>OY728131.1:161480140-171480140 GCA_963277665.1 Viscum album | reverse complement strand
GATATATTAGAAGCTACTGAAATACATTTTGACAAAGTATTAAAGAAGGTAGAAAATATGATGCATGAATTTTGATTTTATTACTATTTGGATAGTTGTATAAATTATTATCTAATTCAAGTCTTATATAAATCAAGTATTTTATAAATATAATTATATAGAACATGACATTAAATCATTACATGTAACACCCCAAAAAACTAAAGATGGAACATTATATTCAATGGCTTGTGTAACACGCAACACCAAGCATGTAAGAAAATAATATATCTCAAGAAGTTATAATTTATTTACAATTTTATTTAAATTCAATATATTTTATAGATTTTAATTCTTGTGACACTGATATAGCCTGTGTCACACACAACATTGAGTTTCTTCAATGGCTTGCACTAGACGCAAGACTGAGTTTTACCAAACAATAATATATGATTAAAATATTATTATTTAATATGATATTATATACCCTAGTAGTTAAATTAGATGTTATGAATGTAATTAACTAACATATGAATATATATGTTTTAATAAAATATGAAAATAATTCATTGGTTACAAATTACTTAGAAATGAACTTATAGAACCCATTGAATATAAAGGGATTGTTTTGTAGAAAACTATTTATATGCTCACAAAGTTATTTTATCCTAGTAGATTAAATTATTTAAAATAAGTGAGTGATAATAATATTATCTATATTATCTATTAAATCAAATATTTTTTATATCCATCTTATTGATTCAATAGGAATAAGATAAGAATAAACCCATCATTTCTCCTAAAATGCTATATTTTAATTAAGGCATGTTTACATCCTTTTAGTGGAGAACTATTTTAAAAAAATATTTGAATATTTATAAATACAATATGTCAAAATAAAATTAATACATGAAATAAAAAAAAATAAAAATTTCTCTATGGTGATTTTTTTGTTTTATGTGATGTTTCATTTTTAGTTAATAGTTACAAATAATAAATTTTAATTCAAAACAGTTTGTTCTTCTAATTTATTTGTCTTGGTAAACTAATTTTTAAAATGATTTTAATTTTAATTATATTAATATTTTATCAATTTATCCAATTTAGGTCATTAGACACAATTATACATTGAAATTGGATATAAAAACATAGCAATCTTTTGAACGTTTTTACTATTAAGACTCGTTTTGTTGTCCCATCTATAGGATTAAATTTAAATTAATTTCTATTTATTTTGTGATTTAAATTTAATAAAATTTAATTCATATCTTTAATATTAAAAATTTATCATTTATAAAAATTTCAACTTATTTTTTACCAAAAATAATAGTAATGTTTATTAAAAAAAATTTAAATGGTCAAATTTAGACCTTATAAAAACTATTCTCTAATTTTGACCATATTTGGATCCACTTTCAATGTAAAAATGTGCCTTCAATTCCATTTTCCAAAATTTACATGTGTGGCATTCCTCCCGCATTATAAAAAGGCCTCCTCTCCTCCTACTTCCTCAGAACAATCAAGACACATTTTATAGACCATTATTGACAATAAAGTTCCTCGGCTTCCTTCCCCCAGACCGATAAACATCAAATTTCTCATAAATCAATACAAGGATTCCCTTTGGTTCAAACAGAAAGGAGTTACCCATTTGAGAGGAATCATCTTTGGCCAAGATCATTATTTTTATTTTCATTTTACACACCTTCAAATATTATTTTTACCTAATTATATTACTAAAACATTATCCTAAATATACTAGGATGTTTTTATTTTATGCTTTTTACTTTCACTGACACTGACATCCATCTAATGAGTAAAAAATTTCCATTTAAGTGTACGATAAACTACCACCACACAAAGTTATGATTGTTAATTATTCCATTACTACCCTTATTGGTGGTAATTATGATGAAAAGTATGTTTATATATAATATATAAAATAATTTTATTTTATTTATTCTTCTTTAATTTTTATATAACACAAACCCTTATGTTTTCCATTTTGTGTAAATATGATAACATCGTTGGTGGAAGTGTGGATTCTCGCCTCCTAAAAGAGATGTGATTCAATCACATCATACATGAATTGTATAAATTATTATTTTAATTAAACATATGTGACCAAGAAACATCTATATTATATATTTAAATAATTAAATTTCTAGAAATATAAAATATATAATTTTATTTGTTACACATTTACACACTAAAAAACGATAATGTCAGTCGTGGACATGTGGACTACTGCCACCTTGACACAATATGATTTATTTTACATAACAAGAATTATATATATAAGTACATAAGATATATAAACATTTATTTATGATATAATGATCATTATGGAATGATATATTGTTACTTTTATTCCATCTATAATGATCATTGGAAAATACGAATGGTACTCATGTTTAGGTGTGGCATACTGTCTCTATGATTGTAATATTGATTCATTTTTTATAAAACTATTTAAAAATTAGTTAAAAATTTAAAATTGATATTAAAATATTATAATTGTTTCATCATTATTATTTTATAGATGTTATTTAATGATCTCTTTCACTTTAGTTGACCTACAAAAGTCTTTCTGTCAAAACAATTCACCTAAACATCATTGATTAAGTAGTTGTATACAACATGGTAATAAGTGAAATAATACTATGATAAATATGAAAAATCTTCTCAATAAATATAATAACTATCATAAGTTTGTTATTTAGGAATATAAATACACATGAGAAAAGTATGAGGAAAGTTATGGGATTTCGTCTCAATTTACATTCCATGGAGTCTTATTTATTGTTATATGACTATATTTTATATGGTGTATATAAATACATTAAACATGTTATATCATGAATATATTTTGTCTAATGATATTATATGTTTCTTTTAATGTTATTAATTCATGGATATAATGATTCAAATGTTTCAATGTGTTATGGGACACTTTGGTATGTTTAAATACTGTTTTCATCAAAAATAATTTTAATTATCCTTCATTTCCATTTGAGGAAACTATATGTCCATTTTTCCATAATATCTTCATTTTCATATACAAATTTTATTAATCAAATTTTTTATGTATTATTAACATTTTTCTACTCTTGGATACTCAATTGTTTAAAAAATGATTTTGGGAAAACCTGACATCATTTCTCTCTTTAGTTAGAGAACTTGTCTTCTTCAAAAACCGTGTTTAATTAACATGTTTTTAAAAATGTTATCTACCTTTTAAAAATTATTTAGTAAAAAAAAATTTACCCTGTTTTATTTTAACTATTTTTTAAATAGAATATTCCTTTCTCTTTCTGGACAAGTCATTTCCATATCCTTTTATTACATGAAAGTAATTTTCGTTTTACCTTATAAGACATTTATGGACTTAGCCATAATCATTTATCTGAAGCATAATTTGAATTATTAGAAGTTTTTTTATTAAATATAATGTATTAAAAATATATTTTTATTATAAAATATTATCCAATTTTTTTTCAAAATAAAAAAAATATTTTTATAAAAAAATTAAAAACATTTTATATAATATTTATATTCATAATCAATAAAAAACATTATTTTAATCCACTTGGGATATGTCATATTAATTCCATACATAATATTACATTATATGGTTTGTTATATATTTTGAAAAGGATAGTATCCACATTTACTTCCCTGATTCTTTTTAGTCCCCTTGAAATATTCAATTTCTTATTATTATTTGACATTGAACATCCCCTATATATCAATATCGTTTTTCATGATTATGATTGTTTTCTTAACTGTATGACATTTTTTATATTGTGTTTAATTATAATGTTATTTGGTTATTTGTGGAAATATTGAAAAATATTTATCTTTTATTAAATATAGAGATGTGATTGGGCCTATTTTTTTTTCATATGAGGAATTATTTGGACCTGAAAGACATGGGTTGCGGGTCAATTCATGAATTCTTTATAGGTTGGGTACTGGTTAATATAATCCCCTCAATGCATTAGAAATATAATGAGATAAAATTATATTGTGAAAATCCCTTCTAGATTATTTCCATGCATAGTAGATAGGGTTCTATCCATATTACTAAATTTCCTAGCGGATAGATCTTGATAGTAGTGATTTTCATGTTCCTCATACATGATATCCAATAATTTTGATTTTCCCTCATTTAATTTCAGTTACTATATAACCTCGAGAGTTTATATATAAATATCTTAAGATATATTTCATTTTAATTTACTCTGTTAAATGAAATGGGGTTTAGTTTCTTACATTTCCATATTGATTTTCTGTTTTCATATTATTTGAATATCATCTGTTTCAGGTTATTACCTTTCCTTACATTTTTAACAATTCATTCTCAGTTTCTTGAATACAAGGTATCAAATTTGTATTATAGTTGTGTTATTTACCATGCCATAATTTATTATTCTCATTGATTCATTATTTCTTCCACTATATTTTACCCTTATATTTCAGTTGATCTCATCATTTTCATGTTTCCTTCCTCAGTGATACAAGAAGTGTAATAAGAATTATATTGATGGATATATAAGATGGAATAATGATTTTCTGGAATGAAAAAATAATATGTTGTAATTAGTTCATTAATTTATAATAAAATACTAATATATATATCTGGTTTACCAAAACTACTAAACTATTTGGTCATTTGGGATTTGATTCCCTGTAATAATTCCAATATATTTAATTACATACCCCAACTCTGGGATTAATAGGGTAAGGTATCTCTTGTTGGTATCAGAGAAATTTTATTAGAATCCTTCATAAATAGTTTTGGAAAACATAGATTATAGAAAATTAATCTATTTATGAATTTGAGAATAGGTATATAATAACATCATATAATTTCAGTATGGTAGAAATTGTGAGGGTATTCCTATAAATGCATCCTTATATTTTTACAACAAGTGGTGTGGTTTTGGAATATATGTACCTAGGTTTAATAACTCTATCAAGGTGCATCAGACCTGACTCGATGTTACATTGTATACAACAATGGGTCTTACTACACACATGGTTTGACACACTTGGGGGATTTTCTTAGGATAATAAACATTCTATTTCCAAACCATTTTAAAGGATTTTTAAAATTAATAACCTATGTTAATCTTGTAGTATTTTTGATCAAAAAAATGTGTCATGATTTAGTCATACTAAAAATGGTTATATTTTATCAATATGATAAATTATTTTAACAATATGGATTATGGTTTTGGGAAATACCATCCCCCAAAAGATAAAATCCTAACCAAGGAATAAACTATGTTGAAATAAATGGTTGATTAATTTATGTATTGGGTTGTATTTAAAACCTTATAAAAAAATTATTTTGTGATTTATGGCTATATTTTATGAATATATTTTAGATAATTTAAATATATTGAAATGTGTATTTAAATTCATAATCCTAAAAATTTATGAATTATTTAACTTGTTTTATGTTTTATGGATGGAACCCATGACTAATTAGAAAAGCAACAAAAATGGATGTATATATGAGCCAAAATAAACATCGCAGAGTGAATGAATCAAAACATCATGACACCATATTTTTGAACAAGTATGAAGCAATAATTTTTAGAGTAGAAGTATTACACATCTTGTGCTTCAATTATATACTGAGATTTTTGTGACATGTTTTATAAAGTGTTAGGGCATATATTATGACACCACTTACCTGAATGATATTCATGTCATTACATGACCTAAAAGTATATGAGACATCTTGTATGTTTATACTAGTATAAAAATAAATGTTACATGGCCTTGGTCTAATGGGATTTTATATATATTCACTCCATGGACTCTATATAATCGAGATATGAGACCATAGGGTGGAAAATTATTCTGATAGAAAGACGCCATACAATGGAGTAATGATCCAGATCCATGCGTCACTACTATTATTCCCCACCATTCTTCTCCAAGTATACATGATACTTATTTTCACCATGCCAAGCATGAGTGAGTTGTTTTCATTGGGTCTAGTGATGTGATTCAAGGGGGAAGTGTTGTTATTGATAGTTTTTTTATTTTCTGGATTGCTACAAATAATTTATTTAATTCCAATTCATAATATTTTTTATTTAATTACCATTTTTGCATTCTATGTTTTTTTATTTAATTGAATTAAATAATTTACATATTCTTTGTATAACCACTATAGAATATTGGATAAATATTTTCAAATAAGGTTTTGGGTTTCCCTTTTTTTTTGTGTTTAGATGATGACCATTCCAATGATGAAATCAAAATATTAGTGTGGGTACCCAGACTAAGGATACCTTCTAACCCAATTTTGACACTATACCTGAATAAATTCATTATCAATTGAATACCTTGTTCGCGAATCTAATATCATTGAACCAAGAAATAATCATCACTTGATTCAAACATAATATTTTCTATACATTCATTCATATCGTCAAACAATTGAACAATTTATATTTAACTTTCTTTAGTTAATTTTGAACATACAATTCATCCCTAAGGGTTCGATACTCAATCATTATAGATACTAAATTTTTAGTTATGTTGTTTGATTTTTATATATAATTAAATTTGTGTAGCCCCATAAAACTTAATGACACCCAACATGATGTAAATGATTAAACTAATTTCAAGGAATTCTAACTTATTTATTTTAATAATTTTTTAATATGGTTTTTGAAATGGAAAAAAATGAATGTCAATTGACAAAAATTAAATTATGGAAAGGTTTTAGGACATGTTCCCATGATCAATTGACTATAAGGGTTTCACAACAATCTCTAACCTACATAATGGTATAGTTAATATGTCCTTGTTTTAAGTTAAACAATTTGATGTCTAAATATTAATGAGGAACCATTAGGGTATCTTTTTGGGGATATAAATAAATTTCATAAAAATATTGGATTTGGATCTTATTTAGAGATATATATAAATACTTTTCACTTATTTATGGACCATAAAATTCAGTAATTGTTTATTTTAGTGCTTCTGGAGTCAAAGATTATTTTTGGATGGCCATTTCTTTTATGATTCGAATGAATTAGAATTTGGGCAAAGCATAACCAAAATATGGAATTGTTTATATGAAATTGAAATGTATAATTTCCATATATTCCTAGGTAGTAAATAAATTTATCAACATGAGGAAAAGTATCATAAAATTAGGTTATCCTAATACCTTAATTTATATTTAACCAATGGTCTTATAAATCTTCAATTATTTTTTTATAGGAGGCCCTCAACATTCCAATGATCATTCAAATATTTTTTATTTATTACTTTAATCAATAACTATAAATATATAATATTTTCCTCCATGTACATATCACTACATTCCACTATTGTTCTCCTACATAGAGACCTAGTTATATGATATTCCATGTGAACTTTTAACTTCCAATTCTCCCTTTTCTATGGAAATTTTTATGAACCCTTCTCATGATATCATAGTTCATACATAATAAATATCAAATGATATATAAAAAAAATCGAGTTTAAATTTGGAGTATGTAATATAATTCAGGTGGAGAGAATGTAATACCCCAAAAATATAATGTAAGAACATTATATTTGATAGCATGCATGATACACAACACCAATAAATTAAATGGAATATAATATCCTGAGAATTAATAATATTTCTATTATTTTAAATAAATTCAATATATTTTACAGATTTACATTCACATGTCAATGAATATAAAAATCTCTCACATGGCAACAATTTTATTCAATGTCATGTGTTCCACACAAGACTGAGTTTTAATGAAAAAGAATATATAATTAAAATATTATTATTTAATATAAATACATATAAAATAGTTGTTAAATTGACAGTTATGAATATGATTAAATATCAATTGAAAATATATGGTTCATAACAATATGAAATGAATTCATTGGTAACTAATTTATTATAAATGTATATAAGAACAAATTGGATATAAGGCGAATGTTTTTTTACTAAGAAAACATTTTTATTCCCACATAGTCATTTTATCCTAAAAAATAAAATTATTTAAACTTATTCAGTAATATTAAAATTATATATATATATATATATATATTACATTCAGTCAATGATTTTTTATATTCTTCCAACAGATTCAATAGGCATAAGTTAAGAATAAACTGAATATTTCACATAACAATATATATATTTATTAAGGAACTTTTAGCACCTATTAATGGGGAAGCCATTTGAAAATATATTTTTTAACTAGTATATATATTATATGACAAAATAAAAATAATATTTTATGTAGGAACATAAAAATTAGGTTATAGTTATTTTTTTATTTTCTATGATTTTTTATTTTTAATTAATTGTGAAAAATAATAAATTATCATTCTAAACCTATTTTACATTTATTTAATATCTGAAGTTAGATTATATTTTTATATTTTTAATGTTTTAATTAGATTAATTATATATACATTAATTACGTATCGATCATTATAATCAATTTCACTTTTAAATTGGATAAAAAAACATAGTAAACTTTTGAACGTTTTTAGTTTAAAAACATGCATTGTTGTCCCATATGTGAGATTAAATTTAAATTAATTTCTACCACATATTTTATTAGAATTTTAAAAAATGGACTCCATATTTGGAATCATAATAGTACATAATGTTTAATATTAATTTTTTTTTGTAAAAATTTTTTAGTGAGTGTAATTATAATTGATTTCAATGCTTAGGGTGAAATTAAGCTTAAAACTGACTAAACCTTAATCTTAAGCGCCAAAATGATTCAAAAATCTATCAAAAAATCTATTCCATGGTAATAATTATATCCTATACTCCATTTTAACTAATTTAATCCTTTATTTTGTCAAATTTAAATGGAAAACCATGGGCTGTAGTTGATTATCCAAAATTTGCAATAGTGTAACTCCTCCCCCACTATACAAAGGCCCCCTATCCTCCCACATCCTCAAAACTATAAATCCACATTGGAGCGACCAATATAATACCTAATAGATCATAAATATCCCTACCATCATCTTATAAAACTCAAATTGATCATAAATCAGTCCAAGGAATCCCTTTGGTTCAAAAGATATGGTGTTACCTGATTAATGGGAAACATATTTCCCGAGGCTCTTCAGTTTTATTACCATTAATAACCCCTTAATTTTTTATTTTTACATGAATATATAACCTCACATATATTATAAATATACTTGGACTTTATTATGTTAATTTTTTTAAAAATACTTACACACACTTCAATCTAATGGGTTATGAATTTACCGTTTATGTGTAAAGTGAACTTCTTCCTCATAAAGCCGTGATTATTTGTTCTTCCATTACCACCTATAATGGTGGTAATTATGATGAAAAAACAATATATATATATGTTATTTTTATAATTATATAATTAATTTTTTGTAAAAATTTTATATGACGCATACCCTTATGGTTTTTATTTTCTGTAAATACGATAACATCGTTTGTGGAAGGACTATAGTCTTCAAAAAGTGATGAGATTTGATATTAAGATACATAAAAGGTTTAATGGATAGTTTTTATTAAACATATTTGACATAAAAAAATTTATACAATATTCTTGACATAAATAACTTTCTAGAAATATGATATAAATCATTTTTTTATTAACCTTTCACACACTAAAAAGTGATAACATCGGTCGTGAAAGGGTTGGAATATCGCCTCATCGACACAATGTTATTCCTTTCACATCTCTAGAGTTATTTATATATATGTACATAAAATTAAATAACATGTAATTTATTGTATAATTATCATTCTGGAATGATGTAGTACTTCTTACCTTCTTTACAAAACGATCATTGTAAAATGGGAATTTTACTCATGCGTACGTACAAAAAACTGTCTCCATGACTGGAATGTTGGGTCATTCTTTATTACCATATTTAATTATTGGTTTGAAAATTATAATTTATGTATAAGTATAATGATTATTTCGTTATTATTATTTTTTCTATGTTATATAATGACCCATTTTTCCACATTTTACCAAAAAAATCTGTTTAGTCAAAACATGCTATGGGAAATTAATGGATTATGTTATTAAATATGAAATAGTAAAACGTTAAATAAATGTTATGATAAACTTGATAGAGGTTATAAAAAAATTAATAGAACAACCGATGTTTTTTATTCCTGAAAATCAATACATAGAAGACAAGACACATGCAAGGTATGTAATTTCATCTCAATTTACAATCTATTTAGACTAATTTGTTATTATTAAACTGCGTTATTTTATATATTGAATATTCTAACCATTAACATGTTATATCAAGAATATAATTATTTTAATTATATTATATATTTTTTAATGTTATTTCTTCATGGATATTGTGATTTATATGTTTCAAATTGGTATAAGACACTTTTAATGATAAAATATTATTTTCCTCAAGAATTAATTTACTAATCTTTCATTTCCATTTGAGGAACTTATATGGAAATTTATTCATAATCCCATTAATTTTCCTATACTCTAGTTATTAATGAAATTTCTCATTTCTTTGTACCATTTTTCAACTCTTCGGTTCTCAGGTGATTTTGAATTATATTAAGAAACACCAGCATCATTTTACAATTCAGTTGAAGGACCTATTTTTTGATAAAAATCATGTTTTATTAATATTATTTCAAAAATGATTTCAAAATTTGTTAAAATGATATATTAATGTTATTTTGAATATTTTTTTACCAATGTTTCTAATTGAAACTTATCTTCTCCTTCTGGACAATGCATTTTTCAATAGTTTTACCATGAAAAAGAAATTTTTTTCCCTCGTACGACATGTATGGATTTACCCATGCCATTTCATTGAAGCTCATTTTGAATGATTAAGGGGATAATTATTATTGAAAATGTTTTCAAAATTTATTTTTCAATAAAAAATATTTTCAAATTGTTTTCCAAAATAAGAAGGATTTTTATGAAGAATTTTTTTAAAATATGTTTTTATAATATTTCTATTCATAAATGACAATGACTCATTTATTTTAATCCAATTGGGAAATGTTTTATTGATGAAATAATTAATCTTCCGCTATATGTTTTATTATTTATTTTTCCTAGGTTATAATTCACCTTTCCTTCATTGATTTCATTTAGTCCACTTGAAATATTCTATTTCCTATGCTCATTTGACATTGAATTTCCCTTAAATATCCACATCATTTTTAAAGGATTTGATTTTTTATTAAGCCATATACTATTTTTCATATAGATTTTACATTAAATGTTATTTTATTATTTGGATAAATATTGACACTTATGTATCCTTTACTAAATACAGATATTTGATAATGAATATAGTTTATTCTGTTTGAGTAATGCTTATGAAATAAAAGATATAGGTTGTGGACCCTCTAATGAATTCCCTATGGGTTGGGGGCCAGTTAATGTAACCTCCAAGATGCATCAATAGTATCATTAGATGAAATTATTTAGAAATAAACCCTTTGAACTTATTTATTAGAAGAATAGATTGGTTTCTACCAATAATCTTAACTATATAGAGGATATATAATTTCATTAGTGGATTTCATGTGCCTCGACAATAAAGTCAAATAATTAAGCATTTCCAACATTAAAATTTATTTATTATTAATCTATGATATTTCACATCGATATATCTATGGATTCATTCCATTTTTAGTTCTTTTATTAAATTACTTTTATTTTAGTTTCATGCATTTCCATATTGATTTGGCCTTATCTAGTTATTCGAATGTTTGTGTTTCAAGTTATTACCATTAAATATTATTTACAAACTTCCTTCTCATTTTTTTATTACATGGTATGTGTATTCAGTTATGTATCATTCTATAATTATTATTCTCATTGATTTATTATTTATTATTCTATTCTTTACCCTTACAGAGAATCTGATCACACTTTTTCATGTTTCGATTCCTAGGAAACAAGGAAGTCTATAAGAAATGTTTGGAATGATATTCTAGATGGAGAAAAATTACCATATAAATAAAAAATATATATTTAAATTAGTTCATTAATTTTTAATACAATAATCATGTATATATCCCATTTACCAACAATACTTATTGGATCAATCATTCGGGTCTTGACTCTATGTAAACATTACAATGTAATTAATAGAAGACAACAACTCTGGGCTTGTTGGGGTTCAGTTTCTACATTTAATGACTCATTATATTTATGTAATGTCATGATTATTGATATTTTTTAAACTAGTATAGGAATTTATAATCATTAGGTCGATGATAAAAAATACTAGAGTTTCCTAAATTTACATTTAGGAATGTTTGAGGTCTAGAAATTGAAGATGTGTGATGGGGAAAATATCATTCATCAAAAAGGATTAGAGGAAGAAATGCTAATTTTTTAATAAGTTTCCTCGAGATAAAGTGGACTTCATGGTTACATTTGTGAGATCATTATAAACTATAAGGATATATTCTAAATAGTCCATGTGATAAATTATAGTAATTACAAGAGACAACCCATTTTTATACACATACATCATTTTTTGAATGTATTTTTATCTGGATAATACCTAAGCATATAAAGGAGTAGGTTCCCACATTGGGACAAAATTTAGTTAAAATATATGAGACATTTATTTATATCCATTATTATACTATATGGGTTAGGTTGAGGTAAAATATAAGAGGATTAAAAATATAACAATTTAAGGTGGTTTATTTTGAGGATAATGGATGTTTTAAAATATCACCACTAATTCACCCCCCCCCATTAGTGGTTCATATATTCTTAGTAACTTAAATAAATTATACAATTGAATTCATAATTGAAATTCAAAAAAAATATATTATACCATATTTAACAATATCACTATATTGTATGGAATTATTTGATATACACGCTGGAAGAAGAAGAAAATATATACCATTATTTACAAAAGATGAAATAGGGTGTGTAATAATCCATGATAGCCTATAAAACTATAACACAATGCACTCTAACCATTAAAACATGGGATTTGGTTGTTTATTAAGAGTAACATCACGTGGAATTTAGGGCATGTAACATTAACATTGTAAGTTAATCCATTCAATATGATATACTATATAGCATTTAAGTGATATGTGCCTCTTTTTTAAGGTGAACCAATTCCATCCTTAGATAAGGAACCCATATTACACATTCTGATATGGTGAAAATAGAAAAATTGATATGAATCATTTATTATGATAACCCATATCATATAACACAACCCCATCATAGTTATTGATATAACATGTCATCAGAAAAAAAACAAAGTACAAATTTTATAAAACTATTTAATAATCGTTGTTATGTCACGAATATATTATAAATATTTCTTTAAATTAAACATGATATTGAGAGTTACAAAGCATGCTGATTCTCATATACAACTGATGGGTTTTATGGGACTGAATGATGATTTTTAAAGTTAGTGGAGGAAATTATAAACCTTGTTTCATGACCACCACCACTAGGAAACCCTTGTGGTCAACCAGTAATGATGAGTGTCCACCACGACTACCATCTCGAATATATTATTTTTTGGATACTAAAACTAATGGTATTGTAATGTCCTAACCAAGGTGGAACACACCATCTCCCAGTCGATCTGCTATATGACCTCAAGTGTGCCTCAAAGTACACTAGAGGAAGCCGACATGTAGCAAGGGTCTAATATCGATCATGGGGGTAAAATACCTTCTTTTTATCAGAGTAACATAGTAATAGTAATAATAACACTTTCCAAATTACATAAATTAAATAGGAAAATACCGGTATCAAAATATGAACAAAAATGGAAAACAATATAAATATTAAACAGTAGATATTCCATGAAAAAGTATGTTGCTTGTGTAAATATTCATCTCAAAAATCAAGGCACTGAAAACTCCCAAGAGAATCTTGAAGCACCTCATGTTTCATCATCAATGGTCCGTCCTGAATCATCCATCTGACAATGGACCATTTTCCTGATCTCATCCTCTATACATTTATTCTATTCATGTACTAATCAGGAAGCCCAAGTAGGGTGCGAGTAAAACTTATTAGGCTACCACCAATGGCATTTAAAACAATATCTAATGAAATAATAGTGTGTGTAGTTGAATAAAAAATAATTACAACGTATTAGTAAACTGTTGATACATTTTAAATTAATCCATATTTAACGACATAATCCATTATTATCTCATAGACACATGTACCTCAATATCTACTTCACCTCATATTGGAGCCTGAAGTATTCATGAGGGATAACATATGTCATAATTTCATTGTAACTATTCTTCATATCAATTGACACATGAATTCCACTGATACTATTCATTGTTCAATATCATATGAATGTCCATGTAACTATTCATACTCAATTTGTACACATTAATGGAACCATTACCATTCATTGGTCTATATAATATGATTTTACATGTTACCATTCGTAAAAAAACACACGAATTCAATTTTTATCATTCATTGTTCAATATCATATGAATTCCCATGTTACCATTGGTAATCATAACTGACAATTGAATTACTATTTTACCATTCACTATAAAAGTTCACATATATCAAAACAACACATTAATTAATCCACAATTTAATTAATCAAATTAATGAATTGTTTATTCACATCATTACACCAATTAATTTAATAATTAATGAATCATACCATTCCCATTAATAATTCAACAATTACTTCATCACATAAATCATGATATTTTGTGTTGAACATTAATTAATCACATTAATTAAATTAACTAATTCACAAATAAATTATTCAATACTCAAATATTTAATATTATATAATTAATTCAATAATTAATTATTCTACTCACATTCTCATTCTCCCATAACTAATTCAAAAATTAATTATTCAATTCACAATTAAATATTTTGATAATTTAACCCAACATTAAATTATCCCCAAATCAAAAAATATTGGTATCTCATGATTAATTCAACAATAGTTTATTTAAAATCAAAAATATCAGTAATTCGAAATTAATTCAATATTTAATTATCTCAAATCAACAATATCAATATCACCTAATTATTTCTACAATTAATAATATCTATTAATAATTTCAGTATCTCATAATTAATTATACAATTACTAATCTAATGTCTAATATACCGACATACCAAAGTTAATTAAAAATTATTTATCTTAATCAACAGCCATGATATCATAAAATTAATTCAACAATTAATTATCTAAAGTCAATAATACCATTTTCCCCAATTTCAGTTTTTTCCCCAATTAATTATTTCATCAAATTAATTATTTCAATCAAGAACTAAGTTGTTAAAAATTTAATAGAAAATATGAAATTGGATACACAGAATTTCAATTAAGACTTTAGGACCTGAATTATAGACCACCTACATAAATTAGATGATGAACTATTTCCCAATCTAATTCCTTAATTATAATGAACAAATGACGTAGAACATCGACTAGATTTGAAACCTACGCCCACAATCAAATGTAAAAATATATCTTAAACAGAGATCTAGATCCAATAATCCCAGATCTAGATTCATCAAATATTTATCAATATACTATAAAACTGTGGATAACAACACACAAAGTAATGATATAAAAATGAGAGATCAAATGGGAAGAAACCAAATACCTGCAGAGATGTAGATCTTCCAAACGTTCTTCGAATCACTATGAATGGATGATTAAAATTCTTAGAATCCTTTTGGGAGGATTTGGAATTGATGTAAATTTATTACGTGTCATTCTAGGGAATTAAGCGGTATAAGTTTGTGGTTCATGAGTTTTATAAATAATTTTCTGGGGATTAAAATTTGGTATGCATGGGTGGATTCCTGGAGTTCATGGTTTCCCGTAACCATGCACCAAAATATAAACCTCTTCTAGGGGGAGCGTGATTTCTCCTAAGAGGATGTGCATTATTACAAACTATGTTCCATCGACGAAAACACCAACTATCTTGGGTTTCACAATTTTCTTGGCTAGGGCACCCAATTTGAGAAAATTGTGCGCCAACCAGGAATTGGCCTCGATCTTCAATTGTTTTCTCAAAATTTCCCCCGAAAAGACCCCAAGGTAAAAACCAAATGATAAGTAATAAAAATGTATATTACCTGATAATTAGCCCAAGATGTCTCTAGAAATGGTTTATATCTTATAATCTCCCCACCTTATAATTGCTCATCCATGAGTTGTACTCCCATTCATCATTAAGATTCGGAGTGAAAAAAATCATTCCACTGAGAATACATATCTACTTATCTCTCCCATGTTACCTCCTACACACATCCATGTTTCCATAGTACACAAAATTTTGGAACATCCATTCCACACAACACCTTCTCACTATGATAAAACACATGAATAAAATTCCCTTCAAAGGACTCATATATCTCAAGCTCAACATCATCAACCTCAATCACATGAGAAGGGTCATGGTGATACCGCTAATGTTGTGAAACATGGAAGACATCATGCACATCACATTTTCTTTATAGAAGAACCAACAGGTATGGCAATGGCCTGATTCACTCCACAAACTCAACCAGTCCAATGAACCTGGGCACCAACATTCCCTGTCTATTTATCCAATGGTGACCCAATACTAGAGAAACCTTAAAGAATACATGATCACACATTTTAAACTCTATATTCATTGAGCATTTATCATCATACAACATCTTTCTACTTTAATCCTTATCTATAATGTTTGGATTTAGTTGCACCGATTATGATGTCTCATCCATGAGACTCGGTCCGAACAATTCTTACTCAGTAGCCTTCATCCAGCATATGTGTGATCTGCATGGCCTAATATAAAGAGCCTCATATGGTTTCATTATATTTAGATTTCCCTAGTAAATATTATTTTATATAAACTCTACAAATATATGTTCTACTCGTGATACCCACTAGAGTGTATGAAATATTCCCATATCATTTCCTCATGTAACTAACTGAAAATTAATTTTTTATTAACCAAAACCCTCTTTTAATTGGTGAGGGGGAACCCAAAATAACATAAAGGAATTAAAGCCATAATTTATACCCCAACAATCCAAAAATACATCAATGACCAGATCAAGACAACAAATAAATGATCCTCTGTAGTATCAAAAAATGTTATGTCCAGTTTCCTCCTTCTCATCGCTGCTCGATTAGCTATCACTTGTAGATTTGCACAGGATGAGTGTCGTTGATAAAAGATATACTCTTTAAAATGTCCGAATCAAGATAACAATGGTCTAGTGGAATCTCACTTCTATGAACCTCATTTGGATCATCCCCTAAAGAACTTATGGTCTCATAATTCCTTAAATGTGGACCATAGGTCACATCTCCACCGAACCCATATTAGACAAAGCACCTCAAAAGTCCTCAAAAGGTAAAACTTTAGAATTTTGAAAAGCATCAATGACATTGTTTTCGTCCCAGTTTCTAGAACTATTGCTGGAAGACATGCCCACTTAATAAAACCCATGTGGCTCTCTCCATAACAATATCCACATATGAAAAACTCTATGAAACCAGACGATTCGATGTGAGAGAAGCCATGCCAATGCCACCCAGTGACAGAAGACCCAACAACCACACCAAAGGACCACCACCGAAGAGGGGGACCACAACGATTTGCACCAAAAGTTCAAATATGAGGATTAATATAAGAAGATATGAGTCAAGGAAGAACCTACACTGACAGAAAAAAATTAAAACACACTGGATTTGTAGGATAAGGGAACCCACTAGGGTTAGGGATCGGGAAACCCCGACGATGTTGATGACACAAAGCACCTCAAATCCGCTCACTGGCATCCAAAATGCTCAGAGAAACCACAAAAATACACCAAAAGAAATCACCCCGCCATAGCATGATGTAGAATACTGGGATCTCGACCACCTTTTGGCGAGGGAGACCTGGATCTCGACAGCCTTTTTCCATAGAAGACTTGGATCTCGACCACCCTTCACTGCACCTCCATGGAAGAAAATATAGCCCATTAGGTCAAACTGCATCACCGAACTGAAGATGAACCACTACACCATGAACCCACCAAGAAAACAACAAGGAGGAATGTTGTAGTAAAACCCATGAAAGTGGAAGGTATGGTAGAGACAGGGTAATCCTTAAAGCCCCACGCCCCTTACCGGGTCATACCACTCCCTAACATTATTTTCCTCTTCCATATCATATCCTCAACTGCCTTATTAGTGTGTTCTAACTACCCATCTATGTTAGGATGAAAGGTTATACTCAACAAAACCTGTATACAAAGAACCTTATGTAATCCCATCTATAATAATGAAGTAAAACAGAAGTCGTGGTCCAAAACATATGTCTGTGGCACCTCCTATAAATGGAATATTTCTGGAACATACAAATATCTCAGCCGCTCAACTGAGATATTCTCTCATATATGAAATATTTTTTCTAACATCATCATTTTTTTTTTCACAACAACCAAAATAACCGAATTCATCAACGGAGTCCTTGGGAGACCCACCACCAATCTATGGTCACACCATCCCACTTTTATTTTTGAATGGGAAATAGGTATAGAAAAAAACCACGTCATTGATGTTTATCATTTACTAGCTAATTGGTGTAGTATCATTTCATGAAACCTGATATCTCATTCATCATTCCCCACTACCAAAATTGTTGATATAGGTCATGGTAATATTTTGTCATGCATAGATATACCAGCCACTTCAAATCATGAAACTCACACATAATCTTATATCGCATACTTTTAGTCACCACAATACAATTCCTAACATATATGATCTCATCCTAATCTATGATCCAACCAGATGTTGACTCCCAGCCATCAAGGATTTCCCTGATGTCAAGATTCTATAGATCCTCATAATTTGTATCCCTGATCCATCTCAAATGTGTATACTCCACTAAAACTGATATGAGATTTATCTATTCCAGACTCTCTAAAACTACAACATTAATCTTATTCATAAAAATCACCATCTTTCACACAAAACATAAAACTTGAACCTCCTGAGTCTGAGTTTTTATGCTCAATGTGTCATCTGCATTGTTTCTTTCTTTGGGCATATACACATGCTAAAAATCAAATAACATAATATAATCAACCTATATCTACTTCAGAAGATTAAAATCCTAATGTGAGAAGATATACATTAAGCTATTGTGATCTAATATACATTAAAAATTTTACCCAAAATATAATTTCACCAACACATCAATGCATAAACCACTACAGCCAACAAGAGGTCATCCATAGGGTAGTAACATTCATATGGGATGAACTACCGATACCGATATTCTGAAATTCAATCTTCTGGAATCTACACTACATCAAGACCTATCCTAGTAGTGTCACAATACACCATATACTCCTCACCAAGTATCAGGTCATTTCAATATCAGTGTCGATGTCAATGTCAAGTGCTTTCTCCACTCCTCGAATGAATTCTCACATACTATAAATCACTAAAACCATTTCCTCTTTTTTTCAATCAATAAAGAGGTAAATAAATGGTATATTCCAAAAATAACCTTATATAATATCTATATAACCATAGAAATATACTAATATTAAAGATTCTCTTGGAAAAACCCCATGATACAACTACCTGAGATTCTATGGGTCCACTTACACACTGTCATCCACGATTATGTTTCCAAATATGCTTACCTGATCGATCCAAAACTGACACTTAGATAGCTTGTTTAACAAATGATTATCTCTCCATATAATTATGATTATATCAAGATGTTGGAAAAGAACACCATCGATCTTAGAGTACAACAAAATGAATCCATGAACACTACTAAAAATTGATACAAGTGTGGATGGAATTTTATGTTCATCAGGTCCATAAAACAACACCAATGCATTTTTTAAACCAAATGGCATTAAAATTAACTACTATAGGCCATTCCTTATTTTTAAATAAGTCCTCGTTATATCGGAATTTGGAACTCTAAGTTGATGATACCCTAATCTCATGTCTCTCTTAGAAAAGACACAACCTCTACTCAACTGGTCAAATAGATCATAGATGCACAAAAGATGGGTTTTATATTCATCACAATCATTTGGTCAAACTTTTTATAATAAACACCAAATCATAAAATCCCCTTTTTCATCTAGGAAAAAAATAGGGGAACCCCTAGGTGACGTACTCGGCTGGATAAAACCCTTATCCTCCAACTCCTCTAGTTGAGTCTTGAATTCTGGATGTTCTTTTGGTTCCATTCTATATGGTAGAATTTAAACTGCACCATCCCCATGAATGTGCTCAATTGTAAATTCCATATTTCTCTCATGTGGAAACCCTAATAAGTATTCATGAAACATATATTAAAACGTATCCTCTATGGGTGGAAGGAAATCATGTTTTACACCTCTATCATTTACCATCAAACCAATAAAATGGTCTGTGATCTCTTCTAGTTATTGAGTAATTGTACCTTCATAGCCTACCTGCATATCCCACTCTCTAATGTAAATGTAACTTTCACCAATAAGACACATAAATTTCACTGTCCTCCGATAAAAATATATGTGGGTTTGGTATGCTTCTAACTAGTTCATACCCAAATTAGGTTGAAGATAGAAATATATATAATATTGAGATCACAGAGAATATTGTACTCCTCAATATAGAGAGAACATATATTTCACAAAAAGATTCCTCTATATTGTACATACAAGGGTGTTTTTATCATTAATACACCACTCATGAACTCCACATTCATGCACAAACCATTTATATGTTTTGTAAAAATAATGGAATGAGATGCAATAATATTGAATAAGGAACTTGCTAATGTGGAACCTACAAGAATGGTACCAGTCATTGTAAAAGGTCCAACCTCACTATCCATAAGAGTATGATGAATTTAATGTAACTATCCTTCCCCTTTTCCCAATGATGCAACATGAGTGCCTCGTGATACTCCAATATTCGGGTACTAGTTCTCTTTCCCAAAAGAACCACATCCACCGCCTCGACCACCTTAACCAGTAGATCTATAAATTCATAAAAAAATGTGGTGTAGATGACTCCCTTTCAACACTCTTGTACTACCTAGTTACACCCTCACATCCCATATGCCGCTGGGTAATTTAAAACGTCTATAGATTTCTCATTATGCCTTAATACCATCACACTATTTGTTGTTGGGGTTATGATATCCTGAAGTCTCCCAACCTACCAAACAAGTGACAATTAAAATGGCTGAGGTCATGTGTGACTAGTCCTTTTTTTACACCTCTTTCTATCACCTTGAGTAACCTTCTTGTATGTAAGGTTCCTTGTATAAAACTCATAGTTCCTGGTCTACTGGCACCAACCACTTTTCCAACATTGGAATTCTGGCTTAGTATTCCCTTAGATATGAGTGCATGATCAAACGCCTCAATAATTTTCTCTATTAGAAAGAGGATAACCTTAGGAGTTAATATCACATTTACGATCTTCCTAAAAATTAATTGTTACAGAAGTATCATCCACTTCCATAAATGGAAAAACCGTGACAAATTAGTAAACCATCTCGCACAGTTCATCACAGACATTCTCCCCTAAGTCAATCAAATGAAATCAGATTCACCCTCAAACCTCATCAAATATGGGTATATGTCCTCCAAAAACATCTCTAGGAAGTCCTTCCATAATATAATATCAGCACTTACAGTCTGATACTAAACATTCCACTATATCTTTTCTAATCCTTATAACATATATGTATCCAAATTTACCCTCTTCTAAATAGGTTTCACTACATTTTCTTGTATAGTTTCAACGGAATCAATCAAGAACCCATCTACCTCAGGTCCAGCCTCTCCAATAAATTTTAGATTGTGCTACAACTAGAACTCTCACATGAGGTCATACATACTCTTGACAACCCATACTAGTTATCTTTCCATAATCTTTAAGAAGAGAGAAAATTTATCTATATACTTCTCTCCAACTTCCCCACCCATCACTCTTGGGGCCTCAGGTTCCTCCACTGGTAGATCACCTCCATCCATATTCTCTTAATATTATCTCAATATGTTTCATCATATAATAATATCTCTACAATGAAAAATACAGGTTTTAGGACACATAACACAACATTGTCTATTTTTTGTAAGATTAAAATACAATAAGTCTCATTTTTCACAAAACCCCATCAAAGAGTTAAAACTGTGGTTCTATCACTACAATTAAGCATACCACACCAAGGTAATGGTTAGAAAAAGGTTAAAATAGTTCCCATTATTCATGTTTTTTATTTAGACAACCATTTATTGTCATCTAGAATTATTTTAAATTCATTTCATGTTATTCATCAACAAAAAGTTTTCAGTTCAATTCCATAAGAAAAGAAAAAATTGTTTAAGAACATACCCAAAACATATTTTTATGTGAATACCTAAAATGATGCATGTCACAAAATAAACTTATATTCCTATAATGATCCCTAAAACATCAAATCTCTTTCCATACATGGCTAGGACTCAAATATCAAAAAAATATTTGAAACAATAATCAAACCCCACAACTAGAGAATCAAACAAGTTAAAATAGTATCCAACGATAATAGGAAAAAAACAATAAAAAAATTCCAAACAAAGGAAACATTGGTTCTCCCTTGTATATGGGACTGCTAATCCAAACCATGATCTCATAACCAAGGCCAAACTATTCATATTCTCCTATGTACCTGTCAAAAATATTAATCCAAACGAATAATAAAATATAACTATGCTCTAATTCCACTTTGTAATATCCCGACCAAGGCACCACAAACCTATTCCCGGACCTGGTCTTCTACATTACCTCAAGCATACCTCCCCATATGCCAGTGGCTTATGACAATAAATTATGGTATAATATATAACATGGGGAGACTACACCCTCCTTTTTTATGATTTATACACCAATGGAAATAATAAAAACAACCAAATGGCATGCCCAAAGTAGGATAACATGAGTTTCCAAGGTAAACAATACTAGAAATACAAACTTGTGACCCAAGATAGTCCAATAAATTATGTCAAGAATACCTCCTCATATGTTAGAGGCTTATAACTATTTGTGAGGTTCTAATTTCAATCATGGTTAGACTATACCATCTTTTTTATGATAAATAAAATAGTGAAAAAAACAATATGGCATTCCATAAACAAGATAATACCGGCATCACAATATAATAAAAACTAGAAATACAATATCAAAACTAAATAGTTGAAATTCCATGATAAATTAAATGTCATGTTTCTAAATGATGCTCAAAATTTAAGACACTGAGAAATTTGAACCAAATCCTATTACACATCTGGTTTATTTATCCCTACATTATCCGAAATCATCCATCTAATACAGCACATTTACCCTTATCATGTCCTGTATGTACAATGTCTATTTGGGTACCAAATATGTATCCTGAGTAGGGTGTGAGTACAACTCTGTAAGCCACCACCAATGACATCTAAAACAATATCTAGTCAAATAATAGTGTATGAAGACGTATAAAGAAATATTTACAATTCATAAGTAAATAATTAACACATTATCTACTAATATTTATTTAACCACAAAAACCCATAGCATCGCAAAGACACTCATACCTCAATATCTACTTCATCTTATTCCAATGAACAAAGTATCCTTAATGGATATCATATGTCAGAATCACATTGTTAAAATTCATTGTCTCAATTAACACATGTATTCCACTTTTACAATTCATTGTTCTATATCAAATAAATGTTCATGTCACCAATCATAATCACAACTAACACTTGAATTCCACAGTAACCTTTATTTATAAAATATCATATGAATGTCCATGTTATAATTCAAATTAATAATTAACAAATGAATTCCACTTTTACCATTAATTGTTCTATATTATATGAATGGTCACATTTGCATTCCTAATCACAATTAATACATGAATGCCAATGTCCCCATTTATTATAATATTTTTCATAAATAAAAAAGTACATAAATAAATTACCAAATTAATTAATCGTGTTCACTAATTTTATATTCAAATCATTCTATTAATTAATTCACCAATTAATTCATCAGGTCAATCCCAATACTAATTCAAAAATTAGATAATCACATCAATCCCCTTAATTAATATCACCAATTAATTAAGAAAATGAATTTCATTTGTTAGTTTACCAATTAATTAATCAATAATCAAAAAATCAATATACCATAATTAATTCAATAGTTAATTATTATATACACATTATCATTATCCCTTTAATAATTCAATAATTAATAATTTCAATTAAAAATCTATATATTTATAATTATCTCAAAAATAAATTATCCCCAAATAAACAATCTCAATATACCATAATCAATTAAAAAATTCATTAGCTCAAATCCACAATCTCAATAACTCACAGTTATTTTAAAAATCAATTATATCAAATAAACAATCTTAATATATCATAATTAATTAAAAACTCAATTATCTCAAATAAAAAATCTTGATATCTCATGATTAATTAAATAATTAATTAGTTGAAATCTACAATCCCAATATCCCATAATTAATTCAAAAATTAATTTTCACAAATAAATAGTGTCAGTATCTGATAATTAATTCGAAAATTAATAATCTAAGGTCTATAAAATGAATATACTCAATTTAATTTTTTCCCTCAATTAATTAAATAAAAAAATTAATTTATTCAATAAAGAACTAAATTCAATAATATATAATTGAAATTATAAAATTAAATATACACAATTTCAGTTATTTCTTTGGGATTAGAATTATAGACCACCTACCTCAATTCATGGATGAACAATTCCCAATGAAAATCCAAAATTTGAATGGAAAATTTATTTAGAATACGATCTATATTGGATGCCTAAATCGAAAGAAAAAAATATATCTTAAACCATGACCTAGGTCAAAAAAATCCATGATATAGATTCATAAAATCTATGTACAGATATAATAAAAAAAGAATAATAATACAACAAAATAATGTGGGAAAAACATGAGATAAAATAAGAAGAAACAACGTACCAAAAGACATATAGATTTGCCAATTGGGATTTGAATCACCATGAACATAAGTCGGATGGATTTAGAATCACATAATGAGGATATTAAATTGAGAGAAATTGATTTTGGGTCATGTTAGGGTGCTTTAGGGTATAAGACTAGGTTTTGGGAATTTTACTAATTTTTTGGGAGGATTAAAATCACAAACACCTAGTATTCTATTCGGGGTGCATGGTTTCCCCTAATCGTGTTCCTAACCATGTACATCTTATAGGGGGTTCACCATATCTCATATGAGTGTGAATAGTGTTATAGATATGCACTAGATATGAAAATATCTACTTTCAAAGGTTTCCTATTTTGCTGGACTAGGACGCACGGTTAGGGAATTCAGGATCCAACAATGCACTGCATTATTTCTTCCATTTTTTTCAACTTTTCACCCAAACATACACCATGATAAAACCAAATGATTAGTACTCAACATAAATTAAAATAGTTTGTATTAATGATCTTGATACATCTCAAGAAAAGGTCATTACCCTATAGTTATAATCACATATAAATAGGTGAAATTTCCCATATAATCCAAGGGTCAAAATTAAATAATTCATCAACTCCATAAATTATACATTAAAACCCTATACATAATGTATATAAATATCATAAAATCCCAATGTTTATAATGAAAATATAAAAAAAACTCTTATAGTATAAAAACCGATAGTAACTCTAATCATCAAGCTAGTAATATAAAAAGCAGTCACTAAATAGTTCTGGGAAACTAGTTAAATTACATTATATAAATAAGAGTGATAATATAAGTATACTCAGTAGGATACTTACAAAAATATATGTTGAAAATGTGGTAAAAGTACCCTAATGCCTATTTAAATAAACAACAAAACTTCTTGACACCTATATCAGGACATCTATCTCCCATCCTCGGAGAGGCTTACTCACCCAATATCTATTTCAATTATAATAACATAATATCAAAATAATATATCCCAGTAGGGTTCCCTGAAACCACATCCCCATTAGCATTGTGTTCTCACACCCCCATCAACTTATGTCTAGATGTTTCAATTTTTTTTCTCATTTTGTTTCCAATAATAATCCATTGCATTACCACAAAACATAAATATATCATCTTAATCATTATTTTCACATATCCTCAATATCACATATCCACCATCTCATACCACTACACAATTGTATCTTCATAACTAGTATATATCAAACTCTATTCCCGCATCACTATCTTATTACAATATGGTTTCTTGAACATAAATGAAATAAACATTTTCACATAAACCCACTACACATGAAACATACCATGTATCCATATCCCAAAAACAAAATAATTTCATAAAATGTGCACATAGTGTAACAAATAGTCATTATAACCCATATTCTTATACCTAACTCAAGCCATCACAATTTTTCTTATGCATAAAAAGGGGATTGGGGATGAGGGAGAGGTCAACAATATGCTCCCTTATTTACATATATAAAAGTTAAGACAACCAAAACCCCAAACCATGAATGTGATATTAAGGCTATTCAATATAGATGGTGGTGAGTAATAAATAAAAATAAAATATAATGAATATCATATAATCACACATGGAAAACATAGTGGTTTACACCAAACTGGTACTTCCATCACCCATGACTTCTATTGCATCACTAGAACCATTCAAAGATAACTAATTCCATCATTATAACACAAAAAAGATTCTATTATTCTCAAAATAAAACCACATTATTCATCCTTAACATTTAATCTAATCATATTACCATTAAATTCTTCAAATCATAAAATTTTCCTATATTATTACTTTTATTATATCAATATTTTCCGACATTTAATATCATTCCACTCATTAGACCACTTTTCATTCTATTTAATTTATCTTTCACATATTTATTTTCTTTATATACCTTACTATTCCTCACCTACATTCATTACATCCATAACAACCAAATATTGGTTATTTAAGATCCATTAATTCTAATTATAACTCATACCCATTGAAATTTTCATTAAATCCAACAATAATTCCAGATAATAGAATATTATAACACAAATCCTATAAAAAATAAATATTTTACTTCAAAAACATCCTTATGAATAGCCACCAAAACCCCTTCCTTTCCATATAACTATCCATACCACTACTTACATTTTAACATGATAATTCATCCACCACTACCATTACCATACTAAGGAATATCACTAAAATAGAACAAAAAAACTATACACATCAACTATAATTAAATTGAGTAAAATCTTAAATATATAAAAAAAAGATCACTAAAACAAAAATTAATGTTTAAGAAAAATCCTTTAATCAATCTTTCAAATTCAAGAATAATTTATTTTTTCATTACCAACACCATAATTGTTGATTTCTTCAAAACAAATTCATTACAGACATTAAGTGACGAACCTTATGAAATATGATTTGAAAAAATTAATAGAGAAAATAATTGTTCCCCGGATAGCCAAAATAATATATTCTAGTAAAAACAACAAGAAATAACTAACAAATTTGAAATACTAATGTATTTTATAAATAATATATGAATAAACCTCATTCCATATATTTCATTTGGTCCAGGTCACTATCTTGTTAGGTTAATCTATATGGTACACAGAGTGATATAAATAATTATAATTACATAATTGACACATAAATAATTAGAAGTTTCAAATCTTACACCACAAATAAATCATCAATAATCACTTCAGGGGATGATAAGGGAAATCCAACCAAACACCACTCACCACACAAAGACCAACAACGAGGAAAATACTCAACCATTTCCCATCAAACCCATAGAAGGGCACCAAAATTACATAAATTATCACTATTATCATAATCACCCCTAGAAGAGTAAAATAATAAGAGAACCAATAAAAATGAATATAAATTCGCGTTGGATTCTAGGGGGTTATTCTCATAATTTTAAGGTCTAGATCCAACAAAATGATGGAAAGGGATCACTAAATATAAACCATCGGATTACCAGGGTTGAAAAAATATTAGATAAATATGGAATTAAAATATGTCTTAGTTTAATAAAAAAATTAGGTATATTATAAATCATGTTTTGACATGTTATAGACGTTCATAGATGATGATTAAACAATAATACCTCTAAAAGTAATTCTAATATCTATAATTATCTCTTAGCATATCTAGAATTCAAAAAATCCATTACTTAAAACATTTCCTTAAGACCATGATTCTACCAAGGTCACAATGCTACAATGCTAGATCCTCTGAGAAAAATGATTTAAATCCAACCCTCCCCACCCTGAACCCGAAAACCCCCATACCACACCCCATCTCAATAGAAAGATTTATAGTAAAACCAACTTCAGATACGTAGAAACAAGAAATTAACCACCCTAGAGTTCCCACTAAAATGGGTACAATCACTGTACAATACCACTCCTATTATATTACTGAGTAAAAGATGTAATATTAACCCCATCAATCCCATGTGACAACCAAAATATGTAGGATAATCTCAAAAATACCCAGAGGACATCACATTGAAACACTACACCTCACGGAATAACCAAACTATTGTAATGTAAACTAAGAAGACCTCACAACAGATTATCCAATGGACCTTTGCTAAATAAAAATAACCTAGGTACCTACATTTCGTAATTAAACCTCCCCACACTCTAAAAAATATTCTTATATGAAATGAAATGAAACTAAACACTCACAACGCGCACACAGTGCCTCTACCCAAGAAATATACATTAACCTAATAATTTAACATGTGAAATAGCATACTACCTAAAATATATATTTTCTATCCAAATCCACGAGGGGAAACCCATAGAGTTCTACTATAAATAATATCTCAAGTTAAAATTTTAGCTATAACTACATATTCTTTATTCTGATATCTTCCTGATTCTTCCAAAACCTAAATGATGAAACATAATGGCTTAAGAATGTAAATGTTACTATATTACATAGCTTTAAAATTAATTTCACCATCAATAATCCAAACCATTATAAAAAATAAAAACCATAAAACCCAAACATATTCAAGAGATTACGCTCAATCAAGAACAAAACCATCACCAAGAACAATGTAACAAAAGAAATAAATTCTCGATCAATTCAACATTAAATCAATTTCCACCACATCGATGAAAATAAATTTTCAAACTATTGAGGCTACTAAGAATGAATATAAAAATATAATTCACATATAATCTTCTATAAGATGTTATGTCTATACATGACAGGAAGCAAGTGAAGGACATGACCACATATCACATTCTCTTTATGATCTAGGTACTAAACTATACCCAACAAGAATGTCATGTCATCATTTATATCAAACATGAAATAATTGATGACATGATAGTTATCTTGAAGGTAACGATAATTCCTTAACACATGGAATTCATTGTTGATCTGATCCAACTATGGAGAAAGTACTAACTAATATTCCACCTCATTAATATAATATAATGTGTCAAACTGACTAAGAAACTAATGAGAAATCCTATTACCTTTCAAAAACCTGGGTTTCCCATTATGGTTACATATTTTCAAGAGTACATCATCTCTAAAATCAAATTCAACAGGCCTCATCATTCAATATTCAAAAAATCATTTGATTATCCCACACTGCCTTAATTAGTTGTGGAATTATTTATAACGTCTCAGTCATTATCAAAACCACATCTCTTCCAAGGACCATAGTGTTTTAAAATTTGTTACAATACCAAGGTAATATAGAATTTTACATATAAAAGTAGTTGAACATATCTATTATAATAGAATAGTGGTATTTATTGTTACAGTAATTTTTAACCCAAGGAAATTAATTCAACCTCAGTCCACAAAAAAATGGATTATATTTGTGCAACATGTCCTGTATTCTTGGAATTTATTACTCCATCCGAAAATCCATCAGAGAACAGAAAGAAGTGATAATGAATAGCTGAGATGAAAAGGTACATTGAATAACTCTACCAGATTATGTGGTAGAAAATGCATCTTAATCAAATATTATGATCAATTATACCTCGTTAAGCTTCGTTATCTCATCCATATATATCATTATTAGGATATCCATAAGACTTGAATAATAATTGATTTGAAATAATTCAACACCATCAATGAATATATGATCACCCAATTTCATCACATCTTCACTGGAATCATGGAAAATTGTTGAAAATATCCATTGATAAGTCTTCCAATTTATACTCAAATATGGCTATTAGTTTCAATAAATGTCAAGAAACATAATAAACTAATGTAACCTCCTATAATACAAAAAAATGTTACAAAAACTCCTTCACTGACTAAATCACCCTCATCCACCAAAAATTGCTCTATAAGTAATTATATATCATAGATGTTGAAAGATATATATATTTTGATATATCTAGGAAATACTGAAATAACCTCCCCTTGAATCTCTAAATAGGTGAATAATTTACCTTAACATAAAACGTTGTGTCAATAATCCTATGATCATCCCATAGAGGCATAACCCAAAACGATACATCGCAAAAAACCGTTAACTTGTGATCTCCAAACATCTACTCCTCATGCTACTAAAACAAGGATGACTACAAATCCATTTAATACATGTAATATGTGAAACCAGACTCCTCCAAATTAAGTCATCTAAGAAAACATTCATCACTCTCCTCAAATATTCAAACTCCAAAAAAAGTGTAACCCATGAAATCCTACATGGAACATTAGTAACTAAATTTCCCATCCATAGGTTATAGAAGATCTAAATGTTATCTAATTTAAATGACTTCATATACCACCACTATCAAAAATTAAATTCTCACGGAGAAGAAATAAAACTCAATCTATATTTATTTTTGAAGAATACAAATCATTCAATGATAATGAAATCTTAACAGATATTTATAAAACCCACTCTTATTTACAAATCATGATCATTGGTGGAATGTTTAATCACTTGAGAACGTAACTACCTAAATACAAAATATACAATCACTATTTTTTAATAGAATAACACTTAAATACCAGAAAAATGGAATTATATAAAACCTATAACATGACTCCTTACTCTGGAAACCAATGAACAAGAGTACTGATTAACATGTCTTTTTGGTGGTCAAATATAACGTGATACTAATTAGTCCATAGAAAGGAACGGTCCTTACTAGTCACTGAAAACAAAGAGTTTAAAAAATATAAATGATACATAATCCTTAGATAATAAACTATGAGAACTAATAATCACTGTACACATATACAATTCATTGATGTTTCTTAAAAAATAACTGGATTGATCTTTAGAGGATTTAATGTCACTACCTATTGATACAATAGATGTTTGGGAAGGTACACCTCAAATATTATAAACCTATACATTTCTAGCGACCAATAAATATGATAGTGTTAGAGAAAAAGTAAAATAGACCTCAGATAATTAACATGATATTCCAGTAAATTTATGTGAATGAGTATGTTATCAACGAAACCTACCACAAACTGATCCATGGAATCGTGAAACATAATTTTTATTAGTCCCATAAATATATATGTGAAATTAATTATAGTAAATGGAATAAATTAGAATATTATTTTCCCAAAATTAAACCTGAAAAAATTGATTGGGACATCTTCCTGATTCACTCTTTTCTAATGATATTCTGAATGAAAATTGATCTTCCTAAACCATATAGATTCTATAATCTAAACAAATAATTCATCAAAAAATAAGAGGGATAATGGATCTTGACATTATCCTAATTAAGACTGTAGTAGAATATTTATAAAATTATTATATAATCTTCATTCATGGATTAAAATACTTGTGATCCCCATAAAAACACACTGGGTAATATAAACCCCATTTGTATTAAGTCATCATTCATGATTCCCAACTCCTACAAATAAAAAGGTGAAATATGTTAAGAATGAATTAATACTATAATGACATTAGGTAATTACTCTATCCATCATTCAATATCATGTAAAGGGGATAATTTTATAATATCCTCAAGGAAAAATTTCCTAAACTCATCAATATTCATAAGAAACACTTACTCGTGAACCTCCACCAAGCAGAACATCGACTTCACAAGCTGAGAAGATATGGTACCCAAATACTTATTAACCATTTGATGGTTCTTCATATCAAATAACAACACATGATAGATTTCTACATAAAAATCTCAATTATCCTCAATAATTTATTGATGAACACATGCAAAAATAAAAATCATTCCATGTCATGAATGTCATCATATATTTGTATTTCTAACAACAATATATCCTGTGACGAATGAAGATTCAAAATAATAATCTCATAAGACTAACATAAATTAAATATACATGGTTTTACATAAATTGACATAGTCATCATCTGGGTCCCATTAATACGGTCAACATTGTGTCCCAAATAATAAACCATGATGATTGAAATAAATGATTGTTAAGCACCATAATGAAAAATAAAAATTAAAAGGATTAAGAAAGGTATATAGTACCTTGAATGATCTATGTTCCACCTTGAGTTGGAATCTCATAGGAAAATAATAGACCACAACATGATCCAATGACAGTTTGACCATACTGGAGAATACATCATATACTACTCTCATCCTTATTTCCTAGAAGACAATGGATGTTATAGGGTTGTCCTATAACTTCTATATCTCCCCTTTGCAACCCAAAATTCAGCTGATGAGGCCTCAAAATCATTTTATATATTATATTAAAAGTAATTTTAACAACTAAACAATACTAACCACTAATAATGATTCGTCCCTAGAACTGATTATATATATATAACCTATAAAAGAAAACATATTGGAATTGATCTCTCAGTAGATTCATAAAAACTACCAACTCTATAGAAGGGAAGAGAATACCACAGAGACTGAACCCCTATCAGATGGAATGTAACTACATAAAATTTAATGATCCTTTATCTAAAATTTTAATCATTGTGATGTTCTAATAACTCTCCTCTATATATGATCCCAACTATATATGCATCATCTTAGTCACATCTACCATTGTAAGAACCCACAAACACATATGAAACAAAAATAGTGTTCTAACAACTCGGGTATAGTAAATAGTAACAAAATTTAATTCCATATTATTATTCCTGAATTAGAACATAGAGATTTATATTCGGTACAATAATATACTGCATTTTTCTCTAAAAATGAACAAATCGTTATTTCTAACCAAATTGGGTTTCTATGTTTCAAATGGTTTTATTTAAAATCTGAAGATTGCGTTTTAATAATTTTTATTAAAAAATACACCGTATGTTTTAATTCATAATTTCAAAATTATTTTATGATGAATTTTTAATATTTTTTTGAAATGGCTTATTTTTCATGGTGCAGTGAAAAATAAGGATTTTTTTAAAAAATTATCATTTTCATTAAGTAATTTACAAAGATAAATTTTTTCAAAAGTGATTCAAAATAAAACCCACTTATTGATATTATTAATATTCCAATTATTGTATTGTTATTTCATTTTTTACTATAATTTAGTATAATACTTTTTTACCTAAATTTTGTTTTTCTAAAGAAAAAAAAATATTTTTATCACGAATTTTAGGTCTATTTTTTAATTTAATTTTTTCAGTTATTTGAATTTCATTTTATAAAGTGTAATAAATATTTTGAATAATAATATTTAATATTAGTTAGATTATTCAACATAATTTTTGTTTTTAATGAATTGTAAAAATTGTAATAAAATTACCATGATTAAGGGTAATATAAGTTTATTTGGGGTTAAACTACAGATATAACTGTTAAAATGACTAAAACATTTTGAAAATTATATTTTATGGAAATATTTCTACAATTTATCATATAAATTTTTGATATATATCACATTATATCCATTTATTATGAATAAAATATTAATATATTTTAGTCTTTTCAAAAACTCTATTTGTGTCCTCTCCATAACATATAAAAGGACACCCCTATCCTCTTCTATACACCATGAAAAATATTTTCTGTTCCTACCTTACATAAAAAATACCATCTTAATGTCTATTCCCATGATAAAGTTTCTATTATTTTATCCTAAAAATATCCTAGAAAGGATTTTGTAAGAACCCTGTTCTTATTCTTGATGTACGGATTTCATCCTTTCCTTTTTCCTCAAGTGTTCTTGAGAAAGAAAGTGAAATTTGGGCAAAATAAAAAATTTATGAGTACATTCCATGTACATTAGAACACATTACATGTACATTGGCCGTGTGGGATGAGAATACAGGGCTTGTAGGCTTATCTGTGAAAACAAACTACACGCCGTGTACTGTTGTGCAGATGTTGTGTACTGTGGCTGTGTGGAATGAGAATACATGGAATGTACCCTTGTCGGTGATTAAGGGTGTAAACCCCAACTACACATCGTGTACGTAGTAATACATGCCGTGTAATCTGTCGACAGATGAACAATGAGGCAGTGCGAAGTAGCTTCCAGTGGAACAGTTAAAAAATATCACCCACCGTGTACTTGAAAGTACAAGACATGTAGTTATGTTTTTTAATTAAAAAATGGTAGTAGCCTCCTCATTCAACAGAGGAGGTATAGAACTCACCATGACCCATGAGAGAGGTGGCTAGGATAAGGAGGAGCTCTCGATCACACCCCGGGACTCCGAATCTTCCACCGTCGATCTCGTTTGAACTGCACGTGTAAGGTCTTCCCTCTTTGTGAATTTTTCCTTCCGATTATTTCCCTAGGGGATGTTATTTGGGTTTGATTGGGTAATAGTTTATCTCAGATATACATCTTTCTTGTTTGTCTCAGGAGGCTCCATTCACCTATATCGATCCGAGGAGATCGAGGTAGGTGGTCATGTGTTTAATTCCAACTGTCGAGTTGATTTTGTGTACAATTGTTCCATGTGCCCATGTTCAGGGCGTCGTATGGTGGAGATGTTGACTGGTGAGAAAACTATAATTTCTTTGGTAATCTAATGAAAAACAATAAACTATTGTTTTGGATCATTCCTTTGATCCAGGGACACCTTGAGGGTTTGTTTCCCTTGTTTAGCTGTTTGGCTAGGATACCCGTGGGTATGGCGTGATAATAGCATGTTTTGAGTTTTCATTAGAGGAAACATATATAAATTTCTTCCTTATGCATTGGGCTCATCCAAGATACTTGCTTTTCCTATGGAACACCTAAGGTAAGTGTTTTTTATTCTGAGGGAATGGTTGTGTTTAACCTGAGGGAAACATCTCTTATGCCTGAGGGTAGTAGCTTCTAGCCTAAGGGTGATATCTCGTATGCCTAAGATCAATATATGTTATGCCCGAGGGTAGTTTCCTGAGGGATTCATTTCTATTTTCTGGAGGTTAATTATTTACATGTCCGAGGACAATTTTTACTTTGAATATTCACTGTGGTGATTTCTTATGTTGTACCTTCCAATTTAAAGCTCAGGCTTTGGATTATTATTATTAGCCTTTTCTCTTTAGATAGCCTGATGTGGTTTATGCTGCGGCACTGGTATTAGAGATTTTTGGTCGATGCGAGTCTCAAAAAATACTTAGAATTCAATTATATTGAATTTTTAAATGATTATTAAATGGCATTATAACTTGTTGGGATGGTTACTTTTGAGTAGTTCTTAGTTTACTGCATTTTATTATTTTACACTCCGGTTGCACATTTTTTGTGACAGTTGGGCATGGGCCATTGGTGGTTCCCAAATAGGACTTATTTCACACACTATATTTGTTTCATGTCATAGGCCCAAATAGATTATATTTTTGTAGGTGTCGATAATGACAAGAGTCCTTACACAGGTACATTATTGTTTGATAGGAGTATAAGAGCATGGGACTAAGCTTAGGTTTGTGATGCTGCTACATTCCTGTTGCACTGGTTTAGTTGTGTATGGATATACTTTGTACTTTGTGGTGTATTGAATCAGATATCAATGTATACTATTTTGGATACTTTCTTATAATTATATACATGTAGAATCATCATATGTATGATTGTTGGTTATCTTTTACTTAAGTTCCATAGTCCATTTCAGGTCTACAATGCATACTTCTTCCGCTTTTGTACATTTTTATTTTGTTCTGCTGCTCTACACTTTGAAAAATGAGAGAATAGTTTCCCAAATATCAATCCTAGGCCCTCTCTACTAGTCTGAAGCCTTTGGAATATGGGTAAATTCAGTTGAGGTCATTTTACTAACTGGGTTCGTGGAACCCATTTTCTAGCACCTAGATCCGGGACGTTAATAAGTGGTATCAGATGAGGTTTTATTTTCTCTGAGTTATTTTATTATATGGAGAAAACAGAATGAAATAGATTGTTAAGGGATTTGGTAATAAATTGTGCCCTGGTGTATCAATCCCGCGTAGAGTTAAAGGCCTGATTTCCTCGAATTAGATTGTGATTTTCTGTTTATAATTATTATAATTGATTTTATTTTCACACTGGGTGACACACTTGTGGTGTGCTATTTGTATTTTTATACTTAGGTTCTATTAGTTGCAACCTGATAATATGATGGTATGCCATCTCATACATCATTTGGAACATGTTAGAATCACATGTCATTCATAATTTCCATGCCTTGTAGGTGCATTAGAAATTTCACGTTTTTGTGATAGATGTTGAGCTAGACAATGAATGTTTTTGTGATAGGAACCTTGATAGATAGGCCTACTGTTTGTGGGGTAATTTTGTAAGAAGTTTTGTTAGAATGAATACCAAACTATGGTTCTTGAGTTGTTATGGGCCCTGATTGAATAGAATTTGGTGGATTGTTGACACGGGAAGGGGAAAAAAATTAATTACACGTCGTGTGTAAGGCCAACATGCCATGTGTGGTGTGTAACATGACTAGTTCTAGAAGAAGTACACACCCATGTGAAATACTTAAGGGAACACGCCATGTAGTTATTATACACATTGTGTATTCTTGTTTTGTAAAACAAGAATGTCTTCTTTCCCCTGTTAACTTCTTACATTTCTAGTTCTCAGTCCTTGATGATCTTAATCTAAGGAATGTGTTTGAATTTGTAGAGTCATGCCACCGTGATGCCCACGATTTTCTCACCAAGAGAGTGTAAATGATTATAATCTAGATATGGTAGTCCATGGACTACCGCTGGATCCTCCAGTAGTGCCAGATGTGGTTCCAGACGTTATACTAGATGCAGGTGTGGATGCACAGTTCAATGAAGGCTTCTGGTGGTTCATGCAGACCTTCCTTGGAGCACTGCTGTTTGCCACATATATGGAAAAGCTGACACATATATTCATGCAGTAGCATCAGTCTATGTTTTCAGGGTATGGAGGACCACATGATGTAGATTCATGGTTTGGTTCTTTGTATACAATCATTGATCATTTGAAAACACCTCCTGGGTGGAGGGTTAAGCTCGCTAATTACATGCTGCATGATTCCTCCAAGAGATGGTGGGATGTTACCACAATGATTGAGCTTCATCGGGTCACGGAATGGGAAGATTTTTAGGTAGTGTTCTATGAATTTTTATTTCCAGATATGCTAAGGGAAGATCGAGCTCAAGAGTTCAAGAATATGCTGCAGGGTTCCATGTTAGTGATGGACTATTATTCCTGCTTCACCGAGATATATCATTTTGCACCTGTTCTGGTGGGTGATGAGACGTTGAGATCTAGACACTTTGAGGATGGTCATCGATATGACATCTGATCATTGGTGACTATTTTTAGGTTGCTTATACTTTATGCTATTATGAATCAGGCATTAATTACTTAGCGGAACCTGTGGGAAGCTAGTGGTGTGATCCGGGGCGGTTCAGTACCGGTCTCTGGTACTATGTCTACTAGAAAGATTAAGAGGAAGATGTATTTATCTCACAGTTTTAGTACAAGCCATTAGAATTCATCAGGTGGCCAGATAAGGAGATACCAGTGTGGTAAAGAGGGGCACAAAACACCATAGTGTCAACGTGACCTAGTGGAGTGCCCATCTTGCGGAAAGACGAGTCATCATTAGCGTTTCTACAGAGATTTTCCACCAGTGACTAGAGAGAGGGGTTCCGTGCAGACTCTGCATGCAGGAGCATGGCCATGAGCTTCTTACCCATCATGGAATTGGAATACATCAAGACAATCAGGCCATTGTGGTGGTTGTGGCCGTGGTAGCCAGACACCAAGATCTCAGAGACAGCAGGGCAGGTCAGCGCAGGGTATCCAAGTTGTGTCATAGGGCCATGGCACTGGGCAGACATATGCAATTCAATAGAACCAACATGAATTGGATCACGGACCTTCCACTATCAGAGGTACTAATCTATTGTCTTATGTTTTATCTTCTACACTTTTAGATACGGGTGCTACACATAGCTTTATATCTGTGCACGTTGGGGAGATCCTTGGGCTCTGTGTTTCTTCTTCTTCAGATATTGTGATACTAGACACTCGGTTGGGAATTAGAATAGCAGGTGTGCATTAGTGAAAGGAGTTCCCCCAAGAGGTTGGTGGGTGTCACTTTACTTGGGACATCAATGTCTTAGAAATGAGATCCTATGATGTCATTCTAAGAATGGACAGGATGGTACCCTTTAGAGCCTTTGTAGATTGCTATTATTGCGGGATGATTTTCATGTCACCAGAGGGTAGACAGTTTCTATACAAGGGATAATTTGATGTCCAGGCGAGCCGAGCTATACCCGAGTATCGTGGGAGTGGTGGAGTGACATCACAGATTGTGATTTTATATCTGGATGACATGGAATCTTTTCATAAGTATTTCCCTCCAGTGGTTGATCTTTTCAGGTATGTCCCCTTGGACAACTTTTTAGTTCTACCTATGGAGTAAGAGGTGGACTTCTTTGTTGAGCTTGTGCGAGGAGCAGCACCAGTGTCCATTACTTATTAAAGGATTGCTACGCTAGAATTTCAAGATCTCAAGAGGAAGTTAGAGGAGTTACAAGCCAAGAGTTTTATCTAACCTAGTATTTATCTCTGGGGGTTTCCTTTTCTTTTCACTAAGAAGGCAGATGGTACCCTCAGACTCTGTGTGGATTATCGGAAACTGAACTAGTTGACGGTTAAGAACTGATATACCTTACTGAGGATTGATGATCTTTTAGATAAAATTCGAGGAGAACGAGTGTTCTCGAAGATTGACTTGAGATCCGTATATAATAAATTGTGTGTTATACCATTGGAAATATAGCATACAGCCTTTCAGAGAAGATAATTTATATACGATTACATGGTCATGCTGTTTGGACTCACAATTGCTCAAACAGTTTTCATTGCTCTGATGAATCATGTGTTCCAACCATATCTGGATTCTTTTGTTGTGATCTTTGTGGATGATATCGTGGTGTAATATAACACTCGATAAGATCATTCAACCCATCTTGAGATCATACTGTGTACACTGATAGATCATTAGTTATATGCTAATCTCTCAATATGCAACTTTTGGATTGACCAGATTCACTTCCTGGGGCATATTATCTCAGAGGCAGGAGTTGAGGTAGACCTGGAGAATGTGAGAGTAGTAGATTCCTAGGATAATCCTAAGAACATGTTTGAAATACAGTGTTTCTTGGGGCTGGCTGGTTACTACAGGATCTTTATATAGGAATTATCTCGCTTAGCTGCGCAGTTTTATGACTAAGAATGGTATGATATTCGTTTGGTCAGAAGCTTGCGAGACAGTCTTTCCGGAGCTGGAGGGAAGGATGACTACAACCCCATTCCAGACACTTATTGAGTAAGGGGAAAGCTATATAGCTTACTATGATGCATAAGGGATTGGTTTGGGAGCAGTGTTGATGTAGGGTGATCGAGTAGTTGCATTTAGGTATCGACAGTTGAGGCCACATGAGAGGAATTACCCAACGCATGATCTAGAGTTGGCTTCAGTTGAGTGTGTGTTATGATGTTGGAGACATTATCTACTTGGAGAGCATTTTGTTGTGTTTACGGACCAAAAAAGTATTAAATACATCTTTACCAATAGTTACATGAATTTGAGACTATGAAGGTGGGTTAAATACCTTCATTCCTTCAACATTAAGCTTTCATATACACCTGGTAAGGGTAACGCAGTCGCTGATGCACTGAGTAGAAGGACTCAGATATAGGAAGTGCAGGAGGCCAATGGTGAGTTGTAGCATATGGCTTTGTTCTCTGAGATGCATTTAAAGATACACGATAGTCAGGGGCGAAGCTATCTTTCATCCATAGCTGTGACTTATACTCTCTTATATAGAGTGAGGATGAGACAACTATCAGATTTAGAAAGCCTAGTTCTACGAGAGTCGGTGGAATGTGAGTACCCTCCTCCTGGTTGGACGATAGGTGATGAAGAGGTACTGCATATCCAATGATGAGGGTGGATTCTGGGGGATATACGCGAAGAGTTGATATGGGAATTTCATGGTTCATCTTGGGAAGTGCATCCTGGAGTTACAAAATTTTTCTATGACATGAGATGTTGGTATTGGTGGTCGGGTATGAAAAGAGACGTATTTGGATTTTTTACAAGTTGTTACACCTATCAGCAAGTGAAGGCGGAGAATCAAAGGCCATCTGGACTGTTACAACAGTTACACATTCTGGAGAGGAAATGGGATGATGTCATGAAGGACTTCGTGACTGGGTTGATGAGGTCACCTCGAGGCAATGATGTCTTATGGGTTGTTATGGACAAACTTACGAAGGTAGCTCACTTTTTTGCTAATCAAGGAGATATTCAGTGTTGATGAGATTGGGAAGTTGTATATCTGTGAGGTAGTACGTCTTCATGGGGTCCCTCGTTCTATAATTTCAGATAAGGACACCCATTTTACATCTCATTTATGGAAGAGTTTTTAGAGGGTGCTCGGTACACAGGTGCTTCTGAGCACAACATACCACCCTCAAACCAATGGATAGTTAGAGCGTAAAATACAAGTGCTGGAGGATATGATGTGTGTATGCATCCTAGAATTTGGGGGATCATGGGATAATAACATACCCATGTTCGATATTTCCTATAATAATAGTTTTTACGCAATTATTGAGATGGAACCATAAGAGGATTTATAAGGTAGGCCATGCCGATCACCCTTGTGCTGGATGGAGGCTGGTGAAGTAAATTTACTAGGACCACATCTTGTAAAGGAGACTTTATAGCAGGTCTAGTTGATTTAGAAGTTGATGGATACTGCATAGTCTCGTCAGATATCTTATGCTGATCACCCTAGAATACCCTTGGAGTTCGTGGCTGGGGATCATGTTTTCTTGTGAATTTCACTGAGGTTGGGACATAGGTGGATGAGGTGACAGGGTAAACTTCCACCGAGGTATGTAGGGTTGTTTGAGATTCTGGAGAGAGTCGGGTTGGTTTCATATCAGTTGGAGTTACCATAGAGGTACCGAGCCATGCACGACATCTTCCACTTATCTCAACTGCACCGTTATCACTCAAACCCATTTCATTTTTTTTCAGCCCATTTAGGTTGAACTTTAGTTTGATTCATCCTTTGATGAGCATAAGATTCATATTGTAGATAAGATCACGAAGGTTTTCTGAGGCCGGTCACTTCCTCTCGTAAGTGTGCTATGGTAGCATGGCTGAGTCCATGATGAAACCTGGTAGCGGCAGACCAACATATGGGCTCAGTGGCCAGAATTGTTCATAGATTTATCTTCAAAACCCTTGGAAGTGAAATACGGGTAATAATTACATTAAGGGGGATGTTTTTTAGAACCCAGTTATTATTCACGAGGTACCGGTTTCTTCCTTTATTTTACCATAAGAGTTTTTGAGAATGCATGGGAAATGTGGGAAAAATCCCAAATTTTTGGGTAAACGCCCTGTACTTTTGTACACACTCCTTGTACATTGGCCATGTGGGATGAGAATACATGGCATGTAGTATTAGGTGTTAAAACTAACTACACGTTGTACACAATAGTGCACACGCTGTTTACCATAGATGTGTGGGATAAGAATACATGGAGTGTAGTACTGTTGGCGATTAAGGGTGTAAAAACTAAATACACACCATGTAATTTGTAATACACATCATGTAATCTGTCGTCAGATGAACAGTGAGGCGGTGCAATGTAGCCTCAAGTGGAACCATTAAAAAAGTAGTACACATCGTGTAATTGAAATTACATGCCAGGTAGTTATGTTTTTTCATTAAAAGATGTTGTAGCCTCCTCAATCAATAGAGGAGGCAGAGAACCCACCAGGAGCCGCAGGAGAGGATGTAGGGACACAGAGGAGCTCCTGATCGCACACTGAGACTCTGATTCTTCCGTTGTCGATCTCATTTGAACCATGCAGATATGGTCTTCCCTCTTCGTCAACCATTAAATCAAATTATTTCACTAAGGGAAGTAATTTTGGTATCAATTGGTAATCATTTATCTCATATCTACTTCGTTCTTGGTTATTTAGGGAGAAATCATTCATGTATATTGATCAGAGGAGATCGAGGTAGGTGGTCATGTGTTTAATTCCAACTTCCGAGTTGAATTTGTGTACTGTTGTGCCACGGACACATGTTTGGGGTGTCGTATGGAAGAGACATTAACTATTTAGATACCTAGAATTTTTTAGGTAATCTAATTAACAAGTATAAATGTCTATTTGGGATCGTTTCTTTGATCCATGGCCACCCTGAGGGTGTGTTTCTCTTGTTTAGCAGTTTGGCCAGGATACCCGTGGGTATGCCGTGATTACCCATGTTCTGAGTTTTCTTGAGAGTAAACACATATAAATTTCTTGCTTATCTGTTGGGTTTGTCCCAGTTCCATGCTTTTCCTATGGAACTCCTGAGGATAGTGTTTTCATTAGCCTCAGGGAATGGTTGTTTAGCCTGAGGGCATTGTTTCTAATGCCAGAGGGTAGTAGCTTTTGTGCCTATGGGAAATAACTCATATGCCTGAGGGAAATATATGTTAAGCCTGAGGGCAGTCAACTGAGGGTATTTTTTTCTGTTTTCCTGATGGTAATGATTTACATGTCTGAGGACAATGTTTACTTTTAATATTTACCGTGGTTATTTCTTTAGGTTGTACCTGCAATGTTATAGCATAGGATTGGTATTATTATTATCTTTTACTTGTTTGATATCATATTCGGGTTTCTGCTGCGGCACCGGTATATGAGATTTTCAGTCAAGGTGAGTCTCGGAAAAAAATCAGAATTCAATTATATTGAATTGTTAAATGATTATTAAATGGAAATGTAACTGTTTGGGATGGTTACTTTTGAGTACTTCCTAGTTTAATTCATTTTATTATTGTACACTGATTTTTCACATTTTCACTGATAGTTGGGCACGATCCTTTGGTGGTTTTCTACTGAGATTTATTTATCACACCATATTTGGGTCATGTCTTGTTCCCAAACAGATTATATTGTAGCAGGTGTCGATAAGGGAAAGAGTCATTACACAGGTACATGATTGTTGGAGAGAAGTTAGAGATCATGGGACCGAGCATAAGATTTTGATGCTGCTATGTTTCTATTACGTTTCTTTGGTTTTTTTGGATGTACTTTGTAATTTGTGGTGTATTGTATCAGATTTCAGTGTATCCTATTTTGGTTTCTTTCTTATAATTATAGTCATGTAGCATCATCATATGTATGATTGTTGGTTATCTTTTACTTCAGTTTTGTTGTCCATTTATGGTCTACATCGCTTATTACTTCCGCTGTTGTATGTTTATATTTTGTTCCGCTGTGCTAGACTTTGACAAATGTGGGCATAATTTTCCCGACTAGCAGTCCAAGGCCCTCGCTTCTAGTCAGCTGCCTCTAGCATTTGGGGAAATTCCCTTGAGGTCATGTGACCAACCAGGTTCGGGTCACCCGTTGTGTGGCACTTGGATCCGGGACATTATAGATTTAAATATAAACATAAAGAGGTTATCTGAAGAGGATGTATTGTTCTTAACTAAAATTTATCACATTATTTCTTCCTATAAATCATTTAAATATTTTTTAAAACAATATTAAATAATAATAAAAATATCTTCTATATAGTGATATTTTATTATATTAATAGTATAACCTATATCAATCTACTTTACCATAAAATGAGAAGCCAAATTGTGGTTTGTGTGTACGACGGACTACAGTCTCATGAGTCGATGTAATTTGTTTTCATCAACACCTCTCAAATATGGTTATAATGATTTATTTAATTAATAAATATGATATTAAAGTAATAATTGACATTCCTTAAAGATAATATATCATATACATTGTTACTTTTCCATCTGTTGAAAAATAAAAATGTTGTTTGTGCCTATGCACTAGTGGAAATACGGGCTTTAACGTCGTCGTAATAACGTCGGTTTTTTAAAAACCGACGCGAATAGTATGTGTGGGAAATTTTTGGCGTCGGTTTTACAAAAAACCGACGCCAAAAATAATTATGCGTTGATATTTCGCTTTGGTTTTGAAGAAAGCTGACGCCAATAAAATTACTATACATATTTTCTGCGTCTGTTTTCTTGAGAACCGACGCAGAAAATAAATTTTTAAAAATGTTTCGGCGTCCGTTTTCATGAAAACCGATGCTGAAACTCATATTTCCGTGTCGGTTATTTTAAAAACCGACGCAGAAAATAATTAAAAAAAGTTTTCGGCGTCGGTTTTTTTAAAACCGACGCCGAAACTAATAAAAAAAATATATTCCGCGTCGGTTTTCCTGAGAACCGACGCAGAAAATATATTTTTAAAAATGTTTCGGTGTCGGTTTTCATGAAAACCGACGCCTAAACTAATAAGCGAATATATATTCCACGTCGGTTATTTTAAAAACCGACGCGGAAAATTTTAAAACAACATTTTGGCATCGTTTTTTCTTAAAACCGACGCAAAAAGTCTTTTAAAAATATTCACGGTCAGAAACCCCCATTTTGTTCGATCGTCGAAATCGAGTTCCGCTGTGGCGCTTCGGACTCCCGACGACCTTCGAACCTGATTTGCGATCTTGGACGGCCATTGTTGAAGGTTTTTTTGTCGTCTGCACGATTTTGGGTATGTGTTCTTCCTCTTTATCTCTTGTTTCATATCCCATTGTTTATTTCATTATCAATAACCCTATTTTGCGTGATTTTGATTATTGGTTAGATTTTAGTTGTAATTTATCATTATTTTTTGTTTGTGTTATCATTGTTGGTGTAGATTTGATATTGTTTGTTTTTGGAAGTAATTATACCGGTCGCAGTTTGGATTTAACATCTCCATTCGGGTTGAACTTCAAATTTTTTGTTTGTATTATCATTATTCCTGTTTAAAATGATCTTTCATTACATTATGAAGTACTATATTTTTAATTCCATTTCCATTTTAATAAATTCTTCTTCAAAAAAATAATTTTATTGTGTTAAATGAATTCACTCACATTTTTGCATGTAGTTTAATTGTTTACACAAGTTTTATTAGTTCTTATATAAAAAATTGCAGTTCATGGAAACATTTTACAAAAGAAAAGAAACCAACGAAAATCAAATATGTGGAAGTACAGGTAATTAGTTTTTATATTTTTGTTATATATTGGGTTTCATTATTAGTTAAATGTTTTATAACTGCAGTGTCATCGTCAAAATGGACATGTTGAATGTGGTTATTATATTCTACGATTTATGTACGAGATAATCACAACTGGGGAAACTACTGATTTTCATAAGGTTAGTTGTATTAATTTTTTTAAATATTTTCATCCACTTTCTTCTATTTATTAATTTCATATCTTTCAATATTATTGTAGGTATTCAATGATTCACAGTCATATTCTCAATCTGATATGATCCATATTCAATCTACTTTTGCGGACTATTTGTTATGTCTGATTAAGATTTGAGGTATGTATACTAATATTTATAAATAATAATATATATGGGTTTAAAAAACTAACTCTTATGATATATTAGGTGTTTGAACCTACTAATAATCAAATGAACGCTTCAACAATAACAAACAATGAGCATGTCATATATTTCAGGTACGTGTATTTTAATTCTGCTTTACTGAGTTTTCTCAACTGCCTCTGCAAAAACTGTTTTATTGAATCTACTAATAATCAAATGAATCCTTCAACAATAACCAACAATAAGCTTGCCGTATATTTCAGGTACGTGTATTTTAATTCAGAATTAGTTATTATATTTCTTTTCATTGTTATTTCTTAAAATCATTTGTCTGTACAGTGACAGATCTGTAGGGTGGTACTTGGATCATGAACATAGAGATTCGTATAGCGAAATAACATTCACAAACACTAAAAATTGTCTCCCTTGAATGCACATCAATATCTTATAGGCCTTTTTTTTATGCAAATAAATATCGGAAAATGATTGCCGTGAAGCATATCACATAATACCTGAAACAGCGCTTAGTGGGTTTGCACAAAGATAAAATAGAAGGCGTCAATTTTTAAGGTATGTTTCTTTATGTCTCTTCAATCTGCATTTGATTTCAATTTTCTAACCTATATTTTGCACTCAAACTTATTTCTCTGTTATTCCATAACTTAAACAAATAACAATAGTGAATGGGTAATGCACGTCTATACAGAGCAAATATAAAAACCTGAGGTTGGGGGTGGTGGGGATCCTATGTTGAAAAGACACCCCCAACATCTTCAGTGGGGGAGGTGAGGAAGAGGTTGCATCGGCTGAGTGTTCCTGGAATTTTGATCAGGAGTCGTAAAATTTCATTTTGGTAATTTACTTTGTGAAAAACTGAATGATTCAAATAAATTACACATTTTCATTTAATGTTTATTTATTGCACTAATATCTTGGATTGATTTTTTCACGCACATCTCCTTAGTTTCATTACTGTTTTGACAGGATTGGTGATATCTATGGGAGGAAACTTACAATGATTGATACTGAGTATGGTTAGATTAAGAAAATGCACCATGTAGGTACGTGTATTTTAATTCTGCTTTACTTTGAGTTTTCTCAAGTACTTCTGTTAAAGCTGTTTAATTGTTTTTGTATACTTCGTTATTTTTTTTCAGGGTTCCGATTTTTTTAGAGGAGAAAATATATGTATTTTATTTATAAAAAAAATTTTACAGCGTCGGTTTTTTTAAAAACCGACACCGAAAATCCTGTGTAAATTAGTTTCGGCGTCGGTTTTTAGAAAAACCGATGCGGAAAACCGATATTTCGGCGTTGGTTTTATATAAAACCGACGCTGAAAACCTAGTCGACTATATTTTCCGCGTCGGTTTTTTAATGAACCGACGCGGAAAATAATGTCTAAATGTAGCTTCGGTGTCGGTTTTATAAAAAACTGACGCCGAAGCTCATAAGCGAATTATTTTTCGCGTCGGTTTCTATAAAGCGACGCGAAAACTGTATTTTTAACGTCGCCTATAAAGACGTCGGTTTATAACCGACGTTAAAAATTAAAAAAAACCGACGCTAAAAAGTGTTTTTGCACTAGTGATGTGTGCACTACCACCTCCACGAAGTGATGTTAACATTTTTTATCACCACATCACATGTATGACATATATATAACTTTATTTAAGTATATAATATAATATTTTTTATATAATAATAATTTTGAAATTATTTAATATTACTTACCTTTTTTTTATCATTATCATAAAAAAATGTAAGTGTAAGTCATTCATGTGCACGACCTTCTGTCGCCATTCTTGTAATGTAGTTCATTTTTTTAATAATATTTCATGGTTGGTTTTAAACTATTTTTGATTTATGAAAATATTAATTTTGTTATTATTATCATTATATAAATGATTTAAAAATGTCTCATTTGACCATAGTCAACCTAATGATGTCATTTTTTCACATATGAGTCGAATATCATAAAAAAAGCTAACATGAAGATAAATGATTATATAAATGAATATAACATATAAATAAATTAAATAATGAATAATAAACGTTAAAATTTTTCATCATCATGTAAATAATTGACATAATTTTATTATTCAAGAATATTAATAATTTGTTCGATGTGTTAGATACTAGTTAAGGGGTACTTTAACTGAAAACCAATTTTTAAATGATTGAATGGTATATTTTCCAGAACTATATATTCATTTTCCCTTTTCTTAAATTTATATTATTGATATATTTATATAGAAATAATTAAATTTTAAGGAAAATTTTATATCTATTACAAATTTTCTATGGCTTTCATATGGAATCTATTGATGTATTTTATAAATAATGCCTTTTATTTTCTTAAAAAAGGAAAATGAATGTTTTATTTCAATATATTTGGAATCAACGTCTTTCCATTTCACTGGATATGTAATTTTATTATTCCCATTACATAATAACATTTTTTCAAATAAATTCATTACTTCCAATTTCTCAAGGTAATTTAGTTTAGAAAAAAAAAATTAAAAGGAAAGGTTATTTCGAAATCCTAAAATGTTTTTTATACAGGTTCCAAATAGTTTTAAAGGGTTTTATAATGAAAAGTTGGAAGTATAATATTTTTTAATGATATGGTACTTGAGAATTATAGATGATGTTTGGGGATCCTGATGCAACTTATTTAATGGATGATCCCAATATATCAGACGCGGTGACTGATTTAGAGGGAACATAATTGAATGGGTGAGGATAATATGGTTAATATGATTGTTGATTATGATATAGTTCTCTAATACATTGGGAAATGTTTCTTGTCTTAAATGGGAATAAGTAGAGAGTTAATATGTGAGATTTATCTTATGTATTTTACTAGGATCCATTAATTTCTATCACAAGTCTATCAATTGTTGTGAATTTGATTTTATAATATTCTTATGCATATTGTTACATAAACAAGTGTATATTTAATTTATATGGGGTTTTAAGGTATTATTTATGAAAAAAGTGTTTTAATTAGATTATGATTTATTTCCAAATATTAATGAATATTGGAAGGAAAAAATTTATATTTTATGAGTTTTTTTTCATTACTCTAATGGACTTATTTCTTTAATGTTAAAAATTGATAGTTTTATGTCAATACAAATTTTGTAAAAAAAATCACTACAATGTGATTAAGAATATAGAAGATATCAAGTTAAAATTTAGGAATATATTTCATTAATGCATGCATGATTAATTTAACATTATTCATTTTATGTGAAAATGGATACATAGAATAATTCTCCACATTATAATATATGAGTTAGTTATGTAATTGGTATGACCCAATTATCTATACTATAATCCTAAGATATAATTAAAAATATAAGAAAGTGAATTCTAGTCTAAAAACACTATATTATGTAATTTTTATGGTTGGGTCCTCAGATTTGGTATCTGAGAAAATGTTTAGATAACATTAGTGTTTAGGATAATGTTAATATAATAACATAGAGAGAATTAACATTATGCTTATGTTGAAATGAAATAGAATTTAAATATTAGCTTGTTGCTTAATATAATAATTATTTATTTAGAATAATTTTTCATATAGGGAACATGTAAGGTGGAGTAGGAACATATCTAGAGGAAAATATACTTCAAAACAAATATCATACAATGGTTGGAATTGGTACTAAACAATTTCTCTATAAAACCTCTGTTAACAATGGCTATCAATGGTGGTGACATCCAGGTTAGAGTGTAACTATATTTAACACAAAGGAACATGTTGACGATTGATCGTTTCATGAAATAGAACCCTCTACATTTTGGTTCATCCTAGGATCTAGTGGTAGATGAAACACGTATTTATTCCTAAAAAATATATTTTAATTCATGAGATGATAAAATATCAAAAGGCACCCCTTTCTATTTATAATTTTCAATTTTATGTTGATCAATAGTGTCCTTTTGTTAATAATACAAAAGAAATATGTTCTTGATTCCCTTGAATGGGACACATTTAATATTCATTACTTTTGAAATACTTCCCTAAGGTTGTTTGAATCAAGATATAGAAACAATTCATGGATTTAAATAAAATATTATGAATATTAAGTATCCATAAGAGAAGATAACTTTACAATATTTTCTTAGAACATAGAAGATTTTATTCAGGAACATTGTGATAAAACTTATAGATTTTACTCATGAATGAAAAACAAATTATGAATAAATTTTTCCTCATTATATTTTAGAAATTATGTGAATGTTTTTTTATGAAAAATTTGAGATGAAGTTTTTTGACACTTATTTTCCTTGATATGATAAGTGTAAAAAGTGGTAAATGTGGAAAACAATGGAGATGTTTTCATCTTAGAAAAATGCAGGAAACCTCCAACATGTTCCAATTGAAGTAAAATATATTTTATTGAATGTATTTTAGGATTTATAAATTGTTACAAGTGTGGTATGTTTCTTCACTGATCATGTGACTATATAGAAAACATTCATAAAAAATCCATGAATGGTGTAAAAAATATCCATCCAAGAGTGAGATTTTTTAATTTTAATTATTTAAAAAAATATGATAACATGTGTCCAATGTTATTTAATCCAGGTGGAAATTATCAATTTGAAATAAAAATGGTGTGTAAAAATCATTTTCCACTTTTAGGGTTGATGTTTATCCATATAATGAAGTGGTGATAGGTATGTTATATTTTTTCATGAATTATTTTAATACCCCTTGTAACTCTATATATTTTCAATACATTGTTTTTTATAAAATTCCATGTAAAATGGGAATATCACCTCCTGAAATTTTTGTTTTCACACTTTTTGACAAATCATTGTGGAATTATTAAAGTATCTAAGATTTGAAAAAAAATATTCATATTACTAGTAGGGTGATGGTCTTTCCTACAAATTTTGTCGAACTTCCCATTGTTGAGTTTGATGTTATTCGTGGAATTGATTGGATTTCATTTCCCCATGATTATATACATTTTAATGTGAATAAATTCATGTTCAATGATTTCATAACTTTGATAACATATCCTGAATATGAAAAATTGATTAGATATATCATTGAAAAATATATATCTCTTATAGTTGAAAAGAAAGAAACTATTCATATTACTAATGACCCAATAGTGAATAAATATATGGTTTCTTTTTCTATGTTATTTCCAAGTGTTATTCTTGATCAAGAGAGTGATTTTATAATTGAATTAGTTCTTAATTTTATGGTAATTTAAAAACCCCATTATCTAATGGCCCAAGAATTACTTTTAAAATTGAAAATGTATTTACCAGAGATATTAGATAAAGGTTTCATTCATCCTAAAACGTCACCATATGGTACACCAGTTGTATTAGTTAGAAAATAAAAGATGTTTCAATATGAATTTTAATTGAATATAGAACATTGAATATAATTACTCTTAAGAACAAATTTTATAACCACATATCAATGATTTTATTGATTAGATCTGTGGTGCACAATATTTTTTAATGATTGATATTGGGTCAGGATACAATTAGTTGATGTTTAATGAGGAATATATTCTTAAGATAGTGTTTTAAACATGATACAAACATTATGAGTTTGTAGTTATGATGTTAAGGTTGTTTAATTCATAAACATTATTTATGGATCTCATATGTTGGGGTATCCATAACTTTTTAAAATGATTTTGGTTGTTTTTATTGATGATATATTGGTATATTAAAAATTTCATGATGATCTTGAATGACATCCATGGACTATTTCTCAAATCAAAATAGAATATAAACTATATTGAAAATATAGAAAGTATGAATTTTTGCTGAAAAACATTTCTTTTCTAAGGAATACAGGTTGTAACGATTTCATAACAATTGTCCCTAGTAAAACTAAATTTGATAGATAATGGCCAAGGACTTAATATTTCAGATATATTCTTAGTTTTATTAGATTTTTTTGGTAACTATGATTTTTTTAAAACATTTCTTGGTTATCAATCACACTAACTATGTTAACTCAAAAGATGTTAAATTCATTTGTATGAAAGGATGTGATGATTTTTTCTAGTAATTGAAAATACAAATTTTGACTAAACCATTTTTTCCCTACCCTCTAAAAATGGTAAAATCAGTATATATAATGATTCTTCATTGAAGGGATTAATTGTTTTCTAATGTATATTGATTTGGTAATATCTTATATTTCACATCAACGAAACTCAAATGAGTTAATTATCCAAAACATGATCTAGAATTTTCAATTGTGGTTTTTATCTTTAGAAATTATGGGGCATAATTTATTGATAATAAATTGTGAAATTTATTCTAATCATACATGTTTTAATTATATATTAACTCATATGGAGCTAGACATGAGGCTGAGAATATGGTTATAACTAATTAAGGATTATTGTTGTATTATTCATTAAAATCATGTGAAAACAAAATAAAATTGATTCTTTGATTCATAAAGGTAATGCTACAATAGCCATGTTAAAATTGTAACATAAACCATTAGTTTATTATTTGATATGTTTTAGACTAGAAATTGTGCATATAGGAACATAATATTTTTTTTCATGTTTTAGTGCGATTGAAAATTCTATAAAGAATTAAACTAAAATAAAAGGATGATCATGTTTTACAGGAAGAGGTACAATAATTTAAAATTTGAATATTTCAAATGTTTAATATTTATGAATTATATGTTATCTTATTTGGAAAATCATTATATATGCCTTTTGATTCCCATTTTATGAGAGAACCTTTTATTCAATCACATAGTTTCTCACTGTCCATTTATTGTGGAATCAGTATGATATATAAAGACCAATGAGTGTATTACATGTGAAATAGAATGAAAAGTGATATTTCTATCATTACCCTGAAAGGTTTGGCATGCCAATAGGTTACAGAAGAATGATAGTTACTATTTGGGATGCTTCTTCCTTTTCCAGTTCTATAAATGAAATGGGTTAATATATCCATCGATTTTGTGGTGGGACCCCCAAAGACTTCTTGGGGTAATAACCTGATATGGAATATTGTTGATAGACTAAAAAATTATTCATATTTATTTCCTATTTTATAATTATACCATATATTAGCTATATTAACATTACCTCAAGAAGATAGTAAATTTGTTTTATGTTCTTATATCCATTTTATCTCTCTCTGATCCCATAAACATTTTATTTTTAGAAAGGCCTACCAATGTATTTGGGTACATAATTAAATTTCTTTATAGCTTTTCATCACCAATCTGATGGGCAATTTGAGTGAATTATTTCAGAATGTGATGATACAATTCAATCTTTTTCAATGGATTTATAGGGAATTAGGGGTCATCATCATTAGTTATATGCGTTTTTATATAAAAACAGTTTTCTGTTCACTATACAGATGTAATTTTTTGAGGAATTATATAGAAATCAATGTCACAATACATCATATTGGGATTAAATAGGTGAAAAAATTGTACCAATGTTTGTGTAATTAAAAATTGATAAGTTTTATATGATTCAAATACAAATGGATCAGAGTAGGTTTATATTTATTTGGATAATACGAGGAATGATATTTTTTCAAGGTTAGTGGTCATTTTTTTAAGGTATCTCTATGGAAAAAAAATTATGTTTTAAAAAAAAATGAGGATGATAAGTACATGGTTCACTAGGCCATATGTAATCGAAGATAAATCATGGTTAGTTTTATACAAAGTGAAATTTACAATGATTTTATCTCAAGTACATGAAATATTTAATGTTACATTGTTAATAAAATATTTTCCAAATTCAATGCATGTTTTGAGCCATATAGTAGTTTAACTAGATTAAAACCACTCTTTTGGGGAACATCAAGTTCAAATTATTAACTACAGAGAGAATTGGTTGTTAAATAACTTGATTTACTATGTTATGTTTTATTGTAAAATAAATATGCATTATGAAGCAATACCAGAATTATAAAATGCTTTAAAAGAAAAATAACCCAACTAGATAAATAATGAATAAAATTTTGAAGACCCAATTTCTAAAAGGGTTAATCTAATATCTGAAATAAATTTATTAGTAAAATAATTTACTACCTTATTATTACTCTCGAATTATATCTTATAGAGTTATATTAATTATAATAGTATTATGTAATTTTACAATCAAAAGGGGAAAATCCTTATTTTAAATCAACTTGCAATTTTATGAATTATATAGCCTTATTTTAAATATTTATTTATTAATTATTGAATTTTAATTTCAAAAAAAAATTACTTTTAAATTTATAATTTTAAATTTCACTATGTTTTATGTTTTGGGAATGTTAAAAAATGATCGATGTTTTAAAAAATAGTGAATAAAATTAATTTTTATTATAATCATCATCTTGTTTCAACAATTTATGATTTTTCACATTATATTAAAATTGTTTAAATTAAAATATTTCAATTATATTTAATTACCAAATTATGATCTTTTTAATTTATTTCATAATTGAATTTGGTATACAAAGAGTTTTATACTAAAAAATGCATTTTCTGAAAACTTTTCTTTCAACATGTTTTTTGAATTAAATTTTTAATTAAAATCTTCCAATTCAGGGAATTGAATATGATAAAACACCTTGAATATTTTTAATAATTAATTTTTCATTATATAATAATTTAAAATAAATATTAATTCCTAAAAATTGTCATAATACAAAAATAAAATTATACCACGATTAAGGAAAGAATTATTTTATCATGTGTTAAACTAAAATGATAGTGGCTAAAATGACATAAAATCTTATATAGATTCTATTGAATCTCTATATTTATACTATATCTCAAATTAAATTAATATTTGGTCCATTTTGTATTCATTAATTTTGATTAGTACATTAATATATTTTAATCTTTTTAAACATTCAATGTATTCCCTCTCCCTTGCTTATAAAAGGAAACCCACTCTCCTCTCCTCTTCACACATAGAAATATTCTGTTTAATCCTGGATGTGACCAAATCCAATACTAAAATCCCTACCCATGACCTAGAGTCCTATTTGGGAACATAAAATCATTCTAATAATGAATTAGGTATAAACATAAAGGGGTTTTCCAAAGAAGATGTGTCATTATTAATCGAGCTTTTTCATTTTATTTCCTCTTGTACCTCTTTCCACTATTATTCAATCACAATAAAATAATAAAAAATATATCTTACATATACTTATATATAATTATTTTAAATAAATAATCTATATCCATCTCATCTTCCATGAAATAAAAAATGAAACATTCATTAGTGTGTATGGAGGAAAACCACTAAGAGAAAAATAGTTTTTTGTGACCGTGTATTTGCGACTGGATTGGTTCCTATCGCAAATAGTCCTTCCCAGGGGTAATCTGCAAGAGGGGGTTCTTCCCGTCACAAATAAATTGCAATTTGTGACAGGATTTGGGGTCCCGTCACAAAAGTTAACAAGAGATTTGGTGTTTAATGCGCACCAATGCGTGGGAAGGTTATTTGCGACGGGGGTATCCCCCCATCGAAAATGGTGTGTCAGTCGGAGGGTATTTGCGACTAGTCCCACCGCAAAAACTGGCAGCTGTAAATGTGTTTTTGCGACATGATGTTGTCTCATCGCAAAAGGTGTGTCGACAGGTCACCTTTTGGGATGGGGCCCATCGCAAATACCCTTTTAACAACCGACAACAATTAATGCAGGTAAAGTTATTTGCGATGGACCCCGTCACAAAAAAGTACCTTTTGTAATGGGCTTACTGTCGCAACAAGTCTCGTCGCAAGTAATCTAACCTATATATACCCACTCCATTTTTATTTCTCTTCCTCTCAATTCTCACTTCATTTCTCTCTCTACACTTGAATTTTAGAGTGAAAATTGGTCTCAGTTAATTTTTATTACGGAAAAGTTGTGACGGCACTTACGTCAATCGGAGATCAAGTTTAAAGGTATTTATATTTTATTTAGTTTAATATTTATTTAAAATTTTTATGTTAATTGTAATTATTGTTGATTAGTTGTAATTAAAATAGATTTAAATTGTTTTGTTATCTGAATTTTAGTAAAAAATGTAATAAATTGTATTAAATAGTAATAACTAGGAATAAACAGTTATAATTTGGAATAAATAGTAATAATTAGGAATAAAAATTAATAATTAGGAATAATGAGGAATAAATAGTAATAATTAGGGATAAATAGTAATAATTAAGAATAAATAGTAATAATAGGTAATAAATTGGAATAATTTGTAATAAATAGAAATAAATTGGAATAATTAGTAATAAATAAGAATAATTAGTAATAATTATTAATAAATAGTAATAATTAGTAATAAATAGTAGTAATTAGTAATAAATAGTAGTAATTAGTAATAAATAGTAGTAATTAGTAATAAATAGTAATAAATAGCAATAATTGGGAATAAAAAGGAGTAATTAGGAAAAAAATAGTAATAAATATCAATAATTAGGAACAAATAGGAATAAAAAGAAATAAATATGAATTAATAGTATTAATTAGGAATTTATAGTAATAAATAGAATTAATTAGTAATAATTAAGAATAAATATGAATTAATAGTAATAAATAACAATATATATGAATAAATATGAATAAATATGAATAAATATGAATAAATATAAATAAATATGAATAAATAGTAATAAATCGGAATAAATAGTAATAATTAGTAATAATTAGGAATAAATATAAATAAATATGAATAAATGGTAATAAATAAGAATAAATAGTAATAAATAAGAATAAATAGAAATAAATAGAAATATATAGAAATAAATAGTAATAATTGGTAATAAATAAGAATAATTAGTAATAATTAGCAATAATTAGCAATAATTTGTAAGAATTAGTAATAATTAGTAACAATTAGTAATAATTATTAATAATTAAAAATAAATAGTAACAAATTAGAACAAATAGTAACAAATAGGTAGAAATAGGAACAAATAGGAAAAAATATTAAGAAATAGTATGAAATAAAAATAAATAGGAATAACTAGTAATAATTAGTAATAAATAGTAATAATTATAAATAATTAGAAATAATTAGTAATAATTATAAATAATTAGAAATAATTAGAAATAATTATTAATAATTAGTAATAATTAGTAATAATTAGTAATAATTTGAAATAATTAGTAATAATTAACAATAATTAGCAATAATTAGGAATAAATAGGAATAAATATTAATAAATAGGAATATTTAGTCATAATTAGTAATAATTAGGAATTATTAGGAATAAATACGAATAAATATGAATAAATAGGAATAAATAAGAATAAATATGTATAAATAGGAATAATTAGTAATAATTAGTAATAATTAGTAATAATTAGTAATAATTATTAATAATAATTAATTATAATTAATAATTAGTATTAATTAGTAACAATTAGAAATAATTTGTATGAATTAGTAATATTTAGTAACATTTTGCAATAATTACGAATAATTAGTAATAATTATGCATAAATAGTGAAAATAGCAATAAATAAGAAAAATAGTGAAAACAACATTAAATAAGAAAATGTCTTAAAATATAGAAATAAATAGTAAATGTAATAACTTGGCATAATTTATAATGCATTAAAGGCAATACTTTTTCTTGATGACTCTTCTCCTTTCAACTTTCACTGACTCAAATAATTATGAAAATAATGCTTCTACATATGTACGAGTTTGAATATGCATTTGTAGGACCACATTTTTCATAATGTGTTCCAGCGGTGATAGTTGTGAGAAGATGATTCATCGACGAAAATGGGGCTCTTTTGTCCGACGGCTCATTTACGTGCAAGTTTCTCACACAGAAATGTCAACAAAGAATCTGATCGGAGGTATGCTTATACATTCTCATTTGCATGAGAATGAATATGTGTATCTATGAGAAGATTCTTTATTTTGATTTCAGTGAGTTAAATTTGTAGGTAAATGAGCTGTCAGACAAAAGGGAAGCCATCAATCCACTAAAAGTTGTTTCACCCAAAATTATTATATGTGACGGGACCTTTTGTGACGTGATCCCATCATAAATAATTTGAATTTAAATTTTTATTACTACTATTTATGACGGGCCCTTCAAAAATAGTATTTGCGACGGGCCATCAGAAATGGTTTATATATATAACGTATATGATCAAAGGTTTAGTTGTGACGGGGATGTTTCCTGTCGCAAATAGTATTTGAAACGGGTCATCACAAATGGTTTATTTATATAAAATATATATAATCGGAGGGTTATTTATGATGGGGACCTTTCCCGCCGCAAATACATTTTTTCCAATGGGCCCGTCTCAAAAAAAATTATTTGCGACGTTGTTTTCTACAACTTTCTTTTTTCGATGGGGCCCATCGCTAAAGCTTATTTCCGATGAGATCTCGTCGCAAATATCTTGTTTTCCTATAGTGAACCACCTCACGAATTGATGTACTTGGTTTCCTATCACCACCTATTGAGGATGATTATAATGATGATGATATATTTATATATATTTGTGTGTATGTGTGTGTGTCTATATATATACATTTTAATTTCAATATGAAATTATCACATTATATATATAATATATCATTTTCTTTCTTACATTTACATATGTTGAAAAATGTAGGCATCTTCTGTTCGTATATCGGGAAACCATCTCTACAATGTGAGGTGTAATTTTTTCATCACCACATCACATTGATGATAAATATAATTTTATTTAATGTTTTAATGATATATTTAGGATATTATCACCATTATAAAAACATAAAATAATACTTACCTTATTTTTATCATGATTAATGAATAATGGAAATGTTACTCATGTGTACATATGATATACTATCACAATGGTTTTAACACAGTTCATTTTTCATAACCATCATTCATGGATGGTTTTAATTTTTTATTTGATATAAAAATGAAAATTATTTCATTACTATTATTCTATAGATGATGTAATAATCATCTCTTTGAACATAGTCTCCCAAGCAAAGTATTTTTTCATATATGATGTAAATATCATCAAAACATATGACATGATGATAAATTATTCATTAAATTTATAAAACAAGATAAAATTAATAGAATATTAATAATGACATTGAAAATGGTTCATTAGGGTGTAAATAATCAATGTAACATTATAATTAAGAAAGACGGAAAAAATATTTGTGATGAGTCAAACACAATTTTAGGGACACTATATCTTAAAAAACTATTGGAAATGTTTTAAATATTTATCTGATAAATATTTTTATTCTGTATCCATATTCATAGAATTAGTTTATATAATTATTTATTTAGACATAATCGAATGATAAATGAAATTTTATGTCACTTGTGACATTATTTCAAAGTATTTCAAAAGGAATCTCTTCATATATTTTATAAATAATGTTTTTGATTTCATTACAAAATAAACAAAATGCTCAATTTTAACTTTTATGGTGTCAATGGTTTTTTCCAACACATTATATTATATTTGATATTTCGATTCCACTATAATATTTTCTTTCTAATTCAAATAAAAAACATATTCTCATTCATTTGGGGTATTTTAGTTTTATAAATGGGTTTTAAAAAATGGTTATTTCAATACCCTAAATATTTTTGCATATGGGTTCAAATTGTTTTTCAACGGTTTTATGATGAAAAGGTGAAAGAATAACTATTTTATTCATGATATGGTATATTAGAATTATATGTGATGATGACTGATCTTGATACAAATTAGACGATGGGTGATTATTATTCATTATTTATAATTGGTGGGACTGATACTGCTTATACGAATGGGTTATCCCAAGCAATATATAAAATTGTTGTGCACACCATATCTCTCCAATACATTGTGAATTTTTTTTATTCAAATGAAATAATTTGGTATTTTACCAGGGAGGTTTTTCATATGTATTTAATTGGGATCTTGAAATTTATGGAACATTTTTAACATTGGTTATGAGAATAAGTATCATATATTTTTATGCTCAATGTTTCCTAAAAAGGTTCTTATTTTCATGCTATTGGTTTTAAAGGTTCCTAATGAAAAAAAATAATTTCTCTTAGGATATGGTTCATTTCATATGCTCAAATACTATTTTGAAGAAGGTGAATATTTTATTGGTTTTCATATTTTCCATTGGACTAAAATATTTCTTTATTTTATATCCCTTTTTAATACTTCTGTTCTCATACCAAACTTATAACTATTTTTAAAGGGTTTAAGGCTGTATAAAAATAAACATTAATTCGTGTTGAAAGTCATGAATAATTTTCATGAAAAATAAATCATGTTTTATTTAAAAATATTTATATTATGGAAAAAATGGATACTTATTATATGTGTTCCCATTGTATAATATGGGTTTGTTATGTAAAATTTATGAGATAATTCTAAAACATATAAATCAAAAATGCCTATATAATTAAAATAATGTGAATTTGAGCTTAAATACACTAAATCGGGTAATTATTATGGATGATACATATATGATTAACCTGAAAACAAATAGAGGAATACAGAACCTCCTCCAAATGCCAAACTCTAGATTCCTCATCTGGGAAAAATTCAGATTAAAAATAAAGAAGATACTTGAACTGAATCAAGAGGTCCTAGATGATCTTACTCCCCTTATGAATATAAAGAAAATCTAGTCACATTTTTACCTTCAACATCGAATAAAAAAATCTATACATTACTACTTTTTAAAATATTCTAATGAAATGGATGATAGCTCACACTCCCCAAGTAATATAATCCACCACTCATAAAAAAATACTCTCGTATGAATAAATTCCTATGGAACCATGTTATTTTCCTTAAATGTATTAGAATAAAATATATATCTAAATCCCTTATCATGAACTACAAATTCTCATCATAAATACTCCACTTATAGTATTTAAATGACTAATTCTATAACTTACATAGTGTCCTCCTCCATGACTCATCCTTTTAACCTGGGTCAACAATTGTATATTTAAAAATATCATCATGTCACACCCCTCTTATCGATACCACACACCAAAGAAGACCACCATCTATCTCTAAAAGAGAGGTAAATAATTACTATGACAATAAGCATGTATTATATTCTAGATTATTTAATTAGATTCATTTTAACTTCCCCAAAATCACCAGAATTAAACTATAAGAATAGTAAAAAAAATATGGACATACCTCTCATAGGTCACCACAACACCATTAGTATCAACTTTCATTGGATGTTCAATATTCATATAGTTGTTGTTCCATATCATATTTAGCTCTAAAAACTATATATTTTATCTCGTATTTCCATACCTACCTCAAGAAATTGAATCCTATAATATATATAAAATATAGAGTGAGGAAAATGAGGTATTCATTCATAAGTTCCATCACCGTACTAGATATGAAGAAAAAACAGTATACTCGAAACCATCTAGGAACATATAAGGATATTCCATTCCAGTGGTAGGGTGTAAGAAATATTTGGAAAATATAATGAATATATCATATCCATAATGTCATAAAAAAGTGCTTCACACAAAACTAACACATTCAAAACTCATAATAATCATCACATCTGGACAACTATAAACTTAGTACTAATTTCACCACTATACTAGAATTCATTCCTTCCTATTCACATAATATAGACAAACTATCATCATTAACCTTCCATTTAATCATATTACCCTCAAAGTCATCTATATTTACCATTCACTAGTTTTATTATATATATTATCCCATTACATTTCAACATTTTATTTCAATTCATTCATTTGACTATTTTCCATTCAATTTTATTCTTCTTTGAAAGATTATTATTTATTAAAAATCTTAACATTCATCAATTACATTCATTTTAAACATAATCATTAATTACTCATCATTTAATCACCAATAATTTCAAATTTCAACCAATATAAAAATTCCATATCCAACACACAATATCGAGAAAAATTAAACAAACCCCATAATAAAATAATTTTTTACCACATAATCCATCGTACAATATCATTAAAACCCAATATTTTCTGTATAAATAGTCATGCCACTATAATTGTAATAAAACAATAACTCATCCAACAATACCACATCAAAAACATACCATGTCACTATAACTTTCCATATTAAATATTAAAAAACAACTTAAACTACATTGAGTAAAACTCCCAATACAACAAAAAACATGGTAGAAAAGTATAAATTCGAATTTTATTATTCCCCTTTAATTATCCTTTCAAACCGATCTAAACATTATTATTTCATCACCAACATCAATATTTAAAATTTACAGAAAGAAAATTTTTCACTAGATATAAGTTGTTAACCCACTATGGAAGACTATTTCAACAGATTAATAGTTGAAACATGGGTTCTCATGGTGGAAAAAATAACATATTCTAAAAGTAACATTAAAAAATAATTACTTATGTAATATTAATTTATTTAATAAATAATGTAGGAATTCCCATCTATAAATTAATTTCCATTAACTTGGATGTTAGTTTAAAACCAACAATCCGCTAAAAGAGAGATAAAGATTGATAATTCAAAAAATTAAACATAAATTTTCACAAGATGTTTTCAATCCCATACATCAAAAAAACATCAAAAATTACTTCATGTGATGAAAGGAAGACAAAAATTAAACACCACTCAATATACATGGTTCAACCATCTGACCTATACTAAACCATTTTTGGTCAAAACCGTAGTAAATAACTATTAAACTGGATTCATCACAATAAAATCCCTATATTAAAAATAAAATATTGTAATTGGGTACATGTTTTGAGGAATCCACCAGGGATCTCAACGGTTTGATCACCCAAAGATAGCTGTAAAATCAAATACATGGATGCTGAAGGATCTCTAAATAACAATTTTTAGAACCCGGGTATTGAAAAATTAAATGAAATAGTGAACATTTTGATAAAATATCTTAATTTATAAAAGGACTAAAATTTTGAAATCATGGTATAATTGGTTATGATCATGTAACAACTATTATAAATGCATTTTACCTCTAAAAATCACTCAACAATATTCCATTATCCCTCTGTAATCATCACTCTCAAGAAAACATTACCTACTTGCATTTAATGATGTCTATTGTGAAACTTAGGTGACCATGTTGAAATAATACGTCCTTTTTCAAACATAGTTAATAACCCATCATTCAAACCATGTACTTGAAAAACCCGATACCACCCCACGACACAATGAATGAAACTTCATCATAATAAACATTAGATATGTGTAACCAGGTTATTTTCCACTTAGGAATTCATGTCTTGGTGGGTATAACCAAGATATAGTTCAACTCTCATGAGTTTAACATGGTTCTCATGTTACATTAACCCAATATTATCTAAATTATATCCAAATGATGCAAAATAAAATGAAAACATGTTGAGAATATATGTTGTAATGCTACACCACATAGTGTAACCATGCTCTTGTATGTTAAACTCAGAAGACATCAGGCCATATTATCTTTGGGACTCCCCCTATATAATAATTCCTTGGGTTCCTATAATCTTCCATTAAACCTCCCCATGAATTAACCAAACATCCTCCTAAGAATATATTAACACTAAATCCTCACAGATCATACACCACAATGTAGCAAAATAACCATGTTGCTACCGAACACTTTATGGTGCGACATAGTGTCCTATAGAAAGTATATCTCTTTTTTCCAAATCCAAATTGTGTAATTACTTGGTTTATCCTAAAATGAATCACTATAGTAGATATTTAATAAGTAAAACCATTTTACTTCTTCTAATATCTTCCTTATTCCTACAATAAAAAAAATACATTGAGTAATGGTCTAAGAAGGTTGAGTCCAATACACCTCAAATCCAAAGATCACCTTATTTAAAACCTAATGTCCTAAAAAGAAAAAGAAACATTATTATATATATATCACTAGATATAGCCCCTACTAATAATGTCAATATATTTTCTTGATTAATATTACTTAAAAAATTACATCAAATACCTGACTTCATAGTGTATTCATGAGTTAAATAGAATCACCCATGAAATTGGAGGGACAATTTTCCATACCATGATATACTGGTATCTCATTGAAGATTTTTAATGAATGGAAGATAGCTCTGAGAAGAGTCAAAGAATGAATAGGAATGATTAATTGAACAACATATCATGATTTTTTCCCTCGATATATCCCTCAACATATTTCCAATTGTTTATTAATTAACTCATATGTTACACAATGCATGATTTATTCTTCGTATATTGAGGAATTTAAAATATAAATAAATCCAATCAATGTATATTTAGAGACATAAATAATTTAATTTTTGGAATCATGGAAAAATATATATGTGATAACACATTCCATTTGGATACCAATAAACTATAGTTTTAAATTTGATTTTTATGGTTTAATAGAATATATAAGGTCACTAAGAGGGTGGTGAATTAGTGACAATTCATTATTTCAAAATTTTAATTTCCACTATAATTATTCCCACTCATTAAATTTAATATCTGTCTCGGTTAAGATGTATGTATATGTAAATTAATGTGTGACCATCACCTCAATATGTATTTTTAAAATATACATGAATTTAAATACATGAGTTATTTACATAGGTTTGATATTTCCTGGAAACTGAATCATTATCATGCTTGGATCTTATCCAGCAAAAAAAATTATTATTTACTTATCTTTTTTATCATTTCATGTGATATAATAATTTTACCTCAATATTTAGAAAATTATCATCTACATACATAATATGACAGCCCAACATCATCATCTCCCACTAGTTGTATAATTATTTATACTTGAAACAAAATTCTTCAGGAGACCTCCCTTGATTCAATGAATATATCTTCAATTACTAGGATATGATTAACAATACTCCTTGTAAAATTTTCTTTTATTCAACTCGGACTCACAATGATTAGGTAACATAGTTTTTCTTCAATCATCAATGGCTTACTGCTAAGTATAGATAGAAAAAACAACATTAGGTCTTTATCATTTCAATTTACTTCCATTATATAGTTGTATCTAGCACCTACTATTCTTATTAAATGGGCATGTGTACCCATTCAATGATACTAAAATGATGATCATAGTATATTCAATAAAGGATTATTCGCTATCTTCTTCAATTGAAACGGTTCATCTAGAATAACACTACATTTTAAGGGTAATCTCTCTAAAAATATTTCATCTCAATCACCTTCTATGTTTGTATAAATATAATTATTATGAATAATCATTCTGTAACAAATTATGGAAACTCTTTTGAATGTATTTGAGATATTGTATCCTCTATAAACCTGTAAATTATTCTATTAAATAAAAACACATGTCAATATTGATTTATTCCATATTTATTATTTTCATTTAACTCTTCTACAGAATTAGTGTATTCTAAAACATAATAAAGAAAAAATTTCAGCCCTGCCTTCTGTATTTTTTTTAAATAATAGCATCTCAATTTTAAGAATGAATATTATGCATTATTGAGATTATAATGTGTAAATACCTATTATAGTGTGAATATTATTCTAAAATTATTTTTTATTTTAATCTATATCAGTTTAAAATTCATTCAAAATCATGGATTAACCAACATTGTGGAGTGATTTTTTTGTATAGGTAATCATCTTTCATGAAACATCCATTTTTATTAAGTAGTATCCAATATAAATCCAATTATATTCTTAAATGAATGTCCTATAATATAACATTTTTGATATTTCACATCGGTGACCACAATAGAGTATCCCACCTTATTGTTTCTCACATGGGTCCTTTTTTCTAAATACCCATCCAAAAAAAATCCATTACGTTTTGGTAAAAACTTAATTCTATATATTCTATGTTGTGTTCTCAACATATTTATTGTGGTTTTAATTGAAAAATCATTTCATAAATTATTGTGTGGTCAATAATTATTCAGTGTGGTTCTCATTTCAACTTCATCCTTACATGAAAGCATATTGATCTCCATATTGTGAAGCCTCCATATATGAGTCTCATATTGAATAAAAATTACTTCCCCATAATTTTTTCTCTATAATTAAATTAAGAAAAATAAAAATAATTGAATTAATATTCATTCTTTCATGCCTAAAATATTCTTGGAACTCATCATATCTTTACACACCTTAAATTTAACCTTAAAAGGGTCCATTGACCATGGAATAACCATTAAATAATTGTTTTTTAAAATTCAAGGATACCCTAATTTTTATAGACCACCATTAGATAGGTCTAATAAGACTTTTACAAAGAGTATTAAATCATGGAATTCCCATTAAAAAGCTATTTGATATTATGAATCGAATATACATAGAGCACATTGACCCTTATATATCATGGGAACATCACTAAAAACATTACCTACATAGTTTTCTTCTACATTACCCTTACACAGTGTACTAGATTTCCTTTATATAGATCATATGATGTTATCATAACTACGTGTTCACACTGTCCCACCACAACTATACACGGCTAGTGATATTCCCTTACATAGCTTCTTTCAATTCCATCCTTTATCAATTTATCCTTGAGAAACTCTTCAACTCAACTCAAGGCCATATCCAATACTGTAAATATTTTTAAAACGTTGTCCAATAATATTTACCTTTTGATTTTAGTAGTTTTGATCCTTAGTAACCCTCAGATGGATTCCTTAACATTTTTATGATCCTTCACCATGTATACTCATTTCTTTTGATCTTACAAATTAGCTAGTGGTTTTCCACCTTTACCAATTGATGTATATAGTGTTTCCTCACCAACCAATACTTGACTATTTCTTATAGATCAATGAAAAAATCATTAGAAATAAATTTATACATTATCATGATCATAACCAAATGAGTTTATCAAGATATTAGCCTCAATTTCATTATTAACTTTAATGTATAATATGGTATCAGGTTTGAATCCATTCACATTTTCTCCATCACAAATTTATAGACTTAGAAATTTGATATTGAAAAAAAATAACACAATATATGGGAACAATGGAGTCATGTCATATGATTCTACCCACAACAATTCCACATTCTATATCCCAATCTAATTTTATGATTAGTTAAGGTAATGATTTTATTTCTCTAAATTATGCCTTATAATGTTCCCACGTTATTTCTTATGATATTACATAAATAAATAACATGAATAAGTTATTTTGAGAGTATCTCTTTCAGTAATATTCCCAATGGTTAGATTCATCTTTAACCCCGTTAGCATACCTCAATTCATTAACAACATAATAATTAAATTAAAGAAACTTGAGTAAAATACTTAGGGAAAACAATTTCACCCTACAAACCTAAATTACACATCAATAATATATGATAATATATAAATATAAACATACTTTATTTCATTAATACAAATTGACTATAATGGAAAATAAAAAATTTATAATTCATTTTCATTAATAGATCCATCGGTTAATACAACACTAATCCACCTTCAAATTAGTTTTCCCTTATATAATGGTCATACCATCGAAAATGGTCTATACATACTCCGTCAATAATATATCATTACTGGTATTACTCTATTTAGATCCACACACATTCGTTCTTAATGTTAAAAAAGAATAATCTTTAAAATTAGAAAAAAACTATGTATTTGGAATATGTCCCCAACTATAGTCCAAATGGAATTTTCTATCACACAAGAAACAACTTAAATCAATCATGTTATTTAACAAAGAGATATCCTTTAAAAAGTTCCTAAAAACATTACGATGATACATTTCTAGCCTAAAAAAATAAACAAACAAGAATATCTAGTATTAATATAGGCTCCTTAGTATAAATCTATGGATTGATCCCAATTCATTTCACAAAAATAAATTATGGATTAAATTAATTTATGAGTGGAAATTAATATAATGATTGTGATGATTTAAATATACTATATACTATTAGAGGGGACCATTATCAATATATGTAAATAATGGACCAAAATAAAAAATATACACAAGTTATAAAATTCATTTTAGACCTCTAGGCTTTTGGTGACCTCTATCAAAACACTAGTGTGGGGTTTTCTGGATGAGGAATCCTATTCATGCATATTTTACTTTTGATGGGATTATAATGAGGTTCCAATTGAATTATATATTTTTCTACTAAACATTACTTATATTTAATTGATCCATATTATCCGAGTAAAATTATTTAAAACATTTTTATAGAAAAATAGAAATAAAAACATGTTCATGTTGTAGCTAAATCCAAATTTCAATCAATGATCTTTATGTTATAAAACTATGGTTTATTAGTGTTTTACTCCTAAAAAATAATTAGATATAATCCACTTAAAATAAATCTAGTCACTTCCTTTATATGTATTCCTTTCATTTTCATATATCACTAGTTGAAAAAGATATTTCCATTTTAGTTTTTTTATATTTTGACTTTGATCTTTAAAATACGTTTATAAAGGGGACATTAAAAACAGTAGTTTTAACATTGTGTTTCATAAACTCGATATCTAAAAATAAAGTAAAAATATAGTTAATTTCCTTTTTGAGTTCTTGTTAAAAAATATGACGTTGAAAAAAGTTTTCCATGTTGTTTTTTACTAAAAATGACCATAAAACCCCATATTTATATTTTCAACATCAATTTCTGAAAAAACTGACACTTAAAATATTTTATGGTAGCTTCTCAAGGTCATTTATTATGGAAAAATGACTATTGAAGTCGACTGTTGGATTAGTTTTATAATCATTTTATCCCCTAAAAAATGGTAACATTTAGTATTTTGTCTCAGTTTTCATATAAACAAATTCTAAAACTCATTTTTCAACTGTCTTAATAATTGATTTTCATATAATATGACACCATAAATCGGTCCTGAGTTGCCATAGGCATCAGTTTTCATATAAACTGACATAAAAAACCTGGTATTTCATTGTCTTCGGTATCATTTTTCATAAAATATAATGCTAAAACTATGTCTTAGGCAGAGTTTCACCATCATTTATAGATAAACCGATTCTTAAAACTTAACGTTTCATTTATCAATGTCAGTTTATTTAAAATCTAATAATAAAATACCTTTTCACAATTTATTCCATGTCTGTTTCTAATAATCCTTATGTTGATATTTCTATATTTTGTTAAAAATGTAATTATATAAATAAATTTCCCATAACCTAAAAACCCATAAAGATAATGTAAAAATTATTTATGATAAAAAAATAAAACCAATACAAAAAAATTAATGCAAAAGCATAGAAAATATCCCACATGAAGCATACTCATGTTATCCTCTATCACACCATCTAATATAATAACATTACCTACAATATATAAATTGAGATAATCATAAAACATCTACAAAATAGTACTATAATTTAATGCTAAAATTTAACAATAAATAAACAAAGAAAAATAGATTCTCATGTCTCAAATAGTTTATTTTTTGACGTCATTTATTATTATAAAATGCTTCAAACCTGCAAAAAATATAATACCAAAAACAAAACTCATTTATTTAATAGTTGAATAAGTAAGATAATATATTCAATAAATTATATTTTATCTTATATATGTTTTATCTAATATGATATAATTTTTTTGAACTAAAGTTTTCAAAAAAAGTACCAACCAAAATTGTTATAAATAGTTTATTAAATTTTTTGGAAAATCCTATGATAGAATTTTATTAATTTGATTAAAAATAATTAATGAATTGGTTGGGTGGTGGAGCTTCCAAAAACCACAATGTGTAAGTTTTTAATATTACATTTTAGATAACACCCATCATTTTTTAATTAATTGGATTTTTTTAGTTTTGAAGCAGATGACTAACATAGGGATGTCAACATATATTCTTTTCAAATAGTTTTATATAAAATTTTGCCTAATCAACCAGGGGAATATAAAAACATTTGTTGGATATAATCATATTGGAATAATAACCTATTTCATGGTCAAACACATGTGTTATTTGATTTGAAAAGGACAATTTTTATTATGTAACTTATACCACTGGAATTTATTACCATGTGTTTAATAAAACCACCATGTGTAAATAAGAAAAAAATAAAACATCTATAAACTATATAAAATTTTTAATATAAAAATATTAATTGATAAACATGTGGTTGATTTCTCAATTTTTATAAATTAACTAAATCATCCAGACATGATAATTTATTGACTTTTATAGTGTGTAGAGTTTTTTTATAAATCAGAATACCTATATACAAAAAATAACCTCATAAAAATAAATCGAATATACCAACTAACAGATGAAAATGATGTTCTAAATACTGGTTTTTTATGTTTAATTAAAAGTGACATACCTTATAATTTAAATCAAAATCATACCTAAATAATATTATTATATTTTTCTACAAATATGGGTAGCATCTTCATTCGTATAAGAATTGGTATCATTGAAATGATATATTAACGATTAATTTTATCAGAAAAAACATTATATTTTCATATAAGACACAAACTAATTAATATAACACACCATTTGAAATTCAATTATTTCCCCATATGTTATTATCTCATACATGAATCATTATATATAAAAACCACCTTCCACGCTTCATTTTTGACGATGAAACTTGGGTTATGAAATATTAATCTAATAATAAAAAACAATACAAAAATATCATTAAAAAATACCAAGTAGTATCATATATAAAATATATATTACATTCTCATCCATGTAATTGATTAGATTTGGTTGTCATATTGGCGACTAATCATTTTTAAACTTTTTCCATGACTTGATTTTTCATATTATTCAACCATAAAAGATATATAAACTATAATAATTAAAAATAAAGAACTTATAAAAAAGAATAAAACTCACTAGTCTAATGATTTTTTAGTTTTTTTACGAATGAATCCTAATAAAGAGAAAAATAAATATAATGTACATTCATTTGGGAAGAACGCACCTAACATCCATTGACCACTGTAATAAAAGAAGTTCAAAATTAATGACATTATAATGAATATATGTTCATAATTATCATTTTTTTCATTATAGTCATTAAATGGAAAAAAACTATCACCAAATATCCGTATTTGATAATCAATCACATATATATGCAACTCTATATGTATTAGTTGCATATTTTAAATCCTTTCTAATGAAGTCTAGATCTATAATACCATAAAAACAATTAGTATAATTTTGAATATTAATTGTGTTTATATACTTAATTAAATAAGTAATATAGTAATCCTCTTGAAATCATATTTCGTTAAAAAAAAGAAAAAAAAATGAAACATACCTTTACTTACATGTAAAAAAACTAAATCATGTTCACACCAATCTAATACAAATTCTTAAGATCTTTGATAAATTTTTTGAATATTTTCAATTGATAGTCTCTTAAAAATATATCATATTTCATATAAAACATTTAAATATTATCCAATGAAGATGGATCTTGTGTTAATATTTTTATTCCATAAAACAATTCAAAATTATCTGAAGTTTTTGTTTCATGAAAAACTATTTCTTTCTTTTGTACTAATTATTTTGATTTTACATAGTCATATATAGAATAAATTTCAAAAATAATTACAACATATTTTCAATGAACTGTAAGTATTTGTTTACAAAATTAACACACACCTCATATGTTAGATAATATAGAAGGCTAGCCAGCCAATATACAAAATGACCCATAAAATCATTGATTCTAGTACCCTATATTGTAAGAAAAGTGAGAAGTCTATTTTGATCAATAATATCATTAATTGATATTATAATGTTACCCAACTATATTTTATTTTGATGAAAAAAGTCTCTAAAAAGTGGTATGACTTCGTACGCCACAATATGTACTCGAGTATCTCTAGAATAAAAATCATATTTTATGGTTTGGTCTGAATGAGGAGGTGAATGATATGTGTTATAAGGTTGGATAGGCATGGAAATATGCGTTTATTTGGAAGGTTAGGATGTCTATGATGGCTAGTCCATCTTGGAGGGATTGGATAGCTGAGAAATCTCCACAGGCTGCTGAAGCTAAGAATTCCTCATCAATTATTCAATCATAGCCTATATAGCTAAATTAACCTAATTTCCCATGTACATTTTTAGTATATCATTTTATATTTTAAGGAACATATTTTTTGGATCACTTTATGCCACACTGTTATGACTAGAAACTTTCATTATACTAACACATTCCTCATACCCTCATACATGGTTTAGCTGTTCAAGCATTCCTAAAAAGGTGGCTAGGATCTACTTCATACCTTGTGCGATAAAAGTTCCATGTTTTTCTATCACCTAAAGTTCATCCTGAATTGAAAAATTATATTGATATATTATTAATGTTAATTTAAAAAAAAAGATATCATTCAGAGAAAATAATTATTAATTTCTTATAATTCTCTTAGTTACTACCTTTTATTTCTCTACAATATTTTATTTATATTTCTTTCTTCTCACTATTATCTATTTTTCATATTCAGTGGGGATATATGGAGGTCCAAACTAGGCTTCTTCTCAACCACTACTAGATTGAGAACTTGGTGTATCAAATTTCATTGCAATCATTTTCTCCTACAATAAATTATATCCTCCATGTGATAGAGTATGTCGGTATATATTCAGCAACTGCATATCACTATGGGATACCAGGGAATATTGTCACATAATATTAATAAAAATAATTAATAAAGTAATATACTAGATGTTTTACAATATAATATTATTTTATTACTAGATATTCTCTATAACTTCTTTTATATACAAATTGTGTGCATGTGTTTACATCAAAAACTCATACTCGAGACAAGAGGATTCATTTTGTAACCTAATAACATATTTTTTTAAAAAAAATTAAATATATCTCCATCAAACCTTTCCAAAATATAGAATTTTTTTCATAATTTCAACCTTTCCTATAAAAATAAATGTAATCTATATTAGAATAAAATATATAATAGTCATTTAAAATATATAATACATGAAAAATGAGATACAAATAATTTATTTGAGATGTTTTTCTTTTACAGGATCCCACAACTTCAATTTCTCCATTTATTCAATGGACATCCAATTAGGATAAGAAATGTTAATCGTATAACAACTCTACATGGCCATATAAGGTGTAAATTGTGTTACATTTGGACCATTTGGGTTATTATTTTCATCAAGAATAATATATAATATCTCATCTATAAAATAAATTTACATTTTAGGAAAATGTGTAATGCCACATTTACCAACTCTATAAATCAATTTATTAGTAGAATAATAAAAAAACTCCTCCATATGAGGTGCACTAGCAATCCTGTAAATATTATTTTTGATTATAAGTTTTATTTCATGAATAGAATATATTATTAAATATTTTGTAACTAGATAAAAACATATACCATGATGAATATCCATTTTCCCCTATACATTTCATTAAAATAGGAAAATTTAATGATATTCTATGTACATACATATTATCATAAAATTTAATATTTAAAAACAATGATAATAAAACATATATGTAAAAATATAGTATCACCCATATGTAAGTTTCTAAAAATAATAATGATATCATGATTCTTAGAAAAAATGTAATCTAAACTATTATATATAATTATTAATTCTAAAATTATACAAACATTTATACATTAAAATATCACATTTACACATTAATATTTTTATATGAATGAGTTTATCCAAAATATAATGATGTATGTCGTTATTTTTAATCATAAAATACTTAACCAAAACTATTGAATATAATTTTTAATTCAAAAAACTTATAAATAATAATAATTTAAAATTATAAATCCAATAATTAAAAATTAATATTTATTACTAATATAAATTTAGAAAAATAAAAATATATAAATATTTACCCAAGTAAATAGAATAGTAGTTTAGATTTTTCATATATCCCTTCAGCTTGGTCATTTCATACATCATGGATCATGACTTCATTATTGTCACTAATATCATTCGGAAGTCGCACAATAAATTAATAAGCTTCATCTAAATCTATAAAATCATCATTACCCTCATCTACTAAATGAATTATTTTCACAAGAAAAATAATATCCCACTAATCATGTGATTGATTAATTACATAAAATATTTTTTTCATGTCCATCCATGATAAATCGTTCCAATTTTCTACTAAATCTTTTGAAATCAACCAGTGTAAACCCATAATCATCATGTTTCACACAAATATTTCTATCAACCTAATTTTAATGAAACAATGTGACTAAAAATTTAGTATAATAAATTCCCCATATATCCCCAAGAACTCCAAAATGTGTCTTCGATGTAGAATTTGGGATTCTATATTTTTCCCTTGAAAATTACATTTGTTCAGCAAAGACCATTACCCCCACCTTTTTGAGTGCTACACTTATCATAATTATTTTGTGGGTGTAAAATTTTTATCCATTAATATAAAAAACAACCCATGTTATTAGAATAAGATATGGCCCCCTTCAAACGATTCTAATGTTTCTAATGAAAATATATCAATGATGAATTAATCATTAAAATATGAAACATATGTATTTTTAGGCTCCATCATCAACCACTTATTATTTATTTTTTGATATTTTACATTTAAGTCAGCTATATGTGGTGATATATATATTTGAACCTCATAAGTGTAGTTATATTTGTATAACTATTCTTACATCCCATCATCACATTAAGTGAACATTACCTTTAATCCTAAAATCCCCCAACCTTCATTATAAATTGATATATGTCGATATATAGGGTTACTAACATGCTCCAATTCATAAAAATAATCCATAAATAACTCAATAACCTAGAAATATAAATTTTTTGAATAATAGAGTCTTTCGGTTGTAGTGGATTTTTAATATAACCCATAAATGTTTTCATATATATTTCAAAAGGATACATCTAACTAGATAAACTATTCCATGTATATCTCAGGAACTAGATGAATCAAGGGATAGACCATTATTCAAAAGTCTTAGGTGGGAAATAAATTTTTAGTTGATATAAAATAAGATAATATTCATTTTCCAACACATCTAAAAAAATATGGATATATGAATTTTCTACAAATGGACATGAAAAAATTAAATAATCTTATAATATTATTTTTGAAAAGTGATGTCAATATACCATGATGTGAGACCAGTAGTAGTTGTTGCACCAATACATGATATTCATGATATTTCATACCTAATAATTTTAAATCCTTCAATGGTGCCAAATTCTTCGCATTTGATGAATATCCACTATGTACTTTTATACCATGAAAATATGGGAAAAAATAATATTCTCACTCTTGCTTAATGTGTGACAAGACATAGATAAATGTGTTCTATTTCTATTCTTAGTTGGAGATAACTCTAAACATATTCATATTGATATCAAGTCCAATATGAAATTCAACCCATCTTTTACCTTCTCTTTTATGTCTAAAAAATTTCAAATAAAATCAGCACATATATTTTTTCCAACATGAACCATATAAATGAGAGGTTTTTCCCTAAAAATCTACAATAATGTACTTCAAAAATATAACGATATCTTAAAAATATTTATTTGATGACAAGAAAATAATTTCCTTCCATATGTGATATCAATAAATTTCACCCTATCATAATATTCTTCAATAGAAAATTGTTTTGGGTGAATATTATATTCCTATAAACCATTAAATTGTTTTTTAATCTATGATTAGGAACATAAGCTGGAAAAAATAATCAAGTCTAATGTACAATGAATTTATTCAATTCTTCAATTGATAATATGAAGTATATTCTTCAAAAATTGGAAATGATTCATTTCCTTTAACACTATATCTAGATATGTTTCCATTTGAAGGAAATTCAATTCTAAGAAACATTATCATATAATTAAAAATAAAATAATCTTTCATATATTCATCAAAAACTATAACAAATATCTCTCATAGAAGTTTCAAATTATCAATAAGGGGTGGAAGATTCATAAAATTTTGATTCCTAAATATTTTGGTGCATAAATCATTAATTTCATGAAAACTTATTTTTTTCAATCATATCTCTGCGGAAATTTTCTAAACTACCAATAAAATACTCCACGAACTATGTTTGATATGTCATATCTGATATGGATTCCATCCATCTCTACAAAATCTCATTCCTATATTTTATAACATTACATTCAAAATAATAAATCAGTTTATCAAATCTCGTTCACTATACAAAATTTTAAAGGTTATGTATGTCACCACCATAGATGCACTCATTGGTTTGAATCTTATCCTTTTTGCATCGGTTTAATTGTATAATAGAATCTTTAAACAATAAATTGATGGATGGTACCCAATTGATTTAGTGGTAGTTTGATTTTGGTACATTAGAATTAATTAGAGTGGAATTATTTATATTATTATAAGTATTTATATTAAGGTTCCAAATTCACTTAGCATGGGTTCAGATGTTAGTACCATAGAATAAATCACAGTTAATGGTTCAACCACCTTAGATCCCGATTTACCCTATTGATGAAATTTTGATAAATATTTGTATTCCCTCATATAGAACACATAATTTTTAGGTAATGAATGTGTATTGTTATACCCCATTCACTTTTAGAATAATATTTTATTTTTCAAATGAATTGAATATGGAGTCATGTTTCCCTCTATAAGTATGTCTTTTAAAAATTTAGGCATTTTGGAGAAACATTGATCATTTCACACATTTCTTTATTTAACGTTAACTAATCCTTGAACTGCTGATAAAACTATATATGTAGTACATCTTAAGAATAATGGTTTCTCAGAGTCTCCATACAATCGTTTGACATTTTATATATTTTTCGATTGTTTCAATACATAAATCATGAATTAATTCTTCAATACAATCATATGTCTCATTATAAATATTTTAATCAATAGTAGATGTTGAATTTTATGGTTATTCAGCATTATAGATCCATCATGTGTAATTATGGGTAATCCCATATAAAATTATATTGTCCTTGATTTACATAAAATTTATATTTTTAATAATTAAAAACTTCATGCATGGATAGAAAAAATCTATATTTTACAGATTTTGTTTAGAAAACTCCCAGAAATCATTAACTCCTTTTTCAAATTCAGTAGAGGTTCTTCATATATTTTACCTATTTTCAACCATTTATTAGATAAGAACACAATATAAATGTTAAATATATTGAAACATATAAACATTTATATAAATATAGAAATAGAGAAATTTTAAATATTAGAACATATTGTTAAAATGATTGTTATTAATATGGGAAATATCATATATTATTAAGAATTAAATAAAAAAATTAATTTAGTTATTTATTTTATTTATGTAATTAATAATAAAAAATTACTGATAGCACTATTATATGAATAAAGATACTTTTTCAATTTATAGAAATATTTTTTTTAATAACTATCAAAAAATACAGCTTGCATTGTGCCTATATATTTCTAGATATAAATCAATAATCCTCTTTAGAGAATGTAAAAAAAATAAAGTTAAAAAAATTCCTTACGTATATATTCATCTATTTTGGGTAAATTTAATTTTTATGTATATAAGTAATTATTAATGGAATTTAATTGAAAATTTTTCAATGGATATATATATTGAGAGAAACTTGGAATGATTGTGCAATAATTATTATTTCACCACACCATAAAACTAATCTAAAAAATTGTTAATAAAACCTAGTAAAAACCAATTTTTATTTTCCATTCTCTATGTAATTAATAAATAATATTATAGTGGTTTTAGGATGAAAATGTTTCAACTCTAGTAATAGTAGAAAATATATAGTTTATTTCATGTTGATGGACTTTTGGATTCAATGATTTATAAATAATCGCATGTCCTTGGGGGTTATTACCTAGAAACAAATATATCAATAATGTAGAGTGTATATATAAGAAAGAAATAAAGATTTATTAAAGATTAAATATGATTTTTTATCATTATCATCCAAAAAATTAATGAAACAAATGTGATAGATTATGTCATAAATCTTTATTGAATATTAATTATTATATTATATGTTATATGGGCCTATATATGTTTGATGTTTTTCTTGATGATCTAATGATATATAATTTGGGTTGAATAAAAATAAAAATAGACCATAAATACTAATTTATTGTGATATATATATAATTTTTGGAAAAACCATTTATTACATTAATCAAATAAGAAATTTATCAAATTAAACAATCATTAACAAAAAATTAATAATTAAAAATCAAATTTAAACAAAAAATAAATTTAAAAATAAAAAAAATAATTAATCATAAAAAATAATAAAAATACTATATTCAGAATTTTAAACATAAAAATCAATCATGAATTTACATTTACTTTCTTAAATTCATTATTAGGTAGAACACACTAAAAATTAATAAAAATGTTTTCAGAAAATGAACAAGAATGAAGAAAAACATAAATCACAAACCCATTGATACATGACCTGATAGGGTTATCAGGGACTAGATATTATCATGGATCAAGGACCAGGGAATTTACATGAAATATTGATGTCCAATTAACATGGAAATATGAATAAAATCAAAGTAAAATAATTATAATAGTTGTGGAAGACCATCATGGAGTACTCAAAGGGATCATAGAATGAGAGAATAAGGGGGAGTTAAAAACATGAATGAGGGTTTTACATGTTAATTTTTTAAAAAAATTTTAACATATGTTTATTACAAAACTGACATTAATGATTTCCAAAAATGTTCGACATCATTTTTTTACTAAAATCGATTCAAAAAATGTTTTTCGGAAATATTTTTTATGTCGCATTCATAATAACATGATTCTAAAAAACTAGTTTTCATGTAGTTTTTTATAAAATTTTAACATAAAATATTCTATTGAATTTTTTTGTACCATACATTCAAAACAAAAGAGGCCAAAACACCAACCAATATTCTTTTTTTGTTAGTTATTCCTAAAACTGACACCAAAAACCAATAATACAAACATTTTTGCATCTATTTTTATAGATTATGACACAAAAAATGTCATCACAATATATTTATCCTTATTTCATGAATAAAAGATGACAAAATTTTTCTATAAAACCTATAGTGCAGACTTATAGTGAACCAACATTATAAATTCGATGTTTGTGAAATTATTTTTATTAGTGTATCCTCTGGAATATAGTTTCATTAAAATGAAATGTAAAACATTGGTAATATCTTTTCATATTCCACCTTCAATGTACATTCGATATTACGTACATTCCATCCCTTGAAAGAGAAATCCATCTCCATTTGTACATCATCACTCATGAAAATATTATATGGGCCTCAAATATAATTCAACAATGATGATACATTAACGATGTCATGAAAACTACCATACTACAAAGGAAGATCAAACTGATAAGAAAATATTTCAACACACTTAAGGATTTCATAAGGACCTATAAAATAATGTAAAATATTTCCCAACATTCTCTTAATTTTATATAACAAATGAGAAAATATTTGAATAGACATGTGATTTTACATATTAATCCTTTGTGAATAATAACTGCAGTCTATATACGATCTCTTCCAAAATTTAAGTGATTATATACCACCTCAGGGAACAATTTACCAAATTATATGTATCTAATAAAAAGATTTACCCAAAAAGAAATGATTCCTTTAAGTCTATAAAAAACATATTTGACATGTAAGGTGTAAAATGAAAACCCTAAAATAGTTCCATTTTAATTAATGCACATTTAATTTTTTTATTGATAAATATCTCTATATTTATATTTTCACACCCGATTATACTAAAATATCTTTTAAAATAAAAAACAAATTCTATAAAACTATAATAGTTCTCTCTATCTAATCATTATTTTATATATTATTTGTTGTATTCGTTTTCACTTATATTTTCAATAGCCTCTATAGTCCATTCCAAAAATTAGAATTTAATATTGGATCCAAACCAGAAATAGCTTTCCCCAACACTCCATGTTATTTGAACATTTTACTAATATATAATTACCCTAGATGATTAAGAAATATTACATCTAAGTAGATAATAAATCCCCCCCCCAAATTATTTCCAAAAACCTCCAATTTTCAACTCTATCACTAAATAATATCTCCAAACCAGTTATAAAATAATTCGTAACATTAAACCACTTCTAAATAGTAATGAGGAAATTTTGAAACATATTTCTGGTATGCAATTTTCGTACTTTATATTATAGTAAGTGGGGGACTATTCGGCCAATCCATGTGTATATCATTTCGTAGTAATCTACCACTATTGTTTCATGAAATTATGTTACATATTGTTTAATTTATGATGAAATGGATATAGGCAACTATTAGTCTCCCACATAACCTCTTCTCTATTAGGTGTGCATACCATCATCATTCTATGAGTATAAAAAACTAAATCTCCTCCATTTATCTAATAAATATAGTGATCCCCTCAATCAAGTCTATTTCACACCATAATGCAGTATTGGTCATATATAAGAACAGCCTTCACCATTTACACTACAGTATAAGTCATAGTGATTGATTCCAAAACTACCTCTCACACAACCTCAGCTATATAAATATGTATATTTAATAAAATACATATCAAATTTTATTCATCTTTTTGACATAAAACACACTAAATTTGTAATTATAATTCGTATAATCCACTGTTATATTTCTATTAATCGATGAATATACTAAATCAAATTAAAATAACATCATGTACTCAAACCATATTCTATACTAAGTATTCTACATAATACAAAATATTCTACAATAATAAACACTTAATTACTACATGATTCCTTTTATTTTTTACATAATGGAACAAAAACAATAGAAAATCGTGTTCACTACTATATATTTGATCAGGGATTCAAAATAAAAAAATATAGAAGATCTATAATCTGGAGCTCTATGAAGTCATTCTCTATAAAGAATAAAATTAATAAAAGATGAATTTTTATTTTATTGAAAAAAATATAAATTCATTAGGAATAAACTTAGATAATTATATGAAAAATATTAGATGATATAATTTTGTGTATTAATAATATATTGTTTGATAATAGGAATAGTATCCTGACCACCCTGATATTAATGTTACAATTATATATAATATACAATTAGAAATTAAAATATATTATATCATATGGGAATAGAAAAATTAATAATAATAATGGGTATAAATTAATAAATTATACTATCAATAATATTTCTTCAAAACATAAATATTCAAAAAAATATCTGTCTTTTATATTTTTCCATCAAATACATTCTTTTAAAATACAAAAGGAAATATTATTTTACAAAAAAAATTATATGAAAATTATTTTTTTTAATATGGATATCATTTATAGACTCAATGTAATGAAATTATATATGGGAAATTTTTTGGAATTTTTAAGATGAATATTATTTTTCGGTGAATACTGAAAAGTATAGTTTTTACATATATATCTTTCTTTATTAAATCATCATATTTTAAAAATAACAAATAAATTTGTAAAACATTTTTCCTGACCAAAAATTCATTGAATAAGTGAAATGATGTATTGAAAATTCATAAAATTAATTTCTAAACATATGAAATCTATTTTTAAATTCTAGGGAATAATTTATACAGAATATATATTTTTTATTCTTCACATTCATTAAAAGTTTCATAATATTATATTTTGTTTTACATGTACTCTATCATCAATTAAATTTATGTTGTTTATAAAATTAATAATAATTATTTTGATTCATTATATCTGTCAAAATAATAATAAAAGGGAGTATTTTTATTAAAGATACCTCTTTCCATTTCTTATATAAACACCTCTTCTTCCCTCAGTTCTCCTCCCTATAAATACTTATTCTCTTAAATAATATCAACCTGAATAACACACTAAAATCATTAAGAAATGTCTATGAGACCCTTTTGTATCTAAAATAACCTCTTAGAAGTTCATCGACTAAATAAAAATGAGGCCACTATAAGAGATATGTAAGGGTTAATATGTCTCTCCTTCTAAATATAATTTTATATTTTTTATCTTAAACTATATCAATTTCTATTAAATTTTAAAATAATTATATTTTCTTTGTATTACCATCCCTTCGAATCATTATAAATGAGGTATTATGTATTATATCACATTAGAACCATTTCATAAGTTTTTACCATATTCTTGTAATGGTTTAAAAACATTGTATTGACATTTAAAATCTCGTATTTCAACATATATAACAAAAATAATAATTAACAATATCCTTAAAATATTTATTTAGTTGTTATAAAATATTTTTATAAAAATAAAATATTTATTATTTTTTAACTTCTTCGAAAAATATCTACAAAATTTAGGTCACCAATTGTTGTTTTATACCAAATAATTGAATAATGATTATTTATTTTCATGGATTGTATTTTTATTAAATTCTTAAAAATTTATTTCATGATTTAACGTAAAATTATTAGTTTCATAATTGAACTATTATGATTTTGGAATGATAAAATATTCGTCATAATATTGATATTCACAATAAATATGGAAATATTATCGAAAAATATTTCATAATTTGTAATTATATACTAAATCATTGAACACACTATCTATTATAATATCAGGAACACAATACATTAAAAATTTTAATTGTTATGTATTAATTACATGGTGACCATTGATTATTAATTTTACACCCAAAAGAGTTTTGAAATTTTAAACTAAACTATATAAAAAACAATTGTGAGATATATTTATCTTATAAATGATAATAAATATAATAAAATTAATAAAAACCTTGAATAATTTAATCATGTAATTAATAAAGATATTTTTATTTTTAATAATATTAGAGGAATGATGAAGTGATTAAGTATTTTAGGTCATGGTTTTCTACTAAATTCTTGTTACTTTTATATATTGTCTCTTTACTTAATATCTTCTCCAATAATAATAAAGTAAAATGTTTTGAATAAATAAAAAACCTTTTACATTCATTTTCATGTACAATTTTTTTATTATCCTCTTTCATCGATTTTAATTTCATACATTACATTATTCACAATGGGATTCTCCCACTCCTTTTCCTTTTTTGTGATTACGTTATTTAAAACTCATTGTCTCTTTATTGACTACTTTTTTTAATCCATGCCCTTATTATATATCTGATTTATTTATTCTAAATTTTACTCAAATATTTATATAGACTTTTTAATAACCACATGGTAGTGTTCCATTTTATCTGTATGAAGTAAATAAAAAATATTTCATAATTCAGTTTGATGGGTGTATACCTAGAATGTTATACATTTCATTTGAATAGTGAAATATTTAATATACATCTACGCATTATTTTAATATTGATAAATATTCATTAAATTTTCATGTGGGTGAAAGAGGATTCTTAGGAAACATCATGTATTGTTTCATTTCCAATTATTTTTATAGGACTAATGCATTGGTGTAAGTATGTAACATGTGGGACATTGAATTTTATAATCACATGATGTGTCAGTATATCTCCTGAGACAAATAATCATAGGGTAATGAGAGTGTTTCTACCCATTAAATAAAATGACTCCATACAAGTCCTTAGTTTCATTATGATGTTTGGTATTACATATTTATCAATTATTAAAAATATTATTATTATCTGTGTTATTATCAATTTTGATTTTTTTGGATATTTTTTATAAAAAATGAGATTAAACTATTATAAATCTACACTTTGGTACAATAATCAATCAATCCATACATTTTATTACATTATAAAAGTATAAAAACTAATAGAATGAATTTAATGAATTTAGAGATAATAGTAAAATTAAATTATTCGATGATAAATATTACTATTAGAATCTAATCATTGGTAATGAGACCATAGGTATAATAACATGACCATTGTAATATTAATATGACCATTATATTTTTTATATATGTTTTCTGTTAAATATTTCAAATAATTTGGTAATATTATAATTAATAATTGAAATACATAATGTATGTTGGTAAATAAATGATAATATAATTAAGAAAGTATTTTATTAATAGAAAATAGAATAATTTATAAAAGTAGTTTTAAATTTTTTTTCTCCAAAAGCTTGATTTTGATATACACAAACAATTATAATTAATATTTAATTTTTTAATATATATAAATATTTATTTTCAAAAAAAAAGATTTAAAATCTAAAATCGATGTATTAAAATAATCTAGTGATGATTTTTTAATTATTTTTTAATATGATCTAATGTCCATGTAAATAAAAAATTAAATTATACATATACTATATGTATTATAAATTAATTATTTTGTAAAATTAAATAATAATTTATATAAATTAAATTATAAATTAAACTCATTTTATTATTATTTGATGTCTTCTAAATTCTAAAAATAAATTTTAAAAAATCTATATTGCACTTATCATAGTCTAAAAATTAAATAAATCATTTTGAACAATAAATTAGAAAAAATATTTCCAAAAAAAATTAACAATAAAAAGGAATATAATTTATTAAAAATAAAATTGATAAAAATAATTCCTTAAATTAAAATATTCATTGTTTAAACCATGGTAAACCCATTGTATAAAATATTTTATAATATAAATTTCAAAATAAGATGTCAAAAAATTAAAGAAACAACTCTCCATTATTTTCTTTTAATACCCACTCATATTCTCATTCCACTTCACTCAAAAATTATTGAGTGTGAGTATCCTCAAATATTCCCTCAAAAGAGTACTTCTAATGAGATATTATGGTTATAAGGATATATTTCTCATGTTCTAGAATGAATATTTTAACTTTAAGGGTTCTTTATCTCCCCTTTACATTTTATACGTTTAAACATTTCAAATTAATTTACACTTCAATATCAAATGTTTTTGGGATTCATTGTAATAATTTTTTTATTATAATATGAATTTTATATCATTATTCTCTCTCATTGTTACACATTCATATGTTTTTACAATTCTAAATTATTTCCATAGACTGAAACACAAATATCCAATTCCCTGTATAAGACATTTATTTGTGGATGTATTATTCCTAGATGGTGGATTTGGCTATGGAATGATGAGGGTTATTTAGTTGATGAAGCCTCTATAAGGTCTCATGTGCATAGAACATATTTATTAACATGTTCACCATTTTCATCAAATCATATAACTATGGAATTTTATATTTATTTAAATTTTATATCCTCATTGTGAACAAAATATGTGGGTCACAAGATCCTAATTTTAAGAGATTAATTTTCTATCTTTTCATTTCACTCATCCCATTTAATTTTTTTTATCAAATTAGTAGTCCCTCATGATAACCTTAAATGTTTAAATTATCTGATACTACATCCCCATTATAATCTTTCTAACAATGAATATCTATATTTCATTATAAACAACATATAGTTTTCCAATTTATTAAAGCATTTTCACCTATATATCTATATTATTACATTAATAATGAAAATATTGGGAATGATTTTATCTATTGTTTCTAAATAGATAACTATGGATAAATTATTCATGATTATGAATGTAATTCTTATGATATGACGTGATTTACATTTTTCAAAATTATTTTATTTAATGGATGCATTAGACATATTATGTAATAAGTTGGTCCATGAATTATATATATATATATATATATATATTATTCACTAGGAGATTACATGTGATAAATTAGCTTAGGTATTTGGTGAATGCCTTATATTTATGTATGATATCTTAGTCGAGGCCTGAATTAGATGGTTATGATGACTAGTTTTAGGAATTCCATCATAATAATATCAGTTATTTTTATACATTGGAATATTTATTACCATTTATATAGAATAAATTAATATATTATTCTCAAAGAACTATTTTTAGGAGATTAGTAAATACTTTTTTACTATCATATTATGTATACCATGTTTATTTTATGATAACTTATATTTTGTGCTACACCCTTATTGAGAATCTAAGCTCAAGAAATTTCTTTGGTTACGAATTCTCCTACGTAATAAGGTGGATTATTAGATTTGACATTGTGATAATGAAAAATAAAAAATACTTTTATCGGTATTACTATAATATATATTGAATTTCCATTATATTTGGTTTATATTTTGTGTTTCTAATATCCTATGAAAAACAATCTATCTGTTTGTATGTTTTTCTCTATGTATTTTGTATCATGGTAAAACAAATTGACCCTAGACTTGGGTTAATATAGTCCATGTGGTTACATCATATAAATATTTATTTAGTTATATAAAATTTAATTATTTATTTATATGTTCCACATTACACATTTAATGTTTATTCCAAATTATAATTCCCAATACACTAACCATTACTAAGAATTAGATCACCACATTATATTAATTCATTATTTCCCTTATAATCTATGATGATTTCTACATGTGATATAAGGATATGTAATGATAGAATGGTAAAATCATTGTGTGTTTTTATTATTTTGTTTATCTTATTAAGTTATGTAATAATGATGTAAGGATCTAGAATACTAATAATACAAATCTTTTGGATCTTATGTATTGTAATATTTGTATTATATTGTTAATATAATAAATATAAATTGTATTTGGGTTACCAAAGTATGGGTTGTTATAGTTATTATCCATGAATGTTTAATAAAAATATAAGGACCTTCCCTTATCACTACACATAATCTTGAATTTTCATATCAAAATCCCTTCTTTTCATATTGAGTATATATTTAAGATTATATTTTTTTAAATATGGATATAATACATTCATAACATTACAAATTCATATAGATAAGATACCATAGAAATAGTATCCATTTCATTCAAAATATATAACTTTTCAAATAAAACATGATTTCATTGAAAAATAATCATCAGATTTAACACGGATTCCTTATTTACCCAAAACATCAATATAACTTATGAAAATAATTAAAAAACATAGGTAGAGAACAAAACCTCAGTATGGGATATATAAAAATGAATGAACACATTTGTCTATGAATACTTGTAACGTGTGAAATCATTTTCAAAAAGACATACTTTTAACCCATATAAACTTAATTTTTGAAACATGATATTTCCATTAGATTTACACCAACCATATATAACATAAATAAAACCATAATGATATATTGGGGCATTACATACATAATCTTTTAACCCACTCGGGTACCTTGTAATTTTTAACCCTCATGGCTACTATACAATTTGTGTAACCAGTAAAGTTACACTTGGAGTAACCATACTACTGAACAAAAACATACAAACATAAAACGAATTGTAGGGATATATAGGTCCCACCCTTCATCATAATCAATGTCAACTAACCAAAACACAATCATACTAAATGAATTATCTCATAGAAACACTGATTTTTAATTTTGTAAAAATTAATTTTAATAATGGTTTTTAAAAGAAAAGTCCATTATAATTGTCATATAATTAAAGTCAAAATTAATAGAGTGGATGGAATATATAAATAAACTATAAATACAAACAATTCAAAATAATATAAACAAAATTAATCTCAAAAAAATCTTAAAACCACTTAAATATTGAAGTAGATGGTTGACCCAAAGAATGGAAATCAGGTTAAGAATTCTCTTACCTCGGGTATGTCTTACATAAAACATTTTTAAACCTATTTAATAATTGTTAAAATAGTTTTATTATTATTATATAGTGAAATATTAATGTTTATGATACCTTATATTATCATTTCATAAAATCATTTCACCCTTTAATAGTTAATATTTTATTCCTTCTATTGTTTGGGGTGTGTTTTTTTACATGATTTCCATGGCCAGATTGTATTTGATTTTATTGTCGTATGGAAATAAAATTATAGAAGCTGAATGAAATTCAATTCATATCTTTTATAAAAATATAATGATACCATAAATCATTTTTTATCATATATGATTATAAATCATTAGATAAAACATTAACGATGTTTGTTTAGATCACTTTTTATAGTTCCTCGATAATCATTAACTAGTTTCATTATATAATTTAATGTCATAAATATAAGATCATTAAAGATCATAAAATATGTTAAAAAATAAAATTTAAATTCTGTTTCAACCATTAAAAGGGTTATATGATCAGTTTTGAAGGTTTTCATGTATATTGTAAACAAATTGTCACCAGTTTTTTTAAATTGACACATCGGGGATGGTGTTCTTATATTTAGAACAAGTGGGGGAGGATACGATGGAAGATGATGAATTGTTTACATGACCAAGATAAAAATGCATAATATATAAGATTCTGGATGTTTCATATCTCCTATATAATTGGAGGGAAATATATTATAAGAAAATAAGGGAATTAGAAAGAAAATGCATGAAAAAGGAAGATGATTAGTACCCCTTGATCTCTTCTCCTTGAGATCCTCCTTCAAGATATTAATTTTGGGTTTTTGGTGAGACTAATAGCTCTAGGAAGTGGAGAAGATCCTTTGGTAGGGTAATTGGCTGAATCTAGACAATGATAAAGGCTTGTGTGGTGTGAGGAGAAGATGGGAATGAGGGTGGTGTTTATAATGGATGAGAGGAGGGATTTTACATAATTTTAATCATTGTAATAACATTTTTTCATACTAATATGAATATTATAGATTCATGTGACCCTTAATAGTTATTATTTAATTTTATTTTAAACCAATTTGTCTTACATCAGACTTTAATCACCTATGATGCATTAAATCATGATTTTATCATTTATTGTAATTTATCATTTTTTATTATTCGTAAAAAATTCAATAATTTCCGAAAAAACCATAAAACCCACCCCAACCCTTTTTGGATTTTTTTGATTTAAAAAATAAGCTCCATTTCATGAAAAATTTATCGTGATTTAATTATCATAAAGCCTTAAGAAACTAAAATAAAAATAATATTTACTATTATTTTGGTCATATTACTATTCATATTAATATTTATAAGGGTACGTTATTATTTAACAAAAATAAAATCGGTTCAATTAGACTTTAAAAACCCAACATATCAAAACCATAGATGACAATTTTTTGAAATTGAAATCATAATAAAAGAAAAATTATGCATAAGGGGAACATATAAATACCTACATAAAATATAATTTCATGCATTTCAAATTATTTTTAAAAACATGGGGAGTTACATTATCCCGACCTTTTGGAAATTTCTTCCTCACAATTTTATTTACTTCTTAAAAAAACTGATGGTTTTATTCCCTCACGCATTTTCAGATTGTCATGTTGCTTCTTCAACCCTAAGGTTTCTCCACAAAACATTTACCTAGTGAATGAAATTATTCCCCAAAACTTGTTCTCTTCTATCCAGAATGTGACCAAGTTTATCTTAATTATAAAGGTACCCTTTCAACTAAACTACTACTTGGCTCAAAATATGAGATAAATATGGAACATACTTTCTCGACCTCGAAACATAATAAATATTATGTACCTGAGAGAAACTCGATGGAAAAGATACTCAGTGTGTTAATGGTCCACCATTATTTAAGATTTCATAAGGTCCAATGGACTGTGTCATAGATTTCCTTTCATACCAAAACTTATAACACTCTTCCATTGTGAAATTCTATATAAAACATGATCAGCTATCATGAACGAAAATTATTTCCTCATGTACTCTTCATAACATTTTTGTCTTCTATAAGCTATCCTCATGTGTTGTTAGATCATCTTTGATTTCTTAGCCACTTCCTCTATTAATTCTCGTCCCATCACCTTCTTTTCCCCAAGTTCATCCCGAAAAGAGGGAGTTCTACACTACAGCCCATACAATTCCTCGAAAGGTGCCATCAGTATACTAGAATGAAAATTGTAATTATAAAAAAAACTCATCTAAAGAAATATGTTGATCCAAAATTCTATGGTAGTCCATTGAAAATTATCTAAGCATGTCCTCCAAATTCAGAACTGTTCGTTCGGACTGCCAATCTCGTTGAGGATGAAACGTTATACTGAAATTTAATTATGTGGCCAACAACTTCTGAAGTCCCTAACCAAAATTAGAATTGAACACGGAATATTGATAATATATAATGGAAAGAGGAACTATAGGTAACCAGACAATCTCTTTGATGTATAGTCAATAAATATGATCCAAAAAAATTCTATCTCGAATAAAAAGATATTTTGCAGATTTAGTCAGTCGATCAGCAATAACCCAAATAATATTGTTACTTAGAGAAGTCTTAGGTTGTCCCAAAATGTATTCCATGGATATATTCTCTCATTTACACTCTGGAACCGAAAAAAGATGAAGCATCCCATTTGGTAACTTCCCCTCTACTTTAACATATTTCCATATCAAGCATTTCAGGATAAATTCTGCAATATCCTTTTCCTTTACATCACACTCATAATACTCCCAGAGGTCTCTGTATATCGATGTTCTACCAGGATGAACTTATAATGGTGAACTACAAGCATCAAAAAACAAATATTTCTTAAACTAGAGATCACAAGGCACACAAAAACTTTTAAAAATCATAAAAAACAATCATAATCTAGGAGAAATTTTGGAAACATACCCATTGTAACTAATTCAAAAAAAATATTGCTCCAAATCATCCTTTTATGTCTTCTTAAATTTATCTGATAATGATGAATACACTGAAACTGGAAACAGAAAAGAGATATTTCTTTCCCCAAAAATTTCTAAGAAGAAATTCATCAAATCATTAATCAAGGGATAATTTTCCAAATTTAACAAGGTTAATGATTCATTATGTTATTGAATTAAGGCATACACCACTTTTTTTCTTTCCCAAAATGATAGTTGATCATGAAATCCTCTTCCATTATCAGATCAAGCCATCATCTCTACCTCATGCTTAATTCCATCTATGTGATTAAATACATCATACTATTATGGTCAGTATATATTTCACATATGTCTCTATATAAATGATGCCACTAAATATTCAAATAAAAAACCATAGCATCAAATTCCAGATCATGTGTGGGATACTTTAACTATTAGTTTTTACTTATGTTGAAGCATGAGAAATTTCCTGATCATTCTACATCATTGAAGAACCAGGTCCCCTCAATGAAGCATCACAATAGATGAAAAACTCGCTATTTTGGGAAGGAAAGTCATAAACAATTGAATTCACCAATCTCTTATTTAGTTCCTAAAAACATCACATTCTTCTTTCAAAAAAATTGAACCCATTTTTTCATTAACATGGTTAGTGGGCTAGATGACGGTGAAATGTTTTTAAAAAACTATTGGTAAAAACCAGCTAATCCAATGAAACTATGAATCTATGTTACATTTGTGGGTCTTGTCCATTCATCAACCACTTTTTTTTGGTAGTATAAACTAGTATGCCATCATTATTTACAATGTTCCAATGGAAAGAAATATATTACAATGAAAAATCAAACTTTCTGAATTTTCTATTCAGTTTCTTTTCTCTTACATTATGAAAAAAATCCTTGTATATTTTTCATGCTCCACTTTACTCTTAGGAAATAATATAATGTTATCAATAAACACAACCGTAAAATTATACAAGAACTCATGAAATATTCTATTCAGAAGATCCATTAATACATAATGTGCATTAATTAACCCAAATAGCATAAAAACTCTTAATGTGCATATCTAGTTCGAATAGCTTTTTCAGTGATGTCATCCTCCTTTGCCTTTAGTTGATGGTGTATAGTTCTAGATTCAATCAAGGAAAATTATTGAGCTCCTTGTAGTAGATCAAAAAAGTCATCGATATGAGCCAAAGGATACTTGTTTTTAACAGTAATGTTATTCAAGTATCTATAATCCATGCAAAGTCTCATGGAACCATCTATCATTTTAATAAACAAAGTAGGAGCATCCCATGGTGATGTGCAAGGATGAATGAATCCTTTATCAAGAAACTCATTCTGTTGATTTTCAATTGAAAAAGTTCCATTTGAGCCATTCTATATGGGGATTTTGAACTTGGATTAGAATTGGGAACTATGATTATTGTGAATTCAACTTCCTGATCAGGTATGACTCCTGGTACCTCATTAGAAAAATCATCAAGATATTAATTTACCACTGGAACATCATTAATCTGAACAATTTCTTTGTTTTTAACAATATGAGAAAGATAACTTTCATTTACATATTTTAACAGTTTCTTAGCTTCTGAATATGTCATCAATTGTATGTATTTTTTCTTGTATACAAACTGAAACTATTTCTGAAAAACATCTTATTTAGCTCTATATTCAATCATAGCATGATAAAAAAAGGTCAATCCATTTCCAAAATGACATCAAATTATACTAAGGCAAAAACATGGTATGCAGGTAAATTCGTTCCATAGACCACAATATATATATTCTTATAATTATTCATTTCCATACTATTTCCCATTGGATTTTTAAAAATATATTTTGTCATGACCCGCCTTCACCAAACGTAGGGAAAGGTCATCAGATTGCCAAGACCTTCCTTCTTTAAGTTGAAGGAGGGATAATGACCCCCGAAACCCGCCTTCTATATGTCCTGGAGTGGCGATTAGCACCAAGGGTATGGAAATTACACACAAATGGAAGAAATTACCCCTTTTGTTTTATAGGATCGAGAGATAAGATGATGAAACCCAATAACACCAAAACTAAATGAAAAGAAAAGCCAAATGTAAACCATTCCCACATGCATGTTCCAAAAGTAAAATCCACAACGTACAAAAGTGACTACAAGGGTAAGTACCAAAGAAAGGAAAACAGCAACTGAAACTGCCCCAAAGGTCTAAGTTAGTATGGACATGCATGATCCCTGAAGTTCTCCTGGAAACCTGAAAGCAGTTTTATATACGTAGGGTGAGCATTCAAGTACACTCAGTAGGAAAAACCAATGACTCTCGTGCACAAGTGGGGGAATGTACTAATGTTCCGTGAGAAATAGAAAACCAACACTATCAAGGAGTTCACCCATCCCACTCACTAGATTCACTCACCAAATAACAAAAGTCAAGTAATATATAATAAGAGCACATCGATGTTTCGGTACCCTGCGCCACTTTCCCACTTGTTATTGAATACATCCTATGCATCGGACCAATCCCACCATTCTCACCGCAGTCCTACTGCCACACCCGCCCGCACACACCTGGGCCACAACCGCACGCAGTCCCACAGCCAAATCCCACCCGCAAACACCTGGGCCATAACTGTCACATGTAATAATGCCTATAAACACCTAGGCCAGAACAACCACCACTGCGCCCGAATACATGTGGGCTAGAAGATCCACTTCCACGCCCGAAGACACCTGGGCCTCATCCCAAAGACACTTGGGACACCACCGTCCCGCACACACCTGGGCAACCACCACACTACCCTGCTCGAAGATTCTAGGGGTAATAATGGACCTCAGGCCATCACAGCGTTCCCGAAGATACTTGGTCTATCTGGGAAAGGGAGCATAAAAAGAGCTAATAACCAGCCACTAATAATAGTGTTGGTGAAAAACACCGTCCCCCATGAAATAGGGATGTTCTGAACTAAGTTCTCAACTTGGGTGGGGCACAAATAAGAAACACAAATCTACAAGTATATATATAGGTAATAATCACTTTCCCAAGTTTAGGTTTTTCTTCAACCAGCCTAAAGAACACAAACAACACTAAAGTCCGAGTCACAACTATCGCCATCAAAACCCATTTGTCCCATTCGTTTTCATGTTCAGTGATGATGTTTAATTACGTTCTGCACCTACTTGGGTAACTAACACCATAAGCACAAACCAGGGAAAATAATCTTGACAAACGTCAATTTAAACATTCACACCCGGTTCTCTTGTAATGTCACAACAAAAAAGGGATAAGTGAGATCCATCGAGGTACTGAACCAAAGAATCCCCCCTAGACACTACCCCATGTCCCCCAAAATGGTTTCTCATCAAAAGAGGATCCCCCCCCCATTTCGTGATGTAAACATATAACCGACTGGTCTTAAGACTCACAACCATTGAATCCATAACAACAGGGGATGTCATCCCCAATTTCACAACCACCGAGAGTATAAAAATAGGGGATCCCATCCCCTCCCACATCTCCTGCAATCGGCCCGTAAAAGAAACCCACAATACTACTACCACCAACACAAAGCAGGTCCATGCCGGTATTTTTAGATTTATAAGATTTAACACACTCCATGATTTCAATTTCCGTGTGGTTTAAGCGGGGGTTATCACAAATGGGTTGATCCTGGTGCTTTCAATTTATTTAGCCGGGTGTACGTGATTAACCAATTTCCTTTTAACAGCAAGAGTTCACAACCACAAACAAGACATTTAAAACATCACCAGGGGTTCATTAGTGCATAGAGAAAGACCAACAATGGACATGATTTTTAGTAGGCGTAAGCCCTCACAATTTAGAAAGATGATCATATCATAAACCAGCATCAACGATCACAGCCCCCCCCCCTTCTTTCTTTATAGAATCTAATCATTATCTTTATTTAGGTATGGTTTATCCAATTCTATAGAATCAAAAGCACGCCCTCCCCACATGATACACAAAAAGAAGAGGTGATGGAGAAATTCCTTACTTGTTGATCAACGATCGACACTAAGGCCGGGCGCGGAACATCATAGATAGCGATGCGGCTCACCTGAACAAAAAACGCCTCGTCTGAACGAAGGGTACTCCTCGTAGAGGGTGATTGAGAAAAGAATAAACCCACATCGAACCCTCAGTTATAAGGTCCACGGACGGTTGAGATAAGAACGTGAAACCACATAAGAAGCGGGGGTCGTGGGTTGACCATGTGGCCCCCACATGTTATTAAACGGTCTGGTGGTTTAAACCGACGCACACACCCGGTAAATTCATTTAATATTTAATTACAACATTTAGGGGTGTTACCATGCTTTTAAATGTGTTTAAAGGGTTTAAAACCCTATTTGCGCAACGAGCGCTACTGGAAAGAACCTGCGGGGGTAGGCCAGAGCCACCGGTAGCTGAGAGCTACCGGTAGAAAGAGCTACCGGTAGGCTGCGGCTACTAGTAGATCGAGCTACCAGTAGGCCTGCTACCAGTAGGCTCAGGCTTCCAGTAGGCCTACCGTTGGGCCAACATCACTGAGATTCCCAGACCAGAAAACCAAACTTGGGATTTTTACAAAGTAATGGACCCCAAAAACCCAGTCCATTACATCAGATACCTCTTAAATGATTCTCGTCCTTGAGAATCAAACAACCCAGAAGGAAAGTGAGGGACTGAACAACCACCCCGAAAGATACCTCGTAAGAGTGAACCTCATGTTTACTAAAAACACCCTTATGTCAATAACCAATCAACATATCATGTCAAACTACCCAATCATGTGGGGGGTTTGGGAGTCTCCTTCCCCATGTCAAGATATTATCCACTTTGGGCAGCACTGAATCGCCCGCATGGGTTTAATCGCATCCACCTTAATGAGTCTTGTTTAGGGGTCGGGTTCTCTACTCCCCCATAGCCAGGGCTTTTCAAACACATTCAGAGGAATGAACACAAGTACATTTCATAGCCAACAAGACCAAAACGTTATACCACAACAGGTATAACAAATAAAACATTACAAAAAATAAAACATCTCTGGGTACTTGGCATGCATCTGTACTTCCCTCTCCCACGTACTCTCCTCAAGCCCACCATATCTCCATGACACACAAACCAAGGGAATGGTCTGCCCACGAAGCACCTTATCTATACGATCCTTGATCATCACTATTCTCTCCACAAAAGTCACGTCATCCTCGATGTCCAGCTCACCCTAATCAAGGACGTGTGAATCGTCGTGTAGATACCGACGGAGCTGGGACACATGGAAGACATCATGTATACTTAGTAGCGGTGGTGGTAATGCTAGCTGATAAGCCACTTCACCGACCCGCCGCAACACTTCGAATGGCCCAATAAACCTGGGAGAAAGTCTACTCCCTTTACCAAACCACTGTTGTCCACGCCGAGGGGAGACCTTCAATAACACGTGGTCTCCAACCTCAAACTCCAAGGGTCTCCTCCTGGTATCAGCATACAACTTCTTTCGGTCTTGGGCCGCCTTCATCCTTTCCCGTATGAGCTGAACCTTCTCTGTCATGCTCTGCACCACCTCTAGGCCAAGGATGCCTGCCTCTCCTACTTCGTTCCAACACATAGGTGAAAGGGACGACCTCCCGTATAAGGCTTCAAATAGGGCCATTCCAATAGTATAGTGGTATCTATTATTGTAGCAAACTCTACCTGGGGAAAGTATCGTACCCATGATCATCCTGAGTCCAAAACACCTTCCCGAACCATTTCCTCCATGTTCTGGATGGTGCACTCTATCTGTCCATCTGTATGGGAATGGAAAGCAGTGCTAAGACACAGCTGGGTGCCAAAAACATGTTGTAATCCTCTCCAGACTCGCGAGGTAAACTGTGCATCCCTATCTGAGACTATAGAACTCGGAACTCCATGCAATATAACCACCACATCCACGTACGTTCGCCCCAAAGCATCCACTGCACTCAACTCCCTAATCGCCAGAAAGTGAGCCGATTTCGTCAACCGGTCCACTACCACCCAGATGGTGTCGTATCCCCCTTGGACCTTGGGTAGTCCCGTGACAACATCCATCAAGATGTCATCCCACTTCCACTCAGGGGAATCTAGAGACTGCAGTAGGCCGCCTAGAACTCGGTGTTCAACCTTCACTTGCTGACACACTATGCACTTGGCCACAAACTCTGCCACTGCTCGTTTAACTCCTGGCCACCAAAACTATTTATTCAGTCCCTGGCGGATCTTGGAAACTCCTGGGTATACCACTAGGGGTGTGTTTTGGAACTCACTGACAACCCTGTCGCACATCACTTCTGGAACAAACATCCTCCCCTGAAAAAACATCTGGTTCTGACCATCCTCTGTCCACCCTTCCGGAGCATTCCTCTGGTCAACTCGGTCACGCATCACTACGTACTCTGAGTCTCCCAACGTAGAGTTCTCCACTTGCTGCAATAGAGATGACTCCACTTTCATCTGATATAGGCAACCTCTACCGCTATCCATCCTCGCATCCAGGTGTAAGACAGAAAATTCCTCCATTGCCTTCCAGGTGTCTGCCGACTCTCGGACTGCATCCTTCTGCGTCCTTCTGCTCAAGGCATCGGCCACTACATTCTCCCTCCCTGAAGTGTAGGAAATCTAGAAGTAGTAATCCTGGAAGAACACCATCCACCTTCGCTACTGCAAGTTTAGGTCTCATTGCGAGAATATATACCTCATGCTTTTGTGATCTGTGAAGACCACAAAGTGTTCTCTGATGAGGTAGTGCCGCCATAACATTAGTGAAAAAACAACCTCTGCAAGATCCAGGTAGTGGGTGGCATAATTACGATCATGATGGAGTAGCTACCTATACCCATAAGAGATCACCCCTTTTCGCTTCATCAATACACATCCTAGGCCCTGTCCTGAAGCATCACAGAACACCTCATACGCCGCCCCTTCTTCTGGTAATCTCAGCACCTGGGCACTAACCAACTTCTCCTTCAGATAACTGAAGACTGACTCACACTGCTCACTCCAAATGAAAACCTGGTCTTTCTTGGTCAGGGCTGTCAAAGGGGCTGCTACATGGTAGAAGTTGGGTACGAACCTCCGATAGTAACCTGCCAGCCCAAGGAAACTACAGACCTCTGCCACATTCATGGGTGCTGCCCAAGAAACAACTATCTCAACCTTTTATGGGTCCACTGCTACCCCATTCTCAAACACCACATGCCCGAGGAAGTGCACTTCTCATGTCCAGAAATTCCATTTCGACAACTTCCCATAGAGCTGATGTTGTGGGAGGAAATCCAAAACCTTCCTTAGGTGCTCTGCATGGTCCTCATCTGATCATGAATAGACCAGGATGTCATTGATGAACACAACTACGAACCGATCTAGGTACTCCCGGATGATGGAGTTCATAAGCCCCAGGAACACAGCCTGGGCATTCGTAACACTGAAAGGAATGACTACAAACTCGAAGTGTCCATATCTTCACCCGAATGGCGTCTTCGGGAAGTCTCCCTCCTTCACTCTCAGCTGGTGGTACCCAGACTGCATGTCGATCTTCGAGAACCACCTTTCCCCTTTCAGCTAGTCGAAAAGATCGTCTATCCTCGGAAGAGGGTAGCGATTCTTGATCGTCACCTGACTCAGCCTCATGTTGTCTATGCACAACCTGAGACCAACATCTGCCTTCTTTGCGAACAAGACTGGAGCACCCCACGGTGACGCACTTGGCCAAACATAACCCTTCTTCATCAGATCGTCAATCGTGATCCGGAACTCCCGTAGCTCTAAAGGTGTCATCCGGTATGGAGCCATCGAGATCAGACGAGTGTTGGGATGCAGGTCTATCCCGAACTCGATATCACGTCGAGGGGGTAGAGTCGTCACCTCCTTAGGTATGACGTCCATAAACTCATGAACGATCTCTGTCACCTCCACCATTTCAGCATCTACTGACTCTACTGACAGCTCAGCTAACAAGGAGAGGAGGGGTTCCTCTCGCCTTCTGCCCTTCCAACTGCATCGCTCGCCAATGAAGGTAACAGGCCGACCGCCCAAGTTTGATAACACAACCCTTCCTCAGAAACATTCGATGATGGAACACACAAGGAATTTCTAGTTGATGTCTAGGATGACATCGTATGGTTGTATCTGTAGCAGAAGAAGATCCCTAACTGACTGATGTGGCTCTATCATCAGTCTGCATCCCTGACAAAGAAACAACAAGGTTCTGACCTCTGACTTTTGTGCTCAACAACAGGGGCACTAGAAGTCTCTCACCATCTAGACCCAAGGGACAGGCTAAACTGGGTGCAACAAAGGAGTGCGAAGCTCTGGTATCGAACAAGGCATAAGCAAGGATACTGAACAAACTGATCGTACCTCGAACAACCTCTAGCCCTGCTGGAACTGCTGCCTCCGCAGCATGTAACTATCCAAGCCCAGATCCTCTTCCCCTCGGCTGTCAGCCACCTCCCCGGCCACACCCTGGTCGAGGTCCCTGATGAGCGCCCTGAGGTCGGCCTCCTCCTCCTACGTCTTCCCTCAGAGGAGCGGGAGCTCACTGTCCCTACTGCTGCTGCTGGAAAGGCCTGGCTGGAATCTACTACTGGGGCAAGTAGTGGTGTTGTCATCCACAATCATATTGTACCCTATCCAAGCACTAACTACGGAAATGTCCAGGTCTCCCAAAGACGAAGCACCACGACCCTGGGCCCAAAGGAAAAGGGCGAGGACTGGGGGACCGAAACTGAAACTGCTGCGGCCTGCCCCCTGCTGGTCAGAACCTGGAGGGTCCTGACGCTGGAGGCCTGGTGCTAACGGCCTTCTCCTTTAATGGTCCCAACTGGATCCCCTCTAGTGACACTCCTCCTAGAGCGTGTATCCTCTCCACCACTTCGGCCTTCTTCTAGACCTCCATGTATGTCGGCAGGGTAAAGGGGGTAACATCATACTTGAGGGAGGGTCGGAGTTCCTCTTATAAAGGTCTTGCCCGAGACTCCTTGTCGGGAAAGAGGTCTGGAGAAAAATTTAGGAGGTCCTTGAACTTGATTCCTAGCTCCCTCACAGACATAATCCTCGGTTGGAGGGTGAGTAGCTCATGTCTCTTTTCCACCTTCATCGTTGAGGATAGGAATTCATCCCGAAACACCCTCTAGAAATCAGCCCATGCCACCTCATTATCTCTCCTATCCCCCAGGTAATGCGTCCACAACCGACGTGCCGCTCCCCACATCTGGCTAACGGCCAGAGTAACCCGGTACTCGGTCGGGGTCCGAATCAGGCTGAAAGCTATCACTAGCTCCTCTATCCAGCCTACCGTCTTTATGTTAGAGGTGATGCCCTCATACTTCTTGAGGGTCTGTCTCTGAAGGCCCGAAGTGTCTTCTTCCACTAGTCGTCCTCCTTCTCTTGATCAGCTCTCTCCCGATCGGCCAAAGTAGTCTTCGGGTCCTCGATCGTATGTACCACACGTGGTCGCCTTCCAGGTGCCATAGCTGCATGGTAAACAAGGAATTCCTAATCCCAAGTAGTGCAGAATGTTATTCTTAAGACATCTTATTCTTTTTATTTATTCTTAATTCCCATGAAACCCCAGAAACACATGAAAACAAGTCATTATGATGCATGTACCTTTCCTAGGGCCTCTACCCTGCAATCATCATGGCCTCACTTCGTCATTCGGTTGGCCCAGAGTCCTTACATCGGATCACGGGGGGGCCCTAAAATACCATGTCATTGCCAGTCTTCCCTGGCCTAATTCATACACCAAGTTCACCCAACACTGTGTCCCTACAATCCCATGCAATCCTCATTGTGCCTAACCCAAGACTCCACCCTATCTCTCAACCTCCTCTGATACAATTCTGTCACGGCTTTACTTCACCAAAAGGAGGGAAAGGTCAGTAGATTGCCAAGACCTTCTTTCTTTAAGTTGAAGGAGAGATAATGACCCCCGAAACCCGCCTTCTATAGGTCCCGGAGTGGAGAATAGCGCCAAGGGTATGGAAATTACACACAAATGGAAGGAATTAGCCCTTTTTGTTTTATAGGATCCGGAGATAAGATGATGAAACCCAACAACACCAAAACTAAAAGAAAAGTTAAGGCAAAAGTAAACCATTCCCACATGAATGTTCCAAAATTAAAAGCCACAAAGTACAAAAGTGACAACAAGGGTAAGTAACAAAGAAAGGAAAACAGCAACTGCAGCTACTCCAAAGGTCCGAGCTAGTATGGTTCTGCGTGATCCCCGATGTCCTCCTAGAAACCCAAAAGCAGTTTTATATACATAGGGTGAGCATACAAGTAACCTTAGTAGGGAAAACCAAAGACTCTCGTGCACAAGTGGGGGAACATAATAACGTTCCGGGAGAAGTAGACAACCAACACTATTAAGGAGTTCACCCATCCCACTCACCAGCTACACTCACCAAATAACACAAGTCAAGTAATATATAATAAGAGAACATCGATGTTTGGGTACCCCGCCCCACTTTCCCACTGGTTATTGAAGATATCATAAGCATCGGACGAATCCCGCCATTCTCACTGCAGTCCCACTACCACTCCCGCCCGCACACACCTGGGCCACAACCGCATGCAGTCCCACTGCCAAATCCTGCCCGCAAACACTTGGGCCACAACTGTCACATGTAACCACGCTAGTAAACACCTAGGCCAGAACAACCACTGACGCGCCTGAAGACACCTCGGCTAGAAGATCAACTGCCACGCCTGAAGACACATGGGCCTCATCCCGAAGACACTTGGGACACCACCTATCCGCACACACATGGGCCAACCACCAAAATACACTGCCCGAAGATTCATGATCTAATAATGGACCTCAGGCCATCACAGCCTGCCCGAATATACTTGGGTTATCCGGGAAAGGGAGCAGAAAATAAGCTAATAACCAGCCATTAATAATAGTGTTGGGAAAACCACCCTCCCCCATGAAATGGGGGTGTTCGGCACTATGTGCTCAACTTGGGTGGGGCACAAATAAGAAACACAAAACTACATGTATATGTATAGGTAACAAGCACTTTCCCATGTTTAGGTTTTTATTCAGCCAGCCTAAAGAACACAGACAACACTCAAGTCTGAGTCACAACTCTTTCCAACAAAACCCATTTGTCCCATTTGTTTTCATGTGCAGTAATTATTTTTAATTTAAGTTCTGCACCTACTTGGGCAACTAACACCATAATCACTAACCAAGGAAAAGAATCCCGAAAAATGTCAATTTAATCATTCACACCCAGTTCTCATGTAATGTCACAACAATAATGGGATAAGTGAGATCCCTCGAAGTACAGAACCAAAGGAACCCCCCGAGACACTACCCCGTGTCCCCTAAAATGGTTTCTCATCAACAGTGGATCGCACCCCAATTCGTGATGTAAACAAGTAATCTCCCGGTCTAAAGACTCACAAACACTGAATCCATAACAACAGGGGATCCCATCCCCAATTTCACAACCACCGAGAGTATAAAAACAAGGGATCACATCCCCTCCCATATCTCCAGCAATCGACCCATAAAAGAAAACAACCAAACCACTACACCCAACACAACGCAGGCCCATGCCGGTATTTTCAGATTTATAAGATTTAACACACTCCATGATTTCAATTTTCATGTTCTTTAACCAGGGGTTATCACAGAAGGGTTGATCCTGGTGCTTTAAATTTATTTAGCCGGGTGTACGTGATTAACCAATTTCTTTTAAACAACAGGAGTTCACAACCACAAACAAGCTATTTAAAAAATCACAAGGGGTTCATTAGTGCATAGAGAAATACCACCAATGGCTATGATTTTCAGTAGGCATAAGCCCGCACAATTCAGAAAGATGATCATAACATAAACCATCATCAACGATCACATCCCCCTTCTTTCTTTATAGAATCCGTTCATTATCATTATTTAGGTCTGGTTTATCCAATTCTACAGAATCTAAAGCACGCCCTCCCCACATGGTACACAAAACGAAGAGGCGATGGAGAAATTCCATACTTGTTGATCAACGATCGACGCTAAGGCCGGGCATGGAACTTCACGGATAGCGATGCGGCTCGCCTGAACGAAAAACGCCTCGTCTGAACAAAGGGTACTCCTCGCAGAGGGTGATCGAGAAAAGAAGAAACCCACGGCCAACCCTCAGTTATAAGGGTCACGGACGGTTGAGATAAGAACGTGAAACCGCGTAAGGAGCGGGGGTCTTGGGTTGACCATCTGGCCCCCGCATGTTATTAAAGGGTCTGGTGGTTTAAACCAATGCACACACCAAGTTATTTCCTTAAATATTTAATTAAAACATTTAGGGGAGTTGCCGGGCTTTAAAATGAGTTTAACAGATTTAAAACCCTATTTTCGCAAGGATCTCTACTGGAAAGAACCCGCGAGGGTTGGCCAGAGCCACCAGTAGCTGAGAGCTACGAGTGGGTGATAGCTACCGGTAGCCAACAGCTACCGATAGACCGAGCTACTGGTAGACAGATCTACCGGTAGCTTCATATATTGGTAGAACGAGCAACCGGTAGTTAGAGCGACCTGTAGGCTATGGCTATGGGTAGAAGGAGCTACTGGTAGGCCTGCTACCGGTAGGCTAAGGCTACCAGTAGTCCTACCATTGGGCCAACTTCACCGAGATTCCCAGACCATAAAACCCAACTTGAGATTTTTACAAAGTAATAGACCCCAAAAACCCGGGCCATTACATGTTTTTTCTCATTTTTTGAGTTGATATTTCCAATTTACTAGATATATTTTTACAAAAAATGGAATGTATAGACCCCATATTAAACAATAATTTGGAAAAATCTATGTGAACAAACAAGGTACCTAAAACAACTTCATTAGATAGCCCAAAATCTACTAACTTTGTTGCAAAGGATCTCACAACACCTTTCTGTTTAATGTATGGCTTCTTTTCATCATTCGGATATCTCTTTGGGAAGTCGTTTACATAATGACCCATCTATCCACATTATAAATAGTTAACAATTTTCTTATTAGGATTAATATTTTGATAATTTTCATTACAATCTCGGGCCATATATCCAAACTTACTAAATCAAAAAATCTTCTCAGTTTGGGTAAGTCATTCCCCAGGGTGCTTTTTACCATATATTTCACAAACAAGAAACTAGAATTTCTTACCAATAGATTTCATTGGTTGATTATTAACAATAGATTTCCATCTAGACCTCTTCTTCACCTTGATTTCAAAATGCACTTGATCATCAAAAAAATCCATCTATACCCTCTTAGAATATCAAAAACATTTCTCATAACTGTTTAATTCCTGAGAGGCCACCGCCCTTCGATACCTAATCTATAATCCTGAGTAAAAGTAGTTTATTTTTCTATCGATATCCAGAATAAGATTTAGAGCATAACCCGTCAGTCTTGTGAAATTTTCATGACACACAACTACTAAATCATCCATTTTTTCTTTAATTTATGGATTTATTTCCTCTTTCCTAAGTCACGCCTTCATAGGAAAATATTTTTAATGAAAAACACTTTTAAATTCATCCCACTCTAAGGTGTTAGTCTTCCCTCTATCCCTGATATTTTTGAACATTGACCACCACTGATGAGCTTCAACTTTTAAATGATAAATGGAAATAATTTTCTTTTTTATTATATGAAAATCCCATTACATCAAATATATTTTCAACAGCTTTAATCCATCCTACAGTCTTTATTGTGTCAGAAGAACCACGGAAAGCAGGAAGATGTTGTCTCATAAAATGTTCCATTATCATCTTGTTCAGTTTTTGTACCTCTGGTTGTTTTCTTTTATAGATTCCACCACCATTTATTTCATGTGTTAGCTAGTCTATTAATGTTCTAAACTTCTCAGTTCCAATCCCTACCATTCTGGGCTATTGATTCAGAAGGATATTATTTTATCGGTGCCTCTCCTCTACATCTTCCCTGTTTCTTCTGCAGAAAACCATTCGGAACAAACAAATCATAGCTCAAGAAACATGGAAATATTTAAATTGTATATCATTTAAAACTAACCATATAGTAAAAATAATTTATGTTAATCAATTGACGTCACCCAAACCCCTAAAGTTATCTAAACTACCCTCTAATACCAACTACAAGGACCCTGCTATATTGTATCACATAATCTTGGATATTATTTAGGAAGTCACTTTCTTTTATATTAATGGACATTTCATTTTAGGAGTTTTAGAAAATTGGGATATAATACATTAATAACATTACACATTCATGTAGAGTAGATACCATAAAAACAGTATCCATTTCTGCCAAATTATTAGAGTTTTCAAATAAAACATGATTTATTTAACAAATCATGGTAACAATTAACGATGCTTACATAATTGCCTTAATCAAATTTATAACCTCTTAAAATCATTTAGAAACTCAGGATGAGCACAGGAAACCAAGTATGGAAAATAGAAATAAGGAATGAACACATTAGTCCATGAATATATGTAACATGTGAAATCATTTTTAAACAGACATACTTGTAAGCCATATAATCTTACATTGTGAAACATTATATTTCCATGAGTTTTCCACAATAAATATACAACATATAAAGAAATATATTGTTTTCTTGGGTATTTACTTACATAATCTTTTAACCCTCACGGCTACCTTATAATTTGTAATCCTCACGGAAACCTTAGAATTTGTGCAACCATTGTAGTTACACTTGGAGTAACCATACGACGGACCTCCGATTTACACATACACAATGAATTTGAGGGAGATATAGGTACCAACATTCATAAAAACCTATTACCAATATCCAAAACACAATCATGCAACATTAATAATTACATAAAATCATTGATTCTGTATTTTGTAAAACAAAGTTTTAAAATAGGTTTTTAAAAAAATGTCCCTTATAAATATCATATAATTGACATGAGACTTAATTGAGTAGATGGAATTTTTATATACATTTAAAATACACATAATTAAACATACTATAATCAAAATTAATCTCACAAACAATCTAAATACCTCAAAAAAATGATGTATATGGTTAACCCACAAAATGGAAATCAGGTTAGGAATTCTCTTTCCTCATGTTTTTCGTACTTCATAGTTTTTTAAGCCGCATATATAATGGTTAAAAGAGTCTTATTAATATCTTAAAGAAAAATATTCATGTTTATAATACCTTCTATGTTCATTTTGTGACATCATTTCCCCATTTAATTATAATATGATGTTCCTTCCATTGTTTTGGGTGTGTGTTTTTTACATTATTTCCATGGTCGGTTTGTATTGGATTTTTTATCATAGGGAAAGAAAATCACAGAAGTTGAATGAAATTGTATTCATATGTTTCCAGAATATATAATGATAACATAACTTATATTTGTATCATATATAATGATATCTCTTTTGACAAAACATTAATGCTGTTTGTTTAAATGATTTTTGGCAGTTCCTCGATAATCGTGAAACTTTTTCATTATATAATTTAATTTAATGTATATAAATTCATTAAAGAAAGTAAAATGGCTTAAAAATAAAATTTAAATTATTTTACAGTGATTAAAATGGTTTTATGATTATCTTTTAAGGGTATAATGGGTAGTGCAAACTCGTCGTCCCTGATTTTGGTAAATCGACATATCGTTGACAATGTTCATATTTTTAGATCAACAGGGAGAGGAGTGGAATGAATATGATGAATCCAATAAATGAAAATTATAAAATAAATAATATATAGTAGTTTTGATATTTCATACCTCCTAGATAAGTTTAGGGAAATATAATATTAGAAAAGAATGTAATTGGAAAGAAAACACATGAAAAGGAAGATGATTCATACCTCTTAATCTCTTCACCTTGAGATCCTCCTTAAGGCCTTTGGTTTGGGCCCTTTGGTGAGGCCATCGGCTCTAGGTCATGGGTAAGAGACTTGGGGAGGGGATTTTTCATAACATTGATGATGCTCTTGTCTTGTGGGGTGTGAGGTATAGAGGGGAATGTTGGTCATATTTATAGTGGTGGAGAAGGGGGATTCTATATTATTTTAATCATTATTATAATATTTTTCCTTAATTATATGAATAGACTTGATTCATGTGACCCTAAATAGTAATTATTTCATGTTATTTTGAACCAAGTGGTCCTACATCATCCTTGAATCACCTATGATGTAGTAAAACAAGTATTTAACATTTATTGTAAATATTGGTATTTTACAATGCATCAAAAATTGATGAATTTTTTAAAAAAATCACATCAATTTACCATTAAAATTTTTCGATGAGTAGAAATAGAAATGGAAATACATTTTTAAAAAAATAATTTTTTAAATATTATTAATATAATTTTAAAATAAAATCATAATTTAATGGAAAAAAACAATTTTAAATCTATAACTCCTTTTTTAACCCCTTGAAAAATTAAAGGAGATTTCATTATCTTAAATCCTTACAAAATAAAATATCAATACAATTTACTATTAATTAGTTTCATATTACTATTCATAATGGTATGCTACTATTCACTAAATATCATGTTGGCTCCATTATAATCCAAATAACATACTGATCATAACCGTAGATGACCATTTTTTATTATTGAAATCATACAAGTAGGAAAATTATGTTTAAAGACTTGTTATAAATATCTACTTAAACCAATGTTTCATGAATTTCAATTTATTTTTAAATAAGTTGGGTGTTACAAAAAACTTATGTAACTAAATGTATAAGAATATAATAATAGAATAAAAAATTTAGATAAAACATTTAAAAGGTTATATAAATTTTTCTTGAGTTGATAGAAAATTTTATATGATTTTGTAATAAATATATATGATCAATGTTATATGGTTTATAATTATCTGTATTATTCATGATCTAATTAGTATATAATATGATTTTAAAATAACCCCAAATTTAATAATTTAATATAATGTTAATACCCATAATCAATGTTTGGATATCCATACTGTGTAATCTGATGTATATGGAATTAAATATATTTAAATTAGCTCGATTTTAGTCATTTAAACTAAGGTTACAAAAAAAACTTTTTTTTGATAGATCAACCTATTTACCCTTGTAAACATGTCACAATATTATATCATTTCATTAGGAAATTAAATCCATATTTTAATGGACCATATAATATATTAGTAGTCAATAAATTGATTCACTCTTTCCAAAAGATATTGTTTACATGGCGATATAGTGAAAGGTAGAAGGTTATTATGGTTGAATATAATATTAAGGGAGATGCAACTTAATTATGGTCATTAATCAAAAATTCTGAGGAGTAAGAGTTTAAAATCCTGGAATGGCATTATTTTAAATAAATATTATTTAGAAAACATTTTCCTCAAGAGAATCGAGTAAATATAAATAATAAATTATAAATTAATGAGACAAAATAAGAAAAAAAAATGGTGTGTATGAGGATAAAATTATGTTAATGGAAATATATATTGTATAATTTTAATGAAATCTAAAAAATCAAAATATATTGCATATTTTGTGTTATAATTTCTAGAATTTTATGGGGATTCATCTCAAAAAACATTTCATCCTAAGAGGGTATTAGTAAAAGTTCCATCAAGACAAGGAATGATTTCTCTGAGTCCTGTATTAATAAAGGAAGGTATGAGAAGAGGAGGATTGTTGAATTATATATATAAAGATAATTTGTTAAAAATAATAATGTAGGGTATAATTTTTAACATCTAATAATTTTGGGGTGAATCACAATAGGAATTACATGATAGTGATGGGAATTTATTTCAAGTGTGGAGATAATGGTTGTCAAGATCCTGAGTTTAAATAAATGTGATATTTCATAAATATCAAATGATTCCATTTCAAGGATATTTATACACTATTTTAATCAATATATCATGATTCAATGAAATATATCTCCAATTAATCTGCAAATAAATATTCTTCATATGAAATCGCTATTGTTAATGTTAGTGTTTTTAAATGAAATATTATTTCAAAAAATATATATTTTATTATTATTATTAAATTTTAATAGGAGTAATCTATTAATTGACATGATTTTTATAACATCGGTTGAATTTGATATAATTATTGAGATGGATTGGATCTAAATGTTTACTAAAATAATTTATAGATAACATTAATATAATAAAATCATCACAGTGGGAATATAGTCTCTTGTTTTTAGGGGAGATAATTATTTTCCTCATTCATATTAAGATCCACCTCCAGTGACTCATAATAATAATGTTTTTATTGAGGAAGAAGATCAAATTCAATATATATAATCCAAGGACATACTAAGTGTTAAATATGAATGGATTACTCAAGATTTCATTGATATAAAATATGGAAAATTTTATGGGTACCCACTTGATAATGGTGTTGAATTATCTATTTATCACATTCTGGATTCATATCTCACATCTAGGCCACCCCATAAAATTGGTATAAAAAAATTGGTGGGATTAAATAATACACAATAGTTGTTTTTTTGATAATATATTTATATCACCTTGTTCCCCTATATTGATAGTCTCCATAATATTTGAATTAAATAATTATTTGTCTATGAGATGATCCATTTATTATAGAGAGATCAATACTATTACTATAAAAATCAAGCATTATTTTCCATGCGTTGATGATCTATTTGATTGAATTTAATGATAAAAAGGCAAATTATATATTATACATCATTATTATTATAATCAATTAATATTTAAGATAAAAGATATAGAGAAAATGTATTATCATAAGAGGTGTGGGAATTAGGAATTCATAATTATAACTTTTAGATTAAAAAAACACCTTTACTCTTTATAGATATGATGAAAGGAATTTTCATTGATTATCTTGATAATTTTTTGTGGAATTTATTGATAATATATGATTATACTATAATAATTATATAAAGCATGAGATGCATCAAAATATAATTCTAGAGACTCAAATGTAGAAAGATTTATATAGGAAATTCAGTGAGTTTGAATTTTTATCATCAATATGTTTCTTTTCCGAACAATGTTTTCTCCAAGAATGGAGTATTTTTTGACCCTATAAATACAAAGTTAGATAATGAATATCAAAAACCAATTAATATAAAAGAAATATATGTTTTTTCATTTCTGGTTAGAATCAATAATTCTTTGAAATAGTTTATTCACTAGATAAGAAATTAACTATGATGACATGAAAATGGGTTAAATTATCATAGTCAAATGAATAATATTTTTTTTAAACAAAATTATATACTAGTAAATACATCAGTAATGAAATTATCAATGGTTATGGGAGGAATTTTTATATTATTGATGCATTGAGAAAAGGAATATGACACCCTCTTATGAAAAATGAATCAAAAAATTGATTAACACAAGTCAATTAATGGTCCAAAATCAACATTCTCTAACTCATGATCTATATTTTGGGGATTTATTTTTTATTTCAATATTTGGAGACTTTTTTATTGTCGATTATGTGACATATATTTGGATCATAATAGTTTTAAAAGTATATTCATGAATAAAGCGAATACAATGGGGTAATGATGATGGTAGAAAATACTCAAGCATTATGACTATATGAAAAACAAGCACCAAAGAAAGGAAAACAAGGTGGATGATTCCTTGAGTTGGAAAGATCATCTCTTTTAATCCTTGATGAAGATGAATGGGGATCCAATATTCATTGATTTAGTGAATATAAACAAGTAAATTTCTAGTGAAGGAAAATATCAATCATGCTACAATAAATTGACCCTCCATATTTACTATAGAATATAATGAAATCACAAAATTTTTAAAGGGGCCTAAAAAAGAAATTTTAATCTATTAATTTGGTAAAATTTATTTAATTAATCTATAAGGGCATGATTTTGACATTTTGGAAGAAACTATGTGTACCATTATAAACTAATCTAAAAAATAATTATTAGATAGATCCCATAACCCAAATTTCTCTATAAACATGGGAGGTATCATCAAATATAATTATTTGAAATTAAAAACTCATAGTGGAGAATAACGTGGGATATCATTAAATATATGCTCATATACATAATATTTGTATTTTTGGTATTTTCCCTGTTATATTGGAACCCACGTAATACTATATTAGCCAATAGATCTAATCCCAGCCACCCAAATTTAGGGGGATTTATGGGTGTATGGGAGGGTCTATAATTGTTAGTGAAATAGTGGTGGAACCAGAAGCTAATTAAAAGTGTATTTGTTTTTAGATCACTACTATAGGGCGATGGGACTTGAAATTGAAAAATTGTGTGAAAAACTAGTAGTGGACTCGTGTAGGTAGAATGGGGGATTGGTGGATGACACGTGTGAAAATAGAGAAATGAGGCCCTATCTTAATCTAGTAGGATGATAACCTCAATGGAATTGTTTGTAGAGGACTGGTTATGAATTGTGACTTTTGGCACTAGTGCGATGGTGTCTCAAAGGTGGAGTGGGGAACCAGTGGATGAAACGTGCTTTAATGGGGAGGTGGGATTCGATGTTGTTTGGGTATGTGTATGACCTCAATGGATATGCTAGAAGTATACTATGGAAGGCTGAAACATTTGGCACTGGTATAAAGGTATGGTATTGTTATTCATTGAATGTGAATGGTGGACTCCACTCGATGACATGGTGGAGGTCCTATGGTCACATGTGTCAACTTAGAATGTCTTCTAGTGAGCTGATTTCAGGTGGCGGGGCTCTTCCATCGTTGGTCTATAGGGAGGGGCCCATTCGGTGGGGCGACTATGGGTGATGTCACATGGTGCTAGCTTCTACAGGTTACTAGATGGGTCTATGCACAAGGTGACTATGTGAATATGATTTAATAGGTCACTTGTGGGACGTAATGATTATATGAGCCTATAAGATACATATAATAGGGGTAAAAATAAGTTCAAATGGTATGTTTGGTCTATCCCTGGGGTGAAATGCACCATGTTTGACCTTATAGTGTGGGTATGCTTGTGTCTTTGATATAATTGTTTCCTCGCACCTATATATATATATATATATAATATTTCATTAATTAATGGCTAAGTGTCCAATTCCCAAATGTTTCATTCAAATTTTATCCTTATATCAATGTATAAGTGGGATTATATCACAACGAAATTTTACATTTGAATTCTTATGGCATACAAGTGGAATAATGTAATATTATTTATCACATATCACCATTTATTGTCCACTCACTTCATGGAAATAATATATAATTCACTCTAAGAGGGACTTGAAAAAAAATATGTTAATGATGGTGTAAGACTTCATAGTGAAAATGTACAAATTTTATCTGACCAAATACCATATTTAAAAAAATATTTGAGACATAAAAAACACTTATCACAATGATATATTTGAATGTAACCTATTATCTTGAAACATATATATAGTCTGATAACATTTTCAAAACACTATAAGATATGTTGGGGTCATTATCACTTGACTTCCAAGGTGCCTGAGACAAGTACCCTTGTCAGGTGGGAATTGTATAAAATAATTGATTTCACTCAATCAATCCAATAGCACCATACAAATAATTTCATGGAAATTAAATTTTTTTCAAACATTTTGGAATAATTTTAGAGAAATAAATCTATTTAGTCTATAACTAGTTGAGGTGAAAAATGAGAAATTGATAAATGTCTAAAAAAATATTATGAAAACTCCAATAATATATAAAAAATATATTAATAATCAAATAAAGGACTTGTAGTTTCATGTGTTGCTCCATTTCTTCCATAAGGTATCACCATGGAAGGTACTTATAAGGATTCGTAGGAATGAAAATATAAGTAAAAGGTATATTGGACCTTTTTGGATGTTAGTGAGAATTATAAATGTGGCTAATCAATTTGTAATACTTCAAAAATATCAAAAATAAATAATGTATTTTAGGTCATGTTGTTGATGAAGTTCATACTTGATCCAATTTATATATTCACCAATAATGAATTAGAGTTAGATAAAAAAAATTATCCGGATTATCCAATAAAAATACTAGATGCTAGAGATCATGTATTGTGAAATAAAATAAAATTGATGTTGAAAGTAATTTAAAGGTATCAAAATACGGAGAATGTAATTTTGGATCCTAAGGAAGTAATGAATAAAACATTACCCACTATTGTTCATGGATAAATGTTTAACCTACATTTCTAAGAGGAAAATATTTATAATAGGGAGAATATAAATACTTTTACTTTAATATAAAAAAAATTTAATTATGACACAGTTCCATTAATTTTATTATAATGCTAAAAAACAATTAGAAATTTGAATTCATTAAAACAACTATAAATGAGGAGATAAAACTTTTAAATGTATATGGAAGTAATATAATCTTTTTCTCTAGGGATCAAACATTGCAAAGAATAACAATATTAAACAATAAATTTTTGTTCTGAAGAAAACTATATGGTGTGTAATAGACATGGTAGTGGAATTAACAGAACTAATCAAATAATGTTAGATAATAAAATGAAGTGTTTTTCAAAAGGATAATATGCCCACTTGAAAAATATCATGTTCATTGTAACAATAATCTGACTGTTATTTGAAATATACGAGTACCAGGTAAAATATATAACAATATGTGGTATTTGTAAAATTATTAATTAATATTAATAGGTAAAATGAAAGAATTTAAATGTAAAGTATATTTCATTTAAAAATAAATATTAAAAAATGAATTTTTTTTTGGTTTTTTGTGTAAAATACCTGATTTTAAAATAAATTTTTTCTAATTTAATATTTAAATTTCATTAAAAAATTTTATATGAAAATTATTTTAATTTAATAAATCTATCTTTTGTAATTGTCGCATGAAATTATCAAAGTGGGATTTTTTTATTTTTCTATAAAACTCTTTGTGAGTTGAATAGTTGAAAATACAGCTTTTCTATATGTAATTTGTTTATCAAGTATCAAACATATCCTAAAAACATATATACCAATTTTCAACGACAAAATTATATTTTTTTAATGAAAATATTATATTCTTTAAATTAAATAAAAATTGTATAATGTCATATTCAGTTTTTGGTACATTTATATGTCAATTAAATATATATTTGCGATAAAACATTAATAATATTCATAAGAGTCAACACTATTCATATTCTTTTTCTGAAATAATAAAAAATCAATATTTTATTTCGTGATACCCCTCCGCTTTACTATAAAAACACTCTTTATCTAACCTATTATCTTTACACTAAATACATCATTCCCTGAAATATATTTACCCAATTCACACACTAAACCCTATAAACCATGTCTTTAATCACATATGGTATCCAAAATATCCACCTTTGAAGGTGTTACAACCAATATAACAGATTAATGGATGATAGAAAAGGTGACCCATGATTCGAGATAAATTTATCACAAAATCATTATTTTGAAAAATTTAATTATTAAATATATTTAGATTCTTTCGATAAATGGATGATAGAAAAGGTGACCCATGATTCGAGATAAGGGTTATCTTCCAAATTATCAATATTATTCTTCTATGATTTTATTATTTAGTATCTAATACACTAAGACTCAAAAAATATTTCATGAATTCTAATCTTACTTGTAACATCACTACCGAAACCACTAGATCCAAACTGAAGTTCCACATGACCTCATGTGAACCTCTATATAAATTGGTAGCTGATTAGTAGAGAGGGTCTATGTCTATTAGTGGGGAGACTATACCATCATTATCATATTATTAAAAAATAATAAGATAACATAATATAATAATAATTAATAATCATATTAGAAATGTGGAAACTAGTTATATGGAATACCGATCATACAATAAATAAAAAGGACTCCGAGTGTGTCTTTCCAAATAGATGTAAATGTAAAAGTATTAAAAAGAATAACTAAATAATCCTTCTAATTAGGTAGTGTATGTCCTAGTATCAGTCCCTGTTTTATTATCCTCAACTCAATTTTTTTTTATCGGCCACTTTCCCTTTCACATATCCTTATACATAAAGTCTACGTGTGCAAAAAAATTGATATTCTATATGAGAAATAACATTCAGTAGAAAACCACCAATACATCCTTATAGAATGTTCACATGTATAACTGTTTTATTATTTGAAATTCTAAATGAGTAAACATGTATAGAAACATAAAATCAGATGTCGAGCAGTTGTTTTCTATGATTTTTTATCGCAAATGCTTCAATATATCTAATTTATCTCCTTGTTCTAAGGATAATGAAAATTTTCTAGAATTATCATAGACTAGCCATGGGTCCATTAAAAAGGTTTTTCGGAATCCTCCAAACATTATATTTACCTACTACTCACAAAAAACTAGTCCAAATGTTTGATATGCTACCGGGTATAATTGAATGCATTGATCATTCTAATAAAAAATTCACTAGGAATTGACTAATATAGTAGATCAAATCCATCAATTGAGTGAATCCACAATGTAGCATTCTATTTAATCATCTTATTTCCACCTAATTACAAATTCTATCATCTTCATCATATCATGTCACATGCACACTCCATTTATGGGTCAATCATGACATGATGTTCTACATATTCCAAGCACCAAGAAAGACACCTCCAATGGAAAGGTAATATTTATAATAATGTATATAATAAAAAAAATTCATCATGAAAATAAAGTATATATATAAACGTAATCAACATCAAACATAGAGTAACAAGATACATGGATTACGCAGGGCATAATGATTCGTAACGGGTCTCAGGGGCTAAATATGCAACCACATGTGATCATAATCAAGCATAACCATAATGGTATTCCAACTAAATAATTTTACCATGGAAAACCAGTGTATTAGAGAACCCCAAATGGTAAAAAACTTCTTACCTCAAGGTTTTCAATGTTAATGTCAAGGTTTTAAAGCATGTCAATGACTAAAACACATAACCCACCCACAGAGTATGATATCACACATTAGAGAAACTTAACCTATATTTAAAGTTTCATGAAATATGATTACAATGAGAATCAATGAGAATTCCATCTAACTAAAATATGTATATAATCACATACCTCAAGGTCTCTATTGACATGAATTATTTTGAGGCAAGTAAAAAAGAATGAAAACCAATTTATTGATTCATTATTCCTTCAAATAATTGATTGTGAAATCATCATTGGTTGTATAATAAAGAAACAGTCAAGCCAATATACATAATTCCATCATTAATCCGTCATAAAAAATGAAATATAAGATTATATTAATGAAGAATAATTTTTATGGTGATTTTTTCATAAATACATACTCGGAAATTTCACCGCCTGACAAGATCATTACTAATCATTAGGAACACCATCTGCCAACACATGCATCATCTAAAAACCAATTTAATAATTTTCTCTCTAGATGGAACTGAGCATAAATTTTCATGCAATAAAATCAATGAACCAATATTGAAAAAAGAGAAAAAAAGGTAAATTCATACAAATTATTGAAATTTGGCCAAAAAGAAGAACGCACAAAAAACACCACATTAGAAATAAATAGTGAAAGAGAGCGATCCATGTCCTTATATCTGTTAAGGATAGTTAAAAAATTCCAAAAAAACTAAAGGAATGATTTGGTTTTGAACAACAACACCAAGAATCAAGGGATTCCAGTTTTCGGCAAAAAAACGGTTTGAATGTGATGAAATCGTCAAATTTTAGGGGATTTTATTAATTAATAGGGTATATAATATATTAATAATCGAATTTAGGATCCCAATTTAACTCTGAAATATTATCTCATCAAACAGAGGTGATATATGGGACCAATTCACTAAATTGTTTTTATTTTGAAATATTTAATGATGACAGAGCTTATACCATAGTGCATTTAAATTCCTAGTATTCTTCTTCCAAATTCTTAAAATTATTAGGTTGTGTAGTGATCCAAAATGGATGGTCATGTTTCCAAGTGCCACATCTTTTTGAAAAATCGTTCCCAAGATGTTCTTCAATACTTTTTTATAGTGAATGATTTAAAACATTTGAAAACCTCCCTAAATAAAGAATTCCAAATACCTCTCTATAAAATATTTCAACATGAAATCATGAAGAAAATTTGGAGAAATTGGGATTTTAAATAAAGAAAAAATAACCTTTTACAAACATCCCATTTAAGAGTGTTTCTTCCTCATGAAGATTCTATAATTTTCCTTCCTGAACAGTATAGGCCGATTTACTTGAATTTCATCATAAAAACTCCCAATTCTCCACCAGGGGATGACAATTTCATCATAAGATCTAGATGAGTGGTATCGCCTTCCCTCAATGGACATTCTTACTCAATTATTTTATCTACACAGAGAGTTCCTTGTATAATGTGCCAAGCTCCAGCTCAACATCATTATATTCAATGATATATATGGGATCATGCATATACCTTTGCAGAATTTACACACAGAACATATTATGCATACCATAGTAGTGGGAAGGAAGATATGAATTAATTTCACTCTTACTACCCTCTAAGTGATGTTAAAGGGATAAACTTAACATTTGGATAACCATCCAAGGTTCCTTAGTCTTTGGTGGCCTAACAATGGTACCACACTCCAGAATAATTTTTTTCTGCAACAAAATCGGGAAATATTCTCTTATAGTCAACAAAATATTTTCCTAAAAATAGTTGTGATCAACCCATTCTATATTAGATTCACTCTATTAGAAGACTCTTTAAGGAAACATGCCCTATAAAAAATCTTATGTGAGATCATTCCCAAAGAGCATTGACTGAAAAGGAAAACTAGAGATATCCTCATATGATGCCAACTGAATCAGAGATGGGTACATATTATTTTATCTGAATTCAACCAATTTTAGATTATCATCCCATGATCCTCTGAAGCCTCAAACACAGGACCAATTTATATACACTTGTATATAAATCATCTTTACTAGAAAACTATTTTTCTGAAGATGGTATTCAGTGCTCAATCTCATTTATGTCCCCATGTCCTTTTACAATCCCTTCAAAAATTGTGATATAGAATATGAATATATTTTTGAAATTATCAAGGTTAATCCTTGAAATAATATGATTTTATATAAATAAATATTTCCCATTTCATAAATTAAGTGAGGCTAATAGATTAGTAATATTTGAGAAACTTTTAGCAATTGATCAAAAATCACACAAACAATGTCTCCACTCCTCATTGTCCTAGGAAACACCATCCCAAAGCTTATCTTGAAATATTCCCCATTTAAAAAGGGTATGGGAAGTAGTAAGAGTAAACCACCAGGAATCATTTGATATTAATTTATCATCGGGTGGGTATGGCGTTGAGAGAAAAAATAGTAAATTTCCCTTTTCATCTTGATCCACCCAAAATGTCACTTGAGTTCATCATACAACATTTTTCCAGCAAGATGTGACATCCACCAATATGTATGGAATAATCCAAATATTCATTTTTTAGTATTGATAGGGAATAAAAATATCCCATGAAAAAATATAATATCATTGATTTCCAATGATAAACTAGGTAACAAGTCACCACCAACAATTCATTCCCTCATCACACCACAATTATTGTTAGATTCAGGACCAAACATCACCCTATCAAAAAAGAGAATATGTAATCATAAATGGGGAAAATGTAAGCAATCATTTATCCTCCAAAAATCAATCTTAGACCTATCTTAATGCACTAATTCTCATTATTGGGTTCCTAAAACAGCATTTGTTCCACCTAAGTCTGACGGTTGTGTGAATTTTAAATGAGGTCACTTTTCCCTAGTGTATAGGCCATCTCCAATTAAAATATATATAGATAATATTCCATTAACCTCTATCATAGATTTATCTCCCATTTTGTGAGTATATAATGATGGATCTTATGATCAATGTTGATTAAAAACCAATCACTATAGAGATAATTTCACTAATTCATCAATTCATGGACCACCACTGTCAGGTTTATATGATTAGTAGGATAGTTCCACAAATTGGGGGCATAGATGGTGTGACCCATAAGCTAATACATTCTATCTCTGCATCAGTAATTATCCTAAACCAATTCATTATGAATTTATGTATATAGGATAATTGGTCCTATGTTCATTTAGCATCAACATTAGAGTAGTAGTCATCCTCCCCTTAATCTCAAAAATTCCTAGACCCAAATGTCTGCTCACTAGAACATCACTCCATTATTCTTCAATGTAGTCATGGATGATTATATATGGGAGAATTCATAGATAAATTTATGTAATATCCGGGTAAACCCATAACATCTTTTTCTCAAACACATTCAATGTACTTATCCAAGATATGACCACCTCTACACTCACTATGTCAGCAGATATATAAGTATCTGAAATGATATAGCCATGTATGTTCACCTTCTAAATAAAGAATATACAACTCTAAAACATGGCATATAGCTGATGTAACAAAATCATACATAGGACTATATCATTGTGTGTAAAATTAAACTTTATAATAATAAATTATATGGGGGGTTCTTCAATGAAAAATAGAAAGAATGAGTCTAGTTATTTGTGGGAGTATCTTGTTCATAAAGGTCATGGAATCTTATAGGAGATTAATCAAACACAATGGAGTAACTAGATATATATATATATAATAATTTTTTTGAAATGAAATCTTTAAATTGTTCTCATATCTAACCCTTAGCTAGTGATAGTAGGACATAATATCAATCTTTGATAAACATCGGACTCCGTGTAACTGATCAAAGAGATAATCAATCCTTAAAAATCATATATATTATTCATTATCACTGGTTATATCTTTTCTAATCATGATAGAGTTGAATAGTTATATTTTTATTCTTCAAAAACATGATATGGTCACCTTGTGGTGATGTAATCATCTAGATAATTCCCTTCTACTCTAAGTCCTCAAGCTGCACCTTGATCACAATCAGCTCGACTGGCATTATATGATATGGGGCGATAAAAATACGGTGTGAAACCAACATGATTAGTATTTCAATTAAATTTCCTCTGTCAGGTTTTGATTCTAGTGAATTTATTAGAAAATTGAACCCACTAAAGAACCATTACTGGAGGAAAAGATGATGGGGTTTCCATATTCTTGCTGAAAGATCCATGAACTCAAAATGATTTCTGATCTTTCAAAGCTAACTCATGATAGAACCAACTCTACATACTACCAGGTCCCATTCATTGTTCATACAATTCCTCTCTCTGTACAGATAAGTAAAATATATTATTCTCTTGTAGGAATCAATGTGATCTTGGAAATGGTCAACAAATCCATTCCATGATTCACATTGAAGGTCATCATCTCTAAACTAATAAAATTCCATAAATTTTACAATTCAAAAAAATCTAAAGGACACTCTGAACATTGTTTAAGATGATCCAATTTCATTACAAATAGTGTATTATGATATATTAAATCAGAATAAATCATAACATGTCATCAAGTCTACTGATAGATTGTACATAAATAAAGAAATCTTAATCGTCGATATTAGAAAAGGCTAAATATAAAGTATATGTAGTGAAGAACATACCTCATACAATATATAGTCTATCGCCCCGATCCACTATGGTCTAATATGCTGCATAAATAGAAAATGTCTCATCTTTATTAAACTATACATGACCTTCCTAATTCCTCATCAAATGGACCTACTATTGAGGACCATTTCTAGATCCCTAGGTTAAATATTGAGTTTTTCCTACACTCGTGCATTACAATGGCCTTGATTCTGTAGCACTAGACTGCTAGATATTTCATAACATTTTAAATTGAAAGTAATATATTTGTAGTGTTTTGAACTTTAACAAACCAAAATTTCATAGTACGTTATTTCTTTAAAGTAATTCAATAACATGCATTACACGCAACACCGAGTTCTTGTGAACAATGACATACAAAACTAGCCATTCAAGAGTGGTTATGAATAGTATTAACTGAATTTTGAACATTATATAATCCTTATAATTTTAGAATCCATATTATGAGTTTTTAGACATAATGAATGCACAAATACATTTATTCAGATAAAAGAAGTATTTTTCAAAAAATTCAATTTTACAGCCTTTTAATGGTGATGCCTTTTTAAATCCAATATTTGAAACCTTTATATATTAAATTTGACAAAATAAAAATCTTCTTTATAATCAGTACATAAAACTTTTGTTTCAATAAAGTTTGATGTTTTTCTGATAACTTTCATATTTGGGTGAATATTGAAAAATAATATATTTTAACTGAAAACAACTTTTTTAATCAAAATAATTTATAGTGCTAAATTATAAATTTTAATGGTTAGGAAGTATAAATATATTTTTTTACCATTTAATCTAATGACGGTAATTTTAAGTAATTTACTTTGAAATTGGACATAAAAAAGTGTCAAACTTTTGATAGTTATTATTTCTTAGAAATACGCCTTTTGGTAATGACAGCGGGAATTAATTTTAAATTAATAAATGCAACTTCAATGATATTAATTTGGTAAAATATACTTTATTATTGAATTCTAAATATCAATATTATCTTATAGTAAATTTTTGGTATTTTTCTGAAAACATTAAATTTTTGATGAATAGTGAAAAACACTGAGTTATAGTTGAAAACTTATTTTTTTTAAACAATATTTATTTTATTTAAATTTATTTTAGGTCAAAATAGATACATAATACCAATATAAGTTCAACTTAATTCATTGGAGTCAGTTTATAATAATTTTAAATATATAAAAAATTTATTTAACATTTCCCCGCCTTTTACCCACCTCCTATAAGAATTTTTAAATTAACATAAAACTTAATTTTACCACATTTGTGAGATAAATTTCGAAATTACGAGAGACACGGATAATATCAATGAGTAAAATATGGTTTAATAAGATAAAAATAATTTTTTTTGAATAGTATCTTTTTAGTTTTATTTACAACGGTTAAAAGTTAATATGGTAATTAAGGGTGAAAATGATATTATTATTACCCTAACACATGTCCTAATTATATTGGATATGTGTAATTACACAAATAACAAACATAGGAATAAAATATGACCCTTTAGGTCCACATGGATTAGATTAAGACATTTATTATTATTTATTTTATAGAAGAGTTAAAACTGTTAAATTCAATGTTTATTAACTAAACCATTTTAATATCGGGTAATACATCAGATAGATTCGAATATAAATATTAATTATAAAGATAATAATATTTCCTACATCATGGTATTTTATTTATAATTTTTATAAATTAAATAATTAAATTTATTTATGACACAATGATGATGTAGTAATTACCTTATTAATGAAGGAATCAAATAAATGGTAGTATAAATATTAAAATAAATATAATTTCAAGGTTTTTATGACATCCACGAATATTATAGTTTAATATGAAATTTTAGGGATGATTCATTGAATCTTGTTCTAAGTAATCAATTTCGGATGACTTTCACGAAAACAAAATACCAAATAGTGTCAAAATTGTCATTTATTAATATTTAAAACAAATACTATTTTATTGGTTGATATAATTTTTCTAAAAAAGTAAGTTTTGGAAAAAGGGCTTAAATAATATAATATATGTCATTAATGAGCCACTTTAGGTTCTCATGGATTTTTTATCGTATGTTTATTAACCATATATAGTAAGAATAGAAGAAAACACGGTAAAAGATAAACTATTTAACTAAGAGTTAAATCTAAATGATAATGTTAATATGGTAACCTAAACTTATCTAAAACCAATTGGTAGAAATTATTTAGACCCATAACCACCTAAGGATTGAAATAAATTCATTTGGAACTATTATAAACCTAATATGATTGTATAATAAATTAATACATTAATCTTTTCCAAAAGTGACCCTCACTCCTCTTATAAAAGGGCACTTTCTCTTCTCTCAAAATCACACCTCCAAAGCCATTTTTATCGGCCAAACCCTGCCCAAATATCATCCAAACTTCTCTCAATTCATCCTATAGGACTTATTTTTATCATAAAGCCATCCTATGGAGCCATTTTGATCAAATCAAAAGGAAGAACCCAAAGTAGAGGTAATGATTTCACCACCCTCTTTGAAGTTCCTTTCTTCTTCCACTTCTTCTTTCTTTGTTATTTCTATTCTAAAATAATAACTCTTGTATATTATATATATTTTGATGTTATTATAAATATTACACAACTATATTCATTATTCTATCCATCTTATGAATGATAATGTCACCATGCGTGCGTATGTACGGCTTGTCGTCTCCACGCCATGGTGTAATTTGTTATTCAACACTATGTTATTTGGATGGATATAATGATGAGTAATAAGTATATAAATAATTAAAATAACATCATAATTTCTCTGTAAAATTAATATATCATCCAATTATTCACCTTTAAATAAATAATATTGTCGCTCGTGCATAGGAATGGATTACCATCTCCACGATGCGATGAGATTCATTTCCACATTCACCATTCATCGACAATTATAAAAAATATATATTACTAAAATGTTTTTAATATTTTACATAATAATGATTCTAGAGATATATATATTTAAATATACATATATATATGTACTTACATATATTTTATTCACTTAGTTCCATTCAATACGTTATGAAAACGGAAACAGTGTTTATGCGTACGTACGGACTACTGTCTCCATAAACGGTTTTTTCCATTTCATTTATATGCCTATTATAAATATTTATATTCAAAATATATATGTTATATAAATAATTTTTTATATTATGGAATTATTTAAATCATTATCTAAGTGATACAATCAAGAGTTACAATTTAAAACACGTACGATAAAGAAAGCGATTATTACCCGAAATGATAATTTAACATGGAAATTATGATTAAACGGGTAGTATAAAGTCAGAAATGAATAATGTATGATATAATAAATATTAATATTGTTCTGGTATAATTTAATAACATAACACGGTCTTCATATATGAGGTTAAACATACCCTCAACTAAAGGAATGTGCCAGGTAAGGGGTTATCATCTCACTCCTTATTCCCGTGAGATTCGTGCCATATTGCCACTATTAACTTTTGTGTGGTGTATGTACTGCCCATAATTGTATTATTTGTGTAATACACTTTAATATATGTGTATTTACATACTCATTATATGATACCTTTTTCATGGGGTGTATGTTTCGTATGTTACAAAATTGGTAAGGGTTAATTTAACAATCTCTTTATTATCCGAGATTGTTTTTACGTAAGTATTTAATGGGACATATTTATTATCCATGTCCATGTTTCATGAAAGAGTTTTAAAAGGGATTATTTTAAGGAACATTTTAAAAAAATCACATCAAATGATTTAAATATTTATTCTTCTAAATCATTCTAGTTAATTTCCATGTCTTCAAAATGGTTTTTATGGATTTATTTATATGGACAAGAATGTTTTTAAAATGTTAATTCCTTTTAAAATTTTAAAAGTGGTTTGGGACACTTTGATAAGAAAATGTCTTTAAATTTCTTCATTTCTAAATTATGTGACTTTTAAATGTTTTCGTGAAAGATTGATATTTCTCTCAAAGAGTTTTACAAATCATTTTCATCTATGTCAACATCCTTTGATGGACTTTAAACTTGTTTGAAGATGAGGTATTATGATACAAATCTTCCATATTGTATTGAATGTTTTTTTATATTTTTGACTATGGATGTGTTATTTTTATAATATTCACGGTTTATGGATAAATTGTTGACATTTCGTATGCTAGTTTCAAAACGAATGTTTATGTTATGTTTAAACCATTTAATATGAGGAATGCATTGGACTTAGTAAGTGACGGGTGGATCCTGATATAGTTCCTCGATGCATCGGTAGGTCTCATGATACAAACTAGTGTCTTGGAACAAGGCCTTCACAAATTCTTATTTGTAGTATTGGAAGAAGGCCTTGACTATGTGGTTATGATAGTCTGGCATTATGCATTCCATCATTATGAAAGTGTTAAGTGATATTGGATGTGATTATTCGACTAGTAGAATATCCATTTGAATAATTAAATGGAATTACATAATTTAATTTTTTCCATATTATGATGAAGTTCGTGTTTAAAAGGCTTTTGTTCTGGTTATACATTGCCTTAAATGTTTGTGCTTATTTATGAATGTTTCTGCTATATTTTTATCCTTACTGAGCATCATAAGCTCACCCCTTTCTATGACTTATTTTTCCTAGGATTCAAAGAAGTGTATTGTGATTGATATGCAGGGTTAATCCAAGGGAATAATGGAATTTATAAAGGATTATTTATGTTGTTTTGTATGTTATAAAGTGTAATGTAACATTCATTTATGTAATCTATTTTCCAAAACTGATAAATTGATCGGTCCTTCAGGACATGATCCCTTTTAATTATGCCAATGAATTAAAATAATGCACCGACTCTGGGTAACTAGGATCAGGGCGTTACATGAAGACCCTACTATTGTTCCAAAACATTTCATAGTTAATTTTATTATTATATATTTCTAAAAGGGTTAAACAATCAAGAATCAAATCTACCTATATACTGATGTTATACTGTACATCCCTGGTCTTCCTCCTCTTGCTACTAGAAGAGGTACCAATGGTAGAAATCAGGGGACCACCTAATTGTGTAGTAAAGGAATCAAGAATACCATCTAATTGATATTACTATAACAACATTCTTAATAGCCAAGAACATCAATAGAACCTCTAGGTATGATGAAATGTTGAAGATCTAGACCTACCATTTGATGTTGGGTTAAAGTCTAATATCAAACATTCTAGACTTTTGAGCTTCAATTATATAAAGAATAGTTCCATGGAAATGAATATCTGGGAATAAATAAGGGTAGTTAGACACTGTTATGGAAACTTATTTCAGCATTAGGAACTCCTATGCATGGTTAAGGTTTTCAAGTTTAGGAATAAACTCCCCAAAATTATTTTAAAGCCTCTTGGGTTGGACCCTAACATCAACCATCCATTCCAACCATTCTCCATCATCACCTTTCAAATCCCTATAGAATGATCATTACATTATTGACCATCTAATATTCTTGTGTCTCAATGAGGTCGAAGATAACATCAATGATTTCTAACCATACCTTAATATCATATATGCCACTAGTGTCCTGAAAGGATGGAGGATGCTGAAGCTGTATGTCTTAAGTGTAGTCAAGTATGGTCTATATCACTCATATTCCCTTGGTTGGAACAATTGAGTGGGATCCTAGCTAAAGTGAGTGTCTTTCTAAGTTATAAGAGTAGGAGTAGGGGAATCCTCCCTGGATGGAGAATCTCGACCATTGTCTATTTGTTGTCCTGTCACTCAACATTAAGGTGGCATCTTATGTAACACATAAGAAAAAATAGAACATTTAGGAAATTTATGTATCATTATATGTGATCAAGTAGGGGATTCACTATGTGGCTACCCACAACCAAAGGTTTATCCCTAATGTACCAACAAATGTTCTCCATCCATGAATGTTTATCACAATCACGTATTTATATAGATATAACCTATTTCTTAGGTTCAACTAATAAATGTTAATATATATATATAATAATTGAAAAGTACATATAGCAATCATAAAATAATGCAAATATATCTTTAATAAATATTAAAAATCAAAGAATCTAATTAAATAACTACTATGTCATATAACAATAAGATTATATATGGAATGTGATCATGTAGGCCTGATTACGATTCATAAACATAATAAAATCCTCATAAATTACTATCATTATTGTTAACACGAACGACCATTATATTTTTGTTTGAAAAGAACATAGTAACTCTCCAACCCAAGTCCCACATATCATGTATCTATTCTACCATATCGAGGGATATTCAAAAGAAAATAAATTTTTTTTCAAATACAATTTTATAATGCCGCGAACCGAGCCACAAGTTCCGAACAAGAGTTCCACATGACCTTATACTTTCCTCCCCATACTCAATAGGCTTCCAAACAGCATCAGTGGTCTATGTCCTTTAGTAGGGATACTATACCCTTATTATCATTTCTTTTCACAAATAATAATATATTAGAATATAATAAAATATAATTATCACTGTAAACACGTGGAAACTGTGTAAATTGCATTCTAGTCATACAATAATAATGGGGGATCCTGGTGTCGAAAGCTAACCCCAAGTAAAAGAGAATGTTTTAAAAATAATAAATAAATAAACTATGGAATTCTCATCATTATATCCTAGTATTTATTCTAGCACTATGATTCTTTCCTGATAATATTAAATTTGTATGAAATAATAACAGCATAAAATCGCATATAGAGTGGTCGTGCTCTATACAAGACTCCATAAATCATCAATTGTACTTGGTTCAGCTCTATGATGGGTGGATAAAAAAATATATCCCATGTAACAAACTATATCCATTACGGTAATGAAATTTTCACTCGTCTTCCTCATGTAATCATTCAAACATGCTACTTGGAATTCTATAGGCTTCAATTATGACATTCCACTCAGTATAACATAAGGCATCAAGGGTGGTACTCTGATATTCACTAAGAAGAGGGAAACATGGTACGTGGAATCCATGCATCTAGTGCATCATCTATACAGAATTATTTTAGAATCCTTATACCTCAACACTATTAATAGTTCCATCTTCACCATCATCGAAGATTGTACTCATAGTCCCTAAGGGTTAATAATGTCAGTCTAGACCACCTGTTTTGAGCACCAAGAATGATACGTCTAATAAAAAAGTGACATAAAAAATAATTTAGAGCATAAATTGAATCATATCATCTTGAGAATAATGTGGAAACATATAAAAAATTGATCAACAAAAAACAAGGAAAATTTTACAATAATAACTCACAACATCAAGCAATGTAATAGGTCTCACGAGCTACCCACACACACTCAAATGCTATCAAAATCAGTCACAGTCATCAATTTATACCAACATAAGAACTATAAAATGTTAATAATGTGTAAAAATGATACCCTTAAGGTATGTAACTCCTAAACTCAATTTTCTCGACAATGATTTCATGGTTTTTCAAGGGATTCGATGAATAAAACAAGTCACATGACCACATATTAGTAGATCAAATGATAAGGATACATATGTTGTATTCATGTTTATCAATAAATAGGCTTAGAATGGGATTCAAGAAGGATTGTAGGTCATAAAAATCATTATATAACCACATTCCACAAGAATCCCATCAATAGAATCAATGTTGAGAAATATCAAAGGAATGAATTCCAACTCATTGAATCTATCATCATTTAAATAAAATATTTTGAATCCATCATCTATTACAATATTAAGACTATATTCTAGATAATAATAGTCAATATATCATGAATCAATCAACATAAATAAAATCAATGTCAATATTCAATGATCTAAAAAGTTTTACAATTATTTCTTCATAAATACATACCTAGAAACATCACCAACTAAAAATATCACTTTTTATCATTAAGAACATCATTGATCACCCAAAACATCATTGATTCCCAAATATTTAAATTTACTCACAAAATGGTACCAAAAATAAACATATATTCCTTAGAAGAAATGAACCAACATTGGAACAAGAAACATTTGAGAAATTATTATAAGTAGAATAAATTTGGTGAAAAGGAATAACTCACTAAAAATTGATAAATTAAATGGAAACAATGATGGATAGGGTACACTGGTCTTAGATCAGTCAATTGCAGGTTAAAATGAGGAAAAACATTAAAGTATATGATCTTATTTGTGAAAAAACCCAAGAACTGAAGAATTTAGGATTTTACCCATAATAAATATAAAATGGACCAATTTTTTGAGTTTAATGTGGTAATCTAGATTAGTAGAGATTATAATCGATTAATAAATAAATTTAATACCAAAAAATTAATTAATTTTTATTTCCCTATGAAATATATTATATTAGATTCTTAGAATCATTAAATTGGTTGTTTAGTGAAATTACAAATACTGAAATGGATTGCACCATGGTATGTTAAATTTCATGGTGTTATTGAGCCCAGATCTAAAATGGATAGTGCTATGGAATTTCCCAAAAATCCTAGTTATTCTTCTAAGAACCATGTCTTGTAAAAATGGATTTCCTAATCTATTTTTTCATCTTTTTTGGATAATGAGTTTTCCAGCCCATTTAAAACCCTCTCCGAAGAATCTTTTTTTTAAATAACCCCTCTATTATGTGTGGTTCAACACAAAATCATGAAGAAGAAGCGGGAAAAGTATTTTCATTAATTTAAGTATTTTTTTTGGATTTTATAATACCATTTTTTTCATTTTTAAATATCATTGGTCTCTCTACCTATATTTTTAATTTTAATTTCATTCCTTACATTATTTTAAAGGGGTTTCTCTAACTTTTTTTCATTTCGTGTAATTTTGTTATAGATCACTCTCTATCTCTCTCTTGAATATGTCTTTTTAATTCAAGAAAATATTTTTTATCCCGTGGATGTATTCTATTAGTTTTCAAATATTTCAATATATTTTATAATATTGAGTTGGTAAATTACACTTTCATATATATAAATTGATTAATCTATATTTCATAATTCTGATTAAATAGTACTTACCAACAATTTTATACCATTTAATTAACTAGAAAAATGTTGACAATCCATAAACCCATTATTTCATGAAAGATATCAATTTATTACATAGACATGTATATGTAATAGCTCCATTCGGTAACATTATCTTCTATGTTATTTATCCATTATGTCTATATGATTATCAAAATTGGTTTATTAAGTTATTAGTGTAGATGAGAATTATTTTTCCACACATTTCACTAGTAGTTATAATGAGATAAACTAGCATGGGGTGATTTTAGTTTCTTTAAAATTTATTTATGTTGTCATAGCACAGAGCATTGATGGTAGGTCTATGATGTCAATCATTTTTTATTGAATCATTATGTTATCTATTATTACTATCCAAGAGAATATATATTTCAATATTATAGATATTCTATATTTCTGTATTTTTCTATATAGAATTTATTATTTTTTATTCCATTTTTATTATGTATGTAATAATTATTTCACATTATATTTCATTGTATCTTTTCACTTATTAGGAATCTAGGCTCACCGATGTTTTCCCTATATCCCAAAAAACATTGAAAATTATGCATGAGGTCTATGAAAGAAATGAATAGAACAAAATTATATGGATGTATGGTTTACATTATATTCAAATTGATTATAATGTTCAATTATATATCTTGTCTCCTAACATTACTAATATTTCATATCATCTGTATGATGTACTATGTATTCATTTTTCCAATGTAATAATTAACAACTTCCTTCTTGTTATTGAATCTATGGTTGTTTAATAATAGTTATTTTATGTGAAAATGCATCTCAAAATCTTATGATAATTATGATAGAAAAATATCTCATTGAAATGATAAATTTTCTATAACAGTACATAATATTTAATGATATCTATTTCAAGATCATGTATTAGGTTTATTACTCATCTAAACTCTACTTCTGATGAATATATGTTATTACCCAATCATCTTTTGTCAATAAAAAAACCTAAACTCACACTTGATGTTTTACAATAAACCATTTATTACATCACATACTCAGGAAAGGATAAAACAATATCTTATACCAAAATTTTCTTTGTCCCTAATGATCATAAATATCACTAAATATCCTACTCAAATCATTATTCATTTCCAATTAAGGAACTTATTAGGCTAATTTATAATTAAAATATAAAATAAATCCATTGTAGTAATATTCTACTCCATAGAAACATTGAACCGAAAATATTTCCTAGGAATATCGAAATATATTGTTAATTTTAGCTTCACATGATTTTATGCTGTTCTTTCTTTGGATTACAAGTGTCTTAATGATTTCCCATGTTTTATTTAGAATCATAACTTTTATTTATTTTCATATGGAAAATGCCCAGAAACTATAGCGAGAAGAATATCTAGGTGCATCTAATGTTTCCCTCTAGACTTATAATACACCAACATGTCATTAATGAACACTAAAATAAATTTACCCACATGGGGGTAAAATAAAAGGTTTATGATGTATATAAATACTGTGTATATTATTGATCCCCCAAAATGAAAAACAATAAAATCATAAAAAACATATGTACTTTTTAAATATATTACTATTATATCCTTAAAAAACCTTAGGTTGTTCATACAAAGAACTGAAGTAAATCCTTTAAAAACGTTGATCAATAATTACTTATTCAAAATTAATATTTTAGTATGAAAAGGAATTATAATTATTAATACTCATCTGATAAATATTTCCGTAATATTCATATAATTACTACATCTTGTTCTCCTTCTTAGAGAACAAAAACATTATCTCCCCAAAAGAGGTATACTTTTTAAACAAATAAAAATTCCTATATATCCCCAACCATTAAGCTCATTAAAGATCATCCAAATTCGAATGATATATATAACAATCATGTTATTAACTCCCTATTCATTTCAAGAAAAAATATACTACCCACTATGAAACGTAACTTGGAAAATTATTATAAAAACATATCAAGAAAACATTCATTATTTGGATGAAAAATATTCACTCTATCCCCTCAACAAACATCATCCCTATACTAGGCACATCTACTAAAATGGACCTTAATGTCACAATGTTAGGAATCATTTGAACTATTGGTATATCTCACTCTCTAATATATATATATAAATCACCTCTGAATTAAGTTAATGATACATGTATCTAGAAACAATCTAAAAGAACAAAGAAACATCTTATCCATTCCATTATAATATTGAAACCAAAACTGGACATATCTATTATTATTAAAATTTCTAATATATCTATAACTAATAAAATTAATATTTCATGGTAGATATATTCAAATTTTCTCTCCCATATTTAACTTGGAAGTAACACTTCAAAACACCCCAAAATAAAATCCAATGATAATAAAAAATAATAATTTCACAATAGATTACAAACAAATGAGATTGATACATATGTACCAATTAATGAACTATCCAATTTTGATGTCACAAATATGATTCTTTCCATTTGAAGGGTTATGGACGGATAAAAATCATCCAAGATATGGTGTAGGACAAAATTAAAACCCAAAAAAAACCAAGACCAATATATATATTTGGAATGAATAATAAAATGAATAAAATATTCATGTTTTTAATACAATTCAAACTAGGATATAAAAAATGTGTAACACCCTCACACCAATTACCCAATGTCGGTGCATTATTACATAACATTGGTAAGATACAAGGAATCATGTCCTGAATGACTGATCAGTTTAGTAACTGTGGAAGTACGAGATACATACTTATGTTGTACATTACATCATGAAAATAAACATTGTGTCCCCTTTGAACACTCTTATATACCATAGCCTATTCATGCAGGTTAATAATAATATAATTCTTTGCATCCTGGTAAAATAAATAATAATAAATGGGTGAGCTCAAATTCATAGTAAAGATAACAATATAATAGAAACTATCATAAACAATCGTAAAAATTTAAGAGAATGTATAAACCTTAAACACAAGACTTTTTAAACATAAAATTCATCATAATATGGAAAAGATAAATAAAATAATTCCATTTACATATTCACATGGATATTCTACTAGTCGAATAATCACATGTAATATCAATATCCAATTTCATAAAGATGGAATTCATAATGCAAGACTTCATAACCACATAGTCAAGTAATTTTCCCAAGACTACTAATAAGATTTTTCTAAGGCCTTGTTCCAAGACACTAGGTTGTCTCATGAGACCTACAGATGCATTGAGGAGCTATATCAGGCTCCACCCATCACTTACTAAGTTCAATGAATTCCACATAAGAAAAGTCTTATACATAACCTAAACATTCGTATTTAAACTAGCATAGGAAATGTCAATAATTAATCCATAAACCACGAATGGCATTAAAATACCACATCTGTAGTCAAACATATCACAAAACCTTAAATACAATATGATATATTTATATCATAATAAATAAACCATGATGAAGAATAATATCCCGTAAATTATGAGGACATAGGTAAAAATCCTTGAGAGAAATATCCCTTTTCATGACAACATTTTAAAGTCTCACTATTTATCAAGAAACTGTTTAAAATAGATTTTTTAATCAATGTGTACCATACCAATTTGAATCTTTTAAAAGAAATTTCAATTTTAAAGTATTAATGCCCATATAAATAACACCTAAAATCCATTTTTTAATCATGGACATTAATGAAAAAGATATAGAATAATAAAATTTTAATATATTTAAAATGATATTTTAGTTAGAGTTCCTAACCAAATGAGAGACCCTTGAATAAAAATAATTGAGGTAATAAAAACGTTATAATATCATGAGAATAAATGTATTCATGATATACTTTGTGAATGTATAGTATGTAGACCAGATAAATGTGAATTGGTGCCTAAAAATAAAGATGTATCAATGGAATGTATGTTGAGGTGAATTACTTTATAAAGACTGTATCATTAGGTAAAGGATAAATCATTGACATAATTATGTGTGAAAAACATAAATACACTCAATATGACTGGTTATTTAGTGTAAATAAATCAGAGGACATTCACACATATTCTTGTAAAAACAACACCAATGACTTGGATGTTTACCTCAATGAATATAAATTGAGTGAAAATTAATCTTATCAAGTTTATATCGATGACTTAAGAATTTCTCAATGGAGTGATTGTGTGTATCAAAATTACTTCCAATAAAAGGAGTGTGTAAACTAATACATAAGTAAATAAATAGTGATTTCACACATAATATTGGAGTATTATAATCAATGATGTTTGCGTAGAACTGAATGAGTGGACATTGAAATTTGAAATTCCCTTACCAGTTTGGTAACTTACGAAATATATTCCCCATGAAAGAAGTAGCATCTAATGATTTTGTAAATAAATGTAAATTAAATTACATTATGTAGAAAATACTATCTTGGGAAGTACATACACCACACAAAGGTAAGAGTGGAAAATATAGCTTGAATCTCCCAGGAATAAAATTGAGATGAAAACCCCTTACCTTGTACTTTTCCTTAGTACAGGGTAGGTTAAAATCCTGTATAATGGTGAAATAATTGTTATTAAATTATACATGAACCAAATACATAAATATTATATCATATACGATCTTCTAATATTTCTTTGTTAATGATATTTCAGTAGTATCATTGTCTTGGTTGTTAACTGATTATTTTTCCATTATATGTTTTATTACGTAAGTCATGTTTGTTATGTATAGTCCATAGTTGATTAATAACCAGAATTATATTAAGTTTTTAAACATTATTTTTAATCATAAAATAAAAATTAATCTTGAATGATTACGATGGAAAATGAATCTCATCGCGTTCGTGGAGACGGTAGGCCGTACGTATGCATGAGCGACAATATCATTATATTGATAGTGAACTCGTATTTAATTGGATGGTATATCATATATAAAAAATAATTAACTTGTTGAATATATTTTTTACATCAGTTATACTCATTATTATACCCATCCAAATAATGAAGTGTCTGAATAACAAACTACACCACGACATGGAGACGGTAAGCCGTACATACACAATTATAGTGACTTTTTCATTTATAGGATGGATAGAATAATGAATATGGTTGTACAATATTTATATAAAATCAAAAAATATTGGAGGTAATGGAGTTATTATTTTTTGTACGGAAATTACAAAGAGAGAGGAAGTGGAAAAAGAAAGAACTTCACAGAGGGTGGTGAAATTATTCCCTCTTCTTTGGGTGTTTCCTATTTAATTGATCAAAAGGGAACCATAGATTGGCTTTATGATAAAACTAAGAAATCTAGGTAGAAGTGAGGGAAATTTGGAGGATATTTGGGAAGGGGATGGCTGAGCCAAATGGCTTTGGACATGTGATATTGAGAGAAGGGGATGTACCCTTTTATAAGAGAGGTGAGGGGAACCTTAAGAAAAGATTAAAATATTATTTTATATTAAATGCATTTTCGGTTTATAATGGATAATAAATGATTTATTTCTAGGCTAAGGTGCGGATGGGTCGAAAATCATTCAATAAATAGGTTTTAGACGGGGTTGGGTTACCATATTATCCATTAATTTTATATTTAACTCTAAGTTAAATAGTTTAACTTTTAGCATGTATTCTTGTGTTATTATAATAATTGGTTAAAAAACTTAATATAAAATTATAATAGAACCTAAAGTGGTTAAATATTGATATAAATATCATTATATCCGTTTTTTGGAAGAAATGTAGATATTTAGGACTATTTTATAATTTAATAATATAATATATTTTTTAAAAACTCAATTAAGTCAATTTTCACACAATTTATATTTGGTTTTTGTGAAATTGATAACTTGATTACTTCAAAAAAAATACATTGAAACAACCCTAACATTTCATATTCTCTTATAAAATTCGTGGATGTCATTAAAACATTTAAATTATGTTTAGTTTAATATTAATAATACCATTTATTTGATTCATTCATTAATAAGGTTATTGTTGCATCATCATTGTGTCATAAAGTAAATTTAATTTTTTAATGTCTAAAAATTATAAATGAAATAAAATTATGTAGGAAATATTTTTATATTTCTAATGAGTAGTTATTACCGAAATGATTACTTATATAACCCCATTTGAAAAAAAATTACTAAAAGATATATGTTTTTGTCATTTTTTTCTTTACTTTAATTTAATTAATATAAAGTTTTATTATCACTCTCAAGTGGCTTCATGGGGTCCCAAAATCATCCCAATGATTCCCATGGATGTACATGTATCAAACAATAAAAATAGGACACATTTAAGGGTAATTTATCATTATTATAATATTATTTTTAACCCTTATTTACCGGATTTTTCCTTTAACCATGGTGAATAAAATATTGACTGAATTAAATATTCATAATGTCTAAAAATAAAAGTTAACTATTTAAAAAATTTAGACCTCCTCATTCAAAATATGGAATCCATTTTTTTAAATTCAAAACACAGAAGTTTCTGAAATTAATTCAAAATTAATTCTCGTTGTCAAAACAAAAAACACGTTTTTAAGAAATAATTACTATCAAAAGATTGAAAATTTCTTATGTCAAGTTTAAATGTTAAATTACATAAAATTTCCTAAATTGTATTAAATGATAAAAATATTATCTAATTATACTTCCAAATCATTCAAATATAAAATTTAAAACTATAAATTATTTATATTAAAAAAAATTATTCAATTGAAATTTATTATATTTCTATATTCATGAAAATATAAAAGTTATCAGAAAAATATGAAAAATTTATACGAAATAAATTATTTGAATCATTTCTAGAGGAAAATTTAATTTCCTTAAATTTAATATATAAAAGATTCAAATATTGGTTTTAAATAGGCTTTTCCATTAAAAGGTGGTAAAATTGCAATTTTTGAAAAATAATTATTTATCCAAAAAAATGAATTTGTTCATATATTACGTCTAAGAAACACATAATATAGATTCTAAAATTATATGAAGTATTTCAAATTTAAAATTCAGTTAATAATATTCATAACTGCATTTTTAATGGCCAATTTAGTAAGTCGTGGGGCGCTCAATCTCGGTCTTGCATGTAACCCAAACTATTAGATTACATTGAGGAAAAATAAATTATTATGAAATATTGGGTTGTTACATTCTCCCCCCCCCCCCCTTGAAAATTGTGTCCTTGAAATATTAAAAAGGGTCTTAGGAACTTCATTGAAAGTCCCACATCAGAAAAAGATTCAATAAAACTATTACATTAAAAGAATGAAAGATAAGTATAAAGGTCACCCGAGATAACCCATACAAGGATTCCATGTTGGAAAACATGGATACAAAAGATAACAAAAGTGTTATGTTTTAATGGAGAGTGATAGAAAACATGATCATGAGAAAGTTAACAATAAGAAAAACATAAACATGTGATTGGATAAATGATAATTAGTTTCCTAGTAGGAAAAGTAAACATACATTTTATTTTTAAGTTCCATTTCATAATGTTGAAGAATTTATTTGTGGGGTTGACTAAGAACAAAAAGAGATATAGTTAATTTTTTAGTAGAGATTCATCCTTTAATAAATTTCTACCACTCAGTAATCTTATTTTTCGATGAGTATTCAAGATGACTGGGTTACACCTGAATTGCTAGAATCAACTTCTATAGAATCAAATAATTCAAAAAGGTTAAACTATATATTTACTTTGCCTTTAGAGATTAAACAAAACCAAAATGGATTGTACAATTTCAAATGATCCCCAAAAAGGATATTCCATTAGAGAAAGAAATATTAATCTTAATTTCTAAAATTAAACCAATAATATCCAAAGTTAAATAAATTCCATTCAATAAACAATTATTCATAAAATCCTTCAATATAATAAAGTCTAATATTGAAACCCAAAACGTATAAGAATTTGATTACGTAGTCTTCCACATTAAATTGCATCTCCAAATAACATCGACTACTCTGAAAGTCACATACTTAATATTAATTATCCTACTAACATATTCTCTCTGGTAGGTTAATAATTTCCATAAATAACCCAAAATCACAATAAATACACAATAAAACATATATAAATATATACCATTACTCCTACAATGAAATCTCATAGTATTGTATTTTCCTTAGGCATATAGTGTTCCAAACAGAGTGAACATCTTCCAAAATAACATTTTCACTTAATCACCAAATAATTTTCTTATACAAAGGATATACATTTGATTAGACTTAATATCCCAAATTCACTTATTTTTTCTCAATAAATTCATTTAAAAAAATAATAAGTTACACTTATGAGTGACTTCATGTAGTCCAGTGGTAGGCAATAAATATCAATTGCACAGTGGTTGTGGGTTCAATTCTCACGACTTAGATTGACGTGAAGGGTAGTCACACTATTTGTGTGTTGTCCTTTTTCAAAAACTATATTTTATAACATTCCAAAATTGAGAAATATTATTCATAATAACCATAACATAATTTCACCACAAATGTAATCTCATACCTCAATTTTTGATCCCATGTTTTAATAACTTATAATTCTCTCAAATTCCTGGATCATGTCAACCCAAATGGTTATTTATAACTATATCAACAACAAAAAAGACAATTATTCCTAAAATAGCATTTTCATATATCAAACAATAGGGTCACACATACAGGAGAAAACTCTTCCAATGTAATCCTCTCAATGAAGAGCACTAATAATTTTAAATATTTCACCATACATTTATTTCCACATTCATTCTTCCTTAACCAGGAGGTTATCCTACAGAATTGGGCATTCACTCAGGTAATTCCTAGGTCCCCTACATTTACAGAAAATCTCTATAAATGGATTCTTGGGATCATTTTTATTTTCTTCCATATTACTCTTCTATTTTCCTTGGAAATTCATTACTTTATGGCCTTCTTCCCCACACATAAAGCATTTATTTTTTCTATTGAGACACTTTCCTAGTTGTCTCCTTCAACATTTCCTACATGATTGTAATTGAGCTTTCTTTTCTCCATGGTCTTCACTGTTGGAGCTCTTATAATTCACCACTTTTCTCTTATTTTATGAGTCTAGGAGTTGGTTAATATATATGTTGTTAATCATATTTTTGGAAACCTGGTTTATAATGAACACGATATAATTTACACCCATCAAAATTCTATTTCATTTCTCATTCCTATCTCTTTTCCCAACTTGTACATCATGTTCAATATTACTATGACTTCCTTGGAATCCATCCATTTACTAACACAAGAAATCATAGTGTGTGTTATAAAATCATTTAGAAAATATCATACCACCTTATTTTCAATCTAAAACACCTTAGGATTAATCATGGTTATTTATTCTCATCTTATATTAAAATCCTTCATATCAGTTTGTAATAAAAATGTGATCTATCATAAGCATATCACATGGGAGTTTCATTACCAATAGTGAAGCCAGTCATGTTGTCATGTACCAAGATACCCCAGGTCAAGCCTAAAACTCCTTGTTGGTGTTTTCACTCCTAGGTACATCTATGCCAGAGCCACCTCTACCTGCTCGTATCCAAACAAGGATGTATTGCTTGGAAAACCCACATAATATTTAAATTACCAAAAATTTTGGATGTTCTTCTATGCTAATCCTCAATTTCTATCATAGGGTAGTGTTTCCTAATCAGTGTTTTTTTATAAATATAGATTCCAAGGTTTGTAATAAACTTCATCTAATACCAACTGTAATGCCCCGATCCAAGTTACCCATAGTTGGTGAGTTATTACATAACATTGGCATGATACACGAAATCATGTCCCAAAAGACGGATCAATTTAGCAGCCTTTGAAGTTCTAGATACATACATATGTTTTATATTACATCAAGAAATAAAAAAACAAAATTGTTTACCCTTTGAACACTATTATATCCCTTAGCATGTTCCTACAGGTTAATCATAATATAATTATTTGTATCATGGTAAAAATAAAACATAAGAATGTGGAGATCTCAGATGCTCATTAAAGGTAACAATATTGCGGAAAATATCATAAATAATCAAAAATATTTAGGGCATTGTATAAGACTAGAATAGAAGCATTTTTAAACATAAACTTCAGCATAATATGGAAAAAATAAATCAAATAATTTGATTTAATTATTCACATAGATATTCTACTAGTAGAATAATTAATGTAATATCAGTAACCAATTTCCTCAAGATGGAATGCATAATGCCAGAATTCATAACCACATAGTCAAGGCCATGTTCCAAGACTAAAATTAAGATTTTGTCAAGACCTATTTCCAAGACACTAGTTTGTCTCACGAGACCTACCAATTCATCGAGGAGCTATAGCATGCTCCACCTATTAGTTACTAAGTCCAATGAATTCCTCATATGAATAGGTTTAATCATAACATAATCAATTATATTTAAACTATCATACAAAATGTCAATACTTTATCCATAAACCATGAATGGAATAAAAATAATATATCAACAGTCAAACATATCAAACAACCTTCATTATAGTATGAAATATTTTTAATATAATAAATCAACCTCGATCAAGAATAATATGCCTTCATGGATGCTGACATAGTTTCAACTGATAAGTAAAAATCTTTGAGAGATATATGCCTTTTCATGAAAACATTTAAAAGCCTCACAATTTATCAAGAAACTGTTTAAAATAGATTTTTGAATCAAAGTTTCACATACCAATTCAAAACATTTAAAAGGAATTTAAATTTTAAAATATTAATATTCATATAAAAAACACTTTAAATTTATTTTTAAAACATTTACATTAATTCAATAGATTTAGAAGAATAAAATTTTAAAAAATTTAAAATGCTATTTTAGTTAGAGATCCTAAACAAATGTGAGACACATGAATACAAATAAATGTGGATAGAAAAACATTATAATATCATGAGAATAAAGGGATTCTTGATATACTATGTCAAAGTATAGTATATACACAAAATAATAGGGAATTGGCGTATAACAAAAAAGAAGTCTCAATGGAATGTCAGTTGTGGTGTATTCCTTTATAAAGATAATATCCTTGGGTAATGGATAAATCAATGACATAATTATCTGTGATAAATATAAATACATTCAATATGATTGGATATTTAGTGTAAATTAATCCGATAACATTCACACATATTGTTGTCAAACCAACACCAATGACTTGGATGTTTAACTCAATGGATAGAAATTATGTTAAAATTACTCTAATCAAGTTTATATCGATGACTTGAGAATTTATCAATGGAGGGATTATGTGTATCAAAATTATATCCCCACAATGGGGAGTGTAAATTACTAAATAAGTAAATAAATAGTTATTTCAAACATAATATTGGAGTAATGTAATCAATGAAGTTTTCATAAAATCGAATGAGTGGAAATTTAAATTTTAAATTCCATTATTGATTTGGTAACATACGAAAAATATGCCCCATGAAATAATGATAATCTAATTATGATGTAAATACACATAAATTAAATTATATTATTCAAACAATATAATCATGGGAAGTACAAACACCACACAAAAGTTAATAGTGGTAAATATAGCAAGAATCTCACATGAATAAAAGTGAGATAATAACCCCTTGCATTGTATTTTTACTTAATATAGGGTAGGTTAAACTCTTTTATAATGGTGAAATAATTGTTATTAAATTATACAAGAACCAAATACATAAATATTATATCATATATAATCTTCTAATATTGCTTTTTTAATTATATTTCAATATTATCATTATTTTGGTTGTTAGCTGATTCGTTTTCCTTGATATGTTTTGTTACATAAGTCATGTTTGTTATGTAGAGAATGTATTTGATTCATATACATAGTTATATTATGTTTTTAAAAATTATTTTTAATCATAAAATGAAAATTATTCTTGAATGATTACGATGGGGAATGAATCCTCTCACGTTCGTGGAGATGGTAAGCCGTACATACGCCCGTGCGATAATATCATTATATTGCTGGTGAAATAACATGTAATTGGATAGTATATCATATATAAAGAATCATAAAAATGTTATATGTATTATTTTCATCTGTTATACTCATTATTATACCCATCCAAATAATGAAGTGTCTGAAAAAATTAACTACACCACGATGTGGAGACGGTAAGCCGTACATACGCACATATGATGACCTTTTCATTTCTATGATAGATGTAATAATGAATATGGATGTACCATTTTTATAATGAAATCACATTATGTCAGAGGTACTGGATTTATTATTTTGTTATGGAAATAACAAAGAAAGATGAATTGTAAGAAGAAATGAACTTGAAAGAGGGTGGTGAAATTATTACCTCTTCTTCGGGTGTTTCTTCTATATTTGATCAAAAGGGATCCTTAGGTTGGATATATGATTCAAATATGGCCTCTAGGTTGAATTGAGGGAAATATTGAGGATTATTTGGTAGCGTTTGGCTGAGACAAATGGCATTGGACGTGTGATTTTGAGAGAAGGGGAATTACCATTTTATAAGAGAGGTGAGGGGCACCTTAGGAGATGATTGAAATGTTATTTCAAAATAAATTAATTTTCAGTTTCTAATGGCTCCAAAACGATTTATTTCAAGGATAAGGTGTTTGTGGATCGAAAACCTATCAAAAAATATGTTTTAGACAGGTTTGGGTCACCATATTGTCCTTATCTTTTAGATTTAACTCTTTGTTAAAAAATTTAACTTTTACCGTGTATTCTTGTATTATTATAATAATTGGATCATAAACATACAATAAATTGAAAATAGAACCTAAAGTGGTTAATTAATTATATATCTATAATTATATATGTTCATTGGTAGAACCATATATTTTTATGACTTTTATATAATTTAACAATATAATAGTTTTTTAAAACTCATTTATGTCAATTTGGACACTATTTATTATTTGGTTTTTGTGAAAGTTTTCAAAAAATGATTACATCGAAACAAATACATTTAATCAACCCTAATTCATCATATTCACCTTGAAAATTCATTTATTTCATAAAAACTTTGAAGTTCTAATTATTATAATATTTATAATACCATTTATTTGATTCATTCATTAATAACGTAATTACTGCATTATAATTATGTAGTAAATAAATTTAATTATTTAATGTATAGATATTATAAATAAATTAAAATTGTGTAGGAAATTTTTTTATATTTTAAATTAGTAATTAATGTCAAAAGGAAAACATATAAAACCCCATTTAAATTTTTTTTACTAAAATATATATGTTTATGTCATTTGTGTCCTTACTTTTAATTAATAAATATAAAGAGTCATTATCACTATCAAGTGGCTCCATGGGGTCCCAAAATTTATCCAAGGATTCCCATTGTCAATCATGTATCAATAAATTGGAATAGGACACTTGTTAGGGAAATTTAATATTATTCTAATATTATTTTACCCTTATTTACCGGATTTACCCTTTAACCATGGTAGATAAAATACTTACCGGAGAAATTATTCATAATGTGTGAAAATAAAAGTTACCTATTTTCAAAATTTGAACCTCCTAATTCCAAATATAGAATACATTTTTCCAAATTCAAAATACAGTAGTGGAAGAAATTAATTTAAAATTAATTTCTGTTGTCAAAATAAAAAAGCATGCTTTTGTGAAATAATAACTATCAAACAATTGACACTTATTTCTATCCAGTTAAAATTTAAAATTACATAAAATGACCTACTTTATATTAAATGATAAAACTATAATATAACTATACTTCCAAATCATTAAAATTTATAATTTAACACTATAATTTATTTTAATTTAAAAAGTTGTTTTCAATTGAAATTTAGTATTTTTCAGTATTCATCAAAATATAAAAGTTATCCGAAAAGTACGAAACATTTATCCAAAATATAATTTTAGGTCCAAATTCTTAAGAAGAATGTAATTTCCTTAAATTAAATATTTTAATGTGTCAAATATTGGTTTTAAATAGTGTTTTCCATTAAAAGGTGGTAAAATTGAATTTTTTGAAAAATACTTCTTTTATTTGAAAAAATGAATTTGTTATTATATTATGACTAAGAAACACATTATATGGATTCTAAAATTATATGGTGTGTATAAAATTCAAAATTAAATTAATACTTTGAATAACCACTTTTTGAACGGCTAGTTTGTTAAGTCGTGGTGAGATCAAACATGGTCTTGCATGTAGCGAAAGCTATTGAATTACTTTAAAAAAATAATGTACTATGAAATCTTGGGGTGTTTCAAATTGTATTTAATAATGACCACTGAAGATAAACTAATCGGTTTCTACCACCTAGGTTATCCATTTATCCCAAAAAACTCCTAATGATTTTGATGGCTCACCCTTATATATATGGTCTTATAGAAAATTTGTATTCATGGATGGTGGGAGTGAGTTCTTGATAATGAGATTTAATGTGATGAGTGATATCACAGTGTATTGGCACAGTGTAACCAACCAAAATATGCAGTTAAAACAGTCTTTATATAGAAATTAAATAAAATAAAATAATCAACCTTACTAATCTGATAATATATATATGTTCAAACCATTCACTTTCTTAAAATATTTGGATAAATCTTCAAAAAAAATTATATAAGGTTAAAAAAATCCTATTGTCACGACGCGACCTTACCAGTCTAGAGCAGAAACTACCTCAAGCCTGCCTTCATAGGCCAGAGGCTGGCGACCAGCGCCGAAGGTGTAACAATCTCGAGGAGGCCTTCACCTAGGTACCTGTACACACGCACACACGACCCACTCGATGCCGAACTGAGGAGTAAAAAATATAACCACAGGAAAAACAGCTATAACCCAACCATAGTCATGCATCAACAACTAAAAAGAGAAAGTAATGTGCTGAAAGTACTAATAAGTAAACTGAACAGTAAAAAGGGTAAAACACGCGCCCAAACACAAAGGTTCCACAACCCGGCAATAGGTAACATAAGGAAACATCTGGATAGATCCCCACCTGAAAACTATTGCATGGACACGACATGTTGTCTAAGCTCGAGTGACCCCTACGCTCCTCCGTAGTCACGATCGACCTATCCTTCATCTGCAAGGGCACACCAGGTGTGGGAAAATCCAAAGTAGTGGTGAGTATAAAGATACTCAGTAGGATGCCCCAAAAGCTCGAGGGAGAAACAAAGAAGGCACTAAAGAGGTTAGTAGTAGACAGAACCAGAACAGTAAAAGATTACAGTAATAGAGTGTATCTCAACACAATAAGAGGAGGGAAGTAAACTTGTTCAAATGAAAGGAGCTAGAAATAGTTAGTCGACAAACTTCTTGCTGAGTCTTCGCTACCTATAGTAGGAAAGTGGGTTCATACAACCAAGAGAAGCTAAACACGGAAAGCACGTGGCACACCCCACACATCTTCTCCCCTCCTAGAAGGAGTGTAAGTGAACTGAAGGAGTGGGAACCAAAGACAGGTGATTATGTATATATGATCAACAATGAACCCGAACGAGTGTGTAATGGGACCTCCATATCCAATCTCATCCCAGGAAGAGTCACCAATAGTTCTAGGGATATCCAACAATGATCCCTAACATCCCACACGTCAACCTAGGTGGTACAAGTCAAAGGGGATCAATCAACGCACCTTAATACTATCCGCTTTGGGGGGCACTAACTCGCCTGTATGGCTTTTAGGTCACGTCGCAAAGACGTGTCTCGGTGGAAAAAACAACCCTCATCATCGTATGTCCCAAGGTTATGTAAAATCCGTCACATCACCGATCATTATAATCAAGGATCCCACTCCGGTAGTCACGGAGAAAAAGTCACTAACTAGAATTGTCAAAAGGTCTGAGTCTAATAGAAGTCTTCAGGTGACCCACTGCCCAGCCCAGCTAGAGGGTAAACCCTTATAGGTCAACGGGTAACCCACTTCCCATCCCCACTAGAGGGTAAACCCCTAATAGGTCGACGGGTAACCCACTGCCTAGCCCTGCTGGAGGGTAAACCCTAGTAAGTGAATGGGTAACCCGCTGCCCAGCTGCGCTGGAGGGTAAAACCTGATAGTTTGACAAGTAACCCACTGCCTAGCCACACTGGAGGGTAAACCCCTAATACTTTGTTGGGTAACCGACTACCCAGCCCAGCTGGAGGGTAAACCTAGGACTGGTCTGGTAGCTCTACACTGCATGTGCTATCACTGGGGGTCAGTAATATCGCGACCGTGGGATGGCTCGGAGTGCGTCCAAGTGACCTCCGACCAATGCCCTTTCAAATTTACACATTTAATAAGATCTTGTAAGAGGATCCTCTCGCCAGAAAATATTACCCCCATTGTAATAATCATGAAAAAAACACGCGAGATAGACTACTCACTCGCTGAAAACGGCCTCCCGATAGAAAAGTTGTTCGACACTGCTTTAGGCCCGTTCGGTGTCTCGTGGGTCCCACTCTTGGTCCCGAATGTGGTCTGGCGGGCTGCACCATTGAGATGGCCTCAAAATAACACGTCAAATTGACTATTCATCCACCCCAATGGGGCACCTAATGAAAACGTCACAAATAGAAACATGACGCTTAAAAGACGGCCCGTAGGGCCGACATCTCAACTTCGTCATCACCATCCAAAACCATAATGGAAATCTCTGCCTCAACGCCAACATTGTAATTCCACTGACGGCACTCAAATAATACATCGGATGTGTCCAGACCATCCAAAACAAGAACACCCAGAATATTTCCAATCCACTTAATGGGCTTTTCATGCCACCAAGGCCCCAGTCTCGGGAATTTAAAAATATCTCCGAGACTATCTCAAATGCATTGTCTCGATGCCAGGAATTCAGTGCCATAGATGGCATGAAAAATGGACCCCCATAGTGAAAATTACGGGTGTTTGAAGTCAGAGGGGGCGAACCCCTTGGGCTGGACTGGCCTGGTCCGCCTGGTCCGCCCGGTATGCGCCAGCCCGGCTTGCAGTGCTGGCCTGCGGCTCAACCGCGCGGCCTGGCCGTGGACTCTGAGTCCATGCGGTTCCAAATAGAACTCATGGCCAGTCACGGTCTTGCATGGAGACCCTCCTTCGGCGGGTCCTGGTCCCCGCACGGGGTGGCGTGTCGTGACCCCGCCTCGTCGTGCCCGGCACCGACGGCCTCTCCCGCGGCTTGGAACCACCCCCAAGAGCCACCTGGAGCCACCACCGGAGGAAAACTCCTAGAGCATCGTCGTGCCACATGGGTCCACCACCACACCGCCTTTCCGGGACCCCTCCACGTCCGCCTAAAAGCCGCAGGACCGCCGCGCCGATCACCGAAAAATGAAGAAACGGCCAGAAAACATTCTGGGGCCGCCCCGGGACTCGAAAATTCGATCTGAAAGGATCGTTGGGAAGACAAAAATAGGACCTATGTAACCAGGGGATTCAATCGACGATCGGACAGCAATTCGACATAGAAAATTAAATTTAAAGACAAAGCGGAATCCAAAACGAAGAACGAACCCTCCTACATCTTTGGGCGTAGCCCGAAGCTTCACGATTGGTCTGTCGGAGCCGGTGCGCCTTGTCGGAGTGGTGGAGGAGAGGAGAGGAGCTCCTCCTTCTTTGATGGGAGGAAATTTACCAGGGAGGAATAAGGAAGGGGAACCTTGGAGGTGCATATGTTTAAATAGAAAAATTAAATAATTTTTCATTAATTTTTAAAACATCCACCAGTAGGCTCGTACCCGGAATCTCAACGGGATCGAGATTAAGCTTCCCCTATGGTAAAATACAATTTCTAAGTGAAGAGTTTTATTGGAATTTTAATTTGAGCCTCCATTCAATTTTTATTAAATTCCAACGCCTGAGACCACTAAATTACGAAAATGCCCCTGGTGGCGTTTTTCAAATAAGGGTCATGCCCGTGAATGTTACACCCCTCCTAGAGTAAAAAAAATGCTCTGGACTCAATGGTGACCTTGGGTTTTCCATTCGAGAAACCGTTTATGATTTATTCTGTTTATTTTGTGTTCCTAGTGAGAACGCGCGACAATTTTAATTCTGGCCACACCGGGGCTCCGAATCGCACGTCGTCTGAATGTAGCACTTTGGAATAATATCAAGAAAAACGAAAAGAATTATAGGTTCAAAAACCAGGTTCTTACATCATTCCCTCCTTCACGTTTTTCACCCCCAAAAAACAAAAATACATAAACAACTCGGGATACTGAGCCCTCATCTGGCTCTCATGCTCCCTGGTGCTCTCCCACACCCTCCTATGCTGCCATAGCACATGAACAAGAGGAATGGACCGTTCGCGTAGTGTCCTCTCCTATTGGTCCTCGATCACCACTGGGTGCTCCGCAAAGGTGGATCCATCCTCAATGTACAGCTCTCCCCAGTCGATAACGTGCATTGGGTCGTGCCCGTATTTCCTCAGCTACGACACGTGGAAGACGTCGTGCACTCTCTCTCGCTGTGGGGTTAGGGAAAGACTATAGGCCTCCACGCTGACCCTACCCATGATCTCAACGGGCTCGATGAACCTCAGGGACTGCATGCCTCCCCAGTCGAACCTCCAAGTACCCCGCCGCGGGGAGACCCTCAAAAAGACATAGTCCCCCTACTCAAACACTAAAGACATGTGACGTCAGTATGCATAGGACTTCTGTCTTTTATTAGCTATCCTCATCTGCTCACTATTGACCTGAACCTTCTTCGTCGTCACCTGCACCATCTCTGGGCCCACGAGGGAGGTCTCCCCAACCTCCGTCTAGCACAACGGTGACCTGTAGGGTCTCCCATAGAGGGCCTCAAAAGGTTTCATTCCAATAGTAGAGTGGTAACTCTTGTTATACGCAAACTCCACCAAGTCCATGTGAACCTCCCAGCTCCGGAGAAAGCCTAACATGAACGCCCTTAGCATATCCTCCAACACCTGGATAGTTCACTCTATCTGCCCGTTAATTTGGGGGTGAAAAGTTGCACTCATCCACAACTGACTCCCGAACACCTCTTGCAGGCCTCACCATAATCGCGACATAAAACACATGTCACTTTTGGAGATGATCGTCAAGGGTACTCCATGAAGGCAGACGATCTCCTGAACATAGAACTTCCCCAGAATCTCTCCTGAGCTCTGCTCTCTAATATCAAGGAAGTGCGCGGACATCGTGAGTCAGACCACTATCACCCAAATGGAATCGTGGACCTACATTGTGTGCGGAACCCCTGTGATGAAGTTCATAGATATGACATCCCACATCCACTCAGGGATATCAAGGGGCTGCAACACCTCTGCAAAAACCTGGTGCTCTGCCTTCACCTGCTGACAGGTAAGGCGTTGAGAAACAAACTTAGCTACGCTCTGTTTCATGCCAGACCACCAAAACTGCCACTGAAGGTCTTTGTACATCTTCCCAACACCAGGATGTACAACCAAGGGAGAAGTGTGGAACTCCTGCATCACCTCCTCCAACATCTCCACTGTTACTACAGCTCACCCATGGAACATGATCTCATGATTACCTCCTTTAGAATACACATCGGGTGCATCACCCATGGATATCTGATCACGCAGTACCTCAATGTCGATATCCCCCAGCTATGACTCTCTCACATGCTCTAGGAGCGAAGGAGTCAATACCATAAACTGCAGAAACGATGTAACCTCCTGCTCCACCAAGATCAGCCATAGGGAAGCCAACTGTTCTGAAGCTTCCCGCACTAAACAAGCCTGGGAAATCCTGCTATGGGAAACTGCTACTGTGTTTCCCTTCACTGGAGTGTAAACTATCTCAAAATCATAGTCATGTAGAAACTCTAGCTGGTGCCTCTACCTCAGATTCAAATCCATCTGAGTGAAGATATAATTGAGGCTCTTGTGGTCTGAGTAGACCACACAACACTCACCTAGAAGGTAGTGTCTCTATAACCTCAAGGAGAAGACCACTACTAACAACTCCAATTCAGGAGTCGCATAATTATGCTCATGGGTCCTCAACTGCCTCGACCCATATGCAATCACTGCGCGTTTCTGTATCAGCACGCACCCGAGCCCAGCTCTTGAAGCATCACAATATACGATGAACCCAATGCCCTCCTCTAGCATCCTCAACACAGGAGCACTAGTTAGTCTCTACCTCAACTCCTCAAAGGCCTTCTGGAAGTGATCAATCAAGGTAAACTATCATCACTTCCATGTCAATTCAGTCAAAGGGGTGGTAATCCTAGAGAAGTCCTTCACGAACCTCCTGTAATACCCTTCCAAACAAAGGAAACTCCATTCTTGGGTGGCTCCCAAACAATCAATACCTCTATCTTTGATGGATCCACAGTAAATCCTTGTTCCGTAATGACATGCCCCCAAAAGTTAACCTCATGAATCCAGATCTGGAACTTCGAGAGCTTCCAATACAGCTGGTTCCCTGGATGTAATTCTAGGATCATCCTCAAATTCTATGTATGCTCCTCCTTTTTGACTAGTAAATGAGTATGTCATCAAAAAAGATAGCTACAAACTGGTCCCAGTATGGCTGGAAAATCCGGTTGATCAAATCCATGAATGCAACAGGGGAATTCGTCGCACCAAAGGGTATCACTAGAAACTCGTGGTGCCCATATCGACAACGGAAGGACAGCTTCAAGATATCAGCCTCACGAACTCGCAACTGGTGGTAGCCAGATCAAAGATCGATCTTAAAGAACAACTTCGCACCTCAAAAATGGTCAAAGAGGTCGTCGATCCTCAAAAAAGGGTACTTGTTCTTTATCATGTCCTGATTCAGGCGACGATAATCTATGCAAAGACGTAGGCTCCCATCTGCCTTCTTCACAAACAAGACTGAAGCTGCCCAGGGGCACACACTGGGCTGGATGAATCCCTTCTCTCAATGGTCATCCAATTGAATTCGTAGTTCCCGAAGCTCTGTGGGTGCCATCTGATATGCTGCACAAGATATCAGAGCATTCCCCGGCTGCAAGTCGATACAGAACTAAATCTCTCATATCAGAGGTAGTCCCAGAACATCCTTGGGGAAAATGTTCATGTGGTCCTCTATAACAGTAGAGATACATGTACTTGTAGAATTCACTTCTTTGAGAGCCATGCTCACAAACTGGTGCGAAAAAGTTTGGGGTCTCCAGCTCAGAGTACTCTTCTGGTGTGCCACAAGGTCTCTTTCCCCATGTATGGTGAACCATGTCCCATCAGAAAACATGCCTCTGACTCTTCTGTGACAACAGTCTATCTGGACATGAACCATAGGAAGCCAATCCATGCCTAGGATGGAATCGTAAGGTTCCATCATGATTACATGTAGGTCCCACGTGAAACTCCCTCCTCCGAACTACAGTTCGCACTATCTGTAGATAATGGTCAATAACGAGGCACATCCCATAGGGACCTCAAGGAAAAGTGCAGGTGTGAGCGCCTTTATTAGAAGCTCTAACTCATGTACTAATAGCAGCGATAAAAAGTAGTGGCTGGCACCTATGTCTACTAGTACTGAAGCATGTGTGCAGTAAACGCAAACCATAGCTCAAATCATCTCATGTGTTGGGGGGTCTCAAACACCCATAGCTTGAAGCTGCCTGCAGCCCCTACCATCAGCTCCCTATGCCTAGTGTGGGCTACATGTTGGTGGCGGTGGAGGGATCTCAAAACGTCGTCCTCCACCTCCTTGTCTTACCGCTCTGCCTGCGCCACCTCCCGGAGGAACCCCCGGTCCCCGCCTATGTGATTGATGGTCACGGCGGTGCCTCTTCCTCCTTGGTGTTCCCACTTCCTGCCATGGCTGATCTGTATGCCTGGTCGAGAAATCCCATGATAGATGGCCCTGACAGTCAGAGGAATAACACATGCTCTCTCCCATCACCACTGGTTCCCTATGGCTCCACTGATGTGTACGACCCTGGCCCTGGGTCTACTCACGGAAGGGCCTCCTCGCCTGAGGCCTAGCTCTCTATCATCTGCCTGCTGAAGACACCGCTCTAAAGCAGCCACTAATAGGTCCTTCCATTTGGCGCCCCTCATCCAGGAAGCTCTTGGTCATAAGATCTTGCTCCAACACCCTCGTATAAGTGGTGATGCACAAGGTTACCATGCTAGCACGGATCTCCCTGTGAAGACCCTGCTCGAACTTCCACTCCCGTAAGTAGCTGTCGCAGATCATGTCCTGTGAGTAGCGTGTAAGATCAGTGAACCGGGATGAGTACTGGGACACGAACATCCCCCCTGCTTCAACTCCAGAAGCTCTTGGATCTTAACGGAGCATAAACAAGAGGGGGAGTACTCCTCCCAGAGAAGCTGCTGGAAGCCTTCCCATGTGAGAGACGACTTGTCATGGGTCTACGCCACAAAATCCGACCATCTCCCGGCTATCCCGAGGAAAAGATTGGGGGATAGGGCCACCATCTGGTCTATTGGGGTCTGTACCAGCCTGGAGAGTTGTTCCACTGACTCAATCCAGTCCTACGCCACCTATGGATCCTAGTCCCCGTAGAACCTCGGTGGCCTATGATGCTTGAAGTCTCACAACACACTCAGTCTGTGCGCAACCTCGGCCTGAGCTGCTGGTACTAAATGTTGCTCCTCAGGTGGAGGGGCTACTGCTGAAGCACCATGCGGAAAGGGATCGCGTGAGGGTACCTGAACAGATGCCTCATCGCTTTCCAGGTCGTCGTCAAGAACTGGAGAGTGTAACCTAGATGGTTGCTGTCGTGGGGGCATCCTGATAATTATCAAATATTACCGTGATCATATGAGCATATATATAAATAACAATAATAACAAAGGGTAGATAACTCAAGCAAAGATAGTCAAAGACTCATTCCTACAATATACATGTTCCAAATCTCCCCACAATAGGTGTCTCAGCATGTCTTGTCGACAAGCAGGTTATCAGGGTCCTAATTAATTGATACGTCATCTGCCCGTACCATCACTTGACTCCCGGGTATGAGAGCCGTTCTCGAGACACATCGACATAACTTCCCTAAATACCAACCAATTCATTTTTAGGGACATCTGAACAACATCCCAAGGAATGAACCACCTCTGATACCACTTTTTCACGACCCAACCCTACCGTTCCCGAGCCGCAACTACATCAATCCCACCTCCATAGGCCAGAGGCTGGTGACCAGCACCGAAGGCATAACAATCTTGGGGGGGGCTTCACCTAAGTACATGTATACATGCACAAACAACCAAATCTATGTAGAATTTCGGAGTAAAAAACGAAAACCACGTGAAAAAGAGCTATAACCCAACCACAATCATGCATTAACCATAAAAAAGATCAAGTAATGTATTGAATGTATAGACAAGTAAACCAAACAGTAAAAAGGGAAAAACATGTGCCCAACCACAAAGGTACCACAACCCAGCAACATGTAATAAAAGGATAAAATTGGATAGATAACCATATGAAAACTCTAGAATTACCACGACACACAGTCTAATCTCCGGTGACCTCTACGCTCCATTGTGGTCACGATCGACCTGTCCGTCGTCTGCAAGGTCACACCAGTTGTGGGAAAATCCCAAGCAGGGGTGAGTATAAAGATACTTAGTAGGATTCCTTGAAATCTCGAGGGAGAAAAAAAGGAGGCATTAATGAGGTGAGTAGTAGATAGAACCAGAACAGTAAAAGAGTACAGTAAGAGAGTGCAGCTCAACCCAACAAGAGGAAGGAAGTAAACTTGTCCAAATGCAAGGAGCTAGGAATGGTGAGAAGACAAACTTCTCACTGAGTCTTCGCTACGTATAGTAGAAGAGTGGGCTCGTCCAAACAATAGAATCTAAACACGGATAGCACATGGCATACCCCGTGCGTCTTTACCCTTCCAAGAAGGAGACTAACTGAACCCAAGGAGTGGGAACCGAAGTTAGGTGAATATGAATATATGCTCAACAAGGAACCCGAACGAGTGTGTAAGGGGAACTCCATCTCGAATCCCAGTCCAAGAAGTGTCACCAATAGTTTTAGGGATATCCAACACTGAACCCGAACATCTCACACATCAACTTAGGAGGTAGAAGTCAAAGGGGACCAATCATCACACCTTGATATTATCCGCTTTGGGCGGCACTGACTCACCCGCACGGCTTTTAGGTTGCATCGCAAGGACGCGTCTCGGTGGAAAAAATTCCCCTCTCCCTCATATGTCCAAAGGTCATGTCAAAGATGTCACATCACTGATCCATATTACCATGGTTTTCACTTTAGTAGTCATGGAGGAAAAGTCACTAACAAACCTTGTCAAAAGTTCTGAGTCTAAAAGAAGTCTTTGTGTGACCCACTGCCCAGCCCAGTTGGAGGTTAAACCCATAGAGGTCATCAGGTAACCCACTACCCAACCCCACTAGAGGGTAAAACCCAAATAGGTCGATGGGTAACCCACTTCCCAGCTACGCTGGAGGGTAAACCCCTAATAGGTTCATGGGTAACCCATTGCCTAGCCCCGCTAGAGGGTAAACCCTAGTAAGTGAACGGGTAACCCACTGCCCAGCTGCGCTGGAGAGTAAATCCTAATAGTTTGACGGGTTACCCACTGCCTAGTCCCATTGGAAGGTTAAACCCTAATACGTCGTTGGGTAACCCACTGCCCATCCCAATTGGAGGGTAAACCCGAGACTGGTCTGGTAGCTCTGCACTGCCTGGGCTATCACTGGGGGTCGATAATATCGCGACCGTGGGTTGGGTCGGAGTGTGTCAAAGAGACCTCTGACCAATTCCCTTTCACATTTAAATATTTAATAATATCACCTAAGAGGATCCGCTCACCTGAACAGATTATCCCATTGTAATCCTCATGGAAAAACATGCGACATAGACTACTCACTCGCTGGAAATGGCCTCCCGACAGAAAAGGTGTTCGTCACTACTTTAGGCCCACTCGGTGTCTCATAGGGCCCACTCTCAGTCCCGAAAGAGGTCAGGTGGACTATGCCATTGTGATGACCTCAAAAAAACACATCAAATCGACTATTCATCCACCCTGAATGGGAGCCTGACGAAAACGTCGCAAAAAGATGCGTGACGCTTAAAAGAAGGCCCGTAGGGCCCACATCTCAAATCCAACTTCAACATCTGAAACCATACTAGAAATCTCCACCTCGACGCTAGGATCACATCACTACATACGGTGCTCAAATCAGGCATCTGATGTGTCTGTGCCATCCAGAAAAAGAACCCCCGGAAAAACGCCAATCCACTTAATGGGCGTGCCACGCCACCGAGGCCCCCGTCTTGGGAATTAAAAAAAAACATTGATACTATCTCAAAATATTTGTCTTTTTGATCATAAAACAATTCGACATAGGAAATTATATTTAAGGTAATCCGGAAACCAAAATGAAGAACGAACCCTCTTACCTCGTTGGGGGTAGCCCGAAGCTTCACGATTGGTCTGCCGGAGCCGCCACGCCCTGCCGGGGTGGTGGAGGAGAGGAGGGGACCTCCTTCTTCTTTGTTGGGAGGTCATGCTCCATGGAAGAACAAGGATGGGGAAGCATGTAGGAGGATATGTTTAAATAAAAAAATTAATTAATTTTTAAAACATCCACCAGTATGCTCGTACCCGGACTCTCGATGGGGTCGATATTAAGCCACCCCTAGGGTAAAATCCACATTCTGTTCGTAAAAATGGTATCAAAATTTTAGTCTGGACCTCCATTCAAATGTTATAAAATTCCAATGCCCGAGACCACTAAATTACGAAAATGCCCCTGGTGGCGTTTTTCACAGAAGGGTCGCACCAACGAATGTTACACCCCTCCTAGGGTAAACGACACGCTCTCGACTAAACAGTGCCCTCAGGTTTCTCATACGAGCAACCGTTTAGAAGTTATTCTGTTTATTTGGCCTGCCTAGTATGAACGCGCGTCAATTTTAATTCCAGCCACACTAGGGCTCGGAATCGCATGTCGTCTAAACATCCTACTTTGGAATAACTTCAAGAAAAATGAAAAGTCTTGTAGGTTCAAAAACCGGGTTCTTACACTTATATAATATGATAATTTAAAATAAATCACTATCTCGTGATATTCTAATCATGTATGATAGTATATAGAAGGAGTTGTTGTCAATTAGATAATTTATCATATAAATGTATAGAATCTTATACAATCATTTTTTTTTATTGAATACAACTTTACCTTGTATCTCCATCACATAGACAATGAAATCATCTATATATTTTCGTAATTTTTTTCAGGTATTTTTTTTAATTGTCCACATACAATAAAAGCATCATTCACTTAATTTACATTAACCATATGGTATATCTTATGTAATCACTTCTGAAAACAAATCTATTTGAATATTTCAATATAATTTTTTTAGAAAACTTTTCATCTATTTTCAAAATATGTTACATAATATTTAACAAATCATGAAAATATATCCAAAAGTTCATCCATATATCCTCTTAAATAAATTTGTGATTTGTCTCAAAATTTTATAAACATGATCCCTCACACACAACCTAAATTTCTGACCTCAAAAGCCTTTGTAGTAGTGAGAAAAATTAAGAAATCTTGATTCCATAAATATAATCAAATACTTTATTCTATAAAATCATCAATTCCACTCTTTAAATATCACAATCATATGTTATATCTTTCAAAAAGATGTATCTTTATATTTTTTCTCCTAGTTTATCATATATATTAATGCATAATCATATAATCGCTTTGTAAAACACATCATGTAACTCTGTGATATTGAGTATGTCAATCCCATATAACCTAATCTTACATTATTGATTCTTTGAGCATAGATAGTTTGGTATAATTAATACATCACATGTTATTCTTCTAAGATGATGAGAAAATCACATTCTGCTCATCAAATTGAATAATAAAATCACATGAAATTTATAGGAAAATATATATACATCCCATATTTCTATTATAATTGATGTGCTAAACATAAAATTAATTATACGAGAGGATATATCCCTTCATATTTAATCCTCAACTGATGGAATGATAAAGAATATACCCAACAACCCAAATAATAGTTAATCCTCAATGATTATATAAGAAAGGTATCAAAGTATGAATTCAATCATTCTGAATATCATTCCATCAAAAGGAATGGTAACTCAATATTTGATATAAAAACCTAATGAACAAAATTCATTATTTATGACACATTATGTGGTCCACTCAGTAGGCCATCAATCTCATAAAACTCATTTTGATCTTTATGAGGATATATTGTATCTTGAAAAAAAACCTTACCCATGATAATCTTAAAATTTCATAATAGTTTATAATTATGCCTGATGAAAATTAGTTATGCATTAATAAATGTCATGCATTGAGAGGTTAATTATAATTTCACTTCACACAATATATAAATCAGTCATTAATGAAAAATTAATTTTTTACAACCTTTTTTATAACATGATAGATTTTATATTTATAAGAACATTTAATAATTTTATAAAAAACATACATTAGCAGAAATCCGTATTTCCTATGATAGACCACCAAATAAGCCTAAATTTTGTAAACATTTTAATGTTTTCAAAACTCATTACATTTCTACGTAATTCAAATTACATCCCCTTGTGACACTCGGATAAAACCTCCAACTAAACTCATTTTGTGAGAAAAAAATTTAATAATTTTTATTTGAATAATAGTGACACTTATAAAACATAATCCTAACGTTCATGGTTTTCAAAGAACTATTAAAACATCTTTTCATCATAGTATATAATTTTAATACGTTAATGACTTCCATTTTAAACATAGAACTCCTACCAAATTCATATTCATCATCATAGAAAAAATCCATCAAATGTTGCTTCTAAGGACATTTCGGTAAAAAAATAATTCTTTGCATTAATATCATTCATTGCCAAGATTTTTAAAAACGTTGAGGATATAATATGATACTCAGTTCATTAAATTAACTAAATTAAATACTTTGTATTTATATTTACTAATATACCATAAATTATTCTAGGATATTATTTGAAACCCACTATAGTTTTAATTGGTTTAGTATTTTATATATTATACTTGGAACTTCTTCTATAACCAAATATTAGTCTCTTAAAAAACATTATCTCCAAAACAATCATGTTAATAGACACAGAATAATATTATTATTTAGGAAGTAATACATATTTCCTTTATTGGAAATATTTAACAAAAAAAATTAAAATCCATACCCTATATAGATTTTACGCTGTTTAAAGGATTTATTTGAGAAGAATGGTCCCTTATTTAATATAAGAAACTAGATGTGGTGGAAGCACATTCCTTATATATTTTAACAAATTACTAATATAAAATTATTTTATCTTGAATAAAACTCATGTTTTTTTAATCCTCTTTTCAATCCTGTAAAATAATTTTATGAATCATAAACCATGTGCAACATCTCATTATTCCTAACAGGTATGTGTTAAAAAAAGATTATTTTATAACATAATGTAAATAAAAAAATTAATTTATTTTTATCCCTATGATCAGGAAATATTCCTTTTCATTCCAAATATACATAATATCATATTTTATAACTAATAATGAATGAAAATTACATGATCCATTAATTATTAACATTTTTTTGAACATTTTTTATATTTATAGTATCTATAAAATATACATTTTGTGTTATTCAACTATCATAATCAAATAATTTATATCTATCTCATTAATACATAAAGATTAAATTATATAGAATTTATCAAACCCCTTAAGTAATCATAGAAAATTTAAATCCTGTGAAATCATGGAAACATAATGAAACCTTTTATGTTTTGATGTCTTTGACTATTAGCTTGAGGAATCAATGTTTGAATTTTCTTGTGAATTTATTTCTTATTTTTTAAAACCTTTTCCTCTTGTACTATAAATGAAACTCTAAAAAGAATAAATATCATTCCCAATCCATTTATCCCCTCCACATTTATAATATTATGAAATAGATTTAACTCATTCAGATTCTATTGATATTTAAAATGATGATTGAATAAATAATTCCTTCTCCATAATAAGACATATTAGAAACCTATAGTCTCTTTAGATCATTCACCTACCCAATCGTATTTTCTACATGAATAGAGAGTAACATTACTTAGGTTATTTTTTATATAATTCCATTAAAACCAATTATAAATTTATTTCTTATTATAATATGATTTTAAATCCACTTTTTGAATAACATAATCTATTAGTTACCCATAAATTTGTGACTATAATAGGTAGAATAATTTCCTTCCTATTATAATAAAAATTATTTAATTTAAATAATAGTCAAATACATTTCTTCAATTTAGATTTTTCACTTCCAATATTATTTTCAAAGTCGTTATACATGTTGATGATTTCATTATATCTATAAAAAATGTTTTTATTCAATTACCACCATGTTTCACATTCATTTAATAAGAAATTTTACAAAATAGTCTCACTATTATTATTTCCATTTTAGTATACATGATGTCTATTAGTGGTTCAATATCCATATTTCACATAAAATGAGTTGTATTTGGTATTCCTATCACCATTTGTTTTTTAGGGAGTCCATTATGACAATCATATTATATCTGAAACTTAAATAGTTTATTAGATAAATCTTTACCAAATACATCATATTGATAAACATAATATTATTCCTCGAGTATCCTACAAATGGGTTTCTATGATGAGTGTATTCTAAATAATATTTAAAAAACAGGAACATAATCTTATATGGTTCACCTATTACATAATTTATATACACAATATAGTTTAGGGGAACACTTCATTTGATGAACATGCATAGTTGAATGTGTATGTTATTGGTTTAGTAGAAGAGTCCACTGATAGTAGGAAAAACTCAACATTTAGTTATAAATTTCATATAATAATTTAATTTTCTAAAGAAATAATAGTTTACAATTAGAATATTATATTACATGACTCTATTAAAATTTATTAACCAGATGAGGTTGATGTTCACATCAAATTGATAATTAATTCAAAAGAAGAGATAAAATTTCCACAACATGTAATTACACATTAGTTGATGATCTTATGGAATATATCTTCAGGAATGATTATTGAATTTAAGAATCAAAGTAACAAATACCTATAATATTGATCCATGTGTTCAGCACAATCTTCAAAAAATATCTATAGATTTATTGAGTCTATGAACAGTCTATCGTGATAACATTCATTTTTTGTGGATGATTGTTGCAGAATTCTTACTGAGAGAGAAACAACATCTGATATTCTTTTTTCGTACTAATAGAGTAAGAGAGTAGGGTACTCTAAATCTCATGATATCTATATAGGGCCTAATAGATTCTTACACTATCAATTCCACACACTAATTTGTTTTTAGGGAAGTGTTATTATTATATATTTATCATGTAAAGTTATGGTTTTCCAAATTTTACATTAAACCCATTCAATAATTATAAATATTAATTGATCCCATGTAAAATAGTAAAAATATTATTAATATTATTATCAATCGTTTAATGTTATAAAAACCTTTTATAATGTATATATAGGGATCATTTATATTATTTCCAATATGACAATTACACTGAGCCTGCTTTCCCATATCGATATTTACTGATCCCCTAATATTAAGTATTTACTAAATAAATATTTCTTTCATTATTCAATGATAAATATAATAAATATTTTATTCTCAAAACATAAAAATAATATTAATTATTTTTATTTAACTCACTTATTATTTGTAATAACATCTTATTAAATTATGAAATTCAATCAAACCACAGTAAATATTCTATCATCAAACTTATTAGATTCAATACATAAATTTCATTGAGATTGTGGATAAACTATGTGTGGGATCCTCTAATTCTCTTTCTCATTGGAATAAAGAATAACCACTTAATTTACAAGTCAAGAATTTGGAAACATTCTAATGAATCCATAGATAAAGAAGTTACATCACAACAACATAAAACCTCTTAAAAACATTTACTACGTAATCTAATCCCCTTATCATGATATCTCAAATAAATTATATTTCATTCCAGTTCCATCAACCTATATAGTTGATATTCAGTTCTTATAATTTCTGGAATTAAACTCTCCCACTGAACACCATGGAAATGTACTTACCTAATCAATTCTATTTCTATTAAGGGGCATAATATATTAACAACCATCAAAATACACAAGAGATAAATTATTTTCTAACATTATGCATTAATGAAATATCACTAATGACACACCCAATATATATTAACTCACTTTGAGAATATGTCATCATGATTTCCATCAATTCAGCAATGTACTTGAGTCATGATATCAATTAATTTTAATATTAATGTCTAAGAATAAACACATATGTCTGCATATAGGATCATACAAGGAAAATAGAAGTGTGGATTTCTTATTAATGAGAATGTTCTCATAACCTCCTATCATAGAGATTACCAAGGGATAAAACCATGAGAAGTTATATCATTTTCTTACTTTCCTCCCACCCTAATTGAATTTATTTTGTATTTCCCATCAAACAATATCATCCGCCATTTAATAAAGTTCCAGAATAATGGTGTGGAACCCCTAGTTTCTCATCATATTGGGTAAATATATTTACCTTTCAGTGGGACGTATATTCTAAAGACATTGTCATATAAATATATTATGAAGAATAAAAAAAACAATGTGATAAGAAAAATTATTTAACAAGGAAATCATGTAATCAATTACTGAACAAGTTAGTTATATGGGACCAACTCCAATAGACTCCCACATTCACTAGAGATAGCTAACAACTACTTATGGTCTAAATGATTTCATATGATAATATACATTGTGTTAACATAAAGAAATTATTATGGGGTCCACCATGATTTCCTCCCTGTATTCATTGGGGTCTACAACTTCACATCATTGGGAAAAATCCAACAAGAGATGAAACTTCTAAAGTAGGTGATTTGTCCTTTGGTGTGACCTTGTCTATTTAGATAGAGCCACCACTACTATGTACTCATAGTATACTGTGATCGGATCTTCATTTATACATACCAAATCAATCTCTAGGAAACTTTTGTGAGTCCAAATTTCATTATTTGCCATATTAGAAGCAAAAATATACTTGATCTCTATTGTAGGATCATTAACAGTTAGATACTTTGAGATTGTAAATCTCAGAGATTCTATATTGAAAAAAATATATATATATATATAGGAAATTCCTTAATATTATTTTAATCTATATGAAATATAACTTGTCGATAACCCCTGATTAATAGCTCTTTATCTCCCCTATACAAATTTAATATATCCTTATTTCACAACATATACATGTGCATAGTATCAACAGTAGTCCAAATTTATTCATCTATATATACTTGATATATACTTACCACTTTCAAATCATACAATAAATCAATCCATATACATAACACTGAATACATGGTTGGTCTAATAATTGACATTTATGGTATCCAAATTATTCTCTCCCTTTCTTCTTGAGTATAATAACATATTTTCCTGGAAATATGTATATTTTTGACAGTAGATCTAATCCCCAATTTTATTATTCTATAATGAACGTCTTAATTAACAATTATATTTATTAACCTTGTCTTAGTCTATGTAGCATCTTGGATCTATCATGCATGATCTTTATCCCTAAACTATATGTTTTTTTATAAGTCCTTAATTGAGAAGATCTTTCTCAGTCATGTCTTAACATAATGTAAGGCTACTATATTATTCCTAATCCCTAATATGGCATTCGCATATACTATAATAAAATATAACTATACTCGCACTAAACTATTTATAAACACACATATTTCATTCATTCTTCATGAAACTAAATTATTTTATGGATTCATAGAATAAAATATTCCATGACCTGGATGCTTACATTAACATAAAAATTGATCTACATGGCTTTCATACCTTTCCAGAAATTATTGGATTCACAAGACCGTATATTTCTTTCTTGTACACATCTTATTAAAGTATTCCATTAAGGAAATCAGTTCATATATCCATCTTCAAAATCTCATTTTCATGGAAATATAATATGGAAAAAATATTGGTGGAATTATACATGGAAATTGAGAAATGGTTTTATAAAATTAAATTCCATAGAATTTTCCAAATCCTTTATCCACTATTCCTTCTTTATGTGTATTTACTTTACCTTCCATGTTGGTATTTCTCTTGAATACCCATTTAAACCTAAATGTCTTTATATCAACTGGTGGATCGATTAGAATGCTAACAATGATTTTTTACCTTGAATCTATTTCACAATTCATGGCTTCGTTACACCTTGAATCTTTAGATATATCTAATATATCCTTACATGAGAGTGTATCATAATTTTTTTATTAAATAATGATTCAATATCATCACAAAATATAAAACCAAATCCCTTTGGTCTTCTCACCTCTCATTCAATCCTATGTATAATATGTATTTTTAGAAAATATTTCGACAAAATAACCTATTGAATAATTTATAGAAAAAAATCTTATTTAATTAGAGAATACAATTAATCATATTCAATATTTCCCCACCTATTTTCCTTAAGGATATGATCCCCCTCAATAAAAGTATCATGCGAGTCAATATTTACATTTTTATCTAAAAGATTTAATAAGTAGTATCGCCTTAATTCATTGAGATACCCTATAAATATAAACTTTTTTCATTGGGGTGTTTGTTTGTATTTTGAGCCAGTCTTAATAGACACTTCTTGACCCCAGGCACGAACATCTTACAAAACATGTGTCTTTCCACACCATAACACAAGGGGAAAACTATTTTACACTATAGTTTGTTCTTGGTTGAGTAATTATAATTCCTTTTCTGATTTATATCCCCAAAATGATAATGGAAGCCTTATATGATTCATCATATACCTTATAATGTCCAATAAGATTCAATCCCTCCATTCCCTAACAAAACTCCACTATGGTGTATAATGTGGAATGAGTGGAGAAAATATCCCATACTCCCATTATATGTTGAAAAATTATTGGTTATGATATTCACCAACTTTATAAAATCAATGTCTTTTTATGTTCTTAACAATCTAATTCTCAACCATATTCTTAAACACTTGGATATTATCCAGGGATTCATACTTACACCTCATGATGTAGATACAACCATAACTATTATGGTTATAGGTAAACATAATAAAGTGTTTGTATCCACCTGTATCTAATACTTGGGAAGTTTAACAAGCATTAGTGTGTACCAAATCACGATATTCCCTGGAACTTTCACCTAGACCACCAAATGGTTTTTATAAACTTATCTTATAAACATTCATGAGATCATTCAATTGGTTTTAAATCAAAAGATTATTAGTAACCTTCTTGATAGATCATATTCAAAATCTTCTCAATAAAAAGAATATGATAGAGATTACATAACTAGGTTTTATATGAGTCTTCTGTATTTGTTTCAATATGAACATCCAATATTTGGTTTTGTAATTTAATATATAAAGAACTTTATTCAATTTTTATATTTTAAAATTTTTTCTATATCTATAAAACTTATCCATTACATGTAAAAATTAAAATAATTTACTTCATATCTAAAAAAATATAAATAAAAATATAATGTTCTTAATAACACTAGCCACGCAATAGTGGTTATTTTAAACCAAATTCAGTCCCAACTGTAATGTGATATTGTAGTCTTTAATGTATGGAGAATCCAACCTCGCTCCAATGAAAACCTGTAAATCCACCTCATATTTGTTAATCTTTAGAAATATAAATTGTTCAGATATTTGGATAAAAATTTAATCACAAAAGGAAGAATCTAATTCACAAATTTATAGATATAAAATTATTACAGTTAATAATTAATACACCTGAAGCTTCCACTTACATATTTTTATTTGTGAAATTCCTCTTCTAGTGGCCCTTCTTGCACACGAGAAACATAATACATCTTGTTCCATTCCATTCCCTTGGGTTATCTTTATAAGGACCCAACTTTAAACATTACATAATCTTGAATTAATTAAATAATTCCCATTGAGAATATTTTATGTTTTAGAGATTTAGATAATTAGGTCATAACATATACATAACATCTTTAATATTATATTTAGACACTTCTACACAGTATCCATTTCTTTATAAAATAAAATCTCTTAGAAAAAGAAACATGTTTTTCTATGTTATAAAAAGAATGACTTATCCTTGATCCCATACATGAACCTATTCCACTTTATGGATAGTGAAAAACATTTAAAAATAATGGGGTAAGCATAAAAAATCATAGTACAGGATACATAAGGATGATAACTATTAGTTTTTAAAACAACAATTAAACCATGAATTCATTATCCTAGTAAATATTCACCATAAAGAAGTAGAAAGAACAATTCACTTAATATAAAATCATTGAATACGATTATTTTGTAACCAAAAGATTACCACAAAGCCCGTAGAAAGAAACATAAAGCATATGAAGGTAACATGGGACATAAATATGCTGAAATGGAATTACCATGGGGTTGAATTCCACACATATCATTTAATGGAATAGTCATAAAACCGAATTCAATACCCAATACATTAGTGGTTATAACATAACCACCCATTCTTGGTTTATCAAGGAACTACCCATAATTTGGATTATTGTGTAACCACTAGAAAAATTTCCATGTACCATTATATAATCATAAAACATAAAAAGATTGAAAAAATCAACATTTCAAACATAATATTACACTTTTAATCAGAAGAAATAATTTCATGATATTGAAATAATAAATACACTTTCAAAAACATTTTCAATGCCAAAATTTATAAAAATGGTATATGGTAATTATTTTACATTCAAAAATATCATGTCATGTTATGGAATCCAAATATCAAATAATGCTTGAGGTGGTGGAAAGTTCATTCTCCTCGCCTACGTTAAAAACATTACTTTTGTTGTTTAAAAAACAATATTTTGAAAAAAGATTCCATTTGAATGAATGTAAATGTAAAAGGGTATTATTATACCTTGTATAAGAGAAATATGTGTATATTATCAAAATATTCATCAATTAAAGGATATTGAGACGAAGTCCCTTACAAAAATTCAGCGGACTAACGATGTCACTTTAAAATTCGGAAAATGAGTTTATGGGAGAGAAAATGGTCTATCATAACTTGGACATAAGATGTACGGAAATAAGGATATCTAATAACATATCCCAACATAATAAAATGGAAAATAACTTAAAAGAAGTCTTTGACTACAAGTGGTGGTTGAAAGATTCCTTTACGTTGAGTCTGATTCATCACATATGTTACTTGTTCTACCTAAATAATAAACATAAGATAATTTCAACTTTAATAAAAACTTTTTTAAAATTTATTATTACATTTATATCACTTATTACCATGTTATAAAAATTACATAATTATATATTTTAATATCGGTTTTTTGTCAATATTGGGTACATGAGTGGAAAATTAACTTATTATATTAACAAATTGTCTATGTGGTCAAAAGTTCATTATATCTAGAATTATATGATTTTGATATCATATATATCCATTATATACTTAAATTATAATAGTCTATAACATTTGGATACAACAAAGTAAATGCACCGTTCATGGAGACGGTAAGCCGTACGTACGCTTGAACGCTACTTTCAATTATTTTTCATATTTAAAGTAATGAAAATTAAATGATAAATAGGTATATTATAATTTTTTTATAATATAATAAGATATATAAATTACATAATATCACAAAAAACGTCATTTATACATTCCATGTATGGAATTAATGAATCATTTCACTTTGAGTAGGTGGTAGTCTGCACTTCCTCAAATAAAATTATCGTGTTTGCACATCATGAAAAGCATAAAGTTATGTCTTAAATAAAAATTTCATAAGAATAATTATAATAAAAATATAATATATATCATATATAAATATAGTTCCATAATAATGGACACCATGAGAGGCAGTAGTATATAATTGAACAATCATCATTTTGTGAGGCAGTAGTTTTCCGTCCACAGAAATTATATGATCTTAATCCATTAAATGGAGGTTTGTGTAAGGGTATTTTGAATCACTCTCATAAAAAATCCATTTATTCTGATGATACTACATTTCTTATAAAATAATTCCATAAATTTTGTTTATGGGGGTTCGATAAGGAAAAATAAATGAAGGAAGCTTGAGATAAGACATTACTTCAAATCATGTAACTCCTTTTACATTAAGTAGAAAGGTCTTCTTGAACTACCTTGAACACAAGCTAAGGCTTCTATGAGGAACAGAGGGATGTTGTGATCTTATTTCCATTGAGTTTAGATTATTTAATGGGGATTGATAGGTGTTATTAAGGTGTTATATGTGGTGTCCTTTTATAAGAGGGCGGAGGGGTACTTTTGCAATGTCAGGAAAGATTATTTTATTATAAACTGAATTTAGAATTTAAAATGGTCGAAAACTAATTTAATTCAATGATAAGATGAGGATTGTTCAAAATCATCTCAAAAAATATATTTTAGAAATGTTTTGGTTTCAAATTTAACTATATCATTTAGCATTAACCCTTAGTTGACAAAGTTAACTATTACTGTGTCTTCTTGTATATTTATAATATCAGGTTAATATAGTTATCATAATATGAGATCAAACCTCATGTGGTTAATTAATTATATTTCAAATAATATCTAATATATTTATCCGAATCATAGATTTTTTATACTATTATAATATTTAACAAAATAGTTTTTTTAAATATCATTTGTGTCAGTTTTTTTACTATTGATATAATTATTTTTTAAAAATACATAAAAGCATTATTATATAGAAAAAACATGATAAATTAAAATATAAAAATTCATCATCATCCATAAAATTCTTGTATTTCCGCAAAAGTTTAAAAATAAATTTATTTTAAAATTTATAATATCATTTATTTAAATAATTCATTAATAAGGTTATCACTACATCATCATTGTGTGATATATAAATTTATATATTTAATCTAAAAAATCATAAATAAAATACCATAATGTACGAATTATTTTTATATTTATAATTTATATTTATAGTCTAAAAGATAACTTATAAAACCCCATATAAAAGTTTTTTTACTAAAAGATATACCATTAGGTTATATTTTCCTTACCTTTAAATTAAAAGTAATTAGAGGTCATTTTCACACACACGTGACTCCATGGGGTCCAAAAAAAGAAAAAAGGATTACCATGGTCATATAAATATCTTCCTATAGTATTAGGACACATTTTAGTGTAATTTAATATTATTTTAATATTATTTTGTTACCCTTATTTAACAGATTTACTATTTAACCATGGTAATTAAAATATTTACTGAAATTACTTTTCATAATGTCCAAAAATAACTGTTACCTATTTAAAAAATTGTAAACTCATGATTCCAAATATTTAATCCTTTTTTTCAAATTCAAAACACATAAATTAAAGAAATTAATTTAATATTAATTCTTGTTGTCATCACTAAAAAGAGTATTTTTAAGAAGTAAAAACATCTAAAATATTGACATGTGTTAATGAGATATTTCCAAGATAAAGCACTTATAATGATAAAAATTTGATTAAATGATAAAATTATAATTCAATTAAACTTTAAAAACAATTAAAATAACTATATAAATATTTAAATAAATTAGATTAAATGGATTTTTTGAATTAAAATACAGTATAATTTACTTTTCATAAAAAATGAACTTCATCATTAAAATTCTAATATTTAATCCAATGTAAATTTTGATGTTCCTCTTATAAAGAAGAATTTTATTTTGTTAAATATAACATATAAAAGAGAAAAAACATGATTTAAAAAGGGTTCACCATCAAAATTTAGTAAACCATTCTTTTAAAAAATATTAGAGTATTTCATGCTTATAATGAGATTCATTATTATTTTATGACTCAAAAATTTATTGGATAAATGTAATGAAATTTAACAAAAATGTGTAATCATATTTTAGTTAGTTATGGCGATTCCTTTCTTTCTTGGGTTCGATTGTCTCAATAATCCCTGTGGTGCGGCGTCGGCGTTAACCTCCTCTATTTCTACTCATGGTGCGTGGTCTTCGGCTGTTACTGGAAACCCTATGGCTATGTTGTCTTCGCGTTTCCCGGCTGGTGTGAAGTTTTCTTCGGACTCTCTTGCCAGATCTGCGAATCTGGTGGATGCTTTGGTGAAATCGAAGACCTCGGCAGCTTCTTCAACCTCGATTCCTCAAGTCAGATCGGAGACCATGTTGCAAGAAGATTTGGGGATTGGCGCACAGCGCGGTGCTCCGCGGCATTAGGATGGTGTTGTGGCAGCTCCCCCTACTGTGATACAGGATTTTGGTAATGGTGTGGTGCGGGCCAAAAATTCCAGGTTGAAGCAAGATGGAACTGGTTCGTTGGCCTTGTTCACGGACTCATGTCCGAGCAGAATTCTTCGTAAGGGTTCTTCGGCTCATGTTGAAGCTAACCTCTCCGCGCTTGCAGAGCGAATGTCAATGGGTAAAAATTCATTGATTGCGCGTATTGTTCTTCCAAAAGGTTCTCATCCATGGAAGCTTGATGAACTAACTTGTAGAATTTTGAATTTGTGGGGCTTTTCTAACTGGAAGTGTGTTTCTCTTGGTTGAGGATTTTTTTATTTTCTTTTTGCATCTACTGATTTGAAGCTTCGGGCATGGAGCATTGGAACCTTGTTTCTGAAACGTGGATGGTTGCATTTGCATGAATGGTCTATGGATTTTAATGTCTCGCGTGCACGAAATGCATTCTCTCGGCTTTGGATTCATCTGCATGGGCTTAACTGGGTCCTCTGGCATCCCAAAATTCTTCTTGATATTGGGATGGCAATTGGGACTCCCATTCGGCTTGACAAAGAAACTGAGGTTGTTCGGTTTGGTCATTTTTCTAGGATTTTGGTGGAGGTTGATCTTAGTTCTACTTTGATCGACAAGGTAACTCTTTCCACCCCTTTTGATGACATTCAAATTGATGTTGATTATGAAAAAAATCCTCTTTTATGCAATGTATGTATGGCTGTTGGACACTCTTTAGAGTTATGCCGGAAGAATATGTCTTGTGAGAAATGTGGTGTGAGAGGACATTCAATAGCCCTATGTCGCAGGAAGTCCAACCTGAAGGATTTAATGTTTCCGAAGTCTACTGCTCATGATGGTGATGCAATTCAAAAGCCGGCTCCTGATCATGGTAAAGGGCTTCTTTTTTATGAATCTCCGAAGGATTCTCATAGTGGCCCTTCTAATACTCGATCTGATTTGGATAAAGAGGTTCCTCTAGTTGAGGACATCCCTATGCGGACTCCAGAACGAGTGATCCCTGATTCTCACCAGGTTGATGTCTCTAATCAGGGTGATGTGCAACTACATGTTGATTATCAACATGAAATCCAGAAGCATTTTCAGTTATCTGAGTTACCTGAGAAATGGGGGAACATTTCTGAAGATGAACAGGGGAAGGTGCGTACCCCGATCAGGGTCTCGGGCAACAGTGGTCATTCCTCTTATAAGGATGCAATATTGAGTGACAAGCCAAAGACTACTGAAAGTGAGGGTCCTCCATTTAAGAGGAGACCACGTAAGGATTATTCTAATGTACCTAGAACTATGTCTACCAGATCGTTGTCTAAGGTGTCAAGGAAAGTGGATTTGGATATCTTGAAAATCCACAATAGGGACAAGTCTCAATCTGAGTGGGAGACTGTTGGTGATTCTGATTATGGAAATGACATGTCTTTTTATGATCTCTAGACTTGCTCTTGGTGGATGAGGTTATGTCCGTTGTTTGACCCCATCCGCTGCTCTGTTGTCCTTTTTCTTTCTTTTAATAAATGGTCAGAAGCTTTTCCTTTTCAAAGAAAAAAAACGGGTATGTGATAACTACCTTTTAAAATAATAATAATATTATATTATTTTTTGGTATTTCTCAAATTTGTGTAAAATGTAAGATTTTAGAGAAACCATTGATTAATGTTGACTACATGATCAGAAAAAATTCCCCCATTAATTAATATGGTATTCATAATTATTAATAGAAATTACAAAATTTTATTTTATAAATACATCGGTCGTTACTATCTTTTGATTAGTGGGAAGGTGCACCAGAGAGTTTTAATTTTATTGAGTTTATGGCCCCATTCCCTTATTCTTTCTCTTCATATACCCATAAATACTTCATGTTCATCATGACCTACGTCTTTATAGATTTGGATAATATGTCTAATAAGTTCCAAAAGTGTCTTATCACAATTTATCATATAATAATACACAACAAAAAATTTGATAAATTTGTAGTTAGTGAGGATTGAATGTGACCTATGTATAAATAATAAGGGATATTAATACCCAAAGTGGTAAAACACACAATTTAGCCAAACAACTTGAATATATATGCCCAATCCAGGACAGAATCTCATTGTTTTTACATGAATAATACTTTAGATATCTCATATCTCTCTGATATCGCCATCTATTTATATCCATCCTTTAGTAGAGAAATGTTGAAATTTACATCCATATCCTCAAATTTATTTAGATTTTTGTGGGATATAGAGGATAGAATGAGTCATTGGAAATCTATAGCATCATCCAAATGATTCAAAAATAGAGTTACTTCTTCATCTTTTATGTCTTACGAATCGAACCTTGTAATTGGGTCTTCAAATGTATATAATTTCCATTAAGGGATTAATATAACATGTAAGTGCCTGTATCATTCATGGAAATTTGAACTGGGGAGAATTCATTCCTTTTCTAGTATGGATAGCAACAATAACATCAAATATGTTTTATTTTTCATTTCTAAAAATTAAAAGTGGATAATTATTACTTGTTTTGATTACAAAATTGATAAATAAATTTAAATAAATTTAAATTATTATTCATCATTTGATATTTTTTGATTCATAATAGACATCACCATTAATTTTAGAATATCTTGTCACTTAGATATTTAGTGGTAAGGAACCATATTCCCTTTCTTTAAGTGAAAATTAAATTTTCATTTGACAATGGCATTTTAGTAAAAAGGGGGAAACCCAATGTAAAATCATACAAAATGAAAGATAAATCAAGATGAAATTCGAATGATATTTGAAAGCACCCTAATTTTGTTCCATCATGATCATTTAACTATTAGTTAGATACTAAATTAATGGATTTCTAATCTGACATAATATTTTTATTTTGAGTTACTTTTAAACTATTTCATTGATATATTTTATTTTTTAATTACATGTTAATATTAGGTGGACTATAATTGAGTGATTAAACATGTATGAAAAATCATTTATACATAATATGGTTATATTTTCATCCATATTTCAACCTTGTTAATTATTTTATAATGTTATTTCAAAACATAAAAATACATAAATAAATAACCCTGAAACTTATAGAAATAAAATATAAGTGTAATTATAATGAATTTTTTAATTATTAGTTAATATAGAGGATGATAAACTATCCATCAATCCAATTGGAAAATGCCTCAAACCATTGCATTCTCTTGGTACAGTATTCCACCCTAGATCATATGTATTTCTTTGATTTATTTCACCTGAGATCCTTGACATAGACCACATCCTCTCAACTAGGATCTTCATCATTACATAACATTTTACTCACATATAGGTGAGAGAATCTGATGGATTTTATAATGGTTGTTTATGGAATGAAACCATGTGCATGAATTCCCATATATAATAATTAAGGATTGACTTGTAGGCAAAAAATTATAATTCTACCAAAATAAAATAAAAAACACAATCACATAAAAGGATTGGTCTAATATTATGATCATCCACACATCATGAAATGATAATACATTTTCAATCTAGTTTATCAACAAATTTTAATAATTTTTAAGGAATATACTATTCCATGAATTAACAAAATTAAATCAATTTATCTTATTTCAATCCAACCATCCTTAACTCACAATCATCAATAATTTCGAACTAAATTATTTTCATTTAATATTAATGTAATACAGAAGTGTACCTAGAGGCAACCTCACGTTTTCTTATAAAATTTGACATGGAATTAAATATAATATATAATTTTTAATCCTGTAATATTTTTTGTATTTTGGAATGAATGACACGTGAAACAATTAATTAATAGGTATCATTAAATATTTAATTATTCTCTCTATGAAAAATTGAGAACTCTCTCAATAGTTTACTACATGCCATATAAATAAGTACATGAAATTTACTATCCTTTTCTCATGTATACATACCACACCATTGTTCAAGACATGTTACCTATCATATATATTATTGAGATAAAGAAGAGGATGATCTTCATATGTAATTTATAATTAATACATAAAATGATCTATAATTACCTTAACTTGTAATTCCACATTCATCGATGAACTGGTGGAATATATATTACTGAGTAATCATTGTATTATAAGATACAAGTCTATAAAAACTCTATAAATGATCCATATATGTACCATAATCTCTAAATTATGTCATATAATTATCAAGTGCTAGTATAGCCAATTCTGATTTCCTCTTTAATTTTTGTGGTTGATAGTAGAAGAAATATTCTTAAGAGAGGAAGGATTATTAAGGTTTTATTATTTACATGAGAGTGGAAGGTGGTAGATCACTCCTTATCTATTGATCTCTCCATAGTCTTGATAGACTCATTATCTATCTATTATGCACACCAATTTTGTTTTAAGAAATATATATAATTATTTATTTATTATGTCAGGCCTTGCATTGGAAGACTGGAAACTAAACCCTTTCCATATTTTTAAATCTTAATTTTCCCCGTGTACCAAAATATAAATATAATTATTACTATTAATATTTTGAAATGTATAATATATTAATGAATATATATAAATATAATTTGAATTATTTATATTCAAACCATTATACATGGTACTCTTACCCTATTCGGTATTCACTGATCCTAGAATAATGACTATAAACAAATAAATGTCAATGAATTATTCTATGATAAATATAATAAATATTATATTCAAAATAAAATGAAAATAAAAATTTATTATTATTTCTTATCTCACTTATTCATTCAAATAACTTTTGATTAAATTATGGCGATCTACCAAACCTGAATAAATGTTATTTATTCTCACATGTTAAATTCAATACTTGAATATAACTAAAATTTTGGATACACCATGTCCTAAATAACTCTTTCTTTGTGGTATAAAGTATAACCACCTAATTTCCAAGGTCATATTATAGTAAAATTATATTTAACCCATAGATAAATAATTTAATTTTGTAATGAGAGAAAACCTCATATGGATTTTTACTATATAACATAATTTTATTTTTTTATATCTCTAATCAAAAAAAATTTATATCAGTTCCATCAACCAATATTATCCGTGGATATTTTTTGATTTTTCTAATTAAACTCACCTTTTGAACACATATACATATATTTATACATACATCTCCATTTTCATCAATGTTCATGATATATAGACTTCCACCAAATAAAAAAGGGAAATGTCATTTCTCAGATTATATGTTAGTACAATATCACTCGTGATGGAACCATCAAAACCAACCTTTCCATGATCATATTTCATCAAGGATATCATTAATAAAACAAATTATGCGAGTCATGATATCCATTAATGATAATCATAATGTCTAAGAATCAATACCAACATCTGCATAGAGGAACTTCCAATGATTCCTGTAAATGTGGATTTCCTATTAACGGGTCTGTTCCCATAACCTCATATCTAAGAGATATCTTTGGTCATACACCATTAGAAGGTTTATCAATGTATTATGAGACACCAAACCCTGATATCTTGTGTTGTGTGTGTCCAATCAGACATAATCATCCTACTATAGAACAATGTTTAAGAATAATGTCACTGAACTTATAGGTTCACATCATAGTAGGGAAATGATATGAAATTTTAATATGAAATATATTATAATTACATTATATAATTAAAATAATATGAATAATAAAAATAATTATGTGATAAAAAACAATTTTAATAAGAAAACATTTAACCATGTACTAAAAAAGTTGATTCTAGGGAACCAACTACAACAGAAAAATTTAGGTGTTGATAATTGTTTTAATAAGATATAATATAATACATTGTATTTTAAAATTTATTTAATATTACCGTATTATATTATGTTATTATTTTTATATATTAATTATTTTAATATTTTTTTTGTTAAATCCTAGTATGTCATAAAACAACCAGGTTCCACTAGACTCATCGCCCTAGTTAGCTTGTGACAATGCATGGAGCATAATCTATAGTACCATGGGTTGGTGACAAGAACAAATGTTATAAATGTCAGGAGTTTCTTTTTATTTTTTAATATTTTATTTTTTTAATATTAAAAAAAATTTCAAAACCCGCTCAATATTTTATATAAAATGTTTTTTATAATATCATTGTATTTTTATTATTTCTTGAGTTTTAGTGATTGGATTTTTATAACTAGAATTTATATAAAATATAGGAATATTCTAAAAATTTTAATCCACTATAAAGATGTATAAGTACATATATATAATTATTTAATTTTCTTCTGAGCATTATATATGTATTTGGTTGTATTTATAACTTTCATTTTATAGTTTTTAATTTTTTATTTACTAATTCAATTGTAACAGGAGTAATATAGCTCAGATATTCACAAAAATCTATTCTATTGGATATAAGGTAAATCTATTTACATTTTATTAAACTAAATTGATGTCTAAAACCCATGTTTTAGTTCTCTATAAATTCACTAAAATATATGAAAAAGTTTGGGAATCTTAGACTTTATAGAATACCTTTTTATGTAATTTTCTATGATGTATCCCATAATATACATTGGAATTAAACTAAATTTTTTGAATTATAAATATAATAAATTTATCTATAATTAATTAATCTACACAAAAGGTTAAATGTGGCTTTTATATACATTAAAAATTGTCCAAATATCTATATCATTTTTAGTATTTTTTGAACTGTTAGTTTACGTATTTTATAGTTTTTCTAATATATATCATAATATATAAGTTGGAATGAGGATTTGTTTGAACTCTTGGAATGATATTAAAATATATCTAAATTTATTCCTTCTAATACATTCATTAATTAAGTATTTTTTTGATGATCTATAAAATAATATATGTTTCTGTTATAGATCAATTTTCATTTTTATGGTTTCCATTTATCAACCTAAAATAATTCATAAATATAACTATTATGCCACTTTAGTTGAACATACAACATGTTCATATATACCTATCATGATTTTCATCCTAGTCACTACATTATGTTTCATACTTACATCATGTAGTTGTTTGTTTAGATAACCACAAGTACCTCACATATTCATCACAATAGTACTACTACGTCATGCTAACACTTCCTCCATTGAGCTACTTTGTCCTTGAATTCTTTATGCACCACCATTAGAGGAATTTTGAAATAAAGGAAACACCAATAGAATGATATTTTTATTTCCATCATTACATTATCATGGAAAAACTTCTTTAATCATCTACTTCATAGGTAGCTCTATTGATTTTGGATCCATTGTCGTTGTGTAATTCTAGTGCCTCTATTTGAAGTGTGGCCTTTATGAAGTATCTTTCCAAATTGAAAATATTATTTTCCATTGATATTTTTATCATACTTTAATGGTATTTTTATAAGCCACTATTATTGATATTTAATCATACCACAATGCTTATATTGTTACCATATGAGGTGAATGTACGTAACATGTGTCTTTTGTTTCAAAAAATTGTGTACTTTATTTCATCTTACTGTTACTCTATTGTTTGACCCCATGTTAATTGAAAACACCAAAAATATTATTTTAACATTTTAAATATATTGACCACCTGTTCATGGTCAGTATGCCTACCACATGGTTTATTATAAATTATATTTCAATGTTTTCACAATCAGTGAAGTGACTACGCATTGCTATTTTCACACAATCAGTATACATATCTCATGAATACATGAACTGACCACCTTAAATAGTAATTATACTTAGAATAAGATAATATGGTTTTCTTGATCACTTTAATACAATATATTTATTTTTCTTGAATATATAATTTTTTGGGTTCTCTATTTTTCTTTAGTTTTTATTCTATATGTAACTGAATTTGTATATTAACTATTTTAATAATTTTATTGATTTAGGATTATCATAGATATTATTTTAATTTCCCAGATATTTTTTAAAAACATATTTTTTGGTATATAATGTATTGTATTTATGTTTTGAATAATTAAAAACTGCATATAATTAGAAATTATTTTAATGTTTTAATTCAGAAAGATAAATTATCTTGGGTTGTTTCTGTTATTAATTTAGGATATTTCTATTTAGAATATATGTATTATTTAATGAGATATTAATTTTTTTATTTATTAATTATCATTTCAATTAAAATAAGTATTATTATGATTATTTAAGGTGATAATTTTCAGACTTCTAGATAATTTTATAATTCTAATTTAATTTCATTACCAGGTTGTAGATGTGTTTGATATTTATTATATATTCTATTTAAAGGATTTGGGATTAATTATATGTAAATATGACACCCGTAAATGTTATGATAATATGAAAAATTGAGAATCAAATATTTGTAAACACTAGTCTTTAAAAAGCTATACAGACGATGGCATGTGCAATCATGTTTTTATCTATAGGAAAATCTATAATGGATTGAACCTAATCTGCTTCAACATTCACTTAATTGATGAGGCATCTTAATGACTTACTCATGAACCAGTGCTTATGTCTTATTTTTTTTATCTATATATATTTTTTCTAGTTTATTGAGTTTGTAAAACTTTTTTCTATCTCTTATGTTCTCTCACTTTTCCATTTATTCCTTTACATAGAAAATAAATATCTAAATTCTCTTTCTTTAGGTTTTGACTCCTATATTCTAATGTTATGACCATTTGTGTTGTGAATTATTTAATCAAAATTCCGTTTTTTATTGGGGTTTTTAATCCCTATAAAAAGGTCAGTGTGTCAGTGTTCTTATAAATCTACTTTTTAGAAAATGATTTTGTAATCAATATATGATTCCCTAAAAAATCAGATTGGTGAATATTTTCTATTTCACCAAGTATAGAGGTATAAGAGTATATTAGGTCAACTTCATATCAGACTACTCTAAAAACATATGTGTTCTTTATTTCATTTACACTATTAAATAAAACTTTTAATTATGTCTAATCATTATATTTAGTAATTAATTTATTTATTTAACAAAATTAATCTGGCCAATTCACCTTCCTTTATACCATCTTTTATTATCCTTCCAGACCAAACAAAAAAAATAACCAAATTAGAGTGATTTTTCCTTCCATAACAAATAAAAAATTGGGAACTCATTATTACCAAGAATACAACATTTTGAGTCCATAAATAGCACATCTATGAAAAATCAAAAAATAATAATTTTTAAATTAAAAAAATAAAATAACATAAAATTATTCATAATCTAACTAACTTTATACATAAAATAAATCTAGTAAACACACCAAAAGACTATTGAATGGGCCAAAAAATAAAATAAAGTTTGAAGTTACCATTACAAATGTAACACCATGAAATTTTGCAATGCATATTTCTTTTTTTTAAACTATTGGATAAAATTCTTTACACAAAGAACTAAACATAAACAAACAATAATTTAAATATTATATTATATATAACCATTTATTTATATTTAAGGGTGTGAATATGACTAAACAAATTAGGAATTATTTTAATAAAATACTTTTTTTATACAAATATATTACACAATTCAACAAGACATGGGTAGTAAATTTTAAATTTGATGGGTAAAATCATTAAATATTAAATTATCTATCTTTTAAGATATTTTATTTTTTTATAAATTATGTTTTTTATCACTAATGAACATTTATTTTGATTAAATATATTGTTAATTAGTAAATAATAATTAATACATCACATAGACATTTAATAAAAATATAGATAAAAAAATTTGATGTTAAAAAAAAAATTTTAGAAAATTTTTCTTACATGAACTATGTATTTTTCTTTTAATAACTTAAGATATTCCTTATTGATGAATGATTTAAATGTGTACATTATATATTAAATTAAATAAATTAACCTTAATATAATGATGATTTCTATGAATAAATTAGAGTAAGTTCATTTTATTTTTGGAAACCACATTTTCCTAAATACAATTTGCCACACATTTTACGTGTTTATTTTTAAAATAATTAAAATGAAATATTGGAAATGAATATTATAAAAAAAAAATTAAAAAAAATTGAAAAAATTTATAAATTTATTTATTTATTTTTTGGATATAATGAACTGTTGTTGTGGTAATAATTCATTGCTATAATAAATGATAAAAGGGTTATCAAGGGTTTAAACTAAAGAGATATGGGTTAAAATAATCAAAATAAATTAAATTCTATTGTTTGAATATATCTCAACCATATAACATCCAAAATTCAACATTAATCAAATTTTGAGGCATTTTCCTTGAAATTTACCTTATATTATTTTATGTTTAGAATAATTACAAGGGTCCACTCCCTTGACTTATAAAAGAAAACGTTCTATCCTTTAATAAATACACCATCTTGATTCAATTACCTCAATAAAAACTCTACATAAATATCTTTTAATATATTTTATACATGTTCAATATGATATTTTATTCTTAAAATACCAGCCCAATTGTCCTTAAAAGGATATCTAAAGGAGGTTTCCCAATGAAAAAGTATAACACTTAATTTAGTTATTTCATTTTTATTTCTTATTACTCCTCCATTAAACCAATTTAAACAATTATTTTATAGTAAAATAAGTATCTAAAATATAGAAAAACATTTTTATGTTTTTGGTATTTTTTTATTCTCCTTTTTATCCTATGGAAAATGAAAAGAGTGCACATGTGTATGTGTGGAATACCACCACCAAAAGGAGATTTGTTTTTTTTTTTCATCATTATCTCTATTATATGGATATATTGATGTATTAAATTAATATATAATATATTTATGATATTTATTATATAATAATTATTCATTAATGTTTTATTATTATTTACCGATATTTAATTCTAATAATTAACAATTTGAAACATTACTCATATATACGTACATATTATCATTTACCTGAAGTGATACAATTCAATTATCATCAAAATAATAAATGATTAGTTATATGTGTGTATCAAATTAACAAATATTACTTTTGGGACACTATGTTTTGTTTTATTTAATGAATCCAAGACAATTTTGCTTCGACTCGAACAATCAAACTAAAATTTCCTGGAAAATAGAGTATTTTTTACCTGAATAATAATTTTAAAAATAATTTCTAATAAAGATGTAATTTGAAATTTTAAAATAATGATATATAGTAATATATATATATATATATATATATGGATATGGTTTTTTAATTTTTATATAATAAATCTAAATTTATTATTTTTTGGTTTTGAATGCATGATAAATAAAACATAACATGAGGTGACCTTATCTGTTATAATCACATTTCATTTTAGGGTTTCATATGTAATAGTTTAATGGAGGGAAATAAATTGATCGATATATTTTCAACCCCACATATTTTATTTTCCTTATATCATTTAATGGGTTACCATGCATTCCTTTCATTAACAACTATATGGTACTTAAAATGATTTTTAAAATGATTTTTATGAAAATTAAAACGTATTCATTATTTTTTGTAGATGGAATTATTTTTCATGTACATGTTATTTATGAGTTTTCCAAGGAATTTAATTTAATTTTATCTATTAGTTATTTAAATTAATCTTTTAAAATATTTTACTTTCTATTTGAAGTTGTTAAACATTAATTTTTAAAATGATTTCTGAATAGGTTATTTATGTTTTTTTATAAAATATGAACTGTAAATTTGACATAATTATTATTAAATGAATGTATTTTCATGCTGTAATGAATTTTATTTAATATTTGACTTAATTTAAATGTTTCCATAGTAATTTTAAAATTTTATTTTCAAATTAATATTAATCAAAGTGTTCTTAAACATACCGAGGAAAATGATAATCTACCATGTTTTGAATGAAATGTTAAAATTAATTTTTAAATTTTTTTTCATATATATCAACATACATCAAAATGTCTTATTCTCAACTACAGATATGTCCTAATTTTACCATATGTGTTCATTCTAATATTTTCTTATGAATGTGTGCTGTTGAAATCATTATGAAACCAATATTTCAAAATGGGTTATGCTATGATGAAATTATTAAGGATTTTCTAGTCATGTGAAACACTAGTGTATGGATTACATTATGTGATAGATAGAATTATAATAATTGATCCCTCCATGTAATTGGGTTAATAATTATATATGATGAGATAATTTGTATTGGAATGGGTATTGAACCAATTCAGTAATGTACTCGGTCCACTACGATAGTCTTGATAGTTATCCTTGAATAATGAAATTATGGAATGGGGTTTGAACTCAATCAACTATAATAATAATAAATAAATTATATAGTTTGGTAAATTATCTTTTACAATTGGAATGATTTTATATGGTTATGTCTATGAAAATAAATTATATATTATACTTATGGTATTTTCTCATAGATCATGTTTGATTATTAATGATTCCAAATATTATGACTTATTTATTTTGTTATGAAAAATAATTAAGACATGAATCATGATTAATAATGTTTGAGTGATTATGTTTGAATTTCCTAAGTTATAAATAATTTATCATTACATTATTCTTAGCTAATACTCTCTATAGTCTTTGATTAACATATCCTTTGTGTTCCCATAGAGTGAATCTAAGCTCACCCTTTCCTATATTTCTATTTATTTAGGTTATGAAGAAAGGTTTTAAATATGATATTTATAAGAAGGGTACAATAGGATAAGAACTATATAGATGATATTTATTATATCTCATATAAATGATGATTTTATATCTAGTATTCAATGAAACTAAACCTTTACAGTCCTAGGGAATATATTAATGTATTATTTATCAAATATACTTCTAAAATTTTGTAATATTTATATATAAATTATTTGAGTCACAACAGTTGGAATCAGAATAATATTCAGATTATTTTGGAAATTTCATTATGAGTAAAATTAATTTAGATCCTTATACAACCAATGATGAATTTTAAATTAGATAGGTTGAACATAAAGTGTCATAGGATAACAAAAATGTGACATAATTCAGGACTTCATTTGAATTAAATTAATAATTATATGATTTATCACTCTGATGAATGATTCCTTATTCTAAAACTATACTATCTAGTAGTATTTAATGGTTTTATCTATGAGGAATAATGATTAAAAAATGTGATAGCTAATTCAATGATATCACTCATGAAAAATTCAATTAAATAAGATGATGTATGCAAGATATTATGGATTGTTTCACCCAACTATCTCAAAATATGACTACTAAAATGAATATTTTTTATATTCAGATTGGAAAAGTAAGAAAAAACTCATAATTGATCTTTTTATACATAAATTTCCACCTTCTTTTACTCATTCCTCAAATCAACTTATTGATGAGAAATCGAGCAGTGTTATAGAAAATATATTATTTGTTCTCTTATTCATGGATCATGAGAATGTTTTTTCGATCATGTTTGATTATGATGGTGATTTTGATCTATGATGAAACCTTATTAAGAAGACGAGGATAGAGAATAAAATTGAATTAGTGACATGGGATGTTTCTAATAAGTTATTTTAAGTAGGTTTTTTACTCGAACATTATACACTAAAATGGAGAGGTAATTTTTGAAACAAATGGTGAAGGTTGATATATCCATCAGTACCTATGATGAAAATTTCACCAAACATGCATGGTATAAATCATTTAATATCATTAAACCTAAAATAAAAACTTTTCAATTCTTTTGTTTCCCAATACCATGTACCTGAAAGGAATTGACTATTATAAACAATGATAACAATGAAAAAAATCATTCAGTGTGCTCTCAAAATAAAAAAATGAGTACAAGAATCTTAATGGTATCATTTTTTTGGGGATAAGAATAAAATGATATATTTTAGAAGAAATTTTATTAATAAGGCCCATGATAGAAATAAAATTAGTCCTCATTACTGTTAGAAGAAAGTAATTGGAATTTTTCAATAAGGGGTCAGGTAAGAATTTTAAGTTTGAAAACAAATAACATCGATAAAAATATTATTAATATGGTGTAAAAAATTAACCTAATGAAATTAATAGGGAGAAATCTTTATCAAATCTTCCTAACACACTCTAATGATAAAATTTCCCATATTACAGAAATTATGCCAATCAATTCATGAATGTAAAGGTAAATCATGAAAATATGAATCAATATCCAATATATACAAGAGAAAGTTTGGAATATATTCAATAAAAACTACTATAGTGGGTCTTGTCGATGAAGTGTTGAATATTACCCTTACCTTTAACTCTATGACTATAAATTTCATATTTGATCCTAACCCAACACACTCTCTTATATTTGAATAAATTTTTAAGGCTATTATTTTACCACATCAATGATTACATGTTGAATTAATAGAAAAAACTCTTAATGGTATGAAAACCACATCCCTTGTCAATATCTCTTCTCAGATATACGTTTTTAGTAATGTTCTACTTATAAATATTTATTTTATCCATCTAGTTTAAAAGGATGTTTTTGTAAAAGGATAGGATTTCCTTATATATATTCTACATCAATTAAGACATAGTAGAAGGCACCACATACATTCTAAATTCATATATTTCCATCTATATATGGGATGATAAATATTAAATTCTAATATAAATTACATCCATTGTGTGGGTATTACGACCTATTCATGTGGGGTATTCATCAAGTGGTTGGGTAGAAATACAGCATTGGAGATATGCTTATTTTTTGAAAATATGATCATGTATTTATTAAATACATTATCATTAATTCCATTAATAATGATGTTTATTTTTCAATATAAATCATATATGGTGATACACAACTTTAAAATACCCCATATAGAATGGTCCCAACTAATTTGTAGGAACTAAAGTAAAACTCTTAGAGAATCTGGAAAAGGGATTCATATTCCTGATTGAATCACCCTGGGAAGCAACAGATCTTTCTTTACCAAGAATTATGGGCCAATTTTTCTTTTCATTATTGACAACCTACAAATATCACTATCAAGAAAATATATCCCTTACACCATGTTGATGACTTCATTGATTATATGTGTAGAGATCAAATATTTTCCATGATTGAACTTTATTCTAGATATCTTCGATTGAGGTTCAGGAAGAATGATATAACCAATAAAACCATTTATATGAGGTATAGAGATTTTGAATTTTTAATGTTTCTATCTTTAAATTCAATATACCTATTATCATTATGGATATAATGAATAGTGTCTTTATATATTACCATGATTAGTTTGTGGTATTATTTAAAAATGATACGATTATATATTAAATGGGAAATTGAGGGAATGATTATTATTGAATAATTGTGTTGAAATCCCTGAGAAAGATGATTTTCTATGATAAAATTCCAAATTGGTAAATTTGACTTATGAAATTTTCATTCATAGGATATATAATGTAACATGATTTGTAAATTATTGGATCCCTCAAAGATGGGAGCTATTGATCATCTCCAAGAATAACCATGGTTATTTAGATCCATAGTTTTATTAGGCTGGATGGATTCTAATAAATATTTTTAAGATATTTATTATAGAAATATAATCTAATAATGACGTAGAAACAAAAGGGATCTATATTCCTTTTTGTAGATGAATGTCAAGAAAATTTCCAGGAACTAAAGAGAATGTTTGATAGTGAACATATACTCACACTACCATTTAGTATATAATGGATTGTGATTTATATTAATGCATCAATGAATGTACTGGTATTCATTTTTAGGTATTATGAAATGCTGGTATGAAATGCCTCCTGAAAATTAATAATCATGGGAAAAATTACCCAACTAATTATTTAGAGAGGGAAGAGGAAATTTTATTCATTGATATTATATATTCACTACATATATGGTTAATGATGTGATAAATGTAAAACAAATTAAATATTGAAGTATATATTCACAATGAAATCCTTGAATACAAACCAAATGTTATAGTTAGAGTTGATTAAGGATTATTACTCACAAGTACACTACAATACTAAGTTGGTCAACAAGGTGTTTGATACTCTGAGTAAGAAGGACTGTGATAGATTTTCTATGATGAGAATGTAAATAAATCCAATTCAAATGGATTTTTGGAAGATGGATCTCTAAATCATGAGAAAAGGGTACATGTAATATCTTTTTAGTTTTAGTTTTCAACTATCATTTCATGTAAATATTAAAGAGTCTCAAATAGGGGTTGTAAATATATAAATTAATGTTGGTAATGTTCCTAAATTTAACCATGATTCTGATGGGATTATAATGTTAAAGAAACAAGTATGTATCCCTTCAATACCATACTGGAGGATGATTCAATTTGATAAAGCCTATAGTTTGTCACTCTCTATTCATTATGGAATTATGATAATCTATATGGATCTCAAAAAACATTTCTCGGGGAAAAACTGAAATGGAGATATTACAAAGTATATATCTTGATTCATGTTTTATTTTTATTTCAATTATATGTGACAAAAGTCTAAAGGGATTTCACAAACCTTACTAAGACCATAATAGAAATGATAAAACATCACCATTCATTTCATCATTAAACTTCATAAATCATCTAAATTCTGTAATGTTATTTTGGTTGTAGTAGATCACCTTATGAATTTAACATATTTCATTTCTATCATATAACTTTTTACCTTGATCAGTTTTCTAGGATATAAATGAAGTAAGTGGTATGGTTTTATGGTGTAGTATATTTTATTCCATTTAATTAGGATAAAATTTTTACCATTATTTGTAGAGAAGTCTTTATAAATATTTGAATACAATGTTAAAAATTATCAGTTAAAATCATCCTCAAATAGATGGTCAATTATAGGGGAACATTAAAACACTATAAAATAATTTGTGATCTTTTTTTATGTATTTTAATGGTTTTCATAATCTAATCTTTTCAATGGTCGAATTTTATTATAAAAATATCATTAAATTGAACATTTAGATGGATCGTTATGATGACCTATATAAAAGGTATTGTATACCTCTAAAATTATAGTAGGGAGTGTGGGAAATAAATTTACTAGGACCAGAGAAAGTTGAGTAAATGGAATATAAGGTTAGATAAATTTGGTTGCACGCCAGGGCATCATAGAGTTTATCGAAGTGTTAGGATTAAAATTATTGGAGAGATATAGAGTTTATATCTGGTGACAAGGTATTTCTACGAAATTATCATGAAAATAACATTATTATATTTTTAAATAAGTGAAACCTAATACTAAGATATACTAACCCATTTAAATTTATTTAATATAAAGGCGTGGTTTCTTATCACTTGGAACTTCCATCAAAACACTATCGCATTCATGATGTGTTCCATACATCAATTTTGAGGAAATAAGAACATGATCCTTCAAATTCACTAATATAAAATACTGTACCATTGGGGAATGATCTTTCTTTTGAAGAAAAACCAGTGGAAGTTTTTTATTGAAGAAATAATGTGTTGTGTAAAAAGACCACTCACATAGTCAATGTTTTTTTGTGAAATCATAAATTTGAGGAAGCTACATGGGAACTCAAGGATCTGATAAGGTAGAATTTATATTCATATGTTTGTATTAGAATAAAATAATTTCTTGGGTGAAATTATTATATGTGGTATAATGAAACCCAATGAATTTAGATTATATGTTACTTTTTTAAATCTCTGATAGCTTTCTTTAAACATAATAATGAACATAAATAAACCAATATTCCAATATTATAATTTATAAAAACTAGAAATTATATTATTTTTTATAAATTTAACTAACAAAACTATGAAATATTGGAGTAAATTATTCCCTTCATATAAATGTTTTGAATAGTGCCAAGGAAAATGAATTTTGAATTTCAGTTGTTAAGAATATAATTATTTCGAGTTAAATAATCAGTTTTTTAAAATATTTAATTTATATATATATTATGAATCATGACCAATAATGAAATTTTATTTTAATTAAATATATCAATAATTAATTAATAATAATTTATTCCTTTATTACTAGATTAATTGAAATAAAAAAATTGATTGAATTTCAAAGGGACAATTTTTCTAGAAAACTATTTTTTATTGTACTATGTAATTCTATTTTAATAAATTAAAATAATATCTATTGATAAATGATTTGAATTTTTATATTATATATTTATTAAATAAATTTTAATTTATTTAATGATTATTAATAATTAATGTAATATAATATGTTCATTTTATTCTTAAAAATTGATTTTTTTCAAAAAACAATCCTCACATTTTATGGGATCATTTATAAATTTATGTAATTCACTTATATGAAATTATTTTTAAAAAATGGGTTGAATATTTAAAATAAACATTTAATTTATTTTTAATGAGTTTATTTTCATTTTTTGTTATGATTAATGGTTATTGATTTTTCAAAAATGATTAATACTGTAGTGGTTATGTAGGTTAATGAGGGATTAAACTAAAGATGCAAAGGTTAAAATATCCTAAAAACCTATATAAATAGTATTTTTGAATTTATTTATATAAAATATCATCAAATATTCTAAATTTAGCTAATTAGTATCAACATGACCATGAAACTGACCTTATATTGGTTAAGTGTATAGAATAATTACAAGTGTTCCACTCCCCTCACATATAAAAGGGAACCTCCACTCATATCTTCTCCTAATCTTTTAGATGAACTTAGATCGAAAAAAATATACATAAATATATTTTTAAAATCAATATTCATGTTCTAGAGGTTATTTTATTTTTAAAATTCCAACCCAATGGCAATTAAGAAGTGATCTAAAATAGGAGTCTCAAATGAGATGTATAACTCTTAACCATGTTCTTTTAGGTTTACATCTTATTATGAATCCTTAAAAACTATCCAAACATTGATGGTATAATAACATTAGTATATTAAAAATAATAAAATATTATTATTTTTATATTACCACCCATTTATATCTTCATTTCCATGTTATGGGAAATGAAAACATTTCTCGTTCGTACATGTGGACTACCACCTCCACGAAGAGATGTGTTTCGTTTTTCATCACTTTCATTCATGGATGGTTATATAGATGCAATTAAAAAATATATATTTTATTTATTAAATAGTAATTATTCTGTAATGTATATGTATTATTAACCTTTCACACATTCTAACCATTGATAATATGGAAACATTACTTATTAGTACATACGAACTATTATCTTTATGAAGTTGTGTAAATAATTTTTCATCAAACCCATATATTACTATTTATAAAAGTGTATATAATTAATAAATATGATATATTTTAAATTATTGATATTACCGATATGTTTAAACCATGACCAACGTGTAAGGACAAGAACCATCAAACCAAAACATGCATGTAAAAAAGATTTGTTCTGAACCGGAATAATGATTTTAATGAATAATTTTTAATAAAATTTTAAATTTAAATTATAAGGGGTTATATATAGTAATATATTTATATTTATATATTTATATATATTTCTAGATAAAATTTATAAAAAATCTATATTTATTATATAAATGTTTTTAACACATTATAAAGCATATGGGATTTGTGGTAACGGTCTATGTTACAATCATTTTTATTTCCAGGATTGTCTATGTATACATCCCATCAAATAGATTAATATGATCCCAAATTTTAAAACCCATTTATTTTATTCTCTACTATTTATTTCTTGTTTTTTCCGTTTTTATTCATTATCCTATTTATTAACTTAAAAATATTGATTAAATGTTTTTTTAACAATAACGGACCTTATTTTTCCTCTAAGGATAGTGAAATTTTTTTATATGTCTGTGTTCCTTCATGTGTTTTAAATGAATGTTATATTTCATGATCAATGGATTATTTCAATTCATAATCAACCATATTTTACTATATATTCAATGTTGATAAATAAATTTAAATTTTTTCTCGACAAGCTATTTATGGTTTTTTACAAAAAGGTGTGATAGGAATCATCGTTCTATAATTTTCAACATGAACAGAGTTTATTACTATAAGAACCATTATATTATTTTCATATTAAATTAAATGTTTCCATGGTTTCTTGAAACAAATATAATTTTTTCAACATTCCTAAAATTTCTATTTTTAAATATACCATATAAAAAAGATAGTTTCCTTTATTTTCAATGATATTTTGAAATATTTTGAATATATTTTTAATCTATGAAAAAATACATAGATATTTGACTTTTCTCCTATATAGATATGTTTTAATAATACAACAAATATTCATTACATTTATTTTATATGATGATAGTGTTATGAAATATTTATGAAACCCTTCTCTTTTATATGGTTCTTTCAATAATAAAATTTTGATCCTTTTTAGGACATTGTGGAACATTTATGTTTTATTTTCATTACATGATAAGTGGGGATGTAATTATATATTCCTCAAATTAATTGGGCAAAAATTAAATCTCATGAGAAAATTAATACTGCAATGGGATGTAATCCCAGTTCCATAAGGTACTCTACCCTATATAATTGTCTTCGTAGTGAGCCTTAACGACTGAAATGATGGAATGGGGGTAAACCTAATACGCTATGGGAATCTGTCCACTATGATAGACATTGATGTTTTCTGTGGCTGTGTAAATTATTTTCTATGTTTATCTTTTTTCCAAAAAATTATCTATTATACCTATGATATATTTTCTTAGATCATGATTGATTATTGATGATTTCACACTCTTATGACTTATGAATCTTGTTACGATGAAGCCTTATTCCATGAATCTTGAATAATGATCGAAAATAGTATGTTTTGATCATGTTATCTCACAGTTATTCTTTTATTATTTTCACTTATGATGATTTATTCATATCTCATTTATTTAACCATACTGAGAATCTAGGATAGCCCAATCATATGTTAGAGTTTTCCCATTTTATGAAGTCCAATTTTGAATATGGTATATCAATGAAGGTTACAATGTGAGAATAAACTTGTGGTATATATTTAAGGTATTTCATGAAGTAATATTATTCGTTATCTAGTCTCCAAATACACTATAAATTTATGGATTTAGGGTGTGTATTATTATATAATTTAGTGAATACTTGGATAAATTATATAATATATTTGTATTAAATGATCGAGTCACCTAAAAACATAATTCATATAAAAAAGAACACAAAAATATGAAACCAATGATCTTATCAGGACCCATGGTCTCTTCTCATCTTCATGATACAATTATATCCATGACAAACATTAGATAAGTAATCCAGAAGATTTATCTTCTCTAAAACCTAAACCTAAACCAGAAAAATCTATAGAATCTGTAGACATTGAGTTTTTTAGTTATGGTGAATGAAAATCATTCCAAGTTGATTATAACCATGAAATAAATCCATGTAATTCCATTTTATGAGACATTCCATACATTCAAGTTTGAAATAAAATTCAAGTAGGTATTAATTTATCATTTTTTGGAAACTAAACCATTTACAAGACATAAATCCCTTCATAAACCCAATTAGAAATTCTAAGTGAATAATTTAGTTTTATATTAAAAACTACATTTTCAAATATTATTTATAACCCAAAAAAGTAAAATAATACATTTATATTATTACGAAAGATAGTTGAACCTAGATACCCTTTCAAACAAATTTAAAAACCTGTTCCAAACATCATGTAGTTGAAAGAGACTTCCAACACTAATCATAAAATATAACAATTGTAAAGGTATGGATGAAATAATATTATTAAAATAATTGATAGTACAAAAATAATTAATAATAAGAAACATTAGGTAAAGAATATGATTAACCTATACCAAAGAATAAATTTAATTCAAATGAAATATAAAATATAATATTAGTTGATAGAATTGGAACAAAAACATAATCTAATCCATGTAGTATAAATATCTAAGTAAAATAATAAGCATAGAAGAAAACTACATTGTTTCTAGTGAGAAAAAAATGATGGATCATTAAATATGAGTTATCTAAAATTAAATTATGTAAAACAATAACATATTTCAAAACTAAGGATATATAAGTAAGCATAAGAGGAGTCACCTGGAAAAATCCAAGATAATTTAGGATTGTATTATAATTATAACACTAAATATAATATTTTTTAGTTATATTTCAATTATACACTAGCTTTCACCGATATCTGGTCGGACTAAACTAGTATCCACTCGTCATGGATTACAATGAACTAGTATGCACGCCTAATGGGTATGAATTACAAGGTATCCATTGGAAATTATTTTTCCATGCACTAGTGTATACCCATATCAAATAGGGAATACATGTAATTCACTATCCATGGACATTTCATGCACTCACATGCACCCATGATTGGAAGAAATTGAAATTAATTCACTTGAAATGTATCTAACATGCACTATCATGGAACCAAGATTGGTATAACTCACACTAGATATAAACTATCATCTCTCCATTTATTAGGGCCTTGGGAATATCCACTATCCATGACACACAATGCACTAGCATGAACCCATGTAATGGAATAATAACTAGATATATATATGTTATGATTCCTATGGAAATCAAACGAAAAATTATTCTTCACTTATTAACTAAGAGTAAATAGTAAATAAATATTATATGATCAATTCCACATGTGTTCACGTACCATTAAAATAATATATACAATGTTCTAAAAAATATTTTATAGATCATCAGATATTAAACCATAATATATTTTCCAAAATATTTTTAACTAACCCTTCTGTTTTATAGTGGTTCACATCATAAAAAACATTTTAGCATATTTTAAATTGGAATTAAATATTCAAACCAATATTTGATGACATCGAATCCTTATTAAAATAAAATAATGAGAATAAAATCTCATTACATTTTAAAATAAACTAAATCATTACATCAACATACATTAATAATACTACACGAACGTATAAAACTATAATTTAAATTTCATTAAATTAATTTTTTAAATAAAAACCATAATAAAAAATAATTATTCATAATTCAGGTATAAAAAACAGAATAAATTCATTACAAACTAGACACATATTTAAATCAAAAAAAAATTAATTTTATGAAGCAAAACTATTAAAAAAATATAAAATATCCCATTTATTAAAACCATAAATTTTCTTATAAACCCCCTTTTAGGAATTTTACCAAACACTTAACACGCAAAGATTATTATTTTTAAAATATAAGAGATTGAATCCATGAAAACCTTTTAAATAATACCATGATATCATGAAACTTTAACAAATAGTTTATAGACATATCAAGTATTTCAAAAATAAGAATAGAATTAAGGAAACTAGGATTAAAAACACAAGAATCACATGGTTTTTCAAGGAAAGGAATGATCATGGAAACACCTATATATATTTTTCGCATATGTCATATAACCATTGAATATAGAGAGAAGTGGACCACAAATACAGTATTCACAACCAAGATATCCTGAAACATCAAGTTTACACTAACCATAACCAAGGGTTTGACCACTATATCCCCATATAAAGAATAAGATGAATAAATAAAATAAGTGAAGGAAATTAAATAGAAGAAGAAGAAATAGATACCTCTCCTAGATAGACATGCTAATAATTGAAGAGAATGGGCTCAAAATCCTTGAGAGGGAAATGAGAAGAAAACTAGGGATCCATGCTGGTATTTCTAAGTGAATGGAAGAGGATAAAATAAAAAAGGGGATTAATATCAATATATAAAGAATATGAATTAAACTAACCTCAAATAATTGGCATCCAACATGGTTTGCCTACACAATTTACTAAATCAAGCACCAACTGTGTGAGATTCAATGGGTTTCCGGGTAACTATCTCATGGTTTTTCTTTAGGGATTATGATAGTGTAAGATGCCTTTATAGAAAAAATTGAATGAAATTTTCCCTATGTGTGATTGGATTATGTGGATTCCTTTAACAATGTGCTAACTGTGAATTATTACTAATATATAAGATAAAATTTTGTAACATCAACTAACTTTATTTTAGATAAAACCACATGGCTATTGTAGTTAATGTAAACCCCATGTTCCACCACCAAACTAGAATATACACATGTAATATTAAACCCCATGGTTTATTCTAATCATGTCATAAATGGGTGTTGTCCATTCTGCTATGAACTATTCTTAAAATTTTAAAAATTAAATCTGAAACTTCACTAGTCATAATTAATTCATTAAATAAACTAAACACACAAAAGTGAAATGGGTGTGAAAATTATCCCAACCATATAACTTTATCACCCAATAAATTCACTAATTTTTATTGGATAATAAAAATAGATGTAATTCTACATATATTGAACAGGTAAATGATTGGGTCTCATTTAATTTTTTTAAAAATAATTATATAATTTTGTGATTCTAAATCAATTTTAGGATATTTATGGTCATCACATCACAAATTCCCCCAATAAGAAATCCTAAATATATGATCCAAATTTCTAGACTTGTCATAGGTATCCCAATCATTTAATTTCTATGCTCACATGGTGGGATACATGAAACCAACATATCCCAATGAAATCACCATGATACATGGATTAATCCAAACAATAAAAGAGTTTGTGTTGAATTAGAACTTCAAATGGTATAGTAATAGTGACACCAATAATAATATGAAATTTTCTTGATGAATAAAAGATATAAAAAGTCTCAAATGATGATATAATAAGATAATGGATTATAATAATTAAAGGATTTGTAAGAATAGTAAATGGATACACCTGATAGGATTAATCATTATACTATCTAAATTTGTGTTATAGTGAAGAATTATCCCCTTACTAATACTTCGGTGTACCAAATTTCTTATGATATACCAGTCTAACGTAGTGATGATATGCCTTAAAAAATTTCAAACAATAGGGACAAGAATTCCCTAGGGAAAAATCTATAATTACATGAGATACCACCTCATCATGGGAGGAACTATTTTAAGATAAAAGTTTTACCCCACACCATTCATTCTTTCATCATAGTTTCATTATACTTCTATTTCTAACAAGATATAAAAAACTTTCTATTATAATAAAGGATTGAGGTACCAACCATCATTGTCTTACGACAAGGAAATAATTCCTCCATAATGGAATTATTGGATGCATCATTTATTGAATATATTATAGATTAGAACACATCCAAGTTATGTTTTGAATGAAGGACACTTTCAAAGAATTAATCCTTTATTGATTCCAAAATAAATAGCTTAGGGGGTAACAGAACTAGATCTGTGAAACAGTTAGAATATTACTTCAATATTTTTTCACCCAATTGGATACATAAGATATATATTAATTCCCCTCAACTCACCTTTTTATGATAATAATAATAGATAAATGTAGTCTTAAATAATTCCAATGAAATACCATGTTATAGCTATAGTGGATTGACGGGATCCCAATATTCCTAACATAGTCCATCAAATATGTCTGAGGTGGATTTCACTCTTTAGTATTCAAGGGTTACCAAATAATAAAATATTCATTAGATGTTATTTATAAAATTCATAACCTCTTGAGTACCATGATCACTATGAAGAATTAGTGAATTCTGAGTCAATAAATCTCATTCGTGGACAAATATCTAAGAAAAGTTCATCTATAAGACTCTATCTAGAGTTTAGATAGATTAGATAGTAAGAATTACTACATCCAACCATGATCTAATTTGAGGTTAATCTGATGATATGGAATTGAAAATATTTACCACGGATTTTCATAGGGTAATACTCACAATAAAAAAGATAAGATGACTCAATCAAAAAATAGTAAAATTTTAGATAACTTTAAATAGAATAAATAATTGGTCAAAAGCTAAAATAATAATAAATAAAGAATGTACATGACATAGAAAACATTCCCCACTTTATGGTAACACATAGTACAACCATAAGTGTTTTTTAATGAGTACACATTCACTATGAAATGATTAATATGAATTTAGAAAACAATGTAAAAAATCATAAATAATAAAAGAATGACCAAAACCACCTCTTATTTGAAACTACACATTCAAAGGGAAACAAAAAAATCAAAAAATTCAATGAAAAAATCGGTTTTTATTTTCAAAGGTTCTAAATTTAATTCATTTCATGAACCATGAAACATAAAATTAATTCCAATAAATTATATAAAACTTATTTATTAGTTTTAAAACTCAATTTTTAGCATTTAATCAAAAAATTTCAACATAAATTATCAAAAAAAATATGGGCAGGTAACATCACAGAATCCCAAAAATATTAATTCATCCCAAATAGAAAAAAACCAAACCAAAAGAATCATATAGAATAAATAGAGTTTGAAACACAAATTCAATAGGTATGATGACTGTACACATTTTGGCCATGGTTTTGGTGGATAATGATCAAAACTTATATTGAAAATTAGAGTATCTTAAACCATGTTGATATGCTTCATTGTGTTTTTTATCATGAGAGATAATCATGATGCTCCAATTCATTTATAATTTTCAACCCAGAACAAGAAAAATATATAAATAACCCATATAATATGAATATTATTAATAAAACTATCAATTTAGGTAAAAATATAAAAAATTTATTTAAAATGAATTTCAAATTCATGAATCATAACCGGACATCCCATGAGAACTTGAGGCACTGGATAAAAAGAGTTAGATAGACTATCCTTAGTCCTGTATAAAATGTTTTAACATTATTTTCTCAATTATTCAATCACTCTCTAAATAATATTCATTTCAATTTTTTCATAGACCAGAGAGAGAAAACTGGGAACATCACCTTGGTCTACCCCCAATAAGACCTAAAGCATATTCACAATCCCCATGGGTGTGGGAAAAGTGATATGGGTGATAAATGAAACCATGTGGGAAAAATTTCATCTGCGATAATAAATAATAAATAGGTATTTTACACTTATTAAGAATTAATCATGGTATGTTCATAAGTCCGACATCTATGTAAAATAAAATAATAAGTTTTAACGATAAAGAGAACCAAAAAATAAGTAATAATATTTAATAGCCAAATCACTTCTAATATATCATAAATTATAAAAACAAGAATCAATAGTACTAAGAGTACCCTAAAAATATTGGGAATTCCAAATTATTTCTTTAAAAAATGATCCATGTAAAATAAAAGGGAACCAAAATACAATAACGAATATATACTTGTGGCCCAAAGATAGATATCATCATCATGACATGATATTCTCAATGAAAGATTGAATATAAGGAATCTAAAAGGTGAATGCTCTATGTAAAATGATGTTTAACTAGAAAAATTATTCATGTCTACTAATGATATGTTGTATAAGATGGGTGACGGAAAATATGTAGAGTATTTTTCAACCAAGAAGTGAGTCCATGGAATTTATTTTTAATAGAAATACTATAAATTCTAGTTTGAAATATAATATGGGAAGATAATTAATTTATGTTTTCAGAAGAAAAAAAATCCATGATCGTGATTGAATTATTTTTAATACAAAATATTTTTTTAGTTATGAATTTAGTCTATCACAAGAAACTCTATTTAAAAATAATTTTTATGGTAAAACAAGTAATATAATAAAATAAGTTTCTGAAAAAATTTATTTGAAAACATATACCATATGAAAACATTTTATAAACAATCTTGGAACATCATGAGTGAGACATAGAAAACCAAAACTAACCATACAATGTAAAAATTAAAAAGGTAGGAAAGTTATAATGATATTAATGGAATTTATATATTAATTATAATTAATAATAATTAACACTAAATAAAGAATATGATTAATGTAATCCTTGTAATATAATGCATTTTTGGGAAATATGTAATGATAGAGTAGTAAATGGGAGTGGATTAGAACCAAAATCAAATATATGTCATAGAAATCACTATATAAAATAATTCATAGCTGGATAAACATCTTAGGTTCTAGTGAGAACACATTGAGAATGTTTTAAACCAAAATTAGATGAAATTAATTTTTTTATAAAAATATATCTTTTCAATATTATGGATCAAAAAGTAAGCATGGTGGGAGTCATGGGGAAATATGTCCAGGATAAATTTAGATTTATAAGACTAACTATATAAAAATCGATGAGGTTATTATATTTTTCAGTAATACCTATATATTTGTGATATATAATTTTATGATCTACATTGATATCTCAAAGAAAATTACGTTAAGGAATAATTGGTTATAATAGGTGGAAAATATTTTTTTGTTGCAGGAACATTTTAGAGAATCTAGAGATAGTGGTTATAATTTTTAAATAAATCCTGAATAAAAGATTATTGATATGAATCTATGAAGAATATACCTATTGCGTGTTTCACATCAAGGAATTTATTGAGACCCCTATGAATAATGTTAAAATTTAATTGAGGATATGTGGACTCTCTTTAAAGAATCTTTGGTTTCATTTAATAAATATCTACAACATGTGGTTGAATATGAAAAATAATAGAAAATCCCATGAATGTTAGATATTTATAGATGAGTGTAAGACTCAAAACCTAAATGTAGATATTTATTGTAAATATTTGAATGATCAAAAGTATCTGATATGAGATAGTAAAAATATAAAATGCATGGACATAATTATTTGATTATAAATATCCATCATCTAAAGGCTTCATTGTAAGTCAATAATAGTAAATTCATGATGGTAATTCTTTTATCATAAAGCATCATCATCTTATGACTTAATTTTATGTATTTATGTTCCATGATAGTTATTTTATCTGAGAATTTTTATTTTGAATTGTTCCATATTTTTGACAAAGGAATCAGCATATTTCCTTGACTCCTATCGTATTTCATTAGAGTGTAAGACTTTTCACTAAACATGATACTTTTTTTGAATATAAAGTTTCAATACTTGATGAAATTTCCATGATTAGGTTGGGATAAATGTTCGGATTCAATAATTTATATTCTAATGATGTAAAAGAATGCATATTTGGAAAAATTAATGTGTTTTTCTCTGTATGGATATTTCATATCAAGGAGTATAAACCAAAAAAAGCATGAGTTGGTTTTGAGATGATTTCTATACCACCTAATGAGATGCGACATCACCATGCTTATGTGGTTTTATCCAAGTGAACTAAAATACTTATATTTCATGTGTTTTTAAATAATTAGTAAGCCCTTGATATTGCAAATACCATAAGGCAAGTGTTTAATCTATAAGAAGACATTTTGGATGAATTTTATTGATTATTTGACTTGTGGTCTATAAGATTGAAATGAGTCATTCCATGACACCAAGATTCAAGGATATTTTTATATGGATTATTGAAATAATATTCAAATATAATTTTGTGAAGTTAAATATCTTGTTATGTGATGGTGATTATTGTTTATAATTTTTAGAAGAAGATATGATAACTTGTTTTTACTATGAAAAAATTTTTATAACATCAAGAGGGTATTAATTTGCAAGTAAAAGGAAGTACATCAATGTTTGGAGTCTGTTTAGAGGCTCGTGTATATTAGGAGGTCATTATTTTAAAATATTAATTCTATTTATATGAGATTATAAAATGATGGTGTAATCATTTTTATGATTTTATTGTTATAAACATACTCATGTTACTTATTATAAAAAGAGGGGGTATGTCTGTGTGGGATAATAAACATTTAACACCCATGATTTATTCATCCAAAATGATCTAAACCTCATAAAAAATTATTTGTTTCTTAATTTATTTTAGGAGTGAGTGTTTTAGAGTAATATGATGAATAATTATGATAGTTGAAGGTATTTTAAATTTTTATATGGGCTAATTCACCCCCCCCCCCCCCCCACAAACACACTTTCTATATTAGTGTGTGTCACCCTTCATGTGATACAATAATTTTTATCCAAGTTAGGTTTAGTTTCTTCCTCTCATGTTTCTCTCATAGATCAGAACAATTCTGTAAAGAGTAATTACATACCTATGTTTGATGGAAAAGGGTTTCGCTCATGGAATGAGACAACGGTACCCTGTATTCATTCACATTGGGTTTATGATCTTTATTATGTCATATATGGATTAAATTCCCAAGATAAAAAACCTATCATGGTCTCTAAATGATATAAAATATAATAAAAATGATTGGAAGCCTAAATATTCCATTTTATCTCATTTATTAGAAAAAGACCTTACAAAGGGCAGGGTATAAGAAAATCTTATTTGTATTTGAAAGAAACTTCACATAATATATTAAGCAAATAAAATGTTAATAGATTTAAGATACAAATAAGTCAAATATATTTTAAGGATATCCAGATACACAAGGATGAAACTGTTGATGAATTATTTTCTGTGTTAAATTTAATTTTATGTAAAATTAAGAGGTTTAGTGAAATTATTGTATATTATAATTTGGTAAAAATATAAATGAGAATCCTAAAAAATAAATTTGAAACCAATATCTCATCTATTAGAGATAAGATTCTTGGTTAACTTTATAATGCTCTCATTAATTATGAGAATATAAGTGGACCATATTTCAATAGAAAATGTAAGATGAAAAAAGGAAATATCCTTTAGATACATAAATAGTTTGATGTTTGAAGAGAAAAACTACTTTTAAAATAAAAAAACATTTAACATTATGTTGAGACTCTTTCTCCATTTTCAAGTAATTTTATAAGAGGATGATGTTGTACGTATTGTGGAGAAATTCATTTTTTATGATTTAATTTGGGAAACGTTTATAATTTTTTTACTAAATATATTATGATATTTGAAAGAGAAAATCATAATTTGGAAGCATCTATAGTAAAATTACTAGATATCAATCCACTGATCAATGAACATGAAACAATAGATTTTCTCTTAGTTCCTTCAAAATTACCATTCTAAAAATTAAAGAAATTGTGTATAATAGTGGTGAATGTAGTGATGAGGAAGCTCTTAGATATTTTCATCAATGAGTTCTCATAGTATAAGAATAATAATTGGTAAATCCATCTAAATATATATAAAAATATAATTTTGAGTATACAATGGATAAATGGGAGGCAACTAATAAATATACCATGACAAAAAAGACCAAGAAATTTCTAAAATAATATTTAAGGCTACTAAAATTACAACACTTAGCTAAAAAAGGCGGTTGAAAATAAATAGAAACATCTTTGATAAAAATAAAATCATTTATGATATATAGATATCTTGAAAATTGATAGTGTAAATAAGGTCATGATCATTGGAGACAAGTCCTCCACCATTATCAAAATAGGAATTGAAATTGATAGACTCTAAAGTTATAATGATGAAATCATGAATTATGATCTCATGAAGAACAATACTATTCAATAAGAATGATAATTCTCAAAGTATCCTATTTCATGTATCTCCTTTATGAATTATGTTATATATGAAAATAAATACTTTTAAACTCTTGGGTGAAAAGGTAAATTGTTTTTAATGAAAATAATACAATAATGAAATCTAGAATACATGAATACTATGAAGAATGATATATGTCACCTAAAATCTTGATTGAGAGAATCCATAAAATGGATCATAATCGGGCCCAAATATTCCACGAATAAATTTATAAAATATCTCTGAGATATCTATTTATTATGTGGAAGAAAAGAGTGTGAGAGTTAAATATTTTTGGTGTTATAAATTCATCTAGAATATATGGTTACATGTTTATTGATATTTTTTTACGTATTTGGTCATAATACATACAAATATTAGAATAATAGGTCTTACCTAGTCTAATAAGAGATAACGAAACAAGGGGGTGACAACCCTAGGTGAGGGACCAAAAAATGACTCAACAACCTAAGATTAAACATCATATTCAAAATGGATTTAAAGATCTAAATGGGGTATGTGTAAATTTTGATAATTAAAGGAATAATAAAAATATATATTGATATTTTATCCATAAATTATTGAATATATGATATTTTTTTGAAATAATCTGTATTTTTCTCAAATTAGGCAACATACTAATATAGTTGATATTTCTTTTAGAACTTATAAATACGAAAAACCATAGATGATGAACACACAATGTTCATATTACATGATAGTTTATTTCAAAAAAAGTCAAAAATATTGAGAAATATTAAGGAGGAGTTTTGACATTTGGTAATAACAAGTCACATAAGATCAAAGGCATTAGGATATAAAATAGTGGTAAAATCCAAATCAATATGATTTTTTTTTGTGGAAAGATAAAATAAAAAATTAATGTGTGTATAAAAACATTTTGTCTATAGAAATGAAGTTCATATTCAGAGAAAAAGGGTTTTATATTAAAAATTATAAAATATGGGACTGTGGTTACAAAGGGTATTAAAAGCCAAGGTAAATTTTTTCAAATTATATAAGTAAAAGAATATTGTTACCTAAGAAAAAATCATAAAATAAGTAATGGAATATAATATTTTATGAATATAAATATAATAATAGGAGTATAATTATTCAACAACTAGATATGATAAATTAACCCATGAAAAAATAAGACTAATCTACAATTTAAAAACTTTTAAAAAATAAAAAATATCAAATTTGAAATTCAAACTCACATGGGAGTATAAATTCAAAGCATAAAGCCTTTCGAACTGATTAATTATAATGTTTTTGAACTCTGAATGAGAATTAAATAAGTGTAGAAAGATATTTTATCAAATTCATATTGGATTTTACATGGATGGAATGAATTATATTCATGTATCAAAAATTACAAGACCAAGGTAGGTTCACGAGAATTATAAGACTTCTTGTTAAAAAGTTTTATACATAAAAGGATTGAGGTCAAATAATGTAATTTAATATGCCTAAAAATAGTTCACTAAATATATCAAAAATCATGGAATCAAACCTGAGTTTAGTTATCAAAAAACCATCAACAAAATGGAGTGTTTTAATGGTTAAATATGATCATATTAATAATGTGTAAGACTATGTTTGTAGAATATGACACCTCAATATAATATTCAATTTAGGCCATCACAACTATAGTAATAATTTAAATTTGGTGTAGTATAAGGACAAACAGATACATAACACTTTATTGGATGTTTTTTAAAAGGAATCTAAATTTTACAAATTTCAAGGTGTTTCAAACCCCATGTTTTTTCCATAGAAAACACAAAAGTGGAGGAAACATTAGTGGTAAGGATAAAGATGGAATATTTCATGGATGCACTTCAAAATGAAAATATTATAACTATTACCACAAAAAAATTAAAGAATCTATGATAGGGATGATGTAATATCCTTTGAAGATAATTAATGTACTAGATATACTATCTTCATAGATCGAGAGGAAGTTTTTCTAAATTTCGTTCTTATTATAGGAAATGAAAATACAATCATACACAAACTAAATATACATATTTTTATTTTTTATGTCATAATGATATAGAAGTGAATCCAATGGTGAGAATACAAGGCTAATAAAACATGTTTATGTTGAAAATATTATTTTGGATTAGAATCAAGGAATTTAGACATAGAGGAAGATCATAGAAATTGTACATATTAGTATTTTTTCAATGGTTGTATAAGGACCTAGCCTTAAGACATAACATAATAATAAATTAAATGAATAATTCACATTGAGGAGATTTTCAGGTTTAGAGTTTAAGAGAATTAGGCCATACTATTACATAACAACTTGGATATTACTTGTAGACACTACTAATCTATATCCATTTTTTCATAAAATAAAAACTCTTAAAAAGAAACATGCTCAGTTCCATGTTTTAGACAGCATGACTTTTCCTTTATCCCAACCTTGACCCTATTCATCTTTATGTCCTGTGGATAACATTTCAAAAACATGGAATGAGAAAAAAAATCTTAGTAAGGGTTATAAAATAAGGAAGTAAAACATTATCCCATCAATAAATAAAAATAAATGAAACCATACTTTTCAATCATAACATACCATATAAAATCCTAAGATTTATGAATAACACACACAAATCCTAAATGAAAAAGGTTACTTATGGAATCCATATCAAACATACATTATAGTTATCACAGCTACGTAGGGAGTTACACTTGGAATACCCATCAGAGTATATTCCCTAAATCTCTTAGGAGAAATATCACGTTTAACTCATTCACGTTACCCAATGCATCGGAGAGCTTTCTTGGGCTCACTCACCCTAGGTTTATCACGAAGCTACCCATATATGTAAAAAATTCCCAATAACCATAACATAATCATAACATATAAAACATTTATGAAGAAAAGATAACACTTCCACATTCTAATATCTAAAATCAAGATATTTAAATAAACAATGTTTTATACAATCATTTTCAAAACTATTTAAAAATAGATTTTGAATCAAAGTGTCCCATAAAACATTGATGCTTTTAAATGAATTATCATTTGAAAAAATAAATGTCAATATAAATAAATCCTATAACGATTTTTTTAAAACATTGACATTAATTAGAAAAATATAGAAGAATAAATATTTATAACATTTAAAACAATATTTTAGTTAAAGAGTTTTTTATCAAAAAGAGAGACGCTTGAATACAAATAATTAAAGAATAAATTTTAATCAGAACATTATAATATTTTGAGAATAAAGGGATTCATGATATAATATGTCAATGGATAGTATATAAACCATATAAGAGTGAATTGGTGCATAACAACAATGATGTCTTAGTGGAAATGTAAATTGGGATGAAATCCCATATAAAGATGGTATCATTAAATTAAGGATAAATTAATCACATAATTATGTGTGAAAAATATCAATACACCCAATATAAGTGGATATTAATTTTAAAACAATCATATTTCATTGACACATATTCATAGGATGACATATTCTAGAAGTACAAGTTGAACCCATAGAATTGAAATTGGGTTAAGAAGTTCCCTTGTAAAAATTAGACAAGCTAAAGACGTCACATTAAAATTCAGAGAATGAGTTGATGAGATAAAAAGGGTATCTCATTACTTGTACATATATTTTAAATCAATTTGGATATATAAGAACATATCTTAGCATAATGAGACGTAAATTAAAACACATAACAAAAAGAAGTCTTTTAAATAGAGGAGGGTCAAAGGTTCCCTTACCGATTTGGTAACTTACAAAACATATGCCACATGAAAGAAGGGTCATACAATGAATATGTAAATACACATAAATGAAAATATATTACAGAAAGAGTAAAATAATGGGCATTACATACACCACACTAAAGTAAATAGTGGCAAATATAGCATCAATCTCACGGGAATAAAATGTGAGATGAAGCCATTTACCACGTTGTAATCAATTGAGTCATATGACCAAATAATAATAACCACGGAATGAATCTGAGAGTACCATGAATATAATGAGAATAATGACAGTATATATCAAATGTCAGAACACAATACACCACATGCAATGAATAAGTGGCCAACAATGGAAATCTCATGGAATTAAAAGTGAGATAAGAAAATTCCTTTCCTCGTCTCTGACTTGACTCATTTGTTCCTTGTTCTTCATTAATAATAAAATAAATTTAATTTATACTTACATAAGAACCATTTTCCAGTATATTATTCTTTTCATATCTATTATTAGAAGGTTATAAACATTATGCAATCATTTATGTTAATAATGGTCGTTTGGATGATATTTGGTACTTGAGTCCAAAATGAACACCTTGTAATTACATGTTGTCCATGTGGTCAATATTCCATTATATCCAGAATTATATTCATGATTTAGATATCATATAAATCATATATCTAGTATATATATATATTTATAATAGTACATAACATTTTGAAGATAAGAAATAAAATACACCATTCATGGAGACGGTAAGTCGTATGTACGCATGAATGCTACTTTCATTTCTATTTAATATTTTAATGGAATTAAAACATAATGATACAGAGGTATATTAAAATTTCATTATAATATCATATATAATATCATTAAATATATCTTTTATGAATCCCAAATATGGTATTAATGAGTCATATCACATTGAGGGGGCGGTAGTCTGCACTTCCTCAAGTGAAATTATCATGTTTACCTATAATGAAAACCATAAAAGTATGATATAAATGTAAAATACATAAGAATAAAGAAAATATAAACAAAATATATATCATATATAAATACAGTTTCATATTAATGGCCACCATCATAGGTGGTAGAAGATAATCGAACAATTATCGTTTCATAAGGCGTTACTTTTCCATCCACAGAAACAGTATGTTCTTCACCCATTAGATGGAGTTGTGTGTAAGAGTTGTTAAAATACTTCTCATAACAACATCATAGAATATTGATGATACTGGTGTTGTTATTAATGAAAGTAATAAAAATAGTTTAGGCATTGGAGAAGTAAAATAAAGGAAAATATGTTAAGAGGAACCGTTACCTTTAATTTGGGTAACATCCTTTGGTTTGAACCAAAAGGACTTATTAATGTTCCTTCTGCCTAAGGTAAGTCTTTTAAGAGGAGTATAGGGATGTAGGGAGCTTAATTGGAGAGAGTTTGGAAGATCCTAAAGGTTTGATAGGTGTAAATATTTTGTTAGAATGGGTCTCCTTGTATAAGGGAGAGGAGGGTCTCTTTAGGAAAGTGTAAAAATATTATTTTATTATATAATTATATTCTATTTCTAAAGATCCAAAAATCATTAAACTCAACGATGAGATGAATCATGGTCAAAATAAAATCGTAAAATAGGAATTGGACACGTTTTGGGTAATATTTTAATCATTATAATCTTATTTATTTAAATCATTTATTAATGTGGTATATAATGTATCATTATTGTGTCATAAATAATTTAATTTATTTGTTGTTTAAAAATTATAAAAAAAATACTACCATGTAGGAAATCATTTTAACTTTTCAAATAATATTTATAGTCAATAATATGACTTATATAACACCATATAAAATTTAAAGTATTAAAGGATTTTTGTTGTTCTCATTTTTTCCTTTACATTAAATTAACTAATATGAAGTGTCATTATCATTCATAAATGGCTCCATGGGGTCCCAAAATCGACCCAAAGATGCCCATGGTCTTACATGAATCATCCAATAATGTTAGGACAAGTGTTATGGTAATTTTGTATTATTATGATATTCTTTTTACCTTGAACTATCATATTTACCTTTAACCACGGTAAATAAAAGTCAAAAGTTACTATTCACCAAAAATTATTTTCATTTTATTGAACTACATTTTACTTACTAATAACAACTATGCCGGTCAGATTTTTAAAATTTAATTCATATAAGCTGTAAAATTTTATTTAAATGAAAAAGTTACTTTTTTAACTACTACTAAGTGGTTTCTCTATTCATCAAAAGTTTATGTTTTTCAGAAAAATACCAAAAATTCGACCTAAGCTATATTGGATATTCCGAATTCAAAAATGATTTTTATTTTTCCAAATTAAAAATATAAATTTTTCCTTAATTAATTATAAATTTAATTCCTGTTTTTAAAACAAATGGCGTGTTTTTAAGAAACAATAACTATCAAATCATTACCACTTTTGTGTGTCCACTTTCAAAGTGAAATTAATTCCAATGGAAAACATTGGATTAAATTGTAAAAATATATTCTAATTATACTTTAATGCCAGTTTATGATATAATCTAATAATATAAATCAACGATATTAAAATGTTGTTTTGAATTAAAATATAATATTTCCATTATTCATTAAAAATGAACTTTATGTGAAAAATACCAAAAATTTACCCAAAGTAAATTTTGATTTCCCGAATCTAAAAAAGAATTTTATTTTGTCAAATAGAACATATAAAAATGTCCAAAATTAGATATAAAATTTGTTCTCCATCAAAAGGAAGTAAATCGACCTTTTACTGAATATTAGAGTATTCATGCTTAAAATTAGATTCATTCATATTTTATGCCTTTAACATTTATTGGATAATTTAAAAAACATTTAACAAACATATATAATCATATTTTAGTTAGTTCTATCTATTCCTGCAAATAAAATGGCTAGGCATTAACTACAATTTAAAATAATAATATTATATTATTAGTGTGGGACATAAGATTTCAAAGAAACTTGTTGTTGCATATCAGTTATGCCATAGAACATAGCATCCCATTTAATGTAAAATTGATATTTAATTCAAAAGTATTAATAAATATGAATAGTGTCTTATTCCTTATTTATCTGGTATATTACAGGTTTATTCATAGATAGTTGAATAACCATTCAAACATGAGGAGTGGGTTTGGTCCATGAATTATGAATGATATTAGATAGAAAAATAATGAAACTAGGTAACATTCTACTAGAATAAGAAAAAAACTATGAGTATATACAAATGGGTTTTTGAAAATAATATTAATGGGAATGGGGAATTGACTAGAAATAAAGATATGGTGGTATGACTAAGAAACTCATAAATTAAATAAGTTGAATATGATGAAGCCATTTCACAAAGGGCCAGACTTAAATCTATCAGAATTATCCTTATAATAGTTTCCTAGAGAAGTTTGATAATATTTCATATATATGTAACATTATATTTTATGAGTAGTGATATTGATGAGAAAGTGTACAACAACTTTTGAAAATGTTTTATTTTATATTCATATTGTAGGAAGGTATGTACGTTGATGAAATATCTTAATGGTTTTAGGTAAACTCTAAGAGCTTTGAATTTTATGTTTGATGGTTATCAAAAGGGACCGAAATTTAAAATAAGGCGGGTGAAAAATAATCTAAATATAAAAAAGACCAACACTACATCTCTATTTTTTATTTTTTATACAGATTATATAATCATTCCACTGATAAATAAATATTATATACGAAATTATCAAGGATTACAAAACAAATTATTTGTAATTCAAATTTTGGGAGAATTGTGATTCTTCTTGGGGCTATAAATTGTAAAAAATTGGCTATATTTTTCTCTTATAAGAACAATATTCAAGAAATATTTTAAATATGTTTGAAATTATAAAGGCTAAAATAGTGTCCACACTAATTCATATGGTCACAGAGCTAACATGTATTGTGGATGTAATGTTGTTTATAAAAGCATATTTAGATATTTTATTGGATGAGTTATATACTTAAAATATCCAAGACGTGTAATTTTTTATTTCATCAAACCTTTTTTAATATCACCACAATATTATGTAAACATTTATTTTATTTGAAAATGGTTATTAAGACACATATCAAACACAATTTTGTTGGGGCTAATTTATAAAGGGATAGGTGAGATATGATTAAATTGTATTACTGATGTAGACTAGGTAATAGAAGTTCAAGACTAAAAATCCACATTTGGCGTAGTAATTTTATTTTGAAATTTTTGTGTTTCATAGTATTCAAGGAAGAAAACAATGCTAACACTAGGATCTACTAATATATAATATTTTGTTACATAACAAGTAGTTTCTCTAATGATAGGGAAAAAACTCAATTGGAATTACTAATAGATGAGGCAACTTATCCTCTAATATAGGGATGTGATAATCAGAGTTCACTAAACATTTTGACTAATACAACACAACACACCATGTAAAAGTAAATTTAGATAAAGAAACATTTTATATAGGATAAAATCGAAGATGGAATTTAGAGACTAGAATTAGTTCCCTCGAAATAATAGATTTATATTATTCTGACAAAAAATCATATAGCTGAATATTTTATGAATCTAACACTATAAATGGGGTTGGAGACCATTCACTCAATTTAATTTATTTTTTTATCTATTTTTCTTCTCTATTTCCCCATGTTTTTTCATAAGGATATTCTTTGTAGGGGTGAAATTTTTCCTCCCATTAAGGATTTGATTTTGTGAGTAATTTGTGTTGTGTGGGATATAAATTTGTAATTGTTTTTAAAATAATCATGTATAACAAATGGGCGGTAGTGCGGTGATTCAAGGAAAACATTGAGGATTGATTTAGTAAATATTGTTTTTATAAATATTTAGCTCACATAGTCTATGTGATGATTTATTCTTGATTTATTTTTTTATGTGGTCTTTTTTATCCCCTATAGTTATTCTATTTGATAATATTAATAATAATGGGGATTAATGAGTGGTATTTCATAAAATCAAAAGGGGATATTTTGAACATTTGATGATGTTTTTTAGTTTTCAGTAGTACAAAATTATGCGTGATGATTGATGTGTTGATATTTTGGTATATATAATAACTGTTGATATAAAGAATAACTATATATAATAGTTTAGGAGGAGTTTTTTGTATATATTTTACCTACAACTTCATGATATATTTATTATAATGCTAGAAGATAACCTGAATGGAATATGAATGAGTTGAAGCTATGAAGAATACTTATCTGGTATGTTATTCCTCAAATACACAATGAAAACCCATTATATGAAGTTTAAATGAGATTGATAATAGAGGGAGTAAATTTTTGGAATCCAAAATGACATTTTCATAACATCTGCAACATTGAGATCAATGTCGAAGAATGGAAAAGTACATTAATTTAAGACATCTCCCCCTGTGCATAAAAATATGATCCCAAATTTAAATCTTTAGTACAAATATAGGATTGATAGTAAGTCATTGAGATGATATAGAAATAGTAGTAAAGTAATGATAATAAGTATGTGATCTTAAATATTCATCATCATAAGGCGTCATGGTAATTATTTATGTTCTTTCATAAGTCATTGATCTGGTTATATGACATTGAAACTATCCTAGAAATTTTATAAATTCATGGACATCATTTATTGACTCTGAGTGTAAGGCTTTCTAATGTAACCATTTTTAATGAACATAATTCTTTATGCTGACTACGAGGATTTAACACTTGTTGAATTTTCTGGACCCTAAAATGTGAAATATTTATATTCCATAATAAATATTAAGAAAAAATAAAATAAAAAATAACTCAATTGTTTCAAGTGTAATTCTCTTCATAGATAGAAGAAGTCTCGAAGGATAAAATAAATAAAGATGGATATCTTGTTGATTTAACTTCCACACCACATAACGAGATATGATGTGACCATGATTACATAGTAATATCAATTTTATTTGAAATTATTTAATTTCATAAAATTTTTAATAAGTGAATATATCATGATATTTAAAAATTCAAAAGTGAATAAATAGTTGAGTTTATAGGTGATTTATAAGGAAGAACCTAAAATATTCATTATATCATGGTTTATAAGATATAAATAAGATTTTCCATTCCATTTGGATCCAATGATATTTCTAAAATGATCATACAAATGATATTCTTTCTATATTTGGCGAATATAAATAACTGTTTTTATTATAGAGAGTATTGCTGAGAATTTTTAGAAGAAGAACTGATATTTTTTTATCAATAAGGAAGATATTAGAATATAATAAGGGGATTTTTGTGTTAGAAATATGAATGATATCATCATATGAATTATATGTGTAGTATAATATATATGAGGAGATCATTATTCAATGGTATTTATTTTGTTGAGGGGAAATTGTAACCGGTTAGTGCAAGTAGTTGTATGAGTTCATGGTCACACCATTTATCGTGTGCTTTTTTATAATAATATGGGTATTGTGTATGTCTATTAAAAACAATGACACACTAAGGACGTATTCATCCAAAAGAAGGTAAAAATTGGTTAGAAAATATGTTTCCTTTATATATAAAATAATGAGTACTTTTTTATAGATAATGGTACTAGAGAAGTAGGAAAGTTATTGAGATTTATATTCTATATGTAGAAGAATTCAAAGGACCTAATTCTTATAAATGTGCACCTCATATCAAGTGATATAACACTTACATAACAATATATCATATACAATAATTAGTTTACCTCCATAATAAATAATGTTTCCACGTCTAGTAGGACAAAAAATGGTATCCCCTATTCCGGGATTACCTTGGAATATGTATTCCCACATTGGAAAAGTTATTAAAGGTATCCAGGAACCCAATATTTTATATAAACAAGCATTTAACCATGATGGGTTGTACTTATAAGTTATACTCTACCAATATTTCTAGGCAGTAGTGTTCAACCTTATTAGTAAATACTTCCAAGGTATCCACAAGATGTAGCTTTTCTATGATCTAGCACGTTTTAATATTGGTCCTAACATGCAAATGATTTCCACTAGCATTAATCCCATTGGAAAAATATATTAAAAATCCACTAGACATGAATCTCCATGTACTATCATGAACACGAGTCGAGAAACACTTAAAAAATATATAATAGGTATCCTATGGATATTTAACTAAACATTAAACTTCACATAGAAACCATGATTTAATAGAATATAACTCATTTGGTCTCAATTCCATAGGTGTTAAAGTATCCTAAAAACTAATGGTCCTTTAATATCATTCTAGGAATTAAATTATATAATCCTTTTGATAATAGTTTCCAAATTTTACCATATGTTATATGATGGTTCTTATCATAGAAAGCACATGTTATTTTGGATATAATTCCTTAAAGAAAAATTTGAATACCTGAAATCCTTCTGTAAAGAATCATGTTAAAGTATAAATCTCATTAAAATTGAAATTAAACTCAATCATTACATAAAAATTATCTATTAAATACAATTTTAAACAATCAAACATAAATTTAAATATAATTAAATCATTTTTATATCTGTAATATTGAATAAAAAATGATTTTTAGATAATGAATATAAAAAGGTAAATAAAATTACAATACTAACCAAACACATACCTATATCGGAAATCAAACATTATGTTTATGAAAAACGTTAAATAAAATCATTATAAAACAACACATTATTTAAAACAATACCTTCTCTAAGAAAGTATATTATAGTAATTTTATCAAAAAAAACATAATTAGATTTCTATTATAAAAATATAATAGTAGGAAACCAGGAAACACATTTTGGAAAAACCATTATATCAAAAAAATTAAAAAAAATATATAGAAATATTAATGACTATAATTATAAGAATGACTTCAAAGAAATGTAATTTAAAAAATTTAAAGATCAAATGGTTTTTCAATAAAAAGGGTTGAATATCAAAAAAACTAACCTATTCATGCTTGGATGTCAAAAAGACAATTTATATAGAGTACAAAAATCTAATGAAGAATCACACAAATCCCAGACATCATGAATGTGAGCAACTAGATTATATATGTCCTTCCTTTGTGAGTCTTTGATGTTAGATGTGTCGGGATTAGTTTTGGGGAGGAAACATGGGATTTTAGATCTTCTTTGTGTCATGGATACTTGTGTTTCACCATAAGGGATGGTTGTTTTGGTGTAGGTTTTCCAATATTGAAATATGGACCCATAATGGGTTTCTAAAGCTGGTTCCATTTTTGGAACTACTACGCCATAGAGGTTAGGATTTGGAATAGCCTCGATGAGAACATTTACATGGGGAGGCAAGCTATGGTGTAACTATATGAGGGGTAATTTTGGGATTTTATATAAAATATTTTACCCCTACAATGTGGAGGTTGGAAGTGGTACATAATATTTCTAGGATGTTGGGTTCTGTTGAGTGGTATGTGTAACTACATCATAGAAATCATACAAGTTTATAAGAAATATACCATGGTATGTGCCATGTTTCATGGATGAGGGGTTGATCATGAAGGCTATGGCATGGTCCCTTACAATTACCAATAGTCATTCCTATTTTAGTATATTCTACGGCATATTAAAGGGGGTTGCATCATAGTCCTATGCATTCTAGGATTTCTATAAATACCTAAACCCAAATTGAACCCATTTTTATCCAATCCTTTTCTCATCAACCCGAGGTAACCATGATATTATTTTGAGACTCTTCAAATCCTCATTTAATTGGATTCATCCCCTTCATTATAAGGATTTATCTATGGTGATCTAAGATGAGTTATTACTCTTTTCTTATAGTTTCTTCTCAATTTGATCTCATTTACTCTTATTATTTATTTCTATGTAATGGTGGATGATCTATATAATTTTATTAGAGTTTCCTTTCTATTTTTAGTGTGGTTGAGGCCCCTTATTCTAAGAGGGACATAACATTCATTATTATAGAGGTGATTATATATCAGCATTATTGTTCCATTTTAACATTATTATTGTTTTAACCCATGAATTAAGGGATCCATTTATTCTCATTTTTATATTTCACGAAATCTTAATGTTATCATACATTATACATTTTTTAGTGCTTGAATTAACTTAATAATCATTTACAAAGATTAATGAACTTGGTTTATGGTTGTATTGATTTCATGAATTCCACCATGATAGTGGTTTGCCTATCATTTCACTAGATTGTGTGTTTTCTATTTTATTATTAATTTATAATTTTTTTTATTTTTTTATCATGGATTGATGAAAAAGGATAATGAAAATAAATAAAACATTAATTTTTTGGAAAAATTATTAATGTCATTTTAAAAATTCAGTTCTTTCATAAAATTTATTGGATATAAAATTATGTTCAAGACATGATTATTTAAATTTTGTTCGTCCATGTGTTAATGGAATTTTAAAAATAACATGAACATGGTAATTCTTGTGGAGGTTATTAATAAAAAGACATTTTAATGGAATGTTCATCCCTAATGTTTAATGAAACATTAAGTTATTCATTAAATAATTTCAAAGAAATTATATCTTATAATAACTAATGCCTTTGGATAATCATAGTTGTAACCTATGATAATTGGATCTTTTAATATAATGTGGAATTAAAATTTGTTTTTTATAAAGATAAATGTTTTCAGATTAGTGATATCGTGTTCTGGTAAAGGATCAATGCCTTGTGATTAAGCCCATGTGGGCCTGTCTGAATGTGAAGGCTCAATGCCTTCTTTTTCGGGCCTAGATTCCTAATTGACTAAATTTTTGTTTTCTACCATCTTGTATTATCATGTTATGAGAATTTCTAAGAGATGTGATGTGATTTTGAGATATTTTTCGATTGAATAAATATAGATTGGGATGCCAGAGTTAGCGGAATCAAGTCAAGCATGTGATAGCGGGAGAAATGTGATATATATGATGTTGTTAGGGATTTAATATGGGTTGATAGAATAGGTTGAAGCTAGGATAACCCATTGTTTTGCTTAAAGATAATATGATTTCTAGTTAATGTTATTCTTGAGGGCCATATGGCATAGTTGATTTTTTTTCTAATATTATTTCCCCATCGTTTGAGGACAGTATTCATGCTTTGTTACCATCTCTTTATTATAGCATAATATATTTTAGAGATTACCTAAAATTATGTAATGTTAAACGAATAATTAATGTTTTACACTATAGAGTTAGTGCTTGACGAAGTTAAAATGCTGATAATATTGAGAACCATGGACTTAGTTACATCATTCCTAGAGGGAATGGACTTCAGTTTGTGTTTAACGAAATATGAAGTGAATAATTTTAATTAATGGAAAATGAATTAATTAATATAATGTTTATTTGTAATAATGAATTGAGTAATTAAATGCCAGTCATCTTAATTTCATGTTTTCTTATAGTACATCTAACTATTTGTGGGGGAAACTATGTTTCGAATAGAGGATAGTTATGGTTGATCTTGAGGCTATGTTAATAACCATAGTGTGGTTGTGATATATATTATATAATATGTTTTTTGAGATTTCATATTCGACCACCCTGATGTCAATTGGGATACTAACACTTAGTGGACTCTAGGAGGGTATTTTCTCGAATATCTATATTGGTGAGGGATGGATAGATGACTACCCTCTCTGGCCTTATTATCTTCTTCGAGCATTATTATTTGATGGTATTCATGGTAGTTATCTTTCTCCATATATGTGTGTAGAGATCTGCCATACCATAAAGATTATTATAGGGATTTTATGTGATAGATTGAGGTGTATTACTTATTGTACGGGTTGCGATTGACTGAGGTTTAATTTCATATAAATGATAAATGGATTATTGGATGTAGTGGATCCTAGATACTTAATGGTTAATAAATATTTATATGTGGATGAGATGATGAGATTATTTTATACACAATATGAATTTTAAGATACATTGGATAGGTTTATTCAGTCTAACATATTTTTGAGATACAAGGACCATAATGTACAATAGGGGGTAAAGATAAACACTACTGGGGAAGTAAGAGTGGGGTACCCTTATTTAGTTATTATAATATATGATATATTGTATAGATTATATGTTGGGAGATATTAATGTTGAGTCTATGAACATAGTATAAATATTTAGGTGACAAGTTAGTTTCACTTGATGTTCACATGGATTATTATGATTTCCATATCTTTTTAATGATGAGATTTAGGGAGGAACCTATATAGTATACCAATTATTCTCCACTTACATATATATATAAATTATATTTAATGTCTGTGGGATTATCTTATTGTTCTGTAGGGATATTACTATCTCATGGTTATTCAGGAGTCGTACGGGCTTCATAGTTAATGTCAAGCTTATCTTTTGGATACTTGCAGTCTACCATTACAATTTTCTTAGTCATGTGTGACATTATATGTTTGTACATTGATATTTATTTACATATTTTTGAGTAGGAGTTGATTGGTTTACTTTCCTTCTATCTCATTACCCATGTTCTTTTAAAAGTAAATTCCTCTTATTTGTATATATGTTATACACTCGGTACTTGTCACCAACCCATGAAAAATTACTGGTGGAATTCAACTAGCCACTATCCTCCCCTCATTACCGGCCTAGGAAGGGAAACCTTGGGCTGGGGAGTAGTTATATAGTGGTATCCATGTTTCAATATGATAGATAGGATAAATTTAAGAGTTAAGATAATTTTATACTCCATCAGTTGATAGGGAAATGATATTAATTACGCTTAATAAGAGTTGTAAACAAGGGATACCAGCTGAGAAATAGGTATTTGGGGATCCATGTAATCTTATGAATAGACCATCCAATGGCCCTAAGGCCTTCAAATTTTTATTTTATTTAATGCGAGACCCCCCTTTTAAGTGAAGAAAAGGCGAAATCCAAATAGACATAATCGACTTAGGACAAATCACAACCTAAAGGTTTAACAATACAACACAAACTAAAAACATGGAGCTACCCCTCCCCAGCTATTGATCCTGAAAAATCTATCCCCTAGTTCAGATCCGAACGGAAAGCAAGTAACCTGTGTCAAAGCACAGGCCTATTCCGATGGAAAAATTCATACCCTATCAACAACCAAATCCATATAGCTCTGCAATGATGAGCAACAAGCTCGGGAACCTCCTCTGGGCCTGATCTGTGTGGTCGAGTCCAAATTCATCGTCGTAACAGTAGACCTCATAAAAATAAATCCCCATTTAGAGAATACAAAAACCAGAAAGACCTCCAACAAAAAATCATCTTGTACAGACCTCATCGACCTCCACCCCAACACAATAGCCACAAAATCCCGGAAGGCAATCCATAGAACACGAGTTCAAGCCAACGTCACCGAAAACTGGATTACCAAACCCCACATCTAAGGACCACCACCAATGAGGGAAACTGGGTCTTCCTGAAATAGAAATGCCACTTTGGTCATGGATCTGCTCTGATCAGAACATTGGATACACCATCATCAGGTTCCAGCACAAGCCTCACGAGGAAAAGAACGAAAAGACCATCAACATCGGACCGGGAGGACCAAAACCAGATCCAAGAACAAAATCACAACTATCTCCAAATTAAATTCTTGTAAAAATCACAGCAGCCGAGATTGAATTCCTCCCCCTTCAAATCACTAAGATCAAGACTTGATTCGCACCGAAGATATCTGGAAGCAGCTCGGATCTAGCCAAGAAACCAACCCACTCTGTCACCTGTCACGCCGGAAAAGCTGAGCAACCCGAACCCGGAACGGGGACACACCAATATTCAACGCCATCGGATAGAGGAAAACCGAGTTGAACTCAGACCGAAGGCACGACATCACATTTGTGCCGAGTCGACTATGGGTCTTCCACCGAGTAGCATAATCACTACACAAGAAAATATACCAACGCTGTGACGATGTCATCGAAAAACGTCTCGCGCTGAGCTTACTACCAGACCTCCACCAAGAAGTGCCTCCACCGCATGAGTAGCGACACCAATTCCAAGATAAACCATCAACCACCACGAGAAAAACTCAGACCAATGGGGGAAGTGGAAAGAAAACAAAAAAATAACCTTAGGAGACGTGAGGGAGAGGGAACAAGGATGCTCGAAGGCCCATGAATAGACTATTATGTTTATTAATTCTACTAAATGTTGTGTTACTAGTTGCAAGGAACATACCTATAAAAGGATCATGTATGATTTTTTCTTTTCAACTATTTTTAAAATTGGTAACCAATAAGATTAGGTTAAACCTTAAATAAGTAAAATAATTAATTAATCATATGTAATATATATTCATCTTTTAGGGGTCCCAACCCCTTTTTTCTCATATAGGTATGGATCTATGTTAATTTACTCATGATGATCATGCCACATATGTTCAACATGATGTCCTAGTAGATCGTCATAGAGTAAAGGACGATAAAAATGACCCATGGTTGGGGACAATCCAAATTTGAAAATTCTAGAGTCTATAGAAGTATGAGTGCTATGTTTCATAGTCATTGATAGAGGTCTAGTTATAGAAAATATAGATATCATTTATATTTATTAATTTTCAGAAAAAAAGTGGGTTTCATTCGGTATAAGGATGTTTTGTGCGGCTACGAGATAGTGGTAGATCGTATTCCTTAGGGGTCCTAAGGGGTCGGAGGTCTCATGGGTGATGTTCAGGGACTAGATCCAATCATTGTTTTTTTAATGATAATTTTGATAGTCACCAAGAAGCCACATTACATTCGGAATATGAGTTCCATCATGTGACATTTTAGGATTCATTTGTATACCTTCTCCACTATGCATCAGACCTATTTCCAGATGAGGAGGTCAGGGAGATGCATTTCCAGGAGGCCTTACACCCAGAGATCAATTAAGATATCATATTTTATAATGATTTATGAATCCGTTAAGGTTTATATAAAACCATTCATTATATATATATATATAAGTTCTTAAGAGAAAAAGGAGAATTCTGGGAGTTCGTGGGTATTGTTCAAATCTCAAAGCCCATAATTTTAGAGAAAGTTTGTGGGCTGCATGGTTTTTTTACACTGTCCACTTGAGGTGGAATGATTTGGGTAAACTATATAGGGTGAAGAAGCAGTTTTGCAAATGGGTGAAATGTTTTCTCATGGATTTCCAAGACCATGCACCTATCCCACATAATTAGTTCCACTTACATAGTGGTAGTTCACAATTAGTGCACAGTTTGGACAAATCATGCTCCCTTAAAAATGGATAAAGATTAAATTTTTCCCTATCCCTCATTTCTATTTACACTCAACTTTCTTCTCCATTTTTCATACACAACAATGACCATGTTCATTGAGATATCCTTCCTCAATGAAATCATGGATTTGAACTAGGTTCCCCATCCAGATATAGAATCTATCACTATTGGTTTCATTGGATAGATGATGGAAATCTCTTCAGTACTTTTTTTCCTTTTTTATCAAATCATATGTAATGCTAAATGTTTTTAGATAATATTACCCATTTTTCATGTCTTTAATCTATTTCTTAAATTTCAGACATTCTAGCATGATTTAATGGCCAATAAGGGATGAGGATATTACTACCCATCTATGTTATCTTGTTTAATGTTTTCCTTTAAAATTATAGTTTTTTAAACATTACATATTTTTTATTCACACTAGCCTTTACCTACAAACTCCTAATAATTAGATTTTATTATATGATTTGTAAAATACTTGACATATTTTAACCATGAGTCCGGTTATAACCATTAAAGGATGAGAACCTCAATTAAATTCACCCCATGGTTGTATTGTTAAAAAGATAAATGATTAAATATTGGTTATATAATAAAATAATCATCTAAGGTGTAATTGTTGTATCTTATTTTTGTGATTTTATAATAAATGAAATTGAGAATGGATTAAACTGAAATTATAAGATAATAGTGAGACCTTATACATATCCCATGTTCTATCCCAAATGTTAAAGAATTATCCGTTGTAAATAAATGTAAAATTGAATTAAAAGTGATATTAAATGGTATGGTTATGTTATGAACCACGACTATTCTATAAGACATATTGAGGGTGATACATGGGTTTTCAATCAAAACTCCATGGAAATTCTCACTAGTATTACCGGATTGATGTTATTTATATATTAATTGAATTTTATTATTCCATGTGTGACTTTGGGGTATCTTACATGGAATGAAAAGGATGGACATAGAGGTAATTAACTTATATTCTTCCATGAGTAAAAATTGTGTTCCTAATATAGAATTTCATGGATGGAATTCGAGGTAGTTGTTTTATATTATGCCAAGAGTGAAACTTTATTCCCATATATGTAATTCCCAAGATATATTCATAGGGAAATGACTTTATAACATTCCTAAAATGATACCTGAATTACTTTGAAGGATACAATGTCATTCTTGTAGGGTGATGAGTTTATATTACACCTGGAGTGATGCTTGGGTTCCTCGTATAGAATTCCTTGAACTGGATTAGTTTTCAAAAAAATTAATTAAAAAATTAAATTAAGAGATGAATCTTCCAAGTAAATGAACACACATGGATTTTGTCATGTCTTTACCTAAATTGTGGAAATATTTTATTCCATTTTCAACATTTAAATTCAATAGGACGTGTTCATCTCCTTTGCTAATATGATCCAAGGGGGATTCCTTAGAAATGGGATAGGTCCCAATGCCTTATTATAAATTAAAACCATAATTTGAAATTATTTAGAGACATTCCGTCTTATTCTAATAAAGGTCGTATCAGGTGGGTGTCATGTTTGGAATCCAGTCAGGCATATGATTTAGGTATTTTATTTCAATTATACATGTTTACATTAACACTAATTATTTATATATTCACCAACTATATAGCATTAGGAACCACTCTTGATGACCTAATGAAGGTATCTTACACATTGTTCATGTCAATAAGATATCAAAAAGTATACTACTTTAATTGTATGATATATCTATACTAGGATGGAGTATGTGAGCGGAGGATCGAGGCTATGCTCATGATTCTATTATATATAGCTTTCACACTTCTGTTTTTTTTTTGTATAGGATTTTTTATATTCATGTTTCACTATTACCCAGGTATTCCCATTTTGTATAAGATACAAAGCTAAATTAATTTTTTATATAATATTACTTGTGGATATTTTTTACTTATAGTATTTCACATGGTTATATTTATTTACTATATTTTGGATTGTTTCATTTACTTTTTATTTTATCATTTATGATTATTGTCTTCTACTTTGAGCATGAGTGTATACTCTTCCCATAAAACCGCCATAATCCCTTACAACTAATCGGTGTCCTATGGAATATAGGGAAGTGTGATTGAGGCCATGTGGTCATTAGTTTGGTTTCTTTTATCAAGTGGAATGGGTCATTATATCAAAAAGTTAAATCAGAGAGTATTTTACATTTTGTTTTCCTATTTCAGTTATTAGATATCAGACTACAATTGTGTAAAAAAATTTGTAATGTTTCATTTCCTTGGATTTGCTAACCTATATATAGAATGTTACCAAAATTTCATGGAAAAGATATTTCTATTTTTATCTTTTCCATTACATTTGAATTTATTTCACTGTTGTGTGATGCATATGATTTGTGGAAGGGTTACTATTATTTGTATTATTTTATTTGTTGTTATTATTGTCATTATTAGGGGTTTTCTTTTACCCTTGTCCTGATGAGGCAAGGGGGTTTCATCTCATGCATCATTATACAACTTAATGATTCAATTGTAATTCATATTCCATTATATGTATATTACATTCCATGATTTTATAATTATGTTCCATGTTTATCTATTTTCCATGATTAGGTAAATATTATCAAAGCTTACTATTACACTAGTATTCTATTATCACTTCCATTCTTACTTTTATTATTGATTTTTGATATAAATCCTTATTTTAAAAATTATATAATTGTAGTTGTTAAAGATTCATTATCAAACTAAATTTTCCCCATATAGCTTTTTGATGGAACCTTAATTAATGAATTATGACTTATTTTAGTCACGGACCTTCAGTTTCATTGAATGAAACATTTATGGTTGTGATTATATATTTTTTGAGATTAATTTTTATATTCTATGGGCCTTTTTAAATTGGGATGGGTAAACCATGTAATCATACCATCCTGTATGAATAATTATATTTTAATATTGATGTTAAAAGAATTATTATATTTATATGACATTCTAGTTGCAACTTATAATTCATCATAATTAATATCTTGGGAATGGTGACCCCTCTAAGTAGACAATTTCATACTTTAATGATTGTGAATTATTGATTTTGTGAAATATAAATAAATTTTTTGTCATTTAATGGTGTTACTAATTGTAAATTAATGGGTGTCTTCCTCTATAACGTGAAATTGAATCACTATATACCAAATCCCCTAATATGAAATAGGTATCTTCTTCCAGGCCCAATATCAATAGTGGGATGTAGGTAGTGTCTCTTTTGATTCCTTATGATCTAATAAATTTCCCAAACCTGGCTTTAGGAGCATGAAAATGGGTGTGACTATTACATATGTAGTAATATAATTTTTCTATTCAATTATATAAAATTTCATCTATTATAAATACTTATATAAGGTTTATGTTTGAAATCTGTATAGTGTTTCCACCATAAAGTCCTTTAGTCATCAGCGAGGAGGGTGGTGATGACCATGCTCTAGAGGTTGTGGGCCCTAAACCACTAATATTACCACATGTAGTGAAATTTTTTTCACAACATGTTATAACTCATATGGGTGTTGAAGCCCAGATTCAATAGGTTTTTTCTATGGCTTATAAAAAATATGTTTGGATCCCCACAAGCTTCCAATACTATGGTAAAGTTGATGCAGAAATTTCAGTGGTAGCATCCACCCACGTTTCCAGGGGATAGCGGCCCACAGGCTGTGGATTCATAGATGGAGGCCATTCAATCTATCTTTTGGGCATCATAGAAGATTCTAGATAAGTGATTCATTCCCATTATGTTTATGATATAGGATTATACCAAGCTATGGTGGGATGTTATTAACTACTCATATCATCATAAATATATGGTTTGTATGGATTTATTGATTACCTCCTATAATTATTTTTATTTCGATACATTGAGTTATAATTGATCCAGAGAGTTGGTGAACTTGGAGCAAGGTGCTTTATCAGTTATGGAATACTCTTCACATTTAATAGAGCTCTATCATTTTTCACATATCCTTCTCAGTGATGAATTATCTAGGGCTCGATGATTCTAGGACAGTCCCAAGTATGGCATCCAATCATAGATGAACATATTTCATTTGACAATTGATTCTCAGACAATAAATTGGTAATTCATTACTAAGTATAACCTGAGAGGGGATAAAGGTGAAATCTAGGGAGTTTCAGATCCTACACATTAAACTACTTCGACCAGTACCCAGAAGCACCATATTGAGTATTCTAATGGGAACAACCGCAGCCATAGTGTATGATCAGGTGGATAAGTGGTATACCATTAGTGAGAAAGGTATGACATATGAAGACCCAATGTATCAAGGATCTAGTTGAGTGACATTCTTATATAGAGATGTGAAATGTTTTGTTTTTTTATCTTTACCTCAAGTGGATTGTGATATAATACATTCACTAACTACACAATCATGATTGAGTTCAGCAACCCCTCATTATGTAAAGAGTTGTATTACTATCGATCAATCAAGAAAAAAATGTGGTTGTGTCCAAAGGATACTGACCCAAGACATACAGAACAAATTTAGTTATCCTAGATAGGGTATTCAGGCTGAATTTTAGGGTCACATAAATGGATATATATATTACGTACATCCGATACCTAAGGATTATAAAGTCCTTCTATCGATGGTTTGAGGTTTTCTTTTAGTATCCTCTACTTTTGTATGTGATTTATTTGATATCGGAACTTCTCACCCTTTAATATCTATTTCCATTGTAGATAACCTTGTCATTAAGATTCAGTATTTCTATGGTATAATGATACATGATACCCCATTGGAAATTTTTTCCGAAATTGTACATAAGTTCAAGTAATTTCTCCATGATTTATCAAGTTCTCATTTATTATGAGACATCTTCATTCTCAATAGGAATTTATTTGACATCATTCTTGGGACGGACTTGTTGTTTCCATATCATACCTTTGTAGAATATAATCACCAATGTCTATTGTTTACATACACTAAGGGTAGTATCTATATCCATAAGGCTAAATGGAATTTCCATGAAAAAAGAGCTACACTAGAGCATCATGGGATGGGTAGAGTGAAAACCTATATTTATAGCCTATATATGGATTATTAGGGCATATGTTAAGATTATCTCCCTATAATAGTATATCATTTTAGGGATTTCCTCCCTAAAACATTTCTAGGATACTATCTGAGATGGTGGTAGTAATTATTATTGATCTACTGGTAGTTGAACTATTGGTTTCCATTAATCATTACAAGATGGGTACTATATAATTGTAGGATCTAAAGAGACTGCTCAAAAAATTGGAAGATAATGATTTTATACGCACTACTACTTCTCCATGGGGTTGACCTATGCTTTCATATAAGAAGTTGGAATGTGCCAATAGGCTTTTCATGGACTACTAAAATTTAACCATCTTGTGGTTAATAATCAATATCCACTGCCATGTAAAAATGTCCACCTTGACCATATCAATTGAGAAAGGGTTTTCTCCATGATCAATTTGAGGTTGAGATACCATTTGGTTCATGTTAAACCATCAGATATAACATATGAAACATTCCAAAGTAGATATGGGTTATACAGGTATTCGATCATGTAATTTGGTCTTGGGAATTACATAGTAGTATTCATAGACTTGATGAATTAGTTTTTACAATATTATAAATATTCATATATAGACATCTATGTAGATTACATCATGGTGTACTCACATACTCAACTTGAACATTCCAAATATCTTGATATATTTTTTAGAACACTAATAGTGTACCAGATGCGTTCTAATCTCACTAAATTAAACTTGTTTATTGATAAGTTCTAATTCATATGAAACATTATATTAGGGTCAATAGTATTATTTTACCCAGAGAAGGTGAGTGTTGTTATTTCTTGTAGCTTCCAAATAACTTCTTTAAAAAATGAAGTTTCTTGTTGATGTATGGATATTAAAGGATCTTTATACTAGATTTATCACATCTTATATCCCCACTAAAAGGCTTGACCAATAATTTTTTTAAGATTATATGGTCTTAGGAATCTGAAAAATCCATTCCTGTGATAAAAAGAATATCGAATTCAGTGAAAATATTTTTTTTGATATCCTAGTACAGACTACATGGTCTATTATGATGCATCATACATAGGTTGTTGTTATTATATAGTCGGATAAATTCATGGTGAACGGGTCTTGTTAGTTGAGGAATCATGAGTGTAATTACCTGACACATGATATTGTGCTAGTAGTTGGGGTTCATTCCATGCGTTGTTGAAGGCATTAATTTTTGCGAGAGGATTTTTTTATGTTTGTGGACCAAATAATACTCAAGTGTATATGTAAACATCATGACTTGAATCTTAGGTACCAAATATGGGTTCAATTCCAACAGTAGTTTCACTTTGAGATTTATTATACTCCTGGTATAAGAAATTCCATTAATGGTGTTCTAAACCAAAAAACAATCACAGGATGTTTGGGAGGTTAGTATATAATATAATTTAATATAATTTTTAATAAGATAAATATGTAGGTAAAATAACTTTTGGTAAATCATGTACTATATTCTTTATTATTGACCTCTTCTCTCCTAGACAGAGTGAAGTTGTGTAACCTTTCTAATATCAAGGGCTTGGTCATATAGGAGGGAATTTCAAGTGAGGAACCACCACCTAGTTGGGGTGTTGATAGGGATGAGATCATTCACATTCATGGGTGTCTCTTATCTCCATTACAAATATGAGAGGAGTTGATCTGAGAGTCACATTCCTCTTCTTGGTTTTTACATCCAATCCTTATGAAGATGAACTGTGACTTACACATCCAATACTAGAGTTCTATCATGAAAAGGGAGATATCTAGTTTTGTTACTCGGTGTTCCACAATAAGTAAGTGATGGAAAAACTCCAATATCTAGCGGGTATTTTAGAGTCATTTCCTATTTCTATGTTTAAATGGGATGATGTCACTATGGGTTTTTTAATGGGATTACTTAGGCCACATCGAGGTTGTGACATAGTATGGTTAATCATAGATATATTGATAAAGGTCACCCAATTTCTACCAAGAAGATATAACCTTTCAGTGGATGGGATAAGAATGACATATATTATAGATAACATACTCCATCAAGGATTTCCATATACTATCATATTGGATAGTGATGCACAGTTTACATAAAAATTATGGAAGGGGTTATAGAGGGAATTTAATTCACATGTAATGATGAGTGCATCCTATCACCAGCAGACTAACGATCAGTCTAAGCATGTGATACAGGTGGCAGTGGTCATTATCTTGGACTCTGCCTTGATTTAAAATGTTAGTAAGATAAATACTTACCTCTCATTGAGAATTATTACAAAAAAAAATTCAAAGCAGCAATAGAGGTTGATCATTATGATGATTTATACATTAGCTTGTTTCTTTCACCACTATTGTCATCATAGTTAAAAGAGACAGTTATAATGGGACCTCATCTCATTCATGGGTCTTTGGATTTAGTACAACTTATCCTGAAACATATGGCTATAACTTATTATATGATGAATTCTAACACCCATCACTACAACCAACCAATAGAGTTCGTTCTGGGGTTAGGTTTTCTATTTCATTTCATATAGACTGGGGTATTATAAGATTCATAAATATGGGAATATATATCCTTATTATGTCTTGACTTTCAATATTTTTTAGAGGGTCTGGTCGATTCCCTTTAATTTATAGTTACCATAAAGGTATTGAACCATGATTGACGTATTACATATTTCCCAACTTCTCCACTCTTACTCCGACATGTCTCATATTCTAAAGACTAATGAGATTGAGTTATAGGTAGATGTTTCCTACAAAGAGAATCCTATGTGTATCATTAATTAAATCTAAAATTACCTCTATATTAGGTCAGTTATTCTAGTACATGTGTTATGGTAGCACAACAATGTATAGGATGACACTTATTAGAGAGTTCCCTAAGTATAGGCTCAGTGACAGATGTTATTCCTAGACAATGTTTTACCAACCTTAGAAGCGGAACTCAAAGACATGTTGTTTTAAGAAGGGTATATTATAAGATTATGGGTTTTCTAACAAATTACAGATCTTTTTTATTTTGATTTAAATAATTATATTTATCTATGAAAATTTTCCCAATAGAATAAGTTGTTTTTACTACTTTTTCAGAGTGTAGAGCTTAGAATGTTGGATAAAAGATGTGGGCTGAACAATTTTTTTCTGCTATGCCCATGAGGCAACATATTTTGGGTACATTATTGAGGGTTTTTTATAGCGTATATATAGGGAAATATGGGTTGTGCATAATTTCTCCAAACCATGTTTCTATCCCACACACTTAGTTCCACATAGCTAATGGGTGTGTACAGTTGGTGCATAGTTTTTTCAAACATTTCCCCTATAATAATGGGTGAAATTCCAATCGTCCCTTACCTATATTTATGTATTCACACTATTTTTATTACCTTTCACACAAAAAACAACCTCATTCTACATTGGGAGATCCTAAATCCATAAAATGTATTCTTTAAGCCAGGTTCAACATTTGGACGTAGAATCATTCAATATAAATATTATTAGATAGATAAATGTAATATCATCGATCTTATTTCTTCCTCTATTTATATATTCATATACAATCAATAATATATGGGATATAATAAGACCTATTTTTAGGGAATTCTTCCTTTTCTTTAATTTCCCTTGTTTTTTACTGAGTTAACGGAATAAAATGGATGATGAGAGTACTACTCATCTTAGGTTGGTGGTTTACTATTTTCCCCTAAAATTACATCTTTTTACTCATTGTGATGTTGTTCCACATTATAATATTTTCCATCATCTCTCTGAAAAAACAATTTATAATATTAAATGTGTGGCCCTTAACCTAAATGACACATCAGTTTGGATAAAACAATTATAGGATTACAACCTCAATTATAACCACTTATTGGGTGTATTGTTAAATTTGATAAATGATTAAATGTTGTTTATGTAATAAAATAACCATATAAGGTGCGATTATTTCCCCTTATTTTGATATTTTATAAGTAAAATAATGTATCATGGATTTAAAAAAAATAAGGAATGGCGAGTCCTCATCCATATTCCTTTTTCATTATCGTGGGTTCTTGTGTTAGCACTTTTAAGTAATTTTCCAATTGAATTGAAAGAGTTTTTAAATGAAATGGGGTGATTGTAAACCATGACCATTCTTTATTCCATGTCGAGGGGGATACATTGGTTACAACTCCAAATATTGTCGATGGGCTAATTGAACTTATTAAACTAAATTTATTTATATATAAATGAAATTTTATTATTTGAGGTGTGACATAGGGGTGGATTACATGGAATTCCCATTATGGACATAGAAGGGATTGGATTACAATGTAAAACAAATTAAACATGGGTTACAGACATTGCATTATAATGAGTTAATCATTGTGAAGTGACTTATATTATGACACGAGTGACACTTGGGTTCCTTATGTAGAAAATCAAGGACAAAATCATAGGGAAATGAATTTATACCACACAAAGAGATACATCGGGATACCTTTGAGGGATTCCATGGACATGCCTATAGGGTGACGGGTTTATATTACGTATGGAGTGATACCTTGGTTCCTCATGTAGATCTCATTATATTATATAAGGATTCCATTAAATTAATTTATAGGTTAATTTAAGTGATGTTTCATCCATGTCAAATAACATACATGGATTGAGTAAGAGATTTAACTAAATGGATGCTTTACTTTATTCCATTCTCAAGAAATAAATTTTAGGTGATGGGTTCATCCTTTAAATAGATATGATCTATGAGGGACACTATAGTGATGCCAGATTCCTTTACATGGATATTACATGTTTTTAGAAGAATATTAATACATTAAGAAAACAGATTCATATGTACCATAATTTTTATGTGCATCTAAAAACATTGAACACAATATTCTAATATGTTGAAATATATTCAATGTTTCCCATAAATATCTTCCCTTTTAGTACTCTTCATAGAATTACCCCACATAAAACTTTTATTCTTAACCTGGGGAATAGAAACATAAGAAAGGGTGATCTCATATACAAAGTATGGGGAAACACAATATAAATAAATCTATGATCATATGAGAGAATAACATAAGAACAAGGGTTCCTAATAATGAAAATTACTTAAGAAATTCAAACCCAACATGTCATAGACCATAAACCTGAATCATGTCATACATATTAGGAGTTCAAAACACATGAATCATAAGGGGTTCGAAGAAAAAAATCAATGAAAGTGTAACATTTTCATAAGACAGAGATTTGTGTAATACTCATAAGAATAGAAAATTGTTTCTATATTAGTCAAGTATCACTGCCATGGATATCATATTAAAATGGATTCCCTCCCCCCAAACAATCATAGTAGTCAATGATCACTTTCAAGACCATCATGGTGGGAAAAAGTCCCATTCTAAATGATGTCCACTCCTAATTATAATCATGTCTACCACATGAGATATAAATATTTACTAAATTCACTAAAGAGTTATATAGGTCCTATTTGTCTCACAATAAGAACCATATTTAAGAAATACACATTATCAAAAAAACATTCATTATATCATATCCCATGAAATGGAATCGGTTTCACAAGCATTCCATCACATCAATACCTTTGGAAAAGTGATAGTTTTCATATATGTTTTATCAATTCAACACAGTAGAACCCATGAAAAGAAGAGGGTTTCATAATACTTTTATCATGCTATAACCCATAGAAATGAAATAGTTTTCATATACATCATCCCATCATAAACATAACACCGTTTAAATATATACTTATAATGTTATCATATAATCGTATTCTTAGTAATAGATAGGTGAAATCCACAAATTTCATCATAGAAGGAATATTATTTAGATCATTTAAAACATTTCGTGATGAAAATATCCTTTCTCCTTTGAAAATATTTTTCTATTAAAATGTTTTCAAAATCCTTTCCACTTCAAAATCATTTTTTCTAATCTGTAGATTTATATAATATTGAGTAAAAGTTTACATTAAAATTATATTTGAAAACATTCTAGGGAGGCTTGAAATAATTATATATATATGATTGTAGGAAAAACTGTTCAGGAAATGCATGTTAAAAACAAATACTGTTTTAATATTTTTGATAAAACCCAAATGGAACTAATTTAAAAAATTAAATGAAGATTACTTTTAAATTATTTTTAAAAATAATTATTTTATAAATTATTAAAACATTGTTGACAATATTTTACAAAAACATTGTTTTGGGTAGAAGTTATATTATGACCAAAGAGAAACATAATGTATGATGATATTAAAAATATATATAAATTATTTTAATTTTAAAAAGTGATAAATGGAACTAATACTTGATAATATAATTAATAACCAGTGGAGAATTAAAATCATTAGTATCTTGAGATATGGATCATAATATATGATCATTAAAAACTCAGGTATAATAAATTTATTTTTACTATACATATTTGACAAAAACATATTCATATATATATTATACCCTATATTAATATATTGTAACCTTTTATTAACTGTTTATTAACAACATCATGTTAAATTCGCGTTTCTAACAATAACTAGTTTATTTTACATGTATGCTTTGACTTATAATTTATTTACTCTCATACTTAGATAATGGTTTCATCATCTCCAAAATATGTACCATGATTTAAATATCATATGGTTTAATTTTATATGTATTTATGGATATATATAAAAAATTTTGATAGAAATTTAAATATACCCTTCCTGGAGATGGTGTGTCATATGTACGAATGAATGTTGATTCCATTTTCTAATCGAAATAAAAAAAATAAAACTAAATGATATATATTATCATTTTAGGATTATATTTTTGTCTTATATAACACATATTTTTATTAAACCCACCCTTAATACATTACATGTAAACCATGAGTGAATCACATCGCTTCGCAATGTGGTAGTCTGCCATACACATGGGTTACATTTTTGTATTCACAAAAAAAAGAGAAATCCCAATAGTATGTATAATATAATACATTAAAAATATTAAAAATATTAAAAATATCATAAATAAAAAATAAATAAATCATTATGTCCAACTGTGAGTGGTATTAATGGAAAAAATGAACGACATCAGTTCATGAGATGGCAGTCCGCCGTACACATGAACAAATATTTCGTACACATTTGATGGAAGTAGAGATGTTAGTAGATAGATTTTTAATATAAAAACATATCTATATTTAAGATAATAATTTTATTATATAATCAAGGTATTGTAATAATTTTAGTGGTTGGAAGAAGAAGGAAAACCAAAATGATCAGTAATGAATGTTATCTGTTCTTCATCTATCCTGGTTAGGTTTTCACTCAAATCCTTCATATGATAGATTTAGGAGATAAATATGGCCTCTAAGATTGTGGTAGTAAATTTGAGAAGTGATTCAGTTAGTTATTGCCAAAAAATGGTTTTATGGTGTGAATAACATATGTTGGTGGCATTTTATATGTGTGGGAGAGGAAACACTTGGTTTTTTATAATAATTTAGTGGTTCAAGGTTTTACATGTGTCACAATGTTCCAAAGTTGTATATTATATAACCTTATAATACTCTGGGTTGATATATTTCCATGAAATATTTTTTTTAATGTTTTATAGTTCTATTTTAACCTTATCTTTTTAGTTCATCCCCACGAAAAACCATTTTAACCAAACCACAATAGTTAGTTTTTTCTACATTCAATCTTCATTTTTATCAGCAATTAAATTAAAATTATTAGAAAATATAAATTACTTTTATTCCAAATATGAAATCCATTTTTATAAATTCTATTTATAGATTTTTAAGTTTTTAATTTAAAATGATTCATGGAGACATTACATGAATGACAGTTTCTAAATAGAAAATGTGCAATAGTTTACACACATTTTATATCCAAATTCAATATAAAATTGATTAAAATAACCTATATTTGATTATTTTATGTATAATTCAACTCATTTAACTTTTAAAACAATTTAACAGACAATTTACCTTTATTAATAAATTAATAGAAAAGGTAGTTTTCAATTAAAATTAATTATTTTTCACTATTCATCAAAAAATTTATTTTTTTAGAAAAATCCCAAAACATCCCCAAAAAATTATTATGATTTTAAAAATTCAAAAATAATATTTATTTTTTAATATAATTGTTATAAATGTGGTGAAAATAAATTTTTAAATATGTTCTCTAAATGCAAAAAAAAAAATTCTTACAAAATATAGATTTATGTGTGAAATTTGATTTATTTGTTCCTATTGTATAGAAAAAACATAAGAGGAATGTCAAAATTTTGATTGAATATATAATATATAAATTTAATGAAAATTATTCTAAAAAATTTATTAGTTTAATTTTTTGACGTAAAACACATTTCTGTGCATAAAAATATTTTTTCGGATATTTATTTTATACATTTTTTTTAGGATTAAATTTCATTTCTAATTAATTTATCACAAAAGAATCAATTTTATATATATTTTCAAACCATAATTTTCCCTAATTTATTGATTCATATTCATACCTTTAATTCCCATTTTTAGGTGATAACAATCATATTAAATAATAATATATTAATTGTATGTAATATTTTATTTAATCACAGTGTTTCATGTAATGCAAGATAAACTATAGATTTAATAAAGAAAAATTTTGAAATTGCCTTCTCTGTAATTAAATATAAAATAAATGTTTCATGTCATGAAAAATATAAAAAATATTACATTTATTTGGAAAATAATATTTTAACAATATCTCAGGGTGTTACATTCTACCCCCGTATAATGAATTTCTCCATCAAAATTTGTGTCGATCATCAAAGCATTATCATTTGGAAATTAATTCCTAGAAACCCATGTCATAAAAATGAATAATAAAACTCCCCTTAAGAAGTTTGATTCAGGAACATAATATTTTCCTAATGTAACATGTAACTTGGTTTCCACAAAGGATAACATTGGTATAGAGTGAATATTTGGTTAAGCAAGAAAAACATAAATAATCATTGAGAGAGATAATGATCATTGATCCTAAAAAATTGGGTGATCTAGATACGGTTAGTGACTGTAAAACCATAGACTAAAAGGAATGAAAAAAATCATTGATGTCATTAAAAATAGTGATAAAGGGAATAGTTTTATTTCTATATCATTTTCCAAATTTTGAAAAATATTCATAAGAGCTTACACTGACTCGATTTCATTCCTTTCCAAAATAAAATCATTCCATTTTGTTTTGCCTTGATCAATTTCCAAATCATTTCAAACTCTATTAATTAAGGGTTAATTTTTTATACCTGAAGAATTAATGGATCATGTGATCCATAGAGAAAACCATAAGTCATTTTTTTGATCATTAGTTATTATCACAACAAAATGGTTAGCACGTGAGGCCTAAATCATCATATGGAAAAATCATAAATTAATCTCTAAATCCTCATTCAAAGACCTACACACAACATTTCATTAATGCTAAACCATATGACCCTTATAAGTGTCTAAAATCCAAAAATTTAGATATAAGTTCACTGAATTTCAAAAACAAACTAATAATTAATCCTCCAAATATAATAAAATATTTATTTATTATCAAATACCAAATGTTTAATTACCTTCATCTTATATTATCTGAAACATAAATTACCTTAGAAACATAGTGAAAACATGAATTATTTCTCCTTAAATAAAAACACATATTATTCAATATATTCCATATATGGAATAATGTCATAAAAAACACCAATAATACCTTAAACCACTTTTTAAAAAAGTCCTTTATCATTTTTAAAGTTATAGATACTATATGATTTACTTTATCCTTGATAGTTATATCCTTTCCCAAACAAAACACCATTTTCTTAGCATAAGAATGATATTACGGGTTAGCTTCTGATAATAAAAATACCACATTTCCATTGAATCACACCTTGAATACATCAATATCATTAAACATATTCTTTCGAATTCGTAACATAAAAATTATACATAACAGTACATATATATTGCATTATTCATATATTATAATTATTGAATTATAATAAATAAATAATTCATTAAAAACACTACCTCTTCAATAATTAACTATTATCTACCATATCACTCATTAACACATATGTCCTTCTATATTTCACTTTTATTTTCTTCATTTTCAATAATAATAAAAAACGCATGCAACCTTACTAATTTTATTCTCATTATTTCCCTTAAAAACATTTAATTTATTAATTCACATAATTCACACATTTAAATATTTCAATATTCCAAGATATCTTTGGGATTCCATTATTCTCAATGATTACATTGATTGAACATTCCATTTTCCTTTCAGGGTTACATGTTTTGTGTCTTTATTTTCCATAATAAAATAATCTTCTTGTTCCTCATTGAAAAACATGTGGATATTTCATCCCACATTCAAAAAACATAGGATACTTTGTCTTCTTTTCTACATGGTATCTACTACCCTAACTCTTATAAAAATCCTTCATTATCTTCTTTGGTGAGAGAGTTGGTCAAGGTACATGTTTTTAATCTTGTTTTTTTTAAACTAATTAGGAATAATCATAAAAATATTTATTCTAGTCCTCATATCATTTGGATTCTCATGAAAAAAATTATCAAATTAAATAGTAACCTAGTTCCTTCTAGTTCCATTCATTGAATGAAACCATAAATTGTAGCATCAGAAATACTAATCATAACATAAATCCACAAAATAATGAATAAAAATAACTTATTGGATATAGAGATAATTACACCCTATTTTAAATATATGAAACCTTTAGTTTATTCTATGTCCTTTAGAGTGATAATATAATTAAATCCTTAATGATGGTTTTTAAAGAATTTATGAATTTCCAAATCATATACCTCAGGAGTGTCAAACTAGGTGTCCAGTAAGGCATGATGTTGTGTACCTGTTCCTGATCAAGTCTTGCATTGTAGGGTGTTTTAGGAATTTTTAACCATAGGTACATATGTTCTAGATCCAAATAAACTTATTTTATCCATATAAGGATTTAATTTTGTTAAAACCAACAGTTATATCCTTTACCTTAATTCTAAGACATTTTTTTTAAACTTTGACTCATTCTTAAACTTATCCTTACAGACAATCCTAGACATGTCCATAGAAATGTCCCTAGGGATATCACTAATTCTTTCTAATAATAGTTACCAATTATTAACTAGTCCTTTGATCTGGTACCAACAATAGAGACTTAGTATTCTAATATGTGGATATTACAACTTTTTTATTAATATTCATAGCATTATAAAAACACACGCTTGAGGACCTTAATAGTTTAGTGAATTTTGAATCTTGGAAAAAATATTTTAATCAGGTGAAAGATCTTTATTATTTACCATAATGATCTTCCCATTTACTACTCCTTATAGAAATACCCGACATAAAACCTTTCTTCATGACTTTAAGAAATGAATCATAAGAATGGGGGATCACATATGGTTAGTAAGGGTAAACAAAATATATATAAAATAATGTTCATATGAAATCATAACATATTAATAAGAGTACATGATAATGAACATTACTTATTATGTTTATAAAAAACAATATTAGTTCAAAAACAGGAGTCATGGTATAATGATTCGCAGTTCATAAGACATCAATCAAAAGGGAATCAAAGAACATTATCCCAGAGAAAATAACAATGGAATAAGAAGTATATTTTTTTAATACACATAATCATAGAGAAACATTCCCATAATAGTAAATCCTTTATTACAATACAATCATATTGGAATGGTTTCACCCCCCAAACCATCATAGCTAGTCAGGTTCCACTCCCAAGACCATCATAGTAGAAAAATTACCGTACATAATTGAGTTCACACCCAGTTCTATTAATTTCTATCTCATGAGATATAAATATATAACCAATTCATTAGTGTAATGTATAGTACCCACCCATCTAATAATTAAAACCACATTTATTTGAAAATAATGATCAAAAAACATTAATCATATCACAACCCAAGAAATGTAATGAGTTTCATAAAAGTTAAACCACATCATAACCTATAAAAAAGTGGAAAGGTTCATAATCATTTCATAGTTTAATTATATAGAATAACCCATGAAAATAATTATGTTTCATAATTATTTTTTCATGGTATATCCCATGGTAGATAAATGGGTTTCATAAACATCATGTCATCATAAAAATAACACTATTAACTAAAATAATAATAGTTGGTTCCTTATTTCTTATCTACCATAAAGAATATGTGACATTAATTGATGTCATCTTAAATAGAAAATGATTTTTATTATTTAAAAGAATTATTATGTAAAATATATTTTCTTCAATGAAAACACTTTTTAAACTATAAAAAAATTCTAATTAATTTTTATAAAAATTATAATTTTACTAAATATTAAAGAAAACATTTTCTCTGGAAATATGTTTTAAAATTTTTAATTGAAGCTTAAATCAATAAGTAGTCATCATAGTGGGAAATAATGTTTATGTTCTATCTATTAAAAAATATTATTTGATATTTTCTATAGAAGTAAAATGATAATTTTATGGAAAAAAACATGAAGAATAATTTTAAATAAGTTTTTAAAAAAAATATTTAAAATTTATTAAAATAATTTTCAAAAAAATGGGTTTTTGATGAAAATGGATTTTCGAATGAAGAGAGACTTAATGTATGATTATCCCAAACAAATTATAAATTTTTTTGGAATTAATGTGTTAAAAATGGTAATCCTACATAAAAATATAATTAATAACAATAGTTGAATAAAATTAATGTGTTTCTTAAGAGATGAATCATAATATTTTATCATCATAAGCATAATCATAAACAATCCGGATAAACAGTGTAATTTTTATAACAATCTTACCACATTATTTACATTGAATCATAATCACTATGAGAAAATAATATTAAATGAAAATAAGAATATCATGAAAATAATGCGATTCATTATATTAAATTTCAAATTGGAAGTATATACACCTTGTAAATGAGGATATGTGTATTACATAACATTCATCTCATATAAGAAAAATTGAGAAAAAAATCCATTACGCATTGATAAAATTGAAATTTTATATGAAAATAAATAGATATACTCAAATGTAAATGTAAATAACAATTGTTTTAGGGTTAAAATGATAAAATACATTCATGGTTAGTATATACACCACATAAATAAAAAATGTGGTGGGTATGGAATTTGTCTCATCAAAAATAAAAGTGAAATGAGAATCCTTTACCTTAGGTCTCAAATTCCATTATTAAGGTTCAGACATCTAGAATAATAAATATATGATTATTATAAATCTATTACATAAACATATTTATATATTTCATAACAAATATTATTACCTTATGAGATTTCATTACCCTTGTATTAACAGTTTCTTGTCATAGTCATGTTTCATGCAATAACTGATTTATTTTTCTTGTATGTTTTGAATTGTTATTTCATGGTCCTATTACATTATATTTTTTTATAATATTGGGAATATAAACTAAGACATAAATATAATTCATATTTAGTATATATTTACTTATAGTAATCTGAAATATTTTGTGAATTAAAATGAAATACATCATTCAGAGAGATGATAGGTCATACGTACACATGATCATTGATACCATATTACTATCATATTGAATGAAAAAAAATGATCTATATTATCATTTTAGGATAATTTTTACTTCATTTGTATCACATATATTTATTTAACTCATCCTTAATACATTACATTTAAAGTATAAATTAATCGCATTGCTTCGTAAGGCACTAGTATGTCATACACACGAGCGACGTTATTATATTCACAAAAAATAGAAATCATGATGGTTTTGGTGATATAATAATTCCATAACCATAATAATATCATAAATATAAAATAAATACACATTACTTACAACTGTGATTGGTGGTATTAGAAAAAAGAACAACATTTATTCAAGGGGAGTTAGTCGTATGTACACTCAAATGATTATTTCATGACCCATTTGATGGAATTTGATATGGTTTTAGGTCATTAAAATAGAATAAAAAATTAATGTATGGAATAAAATTATTTTTTTATATAATTGTGTTAAAAAATTTAAGGTGGCGGAAGGAAGAAATTAAATTAAAGCTCTCTTTGTTGAACAAGGCCTCATCTTCGGTCACCATCCTTTGGTTTTCACTAAAAGCCTTTAAATGATGGGTTTTTGACCAAAATATGGACAATAAGATTAGTTTATGGTATTTGGGAATATATTTGGGCATGTATTGAATGACCCAAAAGGGTGATTTTGTGTAATTATGAGAGGAGATGTGGTGTCTATTTATAAGTGGGGGAGAGGAAAAAGTTAATATTTTTTAAAATAATTGAGTTATCTAAGGTTTTACATATTTCCAAATGGTCCAAATGGGACATTATAAAAACATAGATGTTTAATGATATACTTGTCTACATAAAATATTTTTTAAAACGTTTTTAGGTCATTTTTTCCTTGTATATTTAGTTTAACCCCGAAGTAAATCCATTTTTCCCTAACCATGATAATCAATTTTTTATTCATTAACAATTTATTTTGTTTAAAATAATTATAAAATTATGAAATAATATAAATTATGAAGATTTAAAATATGGAGTCCATTTAAAAAATTCCATTCACATAAGTGGAAAATTATAATTTAAATTTAATCTCACAAACGTGATGAGAAAACAGGTTTTTAAATCAAAAATATTGAAAAGTCTACAAAGAATTTATATAAAAATTAAACTTGAAATTGATTCAATTTCATAAATTTGATTAATGGATCTATAATTTATCTAATTCATATTTAAAACTAATTTACAATATAATATAACTTAACAAGTAGTCTAAATGAATAGTTAGTTGTTATTTAAAATTTGGATGTCTTCACTATTCATCAAAAAATGAAACTTTTAGTAAAAACTGAAAAAATTATCCCATATATAATTGTGATATTTGGATATAAAATATGACTCTTAATTTTTAAAATAAATATTATAAAAGTGCTAAATTATTTATTTAATATCATTTCAATAAAGTTTATGAAACTATTTTCAGAAAATATAGTTTAAATTATAAAATTAGATTTATTCGTTTTTTTTAATAGAAAAAAGAAAATATAATTAATAAAATTTTATTTAATATATAATCTATAAATTAAATTAAAATAAATCATAAAAATGGATTTTATACAATTTATTGATGAAAAATGTGTCTATGATTACAAAAAAAGTTTGTAAGAAAATGATTTCCATTATTTTAAAAATGATTTTTTTAATTTATATTTAATTTGTTGGTAAATATTTGATTTTTTAAACCTCTTTAAACCATATATTATTATATATTATTCAATGAAATTCATACCATCCATTCTAATAGCTATGTGATTAATATCGTATTAAATAATAATATTTAAATATATGTCATGTTTTTTTTAAACTCGGTTTTGCGTGTAATGAAAGTTAAACTCTAGATTGTGTGAATAAAAGTAAAACACATTATTTCCGGTAAAAATGGAAAAAAAATAATTTCATGTAATTAAAAAAATTTAAATTATTGAATTTACTTAAAAAAAAATATTTTTCAATAATATCAGGGTGTTCCAGACACCTTGTGTAAAGACCCCGACCACAGTAGCCCAGAGACAATGACTTATTAAATTACCATGGTACTATGAACAAGATATCACCTCAAAAAAAGAATAAATAGATTAGTAGTTTTTATAGAAATACTTGAAAACATATGTTTTACATTACGACATGAAAGAAAAAAACATAGAAACTACTTTGGAAACATCGAAAAACTCCAAAATTGTCACTGGAAATCATTAATAATAAACATATTTGCATCATAGGGAAAAATAAATCACAAGAAAGGGTTGTGATAAGATGATAGGTAAGGGTAATAAATACAATGTAACCTATGATAAATAATAATGCATGCAATCAACTAAAAACACATTCTGTTAATTCATAATCCTGAACATGATATGGTAGGTGTGAAAACTATTTAAATAATGCTATAAATAATTACTTGATAAAAAAACATAAACAAGGATATTATAATAGTAAAATAATCCCATAAATTATCAGATTTTAAAATGATAATTAGGTCATGTGTAATTCTTGACATCCAAAACACACCATTGAGGGGTCATCCAAGACATCTGAAAATAAATGATTAAGGCCTCGGCCAAATCCATATCTAAAAGAAAATTGGAATAACCTCGGCCAAGTCCATATATGTTTTGTCTCATGTGACCTAATAATGAATTAAGGGGATATAGTGGGGCCCACACGTCAATTAATAATTCTAATTCATTCCTCGTATTAGTCGGGTCAAACAAAAACAACATATACATATGAATAGTAAATAAAAATTCCTTATCTATAAACATAATCTATAACCATTATGAGTAGAATGGTGAATGATGTCAAGATAGAACATCAATATTATATCTGATCATAATCCATTTAATAAAATATGTTATATTATATTCATAATATTTAAATCTCAATAAATCTTAAAAAAATACTCTAATAAAATCATCGAGTAATTCATTAGAGAAATACCCTTTTAACATTGCAATGAATGGTTCATTTAGAAAAATATTTTTTATTTTCCATAAATATTTTTTAAAAAAATAAATAAATAAAAATTCATTCTTTAAAATATTTTTTTTAAATAATGATATCTTAAAATAGATAATGTATGGTAAATGAAAATGTGTATAAAATTAGGAAGTTCACATTAATGAGGTGTGATTATCATGAATAATTTAGAAAAGGACATTGTAAAACATATATTTTCAAAAAAAATAAAGATGAACATATCTAGATATATGATTTATTAACATATATATGTATTTTAGATAAATTATTTAACAATAAATAATAATTAAATGGGAGTAAATAGAGAGAAAGCGTAATCTGAATGAAAAATGGAGGTTCTTGTAGAATCTATTACCTTATGTCCAATAGTGTTTCAGACATGTGTTTAATGTCCTATATAATGAAATTAGATTGAGTTAATAATTTAATTTAGAATATATAAAATATTTATTTATCTTATTATAATTTTATTAACCTTCTTTTTTGTCTTTTTGATATGTCATATGATTAAATTTCATCATTCAGGAGTGTTCCTTTCCACGGTTTTCATGATCATATTACATTAATACGCATATGGAAGATAATTTAAAATCTAAATAGTTTTCCATAATTGAAATAATATGTCATTAATTACTTAAATGGTAATTTAATTAAATTATTTTTTATTTTTAGGATGAATCATTAGAAAATGCATTAGTGATAATCGTTTAGATTAGTATAGCATTTTTCGATCATCACAAACTTGTTTTGTGTTATTAATTAATATTATTTATATATAGCATTTTAATTACATTAAAAAATTGTAATAAACATATTATAAATTTTTTTAATGATAAAAATTGTTTTATTACTATCCATGAATGTATAATTGAAAAACAATAACTATTCATCCATGAAGGCGATAAATCGGCACCTCATGGTTGATGTTTTCATCTTTAAAATAAAAAAAGGATAAGAGAATTGATCATGTATTTCTATTATAATAATAAAAATAAAGTTGTGAAAATATAATATATTCATCGATTCACTTTGGATATGAGAGGTGAGGGATGTAAAATTAAATAAATGAAATTGAAATGAAATTAAAAGAAAAAATTGAGGTTTTACCTCTTGAACTCCTCTCCCTAAGAACCTCTTTAAGGAACTTTTAAATGGGATTTTGGGTGATTCCACCAAGATAAGAACATGGGGTAGAGGTTTTAGAGATGAAATGTTCATAATATAAGAATTATTCAAGTATTTGGAGGTGTGATGAGAAGAGGTGGTGACTGGTTGTATTTATTGGGGAGATTGGTGTTTTTTGACTATTTTTGTCATTTTTTTATTACTTTGGATCAATACTATGTGTAGATTAATAATAATAAATTAATATATTAAAATAATTAAGGGGAGTTAATGATTTTTATGATTAAATAATAAATTACTCATGCTATATTTTATATAACTCATAATATATTTATTGCCATATATTTTCGTATTTTAAGATTCACAAAAAAAATCAATTATTTTTGAAAAAACCCAAAAACTAACCCTTACCATTTTCAGCATGTAGAATTAAAAACTTTAATCAATTTTACCAATATAATTTAACAATATGGTCAATTTAATTTTTATTTAAAACCACCATTTATTCGAAAAATACTAATTATAATATTATTATTGATTTTATAACACTTAGAAAAATTAAGGGATCATATAATCAACTTAAAATCTAAAGAAATTATTTTTAATTTATTAATATATTTTATAAAAATTAGTTTTATTTTAAAAAGTTATATAAATTTTTAAACTCATAAAATTACTCCTTATAAAAATACCAACTCTTAATTTATTATTTATAGAACATTTATTTACATATTCCATGATGTAAATATGTCATATTTTAATTTATAAGTAAACCAATTTTTATTTATACATTCATAGGTGAAGTTACTATTCTATTGGTCATATTAATATTCCTTACAGTGACATTACAATTCCAATGGTAACATTTAATAGTATATTATGGTTTTAAACTCGGTGTTGTTTGAAGCATAATCTTTTAAAGATGATATATTTTAAAAGATACATACCATAAAAAATGGGGGGTTACATTATCCCATCCTTCAAAAAACTAAATCAATGAAATTTACAAAATTCCACCTCATATATAAATTTTATTAGTTCTTCATTATAAATTCCTCTAGTTCCCATATTGCCTCTTCAATTTTATGATTTTTCTAAAGTAACTTTACTAGCTGATTTATCGTATTATTCAACCCCTTCGCTATTCTATCCAAAATCTGGATAGGATATTAATTTTAAGGTAAATTAGGTTCCAATTATATGCATTTAGAACATAGCACATTCATTGGTTCTATCATGTACTTCCCTAATAATGAGATGTGGAACATATTGTGCACTTTAGAATGGTTTGGTTTCATCTCCAAATGATAACTCATAACTCCAATTCTCTATAGGATTTCAAAAGGTCCAATGTACCTAAGGTTCAATTCCCATTTGTTTATAAATCTTATAACGCCCTTCCGTCGAGATACCATCAAGAAGACATGATATCCCCCTTTAAACTCGTAATCTTTCCTCCAGTTATTAGCATAACTCCTTTTTTATATTTTATTCTACATTTTACATGTTTGAAAAGTATTTAACTTTAATGTTGTCTCTTCCACCAGATCTGCTCCTATATGTTTCCTTTCCCTATCTTCTACTGAACTAGTTGTTGTACAACATATCATTACATAAAATGCTTTATATTGTTCCATTTTAATATTGAATATAACAAATTGTTGTATAAAAACTCTTCCAATGGTAAATATTGGTCATGTGTGTCTTGAAAGTCATGTAACTATGATCTCAACATGTCTTATAAATTTCGGATCATCATTTCTAATTTCTCATTAGTTTGAGGGTGAAGATAGGTACTCAAATAAAGCTCAGTATCCAACACTTTATGAATACTTTTCCAAAATATTGATTTAAATTATTGATCAAGATTAGAAATACTTGAAATAGGTGCTCTATGAATTTCTAAAACATAATTAATATAGTGTTTTTAAAGGTGCTCTAGAGAGAAATCCTAACATTTATAGAGGAAATGTGTAGATTTGGTAAGTCGATCAACAATTACCCATATTTCATCATTCTCCTTTCGAGTATTTGGAAATATTGTTGAAAAATACATTGAAATATCATCCCATTTCCATGTAGAAATAGGCATGGGTTTAATTAATCATCTAGTATGATTTCGTTCATCCTTCACTTATTGATAGGCTAAACATCATGACATATAATCATCAATTTCATGCATTATATTATCCCACCCTAATTTTTCCTTAAAATCTCTATTTATCTTAGTGCTATCATGGTGTATAGGGAAATTTGAGCTCTTGGAATCACCCAATAACTACCTTTTAACTCATGAATAGAGGTATCCCCAATCCTCTTCCCATATTTCATAATTACATCCCCATACATGAAGTCTTACCGCTTCCCATCATTCACAGATTTAATTTTCCTTTCAAATTTTCATCATCGGACTTTGAACCTTTAAACCTTTCTAATAAAGATTTTTGGGAATCCAATTGAAAAAGTTGTGTGTTTCACCTTCCCTGATAATTACCATATCCATATTTTTGTTATCTACACACACATGATCCTTTACAATCCTCATTGTTTTCAAAATTATATGATCCTTCTTTATTGTTTCATAATATACCATATTCACCTTCCCTTGGTGCTAATGTATTAAACATTCATAATCCTTTAGTAGTTAGATCCATTTCATTTTCTTCATATTGAGTTATTTCTGTGAGAAGATATATTTTATGATATTGTGATTTTTATATATCTCAAATCTTTGACCATTGTTATAGTGTCTCCATATCTTTAGAGTATAGATTACTCTTTCTAACTCAATATATTGAGTTTCATAGTTTTGTTCGTGATTCTTTACTTTATTTATGCATAGTAAATAACTATATAAGTCTATATAAGGACACAACCAAGTCTTTTCTTTGATGAATCACTATAAATCACAAACCCACCATTTCCTGGTGGTAGATTCAAAATTGGAGAATTCAATAATATCCTCTCTAATTATTCAAAACATTTTTCACATTATTTTTTCCGTACTAAATTAACCTCATTATGAGTAAGTGTGGTTAATTATTTAGCTAATCATGAAATTTTTTAATGAAATTCCAATAGTAAATTTCTAAACCAATCAAACTATATACCTCTATTATGGTAATTGGTATAGGCCATTCCTGGACTACCATTTTCATCCCTAGATCAATTGAGATTCCATCCTTAGAGAAAATATGTCCATGAAAAAAAATGTTTCAAATCCAAAATTCACACTTTATAAAATTCCCATATAATTCATTTATTCTCAGAGCCTCCAAAATAACATGTATGTGGTCCTCATGGTCCTAAATTATTTTGTAATATATCAAGATATCATCAATAAATAGAACAATAAATAATCACGATATATTTTGAAAACTCTATTCATTAGATACATAAAAACAGAGGTTTTATTAGTTATCTTAAATGGAATTACGGTAAAATAAAAATGTCCATACCTCATTTGAAATGATGTGATTATAATATCTTCTTTCATAACACACCATTGATGGTATCTAGATCTTAGATAAATCATCAAAAAATATTGAACTCCCTGAATTTGATCAAATAAATAATCAATGTGAGGTAAAGGATATTTATTCTTTAACTCAATTGCATTGGTTTCTCTATATTCAAATTATATCCTAATGGATCTATCTTTCTTCTTGAAAAAGTGAACATGGCCTCCCCATGGAGAAACACGTGGGTGAATAAATTTCATATCCGTCATTTTCTCTAGTTTTTCATTCATCAACACTAATTCAATGGTGGGAATTATATAACGAATATTTGATATACACATTTCCCCATGGGTTAAATCAATAGATAACTCAACTTATTTCTATTGAGGATGTCCATGTAAATCCTCCAAAAATAAATCAATGTATTATTGCACAATAGGTACATCCTCAATTTGGAGATTTCATTCCTCATCCAGAGATGATATTTTATCTTGTTCCCAAATAATTTCAACTATAATTGTTAGTAGAGGTTGGTCCAAATATGAATCATATTATTAAGTATCCCATCGAAAGATGATAAATTACATAGCCTCATTACAAATCATAATATACATCTCTTTTCAGTATTTTTTTTCATTATATATCAAAATATAATCCATACCAAGGATTATATCAAAACCCTCTATATGTGTGATGATTAAATAAGAAATCAGACCATTTTTATGTATCATAATATGAATTCTAGAAACATACTACTTGAAATAAGGTTTACACTCTGAGTTTTTATTGAAAAAACCCCTGTTAAAGTGAATTAGGATAATATAATTTTTAATGAAATCTAGGAAGATATAAATATTGAAATTATCGATAATCAAATAATGCTTAAGATAAATTTTGGAAGATGATTAAATTACCACCCAACACATCATTATGAAATTCAACCTTAGAAATTGTGATTGGATAATATTTTCATTGATCACATGGAATTTTCTAAGGCCTATTTCAATGACGCATTGGAAAATTATTTTCATAGTGGCCCATTTCCATACAATCAAAGCACTAAAAATTGGTATCGTCTCTCTATACCTTTCATAATGTGAATGATGGATATTGTCACCACACATGTAGGAAACTCATTTTCATTTTCTGCACGTGGTTGGGCATTTCCTTCAAAAAGTGTCGCACGTTTTAAAATACATTTTTTTATTATTCCATTTAACCACTATTTTCTCTTACATCCTCTTCTTCTCTTATTTTCCCTTCAATATATATAACATGGATAATTTTTTTATCTGTTGATAGAACATGAGATGATATCTTAATATGATGGGAATTTTTTGGAAACCAGTTCCCATTAGAGGAATTTTTTTATCCAATCAAATAATCAATCCATCTTTCTATTTGTATTGGATATCTAATTTTTAAAACATATTAATAACCTTCTAAAATTGGATTCATACTTATCAACATTTTCATCCTCACTTTTCCTCAGATTCAATAATTTTCTCTCCATATTCCCTCATTGTTCCAAAGGGAAGTATTTTTCCAAGAAAATTTTCTAAAAATCCATCAATTATATGTTTTCTATTTCTTCCCCCTCCTTCCTGTTTTGATTAATTAACCCCCATTGAACCACATATCCTGATACATGATAAATTTCCATGAAACCATTCTCCCTTTCATTAATTCCCAAAGAAATTAATATGTCCTCTATGTAATATTGCCATTGTTCTGTTATAAATGGGTCTGTCGTATAATTGATTGATAAGGGTTATTATCTCACTGAGAAGTTTAACATTGTTCCTCCATATTTTTGATCTATATGATCCGTACAAAAAATGGTATTATTCAAAACATGAGTCAGTTTCCTAGTATATTTATAAGTTTCTCTGCTTCATTTTCTGGTCCAGCTTGAATATCATTATCTTGTATAAGGGGAAAATCCCTACATGGAATAAATGCTTAGATGTGGTTTATATTTCTTCGAAAATGGTCTATTTCTGAACATTATAATGCACTAAATTAGTTTATGAATCACAATTTATAATTTTCAATTTATCAATAAACTTAACATAAATACGAAATTTATAAATATATAATATTATAATCACAAATATGGTTTCATTAGGGATATGTTTAAATCGAAATAATTCATTATCTTTTATAAAGAAAATATATATTTTCCTAAAAATATCCCCCATGAGTGTCAAAATATGTGTATATTAAGGCCCCTTTTCATTTACAAGATTATGCTGAGTTAGGCTTGATTTCCCTTTTTTGAGTTTTTACTCATATGAACATATATTTCATAACCACATCCACTTTTCGTATCTAGTCAGGGATGTATTTATACGAAGTCCCATAGAATATCTAACTAAGAAATCTATGATTTTATTCTATTCTTATCCCCAATTCCAGTTATAGGGTAATATTCACTAATCAATGTTTTCTTAATATAGTTTTCATGTTTTCTAAAAATCATCCTATGATACCCATTGTAAAGACCCCGACATGAGTATTATAGAGGTAGTGTCTCACTTAATTACACTGTTACTATGAAAAAGAGATCACATCCTAAAGGAAAGAATGGATTAGTAGATTTAGAAAACCAGATACATACATAAGTTTTAAATAATAACATTAGTGGAATAAAATATAAACTCTATTTCAAACATCCATAAACACCAAGGTTATCCCTCCATCTCATTCATAATAAATATCATTACATCCTAGGGGAAAATAAAACATATGAAAGGGGTGAGATTATATGATTGGTAAGGGTAATAAATATAGTGGATGATATCATAAATAATAATGTATGTTGAATAAATAAAAAACCATTCTATTAAATCATAATCATTGGCATAATTTTGTATGAGTGAAAAATAATTAAACAATTCCATAAATAATTACATGAGAAATAAAATTAACCATGGATATTATAATAGTCGAATAATAAAAAAAATGGTCAGTTAATAATATCATAATGAGTGAATGAATAATTCTCAGCATCTAAAACATACCATCAAGACCTCGTCCAAGAAAAATTAAAATAAATGTTTAGGACCTCGACAAATTCTATATTTGAAAATAAATGCTCATACCCTTAGCCTATTCTATATCTATTTTGACTCATTAGAACTACCTATGCATCTAAGGGATATATCGGGCCCCTCCCATCACTTACAAAGTCATATTCATTCTTCATATAAATGTATAAAGCATAAAAAACATATACATATGAAATGTAAGTAACTTTCCCAAATTTATAAACATATTCACTAACAATTCAGAGTAGTATGGGGAACGGTTCCATGAGAGCTCACCTACAGTCAAAATAATCATAAAAAAATTTAATAAAATAGTGTAGATCATAATAATAAGTGATCATTCCCAATAAATAATAGTTGAAAATACGATGATAAAATCATCATGCAATTCTTGAAAGAAATACCCTTTTCACTTATCAAAGAATAGTTTTTTTGGAAAATTCCTTTGTATTTTTCAAAATTTTTTGTATAAAACATAAAATGAAAAAAATATATTTTTTTCATAAAAAAATATTCATTTATGAAGAATAATGGTGTATCAATACTAATTATTTGTGGTACTTGAAAATGGGTAAGAAATCAGAAAGTTCCCTTTAATCATTTTTTCTTATCCGGATGAATTATGACAAGAACCATGGAAGACATGTATTTCCCATAGAACGATATACTGATATAGATATATGAGTAATAACTAATAAACTGAATTTATAAGATGTATATAAATATAAAAATAAATAAAATTGTGGTAAATAGATATAATGAGTAACTAGAATGAAAATTGAGGTTCGGGTAGAATTCCTTACCTTATAAATGAAAGTGTTCTTCACATGTACATAATATCCAAGATATGTAAATTAGATTCATTAAGAATATTATTTATAACATATTAGAGGTTTATTTTTTTATAATTTTATAAATTTCATTTATTTTCTTTTTGATGAGATATAAGGTTCAATTTTTTCATTCAGAAGTGTTATTTTCCTTGGGTTTCATAATCGGTTTACTTTTATACATATATGGAATATTATGTAAAATGAAAATAGATTTGAAAAATTTAACATATTTGTTATTAATTATATTATATATGAATAAATGGAAATATATGTAATTTTTATTTGGCTTCAGGATAAATAATTAGATAAGACGTTAGTGATAATCATTTATATTATATTGGTGGATTTTTTATTTTCATAGACTAGTTTTGCTTCATTAATTAATATTATGTGTATATACTGTTTATATAAAATTAGATAATAATTTATACATATATTATAATAATTATTAACAATAAAAATGGTTTTATGACAATCCTTTAGGGTGTAATTGAAAAATGAAAACATATCGTCCATGAAGGCAGTAAATTGACACCTGAGGGACAATGTTTTCATCTTTAATATTGACGGAAATATATAAGATACATGATGGTGTATTTTCCGTTGACATAATAACATTATATTATATATAACATATTTTAGTTTTTATGTCACTTTAGATAGGTTAGGTGAGGTAATGATTGGAAAATAACTGAAATTAAATAGAAATTAAAAGAAGGAAAAGATATTTTACATCGTGAATAACTCTCCTTGAGAGCCTACTTAATGAACATTCAAAAAGTATTTTGGGTGATATCATCAAGACCAAAACATTTTCTACTCTTTTGAGAAGGGAAATGGGTAGAATATAAGCAAGATTATAGGATTAAGAATTGTGAGAATAAAGGGTGGTATTTATAGTCATAGAGAGGGGTGTTTTTTGAATATTTTATTCATTTATTTGTTATTTTTCTTGAAGAATATGAATAGTTTTTGAATTATCAATAAATATAATAAAATAATTTGGGATAGTTCTTTTTTATGAATACATCATAAATTAATCAACGAATTTTTTCTTTATCTTATAATATATTTATACCATAAATTATAATATATTACTATTTTTAAAAAAATTACAGTATTTTAGAAAAAACTAAAAAAAATCACATTAACCATTTTTTAATTTTTAGAATTCAAAAAGTAACTAAATTAATTTTAAACTCATTTTATAAATATTATAAATTTATTTTTTAATTATCATTTCCATTTATTTGAAAAATAATTATTTTAAAATTACAACAGATTTTATAAGAGTTTGAAAAATTAATTAAAGTCTCATAAAATTATCTTCTAATCATAAATTTTTGAATATATTTTATTAACATAAATTTTCATTTAAATGATAATTTTAATTATATAAAAGTAAATAAACATTTACTCTTTACAAAAATACCAACACTTAATTTTTCATTTATAAAACATTTAGTTATATGTTTCATGATATAAATATACAATATTTTCATTTATCAGATAGCAAAGATTTATTTATACATCAATTCATGATGTAACTATTCTTTTGGTCACATTACAATTTTAATGTTCATACAACTATTCTAATATTTATATTTAATACTATATTTTGGATTTAAATTCGGTGTTGTGTGACGTATTACTATCAAGTAGGATTAATTTTAAAATATAAAAACTATAAAATCACGGGGTGTTACACCCTGTCTATAGGATGAGTATCTATTCCTTAAAATAAATCAAAATAATAATTGTTAATAATTTTTAGAAATTTTAAGTTCTGCCGAAGAAGCTGGTATTGGGTGAGTGTCATTTATGGATCTTGGTATGACATGTAATTTATGTATTAAATTTTTCATATATATATTTTCCAGCACAAAACATCTTTAAATATTCACGGACAATATTGAATTAACTACTATTAGGAGTAGCTTAATAAGTATATCTCACACCCTATTCTGGTTGCCAATTTGTACCCAAGAATACTTAATGGATGCATGTTGGGAAAGGGGTGTTGATCTACCATGGATGTCTGATTCTTCTATACTAGGATAGAGTATAAGAGTAGAGGACCAAGACTATTCTCATGATGCTAGGGGGAAATATTTTTATTCATTGTTCATTTTTATATAGCAGGTTTTATATGACTGATAACCTATTTCCTTGTATTCCCCTTTTGTATATCATATATAAATGACATAATTTTTCATATTTCTCTAGATGTGGATATGTTTATTTCATTTCCTATTTCCCATGGTTTTGGTTAGTTACTCTTATATGGATTTATTTTTCTACTTCCTACTTTATCATCTTATAATTTTGTGTTTCACTCTAAATGCGAGGGCATATTCTCCCTATAATATCATTATAATCCCTTAGAGGTAGTTGAAATCCTCTAGAATTAAGAAGGTTTGATTGATTCCAGGACACCTCTGGTTTAGTTACTAGGATAATGTGACCCAAAATATGATTTCATGGATCCAGAGTTAGGTTACTCAATATATGTTTTAAATATATCTCATTGTGATATCTAGATAAATATTTATTTGTAGATGCTATCCATAATCATATCATTATTATAGGGGAGTCATTAGGATTCATCATGTATAACATCTGTTGTCCCAGGTTCCAATTTTCCTTGTTATAATAGCATCAAGATAGTGGAGGGTGGGTCCTAGGCCTAATCATCTCATTTCTATTTTGTTGGAATATCTGTCGCCTTTACCATATAATTTGAAACATGCATTTTGTGTGGAGTTCAAGGTCATCAATGGAGTGAGTGATAACCATTTCTATGTATGTGGATTGCACTTGGTGTTCCTCTTTAGGTTCTTTCACTGAGTTAGTTTTATATAAGGAAACAGATATGGTATATTCTATCATTGGTTCATCAAAGAGGAGGCAAAGCTGGAAGAGGATATCCCTGAGATACTTCTCTTCCCCATAGAGAATAGGGTGGTTGATAATTTTTTTCATCAGTGTGATATGAGAGTTCATGGAGGTATTATTGTTTATATTTATGATCTAGTGTTTCTAGTACTTGGTGGTTCAGATATCGTTCAAGGTACCCTTTGTTTTTTTCTACTTGGATAGATGCCAAGTTTGATTTAGGAGCAATGAACTCTTTAAAATCACATCCACTAGTACATTCATTAAGAATTTAGGTTTAGATAATTTCAATTCCCTTGGTATTGACTATAATAGTTGGAGGTTGATCTTAGGATTAAAAAGAATATAGATTCTATGATCGAGTGATGAGTTAACACATCTTATAGGGATAATTATTATGTTTAAAAATATGGTAATATAACATCACCTTCATTATGGAATGGTAAAATTCGGTTCAAGATTTATTGAATATCATCAAACGAATATTCAATTATAAAATAGTTTTGGTGAGTGTCCATTGGTGAGAGAGACTCTCTAATGGGTTAGAGTTATGTCTTTTCCATATCTTCATTGATGAATGAGTAGATGTTGAGTTCGTAAAAGGATAAGATGATGGTGTTTCCCAAGGTTGTGGTATGGTACCCTGATGTTTTCCCAATTAGGTTATATTGTAACACCCATGATGATGGATAGAATTTGGTATATATCTATAACTTTTGAATATATCATATCAAAATCTCTATATACAATGGAACCTTCTATGTTATAAGAGCTATGAGTATAACTCGAGTATCTATTTCATCGTGGTTATTGTTAAGAAGTTCGTCTCACCCTGTTGGGAACCAGTATTGTTCATGAAAAAGGATAATTATAGGTTCGGTATTTGTATTGATTTTCTTCACTTGAATTACGTGACAATGAATAATCATTATCATCTTCCTTAGATTGATGATTTATTTGATCAACCAAAAGTGGACGAGATATCATCAGATTCAAGTGAAGGATAATGATGTTTCAAGGACAACATTCCATTGTCCATGTGGCCATTAAAAGATTTTTATAATGTCTTTTGATGTGTTGAACACTACAACCATGTTCATGGGTATGATGAATATTGCATTCCAGGAGTTTCTAGATTAGTTTTTTTATGGTTCTCAACAAGGAAATCTTCATATACTCCACGACTGAGGAAGATCATGATGTTTATCTGAATGTCATGTTTTATTTTATTTTTCTTCATAAGATGTTATGGATGTTGTGAAGGATTGAGTTCTTGAATAGTGAATTTCATTTAATGGGGAAGGTCATGTACCATAAATGAGTAGATGTAGATCTATTTATGATTGAGTAAATAATTCATTGGTATCCCCCAACACTGTTTGAGAGGTTTGATGTTTCCTAGGTATTTCTAGATATTATAAGAGATTTATAGCTAATTTATATTGGGTTGAAACTCCACTGAAATTTTTTAATAGAAATTATCATGAATTATATTTGATTAATCGAGTCAAAAAAAATTCACGAAGCTAAAGGAGAAGTTATACAATACTCCAGTTCATCATTTTCTATAAATGATATAATAATTTTCTGTTTTATGTAATGATTTATATTGGAATGTGTTATTGTCTAATATAGAATATAAAAGTTTTTTCTTATGGGTATGAGTAGTTATATCCCCCTAAATGTAATTATTCCAACCACAATATTGATTAATAACCAGTCATATTTTATGTGAAGTTATGGCAGTGTTAACTCATCGGTGAGTGCTCTGGGGTTTTTGATAATCATAAGAGCATGAGGTATGTCTCTCATAGTGTGAACTGTAATTTTAATAATGATATAGGATGTAATTATTGAATGATTAAGTGTTTTGGATATTATATACATTGCGAAAGGGTAATGTGTAGCTAATCCACTAGGTAAGATGTCATGTATTGATGCCATAAATGAATCTAGAGATCCATAGAGTGTGAGGGAAGAGAACCCAATAACGTATCTTGGTATGGGAGATGTTGGTTGAAGAAGTTTTATTTTTCTGGTGATATTTGGTTTTATTAGGTAGATCAAGTGGAGGAGTCTTAGTTGGTGGATTCTGATGTGTAGGTATTGAGAGACCAAACTGTTTTTTCAGTTTTCTTGATGGTTGGTCTGAGGTTAAACATCGCTAGGGGTTTTCTCAGTAGGGGATTTTCATTCATTGTGTGATGTGTGATATGTTTATATATGAGTTATATAGGTCACCCATAGTAGTATATAATGGTGTGAAATATATTTATCAATGTATAAGTGGGGATTTTTTATTTCTTGGGATGATGTTTGAAGTTGTATGTTCTGTTTCTTGATGATTATGCTTCTCAGAGGTGAGGATTGATCATCGTCTTCCTAGTGGTTTTCTATATCCATTGGATGTTCCTCAGTGGTAATTAGAGGAAATATCTCTAGAAATAATTACTAGTTTACATCAAGATCATGGAGTCTATGATGATATTGGGGTGACAGTGGGCCAATTGAAAAAATCATCATTTTTATTGTAAATCATGGAGTTGATCTCAGTAGGTTTATTTTTGAGTTATTACATGAAAAATGTGGTCAAACAACCTGAATTCATGAGTATTATCATATCTAATAAATATTTTTTTACCTAAAGAGAATGGAGAGGTCTCCAACATGATTTTGGATTTCCATTATTCTTTTTCACTACTTTTCATACACGTAATGTTATCCGTATAAAGTGAAATGTCCAGATTCTTGAAGAGATTTGGTGGTTCATGGATGAGGCCCCTACCCTTGGATGATTTCTATTACAACAATTGTTCTCACTCCACCATTTATATGTAATTGTTTTAATATTTTTATTTCTAATTTTTTCATTATCCATAGTTCTATGCTGGGATTGTGGAGTTTTCAATTCTTGAGACAGAACTAAGACAAAGCATAACAGTGGTGGTTCTAGTAATTCAAAAAAAGATGTAGCCAATAAAGGGTCATCAAAAGAAATTTTCTAATAATTGGATAAGACATTTTTATTTTTTAATTTTATGTCTTTTTTAAGGTGGATTTTTATTGTGTTAATTGGAGGTTTGGTCATGGGAGTCAACTTTCCCATTTTTTAGCCTTTAGAGGTATTGGCTCACATTGGAGTTGTGTTGTATCAGATTGAACATAAATGAATAATGAGATGGATACATGATTTAACCTATTTTCTATAGCTCTTATATTTCATTCATGACAAATATATCATCATTATTTTGGGAATAATTGATGTTGAAGATAATTAAACAATAAAAGAGTTTCATGTGGGGATCCAAGACTGCTAGGTGAATGTGATCTAAAGGGGTGTTGTTCCCTTATTTTGTTTCTTTGGTGGCTCAATAGAATATAGAAGAGATCTTTTGATCAGGATTTTTAAATACATGACTATTACCCCCTTGTTTTTTATTATTTAGATCTTCTCTTGTAGTGTTTCCCATTGTGGTTATTGTCTGAAATGTACTTAATGTGATGCCTTCCACTTCTTTGATGTTTTTTCGTTAATGTCACTCTTTATGAGAGGTATCATCTCTTAGAGAGTGTTTTGAAGATTTCGGTTTTTTTATTCTTAGTTTCTCTGAGAGAGGTGGTTGAGCCCATGTTATGGAGAGATTATTTAGGATATACCATGAGTTGGTTTTTTTGAAAAACCTTTCCCTTATTTATATCTATGTTTTGTTCTAAATTATCAAGGATGAGAATAGTTTTAGAGGTTTATAATGTAAGTTCCCAAACCCCAGAAAATCATCCCTTGTGGGTTTTTATTGTTATTGGTTTCAATAAGATTTTCTAGGAGGAAACATGGGAGTTTAGAACTTTGTTAATCCATAGAGCCTTGTTCTGCATCATAAGGGTTGGTTGTTATGTCTTCGGGTGCCTAGATATAGACTAGAGTCCAAGGAGTTTGTTTTTAAAGAGAGATCCATTAACATCGTAGTTCTCGAATAGAGGGTAGGTTGCAGTGTATCCTATAAAATCATTTTTCTATTGAGAGTCATGACACAATGTAGTGGTTGTGGGGTGGGTTTGGGTGGGTTTTCCAAATTCAGTACCAATACGGCATGGTGTATATTCATTATAGGTTTATGGATTCTTTGGAATGGTGTGTGATGTTACATCATAGACCTATTCCAAGTTTAAAATATCTATTCCATGGTATTTTCCATATTTCTCAAACACTGCTTTGACTTGGAAGGGTATAGAATTATCCCATGTGTTGTACTGAAGTCCATCTTATTTTCAATGGTTCCACATAATGGTCAAGTGGGATACATCCTGGACCTCTTTTGTCTATCATATCTATAAATGTATAAATATCATCCAAGACCACTTTTCTATCATCATTTTCTATCAAACCCTATGTATCAAATATTTATATTTTAAATCCTTTGATATCTTTTTGATTCGATTAAATCTCCACCTTTTTAGGATTAATCTATGGTGATATGAGGTGAGTTCTTCCTCTTTTCATTCATTTTCTTATTCGTTACATGCCAGTTAATATTTTTCATTCTTTTATTTTTATGTAAGGTGATATGCATCATTCTAATAGAGTTTCTTTTTCATGAGGTTCTTGGAGGTACGTATATTTCTTAATCAAATAAATATCTGAGATCCATGTTTTTATTTCATTTAAACGTGAAGAATGTTGAAATCCTTGAATTATAGGATCTTTTACTTCTCATTTTTATATTACATGTTATCATTAATTGATCATTATTTATCCATTTGGGTTGTGGTTTAAATAATCTCAACAAAAAATTAACTTTATGAATGAACATGGTTTATGGTTGTATCGATAACATGTTTTACATTATCATATCAGTTTGTGTCTTGCTTACGGATAAAGTGCTTTCTATTCTATGATTTCCTTAACAAGTTTCTTATTCTTGGGTAATCATGGTTTGGAAAAAATGGTTAATGAACAAAAATCTAAAAAAAATTGTTTGGGAAATGAATTATAGAGGCATGTTTAATAACGATTTTCCCTCAAATGAATTGATATAAATCAAATTATTCTTGATACATTTTTTTTAAACTATTTCTTCCATGTGTTCATTGAAATTGATAAATAAATGGAATCTAGTAATTATTGTTCTATTTATTGATAAAAATTAATGTTAGTGTTATGTTCCCCCTTAATTTTTAATAAAATTTGAATTAATACTTGAGACTATTATTTAAACAACTAATATCTTGTAATAACTGATCCCATAGGTTACCTAAAGTTGTAAGCTTTGATAATTGAACTAGATAATCCAATATGGTAACAAAACTATTATTCGATAAATATGAATATTTTTGGTTGAGTGATATCGTTATCTTGTTTAGGATGAATGCCTTATGCTTAGGGATGAGTGAACATATTATTATGTGAAGGGATAATGCCATATTTGTAGAGCCTAGATACCATATTGAATTTATGGTAGTTTTTATACATTCTAGGTTACTCAAGTTATGCTATTTGTTATGTGATGTGACGTGATCCAGGGATGGATATTAATTTATCAAGATACAGGGGGAAGCCATTGTTAGTGGTATCAGTTGACATATGTGATGTATTGATGCATGTTAGTATGCATGATGGTTTTAGGGATTGATCTATGATTGAGGGAATGGGTTTACTCTAGACCTACCCATTCTTGCTCTTAAATCCATGATTCTTCCATGTTAGTAATATGTTTATTGGGAGGTTGTTCATTTTACTTGTTTATATGCATTCATTTACCTATTTCTTGAGGCAAATTTCTTTTCTTGATTATTAACTCTTTATGGTATCATAGGATGTTTCCTACAGTACATAGATTTATAGAATGGAAAAATAATAATTCATTTCATATACCATGGTGTTAGTGCATACTTGAATAAAAATTTTGATAATATTGAGAACTATAGACTTTGTTGAGTTATACCTAGTGTGGATGGACATAACTAAGTTGTTAATGAAATTTTAAGGAAATAATATAAATTAATAGGTAATTAATTAAGTAACAAATGATTAATTATAAGAAGAAAATTAGTAAATAAATTTAATCTGTATAAAATGCTTCAGGGCATATAGGATATCTAGATCATAGTGGTTATAGCCAGGTTTTCAAGACATGACTACATTTGATCCTGAAAGTAGGTTAATTCAAATACTATGCTTGTGAGATATATTCAATATTTTATGTTTAGTGATTTCATACACTTCCCCACCCATGTATATAGAGAAATAGAATCCATTTTGAATCTAAGAGGATGTTTTCAAAAACTTCTATGTTTAACAAGTCTAGATGGATTACAACCCCTATATCACCACAATATTATCATAGTAGTATTATGTGATAGTATGCATGGTATTTATCTTTCTCTATATATGTGATTAGATTGGTGTAATGGCTTCTTGTTACTTAAAAAAAATGTTTCCATGTATATAGTGTCAAAATTATCATTATAGGAAAGTAAAGTATTTATTGATGGTTTGAGGTCCATTAATAATTGTATGGGTTTTGATGTCTTGAAGTAGAATACCTAATCTATGATACATAATGTAAAATCATTGTTGGATCCTAAAAAATAATCAGTTACTATACGGTAGTCTGGAAGGTTTAATTATATGACATGTGAATTAGATGCATATTATGATTCTTAGCCCATGTTTATTTGGGATGGCTTCTTTTAGATAGATATAGCTCAGGATGTGCGGTATTGGGGAAGAGTAGTAAGCCTATGGGTGATCAGTAATAGGATACCCCAATTTCATTCCTATAATATATGATCTATTATATATTTTAATTTCTAAAAGATATCAATAGTGAGTCTACATAAATAGTATACTAGTTTAGGAGATGAATTAAATTCCCTTATTGTTCATTGGTTTTAGTATACTCGCTCTCCCGTTTACATAACAGTCTTTAGGGAGGATCCTACTATGAATAATTTTTATGATCACCCAACGTATGTATAATCTATTTTTCTGGTCAATACGAGTCTTCTAGATGTAGTACTAGATATAACTAGCTTGTTGTTATTGAAATTATTTTTAGGCCTATTTCTTGCTACTGACTTTATATTTTGGAAACTTTTGGTTTTACTTTTAAGTTTCTTGAGTCCTATATGACTACATGCGTAAACTTAAGTCTTTCTTTTCCAATATCTGAGAAGTATTTTATTGGTTCAATTTTATTATCAGTATTTCTTCACTTTATTTTCTAGGGTAATTCCTTAAATTTTTATGTATGTTATACCATTAGTTATTATCACCAACTTATAGCCTATTGGAGAAGACATTTAGGAGTACATAAAATGTTTTCTCACATTGTCATCCTAATAAGAATTACCTTATGAGATGGGTTCATGAAAAATGATACTCTATGTTTAGAAAAAACAGAAACCTATGTTTCACCCACCATAGCCCCATGGAGAGAATAAAAGAAATTAATCGGAGAGGTAAAAATAAATAAAAGGAAAAAAAGGGAAATAGAATTATCTGGGAAAATGCACTTTTTATTGAAGGGGGAGGATCTCAAAACTCATGAGTGGGAAATGTGAATTTGGTTTGGGATCCCCATTGGCAGTGTTGAGAAAATGAAAGGGGAAGAAACCAAAAAAGTTGTTTACTATTTATAATTGTGTAACAGAAATTAAACAAATATAAAAATATGGTAAGGATTTTATGGTTTTGACATGTGGTTTATCCAACCATGCATCGACTATATAAGATCCACTTGTGTAATAGAACAATAAAGGTTAACCCATAATTCCACACAAATTTGCATCTATATGGCTTGAAATTCATTCACAATCACCATTGGTTGATGAAAATCCCAATGGTGTAATGAAATAAGTGTGGGAAAAATTTCACCCTCAATGTACATATGATAAGATAGGAATAAATACATTATTAGAAAATATGTTCATAATATATAATATGTAAAAATGGCCAAACAATAATGTCAACATGCAACATCAAAAACTAGATAATAAGGTCTAGATAATTAAGTCATAATATCAATAATTGTGATCTCAAAGATAATCATGGATCTATCTCTATGTTACACCATTCCACTACCATCCCAAATCATTGTAAAGTCTACAAGATCTAGAAAATCTATCATCTATTTGATGATTCTTCCTTTTACCTATGTCCTTCAAAATCGAGGCTAAAAATTCCAAATTGAAAAAAGTTTGGTGTCAGAACTAAGGAATAGTAGGATTCCACCAATAATATATAAAATTATTATCCATGTGAATCTTTATGTTCATGTAAAGTGTAGGTTTCTAAATTATAGAATTAAAATCTTTTTGTTATAAAATCATCCATTGGTTTCTCTTTTAAAAAATATTCTATATTCCAATAAATAAAGTAATATGAAATTACAGTTATCCATGCGGAATCAATATAACTGTAAAATATGTTTTAAGTATCAATATACATATCATGTGCGAAATAATAATATCAAATTTACATGTATGTAATGTATCAAAAAATCCTTAGAGGGGGATCAAAATATATGGGTGTACACTTCTCATAAAAAGAAGAACACTAGTTGGAATAAGTGACTCCTATTTTTGGAGAACCGCCATTCCCTAGAATGGAAACCCAATAGAAATTATAGAATCCTTAGAACATCTTATAGTGGTAGATTACTCCTCTAGGGTTCACATATGTTTAGTTTTCCCCAACACCCCAAGGAATTCCTAATGTTATAATACATTATCATTCCATATAATAAATCAAGTTTATATTTCATAAAACAAATTATAAGGAAAATTCAATCCATTTTATGGCCACATTTACAGAAAAATATAAAGTGATACCAAACCAATTTCAGGCATAAAAATCAATTCATAACCAATTTTCTGGAAATTTAGAAAAATGTATCATGTGCATCCTATTATTTTCAATAAAAAATCATTTTATACATAATTTTTATAATTATAAATTATGAAATTCACCTCCTATGGAGTTCAAATCATCAATTTCATAACAAAGACAATGTCAATAAACATAACATAATTAATTCTAAGGGATATACCAAAGGATAGATACACCTTCCAATTGAACTAATAAAACCTTCTTGTCTTCCAAACCAGGGTTGGGAAAGGAGTAGATATGCTCTATATGAGTATATATATTCAAGGACCATACCCAAGAAGAAGTGGAAACATATAATTTTTCTATTTTATGGAAGAAAATAACCAAAATAATTTTTATGTAATGATAGATATACAATATTAGAGAAAGGGTGATATTGATCGATTTAATTAAAGGAATGTGGGTAAAAATATGCAAAAAAACCTCTATTTCGGTCATGTGTGGCTGGAGTATTTTCCCATTAAAGGTTAGGTGTTGGTCGATGATTCAAAAAAACTAAAACCCCCACCACCACACCCTTGTAATACCTACATGGATTTGTGGCCCCACCCAGGATTAACCTTGGGAACAATTTTTATCCTCACTTCGAAATCCAGTCTATTTTGGATTCTCCATATCCTCCACCATTCCCATTTTGAGTCTTATTGATCAAGGAACATAGGGATACCACCAATAAAAAACATCATTGACCAAGCCCAAAGTATTTTTGGGAACTTCTTGTGTTACATTGGTGGACTAAAGGCACAGGACAACATCCCTCTGATCATAGTAATATTTGTTCTGAAAAACTGCCCAGAAACCACTTTAAACTCCAAAAGTATCCAAAAACTATTCCCGAACCAAAATATATATATTAAATATCTTTCATACTTGATTTCACATGTCAAGTTGTGACAACACTCCCTACCATGATATATATTTTTCTTTCTAATGTTTTAGGATCATGAATAGTAAAAGTGATAACTCCATGGAAAATCACTAAGGATCTACACTCACATGTTAAATGGTTTTCCCTACCAGACTACCATATATAAAGGATCAATAGTTTAATCATTCCATATACCTTATTATTACATTAGTCCACTATCCAAAAACTTTTTTAAATCAATGAGGTGATGGTTTCAATCTCCAAATTCTCTAACTCGATCATCTGAGAAAAATTGGTTGATACTTATTCATTTGGGAATCATTGTACACTTCATGTATATAATATACATTAGTAGGTAAGTCAAATAAATAACAAACCTTCCTAAGTAACTCCACAATCTGAAATGTGAAGGAATAAAAATGTCATAATGTACACATCCTCCTCAAACATCTATGTTCCAATCGAAGTGAAAAACTGAGGAAAACATGATCACCTACCACAACTACAATGGATGAAAATGTTAATTGGATTAAGATTTATATAGGATTTAAACTATTTCTACTATTTTCTTGGTCAATTCTATGATACTTTTTCACCTGAATGATGATCGGTTTAACTAAGTCCCATTCTACAACACCATCCAAACAAAGAGGTGATCAAAAATTTATCATGTACATTTCATCAAATGGTGTCATCTTGATAGAAATATTATTAAATATTATTGTAGAAAATCTAAAATAATTGTATAAGTATCTCCCACAATCCCCTATAGTCATGCACACTTACCCGATGCATTTCATCCAGAATCATCATGGCTCTCTAAGATTATGTATCCATCTAAGGATGATAATAATAAATCCACTACAATAAAGAACCCATCTCTGACTACAATAAACTCAAAAATAAGAATATGAAGAAAGGTTATCTATCCAAAATGATAGCTACTTTCATACCATGGTTTATAATAGTCTCTTGTATATAAAAGTTCCCAATATCCCCTACCACTATCAGAACATTAATGGGTATAAAATGTGTTGATTTTGATAATAAATAAATAATAAACCATATTAAATCCTTCACACTGGGATTATATGTTATTCTAATCATTAATACAATGGTTATCTCATCCCATTTCCATATTGGAATTGGTAAGGGTTGCAAGAAACTAGAAGGCATCTAATATTTTGATATAATTTCCTAAAATTTAAGGCATTGATACAAAAAAAATTCATTTTCTCATTCCATGCCAACAATAATGAAGTGAAATTTCATGATAAATTTGTTTAGCTCTATGGTGAACAGACCAACTAGATCAGTGTTCATTATCCATAATTTTCTACCTTGAGTATTTAGAAACCACCAACATGCCTCAAATGTAAAAACACCCATTGGGATAGAGATACTGCTAAATTGAGGTCTCCGCACTTTAAGTATTACTACTGGATCACTGAATTTCTATGTCCTCAGCCGAGACACATCGAATATGATTATAAATATATGATCCATCTTGAGTATAATCTATGAATACCTACAAACCATATCTCACTTCATATAACTGAATCTCTATAAACAAGCTCATCTAGAACATCTCTTCCACTAATTCAATTACTGCCTAATTTAGAAATATTATTTTCATACATCTATGGAAACATTTCCTTTTATAAGTCTATATAAAATATAAAAGAAAATTCTGAAGTCACTCAACCCCCTATAACTACCTCATGTTGAGATCTATCAGAGTGAGATATACTTCAGACTCCAATGGTATGAATACCCAATAAATAACTCCCCAAGGATAAAGTGACACTATGTATTAAGATTGTGCATCAGTTCCATAAAATCAAAATAATTAAAGAGTATATTATCTTCATGAGGATAAAATATAAGAGAACCATAAGATACTATTGACCTTCCTTGAATCAAAACATAACATGGACCCATGTATGAGCCATCATATAAGACATCATATTTCAAACCGATTTTATAAAGGATCGTGAATGGATTAGAATTCAATATCACTTTAAAATCATCAAAATATATATAGAACTAATAAAAATAATAAAACATCACACCCTCATTGGTAAAATATGAAATAAGAGATGAAATCTTCTATAATCTGAAAACAAAATTCATGTAATACCTAGTTAATCCCCAGAAGCTTCATATCTTAGACACATTTTTGGACTGCTCATAACAAATCACTGCCAAAATCATCTCAGGATCCACTAAGCCACCATTTCAAAAAAAACACATGGCCCAAAAAATTCACCTCTTGGATCTAAAATATAAATTTTATAAGTTATTCATTCTTATGATGTTCTTTGAGGAATCTATGTGTGATATTCAAATACTCAACATAATATTCCTCTAATCTGGACTAAATAAGGATATTTTCAAGAAAAAAACCATGATGAAATCCATAAATTGTGGTAATATTATTTTATTAATTACCTAATCATTATAGTGTAATTATTAAGGTCAAATATTAGGAAAAAATACTTATTATGATCGTACCTACTCTTGAAAACCATTCAAGTATCATCTTTTTCTCAGACCCTCAACTACTGGTAACCTGATCTCATATCGATTTTTAAAATCCACAAGGCTCCCTCAAGTCGATTTAAAGGGTCATCAATCCAAAGAAATGGATATTTGTCATTAAATATTTACTGGTTGAGTTTTTATTCATCAAAATAATCTTATACACTTAGGTATTACTTCTTTATAAAGAGCACTAGAGATGCCTGAGGTGAAATGTATTGCTGAATAAATCCATCATCCTTAAGATCCTCATGTCAAGCTTCTAATTATTTTTATTAATATTTTTTAAATGGTATAAAGTAAAAGTCGTTCTAATAAACCCTATAAGAATGTATATAGAAAACATTATTTCACAATAAGGTGGAAGCTCAGAGAAACCATCACTGAAAACATCAGCATACTCACACACCACCACATGAAGAGGTACATTGTTTTTTGGATCGACAACATCAGTAAAAATTTTATTCAATTATAATTATATCATATCTGATAATAAGAAAAATGGTACCTTCTCTTGAAAATAATGGATCTCACTCACACTAAAATACATGAGAGTCCCCATTGGAAGAAAGAAAATAAACTCAATGATGATAGAAATCAATCTCAGATTTATTTCAAATGATCCAATCCATTCCAATAATGATATAAAATATTTCATGATCAAGAACTGAATAATATAATATGGTTCCATGGTAAGAAATCACCATCAAACAATTATGAATTTAAACCCCTTCATTGGCTTCATCCTCAAGAGAACACAACGTGTTATCATGAAGTCCATGAAGTCTACTTGCAATCCGGACACATATATATTCTTATAAAAGATAAAATAATGATTTTCTCTAGTATCAAAAAAATTCATAACCATTTAATTTTTAATGAAACCATACCTATCATAAGATTTATTCCTTCCTAAACTTTTTTCGCGCCCACTCTGCTTTATTGATACATCAAACCCCATCTTACCCTTTCTTTCCATACTGGGCATCACCCGTATCATGAGTTTGATATTACATAACTTTTATTGAATTATATTTAAAAATGAATATTCTTGGTGATTTTCCACATAAATAGGCTAATATAAATTTATTATATATTAATATTCTTGTGTTTAAGGGTCTGTAAACACAGATTATAGTACATTTTATAAATTTAACTTCTTTTCTAATAACTTATGCAATTTGAGCATAAAGTAAAACTTTGGGCCCAATCAATCATATATTGGTGGAAAAAATTATATTAATTATTATAATTGGATATTTTAGGTTATTATTTATCCTTTTTTTTTGAATATTTTACCTTTGATGATCAATGTATGAATCATACGGTAAGATGGAGATGTTTTACAATGAATGTAGAATATTCAGAATAAAGCGTAATGGGACATGGGCCCATCAAATAAAAGTGGATCCCACTAATAAATCCCAATGAATCTCAAATTTTAAATATAGAAAAATGAATTCATTATTATTAATTAATTAAACTATTTCCGGAGATAATTATTATATTTTCATAGAGATCCATGGTTTCCATGTTGACATTTAATTTGTGGGCCAGATCTAAATGACCATAAAACCATCCCAATTTTTCAAGAATAACAACCTGATTTTCAATCCAATTGGATTGAATTTTTTATATATATTATAGGAAACATGGAATGAAATATTTCCATTATTTTACCATAAATAATTCATCCATATAAAATGACTTATTTCCATACCAAGAGGGGGATAAGTCTTGTCCGAATTTGTGGTCACCTTTGAAACATCCAATTTCCTTTATTGTCAGCCACCTTTGGACTCTCCTAATTAAAAGGGTGGGAACATAATATTTGGGGTTGACCTAAGGCTATAAATATTCATATATAAGGATCTGGTGGTGGTGTGTTATCGGATCCATGTTTTTTATTTCAATTTCATTGTTATGCTTTCATTTTGTAATCAAGCATTCATTTTTTCTCTTGTGAGTTGTTAATAAACATTACTTTATTAATTAATGTTCTTTTTCATATTCTTCTTCTTAATAATTACTTATTTTTTATGTCACATTTTTATTTTTTCCCTAGTAAGTGAGCCTATTCACATCATATTTTGTGAAACTCTTCAAGCAACGGTGTAGTGATCGTTGTTTATTTGTTTTTTTCTTCAATTACAACTTCATGAATCTACTACCAACTTCCATTTATAGAATAACGTCATTGAAGACATAAACTTCTATTGGTTTGATCCAAGGAAGTAATAAGCGGATTTAGTTTATGTTTTTTCTAATTTTAATAATTTATAATCAATTCATGTACTAATATTTTCAATCAATTATGTACCTTCTATAATGATGTCACTAATTTAAAGGTTACACATCCAATGTGATGAAACGATCCTCTACCGTGGAGTGGCATGAATATAATCCTCCATATTTATAGTTGATTATCCTTTGGACATTGAAAACAATATATTCCTAATTGATTATGAAATTTAATATTTTATTGAAGGAAACACTCGAATTTAACGCATTGAAATAATTTAAAAATAAATTCATCCAAACCACACAAAGATATAGAAAAATATAAAAAGATTATTTTTAAATTTAATTTATTTTCATCTCTCAAAACTAATTCAATTCCACTAAATTCAAAACAATTTCTTCCCATTTTTGGAAAATAATATCCTTATAAATTAAAATTCATTAAGTATATTTTTAGGACTCTGAGGATTCGATAACATAGGCTATTCTACAAGAGAATTAATACGCAATAAAACTTGGGAAAATTTTGTCAAACCAAATTTTTGGGCCATTATTGATTACCCAATTATTTTATCACAGACACACACATCCTTTTCTTACTACAAATTCTTTATTCACACTCCGATTTATCTTATCTTTTTACCTTTCTATTTATGTGTATAATAAAAATCCCAAATTAAGCTCAAGATTAAATCAAACTAGAAATAAATATTAGGAAGAAATTAACTTGTGTAATTTATATGATCAACCCTTGAATGTATATCCCTCACTCGATGATATGTACAATCGTTTGGATTATGAATTCTTAAATGATAAATTTCATTCCACCTTGAGAGTGGTTAATGAGATCAATTATAATGATGTTCATGATGTCCAAACTCTTATCCATCCCAATCCACAAAAATATCTTCAAATACATCAAAAAATGGATTAAAATAATTCAAATGTTTTATTATTTTTATTAGAAATACATATCATAGAAATAATTATGGATCACATGCCCACTTAGGTTGTCTCTTCCTCAGTATTTATATAAGAATATTGTTACACATAAAACCCACAAAATCAAATCCAAGAAGTGAATATTTCAAAAAGGGGGAAATATAATAGAAAAAGTGAACCATTAATTCTAAAACCATATGAGGCTTAAAAATAAAAATAAAATACTAGTGGACAAACTTTAGAATTTGGGAAATCAAAGCTTGAAAATGAAATTAATTTTAAAGGGAATATTATAGGTGGTCCTAAGGAAATAGAGGGAATTATTGAGGGTGTCTAGATCATAATGGATTCTATTTTCTTTGTTCACATGATGGAAACATGTATCCATGTATTGAATCACTTTTAGATGGTTCCAATGATGATTTTTTAGAAAACCCAAATACTATTCCATTTGGGGAAATAAAAAATTTACAGTCCACACCGATTCAAAAAACTGATCTATCCAATTCTGTGGTTGAATCCCTTAATGAAAAGAATCCAATTTTTTATTAAATTTTAACATCAAACCGAGATCAATTTAGATTCCTGACCTGTGTCTGAAATTTATAGCCAAACCAAGAATAAACTCATTTTCCTTCCTTCCCCACTCAAGTATTTCTTTAGATGTGATAACCAATACTTTAGGATAGTCTTTAATTATTATCTTGAAAAAAAAAAGATTTCAAAATGATCCTTGATGTTTTATGCATCAAAACAAAAGAAACTAGATCAATAATTTATAATATTTCATGGATCTTCCCACTAATTATAGAAAAAAATGTATTGTACATGACACAAATTATAAAGATATAATAAATTTCAATATATTATAAGTGGATATAAATAGATCCTGAAAATATTTAAAATCGGTATATGATGTGTTGGGGGTGAAAGTCAATCTAATGACTTTAAAATAATAACTTTCTTGGAGAAAACCCACCTTCAACATTTGTATTTATTTTTTGTTTTATTATTTTTTGTGTTGTTTTTTTCTATTTTTGTTAATGGAATCTCATTGGGGTTTCAAATTTGATCTAAAGTCTCTTGTGTGTGGGATTTAGTGGTCGAAGAATTTTTGTATTTCCAAATATTCCCAAACTTTATAACATTTAAACATATCCATCAATCATTCCCACAGAGTCGACATGTGATGTGAACCCAACATGATCAATTTCTAATTGATTTGTCGTCAAAATCAAACATGGTGGTTTTTCTCCAAGAATTCATTTAAAATCATATTCTATCCCTATTACATTTGAACTATAAACTCTCTCTCCTCTCCACTTTCAACACAATGGGTAGTGTAATTCAATGTTTGGGTGATTGAAAATGTGATATTTTGAAAAAAAAAATTGGTCCTTTATTAAAAAAATAAATTCAATGAAAACAATATATTCATTATCCTTTGATGTGTTAATGTAAATTAGGAATCATTAAAACATAATGTAAAATGATTTTGAAGGCTTTGATTATGATTTTCTTACACGTTTATGTTTATGAGGATTGTTTTTTAAAATTGTAGTTGTTCGATGTGATTTTTCAATTTTTACTTTTTCATCATCTTAATCTAAATGAAACAATTCAAATCCAATTGAACATGGGTGTAAATTTGAGATATTGGGTCCCTTTTATAATAGAAAAGGGTTGTGTGCCCCGATTAGTTTAATTTTCGTATCCTATAGAAAATAAAAAAATATTACCTTGTAGACAAAGGTTTTTTCCAAATGTGTGGTGCTTGGCACATGGGGATCATGAATCCATAGTTTTCAATCCCTTAATTAGTCATTACATACGTATTTTAGTTTATGGAATTCACAAAATCTGTGGAATGCATCACATGGTATCATGAATCCATAGTTTTATTTCCCAGTTTTTCTCCTTCCATATCTATTGTGGTTCAAAAAAATAAAAAATTTAAAACAAAAAAAAATGAAAAAATGGATATTACTCTTATTTTTTAATGTAATTCCCACCAAACTCTTCAATTCTTCTCCTTTAATAATACAATGGTCCCTGTGACTCTTGAGATTCGCAGGACATAATCATGCTTAATTGAAATTGGATGATATGGGGAGATGAATTTGATCACAATAATGGGCTTGGTGTTTGGATAGGCATGTGGACATGACTTCTAGTAAATGATTTTTATGGGATACAGGATTATTTATAATGATGTCTTTGGATTATAATTGAATATTAACAATGGAATACAACTTTATATTTTTTAGATTATTATTTCTCAGGACTAGCCTGAATAGCCCGAAGGCCTTCATTTTTATTGATTTTTCATAACTCCCCATTCAAGGGCTGAGGGGGAACCCTTACAAGGCCCATAGGTTCAGAGATTACATGGCTTGTAGGCTTAGAATATTACATGACCCGAAGGTCTTAGGGTATTCAACCAGACTATCTACAAGGAAATTCCCCTCCCTAGCATCTGCATCTTGATAGTATCTCTCCACCTTTGCATGAAAATCTTGCTAGGCTTCCCATGCAAGCACAGGCTGGTACCGATGGCATAGCCATACCCTCTCATTCTGACAATCCATTTCGCCCTACTCTGGTGAGTGCACCTGCTTTGAATCCTCTTCTAGGGATGCTCCTTTTTTTGTAGTGTGTCTGGGGCCTGGCATTCATTTGGCCTGAAGGCCTTCGCGTGGCCCTAAGGCCTTAAGGTGGCCCGAAGGCCTTGTGAATCAACTGGCCCGAAGGCCTTTGGTGGCCCAAAATCCCTTCAAGACCTGAGGACCAATGCGGTGTCCCGAAGGCCCAGATGGATGAATAGTTCTGGCTACTACAGTACCTAATAGTGCCTGCTACAGTACTGCTACAGTGTCTGCTATATTAACCCGGAAATATGCCTCCACCCGGATTTGATCTCAGGTCTCTTGGTTGCACCTAGCGAGTCCTCACCAACTGGACTGAGGCTATTTTTCATTTCTCAAGACTAGAAAAACACAAGTTTGGGGTGTGATTATCCACTAAAAAAATTATAATACTCCTTGATTATATTTGAATATTCAGGTTTATCAATGTACATAAACAAAATTTTTAGTTCATTTTATAAATTCATCTTCATTTCTAATCACATGTCCAATTCATGTTTAAAGTTAAAATTTGGTCCCAATTATTCTTATATTTGTTGAAAAAAATTATATTAACTACATAAATTTGATATTGTGGTATATTATTTACCACATTTTTTGAACATTTTTTCCTTTAGGATTAATTGGTGATTAAAAATAGAAGATGGAGTGTTTAGGAAGTGAATGTATAAATTTTGGGACAAATCATAATGGTCCTTAGGCCCATCAAATAAAAGTGGAGCCACAAATCAGGCCAAATTATACTAAAATTTTAAATTTAGAAATAAAAAATTATATGTATCATTTAATTCAACTATGTCTACAACTAATTATGAATTTTTCATAGAGATCCATGGAGCCCAATTTGACATTAAATTTGTGGGCTAGATTTGATGGCCCATAAAACCATCCCACTATTTGAGCATAACTTCTATATTGATGAACCAATTGGAATGAAATTTTGAAAAATATTAGAGTGAACTAGGAATAAAATATTTCTATTATACAACCATTAAATATTAATCCTTCTACATTAATTAACTTTCACACCAAGAGGGGGATGAATCTGGTCCAATTTTTGTGGTCAACTTTGAAACATCCAATTTTCTTTATTTGCACCGACCATTTGACTCTCTCAATTAATGGGTAGGGAATTTATTATTGGTGGGTAGAACTGATTATTTTAAAATGACTATATGAGGTGATAAAGGTTACAGGATTTAGGATCTATGTTTTCTTAATTTAAATGTATTTTTAAGCTTTCATTTTGTAGTCATGTTTTCATTTCTTCTCATGTATGTTTTTTGGTCACTTTTATTTATTAATAAAAGTTATTATTCATATTAGTATTATTAATTTATGATTTTTCATATCAAATTTATAACATTTCCTTTTGGTGTGAGTCTATTTGCATCAATGTTTTTGAAACTCTCCAAACAATGGTGGAGGGACTATTATTTATTTGTTTTTCATCATCAATTCTACCTCATCAGTGTATTGATAGCTTCCATTGATAGAATAATATAAATATAAGGATGACCATATAGTGGTTTGATCAAAGGGATTATAATGTGGATGTATTGGATGTTATTTCTAAATTTAATCATTTATAATCAATTCATTTTTACAGATTCTGAATCCTTGATGTTCCTTCCCCAATAATCTCACTAATGTTAAGGCTACACATTCAGAGTACTAAAACCATCCTCTAACATGAAGTGCTCATGAATATTATCCTATAAGTTTATAGGCGACTAGACTTTGGATAGTTAAAAAATCCATGAGTTATTTTGAATGTCAATATTTCATTTAAAGAAACACATGAAATTAATAAATTGAAAAAATTTATAAATAAATTCAACCAATGCACCCCAACTGATAACCAAGGGTCATATAATTAATTTTAAATTAAATTCACTTATGTATCTCATTATCATTAATAATAAAATCAATTAAAACCCAGTTTAGCCACTTCATAACCAAATCAAATCCAAAGAATGTATTATTATTTACGTTTCAACCTTGGTCTCTGAGTATTAGATAAACCAAGTTGTCCACAAGAAACTTATTACACCCCAATACATGGGTAAATTTGGGTAAAGCCACTTGGTGAAGGTGGATCCATCTCTAATTCACTAGGATTGTCTCTCATTAAATTTCTAAAGTCAACTAGATTTCCAGAGTGTGTGATATACCTTGGTTAAAAATGTATAGTCAACTTTGATTTGTACCTTTCTCTCACATAGGTAATAGACCACAAGTATCTACCCTGACATATAATTCACAATACTACCACCACCATAGTGTTTTTCACCCTATTTCCATTTCTAGATATAAAATTATCTGTAGATATTTCCGAATATCATTGATTTCTTTTATGAGTCTGATCTTCCCATATATGTCTACCTCAGCCATAACGTCCTTATCCATACCCTCCCTGAATAAGGGTTGGATCATATGAACCAACATATATCAAACATCGGCTCCCAAACCCATTTCAAAACATCACACCGTGGTAGAGTCATTGGAATCAATCTCTAGTGACAAGTAGACCAACTCAAAAATATAAGTGGTATACTCCATGATAGAATGATATCCCTAATATGGTTAAAAATTATTGATTCATCCCCACTCATAATGTAATTGGATAGAACTATTGATTAATTACCTTCTTGAAAGAGATACATGTATGTTATTTTTGTAAATTCACATTCATGATGGATCCCCACTATTTTATTCTTATACCTTAAACAATATAATTGGGTAAACCAACTCTATAGTCTTATAGGGTTTTTTTGGAATTTTAAAATCCTCTTAATCCAATCAATGTATTCTTCATATTATTGGGGTCCCTTATCACCATAAAATTTTGGAGGAATCTTCTTGATTAATTCTGAATCATGTTTCACATTTCATTTTTGTCCAATAATGAATACATGGACCATTTATTAGATCATTTAGAATATATATTCTAGTAATTCATAATCAATAAGTGAATTTTCTAGTCGGTATCACACCATATCATCCTCTCTATAATGCAGAGTTATTTTTCATAAATGATCCCTAATTTATAGAAAAAATAGAATGAAACCCATAAAGAACTAAATTTTATTCATAAAACATAAATTTGATTTCAAATAACTAAACCAAAAATTTATTTACATATTAAAAAACATTTAGACAATTTTGGACATTCCATAGTAAATTGAGTATAGTCATGAATGTGAGTTAACAAGGCACACTCCCACACAACTCGAGCTATGAATTTCATAACTCCAATATATCAAAAAACCTTTGAAAAAATATGTTAATAAATGAAAATTATCACATGATTTTATGAAAACCAATTCCTTTTATAAACATTTATAACAAACCAACCCTATACAACACATAATTTCAACCAAATTAGCTCAAGATAATGCCTAAAGTGCTTTCCCAATCACCACTAGCTAGAAACTGGCACCATGGTATCATAAAGAGAAGAGTGGAAATTAATTAACCATAAAAATACATATTTTAATATAAAAACAATAGAAGTATAACAATATATATCCCAAATATATCACATGTAAAAACAACCAAACCATAAAGGAATTATTAAAAACTGTATAACAGGGTCTAGAAATACACTGAACAAGACTAATAAAAAGGATCCCAAAGAAACCCTTAGGGCCATATCCATGTGACAATATGTCACCACCATCCCAACCCAATACAATGGAAACCTGATATAGGAATTATTTATTTTCCATAAAAAACATCATGTGATTTTTATTTTTCCAAACATTTCATATTCAAATTAAAAAAAATTAAGATTTTAATTTATCCTGGCGGTTAAAATATTTGTATGAAACAAATTTAAAGAATCGATATCCATATAAAATTGGAAATAAACCTATCAGCTGAACATATAGGTAATGTAACCTCAAAGCACTAAGGGGTTAATTATAACACAATGGTGTACACAAATCAAACAAATAATGACACTATCCAAAATAAGTTACTCCTATAGTTTGGGAACCTTAGCTATTAGGAATGTATACCCACTAGAAAGAAGGGAATCGTCTTAACCTCCCCTTAATATAGATTACTACACTTGGTATCTGATATGATTAGTGTTCTCAATACACTAATGTATTCATGATGTGATAATAAATTTCTATTCTATTCAATAAAATAACGTCATTTTTTATAAAATATTTTTCTAATGAAAACTCATTTCATTTGAATAACAAATTTTCAAAAAACAAATCTATTGTGATGCCATACCATTTTGACGACTGAAAAATCATTTTGGTTTAAAACAAAATTATTAGATTTTAAACAAATACATTATCTAAATCAATCCTTTTTAATATATAAATAAATATCAGAAAAAAAAATTCATAGCAATAAAAAATAAAATTCATCCAACGGACACACAATAATCAATTTCAAATAAAATCCAAAGGAAATCTAATGATCGTATGGAATTCCATGAGATATTCCATATGATAGAGACACCTACCATAAAAATAAATAAAAAATATTTGATTCAAAAATAATGATGTTTAATGAGTCGATCAAGTCCACATAAGACTATATCAACAAAGATTATTCCCAAGAATAAATGAAACACTAAAATATAGTTTTTTATGAATGGTGAGTGCCCAAAAATCCTTCCTTGAATAATAGATATGTAAAATGAGATAATGGGATGAAAATCCTCCATTAGGATCTCACATGGATATAGTGTCTATGATGATCGAGTGTTTTAAGAAAAAAATGATACCCCAACCACCACACCTTTTTGTTACCCACTATGCCATGGTGGCCTCACCTTAGAGACTGACGATGAAAATTTTCCGAGCCCAAGTCCTGAAACCTAGGCTATTATGTCCTAGACAAGGCCTCCACCATGTACATGGAGTGGTTTGTTGGATGAGTTGGACATCATGGCCACCAATATGTCATGCCAAAGACCATGCCCAAACCAGACCATTTTTTCACTAGTCATTTTATAGAAGAGTCCCAATGGCACACCATGGTCACCACAATAACTATAGTCCTAGCTATTTTGACCAGAATTCTCAAAAACCATTTTTTAATCCACCACGCACCTCTAAATCTTATGAAAATGAAAAAAACAAGGTAAAATAGGTTTTTTACTTAATTTATCATGTTGCGGTACAAAAATTCAGGCACCAATAAACTATATCATGTATTTTAAATACAAATTAACAAACTATATTGTAACTGTTCACACAATATTGGATTCAATTCACCTAATCTATGATTGGTTTTCACAATTTCCCCTATGTATGCGCCAGTTGGGAAGAGTTACTCATACATGATATGAAACCACAAGGATTCTATTAACATTGAAAAATATCAAACTACTTGATTGTCCCACAGTGTGTGGAATCCATGATCCACAACCAAACTAGAATTTATATACATAATATTAGACTACATAGTTTCTACTAACTATGTACTAATAATTTAACGTTTGTGATGGTATGAACAACTACAAAAATTTGGAAAATAAAAATAGATACTCCCTTATTTATGATAAATTTAAAAATTAAAAAAATAACACAGAAAGTTGAAATCAAGGTATAATGGTATTCCTTCTATAAATCAATTTTATCACACTATAATGATCCACAACACTTTACCCAATGCATAATTATGTTACTAACTCAAATAAAAAACCAACTACATTTACATATATCTAATTGATTCTTAATAATAATGTATATAATGACCTTTAATTTAAAGGATTATAATCATTTAACATTTGTGAAGCTATAAAAAACTATAAAATTTTGGTAAATAAAAATAAATACTTCCTTATTTATGATAAAATAAAAATTTAAAAAATAACACACAAAATTGAAATCAAGGTATAATGTTATTCCTTCTCTAAATCAATTTGATCACACTATATTGATCTGTAACACTTTACCCAATGTATAATTATGTAACTAACTCAAATTAAAATCCAACTACATTTACATATATCTAATTGATTCTTAATAATAATGTATATAATTCCCTTTAATATAAAGGATTATAATCATAGGAAATTAATAATATCTATAAGAGTAAGCATGGAGAGATAGGCAGTCTCCCCATAATTTTCTACGATAGGAACTATCCTTTTATCCAATGAGTAATCCGACCCATGTTACCTCTACAAGTGATTACTTACTTAATAGAGAGAGTAATTATATTAAAATTATAACACATAATATACATATAAATATATATTATAATTAACTTCATAATATAATCATATAACTCAGTAAAAGATGAATTTAAGGTAGACGAATAATAAATCAATTATCAAACCTATCATATAACTCCATAAATGAATTCATGAATATTTGATGATGAGATTTAATATATTTATACTAAGTCCTAAAACAATATTAATAATATAAAATTTATATTACTGAATAATGTTTAAAATAATAGTAAATAATGCAAAAAATCATAAATTTAGAGAAGCGATTAACAATTTTAAATAATTAATATATAAATTATTAACACTTTAAAAAAATTCATGGTTATTTTGATTTTTATTTTTTAAAAGTAAGGTTAGAAACTTTCCTGAGTGAGTAAGGCACTTTAAATAAATTAGAAACTAAAGCTACAAAATTATAAATTACTGATTCTTATAATGATTCATTTGAATGATGGGATCTAAATTAGTTGGTAATTGACAAGTCTATAGTGAGATTATTGTAGTTAACACCATTTTTAGAAATTCTGTACACTAGGTAATTGACCTTCTAATATGTGTGAGTGATAATAATGTTAGTGGATAAAAGAATATCCAAACACCAGATCCAACATACAGTTAGCTACTATGAAATGTGTAGGGATCCATCTCGAATGGCATGGAAAATGGTGGGGGAATAACATTTTAACTAAAGATAAGTCCATCTATTTGATTTATAAGATACACCATGTTAATTACATGAGAATATTATATTCATGGTGGGAGGAACACCATATGGTCCATAATGGTTTTCCATGATATCACCATGATGGGATCTGAAGAATTCCCTATAACATGATAGCATCATGTCCCCTCTTGATTAACTATCAGTGTTGACTTTAGTCCATCCTGCATGGGGAGATTTCAAAAAATAGAAAACGTAATAGAGGGTAGCTAAAATGTTTCATCAATATCAACATGCTTTAATATGTAAAATTCATGAATTGAATTATAGAAGTGACCACTTTGGATAATGCCATTATACCAGTCACTATCCGTCATTTGAGAAAGGGTGGTGAGAATATTGAAGGGAGTAGGATTCTGAATCATAGAATTTTATACATATGAAATATAGAAACCACTTCATTAGTAACCACCTAAAATATAATGAGTATATGGAGAGATAGTGGAAGACAAGTGTAGCTTTTTAGGAGATCTATAAAAAATTATCCTAAGAGAACTATGTTTTAAAAATGTTGAATAGTGATTTCCACAGAGCCAAGGTAGTATAATAAATGTGAAATGTGTGATAGGTTTCATCTATATTATAAAAGGAAATAATACATCTATAGAATATGGGAATTCATATAGATTATATGTTGGTGTTTTTTGGGACTTTCCCATGTGTTATCTTTCATAGCAGCATGAACCTGTATGGTTTGGTCCATTCATTATTATGTTTTCTGGTCTACTTTAAAATTTTATTCATGCATCTTATGATGTCATGATAAAACTACATAGTAGTTATAGTGAAATTATTTTTATTTTCTGAGAACAAAATATCATTTTGGGGTGTGACATTGTAATTACAAACCACATTCATGATCTAATCAATTAATTTTCTAAGATTTTTTTCGACCAGGTATCTGGTTAAGATAATCAATATGATACTCTAAAAGATTATAAAAAGAATCCAACAACATATTTTTTTCAAGTTATATATCCATAATTCTTCATCAAATCTCTTATGGAAATCCATTATGATTATGTCAAAATACTGGAATACTTGGATTTGAATGTACTACAGACAAAAGAATCAATGTAGTAAAAATTACTAGACATATGTTTTTCTATAAATCGAGTAAAAAGGTACCCAGTATCCTGAAACATATCATTATTGATCCTCTATATGAATTGATATTTTACTAAATCATTAAATATGTGAATATTTTTTATTCCCAAACCCCCAAAATCAATGGGATTGTAGTAATTCGTTCACAGTAATGTATCTAACCTTCTTCCAAGAGTGATTCCACATAAAAAAGCTCTTAATAGACATATGTATGATAATAATTAAACCAATACTAAAATTTTAAACCAGTAATTAATAAAAAAATCATATATATTTACATATTTCTTAAGTAAACCCTATACATCCATAAGTAGATATTTACCCCTCTAAGAGTCATGTTGTTTCTTTATTTGAAACCCAATATTAGTGAAATTTTATGCCTTGGTCCTTATAAAAAACATAGGGATACCAATACAAGTGATGGGAAACATTCATTACCTAATTCCCCAATCATTGAAAGTATCTTTATTCCTAGATGTAAGAATATTTTTTCTAAAATACTCAAGATATTGATTCTATATTATCTCTTAGTGCGAGACCCTTTCATAATATAAGAGTGTTTATTTAGGAAATAAAATTTTATTATTATACTGATGAATAAAAATAATACAGTCACAAAAATATTTACTATGAGAAAGGTATGATAATTATATAGCCACTATGGTAGCTTACAGTTTTTATTCTTAAACCTTGCTATTGGGAACAATGCTAAAATAGTCCTCTGAAAATGAGAAGTTTTCTATAAAGGGGGGATAATATTTCATAAGGAAACATGAGAATTTAATGTGAAATTTAGGATAACTGTTAAAGAAAATTGATACATGTGTTCATGTAATATAAATATTCACCTATTTTATGACTTTTTATTGAAAAAAACTCTAGTCATCACATAATAAATTAAACTCTAATTCATTGTGTCAAAAAATTTGTAACATTAAGTTTCATGGAAATTTTTTACCCTGTGGTGGAAGTTCAGAGCATGTTTAGACACTTATAGGCTATTACAAGGAACATATAAATACATCATCATTGGATGAATCCAAATTGATCCATATTGACTCTCTTATTAAAAATAGGGGTTATCATGTTTATGAGGATCATTCGACAGTTCTTGTAAATAGTGTTATCCAATGCAACCAGATTGAAAGGGTGAATTTTATTGGTATTCTCGAAATTTATAATTATATCAATAAATCAAGAATTAGTTCCCTGAGGAATGGTACCGTATCTGAATAATTGATGAATACTCATGAAAAAATCATTTTAAATAATTTCCTAATATGTTTGAAAAAATTAATCGGTGAAACTATCTATGAAAAAAGAAATTACATAATTAAGAATAAATATATTTAGTTGATCTTAGATTCAAGTGGAAGATAAATGAGCATAATATTATCATCTTGACTAAGAATCTTATGAATAATTCTTTTTCTCATGTCATTTTTGATGTTATATCCATTAGATATATTCTTGTAGTATGATATGAAATTATTAGAGAGATCATTCTTGTTTTCCAATATCTATTAACAAACTTGTAGGAGTTACTGAGTTCTATTTCATTTTCTAGCTATCTATAGTAATTTTAAGTACAATGAGTTAATATCTCTATGATTGAGCCACTTGTACTTGAAGGCATCCCTTTTAGTTTTATCTTTAAAATATAAGAGTTAATTGATTTTAGTGGAAATCACATCATCTTGTTAGATATATAAAGAAAAGAAAATATTTGTTTTCTCCTCTTGAATATACTTGTGGGAGTCCTCAAGAAATTTAATTTAATTGTATAGTGAATTAAATTAAACCCTCGTCCATTACTTTAGAAAATATTTTTCATTCTAAAAATCATTAAACATGGGAGGGAATCATTATTATAGTTTAATGAATTCCATATTCCATGTGCAGTATTTCCAAACTCTGGGTGAAGAGCCTAAGAATTTTTAAATATGAAGGGAAGAGGTGGCTTTGGATCTTTGGGCATTATTTTAACAAAAATGAGGTGGTGATCCAAATTATTTTTAGAAATTTTTATATAGTATATGGAATCCAATACGTCAAGGGTTGTCCCATTGAAAAAAATCTTGAACAAGTTTTCTTGATTCCATATCATTAGGTGTTTTAGAGTCCATGTTATTTGGTACCACCATGATTGACTTCCAACAAGATATTTTCTTCAATTCAGTCCTTATGTTACCTCTAATCAATGGATTTATTCATAGTACCCAGATTACCATCTGAATATAGGATGGTGTTGGATTCATTTAAAATAATCAATGTATCATTGAGCCAATAAGTTATGGTAATTATTTTCTACTATATATTTCTTTGATCTTGATATGTATAATGTGTGTATATAAAGAAGAAGAAATATTGTGCATCCATGAATTCAAAAATAAAGTAACCCTTTTTTCACTGGTGCTAATGATGAATGTACTTACTAAGGAATAGTGAGTAATAGCCCATATGTTCCTAACCTCTATATTGTATATATTTATACCAAATAGCTAGTAATCAATTATTTCAATGATAGATAACTAAGTGGATAAATGTTTCATTAATTCAAAGAGTCTAATCAATTTTGGTTTGGAGTTTTAAATATAATGTCTTAAAGAGATAACAGTTTTAAAATTAATTATCCCAAAAAATTTACATTATTAAATATTTATTAAAAGTCAGATTTTGGATTGGTTCCCAACTTCTTCTTCCAACCTAATCTCATTTTCAAATAATATCTCATGGGATTATCTTCTTTCTTCTCTTCAGTATGTTTATTTCCAATTATTACTATCTATTTTTTTCATTGTATGCAATATAATATAAACCTCCATTATATAAATTAAAGTAACACAATTAGCATCCCTCTAAAGAGATATTGATATAAAAAATGGTGTATTGTTAGCATGATAGGTAGAAATTCTTGGTTTCATATCCTATGACACGTCCTAGGTGACCAATGTCATCTGATTTGTATTTTCTTGAATTCAAACATTAGATTTATTGGGATCCATATAAGAGAGGCAAAATAATTTACTCATTTCAACCTCAATTGATGGATCTGCATTACAATTTGACTTTTTATATGACATTTGGTTACCCCTTATACCAAACTAATAATATCAGTGTTCTCTAGATCTATCTATAAGTATAGTCAATTGTCAACATCACTCAAAAGATTCTCATCATTAGATATAATGTAATTTCAAATTTATGGTTGTGGAGAAGACTCCATTGTAGTACCCTCTTCATATTATTATTCTCTCCATACATGTTGGAACTTGTGTTCTTGAATGGAACCATAAAATTAAAAACAATTTTTCTGCACAACAGTGTCTGATATTCCCTCAAAATCATCTATTTCGGAGGATTTACCATTTTCAAAGAAGAACTTATTTTATCTTTGAATCTTTTTAAATCTTTCTAAAATTTTTCATTTGGTGGAGGCTTGAACTACATTGTATAACCGTGTAGCTAAAAATTGAGTGGAACACTATTTTTCATATTCAAAGGGGGATTTGTATGTCTTCATACTTGAATTTAACCTATACCTTATGATCATTCTCCACAAGAGCTATGAATTATGGGAGTATAAAATAATGATTGGTATCAACAAAAACTTTTCCATAGAAACCCAACTCCCCACCCAGATTTCTCAGGTCCAAGTAGACATTAATTCCAACGCATGAGGCTATATCACTAAGGATTACTAGATACTAGAACATCCAGTTTAGACCATGAGTCCTAATATATATTTGGGATATGATTTTTTTAGTGTATGGATTTTACTTCATACCCCATTCGAATACTATATGAACACACGAATTCAATTTTAGACTCCCAATCCTCAAAGAGTTGGAGAGTTCCTCCATACTACTAAGAACAATGCATAAGTAACCATTTCCAATCAGTATTTTCCTAGAGTTGTAGAATATCAAGAAATGATCTATTTTAATTCGGATATCTATATAAGACTAGGTTTTATCACCTTTAAAATATGTAATATGTCCAAGGATAAATTACATAGTTCAAGACTTTACTATAGTTAATTAGGATCTAAAACAACCAAAAAACCCCACTTATATATTTTCTAATCTTGGGAACTTTAGATCAGTCATATTCAACCTAATTCAAATATCTAGAGAGAACATCCGACATGGAGACTACATTTCCATGAAAACATTGTAAGTAACATATATTATTTTTCTTCTTTTTAGAATTTAGGACTGAATGTTAGAAATCAACAACCTTTACTTTTTTTTCCATGGAAAGATGTGTTCTATCATTAATGGGAAAATAAAATAATGATGAAATGACCCCATTTATTATCATAAATCCTTGATTAAAAATAGATCTCAATCATCATCTAAATTTTGAAATACTGTTGTTTGTGTCAATGAATTTATGAGTTCTTATAAAAATTTCATACCGTATAAATAACCCATTATATTGATCTCAATATGAAATTTTTAAGTTTTCAATTTACATGGAATGTTATATGAACTCATCCATATTAAACTTAATAAAATATATATATATATAAATTAAATGTCTTGAATTTTATTTAAAACATTGATCAAATCATCCAAAATTCCATTTTGAATGTTTTGAATAATTCTACAATTGTGATGTTAAAATAATATTTGAATAATGAAATAATCAATAAAATATTAAATTAAATTAACATCTAAAATATTTATTCCTATTTTAAGTATTAATAATCATCAGATTATTAACCATATAAATATACATTATACCTAGATAAAATCTAGGAATTTATTTGTTTAGCATTAAATCCCCTTTGCTATATATAGTGACATTCTAGAGGTCTCATTTCTGAAATGTTTTTGAGAATTTAAATGAAAAGGTATTTCTATTTTAAATTTTACTCAAATGGTATTGTACCATATCCTATAAAATTTTGTTTTCTGTATAATATATTTTAGATAAATTGTACTACTTTGTAAATTCATTTTTCTTTGGAATTCTGTTTTAGAAAAGAGGTTTTGGCCAAGTTATTTCACTTGTAATTGAAATTTAGTGAAATCCATTTTAGGTTAACCATGCAGATTAAGTAGTACTTCATAATACAACCAAAATGGATGGTATATTTAAACAATGTATTGTTCAATACTCATGGTTGATGTTTCCAAGACATCTTCTCTACTTACCATAAGAAAAGTACATCATCTTATGATGTAGTACGTTCTATAATTTTCTTTTAATGATCATATATGGGATTTTACGTCAACTATGTCATGGTCTCATGGAATATGAAAAAGAAATAGTCATTTCTCAGATATTTATTCCATGTCCTTACACTAGTATGAGCAAAAATAATCATTTTGGAGACAATATATCATGGATACAAAAAAAATCGTATTTTATAATTTATTTATTCTGTCAAAGATCAATCCAATCCTTGAAAAAAACTACTATTGTACAACTTAATTGTTTTAAAATGTTTAAAATCTTCTTTTTCATAGTACAATTGAATAATATCCTAGAAATAATTATGATCTATTTATATGTTTTTAATGAATAATTAAATAAAGGGAAGAAGAAAATACCTTAAAATGGCCAGTCATGACATAAAACAAGTGTTTAATCATGATCACTGAGGATAAACTAATGGGGTTCTCCCTTCTATAGTATCCACATATCAAATAATTTTCCCAACTATTGTGAAGGATAAACCTCCCATACCTTATTTCAATAACAATTAAATTTAAGTATAAAGTGAATGATTGGTTGAAAATGATCATCAACTTGAGTGTTTCTTACATAGTGTCACAATTTAATGGAACCACCAACCAGATGGGGACTAAACTAACATTATTTGGGAATTCATGAGCACAAAATCCTCAAAAATATTTATGATACATTCTCTAATTGGTCATGCTATTTTGAATGGTAAAAAATAACGGTGAATCATCATAAGGAAATTTTTAATGTTTAAAATTCATGAATAACATTCTAACTCTTAAATATCATCATCTCATGATGAACCGATCGAGCATGATATCATGGGGATGAAAAACATGGTTTTATTACATTGTATCATTATTTTATAATATCATCTATGAGAACAGAAAAAATGAATTTCACTATGTCACTGAGCTCCCTCGCAACGGCTATAAAATTAGTTATGTCGTAATTTATGTGATTATAGTTCATTTCCCAACATTATATTTCACAATATTTCTCCTATATATTTCATCACATGGTAAATAATATACTTTGACTATGGGATAAAATATTATAATTAGCTACAATATAGACCTTAACATTTATATTAATTTCTATAGAAGCTATGGGTATGCCTATAACTATCTCATTCATAGAAAAAGCGTAACTATCAACATATTGTTGAAAAATTGTAGAACATGATCCATAATATCACCCTCAATGGTTATTAAGACAGTATATTCAACTATTAATAAACCTTAAAACTATAAACATTATAGTGGATATCTATTATATAGAGTTTTATATTATCCCCCACTATAAACACCACTTCATCCACTTCATCAACATGAATCCTTTCTAAATTCCAGATGATCTACCACAATGTTTTTTTACAAATGAGGTTACACCTTATTACTGACCACAAAAATCACTATACTCATCCATAATTATCTTATTAATAACCTCTCTATAATTATCATTGAAAAATAGTCTCACCTAGGAGTGTATCAATTAAATTTTATAAATATTAATGTGTCAAGTCACCATCAACTAATACCATATTGGAGTTAGTGAAAACCAAAATAGAATTATAAATGTCTCACTCTATGATTTTGGGAAATTATCTTTTTCAAATAAATTTTTTATTTTTTTATTTTTTTATTTTTTTTATTACACTCGACAGTATATTTATCTTGTGTTACACACAATACTGATTTTATATTACGTTATACGCAACATTAAGTATTAATAAAACATGAAGTAGTATTAAAAAATATTATATAATATATCATTAGTCACCTAGTTGTTTGAATAGCAGGAATGAATAGTATTAATTAAATAAAAAAAATATATGGTCTACACATGTATATAAAATTAATTCATATGTTATCATTTAATTAGAAATGAAAATAAAAACACTTTTAAAATAAAGAAATTATTATTTTGATAAACAATTTTAATGACTACAAAATATTTTAAAGTTAATAAATTCAAAATTCACTTTTTTGATTGATCATAATAAAATTTACATATTTTATATTCACTGAGATATGGAAAATTCATGTTATTGTTTTCTAAAAAAGATATAATAATTATTCGATTTTTTCACTAAAAACTATATTTTTCTAAAAAGGAATTTTTTCTTATTTTGTAATCAAATTTTAAAATTGATTCATTCAAATTTTATAAATTTTTTTTGAAAAAATAAATTTCATATTTGAAATAATAATTTCAAATTTATCTTTGGTTGAAATCTTGAAAAATTTCTATGAATATAAATTTTTCGATGAATAATGAAAAATACTTAGATTTATTAATAGTTATAATTTATTCTAAAGCATTTAAAAACATCTAACTTATTTTTATGTAGTTTTAAAGGAAAATTTAGTTTAATTATATTTTTATTACCATAATTTAGGTCATTGAAATAAATTTAATATTAAATATTTATACAAAAACTTTTTATTCTTTTATATATTTTCTCTTCGTAAAATCGCTTTCTTATAGCGTCTATGTGATTGATTTTAAATTAAAGTTTTAAACTTAAGGGAGTTTAATTTTGAAAAAAGGATAATATATTTAAAAAAATTATAATTTATTTTATCTAGTAATTTCAACCTACTTTTTTACTATAATGAATAGTAACCATAATAAATATTTACACTGGTTAAGGTAAAATCAATATACCAACAGGGTTAAACAAAAAACATAAGGGTTAAAAATTAAAATGAACTTATAAAACACTCATTTAATATCCCCATTTAAACCTTATCTATTATATTATTTATAATATCCCATTTTTTTTATTTTTCATTTGAAAATCATGGGCACACCTTTTTATTTTCAAACATTACAAGTGGGACACTCACCTCACTTATAAAAGGAAACATCCACTCCTCTTATATGAGAACATTAAAATCCCCTTGGATAAGCTAGTCCCATCTGAAATAAACTAATTAATTCCCTCCTATAATCCAATAATCTTTATTTTTTTAGAAATCCAATTAGAAATCCTTTTTTAAAAAGCAAAAGAAGTCATCCATAGAAGGCGTAACATCCCTAATCGGCCATTTTATGTTATTACATCCTACACCTCCTTCATTTAATATTATAATGTACATATATGATATCCTTGATATCTTAAATATATATAGATGTAATTTTGTTGATGTGATAAAGTAAATATTTCTTCTATTCCATCGAATGGGTCATGAGATCACCATTCATATATAAGGAGGACAATCGCCTCTCGAACTGATGTAATTTTATTCCCATCACCTTTTATCTTCAATTTATATAATTATTGATTTATTGATTATATATTATATTGATGAAAATATTTTTCTTCCGAAATCATGAAATCATATATTCCTTATAACCATCCATTATGTGGGAATATTATAACATTTTCATGTGTATAGAAGATAACTACATTTTGAAGTGATGTGATCCTTTAAAACATTGCATTGATGTTAAAAAGTATGGGTTTGATGAACATATCTGATATATATTACATAATAATGACTTTTTAATGGTAATGTATTATACATATTTTCTTTCTTTAAACCCATCAATAAAATAGAAACAATTTTCATGTGTATGTGTGACAAACTATCTCCTTGAATAGTGTATTTAATTTTCTATATATAACTCTTATAGATTTATCTATATGGAATCACACCTTTTATTACATAACTTTTCATTTAAATGGTACAAACATCGGATATTTTAAAATTCTTTTCTTGGAAAAATTGTATATAATACAATAAAACTAGATATTTTATTCTAAAAAATTTGGATGAATTCTTAATAGTCTCATAAAAAGTAAAATTACTACAACTCATAACCTGTAGAAATACAATATGGTAAAGTGTGAGAATAATTCCTTGTAATGGAAAGCAAGGGAAAACAATTTACATGTGATCTGGAGAATTATCAATAAGAATTTGATGAATATTATAAAGGCGTGACAGAAAAAACAAAGAAATTTCTTTGGAAAAATAATATGAATCATAACAAGTAAATATGGATATAGTATTTAATTGAGTAATTAATAATCATATAATCAAGGTTTATCACTGAGGTGCCATAAAAATTACCTAGGTTATTCACCAGGGTATCATAAAACATGTCATCTCTATACATGAAATTCATTAACCAATACATAGGAGCATGATTATGGTGAACCATTAACATTTATTAATTAATATGATCCAAATATATCATTATAAATAATTACCTAAAAAACTTGTGAATAATAAAATAAATGGGTTTCATATCGAAATAATTGCATTTTAAAATAAATAATAAAGACTAGATATTTATGTCATTATTAACCCAAAAAAATGAAGGTGGTTTTCATGTACGTTAATCCTAGAATAAAAATAGATTATTTTGAAATCTAGGAAAATAATCATGGAAAAGAAATATGTACGGGTATACACAAAATAAAAGAAGATAATTTCTTTAGAAAAAGAGAGAAATTTTGGAAAAATAATATTGTATCAAAATGGTTATGAAACATGGTTTTGGAAAATTGTAAAAAGAGTGTTGTAAAGATTATATAATTCATAAAAGAATCTTAATAATGTAATGGTACTGAATAAAATAGAAAGAAGAAAATATTTTTGATATTTTATGGACAAACAATATAGAAAATTAAAAATGAAAGGAAATAAGAAGTTGGGTTTCCCTTACCTTAAAGAGTGTCCCAAAAACATGAAAATTGGGAAATTGGGATCTTGAGACCACTTATTGAGGGAAAAAGCATAGCTCAGAGGAGGATGAATTTTAATTGAATGAAAATGTATAAATTTATAGGAATTTATAGAAATAGTGGAGGATTTCTATATTAATTTTCTTGGACACCTAGTAAGTGGTAAATGTAAAACCATAGGCTATCCCAAGGTGTTTCCCCAAGGTATTGGATACTTGGGAAACCTATTATTTAATTTTAATGAAAAATAGTCGAAAAAAATTATTCTACTTAATACATAATTATTATATAATTATGATGTCATTAAAATACCAGAAACACATATCTATATTCTTACTATTCATGAAAAACTAATATATTTTAGAAAATTCTCATAAATTTACCCTAGCCTAATTTCAACATGTTGATTTAAAAAATGATATTTATTTTCTCATAATAATTATTTAAATATTATAATTTAATCTTATAAACATAAAAATAATTATTTATTAAAAAAAATATAGCGGATAGAAATTCCATAGTGAAATGGCATAGTGAAATTTCTAACACATGAAAAAAAACAAATATATTTAATCATTTATATTTAAATATAAGTATTTTAATTATACTATTTAATTATAATAATCATTATTACTAATACATTTCCTTATTATAATGACTATATATTTTTTGAAAGGTATAATTTCTATCCGAAAAATCAATTTACCAAATTCCAACTCAATTTTATTACAAAAAAACTCAGAAAATAAAATTAATTGAACAAAAATTTTATTTCCACAATTTACTTATGCATTAAGTAACTAGGGTCTTAAAACATAACCCCATAGAACACCCGCATAAGACCTAAGGGTAAGGTGTATGGTTGTGATATATTCTTTGGAGGCTCGGATAAATCAATCGAGTGGTAATGTCCACTAATTTTAACGTCTCCCGTATGCGATTTTGTTCAAGCATAACATGTTGAAGCTCCGCTTGGGTTTGTTCAAGAGTGATACCTAGTGATATTACCATCCTCCAAGACTCTGACAATGGGCTTCATAAGGCACGACTCTATTGTTTGAGGCCATCATTTCTCTTTTTTTTTGGTAAGTATCAATTATTATTTCAACATATAACACTAATTAAAAGATTTAGAATTACAAATATAGTATTGTTTCCAATGGTTTAATTGACTATTGGTCACAGTTTTCCACCATTCATATGACAGTCAAAACCCAATGGTCTCATTTCAAATTATACACACTTAACATGATATATTTTTGTTGAGTACAAAATAATATAACACCAATTTTGATAAAACAATTATTATTCAAAATGTACTGGTCATTACAATAGTCCCCCCACCAAGAAATTTTTTCCCTGAAATTTCCAATTGTTCCCTTAGTTTATAAATGTTGTTGGTACTTCGGTCTGATTGTCTCCTCTTGTCCTATGTCACTTCCTCATATTTATGGTACCTCCATTACACATTGATAGTGAGGGTACTCTTGTTGTGGAGAAACCTGTCTCTATGGTCCTAGATCTCCAGCATATTCTCATCATAAGATATTCCATGTTCGTATTTTCCACCTCTGTAATAAATACATGTGAAGGATCAGGTGTATACTTTCTCAAAAGGGAAACATAGAATACATCATGAACATGAGCTAGTTTTGGAGAAAGTGGAAGTCGATCGGCCATTAATCCTATGTGATCAAGGATTTCATAAGGGATAATTTACCTGGGACTAAGATTACATTTCTTCCCTAACCTCATGAATATCTTCCCTCTTGAAACATGATGGAATAATTTTTCACCAACATCAATCTCAAAATCCCTTCTATGGTTGTCAGCATAGCTCTTCTACTAACTCTAAAATGAATTTATCTGTTGTTGGATGGAATGAACCTTTTATGTAATCTCTTTCAGAAGATATGTCCCATTAATATTTCCCTCACATGATTTATCTCAACAATTTGGCATTCTACATCACTTCTCATATATATCTTCAAGTGGTTCCATTTGAATACTTTAATGGTAGTTATTGTTGTATGACAACTCAACTAATGAGAGGTTTTGATCCCATAATACTTTAATTTATATTGATCATATTCTTATCGTGTCCCTGAGTGTTTGATTTGTCATTCTAGTAAGTCCATCAGGTAGGGGGAGACATGTCATATAGAATTTCAATTCATTATAGAGAGAATGTTGAAGACACTCTAGAATTTTGATGTGAACCTTGGATCATGAACAAAAATTATAGAAAGTGGTACTTCGTGAAACCTCACCACTTTGCATAAATATTGGCATGTTACTCTAGAGAAAAATCATCCCAAATAGAGATAAAATGGGAATTCTTGGTGAGACAACACACTATAACCTATATCACATTGTTTCCTTTGGTTTTTCTTAGGAGACCAATGAAAAAGTCCATAGTGATATTTTCCCACATCCATGCTAGTATGGGTAGTGGCTATGATACCCCTTATGAAGATTTCTATTAACCATCACTTGTAATATAGAAACACGAGATTAACATACATGGATGTCACATAATTTTAGATTAATATTTAGTACATTACGAAAAAACATGCCCCAGGACAAAAATAGTTATGTGTATTTGGAAGAATGGAAACAAAATATTCAATCCTAGTAAAAGATCTTCAATATCTCATATAAATATCTCCACCATTATTAATTATACCTAAAATATTTATTCATTACTTAGGGAAACGAAACATAAAAAAATGGTTGAGTGTATACGCTCAATAAGGGTAAATAAAGAATCTTTGCAAGTATAACAAAAACAAAAGGGTATGGAACTTTTGGATAACATTTTAAGATCATACCCTATATATTCGAGATCATAATAATGATTTTAATTTCATATGTCATGAATCATAATAAAATATAGAATATAATCCATGAAATCATAACCTAGGAAGGAAATATTGAATTTCTGGCATACATATAACAATATAACATTTTATGTCAAGGCTGCCTACCAAGACCATTATAACATGTTAGGAATGGGTTTGAACCATGTACCTAGTTCAGGCTTGGGCTAACATATCATGCACCCTCTTAATTTTAGGATTAGGACAAAGCCCATGTACCTTCAAGTTTTTAGTCTTGTTCTACCGTGTACCCTCTTAATTTTAGGTTGGGGTACAACCCATGCCACTTCTTATTTTCGAACATGGTCTACAACATGTGCACCATCTTACATTTAGAATTATGATATGACCCATGTACCTTATTGTTTTTGGACTTGGGATAAAACTCATGTACCCTATGATCGCATATACAACTTATCATTACCCAATTAATTAGAGGTAGATATAAGTCCCACAGATCTCATTATAAAATCTTACATACATGATCCACAAAATAAAAAAGAATCGTATCTTAACCCCTGAAATGAAATGGTTATCATAAACATATCATATCCTTTGGAAAATGATACATGATTCATTATCAATTCATCGAAATCATAAACCATGAATGATAGATAAATTTCATAAATAAATAAGATGTGAAAGGGAAACAGGTTTCATAAAGACCATGCCATTATGCATAACCCATTTATGTGAAGAATAGTAATGTAACCTTTGGATAATTTCCGTTAATGGCATGAGTGAAATAAACAGATGTTATCTTATATTTAATATATCTTGGAAGGATATTTTTAAAACATTTCCTGATTTAATATCCTTTCTTCCATGAAAAAATATCTTTAAAACCTAAATCCTTTTAAAAACCATTTTCCTTAAAAACTTGTAAAAGAATATTGGAAACCTTTAGAAATAAATTTCATTGAAAATATATTTTTTTAAAAAAATTAAAAAAAATAAATTTTGAAACATGAAAATAGAGCTTAAAATAAATAATGGTGGGTAAATATATACATGTGGTACGAGGTTAAAATAACACTCCTTTTACATGGTAAAAAGGATAAAAAAATGCCTCATTCTGCGTGTGACCAGAATATTCCTTTGAAAACATTTTTAAAAGAAAAAAATGGTAAACATTTCTTTTAATGATCATTTAATATTAGTATAATATTCTTGGAAACCTTTTTCAGAAAACATGGTTTTGACGGAATGCATATTTTTGGTCAAAGAGTGGGTAAATTCATGCCTTCTTAGAAAACACATTATTAACTACCTTATGTAAAAAAGAGAGTAAAAATGGAACCAATACATGACTATATCATTGATGACCAAGGTAAAATAATACTAACAGTATTTCCTATTATATGGATCACAATATTATATAAATGGTAGAATAAGAATAAATAATCTCAAAAGGTAATGAGATTGGTTCAATAAACTCTTACCACTTCATTACATGGGACCATTATTTTCATCTAAGAAAACGAAATTAAATAAAAATATATCATGAAAATAAATAAATTCACTATATAACATGTAAAATAGAATAATATACACCATTTTAAAAAAAAATTGGTCATAACAAAACATATGTCTCAAAAAAAGAAAATTTGAGGCACAACTAATTTACTAATTTGGTAACATTTGAAACATTAACCCCATGAAATAAACAACAATGAATGGATATTTAAATGGAAATAAATGTAAATATATGAATCATATAATGCATCAATGGAAATTATACATTCCTAACAAAAGGAATGGGTGGTGAATTAAGCATGTATCTCAAAAAAATAAAAAGTGAGATGGAACTCTCTTTCCTTTAGTGTTAACTCCCATCATACTCATTAAAACCACATGTATAATAAATATATAATTATTATAAATCAATAAATGAAACATATTCTTACTTATACTACCATATAGGATAGTATTATGCCATTATATTACCTTCTTGTTAACAATTATATGTTAAGGTTTTACTTTGGGTAATAATTGCTTTGTTTTCCACATTGTCTTAATTTTTTATAACTTTTATCCTTATACTAATACCATGATTTACATAATTTAAAACATTATTTAAATATAATTTTTATTCATTATATTATATTATAATAACCAATATGATATTTATGTATGAAATGGAATTTACCATTCATGGAGACGGTAAGCCTTATGTGTGAATGAACGATATTTCGGTTTCATTGTCGTGTTGAAAGAAAGTAAGTAAAATAAAAATATGTATATGTTTATATATATATATATATATATAATTATTAAAATATATTTATTATATCATATTTAACATATATATTCTCTAAATCCATCCCTAATACATTCCACGTAGTGTCGGAACAAATAAAATCGCATTGAAGGGCGATAGTCCACACTTTCCCAAACGAAATTATCATAAATTAAGGTATAAATATATGTTTTTTGAAATAATTAAATAACATTAAAGAAATAATAAATATAATATATAAAATATATAAATAGAGTATCCGTCTTAATTTCTTCCGTGATAGTAGGTATTGGTTAAATGAGTTGTCAATGTTTAGTGAGGCGGGAGTTCATTGTACACATAAATAGTATGTTTGTGACCTATTATATGGATGTGTGAGTAAGTGTAAGGAAAAAATTATAATATAAAAAATACATTTTTATTTATTATATTGGTTTTTTCATACAATTATTGTAGAAATAGATTATAGATTTCTATGAAAGAAAATAAAATAGAACATCTTGAGAGAAGATGTTAACTCTTAATTGGGTAACTCCAACTAGTTTGTGCCAAAAGGCTTCATTAGATTGTTTCATGCCAAAATAAGTATTTAAGGAGTAATTATGGGATTTTGGGAAGTTTATTGGGAATATTTGGTACTAATATAAGTGTTTTGATTGGTATGATGTAGAGGGAGAGGTGAAAGCCTTTTATAGAAAAGGGAGAGGACACACTTTGTATTTTTTAAAACATGTTAGGTGCACCCACATTTTTAACAAAACACCATGTCATAGCAAAGCAATAAAGATCAATAATGGAAGTTTAAAGGCCGAATATTTTTCACCAAATAGGTTTTGGAAAAGTTTATAAGTCGTTTTTTGTCTTAAATATAAGGCTTAGTCTATAGTTAAGCTTAGTTTTACCTTAATCAATGTAATTAATTTCACCAATATTTTTAGTCAAAAACTATGTTAACCTTATTAGAAATTTTCAATTATTATGATTCCAAATATGGGATCTATTTTTTCAATTTCCAATAATATAATTTTCAAAAAATAACTTAAAATTAATATCGTTGATGGGATGACACTGTGGGGTTTTAAAGTAAACACAATCAATCTTTTTCTATGTTTTTAAAACAAATTTCCAATTGAAATTATTTTCAATGACCTCCATTAGATTAATTGTTAAAAATATTGTCCAATTGAACTTTTAAAATAATATTAAATATAATTTATCCTTATAAATATATTATATAGATAACATGTTTTGATTTAAGATATTGTATATTTCACAATTCATTCCAAAAGGAATTTCCCAGAAAATTCCCAAATATTAACCATAAACTAATTTGGACATTATAAATTAAAAAATTATGTTTTTTATCAAATTAAATTTATAATTGTTTCTACAATTAATTTTATAATTTTTCATAGAAGGACATTAAAATTAGTTAATTTGAAAAAAAAATAGTATTTTTAAATATATAAGGACGTTACCAAAACTAATATCTTTCATCATCAATAAGTATTATTTATATAAAACCATTATAAAAAATATTTGAAAATTATTTACCACTATTCATATTTCTATATTTAATGGATAAATTATAATTATATCATTTAAGTAATCATAACTATTAAAAAGACATTTTATAGAAACTCTGTGTTGTGTCTAATGTATGCCAAGTTGGAATTTCATGTTTCATATGCCAATATTGTGTTCCATTTAAAGTATACCAAGTTGAAATATAACCTCAGTGTTCCTTGTAGATCAAGATAAAAATTATATTGTGTTTAGTTCATTATTAACTTGGTGTTGTGTATAATGCAAGACAAACATATTTCTTTAATTTAAAACAAAACATTTTTACTATTACGGGAAATGGAAAATACCACAAAGGTTAAATTAATTAGAAAAAAATAATTCCCTAATTATTTCATGGATACATTATACCCCCCCCTCCCCAAAAAATTAATCTGTTCCTTGAATTTTTTTTGGTTGTCAAGGGTTTAATACATTAATGTTTCATTCAAAGAAACCCAATTAAAAAAATGGATACTAAAAATTCCCGTAAAAGGGAAATTTTGAACTATAATGGCTACCCAAAGTAACATATAACTACGTTTAGTCATAGTAGAACATAGGTTGGGGTGAATATTTGACATGTATTAAAAGTTTGAATATTTAAAATGGTGATTTAGGTCATCAATCTCAAACAAGTGAATTATCAAGGAAAAGTTGGCAAACTAAAAGATATTAATCAGTGGTGATTTAAAAGGCCATTAGTTCAAAAATATTATGGTATGAGGACAATAAATTTTCTTTTGATCATTATCCTAATGTTGAGTAATTAATTTATTGACCAATAATATAAGTAAGTATACTTACTTGATATATTTCAATAAAAATATTCTTTCTTTAGTTATAATTTTATCAAATTTATAATTCATCCATTACATCATGTAATGGACGTTTATAAATTAACTTGGATTCCTTGAGTGATAAAAGAAACTTTTAACTAATATTAAGGCCCATAAAAGATTGAAAAATATAACTATTTCTCTCAAATTATTCTTCAAAATAAATATGGTTGATACATTAATATGTAAACATAAAAAGATACTCTACCATTTCATAATTAATAAGTATTCAACAAAAATAATTACACATTAACCAGAACAATTTGTAGTCATATGGTAATCATGAAACCCTTAACATCCTTTGGTCATGGGTTTAAGACTCGTGGTCCTTTCAAACATGATTGTTTTTCACCCAACAAACATGATGTCCTTTTCTTAAACAACAATAATATAATTTCACAAATATGATGGAAATATTTGAAATAATGATAATCACTATATATCATTTTAACTATTTTTTCCCATATAACCATAATATATAAATATTTCATCCAAATGTTAACTTAAACATTCTGTCAATGGTTATCCTAATAACCCTTCTAAAAGATAAAAACCCAAAACAGTATAAAAAATTTCATTAAATCAGCTTTACGTTGACCCGCCATGTGTAATCACCAAGCATGTGAATACCTTCCTCAAATATTCTTCTAAAAACTTGTTCAACATATGAATTTACATATATCTTTATTCAAAACAAACATGTTTCCAAAAAAAATTCACACTTAATTCCTTAAATAGACTATTATAATGAAAAAACTTTTCTATTCGAAGCTAGGGTCCATCCTTGTAAATCTATAAAATAAAAATTATTTCATTTATCAAAAATTCATGTAGATAAAGATAATTAATGATTACTGTAAAATAAAGATCCACTAATATGTCAAAAAGATATTCATAGATCTTATTTTTACAAAATATCATAAGAAATTCCCCACTATAGATTTCACCAACAACCATGGCTCACCTTATCCATTATGGTTGTATAAGATTCCCCCCTTTTCTGTATCCTCAGTGGTTATTGCCGATGAGCCCCATTATTAAAATTTTTATTTGGCCACTTTTGGGGGAAATGTCCAAACTCTATGAAATTGAAACATTGTGGTGTGGGAGATTCATCCTGATAAATTTTCTCATTATTTCCACCATTATATAACTTTTTCCAATCAATTTAGCATTCAGATGCTGATTTTACTTCCTTTCCAAACATAAAACATTTACTAGTCCCTATATGACAATTCCAACTATGATTATTTCCACACTTAGAGTGCAATGGATGGATCATCTTTCTATCTCCATGTGTTTTTTGTTGTCCTTTAATCTCTATATTAATATTCTTGTAAAATAGATGAGATTGATACATAAGTTCCACCTCCATTTCAACTTGGATTTCAGAACATACAATATCTTCATAGCTAGTAGAGTCTCGTATAAACAACACACTTCTAATATTTACATTTAATCCACTGAAGAACCTATCAACCGTGCTTTCTACATGGATGATAATTCTTTGAGAATACCGCACAAGTCTTCTCAAATTATCATTATAGGAACAGACACAATCATCACCCTTTTACTTCAACTAATGGAACACTATTTTTATCTTCGTACTAATAACATGATTAATGTACTTATTTAAAAATATGTTCTTGAAATCATCCCAATATATGGATTCAATTTCATCTTGTTTTCTTGTATTCTTGATTAGAGCCCCCCACTGGTCCACTTGACCTTCTAACTAATAAACATCCAGAATAAATTTCTCATGATCTAAACAGTGTAAAATAGAGAAAACCTTTTCAATGGTACTGATGTAGTGTTCAGAAAAAAGTGGATAAGAAGACCCGTTGAAATAAGGTTGTTATTATATCATGAAGGACTCAACAAAATGGTATTCCCTCCTTTCATCATTTGGAAGTTCATCATGATTCGTATCTTGGAAAAAAATTGAACATATAACTGAGGTTTTTCAGTCTTTCTCCTAAATAATTCAGGTCCTTAGGATAATAATAATTTCATTTTCCATCATAATCACCATTAATGATATTCCTTCAAGTTATATCCATTTATTAAATTCAAAATCACAGGGTAATAAACAATTATCATAAAGAGGAACCACATAATCATGAATAGTCCCTTATACGTTGTCTAAATTATGAAACCATCCGCAATCTATGAATCCATAGGTTTATTCTATAATATTCAAATAAAACTTCTATTTAAATTCATTATTATGGTTTGGGAAGAGTTTTTAAATTTCCAATGCATATTCCCCCAAGAGTGTCAAACCATGTGTGAAGAAAAGCTTGTTCTCAGGCATCAATTTTCCCCAAGTCAGTCCTCGACATCTTGTAGGAGTTTTTAATACTTGGTACATATGTTCCAAATCCACATCCACTTTTTGTATTCAGATAGGGATGTATTTATAAAAAACCACTCACTCTATCTTTTAAAAAAATTACAATACGTTTTCCTAAATGTTAATTCATCCTTATACTTGTCTTTAGAGATATCCCTAGACCTATCCTCAGAAATATACCTATTGGTATCAATAAAATGATGTCATAATTTCTTCCAGTTTTTTGTTAAACCATTACTTTTTTACCAACTATAGTTACCCAGTCTTCACATACATCGATATCACATCATTTTAGATTAATATTCAGTACATTGTAAAAATACGTGCCTGAGGATCATAAAACTTCGGTCTATTTGGAAAAGTGTAAACAAAATATTTTATACTAGTGAAATATATTCAACATCTCTCACAAAAATCTCTAACTTTACTAATTCAACCTAAATCATTTCTTCATAACATAGGTAAAGGAAACATTAGAATTTGATGATTTTAGATGCTCGATAAGGGTAAATAAAGGAAATGTGTAACCATAACATGAAAAAATGTTTATGGAACTTGATCATAACATATGAAGAGCATACCATTGCTATTATAGATCATAATAAATATTTATAGATAAATATTCACGAATCATAATAAAATGAAGAACATAATTCCTGAAATCATAACATAGTAATAAAACATTGAATTTGTGGCATACAAATAAGAATAGAAATTTTAATGTTAAGGATACCTAATAACTCTTTTATAACATGTTACTCTTGGGATACAGCCTATGAACCTAAATTAGGATTAGGATAATAACTAATGTACCCTTTTACTTTTATTATTGGGTTCTAACCCATGTACCTTTTTTCAATCTTGTTCTATAACGCATATACCCTATTACTTTTAGGTATGTGATAAAACTCATGAACCTTCTTGTTTTATGTCCTGGGATACAGCCTGTGTACCCTGTTAATTTTATTATTGGGTTATAATCCTTGTACCTTCTAGTTTTTGGGAATGGGATACAACCATTTTACCCTCAGATCTCATATAGAACTCATCATTACCCAATGAATTAGAATGATATATAGGTCCCACCAGTCTCATAGTGAAATCATGCTTACATGGGCCACAAAATCATATGAAATCATAACATAACCCATGAAAATAAATTGGTATCATAAAAATATAAAAATAACATAACCTATGGTAAACAAATACAGGTTTCATTCTCATTCCATCAAAATCATTACCCATGAAAGAGAAACAGATTTTGAAACCATATAACTCATGAAAGATAAATAGGTATCATAAAGACTGTGGCATTAAGAATAACCCATTTATAGAAAGAATATGAATGGAAACTCTATATCATTTCATAGAAAGGGAATTAGTGACATGAATAGATGTTATCTTGGATGTAAAATATCTTATAAAGATATTTTGATAACATTTCTTGAAAAAAATATCCTTTCTTCTTGAAAATGGATCATTAAAACATAAAACCATTAGAACCCCATTTTACAAAAGAATATATAAAATATTCTTGAATATAATTTAATTTAAAATTTAATTAAAAAAATTCGGTTTAAAATTCACCTTTTAAAAATGAAAATATATCTATAAATAATTTATGGTGGGTAAATTCAGACATGTCATACGAGGTAAACAGAACATTCCATTTTCACTATAAAATGCATAAGAAAAATTCATAATTCATTAAGATACCAGGTGATTACTTTTAAAACATTGGAGAAATAAAAAAAGGTTAAAAATTTCATTCATTGGTAATAGTATATTTGTTTAATATTCTTGGAATCCCTTTCCAAAAAACATGGTTTGGAAGGAATGCATATTTCCGACTGAAGAGATGGTAAAGTTGTGATCTCTTAAAAACACCTTCATAACTATATTATGTACCAATTACCTGAAAAATGGAAACAATACATGAATATATCATCTATAACCGTGGGATAAAAACCCCATGGTAGTTCTTAAGATATGGATAATAATAATTCATTAAAGGAAGTATAAACATAAATAATCTTGAAAAGCGATGAGACTGTTTCAATAAAATCTTATCACTTGGTTACATGGGATCATACTCCTCATATAATAAAATTAAATTATTTTAAGAATAAAATATAATTAAAATAACTATATTCATTTGATATCTTGTAAACTATAATCATATACACCTCGATAAAGATCATTGGGGTACAACAGAACATGTTTCCTAAAGAATGAAATTTGAGACAAAACTTCTTTACTGATATGGTAATTTTTGAAGCATTAAAACCAAGAAATAAAGATCAGAGAATGGATATGTAAATACACATATATTTAAATATGTGAATAATATAATACATCCATGTGAATTATACAGACCACACAAATGGAATGGGAGGTGAATTAAGCATGTATCTCACAGAAATAAAAAGTGAGATGAAATTCTCTTACCTTGTGTATTGACTCTTGTAGTACTCATTAAAACCTCTTGTATAATAAATATAAATTTATTATGATTCTATAAAATAATCATATAATTATTTATAATACCTTATTTTTTTATTATGGATTTATATTTCCCTCTTGTTAACAATTCTATGTCTTGGTTTCACTTTAGATAATATGAGCTTTGTTTTTCTCATGTGTGTTAATTTCTATCATCTTTAGTCCTTATATTTATATCATGATTTAAAGAATTTAAAACACGATTTAAATATATTTTTTATTCATTATATTTTTATTATAATATACCATTTGATTTAGAATTATCAAATGGAATACACCGTTAATGGAGATGGTAATCCGTACGTATGCATGAACGCTATTTTAGTTTAATTATCTTGTTCTAATAAGTAAACTAATATACATATACGTACATATATTTATATATATATATATCATCATTAAATCATATTTATTATATCATATATATCTTATATATTCACTAAATCCATTCTTAATACATTCCATGTAGTGTATGAATGAAACATATTTCTTTGTGGGGGCGGTGATCCACACTTCCACAAATGAAATTATCACATTAACACACAAGGAATGGTATAAATATATGTGTTGTAAAACAATTACATAAGATTAAATATATAAATAAAAAAATAACATATATAAACATATTTTCCATCTTCATGTGAACCATGAGGGGTAGTAAAGTAAAAATGAACAATCATTAGTTAATGAGGTGGTAGTTCGTCGTACACATAAATATTACATCTGTTACCCATTAGATGGACGTGTGTGAAAGTTTAGGTCAAAACAATAGTATGAAATTATTATTTTATAATTAGGATACGTTATTTTATACAATAATTTAATAAATATATTTTATGGGTGGAGAAAGAAAATTAATTAATGGATATTGAGATAAGACGTTACCTCGTAATCGAGTAACAACTTTTTGTTTGTAACAAAAGGTTTTCTTGGATTGATTTCGTCACAAATGGATACATAAAGCAAGAAGGGATGGGTTTTGGGAAGTGTATTGGGAAGGTATTAGACAAAACTAAATGGTTTTAGAGGTGTGATGAAGAGGGATAGTTGGTGGCCTTTATAGGGAAGGGAAAGGACAAACCTGTTCATTTTTTGAAAACAAGTTATGTGTACATAAGATTTTACCTAAAAATGTCATAAAAAACCAAAAAAAACTCAATAGTTGAAGTTTCTTTGCATAATAATGGCCATAAAAGTGGTTTTTAACACATTTTTAAGTCATTTTGGGCATTAAATTTATGGTTTATCCCTTAGTTATTCTTAGTTTTACCTTAATCAATGTAATTAATTTTAATTACATTCACTAATATTCTTGTTCAAAAATAATTTTCACCTTATTAAAAAATTACACCTAATTATGATTCCAAATATGGAATTAATTTTACCAAATTCTATTCACATAAGTGGATAAAATTAATTTAAAATTAATCCTGCTGTTGGGACAACATTGCTTTTTTTAAAATAAAAACTTCTAAAATTTTGGAATGTTTTTATACCAAATTACAAATTCAAATTGACTAACATGACACACATTTGATTTATTGATAGAAATATTATCCAATTGAACTTTTAAATAAATTTAAATTTTTATTTAAACTTATAAATAAATTAGATTAAAAATCGGTTTTGAATTTAAATTATATATTTTTATTATTCATCCCAAAATGATGTTTCTATGAAAAATCCCAAAAATTCATCCTAAGATAATTTTGAAATTATAAATTCAAAAATTAAGTATATTTTATAAAATTAAATTTCAAAATTTTCTGAAATTAATATTATTATTTTCTACTGAACAAATTAAAAGTAGTTCATTTGAGAAAATGGGAGTTTTAAACATATAATTATCTTAACAAAAATTATATCATTCATCATCAATATGATTGATATATATATAACGATTTTAAATGATATTTTAATAGTACTTATCAATATAAATATTACCTTGTTTAATCGATATATTATGATTATATCATTTAAATAATTATAACAATAATATTATTTTTCTTCAAAACTCAGTTTGCATGTAACATACGCTATGTTGGGTAGGTGTTTCACATACTCCATATAGGTGTTGCATATTGCGTAAAAAAAATCTCAAGATAACCTTAGTTTTACATGTAGAGAAAGCTAAAACTTATGTATTGTCTAGTGCATTATTAACTTGATTTTTCATATAATGCATGCCAAACATAGTTTTTCAATAAAAAATAAACCATTTTCATTGTTACATGAAATAAAAAATATCACAAAGATTAATTTAATTCAAAAAATAATAATTCACAATATCTCTAGGTGTTACATGTTGACACACCGAAAATCTTGTTGTGCAGTTAGCAATATCCCCTTTAATGTTAGCCCACCAGGAATGACCAAGAATATATTTATACATTGAAGGGCTTCAATGATGTATAGAGAATGAAGTGGTATGAGATTAATCCATAATATGATTCATTATTTCTGATATATGGAACACATTGCATTATATGAAATTTTATTACACCTTCTTGATAAATATTGAACTCAACAAACTTCTCATTATAAACAGCCTCTAGTTTCTTATATAATAAAGGATATTTCTTTTTCTCTTTCTAGATTTTATTTAATAATAATGGTTGAGAAATAATTTGGGGTATTTTTAATGTTGTCCCTTCCATTAAAATTCACTTTCATAGTTTTATTATATCTAATATCATAGGATCTCCCTGAATCCTCAACATTTTCATAATAATAACCCCTTTCTTACATAATGGATTGACAACTTTGTTTTCTCTTTTGGGGTGATAATGAATTGAACAGTCATAGTCATTATGAATTTCCAATTATCCCCTCTATCTCATGTTCAATTAATTTTTCATGAAAATTTACTTTAGAGTTTTTTGGTCTGTGTGTATATAAAATTTATCCCTATAAAATGATTTCCACCATATCATTAGAGAAGAATCAACTACACCTAGCTCTATATCATGCGTAGGATAATTCATCTCATGAGGCTTCAACTTTTGAATTTATAAGATATTACCTTTTTTCATGAGTATTCACCCAATATCAATAATAGATGCATCACTAAAAATAAAAAATATGTCTTTAATAGATGGTGGAGTTAGTAAGGGTGCATTAACCAATTAATTCTTCATCTCTTGGAAACATTCTTCACACTCATTTGTCTAGATGAATTATTCCCCTTTTCGAGTTAACTTGTTTATTGGATTATATAGTCCTGAATTTTTATCACAAACCTCTTCCAATATCCCTCTAAACAAAGAAATCTATGAATCTTAGTCACTAAAATAGGATGAGTCCTCTCCTCCAAAACCTTTGTTCTGGAAAAGTAAACCATGATTCCTTCATTAGTTACAATGTTTCCAAACCAGTGAACTTCATGTAACCAAAATTACCATTTTATAAACATTCCAAATGTTATATCTTTTTTAGATTTTGAAATATAACTCTTATATAATCCTTGTGCACCACACAAATTTTTTAATATATTTTAATATCATATATAATAACTAACAAAAAATAATCAAGGTAGTCCTTAATGAATCTATTCATAAAATCCGTAAATATAATAGAATAATTATTCAAGAAAAAGGTAATAAAAACAATAGTAATTATCATTTATTGATTGGATGGAGACCTTTGGAATATATTATTTCATCACCCTCAATTGATGATAACCAGGTCAAAGATCAATGTTGGAGAAGAATTGAGCCCTATAAAGCTAGTTAGATAAATCATCAATCCATGGAAGAGGGTACTTGTTCTTCACTTTTATCCCATTATGATATCTATAGTAAAGGTATAACTTAATTGATCTATCATTCTTATTCATAGATAGAACAACTTCTCCCAAAGGATACACACTACGTTAGATAAACCCCTTTTCCAAAAGACCATGGAGTTGTTTCTTTTATTCATTCATCTGCACATTTTCTATTCTATAAGGGGTCTTTGATATCAGTATGGATCCAGGAATGAGTTAAATGGATAACCCTACCTATAATTTTAGAGATGTTCTAGGTAACTCCTCAGTAAATACAAAAATTTATTCCTTAATGATAAAGACATTTTTTATTTTCATACATTCATTTCCTTCCTCATCTTCACTGATCATTTCCATAAAAAAGGCACTAGGAGGTTCTATTGGATAAATCCCAAGTCGAGATAAATCTCATCTGAAAACAATTGTAGGTTGTAAAGTCAAGAGTACTGAGATTTCCTTTCTTAGATATTTGATCTTATTATTATAATTTTAGAGCTAGTCCATCCCTAGTATAACGTCAAATTCCAACACGGGAATGAAAACATGATTTCTGATGTACTTATTCTCTCTGAAGTAAATACTAGTGTTTCTATACACTGTTGAGGCTTGGATAATCCCTCCAGGAGTCTTGAATAATAGTTATACATCTAACAATGTAGTTATTTATTCTATATTCTATACAAACATGGAATGAATAAAGGAATGAATAAAATCATAATCAAGAAAATTACATGACAGCTTTGAGAGAACAATAAGAGCACCTACCACCAAATAATTTTGATATTCAACTTCAACCATCTTGATTGAAAAAGAATGCCCTTTATCCTGTATCCTATGTTTACATTTATGGTGATTACACTCAACTGTATTGAGATTTAGAAAGTGATTGGAATAGTTCTTATGTTTTCAACACTTGAATCATTGGACATCAAAATGTGCCTAAAGAAACATCCCATTGTCATTATTGTTGATAAATTTTGGCTTCACCTCACTACAATGGTTACTTGAAAAATGGACATCTCTTCAACACTTTTAACATTTACTACTCCTAAAATGGAAATTCCATGAATTGTTCTTCCCACATTTTTTGTATGTGTAAATATTTACTATCTTTTCTCCTCTTCGATGATCAATGTTACTCCCAAATATTAGTTCTACTAATATCTTCCTTTCATCAAATTTTTTAGACTACTATGTATCACCGAACTCCATTTAAAACATCATATCACTTTGCTCTATCTCCTTATTGTTTTTAACGTCGTGATTGGTTAGATTCTTCAATATATGGGGTCTTTTTCCACCCAAGAATCAATAAACCTTTTCATTATGATCCATGAAATATATTTAAGAGTAATGAAAAATCCTTGTAATTTTTATCTCATATATTCCCATAGATTCATTTTCCATAAGCTTTAGCTCCAGGAATTCATTCTCTATTTCCATTTGCATTGAGCATGGGAAATATTTTTTAAAAAAAGTTTCATTTAACTATTCCCACTCTATTGAATCAATATTCCTTCTTGGATTGTTATTTTTAATCAGTGTCAACCACTGATCATCATCTCATTCTAAGTGGTATACAGCTAGGGTGACGTTTTCGTTTTCTGAATAGCAGAGTATAGAACCCAAAATTTCTATAGAGCATTTCAATTTTACAACAATCAATGGGTCTGTATATCCACTGAAATAAGGAGGTCGTTAATGTATAAAGGACTAAATAGATAGGTTTCCCCTTAAATTTGAATTTGTTCTCACAGATTGATTCATGTTGTTGTTCATAACTCGAGTAAGTTGATTCATTATTCAAAATAAATTTTTTTTGTCCTTCATCGATGGTTCTTCTGTGCATAGAACATTGCGCTCACCTTTTACCTGGTTCCCCAAATATCTGGATATTTTTTAGAATAATAAAAATGTAGTGAGAAAATTTTTTCTTTTAAGGATATTCTAAATATATAAAACTTTTTCCCTTAAAAGATCATTCTTAAAAATGTTATTCTTTCACAATAATTGCATTTTTATACAAATCCTTCATAATGGTTCATAAAAATCATTTGATTAACCAAACATATCCCCCTGTATTGTCTAAAAAGAGCATTGTAAAACAAATTTTTATGTCCCAGGTTACAATGAGTCCAATTCGATGCACCTTGTTAGAGTTTTTACCCCTTGGTACATCTATTCTAGAACCATGTGCACTTGTTCATATTGAGACAAGGGGTTTATTTCTTAGGAACACCATACTTAATAGATTACCAAAATACCTAGATGTTTTCCTATATATAACCTTTCTCTATGGTTTTTCCTAATGTTTCTAAATTTCAATTTCATTAAATAACTCCGCCGTACTTTTATTTCTACTATGGTATCCCAACTTTTATTACATAACTTTTCATTTACATGCTACAAACAGACAATATTCTATAGTTTAGTTTCTAAGAAAAAGTTACATAATAAACAAAAAATAATACATTCTTACAATCCACATGAATAGATTCTACATAATTTCTAACTACATACATTTATGGCATCTCATAACCTTCGAAAATACATCAAAGGAATGGGTCAGCACAATTCCCAGTAAGAGAAATAAAGGAAAATAGTTTACCTATGATCATAATAATTATAGATAAAAAATTCGAGGTTATAATAAAACAATTAGATAAAGAAAAGGATACATATAATAGTAAAAATAATAATACTAATGACATTTTAATTTTTATACATCATTTAATTGAGTCATTATGAAGAATATCACCAATGTGTATCCCTGAGGTGTCATTAAAATTTCCAAGGTTATTCACCATGGTATCAGAAAAATGTCATATCTATAGATTAAAATCTTAACCTAATTAATTAGATTGATTTTATGGATAACCCATAATATTTATTAATTAATATGATCCATATATATCATATTATAAAATTTCTTAAATAACCCATGGAGAATAAAAGATACGGGTTTCATATCAAAATCATGGCATTTAAACAAAATTTAAGGACAAGATCATTATGTCATTATTAACCCAAGAAAAGGAAGGAGGGTTTGATGTATGATAATACCAAAATAAAATAAATAATTTTGATATCTAGGTGAATTACCCTAGAAAAGAATTTTTTTGGATATTAACAAAATAATATAAGAAAATTTCTCGAGTAAAAGAGGGAAATTTTGAGAAGAAAATCCAGAAGCATAACAGGTATTAAACATGTTTTTATAAAACTATAAATATAGTGTGTAAATGGATATCCCATTCATAAAAGCCTTTAAATATAGTAAATGGATATAATAAAATTGTCATAATAATTTTTTTAAAAATTTCTAATACATAATACATAAAAAGGAAACTTAAAAAGAAAATAGAAGTTTAGGTTTCAAATACCTTGAAGTGTGTTACTAAAACGTGAGGATTGGGACCATATGGGATTGATTACACTTTGGGAAGACTCCATGAGAGGTAAATCCATCATATATTTATGTAGTATTTATTTTAAGTTAAACGATTTGGAGAAATGGGTGTTTATTTATATAAAAAGATAAGGATATTTTTATTAATTCCCTTGGACACCTTAGTATTTGTAAATCAAAAACCATGGGCTTGGCCAGGGTATTTTCCCACAGTACTGAAATAATGTGAAAAATATTATATTATTCTAATCCAAAAGAGTCTACTAGAATTTTGTAATACTAATTGCATAATTATGACATAATTATGATGTCAATAAACATACTAAAAACAAAAAAAAATATTTTTACAATTCACGTAAAAATTAATTATACTATAAAATTATCATAAATTCAACTTAACCCGATTTTGACATTATGATTTCAAAAGTGATATAAATTTTATCAATATAATTATCTAAATATGGTAATTTTAACTTTAAAATATTGAAATCCCTATTTATTAAAAAAATATAGTGGATAAAAAATGAATACTGAAATTATATAATGAATTTAATTACACTTGAAAGAAATAAAATTATTTTATAATTTATATTTAAATATTTGTATTATAATTATATTATTTAATTATTATTATAATTATCCATAAGAATTTTTTTTTATAATACTTATATATTTTATGAAGAGTATAATATCTGTCAAAAATATCAATTTCTCAAATTCTACGTAAATTTTAATAAGAAAAATATTCTTAAAATGAAATTAATGGAACAATTAAAACTAGAAAATTTATTAAAAGTAATTTTACTAGTTACATGAAATATAACCCCTTATATCACCTGAATATGACATACTGGTAATGTTTACGTTGGAGATAGAATCTTGGGGTGTCTCATATAGCATCACTTGAGTTGTAATTTACCCTAACTTTAACTTCTCCCATGTGATATTTCATTCCAGATTAACATGTCGTTGATTGGATGGAATTTGTCTATAGATAATCCATGTGATGCTACCTCCCTTAAAATCTTTGAAAAATGGGCTTCATATACATGACTCTACTAGTTAAGGACATTTTTTCTCCTTTCTACATTAATAATCCATTAACATTTCTTCTATAAGAATAATTACAATGTTAAACATTATTCATATAGTATTTTTTCTAATGGTCATTTGGAAAAAATAAAATAATTTACCATCATTAATAAAACAGTTGAAACCCAATGGTCACATTTCAAATTATACTCACATAATGGGATACAGTTTTGTGTAGTTCAAAATGATATAACACAAATTTTTAGGAAACAATTATCATTCAAAATGTCAGGGACATTACAATCAAAATACATGTATACTGAATATAAATTATATTAATATAATGGTTAATATTATTGACATTGTAAAACCATGATCATTTCAAGAGGAACAATAATAAAAACAAAATATATATGAAAAATTATTCATTTGTTTCCCAGAACATGAATTTAACATTGAATTCTTTATAAATAGGTAATAAAATGTCATAAAACAATCATATATGGTATTATACATATGAGTGTGTTTTGGTATTAAATTTATAATAAAATTATATTTATTATATATTATTTTTTAATGTTTATGAAGAAAGTATAGAGTTAACGTAATGGATTTTCGTCTCTTTTTTTTGTGAGACGCATGTCATATTCACCAAGTGATTGTTTTCTGTGGTGCGTATAAAACCAATGAATTTATATCTTATTTTTATCCTTGATTTTTTTAGATTAAAAATTCATTTTTTATATTTCTTTTAAATGGTTTATGTTTCAAAAGCTACCAATGTGGTAAGGAATTCTTTTGCCTCAAATTTCCTACTTTAGGACAAAAGTTATGTTATGTGCCTATGTTCTTCTATTAGATGTAAATATTGACCCTTTTACACATTATATCATGAATATAAATATTTTCATGATATTATAAGTTTCATTTAATGTTATTATTTAATGGGTATTTCATTTAAATTTTACCAATGTGTCATGATTTATATTCTACAATCAAATCATTTATCGAGATTATTTATGATTATGCTTCGAATGAGGAAATATTATGATATATATCTCATGAAACTCATGAATTTTTTTAATATAGTTCTTTCAATAGATTACATATTTTAACTTAATTTTTATATCCTTATTTACTCAATAGTTTTAAAGAATTTTTTTAATAAAAACCTCACTTTGTATATCTTTCATCGAAAAACGTTTTTCTTCCAAAACCATTTTTTCTAAAAAAAATTATTTATATATGTTTTTAACATTCTTAAATTTATTATTAAAATACATTTTTATCATGTTTCAATTTTAGAAAAACAAATATTAAAGGAATCTACCTTTCTTTTTAGAAACAATTTCGGTTAGCCATTTAAGAAAAATGAAAAAGGAATCATTATTTTAACATGTACAACATAAATGGACTTTCTTTTCATAATGTTCATTATTTTATTTGAAGAATAAATTATTATTTTTCATGGTTATTTCCAATTTTAAGGATTTTGAATTTTGTTTAAGTATTTTTCAATGAAAAATTGATATTTTCTTAAAGGAATGTTTTAAATTTTATTTCAATATTTATTTATAAGTTTCCAATTTTATTTTTAAAGAAATCTATTTTAAAAATGTTTTTTTGTTATAAATAGTTTTTTTCAATTTTTAAAATACATATTCCTCATTTAATGTCCCAATTTATTTTTTAAAAATAATTCCACATAATATTACATCATTTGATGCTACATATGGCTTAATAAGGATATGATCTAGGGATTCCATTTTATTATTCCAATGAATGTTTTTCCTTACGATGGAATAGAATTTATGAAATATATTTATCATACATGGATTACACCATATGGAAATTATAATTAAAACCACGTCTTTTGAAGAGTAATACTATGATAAAGTGATGAAATGATGAAATGATTAGGAAACATGTCTCTTTTCTATAAGTTATGATATGATGAATTGTTTATAAATCCCATTTCATTTCATGGGCTATGATATGATGAATTGTTTATGATATTTTATTACACAAGTGTATGATTTTTATTTTAGGATGGGTTGGATCAATATCTACTTAAAATTAATTCGATAAAGATTTATATCTCCACTTATAAAAAAATAAGAAAAAGTCGATGGGCTTGATCAACTATAGGAAACAAGTGAGTCCTAATCCACTTTGGGAAACATGTTATTCTTAATACACTATGAAAAATAGGTGAATATTGATCCTTAATGGGAAATAGGTGATGATTCATGATCTACTATATTGATTTTCTTTACAGTAAACCTTCACATATGGAATGGTTTTGAATATTTATTATTGTGCCAAAATTTAATGATATGAGATTACGGTTCATGAATTTATTATGCTGATTTCTCGCTCTTATGGGACTTTTTTTTGAAATGATAAATCCTTTTTCCATGAATCAGGTTTAGGATCTATGACAAGTTCAGTATGAACATTTTACATTTTTTGTGATCACATACACTTATTATTTTCTTATGATTTTATATGATCATAGATTAATATAAATTATGTTTACCCTTACTGGGTATCTATGCTCAACCTTTCTTATGTTTTCATCCCCATGTTATGAATAAAGGTATAGGTAGGGTATGAATAAAAGGAGTACTATTTTTGAAGATATTTCTGTAAGATATTAAATATATTTCAAGAAATTAAAATATTGTGTTTTAGTCTCCTAATACACTAATATATTATGGTTATTAGTCATGAATTTATGAAGTGTAATGAATATTCATCTAAAAATATATTAAATTTATATTTGTGAATACAGGTTCTCTATAGTTTTTATGAGAATAAATTATTATATAATCATAGGAAACTTGTATGGGAAAACATTAGTGAGGTCCCTGGGGATATTTCTAAGGATGTGTATAGGTATATGTCTTAGGTTAAATCTAAGCATTAGTAAAAGTATAGAAAAATGTACTAGAATTTTAAAAAATGATAGTTAGATTTTTTTTTTCAAGAAATTAAATCCTAGTTTAGATACTATTTGTGGATAGGGATCTATCATATGGGTACCTAGAGGTAATGATTCTAAAAAGGGTGCATTTATCTTTAATAAACCATCACCTGATGCATGAAAATGGGCCTTATTGGACATAATGTTTTATAATCTATGGGGATATGCTTTGAAATTTCACAAACTCCCTCTGAACCACAATGAATGATTTAAATTGATAATGACCATGAATGAACTGTGTTGAGACTGAATTTTCATATATTGAAAAAAAAAGTTTCCGTAATTTAGACAGGTTATATGTAATTTTTCTGGAATATATGTTTCCCCACTATGATATTTTTTAATCACACTATGATTATTTTTCAGTCAGTGGATAGAACCAGAGGAAACTAGATTAAAATTGAATGTGATAATGAATATGTTTTTGATAAATGAAATGGGATGATGACTGGATTGAAGGATATTGTGATTATGCTTAATTATTTTTCATGATGTATGTTTAACAACTTACTACTTAACCAACTCTCATAGTCACTAAATAAGACAATGATAATGTTTATTTAGAGTTTGGGTAGTGGATACCGTGGAATAATGAAGAAATGTTTTCCTATATTTAAATAATGTGGGAAGAATCACTTCAAATAATTTCATAGGGGAATGAGAAGATATTTTATGTGTGGAGAAGAAGGGAACAAATTAAAAAAAATTTATAAAAACGGAAATTTCAATTTATGCAATGGAAAAAATAATGGTATCCCTAATACATCATCAGTGGTAGAATTTTATAAATTTAGAAATTATGGGCAAAATAAAAATTGATTTTCTAGGGGGGAAGCTATGAAAACCCTACTTTTATTAAAATCATAAACATGATTTATTCCATAAAACATCACTTGATACAACAAGAAGATAAAGAGGATTAGTGTCTTCGGGGATTAGGATCATTACAGGAAAAATTAAAACATGAAATATGACATCATTATTGAAAATATCCTTTACATGAGCACTACATTCCCTCATACTTAGCATTGCATGGGATAACCTGAGGACATGAATAAGAAAAGGGTGAGCTATAAAGCCTAGTAAGTGAGTACACATGGAATAACATGAGGAGTACAATACATTTTAGACAACAGGCATATAAATAGATCATAAGAGAAACATGAACATAAAGGCATGATAAAGCATGATAATCATAACATGGAAATGTGGAAACAACACTTAACATGGAATTAGCATGAGCCAAGGCTGATTGCACATGGAGCATGAGTAAATACCCATTGCACATAAAGCACGAGTAAACCCTTGTTTCACTTGAATTATCATGAGTCAACACTCATTACACATGACGTATCATGATACTATACTTTACCCAATTCATTGGAGCGCTATAAGGGCGCACCCTTCTTAAACATTTCTTTTCATGCATAAGTGTGCCACATGGATCATAAAACATGGATTCATAAAACATAATCATTTATTCCATGATAAAGGAATGTGGAATTAATACATGAAACATTTTAATCAATAATTAAATGTGCATAAAGTTGAATACCCTTGATGGAGAAATGGGCATGGTATCCACTACACTATGGCATTGGCTTAGAAAATCGGTGCGATTTCGGCAACATAACGGGGTGACATAAGATTTCATAAAAATGTTTGATGAGAGATAAAGGGGTTGCTCATCATATTTACATGTAATGTACAGTAAGGAATTCATATAGATACATGTACCAACAATTGTAATGGAATATAGATTCATGATACAAAATTATTGCTTGAATGTAAATGAGGAAAGAGAAGTTTTTTTCTGAATTTTGGCATAGTAACGGGTGTACATTGGAGGCATTTAATGAGAGAGAAAGGAGTATCACGTAATTCAGAAATAAATATGGCAGTATGAGGGAGGTGAAAAACCATACCCCAACATTCATAATTGAAATTAAAAGTGCCAAACAACTTAAAAAATTTTGACAAAATGAGAAAGGAAGAAAAACCCTTACTTGGAAGTGTTCTTCCAAAGGCTTGAGAGAGGCTTGAGGGAGTATTTTTGGTAGATTGGGACACCTTGGGAGGATTCTAGAGAGAGTAGGGTAGAGGTTGGACGAACTCTAAATTCATTGAGTGAGGAGGAAGTGGGAGCTTGGGTGGGTTTATATAGGAAAGGTGAGGGAATTCTTTATTATTTAGGTTTGGGACCCCTTATATTAAATTAATCCAAACCACAAACCAACCCATGGTTTTTTCCCATGGTTTTTGGAAAAGGGATAAGGAAAAAAATATTTTATAAGTCACAAGTCCTAAATTCTTAAAATAATAGGGTTTATAATGTAGAGGTGAGTCACATCCCATGAAAAACAATTTAAAAAGACAATGTGTTTAATAAGTCTTGAGGGGTCCAATAATGCTTTGTAAAGTAAGTCAAACAAACCCAAAATAACATTATTTTAATGGTAAAACATATATTGGCCGAACATAAATATTATAGTATTTTATTACATCACTATTGGGTCATTATGATGTCAGAAAACACATTATATATTTAAACGGTATTTACTTTTTTCCCAAATATTTGACTGTCTCAGAAAATTATGAAAAATTCACCGTTGGATAATTTTGATGTCCTGATTCTGGAAATAAAATTTTGTTCTATATATAATTTTCTAAATATGTTAATTTTCACTTTTAAAATAAAAACAGACATTTATCGAAAATTCACAGGTTTTGACAAAATTGGCTTTAAAACCTTAATAAAAATTACAATTGCATTCATAAAATTATAAGATAATTTATATTTAATAAAATTTAATTTAATAATAATAATAATATATTTTTTAATATTATTTAATTAAAAAATCTCTTAATTTAATAAAATATAATTCTTAATTAAATAATAACTAAAAACACTATTTGTACATTAAAAAATATTTACAATGTATCCATAATGACAAGAAAGTATAATCAAAATAATGTACATGAACATAGTACTCGCGATTTGTTACATAACCCCTTAAAACAGTCGCATAAGATCTAAGGTTAAGGTGTGTGATGGTGACAGACTCTTGGGGGGGCTCAGATAACATCGCTCGAGTGGTAATCTCTATCAACTTCGACTTTTCCCATAGACGGTCATGTTCGAGATTGAAATGATAAATCTTAGCTTGGGTAGGTCAAGAGAGAAGCTCAAAGATGCCACCTCTTTCCCGTGCTCCAACAAATGGGCTTCATATGGAGCAATTCTACTGGATGATGCCATCGCTTCTTTTTTCTGAGTAAATTGGATTTGTGAAAGCCCTATACTTATACTAATCATGTGATCCCTATTCAACGCCTATAAAAGCAACGGTCACAATTCTTAACATACAACCAAAGAAGTTGACATTTTATATAAACATTTTACATAAAGAGACATTTAATTAGATCAAGAGGGATTTCCATTAATGAAAATTTGGGTCGTTATAGAAGCTCAAAAAGAGGGTCAGAAATGTGGTAAAACTAATGGTTTTCTAGTTGATGATAAAGATACTAAAAATGACATATGAAAGGAAATATGCATTAAGGAATAATCTTATATATCCTAGTTAATGGAACAATAATGATATTGAATGATTTGGGTGTTTTTGTACTACAATTAATGAATTATGAAATCTATAAGGATTATTCAGTATAAGTTTTTCGTTAAGTATTTTCATGAATATGTGAAGTGGTGATGATGACTGAAAAGTGTTTTAATTGAAATGTTATATTTCATGAAAAAAATGATTAAGGAAAAGTTTTCCCTTAATTTTTTTATGTGGAGATAATTATGTTTCTATAAATAATTATTCATATAGGCAAAATAAATTAGATTAAACTAATTACATTGGAGATGATTAATGAAATTTTGACCAAATGGTTTACTCTATAATTAATGAATTTTAAAGCATTTTTATTTATGGAATATACTCAATAATCTGTGTTTTACTAAAGGAATAAGAATGTATATACGTTTTTAAAAATTTTTGATGGTTATTTTGGTAATTACCATGTTTCAAGAGAATACATGATGAATGTATTAATATTTTTGGTATTTGAAAATTTACAAAAAAAAATATATTTTTTGTGTGATTAATAATATGTTAATTTGGAAAATTTAGTGGAATTATTTCAAAAAAAATGTTTTCTTTATTATTTTAGAAGGGTAAAAAGTTTAAGTATTAGTGAAATGGTTTATGTTGAACATCAGATGAGGTTTTAGGTATTAATGTACTGATTCACAATAAGATGATTCGTCAATATTCGATAATCAGTGCAAACTGTAATGTTATAATAAGATATATAAGGGATAAATTATCATTTTATTATGAATAATTTGATTTCATAGTGATTCGGGCATAAAAACATTCATCTATATTTCTCGGAGTTAGTGATGAGGTAGTAATTGATCGAAACAAAACCAAAAGGGTGGAATTATGCTTATGATATAAATGAAATATAATCCTGAGGTATATCAGTTGTTTTGAAATTCATGATCAAATCAGGATGGTAACCTACCAATTGGAACTTCCACCAAACCTCTATTAGGTTAATTATGTGTTCCTTATATATCTCTTATATAAGTACATACATGATCTATAACATGTAGTAAACATATAGGTCATACCAATGGATCATGATATTTATTATGAGGAAAAAATGGTAGAGATTCTAAATCAAATAGACAAAGTTATATAAAACCAAAACACTCACTCGGTCAGTGTTTTCGGGTGAAACCACTATCTTGAGGAAGATACTTGGGAACATGAGGATGTAATGAGGTATAATTATCCTTAGTTTTTGGTACCAAAGTGACGAATTCCAATGGTGAAATTTATTATAAGAGATTTATAATATAACACCATCATATTTTGGGAAATATTTTTTTTAAATAAATGTAATATTTTTTATATTTTTCAATACCTGAAACATAGAGTTCAGATTGTGTTATACACAACACTGACTTTACCTTGTGTTACACACAACAATGATTTTAAATGAATCATGACATTCTTTTAAAATATTGTTATTTAATACGATAGTTATTTCCTATCTATTGGAATAGATTCTATGAATAAAATTAACTAAAATTTTAAAATATATTATCTACACATATATATAAAATTAATTCATTATTGAAAAATTAATCAAAAATGAAAATAATAACTATTTGAAAATAAGGTAGATCTTCTTCTAGAAAACTATTTTTATGGACACATACATTTTTTACTACAATAAATAAAACAATACACATTTGGTAAATTATTTTAATAGAATTTATATATTATATATTTAATAAAATTCTTCACATTCATATTTTGTAATTTTTATAAAAGGGAAAAATCATCCAATTTTTCACTTAAAATGTATTTTCCAAAAAAATGATTTTTGATGCCTATTTTGCAGTTATGTTAAAATAATTTATACCAGTTTAAAAAAAATTAATAAATAAAATTCAATTTTGGAATAATATTTTCAAATTTATCATAGGATTAATTTTTGGGAATTTTTGAGAAGATACATTTTCCAATTAAAATACAAAAATATTGGTATTTATTATGAATTATTAATTCTTTTAAAGCATTTAAAAACATAAACATTAATTTAATTTTTTTTAAATGTACAAAGAGTTCTATTATATATTGATTAATCCAATTTATTTCATTGGAATGAATTTAATATTCATCATTGATATAAAAACATTTAAACCATTAGTACTTTTTCTCCATAGAAAAATGTTTTCTCATCATATCTGTGGGATTAATTTTAAATTTCTTTTTTCTGATTTTGTAAATTTAATTTCGAAAAATTTATTAGATATTTTTAATTAGAATTATTTATATTATTTAATAATTTCAACATAATTTTTACCTTAATAAATAGTAAAAATTGTAAAAATTACTCACTATGATTAAGGTTAAAGTCGGCTTACCCGAGTGATAAACTAAAAAGATAAGGGTTAAAAATGACCAAAAACATATCCAAACCCAATTGGATTGATTTATTTTGAAATTATAGATTATATTTTATATAATTTACCATTTTAAATCATTTTACCATGTGAAAAATTTATTCTCACCATTTGCTTTTAAAAAATTACAAGCTCACCGCTAACCTCACTTGTAAATAGAAACATCCTCTCATCTTCTATTGACACTTTAAAACTGATTATTTTAGAAACTACCATACAAAATCACTTTATTACATCCATAAAAACATAAAATAATCCTTATTTTTTCATAAATCCATCCTATTAATCCTTTTGTGAAAACCCAAAACAAGTTATAGGAAGAAGGGGTAACATCCCTAATCAATCTTTTCATTTAATTTCATCCTCTACCACCTTCAATTATAATCAAACCCTGATAATATAATAACCAAAGTATATTAAATATAATTAAATTTTATTATGTTATTTAAATAACTTTTATCATTCTCCTCTTCTATCAAATGGGTTACAAAATCTTTATTCATGTGCACAACGTACTACAACCTCACGAACAAATGTTATCGGTTTTCCATCACCAACTCTAAATGATGGATAAAATAATGGATTTATTATTTATATATTTTTTAGGATTTTATTATTATCCTTTAATCATTATATAAAATATTCCTTCTTAATTTCCATTTCATGGGAATGAGATAACATCATTCTTGTGTATGGTAGACTACCACCTCACGAAGCGATGTGGTTCATTCAAGATTTACATAGAAGGTAATAAGGATATCTTTATTGAAAATATTTGACATATGTGAAATAAAAAATATTATTTCATGAAAATATATTATTTACCTTTCATTATTTAACCATTTTTATATAATAGAAAAAAAATTTATGCGTATATACATCCTACCATCTCCATAAATGGTATATTTAATTTTATATCTATCAATTTAATAGATATATAAAAATAAATATATACTGAATATATTTTAAATTTAAACTATTATTATAACTATGTATATTAGGGAACTATTATCAAATTAAGATTACCAAAAATTAATAAATCAGAACATACGCAAAAAACAACAAGATATTACCTAAAATGTGATATAAACAAGAAATTGTTGATAAATATAAAATTAAAGGTAGTAATTAAATCATATAAGGTATGATACATATGAATATGGTCTATAAAATATATGTATAATAAAATTATATTTAATATATATGAGGTTCTAACATATATTAAGGAATTAAATTATAATGTTAATGGATTTTTTTCTCGTATTTATTTGTATGTGAGACACATGCCATATTCACCCCATGTTTCTTTTATGTTGTGTATTTACTAAATTTGGATGTATTCTATGATTATTATCCTTAATATTTTTTTATTTATATATCCAATGGAGGATATCTATTACATGGGGTTTGTAGTTCCTAACTAACAAAGCAATAAGGGTTTTTTTGTCTCCAATTTCATTCTTTGAGACATAAGTTATGTTATGCACTAATATTCATATATGAAGTTTATATACTAATCCATTGACATATTATATAATTAATCTATTTTTTCCTGATATTATTAGATTCATTTATTTTCACACTTTCATGGTTATTATGATTCAATGTTACCAAATTCAGAAATGTTTTTTGTTACAATATCAGCATTTATCTAAATTGTCTATGATTATACTTCCAATGATGAAATATTATGATATACATCTCATAAAACTCATGGATTTTCTTAACCTCGTTTTATGTCATTATAGTACACATATTCCATTAACTTTACTCTCTTTATGTACACAAGAGTTAAAGGATTATTTTATTTATTAGAAACAACTTTTTCTCCCCCTTCGATCAAAAATCCTTTTTCTTACAAAACAATGTTTTTGAAAAATGAATTTAAATTTTTTTAGGATTCATTGAATGATATCCTAAACAAATTTTTAACCATGTTTTAATTTTTTATATTTTTTTTAAAGAAATATTCATGTATATTTCCAAACATTTTATATATTAAATATAATAAAAATTAGAATGGAATATTTACATTTGCTTTTACAGCATAAATAGAATTTATTGTTTTCATTTCCTTTATTTTCATTAAATATTAATTTATATGTTTTGAAGGATATTTTCAAAGAAATATTTTTTTAAAATGTTTTATTTTTAAAAAAAAAAATTGAATCAAAATATGCCTCATGAAATATTTTAAGTGATATTCAAATATTCCTTTTTATGTTTCCAAATATATTTTTATGGAAAAGGATTTTGAAAATTTATTATGTTTTAAAAAATGTTTTTCTCGGATGGGAAAGATATATTCCTCAATAGATATTGCAATTGATTTTTCAATATAATTTTCTATCAATTATGATATCGTTATATGTAATATAATTCTTATTAGGGTTATTTTCCAAGGATAACATTATTATTCATTCTCTGAATGGCTTTTGTTTACTATGACTTGATGTTTAAGAGACATGTTTCTCTTCTATTGTTACGCATTAAAGAAATGATTATGAATCCCTCGTCTTTTCGTGGGTTATACTATGATGAAATGATAAAAAGATTATAAAACCATTCTCTTTTCCATCAGTTATGTTATGTTGAAATGTTTATAAAAAAATTTTATTTCATGGGTTATTATATGATGAATTGTTTATGATATTATAGAAAACAAACAAAATATTTTCACTATGTGAGGGTTAGTAACTATATCTATTTATTATTAATTGGGTAAAATTTTATATCAATGTAGATAATAATTGGAAAAAAATAAATGGGATTGATCCACTTTGGGAAATATGTTAGTTATGGTCCACTATGGAAAATAGGTACATCCTGATACACTGTAAGAAATAGGTGCATCCCAATCGATAATGGGAAACGTGTGATGAGTCTTGAACCACAATATTTTTGTCCTTGTTACTTAATCTTGACATATTTTTTTCTTAATATTTATGGTGGGTCCACACTTTATTATTGGATTTATTGTTTATGACTGATTTATGATGATTTATCCCTCCTATAGGACATGTTATTAGAATTTATAATGTTTTATTGCATGAATCATGTTTGTAATATCTGAAATGTTGGGCATGAACTTTGTAAGTTATGTTCATTATCATATACACTTATGCTTGTCTTATGCTTTTATATTATCATAGATTCATATCTTTTATGTTTACTATTACTAGGAATATGAGATCCCCATTTCTTATGTTTCCTTCTATGGGTTATGAATAAATATTTAGGTAGGGTATGCATAACAAGATTACTAGGTGAGGATATATTTATGGATGATTTTAAAGATTTTTCATCAAATTAATGTATTTTTTTCTAGTCTCTAAAGACACCGAACTATCACAGTCCTTGGGCGTGTATTTATGAAATATATTGAATACTTGACAAATTATATGGGATATTTATTTATGAAAATCTTGGGTCGTTATAATTAATGTCACAACATAATCCTAAATAGTTGTATATCACTACTGGAGTTCTATAAGCCATTGTGACTTCTCAATTTTTAGTTTCTTTTGGAAAATATATTTACAAAAAATAGACAAAAAAATATTTTATGTGTGCCTATCATCCTTATTTTTTTTAAAGAATGCATACCAAATTTTCATACTAATCACTCAAAAATAGATTTATCTAGTTTCACCTAACTATCATTGGGTTCATTGATATGATCAATGATTTAATGTATCCTCTCTATCTATTGCTTTATGCCTTGTTATCCACTATCTCCCCTATGAAAGTGTCACTTCTATACTAAAAACACTCCAGTTTCATCTAAAAATGGATCCCCACCAATGGGTAACCTTCTCTCTATAGAATGGATGGTTAAAACAAATATTTTAATGAGATTATCATCCATAAAAGGATAAAAATAGACTAGAAGAAAAACATGATTCATATTTCCATTCAATTTGAAAAACAATCGATTCCTAAGTATCATATCGCTAAAATTACAATAGATTGTTCATATAATATTCTAATTAATATCTCTGAAAACATTCTCACAACACTTTAATTAACATCCAACATTATATCATTGAATCTTATTTGAATCATATAACCCACATAAATAAGAAATGTTATTTTATAAAACCCTAACAATACATCTAGTGCACCAATCATCACTAAAAACCAATTTCCTTTTGATTTAATCATACCAATATAATTTGTAAGAAACTTGTAAATAAAATCATAACCAATACATGTTAAATAAATTTACACAAGAAATTTATTTCTACAAATATTAAATAATGTATAATTGAAATCAAAATAAACTAATTCAATTATAGATTTTCATATGATCTTATAATCATTTATAGTAATATGCATTCCATATAATCCTAAATGATAAATATAATACAAGGAATAATTCAATAATACCTCTTTGGTTGAGAGAAAAACCAAAAAAAATATCAAAATTAGTAAATATTAAAATAATATCCCATACTTCCTTGTTAAATAATACACACACTATAGATAATTTGAAAAAATATAATTACTCCTCCAATCCTAGATCTTTCATTTAATACCTCTTATATAATAGGTTCCTTGAATTATAAAAAATAAAATGGTTATCTAAAAAAATATGGAATTCCAAAACTTAGGGTTTTAACCTAGCCATAGCACCCATACACCATGTTATCTAATGTGTATCTCTTAAAATACAAAATGAAACTATAAAACAGTGTGGGATTGATCCATATATTAAGGTAAATATATCATAAATACTATAACCAAAAAAATAAAATAATAAAATAACCCTAATATATTAAATAATGAAATAAAATACAACCGGATAATTAATTTAAAATTGGATATAGCCATACAAATAGGATATGAAATACCACACTAATTATACCTGATGTAAAATCCTTATACAACGCCTCATGTATGTTTTATTTTTAATAATAAAATAAATAAATATCAAATATTTTAGGCATGCTTCTATATAGTTATCCAACCACAATGTTCTACACATTCCGTGAATTTACATTTTTACATGTTCTAAATTCTTTCACCATACCCTTATCAGGAACCAAAAAGATTTTAAATCCAATGTGGTTCATGTGCATCACATGATTCCACATATTATGGGGGATTTAAAAAATAGACCTATATAATTTCATAAAATATTTTATATTTGGTAGTGATGTGATTAAATATATAATCCTTAAGTTAAACACATTAGTTATGATATCATGTAGGTCACAAAACACTCAAACTAACTATCTTCATCCAAATTCAAGGTATCAATCATTTAAATACTCACTAGGGTATAATGAACATTTACCCCTAAAATTTCATTATAGTTTGAACCCAATGGTTCATGTCCAGAAATCACTCCAATGGATTACAAAAAGAATGATTCACAGTGTCTCATTTTTAGATTTTACTTAAATAAATCACAAATCATTAAAAATATATTATCACTGAGAAAACTGGTTACACCCCCAGATCACATTTTATAATCTAAACCCATTGATCGTATTTATTAATCCCTATATTTTTACTATCCTGGTTATCCATATCTCCCAAAACCTATTTTCTTACTCTAACCCGTAGTTTTATTTTTCTCAAGTCACATTAGTCTACACAATTTCCACAATTCATATCCCTCAAAACCCATAAGTATAAACAGGACACACTAATTACATATCTTAATTCCTATTGGTATTGACTTCCACCAATAGCCATATTCCTTATAGAATACTAATAATTAATAGACTATGAACCCAAATTTTTTGTTTTATGAATAACCTCAATATCTCACATAAATTGACCATCATTATAATAATAGTTCAATGAAAATAATTTAATGTACACAATGTGTCCCATTACCACTATACTAGCTTGTATTCCCCATCCAAACACACCCTTAAAAGAGGAAATATATATTTTATCCCAATTCACTAATAATAGTTGATCACATTGGTTATTTACTTATTGATAATTCTTCATCATTAATAAAACATTAGTAAAATATATCATTGAGATACCCTTTCACCTTTATACACTGGTAAAAATTATTCGCTCATCCACAATACACTATTATTGTTCAATCATTAATTTTTTTATCTCTAATACAACTTATTTTGGATCCCTATGTTGTTGTCCCAATACCATAAATGAAAAATCACATAAATCACACAAACTATCATCTAAGATGATATAGGTTACCTACCTAACTCCAAGTGAAAGAACTGCTAATATATTTACAAAATACAACTATTATAATTTTTAAAATAATATAATTCTATAAAAATGATGAAGAAAAATCCAACCTCAAACACTATATGAAAACAAAAAAGATGGACAGAAGTGACATGCCTAATCACAAAAAAAACATCCCCTAAAAAATCTCAATTATATCCATGAATAGAATGTCAATATCATATAATATAAATAAGGGGAAATAATACAAGGATGAGGAATTTAATTTCATCACTACTCGTAGATAAACCCTACCCAATATGTATAAATAAGGGCCCAAAAATCCAATTAAAAATTATGATCAATCATTCTATTGAAACTATATTTTCACTCAAAAAAATTAGTGTGAGGTAGTGTAATTTTGGTAACCTCCACCAAAATACATAATATAGGTTTCTTTATGGTGGTAGAATGTCCCTAGTGGTAGTGACAAAATAGTAAAATAACTAAAAAGATTACTGAAAATAAAATTATAAATAACAAAATGGTTACAAAAGAAATTAATTTTATTTTATATAGATATTATTTGGTTAATATAAAAAACATAGTTGGATTGGGTTATTAATTTTAATAAATAAAAACTGGAAAAAACTATTTTTTTTATTTAATATTCTAAATGGCCCATGATATTTAATATAAAACTAAAAAAATAATTATTTTTTTATAAATTTATATTTGATATAAATAATGTTTTATAAGATTTACAGACTCATTTATAGTCTCAATTTTTGAGCTAACATTGCAATGGTGTGAATTGTAGTTGGGGTTTGGCTTAGTGGTAAGAACCCTGTAATCTGACATGAAAAATAGTGGCTAAAACCCCATTGTTCATAGGGTACTGTAGTAGTACTGTAGCATACTATAGCAATTGAGAAACTGTAGCAATGATTGGCACTGTAGTGGAAACAGGTCACTGTTTTGGTGGTAGTGGCACTATAGTAGTGGCGGGTACTATACAGACTATAATAAATGGGTGTTGTAGCAGTACAATTAATATAATGGACCTTTGGCCAAAAATTTGGACCTACAGGCCATGTGTTGGTAAAAAAGCCAAGAGGGCCTTCGGGCTCTGTAATGGGTCTCCCTTTACCCAGTTAAAAGAGGAATTTGCATTGCTTTAATAATAAAAATTTGGCTTCAGTCCCAACCATTTAAAAAGTGGATATGGTGTGAATTTGTTTTTTACATAACAATAACAAAATGGTTAAATAAAATGAAATAAAAAAATGAATTTTTAGTTAAAATTATAAAACAAAATAAAAATAGTAATAATCATAATAGATTTTTGGATTGTTTTTATAAATATTTTAACTAAAACCCTAAGTGGTTATCAATCACCCATTCGGTAATAAATTAATGAAAAATATTCTCACCCTTATTCCCAAGACACCAAAATTATGGAACTGAAAAAAGGGTTCTAATTGGTCTATATATTCTCATAGAACCAAATTATTATATATTTTTTATTTTCTTCGTAAAAAAATTTTATAACACATTCCCCTAGAATAAATACTCATATTTAAACATGAAAATTAAAAAATTAAATAAAAATGAAAACCCATTATTTTTATGTTAGTATATAGTATTTGAGAATTTCATTATCCTTCTTCAATTCTATAATAGTAGTTTATTTTTTGGTTTTATTGAGATGTTTATAAAGTCTACCATTACATTATTCTCTTATTATTTTACATTGAGAAATTTTTTAATGGGGTTATACTTTAATTAATAGAAAATGAAATCTTTTACTAATTTTATTCATTTTTTTATTAATAAATTTATAGATACTACATCTCATGGAGTATCTAACAAATATATTGTTATATGATATATCTTTTTGCAGCTACTAGTTTCCTTCATTACTTCTAATAAATTAATTTCTCTAAAAATCTCTATGTTGTTTCGATTCATTATTCATGGAATTTTATATCTCTTAAAGATTCAACATCACTCCATGTCTTAGTAAAAATCTATTTTGAATATAGATAACCTAATTCACAATATCTTCCAATTATTCTGATAATAAATACTATCAATTAGAAGTTTAATTTTCACATAGATTACTATATAGATTCCTATGACCACATATCCCTTTTTATGGATTGTTTTCTAATGACAATTAATTCTTCATCATAAGATTCTCAATATAATTCTCTGCCATAGTGTAAATATATTTAATGCATTATATGACCAAAAAACATGATCTTCTTTCAATATTTAATATAAAAATTATTTCTAGATAATTTTACATATACCATAACTTCATATTTTAGGAATATTTAAATTATATATGGAATTATAAAAATATTTCAAAAAATATATATATTTTACTTACTTCTCGCTTTTATAACCCATTGACTCATACATTTGTATAGATAAAAATTAGCAAGTCTAATTCATATCAATTCATTGGTTTTTAGGGGTTTCTATAATTTTCCCATGCATTCAAAAATATTACACCTCTTCCCTTCTCCCTATTAAATTTTAGATGTCATAAGTATACTTTTACTTTTGATATTTCCAATTCTATACTATTTAAAATAGATCATATATAGATTTTTTAAATTATTTCCATCCTCCATGAAGTATAATCATATATTTTTCTTATTTTATAACTGTTAAAGATTTAAATTAATTATTTATCCAATAATGTAATATTCCCTATTATTGTATTTTATTTTATAACTATTTGTATTGAAAATAAATTTATTTTTAGAGTAACAAAACTGGCTTGAACACATATCGAAGACCATCCCCAAAAAAAATCCTCTATTTTCCGATACAAATCCATTTATTTAAGTTTATTATTCCTTTTAATAGTTACAAAACAGGTTTTTTACATTCTCTCAACAATTTAAATTATTTAACAAAAATAAATTATCCATCACAAGTGTATAGAATTTTCAGTCAAGTATTTTTATACTATAAATATTTCTTATACCAAGTAGCACTTTAACAATATTTTGAATTTTAATATTTATTTTCATATTATATTAATAAATTTGATAATAAAATTAAAAGAAATTATTCATTTCGATAATTCATATCTTTTTATTATCCCTTTATTCTTTATTTTTTAGAAAATAAAATTATTTATTCATAGAAAGGATTGAATTGTTCTTTATTGAATATTACTTATTATATAGGCATATTTTGTTCCATTATTTTTAACCTTATGATCGAATTTTTTATATTTTAAAAGGTATAAGATAATAAAATTCAACAATTAAAATCAAATCTCCACTAACATGATGACTTCATAACAATAATTTATTTAATACCCTAAAATTTGAAAATAAGTTTGTTTTAAATAGCGTATACCAAATGAAACATGGAGCTTATACAAACCATGAAATGATATTATTTTAACATGATTATTAGAACCTTGTCCTTGAGTTAGCATGTAAGGATTAGAGTGAACACATTATAGCATATAGGTATAATGGTCGTACTCAATAGTTACTTATTTATTAAGGCATCGATCATAAGAAAGTAATTTTTAGTGAAGTCATTTTATCTTTCAAAAACATGTTTTATTCAAAAAAGAAATTTATTTATTTTTATGATAAAATATTATAATCAATTTATGAAACTTTTAGGAATTTTATTTTTTAATAAATATTTTAGTTTTTTAATCAGAATGAAAAATTTTCTTACGGATATTTTTTTTTTGATTTTTATGAAAATATTAATTTGTCAGTGATAATTGAAAATGAACTTTATTTTGAAAATGATCTTTTCCATTGAATTATTTAAAAATTCCAGTTTTTTTTAATTTAATTTAAAGTATAATTATTTTATTTTTGATTAATAATAAATCATCTAATTTCATTTGTTTTGAAATTATAATTAATTTTCCTATGAATAGATTTTTATACATAAAAATGCATTTTTATGAAAATCAATTTTTCACCGGCTTTTACATGATTATTTTAAAATAAATTCATATAATTATATATATTATGTTTTATAAAATTGATTCCATGTTTTTAATAATATCTTATAAATTTGATAGATAATTTAACTTTATTTTTCCTTATTATTAATAGAAAATGTGGTAAGGATTTGTCACCGTGGTGAGGGGAAATCAGGTAATAAATGTTAGAATTAATGAGATAAGGATTAAAAAATCTATATAAAACCGATAATATTTTTGTTGGATGAGTTTATATCATCCATAGTCGTCTAATTTTTCAATATTTGGGAACTTAGTTCAATTTTTCTTTGATAATGAACTTAATATTATTTCAAGTAAAGAATAAATTCAAGATGTCGATATCTTGGTTTAATTAATCTAATATTTTCTAATAGGGATAAATTATCGTTATGTTTTGTTATTGATTTTAATTTTATATAATTCCACGACCCCAGATACCCATAGTCAGTGCATTATTTTAATACATTGGTATGATTACAAGTAATCATGTCCCGAAAGGCCGATCAGTTTTGCAGTCTCGGAAAATAGTTTACATACATGAATGTTACATTACACTTCATTACATACAAAACAACATAAATAATCCTTCATGAACATCATTGTTCCCTTATCTTAACCATGCATATCAATCACAATACACTTCTTGGAATCCTGGGAAAAAATAAATCATAGAAAGGGGTGAGCTCACATGCTCAGTAAGGATAACAATACAGTGGAAACCTTCATAAATAAGAATAAACAATTAAAGAAATGTATAACTAAAACAAAAGCATTTTAAACATGAACATAAGCATAATATTGAAAAAATAAAATGAAGTAATTCTATTTACCTGTTCGCATGGATATTTTACTAGTCGAATAATCACATGCAATATCACTAACCACTTTCATAATTATGGAATACATAATGCCAGACTATCATAACCACGTAGCAAAGGCCTCGTGCCAAGACTAAAAATAAGATTTTGTCAAGGCCTCATGCCAAGACACTAGTTTGTCTCATGATACCAACTAATGCATCGAGGAGGTATAGCGGGATCCACCCGTCACTTACTAGGTCCAATGCATTCCCATATGAAATGGTTTAAGCATAACATAAACTTTTATATTTAAAACTAGGATACAAAAAGTAAATAATTTATCCATAAACCATGATTGGAATAAAAATAACACATCCATAGTCAAACATATCACAAAATCTTCAATAAAATATGGTAGTTTTGTATCATAATAAATCAACTTAAAATAATCTTAAAATCCATCAAAGGATTTTGACATAGATGAAATCAAAACTATTTGAGAGACATATCTTTTTTTAAATCATTTAAAAGTCACATAATTATAAAATAACATATTCTTATAATATTGTAAGGGAAGATTAGAAGATTTTACAATGGTGGAAAATTGTTGCACCCGTCGTATAAGTTAAAAAAACACATTCTTACCTTAATTTGTCAAAAAGGTTAAAATGGTCTTTGTTTGGAAAATGACGTAAAGATTCCTTTGTAAACATCTTATAAAAACTCAAAAAGGGTATAAATGACTTTAATACATATTCTGTAAAATATTAAGAATGTTTTGAAATACATTTTTAAGAAACATGGATGTGGATGATAAAGAGGTCCTAGTAGATAATTACGTATAAACAACCTCGTATAATGAAGAGATTGTGAAATAAACCCATAACTTTTACCTTTCCTTGATAGAGTGTAGATTAACCTCATGTATACTAGTTAAATAATTGTTATTAAAATACACAAGAATCATATACATAAATATGATATCATATATGATCTTTTAATATTTCTTTGTTAATAATATTTTAGTATTATCGTGGTTTCGGGTGTTAACTGATTCGTTTTATTTTATATGTTTCGTTAAGTAAGTCATGTTTGTTATGGATAGGTTGTATATTATTCATATCCAGAATGAAATCAAGTCCTTAAACATTACTTTTTATCATCAAATGAGAATTATTATTGAATGGATATGATGGGGAAATTAATTTCATTGTGTTCTTGGAAACTGTAATTCGTACGTAAGCACAAACTCTACTTCCATTTAATTTTTCATTTTAAAAGGGATGAAAACCAAATGATACATAGGTATATTATTATTATAGTATAATATAATATCTTATATGTGTTGCTTATTTTTATTAACACCATCCTTTATATATTCCATGTATGGTATAAACGAGTCATATCACTTTGAGGGGGCGGTAGTCCGCACTTCCTCAAATGAAATTATCCTATATATATACAACATGAAAAAAATAATTTTATTGTATAAAATGGAATTTAGAAAGCTTATATATAAAATAAATATCATTAATATCATATTTAATTATTTTTCCATCATAATGGCCACCATGAGAGGTGGTAGGAGATAATTGAACAATCACCGTTTCGTGAGGCGTTTGGTTTCCACCCACAGAAACATTATGTTCTTCACCCATTAGATGGATGTGTGTGTAAGTTTTGTTCAAATAGTTCTCATAAAAATATCCTAATATATTTATTATACTGTTTTTGTTACAAAAGAAATGAATAAGAATAGTTTAGGGGTTGGAGAAGTAAAATAAAAAGAAAAGAAGCTAAGAGAAATCGTTACCTTTAATTTGGGTAACTCTCTTTAGTTTGAAGCCAAAAAGGACTCTTGAAGTGCGTTCTGTATAAGGTAAGGCTTCTAGTAGTAGTATAGGGATGTAGGGAGATTAATTGGGCATAAGTGGGACGAGCCAAAATGCTTGATAGGTGTGATGAATTGGTTAGAAGCGGTGTCCTTTTATACGGGGGTGGAGGGGCTCTTTAGGAAAAACATAAAGTATTAATTTATAATAAATTCATATTCGGTTTATAATGGCTCAAAAATGGATTATTCAAATTCTAATGTTGGTATGGGTCTAAAAAAACTCAACAAATAGGTTTTATATAGTTTAGGGTCACTTTATTAACTTTATATTTTAGTTTTAACTCTTAGTTAATTAGTTTGATATTTACCATGTCACTTTGTATTTTTATAGTATATAGTTAATAAACGTACTATATACTACCAAGAAACCTCCAACTGGTCCATTAGTGATACAAATATCATGATAAAAGTCCTTTGGACGAACCATAGATTTTTATGAATAGAATATCAATTAATAATATAATATTTGTTTTAAAAACTCATTTTTGTAAATTTTGAAAATATTTAATAATTTATTTTTTTTAAGTCATAAAAACTTTATTAATTCGAACCAAATTTATTTAAACAATCATAACATTTCATATTAACCAATAAAATTCGTGGAATTAATTAAAAGTCTCAAATTATATTTATTTGGGTATTTATGATATCAATTATTTTAATATTTCACTAATAAGGTAATTACTGCATCATCATTGTGTCATAAATAAATTAAATTATTTATTGTATAAAAATTATAAATAAAATACCATTATGTAGGAAATTTTTTTATCTTTCTAATCAATATTTATAATTGAATTTATCTTATATTTAACTCAATATTAAAAATGTTTTAGTTATTAATCATTGATTTTAACTCTTTTAACTCTTCTTTGAATTAAATAATAATAAATGTCTTAATCTAATCCAAGTGGACCAAAGAGGTTCATATTTTATTTCTATGGTTTTTTTGTTGAATTATACTTATCCAATAGAATTAGGAAATGTGTTAGGGTAATAATAATATCATTTTTACCCTTAATTACACTATTTACTTTTTACAGTGGTAAATAAAAGTAAAAAGTAATTATTCACCAAAAATTATTTTTATCTTATTCAACCACATTTTACCCCTTGATATTAACTGTGTGTCTTGGATTTTCAAAATTCCACTCACAGAAGCGGTAAAATTAAGTTTTATGTGAATTTTCAAATTCACCTAGGAGATGGGTAAAAGACGGTGAAAAGTTCAATAACATATTTATATATCTGAAATTATTATAAACCAAGTCTAATGAATTACATTTAACATATATAGGTATTATGCATCTATTTTTACCTAAAATAAATTTAAATAAAATAAATAATTATTTAAATAAAAGTTCGGTTTTATACTATAACTCAGTTTTTTTACTATTCATCAAAATTTAAAAGTTTTCAAAAATATACCAGAAATTCACTCTAAGATAATTTTGATATTCTGAATTCAATAATGAAGTCTATTTTACCAAATACAAAAAAGAGAAGTTTCATTTATTAATTTCAATTTATTCCCGCTGTCAAAACCAGAAGGCGTATTTTTAAGAAATAATAACTATCAAAAGTTTGACACTTGTTTATGTCCAATTTCAAAGTGAATTTACGTACAATGACCATCATTGTATTAAATGATAAAAATATAATCTATTTATAATTCCAAACCATTAAAAAGTATAACATAACAATATAAATTATTTTGATTAAAAAAGATGTATTTAGATAAAATATATTATTTTTCACTATTCACCCAAATATGAAACTTTTCAGAAAAACACCAAAACATTATTGAAACTAAATTATTATGCCCCAATTCTAATGAAGAAGTTTATTTTGTAAAATGGAATATATAAAAGTTTCAAATATTGGTTTTAAAAAGGCTTCACCATTAAAAGACGGTAAAATTGCATTTTTTAAAAAATACTTCTTTTATCTGAAAAAAATGTATTTATTCTTACATTATTTCTAAGAAATTGATAATATGGATTCTAAAATTATATGTATTATATAATGTTAAAAATTCAGTTATTACTATTTATAACCTCTTTTGAACGGCTTGTTTGGTAAGTCATGGTGCGTGAGAACTCAGTGTTGTGTGTAGTGCAAGTTATTGAATTACATTGAAGAAATAATGTACTATAAAATCTTGGAGTGATACCTTGTTCCCTCCTTCAATAAGTTGCATCCCCGCAATTTGAAACTTTTTTCGAAAATAAAAGGTTGAAAATAGAAAATACCTTTGTGAAAACCCACATCGTAAATTATGTTAATAAAATTTAGTCATAATTAGAAGAAAAGGGAAATGAAAGGGTCATCACCAAATTATGATGTCGATTAGGAGAACATTGGTGGAAATTAATGACATATAATTAGAGTAAAATTTAAATATTTATACGTAGTGATTGAGGTCATAAATCAAAAACAAGTGTAAAATCAAGGTCCTCAAATTCATCAAATATGATGATTTAAAATACCATTAGTTCAACAAAACATATGGTCTTAGGATAACACATTTTTTGTTTTAAGATCCCTGCACTTATGTATAAGAATTAATTTCTTAATAGAATAAGAGAAGAAGAAAAATATACACTTGACAAGTAGAGTCCCATCCTTTAACTAATTTCTACCACAAACTCATCTTTCACTCTAAAAGGTAAAATAATATTCTATTTATCCTATTCGTATAGGGTTCAAAAAAATGAATTTATAATTCATCTACCAGATTTTTTTTAAAAAAACCACATTATTCAATCCAGGACATCACGTGGGCCAGTGGTAGGTGATACACCCTTGTCGCCCTTCGGTTGCGGGTTCAAGTATTGCGGCCTTTCCGGACGCGACGGGTTGTCGCCCAACCTCCGGGTTGCCCTTTTTTGGCAATCCAAAAATAATCTCAAACTAGAATTATCCAAAATTATTTTGTCCAAACTCATAGTCCAAAATTTATAGGGAAGTTAAACACAATAAAGATCCATTTTTCCACATAATAACATGTGAACACCTTCATCATGTATTATTTAAAAACACTAAAACATTCTGAATTTCCATAAAAACTTATTGATTACATTCATCCCTCCTTTTCATTATAGAATACTTTATATACTCCTTCTATCCCAAAATGTTCTAAACTCAAACAATGATGGAATATACAAATTATTAATCAGTTTCAAGGTAGTCAAGAATATCCAATATATTTTATCCAAATCAAACATGTATTATTCCAAAATCACTACCTCAGTATCAGAACCATATTATCGTTTTTCTTTCTCTCAACCATATATTTTCCAAAAAAATAACCTGATATTGAGTCACTTTTCTTGGTTCCACACAATCTCAAGTCTTTAATAAAATAGTACTGCAGTACAATCTTTATATACTCCATAATTATTATAACCAGTACATTTTTGAAACAACACTCAAATGACATAATTCCCTAATAAAAACATAAGAAATCTAGTCATTCCTCCTCATATGTGGTAGTATCATAACTTGATTATTATCCCATAGCATCATTTGCATCATAGTACGATGATTGGGGCATTGGTTCATGTAGTGTCCAAACTCCTTGCAGATAAAGCATTGTACATTTGAAACCTTTTTCTTACCATTGCATTCATGTACATGGTGTCCTTTTTCAACACACTTATAACATACTCCCATTACCTTCAATCATTTTCCAAGGTGATTCTTTCCAAAGTTATCACATATGGGAAAATCCTTCTTTACCTTCTTCCCTTTATATGTCCTTCTCTCTACTATCTTTTCCTTCTCTGGCTTCCCTTCAAAGCCATAGGACTCTGAAAATTCTTTACTTTTCTTATAAACACATGATACTACTTCTTCATATGATGATAATATGTGCGAGATTATTTCCCTTCTAAATTCTGGCTTAAGACTGTGAAAGATATGATCTTTCTTACTCTTTGGATCATGCATATTACTCAAGTTCTCATTCCTTCTACTGGGTGCCATTTCTAAAAAATGGCATATACTAGATTTGTTTATGAATAGAAATACCTAATCCCAAACATGTAAAACACTTAAAATAAATTAAACAGTTTATGGATGTAATACATAATCAGGAAAATGTCTTCTTTGAGGAAGTATATACTCATAAACCCTTCATAATGGTTTATAAAGAAAATGATAATTATCCTAAGCATATCCCCTGGGAGTGCCGTAACCAAGAGTGCAGCAAGGCCCGTTGTCATTCACCAGTTCTCATTCGAGTCTAGCTCAAAGTGGTGTTTTTGGGTTTTACCCCTAGGTACATCTATACTAGAGCCGCCTCTACCTGCTCGTATCCACACAGGGATTTATTTCTCAGAAAAATCACAAAATATCTACAATATCAAAATTCTAGGAAGTTCTTCTATATTAATCCTCAAATTCTATCTTAGGGTTATGTGATCTAATAAGAGTTTATCTAAATCTAACATCCTTGGTTATTGCTAAATTTCCTCTCATACCAACTATAACACCCCGACCCTAGTTACCCAGAGTCGGTGCATTATTTTTATACGTTTTCATGATTACAAGGAATGAAGTCCCAAATGACCGATCAGTTTAGCAGTCTTGGAAAATAGATTACATACATGAATGTAACATTACACTTCATAACATACAAAACCACATAAATAATCCTTCACGAACGTCATTATTCCATTGTCTTAACCCTTCATATCAATCACAATACACTTCTTGGAATCCTAGGAAAAAATATAACATAGAAAGAAGTGACCTCAAATTCTCAGTAAGGATAACAATACAGCAGAAACCTTCATAAATAAGCATAAACATTTAAGGAAGTGTATAACTAAAATAAAATCCTTTTAAACAGGAACTTATTCATAATATGGTAAAAATAAAATTAAGTAATGCCATTTACTTGTTGACATGGATATTCTACTAGTCGAATAATCACATGCAATATCATTACCCACTTTCATAATGACGGAATAAATAATGCCAAGCTATCATAACCACATAGCCAAGGCCTTGTGCCAAGACTACAAAGAAGATTTTGTCAAGGCCTCATTCCAAGACACTAGTTTGTCTCCTGGGACCTACCGATTCATTGAGGAGCTATAGCGGGCTCCACCTTTCACTTGCTATGTCCAATGCATTCTCATATTAAAAATTATTCCATTTTTTAAATCAGCATAGAAAATTATCTTAAGTTGAGTTTTCTGGATTTTTCTGAAAACATTAAATTTTTACTGAATAGTTTAATAATATAAATTTTATATAAAAAAATATTTTTCATTAAAGTATTTTCAAATACCCATTTAGTTTTTAATTACATTTAGAATTTCATTAGTTCATTTTGATGACTCTAATGTTCTTAAAATATGAATAAAAGGAGGATATGTTTGGTTATACATGGTTATTTTAAATACAAAATAATTTTTCATAAGTTTATTTAATTTTAAATTTTTATTTATTGAATAATTACCTAAAATACATATGAAATGTTGACACAATGCTCATTCTAGCAGTAGAAAAAGCATGTAAATGTTTTTAAAAACATACAAAGTTATATTTTTTGTGTGGGTTTCAGTGTTAAAATAATTTTTTTGCGAAAATATAATATATCATTGATGTGTTAAATTATTATATTTGAATATTATTCATTTAATTATATTTTTTAAATTTTAATTATGTCAATTCTCTAAAAATGACTTTAAGGGTATTTTATATTAAATAATATTGTATTAAATAGTTTAATTTTTTAAAAAAATTATTATTTTTTTAGAAATTATGTGATATGTTATATAATTTCTACTATTTTCTACTTATGGTTCAGTTTTAATTTTATGGTATCTTCAATGAACCCCCAATAGTAAATAGCTTTGATATCTCAGTAATCATCAAAAGTGTTAATAGAGGTTAAAACTAAACGATCTGGGTTAAAGCATCACCTAAACTTATCTAGAATTTACATTATGATATTATTCATATTTATATAAATAAAATATTAGTAATTTATAATTTTTGGTAATCTTTATAATGAAGATTAATTAATTTTAATTTAAAACCTTAATTAATTCCAAGGGTTCCCCTCACTTCTCTTATATAAGGAAACCACTTAAACCTTCTCTTCATCACACTTCATGAGCCTATTATATCAATAAAACCATAAAATAAAATCTTATTAACATAATTAGATAACTTATAGTGGTTATATACTTATTAAGGAACCATCATTAGAGTCCTTGAGGAGATATATAAGGGAGGTTCTTTAAAGAAAAGGTAATCATATTAATCAAGTCTTTTCATTTTACTTCTTTTTATACCTCATTAAATTGTATCCCAAATATTCCAATATTATGAAATTTTTATCTTCCTTATAATTTTATGTTATCATGTGGGATTTATATCCTTATTCATCTCCTTTTTCATCTTATGGGGAATGAAAACATTGTTCGTGCGTACACATGGACTACAACCCCCAAGAAGTGATGTGTTTCATATTCCATTACCTCCTATCGTGGTTATTTATAAGGTTTTATTTATTTTATATAAATTTTAATTAAGTAAATATAATTATTTAAATATAATATATCATCTTTTTTACCCATTCATTAACTTAAAAAAGATAACATCATTGATCTGTATGTGTTGATTAACACCTCTATGAAGTGATGTGGTTTTTTTATATATACGGCTTTCATGGATGGTTATAAAATTCAATTTAATGACTAAAAAAGATAATTTTTTAATTATTATTATTCTTTATAATATAGAATCGTGACCTCTTTATCTAAATCCAACATACAAAAGTCATTTTGAATTTATGAATTGAACATCCTCAAAATCATACATGGACTTAACAAATTATGTATTACATATGTCATAGAAATAAAAGAAATAAATGGTTAACTGATAAATTAATAAACCTAATAAAGGTATTAAATACTTAATAACATTAATATAATTTTATTAAACAATATATAAAGGATATGCATAGAAAATAGGGACTCATTGTAAGGGGTTTCATAACATAATTTTAAAAAATTGGGTTATACTTCTACATGATTGACTCTTTTTTGAAAAGATTATGTATGAAATAACCAATTATTTTATTATGGTGTAATTATAGTTTTTTTAATTTTTTACATATAGTTTCGTAAATTTTTAAATTATAACTTCAATGATACATTCATAGTGAGAATTTTTTGTCTCAATATTGTTTCATTGAGACATTTATTGTATTACTCAGAAAATCATTTATTAGGTGTATATAAATCTTGTTGAGACATTATATCATGAATTAAAAATTTTCATGATATTTAAATTTCATTTTAATTTATCTCTTTCATAAGATATTGATTCGTATGTTATAAAATTTCCAAGGGTTTTTTTGTCCCAATTTCAATTCTATGCGTAATATTTCATATTATACACCATGATTTATTTATTATGATCTATTTAATTCACCAAGAATGTGTTTTAACATTTTATTTCATATAAATTATTGTTTTTATAGAATCATTTTATATTACTTAATTTATTGAATTTTTTATTAATATATATCCAATGTTACAAGGGATTCTTATCTCAAAATACCTTCTACGAGACATGTTTTGATTAATGAACATATATTCATTTATACAGTGTTTAAATTATATCTAAACATATAATATCATGACTATTTTTACACTCATGGTTTTTTATATTCTCTTTTATGTTATTTAAATCAAATGATTTTTATTTATAGAAGTATGTAAAGAGATTTTCTTTTAAAAAAAAGTTGTATTATGGTTTTTAATGAATTTTAACCAAATTCTTTCTTATCATTATTTATCTTATCTCAAGAATGTTATTTTGTAAAAATAAATGATTTTCGAAATTATGTTTCATTATATCATACAAAAATTTAAATGGTTTTACAATGATGTTTTGTAACTTTTTCCACATTAAGTGATTTCGTGGTGAATATTCAATGTTTGAGGATACCTACATAGTTTTTCAATTCATTCAATTAGTTCTATTAGACACTACACTTGATGACTTTTTTCAAATGGATCATTATTTTTTAATTATATAACACTTGTATTATTTTATAGCATTATACCATGCCTCATGTTTTATTATCCATGGTTTTATGGGTATGGATACTCTATTGTTAAAATCATGGACTTTGTTTAATTTATCATATTATTACTATAATGGCCCTAAATATTTACAGATATTATTACATGATTTTAATCATAATTAACTGATGATTGTAAACTAATGATTTCAAATCCAAGTTTATTTGAAGGATTATATACGTATAATTGAAAAGATGAGACTAAAATTGAACGTATATTTTTTATCATCCATATTGATATCCTAACATCCTTTGAGATCCTACATATTCATTAGATAACCTGGTAAATACATGAATATAGGGATGTGCTAAAAATCATAATAATGGAATAAACATAAAAATAATGCATAACACATTGGTTAAAAGGCATAACACGATGATGTAAAAAGAAATGAATAAAAATAATAAAGAATAACATGTATAATATTGGATCATGTAATAATGGTATCACGGGAATGTGTCAAAAACATACAACATGACATAAGAACGAGTCAAGGCTAACCACCAAGACCATTGTACATGATTATCATGAGTCAATTCTAACCACCAAAACCATTTTCCATTATTATAATGACTTAAGGATGACCACCAACACCATTTCACATGACGTATAATGAGTGTAAACATTACCCAATAAATTTGAGCACTATATGGGTACACCCAAAATTATATGTTCATGCATATTTCTTCCACATGAATAATTAAACATAAAAATAATGGATGCCCATGGAATTAATTTGGTATCAAAATCATTTCATATGGTATAACAAATGTTAATATCATAATGGTAAAAAGATAAAAACTAAAGAAACATATATCCTGACAAGTTATAATACCCAAATATTTCCATGGGTAACCATTATTTTTAATAAGGTAAATTTAGAATATATCATGGAAAGTTATGTAAAATTGATGTGAGAACATGTAAAAAAGAGTGTTTAATAAACATTTTAAATGAAACAATTTTGTACAGTATAAAGAAACTATTAAATATAATTTAATGAGAAAATGAATATTTGTTTTCATAAAACCTAAAATAAACAAATTTAGATTTTTCATGATAAAAATGAATATTTTATAAAAAAGGGAGGCTTAAAACAAATTACGTAGTGCACTAGAAAATGGGAATGAAATCGAGAAGCTCCTTACGATCAGTCTTTCTTATCGGGGAGAATTGAGAAGGGAACATTTTAAAAAAATGTATTACCCCATAAAATAATGAATAATTGGTATGGATACAAAATTTTAGAACATACACATATAATTTGACATAATTATATAAAAATAAGGATTAATTTGAATTAGTATACAGAGATAAATCATAACCCAAATAAATACTAGACGTTCAGAATGAATACCTTACCTTGGGTCCAAAAGTGTTCTGTATATGATCTTAAATTCCCCAATAATAAAATTAAATCTATTAATATAATAATTCATAAAAATTTATATATTTATTTTATTTAGTATAATTTTATAAATTTTATGTATTTCCTTTTTTAGTTATAATATACTTTTTTACCATGTGGGAGAGATTGTTTCCTTGGTTTTCATGACCGGTTTACTTGTATCCATGTCTGTAAAATCATGTAAAATTAGAATAGTTGTCATGAATTGAAACTGTATTTCATTAATGAACATTCGTAATATTAAATAATCTTATATATCTATTCAGTTCATTATATGGGGATGCTTCGTTAGAAAAAATGTTAATGATAAACATTTATATTATTTTTTATTTTTCAATCATCACGAATTAGTTTTATTTTTTTAATTAATATTTTGTATATAAATTAGTTTAAGAAAATTAAATAAGATTTATTAAATATATTATAATCTAGTTTAACAATAAATTTTTTTTGAACATCTTTTAAGGTGGTAATGTAAATTTAAAACATGTTGTCGTAGAATGCGATGAGTCCATGCATTATGGACAGTGGTTTCATTTTTAAACCAAAAAAGAGGCAAAGAAAAATGATTATTGGTTGTTCCATAAAAAATAATATTCTAGTATGTAAAAGATACTTGATTTATCATGTAACATTAATAAGGTTAGGTGAGGATAAAATGAGAAATGAAATGAAATTGAAAAGATACTAATTGAAAAAGAAAGATGTTTTTACCTCTAGATTTCTTCTCATTGTGAACCTACTTGAGGAACATGAGTTTGTTATTTTTTTTAGACCAAAGGCTTATACATGTTGGGGAGAGTCTTGGGATATTATAAGGAATAATTTTGATAAGATTAAAGGCTTTTGAGGTGTGAGGAGAAGGGATGCTGAGGGGTTGTATTTACTGTGGAGGAGAGAGGTCTTTTTTGATTATTCAAATCAATTGTTTATTATTTTAGATCAAGATAGGAAAAAGTGTGGATTCATGTGACTAGGTGCAGTATATATTTCTTTTGATTTCAAAATAATGGTCTCATTCATCATTAATGATGTTAAAAATCATATATTTGGATTAAAATTTCAAATACCATAAATTACTGTATTTCACTATTCATCAAAGATTGAACTATTTCGGAAAAATCCCAAAAATTAACCCTAACCGATTTTCAAAATATAGAATTAAAAAATAAACTCCATTTTCTAAAAATCAATTTCTAAATATGAGAAATTTCATTTTCAATTAAAATCACCATTTAGCTAAAAAATACCTACTTAAAAATTATTATTGATTTTATAACACTTTGAAGAAATATTTTAGGTCTCATAAAATTATCTTATAATAATAATAAAAAAAATATTTATTGATAAATATATTTTTGGAAAACTTATTTTCTTTTAAATCATTTAATTAGTTATAAAATTGTATGTAAACATTTATGTTTTATTAATAAACAAACACATTATTTATCATTTTAAAAGCATTTATTTACTTAAACAATTATAAAATTATATCACATTTTCTTTTATAAGATGAATACATTTCATTTATACATTCATTGGTGAGTTTAATATTCTATTGTCCAGTTTACTATTCATAAGGTTCGTATTACGTTTCCAAAGGTCATGTTATTATTCCATTGGTATAGGTTCCTTAATTTCAAAAAAAAAGCCTATAATTTCATTAATTATTCATTTATACTATTTTTATTATGTTCTATATGTGATTTTATTTGATTTATAGACTATGAAATTATTATTAGAATGTAAATTCATTGATATAATTTTAGGTCGTTCCATTCTTCCCCCTTATTAAATTTTTCACTCAAAATATTTTTACAAACAAAGGAAGAAATAGGAGACGGTACATATCCTTCATTGTTTCATCTGGTTCTAAGGTTGCCTCTCCGAACTTATGGTCCCACCATAGAACTTTTATAAGGCGAGTATTTTTATTTCAATGAACATTATCTTTCCAATCCAAGATCATCACCATCTTCTCCTTGTATGGGATATCATTTTCCAACTGTACCACCTATGAGTTAAGTAAATATAAGGGATCTATTGGTTATTCCCTCAATAGGGATATTGGGTATACATTGAGTACTTTAGACATGGTTTTTGGAAGTTATTGTCGATAGGACACATCTCCAACACAACCAATAATCTCACAAGGGTCAATGTAATGAGTACATTGCTTTAATTTCTTCCCAAATATCATGATCCTCTTCCATGGAGATATGTGGTGGAATACCATGTCTCCAAGCATAAATTCTATGTCTCGTCGATGATTCTTTGTATAGATCTCCTATCAACTTTGGGACCCCTTGATGTGTTTCTAAATGGTTTTCACCTCTTACATTATTTCTTGGACCATTTTAGGTCCTAGAAACTAACATTCACCAAACTCACCTCAGCATGTCGGTGATCTATTTATATTTCCATAAAGTACTTCATATGGGTCCATTTGTATGCTTGAGTAGAAACTATTATTGAAAGATAACTCGACCAGAGGAAGATGTTGGTCCAATGATCCTTTAAAGGATATATAACATGCTCTCAACATGTATTGCAATGCATGAATAGCCTGCTCATATTTTTCAACAATTTGAGGATGATATGTCCTACTAAAGTTCAGCTCTATTTTTAGAGCATGTTGTAGACATTTCTAGAACATTGAGGTGAATCTTAGATCCAAATCAGATACAATCGATAGTGGTACTCCATATAGCCTCCCCAATTCGTTGATTTCTATCTATGAAATTTGATTCGGTGATAATTACACTTGAATTGGGATAATGTTAGTTGTAATTATATTAAGATCCACCAAAACCAATATAGAATTGTTTCCTCTTGAAGTATTTGGAATTCCAGTGACAAAGTATATGGTTGTGTTTCCCACTTCCATGATGGTATAAGAAATGTCTTCATCATCCCCATAGACATTTTCCTTTCAACATTCACTTGCTGACATACCAGGCACATTGATGTACACTCTGTGATCTCATTCCTCATATTTTCCCACCAATAGTTCTCTCAGATAACTTGATACAAATTTATGATCCCTAAGTGAATAGATAATGTTGGGATATTTTCATCATTTATAATCTATTTCTTTATCAACAGATTCTATTATACACATAGTTGTGTCCCAAATCCCACAACTCATTCCTCAATCATTTTGAACTATATGGATTTACCATTTCTGATAGCTTTCACTTTTTTCTGAATGTACACATAATTTCTTTGAGAATAATTTATTTTCTACCTGATGAATGGCTGAGAAATAATTTGAGAAAGTATTTTTTTTTCCTCCATTATGTATTTCCATATCCATCGTTTGTTGGTCTAAGAATATTGTATCCTTATCAATTCTCATCATTGACAATGTTGTAGGATTATTTCTACTTAGATCATCTTCTACCTTACATTCTTTAGGAGGATGTTATTGGATAAAGAATTTATAATCCATTACGAGTTATTACCAAATTTGTTGGAACACATAAAGCTCATTTTGTGTAAATATATATTTCAGGATCTTGTGATTGGTATATATCTCACAATTCTTCCCATAGAGATAATACTTCTAGATTTTCATTGAAAATATTACAACCACTAACTCCAAATCATGTGTGGGATAGTTTTGATCATTAATTTTTCAAAATTCATGAGGTTTAGGCTATCAATTTATCATTTTTCATCAATACACATTATAATACCTTCTATAAATCTTTGTTGTACACCACAATGATTCCCCACTTATGGGTACTATGAGAACATGTGCAGTGATATTCCTCTTTTTCAACTATTTGAATCGGTATTAACATTATATAGTTCATATAAACTTTACTCCTATCTAATTTATCTTGGTTAAAGGGTTTGATAATCATGATATGTTCTTCAAAATTTATTGTTATTTCCTGGCTAGACTGAATAAACAACATATATCCCTTACAAATATTGGCCACGTCCACAATTTGATAGCATTTGTCTTGGAAGGGTCCATATGTATTCCTTTACGGGTTATTACATGCCCCATGATTGATACTTCCTCAATAAATAGCTCACATTTACTGTAGTTTTCATGAATTTTATCCCTTCACAGTATCATTAGCATAGAATTAATATTCTCCTTATGTTCTTCCTCACTCTTGGAGTATACCAGATTAATGTCAATAAAGACTACAACAAATTTCTTGAGGTAACATCCACATACATGATTCTTTAAATCCATGAAAATTTGCAAGATAATTAGCATGTCCTAAGGGTATAATTATGAACTACTAGTTTCTGTACCTCATTTGAAAGGAATTCATGGGTATATCTTTCTTCCCCTCCTTTAATTACGTATATCCCAACCGAAGGTCCACCTTAGAGAAATACTTGGCCTCACATATTGGAGAAAACAAGTCATCTATATGTGGTGGGGATACTTTTTCTTTATTATGATTTTATTGATATCATGACAATCAATGAAGATGAAAATTGATATATCGTTCTTGATGAAGAGGACTAGTGTGCCCCATAGTGAGGCTCTTAGGAGAATGAAACCATATTCTATGTTCTAAAGTAACTTCTTCAATTATTACAACTTAATGGTTTCTATTGTATAATGTTTTTTTAATATAGTTAGATATCTTGGAATATGTTATATTGAGAACACAACCACTAGGATTGTAGGAAGACAAAAATTCTATATGGAAAAAATTGGGTTAGTCCCTTATAATAGGAATGTCTTCGATAATGATTCTCTCATTTATATCAATAATTTTAGACTGATACTCTTTATATGAGGAAAAATTATAAAAAATGAGATGATGGATCTAAAAAAGATTCATCTTCCTCCTTATACTTGTACATAGTTGGAGGATGTGTCAGGATGTAAAGAGTGATCCCCATTACCCGATAGTTGATGTTTCCTTTCAATAAAGATAGCTAATCAATGCCAACTATAGCATAAAACTACACCAAATAATGTAAGATTATATTTTCTAGGAGGATAAATCCACAAACATTAATTAGGAAGGAGTTATGAACATTGGATGCAATAATTGCCTCATTGTTTTTCTAATAGATAACTCAACCTACATAATTTGAGGTTTTGTATAAATAGTTCTACTTAACTTATATGATATGAATGAATGTGTTGAAAAAAAAAATTAAATAGTAATTTTTTTGTTCTTGAATAAATAACCATTGTACCTTTCACCACATAATTTTCAGCCTCCACCATAGTAGTAGTGATTACATGTGCACTTCCATGATGCCTTCGCGGTTGGTATAATTAATTTCCTCAAACAACCCTTCGATTAAGGATATGGATATCTTAATTCATATGTTCCTTTATATTGAAACACTACACTGTATGTTGAGTGTTGGATTACACCTTCCATTATTCTTCCAAATTATTTGGATTCTGAATATCCCCTTTTTTAGTTATTATCTAGATTCCCCATTTCTAAACATTTTAAGCATCTCTTGATTCCTTTTATATTGTTTCCAAGATGCTTCTTCCCACAAATTTAACATAAGGGATGTTTTCTTGTCTTTCATTCATGGGATTTCTATGTTGATCACCTCATATTAAACTCAATTTTATTCTTTTTATCTATGGGACCATGAATAAAATGAGAGCCTAAAGTATCTATTTCAACTTTAAGGGAACCATGTACAATATCCATATAGCTATGAAAGTCTCTAATTGAAAACTATTTTTATAGACTATGATTTAGTCTTCTATGAATAAATCCATATTTCTTTCAGTTTTCATGAAAAATCTATAGGTGAATATTGAAATCCTTGGATAGATTTCCTTGTCTGCACTGATAGAATCGTATTATTTTTTCATCAATATAAGAAACTTCCTTTTCATCATTATAGAGAGAGTTAAGGGAAAATATTTATTAAAAAACATTTTCTTGACATATTCCATTCTATGTTACAATTTCATCATTGGATTTTGTGTTCTAGATCTATGTCCCCCACTGATCAACTTTCCCATAAAAATATTAGACTGCCAGCATGACTTTTTATTTTTTTGAGCACTAGATGATCGATAATATCCTCTCCATGGATTTAATACATTGTTATATTATTATAGGATTGGATGATATAATAAATATGGTAGGCCTCTATCACATAAATTAATCGACTAAAACATCATATTTCATTGGATAAAAAGGGTGTTGTACCTGATTCAAGCTAAAATTCATAACATGATCTAGTCGATAAAATACTATCATGAAGTTTTGAGAACCTTTTACCACCATATTTTTCATATCATTAGGGAAATAATCACATTTTGTATCACATTGATTGTTGGGATTGGTTCTTCTATTTTTAGCCATTTTGAATGAAAAAGAAAGTACAATTAGAGGCTGTGAATACTTAGACAATATTAAAAATAAAAGGGAACATTGAACATATAAGTATAAACTTGAAAATGGAATGTATATTCTATCTTGTGATTCCCTATATTTCATGATAGTTTATCCATGGGTGTAGAATTATCCCTTGGGTTCTTACTAAAGAGATCTATACCAAAACACCAAAAATAAATAAAACGTTTTTTGATACCAAATATAGTGACCCTAAATTTTTACACATATTATTACATGATTTTATGTATAATTATACAATGATTTGAGTCCAAGGATCATAAATACTAGTTTATTTTAAATATTAGATACAACAAAACATGGGACTAAAATTAATAATTTTTATTTTGTTATCCATATTGAGTTCCTAACATCCTTTGAGCTCCTAGATCTACATAGGATAACCTTGGGGATACATGAAAAAATGGATGAGCTAAAACACTTAGAAAGGAATAAAAATTTAAATATAGCACAGCATATGGGTTAGAAGTCTTGACATGATGACATCAAAAGGAATGAATAGACATATGCAAGAATAACTTCTATTACATGGGATCATGTAATCATGGTGTAATAGGAATTTGAAACAACATACAACATGATATAATCATGAGTGAATTCTAACCACCAGGACCATTAAAAAATATTACCATGAGTTATGTTTAACGATTAAAACCACTGCACATGATTAGCATGAGTCAAGGATCACCACCAAGACCATTGCATGTGATGTCTCATAAGAAAAAACATTACCCAATACATTAGATAACTATCTTGGAGAACCCATAAAAACTTATTCATGAATATTTGTGTTGCATGAAGAATCAAACATATACATAAGGGTTACACATTGAAATAATTGTGTATCATAATCATGTCAAAATCCATAACAAAAGGGAATATCATAATTGTGTCTATAAAAGAATGAATTTAAATCAAAAATGGAAATTAATAGATAAAAATAGGAATATAACATGACACTTTATATCAATCTGAAGTGAAAACATGTAAAAATGGTGTTTAAGAAAAATTATAAATGAAATATTTTAGTGTTTATAAAGAAAATATTAATGTGATCTAAAAGTAAAAATGACTAATTTGTTTTCATAAAACCATAAATGAATAAATATAGCATTTTAATGATAAATATTGTAATTTTAGTAACATAATGGTTTCTTAAAAAATATTATTCAGTGCACATAAAATGGTAATGAAATCAGGAAGTTCCCTTTAACCAGCCATACATATCGGGATTAATTAAAATGGTAAAATTTATATAACATGTATTTCCCTGTCATAGAAAAACTAATTTTTATGGATAAATAATTATGGAACATACACATAGAATTTATATGGATTATACAAAAATAAATAATATTCTAAATGGATTGATATAGAGATAAATTGTAACTGAAATGAAAAATTTAGGCCGGGAAAGAATCTCTTACCTTATGTCCGGAAGTTATCTACACTTGATCATAATTTCCTGGATAATCAAATTATATAAATTAATTAATTAATTAATATATTTTTATAACTTTTTTATATATTATATTTTTATTAAGTTCATTTATGGAATTTGTTTGAGTTGTAAGATAATGTTTCTTCATTTGGGAGCAAGTGCTTCCTTGGTTTTCCTGATCAGGACACTTGTATTCATCTATGGAAAATCACATAAAATTAGAATATTTGTAAACAAATTAAAATTATAAGTTTTTAATGAACATTTTTAATATTAAATGTTATTTAATATCAGTTTTGTTCCATATTTGAAATGATTCATTAGATAATGAATTAATTATTATCATTTTGATTGTTTTGGTGTTTTTTCTATTATCATGAACTAGTTTTGTATTGTTAATTAATATTATGTATAAAAAAATTCAATATCATTAAATAATATGTAATAAATATATTATAATATATTTTTACAATAAAAATGGTTTTGTGATCATCCATTAAGGAAGTAAAGTGAAATTGAATACTCATCATCCTTGAATGCAATAAATCAATACATCACGGATAATATTTTCAATTTTAAAAAAAATGAGAGGGGAAGAAAAATGTTGATGGTTGATTTGATAAAAACATTGAAAATAAAATATATAAAAGATACTAGATTTATCATGTCACTTTGATCAGGGTAGGTGAGGAGAGAATAAAAAAGAAAATAAATTGAAAATAAATTAAAAGAAAAAGAAAGATGTTTTTACCTCTTGAATTCTTCTCCTTGAGAACCACCATGAGGCACCTAAGATTGATTTTTTGTTGTGACCAAAGGCTTATGTACATGCTGGGAGATACTTGGGATATTATTTGTTATAATTTTTACAATATTCAAGGCTTTGTAGGTTTAATGATAAGGGGTGTTGAGGTGTGGTATTTATTGTGGAGGAGATGGGTGTTTTTTGATTATTTTAACAATATGATTATTATTTTGGCTCAAGAAAAGAAATAGTGTGGATTAATTTGAATACATAATGTAATTAATTCATATTATATCTATCTAATGATTTTTTACATCATTAATTATGTTGAAATTCATTTATTTGGCATAAAATTTTAAATAAGGTAAATTATTTTATTTCACTATTCATCAAAAATTCAATTATTTTAAGGAAATACCTAAAAGTAACCATAACAATTTTTAAAAATGTATAAATCCCCAGCTATGTGTTGAAGTGAATATTGCAAAATCGCTGGTGGAATGGGTCTGGATTTCGGTGGGTGAGGAGTTTAGGTGGAAGCAGGCTGTGGTTTATGAGACCTGGACTGACTTCTGCACAGCTTGTAGCAGTTTGGGGCATTCGGATTCCAGGTGTCGGATTGGGGGTACGCTTAAGAGGTCTACAGCTATGGGGCATGGCATTGGTAAGGCCCCTGAGAGGGGGAGGACTCCCGCAGTTGATGTTGGAATTGGATCTGGTATTGCACCTGTTATGGAGTCCCGGGGTGATTCAGTTAGGATGAATTCGTCAGGGGCTCCTGTGAACCCCTTGGTTTCTCATGTGATGAACAAGCTGAGGCATGACTTGTGTAGGTGGGATGGTTCCTTAGGTCCTGCTTCACAGACTGCTCCTGTTGTTCGTGATTTGGCTTCAGGTGAAACTGCAGTCGCAGGAAAGAGCCAGAAGGATATCGTGGTCTCTGTTGTGTCGGAGAGGGCAGGACAGGTCCTTCCCAACCAGCCAGATACCGGTGTGGTGAATCATTTCCAGGGAAGTTGCAGTGAGGATTTGGCTATGATTATGCGGGGGCCTGATTCTATGGCATAATAGGATAAAGGGCATGGGTATACTTCATCTGGGAAAAAATGGAAATCTGCTGGTCGCAATGATAGAAGAGTTTTGGGGCATGGTGGAAATTGCAGTGGCCAGAATACTGCTGATAAGGGTGTGCTGGACACTGTAACTATGGAGAATCGGTTCCAAGAATTGAGCAGGTTAACTGGGGATTAGATGCCACCCTTAGGTGGCAGTGTTGATTTGCAGAATGTGGGACAGGAGTCTGGTGCTTTTGATGCTGAACATACATTGGTGGAGCAACCTCAATTCTTGGCCATTGTTGACACGAAAAATCAGCTTCAGCAGAACCAGCTTGTGAGATACCCAGAGGTGCAGTACCATGGGAAGTGGGGGGGCCTCGATGATAGTGACAAGGAGAATTGTGAGAGAATGGTACGGTTGTCTTACAGTGAGATTGCTCAAGTGGGGAACAAGGTGCTGCCGGTGGCCCAAGACAAGGTGATTACCCCTCCTCACGGGAGGATGAGGAAGGACTTCTCTCACTTGCCGAAGCCGATGCCGACCAGATCTGCTGTCAGAAGTATGCAGTCTCCTAATGAGTTTCTTGAGCTAGAGAAGCTAAATCTGAGGAGGAAGTATGCCAAAGTGCTGAAGCATCATGAGAGTTCAGTGTGGGAAACAGCGACGGAGGAAGACTCTGTCTATCATGGTGACGGTAAGGGGTGTGATTTTGAGGATTTGATGTGACTTTGTTGGGACTGTTTTGATTGTTACTGTCTTTTCCTTTATTTTAATAAATGGCCAGGGGCTCTACCTCTGGCTACACTTTCCTGTCTGTATATTTAAAAATTATAACTGATTTTATAACACATTGAAAAATTAATTCATACCTCATAAAATAATATTATAATAATAAGACAAAAAATATTAATTTATGAATATATTTTATGAAAATACATTTTATTTTAAATCATTATATTAATTATAATATTATAATTAAACATTTATGTTTTATAAAAAGGCCGACATTTAATTTATCATTTTCAAATCATTTATTTACTTAAACTATGATATTATTGTATCATATTTTCATTTATAAGATGCTTAAATTTTATTAATACTTTCATTGGTGATTTAATCATTCTATTGTCCAGTTTATTACACTTAAGGGTAACGTTACTATTCCATTGGTATATGATCCTTTATTTTTGAATAAACCTCTTATTTTATTTATTATTCATTTTTAAATTTTCTATTTTGTTATCTAGGTTATTGTAACTACCTAAAACTAGATTCTATTTAAAGGTAGACTGATCCCAGTGGGTCCCATGGCCTCAATCACATCTCCCCAAACATTAGAGACTTCTATCTTCTGGTGAGGGCATGGGTGATTTTGTGGGGAGATTATGCCCTCATTAGAATAGTGTAACATAGTCAAATGTCAATAACAGAGACAAGTATAGGAAGCAGTAAACCATATAAAAGAAGTAAATAGTGAAATATTGATAGTATAAACCAAGATTGAAATCATATAATAGAAAATATGATGATATATGTCCCATGTTCCTAAAAAAATATCCCAAAACAGGTAAATAATATACATATAAAATACATGTCCCAAAAGTATAAAAAGTTCAAAGAGGATCAGTGGCATCACAAGCCTCAGTATTGTCCCATTATCTCCTCTAAATCATTATATCAAGTGAATGTATTAGTGTGCCTTCCCTTATCATTACCTAAAATCATATAATATTTTTGGATCCAAAGATATGACCCAAATCGGCTAAGAGACTAAGTCCTAGTAGGAAACCAACAATGGTTTGTTCTTATGATTTTTTGAAAATATATTTGAGGCAGAGTTCAATGAGTAAATACTTAAACATTTATAATTTAAAATTAAACATCATCTATGTACAAGGAATCATTTATTATCCATTTCATTTAATCGGAACATTTAATAATTAAATTAAATTGAATTTATAATTATTGAGATCCGACTCAAGACCAACATACCTCATGTTGCTGGTGGCACAACAGATGTCTCATAAGTCTATCTAAACAATAAAAGAAAACACCAACTCCATCATTGTTCTTTGTGTTGGAAACATGTCATAATTCATTACATTTCATTCATTAATTCATTTAGAACATGAGTCTTTAATTGGAATTCCAAAGATCTAATTCAAGTATCTCTCCCACTGTAATCAACCAACACCGTACAAGGATATCCCTATACAACCTCCAAGGAACCTGGTATCGCTCTAGGTGAGGTATAAAGTCCATGTCATATGAGTCCGTCTTTGGTGATATTCTAAAAGAGCCCAAAGTATCACTCATGAGATATAATCAATACCACTTTTGATTATATCCTTGTTAATTCATTTTTTTCATGTATCACATGGTATAATATTCAAGTATCAATGAGTCCATCCATGGAATCTCTCATTTGGATCCTTGTGTCACTCTGAACAAAATCACATTAACCATTGAGTCTGTCCATGGAATTATATGGTGAATCCATGTGTCACCCAAAGAATAAAGGTTAACAGTCAAATGAGTTTATCCATGTATTTCTAAGTGGAATCTGTGTATCACCCAAGGCTATTTATCTTTTAACCAATTCAATTTCATTTAGAAAATTCCTTAAATGTGAAAAGTTCAAATCCAAATGCTTTCAATATAACTCACCTCAACATGGGTGACTCAAGAAGGGCCAACCTCAAAGGCATGATCTTTCAATTAATAACATGAGAATAACTCATATAAGTAGTATCACATTAGTAACAAACAAATACTGTGATTTAATACTATTTAAATCACCTGGGAATTTCATGATAACAAGATTCCCATGCTTAATCAATTCATTACATAGCATGGTCTCAACATTACTCACAAGGGCTAGTAATTCAAGGCCTGTTCAAATACTCACATGGCCATTTTTTATATATAATTCCTAACAAACCTATAAAGATATGACATGGTTTGATTATAATATAACTCACATGGGAAAATCCACAATTAGAGAAATTTAATCCAATTTTATCAATTCAAGTCATGCCTTGTACATTACTCACATGGGTACAGAAATTCAAGACAAGCATGCTTAAATTATAAATGGTATACATGCGTCAAGGGGAAATTCATCTATAAAATACCCATTAACCAATTCAATTACAATCCAAAAACATTATGACTCCATTTCTAATCAATTCAATTTTTAATAACACATAAACGAGATAAAGACACTCCTCAAAAAGTGTCTAGGGTCTAAATCAATAATAGTCATATTCATGTTATCTCACCGATGGGGTGGTTGTTATTCAAGTTATACAACCTAAAACACTAAATATATATTCTCTTTAACGGATTAGGTAAACCCCACCAAATATAAGATTCAAATTCAATTTAATGGGCATTCATAAAATGGAAGCACGGAACGCTGGAACATATAAATGATCTAACTTTTAACAAAATATTCATGAGCAACTACCTTAGAATCATTATTGATAGCTCATATGGTATCAAGCTCTGATTCATCATGGTTTGGGAGAAATATGAAAATGGATGAAGAATTAGAAATTTGGTTAAATGAGACTAAATCAAAATAACACAATCTATATAAAAAATAATCAAGATCATCTAAAAAGAAATTAAGGCCTTACCATTTTTTATTCAAGGAGATGAACATTATTCGAATTAGAGTCTAGGTGGAGAGTAGATCTGAAATGCAGGAATAGTCAAAGAAGAGAGCAATCAAAGGGGACCCCCTCTTGTTTATATAAAATAAGAACTCATTTTAGGATATGATTGAACTTTTAATTAAATTACAAATTACATAAAATCAAACATAACATAGATATTATGATTTACCTGCACGATTTACCAAAAAATGTGGAAACTAGACATAGCTTTCTATAGGCATGAGGCATAGCACATGATTACCCCGTACCATTTATAAAGCATGAACAAACCATGCTAAAACCCTCTATCAAAATCTGCTGAAAATTATAAACATCGCACATGGTCGTGTGGCTCATCTCACACATTTTCCTCAAACTGAGAAGCCTATACACCCCTCAAGTCTGGGTCCACATGGTTTAGTCAAATCATGTGGCTTTCCATGCATGGTTTTCATTAAATATGTTCTAGGCTTAAAAATTAAAAAGCATGGGTTCCAGGCTTCAGACTATCTCTATATGCCTTGGAGACCTCAATGGCCCCAACGAGTATCAAACTTAGGCCATATTTAACCATTTAAACTGATAGTGGGCTGAAAAAATAGAGATAAATACCTCAAAGGAGAACGATGTTCTTAAAAACTTCCCCACTTAATGAAATTTGTCCCTGGATATCCGTTCCAAGGGTGGTGAAGTGTTATCTGAGAACAACTCCATACATTACATCTGTACATCGACCTCCAACTACCAGGTTGCATCCAACACTCAGTCGTAATTCCATAGAACCCATTCTGAAGTAATGGACTAACCTCAGTTTACACTTGTTATATGATCCAAAATCAATATGGGATGTAGAGACCCGAAGCCTGACGTACATGGAAATTACATTACTTTTGCGGAATACTTGGTACATAACAAAAACACACACACAAGGATCGTAATAGTTTAGTGTCTTTGGAAACTCGAAATATAATCTTCTAATCGTGGTGACAGATCTTCAACATCTCCCATAAAGATCTTCCCTTTTTTTTTACCTAAAACCTTTCTTTATATCCTGGGGAAAAGAAAACATAAAAGGGTGAGCTCAAATGCTCAGTAAGGGTATACAAAAGAAATAAAAATCATATCATATCTTTTTGAAAATCATAACCTGCAAAAGAGATCATAATATCTTAACATGGAACAAATCATAGAAGTGAAAATGAGATCACCATAATCATAACATGAAACTTGAAACTTTGTGGCATTCACACATAATCATGGAAAATCATTTCTTGTTAGTCATGACTCATTGCCAAGACTATCTTAGTGGACAAAGTCCCTTTCTGAACCGAGTTCACTCCTCGTTTCAGTCCTGTATCACTGAACCGAAATAACCTTCCGTTCCAGCCATGTCTATCTCATGAGATATAAAATCTTTACCCAATGCATTGGAGGGAGATATAGGTCCCACCCATCTCTTAATGAATCCTTTCTTATGTGTGCCACCAAATCATAAATCATACATCATTGCATAACCCATGTAATAAAAATGGGATTCTTAAACAACATGACATCATAAAACCATTCATATAAGATAAAGGAATTCATAAACATAATTCCATCACAACATAGTCAAATCATTGTAAAAATATGGATAGAAACAGAACCCTTTATTATCTTAGATGAAAAATAATTTTGATAAAACACTTGAATTGAATTCTTGAGGAAAATATCCTTTTTTCTTCAAAATCAATTTCTTTTCCCAAAACATCATGCAATTTTAAAAGAAAAAGATTTTATTGAAAATAGTCATGAAATATTTTGGAGGAAGGTTCATGAAAATGAGGCTTTATAAAACCGTAAAAATCCGTTCGTGCCGTATAAGTTAAAAAAAACATTCTTCGTACTTTTGTCGGAAAAGTCAAAAAGTACCTCGTACGAAAAAAACGAAAAAAGATTCCTTTCATATCCTTTACTAAAAACTCATAGAAGGGTAAAATTGGATTTAAAAAAATTTTAGGTGGATGGAAATAATATTACATATTGAGGGAACATGGATGTGGATGATAAAATACACCCCAGTTATTACCAAAGTAAAAACAATCTCGGATAAAAGTGAGATTGTGATATTTCCCTTACCTTAGGTCCGATTTGCTTCGTATGTGTCCGAACCTCCTATATAATGATTTAAATAATGTCATTGACTTATTACAGATTCATATTCATTTTTATGATATCATATATGGTTCACTTATGACTTTATATTACCCGTTCTTTTGTAAATTCTATGTTAAAGAAGCGTTTTGGGTAAAATCGTTTCATTTATCGTAGGTGTTTTGACTTGTTGTTCTTGACATTATTATTACTTATATCATGATTTACTTACTTCCAGAATATAAAATATGATTTATATATCATATATATTCAGTATATATATATATATAATAGATAGATAAATGAAATGAAAAACACCGTTCATGGAGACGGTAGTCCGTACGTACGCATGAATGCTGTTTTCCTTTCCTTATTGTCTTGAAATGGAAGTAAGTAGATGACATACATATGTATATATATATATAAATCCAGTAGCTTTATAATGTCATATATTTCATTATTATTTCTTATATATACATTATAATCATTCTTAAATGGTTAACATGGAGAATGAATCTCATCGCGTCGTGGAGACGGTATTCCGTACGTACGCACGAGCAATGATATCATTTCTATAAATATTGAATTGAATTGGAGTGGGTTATACAATATATCAGAATCAATATGATGTTGTAATAACTATGTATATTTATTATTTACACCATTATACCCATCCATGTAAGGTGGTGGTGGAAAATAGATTACACCACGGCGTGGAGACGGTATTCCGTACGTACGCACGCGCGGTGATTTCTTTTTCCGTAGGATGGATAGATGGTGAAATAGGGTTGTTTCATACTTATAATAACATATCAGTATATGAGTGATACTGATGTTATTACTTCATAATGAAACAACCTAAGAAGAAGAAGTGGAAGAAGAAATAAAGATGAATGAATTGGTAACGGTAATTACCTCTTCTTTGAAGCGCCTTTTTGAGACCTCCTCTTAAGGCACTAGAATTGGCCTTTGAGGAAGACCAGAACCTCTAGGATGTTTCTAGGGAAGTGGAGAAGAGATTTTGGCAGGGGTTGGCCGAGCTTGAATGCTCAAATTGGTGTGAGGAGGAGGGGGTGGAGGTGTCCTTTTATAAGGGAGGAGAGGGGCACCTTAGGAATATCTCAAAATATTATTTTATATTAAAGTCAAAATCGGTTTATAATGGTTCCAAAGGGTCTTATTTCGAAGCTAAAGTGGGGATGGGTCGAAATCCTATCAACCAATAGAATTTAGACAAGTTTAGGATATTATTTTAACCTTATCAATTAGATTTAACTCTAAGTTAAATATTTTAACTTTTACCGTGTCTTTTTGTTTTCTTTCACTATATGGTTAATAAACTTACTATAACATGCCAAACGAACCCCAAATTGTATATTATTAATAAATATATCCTTATCTAAGTCATTTGGCCGAACCTTAGATTTTTAGAAATAAAATAACAATTAATAATATAATATTTGATTTAAAAACTATTTTGTGTCAATTTTGACACTATTTGATATATGATTTTTGTGAAAGTGATAACAGAATAAAATTTTCGAACCAAGTTAATTAAATCAACATTAATATATCATAGTAACCTAGAAAATTAGTGGAATTCATAAAAATTCTCAAATTACATTTATTTTGGTGTTTATAACATCAATTATGTCAATATTTCATAAATAAGATAATTACTGCATCATCTTTGTGTCATAAATTAATTAAATTATTTGATGTCTAAAATTTACAAATAAAATACCATCATTTAGGAAATATTTTTACCTTTCTAATGAATATTTATAGTCTAATTTATCTTATGTATAACCCCATATTAAAAATGATTCACTTATTAAACTTTGATTTTAACTATTTTAACCCTTCTTTAAATAAATTAATAATAAATGTCCTAATCTAATCCAAGTGGACCTAAATGGTCATATTTTATTCCTAAGTTTGTTTTTGGTCGAATTACACTTGTCCAATAGAATTAGGACATGTGTTAGGGTAATATTAATATCATATTTACCCTTAGTTACCTTATTTACTATTAACCGTGGTAAAAAAAGTAAAAAGTTACTATTCACCAAAAATTTATTTTCATCTCATTGAACCAAATTTTAGTCCTTGATATTAACCGTGTCTCTCGGATTTTCGAAATTCCATTCACAGAAGCGGTAAAATTAAGTTTTATGCAAAATTCAGTTTTTAACCTACCACTTAGTAGTTTCACTATTCATCAAAAATTGATGTTTTTCAGAACAATGCCAAAATTTCATCCTAAGCTATATTTCATATTCCGAATCCAAAAATGAAGTTCATTTTGAAAAAATAAGATTTATAGAATTTTAAAAAGTGGTTATTACTATTCATAACGGGTAGTTTTAATAATATTTTAATAGCATATCGTTGTTTAGTGAAACTCGGTATTGCGTATTACACACGCTATCGAGGAAGGTCGCGATTGCGTGTAATGCAAGGCAAGTCAAGGATGCGTGTTGTGCAAGCTCTTTTTGGTGTAGCGTACAACACAAGACATTAGTGAAATAAAAAAGAATATTTTTCATAAAATCTCGGGCTGTTACATTCTACCCCCCTTAAAATGAATTTCGCCCTCGAAATTTGTCGGGGTTATAAATGGTTTACTATTCGAAAGTTTCTTTAATAGAAACCCACATCGTAAAAAGGAATACCAAAACTTGGCTTTAAAAACTAAAGTATGAAATGTAACGATTACCCAAATAAACTAATCACTGGGTTTCCACATAGGTGAAAATATGGATATGGAAGAGAAATCTAACCATCATGTTCTGATGGAGAGTGGTAGAGAACATGGCTATGGAAAAGCCAGTAATCACAAATCCAAAAATTTGTGATGATCTAAGGTACCATCTGATTCATCAGGTATAAGATCACCAGGACAACATTTTTGGTTTTCAAGATCATTTCCCTAAAGTTGAAAATTTGAATTAGAATAAATACTTACTTTATTTTGGTACAATCTCACTGTTGTTCGTGCCTTGAACAATTTCCACTTCATCTCTTAAAATGAAGTTGAATTTGTTATTCGTGAAGTGTTAGCAGATCATGTGATAGAATGATTGTTCATTCAATCTGTCTCAATCAAAAGGTTACCAAAAGTTATAAGTCATTCTATAGTGATATTAATCATATATGGTTTCTAAAATGGACTTATACTTCATATATCATACTGCTTAATATAATAAAACTAGTTTCTACTAAACAGGGACTTCCTGTAGGCCAGTCGTAGGCGATAAAGGCCAGTCGCACTTCGGTTGTGGGTTCGATTCCCACAGCCTTGACCGAAGCGATGGGCTGTCGCCCGTCCTGCAGGTTGTCCTTTTTTCTAAAACTACGTTACTATAACATCCCATCAATAATATCGAAAATCTTCTATCCTTAAACAATACTAACTTATGTCCAACATAATCCAGTCTAATCTTTAGGCTTATAATACTGCAGTCCACTCTCATAATATAGTGACAACGATTACCAGAGATTTAATACTGTCGTTGATCCCCACATATCATAAGATATGTCTTGTTGGTCACATTCCAAACATTCAAAGTCCTTAATAGTGTATTCTCTTGAATACCTTAGTGAAAACATGAGTGCAGTTAAAAGTTAACACTTTCCACATACCAAAATCCTCAAAATTCTATATACTCAAACCATGATATCACTTAGTCCTTATATCAATCATGAGCTCATGAATACTATTAAACATTTCATTTTCTCATCTTCATTATACGCATATCATCTTATTTCCAAAAAATATCTCAATCACTTTGAATACAACATCAATAAATATTGCAATACTCAATGATACAACATTATTTTGGAATCCCATTACATAAACACTTAATCATTCCACCACATCGTTGTCATATTCAACATTGCCAATAGTGATCGCATGTGATTTCCCTTTGTCCTTTGCCTTCAGTGGTTGCTCATGTTGATCATCACTAACCCTTGGATTAGGGCAATTATTAGCATAATGCCCCATTTCCTTGCACTTGAAGCATTGAAGTGTTGGCGGTGCGTTCTCTGCAGTGTTTGCTTTATTCACATCATTAGAAACCCTTTTTCCATTACTTCGACACTCAGCTGCTCGATGACCTTCTTTTCCACACTTAAAACATTTTCTAGTCCCTTTTAGACAATCTCCACCATGCTTCTTTCCACACTTTGTGCATAAGGAAACATTCATCTTTTTTTCACCATTATTCTGAGATTTCTCCTTGAACTCCATCTTTCGTTTCTTGTCAAAACCATGAGATGGATATGTAACACCAACTTCCATTTCTACCTTGATAGCACAACGCACAATTTCTTCATAGCTACTGAAGTCTCTTATAGCTAATGCCCTTCGAAGACTTGGTTTTAAGCCACTGAAAAATCGATCAACTTTACTTTCAGGTTGGATGATAATTCCAGAAGCATACCTTGCAAGTCTTGTAAAATTTTCTTCATAGGTACCAACAGATTCATCGTCCCTTTGCTTCAGTTCAAGAAACTCTTTCTCCATCTTTGTTCGAAGAATACGAGGGAAGTACTTACTGAAAAACAAGTTCTTGAACTCGTCCCATTCCATGGACTCAATTTCATCTCTTGGCCTCGTATTCTTGATAAGATTCCACCATTGATCAGCTTCACCTTCCAAACGATATACTGCTAAGATGACCTTATCATGTTCAGAACATTGAAGAACTGAAAATATCTTTTCAGTAGTACGGATCCATTGTTCAGCCACAAGTGGATCAGAAGACCCACTGAAAGAAGGTGGACGTTGCCTCATGAAGGACTCAATAGAATATTGTTCCCTTCTCTGCTCATTTGGAAGTCCAGAATGATTCATAGCTTGTGTAAGTATAGCAATAAGATTTTGCACTCCATCTCCCATAACATTTGTTTGTTCAGGAGGGCAATCATTGCATTGTCCATTGCATTGATCAACACGATTCCTTCGGGTTCCAGCCATCGTCTAAAACCTAAAAAGAATAGTGTGAGAGGCAAAAATCATGCTAGGGAAAACAACATAATAAAGGGGGAGTACCTTCAATATCCAACATCTTAGGTTTAATTCTATGATCGTTACCGTAATTCTATTACTATAACCTATACGTATACTTATCCCTAGGGACATCCCTAGACATACCTTAGAAATATCTCTAGGGATCTCACTAAAGTTCTCGCATCCTAGTTTCCAAAGGTTGACTAAACCTTTCCTCTGATACCAACTGCAGCGGTCTAGAATTACTTCCAGTGGACTACAATTGATACCTATCAGGGCACTCCATGGGCGGCTACACCCCCTGGCCGGGACACACCACCATCCCCAGTGGCAGCCATTTCCTCATGAAGCCCTTGGGCGGAGAGCCATGCTTCGTCCAACGCTCACATGTGAGAGTTCCCAAGGATCGGATACATTCCTACCTCCTTTGCCTCTGATACCAACTGTAGAGACCCGAAGCCTGACGTACATGGAAATTACATTACTTTTGCGGAATACTTGGTACATAACAAAAACACACACACAAGGATCGTAATAGTTTAGTGTCTTTGGAAACTCGGAATATAATCTTCTAATCGTGGTGAAAGATCTTCAACATCTCCCATAAAGATCTTCCCTTTTTTTTTACCTAAAACCTTTCTTTATATCCTGGGGAAAAGAAAACATAAAAGGGTGAGCTCAAATGCTCAGTAAGGGTATACAAAAGAAATAAAAATCATATCATATCTTTTTGAAAATCATAACCTGCAAAAGAGATCATAATATCTTAACATGGAACAAATCATAGAAGTGAAAATGAGATCACCATAATCATAACATGAAACTTGAAACTTTGTGGCATTCACACATAATCATGGAAAATCATTTCTTGTTAGTCATGACTCATTGCCAAGACTATCTTAGTGGACAAAGTCCCTTTCTGAACCGAGTTCACTCCTCGTTTCAGTCCTGTATCACTGAACCGAAATAACCTTCCGTTCCAGCCATGTCTATCTCATGAGATATAAAATCTTTACCCAATGCATTGGAGGGAGATATAGGTCCCACCCATCTCTTAATTAATCCTTTCTTATGTGTGCCACCAAATCATAAATCATACATCATTGCATAACCCATGTAATAAAAATGGGATTCTTAAACAACATGACATCATAAAACCATTCATATAAGATAAAGGAATTCATAAACATAATTCCATCACAACATAGTCAAATCATTGTAAAAATATGGATAGAAACAGAACCCTTTATTATCTTAGATGAAAAATAATTTTGATAAAACACTTGAATTGAATTCTTGAGGAAAATATCCTTTTTTCTTCAAAATCAATTTCTTTTCCCAAAACATCATGCAATTTTAAAAGAAAAAGATTTTATTGAAAATAGTCATGAAATATTTTGGTGGAAGGTTCATGAAAATGAGGCTTTATAAAACCGTAAAAATCTGTTCGTGCCGTATAAGTTAAAAAAAACATTCTTCGTACTTTTGTCGGAAAAGTCAAAAAGTACCTCGTACGAAAAAAACGAAAAAAGATTCATTTCATATCATTTAATAAAAACTCATAGAAGGGTAAAATTGGATTTAAAAAAATTTTAGGTGGATGGAAATAATATTACATATTGAGGGAACATGGATGTGGATGATAAAATACACCCCAGTTATTACCAAAGTAAAAACAATCTCAGATAAAAGTGAGATTGTGATATTTCCCTTACCTTAGGTCCGATTTGCTTCGTATGTGTCCGAACCTCCTGTATAATGATTTAAATAATGTCATTGACTTATTACAGATTCATATTCATTTTTATGATATCATATATGGTTCACTTATGACTTTATATTACCCGTTCTTTTGTAAATTCTATGTTAAAGAAGCGTTTTGGGTAAAATCGTTTCATTTATCGTAGGTGTTTTGACTTGTTGTTCTTGACATTATTATTACTTATATCATGATTTACTTACTTCCAGAATATAAAATATGATTTATATATCATATATATTCAGTATATATATATATATAATAGATAGATAAATGAAATGAAAAACACCGTTCATGGAGACGGTAGTCCGTACGTACGCATGAACGCTGTTTTCCTTTCCTTATTGTCTTGAAATGGAAGTAAGTAGATGACATACATATGTATATATATACATAAATCCAGTAGCTTTATAATGTCATATATTTCATTATTATTTCTTATATATACATTATAATCATTCTTAAATGGTTAACATGGAGAATGAATCTCATCGCGTCGTGGAGACGGTATTCCGTACGTACGCACGAGCAATGATATCATTTCTATAAATATTGAATTGAATTGGAGTGGGTTATACAATATATCAGAATCAATATTATGTTGTAATAACTATGTATATTTATTCTTTACACCATTATACCCATCCATGTAAGGTGGTGGTGGAAAATAGATTACACCACGGCGTGGAGACGGTATTCCGTACGTACGCACGCGCGGTGATTTCTTTTTCCGTAGGATGGGTAGATGGTGAAATAGGGTTGTTTAATACTTATAATAACATATCAGTATATGAGTGATACTGATGTTATTACTTCATAATGAAACAACCTAAGAAGAAGAAGTGGAAGAAGAAATAAAGATGAAAGAATTGGTAACGGTAATTACCTCTTCTTTGAAGCGCCTTTTTGAGACCTCCTCTTAGGGCACTAGAATTGGCCTTTGAGGAAGACCAGAACCTCTAGGATGTTTCTAGGGAAGTGGAGAAGAGATTTTGGCAGGGGTTGGCCGAGCTTGAATGCTCAAATTGGTGTGAGGAGGAGGGGGAGGAGGTGTCCTTTTATAAGGGAGGAGAGGGGCACCTTAGGAATATCTCAAAATATTATTTTATATTAAAGTCAAAATCGGTTTATAATGGTTCCAAAGGGTCTTATTTCGAAGCTAAAGTGGGGATGGGTCGAAATCCTATCAACCAATAGAATTTAGACAAGTTTAGGATATTATTTTAACCTTATCAATTAGATTTAACTCTAAGTTAAATAATTTAACTTTTACCGTGTCTTTTTGTTTTCTTTCACTATATGGTTAATAAACTTACTATAACATGCCAAACGAACCCCAAATTGTATATTATTAATAAATATATCCTTATCTAAGTCATTTGGCCGAACCTTAGATTTTTAGAAATAAAATAACAATTAATAATATAATATTTGATTTAAAAACTATTTTGTGTCAATTTTGACACTATTTGATATATGATTTTTGTGAAAGTCATAACAGAATTAAATGTTCGAACCAAGTTGATTAAATCAACATTAATATATCATAGTAACCTAGAAAATTAGTGGAATTCATAAAAATTCTCAAATTACATTTATTTTGGTGTTTATAACATCAATTATGTCAATATTTCATAAATAAGATAATTACTGCATCATCTTTGTGTCATAAATTAATTAAATTATTTGATGTCTAAAATTTACAAATAAAATACCATCATTTAGGAAATATTTTTAGCTTTCTAATGAATATTTATAGTCGAATTTATCTTATGTATAACCCCATATTAAAAATGATTCACTTATTAAACTTTGATTTTAACTATTTTAACACTTCTTTAAATAAATTAATAATAAATGTCCTAATCTAATCCAAGTGGGCCTAAATGGTCATATTTTATTCCTAAGTTTGTTTTTGGTCAAATTACACTTGTCCAATAGAATTAGGACATGTGTTAGGGTAATATTAATATCATATTTACCCTTAGTTACCTTATTTACTATTAACCGTGGTAAAAAAAGTAAAAAGTTACTATTCACCAAAAATTTATTTTCATCTCATTGAACAACATTTTAGTCCTTGATATTAACCGTGTCTCTCGGATTTTCGAAATTCCATTCACAGAAGCGGTAAAATTAAGTTTTATGCAAAATTCAGTTTTTAACCTACCACTTAGTAGTTTCACTATTCATCAAAAATTGATGTTTTTCAGAACAATGCCAAAATTTCATCCTAAGCTATATTTCATATTCCGAATCCAAAAATGAAGTTCATTTTGAAAAAATAAGATTTATAGAATTTTAAAAAGTGGTTATTACTATTCATAACGGGTAGTTTTAATAATATTTTAATAGCATATCGTTGTTTAGTGAAACTCGGTATTGCGTATTACACACGCTATCGAGGAAGGTCGTGATTGCGTGTAATGCAAGGCAAGTCAAGGATGCGTGTTGTGCAAGCTCCTTTTGGTGTAGCGTACAACACAAGACATTAGTGAAATAAAAAAGAATATTTTTCATAAAATCTCGGGCTGTTACATGGGATGCTCCTTGAAGATTCATATTCCTGCAAATCAACCACTGGAATATCATGGGACGGGTCTGAATAGTAGCATTGTGTTTGAGAAACATGGAATACATAATTCATGGAATGGTACCTATGAGGTACCTACAATAAATAAGCTACCCCTGACCCTCTCTATAATCTTGAATGACCTAACGTATCTTTTGAAAATATTACCCAATCTTTTAATCCCCTTATGTATGAACCTTCGTGAAATAAGAAAGAATACCTGATCCCTGACCTCAAACCTGAGAGGTCTTCTGCGATGATCAGCATAAGATTTTTTTGACACATTGTTGTATCTATCCAATTCATAATCTACTACACCTCCACTCTTTTATCTTGAACAAGATGAGTTCACTGCATAGCTACCTCTTTTGATTCCAGAAAATATTGGGGTGATCGGTATGGTCTCGCATATAAATCCAAATATTGTGTCATCTGAATAATATCTTGGAAGCTATTATTATATGAAAATTCAACCAAGGGTATATGCCTCCCCAAATATCCCTTGAAATCTTGGACACATACTTATATCATGTCCCTAATCACCTGAATCGTTTGCTCAAACTAGACATCTATCTTGGGGTGGTATTACATGCTCAAAAGCACCTGTGTACCCAATGACCGCTATATACCATTCCAACAATGAAAAGTAAAATTGTAATCCCAATCTAAAATGAAATTATGTGAAACCCCATGTATTCATACCATCTCACAGATGAACAACCTCCCAAGATCATCAATTTAAAATATCTCTTTAATTGGTAATAATTGAGTGACCTTCATGAGCATATCAACAGTAACCCATATGAAATCATCACCTTAAAGAGACCTCTTTACACCCTTCAAGAAATCCATAATGATTTCATTCAATTACCACTTCAGAATGGGTAGCTGCTGTAAAATCACATCTAGTCTCTGGTGTTCTTCCTTCACCAGCTGATAGGTGGAATACCACATAAAAACTAGTTAAATTGCTTTTCATACCGATCCCCCAATGCTGATGATGTAAGTATTGATACATCTTGGGGATGCCTGGATGCACTTCCTAAGATGAATCATGAAAATCCTGGATCACTCTTTCATGCATATGTAAAGAGAACCATATGTAACCATGTATTTATAGGATCTCATCCTCAACTATTTTCCAACTAGGAGGGGGTCCTCACCTGCCACACTCTCTTGTAGAACTGAGACTTCCGAATTTGATAGCTACCTCATCTTCATTATATCCAGTAATGTAAAGGTAATAACTAAGGATTAATGAAATGGATACCCCTAACTATCATTCACCTCCAAGTTCATCTTATATAACAATGTTGTAATCCTCCATTCTCCACTAGCATACTTCACTACATGTAACTATGTCCTCCTACTCAGTACATCAGCCACTGTATTTCCATTACTATGAATTTTGGAAAGATTGATGTAAAAAATATTTTAGGTACTCAATCCACCTTCACTGCCTCAAGATAAGATCATTCCTTCTAAATATATACATGAGAATTTTGTGGTCCGTGTACACCGCAATACATTCTTCAAATAAGTAATGTCTCAAATAAAGAAATGCATGAAAAACTATAGCAAACTCTAGAATGGGTGCTGGGTAATTCCTCTAATGTGACCTCAACTATCGAGACTCATAAGTGATGACATGATCTCCTTTTATAAGAACTCTACCAGCCCGATACATGATGCCTAATAGTATATAGTGTACCTCATGCCCTGTTCTAGAAAAAATATTATTGACGCTGAAGTAAATCTACTTTTCAACTCAAGAAATGTCGTATCACCGGAATATTACCATTCATACTTCACACCATTCTAATTAAATATCTTTAATGGGATTTCTATGATTAATAAGTACTGTATAAAATTAATGTAGTAACCATCCTTCCCTAAGAAATTCTGAACCTCAATTATTTTGTTGGGAATCTTTCAGAAAACTACCAATGTCACCTTCTATTGGTCCACTAATAGTCCTATAACTAAGAAATGGGACCCTATAAATGAATCTAATCCATCCAAGTGGCACTTTATGATCTTATCATATAGCTAATTCTCTCTCAGTGTATTCAAAATGATATCTTCATGTTTTGTATGGTTGTGTGGATTGTGATAATACACTAATATTTCATCCATGAAAACCACAATAATTGAATCAATATATGGATATAACACTCAGTTAATTAAATCCATGAAGACTGTCGGTGCGTTTGTGAGACCGAATAGCATAACCAAATACCCATAAAGACCATACCATCCCTATAAGGATATAAGAGGTATTTATGATGGTATAACATGTACATGATGGTAACCTAATATCAAATAAATATTTTAGAAGACCCAATTTCATCGGAGCAACTTGAATATATCATATATCTGTAGTAGAGGATACCATTTATTAACTGTAAATATTTTCATCTTCTTGTAATCCACATATAACCTTAGGGTACCATCCTCCTTTTTGCAAAATGGAACAAAGAACCCCATTGAGAAGTACTTGTATGGATGAACTCATTCACCTCTAAATCCTCCATCTTCCTCCTACGATCTTGCAACTTCATCATAGTTATCCTTTAAGAAATAAGGGATAACAGTGTACCTCTTGGAACTAGCTCGATAGAGAACTTTACCTCTCTCACTACAGGTAATACTGATAATTCATCTGGGAAGTCTTCCATAAAAAGATCAATAACTTCAGGTAAATCACCCTAACATGTACCCTTATCCTTCAAATGCAAAATCACAATATGGGATGTCATCCGACCTAGCCCATGATGGTCAGGTCCATCTTGGATTGACTGAACATGCTATATACCCTTGTGAATGATCACTTCACCCTGTTGTGATGTTAATCTGACCATTTGGTGTTAGAAATTTATTAAATAATGAAAATCAACAAACCAAACCATCCAAAAAATGACATCAAATCCATTCATCTTAAGAACATAAATATCATATATCACATGACACCCAACAACCTCAAGGGGTCACTCCCTACACTATCTCTCACAATCCATTATGATTCCTAATTGAGTGTCTACTGTAAAAAAATCCCTCAAATAACTAAACACTAAACCCAAGGCTCTCCACAATGAACACATATATAAGACTATTTGAATCCACTGTATCCAAAATTATAGAATCTAATGTAGAGGCTACAAGAATAGTACATATGGCAGTAGAAGGTTTGGGATCCTACTCTTTATGGGTCTATTGAACTCCATATGATCGGCGTGTAGCATGGCCTTGTTACACTTCCTGGCTACCCTGAGTTGATCCACACTGTTGTCATTGCACGACTGACGTTTGACTACCACAGCCACGACCACCCCCTCGGCTTGACCAGCCAGCTATATTGAAAATCCCCACATGGTGAGAAGCGACATACCTTTATCCTGAATGTATATTAATTGAAGACCCTCTGTCAATGGAGTTTGGTGTAAATGTTATACATAAGTGTTGTAGATGGACCATCTTGTCACCAAAATGGAACTTGAAAGGGTCCCTTATACACAGTAGCCTCGTACGTGCCAGCCTAACTTAGTGGTAACACCTCACATGGCTACTCGAAGATATGTTATGACTTGTAGTATCACCATGAGGAATCTACCAATGAAACTTCCTACTACCAGTCAACTAATTGCTAGCTCTCAGTGTCATGTCATCCTGGCTCGCACCTCCAGATTCCCTCATGTTACACTCTATAATCAGCACCAAATTTACTATTCTAGATATAGTGGACAACCATAAGATATTTACCTATGATCATATTTTGTATCTGATACCATCCTTGAATATCCTAGATTTCGATTACTCATTACCCATTAGAATAGAATTAAATTACTAGAGCTCAATAAAATGGGCCGAATAGTCCATGACTAATAGTGCAACCTCTTCTAGATGTTAGAACTCTCAGTCTCAATCATCCCTCAGTGTCTCGGGATATAAATAGTCAATAAGGACATATAAAACTCTCTTCAGGACATCTAATGATGACAATTAGTCTAGGTGATAAAATCCCACGACCTCTTAGAATAATCTTGTAGCATATATGTAGTAATCATTACCCACCTCTCAGGAGGAATCTCTAAGTGCTCAATAATAGACAACATGGATTCTATCCATGACTCTACATCATTTGGTCTTTCATACCATGAAAACATGGATGGATAGTTCTTTTAAAACCCATAAAAAACTCTTCCATTGTCTATGTTGGTCGTGGTGCTCCCTGAACGGTCTTTAGGAACTGTATAAATTCTTCACAAAGTTGTGGCTCAACACCTATGTCTAGTATAACAGTTGGTTCCATTGTTGGCCCAACTAGAGGACCCACTTTTATCCCATGGCCTAACACCTCTAGAGTGTGATCATCACCACTCTCATGGAATACAACTAAGGGAATTTGGTGTGGAATGGATCTATAATTCCAAACAAATGCTTCAGTTTATTATCATTAATGATTTCATATGTAAAAAGTGTGAAAACATAGATATAATAGGTACAAGCCCCCATATATAATAACACACCCTTCTTCTTGCCCCAAGGGTCAATTATAGGTGTCAAACATGTGAGTGAAACAACCATAATCCCACTACTAATACTATAGGTAAATAGCCTCATAGCAGCATTTTATTTCTTTGGTGGCGGTTTTATAAAATTGATGATAAATTTTGTGCCTTTGTACATTACACAGAAATTTCATTAATTTCACATCGATTTTTGGTAATCTTCATAGTAAACACATTTCATGGTGGTTATTGTGGTTTTCATAGTGGTTTTCCCCAAAAATATGAAATCTTTTGTGGTGGAGTTTTAAACCACTGTAAAAACTCATTTTATTTGTTCCCAAGAAAAATCCCGCGAAATCAACTCGAACTACGATGAAATGTTAATGAAAATTGAAAAAAATTTAGCAGTGGCCTCAACCACCGCTATAAAAAAACAAATTTTTTCACAATAACCATTGCTAAATCTAAATAACCTCTACTAAAATTATATCATTCATATATGGTGTGGTTGTTGTAACCACTACCGATAGTACGATACCAAATTATAGCAGCAGTTTTAACCACCATGTAATATGGTACATTTACATAGAGGTGGTTTAAACCACTGTTAAAAGAAGATTTAAAATAAAAAATTGTTGCAGATTCTTCAACCCCAATACCAGTACCTTGAAAACATGTAAACATGTAATCCAAAAAATTTAAGCTTCCATCATGCATTCCTTCAAACTATAAATCATTTAACCAATAAACATTAAAACAAATTGTTTCTTAAAAAACACTAAAACCTATAAGACTGAAAACATGGAATCCTTATACCTATATAAAAGAATCATATAACTTTAGATATCATTAAACATGACATATCTATGATTAAAATCTTATAATATTACAAACATCCTAATTGAAAAAAATGTCCAAACATCAAACCATTATCCTAAAAATAAAAACATATGAAATCATGAAATTTCAAATCCTACAACTTGAATACATAAAACATAATAAATATGAAATCTATAAATTTTAAAATATGGAAATTAGATAATCTATTTTTAGAAATTTGAAAAACTATAATTCAAGTGATCATATGACTTTAAAATATGTAAAAAACATCTTATAGACATGAAAGGTGAAATACTGAACATTGGAAGTGTATATAAATTGAAACATATTACATGAAATCCAATAAAACATTATCTGAACAAACAAAAATATATATAAATTGTTAAATAAAAAAATAAAAAAAAATATGTAACTAGAAACCTACAAACCTTCAAACATAAAAAACATTAAACCTAATAGTTACAAAATTAGAACCCTAGAAACTAGAAACTTCTATTGAGAAACACTAAAGCCATTAAACCCATAGCTTTAAAACCTATATATTATCAATCCTATAACCTGTAAACCTATAAAACTATGAATTTCTAATCCAACAATATTTAAAACTTGAATGTAGTAAATCTATATTTCTATGAAGCAAAAAAACTTTATCCATTCAAATTTTCAACTAAAAATCCCGCTAAACTGAAAAATTATGAACTTATATTTTAGTATCTTATCAAGAAGAGGCTCGGCCACATCAATGCTCCATGGGGTAACTATTCCTAAAATGGTATAACCACTAAAAAATCCACCATTAGCCACTATGTTGAAGCCATTATCTCTATGATAAATATATGATGATTTTAGAAATTGCCTCAAAAACCTCTTCCTGGTCCTCTACAACATAGATATAACAACCTATAAATTTTTACAAATATTCTTATATTATTCATAAATATCAATATCAATTAACACAATATAAGGATTATAAATTCCATGAGTTTTTAGAAGAATGAGTTCATAATAAATAAAATAAACATGAGAAATCATGAAAATGTTACATCATGAAAATGTTTGGTGACTACTTTGTGCCACACATGATACATATAAAAAACAATTACCTGCACCCTATCCACTAATCATTGTTCAATGATGAACAGATTTCATCCCCCTCTCCACCTAAACCACTACTTCCTACTACTGGAACCTGTTAGATCCTTATATTTAAAATCAAATATGATTGTATATTTATATTTAAACATAAAAACAATAAATGTTTAAAAACTAAATTATTTTGAATTTTTTTGATTTACATCCTCACCACCATCTGAAGAAATACCATAATAGACAGATTTAGTCATCTTATGATATAAATAAAAAAAATTGCAAAGCGGATATCTGGGTCCCATGTTTCTGAGCTGTGTTATATTGAGAAAAATCTCTCTAAGCATCTCGAGATATGAACTGACAACAATCAGGAGTAGAAGCAGTTGTAATCCCCAGTGACCTACCAAAGACCTCAGATGGTATGTGTCCCAAACCCATCCAACGCAATCGACCAGGATTCTCCTTCCCAAGGATTTTACCAACTGGGTCATCCTAAGAGACTGGGTAGGACTGTGTGGGATTGGTATCCCATAGTTCCTTCATTTTTTCCTATTAATAAAATATCAATAATATTAGAAACAATATATATTAACATAGTGTCAACTGATAATAAGTTATTACTATGAAAAATGAGTTCATGCCTCCACATCTTTGGTAGGCTTGTTAATAAAACTTCTATCAGATTTTTTGTGAACATCTAACCAAACTTTTGTTTGAGATTCTTGGTTACATAAATTATGTGACTAAATTAAACAAATATAATTCAATAATTAAATATATTATGTAGATAATATTGACATATAAATATTTAAAAAATTGAAAAAATTACCATAGATGATCGAATTTGAAAAAAACACTTCGACCCAACAGTGTGAGGGATGACTTTCTTAGCCCATTATGTAGAATTCATCCTTAAAATATCCTGAAATAAATAAAATTTAATTTAATAGTAATTTATTCAATGTCATTTCTTTTTAATATAAATGTATAAATTTAAAATGATATTTATACAACAATATATATTTAAATACCATCTTATTATCTTCACGATGTCTGTCAACAAAAACATTTCATTGCTCTTTGGGTATTCCATCATGTAGCTTTTCATACATCTGTTGGGAGGTCAACGAAGTACCTTTGACATCTATCCACAATCTCCTTTTAAATTAATTCCATTTCATGCCTGGATTTTTTAAAACCCACTTCCATGCTAGCATATCATAAATCGTAAAGTGGAATAACATATGTACACAAGAATTCATTTTGAACATATTATAATTTAATAACACAATGACATTCAATTACACCATAATTTATTAAAATTAACTTTATTTTGAAATAAACAAATTTATTTTTCCATGTTGAAGGAATATTCCTCTGACAATCTTACGTAATAGGAAGAAAAACCAAATTTGTGGCCACCTGTCCTAGAATATGGCCACGTAATCAAGTGTTTCATTCATAGGGACCCCATAAGAATCTAATGGGACAACTATCTTCTCTCTTGTCAGATTCCATAATTATGAAATTTTCATATTTTTCTTCGTACTTGCATCATTTCCATCTTTTATGAAATAAACAGTCAGTATAAACAAGTGTAATAAATTTATTCCTATCAAAATTTGTACCTATAGCAGTCACCCTCTAGTATCCATGTAAAGAACTAGAAGTTGAAACCTCCTCCCTCATTCCTGAGGCTCCTGAAAGGAAAGGTGATGACTGATCAGCTCAAGGGATGCTCATGAATGGTGTGACATATGGTGCAGGGGGAGATGGTGTAGGGGCAAGAAGATGGTGTCTCAGATGCCGTAGTGAGGGAGACAAATGGATCGTCATCTGTTGGTGTGGTTGATGAAATAATGTATTTCATCCTCCTTGGAATTCATATCCTTTAATCAAATAAACTTATGTTTAGAATATATATTTCAAAAAATTTATGCAGAAATAATAAATAAAAATGATAACATATGCACAGTACTAACAAAAACAATATATATAATAATTGAAATAATATTTTAAATTTTAGTGATTTCTGAAATGTATGAGTTAATAACACTTTTTTTATATTCCAAGCATGGAACACTTAGACATTGATTTTTCCAATTGATATACTACTACTTTAAGAAATTCAATGTCATCCACCTCTCAATAAAATCATGCCTTAAATTAAATTTAGTGGAAGAAAATTGGAGAAGGATGAAATGGTTGAAGAATGTCCCTCCCTAACCCCAAGATTTCTATAAGGGGGTTAGAATTGAGATCCTTAATTATGAGAGAAAATTGATCTGTAAATTTTTTGACTTTGAATTATGTATTTTTCCTAATTAAATCCTAATACTGATTTAGATTAATGCAATGTGTTTGAGAAGGAACTGATTCAATTGGATGAGATTAAAATAAAATTAGAGTGATATTCTAGAAAATGGAAAAGTCCTCATATAAAAGGATCCACATATAATACACCTCATAATGAAATTCATGTTAGGGTCATACATGTTGGGTGATTCCTCTTTTAAAACATTATATTCATGTATGAGTGGATCCACATAGGGGTACTCGTGTATGGGGATTCACATCAAATGTTTCCATATATGAGCATCATCAGACGAGTAAAAAATTTCTTATTACTCTTGATTTTTTCTCTACTAACAATTGGTTAGTAAATATATTTACTAATACCCTTACATGTGATCATTTTGATCTTATTAAAGGGTAATTGGGTTTATTTGAATTTAAATGATTTTAGTTTATTTTATTTTATTAAAAATGTTTCAATTAAATGAGTTAATTTTGTTTTAATTTATTTTCAAAAATTATTCTTCTTTTTATTTAAATTATTCCTACTGTGTATTTAGAAAATAAGTTTTTGTTATTTTTTTTCCTATTTATATTATATTTTATTCTATTCTATTTTATTTAGAATAGACTTGTCTCGCATGGTAAAATCTAAGCATATAGATTATGGAACCTCTAGTTCATCCAAGAAAGCAAAATAAATTTGTGTTCCACGTAGAGATATCATAGGGAAGGCAGTCGATATGAGATTTTTAAATAACACATAGATGCTACTGAAGAAGTTCCTTAAGCTTCAAGGTTTTGAGTTTGTTTTTTGTGAGAATAAATATAGTTTCTTAGGAAGAGGTTACTTGTTTCATGTGGAATATTTATTTTCAGTCTTGTGGAACAGAGGATATTGGGTCATCATATGTAAATGGGAAAGATGTGATAGCTTCATCAATAGATTTTGTTGAGATTATTCATTTTTCCCATGATGGGAAGTAAAATTTTAGTTATACATTGGATGCTACATGTACATTTTGACTAAATTGGTTTTTAAATTCATGTTTAGAACCTCTTCCTTTGAGAAAAAGCTATTGAATTATTTAGAGCCTGAGTGGAAGGTTCTGTGTATGTTTTTTCCAACAATGATTTCCTAAAGAGATTGATAAATAGAGAAATTATTGTTTCAGGATATGTGTGTCGTATATATCTTTATCAATAATCTAATGTTGAACCTTCCAATATATATAATGTGGTTTAAGTATCATTTTTGCAAAGGAAAATAAAAAATGAATGATTGTGCATATTTTATGTTGATCGACTTGGTTTTATTGAAACAATAAGTGGACAAATTAGAGAGAAATAGTAAAATTCCATAAGACTAATACAATATTTTTCATGCTATTGAATACTATTGGATAATACTGGTACACCAGTTCAAACTCTTTGAATCATGTAGGTCGAGAAGGTGTGGCTTGGGGGTAGGCATCTCAATCCTCACCACCTAGGGATGTAACACCTCCAACGAAGTTGACGACTAGGAAGATACAAGAATCAAAATTCCCTGGAGAAAATAATTAGTTTTCATAGGTCAATCCTATAGTGTTAGAGTTTGGATAGAATCAATGATCTTAAGTAATTGAATCAACTAAAGGAGTTCGTTATGATGATATAGTTGTGAAGACGACTATTTTAGTTCCTGATGAAAGTCCAATTGAGATGGTTCATGGTGTTTCATTTGTTGAAGGAAGACCTAGAACTACATTTGATCATCATTCAGTGTATCCTATTCTTCTTGGACCACCTACTAGTGGATATTTAGTCGTTGATGTGGGTATGGAGACTATTTACCATTCTCATGAACCCCATATGTCATCACCACCTCTAGTGCATAAGGATTCACCATTAGTGAGTAAAAGATTTGATAGCTCTGAAATGAAATCATTTTCGTCTACCTTCTTAACTGAATTTGATAATATCATAAGATATTATAATAAATTGAAATTTGAAGTGAGATCCTCAAAGGATGAGATCAAGGAACTCAATGTGATTTATTTTTATATCCTTTTTAAAATATTCAAAAACAACATTTGTATTTATAAGGAACACTTCATTGAATGTAATGTGAATTTATTCAAGATACATTAAGAGATGTATTTCATAACACACCGTATGAGAATATCATTTAGGAAATCTAGTTTTTAGAATTGAACTTTGAGAATTCTATTTTATTCCAAATGAAAATAAATAGGGAAAAGAAATTAGTTTTATGAATAATAAATAACCCTAAATTATATAATAATTTATCCATTTTGAATCATTTATTTCCTATAATTGATTAATATTTTAGTGATTTTATAATGAATAATATGGACATTCTTACCTAAAATAATAAATCATAAATACATTGGTTTTTATTCTAGTCATAATGGAATGATAAACCATTATACCACCATAATGATCCCTGAAATAATGAAACCTATAAAGAAACTATATTAGTGGAATATCCCTAGAAACTGCAACCCTATTAGAGGAATATAATATTTGAAATTGTGTTAATGATGTTGCTTGATGAATAGAGGAAGAGGCTTTTTTTTCAAATTTACTTAAGTTTTATAACCAAGGGTAAAAATAATACATTAATGAAACTAAAAGAAAAGGTTTGTAATGAAGGGGATATTCCTGAGTGTCCTAGAATTGCTCAATAAGAATGAAGATAGCCTAATTGTTTATTAAATTGAGATAGGTAAAAGAGAAAAAATATACAGTTTTAAATTTGAGTCATGCATGCTATTTAGTCATATGGTTTGGGAAAAAAGAAACCCACCATGTAATGTTATTTCTTAGAATTTTTCACTAACACTGTTAGAAGACACAATTACCCCTAACGATGGAAATCCCATATTTATCCAATATAATAATATTTCACCCATCATAGGATTATGCCACATTTTAACTCCTTAATAAGTTTTAATATTATACTAATAATGAACATTAAATCATTCTATATAATAATATTTAGTCAAATTGATGATAACCAGATGCATGCCAAGTGACATAATATTTTTCCAATGTCTTGAATATTCCAAACAAGAAATTATCTAATTTAATTAAAATAAATAATAAAATAAATTTATTTGAATATGTTACATTGGGTAGTCATATGACAGAACATGAATTCTTTAAAATAATGTATCATGAGGTATAGATCATGTGGGTAGAATATTGGTGGGTTATAAGATGAATTACTTTGGTTATGAAAATCGTAGATCAATTGAACTACATCAGGACTATATGCATGAATATGGTGATCTTATAAATCAATAATCTTCCTAAAATTACGCTATTATGGATAATACCGAATCTAGTGAAGCATCCAAGGGGAGACTAAGTGGTTTTGAGGAACGATGAGGTGTGGAAAGGGGTGGCGAGGCACAGCGGGGCATGGCGAGGGCGGGGAGGGTAGAAAGGCATCACGATGGTGGTGAGGGTGGTAAGGAAGGCCAAGGAGGTGAGGGTGGAGATGGGAATTGATGTAGATAGTAGGGCTTCGAGACTTAGGGGGATTATGGGTGAGTTGGGAGGAGGAGAGTGTCACATGTATGAAAATATTTAATGGTTTAGTTGTGGTTTTTTAGAAACCACCACTAAATAATTTTATAAAAATATTGGCGTTTAATAAACTGCTGCTAAAATATCAGTTTGGTGTACTGTATGGTCGGTTCTGATAAATATCTCTTATATTTTACATTTTAGTTTCATTTTTATTCATATTAATTTTATTTCATTTAATGATGAGTTCACATTCACATTCACTGAATTGATACTCATTTCAATTTTATCACAATTCCTTTGGAAATGAAATTTATTGGCATGTCGAATTACAATCCATCTGGGCACATACACCCCAAGAATCAAAGCATGGCGTCCACCTACAGAACATCATAACAAAATTCACTTTAATGATTAGGTATGAGCCGCCAAATACTTACCCAAGAGGTCCCACGAACATTAGGGATCAAATCTTGGTGTCTACATGTTTCACACTATAATATATCGCAATATACCTAATGAAATAGCAGAGATAAATACCTCAACACCTATCACAATAGCATCTATTCAAGTTCTTATATGATATAAAAGATGGAATACCCTCATATCATCATGTTTCCACATAATAGAACACAAAATATTATCAACAATAACAACATAAATCAAGTGCATCACCCAATAGGGGAATCAATTAAACTGAAATATTCAAATCCAAAAAATAATAATTCAATTCAAGGAAATTTGGATTTTCCCTATATGTGAGTTAGCTATTCCGAGGCACAACTCATTAGAAAATTCTAATTCCTTCTTATCCATTTCCATTTTCTATAAATTGTAAATAAAAATATAAAATAATTCCTCTGGTACCACCTTTTAACATCTCGGACCATATATTTTGCGGAAATGTTCCCCGAGCCCGGTGGGTCACATGGCCTCAAGTGCATATCCATAAATTACAGAGGCTACCGAGCAGCAGTGAGGGCCTGATCGAGTCTATGGGGAGACTATTCCCTCATTACCAACGTGTAAAACAACCAAATATCAATAAAATATTCAATTATTGTAAGTAGTAAACCATACAACATAAGTAAATACTGGAATACTGATAGTATAAACCAATCCATAAATCATATCATCTACAAGATTATGATATATGTCACATGTTTCTAACAAAATGGATCAAAATAGGTACACAATAGAAATATAAAATACATGTACCAAAATTACATAAAGTCCCAAGAGTCTCATCCACACTGGAAGCCTCAGCTTGGTCTCATGCTCGCCTGGGCTCTCTCCTCTCCCGACGGTTCCCTCTCGGGATCCGGGGTTTCTCCCCCTCCCCTTCTTTCGGCAGCCCTTTCTCCATCCAACTTGGTGGTCTTATGGTTTCATCATCTTCCTCTTCATGTAAGTGTTTACTTTTACACTTCGGTGATGGATTCAATTTCATTTTCTCATTTTGTTTTCTCATCATCCTCTTTTCCCAGAGCTCAGTGTTGCTTTTTCACAAAGCCTTTTTTTGTGAATCATTTTCACCTTGGGCTTCATTATTATTTTCTTCTCTCTTTTTATGGTGTTTTTTGTAGGTTTACTTTAGGGTTTTATATGAATCTCTACTATCTTCTTGTGATTTTTCCCACAATGGTGCCTTTCTCTCCCTCATTGAGTGGGATTCATCTGCTCTTCGCCCCTTCCTTTCAGTTTCTATTTTCTTCTAGTATGGTATTTGGCTTTCGAAGCTCATCCTTCTTCATCTGCTTCTATTTTTGTTGTTACCATTGTGCTAGGGCCCAACCTGGTTGAACCCGATGTTTCTACGGTTTCTTGGGAATCTGATGGAGGGAGTGATGGCTCGGGTGCTTCGAATGCTCTGATTTTGGGATTTCTTGTTCGTTGATTCTCTGTATTGGAATTCCTTCCAAGCTTGGATTTTAATCCCATTTGGTTGTTTGTTTATTTTTATGCTTTTGTATGGATGTATTTTCTATGGAATGTGTTTGGAATGGTTTGTCAGTGTGTTGGTTGATGGTGGTTCTGATGATGGGTTCTAGTCATCAACTCTGGCAGTGATAGGGAGGCAGCGACGCTGGTGGTGTTCCAAAGAATTTCATGACAGGCTATGTGATTTGGCTGATGTGGGTTTCTTGGATCGAGACATCTTTGGAATCTGATATTCCTTTTTGAATTTTTTATAGAAATTTGAAATCTAGAATAGTGTTACTATTTTCTGGTGGGCTATTTTCATTGAAGGTTGGAACATGAGGCATTAGCTTCGAGGACATAATGATAGTATCTTTTTTGAAAATTTAAAATGGTTATATGTCAAGGTGCGCATGGAGAGGCGGTGATGATGGATCACATTTGAATTTTGAATGGTGTGTTTAAAGGATTGTGGTGTGGTTTATGGTTAGGGTTGTTATTTTAAATTTTAAAATCTGTAATGCATCTTTTGTGGCTTTTCTATTTCTTCCCACTCACCCTACGTGGATTCTTCAATAAAAAAATGTATTGTGGATAAGTACATGTATTATGGTTCTTGGCCTTTTAATTACCTACATTCATATAACCAGCGTGGGTTCAAAAAACATCACACAACTAGTGTTTGAGACTAAATCATAGTAGGCAACCACCAAAGGTATTCTCAAGTAAGTTAGTGAATATATATAGCCAGCAGTGTGCAATGAGAAAATTAGTAAACAATGAGTAATCAATAGTAAAAATCCTTTTTATCTAGGTACTCATCTAATATCCATTTAATTTAATTAATTCATTTAAAAATAAATTTAATTTAATTTAATAGTCTATTGATCCAACTCAAGATCAAAATCCCTCATGTATCTGGAAGAACAATAGATGCCTTAGAAGGACATATAAAAAATTTAAGTAAAGACTGAATCCAAACTTCTTCTTTAGAATGAAGATTCCTCATAAGTCATTATATTTCATTCATTTATTCATTTTGTACCTTGTTCCGTCCATGAAATTCCTAAGTTGGAATTCAAGTATCACTCTAGGTGTAATAAACCAACACCCTACGATCCCATCCATAGAGAACCTCCAAGGTACCCAGTATCACTTTGGGTGGGGTTTAAATTCTACATCATATGATTCCTTCCATGGATGTATTCAAAGGAATCCCCAAGTATCACTCATGACATATAATCAATACTCCTTTGGAGTATTCCCATTGTAATCCACTTGTATTCCAAGTATCAATCATCATAACAGTCTTGTATCAATGAGTCCATCCAGGGCATCACTCATTTGGATCCATGTATCAGTCATGAAAAAAACACATTAACCATTGAGTCTATGTATAACATTCGACGATTAATCCATGTGTCACCCAATGAATAATGGTCTATAGTCACATGAGTCTATCCATGGAATTATAATTTTAATCCATGTATCACCCAAGTTTATTAATCTTTTAACCAATTAGATTTCATTTATACCAGCCAACGATCTTGTACCCTAGTGGTACAGGCTCCTGCTTGACATCCAAAAGACCCAGGATCAAATCCGGGCAGGTACTAAATACCGTTACTATAGAAGAACTATAGGAGTTGTGGAACTGTACCAGCAGTGACACTCTAGTGGTGGAGGAACTGTAGTATGTACTATAGCGGTGGCAGTACTGTTGCAGTGATTGTAGCAATCGGAGTACTATAGTAGTACTATTCACCGAGGGGCTCTTTGGGCCAAAAAATGGGATTTCAAGCCTATTCTTCAGGCCACATGGCCCTGGGACTTCAGGCTATGTAATGGGTCTCCCTCAACCCAATCTAAAGAGGTCATTACATTAAATAATAAAAATGAGGCCTCAACCCCAGCCTTTAAAAAAATCATTTATACCATTACTTAAATGTCCTAATTTTAAATCCAATGTCATTCAATATAATCACCTCATGAGCGGTGACTCGAGAAAGGATCAACCTCAAAGGCTTATCTTTTCACATAATCATGTGGTAATGGATCATATAACCAGCATCACATTCCTAAAAAACTAATACATGGATTTAACACCATTTAACTAATATGATAATATCATGATAATGAGATTTACATGCTTAATCAATTCATTACATAGCATGGTGTCAACATAACCGACAACGTCTAGTAATTCAAAGACCATTGAAATAATCAAATGGATATTTTAATATAACAATCCTAACAAGACCATCATGTTTTCACATGGATTAATTATAATATAAATCACATGGTAAAATCAACAATTATATCAACTAAATCCAATTGCATCAATTCAAATTAAATCATCTAATTTACTCACATGGTCATGGAAATTAAAGACAATAATGCTTAAACAAGCAATGGCATACATGGTTCAATGAGAAATTTATCCATCCCATAACCATTAACAAATTCAATTACAATAAAAAAATATTATAACTCCATTTATAATCAATTTTATTTCTAACAACCCATTATGGGGATAAAGACAGACCTGAAAATTTTTCAAAGGCAAAAATCCAATAAAGGGATATTCAAGAAATCTCACCCAAGGGGTGGTCTTTATACACGGTATACAACATAAAACATGAAATATTAATACTCTTTAGATGATTATGGAATCCCAAAAAATTCTAGTATATAAATTCAATTTAGTAGACACCCAAAAAATGGATGCACGACATGCTGACACGTATAAATGATCCAACATTGAATGAAAATCACATGAACAACTACCATACGATCATTCTTGATATCTCATTTAGTGTCAAGATTTTCTTCGTCCTATTTAAAAAAAATCTGAAAACATATGAATAATTTTAAATTAAGGCATGTGAGATTAAACCCAAATACTGTATCTAGTATCCATAAGAATCAAGAATGTCTAAAAAGGAATTAAGGCCTTATTGTTGTGGATCTAAGGAGATGAACCATGATTGAATCATACACGATATGGATAGTAGATATAAATTCCAAGAATAGTCAAAGGAGAGATATATCAAGGGGAACAACATGATGGGTGTGTGAAATAAGAACTCATTTTAGTTTATTAATAATTTTTTAATTTACTTAAAAATTCCCATATATCCAACACATCAAGGCCCACACGGTTTACCCGCATTGTTTATCAAACCATACAGAAACTATGCACGGATTCTTATAGTCTTGGGGAATAATTCATTATTTCACCAAAATGGTTTATAAACCATGAAAATTTCATGATAAAACCCTATAACGACCCATAATTTACATACATTGTTAATAAATCAAAATTGAAGAACACTTATTACAACATATGACAAAACCACAAAGGACCGTATAGGAATAGTATCTTTAGAAACTAGGAAACATAAACAACTGGTTCATAAATCTTCTACAGTGTCTCCCATTTATTTCATCATATCTAGGGTCCCTTTTAGCATATTCTACTTAATATCCATCTTCCTGACCTGGGGAAAAGAAAACATAAAAGGGTGAGCTCAAATGCTCAGCAAGGGCAAATAAAGGAAATAAAGATCATATCATATCTTTTTGAAAATCATAACCTGCAAAAGAGATCATAATATCTTAACATGGAATAAATCATAGAAGTGAAAATGAGATCCCCATAATCATAACATGGAACTTGAACCTTTGTGGCATGCACACATAATCATGGAAAATCATTTCTTGTTATTCATGACTCATTTCCAAGACTATCTTAGTGGACAAATTCCCTTTCTGAACTGAGTCACCCTCGTTCCAGTCCTATTTCACTGAACCGGTATAACCTACCGTTCCAGCCATGTCTATCTCATGAGATATAAAACTTTACCCAATGCATTGGAGGGAGATATAGGTCCCACCCATCTTATAATGAATCCTTTCTTATGTGTGCCACATAATCATAAATCATACATCATCGCATAACACATATAACAAAAATGGGATTCTTGAAACATCATGACATCATAAAACAAATCATATATGGTAAATGACTTCATAAAAATAATTCCCTCAAAACATAATCAAATCAATGTAATAATTGGGATCAAAACAGAACCCTATATTATCTTAGATGGAAAATAATTTTGATAAAACATTTGAACTCCATTCTTGAGGAAAATATCCTTTCTACTTAAAAAACACTTTTCTTTTCTTAACATGTCATAAAATTATAAACTAAAAGAAGTTGATTAAAAATAAACTTGAGAACTTGTAAAGGAAGCTTCTTGGAAATAAAGTTTTAACAATCCATTCATGCCATATAAGTTAAAAAAACATTCTTCGTACTTTTGTCGGAAAAGTCAAAAAGTACCTCGTACGAAAAACGACAAAAGATTCCTTTCATATTCTTTACTAAAAACTCACCGAAGGGTAAAATTGGATTTAAACTATTTTAAGTTGATGGAAACAATATTACATATTTATGTAACATGGATGTGGATGATAAAATACACCCCAGTAAATGCCAAAGTAAAAACAATCTCGGATAAAAATTAGATTGTGATATTTTCCCTTACCTTAGGTCTGATTTGCTTTGTATGTGTCCGAAGCTCATGTATAATGGTTTAAATAATGTTACTGACTTATTCCAGAATCATACATATTGATATGATATAATATATGGTCATATTCTTAGCTTCTTGTTAGTAATATTTCATTGTTACTTGTTACTCGGGTCTTTATTGCCTTTTGTTCTTATGCGTGTTTTGCCGAATAAATTCTTATTCTTCTTTTAAGGTTATAGATACATTATATCCAGAATGATATTAGTGCAACATATATCATATTTATTCATTCAATTCATTTATATAATTACTATGTAATGATGATCATGTAGAACGAGTCGCATCACATCGTGGAGACGGTATTCCGTACGTACGCACGAGTGATGATATCGTTCCTATGATCGTGGAATTTTATTGGAGTATATATATATTATTTATGTATCAATATTAATTTACAATAATCATAAATTGTTACTCATTACACCATTATACCAATCCTTTTAAGGTGGTGGTGGAAAATAAATTACACCACGGCATGGAGACGGTATTCCGTACGTACGCATGCGTGGTGATTTCATTTTTCCGTAGGATGGATAGAAGGTGAATTAGGGTTGTTTCATATTTATAATAACATATCAGTATGTAAGTAATACTTATTTTATTACTTTATCATGAAACAACTAAAGAAGAAGAAGTTGAAGAAGAAAGAAATTGAAAAGATCGGTAATGGATATTACCTCTTCTTTGGAACGCCTCTTTGAATCCTTCACTTAGGGAACTGAGATTGGTCTTTGAAGAAGACCAGGACCTCTAGGATTATTCTAGGGAAGTGGAGAGGAGAAAATGGCAGGGTTTTTCCAAGCTTGAGTGCTCAAATTGGTGTGAGGAGGAGGTGGAGGAGGTGCCCTTTTATAAGGGAGGAGAGGGGCACCTTAGGAATATCTCAAAATATTATTTTATATTAAAGTCAAAATCGGTTTATAATTGTTCCAAAGGGTCTTATTTCGAAGATAAAGTGAGTATTGGTCGAAATCCTATCAACCAATAGGATTTATACAAGTTTAGGGTATTATTTTAACCTTATCAATTAGATTTAACTCTAAGATAAATAATTTAACTTTTACCGTGTCTTTTTGTTTTCTTTCACTATATGGTTAATACACTTACTATAACATGCCAAACGAACCCCAAATTTTTTATTATTAATATATATATCCTTATATAATTCATTTGGACGATCCTTAGATTTTTAGGAATAAAATAACAATTAATAATATAATATTTGATTTAAAAACTATTTTGTGTCAATTTTGACACTATTTGATATATGATTTTTGTGAAAGTAATAACAGAATTATATGTTCGAAAAAAGTTGATTAAATCAACACGAATATATCATAGTAACCTATAATATTAGTGTAATTCATAAAAAGTCTCAAATTACATTTATTTTGGTGTTGATAACATCAATTATGTCAATATTTCATAAATAAGATAATTACTGCATCATAATTGTGTCAAAAATAAATTAAATTATTTAATGTCTAAAAATTATAAATAAAATACCATTATGTAGGAAATCTTTTTAGATTTCTAATGAATATTTATAGTCGAATTTAGCTTATGTATAACCCCATATTAAAAATGATTTACTTATTAAACTTTGATTTTAACTATTTTAACCCTTCTTTAAATAAATTAATAATAAATGTCCTAATCTCATCCAAGTGGGCCTAAATGGTCATATTTTATTCCTAAGTTTGTTTTTGGTCGAATTAAACTTATCCAATAGAATTAGGACATGTGTTAGGGTAATAGTAATATCATATTTACCCTTAGTTACCCTATTTACTATTAACCGCGGAAAAAAAAGTAAAAAGTTACTATTCACCAAAAAATTATTTTTATCTCAATGAACCACATTTTACTTACTGATATCAACCGTGTCTGTCGGATTTTTGAAATTCCATTCACAGAAGCGGTCAAATTATTTTTTATGCAAAATTCAGTTTTTAACCTACCACTTAGTGGTTTCACTATTCATCAAAAATTGAAAGTTTTTAGAAAAATACCAAAATTTCACCCAAGGCTAATTTCGGTATTCCGAATCCAACAATGAATTCTATTTTGAAAAATAAAATTTATAAAATTTCAAAAAGTGGTTATTACTATTCATAACGGCTAGTTTTAATAATATTTTAATAGAATATCGTTGTTTAGTGAAACTCAGTATTGCGTACGACGCAAGCTATCGAGGAAGGTCGCGATTGCGTGTAAAGTAAGCCAAGCTAGTATGTCGTGAAAGATTCCTTTGATGATATATAAAAACAAAATATTACTCATAAAAATCTCAGGTGTTACATTCTACCCCCCTTAAAAGGAATTTCGCCCTCGAAATTCGTCACTTTGTAACAAACAGATGAGGATACTTCTCCCTCATCATATCCTCAAGCTCCCATGTAGCTTCTTCTAATTGGTGGTTCCTCCATAAAACTTTCACCAATCGAGTGGTCTTGTTTCGTAGGACTTTTTCGCTACGATCCAGAATCTCTATCAGTTGTTCTTCATAAGAAAGATCTTGCTCCAGTGGTACAACTTCTGAGCTGAGTACATGTGAAGGATCAGGTATGTACTTTCTCAGGAGAGATACATTGAACACATCGTGAACTTGAGAGAGATTTGGTGGAAGCGCCAATCGGTAAGCTACCTTTCCAACACGATCCAGTATTTTGAAAGGACCGATATATCTAGGGCTCAACTTCCCCTTCTTTCCAAATCTCATAACCCTCTTCCAGGGAGATATTCGTAAGAACACTTTATCACCCACTTCAAACTCTAGGTCTTTTCTTCGGTTGTCGGCATAGCTTTTATGTCGACTCTGATCTACTCTTATGTGTTGTTGAATAGATCTGACCTTTTCTGCCATTTCATCAACGAGATCAGGTCCTAATAGCTTTCTTTCCCCAACTTCATCCCAGCAAGTTGGAGTCCTGCATTTCTTTCCATAGAGAGCTTCATAAGGAGCCATCTGAATACTGGAGTGAAAGCTATTATTATAAGAAAATTCCACCAAAGGTAGGTGTTGATCCCAACCTCCTTTGGAATCCATAGTGCATGCTCTCAACATATCTTCTAGGGTTTGAATTTTTCTCTCAGACTGACCGTCTGTCTAAGGATGATAAGTAGTGTTGAAACTCAACTCTGTATCCAGAGTATGCTGAAGTCTTCGCCAGAACATTGAGGTAAATCTCGGATCCCGATCAGATATAATAGAAAGTGGTACTCCATGCAATCTTACCACTTCCTTTACATATATCCTAGCAAGATAATCTAGAGAGGAATCCTCTCTAATAGGAATGAAGTGTGCAGAATTTGTAAGACGATCAACTATAACCCAGATAGCATTATTGCCTTTGGGTGTTTTAGGAAGTCCTGTGACAAAGTCCATAGTGATGTTTTCCCATTTCCATTCGGGTATGGGTAATGGTTGTAACATCCCCTTAGACTTCTGTCTCGCATATTTAACTTGTTGACAAACAGTGCATCGAGAGACATATTCAGCAACATCTCTTTTCATGTCATCCCACCAGAAGTACTCTTTTAGGTCCATATACATCTTTGTGCTTCCAAGATGAATAGAGAATGAAGAACTATGAGCCTCATCCAACAGCTCCTTCTTTAATTCGGGGATGGGAGGAACACAAACCCGATTCCTGAACTTTATTATCCCATCACAATCAAGGTTGAATTCAGGAACATTTCTCACCTTCTTTTGTAACTCTAAATCTTCTTTCTGTGCCTCTTTAATTTTCACATGTATAGATGGTTGAACATTCATTTGAGAAAGATAAGATTTTTCCCCTTCCATTATAATTCCAAGATCCATCCTTTGTAAATCCATAAATATTGGATCTTTTGTGATCCTCATCATGGATAAACTAGCATGTTCTTGTCGACTTAATGCATCTGCCACCTTGTTTGGTTTCCCAGGGTGGTAATGGATTGAGCAGTCATAATCCTTAATCATCTCCAACCATCTTCTTTGATGCATATTCAACTCCTTTTGTGTGAAAATATACTTTAAACTTTTATGATCAGTATAAATATCACACCTTTACCATAAAGGTAATGCCTCCAAATCCTTAATGCAAAGATTACCGCAGCCAACTCCAAATCATGTGTTGGGTAATTTTGCTCATGGATTTTCAACTGTTGTGAGGCATAAGCTATCACCATATCATTTTGTATAAGAACACACCCCAATCCCTTCTTGGATGCATCACTGTAGATCACAAACCTTTCTCCACTACAAGGAAGTGTTAGCACAGGTGCACTGGATAACCTTCTTTTCAACTCCTTGAAATTCTCTTCACATTCCTCTGTCCAAACAAACTTAACTCCTTTCCGAGCCAACTTGGTGAGTGGATTAGATAATCGTGAAAAATCGTTTACAAAACATCGATAATATCCAGCCAAACCAAGAAAACTTCGAATCTCAGTTACTGTTGTTGGTCTTGACCATCTTTTGATAACCTCTATTTTTGATGGATCCACAGATATCCCCTCTTTTGAGATTATGTGGCCCAAAAATGCAACTGTTTGAAGCCAAAATTCACACTTGGTAAATTTGGCATAAAGCTTCTCCTTTCTCAGGGTCTTCAATATAATTCTCATGTGATCTTCATGCTCTTCCTTTCTCTTTGAATAGACAAGAATATCGTCTATAAAGACTACCACAAATTGATCAAGATAGTCTCTAAAGACTCTATTCATTAGATCCATGAAGATAGCAGGGGAATTAGTAAGACCAAATAGCATCACTATAAATTCATAGTGTCCATACCTTGTATGGAAATCCATCTTTGGTATATCCTCCCTTTTGACCCTTAATTGATGATACCCTGAACGAAGATCATTCTTGGAAAAGTATTGAGCTCCGCGTAGTTGGTCAAATAAGTCATCAATGCGTGGGAGAGGATATTTGTTCTTGATAGTGATCTTGTTAAGTTCTCGATAATCAATGCAGAGTCTCATTGATCAATCATTCTTCTTAACAAATAGAACAGGTGCTCCCCAAGGTGACGCACTAGGGCGTATGAATCCCTTATCAAGATTCTCTTGGAGTTGCTTCTTCAATTCCTGCAACTCAATTGGGGCCATTCTATAAGGTGTCTTTGAAATAGGCAAAGCACCTGGTACGAGTTCTATTGAAAACTCAACTTCACGATTTGGTGGAAGACCTGGTAATTCCTCCGGAAAGACATTATCAAACTCCCGTACGATGGGCATATTCTTAATCGTAAGATTCTCACAAACCATTTGAGATAAATAACCTTCATTTAGTGTAATTAAGACCCATAAGATGGAAGGAATTTCCACTGGAAGGTTATATTCATCCTTGCATCGATAAACGATCGTAGATTGATCTGGAATATGAAATGTGACTTCCCTTCTTTGGAAATTCATATGAGCTCCATGTAGAGAAAGCCAATCCATGCCAAGAATCACATCAAATTCCACTAAAGGAAGGATCACAAGATTTGGAGGAAGCACTTTCCCACAAACTTCAATCGGATAAGAATTATAAACTTTTGATGCGACTGTTTTGCCATTAGGTGTTGTCATAGCTAACTCAACATCTAATTGTTCAGGTAATACGGTGATACCCTTAGAAAATTCTTTAGAAATAAAAGAGTGGGTGGATCCAGAATCAAATAAAACATTTGCTACTTTAGAGTGGATGGTAAGTGTACCTTTCACCACTTCGTTATCGTACTCCACATCGCTGATAGAAATTGCATGTGACATTCCTTTGTCTTTAGCCTTAAGATTTTGTTGACGTCGACCATCATCATCAACCCTTGGATTTGGGCATTGATTGGCATAATGCCCCATCTCCTTGCACTTGAAACATTGAAGTGTAGTAGGTTCATTCTGCGTATCCCTTCCTTTGTTTGCATCATTTGACATCTTCTTCCCATTATCATGGCATTCAAATGCCCAATGACCTTCCTTTCCACATTTGAAACATTTACTTGTCCCTTTAATACAACTCCCTCCACGTTTCTTTCCACACTTTGAGCATAAGGGAAAGCTCATCTTCTTTTCAGTGTGCTCTTTAGATTTTCCTTTGAATTCCATCTTCCTCGTCTTATCAAACCCAAGTGAATGATGGGTTACTCCAATCTCCATCTCGACTTTGAGAGCACATCGAACGATTTCCTCATATCAATTGAAGTCCCTTATGGATAACACCCTTCGAAGACTTGGTTTTAAGCCACTAAAGAATCGATCGATCTTACTCTCAGGTTGGATAATAATACCAGAAGCGTACCTTGAAAGTCTTGTAAAATTTGCTTCATAGGTACCAACAGATTCATCATCCCTTTGCTTCAGTTCAAGAAACTCTTTCTCCATCTTTGTTCGGAGAATACGAGGGAAGTACTTATTGAAAAATAAGTTCTTCAACTCTTCCCATTCCATAGACTCAATTTCATCCCTTTGCCTCGTATTCTTAATAAGATTCCACCATTGATCAGCATATCCTTCCAAACGATACACTGCTAGGATGACTTTATCATGTTCAGAACATTGATGAACTGAAAATATCTTTTCAGTAGTACTAATCCATTGTTCAGAAACTAATGGATCAGTAGACCCGCTGAAAGAAGGTGGACGCTGCCTCATGAAGGATTCAACAGAATGTTTCTCCTTCCTTTGCTCGTTTGGAAGTCCTGCCTGATTCATAGCTTGAGAAAGTTGTGAGAGCATGGCTACAAGATTTTTCATTCCAGCTCCCATATTGTTTGGTTTCTTAGGGGGACAATCATTGCATTTCCCATCGCATTCCGCATTAACATGGTTCCTTCGGGTTCCATCCATTGACTAAAACCAAGAAGAATAGTGTGAGAAACACTAATTATAATAGGAAAACCACATAATCAAGGATAAAATTTCACACTTAAGGTCTTATCCTAGGGTATTCATGTCTATTTCTAAAACACTAAGATTGTGTTCTATGCTTAGACATATCCTTAGGGTTCTTACTAAGGCATTCACATCCTAGTTTCCAAAGGTTGACTATACCTTTCCTCTAATACCAACTATAACGACCCATACTTTACATACATTGTTAATACTTCAAAATTTAAGCACACTTATTACAACATATGACAAAACCACAAAGGACCGTATAGGTATAGTGTCTTTAGAAACTGGGAAACATAAACAACTGGTTCATAAATCTTCTACAGTGTCTCCCATTTATTTCATCATATCTAGGGTCCCTTTTAGCATATTCTACTTAATATCCATCTTCCTGACCTGGGGAAAAGAAAACATAAAAGGGTGAGCTCAAATGCTCAGCAAGGGCAAATAAAGGAAATAAAAATCATATCATATCTTTTTGAAAATCATAACCTGCAAAAGAGATCATAATATCTTAACATGGAATAAATCATAGAAGTGAAAATGAGATCCCCATAATCATAACATGAAACATGAACCTTTGTGGCATGCACACATAATCATGGAAAATCATTTCTTGTTAGTCATGACTCATTGCCAAGACTATCTTAGTGGACAAATTCCCTTTCTGAACCGAGTCACCCTCGTTCCATTCCTGTTTCACTGAACCGGTATAACCTACCGTTTCAGCCATGTCTATCTCATGAGATATAAAATCTTTACCCAATGCATTGGAGGGAGATATAGGTCCCACCCATATTATAATGAATCCTTTCTTATGTGTGCCACATAATCATAAATCATACATCATCGCATAACACATATAACAAAAATTGGATTCTTGAAACATCATGACATCATAAAACAAATCATATAAGGTAAATGACCTCATAAAAATAATTCCCTCAAAACATAATCAAATCAATGTAATAATAGGGATAAAAACAGAACCCTATATTATCTTAGATGGAAAATAATTTTGATAAAACATTTGAACTCCATTCTTGAGGAAAATATCCTTTCTACTTAAAAAGAACACTTTTCTTTTATTAACATGTCATACAATTATAAACTAAAAGAAGTTGATTAAAAATAAACTTGAAAACTTGTAAAGGAAGCTTCTTGGAAATAAAGTTTTAAAAATCCATTCATATCGTATAAGTTAAAAAAAACATTCTTCGTACTTTTGTCGGAAAAGTCAAAAAGTACCTCGTACGAAAAACGACAAAAGATTCCTTTAATATTCTTTACTAAAAACTCACCGAAGGGTAAAATTGGATTTAAACTATTGTAAGTGGATGGAAACAATATTACATATTTATGGAACATGGATGTGGATGATAAAATACACCCCAGTAAATGCCAAAGTAAAAACAATCTCGGATAAAAATGAGATTGTGATATTTTCCCTTACCTTAGGTCCGATTTTCTTTGTACGTGTCCAAATCTCCTGTATAATGGTTTAAATAATGTTATTGACTTATTCTAGAATCATACATATTGATATGATATCATATATGGTCATATTTTTAGCTTCTTGTTAGTAATATTTCATTGTTACTTGTTACTCGGGTCTTTATTGCCTTTTGTTCTTATGCGTGTTTTGCCGAATAAATTATTATTCATCTTTTAAGGTTATAGATACCTTATATCCAGAATGGTATTAGTGTAACATATATCATATTTATTAATTCAATTCATTTATATAATTACTATGTAATGATGATCATGTAGAACGAGTCGCATCACATTGTGGAGACGGTATTCCGTACGTACACACGAGTGATGATATCGTTCCTAGGATCGTGGAATTGTTTTGTAGTATATATATATTATTTCAGTATCAATATTACTTTATAATAATCATAAATAGTTACTCATTACACCATTATACCCATCCTTGTAAGGTGGTGGTGGAAAATAGATTACACCACGGCGTGGAGACGGTATTCCGTACGTAACCACGCGCAGTGATTTCATTTTTCCGTAGGATGGATAGAAGGTGAATTAGGGTTGTTTCATATTTATAATAACATATCAGTATGTAAGTAATACTGATGTTATTACTTTATCATGAAACAACTAAATAAGAAGAAGTTGAAGAAGAAAGAAATTGAAAATATCGGTAATGGATATTACCTCTTCTTTGGAACGCCTCTTTGAATCCTTCACTTAGGGAACTAAGATTAGTCTTTGAAGAATACCAGGACCTCTAGGATTATTCTAGGGAAGTGGAGAGGAGACAATTTCAGGGGTTGTCCGAGCATGAGTGCTCAAATTGGTGTGAGGAGGAGGGGGAGGATGTGCCCTTTTATAAGGGAGGAGAGGGGCACCTTAGGAATATCTCAAAATATTATTTTATATTAAAGTCAAAATCGGTTTATAATGGTTTCAAGGGGTCTTATTTCGATTCTAAAGTAGGTATGGGTCTAAATCCTATCAACCAATAGGATTTAGACAAGTTTAGGGTATTATTTTAACCTTATCAATTAGATTTAACTCTATGTTAAATAATTTAACTTTTACCGTGTCTTTTTGTTTTCTTTCACTATATGGTTAATACACTTACTATAACATGCCAAACGAACCCCAAATTGTTTATTATTAATATATATATCCTTATATAATTCATTTGGCCGATCCTTAGATTTTTAGGAATAATATAACAATTAATAATATAATATTTGATTTAAAAACTATTTTGTGTCAATTTTGACACTATTTGATATATGATTTTTGTGAAAGTCATAACAGAATTATATGTTCAAACCAAGTTGATTAAATAAACACTAATATATCATAGTAACCTATAAAATTATTTTAATTCATAAAAAGTCTCAAAGTACATTTATTTTAGTGTTTATAACATCAATTATGTCAATATTTCATAAATAAGATAATTACTGCATCATAATTGTGTCATAAATAAATTAAATTATTTAATGTCTAAAAATTATAAATAAAACACCATTAAGTAGGAAATCTTTTTATCTTTCTAATGAATATTTATAGTCGAATTTATCTTATGTATAACCCTATATTAAAAATGATTTACTTATTAAACATTGATTTTAACTATTTTAACCCTTCTTTAAATAAATTAATAATAAATGTCCTAATCTAATCCAAGTGGGCCTAAATGGTCATATTTTATTCCTAAGTTTGTTTTTGGTCGAATTAAACTTATCCAATATAATTAGGACATGTGTTAGTGTAATAGTAATATCATATTTACCCTTAGTTACCCTATTTACTATTAACCGCGGTAAAAAAAGTAAAAAGTTACTATTCACCAAAAAATTATTTTTATCTCAATGAACCACATTTTACTTACTCATATCAACCTGTGTCTGTCGGATTTTCGAAAATCTATTCACAGAAGTGGTAAAATTAAGTTTTATGCAAAATTCAGTTTTTAACCTACCACTTAGTGGTTTCACTATTCCTTAAAAATTGAAAGTTTTCAGAAAAATACCAAAATTTCACCCTAGGCTAATTTCGGTATTCCAAATCCAAAAATGAACTCCATTTTGAAAAATAAAATTTATAAAATTTCAAAAATTGGTTATTACTATTCATAACGGCTAGTTTTAATAATATTTTAATATCATATCGTTGTTTAGTGAAACTCAGTATTGCGTACGACGCAAGCTATCGAGGAAGGTCGCGATTGCGTGTAAAGTAAGACAAGCTAGTATGTAGTGAAAGATTCCTTTGATGATATATAAAAACAAAATATTACTCATAAAAATCTCAGGTGTTACATACCCTCTGTCAAAATCTTCTTAAAACTGCAGATCTGTCGGACAATCGTGTGGCTCTTCTTGCATGGTTTCCTCAAACCGAGCAGTTGATACACCCCTCTTTTCCATCCTAGCACACTTTAGTAAAACCATGTGGCATAACCCACATGGTTATAAAAAACTATGTTCTAGGATTAAAACACCCAAACATTGGTTTCCAGACTTCAGATTAGAACCAGACGCCCCATAGACCTCCATGACACCAACGAGCGTCACTTGTCGGCCATATTTATGCATTTAAATTGAGAATAGATTGAAAACAAGATATGTGTACCTAAAATAAAAACCATCTTCTTAAATTGATTTTATGTAATTTATACTAAATGAAATATTTATTAGAAGGTAAATTCATTGATATAGTTATGGGTCATTACACTTATGCACATATTATTCTCACTGATGGCATTTAAATTTAAATGCATATGTTTACCCTTATTTATGGTTTACGCTCACGCTTCTAGTGTTTCCTATTTTACAATGTTATAAAATGTATTTAAAAAAATTTCTAGAAAGGTTTCATGTGTGAATAATTTTATTGTAGATGTTGAATAATCATTTTGAAATAATAAAAGTTGGGAATAGTGGCGAAAATGGTCACTTGATGAAATGGGTTTTGTTTTATAAGATTGTTCCTATTTCTATAATACTCTAAACTTAAAACAACATTGGTTATATAGGTGATATAATCTTTACCTTTGATTATGTATGTTTTGGATGGATAAAATTGGTTCATTTTTATCGGTATCAAATATAGAAATCTAAAGATTGTATTTTTATCACCATATTCGTGTCAGTAAGTTCATGATTGTTATAGTTGGTATCAGATCATGGTTTAGATAACATTGAAGATTATGATGTTTTCATCAGGGGTTAACATTATTTTTATAAATAACATCATGGGTTTATATATTTAATTTTTATCATAAATTAAAAGGCATAGACATCCTATTTTAAAGTTTTATGTGATGGGTTTTTAAGGTGATTACTAAAATTGTGGGAGACCTTTTATTGGGTTGAGGTATATATAACCTTTAGTTTTAACATGAAGGATTATTTTGAAAGAGTACTATTAATTGTTTTTGATATAATATGAAATGTTTGACATTACCTTTGAGGTTAAAACATTATTTAATGTTGAGGTCATTAACGATAATTGAGATATTGGGTTTATTATTTCGGGAATAATCTAAGTCAGACCTTGGGTGATATTGTTGAATTTTTTGAATTAATTATACTATTTATTTACATGAATGTTTATTCATTTTGAGTATTATATTACCTTTTTCTATCCATTTTCTATTTAGTTAATACAGGAGGATTATATTTTTTATCATTGTCTAGATCTTATGGTCTATTAACAGTTGATTCTCTAGGCATCAAAATGCACATCCTGGATGCTCATCCCTTGGAATATGGGATAAAACAAAGGTGGAAACCTGTTAAAACAAAAAAGAAAAGGAATGAATTTATTTTATGGATATGAATAAAATAAAATAATTATAATTTCTAATGTTCTTATTTGAGATATTAAAAGAAACGCTCATAAACTAAAAAATTTATCTTTTTATATTAATTATTAATGAATTGAAGATCTTAATTCTCTATTATTAATTAATGATTTTTTTATGTAAAATTTAATGAGTTCACATATATATCATTCCTTATCATTATTTGGACATTAATTTTCTCTACATTTACTATATTTTCACTTCCCATTAATTTTCTCCCATTGGAAATGTAGTTAGGAATTTTTCTAGATTAACATCATATTTCTCTATACCTCTTTTCAAAGGATGTTTTTAAACCTCTTTAATGTTGTGGGTTTACAAAGAATTGGTTTAAAAATATTAAACCACTGAGTTACCAATATTGAGATCAAATTTCGAGGACACGGTTTATTTAAGGTGGGATAATATAATACCCCTTAGATTTTAAAAGAAGGTAATGTTTGATATCATGTCCGATATAAAAAACAAGCATAAAGAAAACATAATAAATATATTATTTTAAATATTCCCTTTATAACCTAGTAATTTAATTTTAAGGTATGAATATGAGTATCCAAATTATAAAGTATATGTATAATCATAAAACATAATAATAATTTATTTATTAATTTTTATGAAATAATCTCGACATTTATTGAAGTCTTTTTATTCTTCCAAAATTTTTCATTACTTTTTGTGAAAAAAATATAATTAATTTCTAAAATATTTTGAAATTTTATTTTATTAATACAATAAAAAAATTTATATCAACATAACAAAATTATCTTTAGGTAAAATTTGGTGATTTTTCTAGAACGTACAATTTTTTAGTGAATAGTTATTTGTTTTATTTTATCAAAAACTATCATTTACATTCAAGTATTTAGAAATTTCATTTTCTAAAATTTTTTATTAAATTTAATTGGTTCCTCTTTTTTTAATATAATCTAATTAATTTCTTAAATTGATTCATTTTTATTCTATAGGTTTATATTAAAAAAAATTTCTAGCTCTTATTCGAAGTGAATTTTTTAAAATGGATTCAATATTTGAAATCACTATTTCAAAAAATATTACTTTTTATTTTTATTTTTTCCACTATGAATAATAACCAATGTTAATATTTGTCACATTGGTAAGGTTAAATCATGTAATTAAGGCTACAAATAATTTGATAAGGTTGTAAATAATATATATATATACCATATATTATTTTTATTAGAAGGGATAATTTTGGATATCCTCATTCAATATTTTATGATAAAGAATCATTTCACCACTTTTATTTGATAATGACAACAATATTATTTTAAGTAAAGAATAAATCTAAAATATAACTCTCTTTGTTTTAATAACTCGAATATTTTTTCATAATGATAAAAATAGGTTTTGTTCAATTATAAATGATTATTTGAAATATTATAGATTTTTTAGCTTAATTTATTATTAATTTCAATTGATGGAATAATTACCATAATTTCTTATGTAACATTTCCACAGTACATGCTCAAGAAATAAAAAAATTAAATAAATGATTTTAAAATCAAAAAAAATAATACTTTATGCGTGATTTATGTTTTTGTAATAATTTTTTAGATTAATAAAATTTATTATTTTTTTAATAGTTTATATTCTAACTAAATTACTGTCTTTTTGTTTTTTTAAGTTAATTATGTTAATAGTAGTGAAACTTTATTTAATGGTATTTTATGTTAAATAATATTTTTTAAAATGATTTAAAATTAACAAAAATATTGTGGTTTTCTATATTAATTAGATATAGTCTATAATTTCATCATTTGTTCACTTGTGGGTCACTTTTCATTTTATATTAACTTTCTTAACCCCAAATGAGTAAAGGACATTGATATCATGGAAGTCGTCATAAATGTTGAAGAAGTTTGGGTAAAAATATGATATAAGGGATAAAACATACCATAGAGATGTCTAAATTTTATTTTCTGATATTATTTCTCCTTATCTATTTCCTATATTGGAAGTATAATGTTATGGATCTACACAAACATGAATATTAATTTATATTAATTTAATACATTAAGCAATTCCAAGGGTTTCCCTCTCCTCTCTTGTATAATGATGTCACATGTCCCCTCTTCCTCAAACATTATGGGAAACGTATCATGAATAGTCCATAAAAATCCCTCTTAATGAAAGACTTAGATAATTATATAAGTTCCAGACTTCTTAAAATAACATATCTGGGGACCTTGAGGTTTGATCCAATGGAGGTCCTTCAAAGAAGATGCAATCATCATAATCAAGCAATTTCATTTTATATCTTCTTTAACCTCATTAAATTCTATAATAACCCTTAAAAATAATAATATAATTGTCTAAAATAAAATTATATATAATTGTGTTAGTGAAATAACTTCATTCATCTCATTTTTCATCCTACTGAGAACTAAAACTTTGTTCATGCATACATGTGGACTATCACTTCAATGAATTGATGTGTTTCCTTTTCGATCACCACCACTGAAGGATATTTATAATGATTGATTTAATATATATATATATATATATCATATTTATGAAATAGTAATAATTATATAAATATAGTATTCCATCTATTTTATTAGAATTATATCTTTTGGAAAATTGAAAAGTTGTTCGTTTGTACGTCTCGATTACCACCTCTATAAATTGATGTGACTCAATTTTCATATACTCCTTTCATGGATAGTTATAATATTTTATTTAATATAAAAAAATTATAATTATTTAAACATTTGTATTCTTGGTATGATGGAATCTTGGCCTCATTGACTGTAGTTAACATACCAATTTTATTAAGAAAAATTATTTACTAAATGTTGTCAAAGCATATGACATGGAATTAAACGATTAAGTAATTTAACATATAATTGAATTAAATGAAATAAATTTTTTAATTAAGAATTAATAAAATTTTAAAATTTTCTTAAACAATTAAAAAACATATATAAAATGATTATACATAAGTTAAAGGACATACACAGTTATTCAGGACTCAATGCGGGGGTTTCTTAACTCAATTTCAATTAGTTAGGTTTTAAATCTTTATAATTGAATATGTAATTATAATATTATGTGTGAAATTATTAATTATTGTATTCTGGTTTATTTTCCCTATTTTTGGTATTTTTATAATGGTTACAAATATTCACTTCATTAATAAATTCTCACTACAATGATATGATCTTCGTAAGGATTATTCATCTCAATATTATTTCTTTAAGAAATGTCTTGTATTATAAATATACTTACTTTTATATGGTGCATGTACTAGCTATTGAGATATTATACCATGAATGAATATTTGATCATGATATTTAAATTTCCTTTTAATTTACCTCTTTCGTGAGGTATTTATTGAAATGTTATAAACGATTCAAGGGTTTTCATGGTCTCAGTTTAAATTACATGATACATAATTCTTTTTATGAACCATGATTTATTTTATATGGTTTAATTAAACCCCATGAATTTGTTTCAATAATCATTTAATAGAGATTTTCGGTTTTTCATAATCATGTTATGTTCCTTTATTCGATGTTTTTTGTACTAGTATTAACCATGTTTAAAGGGTTTCTCATCTCAAACATCATTCATTGAGACTTGTTTTGATTGATTCACCTATATTCATTTATATGGTGTATACAATGAATCTTGACATATAATTCAATGAAATATTTTATACTAATGTAATTTTATATTCCATCTTAATTTCTCTCATTAATTTTTTTGTTTTAAATGGTCATCATTTCGTCCATATTTTTTGGTCCGATGGTTGATTATGAGGGGCTTAGTATTTTTTTATAATCAATGACGTCTATTGGATTTATAATTAGAAATATCCAACGATTCCCACGTCTGTAATGAATTTGGTCCTACTTTCCAATGTTAGATGATCATTATGGTATTAAGACCAATATTTCATATTAACTCACATCGGTTGAGAGGATGGTAGGATGGGATCATCACACCCTTTTGGGGGGAACTATTCCATATTCAAAGACTCTCTTATAAATTCAAGATATGTTCATCAATCTCTTCTATCCACCGATACAAGATTTGTTACCCTAATAGAATGATCAGGTTTTTAATCCATTTAGGTGTAAATAGAGTTCTATTAATTACACCATATGTATATGTCTGAGGTTATCCATATTTTTTCCATTATTACAAAGAAATGGGTACCTGCTTGTATTTTTATGCTATATAACTAAGAATTCTATATTTTTTACCTTCCAAGGAGGAGATTGGTATTTCAAGGATGTGATTAAACACTCATGTGGTATCAAATGTATCATCTTTGTAATAGGAATCAAACCCCATGTAGTTGATTTATGTCCACGTTGTGTAGATTAATGTCCTATGAAATGGACATATATTAGGGAACTTAGGTATTAGGTATGGAGATAGATCCTTAGGTAGGTTTCCCGCATATAATTCTTATAATAATAATAAAATTCATCATAATTAATTATTACATAATCCTATTGATGGGTGGTAATATTAAATTAATTCCCATGATGTTTATTTCCCTTGATTTTACCAATATGAAAATTCCATCGAGACTTGCAAAGTGGTGGCTTCCCTAGTATGGTGGAAGTCATATCATGTCACTGAATGAGGATTACATACAGAGGTTTCCATAGTTAGGGATAATTTTATTATTCTAGTGATATGATCATTAAAAACCACTAATCCCAAGTGATCCATGCTTGGTGTGAGAAACAAGGGATAACATGTGATAAAAGTCACTACATATGGATGTGGAACATATGCACTCAGGTATCCCTAATCGAGTGTTTTGATATGGAAAATGAGCATTATGATGTTTCTTATGTATCCTACTTATAGTAGGAATCAGATTCCTCTGAGTTTAATTTTACCCAATCCAATTGATGTGTTTAATGTACTTAGGGTCATATCCATTATTACACACAAAAGGATGCCTGCATATAAACCCACCTCTTGTCCTCTGATAGATGAAGATGGATAATAGGATCATATAATAATTTTTTTTCAATGAGATAAGGTAATTTGAATATGGAAGTACTTACACTTGGGTGGATTCCAAGGTCACATATTCATTAATTTATCCTCTGATGGACAAATTGAAATAGTGACCCTAAAAGGTCGATCATATATGTTTGTTTGGATTGAAGAGAATTTAGAGAGCATGACATTAATTGGGTGTCAGGAAAGTAAAATCTTAACCCATTAAGGATACTCCCCTTTTAAATAGAGTACTTGGTTTATGTTTCATGGCTGGTAGTTTATATTATGTATCTTCAATTGTGTCTATCAGATAAGGTTTGAATGTACTATATGGTCTTCATGACATGTTTTACATGTCATAGTGTCTATTCATAACTTGTATGACATGTGAGGGATGTATGTTAGACTTTTCCTATTTGTCTTCATGACATATTTAAGGATGTGCTGATATTTCCTAGCTATCTTCTTGCCTTGTATGAAAATTTATAGACATGTCTGAGGATGGTCAATTTTGGAACCAAGGATGGTCTTTTCTGTAAATGTGAAATGGTTTTTTTTTCTCCGTCCTCTCATAGAGGATTTATGGAGTTCTCAAGTAAATAGATCTTATAGTTCAAGAAGATAATACTGTTGAAGGTGAAGGTTTTCCCAGTATTTCCCATGTTTTTGGATCTAATATTTGGAGGATGGATTTCATCCTAAAATATATATTTTATTCAAGGTCTTATGAAGATGTGGAAAAGGTATGTGATTCATGAATATGGGCTTCATAAAGGTTGTTTCATAAAGGATTAATGAAATATAATGGTGATCAATTCAACAGCAATAAGCATCGTGAGTGAAATATAATTGGATCATCACAAAAGATTACGGTGATCTCTAAAATTATGATAATTTGAGCTTCATAGTGGCACAATGGTTTTGACAGAAGGAACTGTGATTATGATGAGCATCATGAACATGGAATTTTTATAGAGCTTCCAAAAAAGAGGAGAACATCGAATAATTATATTAAAAATTCAGAAAAATCACTAATAGGTAGTGGAGAATCATGATGACCAAGATTATATATATGAGGCTTCCCCCACTTCATTTAGAACATGATTTCCAATGAAAATCTGGAAATGCTCTGATTTCACAAAGAAAAGGGAGATTCCAAAATCAATCATTCTATTAGAGAATGAGAATTGGGAAACGGCTATATGTCTTGACTGATTCCCATGATTTTGAGTAATGGGTGATTCACGATGATGTAGTATTCCATGTTGACATAGTGAGCTTCGAAAATACGGTTTGATCCATGATGTAAGTGAGCTTCATGATGGTAGTTTGTTCTTAAAAGGTTGTAAGCTTCACAAAGGTAGTGAGCTTCATGAATGAGCTCCGTAGAAGGTATTATTGAACATCGGGTATAAGTTAATAGGTCTTTAAGTGTGCATCAATGTAGTTCTATGGTGAAAGTAGGGTCTCATTCTAGACATGGACAATGAAATTAATGAAAAACCATTGAAGCAATCTTCATGTCGACAAACCGAGTTATACATATCTCAAAGTAGTTGGCTAAGGGGATTTGATGGAAGTGTTCAGATGGACTTATTGTGCTATCCCTAGAACCTTGAAATAGAAGTGTTCCTGTCATAGAGTTATTGTTTCAAATCCTCTTTATTCCAAATCTAGTAAAGATTAGTGGATTTAGGTTCGACCAAAACACTATTGGTGTATGTTCCTTGGAATATCCCTTAGCAGTGAACCAAGTAAAATTGTAGTATTGTCTTTCCACATTTGAATGTTTTAATTACTACTCATTACCATCAAATAGGATTAACATGTTCCTAACAACATTGGAACTAGATCCATTGTTTCAAAAGAAAACGTTGACACCCTATTAACCCCTCACCTATCAGGGTGTTCCAAGGTCCTTCAAGTGGTATCAAAAGCTAATGGTTTATGGTGTTAAATTTTTCCGTATTTTCTATCATGAAGAATTTAGTTAACGTTAGGGGAGTCCCCCTCTTTGATAGAAGTAAATTTTAGATATGCAATAATATGATGAGGTCTCATCTAAGATATCATGGAATGGATGTACTCTTTTCAACTAAAGGTGATGAGTTGTACTTCATCAAAGTTAATGTGGAAAAAACAAGATAATATTTATAAAGGAGATGACAAAGTGAAGGAGGAAAAACTCAAACTCTTGAAAAATAGGTTTGAGGACTTCAAATTTCATCCTAATGAAAATGTATATTCCATTTTTAATTAAATTTCTAAATTTGATAGATATATATTTGGACTTTCTGAAAAAATAAAATATATTGACAATTTGAAGAAAATATTGACAAGGATTCCACCTCTAAACAATTAAAATATTTTATTCCTAGATGAAATGTATCTATATAAACGTTATCTAGTTGATATACTGATTAGTCTAGTGGCATATGAAATGAGATTCAAACCAGAAGATGCAATGACTGGAGCAATAAAGGAAATGGATTTAAAAGCCTTGAAAAAAGTTGTGGTGTCGGGATATATATTTGATGAAGATAATGATGAAGATGAGATTATTTCTCTTATTTTAATGAAATTCAAGAGATGAAAAGGGATATTTTATGTATGGATTTCCTTGTCCTGTTATGATTGTTGTAGAGTTGGGAAAATTGTCTCTTGGTTCTCAAGGAAGCTCTATAATGAAGAAAATTAAGTGGAAAGTTCGAAGAATCCTCAGAAAAGGTTTTATTAAAAGAGATACTTATAATCTAAAAAATACAAAGGAATAATTTTTTATATAAAGACTAAGATTATGATAAGGATTTTTTAAGTAAGAATAACTATAGTTTAAATCTAGAACCCACATGTATATTTTGGCTATAGATGAAAAGTCATAATCATCAAAAGATAAAGTTAGAGATAATAAAATGTTTGTTGGTATTGATCGCAAGTTGAAACTTAAGGATGCTCTTGAAAATATTGAGAATCAATGTAATGGATGAAAAAAGTGGAAGAAGTTATAGAAAAATAATTGTAATATATTGATCATCATGATGATTAAACTCAAAAAATGAATGAATTTTTGAAAGAACAGTAAAAAACCATTGAAAGTAATGAATATATAGGGAAACTGAATGCCATAATTGAAGAACAGACAATGGTAATCAATGACCCTACATCCAGACAAGAAGTGAAGTCTAATACTATTAAGCGTCATGAAGAATAAGTTGCTACTCTTAGGTTCAAACCTTAAATTTAACCAAATTTAATGGAAACAAAGAAGAAAATATAGTTTGGAAGACTCTCATATGCTGAGCTGATAGAGATAGCAAAGTGTGGTTCTAAAAGAGTAGCTAAGGCTTTGGATGATCAAATATCCACATGCATTAGAAAATTGGAATTGGTTGTGAGGTTGAAGCCTCGACGGTTGGAAATAAGATGAACCAAAATAAATGGATGATGACAGTTAGACATATCAAAAAATTTCTTAATGTCTTAAAAACGAAATCCCCTAATCAAATATGATAGAGAATTGAAAACTATCCCCAATTTTCCATAAATGATCATCAGTCAAACTCTTTTCATACGGAACGAAACATGGGGAAAATAGAAGTGAGAAGATATTTCTTCTTTGGTCCATACCATGTCATACTGTGAAGAGGCGAGCTCTTGGAATGGAATATATTAAAGAAGTCAACAATGGACAATGAATCTGTAACATACTTCTTATAGAAGAAATAATTTCTATAGATATTTTTTTCATTGTTCAAACATTGCCCATAAATCTATTTATTTTAGGTAGAGGAAAGTGATGAACAAATCAAATATACAACAAAGACAAGCCAAAACTCTTCAACCAGATGGTGATTCTCTTAAAAAAATATTTTCTCCACTAGAAGAATATTATGAGTATGATGAACCTCTGCACTTGGAAAATGTGATTTGAAAGTCCATCTCCATCCTTCACTCGTTCTAATATTTCATGGAAGTAAAATAAGAAGATCGAGAAATCCAATTTTTCTGAATTCACTCTCAAAGGCAAAAAGAATTTTATCACCTAGATTCTTGATAGTGGATGCTCACACATATGATGTGAAATGAAGATTTATTGAAAAATGTAAAGAAAATGGTTGATGAAACAGTCATGTTTGGTAATGATGGTGCATTTAAGATCAAAAGCAGGGGGAGTACTAAACTAGAAAGTGATGAGCTTAATAATACAACAGTTTTTTGTGCAGAAGGTTTTCATCATAATCTCTTGCGTGTAAATATATTTTTGACCCAAAACATATCAAAATACTCAATCAAAAGGATGCACTACAAAAGTATGGACGTGGAATTTTTTTATGAAAGGATGTAGAATAGATGGAAACATATACCAGGTTCATTGTAAAGAGATCATTTGTTAAATGAGATTTTAAGTAGACAATATTTTTTGGCCCTAATGGTTGGTCACATTAATCAAAAATACATATAAAAGATATCTAATTTTAATATTTTCATGGATATCCCTAATCTAATGAATAAATGGAAGAATACATGTGATGGTTCTATACGACCAATATGTTTTATAGTTTATATCGCTCAAATATAAAAAGGGCATAGAATATCCTTGATCTCATCCAGAGAGATGTATGTGGTATATAAATGTGTATAGAAAATATGGAGAGATGTACATTAGTTTTTTGATGATTTTAGCATAATGGATTTTGTAATGCTTATATACAAGAAAGTAAAAGTGCTTGATTGCATGAAAACATATCCTAGAATAGCTGAGAATGATAATGGATGGATAGTCAATGTTCTGCGGTCTAACAACTAAGGGGAAGACACACATTGAATTTGCAAATTTCATAGAAAACATGGAATAAAAAATGAGGTGGTTGTTGTGATAAATCCACAAAAAATTGAGTTGTTAAGTGCAGGATTTGACGGGTGAACAATATGGTGAGAACTATTCTGATTTAGAGTAATATCCCTTACAATTACTGGAAAGAGTTTGTTCAGGCTTTAGTCTATACTCATAATTGAACAGGGAATTATATGTGATAAATGAGGACACCATATGAGTTGTTTCATGGGTGCAAGCCATATTAGATTCATTTTCATGTTTTCATAAGTAAATGTTTCATCCTAAATATATAAGGAAATCAAGGGAAGTGTGGAGATGCAGCAGATGAAGGATGCCACCCAGATAAAAATATTTCATACTTTGACATTAAAACATAGTCCAACGTGCTCATTTATATAAAATAAAACATTGAATCATTTCAAGAAAAACATTTTTATGGACAATCACTTTCAAAGGAATACATTTAAGGAGAACCATCCCTTTAAAAAACATTTATTAAAATAAATTTTTTTAAGACAAAATACTCTCAAGGTCCAATGTATGATGACGGATGGAACCATATCACATAAATATCAAGTGAGCACCATGGGTTAATCCCTAGGGTCAATCTATCTTGAGTGGGTCACTAAAACCTCTTACATCGGTGAAAAATGTCATAGAGACCATGAAAAATTGGGTTCTCATGCATGATCCACTAGGAGGGGACACCCCATGGGACTAGTGGTCTCCAATCATAATCACAGATTAGTTTGTGTTGTAAGCTTCAATCCTTCTAAAAGAATTTGGGGTGAACCGCTTCTAAGTTGTCAAGCATTCTATAACTATTCATCCCAACATGATACCCTAGATTCCCTTATGCTAAATCATGTTCCACATGACACATAACACATTACTACCACACTACTCAATCCAAAAAATGCTACACACAAAATGTAACACCACTCATACAACTAGAAACCTCTTTTGAAACCCAACGCACACCAAAGCCACTTCAAAGAAAAATTAATGCCACCTTCACAATTTAATTTTTCATGTTTCGTAATTTATAATACAAATCCCACACCCACAAAAAGGGTTTACACTTAACAACACCCAAATACTTTTATAAAAACCCCCTTTTAAAGACATAGGCACATAAAATTCATTTCAAAAAGGTGATTTTTATCATCTATACATTTTATCGAACACTTTATAGACATGAAATAAAATACAACCCAATTAACACACATAAAAAAATACATTTTCTTTATAAATCAACCTTTCAAAACTTCAACACATTGAATCTTTTTTAGAAACACATTTCACACCACATACATAATCCATAGAACACGAATAAGAAACAAAACAAGCACATTAAATATACCATACAATGTTTAACCATAGAACCACTACATCTCATGGATAAACTCTTAGAAAATGGTGTGAAACCATATCCTCACCACCATAAGACCCTATAAATGCATGATCGAACAATGAATATCAAGATCAAACTGTATTAAACAAGAATGAACCCTAAAATGTACACCTTACCTATTTGAAAAAATAACCCCAAATGACAAGAGATAAAACCCTAAAAATATATGAAAACATGAGAGTAGAGACTTACTTGAATTTTCGTTGAATTAAACCCATAAAAATAGCCCAGAAAAGGAGGTCCAAGGGATCCATTGAAGGGGTGGAAAGAAACAAGGGTGGAAAAGGATAAGGGAGGAAGAAAAATGGAGTTTGGGGGTTAAAATTGTGGAGTGCGAAAAAGGTGGAAACCAGAATTAATGACCTGGATAGGCTATATGGTTAGCCCACATGGTTTTTCAAACTATGCTACGACTGTGGGACCACCACTTCTAAGGAGGATACCTATTGCGCAGTTAATCTGCATTGTAGGACTTACTTTGTGGAAGTCATGTGGTCGCTTATGGCCACAACCGTGACCAACCACATGGTTACTGGGATGAGGCACATGGTTATGAACTGGTAGTGCGGTAAGTTCTATCTCACCTAGAATCCTATTTCACACTTAGCTGGGTAGGGAATATGGTCACTATAGGTTGTGCTCCAACCGTGAACCATGGTATGCCCACAAAAATTTTAATTTTTCTCCAAATACTCATAGGTAACCCATTGGGGAAAAGCTAAACCAAAGATAAATGGAAATAATTCGTCCAAAATTTTAACATGTCACACCCGTTTCTTGAGAAAATAATCTAATTACCAATCCTAAACCGGAACCAAATATGAATTAAAAAATCTGGTGTTACAATTCACCCCACCGTAATGGTTTTCTCCCACAAAAATCTACTACAAGGTTTACCCAAAAGTAAAAACAGATACTTCTTTATACATCAAGGATATTTCCAATGAATTTAAAATGAGAAGAGGTATAGAAGAATACAAACATGAAATGTGGGATATATGTTGAAATAAGGTGGCCAAAATAGACTCCTCACTAGGTTTCACATACCCCCAAAAGTTTAAATACATCACGTTGATCGATCAAATGAAGGATCTATCCCAATGTACAATCCAACCTCTTAAACCAAAACACATTAGAAATTTACAAATCAAAACCCACCCACCTTTCCTAAACCGAGAAAATAAGATCAAACAACATCCCGATGAATACGCCCATAACATTAATTTCAATGAATCTTTTGGGCACACTCCACCCAACAGTTACACAAGGAAGGAACTTGAAATGGGATAGGTATGAGCAAGACCACCCATTACCAAATTAACATTAGAAATGAAACTGGATTTCCAACATGGGGAGGCATGAACGGTCTCCCCACTATTTGAACCAACTATCTTAAGAAACAAGCACAAACCGATTTGGGAAACCCGACATGGGCCAACATGGGAACATCCCGCAGAGACCAAATCCCCCACCACAAGGGACCTAGAGAATGAAGCTTTGACCCAAATGGAATACACTATATGGTTAACTACTCCTATAGGGCACTACCATACTTAGATGATTCCAAACCAAAACCAAGATCATTTCCAAAGGCTAGCCAAACAAGAAACATCAAAATGAAACTCACATCTGATGAGGCACAACCAGAGGGGTTTTAAGAAAACAAGGTGATTGTGCCTCCTTATATCCAAGGAGTAACTCTTACACCTGCGTGGGTCACAACATACAAATGTGGTCCCCATGTATCTTTCAACCAAATGAGACCTTTTAAAATGAAAAACAACATAGAGGCTTAAACATTCTTCATTCCAATAAAGACAAAATTTTGACCAAGATCCCTTACACCCCTCGGGCTTCCAGACAATACGCAAACTTCACTCCGAGACCTAGGGTTGGAGCTCTGATTTTTTAAGAAACTCTTATCTCGATGTCAGGCATTGAAGACCCATGAATGGGACTCCCCCTTTGGTGCTTCAAGAAACCAAGCCACACTCCAGAGAGAACCAAGCGAGCACAAGACACCATGAGACCCACTTTACACCAATATGGTACTTTCACCATGATAGGGGCTTGAGAAAATTCACCGGCATCATCCCTTTTCACGTCGAATGAAATACATTGTAAGGAATGAAACATAGAAGACACTTCCATCTGAAATAGAGAAATTTATAATTGCCCAAATAAGACACGTGCTTATATTAAAAAGGAGGTTCTCTAAAGGTTCTACAACATCCACCTTTTCATTAGAAAGATAACAGAAAATCACAAGATTCCATCAAAATTGACCATTACAAGTAATGAATCCTTACAAGGAGTGGGACTCTATGCTGGGTCTCGAGTGACACACAATTTCTGAAAGTGGCCGTAATATCCTCTTATGACCTGATTCTCCACACATAGTAAAAACCTACGAAAGATATAAAGGCCTTTTAATATAGTTGTATTCACCAAACACTCTGGAATTTCTTCCACTTCCCTCTCCAGAATTCCCTTCACTAATTACAAATAGGATATTTCGGTTTACATGTTTCAAAATTCACCTTTAAAAACCCAAAAAACTCAAGAAAAATAAATCTTCTTTCAACTCCTCTCACATCCATTGTCCCACTATGAGAGGATCTGCTAAACAAAAAAGAAGAGGTAGAGTCAATTCCTGAATCACAAGAAGAAATTTTTTATTTAGATAAAATGGAGGGTCTTATAGAAGGGATCCCTTGTGGCCACACATAAAACATGCAAATATTTTTTATGGGGGTTTAAATTATCCAATAGATGAAAACAAAGGACCCAATCAAAAATGTCCATTGTCACTAACATACCACAAAAAAAATCAAACGCAAAAGGAAACAACCACAAAGGATCCCTAAAACATCTCTCTAAAGAAACCACTAGCCAATATCCCAAAGCTACCTCCCTAATAAGAACTCAACTTGAAAAATACCTCATACGTGAAGGAATACAAAACTCAAAACCTCGCATGAAAACATTCCCAAAATAAAAAAAGACACATCAAACAATCATCTGTTATCATAACACCACATTTACTTTAAAATAACATTAAAATGAAGACAATCTTGGTGGATGCACACTCACCAATGGTATCCCATGGAACCTCACACATGCATATTATCATGCCACACTGGGAACCCATCCACTTTACAATGCATATTCATGTATCTCGTCACTCAAAGAAACACCAAATTTTGAAACCAAAATTATTCTCTTTCCAATATAAAAATCCATCCCACATTTCTATTTCAAATACCAACAATCATCTTTTCTAGAACTTTTATCCACAAAAAACAAAAAATATTATGAATCTCATGAAAAAATTTCAGAAAAACACCAACCATTCAAATAAAACACCTTTTCTAACATTGTACATAAATTTCCAAACATTTCATCCCATTCAAAACACCTCTATTCAGTTTATCAAATACCATTGAAAACACACTTACAAAACCAACATTAAATAAATCCATGTTTTACAAACCACCAATTTTGTTAACCCAAATGTTTCAATTTCAAAAATCCATTATTGATAATAGAATCCTCATTTTCTCAAAAACTATTTCAGATAACACACATTCCAAAATCTTCCATTAAGATGATTCAAAAAACAAATTTTCAACCATTCCAAAACCAAATAATTTTTTATTGAAAATTAAGATTCCATAATTCCAAAATAATGGATTTTCAAACAATTTTTATAACCTAATGAGAACAAAAATTTTAAGAGTAAACTAATGTCGATGGCTGACTCAAGAAAAATGGTTGGCAGCCACACATCAATCACACCACCATCACAAAGAGTGTTGTTGTGGCATGTACCCAGCATCACATGGCTTTCCAGGCCCTGTGAACACACTGAGTCTATTGAACCAACTCCCATTTTATTTCCCAAACAATGAACAACCCCAAGATCCAATTGAAAAATCAAAACCCGACTTCCTATAGAGACTTAGGTTCCATCACAAGGTGTGTTTGCCAAACACTATACTTGTAACCAGAACACTAGGTCCCAAAATTCATAGCTTTGGTCTACATAGACTTTTCCCCAGGGAATTGGAAAAAAAGAGAAAACCTCTCTCTGATTCAATCTTGTCACAACCCAAATCAGGTTTTCGTTTGAGCTGGTGCCTGGCCATATTTGTGGCCTGGCCTGAAGGGCGTTGTCGATCCGCATATGATGGAAATAAGTGCTAGAGGATCATTAATAAAACATGGTTATTATTTCACCTTACTTTAGAAATATAAACAACATACCAAAATAAACAAACCAAAACTAGAAAGTTAAAAACATACATGACACAACCAATTTCTAAATTTAAGATTTATAATTTTAATCAAAGGAAAAAATGTTACAATTTAAAAGAGAAGAAGAGAATTTACTGATAACCTCCACACAACATAAGGGACAGAACCTTCGAGCAGCCACCATCATCCTATGACAAGAGAAACACTAACAACCTGAATCACCAACACGATGCACCTTGCCTTTACCTACCAACAAACTAGGTCTATATACACCCCGAGGTGTACGTAGGGTGTGAGGAAAATCCTAGTAGGATTCTACCCAGATAAAAAGATTTCATCCTCTAACATTAAAATATAATCCAACAAGCTCAATTATATTAAATAAAACTTTGAATCATTTCAGGTAAAACATTTTTAATGAAACCCACATTAAAAAGAAATCATTTAAGGAGAAAAATCCCTTCAAGAAACTTTTATTAAAATAAACATGATTTAAAACATAATATACTCAAGTTCCATCATATGTTGATGGATGATATAGTATCACGTAAATCTCAAGTGAGAACCATGGGTAAATCCTTAGGGTCAATCTAGCTCGTGTGGGACACTATAACCTTATACCTTGGTGAAAAGTGGCTTTGAAATCATGACTAGGAACATTATCATGCATGAGACACAATGAGGGGATCTCCCATAGTCCTAGTGGTCTCCAATAATCATCATAGTAAATTTAGTGTTGTAAGAATCATTTCTACTAGATGAATTTCAGAAAAACCACTTCCAACATGCCTAGCATACTATAACTAGTCATCCCACCAAGATACCACGGATTACCTTGTGCTCAATTATGTTCCACATGCCACATAACACATAATTACCACACTACTCGATCTAAACAATGATACACATAAAATGTACTACCACTCCTACAATTGAAAACCTCTTTTGAAACCCAATGCGCACCAAAAATACTTCAAACCATAATTGAAACCACTTTAACAATTTAATAAACAAGTTTTATAATTTATAAAACACCTAAAACATCTAAAACAAGGGTTTAAAATTATAAACACCCAACTCCTCTTCGAAAAACCCCTTTTAAATACAAATGCACATTAAATTCATTTAAAAAAAAATTTCGTCATCTATACATTTTATCGAACACATTCAAGGAAAGAAAAAAATGTCACATAGGTAACACACATGGACATAGCCCATTTATTTATAAATCCACCTTTCAATAATACAACACCTTGAATCTTTTCAAAACACATTTTTCACCACATATATAATCCATAGAACATGAATAAGAAACCAAATGAGCATATTAAATCTTCCAAACAATGAGTAAGAAAGGAACCACCATCCTCTTGAGAAGAAACATTTCGAAAATGGTGTGAAACCCCACCCACACCACCACGATACCATAGAAAGGCAACATAGAACCAATAATAACAAGATAGAACCCCATTAAATAATAATAAACCAACAAACGAACACCCAACCCACTGGTAAACAGAACCGCAAAGGGGAACAGTGAAAACCCTAAAAAGAGGAGTAAAACATTAAAGTATAGACTTACATGATGTATCCTTGAAGGGAACCCCTAAAAATAGCCCAAAATTATTTATAAGGGATCTATGGATGGGTTAGAAGTAATCTTGGGCGGACGAGGTTGAGGGAGGAAGAAAAATGAGGTTTGGGGGTTAAAAATTGAGGAGAGGGAAAAAGGGGGAAACCCAAAATCAATGACCTAGATATGTCACACAGTTAGTCTGCATGTCTTCTCAAACCATGCAGTGACTGTGAGACTGCCTCTTCCAAGGAAGATACATACCGTATGGTTAATATTTATGATCTGACTTATCGTAAAAAAGTTATGTGGTCACTTTTGTCTAAGACCCTAACCAACCACACATTTCTGAGGCCAAGGTGCATGATTTTGTACTAGCCATGCGATAGGTTTTTTCTCACCCAGACACCTACCCTACGGTGACCTGGGCAGGGCACACAGTTACTACTAACCATGCACCATGGTCTATCTGCCAAAATTTTCATTTTTCTCCAAAAACTAAAAGGGTACCTGTGGGAGAAAAGCTAAACGAAATATAAATGGAATGAATACCACAAAAAGTCAAACCTTTCACACCCAGTTCCTGGGAAAGTAATCCAACAATGAAACCTGAACTAGAACCACAGATGAATTCAAAATACCATGCGTGACATTTTCATTTCATTAAACTTCCCATGTCATAAGGGAAATTTTTTTAAAAATAATTGAATCCATGATCTTCAAAGATAAAATAAGTTGTGAGTAGTTAAGAAAACTATTTTATTCATTTTTTTATCTAAAATACACTAAAAATTATGCTTAATTATGTGAATTCAATAAAACTTTTTACAAATGAATATTAAAATATTAGAAATGTGGAAAATTAAAACATTTTTAATAAAAATTGAAACCATAATGTCAATGAAAACCTAATGTTGTGTTTTGTTTATGAAAACAATTTCTATGTTTATTTTTATAGATTTACTATAAACATTGTTGAATTATTTTAACAATAAAACAATCATTAAAAATTAATATTGAAAATTATAGACTTCTGGAAAACAATAAAAATAAAGTCCTAGTAACAATAAAACAATTATTAATATTAAAAATTACAATTTTGAATGAAAACATATTTAAAAAATAGATTCTTGATCTATGTTTTAGTAGTAAAAATTTACTATATTAAGTATAACTATGTTTATTTTCATGATGTAATAGAGTATTAGTAATTTAATCATGATATTATGTATAATAATTGATTAATTTTCCAAATTCATGAAACATAATTTGATAGATGCATTGGAAATAAGATATAGTTTGTCTAATATTTAAACCTATAAAATAATACACTTGTAGACTAAATCAAAAGTATGTAAATGTGAGCAAATGCAATAAGCGAATTTGGGTTAATGAAATATACCTAATCAGTTCCCCTTAAGGGTCCTTATAAGATAAGTATGATACACCTACTAGATTTCCTAAAAAAATATATGTGAATTTTTCTTCTATATAATAATATATCTAACTAAAATATATTCATGTAATTTGTGTGGATTAATTAGACAAAACTGGTGTAGAAATAATAAATTTTTATGTGTTCAAGTAATATATTTTAACATTAAAAATAATTAAACATGGTTATACATTCATAGAAAATTATTACTTATTTGGAAGTAAATTAAAAAACCACATTTGTTTTTAAAATTCGTACAAATATTCATATCATGATCTAGGAAAATACATGTAGTTTTAAAAAATTATCTTTTAGTCTATTACCAAATCATGTAAGGTGTCACAATAATAAAAACGTATAAAAATAAAAATTAAAGAAATGATATATAATAAAACACTAGAATATTTTGTTAAAAAATGATAAAAAATCATGGATAATTTTCATAAATAAAAATAATTCACATAACAATTTAGTTACCGAATGGATGTTTATAATCCAAATCGATTATTATAAAATGTTTTTATTCAATAAGTAATCAAATAATATCTACAAATTAATTGAATAAAAACCAAGTAATCCAAAATGATTATTATTGGAAACATAAAAAAATTTATAAACCTCTAGTATTAATGAAGAAACATACAATATATAAATAAAGAAATACCATTTTTCTATGAAATCAAATCCCCAAGAACAAATGAACATAGAATATGGGATAGAATAAACTTTGGTCTACTAAAAATCCAAACAATGTAGCCCCGGCTCAGTTTTCTCCCATGTATGTCAATATAATGCATATAAGTTGGGTAAGAATTAGAAAATTGTAATTAAACTTGTAAATGAAATTGAAAAATAAATGGTTTTATGGGTAAGAATTTTTTTCTTACTTACCAAAAAATGGTAAATCATGCTATTTTTTCATCTAATTATCCAAAATAAGTATTAACTGAGTGAGGTAGGACGATTCTGTACCACAAGAGTTTTCTAGTGAATGGATGGGATTCAAGAGAACCATGGGATGATATGTGGTGGATAAGGGTAATGTGGTGAGGTGAGAGATGATTTTTCAGAGGCGGCCAGAGTTGATTTTTTCCATATAATAAATAGGGATATTTCACATAGTTTTCACCCTTTTTTAAACCACAATTTATTTTTCGGAAATTGATCTCTTCGGTTCTAATAATATCATGACATGACAGTGGATGTTTATGAAACATATCTGGTAAATTAGTATAGCCATTAGAGTTTCATTAACAAATTGAAATTATAAAATAGTCCCAAACAAATTTTATCCCCATAGTGAAATAATACAGAGGAACAAATAATAATATTACTAAAATATGTATCCTAAAAATGAAATAAGCACAATAATTAATTTAAATTATAGAAACATGTAGTTTAAAAACTAGAAATAATGATGTTGGTAATACATACACATGGTTATAAAATCAATAATAATCATGATGGTATTAAATACACTTGGTTCAAAAATAATTAATAATAGTGTCGGTAATAGGAAAAATAATTAATCTAGTGGAATGTTCTGTAATGTAAAACTGGTGAAATGAAAACACTGAAACATATGAGAAGAAAGGTAGAAAAAATGTGTTATAAATTGAGGGAGAAGAAAACACTAGTCAACGAAAAAATAAACAAACTTACACTTTCGGCCTTTTGAAAATTACATTAACACATTCTTGTGATGTAAATTCAATGATCACTTCGTTAAATTCAAAGGTATCATAATTATAATCATTTTTTCTATGTTGCATCCTCTTAAGATGCATGAATTAAAATCTCAAAAGGGTATATGAAACCACATCTAAAAAACCACTACTAAATTTTTTTTCCAAACATTAATTATTATCTAGCATTATGGGCTAAAAATAATACTAATAATAATAAGGGGGAAGAAAATTGGTAATACCTCAGGATATAATTTTGAAACACATTTAGTCATAGTTAAAATAAAAAAATGTAAAACACATTTATAATTATAAAACATTTAAAAATTGTGACTATGTATACAAGTTTAATTATCTTGGTACCTATTTTTAAAATTATCCACTATGCTTAAGGAAACCATAACTAAATAAAACATTTCCAAAAATTTAAAAGAACCATTGAACAAATAATAAATTAAAAGGTTATGGTGGAATCAACGATGAAAAAAATGTAAGTTTCATGGGATTCTCACTCATTTAACTTTAGAATGAAACCTATACGGGAAGAATAAGTGACACCAAAGCTGGCCAGATAGATAGAGAGCGACTGACCAATGATTTATTTAGTGGTCGAAAGGGGGATGACACCTGATTGATGTTCCCGGAAAGGAATAAATAATTTAAGGGATGTATTAGGAGGGTTTTCTCACAAGGTTAAAGACTTGAGTTGAGGAGGGAGAGGGATCTAGGGGTGTGGGAGGCAGAGGTGGGTGTGAGGATAGGATTTAGGAGGAAGAGGAAGCAAGAACCAGTAGTAGATAGTAGTGTCGTAGAGGGAGAGGATAAGTGAATTGAGGGGGAAGAAGGGAAGTGATGACAGAGGAGGGGGGGATAGGGTTGGTATGAGGCGGAGAGGACCTAGAGAGGATGTTGGAGCCATAGGTGTACATTGGTATCAGAGAGGGAGGGGATGAGTGCCGTAAGGGAGAGGACAGGCGGCGATGGAGGCGGTTGGGTTAGGGTTTGCGTGAGATGGCGAGGGCCGCGAGGGGGAGGGAGTTTTCTATGGGAGGGAGGGGTGTAACAGCCCGATATTTTATAAAAAATATTCTTTTTAATTTTATTAATGTCTTTTGTTGTACGCTACACCAAAAGGAGCTTGCACAACACGCATCTTTGACTTTCCTTGCATTACACGCAATCGCAACCTTCCTCGATAGCGTGTGTAGTATGCAATACTGAGTTTCACGAAACAACGATATGCTATTAAAATATTATTAAAACTAGCCGTTATGAATAGTAATAACCACTTTTTAAATTTTAGAAATTTTAGCTCTCAAAATGGACTTCATTTTTGGATTCGGAGTATCGAATTTAGCCTAAGGTGAAATTTTGGTACTTTTCGGATAACTTTCATATTCTGATGAATAGTGAAAATTACTAAATTATAATTAAAAACAAATTTTTTAATCGAAATAAGTAATAGTGATAAATTATTAATTTGGTGGTTTTAAAGTATATTTAGAATATATTTTTACAATTTAATACAATGTTGGTCATTGAATGTAATTTCACATTTAAACCAGACATAATCAAGTGTCAATCTTTTGATAGATATTGTTTCTTAAAAACACGCTATTTGTTTTAACAGCGGGATTTAATTATAAAATTAATTAATGCAACTTCTATGTTATGAATTTGGTAAAATAGACTTCATTTTTGAATTCGGAATATGAAATATAGCTTAGAATGAAATTTTGGCATTGTTCTGAAAAACATGAATTTTTGATGAATAGTGAAACTACTAAGTGGTAGTTAAAAAACTGAATTTTTCATAAAACTTAATTTTACCGCTTTTGTGAATGGAATTTCAAAAATCCGAGAGAGACGGTTGATGTCAGTAAGAAAAATGTGGTTCAATGAGATGAAAATAATTTTTTGTGAATAGTAACTTTTTACTTTTATTTACCACGGTTAAAAGTAAATAGGGTAATTAAGGGTAAGAATGATATTAATATTATCCTAACACATGTCCTAATTCTATTGGACAAGTGTATCTCGACCGAAAACAACCTTAAGTGTAAAATATTATCATTTAGGCCCACTTGGATTAGATTAGGACATTTATTATTATTTAATTCAAAGAAGAGTTAAAAGAGTTAAAATCAAAGTATATTTACTAACACATTTTTAATATAGGGTTGTACATAAGATAAATTAGATTGTAAATATTCATTAGAAAGGTAAAACTATTTCCTACATGATGGTATTTTATTTGTAATTTTTAGACATCAAATAATTTAATTTATTTATGACACAAAGATGATGCAGTAATTATCTTATTAATGAAATATTGACATAATAGATATTATAAATACCAAAATAAATGTAATATAAGACTTTTTATAAATTCCACTAACTTTATAGGTTCTTATGATATATTAGTGTTGATTTAATCAACTTGGTTTGAACATATAATTCTGTTATGACTTTCACAAAAATCATATATCAAATAGTGTCAAAATTGACACAAAATAGTTTTTAAATCAAATATTATATTATTAATTGTTATTTTATTCCTAAAAATCTAAGTATCGGCCAAATGACTTAGATAAGGATATATGTATTAATAATATACAATTTGGGGTTCGTTTGGCATGTTATAGTAAGTGTATTAACCATATAGTGAAAGAAAAAAAAAGACACGGTAAAAGATAAATTATTTAACTTAGAGTTAAATCTAATTGATAAGGTTAAAATAATACCCTAAACTTGTCTAAATCCTATTGGATGATAGGATTTAGACCCATCCCCACTTTATCTGCGATATAAGACCCTTTGTAACCATTATAAACCGATTTTGACTTTAATATAAAATAATATTTTGAGATATTCCTAAGGTGCCCCTGTCCTCCCTTATAAAAGGGCACCTCCTCCCCCTCCTCCTCACACCAATTTGAGCACTCAAGCTCGGCCAACCCCTGCCATTTTCTCCTCTAATCTTCCCTAGAATAATCCTAGAGGTCCTGGTCTTCTTCAAAGACCAATATTAGTTCCCTAAGTGGAGGATTCAAAGAGGCGTTCCAAAGAAGAGGTAATATCCATTACCGATCTTTTCAATTCCTTTCTTCTTCAACTTCTTCTTCTTTAGTTCTTTCATGATAAAGTAATAACATCATTATTACTTACATACTGATATGTTATTATAAATATGAAACAACCCTAATTCACCTTCTATCCATCCTACGGAAAAATGAAATCACCGTGCGTGCGTACGTACGGAATACCGTCTCCACGCCGTGGTGTAATCTATTTTCCACCATCACCTTACAAGGATGGGTATAATGGTGTAATGAGTAACTATTTATGATTATTATAATGTAATATTTATACTGAAATAATATATATATATATACTCAAATTCAATTCCACGATCATAGGAACGATATCATCACTCGTGCGTACGTACGGAATACCGTCTCCACGATGTGATGCGACTCGTTCTACATGATCATCATTACATAGTAATAATATAAATGAATTGAATGAATAAATATGATATATGTTACACTACTACCATTCTGGATATAAGGTATCTATAACCTTAAAAGAAGAATAAGAATTTATTCGGCAAAACACGCATAAGAACAAAAGGCAATAAAGACCCGAGTAACAAGTAACAATGAAATATTACTAACAAGAAGCTAATAATATAACCATATATGATATCATATCAATATGTATGATTCTGGAATAAGTCAATAACATTATTTAAACCATTATACAGGAGCTTCGGACACGTAAAAAGCAAATCGGACCTAAGGTAAGGGAAATATCACAATCTCATTTTTATCCGAGATTGTTTATACTTTAGTATTTACTGGGGTGTATTTTATCATCCACATCCATGTTTCCTGAATATGTAATATTATTTCTATCCACCTACAATTTTTTAAATCCAATTTTACCCTTCGGTGTGTTTTTAGTGAAGAATATGAATGGAATCTTTTGTCGTTTTTCGTATGAAGTATTTTTTGACTTTTCCGACAAAAGTACGAAAAGAATGTTTTTTAACTTATACGGCATGAATGGATTTTTAAAACATTATTTCCAAGAATCTTACTTTACAAGTTTTAAAGTTCATTTTTAATCAACTTCTTTTAGTTTAAAACGGTATGACATGTTAGGAAAGGAAAAGTATTTTTGAAGTAGAAAGGGTATTTTCCTCAAGAATGGAGTTCATGTATTTTATCAATATTACTTTCCATCTAAGATAATAAAAGGATTCTGTTTTTATCCCTATTATTAAATTGGTTTGATTATGTTGTGATGGAAATATTTTTATGAATTCCTTTATCTTATATGAATTGTTTTATGATGTCATGTTGTTTAAGAATCCCATTTTTATTACATGGGTTACGATATGATGTACGGTTTATGATTATGTGGCACACATAAGAAAGGATTCATTATAAAGAAACTTTCGAATAGTAAACCGTTACGTTTCATACTTTTGTTTTTAAAGATTGGTTTTGATATTCCTTTTTACGATGTGGGTTTCTATTAAAGAAACTTTCGAATAGTAAACCATTTATAACCTCGACGAATTTCGAGGGCGAAATTCATTTTAAGGGGGGTAGAATGTAACAGCCTGAGATTTTATGAAAAATATTCTTTTTAATTTTATTAATGTCTTTTGTTGTACGCTACACCAAAAGGAGCTTGCACAACACACATATTTTACTTGCCTTGCATTACACGCAATCGCAACCTTCCTCGATAGCGTGTGTAGTACACAATACTGAGTTTCACGAAACAACGATATGATATTAAAATATTATTAAAACTAGCTGTTATGAATAGTAATAACCACTTTTTAAATTTTAGAAATTTTAGCTCTCAAAATGGACTTCATTTTTGGATTCGGAGTATCGAATTTAGCCTAAGGTGAAATTTTGGTACTTTTCGGATAACTTTCATATTCTGATGAATAGTGAAAATTACTAAATTATAATTAAAAAAAAACTTTTTTAATCGAAATAAATAATAGTGATAAATTATTAATTTGAGTGGTTTTAAAGTATATTTAGAATATATTTTTACAATTTAATACAATGTTGGTCATTGAATATAATTTCACATTTAAACCAGACATAATCAAGTGTCAATCTTTTGATAGATATTGTTTCTTAAAAACACGCTATTTGTTTTAACAACGGGATTTAATTATAAAATTAATTAATGCAACTTCTATGTTATGAATTTGGAAAAATAGAATTCATTTTTGAATTTGGAATATGAAATATAGCTTAGGATGAAATTTTGGCATTGTTCTGAAAAACATCAATTTTTGATGAATAGTGAAACTACTAAGTGGTAGTTAAAAAACTGAATTTTTCATAAAACTTAATTTTACCGTTTCTATGAATGGAATTTCAAAAATCCTAGAGACATGGTTGATGTCAGTAAGAAAAATGTGGTTCAATGAGATGAAAATAATTTTGGGTGAATAGTAACTTTTTTCTTTTATTTACCACGGTTAAAAGTAAATAGGGTAATTAAGGGTAAGAATGATATTAATATTATCCTAACACATGTCCTAATTCTATTGTACAAGGGTATCTCGACCAAAAACAACCTTAAGTGTAAAATATTATCATTTAGGCCCACTTAGATTAGATTAGGACATTTATTATTATTTAATTCAAAGAAGAGTTAAAAGAGTTAAAATCAAAGTATATTTACTAAACCATTTTTAATATAGGGTTGTACATAAGTTAAATTCGATTGTAAATATTAATTAGAAAGATAAAACGATTTACTACATGATGGTATTTTATTTGTAATTTTTAGACATCAAATAAGTTAATTTATTTATGACACAAAGATGATGCATTAATTATCTTATTAATGAAATATTGACATAATTGATATTATAAATACCAAAATAAATGTAATTTAAGACTTTTTATGAATTCCACTAATTTTCTAGGTTACTATGATATATTAGTGTTGATTTAATCAACTTGTTTCGAACATATAATTCTGTTACGACTTTCACAAAAATCATATATCAAATAGTGTCAAAATTGAAACAAAATAGTTTTTAAATAAAATATTATATTATTAATTGTTATTTTATTCCTAAAAATCTAAGATTCGGCCAAATGACATAGATAAAGATATATGTATTAATAATATAAAATTTGGGGTTCTTTTGGCATGTTATAGTAAGTGTATTAACCATATAGTGAAAGAAAACAAAAAGACACGGTAAAAGTTAAATTATTTAACTTAGAGTTAAATCTAATTGATAAGGTTAAAATAATACCCTAAACTTGTCAAAATCCTATTGGATTATAGTATTTCGACCCATCCCCACTTTATCTTCTAAATAAGACCCTTTGGAACCATTATAAACCGATTTTGACTTTAATATAAAATAATATTTTGAGATATTCCTAAGGTGCCCCTCTCCTCCCTTATAAAAGGGCACCTCCTCCCCCTCCTCCTCACACCAATTTGAGCACTCAAGCTCGGAAAACCCCTGCCATTTTCTCCTCTCCACTTCCCTAGAATAATCCTAGAGGTCCTGGTATTCTTCAAAGATCAATCTTAGTTCCCTATGTGGAGGATTCAAAGAGGCGTTCCAAAGAAGAGGTAATATCCATTACCAATCTTTTCAATTTATTTCTTCTTCAACTTCTTCTTCTTTAGTTGTTTAATGATAAATTAATAACATCAGTATTACTTACATACTGATATGTTATTATAAATATGAAACAACCCTAATTCACCTTCTATCCATCCTACGGAAAAATGAAATCACTGCGCGTGCGTACGTACGGAATACTGTCTCCACGCCGTGGTGTAATCTATTTTCCACCATCACCTTACAAGGATGGGTATAATGGTGTAATGAGTAACTATTTATGATTATTATAATGTAATATTGATACTGAAATAATATATATATATACTCAAATACAATTCCACGATCATAGGAACGATATCATCACTCGTGCGTACGTACAGAATACCGTCTCCACGATGTGATGCGACTCGTTCTACATGATCATCATTACATAGAAATTATATATATGAATTGAATGAATAAATATGATATATGTTACACTACTACCATTCTGGATATAAGGTATCTATAACCTTAAAAGAAGAATAAGAATTTATTTGGCAAAACACGCATAAGAACAAAAGGCAATAAAGACCCGAGTAACACGTAATAATGAAATATTACTAACAAGAAGCTAAGAATATAACCATATATTATATCATATCAATTTGTATGATTCTGGAATAAGTCAATAACATTATTTAAACCATTATACAGGAGCTTCGGACACGTACAAAGAAAATCGTACCTAAGGTAAGGGAAATTTCACAATCTCATTTTTATGCGAGATTGTTTATACTTTAGTATTTACTGGGGTGTATTTTATCATCCACATCCATGTTTCCTGAATATGTAATATTATTTCTATGCACCTACAATTTTTTAAATCCAATTTTACCCTTCGGTGAGTTTTTAATAAAGAATATGAAAGGAATCTTTTGTCATTTTTCGTACGAAGTACTTTTTGACTTTTCCGACAAAAGTACGAAAAAAATGTTTTTTTAACATATACGGCATGAATGTATTTTTAAAACATTATTTCCAAGAAGCTTCCTTTACATGTTTTCAAGTTCATTTTTAATCAACTTCTTTTAGTTTAAAACGGTATGACATGTTAAGAAAGGAAAAGTATTTTTGAACTAGAAAGGATATTTTCCTCAAGAATAGAGTTCAAGTATTTTATCAAAATTACTTTCCATCTAAGATAATAAAAGGATTCTGTTTTTATCCCTATTGTTACATTGGTTTGATTATGTTGTGATGGAAATATTTTTATGAATTCCTTTATCGTATATGAATTGTTTTATGATGTCATGTTGTTCAAGAATCCCATTTTTATTACATGGGTTACGCTATGATGTATGGTTTATGATTATGTGGCACACATAAGAAAGGATTCATTATAAGATGGGTGGGACCTATATCTCCCTCCAATTCATTGGGTAGAGATTTTATATCTCAAGAGATAGACATGGCTGGAACGGTAGGTTATACCAGTTCAGTGAAACAGGACTAGAACGAGGGTGACTCGGTTCAGAAAGGGACTTTGTCCACTAAGATAGTCTTGGCAATGAGTCATGACTAACAAGAAATGATTTTCCATGATTATGTGTGCATGCCACAAATTTTCAAGTTTCATGTTATGATTATGGGGATCTCATTTTCACTTCTATGATTTGTTCCATGTTAAGATATTATGATCTCTTTTGCAGGTTATGATTTTCAAAAAGATATGATATGATTTTTATTTCCTTTATTTGCCCTTGCTGAGCATTTGATCTCACCCTTTTATGTTTTCTTTTCCCCAGGATATAAAGAAAGGTTTTAGGTAAAAAAAGGGAAGATCTTTATGGGTTATATTGAAGATCTTTCACCACGATTAGAAGATTACGTTCCGAGTTTCCAAAGACAGTAAACTATTATGATCCTTGTGTGTGTGTTTTTGTTATGTACCAAGTATTCCGCAAAAGTAATGTAATGTCCATGTACGTCATGCTTTGGGTCTCTAAAAGGGGGGCATGATTCGTAGGTTTTTAGGGGTAGAGACCACTAATGACGGTTGATATATATATATTGATTGGAGATTTTAGAAGGCAGACAGCTGTTTCTAGGGGCATAGATGATTATATTTATTTTATTGGTGAAACTTATATATGTTTTTTTTTGCATAATTTGACTATTATGTTGTATATTTTGATAATATATTAATGTATATATATGTTTTATTTTAAATGATTGGTTTTAGTAGTGCAATTATTGAATTTTGTATGTTGTAGATGTAACAAATTTTTATACTGAAGGTGGCATAATATTTTAAAAACCCACCAATAATTTATTAGTTGTGGTAAAAACTGCCGCATAAATTATTTTGGTGGTATTAAGCTCCATAAATTTTCAAATAAGCTTTCAAAAGAAAAAAAATACCACCACATTATTTTAGTTAATGGTTAAAACCAATGACAAATATAGATAGGCACAGATTTAATTGAACGACCAAAAATATCAATAAAACCATTGCTAATAAATTAATGATGGAGGAAAATGACCCATAGTAACCAGTAGTGGTCAAAACCACCCTAAACAATCAGACACTAATTATTAAAAGGTGGGTTACAATCCCCAAAATGGTACACAACACAGAAACCCAAATGGAAAGAAACCTTGCTGATCATGTAGTCGAACAGACAATAATAATTATTTTTTACTATATGTTGTCTTCCATTATGTCATCCCTCCAAAACCTATTATTGCAGGGTTTTGTTTTGAAGGGTTATTTTTCTTATAAGTGATAAACATGGCCCGACCTGTGGTCCACTCGGTGGTGATCTCATTGACCTCACCACACGGTATTAAGAAGTAAAACAATGATCCAATGGTCGACGTTCGGTCTCTATCCCTCTTTCTTGTCTCTTATTCTCGTAAGCCTTCCCAACATAGTCATTTGCAATGGTTGTTTCCCTCTTGTCGTCCTCCCCAACCCTATCCACGGGAACCTCTTCTCCCCTTCACTACATATTCCATCCTTTTTGTGGTCAGTATCAGTCTTTCATTCTCATATTTCTCTATCAAATACCCCTAGATTTTTAGAATTCTGAAATGCATTCAATCAAACTACTCTAAAATTATCTGTTTCTTCATCTTTGAGCTCAATTATCATGTCCGGAAACATTGTGGTTGTTTTAGCTACCACTGGATCAAGTTATGCACATGTTGTAGTGGCTTCGACTTTATCCCAAGTCAATATCACTCAAGTGGCCATTTCCTTGGGGGTGTTCCATTCCATGAAGGATGATTTTTTGTGGCTCAAATTGAAGGAGCAATCGGTTACGGAAAAAACATTGTTGATTTTTCTTACTTATTACATGAATTTAGTACCCTTATTAATGGAGTGGAATTGAAGGATTACTTTCAAGAAGTCATTTGAAGGAATTATTGACTCTTATAAAGCATTAATGTGTTATTTAAGGTGTTTTTATTATTTATTTAACTTTATAAGAACAGAAATATCATTTTAAGAATGATAAATAAACTAATTTGATGTTTCCTCTTCTTTTTACCTCTGTTCCCGAAACATTCTCTAACCTATATTCTACTAAACTTTTATGTAATGAAAAATTACAAGAATATTTTTGGTTATAAAAGGAAATACTAAAATTACATTCAAATATATATTATATGGTCAACCAACATTGTAAATATTTGTTACACTATCATAATTTTTATCAAAAAAACACTTTTAAAGTAGAGATTCATGTTTTCCAATGTGTACTGATATAGGGAGGTTATTCAAATTGTGCAAGAAGATTCTTACACTACTCAACCAATAAAATTGGTTAGTACATCTGATTGGGTAACCCTAGGTGGCCTTCAAGAAAAAATTCTTGGTTCCTTAAATCTGTGACCCGATCAAGAAATACAGTCTATGAGATACATACATTTTCAATTTCCTAAAACATTGTGGCCTCTTGATTTTCCATTGGTTGCTGATGTGTAGTGGGTCTATGCAATAAATATATTTTCTGAACGGTCAAATGGTACCATGATGGAGTTATATGTTGATGTTTATATTGTACAACAACAACATCCAGTTGTATGAAGATTTAAACTTACAAGAGTGGTTCAAGATAGTCTACCCCATGAAATTGAGCCTAATTGAAATGATGCAGAAAAGGACAACCTAGATGATCTCTTAGATATACATGTCAATCTTACTTCCAATGAGGAGATTCATAATGATGGAATAGTTGGTGAAAATAGTGCCGATGGGGAGGGACCAACATAAGTTAGGGAGGAGGTTTTGAGAAATGCATTAGTTTTACAATATCCTTAACTTATAATAAATCATCCACCACTATTTTTATGTTGGTCAAAAGTAGTGACCTATGTGCCTAAATTTTACAATAAAATTCTCACAACAGTAACTGATTTTCTCTAAGTTGTACCAGATAGGTTTAGTGAGCTGGAAAAAACATTATATGTTCGTTCGAATTTTTCAAGTAAAGATGCATTAAAAAACACACTAAAGAGATTTAACATTGAGAGGAACTATGTATATATAGTTCATAAATCATGCCGTATTAAATATCTCATATGGTGTGAGAAGTATGGGGATGATTGTAGAATCTTCTAGAAGACAATTCTATACATTGAATTTGGAGGTTGGATAATCTCAAGGATTGAGGCAGCTCAAACTTGCATTCATCCAAGCATGACAGAAGATCATACCTCTTTGGATGCAGAACATGTGTCATCCATTATTGTTGATATGATTATGACATGCCAAGATGTTATGATATACCTTTTTCAAGAGTGGATACAACAAACATTCAGTTATAATATTTCCAATAAAAACACATGGATGGCGGAACATAAGGCAATTGTGAAGGTCTATAATGATTGGGATGACTCATATCGGGTGTTTCTGTAATTGATATCCACACTAAGGAATCATAACTGAGTTGTCTTATATCATGATACAAACAAAAATTTGTCACATGATAACCCACATTATCGATCTTGTGTTCAATTTCATCAGTTTTTCTGGGCATTCCTCGAATGTATCCCTCCATTTCGTTTCAGAAAATAGTCCATTCATATTGATGGAAAATTTCTATATGGAAAATATAAGGTCACACTGTTGATTGCAGCAACACAATATGGAAACTGTTCACCTCTTCCACTTTCCTTTTCCATTATAGGGAATGAAAACTAAGAATCACAGAGTTTGTTTTTGGCATATATCGACTACCATTTCACCAAAATTCGAGGTGTTTGTTTGATATCTAATAGGTATTGGGAAATTAATGAGGCAATCAATGTGGATCCTGATACATAGAGATACACAAATTGAAGTCCTTGGTTCTGAATTAGACACATTACTAGGAATGTGCAAAAACAATCCCACAACGAACCGATGAAGAAGTCAATCACAAGGCTTGGTACTCATTGTCGTTGTTGTTTTCCTACTATTTCTATGTAAAGATAAAATCAATTTATGTGAATTATAATGTCTTCTGTGTAGGATATGAGTTAGATCAATCATGGTTTGAAGAAAATTTCAAACAAAACCGCCAGTCTATTCAAGAAATATATTATTATATGGTGTGTATTCTAAAAGAGAAATGGAAATTGGAATATGATGGGGGAATAGGTACATACACATGGCCACAAGAATTGCAGAGGGAATTAATGGTGTCATGAAAGGGCTTCACAGGTTACCTATAACATTTCTAGTTTATGATACATTATATCATTGCGGGAAGTAATTTTTTGATACACAAACACTTGCATAAGTATGAATACATTATTGGATAAGGTATGGAAGACACATTAAACGAGATATTGAAAAGAATATTATAGAAGCTTATGGTTATTATGTCTATATTTTTCAATGAGATGACTCTTGATTTGAAGTTCAACAGAATTCAGACCCCATCACAAATAGCATCGGTGAAAAATAGATGTATTACTAGAAACAAGGCAATGTCAATGTGGAAACTTTCAGACCTTACAGTTTCCAGACACCCACACCATCACAGCATATGCCTCTATGAACAAATGATGGGAAGAAGATGTGGATCCAGTGTACAAAATGGACACCACAACTAACTGTTATGCTGCACTATGGATGCCTATTGTGGATTTCTGTTATTTCCCAATGCCCAAAGGCCAGCTGATAGTGATACATGACATCAATCAGGTGTGCCATTGTATGAGAATGAATCCCAGTAGGATGCAGAATGAGATTGAATGGCCTCAAGAACAAGGGAAGAGTTTGAGTTTCATAATATGTCATCAAGAAGGTTATAACCGAAAATGTTTCCCTAACACAATTGGGTAGAGTTCACACTCTCATCCACAATGATGTATTGTCATCATTGTGAGATTATTATATAGTAAATTAAATGTTGTTATCTCTTATTTTTACCTCTACTTTAAAAACCCCAAAACCTAAAATCAGAACAATAAACCCAAAGATCATCTTCTCTATACTGTAGTCTCAAAATTCTTAACCATAAAACCTAATCCCAACCCTTGAATTCATAAACCCAAACCCTAAAACCAAACCAAAAATCATAAAACCTAGACCCAAATTAGAATATCTGAAATCCTAATAAATAAATTGTAAAACCTAAAAGCTATGTCGTAAAACTAAAAACTTATTCCCTATAACCTAATCTAAAATTAATAAACCCTAAACCTTAAAACCTAAAACCTAACCCCAAAATCATAGACCTAAACCCAAAAACCTTACAAAAAATCCAAAAACATAGACCCAAAACACAACATCTAAAACCCTAATCTCTAAAACCTAAAACCTAAAAGATGAACCATAAACCAAAAAAATATTGCCTTTACCTTAGTTATCAAATAATTATATGACTGATATTCTAATTACATTTTATATAATAAAATAATAGTATCATATATTACAGAACATGAATTTGTTATAAAATTTCTGTATAATAAAGATTATATGATAAACCATATTTTACAATATTAGTTAAACTATCATAATCATGATCAGAAAACATTATCAACATATAGAGTAAGTTTTTACAAGTGTGTACTACTATAGGGAGGATATACAAACTGATAAAGGAGATTTTATATTACACAAACCAAAATAGATGTTAGTATAGCTGATTTTATAACACTAACATAACATCAAGAAATAATTTGTGGGAAATGTACCATGACACAGGAGGAATAGTGACAACGACTGTGGTGATGGAATGAGTTTAAGTCGTCACCATTTTCATTGTCGACATTCCCCTTGCGTCATGGTTCATTCCCAAAAATTCTTTCTTGAAGTTCAGTTAGTGTTATATAATGTCCTATACATGTGAGAAAATTATCAAAAAACATACCATCATGTGTACAATTATACATAAATTACAAAAATCACCATTTTATAATAAACATTTACATAGAAAATGAAATTTTTTATATATATAAATATATAAAAACATATCATATCAGAAAACCTTTTCTAGGTAAAATCATATCTTAAAAACATGTTAGTAATATGTTTTGAAAAATATGAATACATGACCCTTTCTTTTGGAAAAAATAACTTCATAAAACAATGTATTTAAACCTGGCATGTCTTTCATTCTACACGTCATAAAATTATGCTAATCGTAACATATATTTACATTTAACAATTACAACTCCTTTTATTTGTTTATATACCGATAGATGACACAATAATACTCACTTAGTAGGATATCCATATTTCCAAGGTCGTGTTAGATGGTGGTGAGGATCGATCAATCAGGGTGCGTCGAGCACCCCATCTTAATCACAGAGAGCCTCTACATGCCATTAGACCATGTGTGTGTTGTGCAGGCTTCTATGGAATTGTTGTATCAGATTTCACATTTTTCAAACATCACGTTCTTGCTACCCCCGGGGAGAGGTGGAGACCAGAGACACGCACATTCCACCAACCTAAGAGAGAGATGAACATCACCCTCTAGGATGTGGTAGTTCTCCTCGACCTTTATATCATAGGTAATATGTTATTAGACCCACTCGTGCATCTTGGCCTGACTGTGCTCAGCGATTGTTAGGTGTCAACATTTTTTCCGACCATAGGGCTAAAAATGGAGCGTCGATATTTATGCCTTGGTTGGAGGCATAGATTCTATATTTACCTGATGATGCTGACAAGTAGTCTTGCATGATTTACGGTTGTGCATATATATTATGGCTCATTAAGGGGACCATGGGTAATGATCACTCAGGTATTCACATGCACATGATGTATCTACCCCTAGTGTAGGACTTTGATTGGGATGACACGTACAATTGGGGATAAGACTTCATTTAATAAATGTACAAAGAATTATTTTGGTTATTCCATAGGGACCACACCGGTCTATAAGAATGCATCATCCTTCTTGAGATTTGGGCATGGGATCGCATCCCTGCATTTTTTCCTAAACTTGTTGGTCTCCCGATCACGATGGAGGTGTTTCATGATGCTCCACGTGGAAACTGGTATGATCACTCCTTTCTATTTTTTTCTGATTCTACTAGGAGTTATTAAATTTAATTTCTCATTATTTTTCACTATCGATGTTTTATTTTATAGGTGGTGTCAGAGACACAGTTTCCACATGGTTCTGAGACACCATTTGGGTGTATATAGGCTCATGTTGGACTATCTCTTACCTGAAAAGGTTTGTATATACAATCTATCATTTTCTAAAAAAATTAATAATAGAATCAATTTTTGTTTTTAGAAGGATCTTTTCTGAAAAAGGTCACATGTCATTTTAGATATCATGGCTTCTATACTGGAATATTATGGAAAAGTTTCCACCATACCGCATAGTTGGGCTTGAAGATGATATGGTTGTAGTTCCCCTAATTCATGTCCCTATTATTGAGTGGTAGCATCCTGACAGATTCATTCATTTGGTTTATTGTGCTCAGCTGATTCCATTGCCCTCAAAACAGATAGAGTAGCTTCATGAGGTGATATTGGGAGGGGTGATGGGTGTGGATTGGCGCTGAGTACATTCCTTCTTTATTGATTGATGGTGCAGATGTGTATAGTTTTGTATCCAGGGTGTACATATGAATTGATTCTTTCTTTCGGATCAGGTTAAGTATGATCCATGGCATAGACTAAAGACTCTACTATGTCTTACTTGACACAACAGAGAGATTCATAAGATTTTATGTCAATAAATTTACATTATTTTTTTATTATACTATTTTATAATTCATTTTTCATATCTTTATGGGGAACACACTCAGATCATCTTGATCACATGAGTTATGAATAGGAGTAGGGGGTCTTTAGCAGAGAAGTTGTCTATTCTAAAGCGCTGGAGCTGATGTCATCTTATTATGCACTTTCTGAGAGAATCATCAAGCATCCAGCCCAAAGAGAGGAGCTTCATATCCTAGAGTAACATCCTATAGTAGCTGCTGGTGCTGAGAAGCCATGATAGTGACAATGTTGAAAATTTCATGCTACACATGAGGGCTCACCTATTCCATAGGCAGAGGTCATCCCTCTTGTAGTCCAGCCTCATTTGATTCAGGATGTTTCTTTGGTGGCATGGGATCCATCTTTCATCATAATATATACTTAGTTCTCTCCATCTTGGGGTCCAGATCCATCATAGACCAGGGTTCTAGATCCATCATAGCCTTGGGTTCTAGATCCATCACATCCTTGGGTTATAACTTCATCACATGCTTGGTTCCCCACTATGATGATTGCAGGTCATTATACCACACTAGTGGGACAAGGATCTGGAGTGTAGTGAAACATGCAGTTGATAACTCCTCCCACCAACACACAAGTGGAGGATGTGACAGTTGATGTTCCAGTGCCCGAGGATCATCCCTTTCCCGGTTATCAGACTCCATAGTGAACTCGAAGTGGACATCCTATTCATGGACCACTATATGGGATGAAATCTCTTCTCCATAAACATAGACATTGATTTTACATGTAAATTTATATGTTTTATATCTATTGAAATGATGATATAATTATTACTATAGTACCTTCTTATGTGTTTTTTCAATGTTTCAGTTTTAATTAATATTTTAGGCACAGTATATATCAGATATACTTCAAATTAGACTACTTGAAACATAGGAATAATTATTAAATTTTAATAAGATAACATTAAAATCTTATAGAATATACATTATACAAAAAACGTAAATAAAATTTAAAATATATCATAAACAACTAAAAAGTAGTTGTATATAATGAGTTTCAATAATATAATAATGAAATGAAAATGAAAGGAATGTAAGAAAATTTACTCATAAGTGAGAGGGGAAAAAAATGAATGTCGAGGAGGATCCAAAGCCACGTACTTGACTTTGAAAGCCTATAAAATATAAACTATAATACCTATATAAATAAAAATTAAAACATATACTATTTATTATATGTTTAATCCATGTTTTATTTTTCATTTATATTCATATTATAGTTTATATTTTATAGGATAGTAAATTCATGCACTTGAATCATTTTTAAGTTTCAAATTGGTCGATTAGAAAGATTATAATTTATTTTTCTTCAACATTTTTTAAAAATTATTTTTATTTTCAACTTTTTCTTATATGTTTAATCGATGTTGTAATTTTCATTTATATTGGTCTTATAGTTTAAATTTTAAAGACCAGCTAATTCATGTACATGAAACATTTATAAGCTACAAGTTGGTGGATTAGAAATATTATAAATATTTTTATCAACATTTTTAAGAAGTTATTTTTATTTTAAAATACATATTATATTTTTAATACATGTTTTAATTTTCATTTATACTGGTCTTATAGTTTATATTTTATAGTATTTCAAATACACATACATGAAACATTTTTAAGTTTCATGTTGGTGGATTATAAATCATATAAATTATTTTCCATTAATGTTTTTTAAAAAATTATTTTTATTTTTGACTATTTATTATATGTTTAATCCTTGATTTAATTTTAATTTATTTAGGACTTATATTTTATGATTTATAATATAATAAAGTTACGTACTTGAACCTTTTTTATGTTTCACGTTGGAGGATTACAAATATTATAAATTATTTTTCAACAAAAATTTTCAATAAATTATTTCTATTTACGACTACTTATTTTATTTTTAATTGATGTTTTAATTTTTATCTATATTGATATTATAATTTATATTTTTTTGGCTTGAAAGTTGACATACTGGAATACAAGATAAATTATGCAGAAACATTTTGTTATGTATATATACATATCTATAAACATAATAAAGTAAAAATAGACAATTAAAATTTTAAATATATAAAAAATAAGATTTAAAATAAGATTTTTTGTGTTTACTGGAAAAGATGGTAGTGTTGTTGCTTCCATTGAACTTAACTAAAAGGTAGAAGCGATGATTCCACATTTCAGGAATAATTTTTAGAAAAACACATAGGCATTTTAATTTTGTTTCTAGAAATTGTTTTTAAAAAAACTCCCAATCCCTCTTCTATGCTAACCAAGAAAGGTCTAGGTAATTTTAATGAATTCAAATTATTTTTCAAATTTATGGAATTTGGATTAATTTAAATAAAGAAAAATAAGTGTAAGAAAACATATGATATTAATAATAATAAAATAATTATGACTATTATATGGAGTACAAACTAATAAAACAACACCAACCCATGTGACCCAATTGGGCTAGTATACCCCCCCATGAGGGCCAACCCTTCCCCATTATTCCAAATGCATTATAAATAGGGTCAATATTGTTGTTACCAGGTGCACAGTGAAAACACAAAAACGTGAGAATTTATATTTTTTATGATGTTGTCGATGTTTTAATTCCATCACTAGTGTAATCTATACTCGATGAAACTCGAGGATTCCACGTGATTAAGAATAAGCACAAAAATTAAATCAAAATGTTACCTAATTATATTTGAAGATGCCAACATGTTCTACTCTTCACTGACAATATCTACTTGAAGGAACTGACGTCAGATCCCTCTAAACCGTCCACATGCTCTCCAGATGCTTACAGATGCGTCGATCATCGATTTTCGGATGCAATTGTGGATTGACAATTCCTTCAACATTCTGATGATCATAGTTGCACAATACCTTTTATCTGAGAAAGAAACTAGGATCATGATGCTCCAATTTCTCATTTCTCTCCCAATGAATCTGTAGTGTAGAGAAAGGTGATCTAAAAAACGTGTTATGAATAGTCCTCATGAATAGTGGCTTATCTTTACTTAAATAGGATAATTTCATTTATGAAAATTTTACTTTGAACCTTTTGTAAATCAATCCCTTTAAATCAATCCATATTCATTTCATATGATAGAATTAATGCACCATTAACATCATAAATATTTTATCACTAATCTCTAACATCTAATATGTGTTACAATATAAAATAATAACCACTAACTCGACCCACCGAATTCTAAAATAGTTAACGAACCGTGAATAAAAATATTTGATCATAAAATTTCATTTATTTTATTCACAAGATTTATGAATATGCTGAGTAAATAAATTCATTTCATATTATTCTAAATTCAAATAATAGTGAATTTATTTATTTTTTGAGATTGTTTAAACCCAAACATCCCTCATGTCCCAATGTGGGACCTATCATGTACTAAAATCTAGTTCCCTAGAATTGAAAAAACATCTGAATATGATTTGTGTGTGACCCTCCAGACCCTTATCTCAATCGTAGTGAGTCAAAGTATGCAATAGAGTTGGATGTGATTCATAGGAATAAATAAACCTTTATTTGAAATTTCTAGGATTGTTGAACTCGATCACTTTTTAGGGTGGTAATTTATTCATAGGAATGACTAAACATTTATTTCTAAGGAAAAGTATGCAAGAGAGTTTCTGAATAAACTCAATATGACTGATTCCATACCAATGTTGACTCCAATTGCAGATAGTAGAAAAGTAAGAAACCATGAATATGGGTAATCTATAGATCTTATAGTGTACAAGATATTCATTGGAATCCTATTGTACTTGACTATTGAATGGCTTGATATTGTCTTTGAAAAGTGCTTAGTGGGCCTTTTTCAATGTAATATAAAGATACAACACTTGGAAGCAGTTAAAATAATCATGTGGTACATTCAAGGTACTCACAATTATGACTTATAATTTTTTACACGATGATATAGTGAACTGAAAGCAGTTTCTACTATTGACTAGGCTGGATATGTTGTTGATAGAATGTCCAAAAGTAGTGGAGTATTATTTATTTAAAATAAATGTGTGGTATGGTTGGGTAAGAAATAATAATTTAATTCTCTTAGTACTACTGAAGATGAGTATATCTCTACTACAAAGGCTTTCACTCTGCTATTATGTATGAAAAAACAATTGACTAATATTGGATTTGAGGTGAAATAACCAGTTGTGATTCACTTTTATTACAAGAGTGAATTTGATCTTTCGAAGAATCTTGTTCAAAATTATCATAGTAAACACATTAAAATAAGATATCACATTATTAAGGAAAAATTTGAACAAGGCGTGGTTAAAATAGATCATATAGTAACTGATGATCAAGTGGATGATATACTGATCCAGCCATTGCCATCATTTGTGTTTGTGAAACATAGGTTGAACCTCAGTGTTCAACAACCTCCCAGTTCCTGAAGAGGTTATGAGTTTTCCCTCTCCCCAGTTTAATTAATTGTTTTATTTTTTTGTGGAAGTGATTCTAGTTTATAATTGAGATACGATCCAGGGGAGTGTGTTTTTTAGCTCTAAAATGTACAAATATTGGTCTTTTGGTTTATTTCTAATGATGGAGAATGGATAAATTCAATGGTACAAAGGAGGAGAATAAAATGATTTTCGGGATGTAGAATAATGGATAATGGAGAATGAATAAATTTAGTGGTAAAATGGAGGGTAATGATGAGTTAAAAAGGGGGAAAATTACAATTCGGTGTTATTAGAAAGAATTCCATGGCATGTAATTCCTCAGTGACACTATGATTATTCATTGTTATGAGGAAACAATTCATAGAATGTAATGCTTTTGTGAAATGATAAGAACTTCGTGTTATGATGAAATAGTTAGGTATTATCTTGTAAATCATTATTCATTCCAAAACATGAGAACACAATTCATGTATACCCAATGGTTTTATACACTGATAATTACACGCATAGACTTAGAGTGATGTGTGAGTTTTTTCTTTCATATCAGGTTTTCAAAGTGGAGCATTTTTATTGAATTTATCTGTATATTTTTGACAAACACAAAGGTGGATATTGTTATCATTTTTTGGTTTTTTGTCAATCCTCACCTCGAATATCACAGAGTTTTCATGGAAAGGGATATAATAGTTCAAGAAGATGATGTTATTGAAGGTTGTGTTATTTCCAAGTGTTTTCAGAAAAGTTGGGTTCTAAAATTTTGAGGTTGTATTTCATCAAAAAAATTATATATTCTTTAAGTTATTATGAGGACATAGAAAAGTTATGAGTTTCGTGAAGATGTTCATTGAATATTGTGTTTCATGAAGGATCAATGAAATATAACGGTGATCTGTGAAAAAGTGGCGAGCATCGAAAATGACAGAGAATTAGAGAATCGTGAATTGGGAACCTGATCTATGCGATTATGGGAATTGGATGTTTGAAGTATCATGAAATTTTTAGCAGAATGCACCACAATTATGATGAGAATGACAAATGAGGAATTTCTATAGAGTTTCATGATAAGAGGGGCACCGATATTGTTTTATAAGATCTAAAAAATTCACTAAGAGGTGGTAGAGCATCATGAAGGTTGATTCTACAAATATGATACTACCCTCAATTCATTTGGAACATGTTTTTCATGGAAAATTCAGAAACACTCTAATTTCGTGAAGATAATGGAGATTCGTGAATTTGGATTTCTATGTGATCTTGAGCATCGTCAAAAGAGTATATGTCTTGAAAAATTCACATGATTTTGATTAATGATTTCTTCGCAATGATGGAGTATTCCTTGTTGAATCAGTGAGCTTCACGATGGAAGTTTGTTCCAAAAATGATGTAAGATTTTACGAAGGTAGGTTGTTTTTCAAAGGTAGTGAGCTTCTTGAAGGTATTGGGATTCGCAAAGGAGCTTCAAGGAAGGTATTATTGAACATCAGGTATAAGCGGATAGGGATTTTAGTTTGCATCAACTCAAGTATATGGTCCATGAAGAGTCTCTTACTAGATAGAGACAAATACATTAACAAAAACCCATTTAAGAGACATTCAATTCGATAAAAAGAGTTATATGTATCTCAAAGTTGTGATCTAGGGGGATTTGATGGAAGTGTTTCAAGTGACGTTGTGGGATATCCCTAAAACCATGTAAAGGTAGTGTACTTGGAATATGGTGACTATGTCAAAACATATTTATTCCATATTTATTCATGATTAGTGGATTTCGGTACGACCAACACACTATCGGAGTTTACTCCTTAGACAAGCCCTTAGTAGGGAATCAAGTAAAATTGTTGTGTTGTCTTGATTCTTATGAATGTTTTAATTAATTCTAATTACCATAAAAAACGTTTAACAGGTTCTACTAATGTGGGAACATGATCCGTTTCTTAACGAAATATTTGACACCCGGATTCACCCCTCCCCTCTCTGGGTGTTTCGGGGTCGTTCTATCTTGTGATCCAACTAACTATTATAGGGATTCATTACATGATCAATGCAGACACATCCAAGGATGTCATGTGATCAAGGTTGAAATGAAAGAGGGATATCACATGATATGGATAACATGTCTAGAGGACTTATTTTATATTGGATAATATGTTTGAAGAACTTCACTTGACTTCGCTTGCATTTCTAGAGGACTTCATGTGGCTTAGATGACATGTAAGGGTATTGCTGCATACTCTAGATGATTGGGTGTTTTCACATGACCAATTAATATGTAACTAATAGTGTGTGACCCATTCTAATTAAAATAAACATATCTATATTAACATATGGATTCCATGTTTTTTATCCTTTATTTCATATATACCTCAATGATTGTTAAGCATTGGCCTATTGAAACCTCACATGATCAATCCAACATGAAAATGCTCTTATATGTAATATATCCATCACATCATAATTAATTTTCATAATAAAAAGAGTGATCAAGTAAAGAATATATATATATATATATCACTTAATCCCTGAAGTCATTCCACTGGTTTTTCCAGATGGATGACTCTTATGGTGGCATGACTCTATACATTGAGAAGTGAACTCTTGCGACTACAATGTTGTGTGTCTATATTTTTCTTCAAAGGGGGTAATTAATAGGTCTTACCTCCTTAAATTTTTACCACTTCATATAAAAAATAAATATCATAAATGGGCTTCATTCGGTGGAGGAAGCATCACAACATGCATTTTTCATGAACCCACCATGGGTCACCCATAGCATTATCATTGTGTCTCACGACAAAAAGTTAGTTTGAGATCACTTATTAATTTCTATATATATTAAACCCTTGGATTGTTTAAGTATTTTTCATATATTATTTGACAATTCATATGGCCTTTGAAATGTGAGGTCAATATTTTTGAGAGTCTTCATGAGACTAGAAATTCCAATCGAAGTGGATTTCACATAATCGTGGAAGACATGTATGGGGACCTTCATGAGATCAAACAGGCCTATTAGAGGCCCTTCACAAGATCTATATGGAATGTCAAAGGTCCTTCACATAAGAAATATACTAATCACCTGATGTGCATAACCCCTTCACATGAAAAACAATGTAAATTAACCTCACATGAGGGTACATTCTTTTTTGATCTTTTATTCATTATTTTACAAGACTTTTGACAGTTTTCTAATTTATTTTCAATAATATGTTCACATGATCAAAAGGACATGCCTCAGGGCCTTCATATAATGAAGGTGACATGTCCAAAAGATTTTACACGACATTGAAAAAATGACTCTAGGGATATCCCATGATCATTGAACTGATCACATGAGCTATATAATCCCTTCCTGTGAAAATCAATGTAACTTCTATAAGATGATTCTTTTAAATTTTTCAACATATATTTTTCAATGGTCATTATGAATCATTCAAAAAATTGTTGATTGATATGTCATGTGATTGGAGGAAATCATATCATGTAGGTTCACATAATCAAGAATACTTGTTAGAAGTTCTTCGCCTGAAAAAGAAGGTTGACTAAAAGGCATTTGTATTTTCAGAAGTATTTACTATGGAGGATTTTCATGATCGTTATCAGATCATTTTTAATGCATAGTCAAGAAATGTGAAATTCATAGGTTCATGTGATCTCATGTATTTTTAGGGTCCATTCTATCTGTGTAACATAGTCTCCGAATCTCTATGTGGTCTTGCTAATAATTCCGTTATTTTGAGGAGAAAATAAAACCATTACATTAGATATTTCATTGATCATAAAAATGGAAATGCTCATTTTGTTGGATTTAACGGTCATAAAGTGTTTTTTTAAGTGTTGTTTTAATGTTTTCAAATAATTTGAACCAAAATCTTTTTCCGTGTTCTTTATCTTATTTAAATATTATTATTTTCTAAATGTAAATGATTTCATAAATTTAATTTCAATTATTGTTGAACATATTTTAAAATGTTTTAAAACGAAAATTATAAATTTTTTCTACATTGGTCACATTTTAATCTCTTTACAAAATATTGAAAAGATTGTTTATTTTTCTAAATTACTGTATGAAAATATTTTTCCAACATCAAGAACATTAATTTATTTGAAGAATTAGTTATAACTTTCCATAGTTATTTTCAAATAAAATAAATTACCATTATTTTAGAAATTATTATAAATTGTTATGAAAAAATGGATATTATACCTTATTTTCAAATAAATCTGATAAATCATTTTTCAAATATATTTTTTACTTTATTTAAATATCCATTATTTTTTGTATTCTCTAGTGGGCATATGTTCCAATGATACCGTCCTTATTATTTATCTATTTGTATTTTATTATTCTAGAGAGTTTTTTTAGATCCTTTTTATTTTATATGGGTTAGTCAAGCTAAAAACAATGATGTCCATTTTCAGCATTGTAATTTTGAAAATTGAAAGTTTATAAGAAAATTAATTTTATTGTACTTGTACATATGTATAGATGGTTGAAGGGTGCTTTCATTATAAACCAAAGGTGGGTAGTTACATTTTTTATCAATGGTGGGTGGTTAGTTATAAATTAAGGATGGGTGGGACTGTTATACCATTCAATAAATTGGGTAAAGAGTCATAGTTAAATAATTTTAAGTTACTCCAAAGAGAAGATAGAGTTTTGAAGTTTTCTTTTACTCATAAGTGATATAGTAATAATCTGGTTTGGTGATTCAAGGATGAATGTTTTATGTTCTCAAATACCTTTACAGTTTTCTATTGCTTACTATGAGTTCTAATGGATTTTTTCTCAAGGATTTTATTCACATGGATCATGATAATTGACTTATATGACTCATGTATTATGTTAAATATTTATTTCATCTCATGTTTTACAATCCAAATTTTGATGGGTATATATTATCTTATATTATTCTCTTGAACATTGATTGTGTCATCATTAACATATTCTCATCTTATGCTCATTGATGACATTTTACTATTAATTAGTATGTTTACCCACACTAATTGTTTAACCTTGCCCATATTGTGTTTTTTATTTACCAAGGTTATGAATAGTTGTGTTAAATAAATTTTTTCTCAAAATATTTTAGGTGTTAATAAATTTATGGGACATTTTGAAGTCTTATTATGAAATAATAAAATCTTGTTATGGTGGAAAAATGATCAATTAAATACATGGGTATTAATATGTAAGATATTTTCATAATTATAGAAAACTCTAAACCATAATGTTTCTTGTGTGTATAATTGATCTAATATTTATATTTATTGTTTTATGTTTTCTATTGTTGAAATTGTGCCATGTTTATTGGTATCAAACCCATAATTATAAAGATTATGTTTCTATCACTAGATACATGAGTGTGATTTTAGAGTTGATATATTTATTTACGTGTCCTCTGTATTAAAAAAATATTTATTATAAATTATATTCTCTTAAATAATCCATAGTTTAACATAAATAACCTTAAAATTTCCACTTTTATATTTTAAAATATTAATATGATCTTATCTAGACTTTGATAGGATACCCCATGAATTTATTGAAAATTTATATTCATTTGTGTTGAGAGTTTTAAAAATATATATTCTTTTCTTTTTTATATCGTTTTGGGTTTAAATTCACATTATTATAATCAGATAATTTATTATCATATCCAATATCGCTCTTATATATAGGAAAGGGAATTTTTTTACTCAATTATTCATCAAGTTTATTTACTTCTTTAATATATTTCCCTTCTTCCAAAACACTAGAGTATAAAAAACCCCCAACACATAATTCTATAGTTTATGCCTTACTTTATTTCATTATCTTGATTACAAGGGATCAAATCCTACAGGATTCACTGGTTTAATAGTTCTTCAAAACCATATGCATACGTGATACCAATTTTACATTGGGAATAGAAAATAAAACATACTACATAAAAAATATAATAATCTAAATCCATGAAAATTAATACATAGATATATTCTTCATAACCTATGGGAGGAAAAAAATTATGGTTTGGCGCAAATTATCAGTAATATTTAATTATAGAGGAAGAAAACATGAATCTATAAGCTCAATGAACGTGGAAAGGTTAATAATTAAACACATGTGCAATTTATTCAATAAGGATATAATTAAATGAATCCGTGTACTTTATTATAGTTAAAGTATAATAAATAATAATGACTAAAATTTGAATAAATTAAATTCTTAATTATTGGATTCCATGTTTCTTAGGTATGTGGAACCATTACCATCATGATGTTTTCTCAAGATAGTTTAAATCTTTTGGTAGAAACTCATTTGATTTGGCCAACTGATTCATCTCATCAGACTATCGATGCCCCATGGCGATATCATTAACTAGGCCCTGACCATGTATTATAGTCCAAATGATTCGATATATATCAAATAATTGATATAATGTAATAAACAAGGAGTCTTATCATCAAATATCTGTATAGAGTAAAGAATATAGGTTTACCATTATTTCCCTAGTCAATCAAATAACATTAAATGTAAACACCATATGTAACAATTATTATAAAAATTATGATAAAATAATTTACATAATTAAAGAATATGGATATTTAAGATAAATTTAATTTTTAGTGAAAATGATTAAAATAATTTCTTTTAGATAAAGTTAACAATTACAAAAGAAAGTGATATTTCACAATAACTTTTACCACATTGTAATTTTCATGTCAAGTACCCTTGGATTAAATTACTCAACGTGAAACATCAAATTACATTAGTTATGAACTAATCACGAAATTACTTGTCAAAGGGTAGTATATACACAACATGAAAGTGAATAATAACAAATAAGTCTCAATGGAATGTAAATTGAAAAAAATCATTTACCTTACCATTCCTTTTGGTTAAGCTCTTTAACCTCTTGTATAATAGTTTTAAAAATGTTATAAACTTATTATAGAACCATATTAATAATTATGATAACATATATGATCCTTTTATAACATAATATTACCTATATTTTAATAATTTTATTATTATTTTCATCCATTCACTTAATAATGAATTTGTTTTTGAGTATGTTTTCACTTGTTGTTTTTTTTCCCTATTACATTGATCTCGATTTAAAAATATTCATAATTAAAACAATTAAGTTATTATAGTATATATTTAGTATATATTTAATTATATTAATCCATAAAATTTATTGATATGAAATGAAATGCACTGTTCATAGAGACGCAAGGTCGTACATATGCATGAACACTACTACTATTTTTTTATCACATTAAAATAAAGAAAATTAAGTGATATATATTTATATTATCATTATAGTATAATATTTATTTTATATATATCACATGTTTTTATTAAACCCATCATGAATATATTTCATTTAACATGTGAATGAATCACATCACATTGTGAGGTGGTAGTTCATCGTACACACAAACAACGTTATCGTATTCCCACAAAATTGAAATAGGGAAGTTATGCTTTATATTATAATTATAGAAGTGTAAATACATTATAAATATCATATATATAATATATATACTCTAAATACATCATTATTATCAACATTGGAAGTTTGTAATGGAATAAAAAATGACATCAGAACCTGAGGCCATTGTCCGTCGTACAGATGAATGATAAAGGCATATATCCTTTAATTAAAGTGTTCATGGTTGTAGGTCATAAAATTTACATAAAAATATAATTATATAAAATATACTTAGCTTATTATATAATAATTATATAATAATAATTATGGAAGGTGGGTAAGTAAATAAAATGAAACGTCTTCTGATGAATGTTACCTCTTCATAGGGTATCTCCTTTTGGTTTTCACTAATGCCTTCATAAGATGGAATTTTTCCAAATATAAGGATTATTGGATGAGGGTATAAATTTTTTATGTGAATCTTGTTGGTTTTATATGATCTAAATGTCTTTGTAGTTTTGAATAATTGAGGGGAGTGAGTGACCTTTTCTTGTGGAGGAGTGGTATACTTGTAAATACCAAAAATTAAACACTATTTGGAGGTCTCCCTTACTAAATGTACCTATTATAATAAAAACATTATAATTTAATTTTTAATATGGTCGAAATATATCCATATAATGGGTTTTCTACATGTTTCTAGGTCATTTCTCTCCTTAAATTTAATGTTTAATCCTTTAGTAAAGTTGTTTTTCTCTTAATTGCTGTAATTAATTTTAAATGTTTTCACAATTAATTTTACTAAAACTTATGTAGACCTTTCAAAAAAATATAAATTTTTATAATTTAAAATATTGAATTAATTTTTAAAACATAAAATACTAGAAGTGGTAGAAATTAATTTATAATTAATCCCGCTGAAGGGATAAGAATGCATGTATTTAAAGAACAGATGTTCAAAAGATTACTATGTTTTCATATCAAAATTCAAAATAATAATGGTTACAATTTACTAAATAGGGTTAGTAGATTTATAATTTAAATAATTATACATTAAATAAAATTATAAATATAATTTAACATTACAAATTATTTATATGAAAGGTCAATTTTCAATTAAAATTCAACATCTTTCACAATTCATCAAAAAATGAAACTTCTCAGAAAAATATCAAAAATTTACCCAAAGATAATTTTGAAGTAACTATTTAGAAAATAAAGTTATTATTTAATATAAATTTTATAAATTTTTTAAAAGTTTGGTTTAAAACATGTTCTCAATTAAAAGTCATTAAACTGTCTTTAGAAAAATAATGCTTTTTAGGCATAAGGTTGGATTTATTATTATCTTATGCCTATCAAACCTAATGGAAAATTGTATGAAAATTAGATTGAATATATAATATATAAATTTTTCAATTACCATCCACTAATATTAATTCATTTAATTCATTATGATTACACACCTTCGGCGTATAAAAATTTTTTTTTACAAAAAACAATCATCTATTTAATTGGTTAATTAATTAGTAACCGAGGAATTAAACAATATATTTTCATAAGTTTGATAATAATATTTATAACCATGAAATTAAAAACAAGGATATTATTTTCATTTTGAACATAAATATTAATTTTATTCGATAAAACTCCTTCTTGGGCGTAATGCAAGCAATCTAAGAAAGTCGTTGTTCCGTGTAACATAAGATGACTCTGTATTTTTTGTTTTCAATGATATATCATATATTTAATTTATTTAAAATAGTAATTATTTTGGAAATTATTGGTATATTATATTCCCTTCTATTTTTGGTTTTTTGTGTCAAATATGTAATTTAATAACATGTTATTCTTTTATAATTTTCTAGGTGTCACATTCCCTCTACCTTAAATAAATTATTTCATCTCTACTTAAACATGATCTCGAAAATTAATGTTTTGATATTATGAAATTACATTTTTGAAAAACTCACATCATAAAATGTTTAAAAAAATATTAATAAAATAAAAAGGTAAGTATAAATTACAACTCAAAGAATAACTTAACTACATTTCCAAATGGATCTTGGGAACTGACTCCATTAAACATGGTATCAAAGAATATCATAACCTAACCCTCCTCTGTTACCATTTGTTATACCATATTCCCCCTAAAGGGGATGTGAATTTATCCATCATTCCAGTCTCTTCCCTTTCAATCGTTATCCTCCGGCCATCCCTCCCCAATCAGGGCCACCTCAACCCATTGCTCTACTTGGGGAAGCATCTCACATAAAAGGGCCCCCCCTCATCACCATCTACACCTGCGAGAGAACCAAAATGCAGATCAATGAGTCCAATACTGAGGTCCCATTCACAATGACCACCCATTTTGGTTAGTTCCAAATCTAGTGTGAGTTCTTTGATGATGGGTGGCCAGATGATAACCCTTGCCACATCGACCTCAATGCTCACCATGTCCAAATGAAGTGGGTCGGCCACACCCTCCTCCTTTCCATGCTCACCCACCATGTCCTGGGATGCCACCCCATGTCATGCCTCATCAAAAACCCCTTATTACCTAGGTTCAATGACATCATAGTTCCCCTCATCACCCCCCTACACCCTATTGTGGGTCCAGTCTTGTAACAGCCCGAGAATTTATGAAAAATATTCTTTTTAATTTTATTAATGTCTTGTGTTGTACGCTACACCAAAAGGAGCTTGCAAAACACGCATCTTTGACTTTCCTTGCATTACACGCAATCACAACCTTCCTCGATAGCGTGTGTAGTACACAATACTGAGTTTCACAAAACAACGATATGCTATTAAAATATTATTAAAACTAGCCGTTATGAATAGTAATAACCACTTCTTAAATTTTAGAAATTTTAGCTCTCAAAATGGACTTCATTTTTCGATTCGGAGTATTGAATTTAGCCTAAGGTGAAATTTTGGTACTTTTCGGATAACTTTCATATTCTGATGAATAGTGAAAATTACTAAATTATAATTAAAAACAACTTTTTTAATCGAAATAATTAATAGTGATAAATTATTAATTTGAGTGATTTTAAAGTATATTTAGAATATATTTTTACAATTTAATACAATGTTGGTCATTGAATGTAATTTCACATTTAAACCAGATATAATCAAGTGTCAATCTTTTGATACATATTGTTTCTTAAAAACACGCTATTTGTTTTAACAGCGGGATTTAAATATAAAATTAATTAATGCAACTTCTATGTTATGAATTTGGTAAAATAGACTTCATTTTTGAATTCAGAATATGAAATATAGCTTAGGATGAAATTTTGGCATTGTTCTGAAAAACATCAATTTTTGATGAATAGTGAAACTACTAAGTGGTAGTTAAAAAACTGAATTTTTCATAAAACTTAATTTTACCACTTCTGTGAATGGAATTTCAAAAATCGGAGAGACATGATTAATGTCAGTAAGAAAAATGTGGTTCAATGAGATGAAAATAATTTTTGGTGAATAGTAACTTTTTACTTTTATTTACCACGGTTAAAAGTAAATAGGGTAATTAAGGGTAAGAATGATATTAATATTACCCTAACACATGTCCTAATTCTATTGGACAAGTGTATCTCGACCAAAAACAACCTTAAGTGTAAAATATTATCATTTAGGCCCACTTGGATTAGATTAGGACATTTATTATTATTTAATTCAAAGAAGAATTAAAAGAGTTAAAATCAAAGTATATTTACTAAAACATTTTTAATATAGGGTTGTACATTAGATAAATTCGATTGTAAATATTAATTAGAAAGATAAAAAGATTTACTACATGATGGTATTTTATTTTTAATTTTTAGACATCATATAATTTAATTTATTTATGATACAAAGATGATGCAGTAATTATCTTATTAATGAAATATTGACATAATTGATATTATAAATACCAAAATAAATGTAATTTATACTTTTTATGAATTCCACTAATTTTCTAGGTTACTATGATATATTAGTGTTGATTTAATCAACTTGGTTTGAACATATAATTCTGTTATGACTTTCACAAAAATCATATATCAAATAGTGTCAAAATTGACACAAAATAGTTTTTAAATCAAATATTATATTATTAATTGTTAGTTTATTCCTAAAAATCTATGGTTCGGCCGAATGACTTATATAAGGATATATGTATTAATAATATACAATTTGGGGTTCGTTTGGCATGTTATAGTAAGTGTATTAACCATATAGTGAAAGAAAACAAAAAGACACGGTAAAAGTTAAATTATTTAACTTAGAGTTAAATCTAATTGATAAGGTTAAAATAATACCCTAAACTTGTCTAAATCCTATTGGATGATAGTATTTCGACCCATCCCCACATTAGCTTCGAAATAAGACCCTTTGGAACCATTATAAACCGATTTTGACTTTAATATAAAATAATATTTTGAGATATTCCTAAGGTGCCCCTCTCCTCCCTTATAAAAGGGCACCTCCTCCCCCTCCTCCTCACACCAATTTGAGCACTCAAGCTCATCCAACCCCTGCCATTTTCTCCTCTCCACTTCCCTAGAATAATCCTAGAGGTCCTGGTCTTCTTCAAAGACCAATCTTAGTTCCCTAAGTGGAGGATTCAAAGAGGAGTTCCAAAGAACAGGAGCTTCGGACACGTACGAAGCAAATCGGACCTAAGGTAAGAGAAATATCACAATCTCATTTTTATCCGAGATTGTTTATACTTTAGTATTTACTGGGGTGTATTTTATCATCCACATCCATATTTCCTGAATATGTAATATTATTTCTATCCACCTACAATTGTTTAAATCCAATTTTACCCTTCAGTGAGTTTTTAGTAAAGAATATGAAAGGAACCTTTTATCATTTTTCGTACGAAGTACTTTTTGACTTTTCCGACAAAAATACGAAAAGAATGTTTTTTTAACATATACGGCATGAATGGATTTTTAAAACATTATTTCCAATAAGCTTACTTTACAAGTTTTCAAGTTCATTTTTAATCAACTTCTTTTAGTTTAAAACGGTATTACATGTTAAGAAAGGAAAAGTATTTTTGAAGTAGAAATGATATTTTCCTCAAGAATGGAGTTTAAGTATTTTATCAAAATTACTTTCCATCTAAGATAATAAAAGGATTCTGTTTTTATCCCTATTATTACATTGGTTTGATTATGTTGTGATGGAAGTATTTTTATGAATTCCTTTATCTTATATGAATTGTTTTATGATGTCATGTTGTTTAAGAATCCCATTTTTATTACATGGGTTACGCTATGATGTATGGTTTATAATTATGTGGCACATATAAGAAAGGATTCATTATAATATGGGTGGGACCTATATCTCCCTCCAATGCATTGGGTAAAGATTTTATATCTCATGAGATAGACATGGCTGGAACGGTAGGTTATACCGGTTTAGTGAAACAGGACTGGAACAAAGGTGACTCGGTTCAGAAAGGGACTTTGTCCACTAAGATAGTCTTGGCAATGAGTCATGACTAACAAGAAATGATTTTCCATGATTATGTGTGCATGACAAAAAGTTTCAAGTTTCATGTTATGATTATGGGGATCTCATTTTCACTTCTATGATTTGTTCCATGATAAGATATTATGATGCCTTTTGCTGGTTATGATTTTCAAAAAGATATGATATGATTTTTATTTCCTTTATTTTCCCTTGCTGAGCATTCGAGCTCACCCTTTTATGTTTTCTTTTCCCCAGGATATAAAGAAAGGTTTTAGGTAAAAAAAAGGGAAGATCTTTATAGGAGATATTGAAGATCTTTCACCACGATTAGAAGATTACGTTCCGAGTTTCCAAAGACACTAAACTATAACGATCCTTGTGTGTGTGTTTTTGTTATGTACCAAGTATTCTACAAAAGTAATGTAATGTCCATGTACGTCAAGCTTCGGGTCTCTACAGTTGGTATCAGAGGAAAGGTTTAGTCAACCTTTGGAAACTAGGATGCGAAAACTTTAGTGAGATCCCTAGAGATATTTCTAAGGTATGTCTAGGGATGTCCCTAAGGTTAAGTATACGTATAGTTTATAGTACTAGAATTATGCTAACGATCATAGAATTAAACCTAAGATGTTAGATATTGAAGGTACTCCCCCTTTATTATGTTGTTTTCCCTAGCATGATTTTTGCCTCTCACACTATTCTTTTTGGGTTTTAGACGATGGCTGGAACCCGAAGGAACCGTGTTGATCAATGCAATGGACAATGCAATGATTTCCCTCCTGAACAAACAAATGTTATGGGAGATGGATTGAAAAATCTTATTGCTATACTTACACAAGCTATGAATCATTCTGGACTTCCAAATGAGCAGAGAAGGGAACAATATTCTATTGAGTCCTTCATGAGGCAACGTCCACCTTCTTTCAGCGGGTCTTCTGATCCACTTGTTGCTGAACAATGGATCGGTACCACTGAAAAGATATTTTCAGTTATTCAATGTTCTGAGCATGATAAAGTCATCTTAGCAGTATATCGTCTGGAAGGTGAAGCTGATCAATGGTGGAATCTTATCAAGAATACGATGCAGAGAGATTAAATTGAGTCCATGGAATGGGACGAGTTCATGAACTTGTTTTTCAGTAAGTACTTCCCTCGTATTCTTCGAACAAAGATAGAAAAGAAGTTTCTTGAGATGAAGCAGAAGGATGATGAATCTGTTGGTATATACGAAGCAAATTTTACAAGACTTGCAAGGTATGCATCTGGCATTATAATCCAACCTGAAAGTAAAGTTGATCGATTTTTCAGTGGCTTAAAACCAAGTCTTCGAAGGGTATTATCTATAAGATACTTTAGTAGCTATGAAGAAATTGTGTGTTGTGCTATCAAGGTAGAAAGAGAAGTTGTTGTTACATATCCATCTCATGGTTTTGACAAGAAATGAAAGATGGAGTTCAAAGAGAAATCTCAGTATAATGGTGAAAAGAAGATGAATGTTTCCTTATGCACAAAGTGTGGAAAGAAGCATGGTGGAGATTGTCTTAAAGGGACTAGAAAATGTTTTAAGTGTGGAAAAGAAGGTCATCGAGCAGCGGAGTGTCAAAGTAATGGAAAAAGGGATTCTAATGATGTGAATAAAGCAAACACTGCGGAGAACGCACCACCAACACTTCAATGCTTCAAGTGCAAGGAAATGGGGAATTATGCTAATAAATTCCCTAATCTAAGGGTTAGTGATGATCGACATGAGCAACCGCTTAAGGCAAAGGACAAAGGGAAGTCACAGGCGATCACCATTGGCGATGTTGAATATGATAACGATGTGGTGGAATGATTAAGTGTTTATGTAATGGGATTCCAAAATAATGTTGTATCATAATGTATTGGAATATTTATGTATTGGTCTAATGTGGTATTCAAAGTGATTGAGATATTTTTGGAAATAAGATGATATGAGCATAATGAAGGGAAAATGAGAAAACGAAATGTTTAACAGTATTCATGAGCTCATGATTGATATAAGGACTAAGTGATATCATTGTTTGAGTATATAGAATTTTGAGGATTTTGGTATGTGGAAAGTGTTAAATTTTAACTGCATTCATGTTTTCACTAAGGTATTCAAGAGAATACATGATTAAGGACTTTGAATGTTTGTAATGTGACCAACAAAACATATCTTATGATATATGGGGATCAACGATGGTGTTAAATCTCTGGTAATCGTTTTCAATATGTTATGAGAGTGGACTGCAGTATTATGGATAAGCCTAAAGATTGGAATGGATTATGTTGGACATAAGTTAGTATTGTTTAAGGATAGAAGTTTTCTCGATATTATTGATGGGATGTTATAGTAATATAGTTTTAGAAAAAGGACAACCTGCAGGACGGGCGACATCCCATCGCGTCGGACAAGGCTGTGGAAATCGAACCCACAACCGAAGTGCGACTGGCCTTTATCGCCTACCACTGGCCTACAGGAAGTCCCTGTTTAGTAGAAACTAGTTTTATTATATTATGTTGTGTGACATATGATGTATAAGTCCATTTTAGGAACCATGTATGATTAATCTCACTATAGATCGACTTATGTATATGAATTTTTGCTAACCTTTTGTTTGAGACAGATGGAATGACCCGTCATTCTATCACATGATCTGCTAACACTTCACGAATAACAAATTCAACTTCATTTATTTAAGAGATGAAGTGGAAATTGTTAAAGGTACGAACAACAGTGAGATTGTACCAAAATAAAGTAAGTATTTATTCTAATTCAAATTCTTTAACTTTAGGGAAACGATCTTGAAAACCAAAAATGTTGTCCTAGTGATCTTATATCTGATGAATCAGATGGTACCTTAGATCGTCACAAATTTATGGCTTTGTAATTGTTGGCTTTTCCATAGCCATGTTCTCTACCACTCTCCATCAGAATATGATGGTTAGATTTCTCTTCCATATCCATATTTTTACCTATGTGGAAACCCAGTGATTAGTTTATTTGGGTAACCGTTACGTTTCATACTTTTGTTTTTAAAGATTGGTTTTGATATTCCTTTTTACGATGTGGGTTTCTATTAAAGAAACTTTCGAATAGTAAACCATTTATAACCCCGATGAATTTCGAGGGCGAAATTCATTTTAAGGGGGGTAAAATGTAACAGCCCGAGATTTTATGAAAAATATTCTTTTTAATTTTATTAATGTCTTGTGTTGTACGCTACACCAAAAGGAGCTTGCACAACACGCATCATTGACTTTCCTTTCATTACACACAATCGCAACCTTCCTCGATAGCGTGTGTAGTACGCAATACTGAGTTTCACGAAACAACGATATGCTATTAAAATATTATTAAAACTAGCCGTTATGAATATTAATAACCACTTTTTAAATTTTATAAATTTTAGCTCTCAAAATGGACTTCATTTTTGGATTAGGAGTATCGAATTTAGCCTAAGGTGAAATTTTGGTACTTTTCGGATAACTTTCATATTCTGATGAATAGTGAAAATTATTAAATTATAATTAAAAACAACTTTTTTAATCGAAATAATTAATAGTGATAAATTATTAATTTGAGTGGTTTTAAATTATATTTAGAATATATTTTTACAATTTAATACAATGTTGGTCATTGAATGTAATTTCACATTTAAACCAGACATAATCAAGTGTCAATCTTTTGATAGATATTGTTTCTTAAAAACACGCTATTTGTTTTAACAGCGGGATTTAATTATAAAATTAATTAATGCAACTTCTATGTTATGAATTTGGTAAAATAGACTTCATTTTTGAATTCGGAATATGAAATATATCTTAGGATGAAATTTTGGCATTGTTCTGAAAAACATCAATTTTTGATGAATAGTGAAACTACTAAGTGGTAGTTAAAAAACTGAATTTTTCATAAAACTTAATTTTACCGCTTCTGTGAATGGAATTTCAAAAATCCGAGAGACACGGTTGATGTCAGTAAGAAAAATGTGGTTCAATGAGATTAAAATAATTTTTGGTGAATAGTAACCTTTTACTTTTATTTACCACGGTTAAAAGTAAATAGGATAATTAAAGGTAAGAATGATATTAATATTACCCTAACACATGTCCTAATTCTATTGTACAAGTGTATCTCGACCAAAAACAACCTTAAGTGTAAAATATTATCATTTAGGCCCACTTGGATTAGATTAGGACATTTATTATTATTTAATTCAAAGAAGAGTTAAAAGAGTTAAAATCAAAGTATATTTACTAAAACATTTTTAATATAGGGTTGTACATAATATAAATTCGATTGTAAATATTAATTAGAAATCTAAAAATATTTCCTACATGATGGTATTTTATTTGTAATTTTTAGACATCAAATAATTTAATTTATTTATGACACAAAGATGATGCAGTAATTATCTTATTAATGAAATATTGACATAATTGATATTATAAATACCAAAATAAATGTAATTTAAGACTTTTTATGAATTCCAATAATTTTATAGGTTACTATGATATATTAGTGTTGATTTAATCAACTTGTTTCGAACATATAATTCTGTTATGACTTTCACAAAAATCATATATCAAATAGTGTCAAAATTGACACAAAATAGTTTTTAAATCAAATATTATATTATTAATTGTTATTTTATTCCTAAAAATCTAAGGATCGGCCAAATGATTTATATAAGGATATATGTATTAATAATATACAATTTGGGTTTTGTTTGGCATGTTATAGTAAGTATATTAACCATATAGTGAAAGAAAACAAAAAGACACGGTAAAAGTTAAATTATTTAACTTAGAGTTAAATCTAATTGATAAGGTTAAAATAATACCCTAAACTTGTCTAAATCCTATTGGATGATAGGATTTCGACCCATCCCCACTTTAGCTTCGAAATAAGACCCTTTGGAACCATTATAAACTGATTTTGACTTTAATATAAAATAATATTTTGAGATATTCCTAAGGTGCCCCTCTCCTCCCTTATAAAAGGGCACCTCCTCCCCCTCCTCCTCACACCAATTTGAGCACTCAAGCTCAGCCAAACCCTGCCATTTTCTCCTCTCCACTTACCTAGAATAATCCTAGAGGTCCTGGTCTTCTTCAAAGACAAATCTTAGTTCCCTAAGTGGAGGATTCAAAGAGGAGTTCCAAAGAAGAGGAGCTTCGGACACGTACAAAGCAAATCGGACCTAAGGTAAGAGAAATATCACAGTCTCATTTTTATCCGAGATTGGTTATACTTTAGTATTTACTGGGGTGTATTTAATCATCCACATCCATGTTTCCTGAATATGTAATATTATTTCTATCCACCTACAATTGTTTTAATCCAATTTTACCCTTCGGTGAGTTTTTAGTAAAGAATATGAAAGGAATCTTTTGTCATTTTTCGTACGAAGTACTTTTTGACTTTTCCGACAAAAGTACGAGAAGAATGTTTTTTTAACTTATACGGCATGAATGGTTTTTTAAAACATTATTTCCAAGAAGCTTCCTTTACAGGTTTTCAAGTTCATTTTTAATCAACTTCTTTTAGTTTAAAACGGTATGACATGTTAAGAAAGGAAAAGTATTTTTGAAGTAGAAAGGATATTTTCCTCAAGAATGGAGTTCAAGTATTTTATCAAAATTACTTTCCATCTAAGATAATAAAAGGATTCTGTTTTTATCCCTATTATTACATTGGTTTGATTATGTTGTGATGGAAATATTTTTATGAATTCCTTTATCTTATATGAACTATTTTATGATGTCATGTTGTTTAAGATTACCATTTTTATTACATGGGTTACGCTATGATGTATGGTTTATGATTATGTGGCACACATAAGAAAGGATTCATTATAAGATGGGTGGGACCTATATCTCCCTCCAATGCATTGGGTAAAAATTTTATATCTCATGAGATAGACATGGATGGAACGGTAGGTTATACCGGTTCAGTGAAACAGGACTGGAACAAGGGTGACTTGGTTCAGAAAGGGACTTTGTCCACTAAGATAGTCTTGGCAATGATTCATGACTAACAAGAAATGGTTTTCCATGATTATGTGTGCATGACACAAAGTTTCAAGTTTCATGTTATGATTATGGGGATCTCATTTTCACTTCTATGATTTGTTCCATGTTAAGATATTATGATCTCTTTTGCAGGTTATGATTTTCAAAAAAATATGAAATGATTTTTATTTCCTTTATTTGCCCTTGCTGAGCATTTGAGCTCACCCTTTTATGTTTTCTGTTCCCCAGGATATAAAGAAAGGTTTTTGGTAAAAAAAAAGGGAAGATCTTTATGGGAGATATTGAAAATCTTTCACCACGATTAGAAGATTACGTTCCGAGTTTCCAAAGACACTAAACTATTACGATCCTTGTGTGTGTGTTTTTGTTATGTACCAAGTATTCCACAAAAGTAATTTAATGTCCATGTACGTCAAGCTTCGGGTCTCTACAAGTCTACTATAATTTTTCCCACTGCTGGACCAACTTACCCATAGAGGAGCAACCAGATATTGATATGGAGATCTTGACGTTTCCACTACTATGAGCATGCAACCCCATACCCACAAACCAGTTCACCTATTGATGCTACACTTCCATTCATGTTGATCCCCTCCTTCACCCCTCCCTATTTTTCCCACACACCCTTCTAAATCTGGGGTGGTGAAAAAAAACACATAATATAATAGAAACAGGAAAATTGGTAATAGAGTAGGTTGATGGAAGTTCCTTGGTAGAATGGTGCTTCTCCTAGTATACCCTAAAATTTTATATTCTGATAAAGTATTAGCTATAGTTGTGGGATTGTTTCTTGTGATTCAATTTCCCATAATTTTACGATCTATGATGGTTGCACTTCTCTATTAATAGCCTATATTTCTAGGAAAGTGTAGATGTCTACTAGATCGAGTTTCTCTAAACAGGTCTTGGAGGAAACAATTGGTAGTGATGCACTCTTTTCCTCCATTCGAGAACTGGTGATATGTTTTTCCACTATAATATATTCATAGAAGAAATTTTTCAAATTTTTTTATGATTCTAACTTGGTGATCATTGAATGTATTACTAGAGGTTGATTTGAAAATAGAGAAAAATAGGATTCCCAAATTTACATAATCTCAAATTGTGTTTTCTATGAAGATAATCATCCCATTTTTATTGATATAGTTATAATAGAGGAAATAACAGGCTCTATTTTATAGGGAAGAATGATTAAAATTTTGTCTTCATGATTATAATTTTAGGGCCAAAGTTAAAACACGTTCATGTTGGTTGTTAATAAGACGTAAAATAATTTATGTTCAGCAAACTACAATGATTTTTTGTGTGAAAATTCATTCCATTCTTGGTATAAACCCTCTATAATTGAATGTTATGGTTCTTTCAGTACAAAGGGTCTTTAGGGTGGTCATTTTTATAGTATCTTCTTTCGTGACAGAAGTCATGTATGGGTTATAGTGACATTAGTTACATTATAAGGTGCAGTTTCTTAGGGTTTCTCCCAATTCTTAATACCATGGTAATTCCAATAAAATTATTTTTTTTACTATTAAATTTATATTGTATGATAAAATATATTGGATTCACTTTATTTCCATAAGAGTAATTTAAAAAGCTATAAACTCTAAAGTCATAGTGAAATTTGATAGAAACATGTGGTGAAAAAAACTAGGATTCAAAATAAAAAAACAATGTTGGGAAATAAAAACATGGCCATGGATGAAAAAATTACACTCAAATACTGAGGTAGGGTGATAGAGAAAGAGTTCATGATAATGTTAATAACCCCAATTCAAAAAACCAGAGGTGTGAAAACATCATTGATATCATAAAAAATGATATTAATGTGGAAAAAAAATTGTTTCATGGCCCTTTATCCTAGATCTAAAGAATTATTTCAATCTCTAAGAATATAAGGAATTATACATACTTCATACATTTCTATTTCAAAAGCTCAATCAAATCCTTTGGTTTTGGTTTGATCTATTTCAAATTCATCTCTTAGCATATGTTTCATCATATGGTCAAGTAATACATTAATCTCTAAAACCGTATCAAATGATAAATTTAAACTATTTCATAAATGGTTTACCAAATTTCCCATCAAAAATAACAAGACACAAAACATTAAAGGTGAATAAATTTAAAAAATGAACTTATCTTTAATCCAAAAAACATGAAGTATGTCTAAATCGTCAAATAACAAACAAGTTAATACCTTGATCATGTAATTTCTTAAAATAAGATAATAACATGAATTACCATAGAACATTATAAAAAACATGCATACATTTTTTAGACTATTGTACGACTATTATAAAAGAAAGAGGTTACAAGAGTCTAAAATATACAATCATATTACAGTCATTTTCATGAAGATGGAAGAGATCCATGGGGGGTTTCATCGAGCTAGGTAATATCTTGGTTTAATTTCTTGTTAGAAAGTCCATCTACAACCATATTTGATTAACGATAAATATGAGTGATAATGTAGTTGATTATGATAATCGAGTTTGTGAAATCCATTATATGGGTAGTAATCGGCCATGCATGATGGGTCACATCATTACAAATTTCTTTCACAATTATTGTTCAATCACTTTCAATCCAAATATTGATCCAACCACTTCACTTTGTGAAAGAAATAGAATGTATCGTACTCATCCTTTAGGACTCTAGAGAAAAGTAAATGCCACAACTACTAAGAATGAATGTGAAGATCTGACCATGGTGATTCCTGAAGATAGGGCCACAACCCGTGGGACCCAGATTGCCTATGGAGGTACCATCCAAATTTACAATAATCCAACTAGAAAACAGGGCTCAGTAAAACACTTCAATAGTTCAACGAGGTTAGAAAAAGTTTCCATCAACCTAAAGACATTATAGAATTCCAAATTCATCGACAATGTTGTTTCATTGGCCCTTTTGCATTGATGCATATTCACAAATGGAAATGAGGATCCACATCAGACCTAAATTGCAGCTGAATGAGTAGTTATTATGAATAGTAGCATTCCTATCACACCAGATCACATGATGGAGCTTAGCAATAGAAGTAATGAAAATGTTCTTAATTTCCCGAGAACATTCCATTTCTGTACATCTTTTTAGTTGAGAGTTGACAGAGAAAAAAATCAACCATCTATAGTCAGAAATGACAAAAATATATCTCCAAATAGGAGAATTAATGGCACAAGAAAGAATGATATAACTAGTTTCTTCCATGTGTTAATTTAAAAGTGTGCATTTAGTATAAAGTTGAATTCAAAATGATTGAAGGCACATGTCTGTGGGAAATTTGTTGTGGGAAAGGTTCCAAATAAAAGTGAATCTTGAAGTATATTTAAAAGGTTTTTCAAAAGATCTTATCCGACCAAAATCATTTTTAAAATTTAAAAAATAATGATTATAATTTTATTTAATTAAGCATACCATTGTGATTATGTGATAAATTGAAAAATCGTCAATGTTTGAGAAGGGGTATTTGTCAACGACATGTATAATTGTTTTAGGGGGATGATCATTTTGAGAATTTATCAAATCTATAATTGAATGATTGGTACTCTAAGAGATTTGATCAAGAGGAATCATAAAGATTAAGGGTGTTCCAGTCCATTTATCTGAATAGAAATTCATAGAGAAATCCTTGTAAAAAATCCTTCTAGAATTATTCATAATACTAAAAAAATATAGTTTAATGGATGGCCAGAGTGAATATTGGAGGAAATTTAAAATGTTTTTCTTATGCTTTCCAATGAATTTATTTTTGAGAAAGGAAATAGAAAAAAATTTATTGTAATGAATGTTACAAGTGAGTCTCTCTTGAAGGGACTCATTAAAGTATTTAATATTTTTGATAGCAATACCACCCTTATCAATTGGTTTTCCAAATTTCCAACTGTGGATAGTCACAAGTTCTATTTCCAGAATGCAACCTGTCCAAATAATTTTTTTTATTAAATTATTCATTTTTTTTTAAAAAGACCAACGGGCCATCATAGAGTAAACCATTTTAGAAACAATGGTATATTTGAAAAGGAATATTCTACCTACCTTAGAGGTAAATATACCTTTCCAAGAATAATTCTAATTAAGAACTTGGTCAACTATTGTAGAAAAGTAACATGATTTGGGTCTAACCCAAAAAATGGGAACAAGAAGATAATTAAATGTAAAGAAGCTTTATTTTATGCCTATGTCACTAGTTATATTACCCTTTATATTATTAGGAAAGTTATAACTTCATAATACTTAATTAAAACATATATTATTGGATATATTCTTTAAAAAATGTTGTATATTCCTTCAATGAAGGAATAAAACACTTTTTTAACAAACCATTAATCAGTTCCAATATAGGTATTAAAATCTAGTTTACTTTATCCAAATCAATATTATCTTTAATAAAAAATCATTATCTATGTACTAGGAATATATTAAGGGTTATGTTTCTCTCAATAATGAGTTTTCCATGAAGTTAAACTTTACATCGAATCACTTTTCTTAGTATCATTCAATATATCCTTTTTGAAATAGTACTACAGTATAATCCTTATACATAACAAAAAAATACTTCTAAAACATATTATAAAGATCAAAATACATAAGAAAATTAATCATTATGTGCCATTTTTATCAATAGGAAATTCTTATCCTTGATCCCTTATCTTCTTTTAAGGTATATTCCCTTTACACTTGGGGAAATCATTTGAATATTTCCTCAAATCCTTGTAGTTGAAACACTGAATATCAGTGATTTATTTCATCCCTTTTCATTCTTTTTTCTTTGTGATCCTTTTTTTCACACATATAACAAACTCACATTCCCTTCCAGAATTTCCTATCATGATTTATTCCATAGTTATCACTTGTGGGAAAATCATTCCAATTGTTTTTCCCATTGTCATTTTTTTTTCTCCATCGACCTCTTCTTATCTTACATACCATTGAATTAATAAGACTTGGATACTTATTTCTCCATACATATAGAATATAAAAATATTTTATCACATGAAGAAAAATTTTGAGACACCCTATCCATTCGAAAACATGGATTAATCCCTTCAAAAAAAATGTTTAATATCACATTCTGTGTTGCGTATGTGATTTGTACCATACTTAATTAACCTTTTAAAGGAAACCTTATACTCTGAAACACTCTCTTGTTAATTTTACTTTATTTTATTGATATTCATCTTTATCTTGGTTTATTAATTATGATGGAAATATTTTTCAATGAGTCTATCCTTAAAATATATTTATCCCATGAGTTTTATTTCTTCTTCCTCCCAATTATTCTGGATAAACAACCACCATTGATCAACAACACCATTGAGACAAAAAACTAAAATTGAAGCATTTTCAATTTCACCACATCTAAATGACAAAAATATATTATCCAAATACTTAATCCATTTTTCAGGTTCCATTGAATAAGTATTCCTACTAAATAATGAGGGCTTCATTGTATAATGTGATCCAGCATTAGCAGATCTCATTGTGGAACCGGTTTCTATATCTAGGTGAGGTTATTTTTCATTACCTGATTAATATAACCTAATATATTCTTAAATTTCATAGATAAAATTACATCTATATTTCCTTCATCCATCGAGAAACCTCTTTATTGTCCATGAATATTGATACCCTTCTTCCTTCCAGGTTCCATTTTGAAATAATGGTATCCACTATATTAGTGCATAACATTATTTAACATAATCATTAACCCCAAAAATACACTATTGTTTATCATAAATTGAAAATTTTATGCTTATCTTGTCTCATAATCATAAAAATGGTTTTTTGTTTTGATTTGTTCTCCTATACTGATCCTCAATGTCTAACTTATAGTTATATTCCCTAAACTATGTTTCTTTAATTCTAGTACATAAGGTTTCTACTGAAATTTCCTTGATGAAAAATGTAATGCCTTGACTCCCAATGTACAGATATGATTCTATAATTTATAACATTTTATGATTATAAGGAATCAAATATTGAAGGACCAATCAATTTAGCAGTTTCGGAGAACCAGAAACATAGATGATAAAAATTTTACATTAGGAATATAAAATATAACATAATTCATAAAAAAGATGTTAAATTTCAAATTTGAAAAAACTTTAAAAGATCACTTAATCTTGACCTAGGGAAATGAAAAAATTAGGTTCTTCTCAAATTATCAGCAAGGGTTAATAATAGAAAAATAGAACAACAATCAATAAGTATAATCAACATGGTAAGGTAAATAATTAAACACACATGACATTTAATCAATAAGATGATAATGAAATGAATCCATTTATTTTTTTCATAGTAAAAATATCATAGAGATTAATAACTAAAATATAAAAGCATAAAATACTTAATTATGGGATTCCATGTTTCCCATGTACCTAGAACCATTACCATCAACATGTATTCACATGATAGTTTAAATCTGTGGGATAAACCTATCATATTTGGCCAATCGATTCATCTCATTAGACTAATGATGCATCGAGGGGTTATCAATAACCAGGACCCACCCATGTCTTTAAGTCCAAATAATTCCTAAATATATATCAAATAATTGATTTCATTTAATTAATAATGTTCCCTATCATCAAATATCTATATTTTGTAAAGAATATGGATTTACTAATATTCTCCCAGTTAATAAAATAATATTCAAAGTCAACACAAAATGTAAAAAATTGGTATCAAGTTTATGAAAAAATCATATCCATCGTGAAATAACATGGATATTTAAGAAAAATTTAATTTTCAATAATAAATGATTATAATAAATTGATTGTTTCAAGATAAGGTTAACAATCACAAACAAAAGTGGGATTTCACAATAACTTTTACTACATGGTAATTTCCAATTAAAATCCCCTTTGATGAAATGATTCTATGTGAAACTTAAAATACCAAGAATTATAAATGAATCATGATATTACATGTCAATGAGAAGCATATATACCACATTAAAGTTAATAATAACAAATAAGTCTCAAAGGAATGTAAATTGAGATAAAATCCCTTACCTCACACATTATTTTGGTTGAACAAACTTTAACCTACTGTATGATGGTTTTGATAATTTTCTTAATTTTTTTCAGAAACATTTTAATTTTTTTATATCTTATATGATCCTTTTATAACATATTATTACCCATTCATTAATGATATTTCTTTTTTTCTTCATTTTGGGTAATAACTACTTTGTTTTTTGCGTTTGTTTTGACTTGTTACTTTTTCCATTATTTCTTTGATAATGATTTAATAAACTCCAAAATTTTAATCATGATATAAATATCATATATATTTATTATATATTTATTTATATTAACCCATAAAAGTTAGTGACGGTAAATGAAATGCACTGATCATAGAGACGGTAGGTCGTACGTACGCATGAACACTGCTTCCATTTTCTTATCATATTAAAGGAAATAAAAGTAAGTAACATATCTTTATATTATAATTACATTATCATATTTATGTTAAATATATTTCATGATTTTATTAAAAACATCCTTGTTACATTTCATGTAACGTACCAATGAATCAAATCGCTTCGCAAGGCAGTAGTCCATCGTACACATGAACGACATTTTTGTATTCCCATAAAATGGAAAGAATGAATTAATTATTTATATAATAATAAGATAATAATAAATACATTATAAATATCATATATAATATATATATACTATAAATTCATCATTACTTCTAACCTTTAATGGTGGTAATGGAAGAACGAACAGCATCGGTTCGTTAGGCAGTAATTCGTTGTACACACAAATGATGGTTGCATAAATAATTTGATGGAAGTGTGTGTGGTTGTATTTAATACCCTAAAAATAAAAACATAAAATTATATTTATGATACTGAAGTTATTAGATAATCATGATAAAAAATAATTTATGGAGTTGGAGAATTAAATAAAATAAAATCTTAGTTGACGAATATTACCTCTTCTTCGGGTATCTACTTTTGGTTTTCACTAATTCTTTCCTAAGATGGATTTATTCCAATTATAATGATTATATATTCAATGGATGAATTTTTGAAGTACATTTGGTATGTTTTCATGATAAAAATGTCTTGGTAAGTGTGACTATGTGAGGGGAGAGAGTTCCCTTTTATTGTGTAGGATGAGTGACATTATTGTATATTCCAAAACGTAAACAGTATTGGGAGATCTAATTTGACTTATTATCCTCTAATAATGAACAATTTTATATTAAATATGTTATATGGTCAAAATATGGTTATAAAGTTTAATTTTTACATGTTTATAGGTCATTTTTTTCTTACTTTTAACGTTTATTCCCTCAGTAAATATGTTTTCCTATTAATCACTACAATTAATTTTAACTATTTTCACTAATAATTGGGTTAAAAAATCAAGTTTACCATATAAAAAATTATTTATTATTATAATTTCAAATATATAATCCATTTTTCCATAAACATTTATAATTAGAATAAATTAATTTAAAATTGATCCCACATACTATATGTGAACGCTTGTTTTTAAAGTTAAAAAATTTCAAATATTTACTATGTTTTTTATCCAAATTAAATATAAAATTATTCATATTTCCCAAATTGTAATAATTTATTTATAATTGAACTATTGTTAATTTAAAAATAACTAAAAATATAATTTATTATTATAAATTATTTCTATGAAAATTATGTTTTCAATTAAAATATAGAATTTTTATTATTCATCAAAAAATAAAACTTCATAGAAAATATTTAAAAAAATAACCACAAAATAATTTTGAAATTAAAATTTCCAAAAAAAATATTTTTTCATAGAAAATTTATTCATGTTTCAAAATTTAGTTTTAAAACCACTTTTCTATTAAAAGGAGGCAAACTGTCTTTACAAAAATACATCTTTTATGTGTAAGAATGGATTTGTTATTATATTATTCATAGAAAACCTATTGTATAAATGTAAAAGGATTTATTTAATATATTATATACAAATTTAATTATGTTCATCCACTAACATTAATAAATTTATTTTATTAATATTATACACATTCAGTGCACAAATTTTTTTTATAAAAAATTCCCTTATATTCAATTGGTAAATTAATTAGTAACCAAGGAATTCAACCGTATATCATTATAAGTTACATAATACTATTTATAAACTCTAATGTAATAACTAGGAGATAATTTTCATTTTAAATATTAATATTAATTGTATTTGGTAAAACTTGTTCTTGTGTATAATGTGAGCTATCGAAGAAGGTCACTGTTTTGTGTAATGCAAGGTAACTCTGTGTTATGTGTATTAAAAGATATATCATATATTTAATTTATACAAAATAGTAATTATATTGTAAAGACTTGGGGTTTTATATTCCCTTCTCGTCCAGATTTTTTGTCTCACAAACAAAATTTAATAAAATATTATTCGTCTAGATCATTCAGTGTGTTACATTCTCCCCACTTTAAATAGATTGTGTCATTACAATTTAAAACGAATCTCAGTAAATAAAATTTTGGAATTTTAAAATTATTGTTTTGAAAACAACACATTATAAAAGGATTAATAAAATATACTCTTAATAAAAGAAAATGTTAAGTACAAATTTCATCTCAAATAATCACATAACTACATTTCCAGATAGGATAACACAAGTGGGAAATACAAATATGGATATAGAAGAGAACACTAACACTCAAATACTAAGGAAGAGTGACAGAGAACTTATTCCTAATAAAGTTAATGACTAAAAATGTCATGACCTATCCTAGAGTGTCCAATGCCATGACTACCCCAATCCTAACTCTAATAGGCTTGGGGTAGGTGACTAGCACCGAGTAGGCATGTCACACAAATGGGAGGAATTGACTTAAATAACATGTATCCACACACTTCTCCAACCCACAAATGTTTAAATGTAAAAAGACTAAGTAAAAATACATGAAAAGAACTATAACCCACAACCAGAGTACAATAGGGATAGCGTTGGTAAGTAAATATGACCAGAATATTAGCCCACAAAAAAAATTCGGTCAACATGTTCTTGAAACCCAAACATAGAAAGCCCTACCCAATCTAACATGAAGGAAAGGTTCTAAGGCTACTCTCTGAATCCATAGGAACAACACGGTATTTATGATATCACAAGTCCTGGTCCAGATTTCATCCTCCATGGACTCTGTTAAAAGATTTATCGTCGGCACAAGAAACAAAATGTGAAGGAAAATCATGTGCAAGGAGTATAAAATACTTTGCAGGACACCCTGAAACCACAAAGAAAATACACAAAGGAAATATACAATCATATTTACATAAGTATATGTCTATGGAATATAACAAGAATATATAGATATACTCAAACCATACAATGTAGCCTTGGGTAGGCCACTACCACTGCATACCTGTATAAGGGATTCAGTTCGGAGATTCCATGAAGCACACATCTAGGAGAACACACACTTGAGTCTGATAGCACTGATGACGTCTGTCTGAGAAGTACCATTATTTGGAAACAATCATGAGAGAGAGAAAGAGATGCTGAATTATTTAAAAAGAGATTCAATACATTGTAATAGGATTACAACAAGTTCTTTAGAGTGATACCAACAACTCCGTCTAAATTAACCTTCTATATAGAGGAAAAACACCTGGTGAATTTTTTCATGTCAATACTGAAGACTCTACCTAGGGCATGAACAAGGAATAAAAGATATTCTTCGTTCCTCTCAAGGGATTCTGAAAACTGTATCCTTGAAGTTCTGCTAAAGGGATCATACTCCTCTAAGTATTAAAAAATTCAAATAAACATTTAAGTGCATGATAAAGATAATAAATTCTAATGAAACTAGTCCAATGTATAGTGGATGAGAGAATAAATACACATAGAAATAGAGGGTACATGGTGAGTTTTTCTCACACATACTGTATCCCTTGACCCCAAGTACTGCTCATGTAAACAACCCATGTTAATGGATATAAGTCCATGTTAAAACCCACCATTTGTATCAAATTGACCATCTGAAAATTAATGTCAAAATGCTATATACGACTCATCAAATAGATGTGCGGTATGAAATATATTCCCTTTCGAATATTTCACCGGGGGGTTACTGGGCCTATGGTCCTGACCTGGTTCTGACCTAGTCAGACCGATCTGATTCTCCCTTCCTAGCACTCTATGCCACGTAGCCACCTGGTCGTACCCCAATGGCTCGCTCTGGCCCTATGCATCTTGAAACTCTGTTGGAATGTGTGCCATGTGGTTACCCCACCACGTCCCACAACCACCTCACCATGCGTATTCTCCCACGGTGTCCACTCTGGCCTCTGTGACTCCACTACTCCATCCCCGCAACTCTATGCACCGCCTCTAGCCATCTATCCACAACATCGCACTCCACCACCTCACCTCTCTGAACCACCGTGTCAGACCGATGTCGGTGGTCCCTTTCGCAAATCATCAGTCCACATCTGATGTCTTGTAACCAATGTTATTATAGATCCAGGTTCCTTGGGACCTGGTCTACACTAATCTAGCCTTCGTTCTTGGTTTTCCTCCAATCTGGGGTTTGATCACGTTTGTAACCACCGGGTAAGTCGAATCATGGCCATGCAGGTCAAATGGAGAAAACATGAAGATCGTGGGAGGTAAAATCACAAATAATACCCAATGAACGAACCTAGACATTTTTTTCATGTCAGGCTTGATTTGTTCTTATTATATGGATGAACGAACAAAAAACATTCTACCGAATTTAATCCAACCGATGATGCACATATCAATTATTGTTCAGTTAATTGAACCGTGTTCATACTAGAATAAGAATGGGATGGAAAAAATAATTAAACAAACACCCTATCCATAGTTTGGATAGATCGTTGGTGAAGAACGATTGGATTTCCATCATTGACGAGATCCTCCTACTCTATTGGAGTGATGATCCATGATTTGATTGATCATTTGTCTTCTTATTTTGAGAGGGTTCCACACCACATTTAAAATAAATTCCTAGGTTATAGAGATAACCCTAAATTCAATTAACAAGGTTAAATAAAAATATAACACATCACTGCATCGTTTGGTGATGTTAAAATAAAATAAATCAAAAATTTATTCTATTCATTAAAACATCCAAAAAATAACATTCATAGCCGAACCACGATGGCCAATGTTAGGCCTCACCTATGGTAAAGTCATCGTTCTGAACGGAGTGATTCCATCAGATTTCTTTCTTGGGCACCCGTTTAGAAATTATTCTACTTTTTCTTGGAAACTTCTCACATGTGCTATTAAAATTTTAACATTTTTTTCAAATATTATTTCTAGGCACACCAGACCTCAGAATCGCGTGATTTCTCTTTTCCTAGTCTCGAAATAATTCAATACAATATTTTGAATAATACAGAGAAATTATGGGAAATGAAAATCTATACACCTAATGGATTTATATCATTGAAAATCCAAAATAAAAGTCTTCTAAAAAAGATGTGGGTATTGTGCATGAATATAAGACTCTCGATCCCACGTTATCTTATAGAGATTCCAATGCTTCCACCTGACACACACCAAGAGAATCACTCGCCCACAAAGGATCCTCTCTTTTTGATCATTGATATCTATCAGGTACTCCTCAGTAGTCTCCTCATCCACAATTTACAGTTTTCCTCAGTCAATGACGTGAGTGGGCCATGCATATACCTCCTCATCTGCGACAAGTTGAAGAAATCGTGTACATGGTACAACTTCTGGGTTAGATCTAGGAGTTACACCACCTCTCCAACTATATGTAGTATCTAAAAAGGGTCTATGAATCTCAAATATAACTTTCCACCCCAGGAAAATCATTGGAAACCACTTTGGAGTTAGACCCAAAGAAACACATGGTCTTCATCCTCAAACTCCATAGGTCTCTGTCAACTATTGGCAAATAAATTCTATCAGCTTTGTGCGGTATTAAATAGCTCGAGGATGATCTGTATCTTCTTTGTAGTAGCTTGAACCAACTCCAGGCCGATGAGTGCTGACTCCCCTGGGTCATTCCAGTAATTTGGTGACCTGTATGGTTGCCTCTATATATCGTAGAATTGTTCCATACTGGTGGTGTAGTGGAATCTATGGTTGTAAGCCAACTCCACCCATGGTTGGTGATCCTCCCAAATATGATCATAGTCCAACATGAAATTCTACAACGTATCCTCTACATCTTGAATGTTCCTCTCTATCTTTCCATCCTTTTGGGGTTTGAAACACCATGCTCAAGCATACCTAAGTCCCAAACTCCTCCGAAAATCCCTTCCGAGACCATGATGTGAAGAGATCATCATGATGTAAAATAATCGTCGATGGAAATCTATGAATCCAAACGATCTCTTGCGCATAGATGAGAACAAATATTTCCACTAAACTCATCTCCTGGATAGGTAGGAAGTGGGCTGACTGGGTGAGTCGGTCACTGATCACCCAGATGGTATTGTGTCCCATGTACATGCGTGTTAAACCCATCATGAAGTCCATTATTATCCCATATCACTGACACTCTTTCACCTCATGGGGTTGAGCCAAACCCTCTATAAATTAGGGCTCAACCTTTACTTGCTTACAATTGAGGCACCGAGAAACAAAATTTGCATATCTCTTCTTCATTCTAGACCACCAAAACTGACATTGTAGGTCCTAGTACATCTTTCCCACACCTGGATATACTACCAAAGGGGACATGTGGAACTCAATCAGAACCTCCTACCACAATGCCACTGGCACAACTGGGCATCCTATAAAAATAAAAACATCTTCCACACCTTTATAATATCCATCTATAGCATATCTTATGGTTAATTGATCATATAGATTCTTGCGGTTGTTATCCCCGAGCGTCACATCCCTAACCTGATGTAAGAGTGTAAGGGTAAAAATCATGGAATTGAGGTAGGATCCCCCATCTGTATTCACAAATGATAACTGTAATGAGGCCAACTACTCTGATGCCTCATCCAGTAACTCCGAAATCAACCTCCTACTGACACCATATTCCACCACATTCCCCTTCCCAGGAGTATAAATGATCTCAAATTCATAATCCTAGAGAAATTAGAGCCGCCTTCTCTATCTCAATATCAAATCCTTTTGAGATAGTATAAATTTGATACTCTTATGATCAAAGTAAATGATAAACTGCTCACCCATCATGAAGTGTCACCACATCTTCAACCTGAAGACTACAACTACTAACTCATGATCATCGGTTGTGTAGTTCTGCTCATGTTGTCTCAACTGGAACAAACCATAGTCAATAACTTCATTCCTCTTCATGAGGATGCAACCAAACTCACTTCCTGATCCATCACAAAACACTATGTACTCAACACCCTCCTCTATCAATCTCAAGATCATGGTGCTCATCAAACTCTTCTTAAACTGCTAGAAATCATGTTGACACTTCTTTATCCACACGAAAGGATCCCCCTTTCGGGTCAAATATATCATAAGTACTAATATATTGTAGAAATCATGTATGAATCTCTAATAATAGAATTCCATCCCATGGAAGATTTTCACCTCCCTCACACTCTTAGGTGGCTCCCATGCAAAACTAACTCAACCATGGTTGTGTCCACTACCACTACATCCACCAAAATAACAAGTACAATAAAGTAGACTACCTGAATCTTGAATTGTCACTTTGATAGTTTCCAAAAAATATATTTCTCTCATAGCACGCCTAGAACCATACTTATGTGTCTCGTGTGCTCCTCCTCGGACACTAATTATACAAGGATATCATCGATTAATACCACAATGAACCGGTCTAAGTAGGGCTGGAAGATCTAGGTCATGGGTCCCATTAACACAGATGGGGTGTTCGTCACACTAAAGGAAATCACCATGTACTCATAACGACTGTATTAAAATCTAAAAGTCTCAATCGGTATATCCTCATCCTATACTCAAAGCTGGCGATAGCCTGATTGAAGTTCAACCTTCGAGAACTGTCATTCCCCTCTCAACTGGTCTAAGAGGACATTAATCCTCATCAGTGGAAACTTTCTCTTCAAGGTCACTTGGTTTAGACACCAGTAATCCACACAGAACATCATTCTCCCAACTTCCATTTTGGAAAACAACACTAGGCCTTCCCAAAGTGAAACACTCGGTCTCACGAAGCCCTTTCTCTACAAATACTCTAACTGTACCCACATCTTGAGAAGCTCCATGGGAGCTATTCAATATGTAGGTGACGATATTGGTGTCTTAATTGGGTGTAAGTAAATGAAAAATTCAATCTCTTGGTGAGGATTTAATCTAGAATCATGTTTTGGGAATATGTCCTCACACTCCACCACTACTATTGGGAACTGGAAACTCGTAACATATGTTGCATCTAGGTTCAAGCAAACCAAGTGATGAGTGATCAATTGCACACTCCTATGAATGATTCCACCATGTGATGCGTAGGTTTCCTTTTCACAAAAAAAGGAAAACCTCATCCCGTCATTGTAGACACACCAAACCCTTTACCTAAAATAGTAAATCTGGGCATGGGCCGAAGATAATCAATCCATACCTAGAATGATATTATAAGTCCTTGACGCTTCCACCAAGAGGATCCAATTGAAACTCTATCCTCCAAGGGTAAGTTCACACCGTCGACAATGATTTTTCATCATTGAGTCTCCTCTAATAGTCATCTCTAAGTGTAAGGTTTGAGTCAAGAGTTCTACCAGAATCTCAAGTTTCTTAAAAAGATGTGTGGAGGGAAAAGAATGAATATAAAATATACCTATCAGTATGGAAGATAGAGTATAAAAGACATATATTGTACCTTATATAATCCATAGAGTCTCAAGGTTATAAGCCTCAACATCAGGAAGGTTTCCCTACCCCTGTCCTCCAACTCCCTGAGCTTGGCACAGACCACCTGGGGGTCACAGTGGTAGAAAGTCCAAACATTGACCACATCCCACCGCTCTCCCAGCTCTGCTAGCACATCCTCCACCCTACATATCTTCCTGCTCCTAACTCTTATTCTACCTCAATGGTTCATCCATTGTCTCCTTGTTTTCAACAAAAAAAGTTGAAAAATATCAAGCGAGATGTCTCATTCTGTAACATGAGTAGCATCGCCTCACTCTAGGATGAATGGATCAACCCTGTGAACCCTAAACTACAAATCCTATGTCCGAGGACATCCTCATGAAACATATAACATGTTAGGATCCCTAAGACTGACATCATCTCCCTTATATTAATATTTCTTTACCTACATATCCTTTGTTGACTTTCATCGTCTATCTCTGCTTAGCAAGGATGCTCCCCACCACCAATGCCCGCTCAAGAACCCCCTACACAAGTAGGAATTATTAGCGGAATAATACTAGCTCTAATGTCTTTATGAAGACCCCAATCAAAGGTATGAGACTATATGTAATGATCTCTAACCATATCCATCGAGTACTTGGAAATTTTGGTAATCCTCAAGGAATAATGATCCACTCTCATAATGCCCAAATGTAGCTGGAGAATCTCTTGTATATGTACGGATCTCATTGTAACTAGTGGGAACTCTTATTTAAAGAGGTGTTCAATCTCATTCCATGAGATAATTACCTCATCATGAGATTGGGTAGTCCAACTCCACCATCACCCTACTCATCCTTAAAGAATTATCACTTCTAGGAACACCATTTAATTTAATGGTGTCCTGACTAGATGAAAAACTTAGGTCATAAACTCTAGCTAGTCCTCATCCACCTATGGGTTGGGTCACTTCCAAAATTGAGGGGTATCATCCTCTGAAACTAATGGAGCGTGATCATCCTACCCTCATCGTTTATTAGTACTATAGGTACCACTGGTATCTCCCCAGGTAGTGGTATAACTAGTGTACCACTTGGAGGTAACATCGTGGAAACCATTCATTCTACTGAAGACTTATCACTGATGGGTTTATCCATGTGATCGAGATGATGAATACTAGGTGATATATGTCATGGAGGCATCCAGTAATAAAATAAGATGAACCACCTCCAATGACTATATCTGGATAGCTGACCCAAAAACGACATAGAAACCACAACCCATTACTATATGGTTCCTGTACAATTAGTTTTCATTACAACTATTTTTTTCCTGTACTGAGTCGAAAAGTAGGTTATTAGAGTCTTGGTGTATAGATACGACAGCCACTACACCATCACTGGAGTCCCTGGCCTAAAATCTGAACTGAAACACTTAACATCGTATCCTCAAACCAATCTCATAGACTCTTGATCATAAGGTTGAACTGACCACCTTTGATACAACTCTATCATGACCCATCCCAGAGGGGCCCATGTCGTGACTACCATAATCCCACCTCTAATTGGCCAAGGGTCGGTGACTAGCATTGGGTTGGCATGTCACACAAATTGGCGACATTAGCATAAGGTAACTATATTCATGAACACATATCCAATACACAAATGCTAAAATGTAAAAAGTAAAGGTAAAAAATGAATGAAAACTACTTTAACCCACAACCAGAGTATAGTTTTGAAAGTGCTGGTATGTAAATAGGGCCAAAATAAAATCCCACCAAAAAGAAAGTCTCTGAAAAAGTTCCTAAAACATATCCGTAGAAAACCCCACCTTATACAACTTGAATTCAAGGAATTAGGGTTACTTTCTGAAGCCGTAGGAACACCATGGTCTGTCTAATATAACAAGGTTCCATCCGATCCTGGTCTACCCTTGACTATATCAAAAGTTCGCTTGTCTACACAAGACATGACATGTGTGGGAAAAGCTTGTTCTTGGGTGAGTATAAAAATACTGAGTAGGACACCATGAAACCACAAAGAAATACACAAGTGAATGATAAATCCATCTATACACAAGTATATGTATACAACATATAACAATAATATCCATATATAATCAATCCATACCACATATCCCAGGGTAAGTCATCACCACTTCATAGAAACAAAATGTATTTAGTTCAATAATTCCACGAAGAACACATTCGGAGGAACACACTCTTGATTCGGATAGCACTGATGATGTTCATCTAAGAAGTACCGTTCAATGAAAACTACCACAAGATATAGATATGTTGAATGATCTGAAGATAGATATGGTACATCAGAGGTGGATCACATCCAGGTCCATGGGGTGATACCAACAACTCCATTAGGACTAACCCACTAAGTAGAGTATCGACGCGCAGTGAAGTTGATCACATCAATACCTATCCTAGGGAATGAAGAAGTAATAGAGGATCCACTCCAGTCACCTCATGGGATTTTAACAACTCTATCCTAGAATTCCTACTGAAGGGATCATATTCCTAGGAGTAGGACATTAGTCCAACAAACCATCAGGTAAACTATATCGGGAACACAACCTAAGGAAACTCATCCAAGATATAGTGGACTATAGAATCAATATGAATAGTAATATAGGGTACATTTTGTGTAGTTTTCACACCTACCATGTCCTTTGACCCTGAATACTACCTTCGTAAATAGACCATGTTACTAGAAATAAATCTGGTTTAAAGCCCACCATTAGTCTCAAAAGGACCATCTCAACATCCGGATCCCAATTCCATAGACACCTCATCAAATGGATGCACAGTTTGAATGATATTCGAGTTTAAATACTTCAACGGGGTGTTACTATTCTTGTGGTCCCAACTCAGGGTTATACCAGTTGGCCTAACCCACCTAACCTGGTGTATCTTACTCGATCCTTCTTGGCACGCTGGCCCACCTGGTCACACCCCACTGGACTACTTGGGCCCTCCGCGTCTGGCCTGCTCCACTAGCACGTGGCTCGCGACCACCACACCACTTAGCTCATCACGCCGCATGGGCTCCAACCTCCATGTCTACCTGCGACCCCATCACCATTCATGTAACGACCCAAATTTTCATTAATGAAAATTTCTCTTTATCTATTTGAAAGTCTTATATGGTTATATAAAATGTGAAATTCTTTGATTTTATGTTTCATGATTTTAAAATACTATTAAGAATTGTGACCATTGCTAATATAGCCCTTGAACATTGATCACATGATTTGTATAAATATACGGCTTTAACAAATCCAATTTACTCAGACAAAGGAAGCGATGACCTCATCCACTAGACTTTCCCCATATGAAGCCCATTTTCGGAGCACAAAAAGGTGGTGGAGTAATTGGGTTTCACTCTTGACCAAGCCCCAGATGAGCCTGAACACGTTAAGCTTGAGCAGAACCAACTACGAGTGAAGTGTAAGTTAATAGAGATTACCACCCAAGTGATGTTATCCGAGCCACCCCAAGAGTCTATCACCACTGTACACCAAACCCTTCAGTCTTATAAAAGTGTTATAAGTAGTTATGTAACCAGACCCTATCACTATGACTATATAAATTATTTTTGTTTAGAAATTGTGCATTCATTTTATTATTGTTACATTGTAAACAATTTTTAATGAACAAAGACTATTCTAAGTTAATATTCAACTAAAAAATATATTTTAATGATTTAATGGATTTTTGAATAAAAAAATATTTTAATAAAATATTACAATTAAATTAAATTTTATTATATATAAAGGATCATATAATTTTATGAATGTAATTGTTATTTTTGTTTAGGTTTGAAAGCAGTTTTTGTCAAAACCCAATAATTTTTTGTAAATGTTGGTTTTTAATTTAAAAGTCAAAATTCACATATTTGTAAAATAATTTAGATAAAATGAATATTTTTTTTGGAATCAGGACATCAAACTTATTCAATGGGGAATTTTTTATAATTTTCTGAGACAGTTAAATTTTTGGATAAAAATTAAATAACGTTTAAATATATAAGGTGTTTTATGACATCATAATGACACAATAGTCATGTAATAAAATGTTATAAACATTATTTTTGGCCAATATATGTTTTAAAATAGAAATAATTTGATTTTAGATTTGTTTGATTTATTTTACAAAGCTTTAGTGGACCCTCCAAGACTTGTAAAACATTTTGTCTTTTTAAATTGTTTTCCTTGAGAGTGTGACTCACCTCCACATAAGAAACGCTATTATTTTAAGTTGTTTGGCTACTAGACTCACAAAATATTGTATTCCACTCTACTTTGGAAAAAAACCATGTGCTGGTTTTTGGTTTTGATTAGTTTGATGTGATGTGTCCCAAACCTAAATAATAAATAATTCCCCCTCCTTTCCAATATAAACCACCAAATCTCCCACTTCCTCTTTAGTCAAAGACTTTGGAGTTTGAACAACCCCTACCCTCTCTTCTCTATAATCCTCCCAAGGTTCCCAAATATCCCTAGAAGCCTCTCTCAAGCCTGTCCCAAGCCTTTGGGATCATAAATCAAAGTAAGAGATTTCTTCATATCTCATTTTTTTCTAATTTTCCTTATATTGTTTTGACCTTTCCTGTTTCTTCTCCTATTCCTATACAATTGGGTTCAAAGGTGTAGGAGACAAAGAACAAAAGACAAGACCCAGCTACCCACCAAATAGATTCTTCCGAGGTCTTGGTGCAGGCTAATAAACAAGATCATGTGTCCTCTACAAGTTCAAATCTAAGCCTCTTCTCCTTCCCCCCACACTTCTTCAATTCAATGAAGAAGGTGCTTATTACACATGATCTGGCATGAAAAATATAGACGGGATCCCTCGAGCTAGTGCCCATCTGTTTTCTTTGTTGTGCAAGGGATCGGAGGTGTGCAGGTTCACTCTTTCTTGTTCTGCTTTTTTTCTCAGGTTTCCTTGCCTTTGGGTGGTCTTTTTTATTGTTGTAATGTTTGCTTGATGTTTTTATGAATGGTTCCCACTCCCCCACAAAATGGTTTCTTCTTGAAAATAAAGAAAATGAATTTTGTGGTTATGACCTTTTGTTTTCAATTAAAAATATTGGGGTATGATTTCGTACCTCTATCATAATACCCTATTTATGTTTCGATGATGGGAGACCCCTTTCTCTTTCATTAATGCCTCCCATGTACACTCATTACCATGCCGAAATTACATGCTGGATTTATCTCCCCTCTTTTACATCCAAGTAACTCTTTTGTATTATGCATCTAAATTCCATTACATTTTTTGGTAAATTTATATATATATGACCCCCTTAATGTTTATTTCATGTACATATGATAAGAAAACCTTTTCTAAATCATCTAACATATTCATGAATCCTTATGTCACGCCGTTATGCTACCGAAATTTCACCATGTTCTTCCAATCCAAGATCATTGTGTAGTGAATACCATACCCATGTCTCTATCATGGGTATTCACCTTTATGAACATATAAAAATTGAATGTTACTTTCATGTATTTATTAGATATTACTTAATTGTGGAATAACTTATGATGTTAATTGATTCCATGTTATATGATCTATGTGGCACAATTATGCATGAAATGAAATGTTTAAGAACTGTGTGCCCTGATAGAGCTCCAATGCGTTGGGTAAAGTATAGTATCATGAAATGTCTTGTGAAATGGGTGTTTACTCATGCTAATTCAAGTGAAATGAGGTTTTACCCATTCTTATTATGCAATGAGGGTTTACTTATGCTCCATGTGCAATGAACCTTGGCCCATGCTAATTCCATGTTAAGTGTTACTGCCAAATTTCCATGTTATGATTATTATGCTTTATCATGCCTTTATGTTTATGTTTCCCTTATGCTCTATTGATATTCCTATTGACTAACATGTATTGTATTCCTCATGTTATTCCATTTTTATTCTTTTACTGGGATTTATATAACACCCCTTTCTTATGCATGTCCTCGGGTTATCCCATGAAATTCCAAGTATGAGGGAATATAGTGGTCTGTTAAAAGAATTTTTCAATAACGATGTTGTGTGTTTTATGTTCTCAGATATTATTGAATATTCCAAAGCTCAAAATACACTAGACCTACCAATCTTCTCTATTGTATCATGTGATGATTTTATGTAATAAATCACGTTTAAGTGTGTAATAAAAATCAAGGTTGTTGTATTTGGTATCAGAGGATAGGTTTAGTTATTTTTGGTATTAGGATTAAAAAACCCTATTGAAGAATTAGAGACATGAATAGGTATAATAAAAACGTCCCTATGTATTAGTGAGTATTGAGTAAGTGGTTTATCAAGAAAATAAATCCCTATCGGGATAAGAGCAGGTAGACGTGGCTCTGGCACAGATGTATCCTAGGGGTAAAACCAGAAAACAACACTTTGATCTAAACTTGAACTGGAACTGGTGCATGACAATGGGCTTTGCTGCACTCTTGGTTACGACACTCCCGGGGGATATGATTTGGTAAATTCACAATATTATTATGAACCCTTACTAAGGTAATTAAAAAAATTCCCATAAGAATATATGTTAGAAAGTATATCATGAATATCATAAATTGAAGCCTATAGATTCATGTGATAAGGAAATAAATGTTACTTATAATTCATTTGTTTGGTCCTTGGAATCCCCTTTATGTGTTCAATAGTTCCAAAGTACTCATCTATATTGGATAGAGTAGAACCATCACCCATAGCTCTATGCATTAGTTTATATCCCAAAATCCTAGTATAACAATCTCAGCACCACCACAAATCATGGAAGTAAAGATGTCGGTGAGTATGGAAAATGGGGAAATCATTGAATCCAATGAATATAACTCCTACCCTATCATAACTTATGGATTTAATTTCCCCGTGAACCTCATCATACTCCCTCTGGTGGAATTTGAGAAAATTCTTAGCATGGATTGGCTTTCCTTATATAGATCCAACATAAATTGTCATGGGAGGGAATCACTCTCCATGTGGAGAATCGACCCCCGATTATATAAAAGTTCAAGGAGGAAGATGAATCTTATTTAGATCCATCATCTCAAGCACGAATATTACCACCCTATGAGCACACGTATCTAGCTTAAATGATTGTGTCTAAGGAGGAAAAAGGCCTTGAAGACATGCCTATTGTGAAAGAATTCGATGAAGTGTTTCCTAAGGAATCGTCTAGTCTTCCTCCTATAAGAGATGTTGAATTATAAATTGATCTTATACCTGGGTCATTTCCAATATCCAAGACTCCTTATATAATGGTTTTTTTGGAGCTTGAGGAGCTGAAGAAACAATAACTTAAGAATCTGGATAAAGGGTTTATATTCCCAAGTGCTTCACCATGGGGTGCACCAGTCCTCTTTGTCAAGAAGAAGGATGTGTCAATGCACCTTTTCATCAATTATCGTGAACTTAAAAAAATCACATTAATGGAAAAGTATTCTCTCCCACGAATTGATGACTAGTTCGATCATCTATTTGGAGCACAATACTTCACCTAGGTGGATTTTCGGTCGAAATATTATCAAGTAAGGGTGAATAAGGAGGATATCCCCAAGACTGCCTTTTTACAAGATACAAGCACTATGAATTCATATTAATGCCATTCAGACTGAAAAATTCTCTATAAATATTCATGGACATGATGAATATAGTCTTTAGAGATTATATCGACAAATTTTTGGTAGTCTTTATAGATGATATTCTGATATACTCCAAAACCAAGTAGGATCATGAGGAGCATCTAAGAATTTTACTAGAGACCTTGTAGAAAGAGAATCTCTATGAATAGTATTGAAAGTGTTAGTTCTAGTTAAAGGAGGTCTCATTATAGGAACATATAATCACAAGAAATTGGAAATATGTGAATCCCTCCAAAATATATGAAATTGAGGGATGGCCAAGTCCAACATCAGTAACGGATATCCATAGATTCTTAGGGATAGCTAGATATTTTTGACTATTTGTGTGAAATTTCTCACAATTGTCCAACCCTCTTACTAAGATAACTTAGAAGGGAGTAATGTTTTCTTGGGGTGATGAATGCGACGAAAGCTTCAAGGAGTTAAAAAAGAATTCTTATCACTGTGCTCATGCTCACTTTACCCACAAGTGGAGAACGTTTATGGTATTCAATGTTGCTTTGAAGAAGGGCATGGGCTGTGTATTGATAAAAAATTACAAAGTCATTGCCTATGCTTCGAGGCAATTGAGAGTTCATGAGAAAAATTATCTGACACATGATTTGGATTTGGCTGTGGTGATCTTCGCTTTGAAAATTTAGTGGCATTATCTCTTTGGGGAAAAGTGTGAAATATATACGGACCACAAAATCCTCAGGTATATATTCACCTAGAAAGAGTTGAACATGCACCAACGAAGATGGTTAGAGCTGATCAAATACTATGACTTCTCAATCCACTACCACCCTAGGAAAGCGAACAAGGTGGCAGAAGCTTTATGTAGAAAGGACCCAGCAATTCTATCATTTATGATAATTGAGAAGGATCCAATCTTCTTAGACATAGTGAAGATGGTCATGGAAATCATAATTGAAGGGAACACCATCAATCCTTTCACAAATTATTCTTCAACTATATGTTTTTTAAATGGTAAAGGATGCTCAAAAGGATGATGTGGGAATTCAGAAAAGAGTGGAAGCTATCAGAAAAGGGAGATCCTCAGAGTTCGGTGTTAATGATGAAGGAATTGTGAGACTTGAGAAAAGAATATGTGTTACATCAAGTCTGGAACTGAAGAAGCATCTTTTAGATGATTTTCATAGTTCAAATTTATCTATTCACCTAGGGAACACAAAGATGTATCGAGATCTCCAAGAGCATTATTGGTTGGATAATATGAAGAAGGAGATCATTGAGTATACATCAAAGTTCTTGGTGTGTCAGCAAGTGAAGGTAGAGAGGCAGAAGTCTAATGGGATGATGAAACAATTTCCCATACCATCATGGAAATCGGAGAACATCACCATGGACATTATCATCGGACATCAAAAAACATACAATTTAAACAATTAAATTTGGGTTGTTGTGGATTTTCTTAAAAATTCTGCACAGTTCATTGTAATTCTAAAAGATTTCTCATTGGATCAACTAGCACATATATACATCAGGGAAGTGGTAAGACTGCATGGAGTACCACTATCTATTGTATTCGATTGAGATCCAAGATTCACCTCTATGTTTTGGAAGAGTTTTCAATATTCTCTGGACACTGAACTAGACTTTAGTACGGACTATCATCCTCAAACTGATGGCCAATCTGAGCAGACTATCCAAACACTTGAGGATATGTTGAGAGCATGCTAAATGGAAATTAAATGAGGATGGGATCAACATCTTCCTCTAGTGGAATTCTCATAAAATAATAGCTTCCACTCGAGAATGAGAATGATTCCTTATGAAGTCATGTATGGGAAGAGGTGATGAACACTGTAATGATGGGATGAAGTCAGTGAGTGTAAGCTTCTAGGACCATAAATGGTCGAAGAAATTGTGGAGAAGGTGAAAACCATTCAGCATCATATAAAGGCAGCCCGGTGTCAACAGAATAGTTATGCAGATAACTATCGATGAGACCTTGAGTTTAAAGTTGGATACGTGGTATTTCTATGCATATCTCCATGCAAGAAGGTCATGAGGTTTGGAAAGAAGGGGAAGTTAAGTCCTAGGTACATCGGCCCCTTCGAGATTCTTGATCATGTTGGGGCTGTGGCTTATCGACTAGCACATCCACCTACCATGGCCAAAGTACATGATGTCTTCCATTAATCCCTTTTAAAGAAGTACATACCAGACCCTTCACATGTACTCTCTTCAGAGGTAGTACAACTAGAGGATGATCTTTTTTACGAGGAGAAACAAGAAATGATCTTAGATCAAAGGGAAAAAGTACTATAAAATAATATAAAATCCCCTTTGTAAAGGTGTTGTGGTGAATCCACAAGATTGATGAAGGGACATGGGAATCAGAGGAAGTGATGAAGCAAAGTTACCCACATTTTATTAGAGTGTGAAAAGGAAATTTTGAGGGCGACGTTTCTTAAGGGGGAATATTGTAACGACCCAAACATTCATTAATGAAAATTCGTCTTCATCTAATTAAATGTCTTATTGCGGTTATATAAAATGTGAACACCATTGGTTTTATGTTTCTAGATTTTAAAATACTATTAAGAATTTTGACTATTGTTAATATAGTCACAGAACAATATCCACATGATTAGTATAAATATAGGGATTTAACAAATCTAATTAACTCAGAAAAAGGAAGGAATGGCCTTATATAGTAGACTTGCCTTATGTGAAGCCCATTTGTCATAGGTTGGAAAGGAGGTGGTGTCATTGGGCTTAGATCTTGACCAATCCCAAGCCGATCTTGAACACGTTAATCTTAAGCGGAACCGACAACGGGAGAAGTGGAAGTTAATAGAGACTACCACCCGAGTGATGTTATCTGAGCCACCCCAAGAGTCTATCACCATCGCACACCTTACCCTTCGATCTTAAGTAGGTGTTATAAGGGGGTATGTAACAAGACCCTATCACTATGATAATGTACATTATTTTTGTATAAATAATGTGCATTCATTTTATTATTGTTACTTTGTAAATAGTTTTTAAATAACAAATAGTATTTTTAGTTAATATTCAACTAAGAAATATATTTTGATGAATTAATAGATTTTTGAATTAAATATTATTTTAATAAAATATTATTTCTAAATTCATTTTTATGAAATATAAATGATCATATAATTTTTTGAATGCAATGGTAATTTTTATTAAGGTTTGATAGTAGTGTTTGTAAAAACCCATGAATTTTTAGTAAATGTCAGTTTTTATTTCAAAATTAAAGAATCACATATTTGTAAAATTATTTAGATAAAATGAATATTATTTTTGGAATCAGGATTTCGAAATTATCCAATGGTGAATTTTTAATAATTTTTTGAGACATAAGAATGTTTGGGTAAAAATTAAATACTATTTATATATATAATGTGTTTTATAACATCAAATTGACACAATAGTGATGTAATAAAATTATATAAACATTGTGTTCGGTCAATATATGTTTTAGCATTATAATAATGTAATTTTAGGATTTTTTATTTATTTTACAAAGCATTAGTGGACCCTCCAAGACTTATAAAACATTTTGTTTTTTTAAATTCTTTTCCTTGAGAGTGTGACTCACTTCCACATAAGAAACCCTATTATTTTAAGAAGTTAGGCCATTGGACTCATAAAATATTTTTTCCCAGACCACTTTGGAAAACACCATGGGTAAATACCATGGGCTAGTTTGTGGTTTTTATTAGATTAATGTGAGGTGTCCCAAACCTAAATAATAAAGAATTCCCCATCTTTTCCTATATAAACCCACCCAAGATCCCACTTCCTCATCACACAAAGCCCTCGGAGTTCGAACAACCCATGCAGTCCTCTCTCTATAATCCTCACAAGGTTCCACAAGCACCCAATAATCCTCTCTCAAGCCTCTCCCAAGCCTTTGGGATCACACTTCAAAGTAAGGGATTTCATCCTTTCTCATTTTTGTCCAATTTTATTTATGTTGTAATGCCCTTCTGTTTTCAATTAAAAATTTTGAGGTATGATTAAATGACTCCCTCCTTCAACCCTCTTTAATTTTGGATTATGGGATACCCCTTTCCTTCTCATTAATGCCTCCCAAGTACACTCGTTACCATGCTGGAATTCCGTGAGGGATTTCTCTCCCCTTTTTTACATCCAAGTAATTATTTTGCATTATGCTTCTAAATTCCATTACATTTTTTGGGACATGTATCTATATGACCCATTTACTATCAATTTCATGTACATATTATGAGACACCATTTTCTATCTCATCAGCCATTTTCATGAATCCTTATTTCACATAGTTATGCTGTTGAAATTGCACCGTGTTTTTCCAAAACAAGATCATTATGTAGTGAATACGATACCCAATTCTATATCTAGGGTATTCACCATTATGAACATATACATATTGAATGGTAATTTTATTTATTTATTCCACATTACTTAATTTTGGAATAACTTATGATGTTTATTGATTCCATGTTATATGATCCATGTGGCACACTTGTGCATGAAATGAAATGTTTAAGAAGAGTGCCCCTGATAGCCCTCTAATACATTGGTTAATGTATAGTATCATGATACGTCATGTGCAATGGATGTTGACTCATGATAATTCAAGTGAAACTAGGTTTTACTTTTTCTTCATGTGCAATGAGTCTATACTCATGCTCCATGTGCAATGAACCTTGGCTCATGCTAATTCACTGTTAAGTGTTGTTGCCACATTTCCATGTTATGATTATCATGATTTATCATGCCATTATGTTTATGTTTCACTTATGATCCACTGATATTCCTATTGAATAACAATTATTGTATTCCTAATTTTATTCCATGTTTATTCTCTTACTGGGATTTATAGATCACCCATTTCTAATGCCTTTCCTCATGTTATCCCATGCAGTGCTATGTATGAGGGGATGTAGTGGTCATGTAAAGGAAGTTTTTAATAAAGATGTTGTGTGTTTTATATTCAAAGCTATTATGTAATGTTCAAAATCCCCAAATACACTAGACCTCTCAATCTTCTATGTTGTATCAATTGAAATTTTTATGTAAAAATCATGTTTAAGTGTGTAATAAAAAGAAGGGTTTTTATAACACAGCTCTACCTGCCGCATCTGCTCCAGCCTCTGTGTCCAGCAACGGTTCCTCTACTCCATCCCCATGTCTCTAGCCACCTCCTTCCACCTATCCACACTAGTACCTCGCCTCACTAGACCACTGTGATGGTGGTCCATTCAATGGACAACCGGGCCACCTCCAGTGTTCGGAATGAAAAAAAGATGCATACATAGGTTCAATGGGACCATATCTACAAATATACAACCTTTTTTCTCTTTATCCCCTGATACATGTGTATGATCGCATTGATAACAAACCAAAAAGCTGAATTGTGGCCACGAGGGACCAATGGAGAAAGTGCAAAGAATAGGAAAGAGAAAACAATAAATAAATCCCAAGGAAAAAACCTCCTCCTTTGTTCGTATTGGCCTCAATTTTCTATCATTAGAATGAAGAATAAAGAGAGAAAAAAATCGATCTAATTTATTCCTACCGATGATGTACATATCAATTCTTGTTCACTGAATTGATCTGCCTTAATCATAGATTTAAAATGGGATTAAAAAAATCATAAAACAAATATCCTACATAGAGTTTGGTTCAATCATTAGTGAAGAATGATTTCATTTCCATCATTGACGAGATCCTCCAACTCCATTAGTGTGATGATCGAAGATTTTATCAATTCATCATCACCATTTTTTGAGAGGGTTCCTCCCCACATTTTAGATGAATTTCGGGGCCATTTTAATAACCATTAATTACATTGAAAAGGTTTTAAAAAAAATATTTGTTGTTGTGTCTCTGCGTAATGTTAATATAAAATAAATCTTTAATTTATTTTATTCCTTAAAACATCCAAAATCTAAATTTCCTAGCCGACCTATGTAGGATGATATTAGGCCTTGCCTAGGGTAAACTCTCTTTTCTGAACACAAGGGTTCCCTCAGATTTCTAATTAGGGATACTATTTATAGGTTATTTCACTTTTTGATAGAAACCATTCGCGTGTGCTATTTAAAGTGTAATATTTTTCCAAACATTTATTCTGGGAACACCCGGTCTCGGAATCACATGCCATCTCAATTCCTGGTATTGAAATAATTCTATATAATATTTAAAATAATACATGGAAAAATCTGGGACATTTCTGAAAATCCATAAACCAGAGGTCTGAAAAAATTCATTTATAATATGACAAAATTATTTTTTCAAAATGTTTTTTTCATGAGTTGAGAAATTATTTCTCTCTATAAAAATATAATGAAATATACATACTTGATACATTCTTATTTCACAATAACAATATTTTCATTTGTTCATGCATTGAACTATATATTCTTCATCTCTTTGACCATTTTCAACAAATGGTGAATTAATACATTACACTCAAAAACGTTTTTCAAATATCAAGTTAAACCATTTCATAAATGGTTAACCATATATCCCTTCCAAAATATCAGGCTCCAAATATTATAAGGTCACTGAATTTCAAAAATGAACTTATCATTAATCTAAACTACATGAAGTTTCTCTAAATTGTTACATAAAAAACATTGTAATACCTTCATCGTGTACTCTTATAAAAAATGGTAATAGCATGAATTGCCATTAATTTTTTAAACCATTAATGATTCCTTATTTTATAATTAAAACAAAGAGTATTGGATATATTCCTTAAAAGATCTTCTAAAATCCATTAATTATTTTATAGAACTAGATTTCAACAAACCATTCATCAGTTCCAAGGTAGTTAGTATTATCAAATTTAAGTTATCTAAATCAATAATCTCTTAAATAAAACATCATTATCTAAGTAATAAGAACATGTTAAGGGTTATCTTTATCTCGATAATTTTTTCCCAATAAGTGCAACATGCCACTGAATAACATTCCTTAGTGTCGTTCAAAACATTTTTTAATAAATTTTACTATAGTAAAATCTTTATACCTAATAATAAAATACTTTTACAACATATTCCAATGCATCAAATTAACAAGAACATTAATCATTCTACTTCAGTAATATTATTATCATTTTCTTGACCTTGATCCCTTAGCTTCTTCTAATCTTTATTCCCTTGACTCATGGTGAATTTATTTACATAGTACCCTATATGCATAAAATTAAAACACATAACAATAGTATTTTCTTTATTCACATTGTAATACTTTTTAGGGGACCCATTTCAACACACTTTTAACCAACTCCCAATCCCTTCACAAATTTCCCATATATATTATTTCCATAGTTATCACCTGTGGAAAATCGTTCTTCTCCTATTTCCCATTATCCGTAATTTTCTCCATCGTTGTCTTCTTCACATTATTACCTTTTAATCAATACGATTTGGATAATTATGTCTCTGTCATGATTTCACATAAAACAATTTATTACTATGAACAAATATTTTGATACAACAGTGCCAATAAAATACATAGATTAATCCCTTTAAGGAAATGGTTGATCGCGCATTTTGTGTTGTGTATGAAATCCTTCGAAAACCTTACTAACCTTATAAGGGTAGCCTTATCCTCCAAAAAATACTTTATTCCAATTACATTAATGTAAGTAAAATTATCTTTATCTTAGTTTGTTAGTCATGACTGAAATATTTTTCATATATTGTGTCTCTTAAAGAATTCCATCCCACAAGTTCTATTTCATCTTCCTCCCTATAGTATTATGGATCAACGACCACTATTGATCATCATGACCATTAAGTCAAGGCACTTACATTTTATCCTTTTTCATTTTCACCACATCCTAATTCTATAAATATATTCTCCAAAGACTTAATCTATTTCGTAGGTTCCATTAGTTCAGTAGTCCCACTAAATGATGGGGGACCCTATCGTATAAAGTTATCCAACATCGGATGACCTCTTTGTGGAACAAGTTTCTCCATTCAGAAAAGTTTATTTTTCATAACATGGTTAATATTCTATAATATATCCATAAATTTCCCAGTTTGAATACTATCTGTATCGTTTTTCTCAATAGATAAACCTCTACATTGACCTCAATTATTCATACCATTATTCCTTATTTGTTATATTTATAAACAATGGAATACACTAGATTAGATCACAACATTATGTAACAAAATGTTTAATCCCCAAACTAGTCAAATACATATAATAAATTGATAAATTTATGCATAGATAATAACATAATCATAAACATGGTTTCTTTAAGTTTCTCTTTTATACATAACCTCAATTTCTACAATAGGGTTTTGTTCTTTAATCTATATTTTCCTAATTCTGGTTCTCATGGTTTTTAATAAACTTCCTTTGATACCAACTATAGTACGTCAACCACAGAAGTCCAGAGTTAGTTCCTTACATTATTATACTGGAATGATTACACGAAATATAATCTCAATGGACCGATGAGTATAATATTTTTGGTGAACCAGATACATACGTGATACCGATTTTACATTGAGAATAGAAAATTAAATATAATACATAATAAAAATTTATTAAACTAAATACTTAAAACACTTTCAAATATCTCTTATTTATAACCTGGGGAAAGTAAAAAAGAATAATGAAGATGTCAAATTAGTAGTAAGGGATATGTATAGTGGAATAATATATGAATCAATAAGCAGAATGAACATCGTAAGGTTAATAGTTGAACACACATTCCATATATCAATATTCTGAGAATGAAATGCATCCATATTTTTTTCATAGTGAAAATATCATTGATAATAATAAATTAAATATTAATGTAGAAAATACTTAATTATAGTACTCAATGTTTCACAAATATATGGAACATTTACAGTCAATATGTATTCTCAAGACAGTTTGTGTATTTGGGTATAAACCCATCTGATTTTGGCTAACTAATTTGGATCATGAGATAATTGATGAATTTAAAGGATATCATTAACTTGGAAACACATATTTCTTTAGGTAAAAACCATTACTTATATATAGAATTATCTATTTAATTTTATGAATAATTTTCCCTGTCATCAAATACTTGTACTGAGTACAGAATAATGATTTACTTATATTTCTGGAGTATGTCAAATCACGTTAAAAGTAAACACCATATTAAATAATTGGTATAAAATTTAGGAAATAATTATATCCATCTTAAAATAATAGGTATTGTTAAGATAAATTTAATTTCTAATGAAAACAATTAAAATATAGTGATTGTTTCAAGGGAATTTTGACATTCACAAAAGAAAGTGATATTTCAAAAAACAAATTACCATAAGGTACTTTTCAAGTCAAATATCCTTGGATGTAATGATTCATCATTAAATTTAAAATAACATTAATTTATAAACAATCAATATGTTATATGTCAAACTGTAGTATATACACCACATTAAAGTGAATAATAACAAATAAGTATCAATGGAATGTAAATTGAGAAAAAATCTCTTACCTTACACATCATTTTGGTTGAACACTCTTTAACCTCTTATAATGGTTTCAAGAATTTTATTAACTTATTAAAAAACCATATTAATATTTATGATATCTTGTATGATCATTTTATAACATATTATTACCCATTCGTTAGTAATATTCCTTATTTTCATCATTTTGGGTAACAACTACTTTGTTTTCCAATTATGTTTTTGCATGTTATTTTTTGTTTCTATTACTTAGATCTTGATTTCATAATCCATAGAACATATTCCATAATTTAAATAAAATATATATTTAATATTTATTTATTTATATTAATACATAAAATTTTGTGATAGGAAATGAAATGCAAGTTTTATGGCGACAATAGGTTTTACGAACGCATGAACGATGCTTCCATTTTATTATTATAATAAAATAAATAAAAATTAGTAATATATATTTATACTATCATTAAATTATCATATTTATGTTATATATATGAATTTTTTTACTAAACTCACAATTATTACATTTTATGTAATGTGTGAACAAATCATATCTCTTTGTGAGGCGGTAGTCTCTTGAACACAGGAATGGGATTATTGTGTTCCCAAAAAATGGAATTAATGATCGTATGTTTTATATAATAATTACCATGGAATAAAAACATTATAAAAATAATATATATCATATATAAACAATAAATCGGTCATTATTACTAATATTGAAAGGTGGTAATGGAAGAACGAATGACATCAGTTCATGAGGCGGTAGTTCACCGTACACACGAATGTTGATTGAGCGTCAAATTTTATGGAATTGATTGATGTTATGGGTAATATACTTAACATAAAAAATATAAATATATTTAATATTTTGAATTTAATATATAATCATGATATAAAAAAATAGGGAGGATAAGAAGGAAGTAAAATAATTTTTTTTGTTTATGAATGTTACCTCTTCTTTGGGTATCTCTTTTTGGTTTCCACTAATTCCTTTCATAGGTAGATTTCTCACCAATATAAAGATTATAGTATTAGGGTAGTCAAGTTGGTAAGTGAAGTGAGTAGTTTTTGGATGATATAAATGTATTGGGAGGTGAGATTAAAATATGGGAGTGAGTTTCCTTTTATAGTAGAGGATGAGTGGAATTCTTGTAAATAATAAAATGTAAACACTATTGAGAGGTCTCTCTTGCCTCATGTACCTAAAATAATGTGACCATGATGAAAAAAAATCGTATTTTCTCTACATATTTCCATAAAGTGGGTTTTAAAATGTTTCTAGTACATTTTTTTCCTTAAATTTAAAGCTTATTCCCTTTGTAAGTTCAATTTTCTCTTAATCACTATAATTAATTTTATCTATTTTCACGAATAATTTTGGTTAAAAATTAATTTCTACTTATTATATATTATATATTATCATGATTAAAAATATGAAATTAATTTTTTCAAATTCAAATTACATAATTTTAATAAATTAATCTAATATTAATCTCATATACTAGATGAGAGAGAAGATTTTTAAATAAAATCTATTCAAAAATTTACTAAGTATTTATTTCTAAATTCAATATAAAAATAATTATAATAACATAAATTTTATTAATATATATATAATTTAACTATTTTTTATTGAAAACTAAATAAAAATATAATTTAACATTATATATATTTTAGATTAAAATTTAGTTTTCTATTAAAATTCAATACTTTCCAAAATTCGTCAAAAAATTATTCATATCGGAAAAATAAAAAAATCCCATTAATATAATATTTTCATTAATATTTAAAAAATGAAGATTATTTTTTTTATATAAAATTAAAAAAAAAATTATAGTTTTAAAACAACTTCTCCATTAAAATGCGGTAAAATTGTCTTTAGAAAAATATATATTTTATAGATAAAATTTGATTTGATCTTATTTTATTCCTATAAAACCCATTGGATAAATTTCAATATTTTCTTAGAATATAATCGATAATTTTCATTAACATCATACACTTATAGTAATTAATTTAGTTGTTTAAAATTATTTTCCTTTGGAGAATACAAATATTTTTTTATAAAAATATTTCTTTTAAATTATATTGGTTGATGAATTAATAATAAGTTAATTCAACCATTTATTTTCATATTTTATTTAATCCTATTTATATCCAACAATTTATCTTCTAGGATATAATTTTATTTTTAAATAATATTGTTAATATTATTTATTAAAAATCAGTTTTCATGTAACATATGTTATCGAAGAAAGTCATAGTTGTTTGTAACCCAATATGAATCAGTATTGTGTCCTTGGTTCCATATATCACATATTGAATTTATTTAAACTAATAATTATGTTTTAAGTTATCAAGATATTTTATTCTATTCTATGATAGTATATTCGTTCCCAATACTCATTTAAATAAAATTTTATTCTTCTTGAATTTTTGGGTTGTTACATAGAGTAAATATAAAATATAAAAATTCACTATTATAGTAAATGATTTCAATTTTATTTATTATCTCTCCCTCAGTATAAATGATTATACATTTTTGTATTCTATTATTATTTCTTTTTATATAATTTATTCATAAATATTTTCTATTTCATTGGATTTATCTTTAATTATTTTTATAATCTATTATGTTTTTTGAGTTAAGGTGCATTATGCATTTTCATCTAATCATTTACATAGTTGATTTTTCTCATATTCCAATTCATTATTAAATTTTTTTTTTAATTATTTAAATTGATATCTATAATTTTAATTTTTCATTATATGATCCTCAACCTCTTTAAGATCCCCCTCATGCTTAATATCAAAATACATAATATATTTATTTATTTTTTGAATGTTTTTAACATTTTTATATAAATATTATTTAATGTTATAGGTAAAATATATGATTTTATCCCATTTATTTTGGTAATCCAATTCAGCCATTCTGTATTTAATGGACCAAGGAATTCATCTCTTTCATATACATGAATAGATTTTTTATCCATGATATAGTTGGTATTACTTTTAACTTGTTAATTATAAACACATCTAGCTATTACAACCATTCATCATTTCTATATGATTTATACTTAAGGAGGATCAAACATGAGACCTCCTTTGGATTCCTAATAATGATAGATCCACCCAGAATATATATGTGTGTATGTGTTTATATATGTTTATGTGTGTGTATATATATATACATATAAATTATATATTGAATAAATTACTACATCTAGAAAATATTTACGGTTTAATATAAAATCAGTGTCTTATTGGAAATATTTTGAGTTTTTATATTTTTTTAAGAATTTTTTTATTGATTTTATAAGGGTATATATAGGAATAAAACATAGTCAAAAGGTATGAAATTCTTACCACCCAAGAGGGCCAAACCCATTTAACCTTGTCTAAAAATGTTGTTGTGGTATCTCTGCTTACAGGGGATTACTATCACTGTATGATCTCCATCAAAAGTTGGTTATCCATTTTTATTAGTAACAAGTTACTCTAAAATTACTCGAGGGATTCAAAAAAATTGTTGGGTACCATTGATAAATATGAGATTATGGTACCTTATAATTATTTTCCATTAAATGTAAGTGGAATGAAATATCATTAAATATGATAGGATAAGACATATACTAAAACACAATTAGAAAACCGCAATATATGATAATAAATTCTACAAAGTCGTATAATCCATAGTGACCGTGACACTAGATAAAATATGTTATCACCAATATAAGAGGAATTAAACTAATGGAATAAAAAACCAACAAACATATAAGGTGGTTATGTAGGAGAATAGATGGTATGGATTCATCGAGAAGCCCCAAAGTAGTATACACTCCCACTGAACATAGTTCAACCATCACTGGTTTCAATATCTCAGAGATTTATATTTTAGGTGTACATAAATTATATGATAGAGGATTAAATACACAAAAATTCCCTAATATAAGTTGGATCGAGCAACAAAATGTAAGAAAAACATAAATACTTGTCCTTTCTATAGAAATCATTCATGTGGAATATAAAGGAGATATTCACCAAATTTTTCACTTTAGATGTTTATATTTATATATAGTGTGGTGGAATAAGTTTATATCATAATTTTTAGACATATTAATATCATGATACTAATTTTCTGTATTATGTCATACAATATGATGATTTCATAGATAGTGTTCATAATAGTATATGACTGACATGGAATTATGATTAATATTGAGGTCAAATGTTATGTGTTAATGTTCATGTAATATTACATATATTCTAATCTATCGTTAAATGAAATATTTCATATGATTAATTATATGGGATGACCAAATAGTGCATTTTTGTGATTAATGCGTGAAACAACTACATCCAAAACTTATATTTTTTATAAAATATGTGTTAATACATGAAAAAACCATGAATATAAAGGTGACTATATTAGGAGGTGATCACAAAGTGTTGGTGACTGATCTAGACTAACAAAAATACATGTGATTTTCTCATATGTTCTCTACTTTCTTATACCTTATCTTCCATAATATAATACAACATCATGGTTTTGAGTATGGTCATTCCTAGGAAAAGGGTGATTCGATGTGATCAATGGATATACTATAAATGGAGTATTTCTATGATTTCTCCATATGGTTATTTATCAACAAAAATGATTGTAAACAAAGAAGCATTATATATTTGGTGAAATTATGTATTATTTCTTAATTTTTAGTTAGTGTGTTATTTTTGGATTCATGTATGGTGATATTGGGTTAAAGGGTTTCTACTTGTTTTTATTTCATTGATTAAGTATCAATTGATCCATATAATTAGATCATTGGTATTATATAAATGTCATGTTGTTTGATTCCCAAAATCATGTTTAAAATTAAGAAAATAAATTTCTTAATATATATTGTATTTCCAATTGAAAAGTATGATTGATATTTTCTTATTATGCAGTTTTTGGCACTGATAAATTCATGTAACTAATTTTTCTATAGAATCTATTACATGGTCCTCATTCGAGTGAAAATAGGAGGTTTTTGAGAAGTAAATAATCATCAATCTTAAGAGATAATAAAATGGGATCTCCTTTTGCTTCATGGTTACTCAAACACTAAGGGATGGAGATTTCATAAAAAAATTCTAGTCTAGTGATGTTGTTGTGATATCCTCTTTATAGGAGTAGGATATGGATCTCATTAATATATAATAAAATTAAAAAAAAAACAAAAAACTCGTTTTTAGGGTCCTTATAGACCCTTTGTATACTTATAAGACACCTAAAATGGTAAAAACATAGCCAGTGGTGTAGTTCATTTAAATTTTTTCAATTTTACCACTCTTAGATCCAAAATAGACATATAGATTAAAATTTATGTCATTTTAATATAGACAACATTTTAACATGATGACACCATACATGTTCTTCTAATGAGCGATCGACAAGTAACCCTGTAGAGGATATCTGAACCATGCACCTGGTCACTTAACTATAGAACCACATGGTAGTTCCTAGAAGAGTACGGTTGATGTATGTGTGGTAGTGATGGTTCCCAGCACACAATCACCCATAGTCTAGGTGACTATTTAAGAACAATGTGATTGCACACCCCTTTTTTCATACTCATCCACTAACTCTCATCATGTTATCATTTGGTTAGGTGTTCCCTCAAGCACAAGAATGTGATGTGCTGATGGAGGACCTCATGGATGTATCCTACTATTGTGTTAGTGCTAACATCACGAGATCGCCTTCTATATACGGTTTTAAAACTTTTTTTAGAGACATCTATGTGATAACAAAGGATTCCCCAAATGGGATAACTCTTAATAAATTCTATGGAATACCACTAAAAAAACTCTCACTTATTCTTAGTGAAAACACTAACACGGGGGGGTCAAATACCTCATCCTCACCTATAAATACTTCGATTACTCCTTTGAGAATACACATAGTGGAAGGGATGAAAGGAGATGAATAAAATGTGAAGAATATAACATTCCATCTCTTAGTTAATATTCATATGTAATACTTATTCTAGATAACATTTTAATAAAAAATAAACTCATGAGTGGTACAAGATGAGTGCTACTAAGAGATAGACACTAAGCGAACTGCACTATGTGGATATTCCATAGCATGCTTATTGAGCCTACCTACCTCTCCAACCATTATTGAACATGATTATTCACCATGAAAACTACTCAAATGGGACAGGGAGAAACAAACTACACAATAAGATTACACAAAAGACTAGTTTGAATATATAACATGTGTAGTACACTACTTATATACATTTTTTGTATAGTTGTAAGAACCCGATCATTCACTCAGGTATGGATCCTTTAATTGTTTTGTATAAATAATTACTTTGAACATAAAATGGAAGCCTAATAAAGGTTCCAAGGGATTTCGGGGAATGTTCGGAGCCCAAAATCCAACTTTTTTTAGAAAATAGACTTTGCACAAGGTTTAGAGTAAACCGTGCAGAATTTTGCAGGGTTTGGAAAAGTGTGCAGATTTGGTTTTTTTTACAGAACCACCTAGCATGGTTGAAGCATGGATATGTGGCCTAATCGGGCAAGTTCCCCTTTTTACCAGGTACATGTTCATGGTTGCACATGGTTTGAAAAACCATGTGGACTAAACCTTTCTGTTAGAGCCCTCCCGCGTGGTTTTCACATGGTTTGACAAACCGTGCAGACAAACCATGAGCATGGTAATTTACTAGGTAAATATCCATTTTCTTCCTTAATGATCTATTAATCCTCCCCCTCCTTCCTAACTTGTAAACCTTCAAGGTTTGCCTCCATTTTCACCCATTTGGAGCTTTTCGATTGCCAGATCTAGGGATCAGGATATCTCCTTCGTTAGACATCGGATCGATCTTTCGTTCATCACGTTGGATGTGCAACGGTTTGTACTCAAGTCCTGTTTTGTCATTATTACTCTCTTTCACTCTTGACCTTGTAATCATCGTATGATAAGTTTTCACCTTTTCTTAGATATACTCTGATCCATGGAAAATAATGGGTTGATGCTAGAGGAGAAGGATCGTACAACCCTATGTTGGGTGGTCTATGACTCATCCCAAAAGTTGGTCGTTTTTTGATTGTTTTTTAGGGGCCCACCTGTTTGTTAGGAATCTGGTTCATAAATTTACATTCCATGATTATAATTGATAAAATCTTTTGGTTATGCTCTTTCCAAATATGTGATTAGATGTAAGTGGTTTCACCTACAACTCAATTTTCCTCATGTCCAAGGTTGTGGAATAATTGTGTTTTTAGTGTTTTTGACACGTTTAAAACACCCTTCGGGTGTTCCTTTGCATGTACATCCAAATGCTGATTCTTTCCATAATAAATGACTTTTTATTGATGAGAAATGCATAATGTCATGTACCATGTATTCTCAATACTTGACATACCTAAGGTAAGTGATTTGAAATTGATTACTAAATGTGAAATGTGGAATGGAACGTATACTAAGTATATATCTTGTCCATAACAAATAAGTTTGAATTACGGTTACATGTTTGTAGCACCTCTTTCCATGTTAATGGAAGGTAATGGAGTAAACCTCTATAATTGATATTCCTTGATGGTTAATTAAGAGTTTATTACATGGTTTCAACGCTTCTTGTCTAATCCACACAAATGGAATACAAGGCTTGGACCAATAAGTAAATGGTTTCAACTCTACATGACATATCCACACTTATTGAAGGAGAGACTTGAACCAAATGAATTAATACATTATTACAATATCAAATTGGAATGGACTAATTTGATCTCTCCTTGGATTCTGAGTGGAGAATACCTTGGGTATCAGGAACCCCATTTAGAAACAAGGATGCAGTTTTCTTATGTTGATAACCACTAAGACTCTGGTTCTTTTCTATTCCTCAGATACCTGGTATACTACTGCAGGGTCGTTTTAATTATTACAATATACCTCAGATTCACTCCTTGGATCCAACATTGGCTAGTAGGCTCTATGGTGAAATTCGATAGGAAACTATCTTTGCTTATAGCAATTTTACCTTGGATGATCACCTTAGACTTGGTAGGTTCCTTATTGTAGAATTCCTTGGATTATGCTCCTTGGATTACCCTATTACCCCTTATCTAGAATCAAATACTACTAAGTTAGCATTCCTTGAGATTTATGTTACCTTGGTTCTTATCATGGAAATCCCTCACCAGATATCATTTTCAGGTTGCCTTTTCATGACGAGAGACATTCAATACTTATACTATCACGAGGTGATGTCAATGATGGTTATGCCTCATGTGACCTATTAAAATTAAATTGTAATTACATAATTAATGAACTGGTTAAATGTTCGGACACCAGCTGAGGGTTGAAGAAGGTACTCGGTATTTTTTTTATTGTACTACTTTCTTTACTTCATATATGCATGCCTTGACAATTCCATATTCCATTACATGAGTTGGATGTTATAAACACTGTTGGTGATGGCCCACGGAGATTTATCTCACACCCTCTCTAGGAACAATTTGGTACCCTGACTGTATTACATGGTTGTAGGTAATGAAAAAGGGATGAATATAACTTCCCACACATTATTGTGTGCTGATATAATGAAGCTTGATAGCAGATGATCGAGTAGGATCTTGGGATGCTTGGAGTTGCCTTTTTTTTCTTTTACTATGTAGAACTTGTTATGTCTACTATATTGTATCCATGTTTTCTATTTTTCTAATGATATGACATTACATCATCATTTTTTCAGTTGATACGGTTTTTATTTATCTCTTTTATCTACTAAATCAGTTTTCTATCAGTCTTTATTTATATCATTAGTATTGATTTCGTTTTTTACTATTCCATTGTATTCCATCCATTATGATATACTCTAATAATAATGGAATAGACTTCCCATGGACACACCTTAGGCCCTCGCTACTAGTCGATAGCCTCTGGTGTTTAAGAAGATGTACTTGAGGATATTTGGTCCACCAGGCACAGGGCACCCATTAAGTGGCATCCGAGTCCTGGATGTCCTATAGTGGCACCAAAGGTGGTTTTATTTATTTACTATTTGGAGACAATATATTGGAGAATATGAGTGATTGGGACTTGTTCATAATCCATTCTTTGGCATCTCAAACCCATGTTTTTGATAAAAACTATGTTACCTAAATTATAATTGTTATTATTCTTTTTCCTATTACAAATGTTATTATTTCACCATTGGTTGAACCACATGTTGTATGGTGTGGTTAATTATTACTCTCTTTGATAATTTCATTCATATTTAGACCAATTATATCAAGGCAATGAGCATTGTAATGACTTAATATTTTTTAAATGAAATTACTCTCATATAAATATGTCATAATCACATTAACTACTAAGTGTTATGGGATAATTAAAACGTAATTTTGTCACTTCTATGATGTGAATTTCAAAAATCTGACATACACATTTGCGATTAGTAAGTTATTTAGAGTCCAATAAGAAAACATAATTTTTGGTGAATAGTAACCTACCCTTATAAATAGTAACATACCCTTAGGAATAGTGATATAACCTAATGAATAGTAACCTTACCTATGATAATATATAAATAATATTCAAGTTTAAAGAACGATATACCTATATTTTAGAATAAGTTAATGAATATTTTAAAACGGGTTTTTGATAATAAATTATGTTTTTAATTAAATATTAAATTAATAATATTTAGAAAATTATTTTTGAAAAATGGACTCCATTTTTGGATTCTAAATGTCGAAAAATGGTTATGGTGAATTTTTGGGATTTTTATAAAATACTTGATTTTTTTTATGAATAGTAAAATACGGTAATTTATCATATATATACATTATAAGCTAAATAGACTATTCCTAGAATCATGGCTGATGTCACCACCCTTAATCCGAATTCACATGATAAAATCAATATTCTTGTTCATGGAATACTTACTATTACTTTTATGGTGAAGAAATAATAAATTAATGAGTTTTATATTAAGAAATCCCCTCTCTCCTCCACTATAAAAACCCCCTCTCACCCCCTCTACCAATAACTCCTCTCAAGCCTTGTGCCTTCTCCAAATTCTGGCCAAATACCCTCCCAACCTCTTCTCCCACGTCCAGAAAGCTTTGGTATCATTAAAATACCAAAACCTCTCCCTTAAGGAGGTTCTCAAGGAAGTTTGGTTCAAGAGGTAAATTCCTCTTTTAAATTCTTTGTCTTTCCTTTAAAGTTCATTTGTTTTCTTTTTCTATTACCACTCTTTTTCCAAATTTTGTGATGACTCTAGTACCTTATATGTACTGGAATGTTTTCTTGATATTTTAAGAAGTTATCATCATCTCCCCCTTTTTACCTTCTTTTATACTAGTAGCAAGAACACCATCCGAGATGTGTCAATTTTAGACATTCAAGGACGATGGACTTTCGATTTCTTTTATCATTCTAAATTCTGGTCATGAAACCGTTCTTGTTCTGGTTGAACCAGATTATTATATATAATATAACCTATTTAATATTCTGTAATCCCTTTGTTCAAATGGTTTTAGGTTATAAATAAAAATGAGTTCGTTGTAATCAAAACCTACAAATTAACCGAAACAATTATCATTAAAGTTATATATGAAAATCCATCCTTGTTTCATGAAACTAAGTTATATAAATGAACAATAACACCTATTTATGTTCATAAATAATATATAATTTCAATTCTATATATTTACATCCATTCCAATTCATTACTTAAAAACAAGTTAACCAATTATGAAAATAAGAGAAACGAACACTCCAGAACTACGAAATTCAATACAATAACTTGTCAATAAAGACATAAATGAACTAACCAGAATTATGGTAAAATAAATAAATGTCTAATGGGTTCTGAAATAAGTTATTAACAAGTATAATTTCATATCCTAGGATCTTAAGTACAAGAGCGGAACACGTTTGGTGTTAAGGTAAGGGTTTTTTCACCCGAACTTCAATTTTCATTCGGGATACTTTCATTTATAATTTGTAAGGGTTGGTGTCCGGAGAACCAACTGTTTTTTACTTTGATTACTTTAATTTTCACTTATTATATTGTTCATTTTTCTTCATGAATATAATATAATAATGTCCTGGAATATTTTTTCATTAATAAGGTCATGGAAGATCTCCGCTATGATGAGAACATTGAGATACTATAACAATATTCTTAAATAAAGTTTTGTGGTTTCATGACATACTATGATAGGACACATAGTATACAGAACGTCATGTGCGAGTACTCATAAGAAGGTGAGACTCTCTCTCATGGAGTTAACACTTGGTAATCTCCAAGATGGGAGATTATGAGAACCGACCCGCCAGTAGCAATTCTGCATGTCTTGGTGTCATCGGACATTGCTATCTACGAGTGTGTGTAATGGTCCTTAAACTAGAATATTATCATTAACTCATGTCATGACTCGTGAACTTAGATTTACTGATGAAAACTGTCACACTGAAAGTTAGCAAGAATTAGGGTACGTTGGGTGCATCACGAGTGAAAAGTTGGTAATGGATAAGTCGAGGAAGGATTTGTCCCTTCCATTTATAGAAGTTAATATCTCAGCCCTTTGATTGAAATAGAATTGTCGCATTAAATTCCATGGCCATGGTGTGAACGAAGAGTTTATTTCAGGCAGTCAAAGAATGACGGATCAAGCATATAGGTTTATGACACTGCCATGAAACCTACTTGATGAGATATCGAGACAAAGGGATTAAATTACACAGTAAGCATTCGTATGAGGAGATACGTCAATGCGGCGTCAACTTCTTTCTCATGGGTACCTTGACCCATTGCTAGATAGTAATCTTGGACTTTAGGAAAGCTCAGCTAATGCCAACGAGAAAGTGGCCTAGAAGGTCACACACTAAGTGTATTCAAGTATCTCAAGTAGAATAAAGATTATTCTCGTACGTGGTTTAATAATTATTCAAGGAAGCCTAAATAGTTTTAATGATGGAGGAAGAAGGAAATGAAAAACAAGGTATACACGTCGTGTATTAATTATTACACGTCATGTAGTTTTTCATGGAAAACAAGTACACGTCGTGTATTAATAATTATACGCCATGTAGTTTTCTTTATGGAAAAGAAATAAATAAATGAAAACAGGATTTACACGGTGTGTACATTGAATATACACACCGTGTAGTTTTCAATGAAAAACAAGTACATGTTGTGTATTTATTAATAAAATACATGTAGTTTTTTCAGTCTGGATTTTGAGGATATAATATTATTTTAAATGTTATTTATTATAATCAGTATCTGTGCATGTCAAGGAATTAATTATTCGACATGGGGGTTTTAAATAAGAGTTAATGAAATAAATAAAACACGTAACACGTTTATTTATTATCATAACTCTACAACCTCAAACCTGATTATAAATATCCTCACAACACCAACTCCTTTCCTACACACAAGAGAATCGTTGTGCACAACAATTCTGGAGAATTATATCAAGACCGAAAGAACCTCTTTCTCCAAAAATTCTCTCAACACTGAGAAACATCCTCTTCTATCAGATCAAGATGATCTAAGGTGGAAAACGAAAGCAAAGGTTTCTCCATGATAGCTCCCAGAGAATCTTTTGGCGACATCTCGAGATACGAGGTACATGTGTGGATCACATCTAGAGGTAGTCTACACTTGGATTCTGTGACGCAACAACGAATCATATCAGAACGTGATCAAGAACATCAACGAAGAAAGAACACCCAAAAGGTATTTCTTTTCAATTGATTAAATTAATTATAATCAACCTGTAGTGATCCTACATTGTGGTTCCGGGACTTTCCTTTTCTTAGTCCTTTTCTGTGATTCGATCCGTGGAGACTGGCATTTATCGTCGTATTGATCCCAGATTTATCATTTTTAATGAAAAAAAGCCAAGTGGGCACATCCACCCAGGCGCTTACGATGTGCCCGGAACCTTAAAATGGTATCAGAGGGAGGTTACAACATTGATTATAGTTATTTAATTTTCGTTGATAATTTACGCATTTATATTTGATTCAATTCGAAATAAATCGTTCTATAAATATGAATAAACGAGATCTATTCCTCCTCCTTCATTTCTCGATTCATATCACAGAAACGGCCTTTTAATTTTAATTTTTGATTAAAATAAAAATTAGGAACTCATCTGGAGGAGCCGCTCTTTCTGTCTGTACAACAAGGGATTACATAGCGTGTAATTAAAACTACACTTCGTATACTTAGGTTTAAAGAACTGGCCCTATTCCGCCAAACGACGTTGTGTGAATTGAATATGCCTAAGTATTAATCACGCCGTGTTGACTAGAATTGAACGGCGTGTGGAAACCAGAATACACGGCATGTATGTTGGAGAAACACGTCGTGTACTCCATTCCGGCCTAGCTGAAACCATGTACAAGAATAATCCGTGTACCGTGTACATAGGGTTTCCAGGTTGGTTATCGCGTAACAAGGAAGTACACGCCGTGTATGATTTATCTACACGCCATGTACTCCAAAATTTCCAAAGACATAAAACACGCCAAAGCCCCCGGTGTGTACTTTGGATAAAGGGTGAAAAGAAATACACGCCATGAAATTAGAAACTACACGCCGTGTACTTTCTAGAAATGGAATTTCACCAGGTTTCTTCCAATGTACAAAGACTCGTACAAGGAATTTGGATGAGAAGAATCTCATGGAAATTCAGTAAGTAATTGAAGATAAATTATTGCTTAATTATAAGATCATAATTAATTGAATTCGAGCGCGACTTATCTTAAATGAAAGAATGATTAAAATAATTTTAATTATAAATATATGTAAATGACGGTGTATACTATGGATGATCATGAGCTAGACTAAAGGCCCTTTTTATGTGTGTATGGTTTCATTTAAATCTATTTAAATTTAAATTTTTTTGCCTATGAGCCTTCTTCCAATAAAATGTAGGGACTGTGTGCCCATGGTTTCATTAATTTAAACCCATGTAATGGAGGATCTCCCAAGTTAGAGGAGACGGTTCAAGACCCAAAGATGAGGTGAAACCAACCTAAGAAGATACAATGTCGGATAGGTTAGAGCTGCAAAACACAAACCATCGGTTCATGGTGTTTTTTACTAGGTCAGGGTTAGCTTATCAAACTGCTAGATAATCTAACTAATATAAGCTAATGATCATTCCATATTATTTTATTTCTCTCTAAATTGCATGGTTTATTTATTATGTTTGTGTTTTCGCGATCACATAATTAATGAAATAAAAAAGCATGCAGTGATAGAATAAAATAAAAACCAGACTATGCGTAAACAATATCAGAACATGTTTAATAACTTAAGAAATCATCACTTAATATTAACAAACATGTGATAATGAAAAACAAAGCATAAAAGTTTAAAATCCCTCAATACCATATTAAGTCCGACCATGCCTTTCGTTACTTGATTAATGGAAAGACTTAATAAAACTATGTGTTTGACCAACCCTTGTTGGGACACATAATTTTATAAAGGAAGCCCTTATGAAAGGTTTCAGGTAGACTTAACCATATTACATCAAGAGAAGAATCTCTTGCTTGACTTGGTGTAATATTGGAGGCAAGAGTTGAGGAAATCCAAGTCAGGATTTCAGGATTGGGGAGTCCACTCAACAGATCAAGGAACTATAATCTCATAGTTGGCAAAGACCTGCCTACCTAAATACCTTTAAATATCTTGACCAACCCTTTTGGGGGTTATGCAAAGGGGAATATGGATCCTTTCCAATAGAATGTCAAAGCAACTGGACATTCAAATTTCAATGGTGAGGGCCATTAGGACTCGATAAAATAGTGGGAGAATTAATAGATTCATTTATTATTTTTCATAAAATGTAATCAAGAAAGTACTAATAAATCTACTCTTTTAATTTGTAGAATCGAAATGACAAACTCATCAACCATATTTTCTCTGTGATCAATTCTAGATAAAGACAATATCCTCAGCAGCAGTAACTTTCAGGAATGGTTTAGGTGCCTTCGGGTTATCCTACACCATGAACGAAAGTTTTACGTGCCGGAGTCCTCACTTCCTGATTCTACAGCCCTAGGGGTGAGTGATGAAGATTTCCTGGTCTATGATCAACATTTGAACGACATTCTTGACGTTCAATGTTTGATGTTATCATTGATGTCTACTGATCTCATGAAGTCTCATGAAGACATGGATTCCTATAGCATGCTCGAGCACCTCTGTGCTCTATACTAGGAGAGAGCAAGATAGGAAAGGTTTGAGATATCCAAGGCTCTATTTCAGAGCATGTTTGGAGAGGGTGCCCCAGCTGGGCCTCATGTAGTAAATCTCATTGGATACATTGAGTGCTTGGAGGTTCTAGGGTTTGAACTCCTTGAAGAACTGGGCACCGATCTCATTCTTGCATCACTCCCCCAGAGCTTCTCGAACATTGTTGTTAATTTCAACATGAACAACATTGAGAAGTATCTATATGATCTTCTTATCCTTATTCGACAAGTAGATAATTACATGAACCATGAAAAGCCTGCTGTCCTTATGGTGAATAAAAGGAAAGGGAAGGCGAAGAGCTTTAAGCCCAAATCGTCTTGAAGGCCTTCCAAGAAAAGGAAGATCAAAGGGGAGGTAAGGGAACAGGATGCTGTTTTTTCCACATGTGGCAAGAAGGGCCACTGGAAGAAAAACTGCACCCAGCCAAGGAAGAAAGGGGATGCTTCAGGTGCCTTTTTTATCAAATGAAATCTATCTATTTCTACTAATTGGGTATTATATACTTCTTGTGGTGCTCACATCTGTATCCAAATATAGGAACCATGTAGATTCAGGAAGATTGATCGAGGTGAGGTAGATCTACGAGCAGCCAATGGAGCCAGACTTGTTGTTGTAGCTGTCGAGGACTACCACCTCACATTTCTAACTGGAATGATCTTGGTGTTAATGGGTTGTTATTATCTGCCTTCTGTTACTAAAAACATTATTTCAGTATCCAGATTAGATTCTGATGGATTCTTGTTGATGTTTGGAAATGAATTTTGCTACTCTTATAAAGATAACATTTTTTTGGTAGGTCACATTTATATAACGACCTTTATGTGTTAGACTACACAAACCATGTAATGGAAATCGATAACAAAGTAAATTATCGTGACTCATACCACACCCAACATTGGCATCACTGGTTAGGTCATGTCAATGAGAAATTTTTGAAAAAATTACATCAAGATGGGTATTTAGATTCTTTCGATCTAAAACCACTTGGTGTACGTCATGCGTGTCTATAAGGAAAAATGACCAAAGCCCCATTTAGTGGGAAAGGTGAAAGAGCTAAAGAGCTTCTAGAATTAGTTCACACAGATGTGTGTTGGCCATTTCCAGTTGATGTAAGGGGTGGGTTCTCATACTTCATAACATTTACTGATGATTTTAGTAGATATGGATATATCTACTTAATGAGGTATAAGTCAGATTCTTTTTATCGGTTCAAAGAATACACAAATGAATTTGAGAACCATCTTGCTAAGAATATTATGAAACTCCACTCAGATAGAGGAGGAGAATATCTTAATCAGGATTTCATTGATTTCTTATGGGATTTTGGGATTCTATCTCAACTCACTCCTCCATACACGCCACAGTGGAATGGTGTAAGAAAAAGGAGGAACCACACCCTGTTGGACATGGTGAGATCAACGATGAGTCATGCGAGTCTACCATTATCCTTTTGGGGATATGAATTACAAACAGTAGCACACATACTAAACCAAGTACCAACTAAATTGATAAATGGTATTCCATATGAGTTATGGAGTGGATGCAAAGCCCTGTTATTCGATCTATATGTGTGGGGTAGAGAATCATTTATTAAGGCCTCTTCAGGTAACAAACATGCACCCCGAAGCACAAAGTGTATCTTTATAGGATATCCTAAGGAAACAATGGGATATTACCTATACGACCCATCAAACAAAAAGGTTACAGTGGCAAGACACGCCATATTCCTTGAGAAAAAGAACATCACTAAAAGAGATAGTGGGATCGAGATAGACTTTGATGAAGTCGAGGCTCAAGATACACAGGACTTGGTACAAGAACAGATTCGAAAAACCTCGTGGAAGAACAATATGTTCCTGAGACACAAGAACTGAGTAAGAGCACGAGAGAGGTGAGAGAACCAGAATGATATGGTTTTATTTTCACTAAGGATGGTGACTCATTATTGGTTGAAAATGATGATCCTCTTACCTAAAAGGAAGCAGTTGAAGGCACAGACGTTGCCAAGTGGCAAGAAGCCATGAATTATGAAATGGATTCCATGTACCAAAACCAAGTCTGGATTTTAGTAGATCCTCCAATTGATGTAAAGCCTATTGGTAATAAATGGGTATTCAAGAAGAAACTGGACATGGAGGGGAATGTTAGCACTTATAAGGAACGACTGGTTGCAAAAGGTTTTAGACAATGTCAAGGAATTGACTATGATGAAACCTTTTCACCGGTTACGATTATTAAATCCATCAGAATCCTATTGGCCATTGCTGCATAGCATGACTATGAAATTTGGAAAATGGATGTCCAAATAGCTTTCCTTAACAGGAACCTCCATGAAGATTTCTACATGAAACAAACAGAAGGGTTTGTGACTCCAAAGGATGCCAACAAGGTATGAAAGTTGCAGAAATCAATTTATGGATTAAAGAAAGCATCAAGGTCATGGAACATTCGTTTTGATGAAGTTTTAATATAATTTGGATTTGTTAAGAATGAATGTGATACCTGTGTCTAAAAGAGGTTTAGTGGGTGTGCAGTCATTTTCCTAATAGTATATGTTGATGACATATTACTAATTGGAAATGAAGTATCTGTCTTATAGTCAGTTAAGGCATGGTTTCATAAGTGCTTTTCCATGAAAGACTTGGGTGAGGCAGCATATATTCTTTGGATCAATATCCATCGTGATAGATCCAAGAGAATGCTGGGCCTGAGTCAAAGTACATACATTGACAAGATACTGAAGAGATTCAGTATGGAACAATCCAAGATGGGATTGTTTCCAGTGTCACATGGTATTCATATTTCCAAGAAAATGTGTCCTCAGACACATGAGGAAAGAAATAGAATGAAAAGTATCCCTTACGCATCCGCGATTGGTTCAGTCATGTATGCTATGCTATGTACGAGTCTAGATGTTGCTTATGAACTAAGTGTGGTAGGAAGATATCAAGCTGATCTAGGAGACCGCCATTGAATGGCAGTCAAGACTATCCTTAAGTATTTGAGGCGTACTAAGTATATGTTCCTAGTTTATGGATGAGATGAGGAACTAGTCATCAGAGGACATGTAGATGCTAGTTTCCAGACTGATCAAGATGACATGAATTCGCAGACTGGATACATATTCAGTTTGAATAGAGTTGCAGTGAGCTCGAAGAGCTCAAAACAAAGTGTGGTGGCAGATTCTACAGCGGAGTCCGAGTTTATCATAGCTTCTGAGGCAGCTAAAGAAGAAGAATGGATGTGAAGCTTCGTCCAAGAGCTGGATGTAGTACCGAGTAGTAAAGATCCTATCACACTCTATTATGATAATACTACAGTGGTGGAACTTGCCAAAGATCCAAGGTCACATCATAATACAAAGCATATACTTCAGAAGTATCATCTTTTGAGGGATTTTTCTCAGAGAGGTGTAGTTGTAGTGAGAAGTATTTCCATGGAAGACAAAGTGGCGGACCCCTTGACTAAATCCTTGACTCAGCAGAAACATGATCATCACGTGAGGCCTAGTTAACTAAAAGTCGTAGGCAATTGGCTCTTGTCCAAGTGGGAGTTTGTAAGGTTTGGTGTCTTGAGAACCAACTGTTTTGTACTTTGATTACATGAATGTTCACTTATTATATTCTTTATTGTTCTGCATGAATATAATATAATAATATCCTGGAATATTTGTTTCATTAATAAGGTCATGGAAGATCCCCGATATAATGAGAACCTTGAAATTCTATAACCATATTCTTATATAATGTTCTCTTGTTGAATGACATACTATTATAGGGCACATAGTATACAAACCATCATGTGCGAGTACTCATAAGAAGATGATACTCTCTCTCATGGAGTTCGCACTTGGTAATCTCCAAGATGGGAGATTATGAGAACAGACCCGCCAGTAGAAATTCCGCATGTCTATCTACGTTTTTGTGTAATGTTCCTTAAATTGGAAGATTGTCATTAAATCATGTCATGACTCGCGCACTTAGATTTACTGACGAAAACCGACACACAGACAGTTGGTGGGAAGTAGGGTACGTTGGGTGCGTCACGAGTGAAATGTTATTAATGGATAAGTCAAGGAAGGATTTGTCCCTTCCATTTATGGAAGTTGATATCTCGGCCCTTTGATTGCAATAGAACTGTCGCATTAAATTCCATGGCCATGGTGTGAACGACGAGTTTATTTTAGGTAGTTAAAGAACGGCGGATCAAGCATATAGGTTTATGACACTGCCATGAAACCTTCTTGATGAGATATCGAGACAGAGGGATTAAATTACACAGTAAGCATTCGTATGAGGTGATACTTCAATGCGGCGTCAACTTCATTCTCTTGGGTTCCTTGACCGGTTGCCAGACAGTAATCTTGGTCTTTAGGAAAGCTCACCTAATGCCAACGAGAAAGAGGCCTAGAGGGTCAAACACTAATTGTATTCAAGTATCTCAAGTAGAATAACAATTATTCCCATACATGGTTTAATAATTATTCAAGGAATCCTAAATCGTTTTAATGATGGAGGAAGAAGGAAATTAAAAACAAGATATACACGTCATGTATTAATTATTACATGTTGTGTAGTTTTTCATGGAAAACAAGTACACGCCGTTTATTAATAATTACACGCCGTGTAGTTTACTTTATGGAAAGGAAATTATTAAATGAAAACAAGATATACACTCCATTTACATTGAATGTACATTCCGTGTAGTTTTCAATGAAAAAATGTACATGTCGTGTATTTATTAATACACACCGTGTAGTTTTTCCAGTCAGGATTTTGAGGATATAATATTATTTTAAATGATATTTATTATAATTAGTGTGGGAGAATGTCAAGGAATTAATTATTCGACATTGGGGTTTTAAATAAGAGTCAATGAAATAAATAAAACGCGTAACACGTTTATTTATTGTCATAACTCTACAACCTCAAACCTGATTATAAATATCCTCACAACCCCAACTCTTTTCCTACACACAAGAGAATCATTGTGCACAACAATTTTGGAGAATTATTTCAATGCCGAAAGAACCTCTTCCACCAAGAATGCTCTCAAGATCGAGAGACATCCTCTTCCATCAGATCAAGACGATATAAGGCGGACAACGCAAGAAAATGTTTCTCCACGCTTGCACCTGGATAATCTTTTGGCGACGTCCCGAGATATGAGGTACACGTGTGGATCACTGCTAGAGGATGTCTACACTTGGATTCTATGATGCAACTATGAATCACATCGGAACGTGATCAAGAACATCAATGAAGAAATAACACCCAAAAGTTATTTCTTTTCAATTGATTAAATTAATTATAATCAACCTATAACGATCCAAATTTGTGGTTCTAGGAATTTCATTTTCTTTATCCATTTCTATGATTCGATCTATGGAGACTGGTGTTTATCATCATATTGATCTCATATTGATCATTGTTAATGACAAAAATCCAAGTTGGCACATCCACCCACGCGCTTCCACTGCCCTCGGAACCTTCATAATTACCTCAATAAAATTATTATGTATTGTTATGTATTCTTCATATGTTCTGTGTGAGTATCATATATATGTGTACAAACCATAACCCTTCCTTATTTTACGGATAGTTACACGTTTTAAAAGTAACTTTCAAAATTGTTTCAAAAATACATGCCCGATTCAAGGGAATTTCTCAAATTATTACCTATTTTTAAGGTCACTCTATAATCTATTTTTGGAAACCATTATCTTTATAAAATCACTCATTTTATTATAAAAATACTATCTTACTTCACTTTTAGTTTTATACCAAGATTTTTCCAAAAGAACTGTTCTTTTCAATATAAAATATTATTTATCACAAGAATTTCTTTTAAAAGATTCTTTTCGTTTGATTCAACACTCTTGTTGATTCTTATGTATTTTTGGGGTTAATAATTTATGATGTCATATATTATATTTTATTGAATGGTTTATGACTAACCTTATTTTTTATGATCTATCCTAAAACTATTCACCATATTATTACGAATGGTTAGTGTTTGTGTTCAATAATTGGGGAACGTTAGTTACATTTCATATGATAGTTTCAATATGAGTGTATATGTTGTTTATGTTTATCCCCTAACATATGAGGAATGAATTCGACTTATTATGTCAAAGGTGGGGCCGGCTATATCCCATCGATGCATCGGTAGGTTTCATGAGACAAATAAACGTGGAATTGGTCGAGGCCTTTACCAATGTGATATAGATTTTGGCCGAGGCCTTAATCATTAGACGTCCTACCCGAGGCCTTGAAAAAATGGTTCAGAATGTCCGGCATTATGCATTCCATCATTATGAGTTCGGCTATTGATATTTCATGTGGTTATTAAACTAGTAGAATACCCATTATTATGTTTTATTATGGCATTATTTACTCATCTCATATTCCTTCAATAATGTGTTCATGTTTATTAATAAAGGCATGTGTTTTCAATTATTCACCATTTCTAATGTTTATATTATCTTCAGCAGTATTTCTTACTCTTACTGATCATTTGAGCTCACCCCTTTCTTATGTTTTATTTTCTCAGGACATGAAGAAGTATTTTATGAATGACTTGCAAGCATAATATAGAAGATGTGATGACTCTAGTGGAATAAATTAGTGTTGTTTTTCCTTTGCTTATGTAAAGTTGAACTTATGTATGTATCTTGTTTCCAATAATACAAAACTACTTGGTCCTTCGGGATTCGTATTCCTTATAAGTATGCCAACATAATCAAATAAGGCAACAACATTGGGAAACTGGGGTTTGGTCCTTACAGTTGGTAGCAGAGGAAGTTTAGTAGAATACTTAGAAACTAGATTTTGAAAACGTAGAATTGGGGAAGAGTCCCTATAACACCCCGAGATTTTATGAAAAATATTCTTTTTAATTTCATTAATGTCTTGTGTTGTACGCTACACCAAAAGGAGATTTCACAACACGCATCCTTGACTTGCCTTTCATTACACGCAATCACGACCTTCCTTGATATCGTGTGTAGTACGCAATACCGAGTTTCACTAAACAACGATATGCTATTAAAATATTATTAAAACTAGTCGTTATGAATAGTAATAACCACTTTTTGAAATTTTTTAATTTTTATTTTTCAAAATAGACTTCATTTTTGGATTCGGAATATCGAAATTATCTTAGGGTGAAATTTTGGTGATTTTCGGATAACTTTCATATTTTGATGAATAGAGAAAATTACTAAATTTTAATTAAAAACAAATTTTTCAATCGAAATAATTAATAGTGATAAATTATTAATTTGAGTGGTTTTAAAGTATATTTAGAATATATTTTTACAATTTAATACAATGTTGGTCATTAGATGTAATTTCACATTTAAACCAGACATAAACAAATGTCAATCTTTTGATAGTTATTATCTCTTAAGAACACGCTATTTGTTTTGACGACGAGAATTAATTTTTAAATTAATTAATGCAACTAATATGTTTTCAATTTGGTAAAATATAAATCATTTTTGATTTCATAATATCAAATATAGCTTAGGCCTAATTTTTTGTATTTTTTTGAAAACTTTCAATTTTTGATAAATAGTGAAACCACTAAGTGGTAGTTAAAAAAACTGAATTTTTCATAAAACATAATTTTACCGCTTCTGTGAGTGGAATTTCAAAAATCCGAGAGACAAGGTTGATTTCAGTAAGTAAAATATGGTTCAATGAGATGAAAATAATTTTTGGTGAATAGTAACTTTTTTCTTTTATTTACCACGGTTAAAAGTAAATAGGGTAATTAAGGGTAAAAATGATATTATTATTACCCTAACACATGTCCAAATTCTATTGGACAAGTGTAATTCGACCAAAAACAACCCTAGGAATAAAATACGACCATTTAGGCCCACTTGTATTAGATTAGGACATTTATTATTAATTTATTTAAAGAAGGGTTAAAAGAGTTAAAATCAATGTTTATTTACTAAAAAAAATTTAATATGGGGTTATACATAAGATAAATTTGACTATAAATATTCATTAGAAAGCTAAAACGATTTCCTACATAATTTTATTTTATTTGTAATTTTTTAGACATTAAATAATGTAATTTATTTATGACACAACGATGATGAAGTAATTATCCTATTAATGAAATATTGACATAATTGATGTTATAAATACCCAAATAAATATAATTTGAGATTTTTTATGAATTACACTAATTTTATAAGTTAATATGACATGTTAGTATTGATTTAATTAACTTTTTTATAACTTACCATTCTGTTATGATTTTCACAAAAATCAATTACTAAATAGTGTCAAAATTGACATAAAATAGTTTTTAAAACAAATATTATATTATTAAATGTTATTTTATTCCTAAAAATCTACGGTTCGGCCAAATGACTTAGATAAGGTTATATATATTAATAATAAACAACTTGGGGTTCGTTTGGCTTCTTATAGGAAGTTTAGTAACCTTATAGTGTAAGAACACAAGAAGACACGGTAAAAGTAAAATTATTTAACTTAATGTTAAATCAAAATGATAAGGTTAAAATATGAACCTAAACTTGTCTAAATTCTATTGGATGAGAGTATTTCGACCCATCCCCACCTTATCATCGAAATAAATCAATTTTGAGCTATTTAAAACCGAACTTGAATTTATAATAAAATAATATTTTTAGTTATTCCAAAGGAGCCCCTCTCCTCCCTTATAAAAGGGAACCTCCTCCCTCTCTTCCTCACACAACTTTGCGCCTTCAAGCTCGGCCAACCCCTGCCAAATTCTCTTCTCCAATTCTCTAGAAACATCATAGAGGTTATAAGCTTCCTCAAAGACCAATTTTAGTGCCCTAATAGGAGGTCTCAAAGAGGCGCTTCAAAGAAGAGGTAATTTCCGTTACTGATTCTTTCACCTTTATTTCTTCTTCCACTTCTTCTTCTTAGGTTGTTTCATTATGAAGTAATAACATCAGTATCACTCATATAATTATATGTTATTATAAGTATGAAACAAACCTATTTCACCATCTATCCATCCTACGGAAAAAGTAATCACCGCGCGTGCGTACGTACGGAATACCGTCTCCACGCCGTGGTGTAATCTATTTTCCACCACCACCTTACATGGATTGGTATAATGGTGTAAAGAATAACTATACGTAGTTATTAGAACATCATATTTATTCTGATATATTGTATCATTCACTCCAATTCAATTCAATAATTATGGAAATGATATCATCGCTCGTGCGTACGTACGGACTACCGTCTCCACGACGCGATGAGATTCATTCTCCATGTTAACCATTTAAGAATGATTATAAAGTATATATAAGCAATAATAATGAAATATATGAAATTATAAAGCTACTGGATTTATGTGTATATATATGTATGTCATCTACTTAATTCCACTCAATTCAATAACGAAAAGAAAACAACGTTCATGCGTACGTACGGCCTACCGTCTCCATGAATAGTGTATTTCTTTCCATTTATCGATCCATTATATATATGTATATTCTGAATATATATTATATATAAATCATGTTTTATATTCTATAATTAAGTAATAATGATATAAGTAATCATATGAATAATTACAAGTTAAAACAGGAACGACAAATGAGACGATTTTACCCAAAACGCTACTTTAACATGAATTTACAAAAGAACGGGTAATATAAAGTAATAAGTGAACCATATATGATATAATAAAAATGAATATGATTCTGTAATATGTAAATGACATTATTTAAATCATTATACAGGAGGTTCAGACACTTATGAAGCAAATTGGACCTAAGGTAAGGGAAATATCACAATCTCATTTTTTATCCGAGATTGTTTATACTTTGGTATTTACTGGGGTGTATTTTATCATCCACATCCATGTTTCCTCAATATGTAATATTATTTCCATCCACCTATAATTGTTTAAATCCATTTTTACCCTTTGGTGATTTTTTAGTAAAAGATATGAAAGGAATCTTTTGTCGTTTTTCGTACGAGGTACTTCTTGACTTTTCCGACAAAAGTACGAAAAGAATGTTTTTTTAACTTATACGAGATGAATGGATTTTTAAAACATTATTTCCAAGAAGCTTACTTTACAAGTTTTCAAGTTTATTTTTAATAAACTTCTTTTAGTTTATAATTGTATGACATGTTAAGAAAGGAAAAGTGTTTTTGAAGTAGAAAGGATATTTTCCTCAAGAATGGAGTTCAAGTGTTTTATCAAAATTATTTTCCATCTAAGATAATAAAGTGTTATGTTTCTATCCCTATTATTACATTGATTTGATTATGTTGTGATGGAAATATTTTTATGAATTCCTTTATCTTATATAAATTGTATTATGATGTCATGTTGTTTAAGATTCCCATTTTTATTACATGGGTTATGCTATGATGTATGGTTTATGATTTTGTGGAACACATAAGAATGGTATAATTATGAGATTGGTGGGACCTATATCTACCTCCAATGCATTGGGTAACGATTTTATATCTCATGAGATAGACATGGCTGGAATGGTAGGTTATACCGGTTCAGTGAAACAGGACTGAAACGAGGGTGACTCGGTTCAGAAAGGGACTTTGTCCACTAAGATAGTCTTGGAAATGAGTCTTGACTAATAAGATATGATTATCTATGATTATGTGTGTATCCCACAAAGTTTCATGTTTTATGTTATGATTATTGGGATTTCATTTCACTACTACAATTTATCCCATGTTATGAAATTATGCTCTCTTTTGCAGGTTAAGATTTCCAAAATGTTATGTTCTTATGAATATGATGTGATTGATATTTCTTTTGTTTACCCGTACTGAGAATTTGAGCTCACCCTTTTATGTTTTCTTTTCCCCAGGATATAAAGAAAGGTTTTAGGTAAAAAAATGGAAGATCTTTATGGGAGATGTTGGAGATCTTTCACCACGATTAGAAGATTATATACCGAGTTTCCAAAGACACTAAACTATTACGATCCTTGTGTGTGTGTTTTTGTTATGTACTAAGTATTCTGAAAAAGTAATGTAATATCCATGTACGTCAAGTTTCAGGTCTCTACAGTTGGTATCAGAGGAAAGGTTTAGTCAACCTTTGGAAACTAGGATGCGAGAACTTTAGTGAGATCCCTAGAGATATTTCTAAGGTATGTCTAGGGATGTATCTAAGGATAAGTATACGTATAGGTTATAGTCCTAGAATTGCGCTAACGATCTTAGAATTTAACCTAAGATGTTAGATATTGAGGGTAATCCCACTCTATTATGTTGTTTTCCTAGCATGATTTTTGCCTCTCACACTATTCTTTTTGGGTTTTAGAAAATGGCTGGAAACAAGATGATTCACGATAATGGAGGATATGAATGACAATGGAATGATATTCTTCATGAGCAACCAAATTAAATGGGATTTGGAAGTCCAAACATCATTATTATGCCGAATCAGCAATCTCATAACATGATCAATAAAGTAAAATTTGGTAAGTTTCCTGACTAGGCTAATAAGAGAAAGATGGAGTTTCATGATGATCGTAGAGGAAAGAAAGTTCAATTTCCCCTATGTAAATCATGTGGGAAGAGGAATCAAGGAGAATGTTTGAAAGGAACTGGAAGATGTTTTGGGTGTGGAAAATAAGGACACAAAGCCAGTAAGTGAAAAGGAAAAGGTTCAGTTAACACCAGGGATGAGGATAATGGTATTACTACGACATCAACAATGGTTAAATGTTTTAAATGTGGAATGTACGGGCATTATGCAAACCAATGCCCTAAGGGGAAGTCTCATGAAGAGAATCAGTATGGTCATATGGGTAGTATTTATGTGGATGATGATGAAGAGACTACAAATGATATGTGAGATGAAAGAATTGTTGAAGCTCGGTCAATGGTTTAAGAATGTGGTGGAATGATTACATGTTTATCATGTGTAATGTTGTACAAGTAATCTCATGGTACTATGGAATAAAGAGACATCTAAGGATTGTTACACTGTTGACTTTCCTTGGGCTTTGAAAGTGTATGATTAATGTTACCAGTATCCATGAAAGGTTATTCAGATATTTTTGGAATGTAGATGATATGCGCATAATGAAGGGATAAGACGATAATGAGATGTTTGATTGTATTCATGAGCTCATGATTGATATAAGGAATAAGTGATATAATGTTTTGAGTATAAATAATTTTGAGGATTTTGGTTTATGGAAAGTGTTAACTTTTAACTGCATTCATGTTTTCACTAATGTTCAAAGGGTATTCATTCTTCAAGAGAATAAATGATTAAGGTATTCACATGTTTGTAATTTGACCAACAAGATATATCTTATGATATATGGGGGATAAATGATGGCATTCATGTGATTGTTCTGTGACATTTCAAGTAATCATTATCTTTATACTATGAGCTTGGACCGGAGTATTTTAGATAAGCCTAAATATTAAAATGGATTATGTTGGACATAAGTTAGGATAAAACGTTTTTAGATATTATTGATGGGATGTTATAGTAATATAGCTTTACAAAAAGGACAACCTGTAGGACAGGTGACAGCCCATCGCGTCGGACAAGGCTGTGGGAATCGAACCCACACCTGAAGTGCGACTGGCCTTTATCGCCTACCACTGGCCTACAGGAAGTCCCTGTTTAGTAGAAACTAGTTTTATAATATTAAGTAGTATGATATATGAAGTATAAGTTCATTTTAGGAACCATATATTATTAATCTCACTATAGAATGACTTATGTATATTTAATAACTTTTGATAACCTTTTGTTTGAGACAGATGGAATGACCTGTCATTCTATCACATGATCTGCTAACACTTCACTAATAACAAATTAATCTTCATTTATTTAAGAGATGAAGTGGAAATTGTTCAAGGCACAAAAAATAGTGAGATTGTACCAAAATAAAGTAAGTATTTATTCTAATTCAAATTCCTCAACTTTAGGGAAACGATCTTGAAAACCAAAAATGTTGTCCTAGTGATCTTATATCTGATTAATCAGATGGTACCTTAGGTCGTCACAAATTTATGGTTGTGTGATTTCTAGCTTTTCCATAGCCATGTTCTCTACCACTCTCCATCAGAACATGATGGTTATATTTTTCTTCCATATCCATATTTTCACCTATGTGGAAAACTGGTGATTAGTTTATTTGGGTAACCGTTACGTTTCATACATTTTTTTAAGATTGGTTTTGGTATTCCTTTTTACGATGTGGGTTTCTATTAAATAAACTTTCAAATAGTAAACCATTTATAACCCCGACGAATTTCGAGGGAGAAATTCATTTTAAGGGGGGTAGAATGTAACACCCCGAAATTTTATGAAAAATATTCTTTTTAATTTCATTAATGTCTTGTGTTGAATGCTACACCAAAAGGAGCTTTCACAACATGCATCCTTGACTTGCCTTTCATTACACGCAGTCGTGACCTTCCTTGATAGCGTGTGTAGTACGCAATACCGAGTTTCACTAAACAACGATATGCAATTAAAATATTATTAAAACTAGCCGTTATGAATAGTAATAACCACTTGTTGAAATTTTGTAATTTTTATTTTTCAAAATGGACTTCATTTTTGGATTCGGAATATCAAAATTAGCATAGGGTGAAATTTTGGTGATTTTCGGATAACATTCATATTTTGATGAATAGTGAAAATTACTAAATTTTAATTCAAAACAACTTTTTCAATAGAAATAATTAATAGTGATAAATTATTAATTTGAGTGGTTTTAAAGTATATTTATAATATATTTTTACAATTTAATACAATGTTGGTCATTGGATGTAATTTCACATTTAAACCAGACATAAACAAGTGTCAATCTTTTAATGGTTATTATCTCTTAAGAACACGCTATTTGTTTTGACGACGAGAATTAATTTTTAAATTAATTAATGAAACTGATATGTTTTGAATTTGGTAAAATAGAAATCATTTTTGAGTTCATAATATCAAATATATATTAGGCCTAATTTTTGGTATTTTTGTAAAAACATTCAATTTTTGATGAATAGTGAAACCACTAAGTGGTAGTTAAAAAAACTGAATTTTTCATAAAACTTAATTTTACCGCTTCTGTGAGTGTAATTTTAAAAATCCGAGAGACACGGTTGATGTCAGTAAGTAATATGTGGTTCAATGAGATGAAAATAATTTTTGGTGAATAGTAACGTTTTACTTTTATTTACCACGGTTAAAAGTAAATAGGGTAATTAAGGGTAAAAATGATATTATTATTACCCTAACACATGTCCTAATTCTATTTTACAAGTGTAATTCGACCAAAAACAACCCTAGTAATAAAATATGACCATTTAGGCCCACTTGTATTAGATTAGGACATTTATTATTAATTTATTTAAGTAAGGGTTAAAAGAGTTAAAATCAAAGTTTATTTACTAATACATTTTTAATATGGGGTTATACATAAGATAAATTCGACTATAAATATTCATTAGAAAGATAAAAATATTTCATACATAATTGTATTTTATTTGTAATTTTTAGACATTAAATAATGTAATTTATTTATGACACAACGATGATGCAGTAATTATCTTATTAATGAAATATTGACATAATTGATGTTATAAATACCCAAATAAATATAATTTGAGACTTTTTATGAATTACACTAATTCTCTAGGTTTATATGACATTTTAGTATTTATTTAATTAACTTTTTTAGAACTTATCATTCTGTTATAATTTTCACAAAAATCAATTACTAAATAGTGTCAAAATTGACATAAAATAGTTTTTAAAACAAATATTATATTATTAATTGTTATTTTATTCCTAAAAATCTAAGGTTTGGCCAAATGACTTAGATAAGGTTGTATATATTAATCATAAACAACTTGGGGTTCGTTTGGCTTCTTATAGTAAGTTTATTAACCTTATAGTGTAAGAACACAAGAAGACACAGTAAAAGTAAAATTATTTAACTTAATGTTAAATCTAAATGATAAGGTTAGAATAGGAACCTAAACTTGTCTAAATTCTATTGGATGAGAGGATTTCGACCCATACCCACCTTAGCCTCGAAATAAATCAATTCGGAGCTATTTAAAACCGAACTTGACGTTATAATAAAATAATAATTTTAGATATTCCAAAGGAGCCCCTCTCCTCCCTTATAAAAGGGAACCTCCTCCCTCTCTTCCTCACACAACTTTGAGCCTTCAAGCTCCGCCAACCCCTGAAAACTTCTCTTCTCCACTTCCCTAGAAACATCCTAGAGGTTCTATTCTTCCTCAAAGATCAATTTTAGTGCCCTAAGAGGAGGTCTCAAAGAGGCGCTTCAAAGAAGAATTAATTTCCGTTACTGATTCTTTCACCTTTATTTCTTCTTCCACTTCTTCTTCTTAGGTTGTTTCATTATGAAGTAATAACATCAGTATCACTCATATAATGATATGTTATTATAAGTATGAAACAACCCTATTTCACCATCTATCCATCCTACGGAAAAAAGAAATCACCGCGCGTGCGTACGTACGGAATACCGTCTCCACGCCGTGGTGTAATGTATTTTCCACCACCACCTTACATGGATGGGTATAATGGTTTAAAGAATAACTATACATAGTTATTAGAACATCATATTGATTCTGATATATATTGTATCATCCACTCCAATTCAATTCAATAATTATGGAAATGGTATCATCGCTCGTGCGTACGTACGGACTACCGTCTCCACGACGCGATGAGATTCATTCTCTATGTTAACCATTTAAGAATGATTATAAAGTATATATAAGCAATAATAATGAAATATATGACATTATAAAGCTACTGGATTTATTTGTATATATATGTATGTCATCTACTTAATTCCACTCAATTCAATAACGAAAAGAAAACAACATTCATGCGTACGTACGGCCTGCCGTCTCCATGAACGGTGTATTTCTTTCCATTTATCGATCCATTATATATATGTATATTCTGAATATATATTATATATAAATCATGTTTTATATGCTATAATTAAGTAATAATGATCTAAGTGATCATATGAATAATTACAAGTTAAAACACGAACGACAAATGAGACGATTTTACCCAAAACGCTACTTTAACATGAATTTACAAAAGAACGGGTAATATAAAGTCATAATTGAACCATATATGATATAATAACAATGAATATTATTCTGTAATAAGTCAATGACATTATTTAAATAATTATACAGGAGGTTCGGACACTTATGAAGAAAATTGGACCTAAGGTAAGGGAAATATCACAATCTCAATTTTTTATCCGAGATTGTTTATACTTTGGTATTTACTGGGGTGTATTTTATCATCCACATCCATGTTTCCTCAATATGTAATATTATTTCCATCCACCTATAATTTTTTAAATCCATTTTTACCCTTTGTTGAGTTTTTAGTAAAAGATATGAAAGGAATCTTTCGTCGTTTTTCATACGAGGTACTTTCTGACTTTTCCGACAAAAGTACGAAAAGAATGTTTTTTAACTTATACGGGATGAATGGATTTTTAAAACATTATTTCCAAGAAGCTTCCTTTACAATTTTTCAAGTTTATTTTTAATCAAATTCTTTTAGTTTATAATTGTATGACATGTTAAGAAAGGAAAAGTGTTTTCGAAGTAGAAAGGATATTTTCCTCAAGAATGGAGTTCAAGTGTTTTATCAAAATTATTTTCCATCTAAGATAATAAAGGGTTCTTTTTATATCCCTATTATTACATTGATTTGATTATGTTGTGATGGAAATATTTTTATGAATTCCTTTATCTTATATAAATTGTATTATGATGTCATGTTGTTTAAGATTCCCATTTTTATTAGATGGGTTATGCTATGATGTATGGTTTATGATTTTGTGGCACACATAAGAATGGTATCATTATGAGATGGGTGGGACATATATATCCCTCCAATGCATGGGGTAAAGATTTTATATCTCATGAGATAGACATGGCTGGAATGGTAGGTTATACCGGTTCAGTGAAACAGGACTGAAACGAGGGTGACTCGGTTCAAAAAGCGACTTTTTCCACTAAGATAGTCTTGGCAATGAGTCTTGACTAATAAGATATGATTCTCTATGATTATGTGTGTATGCCAAAAAGTTTCATGTTTTAAGTTATGATTATTGGGATTTCATTTCACTACTAAGATTTATCCCATGTTATGAAATTATGCTCTCTTTTGCAGGTTATGATTTCCAAAATGTTATGTTCTTATGAATATGATGTGATTGATATTTATTTTGTTTACCCTTACTGAGCATTTGAGCTCACCCTTTTATGTTTTCTTTTCCCCAGGATATATAGAAAGGTTTTAGGTAAAAAAAAGGAAGATATTTATGGGAGATGTTGAAGATCTTTTACCATGATTAGAAGATTATATTCTGAGTTTCCAAAGACACTAAACTATTACGATCCTTGTGTGTGTGTTTTTGTTATGTACTAAGTATTCCTCAAAAGTAATGTAATGTCCATGTATGTCAAGTTTCGGGTCTCTAATGTCCCTAAGTTATTCTTTGAGGATATACATACATTAAAGTACTGGTATTTTGGTAAGGAATAGATTATGTAAATCATTCAAGCAATACATCCCTGTCTGGATACGAGTAGGTAGAGGCGGCTCTGGCATGGATGTATCTAGGGGTAAAACCCGAAAACACTGCTTTGAGCTAGACTCGAACAGGAAATGATGAATGACAATGGGTCTTGCTGCACTCTTGGTTACGACACTCCTAGGGGATATGCGTAGGATAATTCACATTTTCATTACATGCCACTATGAAGGAGTTTAGTGTAAATATTCCTCAAAGAATCCATTTTTTGGAATATGGGATTAGTCATGCATAGGATCTCAATTTTTCTAAGTATTTTTAAGTTAAAATTATATGTTGTGATCAATAACCTAATATAGTGTATGACATTATCTAGATATGGCGCCTAGTGGACGGAATGGAAATCTCATGAATGCACATGTCTCTTGTAGGGATTTTCCTCCGATGCAAGACAATGATGTTGGCCTCGGTGTTGTGACTGGTGCTGAGAAACTCATAAAATATACTTGGACAACTTACTCAGGTTATGAATAATAAGCTTACCTGTATGGAACATCCGGATCCACCACATGTAGGAGCCATGCTAGATCGCTTTATGTGACAACAACCTCCATCATTCAACGGGACTACAAACCAGTTTGTAGTAGAGCAGTGGATATGTTCCCTTTAGAAGATATTTCTCACTTTGGTATGTAATGAAATAGAGAAGGTTTTCATGGCAGTATATCATCTATCGGGAGATGTGGATCAGTGGTGGTCATTAATCCAAAACTCAAAAGAGGAGGAAGAAATAGAAGAGATGGAATGGAGGTATTATAAGGAAATCTTCTTAGAAAAATATTTCCCTTGAGAACAAAGAGAAGATATGGAGAGAAAATTCTTGAATCTGATGCAAACGGAGGATGAAAATGTTGCCAAGTATGAAGCCAACTTTACAAGGCTGAAAATACATGTTGTGAACTATATATGAAATACAAGGAGCAAAATCAATCGATTCATTGATGGCTTAAAGCCATTCCTTCGGGGGCACTAGTCTCCCAAAATTTTTCATCATTTGAGGACATAGTTTCATGTGCTATCAAGACCGAAAATGAATTATCTAATTCTTATGACTTTAAGGGAAAGCAATAAAAGAAGAGGGCTGCTGAAACCCATGGGAAAGGAAATAAGGAAATATGGAATAAGGTAAGAGTTAAATTTCCCCCAGGTGACAATTGTGGAAGGAAACACCCTGGTGCGTTCTTAAAAGGAAAAGGAGTTTGCTACAAATGTTGTCAGAAAGGCCATCTTGTTGGTGATTGCAAAGGAAATAAGGAATCCGAAGATGTTCCTTGATATAGTTGTCAAGATATGGGGAACTATGCTTATAATTGTCCAAAACTTCAAGGAAATATGCAACAGAAGAGGGCAAGGGAGAAAGGACAATCATATGCGATCACAACTACAAAGGTTGAAGTTCCGCGGGATGTGGTGGAAGGTACTTTGATCGTTTACTCAAGCTTATCCAATGATTTATTTGATTCTGGATCATTACATTGTTTAATATCTTCCCAGTTTACTAAGAAAATTAGATATTTCCAATTTGATTTAACAAGGGAGTTGTCAGTCAAAACTCTTAAGGGAAGTATCGTTGCTATAATGTTATGCCAATCTGTTCCCATTAAGTCATACAAATGTTCTTTATCTGTTGATCTCATCGTCGTACACGTGATTTAATTCGATATAATACTTGGTATGGATTGGATTTCGGATCATGATGCAAAAATTTATTGTAATAAGAAGGAGGTTATGATTTTTGATGACGATGATAAAAAACACCTTATCTTTAGAGAAAAATAGTCACCACCTGATTATTATCTAGATCCACCCCCAGTAGCTCAACTAAATTCAATTATTGGGGAGTAAGATAATGAAATAACTGTGGGTGAGGAAAGGAATGTTCACATATAGGATTTAACTATTTTGGGAGAATATGTTGATGTGTTTCCAAAAGATTTACATGGACAACCTCCAGAACGAAAAATTGAGTTTTATATTGATTTAATTCCTAGTTCAAGGCCCATATCGAACACCCCTTAGAGAATGCCCACTATGGAATTAGTGGAACTAAAGAAACAACTAGAGTAATTGAGTAATAAGGTATTTACCCGCCCTAATGTTTCTCCATGGGGAGCCCATGTCCTTTTTGTTACGAAGAAAGATGGATCTATTAGGTTATGTATCGACTACAGGGAGATCAATGCTATAAAAATAAAGAAAAAGAATCCCCTACCTCACATTGATGATTTATTTGAACAACTACATGGGGATAAATACTTTTCAAAGATTTACCTTCGATCTAGATATCATTAGTTGAGTGTGAAGAAGGAATACATTCTGAAAACAGCGTTTCGAACCAGGTACGGGCATTACGAGTTTACAGTAATGCCTTTTGGATTGACTAATGAACCCTCTGTCTTCATGGATCTAATGAACAGAGTCTTCAAGGAATATCTCTATGATTTTATAGTGGTATTTATTGATGATATCTAGGTATACTCCAAAATCTAAAAAGAGCATGAAAATCACTTGCGCATTATCCTGAAAACTCTTAAAATACAAAAATTATATTGGAAGATTAGCAAGTGTGAATTCTGGATTCAGGAGATTTAATTTCTTAGCCATATTGTTTCTTATGATGGAATCCTAGTTTATCACACAAAGAGAAAGGCAATCCAAGATTGGCCCATGCCAACAAACATAACTGAGGTACGCAATTTTATTGGCTTTACAGGCTATTATCTGTGTTTCGTACATAATTTTGCCCGAATGGCTAACCCCCTAACGAAGCTCACACGTAAAGGGGTTAAATTTTTTTGGAAAAAATATTATGAAGAATGTTTCAAAGAACTGAAGAGAATATTAGTCAATACTCCTATATTGACTCTACCATTAGGGAATGGCGGGTTTGTAATTTATAGTGATGCTTCAAAGAAAGGACTTGGTTGTGTCCTTATGCAAAATGATAGGGTTATTGCTTATGCATCACGACAAATAAAAATTCATGAGTAATAAAATCCTACTCATGATCTTGAGTTAGCTTCTATAATAGTTTCTTTGCAGATATGGAGACATTATCTCTATGGTAAAAAATGTGAGATTTATAATGATCACAAGAGTTTGATATTTATTTTCTCACAGAAAGAACTCAACATGAGGAAAATGAGATGGATTTAACTACTCAAGGATTATGATTGCACAATACACTACCACTCGGGGAAGGAAAATAAGGTCGAAGATGACTTGAACAGAAAGAATAATGGATTTTTGAACAATATTAGATTTGAAAGATATCCTATTTTCATGGATCTAGAAATGATGGATATGGGAATAACCATGGAAGGTGAAACATCAATGCTTTTTCAAATGGTTGCCTATCCATCTTTACATGAAAGGATAAAAAGCTCTCAGGCTGATGATGAGGGTTTTAAAATAATATTAAATCAGTGAATGATGGGAGATTGAGGGACTTCATATATGAATATGGAATTTTGAAATTTGGGAAGAGACATTGTGTTCCCGATATACCTGATCTAAAGAGGGAATTGTTGGATGATTCTCATAGTTCCAATTTCTCTATACACCTTGGTAGCACTAAGATGTATAGAGGTTTGAAGGAACATTTTTGGTGGGACAACATGAAGTGGGAGATTTCTGATTTTGTATCAAGATGTATGGTGTGTCAACAAGTGAAAGTTGGAAGGCAACGGCCTGGAAGAGTATTGCAACCTCTTCCCGTACCTTAGTGGAAACAGGATAATATCACGATGGACTTTATCATGGGACTACCAAAGTCTCATCGAAGGAACAATGCAATGTCGGTCATTGTTGATCGTCCAACCATTTCAGAGCATTTTCTTGGTATAAGAGAAGATCTACCACATGAACATCTAGGATGATTTTATATTAATGAAGTATTGAGACTTCATGGAGTACCCCTATCAATTTTTTCTGATCATGATTCTTGTATTATGTAATGATTATTGAAAATTATTTAGAAGGACCTAGATATTGATCTTCATTTGAGCACTGCCTACCACCCACAGACTAATGGATAATCAGAACGGCTATTCAAACATTGGAAGACATGTTGAGGTCTTGTTCACATCATTTTCAAGGCATATGGGGTCAGTATATACCTCTCGTAGAATTTTCCTACATCAGTAGCTTCCATTCAAGTATACAGATGGCACCCTATGAAGCATTATATGGGAGACGATGTCGTACACCAACTTTCTGGGATGATGTTGGTGAAAGAAAGATCGTGGGCCTAGAACGTGTTGAAGAAACAATGGAAAAGGTGAATATTATCCAAAAACATAACGAAATAGCTCAAATTAGGCAAACGAGCTATACAGACAAGTGAAGGAAAGATTTGGAGTTTCAAGAAGGCGATCATGTTTTCTGAAGGTATCTCCATGGAAGTGTATTATATGATTCGGTAAGAAGAGAACGTTAAGTCCCAGGTACATCAGACCTTTTGAAATTTTTTACCGAATTGGAGTCGTAGCTTACCGTTCAAAAATTCTGCCAATTCTCTCCATGTTTCACAATGTTTTACACGTCTCAATGTTAAGAAAGTACATGCCAGACCCAAATCATGTACTCACTTATAAAGAAGTGGAACTTGAGCCCGATCAATCTTACTGTGACGAGTCTATCAAGATTCTTGATACTATAGAACAAGTATTGATGAATCATATGACTCATCTGGTAAAGGTTCTATGGAAGAATCCTAATATGGAGGAAGCAAAATGGGAGCCTGAGGAGCTTATGCTAAAAAAATACCCAAATCTTTTTAGGTAATATTTTGTGAATTTCGAGGATGAAATTTTTGTAAGGAGGCGAGAATATAATGACCCAAGATTTATTTAAAGGAAATTACTTTCTTTTAAATATTTCATAATCACATTAACTACTAAGGGCTATGGGACCCTTAAAACATAAGTTTTTCACTTCTGTGATGTGAATTTCAAAAATCCAACATACACAGTCGCGATCAGTAAGTTATTTAGAGTCCAATAAGATAAACTTAATTTTTGGTGAATAGTAACCTACCCTTATGAATAGTAACATTCCCTTATGAATAGGGATATACCCTAGTGAATAGTATCCTTACCTATGATAATATATAAATAATATTCAAGTTGAAAGTATGATATAGCTATATTTTAGAATAAGTTAATGAATGTTTTAAAACTGGTTTTTGATAATAATTTATGATTTTAATTAAATATTAAATTAATAATATTTATAAAATTATTTTTGAAAAATTGACTTCATTTTTGGATTCTACACGTCGAAAAATGGTTAGGCTGAATTTTTGGGATTTTTCTGAAATACTTGATTTTTTTGATAAATAGTAAAATACGGTAATTTACCGTATATATACATTATAAGCTAAATAAACTATTCCTAGCATCATGGCTGATGTCACCACCCTTAATCCGAATTCACATGATAAAATTACTCTTCTTGGTCATGGAATACTAACTATTACTTGTCTGGTGAATAAATAATAAATTAATGAGTTTTATATTAAGAAATACCCTCTCTCCTCCACTATAAAAACCCCCTCTCACCCCCTCTTCCAATCACTCCTCTCAAGCCTTGTGCCTTCTACAAATTCTGGCTAAATACCCTCCCAACATCCTCTCCCACGTCCATCAAGATTTGGTCTCATTAAAAGACCAAAACCTCTCCCTTAAGGTGGTTCTCAAGGAAGTTTTGTTCAAGAGGTAAATTTCTCATTTCGATTCTTTGTCTTCCCTTTCAAGTTCATTTGTTTTCTTTTTCTATTACCTCTATTTATCCAAATTTTGTGAAAACTCCAGTACCTTATATGTACTGGAATTTTTTCATGATAGTGGAATAAGTTATCATCATATCCCCCTTTTTAAATTCTTTTATACTAGTAGCAAGAACACCATCGAAGATGTGTCAATTTTACACATTCGAGGACGATGGACTTTCGATTTATTTTATCATTATAAATTCTGTACATGAAACCATTCTTGTTGTGGTTGAACTAGATTATTATATATAACATAACCTATTTAAGATTCTTTAATACCTTTGTTCAAATGGTGTTAGTTTATAAAGAAAAATGAGTTCGTTGTAATCAAAACCCACAAATTAACCGAAACAATTATCATTAAAGTTCTATATGATAATTCATCCCTGTTCCATATAACCATGTTATATAAATGAATAATAACACCAATTTATGTTCCTAAGTAAAATATAATTTCAATTCTGTAGATTTACATCCATTCAAATTCATTACTTAATAACAAGTGAAACGAATATGAAAATAAGAGAAACGAACACTCCAGAACGATGAAATTAAATATAATAACTTGTCAATAAAGACATAAATGAACTAACCAGAATTATCGTAAACAAAATAAATGTCTAAAATGTTCTGAAATATGTTATTAAAAAGTATAATTTCCTATTTTAGGAGCTTAAGTACAAGAGTGTAACATGTTTGGAGTTAAGGTAAGGGTTTTTCCACCTGAACTTCCATTTTCTTTCGGGATACTTTCCTTTTCTAATTACCTCAATGAAATTATTATGTATTGTTATGTACTCTTCATATATTCTATGTTAGTATCATATATATGTGTACAAACCATAACCCTTCCTTATTTTATGGATAGTTACATGTTCTAAAAGGAACTTTCAAAATTCTTTCAAAAATACAAGCCCGATTCATGGGAATTTTTCAAATTCTTACCTATTTTCAAGGGCACTCTATAATCTGTTTTTGGAAAACATTATATATATAAAATCACTCATTTTATTATGAAAATACTATCTTACTTCACTTCTGGTTGTATACAGAGATTTTTCCAAAAGAACTCTTCTTTTCAAAATGAATGAGTATTTATCACAAGAATTGCTTTTAGAAGATTATTCTTGTTTGATTCAACACTCTTTTTGATTCTTATGTATTGTTGGGGTTACTCATTTATGATGTCATATACCATATTTTATTGAATATTTTATGACTAAATTTATTGTGGATGATCTATCCTTAAACCATTCACCATATTATTCCGAATGGTTAGTGTTTATGTTCGATAATTGGGGAAAGTAAGTTACATTTCATATGATAGTTTCAACATGAATGTATATGTATTTTATGTTTATCCCCACTCATATGAGGAATTCATTGGACTTATTATGTGATGGGTGGGGCCCGATATAGCCCCTCGATGCATCGGTAGGTCTCATGAGACAAATAGACGTGGAATTGGTCGAGGCCTTTCCTAATGTGATATAGATTTTGGATGAGGCCTTAATCATTAGACGTCTTGGCAGAGGCCTTGACAAAATGGTTCAGAATGTCCAGGATTATGCATTCCATCATTATGAGTTCAACTATTGATATTTCATGTGGTTATTCGACTAGTAGAATACCCATGATTATGTGTTATTATGGCATTATTTACTCAGCTCATATTCCTGCCATAATGTGTTCATGTTTATTATTAAAGGCATGTGTTTTAAATTATTCACCATGTATAATGTTTATAATATCTTCCACTGTATTTTTTACTCTTACTGAGAATTTGAGCTCACCACTTTCTTATGTTTCATTTTCTTAAGACATTAAGAAGTATTTTATGAATGACTTGCAAGCATAATCTAGGAGATGTGATATAACAACCCATACTTTACATACATTGTTAATACTTCAAAATTGAAGCACAGTTATTACAATATATGACAAAACCAAAAAGGATCGTATAGGTATAGTGTCTTTAGAAACTGGGTAACATAAACAACTGGTTCATAAATCTTCTACAGTGTCTCCCATTTATTTCATCATATCTAGGGTCGCTATCAGGATATTCTACGTAATATCCATCTTCCTGACCTGGGGAAAAGAAAACATACCAAAAAGGGTGAGCTCAAATGCTCAGCAAGGGAAAATAAAGGAAATAAAAATCATATCATATCTTTTTGAAAATCATAACCTGCAAAAGAGATCATAATATTTTAACATGGAATAAATCATAGAAGTGAAAATGAGATCCCCATAATCATAACATAAAACATGAAACTTTGTGGAATGCACACATAATCATGGAAAATCATTTCTTGTTTGTCATGACTCATTGCCAAGACTATCTTAGCGGACAAAGTCCATTTCTGAACCGAGTTCACTCCTTGTTTCAGTCCTGTATCACTGAAATGAAATAACCTTCTGTTCCATCCATGTCTATCTCCTGAGATATAAATATTTACCCAATTAATTGGAGGGAGATATAGGTACCACCCATCTTATAATGAATCCTTTCTTATTTGTGCCACATAATCATAAATCATACGTCATCGCATAACACATGTAAGAAAAATGGGATTCTTGAAACATCATGACATCATAAAACAAATCATATAAGGTAAATGACTTCATAAAAATAATTCCCTCACAACGTAATCAAATCAATGTAATAATAGGGATAAAAACAGAACCCTATATTATCTTAGATGGAAAATAATTTTGATAAAACATTTGAACTCCATTCTTGAGGAAAATATCCTTTTTACTTCAAAAACACTTTTCTTTTCTTAACATGTCATACAATTATAAACTAAAAGAAGTTGATTAAAAAAACATGAAAACTTATAAAGGAAGATTCTTGGAAATAATGTTTTAAAAATCCATTCTTGCCGTATTAGTTAAAAAAACATTCTTCGTACTTTTGTCGGAAAAGTCAAAAAGTACCTCGTACGAAAAACGACAAAAGATTCCTTTCATATCCTTTACTAAAAACTCACCGAAGGGTAAAATTGGATTTAAACAATTGTAGGTGGATGGAAATAATATTACATATTGAGTAAACATGGATGTGGATGATAAAATACACCCCAGTAAATACCAAAGTATAAACAATCTCGGATAAAAATGAGATTGTGATATTTCCCTTACCTTAGGTCCGATTTGCTTTGTACGTGTCCGAAGCTCCTGTATAATGGTTTAAATAATGTTATTGACTTATTCCAGAATCATAAATATGGATATGATATCATATATGGTCATATTCAAAGCTTCTTATTAGTAATATTTCATTGTTACTTGTTACTCGGGTCTTTATTGCCTTTTGTTCTTATGCGTGTTTTGCCGAATAAATTCTTATTCTTATTTTAAGGTTATAGATACCTTATATACAGAATGGTATTAGTGTAACATATATCATATTTATTCATTCAATTCATTTATATAATTACTATGTAATGATGATCATGTAGAACGAGTCGCATCACATCGTGGAGACGGTATTCTGTACGTACGCACGAGCGATGATTTTGTTCCCATGATCGTGGAATTGTATTTAAGTGTATTTATACTATTTCAGTATCAATATCACTTTATAATAATCATATATAGTTACTCATTACACCATTATACCCATCCTTGTATGGTGATGGTGGAAAATAGATTACACCGCGGCGTGGAGATGGTATTCCGTACGTACGCACGCACGGTGATTTCATTTTTCCGTAGGATGGATAGAAGGTGAATTAGGGTTGTTTCATATTTATAATAACATATCAGTATGTAATTAATACTTATGTTATTAATTTAACATGAAACAACGAAAGAAGAAGAAGTTGAAGAAGAAAGAAATTGAAAAGATCGGTAATGGATATTACCTCTTCTTTGAAACGCCTCTTTGAATCCTCTACTTAGGGAACTAATATTGGTCTTTGAAGAAGACCAGGACCTCTAGGATTATTCTAGGGAAGTGGATAAGGGATTTTGGCAGGGGTTGGCCGAGCTTGAGTTCTCAAATTGGTATGAGGAGGAGGGGGAGGAGGTCCCCTTTTATAAGGGAGGAGAGGGGCACCTTAGGAATACCTCAAAATATTATTTTATATTAAAGTAAAAATCGGTTTATAATGGTTACAAAGGGTCTTATTTCGAAGGTAAATTGGGGATGGGTCGAAATCCTATCAACCAATAAGATTTAGACAAGTTTAGGTTATTATTTTAACCTTATCAATTATATTTAACTCTAAGTTAAATAATTTAACTTTTACCGTGTCTTTTTGTTTTCTTACACTATATGGTTAATAAACTTACTATAACATGCCAAACGAACCCCAAGTTGTTTATTATTAATATATGTATCCTTATCTAAGTCATTTGGCCGAACCATAGATTTTTAGGAATAAAATAACAATTAATAATATAATATTTGATTTAAAAACTATTTTGTGTCAATTTTGTCACTATTTGATATATCATTTTTGTGAAAGTCATAACAGAATTATATGTTCGAACCAAATTGATTAAATCAACACTAATATATCATAGTAACTTATAAAATTATTGGAATTCATAAAAATTCTCAAATTACATTTATTTGGGAATTTATAACATCAATTATGTTAACATTTCCTTAAAAGGGTAATTATTGCATCATCGTTGTTCATAAATAAATTAATTTATATAAAGTCTAAAAATTATAAATAAAATATCATTATGTAGGAAATATTTTTATATTTCAAATGAATATTTATAATTGAATTTATCTTATGTATAAACCCATATTAAAAATGTATTAGTTATTAAACTTTGATTTTAACTATTTTAACTATTCATTAAATAAAATAATATTAAATATCATAATCTAATCCAAGTGGACCTAAATGGTCATATTATATTCATAAGGTTTTTTTTTGTCTAATTACACTTATCCAATAGAATTAGGACATGTTTTAGGGTAATAGTAATATCATATTTACCCTTAGTTACCCTATTTACTATTAATCACGGTAAAAAAAGTAAAAAGTTACTATTCACCAAAAAATTATTTTTATCTCATTGAACCACATTTTACTTACTGATATCAACCGTGTCTTTCGGATTTTCAAAATTCCATTCACAGAAGCGGTAAAATTAATTTTTATGCAAAATTCTGTTTTTTAACCTACCAATTAGTGGTTTCACTATTCATCAAAAATTGAAATTTTTCAGAAAAATACCAAAATTTTACCCTAGGCTAATTTCGGTATTCCGAATCCAAAAATGAGGTCCATTTTGAAATATAAAATTTCAAAAAGTGGTTATTACTATTCATAACGGCAATTTTAAATAATATTTTAATAGCATATCGTCATTTAGTGATACTCGGTATTGAGTACAACGCAAGCTATCGAGGAAGGTCGCGATTGCGTGTAAAGTAAGCCAAGCTAGTGTGTAGTGAAATATTCCTTTGATGATATATATATAACATAAAAACAAAATATTACTCATAAAAATATCGGGTGTTACATTCTACCACCCTTAAAAAGAATTTCGCCCTCGAAATTCGTCACTTTGTAACAAACAGATGAGGATACTTCTCCCTCATCATATCCTCAAGCTCCCATGTAGCTTCTTCAAGTTGGTGGTTCCTCCATAAAACTTTCACCAATCGAGTAGTCTTGTTTCGTAGGACTTTTTCGCTACGATCCAGAATCTCTATCGGTTGTTCTTCATAAGAAAGATCTTTCTCCAGCGGTAAAACTTCTGAGCTGAGTACATGTGAAGGATCGGGTATGTACTTTCTCAGGAGAGATACATTGAACACATCGTGAACTTGAGATAGATTCGGTGTAAGAGCCAATTGGTAAGCTACCTTTCCAACACGATCCAGTATTTCGAAAGGACCGATATATCTAGGGCTCAACATCCCCTTCTTTCCAAATCTCATAACCCTCTTCCAGGGAGATATTCATAAGAACACTTTATCACCCACTTCAAACTCCAGGTCTTCTCTTCGGTTGTCGGCATAACTTTTCTGTCGACTCTGAGCTGCCCTTATGTGTTGTTGAATAGATCTGACCTTTTCTGCCATTTCATCAACGAGATCAGGTCCTAATAGCTTTCTTTCCCCAACTTCATCCCACCAAGTTAGAGTCCTGTATTTCTTTCCATAGAGAGCTTCATAAGGAGCCATCTGAATATTGGAGTGAAAGCTATTATTATAAGAAAATTCCACCAAAGGTATGTGTTGATCCCAACCTCCTTTGAAATCCATAGAGCAAGCTCTCAACATATCTTCTAGGGTTTGAATTGTTCTCTCAGACTGACCGTCTGACAGAGGATGATAAGTAGTGCTGAAACTCAACTCTGTATCCACAGTATGCTGAAGACTTCTCCAGAACATCGAGGAAAATCTCGGATCCCGATCAGATATAATAGAAAGTGGTACTCCATGCAATCTTACCACTTCCTTTACATATATCCTGGCAAGCTGATCCAGAGAGAAATCCTCTCTAATAGCAATGAAGTGTGCAGACATTGTAAGATGATCAACTATGACCCAGATAGCATTATTGCCTTTGGATGTTTTAGGAAGTCCTGTGACAAAGTCCATAGTGATGTTTTCCCATTTCCATTCGGGTATGGGTAATGGTTGTAACATCCCCTTAGACTTCTGTCTCGCAGATTTAACTTGCTGACAAACCAAGCATCGAGAGACATATTCAGCAACATCTCTTTTCATGCCATCCAACCAGAAGTACTCTTTCAGGTCCCTATACATCTTTGTGCTTCCAGGATGAATAGAGAATGAAGAACTATGAGCCTCATCCAGCAGCTCCTTCTTTAATTCGGGGATGGGAGGAACACAAACCCGATTCCTGAACTTTATTATCCCATCACAATCAAGGCTGAATTCAGGAACATTTCTCACCTTCTTTTGTAACTCGACATCTTCTTTCTATGCCTCTTTAATCTTCACATGTATAGATGGTTGAAAATTCATTTGAGAAAGATAAGATTTTTCCCCTTCCATTATAATTTCAAGATCCATCCTTTGTAAATCCATAAATATTGGATCTTTTGTTATCCTCATCATGGATAAACTAGCATGGTCTTGTCGACTTAATGCATATTCCACCTTGTTTGCTTTCCCAGGGTGGTAATGGATTGAGTAGTCATAATCCTTAATCAGCTCCAACCATCTTCTTTGACACATATTCAGCTCCTTTTGTGTGAAAATATACTTTAAACTTTTATGATCAGTATAAATATCACACCTTTCACCATAAAGGTAATGCCTCTAAATCTCTAATGCAAAGATTACTACAGCTAACTCCAAATCATGAGTTGGGTAATTTTGCTCATGGATTTTCAACTGTCGTGAGGCATAAGCTATCACCATATCATTTTGCATAAGAACACACCCCAATCCCTTCTTGGATGCATCACTGTAGATCACAAACCTTTCTCCACTACAAGGCAGTGTGAGCACAGGTGCACTGGATAACCTTCATTTCAACTCCTTGAAATTCTCTTCACATTCCTCTGTCCAAACAAACTTAACTCCTTTTCGAGTCAACTTTGTGAGTGGATTAGATAATCATGAAAAATATTTTACAAAACGTTGATAATATCCAGCCAAACCAAGAAAACTTCAGATATCAGTTACTGTTGTTGGTCTCGACCATCTTTCGATAACCTCTGTTTTTGCTGGATCCACAGATATCCCCTCTTTTGAGATTATGTGACCCAAAAATGCAACTTTTTGAAGCCAAAATTCACACTTGGTAAATTTGGCATAAAGATTCTCCTTTCTCAGGATCTTCAATATAATTCTCAAGTGATCTTCATGCTATTCCTTGATCTTTGAATAGACAAGAATATCGTCTATAAAGACTACCACAAATTGATCAAGACAGTCTCTAAAGACTCTATTCATTATATCCATGAAGATAGCAGGGGCATTAGTAAGACCAAATGGCATCACTATAAATTCATAGTGTCCATACCTTGTACGGAAAGCCTTCTTTGGTATATCCTCCCTTTTGACCCTTAATTGATGATACCCTGAACGAAGATCAATCTTGGAAAAGTATTGAGCTCCGCGTAGTTGGTCAAATAAGTCATCAATGCGTGGGAGAGGATATTTGTTCTTGATAGTGATCTTGTTAAGTTCTCGATAATCAATGCAGAGTCTCATTGATCCATCTTTCTTCTTAACAAATAGAACAGGTGCTCCCCAAGGTGACGCACAAGGGAGTGTGAATCCCTTATCAAGATTCTCTTGGAGTTGCTTCTTCAATTCCTGCAACTCAATTGGGGCCATTCTATAAGGTGTCTTTGAAATAGGCAAAGCACCCAGTACGAGTTCTCTTGAAAACTCAACTTCACGATTTGGTGGAATACCCGGTAATTCCTCCGGAAAGACATCATCAAACTCCCGTACGATGGGCATATTCTTAATCGTGATTTTCTCACCAACCATTTGAGATAAATAACCTTCATTTAGTGGAATCAATACCCATAAAATGGAAGAAATTTCCACTGGAAGGTTATGTTCATCCTTGCATTTATAGATGATCATAGATTGATCTGGAATATGAAATGTGACTTCCCATCTTTGGAAATTGATATGAGCTCCGTATAAAGAAATCCAATCGATGCCAAGAATCACATCGAATTCCACTAAAAGAAGGATCACAAGATTTGCAGGAAGCACTTTCCCACAAACGTCAATTGGAGAAGAATTATAAACTTTTGATGCGATTGATGTGCCATTAGGTGTTGTCACAGTTAACTCAACATCAAATTGTTGAGGTAATACGGTGATACCCTTAGAAAATTCTTCAGAAATAAAAGAGTGGGTGGATCCAGAATCAAATAAATCATTTGCTACTTTAGAGTGGATGGTAAGTGTACCTTCCACCACTTCGTTATCGTACTCCACATCACTGATAGAAATTGCATGTGACTTTCCTTTGACTTTAGCCTTAAGAGTTTGTTGACGTCGACCATCATCATCAACCCTTGGATTTGGCCATTGATTGGCATAATGCCCCATCTCCTTGCACTTGAAACATTTAAGTGTAGTAGGTTCATTCTGTGTATCACTTCTTTTATTTTCATCATTAGACATCTTCTTCCCATTATCGCGGCATTCAAATGCCCGATGACCTTCCTTTCCACATTTGAAACATTTACTTGTCCATTTAAGACAACTCCCTCCATGTTTTTTCCACACTTTGACCATAAGGGAAAGCTCATCTTTATTTCAGTGTGCTCTTTAGATTTTCCTTTGAATTCCATTTTCCTCTTCTTATCAAACCTGTATGACTGATGGGTTACTCCAATATCCATCTCGACTTTGAGAGCACATCGAACAATTTCCTTGTAGCTATTGAAGTCCCTTATGTCTAACACCCTTCGATGACTTGGTTTTAATCCACTAAAGAATCGACCAATCTTACTCTCAGGTTGGATAATAATACCAGAAGCGTACCTTGCAAGTCTTGTAAAATTTGCTTCATAGGTACCAACAGATTCATCATCCCTTTGCTTCAGTTCAAGAAACTCTTTCTCCATCTTTGTTCGGAGAATACGAGAGAATTACTTATTGAAAAATAAGTTCTTGAACTCGTCCCATTCCATGGACTCAATTTCATCCCTTTGCCTCAAATTCTTAATAAGATTCCACCATTGATCAGCATCTCCTTCCAAATTATACACTGCTAGGATGACTATATCATGTTCAGAACATTGAAGAACTGAAAATATCTTATCAGTAGTACTAATCCATTGTTCAGCAACTAATGGATCAGTAGACCCGCTGAAAGAAGGTGGACGCTGCCTCATGAAGGATTCAACAGAATGTTGCTCCTTCCTTTGCTCGTTTGGAAGTCCTGCATGATTCATAGCTTGAGAAAGTTGTGTGAGCATGGCTACAAGATTTTGCATTCCAGCTCCCATATCGTTTGGTTGCTCAGGGGGATAATCATTGCATTTCCCATCGCATTCCGCATTAACACGGTTCCTTCGGGTTCCAGCCATTGACTAAAACCAGGAAGAATAGTGTGAGCAACACTAATTATAATAGGAAAACCACATAATTCAAGAATAAAATTTTCACGCTTAAGGTCTTATCCTAGGTTATTCATAGCCATTTCTAAAACACTAAGATTGTGTTCTATGCTTAGACTTATCCTTGGGGTTCTTACTAAGGCTTTCACATCCTAGTTTCCAAAGGTTGACTATACCTTTCCTCTGATACCAACTATAACGACCCATACTTTACATACATTGTTAATACTTCAAAATTGAAGCACACTTATTACAACATATTACAAAACCACAAAGGACCGTATAGGTATAGTGTCTTTAGAAACAGGGAAACATAAACAACTAGTTCATAAATCTTCTACAGTGTCTCTGATTTATTTCATCATATCTAGGGTCCCTTTTAGCATATTCTACTTAATATCCATCTTCCTGACCTGGGGAAAAGAAAAAATACAAAAAAGGGTGAGCTCAAATGCTCAGCAAGGGCAAATAAAGGAAATAAAAATCATATCATATCTTTTTGAAAATCATAACCTGCAAAAGAGATCATAATATCTTAACATGGAATAAATCATAGAAGTGAAAATGATATCCCCATAATCATAACATAAAACTTGAAACTTTGTGGCATGCACACATAATCATGGAAAATAATTTCTTGTTAGTCATGACTCATTGCCAAGACTATCTTAGCTGAAAAAGTCCATTTCTGAACCGAGTTCACTCCTCGTTTCAGTCCTGTATCACTGAACCGAAATAACCTTCCGTTCCATCCATGTCTATCTCATGAGATATAAATCTTTACCCAATGCATTGGAGGGAGATATAGGTCTCACCCATTTTATAATGAATCCTTTCTTATGTGTTCCACATAATCATAAATCATACGTCATCGCATAACACATGTAACAAAAATGGGATTCTTGAAACATCATGACATCATAAAACAAATCATATAAGGTAAATGACTTCATAAAAATAATTCCCTCACAACATAATCAAATCAATGTAATAATAGGGATAAAAACAGAACCCTATATTATCTTAGATGGAAAATAATTTTGATAAAACATTTGAACTCCATTCTTGAGGAAAATATCCTTTTTACTTCAAAAATACTTTTCTTTTCTTAACATGTCATACAATTATAAACTAAAAGAAGTTGATTAAAAATAAACATGAAAACTTATAAAGGAAGATTCTTGGAAATAATGTTTTAAAAATCCATTCTTGCCGTATAAGTTTAAAAAAAATTCTTCGTACTTTTGTCGGAAAAGTCAAAAAGTTCCTCGTACGAAAAACAAAAAAAGATTCCTTTCATATCCTTTACTAAAAACTCACCGAAGGGAAAAATTGGATTTAAACAATTTTAGGTGGATGTAATTAATGTTACATATTGAGTAAACATGGATGTGGATGATAAAATACACCCCAGTAAATACCAAAGTATAAACAATCTCGGATAAAAATGAGATTGTGATATTTCCCTTACCTTAGGTCCGATTTTCTTTGTACGTGTCTGAAGCTCCTGTATAATGGTTTAAATAATGTTATTGACTTATTACAGAATCATATATATTGATATGATATCATATATGGTCATATTCTTAGCTTCTTATTAGTAATATTTCATTGTTACTTGTTACTCGGGTCTTTATTGCCTTTTGTTCTTATGCGTGTTTTGCCGAATAAATTCTTATTCTTATTTTAAGGTTATAGATACCTTATATCCAGAATGGTATTAGTGTAACATATATCATATTTATTCATTCAATTCATTTATATAATTACTATGTAATGATGATAATGTAGAACGAGTCGCATCACATCGTGGAGACGGTATTCCGTACGTACGCACGAGCGATGATATCGTTCCCATGATCGTGGAATTGTATTTAAGTGTATTTATACTATTTCAGTATCAATATCACTTCATAATTATCATATATAGTTACTCATTACACCATTATACCCATCCTTGTAAGGTGATGGTGGAAAATAGATTACACCGCGGCGTGGAGACGGTATTCCGTACGTACGCACGCGCGGTGATTTCATTTTTCCATAGGATGGATAGAAGGTGAATTAGGGTTGTTTCATATTTATAATAACATATCAGTATGTAATTAATACTGATGTTATTACTTTATCATGAAACAACTAAAGAACAAGAAGTTGAAGAAGAAAGAAATTGAAAAGATCGGTAATGGATATTACCTCTTCTTTGAAACGCCTCTTTGAATCCTCCACTTAGGGAACTAAGATTGGTCTTTGAAGAAGACCAGGAACTCTAGGATTATTCTAGGGAAGTGGAGAAGGGATTTTGGCAGGGGTTTTCCGAGCCTGAGTGCTCAAATTGGTGTGAGGAGTAGGGGGAGGAGGTCCCCTTTTATAAGGGAGGAGAGGGGCACCTTAGGAATACCTCAAAATATTATTTTATATTAAAGTCAAAATCGGTTTATAATGGTTCCAAAGGGTCTTATTTCGAAGGTAAAGTGGGGATGGGTCGAACTCTTATCAACCAATAAGATTTAGACAAGTTTAGGTTATTATTTTAACCTTATCAATTAGATTTAACTCTAAGTTAAATAATTTAACTTTTACCGTGTCTTTTTGTTTTCTTACACTATATGGTTAATACACTTACTATAACATGCCAAACGAACCCCAATTTGTTTATTATTAATATATATATCCTTATCTAAGTTATTTGTCCGAACCTTAGATTTTTAGGAATAAAATAACAATTAATAATATAATATTTTATTTAAAAACTATTTTGTGTCAATTTTGTCACTATTTGATATATGATTTTTGTGAAAGTCATAACAGAATTATATGTTCGGACCAAGTTGATTAAATCAACACTAATATATCATAGTAACCTGGAAAATTATTGTAATTCATAAAAAGTTTCAAATTACATTTATTTGGGCATTTATAACATCAATTATGTTAACATTTCCTTAAAAGGGTAATTACTGCATCATCGTTGTGTCATAAATAAATTAATTTATTTAAAGACTAAAAATTATAAATAAAATATCATTATGTAGGAAATATTTTTATCTTTATAATGAATATTTATAATCGAATTTATCTTATTTATAAACCAAATATTAAAAATGTTTTAGTTATTAAACTTTGATTTTAACTATTTTAACTATTCATTAAATAAAATAATATTAAATGTCATAATCTAATCCAAGTGGACCTAAATGGTCATATTATATTCATAAGGTTGTTTTTGGTAGAATTAAACTTATCCAATAGAATTAGGAAATTTGTTAGGGTAATAGTAATATCATATTTATCCTTAGTTACCCTATTTACTATTTACCGCGGTAAAAAAAGTAAAAAGTTACTATTCACCAAAAAATTATTTTTATCTCATTGAACCACATTTTACTTATTGATATCAATCATGTCTGCCGTATTTTCGAAATTCCATTCATAGAAGCGGTTAAATTAAGTTTGATGCAAAATTCAGTTTTTTAACCTACCACTTAGTGGTTTCACTATTCATCAAAAATTGAATGTTTTCAGAAAAATACCAAAATTTCACCCTAGGCTAATTTCGGTATTCCGAATCCAAAAATGAGGTCCATTTTGAAAGATAAAATTTCAAAAAGTGGTTATTACTATTCATAATGGCTATTTTAAATAATATTTTAATAGCATATCGTCATTTAGTGAAACTCGGTATTGCGTACAACGCAAGCTATCGAGGAAGGTCGCGATTGCGTGTAAAGTAAGCCAAGATAGTGTGTAGTGAAATATTCTTTTGATGATATATATATAACATAAAAACAAAATATTACTCATAAAAATCTCGGGTGTTACATGTGACGACTCCAGTGGAATAAATTAGTTTTGTTTTTCCTTTCCTTATGTAAAGTTGAACTTATGTATGTATCTTATTTCCAATAATACTAAACTACATGGTCCTTCGGGATTCTTATTCCATGTATATATGACAACGTAATCAAATAAGTCACCAACTCCAGGAAACTGGGGTCAGGTCCTTACAATCATTGTTACATGCGTCATTATAGGCACCTAGAGTTCACATGTCTTGAATATTTTTATGCCATATGGGTGTATAACACTGCATTGAATTTACTGATATGCCTCTGATTGTTGAGTGATTTTGTGATATTTTGATTGTACTTCTATTACTTTTCTTGTGATTTAGTGATTTCCAATCTCAATTCTCGAGTTGTATGGGTCGTCGTGGGTTGGGGTCAGTAATTTACCAAGTCAAGCCATAATACTAAGACAAAATGGGTGTCGTTTCTAGTGATAGGTATTTGGGAACTGATTCATCATAAATGGATATCCATTATAATGTGAATCCTAAATTCTAAAATTAATTGTTTTCACATACTTATCCCTCCTAGTCATGTTTATGAAAGTTAAACGACTGAACCAAGAAATTAACTGCAAAATGAGATGAAACTTATACATGAGAACTTGCTGATAACTAGAAATCTAAGTAGGTATCCTGGGTAGTATGCCTTGGGTAGTGAGTTTTCATATATTCAGCGCCTATTAGTGATGATATCTCTTTGCTTCAAAGCTTGTTCTAAGGTATGTTCTTGGCATTTTAAGACAAATTTTGTCACGTGATCCTTGTCTCATTCCCCAGGAGGGTGTTGACAACCATGCTCCAGACATGGTGGGCCCGAAGCCGCTAGTCTTACTTCCAAGTGTCCCACATGAGGCACCGCCTGCTGTAATAGATCTGGGAACTGATTCCAAAGTCCATGATATTTTATTACGTTTGATGCAATCCATGCAAGGTGATCCACGGGTTCCACCTATGATGGATTATCTGACCCACGAGTTTCACCAGCATCATACTCTTATGTTTTCAAGGGAAAGAAGTTCTCAAGCTGTTGAGTCTTGGCTAGTGGCCATATTTTCTGTCTTTGAGCATCTAGAAAGACCTCCAGACTGGAGAGTCAATATTTCTACATACATACTTCATGATTCGTCCAACCATTAGTGGGATGTGGTTACCAAGGCCGGACATCATCACAGAATGTTATTGTTTTACTTCTAGATTTCCTTAAATGATCAGGTCTTTCCTCAAGCACTGAGAGCTGACAGAACTAGAGAATTCGTTCATATCGAGTAGGTTTCTATGTAAGTTATGTAATATTCATCATTTTTCACTAATATACAACTCTTTGCACTGTTTATATATGGCGATGAGCTTTCACATACTCAAAATTTTGAGGATGGGCTCCAGTACACTATCCTAACATAGGTGAATGTCATTCTCCTTCTTACCTTTTCTGCAATAGTTTATCAGGCCCTTATCATTGAGCATAGCCTGAGTGACATTGTGAGTACTAGGATTAAAGGATCTGTGCCGCGTCAGGATAGTAGTCCTTCTGGAGGTAGGAAACATTCCGTTGAGGTTTCTCATCAAGTCAGTGGTATCCAGAGTATCCGTTTTGATAGCTCTATGGTGTGTCATCAATGTGGAAGACCAGGGTATAAAAATTCCTAATGTGACAGAGACCCTATAAAATGCCAATTTTTTGGGTGTGTGGGTCATCTGCAGTGCTTTTTCAGGACCGTTCCATCATCTTTAAGTGGAATATGATCAATTTCAACTCCACCTTCAAGAGAGAGTTCTTTTGATCCATGTCATGTGGGGTGTTGGAATAGCACCAGTAGGTCTAGCCGAGGAGGAGGTTGTGGTTGTGGTAGTAAAATCCCTAATCACTAGCATCTCCAACAGAGAAGTCATGATCGTGGTAGTCCATCTATTGCATAGGGTCGTGGATCATGTCAGTTTCATACTTTACAGTAAATACCAGAGGATCAGGCTGTGAAACCATATACAGTACGAGGTACTATTCTAGTACCCTATACTATTGTCTATTCTTTGTTTAATATAGGCACTTAAAACTCTTTAATTTTTTTTATCAGTCATGTAATGTCTTGGAATGGAGATACAGTATCACTATAGTGTAATGACCCTCAATAAACCATTGGGAATATACAGGGAGGGAGTACTCCAATGTAGATATTGTACCCTTGAGGTTGTCAATTACCCTTTCTTGTTGTATCTCTTTTTTCTCGAGATGATGGGATTAGATGTCATTCTCTAGATGGACTGGTTAGTCCACTATCATGCCTTTGTAGACTAAGGTCACCACTGGGTCTCTTTTAAATCTCTAGAGGAAAGCATTTATCTTTTCAAATGTGAGTGGGATGTCCAGGCTAGGAGAGTTGGACTGAAGAATCATGGGCCAATTAGAGTGACTTCCCATATTTCAAATGTTTTCATGGAGGATCGAGGTTTTCTTTAAACTGATTTCTCTCTAGTAGTTGATCATTTCATGGAATTATTTCATGATGGATTTTTTTGATTACCTCCTAAGTTATAGGTAGATTTTTAAATTGATCTTGTTAAAGGAGTAACTCTAGTGTCCATTCCTCCATATAGTATGGCACCAGCTGAGCTTCTGGAGCTCAAGCAACAGATAAAGGACCTTGAGGCCAAATACATTATAAGACTGAGCACATCATCCTGGGGTTCACCCATTCTTTTTTCTAATAAGGTGGATGGGACTCATCATTTATATGTGTATTACATAAGGTTAAACTATATTACGGTCAAAAAATGGTATCCACTTCCTCGAATTGAGATATCTTTGACCATTTCTGAGGAGAAAAGTTGTTCTCTAAGATCAACCTGGGGTTGGGTTATCATTAGGTGTGAGTAAGACCATCAGACATACCTCGTATATCTTTCTATAGAAGGTATATTCTATATTATTATCTTCTTATATTGTTCAGTCTTACGAAAGTGAATGCATTTTCATGTCTTTTATGAATAGTATTTTCCATCCCTATTTGGACTCTTTTTCCATGGTCTTTATGGACGACAACTTGTTGTATTCTCGCACTAGTAACGACTTTTCCAAACATCTTTATATCAATCTGATTACACTAAGGGAGCATCAGTTGTATGCCTATCATTCTAACTGATACTTTTTGATTGACAATATCCACTTCCTGGGTTATATAATTTCAGAATCAGGAGTGTCTATTGACCCTAAAAAGGTTAGTGATGCAGTTTTCTAGGAGCATCCCAACAATGTATTTTATATCTAGAGTTTCATAGGGATTTTTTTATGTCACGGGATTTCATACAAGATTTTTCTCATCTTGATTCACTTATTACTAGTCTTACAGAGATTGGTGTCAAGTTCACATGGTCAGAAGCATGTGAGAAATACTTTCAGTTGATTAATGGGGGGCTTTTATAGATAACTATTCAGATTCTTCTAGAATCAGATAAAGGTAATATAGTCTTCTATGATGCATTAGGAATTGACCTAAAAGTATTGTTGTTGTAGGAAGACAAATTCATTATGTTTAAACCTCAAAAGATAAGGCCTCACGAGGGAAATTACCATATGCCGGACCTCGATCTAGTAGCAGTTATCCATGCCATACGTTGTTGGAGCCACTATCTATTGTGTGATCACTTTTTGGTGTATAAAAACAACAAGAGCCTCAAGTATATCTTTTCATAGCATGAATTGAACATCAGATTGCAGATATTGGTCGAATATCTATAATCTGTTGATTATGATCTTATCTATATGCCAAGAAAATGAAATGTGGTTGTTAATGAACAAAGTCATAAAACTTAAACACAATCCATACAAGAAGCTAGTGATGAATCGAAGTTAATGGCCCTCTTTTTTGAACATCATGGGGAGTTTCATGTTAGTCACGGGAGGTTTTACCTTTTATCCTTAACAGTTACATCTTCCATACTTGAGAAGGTAAAGAAGATGAAGATTTCAAATCATGATTGTTTGGTTATCTATGTGAGTATATCAATAGAAAACACACCTCCGAATAGGTCTATGGATAGAGAGGTCATCCTGTATTTTGGTGGACATATCTTGGTTCTTGCAGATATGAGAGGGAAGTTGATGAAAGAGTCCCACGCTTCACAGTGGGTAGTTCATCCAGGAATCTCAAATATGTATTGAGATATGTGACACTAGTATTTGTGCCCTAAAATGAAATGTTAGATTACAGGATTCATCACCAGGTGTTCCACCTGTGAGCAGGTGAAGGTAGAGAATCAGACACCAGCATGCTTATTATAGCCGATTCCAGTCCCGAAATGAAAATGGAAAAATGTTTCTATGGGTTTTGTATTCGGATTACCTAGGTCACTGAGAGGTAGTGATTCTATCTAGGTATTCATTGACTGAGTAAATAAATCATCCCACTTCATTCCTCTTTAGTAGACTTTATTAGCTGATGAGATGGGAAGACTACAAGTCTGTGAGATCATACAACTTCATGGGATTCCACGTACTATAATTTCAGATAGGGTTGATTGTTTCACTTCATGGTTATGGAAGGGTTTGATGAAAGATATGGGGACTCAGGTGCTTCTAAGAAAAACTTTTCACCCTCAGATCGATGGACAATCAAAACGGATGATATATATCTAAAGGATATGATCTGATCACTTGTCCTTGATTTTGGAAGTTCTTGGGAGAAGATTATTTCTATCATCGATTTCCCTATTAATAACAGTTTTCAGGCAACAATTAAGATGGATCCTTTTGAGGACTTATATGGTAAGCCGTTCCATTCATCCTTGTGCTGGCTAGAGGTTAGTGAGGTAGTCTAACTAGGAGCTCTTATTGATCCAGAGATTTTAGAATAGGTCTAGCTGATCAGGAAGCATATGACTACTGCTGAGTCTAAACAGAAATATTTTGTCGATCACCATCATCAACATCTTGAGTTCAAGGTTTTGGATCTTGTTTTTCTTCAGGTATCACCCGTGGTAGGGCATAGACAGTTAGGGAAGTGGGGAAAACAATCACCTCATTATGTTTTTCTGTTTGAAATTCTTGAGAGAGTCGGGTCGATAACCTATCAGTTTCTACTACCTCAGAGGTATCATGCCATGCACGACATCTTTCATGTCTCTCATCTTCGCCAATATCATGCTGACCTGTCTCATATCATTGATCATGAGAAAGTTGATTTATATTTTTATGCTACCTTTGAAAGTATCCAGTACGCATCATTGACCAAAGCTCGAAGGCTCTCCAGGGCATGTTAGTCCCTCTCGTATGCGTGCTATAGCAGCACGACTGAGTAAATAGTGAGACTTGTGAGAGGGAATCTGATGTACATGCCCAGTGGCCAGAGTTATTCTCAAGCATTGTTTCTTTACCAATGGAAAGAGAACTCGAGGTGAGTTCTTTTATGGGGGGAAGATATTATGAACTTGGATTTGTACTATGGTATAGATCCTTTAATCTTCGATCTAAATCATTAATTTGGACCTAAAATGGATTCCAAATAATTTAGTAAAAGTTTCATGGGTGTTTGAGGCTGTTTCGGAGCCTAGAACCCATGTTTTTAGAGAAAATATACTATGTTCACAGTTTAGAGCAAATCGTGAAGAATTCCACACAATTTGGAAAACCAGGAGGATGGTATTTTTTCAGATTGAGACACATCGCATGGTTGGTGCACGACAGTCTGGATAAACCATGCGAGCACCCCTTTTCAAAGGTACCTATGCATGGGTTGCATACAGTTGGACAAACCATGTGGACCAAAACATTTGGGCAGAGATGTCCTGCACAGTTTGTGCACGGCTTGACAAACCGTGCAAAAAAACCATGTGTAAGCTAATTTTTTGGGTAAATTTTTAGTTTCGCCCTTAATGATCAATTAATCCTCCTCCTCCTTCCCGGCTCATAATCCTGTGGAATTTTCCTCCATTTTCACACATTTGGATATTTTTTAAGGCTAAAGATTGGGATCAAGAGATCTCCTTCATCGGACAACTAATCGAGCTTCAGTTCATCACGTTGGATGCGAACCAGTAAGTACTTGAGTCCTCTTTAGCTATTCTTCTTCTCTTTCACATTCAACCTAGTTATCGTCATATGATCATTTTTTATCTTTTCTTAGATCTACTACAATCTAAGAAAAATCAAGGGCTGATACCAGAGGATAAGGATCATATAACCCTAAGGTGGGTGGTTTATACCTCATCCCTAATGTTCATTTTTTTTATAATGTTCATGTGGGGCCCAACGGTTTCATTGGAATTCGTTTCTTAAATTTACATGTCATGATTATACATGATAGAATTGTATGGTTATGATCCTTCCAAATATATGATTAGTTGTTTTTGGTTACACCTACAACTCAATCTGCATCATGTCGAAGGTTATTTAATAATTGGGTTTTTCTAATGGTTTAATTTCCCCTCAGTATGGCCTGGACTGGGTCGGGTCGGGCCAAGATTTCCCTATAAAAAATCGGGTCGCTGACCCTAATTTGGGCCTGGCCAGGCCAGCTCGAACAACCTCATGAGGCAGCCCGAGCCTGACCTCGGGCCGAACCAAACCATCAGGTCGGGCCAGGCTTTTTCGGGCCGGGACAAGCATTTTCAAATCGGACCATGGTGGGATTTTATTATTTTCAAAATAAATGATTGTTTGAAAAGTTTTTTTAAACATTTTTTTAACATTTATTTAAAAAAAATCACATTTTTTTAACTTATTTTTTTAGATATATATTTTTAAATGTATAAAATGTTATTTGTAAAAAAAATATTTTATTTTTTATTAACATTTTACAATGGGTGGATATGTTCTTTTTTTGTCTAAATAGATTTATATATGTGAATCTCTATATATTATGTGAAAATTTTAAAAAATATAATTAGGGGTTAGGGTATGTTCAAAAGTGGTTGAGTTTAAAACATTGTTATTTAAATTTTTTTAAATTTATTTTAAAAAAATTTACATTGGTTTTAACTTATTTATAATTTTTTTAAGATATTGTTGACTATTTAATTTAAACGTTTTTAAAACTGTTTTTAAGATCTATTTAAAAAATTATTTTACATTTATCTTGAAATGAATAATTTATAAAAAAAATTATGTTTTTTAAACACGTGATGTTTATAAGGATTTTTTAAATAAATTAACTTTTTTAAAAAAATTATGAAAAGTTTTTTAAGGGTTTGTTTAAAAATAAATATTTAAATGTTTGTTTTAAAAACATTTTTTAAAACAATTTTTCAAAAACATTATTTTAGCCATTTTTCAATGTTTGTTTAAAACAATTTTTACATTTATTATTATTCGTTTAATTTAAAAAAAATTGAACGCGTGTTTTTTACAAGTATTTTTTTTAAACATTTAACATGTTTTTTGTAAAAACATTTTATATTAACATTTTAAAGTTGGTGGTTATGTTATTTTTTTCAAAAATTATTTGTATATGTGTGAATATATATATATATATATATATATATTATATTTAAATTGAAAAAAAAATTAATGAGGAATTGGGGGTGCGTAGCAGTGGGTGGGATTAAAGCATTGTTATTTAAATGTTTTTTTATCATTTTTTTAAATTGTTTTTTACATTTAATTTTTTAACATGTTCATTAAAAGTATTTTTAAGATATTTTTTTAATTTAAAACATTTTTAGAAATGGTTTGTATTTTTTTTTAAATACATGTTTTTTACATGTATTTTTATTAAATGTTTAATATTATTTTGTAATAACGTTTATTTTTGCTATTTTATTGACATTTTACTGTGGGAGGATACGTTATTTGTTTTCAAAACAAATTTATATATGTGAAACTATATATATTATGGGAAACTAAATAATTAGAGGTTGGGGGTGCATAGTAGTGGGTGAGTTTTTTTTAATAGATTTATATATGTATATATATTATATATAATATATTAAAATTTCATCATATTTAAAAAAAATTAATGTGGTTGGGGGTATGTGAACATCATTGGGTGAGTAGTTATTTTTTGTTAATATATTATAAGTTATTATATATATATAATGTGATGAAATTGTAAAAAAAATTGGGGTTGGGAGGGGCATCGTCGTGTGCAGGTTAATTTTTTTCTGAATAGATTTATAAATAATATATGTAAGTTGCAATATACATAAAAAATTAAGGAGGTTGGGGGCATGCGCAAACATCATTATGTGTGTGTGTTATTTTTTTTATTATTATACAAAAAGGTATTATATATACAATATTAAATCATTGATATATATATATATATTATTAATAACATTGTTTATATATATATATATATATATTGTTATATCATTTATATATATATATATATATTTACTAATGGATTTTTAAAAGCCACACATAATTGATATATATTATTAATAACGTTATATATATATATTATTAATGACTTTATATATATATATTGTATCATATCATTGATATATATATATTATTGTTATTAGATTTGTTTATATATATATACACACAAATATATAATATGCAAGTTTCATCATATTTAAAATAAATTAATGAGGTTGGGGGTGTGTGTGAAAATCATTGGGTGAGTGTGTTATTTTTTTTAAATATATAATAATTTATTATATATATAATGTTAAGTGATTGATATATATAAATATATATAATATGATAAAAACATAAAAATAATAATTAGGAGTTGAGGGGTGCACCGAAGTGGGTGGGTTAATTTGTTTTCTAAATAGATTTATATATGTATAATATATGCATGTGGTAACATATTTAAAAGAGTTATTTAGGTTGGGGGAAATGCACAAACAAAATTAGGCGAGTGTGTTATTTTTTTTATTAATATACAACAAGTTATTATATATAAAAAAATATTAAATCATTGATATATATATATTAATATCTTATATATATATATATATATATTATTATTAAATCATTTATATATATAGATATATTATTAATCTATTTTTAAAGGCCACAGTTATTTGATATATATTATTAATGGATTTTTATATATATATACAATATTATATATACACAAACAATATTATATATATATATATAATTATATATTGTCGTATACTCACACACACACACATTATAATTATATATAAAAAATGTTATATGTATATATATACATTATTATTATATATATTGTATTTTTTTAATATATAATGATATATTTATATACATATGTCATTGATATGTATATATGTATATATATATAGTCTGGTAATAATATAACTGGCGTAGCGACTGGGCCAGTTGGTCCAGGTGTTTCCTTGGAAGCCTGTGTTAGGGGGATCAAATATCCCTTCATGTGCCTTCCTGTTATATTTTATTACAATGGGTCGGGCTTCGTACGAGCCAGCGGGGTGGGCTTTTTTGGGCCAGCCCGGCCTAGCCCATAGGCCTTGTTGGATAGGCCCAGAACCGACCAGATGAACCTATGGCCAAATCCAGCCTTGGCCCGACGCGGGCTTTGCCGGTCTGGGCCGCTCGGGCTTTCTGGCCAGGCCTCTAGGGCTTTTGGGCCATTGGGCCAAAATTACACCCCTAGGTTTTAAGTGTTTTTGACACGTTTGAGCCACCATTCGGGTGTGCCTTTACTTGACCTTCCTAATGGTTATCCTTTCCATAATAAATGAATTATTATTGATGATAATCCCATAATGGAATGTACCTTGTATGCTCACCACTTGACCAAACTAAGGAAAGGTATTTCAAATTGATTATTAATTATGAAAATTTGAATGGAAAGTATCCTGGGTATATATCTTGGCCTTAACAAATCAGTTTGAATTAAGGTTACATGTCTGTAGCACCCCTTTCCTTGTTAATGGAAGGTAACGAATTGAACATCTCTAATTGAAATTACTTATTGGTTAATTAATAATTGATTAAATGGTTACAATGCTACCTGGCCTATCCACTCTAATGGAAGACAAGGGTTGGACCAATAACTAAATGGTTTCGACTCTACTTGACATGTCCACACTAATGGAAGGAAAGACATGAACCAAACAAATTACTACATGATTAAAATATCAAATTTGAATGGATTGACTCAAACTCGCCTTGGATTTGGAGAGGAGAATACCTTGGGTCTCGGGAACCCAATTTTGATTCATGGATGCTATTTTCTTAGGTTGATACACACCTAGACGCTGGTTATTGTCTATTCCTCAGATGCTCGGTATACTACCGTAGGGTCCTTTTCATTATTATAGGATACCTCAGATATACTCCTTGGATCCATCATTAGCTAGTAAGTTCCATGGTGAAAGCCCATAGGGTTATATCTTTGTTTATCCTTGTTTACCTTGGTCGACCACCTTGGACTCGGTAGGCACATTATTATAGAATGTCTGGGATTATGCTTGTTGGATTACACGGTTACCCCTTATATAGACTCTGATACAACTGAGTTAGTGTTTCGTGATATTTATGTTACCTTGGTTATTACCCTAGAACTCCCTCAGTAGATATCATTTTCAGGTTGCCTTGTCAGGTCTTGGGACCTTCACTACTTATACTATCACGAGGTGATGTCAATGTTGGCCATGCCTCACATGACCTATTAACATTAAATGGTAATTGCTTAATTAAATAACTGGTTGCATGATTAGACACCAACCGAGGGTTGAAATAGGTACTGGGTATTTAGTTATTGTATTGATTTATTTACTTCATATATGCATGCATTCATACTTCCATATTCTATTACATGGGCCAGATGGTATAGACACTGTTGGTGGTGGCCCATATAGATTTATCTCACACACTCTCCGGGTGTTGTCTGGTACCTGGAGTAGATTACATGGTTACAAGTACTGACAAAGGGTTGCATACGGATTCCAACTCTTGATTGTGTGCTGATAGGATGGATCTTGGTAGCAGATGAGTGAGTAAGATCTCTGAATTCTCGTTTTAGTATTTGTTTTATTTTACTTTGTGTAACAAGTTTTATCTGGTTTCTTGTATCAATTTTTTCTAGTCTTCTATGGAAACGAAATTACATCATTGTTTTCCTAGTTGTTAATGTTATTATTTATCTCCTTTATCTACTGAATCACTTTTCTACCTTTGTTTATTTATATCATTTATTTTAATTATGATGTTTACTATTCCTTTATATTCTTTCTGATGTGTTATACTCTTATAATGAGGGCATAGTCTTCCCACAAACACACCCTAGGACCTTGCTTCTAGTCAGCAACCTCTGGAATTCGAGAAGATGTGCTTGAGGCCATGTAGCCCACCGGGCTCCGGAAACTTATTATGTGGCATTTGGGTATTGTACGTCACATTAGTAAAGACTAAGAATTCCAAATTGGTTTTCTAACCACCTCTAAATTTGGATGGAAGAATTTACTCATATCACCACCTTCATTAAATACACATATCAGGGTGAAATAAACCTAAAATACCTTCATAGATTTCCTCTAGCAAGATCAAAATTATGGAAATTCAGAAATAAGACCTTCTCTAAAATAACATAAATCATATGATCAAGTAAGGAATACCAAATTTCCCATCAGCTCATGAATACCCTTGATAAAAGGAATGTTTCATTTATACTCCCCATTTGATAGGGCCATTAGAGAATTTGGAATCATGAATTCCCTCAATAATAAGGGCCCCATCATAAGGAAATTAGTGAGACTATCCCTAGGCCAAGGCACCCAATCCAACCAACCCCAACCAAATTATGATTTTTTGGGTTCTTGGTGGGAATATAATTTTATTAAGTAGGGAAGGAAACCAAAGATATTGTAATCCCTATATTTTTCTTTCCCATCCCATAACTAGGAACATACCTCCTTCATATCTCCCTACCGATCAATAGGCAGTAAGATATGAGTTTGGTCTTCCTCTAAGAGTAAGTACCAACTTCACTCACAATAACATATTTCTTATCATTAATGATCTAGTTTATTAGAATTAGTAGAGCATGTGTGATCACAAACTCATCTTTATAGGACCCTTCCCTCTTTGAAATTCTCCTCAGTGATCTATATTTCTTATAATACATAATCCTTTAAAGGGACATATTCCCAGATAATTTCATATCATGGGAGTCCATATATGTGTAATCCCCAATCAATCCTCCTTTTCACATATCATGACACTATCATCCAAGAAACATTATTTTGAACTATAAGGCCAATAAATGATTTTTATGATGAAATATTACAAGGAAACATCATTATAGTGTGATGTTAAACTATACAGTATTATACAATCATATGAAATTAAATTGTGTCACTCAAAGTATAAGGGATTTGATTCCCTTCCTAGGGATAGGATGAAATCCCTTTCCATGGGCCCAATCCCAACTCCACATTAACAATCCCCTCCCAGGACAACAAGAAACTCAATATCACCTAATTTTTTGGAATTATACCACAAAATTGATATTAATCATAATTTATAAGTAAATTAATGATGCAAAACCTATAATAAGAATATTTTTTCCAATAAACATGTTGTTTCGATCGGATGTTTGGAACTGGGTTAACCATTCTAGTTCAATGGTTTCGGAATTATTAAACCAAATATATTAATAGATTCTTAGAGTAGGAAATAATTCCCTCAAATGGTGATATGATTATGACCCCCCCACTATATCCACTTAACTAATATGAATTTACATGCCTCACTGGTAATAAAACTCAGGGACTACATACCTATGGAGAGCAGGGAGACAATGGAGTTTATGTTAAACCATTATAGATGGAGAAGCGCATTTGTAGGTTCCATAAAAAATATTTATATTGGATATATGATATCTTATTATATAATTATATCACACCATATGATATGAGATATCGTAGGAAATGGTGTAGTTAATCCATTAATTTTTTAATATATCATATAATAAATTATAGTTTATCTTAGTATATAATGTTATTAATCATGTTTCACAAAATAGAGTATTGAGTTAATAATAATATATAACATATATTGTATTATATTGTTTCCTAGTGCTTATTAATCCTATACGGGTCCATCAAAATTCACGATTGATCAAAATTTTGAAATTTTGTTACAGGTGCCTTTTTTGTTCAAGATTAATATTACATTGGCCATATTGGGTATTTTGATTCCCAATGTGCATATAATTTATATTATGTGGGGCCTATGCTAGTTTTATTACACCCAAACTATTTTATCAATCATAATTTATGATTGATAAAGTCTTGGTGGGGTCTTTACATGTAATAGCTAACTAGTCTTGTAATATGATATTTAATATTATTAAATTTGATATAAAATGGAAAATTGGATTTCTCATTATTTCAATTCTGAATGGAATTATATAGATTATAAAATGATTATAAATTATAATTAACTATTTTTATGATACAGTTTAAATTTATTAATTTTTTATAAAATATTTATTTATAAATTTAATAAATTTAAGTATTTTTTATATATTTTATAAAAAATATCTTTAATATCATATGTTGGTAATGAATACCATTCATATAGAATGACTTATAGTTTAGATAAAAATGTATTTATTGAAATTATAGGGTATTTTAAAAATTGTTTATAAATTAAGAAACAAGGCATGAATATTAAAATTTTATATATTTAAATTTATTAATTATTCGTAATTATTTAATTTTCATTGTTCATATTAAAGGACTTATTTATGAAATTAAGAATTTTGATAATTTATTTTATCACGTTTTAAATAATATCATGTGACAACCCAATCAACCAGGCCCCACCTGGTCAGTGGAGGGTTGGGCTTCCACATCCCCATGCCTACCCTTAATAAGCTAGGGGATGGTGAAAAGTACTGAGAAGGAATAATATAGATGTGAGTCCTTTTCATACTTTGCATGTATACCCGAACCCAACTATCTCTATGAAATTTTTTAATGGACTAATAAAAAGGGTTGAAAATTATAGATTAAAACCATGCATGAAAAATCTTATAGTGAGTTAATTAGAGGATGATAGAATAAATCCAATGTGAAAAGGGGAAAAATACATGCCCAACTAGAAATGAAGTTACAACTTGACCATAATAGGAAGAAAGAAAATTTGAGAGATCCTATCTTCGAATTACCCAACCCAACCACTGTTTGTGGTCTATGAACCTGAGTATCCCTATACTCAACCAAGATCACCACTAATCTATTTTTAAATTTCAAAAGACATGAAATGTTTGAGAAAAGACCATGTATGGGTGAGTATATACATACCCCGAAATATGGCCCGAAAACTGAAGGGGGGAATCTATGATAATATAGAAGTAGTCATCTCAAGCCAAATAAAGGGCGAAATTATTCCCACAAATATTTATATACACTCATAGAAAAACCTATATTAAATATAAATGGAATATCTATCTCAAATATCATCCCTGGATGATGGGTCCTCTTGTAGCTCCAAAAGCCCATCATTGATGTCCAAAATATCATTTTTCTTCCAGGAGAAGTTCGGAGGAGGTCCCACACCCCGCCACTGCTCTATAGAATATGGGAGAACAATATCTAATAGAGGAACTACACCCTATTATGGTAGGGGGATTCCACATAGGATATAGGTTGAGGACCCACATCCTTGTGTGTTAGGGGGATGCCACCTAGTATATGGATAAAAGATAGACACCCTAGTATGACTAAGGGAAACCACTTAGAGTATGGAGGACTAACACCATAGTGCATCAGAGGGGTTAAAATCAGTAGATATTGATAGGGGACTCATTAACTAGTGCATCAGGGTTATTACACATAGTTTATTTCTATAGAGGACTCATGCCCTAGTGCATCAATTGGATGCCACTAAATCGGTGTCAATAGAGAACCCAAGACCTTGTGTGTTAGGGGATATCACTCAATGGATAGAGGACCCATACCCTACAGAAATAGGGGCTTCCACTCAACCAGTGTGAGGAGTATAGTGTACTGACACCCTGGTATGATAGGGTATTTGACATACCCAACCAATATCACTGATGATCCTTCCTAATCACTGACATTATCAAGCATCTCCTAATGAATAGTCGTTCTAAGAACATTCCACATTATATTTCAAAATTAAATAAAAATAATATCATCATATTTATATTAATACACTTTTATGATAGGATACTCAAGTTCCAATGTATGATTATAATGAAAAGAGATAAGGAAGGTTGAAGTTTCTCATATGGGTACATGGCGTGTATGGGGTCTACACGGTGTGTGGTCCTACTATGAAGCCTGGTAATGTTCTCCTCTATACATAGCCCTCTAGCCATTTCACTATAAACAGTGTGTAAGGGAATCCAAACAACATTTCTCATCCACCTGGGGCATTCCCATGTGATCCTGATAGTTCCCATGTTGTTTGGGTCTTGTCTTGTACATATTCATACCCGAGTACCTCCTCATGATTTTGTACTTCCAGAGTACACGACATGTCCTCTCACATGGTTCCATGGGAATGTAAAGTTAGGATATCCTAGTTTCCTAGAGAGGGACACACAACATGTGGTCCCACACACATGGTGTGTGATACTGAACTTCATCAAATCACTTTCTTCACAGGTCGGTGGGACTACAAGGCATGTGTTCTTTGATGACACATCGCATAGTCGAATTTTCTATGTGAATTATAGATCTTCACATGGATCAAAAATCTACTGAGTCTACCATGATTTATTCCATTTAACCACAAAAAATCAATGGGTTAACCACCAATAATTGTTTACTGGCCTTCAGTAGCGATAAAATAGATTCTTTTCATTCATACAAAGCATGCACGCCACATTACATGCCTCTTGTCATCTGCTGCTTGATCTCCTCGCTAATCTGCATCCCAGATTCATGAATCATCACTCTCAACCTACATTCAATCCCAATAAATCCCTCATTTAATAAAATATTAATCATACATGCAAATTATTTGAATCTAGGTGTAACACCCCAAGCTTCCACGGTACATTTACCTTTGAATAATGTAATAGCTTGCATTGTACGCAACTTCGAGATTCTAACACACCACGACCAATCAAAGTAGCTATTATGAATAGTAATACCTATTTTTTAAAATTTTATAAATTTTATCTTTCATCCTGGACTTCATTTTTAGATTCTTAATATCAAAATTATCCTAGGGTGAATTTTTTTTATTTTTTAGAAAACATTCAAATTTTTATGAATAGTGAAAAATACTAAACATTAATTAAAAACAAATTTTTTAATCCAAATAATTTATGGTGATAAATTATACTATTGAGAGGTTTTAAATTATAATTAGAATATATTTTTACGATTTAATCCAATATTGGTAATTGGTGTAATTTTACATTTAAACTAGATATAAACAAGTGTCAATATTTTGATAGTTATTATTTCTTGAAAAACACGCTCTTTGTTTTAACAACGGGAATTAATTTTAAATTAAATTTTGCCACTTCTGTGCTTTGAATTTAGAAAAATGGATTCCATATTTATAATATGGAGGTCCAAATTATGTAAATAGGTAACTTTTATTTGTAGACAGTTTGAATAATTACTTCGGTAAATATTTTATTTACCATGGTTAAAAGGTAAATCTAGTAAAAATGGGTAAATAAAATAATATTATAAAAATATTAAATTACCCTAACACATGTCCTAACCCTATTGGATTATAAATTTCCGACCAAGGGCATCTTTGGGTCAATTTTGGGACCCCATGTAGCCACTTGTAAGTGATAATGACACTATATATTAATTAAGTTAAAGTAAATACAAAAACGACATAAGCATATATATTTTGGTAAAAAAAATTTACATAGGGTTATACATGTTATCTCTTAGTCTATAAATATTCATTATAATGTAAAAAATATTTCCTACATAATGGTAATTTATGTATAATTTTTATACATTGAATAAGTAAATTTATTTATGACACAATGATGATACTATATTTTTCTTATTAATGAATGAATCAAGTAAATGGTATTATAAATGTTAAAATAAATATAATTTGAATGTTTTGATGACAGAAACAAATTTTATAGGTTTTTATGACATGTTAGGATTTCTTAAATGAATTTATTTTGAATTAATAAAGTTTTTACGACTTCAAATAATCAATTATTAAATAGTGTCAAAATTGACATGAAAGAGTTTTTAAAAAAAATATTATATTATTAATTGATATTCAATTCCTAAAAATATACAGTTTGGCCAAATGACTTATATAATGATAGGTGCATCATTAATTAACCACTTGGGGTTCTCTTGGAATTATATAGTATGTTTATTAACTATATAATATAAAAATACAAAGAGACATGGTAAATGTCAAACTATTTAACTAAGAGTAAAAACTAAATGTTAAGGTTAAACTAGTGACCCAAACGTGTATAAAACCTATTTGTTGAGTGATTTTTGACCCATCCCTACCTTATCATTTAAATAATACACTTTGGATCCATTATAAACCGAAATGAGTTTCTTATAAAATAATATTTCTAGCTTTTCCTAAGGTGCCCTTCACTTCTCTTATAAAAGAGCACTCCCACTTCTCTCCAATTCACACCTTAAAATCCTTTTGTCTTGGTTAACCCCAGCCAAAATATCCTATAAACCTCCCTAAATACATCTTAGAGGCCCTCCTTTAGTCATAAATCTAACTTAAGGATCCCTTCTGATCAAATCAAAAGGAAGAACCTGAAGAAGAGGTAATAATTTCACCACCCTCTTTCAAGTTATTTTCTTCTTCCACTTCTTCTTTCATTGTTATTTCCATTCCAAAATAATAACTCCAGTATCTTATATATACTATTATTTTATTATAAATATCGTACAACCATATTCATTATTCTATCCATCCATTGAATGACATGTCACGACATGTGCGTACGAATGGATTGTCGTCTCCACATTGTGGTGTAATTGATATTCAATACATTATTATTTGGATGGTTATAATAATGATGTTTAATTCATTTAAATAATAAATATAACATGATAATTATTCTTTATATATGATATACCATCCAATTATATATTATGTTAATACCAAAAGAATGATATTGTCGCTCGTGCGTACGTACGGATTACCGTCTCCACGAACGCGATGAGATTCATTCCCCATCATATCCATTCAAGAATAAATTTCATTTGATGATTAACAATAATGTTGAGGGACATGATATCATTCTGGATATTAATAAGATACATCCCATCCATAAAAAATATGTCTCACATAACAAAGAATATAAAGGAAAATGAATCTGTTAACTCCTAAAATGATGATAATACTAAGATATTATTAACAAATCAATGTTAAAAAATCATATATGATATCATATTATTGTGTATGATTATTTTATAATTAAATAAAAGTTATTTAACCATTATATAGGAGGTTAATCTACCCTCTACAAACGAAAAAGTACAAAGTAACGAGTTTCTTATCTCGCTTTTAATTCTGTGAGATTTCCATTGTTCACCACTTACTTATTGCATGTGGTGTGTGTACTCCCCATGATTGTATTCATTGTGTAATATACTTTAATTTATGGATATTTACATCATCATTGTATTATCCTTATTTCATGGGTGTATGTTTCTTAAGTTACCAAATTGATAAGGTAATTTGAAATTTCAATTTGCACTCATTCAGCTTTATGCATACTTCATTGATTATTTTACACCAAGATTATGTGTGGAATCAATATTCATTTTCTTATGTAATAATTTCCACTCCCCTTTATTTGGATATACTTTTGATACACATAATAAATCTATTGATAAATTCTCAGGTCATTGTTTTGAACTTGATAAGAGTAATTTTAACCCAATCTCCATTTGTTGAGTTAACCATCCAATTAATTGGTGTTGTTTTTACAAGAATAAGTGTGAATTACCTCTGATTGATTTACACTGAATATCCAATCATATTGAGTGTGTATATATTTGTCACACGTAATTATGTCGTTCATTTATCCTTAAACTAAGGATACAGTCTTTATAAGATATTTTATCTCAATTTACATTCCATTGAGACTTATTTGTTGTTATACACCAAATCACTTTTATAGGATGTATATAATCTACTTTGACATAGTATATCATGAATCACTTTATTCTTATCTTATTAAAAAGTTTTGATTACCTCAATTATTTATATTCAAGTGTCTCTCTTTTGGTTAGGAACTCTATATAAAATATCATTTTAAAATGTTCTAAATATTTATTATTCTAAATCATTCCCATTAATGTCTATGTTTTAAAAATGGTTTTAAGGATTTATTTATATCGAAATTTACATTTTAAAATTAAAATTACTTTTAAAAGTTTCAAAGTGGTATGGGACACTTTGATTCAAAAATAAATTGTAAACTGCTTCTTGCTAAATAATGTGACTTTTCAATGTTTTCAATAAAAATGGGGATATTTCTATCAAAAAGTTTTTATGATTATTTACATCTATTCCAATATCCTTCATTATTATCAATTGAGGATAATCTGTTACAATAAAATCTTCCATATTTTATTGAATGAGTTAATTTTGACTGTGGATGTGCTATTTTTATACCATTCATGGTTTTTATATAATGTATTGACATTTCGTATGCTAGTTTAAATATGAATGTTTATGTTATGTTTCAAATTTTTCATATTATGAATGCATTGGAATTAGTAAGTGACGGGTGGATCTTGCTATAGCTCCTCGATGCATCAGTAGGTCTCATGAGACAAACTAGTATCTTGGAACAAGGCCCTGACAAAATCTTATTGGTAGTCTTGGCACAAGGCCTTGAGTATGTTGTTATGATAGACTGGCATTATGCATTTCATCCTTATGAAAGTGGTTATTGATATTTCATGTTATTATTATACTAGTAGAATATCCTTGTGAATAAATAAATTGAATTATTTGATTTTATCATCTCCATATTATATTGATGTTCATGTTTAAAAGGATTTTGTTCTAATATTATACACTGCCTTAAATGTTTATGCTTATTTATGAAGTCTTCTGTTATAATGGTATCCTTACTGGGCATCAGAGCTCCCCCCTTTCAATTTTCTATTTTTCCCAAGATGAAAATAAGTATATTATGACTGAACTCTAGGGATAGTCTATAGTATCTCAATGTTGCATATAGAGACAATGTTGTTGTAGTTTTCCATTTTATGATGAAATGTAAACCTTATGAACGAATCTAGTACTTCCAAGGCTACTAAACTAATCAGCCTTTCGAGAATTGATCTTTTATTATCATGCCAAGTATACGTAAGAATGCACCGACTCTAGGATTCTGGGTTCGGGGCATTACAGTTGGTATCAGAGGAAGTTTAGTAAAAACCTTGGAAACTAGATTTAGATAAACTCTGATTAGAGCGCATAGCCCTAAGATAGACTTTGAGGATTAGTATAGAAGAACATCCTAGAATTTTAGTATTTTATAGATTTTGTGTGTTTTCCACGAAATACATCTCTGTCTAGATATGAGCAGGTAGAGGCATCTCTGGCAAAGATGTACCTAGGGATAAAACCCGAAAACACTGCTTTGAGCTAGACTCGAATAGGAACTGGTGCACGACAACAGGCGTTATTGCACTCTTTGTTACGACACTCTTGGGGGATATTCTTTGGATAATTTAAATTTTATTTACAAACCGATTAGACTATTTTAATATAAGATGAGAATAAATGACCTTGGACAATCCTAAGGTGTTTCAAATTGAGAATATGTTGTCATGATATTATCTAAATGATTTTATGACTACTATTACTCACATAATGTTTTCTGATTTTAGTCAATGGATAGATTCCATTTAATTCATAGTAACTTTGATAATGATGTACAAGGTGGGAACGGTGGTGGAAATGAGCAACAAAATGGAATGTTTATAGGCGTAAAAGATATCGTGTTCATGCCAAATCTATTTTCCAAAAATATGACCAACAACATATATATTAACCAAATACTGGAATCAATAAATAAGAGATAGGTGATGAATGATAAGAGCTCCGGTAGTGGAGACCATGGAGAAAAGAATCCTCAATTTCTATCATGCAGGAAATGTGGAAGGATACACCCATGAAGGTGTCTCAATGGAACAAAGAAATGATTTATGTGTAGGAAAAAAGGACATAAAGTGAAGAATTGCTGATGAAAAATGAAGAGTACTATGGAAGAAAATAAAAATGGTCCCAAGAATCCATTTACAGTCGTTTTCCATAAATTTAGGGTACATGGCCATTACCCAATTGAATGCCCTATTCTATAGGATATTTTCTTGGACAAAGAAGAAGCTATGTGGAAATAAATGGTTGGAGAAATGTTTAAAAGTATTAGTGATCCTTGTTGATGGGATTAATTTGGAATAATTTTCTCTTGTATTTGTGAAAATGTCGTTTTCCATGTGAGATTGATATTTGAGGAAGACTTATATTTTCTCTTGTGGATATAGCTATAAATAACTATTTGGATTTATATGATCATTGGGTTTGAGTCAATTACAAGTTATTATATTTTGGGATAAAAATGCATGGTATGAGATAAAATTTGAGGTTAAATTATGTTATGGTTATTTTGATGAATTTATCTCATTTCGGGAATGTTATAAAATATTATTTTTGAAAAAGGACAACACGTAGACTGTGTGACAACCATTCGCATCGGACAAAGGTGTGGGAATCGAACCCACAACCAAAGTGCAATTAGGATTTATCACCTACCAATGGACCACCTGAAGTCCATGGTTACTGTGACTAACTATTTATAGTTAAATGATTTTATTGATCAATAATAAGTTGATTTGGGATCTTATGTCTTATCAAATGAATACCCTTACTATAGGAAAATGATTTGGTGACTAAGTGATTAATGTTATTTTGGAAGATGTTCCCTTTGTTGGGAACACTATATGCCCAAGGAAAATAGAATACTATGGGATTTAATTTGATGAGTAATGGTGGATTTTTATCTATGTTTTTATTGTGGATTTATAATTATTTGGGTTATTTATAGAAATGATTAACCTATAATAGAGAATATGTGATTATTTTAATTAATTTTAAGTTTGTGACTTTAAGAGTATTTGATGTCATTTGGAGATATAGTTTAATGTGGAAGACTACATAACCAAATTCTTCTAAGTTTTGGGTTTCAATATTAGTTTCGATTTTATTGAAGGATTTTAAGGACAATTTTTTATTGAATGTTATTTATTTAACTTTGGGGTATTACTGGTTTAATTTTAGAAATTAAGTTTAGTGTTTATTTCTCTAATAGAATATCATTTTGGGGGATCATCATATCTTATAAAAACCATTTTGGTTTTGATTAATCTCTAAATACAAGGTGAATATATAGTTTATCCTTCATGGATCATGCGATTCTATAGAAGTTTATTCTATCTCTTCTAGTGTGACCAAGTGTTCTTAAATACTCATTGTTTAAATAAATGAGTTAGTGGTAAAAATTTATTAAAGAATAAAACTCTATTAAAAAGTTATTATATATCTTTATGTTAATAGTCAATCTCATAAATGAATTCCTCATATTTTTGTAAAGTAACTTAAAACAAAAGAAAATGTTGTCCATTTACTTTTCCTACTGGGAGACTAATGACTATTTGTCCCATCACAAGCTTGTGGTTTTCTTGTTATTAACTTTATTGTAATCATGTTTTCTATAACTCTCCATCAGAACATGACAATTATTTTATCTTCTATATCCATGTTTTCTTACATGGAATCCTAATAAGAGTTATCTTCAGTGACCTTTTTACTTCTCTTTCTTTCTTTTAAAGTGATAGTTTTATTGACTCTCATTCCGATGTGGGACTTTACCTTATATTCCCAAGCCCAATTTTAAAAATTATGAGGATGTAATTTATTGAAGGAGAGGATAATGTAACACCCCAAGCTTCCACGATACATTTCCCTTTGAATAATTCAATAGCTTGCATTGTACGCAACTTCTAAATTCTAACACACCACGACCAATCAATGTAGCCGTTATGAATAGTAATAATAACTTTTTGAAATTTTTTAAATTTTATCTTTCAAAATAGAATTTATTTGTTGATTCAGAATATCTAAATTAGCCTAGGGTGAATTTTTGTTATTTTTTAGAAAACATTCAAATTTTGATGAATAGTGAAAAATACTAAACATTAATTAAATAAATTTTTTTTAATCCAAATAATTTACAGTGATAAATTATACTATTGAGAGGTTTTAAAGTATAATTAGAATATATATTCACAATTTAATTCAATATTGGTAATTGGATGTAATTTCACATTTAAACTAGACATAAATAAGTGTCAATCTTTTGATAGTTATTATTTCATAAAAAACACACTCTTTGTTTTGACAACATGAATTAATTTTAAATTAATTTCTGCCACTTATATGTTTTTAATTTAGAAAAATTACTTCAATATTTAGAATTATCAGTTCTAATTTATGTAAATTGGTAACTTTTATTTTTAGACATTATGAATAATTACTTCAGTAAATATTTTATTTACCATGGCTAAAGGGTAAATCCGGTAAATAAGGGTAAAAAAGATAATATTATAATAATATTAAATTAACCTAACACGTGTCCCTAACCTATTAGATGATACATTTCTGACCATGGGAATATTTGGGTCGATTTTGGGACCCCATAAAGCAACTTGTAAGTGATAATGAAACTATATATTAATTAAGTTAAAGTAAATACAAAAATGACATAAGCATATATCTTTTAGTAAAACAATTTTTACATAGGGTTATACATGTTATATATTCGAATATAAAAATTAATTCGAAAGAAAATAATATTTCATACATAATTTTATTTTATTTAAAATTTTTAGACTTTGAATAAGTAAATTTATTTATGACACAATGATGATGCTTTATTTTCTTTATTAATGAAAGAATCAAGTAAATGGTATTATAAATGTTAAAATAAATATAATTTGAAGTTTTGATGAAATGAACGAATTTTATAGGTTTATATGACATGTTAGTATTTCTTAAATGAATTTAGTTCGTATTAATAAATTTTTTAGGGCTTTAAAAAAATCAATTCTTAAATAGTGTCAAAATTGACATAAAAGTGTTTTTAAAACAAATATTATCTTATTAATTGATATTCTATTCCTAAAAATATATGGTTCAGCCATAGGACATAGATAATGATATTTTCATCATTAATAAACAACTTGGGGTTCTCTTAGAAGTATATAGTAATTTTATTGACTATATAATATAAAAATACAAAGAGACATGGTAAATGTCAAACTGTTTAACTAAGAGTAAAATCTAAATGTTAAGGTTAATATAGTGAGCCAAATGTGTCTAAAACCTATTGGTTGGGTGGTTTTCAACCCATCCCCACCTTATCCTTTAAATAATCCACTTTGAAGCCATTAAAACCCGAAAATATTTTATTATAAAATAATATTTCTAGCTTTTCCTAAGCTTCCCCTCACCCCTCTTATAAAAGAGAACTCCCCCTTCTCTCTACTTAAAACCTTCAATGCCTTTTGGCTCGGCCAACCCCTACCCAGATATCCTCTCAACTTCCCTCACTTTATCCTTGAGGCCCTCCTTTGGTCATAAAGCCATCTTAAGGATCCCTTTTGATTAAATAAAAAGGAAGAACCCGAAGAAGAGGTGATAATTTCACCACCCTCTTTCAAGTTCTTTTCTTCTTCCAATTCTTCTTTATTTTTTATTTCCATTATAAAATATTAACTCCAGTATCATATATATATTGTGATGTTATTATAAATATGGTACAAACATATTTGTTATTCTTTACATCCTTTGAATGACATGTCGCCATACATCCGTACGTACAGATTACCGTCTCCACGTTGTGGTGTAATTGTTATTAAATGCCTTATTATTTGGATGGTTATAATAATGATGTTTATTTAAAGTAAATAATAAGTATATTATGATAATGATTCTGTATATATGATGAAATATCCAGTTATATATTATTTTAATATCAAAAGAATGATATTGTCGCTCGTGCATACGTACGGATTACAGTCTCAAAGAATGCGATGAGATTAATTCCCCATCATATCCATTCATGATTAAATATTATTTTAGGATTAAAAATAATTTTTAGAGACATTATATCATTCTATATATTAATAATATTCATCCTATCCATAACAAATATGGCTCACATAACAAATAATATAAAGTAAAACGAATATGTTAACACCTGAAACTACGATAATACTAAGATATTATTAACAAATAAATGTTAAAAAATCATATATTATATCATATAAATGTATATTATTCTTGTATAATTAAATAAAAAATATTTCACCATTATACTGGAGGTTAAACTACCCTCGACCCTGGAAAAATTACAAAGTAAGGGGTCTCTTATCTCACTTTTATTTCCATTAGATTTCCATTGTTCACCACTTATTAATTGCATGTGGTGAGTGTACTTTCCATGATTGTATTCATTGGGTAATATAATTTAATTTATGTATATTTACATCATCATTGTATGATCCTTCTTTCATGGGTGTATGTTTTGTAAGTTACCAAATCTATAAGGGAATTTGAAATTTCAATTTCCATTCATTCGGCTTTATGCATACTTCATAGATTATTTTACTCCAAGATTATGTGTTGAATAAATATTCATTTTATAATGTCATAATTTCCACTCCACTTTCTATGGATAAAATTTTTATACCCATAATCACTCCATTTATAAATTCTCAAGTCATCGATATGAACTTGATACGAGTAATTTTAACTCAATCTCAATTTGTTGAGTTAAACATCCAATTCCTTGGTGTCGTTTTTACAAGAATATGTGTGAATAACCTATGATTGATTTACACTGAATATCCAAAATATTGAGTGTATTTACATTTTTCACAAATAATTATGTCGTTCATTTATCCTTAACCTATGGATATGTTCTTTATATGAGATTTCATCTCAATTTACATTCCATTGACACTTCCTTGCTGTTATACATCAAATCACTTTTATATGGTGTACATAATGCACTTTGACATAGTATATCATGAATCACATTATTCTCATGATATTACAACATTTTCATTACGTCAATTATTTGTATTCAAGTGTCTCTCTTTTGGTATGGGACTCTAACTAAAATATCATTTTAAAATTTTTTAATGATTTACTATTCTAAATCATTCTCATTAATGTTTATGTTTTAAAAATGGTTTTCAGGATTTATTTTTATAGACATTAATGTTTTAAAATTAAAATTCCATTTATATGTTTCAAAGTGGTTTGAGACACATTGATTCAAAAGTCTATTTTAAATGGATTCTAGATAAATAATATGACTTTTAGATGTTTCTATGAAAAAGGGAGATATTTCTCTCCAATAGTTTTGATGATTATTTACATCTATGTCAATATCCTTCATTATTCTCAATTGAGGTTAATCTGTTACAATACAATCTTCCATATTGTATTGAATGAGTTATTTTTTACTGTGGATGTGCTATTTTTATACCATTCATGGTTTGTGGGTAATGTATTGACACTTCGTATGCTAGTTTTAATATGAATTTTTATGTTATATTTCAAAATTTTCATATGAGAAATGCATTGGACTTATTATGTGACTGGTGGAGCCCGTTATAGCTCCTCGATTCATCGGTAGGTCTCATGAGAAAAACTAGTGTCTTTGCCCAAGGCCTTGACAAAATCTTATTTATAGTCTTGGCACAAGGCCTTGAATATGTGGTTATGATAGTATGGAATTAGGAATTCCATCATTATGAAAGTGGTTGTTGATATTTCATGTGATTATTCGACTATTAGAATATCCATGTGAATAAGTAAATGAAATAATTTGATTTTATCTTTGCCATATTACACTAAAGATCAAGTTTAAAAGGCTTTTAATCTATTCTTATACACTGCCTTATATGTTTATTCTTATTTATGATAGTTTCTGCTATAATGTTATCCTTACTGATAATCAGAGCTCACCCCTTTCTATGTTTTATTTTTCCCAGGATGAAAAGAAGTATATTATGACTCACCTCGAGGGATAGTATATGGGATCTCAATGTTTCCTATGGAGAAAATGTTGTTCTAGTTTTCCATTTTATGATGTAATGAAAACCTTATAAATGTATCTAGTACTTCTAAGGCTACTAAACTAATTAGTCTTTCAAGACTTGATCTTTTATGATCATGCCAAGGATATGTAATAATGCACCGACTTTGGACCTCTGGGGTCAGGGCATTACACTAGGTCTTCGATCATTCTCAGACCTATCCCAACAAAGTCTAACTATGAACATGTTGGGTAATGATGAAGAACACGATGAACATAGAGGGTAAAAGAACTAGATCATAGTGAAACAATCATCAGATAGGTTTTCCTTGAAAAAAATCACAAATCATGGATTTCTAGGGGTGATAATATGTGAAAAAATGAGATAAATATTGATTTAACAATATAATAGGCAATAACCCTCATGTGAAAGAATAGATAAATATCATAATAATAATAACATATTAAATCTTTACTCAAAATTTTAATCTAGGGTTTACAATACAATTAACATGCCCTAAAAAGATTTTGGATCAATAATTTTCAATGAATATGTTCTCCAACTAAAGATAAGAACCACTGTGTTCATTTCCTCTTGATCCACCTTGATCTGAACATTATTCATCATCTGATTCGGATTTACTAATGAACAACACACATTTATCCTATCAAGGCTCCCAGATGTATGCATAACACCATGGATAGTTTTTATCATTGAAATTAAATATAATAAATTTTTGTGAAGGGTATTAAATTAAATTAATTAATTAATTAATTAATTAATCCACTTATTGTAACCGTGAATGGTTTCCTTATCAGAATGCATGACGTTGACCAAATTTATATAGTGCCAGGCATATACCCATGTTATCGATTCTACCACAGTCTTACATTTCCAATGTGAGGATCTGTTTGGGATTTATTCCACTTCTTTTTCGAAACTACATGCCCATGGTATTAATATATTTTATATTTTTATAATGTTAATTTTGGGCTCACCAGGGCTCTGAATCTCACATCGTCTTAGTTCTAGTCTTCAAGAATATTAATTAATATATTTTAAAGTATTGTAAGATAAAAATATGGTCACCATATATTTAATATCCAATATTTAGATTATGACATTTCTTTACACAATACAATTTTAATATAAAGTTTTTATATTTTATTTAATTTCATATATTTAATTAGAAATCCATATAATAGAATTGTATAAAGAAGTTCATATTAAGATATAAATTTTAAGTAATTATATTGATGTAATTATGAAATGTCCATAAATAATGGATACATTGTAATGTTTTTATATTTAAATTATTTATGAATTTTTTACAAATTGTTTATAAATTGTTTATAAATTTTTTTTCTCAGGTTTAAACATGTTAAATATTCATTGATTTAGGTTATTTCTTGCATTATTTATTAATATATTTATTATATTTTGAATATTTTTATTCTTTAGATTATGTTGTTAAAATTATTCTATAAATTTCCAACCACATATAAGGAGTTACATGCTAGGTGTGATTATTAATTTTTCTTTCTTTTTAACATGGCATAGGAATATGCTAGGATATGAGCTCTAAATAAGAATTTAATTATTATTTATAAATTTTTGGTGTCAGTATTCTAATACAATTAATGATTATCTTGAGTAAAGTGTCATTTGGTAGATGGTCTTTGAGTTGGGTATCTCAATTTCCTTGAGTCATATGCCTTATATAGAAAAGTGGTGGTTGGGTATCAATCAGTCCAAACTTACTTGGGTGGGTATTATGGATTTCATATGATTCTAAGTCATTATATTAATGTGTTTAATGTTCTGTATGAATAGGTTTAATTTGAATACATATTAATATAGTTATATTTTCATTTTGGATATAAACATTTGTAATGATTTGTGTAAGAAGTTACACATCAATATGGTTTGAACATACTGATTTTTTGGAAGGAGTAAGATTCCTAAATAATTCATTAGAATAATTCAGATATGTAAATGTAATAATATGAGATAAGATGGCAATATTTAATTCTCTTTAAAAATACTAAGTGTAACATAATTCTAAATAAAACACTTTTCAATACCATGATCATCCAATTGGGTAGGCCCGTACCAATGAGTGGTTCCCCCATATTAACATGTTTATGGAGAAAAATAATTAGGTGAACCGAAGATTTAGGTTCCTTAGTCTCCAAGTTTTACTTGGTATACACTTATCTAAGAATCCATATGAATTAGGATGCTATTGGAATATTTCTGATCTTATCCATATGATGGATTGGAAAAAGGACTATACATTGAACTATCTACGATTCATATATGATATTATTAGCATAATTTCCTACCTAAATATCTAATTGGTGTGTTTCAAACCAAATTTATGTCATCTATATAATTAAATAAAGTTCTTTTCCCACTAATGGATATTATGAGTTTAAAAGGGTTCATCATTTTAATTGAAGAAAATTTAGTGAAGTACTTTGCTAAATGAATGTAAAACATGATACTCATTGGATTAAAGCATCAATTGTATAAAAAAGGAATCATAATCCTCAAACATAAATTTAAAATCAATCATACGAATGGATAATATTAATGTAAAAAATTATTAAACAAGTACAAAATATAAGAATAGTTCATAAGAAAAGAGAAAAGTATGTCTTAAAGAAAATACTTCCCAAGTGGAATTCTTTTAAAGTTTGGAAATAGTGTAATATTGATTATTATGAGAATTATAGAATTATCCACATCATGTTTTAAGAGAATTAGAATCAAGATAACCGGGGGTTATTTAGTGTTGAGTCATGTATTCAATATTATTGGACATCCTAATGACTTGGTGAGACTAGAAAATATCCTCTATGTCTTAATCTCGTTATGGAATCCATTCTCTTGTAAATTTCATGGAATTATAAATGAGTTCAACAAATTTTTAACCTATTTTCTTAAAGTGTTTAAAATATATTAACTGAATGTGTTATGTCCTTGTTCTGGTGTTTTATTGATAGTATAAGTTGGAAAAAACTACAAAAATAAAATTTTGTTGGAGACTCTAACAATGATTCTTTATAAGAACTAGTTAAGGTCGTTTAAACATTAATTTAGTTTCAAGATACAATGACATTGTTACCATATGATGGAATTTTCAAGCATACCTGAAGGTGTTCGGGAATATATATATTTTCCAATTTCATGTATCGATGTTATAGAAGTTCATCTCAGTGGAGGATGTGTATGGTTATCTCATTTCTCTTATGTGAGAAGAATTTTTTTATCAAATAGATTTTAGGAACAATATGAGATAATTGATTTTATATAAATTTTTTATGATTTATCAGACATTGTAACATGTTTGAGAATAACATAATGTTAAAAAAAATATGTTAGAATATTTTACCTTTTTTTTAAATATGGGAAATATGATCTCACAACCATCAGTAGTATATCTTAAAGAATAAAATATATTTTTTAAATTCAATTCTAAAAACACATGGAATACCATGTATGAAATTTAGAGAATTTATTTCTTGTTAAATAATCTCACTAAAGTAAATAAGAGTGGTTTTATAACATAAAGGAGTTTTTGTATCTTATCATGACATTATAACAACCATATAAGGTCTAAGAGGCAAGTAGAAGCGTGTTTTGGCTTAGTTGAGTGGAAAATTACCCAATAAAAGATTATATTAATAAAGATTCAAAGTGACTATCAATTAATATCCTAAAGTAGTTTAGTATGTGTTTGTAAGGAAATAATGTAAAGAGTCACATTTTTTTACCAAAAGGATCTCATGGAAACATTTTGACTGAATGTTCCAAAAATGATAATGTTGATAAAATTTAAAAGAGTTAAATGTTTAAAATAAATTTTATTAATGTTATAACATTTTTACCCACTATTAAAACTAGTTTTTTATGAATATTAATCACTAAAGAGTTTAGTGGTAGTATTTTACAAATAGTACACACAATTATGTGGAAGGAGTCTCATTTACCAGTAATAATTTTAATAAAACCTATCAAAGTGTATAAATATAAGGTTTATCTAATAGTCTGTCATATTTGACATGTTATATAGGCAATTATGTATGATTTTGTGGAATATTCTTAAAAAAATTTAAGAATATAAACATTATCATGTTATAAAAAAATTATTCTCCAATTTTTAATTATTTCATAATGATTATATATATTTGGTGATTTAAAATGAGTGTTATTCCTATATTAGGTTATATAATATGATCAAGAGAAAGAAAATTGTGTGTTCTTGTGCTACATGTCCCATGAAGTATACCACATTGAGGGTCTTATACTATGTATTTTGTATACTAGTTGTAAATGGGTCATATTTGGAGTTCACAATTCCAGAGTTTGGAAATATACCTAGCATGAGAACCTTCATATATTTATATATTTCATACACAAGCTTTGTTCCCTAACTAACCATAGGTGTTTGGATGTTTTTTTTATCATGTCATCAATTAAAATTTAACCCAGATTTTATTTCTCCACTTGTAAGATAAATATAAAATTGATGCCCTTTATTGAGATATGTTTAGCAAGTGTATAGATGTATATATATAGGATATTTGATTCTCTTAACCATAGAGTGATGAAAATATAATGTTCTAATCAATAAATGTGAATTACATGAGACGTATTAATCAACCTTGTTAGTTTCTATTTGAATAATTTGGAATGATACAGTAGTTATGTAGTATTGGAATACTCCATGTATTGGGGTTACTTGATGTCTTAGAACAATGAATCATATTAAAATTATTTCTGTCATATGATATAGTTAGTAGACATAAGTATATAGATACATGTGTTTGATGGAGATCAATTCTGATCCATTGGCATCTTGAGTAGCCCTGATGATTTTTAAAAGTCCCCTCTTTGGTTATATTTTTTTGATTCAAAAAAAACATATTTATTTTCATTGAAAAAAATACCCATGGGGCAGACACTTTTTGGTGGACTAAATAGACATTGAGTTTAACCTATAGACCGTTGCTAAAATAATTTTAGGGTTTATCCAATAATTATTTCTATGGATATTCATAGAATATCTATATGGTGTGATACATGGTTAAGTTGATAATATATTTACAATGGTTTTTCGGAATATATCCAAATGGGGTTTTGGATATGGTTTAAAAAGTTATTGTTTATGATATAACATAAGGGGAAATAAACCAATTTCTATGAGGATTTAGAGAAAGTGGGATATTAAAAAATATGTTATATAAATACTTAAATATTTGATGTGTATTTGGAAATATATTATTGTACAATAAGGGAAGTTTATAAACAATGGAAAAATTCATATTATGATACTACTGTGTTCATTTTTATCATGTGAAATAGTGATATCATAGTGACAATTAATCATGGAATATGATTAGTATGACATTATGATTGATACAGTGGTTAAAATATAAGTCTAAATGTTCAAGAAATATTGAATTTAATCTCATCTATTAATAAATAAGATGTTTTACATGATGAAACACGTGATATTATTAAAAGATGCCTTCATAGGATAAATTTGCCTAGCATTTTCATGTATAACATAGATGTTCCATAAAATGTGACTTAAAACATACAATATTACATAATATCTTGATGGATATATAAGGCGATGATCACTATGTAATGGTGAAATACCTAACCATAAAATTACTCTATTGATTATTCCCAAATTTCACTTCTTCCTCCTACATTAGGTTTTTTATTATACAAGAATACCACGATTTGGAGGAGGGTCCAACCCATCTGATGGGTGATTTGTTAAATCCTATAGATACTCCAAGGAGGTAGGATTCATTATATTATTCATTAGTGAACACTATAGACCATGGATATTGAAGATAAAGAAATATTATCTTTTTATTTAAGGGAAAATGATATTGTTTTCATTTTTATTTAATGCATGTTTCTAGGTTCCATGAATGGTGATCTTGGGATTAATATTTTCTGTTTGTTTCTAATATATTTATTGAGTTTCAATCGATCCTTATAAACTCATCATAATAAATTATGGTTGAGGATGTTACCAATATTCTTTGTAGAAGGGTGGGTGTTGTGTGTAAAAGTATAAGAAAAAATATAGCTGAAATTTTAAAAACAAAGGGACCTCAAAAAACTAATGATTCTCCAAGAAAATCTTCTTATAGGAATCCGTAAAATAGAAATAGTGGCCAAGGTAGCCTCATAAGAAGATGATGACTTCCACACCATATTTGAGCTCGATTTCCTTTCCGCTTATCACAGTAAAGTGGTACACTGATGGAATCTAATCCAGTGAGTATAGGATATGTAAAAATGACTTCGGAAAAAATAAAAAAGATACGGTGACTAAGAAAAATATTAATGTGGTCTAATCTAAGTAAAATGGATTTATATCTTTATAATATGGGAAAAAATTCCTGAGAGAAAACACTATCACAAAATAACTTTTCAAATAATATAATTCAGGTGGGTAAATCTTCAGATTATAATAATGAGAATTTTTTATCACCCAATTTGATTACAAATCTATTCATTTGAAATTATAATTTTTTTTTATAAAAAATATCTTTCATTTTTTTCTAGAGTAATTACTCGGCTACCATATTTGAATCTAACTAATTTTCAGTTTATCTTTGTGATACTTAGGATATAATGTCACTATTTTTGACAAATTTAAATCACATAAATATAAATTTAAAGGAACCCTGATTTTTGTAGTTTTATCCTTTTAAAAAAGTTCTATGAACTTTTCACATGTATCTCTATCATCTTGAAACAACTACATATTCTTGATGACCAAAAATGTCATTTCTTTTGATCATTTCTTACTTTTAATGTTTATTATATAATCTCATTATAATCCAATATTAGTATCACCTAACTCAATTATTGAGAATTTTTAACTGATTAGAGGATGAAATGACATATATAATGGTATTTTATATATTTTACCCTATAATGTTGATATCATGATACAAGTTCTACATATTATTAGTCATATTTAATCAATAATCACGTTGTTACTATTGCGATTATATATTTTATATATTGGGGTACAACTATTCCTAAAGGGTACTCACTTTTTCTATCTCTTAACTCATTACATAAGGAATATGATTCTAAGCTAATAGTTTTATAGGTCATAAAATGTATTTTAAAAAATTAATAATCCAATAATTAAACTTATTTTCCACTACATATTTATATATTCAAGACATAATTTATATTATTTGGAATAGATTGAAAATATCATTCTGAATGGGAAATAAAAGTACAAATGCCCCTAGAAAAAAATCCAATGAGTGAAAAAAAAACAAAAGCTATTGATTCTACAAAATGACTACACCATACCCCAAATTGACCAAAGGAACTACCAGAATCACCATATATAATGAAGGGAATGTGGAAATATATACAATTTTACCAATGGATAATATTCAACTATAAGATTCACCTCTTTTTTTAAACATCAGCCAAATATTTACCACCTTAATTAAAAATATATTTTCGATTTGAAAAATAACTATAAAATATGTAGGTTTTATTTAATATTTTAGATCTTTAACATTAGAAAATATATATTAAAACATAACATATAAAATCATTTTAAATAGATTATAAAAAATATTTATAGTCACAATAAAATTTTTCATTAAATCTAGATAAATTTTCATACATATATATATATTCTTATAAGGAAAATTTACTTTCCTATTTAAAATCTATAGACATGTGATTGAAATTTTAGTAGGATCATCACTCACTATCAATTTACATTTCTATATCTTCTTTCAAAATTATTACACTATATAAAATTATATAATCAAAATTTAGAAATTTATGTCGTAGTTAGTTTACATAAACATCATAGTCAATCAATGAAAACAAAACAGTTTCTATTCAATTGTTAAATAATTCATTTTAGTGATTTCATATTATTATTGTCAACTTCTCCATTAATATACCATAATTTTTTTAATATTTCACATATATATCAATTTTTATCTAATTTCATCAAATATCAGATATATTTTTCCTTAATCTGAAAAACATTGTTCCTTTGACATCTTAATGAGCTTATAAATATCTGTAACACCATCACCTCACAGACCTAATGTCTTTGTCTACAAAATTATGTTATTAGTTATATAACTATCTTTATATGGAATGGTTAGTGTATTTATCTACTTTAAATTTAGGAAATTATGATACACTATTCAACATAATATAGGAAAATTCATGTAATATTAGTTGTATAATATAGAGCTCTACTCTATGAAGTATATCTATTATATTAAGTGAAACAACCTATTTTTTTAACAACCCTCTCATATAACTCTTTAAATTTAATTCCTTTTTGAATAAAATTTATTATACCTAATGGAATTACACTAACTAACATGAGTCCTTTTATTAGAAACTAATTGAAATTGAAGTAAAAAACAATTATTTAATAGATGAATTATTTTATTTATATTTTATATTATTGTATTCATAAAAAAATTATTGAAAAAATAATTTTAAACATTAATTATTGTTCCCGAAACATCAAACAATACATGATTTATTTATTAATATATATATATATAAATATAATACTTTGAAGATAGATATTACCATTTAGGATTATTCAATTTTCAATAAAAGCAACAAATAAATATTAGTAACCAATGTGATTTTAAAATTTGTATTATTTTATTTTTATAAAATAAATCCTTTTGTTTTTTGATATCCTTATTATTATTTTATATATTGTCATTTGTTCTTATTTAGTTATAAATATTTTTATATATGTTATTTTATTTTTTGAAATGTTATGTGTGGAACATTTTGATTTCTTTTTTACATTGATATTGAAATTTTGTTTATTTTTTTCTTATTATACCTTCGGAGAGAAATATGTATGCTTCTCATATTATGAATATGATTAATAATTAAGACTTAGGTTTTTTTTCTTTTCATATATAATAAGAGAATGAATTATGTGTTTGATAAAATGGGTCATTGAAACAACGTTTTATAATATGGATAATTGAAGTTATCTATGAAAATTTAATTCATGCTGTAAATTTAAAATACTGATCAATGGATATATATTTCTTCATGTCCCACCATGGTTCACCCTATGAATAGTAAACACACTAGTTCACCACAAGGCATCAAGTATGCCTCCCCATAAACCATAGGTTGGTAACTAGAAATGGGGACCTAGGGTGTGTCTAGACCCTTATATAATAGTAAGATAAATAGTGGAAAAAACTAAACAGCATCTATAGTAGTACATAATTATAGTGTGAAAGAAATAAATATAAACAAATCTATAATACAGAATTGAATATGGAAAAGTCCTAAACAATCATAAAATACATACATCATTGATCACCCACTAGGTTGACTATAAAATTCAGGAAATAAATATCAATAAATGTATGAGGCCCTATTTCCCACACCAAGTCTTACCACATACCAAGCTCTATGTACATATCTTATCCACTCTTATCGATTAGTATTGGGCCTCAACCCTACCTGTGCCTACAACACCCCAAGATTACATAGTACGTTTATCCTTGAATAATGCAATATCTTGCACTATACGCAATATGGAGTTTTAGCACACCACGACCTATCAAACTAGCCGTTATGAATAGTAATACCAACTTTTTGAAATTTTATAAATTTTATTTTTGAAAATCGACTTCATTTTTTGATTCGTAATATCAAAATTAACTTAGGATGAATTTTTGGTATTTTTCTGAAAACATTCATTTTTTAATAAATAGTGAAAATACTCTTATTGTTTAAAACCGACTTTTTATTTAAATAATTTGTTATTTTACATAAATTTATTTTAGGTCAAAACAGATACATAATACCTATATATGTTCAATGTAATTCATTGGATTCATTTTATAATAAGATTAAATATATAAAATTTTATTGAACTTTTAACATCTTTTACCCCCCTTCTAGGCACATTTGAAAATTTTCATATAACGTAATTTTTTTATTCTGTAAATTGAATTTCAAAAACTGGAAAGGCATGGTTGACATCAGTAAGTAAAACTTGGTTCAATAATATGAAACTAATATTAGGTGAATTGTAACTTTTGACATTTATTTGCCACGGTTAAAAGTAAATATAGTAATTAAAATTAAAAATGATATTATAATTACCATAACACATGTTATAATTCTATTGGATAAATGTATTACAACAAAAATAATCCATAGGAATAAAATATGATCCTTTTGGTCCACTTGTATTATATTAGGACATTTATTATTAGTTTATTTAAAGAAGAGTTAAAAGTGTTAAAATCAAAGTTTAATAACTAAACCGTTTTAATATAGGGTTATATATAAGATAAATTTGACTATAAATTTTAATTAAAAATCTAAAAAAAATTCATAGATAATCGTATTTTATTTATAATTTTTAAAAATTAAATAAGTAAATTTATTTATGATACAATATTGATGCAGTAATTACCATATTAATGAAATATTAAAATATTTGATATTTTAAATATCCAAATAAATGTAAATTGAGACGTCTTATTAAATACACTAATTTTATAATTTAATATTACATTTTAGGGTTTTTTAAATAAAAAAATTTCTATGTGATAAAGTTTATATGACTTTCAAAAAAACAAAATACCAAATTGTGTCAAAATTTACATAAATTTGTTTTTAAAAAAAATACAATATTAATAATTGATATAATATTCATAAATATTAAAGGTTTGTCCAAAGGATATATATAAAGTTAAATATACCAATAATTAACCACTTTTGGTTTTCTTGGTTTTTTATAGTAAGTTTATTAACCATTTATTATAATAATATAACAATACATGGTAAAAGTTTAACTATTTAACTAAGAGTTAAATCTAAATGATAAGGTTAATATGGTGACCTAATGCTATCTATAACCTATTGGTTGAGATATTTTTGACCCATCCCCACCTTATCCTCAAAATAAATCCTTTTGGATCCATTATATACCGAATATGATTGTATAATAAAATAATATTTCAAGATTTTCTTAAAGTGACCCTCGCCTCTCTTATAAAAGGGTGCTTCCACTTCTCTCAAATTCACACCTATAAATCCATTTTTATTGTCCATCCTCTGCTAAAATATCCTCCTAAATACCCTAGATTAACCCTAGAGGCCTTAATTTGATCAGAAATCCAACCTAAAGATCCCTATTGATCGAATCAAAATGCAGCACCTGAAGAAGAGGTAATAATTTCATCACCTCATTCAAAGTATTTTCTTCTTCCACATAAACTTTATTTTTTATTTCCATAATATAAAAATAAATATAGTACCTTCTACATACTACGATATTATTATAAATATGGTACGACCATATTCATTATTATACCCATCTTATGAATGACAAAGTCACCATGCGTGCGTACGTACGACTTACCGTCTCCACGTCGCGGTGTAGTGTGTTATTGAACACTTAATTATTTGGATGCGTATAATAATGATTATAATTAATGTAAATAATAAATATATCATGTTAATAATTCTGTATATATGATTTACCATCCAAATTACATACTATTTCACCATAAATAAAATTATATTGTTGCCCGTGAGTATGTACGTATTACCGTCTCCATAAACGCAAAGATATTCATTCCCCATTGAAACCATTCAAAAATAATTTTCATTTTATGATTAAAAATAATTATTAAGAATGTAATATCATTCTGGATATGAATACAATACATGAAATCCATGAAAAACAGGACTTGCATAACAAAACATATAACGGAAAACAAATCAGTTAACACCTGAAACAATGATACTACAGAAATATTATTAACAAAGAAATATTAGAAGATCGTATATGATATCATATTTATGTATGTGGTTCTTGTATAATATAATAAAAATGATTTAAATATTATACAGGATGTTAATATACCCTTGACCAAAGGAAATTACAAGTTAAGGGTTAATTCTACAATCTCTTAATTATTCGTGTTTGTGTATACGTGAGTATCTACTAGGACAACTTTATCATCATGTTCTGTGTTTCATAAAAATGTATTTCAAAACATTTTTATTATTTCCTTTAATATGGGTTAAAGTCATTTATATTATTTTTTTACTTTTTATAAAATGTTTATTAAGTAATTTGTCCATCATTTTCCAAACAAGGTCCTTTATTAAGTTTTTGAAAAAATTAAGGAAAGAATGTTTTTTATACGGCAAGTGCAGCTATTTTCCTCTATTGTAACACCTTCGAAGCATCCCTTATAAGATTATAAGAATATTTTCAAAATAAATGTATTCTTTTATAATTATGTGACTGTAAAGACCCAAAAATTTCGTGGAAATTTTTTTTTAATTTCATGTGAATTTTACGAGTCTTTAGTTTCTTACAGAACTTGATTCCGAGGCCCGGTGTGCCGGGAATCAATTTCAGAAGTTTTGTTCTGGTACGTTCAGTAAATGTACGATCGGGATTTTATATCTTTTGAACCAGTGCTTGGAACTAAAATATGAGGGCACTGTTGAACTCGCAACATCGATGAGTTCTTAGTGACACCTTCACCGCAGTAGTGTTCTAACGACAATGGAAGTTAGATTTTGGGGTTTATTTAATAAATTGAATAAAAATGAAGTGTTAACTTTATTTTTATTTTGGTGGTTGAAACCTCCAATTGGGGGTTAGAGGTGGGTTCCACCACACCCTAACCTCTCGTGGGAGGTTATGGTGGTGGGGCCCACCCGAGCATAACCTCCCTTGGAAGGATATTATTATGGTGGGTCCCACACATGCATTAACCTCCCTTAACCCCCTTGTAACCCCAATAAAGTGGGGAGACTCTTCACTTTCTTTCCCCAATTAATTGAGCCAACTTCACCGATTTAATTAAGTAAGATAACCTAATTAATTTAAAACTTTTCAAATTCATCCCAACAATAAAATAATAGGCAAAGCAATTATTTTATTTTGGTTGGGCATTATTCTTGGGTGGAACAGAGAAAGGGGAGAGCTAGGGAGGATCCCTTTCTATCCAATGAAAAATGACAGACATCTTCCACCTTCTTCCATCTTTAACTAGGACAATGGAGGGAGCATCGTCCTTGAAGAATGTTGATGACGCCATCCTCGACATCTTCCTACTTTCTGACGTCAACGGAATGACGTACTCCTTCCCACGACTCCATCAATGATCACCAAACTCGAGGTAGGGGGATTTTGAGTTTATTTTATACCCGTTCTATGTTGTTGAATTTGTGAATGTGAATTGACAATTGTTAACGTCGTAAAGTGGAGGGCTCAAACCGCACGAACAGGGCCCGACCCTCCCCCTTTGTTGACCTCTTCTGTTGATGATGGTGGTGGTGCCACACCACTATCGAAGGAGTGGACCATGACTGATGGGGAGCAGAGGTACATGCAGCGACCAGCAACGAGCCATCCGCGGAATAAGCTGGTGGTGCAAGGGTCTTCGGGCAGCCGAAGGGGTGTGGTGCCATCGCACCACGCAGTGAACCGATCTGCGGCCTCGTGGGTCGCAGTGGTCGGAGGAGGTGGGCATGGAGCTGCCATGCCGCACTGAAGAGAAGAGTCGCGACCTTAGGCTGCGACAGTCAAAGGAGGGCGGCTGGCTGAGCCGGCTGCCGGTGCACGCTCAAGAGGGACCCTTCGAGCCCCGCGGTTACCAGGCCAACGCCATGCACTGGGCGTTTTGGATCCGAAGCAGGGGCACGGCACCCCCCCCCCCCCACCATGGCGTGGCCAGCCTGGCCTTATGGCCCTACCAACCAGGTCACGCGGGCCAGCCAGTCGGGCCACCCTTATGGTCCAGGCCGTCACTGGGCCGGGCCGCCTCATCGGTTCCAGTTAGACCTGTGGATCGGGTTGGACCCGCGGAATGGGTCGGACCCCTGTCCGCACCCGTTTAACCTGAAATCACATTTGTTTTCCCCAATCTTGGCTACGAGTGTCTGTTTGACGAACCGCCTACGGCGATGGAAGTCTTTGAGAGAGATGGTTCTTTTGGCATACCCTACTTGAAGTTTGGACATAGTTAGGGTATGTTCGGGTTTGTTTGAACCTAAAAACCAACAGGGCCCCGGAAACATAAATTCCAATAACTCACAGATTGGGCATCCGATTGTCATGATGTTTATCGCGTTGGGTTCCATATGTTGATATGGAACTATAAGATACATCAACTCAGGTTTTCATGGTAGTTGATGTATCGACTCTTGGTTCGAGGAGTGGACCCTCCCGGAATCGAGTGTGCTGTGTGCGGGAACCCTATGGCTTGTTGCGACTGAGATGATAGGATCCTACATGGAACAACTGCTGTACCAGGATCCTCCATGGGTTCGAAAGTGACGATACTGGACCTGGATGCTCTGTGGGTTCGACAGGGACGAGACTGGATCTAGATCCTCTATGGATTCGAAAGTGACGAGACTGGACCTGTATCCTCCGTGGGTTCTACAGCGATGAGAATGGACCTAGATCCTTCGTGTGTTCGACAGAGACGAGACTGGACCCGGATCCTCCATGGGTTCGACAGCGATGATATATGACTTGGATCATCCATGGGTTCGACAATGACGAGACTAGACCTGGATCCTCTGTGGGTTTGAGAGTGATGAGACTGGACCTCGGTCCTCCATGGGTTTGATAGTGACGAATTTTGTACCGAGATCCCATGCAGGATCGACAGCCTCAACAGGCTGCTATTTTAGGTATATATGGATATCTGTTGTTCAACAGTGGAGATGACTCAGTGGCTACAACTAATCATCTCTTAATCTATTTTAAGTTGTGTATACCTGGTGTGAGATGATTCATTACCTTTGTGTTTACCTCATGTATGAGATGTGTACTCTTGACAACTTAGGTATATGTATGGGCATATACCTAAGTAAGGGTGGATGTTTCTTCGTGGATGTTTCTTCATGGATGTGTTGTGGTGAAGCCCACGTGGCTTTCTTCTGTGAGTTGTACCTATGTGATTCTCCATGTGTTATACTTTATTTTTGGAGTGTTTCTACACTTGTGGATTGGAATGTGGTAGGGATCAAGAGTTGGAGCTGGATTTGATTGGTAACTTAGGTATATGTTTGGGCATATACCTATGTAATGATGGTTGATACTTTGAGATTGTATCTTACTACTGAGGTTTATCATTAGTGTATTCTGGGTTACCTTTAGGTTTCTTGGGGTCCCCTACTGAGTATTGTTATACTCAACCATGCATCGGCTTCGCCTACACTTTGTTGTGTTCTGTGAAGATGACAGTCAGCAGTGATTGAGGCTGAGGGTAACGGACGGAAGGCTGCTCGGAACTGGACTAGACGGGACATACCTCATGGATGAGTTGTTCAAGTTATGTACCTACACCTCAGGTAGGATTCCCCAGTGGAATATCCAGGAGTTGTTTTCCCTTTTTACTTGTACTTGTACTTTACTGTTGGGAATGTATTCCCTGCTCCTTTACTTTTAGAAAACTCTTTTGTATACAATGTTTCTTAGTGTTTTACTTCCAGTTGTGTACTCTGTTGTGTTTTTTTACTGTTATAAAGGAAATACCTTCCTAGTTTCGGGATTTACACCTTTGGTGCTAGTCGCCAGCCTCTAGCTTATGGAAGGCGGGTTTGGGGTAGTCACGATACGGGCCCCAGGGGATGGGTCGTGACAAATTGGTATTAGAGGACTCTTTTCTACAATAGAACTTGGACTCTGATTATTTTAACAGCAATAGTGTTAAGTTTTTTGGGTGTGGTTATCAGTTTAGGGAAACTAGTGTGGGTGTGTTGGCCCACGTAGCCATATACTAGGACTCTGAATTCTAATTTCAAACTCAGTGCATGAAAACACTGATTGGGTGTGTGTTTATTTTGAAAATTTTTCTTTGTGATTACTTTGAGTCAGCTCACCAGGTATACTTTTGATCATGGAGAAGATGTTTCTTTTCAGTATTTCTTCACTTAGTAAGTCAGTGTGGGTTCCGAGTGGAGAGACCGATGGTAGCCCACTGAGCGATGAGGCCTCTGTGCAGGGCCCCATAATAGCGAAGGCACCAGCAGTACCACTAGACACTAGGATACAATTTCCAATATCCCCTTTAGAAGAGGGTGCGCACCGCTTGAGCGCATTGCACGACTTCCTACGATAGAGGCCTCTAAGGTTTCGAGGCGAGACAGATATTCAGACGGCTGGGTGTGGGCTGGAGTTTGTAGCACAAGTTTTCCACACAGTTGAGACACCCACTGACTTTATGGTGCACCAAGTAGTTAGTCTATTTTAGGTAGCAGCTGAGAGGTGGTGGAGCCTGATGCTTCAGTTTTACGACAAGACAACCCTCGCCTAGGGAAACTTCAAGGGTCTTTTCAGGGCGGAGTTTGTACAGGTGACACTACGCTCTGTGCGTGCTCAGGAGCTGCTGCACTTGCCGCAGGGCATTTCGACAATAGCCGAGTCATCTATAGCAGACAGTAGGCAGATGAAACAGGGGGCACAAGTATGTTAGATCTACTATTAGACGACCCCAAGATGTGACATTGGGGTGCGGGGCACCCGAGGCTGAGGGAGCTTTGAACGGATAATGGTATGTTATTCATGTCGGAGATTGGGTCAAAGAGCGCATGACTATCTAACTCCCCACACAGTTGACCAGCAGGTGTTAGAGGAGACAAAAATACATAGGAAGTGACATGATCTTGAACATTAGTCGAGCGGTGGACGTGGTAGTGGAACAGGTCATTCAGCGGATGGTGGTCAGAGTCATCAAGCACTACTACCACCACCCCTAGACGGTTCACCACGAGCTCCGAGAGTAGTTGGACAGGAGCGAGACTAGATCCAGGAATATAGGCCATTGTTCATGATTCTTCTATCTTCGTTGATGTCATTATTTGTGTTTGCTTTGTGTTTTTGTACTTTGAGTTGTAGTAATAAAAGACACTTCTCCTTGTGACGTTTTCTTTCCTGCCTTTTTTTGTGGTTGATACAGAGAGGTTCTGGTTAAAACCATTGAATTGACCCTTACATTTGAGATTCCTACTGGAGGAGACCCAGGGACCACACACTGTTGCTGACAGTGTGAATCAACCCTTGGAGGTGAGAGAAATTGTTGGATCTCTTAGTTGTAGCATCGAGCCCTTAAGACGTCGTCCATGGCATGAATTAGTATTGTTCATGTAAGGATTGATTGTATTAGGAAAAAGATGTGGTTCATCTAGGGGATGAAACCAGATTTCCCTTTTCATAAAATGAGAAATCTTAGCAGCTCTTGTAGGATGCAGGCGAAGAAGACACTAGTCAGGTTCATTACAGTTGTCTAGTCACACCCATAGTTCCTTGAGAGAATGGTTTACAGTTTACTCTAATCTCAATAGTCTGAGCTGTGTCTTCTTGTAAAAGGACCTGAACCTAAGACATCGGTGATGGTTTGAGTTCCTCTAGGACTATGACTATGAGACAGTCTATACTCATGGGAAGGGGAAAATTGTAGCAGATGCTCTCATCAAGAGATCCAGCATACATCTACTAGGAGAGGCGACAAAGGAGCTAGCCTCTTTGAAGATATCTTTTGTGGATAAAGATGGAGCAACCTTTCTACAGTCACTCTTCCACTTCTTCAGCGAGTCAGGTAAGCACACCATAGAGACGCTTACTGTAAGATGCGATGTGCTCAGATATCCACAGGCCATGCACCTGATGGATTTTCTGAAGGTGGGGAGCACGTCATTCTCTTTAGAGGATGTACTATGGTACCGGTCTCACTTCATGGGGGAAGTGTTGAGGGAGTTTCACACTTCCCCTCCAGCGCTGCATCCAAGAGTGGTGAAGATGTACCAGGACCTTCGATGACAGCATTGGTGGCCAGGTATAAAGAAGGCAGTAGCAGATTTTATCTCACGATGCCTCACTTGTCAGCAAGTGAAGGCAGAGCACCAGGTTCCAGCAGGTTAGTTCAGCCCTTAGAGGTCCCATAGTGGATGTGGGATGGGATATCCATGGATTTGGTGACGAGACTTCCACGTACATCCAGAAGACATGAATCTATATGTGTGTTTGTCGACCGACTCCCCAAGTCGGCCTGCTTCCTACTGATCAGAGAGCATGGTTCATTAGAGATTTTGGGACACCTCTAAATACGGAAGATCGTACGACATCATGATGTGCCATCGACAATCGTCTCATATCGATATTCTCACTTCACTTACCAGCTATGGAAGGGGTTACAGGAGGCCTTCAGGACGCAGCTTCACTTGATCATTGTCTTTCATCCTCAGAAGGATGGTCAAACTAAGAGGACCATTCAGACACTCGAGGACATGCTCCATTCATGCTTCCTTGGCTTCGGTCATAGCTGGTAGGATCATTTACCCTTGGTAGAGTCTGTGTATAACAACAGCTACCACTCTACGATCGGGATGTAACATTTCAAGGAAATTTACGGCCAACCTTGCAGATTGCCTCTGTGTTGGACTGACCCAGGGGAGTCAGTACTTATGGGAACATAGATTGTGCAGGCTATGATGGAGAAGGTTCAGATCATCCAGGAGCAGATGAAGACTACACAGAGCAGGCAGAAGTCCTATATTGATAGTAGATGATGACCACTGGAGTTCGAGGATTGTGACCACGTCTTTTCTATGGGTCTCGCCTCAACGAGGTCTACGGAGATTTGGCTGAGGTGGTAAGTTATCTCTGTGATTCATCAGACCTTTCCAGTTCCTTGGCAGAGTAGGCAAGGTGGCTTACCGCTTGGATCTTCCACCTCAGTTGCCCCAGATGCACGACATCTTCCATGTACCTCAGCTGAGGAGATACATGCATGACTTTACGCATATCATCAACCATGGGGATCTAGACATAGATGATGGTGTGACTTTCCAGGAGGTTCCAGTACAGATTGAGGATCGATAGGAGCGGGTCCTGCATGGATGGTCGATACCTCTGGTGCGTGTTCGCTTGCGGCATGGGAACCTCCAAGAGAGCACGTGGGAGTGGCAGGCTCAGATGTGTGCTTAGTACCCCCATTTATTTTCTTAGAGTGAGTTGTATCTTATGGGGATGTAAATCCCTAAGGTAGGGAGAATTTAAAGACCCGGAAATTCCGTGGAATTTTTTTTCTTAAATTCATGGTAATTTTATCAGTCCACAGTTTCTTACGGCGCTTGATTCTGAGGCACAGTGTTCCCTGAATCAATTTCTAAAGTTTTTTTCAAGTACGTTCAGTAAACGTACGAGCGAGATTTTATATCTTTTGAACTGGTTCTCGGAACTGAAATCTGAGAGCACCATTGAACTCACAGCGTTGGTGATTGCTTAGTGAGACCTTCACCGCAGTTGTGTTCTAACAATAATGGAAGTTTGATTTTGGGGGTTTTTAAATAAATTGAATAAAAATAAAGTGTTAACTTTATATTTATATTGATGTTTGAAACCTCCAAGGGGAGGTTGGAGGTGGGGGCCACCACACCCTAACCTCCCATGGGAGGTTACGGTGGTGGGGCCCACTTGAGTATAACCTCCATTTATATGATATTATTAAAGTGAAGCCCACATGTTCTTTAAACTCCCTTAACCCCCTTGGAACCCCCAATTTTTTGGGGAGCCTCTTCACCTTCCTTACCCAATTAATTGGGCCAACTTCACCCATTTAAATAAGTGAGATAACTTAATTAATTTAAAACTTTTAAAATTCATTCCACCAATAAAATAATAGGTAAACCTATTATTTCATTTTGGTTGGGAATTATTCTTGGGAGGAACAGAGAAAGGGGAGAGCTAGGGAGGAGCCTTTTCTCTCCAACTAAGAACGACGGACATCTTCCACATCCTTCCTTCTTACACTGGGACAAAGGAGTGAGTGTCGTCCTTGAAGAATGCCAACGACGCCTTCCTCGACTTCTTCCTACTTTCTGACATCAACGGAATGACGTCCGACTTCCCGCGACTCCGTCAACGATCACCGAACTCGAGGTAGGAAGATTTTTAGTTGATTTTATACCCTTTCTACGTCGTTGAATTTGTGAATGTGAACTTCCAATTGTTAAAATAATAACAAGGAGGGCTCGGACCTCATGAACACGACCCGACCCTCCCCCTTGGTTGATCTCTTTTGTTGAAGATGGTGGCGGTGCAACACCACTACTAGAGGAGTGGACCGCGGCCGATGGGCCGCGGTGGTACATGCGGTGACCAGAAATGAGCCAGCCACGGAAGAAGCCGACGACGTAAGGGCCGTTGAAGGGTCACGGTGCAGTCGCGCCGCGTAGTGAACTGATCCATGGCTAGGTGGGTGGCGGCGGTACCAGAGGGGCGCGGTGCCGTTACACCGTGCCGAAAGAAGGAGTCGCGGCCTCATGGGCTGCGGGAGTTGGACGACCTAGGCATGGTGTCGTCACGTCATGCTGAAGAGAAGAGCTGTGACCTTCGGCTGTGGCTGTCAGAGAAGGGCGGCCGGCAGGGCCAGCCGCTGGTGTGCCCTCATGCGGGACCCTTCGGGTCCCGCGGTTACAAGGCTGGTGTCATGCGCCAGATGTTTCGGATTAGAAGCAGGGGGTGTACCACCCCCCCCCCCCCACTCGGTGTGGCCAGCGTAACCATGTAGGCCCGCCATCCAGGCCAGGCCACCCAAGCGGACCGGGCTACCCCTGGGCCTAGCCGCCCTTGCATGATGGGCCGCCACCCGGCCGGGTCACCCTTACGGGCCGGGCCGCCACCGGGCCATGCCTCCCCCCTCAGGTTGGGCCATCACCGGGCTGGGCCACCTCATCGGGCCGGGTCGGACACGCGGACCGGGTCGGACCCATGTTCGAACCCGTTTAACCTGAAATCACATTTTCGCCCCTATCTTGTCTACGAGTGTTCGTTTGACGAACCGCATGTGGCGGTGGAAGGATTGGAGCGAGACAATTCTTTTGGCATACCCTACGTGAGGTTTGAGCAGAGTTGGGGTACAGTTGGGATGGTTTGAACCTAAAAACCATCCTGGCCCCTGGAACAGAAATTCCAATAACTCACAGACTCGACGTCTGATGGATGCGCTGTCTATCGCGTTGGGTTCTATATGATGAGACAGAACTACGGGATACATCAACTCAAGTTTTTGTGGTAGTTGATGTATCGACGCTTGGATCAAGTAGAAGACCCTCCCGAAATTGAGTGTGATATGTGCGGGAACCCTATGGCGGGCTCTGACTGAGATGATGGGATCCAACATGGACCTACTACTGTACCTGGATCCTCTGTCGGTTTGACAGTGACGAGACTGGACCTGGATCCACTGTGGGTTCGACAGTGACGAGACTGGACCAGGATCCTTCATGGGTTCGACAGCGACGAGACTGGACCTGGATCCTCCGTGGGTTCGACAGTGAGGAGACTGGACCTAGATCCTCCATGGGTTCGACAGCGATGAGACTGGACCTGGATCCTTCGTGGGTTAAACAACGATGAGACTGGACCTGGATCCTCCATGGGTTCGACAGTTTTGGGACTGGACCTGGATCCTCTGTGGGTTCGACAATGACGAGACTGGACCTAGATCCTATATAGGTTCGACAACGACGACTTTTGTTCTTAGATCCTACGTAGGATCGATAGCCTCGATAGGATAATATTTTAGGTTTCTACAGATATCTTCTATTTGACAGAGCAGATTATATAGTGCCTACAACTAATCAACTCTTTCTCCCTTTTGAGTTTTGTATACCTGGTGTGAGCTGAGTCATTACCTTCGTGTTTACCTCAAGTATGAGATGTTTACTCTTGACAAATTAGGTATTTGTATGGGCATATACCTATGTAAGGGTGGATGTTTCTTCATGGATGTTTCTTCGTGGATGTGTTGTGGTGAAGCCCACGTGGATTTCTTCTTTGAGTTGTACCTATGGGATTCTCCTTGTGTTGTACTTTCTTTGTGGAGTGTTTCTACACTTGTGGAACGGAATGTGGTTGGGCCCAAGAGTTAGATCCGAATGTGATTGGTAACATAGATATATGTATGGGCATATACCTAAGTAAAGATGGTTCATACTTCTTGATTGTATCTTACTAATGAAGTTTATCCTTAGTTGATTTTGTGATACCTTTGGGGGTCTCGGGGTCCCCTACTAAGTATTGTTATACTCACCCATGAACAGGATTCACCCGCACTGTGTTCTATTCTATGCAGACAACGATCAGCAGTGATCGAGGCTGAGGGTGACAGACGGGAGGCTGCTCAGAGCTGGACTAGACGGGACATACCTCAGGGACGATTTGCTCAAGATCTGTACCTACCCCTCAGGTAGGATTTCCTGGTGGACGATCCAGGAGTTGTTTTCCCTTTTTACTTGTACTTGTACTTTAATGTTGGGCTTGTATTCTCGACACCTTTACTTTTAGCACACTCTTTTGTATATAGTTTTTCATAGTGTTTTACTTCCGTTTGCATACTCTGTTGTGTTTGTTTACTGTTATAATTAATTTCCTTCCTAGTTTAGGGATTTATTCCTTTGGTGGTATTCACCTACCCCTGGACTATGGAAGGCGGGCTTGGGGCTGTAATGATACGGGCCCCATGGGACGGGTTGTGACAATGACATTTAAATTATTTCAAAATAGAAATGGATATTTCTATCAAATATTTTTTATTTCATCAATGTCAACATCTCTTGATGGATTTTACACTTGTTTGAAGTTGATTTATTATGATACAATCTTACATATTATTTTAAATGTTTTGTGATGTGTTTGACTATGTATGTGTTATTTTTATACCATTCATGGTTTATAGTGAATGTATTAACATTTCCTATGCTATTTTTAATATGAATGATTATTTTATGTTTCATAATTTTAATATGAGGAATGTTTTGGACATAGAAAGTGATGGGTGGATCTCACTATATCTCCTTGATTCATTATTTGGTATCATTAGACAAACTAGTGTCTTGGAACAAGGGCTTGAAGAAACCTTATTTTTTGTCTTCGCATGAGGCCTTGACTATGTGGTTATGATATCTAACATTGTGCATTCCATCATTATGAACTTAGCTATTGATATATCATGTGATTATGAATCTTGTAGAATATCCATGTAAATATGTAAATGAATTATTTTATTTATCTTCTCTATATTATGCTGAAGTTTTTGTTTAAAATGATTGTTAGTCTTATACATTGCCTTAAATGTTTGTGCTTATTTATGAATGTTTCCACAATATTTTTATCCTTTCTGAGCATTTGAGCTCACCACTTTCTTATGTTTAATTTTTCCCAGGATGTGAAAAGGTATATTATGACTGACCTGTAGGGATAGGCTAAGGTATATGAGTGTGTTTTACACAGACACAATGTTGTTTTTTTAATTCATAATGTAATGTAAAACTTATGTATGTATCTAGTGCTTCCAAGGATACTAAACTGATCAGTATTTTAGGACATGATTCCTTGTATCATGCCAATGCTATGTAATAATGAACTGACTCTGGTAACGGGGGTCAGGGTGTGACAATTGGTCTCAGAGGAATTTTAGTACAAACTTTGGAAGCTAGATTTAGAAAAACTATTATTAGAGAACATTTCCCAAGGATATACTTTTATGATTAGTATAAAATAACTTTTAGAATTTTGGTAATGTTGAAATTTTGAGAATTTTCAAAGAAATAAATACCAATATAGATAAGAGTAGGTAGATTTGGCTCTAGAATAGATGTACCTAGGAGTGAAAACTCTAACAAGGAGTTCTAGGATAGACATGGGTACCCTGGTACCCTAAAACTCGCCATATTGCACTCTTTGTTATGACACTCCTGGGGGATATGCTTAGGATAATTAAAATTTTCATTGAAACCATTATGAAGGATTTATGAGTACATACCTCCTCAAAGAAAAATTTTTTATGATTATGGATTATATCCATAAACTTTTCAATTTATGTTAAGTGTTTTACATGTTTAGAATTATGTATTGTGATTCATAAACTAATTTAGTGTATTACCTTGTTTAGAAATGGCGTCGAGTGGAAGGAATGGAAACAATATCAATGACTGTAAACCATGTAGGGATTTCTATCCTACTCAAGATAATTATAGTGGAGTTGGTGATGTAACTGGTGCTGATCATCTTTTCATCATACGTGAACAACTCACTCAGCTTATGAATAATCACCTTAACTTATAGAGCACCCTGATCCACAATGCGGAAGATAAATGTTAATTTTTTTCATGAGGAAACAACCACCAACATTCAATGGGACTACAAATCCATTTGTAGCTGAGCAATGGATTAGTGCCTTATAAAAAATATTACATGCTTTGGGGAGTAGCGAAAGGGAAAAAGTCTTCATGGCAGTTTATCATCTCACTGGAGATGCAAATCAATGGTGGTTATTAATTAAAAACACAAAGGAGGATGAAGAATTATTAAATATATAATGGATGTAGTTTAAAGATATTTTCATAGAAAAACACTTTCCTCGTGACCATCAAGCTAATATGGAAAGATAATTTTTGAGTCTAGGGAAAATGGAGGATGAGAATGTTGCAAAGTATGAGGCTAACTTTACATGGTTATCAAGCCATGTAGCAGATTATATACATAACCCAAGGAGCAATATTGATCGATTCATTGATGAGTTAAAACCATTTATCCATCAAGAATTAGTCTCATAGTCCTTCTCATCGTATGAAGATATTGTCTCATGTACTATCAAGACAAAAAAGAAATTATTTATGTATTATGAATTTAGAGAAAAGAAATATATGAACAAATTTGTTGAATACTACAGAAGTGGAAAAAAGGGGAATAAGGGAAAAGTTTAATTTCCATCATGGGGTAAATGTGGGAAGAAACACCTCGGTACTTTTCTGAAGGGAATGTGAGTATGTAACAAGTTTGGTGAAAAAGGCCAACATGATCATGATTAAAATAGAAATAAAGAGGCTATCAATATTGAATGTTACAATTTTATAGAAATGGGGTATTTTTCAAATTAATGTTTTTATATCTAAGGAAACATACCTTAGAAAAGGCCATGGGAGAAAGGCAAAGCCTATGTGATCACTACTACTGAGGTTGAAGCTTTTAAGGATGGGGTGTTAGGTAATTTAATGGTTTCCTCATGTTTAAAAAACTCTTTACTTGAATCTAGATCATCGCATTGTTTCATATCTTCCCAGTTTTCTAAGAAAATTAGATATTTCCAATTTGATTTAACATTGTATTTTTCAGTCAAAACGCCTAAGGGAAGTATCATTGCAACAAGTTTTTGTGAATCAGTTCCCATTAGGGCATATAAAAGTGCTTTATCTGCTGATCTCATCATCATAACCATGATTAAATTTGATATAATCCTCGGTATGGATTGGATTTTGAACCATGATGTGGATATTTATTGTAAGAATGATGAGGTTACAATTTTTGATGATGATAAGGAGTGCCTTTTCTTTACAGCAGAAATGTCACCATCTAATTCTTATCTAGATTCACCCCATGTAGCTATAATAAGTTCAATTATTAGAGAGGAATAGGGTTAAATAATTATAGGTGAGGAAACAATTGGTCAAATACAAGATGTACCTAAGATGCAAGAATATGTTGATGTGTTTCTAGAGGATTTACCTAGACATCCTCTAGAACGAGAAATTGAGATTTCCATCGATTTAATAACTGGTTCACAGTCCATATATAAAACTCCGTAAAGAATGGATACTATGGAATTAGTTGAACTAAATAATCAACTAGAAAAATTGAGTAATAAAGGATTTATTTTCCCTAGTGTTTCTCCATGGGGATCCCCTATTATTTTTGTTAATAAGATAGATGGATCTTTGAGGTTGTGCATTGACTGCAGAGAGATTATTGCTATAACAATAATGAATAAGTATCATCTTACTCTCATTGATGATTTATTAGATGAACTTCATGGGGATAATTTTTTTTCAAATATTTACTGTTGATCTGGATATCATCAGTTGTGTGTAAGGAAGGAAGACATTCCAAAAATATAATTTCTTACCAGGTATGGGAATTACGAGTTTACAGTAATGCCTTTTGTACTGACTAATTCACCCTTAGTATTCATGGATCTAATGAATGGAGATTTCAATGAATATCATGATGAAATTTTAGTGTTATTTATTGATGATATCTTTGTATACTCTAAAAGCTATTAAGATCATGAAAACCACTTACGTACTATTCGTAAAACTCTTATAAGAAATGAATTTTATAGGATGTTTAGAAAGTGTGAATTCTGGCTTCAGGAGATTTCTTTTGATGGCCATATTGTCTTTAAGGATGGAATATATGTTTATCCTTCATAGATGAGATAAATACAATAATGTCCATCACTGACGAGTGTAACTGAGGTATGCGATTTTATTGGTTTAGCAGGTCATTATCGGCATTTTGTCCAGAATTTTACCCGATCGCCTAACCCATTAACCAAAAGCACCTGTAAAGGGGTTAAATTTGTTTTCCAAAAAGAGTGTGAAGATTTTTTGAAGAATTGAAGAGAATATTAATCTTTTCTTGTATCTTGAATCTACCATCGGGGAATGATGGGTTTGTTATTTACAGGGATGCTTCAAAGAAAGGATTGGGTTGTGTCCTTTTGCAAAATGATAGAGTTATTGCATATGCATCATGACACCTAAAAATTCATGAACAAAAACTATCCTACTTATGATATTGAGCTAGCAGTTGTAATATTTTCTTTGAAGAAACGGATATAGTATCTCTATGGTGAAAAATGTGAGATGTATACCGATCACAAAATTTTGGCATATATTTTCTCACAGAAAGAACTCAACGTGAAGAAAAGACAATGGCTTATACTACTCATAGATTATGATTGAACTATACACTACCACCCGAGGAAGAAAAATAAGGTGGAAGATTCTTTGAGAATAAAGGATCATGGAGTTTTGAACAAGATGAGAGTTGAAAGGGATCCTATGTTCTTGGATCCAGTAATGATGAATATGGGAATAATAATGGAAGGTGAAACATCTATACTTTTTCAAATGTTTTCCAATCCAACATTACTAGAAATGATAAAAAGTTATTAGACCAATGATGAGGAGTTTAAAAATAAAATTAAAGCTGTGAATGATAGAAGATTGATTGACTACCAATATGAAGATAGAATTTTGAAATTTGGGAAGATAATTTGTGTTCTTAACATACCTGATCTAAAAAGGGAATTTTCGGATGATCCTCATAGCTCCAATTTCACGATACACCCTGGTACCACTAAGATGTATAGAGATTTGAAGGAAAATTTTGGTGGGTCAATATGAAGAGGGAGATTGCTGGTTTTTTTCAAGATGTATGGTTTTTCCATAGGTGAAGGCTAGAAGACAACATCCTAGAGGAGTCAGGCAACCTCTTCCCATACCTAAGTGAAAATGGGATGATATTATGATGGACATTGTCATGGAACTAAAAAAGAATCCTCTAAGTAATGATTCAATATGGATCATTGTTGATCGTCTTACCAAGTCAGCACATTTTCTTACTATAAGAGAATATTTACCCCTTGAACATTTAGCAAGGTTATATATTAATGAATTTTTAATAATTCATGGATTACGCCAATCAATTTTTTCTAATTGTGATCACTGTTTACATCAAGATTATGGAAAATTCTTCAGAAGGCCATGGATACTGAACTTTATTTGAGCATTTCCTACCACCCTAAAACTATTGGACAATCAGAATAGACTATTCAAAACATATAAGATATATTGAGATCTTTTTCACTTGACTTTCATGGTATGTGGAATAATTATTTACCTCTGAAAGAATTTTCCTATAACAATAAGTTCCATTCAAGTATTCAGATGGAACCATGGGAAGCATTATATGGAAATATATTTTGCACACCAACTTGTTGGGATGATATTGGTGAAAGAAAACTCGTATTCCCAAGAACATGATGAGGAAACACTAGAAAGGGAGAAAATTATCCCGAACCACATCAATGTAGCTCAATGTAAGAAAAAGAGCTATGTCGATAACGAAAGTATGGATTTGTAATTTCAAGTAGGATATCATGTTTTATTGAACGTATCTCCATGGAAGGGTGTTGTACAATTTAGTATAAAGGGTAAATTGAGTCCCACTTACTTTGAACCTTTTGAAATTCTAGAACAAATTGGAGGTGTAGTTTACCGTTTGGCAATGCCACCAAGTCACTCCAAAGTTCATGATGTGTTCCACATATCACTATTGATAAAATACATGCCTGAGCCAACACATGTACTCAACTATGAATAAATAGAACTGGAACCTAATATGTCTTATTGTGAAGAGATTTTCAATAGTCTTGATACCTGAGAACAAGTGTTGAGAAAATAGATGACTGATCTGGTAAAATTTCTATGGAGAAACCATAAAATGGAAGTGGCAACGTAGGAACCTGGGGAACTTATGATAAAGTACCACCTGAATGTTTTTATGCAGTAATATTCTATAAATTTCAAGGATGAAATAATTTGAAGGAGGGAAGAATGTAACGCCCCATTCTTCCACGGTACGTTTCTCTTGGAATAATGAAATAGCTTGTTTTGTACGCAACAAGGAGTTTCAACGCACCACGACCAATCAAAGTAGTAATTATTTATAGTAATACCCACTTTTTGTAATTTTTTAATTTTTATTTTTAAAAATGGACTTTTTTTTTATTCAGAATATTGAAATTAACGTAGGCTGAGGTTTTGGTATTATTTTTGAAAACATTCATTTTTTGATGAATAGTCAAAACCCTTGCGTTATTGTTTAAAACTGAATTTTTATTTAAATAATTATTTATTTTATTTAAATTTATTTTAGGTAAAAATAGATACAAAAAACATATATATGTTCAATGTAATTCATTGGAGTCGTTTTATAATAATATTCGATATATAAAATTTTATTTAACATTTAAAGTCTTTTACCAAAATTTTAGGCAGATTTGAAAATTTGCATAAAAATTAATTTTACCACTTATATGAATTTAATTTCTGAAATTTTAAAGAAACGGTCAACATTATTAAGTAAAATTTGGTAAAATAAAATGAAAATAATTTTTGGTGAAGAGTAACTTGGACGTTTATTTACCACGGTTAAAAGTTAATAGTGTAATTAAAGGTAAAAATTAATATTATAATTACCCTAAAACATGACCCAATTATATTGGATAAGTGTATTTACATAAAAATCAACCTTAGGAATAAAATATGATCCTTTTGGTCTACATGGATTAGATTCAGACATTTGATATTATATTATTTAATGAAGAGTTAAAAGTGTTAAATTAAATATTTAATAACAACCCATTTTTAGTATAGGTTTATACATAAGATAAATATTAATATTAATATTAATTATAAAGATAAAAAGATTTAATACATAATGTGATTTTATTTATAATTTTAAGACATTAAATATTTAAATTTATTTCTGATGCAGTAATGATGCAGTAACTACCATATTAATGAAAGATTAAAATAATTGAAATTATAAATATAAAAATAAATGTAAATTGAGACTTATGATTAATTAAACTAATTTTATAGGTTAATTTGACATTTTAGAGTTTCTTAATTAAATTTTTTTCTAAGTGATAAGGTTTTTATGACTTTCTCAAAAATAAAATACCAAATAGTGTCAAATGGACAAAAATGAATTTTTAAAACAAATACTATATTATTAATTGACATAATATTCCTAACATTCTAAGGTTCATCCATAGGACATATATAAGGTTATATATATTAATAATGAACCACTTAGGGATATCTTTGTTTTTTATAGTTAGTTTATTAACAATTTATTATAATAATACAAGAATACATGGTAAAAGTTAAACTATTTAACTAAGAATTAAATCTAAAATATAATATTACTATGGTGACCAAAACCTATATAGAACCTATTTTTTGAGATCTTTTAGACCCATACCCACCTTGGCCTAAAATTAAATCCTTTTTGAGACATTATAATTTGATTATGATTGTATTATAAAATAATATTTCACGCTTTTCCTAAAGTGACCCTCACCTCTCTTATAATTGGGTACTTCCCCTTCTCTCAAAATCACACCTCCAAAGCCATATGGCTTGGCCAACCTCTACTCATATATCCTCCCAACTAACCTCACTTAAATATAGAGTGCTTACTTTGATCATAAATCCAAACTATGGATCTCTTTTCCTCAAATCAAAATGAAGAACCCGAAGAAGAGGTAATAATTTCATCACCTCTTTAAAAGTTCTTTTCTTCTTCCACTTCATATTTCTGTGTTGTTTCTATACCAGAATAATAATTTCAGTACCTGATACATACTTTGATGTTATTATAAATATGTTACAACCATATCCATTATTCAATCCATCCTATGAATGAAAAACTCACCATATGTGCGAACGTATGGCTTATCCACTCCACGTCGTGGTGTAGTTTTTTATTCAACACTTCATTATTTGGATGAGTATAATAATTTGTATAAATGATTTAAAAAATAAATATAACATATTAATGATTATGTATATATGATATACCATTCAATTACATACGATTTCACCATCAATAGACTGATATTGTCTCTCGTGTGTACGTATGGATTACCATCTCCACAAATGTGATGAGATTCATTCCCCATCATAACCGTTAAAAAATAATTTTCATTTTAGGATTAAAAATAATTTTTAATAACTTAATATAATTCTTGATATGAATCAAATACATGCTATCAATAATAAACATGACTTATGTTACAAAACATATAAAATAAAATGAATCAGTTAACACCAAAAACAATCATACTACTGAAATATTATTACCAAAGAAATATTAGAAGAACATATATGATATCATATTTATGTATGTGGTTCTTGTATAATTTAATAATAATGATTAAAATATTATACATTATGTTAACATAACCTCGACCAAGTAAAAGTACAAGGTAAGTTTTTATTCTACAATCTATTCAGTATCAGTGGTTGTTTATATGTGAGTATCTACTAGGACCTCTTTTTCATCCTCATCTGTGTTTCTTAAAAATGTATTTGAAAACATTTTTACCATTTCCTAGACTATGGGTTAAATTAATTTATACCCTTCTTTTACATTTTATAAAAACAAATTATAAATTAATCTTTCCATAGTTTTTCAAACAAGGTCTTTTATGACCTTTTCGACAAAATTTAGGAAATAATGTTTTCATACGGCGAGTACAACTACATTCCACCGTTATAACACCTTCGAAGCTTCTCTTACAACCTTATAAGAATATTTTCAAAATAAATGTTTTATTTTATAATTATATGAATATTAAATGATTTCAAAATAGAAAGGGATATTTCTCTCAAATATTTTTGATTTTATCTATGTCAACATCCTTTGAAGAATTTTACCCTTGTATGAAGTTTATTTATTATGATAAAATCTTCAATATTTTATTGAGGGTTTTGTGATATTTTTGACTATGCCTCTGTAATTTTTATACCATTCATGGTTTATGGTTAAATTATTAACATTTTGTATGATATTTTTAATATGATTGTTTATGTTATGTTTCAACCTTCTCATATAAGGAATGCATTGGACTTAGTAAGTGATGGGTGGAGCCTGCTATAGCTCCTCGATGCATCTGTAGGTCACATTAGACAAATTAGTGTCTTGGAACAACGTCTTGACAAAATAGTATTTTTTGTCTTGACACGAGGCCTTTAATATGTGGTTATGATGTTCGGCATTATGCATTCCATAATTATGAAATAATATATTGATATTACATGTGATTATTCGACTAGAAGAGTATCCATATAAATAATTAAATGGAATTATTTGAGTGATCTTTTCCGTATTATGTCGAATTTTAAGTTTAAAAGGCCGGCGCTTTAGTCTTATACATTGCCTTAAATGTTTATGCTTATTTATGAATGTTTCTACTATATTGTTATCCTTACTGAGCATCTGAACTCACCCATTTTTTATGTTTTAATTTTTCCAGGATGTGAAGAAATATATTATGACTGATCTACAGGGATAGGATAATGGATATGAGTGTGTTCTACGAAGACACAGTGTTGTTTTTTTTAATTCATAATGTAATGTAAAACATCTGTATGTATCTAGTTCTTCAAAGGCTATTAAACTGATCAATCTTTCAGAACATGATTCCTTGTATCCTTACAATGTTATTTAATAATGAACAAACTCTAGGTAACTGGGGTTGGGATGTGACAGTTGGTATCAGAGGAAGTTTAGTGCAAACCATAGAAGCTAGATTTAGAAAAACTCTTATTAGATAATATTACCCTAAGATATACTTTGATGATTAGTATAGAAGAACTTCATAGAAATTTGGTAATGTAGATATTTTGTGAATTTTACATGAAATAAAACTTTTTATATATATGAGTAGGTAGATGTGGCTCTAGAACAGTTGTACCTAGGAGTGAAAACTCCGACAATGAGTTCTGGGCTTGACCTGGGGTATCGTGGTACACGACAACATGCCTTGCTGCACTCTGGGTTACAACACTCCCAGGGGATATACATAGGATAATTCACATTTTCTTTACAAACCATTATGAAGAATTTATGAGTATATACATCCTCAAGGAAACCATTTTTTATGATTATGGATTATATCCATAAACTATTCAATTTATGTTAAGTATTTTACATGTTTGGAATTATGTATTTCGATTCATAAACTAATCTACTGTATGCCATTGTTTAGAAATAGATCCTAGTGGAAGGAATGGAAACTGTATCAATGCACGTAATCCATGTAGGGATTTACCTCCTACTCAAGAAAATTATAGTTGATTTGGTGATGCAACGGGTGTTGATCAGCTTATCACCATACTCAGACAACTAACTCAAGTTATGAATAGCAACATTACATGTTTGGAGCACCCTGATCCACAATGCCGATGATCAATTTTATGTGTCTTCATGAGGTAACAACCACCAATATTCAATTGGACTATAAATCCATTTCTATCCGAGAAATGTATAAGTTCCTTAGATAAAATATTTCCTGATTTGGGGAGTAGCGAAAGGGAAAAAAATTTCATGGAAGTTTATCACCTCACGGAAGATGAAGATCAATGGTGTTCATTAATTAAAAACACAAAATAGGATTTATAAGTATAAAATATGGAATGGAGGGAGTTTAAAGAGAATTAATTAGAATCATAATTTTCTCATGACCATCGAGCGAATATGGAAGGTCAATTTCTGAGTTTGAGGAAAATGGAGGATGAGAATTTTGAAAAGTATGAGGCTAACATTACAAGGTTAGCATGACATGGAGAAGATTATATGCATAAACCAAGGAGTAATATTGATAGATTATTTAATGGGTTAAAACCGTTTATTCATCGATAATTAGTCTCAAAATACTTCTCATCAGATAAAGATACTGTCTGATATTCTATCAAGTTAAAAAAATAATTATCTAAGTCTTACGACTTTAAAGCAAAGAAAGAGAAGAAGAGATGTTCTGAACACTCTTGAAATGGAAATAAGGGGAAGAAGGGAAAAGTTGAATTTCTATTCTAGGGTAAATGTGGGAAGAAATACCCTGGTACTTGCCTGAAAGGAATGCGATTTTCTTACAAGTGTGGTTAGAAGTGCCACAAAGCTCATAATTGTAAGGGAAAGAAAGAGGCTATTAATGTTGAACACTAAAATTGTAGAGAAATGGGGAATTATGAAAATTAATTTCCTAATAATTAAAGAAGGTTATCTCAGATAATACCAAAGGAGCAAGGCCAAGCTTATGTGATCACTACTACTGAGGTTGAATCTCAAAATGACATGGTGGCAGGTAATTTAATTATCTCCTCAAGTTTATCCAATCATTTATTTGATTCTGGATCATCTCATTGTTTCATATCTTCCCAATTTTCTAGGAAAATTTGATATTTCAAATTTGATTTAACAAGGGAGTTTTCAGTCAATACTCTTAAGGGAATTATCATTGTAACAATGTTTTGTGAATCAGTTACCATTAGGGAATATAAATTCTTTATCTACTGATATCATCGTCATAACCATGATTTAATTTGATATAATCCATAGTATAGATTGGATTTCAGAACATGATGAGAAAATATATTGTAAGAAGAAGGTTATAAGGCCCCAGCATTAAACCTTACTTAATCTTGAGTTATTAAAAGATTACACATTGAGGATCTTTTCAGGTTTAGAGTTTTAGAGAATTAGATCATGAAACTTGCATTACATTCCACATCTAAACAAAGTGGTTACATAAAAGACAGTATTCATTCTTCCCATCAATGGAAACCTATTTAAAATAAAACACGGATTCTTTCTTGACACATCCTTGACACTATCATCACATCATGTACCTTTCCCTTGACCTGTGAAAAGCATTTCAAAAACATGGGATGAGCATAAAAAGCTCAGTAAGGGTTATAAAAATATGAAAAGGAAACATGAGTTCATATATACATAAGAATGAAATCATACTTTACCCATAAAACATAGGCACTTTAACATACCTCATCAAACCATGAATAAATCATAGAAAACATAAGACATAAAGGTAACTTGAGGCATTCATAACATTCTTACGTAGGGAGTAACCCTCTTGGTTACGTTTGGAATACCCATCATAGTATATTCCATAAAATCTCTTCGGAGAAACCTTAATGTTTCACTCCTTCGCGTTACCCAATGCATTGGAGAGCTATATCGGGCTCACCCGCCCTTAGTTTATCACGGAAGCACCCATTCTTCATAACAGTGACCAAGAACCATAACATAATCATATCACATAAACATGAAAAAAGGAAACATAACATTTCCACATTTCAATCACAATATCACATTTTAGGATATTGAAATAATGAATCCATTCAAAAAGAAACCATTTCCCAAACCATTTAAAACATTTAATAAAGTGATTTTTGAATCAAAGTGTCCCATACCACCTTGAATCTTTTAACATTAAAAACCATTAATATCCATATAAATAAATCCTTAAAACCATTTTGAAAACATGGATATTAATAAGAACAAATAATTAAAACATTTAAAACGATATTTTGGTTAAAGGGGTTTTACCAAAATTAGAGACACTTGAATGCAATAATCGTGGAATAAAATTTAGTCAGAACTTTATAATATCATGAGAATAAAAGGATTCATGATATAATACTCCAAAGGACAGTATATACACCATATAAGAGTGAATTGGTGCATAACAACAATGAACCCTCAATAGAAATGTCAAATGTGATGAAATCCCTTATAAAGAAGGTATCCTTAAATTAAGGACAAATAAATCTCAAAAATATGTGTGAAAAATATATATACACCCAATATAAGTGGATATTAAGTGTAAAAAAGGTAATTCACACATATTCAATGGATGACATATTCAATGACTACAAGTTGAACCCAAAGAAATCGAAATTGGGTTAAAAAGTTCCCTTAACAGCCTAACGGCATCACATCAAAATGAGTTGATGAGAGATAAAAAGTGTATCTCATCACTTGGACATAAAATTTACATCAATAAGGATATATGAGAACATATCCCAACATAACAATATGTAAATTAAAAGACCCAACAAAATAAGTCTTTTAAAAAAAGAGGAGGGTGAAAGGTTCCCTTACCGACTTGGGTATCTTTCAAAACATACACCCCTTGAAAGAAGGACAATAGATAATTGATGTAAATACTCATAAACTAAATTATATTACACAAAGAGTAGAATAATGGGCATTACATACACCACTCCATGGAATTTGTGGCAAATGTAGCATAAATCTCACGAGAATAAAAGTGAGATGAAAAATCCCTTACGAAATTTCGGCAGCCTAACGGCACCACTCAAAACTTCCAAAATGGATTGATGAGAGAGAATAGGGTCTCTCATCACATGAACATAAAAATTACAGTAAGTGTAATATAAAAGATCATTCCAATAACAAGAAATATGAGCTTCAAAAGGAATGGCATAAAAGTGTATACTTAAGAAGAAAGAGAGGAGTAGGATCCCTTACCTCGGGTCCGACTTGACTCGATCGTTCTTTAACGTCCTGAATAATAAACTTGAGTTAATTTATACTCCCTTAAGAACCTTTTTCATGTTCATTATTCCTTTTATATCACTTATTACCATGTTATAAACACTATGTAATCATTAAGTTAATAATGATTGTTTTGTTGATATTTGGTTCTTAAGTCGAAAGTGGACTTCTTACAATAAATGTTGTTCGTGTGGCCAAATGTTTATTATATCCAGTATTGTATTAATGATTTGGATATAATATATGTCATATATATCCAGTACATTCATTCATTTATAACATTACATAATCATTTAGAGGTAAGAAATGAAATGCACCGTTCATGGAGACGGTAAGCCGTACGTACGCATGAACGCTACTTTCATTTCTATTTCGTATTTTATAGAATGGAATAATAATGATATAAAGGTATATTATAATTCCAATATAATGTCATATATAATATCATAGTTCCATCCTTTATACGTCCCACATATGGTATTTAACGAATCAAATCACTTTGAGGGGGCGGTAGTCCACACTTCCTTAAATGAAGATATCGCGTTTACCCATAATGGAAACCATAAAGGTATGCCCAAAATGAAAAAAACAGAAGCTTAAGGAAAACATAAACATATTATATATCATAGATAAAAACAGTGACATCATAATGGCCACCTTTGAAGGTGTTAGATGAGTATTGAACAATCATCGTTTCGGGAGGCAGAATTTCGCCATCCACGGAAACCGTATGTTCTTTAACCATTTGATGTAGTTGTGTGAGAGTGTAGCTCGAATAAATATTATAACAACATCCTAGTATATTGAAGATACTGGTGTTGTTACAAAAGAAATAAATAAAAAGAGTTTAGGGGGTTGGAGAAGCAAAATAAAACAAATGAACATGAGAGAATGAATTACCTTTAAAAGTGTAACTCCTTTTGATTTGAGCCTAAAGGCTTTCTTTGAAAGGATTCTGCACAAAGGGAATCCTCTAGGATGAGGAGAGGGATGTGGAGAGAGTAAATGGGCAGGGGTTGGCCGAGCCAAAGGCTTGAGGAGTGTGTGAAATGAGGTAGAGGTGGGGCCTTTTATAAGAGGAGGGTAGGGGCACTTTCGGAAAGTAAAGCAATATTACTTTATTTGAAAATGTTTTTCGGTTTCAAAAGGACCCACATTGATATAATTCGTGTATAAGGTGATAAGGATTCTAAATCCACTCATACAATAAGTTTTGGACATGTGTAGTTCATAGATTTTACATTATCTTTCCATTTTATTTAAATCGTCAAATACTGATGTCATCGTTGCATCATTATTATGTCATAAATAATTTAATTTATTTAATGTCTAAAAATTATAAAACAAATACTATGATGTAGTAAATCTTTTTATCTTTCCAATGAATATTTATAATCAAAAATATGACTTGTATAACCCCACTTAAAAATTGTTTTAGTAAAACATATCATGTTTGTGTCAATTTTACTTTTACATTAAATAAAATGTTATTTATGTCATTTCCCAACCAAAGTGGATCCATGGGGTCCCTAAGTTGACCCAATTAGGTTAGGACATGTGTCAAGCTCATCTTATTCCATTAAAGCATTATGTTTACCTTAAACTACACTAATTACCACTAATCGCGATTAAAAACTAAATAAGTTACTATTCACTAAAAAAATTATTTTAATCTCATTGAACCACATTTTACTTCTTAATGACAACCATGTATGTCGGATTTTTGAAAATCAAAACACAATGATGGAAAAATTTCATTTAAACGGAAAATCAGTTTTTATAAGTACCACTTAGTGGTTTCACTATTCATCAAAAATTGAAGTTTTTCAGAAAAATCCCAAAAATTCACCCTAAGCTATATTTGATATTATGAATTCAAAAATGAAGTCCGTTTTACAAAATTCAAAACATATAAGTCACATTAATTAATTTAATAATTAATTCCCGCTGTCATGACAAATAGCGTGTTTTATGAAACAATAAGTATCAAAAGATTGACACTAGTTTAAGTCTGATTTCAAAGTAAAATTGATTCCAACGACCAGTATTGGATTTAATGGTAAAAATATTTTCTAATTTCACTTTAAAACCAATTCAAAATATAATCTAATCATATAAATAAATTATATTAAAAAGTGGTTTTGAATTAAAATACAACATTTTACACTATTCATTAAAAAAAATGAACTTTATTGGAAAGATACCAAAAATTTACACAAAGTAAATTTTGATGTCCCGATTCTTAATAAGAGTTTTATTTGGTCCAAAAGAATGTTTAATAGTGAACAAAACTATATTTAATGACGGTTCTCCATCAAAAGGTGATAAGTGAACCTTTAGTGAAAACTAGTGCATATACGCCTAAAATTGAATTCTTTCCGTATTTTAAGCCTTTATCTTTTATTGTATAAATGTAAAAATATTTAAGAACATATATTATCATATTTTAGTTATTTCTATCCATTCCCGCCATTACAACGGCTACATGTTAACTAAAATTTAAAATAATATTATTTTATTATTAGAGTGCAACGTAAGATTCCCAAGAAACTCGTTGTTGCGTGTTGGGTACGCCATCGAGCATAGTGTCCCCTTTAAAGTCATATTAATATTTTATTCACAAATATGGATAAATATGAAAATGTCATATTCCTTATTTACCTGGGGTGTTACATCCTTCCCCCCTTTTGGGAATTGCGTCCTCGCAATTTTAAAATTGCGCTTGGAAACATCCTTGAACGTCCCACATCGGAACAAGAGTCGGTAAAACAATCACTTTAAAATAAAGAAAGATAAGCACAGAGGCCACCCGAGTTAACCCATACTAGGACTCCAGGTAGGAAATCATGGACATGGAGGAGAAAACATAGGGTCATGTTCTGATGGAGAGTGATAGAAAACATGTTTAGGAGAAAGTTAACAATGAGAAAATCACAAACTTGTGATGGGTTAAACGGTGTTGGGTTCCCCAGTAGGAAAAGTTAATAGACAAATTTTTTGTTTTAAGTAACTTTTTATTGAGGAATTTATTCATAAGGAAGCATAATCACTTATCATGTTGACTTTCAACTTTTACTAGATTCTTTAGTCAAACTCATATTTTTTCCAAAAGATGAGTATTTAGGGAGACTTGTTCGCATTAAGAGTACTATAATCAACTTCTAGAGAATCACCTAATCCCCAAAAGAGAACTATATACATCCCATGTATTTAGGCTTTAACCAAAACCAAAACCAAAACCAAAAACGTTAGTACAAGATCAGATAATCCAGAAAAGGATAACCCTTTATAAAAAGAAAATCTATTCTTAATCTCCAAAATTTGTCCAACAAAACCCAAAGTTCAACGAGGACCATCCGATAAAAAATTTGTCCATAATGTTCTTCAAAGTAAACAAAACTAAGATTGAAACCCAAATATTTGAAGGATTTAGTCACACAGTCTTCCAAGTTAAATCGTAACATTTATCTCCAAACAACATCAGTTTCTCCTAAAGTCTCGTATTGGAAAGTAATTAACCTAATCACATATCCTCTATGATAGGTTAATCATTTTCATAAATAACCCAAAATCAACTTACTCTTAACTCATAAAATCATATAACTAAAAAGAATCAGTCAAACTAACCAGGGACTTCACATAGTCCAGTGGTAGGCGATAAATACCAGTCGCACTTTGGTTGTGGGTTCGATTCCTGTAGCATTGTCCGACGCGACGGGTTGTCACACGGTCTGCGTGTTGTCCTTTTTCCAAAACTATATAATTCTCAAATCATTACCCAAAAAGGGATAAAATCATCAAAAATAACCATAACATAATTTAACCTCAATTTTATCTCATGCCTTTCACTTCAATCATAACATATGGTAACCCATAATTACCTCAAAAGTAAGGATCATAGAAACCCAAATGGTTCTTTATAACTATGTCCACAAAAGAAAAGATAACTATTACTTGAATAAAATTTTCCTATATTAAACATCAGGGTTACACATAATATAAAAAGTCTTCTAATGTAACCCCATCATCAAAAGAGACTTAATACTCTTAAGAATTTCACCCTAACTCTTGAAGCCCTTATATGTTGACATCTTACTCATTCAACATTCTTCATGATCCATTATCCATTCCTTTCCAACTTATTCCGAAATACCTCTTTCCTACAAACAAAATCATGAATCATATCCTAAGATTCCAAAATAAGAAAACAATAGTCATGAAATAGTACATACCTTTGATTGGTCATTGTCAGTTTCTTCATCCTCAATCGGAATGGCATTAGGTATTGGTAAACGAATATTGGTACGCTCTTGGTGACCCCATTCACGAAACTTCTTCATAGGACATGTGTTTTCATAATGACCATGCACACCACATTTAAAACATTCAATTGATCCCTCAGATAGAACTTCTTTCCCTTTCCTCGAGTCAACTGGATGCTTCCTTTTTCCATGGCAGGTTCTTGCTTTATGACCTTCATTTCCACATCTATAGCATATTTCTGTCCCTTTGAAACATTTTCCTAGGTGTTTCTTTCCACATCTTTGACACATAGTTTTTTGAACACACTTACCTTTATGATTATTACCTGTACTTCCGTAGGGATTTGTTTCTTTCATATATGATTCCTTAGAGAATTCCCCAAGGTTTAGGTGGTCAATCATGACTCCAGATAGTTGGTTGAGGATAATCAAAATAGTTCTCATTGAAGCTCCCATATCATTCAGTTGCTTGCTCAAAAAACTGTCACAGTTTCCTTCACATCCACTGTTACTTTGGTGCCTGCTAGATCCATCCATTTACTAAAACAAAAAAAAAAGGTCAGTGTGAGTATATCAACAAAACCATCATGTACTAATGAGTAAGATAGACAATAAGATATACTTACTCATTCACTTTATCTAAAACTAAGACTCTTTCTGAAATCCTAACCATTATGGTAATTGTCACTTATGCTTAAAGAATACCCTAACCTCTAAAGTTATCTAAACCGACCTCTGATACCAATTATAAGGCCCCAGCCTTAAACCATACTTAATCTTGAGTTATTACAAGATTACACATTGAGGATCTTTTCAGGTTTAGAGTTTTAGAGAATTAGATCATGAAACTTGCATTACATTCCACATCTAAACAAAGTGGTTTCATAAAAGACAGTATTCATTCTTCCCATCAATGGAAACCTATTTAAAATAAAACACGGATTCTTTCTTGACACATCCTTGACACTATCATCACAACATGTACCTTTCCCTTGACCTGTGAAAATCATTTCAAAAACTTGGGATGAGCATAAAAAGATCAGTAAGGGTTATAAAAATATGAAAAGGAAACATGAGTTCATATATACATAAGAATGAAATCATACTTTACCCATAAAACATAGGCACTTTAACATACCTCATCATACCATGAATAAATCATAGAAAACATAAGACATAAAGGTAACTTGAGGCATTCATAACATTCTTACGTAGGGAGTAACCCTCTTGGTTATGTTTGGAATACCCATCACAGTATATTCCCTAAAATCTCTTTGGAGAAACCTTAACGTTTCACTCCTTCGCGTTACCCAATGCATTGGAGAGCTATATCGGGCTCACCCGCCCTTAGTTTATCACGGAACCACCCGTTATTCATAACAATGCCCAAGAACCATAACATAATCGTATCACATAAACATGAAAAAAGGAAACATAACATTTCCACATTTCAATCACAATATCACATTTTAGGATATTGAATTAATGAATTCATTCAAAAAGAAACCATTTCCCAAACCATTTAAAACATTTAATAAAGTGATTTTTGAATCAAAGTGTCCCATACCACCTTGACGCTTTTAACATTTAAAACCATTAATATCCATATAAATAAATCCTTAAAACCATTTTGAAAACATGGATATTAATAAGAACAAATAATTAAAACATTTAAAACGATATTTTGGTTAAAGGGGTTTTACCAAAATTAGAGACACTTGAATACAATAATCGAGGAATAACATTTAGTCAGAACTTTATAATATCATGAGAATAAAAGGATTCATGATATAATACTCCAAAGGACAGTATATACACCATATAAGAGTGAATTGGTGCATAACAACAATGAACCCTCAATAGAAATGTCAAATGTGATGAAATCCCTTATAAAGAAGGTATCCTTAAATTAAGGACAAATAAATCTCAAAAATATGTGTGACAAATATATATACACCCAATATAAGTGGATATTAAGTGTAAAAAAGGTCATTCACACATATTCAATGGATGACATATTCAATGACTACAAGTTGAACCCAAAGAAATCGAAATTGGGTTAAAAAGTTCCTTTGACAGCCTAACGGCATCACATCAAAATGAGTTGATGAGAGATAAAAAGTGTATCTCATCACTTGGACATAAAATTTACATCAATAAGGATATATGAGAACATATCCCAACATAACAATATGTAAATTAAAAGACCCAAAAAAATAAGTCTTTTAAAAAAGAGGAGGGTGAAAGGTTCCCTTACCGACTTGGGTATCTTTCAAAACATACACCCCTTGAAAGAAGGACAATAGATCATTGATGTAAATACTCATAAACTAAATTATATTACACAAAGTGTAGAATAATGGGCATTAAATACACCAATCCATGGAATTTGTGGCAAATGTAGCATAAATCTCACGAGAATAAAAGTGAGATGAAAAATCACTTACGAAAATTCGGCAGCCTAACGGCACCACTCAAAACATCCAAAATGGATTGATGAGAGAGAATAGGGTCTCTCATCACATGAACATAAAAATTACAGTAAGTGTAATATAAAAGATAATTCCAATAACAAGAAATATGAGCTTCAAAAGGAATGGCATAAAAGTGTATACTTAAAAAGAAAGAGAGGAGTAGGATCCCTTACCTCGGGTCCGACTTGACTCGATCTTTCTTTAACGTCCTGAATAATAAACTTGAGTTAATTTATAATTCCTTAAGAACCTTTTTCAATTTCATTATTCCTTTTATATCACTTATTAGCATGTTATAAACACTATGCAATCATTAAGTTAATAATGATTGTTTTGTTGATATTTGGTTCTTAAGTCGAAAGTGGACTTCTTACAATTACATGTTGTTCGTGTGGACAAATGTTTATTATATCCAGTATTGTATTAATGATTTATATATAATATATGTCATATATATCCAGTAAATTCATTCATTTATAACATTACATAATCATTTAGAGGTAAGAAATGAAATGCACCGTTCATGGAGACGGTAAGCCGTACGTACGCATGAACGCTACTTTCATTTCTATTTCTTATTTTATAGAATGGAATAATAATGATATAAAGTTATATTATAATTCCAGTATAATATCATATATAATATCGTAGTTCCATCCTTTATACGTCCCACATATGGTATTTAACGAATCAAATCACTTTGAGGGGGCGGTAGTCCGCACTTCCTTAAATGAAGATATCGCGTTTACCCATAATGGAAACCATAAAGGTATGCCCAAAATGAAAAAAAACAGAAGCTTAAGGAAAACATAAACATATTATATATCATAGATAAAAACAGTGACATCATAATGGCCACCTTTGAAGGTGTTAGATGAGTATTGAACAATCATCGTTTCGGGAGGCAGAATTTCGCCATCCACGGAAACCGTTTGTTCTTTAACCATTTGATGTAGTTGTGTGAGAGTGTAGCTCGAATAAATATTATAACAACATCCTAGTATATTGAAGATACTGGTGTTGTTACAAAAGAAATAAATAAAAAGAGTTTAGGGGGTTGGAGAAGCAAAATAAAACAAATGAACATGAGAGAATGAATTACCTTTAAAAGTGTAACTCCTTTTGATTTGAGCCTAAAGGCTTTCTTTGAAAGGATTCATCCCAAAGAGAATCCTTTAGGATGAGAAGAGGGATGTGGAGAGAGTAAATGGGCAGGGGTTTGCCGAGCCAAAGGCTTGAGGAGTGTGTGAAATGAGGTAGAGGTGGGGGCCTTTTATAAGAGGAGGGTAGGGGCACTTTTGGAAAGTAAAGAAATATTACTTTATTTGAAAATATGTTTCGGTTTCAAAAGGTCCCACATTGATATAATTCGTGGATAAGGTAATAAGGATTCTAAATCCACTCATCCAATAAGTTTTGGACATGTGTAGTTCATAGATTTTACATTATCTTTCCATTTTATTTAAATCGTCAAATAATGATGTCATCGCTGCATCATTATTATGTCATAAATAATTTAATTTATTTAATGTCTAAAAATTTTAAAAAAATACTATGATGTAGGAAATCTTTTTAGATTTCCAATTAATATTTATAATCAAAAATATGACTTGTATAACCCCACTTAAATATTTTTTTAGTAAAACATATCATGTTTGTGTCAATTTTACTTTTATATTAAATAAAATGTTATTTATGTCATTTCCCAACCAAAGTGGATCCATGGGGTCCCCAAGTTGACCCATGGCTTGTCTTGGTCTTCCATGGCACAACCAATTAGGTTAGGACATGTGTCAAGCTCATCTTATTCCATTAAAGCATTATTTTTACCTTAAACTACACTAATTACCACTAATCGCGATTAAAAACTTAATAAGTTACTATTCACCAAAAAATTATTTTAATCTCATTGAACCACATTTTACTTCTTAATGACAACCATGTATGTCGGATTTTTGAAAATCAAAACACAATGATGGCAAAATTTCATTTAAACGGAAAATCAGTTTTTATAAGTACCACTTAGTGGTTTCACTATTCATCAAAAATTGAAGTTTTTCAGAAAAATCCCAAAAATTCACCCTAAGCTATATTTGATATTCTGAATTCAAAAATGAATTCCGTTTTACAAAATTCAAAACATATAAGTCACATTAATTAATTTAATAATTAATTCCCGCTGTCATGACAAATAGCGTGTTTTATGAAACAATAAGTATCAAAAGATTGACACTAGTTTAAGTCTGATTTCAAAGTAAAATTGATTCCAACGACCACTATTGGATTTAATGGTAAAAAATATTGTCTAATTTCACTTTAAAACCAATTCAAAATATAATCTAATCATATAAATAAATTATATTAAAAAGTGGTTTTGAATTAAAATACAACATTTTACACTATTCATTAAAAAAATGAACTTTATCGGAAAGATACCAAAAATTTACACAAAGTAAATTTTGATGTCCCGATTCTTAATAAGAGTTTTATTTGGTCCAAAAAAATGTTTAATAGTGAACAAAACTATATTTAATGACGGTTCTCCATCAAAAGGTGATAAGTGAACCTTTAGTGAAAACTAGGGCATATACGCCTAAAATTGAATTCTTTCCGTATTTTAAGCCTTTATCTTTTATTGTATAAATGTAAAAATATTTAAGAACATATATAATCATATTTTAGTTATTTCTATCCATTCCCGCCATTACAACGGCTACATGTTAACTACAATTTAAAATAATATTATTTTATTATTAGAGTGCAACGTAAGATTCCCAAGAAACTCGTTGTTGCGTGTTGGGTACGCCATCGAGCATAGCGTCCCCTTTAAAGTCATATTAATATTTTATTCACAAATATGGATAAATATGAAAATGTCATATTCATTATTTACCTGGGGTGTTACAAAGGTGGTTATAATTTTTGATGATTATTTGGAGTACCAGATCTTTAGAGCAGAATGGTCACCAACTGATTCTTATCTAGATCCACCCCCTATAGATCTACTAAGTTCAAATATTAAGGAGGAAGAGAGTGAAATAAATATTGGTGTGAAAATGATTGTTTAAATATAGTATATACCTATTGTGAAAAAATATGTTTAGGTGTTTCCAAAGAATTTACCTGGACATCCTCTAGAACGAGAAATTGAGTTTTCCATCGATTTAATTCCTAGTTCACATCCCACATTGAAGACCCCATATAGAATGGAAACTGTGGTATTAGTGGAACTAAAGAAACAAAAAGATTAATTGAGTAATAAAGGATTTATTCACCATAGAGTTTCTCCATTGGGAGCCCCTGTTCTTTTTGTTAATAAGAAAGATGGATCTATGAGGTTGTGCATTGTCTATCAGGAGATCAATGATATAACAATAAATAACAAGTATCCCTTACCTAGCATTGATGATTTATTAGATGAACTTCATAGACCAAAATATTTTTAAAATATCGTCCTTTTATATTGATATCATAAGTTGTGTGTGAAGAAGGAAGATATTCCAAAAACAACATTTTGTACTTGGTATGAGCATTACGAGTTTATAGTAATGCCTTTTGGACTGAGTAATTCACCCTCTATCTTCATTGATTTGATGAATAGAGTTTTCAATGAATATCTTGATGACTTTTTAGTGGTACTTATTGATGATATATTTATATACTCTAAAAGATATGAATATCATGAAAACCACTTACACACTATTCAGAATACTCTTAGAAGAAATGAATTATATAAGATGTTTAGAAAGTGTGAATTATGGCTTTAGGAGATTTCTTTTCCTGGTAGTACCATCTCTATGGATGGAATCTATGATGATCCTTCTAATATGAGATAAATACAAGAATGGCCTTCACCGACGAGTATAACCGAGGTATACAGTTTTATTGGTTTAGTAGGTCATTATTTGCATTTCGTCCAGATTTTTGCCCGATTGGCAAACCAATTAACAAAAATGACACGTAAAGGGGTTAAATTTGATTGGAAAAAAGAGTTTGAAGAATTTTTTGAAGAACTAAAGTAAAGATTAGTCAATGCTTCTATCTTGACTCTACCATCAGGGAATGATGGGTTTGTTATTTATAGTGATACTTCAAAAAATGACCGGGATGTGCCCTTATACAGAATGATAGGGTTATTACATATGCATCACGACAACTAAAAATTAATGAACAAAATTATTATACTCATGATCTTGAGTTAGAAGCTATAATATTTTCTTTGAATATAGGGAGACACTATCTCTATGATGAAAAATGTGAGATATATACCGATCACAAGAGTTTGAAGTATATTTTCTCACAGAAAGAACTCAACATGAGGCAAAGAAAATGGCTTGAACTACACAAAGATTATTATTGCACTATACACTACCACTTGGGGAAGGCAAATAAGGTGGAAGATGCTTTGAGCAGAAAGAATCATGGAGTTTTCAACAAGATTAGAGTTGAAAGGGATCCTATGTTCTTGGATCTAGTAAATATGGATATAGGAATATTCACAGAAGGCGAATCATCAGTAATTTTTCAAATAGTTTCCAATCCAACCTTACTAGAAAAGATAAAAAGTTATCAGACTGATGATGAGGAGTTTCAAAAGAAAATTATAGCTATGAATGATGTGAGATTTATTGACTTCCTATATGAAGATGGAATTTTGAAATTTGGGAATAGATTTCGAGTTCCGAACATACCTGATTTAAAAAAGGGAATTGTTGGATGATGCTCATAGCTCCAATTTCTCTATACACCATGGTATCACTAATATGTATAGAGATTTGAAGGAATAATTTTGGTGGTACAACATGATAAGGTATATTTCTAATTCTGTGTCCAGATGTATGGTTTGTCAACTGGTGAAGGCTGGAAGACAACATCTTAGAGAAGTCCTGCAACCTCTTCCCATACCTGAGTAGAAATGGGATGATATTATGATGGAATTTTTCATCGGACTACCAAATACTCAAAGAGGGAATGATACAATATGGGTAATTGTTGATCATATTACCAAGTCATCACATTTTCATTCTATAAGAGAAGATTTACCACTTGAATATTTAGAAAGGCTACATATTAATGAAGTTGTAACACTTCATGGAGTACCCTTATCGATTTTTTCTGATTTTCATCCCCGTTTTACATCAAGATTCACAAAAGGTATTCAGAAGTCCCTGGATACTGAACTCCATTTGAGCACTACCTACAACACTCAAAATGATGGAAAATCATAATGGACTATTCAAACCATAGAAGACATGTTGATATCTTTCTCAATGGAATTTCAAGGTATGTGGGATTAATATTTACCTCTGGTATAATTTTCCTATAAAAATAGCTTCCATTCAAGTATTCAGATGGCACCATATGAAGCGTTATATGGAAAGAGATTTCACGCACCAACATGATAGGATGATTTTTGTGAAATAAAACTTGTTGGCCCTGAACTTGTTGGGGAAACAATTAAAAAGGTGAAGATTATCCAAAACCAAATCAAAGCATCTCAATGTATGAAAAAGATCCATGTATATAAAAAAAGGAAGGATTTTAAATTTCAAGTAGGAGATAATGTTTTCTTGAAGGTATCTCCATGGAAGTGTATTTTACCATTCGGTAATAAAGGTAAATTGAGTCTGAGGTACATCGGACATTTCAAAATTCTAGAATGAATTGGATTTGTTGCTTACTATTTGGAAATGCCGCCAAGTCTATCCAAAGTTCATAATGTGCTCCACCTATCACTGTTGAGAAAATACATGCCTGAACCAACGCATGTACGCATCTGTGATGAAATAGAACAGTAACCCGATCTGTTATTTGTGAGGGGATTGTCAAGATTCTTGATACAATAGAATAAGTGTTGAGAAAGTGGAAGACTCGTTTGGTAAAGGTTCTATGGAGAAACCATAAAATGGAAGAGGCAACCTGGGAACCTGAGGAATTTGTGATGAAGAACCACCCGAATCTTTTTAGAATTAATATTCTAGGAATTTTTAGGAAGAAATTATTTGAATGAGGGAAGAATGTAACACCCAAAACTTCAATGGTACGTTTCACTTATAATAATGAAACATTTTGCATTGTACGCAACTTGGTGTTTTTGAATACCCCGACCAATCAAACTAGCCGTTATGAATAGTAATACCCTTATTTTGAAATTTTATAAATTTTATTTTTCAAAATGGGCTTCATTTTTTGATTTAGAATATCAAAATTATCACATGGTGAATTTTAGGTATTTTTCTGGAAAAAATTATTTTTTGATGAATAGTGAAAATACTACGTTATTGTTTAAAAACAACTTTTTATTTAAATAATTATTTATTTTATTTAAATTTTTTTAGGTAAAAATAGATACATAATACCTATATATGTTCAATTTAATTCATTGGAGTAATTATTTAGTACTATTAGATATAAAATTTCATTGAACTTTTATCTCCTTTTTCCCAACATCTAGGCACATTTACAAATTTGTATAAAATGTAATATTATCAATTCTGTAAATTGAATTTCGAAAATCTAAGAGACAGAATTGACATCAGTAAGTAAAATGTGGTTCAATAAGATGAATATAATTTTTGGTGAACAGTAACTTTTGACTTTTATTTACCACGGTTAAAAGTAAATAGTGTAATTAAAGGGAAAAATTGATATTATAATTACCCTAAAAAATATCCTAATTCTATTGGATAAGTGTATATTGACAAAAATCAACCTTATGAATAAAATATGATCATTTTGGTCCACTTGGAATAGATTAGGGAATTTATTATTATCTTATTTAAAGAAGAGTTAAGAGTGTTAAATTCAAAGTTTAATAACCAAACCATTTTTAATATAGGGTTATACATAAGATATATTCAACTGTAAAAATTATTTATAATGATAAAAATATTTCCAACATAATGGTATTTTATTTATTATTTTTAGACATTATATAATAAAATTTATTTATGGCGCAATAATGATGGAGTAATTACCCTATTAATGAAAGATTAAAATAATTGATATTATAAATATCCAAATAAATATAAATTGAGACTTATGATAAATTCATATAATTTTATAGGTTAATATGACATTTAAGGGTTGATTAAATAAATTTTTTTCTATGTGATAAGGTTTTTATGACTTTCACAAAAACAAAATACCAAATAGAGTCAAAATTGACATAAATGAGTTTTTAAAACAAATACTATATTATTAATTTATATAATATCTCGAAAAATAAAATGATTGGGGAAAGGAATTTGATAAAGTTATATATATCCATAATAAACCACTTGGGTTTCTCTTGGTTTTTTATAGTATGTTTATTGACCATTTATTATAATAATACAAGAATACATGGTAAAAGGTAAACTATTTAACTAAGAGTTAAATACAAAAGATAAGATTAATATGTTGACATAAACCTATATAAAACATATTGGTTGAGAGTTGTTTGACCTAGCCCCACATTAACCTAGAAACAAATCCTTTGGTAGCCATTATAAACTGAAAATGATAGTATAATAAAATAATATTTCAAGCTTTTCCTAAAGTGACCCTCACCTCTCTTATAAAAGGGTTCTTCCCCTTCTCTCAAAATCACACCTCCATATCCATTTGGATCAGCCAAAATCTGATAAAATATCCTCCCAACTACCCTAACTTAAATTTAGATGCCTTACTTTTATTATAATTCCATCCTATGGAGCCCTTTTAATCAAATCAAAAGCAATCACTCGAAGAAGTTGAAATAATTTCATCACCTCTTTCAAAGTTCTTTTCTTCTTCCACTTCATCTTTCATTATTTTTTCCAAAATAGGAAAATAACTCTAGTACCTTAATCATACTGTGAAGTTATTATATTTATGGGAAAACCATATTCATTATTCTAATCATCCTATTAATTACAAAGTCACCATGTGTGCGTACATACGGCTTACTGTATCCACGTCGTGGGGTAGTTTGTTATTCAAAACTTCATTATTTTGATGGGTATAATAATGAGTATAATTTATGTAAATAATAAATATAACATTTTATTTATTATTTATATATGATATACCATCAAATTACTTACTATTTCATCATCAATAGAGTGATATTGTCGCTCGTGTGTGTGTACGGATTACCATCTCCAAGAACGCGATGAGCTTCATTCCCCATCGTAACCATTCAAAAATAATATTCATTTTATGATTAAAAAAATGTTTAAGAACATAATATCATTATGGATATGAATTAAATACATCCTATCCCTAACAAACATGACTTATATAACAAAACATATAAAGGAAAACTAATTAGTTAACACCCGAAACAATGATATTACTGAAATATTATTAACAAAGCAATATTAGAAGAGAATATATGATATCATATTTACGTACATGGTTCTTGTATAATTTTATAACAATTATGTAAATATTATATAGGAGGTTAATGTACCATTTACCAAGGAAATGTAAAAATTAGGGTTTAATTCTACTATCTCTTCATTATCTGAGGTTCTTTATACGTGAGTATCTACTAGGACCTCTTTATCATCCACATCCGTGTTTCTTAAAAATGTATTTCAAAACATTTTTACTATATCATAGTCTATGGTTTAATGTCATTTATACCTTTGTTTGAATTTTTATAAAAATTTTATAAAGGAATCTTTTCGTTGTTTTCCAAACATGATCCTTTATTACCTTTTCGAAAAAATTAAGGAAAGAATGTTTTTTACGGTGAGTGCGGAAATTTTCTACAATTATAACACATCTGAAGCTTCCCTTACAATATTATATGAATAATTTCAATATAAAGTTTTTATTTTATAATTATATGAATTTCAAATGATTTAAAAATTTAAAGGTATATTTCTCTCAAATATTTTTGATTTCATCGATGTCAAAATCCTTTGATGTATATTACACTTATTTGAAGTTGATTTATTATAATACAATCTTCCATATTATATTTATGGTTCTTTGATCTGTTTGACTGTGTATTTTTTATTTTAATACCATTCATAGTTTATGGTTCAATTATTAACATTTAATATGTTATTTTTAATACGAATGTATATGTTATGTTTCAACCTTTTCATATGAGGAATGCATTGGACTTAGTAAGTGAGGGGTGGAGCCTGCTATAGCTCCTCAATTCATCGGTAGGTCTCATGAGACAAACTAGTGTCTTGGCACAAGTCCTTGACAAAATCTTATTTTTAGTCTCAACACGAGTCATTAACTATGTGGTTATGATGTCCAACATTATGTATTCCATCATTATGAAATTAGCTATTGATATTTCATGTTATTAATTGAATAGTAGAATATCCATGTAAATAAGTAAATGAATTTATTTTATTTATATTTTCCATATTATGTTGAGTTTTAAGTTTAAAATGTTTTTTTAGTCTTATACATTTCATTAAATTTTTATTCTTATTTATGAAATTTTTTGAAATATTGTTATCCTTACTAAGCATCTAAGCTCACCCCTTAATTATTTTTTATTTTCCCTAGGATGTGAAGAAGTATATTGTGAATGACCAAATAAGATAGGATAAGGGATATGAGTTTGTTCCATGGAGACACAATATTGTTTTTATTTAAATTCATAATGTAATATAAAAATTTTCAATGTATCTAGTACATTCCTGGCTACTAAACTGATCGGTATTTTAGGACATGATTCTTTGTATCATTCCAATGTTATATAATAATGAACCAACTATAGGTCACAGGGGTTGGGGCATGACAGTGCCTGCAACCATGTAAAATTCAACTCAGGTTCCCAAGTGTGATGGTAGCTTGATAAGGGTGTGAGTACATAACTCGGTATGGTACCACAAATGACGTCCCGTAAATAGCCAATAAATGAAGGGTATGTTAATGTGAATGAGTCAATTGAAAAATAATGAAAATGTTTAACTATTGGAAATAATTTAAATAACCAAATTAATTCCAAGGGACTGATGGATACCCTGGTTCAACCATACTAGCTTCATCCAGCATCCTAATATCTTTAAGAAAATATATTTCAACATATGGATATACCCATTAAATCCCTAGGGATCATTCATACTCACCACCATGAAATATAACATATAATTCTAGGTATTATTTATAAATTATGTAATTAAGGAGTAGAGTTGGATCATCGGAATCATTGACATGCCACTCAAGCTTGTATATAGTGGAACCCATATAATATCTTCAGGTTCTCTATTTTAGTCTGATGTTAAATCCTTGGTATTATTCTATAGTCAATTAAGACATTGGAAATTAGAGTGAATTATTAAGGGGGTGACCCTTAGGAAATATATAAGGAATTATTTCTGAATCTGATGTCATAACATGGAATAAATTAACGTTGGATCAATATCCTATTCCCAATCATTTATAGGAAATGTAATCTGGGTGCATCCACCTAATACTAGGAAGTATCCTAGTCATCAAGCTAGAAGATCGTCATCAATCCTTAAGGATTTCACATGAATCTGGTGATCATGGGAATGTTTTCTAACCAGATGTCTCTAACATTATCTTGATCCTAGAAACTTGGCATCAAGTGTGATACGCTAACTAAGAGGTGTTTCTGAGTTGAAATTGACAACGTCCTTTGAGTTCTTGTTGTAGTAAGAATCCCAAATACACTAGATATTCTGGTGATTGTAATATAAAATATTGGGTCTTTCACACACTGAATATAAAAGATATTACAATCATTAATTACCGTTAAAATTAAACATTAAATAATAGTTAACTATATAAATAATATTAATTTATTACATTCATGATTTGGGTGGAAATAATAACTAATGTAGAAGATGGGTATGGGCAGGTCCTAGGTCTCCATGGAACTTATTATTCAACTTAATTAAGGTTGGAACATCCCTCAAATACTACTAGTTCATTTATAATTACCTAAGTTTTTGAATATAAAATTTATCGATTATGTGAATTAATTAAATTGATGAACTCGTAGGGTTGAATAAATTCCCAAACCCATCTTGTTAGGTCACTGACCCTAGTGGCCATCCCAATCAAATCATACATTAATAGAAACTTTTGGTCATATGTACCCATAGATGGTTATCCTTTCATTTTGGAACCCACTCGGTCCCCTCATTATTCATATAGTAGAGGCACCCTAACATGGGTCCTCGATCTCAGTCATGCCCTCTAGTCAACACCCAACACACTAGGATGTAACATCCCATGATATCATCAGTAGGTCAATGTTCCCACACTATCTATACAATTTATTTCAACTAGATAAACCATCATGATATGGATCATGGACCATCTCAGTTGTTAAGGTCACCCTGGGATGGTCTACTCACCCATCCTGACATTGGTCATCCTCAGGTCTATCTACCTAGGCCTGCACAAGGGATATCATGCCTCACCAAGTTTATTCTCACCTCATAAGAGTTTTGGATGCTACATGGTGTCTCAAGGTATTTGGCCTCAGTCATTAGGTGCCAAGGAATCAAGCTAGCACACAAGGGTTGTTTGTGACCCATGGTGTCCATCCATTGTAATTAAACAAATTTCTTTAATAAAACAATTCATTCAAATAAACTATTTATGGGAATCTCCCACATGAATCATCTTCGAATTCACATGACACCATATATATGAAAAAATAAAATAATGCTGGTACTACAGACCCCCTACCTTATAATATGCTTTACAATTACTTTTTCAAGGGCCAATAGTAGCTTCCAAGGATCGACTAAGGTCATCCAAGACATATGAGGTCATGTATCACCACCAAACCATGAAATACTAATTAATTATAATTATACTATAATTAATTAATTAATCTTGACAAGTTATAAATAATAAAATATTTATTTATAAATTCATACATCTCAAAACCTCAATGGTAAATCCCAACACACCAAAACTGTAACCAAATGCTCACTAACGAACAATGAGATATACATAACCTCTATCCAAGCATAACCCATGGGAAATGATTTCAAAAAATTTATCCCAATATTTTTCTATAAAATTTAATGATTTTTAAATTATCTATAATGGTATACCTCAATGATACAACCTGTGGAAAAGTGATAACTACCTCCCAAGACACCATGTTCCTAGGTGTGGAAAAATCCTCATCGTCTGTATCTATTTACACCATGGTACAATGGAATATTAATTAAAATCTATAAGTGGGGAAACTGGAATTTGAAACGATGAGAAGAGAAGAGTAAGGGAGGCTACCAAAGGGAATATCTTACCTCAAAATACCATGTAAGGCCACTTAGGACACCCCCGGAAGAAGTTTGAAGAAGGGAAGGAATGAGAGGAGAGTCATCCCATATGAGATAGGAAAAGGGGAGAAAGAAGTGGATTCCGTTTTAAAATCTCATTAGGGAAAAATTTTATTTATCCCTCTTTTATTAAGTAGTATCGTTGGGCCACACTGTTGTCTAAATCACCCACCAATTGTGTGACCCTACTATCTATGGTACACCCACCTCGTATAGGTGTAGATATTGGTTTTATATACCATGCACTAACCATTTATCATGTTTTCAGTTTAATACATAGCCTCACAAGATTTTCTAGGTATTACTGTATGGTTTTAAAACTTGTGAGAGTATGTAATCTGGAATGCACTGTTAGCACTAACCATGCACCAATTGTTCTCATTAGGCTGTTGTATTCCAAAAAATTAACTCGAAGCCCAGACCCCTTAACATATTCCCAACACCTTTGATATAACTTTCACTCCTTAAAACGCATCTAAAATAATAATTATAGGGGTTCCCATATTAAAAATCCAATTCTAGATTCTTGATAAAAATTTGACCTACTCATAAATTGAAAATAAAAATACTTCATGAAATTTATAGCTCATACACATTTAGGATATAACAACCTAGGAACCATAATAATTCTCATCCTTGAGAACCCTCAGTAGGAATCCAACAGAAAAATTTGACCTCCATGGGTCATGATTTAATTCTCAAATGGCCACATTCCATCTTTGAATACCCAATGCACTTCTAAAGATCCACTTTAATCATATGGCACATAACCTACCAAAATAAAATTTAATCCTCGTAACCAAAGTCAAAACATCAAGACATCACTTATTAGATCCATTCTAAGACTTACTATGATCACATTATCATTTGATTCATTAATATCTCAATGGTACTCTCTTGTATAGGTTCTTGTTTTCATCATCCAATTCTGAACCATAGTGGCTCCATTTTCATAATTACCTACTGAAACATGCAATTAGAATCCTAGCTATACTCTCAACATGTTTCTCAACTCGCTACACTCAATAACGCACGAAGAATATGATATAGGACCCTTATTTGTTCTAAATTGTTGAATTCCAATTGACCAAGCTTAGCCTGGTCGCACTGTATTTTCCTTGAAAAGAATCATCCAACATTGAGGCTACACCCGTCTCATCCCAAAGGCATAACTGATGCAGTTTCTCACTAGATTCAAATATCAATCTGAGAGAACTCAATTAAAATTACATTTTGGAGACTATTCTAGAAACACTCAACCACTATAAAAGGTGCATCACTAAAACTCAATCCGAAATACATTACCCCCAAATTCATCCTAAGATAATCCAAGTGCACTCATTAAAGACCATACCTTGCTCTTGATGACATTTCCTAGATGAACTATAACCAATATTATTCTATTTTCAGGCCATAACATGAACATCATTGCATTCCCCATCTAATACATTTATATCATTACAAGTTAACTCATGCTTGGCACCCATTTAAAGACCCCATAGAAGTCCATATTTGAACATATACCTAGAATTAATTGTGAAATATATCAGCACCTAGTTCCATTTATCCAATGGAATCTTAAATCAAAATGACCATCCAACTACCAGTCACATCCTCTCTTGACCCTTTTAACATGACGGTTACACACTAGTAATGAATTCCCTACTCGCAACCACAGGATCATTCTTGTCATTGCACTATCAAAATGAGTTACTTATCATAGTCTACAACCTATTTTATTTTGAACATAAAGATCCTCATTGGTAGAAAGTCACTCATTCCTAACCACCAACATAAACATCACAAAAACCCCATTTTCAAATCCACATTGAATTACATCACCAATATTAACTAATTTTTAACTCAAAATAGGTCCACCACCCTCAAGACATAATTTGGAATATGCTACTATTAAACATGTGTCACTCTTGTGATTCTATGCTCAAATCAAGATAGGCTTCATTTTCCATAAACAAAACCTTCACACAATGTCTCGATAAAGTTCATGTCATGTTTTACTCTTGGTTTGAAAGTCTCACATCACCTGATTTATTTCTGAACCAAACCACATTAATGGGTCACTTCCTTTATTTCAATTGGATCTCCAAGTCACCATGCCTATAAGAATCACATTTGAAACCATCGATCCTCATCTCACACTCATCCACTCAATGAATTTTAATTTTAATATTAACTTTCTATAACCATCATGAGAAAAACTCACCCAAAAAATTGGGTGTTAGATTATATACCAACTGATTCATGACCTAAAACACACTCCTAAAAGTCACATGTCACAAGGATAAGCTAACCAGGATATATGGAACTTTAGTCAAAAAAATATAGGAAATTCATTGGAACTCTTAATCAAAATCAAGCACCTTACAAAATCTATGTATCATCATATAACTGACTAACACTTGAATAATTTATGAAATTAAATCATCAACATAATCTCTTCACACTCATAAGTAACATTAACAAACTCCAAATATTGGCATCCTAGAGATAATATCTTCTAGAAGCATAAGAACTCAAGGTTCTTAAACTTATAGGAAATGAAGGAATCCCTTTTCCTTGATCACATCATGCTCACACCACCCATGAAAAAATCTAAATGCAACATTTGAATGTGTTTCTTTCCTAAAGGCATATTGTAAATTAGAGATAACTCCTCTAATTGGTTACATTTCAACACCAGGTAGTGACTCACTACGTTCTGAGTTATAACTAAGGGCTTCTAGGTCTCCCACTTATCCCTACTATAGAAGCCTCAAAAATGGACCACTGGTTCTGAACACAAATACCAACTATTAAACCTCTATCCAAAGTCACATCCCCTGGGGAAATATCAATACCACCATCTTAACCCATGGAATCAATATACACAAAACTATTATTCATGTGGTCTCATAAATGAAGGTATCATACATCGAGAATAACCCATAACTAAGAAGAATCAATATCCTCATTCTCACCTCAACAATTTTGTAGCATTTAATGTATAAGGAAACCCTCTCCTAGGGAGGTAAAGATAAAGTTTAACTACTATTGTAAAAAAAAGACTAGATGGGATTACTTATATAGTTTGTAAATGCCAATTTATGGAGGTAACTCCCAATATTTTTTAATTACTAGAATATTAAATTTAACCCATTGATAACTATTAATTTAAGTGAGGATTCTAAGTTTATTAAAAATTTAAGGAGTTACCTTCCAATTATGGGTCTACCAAGCCATGATCCTCTTTGAGAATCCTCATAAAGAGACTTATCCCTAGAGGGTCATGATGTCAACATGGAATTTTATTGAACTACCCATCATCGGTTATTCATATATGGTAATTCCCCCTCAAGGTTCAAGTTCACAAAAAAATTTTAAGTTCCAATCGGCAACACACTTGATGATCTGACTACCTAACCACAAATGAAGGTTAGTAAACAAAAAAACATATCCAACTAGATGGAAAACTCTATGTTTGTTGTTATGACTTTTAATTAAATATAACTAAAAAGTATGCAGCCATAAGGGATATAATATAAGGAAATTAGCTATCTTGGTCAAGATAGTTCTACTAATGGCCCCTATATAAGGAATCACAAGCCCCTAATGACCTATTAGAGTTACTAATGAAAAATTAAGAGATTATTAGGATTCACACAGGGTTGTTATACCTCTTGTGTAGAATACTATAATGACATCACCTTCACCAAATCACTTTACAGTGTAGTTCACATAGCTTGTCATAAATGAACGTAAATAGGTTGGTCCAACTGAGTTGATTTCCACCAAAATCCAACATGGAAAAAAACCATTTTTGTGTTATTGACACATTATATGGTTGGCCTTATTCATTTGAAAAATCACACATAATAATTATAATAACATGGGGAGCCTACATTCCAAATATGATGCATGAACAAATTCTTATTGCCTCTACCATCCAATATTCAAAATTACCCACTGGCCTCTCACCAATGTGTAGAGATCCCAAAATCTATAATAAAACATAAAATCCACAGCGCATGTGTGCTTGTCGAAGAAAAAGCTAAAAACAACTATAATATAAAAAATCAAGAATTACAATCCCATATACCTAGAATAAAATACTTCTTACTAGAACAAGTGTTTTTTGTCACGGCCCGTCCTCGGGGCCCGTGCCGTGACTACCCCAAGCCCACCTTCCATAGGCCAGGGGCTGACGACTAGCACCAAGGTGTAAATCCCGGTAAAAAGGGAAGGCATTGCCATTGTAAAGTAAACCACAAACACCATAGAGAAAGCAGACAGAAGTAAACACTAAGTAAAAACTGAGTACAACAGTAAGTGCTGAAAATCAAGTGGGCCAGTATACAAACCCAAACTAAAAGTAAAGTACAACTCGAAAGGGAAAACAACAACTGAAAGTAAATCCGAAATGTCGAGATTTCCACTGGAAATCCCACCTGAAGGGTGGGTACAGATATCCTCCACAGCTCCTCGGGTCCAGTCGTCCGCTCCGAGTACGCCCCGCCCAGTGATCCACCTCCGGGTACCGACCTGCTCCTCGTGCCTCAACCACGATCAGCGTTGTCCGTCGTCTGCAACCAACACAACGTAGTGCGGGCATAGCCCGTGTAGGGGTGAGTATAAGATACTCAGTTGGGACCCCGAGACCCCCGAAGGTCTCCCAGAATCCACAAAGAAAGGATACAATCACGAAGTAACATCCGACACTACTTAGATATATGCCCATACATATACCTAAGTCATCAATTCCAGTATGTTCCAACTTCCGAGCTCAAGTACAAACCAGTCCACACAAGAAAGAAAAACGTAAATCCACATAGGAATGCAAAACGTAAATCCACATTGGATAGCTCAACACAATCCACAAAGGGAAGAAAAACAGGATTCAGCTCACACAGGAATACTTCTTTGTATGACGATAGAGATGATCAGATATTTCCGCTGAATCATCTAAGCCGTCGGACCCACAAAGGAACGATAGGTACTAACCCCCTCAATGACCCACAAAGGATCTGACCCACAAAGGATCGATAGGTAACTAACCCCCAAAATGACCTACAAAGGATCTGACCCTCACAGGATCGATAGGTAACTAACCCCCGCAAAGACCCACATAGGATCAGACCCACACAGGATCTGTAGGCGTTGGCCCATACAGGACCGCTGAGTGCTGACCCACACAGGATCGGACCCACACAGGATTGGTAGCACTGATCCACAAAGGATCGTTGAGTGTTATAGTCATCGCCATCGAATCCACTGAGGATCTCTGCACAGTCGTCGTCGCAGTCGCAGCCACCTCTAGGGTTCCCGCACACAGCAAGCTCGCTCGGGAGGGTCCGCTCCACGAGCCGAGGGGATGATGCATCAACTGACACATAGTCTAGAGTTGATATATCCAAAAGTTCCGTATCATCAACAGGAACTCAACGTCGCAGACGGCGCGTCAATCGGACGCCCGGTCTGAGAGTTATTGGCTTTTTTGTTCCAGGGGCCCCGTTGGTTTTTAAGGAAAAACCAACCCGACCGTACACCACCTGCGTCCAAACCTCAGGCAGAGTAAGCCGAAAGATCTGCCTCATTTAGAGGAATCCAACAAAGTCGACGGCACGTCAATCGGACGTCCGTAGCTCAAGATATGAGCGTTTCCGCTCCGCGGGCCCGGTTGGTTTCGTGTATGAACCAACCAGGACAAACATAAAGTACTCCTAAACCTTGAGTACAATATACCAAAACGACCGTCTCGATCCAAGGATCACATCTCCGCTGACGGTGCGTCGATCGGAGGACCGTAGCTCAAGTTATGAGCAAAAGACAGAAAATGGTCCGAAAACGGGGGGGTTTGGGCCCGGACCGACCCGGCTGGCGTGGCCCGGCCCGGCCTGGGTGGCCCGGCACAGCTTGGGCGCGACCTGGCCAGGCCGGCGCGGGTGGGGCCCGGTTGCCTGGCGGCTCGGCCGTAACGGCCGAGCGGGTGCAAAGGGGTGACATCCCCTTGATTGTTCCGCGGCCCCACGTGGGGGGCCGCCTCTCGCCAATAGACGCGGCAAGGCCATGTCCCCTCTTCGCTGGTCCCGCGTGGTCGCGGGGTGGCCGGCCCGCCGCTGCGGCTTCAGCAGCGGCGGTTCTTCTCGGCGGCGCGCCGGGCGCCGCCGCCTTCCGCCGTCGGCGCCGCCGTGCCGGCGAGGCGCGCCGGCGGTTTGCTCCGCGGGCCACCGGACGCATTCTGGTTATCAGAAAAACACGCTGTCATCGCCAACGGCCCTTCTGGGGTCCGTCCTTCACTGCGAGGACCTCGCATCGCCCGTGCAGCTTTTTTGTCGATGTTCGCCATTTCGCACACCAAGAACGAAAGGGGCGGTGGGTTCAGACTTGTTCATTAGTCCGCACCCACCGTGTTAGCGGTTTTAAAAGTCTCACAAAAATTATTTAATAAAACACCACGGGTATAAAATCACAAAGATTTAGATAAAACCAACCCCTACCTCATCGTTGTCGTCGAACGTGAGTTCTTCGCGGAATTGACTGTCGTGGAAGAAGACGATCGTCGCGTCGCGGAAGGGTGTCGCGTCATCACGGAACACGGATTCACGTCGACGATCTCTGAGGGTCAAAGAAAACACATAGTTTTAATTTCACGAATTAAATCCATGTTGAGGATAAAATCCACAAATGAAATTTAAAAGATCCGTAATCTCCTACCTCAAACGGTGTTGATCGAAGATTGTTGCAGGGAAGGATTGTCTCAGAAGAATGTCACGGGAGGAGAATCGTCGGCATCGCGGTACACGGCGTCACGTCGTCGATCTCCGAGGGTTCGGCGTTCTTCGTCGCCTTTCATCGAAGGTCGGCGTTCTTCGCGTTCTTCGCATTCTTCGCGTTCTTCGCGAAGGAGGATGAAGATAGAGTTTCTCTAAATCCTCTCAACAAGCAATCCTCAAGAAAGGCATGCGTTAGTCTTATTTTATTAACATGCTAACAATTTCAAAAAAAAGTTAAGAAACGAACCATTAATTCGGTGAATTAATGGTAATGTCTTAATTGTCCAATTAATAGGGGCGTTAAGAGTTTAGAAAATGCACCAGTTGACTTTCAATTAAGAGGAGTTTTCACGGGTGCGTTACTTAGAGGAAAAGAAACGGTGGGGCTCTGCGGGCCCCACCTCACAAATATCCTACCAAGTGGGTAGGATATTTTGGGTTCCACCCTATCCGCTCCAACTCAGCTTGAGTTGCTTTAAGTGAAATAAAATAAAGTTGTCGCACCACTTTATTTTATTTTCTTAACTTATCCCCAAAAATTAAAAACCACACCCGAGCAAACGCAACCCCGGAAATGGAGTTTCTAAGAAAATATCGGCGCTGTGATTCGATCGGTGCCCTCAGAATTCGATTCTGAGAATCGGTTCAAAAGTTAGAGAAACCCGCTCGTTCGTTCACTGAACGTACCCGATCCAAACTTCGGAAAATGATTCCGGACACACCGGACCTCAGAATCAGGTGTCGTCAGAAACTGCGTTCTTGTAATATTCCAAAGAAAATTAAGAAAAACATTTCCTTGAATTTTACGGGTCTTTACATTTTTGATGTGCCATCCCAATTTCCCTCATAGGATATAATTTATTTCTTATACTCATATATTTAATTTCCCAAACAGTAATATAATAGGAAAGTGACCTAGATCTAACACTATTTTTTCACTTCACACTTTGAATCACTCTTTGAATAGTTACCAGATTAGTTCGCCAAAAGGCCTCAAGCAGACCAATTCATATGCCAGAGGCTTCTAAAGGATAAAAAGGTCCTAGAGTGAGTTCAACGGGAGACTATTACCTCATATCATAGTATGAAAAATTCTATAAATAACTAAACATCATCAATGATTGTAAATAATTAGAGTGCTGATGAAATAAATTTAATTTTTTTAATAATGAATTAAATACAGTAAATGACCGAACAACCATAACATACAAACATCACTGATCACCCACTATGAAGAATTAAAAATACATATTGGATGGAAATACACAATAAATTTACAATTTTCTACTACCCACTCAGAGTCATACCACTTACCAAGTATCATGTACAAATCTAGGACATCTTGTTTGATGAGTCCGAGGCCTCACCCTTACTAGTGCCTACAACCAAGAGAAATTATACACAAGTACCCAATAGAAATGGTGGCCTGATTAGGGTGTGAGTACAAAACTTAGTTGTTCACCACCAACATAGTCCCATATATACCAATACATTATGGGTATTTGTATGTGAATAAATCAATTGAAAAATAAGGAAATATTTAATTCCATTAAATAATTTAAATAAAAAAACGATACCTAGGTCCTGATACCTATTGTGCTTTGACCATTATTTCTCCATCTTCTATAAAAATATCTATGGGAAAGCTACATAACTATAGGGGATATTCATCATAGTATTAGGGATCACCCATACTCACCTCTAATAAATGATTGATAAAATTACAAGAATCAATTGTGAATTCTATAAATAAATGATCGATATGAGTTTTAGGGGTCCTAGGAATACAACTCAAGCTGTGACTATATAGTGGAACCCATATGATGTCTTGAACCTCCATATTTTATTCAGATTTTGGATTCATAGGTTCCAATCCTAGGAAATCAATAAATTGGTAATTGGTAACAATTCTTAAGGGGTCAAACCCAAAAATATATATAAGGGATACGCAATTGATCTAATATCAAAATTCATCGTCACCAATACTTATCTCAACAACCTTTTACTCGATTTTTACGGTCAATAAAATCACTGTGTGACCACCTTGTCCTAGGGTGTATCCTAGGAATTAAACAATGTGATAATTTTCAATCAGTGAGTATGTCACAATTATCCATTTTTGGGGTAAATACAGCCCCTAAGCAACATTTTTCATCACCTGGATCATAACAAGATAGGCATTAGGGGTTATACACAGAATAAGTGGGGTTTCAGAGATGCACAGGAATACCTCCAATGTCTTATTAGTGTAGGGAGGAATCTCATATATATATATATATATATGGAATTCCAGTTCCGACAATGTTGAGGTTTGGATCCTTTAATCACTAAGCATACAAGATATTTCAAGCATTAATTATGATTAAAATTAAAAATTAAATTTCAATTAACCATATGAATCATATTAATATATTATATTCAGGTTAGTATGAAATGAAATCCAATATCTAAGATATTTATGGTCAGATCTTAGGTGTCCTTGGCATCCATCCATCAACATAGTTGAGGGTATAACACCCCTAAAATACTACCTATTCATTTATAATTACCTATTTATTGAATTTAAAATTTAACTATTATGTGAATTAATTATAGTCTTGAAGTTGGAGGGATGGTTGAACACCCAAACCCATCCTGTTAGGTCACTAAAATTAGTGTCCATGCTGATAAACTTATACATTGAGGGAAATAATTGGTTATACATACCCACAAAGGGTTACTCTATCGTCAGGGAACCCACTGGGTCCCCTCAGTCTCGATATAGAAGAGGAACCCTCACATGAATCCTCAATATCTATCGATGTCTCGGGTCAACATTGATGCACTAGGACATCACATACCATGGAATCATCAATAATTTAGTATGACATCACCTACTTCATGGGGTCCTCCTGCTAAGGAAATAGTATAGAGATTGACCATGGCTTATCTTAGTCCTCAATTTAACTATGTGGTGGTCTACTCACTCAACCTAGTCCTAGTCTACCTAAGATATGTTCACCTAGGCCTGTATAAGGGATGAAATTCCTCATCCTGTGTCTCAATGGTTTCAATATCATTCATTAATTTTCAAGGCATCAATCTAGCACATATGGGTTGTTTGTGACCCATGGTGTTTTACCATTATAAATAACCAAATATAAAAAATATAAAATTTCATAGATATAATAAAGTATACATCATCGCCCACAAGGGAAATCATAATAATTAACATAAAGCCATAGTCATGAAAAAATATTATAGGGAATGTACAACATACCACCTACCACACATGAATCTATCCACATATTTTTTCAAGGGTCGTAAGTTATTACCAAGGCCATCCTAGGGTAATATGAGACATACGAGGTCTTATATCACAACCAAACCACCCAATATTAATTGATTATAATTACATTATAGTTAATTAATTAATATAAACACGTTATAAACAATTAAACATTTTTTTATTTACAAATTTATAATTCTTAAAATTTCACTTGACCATCTCACCACATCAGAATTGTGACCAAACACTAAACAAACACGTGTACCACATCCTTATCCTTTAATTGTTCATAATCCCAAATCAAAGACATCAATAATTACTCAATCAATTTTATTTAATCATTAAATATTTGTAAATTCACCATGATTACCTACCTCTATAAAATGACACATGGCGAATGGTAGAATCCCTCTCAGGTCACCCTCTTCCTAGGAAAATAAAAATCACATTCACCAGAATCTATTTTCACTATGCTACATTGGAATTGGAATTAATATCCTGAAATAATTACACCATAATTAGAAACAATGGGATGCGAAGTTTAAGAGAGGCTACCCAAGGGATGATCTTACATTAAGATTTCAAGGAACAACACCAAGAACACCCCCTTAAAGGGGTTTGAAGAAGGGATTGAAGGGGTGGATTCAACTCATATGATTAAAAAAATGGGAGAAAGTGGGGGAGTATTGCTTAAAATGTTGAGATAGAAAATGGTATTTTATCCTCTTAAAATAAGATACATGGTTGGGCCTCATAGTTTGATATACTATGCGCCAATCATGTGATATATTTACAATTTACTATAAATGATAACATGGTTTTATAGGGCCTCTTATATGGTTCTCAAAGTTGTGAACCTATATCTTTTGGATCATATGATTAGGCTATACGGTTAGCACTAATCATGCACCATTCATGCACCCAATGAAACTCATTTCAAAAACATCAAATCTAGGCTCTAAAACCATAGGATGATACCTAAACCTTCAAACCACCTTATGATCCCTATACCATGTCAAAAAAATATGAGATATTTCAACATTGAAAACTCATTATGGACCCCTGATCCAAATTACACTCACTCAATAGTTCAAATTTTAAATTCTAATTGAAATTTCAAACTCAAATGAATACAGGACCATCCATATTTATGAAATGTATTAGTATATTTATATTTTTAGAAAAATTATTGAATTAAAAGTCTATATTTTTTCAAAATTAATCCATTGTCATTTGATGAAACAGTGATAATGGGACCATTAGAAAACCTTAATTTATTGTTTTTATGAAGTTGTTATATATTTTCATGATGATCATGAATTATGATATTTTCAAAGGTAAGGAAGTAAATTTTTCTCCACCAAATTGAAATATAGTGTCACATCATTAGTGAAACCTAAAATTGTTATTACAGCATCCAATACTTTTCATACATATATATCACATATTATTAGATGAATATTCATTATGAAATATAATTATCCACTATAGAATCATATAGGTAAACTATCTTTTGAAACTTGGAGACATAAACAACTAGTTCATAAGTTTATTATATCATATACCATTAGTTTTTAACAACTAGAACAGATCACAGACATATCATTCTTCTTAACCTGGGGAAATAGAAAAAAAATAAATGGTGAGATCGGATGCTCAGTAAGGGTAAAAAAGGGAGGTATTAATTATCACTTGATCATGCCATGAGTATAAGGGTATGAGAACATGATAATAACATTTTAGAATCAAACCTACATATCATTGATCATAATATTGATTTATGGAATAAAGCAAGATTTTTCATAAGAAGGAATCAATTTTGAATCAAATAACATGAGTCGTGAGATCATAACATTGGAAAATGGCATAAGTTTTTGGAATACTCATAAGTATAGAAATTAATTTTCTTAATAGTCAATGATCTATAACAAGACTATCATAGTATACTGGGTTCACTCCCCAAACATTCATAGTATTCAAGGTTCAATCCCAAGAATATCATTTTGGATAGAGTCCCCTATTGAATTGGATTCACTCCACATTTTAGTTCTGTTTATCTCAGGAAATATCCATTTTACCAAATTCATTAGAGGGATATATAATTTTAGTCCCACCCATAAAATAATCAGAATCATACAGATGTGTTTCATATTGTTATAAAACAATCATTATATAATATCCTATTAATAGGAAATGTATTTTATAAACATTTTATCATAGAGTGGCTCTAGGAAAAATAAATAGGTTTCATGAACATTTCATCAATTAATCATTTCATAAACTATGGAAAATGTATCAGTTCAGTAAAAATATTATCATAATAATCACAAACCATATAGATAAATAATAAAGATGGTATTATTGGATCATATCCTTAGTAAAGTATAAGAAAAATAAAATTATGTCATCTTATATTTTAAATGATTTTAAAGATCACATAGACCTTTTCGTGAGATAAATATAATTTTTAATTTGAAATAAATTATTTAAAGTCAAAAAATCCAAATATTAATGATAACATTCCCTTTGAAAATAAAAATGAAAACTTATAAAGGAAGACACAAATAATTAAGTGGTTTTGTTGGATAGAAATGTATTTAAGGACGTACATATTAAAAGAAAATATTCCTTTCACACTTTAGTAAAAATTCAAAAATTCCTTCATTCGAAAAATAAAAATTAGAGCCCTTTTATACCATTTTGTAAAAAAATAAATCATGGGTAACAACGACTTTATATCATTAAAGGATTATATTAGAAACATTATATAAAAAATTATAAAATATGGGTATGGATAAAATAGGATCTTCGATCCACAAGATAAATAAAGATGGTTTTTACCATAAAAAATATTATTTTTGTCTCCTAGTTACATTAGGAGAAGAAAATAAAAATTAAAACAATTATTTTCAACAAATAATCAAAGTTGAATAAAATTAAAGATTTTCCTTAGATTTATGTCATAATATTTCGTCATCGGAAACATGTTTATAAAGAATACTAATAAACAATTAGATTGTAACATAAAACCCTTACCAGTTTGGTAACATTAGAATCGTAAGACCAAGGAAAGAATAATTAAAATGAAACTTTAAATATTATGAAAATAAGGATAATAAATAAAAGAAATTTCAAATGTTATTATATACACCTCATAAAATATGATATTCTCATGATATAACATATGTCCCAAAGAAGATAATTTTAGATTGTAAACACTTACCTAGACTACCACTGACTTCAAAAAAACTCTAATCTCCTATATTATAAATTTCAATTTAATATAATTATAAAATACATTCTTGTTGAAACTTTTAATATCATATATGATCCATTTATAATATTTCAACACCCCTTCATCGATAATTCCTTATGAAAATCATTATTTTTAGGTGTTAACTATTTCGTTTAACTTGAATAATTTAGTTCAATAGTTCTGGTCATTGAATAATGATGATGGTTAAATCATAACTAGAGTGTTACTAATGAATTAAATATTACATATATCAATTATATTTGTTTTTGTATTGGAACCCTTTTTTTAATGATCACAAAATAATGTTTATTATGTTATTAATGATTTTTTTGTTTTATGGTAGCATTTTATCATATAAATAGAATTAGAGAAAATATATCTATGTATTGGAAATACCTACTATTAAAATCACTGTAAGATATGACTCTCCATTAAGGACACCACTAGAATGAAAATTTGTCTAATTATGGGATGACCCACCACAAGCAATGAGTCGACGTAAGAATAGACTTTTGGAAATGTGTAGGAAAGACTCTCCATTAAGGGATGACTCACCGTTGAAACAATAAATTTTACAATGTCTTGAAAAAACCTACTATGAAAGACGAGTCATTGCCAAGATGAAAATTTGGATGAGTGTTGAAAAGACCTACCACTAGAGAAGAAGTCGCTATTGAAGATGACATACCTATAGCCTTTATAACCCTCTAATAAATTTTGAAAAGTATTGAAATGACTAAACTTTGGGAAAATTCATCACTAATATAAGTCCTTTTTTTCACAAAACACTACCATACAAATTCACCATCAATGTTATCTCACCGATTAGAAGTTTCACTATCACTATTTCTATTTATTTATAATTAACTATTTCCAATGGCTATATTATTGAATCTAATGTTATGATTTATTTTAATGATAGTTCTTAAACTATTATAATAATGAGTTTACATTTTGAGTCTATTATCCAGTATGAGGTGTATAGGATATAGATGATTCTTCTTGCATGATGTCATTAAAATAATTAGTAGACTCTCTCATGTTGTTAAACACTTACAGAGATATGCATGTAGTGAAGAGAGTGGGAATATTGTAAGAAAAAGAGAGTAATATGAAGTGTGACTTATAAGAAGCATTCTTACCTGAAACCGACTATGGAAGACTGAATCTCGTCGAACATTAAGTTCCTTCTAACACTCAAAAAAAAGTATTCATAACATCAGTTTTACTACCATTTTCAGAAACCAAACTCGAGCTCATATTCAGGCTACACCCAAAGATTCCAAATCATTAGGGAACGTTATACCAAGCTATAATATCTTCTTTATATCAATTTTTAATCAATTTTGTTCATTATTTTATTTATGAGCATTGTTTGTATACTCTGTATACTAAACACACACATTGTCTCGTAACTATAAGAGAACTGATATCTTATAAAATATGTTTTCCTTTGTCTCCCCATGGTATTTTGGAAGAGGTCCATGTGTGGCTTGTCTTTATTATTCTCCCACAATTGTTGTGAAAGAGGTCATTCATGGATTATATGGATGGTTTTTAGGTTTACACCAAATCAAGATTATGGATGAAAATTATTTTATATAATATTTTTTGAGTATGTGATTTCCAAGTGGAGAGGATTAGGACTCAGCTTGAGACTGAACCTCTTTAATTTATTCTAATGTTTGTTTTGTTTCGATTTACTTATATGATTTAAAGTGAATCTATTTTAAAATACTAAAAACACTACTTTAATAGTTATTCTTAATTAGTGGTTATATAAGTTTTTTAGTAAGTTAATTGATTTTAAAAGTTAATATAGTTTTCATAATTGTTTTAACTGATACTTTATCAATATTTTATAAATATTTTAAAATATCGTAACATACATCGATATGATATTTTGATTATCTCATCAATTTTAATTATTTTGCGGATTTATTTTAAACATGTTTTGGATAGAATTTTTTTTGGGTACCCAATTCACCCCCTCTTGAGACACTAACTCTTACCAATATTTAGAATCAAAGGTTTTCAAAAAAAATAAACTGTGATTTTATTTGTGTTTTAATGATCATAAATTTTTATCAATTCTCAATTTAGATATTTAAATAGATAATATTAAAGAAATGATTTCTACTAAGATAACTCATTTCTTTAATGGAAACAACTATGCTCAATGTAAACAAAAATAAAAATCCAAATTGAAATATGGGTGATTAGTCACTGAAAGTGGCTAATATTCATTGTTAAGATCTTAATATTAATGTATTTAAAAGTTCATAAACATCAATTTTAGTCCAATTCAGAAATTGAACTTCATTTCCCATCATTGTGCAATTCATGCTTAAAATGTCAATTTGGGCCCACTCAATAATTTGCTTGTGGAAATTACAATATTCATCATTTAAATTTGAAATTTTGGGATATGATTGATCACTTTGTTTGGAACATTTTATCTTTTAGGTCCGATGGATTAATCCCAAAGGAAGATGGAGAATTTTTCGCCTGAAGGCAGAAACATGCTGGAAAAAGCATAATGGGCCTAAGGCCCATCAAACAAATGTGGGGCCCAGACACCAAGCCCAATGAAGCTCAACGTTATACAGTAGAAAGATAAGAATATGAGGATCATTTTATTCAACTGTGGCTAGAGCTAATTCTGATGTTTTCATGATGATAAAGGGATATGAAGTTAAGATTTAAATGGTGGACTCGTCATTAATGCTCAAAACTCCGTCCTACCATTTCGACTATAACTTCCGAAATACTGGGAAAAAGTTCCTGAAATATTTACAGATCATATAGGACAGATGGATGAAGATATTTCGCTTCTACAGCCCCTCCGGATTCGGCCTTCTTCAATATCGAATTCACACGTCAATGTGGTGGACGAATCTGGACAGTTTTCCGGGTCAAATTCGAAACATCAATTTCCTTTTGATTATTCACCCTCCATTTGACTCTATTAATTGTTGGGGGGTGAATTAATTGTTGGGTGATGTACCTAAGGCTCCTAATATGCCTATATAAGGAGATATTGGTGAAGGGAATGGGGGTGGAAAATTTTCTTATCATCTTGGATGCTTTGTTTCATTGTAATGTTTTGCTTCCAAATTTCCTTTGTAATGTTTTCCATTTCCATGTAAGTTTTTTTTGTATCTTTATGTTCTTAATCAACTTCTTCTCTTATATATTTTACATTTCATTTATTAAAACTTTATAATCACAAATCACAATGATATCTCTGTGTTGTTGTGAATTAGTTCACACATAGGTGTGAATTTCATTCACACACACGGAGGAGTGCTCGTTATTTCCGCGGTTTTAATTTCTTCAATCCAATTCTTGTTAGCCATATTCCTCCCACCATTGAGAGTATACCATCAATGGAGGGCTAAACCCTTAATGGGTTGATCTTAGGAGGATGCAAAGGCTGGATTGAATGTTATTTTATGAACGAATTTTTGTTAATTGGATAATTAATTTAAGACATCCATTCTTCAGTTATTTCTACTCTTCATCTTTACTGTGTTTGAGAAAAATAAATTCAATTACTAAATGACCATATACCTCGGAGAGATCATGAATTTGGTTCTCTAAGTGTATAAGGGATTAGTAATTGTGTTTAGTAAGCACCAAACCAGAAAATGATGAAGGTAGTGTTATTTTTGAAGAATGGATTCATCAAGAATTAATAAAACCAAAATAGTTTAAAGAAGTAAAATTCATTCAATCCACCCCGAGCATAATCCTAGATCAACCCATTTTCATTAAATTGAATTCATGTTGGTTTATTAGTGTTATTTAAACCATCCAAAATCAAAACCAAAGTTGGCTACTTCATAGCCCATCCTTCACCAAATCATAGCGTCTCAAGGTTACTTCTTCGGTCCCTGTGGACTCGACCCATATATGTACTACATCGATCGCTTTTACCCGTAGGGTAAATTTGGTCGCAACCAAATTTTGGCGCTGTTTCTGGGGACCAAGTAAGTTCCTTAGACCAAAAACCTTCTTTTCTTACCCCCATTCTTCTATTCTCATCCCAATTCTCTTATCTTTTCCCTTTCTCGCTTTTTTTTTCTTTTGGCGCATGTCCGCCTACACCCGCGATAACTCAAACAGATTAGTTAGGGTGGATACTCCTAGGGCTGGGGAGTCAAGCACTAAAAGAGGTCTATTTATTTTAGATCCAAATCTTCCTAATACTCCAAATTCAGATGTTGAGCTCGATACAATGGAGAATATCCCAGAAAACCAAATCATAAACCGGGGAGGGAACCAAAATAACGGGCAGGACCCTAACTTGGGAATTGTTGCAGACCCGACCATGAATGACTATCTCACACCAACCTGGACCAATGCACCCTCATGCATTAGGCATGATAACATAGGATATGCCCAATATGTTTTCAAACCCCATGTCTTGAACCACCTTCCAACCTTTCATGGGATGGAGTCTGAGATGCCTTACCTTCATGTTAAAGAATTTAATGACATTGTCGAAACCATGTGCCCACCAAATCAAATTGAATCTGCTAAAATGAGACTTTTCCCTTTTTCCCTTAAGGACCGAGCAAAGAATTGGTTAAACAATTTTAGACCAGCATCCATTCACTCTTGGGACCAACTTCAACGAGAATTTTATAAAAAATATTTCCCCCATCACAAAACAATTGCACTTAAAAAGAGCATACAAAACTTTTTTGAAAGAGAGGGAGAAACATTCTACGAAACATGGGAAAGGTTCAAGGTCACATTAAACATGGTACCACACCATGGTTTCTTAATCCCAGAACAAGTGTGAATTTTCTATGAAGGGTTGGGTCCCGGAAACAAACAATTCATTGATATGATGTGTAATGGAACCTTCAAAAACAAAGCCCCAAATGATGCTTACGAGTATCTAGAAAATCTTGCTGAACAAAACCAAACATGGAGAACATCACCATACTATGAGAAGCCACCCAAATCTGGTGGAATGTACAATCTTGGAGAAGAAGAAAACCTTAGAGAAAAACTTGCTGCACTCACGAGGAAAGTTGAGGAGATTGATCTTAGGAAGGTCCACAAAACCCAAACTGTTGAGCTTGTTTGTACAATTTGTGACAAGAATGACCACAAGACTGATAATTGTCCAACCATTCCTTCCATCAAGGATGTTCTTTTAGGAGGACCACCAGAAGAAGTTAATGCAATGAACTTTCAAAATCCACAATTCACGAACACCTTCAATCCAAGGTATAACGACCATCCGGGCTTTCGTTGGAAGGACAATCAACAACCAACACAACAACAATGTATCAACCCATACCCTCAACAAAACTTTCAACCTCATAATCAGTTCCAACCACAACCGGTCCAATTCCAAAATCCTCATGTCCAATATCAACAACCTATCCAACAACCAATGTATCCTCCTGGAATAAACCCACAAGCTCAAGCACCAACCCAAAATGTTCCACAAAGCCTACTAGAACAATTGTGCAAACAAATGGACAAAATGAACTCAGAATTCTCATCCATTAAACAAGAACTTCAAACCATAAAAACTGGAAAGGCACCCATGCCCACACAAGCCATTCCACAACAAACATCAAGGGGAGAGACAAGTTTCACTCAAACAACTCACGAACAACTAAAGGCTGTGACAGTTTTAAGAAGTGGGAAATCAATTGAAAAACCTAAACAGATAAGTCAGAAACCATGTGAAGCTTCAAAATCTAATGAAAATTCAAATGAAATACAAGATCAAACTGAAGAAACTGATAATAATGTGAATGAAACAACACTTCATCAAACGACTCCACAATCTGCACCATTTCCTCAACGCATGAGGGGGAAAACCAAGCCTGAATTGAGTGAAACATTGAGGGAAATCTTCTCACAAGTCAAGTTGAACATTCCCCTTCTCGATGCCATCCAAACCATACCTTCCTACTCAAAATATCTTAAGGACTTGTGCACTTTTAAAAGAAAATTTTCACATAAAAACCAAGTCCTTTTGGCTGCTAATGTGAGTACCACCATTCAAGGGACCATTCCTCCTAAGATGAAAGACCCAGGATGCCCTTACATAAATGTTGAACTAGGAGAGAACAAAGTTGTCAAAGCCTTGTGTGATCTAGGTGCTAGTGTGAACCTCATTCCTTATGCCATGTACTGTCAGTTAGGGCTCGAAGAACTCCAACCCACATATGTCACTCTTCAACTTGCTGATCGTAGTGTTCGAGTTCCAAAGGGGATCTTAATAGATGTTTTGGTAAAAGTTGAAAATTTCATTTACCCAGCTGACTTCATTGTTCTGGACAATCACCCATGCTTAGGTCCTAGGGAGCAAACCCCAATCATACTTGGTCGTCCCTTCCTTGCAACAATCAACTCTGTAATCCGAGTCCGAAATGGGAACATGACCATCACCTTTGGGAATATGAGTCTAGACTTGAACATCTACAATGAAAACTCTCAAATTGGGGATGATAAAGAGATCCATGAGGTTAATTGGATTGGTAGTGTTGATAATGAACTCAATGAACATCATGGAGTTACCGAAGGATGGTTAAGTCAAGAAGAGATTGATTTTCTTTATTCACATGAGGGAAATTTGCCTCCTTAGATTGAATCCCTTTCAGACAGCTCTATTGATGAATTTCTAGAATCACCAATCAATGATACCATGGTTGAAATCAATAACATTGAGTCCATATCCATTCATGACACTACTCTGGAAAATTTAGTGGATGAAAATTCTGTTCACAAGGAACCAATTTTGTCAAGAAATCTGAACAAAGAAACTAAGTTCAATACAAAGTCTCAACCATTCTTGGAAAGTCATGACCAATCTGATCTTGAATTAAAAGTCTTACCTTCATCACTAAAGTATGCTTACTTAGGGGACAATCAATCCTTTCCTGTTGTCATTTCTTCCTCCCTTGAAGCCGATCATGAGAGGATGCTTCTAGATTTTCTTAGGAGACACAAGAAAGCCATTGGATGGACCCTATCTGATATCCCTGGGATTAGCCCACTTATCGGGACTCATAGAATTATTCTTGAATCTGAGTCAAAGCCATGTCGTCAACCTCAGAGGCGACTCAATCCTAATCTCATGGAAGTAGTGAGAAAAGAAATTTTGAAATTGTTAAAAGCTGGTATCATCTATCCTATAGCTGAGAGTGAGTGGGTTAGCCCAATCCATGTGGTTCCAAAGAAGGCTGGAATCACAATAATAACCAACAAGGATGGAGGGATGCTTCCAACAAGGGTCAGTAGTGGATGGAGAGTTTGTATTGACTATAGGAAGCTCAACTCTTGTACCAAGAAAGACCATTTCCCCTTACCCTTTATTGATCAAGTCCTCGAGCGAGTGGCGGGTCATCAATTCTATTGCTTCCTAGATGGATTCTCAGGGTATAATCAAATCGAAGTCTCCTTAGAGGATCAAGGAAAAACAACCTTCACTTGTCCATTTGGCACTTTTTCCTTCAAACGCATGCCCTTTGGGTTATGTAATGCCCCTGGTACCTTCCAGCGGTGCATGATGGGAATATTCTCGGATATGGTGGGGGATTTTTTAGAGGTCTTCATGGATGACTTCTCCATCTTTGGGGATACTTTTGAGGGATGCCTTATAAATGTTGAAAAGTTTTTGTCAATGTGCGAGGATAAGAATCTCATACTAAATTGGGAAAAATGCCATTTCATGGTAAGGGAAGGACTTGTTCTAGGTCATCTGGTATCTGGTAGAGGGATTGAAGTTGATAAAGCTAAGGTTGACATCATTTGTCACCTTCCCTCTCCTAAAACTGTTAAGGAAGTGAGGTCCTTCTTAGGACATGCTGGTTTTTATAGAAGGTTCATTAGGAATTTCATCTCTATTTCTCGACCACTTTGTGCTCTATTGGTAAATGATGCTCCATTTTTATGGACAGAAAGATGTGAGGAATCATTCTCTACACTCAAGTCAACTCTTATATCTCCACCTATCATGCAATCTCCAAATTGGAAACTTCCTTTTGAGCTCATGTGTGATGCAAGTGATTTCGCTGTAGGAGCAGTCTTAGGACAACGGTGTGAGAAAACTCCACATGTCATTTCTTATGCAAGCAAATATTTAAATGATGCACAAATAAACTACACCACCACTGAGAAAGAGTTGCTTGTTGTTGTCTTTGCCTTAGAGAAATTCAGGTCTTATCTCTTAGGATCACCCATCATTGTCTTCACTGATCATTCAGCCCTAAAATACCTTTTCCAAAAACAAGATGCCAAGGCTAGATTGATTAGGTGGGTCCTTATTATTCAAGAGTTAGATTTAACCATTAAGGATAAAAAGGGTGTTGAAAATATTGTAGCTGATCACCTCTCTAGGATGGAATTCAAAGACAACTCACACCACCTCTCTGTGTCTGATTCATTTCCCGATGAGAACCTCTATTCAGTGAGTGATTGCCCTTGGTATGCTGACATAGCAAACCATTTGGTGACGGGTGACATTCCAAAATTCATGGGGACCCAAGCTAAGAGGAAATTCCTTTCTGACGTAAAACACTATGTGTTTGATGATCCTTACCTATTCAAGTTCTGTCCTGATCAAATCATCAGGAGATGTACTCCCGAGTCTGAGCAAGAGTCCATTCTAAAATTTTGTCATGGAGAGGCATGTGGAGGCCACTTTTCTACAAAGAAAACCACTGCAAAGGTCCTCCAAAGTGGTTTCTACTAGCCGAAACTCACTAAGGATTCCTTCCAATTCTGCAAAAGTTGTCCTCAGTGTCAGAAATTAGGATCCATTACCAAAAGGAATCAAATGCCCCTCACTCCCATTCTGGTCGTTGAAATCTTTGATTGTTGGGGAATTGATTTCATGGGACCCTTTCCAAACTCTAAGGGATACCTCTATATCCTCTTAGCTATTGATTATGTCTCAAAATGGGTTGAAGTCATTCCCACCAAGTCCAATGACCACCATGTTGTGATCCGATTTTTGAAAGAGCATATATTTTCTCGATTTGGAATTCCTAGGTCTATAATCAGTGATCGTGGAACCCATTTCTGCAACCGCCCATTTGCTTCACTCATGTCTAAGTATGGTATTACTCATAAAGTTTCCACTGCATACCATCCTCAAACCAACGGTCAAGCTGAGTTGGCAAATAGAAAAATTAAACAAATTCTTGAAAAAACTATCAATCCCTCTAGGAAAGATTGGACCGAGAAACTCTTAGATTCTCTTTGGGCATATCGAACTGCTTTCAAAACTATCCTAGGCATGTCACCGTATAGATTGGTTTATGGAAAAGCATGTCATTTACCTGTTGAAATTGAACATAAGGCCTTTTGGGCAATAAAAAAATGAACTTTGACATTTCTTTGGCTGAAACAAAAAGGAAATTAGATCTTAATGAACTCGAGGAACTTAGGATGGAGGCTTATGAAAATTCAAGGATCAATAAATCTAAAGTTCAAGCCTACCAATCTAGGAATCTCAAAGTCAAACACTTTGAGATGGGAAAATTTGTGCTCTTGTATAGTTCAAAACTTCATCTACACCCAGGAAAGATAAGGTCCAGATGGTCTGGTCCATACCTAGTGCATCATGTGTACCCTCATGGGGCAATAGAGATTCAGGATCCCACAAGTGGTCATGTCTTCAAAGTCAATGGTCATAGGTTAAAACCATTCATTGAATCATTCAATAAACAAGAAAACAAGGAGGAGTTAACTGAGCCAACATATGAACCAGAGAAAAATTGATAGATTTAGGGTACAAGTCGGGCAAACGACGTTAAACAAAAGCGCTGCACGGGAGGCAACCCGTGGTTTTCATGTTTCCAATCACTGGGAATCATCTTTTGTTTCCTTCTGCTTAATTTTGTTACTTTTTTTATATATATAGACTGTTGACCTGTTCTTCTTTTATGAGTAAGGATGGGTATGAAAAGGGAGCACCGTATTCATTCGTGTCACGCGGTGTGATCCCTGAGTAATACCTTACCCAGAAATTTAAAGAAGACAATGTATCATCAGTTTATTTTATTTATGTTTTTGTAGGTTTAAAAAAAAATATTAGACTATTGACCTTTTCTTCTTTTATGAGTATGGATGGGTATGAAAGGGGAGCACCGTATTCATCCGTGTCACGCGGTGTGATCCCTGAGTAATACCTTACCCAGAAATTTAAAAGAAGACAATGTATCATTAGTTTGATTTAAAAAAACATGAAAATGATGGTACTTGGAATTAAATAAATCATTGTGTTGTTTGTTTTGTCTGCTTTGTCCTTCTTTTTATGGTTCAGGAACTATTTTGGCTGATACATGTTCAATCAAGGAGGTGCCTACATCCCCAAAGAGATCAAAGGAGTAATTTGGAGCATCATGAACCTCAACTTTAAAAACCAGGTGAATTTGTTCCATGTTTTTCATTCTCAATTTTATCTTTGAACTCCTCTCCTACCCCCTTCTATGTTTTTTTTCTTTAAACACTGGGGACAGTGTTATTCTAAGTTGGGGGGGGGAATAAAAAATGATTTTTATTTTGAATAAGAACATGCATGAAAAAAAATTCCATTAACCATAAACATGATAAAGACACATTGCAAACTCTAAAATTGGATATCAAATAAATTTTGCATGCCTTGATTCTGATTTTAATGCAAGTTTAAGTTCATGATCATAGTTTTTGGAAAGTGCGGTTGTCCAATGTGATTTTTCAAAGTTTACATTTTCATCCTCTTAATAAAAATGCCACAATGCACGTCTTTTGGATTGTGGGTGTAAATTTGAGTTCTTGGGTCCCTTTCATTATAGCATAGGGTTCTGGGGTCACTTTTAGTTTAATTTGAGTATCCAAAAAAAAACAAAACAAAAAAAACAAAAAAAAACAAAAAAAGACCACATAGAGCAATGTTTTGTCCAAATGCGTGGCGTCCGGCACTTGGGGATCGTGACTCCATAGTTGTCTTGCCGAGAGTTAGGCTTTATATCTCTATTGTAGAGCATGAAATTGACAATATGTGTGGCGTCCGGCACTTGGGGATCGTGACTCCATAGTTGTCTTGCCCAGAGTTAGTCTTTTCATATCTATTGTGGTTAAAAAAATAATAAATAAATAAATAAAAAAAAGGGATACTCATCTTAAGGTTTAATGTGATTCCCACCTAGCGCTTCCATTTTTTCCCCTTGAACAATAAAATGGGCCCCATATCTTTTATGATGCACAACACTTTATCATGTTTAATTGGAATTGGATGAAATGTGGCAATGAATTTGAACAAAGGAATGGGCTTGGGCTTGGGATATGCTTATGCACCTAGCTTGTTTTAAATGATTTTGATGGGTTCCATAATTTTTTTGGTATGAGATCTTTTGAATGAGCAATGTGTATTTAAATGTTTCAGGAAAAGGGGATTTGAATTTCATATTTGTAATTTATTTTGATCGGGACTAGCAAAACTCAAGTTGGGGGGTGTGATTAGTCACTGAAAGTGGCTAATATTCATTGTTAAGATCTTAATATTAATGTATTTAAAAATTCATAAACATCAATTTTAGTCCAATTCAGAAATTGAACTTCATTTCCCATCATTGTGCAATTCATGCTTAAAATGTCAATTTGGGCCCACTCAATAATTTGCTTGTGGAAATTACAATATTCATCATTTAAATTTTCAATTTTGGGATATGATTGATCACTTTGTTTGGAACATTTTATCTTTTAGGTCCGATGGATGAATCCCAAAGGAAGATGGAGAATTTTGCGCCTGAAGGCAGAAACATGCTGGAAAAAGCATAATGGGCCTAAGGCCCATCAAACAAATGTGGGGCCCAGAAACCAAGCCCAATGAAGCTCAAATTTATACAGTAGAAATATAAAAATATGAGGATCATTTTATTCAACTGTGGCCGGAGCTAATTCTGATGTTTTCATGATGATAAAGGGATATGAAGTTAATATTTAAATGGTGGACTCGTCATTAATGCTCAAAAATTCGTCCTACCATTTAGACTATAACTTCCAAACTACTGGGCGAAAGTTCCTGAAATTTTTACAGCTCATAAGGGACAGATGGATGAAGATATTTCTCTTCTACAGACCCTCCGGATTCCGCCTTCGTCAATACCGAATTCACACGTCAATGTGGTGGACGAATCTGGACAGTTTTCCGGGTCAAATTCGAAACATCAATTTCCTTTTGATTATTAACCCTCCATTTGACTCTATTAATTGTTGGGGGGTGAATTAATTGTTGGGGGATGTACCTAAGGCTCCTAATATGCCTATATAAGGAGATATTGGTGAAGGGAATGGGGGTGGAAAATTTTCTTATCATCTTGGATGCTTTGTTTCATTGTAATGTTTTGCTTCCAAATTTCCTTTGTAATGTTTTCCATTTCCATGTATGTTTTTTTTTGTAACTTTATCTTCTTAATCAACTTCTTCTCTTATATATTTTCCATTTCATTTATTAAAACTTTATAATCACAAAGCACAATGATATCTCTGTGTTGTTTTGAATTAGTTCACACACACGGAGGAGTGCTCGTTATTTCTGCGGTTTTAATTTTTTCAATCCAATTCTTGTTAGCCATCTTCCTCCCACTATTGAGAGTATACCATCAATGGAGGGCTAAACCCTTAATGGGTTGATCTTAGGAGGATGCAAAGGCTGGATTGAATGTTATTTTATGAACGAATTTTTGTTAATTGGATAATTAATTTAAGACATCCATTCTTCAGTTATTTCTACTCTTCATCTTTACTGTGTTTGAGAAAAATAAATTCAATTACTAAATGACCATATACCTCGGAGAGATCATGAATTTGGTTCTCTAAGTGTATAAGGGATTAGTAATTGTGTTTAGTAAGCACCAAACCAGAAAATGATGAAGGTAGTGTTATTTTTGAAGAATGGATTCATCAAGAATTAATAAAACCAAAATTGTTTAAAGAAGTAAAATTCATTCAATCCACCCCGAGCATAATCCTAGATCAACCCATTTTCATTAAATTGAATTCACGTAGGTTTATTAGTTTTATTTAAACCATCCAAAATCAAAACCAAAGTTGGCTACATCATAGCCCATCCTTCACCAAATCATAGCGTCTCAAGGTTACTTCTTCGGTCCCTGTGGACTCGACCCCTACATGTACTACATCGATCGCTTTTACCCGTAGGGTAAATTTGGGCGCAACCAATGGGGTTTGAAATTTGGACTTCTATAGAGGATAAATATGAGTTACCTAAGTTTTCTAGGAATAATTTGGATGATGGTACCAAACTCTCTTATAATAATAATTTCAAGTCTATGAATGATATTTACTATTCTTTAGGAGATGAAGAATTTAATAGGATGTATTCTAGTAAAAACACTTTTAAAATTGGGTATACAATATCAATTTCTCATGAAGAAACTACTAATGTTTAAGAAAAGATATTGAACACCTATACAATTAAATATGATAAATTTAAGATGAAAACTAATGAGTTTATTTCTAATATATATCTCAGTTTCAATGATATAGTTAACTTAGTGAGCTACTTGGGGAATCCTGTGTGAGACAATGATCAAATTATACGACTACTCAGATGTGTTCTAGAGAGATGAAGAGGGGAATCTGTTTCAATAAGAGAATCATGTGACATCAGTAAAATACTTGAGAAGGAATTTATTGGAAATTTAATGATTTTTAGGAAGATATTAAAGTCAACTGTGAATAGGATAATGAAACTAAGAGGATATCATTATGTTTGGAGACTACTATTCTAAAGAAGAAAGAAAAGGGTAAGGTACAAGATGAATCCTATATTGATGACGAATCACTATCTAATAGTGATAAGGAAATGGCCCATTTGTCTATAAGGTTTAAAAAATTTAAAAGAATAATAAATTATTCTGAAAACCAAGCTTCAAGGGAAAGTATGATGGTATGTAGAATTATTAAAAAGGACTGTAAAAGAGATCACAACTCAAATGATATTACCTGTAATGAGTGCAAGATAAAATGAAATGTTAAGGATGATTGTCCCAAATTGAAGTACAAAATAATTATGTGGATAAGGAAATACTATATAATAAATCCATGAAATCTACATGGTGTTCCTTTAAGGACAGCTCCAGTTACTCATACATAGATTGTTATGAAATCTGGATAGACTAAATATGTTTTTCATGAAAGATATATATTGGTGGTACCAACTATATGTTTTGTACATCATTCTAATCATTCTGAAGATGAACATGATGATGATACATAAAAATGGGATATTTTATAATACTGCAATATTTTTGAAGATAATTTTAATAATCCTAAATAAAAAAACAAAGTTCTAATGAAATAACATGTTTTATCTGCTAGTGTTAAAATAGGTCTTATTATAAAAAAGAGAAAAATGCTCCATTATTTAAAGAAATATAGAGCTGAAATTTTCAAATGAGAAAATAAAGAAATACTTATAGATATTTTCAATTAAAAGAGAAACTATCACTCAAATATTAGAAAAACAAATGACTCCTAAATGTATTACTGCTCTAGGTTATCAACCCGAACAAAGAGGGGTTGTTAAGAGAGAATTTTTCCATAAGTTTGATTAGGTTAATTATACTACTATTTTTTATTCAATTAGAACTAATAAAGTTTTTATTTAAAATATTTTAAAAACTTCTTATAATAAATCTTTTACGAAAATATGGGTTCCAAAGGCCCAAGTCACTGAAATATATGGACATTAGAAAATATAGGTACCAAAATTATTCATGCTATAAACATTGTTTTATTAGAAAACTTCTTGAAAATATACTGTATAAATATGGGGTTCTTGTATTGTGGATGTTCTAGGCATATTAAAAGAGATTGCATGCTCTTCAATAACATGATTAAGGTTAACAAGGGTCATGTCACCATTAGTGAAAATTCTAAAGGAAATATCATTGGCCTTTTCCAGATTAGTAACACTGTCTCAATTCTAATCTCTGACGTACTTTTTTATATGGTTTAAAAAACAACCTGCTTAGTATCTCAATGTTCCGTGATGATGTTTTTCATATACTGTTTGAAAAAAAGCATATAATATTTTTTTTCTAATTATTATTTAGTATTTAATTATTTTATAAATGAGATTGTATATATTTTTAATCTTGAATAATTAATATTACAAAATGTTTTTTTCATAAGTTCCTTTCAAAGAGAATCTTGGATTTGGCATTAGAGCCTAGGCCATTGTAAAATTCACTCACTTACAAATATTAATAATAAAGGGTTAGTCGTAGATCAACCCAAACATGAATTTCCAAATGGTAATGTTTTTAACCTCTTCAAAAAGTAAAAAAAACATAATATATATTATAAATAAAAGAAAAAAGTTTCAACTTCTCAACCACTTGAGTTGGTTCATGTTGACTTGTTTGGGCCATCAAGAGTTTATAGTTAAAATGGGAAGAAATATGTCTATATAATTGTAGTTGAATTTTCTAGGTATACCTGGTTCTTCTTTTTAGCTCATAATAGTGAATCTTATTGTTATTTTACCAAGTATTCGAAATATATATAAAATCTACATGTACATAGAATTAATACCATAAGAAGTGACCATAGTTGTGAGTTTGAAAATAAAAGATTTGAATGTTTTTTCTCAAAAAAATGGATATATCCATAATTTTTATACTCCTAGTACCAATAAGTAGAATGGAGTTGTAGAAATAAGAAATATAACACTTTAATAAATATCCCGAACAATTTATAAGGAATATTACTTACCTATCTACTTTGGGGTAGAGGCTGTGAACATAGCCTAGAATAAAATTAATAGAGTTTTAATATGAACTATCTTGAATAAATCACTTTATCAAAGGTTAATGTATTTAGAGTTCTTGGTTTAAATTCCTTTAATAATAATAGTAAAGATAATATTGAAAAAATTTCCTCCAAATTTGGTAATGGAATTTTCCTAGGTTAATCAACTTTTAGTAAATCCTAGAGTGTTTAAAAAAAGAAAAAAGAGTGTGGAAGAGTATGTCCATGTCCTTTTTGAGGAGATATATCCACATGGTACTAATACCTAATTAGAAAAAATGATGATGATCTATCCAACTTGAACATAAATTCCAAACGTTTTGATTCTTCTACGAAACATGCATAAAAATCATCATGTTCTAAATAACTTCTAAAACTGAAACCAGAATATGTAGAAGACCCTTAGGCGATCAACCCTTATTTTTTAGAGCCGATAAATCTAAAATACATACCATTAGATTATTTTTTTATGACTTGGATAGAGTTACACAAAATGTATCTTCTCTAAAAACTAAGTAGAGCATCAAGCATTCTAGTCACAACTCGAACCTATGAACATAAATGATGCAATCAATGATGATTTTTGTGAAATGGATATACAGGAAGAACCTAATCATTTTAGAAGATAAAAGGTTTGGGAACTTGTTGATATATCCAAAGACACCTTGACTATATTCAATTAATTGGTGTTTAGAAACAATTTTGATGAATCTGGTACAATAGTAAGTTATAAGGCTAGACTTGTTACAGAAAGGTATATTTAAGAAGAGTGTATATTCTATGATGAATCCTTTGATACTATAGACAGACATTAATCCACTATAATACTTCTATCCAATAAAGCACATATATATGTCAAAATATATAAAATGGATAGAAAAAGTAAAGTATTTAATGGTTATATATTTGATGTTTTTTTGTAGAAAAAAAACGTATATTTCAAAATCCCCATTTTCCAAATTGTGTTTTGAAGTTGCCAGAACATTTAAAAGGTTAAAAAAAGCTCTAATATATTATTATGATAGTATCAGAACATTTCTTATTTCAAAAGGGTTGTAAAAAGGTATAGTTGATCCTACACTATTTACCAAAATAATTTCAAAAGATATTTTAGTTATTCAAATTTATGTAGAAGATATTTTTTTGGATCTTATGAAAATTCATTGTGTAGTGATTTTTCAAATAAAATAGAAAATGAATTTGAAATGATTTTAATGGGTGAACTTAAATTATTTCTTGGTTTAAATATTTTTTATAATAAATAAGGGAGTATTCTAAATCTAAGTAAATATAATAAATACCTTTTAATTTTTTTTAAATTGGATAGAACTAAGAGTAGTGAAACTCCTTTGAGTACCACTTGTAAATTGGATAATGATGAAGATGGGAAATTAGTGGATCAAACCATTTATAGAGGAATGATTAGAAGACTTCTCTACTTAAAAACCAAATAACCTAATATTATGTTTGATATATTTATGTGTTCCAATTTTCAAGAAAACCCAAAATACTCCCACTTAGTTTTTGTAGAAATGATTTTTAAATACCTCAAGTATACTTCCAAATTTGGACTGTGTTATCCAAAATACAGGAATATAATTATATAGTTATTCAAATACAGATTTTGGTTGTTGGAATTTATATAGAAAAAACACATATTGATCATGTCACCTTTTTGGAAAGTCACTAGTTTGTTGGTGTAGTAAGAAATAGAATTTTTTACTGTATACTACTAATGTTGAGTACATTGTTTTAGGTAAATAATGTGAAAAAAATCTGTCGATGAACACATTTTTATGGACTATGAATATAAATTTTTACATTTACCTCTAAATTGGGATAATAAATGTTCTATAAAAAAATTTAAAAACCTCATACCCCACTCTAGAAAAAAAAAATACTTTGATGTAAGACATCACATTGAGAGATCATTTTCAAAAGTGTGATGTAACTCATGAATACATTGGAACTAAACATATGCTTGTTGATATAATCAATAAGACTTTAAATTAAGATATAATATAATAAATAAAAATTAATTAGGTATGATTAATTTTGGTTATGTTTAGTTTCATTTTACTAACTGTTCAGTTTCACCCACTATTGAGTTTTACCCACCATTGAGTTTTACCCACTGTTGAGTTTTACCTACCCTTGAAAACAATTTTCCTTCTTTATTTTCTCACCGTTATTTTTTAAGTTGTCATTTATAATTTCATTTTATAGAATAGTTATTTAATTTATACTTATTTTTAAATGTTTTTTCAATTTTCTATTTAAAAATTTCTAAATCCATAAATGATATAAATTATACAATTCTAAAATATAAATGCTCTCACTCCACCGTTCCTTACTCTCAATCAATGTCGTGGCCCTTTCTCTATAAACACCTACCTTCCCTCACTATCATTTGAGACTCCCAAGTTAATCACGATGGTTAGATTAAATATTTCTACTGAATATTCCTCAAATGAGTTGTGTATATAAAATAAGTAGAAAGGAGAGCCGAGATGTTTGGTTCCTATTCAGCAAGTAAAATTGGAGCATGAAAAGATGGTTATGGTTCTTGAGATGGAAGTTCATATTTAGTGGTTGATGTTGATAAATTCAATGGTGATTAGATTTCCATAATACCAGGGATTGGTAGAATGGTTTTATTCTAATGAGAGTCCCTTCTATCCTGGGTTAGTGCACTAGTTTTATCTATCTATCATGAATATTTTTGAGGAAGACGATGAATGGTTAAGAAAAATAATAAATGAATGAATAGTCTTTTTATATTCAATATAGCATTATAAATGTCTTAAAATTCCTCACAAAGGTGTCTCAAACAAATATCAAGGAACTATTCTAAGAGATAGTGCAATTTTTGTTTATAAGGATTCTTTGTTAGTGTTGAATGGAGATAGAATAGGGAGAAGACCTGCTTCTACTGAGCTTGATATTGAGTGTATCTTGGTTTTGAAGTGTATCCAACATATTTTACGCCCAAAGAAACATGATTTATGTAACTCCCCAACCCTAGTTATCCAGATTCAGTGCATTATTACATAACATTGTCATGATTACAAAAGATCAAGTCTCAAAAGACTGATTATTTTAGTAGCCTTGGAAATACTAGATACATTCATAAGTTTTACATTACATTATAAAATGAAAAAAACAACAAAAAAGTCTCCATAGGACACACCAATATACCTTATACTATCCATATATTCCATTCATAATATACTTCTTGGCATCCTAGAAAAAATAAAACATAGAAAGGGGTGATCTCAGATGCTCAGTAAGGATAACAATATAGTGAAAACGTTTATAAATAAGAATAAACATTTAAGGAAATGTAAGACTAAAACAAAATAATTTTAAACATTAACTTAACCATAATATGGAAAATATAAAATCAAATAATTCCATTTAGTTATTCACATGGATATTATACTAGTCTAATAATCACATTCAATATCAATAGCCACCTTCATAATGATGGAATGCATAATGCTAGACTTCAAAACCACATAGTCAAGGCCTTGTGCCAAGACTAAAAATAATATTTTGTCAAGGCATTATTCCAAGACACTAGTTTGTCTCATGAGACCTACCGATTCATCGAGGAGCTATAGCGGGATCCACCCATCACTTACTAAGTCCAATGCATTCCTCATATGAAATGGTTTAAAATTAACATTAACATTCACATTAAAACTAGCATAAAAAATGTCAATACTTTATCCATAAAACATGAATGGTGTAAAAACAACACATAAAAATTCAAACATATCACAAAACCTTCAATATAATATGGATGTTTTGTATCATAACAAATCAACTTCAAATAGGCATAAAATGCATCACAGGATGTTGACATAGATGAAATCATAACTTTTTCAGATAAATATCACTTTATATTTTGAAATCATTTAGAATTCATGTAATTATAAAAGAAAACATTTATTTTTTAACCCTTATAAAAATCTTGTATAGTAATATTAGACGATGTAATAACAGCAGAAAATAGCCACACATGCCGTATAAGTTAAAAAAACATTCTTACCTTAATTTTGTCGAAAAGTTCATATGGTACCTTGTTTGGAAAACAATGGAATGATTAATTTCAAACCATTTTCTAAAAAGTAAAACAAGGTTATAAATGACTTTAACCCATAGTATAGTAAATTATAAAAAAATTGAAATACATTTTAAAAAAACATGGATGTGGATGATAAAGAGGTCCCAGTAGATACTTACATAAATACCACCTCGAATAATAAAGAGATTGAGAAATTAACCCTTACCTTGTACTTTTCCTTGGTCTAGGGTAGGTTAAAAACTTATATAATGGTGAAATAATTGTTATTAAATAATAAAATAACAATATACATTAATATGATATCATATATGATCTTCTAATATTTCTTTGTTAATGATATTTCAGTAGTATCATCGTTTCACGTGTTAACTGATTTGTTTTCCATTATATGTTTGGTTAAGTAAGACATGTTTATTATGGATAGTATGTATTTGATTAATATACATAATGATATTATGTTCATAAATATTATTTTTAATCATAAAATTAATATTATTCTTTAATGATTACAATGGGGAATGAATCACATCGCTTTCGTGGAGACGGTAATCCGGACGTACGCACGTGCGGAAATATCATTCTTTTGATATTAAAATTGTATATAATTTGAAGTTATATCATATATACAGAATCATTATCATGTTATATTTATTATTTACATCATTTATACTTATTATTATACTCATCCAAATGATGAAGTGTTTGAATAACAAACTACACCACAACGTGGAAACGGTAATCTGTACGTACGCACATATGGTGACTTTATCATTTATAGGATGGATAAAATATTGAATATTGTTGTAAATTTTTGATAATAACCTCACATTATATATAATATACTGGAGTTATTATTTTTATAATGGAGACAACAAATAAAGAGGAAGTGGAAGAAGAAAAGAACTTGAAAGAGGTGATGAAATATTTACCACTTCTTCAGGTTCTTCCTTTTGATTTGATCAAAAGGGATACATAGGTTGGATTTATGACTAAAATAAGGCATCTAGGATGAAGGGAGTACAGTTTAGAGGATATGTGGGCCGGGTTTGGCCGATCCAAATTACATTGAAGGTGTGAATATGAGGGAAGGAGATGTGGCCTTTTATAAGAGACGTGAGGTTAACTTTAGGAAAATCTTGAAATATTATTTTATAATAAAATAATATACAGTTTATAATGGCTCAAAAATTAATTATTTAAAGGATAATGTGGGTTTGGGTCGAAAATATATCAAAAAATAGGTTTTATATAGGTTTAGGTCATCATATTAACATTAACTTTTAGATTTAACTCTTAAATAGTTTGACATTTACCATGTATCTTTGTATTTTTAAATTATATGGTTAATAAACATACTATAATCGTTCAAAAGAACCTCAAGTGGTTCATTAATGACATATAATATTATTTAATACCTTTTACTAAACATTAGATTTTTAGGAATAGAATACCATTTAATAATATAATATTTGTTTTAAAAACTCTTTTATATCAATTTTGACACTATTTCGTATTTTGTATTTTGTAATTCATAGCAGCGTTATTAATTTGAAAAAAAAATTATTTAATCCACCCGAACATGTAATATTATCCTTGAAAATTAATTTAAATCATTAAAAGTCTCAAATTATATTTATTTGGATATTTATAATATCAATTATTTTAATCTTTCATAAATAAGGTAATTACTGTATCATCATTGGGTAATAAATAAATTTAATTATTTAAAGTATAAAAATTATAAATAAACATTAATTATGTAATAAATCCTTTTAGGTTTCCAATGAATATTTACAGTCGAATTTATCTTATATATAACTCTATATTAAAAATGGTTTAGTTATTAAACTTGACTTTGACTCTTTTAACTATTCTTTAGATAAAATAATAATAAATGTTCTATTATAATCCAAGTCGTCCAAAGGGGATCATATTTTATTCTTATGGTTGTTTTTGGTAAAATTACACATTTCCAATATAATTAGGACATGTGTTAGGGTAATTATAATATCATTTTTAACCTTAGATATCGTATTTACTTTTTACCGTGGTAAATAAAAGTACAAAAGTTATTGTTCACCAAAAATTATTTTACTCTTATTTAACCACATTTTACTTACTGATATTAACCATGTCTCTTTTATTTTTGAAATTTAACTTAAAGAGGTGGTAAAATTAAGTTTTATACAAATTTTCAAATGCTCCTAGGAGGTGTGTAAAAGACCGTAAATAGTTCGATAAAATTTTCTATATTTAAACTTATTATAAAATGACTCCAATGAATTAATTAGAACATATATATGTATTATGTATCTATTTTTACATAAAATTATTTATAATAAAATAAATATTTATTTAAATAAAAATTCGGTTTTAACCAATAACGCAGTGTTTTTTCACTATTCATTAAAATTGAATGTTTTCAGAAAAAATACCAGAAATTCACCCTAGGATAATTTCGATATTCTGAATCCAAAAATGAAGTCCATTTTGGATGATAAAATTTATAAAATTTTGAAAATCGCGTATTACTATTTATAATAGCTAGTTTTATTGGTCGCGGTGTGTTAGAATCTTGAAGTTGCGTACAGTGCAAACTATTGCATTATTCAAAGGGAAACGTACCGTGGAATCTTGGGGTGTTACATTCTTCCCTCCTTCAAATAATTTCTCCCTCAAAATTTCTATAATACTACCACACAAAAAGATTCAAGTGGTTCTTCATCATAAGTTCCTCTGGTTCCCATGTTTCATCTTCCATCTTATGGTTTCTCTATAGAACTTTTACCAGACAAGTCATTCGGTTTCTCAGCACGTGTTCCCTTATATCATGAATTTTGACAGGATCTTCACAATAATAGAGATTGGGTTCCAGTTCAATTTCCTCGTAGGTGAGTACATGCGTTGGGTCAGGTATTATTTTCTCAACAGTGATATGTGGAACACATCATGAACTTTGGGGAGACTTGGAGGAATTTCAAAACGATAAGCTACAAATCAAAATTGTTCTAGAATTTTGAAAGGTCTGATGTACCTGGGACTCAATTTACCCTTCTTACCAAAATGTATAACACCCTTCCATGGAGATACCTTCAAGAAGACATGGTGTCCTACTTGAAATTCCAAATCCTTCCTTCGGTTATCAGCATAGCTCTTTTGCCTAATTTGTGATGCTTTGATGTGGGTTTGGATAACCTTAAGCTTTTCTATTGTTTCCTCAACAAGTTCTGGGCCTACAAGTTTTCTTTCACCAACATCATCCCTACAAGTTGGTGTGCGACATTTCTTTCTATATAATGCTTCATATAGTTCCATTTGAATACTTGAATGGAAGTTATTATTATAGAAACATTATACCATAGGTAAATATTGATCCCACATACCGTGAAAGTCAAGTGAGAAAGATATCAACATGTCTTCTAAGGTCTGAATAGTCCATTCTAATTATCCATCAGTTTGAGGGTGGTAGGCAGTGCTCAAACGAAGTTTAGTATCCAGGGATTTCTGAAGACTTTTCCAGAATCTTGATTTAAAATGGAAATCATGATAAAAAAATTGATAAGGGTACTCCATAAAGTCTTAAAACTACATTAATATATAGTATTTCTAGACATTCAAGTGGTAAATCTTCTCTTATAGCAATTAAATGTGTTGACTTGGAAAGAGGATAAACAATGACCCATATTGCATCATTCCTTCTAGGATTCTTTGGTATCCCCAAAAAAAATTCCATCATAATATTATCCTATTTACACTATGGTATGGGAATAGGTTTCATGACTCCTCCAGGTTGTTTCCTTCTAGCTTTCACTTGTTGAAAAACCATACATCTTGACACAAAATCAACCTTCTCCCTCTTCATGTTGTCCCACCAAAAATTTTCCTTCGAATCTCTATACATCTTGGTGATACCATGGTATATAGAGAAATTGGAGCTATGAGCATCATCTAACAATTTTCTTTTTAGATATGGTACTTCAAGAACACAATGTCTCTTCCCAAATTTCCAAATCCCATCTTCCTATATGAAGTCACTCAATATCCCATCATTCACAGCATTAATCTTCTTTTGAAACTCCTCATTATCAGACTGGGAAATTTTTAACCTTTCTAGTAAATATGTTTTGTCAACCACTTGAAAAAATAATGATGTTTTACCTTTCATGATTATTCCAATATCAATTTTCACAAAATCCATGAAAATAGGATCCCTTTCAACTCTCATATTGTTCCAAACACCATGATCCTTTCTGGTCAAAGCATCTTCCAACCTATTTTCCTTCCCCGAGCAGTAATGTATTTTGCAATCATAATCCTTGAGTAGTTCAAGCCATCACCTTTGCCTCATGTTGAGTTCTTTTTCTGAGAAAATATACTTAAAACTCTTGTGATCTGTATAAATCTAGCCTTTTTCACCATAGAGATAGTTTGTCCATATTTTGATAGCAAAGATTATAGATACTAACTCAAGATCGGGAGTAGGATAGTTTCTCTCATGAATTTATAGTTGCCGTGATGCATAGGCAATAACTATATCATTCTGCATAAGGACACAACCAAGTCCTTTCTTTAAAGCATCACTATAAATAAATAACCCATTGTTCCCTGAGGGTAGAGTCAAGATAGGTTCATTGACTAATATTCTATTTAGTTCTTAAAAACATTCTTCACACACTTTTTCCAAAAAAAATTAACCCCATTACGTGTGATCTTGGTTAATGAGTTAGAAAATCGGGAAAAATTCTAGAAAAAATTCCGATAATAACCTACTAAACCAATAAAACTGCGTAACTCAGTTATACTCCTCAGTGCTAGCCATTCTTGGATTGTTTTGGTCTTTGAAGGATCAACAGATATTCCATCCTTAGAGACAATATGGCCAAGAAAATAAATCTCTTGAATCCATAATTCACACTTTCTAAACATCCTGTATAATTCACACCAACTCCCATGTTAGCAAGCCCAACTGCAACCATGTTCGACTCCTAATAAACATGCCTGATGATAACATAAATATAAGTTATATGATTATCTCTTGAGATCATCACTTATTTTTATGAATAGATCATACTAATTCATTAATGAACAACGTATGTATATAATTAATCAATTCAAGAATAAATATTTTTATAGTATTATTAAAAAACCTCAATTATATGTCATACACCCTATATATCCCAGTCATCAATCATAATAATTGAAACATCCAAAAAATAAAAATACTATAATAATATTATTCTAGTGATGTTTTATATTTATTATATGAATATAAATTATTTTTAGAAGTGGGGTTTATAGTTGTAAAATAAAAAGAAGATTATTTACCAAATATTACAAATCTTTGTTATTTAAATAGATAAATTATTTAGAAACTAAATTTATATAATTTGAAATTGAAATATTATATTTGTAATTAGTATTATTATTATTATTGGATTAATATTATAGTGTAATAAATAATTCTCACATGATTATAATGAGATGTTTTTTTTATAAAACAAATATATATACTAATATCCTTGTGGATGTCGTTAATTCCATGGGGTTACTGAATATAGAAATTTATAACATTAATCAAACAAACCACTAAACTAAAAAGGTAGTAGAGGATATGAATGTATGCTGTCAAAACCACAAATACATGGTTCGATAGTACAATAAGATAAATAAAAATATCACACTATTTAAGGAAGAAAATCTAGAATAATTCTATTAATGAGAGAATGAGGTATGTCGATATTTAAGAAAAATAGAAAACATTCCTTGAAATTGTAACTCATGATTCATGATTTATTAAAAAGTAATATAATTAAATAGAAATCCTATCGTGTTAGAATCGAGTTTATTAAAATCCAATGTTCATGGTAGTCGACCCCAAAGTCATCATCATCCCCTTCTCACAATGGTCATGTTGCATTGGGATTTCAATGACATGGTAACATCGAACCATTTTTTTTAAAAAAAATAAGAATTTCTACCCAATGTTTATGGTGATTACCATTCACTATTCAATGTGTTGAAAGTATCACTACCTCACTAATAACACAGTGGTCATGCATAATAAATGAAAAAGAAGAGAATTGAGAAATTAGGGTTATGGGAAAGGACCTAAGTAAATTGGATATAATAAATAAAATACATTAAAAAACAATCCAACTTTATTACAACTGTACTGGAAAATTTCTACCCCCACATTCAAGCCATGATTGGGTAGGAAAATAACAAGAATATTTTACTCATAACATCAGCAGTAGTCTTTGATCCTAGAGTTTCCACCTCCCTAGGTGAATCAATTTGTGTGTAACCCTATCCCCCTTATTAATAGATCTCACAGGTTCTTATTTTAGCTTAAATTATCCATTAATATAGCCCATTATGAGTGGTCAGTTCTCCTTAGGTTTTAAATGATGGTCTATATTCATTATTTATTTTTCTCTCTTAAGAATATCTATCAAAACAATTGTAACTGGGTATATCCCATATGGTCCATGATGTGTATTTATTTAAAATTGTGAATGTGTTGGTATCTCCTCTAAATTTTTTATTCACTCCCTGATATTTACTTGGTTCACAGCTTGTTATTGGTTTCTCTTCGTGTAATGTTTCATGACATGTAATATTTTCATGATATGAATCTTCAATTTTCAGTATTAAAAGTCTTGTCTCACATTGGTAGTTTAGTTTTGACCTCATTAAAGAAACTCATGATGTGAATTGATTTCATGAGGTGAAAATGACTTTTTTCAGGTTCTGTGGTCTACACTCACTCCATGTGGTTTTGGATTCCAGCATCAATATTCTTGTGTCATGTCACGTTGCTTCACAATGCATCATGAAGTTTCCATTATCATTCTAAAACACATCCATTTTTTACTTTCAAATAATATCTTGTTTAATACCATATAACATAATTAAAAAGTTAAACAGTCCAAATTTTTGAAATATTAATCAATTATTAAATGAAATCAGTGTATCAATACATCCTAAAACATAAGCATGAAATACACATATCACATACCATATATGGAATTTGATGAAAAATTCATGATTGATATTTGTGGATTGTACATGTGAATTCTGGATTCTTGGATGATGAAAGTAAGGATAAAAACATAAAGGCATAATGATGTGGTGTCATAGGGATTCCATAGGTGAAAAGTGTGTATTGATGTGATCCTGGAGGGTGTAGGGATTTAGGAAGTAGAAGGTTAGTGATAATTTCTGGTACAAGATCTTAGTATAAATTAGGTACTGGGAAGTAGCGATAAAATTTGGTTTGGACATAAGAAATAGTATGGTATGATTTACTAATAAAAACTCATCTTTCTTGCTATAAAAAAATTCCAATGTTTTTTCACTTCCTAGTGATTTAACAATGGGATTATTTTATGTATGATATCTTAAAAAGGATTTATATCCATTCATGTATTGAGTGTACTTTGTTCTTGGGAAGACATATAAGCGGTGACCTAAACCATATTAAAACCATAGTGATGTTTACTTTAATTATAATCTCGTATATATTATTTCCAATTATAATCATAATCCTCATTGTGGTTTGGAAATAATAAGGTTCAAATGGGATCATCCCCATTAATTATGGAATAAAAATAATGGGAAAATAGGATTGAACTTACCGTTCTCCACCATTATAATATTTTTATTATTCATAAGACCACTAAGGGATTGGGAGACTAGAGGTCATTTTCCACATAATTTTATCCTCATTATTCTTTATCCCCTACCTCACTTTTATTTTCTATTATTAAATGAACATTCTTATATGTATGGTGATTTATATTTCAAGGTTTTCTTATAACATGGTGAAAATTTAATTCTAAAAGGGGGATTTCTTTATATATGGATAATAGTGCATGGTATTAGCCTTTCATACATAATTATTGGTCATGATGTTGATTAACGGTGGATTAGTATGTATCAATTACTTTTATACCCATATTCCCCAATTATTTGAGTTAACTAAATTGTAAAAAAGTTCATTTATTCTTTTTTATATTGGAATGATCTATTATATGGAATTAATGTTTGGAATTTTCGTGTTTATTCAAAAATGTTGAGGTCAGTGGATTTTTTCATCTTCCATTATATTATTTAAATTTTTATACATATTTTATTCATCCATTTTTAAGTCAAACATTTTATTATCAAATTGTTAAAAAATTTATAAATAAAGGATGTATGTTTTTTACTTTATTTGATGTTAGTGGAATTGAAATAAGATAAATTTTAGTGAAGATAGATCTAGAATATTTTCGTATATTGGAATCATATTAAGACAGATTTTTCATCGATAATTTTATGAAATATAAAAAGTGTTTTGGGACATGATTACAGACATGTAAGAACCTATAGGAGATGTTTTATATAATTTATAAGTAACTAGGTTCAATATGATACTAAAATATATAATATTAAACTAGTGGAATCCCACTAGGACTTCAGTGGGCTAGTCAGTGGTGTAGTACCACTACCCCATCCACCATAGTCCTCATATCACGATATTAAGAGTCTAGGGTCAGAAAAAGATTATTTTAAGAGACATATAATGTTCAATGGTAAAGTATGGCCTACTTTTAATTGATAGAGTTTTTATATTTTAATAAAATTTAATTTTAACACCTTTTGATTTCATGGTTCTCAACAATACTAAAAGAGGATAGCTGACACAATGATCCTTTTGAAGTTCTTATAATCTTATTATCCTTTTATAATTTTCACCTCTCTAAATTGACTGGTAGATTTTGGTATTATATTTTTTATTTCATAAGATCATAATGAAATCATTATCAAGCATGAGTATTTAAAATAGAATCTTGTGGAAGGTAAAAAATGATAAACACATGTCATTTACTACGATTTTTCTAGGAATAATTTTTTCACTAAGTAATTATAGGGATAAAGTCTGTTTTGAATGAATTTAAAGGTGGTAGTGGTTATATAAATTAGTTATTTTTTTATAATGGGATGGAGATCCCACCATTGGTCATTCCCATATAGCTGGTTGTGGTTTTAATGTAATTATATAATATGATGAGTTTTTAGTTATTTATATTCATTATTTAATTTTATTTGTATTATTATAAATATAAAATTATGGGGATCTTAATATAGTTGGGAATAATGGGATTTATACATGGAAAGTAAGTGATTCAATATAAATGAAGTATGATCATTGAGGTTGGTGGAATTTACCCCTGGTGGTTTTGATTACTATTTCATGTGATGGATTTCCTACTGGTTATGTAAAGATCACAAGTGATTATTCATATGATCAACATTATTATGTTGTGTCTTATGAAGTAATAAGATGGGATGAATAAAGTTCTACATAGTAGTCTCTAAAAGCTTATATATCCTAGATAAATATTTTCATTTGGTGTAACCCTAGTTGAACGAGGGTTAGTGGCTCAGGATACAGCCTTTATTGCTGGTGTGAGTTGTTTTTATAGCCCGATTTTTTGTAATACGATGGTAAACACAAAAGTCTATGTTTTTCATGGAGATGAAAACTTTAAAATTCAATATTAAAGAAATTTAAATGATCTATATATTAATGAAATCAAAATTAGTTTTCAATATAATGTTAACAGTTCATTGAACTAGGTTTTCACTAGACTTTGGGAAAGGGTATTAGGTGTATAAATTAAACATTTTTTTCATTTTTTAAAAATATAATTTTTATACTTGTTTCAAATAAAAATAGAGATTTATTATTTGGATAATTTATTTGGGTGGATTGACCGCAGGTTAGTGGTTGAAATGTTTTAATGTATAATGATACTAAGTGATCTATTGGATTGATGGTTTCCTTTAATATGGTGATACATGATTATTTAACTTCATTTTGTATAAAACCATCCCTATTATGAGGTTTGGGTCTTTATATATTGTTCATTGAGTCCTTATTGATCATATATTCAAGGTATAATCAAATTAACTAGTATATTTACGTATGTGTCTATGACTATTGGGTTTTACCATACTATATGAAGTTGATTCATGTGCTTTCAATGTGACTTCAATGGGGGTCACAAATTGGTTTGATCAATGTATGTGATAACCCATGAAAAGTTTTAAAAACCACTATTTGGATAATATATCACAAGGGAGTTCACCATCAACTTTTTAATGAATTTTACTTTATCTTTTCATGTATTTTGAGCCTTGTCAAAATAGGTGTTATCCTCATTAGTTCTTTGTGGTAGATTACTTTATATTAAACATAGTGTCCGAGTTAAGATATATTAGAAATACATTAATTCTTGATGACCAATATCATGAATAAAAAAATTGTCCCAATTATTTGAGGATAAATAGATCATTTCAAAGACTTAGGATAAGAGCAAATTGAGTACATTTTTATTGTTGATATAGCATGTTAGATCCTTTGGATTAGATAAAAGTGGGTCATATTTCTTATTATTTATTAGTTTTTGAGCCTCTAGATAAGGATGGTGTGGATCCCATTGAAATGTTACAATATCAAGCTAAAGAGTTTTTTTGGAGTAGATCTAGTCCTTTCTCTTTTTTATGGCTTAAAGGAAATCACCAGGATAAGAGTGAGGTGGCTTCGTCCTTATTATGATAGATTTCATCGGATCTTTTTTTGTGAATTATAGTGAATTTTATCCTTAGTAATGAGAGTTTTTTTCTTATGAGAAATATATCCAATGATATAGACAGGATCAGTCAAAGTTATATTGAATATGTGATGGATGAGATGTGATATGTGGAAAAGGGTTGACTGTGATGGGCCATATAAGGATATTTTGTTTGATTTCATTCAATTATTAAATTTATATATGTTACGAATGATTTATTCTAAGAGTAAGATATATTTATTCTAACTCATAATAATAATTTCGATGATATATTAGTGTATTATAAATCAATATTTTGGGACATCACCTAATAATAGGATATGTTCATGATGGATCATTATTCATGGACACTTCAAAAAGAATGGATATTATCATTCCACCCATGGTTTCAAATACCATAATTATGGATGGATATATAAATGTTTTCCTAATATTAATACAAAATCTAGAAGGCCGATTATATATATGTTACTTGTGATTTCAATATCAATTTTTAGGATTATACATAAACATTGCAAGCTATTATTCCAAGGATATTGGTTATTCCTTGACCATTACTACTATAATCCATGACTATAAAATGTTCCCCTGTATTAGGATGTGTGTTTTTGTTGTCTCTTCATTAAGTGGACTGACTAGGTTTCTATTGGCATGATCTATTACCCTACTAAATGATTATAGTGTTTTGAACATATCCAAGGGATCGAAGAAGAGTAATGGGTACTCACTTTACTTAATGTTGGTGAAATTCCTATGATTCAATTCCATATATGATACAGAGAATAAAATTATCTTAATAGATTCACATAGACTATACTAGTGTGGATAGTGATACAAGACCATGTGGGAGTGAATGATTATATCATTTTCACATCACTATGAAATAAACAATTAGTTAACTGGGATGTAGATGAGTTGAGTGAGTTAGCTATTATGTGTTTCATATGAGACTACCTGAAAACTAAGACATGATGAATGTATTACGATGAGGTATCTTGGGCAGTATGTGGACTAGTTTTTCTTTAGTAATAAGAACGTTATACCTTACCCATTATTGGATAGTTCTAATTTATATTCCCAATATGGGACTAACATGTGTGTATCTTCTAAGACAAAGTGCAACGTAGGTTTAATTTTGGTATTTTTTGATTATGTATATAATATATGGTTTGGTGGGTTCAATGAGACTCACCATAGACTTTGACATTCATTTACCTAATTAATAGCACTCAATGAGTTGATGATAGTGTGGAAACCCTTTGGTTTATTTTAATCACACCCTATCAATGTGGATTACATTGGTTTTGATGTATGTTGGTGCACCATTATATTTTAATTCATGATTAGGTATTATCATGGAGCTGGAGATGTAGAATGAGAAGGGATTTAATAACTAATAATCCAATAGTATATGGTTTAAATAATGGTTTGGACTCCACAATATTTTATTTCAGTTTTTAATTTATAATGTTATTGGAATAGGTGATGATTTTTTATTTTTTTTTATGGATCCTTATGATGAATATTATAGAATGATTATACTATTATATATATATATATATTCTAGATGGTTTAATTTTCTATAATATAATATAGTACACTATTGTTAGATCTATATTTTATATTCTATATGTTGGTATGTATAATGTATCGATGGTTCTTGATGAATTTTATAAGATTAGATCATATCCATTTTATTCTATGAGAAAACACCACTCTCACATTTAACTTATTATATTTTCAGTAGTTCTTTTCCATTTTTATATCGACAGGCATGTAAGTGGGGAAATGAAAGATTGGATTGGGTAATAGCATAGGTGATCCATGGTAGGACATTACAATATAGTATAATAGTTTGTTTAGTTTTGGAAATTTTTAATATTTATACATTAAAATTACATTTCATGATAAGGGAGGTAGATCATGATTATGTATGGCCAAAATGACTATGGTTACATACAAACATTCTAAATTATTTCATATCATGGTAGTTGGAACATTAATTTAAATTGATATTTTGTATTTGATCTTTCTAGGTACATATTGGATGGGGCACATGATATGTCTTTGGGATCGAAAAAAAATCATTTATGACATCATATATTTTTTATGATCAAGGCATAGTTATGGAATCCCTATCATTCCAATGGATATTGTAGATTGAAATATTCCCTTGGAGTGATTCATTATAAATATGAGTCAATAATAATCTATTTGATATTTTTTAAAATTAATATTAGTTATGATGAAATTAAATTGAATAAATGAGTTTGATTCATGATCTTACCCCATTAGAAACCCCTTCCGAGCCAATAGTGAAGATAAGAGTGATCCCCAAAACCTACCTCCAATTGGATGTAGTTTGGAGACTAGAACCAATGGTATAAAACCAAAAAGTGGGAGAAATTACCATGACAAATCCCAATAACAAAAAATAAAATAAAAACTAAATCTATAGGATATAAGATAAACCCCAATCAAAATTTCATATAAATTTCACACATAAAAAATGTCTCCAAAATTAAATACCAAAATGAAACTCTAGTGGAAGTGAAAGAAACATTGACCACAACCTATATATACTAGTGTGGTCAATCTCGATCACCAACTCCTTCCAAAAAATCTTTAAAAAATATTTATATATTATGGTAAACATAGAACAATACACAGTACGATCCTCCCTCAGATGTCTTATCAACATTTGGAAAATGAATACTAATTTTTTAGTGAATAAACAATAGAACTAACATGAATCTAGACCAGTTCATCTATCACCCCACCTAACCAAGGCTCAAAAAACCAATACTTAATTCTAGAATTATTACATAGTATAAAAAGTGTATTTCTTAAAAAGGTAACTTGGAACCACTTCCTCGCTTATTATGTCACTCCCATACACAAATGGCATAGATACACTAATTAAAACCCTTGTATATAATTCCATTAACAATATATCCACATTTGGGAACCAAAAACAACACAGAACAATAACAACACAACCTCACATCACATCCCCATCATAGTATCATATCGAGAACATGAAGGATACCGAACCCATTCTTCCCACAGAAAATGAATGATACCCACCATTAATTCACACTAAAATCATATAATCGGGTCATCTAGTTTATATAGGCACAAAAATATAGAACACTTATAACCCAAATATATATATACACCTGATTCCCCAATCCATCATATCCCATGCTACGTCTGAAGGGGAAATAGGTAAGAAGGATTTTTATTCCATTTATCCCCTTTATAACCAAAATTTTGGGGAAAACCCAATAGCCAAAACCATATATGTGTTAGTAAGGTTACCCAACTAAGGTGGTGGTGTGTATAAAATATCCAAAGAATATAAGATTTATAATTTCCACACATAATCTGAACCTAAGGGTTCACACCAAACCAACGCTATTATCAACCAAAAAAGTGATTACATCATTATTAACACATTGTAATTACTATTTCCATCACTATATCACATACCAATCCCATATGTTCACATAATATAGACACAGAAATATTACTAACTCCCTAATTTATTTACTATTACAAATTTCTAGATTTTCCACTATCAGCAACATTTCAATTATTAAACATATCTAACATCAAATAATATATGAATAATCAAAAAAATTTATTCACACTTTTATATTTTCATCCAAAAATAATAATTTCATTAATAATCCAATCATTTATTATTTTTCAAGCCATTACTATTTACCAATACCATTAATTCCTACTTTATTATATTACTAATTTCTTCAATTCAAACAATGTTCCATTCAAATTAGAAAATATAACACAAATCCCAAATAAATGATCCCATCACCACATTAACCACCACAAAATCCATTCCAATATCCATTATAAAATACAAAACCAAAAAACACAACACCATTCCACATCAATTGATCCAAATCACCAAACCAAAACACAACTATCAAACCACCATAGCCATACCATTCCAATATTCCCAAACTAACAACCAAACCCTTAACGAAAAACACCCTAACCATATCAATAATAAACAATAGAAACAAGGAAAATTTAATCATAAATTTGGAATAAAATCATATCAAACAACTCTTCTAGGAAAATTTTCATATTTATTCATCACATTATGAATAAGTCTATCAATAATGGTTTCCAAACTTTCTAAGATAACATTTCATTACTATATATAATTGATTATACAATTAGTAAAGGTTTCTCAATCATTACAATAATTTTAATCAAGATATTTTATAGTAGAAACAATTAATTGAATAAAAAAGACAAGAAAAAATCATTACACCTAATTGAATGGGGTTTGCTACATGAATTAAACATCATTAATTAGCTATATTAAATATCATATTTACATTAAAACCATTTAGAACAAAATAATATTTCATTAGTTGTTAATGTTTTTTAGGTCTTCTTATACCACTTTTAATAGGTGAAATTATTATTAATATTAACCTTATAACATGTTCATCCCTATGTCTTCTTATAAAATGTCCAAACAAAGTTAATATATTCTCAATTATATTCTCACCATTATTAGTATGTAATAAATTATATAACTCCTCAATAACATGATATTTAGGCTCACTAACTGATTCATTATCCTCACTATGGGAAACACGATATCAAACCCAAGAATCTTTATTAATAAAAATATATAAATATTTAAAAACACACTTTTCACTTTAACTTTCTGTTAAACATTCTCATCTCACCACCATGATTCATTTCCTTTGGGAAAAAACGTTTTTGATACTCCTAAAATAAAGTTAGATATATTTTAAACACTTTTACCTACCTCATCCAACATATAGTTAATTATTCATTGAAATTATAAATACATATATTTAAAACTATTGATATCAAATTCCATTATAAGGAAACCATTTAGGCTCCACCATTTATTTATTTCATTCCTTAATTGATTCACATTTATCTAATAATTATGAACTTCTATGTGTGAAACTAATTAATGTGGTTGGTTGCTTATAATTTCATAGGGTATAACCTTTCAATTATAAATAAATATTTTATAAAACATTCTTAGCATGAAAAAATAAATTTGGTATCCTCTAGATTTACTTCTATAAGTTAAGTTATGCTCCACTCATTTGTTAAAGATATTATTCTCTTCCACAAAATCACAATTATTGTAAAAATCTAGGATATTTAATCCTTTATCATTTACAAATCCCAAATGAAACCCTCCATGAACATCTATGTGATATCTACAATCCATTCCTATATACCCATTTAGGACTACTACAATAAAAATATTCTCATGTTTTGGAAAACTATGAATGAAATGATCTTATTTAACCAAAAACAATATACTTTTTTATATATCTGGACCCACATGGGGTGCAGAAACACTAACAATGCTGAAAGTATCATTTCCTATAACTATCTTAGTGGATATGATTATATCCCCTCATATTATGTTTCTAACCACTTTATATATTAATTTTAAAATACATCATAATACTAAAACCATTTAGGGTCTTAGTTTTACCCAAATACCAAAGTTCGAAACCAGAAATATCCAATTATTTAGTTTTTTCTCCCACGCATTTAATCTCTTTTATACACAATACACTAATATCTATTCTAATCATATTATCTATAAATTCCGAATAATTTCCTATTAACATTCTATTATTTAAATTAGATATCTTAAGCTTATGATTTTGGACTAGATTCCATACCCTAACCCCCATATCCATCTAGAAAGGTGTGAAAACCCTTACTCATTTAACACATCACACAAGAATGATTATTGTAGATCTAAATAATTTGTCCCCACACTCAAGAAATGAATTTTTTTCTATGATGAGGTAGTATATTATTCACATGTTGATACATTTTATCTATTTTATAAAATGATTATTATATTTTATCATTACTATTTACTGCTAAGTGCAACTCCCCTCCTTTATCTTAGCCTGGGACCAGTAATGTTGGAAATAAAATTCCCACAGGTGGAGATGAATGAATAAAAAAATACAAAAAAAATCACAATAACTCGAAAAATTATTTTATTCACCCATTTTACCTTACATTAGAAAATATGATTCATTAAATTATATACGGTAATCTATAAAATCCACCTAATGAAAGAAAAACAACATTCTTCCACATTTTTTTCATTAATAAAGAAATATAATCCCCAAATATCATACCTAAATGAATTCTTTGACGATTGAAATTCAGTATAAAATGAGATTAAAAATATTCTAATCTCCACCAACCCTCTTCTCAACCATCCTCAACACCTCTAAAAGAAAAGGTACACGATGTAATAGTCTGATAATGTATAATCTACTACATTAGATTCCTCTAAAATGATTCTCATCCTCAAGAATAAAAACCAAATTTAGAAGAAATAATATGGCCATAAAAACTAAAAATCAACATGGGATACCTTTCAAACTAGAAAAACATCATCACTAAAACATAATGCATCAAATTGAAAAATAATCTCAATTAAATCATCACTAAATAAATCATTTTGACATTAATAAGAGATTAGGTTTAACAAATACTAATATACTACATTTGAATATGTGATTCAAATTCAAACATTCAATCATATAAGAAACCATGCCTCTATATGACAATAACCAAGGGAATGACACAACCATGAAACACCTTCTATGGATGTTCTTAAATTCTAATAAGTTGGTCCATAAATGTGGAATATTCCTTGTAACTCCATGACCCCATTTACCCAGAGTCGGTGCATTATTTTAATACATTGGCATGATTACAAGGAATAAAGTCCCAAAGGACCGATCAGTTTAGCAGTCTTGGAAAATAGATTACATACATGAATGTTACATTACACTTCATAATGTACAAAACAACATAAATAATCATTTATGAATTCCATTGTTCCCTTGTCTTAACCCTGCATGTCAATCACAATATACTTCTTGGAATCCTGGGAAAAATAAAACATAGAAAGGGGTGAGCTCAAACGCTCTGTAAGGGTAAGCAATACAGCGGAAACATTCATAAATAAGCATAAACATTTAAGGAAATGTATAACTAAAACAGAAGCCTTTACAACATACACTTCAACATAGTATTGAAAGAATAAAATGAAATAATATCATTTACTTATTCACATGGATATTCTATGAATCGAATAATCACATGCAATATCAATAACCACTTTCATAATGATGGAATGCATAATGCCGAACTTTAATTTCTATGTCAATGCCTCATCCCAAGAACTAAGGTATAACTGTAACCAGAACCCAACCAGGAGAGCCTCGGTAACCGGACTCTAACCCGGAGTGCCTCTAATAACCAGACACCAACCCGGAGTGCCTATAATAACTGGACACCAACTCGGAGTTACTCTAATAACCGGACACCAACCCGGAGGGCTTACTTTTACCGGTCCCCAACCCGGAACATACTAGTCCAACACATTCATCTTAAGAAGAGGATGAAATATAACATAAACATTCGTATAAAAACTAACATACAAAATGTCAAAACATTAATCATAAACCATTAATGGAATAAAAATAACTCATCCATAGTAAAAAATATCACAAAACCTTAAATACAATATGGATGATTTGTATCATAATAAATCAACTTGAAACAAGTGTAAAATTTATCAAATGATGTTGACATAGATGAAATCAATACTATTTGAGAGAAATATCTATTTTTTTGAAATCATTTAAAAGTAACATGTTTATAGAAAGAACATTTATTTTGAAAATATATTTATAAGCTTGTGAAGGAAGCTTCAAAGGTGTAATAAAGGCGGAGAATAACCGCACCCTCCGTATAAGTTAAAAAATACATTCAAACCTTAACTTTGTCAAAAAGGTAAAAAAGTAACTTGTTTCGAAAAAAGTTGGAATGATTACTTGAAAAACATATAAAGTCAAATAACGGTATAAATGACTTTAACCCATTGTCTATTAAATAGCATAAATGTTTTGAAAGACATATTTAAGAAACATGGATGTGGATGATAAAGAGGTCCCAGAAGATAATTATGTATAAACAACCTCAGATAATGAAGAGATTGTGAAATAAACCCTTACCAATTTGGTAACTTACGAATCATACACCCCATGAAGGAGGTATCATAAAATGAATATGTAAATACACATAAATTAAAGTTTATTACACAAAGAACACAATTATAGGCAGTACATACACCACACAAAAGGTAATAGTGGCAATATGGCATGAATCTCACGGGAATAAGGAGTAAGATGAAAACCCCTTACCTTGTACTTTTACTTGGTTGGGGTAGTTTAACCTCTTTTATAATGGTGAAATAATTGTTATTAAATTATACAATAATCATATACATTAATATGATATCATATATGATCTTTTAACATTGATTTGTTAATAATGTCTTAGTATTATCGTTGTTTCGGGTGTTAACTTACTTGTTTTCTTTTATATATTTTGTTAAGTAAGCTGTGTTTTTCATGGATAGGATATATCTTAATCATACCCAGAATGATATCAAGTCCTTATATACTATTATTAATCATCAAATGATAATTATACTTGAATGGATACGATGGAGAATGAATCTTATCGCGTTCGTGGAGACGGTAGTCCGTACGTACGCACGAGCGACAATATCATTCTTTTGATATTAAAATAATATATAATTGGATGGTATATCATATATAAAGAATAATTATCATGTTATATTTATTATTTAAATGAGTTACACATCATTATTATACCCATCCAAATAATAATTTATGGAATAACAATTACACCACGACGTGGAGACGGTAAGTCGTACGTACACACGTATGGTGACATGTTATTCAAAGGATGGATAGAATACTGAATATGGTTGTATCATATTTATAATAACATCATAGTATATATAATATACTGGAGTTATTATTTTATAATGGTAATAACAAAGAAGAAAGAAGTGGAAGAAGAAAGGAACTTGAAAAAGGGTGGTGAAATCATTACATTCTTCTTCGGGTTCTTCATTTTTATTTGATCATAAGGGCTTAATAGGATGGATTTATGACTAAAGTAAGGCCTATAAGATGAATTGATGTAAGTTGAGAGAGTATTTGGGAAGGGGTTGGCCGAACCAAAAGGCTTTGAAGGTGTGAATTAATGAGAAGGGGGAGTGTCCTTTTATAAGAGGGGTGAGGGGCACCTTTGGAAAAGCTAGAAATATTATTTTATAATAAATTCATATTCGGTTTATAATGGATAAAAAGTGTATTATTTAAAGGTTAAGGTGTGTATGGGTATGAAAACACTCAACCAAAAGAATTTAGACAGGTTTGGGTTACTATATTAACCTTATCATTAAATATTAACTCTTAGATAATTAGTTTCACTTTTACAATGTCTCTTTGTATTTTTATATTATATGGTTAATAAACTTACTATATACATCCAAGAGACCCCCCAAGTGGTTCATTAATGATACACATATAATTATATAAGTCTCCTAGCCGAACCATAGATTTTTAGGAATTTAATATCAATTAATAATATAATATTTATTTTAAAAACTCCTTTATGTCAATTTTGACACTATTCAATAATTGATTTTTTTAAAAATAAAAACAGAATGATTACATCGAAAAAAGTTAATTAAATCATTCATAACATGTCATATTAACCTATAAAATTATTTTAATTCATAAAAATCTCAAATTATATTTATTTGTATATCTACAATATCAATCATTTTAATTTTTCACTATTATGGTAATTACTACATCACCATTATGTCATAAATAAATTAAATTATTTAATGTCGAAAAATTATAAATAAAATATTATTATGTATAAAATCTTTTTATATTTCTAATTAATATTTATAGTAAAAAATCCAACATATATAACCCTATATAAAAATTGTTTTTCTAAAAGATATATGCTTGTGTCATTTTTGTATTCATTTTAACTTAATTAAAATAAAGTGTCCCTATCACTTAAAAGTGGAACCATGGGGGTCTGAAAATTGACACCAAGATGACCATGGTCGGACATGTATCAACCAATAATATTAGGACACGTTTTAGGGTAATTTGTTATTATTATAATATTACTCTTGAACCCTTATTTATTGGATTTACCCTTTAACCATGGTAAATAAAATATTTACCGAAGTAATTATTCAAATGTCTAAAAATAAAAGTTACCTATTTACACAATTTGAACATCCTGATTCCAAATATGAAATCCATTTTTCCAAATTCAAAACATAAAAGTGTCATAAATTAATTTAAAATTAATTCCCATTGTGAAAATAAAAAGCATGTTTTTAAGATATAATAACTATCAAAAGATTGATACTTGTTTACGTTCGGTTTAATTGTGAAATTATGTCCAATGACCAAAATTGTATTAAATGGTAAAAATATATTCTAAATATACTTCAAAACCACTCAAATTCATAATTTATCAGTATTAATTATTTTGATTAAAAAAGTTGTTTTTAATTTTAATTTAGTAATTTTCACTATTCATCAAATTATTAAAGTTATCAGAAAAGTAACAAAATTTCACCTTAGGCTAAATTTGATACTCTAAATCCAAAAATGAAGTCCATTTTGAGAGATAAAATTTCTAAAATTTTAAAAAGTACGTATTACTATTCATAACATCTACTTTGATTGGACATGGTGTGTGTTAGAACTTGAAGTTGCGTACAACACACGCTGTTGTATTATTCAAAGAAAAGCATACTGTGGAAGCTCGGGGTGTTACATTCTCCACTCCTTCAAAAAATTACATCCTTGAAATTTTATATTGTTCTTTGAAAATAAAGGTTGAAAAAAGAAAATATCTTTGTGGAAAAACCCACATTGTAAATTTGGTTAATAAAATTTAGTCTTAACAAGATAAAAAGATAAATGAAAGGGTCACCACAAAATTATGATCTCGATTAGGAGGACATTGGTGGAAATTATAGAAATATAATTGGAGGAAAAATGTAAATATTTATAGGTAGTGACTGAGGTCATCAATCACAAACAAGTTTAAAATTGAGGTCCATAAATTCATCAATCTATGATGATCTAAAATACTATCGGTTCAACAAAACATAAGGTATTAGGATAACACATTTTTGATGTTTCAAAATATCTTAGTTGAAATCCCACATCGAAAAATGAATTAATGAGGCCTCTATTTAAAATAAAGAGTGGAAAGTATGAAGATTACTGAAAATAACACATACTAGGGTTCCATGTAGGAAAATATGGATATGGAAGAGAAATCTAACCATCAATTATCTGATTTAGAGTGGTAGAGAACATGGCTATGAAAATGTAATCAATCCCAAAGCCATAAATTAGTGATGATCTAGGGTACCATCTAGGACAACATTTTTGTTCTAAGTTCCTTTTTTTAATGTTCAGGAATTTATTTATGAGATTGGCTAAGATCATAAGGAGATAAACTTACTTTATAATGAGAGGTTTATCCATTAATAAATTTCTACCACAAACTCATCTTTCACCCCAAAACATAATACAACTCAAAAATACTCAATTTATCCTAATCGTGTAGGGTTTCAAAAATAATGAATTTATAATTCACATATCAGACCACTTATGCAAAGAAACTACATTATACCATCCAGGAACATCATATAGCACAATGGTATGCGATAAATCCCAATTTCACTATGGTTGTGGGTTCGATTCCCGTAGCTTTGTTTGACACGACGGGTCGTCACACGGTCTGCGTGTTGTCCTTTTATAAAAATCCAAAAAAATAACCTTTCAAACATAATCCATTCCAACCATTAGACTTATCCAAAATACTATTATCCAAACCCACAGTCCAAAATTTACAAGGAAGTTAAACATAATGATGATCCTTTTTTCCAGGTAATAACATGTGAATGCCTTCCTCATATATTCATTTGCAACACCGCAACATCCTTAATTACCAAAATCAACCATCTCTTATTCCAAAATCACTACCTCAATATTAGGACCATATTAAGGTTTATCTTTCCTTCAACCATGTAATTTCCAAAAAAAATTAACTCGCTCTAGAGTCACTTTTCTTAGTACCATAAAATCTCAAATCCTTAATTAAATAGTACTGTAGTACAATCATTATTTATTACTAGAAAATCATTTATACAACACTTAAATGAAATAATTCTAAAATAACAACAGAAGAACACTAGTCATTCCTCTTCATCTGTGGTAGTATCAAAACTAGATTATTATCCAATAGCATCATTTGCGGCATAGTCTGATGACTGGGACATTGGTTTGCATAGTGTCCAAACTCCTTGAAAATGAAGCATTGTACATTTGAAACCATTTTCTTACCCTTACAGTCACGTACTTTGTGCCCTTTTCCTCTACAATTATAACAAACTCCCATTCCTTTCAGGCAAGTTCTAGGGTGTTTCATCCCATAGTTATCACATATGGGAAAATTCTTCTTTTCCCTCTTCCCTTTATCCATCTTTCTCTCTTCCATCCTTTTCTTCTCTTGCTTCCCTTCAAAGCCATAGGACTCAGTAAACTCTTTACTTGTCTTATAAACACATGATATTATTTATTCATATAATGATAATACATGCAAGACTATTTCTCTTATAAATTCTGGCTTAAGACCATGAAAGATATGATCATTATTTCTCTTTGGATCATGTGCATTGCTGGAGTTCTCATTCTTTCTACTAGGCGCCATTTCTAAACAATGGCATAAACTAGTTCAGTTTATGAATTGCAATGAATAATTACCAAAATACCTAACACAAATTGAACAGTTTGTGGATATAATCCATAATCATAAAAAAAATTCTTTGAGTATGTATATACTCATAAGCCCTTCATAATGGTTTGTAAAGAAAATGATAATTATCCTAAGCATATCCCCCGGGAGTGTCGTAACCAAGAGTGTAGCAAGGACCGTTGTCGTGCATCATTTCCTGTTTGAGTCTTGCTCAAAGCGGTGTTTTCGGGTTTTACCCCTAGGTACATCTGTGCTAGAGCCGCCTCTACCTGCTCGTATCCAGAGAGGGATGTAATTCTCAGAAAACCCACAAAATCTCTACAATACCAAAATTTGAGGAAGTTCTTCTATACTAATCCTCAAAGTCTATCTTAGGGATATGTGCTCTAATCAGAGTTTATCTAAATTTAGTTTCCAAGGTTATTGCTAAACTTCCTCTGATGCCAACTATAATGCCCCGAACCCAGTTACCCAGAGTCGGTGCATTATTTTAATACATTGGCATGATTACAAGGAATCAAGTCCCAAAGGACCGATCAGTTTAGCATTCTTGGAAAATAGATTACATACATGAATGTTACATTACACTTCATAACGTAAAAAACAACATAAATAATCCTTTATTAATTCCATTGTTCCCTTGTCTTAACCCTACATATCAATCACAATATACTTCTTGGAATCCTGGGAAAAATAAAACATAGAAAGGGGTGAGCTCAAACGCTCCGTAAGGGTAAGCAATATTGCAGAAAATTTTCTAAATTAGAATAAACATTTAAGGCAATGTATAACTAAAACAAAAGCCTTTTAAACATAAACTTCAACATAGTATGGAAAGAATAAAATGAAATAATGTCATTTACTTATTCACATGGATATTCTACGAATCGAATAATCACATGAAATATCAATAAACACTTTCATAATGATGGAATGCATAATTTCGAACCTTAATTCCTGTGTCAAGGACTCGTGCCAAGACCTAAGGTATAACTATAACCAGAACCCAACCTGGAGAGCCTTTGTAACTGGACTCCAACCCGGAGTGCCTCTAATAACCGGACACCAACCCGGAGTGCGTCTAATAACCGAATACCAACCCGGAGTGCCTCTAATAACTGGACACCAACCCGGAGGGCTTACTTTTATTGGTCCCCAACCCGGAACATACTAGTCCAACACATTCACCTTAAGAAGAGGATGAAATATAACCTAAACATTCGTATTAAAACTAATATACAAAATTTCAAAACATTATTCATAAACCATTAATGGCATAAAAATAACTCATCCATAGTCAAAAATATCACAAAATCATAAATACAATATGAATGATTTGTATCATAATAAATCAACTTGAAAAAAGTGTAAAATTTATCAAAGGATGTTGACATAGATGAAATCAATATTATTTGAGAGAAATATCTCTTTTTTTAAATCATTTAAAAGTTGCATAATTATAGAGAAAACCTTTATTTTGAAAATATCATTATAATCTTGTGAAAGAAGCTTCAAAGGTGTAATAACAGAAGAGAATAACTGCACCCGCCGTATAAGTTAAAAAAGACATTCTTACCTTAATTTTGTCAAAAAGGATAAAAAAGTAACTTGTTTCGAAAAAAGTTGGAAAGATTCCTTTAAAAACATATAAAGTCAAATAAGGGTATAAATGACTTTAACCCATTGTATATTAAATAGTAAAATTTTTTTGAAAGACATTTTTATGAAACATGGATGTGGATGATAAAGAGGTCCCAGAAGATAACTACGTATAAACAACCTCGGATAAAGAAGAGATTGTGAAATAAACCCTTACCAATTTGGTAACTTACGAAACATACACCCCATAAAAGAGGTATCATAAAATTAATTTTTAAATACACATAAATTAAATTGTATTACACAAATAACACAATTATAGGTAGTACATACACCACACAAAATGTAATAGTGGCAATATGGCATGAATCTCACAGGAATAAGGAGTGAGATGAAAACCCCTTACCTTGTACTTTTCCTTGGTTGGGGTAGGTTAACCTCATATATAATGGTGAAATAATTTTTATTCAATTATACAAGAATCATATATATTAATATGATATCATATATGATCTTTTAACATTGATTTATTAATAATATCTTATTATTATCGTTGTTTCGGGTGTTAACTTACTCGTTTTCTTTTATATGTTTTGTTGCCTAAGCTATGTTTGTCAGGGATAGGATGTATCTTAATCATATACAGAATGATATCAAGTCCTTAGATACTATTATTAATCATCAAATGAGAATTATACTTGAATGGATACGATGGAGAATGAATCTTATCGCGTTCGTGGAGACGGTAGTCCGGACGTACGCACGAGGGAAAATATCATTATTTTTATATTAAAATAATATATAATTGGATGGTATATCATATATAAAGATTAATTATCATGTTATATTTATTATTTACATGAGTTACACATCATTATTATACCCATCCAGATAATAATGTATTGAATAACAATTACACCTTGACGTGGAGACTGTAAGTCGTACGTACACACGTATGGTGACATGTTATTCAAAGGATGGATAGAATACTGAATATGGTTGTAACATATTTATAATAACGTCACAGTATATATAATATATTGGAGTTATTATTTTATATTGGTAATAACAAAGAATTAAGAAGTGGAAGAAGAAAGGAACTTAAAAAAGAGTGGTGAAATCATTACCTTCTTCTTCGGGTTCTTCCTTTTGATTTGATCAAAAGAGATCCTTACGATGGATTTATGACTAAAGGAAGGCATATAATATGAATTTATGGAAGTTGAGAGAGTATTTGGGCAATGTTTGGCCGAACCATAAGGCTTTGAAGGTGTGAATTAATGAGAAGGGGGAGTGTCCTTTTATAAGAGGGGTGAAGGGAACCTTTGGAAAAGCTAGAAATATTATTTTATAATAAATTCATATTCAGTTTATAATGGCTAAAAAGTGTATTATTTAAAGGTTAAGGTGGTTATGGGTCGAAAAACACTCAACCAGTAGAATTTAGACAGTTCTGGGTCACTATATTAACCTTATCATTAAGTATTAACTCTTAGTTAATTAGTTTCACTTTTACAATGTCTCTTTGTATTTTTATATTATATGGTTCATAAACTTACTATATACATCCAAGAGACCCCCAAGTGGTCCATTGATGATAAAAATATCATGATATAAGTCTCTTTGACGAACCATAGATTTTTAGGAATTTAATATCAATTAATAATATAATATTTGTTTTAAAAACTCTTTTATGTCATTTTTGACACGATTTGATAATTGATTTTTGTAAAACTCATAACAGAATGATTACTTCTAAAAAGGTTACTTAAATCAATACTAACATGTCATATTAACCTAAAAAATTATTTTAATTCATAAAAAGTCTCAAATTATATTTATTTGGGTATCTACAATATCAATCATTTTAATTTTTCACTATTATGCTAATTACTGCATCACCATTGTGTCATAAATAAATCAAATTAATTAATTTCTAAAAAATATAAATAAAATTTCATTATGTAGGAAATATTTTTATCTTTCTAATTAATATTTATAGTCTAAAATCCAACATATATAACCCTATGAAAAAAATTGTGTTTCTAAAAGATATATGTTTGTGTCATTTTTGTATTCATTTTAACTTAATTAAAATAAAGTGTCCCTATCACTTACAAGTGGCACCATGGGGTCCCAAAATCGACCCAAAGATGCCCATGGTCGGAAATTTATCAAATAATAAGGTTAGGACATGTTTTAGAGTAATTGTTTTATTATTATAATATTATTTTTAACCCTTATTTACGGGATTTACCCTTTAACCATGGTAAATAAAATATTTACTGAAGTAATTATTCAAAATGTCTAAAAATAAAATTTACCTATTTACACAATTTTAAAATCCAGATTCAAAATATTCAATCCATTTTTTCAAATTCAAAACATAGAAGTGGCATAAATTAGTTTAAAATTAATTCCCGTTGTCAAAACAAAAAGTGTGTTTTTAAGATATAATAACTATCAAAAAATTAATACTTGTTTATGTTCGGTTTAAATGTGAAATTATATCCAATGACAAACATTGTATTAAATGGAAAAAAATGTTCGAAATATACTTTAAAACCACTCAAATTCATAATTTTTCACTATTAATTATTTTTATTAAAAAAGTTGTTTTTAATTAAAATTTAGTAATTTTCACTATTCATCAAAATATTAAAGTTATCTGAAAAGTAACAAAATTTCACCTTAGGATAAATTCGACACTCCGAATCCAAAAATGAAGTCCATTTTTAGAGATAAAATTATATAATTTTAAAAAGTAGGTATTACTATTCATAACAGCTACTTTGATTGGTCATGGTGTGTGTTAGAACTCGAAGTTGCATACAACCCACGCTACTGTATTATTCAAAGAGAAGCATACCGTGGAAGCTCGGGGTGTTACATTCCTTAATATAAAACTCACCCCAAACAATGAAAAAGGATTCATAATAAAAATTCAGATTAAACCACAACACATGGAAAACTTCATGGATTTGATTTAGTTAAAGGGAAGGGATAAATGATATGTAAACTCACTATCATGATTCAATAATGTTTGATAATCTTGGGGTAAATCTTACTCCATTGACTGGACCAGAAAATACCATGATGAGGAGAAACCTCTAAGATCACATTGTGTTTGATCTCAAACTATATAGTAATCTTCCTCCTATCATCATAAAACATCTAGTGATTATGAATTTCAATAATTATCTCAAAAACCATATATAACTTCTTAGTCATGATTTTTACCACATTTAGTCCAAGGACCACTGGATACCCAACCTCAGACCATGGAAATAGTGATATATGCAGTTTTCTAAACAATTCCTTGAATTAATCCTTACCGATGAAAGTGTGATAACTATTTGATAGGTAATCTTGACCATAGGTAGGCGTTATAACCATGAACCACTAATATTAAAAACACATGCTTGTAACATGTTACCTAATATATCAATAGTCAACTCTATCTGACCATCCATCTAATGATGGATCAAAATTCTAAGCCATAACTAATCCAATATCGTATTGAAAACTATCCCAAACTCATAAAGTAAAATTATGATCTTAATCAAATATATTCATCCTCAAAACCCCATAAATATTCAAAATCACATCCACATACTTCCTTATCATAGTATCTATAAAAATATACTCCTTAATCACTAGGAAATGTGTGAACTTCATCAGTTATTCCACAACCACCGAAATAATACATAATCCTTTCTAAGCTAAAGTTAAATCAATGACGAAGTCTATCAAGATAGAATACCACTCTCCCATATTTACCTCAAATTGAATTATTAAACTTTCAAGAACATAATTCCCTATCTTCCCCAATTATTGGACTATGAATCATAATATAAGAATCATAACATGAACATTTCCTCTAACTACTTTATCTATAGCCTCCAAAACTAGATCCTAAAATCATGATTCATATTATATATATCTGGATATAAAACCAAGGTAGATATATAAAAATCATTGGAAAACAATTCCTTATTAATGTATTGAATGAGAATTTTACCATGAAACATCACAAATTATTGTTCATCCTTTGACCATCCTTTATAAACATACCCATAAAATATGTAAACTCATAACTTCACTACCTCAATTCCTCCCTATTAGGACTCCTCCACCTGTTTCTACAAGTATAATATCATTTTAATCTATCATAATAAACCTCTACAATAAACATCCTATATATAAAATTGTATTACTTCAAGCTTTACCATCACTATCGATGAAGATTTAGATTCTTGAATAACATCTCCCCATGAATTCTTACTTAGTGTATCAATATCTACATTCCCTTTCCGTAGGGTGTAGAAAATCTCAATTTCATACTTCAAAAATAAATCTATCCTTACCTGATGAAGAAGATTTAGTTTTCATAGATATAAGATATAGCTCATGACTTTCGGATTTTTTGATACTAAAATCATTCACCAATGAGATTGTATTTCTACAACATCATATAAAACTTCATTTCTTCCAACTAAATATATTGTGAAATATAGTTATGCTTGGTGACAGTCATATTTCATGCATCAATTTTTATTATTAAATTCATTAATATTATTGTTTTCTTATTTACTTAAGCCTAATTTCCATTGATTTTAAGATTTATTTGGAAAGAATAATTTTTAATATCTTTTTGGAAAAAAATGAATAAATGGGAATTAATTTTGTCAATGGAAAACATTATATTTTTAAGGTTTAAAAGTACGATCAAACCTTAGAAAGTAATTTGAGAGAATATTGTTGTCATGAGGAAGTATCAAAGATCAGTTGTAGATAATCTTTGTGGAATATAAGAGAAAGTTCATATCTAGTGAGGGGCAGTTCTATGAAAAATAGATCATAGGTTGTGTGAGTCGACATTGTGAGATGAAATTGTTCATAGGGTTAGGTGACCTAATGGGAAGAATTTTTTTTAGGTTCATACCATATGATATAAAAGTTTCTAGTATATATTTAAACCTATAATTTATAACTTAGAGTATATGAGACAATATTTTGTTCTTTAAATGTACATGTGGATGGGGTTATATGTCAAAGTTTTGAATTGTCTTCATCCTCACCATAGGTTTTTCACTACAACTGGAGTTATCACATTGCATCTATGATCATGAAATTCCATTGAAGCCTCTATGGAAGCTTGATTTTACTACCTTATTGAATTATAAATGATCAATCCATAGACAAGTTGAACTATATTATACATAATAATAATCATTCTGAGGGAACTCAAGGTTGTCTTGTTATCCCTCTATAAAACTATAAATCCCTAAAGACACCATAGGAACATTATTTTCCTTTATGAAGAATCCCATATCACATTATGATTACCTAGATATAATTTTTATTTTAAATAGGATATAATGTCAATAATATTATTTAATTTCTATCATAAGACACAATATTGACTTCATAAGAGTTAATTCAATTGTAAATATCAATGAAAATATCATGTCCCATGTCAGTTTCTTGATATCATGTCTTCTATTCCTAGGGTTTGATGAAATATTTATGAGGATGAGGATGTGCCACATGGATGGAGCTCATGGTTTTGATGTATTTTTAACATGAGGTTCTATATATTCAAGATCAAAAATGTATTGTAGGTATGATATTGTATCCACAAGGATGGAAATGGTGTTGGAGTAGAAAAGGGATTTCATGTGGTGAGTTATTCGAGTTGCAAGTGTATGTTTTGTGAATTTATTTACAGAGTTAGTAGATATGAATGTTTTTTTAGTGGCCTTCATGTTGAAAAGTATAGATATAACAGGACATCCATACAATTTTTTTTGTAAGTATAGTGATGATAAAATATTTTTGTGTTATGAAGGGTGCTTCTGCATTGAATTTATATATGCAGTATGAATATAGTTCAAGATAAATTTTGTTTTACTCTAAGATTAATCTTTTCACTATATTATGTTTTATATTTATAGAAAATTATATTTTTCTTCTCTATATCTCCTGATAATTTTTAGTTATATAATGGTAGAGATGGATGTATTTTTTCATGCATATTTTCATACCTATGTATATGGAGATGGAGTTGGAGTTAAAGAGAGATAAAAAATATATAGGAGATATTTTAACACCTTGAGATTTTATGATATATTTATATTTAAATAGTTTTGATTTATTTGGTAGCTTTCTTTATACGCAAAACCATGTTTAAATGAACAATGATATAATATTGAAATATTATTGTTAAATGAGATAGTTTTCTCCTAGTATTTAGAATGGATGGTATGAATATGACTAACTGAATTAGAAAAATGTTATTTTTAAAAAATTAATAAAATAATATTATAGGTTATACATTGGTTAGAAATGAAAATTAAAACATTTGAAAGTAAATAACGATATGTTTTTCAAAAAAAATTATGTGTGTAATTTGTTTTGATATTAATAAATTAAATTAATCACTATTGATAAATAATTATAATCAATTGTATAGATAAAATATTCAATCAAATATTTTAACAATAATATAATGGTTTTTACTTGGAAAATAATTGGAATTAATTCATTTTTATGCTTAAAATGAATTTTTTAATGGTTATCACTGTATTTGGTGCACTAATTTTAAAATAAATTTTTTCCACCAATTGAAATTGAATTTGATAAAAAAAAAATTTTGTAATTATAATTTATAATTTTTTTATTGATTTCGATTTCATTTGTTATCATTATTAATAGTAACTGTGGTAAAAAATTATTAATATGGTAAAGGTTATATGAGTTAAAGATGGATTAAACTAATGAAATAAGGGTTAAAATAACCGAAAAAATTATAATTTTTTTGGTTATGTGTATTTCAACAAAACCATGCCTTATGTTTAAATTTGGGTTTTTAACTTTAATTTTAATATGAATTTATTATATTTTAATTCTTTAAGCATTTACATGAGTACAAATCCCTTAACTTATAAAAGGGAGCCCCAGATCCTCTCCAATCCCTGTAACTTGAGCCCTTATATCAACCAGTATTTATCCAAATACTCTCCCAACATCCTTACCCACAACCTTGATATTTTTCCTTCCAAAAAGTACCATCAAAGAGTCCTTATTTTTATTTTCAATGGATGATACCCAAATAAGTGGAATATTTTTTTATCAAAGCATAAAAATATTTTATTATAAAAAATTTACAAAATTCTTAAGGATGGGATTTTATTACAATCATTTTGATGCAAGGGGCGAACTCAGCAGGAAGTTCCCCCGTATATGTGTTATTGTTGTAGACACCCTTATTATCAAGACCATATACCACCTTGTTCTCCTCTCTATAGGCATGAGTGATAATATGATTGAGCTCAGATAAGTGGCCGAGGCAGGCAATCCATTTGGCAGTGAGCATCAATGCAAGGAGAATCGTTCCATGTCTAAGAGCTTGGACAATAGTAGTTAAATAACTTTCAATCCAGATGTTGTTCTAACCATTTTGATGAATCCAAAGAACTTCATTTATGATACTATACATTTCTTCTTCCCAAGAAGAGGCGTTTCCACACGAACCAAATCAGTATCTACGAATGTCACTATTTTGATTTCTGCTAATAATACCATAGCCTGCAGGTCCTGGGTTTCCTTTTGAGGCACCTTCCACATTAATTTTGATCCATCCAGGGATGTGAGGTTTCCAACAAACTTTTATCAAACCCCTCGGTGGGCTATAGTTTCCTTTTATCCCAATCCTTTGTAAAATAGTGAATTCCTTAACTGAGTTGTGAAAGGTCCCTGTTTGAAATATGAGGTATATGTTATTAAAAATAATTTTCATGTTTCTTTATTATTAAACATTATAAAAATTTCTTATAACCATATTAAATTTATTGAATAATTATATTTAATATAATTATATATTTTTATATTCATGGTATAACCATTTTCAACATCCATCCCATCCTTTTAAAAATGATAGTGTCAATTGTACGTATGTGTAGACTACCACCTCCACAAAAAATGTGATTTTTTTTTATTTCTTATTTAAAAGTATGCAAATAAGGATATATTTAATGAATATTTATTATATTTATTATATAATAATTATTTTTTAATTGTTAATTTCTATTTAACATTCTTTTGTTACATCCATCGAAAAGTGAAAATATTATCTTTGTGTACGTGAGAACTACCATCTCTATGAAGTGGAGTAAATAATTTATCATCACCTATTTATATGGATGGTTATAAATGTTTATATAAAGGAAAAATACTATAATTATGATGTGATTATTATTTTGGATATGGTGAACCCATGAAAATTTTTCAAGGACTTGATCCATTGGACCAAAACATTCATGGAAAACGGACCAATTTTCACCCAAATGGTCATTTTAATGAAGAATTTATAAAAAGTATAATTTAAAATTAAGAAGGAGTGATACATAGTATGTTATCTATGAATAATTATCTTGAATAAATTTATAAAAAATATATATTTATTATATATGAGGTTTAAACACATATAAAAAAAGATGGTACTTGGGGTAATAGTTAATGTTACAATCTCATTTAATTTCTGGATTGTCTATGAAACATTTCCCTTGAGAGAAATTATATGATAATTATCCTCTAAAACTCATATCTTATCCTATGTTTATTTATGTAATTTTTTATTATTTTTACCAGTTATCCTCTACTTGAACTTAAAAATTTAATGAACATATTTTAAAGAAGACCTGAACTTATTTTATCTTTGGTGGTGAAATTTTTCTCCCATGTTTATGTTCATTAAAATATTTTAGAGAATGTTATTTTAAAAAATAATAAATATTATTTTTATTAATTTAATCTATATTTTCCTTTCTTTTAAATTTTTTAAAAGGAACCTTCTCATCATTCTAAAGTTGAGGTACTTTTAACTTTTTACCAAATGTGTGAATAGAATCATTATTTTAATCTTTATCAAATGTACTAATTTTCCCACCTTCATAATAATTCATGGATTTTAATCCTCCTTTACATGTTTCCATAGTTATATTCAAGTAAAATTTTATTCTCAAAATTCTATAAATTTTTATTTTTTAGCATACCGAAGGAAAAGGTTATTTTCCCAATTTTAAGAGAAATGTTTGAATGATATTCTAAATTTATATCTCATCTATGTCAACATCCTTTAAGTATTATAATGCATCACTGGGTAAATGATATTATTATTCCATAGACTTTAATTCTCTATATTTTAGTGATGATGATGATTTAAGGATGATTCTATGGAACCGATTTATTTTCCATATGTTAACTAAATTATGTGGAAATAATTATAAAACTCATTTCCTTTCCAAAAATTATGATATAAAGAAATGATAAATGTTTTTTTGATATTATATATCACATATGTATTATTTTATTATTTTATTAGTGATAAAATAATTATATATCCCTCCGATTATAAAATATGGACTGGAATGGGGAGAGAACAAAGTTCAATAATGGACTTTATCCATTATGATAGTCTTTGGAGTGAACATTAAATAAGGAAATGACATAATGGGTTGTGAACCATATCCACTAAGATTTTCATGGGTGTTATCTTTGATTAAGGATATGATTTCATATGATTAGGTGTATTCCACTAACCTATATCATAATATTATGATATGTTTTCATGGGTTATGATAGATTATTGATCATTTTGTAGTATTATGACTTATATATTTTTTATGAAAAAACCTTATTCCATGATTCCTAATTAAATATCTTTAAATTATTATGTATGAATTCAAAAGGTTATATTTATGTTATCATACCCTTATTTTTATCATATTATCACCTTTTATCATTGATTAATATATTATATGTTTACCCTTTCTAATCCTCTGAGCTCTCCCTTTATTATGTTTTCATTTCCTAACTTATAAAGAATGGTTATAAGTAGGGTATGTCTAAGAACTATACTATGTGAGGATAACTTTGCGGGATATTATTAATATCCTTTATTAAAAAATATAATTATGTGTCTAATATGAAAATATAGTAAACATTTATAGTTCTAGGTTGTCTATTGTTAGTAGAAGTAGTAAATATTTATCAACAATGATATAATATTTGTGTATGTGATTGTTGGGTAACATTAGTTAATATCAAAGTAGTGTTTAGTTATTTTTGGGACTTGGATCATAGTACATTGGTCAAAACCATGGGGATTTGTTTAATTATAGGATAACATACTATTGTTTTAGAATGTAGATATTTTTTGGTTTCCAAGAAATGCAATCCCTATTTGGATACTGTAAATTTGATATGGTAGTGGAACAAATTCACCAAGGTGTGAACACCCTACATTTTTTGGTTGAGTAAAAAATTGATCTTCACAAGTTTCATTATGAGTGGGGTTAACACCTTATACATAGTTAAACACACACGGTCTTTGGTTAATTGAAAAAATATTTATGATCCATTATGTTGAATAAGGGTATAGAATTTATGGAAACCTATGATAATCCGTAGTGATATGAGATGAACTTAAGGTTTCATGGGTTGAAATAGGGTCTCACAATTTAGGTTATCATAAGAAAAAAAATTATTCTATTAACTAGTTGCACTAATTATTGATTCTTTATACTGACACAAATTTTTTGGTTTTATTAAGTGGCTCGACCAAAGAAGAGTTTTTTTTAAATGTGACAACCAGTGGAACAGTGGTCCTTATGAGAAACCAAATTAAATGGGAGAATTAGTTTCAAAGAATATAATTCTTCAAAATAAAATATCTCAAATTATTGTTAAAAATATAAACCTTGATGAATTTATGTGTGAACCAAATAATAAGAAAATTGAATTTTAGGAAATTTTAGGTGATAAAGACTATGAAGGGAAGAAGCTTCATCTTCATATATTTCTATAATGTGGGAAGTAGAACCCCTAAAAATGAGTCTAATGAATGGAAATATGTTTTATTTGTGAACAAAATGGTATAAAGTGACTAATTAATGAGGAAAAATGAAGAGTTCAATTGGGGTCAATTATGTTCTTCCTAAGGTACCACTAATAGATCAATGTATTATGTGTGGGGAACTTTGGAATTATCTGATTCAATGCCCTAATACAATGACAAACTATAAGAAAATAAAGGGTGTGTTATATGTTATGTTATAGTATATCATGATGGTTAAAGAGCACTTATCCTCTACCCCGTAGCTATAGATGTCATGTTGAAATTTTTAAGAATCATCTACATAGAAATATTATTATTCAACCTTTAGTTGGATTTGATTTGATTTTGAACATTGATAAGATCTATATATAGAGGTCTCATTTACATTTCTATAATAAGAAAATCACATTTTATATTCTAAATATACCTATGATTATTTTATGGTATGATAATTAATATGATATTCCAACGAAAATTACTTCTATTTTAAGTGTCTTACTACCAGTTCATGGGGAATATTTATCTCATATGGTTAGGTATAAAATCAAAATTAATGATATTCCTACTGTTCAAGAATATGTTGATATATTTCTTGAATAATTTCTTAGTACTCTACGAAACCATGAAGTTTGTTTTTTAGTAGAACTCATTCCTGGTACTCCCCCAATTTCAAAGGCTCTATATAGAATATCCATAATTGGATTTTAGGAATTGAAGAAGAAACTATAAGAAAATATTGATATGGTATTTTTATTTCCCAGTACTTCACCAATGGGTGAACCTATTCATTTTTTTAATAAGAAAGACTGGTTAATACAAATTCACATTGATTTTCATGAAATTAACAAGATTAATTTCAATAACATGTAACATATATACCATATTTATGACTGGTTTGATCAACTACACAGAGATCAATATTTTCCCATTATTGACCTTCATTCTGGATATCATCAATTAAGGGTCAGAAGAGGGGATATATCCAACACATCCATCCGTATGAGATATAGTCATTATGAATTTATAGTAATTCCATTTGCACTTACCAATGTATCTTCTCTCTCCATGTACTTAATGAATAAAAACATTAAATATTACCTTTATTAGTTTTTGGTCTTCCTTTTATCTAATGTTATTATATATTCCAAGAGAAATTAAGGTGATTATTATTATTTGAGTATTCTCTTGAATACCCTAAGGAAGGAGAATATGTATCCCATGTTTTTCAAGAGTGAAATTTGGATATAGAAAATTTCATTATTAGGTCATATAATATCAAGAGAGAGTATATTAGTGGTTTGTTCAAATACAAGAGTTGTTAAGTAATGATCCAGACCAACCACAGTGATAGAGTTCCATTGTTTTCTTAGGATTGTAGGATACTATAGGTTACTTTTGAGATATTTATAAGGGATGTCTAATCTAATATCTAAGTTGATATATAAGGTATCCAAATTACTTTTTAAGGATGAATGTAAGGAATATTTCAAGCAGCTAACGAAAAGTTTGGTCACTGTACATATGCTCACAATACTCATGGAAGGGTTTGTGATCTATAGTGATGTATTGAATAAAGAACTAGGATATATCATGAAAAATGATATGGTGATTGATTATGCCTCCTGTCAATTGAAAATTCGTGAGTAAAATTACCCGACTCATAATTTAGATTTACTGCCATTATTTTTTTCATTTTAAATATGGAGAAAATATCCTTGTAGTGAAAATGTTATATATTTATAGATCATAAAAACCTTGAATTATATATTCACATAGAAAAATTTAAGTATGCCCCAAAGGAGATGGTTGGAGTTGATTAATAATCATGAATCTTTTTTATATTAAAACCTTTGGATGTAGGACAATGTGGAAAATTCTACATAATTGTACCATTTAAGTAGTTAATGTTTTTTGGTGAAACTATAAATTTGGGGAAGCTATGTGGGAACCCGGGGATGTGTTGAGGAAAAACTACCTTCATTGTTCATATCAAAGTGATGGAATTTTGTGGAATAAAAAATTATTAGGTGTTATAATGTAACACACTCAATTTTATGATAAATTTCTTTTTAAATACATTTTATGTTTTTGATATCTCTCTTTACATGAAACACTGAGTTCAAATGAACTGCAATATACTGTTGAAATAGTATTATTAAATGTGACAGTTATCACCAGGTCAGGGGATTACAAGTTATGAATATTACTAAATAAATTATGAAAATATGTTATTTGAACATGTAAAAAATTATGTTATTGTTTATCAATTCATTATAAATGAAAATAAATCCATTTGAAAGTAAATGAAATATTTTTCTGAGAAACTATTTTTATGTACGTAATATGTTTTTGTCTTAATAAAATAAATTAATCAACATTTATGAATAATTTTTATTAATTTTTTATTTAATATGTTAAACAAAATAATTCAAATTTCATATAATGGAATTTACATGGTATGTAATTCGAAGAAATTCATTTTTAAGCTAAAAATGATTTAGAAACCCATTTTTGTTGCATATTTAACAATAATTTTTAATTGAATTTATACCACTAATAGAAATTTAATCTTATAATATGGTTTTCATATTTCTAGTTATAATTTATAAGAAATATAGAGTTCAATTTCATTTTTGGTCATTATGAATAGTAATCGATGTAAAAATTTCTTACTATGGTAAAGGATAAAAGGGCTAATGAGGGTTAAACCTAATGAAAAATGGTTAAGAGAATATACAAACCTATATAAATATTATTGGATTAGTTTTATTTTAACCCACCATTAACTTATCATTGAATTTTTTTTCTTTGGTTCAACATTCAAATGAATATTACTTTAATATATTTTAATGTTTTAAGTATTTATAAGAGTATCACTCCCCTCACTTTTAAAAGAGGACATCACATCATATATTATGCACAATACATGAGCCCTTCAACCCCCACAAATATCTTACCAAATACTCTCCTAACATCCTTCTTTATGACCTTAATGTGATTTTATTCCCAAAATATCTATCCAATAATCCTTATGGTAATTTTCATAGTAGGATTCCCAAAGAAGATGTGTATGTATTTACTAATGTTTTCTAAGTGTCTTCATTATAAAACCGTTTAAAAATGTTCTATAACCATCATAAAATTATTTAATAGGAATTTTTACTATACTAATTTATTTTTATGTCAATTTAATGTTCTTTTTCTATCTCACTCCCTTACTTTGTAAAATAATAATGCTTCTCGTGTAAACATGTGTACTACCACCTCCATGAAGAAATGTGATTTTTTTTCATTTCCTATTTACATGGATTCTCATAATGATATATTTTATGAATATATATGATATTTATTATATAATTATTATTATTTAAATTTTAATTACAATTTAATGTTCTTTCATCTCGTCCATTAAGAAGTGACAACATCACTCATGGGTACATATGACTACCATCTCCAATAAGTGGTGTAATTTATTTTTCATTGCCACATTATAATAATGGTTATAATACTGAAAATAATTAATAAATATAATAATTATGACATAGTAAATATTGTTAATATAATGAAACAATGAAAATGGTGAAATTATTGTAACCATCAAACTAAAAAATGGATGGAATAGAGACTGGTTTTTACTCAAATGTTTATTCAGATAATGAATTGTTAATAAAAGTATAATTTGAAATTATAAAGGAATGAAAAATATTATTTTATATATTAATATGGTTATGTAATAAATTTATAATAAATATTTACTTATTATACAAGAGGTTTTAGCACATAAAAATTGAGATAATACTGGAGGTATGGGTTTATGTTACAATCTAATATCTTTTTGAAATTATATATGATAAATTTTTATTGAGGGAAATTATATAATACTTATCCATTAAAAAATTTATTATAATTAGTATATTGTATTAATTTTGAAATATTATCACTATATTTTTTATTTGGTATTTATAAAGACTGAGAAAATATTTTTAAGTAAAACTGTCCTTATTTACTCTTAGGTCGATAAACTTTTTCGTCCATATCAATTTCCTTTAAAATGTTTTTAAGAATTCTCTTTTATATGATAAAATGATTAATTAAATTCAGTTGAACCATATTTTAACTTTTTTAGCAGTTTTAAATAGATTATTATTATCGTTTTTTGAATTAATTACGTTTTATTTTTTACCAATAGTGTGAAAGAAATATTTTTTTATGTTTACCGAATGAACATATTTTCCTTCCATCATAACTATTATTTTCTTTAAATATTAATTTGTGGATATTTTAAATGAAATTTTTCTTCTCAATGTTTGAGAAACATAATGTTTTTAGTGACACCAAATAAAAAAATTTATTTTCCTAAATTTTTACGAAATGCTCAATTGATTTTCTAAAGGTATTTGACATCTATGTCAACATAATTTAAGGAATTTTATGATTCATTGAGGATATTATATTATAATACCATACCATTTATTTCTATATATGGGTTATGATTATGATGAATTAATAATGACTCTATTAAACCCATCTATTTTATATGGGTCAATTATCTTTTGATGAAATTTTTTTGAATTTTTTTCCCTTTTTATGGGTATTGCTATGATGAAAAGATGAATGTTTTTAATGATCTTAAGGAAAAAAATATATGGTTTTCATTATGTGATGATTGGTCCTAAAATTATATATTCCTCTAATTTATTGAGTGAAAATTAAAATCTCATAAGATAAAAAGGAATGGAATGGGGAGTGAACCAAGTTTACTAATGGACTCTATCCATTATTATAGTCTTGGGAGTAAACCATAATAAAGAAAAATATAGAATTATTTGTGAACCAAATCCACTATGATTATAATGGAAGTGATAATTTATCAAGTAAATTACATTATATTCTTATGTTTATCCACAAACATTTTTCTTAATAAAATAATATGTTCTAATGGGTCATGACTAATTATAGATAATTCCACACTCTCAGGAATTTTGTATTTTGTTATAAAAAATGTCTTATTCCATGATTCAAGATTTAATATATTTGACTGATTGGATGTAACTTTCATATTTTATGGTCATGTTATCATAACCTTATATATATATTATTTTCACTAAGGAACATTTATTAATATCTCTTTTGATTTCACTTAATGATCATCTAAGTTAACATTTTCAAATGTTCCCTTTCCTTATGTTATAAATAAAGGTTTTAAGTAGGGTATATCTAAAAATAATACTATGTGAGAAGAAATTAGTTTTATATAAATATTATTTTATATAAAATAATATGATTATGTATTTATTCTCCAAATATATTAAACTATTATGGTTTTGGAGAATGTATTTTAATGAGATGTATTAAATATTCATCTAAAATGATGTAATATTTATATATGCAATGCTTGATTCACCTTATAAATATAGTGAGATACAATTGGGGAACATTTTTTAGAAATAGAGGAGGATAGATACTACATTGGTAATAAGTTTTTTTTGTAAAATCATGTCCAAGAGTCTACACCTTCGTCTAGAGATGCCTTTATGGTTTGATTATACAATTTGTTATTTTTATTTTATCCCCCTCATATATAATAAGAGAAGGTAGTTTTGTGTCATTGAGTTTTAATGAAAGGGGATTGAATTCAATGAAGTACATTTATTTTTATGATAATTCAAATTGTATTTTTCCATCATTATATTTTTACAAATCTTATCTTCATTCATAAAGTAATACCATTTTTTTGGAGTTGGGGAGTTCCCTTTTCATAGAATTACTAAGGTTCAGTTTTCGTCAAGACAATTTGTCTAATTTCATTCTATATTTAGATAGAGCTTCGTATTACCAAATTTTTAAGTGATCCAAAGTACCTGACTAGAAGAAAATGGGATTATATTGATTCTAGAGTGATTACTCAGACCAATTGATTTTCATAGACCTAATTCTAAAAATTTCATGAGTATCATTTTTTTGTTTTTGGCTTAAATACTTCATGAACCTGGATTAGAAATTTCCTAGTACCCTTCTTTATTCATCTGTTATCTCCGGATAAATGTATTTTTCATTCATTTTATAATCATTAGTCTTAACTATTGGGTTTATTTTCCATTATTAAGAACCTTCTATCTATAATAATGACCTCTGTACACATATATATTATATTATGCCTTAGTAGTTGTGGTGATTTTGTTCTATGTTTTTACATTTATAAATATGATTATATTTTATTTATTTACAACACCTTGTCGATTTCCTCATTTGAGGACCTAACTTAATAAAGACAGATAATATTACTTCCCTCTACCATGTCACGATGCAACCTAAACTAGTATGATATGTGTCATGAATACCTCAAACATGACTCATTCCTCTATAAACTAAAGAAAAGGAGCGTTGATCATCTTCTCTTTTGGGTAATCAAAGGTTATCAGAAATTAAACAATCAGCAAGAATTTTTATTCCTTCATTGTGAAATCTATCAAATGAGATATATCATGACAGCAATTAGACAAGAAACTCCAATAATAGTTAGAAATAACAAGGAATCTATAAAACTCCATGATGTTCTTGGATGATTCCCAAGAAATAATGGCTTTGATATTGGAATTCCCCACTAATAATCCTTGTTAAGTCACCACATGAATAAAAAATAAGCCTCTGTTATCCAAGAAAAGAACTCTAATAGATTTCCATAAATCTATTGCTGCCAATGAATCCTCATAATGGACCTCAGATTCCCAGTAGAATCTTATTCCTAATATTAATTCACAATAATTTCATCAATGAATACTACCATGAACTTGGTATTATTGGTGACCTAAAAAAACTTCTATATAATTTATGATTACATATATCCATTTTTTAACATTAATAATGTTTTTATCACATCAGTATTGTTCTTATACATGAAATTGTATAAGATAATGTCCTAAGGATAATTTTCACACTGAAAGGTCATAGTTATTCCCCACTATGTTGAGAACCTATAAGTTCCATGATAGTATTATTAAATATATTTTCTATAGGTTAATTATACAATTTTATGATGCACAAATGATACAGGTTATCAAGGGTGGATACTCGTATGACTTTGAGATCCTATCTCATAGTGTACGCCCTTGGTAATTTTCAGAGTATGAGATTAGGAGAACATTATCTTCCATGAAGAAATATAGATTTATATGAATAGTTGGATTTTCATATCTAAATACATATATACTGGTCCTTTTAAAACAATATTAAATTTAATTTATATCATGAGCCATGTAGTTTCATGTTCTATCCAAAACCATGATGTTACATGTTTATGGGAAATATGTTATGTTGGATATGTCACGAGTTCTATTACATTAATGAATAATGCGACAAATGATTTATAATTTCTGTAATTTAATGGAAGATGGTGTCATAGACCTTTTTATGGAAATGTAACAAAATTATTAAGACTATTTACATTGATTTTTTATCAAAAAGTTCAATTTAATAAATTCAATGAAAGAGACAATGATCATATACGTTGATGACATAAGTTTTCAACCTTCTTGATTAGAGATATCTACATAAAGGGGTTATATTTAACTGAAAGAATTCATATGAGTTTTTATGTCGTTGTTACATAAAAATCATTCTCTATAAGTACCTTGGGGTGTTGTTAGATGCTAACCTTGGATTTCTTGAATTTACACCTAATTCTATTGAGAAAGGGGCTCAGAGGGTCACACACCTAGTGTATCTAAAATCTTATTTAAATTTTATATGAAATTTAACATTTTGTGTAAATATTATTCTCATGTGTGGTTTAATAATTATACATGTTAGTTTTATCTCATATATTCAGTCACCAGTTATTTGGGAGAATGTTTATGAGTCGAGTATCAAATAAATTTTTTTTCATATTTTAAAGAATATAATATTTATTTATTTATTTAAAAATAATAAATTAATAATTATTTTAAATAGATAGTAATTATTTAATGTCTGATAAATATTAAAGAGTATTGGTGGACTATGTTTAAGGTTCCAGTGAGAAACGACATGTTAAATAAAATTTAAATTATATTAAATTATGTATTCTATATAATAATTTTTATATTATCCATGAGTTCAGTGCATGTCATGTAAATAATAATAATATTTAGATATATGGTTTTCTAGAGATTAAGAAAATTAATATGAGCTCGTGTACAATTATTATTTTTTAACCCTCACTCTATTTAAAACCTATTATGACATTCTCTAAGGCTCTATCCAGACTAATAATTATGCATATTGAATTCTAGAGAATCTATATCAATCACAAGAGATCTCCTCTCCAAAAACTCTCCCAATAATGGAAAGTGGTCCCCCTCTTCTGATGTCTTTATTATATAGAGAACAAGGATAGTACTTATAACTGAAATGATTCTCATGATGATCAGTGGTGGATGAAGAAATCATTTGGACCTTCAGAGTTATCACTCATAAATTTATATGAAAATATTCCAAGGATTACAATACATATGTGGATCAAAAGTATAGGGAATATAATCTTGATTACTATGATTCAGTGATGGTAAGACATGATGACATCTTCATCATCACTAATGAGGAAATAAATTCAATGTAAAGTATTTATTTATAAAAATAAATTATTTATAAATTATATGTGATTATAATGTCTTCTTGATTTATGTGTAATATATATTAAATATTCTATTTAATTCCATTGTTAATGTTGTTATTCATCATTTAACTATAATATTATTCATTAATTATGAAAATAAATCATGTTGGTTATGCCTAATAGGTGTTTCTATAGCACTAGAAACCTTAAAGTTGTATTAGATCAATCACATAATTAATTTATAATTATATATTAATCATTGATTGAAAATATTATTTTTTTATACATTATAATTCTAGTTTATTAATTCATTAAACAATAACATCAAATTACTCTCTTATCTTTCTTATTTGTTAATTATATAAATTTAAAAAGTTTAAATTTACATGAGTAATATCAGAACACTCCATCAAGCGGTTCCAAGTGTTCCGGTTAGATAACGCAAGACTAAATGGAATGTAGCCTATTGGAACACATTGGGTACCCATGTTAAATTCACTAATATGGATCTAAAAATATTTCACATATTTTTTTAAGATCATAGGTAATGATAAATAATTTTTTTGAATTATATAGTTATATTAATTATAAAAACATTATGTATTTCTCACATCAAAAAGAGTTTTATCTAAACACTTTTTTGAATTGAATTTATTTAAGATAAAAATTTCTAAATTTTTAATTTTAAATAAAAATAATTAATTTCAGTTTTTTAAATAGATAAACCTAAATTATATTAATGTAAAACTATAATATTTTTCCAGAAAATATTTATTTTTTAGTGATTAATGAAAATTACATATTTTTTGTAAAAAATCATCTATCTTCAATAAATTAAGTAATTTAAAAGTACCATTAAATTTTTAATATAATTTAAATTAAAAGAAATATTATTTAGTAACGTTTTATTCATTAAATTTCTTTTGAATAAACTTTGTATTATGTTGTATTATATTTTTATTTTGGGATTAAAATGGTATTTTCTGAAAACTGTTTCAAAGGTAATAATTTTTATCCATTTTAAATAATTTAATAAGTCCATAATTTGGAATATTTAAATTAAATTTATATATTATATATCAGTATATATTAATTAATATACATAAAATTATTTTTATTAGTTATAATGTTAATATAAAATTATATTTTTTCTGAAAAACATACTTCTTGAAAATGGTTTTTTCATCGCATCAGGGAGTTCAACTTTATTTTCTAATTTGGTAAAAAGTATTTAATATATTTAATAATAATAGTTTATTATTATCTAATAAGTTTAAATTAATTCTTCACCATAATGAATACTTATAACAGTAAAAAAGGATTATTGTGGTTATGGTGAAAACTCATATATAGGGGTAAAACTAAAAAGATAAAGGTTAAAATGACCTAATAACTTGCATAAAATATATTTCATGGAAATATTTTAGTGTTATAATTTATAATTCTTGGAAATGTTTTATTTTGGAGCCTTTTGGCATGTTAAAAATGTGGGAACTCCTTTTTCTTTTCAAAAATTACAAGTGTTCCACTCAACTCACTTATAAAAGGTCACCAGCTATCCTCTCTTGATGACACCATAAGAACACTTTTTGTCAGAAAATTAGTACCCAAATATCTTACTTGTGTACAAAACCATGACCTACAACACTTATTTTTATAAAAAATTCTTCTTATGAAGGATTTTTTTGAATCCCTAATGATTTTTTCTGAAGAAGAGGTATCGTATTTAACTATTCATTTTTAATTTATTTATTCTTACACATCCTAGAAATATTCTTCAATTATGATTATATAATAACACTGGTATCTATAATATACTTAAATTTTCTATTTTCAATTTTATAACAAAAATTTTTCTCCACTTCTGTCAAATGGGATATAAAATCAGGATTCATGTGTTTGGAGGACTACCGTCTCGCGAACCGAATTCATTAGTTTCACATCATTGCCACTAATGGATTTTTATAATGATGAATTGAAAGTATATATATAATATTTTTATCATATTTATACTCATTTACTTATTATATCACATATACAATACTAATTTCCATTTTGTGCAGGATACGATAACATCGCTCGTGTGTATGGCAGACTACCACCTCGTGAAGCGATATGATTCATTTTTTACTATCAAATTACATGGAAGATAATAATGATAGTTATAATGAATAGATGTGATATCAATGTAATAATTATGATATTAAATACATATCTATCATTATTAAAATATAATATATGATTTTCTTTCTTACATTGAAAAATGATAATGTCGTTCGTGCGTAAGTATGGGTTACCCCCTCGATAAAATGATTTGACACTTTTCATCATTGAATTGCATGGAATATATATATAATAATGTTATAAAAATATATATGGTTTTGATTATATTTCCATAATTCATTAAATATGAAATTATATGTAAATTGTTTACATAATGATCGTTGAAAAATTGAAACATTACACTAAAGTATGTACGGCCCATTGTCTTCGTGATCATAACGTAGATCATTATTCATACACATATTTCATTATTTGTTTTAGAAATTTTAATTGATTTATAAAAATGATAATTATTTCATGATTATTATTCTTGATATGTTAAAATAACTACCACTTCTACCATAGTAAAACTACCAAAGACTTTTTTCTCACATATAAGACAAATATAATCGAAACATCTGATGTAAACTCATTTTTTTATTTAATGGTATATAAAATGTTAGTAAGTGAAATAAATGATATAATAAAATTTAAAATGGTTCTTAAGAAATTAAATAATTAAAATAAGTTTATTATTCAGGAATATATGTAGTGAATGTGATGAATTTAACGCTAGTTAATAGACTTCATCTCGATTTCCTTTAGTTGAGGCATATTTCAATGTTATGCACCAATATTCTTGTATGAGGTGTATATAAAGTAACTTTAAAATTTTTTACTATTAATTTATTTTTTTTCATGATATTTAAATATTTTTTAATGTTATTATTTCTTGGGTCTTACGATTCAAAAGATTCCAAAGTGGTAAGGGGCTTTTCATTAAAAAAATATTCCATTAAAGTTTTCCTTCAAACTATCTTTATATTACATGCCCGTGTTTTGAAAATGATTTTATGAATTTAATTATATGCACATTAGATTTTTTAAAGGAAATTTTTTTATTCCTTTAAAAATTTCCCAAAAAAAGGAATATTTGTACGGAATTTCAGACTTTCTTTAAAAATGATAAAAGCAATGTTCTATTTTAACATGTACGAAGACAAAAAAATTTCCCTCCATTGTAACCATTATTTGATAATTGGATTAATTTCCATTTTTTATAATTTGTTCATATAAAAACACTATTTCCCTTTTTCTATGTATTTTGGTATTGAAAATGGGTTCTAAAGTAAAAGTTTGTTTTGGTATTGAAAATGGTTTTTAAAAGAAATGGTTTTTTTGATATTTGAAATAATTTATCATATGGTATTAAAAGAGTTTTTAAAGGGTTTTATGTTGAAAAGGAAAGATCTTATTATTTTAAATAATGATATGGTTCTTGTAAATTTTTTATGATGTTGGTATATTATATTTTAAACCAAGTACAGGTGGTTATGTTATTAACCAAGGATGGGTGACTCTATTATAAACCAAGGATGGGTAGTTACAACATAAACTAATGAACACTAGTTTTTTATAAACAATTGATGGGTGGTTACATTATTAACCATGGATAGGTGGTTTCATGATAATCCAAGGATGGGGGGTCCATGATAAAAAAAGCGGGGTGGGTCCGTGATATCCCTCTAATGCATTGAGTACACCAGAGATGGAAGATGACAATATCTGCTATTCCATTGGTAAGACTAATATGAATTATTATGTCCCATGTTTAATAAATTATGTATATGTTCATGATATGGGTTTAAATTTATGTATTTTACAAAAAAATGTGTGTGATTTCATGTAAAAGTGATTTATTTCATTTTTTTTAATGATCTTTGTTATAAAAGATAACATTTCATGGGTTTTCATGTTTTTCATTAGACTAATGAACTTTTTCCCTTACTGATATTTGTGTGATCATCCCACATTTTAAAATTATTTTCATGGGGTTTATGGATGAGTAATGTAAATGAAGAATTCAATTTTAAAGTTAAGAATATTTTTCATTAAAATAAATAATGTTTTATATTAAATGTTTTATATTATGTAAAAAATGGATACTAGTCTGAAGTTTCAAATATATATATATATACATATATGGAGGTTAAATTTATGAGTTATGACTTAATTATATAAAACTCTAAACATTAAAATTTACTTAAATGTAATAGAATGAATTATTGACTTAAAACTCAAGATTATATCATGTTTAAGGACATGTTCCTATATGTTGTTCATTAATTAAACATAAATGGAATTAAATGTGCATTGCATGTTAAATAGTCTACTCTATCACATGGTTTGATGGACTATACATTGTGAAACTCACTTACAGGCTATGTATTCCACACGTTTTCATATTATAAAACAACGATTCCAAGTGGTATTGTACATTTATTACCTGAAATGGGTAATGAAAACTCATACAACATCGAAGTCACATAGAGTATTTCTAGTGTACACACCATTTATTTCATATATTTACATTGTTAAAATACAAACCCCATTACTATGAGTGTATTGTAATGACGGGAGAAGTGATAACACATTTTTCAGCCTATGTATACTCTGTGTAATCTACTATACATCATGTGTCTAATTTTAATGTGGAAATAAAAAATATTTTATAATTATACAAAATCAATATGTACATATGAATCATTTATTGAAAATAAATTATATTGGATTGGCTTGGCTTGTTATTATATATTAAATTAATTTTCTTATTAAATGTTCAACTGTGTTGTGCATATAGTTTTCAATTATAGTATAGATAACATGTGTTAGTAGAATTTCATTTCATATAACACACATGTGTTTGTGTTTCATTTATTAAAAATTCATGCCTTGTAATTGTGGGTCCCACAACGTATGTTAGATTCCATATGATCTCATAGTATAAAGATAATTACATATAGTTTAAATGGGTACTTATTGCTACCTCTAAGAACACATGTGTAATTTATTAATTTTAGATAAAATTAACTTTTTTAGTTTAATAAAGTTATGGATGATAGAAATTTATAAGACTATTTGGATGGACTCATTATAAAATAAAATAAGTAATACATCTAATAATTAATTGGATTAATTTAAGGAATTTTATATTAATTATAGATATTTTTTTAATTCTAGCTAGATTGAAAATGTTTATTTGTTGCATGTTTGTGGGCGATCATAATCATATACTTTTACAATGTGTGTGATTGGTTTGTTTAATTTATTATTATAAAATTAAATTTATGGCATGCACATCATCTCCTTCTCTCATAATGTAAGGCATTCTATGCCAAATATTTATTTAATGTAAAATCTAAAACCCAATCATATGATTTCTCTCACAAGTATATGAGTAAGGATTTTGTAATGGATTGATCCCTCGAGTGAGTAGATAATGATCATGTTCATAAATGAGGAAAACCCAATCCATGCAATAAATAGGTGGATAGGTGTAATGCTACAACATGAACCAATTTACAGTTCAATATGTTTTTACCTAGGTTCAAGGGTATGTATATCATCAACTAGATAAAATAAAAATTATTGAAGTTCACAATCATACCATTTTATTAATTTATATCTATAAAGTAACTTAGTGAATTTTTGTATGGTTCCTCATCATGATAAAATAAATTAATGAATTAATAAGCATGCAATATCGGATTAAAACAAATTGTGTTATGCTTACATGATATCTAATAAATGGTTGATCACTTAAGTAATATCCACTTAATATTAAAAAGTATTTAATAATATAAAACGAGAAATTTACATGTTGGATAAAATACCTAAATGAATAATTTAGTCTATATAGCCTTTCATTTCCTAATTTTTAATGGAACCAATAGATCATAGTGTTTGATTCATCCCTCACTAGGACACTACCATTTAACAGCTAGTTTTAAAGAATTTTTTGGGTTGACTTAACCAATTTTACATCATGAATAGTAAAATTTCCTAGACTATGTGTAAATTTAGGGGAAAATGTTGAGGAAATTTGAGCATATGTTTTCAGGATAGGGGGTTCCACTCAATGGATCAAGGAGTTGTGACTTAATGGAGTTGTAAATATACACCTACCTAAATACCTTTGAGTAACTGACCAAGCCCTCTCTTAGATTATGAGAGGGGGTATAAAGATCCTTTCCACTACCAATGAAATAGGATATTCCATAACTATTGGTAAGGGATATTTGTTTTTTGATAAAATAGTGGGAGATTAATAAATTTTTTAATTTATTATATAATTTTTTAATCCAAATAATATATAAAAATTATGATCTTATTATTATAGAAATTGGAAGCCACACAACTCAAACTCTATCACTACAATCCATCCTGGATAAGGATAACATTATCCTCAGATCAAATTTATAGTAATTTTATTGGTTATTGTGTATTATAATAACCCATGAGTTAAAATTATACATGTTGGAAACCCCTGTTCTTGAGTCTCTTACCTCCTCCAATGTCCTGAAGGCCTTCATTTTTTATTAATTTTTGATAGTACATCTTTTATGGGGTGAGGTGGAACCCTTACAAGGCCCGTAGGCATAAATATTACATGGGACACAAGCCTTAGAGGAATTAATTTCCCGTAGACTTCAAACATTACATACAACCCAGACTTACTAAATAGGCTAGTGAGAAATAAGTATCTATCTACCTTAATCTTTTTTACAATTCCATATATGTTTAAAAATCAATGATATCAGAGATTTCTAGTGAGATCATTAAGAAAAATAAATAAATGGTTACATGTAGAATGATATCTTACCTTTAATATCATTATTTAAATAAGGAGATACAAGAGAGATATGAGATCTCTAATGCACTACTCATGTGCAAGCTTAGAGAGTCGGTGACATCTGGTCCACAATTAGTCAAGATGATTTTCTATATTGAGTACTTGTACATATGCCTCTTCATAATCCCTTATGATTTGTGTGCGTATATCAATTTTATACACACTAACAAAAAGCTTCACTATTTTTATTTTTTACTATAATATGAATAATAATGAGAAAAATATTTTGAAAAATTATAATCTTATTTTCAAAATTGATAAATATTTGGGGTGTAAAAAACAATTATCCTTATGGTGAAATTAAAAGGAAGAAGGAAATGGGACCCAAGACTTATTCTATGGATAAATTTATTGGGAACTATCCTTATAAGAAGAATTTACAACAGGAATAAAAGGATAAAAATTTAGTATGTTTTTCTTGTGGAACAATAGGCCATTTGAAGAAAAAATGCTCCCATATAAAGAAAAAAAGGGAATCTCAAAGTGAATTGATTATCTAGTGAAATATTTCTTTATCTACAAATTGACTATTTTATATAGATTTTGGTTCTCACATTTGTGTCATAATACAATAAATAAGTGAATTTATGAAGATATCCAGAGGATAAATGGATCTTAGAACATTCAATGGATCATGACTCGTTGTTTTCCATATAAGAGAATTAAATATTCCATTAAAACATATGAATAATTTTTTTAAATATATTTATGTACCAAATATTATGGATAACATAATTTCTGATTACATTATATATATATATGGTTTTATTTCCATGTTTGAAAATAATATCTATATCTTTTACAGTGATAGAATAATTTATTATATAACATAATTAAATAAAGTTTTTTATTTATTAGATCTTGATAACCAATATTTGAAATTGATAATAAATCATGTTCACAGGACTCATTTCACACCCAAATCAAGTATCACCATTTTGGTCTTATAAATGATAAACATATGAATAAATCTACTAAAATAGTTATTTAGACTCTTTTCATCTAAAACCAATTGAAAGGTGGCATGCATGTTTACAAGGAATGATGAAAAATCCATCATTTGGGTGATAGGGTAAAAGTTCCATAGAGACTATAATTTTGGTTCACACTGTTGTGTGTAGAATATTTATATTATAATATAGTTGGAATTATTCTTACATCCAAACATTTATTAATGACTTGAATAGTTATAGTTATATCTACTCGAAGAGGTATAAGCTTAAATCCTCTATGAAATTTAAATATTTTAAGAATAAAGTAGAGAATCAACATGGTATAAAGATAAATTAGCTTTGATTAGACCAAGGTATTGAATATACTCACCAAATGTGTATCACCTTTTTGTGGGATCATTGGAGCCTATCCCAATTCACTCTTCCTTATACATTATAGGGTAATAGTTTTAGTGAATGGTAGAATCATTCCATGGATTACATGGTAAATTCAGTGATGAATTATGTATATATTACATTATCCTTTTGGTGTTATGCATTATATAATGGGGTATAAACACTAAACCAAGTACCAACTAAAGAGGATAATAGATTAAAATATGAATTTTTGTATGGGAGAAAATTCTTGTAATCATGATTATATGTATAGGGTTTCAAGGAATATATTAAGGCCACCTTTGAAAACAAACTAGCACCATAGAGAACTAAGTGTATCTTAATAGAATATCCTAATGAATTAAGGGGATAAAATCTGTATAGCCCCTTATACAAGAATGTAACCATTGAAATATATTACATATATCATTATATGGAACACATCCTCAAAAAAATCAAAAAATGAATTACTATAATGAAGTTGATTCTCAATATACAAAATATTTTTCACAACAATCAATTCTATATTTCTTCATCTAAGTTGTTCCTAAAACATAAGTATTATGTAGAAGCACTATATATGTTAGAGAACAAAATAGATATGTTTTTCTAGTCATTGAAGATGGTGGCTCTTTATTGGTTGAAAATAATGAACTTATTTACTATAAAGGGGTTTTATAGATCTCAAAAGATATAATATGGAATGATTCTATGAATTTTGAGATGGATTTCATGTATCAAAACTATGTTTGGGTACTAGTTTATCCAATAGTTTATGTAAATACGATTGAGTGAAAATGGGTATTCAATAGAAAACTAGACAAGAAAGGTAAATTGAGTAAATATAAAGAACTACTATTGGATAAAAGGTATGAACAACATCTAGTAATGGGATATGATGAAACATTTTATATAGAATCCATGTTTAGATCCATCAGAATTTGAATTGCTATAGTAGCCTTCAATAGAAATGAGATTTGGTATTTGGAGGTCAAACCAACATTATTTAATGATAATATTAAAGAATTTATCATTATGGTAATTATAAAAAGGTTATTACCTCTAGGTAATTCCTAAAAGTTATTCAAGTTATAGAGATCCATTTACTTATTAAAGAAATCATCCAGGTCATGGTTACATTTAGTTTGATAAATATATAAAAAAATTTGGTTTTATTAGGAAAAAATGTGATATATGTGTTTACAAGTAGTTTAGTATGAGTTTTTATTTTATCTTGGTAGTATTTTTCAATAATATATTACTTATTATAAATCTCATATTAGTCTTATAGTAATTTATGGACTAGTTGAATGAGTGATTCTCTATGAAAGACATGGGTAAAGCAACGTACATCCTTTTTCCTTTTTTTAAATTAATTCAAAAAATACCTTATAAAATATGGAATGATTTACAATGATCATAAAATGATTTAAAATTATAAAATATTTTATTTCCATCAAAAAAACCCCATTAACATATCCTTTTAAACCTATATGTAAAAAATTATAATATATTTATATTTCCCTTTCCTTTAAAACTCAATTTTCAAAACTAACATATAAAGAATAAAGGGATGGTGATTTATTCATTGACAAAAACATGGAATATTGTAAAATAATAAATACATAAAATAATTTTTATTATGGATGGAAAATCCATTTTCATCGTATACTTTGAATTATAACATTCCTTCTTCCTTTTTGTAAATAAAGTCAAAACATTTCATATAAAATATATAAAAATATTATTTTTTAAAACCATTGAAATAAAGTCATAAGAAGCAAAAAATTTCATTTATAATTAATTTATGTCCATATAAATAAATTTATAAAATAATATCAAGAATATGTACATGGAAGAAAACTATTTAGAATATAAAGAATTAAAATATTTAAATCAAGGTTTTTAATGTATAGTGTCACTTATATCAAGTCTGAAGTGTCATGAATGTTCTTCACCTTACTAAATAATAAAACAATATTAATTATTAAATTAAATAATAAACATAATATATTTCATTGTTATTTTTTATTTTATTTATTACCATGTTATATACAATTACTTAATTAATTAAGTTCATGATGGATGTTTTGAAAATATTCGGCTCATATGTGAAAAATGGATTTGGTAAGTTTACTATGGTCAAAAAGGTCATGATTCCATAATATAGAAAATAATAATCATCTAATAATTATCATTTTTATACATAAATTATAATTTTAAAACCAAACAAAGAATATGGTTATGGAAAATTAACTATGTTATAATCCTGGAGAAGGTAGGTCATACATACGCATGAGTAACATTTCAATTTTTCAGCGAACATGATGGAAATAAGGTAATTATTATTTATCATTAAATAATTATGATTATATCATAATAATAAAATTATTTCTTTAAATAATATTATATATATCATTCATGTGATGTGATTATGAAAAAAATCTCATCAATTTTTAGAGGTAGTAATTCACACACACACACAGGAACAACATTATCATTTTTCAATTGTTGGGAAGATAAGAAAGAAAATGATATTTTAACTTTATTAAATGGTAATTAATTCATGAATATCATATATATACTTCAAATACATCATTAAATTCATTCAGAAGAGGCGGTTATGGAAGAATAATTGCATCTGTTTGTGAGGCACTAGTCTACCATACACACGAATGATGATTTAATTTCCCACTTAATGGAAGAAGGAAATTGATATTGGTAATTACATTAATATAACAAAATATGAGTATATGAAATATAATAGTGTTATTATTTCATCAAGTTTTAAGAATATTTTAAAGAGGTATTAGAAGAAATAAAATGAAAATTCTCGGTTAGTAACCATACCACCTCTTTTGACAACCTCTTTTGGTTTATACATAAAGTATTCCTAGGTTGGTTTTCTAATAAAAAAGGTCCTATATGACATGGGAAGGTATTTAAGTAACACAATTTGGAAGATATTGGATAATAAAAAAGTATTTTTCAGTGTGGATAAGATAGGATAGTGGGTTTCCTTTTATAAGTGTAGGAGTTGAAACACTTATAATTTTAAAAAAAAATGTTTAGAATATATAAATGTCGTCCTCAAGAAAAATAGCTCAAAATGGACTATGTTTAATAATATAAGATATATTTTATAAATATGTCCATATAATATAATTTATACATTTATATAGGTCATTTTAACCCATATCACTTCAGTTTAACCCCCCCCCCCCCCATGCCTGATAAACCTGTTCTAACCTAAACTGTGGTAACAAATTTTCTCTATTTTTATTATTCATTCTGACTACAAAATAAGTTGAAATTATTACCAAATGTTAATTATTATGATTAAAATCATGGAATATATTTCATCAATTTTAATTCACAATATATAAATAATTTAATTTAAAATTATTCCCTTAAAATTATCTGAAAAGCTACATTCTAGAAAAATGTGTCCTCTTCAGTATAAAAATTTTTTATATAAAAATAAATTATGAAATTAATTAAAAATATGTTAATTTTATTAATAAAAATATATATTAACAAATATTACTTTAAATAATTTTTTTATAAAAAAATAACTTTCAACTTCTTCAAACAAAAATACAGTTTTCAATAAAAATCAATATTTTCCCAATTAATTAAAAAATCCTAAAATTATGAAAAAAGCCCAAAGATAAATTTGAAATTATGGATTTAAAAATGAATTCATTAATTCAATTTAAAATTTCAACATTTTGAAAACATTTTATTAAATAAAACCATATAAATTATAAAGGAAAATTTTGTAAGAATTAAACTGTTTCACAAAACATTGATAAATTAATTAATATTCTTATAGTTAATATAACTATATAAAATATAATTCATGAATATATATAAGGTATGAAATTGATTAACTATTAAAATTACATGGGTTTTTATATGGAGTTCAGAGGATAATTCCATGATTCCCCTCATTTTTAAGGGAATTGATTAAATCATAGCCTTAGAGTTAGTCTCTATTAGGGATAGAGATTCTATGAAAAAGGTAATAGTTATATGCATTATTTATAGATTCTACCACTAGTTGATCATGACATTTTTCGATGTATGATATGAATTTTTTATACTTGGGTGTGTACCTATTTGGATTTGGAAACAAAAAAGGTATTTTTTTACCCTCTATAGTGCATACTTTGTGAATTTAGGTTGAGTGACTTTTAGTTCCCTTGGAATTAACTACACAATAAGATGCCATGCTAGCTTAGTTGAAGTGTGCAGGGATTGTGAGATGATGTTGGGGAAGTATATCTCTTGGGGAGACTTTCTATATTTAAAATCTATCCATGTGATATCATCCTCAATATGGATTGGTTGTATTTGGTGTATGATATTATGGATTTTATTAGTAGTTGTGTCTTATTCTATGATGTTAGTGGGAAAAAGTCTGTTTTTTTATGAGTGACACGAGTGGATGGGTCAGAGAAAAGATAAATATCTATCTTTTTTATGTTCAGGATGATTTCAATTTCTATAGGAGATCATTCAGTGGTATTTTCCAATGTTTTTAATGACTATCCTTAAATCTTTTCAAAAGAGGATGAGACACTACCCCCATGATGAGAGATTGAGTTTAGGATATAGTTGTAATTAGGTATTTCCCTTATATCAATGTCTACATATAGGTTGGCCTCTTCAGAATTGTTGAAGCTACAGATTCATATTTATGATATTTTTATACAGGATTAGTTCAAACTAGATTATCTCATTGGGGTACTCCAATTCTATATTTTAATATGAAATATGGAGGTTTGTGTTTTTGTATCAACTATCATTATTTCAATTAGGTGATAGTGAATAACTTCTATTTTATCCCACGGTTTGATGATTTATTTGATCAGTTGAAATGATCCACATAACACCTCAAGATATTAAAATAATAATTTTTTTGAAAGTGTATATGTGTCACGACCCGACCCTACCCGGGCTCGAGCCACAACTACCCCAAGCCCGCCTCAATAGGCCAGGGGCTGGCGACAAGTGCCGGAGAATAAAAAACTCGGGGAGGCATTTGTCTGAGTACCTGTACACACACACGCGCAGCGCACTCAATGAAAAAGTATAGAGTAAAAGAAAAGACAATAAAGAAAAGGGAAAGTACTATATATAAACCACAATAGTGCATCGACCTATAAACGGTACAAAGTAAAAGCTGAAAAGAAAAGGTAAAAACACCCGCCCAACCAGAAAAGTGCCACATCCTGGCAACAGGTGAACAAAAAGTAAAGAGCTGGAATGGTCCCCCACCTGGAACCCGACTCCGACCACCGCACGCGGTCCAAGCTCTCGAACTCCTAAGCTCCACTGAAGTCATGACCAACTTGTCTATCGTCTGCGAGGGCACACCAAGTGCGGGCAATGCCAAAGCAGGGGTGAGTATAAAAATACTCAGTATGATAACCTGAAGGCTCAAGAGAGCAACAAAGGAGTTACCGAAGGGTGAGCAGTAGAGCGAACAGAAAAAATCAAAAAGTAAAACCGAGAGTGCAGTAAAGTGTAATACTACAGAGTCTAGCTCAACCTGACAAGAGGAAAGAAGGTAGACTCGTCCAGACACAAGGATCTAGAAACGGTGAGAAGATGAAATTCCCATCGAGTCTTCGCTACCTATAGTAGGAGATTTGACTCTTCTAACAACGAGAAGCTAGACACGGAAAGCACGTGGCATACCCCGCGTGTCTTCGCCTCTCCTGGAAGGAGAGTAACAAAACACAAGGAGTGGGTACAGGAACAAGGTATATACAAATAAATATTCTCAATAGGAAGCCCGAACAAGCTCGTAAGGGGATCTCCATCCTGTAGCTCAGCCCAAGAAAATTGAGTCACCAACAGTCCCAGAAGTAAACACCATCGATGCCCAGCATCCCGCACGTCTACCCTAAACTACAAGTCAAGGGGCTCAAAACACCTCACCTCGACACTGACTTGCCCGCACGATTTTAGGTCGCGTCACAAGGACGTGTCTCGGTGGGGGAAAAACTCCTCGTACATGAGATTTCTAAGGGAACGTCAAACAACAACTCGTCACTGACCCGCAGTCGAGAGGTCTCCTCAAAGTCGACAAGCGACCCCCTGCCCAGTCCCGCTGGAGGGTCCCTAGAAGTCGACGGGTTCCCACTACAGGGAGACCCGGAAAGAGTTGACGGGTGCCACACTGCCCATTCCCATAACAGGGTAATCCACTGGAGGGAGACCCGGCTAATGTCGGTGACGGGACCACTGCCCAGCCCAACTGGAGGTAACCCGGCATTGGGGACCACTGCCCTGCCCAGCTGGAGGTAAGCCTAGCATCGGGGACCACTGCCCAGCCCAGCTGAAGGTAAGTCTGGCATCGGGGACCACTGCCCAGCCCAGTTGGAGGTAAGCCCAAAACTACTCTATCCATACCTACTGGATGGTACTGCTCGGTTAACACCGCTGTACTGGCCATCCCTACTGGTTGGTAACCCACTGGCGAGTCCTGCTCAAAAGAACCCCAGCCCTGCTGATAACAACCTCAGCCCTGCTGGAAACATCCTCAGCCTTGCTGGAAACAGCCTCCTAGGTAGAGGATTGGTGCACGCGTAAAGGGTTGGTCACACCGAATCCACAAGAACTCGACCAAGGAACACGGAGTGACAGAATAATCTCCACAGGACTCTCAAGGTGATCACGCTCCAATCTTCTGAGTCACTATCGAAGTGGACCGAGTCAACTAATCCCAGAAAGTGGGGAAAATAGCCACATTGTACAAACACATGTAGTTATAAACGGTGCCGCAATCCGGTGAAAGGGCACGGTACTGAACCCCCTCACAGCTGAAGAGACAGAGGAACAAACCATCTCTGTCGGCCAAACCATCGAGAACGAAACCATGGGGATACCACTCAACCCTGCTGGTCAAACAAACGAGAACAGAGCCAGGGGAAACTCCACCCTGCTGGTCAATAAACGAGCATAGAGGGACCCTCTGCGTCACGAGAGGTCAAAATTACGTAAAGCAGATCATGGCACGCACGTGGTACCCACGCGACATGTGGCCCCATCTTAACCCCAACCAATCGCACAAACATTCTCAGGTAATAACGTCTCCAACGCGTACCTCTAAGAATTTCCATATACTCCCTGAGTATACCACGTTCCAGCCCAAAGTCTATCATGCACACGGCACCCAACGTCAACGCGAAGGGGTGAACGTAAAAACTCCACCTCAAAGGTCCAGGTGCGTCCAACCACATCTTATGAATCATTTACATCACTCTCCCAAGAGTGCGTGATCACACGCCAAGGGTCCGCTACAAACATGGTAGGACGAACCACCACCGGAGCACCTTCCATGCTCCCATATTTAATAAGATCATGCATGAGGCTCTGCTCACCTGAACGGATTACACCTTTTTAATCCTCGCTGAAAAACATGCGAGATAGACTACTTTCTCACCTCCAACGGATATCTGACGTAAAAGTCACCAACACCGCCTTACACCCGAACAACGTCCCGTGGTCCCGAACCTCGGCCCCGAAAACAGTCGGGCACATCGCACCATTGCGATCCCCTTGGGAAAACACGTCAAAAGGACTGCTCACTTGAGCGCAACGGATATCTAGGGAAAAGATGCATTCTGCCGCACCACACATGAGCGGCGCTTCGTGGTACCCGAAACCCGATCCTGAAACACAACGAATGGATCACACCGTTGCGATCCTCTCTAAAAATCACACAAGGTGGACTAATCACTTGTCCAAAACGGCCACTCGGTGATAGAGATGGAAAATCACTGTCAGCGCCCAAACAGCCCTCGTGGGGCCCGCACCATCATGTCGAATTAGAGCGGGCAGATTACACCACTGCAATCCCCTCGGAAAAGCAACCAGAATCGACGGCTCGCACGCCCCAAACGGATGCCCGATGAGAAATTCGCTAAACGCTGCTTGCAGCTCAAAAGATGAGCCGTGGGGATCACGCATCAACTCCATCTTCAATGCTCGAAACCACCTTGGAAAGATCCGCCTCAGTTCCAGGGTCCCAATGCCACTGACGATGCTTAAATCGGACGTCGGATGCGTCTGCGCCGTCTGAAACAAGTTCCCCCGGAAAAACGACAACTCACTTAAAGACACGTCGCACCTCTGAGGCCCCTCGTTTGGGGAATTAAACATTCCCAAAACCATCTCAGAAACTTTCGCCTCGTCGATACGGTTCCACCTCCGTAGATGGCATGCAAATCGGACACCTGTAATGAGAATTACGGGCGTCCGAAAGGGGGGGACGGATACCCTTCGGCTGGACCGGCCTGGACCGGCCGGTCCGCCCGGCCTGGCCCGGCCAGCGGCATAGCCGCGCAGCCCAGCACCAGCTCGCAGCCCGCCTGCAGACCGGCCCCTAGGGCCGGTAGTCTCGCCGCGTGAAGACCCGCCTGGCGTGGGTCTTTGTTTCTCCCGAGGGGTCACGACACGCGACCCCGATCTACTGAGTCAACTGGCCGACACAGCCGGCCGGTCCTCCCGCTCCGCGCCGCACGAAGCTGGCGCGGCTGGAGGTCGCCGCCTCACCGAAGAGCACCACCGCTAGGCCAGGGAGCTCACCGCCCTGCTGAAGCCGCCAGACCACCATGCAAGCCGCCAGAAAACTCCAAAACCCGCAATCTTCGGCGAACAATTGCGAGCGCCTCCGAACTCCGATTTCAAATAAGAAACAAGCGTCGGAAAGAGCATAAAATCTACCTCGCATTCATGGGATTTTTTTGATAATTCGATAGAGATTTGATACAAAACGTTGAGCTCAAAATAGGTGTGGGAAAAGGGAACGAAAATGACAAATCCAACTTCAATGGGCTTCACCCGAAGCTTTGCCACGACCTGTCGGAGCCGCGCCTCGCCGGAGAGGTAGAGGTGATGGAGGAGAGATTCCTCCTTCGTTTTTGGGAGCTTCTGGTGCCAGGGGAGAAGGGTAAGAGGAGAGGGGTGTGTTAAGTGTTTAAATAGAAAACCCTTAACCACCCGTCCATCGGCCCAAACCCGAACTCCCGATGGGGTCAGGATTATGCCTCCCCTAGGCTAAAAACCACGCTCCGAACATAACGGCGGTCTCAAGATTTGATTCCAAGCTTCCATTCAAAAGTTATAAGATTGAACGCCCAAAGCCTCCAAATTACGAAAATGCCATTGGGGCCATTTTTCATAGGAGACTCGTGCCCGCGAAACATACACCCTTCCTAGGGTAAACAGCACGCTCTGAACTCAAAGGTGCCCTCGGTTTTCCAATCTGAGCCACCATTTAATAGATACTTGAGTTTCACCATTAAACGAATAAATTAATTAATTAATTTTATTCATTTATCATTCTGAAAGTGAGCGAGGGATCCAAGCATCCTTCACCGACAAGTTTTATGTCGTTCCTAGGGTAAACACCCCATTCCAGACCCATCCATACACTCAGATCTTTGGTCCGGATCACCGTTTACGAGTTATCGCGTTTATTTGGAGCTTCTAGTGTGAACGCAATGAAAATTTAATATCGGCCACTCCAGGGCTCAGAATCGCACGTCGTCTGAAGGCGCTGCTCTGGAATAACATCAAGAATATTCCAAAGTCTTTCACCGCAAAAACCAGGTTCTTACATCATTCCCTCCTTCAAGATTTTCGTCCCTGAAAAGCAAAACCAGGGAACAACTCAGGGTACTAAGCCCACACCTGGCTCTCCCATACCCAGAAGAACTCACGCATAGCTCTACGCCACCGCACATAGACCAAAGGATTTGATCTATTCACGCGAGGTCGGCTCTTGCCGATGTCGTGCATAGGAGCACACACACTTCTTCTCGGGTGAGTCACGTGGGAGATGTCATGCACCCAAACCAGCCTTTGGGGTTAGGTAAAGGTGGTAGGTCACCTCGCCATCCCTTCGCACGGTCCCAAACAGCCTGATGGTTCTCAAGGGTATCTCACCTCCCCGGCCGAACCCCTATGTCGCACTCCGCGACTGGAATCACCACCCCCACCTGGAACAAGGCCCGGTGATTCCCTCCTTTAGAACATCCATATGGTGAAACACCCAAGGATATATGGTCATGCAATATTCAACAGTCAATGTCTCGCAACCCAGACTCTCTTACATGCTCGGAAAGCGAAGGAGTTGACACCATCGACTAAATAGAAAGGTTACACACCTTCTACTCTACCAATACAGGGTTACACCCGACGCCCTGCGTCTCCCTGGTAACAACCCAAACAAAGAGCATAGAGATAATCATTACACTCATAGAGCCTAACAATTCTACTGCAAAAAGGTAGAAGAGACACATAGCGTACCTCTTATCACCTCATGCTCTGCAGGATCGTAGACATCCAAAGCACGCGGCTGTCCGCGGTCCCAACAGTCAGCTCCCGGAGCCTGACGTGGACCACCTAGTGGTGATGATAAGACCTCGTAAAGTCATCCCCCACTACTAGCTCCTCCAGCTCCTCTGCTAGCACCACCACCCTGGGTACTAATCCGATCACGGTGCTACCTCTCTCATGGTGGCGCACCTGCTGCCTGCCCGAAGCTCTCCGCATGCCGGGTCGGGCAGTCCCGTGCCAGGTGACCACGCTCATCGCAAGCATAGAACCGACTGTCTTCAGCTGCACTAGTGCCCTCTGGTGCCACTATGGTGTGCGAACATGCCCCTAAGTCTGGTTTTCATAAAGCCACCTGTGTTGAGGTTCTGCTTACTGACGCCCGCTAGATGTGACAGACGTCTCGGCTCCAACGCGCCTGCTGCCTCCACCAACTCTAAAACGTGACAGGAAGCTCTCTGTCAGCAGCGCCTACTCTAGTACCCTGGCATATGTAAAAATGTCTCAGGGTACTATGAAATCATGAATCCCTTGGTGGAGACCCTGCTCAAACTTCCATGCTTAGATGTTGTCGTCATGGACCAAGTTCGGGTAAAAGCGTGCATGGTCTGCAAAACTAGCCGTGTACTCAGCCATCGTCATCCCACCGTGCTGAAACTGCAGGAACTCATGAATATGAATGGATCACAAGAAGTAGGGGAAAAACTCCTCATGGAACAAAAACTGAAATTCTCCCCACGAAAGCGATGACTCGTCAAGAAACTGAGTCACCAGACTTCACCAATGCCAAGCTGCTCCACAAAAAAGGTTGGTTTCCAAAGCCACTCTCTGATCTGTCAGCGTCTGCACAAGCCTGAAAAGGCTAACCATTGTCTCTATCCAATCCTCTATTGTCTGAGGGTCTGGATCACCACAGATCCTCAGCGGTCTATGCCACTGGTACTCATGGAGCGCGCTCAACCTGCGCTCAAGATCAGCCTGCTCTATTGAAGCTGTCTGCTGCTCACCAGGTGGGGGTGCTGCTACCGGCCCACCCGGAGGAAGGGGATCGCATGATGGGACCTGGACTTTGGCCTCGTAGCTCACAGGGTTGTCTTCATGAACCAAAGATGGTATCTTGGATGGCTGTCTTCATGGATACATCCTGAATATTGTCAAGGAGTGTCGCCGTCAGATGATCATATATTTATATACCAATAACAGCAACGATGGGGAGCTGACTCAAGAAGGAAATTCAAAGACTCAATCCTATGTGATGCACAAACCAATTTTCCCGGCAGCAAGTGTCTCAGCATGCCGAGTCTACAAGCGGGTTATCAAGGTCCTGGTGAATGGATACGTCAGCCGCCGCACCATCACTGGACTCCCTGACCTAAGAGCCCCTCTCGAGACATGTTAACACTATTTCCCTAAATACAAACCAATTATTTTATTTTAGGGACATTAGAATAGCATCCAAAGGAACAAACCACCTCTGATACCACTTTGTCACGACCTGACCATACCCGGGATCGAGCTGCAACTACCCCAAGCCCGCCTCCATAGGCTAGGGGCTGGGGACAAGCACTGATGGCTAAAAATCTCGGGGAGGCCTTTACCTGAGTACCTGTACACACACACACACAGCACAATCAATGAAAAATTGTAGTGTAAAAGAAAATAAAAGTAAATAAAAGGAAAACTACTATATATAAACCACAATAGTGTATCGACCTCTAAACAGTACAAAGTAAAAGATGAAAAAAAGGGAAAAACATACACCCAACCAGAAAAGTGCCGCAACCCGGCAACAGGTGAACAAAATGTAAATAGCTGGAAGGGTCCCCCATTTGAATCCCGACTCCGACCACTACATACAGTCCAAGATCTTGAACTACTAAGCTCCACTGATGTCACGACCATCATGTCTGTTGTCTGCAAAGGCACACCAAGTGCAGGCAAAGCCCAAGCAGGTGTGAGTATAAAAATTCTCAGTAGGATACCCCGAAGGCTCGAGGGAGAAACAAAGGAGGTACCGAAGGGTGAGTAGTAGAGCGAACACGAAAAGTAAAGGAGTACAACCGAGAGTGCAGTAAAGAGTAATAGTAGAGAGTCCAGCTCAACCCGACAAGAGGAAAGAAGGTAGACTCGTCCAGACACAAGGAGCTGGAAATGGTGAGAAGATGAACTTCCCGTCGAGTCTTCGCTACCTATAGCAGGAGAGTAGACTCGTCTAACCCTGAGAATCTAGACATGGAATGAACGTGGCATACACCGCGCGTCTTTGCCTCTCCTGGAAAGAGAGTAACCAAGCCCAAGGAGTGGGTACTGGGAAAAGGTATATACAAATGCATATGCTCAATAAGAAGCCCGAACAAGCTCGTAAGGGGATCTCCATCTCGTAGCTCAGCCCAAGAAAAGTTAGTCTCCAACAGTCCCAGAGGTAAATACCATTGATGCACAGCATCCCGCACATCTGCCCCTAACTACAAGTCAAGGGCTCAAACCACCGCACCTCGAAACTATCCTCTTTGGGAGGCACTGACTCACCCGCACGGTTTTAGGTTGTGTCACAAGGACACGTCTCGGTGAGGGGAAATATCCTCGTACTTGAGATTTCTGAGGGAACGTCAAACCACAACTCGTCACTACCCCGCAGTCGAGGGGTCTCCTCAAAGTCGACAGGAGACCCCCTGCCCAGCCCCGCTGGAGGGTCCCTAGAAGTTGATAGGTTCCCACTACAGGGAGGCCCAGAAAGAGTTTACGGGTGCCACACTGCCCAGTCCCATAACTGGGTAACATACTGGAGGGTGACCCGGTTAAAGTCGGCGATGGGACCACTTCCCAGACCAGCTGGAGGCAGCCCGACATCGGGGACCACTGCCCAGTCCAGCTGGAGGTAATCCTGGCATCGGGGACCACTGCCCAGTCCAGCTAGAGGTAAGCCCGGCATTGGGGACCACTGCCCTGCCCAGCTGGAGGTAAGCCCAGAACTGCTCTGGCCATCCCTGCTGGACGGTACTGCTCAGTGAACACCGTTGTACTGGTCATCCCTGCTGGATGGTATCCCACTAGTGAGCCTTGCTCGAAACAACCCCAGCCCTGCTGGTAACAACCTCAGTCCTTCTAGAAATAACCTCAGCCTTGCTGGAAACAACCTCCTGGGTAGAGGATCGGTACCCACGTAAAGGGATGGTCACACCGAATCCCCAAGAACTCTACCAGGGAACACAGAGTTACAGAAGAATCTCCCCTGGCCTCTCAAGGCGATCACGCTCCAATCCGCTGAGTCACTGTCGAAGCGGACCGAGTCAACTCATCCTAAAAAGTGGGGAAACCACCCACACTGTACAAATACCCGTAGTCATAAATGGTGTCGCAGTCCTGTGAAAGGGAATGGTAATGAAACCCCTTACAGCTGAAGAGACAGAGGAACAAACCATCTCTGTCGGCCAAACCATCAAGAACGAAACCAGGGGGAGACCACTCAACCCTGCTGGTCAAAGAAACGAGCACAGAGCTAGGGGAAACTCCACCCTGCTTGTCAACAAACGAGCACAGAGGGACCCTCGACGTCGCGAGAGGTCAAAAGTACATAAAGCATATCACGTCATGCACTTGGGGCCCACACGACGTGTGGCCCCAACTCAACCCCAACCAAGAGCACAAATGTTCTCAAGTACAAACATCCCCAACGTGTACCTCTAAGAATTCTCGTATACTCCCCGAGTATACCACGTTCCAGCCGAAAGGCAATCGTGCACACGACACCCAACGTCAACACGAAGGCGTGAACGTAACAAATCCACCTCAAAGGCCTAGGCATAGAAAACCACATCTTATGAATCATTTACATCTCTCTCCCAATAGTGCGCGATCACACGCCAAGGGTCCACTATAAACATGGTAGGACGAACCACCACCAGAGCACCTTCCATGCTTCCATATTTAATAATATCGCATATGAGGCTCCACTCGCCTGAACGGATTACACCATTGTAATCCTCATGGAAAAACATACAAGATAGACTACTTACTTGCCTCCAATGGATATCTGACGTAAAAGTCTCCAACACCGCATTACGCCCGAACGGCGTCCCGTGGTCCCGAACCTCGGCCCTGAAAACAGTCAGGCGCATCACACCATTGCGATCCCCTCGGGAAAACACGTCAAAAGGACTACTCACATGAGCGCCACAGATATCTGGGAAAAAAGATGCATTCCGGCGCACCGCACACGACCGACGCATCATGGGACCCGCAACCCGGTCCCGAAACACAACGAACAGATCGCACCGTTGGGATCCTCTCAAAAAAGCACATAAGGTGGACTAATCACTTGTCCAAAACGGTCGCCTGGTGATAGAGATGGAAAATCACTGTCAACGCCCAAACGTCCCTCATGGGGCCCGCACCATCGTGCCGAATTAGAGTGGGCGGATTACACCATTGCAATCCCCTCGGAAAAGCATCTAGAATTGACGACTCGCACGCCCTGAACGGATGCCCGATGAGAAAGTCACTAAACGCTGCTCGCAGCTCAAAAGACGGGCCGTGGGGCCCACGCCTCAACTCCAGATTCAATTCCTGAAGCCACCCTAGAACATTCTTCCTCGGTGGCAGGGTCCCAACGCCACTGACGGTGCTTAAATCGGACGTCGGACGTGTCCGCGCCGTCCCAAACAAGTTCCCCCGAAAAAATGTCAACTCACTTAAAGATGTGCCGCGCCTCCGAGTCCCCTCGTTTTGGGAATAAAAAATTCTCTAAACCATCTCAAAAAGTCTGTCTCGTCGATACGGTTCCGCCACCGCAGACAGCATGCAAATCGGACACCCGTAATGAGAATTACAGGCATCCGAAGAGGGGGGGGGGGGGACGGATCCCCTTGGCCTGGACCGACCGGTCCGCCCGGCCTGGACCGGCCCACGACTCAGTCACGCGGCCCGGCGCCGGCTCGCGGACCACCTGCAGACCGGCCACGAGGTCTGGTCGTCTCTCCATGTGAAGACCTGCCTGGCATGGGTCTTTGTTTCCCCCGCGGGGTCGCGGCGCGCAACCCCGGTCTCCGGAGTGAACCGGCCAGCATACCTGGTCAGTCCTCCCGCTCCGTGCCACGCGAAGCTGCCGCGGCCGGAGCTCGCCGCCCCGCCGAAGAGCGCCGCCGCCAGGCCAGGGAGCTCATCGCCCTGCTGAAGCTTCCAGACCACCATGCGAGCCACCGGAAAACCCCAAAAACCGCAAACGTCGGTGAAAGATTGCGAGCGCCTCCGAACTCCGATTTAAAATCCGAAACAAGCGTCAGAAAGACAATAAAATCTACTTCGCATTCATGGGATTTGTTCGATAATTAGACAGAGATTTGATACAAAAATTTGAGCTCAAAATTGGTGCGGGAAAAGGAAACGAAAACGAAAAATCCTACCTCGATGGGCTTCGCCCGAAGCTTCGCCGCAACCCGTCAGAGCCGCACCTCGTCGGAGAGGAGGAGTTGATGCAGGAGAGCTTCTTCCTTCATTGTTGGGAGCTGCTGGCGCCAGGGTAGAAGGGGGAGAGGAGAGGGGTGGGTTAAGTGTTTAAATAGAAAACACTTTGCCACCCGTCCATCGGCCCGAACCCGAACTCCCGATGGGGTCAGGATTAAGCCTCCCCTAGGCTAAAAACCACGATCTGAACATAACGGAGGTCTCGTAATTTGATTACGAGCTTCCGTTCAAAAGTTATAAGACTGAACGCCAAAATCCACCAAATTATGAATATACCCCTGGGGACATTTTTTACAAAAGACCCGCTCCCACGAAACATACACCCTTCCTAGGGTAAAGGCACGCTCTGAACTCAACGGTGCCCTTGGTTTTCCATTCCGAGCCACCGTTTAAGAGATACTTGAGTTTCACCATCGAACGAATAAATAAATTAATTAATTTTATTCGTTTAACATTCTGAAAGAAAGTGAGGGGTCCAAACGTCCAGCGCTGACAAGTTTTATGTCGTTCTTAGGATAAACACCCCATTTCGGACCCATTCATGCACTCGGATCAATGCTCCTGATCACCGTTTAGGAGTTATCGCATTTATTTGGCATTTCTAGTGTGAACACACTGAAAATTTTATTCCGGCCACTCCGGGGCTCGGAATCGCACGCCGTCTCAAGGCGCTGCTCTAGAATAACATCAAGAATATTCCAAAGTCTTTCGTAGAAAAAACTGGGTTCTTACAATATGAAACAAAACACCAATCCTAAAAGAGATGATAACACCCGATACTTTACAAAATATTTATTTAAAATAGAATTAATCACATAGATAGATTTCAGAACACACAACCCTAAGTAAAAAATGAATCATAATATAGAATATCGTTATAACCAAGCCTTTAATTTCAAAGGTAGGAATATTACTAAAAAAATTATAAAAAATATGGTTATTAATTAATTTTAAAAAAATAATAATCATTTAAAACAAAAGGAAGTGGTTTATAAAATACTATATTTTTTCTAAAACGACGGTTTAGTCACACTTTGCGGAAATAATTAAAATTTTATTTTTACCAAATTGATAAAATTTATTTAAAAAATAAAATTCATTTTTGAAATTAGAATATCAAACTTATATTATGGTGAATTTTTTTTATTTTTCTGAAATTTTTTATTTTTCAATGAATAATGACAAATACTAAATTTTAATTGAAAACGTCATTTTCATTTAAATTATTTATAAAGTTAAATTATATTTTAAATTGGTTTTAATGTAATATTTTTTCAATTTCACATTAATTAACCCATTTCTGTTCATTTGAATCATTTTCATATAGAAGTTTTATATAAAAACATTGTAAACTTTCGAAAATTTTCTCTTTAAAAGCAAAAATTTCTCATCGCATCTGTGGGATTAACATTAAATTAAAGTTTTCCAATTCTATGAATTTAATTTTTAAACTAGATTCTATATTTTTAACCATCATAGTAAATATTAACGAATATTTGTAACCTAATTTTTGACCAAAACGGATAGTGAAAATAGTAAAAAAATATCGTGGTTGAGGTAATAATAGATTGGTAGGGGGTTAAACTAGAAATATAAGTGTTGCAATTACCTAAGAAATTGTATAAAATATATTTTATGGGAATTGTTAGACCCCATAATTTATAGGTCTTGATAATACTCTTTTTTTTACCCTTTTGGCATGTGAAAAACATGGTTACACCTTTTTCTTTCAAAAAATTACTAGTGTGCCAATCATATCATTTATAAACAGTCATCCACTCTACTCTCTTTTTCCCACCTTAAAACCCATTTCTTAGACAATAAATTCCCAAATAACTTAAAAAATTCCCTAATATTATCCTATAATCATTTTTTATTAAATAAATCAAACCAAAGAAGGATTTGGTGGAAACCTAGGGAAGATACTTGAATAAAGGTAATGTTCTTCAATGGAAATTTTAATTTTATTTCTTCCTCCAACTCCATCAATTATTATTTAATAATAATAATATAATAACAAAAGTATATTAGATAAAAATATATTTTTTATGTTATTTTAATGACAAATAATCACCCCCACTTCCATCAAATGGGTTACGAAATTCTCATTCGTGCGTACGATAGTCTACCTTCTCCTGAACCGATGTCATTCGTATTTATGTTACCACATCTCATGGTTGGATATTATAATGAATATAAATTATATATAAGAAAATTATAACATAATTTTACCTAAGTAATAATTTTATCATATATACATTTTTTATTATCCATTCTATATGGGATATGATATTGTCGTTCGTTTGTACGGTGGACCACCGTCTCGCGAAGTGATGTCATTCATCTTTCACTAATGCTTTACATGGATGGTTATAATGATAAATTTAATGAATATCTGTGATAAAAAAGTTATTATTATTATATTCATGATATAATTATCATTTTAAAATATAATATCTCATTTTCTTTGTTACACTAAAAATTGATAATGTCGCTCGAGTATGTGTGGACTACCACCTTCATGAAGCGATGTGACTCTATTTTCATCACTTCAACACATGGATGATATATATAAGTATATTTAAATAAAAAATATCGTATATATTAATATATGATAATTTTTTAGAGGTAAAATTTTACTTAACTTCTTTCTATAATGTTCATTGAATAATGGAATGTTACTCATGTGTATGTACGGTCTATTGTCTCCATGTTTACAACACATTTAATTTTTCATTGTAATATTTCATGATTTGTTCTAAAATTATAATTTATGTATAAATGTGATAAATTTTTCATGTTTTTTATTTTATAGATTTTTAAATAATAATCACTTTGACCATAATCATCCTACCAAATTCATTTTTTGACAGATAATCCAAATTTCATCGAAATATCCGACATAATCATAATTGAATATATAATAATATATAATATGGTAATAATTTAAATAAAAATAATAATAAATATGGAAAGATTCTTAAGAAATTAAAGAATTAAAATAATTATATTATTTTTGAATATAAAGAATTCACAGGACGAGTCAGACTGAAGTTAAGGGTTTCTCATCTCACCTTTACTTCTGTGATACCTACTACATATTCACCACTTATCTCTTTCGTATGGTGTATATACTACACTATTTTTATGTTATATAATGAATTAATTTATCTTAATTATATATAATTTTTCATTTAATATTATTTCTTTCATGGGGATTATGATTCAAAAGTTTCCAAAGTGTTAAGGGTTTATTTCACAATCTCATCAATATTCGGGATTGTATTTATTTAAGTCTCATTTGGGGGAATTATTGAAAATTTATATCTTAAAATCAATTTATTTTTATATTTTATAGTTATTCATGAAAATTTTCATGTAATAGTACTATTCTTCCTCTCTCCATTATATTTGATTATTAAGAAAATATTTTTCATAAAATATGATTTTATTTCCCTCTACTATTGAAAATATTTTTCATTCAAAAACCATGTTTTATAAAAAAAACGTTTTAAGAAATGTTTTAGAAATATTTGAATGATTTATTAATCATTGTTTTACCAATTTTTTTCTTTTTTAGAAACGTATTTACATAAATCTTCTAGTCATTTTCTGAATGTGTCACTTTTCTAACCTTTTAAAGTGAAAAAGGAATGTTATTTTTAACTTATATGGAATGTAATAAATTACCCACTATCATGTCCATAATTTCTTTTAAGAATCATTGTAACATTACATGTTTATTTTTAAATAAATTTTTTTTATAAATTTTTTAAAATATTAGTTTTTAAAAGTGATTTTAAAATAAAATTATTCTGACAATATTTATAAAAATTAATATAAAAATGGTGATTCTCAAAGAAAGATTATTTTCCTCAACAAATATTCCAAGTGATCTTTAAAAATAATGTTTTATAAGAATAAATTCTTTTGTGTTACTTATGTTTTAATTGTGATATAATATAATGATATCATCCTTATTATTTCTCTGGATGGTTTATGATCAGTTTGACTGGGGATGTACTATATTTATACCATTCATTTTAATCTATATGGTTTATAATTATGTTTATTAATTGAAGAAAGTATTTAAATTTATTATGATCTAAATATGAATGTTTGTGTGTATTATGTTTTACCCATTTTATATGAGGAATACATTGGCCTTAGAAATTGATAGGTAGGGCCTGATATAGCCCCTAGATGCATCAGTAGGTCTCATGAAAAAAACTAGATATGGTTTTTCCCTAGGACTTACCCATTTATATAGATGTCTTGACATAAGCCTTGATGGTATTATATGTCTTGGAAGAAAAATTGACGGTATTAGACATCTTGGAAGAAGCATGTATGCTTTGTTTTATATGTCAATCATTATGCATTCCATCATTATGAATTCAATTATTGATACTCTATATGATTATTTAATTAGTTATAATATCCATGGAGAGTAAGATTTATTATAAGTCCTTATTTTATCTTATTTTATTCGTACCATATTATGCTCAGGTTATTGATTAAATAGAATCTGTTTTAGTTACTTTCCATTCCATAATGATTATTCATTATTTATTTATAGATAATTTTATATGCTTACCCATAATGAGCATCTAATCTCACTACATTCTTATGGTTTATTTTCCCAAGGATACTAGGAAGTAATTTGTGATTAATATAAAGGGATACACTAAGGGGAATAATTCCATTAACAAAGAAAATTATTTGTGTGTCTTATTTTTTAAAATGTAATGTCAAATACAAGTATGTATCTAGTATACTGATACTAATAAACTATTCAATCCTTTGGGATGTGGTTCCTTGTATCTTGGGCCAATATCATATAGTTTACACCAGCTTCGAGATACTAGGATTGGGACACTACAGTTGGTAATCAGGTAATTTTAGTAGAATATTTGAGACCTATATTTAAAAAAATATATATTATTGAACATGACCCTATGATAGTATTTGAGGATAAGTATAGAATAATATCCTAACATTTTGGGTGGGAAGAGATTATATGGTTTTACCAAGAAATTACATCCCTATTTGGATACTACATGTGGGCATGGTTATGGAACCAAAGTACCTAGAGGTAATAATTCTAAAAAGGGTGCATTGGAAATGACTTGATCATCACATGGTGTATGAAAATAGGTCTTACTATATATCTAGTTTGACACTCTTGGGGGTTATACTATGAATAATTCCCATTTTCTTTACAAACCATTATAATGGATTTGGAAATAAATATATTAAAAAATATTTTTTTTATTATGATATTATTTGTGTTAAGTATTTTACTAGTTTTGGGATTATACATTATGCTTCATAATTTTACGATCTAATATAGTTTATGAAATTATTTATAAATACATATTAAATAAAAGAATGGGTACTGGATCTACACACATACTCCATATAGGGACTTCCCTCTTAGTTGTGATAATAAATATGGAGCTAGAGCTTTAGCTAAAACTAATAAAATTATAATCATATTGGGAAAGATCACTCTGGTTATGAGTAATAATATTTCTCATATATAGTATCCTATTGATCTACTACATGGTGAAACAATGTTAGACAGCTTCATTTATCAGCAACCTCCATCATTCAATAGGACTACATATCCATTTTTAGCTAAGAAATAAATAAGTTCCTGAGAGAAGCTTCTCTCACAATGAGATGTTTTGAAAGGGATTAATTTTTCATTATATTTTATCATCACTTATGATAAATGGATCAATGGTTTTCATTGATTCAAAACACTAAGGATGAGGAAGAAAAAGAAAGCATAGAGTGGAATGATTTCAAGGCAATATTCCTGGAAAAATATTTTCCTCAAGATAAAGGAAAAGATATGGGAATACAGTTCTGGAATCTAAGATAGAAAGAAGAGAAAAATATTTATAAGTATAAATATAACATTATAAGGCTAGTAAATCATGTTTTATTCTATATAAATAATATAAAGACAAATATTGATCATTTCTTTAATGGGATTAAGAAAATATTATTAAGATCACTATTCTCCCAAACAGCCTCATCATATGAGGACATAGTATCATGTACTATCAAGATATATAAATAATTCTCGAAGCCTTATGGACTCAAATGTAAACAAGATAAGAACATGAAAATAGAGAAAAATGGATAAAGGGGAGAAGGGAGAGAAGTATTTTTAAATATGTGATACTTTTTGAAGGAAACACATTAGTACATGATTAAAAGGAAAAAGAGTTTTCTTTGGGTTTTCAGAAATATGCCACTATGATCATGATTTCAATGTCCAGAAATATAATGAACCTACACATTTCTTCTAGATAGACCACCCAAACTAGACCTTCACAATATATGGGTAAAATGGTGTAATAGAAACAAGTCTTGAATATTATTAAAAACCAGATATAAATATAGAGTTTGAAGCACAAATAAAAAATATACCATAAATAAATACAATAAAAATCCAAATATAATAAAATAGAATGTAATTCAAGATCTCACGTGACCAACAGTCACCTCTAGACCAACCCGTATCGAAAGCAACAACAACAAGATAATCCATCATACCATAAGATGATCTTCCCTTCATATTAATCTTTTAAAACAATATCTAAAAATTCCTAAAAGAACAAGTAGGGTGTTAGACAAAGCCTATTAAGATACTATCATAGTTTCAATACAATGTCTAATATAATGAATGAAGAAATTATAGGTTTTAAAAAAACATTTTACAACGAATTTTCATCAAAAAATACAATTGTAAATAATTTTACCTTGGGTTTATAATAAGTTAATTTCATATTATATAACCATAAAATATTGAAATTAGAAGTGATAAAAATAGGAAATCATATCCACTCAACAATAGTTATATAGGTAAACACATGTCCATGAATTAACCTATCATGTGAAGCTATGTGATATGATAACATATAAAAATACATGAGAAACAATCCTTGACAAATAAATCATGACATAAAAAACGAATAATGAAAAATTAAAAATCACCTAGTATTAGACTATAGACTTTGGAATAATTCATACTAGACACTCAAAAGACAAAACATGCATATGTTGTCTCTAAAATATATCAATTCATACCAGTCAATATCACAAAACATTACCTCCTAGTGGTCCAATGTAACAATCCAAAATTTTATCAAAGGAAATTCCAATCTTATAATTATTTCATATAGTATATTTCACATAAAATCACTTAGATAACACTATAAAAACATTCTAAATGAATAATGAATGAAATAAGGGGTATTTCTAGAAATTATGGAACATATCCCAATAGAATTGTAACATGACCTTTGGAATAGTATTGTGAAAATTAGGGATATTAAACTGACCAATAAAATAGTAACCTCAACTGTTAAAGTATAAATAAATTTTAAGCATATTATAAATTACATTATGATATAATTATATCATACTAGAAGTAAATAAAAATTTTAAAAAATATTGATTAGGTTTTTGTGTATTTATACAAAATAAATGATTATTTATAATTTTATTATTAATATTATTATATTAAATAAAATAAATTTTCATAAAATAGATTCATAAATTAAAATTTTGTTTTCTTATGATTATAAGATGATTTTATGAGACCTTGTTTAATTTTTCTAAGTGTTATAAAATCAGTTATAATTATAAAATCGGTATTTTTTATGTAAATGATGATTTTAAGTAAAAATTTTATATCTCATATTTATGTAATTATTTTCAAAATTTTGGTTCATTTTTCAATTCTACAAGTTGAAAAATGTTTGGGTGAATTTTTTTTATTTTTCAAAACAACATTGTTTTTTGTGAAAAGTAAAATATGATAATTTTCGATAAAAGCTAAATACAAGAATTATTGATTCATAGATGATGTAAGGCTTATGTAAGACCAAAATCTCAAAATATCTTTCAATATATTACTATATTTAGTGATAAGGATCAAACTATACCTATTCTTGAACCAAAATAATAAACTAATGAATAAAATAATGAGAAAACACCCATCTCCTCCCCTATAAATACTACCCCTTATCCCTTTTCATCCAATATTTGATCATTGTACATGGTTCTTCCAAATAATAATCCTAATATCTGTTGTACTCATCAAAATACTAGTCCATTTTCTTTAATTTGGTTCTCAAGGGGGATAAATTCAAGACGTAAGACCCTCTTTCTTTTTCTTTTAATTTTTTTTCAGTTTTTTTTCTTTTCATTTCATCTCCTAACCTCCACTAATCCAAGAGGGATGATACATCCAAAATATTTCATATAATGTAATTTTATTATGTAAATGTAATAATTCATCTTCTAATCTCTTAAATTTTATTTTTATTCTAAAAATGAAAATATCGTTTGTGGCATGTCCATTTACTACAACTCTGGAGGATGCATTTTCAATTTTCACTACCACCCTCATGTCTAGTTATCAAACCATCATTATGGTTAAATAATATTTCATTATACATATTATAAGTTATATAATGTTCTAGAAAGAATATATATATAATATATTAAACAAAATGATTTGAATTATTGATGGTCGTTAAATCTACCAATTAAATTAAATCATTTTCCTAAACAATTTCTCTAATGATTCATCCAAATATCATATAAAAAAATCAAATTTAATACCATGTAAACTTATTTATGTTCATGAATAGAATATAATTTCAATTCGGTAGAATCATTCTCAATTTAAATAAACTTCTATACTCATATACAAGCAAATCGATCATGAAAACCGAGAAAAAAAACATTTTCGATTGATGAAATTGAACTCTATATCTTCTAAAAAAACCAGTAAATGATCTTTATAAAACTATAATTAATAAAATTCATGTATAAAAGGTTCTGTATTTTTAAATTAAAAAATTTAATTCTATTATCTAAGATATTAATGTGAATAAAGTGTTCGGACATAAGGTAATTGGATTCTCGAACCCAACTCTATTTATTTGGGTTTTCTCTCATTCATCACATTTTCTGTAAGGATGTTCCTTTATTTTTATATAAATATAATTTATTTTTAAATCCATTTTCTTTTCTGGTATATACATGTTTTGAATCAGTTTTTATGAAAAATACAAATATTTTTATAAAATAACTCTTCTTTCTAAAAAACGCATATTTTACTTCTCATGAGAACATTTCTTTTTCAATAAATATTGATACCAAGAATAATTCTCTATTTTTTGGGAGTTACATAGTTTATGAATGTATTATCTCTGAATTTAATCTCATTAATTTCCAGTGGTTAATTTATATCCCAGATTGATATATGTTCTATGTGTCATGCAGGATAATGAAAATGTTATGACGTGAGGGGTGTGCCCTGAATTATAAAGAGAATATAAATGTTATGATGTGATGGGTGCACTTGGAATTATATAGAACTCTAATAAATTGGGTAATGTGATTAATCTCATGATATAAATTGAAATATGTGTGAACATGATTCTTTATTTTTTAGCAACTATGTGTGGTTTTTGACCACTAAGACATGATGTTTTAGTTTTAAGCATTTCCACATTCCATACCTCTATCAAATGTTTCATCTCGTGATTAAGAGTATAGTACTTTTATTATATTATCATTATTATGATTATTCTTATATTTTTTTTTTGTCTATTATTTTTCCTATTACTGGACTTTTACATCACCCCTTCTTTTTATGTATATCCTCAAGTAAATAATTGTACTCCAGAAAACACGAGGGCCAATAAGAAGATAAAGAAAAATAAATTAAAAAATTGTTTCATGTTTTATTATGTAAAATTAATATATGTTCCTAATTTTCCCAAGATGCTAAAATTTTGGGTCCTAGTTTTGTCACACTTTTATGTTGTTTATTTTTAAAATGATGTAATGGAAATTTAAGAAAAAATAGGGTCCCTATAGTTGGTATTAGAGCACGGTTTAGTTAATTTGGGTATTAGGATTAGATAACCTTAGTGAAACCCAGATGTATTTTAATAAGTATATGTAAGAACCCAAGAAGTTTTTTTAGAAAATAATGAACATAGGTATCCCACAAGATATTCCTTTAGGATTAATTTAACAGAGGAATAAATTATTTATTCAAGAATTTTTTACTTGTGTTTTTTTATAACCTTTTTTTAGAAAATAGTGGGAACCGGTAGAAACCAGGCCAACAACCCATGTGAGGGAAAATGTAGTGATTGACCAAATAGCAATCCCAATTCTTTGGGTTGTGGAGTTCAAAATTTCTTGGCGAGGATTTCCCATCTTTCTCAAGCATTGAACAATTACCTGAATAACATGGAATGTCCTCCTCTGCCTAAGTGGGAGTGACTAGATATCGAGTATTTTATACGGCAAAGATCACCAACATTTTGGGGATCTTCTGATCCACACATCATGGAATAGTGGGTCAACTAAATGGAGAATATGTTTGATATTCTTCACTATTATGAGATGTAGATGTTGACTCTATCCATTTATCATCTAGATAGAGAGACTAACTAATGGTGGGCGTTGATTAAGAAAACCAACTCGATGGAATAAATTGAAGAGATGGAGTGGGAAGACTTTAAGATAATGTTTCTTAATAAGTCGTTCCCTTTAACTCTTCATAAAAATATTTAGAGATAATTAATATATATGAATAAAATTGGATGAGAATCTATCATAGGATATGAAGAAAATTTCACAAGGATTGAAAGGTATGAATCAGGTTTTGTTATTAGTAATAATAAAAAAGTAGATAGATTCATTAGTGGTTTAAAACTACACCTTTGAAAATCATTCGAAATTCAATACTTTATGAGTTATAAAGAAGTTTTTAGATATTATCTCAAATTGGAGATATAATTTGGTGAATTTTCCCAAAACTATGGTGATAGGAAACAAAATATTGGGTTTCAAGATAAAGGATCTAATGAAAAAGGTTGAAATAAAACTCAACCCACAATTTAAAAAAATTGGTAAGAAGCATCATTAAAATAACCTAAAAGGGATGTGGAAATGATATAACTATAGTATAGAGGCCCTCTAAGCTCATGAATATTGAAGAGAAATGTTGAATCTTGAAAATGTGGTGGAGAAAAGGAAATCACCACCCATGGTTCAATGCTTTAACTAATGGGAGAAAGGGAACTATGCCAGCCAATGCACTAAACCATGAGTCCTTTAGGGTAAACAGTATCATCAGCCATAAAAGATAAAGGATCTAGGTAAGTCTTATTCCATAACTACTTTGTAGGTGGAGCACGGTAGTGATATGATTATAGGTATACTAGTTATTTATTCAATAATAGCATACATACTATTTGATTCTTGTTATATGCATTCTTTCCTCTCTTGGAAGTTTAGTAGAACTTTTCAAATACAACCGCACAATATTGAGGTTTAGATTTCCATGAGAATAGAAAATGGGAAAATGATTAGAAATAAATTATATAAATCCTCCCAAGTTAATTTTAATGGACTGAACCTCCAAGAAAGTATTTTCCTACATCGTTTTGTGTAGTTTGAGGCTATTTTGGGCATAGATTTGTTATCTTTATATAAAACCAACACTAACTATCAGGAAAGTAATATCACTCTTCACACCCTAAATAATCCTCTAATAAGGTGGATGGATATTCATTAGATCCATAATCTAATGTGTGGATTTTATTACCTTATGATAAAGAATATCTTGATCAAATGATTGAGAAAAAATGAGAGAATCATGATCGAAGACATTCCCATTGTGAGGGAATAAACTGATGCATTCCCCAAATAATTTTTTGGCCTTCCTCCTAACCATTTTGTATTTCTCAATTGAACTTATTCTTGGATCTCTACCAGTATAAAATTCACCTAATATATTTTCCACTATTAAGTAGGAGGAACTGAAGAAGCAGTTAAAAGAGAATCTAGACAAGGGTTTTATATGCCTGAGTGCCTCATCATAGGGTGAATAGGTACTATTTTTCAAGAATAAGGATGGATCAATGTGGATTTACATTGATTATAGTGACCTCATAAAAAAATAAAAAGTAATCCCTTCTAGAGATATATGACTTGTTCGATCAACTGTATTGGGAACAAGTATTTCTATAAGGTGGACCTTCGATTGAGATATCACCAACTAAAGGTGAGAAAGGAAGATACTCACAAGACTTCATTTTGAATGACATGTGTAAACTATGAGTTCATAGTGATTCCTTTCAGACTAAGTAATGCTCCATCGATATTCATGGACTTAATGAATACACTCTTTATAAATTACCTCAAAAAAATTTTGGTAGCCTTTATCAATGATATTCTGATATAATCCAAGATCAAGGAGAAACATGAGAAGAATTTGAATACTATTCTAAAGATACTGAGATGCGATAAACTTTATGTGAATTATAGTATATGTGAGTTTTGGATGGAGTAATTATCATTCTTGGAGCATGTTATCACCAGAAAAGGAATATTTGTGGACCCTTCTAAGAGAAAGGCAATCGAAGAGTGGCCCATGACAACATTTATTGCGGATGATCATAGTTTACTTGGTCTAGCTGAGTATTACTAGTGTTTGTTTAAGAACATGTAATGATTTTGAAATTAACTAACCATGCTGACTCGAAAGGGAGAAAAGTTTTTATGTACCGGTGAATTTTAAGGATTCTTCATATAGTTAAAAAAAGTCTTATCACCACGAAAGTACTCACACGTCCGACAAGGGGGAACTCTTTGTAGTATACAGTTATTATTCATATAAATTATTAAGATGTGTACTAATTCAAAATGATAAAGTGATAGAATATGCCTCAAGGAAGTAGAAAATTCATGAAAAAACAATCCAACGCATGATCTGGATTTAGAAGTTGTGATCCTTGAATTGAAAATATTGAGTTGTTTTTTTTACAGGGGAAGTGTGAAATATATGTTGATCATAAGATCATAAAAAATATATTCACATATTATAGATTAATATGTTCAAGTTAATGTGGTTAGATCTCATCAAGTATTATGAATGGTCAATCTACTACTATCCTGGAAAAGTAAATAAAGTGGTTGATGCTCTATATAGAAAAGGTCCTGCAACATTATCAATGATGAGAATTTATATGGATCCAATATTATTATATTTTAAAATTATGGAAATGGGAATCATTAAGGAAGAAACATCATTAATACTTTCTCAAATTATTTCTCAACGATCCACCCTGGAGAAAATAAAGGATGCTCAAAGAAATGAAGTTGAAATTCAGAAGAAGGTAGAAGCAATGAGAAAGGGTAAATCATTAAAGTTCAAAATTGATGATGAAGGAGTTATAATATTTATATCACAATTATGTGTACCATAAAATCATTAGATAAAGAAGGATCTTATGAATGACTTACATAGCTCAACATTCTCTATTCACCCATGGAGCACAAAGATTTATCAAGATCTCCGAGAGAACTATTTTTGGGACAATATAGAGAAGGAGATCACGGATTATACATCAAATTGATTTGTATGTCCACAAGTGAAGAACGAAAGACTAAATACAAAGGTTTTTATGCAACCATTACCCATACCAACATGGAAATGGGAAGACAACGCTATGGAATTTGTCACCATACTTCTAAATACATCTGGAATAAAACAATTTTATATGGGTTGTTTTGGATTTTCTTACAAAGATATCTCACATTATCGCAATTTGAGAGGACTTATCACTAGATTAAACTACACTGATATACCTCAATGTAGTGGTTAGGCTGCATGTATTAACACTATCAATTATATCTAACCAAGATCCAAGACTCACCTTTAAGTTTTGAAAAATAGTTAAACATGCTATAAACATAGAGATGAACTTCAGTATGAATTATCATCCCCAAAATGATGGATAATATAAATGAACTATTTATAAATTAGAAGACCTATTGTTGACATGTTATATGGACATCAAAGTTGGTTGGGACCAACATCAACCTCTAGTTGAGTTCTCTTACAACAGAAGTTTTCGCTCGAGCATCCAAATGGCTCCATATTGATCCCTTTATGGGAGAAGATGCAAAACACTAGCATGATGGGATGAAGTTAGTGAATGAAAGATTCTATGACCTAAAATGGTCAATGAAGTTATGGGAAAAGTGAAAACCATTCAACAGTACTTCAAGGCATATAAAAGTCAATAAAAGAGCTATGCAAACAACTGTCAGTGGGCCCTAGATTTTATGGCTATAGACATGGTATTCCACTTCATATATACATTTAATAGGATCATAAAATTTGTGAAAGATGGAAAGCTTATTCCTAGGTATATAGGCCCCTAAAAGATTCGTTATCGAGTTAGAGTTGTGGCCTATCAAATAGAACTTCCACTAACTATGTCTCAAGTACATGATTTATTCCATGTATCTCTCTTGAGAAAGTACTTTCCAGATCTCTCACATGTACTGAATCAAGAGGTTTTATAGTTGGAAAATTCTCTCTCTCACAAGGAGAATCCACTGAATATGTTGGAATGTAGAGATAAAGTTATACGCAATAAAGATACTCATTTGGTCAAACTATTATGGAAGAACAATAAGTAAGAAGAGGCAACATGAGATTCGAAGGAAATAATGAATGATAAGTACCTTCACATGTTTTCACCATAATATGTAAAAGGAAATTTTAAGGGATAACTTTCATGAGGGGGCGGGGGCAGAATGTAATGACCCAAAATTTTATCAATGTAAATTCACTCCTTATAATTATGTCATATAGTATAAATAACATCAATTCACTTAGAGAACACAGTACATACATTTGAAATTAAGAATGAATGAAATAAGAGGTATTTCTAGAAATTAAAGAACTTATCCTTATGGAATGGTAACATGGCCTTTGGAATAGTATTGTGACCATTAGGAATCATAAACTATCCAATAGAATAGTAACCTCGTTTATGAAAGTATAAATAAAATTTAGGCATCTTATAAATGACAATGTGATATAGTTATATCATAGTATAAGTAAAAAATATTTTAAAAATTATTGATTAAGTGTGGGTATTTCTATACAACATAAATGTTTATTTATAAGTTTATAATTAAAATATTTATTTAAAAGAAATTTTTTTAATAAAATAAATTCTTAAATTAAATTTTTTTATGATTATAAGATAATTTTATGAGACTTCAATTAATTTTTTAAAGTGTTATAAAATCATTTATAATTTTATAATCGGTATTTTCCATGAAAATAATGATTCTAAATAAATCAAAAATTTATCATATTTAGAAAATTATTTTCAAAAAATTGAGTTTATTTTTGAATTCTATATGTCGAAAAATGGTTAGGGTAAATATTAATTATTTTTTTAAAATACTTTAATTTTTTGGTGAATAATAAATTACAATAACTCACAATAAAAACTAAATAGATGAATTATTGAGTCATAGATGATGTAGGGTTATTATTAGTCCAAAATTTCAAACTTTACTTAATTATATTAATATATTTATTTTTAAGTCTCAATTTATACATAATCTTGAGCCCAAATAATAAACTAATGAATAAAATATTGGGAAAAAAGTCCTCTCCTGCACTATAAATACCACCCCTCACACCTCTTCTCCTCACAACTTCCAAGATTTGAAAATTATAAATTTTATACATAAAACTATTTTGAAGAACCTCTCCCACATAAAGGAGCACTTGGTATCATCATCATACCAAAAACTTCCCCCTATGGAGGTTCTCAAGGGGAAAATTGAAGAGGTAAAACCCTGTTTCATTTTCTTTTAATTTCTTTTCAATTTCATTTATTTTCTATCATCTACTCACCCAAAAATATCCAAGGGGCATGATTAATCTATTATATTTTATATAAAATAATTTTATTATGTTAATAGAATAATTCATCTTCTAATATCCTCCCTTTTCTTTTTATTCTAAAAATGAAAATATCGTCTATGGTGTGTTGATTTACCACCACCGTGGAGGATGTGTTTTCATTTTCACTACCACCTTCAAGGATTGTTATAAATAAATAATTATGGTTAAATAAGATTTTATTATACATATTATAATTTATATGATGTTCTGTAACCAATATATAAACATGATATTAAACAGAATGATATGAGTTCGTGATGGTCATAAAATTCGCCAAATAAATTAAACCATTTTCATTAACGATTTATCTAATGATTAATCCTAATATAATATAAAAATTGATATATAATAGAAAATAAACTCATTTATGTTAATTAATAACATATATTTTCAATACTATAGAATTATTTCCATTTAACATAAACTTCCATACTCATATATAAGCGAACTGATCATGAAAATCGAGAAAACAAACACTTACAAATGATGAAATTGAACTCTGTAACTCATTAAAAATACCAGAAATTATATGAATAATATTATATTGAATATAATTCATATATAAATGGTTTTATATTTTTAAATTATGTAATTTAATTTGATTATTCAGGATATTAAATTGAATAAATCATTCAGGCATAAGGTAAGAGGATTCACAAACCTGACTCTCTTTCTTTGGGTTTCCTCTCTTTCATTCCATTTTCAGTATTGATGTTCCTTTATTTCTATATAAATATAATTTATTTTTAAATAAATTTATTTTATAGTATATACATGTTCCCTATATGTGTTTATGGAAATTTTAATTATTTTTCTAAAAGAACTATTCTTTCTAAAAATATACATCTTTTACTTCTCATGATATTTTTTCTTCTTCAATCAAGATTGATACCAAGAATACTATTCCCTTTCATGGGAGATACAATGTTTATGAATGTATGATCTATTAAATGAAATCCATTACATTACATGGGTTACATTATATCCCATATTGATATACGTTCTATGTGGCATGGTTGAGAATGAAAATGTTATGATGTGATGGGTGTGCCTGGAATTATATAGAGCTCCAAAGCATCTAGTAATGTGATAAATATTATGAGATAAAGTGGAGTATGTGTGAACATGATTCTATATTTGTTAACAACTATGTGTGTTATTTGACCACTAAGACATGATGTATAATTTTTATTCATTGCCACATTCTATTCCTTTATCTAATGTTTCATCTCATGATTATGATTATGATACTTCGCATATATTATAATGATAATTATTATCCTCACCCATGTTTAATGTCTCTTATTCATCCTATTTATATGATTTTATCTCTCCGCTTATTTTGATGTATATCTTTAGGTGAATAATTATACTAAGTATGACATTAGAGCCAATAAGAGTCTAGAGGATAATGAATTAAATAAATGTTTATATTTTATTATGTAAAAGTTATGTTTGGTCGTAATTTTTATAAGACACTAAACCTTTAGATGCTAGTTTTATAACTCTTTTAGGTTATTTATATTTAAAGTGATGTAATAGTTATGTAATAAAAATTACAGTCATTATATGTAACACACACTAAGGTTACTCATGTCTCTATCATGGCGCCCCCAAGGTTCTGTATGTGGATTTGTACAAATTCAATTCAAAACCAAGATCACAATTTTATAAAATATTTTCAGATCCAATATGATCTACTTTGGAGTTTTAAACCCCATTTCCAATTAAATAAAATACATTTTCAATGAAAGAAACTTCTTGAAAAAATTTTCCTTTCCCGTAAATCATTTATCAATTTATCACTTCTATTCAATGAATAAACCAAATGAATTCATCAAGAATGACATGAAATTCATAAAATTAACCCATTTTATAGAAACACAAGCCTCAATAAAATAGAAACAAAACTAATTTAATCAACGGAGACCAAAAACTGAGAGAACGTCCTTCTAAAGACAAGGAGTAACAAGAATCTGAAAATGAGTGATAGAAAATGCTATCTGACCACAGATCCACAGCCAAATCATGGACAAAACCAAAACCAATGTAGTAACAGAATGATTAAAATCTCGGTGAGAATAAATCCAACCACAATAGTGATAAATCCCTAAATGAAGTGATCTTAACGAAAAGGGGTCACCCCAAATTTCCTAGGGTAATTTTTGAGTCGAGAGAATTTAGATTTAAGTTGACTGAATTGAACAATATATTGATCCACCAGCATAAAACTGCAACTCACAAAAATCAAATGGAATGTAATGACATTAAATTTCATGTAATTTCTAATGGTCATATACAGTGAAAAAATATATCTCTTTTTTATTAAAAACTAGATATTTCCAATTACATGGTGTGTACCTATTATACAGTGTGTAAACAATTCACTCCATGTATCCAGATCAAAAATTCTTCCAGGAAGACATTTCACATCACGTACTTCACATACACGGTGTGTAAGTGCCTAGTGAGAAGAAAAAACTACATTTGTAAGAGATAAATTCCAAACAATCCATAATTTCCCCATTAAAGGTATCCTCCCAACTCGTTCATAGCATTAATCAACCATTAAAAAATAAAAATAAAAACAAATGTGAAAAATATATTTGATTGAATGGTAATAGAGTGTTTCAATCTCACCATCATAAATGCTTTATGTCCCTAGAAAAGTATCAAGATCCTAGATTCAAAATAAATAAGTCATTACTTCCTCATCAATGACTCTCGATCCCACCACTCATGGATATAATATTTGAACTACCATAATTCCTAGGCCAGGAGGATCATTTTACCTTGAATTACCTTATCATAAGAATCCTTAATCTGACCTATCTACTCAAACAAAGTTGTATTAATCTCAAGATCAACCCCCTACCATCTAATCAGGTAGAAATGATTTGGTATATACCTGCTCAACTAGGAAACATGACTAGCATCATGGATACCAGTCAAACCATATGAGAAGTGAAACTAATAAGCCACGCTCCCCAGTCATCTAGCAACCTCCAAGGGTCCCACAAACCTCAATACTAACTTACCCTACTTACGTAATTAATGATGTACCAAGAAATGTGAAACTATAAGAAAGACTTTATCACCAACCTCAATCTCTAATAGAAAAGAAAAATATTCATCATAGGATTTTTGACACCTCTGTGCCATGATCAAATTCCTATGTATCTACCACACCATCTTTATCATCTCATAAACAACACTCATTCCAACCAATAACTGCTCTCCCAACTCTTCCAAACACAAGGGAGATATGCATGCCCACCCATAAAAAAACTCATAAGGCACTAACCAGATCAAAGCATGATAACTATTATTATAGGTAAACTCATCAAATGGTAGTTTTTTTTAAGATCAACCAAAATCAACCACACAATCCCGAAGCATATCCTCTAAGACATACACACCCTCTTTGTTTTTTCATCTTTCTATGGATGATAAGTCTTCTTAGTTTAATCTGGGAACCTATTGCCTCCTTCAAACATTTTCAAAATGTATATTTGATCCTTGGATACCTTTTATAAATAAAATGTAGGGGTACCACATAAAGTCAAACAATATCTCAGACATAAAATTCACCATGATGCTCCACTTCCATCACCTCCTCAATATGTATGAAATGGACAAATTTCTCCAGTCGATCAATGATCACCAAAATATCATCCTTCCTTGTAGTATTTCTTTGAAAAAAATGACAAAATACATGTAAATATCATCCCACTTATATACTAAAATTTGTAAAGGAGGATATACCCTTAAAGGTCTCTAGTTCTCCGCCTTAATTATCTTACAAGTGAGGAAGTGTGACAAAATATCTAAAATCGATCACCTCATCCCCTTCCAACAATATCGATATCTCAATTCATTATACATCTTTGTATCCCTATAGTGAATAGAACAACAAGAATGGTTTCCACTGTCCAACAACTCTTATCTCAAGAAAAATAGAACATCCGACCTCGGAAGGAAGCACAAGGCTCTAATAAGAGATTGAGACCACTCACCTGAGGTCTCCCCACCATAAGGGCTTTTAATAAATCATTTTAACATGGTGTCAATCACCTTCTTTAGCCGAACTCCCTCATAAAAAGATGATCCAGATTTTATCAAATCCAAGGACACCTTTCCACCATCCTCTTCCACTTCCAAGATTATATCAATAATCAAACTCATTAAATACCACTTTTAAATAGATTCATTCGTGCCTTATGTCTGTAATTTTCTTCTCAACACATCAATAACCACATTTTCTTACTCAAGGGTATAAGAGAGATCAAAATAAAAAGAATGAAGATACTCTACCTAGGGTCTCTATCTCAAGTATAGATCCCTTTGAGTAAATGTATATTTCAGACTCCTATGATTGGAATATATCATAAACTACTCCCCAAAGAGATACTGACACCACATTTTTAGTTCCTTCATAAAAACTACCAACTCGAGATCATGGGTAGGTTAGTTATTCTCATGAAAGAATAACTAGAAAGTTTCATAATCCATAATCTATTAACCTAAATAAATACACATCCCAAACCCATCCAAGAAGCATCATAGAAAATATCATATCCTGGGCATGGTTCCAGAAGAATCAAAACTGTTTTGGAAGTCAATTTCACCATCTACTCCTCAAAAGATCTCTAACACTTATCATTTCACTTAAACATTACACACTTATGGGTTAAATATTTCATCGATGTTTTGAGATTATATAATTCCTTAACAAACAGTCTAAAGTAATTAGAAAAACCCAAGAAGCTCCAAATCTCAAACAAATTTCTATTATACTCTCATGGTACAACCTTTTGTATCTTTTTAAGATCTATTAAGACACCCCTCTCAAATATCACATGACCTAGAAACTTCACTTCCCATATTCAAAACTTGTACTTATAAATATTACCATTGATATGATGTTATTTCAAGTTTCAAAGAATGACATCCAATTTGTCTGTATGATCCTCCTCTAACTTGGAGTACAATAAAATATCATACATGAACATAACGAAAAAAGTGTTCAAGAACTAATGAATGATCTATTTCATTAAATCTAAAAACACTATAGGATAATTAGTGATACTGAGTGGCATAAATAGATACTAAAAATGCCCATATCAACCCCTAAATTTTGTCCTAGTTATACCCTCTTCTCAAACTCTAAAATGGTGATACCATGAACATGGTTCAATCTTATAAAACCAATGAACCCCTCTCAGCTGATCAAAGATATAATCAATCCTTGAAAATGGATATTTGTTCTTAACAGTCACCCGATTCAACATTCGGTAATCAATAAAACATCTAAGGCTCTTTTATTTATTCTTATAAAATAGGATAATAGAGTCCCACGATGACATTCTAGGATGAATAAATCCTTTAGTCTCTATGTTCTCATGTTGGACCATAAGTTCTAAAAACTCAAAAGGTTCCATATGGTAAGATGGTATAGAAATAGGGATCGTATCAGAGAGTAGGTCAATAGTAAACTCAACCTCTCTATAGGGTGGAAAAATAGAAAAAAAAATCATGAAATACCTTAGGGAACTAAATGAAGCTGGCAATCAAATAAAGGGTCAACAAAATCAAAAAAAAATATCTCTAAAAACTAACACATGAATACCCTAGAATAGGGAACAACATGCCATACCCTTCCTGATCTATAGTCCTACTCACCCTAAAAAAATATGAGTGTCCCCATCAGTAGATGAAAACTAAACATGATGATGATAACATTCTATCTAGGCCTTAATACTAATCATACAATCCATGATAATAATTAAGTTGAAGATTTCAAGATCTAGAACCAAAAAGTCCCACTCCACCTCCAAATCGTCTATCACTACCTAACATGTAGGACATCTAAAACCTTGTTCAAACATCATTCTCAAAGGCATTGAAATATCTAACAAGAATGGAATAATTTCTTAAAACAAGACCAAAAAATCAACTTACTTTAATGATATAAAATAATGAGTACCACCAGTATCAAATAAAGATAAAACCATAGAAATGAGATAAACACCGTGCCTCTAATATTCAATGGAACAACATTATATTCCTTTGTAGATTACTCTTCTACATAAAGTCATTTATTCTTAGCCCAAGAATATCACCCTTAGACAAAGGATTAGACCCACCACCGTTATTGGAATCTCAACTAACCTGTGAACCCTTGGTGAGAGTGGATCCCTCCCAATTTACCTGAAATATATTTTCACAAATAGGGTTCTACATGGTCATATCAACCACAAATATGAAAATTCTTAGGGGCCAACATAAATTTTGTCTTGATATGACCTCTCCTTCCACAATAATACCAAAAAACCTGCTTCTTCCCTGTCATTTCCCCTGAGACTAGACCTGAGAAAAATTGACCCTCTTATGCTTCATTTTCTATCCAAGAGGTACGCCTTGGATAACCACTAAACCAAATAATGTTCCACCCAAACCTGTCCTCTCAGATATTTATACCTCAACTAAATTCACCTTGTCAAATACCTCCAAAAAGTTCAGAATGCACAAGAGTACCAACATCGGGAAAATATCAGTCCTCAATCATAAAACAAACCATTGAGCCTTAGGTACTCATTAGTGAAAACATTGGATTCCAAATGAACTAACATAGAAAAATAAGTAGTATAATCATGAATGGTACACTCCCCCTACTCAAAGTTCTTAAACTCATGAGTATTCTCACAATGATATTTCTAGGGATAAAACAATTGGTTAAGGATTTTATTGAAGGAAGCTCATAAGTTCCTTGTGTAACATAACCTTTATAATTGAGTCTCACCATCCCCATCCCATCCCCATGAGAATATACATGGAAAACCCCCAATTAGATTATTTAGGTGTCATTAAGAAGTTTAATATCTTTTCTATCTTCTCATGTCACTCCTTAGATTCATGGGGTCCTTTATCACCATGAAATATGGTTGGATGATTCTTAGTAAATTCTGAGCCATGATCCACTTCATCTCATGGGTTCCTGACACCCACATGACTTATAGTCTGAACGGGGTAGATAATAGCCTCTGCCAAAGTAGGGTCCGCTATAGGGCTCTCTTATGAAACCTATCTTATAGTTTCCCATCTCAAATTTATAAGATATATTCTTTGAGGCGTTTTCTAACAAATGGAAGAAACCCAATTAGTAATGAGAAAATTTAAAAACTTTTGACCAACTTAAGATATTGATAAAAAAATACTAAAGAATTATGAATTTAAATAAATAAAGAACACCCTTAATTAAAAATAAATTGGTCAATTTGAAAAAACTTCCCATATAGTTCATTCAAATCATCTAACAATCCAAGTCTCAAACCTAGTAAAAATCCTTGACCACCCATGATAAATTGGTTTCAGTCGTGGAAGTGTCCCATATTGGCCCCATTTCCACACATAATATATGAATTTTAACGGTCCAAAATCTAGTCTACCAAAGACATAGAACCAAACATTGTAGGTTATAACAAACATTATGTTGAGCATCCCTATGAAACAAAATTGTAAAGAACCAACCTAGGTCAACTAGAAAATCCACCCAAACCATCCCATCACATGATGTGGGTAAAATATGATAAAACCCCAGTACTGAATATAATAAAAACAAGACACACAACCATATTACCAAGTGTAAATATTCAATATACCATAAAGACATACAATCCCAAGGCAAACTAGACAAATCAGAAAGTAAGTCAAGATTCCACATGACCAACAGTCACCACCGTACCAACTTGTATTGAAAGAACCAACAACAAGATAATCTAGCATACTAAAAGATGCTCCACCATTTACTTAAATCCTACAAAACAACATCTAAAAAATCCCCATGGAAAAAGTACAGTGTGATCCAAATTCCATTAGGATACCACAAAAATTTATGTACAAGATCTAATATCTATAATTCAATAATTTTGGATTTTAAAACAAAACAACTTTACAAATAATTTTCAAAAAATAATTCCAATTTTAAATCATTTCCCCTTTGTTTTTCCATAATATACTTTCATATTCTATAACTAGAAATATGAGAAGCAGAAGTGACACAAATAAGAAATAATATTCATGAAATAAGAGGTATAAAGGTAAACACATATTCATAAATCAACCTATCATATGAAGATATGTTATACGAACTCATATAAAAACTTATGAGGAATAATCCATGATAAAATAGTCATGTTATAAACAACTAATATTTAAAAATTACAAAGCACCTAGTATTAGGCTCTAGGCTATAGGAAATTGTGTATAAGACACTCACAAGACTAAATAGTCATATTTTGGATCCATGATATATCGAGTCTTACCATTTGATGTCACAAACATTTACCTCTTTGTGGTACAACACACACTAAGGCTACCCATGTCTCTATCCTGATGCACCAATGGTTCCCAATGTGAATTTGTACAAATTCAATTCTAAACTGTGTTCACCATTTTTAAAAAAATTTCAAATCCAATAATATCCACTTAGAAGTTTCAAATACCATATCCAAATCAATAAAATCCATTTTCAAATCAAAAACTCTATTTAAAAACATCTTTATTTCCAATAAATTGTTTAAAAAACATTTCACTTAAAATTAGTGAACAAACCAAAAGAATTTAAAAATAATGACATGAAATTCTTCAAATTAACCCATTGTATAGAAATAATTACCCCAACATAGTTGAAACCTAGATTATTTTGAGAAAGGTGGCCATAAATAGAGAGAACGACCTTCGGAAGACAAGGAACACCAAGAATATAAAAAGGATCCATAGAAAATGATATCTGATTAAAAATATGATTCCAAACCATTAATGAAACTAAAATAAAATAATAACTATAAAGATTACACACTCAGTGAGAAGAAATCCAACCACAATGGTGATCAATTACTGAATGAAGCGATCTAAATGGAAAGGAGTCATCCAAAATTTCCTAGGGTAAGATTTAGGTCTAGAGAGGTTAGCTATAAGTCATATGTATTGAAGAATTAGCTAATCCACCTGGTTAAAACCACAACTTGTGAAAATTTCATGGTGTGTAATTACATTACATTTCATGTAATTCCCGATACTCATATACACAAAAAAACCTATCACCTTTTTATTGAAAATAAAATATTTCCCATTATATGGTGTGTACCTATTACAAGGAAAATAAAGCATTCACACCATGTATCTTTCTTACAGCTTCTTTTTGGAAGCCCTTACATGAAATCTACTTCACTTACATAGTGTCTAAGTACCTAGAGAGTATAAAAAACTATTGTTATAAGTGAAAAATTCCAAAAAAAAATCCCGGAATTCAAGATTAAAAATATCCTCCAAACTCCTTCTTGGCATTACTCAACCAAAAAAAGGAAAACTAAAACAATGGTAAAAACATACCTAACTTAATGGTATTTGGGAGTTACAAGAATGACCCTTCCAATGTGTAATTCTTCCATGGTAAGAACATGGGGCACTATACAAATATATTCCCCAAGATTCAAAGTTAAATACCAAAAAATGAGATAAGGGGTCACAGTCAAGCTTTTATTATTACTAAAGATGAAGTGGAATGTGATTTTGTATTTGGGTCCAAGAAATATGTTATAAATTATTTTATTAATGATATAATTGAAGTCTATAAGTATTGTACTATAGTGATTTTTTATTAAGTATTTGAACTTGTTTGTTTAACGGTACTGATGAAAAAGAAAAATGATTTTTTGGAAAGATGAAATTATAGTAAAAAACATGATTTATTGAAAGATAACTCTCAATATATTCCTAATGTTGAGATAATGTTGTTGGGTTAAAGAGATGATTAATATGAATAAATTAAATTGGATAGTATTAACTACCATGGAACTCTTTAATTATAAGTTCATTTTGAAAATTTAGGGACCTTATTTATAAATTTATGGATCTTAATCATTTGGAAGGTCCATAAGGATAACTATTTATGAAATATTTTATATTGAACTTTGGCTGAGGTTTTAGAGATTAATGTATTAAATCACTATATGTAGATTGATTCATATTTGATAATGTATGCTAACCATTTTCCACGATAATAACTAGAGATTGGTGGAATGAATTATCATTATAGTATATATATTACTATAAATTAAAATTGAATTTTAGTGATTCATGCATAAAAATAATTTTTGGATATTAATTTCTATGAGTAAATGATGAATTGGAAGTTGATTGAAGCACGACAAAATTATGAAATTATGCGTATGAAATAGAAACATATCAAGTAAATATATTTCCTTGTAATGTTAGATAGTAAAATTATTCCATAATTTTTAGAAAATGATCTTGAACCAAAAAATATATCATATTAACATCATATCTGGTGAATCAGATAGAAGTTAAAAATAAAAATGATTTATGGTTTTTAATTCCTCAATTTACCATTTATCATTCACTTTATTGAGTTCAATTACCTCTATCATTCTCTACAATTATTTACACTTTTTTTCCATGTCCATGTTTTCATTTTCCACCTATATTCACCAAAATGGGAACCTATTTATTTTTTATTCCAAATGACCTTAATACCTTCTTTTATCTCTTGTTATGAGAATTTTTTATTAACCCTTTTACTATCTAGGATTTTCAACAATGGTATTTAAAAATTTCAAACCCTTAATTACAAAGATAAAGTTTTAATTGTGAGGATTAAATTTATTTAAGGTGGGTAAAATGTAACATCCTAGGATTTTAAAAGAATAACACTGTTCTTGATAGTTTTTATCACACAAAACACAAATATTAGATTAGAATATAACACCCTATACTTTACAAAAAATATCTTTTTAATAAATTTAATCTCTTCGATAGCATGCCGAAGATGAAACCCTGAGTCGAAATAAACCATAATATAGTATATCATTATAACCTAGTCATTAATTTGGTGGGTATGATTAATACTAAAAAATTATGAAAATTATGATTATATATTTATTATAAATAAATTAAGTGTCATTTAAAATAAAAATAAATGTTTTCTATAAAACTATATTTTTTCTAAAAAGAAGGTTTAGTCATGTTTTACGTACATAATATAAAATTAATTTTTACAAAATTTATAAAATTTATTTAGAAATATAAAATTAAATTTTGAAATAAAAATACAAAAATAACCTTAGGTATGATTTTTTTTTATTTTTTTGAAATGTTTCCTTTTTTGATGAATAGTGAAAATACTGAATTTTAATTGAAATTTCTATTTTTTTAAATTATTTAAAAAGTTAAATTATATTTTTAATTGTTTTTAAATCGAAATTAGTTAAATTTTATTACAATTAATCCAATTTCAATCATTTTATTTATTATCATATTGTAATTCTATATAAAAACTTTTTAAACTTTTGAACATTTCCTTTTTATGAAACTTGCTTTCTCATTGTCTCTTTAGGATTAATTTTAAATAAAATTATATCAATTATGACAATTGAATTTTAAAAAGTGAATTTTAAGTTTTTAATCAGTATAATTAACATTATATAATATTTTTTACTTAATTTTTTACCAAAATTAACTATGAATATAGTAAAAGTTATTTATCTCTATTATGGTAAAAATAGATTTATTCAGGGTTAAACTAAAATGAAAAAGGTTAAATTGACCTAATCACTTTTATAAAATGTATTTTTGTAATATTTTGGCCTTATATTGTGTAATTATATATAATAATCTATTTTGGACACTTTTTACAAGCAACAACCCTAGGTACACAATTTTATTTTCAAACATTACAAGTACACCACTCACCTTTCTTATAAAATACAACTCCATATCCTCCCTTAATCAAACCATAAATCCATTTAGATAAAGCCAATACCTACTCCAATAAATTTAAAACTTCTATCCTCTAATCCTAGAAGACTTATTTTGGGCAGAAAGCTGACCTAAGAATGCTTTGGTGAAAACCTAAGGAGGATACCTGAAGAAAAGGTAATGTTCTTCAACGAGCATTTTTATTTTATTTCTTCCTCCATCAAATTCAATTATTATTAAAACATGATTATATAATAACCTTATTATCTTCCATATTATAATATTTTTTTATGTTAAGGTAATTTATTATAACCACCCCCACTTCTATCAAATTGGTTATGAAATAATCATTTATGTGTACATCAGACTCCCATATTACAAACTGATGTCATTCATTTTTCCATTAACACATATTAAAGATGAGTGTGATGTTTGATATAAATAATATATATTATATTTATATCATAATTATACCTTTTTAATCAATATATAATATATATTTGTTTACTTTCCATTCTGTATGGGATATGATAATGTCACTTGTGTGTATGGCGGACTACCACACCACGAAGTGATGTGATTCGTCTTTTAAAAATGATTTACATAGAAGGTGATAAGAATAAAGTTGATTAATATATGTGATATATATACAATTATTATGATATTAATGACATATTCATAATTCTGAAATATAATATATGATTTTTATTCTTATACTGATGTTTCTTGTGTATGTGTGGACTACTCCCTTTGTGAAGTGATGTCACTCTCTTTTCATCAACACTCCACATTGATGGTAAATATAAGTATATTTAAAGAAATAATATGTTATATATTATACTATTATCATTTTTGGAAGAAAAAATATTACTAAACTTCTTTCAGTAATGATTATTGAAAAATGATAACATTACTCATGAGTACGTATGGCCTACCATCTCCATGATTGTAAAGTAGTTCATTTTTCATCACCAAATTTATTGATTGGATTTAAAATTATAATTTAAGTATAAATATAATTATTATTAAATTATTATTATTCTATATATGATTAAATAATAACCTCGTTGACCACAGTCTTCCTACCAAATTCATTTTTGACACATAAGTCAAACATCGTTGAAACATCCAACATAAACTTAATTGATTACGTAATAATATATAACATTATAAAAAGTTAAATAAAATGACTAAAAAAATTTATTAAGAAATTAAATAATTAAAATAAGTTAATTATTTATGAAGATAAATAACATACATGACGAGTCGGACTCAAGTCAAGGGATTCCCGTCTCTCTTTATCTTCCATGATACATGCACTATATTCAACCCATATTTATTTTTTTTAGTGTATATACTGTACATTTTTTATGTTATATCAAGAATTAATTTAGCTTCATGTCATTTAAATTTTCATTTAATGTTATTTGTTTCATGGGGCTTATGATTCAAAATTTACCTATGTGGTAAGGGTTTATTTCACAATCACATTATTATTTGGGATTGTTTATTGTATAAGTCTCCCTTGGAGGAATTATATTATATTGTCATCTAAAAATAAATCTATTTCATTCTGATCTAGTTATTAAATAACAATTTCTATTAATAGTAACACTTCCCCTTTGTTTGGTATATAAAATGATTAAGATAAATTTTCTACCAAAATATGAATTTATTTACCTTTTTGGTTGAAAATCCTTTATCTTACAAAACCATTTTTTCTATAAAAAATCAAAAATGTTTTACCATTATCTAAATTATTTATTAAATAAATTTTTATCAATGTTACATTTTTTTACAAAATATTTTTTAGGGAATCTTCTTGTCATTTTCTAAACGGAACACTTTTCTATCCTTTTTATAGTAGAAAAGGAATGTTATTTTTAATGTATATAAAATTTATGTAATTCTCTATTATCATGACGACAATTTATTTGAATATTATTTTACATGTTTACAAGATATTTTTAAATATTTTTTTCTAATATTAAAAAAATTATTATTTTTTAAGAGTTATTTTGAAATAAAATTGTTTCAAAAATATTTTATGAATTTTCTAGTTTTAAAATAAAAATGGTGATTTTAATAGAAAGGTTATTCTCCTTAAGAAATGTTCCAAGTGATATTTCAAAATAAATTTTTATATAATAATACGTTATTTGATGTTATAAATGATTTAATGGGGATATACACCAATGATACCATCCTTATTATTTCTATGTATGATTTATGATCAGTTTGAATGGGGAGGTACTATGTTGGTACCATTCATTTTACTCAAGATGGTTTGTGGTTATGTATATTGATTGGGGAAAGTATTTAAATTTCATATACTATTTTAAATTTGAATTCTTATGTGCATTATGCTTCACCCCTTTCATATTAAGAATGCATTGGACTTAGTAAGTGGCGGGTGGGACTCACTATAGCCCCTCAATACATTGATAGGTCTCATTAAAAAAACTAGATATAGTTTTGGCTGAGGCCTTACCCATTTATATATATGTCTTGGGAGAAGCATCAACGGTATTATATTTTTTGGAACAATCCTGAATGGTATTATATATCTTTGCACTAGCCTCAATGTTGTGTTTTAGATGCATTGCGTTATATATTCCATCATTATGAATTCAACTGTTGTATTCCATGTGATTATTAGATTAGTTAGAATATTGATGTTCATGTTTCAAGAACATGTGACTATTTATAAGGCATTGGTTTATCATCTTTTATTCAAAACATATTATGCTCATGTTATTGATTAAATGGAATACGTTTCAGTTATTTATCATTCAATATAATGTATTCTTTATTTATTTGTATCTTTCATTCTACGCTTACCCTTACTAGGCATCTAAGCTCACCCATTTCTGATTTTTATTTTTCCTAGGATACCAGGAAGTATTTAGTTATTGATATGCATGGATATTCTAGGGTGAATAATAAAATTATCAAATACAACTATGTGTATTTTATGTTTTAAACTATAATTTAAATTTAGATTATCTATCTAGTTTACTAAGACTACTAAACAATCTGATCCTTTAGTATGTGATTCCTTATATCTTATTCTAATTTAATAAACTAAACACTAGCTTTAGGCTGCTGGGGTCTGGGTGCTATAATCTAGATTTTTCTCAATGATCAATTTGCAGTTAGGATGTCATCATATGTATGAAAAGGATAAGGATATCTAGAATACTTCTTTTTTATATCATTATGGGAATTATTTTTGTGATTTCTCTCATTGTAATGAATTCAACATCCATGTTCATGGGACTGATGAATGTATTATCCCATGAGTTTCTTTATCAATTCATGGCGATGTTTATCGATGAAATCCTTATATTATTTGAGTCTTATATAGTGTATCTGCAAACTATTTTGAGAGGTCTTCATCATCAGTAGTTATTTTTAAAGATATCTAAGTTTGAGTTATATTCCCTTGAGATCCTTTTCTCGTGAAATTTTGTATATTAGATTTTATTATAAATGGTTTTTTTGATGATCATAGTGGATTTTTCTAGGGAATCCCCCGATAATGTAGTATAGGTATATGGTTTACTTTCTCTTTCTCAATATTATAGTAGGTTCGTGCCCAAATTTTCTTATATTTTGACTCATATGATCGCCTTAATAAATAGGATATCATGTTCTTGTGGACTGACCAATTCTAGGATACTTTTAATTATTTTAATGAAAACATTTTCACCCCTATAGTTTTTCATTTGTCAGAGGAGGGTGTTGTGTGCGAGGTTTATTGTCACGCTTTAAATCTTGGATTGGATTGTGTTATAATGTTGTAGAGAGAAGTTATATATTATGAGTATAAATAATTACATCATCATGAATATAACTACACCACCAATAGACTTAATCTTACTATGGTTGTTTTTATCTAATACAGTGGTGGATTCTTTGAGGAAGAAGTCATGTGGTGGTGGTGTTTATGACTCTAGAGACTCTTTTAGAGTGGTAGAAGGATTATTTATGAAATAACATCATATGGGGAAATTTGATGGTAAATTATATATTTATCAAATGATGGTGCATTCATCTATGGTGTAACAAGTGGAGAAGTCCCATCTGGGGACTGATAAGTAGTGGTTTGGAATGATCGAGTTGTATAGGGTGATTCCCTTGATGGAAATTCAGAGTATAGACAACATCATGTGTTGTTCTAGATAAAGATTTTTGTGTCTGGGTGATGTGTCCGTCCATGATTTCATTAGTTTTCCTTTGGTAGTATATCACAAAGTGGATAATATTCTTCATGCCTTGAATGTTTAGTTCTGGTTGTCTAGAATAAATTAATTGGTTGTACAATTTATATCTTAGTGTTTGGTTTTCTAGAAGTTGAATGATGATAATTATATCCCTTATGGTTTTCTTAAACCACTTTATGTTACCTAGTGGAAGTAGTAGTAAAGCTTAATCGAATTCATCATAGGTTTTCTTCAAGATCATAGAGTTAGTGATTCTATATGGGTGATCATGTTATTATTTGTAAAGTTATCTCAATTCATAGTGATTAATGAGTCAAGAACATTAGAACTTATATTAATGTAGTATATAGATAATGTGGTGAGGCCTTATGGGGTTCTAAACATGATCATCTTTGAATGTGATCAACATTTTACCTCTAAGGTTTGTAGAGATCTCCAGCATGTTTTTATCTCTCTGTTAACCCATATCACTATTTTTCTTTTTTAGATGGATGGTCATATAGAGTGGCATAAATAAAAATTAAAGGGAATGTTTTGTGCATGAATTATTGATTTTGGATGTAATTAGGTAAGGTAAATACCCTTTTGAGTTCTCTTACAAAAATATTTATCATTATACCATTAGTGTGGATCCATTTGAAGAACTATATGATCTACCTTGAAATTATTCATTGTGTTGGACTGAGGCCAAAGAGTCAGTTGTTCTTTGATCATAATTAGTGAAAAACATGATGGAGATGGTAGAGGTGATCTGAGATCAAATTAATGTAGTGTAAGATTGTCATAATCCTATATTGATCATAGAAAGATTCCTCTATAGTTTTAAATTTTAGATCATGTGTTCTTTTAGGTGTCACCTCATTATTGGTAGTGAAGGTTTTGTCGTGGGAGTAAAATATTTATCCCTGATTTATAAATCCTTTTGAAGTATTTGTGCATTTTGGATCTATTTCATATCAGTTATCAATTCCTTCACTAATGTTCCAGATTCATCACATGTGTCATTGATTTTCCAATATATTCATGATTTTTTGTACATCATCAATTGGTGTGATATGGATATTGAGGATGATGTGACATTTAAGAAGTCTCCTATTACAATCCAAGACCATTAATTGAATGTGTTTCATGGCAATGATATCCACTTGGTTTTTCTCACATGGAAGAACGGTTTCTTAAAGGAGAGTACATGGTAGAAGGATTAATAGACAAAAAATCTATATCTGGAGTTGTTTTTTGTTTGAGGAGTTGTTTGATCCTTGTTGAGATGATTCATTGATATTTATTGAGATGCATTGATATTGACGTATGAGGTTGATTCACTTCTTTGATGTGGTGTATGTGGGTGTATTTTTCCTTATTTTGTAGGTATCTCTGTATGGAGTTTTTTTGGAGATGCTTATGATGTTTTGTGCTTATGTGTATTGTTATTATGATGGGATTGTTGTGTTCTTTTAAAGTGAGATCCTTGAAAGGTGTCTCAATGTGTTGTGTTTGTGTTTCCTTTTACATTTTCTTCCTAGATATTGTTTTAATTAACAAGGATGATAATTTTTTAGAGCTATCTGATGTAAGGGGCCAACTTTAGAAATCCCTACCTTTTCATTTTTCTGAGTTTTGAGGTGTTAAGAGGCTATTTTGAGCCTTTCTCATGATTATTTATATGTTTATTTAATTTAAAATTTACTTATTTCTATGTTTTATTTTTACCCTTATGAACACCCCCTTTATTATATATAATTAAATCCCTTTACCCTTATATATATATATATATTTTTATGGCCTCTGTGACGGTAAGAGTTCTTTTTCTTCTCTATTTCAAGGTAAATCTCTTTTATGTAATGGTTAGTCTAGTTTTACCTTTTCTATGTGAGGGTAAATCCTAACTATGAAAAGGTAATCTGAGTTTTTTATCTCGGGTTAAGGTAGTTACATGAGGATAAATCTCATGTAAATGTCGTTTTATCTTTTTCAATGGTCATGTGAGTCTTTTGTAAGAGTAAATAGGTTTTTAATTCTCCACATCAAGTCAATCCCTCCTTATAAAAGGGTTAGTTGGGATTTCATAAAGGTAATTCTTCCTTATTCAAAGGAATTTATTCAGCATCTAAACTTATTTAAGGATAATTTCTAAGTTACAGTAAGGTAGTCCAAAGTACACTTATGCAGTGCACCCTTCTTTTGTGGAGGTAGTCTTTTGTCAGCAAAAAATTTGATTTTCTTCCAAACTGACATGTATCAGTTTTTAATCAAAATAAATAGAAATGTTAAATGAATTTGAGGTGTTTAAAACCAATTACATAGAATATGGATTAAATTTTTGACTCTCTCAAATTTTTAATATAACTTGAGAGATTAAAATAGGACATGTGAGAGACATAAATAGAAACTAAACTGATATGAATTAAAAACAAAATATGTGTAGAAGTATTTATGACTATCAAAGAAAAATGATATAAATTATTTTAAAAAATAGTTTATTTTACTTAATTCGTGTTTCCTTATTTATCCCTTTATCTTGGACGATCCAGGATTCACTATTCAAGTCAATAAATAATTCTAGAATTACATTGAATCATCTCTTATATTTTTTCAAACATACAGGCATCCTCCTCTATCTCTCCATCTATTATGTACATAAATCTTGCATCTCACACCGGGAAGGGGAACTATTACCCCTATTTATATTTGTATACAAGTGTAAAAATATCCTTATTTAGATATTTTGGTAATGGTCGAATTAAACTTAAAGAATAAATCAATCTAGAAAGATTTTACAGAACAAATAGGAAGGGATTATTGCAAGCATTGATAATTATTATTTCACAATATAGAAATTAAAGAAATTAATTGGGAGATTTATGACATTATATAGTTATATTATTTTCTATATATTTTATAGATATTGTTATATGAATTTTTTTATGTCGTTATTCCTATTTTTTAGGGTTTATATTATATAAATTTGATAAAAAAACATAAATCTAGAATAATGTAAAAATAAATTGAAGATCCATGAGAATTTACTTTTTCTTTTCCGTAAAATTGATAAAATATGGAAGTTATTCTTGATGTATGTTTATTATTGGGTTTTAGTGATATAAAGTTGTTTATTACATGTATCTAATTATTTTTAAACATATACATAATGAACTAACCAATTAAATATGGTGATTAAAAGGTTGTTTGATGAAGTTAAATTTCAAGTGTTGAGTGAGCATGTTGTTGTTTGATAAAGGTTTAAATGCCTTGGTGATATGGACTCAGTTTATTTATGAGTGTGTTGTACTAAAAATACTTTTGATTCATAATATGCAGACTCTGGGATTATAGAGACTTGATGTTTTTTATTGATAATATAGAGTGGATAAAATATTAATAAACAATCGGATATTTTTTTAGGAGTATTAGTGATTGATTTAGATTAAGGGGGGATGGAATGAAATGTATGAAATGGAGTCAGGAATGACACTAATTCATTCATCATGAGATACAATCGAGGATGTGTTTATTCTCTCTTAATGTATAATTTTATGAATGTATTTCTATATGATTGACTATTGTGATTATCAACTACTTGTTGTAGTTGCTTCTATGCATGAAAAATGCTTATTTTCATTTGGTATTTAAGGATGAGCCCTAGATTACCTAGAATATAAGTAATGATAAAAGGATTAATAAATAAACCCATGGTATGAGGTATTTTTTATGGTAATAATGATAAATGATTTATAAATATTAATGTGAACCATGAAAGGATTTTTTGAATTCTCTATGAGCATGCGTATTGAATCTAGAAATTGATATGAATTAATAAGCATGATTTTTTTATATAAAACTAAAATTTTATAAAATAATAACATTTTGTTTGATAGCTTATGCGATATGAAACACATAAATTGAACAACCCAAAAAATATAATTCTTTAAATTTAATCTCTTTGATACCTTGTAGAACGCGTAACCCTATGTCTAAATGAACCACAATATAGTATAGAGTTATACTCTAAACAATAAATTTGAGCCTAAAAATATTACTAAATAAATTATGAAAATTTTGGTTATTTATTTATTATAAATAAAATAAGAACCATTTAAAAGAAAAATAAATGTTTTCAGAAAAAATTATTTTTTCTAAAAGATAGTTTAGTCATGCTTTTCACACATAAATTAAAATTAATTTTTACAAAATTTAGAATATTTTTTTGATAAAATGAATATAATTTTAGAAATAATTTTATCAAAATTAAGTTAGGGTTAATTATTTGTATTTTTCTAAAATGATTCATTTTTGGTGAATAGTGAGAAATACTGATTTTTATTGAGAACATCCTTTTAATTTAAATAATTTACATGATTAAATAACATTTTTAATTGGTTTTAAAGTAATTTTATATAAATTATATTTCAATTTAATTAATTTAGATCATTTTAATTAATTTAATTTGGAATTTGTATATGAAAACCTTCTATACTTATGAGATTTTTCTCTCTGAAAACCTGTTTTTTATCGCGTCTGCGGGTATAATTTTAAATTGGGTTCTTCCACTTATGTGAATTTAATTTGGAAAAATGGATTAAATATTTTGAGAAATATTAATTTATATTATCCAATAATTTCATCTTAAATTTTTATCAATATTAATAGTGAAAACATCAAAAATTAATTATTGTGGTTTTGGGAAATACTGATTTACTAAGGGTTAAACTAAAAATATAAGGGTTACAATAACCTAAAAACTCTTAAAAACTCATTTTAGTTAATATATATAAATTATAACATTTAAGGGTCTATAATAACCCATTTTGGAGGATTTTACATGACAAAAATGTCGGTGTAATTGAATGCTTTTAAAAATACCATATGTGTCATCTCCCCCAATTATCAAAGGCCACCCAATATCCTCCCCTCTTCACTGTTAAAAATAAATTTGGTTCAGAATATCCATGAAGAAATAACTTAACTAATACCCTAATAATTTCCTAGATATATTCTTGTACCATAAATCCATCCCAGGAAGGATTTTGGTTCAAACCAAAAGATGTTACCTAAAGAAGAGGTAACATTCTTAAACGGGTGTTTTCATTTTATTTCTTATTACACCTTCCTAAAATATTATTTAATCATGATAATATAATAAAAATAGTCTCTAAAATATAATTATTTATTATTATTTTAATGTAACAATATATATCCATCTCCACTTCCATCAAATGGGAAACGAACCCATCGATCGTGTGTGTGGAGGACTACCGCCTCGCAAACCGATGTAATTCATTTTTCATCACCACCGTTCAAGGATGGATATAATGATTTATTGAAAAAAATTATATAATATTTATTATATTATTATACTTATAGAATTATAATATCACCAAAATCATCTTTCTTTCCATTATTTTTAAAATATGATAATGTCGCTCGTGTGTACCACAGACTACCACCTCATGAAGTGATGTTATTCGTTTTTTACTTACACTTTACATTAAAATCAATAAGGATAACATAATGAATATATGTTATATATATTAAATTATATTTATTCTATAATATTAATATATCACCCAATTACTTGTATTTTAACATGTTAGTGGAATGATATTGTTACTCGTTCGTACATATGACCTATCATCTCCATGAATCGATGTGATTCATTTTCCCTATCTTACCTTCAAGAATGATTATTAAAATTTATATAATGGGTCAATATGAAGTTTATGACATTAATTACATAATTTATATATTTTATCTATATCATATACTCATGAACCATAATTTTCATGAAATAGTTGGAATGAGAAAACATGGTATTTAACACACAAAATAATGAAGATAATGAAATATTATTAGCAAACAGGTGGTAAAATGTTATAATAGGATCATATATGATATTATAAATATAAATATAGTTCCTATATAAATAAATATCATGACTAAGACCATTATACATTATTTTAAATCACATTCAACAAAAAGGAAGTGTGGGGTAATGGAGATAGTCTTAATTTCCCTTAATTGAGGCATATTGTAATGTTATGCACCTAATTTATTTTATATGGTATATATACTACCACTATTACATATAATATCAGGAATTATTAAAAATTCATTGTATTTTATTTTTAATTTTTAATTTTTTCACCCAATGGAATTTGACTTGAATTTTACCAAGTTGTAAGGGACATAGTCTCAATTTCCCTTCTTTGAGGAATATTTTATTGATGTGCACCTAATTTACATTTTATGGTGTATATACATTCTATTTTACATGTGATATAACTATTACTTAATAATTTATGGTATTTTATGTTTTTATTTGAATTATTTTATCAAGGGTTATTTGACTTGAAAACTACCATGCGGTAAATAATTTCATAATTCAATTTCCTTTCATTGGATATATATTACTTATCCATTGTCTTCGAAATTATATGATTATGTGTGTAAATAATTTTGAAAAGATTATATTTTATCATCACATGTTTTATATGGATTTAAATTTGATACACATAATTGATTCATTTATTAATTCTCACTTCTACGTTGTGATACTTATAAGGGTTTATTTCACAATCACATTTGAATCAGGATTATTTATGCTTGAATTTTCATTAAAGTAAATTATTTGATAATTGGATAATAAACCCATTAATTTTTCTTACCCCTACTTATCCATGATGTTTTTAAGTAATAGTACCAGTTTTACACTTTTCGTACTTAAAATTATGGGGATAAAAGTTTTAATAAAATCTGACTTATCCTCTCTCTTTGGATGAAAATAATTTTTCTTTCAAAAAAATGTTTTCTAAAAATTATTACAAAAATATTTTTAAAATTTTAAAAAAATCATTAAATACATTTTTACCCCTAATTTAATTTTTACAAAAAAAATTAAATAAATCTTAATTTCGTTTTCTAAATAAGGACTCTTTGGATTTTACCAAAAATATGAAAAGAATTGTTTTTTAACTTATATGGAATGGATAGAACTTTATTACATAATAAACAATAAATGTTTTCAATGTTATTTTACAATTATTAAAATTTATGTTAAAGTAAAATTATTTTCCAAATTTTTTTTGAAGTTTTATTTTTGAAATTCTATTTTCAAAATGAACAGGATATTTTCCTCAATAATGTTTTTAAATATATTTTTATGGTATTTCTATTCATCAACAACAAAATCCCTTTATTTTACTTATAATACACTAGGTGTATGTTTTATTTATACCATACTTATTCTTTCAATGGATTTTCAATGATCATTTTGATCATGGAAAGTATTGATATTCCCTTTATTGATTAATATTTTTATTCATTAACTTTCCCTTGAAATATTCACCTTCCTCTCATCATTGGACATTAAACATCCCCAAAATATCCATATCATTTATCAATATTTTTCTTATGTCTTAAACTATATATCATTTTTACATATGGTGTTTTACATTGAAATTTATTTGATTAACTTGGTAAATATTGGTAAATCTATATTCTTTACTCAATAAAAATATTTGATGATAAGTCATATTGTACCTAAATTAAATCAATTATTAGATATATAAAGAATTATTTGGAAATGAAGATATAAGTGGATCGAATTTATAGTTTTTCCCTAGATGCATCAGTAGTCTCAAGAGATGAATCATTTGGTTATCCTTAGTTAAATGGTTTTCTAGTGTATACATAGCCATCAGTTTTAAACTATCTTGAGAAAGGTCCTGACTGTAGAGTTATTTTAATTCTAGAGATAATTATGTCCAACAATTAATCATTTATTCATTGATAATTGAGTTATTATTTTTACCCATTATATTTTCATAATGATATTTTCTCTGAATTTATTTCATTCTTATTTTATTGATTAAATGGAATGTGATTTCAGTCATTTACCATGCCATATCGATTATTCTTTAGTCAGTCATCATATTCATTTTTTTATTAAATAGAATGTGTTTTCAATAATTTAAATTCCATATTTATTAAGACATATATATTTATGACATTTATATTATTGATTAAATGTCATATTTTTTTATTATTTACCTTGATTTATTTATTGTGCCTGTCAATTTATTTAAATGGAATGTGTGTTCAGTATTTTACCATTCCATTATTATGAATATTGATTCATAATATCTTCCAATGTACTTAACCATTACTAAGCATTTCAAATCACCCTTATTGTTTTCCTTTGGAAAGAATTTAATAAGTGTACTAAGAATGATATGACAGTATATGTTAGATAGAATAATGATATTCCCAAAAAAATCAAATCAAATATGAAAATATGGTATATATATAGTTTAACAGGACTAATAAACTATTTGGTCCATGGGCATGTTATTTTTTATATCTTATTATAATGTATTAAAGTAAGACATCGGCTCCATGTTACTACATTCAGGGTCTTTATAGTTTGTAATGAAATGAAAGAGTTAAGTATTAATTAATGATGTTTTAATAAAATGTTGGTAACTAAAAATCTACTAGACATAAATTATTGATAATTAATCTTAAATAATGTGTATATCTATGAGATTTAGTCTCTTAGGCCTTAGTGGTGGAAGATAGGTGTCTTAGGATATGATATTTATAGTTTATTCTAAAGCTAGTTAGCTTCCCATAGTGTGTTTGTGTGTAATATATATAATATTTTTTGATTATATACACTTAACAACATGAGTATATAGGTCAACCAAGACCTGTGTTTTTTGGGGGTGTTTTCCTTAACATCAAATTTGGTGAGGAAATCGGTGGTTGGATACTCTCTCTCTCCCTTGATCTCCAATAGATTGTGGAATATTACAAGGGCAAACCCAGTCTATGATAGCATAAGGTATATGATATTGTCTCATGTGGGATATGATGGATCTTGGTTTACTATACATTTATGTGCAGGCTAAAATGGATTGAGGATATAGCACGTACTTGTATATGATTATGGTGGATATGGATTCCCATAAGGATATCTTTAATGGGTTTTGGTGTGTTGAGGTATAAGTAATGATATAGGGGTTGTAGTGAGTTTCATTATCCTAGATGGATACATATGGGATAATGATGATGAGGTTATGTCAGGCGACATGGGATCTTGAATATTTATGATATTATTTCCTAGTTTAGGGTAGGATAACTTATGGGGGTATGAGCACAATATGTGAGTTTTTGGAGAAGAGATAAACACAATAGTAGGGAAATAGAAATGGGCCACCTTCATCTTTATATATGTGATTTGATAAGGATATTCTTACTTTTATGTGTTACTAGTTAATATATCCATGTTGAGTATGGGAAAAATCTTTTCTTGTTTAGGTGATGAGTTAGTTTCATTAGTTTATTCATTGGGATTTAGTATGAATCGTTCAAATTTTTCATGAGAGGTTATAGGGAGGATCCTATTGATTGTACTTTTATTCTCAATATATATATATATATATATATATATATATATAAAATCTATTTTTCACATCTTTAGGAGCTAGTTGATAATTGAGTTTTCCATTACCTGTAACCTCCCGACCCTAGAATCCCAGAGACTGTGCATTATTTTTTTCCTTAGAATAGATAAATTCTTAAAATCCCAAGGGACAGAAAATATTAATAGTTTTAGAAAATTATATTTCATACATGATACCCATAATAAATTGGTTAAATATAATAAAAACATGATAAATAATAACATGATATAAAAACAATCCTTGAAACTCATTCAAAGTAATCAACCTATGGAAAGGATAAATAATAAGGGTGAGATAAAAAAATTTGTAAGTTTATGTAAAATAGAATAAATAATTAATTGAATATAATAAATCAACTCGTCAATGAAAATAACTGATGACACATGCCCTTCAAAAAACTAAAAAAGCCATAATCAATATAGAAATCCAGATAACTGAAACACATTTTCTTTAATAAATGAATTAAGAATAAAATGAATATATATATATTTCTATAAAAAATATCTTGGATAAATAATAAATTAAATTAATTCAATGATTAATTATTTTACTTCATATATCTGGAACATGATCACTTACCATCAGACCTTTCATAAGATGGTTTAACTATGTGGGCAGAAACATGTCTATTCTGCTAGGAAAAAACCAATAAGGTTTTTTCACTAACTAATTTGGTCTCATGATACTATCGATACATCAAGGTGTTTTCATTAACTGGTCCACAACCTGTGTATTACATGTCCAATGCATTCCACATATATTAAATAATCGATTTAAAATTGTATTTTTAAATCCAAGTGGCACGTAGAATTTTAAAATATTTTAATCATATGACCCATAAAAGTAATTAATTATCCATTAAAACTTTGAATATTTTGAATATAAAGATATTAATGATATGATATATGGAATTTTTAAGTATATACAACACACAAAATTATTCAGTGTTGAATATGACATTTATCTCACTGATTAAAAAGCGAGATGAAAATCCCTTACCACACACTTGCTTTTTAGTTGTATATATTTTCACCACATGTATAATGGTTTAAATAATTTTATTAATTTATATAATAAAATTATTCATATTCATTAAATCATATATGATCTTTTTATATTATTTTTTCAACGGTTTTTAATAAAATTTTATCATTTTCACTATTTTATGTGTTAATTGCCTAGTTTTTGAATATTTTTTGAATTGTTATTTGTGGTCCCAATTACTCAGATCGTGATTTAATCATATCAATAATGTAATAAATTATTTATATATCACATATAAATTCAGTTTATATATTTATAATAATCCATAAAATATGGATATAGTAAATAAAATGCACTGTTCAGGGAGACGGTAAGTCATATATACGCATGAAAACTACTTTCATTTCTTTTCCATATTAAAAGAATTAAAATTAAATTCTATATATGTATATTATAATTCTAGTATAATATAAATGTCATATATATCACATATTTTTATTAAACACATCCTTTATATGTTCCATGTATAATGTGAAAGAATCACAACACTTTAAAGAGGCGGTAGTCCACACTTCCATAAATGATGTTATCGTATTTACACAAAATAAAAATCATGAATTTATGTGTTATATAAAAATTTAATAATTATTAATAAAATATATATATCATATAAATCATATAAAAATAGTTTTCTATCATAATGACCAACCATGAGAGGTGGTAAATGAAAAACGAACGACATTGTTTTGCGGGGTGGTAGTTCACTGTACACTGACGGTAAATTTGTAACACATTTTGTAGAAGTTTGTGTAGGTGTAGGTCTAACCCATAACATAAAAACATCACATTATATTAACCGTACTATTTCTATTATATATTCATGGAATAATAATAAATGATGGAGTCGGGAATTAAATAAAACTAAAGCAATCGTTAAAGAATGTTACCTCATTCTCAGGTAACTCCATTTCATATATACCAAAATACTACCTTGGTTGGATTTATGAAAAAAGGGAGTCTTATGGGATTATATTAGGGAATTTTTCAGATTATTTGGGAAGGTTTTTGTCGAGATAGAATTCTCAATGTGGTTTGAGGAAGTAAGAGAAGAGGTACCCTTTTATAATTAAGGTGAGGGGTACTTTTGAAAACTCTCAAACTATTAAATTAATATAAAATCATTTCCGCATAAAAATGGATAAAAAGTGAGTTATTTATATTATAAGATGATTATGGGTCTAAATACTCTCAACCAATAATTTTTAGACATGTTTATGTCACATTATTACCCTTATATTTTGGCTTTTACCCTTAGTTAATCCCTTTAACTCTTACCGTGATAACTTTCCTTTTTACTATTTAGTGGTTAATATATTTACTAAAAAATAAAAAAACCATAAATTAGTCATGGATGTCATTTTAAACTTTATACCAATCATTTTTATGATTTTCATGAATTTTATATCTTTTAATAAAATATTATTTATTTTAAAATGTCATGAATATCAATTTTGACACTATTCATTTCTTGACTTTTTAAAAAACATTAATACAGAATATAAATTGAAAAAAACCATTAATAAATTCCTAATATTTTTAGGTCATCTATAATACAATTTATGACATAAATTATATCAAATTATATTTATTTTAATATTTTTAATAATATTTATTTGATACATCCATGAATTAAACAATTACTACATCATCATTGTGTAAGACCTTATATTAATTATTTCCTCCCTGATATTTAAAATAAATTATAATGATGCATATAAAAAAACATTCTTTTAAATAAATATTTATAGATGAAGATATCCTATAAATAAACATATATAAAAATGTAGTATTTATTAAAATCAAGTGGGTGACACATTGGACTTCCCTTATAATAGAATACTATAGAAAGATTAATGTCATCCAAGTGGCTCCAAGTTTCCATAAAATCGATCCAAGGATTATTTTTTAAAAAAATAGATCATAAAATAAAATTAGGACAAGTGCTAGGGTTATTTTGAAATATTTATAATATTATTTTTACTTTTAATAACCTGATTTACCCATAACCATGGTAATTAAAACAAATACTAAAGTTACAATTCATATTACCCAAAAATATGAAGAAACAATTTATATAATTTGGAACCACTTTTTCCAATTATGAAATATATTTTTCAAAATTTAAACAAAGAAGTTTCAGTAATTAATTAAAAATTAATCTCATTGACGGAATGAGAAAATGAGGTTTTGAAGTGAAAATGTTCAAAAGGTGGTAAAACTGCTTGAGAAAAATATAGTATTTAATACGTAAAATTGGATTTATTCTTATATTATGACTATTAAATCTATTGTATGAATTTAGAAAATAATTTATTGAATATACATTACATTAATATAATTCAATAATTTTAATTAATTTAATTTATTAGGATAAAACGACTTTGTGGGCATAAAAATAGTTCTTTATAAAAACATTTCCTATATATTTAGTTGGTTCCTATATTCTTTTCTAATTAATTTTTAACCAATGAATTCAACCACATATCTTCATAATTTAGTTAATATTATTCATAATTACCAACTTAATAGCTAGGTTATATCTTATTATATAAAATAATAATATTTTAATAACATATTGTTGTTTGGTAAAACTCAGCTTTGTGTGGAATGCAAGTCAACTCATTATTGTGTGTATCATAAGTTTATTATGGTATTTCATGTAAATAAATATAGAAAAGAATTAATTTTTTTCAAAATTGAAAATATTTTAAAGTATTGGGGTGTTAAATTACTAGCTTTGAGTGGTTTTGCATGAGTTGTTGGAGTTTATGGTTGTTTCTTATGATTACATAGGGTATCTTTTTAGTTGAATTTAGTTATGTATGAAATTATGTGTGTGTGTGTGTGTTTTAGGATTTATTATTTATTTATTCATGGTGTTTATTTTTGGTATCTATTCTTAACTCTTATACCGTAAAATTATATAATGGGGGTAATGTCTCTAATTTGTGATTATATACCTTCGGTGTTAGTCCCCAATCATTAGACTATTGAAGAAGGTAATTTGGGGTCACCTCATTATCTTAATTTTTATTACAAAATGGGTACCAATGGAGTGGTATTTTTTACCATGTAACAATTTTATAACACATTTCACCATGTTTAACATACCAAAATTGTTTTGCAGAAATTGACCAAACAACCCTGATTGGCCGATGTGAACAAAAACTATACAATAAATGAATGAAATTTATAACAAATGGAACATAAAAATGAAATATATATGAAATTTTATCTTCATAATGTATGTAATAAACTTAATTTTATTATTCAAGTGGTTAGGAACAGTTACCAAGTGATTCAAGACTTGAGGTTTGGGAACTCCCAAACAACCCTCTTTTTCTTTGGGTTATGACTTCTATTTCTACCTCAAATCGCCACTCTAATAATATCAAATACTTCTTCTAAATTTTGTATATATATTTCTTACATACATACTTAGTTTATTTTCCTTTTTATCATTGGGGTTATATATATTTTTCAATTTTCTCCAATATTTCTTTAAAACAAAATTGTTTAAAAGGAACTTTCCTATTTATTATTCTTTTTCATGTACCCATATTTTAATTTTGGTTCCCAAATATTAATTCCAAAAATAATAAATATTTTCTGGAAATAAATTCTATTTTATAAATGGTTTAAATTAAAACTCTATTTTAATTATTTATTCGGAGGCTCTTTGCACATACCTTAAAACATCACTTAAGAGGTTTTAATTTATACCAAATTCTCCACTCCTTTCTTATGAATTTTATTTATTTGGAATTATAATTTTATACAAGTGAATATTTATTAAAATATTAACATCAGCAAATATTTCATTCGTTCTTAACTTACTAATCATTACAATATATCCTTGGGTTATGGTTTTTGATAAGATTACGCAACTCATCCCCATTCTAGGGGTTTTTCTTTTTCTTATTCCTTATGAATGGATTCCTTTTGTGGAACACATATGCATTTACATATTATAATGTGATGTATTGATCTAGGATTTTAGAAACTTATAATTAATTATGTAATTGGTTCATCTCCTGAGATACCATGTATCGTGGAATGATAGTTTTCACAGAACACTACAATATATTGTCTTGAAAGTGAGCCTTAACATATGAATATGAGGACATGTTTTATATTATTTACAATTTAGTATTATTACATCATACATTGACATATAATTATTTACACCATGGCTATATGTTGTTATCCTATTTTATGATACCATCTTATGTCTCTTGATTCTTATGTTATATTTCCCTACCAAGTTTGTTTCCTTACTAGTCATTATAGCTGACCATTTTATTTTTTTATATCCACAGGATACCATTTTTAGTAATATAAGTTCAAAGTGTGGTAGGATAAAATTATTGGGATTAAAATAAATATGTTTTATTTTCTTTTTATGTTGTTTCTTCATTTATTTAATCTCCCAAAGACACTAGATCTGTAGATTTTTGGGTAGTTTTTTATAGACGTTTATGTTAAAAAACATGTAATAATATGTGTTTGGGACTTGGGTATCCATAAATTTAATAGTTCACTAAATGGTTGAGTCTTATTTTTTGAATTTATTTAGAAATATCTATTCCCAATTTATTTACCTCTATGACATCACCCTCGAATTTTAGAGTTATAAATCTCTCCCTATACAGAGCCCCATATGGTTCCATTTGAATGCTTGAGTATAAATTGTTGTTGTGTGAGAACTAAACCTATGGATTGTTTTTATCCTTTCCTCCTTCAAAATCCATCAAGAAATATATCAATATATCTTCAACAGTGTGAATAGAAATATCATATTTTCCATTAGTTTTAGGATGATATATTGTACTAATATTTTTCTCTATTTCCTATTATTGTTATGTACTTATCCATAGTTATTATGTGAACCTTGTATCTCAGTCAAAAAAAATTGAATGTTATGCTCCCTATATCATTTATGATTACTTTATGTATATATTAAAATGTTTATTGAATAATAAATATTATTGATTACTAATTTAATATACTTATATTTTAAGTCAATCAACAACAACCCAAATAGAATTATTTATTTTCGAGGCCTTTGGAAAATCTATGGAAAAAAATATGCAGTGAATTTATCCCAATTATATATTGATGTAGGTATTAGTTTAATCATACCAGTATACTTACAATGTTTATTCCTAATGTATTGGAAGACTAATCATCTTGATAAATACTTTACAATCTCCCTCTTTATGTTATCCCACCAAAAATACTCTTTGATATTTGTATACATCCTTGATCTTTATGACTGAATATAAAATGATGATCTATGTGCATGATCCAACAACTACTTATTCAATTATATAATTTGTGTAATAAATATTCATTTATCAAATATTATATCTCTATTATTTTTAAGGTGGAACTTTCAAATATTTCTACCTTATTTTATAGATTTATATCATATTTTTGTCGCTCCTTGTTCAACACGTGAATATATACTTTAGAAATGTTTTTAGGAAATATAAAATTTCATACCATACCTCATGATATCCATGTTGTTTCATTGAATATTCATGATGATTATATCCCTGTTAATCCTCATCATGGATAAAGAAGTATAACAATTTCTACTCAGAGCATCAGCCACCATATTTTTATTCTTAGGATGGTAATGTATTAACAAATCACTACCCTTGATTAACTCTACCCATATAATTTGGTTCATGTTTGACTCCATATATGTGAATATATAATTTAATATATTTTGATAGGTATATAAATTCAACTTCTCTCCAAATATATAATTCCTCCAAATATTTAGTGAATAAATTGTTATTTCTAAGTATAAATAATTTTTTGAGTGATTTTTATCATGGACCTTCAATTTATTTATGAAATATGAAACCACCTTGTAATTTTTCAAGGAAACATGCCTTATTCCCTATTTTGAAAAATCTTATTATATCATAAACCCTTCTCCACTATAGGGTAGTGTGAGTACATAAGTAGTGACCAACCTATTTAAAATATCCCTAATGTTTAATTCGAATTCTTTTGTCTACAGAATCTTAACCCCTTTTGGGGTTGATATGGTTAGTTTATTTTATAATCATGAGAAAATGTTTCACAAATAATTGATAGTATCATTCAAATCCAATAAAACTTTGTATCTCTATTACAGTTATCAGTTCATCTCATTCCTCAATCACCTCAATCATTACAAGATCAATAATTATACATTTTTTGAGGATTACATAACTGAGTAATGATAATTTTTTCATCTATAATTCACACTTAGTGAATTTGTAAAATAATTTATCCTTTCTTAATATCATTATCAGTATCCTTAAATGCTCTTCATTTTCTTCCTTGCTCTTGGTATGTGTGATAATACCATTAATAAATACTACCATAGATTTATCTATGTAATATATAAATAATATATTCATTAAATATGCATAGAAATATAGTGAATTTATAACCCTAAAAGGAATCACTATGAACTAACTATGACCATGTCATTCAAAAAAAATATTTAAGGTATATCTTCCTACTACTCCCTTAGTTAATGATATTCGAATCTAAGATAAAACTGTGAGAAATATCAAGACCCAGGAATTTCTTTAAAAATTTAATTTATATAGGGTATGGGATACATTTTTAAGATTGTTATATTTTTAATATAATAATAATAAATTAAAATTATCATTGAAACGTCCATCTTATTAACTTTTAGTACTAGTTCAACACATAGTGAATAACTTTGGAATATATGACACTTTTTTAAATTCTTTTATTGTTGTTTCATCAATCCCTTCAATTAAATAGGATCTATTCTCTATGGACTCCTTGATATAGGCATAGCGTCTTGTATGAGTTCAATTTAAAACTCAACCTCAAAATCAAGGGGAAGACCAGGGAACTCTTGGGAAATATATTTATGTATTCTTAAAAAATTGGAATGTATTTAATGTTGAGTTTCTACCTAACCATTTGAGATATATATAATTAATTATATAGTATCATGACCCAAATTAAAGAATTATTATCTATAATAAGTTCATAATCAACCCTACATCTACATAAGGCTATATAAATATTTGGGTCAAAAAATGAGATTTTTTTATCCCAACAATTCAAATAATATCAATATAGAGAGAGCCAATCCATGACCATTATTATATCAAATTCTACCATGTGTAGAGTAAATAGATATTAATGAAGTATCTTCTTATAAATATTAATTCAATAATATATATATACATGAGATTAAATTATCTCACCACAAAATATTTTCACTAATAATCAATATCCAATATTTTTTGTGATGAAATAATATCCATGGAAAACATAAAATATATAAAGTAATATATATATATATATATAATTAAATAATACAATCATAATTACTGATTGAATAATAAGTGTAACTTTGACGATTTATTTTTAATAATCCACACTATTTGCCGTTATCTAAAAGGTTCTAATTTACTCCTTCAGTTTTTGAGGTTGGTGACAATAGGATTAGAGAAATTATTTATTTGTTACCCAAATTCTTCAAATTTGCAATATTGAATTATTTTAGGTGAATTATTGGGAAACAATTCACCGTTATTGTTTTAATAATGATTTATTTATTCCAAGAGCAGTGGAAGAGTGAGATGGTGGGAAATATATTAAAATTTCTATTAATTTTTGTTGTAGGAAACCATGAAAGAGGATCTTGTAGGTCAAATTTATAATTTATATATTTGATATTTGAATAAATGAATACTTAGGATTAGGATCATTATTTATTTATGAATGTTGATCATCTAAAAAATATCCTCTCATATTTTTTGTTTCTCTATGAGTATCCAATGATAGAATCCTTTTAGCAGTGATCCACACTTGATCTTATGATCTCTGAGAAACTCCACTTGATATATGGGCGATAGTGTAGTGAGTAGAATTTATTATTTTATTTATTATTGATCACTCATTATTCATTATTGAGGAAATATCTATTTTTTCACTCTTGATATGAAGAGAGAATCATTATGTGAAAGAAATTCTCAATTTTGATTGTACATATCGATATTTTTTAATACAACAAAAAATAGGAATAATTGTATATTTATAGATCTAGGGTTTATGATGAAATAATTAATTAATTGCATGCGGAAAATTAAATAATATAATAACCTTTAATGAACGCAATTCAAAATAATAAAATAATATTATCATTATATTTTATTGTGTTTCAACTTGCATAATAAAAAGTATTATTTTCCCGACTTGTTAATTAATATTTGTCACCTTATGTGATCTTGGTCCATTCTAACTCCTCTAGCCTTTATTAAATACCAAAATAAAACATTTTATTCTCTTAAATAAATATTTTATTCAAAAACCAATAAATAGATATTTATTAAATAAACAATAAAATAAATATATTTTTTTCACAGTCCAGTGAATAAATATTTATTTAGATCATGCAATCAATAAAATTTTCATAAAATTATTCCTCGATATTGAGTAAAATATTTATTAAATTAATTAAATTAAAATGGAATTTAATCGATATAAACAGAAACACTTAGCATGTGACCCTATATGATTCTTCTCATTAGTAGTAGATGATATAGCATAAAGTCAGAGATTACTATCTAGTAATGGGTTAAAGAACCCAATATAAAGAACTTAATGCTTCAATGAAGACAACCACAGACAAATGTTCACTTTGTAATATAATCACTTTATCACAATATCTAATAAATCAGGTTTCACATCTATGTCACCAAATTTTATTCTCAATACAGCATTCTTTTACTATTTGAAATAAATTTCATTGAACCATGGCCATAAAATTTAATGTGAGAGTTCTATTCTAATAAAAGTTTTGAGATACCAACTTCCCTAAAGAAGGAATGGACAAACCCTTCCTCAGATTATTCACTATTAAAATTTCAATTGTGACACACCAAACATACCCTACTTTTCAACAACATATATCCGAATGATTTTGGTCAATAAATCTAAGTGTGTGAGTCATTATTGGAATCAATGATAATCTCAATGTCTAAGGAATATTTAACTTTCACATAGATAAGAATATCTTATGACACCAAAACATGTTGAATTTCTATTGCTAGATTTATTATCATAATCTACCACCATTGAGATTACCAAGTGACGTTTTCATATGAAGAATCCTCATCCACTTGTGAGTACTCTCACCTGATGGTATACATACCTTGTGTCCTATCATAGTACATTATCCAACCATAGATTTATATTTAAGAGATACCGACATAACATCTCAAGGTTCACATCATATAGTGAACTAATAAAACCTTATCAATGCAATAGATACACTAAAACATTTTCACATTAATGTTATGTTTAATAACAATAAATATATGATGATGTATTTAAATTAATATTCACTACTTTGACTATACAAGTAATCTAAATTACATTGTAGTTGGTTCTAGGGAACAAAATTTAACAAACTACCACATTCACTAAACACAACAGCTAATGATATGTTAATCCTAACATGTTAAACATTCTTATATTGAGTATGTCTATAATTTCTAGACCTACCATGTTTTTGTGGCTATGGTTGGTTAAGCCACATATCTGTATGGAAAATATTTTTACTAAAAAACTTCTATATTGAGATAATCCCTAAAGTATTAATTTAACTAAATATCCAAATCTTGATCCAATTTCATAACCCTAACATCCTAAGTAACTACATGGTCATAGTTTATCATAATATAATTAACCTATTACTATTCAGTATAACAGAAAATCAGAATATTACTTTTTTAATATTCTTCTTAAGTTTTATCAAAATTTACAATGTACATAGATATTATAGATATAAAACAAGATAGTTGTAATAATTTTTTATTGTGTATTATTATATACTTATCAGTGATACTAGTTAAAATTGAATTAAAAAAATATGGTTATTCAATTCCCTTGATCAATAGTATTCTCACTTCTCTATACACCAAGAACTCATTCAAATTAACTTTTCAAAGTATTGTCATATAAATCTAATTGCAATTATCTTTAATTATGATGTGTTTATTTGATATTAACCTATTATTATTTGTGAATCGGTAATATAAAATTCCATCAGATATCATGGCACAAGATAATAATTCATATTACTTAATCCTGTGAAATTATTTTAATCTCCCTGATCAATTCTTATTCCCATGTATATCCCAATGGAAGGATCATATATCTATAAAAATTCAGTCTTAAATAATTCGAAATTTTACTTTTCAATACATTATTAATATTTGTACTATGACTATATTTATAATGAAAATAAATCCATTTTTATAAATCCTATTATCTGATACACAGTTACTACTTTAACTCAAACATAGAGAAATTTCATCGGTTAGTATTAAAAAAAATTAAGAGAATACAAATGTTTTAATATGTTATTAACAATATTTATCTTGAGAACTTATGGCACTCCAACAAGATATTTTGAGATATATATCATTAATTTGTTTCCAACCCAATATAATCAATATACCTGATTTATTCACAAATAAATTTTTGTAATCTACAAATATGATTAAAATTTATGGATGTCATCGACCCTTTTAGTTATTACTAGTATACATATATCAGAGGGTCTCCTTTTGTCCATCTATTTTAAAAATATTTTTTATTTATTCCTTTAAATGTGGTGTCATTGAAAATCAATAGCCAAATATGATGATCATATAGATATTCTTTTATCAGTAGAATTCAAAAAGGATATTATTCATGATGAGTGGTGGACAATTGTTTTCATAGACTAATCCATTCAATAATAAATCCTTATTTATTGATACCATCTTATACCATCCTTGCACAGTTTATCTTGAATACTCACCTACAGTATAAAGTCTTAGAAGCATTAGAAATATATAGTCCCGAATCTCGATTCATGGATTCCATTACTTGAATTTATATATAATTTTCAACCTTCACATGTTATCATTTATTGTTTCTTTTTAGTAATCATTATTATAAAAGAATTATACATGTATCACCCACCATAGTGAACATAAACTACCTCTTTTCTTATGAATTCCAATGTAGTGTGTGTCTCTAGGACTGATCCTCCCACTATGCCCAGTGGAATCTAATATTCTTATGACAACTTATGTACATAAAAAAGACTTAACGCATAGTAGTTATGTATTATCCCGCTATATTTAAAGATATAGTCTTACTTTATGAAAATATAATGAATATTTACAAGATATTAATACCCTTAGTGAATATAGGTTCATTAACATAAATTCACCTTCATGTTTTAATGTACCTTTTTTACTAAACCAGGTCTTAAAAAATGAATTTCAATAAACACTTGTGGTTTCATACTAATATATTGTTATCATAACTCAATTGATATGATATCCATTAGACAATATAGTTCAAACATGGTTAGTTGTTTCACTTATTTTTGAAAAATATGTCTTATATAGTATAAGGAATATTTATAATATATATATAGTGAATCATTAACCTTCCTTTTACTATCATCAATTAATTTATGTATATAAGTACATGTGAGTTTTTTATAACCATTACTCCACATTTCTGGTCATTGATTTCTTTGATAAGATGTTATCCAACAAGACATATCATAGATTCATCTATCTTTAAAAAAGTGCACTCATTTACTTCAATAATAATTTTATAAATTTATTAAAGGAATATCATGTAGTATATTAATTTATTTTAATCTTAAAATAGTTTGCATTGCTAGGTTGAACCAATTTTAAAATCATTATGATGTACATTTATGTATAAATATATATTTATCAAAAACATGATAAATAGTTGGTTTATATATCTAGTTCCATAAATAAATTGGGACTGCATTATTTTAATGGGAACAAACAAGTAAATTATATTCAGTTCTATTTGACAAAGAATTATTTTTTCACAATGAGTTAAGAGTCTTGTATTTTGTATTAATCATGTATTATAATGGATATATGTGATCCAAGAGTTAATAAACTGATTGTTTTGTACATAAATTATCAAAAAAAAATTTATTCCAAAAATAGATATTGTGTAATTGTTTCTAACTAGAAACTAAGGTAAATGTTTTTGGTAACACTTATTAAAAAATTGAATCAATACAAACTAGTAATGGAAATTAGTGAGATCCCCTTGGTGAACTTAGTAATCACCTATTCCTAGATCCCTTAGAGTTCACTCGATAACCTTTTGATTCATTCTCATTTAATAAATTTAAAAAAATCATTATATGGTATTTAATACACAGGTGGTGAGCATAAAATTAGTGAATATACCTGAAGTGGATCAAACCATTTCCTTATACAAATCATTGAAATTTATTTTTCTAACATATAATATTTACACAATAGAATCATATATCCTCATGTTTTTTATTCTTTCATTGAATATTTTGTCTCTTTGAAGGACTCTGTAAAGAATATTCTGGCTTTGGATTAGCCATGGGATCTTTCTCTTTTTCATTAAAAATATTTTACACAAAGTTTGGAGAGATATGTTTCAACCAATCCTTATTAGCTTGGTTAAGTATGAAAAAAAATTCCTAAGTGACGTATCCATTTTTTATCTGGTCTTCAAAAATTAATTATAATCTTGGTGGAAACGATAGTAAAATAAGATTAATGGATAATTTCTTATCCAATTAGAATCCCAGTTATTTAATTGGTCAATATAACCTAGATATTTGAAATCGTGATCAGTATTCAAATTGGATTATTTCATTTTACACAGATATAGTGAATTGAAAATATTATTTATTTGAAGTCATTCCTTATCTTTCTCAATAGAATAGATATTTTTTATTATGGTTTAAGAATACATGTCCTTCTATTATATCATAAAATCTCTAGTTATAGTTGATAATATAATAAAATGTACACAAGAAGAAACCTCAACAAATATCTTGTTGGATTCCTTTTCACATTATCTCACCTTCTAGGTAGTAGAATTGGAATAGGGTATTCCAACACATAATACACACTTTTTGATAACAGTTAATCACGTCAAATATTATGCCACATCAAAAAAATTTATTTTTTAGAAAATATCCTGATTTTTGGAATGATTTCAATTCATCCATACTTTTGTTTTATATTTTATACAACAATTAAAATAGATTATTAGTACTATAATTGACTAAAAATTATGTGATAAATAAAAATAATTTCTATTTTTATTAATTCTCCCACAATTTTATCATCTCCTAATATACCTCACTATTGAACTCAAAATATCTAGTTACAAGGAAATTATATTGGTAAGGGTACATATTCCACTTTTTATAACCCCAACAAGGGTAGGTCAATCTTATTGAAGTTATTTAGGTAGGAAAGCATTTTCCAACTCTGGTCTTGTAGCTCCTTGATCCATTGAGTGCATTCCTTAATCCTAAAATCCTGACTTGTATTTCTTTCAAAATTGCCTCCAAATTAAACCAAATATATAATGGGATACTGCTCCTAATGTAAAATGGTTGAGTTAACCCAAATATCATCATAAGAACTCACCTAATAAAAGTAAGTGTCCCAATAAGGGTTGTTCAAACACTTAGTTCTATTGAGTTTCATTCCTAATAATGTAATAGCAGGTGAGGGCTGACTTAATAATTAATTGAGGGATTTTATTTTATTATGCATAAATTTTATCTTATTTTCTCTTTTAAATGTATTTTTAATATTTTTTGGATGTTATTTAATTAATTAACCATGTTGGTTAAAACATTTGTGCATAATTCATTTGTTTTATTTCAATATTTGCATGTTAATTCATTTATTTATGTGATCACGACCTTACAACTATAAAATAAATAATGGTATAGAAATAAATAAATAAATTATTAAATAAACCATTCATGATAATTTTCTAACTTTTAATTTAATGAGAGGATATTAAATTTTTAAAGCCCTGAACCCTCACTTTTTGATTCAGTACTAAAACATGATTTGTATTTTTTTATCAAGGATAACAGAAAAATGCATAGTAAATTTTAAATTTTAGGAAATTTTTCATTATATGTTCTAGAGAATTAGACAAAAACTTACAAACATTGAATCATAGTTTAAAAAAATAATTACAAAATAACTAATTAGATTCAGCTGCAATAGGACCTTAACTATCCAATAAAATTCTAAATAATCCTATTAAAAACATTTTCAAACAATGGAATGAACATAAAAATATCAGTATGAGGATAGATAAGATCATGAAATACTATTACATGGGGTTATCATAATCTTTGTTATCATAACATATGAATATGATCATAATCATGAGAGGAAGCATTAATAAGAGACCTGGAATGTGGCAATGCATTAAAATGAAACATCATGTCTTATTGGGTGACTACCTCACATAGTTTTTAAAAAACATAGCATCATGTTCACACATATTTCACTTTACTCAGGAGGTTCATCACATTACCCAATTCATTGGAGTGCTGTTTAATTTTGGGCACACCCGTCACATCAAAACATTTACATTATCATGCATGCCAAATGAAAATGTATCAATCTTCAACAAATAGTAACACATGGAAATGAATGGTTTTAATTTCATAATAATACTTTGTAAAACATTGGGTTCCTAAATGATAGATGGAATATCGTACTTGATACAAGAATCGTCAAGCTTGAGTGAGAAGTTAAAGGTGTGTCTTTGAAAGAGGAGGTCATTTGGAAAACATTATGTTTCACATAAAATCTAGTGGAAAACAGTTATATCCTTTAAAAGTAAAGATAATGATGAATAAATGATTTTTAAGGAATAAACATACTGAAAATGGAGTGAAAGAGGGAAAACCTGATGAAAGAAAGTTGGGTTCGAGAATTCCCCTTACCGTTTATCCGAACACTTTACCCACTTTAATGTCCTTTATAATGACATTATATTCATTAAGTAGAAATTATAGAACCTCTTATACAAGAATATGGTTCACTAAGGTTTAATTAAGTTATTTATGGGACTTTTTATGAGTTATATATTTTAAATTCATTGTTTGGGAGTGTTCTTTTTCTTAGTTTTCATGAACGGTTCACTTGTACACATGAAAGAAAGCTTGTGTAGAACATGAAATAACATTCAGAACTAATATTACATTTTATAAATGATATTACAGGATTTTAAATGATATTTTAATGAATTATGTTATATACCGTGTGGATGAATCATTCAGTAAAATTTAATGATGGTTGTTTTAGGTAAATTTGGGTGGTTTTCAGCTCACAATAAACAAGTTTTGTTTTATCAATTAGTATTATGAATAAAAGTTATTTACAAAACATAAAAGGGGTTAAAAAATAAATATTAAAATATTTTTTCAATAATTTAATGGTTTCATTGATATCCTTGAAGTATTTGAAGGAAAATGGAAGTGCATCGCCTATGATATAGGTAAATTTACACTTCACGAGCAACGATTTCATTTTTATAAACAAAGAGAGAGAGGGAGTATTATAATGAATAATATTACATTAACATGATATCATACTGGTATATAAATCATATAAGAGTTATCATGATATTTTTATAAGATAATTTGAGGATAAGAGAATAAAATAAATGAAATTTCAAAGAAAATTGTAAGAAAAGAGAGAAATTGCCTCTTGAATATATCTTCTTTGAGAGTCTCTCTAAAGAAAATATTTTGGTTTTTTTATCAGACCAAGGGATGATAGAAGTGGGGGAAAGGATAGGGAAATATTTTGGAAAAATTTGGACTAGTCTTGTAGCTTGAGAGGACTGAGAAAATGAGGATGTAAGGGTGGTATTTATAGTAGAGGGGAGAGGGGTTTTCACAATACTATATTCATTAATTTATTATTGAACCACATGAAAATAAATAATGATGATTACATTACTAAATATATTTAACATGGGAATGTTATTTTAAACCATTTGGTCTTAAATTAGCAGAACATCATCCATGACTCTATAATTAACATATTTAGCTTATTTGGAAAATTATAGCATTTCACTATTCATCAAAAATTCATGTATTTTAGAAAATTCCCAAAAATTCACCCAAACCATTTTTCAACATGTAGAATCCAAAAATTAACTCAATATTTAAAAAATAGTTATTTAAATATGAAAAATTTACTTTTTAATTAAAATCAAAAATTTACTTGAAAAATATAGATTTTAAAATTAAAACTGATTTTATAATTCTTTCAAAAATTACATAAAGTCTTATAAAATTTTATTGATACCGTAATACAGAAAATTTATAATTTATAAACACATTTTAAGAAAATACATTTTATTTTAAATTAAATAATTATTTATAATTATTTATTTATGACTTATAAAAATACCAGTACTTTTACTTTGGTCATATTTTCACTTATAAGATGCCCAAATTTTATTTATTCATTCATGGGTGAGGTTTCTATTCTTTTGGAAAAATTACTTTTCATAAGGTTCATACTACTATTCATAATGGTAGGTTACTATTTTTAGGGGTAGGTTCCGATTTACCAAAAATTATGTTTGTCCTATAGAGCTCCAAACATCTTACAGATCATAATCGTGTATGTCATATTTTCAAAATTCAAAACATAGACCAGGAAAATTTATTTTTAATAGTAACATAATATTTATAACTTCATTTAAGAACATAGTGTTTCCTTTTAAAATCATAGGTTGTTACATCCCCTCCTAAATGAATTGCACCCTCGTAATTCATTCACTGTGCTTAAAATTATGAATTTACATATTGGGAATTACAAAAAGAACTATTCCTTCTATGTAGTTAATTAACTATTTATTCAAAATTAAATTCTATAGACATTTTTTAGGAAAACTACGTCTAATCTTCAATTTTTTCCAGAACATTCCTCTGATACCAACTATAATGCCCTGACCCCGCACTGTTGGATTAAGTACTAAAACATGGTGTGTATTTTTATATAAAGGATAACAAAAAAATAAAAAGTACATTATAAATTTTAGGATCCTTTCTATTCTATGTTCTGGAGAATTAGACAAAGACTTACATATATTGAATTTGGGTTTACAAAAAAATCACAGGATAACCAATTGGATTCATCTCTGTTTGCACCTTAATTGTCATTTGAACTTCTAAAAAATCATGTGAAAAACATTTTCAAAACATGGGATGAGAATAAAAAGAACAGTAAGAGAATAGGTAAGATCACGAAATAGTATGACATGGGATTATCAAAATCATTATAATCATAACATAGGCATAGGAACATAATCATGGGAGGAAGCATTAATAAGAGTCTTGGAATATAGCAATGCATAAAAATGAAACATCATGTATTAGTGGTTAAATAACACACATAGATTTGAAAAAATATAGCCTCAAATTCGCACATATTTCAATTTAATAATGAGTTTATTCATATTAGCCAATTCATTGGATCACTGTTTAATTCCATGTGCATGCAACACATCATAACATTTACATTGCGCGATATAATTCCAGGAACACCCTTCACGTTACAGCATTTACATTATCATGCATAGAACATGGAACATATATAAATATTAAACTTAAAGTAACTCATGTAAAGTAATGGGTTTAATTTCATAATAATATTTTCCAAAACAATGGGTTTCCAAATGAAAGAGGGAATATCATACACTACAAGAATCATCAACCATGAGTGAGAAGTAAAAGGCGTGTTTTTAAAAGAAGAGTTCTTTTTGGAAGACATTATGTTTGGAATAAAATCCTATAGAAAACATTTATATCCCATAAAAGGTTAGATAATGAGGAAGAAATTATTTTTATGTAAAAAAGATACTGATAATGGAGTGAAATAGGGAACACCCGAAGATAGAAAGTTGGGTTTGAGAATTCCCCTAACCAAGTATCTGGACGCTTTATTCAGTTTAATGACCTATATAATGACATTATATTAATAAATTATCAATTCAAGGACCTTTTATACATTAATATGGTTCATTATGATGTCATTAATTTATTTAATGGGTTTTTTATGAGTTATAGAGTTTAAATTCATTGTTCAAGAGTGTTCTTTTTCTTAGTTTTCATGAATAGTTCACTTGTACACATGAATGAAAGTTCATGTAGAACATTGATAAACATAAAAAATTAATATTACATGTTATAAATGATATTCAATGAGTTTTAATTATCTTTTAATTAATTATTTTTTATTCCATGTGGATGAATCATTAGTTAAAATTTGATGATGATAGCTTTAGATTAATTTTGGCGGTTAATGGATCACAACGAACATGTTTTGTTGTATCAGTTAGTATTATGAATAAAAATTGTTTCCTGAACATAAGAGGGGTTAAAAATACATATTAAAATATTTTTTCAACCATTTAATGGTTTAATTTACATCCTTGAATGTGTTGAAGAAAAATGGAAGTGCATCGCCCAAGATGTAGGTAAGTTAACCCATCACGGGCAACAATTTCATTTTAAAAAAAAAATAAATAGAGGGAGGATTATAATGAATAAAATTCCATTAACATGATATCATAACATTATATCAATCATATTGGAGTTATCATGACATTTGAATAAGAGAAGTTGAGGATAAGAGAGAAAAAGAAATGAAATTTGAAAGGAAATTCAAAGAAAAGAGAGAGAAATTAACTCTTGAATATATCTTTTTTGAGATCCACTTTAGGGAATTGGTTTTGGTCTTTTTATCATACCAGGGTACGATGGATGTTGTGTAAGGTCTAGGTAAGATATTTGGGAATAATTTGGACAACTCATGTAGCTTGAGAGGTGTGAAGAAATGAGGGTGTGATAGGTGGTATTTATAGTAGAGGGGAGAGGGGTTTTCTCAATACTGTATTCATTAATTTATTATTCCTTCAAAAGACAAGAAATAGTGATGATTCCACTAAGAAATATAGTAAATTTATAATGTGAGTTCTAAACAATTGGGATTATATCATAAAAACATCATCCATGGCTCTATTATTAATGTATTTAGTTTATTTTGTAAATTATAGCATTTCACTATTCATAAAACATTCAAGCCTTTTAGAAAATCCCCAAAAAAGAACCCTAACAGTTTTTCAACATGTAGATTCCAAAAATAAACTCCATTTTTCAAAAATAATTATCTAATTAAGAAATCTTTAATTTTTAATTAAAATCATAATTTACTTGAAAAATATAGATTTTAAAATTAAAACTCATCTTATAATTCTTAAAAAATTTACATAAGGTCTTATAAAATTATGTTAATGCCAAGTACATTATCATTTTAAATTTATGAACACATTTTAGGAAAATATATTTTCTTTTAAATTAATTAATAAAGTATAATTACTTATTTATGACTTACGAAAATACCAATACATTTATTATGGTCGTATTGTCAGTTCTAAGATGCCTAAATTTTATTTTTACATTCAAGGGGGATGTTACTATTATTTTGGATGATTTAATATTCATAAGTATCAAAGTTATATTCCCAAGGGTATGTTACAATTCATAAGGGTAGGTTTCTATTCACAAAAAAATTAAGTCTCTCCAATCGAACTCCAAACATCTTACTTATTAAAACCGTATATGTTAGATTTTCGAAATTCAAATCACATAAGTGGAAAATTTATGGTTAAAGGCTACATATTATTTAGTAGTACATTAAATCACATATTATTTACCCTTAAAAATTCATGATGTTACAATATCACCTTTGACCTAGGGTAAATAACTCATGTTGTCGATTTGACCTGAGTTACAACATTCCACCTATTCACCTATACATCACCTGAGTTGGAATCATAATGGTTCTATCTTGAACTACCTTCATGCTCCTTAGGATACTTCATTAATTAAATTTATTTATCACTCTCTTAAAAGTGAGTGTAACTAAGGGATTGTTTAAAAGGGGATTACAAAAAAATATCATTGGAAATGAAAGTCTATATAATAATGAAGGGAGTGATAAATCACATTCCATAACATTTAATTTAACAATAAATATTTAAAAACCCATTAAAAAAATTAAATTAAAACATACAACACATAAAAAATACTTGATCAAGCTCATGAATGGTTATACAATCCATGACTACGCAAAATTAAATTGATAAAATTTATTTTTTTATTATTTTTTTATTATTAAGATGGAATTAATTTTATTTATTAATTAATTATTGATTTAATTATTTCCATTTCATCTTAATTATCATCCATGTTTTTTAGAGATACCCATCATTTATAGAATTCATAGTAAAAAATGGAAGAACCAATAATGACAAATATTTATTTTAATAAATTAATTAAGCATTTAAAATTATTTAAAATATTTTTTAAATTATAAAACATAAAATGGTGTTTCAATCAATAAGATATAGTTTTAGTGATGAAAATTTAAATTAAATATAATTTTTTATTTTTTTCATTTAAATATAGTCTACATATTGTGTGTCTCCATCTACACGTCATGTATCTCAATTATTGTGTATCCAGGACACATGCATAGGTCTTTTGCATGAACCTCATTCGGACTACACGACATGTAAATACTAGCTACAAACCAAGTTTTCTGCTTTTTGTGTGTTTGAGATGAACATCTGGGTCTTCTATGTGTGTATTAGTAGACTACATGGTGTGTACATGTCAGTTACACGTCATGTATTTCTTTGAGTTGTGTGTTTGTTTTCTCATAGAGTGGCTTTTTGTGTTCTTCAGATGTAGGATTTGATAAACAACATGTTGTGTACATCGCATACAAATTTTTTATATCATAAATAATTCAGGTTCACAGTCTTATATGGTTTTCACTGTGTATAATGAACTCACAGAATACGCGAACTATGCCTCTAACCTATGTAGACTACATGTCGTGTACACAGATACACATCGTGTAATCTAAAAATTGTGTGTCAGGTTGGTTGCTCAAAACAAGGAATAAAATGCATGTAATTACTGTGTTGCAAACTATTTTATCCCCCAACACTTCCTGATGTAGTGTACTAGGTTACATGATGTGTAATTTTGAGTACACTTTATGTAACACTGTCTTACCAGCCAAAAACTGGCAGTTTCTCATTGGCATCTCCAGTCATTCATTATCTGTTCTTAAACCTTTAAGAAAATTAAACAATAAACAAGTCTTGATCAATATGTCGAATCATTATAAATTAAATATAATTAAATAAAAAATAACATGAAATGAAAATATGACCACAATTTTGTATAGATCAACCATAAAATAAATAATTGTAAATTTAAACATGTTTATTGTGATACTTAGTGTTGGTTTCATATGAAATGGAAGCATGTAGTGGTGGATTATATATTATAATTTCATTTAATTATCATTTCTCAAAACCATGACCATTTAACTGAAATGTTAAATTTATAATGTTCTTATTTAATATATAAATAAATGAATATTTGGGGATAGAATAATTCTTCATTGATGACGGTTGATCATCCAAAAATAACCTTTTATATTTCATTCATTGTTCTATGAGGATCCTAGGATAGAATTCCTCTAGAGGTGATCCTGAAATTCTCATATTATCTCTAAATAATGCCACTCGATCTTTGGGTTATAGCACGGTGGTTTCAATGTCTTATATTGTTCATTATCAATCTATCATTCATTGGTATTGAAGAAATATCTATTCTGTTTTCATTATTGAGAGGGAGATAGAAGGAATTGTGAGATAATTCATTGTTCTCAACAATTCTCTATTTTTATTACATTGATCGATATTTTTGGATACACTGCCCAATATAAACAAAATTATTTATATATCTTGAGTTTGTGTTAAAATATTTAATTAAATTTATTTTTTACATTAAATAATATAATAACCTTTAATAAACCCAATACTACATAATAAAATTTTATTATTATTTTTTTGTTCCAACTTGTGCAAGGATAAGTAATATTTAATAAACATATTTATTGATATTTTTCAATAGGAATGATCATGGACCATTCTCTTAAATAAATATTTTAATCCAAATGAGTAAATAAATATTCATTAAATATCCAATAAAATAAATAAATATATTTTATTCAGAATTTGGGGAATAAATATTTATTTAATTTTTGTGGTTAAAAAAATTAAATAAATAAATTCCATTTTCTTGAGAATAATATTTATTCTAATAATTAAACACAAATACAATTTAATATATATCAAGGAAAACAATTAGTGTGTGAATCTTTGGTATTCTTTATTGTTGGCATTAGGTAGGCTAGTATAATGTCCAAGATTACTTTTTAGAAACGATTCAAGGCACCCAATAGAAATAAATTAATGTCACAATGACAACACCCACATATGAACACTCACAATGAAATATAATACCTTTCTTGTAATATCTAATTGAGTAGGTTTCACATCTGTTTCATAACATATATGCTTGATAGGTCTTTATTTGACTATATGAAATAATATTCATTAGACCATGTCCATGGAATTTAATGTGATGGTTATATTCCAATCAATGGGTAGAGATATTAAATTCCATAAATATAGAAGGGAAAATCCTTCCTAAACATATTCATTAATACAATTCTAGTCATTACACACCCAATGTACCCTACTTAACTCTAAAATATTTTTTGGTGGTTTGTGAATAAATCTATGGGAAAGATTCATCACATGACTCAATGATAATCTTGAAGTCTAAGGACCATTACACATGCTTGTGGATAGGAATATCTGATGCATCCAAAAAATACAGAACATATATTGGTAGGTTTGTTCTTATAATCTCTTACCTTGAGATTACCAAGTTTGAACTTCTTGAAAAGAAGCCTCATCCACTTACTATTACTCTCACTGGACAGTCTATATACAATGTTTCCTATCATATTACATTATCCAACTACATAAATATATTTAAGAGATATATCCATAGTATCTCAAGGTTCTCATCAAAGTAGGGAACTACTATGGCCTTATTAATGTGATAGATACTCTAGGACATTATAACAATATTTTTATACAGAAGAACAATCAATATGTGACAAGATATTTACATTAATATTGACTTCCTTGAATATATATGTAATCTAAAGTTAAAAGTAGTAGTTTATAGGGCACCAAATCCAACACCTTCTTCAAATATATTCAAAAATCATGTACTTTATGTCCTCCCTTTACACACTTGAAATATTTTCCTATTTCATTAAAGATATTTCTCAATTGTTTATTCCCACATATTTTTCAAATAGATAGTTTATTATTCTTTCTTTTATGAACATTATTGTGTTTACTTCCAAGAAAATTAATATTCCTTTTTATATAACCATATCGATGAGTGTAATAAAAGTAACAGAATTTCATTTCCACGATAAAATCACATTATTCAATTTCTTCATAGTAGTAGAAGTCTCTGATAACTAATGTATTTCAATGACTTGGTTTGAAGATACTAAAGAATCAATCAATTTTACTTTATAGATGAATTAAAAACTATAGGTGTACCTTGAAAGTCTCATGATTTTTTCTTCATAATAACCAATTGATTCATCCTATTTTTTCTTATGCTCGAGAAATCAACACTCCATTTTTGTGTAAGTTATTCAGATAAAATATTTTAAAAAATATATTTTCTTAAACTCCACCCATTCCATTGAGTCAATTTCGTCATTTTTCCTGAATTTAATTATCAAAATCTTCCATTGTTCTACTTCACCATCAAAATAATATGCTACCATAATAACTTTTCCATGATTCAAAAAATGGGGATTAAAATATTTGTTCAATAATGTTGATCCATTTCTTAGTAATTAATATATCAGAATATCCATTGAATGATGGTGTATATTATCATATGAAGGACATGATAATGAGTTACTACTTATTTTTTGTATTTCAGATCTCTATGTAGTTTATAATGTTGTTCATAACCTGATATATCTTTATTGGAATAGAAATGAACTTTTCTATAGAATCTTTCATACTCTCTATTAATTCATTATTACAATCATGTTAATGTTAATCATATTCATTGTTCACTCCATTCCTATTTTTTTGAGATACTCATTAAAAAATGGTAAATGTGGGTAATAAATAATAATATCTAAACAAGTTCAGAGTAAAAAATAATTTGAATATAAAAAATCAATCTCTAATCAGTTTTCCCTTAAGATACCATCATTTCAACCAATGAAACTTCTAGTTCATCTTGGGTTTCATTAGGTTTTATACTTATATTCATCTTTATATAATTCCTAAAATTAAATAAACCCTATATTGATATTAATTTAGATGACCTAACCATAAAAAAACTATATTTTACATCATTTTATACAAATATACATTACAACTCATAATTAAAATTAATTTTTAGAACCCAAAGGTTTATTTTCTTTGGATATTATCTTTATACCCATATTATTTCATAATATAGTTTATATTTCATCTGTAAGATATAAAAATTTATTCACATGTAGATATATCATATATATTACTCTTAGTCATTACCTTAGGAAAAAGTAAATGTAAGAATGGGTGAGCTCAAACACTCAGTAAGGGTCAAATATATATCAATGAGTAATTGAGAATTTATTCTTTGATCATAAATATATGAGAAACATGAACACAAGATAAATTTCATGACTAATGGAATAATATTGTGTAATCCTAAGAAGCTATAAAAATATATTTTAGCATAATCATATTTCATTGTATAAAAACATAAATGTATTATAGGTTTACTATGAAATCATAATATATACCAATGAATAATAATGTGAAATTATAATTCTTGAACCATGGTGGCATAAAATATAAATGATTCACATGTGTAAGAATATAAAATTATATTATATTTTAGGGTTATTTTAAATGAAATTCAAGAACATCAGGTCTACACTTGCATAGTAAAACAATCCAACAAAATCATGTTCCAGAATATATAGAGAAAAAATATAACAACATCATGTTCATGCATATATGGTAATCTCATGTGATATAAAAATTTACCCAATAAATTAAAGTGATACATATAAATAGGCCCACCAGTAACATTTTTACATAAATATATAAAAATTTTCCACTTGAAATTAATGAACTATATATTAAAAATCATATGGGTAACATAAAATTTTCCTGAGCTATCACATGAGAATTAATCGAAAATTGAATCATATGTACCTAAAATTAAATCACCATAAATAAATATATGATAATAGTATTTTAGGTTTATATATTAAATTTAATATCTATAAATTAAGTATATTTTAAAAAAATAATGAAATTGCTGCAAAATCATTAAATTAATTTTCATAACATTTTCATAACATTTTTTGTAAAAATAATGATATAAGTCATTTTGAGAATAATTTTTATAAGGTGAAAAAAATGTTTATTTTAATAACAAAGCATCCTAATAATATATATTTTTAAATAGATAAAGAAAGACTAGAAGAAACATTTAGAATAAGATATAAAATTTTATAGCTATTAAACAAAGTACTTTTTATCATTTTTTAATAGTTTTATGTAACATATGACAATAAAAGGGGTATTAGATATTTCATTTAAAAATAATTGAAGTTAAATATTAATTTTTTAAAATAAAAATTATATTTCACCTCATAATTAAGAAGAAAAATTTCAGAAGGAATATGCTCATGAAAAAAAATAATCAAAAGTGACAGTAGAATTCAGCAATTAAATTTTAATATTTTAAGAGATAAAAATAAATAAAAATTAGACTTTGAGAAGGAAATATATTATCTTTAAAAAGGTAAAAAATAATTTATAAATCAATCAATGGTTTGAATATACCCAATATAAAATTATATAGTAAAATAAAAAAGAGTATAACCTAATGCATTGAGTTTAAGTTAAGAAATCCCTTAGCTAAAATTTCTACTTGATTGAAAATTCTCTAACTCCCTTGATAATCAACTTAGGTTAATCATTAATATATATCATAATTTTATTAATTTAAATTTTTCTTAATATCATTCATTTATATTTTTATTATATATTTATTAATCATTCATGGTCAATATTAATCATCAGGTGTTAATTATTCAGTTTGTTCCATGATTTATTTGATATAGGTGTTTCAATATTTATTCCTTACTCATGTGTTCATGACCACTGAAAAGGTCATGGAAAAGGTATAGAATTTTATGGGAATATGGTGTCCTGTGATTATTTTATGGATGTTAATTTAATAGCTCTTAAGAACAATTATAAATTTTTCCTTTTATGATTATTGAATCAATAAAAAGAAATTATTTCATTAATAAATATACAAGAAAAACTCAACCAGAGGTAATGCCTCTAACCATTTATTAAGAAAGGAAAAGTATAGTAAACAAACACAATAAATAAGAAAAACCAGTTACATGTCATATAAGTCATACACCTCACCACAACCATGATATATGACTTCCTTCATAGCAGTTGATTCCAGTTCGGAGCTTTCATAGTGATTTAGGACCTTTGCATACTTATGACTGAGATTCAGTTACTCTAACGATAAAAACTCCTTATAGGATTGCCTGACAGAGGACCTGGTTGACACCAGCTGTGGTAAGTTAGAAGAAACCTTCCTTGTTCTTCTTTTAACTAGAGGAGGTTTTTAATTTCCAGATTTCTTCTTATTATCCTTGACAACATCACTAAAGGAAGGTTGGACTAAATCACTATTATTTTCTTTTTCATTGTCCGAGATGTCCCCCCATTTTCCAGTAATGACCACAGCTTGGAAACCATCAATCATGGTCTGGTTCTTCTCATATTTCCCATTAGGATCAATCATTACCAAACACTATGGAGGCTCCATAATAACATTACTAGCATCCATCTCCTTCCTCAAAACATCCTCTTTAACAATCTGTATGTTGTGGCCTTCCTTCATTTGAGGACACCCATTTATCTCATCGTGCCCCAATTCTTGAAATCGGGTGCAAGTATCAATTTTGATCTGCAAACCATAATAAAAAATCAGATACAAAAGAGAATCCTTAACTACTGGAAAAATAGGTAGTGCATCGTGGGATTGCCCATCCACTGAGCTCAATGCCATCTCTCCCTCCTTCTACTCAGCATCACCATCTTTGATCAGCCCACTATCATCCTTTCCTTCATCATACTGATCAAAAAGATCTTCCCCATGCTGGAATAAATTCCCTGAAGAAGCAGGCACTCCCAACATACCCCCAATGCCATTACCAGGACTAGCTTCATCTATATCAATATGATCCATGCTAGTATTCAGTATAAGATCTTTCTTCCATCTATTAAACACTACAGCAATAGATGGATTAAGGGATGAACATGTCGGCCTTCCGAGAGATGAATCACCCAAACTATTAGCAGTTCCATGCTTAGATGCATCAGAATTCATATGTCCTTGACCATATACCCTACCAGGCATCTTCATCGAAGTATCTGACCTTCTGTTTTTGGCTCCATGAAGACAATGACTAGCCATATGACCCAAACGACAACAAGTCGAGCAGTAATCAACACAATTTTAAAACACAACTGCTTGCCTCCATCGGAACTCCTCCCCAATAGTAATCCAAATCCAGTCAACCGGTGGCTTTGAGGTATCCACCTCAACACAAAAACAAGGATTAACTAGATAACTCACAGAGGATGTGCGATCATCCGAGCAGAGGACATGACCAACTAGGTTCCCTGGCATACGAATTATCGAAGGATTTTGAAAAGGAAAAGGAAGATGAGGAAATATTGCCAAGGCTTCTACTGAAGGATGATACTGATTCATATAGAGATCAAAAGACCATTAGAGACGGAAAAATTTTCATCTGTTGCATCTGCAGGGCGCTCTAGACCATGCGTTGATTAAGTCTTCCTCTGATCCAAATCGAATCATCAGGTGATGATTATTAATAAGCCCTAAAACCACACGTTCATTCACATCCCAGTCACTAAACACAAAGCAATTGAACTCATCAATGGAAGGCCTTAGAGGGGTTGAATTAGTATTTTAAAATAATAATCTTAAAACCCCTATTTTTTACTTTAGGTAATTATCTCTCTCACTCACTTTATGGGGAAGAAAAATTAGTTGTGTAGAATATTTTAATGAGGATTTCTTCCATCATATGTGACTACATCTGGTGTGTAAGGTGGTTTTAATCTTTTTTCCACATGATTTTCCTATTATTATTAAAATAAACCAAGGGAATGTGAAAGTCCATGAAGCCTAAAAAATTTCATCACCAACCAATTTAATAGTCACTAATGTGATACCATAAAATAACAAAGAATAATCCTATTGAATAGGGATTATCAGGATAAGAACAAGTATCTAATAAACTAATCATGTATGATATTACTCTTATATTTAATATAAATCCCCAATTTTTCAATATATCTAACATCTTATTTATTCTCTCACTCACAAAATAATTATAAAATAGTTGCAAAACTTATAGAAAATTCTCAATGAATTCAATTTGTTAATATAAAATATATGATTACATCTCATTTATTCATGATCTAAGATCATTATAGGTGTCCCATGCACTGTTTTGTGACTAAACATGTCCAATAATTTCTTTCCATCTTCATAAAACATGATCCATCACATTTAAATTTTACTTCAAACTAAATTTATCATTATTTTTAAAAACATGGAAAAAATGAATGTATGGAACCTAAAAATACCCATTTCAAAATCACTTTAGAATAGACTATAAACACACATTTTAGAATCTATGTTAGTGAACTACTCAATGATCCATTGTATTACCACTCCACATGCCCTTGATTTCCTTCCATTTCAATCTCTAGGTAAAAATTCATCTTAGTTTTTTGAGACATAGCATGCCCAAGACCATCACATAATGAATATATTGAGAAATATATGTGTATATATATATATATAACACTAGAAACTATGATTTTCTCCCTATTTCAGTTCTTCTTTTATAAACTTGATATCCAAAAACCTATGGACCTTGGCATGGTTATGCTTATAGATCCCCATTTTAGACTATGACTACAAGCACTCAAATAACATCAATAATGTCTATTTTGGGTAACAAGTTTCTTACTTTAAAGTTCTTTATTAATATTGGATTCCGCTATAGATTTTTCAATGATATCTCTTTATTTACGTTCAGCCTCAAGATATCATGATTTCCATAAAACATCACAACATAAAAATAGATTTTATATATTTTTTTTTCCTTTAAAATAGATTTTAAAACACCTTGTTCCAAGGTTACCACAACATATTATATTCTTCAGATCCTCATAAATAACTATGTCCAAATATCTTATCAAAAAATCCATGATTACCATTTTTTGTATGAAACATCTTGAACTGTGAAATAAATGGCCGATCCATTTTAGTTAGGGACTTTAAAAAATAAAAAAATATTATTAAAACTTATATAGATAGCTTCATAGACTTTATAGTCTAACCCTCCATGGAATAGTGCATTCGGAAACTCCCATGGTTTGTTCTATCCTCACTTAAACTCTTTTAGTATTTCTCTTAGCTTATCCAAAAAAAATTTAAAGTTCTCAAGACAAAAAAATATTTCACGATAGAAATTTTATGTCTCATAAAAAAATTATCTAAATGGTATAAACATCATAACATGTATTGATAAAAAATATTACCTCATCATCCATGGGACTAACAATCCCCCCCTTTAAATTTATTACTAATACTGATCAATTCTTCAGTTTAATCTCATTAAAATTTATCCCATGGAATTATTATATCTTCATGAATAAAAATGAAAATACTTTATCCCCCTTATTAATAGTAAGGTTCAAGGCTATTCAAATCAAGGTGATCTCATTCGTATCAAATAAATAAGTCATAAATAAATCTTCTCCATGTATGTATGATATAACACAGCATAGAAAACAAGAGATATTATCTTATACATCAATGTTGACTATAAAAATGTATGTGATACAAACTATAAAAGTATAATTTTAATAAAATTCAATAAAATATTTGATTAATTTCATACACTCATATAAATAAAAAGATCAAAACATTCCACACATATGCAAGTTTCTCACATTTTAACTTATATATCCTGTTTTATATATAATCAAGAGTAATTAAAAGTTGTGGAATGTCTCAGAAACATACCTTACCGATGTTAGGGAATTAGTTTCACACCCATCCACTATCTCAGATTCTTATAAGTTTTGGTTGGGAGAGGTTTTGTGAGAATATAAAAAACATGATCTTATGATGGAAAATAAGTCCCACATTAAATTTATTTCAAACAAATTATCCATTACGACAAGATATTTGATGTCTATATTATTGGATCCAAAATATTTCATTATATTATTAGAAAAATTTATCATACATTGATAATCAGAATTAATTACTAGTAGACACTCATCAATAACAAGTATATCTTTGAGGTGAGTCTTCAACCATATCATTTTCGTAGATACTTATGATATAGAAACATACTCATCCTCCACGGTACTCAATGTAATGGAGGATTTATTATTTTTATTCCATGCCTCATATCTTCAACCAATTAATAATTATCCTCCTAATGTGGAATTATGATAATCAACATGACCATCCCAATAATCATTTCAAATCCTTGAAATTAAAACTCTTATTTCTTCTCATATAACATTTTATAATTAGGTTTATTCATGATAAAACTAATAACACTACATTATAATATAAAAGTGATTCCTTTAGACAATATTAAAATATATCCCAAAATGTAATAATAAATACTATATATGTCATTAAGGTAAACAAATACAAGATAATACTAATCATTTTTCTGTATTCATTCACATTAAATTTTTCGCCGCTTATTCCTTTCCTATTAATCAAGAATAGGATTCCAAATATGCTAAAGTGTTCTAAATTTGGATTATTTTTTAACCACATTTCATATGAAGTCATGTTTAAATTTAGACTTAATAAACATTAATTCTGAATTATTCTTGTAGTTTTAATAACATACATCTAGAGATATCTTATTTATGATGACTTGTTAGCATGGTATTAGCTATATAGATCAATATTATATTCTTCCTCTTAGTTATTTTATTTTTTAGGATTATATTGAGAATGAACTCATGAATTATGATATATATTTCAATACATTTTGAGAAACTTTTGTTGTAATATTCACTCCCTTTTTTAGAAATCGTCTTTTTTAGAGTATAACATGTATCTTTCTCAACCAATTTCTTAAAAAATTTAAACATTATAAAATCTTGGTACTTATTAGTCATAAACATAATACATGTTTTTCAAGTAAAATAATCAATGAATGAAATGAAATAATTATATCCTCTTGTTGATTTCATTCTCATGGGCCCACAAATATCTTAGTTTATCAACTCTAATGGCCTTGAGTTTTTAATATCAACTCCGCAATGACTTCTATTCATCATCTTATTATTTGGAAACATTTTAAAAGTATTCATTATTTCATTCTTCAATTAAGAAATGTTTCTCAGAGACTCTTCTTTAATCAAACTTTTCATTCTCTTTTGGATAAGGTGACAATTATATACCAAAATGTATTTATTTCCTACATATTCATATAGAAGTTAATTTTAGGTTTTATAAACTATAGTATATTTCCATTGGTTATTGAACCTCTATATATCACAAATCTATATTTAACCCTCTTTATTATAAAACCATTCATCCTAAATATCCCCCCATTAAAATAATCACAAAACTATGACACACTTAACAATTTTTTTCAAACCCACAATCATAATAACATCATTTGAATTTTTTTTTAAATGATAATATTTTCTACTCCAATTAACTTAATATTTAAGGATATTTCATTACCAAAGGTAACATATCCTTTATATCATTTAATATTTTTACGTTATCCACGTAAAATACCATGTGTTATGAGAAACCTCTATCCAAAATCCAAGGCTTCTCCATATTCCATTCTTTTAAATTAGTATAAAGGAAATTATCTTTCAATTTGAGATCATTTGGGTTTCAATTGTGACAGTGAGCATAATAAAATAGGTATGAATTATATTTTTAAAATAAAGATAAAATTTATTCCTCTTTGAGTATTATGATAATTGGATTTTAATATTACTCATGAAATTAGAGATTGAAATTTTTTTCTAATTACCGATGAGATCAATGATCAGAGTAAAAAGATAGACAGTATATTGAAATAAAGTTTTCATAATAGAAATAAAATTATCTGTATTTCAAACTACCGATGAAAGAGTTAAAACAATAAAACATGAAAACTTCTTAAACTATAGAAACTTAAATTCATAAAATAATTCAATTGACATTTAGAATAAAACATGGAGTGTTATTTAGTAAAAAAAATATTATATTAATGAATATTTGTTAAAACCTCACATTTAAAGAAACTGAAAGGTATAACTTTAGATATGATATTAATTATCCATGACATTCAACATATTTTAAGGTATCTCTGATTTTATACCAATTATAAGGTTATCCTTCCTATCCTAAAAATCTATTGACAGACCTATCTGTAGTAGCTCACAACAAAACTTCTAAGCCCCGGAAGTTCTTCATCTCTTCCTTCCTAGCCACTGAATCCCTTGATCATACAATCATATTTTACTCTATATTCCTATCCCCATAATCCCTTAATAATACAGGATCATAATTATAATAATTGAAATAGAAAAAAAAAGAGATTTGTAAGGATAAACTCTTACAATGGTTGCTCTTATCTAAAATACTCAGAAAGAAAACTACACTGATCAGAAGTTCTCAAAGCAACAAGAAATTAAAATGATTCATGATGAAGAGAAAATTTTAGAATTATCAACATTTTATTAGTACTTTTTATTCTTAACATGTTAAAATATTTATAGGAAAAATTATAATAAAATTCATCAATAGAATTTCACAAAACTCAAGATAAGTTGTAATAGAATTGGTAACAACTCTTTTAGAAGAACTCATAATGTTTTTTTATATCTCTTTGGGTTAGATAAACACTAATATAGTTATTCATAAATATGATAGAAGTAATACATCATTGTATCATCATATCACTGGATTTTTATAGATTGGTTAGAGTTATATTATTTCATAAATTATTAATCATAAATTAATTATCCAAAAATATAATAACTTAAATAAAGACATAACTTATATCATTCTTGTATAAAGTGAATTGTGATTTCAAAAAATAAAGAAATATGTGAGTAAAATTTTCCAACAATATCAAACTTTTATGAAATCACAAAACACATAATAAAATTTTAATGAAGGAATTAGATTTAAAAATAAATCTCTCTAGTTTCTTCATGATATTGAAATTTTCTTCCTTTTTATTCTCCCATTTATTTTGAAACAAAGAAAAAATTATTAGAAAAATTATAACAATATTCCCAAAAAATATTATATATAATAATATATAGATGATATATAAGATAAACCATTAAAGAAATTTTTACATTTTAAATAGATAATTAACAAAGGAAATAACTATCTCTCCCTTTAAAAGAAATTTTAACATAAAAAATAAAATATTCTCGTAAAATATCTTAAATTTTAGTACTAAAGGAATATAGTTGGCATATAGAATTAAATTTTCATAAAAATTTCTTCCGAATATATAAGATAACTATATAATAAACAAAAGGAACAAGTTTTATTTAACTTTATCCACCTTTATTATTGTCAAGAAGAAACTCAAAATAAAGAAGAAAAAAATAACATCAAAAATTGTAAATTTAGTTCAAATTTATATTTTGTTCGATCAAATGTTTTGGATTCCTTTGTAAATTCTATAGTTATTCATATCACTAGAAAAATTCATATTATCATGGATAATTCAATCAAATTTGACTACATTAATTCCATTTTACCCATCCTTTATTATTTGATAAGATTTGATTATAAAGTGAGTTCAATTTGAGCATAACTTTCTCCACCATTCTTAAGGCTCTTATCAAGATTTTCCATATTACAAAATATATGAATCTATATTATCAAACTTTTAACTTCAACCTCATCACCAATTATTAGGAAATATTATTCAACTAAAACTAATATTTTTTTAATGGTAAGGAAATATATTTTTGATATATTATTTAAAAAACATATGGGGAGAAACATTTTAGCAGAAAAGAGAATGTGGAAAATAGTCGGGATAAAACCTCTTGATATTTGAGTAATTATATATGTATTTGAAAATTATATCATCCAATGAGTTTTCCTTAATGTATGAGTGGTTCAAATAAAATTCAAATAAAACTAAAGGCTAAAAAAATATTTCATATGAATTATTATAAGAATTAAATTTATAATTTCATTGAATATAAATGAAAAAGTTACCTTTTTTAAAAATAAATGAAACTTTCATTAATATAAGTAACTCAAAAATTTTATTAAATTGAAAAAAAAATCTACCATATATTAAACCGTAATTGTAGTGAAATATTAAATTTAATAGGTAAATATATTAATCCTTCTTGAAGTTATTTTCAATAAATTACAGATAATATTCCACTTTCAAAGATAGTTTAAGAAAGTATTAGAAAATATATTGAAATATTTTATATAAATGTAATTAAAAAGTGTAAATTTAAAAAATGGTTAATTTTGAAATAAAGGTAAAAAAAATTAGATAGATTTGAAAATAAAACCGATTTTTGAAATCAAATAGATTACTAAAACCAAAAAGATTTTGAAAATCATACAAATTTTGAAAATCAGATAATAAATTTAGAGAAATTAAAGTTTGAAAAATAGATACAGTTGAAAAAAAAGCACCCCTTTTTTCTAGAGGATTTTTTAATGTTAGTATATAGATAAATTAGGTTTTGGATTGAATATCGCTTAAAATTTATCATTTGAAACATCATTCTAATGAATTTGTATTTTTTAGAAGTAATAGGTATGGTAAATATGTTATAAACATGATTGTCAATTTAGATAAAGTAAAGAAATATTTATCATTTTAGTATGTGATCCCTAAGGAAAAGTTTTATTACATATATGTACTTATCTCATGAGTGATGTGTTGAGTTACTTGATAAGTAATTATAGTAGATATTATTATAGATAATTGTAGTTTGAGTGAAATTATACACATAATCCATGAGTGTGTGTTGCATCTACAATAATTGTGCACAATAACTTCTGGCTACTACATATTCTAAATTAGTAATAGAAAGTGATACCTAATTTTGTTTGTTGTTAAACCAAGATAATAAATATTAAACTAATAAATGAAATTTTTTGAAAGTAAATTTTATATCTAATTAATACCTACAAAATTTAGTATCTTGGTAAAATTTAAAAATAAAATCATTTCTAGAAAAATTGATTATTTCATGTTATGGAATACCTTTACAACATATGAAAATACATTTTACCCCTTTCAAATGAGATTTGTTTGTATTAGCTTAAAATCATTCAAATAAACCTGCTAAAAATATTAGGTATGTTTGACATGCTAAAGATATAGTAAACTTCTTATCATACTTATATATATTTTGAGATCTACTGATTTAATGTTTCATCAAGATCAATTTTCATAGAAGTTGTGACATGATTATTAGTATTTGATGCATTTTCAAAAGTAAATTATTTGAGTAAATATTTAATATATTTATATTGAATCAAAATATTCCCTTATTATTTTTGAAAAATATGAAAGACAAGGAAACTTTTCTGTTCTCCAATCATGCTCATTTAAAACTCTTTTTTCATAAGTTTAGAAAAAAAATTGAAATATATTTATGAGTTAAACCAAAAATATTTCCATCGACACATATTTAACCAAAAAGGTGGCTTATGAAGATTTTACTTTTGAAAAGTGTTATACCAATACTCCCTTTAACAAAGTTATATTGAAGTAACTATATATAATTTATTTTATACCATGATCTTGGGGCTTGATTATGTCCATATAGCTCTTTAATGAGTTTAAATGCATTTTTTAAAAAAATTAGTATCCTCAAAACCTAGAGGTTGTTCGATATAAACAACCACTTAAATATATCTATTTAGGAAGTCACTTTTCACATCAATTTTAAATAAAATGAAATACATATGTTCTATAAAGTCAAATAATAATCCGATATATTCTAATTAAGATAACAATTAAAATTTTTCACCATAATATATTCCTTTGAATTAAAAATAATCTTAAGAAAAAATTATAGATTTATTTCTAATAAGGATCCTATTTTTATCACAATTGTTTCTAAAACCCCATTTTAATCCAATTACTCGTATATCTGTAGGATTTTTAACTAATTTCTAAACATGGTTTTGTTCAAATTTATTAATCTCTTATTATATATAACTTATTTAATTTTCATCACCTAAAGCCCCATCTTCTATTTTAGGTTAAAATTTTGATAGGAAGGCCTTATTATCAAAATGATTTTAAAAGTAAAATCTTGTTTTAACTAGCTGAATTACATCCCCAATAATATAATTTAAAGGACGGTTCCTTGATATCAAATAATTTTTGGGTAAAGTGGTAAGATGGTCTTCATCTATAAGATGTACATCTTCTAAATAAGTAGATTCTACATATCAAAAAATCATTTTTAGAAATTCTAGATGATTTATAATAAGTATATATATAAATATATATTATCTTTTAGTAAAGAAATAATACTTTGAAAAGTATCATCAGTATTTTGGAATTCTTATGGTTGTACTAAAAACAAAAGGATCGATTTCATGAAACATTAAATTAACTGTTTTTTTAATAGTAATAGTTCTCTAATTAAAAGATCTATAATCCTTTCTATATATAAAATAAACCATAAAAATGATTCCTTAGTTTTGGAATAAAATTTATGTAACTGGTATTTAGTATTTGGGATAAATATATTAAATCTAAAAACTCTAAAGTAATAATTTTTTTATTTTTTTGGTACAAAAATCATTAGGGGTTTTATTAATAAAATGTTTGAGTAAAACTAGATTTATTGTATAATAAAAAGTTCTCATAAATTCAGTCTATAAAAATCTTTTAATAAAATACTCAATTATCAATGTTTATGTAATTTTCCGAAGAATTGTATTTATTATTTTAACTACACCATTTTGTAGTGGTGTTCTTGTTGAGGAAAAATTATAAGTAATTACATTTTACTAAAAAACATTTCAAAATAAAAATTAACAAACTCACTACCCTGACCAATTTAGATTATATCTAATGATTTGATTTTCTCATTTTCAATAGAATCATGAAAAAACGTAAAACATTTAAAAGATTTGGATTTTCAAGTGAGAAAATAAACCCCAGTAAATCAGGTGTAATCATTAAACAAGAAATATACATATTATTTTCCACAATTATTTCATGTTTATATTAGAAAAAAGAGATCCATGTTCATTGATTGTAAAGATTCAGTCATAGAGACTTCACTTTTAGTTTGAAAACTTGACTTATATTTCATTCCATGTTGAAAAAGATCAAAAACTCTGGATGAATTAAACATAAGTTATTATGGGTCTGGAACATTTCCTTTCATAGAATGATTAATTGAATTCTATAAGTTATAGTGTGCTATCCTCTGATCCCATAACCCGGATAAGTCTTCGAATTCAATTAAACAAATAAAATTCTTATTTTATAGTTCATCTAATATGAGTGTATAAAAATGTTCATTCCTATTGTTAGATGAAAAGAAATTTTCTTTATAACATTTAATAATACATTTTCCAATCTAGAAGTTCATAGGATATCCATTATCGCATAACAAACTTATACTGATATGGTTGGGATTAAACCATCAAACATATAAAACATTAGAAATAATTTTTTCCCTAATAAAATAAATGTAACTAATTGTGATGATTTAATCTTCTCAGCTTTCTCCAAATGTAACTTTTTGTCTGTTCAACATATTGAAATTTCAAAAGTTTGACTTTTGAATTGTCATGTATGGAGATCAAATACTTTTCATGTACCATTTGTCTCTACTACTGGTACTCAACATATTTTCTTGTAATAGATAAAATTAAGTTCTTAGTACCTTCACATGTTTGGGTCCATTTATGTTAGAAAATAAAATTTAGTTTCCAAGTCTATCCAACCATTTAATATTATATAGCTACTATTAATTATAAAATAAAACCATTATGAAACCAAAATATAGAACTCTATTTAAAGATTGATATTTAATCTAGTGATCGCATCTTTGAATTTTAGTACAAAAAAGGTGAACTTTTAGGTCCATGATAATTTGATTAGAAATAATGTTTATCGTAATTAACACCTATACCATTTAATGTTATAGAGGGTCTTATTTATTTATAAATATTATCATGAATTTTTTTACGATATGTAATATTAGATAGAATATTTTTTTTTAAAATCATATAAATGTTGAATAACGAAATTATGATTAACTTTATCAGATTATTGATTAACCAAATTCCAATTAATGAAATTCCATTCAACTGAAATTAGGTCATCTAAATTTTGACCTTTTGATTTATGATAAGAATAATATTTTGAATCTAATTCAATCGAAAGTTTTGAATTTTTTTAATATAATTTTGAAATTATTTTATTTTATTTGATAATCATAGCTTCAAAAAATTCATAAGTATTTTTCAACTTATTATTTTATTGAATTATAAGGGTGTGATGTCTATCTATTTCATATTTAAAAGGTAAAGTTTCTTTATCTTTCAATGAATCGGCTTTTTATACTTCTGTTGGATTATATTTTTCATCTTTGGATGAATCTGAATAATCATATTAAGTATTGTAAGTACATTTTTAATCAAGGATTAAATTTGAAATGTATTCTAAAGTTACCTTTCTCATGAATCACTTTTAATTCCTTACAATGTTTTCATAGAATCCAAATAATTATGACATTTTATACCATTATATTTTGATTATCATTCTAAAAAAATTACTTTCGATTGTTCTATGAGTATCTAAATCTTTCAATATCTTCTTTCCCTGGATTTTAATGTACTTTTAATATTTACATTTTTTTATTCAGTTATGGAAAATGTGGTATGATATAACCTTCCTTATTATATTCATAACATGTAACTACTGAATAATCCTTATTTTTATTGTCTTTTTTTTTATTTAATGCCTTTTTATGTGTATTTTTGAAGATTTAATTTCCAAAAAGTTTATTCATCCTTCTTAAAATTGAGAAATTTAACTATTCATATCTTTTGAATCACTTAGCTCTAAATTTTTACATTTTATCTTTGAAATAAGAGATTTATAATTGTTAACATATGTATTTAAGGTATTGGAATTAGAATAACATGAAGTATAGGAAAATTATATTCCATTTTTCATTTTCACCTTTTAATTTTCTTGTTTTAGTATTCTTTCATACTACATTTGTCTTCTAATTAATTCATCCATATATAACGTCATTTAATTCATACTATCATCAATAGTTTTCCTCTTTGACTCTCAGTATTTTGGAATAATATAAATAATATTTTATATTAGTATATATTTTTATAACACTTTTTCATCCATGGATTATAAATTATAAACTATTTTCATAAAGAATTGATGCATCTATGTCACAGATTCTCTTGGTAGAAAATCAAATACATGATAGTCATCTCTAAGAAAAGATCTATGAGTTTCTAAAACATTTTTTATCCTAAAATGTGTTATCTCTAGCATATTCCAAATTCCATTTACCATTTTACGTTAATATATTTGGTTATACATGTTCATGGTCATAGAACAAAATAAATTATTATGAACTTTATTGTTTACCTGATATTTTTTTTATTCATAAAAAATTGAATAATTCCCTTCTCTTGAAATCTGTAGCTTCCTATGAGCATGATAAATTTATCAAACCTAGTACTAATAATATGGGATTTAATTTTATCACAATAGTAATTATAATCATCTCTATCAGGAATAGGTGGTATGGATATATTTAAATTTTGGATCACTCTAACAGTTACTCGTGTCATCATAAAAGATTTATCCTCTACCAACACAGTTACTATAAGGAAACTAAGTTAAAATTCTGATGAACTAATAAAAATAAAAAAAATAGTTTTCTAAAAATTATATTTTAGAATCAAGGTAAAAAATACCTCTGATGTCAATTTTGTGTGGGTGTGATGGTGAAAAATACAAGAGGGGGTTAAATGTTAGTTTTAAAATAAATTTACAATTTTTATACTCTCCACTTATTAAGATGATCAAATTTTGGTATTACCGATGAAATCATATATTGATCAATTATTTCAATTACCAATGGTATCAAGGAAAAAAATTACTAAAATTGATTTTATATTGAAATATATTTTTCATAGTGGAAATAAAATGATTAGTATTTGTAACTAATAATGAAAGAGATTGAGTAGTAAAACCTTAAAACTATTTCACTATAGAAACTAAAATTCTGAAAATAGTGCAACTAAAGTTTAAAATAAAATATATAGTATAAGTAGAAAAAAAAATTATTTAGAGGATATTAATTAAAGAGTCACTTTTAAACCGAAGTAAACGGTAGATCTATAGACTATATATGAGGTATCCATGACTTTCAACCTGTCCTAAGGTATTTGTGGTTTTATAGATATCATAAATTATATCTTTCTATCCTCAAAATCAATTGAATATACTATTCATTAGTAGCTTATAGATGAACACCCAAGCACTAGAAGATCCTGAGCTCTGTCTTCCAAGCCACGGAAGCCCTCGATCAGATGATTGATTTTTACATTATATTTATATCCTCATAATCCATTAACCATTGAATATTACAAGTAGAAGAATTATAATTAAAAAAATAATATTTTTATAAGGATAAAATTTAACAATGGAAATTTCTAACTAAAACAACCATAAATAAAATTACACCGATTGAAAGCACTCAAGGCAATAATAAATTGAAAATATAAAAGATTATTAGAAAATTTTAGAATGATCTATGAATTATTAATACTTATGATTCTCAAGGGGAGGTTCTATTTCTAGTAATCAACGTTATAAACTCTAATGGTACAATTCCATAAAACTTAGGATCAGTTGTAATGGAATTGGTAGTAACTTCTTCAGATAAGCTCAACATGTTGCTTCATCTAATTATGGGTTCGATCAGCATTGCAAATGTTCTTAATAAATATTATAGAATTAATCTATTTTTTAAACCTCAAATAACCTTATTTTCATTGATTTGTTAGAGTTTTGATACTTTATAAATCAATTACTAGAAATTCATTCTGTAAAAACATAATAACTTAAATAGAAACTTAAGTCATATCCTTTTTGTATGAAGAGTATTGAGATTTCAAAAATAAAGAATGAACTGGGTATAACTCCCCAAAAATATACTCATATGAAATTTATTTGAATAAAAATTAAAATTTAATTAACTTTGTTTAATATTAAGACACTAATTTAAAGTTTTTCCTTCTTGATCACACCTTCCCCAAAATTCTATCATTTTCTCGAAATAGTTTTCTATGTGTTTTTTCATGATAACTTATAGGGTCATTTTGTATTCCTTTTTTTGTTATGATCTCCCCCTATACTCATGATCAATAAATTATTTATGTAGAGACATATTATACCAGAAACTATAATATTTATAACCCAAAATGACACAACACCAACCATAATCCAAAAATATCAATATTTGATAAAGAAAATAATGATTTATAATGGGTCATTTCCAACATGTTTTTCATAAGTTTGATGTGTTTACTTCATAAATACATTTTTCAAGACACTTCCTTGGATATTTAGGGATAAATAATATATTTTTACACAATTTTTCTCCAAAAAAATCAGAATATTTTAATTTTAATGAAATGTATTTGGATAGGAATTTTTGTCCTTTTCAACAGATTTATACAAAAATGTAATCTTTATTTAAGATGTTTCATCATTATACACCATTTCTTTATATCCAATCCATTTTTTACTAGGATATATTGGTATTTTCTATTTTAAATACTCATTAAACTATTCCATACCATTTATTTTATTCTCATTTAAATTGAAACCAACAATAATTTATGTGAGAATATTATCATAATTGAACTTGAATTTTTACATGTGCCTCTCAAATTTAATAATTCTCATCTTAAACATGTCATAATATATATCTTTAATAATGGTAGTAGATATAATATCATCGATCATCTTCATTCTCTAATTATTTTTTATATTTAACCACTCAACGTTTGTGATCATATCAGCTTCTCTAATATGTATTTTTTTCTTCCATAAAGTCTATTCTTCATATTATAATTTTCATCACCTAGACTTCCTAATTATCATATGAACATATTGATATTATTTATAATATTTTATACTTTTTTATATTCTTCTTATTCAACAACAAAATCATTATCAATTTGATTATCAACCTTTTAAGAAGCACTTTCTTCATATTCTTGAGAAATAAAAAGTTACTTTATATTTTCTTTAAAACTATCCTCATCCCAGTTTCTCCTCTCACTATTATATTCATCTTATTATAGAGGTAGAAATATTTTTTAAATCATTAAAATAATATATTATTCCCCCATTTTTTGAGGCTAATATCTTTTGATAAACACTATTTTCCTAAAGGATCTTCAGGGACCTTCACCATATTCATCGCCACTGATGATTCTCAAAGTATACATGAATTAAAAGGTGACCAATTCTACCATATTTAAAATTTTAAAATTTAGTTTACCTTTATACATTCCTTTTCCCATTTTTATGTCTGTTGAAATTATTGATTGAATATTATCAAAGCATTCCATGTCCTCATATTCATTTGGAAAATAATTCATATCATTTATATTAAAATTATTAATAGATTTAAATATAATATATTTTAATTATTAACCTTATTTTATTTACTTTTCTCATCTATTATGTTACAATTTTGTTATAAAGTTTATAAATCTTAAATTATTTAAAATATTTATCTTCAAGATCTAATATATGAGGGTAAAACCTTTCTTCAATAATTTTCATGAGTTTCTTAACTGTATTGGAGTCTTCAAGTGTTTATTCATGTCTTCCTATGGTGCTAAAAATCATGTTTACATTGGTAAGGTACTCGTGAATAGATTTATCTTCCTATATTCTCACATCTTCAAATTGACTTATTCATAGTTGTAACATTGGTTATTTTAATTTTTTCCCTTTCATAGATGTTATGTAGTTTTTTAGAAATGTTCATTTCAATTTTTTTATCCCATGACATTAGATAAATCATTCTTAGATAATGAAGATTTTATTATAATAATTTTCTCCCCATTACTCTCAAAATTATTCTTATCATAAAAGGACCATGAAAATGTTTCACTTAGAAATGTGAAATCTAATGTAACATTCTTGAACCTTGATCTTGGGAGAATGAATTTATGGTAACATTATTTATTTTAATAAATAAAATCATTTATCTTAAAATTTTAGATTCATTTTGTTATTGATAGAGTTCTAATATTTAACAAATTGATCTAGTCCATCGCTACAACGGATTCCCGAATTAGCCCACAACATGCCTGAAGAGTGTTTCTAATTTCTATGAGTAGAAAAATAGTGACTGGGAATCATAGGAACACACATGGGAATGGATTTTCCCAATAATCAAAGTAAAAGTTACATCATGAATATAATTAAAATCATTCATGACCCATCCATACATCGGATGTACTATCCAAATAAAGAATATATAGAAATAAGTAAATAGAAAAACAAAAGAGGTACACTAGCTAAACACTATACTAACCTAGTCTATCTCCCCTACAAAGAAAATTGTGAGCCACAACCAGTTCCCTTATGAACCCATTCATACAGTATAAATACCCTTCATCCATAGAAATTGATAAAATCATGATTGTATAAATACAGTTAAATAAATACTTATATCCATAAAGCAAATCTATCAAAAGAAAACTGATAAATAAGAACCAATAACTAGAAACTTAGATAATAATATATGAATAAGCACAAAATCACTTATTAGTCCAACACTCCACACCAAAACTAAGCAGCCACTTTCATATAACATTATAATAATTATAGTTTTAAATACAATATAAAAATAAAAAATTATATAAATCTATATAAAAGATACTAATAAATATCTCAAGTCAGTTAAAACTCACTTTTGATGATTTTTATTAAATGAAAATAATCTCTTGGAAATAAAATTTTCCACAGAATAAATCACTTTTCCAAAATCCAATTTTAAAGTCTAAATTTAAAACCATTTCACAACCAACTCTTTATAACTACACTTACCCACTCTATAAGTGGTTTTCAAATTTTCAAATAGATTTATAAAAAACTCTTGTAAACCAACCATTTAAAATAAACTAGGTATAATAGCCCAGAACCATTTTGAAAACTCACACACACTATGAATTTCAAAAAAATATTTTACTTTTCTAACTTAACAACCCTCTTCAAACTCATTATCAAAAATGATTTAAAAATAATTGAAAATTTTTCACCTTTAAACAAGACCTCTAAACCCCTTTGGTTTTATATTACAAACAAAATCAATTTTCTAAAACAATTTCCAACATGGATCAAATAAAGAAACACGGATCAAGGAAAACAAAATAGTTAGTAATAACTATCATAACTAAATTACATACATAGAACTGGTAATAATATATCTCATCCCAACAAAATGACACTAATATAATTCTTAAATCATATAAACCAAAATATAATGATTAATTTTCAAATATGGATTTAACCATTAGGCATAAAGTGAGTGAGTAAAAAACTATGCTAGCTAGGTAAGAAAAATGTAAGCTCTCTTGATCATCCCTAGCCCAAATCTAAGATTTTTCACATTCTCTTGGAAACCGACATGGAAGATAATGGGGTATTCCTACCCAAAGGCTCTCATGGTTCCTTGGAAACCATGTTGGAGGTTCATATGGTCCTCCTTCTAAAGGCTCAAACAATCCCTCAAACAAACCCCTCACTCACACCCCAATGAACCAAAGTGTTACTCCATGCTAATAACATTTCAATAAGTTCCCATATCAATTAAGATATTCTACAATCCATTTCACAAAAAAACATGAATTTTTAATAAATAACCCATTCTTAAGGTAAAAAAATTCTAAAACCACTTTATATGTCATTTTAAACCCTTAAAACCCTTTAATCCATTTTAACAAACACCTAGTACGCATACACGCCAACCCCATTTGGAAAAACTATTCTAAATTCTCAAATTACCAAAAACATAACATAAATAATTTTAATAATGGGATAATCATCAACCATAAATCAAATAAAAGGAAATTTGATAAATGTGAACAAAAGGAAAATCATAATTTAAAAGGTAATCCATGGATAAATCACTTTAATAGAGACACCTATAAAACAAAAGATACCACATCCATTTTTGGACACACAACCATTATAAACATTTCAAAAACTTCAAAAATAACGAAAATTTGGTTTCAAGCCACCTTATATCTAGAAAAAATTTCAATATAACAATCCCATGTTTTCCACTACTATAAAAACCAAAAGTGTTATTTAAAAATTCAAATTGGAATTATGTTTAAATTCTTGGCATTGTCTTACATCCCATTCCATGATTCTAAAATCACCACTTTTATAAAAAATTGAACCCTCATAGGTCATATATATAATCATACTTTAAATAGAAATCGCATTCAAAACATCAAGTATAAAATATACATGTAATGTAAAGTGGTGAAAAAGTAACACCTACCTCCAAGCAGTAACAACCAAGCCAAAACATGTTGAAACTCATCACCTTCAATGGTGAACACTAAAATCCACCCCTACACGTACTTGAATATTCTCATATATATATATATATTAGAACACCTATCTACATTTTATATATTCACACCTCCATGAGTTAATATATACAAAGGGGGAACTTATATATATATATATACCTACATATGTTCTTATGTATAGTCCACATTCAAAGGAACTATAAAATATTCTAGGAAACCAATAAGAGAATGGAAATAACCCAAATACCTCAATTAAAATTGGACCAAAGAGAAATTGTGGAAGAAAATTTACCTAAAATGGTGGAAGAAAAGCTGAAATCGAACAAAATGCTTCCCATTTAGTGGTGGATGTTGAAACACACATGAAGTTGACCCAAGAGAACCATCGCACACCCTAGGAAAAAAAGGGAGACATAAAAATAAACCCACCCAGAACCCTAGGGTTTATCTAATTAAGGAGGGTGATGGGAGAGATAAAAAACTATAATAGGTAAGGAGGAGGGATGCATAGGCCTTTCCTCATAGAATCAGCTGAGAATGCACCAAAATTTGGGGCGAAATGCATGGAGAATGGAGTCATTCGAAGGGGTGGTGCATGGTAAGGAGGAAGGAATAGGTATTGGGTTTTGTGACATACTGGTTGAGTAAAAGAAAATAGGTATTAAAAGAATAAAAAGAAATAAATAAAAGTAATAATAATAATAATTTTTTTAAAACTGGGTAACCCACGTGATTTTCATGCATGGTTTACCAAACCCTGCTGTGATCGTGCAACATGTGTTGCCTTCACAAAAGGATCATCATTGTTTCTATTAGGTAGGTCACGTGGTTGAGAAAACCATGATCTAATCATGAAAAATTGAAATTTCCAGATGATAGACACCCCACCCCCATATGGTTGGTGCATGGTTACCCATAACTGTGAAAAAACCATGTGCAACACCTTCACCCTTAAAATTTTTAAAATGCAACCTAAAATTCCAAGGAACTCAAAACGGATCAAAATTAGTTAATTAAATTAATTAATTAATTAATATCACCATGACAAGTTATGTTTCACAAAAAAACTCTCCATACAATGTTTTTCCCATAAAGTGTCAATTTCAATTAGATGTCAAAATAGATATAAATCTAAGGAAAATATCTAAGAAAAAATATAAATCCTCAAGTGACCAAGGTTCATTAAAAACCTCAAAAAACTGATCCAAAAAATATAAGGAAAAATATAAAGAAACATATACTAAACATTAGTCTCCCTGCCATTTAGAAATGAAATAAAATAGAGGAACAGATGACATCCTCTTCCCAAAAAATAATAGGATGTATCCAAGAAACTTTATTCTTGAACTCTCTAAATGGGATCAATGAAAAATTCAACAGCCAAAGCCATAGGCAAATAATTTTAAACAACATGGAGAGAATGCATCAAGAAGAATCTAGAAAGATAAACCAACCCAGATCACCAAAAACCAAGGCATCCAGACAAGAATTTCAACAATTGAAATTAGGCCTCGATAAAGAACGACATGGCTCTAACCTAAGGGTCATAATTGGCATACAATAGTGTTTATGTCCATCTCCATAGAATACCATCCCATGGTCATTCTAATAGAAATCACAACCCAATAGAATCCACATCCCACCTAGAAACAAAGATACACTCCATTTATCCAAGCATTAACCCTAGGACCTACCCATGTCCAAAGAAATAAGAATAGAACTTCCAAATTTCTACACCACAAAAGGAAAGAAACCACCAACATCATCAAGAGGTGAACTATAAATAGGTTCTTAAAAATGAACACTAACCAAAATAGAAATTTAATAAATTGGATTTTCTATGGTTTTATTTTTATAAATTAATTGAGAAAATTTTAGTGCTAAGCATAGAGACGGCGTGTGATTCGAAGGCCTGGTGTGCTCAGAACAGTTCATTCAATTATGTTCAATTTTTAATAAAGTGTGCGGGTGGTTTTTATTTAAAGTGGAATACCTAAAAAACTAGTTCCTCGATCAAAAATCTGAGGGAACTGTTTCATTATGAACATATACTTTACCTTTGGTGGAGCCTAATATCAACCGGTGTAGGTCAACTGTGAATGTTAGTTTTTGGACGTAACAGCATTAAAATATTTGATAAAAATATTTTATTTTGACCCAACATTAGTATTATTTTTAAGGATTATTATTTTCAGGATTCCAGTGTTATGACATAACCCTGTAAAACATCTAAGGCAATGATAAAGAACTCCCTCTAAGAACATCAATGGATTGGAGAATTAATATTGACGATCCTTGGATTCGACACATCGATGAACGATGATGATGCAGCTTTTCCCTTCATCAACGACCAATCCAAACTCTAGGTAGGGTGTTATTTCTTTGTGATTCTTTCCACTATTATAAATTTTCAGTGAGGAAAGCAGACCAACACCTGAGTAGGTTGATCCACAGTTCGGTCATTCTTGTAGGATAGATAGTTTATGCGGGTTGATTATCAAGATTGATTTTGTTAAAGATATTTGATTTATTCCCTCGTTGTTCTTCGTTTTAACAAGAATGGGTGTAGGCCGACAAGAAAAATTCCAAGATTGGTTCTTTGGGATTTCTTGTGCATTTATCTCTTTTTCCCAATACTTATGTGTTCCTCATTCTTTGTGAAACATGGTTGGAGGATCATTGCGCCTTCAATATGTGGTAAAATTATCGGATATTTGAGATCTGGGACCACAATGACACCATTGAGGCGCAAAGACCCGAGGCATGATGAACAGAGGGCCACCGGCAGGGCTGCTGGTGGCGAAGTGAGGTGTGGCCTAGTGGGAGCCTGAGTTCGGGTGGTGGATCGAGACGCGAACCTATGGGGGTCCAGGTCTATGCGGAGTGCGAGGCGGATGAGCTGTCGATGGGGTAGCTGGCAGCAGTAGGAGGATGCGGTCCAGGAGGGACCGTATGGGAGCATGCGATAGTGAAGTCCATGGGTGATGACTAGGGACATGGTGGGAAGGGGCTACATCCATAAAATTTGTGTTGTGTGGACCTCACGGCGGTGAAGCTTCAGGGAAAGTGGACGATAGTCCGACCATGTGAACGTAGTGTGGCACCACAAGGAGATGGGTGGCACATAGTTGGGGCGGACCGTGTGTGGTGTACCAAGCCAGCCTATAGAGCGGGGTAGACCAGAAGAGTTGATTCACTTCAGACTGCTCAGTAGGACTAGTTCAGGTCAACCGGACCGGGTCAGGTCGATCAGCTGGACCATGTCGTTTGGACTTGGTCAGGTTAGTCGGCCCAGGTCAGGTCGGGTCCTGCTAGTCAACTCGGACCCAGGTTGGAGCATTTCAGTAAAACATTCATAAATTTCAAACCATGTGTCTGTTTGAAAAGTCATTTATAGTGTTGGGATCCTTGAGATGAGAAGGTCCTTTTCAGATACTTTAAGTGATTTGTTGTGGAAGTTGGAATAAAACCTAATGTCTGAGAAGTAGGTTCTCTAAGTAAAAGCATGCTACAAGAGAAATCTTGTAGGTGGCTATGACTTGGTGACTTGGTGACTGTGTGACTTAGTGACTATGAGACTCCGGGGATTCATTACTTATCTACACTCTGTGTGTTATCGATACTCTGTGTGTAATCGACACTCCGTACATTATCGACACTCCACATGTTATCGACACTCCATGTTTTATTGACACTTTGTGCATTATTGGCACACAGTGTGTTATCGCCACTTTGTGTGTTACTGATACTATGGACTGTTTTTGATAACCCTACATTTCATTATATAGAATTATACCTGTGTGAGATGACTGTAATTCATTTATTTCCTTTGTGGCATACCAGGTATTTCATCATGGTATATTTATTATATTTTTTATTGGTATAATTAGTTTATTTAATTGTGGTGTAATTAGTGGATTGCTTTGTGGTATTACTTTGTAGTTCAAAGATTTCCTACTAATTGTTTCTTTACTCACCCATGCACAGGCTTTTCCCGCACATGTCATGCCTTGTGTAGATGATCGATGCTTTGACATAGTTCTAGGTGGACTAGGAACAAGTGGTGCGTAGAGTGATCAGATAGATGAGGTGTACTCATATGGCTTCAGATATCTATTCTACACCTACCATTCAGGTAGGTTTTTCCGCGAACGAGTTTTAGAAACTTGTGCATTCACTATTGCGGACTCTTTCTTTGGTGGGATTGTATTCTGGTCTTGGTTACTTTTCAGTTTTCTACTGTCATACTCTATGGTTGGTCTCTTAGTGTATGCATTGTTCTTCTACTCAGGGTTTTTATATTTAATAATTTAGAGACTTTGAGATTGTGTGTGTGTGTCTAAGTAATTAAGAAAATGCCTCCCATTTTTAGGATATGCCTACTTGGTGAAATTCTCCATCCCTTGGCCGATTAGATGAGGTATTGGGGTAGTCATGGCATGGTCCCCTCTAGGAGGGGTTGGGAAAGTGTTGTATCATAGGTGGTTGGTTCTACGTAAGGATCGGGAGTCTATGAGTTTGGTTTAGGGAAATAGTGTTGAGTGTTTCAAGTTCGGCTTTTAGACCAGGGAATCTACTGTTGGTGCAGTAACCGATGTATCCATACCCCAGGACTATAAATTATTCTTTTTAACTTGGTACATGAAAACATTAGTTGCAAGTAAAACAATGGTACATGCATCATATAGTATTTGAGCGTGTCCACATGTACTTATTGAGTCATCTCACCAGGTATACTCTATTGATTATGGTACATCTTTATCTATTTTAGGATTCCTCCACACAAACATCCATCCAGGATTCTATTTTGTGATCACAAGGATTATACACCTAGAAATGAGGAATCCATATAGGGGCTTTAACCAAAGATACTCCTTACCCTAGAGATATAAAATCAAGGTGGTTTAACAGCGATACCACCACCTGTCGATCAGCAGTTACTACCAGTGCTACTAGATAAGGATGCATAAAAACTGAGCATGTTGCATTATTTGTAGAAGTAGAAACTCCCCATATTAGGTTTGATTCATACCCCCACATATCTGATGATTGGATGGAGGTATTTACTCAAGTCTTACATCTTGTGAGGACATATGCTGACAAAATGGTAGTCCTAGCCACAAGTCTTCTTTAGGGATCAGCAGGACAGTGGTGGAGCTTAGTGACCCAGGCACATGATTAGGTGACTCTCTATTAGGAATACTTGGAGCGACACTTAATATAGGATTTATTCCTAGACCCATTATGCTTAGTGCACATACATGAGCTCTTGAAACTGCAACAGGGCATTCAGACTGTGGTTGAGTACTCTACAAGGTTTACAAATCTTTCTCGCTACTCCATGGATATGGTGTGAGACTCATTCCTCAGGGATTAGAACTTAAATCAATATATACACTAGAATATTATTTCATCCATGATATACCTTAGTGTCTCTAAATATTCTTGGGTACTGGGGTGATCTCTGATAGTGGGGAGATTTCTGGAAGACCAGACGCCAACAGTGGGAGTTATCAGTAGGCACCAATCAGCTGATTCATTGGTAGTAGGTGCCCGAAACTAGATATAGGGGCACAATAGGTTTAGTCACTCCTAGGGAAGACCCCATGACATGGGATTAGTGGTACGGGATTCCCAAGGTAGAGAAAGTCATTTGAAGGACTGGTTGTGTAACTCGTGCAGTAGTCGGGGACATCTGGCATTGATTACCCAAATAGCCATATGGAAGATCAATAGATAGTTGAGGGACCACTGAGGTAGAGTATTTTTCATTGTAATTTTGGTTCATAGGTCAGTGGATGTGCTAGAGGAGCAAGTATAGCAGCAGGAGGTGGGAGGATGTTCGACGTGTTACCACCACCACCCCCGGTTGGTCCACACAAAGCTTAGGGAGCTAGTGGATAGGGACAGGGACATCTATAGGAAATGGAGGCCGATGACCCCAGTTATCTAGGGATGATTAAAGTTATGATATATGACTTTTACTATGTATATAAAATTTTAATAGACATAGGTTCCAGTCATTCTTTTCTTTAAATGACCCTTGTTCAAGACTCGAGGATTCTGGTTGAACCGTTGACTCGACCCTTACGGTTAGAGACTCCTATGGAAGGGGATTCGATAATCACACATTGGTTATGAGAGTGTAACATTACTCTTGAAGTAGAGGGTTTTGGTTGGGATCTCATGGTAGTGGCTTCCAGGCCTTACGACATCATTCTTGGTATGGACTTGTTATCCACAGTCCATGATCAGATTCACTATTTTAGGTGAAGAGTGTGGTGTATCATTGGTGATGGGACCGGGTTTTCCTTTTATGTGAAAACAAAATGTATGAAGTGCGTGATGGAACTACTCATATGTGAGTGTAGCCAGTTACACATCAGTTGGATAGTCTCACCCTTAGTTCAGTGGATGATAGTATTCCTCAATTTCTAGTAGTGGTGGTGGAGTATGAGGACGTCATCCTTGAGGATGTTCTAGGATTACCTCCCCACAAAGATGTTGAATTATGAATTGATTTGTACCCCAAGATGTAAAAGATATCTACACCTTCATATCAGATGTCTCCCAAAGAGCTTCATGAGTTGAGGGTATACCTGGAGTACTTACATAGGAAGGGCTTCATGAGACCTAGTGTTTCACCCTAGGTGGTCCTAGTTTTGTTTGACAATATGGAATACGAGATCTTGTGTTAATGTGTGGACTTCTGATGCTTGAATCAGGTGATCGTGAAGAACAAGTATCCACTATTGAGGTTATATAAGCTCTTTAATTAGCTGAATAGAGTGATTTGGTTTTCAAAGATAGACCTTAGGTCTAGCTATCACCATCTTCATGTATGGGATGTAGATGTATCTAAGACAACCTTCATATATCATTATGGACACTATGAGTACTTGGTTATGCATTTTTTCATGAGTAATGCCCGAGAAATTTTCATGGGACTCAAGAAAAGGACCTTCCAACCTTACATAGACTAGTTTGTGGTTGTCATCATTGATGAAATCTTGGTGTACTCGGCGACCATGGAGGAGAACATGATGCACTTGAGAATGATCTTGGATGCTTTTTGTGAGCACCAGCTTTATGAGAAGATCAAGAAGTGTCAGTTCAAGTTTTGTGAGGTCCACTTTATGGGACAATTCATTTCAATGTCTAGATTCATAGTGGATCTAATGAATATTGAGGTGGTGCTTTCCTGGGTGCCACCCAATAGTGTTTTTGAGGTGAAGTGTTTCCTAGGTTTGGTATGGAACTATAGGTGGTTTTTACCCATCTTTTCTAGAGTTCCAGCGCCCTTTAAGGCTTTGACATGGAATTTCCATCCTTTCATGTGGATATAGTAGTGTCTAAAGTAATTTCAGAAGCTAAGCCAGAGGTTCACACGATCTCCCATCTTTAGATTACTGGAGGAGGGAGTCGATTATGTGGTGTTTTGTGATGAATCAGGGATCGGTCTTGGTTGTGTATAGATGTAGGATCAATCTGTGATTGCCAATGGTTAAAGACAGTTGGGAAATCATGACCATAACTATGCAACCCACGATATTGAGCAAGTGTTGTTAGTCTTCGCATTGAAGATGTATAGACACAACTTGATGTGCGAGTGGTTTATCATCTACTCTAACCACAAGAGTCTCAATTATATCTTCTCTCACAAGGATCTGAACTTGAGACATAAGTGATGGCTAGATTTCTTCCAGGACTATGACATTGATATTTTATATAATCCTAGGAAGGGTAACATAGTGTAGGATTCTCTTAGTAGGAGATCCAGCTTGTAGTTTTTGAGTGCGGTGTCAGAGAAGTTATCCTCATTGTAGATGTCCTTTGTGGATGGAAATAGTGAAGCTTACCTCTAGTCGATAGCTTTCACCCCTCCACTCTTACAGTGAGTTAGAGATGAATTTTTTGGTTATAATGACTATGAGACCTAACATAATCAGTTGTTAATAGGTAATTCCCCTTATGGATTTTTGATAGGTGGGGAGTACGTCGTTATTTTCAGAGGGCACAGAGTTATACAAGTGGCATTGCAAGAGGAGGTTTTAAGGGGATTCCATACATCCCTTTTGTAAGTATATCCAAGTGTAGAGAATATGTACCAGGACCTCCAACATCAGTTCTGGTGGTCCGGATGAAGAAGTTAGCGGTAGAGTTTGTTTCTTGATGCCTCACTTGTCAACAATTAAAGGCTGACCCCCAGGTTCCAGCAGGATTGACCCAACCACTTGAGGTGCTAGTGTGAAAGTGGGATGGGATATCGATGGACTTTTTGACAAGTTTAACATACACATATATGGGGCATGATACCATCTAGTAGATCATAGACCAACTCAATAATTCAGCCCACTTCCTAACAATCCAAGAGCAGAGTTCAGTAGAGATCATGTGATGCCACTACTTGAAGAAGATAGTTCAACTTCATAGATTGCAATCAATGATTGTTTCAGATCATGATTCTTGTTCCACATCCCAGTTGTGGAATGGATTTCTTGAGACATTTGGGATTTATTTACGCTTCAGAAAGGTATTTCATCCCCAGACAGATGGCCAGATGAAGAGGAACATTCGGGTTCATGAGGATTTACTATGTTAATTCATCCTATCCTTTTTCCATAGTTGGGAGGATCACTTACCACTTGTGGAGTTTTCATACAACAATATCTAACACTCCACAATTGGTATGGTATCATTCGAGTCCTTGTATAGATGAACATGTCGGTCACCACTCTGTTGGATTGACCCAGGAGAGTCAGCACTTATAGGTCCTACATTGGTATGTGCTACCACTGAGAAGGTTTATGTCATCGAGGAGTGGATAAGGACTACATAGATCCAGCTTAAGTCATATGCCGGTAGGAGACAGATGCCTCATGAGTTTGAGGAGGGTTACAATGTGTTTAATTCAGTCTCACCTCGACAATGATTACGGAGATTTCACCAAGGCAGTAAGATATCTCTAAGAAACATCATCCCTTTTTAGATTCAACGTAGAGTTTTCAAGGTGGCATATCGCCTATATGTACCCCCACAGTTTCATCGAGTGCATGATTTATTCCAAATGTTGTGATTGAGGAGTTACGTGAATGATCCATTTTATATCATCAGCTGGGGTGAGTTGGACATTGACGATGGGGAGACTTTTGCGAAGTACCCAGTGGAGATTAAGGATCGAAAGGAGAGGATCCTTTTTGGGTGGTCTATTACTCAGGTGCGTATTTGGTGGCAGCACGAGAATCTCTAGGAGAGCACTTTGGAGCAGGAGGCTCATATTTGTTCTTAGTACCCTCACCTTTTTTTGAGTAGCATTTGTTTTGTCTTTAGAGGATGTAAATCCTTAAGGTGGGGAGAATGTAATGATTTTGATTTTCCCATGTTTTATTTTTATAAATTAATTAAGAACTTTCCAAGACTAGGCACTGAGACGGCGTGTGATTCTGAATCCCAGTGTTCCCAGAATAGTTCGTTGAATTATAATGAGTTTTTAATAAATTTCATGGAAGGTTTTTCTTAAAATTGAAAAAACTTCTAAATGGATTTCTAGATCAGAAATCCTAGGGAACTGTTGCATTTGTAACAACTAATTTACCTTAGGTGAGACATAAGATAACCCGGCATTGTTTGACTATGAAAGTTAGTTTTTAGACGTAAACATCGTTAAAATATTTTATTTTGACATAGCATTAGTTTTCTATATGGCAGGCGGATGGTGGGCTGACCGTGTGAACGTAGTGTGGCACCGCATGGAGTCAGGTGGCACGCGGTCGAGGCAGACCGCATGTGGCACATCATGCCAGGCCGCTCTAGCCGGCCTAGCAGGCCGCACCTAGTGGAACTAGGTTTAATCGGCCAAATTGGGTTTGGTTATCCAGACCAGGTTGGGTTGGGTCTGGCGGGTCAGATCACACCCAAACCGAACTCGGGTTAGACATTTTCACAAAAACATCCATAACTTTCAAACCATTAGTCCATTTGATGAGATGTTTGTAGATTTGGGACCCTTGTGATGAGAGGATCCTTTTTAGATACTATAACTGAGTTCTTATAAAAGTTGAAATATGACCTAATGGATTTAGGTTTAGGTTCTCCCAATGTAAGTGTGCTATGAGCGGAATCATGCGGGTGGCTATGACTTGGTGACTTCATGACTACATGACTTAGTGACTAAAAAAATTGGGGGTTGTGTGACTTATCGACACTCCATGTGTTATTGACACTCTGTGTGTAATCGACACTTCATGTTTTATCGATACTGGGTGTTCTGTGGACTATATCTAATAACCCCTTTTTCCATTATATAAACTTATACTTGTGTGAGATGACTATACTTCATGTGTTTCCTTTGTGGTATACCATGTATTTCATTATTGTATACTTCATTTATTTCATTGTGGTATACTTTTTGTATTTCATTGTAGTGTAATTCCTATATTTCTTAGTGGTATTCCTTTGTAGTTTTTAGGTGTCTTACTACGTATTGTTCTACTCACCCTTACACGGGATTTTCTCGCATGCGTCATATTGTGTCTTGTGCAGATGATTGATGATTTGAAAGAGTTGTAGGTGGACCAAGACCAGGTGTTCTTTAGAGTGCTCGAAAAGATGATGTTTGTTCTTACGGCTTTAGACAATTGTTCTACACCTAACCTTGAGGTAGGGTATTTTACAGACGAGTTTCTAGAACTTGTGCACTCACTTTTGGAGACTATTTCCTTAGTGGGATTTTATTTTGGGTTTTTTTTACTTAGTAGTTTCCTACTATCATACTCTGTGGTCGGTATCATAGTGTATGCATGTTTTTTATATTCATTGTTTTTACATTTCTCATTTAGAGGCTTGGAAATTGTGTGTGTGTGTACAGGTAATTAGGAAAATCCCACCCATTTTTTGGGATATGCATACTCGGTGATAGTCATCAACCACATGCCAATTAGAGGTGGGATTGGGGTAGTCATGGAATGAGCCCCTTTGGGATGGGTCATGATAGGAAAAACAAAGAAGAACATAGAATAATATATTATCCACTGAACCACAAATGTATCCAAAAGAATCACAAAAACATTCCCAACTCAAGTTCACAAAAGAAACTCCAAGAAAAACTAATCTTAATTGATATAAAAATCAACCAAATCACATGGGTCTGATCCACTAGACCCAAAAAATATCTAAAGATCCACTTAATAAACACTACCTATGAAAAATTTAAGGCACCACAGTCTAAGATGGAAATGACACATATTGCCCCATATGTAGTTTGGGAAGTGTTAAAAAAAGGAGTAAGTAACATTATAATAAACACATTAATTTTATAATAAAACTTTTTGAGAGAGGGGGTCGGGTATCACATAAAGAAATTCAATACATAGTCTCTTAGGAGTTCATGTCCCAAAAATCACATCAAACTATCCCAAAACATGAAATTAAAAGAACATATTCTTTATTAAAACAAGAAATTCCATATCTAAATCCCATTTTGAAAATAGGGGGACCTTTAAAATTATGCCTTCTTTTATTCAAAACCAAATGAAACCCATTTTTTCAACAAAAACCCCAAATCCTAACCCAACCTGGTTAGTTTTTAAATACTTCCAAAACAATCTTCAAATAAAACACCAACTTGTTTTTATGCTAAAACACCATTTTAGTTTCAAAACAAGCACATTCTTTCCATTTGAAACATTTTTCAAATCAATTTCATTTTGAAAAAGATAGACCAATGGTAAACATCCAATTTTGAAAACATCGATTTCCTTAAAAAAAGAGATCCCACCTTTTAAAACCCTTGTACTTGTTCTGAAAAACCAACCACATGTAAAAACAATTTTTCTAAATTTCAAGATGAAATAAAATATTTGAAAACATTTTATAAAAACTATATGAGACTGAAAATCACCAAAATACCTCAGTATAATTTGATCCAAAGGAAAATATTAGAGTAAAAACATCATTAAATGATGGTTGGTAAGATAAAATGGAACGAAACACTTCACCTTCAGCAGAGGAGTACACAAAACGCATGAATCCAAACTTAGAGACCCAAAGAAACCCCTATATAAAGGGGGTGCATCCAAAATTGTCCCACATGAAACCCTAGGGTTTGGAACAACAATGAGTGTTAAGGGTTCTTCTATTTTTTGAAACTGACCTGCATGAGGAGCTTGGTCAGTGGTTTTAGTCACATTATCCTAGTATCATTAGGACTTGGCCCAAGTGAGTTTTATTCATGTGGTTTGTTTAAAGAGTGAAGTAAGGAATGCCTTGTGGTGGGGAGTTCACCATAGGCTATTGAAGGTTGGGATTCCCATTTAAGTGGTTTATTAAGTATATTTGTTGTAGGGTTTCATGTTGGTTCTCTAGTGTGATCAGTTTGACTTTGTTTATTCATAAATTTAGTAATGGATTTATTTTCATCCATGTATTTTTCTATTGGTCTATAAATAGATGATAAGAATACTCCTGTGGTCTGGAGAATCAAATCGGTCATTGTTGAATGTCTCTCATGTTGGGACAGATTTACGGAGGTTTTGAGATTGATCATTGAATGGTTGAGATAGTGTCATCTATTCCAATAATTTGGGTAAATAATGGATATCGGATATCAATCAAGGTTTCTCATGGGAATGAATCATTTGTACTTGGGTGTTTTGGATAACTTGCATCCTCATAGGTTGTGGAAATTAGGGAAAACTTGAAATCTTTTTTTCTTGAGTGTGTTAAATGAAAAAAATTGTACTTTCTCATGTGATATGATCTGGTTTGAATTTTTTAACCACTCTAATGATTCTGTAATAGGTGTTTTACCCTAGGATAAGAGTTTGGTAGAAATTTGATCAGTTTATATTTTCTAGGAATATTTAAAATTTAATTAACTAAATATTAATTTATTTGTGCATTTTCATTCAGTTATATATTTTAAAAGGATCATAAAATTGAGATTATATATCTATGGTTGAGTTTGTAATTGGTTTTTTTGAATAAGTGAGTCATAACCTTGCTTCAGGCACTAGGGTCAATTGCATACCCCTTTTCTTTTCTTTTTCTTTTTTCTTTCTTCTACCTTTTTTATTTTCCTTTTTTGATTCATTATTTTTCCCTTGGATTTTCATGTATGCCTATTGTAACACCCTAAGTTTTTATGGACTTATTTTAGAATAAATTAATTTTAATTGACATCTTTTATTGTACTAATTCAAATATTCATTTCACGCATAATCGAATTAGCTTTTTCTGTAGTCAACACTGACTTGGCATGCGTTACACGCCACACTGAGTTTCTATAAAACATCATTTTATTATTATAATTATTTATATGATATAATTAAAACCTATACGTTAAAAATAGTAATATAAATTAGATAACTACTTTTAAAATATTATTTATAATGGTTTCATATAAATAAAAAATATTGATAATGAAATATATTATTTCTGTTAAAGTCTTTATATGTTTAAAAATGTTATTTTCTTAAAGAAATAGATTTTTATTTCCTTCTATGATCAATAATAAAATTAATTTTATACACTCATAGTATTTTAATTTGATCAAATTTAATTAATTTTAATCACTTTTATATTTAAAATGGATATAGGAACTTATAGAACTTTGGAACAATTTTACTTTAAAACCCTGTTTTCTCGCCATGTCTGAGGGATTAGAATTAAACTTAACTTTCACAATTTTGTTATTTTAATTTTGGAAAAAATAAATATAAAGTTTCAATCAGTATAATATTTTTGGTCTAATAAGATAAAATTTACTTTTTACTAAAATTATTAGTGAAAGTTATTGAAATTAATTATGCTGATTAAGGTAATATTAATCTTAATAAGGGACTAAAACTTAATATTAAGGGCCAAAATGACCTGGAAACTTGTCCAAAGGACCTTTTTTACCCATAATTAGACAACATCCCCTATTGTTTCAAATTTTATGTGTTATTGTTACATTATTAAATGAAATTTCTCTATATAAAATGTTATGAAAGGAAAAGGGAACAAAGGGAACTTTTCTTTCCTTTAAATTTTATAAAACATTGAGATATGTAAATAATATAATATTTTTGTTTATAAATATAATTTTGAGAGATTAATGGTTTATTTTTATCATAATAATTTATCATTAATTTTTTATATTTTTCTTAGTTATATAAAATGCCTAAGAAATGCCGACATAGTTATTATTTGGTTAATAATTAACTGAAATATATGATACTATAATATTAAAAGTGAAGTAAATTGATTGAATTATAATATCTAATTATATTTTTAGATGAATATATAATTTACAAAAAATTTAAAATCTATATATTTTAATTCATATGTTTTTTGGATATTTAAAAATTAAAATTAAATAAATAATGTCAAATTTGAAATTAATGTTATTTTACAATAAATGTTATTTTATAAAATGATTTGAAATTAATAAAAAACCTATATTATAAAAATTTAATTTTTTTTAGTATATATTCAATATTCTCAATTAATATACCAATTTATTTTTTATAATTTACATATTGACACATAGATTGTAAAAATATTTTTTTCACGGTCCTAGTTTAAGCAGTGTTTTTATGCGTCACATGCGCTAGTTTTAAAATTAATTTCCAAAAGAAATGATATTTTTTTTTGTAAATTAGGTATTATATTTATAATTAATTGGATATATATTTTCAATAAAAATATAACTTTAATTTATTATTATGGTTAAACTTCATAGGTTATAAAACTAGTTTCCTTAATAAAAACCAATATATTAAAAATGGGAAACTTATAAGTTAAGGAACCAAATTTTTAAAATAAACATATTTTTTGTGTGGTGGAGGTTTTTATAGACCGTTACTAAAATTTAATATATTATTTTTCCATTTTTTAGTAACATTTGGAAAGGTATTCATCCCTTTAATGAATACCTCTTAGTATTTATGAGAGTGTCACTCCCCATCAACTATAAGAAAGAAAGCACTCTCCCATTTCCTCACACCTCTAAAACCACATAGGTTAGGACAAGATCTACTTGATAAAATTCAAAAACCCCCTCCCTTACTCCTTTAATCCAACCTTTGGGAATAAATACCTACAATTAATCCCTTCAGTACAAACCAAAAGGGGTTACCCGATTAAGAGGTAACACCCTCCCTAGAGTTCTTTTCTTTAATTTCCATCCTCCACTCTCTAAACTTTTATTATTCCAGGATTTTATAAAAATAGAGGTATATTAAATATACTATTTCATTTTTATGATAATTTTCTGACCTAAAATTACACACAATTCATCTAATGGGTAATGAACATACTGTTTACGTATACGGTGAACTACTATGACACGAAACGATGATTGTTCATTTTTCCATTACCGCATCTCATGGTGGACATTATGATAAAAAATATATTTATATATGATATATTTTATAATGATAATTTATTCATTCTTATTTTATTATTATTTAGAACATACCCTTATGATTTCCATCTTGTTTAAATATAATAATTTCGTTTGAGGATGTGTGGACTACCGCTCCCTCAAAGCAATTTGATTCATTCACACACTACATGGATTGTATTAAGGATATTTTTAGTGAACCTATATGATTTATATAACATAATAATTCAACTTTAATTGTATTATATACATATATACATACACATATATTTCATTTACATTTTTTATTTCAATACATCAATAAAATAGTAGTGGTGTTCATGTGTACATACGACCTTTTGTCTCCATAAACGGTGTATTACATTTCATAATCATATATTATATTGATCATTATAATAAAAATATACTCAATATAAATGATATTTATATTATGTTTTATGTTATTTAAATAATTATATAATTATAAGGACAAAATATATAACAAATTAAGACATAAGAGGAAAACAAAGCGAATATTACTTGAAGCGTAACCTAAACTTGAAATTGTTAACTAGATGGTAATATAAATCCATAATAAAACCATATATGGTATTATATATAATAATATGGTTCTTTATAAGATTTATAATAAACTGACATTTATTATACAGATGTTTTTAATAAGTACGATGAGAGTCAAGACACAAGGTAAGGGGATTCCATATCAATTTTTATTTTTGTGAGATACATGCCTTAATAATCTCTCATTTAATTTGAGTGGTGTGTATACTTATGATGTATGTATTCTATTATTATTATAATTTAATTTATTTTCATTTAAAAATCAATTTTATGCTCTTTATTTCATGAGTTTTTTGTTTCAAAATTTACCAAACCCGTAAAGTAATTTTGTCTCGATTTTCCTTCTTTGAGAAACATGTCATATTATGCACCTATATTTTTAATTAGGTGTATATACTGCCTTAGAAATGTTATATCATTATTATAATTATTTTCTTGATATTTTAAGATTCATGTAATTTCCTTTTCCAAAATCGGTAGTATGGTTTAATGTTACCAAGTGATAAAAAAAATTTAAAGAAATCTTTTTCAAGATTATTTATGATTATTCTTCATTTGCTTAAATATTATATTCCGTGTCTCAAGAATACTCATGAGTTAAATTCTCCTATATTTATTCAAGATATATTCATATATTGATACCATTATTCCCACTCATTGTTACATAATATTTTTAATAAATTTTTTTTAAGAAATTCTAAATTCACTACTCTCTTCGATCGGAAATATGTGTTCTTCAAAACCCATTTATTCTAAAAAGGTTTTCAAAATATTTTCAATAATTATTAATAAGTTTTTAAATTATTTTCAAATAAATGGATTTAAAAAAATCAATCGTTATTTATATGTTTTAGAAGTATTTTCAAAGAAATAGTTTTCAAAATGTTTTTAAGCTTTCTTAATAAGTTTTCAATGTATTTTCAAAGAAATGGTATTAAAAACATTTTCAAGATTTATTTATAAGTTTTCAAAGTATTTTTAAATAAATGGTTTTCAAAATGTCTTAAATATTTTATTTATAAGTTTTCAAATTATTTTCAATGAAATGGATTTCAAAACATTTTCATGATTTCTTTATAAGTTTTAAATTTGTTTTCAAAGAAAAGGGTTTTTTAAATGTTTTGAATATTATTTTATAAGATTTAAATGAAAAAAAAAATTCAAAATTTTTTCAAGATTATTTTATAATTCCCAAAGGAAAAGGTTTTTAAAAATAATTTTCGGGCCTTCTTTCTTTGTTTTCAAAGGTATTTTAAAGAAAAAAATTTTCAAACGTTTTTTTATTTAAAGTACATTTTTCAAAGAAGAAATGATATTTTCTACATGAAAAGTTTTAAAAATATATTTAAAAATTATTTTAAATATAAGATTACATCTATTGATGTTACTCATTCCATTTTGGGAAATAATTCAAAGGTTTCATTCGTATTTTTTCTCTGAATGTTTTATGATTTAATGTCATGATGTTTATGAAACCTATTTCTCTTCTACGGGTTTTATGCTTGTGAAACATGCTTCTTTTTATAGTTTAGTATTTGATTAAATGATCATGTAAACTATATTTTTTCAAAGGTTAATATATAATTAAATTTTTTTACACCCATTTATTTTCATGGGATTATTAGAGGGTGTTTATAAAACTCATCTCTTTTTATGGGTGATGTTATGATTACGGTTGTATTATCTTGCAGCACATGTATTAATTATTATATTATGAAATGATGGGAACAATATATGACTCGATTTCATTGGTTAATGATTTATATCTCATGGTATAATGATGGGAATCAACTTGACAGACTTGATCCACTATGGGATGATAGGGAAGCTTGATCCCTTACGAGGAAAGGACTGTGATTGGGGATGGTGGTGTGTCATGCCCAGTAGGTGCAGTCACCCTAAATATAGAAGTTAAGGAAACCCAATCCACTATGGGAATATGGGGGAACCCAATCCCTTACATGGAAAATACTATGATTGGGGATTGTGGTGTTTCTTGACTAGTAGGAGTAGTCCCCATGAAGTTCCTTGATAATTTTTAGAAATGTGTCTTGGATTATAGGGAATGATATCACATGTTTATGTAAGACTCAATTCTATGTATTATTCATAATTAATGATTTCATGGATTTTTATATTTATTCCCTTATGATTCATGTCTTATGAACTACCAATATTTATTCCATTTTTCATGTTTTTGATCTTCGATATATAGGGTATTATCTTCTAATGTTATTATCACATTCTTATACCCTTATTATCATGTTTATGCTTACATGGATCCCTTGTTTACCCTTATTGAGAATCTGATCACACCCTATTTTAGGTTTCCTCCACCAAGTTATGAATATATGTATTAATTATGATGTTTCTAATAAGGGTGAAAGTCATGAAGAGCCTATAGGGAGATAATATAGCTCGCTAATATACCAGTGTTTTTGTTTCCAAGTTTCCAAAGGCACTATACCAATTATGATCTTTGTATTCCAGTTTATGTAATGTTTAAAGTATTTCAAAAATGTTATGTAATGTTAATGTATGTCAAGACTGGGTTTTATACTTGGTATCAAGGAAATGTTTAAGTTAACCTTTATAAACTAGAATGTGAAAACTTTACTGATATTCCTGGGGTTATTTCTAAGGATATATCTAGGGATATATCTAAGGATAATTTTAAGGATTATCCAATGATTATGAGAATGTAAAGAAATTTTGGTAAAGGATGGAGTGATTTGTTTCCAAGAAATAAATCCATATCTAGATACTGCAAGTGGATGTGACTATGGAACATATGTAACTAGGGTTAAGAACTCTAACAAGATGTCTTGGGCCTAACTCAGGGTAATCTAGTACATAAAAACGAGCCTTGTTGGACACCTGGTTTGACACTCCTGGGGGATATGATATTGAAATTCACAAACTTTTCACAAAAATTTATTAAGGATTTTAATAGAATGTTACTGTAAATAACATAGGATAAACCTAATGTGTCATAGATTAAAGAAGTAGGAGCCATGATTTGGGCACCCAAGTAGTAATTATTCAATATTATATGGTACCCCATTATAATAAATTTTTCGCACACTATGCTTTATAATTTTGGTAAATGGATATAATTAGAAGGAACGTGGTTAAAATTAAATGTTTTAGATTTAGAAATTATGGGAATTATATGAATCAATTTCACAAGTGTAAATATCATAAAGAGAATATGGAAGGTGGTATGATTATTGCATATATTTTTGAAGATAAAGAGCCTGGAAATGATATGTGAAAGGTATGATATGTTCTTCTAGTATTTTTTACATTAAACATCAGAATAATGATTAGATTTAGGTTTATGAACCTTAATACAAGATTCATATTTCATATTCAAGGAAAGAGGTATAAAGGAATAAAATTATGAATCATGAGTAATGGTTTATGAATAAAGTTGGATGAATGGAGTATTTATGTTTTTTAATTCAAAGATTATGTTATATGAATCATCAAATATAATAGTATTTTAAGTATAATTTTCCATTAAGGATTTAAAAATATGAGTTGAATAGTGATGAAGACTTAGAAAAGTGATATTTTGATTAAGGGAAGGTAACCCTTGATGTGAAAAAGTTGTTGAGAAATTTTGTTTAGTTTGGATAAAGAGATTATTGATTTGGATAAAGTAAATTGGACAGTATCAATGACCATAGAACCAATTAATGATTTTTCGAAAAAGTATTCTATTTCACCATAGATGAAGTTTAAAATTTCATGTATTTAGAGAATATATCTATTAAACTTTGGATTAAATAAGAATGTCTGTTTTCCAAAAGAATATATGGTAATTCAGGTAAATACAATTTTTTAAGAGAATACATGATGAATGTATTCACATGTTTTGTAATGTGACCACCAAGAGATAAATTATGATATATGGTGGGGTCAATGTTAAATTTATTTCATAAGTTTCTTTGTAATGTTTTGTATTTTCATATTTCTGAAGGGTTATAAGGTTAACTATTTATGGAATGTGTTTGTCGGAGTGGAATCTCCAGAGGGGGGTAGATTTAATTCCTACTTAAATTTTCTATTAAAAACATTATTCTTAAGAACCCCCAATTTTTAAATTTCCAAGTTAATTAAGTAAGTAGAGATATAAAGGTTTAGTTGGTCAACATATTTCTCAAAGGGTGATTAGTCCTTAGCTGAATCAGTGTAAACACTTCTTCAACTTTTGAAACAAGTTTACCAAATTAAACACATAAACACACTAACCAGAACTAACTATCAAAGTCAATGCAAAATAGTTTTCTATTTTAGAAATTATAAGTATTAGAAAATAGGGAAACAGAGTATAACAAAAATATAGTGCATAATAAAGTAAAATAAGAGGTTCAGTCTCAAGCTGAGACTTAATCCTCTCTACTTAGTGATCACCATTCACCAAACAGTTTATATTAACAATAAACATGATAAACAGCCTATATTGGGATTTACAATAGTTTTCACAAACTATCCAGGGTTCACACCCTCTACCACAGTTCTTCATGGGAAAACCAATCAATATATACAACACATGGTCTCTTCCACAGTTATACATTGGAAAAAAGTGTAAGTCAAGTTTGATGTGAGGGTTTTCAGTATCCTCTAGTTCAAGCACATGAGACAGTGTATGTAATATAAATACCAACACACTTCATAGAAATGTAAGATAAAAGAACACAGTAGAGGTAAGATTATAAGATTGAGTTTAGAAAGCTCGATGTGTTTTCTGTTCAGCTCTTGACTCCTTGGAGTGAAGAAATTGTTGTTTGATTCTTTCTCTGGAAGTTTTCCTCAAACAGAGTGTCACAACTCTAGGTTCTGGCTTTTAGAAAATGAGTGTTATACTTCTTATGTTGATCAAGATTTGATGAATCATAGAAGGAAACCTTTAAATTTTTCTTCTGAAATTATCTTCATGAGGTTCTTGAGTTCACAATGTAAGCATTGAATAGTTCTTCATTGGCCTCTTTGATCTATAGAGTAAGTTCTTTCTCATGAATTACTCTATCTTTACACACTTCACACACCTTATTTTCGCTTCTCTACGCTCTTTTTTTCTTCCTTGGTCTTCTCTTTTATATTTGAGGTATGACAATAGGAATAATAAAACCATGTGCGGTCCACCTCGTACCTCTTACCGTCCCCCAATACGGTCTCTTGATATGTCTACAGTTAGAATTAATTAATGTCAGAAGCATTAGATTTTCCAAATATTACCATTAGAATAATCATAAAAATTTGACTAAGTATGGAGTAAAAGATTGAGTATCGGTAGAGTTGTAACAGTAGCCTTCACAACAGTAGGCTTTTACAGTAGCTGTTCATCTGTAGACTTCAACAATAGCCTTCAGCGGTAACCTTTCATGAGTGACATTCATTGGTGACCTTGCATTACTGACCTTTCATCGGTAACCTTTCATTAGTGAGCTTTCATCGGTGGCCTTTCCTCGGTGACCTTTCATCAGTGACCTTTCATCGATGACCTTTCATTGGTTACCTTTCATCAGCTACCTTTCATAGGTGACCTTTCATCTGTGACCTTTTCATTGATGACCTTTGCATTGGTGACCTTTCATCGGTGACCTTTCATCAGTGACCTTTCATCAGTGACCTTCCATCGATGACCTTTCAGCGGTGACCTTTCATCGGTGACTGTTGCATTGGTGACCTTTGCATCGGTTTCCTTTACATTGGTGACCTTTTAATTTTTGGCCTTTTCCTCGGTGACCTTTACTTGGATAAGTTTTGCACAATAAGCTTAAACAATTGAACAGTGAGATTAAATATATATTGTTACCACTTGATAGAAGCTAGAAATATTAATGAAATAAGATTATCCTAATAATGAAAACATTATTATCACATAAATAAAACATGATTATCACATAAATGAAACATGACTTGGGATTCTCAAAACATGTGAGTCCAACAATCTCCCCCTTTTTGATAATCACAAATTATGTCAGTATTTTCTAAATCAAGGTTAATCACATTTTCTAATATCTTTAGAGGTGTGTATAATTACAATTGAACCATGTTTATTGAAGATAGTATATATATTCAAAGATTCTAGTTAACTTAAAAACTTCTCCCCCCTTTAGGAAACTTAAAATTAAAACTTTAAACTTCTCCTCCTTTTTGATTAACAAAAAGACAGGAAGACAAAAAGATACAAAAGAGGATTTCATTATTAATGAAGAAAGAATACAAGTGTACAAATATCCCTATAAAATAAGACATTTCACATTCAATCCACATCAAATATATCCAAGGGATCTTTGCCTTTGGAATATGATGATTCGGGTCCAAAAGATGAAGGGATAGGCCTAGGTATGGCAGTCAGCAGGTTAGGAGGAGCTTCTATAGAGGCATTAGTAGACCTATAGTGAGTAGATCTCTGAGGAATCATAGGAGTCCAGCTTCTGATGGCATGTGCATGAGTCATCAATGGGGAAACATTGGTAGAGCCTAAGGCAGCCAAGGAAGAAGGTCATGTTATAGGAACAATGATGGGAGTGCAGTCCACATGGAGGAAGGGTAAAATATGATTTCCAAAATCCATAATAATGCTTCCTCCTCTTTCCATAGATGAAATAAAGTCATCTATATTTTCCATGAATCTCTCTAAGGTAGGAGTCACCTCTCTAATCCGTCTAACTTGATCCTTAAACACTTGAGTGACATGTGGGATCCTCAAATTTTCTAATAGAAGCTTAAAGTGACCATCCATATGATGCTTAGTATACAATCTTTTGTACTAGAAATCAACTTGTTCTTTGTTGGTCTTTTGATCTTGAGCAACTTCCCTTAGATAATCTCCCACAATCTTGTGAATTTTCTTGGTATTGTAAATGACCTGAGTCATAGACTGAGGTTCTGAGGTACTGGAACCAGAGAACTTCTCCACTTATTCCCTAACAACTGATCTGAAATATTCTTGATCAATAGGAGCATCAGCTGAAGAGGAAGCAGATAAACACACAAGGTGCCATTGTGAAAGCTACAGTCTCATTAAAAAAATTGGTCAAACCAATGATCAGCCTCTTCACATCATTATCCTATCCACTCACAGGTGTCTCCATAGACTTCTTAAAATATTCAAACACAGTGACCATTTTCTAAACCACACTTTTAACATATTTAAGATCTCTATCCACTATCATTCTTGAATCCATATAGGATTATAAACTAGAAATAGAATTCTTCAAAAATTCCATAGACTCTTCCAAGGTTTTGACCTGATTCTGACACTACTTCACTTCATGTAGCAGATTTGAGTGAGAGGTAGAAGTTACACTTTCTAAGGAAGATGCTACAACTTCTTGATTTAGGGCCACAGTTCTCTTTATCTCAACAAATTTCTCATCAAAGTGCCTTTTCAAATATGACTTTAATGATTTCAAATCATCCTTATTCACATAGTCTCTTGGTAAAGGCATGACTGGTTATACAATAGTAGTTTCTGAAACAGTTGGAATTGGAGGACTTCTGAGATGTTGGTCATCATCAGAGTCTCCATAATCTAATCCAAAGACCACAAATCCAAGGTCTTTTGACCGGTCTTCTATTCCATGAGATACAACAACTGAACTTATAGAAATAGGTTCCTCTCCCTCACTTGATGAATTCTCTTGAACAGCCACATTCACCTCTTCAATACCTCCTTGATCAACTGTATCAATAGGAGATTTCACTGCCACTTCTTCTTCAAAATAATCAACTACATCCATTGTAATTCCACCTTCAACAGATTCAGCAACCTCTTCCTCTACACTTTCTAACATTTATATATGTCCTATCAAAGGACTGAGACTTAGAAATTATTCTTCACTTTCATCAGCAGCTGTCTCAAAATCATCATGATAGATTCAGTGTCATCTTCCTCCTCTAAGGTCTCTCCAATGTCTCTTAAGACATTTTTATCTCCTTCTTCTTCATTGGTTTTCTCATCATCACTATCCATTAGGATATTCTCCCTTATAAGAAACCTTTTTGGTGGGCTAGGCTCACCAAAATATATAATATTGGCATGAGGAAGGTCAGGATCACTCCTGTAATCTATAGGAGAATCATCTCTGACATGAATAATAGCAACTTCTTCTTCTTCATCTGAGTATTTAGGCTTCACTTCATTTGGATTCAGACCTGGGTAACTCTTATCCTTAGGCCTAGTAGGATGACTAACTATGTTTAATTACTCATATATATTAGCCTCAACATTTACCCATTTTCTTTTCCAAGGGTTCCAGCTAATTTTCATAAACTTGCGAATCAACTTGGTGATGCAGAAATTGACCCTTACAATAATTGTTTCCTCCTTATTTCCAGAAACTCCTTTCACTTTCAACATTAAGGATATAAATCTGGCATGAAACAAATCATTGGATTTGGAACTTGGCTTTTTCATATCCTCTAATTGAATCATCAGCAATCTACACAAATTTATCTTCTATTCAAGCTTCAATAGATACAAAAAAAATACATCTCGATATTTCAAGGTAGAAAAGTCCCCTCTCATGGGACTCAAAACATGATGAACAAAATTAAACATTAACCTATTTTATCCTTCCATTTCAGCAGCAATCACTTATTAAGAATCCCATTCCATTTCGGTTCATACAAGGCTTCTTCATAATAGAATAACTCACTAGTGGGAGGACCCACTCCTGAGTAGTAATAAAAAATCCCTTTATGTGGAACTCTTAAACAGTAAGGCCATTCAATAGAGGAGAAGCACACACTTACTCCATTTACCTTTGTTAGGTCCACAAGGATGAATACCCTGAGAGGGGGGTGAATCAGGGTATGACTAATTGAAAATTAATTCTCGTTCTGATCTTGTTTCACTGTTAAGAAAAACACACTTCTCTCTCTTTCTTGTTGCACAAGGTAAACAGAACGTAAAGCATGCACAGGACAAAGCAATTTTACTTGGTTCACCGCAAAGGGCTACTTCTAAGGAGCAAACGCCGACAAGTTGCTGGTTGTACCAATTCCACTAAACTTCACTAGCTGTGGATTACAATGTTTGAGCTAGATCACTTCTATGCCCAGGCTCACTACCTATACAAGGTTTAGAGTCAGTTCACTAGTTTCCCAAAGGTCACTCCCTATTTCTCTCTCTCTGGATCACTGCCGGTGGAGAGGATCACCTTCTTCCTCTTCCTAAGCTCACTGCTCTGTGAAGGGAATCCAATCACAGTTTATAGACCTGTAGGTCTCTTCATTTGCATGAAATAATGCATCTTCAACTGTTGATAGATGCTCTATTGAAGTCCAACTTTCATCCACTGATGAATATCACTTTGCCTCTGATCACTGGGTAACTACCTTTGGAAAGTACCTTCGTAAAGAACCCTACTTTGCGAACTTCCCAATTTCGCGAAGCTCAAACAAGCCTACGCGAAGCTCCTGCCTTTTCGTGAAGCTCTCTCGCAAAGCTCTCTCGCGAAGCTCTCTCGCGAAGAACTCCTGCGAAGCTCAACTCGTTGCAAAGCAACTTCTCTCACGAAGCTCACTGAGCCAGCGCGGAGCACACAACGTTCGCGAAGCTACAATAGCCGCCGCGAAGCTCCTCTTTTGCGAAGCACACTGGCTCCGCGAACTACCTTCGTAAAATGAGAGAAAATGATCTTCTATGAAAAATCTCTATACTTCTCTTGAAGGGGTCGGCCTCTATTTATAGGCGATTCCACCGACCATTGTCCCTTCCGCGCGAAGTCAACACCACGTCATCTCAAATCGCGAAGCTCCAAAGATTCCGCCGGAATTCTGTCCAAATCGCGAAGCTCTACGGCAATTTTCCATTTGCAAAGCTTGACGTAGTCGCGTAGAATCACTATCAACATACCTTCGCGACTTCGCTGCGAAGCTCCCTCACAAAGCCCTTCACCGCCGCGATGCGCTTCAACTCTGTCGTTCGCGAAGCTTTGACGTAATCGTGAAGCATCACTGCCTGCATTCTTCTGTTCTTCGTTATTTCCAAACCATGAATCCTATCTTCGCGAAATTCATTCCTTCGCCATATTAAATTATAATCTTCATGGAAATCCTATTTTCGCGATGCTCACCAAATTTCAAATTTTGGACCCCAAAAATTTGGAAAACACTGGGAAACGACGCCACCTTGTACTGCTCTTTTGTACCGCCTCCAGATCGTCCATTCCTTTGTCATAATTTTTTTTCAACATGGAATGTCAACAACTTCTTGGGAACTCAACAATTCTCCATGAAAACCTGATTTGTCAACAAACACAATCAACCCAAAAATACTACATTGTTACCTTGAGGGATTTTTGCCCAACAACCTTAGATGACATTAGGTTCTCATCCTTAGACTTCTAGAATTTCAAAAATTCATAAAATTCCTTCACTAAATTCAGGTAATAGGGTCCATTATTATTTTCACAGCATTCTACTCAACCCTAATTTTCAAGTGCCTTCAGCACTAAATACCTACTCGACATCATCCATTCTGAGTATAGTTTCTTATCAACAACAATTTCTCTCTTTGAAAAATGTGGGTTGATTAGCTTTGCCATAACTTGGCTTCTACTACTTAACCTAGATCAAGGTCTTTTAGGATTTGGAGGATCTCCTTTATCACTGACCAATGGTATCTTAAATTTTTTCATTTCAATATGGAGTGGTTTGAGGGTTTCAGTAGAATATGAGATTACAAGGTTATAGAGAAAGAGGTTTGGGAGAGAGTATAAGTGGATATAAATGTGGTTTTTACATTAATTTTATCATTTAGGGATCAAAAAACAAATCAAGTAATAGAAATAAGTAATATAAAAAATGTTTCAGATTTCAGAAGAAAAATGAAAAGTCATGAAAAATTTGACTTTCAGTAAGGTGTGAATGGTGAGGTTCCAATGGTGAGGTATTAACAGTGAGGTCCAATGGTGAGGTCCAACGGTGAGGTTCCTAACGGTGAGGTCCAACAGTGAGGTTTCTAACAGTGAGGTTCTTAATGGTGAGGTCCAATGGTGAGGTCCAACGGTGACATTCCTAATGGTGAGGTCCCTAACGGTGACATCCAATGGTGAGGTTCGTAACGGTGGGGTCCAATGGTGAGGTTCCTAATGGGTAGGTTCCTAATGGTGACGTCCAACGGTGAGGTTCCTAATGGTGAGGATTCTAACTTAGAAGATTATCATAACTAACTCATGTTTGATGTAATTTAACCTCCCAGAATTCAAAGGCTCTGTGAATATATCAGCCAATTGATGTTCAGTGCCAATTAATTCAAGAGTTATATCACCTCTTTGATAATGGCCTCTCGAAAAGTGATGTCTCACATCAATGTGCTTTGTCCTAGCATGAGATACTGGATTTCTAGAGATTTTAATAGCACTTGTATTATCACAGTTTATAGAGACATGTTTGAATTTGATATCCATATTCTAGTAAAGTGTGTTTCGTGAAAAGAATTTGAGCACAACAACTACCAGTAGCTATATATTCATCTTCGGTAGTAGATAATGCAACAGAATTTTGTTTCTTTCTACATCATGATATTTGTGACTTTCCCAAAATGTGACATGTTTCAGAGGTGCTCTTTCTATCTAACCTGCAACTAGGAAATTCATCTTCCGAATAAATTATTAAATAAAAAGATTGTCCTCTTGGATAAAATAGTTCTAACTTTGTATTATACTTGAGATATTTAAAAATTGTTTTAACAGCAGTTAAATGAGACTCTTTGGGATTGGCTTAAAAATGAGCACACATGCATACAATGAACATAATATCATGTCGACTAGTAGTAAGATAGATAAGACTCACAATCATACCTCTATAATTGGTTTGATCTACTAATTTACCAATTTCATCCGCATCCAACTTACAGGTGGTACTCATAGGTGTATCACTACCTTTATTGTTGTCAAAACCAAAACGTTTCAAAATATCCTTAGTATATTTACTTTGATTTAAAACAATACCATTTTTATTTTGTAAATTTTGAAATCCAATGAAAAATTTGTGTTCCCACATTAAACTCATTTCGAATTCATCTTGCATCATTTTTGAAAAAGCAGTTCATAAATAATTTTTAGAGGATCCAAAAATAAGGTCATCTATATAAATATGTTCTATTAAAAGATCTTTGGAAATCATTTTAAGAAAGAGAGTAGGATCCTCTATTCCTTAAGTAAAACCTTTTGAAAAAAGAAAATAACTAAGTCTGTCATGCCAAGCTCTTAGAGCTTGTTATAGACCATATAAAACTTTATACAGTTTGAATACATGATTTGAAAAATGGGGATTTGTAAAACCAGGGGTATTTCAACAAATACATCCTCAACTATGTAACCATTTAGAAATGCACTTTTGACATCCATTAGATAAAGTTTGAAATCAGATGCGCTACATAAGAATGAAGTATCCTAATGGCTTTTGGTCTAGATATAGGTGAAAAGGTTTCTTCATAGTATATTCCTTCTTGTTAACTATATCCTTGTTCAACATTTCTATCCTTGTTTCTAACTATGTTTCCAGACTCATCAAATTTACTTCTAAACACACTTTTAGTGCCAATGGTTAAAGTTTCTTTAGGTATTTCTACTAATTTATTAACATCGTTTCTTTCAAACAGATTTAATTCTTCTTGAATAGCGATCACCCAAATTTTATCATTGATTGCTCATCAATATTTTTAGGTTCATGCTGTGAAAGAAAAACTTGATGTTCAACCTGGTTTCTCAGAGAAACTCTATTTTGTGTTCCTCTATTTAGATCACCTATTGTAGCATCTAAGAGATGATTCTTGATATTTCTAATACGTCTAAAAAGAGTTTAACTAGACTCCTCATGGTTGCATATAGGTTCAGATTCACCATGTTCATATTTTGGAAGACTTCCCAAACTGGTTGTTTTCACCAAGCGTTCACTATCATTAAGATCCAGAATTGACATATCCTCCTCAAGATGTTCAATAGAGTTTTTGGGTTCATATGGATCAGTCTCATCAATTTTGAAATGAACTTATTCTTCCACACATTTGGTTTTATTTTTTAATACTCTATAATCTTTACTAGTGATTGAGTAACCTAGGAAAATTCATTCATCACCCTAGGAAGAAAACTTTTCGAGATTATACTTATTGTTAAGGATAAAGACTTTTCAACCAAAAACTCTAAAGTAATTAACCTTAGGCTTCCTATTATTCCATATCTCATAAGGGTCCTTCTTAATAATAGGTCCAAATAAGACTCTATTGATGATGTAGCAAGTTATATTAGCAGCTTCAGTCTAAAAATAGATATGTAGATTATACTCATTTAGCATAGTTTGGGAAATCTCGTGAAGTCTCTTATTTATTCTTTCTACAACTCCACTTTGTTGAGGTGTTCTAGGAGCATAGAAATTATGATTATATCCATTTTGTGAGAAAAAAGATTCAATCTTCTGATTTCAAAACTCACGCCCATGATCACTTCTCAAGGTATTAATTCTAAGTCCACTAAGATTTTCTACAGACTTGGAATATTTAATGAAGTAAGAACATGCTTCACTTTTGTGAGCTAGAAAGTATACCCAAGTATATCTAGAAAAATAAACTACAAGAACATAAAAATGGTGCTTCCAATTTAAACTTGAAACTCTAGATGGTCCAAAAAAATGCAAGGGAACCAACTCAAGCGGTTGAGAAGTCGAAAATTATTTCTTTGGTTTGAAAGAAACTTTTTGTTTTTTTCCTTTTTAACAAGGATTGCAAAAAAAAATCATGTGGGAATTCCAATTTAGGTAAGTCTCTAACTAAACATTTCCTAGTTAGTTTTCTAATTGAGTGAGGATGGAAGTGTCCAAATCATTAGTTCCATTACTATGATTCCTTACAAAAATTATTTAAACAAGAAACATTTTTCTTAGCTAAAGAGTTTTAATCAACAGAATATACATTCTCAATTCTAAGAGAAGTGAATATTAAATCATTTTTATAATTAAAAACAACGAATCAATCATTTTCATAATTATCATTGAATCCATCATCACACAACTGAGAGATACTTAGTAAATTGTATTTTAACCCTTCAAAAAAAGTAATTTTGAAATTAATACATTATTAGGTTTACCAATCCGGCCTATGCTAGTGATCTTCCCTTTAGAATTATCATCAAATGTGACATATCCACCATAAACATTAATTGGTCACCTGAACCATGAATAGTATCCTTTCATATATCTTGAACATCCACTGTCCAAGTACCATAGAGTTTTACAGGAGATATTTAGACAATTATCCTAAAAAATAGATTAAGTGTAGGGTAACTTTGGTACCCAGATTTTCATAAGTCGAGAGAGGATAGAAAGTAAAGACTTAGGTACCCATACTTTTCCAACAGGTTTCCTATAATCAATGGATAGGTTTTGAGACATGAACACTTTATTAGGTCATTTAGAAAAAAAATCAAAATTTAGTCTAGAACATGAACTAGTAGAGAATTTTCTAGATTTTGGAACAAATTAATTTTTAATAATACTTCTCTATCCCGGTTGATATCCTAGACTAGTTATGCATTTTGGAGTAATTTTTTCACTAGAAATTGATTCAAGGTATTCCTACCAGTAGTAAAATTATCTAGATCCCTTTTTAATTTCTCATTTGATAATTTAAGTTTAATATTTTCTTTTAGAAGCTGAGCACATTTTTATTTCTCAAAATCAAGATCATATTTATAATTATCCGTTAAATCATGTTGTATTTTAAATAATTTTTATTTATACTTGAGTTTATTAAATCTACCCTCAAGCATACACAGTATTAAAATTGTTCATCCTTAGTCATATTCTCAACATTATTTGATTCACATTCATTCCTAGTATAATAAACTTTATGTATATAAGAATTGGGTGTTACCTTAGGTGTTTCTATCATGAAACACAGGTTTTCATGACTGTTCCTCTCAATATCAGAAGAATCAGATCCACTGGAGCTATCTTTTGAATCACTCTAAGTAGATTTCATATCCTTTTTATATCCCTTTCCCTTGTCTTCATATTTCTTCTTAAATTTCAGCTTGGGGAAATCAGCTTTCACACAGCCTTTTCATTTACAATCATATAATACTATCTCATTGGTGTTGTAATTCCCTTTTCTGTCCTTTTTCCACTGTCCTTTATTATCATACCATCCTTTATATTTAGAATTTATAAAGAACTTATTCTTATGTTAGAACTTCTTGAATCTCTTAACAAGATGAGCCATCTCATCATCACTGTCAGAGTCTGAGTCTTCACTGGTCAAAGTGTCTATAGGAGCTTGAACTTTTTCTATATCTTTTCTCTTTGAGGTATTAGTCTTGAATGCTACAGATTTCTTTCTACGTTCTTTATCAGCTTCTTTATTTACCTTAAGCTCTTCTTTATACATCATAAGTTTTCCAATTAGTTCCTTCACTCGTATCTTGCCTTTGTCACAAGATTCTAGGATAGAAACAATAAGTTCCTCTCCATCTATTAGGTAGGCATCAAAGCAACCTCATAATCTGATCTTTACTATCTACTAGTTTCCCAAGAAGACATATGGTATTCACTATTTCATTAAAATTGAGATACATTTTAGATATAATATCAATAGTATTCATTTTAAAATTAACATATTTAATATTATAAGTATTTAATCTCATTTATTTAACATTGGTTGTTCCCTCATGTGAAATAGCTAAAGTGTCCCAAATTTCAAAAGTAGTTTTACATCAAGATATTCTATTTAATTATTCATCACATATAGAATAGTACAATTCATTCATTTCTTTACAGTTATTATTATATGTAGCTTTATTCAACGGAGAACATGTGTCTCTAGTAGTAAGAGGAAAAGCATGTTGTTCTTCAATTGTGTCCTATATTTCAAGACCCATGCTCTCTAGATACATTTTTTATTTTTAATCTCCACTGAGCATAGTTATTACTATTAAAGAAAGGTGGCCTATTAGTAGCATCACCCCCAATTCCGTTATACATTCTTAATTAAAATTCAAAGAAATAAAAATTTAGTTATGAATGAAATTTTAAGATCATTAAGATACAATTAAAATAACAGTTGAAAAACAATTTAACAAATTGCACAATAGTTAAGATAGTAGCAATAAAAATTTAACTTCGGATACCAAATGTTGGTTAGAGTGGAATCTCAATAGGGGTGAATTGAGTTCCTACTTAAAATTTCAGTTAAAAACTTCTTGATTAAGAACCCCCAATTTTGAAATAGCCCAGTTAATTAAGGAAGTATATATATAAATGTTTAGTTGGTCAATAGGTTTCTCAAAGGGTGATTAGTCCTCATTTGAATCCGTGTAAAAACTTCTCCATATTTTGAAACAAGTTTACTGAATTAAACACATACACACACTAACCAAAACTAACTATCAAAGTCAATGAAAAATAGTTTTCTTTTATCAATAATAAGAATCAGAAAATAGACAAAACAGAGTATAACAAAAATACAGTGAATAGTAAAGTAAAACAAGAGGTTTAGTCTCAAGATGAGACATAATCCTCTCCACTTGGTGATCACAAGCCACCAAGAAGTTTATATTAACAATAAACTTGATACACCGCCTGTATCGAGATTTGCAATAGTTTTCACATACTGTCCAGGGTTCAAACACTCTATCTCAGTTCTTCACGGAAAAAAAAATCAATATGGACCACACACGGTAACATCCATATTTATATGTGGGAAACAATGTGTAAGTTAATTTTGATGTGGGGATTTTCAGTATCCTCTAGTTCAAGCACACGAGACAGTGTGTATAACAGAAATACTAACACACTTCTCTAAAATGTAAGATAAAAGAACATAGTATAGCTAATATTATAAGACTTAGTTTAGAAATATTTATGTGTTTGTAGTTCAACTCTTGACTCCTTGGAGTGAATAAATTGAAGTTTGAGTCTTCCTCTAGAAGATGTCCCCAAAAGAGAGTGTCGCAACTCCAAGATCTAGCTTTCAGGAATGGAGTGTCCTGTTTCTTGTATTGATCGAGAGTTGAGGAAGCATAGAAGTTATTCTTGAAATTGTTCTCCCAAAATTATCTTCTTGAGGTTCTTGAGTTCACAATGTAAGCGTAGAATGGTTCTTCCTTGTTCTCTTTGATCTAGAAAGTATGTTCTTTCTCATGTATTCATATGTCTTTAAGCACATCACACAACTTATTTTCTCTTCTTTGCACTCTTCTTTTCTTCCTGGGTCTTCTCTTTTATATTTGATGTCTGACAATAGGAATAAGTAAACCACATCTGGTCCTCCTCATAAATCATAATTTCTCTAGATACGGTCTCTTGATATGTCTACAATCAGCATTAATTAATGTCAGAAGCATTAAATTTTCCAAATATGATAGTTAGAATAATCTTAAGAATTTGACAAAGTATAAATTAGAAGAGTGAGTATCGGTAGACTCATAATGGTAGCCTTCACAACAGCAATCTTTAAAAGTAGGTGTGCATCGGTAGCCTTCATCGGTATCCTTCATCGGTAGCCTTCATCAGTAGCCTTCATCGGTATCCTTCAGCATTAACCTTGCATCAGTGACCTTGCATTGGTGACCTTTCATCAGTGACCTTACATCTATGACCTTTCATCTGTGACCTTTCATCGGTGACCTTTCATTGGTGACCTTTCATCGGTGACCTTTCATCGGTGTCCTTTCATCGGTGACCTTTCATCGGTGACCTTTACATTGGTGACCTTTGCATTGGTGACCATTCATCGATGACCTTTCATTGGTGACCTTTCATCAGTGACCTTTCATCGGTGACCTTTCATAAGTGACCTTTCTTCGGTAACCTTTCATCGGTGACCTTTACATCGGTGACCTTTTCATCGGTGACCTTTACTTGGATAAGTTTTGCACTGTAAGTTTAAACAATAGTACAGTGAGATTAAAGATATATAGTTATCACTTAATAGGAACTAGTAATAATAATGAAACATGATTATCCTAATAATGAAAAAATTATTGTCATATAAATGAAACATGATTTGGGATTATCAAAATAGGTGAGTCCAACATAATTATTAAGTTAAACATCAAATTAAGTTTGTGAGAATAAAGTATTGTCTAACCACATGAGGATTTCTGCATATAGGATAATCGGTTATAACAACCTTGTGTTGATGATAACTGAAGACTAATGGGATGGCATATCATGGATCTCATTATCTTTTAGTACTTAAGGAATCAAAATTTTGACTTTCTTGGGGATAAATAGGTGAATTGGATCAAGGAACAGCAAGGGTGAGGTTTTCATGAGATCATGAAAGTAAGACTTTTCATGAAAATTATTTAAATCTAGGGAAAATGATGTTGAAACCGAAAATGTTATCCTATTACCTTATATTTCGATGAATCTAATGGTCCATTAGATATTCATGGATTAATGGATTTGGGATTGTTAAATTTCTCATGACCAAGATCTCTCTCACTCTGCATCAAAACATGATAGTTATATTTATCATAAATCATCATCATGTGGTTGTATTTATTCAAATAAGAAAGAAAAATATAAAGAAACAAGGTTTAGGGGGGTCTAAAATAGTGGAGACCAAGGTAATCTCCAAGAATTAAGGTGACCCCTTTAGTCATGAAGGAGGTGACATTTATAAGGTAGGTGACATTGGATTCAGGGGCTTCCAGGGATTCAAGGTGATCAATGACTTGGATTTATCATCCATATCCATGTTTTCTCTGGCCACCTATGTTCTTCTATGTACAAAACTAGTTATGATTTACTTAGTGTAACCATTATGATTCCAAATTTATTTTTTAAAATTATGTTTTATTATTATTTCTTATGATTTGTGGTTCAATGAAATATACTTTTAAACCATTGATAACCTAGATGAATTTTGAGGGAAAATCATTTGAAGGGGGTAGAATGTAACACCCATAGTTTTTATAAACATTTTTTTTCAAATGAAGTACTTTTCATTTATTTATTTCATTCCACCAAGTAAAATATTACTTTCACATGGAACTAACTTGTCTTGCGCAACGCTCAACACCAACTTGGTGTGTGTTACACGCAACACTGACTGTCTACGAAACATAATTTTATTGTAATAATTATTTAAATGAGATAATTATATCCTAGACATGAAAAATAGTAATATGTATAGTAATAACTAATTTTAAAATATTATTTATAATGGTTTCATATTAATAAAAAATATTAATAATGAAATATATAATTTTTGGTAAATTCTTTATATGTTTAAAAATACTATTTTCTTAAATAAAAAACATTGTATATCCTGTGAACAATAATAAAATTAATTTTAGACACTCATAGAAATTAAATTTTACAAATTAAAACTAATTTTTGAATTATTAATTTAAAAACTAGCATTGGGTGAAGTTTTGGGATTTTTTTATAAACATTATTTTTTGGTAAATAGTAAAAATTACTAAAAATCCTTTTCATTTAAATAATTATTAGTGTTAAATTATATTATAAATTGTATTTTAAAATAAAAATAGATAAACTATAAATATATTAATCTAATTTTGTTAATTAGAATCATTTATATATTGAAACTCGATATAAATTCTTATTGAACTTTTGAACGTTTTTACTTTAAAAACACGCATTCTCGCCACGCCTGCAGGATTAGAGTTAAACTTAATTTTCCCAATTCTATGAATTGAATTTGTATAAAGGTACATAAATGGTTGTGATCGGTATAATAATTCCATTCTAACAATAGCAACTTAATTTTCTACCAAAAAATATTTATGAAAGTGATTAAAATAAATTACAGTGATTAAGGTAAAATTAAGCTTAATAAGGGACTAAAACTTAATATTAAGGGGAAAATGACCTGGAACCTTTTTCAAAGAACATTTTATAGAAATAATTAGACCTTATACCCTATTGGTTCTATTTTCATTTGTTATTATGATATTATTAAAAGAAATTACCCCATATAAAAGGCTCGGTAAAGAAAAAGGTCAAAAATAGAACGTTCCTTACCTTTTACTTTTATAAAACATTGAGATATGTAAAAAACATCATATCTCTGTTTACACAAATAATTTTTAAATTTAAATGTGTTATTTTTATAATAATATTTTATCCTTAATTTTTATATTTTATCTTAAGCAATGCTGATGTGGTGATTATTTAGTTAACAATTAACTAAAATAAATAATACTATAAATAATAAAAGTGACATAAATTGACTAAATTATTATCTATAACTATTTTTAGAGGAATATATCATGATACAATGATTTAAACTAAATATATGCTAATTCCAATATTTTTTATATATTTTAAAATTAAAATTAAATAAATAATCTCAAAATTGACATTAATGTTATTTTAAAATAAATGATATTTTATTAAATGATTTAAAATTAAAAAAAGTCCAATAATTTTTCAAGTGACTTGTAAGTTTTAATAAATATTAAATATTTTCTATGAATGGAACAATTTACCTTTTATAATTAACATATTGATCCACAGATTGTAAAAACATTTTTAGTATGGTCTGTGTTTAAGCAGTGTTTTTGTGCATGACATGCGCTTGTTTTAAAATTAATTTCCCAAAAAAATAGATTTTTTTTAGTTTTTTGTAATATTTTTAATTAATTGGATCAAGATTTATAATAAAAAAATTAACTTTATTTTATTCTTATAGTTAATCTACATATGTTAGAAAACTAGTGTTCTTAATAAAGCTTGAAATGATAAAATTGGGGAAACATAGATGATAAGAAACCACATTATTAAAATGAACATATTTTTGTGTGGTGGAGGTTTTTATAGAATATTAATCCCATTTAATACATTATATTACCATTTTTTCACAAACATTATGTAAGTAATACCTTCCATTAAGGAATACCTTTGGTATTTACAAGAGTGTCACTCCACTTCCACTATAAAAAGAAAAGCACTCTCCCAATTCCTCACACCTGGAAAAACACTTATGTTAGTAAAATATCTTCCCAATACAATTAAAAACCCCTAAATTACTCCTTTAATCCTACCTTTTGGAATATAGGCCTACAAGTAATCCCATTGGTGAAAACGAAAAGGAGTTACCTGGTTAAGTGGTAACACCCTCCCTCAAGCTCTTTTCTTTTATTTCCACTCTCCACTCCCTAAAATATTCATATTCTATGTGTGTATAAAAAAATATCATAAATATAATATTATGTTTCTATGAGAATGTTTCTACCTAAACTTATGCACGCTTCCATCTAATGGGTAACGAACATACTGTTTACATGTACAACAACCCGTCGCCTCACAAAACAATGATTATTCATTTTTCCTTTACCACCTCTCATGGTAGAAATTGGGATGGAAAATATATTTATATATGATATATATTATATTTAAAATTTATTTATACTTATTTAATTTTTATTTAGAACATACTCTTCTTCTTTCCATCTTGTGTAAATACAATAATTTCATTTGAGAAAGTGTGGACTACCACCCCCTCAAAGCGATCTGATTCGTTCACACACTGCATGGAATGTATTTAGGATTTTTTTAGTGAAACTATATGATATATATATATATATAACATAATTATGATAAATTAATTGTATTATATACATATATTTCATTTACATTCTTTCTTTCAATACGTCAATAAAATGAAAGCAGCGTCTATGCATGCATACGGCCAACCGTCTCCATGAACGGTGTATTCCATTTCATAATTATATATTAAATACATTATTATAATATAAATTATATTTATATTATGTTTTAAATTCATGAAATAGTGATATTGGTTTAAGGACCAAAGATATAACAAATTAGGACACAAGTGAAAAAAAGTGAATATTACCTGAAGCGTAATCTTAAGATGAAATTGTTAACAAGAGGATAATATAAAGTCATAATAAAACCATATATGGTATTGTATATAATAATATTTTTCTTTAAAAGATTTATCATAAACATAAATTTATTATACAGTATTTTTGAACAATTATGATGAGATTCAATACACTAGGTAAATGGATTTCATCTAACTTTTTATTTCCGTGAGATACATGCCTTAATAATCACTTATTTAATTTGTGGGGTGTTTATAATTCCTATGGATTTATTATATTATTCTTATAATTTAAATCATTTTTATTTAAATATCTATCTTATGAACTTACTTTCATGGGGTTTATGTTTCAAAAGATACCAAATCATTAAAGTAATTTTGTCTCAATTTTCCCTCTTTGACACACATGCCATGTTATGCACCTATATTTTTCCAGGAGGTGTATATAACACCTTTGAAATTTTATATCATAAATATAATTATTTTCATGATATTTTAAGCTTAATTTAATCTCCTTTTCTTAAGTTTGTATTATGGTTCAATGATAGAAAGTGGTAAGAGCTTAATGAAATAATCTCATTACTTTTCGAGATTGTTTATGATTATGATTCCTTTGATGAAATATTATAAACCATCTCTCAATAAAACTTATGAATTTACTTATAATATATTTATTCCAGATATATTCATATATTATTACCATTATTTTCACTCTTTTTTACATAAAATGATTAATAATGTGTTTTTAAGAAAGTCCAACTTTAACTCTCCCTTAAATCCGAAATCTATGTTCTTTCAAAACCTTGTTTTCTAAAAAGTTTTTCAAAATGTTTTCAATAATTATTTATAAGTTGTTAAATTATTTTAAAATAAATTATTTTCAAAAATATTTCAATGATTATTTATATGTTTTTTAAGTATTTTTAAATAAATTATTTTCAAAAAGTTTTCAAGATTTCGTTCTATGTTTTCAAAAAATATTTTCAAAAAAATGGTTTTCAAAAAAAAAATCAATATTTCGTTATAAGTTTTCATAGTATTTTCAAAGAAATTGTTTTCAATATTTCTTCAATATTTATTTATAATTTTTCAAATTATATTCATTGAAATGGATTTCAAAAAAATCAAGCTTTATTTATAAGTTTTCATAGTGTTTTTAATGAAAAATGTTTTTAAAATGTTTTGAATATTTTTTAAGATTTAAAAAAAGGTTTTCAAAATTATTTTAAAATTTTCTAGGTAAAAGTTTTAAAAAAATTATTTTCAATCCTTATTTTTATGTTTTAAAAGTATTTTTAAAGAAAATGGTTTTCAAAAGGCTTTATGTTTCAAAGATACCTTTATAAATAAAAAAAGGACATTTTCCTCCAGAAAATTTTTTGAAATGTATTTCAATATTATTTTCCATCTAATATGACATTTTGTTATGTTACTACTAACCTTCGGGTAAATAATTCAATGGTTAAATTCATATTCATTCCCTTAATGGTTTATGTTTTGATGACATGAGGTTTATGAAACTCATTTCTATTACATGGGTTTCTTGCTTATGAAACCTAATTATTTTTATGGGTTACGCTTTGATTAAATTATTATAAAACCTCAATTTTTACATAGTTTAAGATATAATTACAAGTTTATGAAACCCATTTAATTTCATGGGATTATAATAGTATGTTTAGAAAACCCATATATTTTTATGGGTCATGATATGATTAATGTTTTATTATATTATGGCACATGTATGAATGATTTTATTATAATATGGGTGGGATATATATCTCCCTACAATAAATTGGGTAAAGATTTATATCTCATGAGATAATGATGTGAATCAAGTCGACATGCTTGATCTTCTATGGGAATATCTGGAAACTCGATCCTTTATGAGGAAAGGACAACGACTGCGAATAGTGGTATGCCCCACCCAGTAGGTGTAGTCGCAATAAATACGGAAGACGGTGAAACCTGATCCACTTTGGGAATATTGGGAAACATGATCCATTATGGGAATATGGGAAAACCCAATCCTTCCCAATAAAAGTACTACAACTAGGGATGGTAGTGTGCCCTCCCAATACGTGTGGTTCCCATGAAGTTCCTTGATAATTTCTAGAAATGTGTCTGAATTTATAGGGAATGATATCACATGTTTATGTATTCCAAAATTCCACGTATTGTTTCTAAGTTATGATTTCAAAACTTATGATCTTTATTCCCTTCACATTCACGTATTATGAACTACCCAGATTTATTCCATTATTCTTGTTTATAATCATTGATATGTAGGGTACGATCTTCAAATTTTATGATCACATTCTTATACCCCTATGATCATGTTTATGCTTACTTGTCTCCCTTTTTACCCTTATTGAGAATCTAATATCATCCCTTTTATGTATCCTTCCCCTGGTTATGAAGATATTTATTAATTATAATGTTTCTAAGAAGGGTTATAGTTATTAATAACCTAGTGGGAGATAATATATCTCAATAATGTACCAGTGTTTATTTGTTCATGTTTCCAAAGGCTCTAGACCAATTATGGACTTTTGGAATTTGTTTATATAATATTTAAAGTATTCTACAAAAGTTATGTCATGTTAATGTATGTCAAGACTAGATAATTATAAATATGTGGATTACCCATTTAGGGCCTTTAATCGAGAGAGGCAGTGGGTGAGAATATAGGGAGAGTAAAAGGATAAGGTGATACCACAAATCTCAGGTCATGCTGGATCATCATGCGGTAGCAATATATCACAAATCAGATAGAGGAATTGGTGTTTTATTCCTAGAGGTAGGCCCATTTTATGTTTTCTTCATAAATACTCATAGTTTAGGTGTTTTTAAGTTTTTATGTCTTTAAAAAGTTCTTTAGGACCCCTAGTGGGTTGATCTAAGAGTTTCGGGGTGAAATCAGATGTTTCATCCATTTTTAGGGGTTTATGTTCAGGAAAATCCATATACATAGAGTGTGGTTCAGGGAAGAATGTCTATTTTTCTTCATATATGGGGAATATAAATTTTTTAGAACTACAAATCGTGTACTGGGGGTACACGACATGTAGTGTACTTCCAAAATGTGGTTGAGTACTTGACCAGAAACATTGTGCGAGGGTACTTTGTTGTGTATGGTACAAGGATAGTTCCCATGTTGGGTTAATTTCATGTAGGAAAAAATTCATAGGAATAGTGCATGGTAAGGTACATGGTTGTTCACCCATGTGAGTTTACAGACCGTGCACTGGCGGTACACTCCATGTACACGGGCATGTTACATGCCGTGTGGGGCTGAGGTACACAGACAGACACTCATACTAGGATACATGCCATTTAAAGGGCTAACAATCCATGTAAATTGGGAAAGTACATGATGAGTATCTTATGGTACATTGATAGGGAGAAATTTTGGGGTTAAAGGTTGTACATTCCATGTACTTTTCCTACCTTGGTTTATTTTTTATATTTTTTACCCCAGAGTCAGAATTTGACATGTGAGTAGTCCATTTTTATTATTTTAGATAAATCATGATGGTGGAATCCTTTTAGTGTTTAGAGGATATATGGATGATTTTTTGGATTGTGATAGTTCATCAAGATGATTTATTTGAGGTTTGGATTCATAATCCTTCTGGGGTTTTGGTGTCAGCTGTGAGACCAGAGTAAGGGTAGTGATCTTGATGATCATCCTAGAAAAAGTGTTCCATGGAAATTTGTTTGAGTTTTTTGAGAGATATTTCTATAGGTAGGATCATGTTATATCTCTGAGGACATCATGGTTTTTCCCTATATATAGGGAATGTTTTCTTGAGGTTACATTAGTTGAGGTTTAGCTTCTATGTTTGGAGACTAGATCTATTAGAGCCTTTGACCTGGGTTGATTCCTTTGGATTGAGGTTATTAATGGTTGTTGTTGAAATAAATAAAGTTTGATAGACTCTTTAGGATTCATATTTAGGTTAATTTATGATCAAGTGATAATTTGATGTCTTAGTATACTATTTAGAATACTTGAATGGAATGCTTTGTTTTGGCTTGTGTAGAGGAACCTTTGTAGTGGGTCTCCTACTTTTGATGTGGTCATGCCAGCCATTGTGAATTCCCCTACTTATGAGCTTTTTTATTTTGGATATCAATTGGTTTTTTGTTTATTGATGATAAATCTGAGTCCACTGAGGGCTGTTTGGGATGTTTGAGCACTAGGTATGTCCCATTCTTTTGGATGAGCTTAAGGATCCCATCTTAGGGTGTTCTTCTCATGATATAGGCTTCAGATTGGTTTAGGTTGTCTTTAAAGGAATGAAATAAGAGCTTGGTTTCTATAGGGGATTCCCTTGTTGTGTGTCACTTTATGTTGTATCCCCAGAGACTGTGGAAGCCCCTTGTTTGGTTTGACCCTATTACAGGTTGTGGAGAGCTAGTGGTGGCTGATTTGTTTGGATTCTGAGATACAGGGTTCTTAAATAAGCTATATTCTTTATTTTTAAAGATTGTATTAGTGATTCTAGTTTATCAACTGATATTGTGGGTTTAAGGTTGGATCTTTCTATGTTCTATTGGCATTTTCACATGACTTTTGAGGCGTTTTATGTTTAGGATTTTGGTTGAAGGAGGAGGTCCTTAGGATATATTGGATCAGACATTGGCCCAGAGTTTTATTTGGTTCTATCATCCATTGGATAGATGTTTTTAGATGGTATTATGTGGAATTGGATGATCTGGATGAGTTTAACCCCCATCTAGTTGAGCTTTGGCCCTAACTAGTGTGGCATCAGGCTCCTGAGGTGTTGAGGCTCTGAAGGGGTGGGTTTTGTGTGTCGTGGATTCCTTTTCACTCCAAGGGTCATGGATGTTGTGGCTCTCCATATTTTTATGGATCCCATGGGAATTTTTTTGAGTCCATAGTTGCTGCCTTTTTTGCATAACCTTCATAACTAACTAGTTCTCTATTTTTATTGACTTATATACTCCTGTAACTAGTTCAAATAGTTCTATTAGAGTCTAGAGCCTAGTATATTCAAATTATTTATTTTGATTCCTATGGTTATTACCTAGGGTCTAGAATTAATGCATGTTGCCTTTATATATCTTGGAGAATCTATAAACATCTAGAAAATACACCATTTTATGAGTGGTTGGGTGATCCATGTGTTACAATCCTCTAGAGTGGGCCATAGGGGAGGAATATTTACCATGGGTGTCCTTATAAAATCATTGGTAGGATGATTTACTTTTGTTTTTTCCATTTTATGTAGATGTTTTCTTTATGCCACCTATTATTAGTTTTAGACTAGCCTAGGTATATCATGTGTTCATGCACTAGTTATGACGGTAGATTATAGGTTCACCATAGAGGGTAGCCTGCTGAGATTTATTTCTTACCCTTAGTACATACACCTCAGTGTTTGTGTAGACCTGATGTTTTCTTTTAGGTTAGATAAAAAAAATTTGCAATGGATCGGGCATAGGCCTAGTGTTTCCTATTTGAGCAGAGTCTCTCGTGTGGTGTCTCAAGATTAGGCTCGTGAAACTCGAGTTTTTTAAATACTAGGTATGTGGTTTGGCTTGGTGTTGGTAGAAAATCCTATTGTATTTATTTTTTGTCTATTATTTTGTATACATGGTTGGACCAATGGGTGGATAATGTTTTTATGTTTTTTATTATATGAGTCTATTTGATTGTATACAATATTTCATTTATGATAACCTTCTTTTTTTTAGTTATTTACTACTCATACTATGATGTTGAACCTTGAATATGAGATTGGTTATTTTTTTACTATTATTGTACTCTAAATAGAGGGTATAGATACCCTACTACACCTTATAAATCCTCACCACTAGTTGGAAGCCTTTAGTGTTCAGGTAGGCATACATAAGGCCTTGTGGAAATCTATATCGGGTGATGTGTTAGGTCAACCGATGATGGTTCGTTACATGATGATCCATGTAAATACTTAAATAGAGAAATATTCAATATAAACTAAATTAGCTGATACTAAGATAAATTAAATGAATGATCTCCACTAAACAATGGGGTGAATCCATGTTAGAAAAATTTTACCCTTAAGAATAATCATTTTCACTGTGATTAGGTAATGGTCTCTCTAACTCACTTTATGGGGAAAGAAAATAAATCGTGAAATATAATTTAGCGAGGTTTATCCCCAACATGGGTGACTATATCCTCAGTGTATAGAGGTTTTATTTCTTAAACACATTATTGATACTTTATTATAAAAATCAACCAAGAGTAAGATAATACCCTTGAACCCTAAACAATACCGTTGCCAATTAGTTCAATTAGCACCAACTTTCTACCATTATAGAATAAATAACAACATTTAAGAATGAATAAGATAATCATAATCCTCTAATAGACTAATAAGATCATATCTTCTTCCACTATTTCACAAAAATATACTCTTTAGCTATCTCTCATTCCATTTCAGTGATTATATCATTCACATAGTAATCACAATATAACTACAAATCCAATAGAAAATTGGTAACAAATATAAGCCTCTAATTCAATATCTTCGATTATATATGATTTATTCAATATCTAATATCACACTAGTTTTCCTACATATTTTATGTGACTCATTATGTCAAATAATTTCACTCCACCTTCATAAAATTTGATCCACCTAATCCAAATTATAAATCAAATTTAATTATAATTTTTTTTAAAAAAATTGAATCTCTATGGGATGTATTGAACTCAAAAATTACCCATTTTTATCTCACCATATCGCAGACTATATTGAAACATGTTAGTCCCAAAAGGGGCTTAGATGACCTGAGAGGGGGGATGAATCAGGTTATGCATATTCTATTTAAAATTCTACATGCCTTGCTGCATCATGACCTCTTTATTATAAGGGTCACTTCATTTTCTCCTTAACATTTATACTGATCATCACCTTTATAACTCTATCTGGTGATCATTCATAGAAATTAAATCCCGAAATAAATCATAGAAACACATAGATTTTTACCTGGATCACCTTCACTGGGCTACGTACAAGGGGTATGCAATGATAATTTACCAATGTCCCAAATCAACAAGGGATCATTGATTATAAAAGGTTCAGGATAGATCACTTTTATACCTAGGCTCACTGCCTTATATGATTTAGGGACATATCACTACTTCATAGGGGTTACTCCCTATATCTTTTATTTTATGGATCACTTTTGGTGGAAAGTATCACCTTCATCCTCTTTCATTGTTAACTACTCCATAAAGGATTTAAACATAGTTTATAGACATTTAGGTTACATCGTCAACAATGCTTAATTAATTCTCAATTGTTGGTAGATTCTATTTTGAATTTCTTTTTGGGTTTCACCTTCACTTATGTGAAAACACCAGGATGCAACACTTCCACTTTCCATACAATTAGAATAGAATTATCTTTACTATAAACATAGAAATTACCTTAAATTTGTATCTATAAATATTTTCAATAGATTTCAAGTATTCCTTTCACTACCTTGAGTTTAGTAGGGAATACACTCCTTTTAAAAATATACTCGGATAGTGCAGATCTGCTAACTTCGTCATCTTCTTCAGAATTCAGATATGACAATGATATTTTTCATTAGTAAAATATTTTGTAAACTATTTATTCTCTTTCATGAACTTCCTAATTCATTTCATGAGCTATATTAAACATTATAGCGTGAGTGCTTCATGAAACTCCTTTTTCTTCATGAACTTCTTCTACACTATGTAGTGAGAGTGCTTCCTAGATGCCTTTTTTAAGGGATATCCTTTTCTTTGTGATCTTCCTTCACTTTGTAGATGGCCATTGATTCATGGTACTCTTCTATTTTATAAGCTACAGTTCCCTACAAACATTCCCCCTTCATGAACTATGATATCACATAATCCTCCCTCGTAAACCACTTTCTCTTTCATGGAATACCTCCTTCACGAACCACTTTGAACTTATCCAAAGTATTCCAATAGATATCTTCTTTAATGAATTTTTCACTAAATAATGATTTTATTAGTGTCCTTTATATTGGAAAATAAATCCTAGAAAATACTTTAATCAGAATTACAAAAAAATCCATTACATCTTTAGAAATCACAATGAACTTCTTATGTGTTTCTCATAGCGCAAACCCATTGTGAGTCGCGTAGCATGATATGTGGTTTGTATATCACTTCTATGTAGAAATATTTCCTTTTATAGTTTTCCTTCACCATTATTTATACTTTGAATGTGTTCAACATACTTTTCTATGCAGTCTTCATACTTTTTTTTTGCTAAATCCCTTCCCTTTACATAAAAAATCCTGATTTTGAGGCCTAAAAATGTGGAAAACACTAGAAAATTGTGCAACCTTATACATATCTACATAAAAAACACCAACCATACTGAAACATTGTTATCTATATTTGTAAACAAACATAATCAGACTAAAAACACCAAGAAATTACATTGAGGTATTTTTTCCCAAGAATCTCCTCCTTTTGGTTTGTGGAAAACACTTCAAAGTTTTGATTAGCAGTTAAAGTCTTACTCACAAAACACTTTAATCCCAATGATCCATTATCATCATGAGAAAATAGAGTATCATGAAAAGTTAATCAATAAATCACTTCATTCCAAAACCACTCAACTAATTTCATCATGGTCCCAATATTTCATGATATATAACCTTTTATCTATCATTTGTAATATTAACAGATTTTAAACTCCCCCTACTTCACTGATCCATCTATCATCAGCTACTCCCCTATCTTGATTAATACATTTTTCTCATTTTATATCCAATATTCTCAACATTTTTTAATAAACCCTTTGTTTAATACTTTATTGTCCGCAATAGGGTAAAGAACATTGATCAGCATATTAGGGAAATGCACATCATACCATAGGGAGAGGGAGGTCCAACATCCACCCTTGTTCAAGTGTGGGGAGTCTACTAAACTCCAAGATCCAATAAGTGACATTTAAATTCTTCTTTGGGTAAGGAATTTTTTGGAATTTCTAAAATATATTGTTATTTAGGCACATACTATAACTTCCAAAACCCTCGATCCACCTTCTCCTTGATAAAATTATACTTGATTTCAATGTTCCTTATTGTGAGTGATGGATTGTATTTTTTTACTAAGATTTATATCACATTAATTATCATAATGAATAATAATCAGATACTTCACTTCAATATCCCCCTCTCCCATAGAATTCAATGGGGGATTCCTAAATTTATGAATCTACTCCCCCTTAGTCAATGATATCCATTTATTGTATTTTCAATAAAAAACGAAATCATGAGGGGAAACACATTATTATTTTATCTACTGAAATCCAAAGAAATAGAAATTTCTCTCCCCCTTTGGTCAGGAATTTATGATTATCCCATCAGGAACCATAAGATTACATCCGATGAACACATGGTTATGTCAACTATTTACAATTTCTCTTTTGATTCCATTTATCAAATTAATATTGAAACATTGATTCTTTTTACACTTTTCAAAATAAGATTCATATAATTCTTGATAGTTTCACACTACTAAAATATTTTTAACAAGTTAAATCACTACTTGGCATAGAGTCATTGATAGATCCTATAAGCCTAATAAGATAGAACTTTTTTTGGAAATAATAGTTTAATACCATAAAAAACAAATGTTTTCCATGTCACTTACATCCATAGATTCAAGCAGTGTGATGTTCCTCAATTTTGTAGAGGACTCCCTCATAATATAAGGTTATATCACTATGAGTGATTGTCACAATATCTATATGAAAACCTCCAACTTTGGAATGATATAAGTCATTAATATCGATTGTTGAGGTGAATCCATATGTTGAATTACTCTAAAAATGGGGATATAACTATTCAAAAACATTTTTTGTTTTCACTTTTAGTATCTTGGTATCCTGAAGACAGTTAGATAATACCACATTGTCAAAAAAAATAGACAATCATGAAATACATGAATTTTTATTATTCTCCCCTAATTAGTCTTCTCTTGGTAGAAAAATAACACTTGAGCTAAGTCATGATACCAATGGTTGAATATTAAATGAAACTTGGAACCAATAGATCATCCAAATATAGCTTCGACAACTCTTCTGTTTCACAACTAGCTCTACATCACATAATTTACCTTTTTCCACAACATGTAACTTTCAGACAAAAATATTAAAAATAATGTTTTTTGTGTAACACCACTCTTATAATTTGACCCCATATTTTAATTTCAAGAGTTTATATTATTCTTGTTTCATGTATCTCAATCAACTAATGTACTTTTTCCCTTTCAGCAAACACACACACACACCTTGGATTTTATATCCCCCTTAGTCCAACACAACATCAAGAAAATATTAGAAACATTTAACACATAGGGGGAGGGGTTTCTTTGGAATCCTCAAGAGGATAATTTTGGTTAATCTTGTTGGACCAACCCTTTGATATTTTCTTTATAAAGCATTGTACTCTTTCTGTACTTATTCTAAATTCATGGCCAACTTCATATATTCTATAAATATAATTAGATATTATTTACCCAAATTCTTAATATTCTTTCGATATGTAGGTTTTTTTAGGATTTTATTTTTCATAGTTTGAGGTTTAATCCCATTGTTACAAATTGAATTCTTTTCTGATCCATTTTTATGCCATTTTTCAAGGTACCTATTCTAAAAAAGAATATTTCCAAATATCATCTTCTCTTGTTTCTTCCTCCATTGGAGGGATATTTATCTTGCCTTCACTTATCTCCATGAGGTATGACACATAATTTTTTTTAATCATTCTTCTTTGGTTTTTCATTTATCAATTATCTATCTAAAATCACCTAGATGTGCATAGAGTGAGTATTTCACTGAACATGAATTATTTTTACTTGCAATTAGAGCAGTTCCTTGTGTTTCTTCTGATGATCTAAACCCATTTTTAAATTTAATATTATTTCTTCGAGTATGGGATTTCTCATTATAGATAACTAGAGTTTGGGATATCCTTGTTAGTTCTTTTTCCTTCCCTCCTTTCTTCTAGAAAAAATATATTTCCAAATTCCTATGATTAGAATATATAAATCATCTCCCATTAAAAACATACATCATATCATCATTTTTTGGCAGAGATGTTGAAGTATTTAGAGTTCTTATTCTAAAATTGATACCATGTTCTTATTGACACATACTCAAGGTGTGTCTCTATCTTCCAAAATAATATCATTTTATGGATACTTTATTCTGAGAGATGTTTCTTTTAGACATTTCAAGAATCATCTAGTTATTATCATATTTAGAAATATTTCTATCTTCAAAAAATTAAATGTATCTCAATGCTTGAAAAAAATATGAAATATGACCATGATTACCACAAAAATAAAACATGTTTTAATTACTTCATGTAAAAGTATTTATAGATCTTTTTGCAGCATCTAAAGGATTTTTCCTACTTCGAAAACTATTCATGGATATATTCATCTCATGAATGAGAGAGGTTTCATAATATCCAAAGCCATAGTTTCCCAGAATACATGTTTTTTGGGTTGAAAAAATCATTTCATATTTTTCCTATAAATTTGAATATTTTCCTTTCATTTCATTATCACCTACCAATGGATAATCAAATAGTAAATGAAAATCATCCTTTAATTTTAGCATGCATTTGGAATTAGATTTTTTTACTTATTTCTGGATTTACTCTAGCTCTTTTACAAGTTATTGTGTCTTCTTGTCCCTAGATTGAAGTGGAGCATTATGTTCTCTCTTGAGAGTCTTTATACTAGTCATCTCATATTTCAAATCCAGAGAGAGATTATCCATTGTGTCAATTTGTTCCTTTATTTTAAAATTCATCTAATAAATAGTATCTTTAAAGCTTCAATTACCCTGAACTAGTTCTGATAGGTGTGTAGAAAGATCTTTATTTTTCTCTCCCAAATTCAAAATTTCTTTTTGACATCATATTATTTCCCTTTTCATCAGCTTTTAGTTTCAATGGTTATTTATATTAGTAATAATTATTATACCTTAAATCTATGGGTACATCAAAAATTATTTTATTTAAACCTTTTAACTAGTTGTCTTCAATTTCTTACACTTGGATTCAAATATAATTAGACTCATTTCTTCTTTCAATTTCATATCTAAGAAAACTTCCAATTTTGGAATTCTTGTAATTTCTTCATCGTCGGTAGTTCCAGCATCACTTAGAATATTAGGTTTTTCAATAATTACTATAGCATCATTGAGTGAGTAAATATTTTCACTATCTAATTCATAAAAACCATTATGAGGTACATTGTTGGTTTCCTTAAACTGAATCCTACTCTTTCCATAGACACTTCCACACTAAGGATTACAACCAAGCATCTTCTACTTTATTGAAGTTATTCCCTTTTCCATGGAACAAAGATATAAGAGAAAAATATCTTCAATTCCAATAGTAGAATGCACCAATTCAGAGCAAGCACATTTGATAAAATAAAATTATTCTCAGATACCAATTGTTAGTTACCAAAGGGGATTAGATTAACTGGGAGAGGGGTTGAATTAGGATGTGAATATTCTATTCAAAATTCTTCCTACCCCACTGGATCATGACGGATTTATTATAAAGGTCACTTAATTTACTATTTATTGTTTTTATTGATCTTTTTCGTTCCAACTTTATCTTATGATGATGCATAGAAAGTAAAGAAGGAAAGCAAGCATAAGGACATAGAGATTTTTACTTGGTTTTCCCTCACTAGCCTACATCCAAGGAGAGTAAAATAGAAATTTTCTGATGTCCCAAATCCACTAAATCTCACTACCCATACAAATTTTGTGTTAAATAAATTATATACCCATTATAACTATATTACATGATTTAGGGATAGAACACTACTTCACAAGGATCACTCCCTAGATCTTTCATTTGATGTCTCACTACTAGTGGAAAGGATTGCCTTTTTCCTCTTCCTTTAATCACTACTTTGGATATGGTTCGCACATAGTTTATGGACATGTGGGTCCCTTCATTGTAAAAATTGAATATATCCTAAATTTTAGGTATATTAATTATTAAAGTTATTTTTTGGATACTCCTTCACTTCTATGAAAACACTTGGATTCAGTAATTCCACTATCCATAAAACTTGAATAGAATTCTCTTTACATTAGAAAAAGAAATTAACTCATATTTAAATCCTGAAAGATCTTAAAGTGATGAAAATTATTTCTAACACTACCTTTTATTTATAAGGAAATAAACCCCCTCTTTAAATATAGTAGTATGGTTTAGATCCACTATCTTTTTCATCTTCTTCATATTTCAGATATGATTGTCATATTTTTCACTCGATAAAAATTTTCTAAACTATTTATGCTACATCGAAAACTTCATAATTCCCTTTACAAGATAAATTTTACTATGTAGTGTGAGTTCTTCCTAGAACATATTTTTCTTCATGAAATACCTCTACACTATATAGCATGATTTCTTCATGAGTTGTCTTTGCATCACAAATAGCCTTAGCATCACAATCTGTCTTCACTTTTAGATGGACTTTTATTCATGATTCCCATTTATTTTTCAATATAAATTTCCCCAAAAACAAACCCTCTTTGTGAATTATGCCTTTGTGGAATCCTACCTCATGAACCACTTTCTCGTTCACAAAATACCTCATTCACGATCCATTTCAGACTTCGCTAAATAATTCTAGTGATGTTATTCTCTAATGAATTTTTCTCTAACTAATGATTTTATTAGGCTCTTTTAAATATGAAAATAAATCCTATAAAACCCATTAAACACAATTACCAAAAACTTCATTGTGGATTTTGCAATCATTGGAAAATTACTATGTGATCCGCAAAGTGAAAACCCTTCTCGATTCACATAGTGTGTTATGTGGTCCACATAGCGCTTCTATGAGAAAAAATTACCTTTTTGATTTTCATTCACCATAAAGAAAACTTGAAATGTGGTCCACATTCTTTTATTTGTGCAATCCCTTCCTTTCTATAAAACAAATTCTGATTTTGAGGCCCAAAAATATGGAAAACACTGGAAAATTGTGCCACCATAAGCACATCTTATTCGGAAACACCAACCATACTAAAATGTGGTTGTATATCTTTTTGAACAAAAATAATCACTCCAAAGACACTAAAATTAAACCTTGAGGTATTTTTTCCCAACAAAACATCTATCTCACCATCCACATCAGTAAACTACTTTAGGTTCTATGACATAACCACTTCTCATTCATTTAATTTTTCATCCATTTCAAACCCATGGTAAAACTGCATCTACATCAACAATGAATAGAATACTCGAGACCACAATATAATAAATCTCATATAAAAATTCTATGTATAATTCCTTGTACCATTCTCTTCTCCCCATTTTAGTTCATCTCTAGTAAACCTCATATCCAAAAATGATTTGATTTTTGGCATGTTCATGAATCCAACTCCTAATTTTATCCTTTGGATTTGGGCACCAAAATGACTTATGTAATTCCCATTTTGGAAAAAAAATATTATACTAAAATTATCAATGTTCTATATATTTTTATATAGATATTACAGTGGCTTCTTCCCTTTTTTGTTTGATCTCTAAGAATTGTGATTTCTAAAACACCTTATACCATCAATCCATATTTTATAAATATAATATATCTTTAAAACATATTTTTAAAAAAATATACCATGGTAACCATGTTATTTCCTCTTCTCTAGCTCCTCAAAAAACCACTACATCTATAAATCCTCTCAAAAATTCCTTTCTTTCCATTTTTCTATTTTCAATATCTTGTGCCATGAAATAAATGGCCTATTCATTTTAATTAGTTAATTCAAATGATAACATGATTTTTAATATATTCCATTGTTTATAATATTATTACCATAGATTAACTTTTTATTACATCCTGAAATTCTTGTTCCATACTCCATATTCAGAAAAATTCTTTTTTTATTTCTCCAAGTGCATCTATACAAGCTCAAACATCTCCAAACACTAAAATATTCTATGAAATACATTTTATAACTCACTAAACATCTATCCAAATGGTTTGAACATCATAAAATGTATTTAAAACAAATAAAACCTCATAACTAATGGGACTGGCATTTTTTTTTAAGAAATTAAAATTGGCCCTATTATCTACTTTTAACTTGATTTACGTTTTAATAATATATATATTATTTTAAAAAATATATCTATGTAATAATTTAATTTGTTTTATTTCATATCATTTAAAAATAATTCTATAAATGTTAATTTTTTTATTTATATATGTAAATAATGTATTTTATTAAAATTATTCATTAAAAGTGATGGGTTTAATATTTAGAATAGAAAATAAATAACATATAAGAAGGAAATTTTTAAAAATAGAGGATTTTTTTCCAATGGGTTATTTTTATTTGATTTTATTGTATAAATAATTAATATATATTAATTACATGTCAAATATATTATGTATATCCCATTAGTCACTACTACATTTTAATTATAAATTAAATAATATTATTATTGGATATATGTATACCCAATGGCCATATATCCAATAAACATATATCTTATAGATATATAATAGTCATATTAATATTTCTATGCTTATATATAACCATACATACTTCTCTAAAATCATTTACCTAATTTCTTTACTCAAAATGACTATAATATTTTTAATATTTTTTATTATTTCTATAGTTATGCTCAACAATATGATCTTTAGGGGTGATAATGAGGATAAATACTTCGATCTTGTAGTATTTTTATTTACTGGTGGTTTCATTTCTTTTATAGTTTTCAAAAAAAATCCATATAGATTTCATGTAATATTAATTTTTATTTCATTTTATCTTGTAAAATTATACCCTATTGAAATGATACATTTTTTAGCACTACATTACATGTTATACATGTTATTTAACTAATATTAATTACTAAAGGGGATTTCATACTAAAAATGGGGTGTTACAAGTACCACTACCACTACCATATGAATCTTATTGGTAGGGAATTAAGAGCATATTTTCTTCTTTGGGTGTGTCATGAGGGCCATCGAACTTCTAGTGGTAGAGACTAGTCCACATTTTAGTTTTGTATTTTGGGATATTTAGTGTCCATAATGGTAACAAGATTATGGTTTATTGGTTCTCATATAGACAAAATGAGGGGATTTATTTCCCATATACCCCATTCATCCACCCTAGTTCCCCATCAATATGAGTTTTTAGGGATCATTGTATTTTTAAAACAATGGTACAATCTTTCATTCATAATTATTATCCTTACTCCTCTAATTTCTGTGATTTCATATAGGAGTAAAATTATTTAATTTCAATAAAGCATGTTGAAATCATTTAAAATCATGGATATTGAATCTGAAATGGATATAGGGATCTTAGTATGGATAAATTAATCCCATTTTTATCCATTTTAATAAAGTTAAGCCACCCAGTGAGTTATTATTGATTTTATTTCAAATTTTAATAAATATTTTATTTGTTCGAGTAATTAAAAATAAGTATCTTTTTCTAGGAGGACTAGAATACTTCCATGGATCATTATCATACCATTTTTTATAGTTTCAACATAATTATACCATATAATTAGTTTTTATGGTTCAAAAAAATATGATATTTTATACAGATTTATTAAATTATGGAATTATGAGTAGTTTAATATATTAGAGGATCATGGGTATGAAGGATGGTCGAGATGGATATGAATGGAAATAAAAGAACTTCATTGATTTATTAGGCCATTAATCAATGATATTATTTATTATTATGACATTTAAAGGATTTTATAAAGGTTGCATTATGTTTGTGAGATATTATTTGTATGATCAACTTGATTTCATAGTATCATATTAATCTCTAATATGGTATGAACTTATGTCTACCTAATAATAATTTATGGACAATATATCCTAGATAAATATTTTTTTTGGTGGTTCCATTGTTAAATGAGTGTTATATTATTAATTTCATAGTTTTTTGAATTTAATGTTGTGTTATGGTTTTAAGTAATGGAATAACTGAACTTAACAAAATGTTTTCCAAAGGTGATAACTATTTTGGAAATTATATTTGAATAAAAATAGAAATATTTTATTAATTTATGGATTTGAATTGATATTTAAAAGTAAAATTAATGATTTATTGATCTAAGTTTTCACTAGAATTAAGTTGATAGAACTTCATGTGTAAGGTTAATAGTAGATGTGTTTTTAATTGTTAGTAAAAGGAAGTTTTGATCCATGTTAAGAATATATACAATGAAAACTTGTTTTAATAAATGTTTTTCTCTAATTTAAAATATCTGAGAAGTGGCTAGTTTCAAAATATTGAGGTCCATTAGTTCCTGTTTGGTTTAATGAATACATTGTATATATACACTTACTTAGACGATAACAAATGATAATGTATGTTGATTGTTTTTTAAACCTTCCCTATAATGATAATTATGTTCAGTTTTGTTATTAATTGAGTCCCTTTTTAATCTATTTTCATGGTACATTGATATTTTGTAGTGATATTGAGATATATTCTATTACTCTGAGTTTTCCTATTTTCTTGGAGCTAACCTGTTCAGTTTTAGTTAGGCATTAATGGGAAATTACACATAGGTTATGATTAGATCCTTTGATGATATATTTAAATTCATGAGACATGTCATGTTAACTAACATAGGGGTAAGTGAGAATTAATGGGAGGAAGAAGATGGGTCCTTATAGAGAGTTTGGAGATTTTGGTTTTTATTCTTTTCAAATCAGATCCATTGAATTTTGATCTTTTCATCAAGAATGGTTTTGGATCAATATGTCCTGACACCAGAAATAGTAGTGGATAATTCTAGGATATTATACAATAATGGGTTTTACTTCATGAAGGTCCTAATAAACGACTCTAAATAAGGTAAATATTTATTCCAAGCATCTCATGATCCTCATATCTAAGTATTTGAATATACTAGGTAATGTATTACTATTAATTAAAGGGATGTCAAGGAATGAAATGACCCTTATTGTAATTCCCCGACCCCAGAATCCTAGAGTCAGTGCATTATTACATAAAATTGGCATGATACAAGGAATCATTTCCCGAAATACCGATCAGTTTAGTAGCCTTGGAAGTACTAGATACATTCATAAGTTTTACATTACATCGTGAAATAAAAACATCAAATACATTTTTCGCATTTGAAAATACTTATATCCTTAACCTATCCCAACAAGTCAACCATAAAATACTTCTTCACATCCTAGTAAAAATAGAACATAGAAAGGGGTGATCTCGGATACTCAGTAAGGATAACAATATAACAGAAACTTTCCTTAATAAGCATAAACGTTTATGGAAATTTATAAGACTAAAACAAAATCCTTTTAAACATAAACTTAAAAATAATACGGAAAATATAAAATCAAATAATTCTATTTACTTAATCACATGGATATTCTACTAGTCGAATAATCACATGCAATATCAATAGCCACTTTCATAATGATAGAATGCATAATGCCATACTTTATAACCACATAGTCAAGGCCTTGTGCCAAGAATACAAATAATATTTTGTCAAGTACTTGTTACAAGACACTATTTTATCTCATTAGACCTACTGATGCATCGAGGAGCTATAGTAGGCTCCACCCGTCACTTACTAAGTCCAATGCATTCCTCATATGAAAAGGTTTAAATATAACATAAACATTCGTATTAAAATAATCATAGGAAATGTAAATACTTTATCCATAAACCATGAATGGTATAAAAATAACACATCCACATTTAAATATATCACAAAACCTTAAATACAATATGGAAGATTTGTATCATAAATAAATCAACTTCAAATGGGTTTAAAATCCATCAAAGAATGTTGGCATAGAAGAAATCAAAACATTTTGAGAGTAATATATCTTTCGATTTCGAAATCATTTAGAATTCATGTAATTATAATATAAAACATTTATTTTTAAAATATTCTTATAATATTGTAAGGTAAGCTTCGATGATGTTATAATGGCAGAAAATAGCTGCACCTGCCGTAAAAAACATTCTTACCTTAATTTTGTCGAAAAGGTCATAAAGTACCTTGTTTGGAAAATGACGAAAAGATTCATTTCAAAAAATATAATTTCAAATAAGTGTATATATTAATTTAACCCATTTTATAGTAAATAGTAAAAAAAATTGAAATAAATTTTAAATAAAACACGTATGTGTATGATAAAGAGTTCCCAGTAGATACTTACGTAAAACAAACCTCAGATAATAAAGAGATAGTGAAATTAACCCTTACCATGTACTTTTCCTTAGTATATGGTATGTTAACCTCTTGTATAATAGTTAAAAAATTGTTATTAAATTATAAAAAAACAATATACATAAATATTATATCATATATGATCCTCTAATTTTTCTTTGTTAATAATATTTTAGTAGTATCATCGTTTCAGGTGTTAACTGATTCATTTTCCTTTATATAATTGGTTGTGTAATCCATGTTTGTTATGGATAGGATGTATTTTATTCATATTCATAATGATATTATGTTCTTAAAAATTATTTTTAATCTTTAAATGAAAATTAATCTGGAATGATTATGATGGGGAATGAATCTCATCGCTTTCGTAGAGATGGTAATCCGTACGTGCACACGAGCGACAATATCATTATATTAATGGTGAAATAGTATGTAATTGGATGGTATATAATATATAAAGAATAAATAATATGTTATATTTATTATTTTCATCATTTATACTCATTATTATACCCACCCAAATAATTAAGTGTTTTAATGACAAACTACACAATGACATGGAGACGGTAAGTCGTACTTACGCACGTATAGTGACTTTTTCATTCATATGATGGATATAATAATGAATATGGTTCTACCATTTTTATAATAACATCATATTATATATAATATATTGGAGTTATTATTTTATAATAGAAACAACAAAGAAAGAGGAAGTGGAAGAAGAAAAGAACTTGGAAGATGTGATGAAATATTAACCTCTTCTTCGGGTTCTTCCTTTTGATTTTATCAAAATGGCTCCTTAGGATAGATTTATAACCAAATAAAGGCCTCTAGGATGAAGGAGGGAAATTTGGGAGAATATTTGGTCAGGGGTTGGCCTATTCAAAAGGATTTGGAGTTGTGATATTAAGAGAAGGGGAAGTACCCTTTTATAAGAGAGGTGAGGGTCACTTTAGGAAAAGCTTGAAATATTATTTTATAATAAAATCATTTTCTATTTCTAATGGATCCAAAATGAATTTTTTCTAGGATAATGTGGGTATGGGTCTAAAAACTCTCAACCAATAGGTTTTAGACAAGTTTAGGTCACCATATTAACCTTATCTTTTAGGTTTAAATCTTAGTTAAATAGTTTGACGTTTACGATGTCTCTTTGTATTTTTATATTATATGGTTAATAAAATTACTATAAGACGACACGATAACCCCATGTGGTTCATTATTAATATATATATAACCTTATCTAAGTCTTTTGGATGAACGATATATTTTTAGGAATATTATTTCAATTAATAATATAGTATTTGTTTTAAAAACTCAATTATGTCAATTTTGACACTATTTAGTATTTGGTTTTTGTGAAAATCATAACAGCATTCTTACTTCGAAAAAAATTATTTAATCAACCCTAACATGTCATATTGAGCTATAAAATTATTGTAATTCATCAAAAGTCTCAAATTACTTTTAATTGGATATTTATAATATAAATTATTTTAATATATGATTAATAAGGTAATTACTACATCATTGTGTCATAAATAAATTAAATTATTTAACGTCAAAAATTTATAAATAAAATACCATTATGTAGGAAATAATTTTATATTTCTAATGAATAATTATAGTTGAATTTATATTGTGTGTAACCCTATATTAAAATTGGTTTAGTTATTAATCATTGAATTTAAATCTTTTAACTCTTCTTTAAATAAAATAATAATAAATGTCCTAATCTAATCCAAGTTGACCAAAAAAGATCATATTTTATTCCTAAGATTTTTTTTGGTAGAATTATAATTATCCAATAGAATTAGGACATGTTTTAGGGTAATTATGATATCATTTTTACCCTTAATTACCTTATTTACTTTTAATCGTGGTAAATAAAAGTTAAAAGTTATTGTTCACCAAAAATTATTTTCATCTTATTGAACCACATATTACTTACTGATATCATCTATGTCTCTCAGATTTTTGAAATTCAACTCACAGAAGTGGTAAAATTAAGTTTTATGCAAATTTGCAAATGCTCCTAGGAGGTGGGTAAAAAAAGATAAAATAAAATTTTTATATATCTAAACTTATTATAAAATGATTCCAATGAATTAAATTTAACTTATATAGGTATTATGTATCTATTTTTACCTAAAATAAATTTAAATAAAATAAATAACATTTAAATAAAAAATTCGTTTTTAACCAAAAACGTTGTGCTTTTCACTATTTATTAAAAATTGAATGTTTTCAGAAAAATACCAAAAATCCACCCTAAGAAAATTATGATATTCCGAATTAAAAAATGAAGTCCACATTGAAAAATAAATTTATAAAATTTCAAAAATTGGGTATTACTATTCATAATGGCTAGTTTGATTGGTCACAGTGTGTTAGAATCTTGAAGTTGCATAAAATGCAAGCTATTTCATTATTCGAAGGGAAACGTACCGTGGAAGCTTTGGGTGTTACATTTATATATTGATTATGGTTTATTTATTCATATCTTCCACTGTACTCATACCCTTATTGAGAATTTGTGATCTTTCTTTTCTTATGATTCATTCCCTACGATGCCAAGATAAGTATTATGATTTATATGAAGGGTTATAATAGAGGAATTAATGATGCACTTGAAGAAAACACATTGTTGCGATTTATGTTTTCATTTGTAAAATGATATTCAAGTATATATCATGTTACCAAGACATCTAAAATATTCGGTCCTTTAGTGTGTGATTCCTTGTATATTATTTCAATATAATAAAGTAACCATCCACTTTAGAATACTACGTTTGTGGCCTTTATAGTTGGTATCAATGAAGTTTACTACAATCCTTGGAAACTAGATTTAGTAAAACATATATTAGGGAACATAACCCTATGACAGACATTGAGGATAAGTGTAAGGGAGCATCCTAAAGTTTTTGTAATGTAGATATTATGTGTTTTTTTCTATAAATAAATATATGTATGGATACTAAAAGTAGACTTGGTTCTTGGACTTATGTACCTAGGGGTAATAAATTAGAAAAATGTGTGTCAGGATTAACTCGAGTGTTACCTGGTACACGAAAACAAGCCTTACTACACACATAGTTTTATACTCTCAGGGGATATTCTTAGGATAATTAAAATTTTCTTTACAACCTTATGAAGGATTTGAAAATACTCTTATGATATGAAAATTGTCCCAAAGAAACCATGTTTATGATTATAAGATTATTCATGCATAAATTTTTCAATTTATGTTAATTAATTTACTATTTTGGGGGTTATAAATTATTTTTCATAATATTATGATCTAATATAGTGTATTAAATTATATTGAAATTGTGCCTAGTGGAAGGAATGTAATTCCTATTAATTCAAATACCCTAACTAGTTATTTCCATCCTAGGAAAGATAATGAAGTTAGGGCTAGAGATATAGCTAGAACTATTCAAATTATAATTATATAGGGGTAGCTGACTCAGGTTATGAGTAATAATATTTCCTGTATAGAGTATCTTATTGATACACTATGAAATGTAACAATTTTAGATTAATTTATAGATCATAAACCTATATTATTTAATGGGAATACAAATCTATTTGTACCTAATCAATCGATAAGTTCCTCAGATAATATATTTCTCTCTTTAGAAAGAAATGAAAGGTAGAAAGTTTTCATGGTAGCTTACCATCTATTATGAGATACTAATCAATGTTCTTAATTTATTCAAAATTATAAATATGGATAAGAAATAAAAAACAAGGAATGGAATTATTCTAAGTTACACTTCTTGGAAAATTATTTTCCTCGTGAACAATTAGCGGATATGGAGAGACAATGCCTAAGTCTAAAACAAAAGGAAGATATGAATTTTTCTAAGAATGAATATAACATTATAATGTTAGTAAATAATGTTTTGGAATATATACATAATAAAAATAAAAATATCCATTATTTCTTAGATAGTGAAAATCCAATACTTTGAAGTGCACTAATCTCTGAAACATTCACATCATATGAGGATATAGTTTTATGTGTTGTCAAGATAGAGAAATAATTCACCAAGTATTATGGTTTAGGTTGTAAATAATAGAAGAAGAGTGAGTCTGTGCAAAATATAGATAAAGGTAATAAGGGAAAGACGGATTTTTTATGATGTGATAATTTTGGAATGAAACACACTGGTACTTGCTCTAAGGGAATGGGGGTGTAACACCCCGATTTTTTTGGTGATTTTTTTTTCAAATTAATTTAATCTTTTGATATTTTTTTCACATCAAGAAACACTAAAAATAGATTTTCACTAAGTCAAATATTCCTTTCACATAGATCTAACTTGGCATATGTTACACTCAATCCCAAATTGGCGTATGTTAAACAGAACAGCAAGGTTAGAATATGTTACATGCAAGATTGACCTTCCTCGATGACTTATGTAACACGCAAGACCGAATGTAACCTAAACATAATATATTAATAAAAATAATATTATAATGGAATATAACCAAGAAATTTATTCTATGGATATGAATAGTATTAACTAAATTAATAAAATATGTGTTGTATATAAATATAAGATGAATTAATAAATGAATATGAAAACTGATTGAATATAAAGGAAAATATTATTATAGTTACAAATATATTTTAACCTACTAAATTAAATTAATTACAATTTTTAAGTGATATTAATGTAATAAATAATTTATATAATCAATCAAATATTTTTTTTATTAATCCAATAGATTCGATAGACATAAGAAAAGAACAAACCCAATTTTATGCATAAAACCCTTTTTAAGGTAGTTTCACCGCCTTTTAGGGGAGAACCCATTTTAAACTCAATTTTTGAAACTTTTATAGATTTAATATGTTAAAATAAACATTATATTTTTAATCTGAACATAAAAATTAGGTTGGGATAATTTTTTGGTATTTTTATGAAAGGTTCTATCTTTTGATGAATAGTTAAAAATACTCGATTATAATTCAAAACTTCTTTTTAAAATAATTTATTTGTAAGGATAAATTATAATTTTAATTGGTTTAATACTTTTTTTAGATAATATTTTTATCAATTAATCCAATTTCTATCATTGTAACCAATTTCACATTAAAATTGGATATAAAAAATTAGAAAACTTTGGGATGTTTTTACTTTAAAAACCTCAAGTGTTGTCCCATCAGCGGGATTAATTCTAAATTAATTTTTTCTGCTTATTTAATTATAATATTTCTAAATGGATTAAAAATTTAGAATAAAAATAATTTCTATTTTATATTAAGGTCAAAATTTTTTCTCAAAAAATATTAGTGAAAGCGATTAAAATTAATTAAATCAGTTAAGAAAAAATTAGGTTAATAATTAAACCTTAAATTTAAGACCCAAAACGACCGATAAACATGTAAAAGACCAATTTTATGTCCATATTTAGACCCTATAATAAATTTTCTTTACCTTTTTTCATTATTGGATCCACTTACAACACAAAAAACTTGGGTGGATTTCTCTCTTCAAATATTTACAAGAGTAACACTCCTCCTCCACTATAATATACCACCACCTACACCCATTACTCACACCTCTAAAATATCTGAATTTAGGCCAATAAATTCCCAATAAAATTCCCAAAAATCCTACCTTAGACCTTGAATCCCCCTTTAGGGTAGAAATCCTCTCAAGTAAGTCTTTTGGCACAAACCAAAATGAGTTACCTGATTTAGGGGTAACATCTTCTCTCAAACTCCTTTCCTTTACTTTCCTTCTTTACCCCCTACACTATATTTATTCCATTATTTTTTGAGAAAAATAGTATCATACATATAGTATGTTGTTTTATACTATGTTTTATACCTAAACATACAGACAACTCCATCTAATGGATATCAAACATATTGTTTTTGTGTGTGGCGAACTACTACTTCATGAGATGAAGATTGTTCATTTTTCATTTACCACCTATCATGGTGGCCATTATGATAGACACTCTATTTATATATGTTATATATTATATATATTATTTATTTAAAAATATTTATTCATTTTTCAACACACATATATTTACTGATCATTTGGTGTTAATACGATAATCACGTTTGAGGAAGTGTGGACTATCGACCCCTCAAAGCGATGTGATATGTTCACCCACCACATAGAATGTATTAAGGATGGTTTTAGTAAAATTATATAATATATATTATATAATAATGATAACTTAATAATTATATATATATATACACATTTCATTTACATAATTTCTTTCAAAATGATAATAAAAATGGTGCTAGCGTTCATGCGTACGTACGACTTACCGTCTCTAGGAACAGTGTATTCCATTTTGAACATATTTATGATATAAATTATTATAATTAACATCTACAGGATATAAATGATATTTATATCATGATTTAAAATCTTGAATCATTATATAGGTATAATTACCAACGATATAACAAATTAAGACACATGCGAAGAACAAAGCAAAAATTGCCCAAAGTTAGACCTTAACAAAGGATCATTAACTAGCAGGTAATATAAGGTTATAATAAAACAATATATGGTATTATATATAATAATATGGTTCTGTAAAATATGTATAATAAATTTATATTTATTACACAGGTGTTTTGAATGAGTAGGACAAGAGTAAAGACGCAAGGTAAGGGGACTTCATCTCACTTTTAATTTTGTGAGATACATGTTATGTTCGCCGCCCTTTCCATTTATGTGGTGTATATATGAACATTATTTTATTATATTTATATTATAAATAAATTTATGGTTTTTCAAATTTCTATTTTATGATACTTCTATCATGGGGTTTAAGTTTCCAAAGTTACCTAATCAGTAAAAAAAATGTCTCAATTTTCCTTCTTTGAGACACATGTTTTGTTATGCCCCTAAACTCTTTTTAAAGGTGTACATACTCCCATTTTACATGTTATATCATAAATATCCTTATTTTTTATGATATAATAAGCTTCATGTAATTTTATTTTCTTATATGGTGAATATAATCTCATTTTACTGAGTTATAAGAGTCTATTGAGGCAATCTCATCACTTTTTGAGATTATTTATGTTCATGCTTCCATTGATGAAATATTATGATCTATATCTCAAGAACACTCATGAGTTTTCTTATCCTATATTTTTTCAAGATATAATTGTGTTAGAACCATTTTTTCTCCATTTGGTACATAAGATAATTTTTTTATGTAATATTTGATTGTCTCTCTCTTCGGTCGGAAATCTAATGTATTCAAAAACCTTGTTTTCAAAAATGTTTTCAAAATATTCTTAAAGATATTTTTTAAGGAAAAAAATTTTAAATGTTTTATTGTTTTCAAAGATTCATTTTTTTTTTTTCAAACCCATTTTAAAAAAAATGGTTTTCAAAAGATTTTAGGTTATAAAAAAGTAGTTTTCAATGAATAAAGGATATTTTCCACAAGAAATGGTTTTTAAAGATAATTTAAAATTATTTTCCATATAATATGACATCCATTTATTTTAATCATTCCCTTATAGTAAATGATCTAAATTTTCCATTCATATACTTTCTATTAATGGGTTGTTCTTAATGTCATGGTCTTTATGAAGCATGTTTCCCTTTCATCGGTTACATGTTTATGAAACCCGATTCTTTTCACGGGTTATGATCTGATGAAATGGTTTGGAAACCTATCTCTTTTACATAAGTTTTAATGTGATGAAATGTTAAGGATACCCATTTCATTTCATGGGTTGTGATTTGATGTTTATAAAACCTATGTCTTTTTATGGGTCATGATATGATGAATGTTTTATTATCTTATAGAACATGTATAAATGATTTTATTATTATATGTGTGGGACCTATATCTCCCTCCACTGCATTGGGTAACGATGGATGAATCATTACTATAAATGTTATGCTTGAACATGACTACATGTTCACAATGTTATTCATGAACTTGTTTTCATGTCCATAAGTTTATGCTTGAACCTAATTAAATGTTCACAGTGTAATGGGTTAGTATTATTACATGTTCAAAATGTTATACATGGACCTGGTTTCATGTCCATTAGGTAATGCAAGAAACTGATTGCACTTTCACAATTTTATGAATAGACTTTGTTTTACATCTAAAAGGTTATACATGAACATGATTAAATGTTCACAATGTTATTCATGGACCTGGTTGCATGTTCACAAGTTGATTTTGGGTCCTGATTTCATGTCCTTAACTTAATGAGTGAACCTGTCTCTACTTATACATGTTCACAATGTTATAAACCAACATGCATTCCATAAATTTCATATCTTTTATTTTGTTATGATTCCCTGGCCTATGTTATTTATTTCTTTACAATTCATGTCTTATGGACTTCCATTCTTTATTATGTTCTATAATATGCAAGCCATGATCTTCAAATATTATGCTAGAGTTCAATACCCTTTTGTTTATGTTATGCTTATGCATCTCCCTTGTTTACCCTTACTAAGCATTTGAGCTCACCCCTTTTATGTTAACTTTCTCTATGTTATGAAGAAAGGTTTTATGTCGAAGTACTAAAGGTGTATATCTTTATGGGAGATGTTTAAGATCTTTCACTAGGATATAATATTTTGTTTCTATGTTTCCAAAGACACTAAACTATTACAGTCCTCAAACGTGTATTTTTTTAATGTACTGAATATTACTCTAAAATGATGTAATATCCATGTATTTCATGCCTCGGTCTCTATATTTGGTATAAAAGGAAAGGTTTTTTAAACCTTCAGAAACTAGTATGGGAAAACTTTAGTCATATCCCTAGGTATATTTCTAAGGATATGTCTAGGGATGTCTCTAAGGATAAGTATAAGGATGAGTTAAATTTTAATAAAATTTCCTACCATTTTTGGTAAAAGATAGAGTTAGTGGTTTACTAGAAATAAATTCCTTTTATAGATACTACATGTGAATGTGGCTCTCGAACAAATGTACCTAGGGTTAATAACTCTAATAATATGTTCTAGTCCTAACTCAGGGTAATCTGGTACACGAAAACGGGGCTTGCTACACACCTGGTTTGACACTCTTAGGGGATATGCTTTGGGAATTCACAAACTCTTCACGAACCATTAAGAAGAATTTAAATATAAGTTGACTATGAAAGGTATGTGAGGTTCTTCCAGTATTTTTATATTAATCATAAGAATCATTATTTGTTTGACATTGAGGAAACTTAATAATGTGTTTATATTTTATATTCCAGGAATGACTTATTAAGGAATAATTTGATGAAACCTGAGTAATGGTATAAGAATTAGGTATTACTGATGAAGTATTTATGTTTTTAAATTCAAAGATTATGTTATATAAATCCTGAAATATATAATTATTTTTTTATAAGTTTCTATTAAGGACTAAAAATGATATTTTGGATGGTGATGAAGACATAGAAAATTGATTTAATGGGATGGTGATATTTTGATTTAAGGGAAGGTAACCCTTAATTAATGACTGGTGCTGAGATAATGATGTTTGGATAAAGATATATTGGATATTAATAATTAAATTGTATGGAAGGGATTACCTTGGAACTGATTATTGAAAAAGTGTTTTATATCAGTAAGGATAAATTTCATAACTTCTTGTATTTAAAGAATATATCCAGTAGTCATTGGAATAAGGAAGAATAAATGTTTTCCAAAAGGATTTATGTAAATTTCCTTGTTTCAGGGAATATACGATGAGGTTATTCACATGTTTCGAATGTGAAAACCAATTAGTACTTTGTGATATAAGGGGAATCAATGTTAACCTGATTTCATGACTCTCTATCTAATTTATTGGATGTTCACCTTTGAAAAGGGTTATAAGGGTAACCGTCCATGAAAAGTTTAAGATAAACTTTGGAGGAAGTATTGTTTCACTAATATTGTTTTGAAAACCTTGTTTAAAAGGATAATTAGTGATTAACCGTATTTCAAGGATCTCTACCTTATATATTATATTAGTCTGGTTTTAAAAAAGAACATCATGTATGATGGGTTATAACCAATCCAGTCTAGTAGGGTCATGAGTCATGAACCTATGACCAAAGGATGATAATGGTTTCACCCCTACCACTTTTTTACATTATGTTCTGGTTAATATATTTTTTTATTTGAATAAATATTTATGATAAACAAATATCATTACTTTTTATGTTTATAAATTAATACATATTGATAGTTAGGATTTTCATTTTTTTGGGCCCTAAGATCCATTAAAAGTGTATTTCTAGACATTCATTCCTTGAGGTGATTGATGTATTAGAAATAAATCAAATCATAAACAATTTATGATGTTTTTTATAGAAATATATCAAGAATTACTCAACTTTATAAAAGTGTTCAAAAAATTTGTCCTGATACCTTAAATTATATTGAACAAATGGATTATGGAAGCATAACAGATTTATGAATTTGAGGCCCTCAACATTCCTTTGATCGTTCTCTTGTTTTTGATTAAAGAACTAAATTACTTCTTATAAATATTTACTCTTTTCTTTGATGTCCAATCTCCACTCCCAACCTATGTTCTCCTATGGTAAACCCAATTATATGTTACTTGGGGTAATCGTTATGGTCCCAAATTTCCCTTTTTAAGGTATGTTTTAGTAACCATTTTTACGACGTGGGTTTTAGTGAATGAAACATTTAATTATTGAACCATTGATTATATAGACAAATTTCAAGGGTGAAATTCATTTTAAGGGGGGTATAATGTAACACCCAGAGATTTTGGGGAATTTTGTTTTCGAATTAATTTAATATTTTGATATTTTTTCACTTCATGAAACATTAAAAATAGCTTTTCACTAAGTGAAACATTCCTCTAACACAAATCGTTCTTGGCATATGTTACACACAATCCCAACATGGCATACATTATATATAAAAACAAGGTTAGCGTACATTACACACATGATTTACCTTCCTCAATGGCTTGTGTAACACTCAAGACTGAGTGTAACCTAACTATAAAATATTATTAAAAATATCAATATAATGGAATATTACCTAGACATTAAGTTTCTGGATATGAATATTATTAACTAAATTATGAAAATATGTGGTGTACACAAATATAAGATGAATTCATAAGTTACCAATTAATGAATCTAAAAACCGATTGAATATAAAGGAAAATATTACTGTAGTCACAAAGCTAATTTAACATATTAAATTAAATTAATTACAATTGGTAAGTGATATTAATGTAATAAATATTTTATATAATCAATCAAATATTTTTTATATTCATTCAATAGATTCGATAAACATAAGATAAGAAAAAATTAAAACGTATGCATAAAAACCTTTTTTTGAGGTAGTTTTACTGCCTTTTTTCATGAACCAAACCCAGGTCGACCCTGAACTGGTCTCCTGAGCTGACCTACGGTAAGTCCTGAAGGGTGTTCCTAATCCCCACGGGCTGGAAACTAGTGTTGGGTATCAAAACATTCAAACAAGGGGAATGCTTTCATCCCAAAACCAAGATCAAATAAAGAGATCCAAATAATCCAAAAGTGATAAAAACTGAACATAAATAATATAAACAAATATAGCAACAAAATACAAATCAACAAGCTAAAAAATAAAATACAAAACTAAAACTAAAAAAACAAAGTGAACCTCAAATGTGAGATCTCCATGTGACCTCTTGGTCACCTCTAACCACAAGACCAGCCATTCTCCAACTATGAGCACCTACTAGGGAACCTAAACAAAAGATGAACCTATAAAATAGCTTGGGTCTACTGACACTGAGTGGTATAGGTTAGGTGTTAGATCGAAATCTCGGTAGGGAATCACTAGATAATCCATGTCATTCTTTTCCCAAAAACCTTTCATTAACAAAATTTTAAAAACATTTATAAAAATAAAGTTTTATAAAGATTTTGTAGTTTAAAAAAACCAACATGATCCATTTCCCTTGTAATTTAAAACAATTCAAAAGAAAGAAAAAATGGATTTTCACTTTCTCTTTCAAAAAAACTACTTAGTAAATTAATTTTAAACTAACTACACATTCACAGTATTTCAAATAAAAACCATAGCCAAGTACAGGGAATAAATTTCTACAAAATGGGGGAAACGGCTCTAGTAGTGCTCGTAATAGGTAAACATGGGAAATATGAGGAACTAAGAGGAGAACCAGAATATACTATACATGTGACTAATCCTGAAGGCATTCCCTACATAATGATTTCATAACACCCTAACTCTCAACTCTCACCCTACCTAGCCTAGTCGAGGGGCCCGATCCCAAAGCAATAAACCCAAGTATCCACCTACTATGGGCCACTAGCTAGTACAATAACCAAGACTAGTGCAATAATCATTCTTAGTAAACCTATTTCCTATGCTAGGTTACCATTTATATTTCACAAGTGGGTTTTTCATACATTTCAAACAACAATCCACACATATAAAACCACACACCACACAATATGGCACCACCCCATCCTCCTCAAGGTTAGTCTATTTCCTTAAAATAATTAACATAAAAAAGGAGGTCTCATACTAAGGACCCTCCCATATCATGACCAACCTGGATAGGCAAGAGACATAACTAAATAAAGGGTTTCTAAACAACAATTTCAAAATTCCAACCGAGCCTTTAGGTTCACAACATTCAACCAGTTACCAAAAACCCTTTGATATTATTTTCAAAGAAACAATGAAAAAAATATTTGTATGAACTTGGTTGAATGGGAATTTAGACCAATAATTCACCAAAATGTTCCCAAGTGCATTTTAAAGCCAAGATAAACCACACCAGCCTACAAATGTTCCAAAAAGGCTTTCAAACTGCTTACAAGCGAACCCTCTTTTACAAACACCAAATGGGCCATAGCTGCACAACGACTCACCCAAGCATGTTTCAAGGCCAACTGGGATAAACCTTAAAGAACATGTTAGAAACCACTTCTCAGCAAAAGAGACACTACTTCCCCCATTTTGAAAAACATTGATCTATTTTAGGGAAATAGGGAAAAATGGTAGAAGAGATATTCTTGAGGGAGATTAGCTTCAGAGTGACATCTTCATTTGACTTTGAATCCATGTGTTCACCTAATGCACCCATGGATGTGCCTTAATTAAATAGAACACTCTATAACCAATAAAAAAATTAGAAACCTGTTTTCATAAAACCAACATTGTCTTTCAACCCAAATCAATTCATTTCACTCTTTTATAAAATACTGCACAAGTTACCAACCAAGAATCTCTTCTCAAATCAAGTTCCAAACCACATCAATGGAAATCACTATGTTTCACATATAAAATCCAAAACACAACCCAAATCAATTTAACAAAACATTTTAAATTGGAAAACCCTCACACAACCATCCAATTTCATCCAAAAGGTTCAATAGACATTTTATCAAAAACCAACGGCAAAGATACACATGGGCATAAACCAAGATGCATGTAAAAACCTATTTTTAGTAAAATATACCAACAAGAAAACACTCTCGTGGATTAACTATGAATATAATAAAGGTTTCAAACATGTTTTAAGAATTAATTTATAAATCCCAAGCATCATATGGATTGAAATTGAAAATAAAGGCATAGAAACACCTATCGAAACCATTTGAGGATGGGATAAACCTCAAAATAGTGGAATAATTGTGCCTTACGAACAATACACATGCCCTAGACACAAGAAAACAAACCAAAATTAGCCAACCCTAACCCTATAATTTTTTCAAACAAGAACCAAGCCAAAATAGAGTAAAGAAATGAGAGAGAGAAAATAGGATAAGATGAAACCATGAATAACCACTGGTATTTGGTGGAAATTCACCCCAAAATGACCTAAAACGATGGAGGATGAAGGGGGAGGTACCTCTGGTCGATTCCCAAATAGTAGAGATTCATTTTGGAGGTGTAATCACCCAAAACGAATATCTAGGTCAATAGTTATTAAGACTGTAATGGGCTGTACAGTTTTTTTGCAAAGTTTTGCAAACCGTGCGCAAACTGTGTGAGGGTTACTGGTAAAATCTACAAATTTTTATGTTTAAGTTGCATGGTTTTGGAAAACTGTGATCAAACTGTGTGACCCCAAAAATTGTCCAAAACCCTCAAATTACACCCCAAAAACATGGGAAGACCCTCCCAATTATCCTTCGATGATTTAAACACAATATAATTCCATTGTGGGTGTTTGAAACTCTCCACCAATACATTTTCTCCAAATAACACTCACGATAACCATGAATAGGATTTGAAGAATACTGAAACCACCAAAACACAAAGACTTTTGTTAGACACTCATGATGAACCTCAACCAAAAGATCCAACATCAAGAAATAAATAAAAACAAATTATAAATGTGGTTGGGGTGTGATAATTACCCCCACCACAAACACTTTTTCCCCCAGAAAGTCATCAAACCGAAAGTTAACCAAAACTCAAATCCATGCTCGATTAAATCCAAGATAAACCATGAACCTTGGGGTCACTATTCACTCCACAAGTAACACCTGAACGATCAAGATATAACCACAACATAAGAATGAGGATGAGGGGATAACTTGAGAGGGTTCTACCCACCACAGTAACTCAACTAATTAATAAAAAAATTTAAACCCAAAATAACACACTCACCACAACCAAGAACTAGTAATTTAAATATTTAAAATTTCTGGGCTTCTCGCATGGTTTATCCACACAGTTTACCAAACCATGTGTGAGATACTGGAAGGAAGGGGCACCTCGCACAGCCTGCCCACACGGTTTTAAAACCGTGCAACAACTGTGCCAACGCCCCTGCCCAAAAATGACACCAAGACACACGATTTCCTAGGCAAGGAGAACAGTTTCCTTTAACTATGCGCCAGATAAAAATTCAAACAAAACATCAAAAATTTGAAAATTTGACCCAATACTCAATCCAAACGTCCTTTTACAATCTGGACACTACTTCCACCAAAACAAGGAACCTCCCACATGAAACAAACCCACAATACATCAATTATACAAGAATCAAGCATCTCCAAATGAGCATTGCTGAAAGTAAAAATTGAGAACGGCCTACACAAAGACATTACACACTCAAGGGAGAAAAAATAATTCAAAAGGCCACATTTAGATAGACTCGCCCACTTGTGTTAAAAAAGAACAGGTACATCATAGCTTTACAGTGCAAAGATGGACTTATAGCAGTAGAAAAACAAGAACAATGAAAATTTTAAACAAATCCATCCCAACATGGGAAGAAAAACTAAGATGGGGGTTCACACCCCCCAAAACTTCTGACTATACGCGAGCTTCACCGTGAGACTTATGGCTAGGGATCTGATGGATGAACCCTCCCCTACCTCACTATAAGGCATTTTCATCCCTTGTTCCCAACTCCTTTTTCCTTCTAATGATTAAAACGACCACAATGGTTGTATGTTTTCAAAGGGATGAAACATGAAGGCTTATAATTCCTAAACCGACTATACCAATGGAATATCAGAAAGTGGTTTGACGAACTATATGTCAGAGCTAATGAGGATATCTTCTTACAGATAGGTTCCTTTAGCATGCACTCTTTTCCAGATATGGGACCTTCAAGAGATATTATCACTAACAACTACACCCCATACTTCAAATATAGAGAGTCCTATAACTTCCACTAGTCCAAAACTAGACCCCCAAACAAACTTGAGACAAAACGAACCTTATTAAACTTTGGAGTTCCCAAATACCCAAAGACACACTCTAATTCCACAACCACACCACTACCTCTAGAAGACCCCAGTCACAATGATAAATATTAAACACTCAAAAAGAACCATAACTTGGGTATGACTCATTGGAGACCTTGGAGACACTTTCTGGGTGGCACATCCCAAACAACATGAGAAACACAAATTAAACTAGCATCAAGACGAAAACACAATCAAAAGAAACACCATGAGCTCAAAACAACCATCTCGGAAGCCAAAAAAACTAAATAACAGCCAAAACATTCTTTTATAAATACCATATCATATTAGTTTTCGAAATCACCACATTTCTTATCCAATTTCAAAATACTAAAACTTTTTTTAAACCAAAAAAAATTCACAGAAAAATAAATTTTCCTTTAAATTTTTAAAATTTCATTCCTCCTATGCCAATTTCCAAATACCAAAACCCAATTTCCAAAATCTTAAAATTTTGAAGACTTACCCGCAGTATCTTATGAATCGTCACATGTGTGTTCATCCAATCCTGCTTACATCACCCACAGACAAGTTCCCCCACGCACACTTTATACATACCCACACACATGTGACCCTCCATAAAGAGTACCAAGGTTAAAACATCTATTTTCCTTATCAAATCAAAACATATACCCAATATTCCTATTCAAACATTTTTCCTTTAAAGCCAACTTCACTAATTTTAAACCATTTTAAATAAATCACTTTTTCAATTCAAAAACTACTTTCATTTTAAAAATCAATTTTCATTTCAAAACCTCCTTTATTTTTCATCCTACACTTACACCAACCAAAATTACAATATAAAACAACCAACAATGAACCACTGGAATGAGGAACTAGTTCCCATGCCTAACCTGGGGACATGGTGGTGAGCCTTGCCCTAAGTAAGGAATAACACTAAGGGGATTTTGAAGTGGGGACTTGAACTCCACATGGTTCACCACCCCACATGAGGCCATGAAATAACCCAAATCACCTCTATTGTCATCCCCTAATCCAAGAAAACCCAACAAAAAAGGCTCAAATCATGAACTACCCCTTTCAAATTGAGGATCAGCGCAAGAAAGAGTTCTCGATGCTCTTCCGCACCTACCTCATGAGTCCCGACATTCATAATCTCCATCACCAGACACCCCAAATATCAAGGGTATCCTATGATACTATTTTTTCATGAACTAACCCATGTCGACCCTGAATTGGTCCCCCAAGCCGGCCCGCGGCATGGACTAAATGGAGTTCCTGATCCCCACGGGCTAATAACTAGTGTCGGGCATCATAACATAAAAACAAGGGGAATTATTTTATAAAAAAACCAGGATAAAATAAAGAGAACCTAATAATCCAAAAGTGATAAAAACTGAACATGAATAGAAAACAAATCTAGATATAAAATACAACTCAATAAGATTGAAACTAAAATAAAAACTGAAACTAAAATGAATAAATGGAACTGATAATGTGTAATTGCTATGTGACCTCTTGGTCACCGCCAACCACAAGACCTGCCATGATCTAAACATGAGAACCTACTAGGGAACCATAAAAAAAAGCTGCACCTAAAAAACAACTCAGGTCAACCCACACTGAGTGGTATAAGTAGGGTGTGACCTCAACATCTCAGTATGGAATCAATAGAGAATCCATGTCATTCCTTTCCCAAAAACCTTCCATTAACACTAGTTCGATATTCATTTATAAAAATAGATTTTCATACTCATTTTTTAATTTAAAACAAACCAACATGATTCATTTACCTCATAATTTAAAACCAGGCACAAGAAGGGAAAAAGGGAGTTACTCTTTCTCTTTCAAAACAACTACTTACAAAATGCTATTTAAACTAACCACACATTCACAGTCTTTCCAAATAAGAACCAAAACCACATACAAGGAATAAATTTCTCGACAATGAGGGAAACTACTCTAGTAGTGCTCATAACCTATAAACACGAGAAATCCAAGGAACTAAGAGGATAACCAGAATATACTATACATGTGATTCATCCTGAAGGCATTCCATACTCAATGACATCATAACACCCTAACACTAAACCGTCGCACTATATAGCCTCATCGAGTGGCCTGATCCCATAGAAATAAACCTAAGTATCCACCTGTTATGGGCCACTAGCTAGTATAATAACCTAGACTAGTGAAACAATCATTCTTAGTAAACCATTTTTCTATACTAATTTCCCATGTATATTTCACAAGGGGGTGTTCCATACAATTCAAAAAACAAGACACACATAAAAAACCACGCACCACACAATCTGGAACCAACCCGGACACCTCAAGGTTATTCCATTTCCTTAAAATAATTATAATACAATGGAGGTCCCATACTGAGGACCCTCCAATATCATGACCAACCTGGCTAATAAAGACACCTAAATCAAGAGGGTTTTTTCAAAAAACCATTTGGAAATTCCAATCAGGCATTTAGCTTCACAACATTCAACCACTTACCCAAAAACCTTTGAAACCTTTTTCAAAGAAATAATGAACATCCTCTTTGTATTAAAGTTTCCAAAATGGCCTTTAGACCAATCATTCACCAAAATGATTCCAAGTGAATTTCAAATCCACGATAAACCACACAAGCCTACGAAAGTGCCAAATGGGATTTCAAACTACTTAAAATCCAACCCCCTTTTACAAACTCTAAACGGTCCATAACTACACAATGACTCACCCAAGAATGTTTCAAGGACAACCAGACTGAAACCTATAGAATATATTTAGAACCACTTTTAGATACAAGAGATTATAATTCCCCCATTTTGGAAAACATGGAGCCATTTTAGGGAAATAGGGGTAAAGGGGAGAAGATGTGTTCTTAAGGGAGATTATCTTTAAAGTGACATATTCATTTTATTTCACATCCATGTGTACACCAAGTGCACCCATGGATGTGAATTCATCTAATAGAACACTCTGTAACCAATCAAAACAATCGAAACCCATTTTTATAAAAATAACATTTACTTTCAACCCAAATCCATCCTTTTCACTGTTTTATAAAATACAACACAAGTTCACAACCAAGAAGTGCTTCCCAAATCAATTTCCAAACCACATAAAAGGAAATCAACATGTTTCACATATAAAATCCAAAACATGACCCAAATCAATTTAAAAAAAACATTTTAAATTGTAAAAACCTCACACAACCATCTAATTTCATCCAAAAGGTTTGACATAGGTTTTATCGAACACCTAAAGTATAAATACACATGGTAATAAACAAAGATTCATGTAAACACCTATTTTTTGTTGAATATACCAATAATAAAAAACTACCATGGATTAAAAATAAAAATAATAATGGTGAGAAACATGTTTTAAGAATTAATTAAGAAATTCCAAGCATCATATGGATTGAAATTGAAAATCAAGTCATGGAAACGCCCACGGAAACCATGTGCGGATGGGATAAAACTCCGAAGAGAGTAAGAACCAAGACTTAGGAACAATTTGCATGCCTTGGACATGAGAAAACAATGCAAAATCATCCAAACTGAACCCTAGGGTTCATCTAAACAATAACCAATCCAAGAGAGAGAAAATAAATGAGAGGGGGGAGAGAACAAGAAGAAACCAAGAAGAACCGCTGACCTTTGGTGACAAATCATCCCAAAAATGACCCAAAAAGATAGAAGATGAAGGGGGACGAGCCTCAGGTCGATGAAAAACTTTTGGGGATACATTTTCTTGGTGTAATTATCCAAAATGGAACTCTAGGTCAAAATTTATTAATCTTGTAATGGGCTGCATGGTTTTGCTACATTGTTTTGTAAATTGTGCGCAAACCGTGCGAGGGATACTAGAAAAATTAGAAACATTATAGGTTTAAGTGGAATTGTTTGGAAAAACCATGATCAAACCATGTGGCCCCAAAAATTTCCCATGAACCCTCAAATTACACCCCAAACACTAGGGAATATCCACCCAATGATCCTTCAATGATTTAAACACAATATCGTGACATTGTGGGTGTAGTAAACTCTCCCCCATTCCATTTTCTTTAAATAACACTCACAATAACTATGAATATGATTTGAAGAAAACTGAAACCACAAAAACCTAATGACTTTTTTTGGACACTCAAGCTGAAACTCAACCAAAATATCAAACATCGAGAAATAAATAAAGACAAATGACAATTGTGGTTGGGGTGTAACACCTTTTAATGGAGAACCCATTTTAAATCCCAATTTTTTAAATTTAATAGATTTAATATGTCAAAATAAAAATTATATTTATAATATAAACACTACAATTAAGTTAGGATAAATTTTTTGTATTTTTATGAAAGGTTTTATCTTTTAATGAATAGTTCAAAATACTTGATTTTAATTCAAAACTATTTTTCATCTAATTTATTTATAAGGTTATATTATATTTTTATTTGGTTTAATAGTTTAGTTAGATAATACTTTTATCAATTAATAAAATTTATATCAATAGAACCAATTTCACATTGAAATTGAATATAAAAACTTATCAACTTTTGGGGGTTTTTACTTTAAAAACCCCCAATGTCGCCTTGTCAGTTGGATTAATTTTAAAAAAAATTCTCCCACTTCTGTTATTTTAATTTTTTAAAATATTTTAAAAATTTGGAATCAAAATAATTAATAATTTATAATAATATCAAATTTGTTTTCTTCAAAAAAAATATTAGTGAAAGTGATTAAAATTAATTACATTTCTTAAGAGAAAAAATATATTAATAAAGTACTAAACCTTAAATTTAAGACCCAAAATGACCTATACACATGTCCGACACCCATTTCATGTCAATGTTCCTACAATAATCAATTGGATCAACCTTTTTCAATTATTGGATCCAATTTTAAGATGAAAAATGTGGGTGTAATTCTCTCTTCAAATATTTGCAATAGTGACACTCCTCCTCCACTATAAAAGGCCACCACCTCCACCCATTCCTCATACATCTCAAACCTCTTATGTTAAGACAATAACTTACCAATACACTTCAAAAAAATCATCCCTTAAACCTTGAATCAGCCCTTTGCGTAGAAATCCTCTCCGGGAATCTTTTTGGCACAAACCAAAAAAATTTAGCCGATTTTGAGGTAACATCTTCTCTCAAGCACCTTTCCTTTATTTTCATTAATCACCCCCTCTTATATATTTATTACACTATTTTGTGAAAACACAAGTATCCTAAATATAATAGGATTTTTCTGATAATTTCTATAGATACACTTAAACACACCTCCAACGAATGGATATGGAACAAATTATTTCTTTGTGTGGTGAACTAATACCACACTAAATGATGATTGTTCATTTTTCATCTACCACATATCATGGTGTAAATTATAATGGAAACTATATTTATACATTTTATATATTATATTTATTATGTATTTAATATTATTTATTCTTTTTCAACACAAATCAATTTAATTTCCATTTGGTGTTAATACGATAATCTCGTTTGAGCAAGTGTGGACTACCACCCCCTCAAAGCGATGTGATTCGTTCACACACCATATGGAATGTATTAAGGATGGGTTAAATTAAATTATATATGTGATATTATAATGATAATTTAATAATTATATATATACATATATATATATACATTTCATTTATATACTTTCTTTCAATATGACAATAAAAATGGAAACAATGTTCATGTGTATGTACGGCTTACCGTCTCCATGAACATTGTATTCTATTTTGTACTTATTTATGATATAAATTATTATAATATAAATATACTAGATATAAATTATATTTATATAATTATTTAAATTCTTCAATCATGATATAAGTATAAGTACCAATGATATATCAAATAAAGACAGATGCGAAGAATAAAGAAAATATTCCCCGAAGTGGGACCTTAACCAAGAATCGTTAACAAGTGGGTAATATAAGGTCCTAATAAAACCACATATGGTATTAAATATAATAATATGGTTTTTTAAAATATTTATAATAAATTTATATTTATTATTCATGTGGTTTGAATGAGTATTAAGAGTGTCAGGACAAAAGGTAAGGGGATTTCATCTCACTTTTAAAATATGTGAGACACATGTTATGGTCTCCACTCTTTACTTTTCTATGGTTTATGTACTGAAAATGATTGTATTATATGTATAGTATAACTAAATTTATGTTTGTTCACATTTTCATTTTATGATCCTTATTTCGTGTGATTTAAGTTTCAAAAGACGCCCAATTGGTAAAAATGTTTTGTCTCAATTTTTCTTCTTTGAGACCCCTGTTTTGTTATAAACCTAAACTCTTTTTCGAGGTGTAAATACTTATATTCTACATGTTATATAATGAATATACATATTTTCATGATATATTAAGCGTCATTTATTTTTCTTTTCTTACATGGATATATGATCCCAAGTTACCAAGTTATAAGAGTCTATTGAGGCAATCTCATCGCTTTTTGAGATTATTTATGTTTATGCTTCCATTGATGAAATCTTGTGATTCATATCTCAAGAACACTCATGAGTTTACTTATACTCTATTTTTTTGAAGATATACTCATGTTTTAGTACCCTTTTTACACCCTTTGGTAATTAATTTAATCTTTATAAGTAAAATTTGATTGTCTCTCTCTTTGGTCAGAAATCTATTGTATTCAAAAACCTTATTTTCAAAAAAAATAAAAAAAAATTTCAAAACATACTTAAGGATAATTTTCAAGGAAAAATGATTTTATATGTTTTATTATTTTCAATGCATCCTTTATATGTTTTAAATTTAATTTTAAAAGAAAATATTTTTTTAAGGGTTTTACGTTATAAAAAAGAAATTTTCAAATAAGAAAGGATATTTTTCTCATGAAATGTTTTTGAAAGATATTTCAAAATTATTTTCTATATAATATGAAATCCATTGATTTTACTCATTCCATTATAGAAAATTATCTAAAGGTTTCATTCATATCCTTTCTATGAATGGGTTGTTTTTAATGTCATTGTCTTTATGAAGCTTGGTTCCCTTTCAAAGGTTACATGTTTATGAAACCTGCTTCATTTCATAGGTTATGCTTTAATGAAATGGTTACGAAACCTATATATTTTTCATAGGTTTTTATGTGATGAAATTTTAATGATACCCATTTCATTTCATGGGTTAAGATTTGATGTTTATAAAATTTATGCCTTTTTATGGGTCATGATGTGATGAATGTTTTATTATCTTGTGGCACATGTATGAATGATTTTATTATGATATGGGTGGGAAATATATCTTGCTACACTGCATTGGGTAATTATGGATGACTTTTGAGTATAAATTTTATGTATGAACCTGATTACATGTTCAAAATGTTATGCATAGACCTGGATACATGTCCATAAGTTTATGTGTGAACCTGATTACGTGTTCACAATGTTATGAGTGAACCTAGTTATGTGTTCACAATGTTATGCATGGACCTAGTTTCATATCCATTAGGTAATGCATGAACCTGATTACATGTTCAAAATTTTATGCATGGACTTGGTTTCACATTCATAAGGTTGTGTGTGAACCTGAATACATGTGCAAAATGTTATTTATGGACCTAGTTTCATATCCACAAGTTGATGTTGGGGCCTGATTTCATGTCCTTAACTTAATGAGTGAACATGTCTCTACTTATACATGTTTACAATGTTATAAACCAACGTACATGGAAAAAATTACATGTCTTTTCCTATGTTATGCTTCCTTGGCCTATGTTCTTTATTTCCTTATGATTCTTGTCTTATAAACTACCATTTTTTATTATTTTCTCTAATATATATGGGATGATCTTCAAATGTTATGCTCAAGTTTCATACCCTTTTTTTAATGTTATGCTTATGTATCTCCCTTTTTTACCCTTACTGGGCATTTGAGATCACCCCTTTTATGTTCCCTTCCTCCAGGTTATGAAGAAATGTTTATGTATAAGTAATAAAGGTGTAGATATTTATAGGATATTTTAAAGATCTTTCACTAGGATAGAAGATTTTGTTTCTAAGTTTCCAAATACACTAAACTATTACAGTCCTTGGGCATGTATTTTTGTAATGTACTAAATATTATTCTAAAATTATGTAATATCCATGTATGTCAAGCATTGGTCACGATAGGTGTTTTGCTATAAGTATAGAGAGAAAGTATACCATTCTGTTTATTTCAACGAAAATAATTAATTTTCCAATTTGTAATTCTTCATTTGTAAGGAGATGGGTAACTACAAAAATGAATTCCCCAAGTGTCAAAGTAATATACCACAAAAGAAGCTAGGATATCAAGGTTAAGTGTACAATATTAATATAGAAAATGTGGAATGATTAAATTACTTGTGCATTTGGATTCAAGAACAAGGTTGTAGAAGTATATTTACCAATGGTATTTTGGTTATAAGAATCATGAAACATACAAGTATTGTACTACAATAGTTTTTACTATATATTTGAAAGCATGTGTTGAATGGCATTGATGGACAAGAAAATTTATTTGATGAGCAATTTTATTTTTTATGGTATTCACCATATTTTTTTGGATCATTCTAAAAATTATATTAAAATGTTTTTAGAATATGGAAACATGTATACCTAGTGATAACCTATTACATAAAAAAAATATGCAGGTCTAGAAAACATAACATAAGGACAATAAGGGTGAAGTGACTACCACTAGCATATGTAATTTTCTAGTTAATAAGACATTATTTTTAATTAAATTATCGGATGGATAAATACTTATGGAATGAATTATGTTCATAATTAGGTGTTACTATTTATGTTTAAATATTAATTTATTAAATTGGGTAACTTGTGCCAGCCATTTTAGTTTTAATAAAGACAAGAGAAATAGCTTGTTATTTTTATTATCTGTTAAAATTTAATTATAGGGTTTCAGGCATAAAATTTTCATCTTGGGTATTTATCCATTGGAGTAAGAAATGAAGAAAACAAATTATTAATAGAAAACCAATGGATGAAATTGTAAGTATATTTTCTAGTGTTATTTATCAAAATAGTTAAATAATCCCTCCAATTTATAAAAAGATATCGAGATAAAAAAATTTGTCATATTACTTTCATTCTGGATTAATCAATCATCATTTACCTCATCATAGATTTTTGGTTTTTTGTTAGTTAACTTTCTTATGATAATGTTATTTATCACTCTCTTTTAATCTTTTGGATTTTGTATTCTCTTTCATGTCCATGTCTTCATTACCCACCAATGTTCTTCTACTTGTAAACCTAATAGTGTATTGCTTGATATGAACTTCATACTTACCTTTACTCCTATCAGGAGGGTATTTTATTAAATTTTATCATGATGTGGAATTTCAAGAAGGGTATTTTCATATTTCAAACCCTTGATTATTGATATTAAGATCAAATTGTGAGGATGCAATTAATTTATGGGGGTAGAATGTAATGCCTCAAGATTTTAAAAAAGGAACATCATGTAAGATAGAGTATATGACATGACACACAAATTTTATAAGATAATGTAATATACTAAGACTATACAATATATTTCTTTTAAAATAAATTCAATCTCTTTGATAGTTGTAAATGCACGTAACATTGGGTTTGAATGAAATATCTTACTTTATTAAAATATTATTATTTAAACATGACCATTATAACCTAGTCATTATGTTGGAGGGTATGAATATTATTGTAAAAATTATTAAAATTGTATTTTTTCACATGTATAAAATAACTTCTATGTATTCCTATTGATTATTAATAAAATAATTATTATTTTAAAGATAAAGAAATTTTTTCTGAAAAACTATGGTTTTCTAAAAGGTAGTTTAGTCATTCTTTGCACACATAATATAAAATAAATTTTTACCAATTTTATTAAATTTATATTAAAAAAGAAATTAATTTTTTAGTATAAATTTAAAATTTCAATTTGGATAATTTTTTTATAACTTGAAGGAAAAATTAATTTTTCAATGAATAGTGAAAAACAATGTTTTTTATTAAAAACTACATTTTCTTTAAAATTATTTAAAAAGATAATTTATATTTTAAATTAGTTATAAATTTAAATAGGTTCAATTATATTAAAATTTAAACAATTTATTTCATTTCAATCAATTTCATATTGAATTATGATATAAAAACATTTTAAAATTTTCAAAGTTCTTCTTTGGAAAAACTATTTTTTGAACATGTCTATAGGTTTAATTTTAAATTGAATTTTGGAAATTCTATGAATTGACTCTAGAAAAATAGGTTAAATATTTGATATTAGAATATTTTTTATTATTTAAAAATTTAACTTATTTTTTTACCATAATTAATAGTGAAATTTGTAAAAATTAATTATCATAGATAAAGTAAAAATGGGTTTATAGAAGGTTAAACTAAGACGACAAGGGTAAATAATGACCTACCAACTTATAAAAAAAATCTATTTTATGGCCATATTTAATCCTTATAACCTATATGGTTTCATAATTACCCATTTTAGAAGAATTTAATGATAAAAATGTGGGTATCACTCTATCTTTTTCAAAATTCCATGTGTGTCCTCTCGCATACTTATAAAATACCACCCCCCCCCCCCATCCTCTCATTATCACACTCCCAAATACCTTTTTCCATAAAATACCTACCATAATATCTTCCTTAATTACCTCCCCACATCTTATAGTTTTTTTAGATCATCAAACCAACCTAAAAAGGTTATAGGTTAAACCTAAATAGGTTGCCCAAAGAAAAGGTAAAATTTGTAACTATGCGTTTTCATTTTACTTATTCTTATAACTTCTTATAATATTATCTAGATAGGATAATATAATAACACCATTTAATAAAATATAATAGTATTTTATTATTTTAATTTCCTTACCTATTTCTATATCCTCTTCCATCAAATGGTAAATGTAACCATCGATCGTGTATACGGCGGACTATCGCCTAGCGGACCGATGTAATTCCTTTTCCATAACCACATTTTAAGGTTGTATGTAATAATTGAATTAAAATATTTATATGATATTATGTCATTATAATAATTTTTTAATTATCATATCACATATACCATCTTACTTTTCATTATGTGGGGGATACGATAACGCCTCTCATGTGTATAGCGAGCTACCGCCTTACAAAGAGATATGATCGGTTTTTTTATTATGATTTACATTGAATGTGGTAAGGATAATATTAATGAATATATTTGAAATTAATGAACAAAAAATATTCATTTAAATATAATATAACATCTTAATTATTACCTTCCAATCCTTTGGGGAAACAATAACATCGCTCGTGTGTACATGTGGACTACCGCCTATACAAAGTGATGTGAAATGTATTTCATTTAATTTTTACCTAGATGGTAATAAGGATAGATTTTATTAATATAAATTATATTTATAACATAATAATTATTCTATAAATTTGAATTAATATTTATTTTTATTTCATTCTATTCATCAAGAAAAGGGAAACAACATTCATGCGTAGGAATGGCATACCGTCTCTATGAACAATGTAATCTATTTTCAATCTCTAATTTTTATCGATTACTATAAATACATATATAATGAATATATAAGATATATATTTCAGTTATAACATTATATATATTATTAAACCACGATAAAATAAAAATTACTATAATTATCGAACCAAAATATACATGAAATTGAAGCAATTGTCACCCAAAATAGTGATTTTAATAAAGAATTGTTATTAAACAGGTGATAAAATACTACAAGTAAATGATATATTGTATGAGATATATTAATATAGTCTTATAAATTATTTATAATAAACTTGTATTTATTATATAGGAGTTTTGAAAACATGTTAAGCAATTTGAACCTAAGGTAAGGGTTTCTCATCTCACTTTTACTTTCGTGATATATCTGCCTTAATCACCACTTATACCTTTGTGTGGCTTATATAATACCATGTTTGATTTTTTATATCATGAATATATTTATATTAATGGTATTTAAAGTTTAATTATAATGTATTCATTTCATGGGACTTATGATCCAAATGTTACCAAAGTGGTATAGGTGTATTTCACAATCCCATCATTATCCGGTATTTTTTATGTTTAAGTATAACTAGGGGGATTATTTTATATTTATTAAACTCGGTATATTTTATTCTCTTAGGTTTATTCATTAAATATTTCAATTAATAGTTTCATTTTTCCTTTATTTCTTATTTAATATTATTGAGAATTTTTTTTTAAGAAAATCTAACTTTATTTCTCTCTTGAGTTGAAAATTCTTCTTCATCAAAATCCTTGTTTTATAAAAATGTTTTCAAAAATTTTTAAACATTATCCAAATGATTTATTAAATAATATTTTACCCATGTTTGACTTTTTCAAAAAACATTAAAGGAATATTAATTTCATTTTCCAAATAAGGTTCATTTGGCTTTTACTGAAAATGGGAAAGAAATTTATGTTTTAACATGTATGGAAAGAACATAATTTCCTTCAATCATGAAAACTAAATGTTTAAAATATTACTTTATAAGTTTAAAATGATATTTTTAAAGAAAATTATTTTACAAAAAAAAATTGTGAACTTTTAGTTTTACACGTTTATTTTCAAAGTGAAAAGGTAATTTTCCAAAAGAATGTTTTAAGGGATCTTTTCATGGAATTTTTATCCATAAAGGAAAATAACCCTTATTATAATTATGATTTACTAGGGATATGATGTAATGAAACCATCCTTATTATTTATCTAGATGATTTATGATCAGTTTGATTGGAGATGTACTATTTTATTACCATTCACCATATTACTCTGGATAGTTTATGATTATGTTTCTTTATTGGGATAAGTATTTAATATTATAGTTCTTTAGTATGAATTTTTATAGTTATTATGCTTCATCCCATTAATATGAGGTTTTAATTGGACTTAATATGTGATGGGTGAGCCCCATTATACTCCATCAATGCATCAATAGATCTCATGACACAAACTAGCTAGGTTATTTGGACAAGTCCTTACTCATTTATATAGTATGTCTTGGAACAAGGCCTTGATGGTATGTCTATGATGTTTGAAATTATGAATTACCTCGTTATGATATTATTCATTGATTACCATTTGATTATTCTATTAGTTATAATATCTATGTAAAATTTTTAAGCTCATGTGATTACGTATATATAATTATTTTATCATTATGTATTCCTACCATATTGTTCTCAAGTTATTGATTAAATGACATGTGTTTTAGTTATTTACCTTTTCTTATTGATTATTCTTTATTTATTTATAGATTACACTATAATCATACCCTTAATGAGACTTTGAGATCACAACATTCTTATGTTTGTTTCCCCGGTATTTCAATATGAGTAGTATGATTCATAAATAGGATTATGATATAGGAAATAATGATTCACTTGAAGAAAACACTTTGTTACACTTTATGTTTTCATTTGTAAAATTAGATTCAAGTATGTATTTAGTTACCAATACTATTAAGTTATTCATCCCCTTAGGATGATATTCCTTGTATCTTATGCCAATTTAATAAATTAACCACCAACTCTAGGCTACTAGGTTTAATGTATATACATAAAATACGAGAAATGTAAATTTTTAAAATAAAATAAATACTAAAATAATTAATTTAAACCCAAGATTTTTGTTTATCCATAAATAATTAAATTGTTATTCTTTATAGCTACTTAATTCTTCCTTGGGTGTTATAAATTTGTTTCAATAATAATTCCTTGATTTTTATTAACACAATAATATTTAATTAATATAAATATTTTTTTCGAATTAAGGTTGTTTTCCGAAGTGTATTGATATCTTTTAATTAAATTGAAAAATAATTTTTTTATAATTATGTTTCATTTAACTATCTTCTAATGTATTTCATTTTTTATTATAATATTATAACATAAGAAATAATTTTTCACTTTAGTTCATTATTTCATGTAATATAATATTTATTTAAATGGAAATACATACTAAAATCATGGGTTATTACATTCTTCCTCTGTTAAATAAACTTAATACTCATAATTTTAATCTATCTCACTATTGAAAAAATATGAGTTTATTTTTAACATAGTAATAACTCAAGATATAATTTCTAATGAGTTATTAACCTTAATATCTTGGTTAAGACTGATAAATTCAATTTTTTCTCTCATAATAGGCATATGTTTAGAGTTTCATTTTTTTATACCACCTATTTAAAATATGCCTCCTTAGTTAGACATGGGAGTTTCTAGTGACATGCCTTTCATTGATTTTATTTCATGATCCTTATATCAAAAAAATAAAAAAATGATAATAATCTATTATAATGTTAATATGAAAAATAAATCCTATGTACCTTACCCTATGACATGTTCATTCCAACCAAAGATAAATTTGGTTCTATCAGTCCAAACTATAACTCTTTATGGTCAGCCATTATTTCCTTACATTTTATCAACAAAATAATCTATAAAATTAATTAAAAAATTATTAAGATCTTTATTACTCTATTATATATTCAAAATCATGTAAACCTATGTTCTAAGAATTAAACATTACCATTACCCCTAAAACAATAGTTAACCTCATACAAATCAATATATTCAACAATCATATATAATTATAAAAATATATTAATATTTTAAAAAAATAAATTGAATTTCCTTAACATAAAACTATATATTGACCCTAAAGGTTATTTATACCTCAATAATAAACTCTTTTTAAAACCCTATAAACTTCACCAAAAATATTATTAATCGCCTTTAAATTCCAATCACATATGACGTCAAAATAGGTATGTATGCCTTAATACATATGATCACCCATAAAAAAATTAACCCATTATGGTATATAAAAGTCCAAAATTATCCTTATATGATAAAATAATAAACTATAATGTTATTTAATATTTTCTCTAATACCAGTTGAATCACCCAAGTCCTATACTCACAGACACAGTCCTAAAAACATATTCTTCGCAAATTTTATTTGATACCAATTAAGACTCCCTGATGTTATCCATCCCTAATTACAAAATATATAAAATTTATTTCATCTCTTACATACCCAACACATTTTATTTTTAATGTTTATATAATTATTAAAAATCTTATATAACAAAACCCATAAAAATAGACATTTTTTCATTAAACAAAACACGTAAAGTGATATATTTTCTTTATTCAAGACTAAAACATCATTTAAAGAATAGTGAATTAGTTTTCAACATATTCCATAATATTCAATGTACATTATTACATTATATAAAAATAATTAAAAATAAACTTCTTAATTATAGAGTAAATTGAAATATAACAAAGTTTTATCTAAAAATATCAGTAAGGGTAAACGTAAACGGTAACAATGAAAGATCATAAGTGATAATAATCTGAACATGTGGGTGTGAGAGTAAAATCAAGGTACATGAACATGACATAAAGAAATAATATCCAATAAAACATGAATTATAAAACATGAATCATGACACAATTATTTTCTGTAACATAATATATAAGTAATGGGAGTGTGGAAACAAGAGTAAATAATTATGATCTATAAAAAAACCAATATATGTCGCAAAACATTAGAAGTTGTATATTTATAAGCATATAAAATCATTAATTATGTTAAGTATCTCTACCAAGACCATAATCACATAGTTAAAAGAGTCCCATGGTGGATTCGTCTCACTTCACATTCCCATAAACATAGTGAACTGAGTCCTAGAGTTAATAGGGTTCACTCAACCGTTACTTACAAGTCATATCATGAGATATAAAGTTATACCTAATGTATTGGAGGGATATATAATTCTGATCTCACCCATCACATAATGATAACCATAAATATTTCTTCTAAAAAAACTTGAAAGTATTCATAATTCCATCACAGCTTAATTAACCCATGGAAAGAAATTGGTTTCATAAAATAATCCATAAAACATGATCATGATCCATATAAATATATAATTTTGATGGTTTCATTATATTATATCCCCATTTAAACATAATAAATGTTAAAATATCTATACATTGATTAAAAACATGTTTTTATGAGCATTATAAATTTTAATTTTTTTTTTAAAAAAAAAGAAGAAATATCCTTAACTTTTGATAAAATTTATGCTAAAATGAAAATAGTTTATAAAATAATGGTAATAGAAATTAATTTGGAAAACTATGAAAATATATAGATAATATTATTAAGTGAAATGAAGATAACAGAGTGAAAATTCATTTATATAGAGAATGTTAAAAAATAATTCCTTCACACCATTATAAATAAATCAAAAAACAACTAAAAATGAACCATGTAGAAAACAATAGAAATAAATTCATATAATTATTTTTTAAATAAATTAAAGGCCATTTTAAGTGGTATTAATCAATAAAAAAGTGATAAGGACATTTACAAAACAAAATAAAGAATATAAACATAGAGAGAAATTTTTCTTGGATGAAAAGAAAAGATAAGGTCATCCCCACTTATAGAAAATATTTCGGATGAATTGAGAGACAAAGGGAGGTAAAATTGTATGTTGAATTTTAAAAAAAATGTGGTACAATAAAATAAATTTTTCTTATAGATAAATAGTAAACAAATTATCCCAATGCAAATTTAACATAAACAAACTTGATTTCAAAGTGATATTGTAAAATGAACCCTTACAGCTTTTGTGACCTTTAATTCATAGGTCCTTTAAGGATAGAACATCAGGTGAAAATTTGAAAATATATTCATAGTAAAATATTTCAATGAGGTATTATATAAACCATATTAATTAAAATATTTTCATAATATGAATAATGTCTCAAATAATGGAGTTTGAAATGAAAATCCATTTAAAATAGTAAGATATAAACTATATATGTATAAATAAGGAAAGGATACATTAAAGTCATCAAAAATTAAATTAATTTTGTATTTAAAACTTATATGAATTTTAATTTAAGTTATATATGAGAAAATATTAAGTAAAAGAATAATAATTTAAAATAATGGAGACTGGGAAAGAAAACCCATACCTCCAACTTTCACTTGGTTGGGCCATTCTTACCCCGTGTATAATAAATTTAGGTTTGTTATTCATATATATATAATAAATGTATTTTTATTTATTTTAATTTATAAAATTAATTTATAATATTTTTATTATCCATTCGTGAATCATTCTTTATTAACAATAATATTTAGGTGCTAACTCTTTTAATTTCTATACATGATTCAGTTTGGAGGTTCAAGTCCATACTTTTTTGTAATGGCTTAATCACAAATATAGTGGTATTGATTATTTAATATATATTTGGATATATTTATGGATTACCATGGTTATTATATGATACTTATTATGATTTTTTTCAATAAATTATTAAAAATATTCTTTTCTATGATTATTTAAATAAAAAAAGAATTAAAGTAATTAGTAAATATGCATTAGAATTCTAACATTAAAATATTATGAAAAAAATATAAAATTAACCATTTTTACATAATATTTATAGTATTTAATTATCCATAGTTATTAATGATTTAATAATTATAACATTGTACGTGTAGGTGGTGAAACCAACCCAAACAATAACATGTTATAATAACTGAATGAGTAAAAAAATTATCGTATAGTAATAATATCACATTTAAAAAAAGATTACTAATTTAAAAAAATATATAAATCGAATTTTATAAGATATATGAGATGTTGTCCTATGAAAAATAATGATAATAGTTCATTACTATAAAGAATAAATCATATCTACTCTTGGAATCCTTATTAGTTTTGAAGGATTTGGGGAATACTCTTTAAAAATAGGGATAAAAACATGTGATAGACTTATTAGTGTAGAAAATATGGTATATTATAAGCAGGATTTCTAATTTTAGGTGTTTCTTAGAAAGGGTGGTTGAGGGGTCCTATTATAAGTTAGAAGGGGAGGCATTGTTGTAAATAAACATTTCTTAATCTAAAAGCAATTTCATAATCAGGGAAAGTGGATATGAAATTCATAGTTATTAGGGATAAGATCGTGGGAGGTTGATAAATCAATTATAAACACAATTAGAGATAATGTTTTATGTTGTTTTACATTTTTATCCCCTAATTAAAATGTATTACCTAATTTTAGCATATAATGTGGTGACTAAATTTTACCTTAGTGACTTATTTTTATGTATAAAAATTAAATTGAACTTATTTCAAAATTTTAACATGATAATTTCAAATATTAAAACCATCCTACTATATTTTGTAACAAATTGAACTCTAGAAACCCAAATCTGGTAGTTATACTACATTATTAAAACAAAGTACAAGAGTTCTATAAGAATTGAATAGTTTATTTGTCTTATAATAGCATATAAATACATAAATTACACTTGAGAAACATAGGATAAAACATGAACATATTGACAAAACATGATTATCCCTTCCATAATATGTCTAAAAATCACACATTGTCCACCTCAAGGTTTTTTGGGGAAAGGAAAAAAAATAAGGGTGATATTAGATACTCAGTAAGGAGTATAATATAACAGAATATTACAAACTATAAACATGGAATAAATTTTATGTAAATAATAAATGAACAAAATTAATCCATAATTAGTTGAATCTATGTTCATATTATATCCATGATAAAAAATGAAAACATGGGAAATAATAATCCTTGATCCCATACTAAGGAAATTCATAATATTATACTTAAAAACATGTTGTAAAGGCCTTATTCCAAGAATATTTCCTATCATGGGAATAGGAATACACAAATACCCAATATGTTTTGTCTCATGAGACTTTTTGATTCATCGAGGGGAAATATAATGTTAGGCCACACCCGCCCCATTTTAAATTCCAATGAATTCACTATAAGATTCATCAAGAATTTTCATTCAATTACCAAAGGAACCTCTTGATGAAAATAAACTTGGATATCTATATATTGATAAATATGGACATCAAATACTTCCCTATTTAATATAATATTTTTAATTCCTAGGATAACATCCCTTAATCAACTTGTAAGTTGTGGGGTATTATCAAAGTAATAATAAGTACCCTTATTAATGAAATATAGTGGAGACGGTGCATAAAATGTGATATTTTATTCATATAAGATAGTAATTAGATTAAATATATTTCATTATTAGGGGACTAATTAAATGGTATCAAAAAACCTCCATCTTGGTTTATTGAGAGCATGTGAATATTCTAAAGCACATCTCTCGGGGGTGTCTTTCCATGTGTGCAGTCTTAGGCCTACTCATCATGCATTAGGGTGATGATTAAGTCAATTAAAAACTAACCATTTTCAGGGTGATTTCTTATATGTGAATATATTTCAAAACCTCATACTCTTTCTAGAATCTAAAATCGAATGTATTTTCTAGGAAATTACGCATTCTCTTACTTTACCAAAACTTAGGATGATTTTTCCACCATGGAAAAGGTAACTCTTAAATCAAAAAAATATGGGAGATATATAAAAACCATAATTTTAAATCCCTAAAATTTAATGACTAACATAGAAAAAATTATTCTATGTAAATTAATGAACCACACAAAATAAAATAGGTCGTTTTTATAACCTGAGTCCCAAAGAATAAAAATTGAGATGGAAAACCCCTAATTATGGATTGGGTAGAAATTCAATCATAACCTATGTTAAAAATAGGGATTAAACTTGATCTTAAAATACCAATACTAAAATAATTTCATGATATAACATCTCAAATATATGTTATATTCACTACATAAGGGAACTTAGGTGCATAATAAAAAATATGTCTCAAAGGGAGAAATTTGAGTTAGAAAACTGTAACCTATTTTCTGTATTTCCACAAACATACTTTAAAATACTTTCTAATAAACATATATATCTTATTAACATAATTAGTAACCATAATAATATCTATTTTTATTAAAAAAATTCATAAATAGTCATTCTCTACATGAATTCTCCCAATTTTCCACATAGAGTGTTTACAGTTTTGATCATTTGTACTAGTTTCATAATAATAGTGTACATATTATTTATCCTTAAAAAATTTATCATTGGTAGGTTCTTAATTTTAATATTAGTCATGATTCTTAATAATTTATTATTTTTCAAATCCTATTCCTGAATTTTTTGGAATTATCCTTGAAAATAAAGTCGGTAATAAGAATGATTTAGAGATTTTTGACAAATGGAGGGTGTTTATTTAATTGATTAATTAGATATTGATATAATATCGAGGAATTAGATATTTATATAATATCTAAAAAAATAAAAAATCATTATTTACACTTTTATATAATATTATATTAGTAAATAAGTTCTCAAATTAATCTATGAAATAAATTTATAGTATTGTTTAAGTTAGTGGATAAACCGGCCCAAACATGAACCTACCATGATTAATGGATGATTATGAGATGGTTGAGTTGTAATATAATTATAATAGGAGTATAATGATCTTATTCAGTTTTTATTATTGTGATATATCTGAATTTTAATGAATTAGAAGAATAATTAATGGATATGAAAACATTGCGCAATTTGAATAAAAGATTATCCTCTTAGAATGCTAATTTCAAATGATTAAATTAATTATGATTTTTTATTTGTCATATAATTAATATGTTCCTAATTTTTTCACACCATAAACTAAATGATATCATAGAAATCATATTTTTTATTTAATACTATCTTTATATCCAATGTTTTAAGGTGGTGAAGGAAATGAAACTCATTACGTCAAGGAGGTGGTAGTCCCTACAACGTATGAACAACGATTTTGTTTTTCATAATGAAAGTAGTATATGGATAAATAATGATAATAACCTTAATATATTAACATTATGGTATATAAATTATAATTATATAATTATATTAGTGTTGATAAAATAAATTCTAATGAAGATAATTAAGAAGAAAACTAAGTAGTTGATCATACTCACATGGGGACTTGATTTTTCCTTGGAAGTATCCTTGAATTTGAAGGTTTTAGGATATTTATGATTGAAAAAGGGATTATATTATAAGTATAGAATTATATATAGATAATATTTAATGGTTTGAAGTATGAATTTAAATTGGGGGTTTGTCTTGAGGTGGTGAACATATTCTCTTTTTATAAGTGAAGTGAATGGTAGTTTTGGGAACATCTTTACATTTTTCAATATTTTCAAGGAACTATTTAAGTTTCAATGGATAAAAAACTGAAAACTTTTGAGGTAAACATTTATTTTTTAAGAAAAAATCACAAACATTTAACTCTAGGCACGTTTTTTAAATTTTGTAATACTTTTACTTTAGGTTAAACTAAATTAACTCCTTTTACTTTTACCTTGGTAATTAATTTATAATTTTAGTAATTAATATTTATGAAAAATAATAAGATTAAAAAATTTAAATACTTTTATACTAGTAATTTAAAATTTTAAAATAATTTTATCAAATAAAATATCTAAAGTTATGAGAATTTAATTTTAAAATAAATACACTTAATCGTGTAAAACCTATTTTTAGAGAAATGGTGTTTTTATGTTTTAAATTTATATATAACGTGAAATAATTTTAGTAACAAATTTTAATGACCTAAATTAATTTATTATAAAATAAATAAATTATATTATTATTTCAAGGCAATCCAAAATCTAACCTCCCTTGAAAATAAATTATTCAATACAAATACCAAAAACAGTTTTTATATTAAAGTAGAGTTTTAATAATTTCTAAAAATGTATTCCATAGGTTTTAAAAGTTTAAATAATATTGTAAAATGTATAATTTAATTTCTTAAATTAATATTTTATTACTTGAAAGTTTTTTCAAAACTTATAGTTCATTCTTATATAATTTTAGAGTCATAAAAAATTCATGTTTCGTTAAAACCTTATTTTTCAATTGAAAATAAACCTTTTCAAAGAAAAATAGAAATTTCATAGTCATATAATTTTTATATAATGAATTACTAAGATAAATTAGTTTGATTAATTTAAAATTATTTAGTTTTACTTTAAAATAATATCTTGAATAAAGGCTCTTTAAATGTCTCATTTGTGAAATTGTTCATGATATAGTATTTACCTGCTACAGTAGAGTCTCAGGTGTAACATTCTCCCCCTCCCCCAAAATAATTTCATCCGAAAAATTAGATTATATATAAGATATTGAGAAAAGTTGGATACTCCTTCCTTATAGCTTCTTTAGTCTCTTAATTTTACTTTTCTAATTTATGATTTTTCAGAAGGGCTTCCATAAAATGAGTTTTCTGAATCCGAAATAATTTCTCTCTCATGTCAAGAATCTATAAAAGATCCAAATTAGAAGAAAATTAAATATACAAATCTATTTACTTATATGTCAGAACATTCATTGGATCCAGCATGTATTTCTTCATTAAATTAACATGTAATATATTGTTTACTTTAAAAAGGTTGGTCAGCATATCCAATCGGTAAGCTACATCCCCAATTCCTTCAATTGTATGTATAGATATTTTGTTTAGTTTGGGATAATTTACTGTGATCCTGAATAGTTTTTACTTTAATATTTTTCTCCTCTACAATCTTTAGTCTAACTAGATTTCCTTCTCTAACTTATTTTTAATAGGTTAGAATATGACACCTCTTCCCATAAATGCTTTTTATGGTGTAATATAGATGCCCAAATACAAACTATTATTGTATAAATATTCTACCATAGGTAGATACTGATACCATATACCTTATTAGTCTAGAGAATATTGTATAATCATGTCTTCCAAAGTCTAAATGGTTCTTTTAGACTTCCCATTAGTCTTATAATGATAGGTGGTGGTTAATTTTATCTCAGTGTTGAGAGATATTTGAAGACTCTTCCAAAATTTGAACTAAACCAAGGGTCTTGATAAAATAAATTGGATATAGGTACCCATGAATCCTTATTATTTCATTGATATAGTGTCTATTAAGGCATTCAATGGGAAAATCTTATCTTACTTCTAAGAAATGGGAAAACTTTGTAAGATGATCAATGGTGACCTATATAGCAATGTTCTTCCTTGGAATCTTTGGTAATATAGTGAAAAATTCGATTGTACCATTGTCCTACTTACATATAGGTATAGGAAGAGGTTATAGGACTCTACTGGGATGTTTAATTACAATCTTTACAAACTAGAATATTAATAATATTGATATTTAATCCTCAATTTCTCACTTTATACCATCCCACTAAAAAATTTATCTTAAATCTATATACATCTTTATGATACCATAGTGTATAGAGAAATTTGATATATGTTATTCATTTATAAATTCCCTCTTCAAATATGGTATAAAGGGAACACATGAACTCTTTCCAAACTTCATCACTCTATCTCTATAGATGAATTATGTCAATTTCCCATCACTCACTTCTTTAATCTTTTTTTGTAAATTTTCATCATCCTACTCAGACTTCTTTATCCTTTATAGTAAGTATGGTTTATAAATTTATTAGAAAGGTAATGATGTCTCCCCTTTCCAAGAACTCACCATATCCATATTTACCATATCTCTCTATATGGTATCCTTATTAATCATCATCCTGACTATAAATCCATAATCCCTCATACTTAAGGAATTATCCACCTTGTTTTCCTTCCAAAGTTAGTAGTGTATCGATCATTCATAGTCCTTGAGTAGTTAAAGCCATATTCTTTTTCTCGTGTGGAGCTCTTTCTAAGAGAAGATATACTTCACACACTTATGGTCCAGATATATCTCATATCTTTGGCCAAATAGGTAATTTATCAAAATTTTCAAAGAAAAAATTACATCTACAGCACAAGGTCATGGGTTGGATACTTTTCCATGGATGTTTAATTACATTTATTCATTGGTAATTACTCTATAATTCAGCTTAAGGACATAGAAAAGTCTTTTTTTATAATTATCACTATAAATTAGAAAATATTTATTACATAATAATAGAGTTAATGCTGGTGAATTAACCATTCCCCAATTTAACTCTTAAAAAAATCCTTATATTCCCTTGAACTTGGTAATTTTACCCCTTTATGTGTTAAATTCATTAACAGGTTGGCTAGTCTGGTGAAAACATGAACAAACCATTGATAGTAAACTATTAATCCAAGGAATCATCAGATCTAGGTTTTGTTCATTAGTATAGGCCATTATTTGACTACCTTTGTATTTTAAGGGTGAAAATATATCCCATACTTGGAGACAATATGTCCAAGTAATGTAAATTCATTGATCTAAAATTTACACTTACTATACTCCCCATATAATTCATTTTTTTCTTAGGGTCTCTATAATTATTTGTATATGGATCTCATGCTCTTCATAAATATTATATTTTAACATGATATCTACAATCAATACCTCTAAAAATTTATCAAGATACATCTTCAATACTCTATTCGTTATATATAAATACATATGGTGCACTATTCAATCCAATATTCATTACCATAAAATCAAACTGTTCATACCTTTTTTGGAATGTTATCTTCAGTATATCATCCTTATTCACCCTTAACTAATGATAACTAGAGTAAAGATCAATATTTAAAAGTATTTTGATCATTTAAGTTGATCAAATAATTCATAAATGTATAGAAAATGATACTTATTCATTGTGGTAATAGAATTGATCTCCCAATAATGAATGCACAATCTCATGGACCCGTCCTTATTTTTCATTAATAAAAAAGGGCTCCCCACTATGAAGTTCTAGGGCATATAAATCCTTTTTCACTCAACTCCTTGAGTTTATTCTTTAACTTTTCAAAATCTAATGGTTCCATCATATAATGATTTTTAAATTTTGGTCTTGCATTAAGAATGAGTTGAATGGAAAACTCAACTTTATGCTCTCTTGGATGACCATGTAAATCTTATGGAAAAATATAAATAATATTTTGTAACATGGGTACATCTTATATTCTTAGAATATATTATTTATCCATATATCACACTTTTAATTCCTCCCTACCTATAATTTCATTAAGGAGAGCTATTGGGAATGGGTCGAGGAAAAACTCAATATATGAAGTCTCTCCCTTCATATGATATATTTACATGATTAATTCTTACATTTTACTTATTTTCAAAGTGAAAAATATCTTCTATAGGGAATTTATCAATTGTTCATCTATCAATGGATCAGTAGTTCCATTGAATTCTTGAGTCAGTTTTCATATGAAGTGGTCCAACATAGTTATCTTATTTGGTGGATCAACAGTATGCTTAATTTGAGTGATATTACTTTACATAACCTGGGTCAATTTTCCCAATATGTTTATGAATTGATTAGACCCAACTCTAACTTCATTAACTTATTTAAGGGAAATATCCCTACACTAACTACGGGGGTTGATATAGTTCCCATTATTCTATTTAGTTTCCATGTTTCGATAATGGAATACACAAAACTATCTCAAAACATTGAATTGTAGAATAAAATTCTTGTTATTCATTCTTTAGTGTTCCCTGAAAATATTGAGGTCTTTTCATAGTACTTATGTTATCTTACTTGGTTAATTTAAATCTAATTTCCAAGGTTTCTATTAAACATCCCTTGATACCAATTGTAACATTATAGAATATATAAACCAATCTCTGGTAGATATATTTCATTATAGGTTCAAATTATAAGAGTTAATGAAGGATAAAATAGTTTAGTAATCTTGGAAAACTATATGCATATATACATTACACTTAAAAAATAAAAGATAAAACATGAACAACTTGAGAGAACATGATTATCCCCTCCATAATATCCTTGAAAATTACACATATTCCTCCTCTAGGATTCATGGGGAAATGAAAAAAATAAGGGTGATCTCATATGATTAGTAAGGAGTAGAATAAAATAGAATATTATATAACATAAACATAAAATAAGTGATATGGAAAGAATAAATGAACAAAAAACTATAATCAACTAAAACTGGAAGAATACTATATCCATGATAATAAATCAAAACATGGGTAATAATAATCACTGGTTTCGTACTAATGGAATGCATGATATAGGACATCAAAAACTTATTGTCAAGGCCTTGTTCCAAGAAACTTTGATATCAATATAATATGAATACACAAAAACCCAACTTTTTTGCCTCATGAGACTTTTCGAAGCCCCAAGGGGATATATAATATTGGGTCTCAAATACCACTGGTTTAATTCTGATTCATTCACCATAATAGTCATCAATAACTTTCATAAATATCCCTAATGAACCTATTACTAAATAAATCTTGGTTATCTATATATTGAGAAATATGGACATCAAATACTTCCCCAATCAGTAGAATAGTGTGGATTTGAAGGAGAATATCCCTTAATCAGCATGGAATCTATAGGGTATAATAAAATTAACATGAAGTTCCTTTGTAAAATAAATATAGTGGAGAGGGTACATAAAATATGAGAGGTAATATTTAGAATATAGTAATTGGATTCAATATATTTCAATGGTATGAGACCAAGAAAATAGGAGGGAAATCCATCCTCATGGTTCATTAAGAGAGTGTTAATATTCCAAAGAATATCCCTTGGGAGTTTCTCTCTAGGTGAGAAGTCTTAGGCCTGATCATCATGTATTAGGTTGATGATTGATTAAATGCTCAAAAAACCCTTTTTTAGATTATTACCCCTAGGTACATCTATGTCATAGCTATATCCACCTGCCAATATGAAGCACGTGATTTATTTTTAAGAAAACTACACACACTTTAACTTCAATGAAACTTTGGAAGATTTTTAAACCATGTAAAAGATTACTCCTGAATCAAAAGAATACAAGGTATGGATAACAATATAGACTTGTAATTCCCTTAAATTCCATGTGTAACATGGAAAAAATTATTCCATGGTAATGCATGTACCCAAAAAAAATAAAATTGGTGGTGTGTATAACATGAGTCCCAAAGAATTAAAATTGAGATGTAAAAACCCCACTTATGGATTAGGTAGCAATTCGATCATAACATCTAGGGAAAAGAGGAATTATGTAAGGAAATGTGTTTCTCCATATGTTGAATTTGATTAGAAATTTTATTTCTTTCCTTACAGGAGCTTGTAAAGTGTAAAATGGCCATTTTCTCTTAGTATATAATATTTGATAATTTTAATAACCACTCCTCTGGTCCTTGAATAGCACATATACCCTAGGATAGAAGTTTGTTGGAATTCTTAGACAGTTAAGTTTTGAAAGAACATTTAATATTTAGTTAATTAAATATTAAATTATTTATTTGGGTTTGGGTGGTCATTTATTTTGAACAAATAATTAGATTTATATTTTGACCCCACGATTGATTTCAGAATAGCGGTTTTTTCCTAGGTTATGTATAAACCCACTTCAGGTTTTTGGACTTGGGATGAGTACTAAAAATGGTAATTTAATAATTAATTAATTTATTGATTGATTAATTATATATTCTCCCCCACCCCACCCCCCTACATTTTGGGGTTTTCAAATCATGAAAGTAGGGGGTAGAGATACTCCATCTTGTGATGATCATACAAATAAGAGATGGAGAAGGATATTCTATAAAACATTTTCCATGGCATAGATCGAAATCGGATCAAGGTGAAGCAGCTTCCATGAGTGGATTTGGACCCGAAGGACTGGTGATTATGCCATGATATAGGATACTTTTTTAGTTTCATGATCTGGTCCCCATATATGTGTTTTTCTAAGTTTTAAAACACTTTTTATGATAGTTAAAGACCCCATGGGGGGATGATCTATGTCTAATTGTGGAAAATAGAGGTTCTAAGAGGTTAATAGAAGTTTACCATTCATAAATCCCAATCACATGTCATGTAGTTTAGTAACACGTAACATGTGTCATTGTTGGTTGGGAAATATGTAATTTTGGTACTAAATTCTAGTTAAATGGAGTAAACACCCTAAATTGGTGCATATCCATGTGTATTAACACTTGGGAAGGAGTAATTTTGGGACTAAATGTCATGTAGTTGAATTACATGGCCTTTAGTGGGCCATGGTCAGGTTTCCAGGTGCATGGGTAGACACGACATGTAAGGGGGAATGGTCATGTGGAAGTACATAGGAAAACACCGAGTACGAAATGTCCATTTAGTAGTACATAGCTAGACCCCATGTATGTTGTGGCCATGTAATAGTACATAGTGAGATCCCATGTGTATCAGGCTGTGTAGAAGTACATGGTAAGACATAAGGTTTTAGAGTACACATTTTGTACTTGGGGTACATGTCTTTTACTACCCCCTATGTTACCTTTTAGAGTGTTTTTAGTGATTTTTCACCCTAGAGTCAAAATGGGACATAGGAGGAATCTATTTTTTATGTTTTTACACATGGAATACGATAGTGGATCTCTTTGGGGGTTTTGAGGAATTTTAAGAGGTAGTTTGGGAAGAGATAGTTTTGAATGATATTTTTTCCTCTATAAAGTGAGTTATGTTGTTTTATATGGTTAATGCATATGATAAGACCTGATAAAATTTCATGAGAATGATTGGATGGTGTATCATGTGTTCGTAAAATGCCATGATTATTGTTGTAATGGGATATTCCCTTGTCAGTGGGATTGGGTTGTGACTCAAGGTGATGGATATGTTAGGTCTATAGGCCAAGATAGGGTAGTATGGAAATTGTTTGAATTAAGACTATCTTCATTATAATTTTTACCCTATTTTAGGCCACTAAGGTCATGAAATGATAGATATTGGGTTTCAGGATGTATTACCCTGAGAAACGGTCATTGTCCTAAGGGGTTATTTATTACCTAGGATTATAAGAGGGATTCTTATTCTTGAATATTCATTCTTTGGATACTAAGAGGGATTCCTATAGGGACATGTAGGAACCCAATACATAGAGAAACCCAAATTAGGTACATTTTTTTGGGTATTATTGGTTTTGGGTGTCCCTTTGGGACCAGAACCGATGAGTGAGCCAATGGGGCGAAGATATGATGATGCTTATGGGTTTTCAGCCATCCCTTGATATGTTTTTTATTTTTTATGTTGAGACTTGGTTAACACCCTCAGGGGTGTTGTGATATAGTCGATAATGGTATACATGGAGATCCAAATATGTGGTCGATATGTAGAACCAATTCTCTAGTATTGGGTAGTGTACTATATATATTGGTGTCAGACTTGGGATTTAGACACTAATATAATACTTTATGGTTTAAGTAATAAACTGACTCTCTAGGAAATGATGGTATACCTGGTGAAATTCGATGATGGAATGACACTCTATATCCATGTTTTAGATGTTGAACTGATACCCTAGGCATGGATATTATAAAATTTGGATTAAGTGTCAGATTGAGTCTCTAAACACTAATAGTATACTTATGGTTTAGGTAATGGAATAATTCTCTATGGACCATTATTCTGATATATGGGTTAGTTATCATATTGATGATCTAGATAATTATATTACTTTAGTGAAGTATGAGTACCTGGTACTGATGAGTCTAGGTACCAATCTTGGTATAATGAATGGATCCATGAAGAAATTATAGGGGATTTCAATGATTAAGAACACGAATATCATGACTTTTATGGGAAAGGTTCTCAGTGTCGAAAGAAATGGTTAGGGAGACCTTGGAAGAAATTTATGTATATTACTATAATGAAAGGTCATTGAGACATACTATGAGGCACCTTGGTGTTGGTCGAAGAAGGTATGGTTGATTAAGTTCATAGACCTAATTAATCTATTATGGTTTTATTTATCATTATTTTGGTTATGTTTCAATTAGGATGATCATATTTCATGAGAATGTGATTATGGAAGAAGGTTACAACTTCACTCTTGGGGTAGCCTATTGAGACTTATTTATCACACCGTATATGTGAATCTTGGTGTGTGTTAAGGCCTTATGTATGCTTTTAGGTTTACCATGGATGCATGGTGGATGGGGTGAAGGCCCAAGATTGCATTATTTAGTGGATCCACTCATGTGGAGTATGATGATCGGGATGGTGCATCTCTATATGGTACTAGAGACTGACTATTTCATAGATATTATAGTTAGTAGTAGTTCCTAATATATTTATCTTTCATTTTTTTATTTTAATATTTTATTGGCCCAGTGTTCGATCAATTTTTTATGTATGGAATGGTTGTTCGGGGCTTTAGAGTATAACATTTTATTATAGAATGATTTTGTTTAGTTTATTTATCCTTTCCATGTACTCTAATTAGTATGATATTTTTTTATTTACATATATTTGTTCACTTTAATATGACATTATAGTCTCCTCATAGTTCCACCTCAGACCCTCTCTACTAGTCGGCTTCCTCTCATGTGTGAGGAGGTGTGTTTGAGGACTTGTGGAAAACCAACTCAGGGCACTGGTGTAATGGAATTTGGGATGAGATGTTTTATATTAAACATGGTCTTAAAATATCATGAATAAAATTTTTTCGTGATATAACATCCCAAATATTCAGTATATACATCACATAAAGTAAATTAAATGCATGATAAAAAATTAGTCTCAAAGAGAGAAATTTAAGACGGAAAGCCCTTACCTTTTATCCTAACATCCATGAACATACTTTAAACTCTTGTATCATAAAATTTTATATCTTAATAACTTAATTTATAACCTTAATCATATCCATTTTCATTAAAATTCTTCAAAAATAGTCATGTTATACATGAATTCTCTTGATTTTTCACATCAGGTGTTTATAGTTTTGATCAATTGTACTAGTTTCACAATAGCAATGTTCATGTTCTATATTATTCCAAATTTCATCATTTATAGGTAATTAATGTTATTATTAGGGATTAATTATAGTAATTTATGATTTTTCATATCCCTTTGATGGGTGTTTTTGACATTATCATTGAAGATAAAGTCAACAATAAGAATGTTTTGTTGATTTTTTATGAACAAGGGGTGTTCCCTCAATTGATGAATTAGATATTTACATAGTATATCAAAAAATAATTATTTAAAAATTAATATCATATTATACCAATAAATAATTTCTCATAGTCATCCATGGAACAAATATAGTATTGTTCAAGTTGGTGGTTAAACCAACCCAAACATGAACTTACCTGATTAGTTGATAATTATGAGATGGTTTAGTTATAATATCATTATAACAGGAGTATAATGATATAATTTAGTGTTTTTGATTTTTATATATCATAATTATAATTAATTATAAGAATAATTAATGGATATATAAACATATTTCAATTTAAATATAACATTATCCTCTTAGAATTCTTTTTTTAAATGATTAAACTAACGATGATTGTTTTTTGGTCATATCATTAATATGTTCCTATGTTTGTCGCACTAGAAATGTAATGATATCATAAACTTAATATGTATCTATTAATACCATCTTTATATCCAAACATTCAAGGTGGTGAATATAAAACAAGACATGTTACATCCTAAAGGTGGTAGTCCACACAATACATGAACAATGGCTTCATTTGTCTTAATGGATGGGGTATATGAATAAATAAGGATAATATAATTAGTATAGTAACATTACAGTATATAAATGATAATAATATCTTTATATTAGGGAGGATAAAATAAATTTAAAATAAGATAATTAATTTCAAGACCCAAAATTCTCAAACCTAAAAAATTATATCTTTTTAAATGAATATACAATAAATTAAAAAAACTACACGCTTGAAGAATGCATAGGTTTAGTGTATTTGGAGATTAAAAACGCTATATTCTTATTTTATGAAATACCTTCAATTTATCCCACAAATATCTTCCCATTAAGTACTATTTATAGACATACCCTACTAAAAATATTTCGTTATAACCTAGGGAAAGGAAACATAAGAAAGGGTGATCTTAGATGAACAATAAGGGTAAACAATGGGAATAAGTAAACATAATGTGAGAATAAGGGTATGAGAACATGATCATAACATATAAAAACCATACCATATATATCAAAGATTAAAATATTGATTCATGGAATAAATATTTTTAGTTCCTCATACATGAATAATAAGTAAATAAAAGAAATTGATCCATGAGAAGATAAAATTTACATAAGACATAAAATTTTGTCAAAAATAAATATATAAAACATCAATTACTTAGTAATAAAGGCTCATTTCCATAGTTTTCATAGTGGAATTGGTTCACTCCAAAAACCATCATAGTAGTCAATGTTCACTCACAAGACTGTCATAGTAGACAAAGTCCCTTACTGAATTGGGTTCACTCCTCATTCTAGTCATTTTTGTATCATGAGATACAAAGCTTTACCCAATGCATTGGAGGGAAATATAATTCCCACCAGTTATATAATGAAAATTATAGATACATGTTACAAAAGATCATAAAACATTCATCAAATCATAACACATGAAAAAAAGGGTATTATAAATATTTCATCATAACATAACCTGTATAAAAAGAATGGGTTTCATAATCATCGCACCTTTTCATCAAAGCATAACCGGTGCGAAAAGAAGTGGGTTTCATAATAATTTTATCATGGTATAACTTATTTTAGAGAAATGTATTCCATAAAAAATCATCATAAATATAAATCATCCAAAGAAATAATAATAATGGTACCTTTTGATCATATCCTCATTAAATCATAAGTAACAATAAAGGATGTTATCGTATATGGAAAATGATTTTGAAAGATCACTTGGAACATTTCTTCAAGAAAATAAATTTTCATTAAAAAATAACTTTTTTAAACTATAAAATATTAAAATATTTTGAAAATCCTTTTATTTTAAAATAACCATGAAATCTTATAAAGGAATCTTTATAAATCATTTAAAACACTTGTTGATTAAAATATTCATTCCATTTTTAAAATAACTTTTTAAAACTAAAATTTCATAAAAAATTTTTGGAAATCATATTATTTTAAAATAAAATTTTAAACTTATAATGTATTATTTAAAATAAAAAGTTTTTTATGATGGTGTGAAATACCATTCATGTTGTACATGTTAACACAAATATTCCTTTCACATTTTTGATAAAAGCCAAATTGGAATTTTTTAGAAAACGAAATGAAGATTCCTTTCAAAAAAATTAAAAATTAAAAAATATTTAAAAATTACTTTACTAAATAATTTTTATAAATTTAAAAAAAAATGAAAAAAAACATTATAAAAAAGGGTTTCAAAATAAAAAGGGTTTTTCAAATGAAGTGATAAATAAAGACATTTTTTCTTAAAAAGGTTATTTTGAACTTTTGAGTACATAAACATAGTAAAATTAAGGTAAAACATGAATTATCTATAAATAAATTGAGTAGTGGAAAATAAATGAGTTTCTTAAGATATATATCATTTTATTTCATCATTGGAAGCATGATCATGACCAATCTTGAAAAATGATGAGATTGTAACATAAAACTATTACCACATTAGTAACTTTGAATCATAATCCCTATGAAAGAATAAAGTTAAATAAAACTTAGAATAAAATTTGAATAAATAAATCCATTATATTACATGTCAAATGTAATATATATTCACCTTATAAAATAAGATAGTTGTATAACATAACATGTGTCTCAAAGAAGCAAAATTAAGGGAAAAATCTCTTACCACTTTGGAAACTTGTGAATCATAAACCCCATGAAAGATAGATCCTAAAATGGATAATTAAATCCGCATAAATTTTAAGATAGTAATAATAACATATATTCATGTGTATTATATACACAGCATAAATGAAACATGTGGTGAATATGGCATGTCTCTAACAGAAAATAAAATTGAGATGGAAATCCTTTACCTTATGTATAATATTTCTTTGTATACCTTAAAACATACTATATAATAAATATAGGTTTATTAAAAATATATTATAGAAACATAAATATATATATATATATATATATCACACCATATATTATTTGCTCATGACCTATTATTACCTTTTTATTAAAAATTTAATGTCAAAGTCGTGTTTCGGGCAATAACTACTTTGTTTTTCGTGGATGTTTTGATTTTTTTTATTCCTCTTAATTTGATCATGGTTCCATAATATAAAAAAATTTACAATGATATAAATTTCATATATAATAATTATATATGTATTTATATTGATCCATAAAATTTTAGAGATATAAAATGAAATACACCATTCATAGAGATGGTAGGTCGTACGTACGCATGAATGGTGTTTCCATTTTCTCAATGGATTAAAAGAACTGAAAGAAAATAATATATAACCCTTAAATATATATATTTATCTCATATATATATATATATTAAATTTACCCTCTTTAAATTCCATAAAAATCATTTGTGAAAAATGAATCACATCACTTCGTGAGGAGGTAGTCCTCTATACAGACGAACGATGTTATCATATCCCCCACAGAATGAAATGTAAGAGGTTATATGTGATATATTTATTACATGAGTATAATTTTTTAAAAATATCATACATATTCAATTAATATTTCCTTATTACTATCCAATTTAAATGGAAATGAAAAAACACATCACATCGATTCGTGTGGCAGTAGTCCATTGTGCACACAAGTGATGTCATTATTTTCAACAGGATGGGGGTAAGAAGTTGTATTTGGTATTATAATTCTAGAGTTATAATAATATCATACAATATATATATATATATTAAATAAAAAATTATATATATTTGTGATGGGTGAAGATGGAAAATTAATAACATCGGTTCGCGAAGTGGTAGTCGGTTATACACATGAATGATAATTCTGTATCCCATTTGATGAAAGAAAAAAAGTATTTATGTGATTACATTAAAAAAATAACATCTTAGTGTATTTGAGACACTTATTTTATTATATCATCATATTTTAATAATAATTTAAGGAGTTAGAGGAAGAAATAAAATAAAATTCTTGGTTCGGGACCTCACCTATTCTTTGGAAAACTTCTTTTGGTTTGCCCCAAAAGGATTATTATGTTGGATTTATGATCAAAATAAGTATTCTAGGTTGATATTATGGAAGAAATTAATTTATTTTTTTATGTATGTTTTTATCCAATGGGTTTTTTAAGTGTTAAGAGAAGAGGAGAGGGTGGCCTTTTATAAGTCAAGTGAGTGGCGCACTTCAAATTTTTGAAAAGAAAAAGGAATTCCTGCATTTTTTAGATGACACAAGGCTCGAAAAAGAGACATTACAAAAATAAAGAGGTTAAAATATCTAAAAATGTCCTGAAAATGTGTTTTTTTTTAAAAAAAATTCATTTTACCCCTTATCTTTTTATTTTAACCCCCTGGTAAACCCATTTTTATCTTAATCATGGTAATTAATTTTTTCCTATTTTTACTATTAATTTTGTTAAAAAATTAAGTTGAAATTATTAGATAAAATAAATTATTATTATTATAAATATGGAATACATTTTTCTAAATTCTATTAAGATAAGTGGAAATTTTTAATTTAGAATTAAACTCACAAATGAGCTAAGAAAGAATTTTTCCAAAGAAAAACTATTTAAAACATTAAAAAGTTTTTATATCAAAATTCAATATTAAATTCATTCCAATGAATTAAAATGTACAAATAGATATAAAATTTAACTAAATTTCATTTACAAACCATCTTTAAAAAAATTTAAGCTTATACATGCTTTAGAATAAATGACATTTCATAATTAAAATGAGTATTTTTCACCATTCATTGAAAAAATTATCTTTTTATAAAATTATAAAAAATTCACTAAATGAAAATTTTTACCTTATAATTTAAAAAATTTAGTTAATTTTTCCAAATATATTTTCTAAAATCAGAATAAATCAATTTTAAAATAAGTGTTCAAATAATGAAAAAACTATTTTTTTAATATAGTTTTTAAACATATAATTGGATTTATACTTATGTCTTTTGAAGAAAACAAATAAGATGAATTTCAAACATTTTATTGAAAATATAATATAAAAATTTCATTAAAATAATTCACCAAAATTGATTTATTTTATTTATTTATTTCAAACATGTTTTTTCACGTAAAAATATTTTTCAAAAAATGATTTCCCTTATTTAAAGATGATTTTTTTATTTCCATTTATAATTAAATGGTCACCAAATAATTAATTTTATATACATTTTTAAACCATATATTTCCATAATTTTGTTAACCATAATCATAATCTCCATTCCAATGGCTATGTGATAACTATAATATTAAATAATTATATTCCAATAGTATTTCATGTTTATTTAAAACTGAGTGTTGCATGTAATGCACTCTACACTCATTTTTTTATGTAATGTAAGCTAAACTTGGTGTTCTGTTTAAAAAAAATATCAAAATGATTAAATTTATTTTAAAAAATATATTTCACAAAATCTAGAGTTTTTACATTCTAACCCCCTTAAATAAATTGTATCCTTACAATTTGAACTTATTCCCAGTGAACATGGTTTTTTATTTAAAAATCCCTTAATGGGAATCCCATATTATAAAAAGGTTTAATAAAAATTTCTCTCTAAAATAGAGAAAGCGATGTTTGAAGTTCATCTGAAATAACACATAATAGGTTTTCAAATAGGATAACATAAGTGGGAAGTGAATATTTGGATATGGAATAAAAACGTAATGTCCAAATAATAATGGAGTTGGACATAGATATTTGATCATATGAATGTGAATTATCATGTGAAATCAATAACCATAAAACCATAAACCAAATAGGTGTGAAAAAAGGTCAATAAAATCATTATAAATAATGGTAATAGAAAAAAATATGTTAACATCCTTTTCCTAAAGTTAGAAAATTTTCATGAGAATATATACTTACGTGATTTCATTCCATTTCATAAGAACAATCTCACTCTTTAGTTTTACATTGATAAATTCTCATTTCATCTCTTACTCTAAGAGATGAATTGTCTATGTATGAAGCACTAACGAATAATAATATCTATAAAAGAATGATAGTTTCATACTTCTATCTCTAGTTATTATCAAAAACATAATGTTTAACCATGTATTTCATAAATTATCATATAGTTAAATAATACATTAATATCTAAAACCTTATACAAAGTTCAACTTAAACCATTCCATAAATGGTTAACCTTATGACCCTTCTAAAATATGTCTATATAAAATTTAATTCCATCAATTTAGAAATGGGGTTAATAAATTTCTAAATTTTAATTATCATTACACCCCCAAACAACATGAATAATATATTAATTTCACATACCAAATATTTTAATATCCTGATAATATATTATTCTAAAACATAAAAATAATATAAATTTCCATAAAGGCTTAAAGAAAAAATGAATGCTTTCCAAAATTAACACTTTCATTATTCATTAAATAAAAAAGCATATTAATTAATATATACCATAAATTAAGAAATCTGGTAAACTCCATCAATGATAACATAAAATGATTTGTTATCATATCATTAATCAGTTCCTTGTTAATCAATAATAGCCAATTAATTTATCCATATCAACCATCTCTTTATCCTAACATCATTATCCAATCATTAGTAACATATAAGGGTTATATTTCCCTTAATCATGTGTTTTTTTATGAAATATTGCATTTAGATTAAATCACTTTTCTATTCCATTATCACCATTAAACATATTATTGAAAATCCTAAACAAAAAACATATACCAAAATATATGCATATATTTATTTATTCTTGAATACCAATACATAAACAATTCAATAATTCCACTTTAATGATTGATATGGAATAGGTCTTTCCTTTGTCTAGAATTTAATTATTGGGTTAGGTCATTAACTTAGATAATACCCATATTCACCACACAAAATACATTAAACTCCTCAACAATTTTTCACTATAGGACCTTCTTTTCCACAGATACAACATATTCCAATCCATTTGAGATATTCTTATAATTGATTCTTCCCACTTTCTTAACATGTAGGAGGATGAATCTTGTTTCCTCTTTATTAATTACCATTTGAAATTTTATATAATTTCATCTTCCTCTTATTTTATGATTTATGAATCTCATTGAAGTTCATATTGTTAATCATATATCGCAATAGTCAATTAGGTATAATCACAATATCTATCTCTCCATTCATCATAGAACTTTGTTGCTCATAGTCAATGAATTTTACATCATATTAAATGTTAATATGATTCCTTTTGGTTTTATCCATTAACTAAAACCAAAAATCACAGTGTGAGAAACTGTATTAACAGTGGAAAAACCATATAATTAGGAAAAATCACTTATAGGTTGTCTAAAACATTAAACCTTATTTTTAATATATAAAAACTTAGGCTAAACCTAGGTTATTCATGGTCATTATTAAAATACTTCAAGATATTTTGTAAAGAGTTTTTATATTTCCAAAGTATATCTCCTAGGAATGTCAAACCAAGTGAACGAAATGGCCCATTTTCATGCACCAAGTGATGATCAGGTCCATCTCAATCCACCCTTATTGGAGTTATTACCCCTGGGTACCACTATGCCATAGACACACCCACTTTTCGTATCCAAACAAGGATGTAATTATGTGGAAACTACTCACACTATCCTTTAACAAAATGTCAAAAAATTTTCATGTACATTGAATCATCCTTAGACTTATCCTTAGACATATCAATAGACATATCCTAAGAAATATAACTATGGATATCACTAAAGTTTTTTCAACATAGTTTGAAAAAATTCTTTTATCTCTCAAATCTCACTATTTAAAGGTATGCACCCTTGGAAAATTTATGATCTTGTTTCTCATCTATATATTATTTGGGGATTCAATGAATTCAAGTGTGTTTCTCTTGGGAGAGGATTTTTCCACTTGTTGTTTCCCTCTGCTGACTTTAAGGGTAGAGAATGGAGTTTTGGGTCTATCAATATTAATCCTAGAACTCTTAGTATTTATGAATGGAATCCAAATTTTAGTCTCTATGCTTTTATAGATACCTTTTCTCAAGTACGGATTAATATTTATGTCTTAAATTGGGTATTGTGGCATTATAAAATCTTATATGACATTGCTTATTTGATAGGAATACCATTCCGAATGGATTTGGCTATTGAAAAAACTAGTTATGGCCACTTTTCTAGAATCTTAGTTGAAATTGATCTAGGTTCTGCTCTGATTGAAAAGGTGGTACTATCCAATTCTCAAGATGAAATCAATATAATAATTTTGTATGAAAAAATGCATCTGTATTGTGATGTGTTTTGTATTATTGGACACTCTAGGTCCAACTGTCATTCAAACCTTATTTGTACTAGATTCATGTTGAAAGAGAATGATGAGACTCACTGCATAAGGGAGGAGAGTAGTAAAACTTCCCAAGAGACTGCTATGTAATTTCCGAAGTGAGTTAGGAATGAGATTCCTCAGAAGTATTTGATAGGATTATTAACCTATGAAAACATCCAAGCTGAGAAGATATAGTCTGAGTAGTAGTTCAGGAGTGGTGGTAAAAACCCTTTATAGGTTTCTTCTCATAATTACAGGAGCAATGTCATATGGGCTTATTTATATGATGAAAATTACCCAACTAAAGTGGGTCTCTATTTCAAGGATTCACTGGTCAAGGACATGTATGAAGTCAAAAATGAGTTAGACACGCATGATAGTCAATTAGAGAGAGAGATCTCTGCACAAAAATCGCTGATGTTGAAATTAGGCAGGAGCTTCATGCTTCAAAATGTAGAAAATGGAAGATTGTTCTAGAAGCCACAACTTCAATGAAGGTCAAGAAAAAAAGTGTTTACCTAACTAAAGAGAAATGAAGGGACTCTCCTGGATATGTGAAGGTCTCCTCCTGCCACTCCAAAGGAAACAAAGCTGTCACAAGTGCGAATTCTTTTGACCCTTCCACTAGGTTGGTGCCCTCTGTCACCCGCACAATTAGAGGTGATACGGAGTCATGCCATGATCTCAATTACCAGCAAGTACAAACCAATTTTTTGGTGGATAATTCATGTGATGGGATAAGTCCCTCCAACAATGTTATGGAAAATTCTATGCCAACACCTAAAGCAAGACATATTTTGAGTGTGAAATACCCACATATGCTGCCCTCTGGAATGCAAGATCTTGCACAGCCTGTCCCAAGGCAGGAATCCTCCAACTAGAGCTTAGGTGATTTTAAAAATAGAGTGGATACTACAATTACCACTACTGAATAGGTGTTGGACAAGACAAAAAAAAATCCAATACTACACAGATCACTTCTAAACAGGCACTGGACATGACTAGAAAATCCAATGCTATGGTTGGAATAACTCCCATCTATATATCTAAGATTGTGATGGATCCCTACACACTGGATTCAGATGGCCTTCTCTATGGACCCTCTAAATTTCATAGTAGGATTTCCCAGCCACCTGGTGAGGTTTCCAAAAGAATGCAGGCTGATGAAAAGCCTGAACTCAAGCAGACTTCAGCTGACCACAAAAAAGTGGATGTTGCACAGGACTCTGTTGAAAAGGATATAAAGAGGAATGGGAAACTCAATGCAAGATCAGGACTTGTGAAAAGTCCTATCTCTCAGCATGAAAAGATAAAAATTAATTTTAGTATCTCTAACTCATTTGATATGCTCACTTCCAATAGTCGTGACGATGATGTATCTAAGAAAAATGAAGTCCCTGGCCCTCAAATCATGATGATTGATGTTGAGAAGATGTCTTGGGATGATGGAAATGGTGCATGGATGCTAAAAAAGACTGGGAGGAGGGGAGTACATACTCTTGGTATGGGTGTACGACTTCCTCATCATAGTATGAGCACCCGCTCTAGAACGAGTTAAGGACCTTTGTTCTCGCTTTTTATGTTGTTTCTTCTACTAGATTGTTTCAGTATTAAATAAAGAGGCCTTTGCACCTCAAACTTTTTAAAAAAAATCAAATAACATGACCCATTATAGCATAGAATTTATATAATACATATAATTTTGGAATATAGAAAATCATTAAACATCATTTACTTAGCATTCCTGGCTTTTTTTAAGGATAAAATGGTGGAATGTGCTTACTTCACAAACCATCATAGTAGTCAAAGTTCGCTCCCAAGACAATTATAGTGGAAAAAGTACCTTAATTAACGTGGTTCACTATTCATTCCATTCATATTTCTTTCATGATATATAATGTTTTAACCAATGAATTTTAGGGAGATATAGGTCCCACTAGTAAAATAATGAAAATCATACATGTGTGGGTCAAGACCATAAATCACTCATCATATCAGCACCCACTAAAAAGATTGGATTTCATAAAAATTTCATTATATAATAACCTATGTAAAAAACAAGTTTCATAATCATTTTATCATTTTATTAAAATAGAACCCATGTAAAAAAGAAGAAGGTTTCATAAGAATTTTATAATGGTATGAACCTTGGAAGATAAATTGGTTTCATTAAAAAACATTATCATAAACCTAAACTATATGAAGAAATAATAATAATGGTATCCTTGGATCATACCCCCAGTAAATCATAGTTAACATCAAATATTTCATATTATATTGAAAATGATTTTGAAATATCACTTGGAACATTTCTTGAGGAAAATAACTTTTCTTGGAAATAAATTTTTTCAAAATAATAAATTTGTAAAACATTTGGTAAATCCTTTTGTTTGAATATAGCCTTGAAAAATAATAAATGAAACTTTAAAATAATTTAAAACAATTCTTAAGGAAGATATACTTCCAATTTCAAAAATAAAGTTTTAAAACTAAAATTTCAAAAAACATTTTGAAAATCATGTTCTTTGAAAATAAACTTATAAACCTATAAATTAAGGTTTAAAACAATGATTTTTTCATGATGGTAGATGATACAGTTCATTTCATACATGATAAAACAAATATTCCTTTCGTATTTTTAGTAAAATCCAAATGGGAATTATTTTTAAAACAACATAAAGATTATTTTAAAAATATTTTGTATAAATTTATACATGGGTAAAATTTTCCTTAATTAATCATTCGGATATTTTTAAAAACATTTTTTGAAAAAAAAATTAATTCATGGTTCTGGAAGGAAAGTGTATTATATATAAATTAACATGTTAATTATAATACATGAGTTTCTTGAGAGATAGATTATATTATTTAATCATTGGAAGCATAATCTTGAGAAATCATGAACAACGATGAGATTTTGACAAAAAATCCTTACAACGTTGGAAACATTGAATCATAAGACCTATGAAAGAATAAAATTAAATAAAACTTATAATACCAATAGATTAAATAAATTCATGATATTAAATTTCAAATGGGATGTATATAAACCACAAAAAAAATTAGATAGGTGCATAACATAACATGTGTCTCTAAGAAGGAAAATTGAGACGATAACCCATAACCGCATTTGTAACTTTTGAAACATAAACCCCATGAAATAGAGATCCTAAAATTGATAATTAAATCCCTAAAAAATCAGGAAAATAATAATTAAATACATTTATATTCAGTATATATACCTCCTAAATGAAACAAGTGGTGAATATGGATTTAGTCTCATAGAAAGTAAAAGTGATATGGGAATCCCCTACTTTATGTCTCAACTTTCTTATTATATGTTAAAACCTCCTATATAATAAATATATTTGTATTATAAATATATTAAAAAATCATAAATATATATATATAATACCATATATTATTCAATTATTACCTTTTATTTCCTATTTATTAACAATTCCATGTTAATGTCACATTTAAGGAAATAACTACTTTATTTTTCATGTATGTTTGGATTTGTTATTTTTTTGGTAATATTAAATTATTAAGGGTTTCATAAAATCCAAAAATTTAACCATAATATAAATATCAAATATACTCAATATATATATATAAGATTAATTGTTAAAATTTTTTAGATACAAAATGAAATGCACCATTCATGGAGACTATAAGTCGTACGTACGCATGAGCGTTGTTTCCACTTTCTCAAATTATTAAAATAAATGAAGGTAAATAATATATAACTTATAAAAATTTATTTTTATGTCATATATATCACATATATTCATTAAATTTACCCTTCTTACCATCCATTCAAAGCACTAGTGAAAAACGAATAGCATCACTTCACGGGGCAGTAGTATGTTGTACACATGAACAACAGTATTGTATCCCCCACAGAATAAAAATTAAGATGGTATATGTTATATTTTTATTAAAAAGGTATATTATTTTTAAAAATACCATATATATTCGTTTAATATTTATTTATTACTATCCTATAAAAATAGAAATGGAAAAACACATCACATCGATTTGCGATGTGGTAATCTCCAGTACACACGAGCGATGAGATTATTTTTCAATAGATTTGGATTTAAAGAGTTAGATTTGGTATTATAATTATATAGGTATAATAATATAATAAATAAAATATTTATACATTAAATATTTGATTATATCTATCCATAAGAGATCAAAAATGAATAACATTGGTTCGCAAGGTGGTCGTCTACCATACACACGAATGATGATTTCGTATCCCATTTTATGGGGGGGGAAGATTTAGTTTATGAAATTAAAATAATGTAATATAATTATATTTCATATAATTATGTTATCATATAATCATAGTTTAATAATAATTTAAGGAGGTGTAGGAAGAAAAAAATAAAATGTTCAGTTTGTGATGTTACCTCTTCTTCGGAAAACTTATTTTGATTTTCATAAAAAGGATTATTAGGTTGGATTTATGAAAAAAATAAGGCTTATAGGATGAGATTATGGAATTATGGAATTGATTTGTTTTGTTATTTTCTTAACCAATTGGTTTTGGATGTTTCAATATGAGAACATAGGGGGTGGCCTTTTATAAGTGAGCTGAGTGGCACACTTGTAATTTTTGAAAAGAAAATGGTTTGTCGACATTTTTCACTTACCATAAGGCACCAAAATAGTCCATTATCAAAATTTATAGGATATAAAGTCTACATAGTTCCATAAAATGGGTGTGGGAAAATATTCCTAGTCATTTTACCCCTTATCTTTTTAGTTTAAACCCTTAGTAAACTCATTTTCACTTTAACTGCAGTAATTAATTTTTTAATGTTTTTACTATTAATTATGGTAAAAAAATAGTTTAAACATGTGAGATAATATAAATTATGATTATTAAAAAAATTAAAACAATTTTCAAGATTAAATTCATATAAGTGGAAAAATTAAATCCTCTGACGCGATGAGAAAGCGGTTTTTCAATGAGAAAATGTTCAAAAGTTCAAAAGAAATTATATCATATTTCAAAATTAAATTGATTTAAATTACCTAAATGGGATTAATAGTTATATAATTTAAATAATTTTACTTTTAAAATTATATTAAAACATTTTGGATGTTTTTAAATCCTCTAAAATAAATAACAATTCTTAATAAAAATCAGTGCTTTTTATTATTCATCGAAAAACCATTCTTTTCATAAAATTCTAGAATGTTTACTCCAAGATAATTTTTAAATTATGATTTCAAGAGTTAAGTTTGGTTTTTCAAATAATTTTTCTAAAATTGTAAAAAATTATTTTTAAAATAATCTCCCTGAATACCACAAAATTTTTAAAAGAAAATATATTGTTTAAAGCATATAATTGGATTTATTATTATCTCTTTTATAGAAAACACATAATATGAATGTTAGAGATTTTATTTAATATATAATATATAAATTTAACTAAAAAAATTCACCAAAGTTTATTTATTTAATTTATTTAGATAAAACATATTTGTGCACATAAAAGTTGTTTTTTAGAAAATGATTTATTTTATTTTTAAATGGTTTTTTATTGTCATTTATAAATAACTGGTCCCAGAATACTGATTTTATATATGAGTACAAAAAATATATTTTAATAATTTAATTAATCTTATTCATACCTGCCATTCCAATTCCTAGGTGATAATTATCATATTAAATAATAATATTTTAATAGTATGTCATCTTTAGTTAAAACTCATTGTTCAATGTAACACAAGATAAACTCAATGTTTCATGTAATTAAATCTAAACTAATTATTTCATGTAACATTAAAAAATTAAAAAATTAAATTTCAAAAAAAAATATTTCACAAAATCTCAAAGTGATACAATTTAAAGGAAAACTAATTAGTTAATAATACTCAAGTAAATAACTTGATTTTTAATTGGATGTCTCCATGAGTTTTAAGTGATTATGATAACTATGACGGACCATTGTGTTATAGGGAGATAAAAATGGAAGCATTTAGAGGAGAAATCTGAATGTGAGGTGGGTCTTGAATTGGTGAAGATTCTCCCCTTTTATAAGTGAAAGGAAGTGTAGATTTGGGAAAACCTTTACATTTTTCAATAATGTCATGGCACTAATCATGGTTCAATGGATCAAAAATAGGAAAAAGATATAAGGTAAAATTTTTAGGACTTTCTCACTAGGTTAAACTCAATTAACCCCTTTTACTTTTACATTAGTAATTAATTTATATTCTTAGAAATTAATTTTAATGAAAAAGATTAAGACTGAACATTTTACCTAATTTGATTCTTATAATTTAAAATTTTAGAATAATTTTATCAAATAAAATTTCTACATGTATTAAAAAATAATTTTAATATAAATAACATTAATCACATAAAACCCATTTTTTGTGAAATAACATTATTAAGCTTAAAAATTATATATAATTTAAAATTATTTTCATTATTTATTTTAATGACCTAAATAGATTTCTTATAAAATAAATAAATTTTATGAGGCTTTAAAGGAAATCCAAAATCGAATCTCCCTTGAAATTTTTTGATTAAATGAGTAGACTGAAAATGACTTTTATCTTAAAGTACCATTTCAATTAGTTATAATAAAATTTCCAAAGGTTTTATAAGTTCAAAAAAAATTAAAATTTATAATGTTATTCCTTAAATTCATATTTTATTACTTTAGAGGGTTTCAAAACTTCTAGGTCATTCTTCTAAAATGATAAAGTTAAACAAATTATAGTTTTCGTAAAAATCATAATTTTCATCTAAAAACAATCCTTTTATAAAAAATAAAAAATTCAGACTAAGATAATTTTTATATGATGGATTCAAAATGGAATTACTTTGGTCTATTTCAAATTCGAAATTTTAACTTATAAATGGAGTATATAATAAATTCTCTTTAAAGGGAAAATTTTTATAATAGTTCATGATATGGTATTTACCTGCTATAGTAGAGTATTAGGTGTTATATATTAAATTTCTAAAAGTGATAGAAATTAATTTCTATATAAGTAAACATAACACATAAAAATAAATTTTTTAAAAAACAATTCAGTATAAAAATGAGTTTATACTTATTCATTACAAAATTATAATCACTAAATGATTGGTAATTTATTTTAATATAAATATATATCTAAAATTAATTTTATTAAAATCATTCTTTAATATACATTAATCAAATTTATTAAAATGAAAATAAAAAATATATAGAACAAAAACAATTCCTTGAAAGATAGGTATTTTAACACTAAAGAATTTTATCATTATAAAATATTAATTAATAATTAATTCATGAATGGTTATTAATTAGTTTACATATATAAATATTACATTTTAGAAAATTTCATAGTTTAAATATGAGAAATTTTAATTTCGAACATATAATATATAATAAAAAAAAGTTTTCAAACAAAACATTTTTATTTAACCATAAATATTTAAATTTTTATTAAATATAGCTACTTAATTATTTAGTATATGTTATTAATTAATATTATTAATCATTCCTTTAAATTTATTAACAAAAAATGCTTATTTCATAAAAATATATTCTTTATAATTAATGTAATTTTCTCAAATGAATTGGTATATTTTAATTATATTACAAAACCATTTATTTTTTAAATTATGTTTCATTTAACTATCAGGTAATGTATTCCATTATATACTGTAATATTTTACCATATGAAATAGTTTTTCACTTTAGTTTGGTTTTTCATGTAACATAAGAAATACAACATGCAAGATTTATTTAAAGGGAAATACATACTAAATTCACAAGGTGTTACACTCCTGGTTATTTAACAGACTTTGATATATAAGAAAATAGTTATAAGTTTTTATAGTATTCATTCTCAAGTACCATCCCATGTAATCTGGTTTAGGACGTTCAAAAGGGAAAATATTTTTTTGGAAAATACATGTATTCATTGATTGTTTTAAATTTATGTTATTCCCAAAAATTCCTCTAATAGTTTTATATTTATTTTTATATGGTTTATAAAGTGTGTATAAGTTATTTTAGGGATAATAACAGCATGTTTGGTTTCGAATAAAATGTATTTTTTTCAAAATAACATATGCCTTACTACCTTGAGAATTAAAAATATTTTATTTTTGTATTAAAAGTAATTAAAAATGAATTTAAAACTATTTTTATAGAAATAATGCTTCATTTGGTTGATAAATATGATGTTTTGGGTCACGTTTTTTAGTGTTATTGAACCACTCATTTTTATTAATATAGAAATAATGTTTCATTTTTATTACTGATTAGTATATAATTTTATCTATTTTAAATGTGAAAGGACTTAGTTTTTTATTAATATAGGGATATTTATATCAAAGGTGAAATGGTAATTTATATTTTAAGTGACCCAAAACCCATAGTTCTAAATCTAACACTATATATACATTCTTTTCACACATACTCTAATACCAACTGAGCTGACTGAAAATCACTTATGTCATTTTAAATTATTTTATAGATCATATCAATATTAATACACACTCTCAAAAAAAAAGTTTGGTATATTTGGATATTAGTTGTATATTCATCCTATTTCATAACACAACACATATTTATTCAATAAAACACTCCCCACATGTGTCCATTCTAGATATAATCCTATATAAAATTTTATTAGGGAAATTAAGAAACAAAATAAATGAGTGAGTTCAAATGTTTGTTAAGTGGTAAAATATTATTAATGGGTCATAGAATCAATATATCATTAATAATTAATAGTCATTATCATGAGATAAATTGTATTATTAATGGAATAATATCATGAAATCATAATAATTGATCATGAGGAGGGATAATCATAGACCGTGAAATAAAATCTATAAAACTATGATCCTATAAGAATAGTATATAGCCCAATCTATGTATGTGAGATCATAATACAATAATCATGAACCATGGTGACATATAATAGATTTTCATACACATATAAGGATAAAAAATCATAACATATATTAATGATAAATTACCAAGACAGGCATAGTATATGGGGTTTACTCCCGAATCCCATAAGCATAGTAGATTGGGTTTCATCCCTCATCCCATAAACATGGTATATTATATTTACTCACCATTACAATAAACATAGTGGATTGGGTTTACTCTTGGGTCCTATAAACATAGTGGATTTGGTTTTCTCCTCAGTCCCATGATCATGGTGATCTCATAAGGAATAAAGCTTTACCCATTGAATTATATTTATATAAAATCACCATATCACCCATCACATAATAATATGGGCTTACATACGTCTACCATATGAAAATAATTATATATCTATTAAAATAATTTCATGATTAACCTATGAAAATAAAAAGTACTTATAAACTATCATGAGGTACAAAATTAAGAAAAAAGAAATAATGTGGATACCTAGGTAAACACACTTAAATCAAATAAATGAAGTATGTGTATTCACAATTCATAGAATAAATGGTATACAATAAATTCAATAGTTTTCACCGATTAATAAAATGTTATAGCTATGTAAATGAATACCATTTAATCAAAATAGGTATAAGTTATTCTTGCTGGAGTTGAATTTTTATAAAGTTTGTCTTTATTCGTAGTTGGGGATAAATATAGAAAAAGGTAATTATGGATAAATATTTAGAAATGAATTATAACGGAAAAAAATAATAAAAAATCTGTTATAAACTTTTGTGATGGTGTTATCAAAATAATTATTTGTATCACTTTCAATACAATTTTTAAAATGTGATAAAAATACTTTTTAAATCATTTTTTTAAAAATAAAATGTCCCAATAATGTAGCCTTGAAATTAAATAAAACTAAGGTATGATAAAATTTATGAGGAATATTGAATATTATAATAAATTTTAAATTTAATCCCTTTTTAGAGAATATAGGTAATAGAAAACAAAACTTGAAAAGGGTTGATGTTTGGAAGAGAACCCCTCACCTAGTGTATAGGGTCAATTTTAATGTCATATAAAAACTTTAATAATACAATTATATTTATTAATTACTTTATTTTAAACTTTATTCATGTTTATTTTATCAGAATTAATTATTATATCCATTTATTCTATACGTATTAGTTTAATGTTATTTATATTGATCATTTGATGTTTGGTCCAAAGTTCCAAAGTTATTTCAGAATAATGTTAACTCTAAAATTTTATTACCCAATCTATCCATAATATTTAAAAATTTCATGGTATTATGTTCATGTCATTATATAATTATAAGAGTTTTATAGTTCATAAATTCATTACAAATTGTAAGTAATTTCTTGGTCTGTTAATTCTTAAGTCATTAAATTGACTATTTTTTAATATCACTAATATCATAATGATTTTATAAATTTATAATCATAAAAAATATATTAATTAATTATTAATATTATATTTTTAATTTAAAAAAATATATAATCATCCACGAAATGCATAAGTTAAAGTAAAACAATATCATTCTCTTAGTTAGTATAAACCTACCATGGTGAATGATGTTTTTTAAAGAGTGATTAAAAAGATAGAAAAAAATAAATATATGGTTTTCATAAATACATTATAGTATATTTATACTATTTTTTTAACGTAACTATAAGGATAAATTAATTTATTAAAGGGGAATGAAAATAATGTAATAGAAAAGAAATGGGTTCTAAAACACTTACCTTTCTCTTTTAGATGCATTCTAAAAGGACCAATTAAGATATATGTGATAACTGATAGGGGGAGGGGTTAATCTGGGAAATTTTATTTCTTTTTTTTCTTAATTAATAAAAAGACTTTACCTCTTATTAAAGATAAATGAATCTAATGGAAAATAATAACAAAGCACACTCACAAGTTCACAAGTATTTACAAGGTTTACTACTTAATAAGATTAGTTAATCATTTTCATGATTTGAAAATAATCCAAGACCAAAAAACTAATAAAAATGTCCTTTTAGTGGTTTAGAGTAGGAAGTAAATATACATCACCTTAATGGAACTATATTACTTTTATAGAGCATGTTCTCCTCATAAAGATAATATGATATAACAATATTTTGTAATAATAATAACCTTCTCTAATGGGCTTTGATATATTATCACTATGATAATTTCTGCACACTTTCTTTCCTAAAAATTATTCTTACCATTCATTTTCTTTAATAAAAATGAGAAGTAAATCATTCCAATACTATTTTGTAAAAATTTTTGTCTGATCACTTCTCCATATGGTACCCAGTTTCTAATGCACTCGGTTAATATAATAAATCTATATTCATCTCATCAACTCTTCAAAATGTTCATCTGATGCCTCTTTATATTTTTTGACTAATTCCACTTCACACTACCCTCTTAATAATTATTGATAGGAAAACAATGTCTGGTACCATGTTACTTCAATTTTTCATCACTTCTCCCAAATAAAACTAATTCAACAACATTTCTCTGTGCACCTTTCCACCCTTTATATAGGCAGTGCTTCTCCAAAAATTTGGGGAGAATCACAAAAATGAAATTCAATGTTCCTAATCAAACTTAGAACATCCCAATCAAATATTTATTTAGTTGAACACCTTCAAACCTCTGATTTAATTGTATTATACAATCATTATAGAGAATTTCCTTAATACTTGATGTCAACAATCTTAAAAAATTCAATAAATATTTGTTTAATCGATCTTTAATCATTCCTTAAATCTCATGTGGAATCATGATCTTCATGATAATATGATAATTGAACATTAAACTCAACATCGTTATATTTAATGTCATTAAAAAACATTCTAAAAGGATTTTGAAACATTCGTTTGTTAATGCTTCATGTGAACTCCTATATCTAGTAATCTTTATAAATATTTATGTAGTAATATTTTCATGTTCCCTATTCATATATCTCATCAATTAACTCCATAAAATTAATCATTAAAACTATATTTCCTTTTTATCGTGTATAAAAACTACTCTATCTGATGAATTGGAAAAATAATATCTAGTAGACCCAATCTGAATACTTTGTAAAGGTTTATCTGATGAAATATTCCTGATGACTTTGCAAACGCTCAACCAATATAATTTGATCTGAAAATTTTGTAAAGGTTCGTATGATAGGATTAGTTAGTAAAACTCTATCTGATAAATCGAAAACATTTTTTATATTATTTTCCTCAAACTCTTCCACCCAGTTTTCTTTATATAATGGACTCACCATGTTCATCCAACTATGTTTATGCACCACCATCCTTTTTAACTTTGGATACAACCTCTGTAACACATTTTTGTATCAAGGAAAGATAGTTTTACCAAATTCCACCTTTATCTAACCTTATATATAATCATTAATACTTTCATATAATCATTATGTTTGGTACTTTTACTATTAGCAAAGAAACACTTGATTTTATTTATTTAACATCTTTTTCAGATAGAAATATAAGAATAATTGATAAACATTTAGTGTCACACTTTTTCTGATCACTTCAATATATTGTAATCCATCCATTAAAAATGGTCTATTTGGATCTATCCATTCACCATTATAAGGAAGGAAATAATGTTAAGTGATTTATTTTAAAATATAAAAGAAAACACTTGAGAACATATTATTCCATCAATAGATTCTTCTTAGAATAACACTTCAATGATTCTTAGTCTCAACAATCCCCCCTTTTATTTTACTATCATCCCAGGAATATAAGTCATTAAAACTCTAAAACTCAAGAAATAAATTAATATCAAAAAATTTTAAGCCTTTTTGAGTGATATCAGAGTAGGAACCAAAAATCATTGAACAAAAATACCATGTTGTCTATAAGAAGTGATTAAGAAACTTTTAGAGCTACTTATTTCACTTTAAAATTTCATCATCAAAGACAACTTCATTCTATACAGAATGAATTCATTCTTCCACTTTAAAAAATGGTCAAAACAATTCACACTTGCTAAAATCAAAGATTACCCCTTTTAAAATCTCCCCCTAAATATATTCTCCCCCATAAAATGTAAAGCACATATCAATTGATAGATTTTTGTTATATATTTTCTCCCCCAAACACTATCAAAATATAATATCAAATAGGGGATTAATATCATGTACATTATCCTTGAAGATATTTTTTTTACACCCATGATCAACCTCATCTTATCAAATGTTTCCTTCAAGAATAGTTTAGTGAAGATATCAGCAAATTTATATGATATAAAAGAAAACTACATATTTATTTTATTATGTTCCACATGCTCTTTGATTAAGTGATATTTAATATCAATGTGATTAGATCAATAATGTTTCGCTATATTCTTTGTAATATTTATAGCACTTCGATTATCACATCCAGAGAAATGGTTTTAGTTCCCATCTACTAACAAATATTACTACCATGTATTTATATATATTATCTTTCTGTGGTTTGAGTAACAAAACCATAATCATCTTCTGTAGTTATAATATTTACATAAATTTTATTTATTTACAAAATCACACATCTTTGTCCCAAGAAGAATACTCCATCATATGTGGATATTCTATCTTTGACACAACTTTCCCAAGCCGTATCTATGTAACTAAATTGATAAATCTTTCCTAAGTAATATTATTTAAACATAAATTTAATTATGACTTTATTATATCTGAGAATTATTTTTCCAACAATAATATGATATTATTTAGGATAAATTTGATTCTGGAAAAAAGAGTAATAATATACACTAGATCTGGTCTTGAATTTTTATGATATAAAATGCTTCCAATAAACTTCCTAGAATTTTTAGGATCAACATCATTTCATTTTCCATATTTTTTAAACATTATTACCACTTAAATGGGTGTATAAATAGTCATTTAAATATTCCATTCCAAATATTTTCAATTGTTCATTGGCATACTTATTTTGATATATAAAAATGTAACTTTTCTTTTGAGAAATTTATAAGACAAAAAAGTACTTCATTTCTCCTAGCATAGATATTTCAAAAAAAATTCTTCATCTCCTCAAAAAACCATTCACACGATTCTTCATAATTCCCTTTGAATATAATATTTTCAACATAAACAATCACAATGAGTGAAACCTCTTGATTTTATTTTATTTAGAGGTTGTTTTCCACTCTTCCTTTTCTTAATTTCAACTTCTTCAAGAAAATATGAAATTTGGAATTCCACGCTCTAATGAATTTTTTCAACCTATACAAATCTTTCATTAATTTTAAAAAATATATTTCATATTTTTTTCAGAATTAAAACACATGGTTTCTCAATGTAAACTTATTATTTCATCTCTCCATTAATAAAATCATACTTGACATCCATTTGAAATATCTTATATCTTCATTTTTAATAAATGGAATGAAATATTTTGATGGTTTAAAGTCATCAAATTGGAGTAAAAGTCTTTTCAAAATCAATTCCTTCAATTTTTGAGTGTCTTTTAAAACCAAGCCTTGCCTTTTTTCTTATCACTTCACCTTATTCACTCATCTTGTTTAAAAAACCCTGTTTTTCCAATCACATTCTTATCTTTCAGTTTGGGTAAAAGTTACCATGCCTCATTCTTATAGATATAATGAAAATATTTATTCATATAATCAATCTATTATTAAACTCCAAATATTTGTCAATATCTCTTTTCTTAACCTATGAATGTAATGTGGTATGTGAGACTAACCCCAATGTTCTTTTGGTTTGAACCTATTTTCCTTCATCAAAAATGAATTTTTATTACTCCACATACTTTATTATCCTAGGATGTGATGAACACAATTGTTCCTCATCACTTGATATGGATGAATCAATATATTAATCTTTAAAATTTTCAACAACATCAATTTTTTTGGAAACATTGTTCTGATTCTTAATGGGAATAACTTCATCTTCACATCCTTTGAAGTCTGTAACTGACTGTGAAACTTTTTTATCATAATTTTCAAGTACTTTCACATCTACATAGTCAAAAATATTTCATTTTTCTTTTTTATAACACTTATATCCTCTAATATTAGGACTGTGGCTAATAAGCACTCCATCAACACATCTTGGTTCAAACTTCCCAATATTTTCACCTTTGACTTTGATAATTTAGGTATTTCCAAACAACCTTAAATATTTTAAACTTGGGGTCTCTTTTTAATACATATCATAAGTATTCATATAATATCTTTTCTATAGAAACCATAGTTTTAAATGTGAATAATTTCTCAAATATATTGACTTCAAAAGAATCAATAGGTTTCATGTTCAATCAATATAGTCTGGGCCCTATCCACCAATTTTTTTATTTCATTATAACTATTCTGATGCGGTGTTTATATTTCACTAAAGACATGATGAATGCCATTATTTTAAAGATAACATTTAAACTTTAAATTTGAGTATTTTTCACTATTATCAGTTCAAATCTTCTTTATGAAATATTAAAATTCATTTTTAGTACTTCTCTTAAAACTTTTAAACATTTTGTGAGACTGTAATTTATGTTTTATAAAACATAATACATGTAATACAAGTAAGATAATTGATAAACTAACTAAATTAATTATCTTAATTTTTATATTTCTTTCTCATGATCCTATATATATTAGATAGGTTAACCTCTAAGTTATGAGTTGAATGTATCTAACTTTCCTGTGTACTAAATGTGTAATCATTCCTTTCTAATATATCAAACAACACCAATATCTTCTTATTATTATGAAATTATTATCATGAATACATTATATATTTATCATCTTTATCATATTCCTTTAGTACATATTTCATAAAATCATATTTCGTAACTGATTTTCTTCCATCATGCTTAGATAACATCATCCATGTTCATATCCAGCTTGAAAAAAGTTTCCCTTGGATATTTTCCTCTCGTTGCAAATTTACTATATTCAAGACTCCTAGAAATAAATTCATTAATTATAAAACAACTTATTTACCTTCATTATAAATTTTTTAAGCACTCACCAAGTTGGGTTTCATTCCATCAACAAAAAAATCACTTCTGGACTTCAATAATTCTTTTCCAATGATCGCAGAACCAAAACCCTTAGTTCTAAGTGACTCATCATTTCAAAGAGTCATTATTACTTTTTTTTAATATTTTGAATTCTTTAAAAATTTAAAATATACATTAATATTTGATGAAAACCCACTATCCAATATCCAATGTTGTTTTACTTTTCTATCTTTGAAATAGTTTCAATAACTAATTCCTTATATTCTCCTTTTTCTTAATTCTCATGAGGCTTTTGAGATTTTCCATTTAGAATTTCTTAATATGTTAATATAACAGTTCATCCTTTAATAATATTTTCTAACTAATCACATCTTGCAAAAATAATTTTTAGAGGATGGAATCTATTTTCAATCATTAGACTAAATTTATTAGGTTGTCATCTTTGAGTGGGTTAACTCCCCCTACAAATTTTTATCTAGTACCTAATGGATTAATTTTAGTGCTTATGATTGAAATATAATTTTTTTTGGAATTCCCAAAGACTCTAAAATACCATAAATATTAATATAAATAATATTTAACTCTGTAAGTTACATGCTGTTCAAAATAATGTATTTTTTTCCATCATCCTTTTTACCCTAAACCTTGGATCTTTGTTATAAACCAAATATTTGGTATCCTCTTGACATCATATTCTTCATATTATATTTCTTATTAGCCTTAATAGAGTCTCTAGTTATAGCCTTTTTTTCCTTATGAAATTTATACCTTAGAAATTTTAAAATGTTTAACTCAGTTAGTTTTGGTTGCATAAATGGTCTTTTTGAATTTCTTCTTCTTTTGATCATATTCAAACTTGTTTTCAACATATAAGGATAATGTTTCTGATAATTTTAAGGTTTTTATTTCTTATTTCTTCAACCAACTTCTAAAACTAATTTTTGTAATTTTTCTATTCTTTTCTCAACTTTAAAAGTTTTTATTAAACTTTCTCAAATAATTTCTCCTTCACCTTGAAATTTTAATAAAGTTTTATGTTGAGTTTTTATCATCATAAAGTATCTTCTTCAAATCATCAATCACTTATAAAAATATAATTTTGTATTCAAGAAAATATTCTTTATTATTTTATTAAATTTCTTATTTCTTAAAATTTTTGTTCACTTTTTCATGTCTAACAATCTTTCTAAGACATTCCATAAATTCTCTTTTAATCCTAAAATATATATGAGTTTCCTCTTTTTTTCTTTTAACTTGATAAATTTATCACAAGTAAAGTTATCGTCATTAAATTTTTTAATAACTAACTTCATAGTTGTATCATTGCTAATGTTTTTATCTTCCACTTTAAAGTCATTGTCTTCTTGACATTTTTATAAAACAAATTTATTTTTATATTTAGAGAACATGTTATCTTTTACTTTAGAAAAAGTAATTTGATCTTACTGCCTTCATCTTCATATATCTTCTTGAATTTATATCATTTTCATCATTGTCTTCATCTTCATTTAGTCTTGGACAATTTGTAGCAAAATTTCCAATAGATACGTGACTAAATCACTTAAGTAGTAAATTTCATTTATACTTTAATGTTCTGATTTTCACTTTCCTACCAAACAAGTACATAGATTCATCAAAAATTTCTCTTACTTTATCTTTAGTGTTAGATTCACTAGTTTCATCCTCAACTATAAATTTCTCAAGATTTATTTTTTTAGTGTATTTAAAATAGATCTCTCAGCCATATTTCTCCTTCCAATTCATGATAACCTTATCCCTTATCACTTCATATGTGACAATAAAACTATGAAAATCATCCATTGAGGGAGTTTCAGGATCTCCATATTCTAAGGATGATACATTGGCATCAAATTTTTCAATAATAATTCAAAAAATATTTTCAAAAATAGTTAAATATTACAAATTATCACCAAAACAACTTATTGTTCTTATAATGTCATATACCCTTATAAAGAAGTTACCAATAGATTCATCATCTCCCATTTTAATATATTTGTTCTTCAATCTCTATAACTGAAACATGGATTTATTTACTTTTATATTTCCTTCATAAATGTTATTTAACTTCTCCCAGAATCCTTTATTTGTTCCAATCCCTTTCACCCTTATATATTAGCTTTCAAATATGGAGGAGAGTATATCATTTATGGATTACCCATAATTCTCAAGATTATTATTATTTTCCAGTATTAATGGCTTACCCTCAGTATAAGGAGTTAAACCATTTGTTAGAGCTTCAAGAACTTCACAGTTAACCTATAATATGTAGGGTAACATTTTTTTCCTTCTAGATATGATAGTTCTTTCTATAAAAGAGAGGAATATAAATACTATTAATAGAGTTCTAAAAATTCATGGAAACCTTCCTCTTCCCCAAACTTCAGAAAAGATTCTTTGAAGTAAAACTTCACTCTAATACCACTTGAAGGAAAAATCAGGATCTATGTGATCACTGAGAGGGTGAGGGGTGAATCAGAAACCTTTAATTTTTATGTTTTCATATTTAAGAAAAAATATTCACATATGGTTCATGGTAATTAAATTTATTTTATAATAATAAAAAAGGACACCCACAGGAATATGTGTATTTGCAAGTTCCACTGCTCAATATAAGTAGCTATTACTTGGCATAGTTTGAAAATGATACAAGAACAAAAAACACTAGAAAAAATAATTTCAGTTGTTTATATCAAGCAAGGAATATTCATCACTTTCATCACACTATAGCCCTTTTACATTTTGCGGGCTCCTCGAATAGACAATATGATATAAGAGTATTTTGTAACAATAATAAGAACCTTCACTAACAGGCTTTGATATATTATAACTATGCTATTTTCTTAACACATTCCTTATACAAGTTATTCCTCTTCACTTTCTAACACAATGGTGAGAAGGAACTTATTCAAGTATTTTTTTATGAAACTTTCCATCCAATCACTTCTCCAAATAGTACCCTCATCTAGATGCACTCATTTTTATATACTTGTCCCTTGTTCATATGATCACGTCTTTACACTATTTTTCTTATTGATTTTCAAATTGTTTATCATATCCCTCTAAAAGTTTAACATCATATACCTATTAATAAGAAAACATTTTATTACACAACCACACTTCACTTTTTTTTACTTCATCCAACTGTAACTAATTCAATAACATTTTTCGATTCTCCTTTCTCCTAATTATATAGGCATTCCTTATCCAAAAACATAGGTAGTAGTGAATAATTAAAATTCCAAGTTCCTATGAAAACATTAAATATTCCACTCAAATATTTATTCAGTTTAATTCCTTCAAAAATTTGATTTAATATCAGTCAACAATATTCAAAAATAATTTCCTTAATAGATAGCATCAAAAATATGAAAATATAAATTAAATATCATATTAATTGATATTTGAACTTTCCCTAAATCATGGTTGGAACCACAATATTCATTCATGATTATAGTAGTGTTAAACATTTACCTAAGCATCATCACATTTTATGTCTTTACAAAAACATTGTATAATAAATTCAAAACCTTCATCAATTAAAGATTCATAGGAACTCCACTATCTGGTAAACATCATAAATGTATGTCTAATGAGATTTTCATGTTTACAATACTTAGATATCTTTGAGTAACTCAATATAATGACTCCTTTGAACTTAATTTCCCTATAAGATTCCATAAAAACATATTTTTATAATGAGTTTGCAAAATTTAATCTAGTGCACTTAATCCAATGACTTTGTAAAAGTATGTCCAATGAAATATGCCAGATGACTTTGCAAGAGTTTTCCAATGGAATTAAACATGATGAATTTGTAAAGGTCTGTCAAATGTAATTAGTTAGTAAAATTATATCTAATCATCTAAAATCTTTTGTCATATGATTTTCTTGGAACTCCTCTATCCAAATTTCTTTATTCGATGGACTCACCATGTTCTTCAGTCTAACTTCATACTCCTCTGTCCATTAAAACTTAGACTAAATCTTCCATAACACTTTTATTTATCTAGGAACCACAATTACACTAATTTATTCATTTGAAAAACCGTATAAATAATCATGAATAACTTTATACAATCATGATCTTTGGTACTTTTAAGACCATCAAATCATTACCTAATTTTCTTTAACAAACATAATTGTTTGATGTAAGTGTGAGCATAATTGGATAAACATTTAGTATCACACTCTGTCTCATCATGTTAGTATATTTGACTCCATCCATTAACCTAGTATATTAGACTCTGTTCATTCACCAATTCAAGGAAGGAAACAATGTTAAGTGATTTTTGTTAAACAATAAAAGACAGCACTTGATCAATCCTTCTTTTATCATCGGCTTCTTCTTAAAAAAACACCTCAAACCTTCTTGGTCTCAAAACCTCATATGGATATGACTTAATCCTTTAGATAAGGGTATTTTTTCTAGATAGGGTCCTTAAAAACATTCATATTTATTTTTAAGGAAATTTTTTATAGATATTTGGAAAAGAAAAAAGTTTTGAAAGTGATTAGAAATAGGTGGATATTGATGACTATTAATAGATTATTATTAAAATATATTTATTTATTTAAAATTTAAACACTTAGAAAAATAGTATCATTAGAATATTTAATTCAAATTAAATAATCAAATATATCTTTTGTTAGAATAAAATATAATTTTAACTTTGAAAATTTATTTATAGATTTGAAAATTAAATTTATTGGTTTTAAGTACATTATTTTACTCATTAAATAAAGTCTAAGTTGTTTAAAACATTTTAAAAATTATTGAGTCCTTTTTACGTCATGATGATTTCATAAAACTTATCATATAATCAAAAACAATATTTTTAAATATTCACATATAATATAACTTTTTAAAAAAAACACCAAAAAAATTACACTTAGATAATATTTATGTGTTAATCTCAAATTTAGTGATTTTTTAGTGAGATTCCCCTTTCTCACATGTAGAATACTATTTCATTGGGATTCTCCAGTTATGGTAAATCTTTCTATCTATTTCACCATGGTTGTGGATTCATTGTGGGGTTTGATTGGTGTATTATTATACTAGACTTTGACCATTTATGGTTTGATAATAAGTGCCTACTGAGTATTCCATGGAGGGTGATGTGGTTTATATATGACCATCCAATGTATTTTGTGACACAATGTTAATGGGTACCCTTATTTAAGATGATTAAAGGATATGTTTTTTTATAACACCCATGTTTTTTAGATTATTTAATTAAGTAGGTTATAACTTTAATTCATTAATTAAATAGTTGGAAGTAGGGAGTTAAAATAAATAAAAAATTATTATTTATTTTCTAGATATTTTTTTATGATTATTTGTTGTTAAAATATTATGTGGGTTAAATAACTAATTTATGAGAGTGGATTTAAAGAATTATTCTATGATATTTAATGAGGGGAAATTTTGATATAAATTTATTACCATAGAGTATTGATTCTTAGAATGTCATTGATGGGTTAATATATTAATGTAATAATAAGTATATTTTGAATATTTTATGTGTGGGTGTTAATAACATGAGGTGAATCTGGGTCATGGGTGAATTAAATTTGAAAATCCAATTAAGGTTTTAAGGGTGGAATGATTAGGTGGTATAAATGCGGGTAAAATTCACTGGATCAGTGGAATGAATGGGTATAGATAAGTAGGTTATGGCATGGTATTTAAAAGGGAAGTGTGGAAGTGAGATAAGAAAAAATTATAATAGAGAAAGGGGCTTACCTATTTTGTCACCTCTCATCTAAATTCTCTCATTTCACTCTTTCATTCCCTAGAACTCATTTATGAAGAAGTCATGGTGACATAATGATAATAAAATAATTAGAAGAGTGGTAATTTGCATCAATGTATGTGTTATGAATTATTTTAAATATTCCATTTTAAGTTATTCAATGTGTTTGGAAACATTTTTATGTCATAAAATTTATAATTTTGACAATATCATGTTAAAGGCATTGATAATAGATTTTTAAAATTTGTCACATCATACACCGAAATGGAATAGGTTCTATGCCATCCATTAGATGATATTTTTCTTCCTCTTATCATTTTAATTATTAAATATAAGAAGTTAAACAAGGCTATTCTATATTTTAATAGGGACTATTGCACTATTTATATTCTATACAGTTTCAAAAATATTGTCACTTAGTAATTATGTCAAATAAAATAGGTTACACCATAATATCGTGCAGTTCATTCCAAATAAGTATATATCATTATAAATGTCCTCTAGATGGTAATGGTTCTATTTGGATTATAAAAGATGTCTTATAGAGATCTCTTGTTGGTGTTAATTGGCGCTTTACCCCATAAAGATCATAAAATTGTGGTATCATGGAATTCTAAGCAAAGGAAATCGAAGTAGGTGGATCTAAACTATCCCTAAATTGAACTATTATTTACATGAATTGATAATGGGTTTTTAAAAATGATTATTATACAGGATTTTTTATAAATATTAATATGTGGATTTGGAATCATTGTTTGTTTAAAATTCTTGATTTGTATTAAAATAGTGATTTTAAAATTGATGTTTTGATGTCTATCTTGGTTATTTATAAATTTTGGGTTATGATTTCATTTTTAGGTTTTAGTAAAAATATGTTGACATGTTTTCTAATAATATATTTTTTAAATGGTTTTCTAATGGTGGGTTGTGTTTTATAATTCGTTTTAAATGGGGGGTTTTGTGAAGATTATTTTTCCTTGAATTTTTTTATTAACATGAGAATAATGGGAAAAAATTAGGAATAGTTTTTTTAATTAGTTTTCAAAATCATGTACTTATAATTACATTTGTGACTTGTTTTTATTGGAAATTATGGTGGTTATATTATTTATCTTGATAAAATAGTCTATAAAAATCCCTTATGGATAGGTTTTATACTCTTTCTGGTTATGGAAAAGACAGACATAGGTAGTATGTTTAGAAAATGAAATTCTCAATATGATTTAACAGGACAGTTGATGGTTTTTCAAGGTAGAAATTAAATTGCTAGCTAATATATTTCATTGGGGTTTTATATTAATTATCATATAAATACTCTTTAACCTTATAGTTTATTGATAAGGGAGTTATTTTTAAAAAATATATTTCCATATGGGGTTTTATATTCATAGCATGTTTGTTTTTTCGTCTTATCATCACTTCTTTCTAGAGTAATATCTTTTACATATTGTAAAAGGAAAGTTCAATTTTCCATTAAAATTATCGTTACCTTATTTCTCTACTAAATTATGAGATTATTTAGTTACAAATTTTTTTGATAAATTACATATATATGTGTTTTATAATACCTTTCATTCACAATGTATACTTGAATTAATCATTAATTTTTTTTATTTTGAAGTCTTTGGGAAATCCAACTGAGTTTAAAATCACCCCCTAATTTTGAATTTTTATGGACATGTAGATATCACTGCACATGATGTAGAAAAAATAAATACTTCATTATTATTTATTGGTTAGTCATAGATCCATGATAATGATATTTCTAGAGGATTATAGTGACTGGGAGATTGAGTAACACAATTAATTTTTGTATGTTGTCTACATTTTGATATCGATGTGTAAAACTCAATGTTTTTTCATTATAAGTAATTGAACCATTGTTTCATAAAAAGTGGGTTTTACATTACATGAATTTATGTCTTGTTTTGTTTAAAGTTAAAATAATTATCCAATAGTTTCTGTATACCTCGGTATTAGTTTTTATCATATGGAAATCGAGGAGTGCACTTGATGTCATGTAGTGGTCCGATTCGAGTAACAGGATTTAGGTACCTATGTTGGTTCATTAAAAAATGGAATCAAATAAATGTTAAATTCATGTTATGTCTAGTAATTATGGAGAATAAAATGGTTGGGAGTTAAAATGTAACTGTAAAAAAGATATAGATTACCTTTTATGGAGAACTCTAAGTTACATGGAATCTTGTGTAGTATAACTATTGGTGGAGGCATTGTTTCTAGTTATACCAATAGTATTACCATAATAGGTTAGGAATATATTCATACATTATTATATATATGTAATATATATATCATGTGAAAATGGTTTTTAAAAATGTATTTATGATGATTAAATTATTTATACTTTTCAAAATTAGTTTGAAAATGTTTTATATGACATAATTTGTTTGATTATTCTAGTTTTTGTTTAGTACACAAGTAAAATATAGGTCCACCTAGATTTAGTAAGAATATATATGTGGGTAATATATTTTTGAGGGTGTTCTTTGAGAAATTTGGAATAATGTTTCCATGAATAAATCTTGTTAGTAAAGGACATAGAGTGGTAGGAATATCTCATATATCCCATAAACTCATAAGTGTGATCATATACACTATTTGAGAAATAAATAAAGAATATAACTAGTATAGATTAATGGGAATTGACTGGGAATCAGAGATCTAAAGCAATAAACAACTATCTTTTAAATGTGATGATGAACTAAATTTGGATGAAGAGTAGTTAGAGGAAATCTATTGTATATTCTCATTATTGTGAATGTTAGAGACTTTAGAGGTATATTTAATAGATTATTTGTTGGATGGACCAACTAATATGTGATAGGAATCAGTAAAATTAGTTGAAATTCAAAATGATTTTTATGGTAATGGTTTCCATAAACTCTTTAATGGATAGTATTCACTAGAGTAGTTAAAGATGTAAAATGATGGAGAATTTATAGAATTTGATAAAGGTAATTTGATTTTGAGATAATATATATATATAAGTTTATAGAACATGTATATTATGCGTTGGAGTTAATAACCAATGATAATATTAAAGAGTGAATATTTTATATGTGGCTTGGGCTAGAGATTCAATCAAGAATTAGTTTGTTGAAATTACTTACTTACACATAGGTGGTATTTATAGTCACTTGAGAAAAATATTTTATCAAGGAAGTGTGCAGTTTTACATCTTTTAGTCCATATTATAGTAAATGGAAGGGTTGATTTGGTGTCCACAAGAGGAAGTATTAGGATTTCCTAAGGAAATATTAGAATATTTTATCAAGTTATTATCAAGGTTGGAAAGTAATTTTTTACTATTAGTGTGGAGAGAAGGGTTTTATAAAGACTCATTAGCTAGTTTTACCCCAACCTTTATATAAATATAGAAAAATGGGTCTATTGAAGATATTTTTTGAGTTTTTATCTTGAATGAAAAGTGAAGTAGAATCTAACCTGGTACTAGGGTCTCACATATAAGTATATAAGAAGACTAATTTTGATTTTGAAACTCAAGGGAAGACAGAAAAAACTCATAAGGAGTAGGGATGAATTTTTTTGTTTGAGAAATTGGCTGAGAAAACTAATATTGATACAGGATATTCTACAGTCATTATTACTTCTATACTCATTACTAATTTATTTGATACTTGATAATCTCATTATTTTATAACTATGTGATTGGTATACCATTTAGAATATCATATTGATATTATTCCTTATTCTATGAAAATTTATACCTTGTTGGGTGAAATGAATCAATTAGGATTCAAGTGTCTATGTTTTACCATTATAGTAGGTGATATGGAAGATTTATTAGATATTCTAGATATTGAGATGAAAAATATTAGCATATCATTAGGATTCACTATCTTATCAAATACAGAGATCAATTTTTCTACTATAGTTACAAATTATTTTTTTCACCGAGTGGTGTTTTTCATACATTCTAAGGAGAATAAGATGTAGATTACATTAAGAATAGTGTAGTTATTTTATATATTAGAAGCATACTTTATCAATTATTGGAACTAGTTCTTGAATACATGGGGTTAAGTTTCCATAATAAGTTACCATTTTTCATTGCTATTTATCACAATATTTTTCTTGAGGATTTTATTAAGATTACCTATAAAGGGAAAATTCGAGTTTTCTATTGATCTTTTTTCTAGAAAAAATAGTATGACTCTACCTACAAACCACATGTAACCTAAAAAATTATGGGAATTAAATACTTAGCTACAATAATTTGATTTTGAGAGATTCACTCACATGATTGTTTCACCTTAGGAAGAACCTATTCAATTTACTAAGAAGGTTGCTGATAGTTTTTGGTTGTCTACTGACAACCAAAAAGTTGATCAAGTAATAATAAATAAATAATATCCCTTTAACAATATTGGTGATTTATTTTACCAAATAAAGGAATCTATATGGTTTTATAAGATTTATTTTAGATTAATATATCATCAATTAAGGGTACTATAAGAAGGTGTACTGAATATATCTTTATGAATTCATTAAATACATTATGAGTTCTTGTTCATGCCTTTTAGTGTGAATAATTATCCTATAATATTCATGGCCTTCATAAATAAATTATTCCACAAATATTTGGTTACATTTTTTATAATATTCCTGGATGAAATCATGATTTATTCAAGATAAAAATTTGGTTATGAGATTCAACTATAGGTTGTGTTAGGAATTTTACATAAACATAAGCTATATGAAAAGTTATCTAATTATCATTTTTTTATTCAGGAAGTGAAATTTATTTGATATAATTTTTTAATTTTTCAGAATATCTATTGATCCTGGTAGATTAAAGTTCATGATGTCTTGTGCAGAGCCCAATAATGTCTTTTAAATCTATAGTTTCCTTAAAATGGCTAGGTATTACTTGGGGTTTAACAAAATCTTCAAAAAATTGGATTTTTCAATGATGGATTAGACAAACAAAGTAGTTATGTTCAAATGGTCTAAGGAGTGATAGAAATCCTTTAAAAAGGTTAATAAAATACATATTATAATACAAGTTATCACCATTATGTAATGAGGTCTTGTTGTTATATATGGATCATGATAGCAAAACCTATATTAAAAGAATGATCCTATACATTATTTGTAATAATGCATTGAAATTTTGAATGTATTATCTCTTTGGTGAAAAGATAATGTTATATACTAATCATAAGAGTTTGAAGACTATCTTCTCATAGCAAGATATCAATTTTAGACAACATATGTGTTTGGAGTATCTTTAAACCTTTTATTTTGAAATTTTATATACTCATTTAAATGTAATGTTATAGATTTAGATTTGAGTAGAAAGGCTCAAACTCTATATATTAAGTAATTTTGAGATCATTGGAAGCTAATGGGTGTGTTTGAAAATTTTATTTTGGAAGTTAATGAAATATAGATCAGTGTAGTTTTTTTATCATGAATATGACTTCTTCATTATTATAGTATGTGAGAGAGTCGTGATTTTATTACCCAAAGTGTAAGGGGATGTTTGATGCCCTTTATCATGGATAGATCACTAATGGGTGGATGTTGGAATTAGATTTAACACTTTTCTATAGATAGTAAATGGTTTTTCTTATTTGTGTAATTAATTAAGTGATGGGGGTATTTCATTATTTGATTTGGTAAGTTCATCCAATAATTAAAAAGACATATTGTGGAATTAAGTAGATATTTTAGTGAATGGGGATGAGAGATCATGTCACTACATATGTTTTACAATGTTTGATTTATTAGAAAGTGAGGTCAGAAAACTAATTACTAGTTGATTTTTTACAACCCATACCTATACCAACGTGGAAGTTTGAGGACATTTCAATGGAATTTCTAATGGGATTACCTAAGTCACCTTTGAATCATGATGTTATTTTTTATGTAGCGGGTCGAATCAAAAGGTCATCTAATTTATTACCTATTCCATAGAAAAATTATATAAGGTATTTATCAAGTTATACTTCAAGTATATTGTTAAAATTAATGGTGTACATATTTCTATCAAATCGTATAGGGATTCCCTTTTTTCATCAAGATTATTAAAGGGAATTTATAGTACCTTGGATACTTGCATGATGTTGAGTATGGATTACTAGAATCCTACACGTGGGAAGACATGGATTATTAAAAGAATTATGATACACTTCAGGAATATGTTTTAAATTTTTATAAATCATGTGAATCACCTTTATTATTGGTTTAAGTTTCCTATAACAAAAGTTATCTATCATAATAATAAATGGCACCGTTTGAATATTTATATTGTGTACCTTTTAAATAACTATTATACTAAGTTAATATGGGTGAGTGGTCACTTATTGGAGAAATTATAGTACAAGTGACAATATAATTTATTAAAGTTATTCAAAAATGATTAGATATATAAAAAAATTAAAAAGGATTTGTTGATTATAAATGATGACACATGGAATTAAATGTGGGTGATTATTTATTCACATTATATTCTCCTGATTTAAAAGAATAAAGACTAGGTAATAAAGGAATTATAGAGCTATGGTTTATATATCCTTATGAAATTATAGAAAGTAATAATAAAGTGAAATATCATTTCGGATTACCATCATGATTAGAGACAATTCATAAATTAATTCATGTATCTCAGTTGATGAGATAATTCTAGGATCTTTCTCATGTTCTAGATTAAAAATAAAAGGTGTTGGAACCCAACATGCCTTTCATTATAAGGCCTATAAAATATTTTGGACAGGAAAGATAAATTTTTAATGAGAGATTCTACTCCTTTAGTTCAAGTGTCATGGAAACATGAAAAGTTTCAAGAATAAATATGTGAGATGGAGTCTCACAAGTGGAATCAGTCTCCAATGCTTTTTGAGGAAATTGAGTAACATTGTAGTGTCAAAAAATATTTATGGTCGGGAGAATCATAACACCTATTTTTTGTGATAATTTAGTTAATTGGATTGTAAATTCAAGTCATTAATTAATGTATCAGTGTAATAGAGTGAAAATAATGTTTTATTATTTAATTGTTAGATATCTTTTCTTTCTATATGATTATTGGGAATTAGAGAATTATTAAGGTTGAAAATTTAATTCATGAAAGTATTGGGAGGTGACCTCTTAGGAATAAAATTGTAAAATCATGAGAAATTTAAACCATAAGAAGTTATAATCACTAAAACATTGAGAGTTTACACTTTTTACTCCACACATACTGGCACGCCAATACTATGGTGCCTAGTGGGTTGTGCAAAAAAACCTAATAGGGGGTGAATCATCTGTGAAAAATTTTACTAAATCCCAAACAAAGTAAGCATAATCCCTTTTTTCTTTAAGAAAATATTAATTTTTTGGTTATAAATGGATCTTTTAAGCTTATTACATCATTCCAAAACCACATTCAATGTGAAAATATATACAAGATATCAACACGTGGTATTTTCACAAGGCTCGGTCCAATTGTTGGAAACCTACTCCTTATCGTGTCAACTCCTGTTGGGTCCTACATTCTCCATAATAATAAAATCACCAATTAAAATTGGTGAACAAGGATTATACTATAACCAATTTCACACAATATTACACATTTTTGGTTCACTATATTACACAAGTGAGCTTGTCTACTTCCACGGGTTCTTTGTATTTATATCCCATGAGTTCTTTAACAACTTCCACCTATGGTGGTATATATTCACTATACATGGGTTGAAATTAAACCAAAAATATAAAATCTAGTTCCTTAATACATAAAGTCTTTGATTTTTTTTAAATTCATTAGTAACTCATACATGCAACTTGGCTTTTGTTCTATCCATGGATTCCAGTTCTTTACAGAATCTATTTCATGAAACCTTTATCTCAATACTATAAGAAATTGACTATCAATAAATGTCTATAATATCCAAAATCCAGTCATATTATCTCAATTTAATCTTCTTCTCTTATTACACTTATTCTATGGCTATATACTTTCAGCAATAAATCTCAACACAATCAACTTCTTCTTCTTCATTTCTTTCTTCGAAACCTTGTAGATTCTCATTGATAAAAATTCTCAGTTATCTCTTATTATTCTTCACTAATAGTTATTTATTATTCTCATGGTTATTATTAAAGATTTGTATTTCTCTACTATGACTCAATCTTTTGGATTTTTTATTCTTTCACTCCACTTAAACAACAGTAACTCCTTCCTACATTTCAATTTTATTCCCCACAATCTTCTCATCATACTTTCATGCATGGGTGGAAACATTAAATGATTCTTTCATTTTCAATTTACTATAATTTAAATACCAATGGGAAAAAGACTCCTCCAAAAAAAATAATTATAAAATACCCATTTTTAGGTTCCTCGTTATTTCAATCACTACTTTTTCAACTTAAAGGATATTCCCAGAATATCCAAATTTAATGCACCTCACTTTTGAAACTCATTCGAAAAAGTATTTTTTATTATTTTATATGATTGGAATAATCTTCCTAGTTAACTCAAAAAAATATCCAATGAATGTGCACTACATTATCCATAGGTTTATGAAAATATACCGTACACAAATTTTATAGTGTGGAAGCTTCACGTAAATAATTATACAAAACTTTGTTTGAGTCTTTACATGATAAAAGAAACTCATCACTCTTATTTCTTATTATTTAATCAAAAAACTTTATTCATAAGTTAATTAAGGAATATATGAATATATAATCTTTGAATCAACTATATCTTCATTATTCTTGAATGTTTGATGTTGCAGACATTCTTCCTTCTTCAAACTTCTTCTCCTTAAGCTTGAGAATCAGAAAATAGTTATCTTCTTACTTATGTCACATTTCTTTTGTGATTTTTTAGTTTCTAAAGAAAATCCCAAGAATATTCATGTTTACCATTATTTAGAATCTTTTAATTATATTAATTATATTAATTATATTTTTATTTTACTGAGATCTTGAAAGTTCTCTGACTCATTTGTCATATGATATCATCTTTTACAGAAATGTAGCAAGCTCATTTATCTTTTTTTTAAAAGAATTATCATCCATGTAAATTAATTAACTTATAAAAGCATCCACATAGAATAATTTACTTATTTTATTCCCACATAACTCATTTCCCTTCATTATTTTAATCAACATAGCTATATTTACTTATGTGGGCCTCAATTTACTCTTGTGTAGATAAATTTACTAATGCTTATCACAATTCTATTATGTGAGATGAGGTATCTTATGTAATAATAGAAATACCTTTATCATTTTACACCTGTATAGATGATTTAACACCCCAAGCTTCTATGGTACATTTCCCTTTGAATAATGCAATAGCTTGCATTGTACGCAACTTCGAGATTCTAACACACTGAGACCAATCAAACTAGCCATTATGAATAGTAATACCCACGTTTTGGAATTTTGTAAATTTTATTTTTCAAAATGGAATTCATTTTTGATTTCAGAATATAAAAATTAGCATAGGGTAAATTTTTGGTATTCTTCAGAAAACTTTCAATTTTTGATGAATAGTGAAAAACATTGCATTATTGGTTAAAACTAAATTTTTTATTTAAATAATAGTGTATTTTATTTAAATTTATTTTAGGTAAAAATAGATATATAATACCTATATATGTTCAATTTAATTCATTGGAGTCATTTTATAATAAGTTTAGATATATAAAATTTTATTGAACTTTTTTCCGTCTTTTACCCACCTCCTAGGAGCATTTGCAAATTTGCATAAAACTTAATTTTACCGATTCTGTGAGTTGAATTTTAAAAATCCAAGAGGCATGGTCGATATTGGTAAATAAAATGTGGTTCAATAAGATGAAAATAATTTTTGGTGAATAGTAACTTTTGACTTATTTACCATAGTTAAAAGTAAATAGGGTAATTAAGGGTAAAAATGATATCATAATTACCCTAACACATGTCCTAATTCTATTGGATAAGTATAATTCGACCAAAAACAAACTTAGGAATTAAATATGATCCTATTTGGTCCATGTGGATTAGATTAGGACATTTATTATTATTTTATTTAAAGATGAGTTAAAAGAGTTAAATTCAATGATTAATAACTAAACCATTTTTAATATAGGGTTACACACAATATAAATTTGACTATAAATATTCAATAGAAATATAAAATTATTTCCTACATAATGGTATTTTATTTATAATTTTTATATATTAAATAATTTAATTTATTTATGACACAATGATGGTGTAGTAATTACCTTATTAATGAAATATTAAAATAATTGATATTATAAATATCCAAATAAATGTAATTTGAGAGTTTTGATGAATTACACTAATTTTATAGGTTAATATGACATGTTAGGGCTTATTAAATTTTTTTTTTTTTGAAGTAATAATTCTGTTAGGATTTTCACAAAAACCAAATACTAAATAGTGTCAAAATTGACATAATTGAGTTTTTAAAACAAATACTATATTATCAATTGATATAATATTCCTGAAAATCTAACTTTTGGCCAAAGGACTTAGATAATGTTTTATATATTAATAATGAACCACATTGGGTTCTCTTGGCTTGTAATAGTAATTTTATTAACCATATAATATAAAAATACAAAGAGACATGGTAGATGTCAAACTATTTAACTAAGAGTTAAATCTAAAAGATAAGGTTAATATGGTGACCTAAACATATCTAAAACCTATTGGTTGAGAATTTATATACACATAACCACCTTAGCCTCTAAATAATTCATTTTGGATCCATTATAAAATGAAAATTATTTTATTATAAAATAATATTTCAATCTTTTCCTAAAGTGACCCTCACCTCTCTTATAAATGGGTACTTTCCCTTCTCTTAATTTTACACCTCGAAAGCCTTTTGTCTCGGCCAAACCCTTCCCAAATATCCTCAAAAATTTCCTCCCTTCATCCTAGAGTCCTTAATTTGGTCATAAATCCAACCTAAGGTGCCTTTTTGATCAAATTATAAGGAAGAACCCGAAGAAGAAGTAAATATTTCATCACCTCTTTCAAGTTATTTTCTTCCTCCACTTCCTCTTTCTTTGTTTTTTCCATTATAAAATAATAAATCCAGTATCCTCTATATACTGTTATATTATTAAAAAAATTATACAACCATATTAATTATTATATCCATCATATGAATGGAAAAGTCACCATACGTGCATACGTACAGCTTACCGTCTCCACGTCGTGGTGTAGTTTGTCATTCAAACACTTAATTTTTTGGATGGGTATAATAATGAGTGTAACTGATGAAAATAATAAATATAACATGTTAATTATTCTTTATATATGATATACCATCCAATTACATATTATTTTACCATCAATATAATGATATTGTTGCTTGTGCGTACGTACGAATTACCATCTCCACGAACGCGATGAGATCCATTCCCCATCATAATCATTCAAGAATAATATTCATTTTAGGATTAAAAATAATATTTTATAATATAATATAATTATTTATATGAATAAAATACATCCTATCCATAACAAAATTGTCTTACATAACCAATCATATAAAGCAAAATGAATCAGTTAACACCTGAAACAATGATACTACTGAAATATTATTAACAAAGAAATATTCGAGGATCATATATGATATCATATTTATGTATATAATTCTTTTATAATTTAATAAAAATGTTTTAACTATTATACATTAGGTTAACATACCATCTACTAAGTAAAATTACAAGGTAATGGTTAATTTCACAATCCCTTTATTATCCGAGGTTGTTTTTACGTAAGTATCTACTAGGACCTATTTACCATCCACATCCATGTTTTCTTAAAACTGTATTTCAAAACATTTTTAATATTTACTAGTAAATGGGTTAAAGTCATTTACACCATTATTTGACCTTATGTGTTTTTAAAGGAATCTTTCCGTCATTTTCCAAACAAGGTACTTTATGACCTTTTCGACAAAATAAAGGAAAGAATGTTTTTTTGGGTGGGTGCGGCTATCTTCTTACATTATAACATCATCAAAGCATCCCTTAAAAGCTTATAATAATATTTTCAAAATAAATGTTTTATTTTATAATTACATGACTTTTAAATGATTTCAAAATGGAAAGAGATATTTCTCTCAAAAAATTTTGATTTCATTTATCTCAACATTCTATGATGGATTTTAAACATGTTTGAAGTTTATTTTTTTATGATACAAATATTTCATATTGTATTGAATATTTTGTGATATATTTGACTATGGGTGTGTTATTTTTATACCATTCATGGTTTATGAATAGAGTATTGACATTTCATATGTTAGTTTTAATGCGAATGTTTATGTTATATTTTAACCATTTCATATGAGTAATGTATTGGACTTAGTAAGTGATGGGTGGAGCCCGCAATAGCTCCTTGATGCATCGGTAGGTCTCAGGAAACAAACTAGTGGCTTGGCATAAGGCCTTGACAACATCTTATTTGTATTCTTGGCACAAGGCCTTGACTATGTGGTTATGAATTCTGGCATTATGCATTCCATCATTATGAAAGTTGTTATTGATATTGCATGTGATTATTAGACTAGTAGAATATTCATGTGATTAAGTAAATGGAATTATTTGATTTTATATTTTCCATATTATGATGAAGTTTAAGTTTAAAAGGCTTTTTTTTAGTCTTATACATTGCCTTAAATTTTATGCTTATTTATGAAAGTTTTCACTATATGTTTATCCTTACTGAGCATCTGATCTCACCCCTTTCTATGTTTTATTTTTCCTAGGATTTGAAGAATTATTTTATGGTTGACTTGGAAGGATAGTATAAGTATATAAGTGTGTTAAAAGGGGACAAAATTTTATTGATGTTTTTATTTCATGATGTAATGCAAAACTTATGAATGTATCTAGTACTTCCAAGGGGACTAAATTGATCAGTCTTTTGGGACATGATTCTATGTATCATGCCAATGTTATGTAATAATGCACCGACTCTGGGATTCTGGGGTTGGGGCGTTATAGTTGGTATTAGTGTAAAGTTATTACAAACCTTGGAAACTAGATTTAGAAAAACTATGATTAGAGAACATTTCCCTAATATAGACTTTGAGGATTAGTATAGAAGAACATTCAAGAATTTTGGTACTGTAGAGATTTTTTGATTTTTTTGAGCAATACATCCTTGTCTAGATATGATAAGGTACAAGTAGCTTTGGCACAGATGTACCTAGGGGTAAAACCCAAAAACACCGCTTTGAGCTAGACTCGAACGGGAACTGGTGCACGACAACGGACATTACTGCACTCTTGGTTATGACACTCCCGGGGATATGCTTAGGATGATTCTCATTTTCTTTACAAACCATTATGAAGGGTTTATGAGTATATACTTTCTCAAAGAAAACATTTTTATGATTATGGATTATATCCATAAACTGATCAATTTATGTTAAGTGTTTTACAAGTTTGGAATTATGTATTTTGATTTATAAACTAATCTAGTGTATGCCATTGTTTAGAAATGGCGCCTAGTGGAAGTAATGGAAACTGTATCAATGCACGTAATCCATGTAGGTATTTACCTCCTACTCAATATAATTATATTGGAGCTGGTGAATCAACTAGTGTGGACTATTTTATCACCATACACAGAAAACTCACTCAGGTTATGAATAATAACTTTACACTTATGGAGCACCCTGATCCACAACATGGAGGATCAATGTTATACCGCTTCATGAGGAAATAACCAAAAAAATCAATGGGATTAAAAACCCATTATTATCTAAGAAATGGATAAATTACTTAGAGAAAATATTTCATGCTTTGGGGTGTAGTGAAAAGGAAAAAGTTGTCATGGCAGTTTATCGCCTCACAGGGGATGCAGATCAATGGTGGTCATTAATCCAAAAAAAAAAGAAGATAAAGAAGTATTTAACATGGAATGGATGGAGTTTGAAGATATTTTCTTGGAAAAATACTTTCCTCGTGACCATCGATCAGATATGGAAAGACAATTTTTGAGTTTGAGGAAAAAGGAGGATGAGAATGTCGCAAAGTATGAGGCTAACTTTACAAGGTTAGCAAGGCATGCAGCAGATTATATATGTAACCCATGAAGTAAGATTTATTGATTCTTTGATGGGTTAAAACCGTTTCTCTGTCATGCATTAATCTCACAATCCTTCTCATCGTACAAAGATATTTTCTAATGCACTATCAAGACAGAAAAGGAATTCTCTAAGTCTTACAACTTTAAAGAAAAGAAAGAGAAAAGGATATTTGCTGAACACTATGGAAATGGAAATAAGGTGAATAAGGGAAAAGTTGAATATCCATACTATGGTAAATATGGGAAGAAACACCCCAGTACTTGCCTGAAGGTAATGGGATTATGTTACAAGTGTGGTGAAAAAATCCATCAAGCTCATGATTTCAAGGGGAAGAAAGAGACTGTCAATGTTGAATTCTATAATTGTAGATAAAAGGGGCATTATGTAGTAGAATGTTCTAAGCACCAAGGGAACTTACCTCAGAAAAGTCTAAGGGAGAAAGTCCAAGCTTATGCGATCACTACTGCTGAGGTTGAAGCTCCAAAAGATGTGGGGGCAAGTAATTTAATGGTTTCCTCAAGTTTAGCCAATGCTTTTTTTGATTCTGGATCATCACATTGTTTCATATTTTCCCAGTTTTCTATGAAAATTAGATATTTCCAATTTTATATAACAAAGGTAGTTGTCCGTCAAAACTCTTAAGGGAAGTATCATTGCAACAAAGTTTTTTAAATCAATCCCCATTAAGGCATATAAACAATATTTATCTGATGATCTAATCATCATACCTATGATTGAATTTGATATAATCCTCAGAATGGATTGGATTTCGGACCATGATGCAAAAATTTACTATGAGAATAAGGAGGTTACAATTTTCGATGATGATAAGGAGTACCTTATCTTTAGAGCAGAAATAACACCACCTGATTTTTATCGATATCCACCCGCAGTATCTCTACTAAATTCAATTATTTGGGAAGAAGAGGATAAAATAATTGTGGGTGAGGAAAAGAATTTTCGAATAGAAGACGTACCTATTGTACAAGAATATGTTTATGTATTTCCAGAGGATTTAACTAGACATCCTCCAGAGTGAGAAATTGAGTTTTCCATTGATTTAATTCCTAGTTCAAGGCCCATATCAAAGACCCCTTATATAATGGCCACTGTGAAATTAGTGGAACTAAAGAAACAATAAGAGGAATTGAGTAACAAGGGATTTATTCTCCCTAGTATTTCTCCATGGAGAGCCCCTATTCTTTTGGTTAGGAAGAAAGATGGATATATGAGGTTGTGCATTGTTTACAGGTAGATCAATGGTATAACAATAAAGAACAAGAATCCCCTACCTCACATTGATGATTTATTCGACTAACTTTAAGGAGCTCAAAAAATTTCAAAGATTGACCTTCGATCTGGATACCATCAGTTGTGCGTCAAGAAGGAAGAAATTCTGAAGACTGCATTTTGAACCAGGTACGGGCATTACGAGTTTATAGTAATGCCTTTTGGATTGACTAATTCACCCTCTGTCTTCATGGATCTAATGAATAAAGTTTTCAACGAATATCTTAATGAATTTTTAGTGGAATTTATTAATGATATCTTGGTATACTCCAAAATCTACAAAGATCATGAAAACCCCTTATGCAGTATTCTAAATACTCTTAAAAGAAATGAATTATATGGGAAGTTTAGCAAGTGTAAATTTTGGCTTCTGGAGATTTCTTTTCTTGGCCATATTGTCTCTAAGGATGGAATCTCTATTGATCCTTCAAATACCAAGGCAATCCAAGAATGGCCAGAACTGACGAATATAACAGAGGTACGTAGTTTTATTGGTTTAGCAGGTTATTATCAACATTTCATCCAGAATTTTTCCCAGTTGGCTAACCCATTAACCAAGCTCACACATAAAGGGGTTAAATTTGTTTGAAAAAAAGAGTGTGAAGAATGTTTTGAAGAATTGCAGAGAATATTAGTCAATGCTCCTATCTTGACTCTACCATCAGGTAATGATGGGTTTGTTATTTATAGTGATGCTTCAAAGAAAGGACTTGGTTGTGTCCTTATGTAGAATGATAGAGTTATTTCCTATGCATCATGAAAGCTAAAAATTCATGAGTAAAACTATCCTACTCACGATCTTGAGTTAGTAACTATAATCTTTACTCTAAAAATATGGAGGCACTATCTCTATGGTGAAAAATGTGAGATTTATAATGATCACAAGAGTTTGTAGAATATTTTCTCACAAAAAGAACTCAACATGAGGCAAAGGTGATTGCTTGAACTACTCAAGGATTATTATTGAACTATACACTACCACCCAGGGAAGGAAAATAAGGTGGCAGATGCTTTGAGTAGATAGGATCATTGAGTTTTGAACAAGATGAGAGTTGAAAGGGATCCTATTTTCATGGATCTAGTAAAGATGGATATGGGAATAACCATGGAAGGTGAAACATGAATACTTTTTTAAATGTTTTCCAAACCATATTTACTAGAAAGGATAAAGAGTTCTCAGACTGATGATGAGGTGTTTCAAAAGATGATTAAAGATGTGAATGATGGGAGATCGAGTGACTTCATATATGAAGATGGAATTTTGAAATTTGGGAAGAGGCTTTGTGTTCCCGGTATACCTGATCTAAAAAGGGAATTGTTGGATGATGCTCATAGATCCAATTTCTCTATACAGCCTTGTAGCACCAAGATGTATAGAGATTCGAAAGAAAATTTTTGCTGGGACAACATGAAGAGGGAGATTTCTGATTTTGTGTCAAGATATATGGTTTTTCAATAAGTGAAAGTTGGAAGGCAACAGCCTGGAAAAGTTATGCCACCTATTCCCATACCTGAGTGGAAATTGGATAATATTACGATGGACTTTGTCATGGGGCTACCAAAGACTTCTAGAAGGAATGATGCAATATGGGTCATTATTGATCGTCTTACCAAGTCAGCACATTTTCTTGCTATAAGAGAAGATTTACCACTTGAAAGTATGGCAAGACTATATATTAATGAAGTTTTAAGACTGCATGGAGTACCCCTATCAATTGTTTCTGATCATGATCCCTGTTTTACATCAATATTATAGAAAAGTATTTAGAAGTCCATAGATACTGAACTTCGTTTGAGCACTTCCTACCACCCTCAAAATGAAGGACAATTAAAACGGACTATTCAAACCTTAGAAGACATGTTGAGATCTTGATCACTTGACTTTCAGGGTATGTGGGATCAATATTTACCTCTGGTAGAATTTTCATATAACAATATCTTCCATTCAAGTATTCAGATGGCACCATATGAAGCGTTATATGGAAAGAGATGTCGCACACCAACTTATTGGGATGATGTTGGTGAAAGAAAACTCGTAGGCCCAGAACTTGTTGAGGAAACAATAGAAAAGGTTAAGGTTATCCAAACTCACATCAAAGTAGCCCAAAGTAGGCAAAAGAGATATGCCGATAACCGAAGGAAGGATTTGGAATTTCAAGTAGGAGACCATGTTTTCTTGAAGCAATCTACATGGAAGAGTGTTATACATTTCAGTAAGAAGGGTAAATTGAGTCCCTGGTACATCATACTTTTTGAAATTATAGAACAAATTGGAGTTTTAGCTTATCGTTTGGAAATGCCTCCAAGTCTCTCCAAAGTTCGTGATGTGTTCCACGTATCACTATTGAGAAAATACATGTCTGACCCAACACATGTACTCACCTATGAGAAAATTGAATTGGAACCTAATCTATCTTATTGTGAAGAGCCTATAAAAATTCTTGATACAAGAGAACAAGTTTTGGGAAACCGGACGACTCGTCTGGTAAAAGTCCTATGGAGAAACTGTAAGATGGAAGAGGCAAAGTGTGAACCAGAGCAACTAATGATGAAGAACCACCTGAATCTTTTTGTGCGGTAGTATTCTAGAAATTTAAAGGATGAAATTATTTGAAGAAGGGAAGAATGTAACATCCCAAGCTTCCATGATATGTTTCCCTTTGAATAATGCACTAGCTTGCATTGTATACAACTTCAAGATTCTAACACACCACGACCAATCAAACTAGCCGTTATGAATAGTAATACCTACTTTTTAAAATTTTTTAAATTTTATTTTTAAAAAATGGACTTAATTTTTGAAATCTGACTATCAAAATTAGCATATGGTGAATTTTTGGTATTTTTCTGAAAACTTTCAATTTTTGATGAATAGTAAAAAACAATGTGTTATTGGTTAAAACTGAATTTATTATTTAAATAATTATGTATTTTATTTAAATTTATTTTAGGTCAAAATAGATACATAATAACTATGTAATTTCAATTTAATTTATTAGATTCATTTTATAATAAGTGAAGATATATAAAAAATTTATTGAACTTTTTACCGTCTTTTACCCACCTCCTAGGAGCATTTGAAAATTTGCATAAAACTTAATTTTATCGCTTCTGTGAGTTGAATTTCAAAAATCCAAGAGACATGGTTGATATCAATAAGTAAAATTTTTTTCAGTAAGATGAACATAATTTTTGGTGACTAGTAACTTTTGTCTTTTATTTACCATGGTTAAAAGTAAATAGGGTAATTAAGGGTAAAAATGATATCATAATTACCCTAACACATGTCCGAATTCTATTGGATAAGTATAATTCGACCAAAAACAACCTTACGAAAAAAATATGATCATTTTTGGTCCACTTGTATTAGATTAGGACATTTATTATTATTTTATTTAAAGAAGAGTTAAAAGAGTTAAATTCAATGTTTAATAACTAAACCATTTTTAATATAGGGTTACACACAATATAAATTCCACAATAAATATTAATTATCAATCTAAAAATATTTCCTACATAATTGTATTTTATTTATAATTTTTAGACATTAAATAATTTAATTTATTTGTGATAAAATGATGATGTTGTAATTACCTTATTAATGAAATATTAAAATAATTGATATTATAAATTTCCAAATAAATTTAATTTGAGACTTTTGATTAATTCCACTAATTTTATAGGTAAATATGATGTGTTAGGGTTGATTAAATATATTCTTTTCAAAGTAATCATGTTATTATGATTATCACAAAAACCAAATACTAAAAAGTGTCAAAATTGACATAATTGAGTTCTTAAAACAAATACTATATTATTAATTGATCTAATATTCCTAAAAATCTAATTTTCATACAAAGGACATAGATAAGCTTATATATATTAATAATGAACCACATGGGGTTCTCTTGGCTTGTTATAGTAAGTTTATTAACCATATAATATAAAAATACAAAGAGACATGGTAAATATCAAACTATTTAACTAAGAGTTAAATCTAAAAGATAATGTTAATATGGTGACCTAAATCTATCTATATAAGGCCCCAACCTTAATCCTTACTTAATATTTAATTAAATGAATAATTCACATTGAGGATCTTTTCAGGTTTAGAATTTTAGAGAATTAGGACATAACTATTACATCTCAAAAGATTACAAAGTAGAAACTTTTACTAAGTTTCCATAAAATAAAAACTCTTAAAAAGAAACATGTCCAGTTCCATGTTTTAGGTTGCATGACTTTCCCTTGATCCCATCCTTGACCCTATTCCACATTAAGTCCTGTGAAAAACATTTCAAAAACTTGGGATGAGCATAAAAATCTCAGTAAGGGATACACAAAGAATGAAAACTGTTAGTTTTTCAAAACAACAAGTAAACCATGTATACTTTATCAAAGTAATACTTTTCACCTTTTCGAAGTAGTAAAAACTCTTCATTGAATAAAAGTTCATTACTTACCCTTCTGTAACCAAAATATTACCATAAAACCCATATAAAGATCACATAACATATAAAGGTAACTTGGGACATAAACATACTTAAGTGGAATAATCATAAGGTCGACATCCACACATATCACTTAATGGAATAGCCATTCGGCCAACTTCTATACATACTTAATGGAATATCCATACGGCCTACTTCCATACCCAATGCATTGGAGGTTATAACGTAACCACCCGTCCTGGTATTCACGGCACCACTCGTCAAATGGTTTATCACGTAACCACCCTTAAAATGTCCAAGTACCATAATTACACATAAAATATTTAAAATATAAACATTTCAATAACAAAATTTCATTTTCATTCACAATAAGTAATTTCCCAGATATTGAATTAATCAATCCATTTTCAAAAACCATTTAAAAGAGATTTTTGAATCAAAGTGTCCCATACTACTTTGAAGCTTTTAATGGAATTATAATTTTAAAACATTAATGTCCATATAAATAAATACTAAAAACCATTTTGAAAACATGGACATTAAATATAACGATTTAGAATAATAAATCTTTAAAACATTTAAAACGATATTTTTGTTAAATAGTTTTTAACAAAATGAGAGACTATTGAATACAAATAATAGTGGAATAACATTTAATCCTAACTTTATAATATCATGAGAATAAAGGGATTCATGATATAATATTTCAAAGGACATTATACACACCATATAAGAGTGAATTGGTGCATAACAACAATGAAGTCTCAAAAGAAATGTAAAATGAGATGAAATCCATTATAAAGAAGGTATCCTTAAATTAAGGATAAATCAATCTCATAATTATGTGTGAAAAATATAAATACACCCAATATAAGTGGATATTAAGTGTAAAACAATCAAAGGTTATTCACACATATTCAAAGGATGACATATTCAATAACTACATGTTGAACCCAAAGAAATCGAAATTGGGTTAAGAAGTTCCCTTGGTAAAATTCGACAGCCTAACGGCATCACATAAAATTTTACAAAAAGGGTTGATGAGAGAGATAAAGGGGATCTCATCACTTGTACATAAAATTTACATAAATAAGGATATAAAAGAACATATCCCAACATAATATTATGTGAATTAAAAGACATAACAAAAGAAGTCTTTTAAAAAAAAGGAGGGTGAAAGGTTCCCTTACCGACATGGGTATCTTTCGAAACATACACCCCGTGAAAGAAGGACAATACAACATTGATGTAAATAATCATAAATGAAATTATATTACACAATGAGTAAAATAATGGGCAGTACATACACCGCTCAAAGGAATTTGTGGAAAATGTAGCATAAATCTCACGGGAATAAAAGTGAGATGAAAAATCCCTTACGAAAACTCGGTAGCCTAACGGCGCCACTTAAAACTTACAAAACTGGATTGATGAGATCAAATAGGGTCTCTCATAATATTACCATAAAGTTTACAGAAAGAGTAATATAAAATAACATCCCCCAACATAACAAATAGGATCTTAAAAGAAGTGACATAAAGGAGAGTACTTAAAAAGAAAGAGAGAGGTTAGATCTCTTACGAAAATTCGGCAGCCAAACGGCGCCACTAAAAACTTCCAAAATGGATTGATGAGAGAGAATAGGGTCTCTAATAATATGAACATAAAAATTATAGTAATATTAATATAAAATAACATCCCAATCACAAGAAATATGAGCTTAAATGGAATGACATAAAAGAGTGTACTTAAAAAGAAAGAGAAGAGTAGGATCCATTACCTTGGGTCCAACTTGACTTGATCGTTCTTTAACGTCCTGAATAATAAACTTGATTTAATTTCTACTTGCTTAAGAACTTTTTTCAAGTTCATTATTCCTTTTATATCAATTATTTTCATGTTATAAACATTATGTAATCATTTAAGTTAATAATGTTTGTTTTGTTGATATTTGGTTCTTAAGTCAAAAGTGGACTTCTTACAATTACATGTTGTTCGTGTGGTCAAATGTTCCTTATATCCAGAATGAAATTCCTGATTTGGATATCATATATATCATATATATCCAGCATATAAATGTATTTATAATATTACATAATCATTTAGAGGTAAGAAATGAATGCACCGTTCATGGAGACGGTAAGCCGTACGTACGCATGAACGCTACTTTCATTTCTATGTCATATTAATGGAATTAAAACTAAATGAGAGATGTGTATATTTTTAATTCCAGAATTATATTCATCCTTTATATGTATCATACATCATATATATCCATTATATGTACTTATAATAGTACATTACATTTGAGGATAAGAAATGAAATGCACCGTTCATAGAGACGGTAAGCCGTACGTACGCATGAACGCTACTTTCATTTCTATCTCATACTTTAATGGAAAGAAAACAATAATTATATAAAGGTATATTATAATTCCAGTATAAAATAATATAAAATAACTTTAAATCCATCCTTTATACATCCCACATATGGCATTAACGAATCAAATCACGTTGAGGGGGTGGTAGTCCCCACTTCCTAAAATGAAGATATCGCGTATACCCATAATGGAAGCCATAAAGGTATGCCACAAATGAAAAATACAGAAGCTTAAGTAAAACATAAAAATATTATATATCATATATAAACATAGTGACATATTAATGGCCACCTTTGAAGGTGTTATATGAGTGTTGAACAATCATCGTTTCGTGAGGCAGAAATTCGCCATCCACAGAAATTGTATGTTCTTTAACCATTACATGAAGGTGTGTGTAAGTGTAGCTCGAATACTTATTATAAAAAAATCCTAGTATATTTAAGATACTGTAGTTGTTATAAAAGAAATGAATAAAAAGAGTTTAGGGGGTTGGAGAAGCAAAATAAAACAAAAGAGCATAAGTGAAGATGTTACCTTAAAATTGGGTAACTCCCTTTGGTTTGAACCAAAAGAGTTTCTTGAAGAGATTCATGCCTAAGATAAGGCTTCTAGGATGTGTATAGGGATGTGGAGAGACAAAATGATCAGAGATTGGCCGATCCAAAGGCTTGAGAGGTGTGGGTAAGGTGGTAGAGGTGGGGGCCTTTTATAAGAGGAGAGGACGGGCACTCTTGTAAAAGTATAAAATGTTAATTTATTTTCAAATGGTTTTCGGATTTTAATGGTCACACATTGATGTGTTTAGAGGATAAGGTGATAAGGGTTCGAAATAAACCCATCCAATAGGTTTTTTACATGTGTAGGTCCTAGATTTTTCATTATCTTTCCATTTTGTTTAAATCGTTAAATAATGAGGTCATCGCTGCATCATCATGATGTCATAAAGAATTTAATTTATTTAATGTCTAAAAATTATAAAAAAAATACTATGATGTAGAAAATCTTTTTATATTTTCAGTGACTATTTATAGTTAAAATTATGACTTCTATAACCACATGTAAAAATTGTTTTAGTAAAACAAATCATGTTTGTGACATTTTTATTTTAACTTTAAATAAAAGGCATAAATGTCGTTATCAAACCCAAGTGGCTCCATGGGGTACCAAAAATAGACCCATGGGTTGTATCGGTCGGCCATAACTCAACAAATAGGGTTAGGACAAGTGTAAAGATATTTTCATTTTATTATAATATCATTTTTACCTTAAATTACACTAATTACCTTTAATCGCGATTAATAAAACTTAAAAGTTATTTTTCATCAAAAATTATTTTCATCCCGTTGAACCAAATTTTACTTAACAATTAAAATAATTTAAATTTGATTTTTGAAATTCAAATAAAAGAAGTGGTAAAGTCCCATTTAAATGAAAAATCAAATTTTGTAACCACCACTTTGTGGTTTCACTATTCATCAAAAATTGAAGTTTTTCAGAAAAATAACAAAAATTCACCCTAAGCTATATTTGATATTCTGAATTCAAAAATGATGTCTATTTTACCAAATTCATAACATATAATTTTCATTAACTAATTTTATAATTAATTCCCGCAGTCAGAGCAAATAGCGTGTTTTTATGAAACAATATCTTTGAAAAGATTAACACTCGTTTATGTCCAATCTTAAAGTTATATTAATTACAATAACCACCATTAGATTAAATGGTTAAAAACTATTATATTTACACTCTAAAAACAATTAAAAAGATAATCTAATCATATAAATAAGTTAGATTAAAACGAGGTTTTGAATTAAAATACAACATTTTTCACTATTCATTAAAAAATGAACTTTATCAGAAAGATACCAAAAATTTAAACAAAGTAAATTTTGATGTCCCGATTCTAAATAAGAATTTTATTTTGTCAAATATAACACATAAAATTGTCAAAAAGTGGATTTAAAAGAGGTTCGCCTTCAAAAGGCGGTTAATCGACCTTTTAAAGAATATTAGAATGTCTACGCTTAAAATTGGATTCATTCGCACTTTTAATCCTCTAACATTTATTGTAAAGGGTAAAAATATTTGACAAACATAAATAATCATTTTGTAGGTAGTTTTGTTCATTCCCTCCATTACAACGACTAGGCATTAACTACTATTTAAAATAATATTATTTTATTATTAGAGTGCAACGTAAGCTTCCCAAGAAACTCGTTGTTGTGTATTGGGTACGCCATCGATCATAGCATCCCCTTTAAAGTAATATTAATATTTTATTCACAAATATGGATAAATATAAAAATGTGATATTCTTTATTTACCTGGGGTGTTACATCCTTCCCCCCCTTTTGGGAATTGTGTCCTCGCAATTTTAAAATTGGGCTTGGAAACATCCTTGAAAGTCCCACATCGGAACAAGAGTCGGTAAAACAATCACTTTAAAATAAAGAAAGATAAGTATAGAGGTAACCCGAGTTAACCCATACTAGGATTCCAAGTATGAAAATATGGACATGGAGGAAAAAACAAAGGGTCATGTTCTGATGGAGAGTGATAGTAAACATGTCTAGGAGAAAGTTAACCATAAGAAAATCACAAAATTTTGATGGGTTAAACGGTATTCGATTCCTTAGTAGGAAAAGTTAACAGACAACATTTTTGTTTTAAGTTACTTTTCATTGAGGAATTTATTTTTGAGCTTAACTAAATCATAATGAAACATACTTACTTTTCATGTAGACTTTCAACTTTTATTAGATTCCTTAATCAAACTCATATTTTCTCCAAAAGACGAGTATTTAGGAAGACTTGTTTGCATTAATAGTACTATAATAAACATATAGAGAACCACCTAATCCACAAAAGATAACTATATATTTCCCATGTCTTTAGACTTTAACCAAAACCAAAACTAAAAAGGTTAGTACAAGATCAGATAATCCAGAAAAGGATAACCCTTTATAAAAAGAAAATATATTCTTAATCTCCAAAATTTGTCCAACAAAACCCAAAGTTCAATGAGGACCATTCGATAAACAATTTGTCCATAAAATTCTTCAAAGTAAACCAAACTAATATTGAAACCCAAATACTTGAAGGATTTAGTCACATAGTCTTCCAAGTTAAATCATAACATTTATCTCCAAACAACATCAGTTGCTCCTAAAGTCTCGTATTTAAAAGTAATTAACCTAATCACATATCCTCCATGATAAGTTAATCATTTTCATAAAAACCCAAAATAAACTTACTCTTAATTCATAAAGTCACTTAACTAAAAAGAATATGTCATACTAACCAAGGACTTCACATAGTCCAGTGGTAGGCGATAAATACCCATTGCACTTTGGTTGTCGGTTCGATTCCTGCATCTTTGTCCGACGCGACGGGTTGTCACACGGTCTGTGTGTTGTCATTTTTCCAAAACTACATAATTCATAAAACATTCCCCAAAACGAGATAAAATCTTCAAAAATGATCATAAAATATTTTAGCCTCAAGTTTATCTCATGCCTTTCATTTTCCATCATAACATATAATAACCCATAATTACCTCAAAAGTAAGGATCATATAAACTCTAATGGTTACCTTTATAATTATTACCTGAACTTCCACATCGATTGGTCATCTCGTACATGATGAATTACAGAACATACCAAGGTTCAAGTGGATGATCATGACTCCTTGATAGTTGGTTTCGAACAACCATGAGTTTCCTAATTGAATACCCCATTTCATCTAGTCTCTTAATCAGAGAACCACCACAGTTTCCTTCAAACCTATTGTCACTTTGGTGCCTGCTAGATCCATCCATTAACTAAAAACAGAAATGTCAGTGTGAGTATATCAACAAAACCATCTGGTACTAATGAGGAAGGTAAACACTAAGATATATTTACTCATTCACTTTTTCTAAAACGAGGACACTTTCTGAAATCCTAACCATTATGGTAATGTCACGTGTTCTTAGAGGATACCCTAACCTCTAAAGTTATCTAAACCAACCTTTGATACCAACTATAAGGCCTCGGCCTTAAACCTTACTTAATATTGAATTAAATGAATAATTTACATTGATGATATTTTCAGGTTTAGAGTTTTAGAGAATTAGGACATAACTATTACATCTCAAAAGATTACAAAGTAGAAACTTTTACTAAGTTTCCATAAAATAAAAACTCTTAAAAAGAAACATGTCCAGTTCCATGTTTTAGGTTGCATGACTTTCCCTTGATCCCATCCTTGACCCTATTCCACGTTAAGTCCTGTGAAAAACATTTCAAAAACTTGGGATGAGCATAAAAAGCTCTGTAAGTGATACACAAAGAATGAAAACTGTTAGTTTTTCAAAACAACAAGTAAACCATGTCTACTTTATCAAACTAATACTTTTCACCTTTTCGAAGTAGTAAAAACTCTTCACTGAATAAAAGTTCATTACTTACCCTTCTATAAACAAAAGATTACCATAAACCCATATAAAGATCACATAACATATAAAGGTAACTTGGGACATAAACATACTTAAGTGGAATAACCATAAGGTCGACTTCCACACATATCACTTAATGTAATAGCCATTTGGCCAACTTCCATACATACTTAATGGAATAGTCATACGGCCAACTTCCATACCCAATGCATTGGAGGTTATAACGTAACCACCCATCCTGGTATTCACGGCACCACCCGTCATATGGTTTATCACGTAACCACCCTTAAAATGTCCAAGTACCATAATTACACATAAAATATTGAAAATAAAAACATTTCAATAACAAAATTTCATTTGAAATCACAATAAGTAATTTCCCAGATATTGAATTTATCAATCCATTTTCAAAAACCATTTAAAAGAGATTTTTGAATCAAAGTTTCCCATACCACATTGAAGCTTTTAATGGAATTATAATTTTAAAACATTAATGACCATATAAATAAATACTGAAATACATTTTAAAAACATGGACATTAAAGATAAAGATTTAGAATAATAAATCTTTAAAACATTTAAAATGATATTTTTGTTAAATAGTTTTTAACAAAATGTGAGACTATTTAATACAAATAATAGCGGAATAACATTTAATCCGAACTTTATAATATCATGAGAATAAAGGGATTAATGATATAATATGTCAAAGGACAGTATACACACTATATAAGAGTAAATTTGTGCATAACAACAATGAAGTCTCAAAATAAATGTAAAATGAGATGAAATCCATTATAAAGAATGTATCCTTAAATTAAGGATAAATCAATATCATAATTATTTGTGACAAATATAAATACAACCAATATAAGTTGATATTAATTGTAAAACAATCAAAGGTTATTCACACATATTCAAAGGATGACATATTCCATAACTACATGTTGAACCCAAAGAAATCGAAATTGGGTTAAGAAGTTCCCTTGGTAAAATTCAACAGCCTAACAGCGTCACACAAAATTTTACAAAAAGGGTTGATGAGAGCGATAAAGGGGATCTCATCACTTGGACATAAAATTTACATAAATAATTATATAGAAGAACATATCCCAACATAATAGTATGTGAATTAAAAGACATAACAAAAGAAGTCTTTTAAAAAAAAGGAGGGTGAAAGGTTCCCTTACCGACATGGGTATCTTTCGAAACATACACCCCGTGAAAGAAGGACAATACAACATTGATGTAAATACTCATAAATGAAAGTATATTACACAATGAGTAAAATAATGGGCAGTACATACACCACTCAAAGGAATTTTTGGAAAATGTAGCATAAATCTCACGGGAATAAAAGTGAGATGAAAAATCCCTTATGAAAACTCGGTAGCCTAACGGCGCCACTTAAAACATACAAAAATGGATTGATGAGATCAAATAGGGTATCTCATCATATTACCATAAAGTTTACAGAAAGAGAAATATAAAAGAACATCCCCCAACATAATAAAGAGGAGCTTAAAATAAGTGACATAAAGGAGAGTACTTAAAAAGAAAGAGAGAGGTTAGATCTCTTACGAAAATTCGGCAGCCTAACGGTGCCACTAAAAACTTCCAAAATGGATTGATGAGAGAGAATAGGGTCTCTCATCATATGAACATAAAAATTACAGTAAGAGTAATATAAAAGAACATCCCAATCACAAGAAATATGAGCTTAAATGGAATGACATAAAAGAGTGTACTTAAAAAGAAAGAGAGGAGTAGGATCTCTTACCTCGGGTCCAACTTGACTCGATCGTTCTATAGCGTCCTGAATAATAAACTTGAGTTAATTTCTACTTGATTAAGAACCTTTTTCAAGTTCATTATTCCTTTTATATCAATTATTGACATGTTATAAACATTATGTAATCATTTAAGTTAATAATGTCTGTTTTGTCGATATTTGGTTCTTAAGTCAAAAGTGGACTTCTTACAATTACATGTTGTTCGTGTGGTCAAAGGTTCCTTATATCCAGAATGAAATTCCTGATTTGGATATCATATATATCATATATATCCATCATATACATGTATTTATAATATTACATAATCATTTAGAGGTAAGAAATGAAATGCACCGCTCATGGAGACGGTAAGCCGTACGTACGCATGAACGCTACTTTCATTTCTATGTCATATTAATGGAATTAAAACTAAATGAGAGATGTGTATATTTTTAATTCCAGAATTATATTCATCCTTTATATGTATCATACATCATATATATCCATTATATGTACTTATAATAGTACATTACATTTGAGGATAAGAAATGAAATGCACCGTTCATGGAGACGGTAAGCCGTACGTACGCATGAACGCTACTTTCATTTCTATCTCATACTTTAATGGAAAGAAAAAAATAATGATATAAAGGTATATTATAATTCCAGTATAACATCATATAAAATAACTTTAAATCCATCCTTTATACATCATACATACGGCATTAACGAATCAAATCACGTTGAGGGGGTGGTAGTCCCCACTTCCTAAAATGAAGATATCGCGTATACCCATAATGGAAGCCATAAAGGTATGCCACAAATGAAAAATACAGAAGCTTAAGTAAAACATAAAAATATTATATATCATATATAAACATAGTGACATCTTAATGTCCACCTTTGAAGGTGTTATATGAGTGTTGAACAATCATCGTCTCGTGAGGCAGAAATTCACCATCCACAGAAATTGTATGTTCTTTAACCATTAGATGAAGGTGTGTGTAAGTGTAGCTCGAATACTTATTATAACAAAATCCTAGTATATTGAATATATTGGAGTTGTTACAAAAGAAATGAATAAAAAGAGTTTAGGGGGTTGGAGAAGCAAAATAAAACAAAAGAGCACAAGTGAAGATGTTACCTTAAAATTGGGTAACTCCCTTTGGTTTGAACCAAAAGAGTTTCTTGAAGAGATTCCTGCCTAAGATAAGGCTTATAGAATGTCTATAGGGATGTGGAGAGACAAAATGATCATATATTGGCCGAACCAAAGGCTTGATAGGTGTGGGTAAGGTGGTAGAGGTGGGGGCCTTTTATAAGAGGAGAGGACGGGCACTCTTGGAAAAGTATAAAATGTTAATTTATTTTCAAATGGTTTTCGGATTTTAATGGTCCCAAATGGATTGGTTTCGAGGATAAGGTGATAAGGGTTCAAAATCCACCCATCCAATAGGTTTTTGACATGTTTAGGTCCTAGATTTTTCATTATCCTTCCATTTTATTTAAATCATTAAATAATGAGGTCATCGCTGCATCATCATGATGTCATAAAGAATTTACTTTATTTAATGTCTAAAAATTATAAACAAATACTATGATGTAGGAAATCTTTTTATATTTCCAATGACTATTTATAGTCAAAATTATGACTTGTATAACCACATGTAAAAATTTTTTTAGTAAAACAAATCATGTTTGTGACATTTTTATTTTAACTTTAAATAAAAGGCATAAATGTCATTATCAAACCCAAGTGGCTCCATGGGGTACCAAAAATCGACCCATGGGTTGTATTGGTCGGCCATAACTCAACCAATAGGGTTAGGACAAGTGTCAAGATATTTTCATTTTATTATAATATCATTTTTACCTTAAATTACACTAATTACCTTTAATCGTGATTAATAAAACTTAAAAGTTACTTTTCATCAAAAATTATTTTCATCCCATTGAACCACATTTTACTTAACAATTAAAATCATTTAAATTGGATTTTTGAAATTCAAATCACAGAAGTGGTAAAGTCCCATTTAAATGAAAAATCAAATTTTGTAACCACCACTTTGTGGTTTCACTATTCATCAAAATTTGAAATTTTCAGAAAAATACCAAAAATTCTCAAATATGGATAAATATAAAAATGTCATATTCTTTATTTACCTGGGGTGTTACAATCTAAAACCTATTTTTTTAGATTTTTTTGACACATACCCAAATTAGACTCTAAATAATTCATTTTAGAGCCATTATAAACCGAAAATGATTTTATTATAAATAATATTTTAAGCTTTTCCTAAAGTGACCCTCACCTCTCTTATAAAAGGGTCCTTCCCCTTATCTTAATTTCACACCACTAAATACTTTTAGCTCGTCCAAAACCTACCCAAATATCCTCCCAACTTTTCTCCCTTCATCCTAAAGGCCTTCCTTTGGTCCTAAATCCAATTTAAGGAGCCCTTTTGATCAAATCAAAAGGAAGAACCCGAAGAAGAGGTAAATATTTCATCACCTCTTTCAAGTTCTTTTCTTCTTCAAATTCCTCTTTCTTTTTTGTTTCGATTATAAAATAATAACTCCAGAATATTCTATATAATGTGATATTATTATAAAAATGGTACAACTATATTCATTATTCAATCCATCATATTAATGACAAAGTCATCATACGTGCATACGTACGACTTACCGTCTCCACGTCGTAGTGTAGTTTGTCATTCAAACACTTAATTATTTATATGGGTATAATAATGAGTATAAATGATGAAAATAATAAATATAACATGTTACTGATTCTTTATATATGATATAAAATCCAATTAAATATGATTTCGCCATCAATATAATGATATTTTCGCTCGTGCGTACGTACGGATTATCGTCTCCACAAACACGATGAGATTCATTCCCCGTCGTAATCATTCAAAAATAATTTTCATTTTATGATTAAAAATAATGTTTAAGAACCTAATATAATTCTGGATATGAATAAAATTCATCCTTTCCATAACAAACATGGCTTATGTAACTGAGCATATAAAGGAAAATGGAACAGTTAACACCTAAAATGATGATACTACTAAAATATTATTAAGAAATCAATATTAGAGGATCCTATATGATAACATATTTATGTATATAGTTTTTTTATAATTTAATAACAATCATTTAACTATTATACATGAGGTTAACGTACCCTCGACCAAGTAATAGTACAAGGTAAGGGTTAATTCCACAATCTCTTTATTATCTGAGGTTGTTTTTATGTATCTACTGGGACCTCTTTATCACCCACATCTGTGTTTTCTGAAAAATATATTTCAAATAATTTTCACTATTTACTAGAAAATGGGTTAAATTTATGTATACCCTTATTTGACCATATATGTTTTTAAAGGAATCTTTTCATCATTTTCCAAACAAGGTACTTTATGACCTTTTCGACAAAATTAAGGTAATAATGTATTTTTATGGTGGGTGCAGCTATTTTCCACCATTATAACATCGTAAAAGAATCCCTTAAAATCTTATAAAAATATTTTCAAAGTAAATTTTTTTTCTTTTATAATTACATGACTTTTAAATTATTTCAATATAGAAGGAGATATTTCCCTCAAAAAGTTTTGATTTCATCCATGTCAACATGCTTTGAGGTATTTTAAACTTGTTTGAAGTTGATTTATTAATGATAAAAATATTCCATATTGTATTGAAGGTTTTGTGATATATTTGATTATGGATGTGTTATTTTTATACCTTTATTGGTTTATGGATAAAGTATTGACATTTTGTATGATAGTTTTAATACGAATGTTTATGTTATGTTTAAACCTTTTCATATGAGGAATGAATTGGACTTAGTAAGTGATGGGTGGAGCCCGCTATAGCTCCTTGATGCATCAGTAGGTCTCATGGTACAAACTAGTGTCTTGTCACAATTCCTTGACCAAGTATTATTTGTAGTCTTGGCACAAGGTCTTGACTATGTGGTTATGAACTCTGGAATTATGCATTCCATCATTATGAAAGTGGTTATTGATATTTCATGTGATTATTAGAATAGTAGAATATCCATGTGATTAAGTAAATGGTATTATTTTATTTTATCTTTCCCATATTATGCTGAAGTTTAAGTTTCAAAGCCTTTTGTTTTAGTCGTATACATTGCCTTAAACATTTATTCTTATTTATGAAAGTTTATGCTATATTGTTATCCTTACTAAGAAACTGATCTCACCCCTTTCTATGTTTTATTTTTTCCAGGATGTGAAGAAGTATTTTATGGTTGACCTAGAGGGATATTATAAGGATATAAGTTTGTTCAAAGGGGACAAAATTTTGTTGATGTTTTATTTCATGATGTAATTTAAAACTTATGAATGTATCTATTACTTCCAAGACTACTAAATTGATCAGTATTTCAAGACATTATTCCTTGTATCAGGCCAATGTTATGTAATAATACACCGACTCAGGGCTTCTGGGTTCGGGGCGTTACAGATGATTTCTCATATCTGTTTCACAATTTTTAATTTCACTTGGATGAATTCCCTTATTCATGCCTCATATAGATGAAGTGTCTTATGGACTTCTCATGTTGATGAATTATTAAAATATAAAATATCTTTAAATTGATTCTAAGAATCTTAAAATCATCACTAGGACTTCTCAATCACTAAAAATTACTTTAGAATAAATCTAAAAAATATCATGAAATTTTAGAATAATTCCAAAAACCTTTTATCTACTACTAAATCTTTACTATAAATAAAATACTAAACATGGAGTGTTCTCATAATCTCATATGCATTCTCATTCTAAAATCTATTGTAACCTTTATAAAACATCATCTATAAGTATTAAAAATATTTACACTGTAGTTTTTATATTATACACACCATATATATACCCTCTTTCAACTCTTTAACTTCTAAAATAATGGTTAAATGCAATTATCCTCTACCATTATAGACCTTGTCTTAGTCTTTAAGATCAACTCTCTAATATTCTTATGTAAATAATAATCATTATTCTATAATGGAACAAGCTCATTTTATGTGAAATGTAATGTAATATGCTTCCATACTTAATATCTCATGTCTATAAACTTTTTTATGATCAATGCATCAATCATCTGATGTAAATATCTATAGACTAGAAGATATCTAGCCATATATTCATCGGCAGTAGCATCTTCCTCTTATCATTACCCAACATGTATGATAACTGTATTCATTTACTTAGTGTAGAACCTACCATATTCACCCAAGACCTTATCATTCACTTAATATCTTATCATTGTCTTAATATTTGACAAAAACTACAAAAACTACAAAAAGAAAAATCTATATCCACAGAAATATCCCTCTTCATATTTTTTGTTAAAAAAATATTATACCAAAGTTAATAGGATTATCTCCTCCTTTATGACTATAAATACAAAGGGTGTGATATTCTCCACATTACCATCATTATATATCCACATAGGATTTATTCTCTTTTCAAACTAACTCTTCTATTTTTAAGAAACTCATTTTATCCATGTATTATTCTTATCCCTATTTTATAGATTCATTCTACTTCTATTTTGAGACAAGTCTAGCACCACATTTTCTCTTAAAAAGTGTCATTAACTAACCAAACCTAAGTCTACATGGTATAACCCTTTTTAGAAAACAAGAGTGGCTAATTTATATAATAACTATTTCTATAAATTTACACAAATTTGATATTGATTCTATCTTTCCATTCTTGTGGCCTCCTCAAATAGATTCATAAGATGATTCAAGAACATGAACTTCACTTCAATATACATATCAAAATAATAAAAGTGCAAGAAACTTTATTTCCCATTTAGTTATATAATTACTCATACTTTATAAGTAATACTTATAATAAGTCAAAATATAATTGGGATAATGAAAATCATAACTTTTCCTTAAATTTAATCAATATTATCTTGAATTCTATATTTGGTAGAAATGCATAAATATCTAGAAACTTGATCTCTTTTGATAGCTCTACCTAAATGGATGATTTCCACACATATTCACCCTTAATTCCCCATAATGGAACACATCTAGATATAAATGGGGATAAGTTTGACTAGACCATATCTTCAGTTACAATAGTAAGGATTAGACTTTTCTATCATCCTAGAAGATCCTTTATTGGTAGATCTAAACTATTATAATTTCTTTATGCCAGTATTTTCATTGAATTTACATGTCTGAAACTTAATTTAAATCTTGGAATTATTTCGTTCTTAAAGTTTCTTATAAGCTAGAATATCCTTCTTCACATTAGATACTATATAATTTTTATTTTTTTGGTTTGATATATTCCCTTATAATATTCCAACTAATTGGGACATATGACAATACATTATTTTTTCTTATTTTTGGCCTCCTTTGTGTGTCAATACTCCTTTATAGTTATGTTCTTAAAACTATGATCAATATATTCTTTTCCATATTCTTTTTTTCTCTAGGTATGATATTAATACATTTGATATCTATATTACCTACCTTTTTACACGTTCAACACATACTTTCATCTAGTTTTGAATTTACCTTCTTAGGAATATTCTCATGTTATTCAAACAAATTCTAGATCATTTATCAAATCCGTTAATCTCTCTCTTAGATGTATTCTCTTTTGGTTTTATAGATTCTCCCTTTCACCTTTACATTTATGGACATCTTGAAATGGTCCATGGTGTTGGCTCTGTTACCACAATAAAATCATTTGTTCCCTATTGGCTTGACACCATAATCATATTTATTTATTAAATTATTAAGAGTGGTTTATTAAACTGCCTTATTCATATATATATCTCCCAAATTAGAAACATTTGGTTATTTACATACTTCTCAGCTTGTGGTGGTTCATTATTTTCTTTAGAAAATAGATGATACCTAGAAATATTTTACCAGTACTCATCATAGAAGTGGACACCAATGTTGTACAACTCATTTAAGTTATTCTTATTTTCAAATATTTTTATTATTGATATAATTATTCTATTCTATGAACTATTTCTAGTAGTTTTCTTCTAAGTTCAAGCTTTTATCCCCCTCGCATTAGGGATTCTCTTATTTTAACACATTGATAAATTATATATGATGAACCAATCCCTTTACACATAATAATCCATGATTCATAAACATAAATATCCAATAATTTCAATATAGGGTTCATAAATTCCTAGTGTCTTTTTAAGGATAGGTTATTAATACATAATACATATCATCCTTATTTTCTTTTCCATGGTGAGATATTGAAATAAATTTGGTCTCCTAAATATTCATGGTATAACCTAGGGAAATAAATAAATGAATGGGTGATCTAAAAATCTTAGTAAGGGAATAAACATGATAAGGAATCATAACATTGGATTCAAAGTTATAACATGATATCATATAAGATAAAGCACATGAGTAATAAAATGGAAGAATAATGTAATAAAAATGGTATCATAAGATCATGGTATTATAGGAAATGTGGATAAAATGTATAACATAACATAAACATGATTCAAGGATAACTAGATAAACAATGTCACATAGAGGAAAATTTCCCACAATGGATTAGGTTTACTCCCTAATCTCATACATGATGTCTCATGAGCCTCTATAATTACCCAATACATTGGGGTACTATATGGATACACCCATCATAGAATTTTTATGATATATGTGTTCCACATAAATAAAATAAATCATAAGGAATAAAATAAGAATTACGCATGGAAAAAATAGATTGCATAATATTTCTCCATATCATAATCAAAGGAAATTTCATAATGAAGGAATTTGAAAAATGACAATAGGTCTTTTATTACTCTATAAAAGGAATTATAAACTATGTATAAATGTGAGAGATATATATACATAATTTATAATAAATCTATAACATTAATTTATGTTTTCATTTATGAAAATTCATTTAAAAAATTCATTTCGAAAATAAATATTTCACTTTGAGAAACACCAAAGGATATCATCTTATATGGAAAATGATTTTGAAAGATATATTTGAACATTTATTGAGAAACATATCATTTCCATTTTGAAAAAAAAATACTTATTTAAATTATAAAAATTTCTCAAAAAATAAATATTTCTTTTGAAAATATCATTTGAAACTTAAAGAGGAATATTTAAAACATTGAGTGGTTCTGAAGAAGGAATAGTTCTATTCATTCTGAATAGGTTAAAAGAATAAATATTCCTTTTATATTTTTATAATAAAGGTCAAAAATTATGCTGTTTAGAAAATGATGGAAATATTCCTTTTAAAAATATTTGTAAAAACCCAATTAAGGGTAAAAATTAATTAAACAATCATATTAAAAAATTTATGAAAACATTTTTAGAAAACATGTATTTGGAAGAAATGGGTTTTTGACTAAAGAGATAAATAAAGACAATTCATCTTAAAAGAATTATTTTTTGAACAATTGAGTACATAAAGAGAGTAAAATGAAGGGATAATTTATTCTATATAAATAAAAAAGGAGAATAAAAGTCATGAGTTTCTTAGTAGATAGATTATAATATTTCATCTTCAGTAACGTAATCATGAACAATCTTGATAAACGATGAGATTTTAACATAAAACCCTTACCACTTTAGGATCTTTGAATTATAAGCCCCATGAAAGAATAATATTTAAAAAAACTTATAATTTAATTAGGTTAAATAAATTCATGATTTTACATGTCAAAGGTTCAATATATACACCTCGCAAAATAAGATAGGATCATAACATAATATATGTCTCAAAGAAGTAAAATTGAGACAAAAATCACTTACCTTAAGTCTTGAAATCCTTCATACACATTAAAACATATTTTATAATAAAAATAATTTTATTTTACATCTATTATATAAACATATATATATCATACCATGTATTATTTACTTATACCCTTTTATTACCCATTTATTAAGAATTTTATGTTAAAGTCATGTTTTAGGAAATAACTACTTTGTTTTCCTATTTGTTTTGATTTTTTATTTTTATCCCATTAATTTGATCATGGTTACATAGTATATAGAATTAGAACCATTATATAAATATAATATATATTAATTATATATGTATTTAGAGTAATCCATTAAATTTATATATAGAAAATTAATTACACCGTTCATAGAGACGGTAAGCCGTATGTGCACATGAATATTGTGTCGATTTTCTCGATGGATTGAAAGAAAGTAAGATAAATAATATATCACAATTCTAGGGTCAATATTATTTCATATATATCACATATATTCACCAAATATGCCCTAATTACCTTCCATTAAAATCATTAGTAAAAAAACGAATCACATCACTTCGTCAAGTGGTAATCCTCCGTACACATGAACGACATTATCATATCCCCCAAGAGATGGAAAGTAAGAAGTTATATTAGATATATTTATTACATAGGAATAATTATTTTACAAATATAATACATATTAATTTAATCTATACTTATTACCATCCAAGTGAAATGAAAATGGAAAACACATCACATCGATTCATGAGGCGGTAGTCTGTCGTACTCACAAGTGACATTATTATTATCTGGTGGGTTTGGATGTAAGAACATGTATGTGGTGTTATGATTACATAGTTATAATAATTTCATAAATATAATACATAAACATTAAATCCATCATTATATCCATCAATGAGAGGTGGGGTCTAAAATGAATAACATTGGTTCGTGTGGTGGTAGCATGTTGTATACAAGAATGATGATTTCCTATCTCATTTTATGGAAGAGGGGATGGTTTAAGGTTATGAAATTAACATAATAAAATATCAATATATGTAACATACTAGTTTTATTATATCATAATTGTTTAATAGAAATTGAAGGAGGTGATTGAATAAATAAAATAAAACACTCGGTTAGGGACATTACCTCTTCTTCGGAAAACTCTTTTTAGTTTGAACCAAAAGAATTATTAGGTTGTATTTTTGACCAAAAAAATGATTCGAGGATGATAAGAGGAATTTAAGAAAGTTATTTTGGCAATTATTTTTGAAACAATGGGTTTTTTATGTAAGGTCTCAGAATTTCCATGTAATTTATTTTAATTATATAAAATTATTTTGAGACTATGCGCTGAGATGGTGTGTGATTCTAGAGGCCACATACATAGTCCACGTGAAGAATGGACCACCAGATCTTGTCTGGTGGTCCACTGAAGGTTCTGCCAGTGTGCCGGCGGCGACGGCAGCAGCATCGGCAGTGGCGGTATGTGGTGGCACCAGCCGCATGCTGGATGGTGGGACCAAGGGTTGTCGGCTGTTCCGACATCTAAGTGGAGTGGCGCACCACAGTAGTGGGGTGGTGTGGCACCTATCGGCGCCATGTGGAGGAGCAGCTCGTTCGGGCACATTGGAGGCATGCGGACCTGGTCCACATGTGTGCAAAATGGTTGGCCAGCCTAGTCGGCCATGTAGAGCCTCCTAGGTCGCTTGGCCGCATCGACTGCGGGATGAAAGGGAGGCCAGATGCAGATGTCTATCATATCTCATCCAGGTGGACCAGTCTGCCTGTGGCTGATCAGGTCAGCCAGCGGGCCGGACCCGCATAGCCATGTTGGACCCGCACCACTGGATCAGACCCGCCACTGAGTCGGACCATTTCTACCAAGACGAAAATGCGAGCCAAATGGGATATCTAGGACAGACCCATGAGGGACCCTCACCAGACCCCCAAATAGAGTTGGGTCGGGTCAGTCTGACTGAGTTGGATTGGACGCAGACCCGACCAGCCCCAGACTCGACCAACCTCGTTTCACTAAAACGGTCATAACTTGCAGACCAGGCATCCTATTGATGCACCGTCTACAGTGTGTAGAACCTTGAGATAGGGCGGTTCTTTTGAGATAATACACTTTATTTTTAGAGGAAGTTGGAGTACGGCTAGGTTGGATCGGACTCGAATCCAACTGGGCCTTTTTTACTAAAAAGCCTATAACTTACAGACCGATTGTCCAAATGATGCGTCGTCTATTGGGTTAGGACCCTTACGATGAGACGTCCTTTGGGGTTAATCAATGTGGGACTTAATGGCAGTTGAAGTATAGCCGATGGCTTGAGGATCAAATTCTTCAGAAATTAAGCATGCTAAGTGCGAGAATCTAGTGGTTGGATGTGACGTGAATAAAGAATAGTGATCCTCTGTGGGTCAGCAACTAGCGATCCTCTGTGGGTCAACACCTAGTGATCCTCAATGGTTCAGCACCTAGAGATCCTCTATGGGTTAGTACCTAGAGATCCTATTTAGTTCAGCACCTAGAAACCATGTGCAGGTGAGTAGTAGAGCCTCTCGACAGAATAGGATGATCAAGCTTTATGACTAATCATCTTTATTTCTATACTTATTGTGAGCAACATCTTTTACTTTGTGCTATGTTTTTGAGGTCTTTCTTAGTATTATGACCTATGTGGTTTTTCTTTGTGGTGTTTTCATTCATGGATTACTAAGATACCTTCAAGGGTCTCAAGATCCCTACTGAGTATTGTTATACTCACCCCTTTATGGGATTCGACCGCACGTGTTGTGTCTGGTGCAAACGATCGACATTTCTACAGAGGCGCTCAGGGGGATGGGACTAACAAACGCTATGAAGGTGGACTTGGTGGACTAGGACTAGGTGGGGCCTTTTAGGATCAGGCGGGTAGTACATACTACTTTAGCTTCCAGTAGCTTCACTACTCTCACAATCAGGTGGGGTTTTCTACAGATGGCTATAAGAGTTCCCTTTTTTGTACTTTACTATTTTTAGTTCCTTATTGGGTTTGTATTCTGTCCAACCTAATTTCACTTCTACTTGCACTTATCTTTGTTTTAATGATATAATTTTTCCCACTTTTAGTGTGTTGGGATGTGGTTAGGCATGTGTGTGTACTGGTTTAAAGGCACTGCCTTCCCTTTTTGGATATGCCTTTTCGGTAGAATTCGCCAGCCCCTGGCCTATAGAAGGTGGGATTGGGGTAGTCACAACATGTTCCTTGGGGGATGGGACATGACATAGTGGTATTAGAGGGAATTTGGTTCTATCAGAAGAAATAAGAGTTTGTATTTTCTATGGAAGAAATAGTGTTAAGTGTCTTGAGTTCGGATTTCAATCCAGGGAGTCCAGTGTTGGTACGGTGGCCAATGTATCCATACACCAGGACCCTAAATTCTTTTTTCCAACTCGGTACATGGAAACACTAGTTGTATGTGTTTTAGAAATGTTTTTCTATTGATCTCTTTTGATTCACCTCATAAGGTATAACTTATTGACCGTGGCACATATGTTTCTCTACAGGATGACTCCATGAAGACATTCATCTAGGACTCCACTGAGAGACCACAACGATTGTCCACCAAGTGATGAGGAATTAGTATAGGGACCACTTACAGTGATAGCACCTTTGGGAGGTATACCAGCAGCACCACCACCTGAAGAGCAGCAGTTGCTACCAGCCCCACCAGCAGATAGTGCATACCGACTGAGCGCATGGCACAAGTTCCAAAGACATAGGATTACAAGGTTTCGAGGTGAGATAGATATTCAAGTAGCTGAAAATTGGAAGGAGGCATTTACTCTAGTTTTTCTCCTAGTAGAGACACCTACAGACCAGATGTTAGTTCTAGTCTCTAGCCTCTTTCAGGTAATGACAAGGAGATGGTGGATCTTGACTCTCCAGAAACATGAGGAGGCGACCCTTGTCTAGTCGTACTTCGAGAGCCTCTTTAGGGCGGAGTTTGTACCAGTGAAAAAACGCTCAGTGTGTATTCAAGAGTTAAAACACCTACATTAGGGAAGCCTAGTTGTGGATCAGTACTTAGTGGGGTTTACCAACCTCTCTTTCTACTCCCCCAATATGGTATGAGACCCTTTCTTCAGGGCTCGGACCTTTGAACAGGGGATCCGATGGGATATTAGAGCACTAATGATTTCTCTGATCATCCCAACATAGGCTGGAGTGCCAAAGTAAGCCCTACTTGTGGAGAGCTTCCTAGCCGAGCAGGCACCGATGGTGAGAGACACCACTGGATGACAGGTGGTCGATTCATCTGCAGCAGGTAGTAGGCAGACGACGTAGAGGCCCAAATAGGCCAAACCTTTTGGAGGACGACCCCAGGATGCAAGGTCAGAGGTGCGGATCTTGTGAGGAATATGAGTTTATATGAGGGATAGAGTTTTTTACTCTTGTGGAGGATAGGGGCACATGGCTCGTGACTATCCGACTCCCCACACGGATGATCAGTAGGCTTTCGAGGGACCACTGAGAAGCGACACAAGATCGATCCAGGAGGTCCGTAGGGTGACGAGCATGGCAGGGGAGCAGGTTGAGCGGAAAGCAGTGGATGAAGGTTCAAGTTACTACCACCACCTCCCCTAGGAGTTCCACCATGAGCTCCAGGATTAGGTGGACAGGGGCAGGGTCAGCTTCAGGCGATGGAGGCCTATGAACACGGTTCTCCAGAGATGATTATAGGTAAAATCTATGTTTACTCCACCTTAGTAGTAGTTATTAAAAACACAAGTGTTAGTCACTCTTTCCTTTCCATATACCTTGTTCGAGGCTCAGAGATTCAAGTGGAGTCATTTGCTCCATCCTTACATTTAGAGACTCCTACAGGAAGGGATTCGATGATCACACACTAGTTATGGCAGTGTGAGCATGCTCTAGGAGGAGATAGATTCAACTGGGATCTCCTAGTAGCAGCGTCGAGGCCTTATGATATCATCTTGGGTATGGACTGGTTATCCACAGTCCATGCTCAGATCGACTGTTTTAGGTGAAAAGTGTGGTGTGTTTGTGAGGATGGGACTAGGTTTTCCTTCACTAGAGAGAATGGAACCTTTGCAGCACATGATGGAATTTCTCAGAGGAGGGTGCAGTTGATCACTCACTAGTTGGCTGGCCTCACCCTTGGTGTGGTGGACGAGGGGAGTCTGAACTTCCCTGTAATGATGGATGAGTATGAGTATGTATTTCCAAAATATGTCCCAAGACTACCTCCTCATATAGAGGAATACTTCATTATTTACTTTTACCTAGTGATTACACCAATATCTACTTCTTCATATCAGATGGCCCCCGCAGAGCTTCGTGAGTTGAGGGTACAGGTGGGGAACTTGTGGAGTAAGGGATTAGTAAGACCTAGTGTTTGAGGTTATGTGTGGATTATCGGCCCTTTAACCAAGTGGTGGTGGAGAATGAGTACCCACTACCAAAGGGTTGATAGAAACATCAATCAGTTGAAATTGGTAGACTTTCATTTGGATGTAAAGGTTCTTGTAGTCTTTTAATTAGTTGACATAGTGGTGATGGTTGGAGTTCCCCCAGGACTATGACATTGAGATAGTCTATACTCATGAGAAGGGGAAATGTGGTGTTTGATGACTGCACTGTCGTGACACATCAAATTGATAATGTTTTTTATATGATTTTATAGTCTAGGGCAGACCATAGGTCATCTCTCAAGGAACATTATTATGTTCAGATTATGCATTTTTAACAAAATGTACTAAAAAATGGGGGTGATTTTGGAAACAGTTTTTAAATGAAATGACTTAATTGGAAGTTTAAAATACCAAATGGATTTTATAAAATATGAGATAAAAGGGATCATTTTGAGTTCACTAAACCACTTGAATATTTCATTGTTCTCAACTAACTATTAGGTTTTTTTGTAATCCTTTTGTTGAGGGATGACCAAGATCTTGGTTCCCATCTTTCCTCTTAAAATGATGCACAAAGAACCACCCCTTGAAACAGAAATCTTGTTTTCAAGGTTTGGACCTCAAGTATAGAGTGAGGTATACCAAATCATACTAAAATCTCATGTATGTGTGAGAAAAATAGGATTCTTGTATTGTCCAATTGGATCAACCCAAGATTCCCACTCGAATCTCAACCCAATTGGTATTGAGATAACAAATGTTTCACTTAATTAAACCAAAACAATGCATTCAGAGAAGAATAATATTAAGATTAAACATAAGTGAAATAATTAAAGAAAAAAAGTACACAAAACTAGTAGAATAGAAATTGTCTGAACTCCCTCTTCAAGTGTGTAGCTCCCTTGCAATGATCACCCACCGTTTAGCTCGACATTGGGAGGAGGAGGAAGCTCAGGTGGAGCTCCTTCTTCATTATTGATACCCCTATCAGGATAGGGGCCTCCATAACTTCTATGATGAGGAGGAGACTCCTCTAGGACTCCAAAATGGTAGATATTCCCTTCTAGTTAAAATTACCAAATGGGGTGACCAAGGTGCCTTTTTATAGCCAAAATGGAAAGTTTTTTTGGGCATGTAGATTTTGATAAACTACTTGGAGGATGGTTTTAGGATGATAGAAAGTTGAATATCTCTTTTGAAAAAACTAGAAAGTTGTATCCCCAATTCCTTACTATCACCACCCAAGGTTTTTCATAATTTGGACAATAAAATATCAAGATATGGACATATTATAGAATGTAACTTTTGAATTTGTGCAGATTCGGTTCCTTGGACAGATCAGTTCAGATGGGCCCCATAGAAGATGAATCGGGATTTTGTTTATTGAGATGAAATATATAATATTAAATTTTGGACCATACCACAAAATATCAGAAAATTTTGATGTAATTTATAGTATAAGTGTGTGGATTAATACACTGGTGTGCTTGGATCCTACGCAGTTTGGCCCATTTTTCTTGGAATTCATCATGGGTCCTCCAAATAACCTCCACCTTCAATGAAATTATCAAAAAAATAACATTTAACTTTTTAAAAGTGATAAAAACAATAATTTAATCAAAAATGAAGTGAATTTTGTTATTATATTTGGAATTTATAATACAAATTTATATTAATACAATGGTGTAAAGTTGAAAATAACACAGTGAATCGTGGTGCAATCACACCCCCACACCTAAACATTTTCACTCATGGTAATAGTCATATTTCCAAAAATTATGCATGTAGATATTCCCAACATAATAAATATTTAACATTAATTGGAAATTTAATTCCTAATAGAAATGTGATCAAATCAAAAAACACATCTAGGATTTATTCTCAATGATCGTTGAAAAAGACATCTCAAAAATTGTATCCAAAGGAAATTCTAATAGATACATGATAGCAATAAAAGAAAATAATTCAAAATTTAATCATGTCACTAATTCTCCATGGGTGTGTGACAACCATTTCATGCTATTATTTCCACTTTCTATTGAGTAAATATAATTTATTTTAATAATTGTCTACTTACAAGATCTTTTCCACCGAACTTGTCTCACATCCTTTGCAATCAAATTTCAAGACTCACTCTCTAATTAATTCCCAAAAGTCAAACCATAAGCTCCCAACCTAGATATCCCTATATGTTTCACACTTCATCACTCTCCTCATTTATTTATTTATTTTTTTCAAAAGTTGAACTTGGAACAAATCTCACACTCTTCTCCCAACCCATGTTTTATCTCCTCATTACACTAATTTTAATAGTTATAACAAGATAAAAGATATAGGAAGGGTGTTTTTTGACATACCCAATATACAACCATTTTTTTAGTGCATACAACAGTTGGATAACAGGTACACACGCATAGGTAAATCTGGTATAGTAATTAAATAGATCGGATAAGGAGTAAACATATGGAAAAATGATTTTGGAAAGTAGAGAAAAATGAACATAAATTATATATAACTTTAATTAAGTAAGAAAATTACACACTTCATGTTTGGGTGAAAAAAATATATGGAGAGATTAAGAAAAATAATTTCCCCTTAAACTATTAAAAAAAGGGTACATTCTTCTCAAAGTTTTTGAAATGATACAACCATTTATATCATTGAAAAAGAACTAAATTTCAAAAGAAATTCATGCTATAGTATTGAATTATTACTAAAATGCACATTTCATCAGAATTTTTTTGAATGTTAAAACACCATGAAATATATACATTCAAAAAGCATTTTCAATTACTTCTATGATTAAATAGACAACATTTTACATAATAAAGTGGGTATAAAAAATTAATATTCTATCATAAAGGTGAGGGGGAGAGAAGGGGGAAAAGTAATAATAAAATTCAGCAAGATAAAAAGAGAAAAAAAGGAATATGATGAAAATTCCTAACTAGACCAAGAATATACCCATCCCCCCACAATTAAAGTTTGCAGTGTCCTCACTATAATAAAAGACAATGAAGGATGGAAGGATAAAACCTGGTGAGATTCATTTATAAATTGATTCTTGAACATGGAGTTCCTGCATCGGGGACTCCAGAATGGATTCAGGGAAGTGCTTCAGCTAATTCCCACTGATAGTGAAGGTTTTCTTGGTTTCTTTATTTTGAACCTGGACAACACCAAATGGAGAGACGTTAGTAATAGTGTATGGTCCAAACTAGTAGTAATTAATATTACCTGTAGAGACCCTAAGCTTAACGTACATGAACATTACATTACTTTTGCGGAATACTTAGTACATAACAAAAACACACACACAAGGATCGTAATAGTTTAGTGTCTTTGGAAACTCGGAACGTAATCTTCTAATCCTGGTGAAAGATCTTCAACATCTCCCATAAAGATCTTCCCATTTTTTTATACCTAAAACCTTTCTTTATATCCTGGGGAAAAGTAAACATAAAAGGGTGAGCTCAAATTCTCAGTAAGGGTAAACAAAAGAAATATCAATCACATCATATTCATAAGAACATAACATTTTGGAAATCTTAACCTGTAAAAGAGAGCATAATTTAATAACATGGGATAAATCATAGTAGTGAAATGAAATTCCAATAATCATAACGTAAAACATGAAACATTGTGGCATACACACATAATCATAGAGAATCATTTCTTGTTAGTCAAGACTCATTGCCAAGACTATCTTAGTGGACAAAGTCCCTTTCTGAACTGAGTCACCCTCGTTTCAGTCCTGTTTCACTGAACCGGTACAACCTACCATTCCAGCCATGTCTATCTCATGAGATATAAAATCTTTACCCAATGCATTGGAGGGAGATATAGGTCCCACCCATCTCATAATTATACCATTATTATGTGTGCCACAAAATCATAAACCATACATCATAGCATAACCCATGTAATAAAAATGGGATTCTTAAACAACATGACATCATAAAACCATTCATATAAGATAAAGGAATTCATAAACATAATTCCATCACAACATAGTCAAATAAATGTAAAAATATGTATATAAACAGAACCCTTTATTTTCTTAGATGGAAAATAATTTTGATAAAACACTTGAACTCTATTCTTGAGGAAAATATCCTTTCTTCTTCAAAAACACTTTTCCTTTCTTAACATGTCATAAAATTTTAAGCTAAAAGAATTTGATTAAAAATAAACTTGGAAACTTGTAAATGAAGATTCTTGGAAATAATGTTTTAAAAAAATCCATTCATGCCATATAAGTTTAAAAAAAACATTCTTCTCATACTTTTTTCAGAAAAGTCAAAAAGTACCTTGTACGAAAAATGACAAAAGATTCCTTTCATATCCTTTACTAAAAACTCACCAAAGGGTAAAATAGGTTTTAAAAAAATGTAGATGGATGGAAATAATATTACATATTGAGGAAACATGGATGTGGATGATAAAATACAGCCCAGTAAATGCCAAAGTATAAACAATCTCGGATAAAAATGAGATTGTGATATTTTCCCTTACCTTAGGTCCGATTTGCTTCGTAAGTGTCCGAACCTCCTGTATAATGATTTAAATAATGTCATTGACTTATTACAGAATCATATTCATTGTTATGATATCATATATGGTTCACTTATGACTTTATATTACCCGTTCTTTTGTAAATTCCATGTTAAAGAGTGTTTTGGGTAAAATTGTTTCATTTGTCGTTCGTGTTTTGACTTGTAATTATTCATATGATTAATTGGATCTTGATTACTTATATCCAGAATGTAAAACATGATTTATATATAATATATATTCAGAATATATATATATATATATATATATATATATATATATAATATCGATAAATGGAATGAAATACACCGTTCATGGAGACGGTAGTCTGTACGTACGCATGAACGCTGTTTTCGTTTCCTTATTGAAGTGAATGGAATTAAGTAGATGAAATACATATAAATTTACATAAATCCAGTATCATTATTATGTCATATATTTTATTAGTACTTATTATATATACTTTATAATCATTCATGAATGGTTAATCATTGAGAATGAATCTCATCGCGTCGTGGAGACGGTAGTCCGTACGTACGCACGAGCGATGATATCGTTCTCATGGTCGTGGAATTGTGTTAAAGTGTATTTAGACTATTTCAGTATCAATATCACTTTATAATAATCATATATAGTTACTCATTACACCATTATACCCATCCTATTAAGGTGGTGGTGGAAAATATATTACACCACGGCGTGGAGACGGTATTCTGTACGTACGCACGCGCGGTGATTTCATTTTTACGTAGGATGGATAGAAGGTGAATTAGGGTTGTTTCATATTTATAATAACATATCAGTATGTAAGTAATACTAATGTTATTACTTTGTCATGAAACAACTAAATAAGAAGAAGTTGAAGAAGAAAGAAATTGAAATGATCGGTAATGGATATTACCTCTTCTTTGAAACGCCTCTTTAAATCCTCCACTTAGGGAACTAAGATTGGTCTTTGAAGAAGACCAGGACCTCTAGGATTATTCTAGGGAAGTGAAGAAGGGATTTTTTCAGGGGTTGTCCGAGCTTTAGTGCTCAAATTGGTGTGAGGAGGAGGGGGAGGAGGTGTCCTTTTATAAGGGAGGAGAGGGGCACCTTTGGAATAACCAAAAAATATTATTTTATTATAAAGTCAAGTTCGGTTTTAAATAGCTCCAAATTGATTTATTTAGAGGCTAAGGTTGGGATGGGTCGAAATAATATCATCCAATAGAATTTATACAAGTTTAGGTTCCTATTTTAACCTTATCATTTAGATTTAACATTAAGTTAAATAATTTTACTTTTACCGTGTCTTCTTGTGTTCTTACACTATAAGGTTAATAAACTTACTATAATAAGCCAAAAGAACCCCAAATTGTTTATTATTAATATATATAACTTTATCTAAGTCATTTGGCCGAACCTTAGATTTTTAGTAATAACATAACAATTAATAATAAAATATTTGTTTTAAAAACTATTTTATGTCAATTTTGACACTATTTAGTAATTGATTTTTCTGAAAATTCTAAAAGAATTATAAGTTCGAAAAAAGTTAATTAAATCAATACTAACATGTAATATTAACCTATAAAATTAGTTTAATTCATAAAAACGCTCAAATTATATTTATTTGAGTATTTATAACATCAATTATGTCAATATTTCATTAATAAGATAATTACTCCATCATTGTTGTGTCATAATTAAATTAAATTATTTAATGTATAAAAATTAAAAATAAAATAAAATTATGTAGGAAATATTTTTATCTTTCTAATGAATATTTATAGTTGAATTTATCTTATGTATAACCCTATATTAAAAATGTTTTATTAAATAAACTTTGATTTTAACTCTTTTAACTCTTCTTTGAATTAAATAATAATAAATGTCCTAATCTAATCCAAGTGGGAATAAATGGTCATATTTTATTCCTAAGCTTGTTTTTGGTCGAATTACACTTATCCAATAGAATTTGGACATGTGTTAGGGTAATAATAATATCATTTTTACCCTTAATTACCCTATTTACTTTTAACCGTGGTAAAAAAAAAGTAAAAAGTTATTATTCACCAAAAAATTATTTTCATCTCATTGAACCACATTTTACTTACTGACATCAACCGTGTCTCTCAGATTTTTTAAATTCCACTCACAGAAGCGGTAAAATTAATTTTTATGAACAATTCAGTTTTTTTAACTACCACTTAGTGGTTTCACTATTCATCAAAAATTGAAAGTTTTCAAAAAAATACCAAAAATTAGGCCTAATCTATATTTGATATTATGAACTCAAAAATGATTTCTATTTTACCAAATTCAAAACATATCATTTTCATTAATTAATTTAAAAATTAATTCCCGTCGTCAAAACAAAAGGCGTGTTTTTAAATGATAATAACTATCAAAAGATTGACACTTGTTTATAACTGGTTTAAATGTGAAATTACATCCAATGACCAACATTGTATTAAATTGTAAAAATATATTCTAAATATACTTTAAAACCACTCAAATTAATAATTTATCACTATTAATTATTTCGATTGAAAAAGTTGTTTTTAATTAAAATTTAGTAATTTTCACTATTCATCAAAATATGAAAGTTATCTGAAAATCACCAAAATTTCACCCTAAGATAATTTCGATATTATGAATCCATAAATGAAGTCCATTTTGAAAAAAAAATTTACAAAATTTCAAAAAGTGGTTATTACTATTCATAACGGCTAGTTTTAATAATATCTTAATAGCATATCGTTGTTTAGTAAAACTTGGTGTTGCGAACAACACACGCTATCGTGGAAGGTCGTGATTGCGTGTAATTCAAGCGAGGTCAGAGATGTGTGTTGTGAAAGCTCCTTTTTGTGTAGAGTATAACACAAGACATTAATGAAATTAAAAAGAATATTTTTCATAAAATCTCGGGGTGTTACATTCTACCACCCTTAAAATGAATTTCGCCCTCGAAATTCGTCGGGGTTATAAATGGTTTACTATTCAAAAGTTTCTTTAATCAAAACCCACATCGTAAAAAGGAATACCAAAACCAATCTTTAAAACCAAAAGTATGAAACGTAATGGTTACCCAAATAAACTAATCACTGGGTTTCCACATAGGTGAAAATATGGATATGGAAGAGAAATCTAACCATCATGTTCTGATGGAGAGTGGTAGAGAACATGGCTATGGAAAAGCTAGCAATCACAAAGCCATAAATTTGTGACGATCTAAGGTACCATCTGATTAATCAGATATAAGAGCACTAGGACAACATTTTTGGTTTTCAAGATCGTTTCCCTAAAGTTGAAGAATTTGAATTATAATAAATACTTACTTTATTTTGGTAAAATCTCATTGTTGTTCGTGCCTTGAACAATTTACACTTCATCTCTTAAATAAATGAAGTTGAATTTGTTATTCGTGAAGTGTTAGCAGATCATGTGATAGAATGACGGGTTATTCCGTCTGTCTCAAACAAAAGGTTAGCAAAAGTTATATACATAAGTCGATCTATAGTGAGATTAATCATATATGGTTTCTAAAATGGACTTTATACTTCATATATCATACTGCTTAATATAATAAAACTAGTTTCTACTAAACAGGGACTTCCTGTAGGCCAGTGGTAGGCGATAAAGGCCAGTCGCACTTCGGTTGTTGGTTCGATTCCCACATCTTTGTCCGACGCGATGGGCTGTCACCCGTCTTGCAGGTTGTCCTTTTTCTAAAACTACATTACTATAACGTCCCATCAATAATATAGAAAATCGTCTATCCTTAAAAAATACTAACTTATGTCCAACATAATCCATTCTAATCTTTAGGCTTATCCATAATACTGCAGTCCACTCTCATAATATAGTGAAAACGATTACCAGAGATTTAATACTATTGTTGATCCCCATATATCATAAGATATGTCTTGTGGGTCACATTCCAAACATTCAAAGGCCTTAATCATGTATTCTCTTGAATACCCATTGAACCTTAGTGAAAACATGAATGCAGTTAAAAGTTAACTCTTTCCACAAACCAAAATCCAAAAATTCTATATACTCAAACCATGATATAACCTTCTCCTTATATCAGTCATGAGCTCATGAATACAATCAAATACCTCATTATCTTATTCTTCCTTCATTATGCGCATATCATCTACTTTCCAAAAATTATCTGAATAACATTTCATGGTTACTAGTACCATTAATCATACACTTTAAAAACTTAGGAAAGACAATAGTGTAACAATCCTTAGATGTATCTTTATTCCATAGTACCATGAGATTACTTATACAACATTACACTTGATAAACATGTAATCATTCCACTACCTTCTTAAACCATTGACCGAGCTTCAAGAATTCTTTCATCTCACATATCATTTGTAGTCTCTTCATCATCATCAACAAAAATACTACCCATACGACCATACTGATTCTCTTAATGAGACATTTTCTTAGGGCATTGGTTTTCATAATGCCCGTACATTCCACATTTAAAACATTTAACCATTGTTGATGTCGTAGCAATACCATTAACCTCATCCATGGTGTTAACTAAAAATTTTCCACTGCACTTACTGGCTTTGTGTCCTTCTTTTCCACACCCAAAGCATCTTCCAGTTCCTTTGAAACATTCTCCTTGATGCCTCTTCCCACATGATTTACATAGGGGAAATTGAACTTTCTTTCCTCTATGATCATCATGAAACTCCATCTTTCTCTTATTAGCCGAGTCAGGAAACTTACCAAATTTTACTTTATTTATCATATTATGAGATTGCTGATTCGGCATAATAATGATGTTTGGACTTCCAAATCCCATTTCATTTGATTGCTTATGAAGAATATCATTCCATTGTCCATCATATCCTCCATTATCGTGAATCATCTTGTTTCTAGCCATTTTCTAAAACCCAAAAAGAATAGTGTGAGATGCAAAAATCATGCTAGGGAAAACAACATAATAATGGGGGAGTACCCTCAATATCTAACATCTTAGGATAAATTCTAAGATCGTTAGCGCAATTCTAGGACTATAACCTATATGTATACTTAACCTTAGAGACATCCCTAGACATACCATAGAAATATCTCTAGGGATCTCACTAAAGTTCTCGCATCCTAGTTTCCAAAGGTTGACTAAACCTTTCCTCTGATAGCAACTGTAGAGACCCTAAGCTTAACGTACATGAACATTACATTACTTTTGCGGAATACTTAGTACATAACAAAAACACACACACAAGGATCGTAATAGTTTAGTGTCTTTGGAAACTCGGAACGTAATCCTCTAATCCTGGTGAAAGATCTTCAACATCTCCCATAAAGATCTTCCCTTTTTTTTATACCTAAAACCTTTATTTATATCCTGGGGAAAAGTAAACATAAAAGGGTGAGCTCAAATTCTCATTAAGGGTAAACAAAAGAAATATCAATCACATCATATTCATAAGAACATAACATTTTTGAAATCTTAACCTGTAAAAGAGAGCATAATTTCATAACATGGGATAAATCATAGTAGTGAAATGAAATCCCAATAATCATAACTTAAAACATGAAACATTGTGGCATACACACATAATCATAGAGAATCATTTCTTGTTAGTCAAGACTCATTGCCAAGACTATCTTAGTGGACAAAGTCCCTTTCTGAACCGAGTCACCCTCGTTTCAGTCCTGTTTCACTGAACCGGTATAACCTACCATTCCAGCCATGTCTATCTCATGAGATATAAAATCTTTACCCAATGCATTGGAGGGAGATATAGGTACCACCCATCTCATAATGATACCATTCTTATGTGTGCCACAAAATCATAAACCATACATCATAGCATAACCCATGTAATAAAAATGGGATTCTTAAACAACATGACATCATAAAACCATTCATATAAGATAAAGGAATTCATAAACATAATTCCATCACAACATAGTCAAATCAATGTTAAAATATGGATAGAAACAGAACCCTTTATTTTCTTAGATGGAAAATAATTTTGATAAAACACTTGAACTCTATTCTTGAGGAAAATATCCTTTCTTCTTCAAAAACACTTTTCCTTTCTTAACATGTCATAAAATTTTAAACTAAAAGAAGTTGATTAAAAATAAACTTGGAAAATTGTAAATGAATCTTCTTGGAAATAATGTTTTAAAAAAAATCCATTCATGCCATATAAGTTTAAAAAAAACATTCTTCTCGTACTTTTGTCGGAAAAGTCAAAAAGTACCTTGTACGAAAGATGACAAAATATTCCTTTCATATCCTTTACTAAAAACTCACCAAAGGATAAAATAGGTTTTAAAAAAATGTAGGTGGATGGAAATAATATTACATATTGAGGAAACATGGATGTGTATGATAAAATACACCCCAATAAATGCCAAAGTATAAACAATCTCGGATAAGAATGAGATTGTGATATTTTCCCTTACCTTAGGTCCAATTTGCTTCGTAAGTGTCCGAACCTCCTGTATAATGATTTAAATAATTTCATTTACTTATTAAAAAATCATATTCATTGTTATGATATCATATATGGTTCACTTATGACTTTATATTACCCGTTCTTTTGTAAATTCCATGTTTAAGAGCGTTTTGGGTAAAATTGTTTCATTTGTCGTTCGTGTTTTGACTTGTAATTATTCATATGATTACTTGGATCATGATTAATTATATCCAGAATGTAAAACATGATTTATATATAATATATATTCAGAATATATATATATATATATAATATATCGATAAACGGAATGAAATACACCGTTCATGGAGACGGTAGTCCGTACGTACGCATGAACGCTGTTTTCATTTCCTTATTGAAGTGAATGGAATTAAGTAGATGACATACATATAAATTTACATAAATCCAGTATCATTATTGTAACACCCCGAGATTTTATGAAAAATATTATTTTAATTTCATTAATGTCTTATGTTGTATTCTACACCAAGATTACCTTGCGCTATACGCAACACCGTATTAGCTTGCAGTATACGCAACACTATTCTTGGACCGTGTTACACACAATTTTGATAATAGTTATTCTACGAAACATTGAGTATATATATATAAATATATATTAAATGTATAAATGAAATATGGTTGGATTCTGTTATACGAAACAATGAAGGATTCTTTCACAACACGCAACCCTGACTTGGCTTGCATTACACGCAATCGCGACCTTCCTCGATAGCGTGTGTTGTACACAATACCGGGTTTTAATAAACAATGTTATATTATTATAATATTGTCATGAACTAGCCGTTATGAATAGTATTAACTAAATTTTGAATTTTATAACATTATTATTCATCTTACACATTTCTAGAACATGGTATAAGAACAAAATAAATTTTTCGGGTAAAATAAGTATTTTTCAAAAAAAATGCAGTTTTGCCGCCTTTTGATGGAGCACCCACTTTAAATCTATTTTTTGACATGTTTATAAGTTCAATTTGACAAAATAAAATTCTTCTTTGGAATCAAGAAATAAAAATTTACTTTGGATAAATTTTTCATATTATTCTGGTAACTTTCACATTTTAATGAATAGTAAAAACACGCTATATTTTAATTAAAAACAACTTTTTTCATCGTAATATCTTATGTGGTTAAATTATAATATTGAATGGTTTTAAAGTATAAATAGAATATATTTTTACCATTTAATATAATGTATGTCATTATCATTGATTTTACCTTGAATTCCTAGGTTAAATCAATTCAATCTTTTGTAATGTTTTAAACAAAAACCCGTTTTTATTCGACAACGGGATTAATTTTAATTTAATTTCTGCAACTTCTGTGTATGGAATTTTAAAAAATGGATTCCATATTTGGAATCATTGGGTCCAAATTATGTTAATAAGCTACTTTTTATTTTTGGGAATTATGAATAGTAACTACGGTAAATTTTATTTACCATAGTTAAAGGTAAATCGGGTAATTAAGGGTAAATATAATATTTTAAAATCACCCTAAAAAATGTCAAAATCCTATTGGATGACTAAAAGTCGACCCATATCACCTAAGGGTCGGATTAGAATCATTTAATGGACATTTGTCCATGAAAATAACTTAATTATTATTAAAACCAAAGAAAGTGACAACATGTCACTCTCTTAAATCTTATAAGTATATTAATTTTAATTTAGTGATAAACTTCATGAAACATCGAACATGAATATTATCCAGAAATCTAATGAAATTATCTACATCATATAAATTTATTTATAATTTTTAGGGATTAAATAATTATCATTAATTATGACACAATAGTGATGCAGAAATTGTTTATCTAGTGAAAAATCAAGAATATTGTTTTTATAATACTCATAGTGACCATAAAATTCACAAATACCTAACCAAAACTTATTGGACATGTAAATGTAAACCATAAGCATCCAATGGTCGAATATTTGACCATTTGGAGCCTTATAAAAGCGATTATGACACTTATATTATTTTATTTTAAATGATGCCAAAGTTGTCACCTTCATAATTTAATAAATATAACAATTTCAATATTGTGATTTTAAGATGATAAATTCGAGTAAAAGTATTATTGTGAAAGGTAATGTATTTATATTCATCATAGGATTTTATTTTAAATTTTTATACAACAAATAAGTATATTAAATAATTATACAAAAATGATGTAGTAATTATTTTATTAAGAGATAAACCAAATAAATGCTTTTAAAAATAATAAAATAAATATTATATGAACTATTTAATGTGATACACTAATTTTATAGATACATATGACCTTTTATTAATATATTAAAGCTTTTAGTTCGAACATATATTCTGTATATATTTTATTTAAATTCAAATAAATGAATAGTGTCAAAATTGACACTATTGTTATTTTACAAAAATAACATATTATAAAATTGTTTAAAAATCACAAAAATATTTAAAAATTATAAATTTATATTTATATGGTCTATAATGTTATAAAGTAAACAATTATGGAAAATTCACAACAAATAAGTAATTATTTGTTATAATTTAAAATTTAGAATTTTATTACCACAAATAAACTTAAATAGATTAAATAAGGATAAATCAAAATGATAAGGTTTAAAATAAGATCCAAACATGTATAAATTTGATTGGTTGATGAGATTACAAGCCTATATCATCTAATATTCGAATATGAGTCATTTTTGGAGGTTTTTATGTGGGGTTAGATTTATTATAAATTAATATTTTTAAGAATTCCAAAGGTGCCCCTCTCCTCCCTTATAAAAGGGCACCTCCTCCCCCTCCTCCTCACACCAAATTGAGCACTCAAGATCGGCCAACCCCTGACATTTTCTCCTCTCCACTTCCCTAGAATAATCTTAGAGTTCCTGGTCTTCTTCAAAGACCAATATTAGTTCCCTAAGTGGAGGATTCAAAGAAGCGTTCCAAAGAAGAGGTAATATCCGTTACCGATCTTTTCAATTTCTTTCTTCTTCAACTTCTTCTTCTTTAGTTGTTTCATGATAAAGTAATAACATCAGTATTACATACATACTGATATGTTATATGAAACAACCCTAATACACCTTCTATCCATCCTACGGAAAAATGAAATCACCGCGCGTGCGTACGTACGGAATACCGTCTCCACGTCGTGGTGTAATCTATTTTCCACCACCACCTTACAAGGATGGGTATAATGGTGTGATGAGTAACTATTTATGATTATTATAAATTAATATTGATACTGAAATAATATATTTGTACTCCAATACAATTTCACGATCATAGGAACGATATCATCACTCGTACGTACGTACGGAATACCGTCTCCACGATGTGATGCGACTCGTTCTACATGATCATCATTACATAGTAATTATATAAATGAATTGAATGAATAAATATGATATATGTTACACTAATACCATTCTGTATATAAGGTATCTATAACCTTAAAAGAATAATAAGAATTTATTCGGCAAAACACGCATAAGAACAAAAGGCAATAAAGACACAAGTAACAAGTAACAATGAAATATTACTAACAAGAAGCTAAGAATATGACCATATATGATATCATATCAACATGTATGATTCTGGAATAAGTCAATAACATTATTTAAACCATTATACAGGAGCTTCGGACACATACAAAGCAAATCGGACCTAAGGTAAGGGAAATATCACAATCTCATTTTTATCCGAGATTGTTTATACTTTGAAATTTACTGGGGTGTATTTTATCATCCACATCCATGTTTCATCAATATGTAATATTATTTCCATCCACCTACAATTGGTTAAATCCATTTTTACCCTTCGGTGAGTTTTTAGTAAAAGATATGAAAGGAATCTTTTGTCGTTTTTTCGTACGAGGTACTTTTTGACTTTTCCGACAAAAGTACGATGAATATTTTTTTTAACTTATACGGCAAGAATGGATTTTTAAAACATTATTTCCAAGAAGCTTCCTTTACAAGTTTTCAAGTTTATTTTTAATCAAATTCTTTTATTTTAACGTCGTATGACATGTTATGAAAGGAAAAATGTTTTTGAAGTAGAAAGGATATTTTCCTCAAGAATGGAGTTCAAGTATTTTATCAAAATTATTTTCCATCTAAGATAATAAAAGGGTTCTGTTTTTATCCCTATTATTACATGGATTTGATTATGTTTTGATGGAAATATTTTTATGAATTCCTTTATCTTATATGAATTGTTTTATGATGTCATGTTGTTTAAGAATCCCATTTTTATTACATGGGTTATGCAATGATGTATGATTTATGATTTTGTGGCACACATAAGAATGGTATCATTATAAGATGGGTGGGACCTATATCTCCCTCCAATGCATTGGGTAAATATTTTATATCTCATGAGATATACATGGCTGGAATGGTAGGTTATACCGGTTCAGTGAAACAGGACTGAAACGAGGGTTACTCGATTCAGAAAGGGACTTTGTCCACTAAGATAGTCTTGGCAATGAGTCTTGACTAACAAGAAATTATTCTCTATGATTATGTGTGAATGCTACAAAGTTTAATGTTTTAAGTTATGATTATTGTTATTACATTTCACTGCCATGATTTATCCCATGTTATGAAATTATGATCTCTTTTGCAGGTTAAGATTTCCAAAAGTTATGTGCTTATGTATATGATGTGATTGATGTTTCTTTTGTTTACCCTTACTGAGCATTTGAGCTCACCCTTTTATGTTTTCTTTTCCCCAGGATATAAATAAAGGTTTTAGGTAAAAAAAAGGAATATCTTTATGGGAGATGTTGAAGATCTTTCACCAGGATTAGAAGATTATATTCCGAGTTTCCAAAGACACTAAACTATTACGATCCTTGTTGGTGTGTTTTTGTTATGTACTAAGTCTTCCGCAAATGTAATGTAATGTCAATGTACATCAAGCTTCGGGTCTCTACAGTTGGTATCAGAGGAAGAGTTTAGTCAACCTTTGGAAACTAGGATGCGAAAACGTTAGTAAGATCCCTAGAGATATTTCTAAGGTATGTCCAGGGATGTCCCTAAGGATAAGTATACGTATAGGATATAGTCCTAGAACTATGGTAACGATATTAGATTAAACCCAAGATGTTAGATATTTAAGTTACTCCCCCTTTATTATGATTTTGGCTCTCACACTATTCTTTTTGGGTTTTAGAAAATGGCTGGAAACAAGGTGATTCACGATAATAGAGGATATGATAGACAATGGAATGATATTCTTCATAAGCAACCAAATGAAATGGGATTTGGAAGTCCAAACATCATCATTATGCCGAATCAGCAATCTCATAATATGATCAATAAAGTAAAATTTTGTAAGTTTCCTGACTCGGCTAATAAGAGAAAGATGGAGTTTCATGATGATCATAGAGGAAAGAAAGTTCAATTTCATCTATGTAAATCATGTGGGAAGAGGCATCAAGGAGAATGTTTCAAAGGAACTGGAAGATGCTTTGGGTGTAGAAAAGAAGGACACAAAGAAAGTAAATGCAAAGGAAAAGGTTCAGTTAACAACATGGATGAGGATAATGGTATTGTTACGACATCAACAATGGTTAAATGTTTTAAATGTGGAATGTACGGGCATTATGCAAACCAATGCCCTAAGGGAAAGTCTCATGAAGATAATCAGTATGGTCGTATGGGAAGTATTTATGTGGATGATGATGAAGAGACTACAAATGATATGTGAGATGAAAGAATTGTTGAAGCTCGGTCAATGGTTTAAGAATGTAGTGGAATGATTACATGTTTATCATGTGTAATGTTGCATAAGAAATCTCATGGTACTATGGAATAAAGAGACATCTAAGGATTGTTACACTGTTGTCTTTCCTTGAGTTATGAAAGTGTATGATTAATGGTACCACTATCCATGAAAGGTTATTCAGATATTTTTGGAATTTAGATGATATGCGCATAATGAAGGAATAATAAGATAATGAGGTGATTGATTGTATTCATGATCTCATGACTGATATAAGGAGAAGGTTATATTATGGTTTGAGTATATAGAGTTTTTGGATTTTGGTATGTGGAAAGTGTTAACTTTTAACAGTATTCATGATTTCACTAAGGTTCAATGGGTATTCATTCTTCAAGAGAATACATGATTAAGGCCTTTGAATGTTTGGAATGTGACCAACAAGACATATCTTATGATATATGGGGATCAACGACAGTATTAAATCTCTGGTAATCGTTTTCACTATATTATGAGAGTGGACTGCAGTATTATGGATAAGCCTAAAGATTACAATGGATTATGTTGGACATAAGTTAGTATTGTTTAAGGATAGAAGTTATTTTTTCGATATTATTGATGGGATGTTATAGTAATATAGTTTTAGAAAAAGGACAACCTGCAGGACGGGCGACAGCCCATCGCGTCGGACAAGGATGTGGGGATCGAACCCACAACCGAAGTGCGACTGGCCTTTATTGCCTACCACTGGCCTACAGGAAGTCCCTGTTTAGTAGAAAACTAGTTTTATTATATTAAGCAGTATGATATGTGAAGTATAAGTTCATTTTAGGAACCATATATGATTAATCTCACTATAGATCGACTTATGTATATAATTTTTGCTAACCTTTTGTTTGAGACAGATGGAATGACCCGTCATTCTATCACATGATCTTCTAACACTTCACGAATAACAAATTCAACTTCATTTATTTAAGAGATGAAGTGGAAATTGTTCAAGGCACGAACAACAGTGAGATTGTACAAAAATAAAGTAAGTATTTATTGTAATTCAAATTTTCAACTTTAGGGAAATGATCTTGAAAACCAAAAATGTTGTCCTAGTTCCCTTATATCCGATGAATCAGATGGTACCCTAGATCATCACAAATTTATGGCTTTGTGATTGCTAGCTTTTCCATAGCCATGTTCTCTACCACTCTCCATCAGAACATGATGGTTAGATTTCTCTTCCACATCCATATTTTCACCTATGTGGAAACCCAGTGATTAGTTTATTTGGGTAACCGTTACGTTTCATACTTTTGTTTTTAAAGATAAGTTTGGGTATTCCTTTTTACGATGTGGGTTTCTATCAAAGAAACTTTCAAATAGTAAACCATTTATAACCCCGACGAATTTCGAGGGCGAAATTCATTTTAAGGGGGTAGAATGTAACACCCCGAGATTTTATGAAAAATATTATTTTAATTTCATTCATGTCTTATGTTGTATTCTACACCAAGATTACCTTGCGCTATACGCAACACCGTATTAGCTTGCAGTATACGCAACACTATTCTTGGACCGTGTTACACACAATTTTGATAATAGTTATTCTACGCAACATTGAGTATATATATATATATATATATTAAATGTATAAATGAAATATGGTTGGATTCTGTTATACGAAACAATGAAGGATTCTTTCACAACACGCAACCCTGACTTGCCTTGCATTACACGCAATCGCAACCTTCCTCGATAGCGTGTGTTGTACACAATACCGGGTTTTAATAAACAATGTTATATTATTATAATATTGTCATGAACTAGCCGTTATGAATAGTATTAACTAAATTTTGAATTTTATAACATTATTATTCATCTTACACATTTCTAGAACATGGTATAAGAACAAAATAAATTTTTCGGGTAAAATAAGTATTTTTCAAAAAAAATGCAGTTTTGCCGCCTTTTGATGGCGCACCCACTTTAAATCTATTTTTTTGACATGTTTATAAGTTCAATTTGACAAAATAAAATTCTTCTTTGGAATCAAGAAATAAAAATTTACTTTGGATAAATTTTTCATATTATTCTGGTAACTTTCACATTTTAATGAATAGTAAAAACACGCTATATTTTAATTAAAAACAACTTTTTTCATCGTAATATATTATGTGGTTAAATTATAATATTGAATGGTTTTAAAGTATAAATAGAATATATTTTTACCATTTAATATAATGTATGTCATTAGAATTGATTTTACCTTGAATTTGTAGGTTAAATCAATTCACTCTTTTGTAATGTTTTAAACAAAAACCCATTTTTATTCGACAACGGGATTAATTTTAATTTAATTTCTGCAACTTCTGTGTATGGAATTTTAAAAAATGGATTCCATATTTGGAATCAGTGGGTCAAAATTATGTTAATAAGCTACTTTTTATTTTTGGGAATTATGAATAGTAACTACGGTAAATTTTATTTACCATAGTTAAAGGTAAATCGGGTAATTAAGGGTAAATATAATATTTTAAAATTACCCTAACAAATTTCAAAATCCTATTGGATGACTACAAGTCGACCCATATCACCTAAGGGTCGGATTAGAATCATTTAATGGACATTTTTCCATGAAAATAACTTAATTATTATTAAAACCAAAGAAAGTGACAACATGTCACTCTCTTAAATCTTATAAGTATATTAATTTTAATTTAGTGATAAACTTCATGAAACATAGAACATGAATAGTCTCCAGAAATCTAATGAAATTATCTACATCATATAAATTTATTTATAATTTTTAGGGATTAAATAATTATCATTAATTATGACACAATAGTGATGCAGAAATTGTTTATCTAGTGAAAAATCAAGAATATTGTTTTTATAATACTCATAGTGACCATAAAATTCACAAATACCTAACCAAAACTTATTGGACATGTAAATGTAAACCATAATCATCCAATGGTCGAATATTTGACCATTTTTAGCCTTATAAAAGTGATTATGACACTTATATTATTTTATTTTAAATGATGCCAAAGTTGTCACCTTCAAAATTTAATAAATATAACAATTTAAATATTGTGATTTTAAGATGATAAATTCGAGTAAAAGTATTATTGTGAAAGGTAATGTATTTATCTTCATCATAGGATTTTATTTTAAATTTTTATACAACAAATAAGTATATTAAATAATTATACAAAAATGATGTAGTAATTATTTTATTAAGAGATAAACCAAATAAATGGTTTTAAAAATAATAAAATAAATATTATATGAACTATTTAATGTGATACACTAATTTTATAGATACATATGACCTTTTATTAATATATTAAAGCTTTTAGTTCGAACATATCTTCTGTATATATTTTATTTAAATTCAAATAAATGAATAGTGTCAAAATTGACACTATTGTTATTTTACAAAAATAACATATTATAAAATTGTTTAAAAATCACAAAAATATTTAAAAATTATAAATTTATATTTATATGGTCTATAATGTTATAAAGTAAACAATTATGTAAAATTCACAACAAATAAGTAATTATTTGTTATAATTAAAATTTAGAATTTTATTACCACAAATAAACTTAAATAGATTAAATAAGGATAAATCAAAATGATAAGTTTTAAAATAAGATCCAAACATGTCTAAATTTGATTGGTTGATGAGATTACAACCCTATATCATCTAATATTCTAATATGAGTCATTTTTGGAGGTTTTTATGTGGGGTTAGATTTATTATAAATTAATATTTTTAAGAATTCCAAAGGTGCCCCTCTCCTCCCTTATAAAAGGGCACCTCCTCCCCCTCCTCCTCACACCAAATTGAGCACTCAAGCTCGGCCAACCCCTGACATTTTCTCCTCTCCACTTCCCTAGAATAATCCTAGAGTTCCTGGTCTTCTTCAAAGACCAATATTAGTTCCCTAAGTGGAGGATTCAAAGAAGCGTTCCAAAGAAGAGGTAATATCTGTTACCGATCTTTTCAATTTCTTTCTTCTTCAACTTCTTCTTCTTTAGTTGTTTCATGATAAAGTAATAACATCAGTATTACATACATACTGATATGTTATATGAAACAACCCTAATACACCTTCTATCCATCCTACGGAAAAATGAAATCACCGCGCGTGCGTACGTACGGAATACCGTCTCCACGCCGTGGTGTAATCTATTTTCCACCACCACCTTACAAGGATGGGTATAATGGTGTGATGAGTAACTATTTATGATTATTATAAGGTAATATTGATACTGAAATAATATATTTGTACTCCAATACAATTCCACGATCATAGGAATGATATCATCACTCGTGCGTACGTACGGAATACCGTCTCCACGGTGTGATGCGACTCGTTCTACATGATCATCATTACATAGTAATTATATAAATGAATTGAATGAATAAATATGATATATGTTACACTAATACCATTCTGGATATAAGGTATCTATAACCTTAAAAGAATAATAAGAATTTATTCGGCAAAACACGCATAAGAACAAAAGGCAATAAAGACCCAAGTAACAAGTAACAATGAAATATTACTAACAAGAAGCTAAGAATATGACCATATATGATATCATATCAATATGTATGATTCTGGAATAAGTCAATAACATTATTTAAACCATTATACAGGAGCTTCGGACACATACAAAGCAAATCGGACCTAAGGTAAGGGAAATATCACAATCTCATTTTTATCCGAGATTGTTTATACTTTGAAATTTACTGGGGTCTATTTTATCATCCACATCCATGTTTCATCAATATGTAATATTATTTCCATCCACCTACAATTGGTTAAATCCATTTTTACCCTTCAGTGAGTTTTTAGTAAAAGATATGAAAGGAATCTTTTGTCGTTTTTTCGTACGAGGTACTTTTTGACTTTTCTGACAAAAGTACGATGAATATTTTTTTTAACTTATACGGCAAGAATGGATTTTTAAAACATTATTTCCAAGAAGCTTCCTTTACAAGTTTTCAAGTTTATTTTTAATCAAATTCTTTTATTTTAAAGTCGTATGACATGTTATGAAAGGAAAAATGTTTTTGAAGTAGAAAGGATATTTTCCTCAAGAATGGAGTTCAAATATTTTATCAAAATTATTTTCCATCTAAGATAATAAAAGGGTTCTGTTTTTATCCCTATTATTACATGGATTTGATTATGTTTTGATGGAAATATTTTTATGAATTCCTTTATCTTATATGAATTGTTTTATGATGTCATGTTGTTTAAGAATTCCCTTTTTATTACATGGGTTATGCAATGATGTATGATTTATGATTTTGTGGCACACATAAGAATGGTATCATTATAAGATGGTTGGGACCTATATCTCCCTCCAATGCATTGGGTAAAGATTTTATATATCATGAGATAGACATGGCTGGAATGGTAGGTTATACCGGTTCAGTGAAACAGGACTGAAACGAGGGTTACTCGATTCAGAAAGGGACTTTGTCCACTAAGATAGTCTTGGCAATGAGTCTTGACTAACAAGAAATGATTCTCTATGATTATGTGTGAATGCCACAAAGTTTAATGTTTTAAGTTATGATTATTGTTATTACATTTCACTGCCATGATTTATCCCATGTTATTAAATTATGATCTCTTTTGCAGGTTAAGATTTCCAAAAGTTATGTGCTTATGTATATGATGTGATTGATGTTTCTTTTGTTTACCCTTACTGAGCATTTGAGCTCATCCTTTTATGTTTTCTTTTCCCCAGGATATAAATAAAGGTTTTAGGTAAAAAAAAGAAAGATCTTTATGGGAGATGTTGAAGATCTTTCACCAGGATTAGAAGATTATATTCCGAGTTTCCAAAGACACTAAACTATTACGATCCTTGTTGGTGTGTTTTTGTTATGTACTAAGTCTTCCGCAAATGTAATGTAATGTCAATGTACGTCAAGCTTCGGGTCTCTAAAATTATTATATCATATATTTCATTAGTACTTATTATATATACTTTATAATCATTCATGAATGGTTAATCATTGAGAATGAATCTCATCGCGTCGTGGAGACGGTAGTCCGTACGTACGCACGAGCGATGATATCGTTCCCATGGTCGTGGAATTGTGTTGAAGTGTATGTAGAATATTTCAGTATAAATATCACTTTATAATAATCATATATAGTTACTAATTACACCATTATACCCATCCTATTAAGGTGGTGGTGGAAAATAGATTACACCACGGCGTGGAGACGGTATTCCGTACGTACGCACGCGCGGTGATTTCATTTTTCCGTAGGATGGATAGAAGGTGAATTAGGTTTGTTTTATATTTATAATAACATATCAGTATGTAAGTAATACTAATGTTATTACTTTGTCATGAAACAACTAAATAAGAAGAATTTGAAGAAGAAAGAAATTGAAATGATCGGTAATGGATATTACCTCTTCTTTGAAACCCCTCTTTGAATCCTCCACTTAGGGAACTAATATTGGTCTTTGAAGAAGACCAGGACCTCTAGGATTATTATAGGGGAGTGGATAAGGGATTTTGGCAGGGGTTGGCCGATCTTGAGTGCTCAAATTGGTGTGAGGAGGAGGGGGAGGAGGTGTCCTTTTATAAGGGAGGAGAGGGGCACCTTTGGAATAACTAAAAATATTATTTTATTATAAAGTCAAGTTCGGTTTTAAATAGATCCAAATTGATTTATTTCGAGTCTAAGGTGGGGATGGGTCGAAATACTCTCATACAATAGAATTTAGACAAGTTTAGATTCCTATTTTAACCTTATCATTTAGATTTAACATTAAGTTAAATAATTTTACTTTTACCGTGTCTTCTTGTGTTCTTACACTATAAGGTTAATAAACATACTATAAGAAGCCAAACGAACCCCAAATTGTTTATTATTAATATATATAACTTTATCTAAGTCATTTGGACGAACCTTAGATTTTTAGGAATAACATAACAATTAATAATATAATATTTGTTTTAAAAACTATTTTATGTCAATTTTGACACTATTTAGTAATTTATTTTTCTGAAAATCCTAACAGAATGATAAGTTCTAAAAAAGTTAATTAAATCAATACTAACATGTCATATTAACCTAGAAAATTAGTGTAATTCATAAAAAGTCTCAAATTATATTTATTTGAGTATTTATAACATCAATTATGTCAATATTTCATTAATAAGATAATTACTGCATCATCGTTGTGTCATATATAAATTAAATTATTTAATGTCTAAAAATTACAAATAAAATACCATTATGTACGAAAGCGTTTTAGCTTTCTAATGAATATTTATAGTCGAATTTAGCTTATGTATAACCCTATATTAAAAATGTTTTATTGAATAAAATTTGATTTTAACTCTTTTAACTCTTCTTTGAATTAAATAATAATAAATTTCCTAATCTAATTCAAGTGGGCCTAAATGGTCATATTTTATTCCTAATCTTGTTTTTGGTCGAATTAAACTTATCCAATAGAATTTGTACATGTGTTTGGGTAATAATAATATCATTTTTACCCTTAATTACCCTATTTACTTTTAACCGTGGTAAAAAAAAGTAAAAAGTTACTATTCACCAAAAAATTATTTTCATCTCATTGAACCACATTTTACTTACTGACATCAACCGTGTCTCTCAGATTTTTGAAATTCCACTCACAGAAGCGGTAAAATTAAGTTTTATGAACAATTCAGTTTTTTTAACTACCACTTAGTGGTTTCACTATTCATCAAAAATTGAAAGTTTTCAGAAAAATACCAAAAATTAGGCCTAATCTATATTTGATATTATGAACTCCAAAATGATTTCTATTTTACCAATACAAAACATATCAGTTGCATTAATTAATTTAAAAATTAATTCCCGTCGTCAAAACAAAAGGCGTGTTTTTAAGAGATAATAACTATCAAAAGATTGACACTTGTTTATAACTGGTTTAAATGTGAAATTACATCCAATGACCAACATTGTATTAAATTGTAAAAATATATTATAAATATACTTTAAAACCACTCAAATTAATAATTTATCACTATTAATTATTTTGATTGAAAAAGTTTTTTTTAATTAAAATTTAGTAATTTTCACTATTCATCAAAATATGAAAGTTATCCGAAAATCACCAAAATTTCACCCTAAGCTAATTTCAATATTCCGAATCCATAAATGAAGTCCATTTTGAAAAATAAAATTTACAAAATTTCAAAAAGTGGTTATTACTATTCATAACGGCTAGTTTTAATAATATCTTAATAGCATATCGTTGTTTAGCGAAACTTGGTGTTGCGTACAACACACGCTATCGTGGAAGGTCGCGATTGCGTGTAATTCAAGCCAGGTCAGAGATGTGTGTTGTGAAATCTCTTTTTTGTGTAGCATATAACACAAGACATTAATGAAATTAAAAAGAATATTTTTCATAAAATCTCGGGGTGCTACATTACCCAGATATAACTTCAACCTTACATTGTATAGGAGGACCTTCTGTCCAATGTGGAACTGACAATGAAGGATGAGGCGGTCATGGGTAGCCTTGGTTATCTTCTTATAAATCTTGTAGTTCTCATATTCATCTCTTCTCATTTCCTCTATCTCCTGAATATGTAACTTCCTTTGAGCACCTACACCATAAAGATTAGAATTGCATTGTTTGATGGTTCGGTAGGCCCGATGCTCAATCTCAACAGGGGGGTGAAAACTTTTTACAAAAAAAACCTATACAGTTACATTTAAATGGGAGTTTTAATGGAAGTGTGATAATCCCCTAATGAATCTTTGAGTCTAAAACTCAAATATTTTATGTTAGGTTGAACCATTTTTTCAAGAATTTGTTTTACCTCTCTACTTGACATCTCAGCTTGACCATTGGTATGTGGGTGATATGTAGTAGACACTCTATGAATGACCCTGTACCGACAAAAAATTGATTGCATTGTTTGGTTGTAGAAATGAGAACCCTGGTCAAAAATTATGAACCTAGGTAATTCAAACCTACAAAATATTTGAGTTCTCAAAAATTCCACAACTATTTTCAAATCATCAATCCTTGTGGCTCGAGCCTCTACCCATTTTGACACATAATCGACCTCCAGAAGAATATACAAGTTTCCAAAGGAATTGGAAATGGACCCATAAATTCAATACCCCAAACATCACAAATGTCATGAAAGAGAAATGGTTATTGTGGAATTTCATTTATTTTAGAGACATTACCTATTCTTTGACAATGAGGACAATATTTTCAAAAATCATGGGCATCCTGAAAAAAAAATTCCAAAAGAGACTAGAATTAAGGACTTTGTGAGTAGTCTGTTGGGGACCAAAGTGGCCCCCACAAGTAAGAGAGTGGTAGAATATGAGGATAGAATGAAACTCTCTATCGGAAACACAACACCTTAGGACCTGGTCTCTACACGTGCACCAGAGGTAGCGGTCATCCCAAATGTACCAATGAGAATCATGTTTTAGATGAATGGATTAGTTTTTGTTGAAATTAGTAGGAATGCAAGATACTACCAAATAATTTACAATTTTGGCATACCAAGGAATAACATCTTGCACTCTGTACAATTTATCATTAAGAAAAATGTCATTAATGGGAATACAGTGGGATGAGTCAATGTCTGAGGATGGGATGATCCTACTATATGGTCATCAACGACATTCTCTGCTCCTTTTTTATCTCTAATTTCTAGATTTAATTCCTCAAGGAGGAGCATCCATTGAATGAGACATGGTTTGGCTTCCAATTTCTTAAGGAGATACCAGAGGGCTACATGGTCAAAGAATACAATGACTTTGGACCTTAAAAGATATGACCTAAATTTTTCCAAGTAAAACACTATGGAAAGGAATTATTTTTCATTTTTGGTGTAGTTTTCTTGTTAAGAGTCCAATGTATGTGAGGAATAGGCTATGACATGTGGAGATCGGTCAACCCTTTGTGACAATAATTCCTCAACTACATAGTTAGAGGAATCACACATGAGATAAAATGGTAAATCCCACCGAGGTGGTTGGGTTAACGTGGCTGATGTGAGACTCCATTTTAATTTATTAAAAGTTGCTTCACATTCTTTATCAAAAACAAACTCTTTTTCATTTTGGAGTAAGCAGGAGAGGGGGTTCAATTTTATTAATGTTTCGAATGAAATGACGGTAAAATCCAGCATGACCTATGATAGACCACACATCCTGTACATTTTTAGGGAATTTAAACAAAGAAATGACATCCAATTTTGATTTATATACTTAGATACCATCCCCAAAAATGACAGGTCCCAAAACTATACCTTTTCAAACCCTGAAATAGAATTTATCATAATTTAATAAAAGATTATTTTCAATGCAGCAATGTAGGACTGAAGCAATACTTCTCAAACATTCATCAAAAGAGGATCTATAAATAGTGAAATCTTCCATGAATACTTCCATGAAATTCTACAGATAATAAAAAAAATATTGACCATGCATCGCTGGAAAGTACATGGAGCATTGAACAGACCAAATGGCATCCTCTTATATTCAAATGTTCCAAAGGGGAAAGTAAAGGTTGTCTTTTCCTGATCCTAGGGGGCAATATGGATCTGAAAGTATCCAAAATAATCATCAATAAAACAGTAATGGGACTTCCCTGCCATCCTGTCAAGAATTTGGTCAATGAATGGAAATGGGAAATGGTTCTTCCTTGTGTGTTGGTTTAGTCGGTGATAGTCGATGCAGACACGCCAACTATTCTACACACGAGTTTGAACCAATTCATTATTCTCATTTTTTATTACTATAAGGCTAGTTTTTTTAGGAACTACTTGAACAGGACAGACCCATTGGTTGTCAAAGATTAGGTAAATTATTCCAGCATCCAATGATTTTGTTACCTCCTTTTTCACAACTTCTAGGAGGTCTGTGTTCAGTCGACATTGTGACTACCTCACTAGTTTATCCTCATCATTTTACAATATATGATTTGTAAAAATTGATGGGATAATACCGGTAATGTCTTCAAGTTCCCATCCCAAAGCTTGTTTATACTCCCTTAAAAGTTCAAGAAACTACAATTCATGCTCAGGAGGAAGTTAACTAGCAATGATGATAGGCATCTTTTCTCCATTCTCAAGATATGAATATTTTAAATCTTGAGTCAGTTGTTTTAGTTACAATTAAGGTGGATTTTGGATTTATGGGAGTGTTTGTGAAATTGATAGGTTACTGATCTCATCTAACTGCTCAATGGTATCATCCTCAGATGAGGAGTGAGCTTTTACAAGCTTAGCAGTATCATCGATGGTCAGTGGATCCTCGGTGTTCAAGAAATCATCAATTAAAAAACATGCATGAAATTTTTCTACACTGGTACAACATTCAATGCATGATTCTTTACCTAACATTTCAATCAATGATGAAATATCAGAAAGGGGATCAGGGTAAAGAAAATATGTTTTTTTGGGTAAGGGAGTACATCAATTGAATTAACAGAGATAGAGAAATTTTATTCTGAGGGGTGCTTCGTGGCATCAAGGATGTTGAAGTGGGAAATGTCACCACCAAACTTTATATATAATATTCCATTATGGACATTAATTATGTTTTTGGATGTTTTCAAGAAATTTCTCCCCAATATAATTGTGGAATGTCTATTCATCATATCATCTTCCATTTTAAGCATATAAAAATCAGTAGGAAAAATTAAATTTTGAACCCTCACAAGAACATCCTCTAACACACCAAAAGGGTGTGATGTACTCTGATTTTCTAGATGAACAAAAATCCCAATTGGATTAAATTATACAACTTGTAATGAAGACTAAATGGAGTGAGGTATCACATTTATAGAATCACCTAAATCAAGAATAGTATTGGAAAATTAATACTCCCCAATGGTGCATAGAATCAAGAAGGTTCCAGAATTATTGCATTTGGTAGGCAGTGATGTTTCTATCAATGTTGATACATTCCTCCCCAATATTACCTTCTCATCACCACAAAGTCTCCTTCTATTTGCACACATCTCTTTTAAAAACCTTTCATATCTTGGAATTTTTTTCACAACATCAATCAAGGGGATGTTTACCTGGACTTTTTTGAAAGTCTCCAAAATTTCTTTATCGAGTTCAATTTTCTTTGGTTTTCTAGGTTGGGTGTCCCTTTGGGGAAATGGAAGAGGAATGGGTTTTCTAGGAGACTCATCGACATACACACTCTTTCCTTTGGAATGGATTCTATCAAGATAAGTTTTTTCAATATTTGGAACATTTTTAATGGTTGGGATGGAGGTTTCCTCAGGAGGGGATTACTCTAATAGAGGACTAATTTGACTTTCTAGTTGTTTTCCACTCCTAAGGGTGATGGAACTAAAATTTCCTTTATCTCTAGGGTTAAATAATGGTTGAGATGGTAGTTTACCCGACCTATGAATTTGGATCCCCCCCCCCCCACCCACCAAGTTAAGTAGATTGCCTAATTGGGTTTTTAGGTCTTGTTTGGATACCTAAGTGGTTTGTTGGAATTGGAGATTGTTGTAAACCATTTGTTTCATCATATCTTCTAGGCTAGGATCATTTTTTTGAGGGGTTTGTTGGAAAGGCCTTTAGGGTGGTTGAGGATTTCTGGGTGGTGGTGGTAGATGAATACTTTGACCCTGTTGGTTCAATTGTTGTTTAGGTTGGTTTAAATACCCCCTTGCCTATAGTTTTAGTTTTATTTCCACCTAGGTTTGGATGGATATTTAGGTTCTTGCCTAAAGGGTTGGTTATAGGGACGGACTGGAAAGATTTCCTCACAACTCTTAGAAGTTTCTGTCAATAGGAGGCATTGGTCAAAGTAGTGGGTGTTGGAAGAACGTATACCACAATGTATTGGAGGAGGATATTAGAATTTCCCTTTGGAAAGAGAAATTTTTTTGAAGAAGTTTACTTACCTCTTTGAACTTCATGTCCATAATTTTCTCTAATTCGGTAGATTGAACCTCATGGACACCTCAAATGGGTACACTAGACCTTGTACCAAATTGTTGAGTGTTCTATGCCATGTTATTGATCATTTTTATTGCAAAAATTGGGGTCTTATCCACTACTTCACCACATGCAGCAGCATTAATCATATTTTTATCAATAGTAATTAATCCTTCATAAAAATAGTGAATTAAAAGTTGATCACTTATTTGGTGGTGTGGGAAACTTGAAAATAACCTTTTAAAGAATTCCTAGTATTTATGTAATTTTTCCCCTTGTGATTTCATTATACCATATATTTCTTTCCTTATAGTTTCAGTTCGAGAGGCTGGGAAATATTTTTCAAGAAAAAGGAATTTCATGTCCGCCGAGCCTTTAATTGGTGAATTAACATAGTAAATCCAGTATTTTTTAGTATCATCCAATGGGAATGCTCTGATCTTTAATTTTTATTCACCCACATTTGCAGTTTTTAATGTAGAACACACGGTATGAAATTATTAAAGATGCTTGTGTGGATCTTCTCTAGAAAGTTCATGTAATCTTGGTAATAAATGAATTCAACAAGATTTTAGTTTAAAGTTGGGTAACTCGCCTTGTATTTTAATATAGGTGGGCTGGATATCAACATATTGTGGGATTAGTTATTTTAATGTTCATCTGTTTTCATCCATATTATGTAAGTTTATTTTAGTTTTGATATTGGTTCCAAAAGAATAAGATGAAGGATCAAGAAGAGTCTCTATGTTTTTTTTTCCTCCTTCGAAGGGTTCTCTTGTGCATCTTGGTGTCACTGATATAGGATCCTCTCCGGTTTAATTTTGAAAGGTAGTAGGTCTCCTGGAGTTGAACTCATCATGCACAAAACCTAAAAAATAAATAAATCAGAATATAAAAAGATAGGTATAGTTGTAAGATAAAAGAAATAAATATTCACAAAATTTACAAAAAAATTATCAAAAACACACACTAAAAACCAAAGTTCTCCCCAGAAATGGTTCCAGAATTTGACCACACTATCATGACATGTCAAATGTATTATGAATCTTATATAATTTTATAGTCTATCTAAGAACATAGGTCATCTCTCAAGGAGCTTTGGTAGGTTTAGAGTATGGTTTTTTAACAAAATTTACTAAAAATGGGGGTGATTTTGAAAATAGTTTTTAAATGAAATGACTTAATTGAAAGTTTAAAATACCAAATATATTTTGAAAAATATGAGATAAAAAGTTTAATTGTGTGTTCACTACACCATTTTAAGAGTTCCTTGTTCTCAATTGACTATTAGGTTTTGTTGAAATCCTTTGGTTGAGGGATGACCAAGATCTTGGTTCCCCTCTTTCCTCTTAAAATGATGCACAGAGAACCACCGCTTGAAAAAAAATCATGTTTTCTAGGTTTGGACCTCAAGCATAGAATGAGGTATACCAAAGAATACTAAAATCTCATGTATGTGTGAGAAAAAATAGAATTCTAGTGTTATCCAGTCGGATCAACCCAAGATTCCCACTCGAATCTCAACCCAATCAGTATTGACATAACAAATGTTTCACTTAATTAAACCAAAACAATGCATTCAGAGAAGAATAAAATTAAGATTAAAAATAAGTGAAATAATTCGATCACAAATTACACAAAACCAGTAGAATAGAAAGTGCAGAAACTCCATCTTCAAGTGTGTAGCTCCCTTGCCATGATCACTCACTGTTTAGCATGACATCAGGAGGAGGAGGAAGCTCAGGTGGAGCTCCTTCTTCATTATTGATTCCCCTGTGATGATAGGAGACTCCAGAGCTTATAGGATGAGGAGGATACTACTCTAGGACTCCAAAATTTCATATATTCCCTTCTTGTTAGAACTACCAAATGGGGTGACCAAGGTGCCTTTTGTAGCCAAAATGGGAAAAGGTTTTGGGAATCCAGATTTTAAAAAATCACTTTTAGGATGGTTTTTAGCTACTAGATAGTCGAATATCCCTTTTGAAAACATTGGAATGTTGTATCCCTACTTCCTGAATATCACCACAAAAATATTGGCATCATTTAGACAATCAAAATTTGAGATATGGACATATTACAGAATGCCACTTTTGACTTTGTGTAGATTCGGTGGCTTGGATATATCAGTTTGGATTGGCCCCTTAAAAAACGAATCAGGATTGGTTTTCTTGAGATGAAATGTAGCCTATTAAATTTTGGACCATCCACCAAAATATCAGCCTATTTGATTTCATGGTCTAGTAGCAGTGTGCTGATTAATCCACTGGTATGCATGGATCCTGTGCAGTTTGGCACATTTTTCTCGGACTTTATCATGGGTCCTCCAAATCACCTCCACCTTCAATGAAATTATCAAAACAAGTAACATTGCTCTTTTTAACAGTGATAATCACAAAATAATTGAATCAAACATGATGTTAATTTTGTTATTATATTTTTAATTTTTAATACAAATTCAATTTAATAAAATGGTGTCAGGGTGAAAAGGACACAGTGAATCATGATACGATCATCTGACGCGCTCGGTAGGAGGCCTTGTTTATAGCTACTAAGTGAGGTGATGTAGTAGCTAGCCGTGATACAGATATACTTCATGGATAGTGATGAAGCATCTTACCTCCAGTCTGTGACTATCACTCCCCCACTCTTATAGAAATTTAGGGAGGCATAGCTTGTGGATGTTGACTGCGAGGCCCGACGTGCTCAGAAATCCTTAGGACATGCTCCTGATGGATTTTCGATAGGTTAAGAGAACATAATCATTTTTAGAGGATACACCTTAGTACCAATGATGTTGGGGGAGTAGGTGTTGAGGGAGTTTCATACTTCCCTTTTGGTGGTACAGCTTGGTGTGGAAAAGATATACCAGGACCTCCGATGTCAGTACTAGTGGCCAGGGATGAAGAAAGCGGTGGTAGAGATCATTTATCGATGCCTCACTTTTCAGTAAGTGAAGGTCGAGCATCTAGTTCAGACAGGCTTGACATAGCCACTTGAGGTACTGTAGTGGAAGTGGTATGGTATATCCATGGACTTCGTGACAGGGTTAACACGTATGCCTAGGATCCACAATTCTATATGGGTGGTCATTGACTGAATCACCAAGTCGGCTCATTTACTACCCATCTTGGAGCAGGGATCGGTAGAGGGCTTGGGACTCCACTACATCTAGGAGATAGTGCTGTTTCACGGGGTGCTTTTGATGATCATCTTAGACTGTGATGCACGCTTTACATCTCGGTTGTGGAAGGGGTTGTTGGAAGCATTCAGGACTCAACTGCGCTTGAGCACAACTTTTCACCCCCGGACAGATGTTTAGACCAAGAAGACCATATAGACCTTGGAGGACATGATTTGTGCTTGTGTCTAAGATTTTGGTCACAAATGGGAGGACCACCTACCATTGGTGGAGTTTTCATACAGCAATAGATATCACTACACCATTGGCATGGCGTCATTTGATGCCTTGTGCAGATGGCCTTGCTGATCACCCCTATGCTGGACAGACCCAGGGGAGTCAGCACTCATGGGTCCAGAGTTAGTATGGACTAACACTAAGAAGGTATATATCATCCATGAGTGGATTAAGACTGCACAGAGTAGACATAAGTCTTATTCCAATAGGATAAGGATGCCCTTGGAGTTTGAGAAGGATGATTATGTATTCCTTCAGGTATCAACCCAATGAGGATTACAGAGATTTGGTTGAGGAGGAGAGTTATCTCTGAGGTTCATCGGAACTTTTCATATCCTCAGAAGAGTTATCGATGTGGCATACCTCTTATTTCTTACCCCATAGATGCATTGGGTGCATGATATTTTTCACGTGTCACGGCTGAGGAGGTATGTACATGATCAATCGCACGTCATCGACTGGGGAGAGCTGTAAATTGAGGATGAGGTGATGTTTGTGGATTTCTCAATGGAGATAGAGGATCGACAGGAGCAGGTCTTTTGTGGATGGTCAAGTCATCTGGTACGCATTCGGTGGTAGCATGGGAACCTCTAAAAGAGCACATGGGAGCGGGTGGCTCAGATTCGTGCCTAGTGCCCCCACTTGTTTGATTAGACATTATTTGGGCATTCAGGGACATAAAGCCCTAACGCAGAGAGAATGTAAAGTCTCACAATTCCTATGTAATTTTTTTTAATTATATGGATTTATTTCGAGACCGCGCACTGAGACGGCATGTGATTCCGAGGTCCAGAGTGCCCAGAATGATCTGTTGAAAAATGTTAAGCTTTAAATAGCGTGCATGAAATATTTTCCTGAAAAATCAGAATAACTATTAAGAAGTTTTCCATATTAGAAATACAAGGGCACCATTGCATTCAGGATGGTAGTTTTACCTTAAGCACAACTTCAGTTTATTCGGTGCATCCCTCTAGTGAGAAAACCTGAAAATGGCCTAACCGTAAATAAAATAAGTAAATAAAATTATTTTATTTTACAAATGTTTATAACTAACGAATGGTGACTGGGATTAAAAAACTGAGACCACCACTGATCTTGTGAGGATATTATTTCCTTAGAAACATCCTAACATTGGCGGGCACGGGCCAATAGTAGAATTTAGATTTTGGCTGTAAATTAAATGATTAAGTAACAAATATTTTATTTTCAAATCCTTATAACTCCTAAACAGTAACTCAGATTGAAAATAAGAGACTACCGTTGAGCTCATGAGGGAGTTTTCTCCTTAGGGGGAGCCTAACCTCGACCGGTTCAGGTTAAGGGTGAAAGTTAATTTTTGAACTATTTTTTAACGTACGTTTAGTAAATGTGCGAGTGGGATTTTCTATATTTTGAACTAGTGCTCGGTTCAAAAATTTGTGGGCATTGTTGAATTTGGAACACCGAGATTCTTCAAGAATTGACTTAACTTCGGCCGGAAATGGCTGAGCAGAAAAGTTATTTTTTTGAATTTTTGAGAAATATAATAAAATAATTTTAAGTAATTATTTTATTTCTTTACTTATCGTTGGGTGGTGGATGACGATGTTGTGGTGTTGTGACCAAGCAGTGACGAGGAACATTAATAAGGCTCATTAATAGCCTATATCACATAGCATAATGATGAAGTAAAGTAAGTGTAACAGCAATGAAGTTTCATAAATAAAACAGTGTAACGACACAACATCGCAGCATAACAGAAATGTTGTGATGTGATTCTTTTTATTAAACTAACACATGAGTGAATGGGGAATTAAAACTATGGGGATTATTTGACAAACCACCAGCAGTTTTCTTCTCCAACAAAGAATGATGAATGTTAGTGAAACTTCTTCATCTTCGATGTGACTCAAATAATGGAGCCGGAAGGGACGTCGATATCATGAAACCTCGAGGATGAACGCTTCAGCATCGAACGTCAAAAAGTTATGAGTTTGATTTATTTAAATCTTCTTCCTTGTTCCTAAAAATAAATGATGAATGTGGATCAACCGACGAAATGGTTGGTCCATGAATCTTTCATTCCTACAGGTGGATATTATGTGGGGATTTGATTTGGGGTTTTCAAGCTATGTGGTTATCCTCATGTTTATCCCCTTGATTAAACTCTAATGCGGAGGGTGTGGGCCGACCCGAACAAGGCTCGATCCCTCCGCCATAGTTTTTCTTAGTGAATTATTCGAATTCAACCAGTCAACTTGATGGTAAGATAGATTTGATACCTTCACGGTGAAGAGGGTGATCTCTAGAGTACATAGACGCAAGCGACGTGAAGAACGGACCACCAGAGTGCGTCCGGTGGTCCGCCGAAGGTTCGCTCGTCGCACCGACGGCATGCGGTGACATTGGTCGTGTGTCGAATGGCGGGACCGAGTGCCGCTGACCATGTCGGCAGCCGGGTGGAGCGGCATGTCCGCCGGTGCACAGTGGAGGCAAGGTGTCTTAGTGCCTGTTTGAACTGTGTGGAGGAGCGGCCTGCTCAAGCTTCTTAGGCACGTTGGAGGCACGCGAACCCAGTCTGCGTGCATGCGAAATGGAAGGCCAGCCTGGCCGGCCGTGTGGAGCTGCCGCGGTCACTTGACCACAGTGACGAGACTTCCCCACATCGACCGTGGGTGGGAGGGGTGCTGGATGCTAATGTTTTCCATGTCTCAGTCGGGTTAGCCAGTAGGTCGGACCCGCAGCTCAGTGGGCTAGACCCGTGACTCATCGAGCCGAACCAGCGACTTAGCGGGCCAGACCCCCACTGTTGGGCCAAACCCACCACAAGGCGAGACCCATTCTACAAAGATGGACCCACAATACTAATGGTCCAGCTGGGAAAGACCCATACAGGACACACTTTGGACCCCCAGACAGGGTCGAGTCAGAAGATTTGGTCTGATCGGGTCGGATCAGACCAGACCCAACCAGCCCGGTTTCACTGAAACGATCATAACTTGCAGACTATGCATCCGATTGACACATCGTCTATAGATCGAGGACCCCTAGGACAGGGCGGTCCTTTTGAGATAATCCACTTGAGTTTTGGAAAATTTTGGAGTATATCCAGGTTGGATCGGACTCAAATCCAACTGAGCCCTTTTTACTAAAAAGCCTTTAACTTACAGATCCAGTATCTGAACGACGCGTCGTTTGTTGTGTTGGGACCCTTACGATGAGAAGGTCCTTTAGGGTTACTCTATGTGGTACTTAGGGGTGGTTGAGTTAAGGATTATGGTTTGAGGATTGGATCCTCCAGAAATCAAGCGTTCTGAGTGCAGGAATCTGGTGGTTGGTTGTGACGTGAAGAAAGAATAACGATACTTTGTGGGCCAGAACCTAGCGATCCTCTGTGGGTATGTACCTAGAGATCCTCCATGGTTCATCACTTAGATATCCTCTGTGGGATAGAACCCAGAGATCCTATGTGGGTCAGCACCTAGGAGACCTTTGTGGGTCAGCACCTAGCGATCATCTTTGGGTCATCACCTTGCGACCTTGTGCGGGTCAGCAGCAGAGCCTCTCGACAGAATAAGATGATCTAGCTTTATGAATAATCATATTTATTTTTGTACTTAAGTTATACCTAGTGTGAGCTACGTCTTTTACTTTTTGCTATGTGTTTGAGGTCTTGCTTGGTGGTATGACCTTTGTGGTTTTTCTTTGTGGTGGTTTCCTTTATGGATTACTGAGAGACCTTTAGGGGTATCGGGGTCCCTACTCAGTATTGTTATACTCACCCCTACATGGGCTTCACCCGCATGTGTTGTGTCTGTTGCAGACGATCAAAATTTCGACAGAGGTGCTCAGGGGGATGGGACTGACAGACGCTACAACGGTGTTGTTTCGCGCAGAATCCGGGGATGACCTCCTGGACGGGAGATTCAAACGTTCCGATCGGTTTCTAACGGGTTTGTTCATAGAACCGGAAACATCCAATGATTCCACATCCGTTTGGACCTACTTTCCAAAGGCAGGCGCTCATTAGCTTGTGGGCTAATGAGGCTTAGAAATTTGCATTGGTCGAGAGGATGGGAGGTCGGACTCATCACACCTTTTTGAGGGGAATTATTGTCTACTCCGGGACTCTCTTTATAGATTTAAGTTATGTTCGTGAATCCTTATTACATTACCAAGTATAAAATGTGCTTTCCTTTAGTTTTAACAATCAATGATTAAATATGCAAGAAATTTAGAGAATCTTTTATATGTATTCGAGGTTCTTCATCAATATAGAATCATCTATATTTGTTTAGAGATTCTTGGTCAATGGTATCCTTCAAAAACATTTATATAAAAGTCTCTTGGTCATTTTGATGACCAGGCTGGTTTTAAAGCCACTCAGTGGGGCACTTGAAGTTTATCGTCATTCAGAAGGACATAGATTATTTCAAAGTTGGGATCGAACCCATAAATGGGCTACCTATGTATCCTTTGTTTCGGAAAAGGAATCAGAACCCACGTAGTTCGAGGAATGGAGTATGATGTTTATGATTGATGGCTCAAAGATGAATGTCATAATTACTTTTATACTCTAAGCTCACGTGAGTCATGCTCGGTGTGAGAAACAAGAGGTATTGGTAAAATTTAGACAATTGTGCCATAAAAGATGCAATCATAAGAATTTGTTTGGGGCTTATGTATAGATGACTGCCCAGATAGATGATGGTTTAGGATTTACTTTTAGGGAGAAAATCCATGAACAGGGTCCACAAAGTTATATGTGCTTCATGGAGATTTGAATACTCTAATCTTGGGGCTTACTCCTAAGGAGGATGCCCAAGTTAGGAGGGGACTTATGATTGGGTTTTATTCCTGAAAAGGAAACCCAAATCAAAGGTAATTTATGACTGGTTAAGAGAAGTTTAAGGGGACTTGGGGCTTATTCCTAAAAAGGAAGCCCAAGGTTATGACTGAGTTTTATTCCTGAAAAGGAAACCCAGTTTAAGGATTAAGATTTGGGGCTTACTCCTAAGGAGGATGCCCATATTTGAGGTTGGGGCTTATTCTTAAGAAAGATGCCCAAGATTAGAGGACTTTGATTGGGGCTTACTCCTGAGGAAGATGCCTAGATCAAAGGTTTTATAACTGGGGATTTATTCTTGAAAAGAAGACCCAGGTTAGGATTTTCTCATCTTAAAGGATGAGGTTGAATGAATGAACTCTCTGTATTTTAGTGACATAAGGATATTTAAATCACTAGACTTTGAGGGAGATTCCACAGAATTCCTTTCAGATAAGGATGTCAAATCAAGAAATCATGCCATAAATGGCTTTGAAGAGTATCTTGAAGACTGAATCTTGAACAGGAAAGGTGAAATGGCTTAAGAGGGGTAAAATGGGCAAGATGGGCACCCAAAAAGTTAGGGGCGCGCAAGTCTTTAAAGGCGTGCAAGTTCTGCGGCGGCGCGCAAGTATTGGTCGCGCAAGTATACTTGCGCGACATGAGTGGTACTTGCGCGATTTTCAACCAGCATTGAAATGCTTGAGCGACTCTTTAGAAAACCCTTTACAATCCTCTTGAGGTTCTTCCAGAGAAGGGACGCGCAAGTTATATTGAAGGAATTAAGTCGGCGCGCAAGTGTTTGATAAGTTTCAACACTTAGGCCTTCCTTCTTCTCTTTAGATCTTCCGTTCTAGGTAAGAAATTACCTTAGAAGTGTTCCGGAAGCTTTGAGAAGGGACTTGGGCGTCGGGAGCTTCAATCCGAGTTTCTGAAAAAAGATCTTCTCGAATGGGGGGCTCACAGGGTCTATTTATAGGCAAAAGAAGACCCAGGGCGGTTATCAGGTGGTTACCAATTAGGTCGCGCAAGTCACCTGTGCGACCAAGGTAGCCGCGCAAGTATACTTGCGCGGTGGATTTGCTGTTGATCCTTTGTTCATGCCTTTGTCGATTTTTGATGTTTTCTTCAAAGGATGAATCACTTTCAGCTGAGATATTCCCTTTTCCGATCTTTAGATTCTGTGAAGAAAGGAGCGTCAACAAAAGTCCCCCCTCAGAGTTGGATCCAGAGAGAAATGAGGATTTGACTCTGAGGAAATCGAATTCTTCAAAAGTAAAAGGGAGGGCGCACAAGTCTTTCAGGGCGCAGAGGGTGGCGCGCAAGTCTGCGTCGCGCAGGCCTTAAGCGCTCTGGGTGTGGTCACGCAGGTAGGCTTCCTGGCCTATAAATACACGGCCTCACCTCCGTTACATGCATCTGGATTTCCGGATTTCTCGAGCTCTCGCCGCGCAAGTCTTAGTCGCCGCGCAAGTCTCCTGTTTTCACTGTTTCCTCGCTGCCGCGCTACTCTCAAGGTAATAGGGCTCGCGCGGTAATGCTTGCGCGACAAAAACTTGCGCGGCACATGTACCACTTGCGCGACATCTCCATACTTGCGCGCCTTAATGCCTTAGCCATTTTTCCCAAATTCTTTCACAAATTTTATGAAAAAATAATCCCACTTAAGAGTTTAATTTATTCAACTCCTGTGCAGATTCAATGGCTCTTAGACCTGGATTAATTGATGAACTGGCTAGCAAGCGGATAGATGATATGATGAATATCATTGGCCCTGATTAATATACTGTCAAAGACAGTACTCTTCCAGATTTGGCTAAGTATCTGAAGAAATATCATCGCGACTTTCCTCACTGTACTTATCTACCTTTGTATGGTCATGGTCATCTGCAAGAAGTCATTATTCCAGAAGTAAAGAATTATCTTCCATTTTCTTGGTTTCAGAATTATACCAATTTTGCTTCAGAAAATATCTCAGGCGGAGGAGTATTTCAAACTGCTGGAACAGTGGAGAAGGCTTATGTGATGCATCATAGCCCTTGCACACCAGATCTGAAAAAACATACACCTGAGCTTCAACCACATTGTCATCCTTCAATCTTCCGAAATGCTCAGATGGATCAATCCAAAGGCTGGAAGAAAAGTTGGGATTTCCGTCCTGGGGGAGGTGTGAAGCCAACTTGGATGTGGGTATACTGGGTGCGACAGACTTGCGCAGAGTTTATTGAGGATCTGAAGAGAGCTGCAATATATGAGGCTATTTGGGTTGGGCAAACATATATTTACAGACATGATAACTTCGTGCCAGAGATACTCAGCCACTGGAGCCCAGCGACTAATTCTTTCCATTTGACTCATGGAGAAGTAGGTATCAGTTTGTGGGATGTCCACAAGATTTCATGAGCTCCAATCTTGGGTGATATGTATGATGAATTCATTCCTCCCAAGGTGACTTGGAATGATCCAGAGAAGACTCCTGCTTTGGCTCGAGAATTATTTAAAATCTTTCACAGGCTCAAGAGTCCAGAGACCTCATTAACTCATTTTAGAAAAGACATTCATCCGGAAGAATGGATGAATGTGTTTCTTACTGAGAAGAAAGGGATGGAGCCAAAATAAAAAGGATCCAAGAAGAAGAAATCCAAGGATACCCGGCCCAGACGTCCTACCACTTGTCCAAAACCTGAGAAGAGAGGAGCTCCTGGCACATTCTGGCCAACTCTAGAAGCAGGAGAGTTTGAAAAATGGGGCTATGAAGTGAATCAAAGAATTCCAAAGAAAACTCGTCTGGCGGGTTTCTTGGCAATGTGGCTCAGTGTTTATCTCTTGCCGGTCAGGGATTCGAAGGGAGGCGTTAGGCCAGGGACCTTCGTCATTGCGGCCAAGTTGGCTGAGGGAAAAATGGTTGGGTTAGCTACCCCCATTTTAGCAAAGATTCACAGGAGTTTACTTCACGTCTTCCAGGGTAAATCTCCTTTAAGAATAGTGGGACTATTCCAGGTTTTGTGGGGATGGATCGCCACTCACTTCAGGACTTACAATGTACAGAATGGATTACAAATTCCTGGAAGCTCTTTCAGACCGTCAGTGAAAGCATTCTCTGGAATTGCTCCATTAGATGTTAATGGTTATGACATGAAAGTAAGACTAAGCATGTATAAGGAATTCAACTTCTTTCCTTATGGAAGTCCGCCATCTGGGCGGTTTGTTGATGATGGGAAAGCCCATTTGGATTTGAGGGCATACATGCTAGCTTGCAGGGATGGCGTGTTAGTAGCCAGGATTGATGGAGAAATCATATGCGAGGCCTATGCTCCATATAGATTTGCACGCCAATTCAAATGTTTGCAACAGATTGTTGTATCCCCTCCAGTACATGTCAGGTTAGAGCAACATCCGATGGTTGCTCGACAACTATGGTTGCTGACATCAAGAGAGAAGACTGGGGCAGTATTTGATCTACCAGTTGAAAAAGCGGCACATTATCTGACTACATTTTATGCCGAACACTGGATAGCATCATACCCTAAAGGGATATTGAATCACCCAGTATATCAAGTGGGAAAGAGGAAGAGGACTGTAGAGAAAGAAACTCTTCCTCATGAAGGTGACGCTTCTCCACCTGAAATAGGTTCAACAGACTCCTCTTCTAGAACTGATTCATCGGATTATCACGATGGGGATGATGAGGCACAACCGGCAGCAAAACGGTTTCGTGCACGATACAATCCTCCGGCCAGAGTTAAAAGACCCACTCCATCAGCTCCTAGTGAGTTATTTGATTGTAATAACTTCAATCACTGCTACTTTATAAAGTAATAAGTCTCACTTTCTTATTCTCTATCTGTAGTTGCAGGAGTCGAGAAGAAATTAAAATCAAAAATTGTAGGACCTTCCGCACAGCCTTTATATCCAAGACCAGAGGCTGTTCAGCTATGGCATAGCTTATACTGTGATACTGAGACCGCCTGGCTGGATTTGTGTGAGGGCCTACAACTTCCTGGGATAGGATATCTTCTAGCTTCTAAAGACCTTCAATACGGAGATAACCCCAATGAAGTGCGGCTTACATCAGAGAGCTGTAAATGCTCATATATGCCACCGATAATTCGGTTCCTATCACCAGGCGGGTGAAGGAAATGATTGATCGTGGCACCACTAAGGGGGATGGTGGTTCTGGAGATGAGGAATGGCAAGAGTACGTGGCTCCTGAAGATGTAAGTTTTCCTTCCTTATTTTCTTTGCAACTTGATTTTAGTTGAAGCTTTGTTACTTAATAAAGTTATTTTCTTCATCTTGCAGCTTGAAAAGAAAGGAACCGGGGTTCCTTCTCCACAATATAGCCCTGGTGGTACCGCTATCGGGGCTGCTGCTGATTCTCCTCGCAAACCAGGCGAGATATCTCCAGGCCAGCAGGCCATGAATGAGGCACTGGACATAGCCTTTCATTCGCCAATCCAAGTGCCAATAAGGGAGAATACTGATACTCCGAAAAAACAAAATAAGCCAAGGCAACGAAGGAGGAAATCCCTAGCTAAACGTTTCATTAGCAGTGGTAAGTCCTTCGAAAAATCATGAGTTTATACCCATAATCATATGGTTACTCATATTTCCGAGGATTGCAGGGGCTTCTTCAATTTCTCCCTTGAGGGAAGGGACTGATCCTTCTTCAAAGGTCGTGGAGGGTACTGTAGAACAATCACAGACTCAGGCTGACTTGGTTGCTCCTGGAGAAGAGCTACCATCCATTCCCAGTATCCCTCCTATTACTGAAGATGCTGTCCAGGGTCAGGGGTTGCAGGACATAAGTCGTCAAGAAGACGTAGCAAATGCTCCCACTGGTGAGACTAATCAAGATTCTGAAGTATCATTGGATGAAATGATGAATCAAGGAATGACTTTTGAAGAATTTTATAATCATGCTGAGTTGTCATGTGATTTAGAAGACCTTGGGCGTGAGTGTTACCCTTCGCCCAAATTTTTTCTTAAAAAAATATACTTCTAACCATGATGTAAAATAATATGCAGTTTCTTCCGTAGAAGCCGCTGAACTGCCAATGCCCGAAGAGGGTGTGGACACTGATGTCAACCCTATCATTGCAGAAACATTATCTCAAGTAGAGCTAAATCCAATAAACTCTCCTGAGACCCATCTTGAAAATCCTGTTGAAATTGGGAAAGATAAGGAGAAGTCTTCTCAGGTTGCTGAACCACCATTGGGTAATGGATAACAATATTTGTGATTGTACTTTATTTGCAAGACAATCCATTCTTTTGTTATCCTTTGAAGCTGACTAAACCTTTCAATTAATCATGCAGGACCATCAACTGCAATGACTAGACCCGAAGATGAGGCCTCAGCCTCTGTCCCAACAGGAATTGAAAGTGAAGAAGCACAAGTCAGGGGGGAAAGAGCAGGACAAGGCACCTCCCTAAGCGCGCTAATTCCAGATTACATACCCCCTTCTGACGATGATATTGAATCAGATCCAGATATGCTTAAAGCATTCAGCTTTTCACGACGTAAGGCATGGAATAACATATGGAACATCATATCGGGGGTGCCTTTAGAAGAGCTACCATCAAAAATTTCCCGATTGTCATCCCAATTTGTTATAATGGGACTTGGTGGTTTTGGGTATGAAAAGATCCATGCTGCGGTGAAACAGATCATTTTCAGGAGGGAGCAAATGCAGATAAGTCACGAAGATTTGACCAGAGTGAAATTGTCAGTCAACATAGGTGAATTTGAGGCTGCGATATCCCAGGATGAAGCTGATTATGCTGTCAAGATGAAGGATCTGCAGCAAAAAATCAAAGAAAAGGTCGTCCAGCAGGTGCAACTCCAGCAACAGTTAGATGCTGTTACTGGGGAACTTGATCAGCTTAATAAATCATTGGATGAAACTCATATGAATGGCATGAAAGCCATTGCAGATGCTAAGAAGGCACTTCAGCAAGCTGAAAAGAGTGAAGCTGGTCAAGTGCATGAGCTTCAAATAACTGTTGATAAGGCTCAGGATTCTATACATCAAATGAAGACTTATGTTGACAATCTTCTGTAATTCTTGAAAAAGAGAAGAGATTCTAGTCTATGGATGTCCTTCTAACTCTTGTGTATCAATGAAAAACACTTTTGTCTTCAATCATTTGTACCTGCATTCTTCCATTACCTGCTTAAAATTTACTTAAGCCAATGGGCCTAGTAAGCATAGTTTGATTTTTACTAGGATTATTACAAATAACCCTACAAACTTTGAACCTTTTAACTGCTCAATATTACCTAAATCATACAAAAAATGTATATTTAGTGAGCTGGAACTTGACTTTTATTCAGAGTTCCTTTGTCTTTTGTGTGGGCAGTTTAAAGTCATGCACGCCGGACATAAAGTGGCTAATGTTTAAGGTCGAAATAGCTTTGACCGAAAATGGATTAAAATGGATTCAATTCCTTGACAATTTATCTGAAAACATATTTACCATACTCAAGTATGAGGGAAAAAATGTAAACTATGGCTTAAGAATATTTGAATCTGAGGAATGATATGAAAAAAGAGCTAAAAGGCATTAGAAGAAGTAGTTTCCAAGAATGAAGTTACTATTATTTAACAAAACCCGTTAGGGGGTTGAAATATGCAGGGCCACCTATGGGCATTGGCTGCATAGTCAAATAAAATAGCATCTTTTGGCTGACAAGTCTGTTATGTGGACTGTTTATGCAAGGCCACCTATGGGCACGTGCTGCATAGTCAGGCAAAAGAACTCCCAGAAATTTACTTTCCTAGTGCTAAAAGCCAGTGGAAGTTTATGGAGATTCAAATTTTCTAAAGCATAGAGTTTGTTGTATGGAAAGTGGTACTTGAATATGGAGAAGATATTTCCAAACAAGAATATCGAAGAACTGGATGAATATCACTCCTACGAAGGTCTGACCCAAACGTAGGGAAGAAGAATAAACCATAGACTTGAATACTTTCAGATCATGAAAAAGGATATGGGACAAATATGTTAATGATGGGTATTTTTTGCAGATCCCTACATACTGTCGTTTTAAGACAAATAAGGACAAAAGAGGCATTCTTCCCAAGAATGAAGTTACTATTATCTAACAAAACCCGTTAGGGGGTTGAAATATGCAGGGCCACCTATGGGCATTGGCTGCATAGTCAAATAAAATAGCATCTTTTGGTTGACAAGTCTGTTATGTGGACTGTTTATGCAAGGCCACCTATGGGCACGTGCTTCATAGTCAGGCAAAAGAATTCTCAGAAGTTTGACATTTTTGTGACTAGAAGTCATGAAAAGGGTTATGAAGATCTGAAAATATTTAAGGTTAGGATTATAACACATAAAGATGGGTATTGTCCAATGTATATAGAGATACATAGGTCAAATAAAACCATAATCATGTTGTGGCTGGGTCCTAAATTGAAATTTTGGACTTCACTACGTATCTCATAAGAATGAGAATCAATCCATACGTAGTTCTTGAAATGTAGTTTAACGTCGTGCAGGACGAAAGTATGAGTGATCTTAGTTTAAGGTCATATAATTCGGACCATAATAATGAATACACAGTGTGTGTTTTCATGAAGACTTTTCAGCCAAGGGACTGAAAGTGAAATTTGGGGTTAGGCCCAAAAGACTTGGGACTGGATTCGAGGGACACTCGAATATTCCTACGTATCCCATAAGGATGGGAATCAAGTCCACGTAGTTCTAGAACTACCCTTTGTACAAATTTGGTTCGTACATGTGAAGGGTGAAAGGGGACTTTAGTGCAATGATGGTTTTAACCTAAGATAAAAAGTTTAGGCATTACCATGTATGTACGTAGTCTTTTGAAAATGAAAACCATGATTGAAAAAGAATCAATGTTAATAATGGTTCCTTCTCAAATGAGGAAATCAAAGAATATTGTAGTTTATTGTCGTACCGGACAAAAGTGTTGTATAGTTTAACGTCATATAACAAGGACGAAAGTGAATCAATGTAAAGATATTGATTCTAGGGGTGGTTTCACAAATCATCATCATATGAGATGGTGGTGAACCGATGTGAAGAGATTGTTTTTGGGCTTGAACCTTTGGGAGGTTGCCTACATACCCAGCCTGGAGGGCAAGGATCAAAGTCCGTGTAGTTCAATTAAAGAATGAATCAATGATCAAGTTGTTCTTGTGGACAATGATCTAATAAAAAATATTGTTGGGACTTACACATGGTTAGTGGCCCAAAGTGGGTGTTATGGTTGATGTTCGCTCTAAGCTCACGTGAGTCATACTCGGTGTGAGAAACAAGAGGTAATAACAACCTTAACGATGTACAGTTTAATGTCATGTAGGACATAAAAAAGGGGACTATGCAGTTTAAAGTCTTGCAGTTAGGACTATTGGTGCTGCACAGTTTAGTGTCATGTAGCAGGGACAAAATATAGTTTAATGTCATGTAGGACCTATCAAGGATTTTCTGTACAGTTTAGCGTCATGTAGTTAGGACGATGGGGATAAAATAGTTTAACGTCATATTGGACGAAAGGGGGACTGTGCAGTTTTAATGTCATGCAGTAAGGACAAAAGAGTGTATCATTTTAACGTCATGTCGGACGAAAGTGTGAATAGTTTAAGGTCATATGCATGGACCGTGAATGGTGCAGTTTAATGTCATACTGGACTTTTGAGATTATATAGTTTAACGTCTTTCCGGACGTGAGGGACTTTTATACAGTTTAGCGTCAAGTAATTTAGGACGTCACAGTTTAACGTCTTGCTGGACATAAGGGATTTGCAAATAGTTTATGGTCATATACATGGAACAGGGATGATGCAGTTTAAGGTCATACTGGACGGTTTAGGGAACTTTTTCACAGTTTAATGTCGTGTGGGACGAAGTTGCAGTTTAAAGTCATACTGGACCATCGCTGTATAGTTTAACGTCATATAGCAAGGATGAACTGGTGCTGTACAGTTTAAAGTCATGTAGCTAGGACTAAGGTGAACCAATATGAGGATATCAATTCTGGGGACTTTTTACAGTTTAACGTCATGCTGGACGATGAAAGTGCCACACAGTTTAATGTCATGTTGCTAGGACACAATATAGTTTAATGTCATCTTGGACATTGAAGTGACATAGTTTAACGTCATGTTGGACGACATATAGTTTAATGTCATCTCGGACATTGAAGTGACACAGTTTAACGTCATGTTGGATGACATATAGTTTAATGTCATCTCGGACATTGAAGTGACACAGTTTAACGTCATGTTGGACGACATATAGTTTAATGTAATGTTGGACAAATAAGGAACTTCTGTACAGTTTAATGTCATGTAGATAGGACATTATACAGTTTAATGTCATGTAAAACATTGAAGGTGACACATTTTAACGTCATGTTGGACGAAGTTGCAGTTTAAGGTCATACTGGACCATTGTTGTATGAACCAAAATGTAAGAGTCTTGGTTCTGGGAACAATATTTTGTGTTTATACAAAATACTTCTTCAGAAATCTGGCATTAGTTGGAGTCGTGATGTGTTCTCCATCCATTGAGATCAGAGAATACACTCCATTGGAGTAGACCTTATGTATTGAATAAGGTCCTTCCCATTTTGGTTCAAGCTTGGGAGGCTTCTTTCCTGGTATCATTGGTGTTCTGAGAACCAATACCAATTCTCCCTGAATGAATGAACGAAGACGAACTTTTTTGTTAAAAGCTCGTGCTATTCGATTCTGATAGATTTCCAAGTGGTGGAAAGTGCACAATCTTTTCTCATCTAGCTGTTCCAATTCATTCAACCGCTTTTGGGATTGATCATCTGTTGATAACTGATCACAAATGTCTATTCTGAGTGAGGGCAATTGAACTTCAATTGGCAAGACTGCTTCTGTTCCATATACCAATGAATATGGAGTAGACCGCGTTGCATTGCGAGTGGTAGTCCGATAATCCCATAAAGCATGATAGAGTTTATCAGGCCATGACCTCTTATTTTTATCCACCATCTTTTGCAGTATATTTGAAAGAGTCTTGTTGAAGGCCTCTATCTGGCCATTAGCCGCTGCATGATATCGAGATGAATGGTTGGACTTAATGTTGTATTCTTGATACAATTTCTTTACCTCAGAAGAACAGAAGTTGGTGCCGTTATCCGTCAATATGGTATGAGGGACACCAAATCTAGTAATGATGTTAGACTTGATGAAGCTAACAATGCATTTAGAACTGACTTCTTTGAGAGGTACTGCCTCTGCCCATTTGGAAAAGAAATCAGTAGCAGTAAGAATGTACTTAAACTGCTTGGTCGTAGCTGAAGGGTAAGGTCCCACCACATCCATTCCCCATGTGGAAAATGGCCATGAGTATTTAGCTGTATGAAGCAACTCTGGAGGTTGATGAATGAAGTTGGCATATACTTGGCATGAATGACACTTCTTTGTGAAATTAACACAATCTTGTATCATTGAAGGCCAGAAGTATCCAAGCCTTCGAATTTGATCAGAAAATCTATGTCCAGACTGGTGGGCACCACAGACTCCTGCATGCACTTCTTTTATGACTGTCATTGTCTCTTCACCATCAATACATCTGAAGAGAACTCCATCAAAACCACGTTTGTAGAGAATTTTCTCGAGGTGGTTTGGACCATCATAAAGAGTAAAATTGACCACACGTCGCCGAATTTGTTCTTTCTCGGCTCTATCAGGTGGAAGTGTTCCATTTTGAAGGTATTCCTTGATAGGTGACATCCATCCTGTAGTATGACCATACGGTTCAGGAATGGGACTAATTTCATTAATTTCCTCTGTTTTGACTTGAACATATGGTGAAATTGCACGACGGTGGGCAATACAGATGGTTGTCTCGTCCCGATTTGGATTTGCTAAAGCTGTGGCTATATTAGCCAGTGCATCAGCTTGAGCATTTTGTGATCTTGGGACATAAGAAAATGTCGGTTCTGAAGGGAATTCTGACATTAACTCTCTGACATAATCATATAAATGGATTAATTCTTCTTTTCTGATGGCATAATCCCCATTGATTTGTTTGATTACCAGGTCTGAATCACCTTTCACCTTTAAGTGATTAACTTGTGCTTGAAGCGCTAACTCCAAGCCTGTAATGAGAGCTTGGTATTCAGCTTCATTATTGGTACCACCTTCCCACAACAAAAAGGAATAAGGTGACACTGCCTTATCTGGAGAAATGAGCACAATTCCAAAACCAACTTTGTTGAATTTAGGATTTTCCATTTTCTTCCCTGTTGGACTTCTAGAAGCACCATCAAAATACATTTCCCATGTTTGAGGACTCTCTTGAATAGAAAAAACTTCCTCATCAGGGAGTTCGATATCTGAATATGTGTCTTCCACTGAAGGGTGTTCAGCCAGGAAATCAGCTAGAGCTTGGACCTTAATTGCCTTTTGAGACACATACTGGATGTTGAACTGCTGTAGAATAACCGCCCACCTTGCCAGACGTCCTATAAGCATTGGACGACTAAGGATGAATTTGAGTGGATTATTACGAGATACCAATTGGACCTCGTGATGTTGCAGGTAGTGTCTCAGTTTCTGAACTGCAAAGATTAATGCTAGGCAGCACTTTTCAATACTCGAATACCGGGTTTCTGCTTCAAGCATAGTTCTACTAAGATAGTAGAGACTATTTTCATTCCCAGCATCATTCTTTTGAGCGAGAAAGGCACCCAATGATCGCTCTAAAGCTGTCACATAGAGGATAAGAGGCCTACCCTCAACAGGTGGCATGAGTACTGGTGGACTCAAGAGGTATTTCTTGAGAACATCAAATGCTTCTTGAAATTCTTTAGTCCACTGGTAAGTGACTCCTTTCTTCAATAATTTGGTAAAAGGTAAACTTTTGCCTGCCAAATTGGCGATAAAACGCCGAATATAGGCTAAGTGTCCCTGAAGTCCTCTTAATTCTTTCAAATTCTGAGGAGTTGACATACCAAGGATTGATTTGGTCTTCTCAGGATCGACTTCAATACCACGATGGCGTACAACAAAGCCGAGGAATTTTCCTGAGGTTACCCCAAAAGCACATTTTAAGGGGTTCATCTTCAAATTATGTTGTCGAAGCTTGTGGAATATGATTTCCAAATCAGCCAAGTGATCAAAATGTTGTTTGGATTTAACCACCAAATCATCTACATAGCATTCAACAAATTTCCCTAGAAAAGGTTTGAAGATACGATGCATGGCGCGTTGATATGTTGCACCTGCATTCTTTAAACCAAAGGGCATCACCCGGTAACAAAACACACCTTGAGGAGCTCTGAAGGCTGTATATTCCTCATCTTCTGGGGCCATTCGGATCTGATTATATCTAGAATATCCATCCATGAAAGAAAGTACTTCATAGCCAGCTGTCGCATCAATTAAGAGTTCTGTAATCGGAACTGGAAAATCATCTTTGGGACAATACCGATTAAGATCTCTAAAATCGATGCAAACCCTAATTTGTCCGTTCTTCTTATTTACAGGGACAATATTAGCCAACCACTTGGGATATTGAACTTCTCTGACGAAGTTATCTTTGATAAGCTTATCCACTTCAGCCTCGATTTTGGAAGCATAGGTTGGGTGTGTTCTTCTCGCGGCTTGCTTGAATCCTCGATGTTCTTTTGGCAAACCCAAATGATGGGTGGCAACATCAGGATCAAGACCAGGCATCTCTGTATAATTCCAAGCAAAAATATCTTTATTTTGCTTTAGAAAAGAAATATACATCTCTTGTTCTTCAAGGGTCATGGCCGCACTAATTAAAGTGGGGCGTGGATCTTTCTCTGTACCCAGATTTACTTCTCTGAGTTCATCCACAATGGTAGAGATACCCTCTTCAAATGCTGGAGGAGCATCTCTAAGATCTTCCTCTTCCTCTTCATCATGTGTTATTTCTTCCGTTTCTATTTGCAAAGTAGATGAAAAAATGAAATTCTCATGACCATAAGAGATGTCAACATTTTCACATTTTGAAGAAGAAGCTTCCATTTCCGACCCTATTGATGATAAAGGGTCTTCTTTGGGAATTAAAGAGGAGATGATGGATTGAGAATCGACATCAATATTCACCTCTGGTGTTGCTATAACTTCTTATGGCCTGATTAGCGAAGTATAGACTTGTTGGATTTCAGCAGACGAAATGAAAACGTCACCACTTATGCTTTCATCACTGCTTGGTAAGTTACCAATTTCTCCCATGTTGTCTGGCTCGATTGCCGTAATTGACATTATGGATCTTTCCATAAGAGTATTTTGATTTGGGCCTATTTTGTCAATTTGACTGATAGGTAACACATAATCTGTACTCACATGTAAAAATGGATTTATTGTAATTTTTTCCAAACCATATGGAGCATTAACTTTGGTAATTTCCTTCATTGTAGATTTTTCTCTTCCCTTCATGTGATAAAATTCCACCTCAATGTATTGAGACTCACATGTCTTGAACGGGGCCTTATCACCATACAATGTTCCAACTTGACCATCGAAACAGTATTTGAGACATTGATGGTATGATGACGGAATAGCTGCATGCTGATGTAGCCAGGGTCTTCCAAGCAAGATATTGAAAGCTGAGTCCTGATCAACAATCATAAAATCCGAATTGGAAACAAGATCTCCAAACTGAGTTCTGAGCGTAACTTCTCCCAGTGGTTCTTGTTCATTTTTATCATACCCTTGCAACATCATGGTAGAAGGAGATAAATCAGATTTTGTGAGGCCCAATCGACGAAGTGTGCGAATGGGCATGAGGTTGACTCCTGAACCATTGTCAATAAAATCTCTTCGAACATCTATACCATTGACTTTTCCAGATAGGTACAAAGGTTTTATGTGCCCATGAACAACATCATCTTCATCTTTATCAGTAAAATATATCACTGCATGGCATTCTGCAGGATTATTCTCTATGTGATAAATTTCAGCTGCAGCAATTTCAGCTTCAAACTCCTGAGGACTTGACAAAGCTTCGATGAGTGCTTCCCGAAGATCTTTTGATAGATTCAAAGCATCCAAAATTGATAATTTGGCTGGTACTTGGGCCAAGTGTTTCAATATATCATACTTTTGATCTAGAGGCCTGTGTTTCCCAATGGGAATATGCGGTTTAGCAGGTACCTTGGAAGCAGATGCTTTGGAAGCTGATGCATCTTGTATTGAAGTTGGCAACATCCTTGGTTTTGGAAAATTAGACTGATTAGATCCATTTGCTTGATGAGATAAAGAAGATGGAACCTTTAATCGGTCTTCCAAAATAACTGTGCCGAAGCTGAGTTGGCCATTTGCAGAAGAACTTGCTTGTTCTTTTTGAGCTCGCTGAAGGGCTCTACCACGAGTTTCTGCTGCATATACAGTGCTAGCAGGGGTAGAATTAGAGTAGTGGCTTCGGAAAGATCCACGTCTTCCCCTATATCCTGAACCTCTAGAACTTCATCAGGTTCCCTTATTTGATACAGGGAATTCAGGCTCATCAAGACTGGAATATGAATCTGTTAATTGAATCATATTAACAGAACCAAAGATTAACTCTTCGTCTGATAAAGACTCTTCCTGGTTATCCTGTTTAGGTTGTGCCGTTTTGTGGGACGGTGCCCGTGGATTTGAAGTAGATGGCATGAAATCTGCCAGAGTCAAAGACAATTTAGGCTTTGATACATACTCATCTTCTCCTGATTCCTCTTTCTTCTTTGAATTGAGCTGCCCTTTTGAGGATTTGTCTTTTGATGGAGGCTTTACTGCAGCTTTTGTAGGAGACACAATTGGCTTCTTCAATTGTGTTCGCAAAATGGAATGGGTCCGATTGATTGTCTTTCTGACCATCCAATCATCATATTTTTTCGCAGTTTTTCTTTTGACTTCCTGCCACTCGCCTCCTTCCTCTGGATCTGTAGCGGTAATACATGCTACATGAGCTGAAGAACCCTTCAATTTGACTTGTCCCAAGTCGACCATCTTTTGCAGGAGGTATTTAAAGACTAAACACTCCTGGATGGGATGCCCCAACATTTGATGAAAGGGACAATAATTGGGACGGTCTTCATCTCCTTCCTTGTTTGGCCTCTTCGACACTGGTAATTGAACCAAATTATTTTCCAGAGCTGAAATGAAGTAACCAGGAACTTGCTCACTTCGGAAAGAGTATGTTTTACTCTTCATATCCTCAAATTGTTTTCTTCGTTGATCTTTTTGATCATTTGGACGAAACAGCCTTTGTTGTTGGCGTTCAGGAGGTGGAGCCCTTCAAGAAGATGAAGGTTTTGAAGTAGAAATAGGTACAGGTGCCTGTTTAAGCATAACTGTAGCAGTTTCTGCTTTACCCATTCTTCTTCCTGGAGCTGATGGAATTACACGAGATTTAACCTTAGCCTGTATAAGGGAATCTTCAATCTGTTGAGCGATTGAAGTAAGATCTCGAAACCCTCCTGTGTATTTCACAGGGATCAATGGCGTGCGTAATTCGTCACGCAAATTTGCCACACAAATTGGCAACAATTCCTCCTGAGGGAGTGATAAACTCAAGGAATACGTTAATCCCTTCCAACGAGCAATGAAATCAGAGACTCTTTCATTCTCCCTTTGCTTGCAGTTTGTATGATTGAAAACTGTCGTTTTTGGCAAAGTTGAGCTAAACTGAAGAAGGAATTTTTGACGAAGATCCTCCCATCCGATGACTGACCGGGATTTCAAGCTTGTATACCAGACAAAAGCTGGTCCTTGCAAGGTTCGCACGAAGCATCTGAGTTTCACTGCTTCTTGCTGTTCTGGAGTTCCCATCATAGGATCACAACAAGATACGTAATGCATCAAATGTTGTTCAGGGTCGCCTGATCCATTGAAAGTAGGGAAAATAGGGTTTCCAAAACTGGATGGAGGAGAAATTGAATCTACCCATTCAGGGTAAACTTTCTTTTCAGGTTGAACTTGCACCCATTTCCCTTCCATAGTTTCTAACCGAGCTGTTAATGACTCAATAGTAGTTATTAACTTTTGAGAAATGTCAGGTTGAACTTGGTTTTGGGTAGGTGCAATGAATGGAGCTTGGACAGACGTGGTGGTTGGTGCTGCAACTGATGGTAGTGCTGCCAACCGTTGTTGCGTTTGACCCGTAGGATTAGACCTCTATGGGTGTACTGACAAAGGAGGATATTCTTGATCCATCTTAGTAGTTACAACAAATTCCTTTGGCTGTCGGACTTCAGCATTCTTAAGAAGAAGACTACTCTGAAGTAGTTCTGCATTCAACCTTCTTAATTCTTTCATTTCTTCCTCCTGTTGTGCAAATCTTTGCTCTAATGAGATCGATTGACCTCCTTCAGAGGAAGGGTGAGAAGTAACTTGATTCTTTCCTTTCCCCTTATTGGATCCTTTTCGGAGAGGGGGAAGTGGGTTACTTGAAGGAATACCCAGATTTTGGGTAAGCCTTTGATTACGTGTGCGCACACCTTCTTCATTTAGGTCTGCGTGCGCGACTTCTTGAGCAGGAACCTCTTCGTCTGATCCCTCTGATTGAGCCTCATCTGGTGAATCAGCAGCAACGGCAGTGATGACATTAATGGATGCATATTGCATGGAATCCTTTCTATCAGCATTTCTGTGATATTGTCTCCTTCTACGTCCATGATGAGACATGGCATTCTGTTGACTTGATCCCTCAGGAATTTCTTGGAGAACTGTCACTTGGAGAGAATCTCCTGACATCTTGGCTCTTCGTTCCTCTTGAGGCTTATTCCCTAATCGAGAGAATACTGACTTTCTCTGAGGGAGGGATTAAAGATTTGAAAAAGTCCCCAGTCCGGTGGACTGGGCGTGTTCCTGTTGCTTCCGCTCAACTCCTCGAATCCCATTCGTTGATTCTAAGGGTTGGGTTAGAGAAGTCCCCAGTCTGGCAAGCTGGGGTGTCTCTTGACATGCTATGTCTGATATCTTTTTGAAATCTCTCTTGATCTTGCGAATCTTAGTTCGTAAATTAGCTGGATGCATTAACCTGTATCCACTTTTATCACCTGGTTCAACAGACCGTTGGATGATTTCCGAAACTTCTGTCATTTGATGACGTGTTTGCTCCAGACGAGAGGCTTGTGCAATATTCTCTCCTGCTTGATGTAGGAGCAATTCAACAACCTGTTCTCTATATACTTGATTTTGAGAGGAACTAGTTGAAGCTTGATCTCGAGCAAGCTTTTGATTATGAACAAAGCCCATTGACTGTGGTCGGCCATGGGCAATAACATTGCATGAGACCATTTTCGACGGGCTCTGCTGACCGGAAAGCACTGTGAAATGTAGTGCTCCGTGAACACCCCATCCTCTGATATGAACATTAGATGGAGCATTAGAAATTAACTGACGCAATCTTCTTAGTGCGCCAAGGCATGAACTTTGAAGGGTTCTCTGTTGCTTTTCAGCCTTCGGATACCGAGAGACTGATAGATGCCAAATCAATCTGGCATTGTAACCCTTCTATTATCTTAAGATGATTTTCATATTCATCGTAAGATAATACCTTCTTCTTTAATTGACAAAGAGTTTTCCATATGTTGAGACGAATATCATGGATTCCATCATCCGTCAACATCTTTGGAATGTCGTACTGGGAGTCAGCCAAAGGCCAAAAAATGACTGGTACTTCACCTTTTGCCAGTTTTTTCCTCATGTTCAGCATTTCCTCTTTATCATTAAATGAAGATTCTTCTACCTGTTTGGACCAGAGTTGGTGTTTCCTTGTTGCTTCATCGGATTCAACAAGATTGGTAGAGGAATCACTATTCATGCTGGAAGATGAATGACCCAGGGAAGGTTCGGAGAATAACCTGAACCCCAGGCTATCTTCTGATGGAGAAAGAGTTTCACCTGCCGATAGTAAAGCATCAGACATGACTGGTTTTACGTTTGCAAGTGCCTCGAGATAGGAGGGCTTTCTCGTCACTACATTGCCTTCTGAAGAATTTTCGAGACAACGTGAATCACTACTGCGGAGAGGACTTTCGCAGCGAAGTTCATCATCATGAGGAGGACCATCATGATGGGTTACAGCAAAAGATGAAATCTCTTGCTCTTTGGCCTTCTGACCACACAGAGGGTTCCTGTGGCTCTCATCTGAAGAAGAAACTTCAAGATTGACCGAATTTTCATGAAGCAAGTCTTCATGAGGAAGTGTCTGTTGAAGACCTTCAAAATTAATGTTCCTGTTATTGGGAACTGAGGGAGTAGAATCTTGAATTCCGACAGATAAATGTCTGAGGGCTTCAAGAACTCCAGCATCAAGCAAGGCTTGGTTGCAGATTGGCCTTTGATCTCCTGACTGTGCTGGGCGGATCTTTTTCTTAGATGCCTTCTTACTCGCTTTAGAAACCACTTGATGACGAAAGTGATTGCTCTGAGCAGGTGTATGTGCCTGATCAGGAAAGATGGTCAGGTTAGGCTGACGATCATCGCTCAAATCAGGTATATGTGCCTGACTTGGTTGTCCGTATGATATGGGGGAGTAGGCCCCACAACCCTCTTGGACTGGAACAGATGTGTGTGTCTGTTCCGGAGTGAATCGTTGATGTGTCACTCCATTGCTAGGGATAGATTTATGTGTCTGTCCCTGAGATGATGCTGAAGATGTTATGATATCCTGGCAAACATCCAGAATATGAGCAGGAATTTTCTTCTGCTCTTTCACCATTGACAAAATATGCTTGGTGACTTCAGCCGCCGGAACAGGGATATACGTCCATTCCGGGCTTGGAGTAAGTGTATGTGCCTGCTCCTGTCCTCCTTTTCCTGTCAGTGAATCTTGACAGTACTCAAGTGTGGAGGCAGAGAGTTTAGTCTGCCTCCTGTTTGTCGTCGGGGCTTTCCGACTGACTTCTCCGTGCGCTACCAAGCGAGACTGTTGGTAGGCTTGATTAGTATTAGCAGGTGTATGTGCCTGCTGATTACACTTCGCCAAACGCGGTTGACGAGATCCATCATATGTAGTCAGACGAGCCTGCTGACTAACTGGTGATGTATAAGCAGGTGTATGTTCCTGCCTATGGTACTCCGCCGGAATTGCCTGGCGGGATCAGCTTGATGCTGCCAGACGAGTCTGCTGGACATCTGAATTAAAATGGGCAGGTGTGTGTGCCTGTTCGTTGTTTGCCACCAAGTTAGGTTGGTGGACTTCTCCGGAGATGGCAGGGATGACAACCTGCCTATTGTTAACCGGATTCCGTCTCTGGCGGTTCATCTTTCCTGCTCGGGTTCGAGGAACCTGAGCTGAATTCCTGGAGTCGGTACCCTCATCATGTTGAGGGCGCACTACCGCACGAGTCTGGCGGCGATTGTTGATGGGAGCCCTCGGGAAGGACTCCTGTCTTTTTGAATTAAGGCCCCGAGGGACCTGCTCATTTACTTCCTCGGAGTAAGGGAGTGAATGGAAATTGCGTTCCGGGGATAACGACCCGAAACGGTTGGAGACGGTAGTCAGCACCGCCTGCTTCTTGATTGCTAGCCGACGTTGTCCGGACGACCAGGTAGAATTGTTAACTTGGAGGGCTTGACGAGCGGCCTCCAGAGTTGGGATAGTACCGTTGCGACGGTACTCCTTAACCAGTGCATTAGAAACACAGCGTTGAAGACGCTGAGTTGGTGATGTCATCCTCAGAGCGGATGACGTTCCAGCAGGAGTAGCAGCATTGGTTTTCACAGCAGCAGACCTCACAGTAGAGGTGTTCCCAGCAGCAGTATTCACAGGGGTGAATTTAAGGAAAGCCATTTTTGCAGAAGATCTTGAAAAAAAGAGTGCATGTTCCATGTAACAGACATAATCAAGATGAATCCGGCTACTGCATCTTTTGGATGATCATATGTCAATGATTGCCTTGTTGGCCCAAGGGGCCTAACAGATAAGAAGAACATCACTTTAACTTGGTTAAGGATTCACGTCGGGTTCACCATTTTTGTTTCGCGCGGAATCCGGGGATGACCTCCTGGACGGGAGATTCAAACGTTCCGATCGGTTTCTAACGGGTTTGTTCGTAGAACCAGAAACATCCAATGATTCCACATCCGTTTGGACCTACTTTCCAAAGGCAGGCGCTCATTAGCTTGTGGGCTAATGAGGCTTAGGAATTTGCATTGGTCGAGAGGATGGGAGGTCGGACTCATCACACCTTTTTGAGGGGAATTATTGTCTACTCCGGGACTCTCTTTATAGATTTAAGTTATGTTCGTGAATCCTTATTACATTACCAAGTATAAAATGTGCTTTCCTTTAGTTTTAACAATCAATGATTAAATATGCAAGAAATTTAGAGAATCTTTTATATGTATTCGAGGTTCTTCATCAATATAGAATCATCTATATTTGTTTAGAGATTCTTGGTCAATGGTATCCTTCAAAAACATTTATATAAAAGTCTCTTGGTCATTTTGATGACCAGGCTGGTTTTAAATCCACTCAGTGGGGCACTTGAAGTTTATCGTCATTCAGAAGGACATAGATTATTTCAAAGTTGGGATCGAACCCATAAATGGGCTACCTACGTATCCTTTGTTTCGGAAAAGGAATCAGAACCCACGTAGTTCGAGGAATGGAGTATGATGTTTGTGATTGATGGCTCAAAGATGAATGTCATAATTACATTTATACTCTAAGCTCACGTGAGTCATGCTCGGTGTGAGAAACAAGAGGTATTGGTAAAATTTAGACAATTGTGCCATAAAAGATGCAATCATAAGAATTTGTTTGGGGCTTATGTATAGATGACTGCCCAGATAGATGAAGGTTTAGGATTTACTTTTAGGGAGAAAATCCATGAACAGGGTCCACAAAGTTATATGTGCTTCATGGAGATTTGAATACTCTAATCTTGGGGCTTACTCCTAAGGAGGATGCCCAAGTTAGGAGGGGACTTATGATTGGGTTTTATTCCTGAAAAGGAAACCCAAATCAAAGGTAATTTATGACTGGTTAAGAGAAGTTTAAGGGGACTTGGGGCTTATTCCTAAAAAGGAAGCCCAAGGTTATGACTGAGTTTTATTCCTGAAAAGGAAACCCAGGTTAAGGATTAAGATTTGGGGCTTACTCCTGAGGAGGATGCCCATATTTGAGGTTGGGGCTTATTCTTAAGAAAGATCCCAAGATTAGAGGACTTTGATTGGGGCTTACTCCTGAGGAAGATGCCTAGATCAAAGGTTTTATAACTGGGGATTTATTCTTGAAAAGGAGACCCAGGTTAGGATATTCTCATCTTAAAGGATGAGGTTGAATGAATGAACTCTCTGTATTTTAGTGACATAAGGATATTTAAATCACTAGACTTTGAGAGAGATTCCACAGAATTCCTTTCAGATAAGGATGTCAAATCAAGAAATCATGCCATAAATGGCTTTGAAGAGTATCTTGAAGACTGAATCTTGAACAGGAAAGGTGAAATGGCTTAAGAGGGGTAAAATGGGCAAGATGGGCACCCAAAAAGTTAGGGGCGCGCAAGTCTTTAAAGGCGCGCAAGTTCTGCGGCGGCGCGCAAGTATTGGTCGCGCAAGTATACTTGCGCGACATGAGTGGTACTTGCGCGATTTTCAACCAGCATTGAAATGCTTGAGTGACTCTTTAGAAAACCCTTTACAATCCTCTTGAGGTTCTTCCAGAGAAGGGACGCGCAAGTTATATTGAAGGAATTAAGTCAGCGCGCAAGTGTTTGATAAGTTTCAACACTTAGGCCTTCCTTCTTCTCTTTAGATCTTCCGTTCTAGGTAAGAAATTACCTTAGAAGTGTTCCGGAAGCTTTGAGAAGGGACTTGGGCGTCGGGAGCTTCAATCCGAGTTTCTGAAAAAAGATCTTCTCCAATGGGGGGCCCACAGGGTCTATTTATAGGCAAAAGAAGACCCAGGGTGGTTATCAGGCGGTTACCAATTAGGTCGCGCAAGTCACCTGCGCGACCAAGGTAGCCGCGCAAGTATACTTGCGCGGCAGTGGTATCACTTGCGCGGTGGATTTGCTGTTGATCCTTTGTTCATGCCTTTGTCGATTTTTGATGTTTTCTTCAAAGGATGAATCACTTTCAGCTGAGATATTCCCTTTTCCGATCTTTAGATTCTGTGACGAAAGGAGCGTCAACAGGTGTACTTGGTGGCCTAGGAACAGGTGGGGCCTAGTCGGACACGGTTGGTAGAAAATTCTACTTTGGATTCCAATAGCTTCACTACACTCATGATCAGGTGGGGTTTTATGTGGATGGCCATTAGAGTTTACTTTTTTTAATTTAATGTTTTCAGTTCCTTGTTGGGTTTATATTCTATCCCACTTGCTTTCACTTGTACTGTCACTCAGCTTTGTTTTAGTGGTATACTTTTTCCCCCTTTCAGTGTGTTGGAATGTGTTTGGGCATGTGTGGGTACAAGTTTAAAGGAAATGCCTTCCCTTTTTGGGATATGCCCTTTTGGTGTTAGTCACCATCCCCTCGACTATGGAAGGCGGGCTTGGGGTAGTCACGGAATAGGCCCAAGGGGACGAGTCGTGACATTTTTAGTATTGATATGAGAGGAGAGTGGGTGGCCTTTTATAAGTGAGGTGAGTGTCACATTTGTAATTTTAGAAAATAAAAAGGTGAAACCATATATCTCAAACTAAAAAAGATAAAAAATTGTCCACTATAAAACATTATAGGTTATAAGTTCTAAATATTCCCATAAAACGTCTTTTTAAAAGTTTTTAGTTCGTTATACCCCTTATCTTTTTAGTTTAACCTTCTGATAAACCGATTTTTCCTTAATAATGGTAATCAATTTTTTTATGCTTTGATTATTCATAATGGTAAAAAATTTGACCTTATTATAAAGTATAAATTATTCTTATTCCAAATATGGAATCAATTTTTCTAGATTCCATTCATATAAGTTTAAAGTTTTAATTCAAAATTAATCCCATAGACAAGATGAAAAAGAAGTTTTCCAAAGGGAAAAGTTTCAAAAGTTTAAAAAGTTATTATATCAAAATTCAATAGGAAATTGATTCCAATGAACTAAATTAGATTAATATATATATATATAATTTGACATATTTTTCTTTTAAACCCATTTAAAATTAAATTATCTTGTATGTTCTTTGAATGAAAAGGAAATTTTTTAATAAAGACTGTATTTTTCATTATTCACCAAAAATTTTATCTTTTCATAAAATTATAAAAAATACACTCCAAGATAAATTTGAAATTATTATTTAAAAAATTACGTTAATTTTATTAAATTAATTTTCTAAAAGTTTTAAAATTTTATTTCAAAATAAGTAGGTAAAATACAAAAAATTATTTTTTAGAAAAATACAATTTTTATGCATAAAAATGGATTTATTATTATATATTATCTATAAAACACATAATATGAGTGTTAAAATTTTTATTGAATATATAATATATAAATTTCAGTAAAAAATCACCAAAAGTAATTTTTTAAATTATTTGAGGTAAAACGTGCTTGTACGCAAAAAAAATAGTTTTTCATAAAAATATTTCCTTTCTCTTTAAATAGTTTTTATTTTTATTTATAATTAATTGATCACCAAATAATTCACTATATACACGTGTGTAAACCATATTTTTTCATAATTAGATTAATAATATGCATACCCGCCATTCCAATAGCTATGTGATGACTATTAAATAATGTTTCAATAGTATGTCATGTTTTGTTCAAACTAGGTATTTAATACACATAGTGTTTCATGTAATGTAAGATAAAATCATTATTGAATTTAAATCAAGAAAAAATTGGTGTTGTGTGTAATTAAAAAACTCAAAAAGATTAAATTTATTTCAAACAAATATTTCATAAAATCATAGGGTGTTACGTTCTACCCCATTAAATAAATTGCATCCTCACAATTTAAACTTGTTGTCAGTAAATAAGGGTTTAAAATTTGAAAATCCATTTTTGGGAAACCTATATAGAAAAAAGGGTTAATAAAAATTTATCTTTGAAACAGAGAAAGGGATGTGTAAAGGTCATATGGAATAACACATACTAGGTTTCCAAATAAGAGAACATAGGTGGGAAGTGAAGATTTGGACATAGAAGAAAAGCGTAATGTCCAAATAATAATGGAGAGTGAGAGATATCATTGATAACAAGAAAGTGAATGATCGTGCTAAAATCAAAAACCACAAAACCATAAACAAAAGAGGTGGGAAAAAGTTCATTGACATCATTATAAATAATGTTAATTGGATAAATTTTTATTTCAAGATCCTTTTCATAAAGTTGATGAATTTTCATGAGAAGATATAATTACTTAATTCCATTCCATTTCATAAGTACAATATCATCATTTGGTTTTTATTAGATCAATTTCCACTTCATCTCTCTTTCTAATAAATTAAAATGATTTTTTATTCAAGAAGCCCTAACGGGTCATAAGATCTATGAAGAATAGTAATTCATTCCTTATATCTCTGGTAATCATCAAAATCAAAATGGTTATCACAGGTTATTGAATTTACATACATATTCATATAGAGAAAAAATACATTAATCTCTAAAACATTACATAAAGTTTAGCTTAAACTATTCCATAAATGGTTAACCTTAAGACCCTTCCAAAATTTAGAAGTTTATAAAGGTATTTAAATTTCAACTTAACATAATCCCCAAAATATCATAATGTAGGTCTTAATTTTCACATACCAAATGTCTGAATACCTTGGTCATATATTCTTCTAAAATATGGTTATAACTAGAATTATCATAAAATATAAATGAATTCATACAAGGTTTATAATTCCTTAAATAAAACCAGTTTTTATTGAATATATTCTTTAAATTGAAAAATATTTTAAACTCTATCAATAATAACATAAACCACCTTTCCATCAAATCATTAATCAGCTCCAAGGTAATCAATATTATCCAATTTACTTTATTTAAATCAATCATCTCTTTATCAAAACATCATTATCTCAATATGAGTAAAATATTAATAGTTATCTTCCCTTAATCATGTGTTTTACAAAAAAATATCACCTTTTCATTAAATCACTTTTCTATGTCATCAAAATCATTTAACATGTTATTTTAATCCTTAATGAAAACTTATACTAAAAAATCATTATATATTTAATAATTCTTGAATTTCAATAAATAAAAATTTCAAACATTCTACTTTACTCTTAAACCATTAAATAGGATCCATTGTCTTATTAAGTAATACCTCATTCCTTTCATATGTCATTGGTAGTCTCTTTATGATCAAAAACAAAACATTTACTTGTACCACCTTTTTGATCTTCTTCTTGAGCTTTCCTCCAAGAAAATCATTTTTTATAATGCCCATACTTTCAACATTTATAACATTTAACCATTGATGATGTCTTAGGGAAACCATTATTGTCATCCATTTTGTTAACTAAAATTTTCATTTTTCATCATAAATCATAGACTCTATTTCCTTCTTCTTCATACATAAAACATATTCTCATTCCCATGAAACATTACTTGGAGTTCTAATTCCAACATTATTCTTATATTGGAAATGTGATCATCTTTCTTCCATGGTCTACACCACCCAAACTATCAATGAAATTTATCATTCTCATCTTTGGTGAGTCTAAGAGTTGGTTAAGGTGCAAGTCTTTAATCATATATCATGATAACTATTTTGTCATAATCATAATATTCCCTACTCCAGTCATCATCTCATTTGGTTTCTCATCCACACATCATCTATCACATTACATATTAATATGGTTCCTTCTGGTTACCACTATTTAATAATACCAAAAAGAGTTGTGTGAGTAAAAATATTCATAGTGGGAAACCACATAATCCTTAAAAATCACTTATAGGATATCTAAATCAAGACACATTATTTTAAATCAATGAAAACTTCAGCTTAACTTAGTTCATTCATGGTCATTATTTAAATCCTTTATGATGGTTTGAACCACGTGTGCACCAGCTAATGATTGAGTCCAACTCAATACACCCTTTTGAAGTTAGTAACCCTAGGTACCTCTGTGTCAGAGCCACATCCACTTGTAGCATCCAGACAGTGATTTAATTTCTTGGAAACTACTAACTCTATTCTTTTCCAAAATTTCCGTACATTTTCATATAATTGGAATAATCCTTAGAATTATAATTAGACAAATCTTAAGAAATATACTTAGAAATATCTATAGGGATCTCACTAAAGTTTTCTCATCCAATATTCCAAATGTTAACTAAACTTATCATCTGATACCAACTATGAAAACCCAATCCTTTTACACATAATATTACATGATTCTTAAATATAAATATCCAATACTTACAACACAATTATCATAAAGGACTAGTGTATTTAGAATATTGGGTTATTAATAAAAAATACATGGCATTATTATTTTATTTTCTATAGATATCTCCTAAAATTCATTTGAGATCCTAAATCTATATGGGAAAACCTTGGGAACTACAAAATGAAATGATTGAACTAAAAATCCTAGTAAGTGAATAAACATTATAAGGAATGATAATATGAGATACAAAGGTATAACATGATTTCATATAAGATAAGGCACGTGAGTAATCACATGAAAGAATAATGTAAATAACAAAGTATCATAATATCATGGAATCATAGGAAATGTGGTAGCAACATATAACATTACATAGACATGAGTAAAGGATAACTTCCTAGAAAAAATAAAATGGTAGAAAACATCCCATAATGGATTTTTTTTCTTACAAATCCCATACATGACATCTCAAGATATTATAACATTACCCAATGCATCGGAGCGATATCTAGGAGCACCCGTCATAACATGTTCATGATATATGTGTGACACATAAATAAAATCAATCATAAGGAAAAACATAATAATTACCCTTGGAAAAATGGGTTTCATAATATTTCTTCATATCATAACCAAAGTAAAATTCATAATAAAGGCATATGAGAAATGATCATAGGTCATGTATTACTCCATCAAAGGAAGGAACTATAAATTAGGTATATATGTGATAGACATATATACATAATATAGAAGCAATCCTGGATTTTAAAGGTTGGTGTCATTGATGAAAATAATTTTAAAAACATTCTTGATTAAAATAATCTATTCACTTTGAGTAACATCGAAGTATTTCATCCTATATGGAAAATGATTTTTAAAGATCACTTTTAACATTTCTTGAGGAAAATATCATTTTCCTTTTAAAAAACATATTTAAATAAAAAAAATTATCAAAAATTAAATAAAACATTTTTTGAAAATATATTTTGAAACTTAAATGGTAATCCTTAAAATATTGAGTGGTTATGATGGAGGAAGAGTTTCGTTCATGCTGAATAAATTAAAAAACAAAGATTCTTTTCATATTTTTGTAAGAAAAGTCAAAAAGTACCTTATTCATAAAAAAATGGAATATTCCTTTTAAAACATTTTTTAAAAATATATTTAATGGTAAAAATGAATTTAAAAAATAATAGTGAAACATTTTTTAAATATTTTTAGGAAATATGTATTTAGAAGAAAATGAATTTTCGATCGAATAGTGAAACAAAAATGATTTATCTTATCTTGAGTAAATAAAGAGGGTAAACTGAAGGGAAAACTTGTATTCTCCACAAATAAACAAAGTATGAGAAAATTAATAAGTTTATTGATATATAGATCATCATTTTCATTATTATTAGCATAATCACAACAATTCCAATAAATAATGAGATTATAACATAAAACCCTTACCACTTCGGTAACTTTGAATCATAAGAACCATAAAATAGTAAAATTAAATTAAACTTATAATATCATGAAAATAAATAAATTCATGATATTTAATATCAAAGGGTCTTTATATACACCTCATAAAATAATATATGTGCATAACAAAATATATGTCTCAAAGAAAAAAAATTGAGAAAAAATATCTTACCTTAATTCTTGACTTTGTTTATACAGATTAAAACCTCCTATATGATAAATATAATATTATATATATATATATATTATATAACCATACATATATACATAATACCATATATTATTTACTTATTCTCTTTTATTACTTATTTATTAATAATTCTATGTTAAAGTAATGTTTCGGGAAATAACTGCTTTATTTTTCATGTATATTTTGACTATTTATTTTTGGTCCTCTTAATTTTATAATGGTTAAATAATATCCATAATGATATAAATATCATATATATTCTTTATATGATTATTTATATTAATCCATTAAAGATATATATATATAAAATGAGTTGCACCATTCATGGAGACGGTAAGCCATACGTGCACGTGAACGTTGTTTCCATTTTCTCGATGGATTAATAGAAAGGAAGAAAAATAATATGTCAACATTATAAATTAATTATTATGTCATATTTATCATATTTATCTATTAAATTTACCCTAATTATCTTCAATACAAATCTTTAATGAAAAACGAATCACATTACTTCGTGAGGCGGTAGTCTGCCGTACACATGAACAACATTATTGTATCTCCAACAGAATAGAAAGTAAGACTGTATATGTGATATATTTATTAAATGGGTATAATTATTTTAAAAATAAAATATATATTAATTTAATTTATAATTATTTCCATTAAAGAAAAAAAAGTAAATTAAAAAACAAAACACATCGGTTCGCAAGGCGGTGGCCCGCCGTACACACAAGCGATGTTATTGTTTTCCAATGGGATGGGTTACAAGAAGTTAGATGTGTTATTATAATTCCATAGGTATAATAATTTAATAAATATAAAATATAAACTTTAAATCCATCATTGTATACATCCATGATAAGTGTTTATGGAAAACAAATAACATTGGTTCGCGAGGCGATAGTCCGCCATACACACGAATGGTGAATTTGTATCCCGGTTAATGGAAGAGGATAAGGATTTTGGTTATTAAATTAACTTAATAACATATTATTATATTTAATATAATGTTGTTTTTATATCATCATGTTTTAATTATAATTTAAGGAGTTGGAAGAAGGGATAAAATAAAACAATTGGTTTTGGATGGTGCCTCTTCTTCGGACAATTTCTTTTGGTTTGTACCAAAATGATTCTTATGATGGATTTATAATGAAAATAAGTATTATTGAATGATATTATGGATTTATTTAATTTATTTGGTTAGTTATTTTCTGAACCAATTGGTTTTTAAAGTGTGAGGAGGATAGGATAGGGGTGTCCTTTTATAAGTAAAGTGAGTAGCACACTTGTAATTTTTGAAACGAAAAAGGTATACCCATGTTTTTCACATGAAAAAAGTCTAAAAAATGAGCCATTATCTAAACTTATAGGTTATATGGTACCCATATGGCCATAATATTTCTTTTTTACAAGTTTCTACTCCATTTTACCCCATATCTATTTAGTTTAACCCCTAGTAAACTCATTTTCCCATTAACCGTGATAAATAATTTTTACTGCTTTTACTTTTAATAATGATAAAAAATTGATTTTAACATATTAGAAAATATAAATTATTATTATTAAAAATATTTAATCCATTTTTTCAAATTAAATTATCAAAATTAGCAATTTTAATTTAAAATTAATCTCACAGATGCGATGAAAAAATGGTTTCCCAAAGAGAAGTTTCAAAAGTTTAAAAAGGTTTTATATAAAAATTAAATGAAAATTGATTAAAATGGAATAAATTGGATTTATATATATATATATAATTGAACTAATTTTATATTTAAAACCATTTTAAAATAAAATTTATCTTGTAAATTCTTTGAATGAAAAGGCGGTTTTTTAATTAAAACCTCTATTTTTGACCATTCACTAAAAAAATTATATTTTTAGAAAATTATAAAAACAATCACACCAAGATACTTTTTACCATATTATTTATAAAATTAAGTTAATTTTTTCAAATAAATTTTTTAAAAGTGTCAAAATTTTATTTTAAATTAAGTATGTAAAATGCGAGAAACATCCCTTTAAAAAAATATAACTTTTAAGCATAAAATTGGATTTATTCTTATCTCTTATATAGAAAACAAATAAGATGAATTTTAGAAATTTTTTTTAATATATAATATAAATATTTCATTAAAATAATTCACTAAAATTTATGGGTTTATTTTCTTGAGGTAAAATGTGTTTTTGTGCATAAAAATAGTTTTTCAGAAAAATATTTTCTCTATTTTCAAATAGTTTTTATTTTAATTTATAATTAATTTTCCACTAAGGAATTAATTATATATAAATTTTTAAACCATGAATTTTCATTATTTAGTTCATCTTATTCATACCCATCATTCCAACGTCTTGGTGATAACTATTAAATAATATTTTAATAATATGTGGTAGTTCATTTAAACTCGGTGTTACATGTAACACAAGATACACTCAGTGTTGCATGTAATGAAAGATAAACATAGTGTTGTGTGTAATTCATGCTAAATTAAATGTTTCATATAATTAAAAACATCAAATATATTAAATTTATTTGAAAAAATATTTCACAAAATCTTCGGGTGTAACATTATGTCAGCAGTTAACAGTCATGTGCTTGAACCTCTTGTAGTAGAAATATCTACCAATTAATTTTTTTCATTTCAATTTAGGTTCAAACTATCCAAAATTCATTTTTTATTGATTTTGGGATGGAACACCACCCTTTTAGGATCCATTTTCAAGGGTTTTATAAGTCATTATCACCTCTTCCCTTGATGATGTGGTGGGTTTCTTATCATTTTTACTCTTTTGTATTTATATATATTTTAACCTTTTTCTACACTTTCAGAAAAAATAAATCCAGTGTTTACTAACTTGATAATTTTATGAGATACCATATTGAATTAGCTTAATGTGGAGTCTTTTATAGTGGATATCAATCTCAATTTCCCTAAATTTGATTCATCTTAGGTTTAAGGTTATTCTATAAAGTATGTGTGATAGAATTATTCATCTCAACAAATTGGGAAGGTATATATTTTACTTCTTCAATATTCCTTAGTTAAATTTTTAACTCAACTATTTTCAAGTTGAGACTATACTTTTCTTCTTCCAAAAATATCAAACTATCTTATCAATCTCTCTTCAATTTCTAAATTTAATACTCATGCATTTTCGTTATTGTCACTAAATAATTATCCCGCTCTTTAACCCTTTTTATTTAAATTTTATTTGGGAATATTTTAATTCCTTGGAGACTTAATGAAGTTCCTACAATTCATAAAACACCTCATCAAAAATATTCTCAAAATATTTATTTCTCATAATTAACTATTATAAATTATTTTTCAATTATATAAGATATTTCATTGTAAAGTATGAAAGATTATTTATTAGATTTTACAAGAATTGTGAGAGTATTTTAAGAGCTCATTTTATTTATTAATTCTTCTTTCTTAACATTAGCTTTATTTTCTAGTTGTGATTTTTCATCAATAATACCCTTAATATATGATAATAAATATAAAAAAATTATTCAAGGTTCTTATTCAAGTATTATTTTATTTTAAAATAAAATTCACTAAGTGAATCCTTAAAATAATATTCTTCATAGCTTGAGGTTGTATTTCTAAAGGAATGGTCTTCACAAGATTTACATAAAAAGAATCTCACCATTGTGATTACCTTTTGATAATGGTGTCTCCTCCTTCTTATTGAAGATTCTCACTACTCTATAGAATCATTATTATACCATTTTCTCAAGTTATTTTTTGAGAAATATTAATCTATTTTGATTGGGTTGGAAACTCTATATTCTATATAATTCCCTTCCAAATTTTCTTCCAGGATGACTTTAAATATTCACTTAATGTATCCAAGTAAAAATACCTAGAAATGATTTATAAATCCAATCTGAGCTACCCTTTTCTTAGATATATATTATGATACTTCAAAATATCCAATCAAAGGGAAAATTTCTCTGATACCTCTTGTAGTGCTCAGTGGACCATGTAGACACACCTAATTAGGGCCTGAAACAGGTTTGAAAACTTCTATCAAATCCTGAATAAAATTTTAATATTGAATCCTTTATTCATTGAACCCTAGTTAAAATTTGGGTTATAAATATATTTCTTAGGCTTCACCCAACATACCATAACCACAAGTACTGTAGAAATATAAAAAAGATATTAGTTTCTTATTTTTTACAAGGTTTGACCCAGATGTGGGAAACCTACTCCTTTCTATATCAACTTCTATTGAGTTTTGTATTATCCACTATAATAAAATCACTGATTAAAATGGGTTAGTAGGGATAATTTTTTAACCAAGTTGGGGAAATATTACAATGTGTGGTTCACTATAATATACAAGTGAATTTTCTTTTTCTGTGGGTTATTTATACTCATATCCCATGAGTATTCAATAAATTCCTCCACCTAAATTAGATCTTTTCCATGAATGGGGTGAACTAAACCAACATATCAGATATTCTTCCTCAACACATATATTCTTCAAATATATTAAATTCTTCAAGAATTCATGCACACAACTAGACCTTTCTTCTATCTATATCTTCCAGTTGTATATAGAGTTTATTTTTGGACACTCTCATCTCAATATTATAAGAAATTTACTACCACTAAATTTTTAGAATATCCTTCTATAAGTATTCTTATATCACTCTACCCTTCTTCTCTTATTCTTATTTTATGGATATATCTATTCAGCAGTATAACTTAGTACACTCAACTTATTCTTCTTCTTTTCTTTCTTCGAAACCTAGTATATTTTCAGTAGTACACATGCTCAGTTCCATACTCTTCTTCTTCGATACTAGTTAAAGTGGATTCTCCTATTTATTCTTATTTGAGAGCTTTGGTTTTCAAATACAACTCAATCTTTTGTATATCTAAATATTTCACTCTACACGAATAGTAGTAACTCCTTCCCACTTTCTTATTTTCTTCTCCTCAATCTTCTCATCATCCTCATGTGCATGGGTAGAAAAATTAAATTCTCCATTCATTTCAATTTAATATAAATGGAATATTGAGGGGTAAAAGAAGTTTCAATCCAAAAAAAACAATTATAAGATACCAACTTTTTATCCTCCTAATTATTTCAAGCACTTATATTTCAACTTAAAGGATATTCCCATAATATACATATTTAATTCACCTCACTCTTGAAAATCAGATAAAAAACTATTCTTTTATTCTTCTAGAAGATTGAATTCATTTTACTCAAAAACTGAAAATATCTCCATGGAATTCTCACATCATTTTCCATAGGTTTATGAAAATATACATCATACAAATCTTATGGTGTGGAATTTTTACAAGAATAACTATATAAAACTCGATTTGAGTCTACACATGATAAGAGAAACTTAGCAAAATTATTTTTTCTTCTTTTATCAAATATATTACATCATAAGTGACTTAAGGAATTTAAGAATAAATAGTCTAATACTCAATAATATCTATATTTTTCTCAAATATTTGATATTACATACATTCTTCCTTCTTTAATATTATTCTCCTTTAGCTTAAAGTTCTGTGACTGATTATCTTCTTTCATTAATTTTATTTCTTTTGTGATGTTTTTTTATTTAAATAACATCCCAAGAATCATTATATTTATAATTCTTTAGAATCATGTAATTATATAAATCTTTATTTTTACTTTGTTGAGGTCTTGAAAATTATCTAAGTCATTTATCTTACGAGCTCATATTTTTCATAAATTTTTCCAAATCATTTAACTTGCGGACAAAAAATTACTTATCCACATAAATTAATTTACTTACATGGGGATCTCTATAGGAAACTTTACTTACAAAATTCTTGTGTAACTCAATTCCCATAACATTTTCATTCACAAAGCTTCATTTACTTACAAGGACCTCAATTTACTTCCACATAGATGAATCTATTTACACGGATCACAATTCTATAACACGGACTAATATATCTTATACCATAAGAGAAATACCTTTATAATTTCACTTCAGTATAGATCAATAATCATATGTTTTTCATTATTTTTACTTCTTTTATAGATGAATTATCTTATGTGATGCCTCATGTAGATGAATTATCTGATGGAAATATTATATTGATTAATTATTAGAATACAAAAAATTAATTAATTCTAAGAATCTTTAAATCAACTCTCAACCATCTTAATCACCTCAAATCACTTCAAAACAATTCCAAATAATTTAAATAATTGATTGAATTATTTTAAACTAATTTTATCTAGTTCTAAAGCTTTATAGAAAATAAAATAATCAACATAGATTATTCCCATAATCACTTCTTCTTTCTCATTCTTAGATATACGATGACCTTTATAAAACATCATCCATGAGTATTTAAAATCTTTAAACAATATATATTATATTATACACACCATGGATGGACTCTCTTTCAACTCTTAAACTTATAAAATAACTGTTGAAGATAGTTCACCTCTAAACATGTATAACTTGTCTTAGGCATTTATATTAACTCTTCAATCATCTGATGTGAATAATTTACATTATTCTATAATTGAAACAACTCATTTTATGTGACACATAATGGATTGTTCTTCCATCCTCAGCAGTAGATGACTATAAACTCCCTAAAGATTAGTGTAGTAATTGTATATTGTAAATACCCAAAACCTAAATGTTGTTCAGCCAGATATTCATAGGCAGTATCACCATCCTCTTATCATTACCCAATACATATGGGTATAATTTTCATTTCCTTTGGGTAGAACCTCACATCTTCACATAAGACCTTATCATTGATATAATTTCTTATCATTGAATTTATATTTGACAATAAATACAAAAAACATAACCTATATCCACAACAATATCCCCATTTGTATGTGATATCAAGACACATGTTATACCAAATTCAACAATGTTCCTCTCCCCCTTTTTGACTATAAATGCAAAGGGTAAAGCATTTTCCCCCTTTTTGTATTATAGATCTGATGAGTATTTTTCCTCTTAGAAAACTAACTCTTCTAATTTTATGAAATTCATCTTCTCCCTATATGATTTATCTCTCCCTTGGAGAGATTCATTCAAATCCCATTTTGAGAGAAGGGAGTCACCACAAGTTCTCTTAGAAAGGTTATATCAACCAAAAAAACCTCTGTCTTCATGGGAAAACCATTTATAGAAAATAAGAGTGGATAATTAATATAATAAAGTTTTCAATAAATTCACTTCAATGTGTGGCCACTTTTATCTTTCTATTCTTGTGGACTGCTCAAATATATTTATTAGATGATTTAAGGACCATCACATCACTTGAACACACATGTAAAAATAATTAAAGTTAAAGAAAATTTCTTCTCAATTTGGTTAGATAATCACTCTTCCTTGATAATTAATACATATAATTAGTAAAAATAGAATTTGGAGAATGAAAAACATAATTATTTTTTTAATTGCATGAATATATTCTAGAATTCTAGATTTTTCATAAATGAATAAATTTATGGAAACTTGATATATTTTTATTTTTATGGGATTCTTTCTGCACTTCTTTACCTTTAATTCACCATGATGGTACAAAACTAGATAGAAATGGGGATGATGTGGACTTTACCTTATCCTCAGATACATTATTAGGGGTGATACTTTTCTCTAAACCATGAATATTTAATCCTAGTAGTTCTAAACTATCTTATTAATTCATGATATCACTTTATTTGACTTTACAGATCTGAACATCACTTGATAGCATGAAATTACATCCTTTTTTAACTTCATTATTAGCTAGAATGGCCTTCTTAATTTTAGAAACTAGATCATTTTGACTCTATTAATTTTAATTCATTCTCTTAGACTCTTCCATTTAATTGGGATATATGACAAGATGTTATTTTTCTCATGTTTGGAATGCTTTGTGCCTAAGGTCTCCTTTGTAGTTACTTTCTTGAAACTAGGATTCATAGATTATTTTCTATTATTACTTATTTTTTTAGGAAAGATAATAATACATTTGAAAGAAACATTCCTTACCGTATTTCACCTTACACACACAATTTCATCAGCTTTTAACTTACCCTTATTAGGAATCTTCTCAAATTATTCACAAGGATTTTCAACCACTAATATAATCCATTTATCTCTCTCTTTGATGGATTCTATTTTTGTATTTAGCTTTCTCCCTTTCACCAATACATTCATTGAAATATTTCAATGGTACATGATGTTGGATATCTTACCATAATAGACATATTTCTACCCTGATAGATTGAAACCTAGGTCATATTTATTTATTTACTTCTAAGGAGTTGTTTTTTCAACTATCTACTTCAAAGATTTATCCCCCAAAATAGAAAAACTTTCTTTCTTTTCCAAATTTTTTATCTGTGGTGGTTATTTATTTTTATTTAGTAAATGGATGATATTTAGAAATGTTTTTTCAACATTCATCATAGAAGTCACCACCAATGCTCCACAACTCATAGAAGTACTCAAATTTTAAAATTAATTTATTGTTGATATATTTATTCTACTCTATTAATTACTTCTAGTAGGTTTCTGACATATTAATTTTTCATGAATAATTTTATGTTTTTTGTTATGTATTTTTAATGGTTTTCAATGAATAATCCAATGGAATATAATGGTTCATGAAAAAATGGGAAATTTGAAAGAAATAAATAAAATGTATTTAAATGGGGGTTTTTGATTATTTATTTTATTGAATAATATTTTGTGTAATTTTATTATAATTTATTTTATATTTTATATAGATAATAAATAATAGTCAAAATCAAACTAGCCCTCAACCAGGCCATCCCACCACATAGTCATCCCACTAGGTGGGTTGGCAGGCTAAGCCAGCACCAGAAGGGCCTAATCAAGCTAGAGAGAAGGTAAGCTGCATAGGAGATCTGGACCATGTAGCATGTAGCCCGTGGTGAGAACCTATGGGTGAGTAAGTGGGCCAAGTCTCGCATGGGATATGAGGGCCCATGTGTGTCAGTGTGTACCATAAGACCATCCTTGGAACGGGATTCTAAGTCGAGGATATGGATCACTTTCATTTAAGTAAGCATGTCTCCTTCTCTCCAGCCCAATGTGGGACACCATTTATGCGTGTACTATTCACATTAAGAAAAACGGCATTGTCATTGTCTAGCTCTGCTACCGCACACTCGAACACCCCTGTGATGTCATTCTTCACTTCCAACCAGCGGTCGAAATCGGCCTGTCACCACTGCAACACATGAGAACCTCTATGGATATCGGTTTGCAAGCTTGGGCTATAGATTTCTTCCACTTCCAAGGCCTTCCAACACCAAGGATCACCGCTAGTACCCCAAGAAACCAGGATGAAGCTCATTTCATTGAGATAAATCTATACAAGCTGTATCTGACCATTGTGATGGTTGAATGAAAAGGATGAAGCCTTATTTACTACTACCTCACCCCCAGATCCCCTACCACATCACCCACGTAAGCTATTCAACCCATTCAAGTAATCTCCACTACATCAGTTCAGTCCATTCTAAAAAAACACCTAAGATATTAAGGGGTATCTTTGAAGACCCCATGGGTCTCAAGATGACTCTTTTTTTAATAAATTCAAGCTCTTGAAGATTCAATAAGATCCTAAGGAAATGGAAGACCAATTCAATTCCCCCTCTATAAATAGAGGGGTCCCGGCCAATACCAAGTGAGTTTCACTAGCAAGGAGGAGAGTCTGGATGATAATTGCTACCCTTTATTTCTTTTCTTTTCTTTTAATTTTCTTTATTTATATTTTGTAATTTTTTAATTTTAATTTTATTTTAATATATTTTTAATTCATGCATTATTTAATTTATTCAAGTGAATCATTATTCTTTCTCCACCCAAATACTTCTTATTCTTCTTTTAATTTACATATTATATCCCTTTTATTCTCATTAATTTACTCTTTTATTTTATTTTTATTCTTTCTCTCTCTATCTATCTTTCATTTTCTATTATTCTAATATTAATTTTTTTTATTTCCTGCTATTTTTATTCTCTTATTCTCTTCAATCTATCCATTTTGAACTCTTATACTCATGATGATGAGTAATTTACCCAAGGAATAACTTGGGGGTAATCTTGTTCTTGAATTTAACACCATATTTAAGACTCTTTTTTAGGTTAATCTAAATTTTATTTATAGTGGGTGTAATCATCACTGTGATTATATAATTTTTATCTTATTATTATACAACCATTGTCCCTTGGTTTAGGAGGTGGATGTGGAGTGTTCTTGATGGTTTCTAAGTGTATGTCCATCTACAATTGAGGCAGATTAAGGTATGAGAACATACGGTGGAGTGTTTTCACTAAGTATATTTGAAACGGGAAAATTAAGGTTCTCCCTATAAAACTATATTGGGATAACTTTCTTTATTTTCCAATATCATTTTTTTTCATTTCAGGGTAATTTATAATTTCATGTTAGTTTTATTTTAGTTCTTCATTTCATTTATTTTCTAAAAACCCAAAAATCATATTTCATCGCTTTCATAAATAATTAAAACAACAAAAATAATTAAATTTAGGTGAATTAGAATAATTAAGAATAAAATTGAGAATATTCTCAAGTAAGATGACCCTGTTTGGCAACTGTGTTGCACTAGAAAAAAATTAAAAAATTTCTTTTCACACTCCATATGACAGCCATGCATCAAAACAGGCATTTTTTCTATAGAGTTAATAATTTTTTTTCTCTCTTCTTAAATTTTCACATTATAGATAGTTTTTTATTTTTTTTCTTTACTATATATATATAATATTTTCCCACGAAGTTTTAAAGTGTTTATTTTTTTTCAATTCATGGAACAACTTCTCAAATGTGAAAGAATAATAACTATACTAAGGAGGACCTATAATGAAGGGTCGATTCTATTATAATACTGGTTAATAAAAATCAAAATTTTATGGATATAGTTCTCTCATATAAATATTTTATGGGCATGGTCAATCAACTCTGAACTGACATGCACATACTTGAGGCCAAGAAGGAATTAATGTTGGATCTGCCCAATTTTTTAACACATCCAAGATCATTATGTCACACTTTAACAATATCAAAATCCAAACTAATTTCAGATCTAGATTCAAGAATCCCATGAAGATATTGATAGTGAAGTTAAATACTCACTTTTTTATAGGAATATGGGAAAATATTTAAATCAATTTTGGAGTAATTGGGAAGAAGATGAAATATAATGATATCATCCCATCTACAAGATTGAATAATCAACAACTAAATACCTATTTCCATCCATATAAGATGAATAAATCACCCAAGTGGTTAAATTTCAAGAAATGGTGGAGGATTCTGACTACCTACCTTTATCCACTAAGATCCTACTTAAAGAGATACATACCACAAAATAAGAGACTGAAGATGACCAAGATAGGGACTTGATCTTCCCATGAACCCTATTTCAGTTGGTTTGATTAAATATTAATTGTGTTTTAATCCCCACTAATTTGAATGTTCATATTCAAACAATATTTTTTTTCTCAGAGGAAAGTGAGGAAGATATACAAGAACCTGCTAAGGAACACATGGAGCTCCCTCATTTTGATGAACATGCATTTAGGGAAGCGTATAAAGAATTCCAAGTAGCTAATCGTATGGAAATCAAGAAAAAGGATACTAATTATAAAATAGAGAATATATATTATTATTCATGTTTAAATTTTGTTCAAGTAAAATTACCTACTTAGTATCTCTTTAAATATTCAATTCATGTAGTCCAATTTGACCAAAAAATGGGCAAGGGAGAGAAGGTTTCACAAGTAGAAACCAAGAAGGAGGATGATATATACCTTATCCTACTCACACGAAGAAATATATACTTAATTTTTAAGGTTATGGATTTGTTATACCATATCTATGGATCATTCCTCACCAACAAATAAGAAGTGTATATAGGGAAAATCCATACGTGGTGGTTCAAATCCAAGAAGATCCACCCACCATAAGATGATAGATAATAGTGGCACTTCCAATCTGAAGGTAGTAAAAATAAAAGGGCCACTTGGGGGATTAAACCAAGATTTATCTTTCTAATTTCTTTCTTGGAGTATGAATTTCATTTCTTAATATTATCTTAGCATGCATCCTCGATCCATCTATCATTTTGAAATTTTTTTACACTTTCCTTATACTTATAGGAGTGATTTAATTTTTTAGGTCAATCTATATGGTACCAAATGGCAGCAAAAAGAAATTGGATAAACTATGTGGAATTCAAATCCTAGATTGAATTCACATCATGAAAGTTATACACTTCATGGAAATGTTGCATAATTCAGCCATGAAATTAAAATTCACTTCGTGAAATGGATTCATGTCATGAACTAAACTAGAACATAAAAAATTCAAAATAAAGCTTCATTGAAATGGGGGTATTATTTTTTCAATTATTTATTCAATTATTACTCTCATTATATTAATCTATTTTAGTTCTTTAATTAAAAATTTAATACCCATGATTGAATTATTTCTTTTCTTGACATATCTATAAGACATGAGTTTCTTAGGAATCTTTTGACTCAGAATTTTAGATTTAAATGTTAATGAGTTTGAAATAGTAAAATGGATAATTTAATTATTATATTGAATCATGTATATTAAAATGAGGACTTTTGATTTGAGATAATTGGTTGATTCATGTAAATAAAATTACCCTACCATTTTTCATGATTTGAATTTCTGAAATATATGTGAATTGAATTGTTATTATTAGTAATTCCATGAGGGAATATCCCAAATCAAATTTACCATGCCTGCTATAATTTATAGACAAAGTAATTTTTATTTATCTTAATCATTTTCTTGAGTGGTCTTGGGGCATGCTACCTGCTAGAACTTGCATTGAAACTATTCAATTATATGACTCTAAAAAACCAAATTTAAAATTATTGAGGAATGTTTTTATAATTCTTTATCCTTGAGATCACATTTTACAATAATAATTTTTTATAACTTAGAGACCGTGAATTCCCTTGTTAGGAATGATCCATGTTTCAATCCATTTTCATAAATTCCTTCCTTGCACTTATTATTTCCATGACGTTTTAAATTTAAAGTGTGTGGTGAGGGAAGTAATGATAAAATAGATAAAATTTATTGTAAGGTAAAAAATGTGGTGAAATTATCTTGGTTATAATAAATTGAAAAGGGTTGTTTGTTCATACATTTTACTATTTATTTTTCAACCCTCTTGAATAAAAAAATTACAAAAAAATGGTTTTTGACTAAGAAGAATAAAAAATCAACATTACCAGACCAATTATTTTGACCATATGTGGTTAGGTAATGTATGTGAGGTTTATTCCAAGAATTAATTTCTAAAAATAAGAAAAATTAGTTTTAAAAAATAAAAAAAAATATAATAAATATAAAATAGGGTACACAAATCATTCATTATTCTTTTATTGATCATGATATTTACTTTAATTTTGGGGAAAGTAGAAGTTGTTACTTTGAAGGGGGAATTTAATTAATCTTTTACATAAGATATCATGATTTATAATTTAAGAGATAAACCTCCTCTTTAATATTTAATTTCTGAACATCAATTCCCACTAACCTTAAGCCTTATATTCATTAGAATCCTGATTAAAAATACCTCATGATTTTATGATTATTTTTTCATTAAAAGGTGGAGAAATTAATTTCTTTTCAATAATGTGGTTAAGTATAATGTTATCATGATATGAGAATAAATATACTTGAATTTATATCATGAGTGATGAGATAAAATATTCTAAATTGGGGTAAATTGTGATTTTTAATGTTTAATAATAATAAATTGTGGAACTTTAATGAATGAAAAGATATAATCCACTATTTTCAATGGGAAATAGTAAAATAATTGAGTTGATTGATTCTGTGAAAATTTATAAATTAAATTTATATTATAGTTTTATTTTTGAAATATTTATTTAACATTGATAATAATTTTATTTAATGTATTTAAATTTTAAATAATGGTCACATTGGTGCCCTTTGAAATTCAATGATGAGATTTAATGCTTGAAAACAAGAATAGTTTAAGTTTTGGGATATTTGACACACTCATTTTTCACGAATAAATTAAGTGTTTTTTTAATGATTTTTAGTTGTTTTAAATGTATAATCCCATGGAATGTAATAGTTTATGAAAAAATGGTAAATTTTAAAGAAAAAACAAAAATGAATTTAAATTGGGTTTTTTAAGATTTATTTTATTGAATAATGTTTTATTGACTTTTACTATAATTGATTTATCATTTTATATAAGTAAAAAATTAGTGTCAAGCTCAATCTAAACCACAACTAGGCCAACCTGCTACATAACCATTCCACTAGGTGGGCCAACCAGCCAAACCGGCATCAGGTTGCCCAGCTCAAGTTGGAAAAAAGGTGACCTACATGGGGAATCATGCCCAAGAAACATGTGGCTCATGGAAAGAGCCAGTGGGTGTATATGTGGGTTAGGGCCTGTATGGGCCATGACATCTCGTGTGTATGAATGTGTACCATGATCCCATCCCTGGAGAATGCTTCTAATTCTGGGGATGAGGCTCAATTTTATTTAAGCAATCATGCATCCCTATCTCTAATCCGGTGTGGGAAATCATTTATGCAGGTATTTTTCACATTAATAAAAATATTGTAGTCATGCTCTAGATCTGCTTCCCCATACATGGACACCCATTCACTGCCATTCTCTGTTTCCATTCACCGCTTGACATTGTCCTGTCGTTACTACAATACATGGGAACCTTTATGAACACTACTAGACAAGCTTGGGTTCGATCCAACTACCACTTCTGAGGTCTTCCACTACTTAGGATCACATATGGTACCCCATATGACCAATATTAATCCTATTTCTTTAATAAAAGTCCATGAAAACTTCATCTGGACACTATAAAGGATTGATGAAAAGGAGGAAGCCTCTACTGCCACTACTACACCTCAAGCACCCCAATCACTTTACCCATACTCATCATTCAACCCATACAAGGAATATCTACCACATCAGTTTGGTTAATTCTAAAAAATGAAACACATGAGATCTTCGGGTGTATCTTTGAAGACCCCATGGGTCCTGAGATGACTCTTATTTTTAAAATAATTCAAATAACCAAATATGAATGTATATCCTAAGGAAAGGGAATACCAATTAAATTACCCCTCTATAAATAGAGGGAGATCAGCTATTTATAGTGAATTCCCACTGGAGAGGAGAGGCCAAATGCTAGATATTTCCCTTGGTTTCTTTTATTTTCTATATATTTTCTTTATTTATCTTCAATGATTTTTATTTTGAATTTTATTTTAATATAATTTTAATTCATGCATTATTTATTTTATTCAAGTTAACCATTCTTATTCTTCCACCCAAATTATTCTTCTTCTTCTAATTTTCGCATTCTGTCCCTTTTATTATATTTTATTTTATTTTTATTCTTTCTCTCTCTCTATCTCTTTCATTATATCTTATTAATCACTTAATTTTATTTTACTTAATTTTATTTTTATTCACTTATTCTCTACATTATATCCACTGTGAACTCTTATACTCATGATAATGAGTAACTGGCCTAAAAATATCCTAAGGGAGTAATTTGGTGCTTAGATTCGAGAGCATATTTATTTTCTACATTGGGTTAATCTAAATATGATTTATAGTGAGTCAAATTATCATTATAGTTCTATAAGGTTTATCTTATTATTCTAAAAAAATTATCCCTTAGTTGATGAGGTGGATATAGAGTCTTCTTTGCAGTTTCTAAGTGCACTTGCATTCATAATTGGGGTAGATTAAGGTGTTCGCACATTCAGGGGATTGTGTTTGCTGAGTATATTTTAAATGGAAAAATTAAGGTTCTCCCTAGAAAACTCTATCTAGATAACTTCCTTTCTTTTATAATCTCATTTTTTTCATAGTATGGTAATTTATAATTTCATGTTAGTTTCATTTTATTTTTTAATTTCGTTTATTTTAGAAAAACCCAAAACTCATATTTTATTTCTTTCATAAATAAATAAAACAAAAAAATATTTATATTTATGTGAATTATAATAATTAGGTAAACAATTGTGAATCTCTTGAAGTGAGAAAACCCTTTTCAACCATTGTGTTTTACTAGGAAAAACATAGAAATTTTTGTTTCTCATAACCTGTGATTGGTGTGCATTAGTTTCGTAAAGTTCAAGATTTTATCCCCATATACTTAGGGATTATATAATTTTCACACATTTAAATATTATGCCAACTGATAATATCCATATTCTCAAACCTCTAATAGCACTAAAATTTACCAATTAATCTATATTTTCACTTTAGTTTAAAATTACCATATTTTATTTCTTACTAATTTTTGGGTTGGAACGCCACACTTTTGTGCACTGTTTGGGGGGCTTATGGTACATTCTCACCTCTACCCTTAATGATTCGGTGGGTTTCTCAAAAAAATTATACAACCACATTTATATATAATTTAACATTTTTTCTTTACTTCCAACAAAATAGATATTATGTTGACAAGATTGATTATGTTATGGGATACCCTCTTGAATAAGCCTAAGGTAGAGGCTTCTCTAATGGATCTCATGCTCTATTTACCATCAATTGGAGTCTTACTAGGTGTAAGAATCTTCTATAAATTTTTTCTAACATAATTATTCATATTAACATATTGGAAAGGCCTATATTTTTATTCATTTAGATTCTTCAGTTGAATTTTCAGCTCTAGAAATTTCAAGTCGAGATTATTCTTTTCATCTTCCACTAATATCAACATGTAATCATAATCTCTCTTAAACTTATGAATTTGAACCACATATATTTTCCTTTTCTCCACTAATTAATTATCTAACTCTTTAACCCTTTTTATTTAACTTCTATCTGAGAATATTTGACATCCATGGAAACTTTATGAAGTTTCACCAATGCATAGAACAACTTCTCAACAACCTTCTCAAATACTTGTTTATCAGAAAGAAATATTTGAAATAATTTATCAATTAGAGAATATATTTCATTTTAAATTGTGTCGGGTTATTTCTTATCATTTACAATCTTTTTGAGATTGTTGTAAGAACTTATTTTCTTTATTAATTCTTTTTTTACATCATATTCTTTTTCTAATTATGATTTTTCATTAATAAATCAATTAATATATGATAACATAAATAAATAAGAATATTTAGGGATCGTTTTCAAGTATTATTTTATTTTAAAATAAAATTCACAAAGTGACTCATCAAAATCATATTTTTTATAACTTTAGGTTATACATCTCTAGGTATAGTATTTAACAAATTTACCTAAAAAATGATCACCATTATGATTACCTTTAGTTAATAGTGTCTCCCCCTCCTTTAAAACCCAATAGATTTTTAGTGCTACATAGGTTTGGTTCTCTCTTATTCTTCTTTTCTATAGGTTTCATTGGTTTCTCCTGGTTTTTTTCATCAAGATCACTAATTATCCACTATAGCTCAAGGTTTTGGATATCTCGGTCCTTCATCCAAAATTATCTTCATATTCCTTAGCAATTAAAAATATCTCCACTAAATCTACACTTCATTTTCCATATCTATATAAAAATACATAGATAAAAATCTTATAGTGTGGAAGATTTAAAAAAAATAACTATATAAAACATTATTTGAATCTATATATGATAGTGGTAACTCGACACTCTTATTTTTTATTCTTTTCTCAAATATCTTTCATCATAAACAACTTAAGGAACTCATGAAAAGGAAGCTTCAAATCAACAATATCTGTATTATTCTTGAAATTTTGATAAATTTATTCCAACACAATTAATATTGCAGAAAATTATACTTATTTGATATTCTTATCCTTTTTCTTGAATAATGGTAACTCATTATCTTGTTTCTTGTATCACATTTCATTTTTCATGTTTTTTTTCTTTAAATAATATCCCAATAATCATTATATTTATCATTCTTCAAAATATTTTTATTATAAAAATCTTGATTTTCACTCTTTTGAGTTCTCAAAAACTCTCTAAGTCATTTATCTTTCAAGCTCTATCTTTTTAAAAATATGGAAAACTCATTTATCTTATGGGAAGTAAATTTCTCATCTGCATAAATTAATTTAATTATATATGAATCCCCATAGAATAATTTTCATACATTATTCCCATGTAACTTAATTCTCCTCTCTATTTTCTTCCATGTAGATTCATTTACTTAAGTAGGCCTTGATTTACTTCTATATAGATTAATCTACTTATGTGGGTTACAATTATCTTACACAAGATGAGATATATTATTCTATAATAAAAATACCTTTTTCATTTCATTTATTTATAAATGAATTCTCTTATGTGTTACACAATTTTTTCTTTAGTTTTGAAAAATTCTCTTACACGATTCCTTGCATAGATAGATTATATTTCAAGATGCTCAAATAAAATAATTTCCTTTTCTCAATTAAAAAATTCTAGGTCAAGAATCAATAAATCCAAAATTGCATCAAATTAATTATTAGCATCTTTAAAAAATATTTAGGCCTTATCCATCACTTAAAATTAATTCAAAACATCCCTAAATAATTCTATAATTTATTAAAATAATTCAAAAAATATTTTAACTGGTGCAAAACTTTGCAACAAATGAAATAATCGACATAGATTATTCCCATAAAATTATTTTCATTCTCATTATCATTTCAACTATAGCCTTAATATAATAGCATCCATTTGTATGAAAAATATTTAGATATTAGTTTTTATATTATACACTCCCTGAATGGACTTTCTTTCAACTCTTCAACTTCTAAAATGATTGTGGAAGATGACACTTCTATTTTATTAGATAATTTGTCTTAGATATTAAGATAAACTCTCTAATCATATATGTTAAATCCTATCCATTATTTTATAATGGAATTATCTCATTTTATGTAACATTTAATAGATTGTAATTCCATACTGAACTACACATACAGGAAACCTCCTTGAAGATCAGTGCATCAATCATCTAATGCAAACAGCCACAACCTACAAGTTTTCTTGTTAGATATTCATAGGTAGTACAAACTTTCTCATATAATTAACCAAACATATGGGTAGTAGATTCATTTCCTTTGCATGGAACCTCACATATTTACCAAGGACCTTATCATTGACTTAATCTCTTTTCATTGACTTGATTTTTGAAAACAAAAAAAGCAGCCTATTTATACAACAAATAAATCCATGAATAAATGATTCAGAACTTATGAAGCTTGAGATAACCCAAAATCCCCACTCACAATGACTTCCAGTACAAATAAGAACATGAGAAATAAAATTAATTAGAAAAACAAACACTTTGGTTTTACATGGTATGGATTTTCATCCTACATCCACAGAAGAACCCTATAATATTAAATTATTCCGATGTATAAAGTTGCAATCCTTGTGACTCTTCTAAAACATCGGTCACTTAATCGAATGATCTCTTAACCCATTATTTTTTAGTAAAGTGGCCCCATTATCCTTTTTATAAATAGCCCCACCTAGTCATTTGGAAACACTGACTTTCTAAAATCATGGATTTTTATATATTGCACTATGAAACTATTTATCCCCTATAACTTTTACTAGTTTTACTTCCAATCATCTATAGTCAAATAGTGCTTCCATTACTTTCACTTTTACCACACATTTCCATGAAATGAGTAATTGAATAAAGAATACTTAAACCTTCATTTAACTAAAAACCTGACATTATAATGATCATATATCCTAATATTCAGGAATTCCTCCTACCACTACCTTATTATAATGAACTAAGTCATAAAATTTCAGTAAATAGAAACAAAAACCTATAAGATACTTCACAATACTAACAATATCTCACTTGAATACTACTTTAAGAATCCCTCTGGAAACTAACAAAACTTTGGTAGATAATTGAACTTCACTTCCTTCCTATCAGTGAAATATTCTCTTTCCTATTTCTTCCATTCACCCCAACCCCACTAAGGCACTATGTAGCCTCATAATTTATTTGTCCAAAACCTTTTTTAATATTCCCATTAGTTTTGTTTCCCCAGAAACCTTTCATTACTCAAACTGCCCAACTTCTATAAACTCTCAGATGTAATGGTAATTTAGGTCAATATGTTTTTTCATGCATGAAAACCATGATTTTTTTATAAGTGAATGGATATTTGACTATCATAGTAATTTATCACACTTTCTTGAACCCTTATGAGTTTTTCAAATAAATTCCTCAATCAATGTATTTTCTTTCTTGCTTCTATTAATGCAACATACTCTAATTTTATTGATTAGATAGAAACAACTAGCTATGATCATGATATACAATTGATAGTTGTTTTTTTATAAGTAATGAAATAATAAGAAGTTATCTTTTGTGTATCAAAATCTCCCCCAAAGGAAAATTAACATATACTTACAATCTTTCATCTAGACCATAACATCTGGTAGTTTTATCTGTTTATTTAAGAAATTCGACAATCCATTTCATATATTATCAATGTTCTTCTCCTAGATTTATTACGAACTGGCTAAAAAATACCACTACATGAGAAATTACTAGATTAGTTCACACCATAGAATACATAGAACATCAAATAAAAAAGAAAATTTAGTCATGTTATTCACCTAATATTTCATTTGAAGTGTTTTCTCTTTGGATAATTGGAAATATCTAGTAAGATAAGTAGTAATGGATTTATATTTGTTATTTCTAAAATATTCAATAAATTTATGGATATACTCCTTATGAGATAGAATTAAACATCTGGTACTCTTATCTCTTTCAATATATATTCCCAATATCTTATTAACTTCACCTATATATTTCATTTCAAAACTTCTAAATAAAACATTCTTGTGCTCCCAAATCCATTTTAAATTAAGACTAACCAGAATCATATCATCCACATATAGAAATAAAATAATGAAAATTTTATCCTCAAACTTCTTATGATGAAAATAATTATCTGAGTTTTTTCATATGAAACCTTTCTTTGACATAAAATCATAAAACTTTAGGTTCCACTTCCTTGGAGTTTATTTCAACCCATAAGGATTCCTTTTTATTTTATACATAAATTCATGGTTTTTTTGTTAATAAAATGATCTGTTTAATTCAAGTAAATTTCCTCCTCTAGATATCTATGAAGAAAAAAAATCTTTACAATAATTTTCTCTATATATAGATCTATAGAAGTATCCATACTCATCATAGTTATAATAGTAGTATGCTTAAAAACCAGTGATAAAATTAATGAAAATACAATAAATTCCTTTTATTAGAACCCTTTCACCATCAATCTAGCCTTATTCGTATTACTTTCATTTAATTGTTATTTTAACCAAAAGAATCCATTTATTATCCAATACCAACTTTCCATACAGAAGTTCTTCTAGCTCCCAAGTATCACTTATATATAATGAATCCAACTCCTCCTTTATAAATAACTCCCACTTAGCAAAATCATTGAAGATATCCACCTCTTATAGACTTTTAGGTTCTCCTCCATCAGTCAAAAGTAATAATTGAAGATCAATATTATTCTTTTATATAAGTCTTATAATCTTAGACGAACTTCACAAATATATCTATATTTCATATCTTTCTGATCCTGATGATTTTGAAAAATATACTTTTGATACTCTTCCTTAAACTTCACTAGTCACTAATATTTTAGCTATAAATTTAACTGGTCTATTATCCGAAATTTTGATGCTACTACCTGAAATTTCCTCTTGAATTAAAGAACATCCTATTGAATCGGTATCACCTAAACTTTTCACAATTTGAATTCCTCTAGAACTTCCACCCATGTCAACTTGGAATTGAGACGATTCTTTTTCTTCATCATATTTTATCACCAAGTTTTGATCCATCCAAATAATATACTCATTAAAGAGAACAATTTTTTATATGATTAATTTCTTCTTGTGGTCATCCCAATGTTTAAATAAAAATTATTCTTTGTAATACTCAATAAATAAACATGTGGGGGACTTTGATTTAAGATTATCTCAGTCATTGGAATCCACATAAACATAGGAAACACAGTCCAAGATTTTTAGATGATGAAGTTATGGTGTTTTTCCCAAAAAAAACTATACTTCTAGTAACTCTCTCTATACTTCTAAAAATGTACTTCGATTGATTAGGTGTGAAATTTTGAAAAATTATTCTACCCAAAATCCCTTATTCATTCCATAGTGAATTCTCATGATATGTTCCTTTTCCATCAATATCCAATCCATCTTATCCATATTTTTATTTTTATATAGTATTTTAGGAACTTTTTTCTCATTTATGATTCCCCTATGTCTACAGTAACCCAAAAACACCTTCTAATGAACAAAAATATGTTATCAGATCTTAAACATTTAATATTATATCTAGATTCCCTATTTACCATTTCTTTCTACATAACAAATATTACAGACACATATGACTTGTTCTTCAATAATTTTTCCCACACTTTCCTAGTGGAATAATTAATAAAAGTCACAAATTATTGTGACCCACCATGTGACTTAACTAGGGTTGGTCCAGAGACATCAATATGTATAAGTTCCAGTTTTTTATTTTTAGTAGTTCTTATATTGATACTGAAAGACACCTTTTGTTGTTTTCCAAGTATTAAAATTTCACAACCATCTAATTTTTCATGATCTATCTTCAATATTCATTTTCCTAGTAGAACATTCATAATTTTCTCACTGAGGTGACCTAATCAATAGTTCCACATATATAATCTTCTAAAATTTGAAACTCTAGAAATTGTGTCTCCATATATTCTTCTGGTAAGGTAGAGAGTTCCATATTTCTCCCCTCTAGAAATTATTGGGGAACCATAATTGATCTTCCACACTCCATTTTCAAATCTAGTTCCAAAACTAGCTTCTTATAACTAGAAAATAGAGATAATATTATTTCTAAGACTATAAATATATTGAATATATTTTATCTTAAGAATGTTTTCATTCTTCATTCAACCCATTACATGTCCCTTTTCCATAGTCCATTAAGCTTTATTATCTACTATATTCAGACTATAGAAATTTTCAAAAAAACAAATTTGACTTGTATAATATTTATCCTTTGGAATGAAAGGATGCACCAAAATCTATGATCCAAGATTCCACTAGAATATTAACACTAAGAAACAAAGTTCCACTTCCTTATACTGTAGTATTTATAGAACCTTAACTTCTAGAATCTATCCTTCTCATATCTTTTTTATCTTGGAAATATTTCTTGAGGTTCCCCTTATTCCCAAAATTCCAATATATAGGGTCAGGAAAAATTGATTTACCCTGATTCCTCCCACTAGATTTATCCACTGAATGTTTTTGATTCCCTAAATCAGGTGAATGTCCTCTAACATCAGTATTAATTATAGTACTAGAAGATCTCTAGAATTTCACCCCCTATATCAATTAATTCAGAATCATATTTTGTATGCCTTTGAACACCAGATATGTTTTACCAGAATAATATCTCACTATCATCGCTATCACTTCCCATGATTTTGTAAAATAGGATAGAAACAAAATCACATAAAATACATTATGAAATATTACCTTTACTCTCCTAAGATGATTTTAGATCATGTTGAAGTCTTTATAATGATCACTTTCCAATATCCTTTTGGATAATCTCATACTAAATAATCCTCACATAAGTAATAATTATTTAATTACAGTCGGCCAATCATATATATATATATATAAATACTTTCATAAGTCTCATAGTAATCTTTTTCTCTCAGTTTTTGAAAACAATATTCCTTGCAAACATTATATGAATAAAAAAATATATTTCCAACCTAGCCACTGGCATTCATCCATGTATACCTTTCTTAGTTTAGTTCTAGTGAATTTAACTTCAATATCCTTTTGGATCATATAATATTCCATCTAGTTAATTCTATCAAACCTATCCACTTTCACCATACCTTCTTTTGATGACATGTCTCTAACAGAGTAACTCGTACTATAATAAAACATAATAGAAGGTGAAGAGAAGATACAATAAAATTCTTAATTTCTTATTCTCTAAACCAATATTTGACACCACTTTTTGGGAGGAGACCAACCAGTCATAAAACATTAAAGCCACAAGAAACCACTAGAATTTAACACTTCTAACATTACAAAAAGAATCATGCTAATACCTACCTGACTAAATAATCAAGAACTTAGGAAGCTTGAGAGCACCCTAGATCACATGCACAATGTCTTACAAGATGAAAAATAACACAAATGTTGACATAAGAAAATGAAAAAAAATAGAAACTTTTTTTTATATGGTTTGTATTTTCATTTTATGTTTACTGGAGAACACTATGAGATTAATTTCTTTGGAAGTAAAAATGTTACAATCAATGTGACCATTCCTTCACATAGATCACTAACTCAAATGATATATTGAGTCATTATTTTTTAGAAAAGTTTTCCAATACTCCATATTATAGGGGGTACCACCTGATCATTTGGTAATACAAAATTTCTACAATCACAAACTTCTAGTAAACTGAAACCAGTGTTGTGAAGAGACTTCATAATCCTAATAGAAATTTGATATGAATAATTATTCCATGTGATTTAATGTAGGAATGTTTTGGAATGGGGTTATAATAAATGAGTATAGTTTATTATAATTTCATTACTGAGTAAATCTATTAATATAATAAGAAGAATATTTTAATGATTTATTATGTGGTAATTAATGACATGATGTGAATGGGGCCATGTGGTAATTAAATTTGAGGAACTAACTTTTGGGTTTAATGATGGAATTATTAGGTGGTATTAATGTGGGTTAAATTTATTAAATTATAAAAATTAATGGGAATTGAAAATTGGGTTATGGAATTAGAATTAAGAGGGAGTTAGAGAAAATAGAAAGGAAGTATAATTACAATAGAGAAAATAACTTATATATTTTTTCATCACTCATCTAAATTCTATCATTTCTCTAGATCTCTCTCATTACCTATAACCCAACTATTGTTCGTGCATGGTGAATAAATAGTGATTAGAGTATTAGAATATTGGTTGTGTTCGTCAAGGTATTTGTTGTAAATTCTTTCATACAATACTTTGTAAGTTATTTAAACTATATGGTAATGTTTTGGTGTTATAAAACTAAGAATTATAATTTTTTTCCCATATTTGAGGTGTTAACTAGGGATTTATGAAATTTATAGTGGAATGTTCTAAAATGGTGTGAGTATCATGCCTCTCACAGGACAAGTCTTATTCAAACTCTTCTTCTTCCAAATATGTAACCCAAATAGTTTCATGGGGTCATGCCATTTTTGGCATAGGCTATATGTCACTATTTGGAATCTGTACACTATCAAATATAAATTCACAAGTCCATTGTGTAAAATAACATGGGGTGATATAATCAAATAGGGGTTATTCTGAATAAGAATGTGAAATGAATAATTTTATCTAGAGGGGAATAATTTCATTTGGATTATAAAAGATATCCAATAGAGGTTTCTTGGTTATAAGTCCTAGTGATTCACCACATAAGGATCATTTAATGGAGGGTTATTTTAATTTTAAGTAAATCAATTTTAGGTAAGTGGATCCACACTATTCCTAACTTGGTCTATTCATTATTTGAATTTTTAATGGATTTTTAAATAATGATTTTTTTGTATAGTTTTTTATAAATGTTTATATACTTTTTTAAATTATTATTTGTTTAAAAAGTGTAATTCATTGTGAATTAATTATTTTGAAATTGAGGTTTTGGTATCCATCTTCATTATTTATCAATTATGGGGTTTGGATGCATTTATAGGTTTTGGTAAAATGTGCTGATATCTTTTCTAATGATGGATTTATTAAATAGTTTTCTAATAGTGGTTTGTTTCTAGAATTAATTTTAAATGTGGGTTTTATAAATATTATTTTTTTATTTTAATTGCTAATGTATGGATTTTAGAAATTTCCTAAGAAAGGTTTTTTATTGGTATTCAAAAACATGTATTATGTTTCCATTGGTGGGTTATTTTTATTACAAATTTATAGGGCTATGTTAATTTTTTTGAGTAAATAATCAATGGTAGGGACCTTATATCTAGGTTCTATACTTTTTCCAAATTGTGGAAAGGACATATTAGGGGTGTGTAGTCGGGTGATATCTTTCTTCATATGATTGAACCCATCAGGTGACTATCCATTATGGTATGAATTAATTTCCTAGCTACTATATTTCCTTGGGAGTTTCTCTTAATGCTCATATTAATCATTAGTAACAATATAGTTTATTTATATGGGATTTATTGTAAATAATTTATATGTTTTTATATGGGTCTTTATATTCATGAGTTTTGGGTTTTATATTTTTTTATGATTTATTGCTTGAGTGATATATTCTAAATATTGTCAAAATAGTAGTTTCCTTTTTAATTATTATTACCTTATTTCACTATTAAATGAGGAGATTTTTTATCTAAAATGGTTTTGATAAAATCTATATCTATTTTTTTTTAAAATCTTGTATTAACAATGCTTGTTTGGATTATTCATGTTTGGGATTATTTTGGATTCATGGGGAAGTCCTATTTATTTTATACTCAACTTATAATTGAAAATTTTATTGCACATATAGATATTATTATATGTGATGCAGTAAATAGGTAGAATTTTTTCATTATTAGTTGTGATACTTAGATGCACAATGGTGATATAGATGTCTGGGTTTAGTTACTAGTATATTAAGTTACACTATTCATGTTTACATGTTGATTACATTGTGATATAGATGTGTAAAACTCAATGCTTTTCCACTATAATTTAATTACCCATTCAATTTTAATAAATGGGATTTACATTAAATATATTTATTTCTAGTTATGTTTCAAATAAAAATCATTCACCAACATGTTATTTTATACCTATGCACCTGTTTCTAGCCTCTAATGATCTGGGGGGGAATGTTTGAGGTCTTATGTAAGTTTGATTTGGGTATTGGAATTCAGGAACTCAGATCAGGTTGTTACAATTTCAGTTAGGAAATTGTTGTAGTTTGGGATTTTTTCTTAGGTCAAGGTTGGGCTATTGGACATGTATTCTAATGTTTCTATTTTACAAGTGGATCTTAAAAGTAAAGACACGTGTACAAGATCCATGATGATATTTTTATTCAATATTTTGATTCCTCTTAGTAGTGCGTAGGAGTATCATTTCTTCACAGTGGTGGTGTCATGCATTTTTTTGGTTTCCCACTACCCTTAAAGTAGTTATTTTAAAAAACAATTATGATAAAATCAATTTTATTTACTATAAGTGATTATATTTAAATTTTTGGAGTTAATTAATTATTATATGGTTAATGGTTGATTATTTACACATGGCAGACATCGTATTTCCAATATATAATATATCATTTAGTTTCTATATATTTAATACTTATAAAAATGTAAGTATTGCAAAACTATTTTATAATGACTATATGATGATCACCTTTGATGATTGATTCCTTTAGGATTCCTATAACTAATCATATCGATCACTTTTAAAAATTAATTTATATATATATATATTCCAATTAAACTAAAATAATAATTCTCATATAACTCATATTTTCCAGGGTTACATGAATATTCCATGTCCAATAGTTTCATTTCATTTAATAGGGATATTAAAAAAAATAACATTTAATAATATACTTTTATTCCTATAAATTATTATGTTTAAAATATTTTTTAGAATTTTATTTAATGAATTCATAATTATATTATCATGTTTTTACTATATAATTAGTATCACTATTTCTAAGAAAAAAATAGAAGTTGATTCTGAAACACTTTTATGAAATATTATTATTTATTCTAAGACATTCAAAATAGTTGTCAATAATATATATATATATATAAAATATTGATTTCAAAAAAGAGATGAAGGAAAAGAAAAAATATTTATTTACACATATAAGTGAGAAATATTTGAAACAAAATTTTTGGGATCTAATATTATCCCACTTAATTAAATCATATCCTTACAAATTTAATTTTCTCTAAAAACTAAAAATAGATTAAGGTGTCATTGGAAGGGGGATGAATCTTTGTATAAGTTATACTAAGAACTCAACCTCGTGCCAAAAAAAATACTTTCTATTATAATATGCATATGTTGTTATTTTCATTAGTTTTAACTATTTTATCCAAGTATGATTCATTATTAAGACTCATGAGTCTCTGGAGATATATCTTTCACCGCTTTATTTTCATGATAGATTTTTCTAAACAATAACTAAAACTAAATTTTTTAGCATGAATTGTATCCCCAAAAAACATAAAAAAACCATCTAATGAATATAAAAAATCAATTCTAATTTGTCTTAACCAATGACACGTTTGGTCCAAACTATGATTCCATCAGTTCAATTTTAAAAATATTAGCTCAAAAATTTACAAAAGTTGTTCAAATATAACACTACTATCTCATATTAGGTTTCATTAAATTTTAACCTACTACTATACATAAAATGATCCTCAATAAAAACTATACTATGCTCTGATACCAAGTAAAATGAACCCAAATCTTCAATTTTGGATCTAGTTATATAAATATAAACTTTACACACATAATCTAATACAAACTGAGACTACCCAAACTCGGATACATCATTTTACATGATTATACATATCACCTAAATATTAAAACACACTCTCATAACCCAAAGGCATAGTAACTTTTAATATTAGATACATATCCCTATTATTTCATAGTAAAACATTCATTTATTCTATAGAACACTCTACACATGAATCCCTTATAGATATAACCATTTATAAAATATTTCTTTGGAAATGTGGAAATATAAGAATCAAGCATTATCAAATGATCTTTAAGTGGTAAAAATTCATCAATGAGACATAAAATATTTGTCAATAGATCATACACAAGTGATATACATTATTCTGAGATAAATTTCATGATTAATGGAATAAGAGCAAAAAATCATAATATGTGATAATGCGGCTTGATAATTATAGAACATGGTATAAAATCCATAAATATATGATCCTAAAAGTGTCACATATACCACAATTTAAGGATGTGAAATCATAATACAATAATAATGAACTATGGTGACATAAAATAGGAATGTGGAACATGAATGAGCATAAAAGATTATAACATATGTGAAGGATAAATGTCACATACATGAAATATTTTAAAGGTATTTTTCATTTAATTTACATCCTTTCTTTGTTTTGGGGGTTTTCCATGAATTTTTTAAGGGAATGGTGGGTTTCCAAAATTTGGGCCAACCTAAGAGCCCATTTCCAGTTTTGAAAATAAATTTTGTTTCTTTAATAATTCCTTCGTTTTTCAACCTTTTTCACCCATTAAACTTCCAAAATGACCTTCATTTAACTATTAAAACCAAAAAAGAAATTTGGGCCCCGTAAAAATTCATTATCATCTTGGATTTGGGTGATCAAATTAGGTATTGGGCCAACCTGAAAGCCCATTTCCAGTTTTAAATTTTTTTTAATTCTTACATAAAATATTAATTTTTTATCTTTTTTCAGTGATTCCACCTCTCACCTGCTCCCACTGTACATAGCCACACCCCCATATTAGTTTCCCCCTCTTTGTAGATCGTGTCAGTTAAGAATTAGGGCCGAACTTCTCAGGTTTCTAAAATCATCCAGATTTCTCAAGTAAGTGACTATCCTTCTAAGTTCCTTCCTTTTCCTTAAGATTTATCCCTTTTTTCTTGAATCCCCAAATGTCCAGAAGCTATGGATTTGTACATAGGGTTTTATTTTTAGTTTCTGGGTCCAATCCTATGGTTTTAGGTTTGATATCACTCCCTTGTGGTGCGGTGGTGGTGCGGTTGAAGTTCCGCACTAGGATTTGTGGTTCTTGACTCTTTTGGTAGGTGATTCCACTGTGAATGCAATTTTTGTAACTTAGATTGTTTTGTTTATGGTATTTTCATTTTTATTTCATTTTAATGTTTATGAAAAATTGTTTTTAGTGGCATTTATAAAGCAAATGAATCTTAGGTGCCAATTTTTGGTGAAATTGGGGGTTTTTTTCATACAAATCTTATATCAGTTTATTTGGGGCTGTCCTATAATTACATAGTTGATTTTATTGAATTGTATTAGGACTTTAAATAATGTTTTTAATGTTTATTCTTTTTTTTTTGTTACTACTATTTTTTTTAAATGGTGTTTGGGAAGCAAATGGGCTTAAAGTGTCGTGTTTGTGTGAAAATGGGGATTTTTTAAAGGATATAACTTCTTGGTTCACATGGGGCTGCCCCAGAACTGAATTTTTGGTTTCATTAAATGGTATTTAACTGCCATTTTTTTTTGACTTTCAAGTTTGCACATAGTGTGTATAGTGGATATTTCAAATAATTTTGAGTGCAAAACAATGTGAGATTTTGAGAGGTTGTTTTATTAAAAAAATCTAAGTGTTTTGTTGCATGTTTTAAGTGGTATAAAATGTGATAGCTACTATATTGGTTGTGTTTGACCAGTAAGTCTATTTTATATGAAATTGATTTATTTTGCATGCTGAAATTTATTGAGCACAAAAGGGGAAGTTCGGGTACCTAGGTGGGTTGGATTTGTACTAGTACGGATAGTGGACCGGATAGGTTTTGTCCCTATTTCACTTAGCATTTGGATAATGAAAACTCTAACTAAACTATGTGGATGATTATTGGGGACCACTAGGTTATGGGTATGTTCCCTACTAGTGGCTCATGCACTAGAATGGATTTTTCTACGGTTACTTTACACCGAGGTACGAGGTACATAGGGCCCAAGACAACGTAGTGCCTTGGGGTGTTCCCAATGTTGTTGCTCATTGGATTTGTAGTATTTACCCATGTATTAGGGTGTGTTTTGAAGTAAATTAAATTATCTAACATTTATATTTAAATCTATGAATATTCTGAAAATTTTGGATTGAAGACTTTTTTCAAATGAAAGTTACATTTCTTGTAATTTTAACACTGCTTTTCATTTTCTATTAAAACTGTTTTCTTTTTCACATTGTATTGCATGATATTTGGAATCATTGGGTGGTATCCTATTGGGATTAGGCTCACACCCTACTTACACCCCTTTGGTGTAAGTATACTTGGTTATGTTTGACTCAGGTAAAGGAAAGGCTAAGGGTGATGGCGGTTCAGGCTGTTAGTTCCCATCCTTAGTGCGGAGTTGTGGAGACGGCTTGTGGGTGATTACCCCTTGTCATGTGGGGTCCTTGGGGTTGTCCTGGTGTTGTCTTTATTTTTATTTGGACCTATTTTATTGTCTTTAATCCAATGTATTCAGTTCTGGTTTTTGGTTAAGACTTGTTTGGCTCGAAAATTTCAGATTTATATTATGGATTGTTTTAATGTGTTATGCTTTCATACTTGGGTAAATAGTTCCCAAACCTAAATTAATGATACTTGGGAACTTGTTCCAGAATGTGGGGATAGGGAATGCCCTTCAGGACTTTACATGATCCAGGTTTGGTGCCCGTTTTATGGAGACCAGATTCAGTTCGTGACAAAATGGTATAAGAGGAGGTTAAAGTTTTTGGGTTATATTTCTATTTTTGATGAGTCGGGATAGACAGGATCTAGGACTTTCGAGGGTCGGGGTTTTGGTTGTGAGTAGCGTGCCTGACCTGCACCTCTCATGGAAGAACTCGAGTCACCAAGGGATGTTCGAATTTATGTATTGACTTCACTTCCAGGTGAGACGTGTGGGCTATAGACCACATGTAGACATCGGAGGATGTGGATTAGTTTTTTCATTTATTACTGAAATGTGTTTAGTTTATTTATATTTTATTTATTTGATTACAATTTTCAGAATTTTTTTATTGACTATTGTTTTGTGACTGTTTCATTTTGTAGCAACATGCCTCCCCAAAAAGCTCCCACATGCCCACAGGAGGAAGCTGGAGAGAGTTCTCCCACACCGATTGATCAGAGGCTCGTGGAGGCTGTGGTTCGGGCTATCCAAGCTTTGGGATAGGAACCAGATCCTACTCCTATTTCTGTTAGGGTAGAAGAGACAGGTCCTAGAAAATATAAAGAACAAGAGTTTCTAAAAAAAACCTCCTACCTTCTGAGGTAGCTCAGATCCCCAGGAAGTATAACAATGGCTCGAGAAGATCGAGCGTATGTTTGAGTTCCTGGAAACACCCAAGGATCTCAGGGTAAAGTGTGCCTCCTTTCTATTGGAGGGTCCCAACTATAAGTGGTGGGAGTCAGTTCTTCAGGTTGGGAAGAATGAGCAGATGTGGTGGGGATATTTCAAGGTTGTCTTTAATGAATAGTACTTCCCTGAGGTGTTAGCTTATGATAGGTCTAGAGAGTTCATGGAACTTGTCCAGGGGAATCTATCTATGATGGAGTATGCCAACTGTTTCACTGAGTTGGTTAGGTATGCTCTATAAATTGTCTCTAATGAGCAAGCGAAGGCTTAGAGGTTTGAGAAAGGCTTGCGACCGGACATATACTCCCAGGTGTTCTTGTTTAGGATGAGGACCTATGCTGAGGTCATTGATCGGGGGTGCATGGTGGATATTAATTGGAAAGGAATGTCTGGTTTCTATGGTTCAGTATCAGCAGTGGGAAGTGGCAGCTCCTCAGAGAAGAAAAGGAAGTGGGTTGATCTTGTGAAGAAAGGAGGTGGCAGTTTAGTCCACTCTTCCAGGTAGTTTTCTTCAGCGGCTTCTGATGCGAGATCGGTCATGTGCCACCAGTGTGGGAAGCCCAGGAATATCCGACCAGCATGTCCACTTCCTCTGAAGCCTTGTTACAAGTGTGGAGGTATGGAGAATTTGAAGCGTTTTTGTGGTGTGGCACGTCCACTTCCAAGTGGGACTGGGTCAGTGGCTTTAAGAGGAGTACCATCATAGTCTGATCCATCGAGGACTGAGGGATATCTATTTGGAAGTTGTGGTGGTTGGGCTAGGTCATCTTCTGGGTAGATCCAGTTCAGGGCATAGCCACAGACTATCGGTCGTCTTCAGGCAGAGACCAGACATCTCCATGCGGTGGATTAGGCACCAGCAGGATCAGAGGCGGGACCGTCGACAGTTTGAGGTACCATTTTGATCACATCTTCTATAGATACTACTCTTTTTGATATCGGTGCCTCTATTTCATTCATTTCTTCCCATTTTATAGAAATGCTGAATTTGCCAACTCATTTGATGTCTTTCGCGATGGAGTTGGTGACACCGCTAGGAAAGAAGAAGGAGCGGGGTCTCAGGTGCCCGTCTTGTGCACTTTCTGTGTCAGGGGTCGAGATGGAGTGGGAGATCTTGGTCTTAGATATGGACATTTTTGATTTCATACTCGGGATGGATTGTCTAGTACACTTCCAGGCACACATCGATTGCTACAGAAGGCGTGTGAGTTTCACGGCACCTGATGGGAGTCGTTATGTTTTTCATGGAGAATGGGATCCTCGGTCTGGTCACGCAGGGCCTCCACTCCCAGAGTTGGGAAGTGTTATCTTCTAGTTATCTTCGATCGTGATAGAGGATGGTCTTTCCCCTGAAGGTTCACTACCTCATGTAGTGAATGAGTTTTTGTAGGTATTCCCGGATGATTTTTCAGGTTTTCCCCTAGAGCGGGATGTGGAGTTTTCAATTGATCTAGCGCCGGGAACACAGCCGATATATCTTCCCTCTTATCGCATGTCCCCCACCGAGCTGAGGGAATTAACGATACAGGTGGACGACTTAGAATCCAAAGGATTCATTTTCTCGAGCATCTATCCTTGGTCCACTCCTGTGTTGTTCGCGAAAAAGGTTGATGGATCCCTCCGGTTGTGAATTGAATATCGGAAGATGAATAAGGTAAAAATTAAGAATAAATAACCTTTTCCTAGAATAGATGATTTGTTCGATCAGTTGAAGGGGGAAAAGTGGTTCTCAAAGATAGACCTACGTTCAGGGTATCATCAACTTCAGTGAAAGAGTCAGATATCCCAAAGACAGCCTTTCGAAGAAGGTACGACCACTTTGAGTATTTGTTCATGCCCTTATGATTGACCAATGCTCCAGCGGTCTTTAGGGAACTCATGAACAGGGTGTTTCACTAGTATCTCAATTCCTTTGTTGTGGTTTTTGTGGATGACATTCTGGTATACTCTAGCTCTGGGGAAGAACACGAACAACACTTGAGGATCGTTTTGGGTACATTATGGGATCGCCGCCTCTATGAAAAGTTGTCAAAGTGCACTTTCTAGATCAGGGAGGTGAGATTTCTAGGGCATGTGATCTCAGAGCACGTAGTTTCAGTGGACCCCGATAAAATTAGTGCAGTCATGTCGTGGGAGAAAACAAATAATGTGTTTGATATTAGGAGTTTCCTTGGCTTGGCTGGTTATTACAGGCGATTCGTTCGGGATTTCTCTCAGCTTGCTTCACCGATGACCTCCCTCACCCAGAAAGGGGTGAAGTTTTTATGGGGTCCATAATTCTAGGTGATGTTCAAGGAGATGAAGAGGCGATTGACTACTGCCCTCGTGCTAATTTTTCTAGAGGATGGAAAGGGATATGTGGTCTATTGTGATGCTTCAGGTATGGGTCTTGGGTGCGTGCTTATGCAGGATGATCACGTGGTCGCGTATGGATCTCGCCAACTTTGACCACACGAAAATAACTACCTGACCCATTACTTGGAATTGGCAGTAGTGATGCATGCTTTGAAGACATGGTGTCACTACCACTTTGGGGATAAGTTTGTAGTCTACTATAATCACAAAATCTACGCTTATATCTTCTCGAAAAATGACCTCAACTTGAGGCAACATCGCTGGATCAATTACTTGTAGGGGTTTGACTTTGACATTTTCTATACCCCAGGAAAGGGTAATGTAGTGGCCGGCACCTTTAGTAGAAGGGTTCCAGTGCAGGATTTGAGGAATTCCAGTGATGAGTGGGCATTGATGGGGCTCTTTTCTCAGATGCATGTGGATACTAGGGAACACAGTGGAGGGTCATTCTTGGTGAGTGTCCAGTTGACTCCATCTTTGTTGGAGTCAATTAAGTGGGAAGAGGCTAGTGATGATCTTTGTTAGCGGTTGAAGTAGTTTCTTCATGGTGGGGAGACATCCTCTGATTGGTCATCGTCTCCCGAGGTTATCTTGTGCTTCAAGGGACGTTCAGTAGTGTCGTTATCTCTACGGAAGGTGGTGATGTAGGATAGCCACCAGTCTCAGTGGGCTATCCATCCTGGTGCCACTAATATGTATTATGATGTTCATCGATAGTTTTGGTGGCCTGGTATGAGACGGGACATAGTGGACGTTGTTTCGAGATGCTACACGTGCCAGCAGGTGAAAGCAGAGCACCAAAGGCCCTCTGGTTTGCTCCAGCCATTACCCATTCCTACTTGGAAGTGGGACGAGGTCGCCATGGACTTTATTGTTGGCTTACCACATACACCTAGAGGAAATAAATCCATTTGTGTGGTGATTGATCGTCTGACCAAATCAGCCCACTTCATTCCGATCAGAGATACATCTAAAGTGGATGAGTTGGGCCGTTTGTATCTTCAGAAGGTGGTGAGACTCCACAGAGTTACATAATCAGTTGTCTCAGATAGAGACCCTTTTTACACTTCTCAGTTCTGGTAAGGCCTTTATAAGGCCTTGGGGTCTCAGATTAAGATGATCATAGCATACCATCCTCAGATGGATGGTCAGACAGAGTGGGAAAATCAGATTTTGGAGGACATGCTCCGTGCATGTGTATTGGAATTTGGAGGTTCCTGGGATAGCCATTTGGGGTTGGTTGAGTTTTTTTATAATAAAAGTTATCAATCCTAGATTCCAATGGCTCCTTTTGAGGCACTTTATGGTCGGTCGTGTCGGTCCCCCCTGTGTTGGGCTGAGGTAGGTGAGACCTCAATATTGGGGCTGAGTCTGGTGTAGGAGACATCTGAGAGGGTCAATCTGATTAGGAAATGTTTATTGATAGCTTAGAGTCTCCATAAATCACATGTTGACCGGAGGCATCATGGCTTAGAGTTTTCTGTGGGTGATAGGGTATTCTTGAAAGTGGCCCCTTGTCTGGGCCATCGTCGATTGGGGAAGCAAGGGAAGCTGATGTCGCAGTAAGTCGGGCCGTTTGAGATCGTCAAGCATATTGGAAAGGTGGAATACAGGTTGGCCTTACCTTCTCAGTTGACTTCCATCCATGATTTCTTCCACATCTTTAAGTTGAAGAAATACAACCCGGATCTGTCCCGTGTGTTGAGTTGGGAAGAAATGGAGATAGAGCTTGACTTGTATGTTGTTGAGCGGCTGGTGAAAATAGTGGACTCCCAAGAGAAGGTACTTCAAGCGAAGTCTATTCCATTATTCTGGGTTCTATGGAATCATGGGAATGATACACATGATACATGGGAGTGAAATTCATGGGTCGAGGAAGAGTACCCATTCTTGTTTTCCAATCAAGCTTCATGTTGACTTTCTGGGGCGGAAAGTCCTTCATGGTGGGGAGAATTGTCACATACATGACATATTTTAAAGTTATTTTTCATTGAATTTACATTCTTGCTTTATTTTGGGGGTTTTCCATGCATTTTTGAAGGAAATGGTGGGTTTCCAAAATTTGGGCCAACCCGAGAGCCCATTTCAAATTTTAAAAATAAATTTTGTTTCTTTAATAACTCCTTCGTTTTTTAACCTTTTTCACCCATTCAACTTCAAAAATTACCTTAATTTAACTATTCAAACCTCTAAATAAATTTGGGCCCCGTAAAAATTCATTATCATCTTGGATTTGTGTGATCAAATTAGGTATTGGGCTAACCCGAAATCCAATTTCCAGTTTTAAATTTTTTTTAATTATTTCATAAAATATTCTTGTTTTATTATTTTTCAGTGATTCCACCTCTAACTTTCTCCCACTGTAACTAGACGCACCCCCAATCTCGTTTCCACCGCTTTGGAGATCGTATCAGCTGATAATTAGGGCCGAACTTCTCAGGTTGCTAAAATCGTCCAGATTTCTCAAGTAAGTGACTATCCTTCTAAGTTCCTTCCTTTTCCTTAAGCTTTATCCCTTTTTCCTTGAATCCCCAAATGTCCAGAAGCTAGGTCTTATTACCTAGGGTTTAATTTTGATTTTCTTGGTCCAATACCTTGGCTTTAGGTTTGATATCACTCCCTTGTGGTGCGGTGGTGGTGTGGTTGAAGTTCTGCACTAGGATTTGTGTTTCTTGACTCTTTTGGTAGGTGATTCCATTGTGAATGAAATTTTTGTGACTTATCTTGATTTTTTTATGGTATTTTTCTGTTTATTTCATTTTAATATTTCTGAAAAAATTGGTTTTAGTGGCATTTATAAAGAAAATGAATCTTAGGTGCCAATTTTTGGTGAAATTTGGTGTTTTTTTCATACAAATATTTTATTGGTTCATTTGGGGTTGTCATATAATTTCATAGTTGATTTTATTGAATTGTATTAGGACTGAAAAACATTTTTTTAATGTTTCTTCTTTTTTTTTGTTTCTGCGAAAGTTTTTTTAAATGGTGTTTGGGAAGCAAATGGGATTAAAGTGCCGTGTTTGTGTGAAAATGGGGGTTTTTTAAAGGATATAACTTCTTGGTTGACATGGGGCTGCCCCATAACTGAATTTTTGGTTTCATTAAAGTGTATTGAACTGAAATTTTGTTTTTATGACTTAAAAGTGTGCACATAGTGTGCATAGTGGATATTTCAAAGAATTTTGGGTGCAAAACAATGTGGGATTTTGAGAGGTTGTTTTATTAAAAAAATATAAGTGTTTTGTTGCGTGTTTTAAGTGGTATAAAATGTGATAGATACTGTATTGGTTATTTTTGACCAGTAATTATGTTTTATATGAAAATTTATTTATGTTTCATGCTGAAATTGATTGAGTACAAAAGAGGAAGCCCGGGTACCTAGGTGGGACAGATTTGTACTAGTACGGCTAGTGGACCGGATGGGTTTTGTCCCTGTTTCACTTAGAATTTGGATAACAACTGTAACACCCCGAGATTTTATGAAAAAGATTCTTTTTAATTTCATTAATGTCTTGTGTTATACGCTACACCAAAAAGAGATTTCACAACACACATCTCTGACTTGGCTTGAATTACACGCAATCGCGACCTTCCACGATAGCGTGTGTTGTACGCAACACCAAGTTTCACTAAACAACGATATGCTATTAAGATATTATTAAAACTAGCCGTTATGAATAGTAATAACTACTTTTTGAAATTTTGTAAATTTTATTTTTCAGAATGGACTTCATTTATGGATTAGGAGTATCGAATTTAGCCTAAGGTAAAATTTTGGTAATTTTCGGATAACTTTCATATTTTGATGAATAGTGGAAATTACTAAATTTTAATTAAAAACAACTTTTTCAATCGAAATAATTAATAGTTATAAATTATTAATTTGAGTGGTTTTAAAGTATATTTAGAATACATTTTTACAATTTAATACAATGTTGGACATTGGATGTAATTTCACATTTAAACCAGTTATAAACAAGTGTTAATCTTTTGATAGTTATTATCTCTTAAAAACACGCTATTTGTTGTGACAGCGGAAATTAATTATAAAATTAATTAATGCAACTTATATGTTGGGAATTTTGTAAAATAGAAATCATTTTTGAATTCGGAATATCAATTATAGCCTAGGGTGAAATTTTGGTACTTTTCTGAAAACTTTCAATTTTTGATGAATAGTGAAACCACTAAGTGGTAGGTTAAAAACTGAATTTTTCATAAAACATAATTTTACCGCTTCTGTGAATGGAATTTCGAAAATCCGACAGACACGGTTAATATCAAGGACTAAAATGTGGTTCAATGAGATGAAAATAATTTTTGGTGAATAGTAACTTTTTACTTTTTTTTTACCACGGTTAATAGTAAATAGGGTAACTAAGGGTAAATATGATATTATTATTACCCTAACACATGTCCTAATTATATTGGACAAGTGTAATTCGACCAAAAACAAACTTAGGAATAAAATATGACCATTTAGGTCCACTTGGATTAGATTAGGACATTTATTATTAATTTATTTAAAGAAGGGTTAAAATAGTTAAAATCAAAGTTTAATAAGTAAATCATTTTTAATATGGAGTTATACATAAGATAAATTCGACTATAAATATTCATTAGAAAGCTAAAAAGATTTCCTACATGATGGTATTTTATTTATAATTTTTAGACATTAAATAATTTAATTTATTTATGACACAATGATGATGAAGTAATTATCTTATTAATGAAATATTGACATAATTGATGTTATAAACACCAAAATAAATGTAATTTGAGACTTTTTATGAATTACACTAATTTTATAGGTTACTATGATATATTAGTGTTGATTTAATCAACTTGGTTTGAACATATAATTCTGTTATGACTTTCACAAAAATCATATATCAAATAGTGTCAAAATTGACACAAAATAGTTTTTAAATCAAATATTATATTATTAATTGTTATTTTATTCCTAAAAATCTAAGGTTCGGCCAAATGACTTAGATAAGGATATATATATTAATAATAAAAAATTTGGGGTTCTTTTGGCATGTTATAGTAAGTGTATTAACCATATAGTGTAAGAAAACAAAAAGACACGGTAAAAGTTAAATTATTTAACTTAGAGTTAAATCTAATTGATAAGGTTAAAATAATAACCTAAACTTGTCTAAATCCTATTGGTTGTTAGTATTTCGACCCATACCCACTTTAGCTTCGAAATAAGACCCTTTGGAACCATTATAAACCGATTTTGACTTTAATATAAAATAATATTTTGAGATTTTCCTAAGGTGCCCCTCTCCTCCCTTATAAAAGGGCACCTCCTCCCCCTCCTCCTCACACCAATTTGAGCACTCAAGCTCAGCCAACCCCTGCCAAAATCCCTTCTCCACTTCCCTAGAATAATCCTAGAGGTCCTGGTCTTCTTCAAAGACCAATCTTAGTTCCCTAAGTGGAGGATTCAAAGAGGCGTTCCAAAGAAGAGGTAATATCCATTACCGATCTTTTCAATTTCTTTCTTCTTCAACTTCTTCTTCTTTAGTTGTTTCATGATAAAGTAATAACATCAGTATTAATTACATACTGATATGTTATTATAAATATGAAACAACCCTAATTCACCTTCTATCCATCCTACAGAAAAATGAAATCACCGCGCGTGCGTACGTACGGAATACCGTCTCCACGCCGTGGTGTAATCTATTTTCCACCACCACCTTAATAGGATGGGTATAATGGTGTAATAAGTAACTATATATGATTATTATAAATTGATATTGATACTGAAATAGTCTACATACACTTCAACACAATTCCACGACCATGGGAACGATATCATCGCTCGTGCGTACGTACGGACTACCGTCCCCACGACGCGATGAGATTCATTCTCAATGATTAACCATTCATGAATGATTATAAAGTATATATAATAAGTACTAATGAAATATATGACATAATAATGATACTGTATTTATGTAAATTTATATGTATGTCATCTACTTAATTCCATTCACTTCAATAAAGAAATGAAAACAGCGTTCATGCGTACGTACGGACTACCGTCTCCATGAACGGTGTATTTCATTCCATTTATCGATATTATATATATATATATATATATTCTGAATATATATTATATATAAATCATGTTTTACATTCTGGATATAAGTAATCATGATCCAAGTAATCATATTAATAATTACAAGTTAAAAACATGAACGACAAATGAGACGATTTTACCCAAAACGCTACTTTAACATGAATTTACAAAAGAACAGGTAATATAAAGTCATAAGTGGACCATATATGATATAATAACAATGAATATGATTCTGGAATAAGTCAATAACATGATTTAAATCATTATACAGGAGGTTCGGACACTTACAAAGCAAGTCGGACCTAAGGTAAGGGAAATATCACAATCTCATTTTTATCCGAGATTGTTTATTCGTAAGTATTTACTGGGGTGTATTTTATCATCCACGTCCAGGTTTCATCAATATGTAATATTATTTCCATCCACCTACAATTGTTTAAATCCTATTTTACCCTTTGGTGAGTTTTTAGTAAAATATATGAAAGGAATCTTTTGAAGTTTTTCGAACGAGGTACTTTTTTGACTTTTCCGACAAAAGTACAAAGAATGTTTTTTTTAACTTATACGGCATGAATGGATTTTTAAAAAAATTATTTCCAAGAAGATTCCTTTACAAGTTTTCAAGTTTATTTTTTATAAACTTCTTTTATTTTAAAGTCATATGACATGTTAAGAAAGGAAAAACGTTTTTGAAGAAGAAAGGATATTTTCCTCAAGAATGGAGTTCAAGTGTTTTATCAAAATTATTTTCCATCTAAGATAATAAAGGGTTCTATTTTTATCCATATTATTACATTTATTTGATCATGTTGTGATGGAATATTTTTTATGAATTCCTTTATCTTATATGAATTGTTTTATGATGTCATGTTGTTTAAGAATCCCATTTTTATTACATGGGTCACGCTATGATGTATGCTTTATGATTATGTGGCACACATAAGAAAGGATTCATTATAAGATGGGTGGGACCTATATCTCCCTCCAATGCATTGGGTAAAGATTTTATATCTCATGAGATAGACATGGATGGAATGGTAGGTTATACCGGTTCAGTGAAACAGGACTGAAACGAGGGTTACTCGATTCAGAAAGGGACTTTGTCCACTAAGATAGTCTTGGCAATGAGTCTTGACTAACAAGAAATGATTTTCCATGATTATGTGTGTATGCCACAAAGTTTCATGTTTTAAGTTATGATTATTGGGATTACATTTCACTTCCATGATTTATCCCATGATTATGAAATTATGCTCTCTTTTGCAGGTTAAGATTTCCAAAAGTTATGTTATTATGAATATGATGTGATTGATTTTTCTTTTGTTTACCCTTACTGAGCATTTGAGCTCACCCTTTTATGTTTTATTTTCCCCAGGATATAAAGAAAGGTTTTAGGTAAAAAAAAAGGGGAAGATCTTTATGGGAGATATTGAAGATCTTTCACCACGATTAGAAGATTACGTTCCGAGTTTCCAAAGACACTAAACTATTACGATCCTTGTGTGTGTGTTTTTGTTATGTACTAAGTATTCCTCAAATGTAATGTAATGTCCATGTACGTCAGGCTTCGGGTCTCTACAACAACAACTCAAACTAAAATATATGGATGATTATTGGGGACCAATAGGTTATGGTTATGTTCCCTACTAGTGGTTCTTTCATGAGAATGGATTTTTCTATAGTTACTTTACACCGAGGTACGAGGTACATAGGGCCCAAGACAACCTAGTGCCTAGGGGAGTTCCCAATGTTGTTGCTCATTGTATTTGTAGTATGTATCCATGTATTATGGTGTGTTTGGAAGTAAATTAAAGTATCTAACATTTATATTTAAATTTGTGAACATTCTGAAATTTTTTTATTGAAAACTGTTTTCAAATGAAAGTTACATTTCTTGGAATTTTAACACTGCTTTTCCTTGCCTATTAAAACTGCTTTCTTTTTCACATAGTATTGCATAATATTTCGAATAATTGGGTGGTATCCTATTGGGATTAGTCTCACACCCTACTTACACCCCTTGGGTGTAAGTAGACTTGGTTATGTTTGACTCAGGTTAAGTAAAGGTTACGGGTGATGGTGGTTCAGGGTGTTAGTTCTCATCCTTGGTGCGGAGTTGTGGAGACGGCTTATGGTTGATTACCCCTTTTCATGTGGAGTCCTTGGGGATGTCCTAGTTCTGTATTTATTTTTATTTTTACCTATTTTATTTTCTTTAAACCAATTTATTCATTTCTAGTTTTTTGTTAAGACTTTTTTGGCTCAAAAATTTCAGATTTATATTATTGATTGTTTTAATGTGTTATGCTTTCATACTCAGGTAAATCATTCCCAAACCTAAATTAATGATACCCAAGAACTTGTGCTAGCCCGTGGGGATAGGGAACTCCCTTCTTACCTTTACATGATCTAGGTTTGGTTCCAGTTTGATAGTGACCAGATTCGGTTCGTGATAATAAATCTATGAGACAAGCATAGTGGATTGGGTTTACTCACCAATACTATAAGCAAGATAGGATTGGATTTACTCCCCTATTTTATGAGTAAAATGGATTAGGTTTACTTCTCAGTCCGATAAACATATTGTATTTGGTTTACTCTTTAGTCCTATAAACGTAGTGGGTTGGATCTACTCATTGGTCCCATAAAAATGGTATATCTGGTTCAATATGTGGCCCCATAAACGTAATGATCTCATGATATGTAATGATTTATCCAATAAATTATAAGATTATATATTTTTGGTATCACCCTTTACCTAATTATATATCCTTATAAGTGTGTTCCATATGAAAATAATAATACATCTATTTAAATCATAGTATGTTTAATGAGTGAAATATTGGTTACATATAAACTTCTATGAGGTGTAAAAATTAGAATAATGAAATAAAGTGGATACATAGGTAATAGCCCTTTAATTGTATTAATAAAGTATGGGGTGTTCAAAATATATATAGTAAAGGGTATCTGATGAATTCAATAGTTACCCCAATTCAATCAAATGTTATGTGTACCTAAGTGAACACCATTAAATCATAAGAATGAAGTACAATGTATTCTTGATGAAAATGTATTTTCATAAAGGTTATCTTTATTCATGGTTATATATAAGGAAAGAAAAAAATAAGTGATGGATAAATCTAGATAAATAAAAAAAATTAAAGTGGAATCATTAAAAGATATTTCAAAAACTTTTGTAACATTTTCATCAAAACAATGATTTGGTTCACCTTCAATATAAAATTCAAAATGTGAGAAAATGAATTTTTAAATAATTATTTGAAAAAATATATCCTAATAATGGAACCCTGAAATATAATAAAATTGTGGGAAGAGAAACTTGGAGAATAATATAGGATATTGGAAAAAAATTTAAAATAGATCATTTCATAATTTTCAAAGTATATAGATTGTGTTTGAAATTAAATTGATGGAATGTAATGAAAATAGAAAAGGAAATGTAAAGACTTCAAAAAAAATTGATATAAAAATATTCCAAAATATATATATTTTATAAAGAGAAGATAATTTGCATGGATATGGAAGAGAATGATCAATTGAAGAGAGAGATAAAAAAAATTCCTTTATCTTCAATTCTTTTTTTATTTTATTTCTAGACAATCTCACTTTTGTTGAGTCAATAATGTTTTCCTTATGACTATACCATTCCTTCGCACTTGGGGGAGAAAGATGAGTCAATAAGGTTTCCTTTTAACTTTACCATTTCCTCTTGTTTTGAAAATCACAAACACCTTATCTCAAGGGAAATTTCATTTTACCCTGTGTTTTACTTCTATAAGGAAAATTTTCCTTCCCTAAGGAAATTTTTCATTACCATATTTTTCATTGTTCATTATCTTTTCTAATTATAAAATTCGGTTTCGTATCCAAAACCTCATAATCATATAATACTTAGATAAGGATCATTATGTTTTCAGACTCTGAATTCAGACTCAGAGTTCTCTGAATTCAGACTCCGAACTCTTATGAGTTCTGACTTCGAGTTCTCTGAATTCAGACTCTGAGATCTTCTGAGTTCTGAATCTGAGTTCTCTGAATTCAGACTCCGAACGATTCTAAGTTTTGACTCTTAATTCTAATAAATTCAGACTCCGAACTCTTCTGAGTTCTGACTCCTAATTCTAATGAATTCAGACACCGAACTTTGTAAGTTCTGACTCTCAATTCTCATGAACTCTAACTCTGAACTGTGTAAGTTCAGGTTCTGAATTCTTGTGAATCCAGACTCCAAATTTCCTTGAAATTCAGACTTTGGAATTCCATAGAGTTATGGTTCCTAATTCCTTAGAAAACAGAATCTGAATATCCTTGTATTATAGACACCGAATGTGTTTTTGGTTAGACTCTGAACTTTTATTTTCTTACATTCTGAATATTTGATTTTGGTTAAGTAACCATATTTTTTGTTACACTTATTTCTATTATAAAATTATGTCATTCATTCAGTTACTAACTAACCATTGTTTGAGTGACATGTGTACAGGACCCTCTGAAATTCAAGGAAAAATATGATCGTTGGAGGAGGGAGCCGACTGTTTGAGCTGTGCCTATAAATAGGATCTCATTTGAAATAGATCATAACTTTGATGAACAAGTTGATCAATCTAGAGATTACATGCTACTGAAGTAATTTATAGAGAGAGAGGCTTTATTGCGTTGTGAATACTAAACTTCTTGTTCAAATTTGTTTTGTGCGACTCCGATTTTTGTTGTGTAAAATCGAGGGCTTCTGGGGATAGGAATACAGAGGTGTCGACTACCTTGAAGTTGAGGACTTCCTTGCTGAGGAAGACAGAGGTGCCAACTTCTTTGAAGATGAGGGATTGCGGGGATAGCAATACAGACTCTGATATTTGTATTGAGGGCATACCCTGGTGTGGGTAAGATAGAATTTCTTGAAAGTATAAATCAAGTGACCTTTATCCAAGGTTGTTGGATACCCTTCTCTTTGGATTAAAAGATTTACTACTTGTTACTTGTTTTCTTACAAGTTTTCCGCTGCATTTTATTTTTTGATGATTTTATAAATATCATATACTTCCTTATACTTTTATACTCTAATTTAGTGAGATTCTATATGCTTTAAGGAAGAATATTTATCTTTGTAAACTTTCATTAAGTTTTATTTTCCGGGACCATCTTTTCAGAATCACTTTCTCGGAATCACATTTCCAAAATCTAGCAAGTTTATAGAACTTAGAGGTTTTGTGAATTACCTTATTTAACCTTGTTAAACATAACCATCTTTAAAAGTTCCAAAGTATTTTTTTCAAAGAATACAATTCACCCCCCCCCCCTCTTGTATATTGAGCATCATTAGATACTTTATTCAGTATCTCTATTAATTTGATCCTACATTTGGTATTATAGAGTATATCATACTCACATACCATCTTAACAATTAGTATCAGAGCATGGTGACCTTGTACCCTATACTAATTCAACAATTAGTATCAGAGCAGGTCTATGAAATACTTATATCCACATATAAGTTTTCCTTGCTCAGTTTTCATTGTTCTATCTTTTTCTTTGCTTAGGAATATTTTCCTTGAATCTGAACTCTTTCTATTAACAATCTTGTGTGAAAAGATTTTTCTTTAATATGGCAGGAATCAATGTTGGTTCTATAGAAAATCTCAATCCAACAAGACCACCTATTTTTGATGGGAATGATTATGAATATTGGAGAGATCACATGAAGACTTTCATTATCAATACTGGAGTAGATAATTTTGTTATGCTTATTAGAGGATATAAAATCCCTGACAAGGAAATTAGTACCTTCACCAATCTAGAAAAACATGAATATCAATTGAATTATAAGGTACGCAATACATTTCTTTGTTCTATGACTAGAAATATATATAGCCAAATTTCATATTGTGAAGCAGGAAATTGTATTTGGAAGAAACTTGAAGTTAATCACTTTGGTACTTCCAAAGTAATTGAAACTAGAAGAGCCATGCTCAGAGCTGAGTATCATGGTTTATGCTTTCCTTATGGAGAACCCATATGTAAGGTGCAACAAAGATTCATGAATATTGTGAATAGTTTACAATATATGGGTGAGAAAGGATTAGATGATGAAGCTTTTGTTGATAAGATCATAGACATTATGCCAAATGAATGGGAATCCAAGAGGACTTCTATTGATGAGAACATAAAGGTCACTCAGATTTCTCTTGATGAAATTTTTGTCACTCTTCTTCAACAAGAGACTATAATTAAGAGAGATGCTGAAAATGTAAAGAAGAAGAATGGTAATGGCAATGTTGCTTTTACTACAACTTCAAATCATATAAAATCCATGACTCTTGAGAGAGTTACTAGATCCAAATCTAAGAAGATTGTTATTCAATCTAAATCTAGTGGAAGTTGATCTTCAGAAAATGAGTTAGAAAATCTTGCTCGAAGAATGAATAAGATTTTTGGATAGAAAAACTTTCAATACAGATATAAGAAGAAAGAAAGAAAAGATAAGAAAGATTCATAAGTCACATGTTGTGAATTCAAAAGAGCTAGACATATAAGGCATGATTGTCCTATGATTAAGAGAAAATAAATAAAGGAAAAGATTTCTGAGAGAAACAAAAACAATTACTACAAAGCTAAAGCTAAGAAAGTCTTGAAAGCTAACAACACCTGGAGTGCCAGTGGTGGTAACTCTTCAGATGAATCATCAAATTACGAATATTCTGGATAGAAGAACCTAGGTCTAATATCTAGACTACCTATTGAAAATAATTGTTTGATGGCAAAGGTGCACAATGCTGGATCAATGACCAATGTTTCTTTAAGTTCAAATTATAGTAATGATAAATATTATGAATCTTTGGATAAAGAATCTTCTTATGATGAAGATAATACTTTACCTTCCTATGAAGAAGTTTCTAGGTTTTCTAAGCTCCTTGAGATTGAGAATTAAATACTCATGAAAAATCTTGATAAAGAAAATTCTAGGAATACTATTATAACTAAGGAAATATCAGATCTTTCTAAAGATCTTGATAAGAAAAAGGTTGATTTTGAAAGTATTTCAAAAAATCTTGAGGAAGTAAATTCAGAGAAGAATAAACTTTCTAAGGATCTAGAAAACATAATTTCTAAGAAAAAAGTTTTCGAGCCTAACTCTAGTTACAAATCAAATGTTTTAGAATACAAAAACTTGGTTATCAAACTAAAATTTGAAATTTTTTCCTTGAGAAAGTGTTTGTCAAACTTTACCTTATGTAAGGAAAATTTTGATAAGATGTATTCTCAAATCCAAACTCTAAGGAATAATTCTGGTTTTGGTTATACTAGTTCTAAATCAATTTTTAGCAACAATTATTTTGTTCCTCAAAGTGATCCATTCTGTACTAAGTGTCAGTGTGGTGGAAACTGGGAAAAAATTGTTCCTTAAAAAAACTCAGTCTTTAGGATTTCATAAAGCCTATTTTTCTAAGAAAATGTGGGTGCCTAAGATTTTGGTTTTTGAAATTTCCAGATCCAAGAAAGTTTGCATTCTAAAAGTCTAAATCTTTTGTTTTCAGGAAAATAGAGATAGTACCAACAGAAATACTTGGTACATGGATTATGGATGTTCCCAGCATATGACTGGTAATAAAAACTACTTTAAAAAGATTATCAAGACAAAAGGATGAAAAGTAACTTTTGTAGATAATTCTCAGGGAGAAATTATTGGTATAGGTAACATCATTCTTCTTAGAAAAACTTTGATTTCAAATGTTTTATTTTTTAAGGGTCTTAATCACAACCCCATTAGCATAATCCAATTATGTGATGAAGGTTACCTTATGAATTTTGGGAATGAAAAGTTCTTAGTACACAATTCCAAGGAAGAGTTTATTCTTTCTGCCCATAGGTAAGATAATGTATACACACTAAAATTATAATACCTTAGGAGCCAAGATATACCCCACCTTACTGCAATGGAAGATCATTATTGGTTTTGGAATAGAAGGTAGGGTCACTGTAACCTTAAGAAACTATGCAAAATTTCTAAGAAAAGATTAGTTAAGGATCTACCGAAGCTTAGATTTGATTCTTCAAAAGTTTGTGATCTTTATCAATATGTAAAAGCAACATAAATCAAGTTTTAAATCAGTCGGTGAAGTCTCAACTACTTATGAATTATAGTTAGTGCATATGGATCTCTTTGGTCCTACAAAAACTGGAAGCATTGGAGGCAGGTATTATATATTTGTGTTAGTTGATGATTACACTAAATTTACGTGGGTCTATTTTCTAGAAAAGAAGTCTAAAGCCTTATTGTATTTTAAAAGTTTTAGTGCCCAAGTTAAAAATGAGAAAAACATTCCATTGAAAACTACTCATAGTGATCATGGTGGAGAATTTCAAAATTCTGATTTTGAAACTTTTTGTAGTAGAAAAGGCATTACTCACAATTTATCAGCGCCTAGAACACCTCAACAGAATGGTGTTGTTGAAAGAAGAAATAGAATTATTTAAGAGATAACAAGAACCATGTTGAATGAGTATTCTATAGCAAGACATTTTTTAGATGAAGTTGTAAGTACTACTTTTTATACTATAAATCAATTTTTAATTAGACCACTTCTTAATAAAACACCATTATGAGTTATGGAATGGTAGAAAACTTAGACTTTACTACTTTAAGTATTTTGGTTTCAAGTTATTCATTCTGTATACTAAAGATAATTTACATAAATTCACACCAAAATCTGATGAAGGAATTTTCTTAGGCTACTCCACAACTTCTGAGGCTTATAGAGTTTTCAATTAAAACACTTGTACTGTTGAAGAGAGAGTACATGTCAAATTTTATGAAACTGATCCTTTTGTTTTTAAACAACCCCAACCTACAACTTTGGATGTGTTTTCAAAAAATGATTATCAACCCCTAATAGAAGATCCTTCTGATAAGGAAAATGTCCAAGAATATATTTCTGAAACATTTACCCCAGAAGATTTCCTACCCTATGTTGATGAACAGGTTTTACAAAACCCAAATCAGTTGTTTCTAAAGAATCATCCTAGTTATAGTATCATTGGTGATGTAAATCAATCTGTAAGGACTATAAGTTACTTAAGAAATGAAGTAGAACATCTATCATTCCTTTCTCAATTAGAACCAAAAAGCACTAATGAAGCTTTAGGTGATGATGATTGGATTAAAGTCATGCAAGATGAACTAAATGAATTTAAAAGGAATAAAGTCTGGACCTTGGTTGAAAGACCTAAGGAAACATCTGTTATTGGTGTTAAATGGGTCTTCAGAAATAAGGGTGATGAAAATGGAATCATAGTAAGAAATAAAGCTATATTAGTTGCTAAAGGCTATAATCAATAAGAGGGAATGGACTATGAATAAACCTATGCTCCAGTAGCTAGACTTGAATCTATTTGTATCTTACTTTCCTTTGTAGCATTATTTAATTTTAAACTTTTTCATATGGATGTGAAATTTTATTTCCTTGACGGTTATGTTCAAGAGGAATTTTTTGTTGAACAACCTCCTGGTTTTGAAGATACAAAACATCCTGATCACGTTTTTAGACTTACCAAAGCTTTGTATGGACTTAAGCAAGCCCCTTGAGCCTGGTATGATAGACTTACAATATTTTTTCTTCAAAATAATTATTTTAAAGGAAATTTAGATCCAACCATTTTTATAAATAAAGATAAGAAAAATGTTTTGATTGTTCAAATTTATGTTGATGACATTATATTTGGTTCAACTCAGCAATCTTTAACTGATTCCTTTGTGAATCTAAGGAAATCTAACTTTGAAATGAGTATGATGGGTGAGTTAAAAAATTTCATTGGTTTTAAAATTTCTCAAAAACCATAAGGAATATATGTATACAAACATAAGTATATTAAATATCTTCTTAAAAAGTATGGATATGACAACACTAAGAGTATTAGTACTTCCATTGGTGCCTCAAACACACTTGATCTTGATGAAGTTGGGAAACCAGTAGATCAAACATCTTTTAGAGGTATGATAGGAAGTTTACTTTACTTGATAGCTATTCGTCCAGATTTAATGTTTTTAGTATGCTTATGTATAGGATATCAATCAAATCCTAAGGAATCTCACTTAAAGGCAGTGAAAATAATTTTCTGCTACTTAAAGGGAACCATGGATTTAGGACTTTACTATACTTCTGGAAATGATTTTGTTTTTAGAATTTTTTCAGATACTGACTTTGGTGGATGTAGAATGGATAGAAAGAGTACATCCGGAACATGTCATTTATTAGGAGATTCATTAGTTTCTTGGTCATTTAAGAAGTAACACTCAGTATCACTTTCCACTACTGAAGCTGAATATGTAGCAGCTGGAAGTTGTTGTGCTCAAGTGTTGTGGATGCAACACACACTCACAGACTATGGTATGAGTTTTACCAAAACCCAAATTTTGTGTGATAATACTAGTGTCATTGCTTTAAAAAAACCCTTCACATCATTCTCATGCAAAACACATAGATATTAGACATCACTTTCTTAGGGATCACACACAAAAAGGAGATATCATTCTTCAATTTATCGGAACGCAAGATCAACTTGCTGATATTTTAACAAAATATTTACCCTCTGATAGATTTTAATACAATAAATAGAAGTTAGGAATGATAACCATAAGGTAATCCTCCATGTTAACTTACTGTTGAACCAATATCCTTACAGTAATAAACTCCTTTTCATAGGGGGAGTACATTTGTTTGTCAGTTTTTCAAAAAAAAATTGTAGTGAGTTTTTCATGTTTTTCCCAATGAAGTTTTTCAAGTTTTTTTCATAGTGAGTTTTTCAAGTTTTTCTTAATGAAGTTTTTTAAGTTTTTTATAATTAAGTTTTATAAGTTTTTCGTAGTGAGTTTTTCAAGTTTTTCGTAATGAAGTTTTTTTTTCTTCTCAAGTTTTTCGTAATGAAGTTTTTCATGTTTTTTGTAATGAATTATTTAAAGTTTTTTGTAATGAAGTTTTTCAAGTTTTTCATAAGGAAAATTTTCGAAGTCTAAAATTTTCATACGCAAAATTTTCGTAATGAAGATTTTCGTAATGAAGATTTTCATAATAGAGTTTTTCGTGGTAAATTTTTCTTTTCTTTGAGAATATAAAGTTCTTCAAGAAGAATATTACCTATTACGAATAATCTTACTGGTAATCCGAAAGGTATGTTTTCTTTCTTAAGTTTTCGTAATCATCATTTACTTGCTGGTATTTTATTTTTTGTTTTAAATTTTTCAGATTCTAGTGTCCTTAAATCCGAATTTTTTTCTTAAAAAACCTCAAAAGATCATATTCTATCAAGATTTCCTTGCGGCTATCATATCAATTTTCAGATCTAATCAGAAGTTTTACAGCCTTTGGATCAAGTTTTGAAGATGAATCGTCACTTATAACACCTATATAAAGGACCCCCAAAGGGTTGTCCCACATCATATTTCAAGCCTTTGCGTGTCGAAGCTCTGACCCCTTTCAAAATCCCATTCCAAACTTCTCAAATCTTGCTCAAATCTGAATTTCTATTTAAGTTCCTTCTCAAGATATGTCAATTGTCAAGTCGATTTCGGAGTGGAAGATTTAAAAAAAGAGGTTGGTGAATCCGAATTTCTTTGCCAAGTACGATTCCATTATATCAAAGAACATTAGGTTGAATGGATGGGAAAGATTTGCATATAAAATCTAGGAGCTCAAGATGTAGTTTATCAAGGTCTTATTTTGGAATTTTATTAATTTGTGAGTTTTTTTAAAGAAGAAAAGAGGAGAAAATTTTCTTTCAAAATCTATGCAAAAACTTATGTCCTTTCGTACACTAAGGATGTTAGCTTGGTAGGGTTGTCTTATGAAGGGGAAGCTGAGTTATGTTCCCATAAATTTCCTAATAATAAAGGAAGTTTCAATAAGCTGAAGGCTATAGAGTGTCTTGGACTTTCAGATGTCAAGACTCCAAAAATTGCTCATTTGTCTACAAATAATTGGATCCTTGAATAGTGTTTTCGAGGTTTCATCATTTCAAAAAAGGGTTATAAGGACACCTTGAAGAAGAGTGACATGTACATATTATATTTTCTAGTGAATCTGAGGAAGATCAACTTGATGAAACATATTCTCATTAATATTGAGAATATTAAGAATGGGAACTTGAAAGCTCAGATAATCATGTATCCAGCCATCCTCTCTAAGCAATTGTTCTGTGTCTTGATTCTTTCAAGATTCCTTGCAGTTCCAAGCCGGGTAATTGGAAAGTCATGTTAGTAAGTGATGATACTTTTAAGAGAATGAATATTCGTTTCTATAAAGGTTCTGTAGAATTCTATGACTTACCAGAGGAAGAGGCTGAAGTTGTTTCGAAGGAAAAATAAGTTCTTAAACCATCAAAAAAAGAAGGAAAGAAGAAGAATATGGAAAGAAGTAGTAGAATAAGAGAAAACCCCTAAATCTAAGGAAGCTCAATCCGCACCTCCAAAACCTAAGAAACAAAAAGCTTATCCAGATGAAGTTGTAGAAAAGTGGAGAGAAGACAAGAAAAATCAGAAAGAAAGAGATCTACAGTTTTGGCTTGGATCCTACTGAAGCTAAGGATTTGAAAAAGAAGACAGTAGGTGAGCTTGAGAAGAAATCTAAAGAAAAGAAGTTAAAGAAAAAGATGTCTGAGACTGAGATTGTGAAATACCTTCTGAGGGATATTGAAAAAGCTTTTGATAAAATTCTGGTACCAGAATCCTTCCTGGTAGAAATTTTACCTGAGACTTCGGGGAAGAAGTTTATGACTCCAGAAAAAGCCCAAGAAAATATTGTTGAAGAAAAGGAAGTTGTGGAAGAAGTGCAAGAAGGAGAAAGTAGTGGTGATAGAGAAGACCTCATAAAGCAAGTTGAAGACTTTCATGACAAGGAAAGGGCATCTGAAAATTTTTCAATCCGAACTTCACAAGAAAAATCTTCAAAGCTTTCTACTCCTGGATTAGATGACATGGATGAAGATGAAGTTAAAAAGTTATCTAAGGAAGAAATTTATAATTGTTATTTCATTCACCTTGAAGATGCTGATGCAGGAGATGATAAGGAGAAGTTTGATGAAGATATAATTGTTCAGTTGTTTGATAGTGAACATGAGTCTCTAGATGAGGAAGTTGTTCTGAGAACTGATAAGGGGAAACAGGTGGTTGTGGATACACCTAATAAATTTGTTTTAAAGAAAAAAGAAGCTGGTGGATCTTTTAAGAAGAATCTTGTTGATATAGAGAAAGAGCCCTCACCAAGCAAAGTCTCATATTCAGAATCATCATCCCTAGGACATGATTTCGTCATTCAATCACTAAAAATATTGTTGATACCATTTCAATATTTCCAAGCATTGACTCGAGATGTTAGATGCTCCAACATAGATTCAATCAAAAATCGGATTCAGTATCCATGGTGATGGATAAGTGTGTAAAACTTGAGGCTAATTTCAAGAACTTCTTCATTAACTACGATGCCCACAAGAAATCTTGTAATAAAGTGATTAGCTGGTCAAAAGAAAATAGTTGAATATTTGAGAGAGCTTGATGAGTTTAAACATGAAGTTAAGGAATCTTTTGATAATGAAGCTAGTAAAATCAAGGATCTCATGACTATCTTTGAGGAAAAGCTAACTCTTGAGTAGAATACTCGGATTCAAGAGGTAAACAATCTGAATGGGAAGCAATATTCTGTTGCCCAAAGATGGAAGATAGAAAGGGATCTTTGGATCAAGATCGAAGAGAAGCTAGTTAGGTAAGATGATTTGTTGAAGACTCGGGCAGAGGCTCTGAAGTCTCAGGAAGAGAAGATCAAAGCTTTAGAAAAGAAAGCAGAGGATCAGGGTCAGATCCTAAAGCAAGCAGAGGAAGACCACAAGGAACTCAAAAAGCATAAAACCAATGTGAATAAATTGATACCCAAGGATAAGGAAGGAAAATATATCCAATCCAATCTTTTGTTGTATTCTTTCCTTATACAAATTCTTCCTATCTTAATGAAATTTTGGTTTCTCGTTTTTTTTTGGAAGCTTTGTACTAATATTTCAGGTAATATAATTTATTTTCAATTCCCTCAAATTATTTTGGAAAATCAGAAATGGGGAGAAAGGAAAAAATAATACTAAGAAAAGAAGAGATATCCCTAAGTAAGGGGGATTTTATCTAAGGGGGGGTTTTCATTACAGAGGTTTCTGTGCTCAAGATAATGAAAAATCTCATTCCGAAAATCTAAAATATGATCCTTAGAGTTTTAAAGCCTAAGGTAGAGTTAGTCATATTCATCATTGTCCATGTATAAAGGGAGATAAGTTTTATTTAAAAGTCTAGAAAAATATTGTCTAAGTCATTTTATTCTTTTTCGTAAGGATGTTTGTGATTTCAAAAAAAATGAGACTATTGAGTGAATAAGGTTTTCCTTATGAATTTTCCATTCCATTAAACTTGGGGGTGATTGATGAGTCAATAAGGTTTCCTTATGACTTTACCATTTACTCTTGTTTTGAAAATAACAAACACCTTATCTCAAGGAAAATTTCACTTTACCCGGTGTTTTACTTCTATAAGGAAAATTTTCCTTCCCCAAGGAAATTTTTCATTACCATGTTTTTCATTTTCATGATCTTTTCTAAGTATAAAATTCAGTTTCATATCCAAAACCTCATAATCATATAATACTTAGATAAATAGAATTCTGTTTCAGACTCCGAATTCAGACTCCAAGTTCTCTGAATTCAGACTCCGAACTCTTCTAAGTTCTGACTCCAAGTTGTCTGAATTCAGACTCTGAACTCTTCTGAGTTCTGAATCCGAGTTCTCTAAATTCAGACTCCGAACTCTTCTGAGTTCTCACTCAGAATTCTAATGAATTCAGACTTAGAACTTTGTGAGTTCTGACTCCGAATTCTAATGAATTTCGACTCTGAACTTTAAGTTCTGAATCCAAATTATAATTAATTCAGACTACGAACTTTGTAAGTTCTAACTCCTAATTCTCATGAACTCTGACTCTGAACTTTGTAAGTCCAGGTTATGAATTCTTGTGAATCCAGAATCCAAATTTCTATGAAATTCAGACTCCGGAATTCCATAGAGTTTAGGTTCCGAATTACTTAGAAAACAGAATCCGAATATCCTTGTATTATAGACACCGAATGTGTTTTTGGTTAGACTCTGAACTTTTATTTTCTTACATTCCTAATATTTTATTTTGGTTAAGTAACCACATTTTTTCTTACACATATTTATGTTATAAAACGATTTCATGCATTCAGTTACTAACTAACCATTTTTTTGAGTGACACATGTACAGGTCCCTCCAAAATTCAAGGAAAAATATGACCGTTGGAGGATGGAGTCGACCGTTCAATTTGTGCCTATAAATAGGAGCTCATTTGAAAGAGCTCATAACTTTTATGAACAAGTTGATCAATCTAGAGATTACATGTTGCGGAATTGATTTCTAGAGAGTGAGGCTTTATTTATTTGTGTGTACTAAACTTCTTGCTCAGATTTTCTTTGTGATACTTCGATTGTTTCTGTGTACAATCGAGGGCTTTCGAGGATAGGAAGACAGAGGTGTTGACTAACTTGAAGTTGAGGGCTTCCTTGCTGAGGAAGAAAGAGGTGCTGACTACCTTGAAGTTGAGGGCTTGCGAGGATATCAAGACAGACTCCGATATTCGTATCAAGGGCTTACACTGGTGTGGGTAAGACCGATATTCTTGAAAGTATAAATCAAGGGACCTTTATCCAAGTTTGTTGGATACCCTTCTCTTTAGGTTATAAGATTTACTACTTGTTACTTGTTTTGTTACAAGTTTTCTGCTGCATTTTATTTGTTTTGGAAAGTATAACTATCTTATACTTCCTTATACTTGTATACTCTGATTTAGTGAGATTCTATATGCTTTAAGGTAGAATCTTTATCATTGTAAACTTTCATTAAGTTTTATTTTATGAAACCATCTTTTCAGAATCACTTTCTCGGAATCACATTTCTGGATTCTAGAAAATGTACAGAACTTATAGGTTTTGTGAATTACCTTGTTTAACCTTGTTAAACATAACGATATTTAAATGTTCCAAAGGAATTTTTTTTAAAGAATACAATTCACACCCCCCCTCTTGTATATTGATCATCATTAGATACTTTATTCAATATCTCTATTATTTCGATCCTATATTTGGTATTATAGAGTATATCACACTCACATACCATCTCAACAACTTTTCACTGGGTTAAGAGGTAATCCTTTACATGACCTAAATTCCCAAAGGCTCAAAGGACTTATAATTAAATGGATTGAATTCCTAGTGGTGCAAGGTCTAAACTTAAATAGCTCCTCCTATAATCCTATCATCAGTCCCCACTAACTCATCATATCTACAGCCCCACGATTTCCTACATAGAAATGTTGTATTCTCTGTGTTGGTGTTTTCTACTACTAATGATCATTTTCACCACTTTTTAACCCTCAATAGACTCCCCACATTCAAACTCACCAGACTACCACCACACGCACTCCACCTGAGTTTCTCCAAGCCCTAGAAGCCTTGTTTCCTAAAGGCTATTTTTTTATAAAAAGGCCATTTGAGATAAATATTTCCTCTACTACAGTACCCCACTATAGTACCTATGGAAAATATCTCTAATCTAGAATTGAAGCTAGGTTTCATGCATGATTACAGGGTAAATTTACCACTTAGGTAATACCTCAAATATGATGATTTTTCCTTTAGAAACATCAAATTGGATGAAATAAGAAACAACTAAAGTAGAAAATACTTTTATTTCCCCAAAATGACTTTAAATAGAGAAATGATATATTTTATATGGTAATAAAATATAAAGACTCAAAATAAATATTTAATATAGATATTATTAAATATATAATATGTCAAATAGGAAGATGGATTGAGAGAATTATTCAAAGAACAAGACAGAGAGAGAGTCTTGATTTTAGTATCATAGTCATTTAAAGTAAATATTTTTAAAAGAATTTATATATAATATATAATAATAGTAAAATTGGATAATATATAATTATTTTCAATTCCCTAAATTCAGCCAAGTATATTTTTATTAGGTGAATTTTGTATCATGTAATATATATCAACATAAATACATTATCATTAATTTATGATTATTTTATAGAACATGGGAGATGATATGATAACAACACCATTCAATATATTTATTACTAATTTATCCCTAATTTATGATTATCATATTAGGTTGTGGTGATATGTTAAGATCAGTATGAGTAGGATCACTTTTATAGAGATTCAATCAATCACTAATATGATATAAGTTGGTGAAATTGTATTCGGATTGACTAGCTTGAATTAAACCACATAGATTGTCATATATATTTCATTGGTGTTACTTAATTAAACATTGGATTTAAATCATTAAACTTGAGGATATTAATGAGTTAACCTATTTTTTAGGACTCATGATTTGATACCTATCTAAAGGCATTTAGAATTTTCTTGACAACAGAATATTAGGTATGACTCTAATCAAATGGATGGATTTGATTAACTAAGATATGATGTGCCTGTATATATGATGAGTTGTGAAATAAAGGTCATAAATTAATATTTAACTAGGTGGGTTCATGGTAAATACAATAAAATTACATATAATGTAATTATATAAGATTTAGTCAGCTCAATAATTGAGAAAATATATAAATTATATGAGACTGGAATTATCCATGTCTCGTGATAAATCTTGATGTCAAGGAAAGAGGAACTTTTCGAATGGACATGTTGTGGATTATACCACACCAAACCCCTTTGTAATTTGGTTAGTTATGATGTTATTCTAGATATCTCTCTTAGTTTATAATTATGAATGAGATTCATGATTATTTCCAACATTACAAATGTCCTTTGCGATTGAAAATAAGAAAATGTTAATTGGGATTTTTGGACAAATTTTATTAGTCCATATGTAGAAAATTTAATTTTATTTTAAAAAAATATTATTTTTCTTTTTCACTTTTAAAATATATAATTAAAAATATTTATATAATTAAATAAATTAATGTAGAAATATATTATAGATAATTATTTGTTTATATTTCAAAAACATAAACATAGGGAGATGGAAAATCCAAAATCAGATCTGGGCTTGGGCTTGATGTAATGGATTTCTATAGCCCGTAACATGTGGAATTTTCATAATCTCACTTAGATAAATGATTTAGGCACCTCATTTTCTATATTTAACCAATTTGGAGGTTCATTAATGTACCTCCCATGGTTTTTCGAGACTTAAGGCACTTTTAGAGACTATTTAATTCTCTAAATGATCATTGGAGGCAATTTATTGTATCTAATTTGGTTTGATACAAATTTGGATTCCTTAGAGGATATAGAATTCTCTTATTTCTATAAATATCAAGGAGAAGGGGTGCTCAGATTCATTTGTTTAAGAGAAAGTAAAGGTAGTTCTTAATGTTCTCTAGTGTTCATAATTTTAGAGAGCTCTCTAGTTTTCCTCATTTGAGTGATTCTATGGTGTCTTTCTCTTTTCTTATTCCATATTTTGACTTGGATAAGTGACTAGAATCACATCTAAGGGAAGAGGATCCCACCAAGTTATTAGTGATTAACATTATATTTGGATATCTAAAGATTCTTAAACTCATCAATTCAAGTTTAATCTAAATATTATAAACCTATTTAAAATTTATTTTTAATTTATTGTTTTTTTATGGTTTATTTATTTTACTTTTAATGTTATTCAAAGGGTTTTATAATGTATTAAGCTATATATAGAGGGTTGTTTCCATTGTAAAAGCATTACAATTCTATCAAATCCACACTCAATAAATTAAAATGCATAAATAAAATGTTATTATATTGTATAGTCTATGATATATTCATACTGTGTTAAAATTCATTTAATACTCACATGAAACATTGAAGGAAATTTTTAAGATTTTATTAGTCCCCTTAATGGTAATTTTGGGTTGTGGGTTTCCACTTAGACCCTATGTAAAATATCACATTCCCCATTCTCTAGTCCATTGGACCCCTTAAGCATGTTGAATATTATATCTTATTAAAATCAATGAGGAAACATATAATTATTCTGTGTAATGGGATTAAATTCATGACCATTTTATGAGATACAAAGGGAAATGAATTAAGTAATTATTATTCATAACATTCATTAAGAATGTATATGATACATATTATTAAATTACTATGAATGTAATTATAAAGGGTATATATATAATATATATAATATTTCATGGGAAAAAATATAAAATACTTCATTAAATATTAATTTTCTAGATTCATTAAAAAAGAATAAAAAATTTCAAGACCTTGGTTAATCAAATGGATGGTTCATTCTTATATGAGAATCAATAATCTATCTTGTTTCAAGTGGAATGTGTAATATTTATCCAGATGTGAATGTTGGGTGACACTTAACTAGGTAATCCAATTAGATTGGCACCTCGAGGTATGGTGTTGAGTATATTCATGACATAAATTGGGTAATATGTTCTTCACTCAACAATATAAGATTTGTATTTGATAAAATTAATAAAATTTGTTTACCTAAATATACATTCTTTAAGATATGAACTTAGTTGATTTAAGAAATATAGAAATATGGATCTTGGATAACTAAATTTATAGTATTAGGGGTTATTATTTTATAGGTATTATATTCAATATAAGAACATATTGAGTAATATTATACTTGATACTAATAAAGAAACATATTTTTATAGATATTTAAGTCATCAAATAAAAACTTAAATTTATCAATGAGATTAATCCTTGAGAAGAAATATTTTAAGGGTAATAATTTCATTAATTGGTATTTTAATTTTAGAAATGTTCTCAAACAAATAAATAAAATTATACATTATAGATAAACCCGCAATATATGAGAAATTTTATTTTACCTCATAAGGGGGAAAATATTATTTTGAGAAGTATTAGAATGATGTATGTGATATAAGAGGTCTCATGTTATCTATAATAATTTCCAAGATTCAGAATCTATATGAAGACAAAGAATCATTTTATTTTATTTAATGTCTTAAGAATAAATCATATATATATATATGAATAATTTTATGTTATAGATATTTATTTCTCTAAATTTAATTCATGGGTATTAGATACTGGATGCATGTCATATATTTGTGCTAATGCATGGGTTCTCAAAGATAAGAGGAATTTGATTAAGGAAAAAGTAGACCAATGAGTAAGGAATGGAGAAATAATTGATGTATTATCCTTGTAGGTAGTGAATTTACTTCTTCCTGGTGGATTTTCATTAGTTTTAGAATATTGTTATCATATACCATCAATAAACAAAAAAATTATTTTTGTCTCTTTCCTAGATAATCCAGGATTTTCATTTCTAATAAAGAAAAAATATTATAGTATTTATATAAATGAAATTTTATATAGTTAAACTAATTTTTTTAATTTACTATATATTTTAAATCTTGAAAATCATGTTTATAATGTAAATAATAAGAAGGTAAAAATTATTTATTTGAATTCAAATTATCTGTATCATTTACTCCAATTTTATATAAACAAAAATCAAAACAATGACTCCATAATGATGGACTAATGGATTCTAATGATTATGAAAAACTTGATGTATATAAGTCTTGTTTATTAGGAAAAATGAAAAAATATCTTTTTAAGGGTAAATGGGAATTAGCTAATGATTTATTATAAATCAAACATACTAATGTGATCCTGTAAGTAAAGTAGGTTAAGGTTGACTTTAGTACATCATTACCTTAACTATAAGACTTAAATAGGTATGGGTATGTGTATCTTATGAACCTCAATCATGTGAAATGTCCCCATCATATGGTGTTGGTTCATTGAAAGGGGTGAATTAGTGAACAATATTTCATTTCCACTTTAATAATTTATATTTAAATCGTCCTTCCTCACTTGTTAGATTAAAAAAATATCACTTTTTAACTTCTAACACACCGAGGAAAGAAAAAAACAAACACATGATGTACAAGGTTCACTACTCAAAATGAGAAACTATGTCCTTGGAATGATCCAAAAAAACTTGATCACATAGTATACTAGAATCATCGTGTGGATACAATGAGAAGGGTATATACATGACTTGTAATACAAGAATATAAATAATGTTGTCCCCCAACAATTTACACTATTGTATTTTTCTTCAATGAGGTAGGGATTATACTTATTACTCTAATTTTATTATCTACCAAAAATTTACAGTTATGCCACACTTTTTCAAAGTAGAATAGTTGTGTCTTATTCCAAAATTATTTAATATAAAGTTTCTAGGTACACTAGAAGCACCTTAATGGCATGGAAAACTCATATTTTTTGTCTTAATTTATGAATAATCATTGGTGTATATGAAAAAAATTAATATCTAATGATAACCATAGATTACTTGACTAGAGAAAAATATTGGAACCATAAAAGGAGGATCTTCACATATAATTTATAATTAATTTATGAGAAGATATAAAATTACATCAACTTGTAATTCCCTCTTCTTTAACGATCTGGTTGACTAGATCTCATCGTACTATTGTTATGTCGTAGGATCCAAGTATAGAATCTCTATAGTGATGATATATATGTGTACCACAATATATGAATGTTTTTACAGAATCATTGGGTACTAGCACGGCCAATCCTTATTGATTACTTCATTCGTGATTGATCATAGTAGAAATATTATCAAAGGAGGAAGATATATTAATATTATCTTAATGGATTAAGAGAGGAGTAAGAGAGAGTACATATTAGATCACTAGATCTATCTCTAGGGATTGAGATAGTATTTATCTATCTATTGTGCACAATAATAGAGATTATATAAAGTGATATAATTAGTTACTTAATATTGAAGGTTTAAGGTGGGAAAAGTTTATACAACCCCATTTCCAACATTACAATTCTTAGTTGAACAAATTTCAAATAATAATATTAATAATAATAATAATAATAATAATAATAATTGATCGTCTAACATGAGCAACACTTTAAGAATATAAATAAATATCATTTATACCATTTCATATCAAACCATTAAACTCAATCTTCTTTCCCTATTTGACATTTACTGATCCCTAAATAATTAATATTTATTTAATAAACAAATTTCATTAAATTATTCATAAATAAATATAATAAATAGTATATTCAAAAAAACTTACAAATAAATATTTATTATTATTATTTAACTCACTTATTCTTTTGAATAACTTGTGATTAAGTATTCCCAATCAACCAAACCTAATTAAATATTATTTATTACAACTAGTTAAATTCAATACTTGAATTTAACTAAGATTGTGGATACACTTAGGGTGTAACCCTCCTAGACTCTTTCTCAATGGTATCAGGATGAATAGATTAAATTTCAAAGTTTGTACCTAGAAACATGCCAAGGTTTCCATATAGAAAGAATTTAATATCACAATGAAATCAAACTTTTTATAAATAATTATTGTGTAATATAATCCCTTTATCACAATATCTCAAATCAATCAGGATACATGTTGGTTCATCAACCAATGTGCTCTATGACTCCTTCTTTGACTTTTTGGAAATGAATTCACCCACTAAACACTATGTACATGGATTTATATAGAAGGTTCCATTCCATAAAAGGAAATTATATATCAACTTTCATCAAGGGATGGAAGGGATAAATCATTTCTCTAATTATCTATTAATGCAATATCACCCATGACATACCCAACACATCCTACCTTTCTATGAGCATATGTCATTGTGGTTTTTATCAACACATCAAAGTATGAAATTAATAATATCCATTAATGATAATATTAAAGACTAAGGTTCAATACATGAATCCTCTAATAGGAGTATCCAATAACACATGGAAATCTAGATTTCCAATTGATGGGTACATTCTCATAACCCCATATCTTGTAGATTACCAAGGGAAAACACCGTGAGAAGGTGTCTCAATGTATTATAATATTCCTACCCATGATATCCTATATCTTATATGTCTCATTATACAATATTATTTGATCATAGAACAATATTTAAGAATTATGTTGTTTCACCTTATAGTTCTCATCATAATAGGGAAATTTCATGACCTTTCAGTGTGAAATAAATTCTTAGGACATTATCACATGAAAATGTCTTTTAGAATATCAATTATGATTTAATAAGTAACTTCATTAATAATGACAAAATATAATAAAGTACTAAGGAATTCAGTTCTAGGGAACTGACTCCAACAAAACATGCATACAAACAATGGTGTGATGAACACTCTTCCAATACAAAAATTTCATGTTTACTCTTCTTCTTCTATTACCTATTATATTGAAAAATACTCCACTATATTACCCTCTACTTATTTATTACAAATTTTAGAATCCCCTGGTTCCTTGTCTTATACAACAACAATACTTTTTCCATCTTCAAATTTGAATTTAAAATTCCAAATGCTAACAAGTGTCTTAAAATATTTTACAAATTCTTATCATTAAAAAAATATTACTTATATAAAATCAACCTTTTTAGTCACCTTTAAATTATTTAAGATATATTTTGGATTGATTTTTGAACCCATATAAATCATACATGTTTCAATAAGACTATTTCAAGTGGTTATTCTATAACTACTTCTCCAGTACAAAACACTCAATTTTTTTTGAAAAAGTAATAAACTGTACATATCAAATATTTAATCATACATGTAAAAGATATTATCTTATGCATTGAAAATTTAATCATACATATTGAATATTTAATATTATGTATAGAAATAATTTTCCACTTTTCATACCCAGTCTTCTCAGCACCAAAAAACCTCTAGACGTCTTTTAAAGACCTCTAAAACTCTAAAAATCATTTATAATGAACAAATATATGTTAACTGAACATGTCACCCAATATTTTACACCCCAAGGTAAATATCAAATAAAAATACAATCTAGTCTCATGAATATCCAAGAAGGAGACAAACCAGTATGGTAAAATATAGAATAAGATTATATATCCATGATACATAAAACATTAATACAAAAAGGTTAATCTTAAAAGTAAAATAAGACAATAAAAAGTTGTGACTCTATGTTGTCATACATAATCACTAACCCATCTCATAAATAAGGTGACTTCTATGAAGAGAAGTCTTCAAACTACATGATTATCTTTCCTTTACTTGAGTCTTGCAAAACAAATTCTATAACCACCAAAAAGAAAAATTAGGGTGTGATAATAGAACCCAATAGGAAACCACTAATAAATCTATATAATTTCTATTTCCATTAAAACTTTTAGTACTATATTTAAAACAAACTATTTTAGAAAGAAATTTTAAAATGAAAACTATTTTGTAAAACATCCTTTGGTTTCTTCTCAAAATATTCCATATTCGAATCCCCAAGAATATGAAAATAAATAAGATTGATAAACATAGGGAAGTAATAAAAACTACTATATCCCAAATATAACATGGTGTACATATAAAGCATGGTATACAAAAGAAATCAAGAAAATCCAATCTAGTCTAAGAGTATCATGTCCATGGTCAAAATATATAAGAAAAATGTGTGAGTATATAAACAAGGAAACATAAGTGAAAAAATTATGCATGAAATGTATTTGGGATCTAGAATATAGAAATACATAACTAGGACAAAAATGAGCACTAATCCAGAAAGTGAATTCTAATGATATTGATTCTTTTCATTGTCTGTCAATATTAGGCTGCCTAATTTGCTACCACGGCCTCATAAGAACCTATTAAAATCTATAGTGGTGTTATGCACACTAAGGTTTACTATTTCCACACCCAAGGTTCCAAGATATTCCCATGTGTCATGTTTTTACAGAACAAAACATAATTCAAACTCAAAATTTATAAAAAAAATTCACAAGTTAAGTATCGCCACTACTATGCTTTGGAAAACTATTTTAAATTAAAAAAATATTGCCACAATTTTCACAAGATAAGAATCACCACTCCCATTATTTGGAAACTAATTTTAAAAAAAATCCATTATTTAGGATTTATGTGAAATATAAAAAGTATATGAACTATATTTAAAGATAAACCCATTAAGAATATTTATCAAAACATATGGGGTAGAAATGTAGATATTTTCATCACATATTTCAAATTAAATAATTTATTGAATCAATTATAAGGATTTCAAAAGAACACCCTATATTTCATGGATTATTACCAATGTACAAAAACACCTACCACAAACAAGGTTTATGGATTCCTAACACAAAAACCTTGGAGGATTCAAGGAAAAACAACAACAATCACCCTTCTATTAATCACCTATTGAGGAAGAACAAGAAAAAGACCCAAAGAAATAGAACCCTTAAAAATAAACTAAACTATCATAATTATCCTCCAAATGATTACAAAATCATGGGTTGAAATCCTCATTTAATTTTAGATAATTACACCAGGTTCTCTGGTTCACATCATTAAACCTAAAAATTAAATATCACAATTTAATTTTCTATTTTAATAAAAATTTGAATAAATAGATTTTAAATTATTTCAAAATATGAGTTACAAACTTTAAATAGGTTAAAATAATTAATTCCATGATTTTTTAACATAAAATAATCAAAAATTCGTTATAGGGTCTCTTTGGAGAAAAAGAAACAAAAAATTTTGTTTTTATTTATTTTTCTCCTAAAAATAGCACTGTGTAAGGGTAACATTGTTTTACTCTTATGAAACTCCTAGGTGTAACATAATTGTAATGAGTTACCCATACATAGCCCTATATTACCCTTAATTTTCCTTTAAAAAGGAGTGGTTACCCTCACATAGCTCTCCCGACCTTTACACATCACCCCTAGTACCCTTACACAACCTTTGGAAAGGAAAGGTTGCCCTTATGGGGATCTCCTTACCATTACGCAAAGCCCCTAATACCCTTAAGTATCCTTTGGAAACAAAAGGATACCCTTACATAGTAAGTTTTTACCCTTACCCAAACTTTAAAATGACTTCTTATCTTTACATAGTGTCAGCAGTTACCCATACGCACCCTTTGAAAAAGATTGGTTACATTTACGCAATGTCAGGGGTTACCCTTATGCACCCTTTGAAAATAGGGTCTAACCCTTATACATCATATAGAAAATCCCTCTTACCCTTATGCATCACCTAAGGTACCTTTATTCAGTGCATATCTACCCTTACATAGTGTATATCTACCCTTACACAGTACATATAAATTCAAGATACCCTTATGCAACCTAGGGAAATTCCTATTTTTCCTTACACAACCCATATAAAAAAGGTGTTTATCTCGCATAAAATCTATACCATGCATAATGTTAAAAATTAAGTTAAAAAATTATTTAATTTCCATTTAAAGGGAATATAAACTAAGACTAAAAATAGGTTCTAAATAGTAATTTAAACTAAGAATGATACAAATCATAACCAACACTTCCAAAACCAAAGAAAAACATTATAAACTAAGGAACATGCTTTAAATAAAATGTTGGAGTGTTACAATTATCCCTACCATAATGCTTTTTCCCCCTAGAAATCAATCAATAATATTAACTAACAAAGAGAGAATGTCATTGATGCCTCGTCAATAATTCATACTCACATGTAACATGGTTATCCCTCCTGCACTGCCACAGTTTCTAGACCAAGGAAATTGTTTTATCATATAGTACATTATCTTAGTGATCCATAATATGAACCATTGTTCAACCATAGATGTTTTAGGATCAATATTAACATATTCCCATTTAATCGCATTTAAAGGCTCTATTTGATACCTCTTCAGCTAGGAAAAATCAAACAGATTGTGAATTAATGTTAAGAGAGATAGTAATTCTAACTGATAAGCCATATTTTGAATCCAAAAAATGATCTCAAAAGGTATAATAATAATTAGTGCCAACTTACACTACTTAATCAACCAAATATATCCTAAGTGAGAAGAAACTCTAAGAAAGACCTGATCATCAACCAAAAACTCTAGTGGGCAACGATGATAGTCTATATAGGATTTATGGTGAATCTGAATAGTCACTAACCTCTTTTGGATCAACTATACATTTTCTTTCATCTTATGGAAATGTATCAGTCAATCCAAGGACTACTCTCATATCTCCAACCAATATTAGGAAGATCTATAAGTTCTATCGTACAATTCTTAAAAAGGTTTCATTTTAATCAAATCATAATAACTATTGTTATAGTAAAATCCAACCAAAGGAATATAATTTTATAATAAACCTCCAAAATCAAACACACAAGCATAGTGTATATCCTCAAGAATTTTTATGTCTCTCTAAATATTCCTAGCTTTCTAAGTATGATAAGTTGTGATTAACTTCAATTGGGTACCCATTTCCTCTTGCAAACCCTTCCAAAACATGGATATGAACTAAGAGCCTATATCTAATACAATTGAAGAAGGAAAACCATTGACATTTTCATCATATTAAACATATAAGTTTCTGATCTCTTCTACCTTTATTGTCTCCTTAATAGTAAATTAAATAGACTGATCGAATAATTTAGTCAATGACAACCCAAATCGCATCCTTCCTGTGAGGATCCTATGGTAACCCAATGATGAATCCCATAGAAGTCTCATCCAAATTCCATACTAGAATGGTAAAATTTTGCAACAAACCAGTGGTTCTATGGATATTTTCCTTAATTTTATCACAAGTAAGGGGTTGTGACAAGAAATCTACAATCATCTACCTCATCTCTATCCACCAATACTAACATTTTAAAATCATGGTACATTTTGAAATTCCCAAGGTGTATTAACCAATAATAATGGTGTAAATTGTCTATACATTCCTTCCTGAGAGGCATAGGAACAACTAACCTTCCTTGGAAACACAAATCATCCATGGGATATCAATACCTATCACTTGAAGTTTTCTCACCATTTAGGATTTTACTAAAGTGTTGTTAATACATGTAGCTTATTTATTCATACCAAATATTATCATTAAATGATGATTCATCCTTTATAGAAGCTAATAAAACCTTCCCACTAGAATCTTACACTCCCAATATTATCTCAGTGAATAAACTCATCAAAGACCACTCCTTCACCTTTTCCTTCATGACCTGGGTCAGTAATTTTATTCTCAAAGCATCAGAGACCACATTTCCCTTTCCCAGTGTATATGAAACATCACAATCAAAAGAATTAATATTATCAAACTAGTGTTTATATTTCAAATTTATATACCTCTAATTAAATATATGCTTTAGGATCTTATTATCAAACTATACTATAAATTTCTCCCCAAAGAGATAGTGGTGCTTTGTTTTGAAATAATTCAAAATAGTCACCAACTCAAGGTCATTGGTAGTGAAGTTATTATCATGAGAGAATAATTGTAAATATCTATAGGACACCACTCACATCCCCTATATCAATACACACCCTAATATTGTACCTAATGCATCATAGAAAACCTCATAACCTGAACTTAGTTCTAGAGTAATCATAACTAGATCTAAATCCAACATATTCTTCAGTTTTTCAAAAGACCTATGAAATTTTTATTTCCACTCAAACTATAAACCCTTATGGTTTAATTTTATCATGAGAGATGTATTCATAGATAAATCCTAAAAAACCACTTGTAATAACTAGATAGGTCCAAGAATCTATGAATATGAAACACATTCTTGGGTTAATCCTAAGGCATCATTGCTCAAATATTTTTATAATCCACCAAGGTTCCCCTCTCGATATAACATGGCCCAAAAACTTCACTTCCTAGATCAAAAAGTTACATTTAGAAATATTACCATAAAAATGATGTTCCTTCAATATTCTGATGATAACATCTAAATGATCCTTGTGCTCTTCATCTATCTTAGAATACACTAGAATATCATCCAATAAAATGAAAAAAAAAGAGTCTAAAAATTGATAAAATATCAAGTTAATCAGTTCCAAAAATACTATAGAAGAATTAGTGGGAACTAATAGCATAACTAGAAACACAAAATGCCCATACTAGGGCCTAAACACTATCTTAAGTACATATTCTTCTCTAACTATCAACTGGTGGTAACCTGATCTCAGGTCTATCTTAGAAAACCATTGGGATCCCTTGAGTTGATCAAAAAAAAATTAATCCTAGGAAATGGATATTTATTCTTAACTAAAACTTAGTTATGATTCTGATATTCACCATAAATCCTGAGGATTCCATCATCCTTCTTTGTAAATAGAATAACCAAAACCCAAGGTGACACTATAGGATTAATAAATCCCTTTCCCTCATGATCTACAAGCTGAACCTTATGCTCCATTAACTTATCTGGTTCTATGCGGTATAATGGCATAGAAAAGGGAATCATACCAGGAAGTAGGTTATTATTGAACTTGACCTCTATCTGGGGTGGTAACCCATAAAAATTATTAGTAAATAACTCAGGGTATATACTCACTACATCAGGAAGTGTGGTGATCAAATGAGGATCAATAGAAAAAAGGAATATCTCTAAAAACTAACATGAAATAATTCCAGCATAAGGGAAAATAGTATCTGCTCTCCTAGATCTAGAATACTGCTCACCTTGAAAGGCATGAGATACCCCATTGGGAGATAAAAACTAAACTTGATGAAGATAATAATTTCTCTTAGTCTTAAAACTAATCATTCAGTTCATTTAAATGATAAGGTCAAAGGTATCAAGACTAAGAACCAGGAAATCATGAACCACTTCAAGGTCGGTTATCATCACCCAACACATGGGACACTTAAAACCCTATTCCTTACTTTATCCCAATGGAGTGGGAAGTCCCATCAAGTTTGGAATAATTTATGAACATAATCCTGACACATCAATCAACTTAGATGATATAAAATAGTGATTTTAACCAATGTCAAATATAGATAGTACCATAGAGGAATAAATGAGCATAGTACCTCTAATAGTAGTTGGCCCTACATCAGATTCCTTCAGTTTATACTACACTTCATAAATACATCCATCCACTACTCCACCCTAATATTTATTCACTATATGAATATTACCCTTGTCATGAGATTAATATCCACTACTCTTAGATGCATTATAATGGACCTGATATCCTTTAGTAATAGTGGATCTCACCTTACTACCTTAGGACATTTTCCCATAGAAATGATTAATATGTCAAGATCATCCACAATTATAACAAGTCCCAAGTGATTCTATACACTTGGTATTTGTATATGTATTCCTCCAATGTAACATCCTGACCTTAGAGCCATTGAAATGGTGCCCCGATTCAGTCAGTTGCATTGCCTCAAGCGCACCTCCACATACGCCATAGGATGCTAACTAGAAGTCAGGGTTTAAAGATGGTATAGTGGGCATACTATACCCACATAATTAGAGAAGAACAATGGTACATAATAGAAAATAAATAGTGAAATTAGTATAAAAGAAATTCTGTAGAAATAAATTATATAACATGGAAATTCCAAATAATACAATAATTCATGTCCATGTGATGATACAATATACAAGTAGTAGACATAAAGTAAGTAATACATAAACATGAATAAGTAAAAGAACAAAATCCCCAAAGGCTATCTCCATGAGAATCCTGAGATCTATATCATTCATGTGCTTCTAATCTCCCATGTCTAATGGTAACTGCACAAAGTGAATAATATCAAGAAAAATGATTCTATAACCTGATCCTACGATAATGAGATTTATTCGGGTACCAAATGGAAGTCCGAACAAGGTGTGGGAATAACTCGGTAGGGAACCACCAATGGTATCTAATTCTATCTAGTAAATTTGTATAAAATACATTAGTATACTAGTATACCAATAAATCAATAAATAAATAAATTTAAATAAGTCGGGATTGAGTTCCTCAAGGACACCTAGCCGACTATACCTTCTTCAGCCTAAGATTTAATATCTATGATGTTGTGTCACCATGTATATAAGTATACGTATAGATAGATATGTAAGTTTATATATGTACTATATACATGACAAGATATATAGACATATATATATATATATGTAATACTAACCAGGACCTGAGGTGTAACTCAGACATCCATGTATAATCATAAGAGTCACATATTTTTAATAAGGATAATCATGTAAATCTATATCATATAAAATTGATTGATTTTATTCCCAAGTATCACAATTTAAAAGATATTCCATGCCTGAGTACCACAATTTATAAGGGATTTCATTCTCGAGTATCATGAGTAATAATGGACTCCATGCCTGAGTATCATGAGTGATAAGGGATTCTATTCTCGAGTATCATGAGTAATAATGGATTTTATTCCCATGTATCATGAGTAGTAATATAAATAGGAATGTTAATATAACAATTAACCATAGTCCATGAGATGTATCTATGCCAAAATATGACTCATCATGATCGTTCAATTAAATTTTATTCAATCATAAATAATAGAGATGGACATGTACATAAACATTCCATGTCATAATTAAAATATACAATTTGGACCATTTCATTTATAAGAAATTAATAAGGACATTGTAAGTTCCATTCCATAATCATTTCAAATAACTCTATTTGATTACCGATTTTTATTAGGTAAGACAGCGCACCTAGTAGGTAGTTTCATTATAAAATAGAGTATGGTTATTTTAGCAACTCGTTTAATTCTTACTAATCATTTTTATCATGGGGGATAGTTTAACATACCTCAAAATGTGATTAAAGTGTACTACAATATTTATAACCATAAGAATTTACACTAACACAACCCATGGGTGTTCTAAATTCTTAACTAAGGTATAAAAGTCATTGTGTACAAGCAACACACCCTAAGGGGGTGGTTTTAGTTGAGGTGAAAAACCTCCAACAATTCAATTAAATTCAAAATGGATATCCAATATAAGGAATTAGGTTCTACATAATTAATTTTACATTTTAAGGGTGACGCATAGAAAATGTGGAATGTAGCATAACATCACATTTTATAAATTGATAAAACTTTAAGGGATAAGACATAGACCACCAACCTCATTCCTAGGACACTTCACTCATCCATTATTAGGGTTTCATTAGAGTTAGGATGATATAAATCAGAATAATAGAAAAATAAATTGAAAATAGGTCATATGATATCTTATTGAAATAGAATTAAATACATTAAGATAAACTGATAAATGGGGAAGGGGGAATTGTAGAATAATTGAGGGTGATCAAAATTGACTGATGGTACTCAATTCCAAGACTGAATGAAATAGAACCATCCATGCATAAGAGTTGAGGAAAATCTCGAAGTTAGGGATGTAGCTATTTTGCATGGATAAGAAAATAAAAGGGGATTGGTATTAAATAAGTTAGGTGAAAGCCTTATTTTTATTTTATTTTAAAGGTTTCATGGTTTGGATGAATGTTCTTTTTAAACTATGTGCCAACTTTACACTCCCTCTACCTAAGTGGAAATAAGGGTGCTGACTCAGCAAATAGTTTTTGGAAAATCATTAATAGACCATGTGGGCCCTCTTAAGTTCTCTAAAATACCCCCCCCCCCAAAACAATTACCCCTAGAGTGGTACATGGTTTCAAAAAACTATGCCCCTATACAAATATGTCGTACGGTTTGAGCCTCACGATTAGCACTAACCATGTTCCTCTGTCTATTTCCCTTGGAAATGATTTTTCAAAACCCGATACTTTGAAAACTCATCTAGAATCTCTATACATCTTTCAATCCTTAAAACCAATATAAAAATAATAATTTTAAGTGTTCTAATTCTTAGAATTCAATTTCAAATCATAGTTTAAGATCTTTCCCATCTATCAAACAAAATTTTCAAATTCTTTTAGAAAATTCATTCGGTCAAAACATGATACCTTACATACAAAACTAATAAAAAATTACCTATTAATATCTCAATGAATCACCATAAATTGGTCCTAATGTAAACTAAGAACCCATATCCTTCAATTTCTGTCTATAAGACACACCCTAGCTACCTTATGTAGCAACTAAAGCTCCAACCAAGAATGTTTCCCCAGTTCTGTTTTCCTCGGCCACAGTTGTTTTATAAACTGCCTCAACAAAGGTTGGTAGATATAATAGAATCACCATTAATCAAATATTTTCCCTTATATCTATCTCAAAACTTTTAGGTTTAAGGTAATCATTAGTAACACACTCAAGTTATAGCTGAACCAACTCAGTGAAATGCATGGCATACTTCAATATTTAATTCTCCCCTTGATCTAAGGTGAGAAACTCCATGGTCTTTTCTACTAACAATGTTTTAAGATATAATTTTTGGTTTAAAATTTTCTTGAAAGAGGTCCATGTGATATCTTTATTTAACTTAGCTTTCATGATGGAATCCCACCATTTCCTTCTCACCCCTTCAAGAATGTAAGTGAAAAAACCCACCATAGATCCCTTTGGAGTTTTCTAAAAGTAAAAAAATAATTCTAATACAATTGATAAAATCTCTATATCCATAGGTTCCTTTTCCACCATAGAAAATTTGTGGATTATCCTTGGTAAATTCTGAGCCATGATCCATTTTCCATCCCTGGTTTCTAATATCTGCCTAACCCAAAGTCCAAATAGTATGTATGACATATTTTTATACTGAAGGATATACTTGAAGAATCGCCTATGGAACTTTTCTTGAAGATATTCTAGGATTAATTTTCTAATTTATCACAAAATAAAATATCCAATTATATAAAGATAAATTCCAGAATCAAATGAAAATCTTTTAGAACCAACATTAAAAATTTTAAGAAATAAGAATTTTAATGTAACATGGATTCAACAAAAAAACAATATTTAAAGAATGAATAGGTTCTTATATAAAATTCATGTAAATTTAACCTAATAACCTCAAAAACCAATCTCAAGATTGATAAAAATCCCTAACTACCCATGGTAAATCGGGTTCAGACACGAAAGTGAGCTGGTAAGGCACTCTTATGCACTTACTACCCAAATTATGAAGGCCCTAAATCCAATCTACCAAAGACCCCAAACCAAACCCAAGAAGTGTCTTAACAATTATAGTTGGATAATGGCTATGATACCGTTTTATAATGAACAAAACTAGTTCAACTTGACACATCACGCGATATGGACCGCCCTAAGGTGGAGATCAACAAAACAACCAAACAAGTCTCATGAATAACTGAGAATGAGACAAACCAATAGAATAAAATGTAAAATAAGAGTACAATTATATGATACATACAACATCAAAACAAAAATACTAATCCTAAATTTAAAACAAGATAATAAAATTTTGTTCTCCATGTGATTGTCAATCACCACCAACCCATCTAATAAATAAGGTGGTAGCTATGAAGATAAGCCATAGAACTACATAACACCCTTTCCTTTACCTGAATCCTACAAAATAAGTTCTATAAATACCTAAATGATAAATTAGGGTGTGACCACAAAGCCTTTTAGGATACCACCAATGAATCTATACAATATCTATCATCATGAAACTATTTAGTTCTATCTTTAAAATAAACCAATTTATAAATCATTTACAAAATTAAAACCATTTTTTAAAACATCCTTTGGATTCTTCTCAAAATATTCCATATTCAAAGCCGAGTGACTTTGAAAATAAAAAGGAACAATAAACAGAGGTATGTGATAAGAACAACCATATCCCAAAGATAGCATGGTGAGAAAATTAATCATGGTATATAAAAGTAACCAATATAATACAATCTAGTTCACGAGCACCATGTCCACAAGATAAAATCCATAAGATAAACATATGAGTATATAAAGTATGAAACATAAGTGAAACCATCATGAATTAAAAATATTTTTTCTATACTATATTGGAATATATAACTAAGAAAACAAAGAACTCTGAGCTGGAAATTTAATCTTAAAGATACCAATTCTTATCATAGTTTTTCAAAATGAGGCTACCTAATTCACTATTATAGCCTCATGAGCACCTATTAAAGTACCAACTGGTGCTACAAAAACTAATTTTTATTGTTTCCATGAACAAGGTTCTCAAATTTTCCTATGTGTTATTTTTTCACAAAATAAAACATAATTCATACTCACAATTTATAAAATATTTTCACAAATAAAGTATCAACACTCATGTGATTTTAAAATCCATTTTAAATTAAAAAATTATTGGCACAATTTTCAAAATAGGAGAATAGCCACTTAAACACATTATCATGATACATAAAATTGATTATTTTATTTATAGTATACGGAAGACCCTAGGTCATATTTCAAGGATCATTGATAGGTTTAGAGTATCCATTTTTAATAAAAAAGTACTAAAAAGGGGGCTGAATTTGAAAACATTTGTAAGAAAATAACATAACTAAAAGAGTTTAATAGTTTAAAAACCAAGTGTATTTTAAAAAAAATATGAGATCAAGGTTCATTTTGATTTCACTACACACATTTCAAGTTCATTTTTCATATATATTCATTTAGGTTATGAGTAATTATTTGGTTGAAATTAATTGGAATCTCAATTAATTCCTAAGACTTTATTTCATTGTTGGAAGAACCAAACCTTGACATAAAAATTGTATTACCAAGGTCCATAACTTATTCATGTAGTAAGATCTTACAAATAATATTTAAATCTCAAGGAAGTGGGTAAAAAATATTCTTGTGTGGTCCAATCAGAACAACACAATTCACGCACTCAAAACCTCAAACCGATCAGGTAGAAATTAATAGCATAACATTCGCATGAATAAAAACAAGCATTAAAAATAAAATAATGTAAAATAAATGGAATGAAATGTTTTAAAACCCAAATTAATCCAACCCAAAATCTAATATTTGTTTCTTAACTCCCTTAACATGTGTGTAGCTCCCTCACAACGAACATCCACTGTTTAGCCCGATATCAAGAGGAGGAAAGTCAGGTGGAACTCCTTCTTCATCTTTGATCACCCTATGATGATAGTGGACTCCAAAAATTCTAGTATTAATAGAGTAATGCTATGGAAAACAAAATTTTAAGCACTTAAATCCTTTTTATAACTCTTAAATGAGGTGCCCAAGGTATCATTTTATAGTAAAAGTGGAAGGTGGTTTTGGGCACAAAGATTTTGTAAAACCACTTTTCCCATTGTTTTCGGTGAGTATACAGCCTTATACCGCTTTTGTAAAAACAAAAAAAATAGTTTAAACACCTATTTAATATATAAACATAAATTTTGGATTCATTTGGAGACCTATATCTTGAGATATTGACAGAACATGGGACAACACTTTTGACTTCGTTCAGATTCAGTGTCTTGGAAAGATCAGTTTAGATGGGCAAACAGATGGACGAATTAGTCTTGGGTTTATTCATATGAAATGTAGAGAATTGACTTTTTCATCATCCCACAAAATATTATCCCATTTGGATTCAATTTTTATTAGAAATTTGTGGTTTAATCCACTGGTATGCTTAGATCCTATGCAGTTTGGACCATTTTTCTTAAACTTCGTCATGGGCCCTCCAAATATCCTCCACATTCAATGAAATTATCAAAACAAGTAAAATTTACCTCTTAAATAGTGATAAAAAATAATTCAATCAAATATGGAGTTAAATTTGTTAATATTTTTATAATTTTCAATACAAAACTAGTTTAGTACAGTGGTGTAAGGGTAAAAACGAAATAGTGAATTGTGGTATGATTGCACCCCCACACCTAAACATTTTCAATCCTGTGAAAAGTCATATTTCCAAAAATTATTCATCTAGATATTTTCAACTTCATAAAGACTTAAAATTCATATAAAATTTAATTCTCGATAGAAATGTGATCAAATCAAAAAAAACACTGAGGATTTATTCTCGGTGATCCTGGAAAAAGACATCTCAAAATTTGTATCAGAATAAACTTCCAAGAGATGTATGATACCAATAGAAGAAAATAATTCAAAAGTTAATAATTTCATTAATTATACTTGTGTTTTCATGAAAACCATTTCATTATATTCTTTCCACTCTCTATCGAGTAAATATAAGTTATTTTAAAAGTTGACTATTTACATGATCCTTTCTACAGAACCTGCCCTATATCCTTTGAAATAAAATTTCAAGACCCACTCACTAAAGAATTACTAGAATTCAAAACATAAGATCCCGACCTATATATCCCCATATTTTTTACATTTCACCACTCCCCTCATTTATTTTTTTTCAAAAGTTCCACTTGGAACAAATATCACACTCTTCTCTCAACCCATGTTTGATCTCCACATGACTCTAATTGTAATAGTTATAATAAAATAAAAAGTCAAGTAAGGTTGGTTTTGGACCTGGAAAAGATGCAACCCTTTTTTGTTTCTTTAGGGCATACAACAGTCGGATAACAGGTACACACGCATAGGTCAATCTGGTACAATAATGAAATAGATCAGATAAGGAACGAACGTATGGAAAAATCATTTTTTAAATTAGATAAAAATTAACATAACTTATATTTACCTTCTATTAAGTGACATATTTTCACACTTCATGGTTGGGTGAAAATGTGTGTAGATAAATTAAGTGACGCAGTTTTCCTTTAAACTACTCACAAAAAGGGTATCATTCTTTTCAATGGTTTCAAAATGATACAACCATTTATATAATCGATAAAGAACAAAATTTCAAAATAAAGTCACACCATAGTATTTAATTCTTTCTATAATGCACATTTTATAATTTTTTATTAATGTTAAAATAATATAAAATGCAAAAAATCTTTATTCATGTTTAATAACTTCTATGATTAAGTAGGCATAATTTTTCATGATAAAGTGGTCATAAAAATTAATATTTTAGCATAAAATTGAGGGGGGAAATGAGGGGGGAAATGAGGGGGGGGGGGGGAATGACAATATTATACAATAAGCGAAAAAAGAGAAAAAGAAAGAAAGACGATGAAAATTCATACCTAACCTAGGAATATACCCATCCCCCACACCTAAAGTGTGCAGTTTCCTCTCTATAATAAAATAAAATGTGGGAAGGAAGGATAAAACATGGTGGGTTTAATTCATAGACTTATTCTTAAACTTGGATTTCCTCCATCAGGGACTCCGAAATGGCTTCAAGGAAGTGCTTCAGCCGCTACCCATTAATAGTAAAGCTTTTTTTGGTTTCTTCATTTTGAACCTAAAAAACACCAAATGGATAAACATTAGTAATGGTGTATGGTCTAAACCAATGGGAACTAAGCTTAACTATATTCAACTTTAGCCTTACATTGTAAAGGAGGACCATTTGTCCAATGTGGAATTGATGATGAAGGATGAGATGGTTGTGGGCAGCCTTGGTTCACTCCTTATAAATCTAGGAGTTCTCATATGAATCTCTTCTCATATCTTCCATCTTCTGAATCCACAACTTCCTTTGAGAATTTACACCAGATAGATTAGAATTTCATTATTTGATGGCCCAATAGGCCCGGTGTTCAATCTCAACAGGGAGGTGAAATATCTTTCCAAACACAAGTAGATAGGGTGACATTTCAATAAGATTTTTGAAAGAAGTATGGTAGGCTCATAATGAATCATTGAGTCTAAGACTACAATATTTTCTATTGTTTTGAACCATTTTTTCAAAAAAAAATATTAACCTCTCTATTCGACACCTCAACTTGACCATTGTTTTGTGGGTGATAAGAAATAGTCACTTGAAGCCCAAGCTCATACTAACGCAAAAGTGATTGAATTGTTCAGTTATAGAAATGAGAACCCTGGTCATTGATGATGAACCTAGGTAATCCAAACCTACAAAAATTTTGGGTTCTAAAAAATTACACAATTTCCTTAGAATCATCAATCATTGTGGCTCGTTCCTCTACACATTTTAAAACATAATACACTACCAAAATAATGTAAAGGTTACCAAATGAATTGGGGAATGGTCCCATAAAGTCGATGCCCCAAAAATTAAAAAATATCATCGAAGAGAAAGGGTTGTTATGGAATTTTAATTATTTTAGATACATCCCCATTCTTTGACAATGATGAAAAGATTTAGAGAAATCATGGGCATCTCAAAAAAGTGTTGGAAAAAAGAGACCAGAATCAAGGACCTTAAGAGTAGTCCATTGGGGACCAAATTTAACCCCACAAAAAAGACTATGATAGAACCTAAGGATAGAAAAAAGACTCTCTATCGGGAACACAACAGTTGATGACTTGATCACTACATGTGCACCAAAGGTAGGGGTCATCCAAAATGTACCAATGGGACTCATGTTTTGGATGGTTAGACTGGTTTTTATTGAAATTAGTAGGAATAAAAGATGTTGCCGAAAAATTTACAATTTTGGAATACCAAGGAATAACATATTACACTCAGTATAATTTATAATATGGAAATATGTAATTTATAAGAATATAATGGGATGATTCAATGTTTAAGGATGGGTGGATTCTATTGATATGGAAAGCCACCACATTCTCTTATCCTTTTTTATCTCTAATTTCTAAATTGAATTATTAAAGGAGGAGCATCCAATTAATGAGACGTGGTTTGGATTTTGGTTTCTTAAGGATATACTGGAAGACTGCATGGTTTGATAACACAACAACTTTAGACCCTAAAAGATATGAAATGAATTTATCCAAGGCAAACCCAATGGAAAGAAATTATTTTTCACTTGTCATGTTGTTTTCTTTAGAAGGGTACAATGTATGTGAGGTATAGGAAATGACATGTGGAGCTCAATAAACCCTTTATAATAAGACTTCCCCAACTGCATAGTTAGAGGAATCACACATGATCTAAAATGGTAAATCCCACTAAGGTGGTTGGATTACTAGGTGTGATGTGAGACTACATTTTAACTTATTAAACACTTCCTCATATTCTTTATCAAAAACATATTGCTTTTCTTTTTGGAGTAATTGGGATAGGGGAGTGCAATTTTACTAAATTCATGATTGAAACGATGGTAAAATACAGCATTACCTAGGAAAGACTGCAAAACACATTCATTTTTGGGGAATGGTATGGAATAAATAACATCCACTTTTTATTTATTTACTTGGATACCATCCCCAAAAATGACATTTCCCAAAACTATACCTTGTCGCACCATGATATGGAATTTCTCATAATTTAATATGAGATTCTTTTCAATGCAATGATGTTGGACTAAACCAAGACTACTCAAACATTCTTCAAAAGAGGATCCATAAATAGTGAAATCATCCATTAATACTTCCATGCAATTCTCTAGGTAATTTGAAAAAATACTAACCATGCATAACTGGAAAGTACTCAGAGCATTCCACATACCGAATGACATCCCTCTATATGCAAATATGCTAAAATGACAAGTTAAATTTGTCTTTTTCTAATCCTTCATGGCAATATGGATCTGAAAGTATCTAGAATACCCATCAAGGAAATAGTAATGGGACTTCCCTTCTAGCTTCTCTATCATTTGGTCAATTAATGGAAATGGGAAATGGTCCATCATAGTGTGTTGGTTTAATCGATGATAGTCTATACAGAAATGCTAACTATTATGCGCACAAACTAGAACCAATTCATTATTTTCATTTTTTATTAATATAAGACCATATTTTTAGGAACCACTTATATTGGACTAACCCATTGGTTGTCAAATATGGGGAAAATGATTCCAAAAGCCAATAATTTTGATACCTCCCTTTTAACAACATCTATAAGGTTTGGGTTCATTTGACATTGTGACTAACTCAATGTTTTATCCTCATTATTTAAAAATATATGATGTGTGAAAAATGATGGGCTAATACTAGGAATGTCTGCAAGTGTCCATCCCAAATCCTATTTTAACTCCCTCAAAACTTCAATCCATAAAAATTCATGCTCATGAGGGAGTGAACTAGAAATGATGACATGAAACTTATTTCCATTCTCAAGATAGGTATATTTAAAATCTTGAGGTAGTTGTTTTAGTTCCAATTCAGGTGAATTTTGGATTGATGGGAGTGTGTGTGAAAGTTAGAGGTCATTAATCTCATCCAACTACTCAATGGTATCATCTTCAGATGAGGAATGATCTTTTATAAGCTTAGTAGTATAATTGATGGTCATGTGATTGTCGGTGTTCAAGAAATCATCAATTAACATACATGAATGACATTTTTCTATACCACTACAACATTATATGCATGATTCATTTCCCAGAATTTGAATCAATGATAAAAAATCATAAAGGGGGTCATGGGAAGAAAAATATGTTTCTTTAGAGGAAGGTAGTATATTAATTAAATTAATAGAGAGTAATTTTCTTCTGAGGGGTGCTTCATGGAATCAAGGATGTTTTAGTGGAAACTTTCACCACAAAACCCCATAGATAATGTACCATTATGGATATTAATTATGTTTTTTGGATGTTTTCAAGAAATTTCTCCCCAATATAATTAGGATATGTCCATTCATCTTATCATCTTTCATTTTAAGCACATAAAAATCAGCAGGAAAATTTAAATTTTTCACCCTTATAAGAACATCCTCTAACACACTAGTGGGCTGCTTTGTACTTTGATTTGTGAGTTGAAAAAAATTACTATTGTATTTAGTACTCCTAATTGAAATGTAGAGTAAATGGATTAAAGAATCACATTTATAGAGGTGCCCAAATCAAGCATATCATTGGAAAAGGAATACTCCCATATAGTGAAAAAAATATAGAATGTTCCAAGATCACTTCATTTGGTGGGAAGTGATGGCTCTATCAATGTTGATACATTCCTCCCCAATCTCACCTTATCATCACCTTGAATTATCCTTTGGTGTGTACACATCTCCTTTAGAAACTTGGAATATCTTGGAATTTTCTTCACAAAATCAATCAAGGGGATGTTAACCTGTGCTTTTTTTAAAGTTTCCAATATTTCCTTATCAAGTTCAGTTTCCTTTTCTTTCTTGGTTGGGTGGACCTTTTGGGAAATGTAATGGGAATGGTTGGGATAGGTGACTCATCAAAAACACACTCTTTTATTTGGAAGGGCTTCTCTCAGGACAAGTATTTTCTTCTTTTGAACCATTTTTAGTAGTTGGGATGGTGGTTTACTTATGAGGGGATGAATCTAATGGAGGGTTCATTTGGGTTTTAAGTTTCTTCCCACTTCTAAGGGTTATGGAACTAACATTTCCATTATACATAGGTTTAACTACTATTTGATAGGGTATTTTACCTGACCTATGACTTTGAATTTTCCCCACATAGTTAGTGAGTTGGACTAATTGGGTTTTTAGTTCTTGTATGGATTCTTGGGTGGTTTGTTGGAATTAGATATTGTTGGCAGCTATTTGTTTCATAATATCTTCTAGGATAGCCTCAATTTTTATAGGGGGTTTCTATAAAGGCCTTTGTATTGGTTGGGTATTTCTGGGTGGTGGTGGTGGTGGATAACTACTCTACCTAGGTTGGTTCTATTATTTTTGAGGTTGTTTTGAATACCACCTTGCCTATAAGATTGGTTTTATTTCCACCCAGGTTTGGATTGATAGTAAGGTTATTTCCTAAAGGGTTGGTTATAGGGGTGGCCTAGAAATATTGCCTCACAACTCTCATAAGTTTCTCTTAGTTAGGGGAATTGGTCAGAATAATGGGTTTCAGAAGAATATATTCCATAGTGGATAGGAGGAGGATATTGGGATTTCCCTTGGGAAAGATCAATTTTTCAAATAAGGGTACTTACCTCTTCGAACTTTGTGTCCACCTTCTTCTCAAATTTAGTACTTTGCACCTCATGGACACCTCGAATGGGTACATTGGATATAGAACTAAATTTTTGAGTGTTTTTTACCATGTTCTCAATTAGTTTTCTTGTATAAATTGGTTCCTTATAAACTATTGCACCACCTACAGCGGCATCAATCATATTTCAATCAAAAGGAATTAAACCTTCATAAAAATACTGAATTAAAATTTGATCACTTATTTAGTGGTGTGGGAAACTTGAACAAATACTTTTAAATATTTCTCAATATTCATGATGATTTTCCCCTTGAGATTGTATTTTCTCACATATTAATTTTCTTATTGTTGTGGTTCTAGAGTTTGGGAATTATTTTTCAAGAAAAATGTGTTTCAAATCCTCACAACCTCTAATTGTTGAATTAACATAATACAACCAATCTTTCATAGTGTCTTCTAATGAAAATGGGAATGACCTATGATTAACTTGTTCTTCATCCACATTAGAATTTTTTAATATTGAACACACAGTATGAAATTCTTTTAAATTCTTGTGTGGATCTTCTCGTGTGAGTCCATATAATTTTGGTAATAAATTAATTAAACCGGATTTAAGTTCAAAATTGGGTACCTCGCCTTAAACTTTAATATAAGTTGGTTGGATAAAAAACTCAGGTGAGTTTAGTTCTTTTAATTTTTTGTTTTTTTCATCCATTTTATATGAGTTTAATTCAGTTTTAACATGGTTTTTATAAGAAGAATAAGGATCAAGAATTGTGTTGATGTTTTGTGTGTCCTCCTTCAAATGGTTCTCTTATGCATCTCGGTGTCGTTGATGTAAGATCCTCTACAGTATTTGTTCAAATGGATATATTTACTTTGATAAATATCACTTAATACACAAGGCCTAAAAATTATTATTTTAGAAATCAATTAAAAATTTCATAAAGAAAAAAATCAACAAATAATTACAAAATACGCAATACTTTTATAAAAAACACACACTAAAAACAAAAGTGCTCCTCGGAAACGGTGCCAAAATTTGAATGCGTTATCATGAGATTCCAAATTGATTATGATTTTAAGGTTTATTTATAGTATATTTTAGACCTTAGGTCATCTCTCAATGAGTTTTAATAGGTATATAGTATGCATTTTTAATAAAAATTACTAAAAAGGGGGATGGTTTTGAAAATAGTTTTAAGAAAATAACTTAACTTATAGAGTTTAATAATTGAGAAACCAAGTGTATTTTAAAAAAATATTATATGAAGGGTTCATTGTGATTTAACTACACACATTTCAAGTTCATTGTTCTTATATATTCAATTAGTTTTGGAGTAATTCTTTGGTTGAAATTAATTGGAATCCATATTAATTACTAAGCCTTTATTTCATTTCTTGAAGAACCAAACCATGACATAAAAATCATATTACCAAGGTCTAAAACTTATGAATGAAATAATTGATTCAAAATCAGATTGTAATCTCAAGAATGTGGGTAAGAAAATGATTCTTGTGTTGTCCAATTGGAACAGCACAAGCCACACACTCAAAACCTCACATTGATCAGGTAGAAATTAAGAGCAAAACATTTACATGCATAAAAACAATAATTCAAAATGAAATCATGTATGATACATGGAATGAAATGTTTTAACACCCAAATTAATCCAAAAAAGAATCTAATAGATGCACCAGAACTTCCTTGACATTTGTGTAACTCCCTCACAATGAACACCCACCGTTTAGCCCGACATCAAGAGGAGGAGGAAAGTCGGGTGGAACTCCTTCTTCATCATTGATCCCCCTATGAGTATAGTGGCCTCCAGAACTTATAGGATGAAGATATGACTTCTATGGAACTCCAAATTGGAAAAACTTGGCTCCTTGGTCAAACTCCGAAATGATTTTCCCAAGGTATCATTTTATAGGCAAAGTGGAAGGTGGTTTTGGGCACATAAATTGTGTAAAACAGCTTGGCCCATTGCTTTCGGTGAGTATATAGCCTTATCTATCATTTTGAAAAACTAAAAAGTTGTTCCTCGCTTCTTTAATATCTCCACCAAAATTTTGGCTTCATTAGGACACCTACATCTTGAGATATTGACAGAACACAGCACACCACTTTTGACTTCGTGCAGATTTGGTGTCTTCGACAGATCCATCAGGATGGGATACCAGATGGATGAATGAGGGTTGGGTTTGTTCATATGAAATATATACCAATGAATTTTAAACCATTACACAAAATATCATCCCATTTTTATTCATTTTTTAGTATAAGTGTGTGGTTGATTCCACTAGTATGCTTAGATCCTGTGCTATTTGGCTCATTTTTCTTAAACTTTTTCATGGGTCCTCCAAATCTCCTCCATATTCAATGAAATTATCAAAACAAGTAGAATTTCCCTTTTTAAAAGTAATGAAAAAGAAATATTTGAATCAAATATGAATTTAATTTTTTTATTATATTTATACTTTTCAATACAAAACTAGTTTATCACAGTAGTGTAAGGGTGAAAAGGAAACAGTGAATCATGGTGAAATCACCACTCCAATTATTTGAAAAATTATTTTAGAAATACATCCATTATTTAGTTTTTTTGATAAAAACATAAATTACATTAACTAATTTTAAAGATAAACCCCCTTTAAAAACATTTTCCTAAATATCTTAGATAGGATTCTACAAAATTCCCTCACATATTTCAAATTAAACAATTTATTAAATCAACCAGAAGGATTTAACAAGAACACCCATTAATTCTAAATTTAGCACCAATTTTCAGAGACGCCTACCTCAAACAAGATTTATGGAGACTTGAAATAAAAACCTTTGAAGATTCAATGCAAAAAAAAACTTTGATAACCTTTCTATTAATCTCCCAGTGAGGAAGAATGAGAAAATTATCCAAGGAACCAAAAACATTAAACAGAAGATAAAAACCAAAAAATATCCTCCATAGGATAACAAAATCATGGGTATTAAGGTTTAGGTAATTTTAAATAATTACATAAGGTGCTCTGGTTTTCATAATTAAACCTCAAAATTAAATATCATCATTTAATTTTTCATTTTAATCGAACCGTAAATACAAAGAATTTAAATACTTTCAAAATATGATTTAATAACTTTAATCAGGTTAAAATAACTAATTCCATGATTTTAGACATCTAAAACCATAAAAAATGTGTGATAGTGTGTCTTTGGAGAAGAAGAAATAAAAATTCAAGTTTTTATTAATTTTTATCCCAAAAATAGCATTGTGAAAGGGTAATATGGTGTCACCCTTATAAAGATCCTAGGTGTCATGTAATGGTATTGGGTTTCTCTAATAAATCCCTATATTACCCTTTCGCATCCTTTAAAAAGGAGAGGTTCCCCTTACGCATCTATCCACACCTTTACATAGCACCACTAGTACCCCCTTACAGGGCCTTTGGAAAGTAGAGGTTACCCTTACACAAATATACCTACCTTTATATAGTTCTCTTGGTTCTATTAAGCTTCCTTTAGAAACTTAAGGATTAACTTATTAAATAACAGTTTACCCTTATGAATCCTTTAAAAAGTATTGGTTGTTTTTATGCAACTCCATGGGTTACCCTTACTCACCCTTTGAAAAATATCGGTTACCTTTACGCAACACTAGGGTTTCCCTTATTCACCCTTTAAAAATAGGGGATTACCCTTATGTATAATATAAAAAATACCCCTTACCCTTACACAGTTCCTAAGGTACCTTTATGTAGTGTATATCTACCCTTACACGGTGCAAATCTACCCTTATGTGGTGCATATATAGCCAAGATACCCATGTACCACCCAGGGAAATTTCTCTCTACCCTTATGCAATCCATATAAAAATGGATTTACCCTTACTTAAACCATATACCATGCGTAAGGGTAAAAATTAAGTTAAAAAATAATTTCCATTCAATGGGATTATAAATTAAGAAAAAAATGGGGTTCTGAAGAAAATTTTAAACTATGAAAGATACAGAGCATGACCAACACTTACAAAACCAAAAAAAATACTAAACTAAGGATTGCACCGTATAGAAACTTTTAGGGTGTTAAATCCATCACATAACATGATGAAATTTATTTTATATGATTTTGAACAAGATTTATGTATTGAAAACAAAATATAACACAAAAACATATTTTCTCCATTATCATCACATATCTTCTCCCTTTTGACAAAAAATCATAAAATGAGGGATTCTTCTTCAGATATTCATCTTAAAAAACTCCCCTCGAGTCACAATAATCTCCTCATTTTCATAAAAACACTTTGTCTCAACATCTACCTTAATCATCTCTTTTTGGAAACAATGTCCCTCTTTGGATTTAGTTATCAACCATTGAACATAAAATCACTTTTCCAATATAAAACACATAACCATAAATAATATTTAAATAACCCTAATCCCACTGAGTGAAATTGTTGTAGGAAACAATGAAGTTGAATAATAAATTCATTTTTTCCCTTAAATTGACTTACATCCACTTCTTCATAGCTCTTGATACCAATAAAGATTTACTTATTAAAAGTTTTCTTCTTCTACTTCTGAAAATTATCACTTGAAATTGTGAATAATAAGTTTCTAAGAACATACTCAAAAAATATGTTAAAATATTTCACATTTTTTACTCACACTAACTCACACAAATACATACTTAATCTACAGCTTTACCATTTTAAAAACTACCCCAAAATATATATTCTCCATAAATAGGAGATAACTCCCTCATTAGGTTAAACATGTATCTTTTGATTCTCTTACTGTATTTTTTTACACCCCTTATTAATAATACCCATTTAAAAAAAAGTGAAATAATTTAAGGGACTATCATAAAAGTATTTATATTTTCTTTCCCCATATTTCATAACAAATATCAAAGTATAAGTGAGATAGGTGATGGCATTTTATACCTTAACCTTTGAATGGTAAAGGCTAGATTTTATTTATAACCCATGGTTTGGAATTAATCTTCTAATTTTTCTAAAAACCACATTAATCTACCAAATTATTCTTAAAATCTATTTTTAGATTAAGATAACTCATATTATTCATCACTCTAGCAATATCACATTTCAAATACTCTTTCATTTTTATACTCTTTACTTTTTATTTTTTAGAATTTTGACATTGTTTTCCCAAAATAGCATCACCCTCATCATCCATTATTTCTTTTTCTCCTCTAATTGAGATGAATCCTTAAAAAATTAGTAAAAAAAATTTCCACCCTTTTGGAGTCAAGAATCTCCAATACCTTCTCAACATCTTCCTTATTCTTCTTAAAAGGAATCTTCTTATTCATAGATTTCTTTCTCTTTTATCTTTTATAAAATATCATTGGATCTTATTATTGGATATACTAATATAGTAGGATAACATGACGTTATTAAATGATATAAACTTTTTGGTCACATATCCCACACATTTTATTTAATCTATCAAATAAATTCATCAACATACCACTTTAATGTCGAATAGAAATTTTCTTAACATTATTTTTTATTAAGGGTTTTCTCCCTCTACATGTGTGATTTCATTCACTTATCATAGATTGATATGGACTTATTCTAAACCATCATTATATAATCATTTAATTATATCCTTCTTAAAACCATCAATGGACAAAAAATACTAATCTTCTTCTTGAATAACTAGTTTTATCAATAAAAGTAATCCTTTAAAATTTATCATTATGAAATATTTTCAAAATACTTTTTGATAAAAAAAACCTATGGGATAATATAAATATTCTCCTATATATTTTATAAATTTCCATCAATCTCTTATATTCACACACAATTTTATATTTTCATTTAAAGTTAGACTTTTAAAAAGAAACCATTTTCGGAATTGTCTTATATTATGTTATTATATTCACTCTCCATACTATATTTTGGGCATCAACCTTTTCTCCGGTGACTATATGATATTTATTAACCATTTTTCAATATCCTTATAGCTAAAAAGATCCAATTATCACTTTAAATTCAACATACTTATCTTGAATCAAATAATCTCCCAATTCATTCTTGGAATTTGAAAAAACATATCTGAAATTTTTTATATAAATTTATTAATCCAATGAGCCTTCTTTAATGGATTCGCATTATTTTTCATATTAAAAACTCTTCTATTTAAACACTTAAATTTTATTATTTATATTTGTGGGTAATTCTATTACTTCTTCTAAACTTGAGAGAAACTCATCTTCCTTATTTTTAAATTTATTCTAATCTAATTTAACCATATAGAATGCATTCTCCATTATCCCATTTTCTTTTTACAACTTAAAAACCTTGGATATTCTATTATTTATTTCCTTATTCAACATAATCTCTATTTGAGATTTGTGTGATTATTAAACACTACTTGATGAAACCTTTTCTTATTTCTTTGATTCATCTTCACTACTCAACTCATTAACATCCATTATTATAATGAATGTCTTCTCACCTCTAATACTTGAGTAAAAACCACTCTTGATTCCATAATTTGATGAAATGTAAATTTTAGATAAATGATTATTTATTTTGGGTATTGAATAATTCTTACCCAATATTTTTTATGGAAACTTCACACTTTTTAAGTTCTTGGAATTCTTCCTTGAAGAATCATGAGAGAAATCCACTTGATCTTCATTTTCATATTCTTCTGGATTTATAAAGTTTATAGAAACATTTCCAATTACTCCATAGATGAAACACCTAAAAAGTAACTTTACATTAAATTTACCTTTTCCACTTTTGATTCCATTTGAGATAACTAATATAAGCTTTTCATTGTTTGTATCAAAATATTCATCTGAATTTGAACTTCCAACTTCATCTTCATCTTCTTTCTCAATTTCCCTTGAAAATATTTCCTTATTCACAACTTTAAATAATAATTCCTTCATATCTAATCTAATCTTCTCCAAATTTTGTTCCTTTCACATATTATATGAAACCAAAATGTTTTCCATTTATCCAAATTAAGTTTGTTAATATCATGATCCTCTAGAGATGAAATATGGAATCAAATTTTTCTGGTAAGATGAGAAGTATTTTCTCAACTATTATTGAATCTTTAAAAGTATCTATAATTATTTTAATGTGTCAAATTCTTCATTAACCCTTGTAAAGAATTTAAAAATTAATTTTCCTTTAAGAATATATATATCTTTATACTTTAATGGTCAAATATTTAATTTATCCTTTTCCAATGTGATGTTTCCTTTATAAATATTTTGTATCTTTTCCCAAATGTCATTATCTATCTTGATACATATAATTATAAGATCTCAGATCTCTATTAAGGTATTTTTTTGCTCTAGTTTCAATTTAAGTCCTTCTTTTTGGCTGAATAAGTGTTTTCCCAAGTTCATGTGAAGACTCAAGGGTGTTTTGGGGGGTTTAGGACATGAAAAAGGGAAAATGAGTTTTATGGGGAATTTGTATGGTATGTGCATGGCTATTACTGACCGTGCAGATAGCCCAGGTAAAACGTGCAGAAGGATGATTTTTTAATAGTAGCCTCTTCATAGTTTTCGCACGGTTTGGTAAATAGTGCGGGTAAACCGTGCGTCCCATCAACTTTTAAAAATTACAAAAATGGCATTATGGTATTTTTATACCCAACTTAGGATTTACTCCTTTCTTCCTACTTTAGACCCTAATAATGAATCAAAGTCTCCAAGAGATTCCAAGGATCTATCTCCCTCATCTTGGAGACGTTTAGAGAATCATTGGTTGCGGATTGAAGATCCAGGTAAGGCAAATTTCCTTCTTTCATCTCTTTTTGGTTTAGGGTTCCCATTATTCTTATATCTCCTTCCGAATCACTCAAACCCCTTCTTTTTGGTGAGTTTTAGGTTGATCCTTAAAGGGTTGATTGAATCAAGATCTAAGGATTCGGTTGAAAGTGCTTTCTCCAATGGATTCAAGGTAGGTGGTCTATAAGTTATATCCCTTGGTTTTTGTGTAGATTTGTTCATATATGGTCTTTATTCTTGACCTATTTTGATGAGTTCTTGGTTCTTTTGTAATTATGTGATGTATTGGGTGTCTAAATGATTAATTTAACCCTTATTTATCCCCATGGGATGCAAGGAGGATGACTTGACCAAATTAGGGCCACCCATGGGGTGTGTCGACCCTCCCGATTGGGCTGACGAAAATGTAAGGTGTAAAATTGACTCATAATAATATATAGGCTTAACGTGTAGGCTAATTGGTTTATATAATGAGTTATAATGTATTGTGTATAGTTGTTTCTAATATGGATAAAGGCTAATGAATTGTTTGGCTGGCATTTAAATGGGTTAAATGGGAATAATGGGAATATGATAAGGAATTATGTTTACACTTGAATATGATTAGTGAGATAGGTATGGAAAATGGGAATGGGGATAAAGGGTTAAATAATATAAATGATGAATGTGTTAATGGACTGAGGAAAATTTTCAATTTCCCATTTGTTAAAATTGTTGTGATGTTGTAAATGATATTGGATATGCTTGTTGTGATATGTTTAATTGTGGTGAATGATAAATAATCATGTGAACATGTCTTGGTAGAGTGGGGTATAGACTAGAGGCTCTACGCCCATATGTTGAGTTATACTGAGGTTTTAGCTCCACCCCTAAATGCATAGGTTAGGGAAGGGGATGGAGTTCTATTCCCCTAACAGTTTCATTCCACCTAGACTAAGGCTTCGAGGTGAGGATTATGAGGTTGTAATAATGTGATGACTAGTGGGATAGGACTTGATTTTATTTCCATATTCTAGAGAACTTTGAACATTCCTAATCCATTTAACACATGAAAAAGGTAGATTAAATCATGAAATGCCTAAGTAGTGAACTCGGACTCAATGGTAGTATAATTAAAAAAGAACATAGTCTAGAATGGCCTATTGAACTTTTAATCTTCACTTTCCATTATTTATCACTTGCATAAACTATCTTCTTTTGCTGGATATTTTTTAGACACCATTGTTGGTGGCCTATTGAGTTATACTCACACCCTGCTCGGGCCGCCATTGGGTACCCGAGCAGATTTCATGCTTGTAGGTCAGGGCAAGGGCAAGGGCCCTATGATAGAGAATTGAGTTGGACATGGGACATGTGTTGGTGGGGTACATACTTGGAGTCCAAACCATTTTTTGGATCTTGTTGTTTTCCTTTATTTTGGGATTTGTTCCCTTTTCACTATAGCATGACATGACATATTTACTATTGTATGTTGTTGTACCCAGTTTGGGAGTTTCTTATTTATTCATGTTATTGATTGTTTCCTTTTTTCTCCACTATTTAAACTGTTCTTTATTGTGTATTACTCTGGTAAAGAGGGTATAATCTCCCCATGTATCCTATTAGACCCTTGCTACTAGTCGGAAACATCTGGCATATGGGGAGGTGTGCTTGATGTCATTTGGCGACCGGCTCGGGGCACCGGTTAGTGGCTCTTGGGTCGGGGACATTACAAAGTGGTATCTGAGGAGTTATTTTATCTTTCTTACTATTTGGGGTTGGTAGATAGAATGTTATTAATGTGTTAGGTATTGGTAATGAGTTCATTCTTGGGAGTATATAACCCATGTATGGGAGAAAACCCAAGTCACCCCGGGAGGGGATTGTTGTTCTTGTTATGTGTTGTTATATTTGATGATATTTCACCATTGGGTGATGCACTCGTTGTGTGATTTGACGGTTTTGTGATATTTCTCTCATGGATGAAAGGGTACGAGGTTGTGAATTCATGCATCATTCTAGGTAACTATGTATGTAAGTGGCATGCATCATGATAGGCACACACGCGGGATGGGTGTACAGGATACAAAGGTTAGGATGTGTTTGTTTTCTTAAAAGTAAAGAAAATTGTACCTAATTAGATGGTATGGATGGGTAAAAAGAGAAGTGATAATGTCAATTAGTAATTAGAAAATGGTGTTTACTAATGGATTAAAAGTGAATTATCATGTTTTAAGAGTAAATTGGGATATGGAGATGGTTTTGAATGGGTGAAAAAGATAAGGCGTGTAACCATGTGAATTAGATACCCATGTTAGCCATGGCCTTAGGAGAGATGTCCAAAGGTAGTGAATCGGTTGCGAGTGGTCTCGTTTGGGTAGTGTATGCGAACTAGTTTGGTTATGGAAATTTATGAGTCTACCTATATGTTTGTTTCCCCTCGTAAAAGTGTTATAGTTGCATTCTAAAGTTCATGTTTGTCATTTTAGAGAAATGTCACCTCGACGACATCTACTGATTAGGAGACATGAGAACATTGCCGAGAAATCTCATCTAGTAGTGGAGTAGGAGAATGTAGTGATCCAAGAAAATAGGGAAGATTAGTTCCATGAGAACTTTTCTCATTTCATACAGATCATGGAATGAGGCCCGGGGCGGGTTGCACCAAATATGTTTGAGCTGACCAGGGAGTTTTAGTTGTAGAAATCTTTGAACTTTACCGGAGAGGGTGGGCCAAATGGAGCAGAGTTCTGGATAGATTCCATAAAAACTATTCTTGAAGATCTAGAGACTCCTCTTAGTAATTTAGTCAATTTGGTGGCCTATATGCTAAGAGTTCAAGAAAAACATTGATGGGGCATTATGGTGCAAACATAGCAGGCTGAGGGAATGTTGTGGAAGGATTTTTAGGAGAATTTTTCCAATAACTTCTACCCAGAAACCTTTATATAGGATAAGACTATGTATTTTATGAGGTTAACTTAGGGAAAAATGTCGGTAATGGACTATTCCAGTCATTTCATTGATCTGTGATGCTTCATTCCGATGTTGACATGAGACAAGGAAGGCGTAGAAAAACACTTCCAGGATGGGCTGAGACACAATATCAGATCTCAGGTGAATATCTTTTGTTTGAAAAGGTTTGTTGAAGTGGTGTATCAAGACTATATCTCGTAGGGGAACCTGAAGGGAGATTCAAGTAGTGAACTTGTGGCGCTAGCTGGGCGAGCAAGTGGTGCGGCTTCTGAGAGTAGGAAGCACCATTTTGGAATCTTTCAGCATGGTAGAAGTGCACATAGTAGTTAGAAGAGGGGTTAGCTTCTTAGATTAGTGACCAATTCTTCTGCTATCAGTGTGGAAGTTTGAGGCATAAGAGTGATCAGTATCCCCACCCACTGGTTGAGTGTCGAGCATGCGGCGGGTTAAGCCATGTGTCGAGGCTCTGGAGGGACCCGTGACAGTTAGGGAATGACGGAGGTCTGACACAGATTCTGAGTGTAGATAGGGGGTTGGTTACCCTGTATCAGGCAGGCAGTTGGAGCTCCATGGGTCGTACTGGTAGAGACGGTGGACATGGAACTCTGGGGCGATATCATTCTTACCAATAGGGCAGTGAAATGTAGGATACTCAGGCTAGAGTCTAGGTTAAAGGGGTAGGTCATCTCCATGCAGTTCAGGCCACACCTAAAGGCAGTGGGGCAGGACCATCTACTATTTGAGGTACAATTATTGTAGCTTCCATGCTTTCTAGTGATTTATTTGTTGTAAATGCTATGAATTACTTTATTTCTACTCAGTTCGTAGTCATTTTGGGCTTAACCATGGAGACTACATGTGGGGTAATGTCACTTGATACTCCACTAGGGGTATGAGTTGAGGAAATCAGGTAGTGTAAGGGTTGTGCTCTAGAGATTGCTGAGTATCATTTTCTGTGGTATTTTTTTGTCCTAGAAATGTCAAGTTTTGACCTAATCTTGGGAATGGACTGGCTAGTGTTATATCAAGATCATATCTACTGTTACCAGTGTTGGGTAATGTTTACATATCTCAATGGGAGCACTTATGTCCTTCGTGGTGAGTGGGATACTCGATTGGGTTGTGCAAGGACATTATGCCTGCGGTTGGGGGAACTCACAGTCCAAGTGGCATGCCTTATGTTAGATGATATGGAGAAAGGATAGCCAATATTCTCTTTTGTGGTGGACTAGTTTCAGGATTTGTTTCCTAAGGACTTCGCGGGGTTACCACTTAAGAGAGATGTTGAGTTTACCATCGGATTGTTGCCAGGAGCGGAGCCAATTTTCATTACACCCTATCGAATGGCACCAGAAGAGACCTAATAAAAGAAGTTTTAGTTAGATTAATTAGAGCATAAGGGGTTTATATTTCCTAGTACATCACCTTGGGGATCTCCGTTGTAGTTTTCTAATAAGGATGATGGATCCCTGAGGCTATGTGTCGATTATAAGAAGCTAAACCAGATGACGATTAAGAACTGATACCCTCTTCCTAGAATTAATGACCCGTTTGATCATCTTAGAGGCACCTCAGTGTTTTCTAAGATCTATTTGAGATCAGGATACCATCAGTTGAGGGTGAGACCTTGTGACATACCCCGGACAACTTTCTAAAGCAGGTATGGGTTGTCTGAATTTCTGGTGATGTTGTTTGGATTTTCCAATGAACTGGCAGTGTTCGTGGCCTTGATGAACTGAATATTTCACTCATATCTGGATCAGTTTGTATTTGTCTTCGTGGATGATATCTTTGTGTACTCTATAACTCATGAAGATCATGCCAAACATCTTAAAATCATCTTGAGTACACTAATAAAGCATAAGATTTATGCCAAGCTATCGAAATATCAATTTTTGATTGATGAGGTACACTTTCTGGGACACATCATTTATAAGTTAGGTGTGTTGGTTGATCTAGAAAAGGTTCAATTCATGGTGTCTTGGGATCATCCCAAGAATGTATCTGATGTTTTGAGTTTTTTGGGTTTGGGTAGTTATTACCGAAGGTTTATTAGAGATTTCTCTTTTTTGGTAGTGCCACTCACAGGCCTAACCAAGAATGGGGTTAAGTTTGATTGTTCAGGGTTTTGTGAGAATGATTTTCAGGAGATGAAGAAGTGGCTGACTACCACACCGATTTTTATCTTACCCGAACCAAGTAAGAGGTACACCTTGTTTTGTGATGCATTTGGTGTTGGACTTGGGATAGTGTTGATGCATGATGATGGGAATATAGCTTATGGGTTGAGACAATTGAGGCCACATGAGAGAAATTATTCTAATAATGACCTAGAACTAGTTTTTTTGGTTCATGTCTTAAAGTGTTGTAGGAATTACTTGTTGGGAGAACCCTTTATGGTGTTTACCAACCATAAAAGCCTTAAATACATCTTCTCTCAGTAGGATTTGAATCTTCAATAGTGAATATGGGTTGAGTACCTGCATTATTCTGATTCTGAGTTGGTGTACACACTAGGGAAAGGGAATAGTTTCACTGATGCTCTATGCCAGAAGACTCAAAATTAAGTAGTTTAGGAATCCATTTCAGATTGGGTGATGATGGCCTTGTTTTCTGAAATGAATTTGGAGGTATAAGATATGCATAGGCAGATGACCCTTGCATCTATAGCAATTGAGTATGTGCTTTTGATCTGAGTTAAAGAGAGTCATCTGGTAGACCCAAAGTGTTTGGATATGAAGGAAAGTCTTAAAGGTGGGGTGTCACCTTCTAGTTGGACTTTTAGTGTTGATGGGGTTGCTTACATTCATGGTTGTGTTGTGGTGCTGGCAGATGTATAGGAGGATTTAATGCACGGGTTTCACACATCAAAGTGGGAAGTGAATACGGGCTTGACTAAGATGTAATGTGATCTTCATAGGTAGTTTTGGTGGCTAGGAATGAAGAAAGAAGTTGAGAGTTTTGTGGCGTGATGCCTTACCTGTCAGCAGGTAAAGATGGGACATCAGCGTCTAGGTGGGATGTTACAGTCATTGCCTATTCCATAGTGTAAGTGGAATGATTTCACGATGGACTTTGTAGAGGGTCTTCTAAGGACACCTCAGAATAATGATTCAATGTGTGTGGTGGTAGATTGGATGACAAAAGTGGCTCATTTCTTTCTGATCTAGGAGACCTATACAGTCGACCAGTTGGGGGAATTGTATGTTCAAGAAATAGTACAGTTTCATGGTGTGCTAGGAACTATAGTTTTAGATCATGATCCATGTTTTACCTCATAATTATGGAAGGGACTACAGAAGGTAATTGGTGATCATGTGTTTTTTAGTATAGCATACCATCCACAGACTGATGGGCATTCATATTATACAATTCATGTATTAGAAGACATGTTGAGATCATGTGTTCTAGATTTCAGTGATTCGTGGGGAAAGCACGTGTCTCTTGTTGAGTTTTCTTACAACAATATCTTTCAGGATATATTTCATATGGAACCTTTGGTGGAACTCTATGGGAGGACATGTAGATCACCGTTGTGTTGGTTAGATGATGGAGAGTCTGAGTTGTTGGGATCGAGTCTTGGGTAGAAGACGTCAGAGAAGGTTCGTTTGATTCAAAAACTAATGGAAATAGCCCAAAGTAGGTAGACGTCTTATGCAGATTAGTGTCATTGACCTCTTGAGTTCATGGTGGTTGATGGTTTTTTTCTTTGGGTGTCACCAAGGTTGGGTCACCATCGAATTCAGAAGCAATGCAATTTGGTTCCTAGATATGTGGGGTCATTTTAGATTGCGGAAAGGATCAGGTAGGTGGCTTACCGATTGGCTCTTCTACAGTGGTATAGTGTGATGCATGATGTTTTCCATGTTTCAAAACTCTCATAGTATCACCTTGATCTATCCTATGTGATAAATTCTAAGGATGTTGAGATTGAGGCTGATGTGTCCTTTGAGGAACACCCGGTTCATATTGTGGACCATAGTGAGAAAATTTTACGGGGAAAGGTTGTTCCCTTGGTTCATGTTCTATGGAAACACAGAAACATTCAAGAATAAACTTGGGAGAGAGAATTAGATATGTGGGCCTAGTGTCCCAATATCTTTTCTTTGGGAACTCAATGATGCTCAGGAAGATCATCTCAGGGATGATCCATTATAAGGTGGGGAGGTTGTAAGATCTTGGATCTCCGTTAAGGTATGTTTTTTCTCAAGTTTCAGTTTAATTCCATTATTTAGGCTGAATAAGTGTTTTCCCAAGCTCATACTATGACTCAGGGGTGTTCCGGGGGTTCATGACATGAAAAAGGGGGCAAATGAGTTTTATGGGCAAGTCGCACGGTGTGCGCATGGCTAGTCCTGGCCGTGTAGACAGCCCAGGTAAACCGTGCAGAATAAGGATTTTCAAATAGTATCCTCTGCACAGTTTGCACATAGTTTGGAAAATCGTATGGGTAAACTATGTAAGGGGGCTATTTTTGGATAGTATCATCCACATGGTTTGTGCATGGTTTGGAAAACTATGTGGGTAAACCGTGCGGCCCAAAAACTTTTAAAAAATTACAAAAATTCCATTATGGGATTTTTATACCCAACTCGGGATTTCCTTCTTTCATTCTCCTTTAGACCCTAGGAATGAACCAAAGTCTACAAGATCTTCCAAGGATCTATCTCCCTCATCTTGGGGCCATTTGGAGTGTCGTTGGTTGCAGATTGAAGATCCGGGTAAGTCTAATCTCCCTCTTTCTTCTATTTTTAGTTTAGGGTTCTTATTTTTTTTATCTCCATCGGAAGCACTCAAACCCCTTATTTTTCAGTGAGGTTTAGTTTGAGCCTTCAAGGGTAGATTGAATCAGTATCTAAGGCTTCAGTTGTGGTCTACAAGTTATATCCCTTGGTTTTTGTGTATATTTTTGTATGTGTAGTCCTTCTTACCCTCTTTTGAGGATTTATTGGTGAATTTGGAATCATGTGATGTATTAGGTATATAAATGAATAATTTAACCCTTCTTTATCCCCATGGGATGCAAATAGGATCACTTGACCAAATTAGGGCCACCCATGGGGTGTGTCGTCCCTCCCGATTGGGATAACAGAAATATAAAGTGTGAAATCGACTCATAATAATATAGACGCTTAATGAGTAGGATAATTGGTTTATGTAATGAGTTATAATGGATTGTGGATAGTTGTTTCTAATGTGGATAAAGGATAAGGGAATTTTTGTTTGGCATTTAAATGGGTTAAATGGGAATAATGGGAATATGATAAGGAATTATATTTACACTTGAATATGATTAGTGAGATAGGTATGGGAAATGGGAATGGGGCTAAAGGGTTAAGTAATATAAATGATGAATGTGTTAATTGATTGTGGAAAAATGTTAATTTCCCATTTTTTGATATTGTTGTGATGCTGTAAATGATATTTTTTATTCTTGTTGTGATATGGTTAATTGTGGTGAATGATAAATAAGCATGTTCACATGGCTTGGTAGCGTGGGGTATTGACTTGAGGCTCTATTCCCACAATTTGAGTTGGACCAAGGTTCTATATCCACCCCTAAATGAATGGGTTAAGTAAGGGGATAGAGTTCTATTACCCTAAAGGTTTCATTTCATCTGAACTGAGGCTTTGAGGTGAGGATTATGGGGTTGTTATAATATGATGCCTAGTGAGATAGGGCTTGATTTTATTCCCATATGCTTGAGAACATTGAACATTCCTAATGTAACACCCCGACCCCAGAAGCCCATAGTTGGTGCATTATTACGTATCATTGGCATGATCACAAAAGATCAAGTCTCGAAAGACTGATTAGTTTAGTATCCTTGTAAGTACTAGATACATTCATAAGGTTTACATTACATCATAAAATTTAAAACTACAACAACATTGTTTCCATATACAAAACTGAGATCCCATAGACGATCCCTGCAAGTCAGTCATAATATACTTCTTCGCATCCTGGGAAAAATAAAACATAGAAAGGGGTGAGCTCAAATGCTCAGTAAGGATAACAATATAGCGGAAGCTTTTATAAATAAGCATAAACATTTAAGGTAATGTATAAAACTAAAACAAAATAATTTTCAACATAAACTTCATCATAATATGGAAAATATAAATCAAAATAATGAAATTTAGTTACTCACATGGATATTCTACTAGTCGAATAATCACATGCAATATCAATAGCCACTTTCATAATGATGGAATGCATAATGCCAGAATATCATAACCACATAGTCAAGGCCTTGTGCTAAGACTACAAATAATATTTTTTCAAGGCCTTGTGCCAAGACACTATTTTATCTCATGAGACCTAAATATGCATCGAGGAGCTATAGTGGGCTCCACCCATCACATAATAAGTCCAATGCATTCCTCATAGGAAAAGGTTTAAACATAACATAAACATTCGTATTAAAACTAGCATACGAAATGTCAATACTTTATCCATAAACCATGAATGGTATAAAAATAAAACATCAACAGTCAAACATATAACAAAACCTTCAATACAATATGTAAGTTTTTTATTATAATAAATCAACTTTAAATAAACATAAAATCCATCAAAGGATGTTGACAGAGATGAAGTCAAAACCTTTTTAGAGAAATATATCTTTATATTTTGAAATCATTTAAAAGTTACGTAATTATAAAAGAAAACATTTATATTTAAAAATATTCTTATAATATTGTAAGGGAAGCTTTGATGATGTCATAATGGCAGAAAATAGCCACACCCTCCATATAATTTAAAAAAAGACATTCTTACCTTAATTTTGTCAAAAAGGTTATAAAGGACCTTGTTCAGAAAATGACGGAAATATTCCTTTATAAACATCTTATAAAAGTAAAAAAAGGGTATAAATTACTTTAACCCATAGTCTATAAAATAGTAAAAATGTTTTGGAATACATTTTTAAGAATCATGGATGTGGATGATAAAGAGATCCCAGTAGATAATTATGTATAAACAACCTCAGATAATAAAGAGATTGTGAAATTAACCCTTACTTCATTGTAATAAATAGAGTCATATGAAAAAAAATTAATAACCATGAAATGAATCTCATAATACCATTAATATAAATATAATCATGATAATATATATCAATTTTAAGTACACAATACACCACATGCAATAAATAAGTGGCGAACAATGGAAATCTCACGGAATTAAAAGTGAGATAAGAAACCCATTACTTTGTACTTTTCCTTGGTCAAGGGTAGGTTAACCTCCTGTATAATGGTTAAATAATTTTTATTAAATTATAAAATAATCATATATATTAATATGATATCATATATGATCTTTTAACATTGCTTTGTTAATAATATCTTAGTATTATCATCATTTTGGGTGTTAACAAATCAATTTTCATTTATATTATTTGTTATGTGAGTCATATTTGTTATGTATGGGATGTATATTATTCATATAAAGAATTATTTCAAGTCTTTAAACATTATTTTTAATCATCTAATGAACGTTAGTCTTGAATGGATACGATGGGGAATCAATCTCATCACGTTCGTGGAGACGGTAATCCGTATGTACGAATGAGCAACAATATCATTCTTTTGATATTAAAATAATATATAATTGGATGTTATATCATATATAAAGAATCATTATCATGTTATATTTATTATTTAAATCAATTACACATCATTATTATACCCATCCAAATAATAATGTATTCAATAACAATTACACCACGACGTGGAGACAGTAAGCCGTACGTACGCATGTATGGTGGCATGTCATTCAAAGAATGGATGGAATAATTAATTTGGTTGTAAAATATTTATAATAACATCATAGTATATATAATATACTAGAGTTATTATTTTATAATGGAAACAACAAAGAAAAAGGAAGTGGAAGAAGAAAGGAACTTGAAAGAGGTGGTGAGATATTTACCTCTTCTTCGGGTTCTTCCTTTTGATTTGATCAAAATGACTCCTTAGGTTGGATTTATAACTAAAGTAAGGCCTCTAGGATTAAGGGAGGATAGTATATAAGGTATTTGGGTAGGTTTTGGCTGATCAAAATGGATTTGAAGGTGTTAATTAGAGAGAAGGGTGAATGCCCTTTTATAAGAGGGGTGAGGGGCACCTTAGGAAAAGATAGAGATGTTATTTTAAAATAAAATAATTTCCAGTTTCTAATGGCTCCAAAATGAATTATTTAAATTAAAATGTGGGTATGGGTCTAAAAACACTCAACCAATAGGTTTTAGACATGTTTGAGTCACTATATTAAATTTATCTTTTAGATTTAACTCTTAGTCAAATAGATTGACATTTACCATGCCTCTTTGTATTTTTATATTATATGGTTAATAAACTTACTATATACTTCCAAGCGAACCCCAAGTGGTTCATTAATGATACAAATATCATTATATATTTCTTTTGGACGAACTTTATATTTTTAGGAATAGAATATCAATTAATAAAATAATATTTGTTTTAAAAACTCTTTTATGTCAATTTTGACGCTATTTGGTATTTTGTTTTTGCTAAATTCATAACAGCATTACTACTTCGAAATAAATTCATATAACCAACACTAAAATGTCATATTAACCTATAAAATTAGTATAATTCATAAAAAGTCTCAAATTATATTTATTTGGATATTTATAATAGTAATTATCTTAATATTTCATTAATTAGTTAATTACTGTATCATCATTGTGTCGTAAATAAATTAAATTATTTAATTTATAAAAATTATAAATAAAATATCATTATTTAGGAAATAATTTTAGATTTATAATTAATATTTATAGTCGAATTTATCTGATTTTTAACCCTAGATTAAAAATGTTTTATTTATTAAACTTTGAATTTAACACTTTTAACTCTTCTTTGAATTAAAATATAATAAATGTCTTAATCTAATCCAAGTGTACCAAATAGGTTAATATTTTATTAATAAGGTTGTTTTTGGTCGAATTAAACTTATCCAATTGAATTAGGACATTTTTTAGGGTAATAATAATATCATTTTTGTCCTTAATTACCCAATATACTTTTAACCGTGGTAAATAAAAGTAAAAAGTTACAATTCACGAAAAATTATTTTCATCTCATTGAACCAAATTTTACTTACTGATATCAATTGTGTCTCTCATATTTTTGAAATTTCACTCACAGAAGTGGTAAAATTAAGTTTTATTTGAATTTGAAAATTCTCCTAGGAGGTGGGTAAAAGACGGTGAAAAGTTCAATAAAATTTTTATATATCTAAAATTATTATAAAATGACTCCAATGAATTACATTGAACTTATATAGGTACTATGTATCTATTTTGACCTAAAATAAATTTAAATAAAATAAATAATTATTTAAATAAAAAGTTGGTTTTAACCAATAACTCAATGTTTTTCACTATTCATCAAAAATTGAAAGTTTTCAGAAAAATACCAAAATTTCACCCTAAGATAATTTTGATATTCTGAATTCAAAAATTAAGTCTATTTTACCAATTTCAAAACATTTAAGTTTCATTAATTAATTTAAAATTAATTCCCCTTGTCAAAACCAAAAAGCATATTTTTAAGAAATAATAACTATCAAAAGATTGACACTTGTTTACGTCCAATTCCAAAGTGAAGTTACTTAAAATGACCATAATTTAATTAAATGGTAAAACTATAATCTAATTGTACTTATAAACCATTAATATTTATAATTCAACACGATAAATTATTTTTATTAAAAAAGTTTTTTCAGTTAAAATATAGTATTTTTCACTATTCACCCAAATATAAAAGTTATCAGAAAAACACCAAAACATTATTGAAACTAAATTATTATGTTATGATTCTAAAGAAGAAGTTTATTTTGTCAAATTTAATATATAAAAGTTTCAAATATTGGATTTAAAAAGGGTTCACCATTAAAAGGCGGTAAAAGTGTATTTTTTGAAAAATACTTCTTTTATCTAAAAAAATGAATTAGTTCTTACATTATGTCTAAGAAACTCATAATATGGATTCTAAAATTATAAGGATTATATATAGTTCAAAATTCAGTTAATACTATTCATAACTACTTTTGAACGGCTAGTTTGGTAAGTCATGTTGCGCTTGAACTCACTGTTGCGTGTAGTGCAAGTTATTGCATTACTTTGAAGAAATAACGTACTATGAAATATTTGGGTGTTACATTCTTCCCTCATTCAATAAATTGCATCCTCGCAATTTAAAATTGTTCTTCAAAAATAAAATTTTGAAAATATAAAATACCTTTGTGGGAAAACCCCCATCAGAAATAGAGTCAACAAAACTATCACTTTAAAAGAAAGAAAGAGAAGTACAAAGGTCATCCGTGATAACCCATAATAGGATTCCATGTAAGAAAACATGGATATAGAAGATAAACTAAGTGTCAAGTTCTGATAGAGAGGGATAGAAAAAATGATTAGGAGAAAGTTAACAACAAGAAAACTACAAAATTTTAATGGTACAAACAGTCATTAGTTTCCCAGTATGAAAAGTAAACGGACAACGTTTTTTTTTAAGTTACATTTCATAATGATGAGGAATTTATTTATGAGATTGACTAAGAACATAAAGAGATATACTTACTTTTTAAGTAGAGTTTCATTCTTTAATAAATTTCTACCACTAACTCATTTTTTTAAATGATGAGTATTCAAGATGACTTGGTCACACCGGAAGAGCTATAATCAACTTATAGAGAATTACATGATCCAGAAAGGATAAACTATATATTTACCTTGTCTTTAGAGATTAATCAAAACAAAAATGGTTAGTACAAAATCAGATGATCCCCCGAAAGGATATTCCTTTAGAGAAAGAAACACTAATCTTAATTTATAAAATTAAACCAACAATACCCCAAAGTTAAATAAATACCATTCAATAAACAATTGTCCTTAAAATACTTCAAATCAGTTTGTAAGGAAAATGTAGATTATCCTAAGCATATCCCTCGGGAGTGTCGTAACCAAGAGTGCAGCAAGGCCCATTGTCGTGCACCAATTCTCATTCGAGTCTAGCTCAAAGCGGTGTTTTCAGGTTTTACCCCTAGGTACATCTGTGCCAGAGCCGCCTCTACCTTCTCGTATCCATACAGGGATGTATTTCTTGGAAAACTCACAAAATCTCTACAATACCAAAATTCTAAGAAGTTCTTTTATATTAATCCTCAAAGCATATCTTAGGGATATGTGCTCTAATCAGAGTTTATCTAATTCTAGTTTACAAGGTTTGTACTAAACTTCCTCTGATACCAACTATAACACCCCAACCTCAGAATCCCAGATTCGGTGCATTATTACGTATCATTTTCATGATCACAAAATATCAAGTCTCGAAAGACCGATTATTTTAGTTTCCTTGAAAGTACTAGATACATTCATAAGGTTTACATTATATCATAAAATGGAAAACTACAACAACATTGTTTCCATAGACAACACTTAGATCCCATAAACTATCCCTGTAGGTCAGTCATAATATACTTTTCGCATCCTGGGAAAAATAAAACATAGAAAGGGATGAGATCAGATTCTCAATAATGATAACAATATAGCGTAAGCTTTCATAAATAAGCATAAACATTTAAGGTAATGTATAAAACTAAAACAAAATCCATTTCAACATAAACTTCATCATAATATGGCAAATATAAATCAAAATAATTCCATTTACTTACTCACATGGATATTCTACTAGTCGAAGAATCACATGAAATATCAATAGCCACTTTCATAATGATGTAATGCATAATGTCAGACTATAATAACCACATAGTCAAGGCCTTGTGCCAAGACAAAAAATAATATTTTGTAAAGGCCTTCTTCCAAGGCACAAGTTTGTCTCATGAGACCTACCGATGCATCGAGGAGCTATAGCGGGCTCCACCCGTCACATAATAAGTCCAATGCATTCCTCATATGAAAAGTTTTAAACATAACATAAACATTAGTATTAAAACTAGCATAAGAAATGTCAATAATTTATCCATAAACCATGAATGGTATAAAAATAACACATCCATAGTCAAACATATCACAAAACCTTCAATACAATATGAATGTTTTGTATAATAATAAATCAACTTCAAATAAACTTAAAATCCATCAAAGGATGTTGACATCGATGAAATCAAAACCTTTTTTAGAGAAATATCTCTTCCTATTTTGAAATCATTTAAAAGTCACGTAATTATAAAAGAAAACATTTATATTTAAAAAATATTTTTATAAGCTTGTAAGGGAAGATTTGATGATATCATAACGGCAGAAAATAGTTGCACCCGCCGTATAAGTTAATAAAAGACATTCTTACCTTAATTTTGTCGAAAAGTTCATAAAGGACCTTGTTTGGAAAACAACGGAAAGATTCCTTTATAAACATCTTATAAAATTAAAACAAGGGTATAAATGACTTTAACCCATATTCTATAAAATAGTAAAAATGTTTTGGAATACATTTTTAAGAATCATGGTTGTGGATGATAAAGAGATCCTAGTAGATAATTACGTATAAACAACCTCGGATAATAAAGAGATTGTGAAATTAACCCTTACTTCATTGTAATCAATCAATTCGTATGAACAAAAGTTAACAACCACCAAATGAATCTCATAATATCATTAATATAAAGAGAATCATGATAATATATATCAATTTAAAGTATACAATACACTACATGCAATAAATAAGTGGCGAACAATGGAAATTTCACGGAATTAAAAGTGAGATAAGAAACCCCCTAATTTGTACTTTTCCTTGGTAGAGGGTAGGTTAACCTCCTATATAATGGTGAAATAATTGTTATTAAATTATAAAAGAATCATATACATTAATATGATATCATATGTGATCTTTTAACATTGATTTGTTAATAATATCTTAGTATTATCGTCGTTTCAGGTGTTAACGGATTCATTTTCCTTTATATTATTTGTTATGTGAGTCATATTTTTTATGGATGGGATGTATCTTATCCATATCCAGAATGATATCAAGTCTTTAAACATTATTTTTAATCATCTAATGAAAGTTATTCTTGAATGGATACGACGGGGAATGAATCTCATCGCGTTCGTGGAGACGGTAATCCGTACGTACGCACAAGCGACAATATCATTATTTTGATATTAAAATAATATATAATTGGATGTTATATCATATATACAGAATAATTATCATGCTATATTTATTATTTATGTCAATTATACATCATTATTATACCCGACCAAAATAATAATGTATTGAATAACAATTACACCACGACGTGGAGACGGTAAGCCGTACGTATGCACGTATGGTGACATGTCATTAAAAGGATGGATAGAATAATGAATTTGGTTTTACCATATTTATAATAACATCACAGTATATATAAGATACTGGAGTTATTATTTTAGAATGGAAACAGCAAAGAAAAAGGAAGTGGAAGAATAAAGGAACTTGAAAGAGGTGGTGAGATATTTACCTCTTCTTCGGGTTCTTCCTTTTGATTTGATCAAAAGGGCTCCTTAGGTTGGATTTATGACTAAAAGAAGGCCTCTAGGATCAAGGTGGATAGTTGAGAGGGTATTTGGGCAGGGGTTAGCCGAGCCAAATGGATTTGAAGGTGTGAATTAGAGAGAAGGGGGAGTTCCCTTTTATAAGAGGATGAGGGGCACCTTAGAAAAAGCTAGAAATATTATTTTATAATAAAATCATTTTTGGTTTATAATGGATCAAAAATTAATTATTTAAATTCAAAAGTGGGGATGGTTCTAAAACCACTCAACCAATAGGTTTTAGACAGGTTTGGGTCACTATATTAACTTTATCTTTTATATTTAACTCTTAGTTAAATATATTTCCATTTATCATGTCTCTTTGTATTTTTATATTATATGGTTAATAAACATAATATATACTTCCAAGAAAACCCCAAGTGGTGAATTAATGATACACCTATCCTTATATAATTCTTTTGGCCGAACCTTAGATTTTTAGGAATAGAATATCAATTAATAATATAATATATTTTTTAAAAACTCTTTTATGTCAATTTTGACACTATTTGGTATTTTGTTTTTTCTAAATTCATAACAGCATTACTACTTCGAATTAAATTAATCTAACCAACCCTAACATGTCATATTAATCTATAAAATTATTATAATTCATAAAAAGTCTCAAATTACATTTATTTGGATATTTATAATATCAATTATTTTAAAATTTCATTAATTAGGTAATTACTGGATCATCATTATTTCAGAAATAAATTAAATTATTTAATGTATAAAAATTATAAATAACATATCATTATGTATTAAATCCTTTTATATTTATAATTAATATTTATATTCGAATTTATCTTATGTTTAACCCTATATTAAAAATGTTTTAGTTATTAAACTTTGAATTTAACACTTTTAACTCTTCTTTGAATTAAATAATAATTAATGTCCTAATCTAATCCAAGTGGACCAAAGAGGTTCATATTTTATTCCTAAGGTATTTTTTGGTAGAATTACACTTATCCAATAGAATTAGGACATGTGATAGAGTAATAATAATATCATTTTTACCCTTAATTACCCTATTTACTTCTAACCATGGTAAATAAAAGTAAAAAAATTACTATTCACCAAAAAAATATTTTCATCTCATTGAACCACATTTTACTTACTAATATCAACCGTTTCTCTCGTATTTTTGAAATTACACTCATATAAGTGGTAAAATTAAGTTTTATGTGAATTTGCAAATTCTCCTAGGAGGTGGGTAAAAGACGGTGAAAAGTTCAATAAAATTTTTATATATCTAAAATTATTATAAACTGACTCCAATGAATTACATTGAACTTATATAGGTATTATGTATCTATTTTGACCAAAAAAAATTAAAGAAAATAAATAATTATTTAAATAAAAATTCGGTTTTAACCAATAACTCAGTGTTTTCACTATTCATCAAAAATTGAAAGTTTTCAGAAAAATACCAAAATTTCACTCTAAGCTAATTTTGATATTCTGAATTAAAAAATTAAGTATATTTTACCAATTTCAAAACATTGAAGTTTCATTAATTAATTTAAAATTAATTCCCGTTGTCAAAACCAAAAAGTGTATTTTTAAGAAATAATAACTATCAAAAGATTGACACTTGTTTACGTCCAATTTCAAAGTGAAATTACTTACAATGGCCATATTTGGATTAAATGGTAAAAATATAATCTAATTATACTTCTAAACCATTAAAATGTATAATTCAACACTAAAAATTATTTTGATTAAAAAAGTTGTTTTCAGTTAAAATATAGTATTTTTCACTATTCACGCAAATATGAATGTTATCAGAAAAACACCAAAAATTTATTGAAACTAAATTCTTATGTCCCGATTCTAAAGAAGAATTTTATTTTGTAAAATTAAATATATAAAAGTTTCAAATATTATATTTAAAAAGGGTTCACCATTAAAAGGTGGTAAAAGTGCATTTTTTGAAAAATACTACTTTTATCTGAAAAAAAATGAATTAGTTCTTACATTATGTCTAAGGAACTCATAATATTAATTCTAAAATTATAAAGATTATATATAGTTTAAAATTCAGTTAATACTATTCATAACCGCTTTTGAACGGCTAGTATGGTAAGTCGTGGTGCGCTTGAACTCAGTGTTTCATGTAGTGCAAGTTATTGCATTACTTTGAAGAAATAATGTACTATGAAATCTTGGGGTGTTACACCTAATCCATTGAACACATGAAAAAGGTAGATTAAATCTTGAAATTCCTAATTAGTGAACCCGAACTCAATGTTAGTATAATTAAAAAGTAACATAGTCTAGAATGGTCTATTGAACTTTGTATCTTTACTTTCAATTATTTATCACTTTCATGCACTATCTGATTTTTCTAGATATTTTTTAGACACTGTTGGAGGTGGCCTATTGAGTTATACTCACACCCTACTTGGGCCTCCATTGGGTATCTATGCAGCTTTCATGCTTTCTGGTCATGACAAGGGCAAGGGCCTTTTTCTAGGGAGTTGAGTTGGATATGGGACGTGTGTTGGTGGGGTCCAGACGTGGAGTCCAGAACATTTTGGGGATCTTGTTGTTTTCCTTTCTTTTGGGTTTTTTTCACTTGTCACTATAGCATGACATGACATATTTACTTTTGTATTTTGTTGTACCCAGTTTAGGAGTTGCTTATTATGCATGTTATTGATTGTTTTCTTTTATCTCTTCTATTTGAACTATTATCTATTGTGGCTTACTATAGTAAAGAGGGTATAGTCTCCCCACGTATCCTATTTTACCCTCACTACTATTCGTAAACCTCTAGCATACAGGGAGGCATGCTTGAGGTCATGTAGTGACTCGGCTTGGGGCACTGGTTAGTGGCTCCCAGGTCGGGGATGTTATAATAATATTTAAAAACTCGTATTCTAAAACCAAGGATAATATCAAATTTATTTAATTCCCATCAATCTCAAAATTACATTGAGTATCCTGAGTCAAAGGTGATCATTATAAAACAAGTGAAAACCCATCATTGATAATGTATAGAACATCCATATTTAATGAATAAAGTAGGGTAGCATTCATTCCTTCCAAAAAATTTAATTTTTACCATTGAATGTGGGAACTCCTTTTTTATTCACTAGATTGATATTGCCTATAATAGATATAAAAATCCAAATCATGACACTAACTCTATTGAAAACCTCTAATAATAAAACTCATACACTTACAAGACTCCAAAAGAGATAAAAAAATCAAATACCAACTGAGTTCGACAACCTTCATGGTAGAAAACATTAAAACTTCTTGATCTTTGACCATAATATGTAATTATATAATATAATTGATATGGGCCAAGTGCATGGTGATAGTTCACTAATATGGGATTAAATCATTGAAAAATATTCCATTTTATCCTTTATGATTTCTTATAAAATTAATATCATTTTCTTTCTAGAATGAAAAATATCACTCTTAGACTTCTCACAAACCAAAGAAATCATACAAAGAAAGAACAGTAGATTTACAAGATTAAATACCCAAAATGAGTTTCTATATACTTTTATTGACTCATAAAAACTCAATATCACATAGTATACTATAATTTCCTATTGGATACAATGATAAGTTATATCCATGACTCATAATACAAGAATACCAACAATGTTCTCCCCACAAAAAGTTACATTATTATCTTATTCTGCGATGAGGTAAAGATTAATGTTATTCATCTGATTTGATTATCTCATTTCCATGTATAATCCTCCCACACTTATTTAATTTAAAACAATTGTGAATTTTTTCACTCTTTTTTAACACACACACAAACAATGGTGTTATGAACACTCTTCCAACTCACAAAAAATATGTGTACTCTTATTCTTTTACTTCTTTTTATCTTCCACTATCCTCAACTATATAACCTTATTATACTATAATAAAAATCATTCAAGTCTCATTTCACTTATCTTATAGAGTATAAACACTTCTTCCCTCTTAAAATTTTAATTTTAGATTCAAAATTTAAACAACTGCCTTCAAAAATGTATCAACTTCTTCTCAATCAAATATTAACCCTTGGATCATCCCATCCATGTTAGTCAAGTTTTATTTATTTAAGATAATTTTCAAATTGAGTTTTGGTCCCCTCTGAGGAATCTATGTTTTAATGATATTATTTAAAGTGGTTATTATTCAAGTACTTCTTCAGTCTGTTATACTCAATATTTTGTAAAAGTAATAAATCCTACTTATCTAAAATTTAAACTTATTTGTCAAAAAATAATATTATATAAAAAATATTTAATCTTATATAATTAATATTTTGTCTCTTATATAGAAATATTTTATCATTTTTCATACCCAGTCTTCTCAACAGAAAAACACCTCCAGACTTCTTCCAAACCCCTCTAGACTTCCAAACAGCCTTCACCTCACATGATAAATTTTGTTTTATGTAAATTGAAAAATATTTATTTAATTAAAAAATATAAAATTAAAACATGTCCACTCTATTATCTTTTCATATTTTCTTCCCTTTGACAAAAAATCATAACATGGGGGTTCTTTTTTAACTCCTAATCTCAACAAAATCCCCTTGGGTTGCAATAATATTCTTAAGGTACCCACCCATCAATGAAAAAGGCCTTGTTTCAGGTGATTTTTTCTAATAATATTATATTGTGTACATGAAATCATCCCACTCCCCATGTGGGACTCACGATATAGGTCTAAAACACATCCCTAACTATTCCCAGGAGGGTGGTTAGTCCCCTGTCATAAATCTATAAGAGTGTGGAACACATGGGTCCAAAAATATGCCCCTTGGTGTTACCTAAGTGATTTTAACCCATGAAATCACTATGATACCATTTAATATACATGTATGTTGTCACTATCATCACTCATGCATGATATTGTCTAATATGTAACCCATTTCATGGGTTTTTTCCCTAATTTACCTACATTTAAATAAAAATGGCCTCAAACATTATGGGGATTTCCAATAATATAATATTGTGTACATGAAATCCTCTGATTCCCCATGTGGGACTCATGATAAAAGTGTACAACTCATACCCATGTGGGGTGGTTAGTCCCATTTCATTGATCTCAGGAAGCACTGAACACTTGGGTATAATAGTATAAACCCTTTTAAATGTTCAAAGTGTTCAAGAATGAAGTGAAAAATCAACTTGGAAAAAATATTAAATCATTTTGATCTAATAAAGTTGGAGAATATTTGATTAAGTAATTTCATGACTATCTAGAAGATTATGCTATAGTATCACAACTCACTCCACTTGGTACACCATAGTTAAATGTTTATTTGTTGGTTATCCCAAACAGATAGTGGTTCATTATATTTGTAATCCATTGGAGAAGAAAGTGTTTGTAACTTGACATTATATCTTTCTATTAATAGAATTTATTTCAAAAGAATTAGTGGGATTAAATATGGGATTCATGTGCACTAATCAGTTTTAGAACCTAGTAGATTCATCTGATGGGGTAAACCCCTTTAGGTAAAAGTATAATATTCACAAGAAGAATCATATGGATTGTATAGTGTTTATCTACAAATATCTCTTAGTATAGAGAGGTTTTAAATAAATTCATAGTATTAACTACAAAGAAACTCTTTCTTAAATAGTTATGGTCAAATCCATTCCGATTATTTTATATTTAGATGATGGGTTTTAGGCATTCATCAAATGAACTTAGCAATGGAAGAAAACCCATGTAATTATTGATCTATCTTTAATAGAATAAACATGTAATGAAATGAAGATAATATCAGGTGTACCTATACAGTAAAATAATCCATATTTTAACCTTCTATGTACACTTTGTGGAGATAAAAAAAGTTTAAAAATGATTCCTACTTATATGGTAATACACCAAACTTTGAATCCTCATTCACAATGATAAGATCATCGATCACTGAGGTGGTGATAACACCTTTATGAGACAAATAATGATCAATGAATATAAGAGAGTGTTTTCTTAGATTTTATACACTGAGTTTATAACCAATGAAGGTAAATCCTTACCTTTTATAGGTTATCCCCAACACTCTTCATTAATTGAATATCATTGACTGTATTGAGTTTCACAGCATGGAACATGTACATTATTTTCCATTGTAGTATGTTAATATTTAAACATTTAAAATAGAACATCATGCCATAAAAAATCAACTATTTTATTCATAACATATAAAAACATGTAGGAGAACATGATTGAATACATGTAATCAAATTTTTAATCCCAATATATGTTAGGGGTAATGTATTCTCAATATATACATCACAAGCATACCAAGATATATTGGCAACAACGTATTATCAACATTATGCTTAAGAATATGTTGGAGACATATATTTGAGCTCATTTTTAAGGATATGTGCATAGAAACATATCCTCAAGAGCCTAATATGCATCGTATTCACATCCAATAATCTCAAACTTACACTAAAATCCCATAAAGAATTTATGAAAAGCTTCACAACTCTTTATGAATCTATATAAAACTCTTTTGGATATAGTGTATCAAACTCTATTAATTTTGGAACAAATACTTTGTCTAAAAATTAATAATTATCCAATAGCCAAACTACATGACCCTATGGTCTTTATTATAATTGAAAAAAAATATGAAATCATTATTTTATAAATGTAAGCAAAGATAATCCTCTAGAAGATAATAAATTTTACCTAATAATCTAAGGGTTCTATTCTGATCTTGATCAAACATACTCATATTTCTATATGAACATATCCACTACAAGATTTATAATATATATCATATGTATACCTATCTAATACCATTTTCCATGACATATATAAGGACCAAGCCTTAAATATTACATAATCTTAAGTTTTAAGTCAAGAATTCACTTTCTTACATCCCAAATATATTTTAGATTTATATTTTTGGAGAAATATTCCATCACCCTAACATAAATAAATATTACATCACAAAGTGGACACTTCTAATTAGTATCCATTCTTCCCATAAAACACAACTTTTATGATATAATAAGTTTTCTTTTCTTGACATATCTTTAAAATTTTAATCTTGACCTCACCCTTATCTCTAGTGATCCTTAAAACCCTATGAAAACATTTTAAAACATTTTATGATAATAAAAATCTTAGTAAGAGACATATAAAAAGAAATAAAGAAACTTTTTAGTTCATTAATTCTTACAAAATATTTTTCATTTTCAAAATTAAACATGAGGATCAAAATAATAATTTAATTACTGAAGAAATCAAATTTTCTGCCCAAATATATTCATAAAACATTTCATAAAACATTTCATAAAAATATTAAATGAAAAAATAAAACTTATAAAGGTTACTTTTAATTCATGAAAAACTTATGAAAACTTTTTAAAAAAAATACATTTCACCCTTATGAAGTAGCATATACTTTTCTTTAAACGTAAGCTCAAGATTAATCACATGGGAGAATAAAAAAAGAAAATGGTATCATAATATCATAGAAATAAAAGAAATATAGAATAAACAAAAAAAATAGCATAATCATAAGTCAAGCCTAACTACCAAAATAACATCACATGGTGGACAAAGTCCCATAGTGGATTAGGTTTACTCCTTAATCCCATACATAACGTCTCATGTGATAAAATCTTTACCCAAATCATTGGAGATCTATCTATGAACAACTATCATAAAATATTAATGATATGTGTTCCAAAAAAATTAAATAAACCATAAGGCATAAACATAATAATTACCCATGTAAATAAAATGGTTTGCATAATCTTGCCTCATATAATAATAATAATAATATTTCTTTAATAAGGAATGTGAGAAATGATCATAAGTCATGTTTTACCCCTTCAAAGGAAGTGAAAATAAGATAGGTATATATTTTAGAGAAATATATAAATAATTCATAATCATTACATCATAATAAAGAGAAATATAAATTGAGTAGGAGATAAAATGGCCATAACCTGAGGAAAAGGGTGGTTTAGAGAGATATCATACCTTTAAAATCTAATTTTCAAAACTAAAATTTCCAAAACAAAGAGGGTTTATTTAAATAAAACATGAAATATTTTAAATTAATAGAATCATAAAATAATGTTTGTGTCATTGGGAAAATTCTTTGTTACCATATACATTAAAATAGGACAGTCCTATTGTCTTTTATAAATAAAGTCAAAACGCTATGTATAAAATACATTAAAATTATCTTTTTTAAAACATTCAAAAGAAAGTAAAAAGTTACATAAAATTTAATTTATAATTCATATATTTCTATATAAATATATTCATAAAATAATTTTAATAATATAGACGTGGAAGAAAATGATTCAAAAAATAAATCTTTAAAAATGGGGTTGTTAAAGTAAAGTGTCCCTTACATAAAACATAAAAATATTAATTTTTTAAAAACATTGTAAATAAAGTAAAATATGGTCAAAAATGTCCTTTATAATCAATTTAATCACAAATAAAAATTTTCTTGAAACATTTATAAGAACATGTAAATAGAATAAAAAGAGTTTTAAGGGAAACTTTCAAAGATGATTTTTTAAAATAAAATCTCTTACCTTGAGTCTAACTCATCATGTATGTTCTTTATCATCTTAAATAATAAGATTATATTAATTATTTAATTTATTAATAAAAATTTTCAATTATATTATCCCCTTTTATTTTATTTATTATCATGTTATGTTCAATTACTTAATCATTTAAATTCACATTGGAGGTTTTGATGATATTCGACTCAGAAGTCCAAAATTACTTTGTTGGGTTTACTATGGTCAATGAGGTCATTATTTAATCACCTAAAGAATAATAATAATGAAATATTAATTATTTTTATACATTATTTATTCTTTAAAAACTAGAAATGAAATATGTTTATGAAAAATTAACTATGTTATAATCATAGTGACGATTGCTCATACATACGCATGAGTAAAAATCCTATTTTTCAATGATCATGATGAAAATAAGGTAATTATTAATTTATATTTAAAATTATAATTATATCATAAATATAATATTATTTATTTAAATAAACTTATATATACCATCCATGTGATGGAGTGATGAAAAACTAATCACATCGCTTTGTGGAGGTGGTAGTCCACACGTATGCATGAACGATGTTATCATTTTTTAGTGAATGGAAAGATAAGAATATATGTGATATATTATATTTAAATAACGATAAATATTTAATTAATATCACATATATATATATAATCCATAATTATAACCATCAATGACTGGAGATTATGAAAAAAAATTACATCAGTTCACGAGGTGGTAGTATGTCATACACACGAACGATGGATTTATTTCCCATTTGATGGAAGAGGAGATAGATGTAGGTTATTAAATTTAAATAATAAAATATAATTATATATTAAATAATGACTTATTATATAATTATTTTTTAATAATATTTTAAGGATATGGAAGTTGAAATGAAACAAAAATGCTTGGTTAAGAATGATACCTCTTCTTTGAACAAACTCTTTAGGTTTACACCAAAATCTTTCCTAGGAGGATTTTATAATCAAAAAAATTATTATAGTATTTGAAAATGGAATTAAGTAAGGTATTTGAGAATGTAATTTCAAAAACAAAAGGCTTTTAATAGTGAATAAAATAGGATATAAGGTTCCCTTTTATAAGTGAGGTGAGGGGCACTTTTGGAATTTATTAAAATATTAAATTAATATAAGTTATTATTCATGGAAAAAAAGATCCAAACTGATATAATTATAAAAAAATATGAGGATGGTTTGAAATAATATCATCCAATAATATTTTTACAAGTTTATATTAGGTTTTTACCCTTATCTCTATGTTTTAACCCACATTAACCCTTTTGATATTTACCGTGATAACAAATTTTTCACTCTTTAGGGGTCATGATAGTTAATATAAAAGGAAAATTGGCCACTAATGGACCATAGTTGATATTTTAAACTGTATTCCAATCAATTGGATGATGATATTAGTTTTAGTAATTTTAAATCATTTAATAAAATATTATTTATTATAAATATCATTAATTTTATTTTGTAACTATTAATTTAATTTGGCTTTGAAACCAACATAATAGTAATGGAATTGGAATATAATATTTTAATACATCACTAAAATGTTATATTTATATAAAAAATTCATGGAACACAATAATTCATTCAATGTATATTACTTTTAATATTTTTAAAATTATTATTTTTATTTTTCCCATTAATCAAATAAATATTATGTCAATATTGCATAAGAATTTAAGGCAATTATTTCATTACTAAAAATTAGAAATTCATTACCATGATAAAAAATTATTTATATTTAAAATGAATATTTAGAACTGAACATAAGTTTTTTATCCCTGTCATAAAATAATATAGTTATTCAAAGCAAGAAAGTGATATTTTTGTCTTTATCATTCACTTAAATATTATAAATGTAAAAATAAATGAAATATAGCACCAAGTGGAAATATATTCAAGACTTAGATGGATATGGTCAAACAAAACTCATACAATGGGATAAAGGAAAGTTTTAGGGTCAATTTTTAGTCCATTTCATATTATTTTTAACTTTAATTACCCCATTTACACTTACATTACAAGAATTTATTTTTTATTAATAGAAATAAAGAGGAACATGCAAGGGAGAAAAATCAAGGGGGCCTCTAAAAGTGAAGAGCAAGAGGGGCCTATTTTCCATGGTGATAATTATTTATTATAGTTACTATTCTTAATGACTAAAAATAAAAGGGGTCTATTTACCAAATTTAACCTTCTAATTCCAAATATATATTTCATTTTTTAAGATTAAATATATAGAACTAGAATAATTTAATTTAAAATTAAACCCACATAACGCGATGAAAATCGGTTTTTCAGATAAATGCCTTTTAAGTATAGAAATGTTTTTATACCAAATTCAAGCATAAAATTATTTATAAGTACTATAATTGGATTATATTTAAAAAAATGGAACTAATTAAATCTTAAAACAAATCCAAAATAGAATATGAATTTGTAAACACTTTAAATGAAAATACAATTTTCAATAAAAATTAGTATTTTTCACTATTCATTGAAAATTTAAAAATTTCAAAAAAATCTTAACATTTCACCATAAACTTATTTTTATATGTTAATTTCAAAAATTATAGCCATGTAATAAAATAAAATTAAGAAAATCTCTAAAAAATAATTATAATATTTTCTCATAAAAAGAAATAAAATCCATTTTTGAAGAAATTTTTTTTAGAAGAATAAAATGACTTTACTAAAACTTGAGTGATTATTTAATAAGAATTTATCGATAAATTTATATTGAGTAGGGCCTTTATATATATTTTATGAATTAGTTAACCTTATTCATACTTTCCAATTTAATGGCTAGGTTATAAAGTCATATTTAAATACCAATATTTCAAAGTCCATTTAGGCTAGTGTTTCATGTCATATTTTCTATCAAACATAGTTTTATTTTTTTAAGAATCTCATGGTGTTAAACTCTTACACCCTTTAATAAATTTCATCCTCAAAATTTTAAATTTGTCTTTGTATACAATGGTTTGGCATCTGATAATACCTTTGTTGAAATACCACATCATATAAAGGGTTAATAAAACTTCCTCTTGAAAAGAGGAAATGGAAATATGAAGGTTATCACATAACTAGGTTTCTAAATAGGATAACATTAATGGGAAGTGAAAATATGGACATGGAAAAAAACATAATATCCAAATAATTATGGAGAGCGATAGAGATCATTGATTATAATAAATTGGATATTCAATAGAAATTGAATGACCACAAAACCATAAACTGATGAGATGTGAAAAATACCATCAATTCATCATAAATGAATGTAATATAATAACATTTTTGTTTCCAGATCCTTTCCTATAATTAAGGAATTACTTTACCATCTAGACTGAGAACATAAGGAAATATAATTACTTGATAAGTATAATTCTATACTTTAATAAATTTCCACCACAATCTCTTCTTTTTCTCCAAATAATGAGTATTCGAGATGAATTTTTTTATGTATAATGCACTAAAATGATCTTCTAAATGATCACATAATTACATAAAATAATAAAAAGTTATTCCACATATCATTATAAATTAACCAAAACCAAAATGGTTAGCCCAAGGTAAGATAAATCACAAAATGAATAAACATGCATATTAATAAATACAATATTAATCTCTAAAGAATCAATAATAACACACAAAATTCAAATTATATCATTTGATAAATAACTAACCTTAAGATTCATCAAAATATTCCTAAATAAGGTTTAAACCCAAATATTTGACTAATTTGATCACATATTCATCTAAGATAAATTTTACATTTATCTCTAAATAAAATCAATCACTCTTAAAGGCTCATACCAAAATTTATATTCCCTAATAATATATGATAATCATTTCTATAAATAACCAGAATCACTATAAATCCACAGTAAAATCATATATGCTTCCAAAATATAATTAAAACATTATTCCTCAAATAAAATCCAATAATATTATTTTTACCATAATAATATAAGTTTCTCATAATAGTAAACTTATTCCAAAATAATATTAATAACTATTTCAATAGAAGTTGGAGTAAAAATGGATCGATGGGAACTATACTATATATCCATTTTTTACCCATGAAAGGGATGAAATAGTAAAAGTATTTCATGTTAGGTTCATTATTTTTACTTCCAATGAAAATTGGGGGTCGATGATTGATTATGGGGGGTTTTGATTATGGTTACACATTAATTCACATCAGTTTTACTATTTTCATCTCTCATAGAAACTCCCAACAACTGCCACATTTGTAACGAATCACATGCCTACTTTACAGAGGCAGGTGGTTGCTTGGGGTTTCAAACCTAATGAAACTTAGTAACTTACATTGGTAGAGAGGATGGGAGTTTAGGATCATCATTCCCTTTTAGTGAAATTATTACCTACTCTGGGAATATCTTATAGATTTAATATATGTTTATAAATCTCTCCCAAATAATGATATAGGATTGGTTAAACTAATTAAAAAAATCAGTTTTTTAATCACTCTATATTAAAAGGAGGTTTTGTTGATGACACCATCTGTATGTATCATAGGTTCTCCATTTATTTCCCATTATTTCTTACAATGGTTAGATACATGTGTTTTAAAGTCATATAACATGTAACTCTGAAGTTTAATGTCTTATAGGAAGGTGATAGGTGTTTTGAGGATGGGATTGAACCACCGAGAGGTATCCTACATATCCTGTGAGAATGGGCATCAAAACCCATGAAGATCATTCAGTTCCAAGGCATGCAGTGTGACTTTGTATGGAAAGGATGTATATGAGGTAACTTAGGCATTGTATATCGATTTTAGGCCTTAGGAATTCATCTTACATATCCTTCTTATAATATAAATCATATTCTGTATAGTTCATATTGTTATTAACCCACTGATGAGTGCAGACAAATAATTGATACTCATGAGGGTTATTTCCTCTGAGTTTTTCAATATGGGAATGCATTAAAGACTTACACTGATATAGATTATCAGGAAAAGAAGAATTTGTACCATACTTTTGAATGCGGATTACACACTAAGGTTTCCCTGATTAAGGGAATTTCATGGTGCTAGTGGTATAATCATCGCAAATCTATAAGGTTATCTGAGTCATGATCAGTGTGAGAAATAAGAGATAGAAAGTGATCAGACATTCCACATATGGATGTAAGAATTATGAACTAAATAATCCCTAGTATAGTGTTTGATATAGATCTCAGGCCTTAGGAAGGTACCCAAAGTATCCTAATTATAGCAGTAATTGGAGTCCTCATAATTCAATATCATCCCTAACCCACTGATGGGTTTAAGGTGCTCAAGGGAATGGTTGTGGCTTACACCTGAGAAGATGCCTACATATAAGACCATTTCTTGTATTCTGATTGAAAATAAAGGATGATAAACTTGTAGGATATTTTGGTTCCTATGAGTTAGAGATTTTTCGATATTGAGGGACTTACACCATGGTGGATTACCATTGGAGATATTCATCCCTTATCCTATGATGGATTAAGTGTGGGGACTATGAGTGGAATAAGGATATCATAATACCCATAAGGTTTCATGAGTAACCATCCCTAGACCATTATGAACACTTCTCATATAAATGGGTAATGATCGACCAAAGACTCATGGTTGGGGTTTACATGGTTTGAGGTAACATGCTCAAGTATTCCTACTAGAATAAGGCGAACATATATAGGGGTGTTTTCCTGATCTACATGTCCAAATACCTAACATGTCCAGAGTTATATGTCTGACATGTCTAGAGGTGTATTCTATACATGTCCAAGGGTCTTCACATGATCGAAGCTAACATGTCTAAGGGTTGTCGAGTGATCAATATGACACATACAGAGGATTGCACATGATCTGGATGACATGTCTGGAGGACATCATAAGGCCTGGATGACATATCCCAAGGATGTTATCATGATTTATCTAACTTGTCCAAAGGATGTTTTCATGATCCAGATGACATATTCATAGAACTTCGCATGAACCGGCTTACATGTCTAAGGACTATCATGTGATATGGTTGACATGTCTGGAGGACTTCGCATAATCCAACTGACATGTCTTAGGGATGTTGTTTGATCTATTTGACATGTCCTAAAAACTTTACATGAATTAATGATATGTATTATGGATATCTCATGATCTATTTGACATTTCCTAAGGATATCATATGAACTAGTAGACATGTCTAAGGACTTTCGTATGAACCGAATGACATTTCTAGGTATCATCGTATGATCGGTGAATAGATCGCATGAAGCTCAAGACCTTGCCATATGAAAATCAACATATCTACCTTTTCATGAATATTCCATCATTTTTATCCCTTATCACATAAATTCTTCAATTTTCATCAGGATTTGTCCTATTGAGGCTTCACGTGATCAATTATACATATGGAAATTCCTTAACATGATATATTTGTCATGTCAATATTCCTTTTAATGATCAATACGGTGATCATGTGAAGTATATAAACATATCACATAATCCCTTAATTCATTCCCTAGGATTAACTAGAGGAATAATCTTGTGATTGCATGGTTCTCCACTCTAGAAACTCTTCTCTTACTTCTATGCTTCCATGTGTGTGTTTTTCTATGCTAGGTGGAGTCTATAGAAATCATCACTCTAGATCTATTCTCATTATCATGGATCTTAAATAATATATATGGGATTGATTTAGTGGAGGTAGCATCACATCGCACATTTCACATGAACCCACTATGGGTCATCCATGACATCATCTTTGTGTCGTATGATAAATAGTGATTGCACGATCAATATATCTTTTTTTTATTTATTGATCCCATGGTTTATCAAAGGGATTTCACATATTTAGGTTGACATATCGAGTGGCCTTAAAAATATCAGGTTGACATGTCTAGGAGTCTTTATAGGATCAGGTCACCTGTCAAATAGGATTTCACATGATTGATTAAGAATTATTTGAGGGCCTTCATGAGATAAAGATAGCATGTTAAATATCCTTCATGTGATCGATAAATGGATCACATGAAATACATAACCCCTTTCTAATGAAAAATATTGTAACTCTTATTTACATAAGGGTACCATATTTTTCAGAATTTATTTTATAAATATCTTGGGTGATTGTTAAGTGTATATCAATCATCATGTCACATGATCAAAAATACTCCTCTAAGGGACTTCAGAGGATTAAGTCATCTATCTAATAGGGATTCACTTAATCTGGAATACTTGTCAGAGGGAATTCATGTGATTGTGAATGGATCACACGAAGCACATAACCCCATCGTGTGATGTTACTAGGTTCATGTGATTCATATGACCTAGGTACATAATCCCCACTTATCTATGTTTCTCCTTTATTTCATTTATAGATAATATAATACCTATGATTTGGGTGTTTATTTGATCCTAAAATCATCAATTCTCATTTAGAGGGCATCAAAAAATCCACCTCCCACCTCAGAAGAGAGGTTTGAAGGAACAAGGACTTGGTTCTAAGGAAGTAAATTTCTACCTAAGTCTCTTGGTATTATGTTAGATAGTGTTATGAGAAGCTTTTAGTCTTATGAGGACCATTCTTATTCTGCAGGGTGCCTTATAAATAAGAGAGAAAGGATCCATTCATTTCACCAGGGATTCAAACCTCTAGATATCTTGTGATCTTATCTATCACATGGACAGTTTGTAAGAACACTTCATGTGACCTCATAAAAAGAATAATTTTTTATACATGATTTTCTGATCTCGTCATGTGATCTCTTCATGTGGTTGCCTTATCTCAATGACTTGCGTAACCAACCTGCTAACTGGTCATCAGTAATTCTCTTAAACTATGATGCAAGTCCTTTTCCATAGGCTCACTTCATATGATTAGTATGTCTCTTGGGATATGTCATATGATTTACTGAGCTTTATGTGAGTTGTGTAACCTTTATATAGTCATGTGATCGCAAGTCTTAAACCATATAAATTGGTCAGGGGATGTTATATGGTTTACATGTTTGTGTGATGGTGTTGGATCTATTTACTTATTCTACTCTTTTTAGAAAGGTTCTTTATGGATTATGGTTCACAAATGTCTTCTGATATGGCTGATTGAAGATCTATGATTATTGGGACTCATAATTTTGACCCTCAGTACTAGGTATTTTCCAATAATGATATTTTAAAAGGGCTACTTCTGACTGAACTTCAAGATTATCCTATATCGCACATACTACCTTTATATAGATTCATCCTTCTGGATGACACTACCATTCCATCACTCAACTACAATATTACACCTCACTAGTTTTCTCCCTCTTTTAACTGCATTCAAAAGACAATTTTATAGGACAATCATTTAATTGTGTCACTGTTCTAGGGGCTATTCTATACATTGGATAATTCACCTCTAGGTCTAGATGGTCTTGATATTTCTCACCAACTGATTTATCAGAGCTACTTGAACATTATCGTCACCTCTATAGATAACCCGAAAGGTGTATAGAGTTCAAAGTGGTATTTTCACCCTAAAGGTAACTCTTTTGATGTGTGGTCAGCCATTCTGAGTTAAGAAAAGTTAGATAGAATTATTTAATCGATTATATGTAATTAATATTTATAAGGTGACATCGATTTCTCATTTCATTGTGTACCATCAATCAGAACTCCTTAGAGAGTTGATTAGTCACTGGTGTCCTTGTACCAACTCATTTAATATGACCCATGGTGAATTAGGTATCATCCTACGAGATATTTATTAGTTGGGGGGAATACCTCCTCTTGGGGAGATGTACAATGAATTATTTCTTATTGTGGATGTTTGGGATAACCCCAAACAAGCTCCAAACTTGGCATGAGATATATTCACCAATGCAAAGGAGAAGTTAAAGAAAGAGTTAAACCTATGCTTGATCATTTCATTCAAGGGTTATATCAGCATCATCATTTACCATAGTTGGACTCATCCAACTACCATACACCCTCATTGATTCCCTTCTCAACAAGTTTGAGACACCACTGGATCTTATTAGGCTATTCTGGAAGTTGGATAGTATACCTCATGGGGATACCAAGTAATACTGGAGGTATCCCCAAGTTGTTAATTAGTGGGATATATGGCTATGTTTTTAAATGGATGGATTTTCCCAGCTGAGGACACACTCTTTAATTTTTTATTAATCACATTGGTGATGGAATACCAACTGGTAGAAGGGTGACACCTTAAATAAGTCATGAAAACCATTTATTGCCTTTATCAACTCCCTAGACATGTTCAATAGGGTAATGTACCCGACCAGATCAGTTTCCCTTTTAAATTTTTATTTGGTGGATAGATGATCATTTTTGGTGTTATATGTATGAGAATACTATTGAAATTATTCATTCCCTATTATGTCCCATGTTTCTAAACATTTTTGATATTGAGGAAACGTCATTAGGTGATGATTAATGTAACACCTCAAGCTTCCACGGTACACTTCTCTTTGAATAATACAGTAGTGTGTGTTGTATGCAACTTCGAGTTCTAACACACACCATGACCAATAAAAATAGTTGTTATGAATAGTAATACCTACTTTTTAAAATTTTAGAAATTTTATCTCTCAAAATGGACTTAATTTTTGGATTCGGAGTATCGAATTTATCTTAAGGTGAAATTTTGTTACTTTTGGGATAACTTTAATATTTTGATGAATAGTGAAAATTACTAAATTTCAATTAAAAACAACTTTTTTAATCAAAATAATTAATAGTGATAAATTATGAATTTTAGTGGTTTTAAATTATATTTATAATATATTTTTACCATTTAATACAATTTTGGTCATTGGACATAATTTCACAATTAAACCGAACATAAACAAGTATCAATCTTTTGATTGTTATTATATCTTAAAAACACGCTTTTGTTTTGACAGCGGGAATTAATTTTAAATTAATTTCTGCAACTTCTGTGTTTTGAATTTGGAAAAATGGATTCCATATTTGGAATCAGGATGTTCAAATTGTGTAAATAGGTAACTTTTATTTTTAGACATTTTGAATAATTACTTCGGTAAATATTTTATTTATCATGGTTAAAGGGTAAATCCGGTAAATAAGAGTTAAAAAATAATATTATAATAATAAAAAATTACCCTAAAACGTGTCCTAACATTATTGGTTGATACATTTCCGACCATGGGAATTTTCAGGTTGATTTTGGGACCCATGGTGCCACTTGTAAGTGATAGGGACACTATTTTAATTAAGTTAAAATGAATACAAAAATGACACAAGCATATATCTTTTAGAAAAACAATTTTTACATAGGGTTATATATGTTGGATCTTAGACTATAAATATTAATTTGAAATATAAAAAGATTTCCTACATAATGGTATTTTATTTATAATTTTTAGACATTAAATAATTTAATTTATTTATGACACAATATTGATACAGTAATTACCATAATAGTGAAAAATTAAAATGATTGATATTGTAGATGCCCAAATAAATATAATTTGAGACTTTTTATAAATTACACTAATTTTATAGGTTAATATGACATGTTAGGAATTATTTAATTAACTTTTTTAGAAGTAATCATTCTGTTATGAGTTTTAAAAAAATCAATTATTGAATAGTGTCAAAATTGACATAAAAGAGTTTTTAAAACAAATATTATATTATTAATTGATATTAAATTCCTAAAAATCTAAGGTTCGTCCAAGAGACTTATATCATGATAGGTGTATCATTAATGGAGCACTTGGGGGTCTCTTGGATGTATATAGTAAGTTTATTAACCATATAATATAAAAATACAAAGAGACATTGTAAAAGTGAAACTAATTAACTAAGAGTTAATACTTAATGATAAGGTTAATATAGTAACCCAAACCTGTCTAAATTCTATTGGTTGAGTAGTTTTCGATCCATCCCCACCTTAACCTTTAAATAATCCACTTTGGAGCCATTATAAACCGAATATGAATTTATTATAAAATAATATTTCTAGCTTTTCCAAAGGTGCCCCTCACCCCTCTTATAAAAGGACACTCCCCCTTCTCATTAATTCACATCTTCAAAGCCTTTTGGTTCGGCCAACACCTATCCAAATACTCTATGAACTTCCCCTAATTCATCTTAGAGGCCTTTATTTAGTTATAAATCCATCCTAAGAATCCCTTTTGATCAAATCAAAAGGAAGAACCCGAAGAAGAAGGTAATGATTTCACCACCCTTTTTCAAGTTCCTTTCTTCTTCCACTTCTTCCTTCTTTTTTATTACCATTATAAAATAATAACTCCAGTATCTTATATATACTATGATGTTATTATAAATATGGTACAACCATATTCAGTATTCTATCCATCCTTTGAATAACATGTCACCATACGTGCATACGTACGACTTACCATCTCCACGTCGTGGTGTAATTGTTATTCAATAAATTATTATTTGGATGGGTATAATAATGATGTGTAACTCATGTAAATAATAAATATAACATGATAATGATTCTTTATATATGATATACCATCCAATTATATATTATTTTAATATCAAAAGAATGATATTGTCGCTCGTACGTATGTACGGACTACCGTCTCCACGAATGCGATAAGATTCATTCTCCATCGTATCCATTAAAGTATAATTCTCATTTGATGATTAATAATAGTATCTAAGTACTTGATATCATTCTTTATATTATTAAGATACAACCTATCCATGACAAACACAGCTTACGTAACAAAACATATAAAATAAAACGAGTAAGTTAACACCCGAAACAACGATAATACTAAGATATTATTAACAAATCAATATTAAAAGATCATATATGATATCATATTAATGTATATGATTCTTGTATAATTTAATAACAATTATTTCACCATTATAAAGGAGGTTAACCTACCCCAACCAAGTAAAATTACAAGTTAAGGGGTTTTCATCTCACTCCTTATTCCCGTGAGATTCATGCCATATTGCCACTATTACCTTTTGTGTGGTGTATGTACTGCCTATAATTTTGTTCTTTGTGTAATACACTTTAATTTATGTGTATTTACATATTCATTGTACTATACCTCTTTAATGGGGTGTATGTTTCGTAAGTTACCAAATTGGTAAGGGTTTATTTCACAATCTCTTCATTATCCGAGGTTTATTTATACGTAATTATCTTCTGGGACCTCTTTATCATCCACATCCATGTTTCTTAAAAATGTATTTCAAAACATTTTTACTATTTAATAGACAATGGGTCAAAGTCATTTATACCCTTATTTGACTTTATATGTTTCTAAAGGAATCTTTCCAACTTTTTTCGAAATAAGTTACTTTTTAACCTTTTTGATAAAATTAAGGTAAGAATGTCTTTTTTAACTTATATGACGGGTGTGGTTATTCTCCACCGTTATTACACCTTTGAAGCTTCCTTCACAAGATTATAAATATATTTTCAAAATAAAGGTTTTCTCTATAATTATGCGACTTTTAAATGATTTCAAAAAAAGAGATATTTCTCCCAAATAGTATTGATTTCATCTATGTCAACATCCTTTGATAAATTTTACAATTATTTCAAGTTGATTTATTATGATACAAATCATCTATATTGTATTTAAGGTTTTGTGATATTTTTGACTATGGATGAGTTATTTTTATGCCATTAATGGTTTATAATTAAAGTTTTTGACATTTTGTATGTTAGTTTTAATACGAATGTTTATGTTATATTTCATCATCTTCTTAAGATGAATGTGTTGGACTAGTATATTCCAGGTTGGGGACCGGTAAAAGTAAGCCCTCCGAGTTGGTGTCCAGTTATTAAAGGCACTCCAGGTTGGTGTCCGGTTATTAGAGGCACTCCGGGTTGGTGTCCTGTTATTAGAGGCACTCCGGCTTGGAGTCCGGTTATAGAGGCTCTCCAGGTTGGGTTCCGGTTACAGTTATACCTTAGGTCTTGGAACGAGGCCTTGACACAGAAATTAAAGTTCTGCATTATGCATTCCATCATTATGAAAGTGGTTATTGATATTTCATGTGATTATTCGATTCGTAGAATATCCATGTGAATAAGTAAATGAAATTAGTTCATTTTATTCTTTCCATACTATGTTGAAGTTTAAGTTTAAAAGGCTTTTGTTTTAGTTATACATTGCCTTAAATGTTTATGCTTATTTATGAAAGTTTCTGTTGTATTGCTTACCCTTACAGATCATTTGAGATCACCCCTTTCTATGTTTTATTTTTCCTAGGATTATAAGAAGTATATTGTGATTGATATGCAGGGTTAAGACAAGGGAACAATGGAATTCATAAAGGATTATTTATGTTGTTTTGTACGTTATGAAGTTTAATGTAACATTCATGTATGTAATCTATTTTCCAAGACCGCTAAACTGATCGGTCCTTTGGGACTTGATTCCTTGTAATCATTCCAATGTATTAAAATAATGCACCGACTCTGGGTAACTGGGGTCGGGGAATTATAGTTGGTATCAGAGGAAGTTTAGAAATAAACTTGGTAACTAGATTTAGATAAACTCTGATTAGAGCACATAGCCCTAATATAGACTTTGAGGATTATTATAGAAGAACTTCCTTGAATTTTGGTATTGTAGAGATTTTGTGAGTTTTCCGAGCAATACATCCCTATCTGGATACGAGCAGGTAGAGGCGGATCTAGCACAAATGTACCTAAGGGTAAAACCTGAAAACACCGCTTTGAGCTAGACTCGAACGGGAACTGGTGCACGACAATGGGCCTTGCTGCACTCTTGGTTACGACACTCCCGGGGGATATGCTTAGGATAATTCTCATTTTCTTTAAAAACCATTATGAAGGGATTATGAGTATATACTTACTCAAAGAAAACATTTTGATGATTATGTATTATATCCATAAACTGTTCAATTTGTGTTAGGTATTTTACAAGTTTGGTAATTATTCATTACAATTCATAAACTGAACTAGTTTATGTCATTGTTTAGAAATGGCGCCCAGTAGAAGGAATGAGAACTCCAGCAATGCACATGATCCAAAGAGAAAGAAGGATCATATCTTTCATGGTCTTAAGCCAGAATTTATAAGAGAAATAGTCTTGTATGTATTATCATCAAATGAAGAAATAATATCATGTGTTTATAAGATAAGTAAAGAGTTTACTGAGTCCTATGGATTTTAAGGGAAGCAAGAGAAGAAAAGGATGGAAGAGAGAAAGATGGATAAAGGGAAGAGGGAAAAGAAGAATTTTCCCATATGTGATAACTGTGGGAAGAAACACCCTGGAACTTTCCTGAAAGGAATGGGAGTTTGTTATAAGTATGGAGGAAAAGGGCACAAAGTACGTGACTGAAAGGGTAAGAAAATGGTTTCAAATGTACAATGCTTCATTTGCAAGGAGTTTGGACACTATGCGAACCAATGTCCCAGTCATCATACTATGCCGCAAATGATGCTATTGGATAATAATCAAGTTATGATACTACCACAGATGAAGAGGAATTACTAGTGTTCTTATGTTTTTATTTTAGAATTATTTCATTTAAGTGTTGTATCAATGATGTTCTGGAAATAAATAAAGATTTTACTGCAGTACTATTTAATTAAGGATTTGATATTTTATGGTACTAAGAAAAGTGACTCTAGAGCGAGTTAAATTTTTTTGGAAATTACATGGTTGAAGGAAAGATAAACCTTAATATGGTCCTAATATTGAGGTAGTGATTTTGGAATAAGAGATGATTTATTTTGGTAATTCAGGATGTTGCGGTGTTGTATGAGAATATATGAGGAAGGCGTTCACATGTTATTACCTGGCAAAAAGGATCCTCATTATGTTTAACTTCCTTGAAAATTTTGGACTGTGAGTTTGGATAATAGTATTTTGGATAAGTCTAATGGTTGTAATGGATTAAGTTTGAAAGGTTATTTTTTTGGCTTTTTATAAAAGGAAAACACGCATATTGTGTGATGACCCGTCGTGTCAAACAAAGCTACGAGAATCGAACCCACAACCATAGTGCAATTGGGATTTATCGCATACCATTGTGCTAAATGAAGTTCCTGGATGGTATAATGTAGTTTCTTTACATAAAGGGTCTGATATGTGAATTATAAATTCATTATATTTGAAACCCTATACGATTAGGATAAATAGAGTATTTTTGAGTTGTATTATGTTTTGGGGTGAAATATGAGTTTGTGGTAGAAATTTATTAATGGATAAAACTCTAATTATAAAGTAAGTATATCTCCTTATGATCTTATCCAATCTCATAAATAAATTCCTCAACATTAAGAAAAGAAACTTAGAACAAAAATGTTGTCCTAGATGGTACCTTAGATCATCACTAATTTATGGCTTTGAGATTGATTGCCTTTTCATAGCCATGTTCTCTACCACTCTAAATCAGATAATTGATGGTTGGATTTCTCTTCCATATCCATATTTTCCTACATGGAACCCTAGTATGTGTTATTTTCAATAATCTTCATACTTTCCACTCTTTATTTTAAATAGAGGCCTCATTAATTCATTTTTCGATGTGGGATTTCAACTAAGATATTTTGAAATGTTAAAAATGTGTTATCCTAATACCTTATGTTTTGTTGAACCGATAGTATTTTAAATCATCATAGATTGATGAATTTAAAGACCTTAATTTTAAACTAGTTTGTGATTGATGACCTCAATCACTACCTATAAATATTTATGTTTTTTCTCCAATTATATGTCTATAATTTCCACCAATGTCCTCCTAATCGAGATCATAATTTTGTTGCGACCCTTTCATTTCTCTTTTCATCTTGTTAAGACTAAATTTTATTAACCAAATTTCTGATGTGGGTTTTTCCACAAAGATATTTTCTATTTTCAACCTTTATTTTCAAAGAACAATATCAAATTCCGAGGATGCAATTTATTGAATGAGGGGAGAATGTAACACCCCAAGATTCCAAGGTACGCTTCTCTTTGAATACTACAGTAGCGTGTGTTGTATGCAACTTCGAGTTCTAACACACACCATGACCAATCAAAGTAGCTGTTATGAATAGTAATACCTAATTTTTAAAATTTTAGAAATTTTATCTCTCAAAATGGAATTCATTTTTGGATTAGGAGTATCGAATTTATCCTAAGGTGAAATTTTGTTACTTTTCGGATAACTTTAATATTTTGATGAATAGTGAAAATTACTAAATTTTAATTAAAAACAACTTTTTTAATCAAAATAATTAATAGTGATAAATTATGAATTTGAGTGGTTTTAAATTATATTTAGAATATATTTTTACCATTTAATACAATTTTGGTCATTGGACATAATTTCACAATTAAACTGAATATAAACAGGTATCAATCTTTTGATAGTTATTATATCTTAAAAACACGCTTTTTGTTTTGACAGCGGGAATTAATTTTAAATTAATTTCTGCCACTTATGTGTTTTGAATTTGGAAAAATTGATTCCATATTTGGAATCAGGATGTTCAAATTTTGTAAATATGTAACTTTTATTTTTAGACATTTTGAATAATTACTTCGGTAAATATTTTATTTACCATAGTTAAAGGGTAAATCCGGTAAATAAGGGTTAAAAAATAATATTATAATAATAAAAAATTACCCTAAAACGTGTCCTAACCTTATTGGTTGATACATGTCCGACCATGGGAATATATGGGTCGATTTTGGGACTCCATGGTGCCACTTGTAAGTGATAGGTACACTTTATTTTAATTAAGTTAAAATGAATACAAAAATGACACAAGCATATATCTTTTAGAAAAACAATTTTTACATAGGATTATATATGTTTTATTTTCGACTATAAATATTCATTATAAAGATAAAAATATTTCTTACATAATGGTATTTTATTTATAATTTTTAGACATTAAATAACTTGATTTATTTATGACACAATGGTGATGCAGTAATTACCATAATAGTTAAAAATTAAAATGATTGATATTGTAGATACCCAAATAAATATAATTTTAGACTTTTTATGAATTAAACTAATTTTATAGGTGAATATTAAATGTTAGTAATGATTTAATTAACTTTTTGCGAAGTAATAATTATGTTATAATTTTTAAAAAAAACAATTATTGAATAGTGTCAAAATTGACATAAAAGAGTTTTTAAAACAAATATTATATTATTAATTGATATTAAATTCCTAAAAATCTAAGGTTCTGCCACGAGACTTATATAATGATATTTATATCATTAATGGACCACTTGGGGGTATATTGGATGTATATAGTATGTTTATTAACCATATAATATAAAAATGAAAAGAGACATTGTAAAAGTGAAACTAATTAACTAAGAGTTATTACTTAATGATAAGGTTAATATAGTAACCCAAACCTGTCTAAATTCTATTGATTTAGTGGTTTTCGACCCATAACCACCTTAACCTTTAAATAATCCACTTTGGAGCCATTAGAAACCGAATATGAATTTATTATAAAATAATATTTCTATCTTTTCCAAAGGTGCCCCTCACCCCTCTTATAAAAGGACACTCCCCCTTCTCATTAATTCACACCTTAAAAGCCTTTTGGTTCGGCCAAACCCTGCCCAAATACTCTCTCAACTTACCTAAATTAATCTTAGAGGCCTTCCTTTAGTCGTAAATCCATCCTAAGGAGCCCTTTTGATCAAATCAAAAGGAAGAACCCGAAGAAGAAGGTAATGATTTCACCACCCTTTTTCAAGTTCCTTTATTCTTCAACTTCTTCATTCTTTGTTATTAACATTATAAAATAATAACTCCAGTATCTTATATATACTGTGATTTTATTATAAATATGGTACAACCATATTCAGTATTCTATCCATCCTTTGAATAACATGTCACCATACATGCGTACGTACGGCTTACCGTCTCCACGTCGTGGTGTAATTGTTTTTCAATAAATTATTATTTCGATGGGTATAATAATGATGTGTAACTCAAGTAAATAATAAATATAACATGATAATGATTCTGTATATATGATATACCATCCAATTATATATTATTTTAATATCAAAAGAATGATATTGTCGCTCGTGCGTACGTACGGACTACCGTCTCCACGAACGTGATAAGATTCATTCTCCATCGTATCCATTCAAGTATAATTCTCATTTTATGATTAATAATAGTATATAAGGACTTGATATAATTATGTATATGATTAAGATACAACCTATCCATGACAAACACAGCTTACGTAACAAAACATATAAAAGAAAATGAATAAGTTAACACCCGAAACAACGATAATACTAAGATATTATTAACAAATCAATGTTAAAAGATCATATATGATATCATATTAATGTATATTATTCTTTTATAATTTAATAACAATTATTTTACCATTATACAGGAGTTCAACCTACCCCAACCAAGGAAAAGTACAAGGTAAGGTGTTTTCATCTCACTCCTTATTCCCGTGAGATTCATGCCATATTGCCACTATTACCTTTTGTGTGGTGTATGTACTGCCTATAATTGTGTTCTTTGTGCAATACACTTTAATTTATGTGTATTTACATATTCATTGTATGATACCTCTTTCATGGGGTGTATTTTTCGTAAGTTACCAAATTGGTAAGGGTTTATTTCACAATCTCTTCATTATTTGAGGTTGTTTATACGTAATTATCTTCTGGGACCTCTTTGTCATCCACATCCATGTTTCTTAAAAATGTATTTCAAAACACTTTTTCTATTTAATAGAAAATGGGTTAAATTAATTTATAAACTTATTTTACTTTATATGTTTTTAAAGGAATCTTTCCAACTTTTTTCTAAACAAGTTACTTTTTAACCTTTTTGACAAAATTAAGGTAAGAATGTCTTTTTTAACTTATACGGCGGGTGCGGTTATTCTCTGCCGTTATTACACCTTTGAAGCTTCCTTAAAAAGCTTATAAAGATATTTTAAAAATAAAGGTTTTCTCTATAATTATGTGACTTTTAGATGATTACAAAAAAAGAGATATTTCTCTCAAATAGTATCGATTTCATCTATGTCAACATCCTTTGACAAATTTTACACTTGTTTCAAGTTGATTTATTATGATAAAAATCATCCATATTGTATTTAAGGTTTTGTGATATTTTTTACTATGGATGAGTTATTTTTATGCCATTAATGGTTTATGATTAAAGTTTTGACATTTTGTATGTTAGTTTTATTACGAATTTTTATGTTATATTTCATCCTCTTCTTAAGATGAATGTGTTGGACTAGTATATTCTGGGTTGGGGACCAGTAAAAGTAAGCCCTCCAGGTTGATGTCTAGTTATTAGAGGCACTCCGGGTTGGTGTCTGATTATTAGAGGCACTCCGGTTTGGTGTCCGGTTATTAGAGGCACTCCGGGTTGGAGTCCGGTTACAGAGGCTCTCCAGGTTGGGTTCCGATTACAGTTATACCTTAGGTCTTGGCACAAGTCCTTGACACAGAAATTAAAGTTCGGAATTATGCATTCCATCATTATGAAAGTGGTTATTGATATTTCATGTGATTATTCGATTCGTATAATATCCATGTGAATAAGTAAATGACATTATTTCATTTTATTCTTTCCATACTATGTTGAAGTTTGAGTTTAAAAGGCTTTTGTTTTATTTATACATTTCCTTAAATTTTTATGCTTATTTATGAAAGTTTCCATTGTATTGCTTACCCTTACAGAGAATTTGAGCTCACCCCTTTCAATGTTTTATTTTTCCCAGGATTCCAAGAAGTATATTGTGATTGATATAAAGGGTTAAGACAAGGGAACAATGGAATTCATAAAGGATTATTTATGTTGTTTTGTACGTTATGAAGTGCAATGTAACATTCATGTATGTAATCTATTTTCCAAGACTACTAAATTGATCGGTCCTTTAGGACTTGATTCCTTGTAATCATGCCAATGTATTAAAATAATGCACTGACTCTGGGTAACTGGGGTCGGGGCGTTACAATTAAGTTATTGATATGTTGATCCAGAATAACCATTTCAATTTCATGCCTTACCTTACACCTACTGGTCCAATTATTGAAAATGGTAGTGTCTCCCTTACTGAGAGGTTGTATAAATTCTCACATCAGTAAGGGTTTTTTTTAGCTCACGTAGATGAACTAATTATCTACGATCAATATACCACCTATCGGTTTTCTCGTCATTTTTTCTATATTTAAAGTTTTTATCCTCTTCCATCATATGGTTTGTGGGGAGAATAAAATCCTAAACACATTCTCCAATTTTTGATTATTCTAGAATGTGAAGATAAAAATGCTGACATCATTCTTCTACCTACTGATGCCCCTATCAAGATATCTGAGGACTATGACTAAGATTGGGTGGAAGTTTACCCAGTTGGTAAACTAAATCGATTTCATGAAGTATACAATCCCAATGCTTTTTTATCCCTTTTCCATATAAGTGGTGGATTTGATTCAGAAATCAAGAAAGCCACCAAGGAAGCGCTCCTATCATTGTGATGAGTCTTCTATTAGCAGGGTGGGGTTTTTTTATAAATCTTGACCTTTAGTACCAATGACATATAATGCACTAATTATGGGGAGAACACTTGAGTCTTATTATCTTTATTCCTTTTCATCTTGGTTGATCCCTCTTTCAAAAGACTTGATACCTTAATATATTCCACCCACTATACTTCCTCCAAATGCACCCCCTTAAGTGGTCATTGAGAGCTCAATACCAATAAGGATAATTTGGAATCAAATCCATACCCTGATTATTGAGACTCCCTTATAGAAGATTAAAGTCTAATAGGAATGTATTCACCAACATTTTTATTAATTTTGAGCTGGTGTATTTGACTATCATCAACTATATGATATCATGTTGCAGATTTTCCTCACTTGGAAATAATTTTCCAGAAACAAGAGGGATTTGTGTGGTTTTGAGGACAGGAAATCTCTAGTCCAATCAATAAATGAATCTTAGTAGGTTATTGAATAGATACATTAGAAATTCTCTCATATACATGCTCATATGGATGGATTGAATTCACAGATAGTAGAATAGGAAGTGATCATAACTCACACAGGGTCCCTTATTTTGATATCATTGTCCTTATTAGAAATAACTCAAAAAGGAGGTGAATATTTATCCTCTTTTATTGAGACACTTCATCCTATTAAAGTGGTAGAATAAATGGAGTGTAATTCACTTCAATAATCAATTAACGCCTCTCACCAGACTCTGGATGATTTAGCAAAATCATCCAAATAGATTTTATTGTGATCCGATCATGAATGTTTTTCTTTTTTCTTTTTATGGAACTTTGGTGAGACTCTATAAGATGGATATTCCTCCCTCATGTTCACATTATCAATGAAAAACCTTATAAACTTTACTTATCATTGCCATTATTTCTTTCATTTATCATGTTTATGGAATTAAAATGCCTTGATATTATATAGAATATAAAAGAAATCAATCCTTTTTATAATACTAAGTCAACCCAAATTTACCTTTATTTATAATTTCCCATAAATTATTAATGGAATAATATTACTCATTTATGTATATATTCCAGTTAATCTCAAATTACCTGGTTCAAAGAACTAATTTGGGTAAATATGTCCCAAAGGTAATGTTATGTAAATTTTTCTTAAGTCAATGTAATTTATGAGAATATATTGATTTTTTTCTAGGGATGGATAATGTTCCCTACAATATTTTTATATATTTTTGTTTCTATACTACCTTAAATTTTTCCTAAGATTCGAATTGGGGATGCTTAGCAGGTGTGGACTTGGTTTTTTTTTTTGGATTCCCTTTTCTAGTTTTTATCCTAACATATTTTATGACTTTTCTATTTCATAAGTGCTCAATATTTCTTGAACCGCATAAATTTCATGTTCATCTAACAGAGACTTGAATTTTTTCTAGGGTTCCCTTTTTGGTTTTCAACCTAGATAGAATTGTGTTTCTTTTAATTAGTTGTTTAAGGTCTTGAAAACCAGGCCATTGTTTTAGTTTAGGGTCTTCTAGTTCAAACAATTTTTTATTATTGTTTAAGGTCTTATATTTCAGATCATCTATTTCTATATTTTATAGTCTTCTAGATCATTCCATATTTTCTATAATTTAGTTTCTTCTAAAAATGACCATCTGTTGTTGTAGTTTAGGGTATTCTAGGTTATACCATTTGTTACTATATTTTAGTGTCTTTTAGCTCGAACCCTAGGTAGTTATAGTTTGGGTCCTTCTAGATCGAACCATCTATTTTTTTTATTTTAGGTTCTTTTATCTCAGACCATCTCTTTTTGTAGTTTAGGATCTTCTATCTTGGACTATTTTTTTATAGTTTAGGGTCTTCTAGATCAAACCATCTGTTGTTGCAGTTTAGGGTCTTCTATCCCAGACCATCTGTTTCTTTTACCCCTAATACATATTATGGTTCAAGGATGGGTATTCATGAAGGGTTCGAGCACCTTGTATTCTTACTAAGATAATGAAGGATGGGTATTTATGAAGGGATTGGGCACCCCACATCCTTAGTAAAATCTAGTTTGGTGTATGGTGGAATAATATGAGGAATTCTAAATCCACTTGGGTAGTTGGAATATGGATTATGAAAATCACATCTCCGATAGTTTTAACTGGTGAAGATGAGATTTTTCAAACATGCCAAGGATGATATCAAATCACTTTGAGATATCGAGTTCCACTATAATGTTTCTAGGACTCATGAGGATTAGAGTTTCTTTTCTGCGAGGATATTCCTCTATTTTATTTTTCTAAGGGACTTATGCATATCGAACTCATACATGGTTAAATAGAGGGTTCTTAGCTCCTTTCCAAGGTTCATGGTTGATTTATAAAGATTCAAACACTTTGATAGTGAAGTAGAGTATGGAGAAAAGACTATCAAGTGAGGGTTCTGGCACCCTGAGGGTAGTTCCATTTTATGGCTATGAAGCTCAGTCCCTACAGCATATGGTTTTAGGTTACATGGTGTGGTCCATGAAAAGGTTAAATAATTGAATGTCACATTCCTTCATTGAGAATGAGTACAATACACAATGATGTAACATCAAGGATGTCAAATCTTCTTGATTGGTCAAGTTATGGGGATTATAAATCATGGTCTAGGAATATATTAGCTAACTAAAAATGGGTCCTAGTAGATACATTTCAACAATTAGTAATAGTGTAAACATATATAACATGTATCCAAAATAATATCTCATGGGTTTAAGGGGTCCATTACTTAGGACCAAAATACCCACTGGGAACAAGCTCCTATATGTTGCATTATTCACCAACAAATCCTAGTGGTGTACCTTCAGAGCATTCATTCCTATTAGGAATACATTATAGGGAAGAACCAATAGAAATAACTCGAGTCTATAGGGTTCTAGAAGAATGGTATCAACTCAAGGAATTGTTTTTGTCAGCCCATAATTCAAATACATTAAGTTGATTTATGGAAAATATAATATCAAATAAGGGTTTGAGCACCCTAAAAGTAGTTTAACCACCTAGTGAACATATTACTTTTGTAAGGAGATGTAATGAAACATTACTCTAACTTTTGGCTAGACCAAGGTGTCTAGGGATCATGGATCGGCTTTTACTAAGGCCACAATATGGTCCCTATAATATTTATTCCTTTTTTATTTATGATCTAATATTTTACCTAAACTATAGGGATGAAGAGTTTAACAAGAAGTGTCTTTACTTTTTCTCAACCACCATTTGTGGGTTTTTAGCTTTAAAAGTTTCATGTATCTTTTATTAGTAGTTTAATATCTTGAAATTTAGACCTTCAAAATATAAATTTTAATGTCGTGTAGCTTTGACCAAAGTGCATAAAATTTAAGATCAGGTTTCACATAGACCTAGTATTAGGGGAGTGTTAAACAACATCCTATTTAAGATTCTCAAGGTCAGGAATACTCCAGCATCCTTTTTAGTAGGAGATGATAATGTTGTAAATTATGGCTCAAATTTCTTAAATTATGAGTGCTGATATGGGATAGTCATGTAAAAGATGATCACAAATAACTATATAGTGACGATATCTACTATAATAATGTCAGGACTCACAAAGGTCAGAATCCCTTTTTTTGAGGTAACAAAACATCTATTTGATGTCCAAAATCTCATATATAAGAGTGATAGGTATACATGCATAGTCAGGGGTCCATTAAAGATAGGAGTTATTTTTCAAGGGCCATGGGAGGTTTGAGGTAATCTAATACACTCAAGTTACAAAGTTTGGTTTATTGATTGAGGTGATCAGAGAGATTGTGGAAGATCCTTGAACTTTGATCATCCTAGGTTAGGATTTTGTAGGCCTATGATAAGGAGTGATGATGGGATATGGTCTTCTTAATTTAATTTCATGCAGTGGGGATGCATCTATCATGTATTTTAACATCATGTGATGAGGGAATATTCCATCCAGTTTAATGTCATGTGGTAAGGATGTGGGAACTGACATGAAATTTTAAAATCTATATTTAAAGACACTTTTCACTATTCTAGAGTATTTATATATAGTAGTAATATTTTATCCTTTCAAAGTCATACTTTTGGGTAGCCATATATTGGATCCCTTCCAGAACATATCTATCTCATGCACAAAAAATTCATACGTAGATATGATTCATATGTTGGTGAAGAGGTAATGTATGAATCAATTGTCCTTAAGTAGTTTAAGGTCTTTAAAGGTAGACCAGGTCTTAGGTAATATAAAAATTCTACAATTGGTATTTTCTAGTTTTCCCTATGCATATTATAATGGAAGTAGTCATGTCATAGTTATCTCTTTTAAGGATTTCCTTTGTGTAAATATAACTCGTATTCAGAGGATAGAGGCATGTTTACTTTGAAAGGGAGGTTTTCCATTTCCATTTGGGTGTATGATATTTTACTTTAAATGATATCATTGAGGAAAAAGGCTCTCATATTGGGAGATACATTTCACTGATGGGGGCATTTCAATAGTCTCATGGACAACCAAAGTTGATAGCTTTCAATATAGATCAAGCACCTAGGAAGGTTATGATAATGGTAAACCTATGGAAGGTCCCAAGACAGTATACTCAAGTATCACTACATATCCATATATATCAAGAATAAATCCATGCATATTTATTATAAAAGGGGACTCCCTACATAGATCTAGCTCGTATGTATAGAGGAGGCATTTTTTTATCTTCCCTTAGTGAGTTTCGACATCCTAGTCGAAAAATGGTTCCTCTAAGTAGATTGGGCTCATACATAGGGAAATATAATTTTCTTATTTCACTATAGGATGGAGGTGAAACACTCATATCTAACATATATTTATGGATATGATAGCCCTCTATAAGTAATTTTATGTTTTACATGATAGACCATATGTCTTATATTTAAATTTCATGCAACTAAGATGTTGTTGTATAGTTTAACATCATGCAACTAGGATGTTGTTGTGTAGTTTAATATCATGTGACTAGGACATTACCATGGAGTTTAACATCATGAAACTAAGAACTATCATCGAGACGAATGACTAACTTAGGTAAATTTGTTCTTCACAGAATATTCATACCCCAAGATTAATGGGTACAATAATGCGATATTATAATCTTGCTTCCACAATGGGTTTGATGCATAGATGTGTAACATCAAGGGTATCTCAATCCATTTGAATATTTGGGTTATGAGAAGTTTAAATCATAACCCAATAATATTTGAGTTAATTAAAGGTGCATATTGGTGGGTATAGGTAAACCATTGATAATGGTGAAAGGCCATATTCCATACATTTTGGGACAATAACTCCTAGATTTAAGGGGGGCCTCTCCTATAAGACCCAATCCACTAAGTGAAATATTCGAGGTGTTGCATTATTCACTAGAGGATCCTATTGGGGTCCCTTTGGATTAACTAGTCCCTATTAATAGTCTTCTATAAGGTAGAACTAGGGTCATGGGAGCCCAAGGTCCATGGGATTCTAGGATAAGGATATCAACTTGAGAAATTTGTTGGTATCAACTCAGGTATCAAAGATATAAAGTTAGTTCATAGAGAATGTAATATTCAAGCAGGTTTCAATCACCATAAAGGCTAATCCAATGTGTATTGAAAAAATTTAAAGGTTAAGGAATAAAAAATGTGATTCTTGAATATACAACCTTCAGAGGGGATGATCTATTCAATGTGAATACCTTTTGTCATGTAGTTTAAAATCATACGATAAGGACATTGTCATTCAGTGTAATGTCATGTGACTAGGACATGGTTACCTATCTTTGGATAAGATATGTCTCAATCATTTTGGTCTTAATGACTTTACAAGTTCTCTAAGCTTACATGAGTCATGCTCGTTGTGAGAAAGAATAGACCACTAGGAAATCAGTTGAACCATGAAAGAGTGCATGATAGGGAATATACTAACATTTTAGCATGATCGGGAATCCCCACGCAAACTTGGTTATAATTAAGGAACTTAGTTTGGAGTGATAAGAATTCATGTAACGTCATAAAATTTAGAATCTAGGAATCACCGTGTATCCCATATTATGAGAAAAAATATATATATAGTTCTCATTATAGAATCCATTGTACAGGTATGACCCATGCACAAGGGAAGGGGAATTTTTATTCTTTTTCATCATGGATGAAACCATGATTCAAGATCTAGGCATAACTAAATATCTCATGATAATATAAATCAATACACACGTATTTTTACTATAAATTCTATGAAATTTAGAGTCCTACTTCTAGGACTTGGAATATGAAGGTATAAACCACTGAGTCATTCTCAATCCCTCTTGGATGTGGGAAAAATGGATGAAAGTAACCATTTATTTAGAAATATATATGAAGGATGATTGTTTGATGGTTGGTGGTTGGTGGGATTATTGACACACCATTAGAGGAATTGTTCTTGAGTTAATGGGGGCATCTCCACTGGGACCATAACATCCCCTAGGCACCAGCTTTTAGGAATTATGTTATGCACTAGTGAATCCTAGAATGTTATCTTCAGGAACTAATACATCCCCTAGGCATAATCTCTTAGGTGTTTTATTATTCACTAGTGAATCCTAGTGTGGTTCCTTTTGGATTTGTTTATCCCTATTACTGATTTTTCTTGAAATGTTGGGAGAATATGTGCACAAGGTGTTTGGAAATTTAGACATGAGAAAGTGGGGAATCAAGTTTCTATGGTGGAAAATGGGGGTGTTAAAAGGGATTATAAAGGTCTGGGAATTTATTTCTTCATAGGATATGCATACCCTGAAGTGAAAGGGGACAAGAATGTGATGTCATAATATTATTTTGAAAATGGGTATGATGCACAGATGAGTAACATTGAGGGTATCTAAATATACTTGAATAGTTGGGTAATGGAAAGTGTAAATCATAACCTAAGAATATATGATTCAACTGAAGATGATTACCAGTTGGTATAGGTTAACCATTATTAATGGAAGATAACTATATTCCCTACAGTCATGGAAATAGCTCTAATATTTAAGGGGGCCTTTCCTCTGGGACCCAATCCGCTACACACAAGATCTGGGGCATTGAATTATTCACTAGAGTATCCTAGCAGGGACCCTTTAGATCAACTATTCCCTATTACCATTTTTCTAATGGGGGAACCAAGGTAAGGGGAACCCCAAGGTCCATGGTGTTCTAGGAGAAGGATATAAAGACAAGTAATTAGTTTTTATTAACTCATATATCGAATATATGAAGTTGGTTCATAGAGAACATAATATTCAAGAAGGGTTAGGGAAGCCTAAAGGTTATGCCAGTGTGTATTGAATACATTTTCTGGGTGAAGTGATAATACAAGAAATTATTGAATACATACTCATCAATTAGATTATATTTTTTTAATGAAGGTATCTTTTCATGTATTTTAATTCCATGTGACTAGGAGGTTGTCATTAAGTTTGATTTCAGGTGACTATAATGTTTTTATGAAGTTTAACATCATGAAATTAGGATGTTTTCATACTATTTGACATCATGAGATTGAACATTGTTCCCTACCCAAAATGAGTCTTGATCACGCTAGCCAAATTATATTAAAAGGTTCCCTAACATATCACGATTCATGCTCAGTATAAAAAAAGGGTTAACTGGGAAGTAGATTATGTTTTACAAGGGTTCATGATAGGGAATATGTGAGGTGGTCATAATTAAATGTGTACTATATCCTCTACATAGATATGAATCCCATGGAGGGGTATGGTTTTGGGTGATAATAACTCATGTATGGGCCTGAAATGTAAGATCTAGGTGTCACTATATATCCTGTGATGATAGGAATCAAGACACATGTAGTCTTTGCATGGTAAATTCTCCATGATACTCAAGTTCCTGTATGGGGAGAGAGAATTGTTATTATATTATGTTCGACCCCATGATACGGGATCTGGACATCACTATATATCATGTGATAATAGTAATCAAGCCACATATAGTTCTTAAGAAGAAAATTCTCTGCACAAGTCTGGCCCATATGTAGAGAGGGTGTATTTTCCGTTTATATTATAGTTGGACCCAATATTGGAGATCTGGGCATCACAATATATCCTATTGGTATTAAGAATCTATCCATGCATAGTTCTTGAGAGATTTCCCTGCATAGTTATAACCCATATATAGGGAGGGGTTCATTTTTATATATGTTGTAGCTCGGCCCATGATTTGGGATTTGGAAATCACTACATATCCTATGATAATAAGAATCAATCCATATTTAGTTCTTGAGAGAGTTCCATGCATAGTTCTAGCCCATATGTAGGTAGGGGTGTGTTTTTATATATGTTGTAGATGGGCCCATGATTTTTTATCTAGGAATCACTATGTATCTTGTGATAACAGGAATCAATCCACATGTATTTCTTGAATGGAAACTTCCTTACGTAGGTTTGACCCATATATAGGGGGAATTTGTTTCATTTATATTATGACTGGACCTAATATTGGAGATCTAGTCATCAATATGTATCATGTATAAATAGAAATCAATACACACATAGTTCTTAAATAGAAAATTCCCTATGTAGGTCCGACCTATAAATAGTGAGAGGTTATTTTTTCATTTATATTGTGGTTGGACCCATGATTATAGATCTGAGAATCATTATGTATCATGTAGTGATATGAATCAAGCCACGCATGGTTCTTGAATGGAAAATTCCATACGTAGGTATAATAAATATGTAGGGAGGGTAATTTTTTCATTTATATTATGGATGGACCCGGGATTGGAGATCCTAGGGTCACTTTGTATCCTGTGTAAATTGGAATCAATCCACACATAGTTCTTGAATGGAAAATTCCCTGAAAAATTCTAACCCATATTTAGAGAGGGGGAATTCCCATTTATATTGTTTCTAGACCTAGGATTGTAGAAACTGGCATCACTATGTATCATGTGGTGATAGGAATCAAGACACATTTAGTTCTTGAATGAAAAATACCCTATGCGTATCTGATTCACACATAGGGACAAGAGTACTTAATCATTCTTTTTTATAGATCTAGCTCATGTGAAGTGAATCATTTGTGAAATAACATCCTTCGTGTAGTTTAACATCATGTGGTAGGACATATTCCATGTAGTTTAACTTCATATATTAGGATGTATTTCGTGCAATTTAATATCATGTGGTAAAGACATCTTCCATGTAGTTTGACATCATATGGTAAGGATATAAGATGCTATGAAGTTTAAAGTCTTTCCACCAAGACTTGGAATGATGATTATAGCTATAAAAATCACTTATTGAGAAACCTCACATTGGCAGGGGTAATGTGTTCCCCATCCACTATTTCAAATGAGTAATCTCCATTGGAATAGACCTTATGTATGATGTAAGCCCCTTCCCACTTGGGTTCCGACTTTGGAGGTTTCTTTCATAGTATCATCGAGGTTATGAGAAACAATACCAATTTTCTTTGGAGGAATGAGAAAAGGTAAACCTTTTTGTTAAAGGCTCGTGCAATCTAATTCTGATGAACTTCAAGGTTGTGTCGTGTATGCAAAATTTTCTCATTGAACCATTCTAACTCATCCAGATTCTTATGTGATTGTTTGTAATCTGAAATTTTTCCATAGATAACTATTCAGAGTGATGGAAACTAGAATTCAATTGGTAATAGTTCTTATATCCTATAAGCCAATTAATATGAGGTCACTTGTGTGGTACTTTGTGTGGTGGTGCGGTAGGCCCATAAAGCATGAAGGAACTTTTTTGGACAAGACTTCTTGTCCTTTTCCACCATTTTCTATATTATATTTGATAGATTCTTATTCAAGGACAATATCTATCCATATTCCACTATATGATAATGGAATTAATGGTTAGACTTGAGGTTGTACTCCTAGTACAATATAATCATCTCGGAAGAACAGAAGTTGGTGTTGTTGTCCATCGGTATCATGTGAGGGACACTGAATATGGTGACAATATTGTAATTTATGAAGTTTAGGGTATTATTTTTTCTAACTTCATTGAGGTCTATGGACTCATCCCATTTGTAAAATAAGTTGGGAGCAGTAAGGATGTACTTAAACTACTTAGTTGTAGTTAGGCGATAAGGATCCACAACATCTATTCTTCGTATTGAAAATGTCCAGGAATACTAAGTTGTATATAACAACTCTAGGAGATGATGAATGAAGTCCTCATGGATATGAAATGTATGAAACCTCATAGTTAATTGCAAGTAGTCTTAAATCATTTTTTTCTAGATTATCCATGCCTCCTAATCTAGTGGGAGAGTTTGGTGGCAGATTTGTGAGCACTGCAGGAGCCTACATGGACTTCTTCCATGATGTAGGGAATATATCTTTCTATAATGAATCTAAGGAGGATTCCTTTGAAGCTTAATTTGTTGAGAAATTTTTAAACATTCTTCCTATCTTGAAGGGAAAATTTCATTGGTCGGCATCAAATCTATTCCCTTTTGGATCAATTTGATGTGAGGGTTCTATTTAAGAGGTAATATATTATAGGATCCATCCATCTAAGATTGTATGTTGGTTAATCATTATTTGGGTAAGTGTTGACCAAATTGATTTCCTCTATGTTACAAACGATGAATGGTGATACCACCCTTTGGTGAGTGATGTAGAAAAAAACTTCAAACTAATTGGGATCAACCAGAACTGTGACTTCATTTCCTAGTGTGCCGGCACAATCGTTTTGTGATCAAGGGATGTACTATAGTGTTGGTTAAAAAGTTAATTCCAACATCAATACCATAATATAACCAATGAGGGGGTCCAATTCTTCCTTTCTGATAGCATACTTATCATTGATCTATTTGATTAATAGCTCTGCATCCCCTTTGATATTCAAGTATGCTATCTACAGTAGGACCTCAAGATGCCCTGAGAGGGAGGGGTGAATTAGGGTGTCAAATTTTTCTTTTAAAGTATCTAATCTTGTTCCCACATTGGTAGGAACGTGTTAAATATATATGATTGATATGAACAGTAATTAAAAAATCACATGAAAATAACTACACAACACTTTTACATGGTTCACCATAAAGGTCTACATCCAAGGAACATACACCAACTATGTGTTGTTCATACCAAAATCCACTAATATTTAGTAGTTGTGGAGTACAAGAGTTTGTACATAGTCACTCTGTGCCAGGCACATTTGAATGGGAGGTGTTGGGTGATTAAAAGTCCTACCTAGGTGTTTGAATGGGAACTAATACAAGTTTTTAGGGTAACAAAAATATTCACTCCCTTACCATAACTTTTCCCTATCTCATGGGTGTGATCTAATATTTGGCATTGGTATGTCTAATGGAATATTCTAGGTACTTTTCCATCTCTAACAAATCATGGAATCTTCCTAGATACTTTATTTAGATAAAAGTTGTTTACATACCATATCAATTTTTCTTAGAATAAAGTTTTAGTAGTTTATCTTATGAGAGTGGAATATTGAGTGAGTATGTTAACCCTTTCCACCTAGCGATTAAGTTAGAGACTCTTTAATTTTCCCACTGTATGTAATTTGTGAGGTCAAAAATCATCATTTTCCTTAAAATGGAACTAAAAAGATAGTGGAATTTATGAATAAGTTCTTCACATCCTATAATGGGACCTTCTAGAAGGTTGTTATAATAAATAAAGGATGGACCTACCAAATATTGTATAAAACGTCTCAGTTTTTCACCTCCTCCTGGTATCGAGGGCCCATAATTGAGTTGTATCAAGACACAAAGTATATAATATTTTTTTTGGATATCTCATTCCATTGAATGTTGAGAATATGGGATTTCCAAAATTGTGTGGGGGTAAAGTTTCATCCACCCATTCAGGATATGGATTCTTTTTGGGCTGCATGGGGGTGCATTGATACTCAATTCATTCCATTCGAGCATCTAGGGACTTGATGGTGTTGAGGAGTTCTTAAGGTATCACTATACAGACCATCTAACATCAATAGAGAGCAGGTGAGACTTTATGAGGTGGAACTACTTTCATATCCCGCTGATTCTTGATTTGTTCCAAGACCTAATGATCACCCTAATAAGGGAGAATTTGTCACCATAATGAAGGAAAGTCATGTTTATCCTAAATTTCAACATTTATATAGACTATTTGTATGGATCAAAAACCAACCCAATGCTTAACTTCCACCCTTTTATAAGGATTAACTCTCTCCTGGTGTGTATTATTAGAGACATACGCTTCTATTCGAAGACAATACTTAGTGGGAATATTTCCTCTGAGTTGTTCCTCATTGAGTTATCTAAGGTTTTGTATATCATTCTCATATTGTGCTAGTCATTAATATATGGAGAGAATTCTGAATCCTCTAGGTGATGAGTGGGATGTATCTAGATCTTTCCCTTTATCCTTGGAAAATTTCTTCTAGGGAGGTGGAAGATCATCATTCAAAGGTTCCAGATTCTGGATCCTCTTTTAATTATACATATGTGTAGCCTTAGTTTGTGCATAAAAATTGACTACCTATTAAAGTATGGTTTCTACATTGTTTCCCTATTCATTTTCATCTTGGTCTATGTCATTTTTTGGATTTATTATGTTAGAGTTCGCTGAGGTGTATCGGGAAATGGTGGATACCCCCATCACTCCCCATGCAATAGGGTAGTTATGTATGACTTGTTCCTCCTTGGAGGGATACATTATGGTCATTTCTATAACCCTTGGTCTTATTATACCATCTTTTATTACAACCCTTACTGGGTTTCATTAATTTTATGTACTTTCCCCTTATCTTGTTCTGTGGATAGTATCCTTAAGGGAGTTTCCAATTGTTCTTATTGAGCGGGCCCCAAATGAAAAACATATGTCTCGTGGTAGGAGGAATGGATAGGATGTTGAGCATTAGTATTTACCTCTTAACCTGGAGAATACTGATTTCTTTTGGGGTGATAATGATGATAAAAATTTCCCCAACCTTGTGGGTTGGGGTTGGTTCATGGATACTATCAGCACTTTCTAATCCTATTGTCAAGGATTTTATAATTATAATCTAGGATATGAAGGATCTTGGGATAGAAATTGAGATATAAATTCCCTCATCCCTATAGGATGGGGTTGTTTCATAGTCACCAGCAATATTTTTTGGATCCTCTCAAGGTTTGATAACCCTAGGGATAGAGGTGGTGGTAAAAATTCCCATAGCCCTGTGGGATGGGTTTTCTCCTGGATGACTGTTATGGTGGTTGTTATTTTGATCCATTTGATTTGGTGAAATTATATTCATGCATGGTATGAGTGAAATGGATTCTTGTGATGGGGGTCACTTTCTATGGGAAACTATTAGGTAATCTACAGCTTCAGCTTCTGTGTTTGAGATGTTTTCCCATTTTGTTGAGAGGTCTATCTTGAGATTTTGTTGGCGGCCCTCTCTCTCTATTCATAGAATCTTTGCATCTTCAAAGTATAGGTGTTTTATTGTATCGATCAATTGTCACATGAGCTACCTATTCCCCTAATTTATCTTATATCTATGAAATTACAAGATGTTGTATCTGGTGAGTTTTTATTTTCTAGGGATGTGGTAATGTGCAGTGATCTATACTCACCCCATCCTTGGATATAGATATCTGGAAGGGATTTTGAGATCAGTAGTTATATAGTTGACATGATATGGTAGAAATCATGTTTTAGGTTTTCACTATACCTTTATGGTCTTGGGTCCTAGGCCATAGAGATATCAACCAGGTCTATTTGACAATAGATCATGCTTATGACCTATAAGTGACCCTTATATCCTAGATATGGGAGGTGTCTATCATTTAATTTCTAAGAAGTCCCTTCATGTTCTGACATAAATAGGGAAACAAATCCATCTTTATTTCATTTAAGACTTCATAATCAGAAGTTTTAGTGGACCAAAACATGTTTGGGAGGTTGTTTCTAGATAAATCCCTCTATATTTTTATGTTAGATTCTTCTTTACTAGAATCATACTCTTCCACCTAGTCAGACCACAAAGTTCGCTTCTCTAGATCACCTGTTGACCGAGGTGAGGTGTTGTTGATTGTTGACAGGGAAATATATATGGTTAACCCTGATGTTTTGAGAACCTATCTATAAAAAGGTTTATAGGAAAGGGAATTATGTCCTTGTTTGAGAGAGTTATTACCATGGGGAGGTTTTCCATGGAATATTTTATGAGTAGAGTCTTTGTGATCCATCTTTTCACTACCATGAGGAGGACTATCGTGGTAGTGATAATCTTTAACTTTGGTTTAAGATCAAACATACCCTTAATGTGTAACATATATTTTTATTTTAGACTCAAGGACATTAGAATTGAGAAGATTAGGGATATGAGCCTCATTTTACATCATGGCCAGAATATGTCGACCTTCCTTTTGGGGTTGATCAAGGATATGATCCTACTACATGATGGTCACCATAATATGTTGATGATCATATTTTTCTACAAAAATATGATCTTTCCACTTATATGATTTTATATTATTCCAATTGTCTTTTGTATCATTGGTAGATATATGATCCTATCTTTGAGTGGTTTCCAAAATATGTGAGTCAGCCCTAGTTGAAGTAAGGATATAAACCCGATTCATATATTCATTCCCTATATAAATATGACAACGTACCTCTAGAATGGGGGAAGGGATATGATCATCCTCCTTTATAGCCTCTGAATTATTTTGATGTAGTAATTCAATAGTGGAAGTACGAATATGTGATTGGCTTCCATAATATACTGTATTATTCCATGTATCTTCATTAGTATGGGTATAAGCCCGACCTAAGGTGATTTCCATATTTTACTAAAGAACCTTATTTGGAGTGGTGGTATGAGCTCAATATTATGAATTTGGAATATTCCATTGGATTTCTTCAATAGGAATGTGTTCTTGTCCTAAGGAATGTGAAAAACTAAGTTGGTGAGCCCTAGTTAGAATGGGGATATGAAACTAGTCATGTACCTCTTCTTTTATTTGAATATGCAAATAATTATCCTATATGAGAGAAATAATGTAATCTTTCTCTAGAGTATCCACCTATTCATAATAATCGTGTTGATATGTTACTTTAGCTGTTGGGATATAAATATGAACCTGTCCTTGAATCTATACCAGCTCTAGAATATGTCGGTAGAGTTATTCAACTATTTCTAGAATATAGTGACACTTCAACAGAGTGTGTGTAGGGATATAGGAATTCACATTCTCAATATCTAAGATATATTGGCTGATGTATTTAATTGAAGTAGTGATATAAGACCACTCATTTCCTCCTTGTTCCATTGGGATATTCCAATGGGCTTAATGCATAGGGTAAGGGATATGTACCTCCCCCATTCTTGCTGTAGGAATATGTATGACAACTTGATCCAAGTGAGAAGGGATATAAGCCTTCTCACTATACACCAACAAAATATGTCAGTGAGCTTCATTAGTGTAAATAGTTCTATGATTCCACTCCCATTTATCTACAGCTTTTCATTCCTAATGAGACCTCCTTGGTACCCATGCATGAGTTTCTAAGGTGGAAAACTCTCAGGTGGTGCCCTTAGCAGGTAACTGAGGGATACTAGTGCGATGAAATTGGTGATGTAAGTTGGAATGATCCCTCCTAAGAAAATCATGAACTAGTATAGAGCCATGGTCAACCCCTTGATTCACCTTCCTATGGTAAATAAGGTTCTAATTTTCATGCTTTGAGGATATACTTTTGAAATATTTAGTGGTGGATAAAGGTTCTACTGATTTAATTATAGATTTCCTTGAATGATATGGACTTGTCAAATTTAGTGAATGGATACCTCTACATGTATCCTTGAGGGTTGGGATTGTATCATGTTGATGGTATTCTCATAGTATCACGTTTTTAATCTGAAGGCATTGTATGGGAGATATTGTTTTGCGACCCACTGAGTTTGTTGTAGTAGCTGAGGTAATATAACATATAATTTATAAAGACATGATCTTGGGTCAAGGTGGTGTTTGTGAGAGTAATATCTAGTCACAAATAAAAAAAGGAACAATTTCCCCAATTAGTGCATCATCACAAGTATGAAACATGATCAATTATTTATGCATGGGAAACATAATTATTCTTTCTTGTTGTTAGTTCGTCCATTTTTCTTGCATATAATGTGCATTTAAAAATGGAATGTCTCATTGGAAGCCTGATTACATTATATTATTGAGATATTTCATGTCATTCATACCATTTTTGTTTGTATAGGAGACACATAACAAAATGTCTCAATGAATAGTCAACTAATAATTTTCATTATTTAAAATATTCACATCAGGTTCACTATTTTTTTGTAGAAGGTGGAGAAAAATTTGATCTATGGGAACTGGGAAATCTATCTTTTTTAACCTATAAAATGTATGAAATAGTTAAAGGAATTCACATCGGGTTCACCATTTTTTATTCTAATAAAAATTGGGGGATGATGATTGATTGGGGGGTTTTGAATATGATTTACCAATAATTCGCATCAGGTTTACCATTTTAATATCTCATAGAAACTTGCAACGGGCCCCACATCTGTAACAATTCATGGGATTAATTTCCAAAGGCAGGTGGTCGCCTAGGGTTTCAAACCCAATGACACTTAAGAACTCACATTGGTCGAGAGGATGGGAGGTTGGGATCTTCATACCTTTTGGGGGGAATTATTTCCTACTTCAGGATTCTCTAATAGATTTAAGATATTTTTGTAAGTCTCTCCCAAATCTTGATATGGTATTGGTTACCCTAATGAAAAAATAGGTTTTTGAATCTCTCTATATTCAAAGTTAATTATTTTAATGAAACTATTTGTATGTATCAGAGGCTATCCACATATTTCCCATTGTTGTTTATAAATGGGTAGCTACTTGTGTTTTGAATCCATATAACTAGGCACTCGGGATTTTATTACTATCTAGGAAGGCGATTGGTGTTTTGAGGATGGGATTGATCCTCCAAGAGGTGTCCTATGAGAACAAGAATCAAAACCCATGTAGTTTATTTAGGTATAATCCATGAATTTTAACTTTTTATAGAAAAGATATATATGAGGGAACTTGGCATCATGTGTAGATCTCAGAACTAAAGAATGTTTCCTACATATCCTCCTTATAATAGTAATCATATTCTTCATAGTTCAGCTTATACACAACTCGTTGATGTGTGTGGATAGATAATTAATACTCATGAGGGTTATTTCCCCAGAGTTTTTCAATGTGGGAATGCCTGAGGGACCTACACCAAGGTATATTCCTAGGAAAGTAGGCATTTTTACCATACTGTTGAATTATGGTTTCCCTAATTATTGTAATTTCATGATACTAGTGGTATAATTATTGAAAATACCTAAGATCGCATGAGTCATGCTCAGTGTGAGAAACAAGAGATGGAAAGTGATCAAACACACCATATATAGATGAAAGACTTATGCACTAAATCATCCCTAGTAGAGTGTTTGATATGGATCTTGGGCCTCAGGAATGCATCATATGTATCCTGCTTATAGCAGAAATTTAAGTCCTAATAGTTCAATATCATTCATAACCCACTAATGGGTTTAAGGTGCTCGAGGGAATGGTTAGGTATTACACCGAAGAATATTCCCATGTATTATACCATTTATTGACCACTGATGGACAAGAAATGATGATAGACTTATGGGATAGTTTGGTTCCCATGAGTTATAGTTTTGGGGATATGGAGGAACTTTCACCATGGTGGATTGGAGATATTTATCCCTTATCCTCTGACAGATAGAGGGTAAGGACCATGAGTGGGATGAGGATCTCATAATATCCATAAGGTTGCATGAGTTCTCATCCCTATCCCATTATGGACACTTCTTATATGAAGGGGGAATTCCTAACCGAAGAATCAGGGTCGGGGGTTCACATGGTTTGAGGAAACATGCTCAAGTATTCTTACTGGATAAGGCTAACACATTCGGGACTATCTACCTAACATGTAGAGGGTTTATGCATGAAATGTATAGATTTGTCTATCTAACATGTCTATAGGTGCCTACTTTACATTTTTTTGGGTCCACGTGTGATCAAAGACGACATGTATAAGGGTTGTCATGTGATCAAGTTGACATGTACAGAGGACTTCACATGATTTGGATGAAATGTTTGGAGGATTTCACATGACCTAGATAGAATTTTAAAAGGATGATCACATGATTTGGTTAGCATATCCAAAGGATGTTAACATGATCTGGATGACATGTCTAGAGGAATTCACATGAACCTGCTATCATGTATGAGGGTTGTCGCATGATATGGATGACATTTCTGGGGGACTTCACATGAACTAGCTGAAATGTCTGAGGGCTATCACATGATCAAGTGTATATGTATAGAAGACTTTTCATAAACTGGTTTTCATGTTTGAGGGTTGTTTTGTGATCTGGTTAACATGTTTGGAGGACTTTGCATGAAGCAGCTAACATGTTTGAGGACTGTCGCATAAACCAACTGACATGTCCAAGGGTCATCTCATGATCGATAAATAAATCATGTGAAGCACATTACCCTTCCACATGAAAATCAATGTATCTATATTCATAAGAATATTCCATCATTTTTAGCCCTTGCACATAAATTCCTCAATGTTCATCGAGCATTTTCCTATTGAGGCATCGAGTGATCAATACAACATGTGGAAACTCCTTCAAGTAATCTATCCAACATGTCAAAAGTCCTTTGCATGATAAATAGGGTGATCATGTGAAACATATAAATATATAATGTAATCCATTAAGTCATTCCCCAAGTTTACCTATAGTAAGACTCTTGGATTGTGTGGTTATATGCTCCAGAAAGTATGCTCTCACTTCTATGATCCTGTGGATGTTTTTTCTATACCAAGTAGATGGAATTTATATGCATTTTTACCCTAGATATATTCCTATTATCATGGCTCTTAAATCGCATATATAATCTGGAGTCGGTGGAGAGAGTGGCGCATCACGCGTTTCACGTGAACCCACTGTGGGTCATCCATAACATCATCTTTGCATCACATGATAAATAGTGACCACATGATCATTCCATAATTTCTATATTTATAGAACCCATGGATATCAAATGGATTTTTTAAATTTTATTTTACATTTTGAACATACTTCACAATATTAGTTTGACATGTCTAGGAGTCTGTATGGGATCAGGTTTCCTGTTGGAGAGACTTTCACATGATCGAGGAAGACTTGTTTGGGGGCCTTCAAGAGATCAATCTAGAATATCAGAGGACCTTTTCATGATTGGTAAATAGATCACATGAGACATATGACAACCCTGCTTTTTATTACAACTTAAACATGCTTTATTACATAAAACTTCACTTGATCCAACAAAGAAGATCGAGAGGTTTAGTTTCTTTGGGGCTTAGGATCATTACATAAAAACTTTAAACTTGAGATACAACATCTTTATTGAAAACTTCCTTTACATGACCACTACATTCCTTCGTACTTAGCATTGCATGGGATAACCTGAGGACATGCATAAGAAAAGGGTGAGCTATAAAGCCCAGTAAGGGAGTAAACAATGAATAACATGAGGAGTGAAATACATGTTAGGCAATAGGAATATCAATAGAGCATAATAGAAACATGAACATAAAGGCATGATAAAGCATGATAATCATAACATGGAAATGTGGCAACAACACTTAACATTGAATTAGCATGAGCCAAGGCTCATTGCACATGGAGCATGAGTAAACCCTCATTGCACTTGAAGCACGAGTAAACCCTCGTTGCATTTGAATTAGCATGAGTAAACACTCATTGCACATGACGTATCATGATACTATACTTTACCCAATGCATTGGAGCGCTATAAAGGGCGCACCCTTCTTAAACATTTCTTTTCATGCATAAGTGTGCCACATGGATCATAAAACATGGATTCATAAAACATAATCATTTATTCCACGATAAAGGAATGTGGAATTCATACATGAAACTTTATAATCAATGTGTAAATGTGCATAAAGGTGAATACCCTTGATGGAGAAATGGGCATGGTATTCACTACACAAAGACATTGTCTTAGAAAATCGGTGTGATTCGGCAGCGTAACGGCGTGACATAAGAATTCATAAAAAAGGTTGATGAGAGAGAAAGGGGTTCCTCATAATATTTACATGTAATGGACAGTAATTAGATCATATATATACATGTCCCAACAATAGAAATGTGATTTAGATTCATGATACAAAAGTATTGCTTGAATGTAAAAGAAGAGAGAGAAGTTCCTTTCGGAATTTCGGCATAGTTACGGGTGTACATGGGAGGCATTTAATGAGAGAGAAAGGGTTCTCCCATCATTCAAACAATAAGAGGGCAGTATGGGGGAGGTGCGAAACCATACCCCAACATTCATAATTGAAATAAAAAGGGCAATACAACTTAAAGAAAATTGACAAAAAATGAGAAAGGAAGAAAACCCCTTACTTGGAAGTGTGCTTCCAAAGGCTAGAGAGAGGCTTGTGAGAGGCTTCTTGGGAGCTTGGGGCACATTGAGGGGATTATAGAGAGAGTAGGGCAGAGGTTGGACGAACTTCAAGGGCTTTGAGTGAGGAGGAAGTGGGAGCTTGGGTGGGTTTATATAGGAAAGGTGAGAGAATTCTTTATTATTTAGGTTTGTGACCCCTTATATTAAAATAATCCAAACCACAAACCACCCCATGGTATTTTCCCATGGTTTCTGGAAAAGGAAAGAGGAAAACAATATTTTACAATTCCAAGGTCCGAACTTATTAAAAAAATAGTGTGGAGGGGAGTCACACTCCCATGGAAATTAATTTAAAAAGGCAAAGTGTTGAATAAGTCTTGAGGGCTCCATTAATGCTTTGAAAAGTGAGTCAAACAAACCCAAAACCTCATTATTTTAATGATAAAACATATATTGGCCGAACATAAGGATTATGGTATTTTATTACGTCACCATTGGGTCATTATGATGTCATAAAACACATTATATATTTAAATGGTATTTAATTTTTACCCAAAAATTTGACTGTCTCAGAAAATTATGAAAAATTCACCGTTGGATAATTTCGACGTCCTGATTCCAAAAATAATATTTATTTTATCTAAATAATTTTCTAAATATGTGAATTTTCACTTTTAAAATAAAAACCGACATTTATAAAAATTCACGGGTTTTGACAGAAATGGCTTTCAAACCTTAATAAAAATTTTAATTGCATTCATAAAATTATAAGATCATTTATATTTAATAAAAATTAATTTAATATTAATAATAATATTTTATTAAAATATTATTTTATTCAAAAATCCTTTAATTTAATAAAATATAATTCTTAATTAAATAATAACTAAAAACACCATTTGTACTTTAAAAACTAATTACAATTTATCAAAAATGACTAGAAATTATATTCATTATTATATACAAAAAAACAAAATAATGTACATGAACATGGTGCTACTTATTTGTTACATAACCCCTTAAAATAGCCGCATAAGACCTAAGGGTAAGGTGTGCGATGGTGACAGACTCTTGGGGTTGCTCGGATAACATCGCTCGAGTGGTAATCTCTATCAACTTCCATTTTTCTCGTAGACGATCACGTTCGAGCTTGACTTGATGAAGCTCAGCTTGGGCTTGGTCAAGGGCAAAGCCCAAAGACGCCACCTCTTTTCCGAGCTCCGACAAATGGGCTTCGTAAGGGGCAATTCTACTGGATGAGGCCATCGCTTCCTTTGTCTGAGTAGAAATGGTTTCGTTAAAGCCTTATATTTATACTACTCAGATTATCACTGTTCAACGGCTATAAAAGTAACGGTCACAAATCTTAACATAAAACTAAAGAAGTTGACATCTTATAAAAACATTTTTTTCATAAAGAAACATTTAACTGGATCAAGAGGGATTTTCCATTAATGAAACTTTGGGTCGTTACAACATTCCCCCCTTAAGAAATTTCGCCCTCGAAATTTTCCTTTTCCCACACTAAAACAAATGTGGGTAACTTAGCTTCATCATATCCTCCGACTCCCAAGTTGCTTCTTCAAACTTGTGGTTTCTCCACAACACCTTGACGAGGGGCATTGTCTTATTTCGTAGAACTTTTTCTCTACGATCTAAGATCTTCACTGGTTGCTCCTCATAAGAAAGATCATCTTCCAATTGTACCACCTCGGAAGAGAGTACATGTGAAGGGTCTGGTATGTACTTCCTTAAGAGGGATACATGGAAGACATCATGCACCTTGGCCATAGTAGGTGGAAGTGATAGTCGATAGGCCACAGCCCCAACACGATCAAGAATCTCGAAGGGGCCGATGTACCTTGGACTTAACTTCCCTTTCTTTCACTACTAGAAAAACAGGTATTTGCGACGGGCTATTTGCGACGGGATCCCGTCGCAACTGGCCTTTTGCGACGGGGGCCCGTCGCAAATAGCCCGTTGCTGAAAACGCCGTCGCAACTACACTTATTTGTGAAGGGCCCGTCGCTAAAGCCTTTTTTTGCGACGATCATTCTTCCTGTCGCAAATAGTATTCCGTATTTTTGTAAAAAACTTTTAAAATAGTTTTTGCGACGGGTCCCGTCGCAAATACCTTTTGCGACGGAACCGTCGCAAAAATGATTTTTAAAAAAAATAAAAAACTATTAATAATACTAGTATTTGCGACGGGCATCGTATCCTGTCGCAAATACTGTTTTTTAAAAAAAATAAAAAACTATTAATAATACTAGTATTTGCGACGGGTATAGTATCCCGTCGCAAATACTATAAAAAAAATAAAAAATAATAAATTACTAATAAATTATTTTAATTAATATAATAATAGAATTATAATTTACAAATGAAAATAATAAATTATTTTAATTACTATAATAATAGTAGAATTATAATTCAAAAATAAAAAATAATAGAATATTAATAAATGATTTAATTAATATAATAATATTACAATTATAATTCATAAATAAAAAAAATATTAATAAGTTATTTTAATTAATATAAAAATAATAGAATTATTTTACATTCAAATATTAAAATAATTCAAGTATTACAAAAAATATAATTAAATTATAATATTATAAAATTTTAATATACATATAAAATTTAATATTATAAAATATAAATAATATTATTATTCATATTAATAATGTTTTTTAAAAATATAATATTATTAATATTTTATAATGAGACAGAAACTACGAATAGAAAAAAAATATTTTGATTTCACAAATTTTATAACAGAAATACAAACTCTAATCTGAAGGAGGGGGGAGGGGGGGGATCTGCAGATGGTGGTGGAGGAAACTCCATCCCTAAAGCATGAGTGAGTCGGCGCATGTACTCCATCTGCTCCTGATGCTGCTGCTGCCACCGACTCGTCTGCTCCTCGTACAGCTGCTGCTGGCGTCGACGCTCCTCCTCATGCTGCTGACGCATCTGCTCCTGCTCCTGTCGGAGACTCTCTATTTGTGCAGTCTGAGATCACAACTGATCCTCATACTGTGTAGAAGAAGATGCACGAGCTCCTCTCGAGCTGGACGCCGACATCGCAGCACTGCCATAATAATCTCCGGGAGTCAGTCGAGAGCCGATACCAACTACCCGGCCCTTCTCGAAGGCATACTGGGTGGCCTGCATCCATGCCGCCTCATCAAACTGACGGGCAGTGGTCTGATCTGATGACTCGGCCTGACTCTCAGGCCGGGCCTGTGACGCTGCGGCCTCATATGACTCCTATAGTTGCAATTTAAAATTAAAATTGTGAATATATTATATGCAGTTAATTTTTAAACTTGAAAACAAATAATACTGACCACGATGTGATGCTGACGATCACCTCTGAGCTCCCCAGTAGCAGGATCACTATACATCCTCCGATATACGTCGTACTCTGTAATATCGGGGTGCTCAACAGCCTATAAGAATAAAAAATAAACTGTTAATATTTATAGTTATATAAAATATTTATAAATAATGTACGTACCAGATGCTGTCTATGAGTACTGAAAGAACGACTCCCAGCTCGATGAGTCACCTCCTGTCTCCCCCGATTCTGCCTCCCCACCGATGATCTCCTCTGAAAGGCACCACTCAACCAGTGCGCACATAATCCATCCCATACATGGGATGAAATGTACTCTGGTCGGTGTACTCTACATGACTCCTCAAAATCTGACACTCCTGCTTTCTTCATCGCAGCTTTTCTTAAATTGTGCAAAAACTGACGAAGGCGATCACGCATGGCCACCTCCCATGCCTCGTGGATGGCGTCACGCATGGTATCCTCGATCGGATACCATAAACCCTACAAATAAATCAAAATATCAAGTTAGAAATGAAATAATTTTCAAAATAAAAATTATTTATTTACGTACGTACCAACCAATGGCCAAACATGACCTGCTGCACATCAATGGGAATCTGCTCCCATGTGGTCCACGGCTGAGAGAAATAGTTGCGCAAAATAGCGCTGCCCTGTCCGACTGCTATATGCGGAAAACTGAAAAAAATAATAAACATTTATTATGTGAATAGATTAATGAAATCTTAGTCAAATCCACAGGTTATCACACAGGTTATCACACCTCCGGGTGCACGGATCAAACCCAAGACGTGGACGTCGCTCGGGGACGGGGTCAGGAATCATCAATCGTGCAAGACCGCGCCCCCTCCGCGTACTTCCTGGAGCGCCTGCAGGCTGAGGGTCATCTGCCAACAACTCATCCGCATCGAAAGGCAGGTCAGCCTCCGCCAACTCACGAAATGTGGCCTCGTCCATCTGAAACAGAAAATGTTAATGTTAGCAAATAATTGATAATTACTATTATATATACATATATACATATTATGATTGTATATAAATACCATGGAATTCTATAAGTGTTCATCTTCATCATCATCTTCATATATGTCAATGTCATCTTCATATTCCTCCTCAACATCATCGATATCCATTCGAGTTGCAGTTGCTTCATCTCTTACCATTTCAAATTCATGTGTGACATCATTAACATCATCGTCATCACCGACTCTTAAATGTGGGGTGTTGTCATCGATACTCATGTCTCTTTGTAAAAAAGATTGATTTTGAGTACTCTCTTGAAAAACTTCAATTCTTTGCACATCAGTGAAAGCACATTCACTTTGACTAAACTGATTGTCTCGAATTTTGATTTTTATTACACTCCACCAATCAGTCAAGTCTCTTGATGTTGCACAGTACTTTGCATAATAAACTTGATATGCCTGTTGAGCCAATAAGAATGGTTCATTTACTGTGAGAACACTTTTACATTTAATATCGATGATTCCATGAGTCGGATGAACACGCACGCCTCTCTCTGTATCCAACCACCGACATTTGAACATGGTTATGTAATGTTGTCCAAGATAACAGAGTTCAATGATTTCATCAAGTATGCCATAAAATTCAACTTCATTTTCTCGATGATGAGATCCTCTCAAGCTAACTCCATTGTTCATTGTTTTTTTCGATTCCCCATATGCATGTGTGTGGAATCGAAATCCATTCACCACATATGCATTATAAGTTTTAACTAGTTTGGAAGGTGGGTTACTCAATACACACAGCCGTTTGTCAATTTTATCAGCATGTCGAGACACCTGAAAATTTGTGAAATAATTATCAATATAGTAAACTATACATTGAATGAGTTGCTAAAAGATAAAGAATTTATGTTACCAGTTTTTGAAACCACTGAGAGAAATTTTTCAGTCGACGTTCTTCGAGAGCAGCTGCTGTAATTTGTGGAATTTGTTTCTTGATATGATTATCATACAACCTATAAAAACCAAAGTTATTTATTGTAACATAAATGATAGAATAAGTGATATAAACACTTACAGTACAACTGATGTCATCTCTTCACAGTTGAGCAGAACATACGTATGAGCTCTATGATGTTCATCATCTGAAAGCCAGCGTTCAGAAACTCCACCAAAACCAAGCTCTGACTGGTTGAAAACAGATAATTGATTGTCGATTTCATCAATATTCCTCTCATTCTGTCCCATTCGGTTGTGTTTTGAAGGATACTCAGATTCAAAATAATGGGAGCAGAAAAAAGATATTTCCTCTTGCAAATAAGCTTCTGCAATAGATCCTTCAACAGATGCTGTGTTGCGTACTTTTCTTTTCAATTTTTGCATGCATCTTTCAAATGGGTACATCCATCGAAACTGTACCGGACCTCCACATTTGGCTTCATATGGCAAATGTAACATCAAATGTTCCATTGAGTCGAAGAAAGACGGCGGAAATATTTTTTCCAGTTTACATATAATTACAACAACATCTTTTTCAAGTTTTCCTAGAGCATCATAATCTGCCGTAGCCGCACAAATTTCCCGAAAAAAATGAGACATGTCTGTTATGGAATCCCAAATCACAGAATTCAACAGACCTCTTAATCCAATGGGTAGAAGTCTCTCCATTATAACATGACAATCATGACTTTTTAGTCCAGTAATATGACCATTCTTTACACATCTACCCAAATTGGAAGCACAGCCATCTGGAAGTCTCAAATCTGCAATCCACTGACAAAATAATAAACGGTTTTCTTTAGACAGTGTATAAGCTGCTTTTGGTTTCAGTAACCTTTCTGTTCTGACATTCTCAAAGAGTTCCAATTCTGGACGCCTGCAAATTTGGGCAAGATCTAAATGTGCATTTACATTGTCTTTGCTCTTTCCTGGCGTATCCAAAACTGTATGAAACAAATTATCAAAACAGTTCTTCTCAATATGCATGACATCTAACATGTGTCGGACCAACAAATCAGACCAATATGGCAAATCCCAAAATATGCTACGTTTAATCCAATTGTGTTCTTTCCCAAAACCAGAAATTTTCTGTTGGTTTATTGTGGGACCAAAAGTGATGGGAGGTAATGAAAATACAACCGATTTTAACTCCGAACCTGATAGCATTTTTGGAGGTCCATCCCTTTCAGCTGTTCCTTTTCTGAAATGAGATCTGTTTCTGCGAAAAGGATGATCAGTTGGAAGAAATCTGCGATGATAGTCAAAATAACAAGGTTTCTTTCCATGAATGAGCATAAATGCTTTGTTCTCTCCCATACAGTAAGGACATGATTTCTGACCATGTGTACTCCAGCCAGATAACATCCCATAAGCCGGGAAGTCACTTATTGTCCACATCAATGCTGCTCTCAGTATGAAATTCTGTTTCATTGCAACATCATATGTACTGACACCAGTACTCCACAATAAATTTAATTCATCAATCAATGGCTTCAAATAAACATCAATATTTTTCTTCGGATGTCCTGGAATTAGTAAAGTCAAAAAGATATATGGCTCCTTCATCAACATCCATGGAGGTAAATTGTACGGAGTTAAAAAAACAGGCCAACATGAATATTGACTACCATAAGATCCAAACGGACAGAAACCATCAGTGGAAAGGCCCAGTCGAACATTTCTAGCTTCTAAAGCAAAGGATGGATGCACTCTATCAAAATGTTTCCATGAATCACCATCGGCTGGATGATTCAAGCTTTTATCGGTTGAAATATTATCTTTATGCCATGACATCATTGTCGCTGTATTCTTAGACATGAATAAACGCTGAAGTCTGGATGTAAGCGGAAAATATCTCAACTGTTTTACAGGAATCAAACCAGACTTCCCATGTTGTCCTTCTTTATATCTCAGTTGCCCACATGTGGGACAACTATCCAACGACTCATTTTCCTCAGAATATAAAATGCAGTCATTTGAACATGCATGAATCTTCTGACAAGTAAGTCCCAAATTTCGAACCAACCTCTTACTTTCATAGTAATTTGCAGGTAAAACATTTCCTTCGGGTAACAGTGTTTTCAGCAAAGAAAATATCTGGTCAAAACAGGTGTTTGACATTCCGTTATCTGATTTGATAGCCATAAATTTTGCAACTGCTTCTAATTTGCTCATCTTGCAGCCAGGATATAATGCATCCTCAGCAGACTTCAACAACTCATAAAATTCAGACGGTCCCAACTCAGGATTTGATGCTATATCAACCGGAGTTTCTGTATGTTGAACAGATGAACCTGCAACATCATGTACTAAATCTTAAAACCGGGATGGATCCGGAATCAAGTTGGTATCACCTGCTCTGGAACTGCGTTCACCGTGTTGATACCAAAAAACATAATCTGCTTGAAAACCAAAACGCAAGAGATGTTCCCCCACTTTGTCAAACGTGTCAAACGTTCTCAATGCACATTTTCTACAAGGGCATTTTATCTTTCCTTCTGAAACAAATTCTAGATTTGATGCCGCAAATGATAAAAAAATCTCCACACCCTCTATATATACTGGATTTAAACCAGAACCATTTGGATTTCTACGTTGATTTATCCATATGCGGTCATCTAATAATGACTGTTGACGACCTCGTTGTTCCATATTTTTCTATAAAATATAAAAGCATTACTGGTTTTGAATAATTTGTTAGAAAAAACACAAGCAAGGATTGAATATATTGAGAATAAAGCAAAACCTGTTACAAATATTGATAATTTTAATATTATATTGATTTTTTATTTTTTTTAATAATACTAATATAATTTTTTTCATAAATATTAATTATATAATAATAACATCATTACATTATTAGTATATTTTATTATTAATATTAAAATAATATAATTTTCTATATTATATACAATTCTCCTTTCATCTGTGTGTTACACATTCTGTCTCCACATATAATATTGGAATTCACTTTCACCTCTCCATTGGCGAGTAGGTTGATAATTTTGAAAAAGAATGTCAATATTACATGTGGAGACAGAAAAAACACAGAAGAAAAGAGAATTGTATATAATATAGAAAATTATATTATTTTAATATTAATAATAAAATATACAAATAATGTAATAAGGTAATTATTACTAATTATTGGTAATTATTTCAAATTATTGGTAATTATTCCAAATTATTGGTAATTATTCCAAATTATTGGTAATTATTCCAAATTATTGGTAGTTATTCCTAATTATTGGTAAATATTGGTAATTATTGGTAAATATTGGTAATTATTGGTAAATATTGGTAATTATTGGAAAATATTGGTAATTATTGGTAATTATTGGAAAATATTGGAAAATATTGGTGATTATTGGTGATTATCGGTGATTATTGGTAATTAATACTCATTATTGGTAATTAATACTAATTATTGGTAATTAATACTAATTATTGATAATTAATACTAATTATTGGTAATTAATACTAATTATTGGTAATTAATACTAATTATTGGTAATTAATACTAATTATTGGTAATTAATACTAATTATTGGTAATTAATACTAATTATTGGTAATTAATAATAATTATTGGTAATTAATAATAATTATTACTAATTATTGGTAATTATTACTAATTATTCCTAATTATTACTAATTATTCCTAATTATTCCTAATTATTCCTAATTATTACTAATTATTCCTAATTATTACTAATTATTGCTAATTATGAGTAATTATTGCTAATTATTAGTAATTATTGCTAATTATTAGTAATTATTGCTAATTATTAGTAATTATTGCTAATTATTACTAATTATTGCTAATTATTACTAATTATTCCTAATTATTGATAAATATTGGTAATTATTGGTAATTATTGGTAATTATAGGTAGTTATTGGTAATTATTGGTAATTATTACTAATTATTGGTAATTATTACTAATTATTGGTAATTATTACTAATTATTGGTAATTATTACTAATTATTGGTAATTAATACTAATTATTGGTAATTAATACTAATTATTGGTAATTAATACTAATTATTGGTAATTAATAATAATTATTACTAATTATTCCTAATTATTACTAATTATTCCTAATTATTACTAATTATTCCTAATTATTACTAATTAATACTAATTATTACTAATTATTGTTAATTATTACTAATTATTCCTAATTATTACTAATTATTCCTAATTATTACTAATTATTCCTAATTATTACTAATTATTCCTAATTATTACTAATTATTAGTAATTATTGCTAATTATTAGTAATTATTGCTAATTATTACGAATTATTGCTAATTATTATTAATTATTGCTAATTATTATTAATTATTGCTAATTATTATTAATTATTACTAATTATTAGTAATTAGTGATAATTATTAGTAATTATTGATAATTATTAGTAATTATTGATAATTATTGGTAATTATTACTAATTATTGGTAATTATTACTAATTATTGGTAATTATTACTAATTATTGGTAATTATTACTAATTATTCATAATTATTACTAATTATTCGTAATTATTCGTAATTATTACTAATTATTCGTAATTATTACTAATTATTCGTAATTATTACTAATTATTGGTAATTATTACTAATTATTAGTAATTATTGGCAATTATTGGTAATTATTGGCAATTATTGTTAATTATTGGTAATTATTGTTAATTATTACTAAATATTGGTAATTATTGGTAATTATTACTAATTATTGTTAATTATTGGTAATTATTACTAATTATTGGTAATTATTCCTAATTAATACTAATTATTGGTAATTAATACTAATTATTGGTAATTAATACTAATTATTGGTAATTAATACTAATTATTGGTAATTATTACTAATTATTGGTAATTAATACTAATTATTGGTAAATATTACTAATTATTGGTAATTAATACTAATTATTGGTAATTATTACTAATTATTGAGAATTTTTCCTAATTTTTCCTAATTTTTCCTAATTTTTCCTAATTTTTCCTAATTTTTCCTAATTTTAGGTATTTATTACTAATTATTACTAATTATTGCAAATTATTGCAAATTATTGGTAATTATTGCAAATTATTGGTAATTATTGCTAATTATTGCTAATTATTGGTAATTATTGGTAATTATTGGTAATTATTGGTAATTATTGGTAATTATTGGTAATTATTGGTAATTATTCCTAATTATTCCTAATTATTGGTAATTATTGGTAATTATTCCTAATTATTCCTAATTATTCCTAATTATTCCTAATTATTCCTAATTATTGGTAATTATTCCTAATTATTCCTAATTATTGGTAATTATTCCTAATTATTCCTAATTATTCCTAATTATTTCTAATTATTCCTAATTATTCCTAATTATTTGTAATTATTTGTAATTATTGGCAATTATTGGCAATTATTGGTAATTATTACTAATTATTACTAATTATTACTAATTATTGGTAATTATTGGTAATTATTACTAATTATTGTTAATTATTGTTAATTATTTCAAATTATAGATAATTATTACTACTTATTGGTAATTATTACTAATTATTACTAATTATTACTAATTATTGATAATTATTACTAATTATTACTAATTATTGGTAATTATTACTAATTATTACTAAATATTCTTAATTATTGATAATTATTGATAATTGTTCCTAATTATTAGTAATTAAATGAATAATTACCAATAATTAGGAATAATTACCAATAATTACAAATAATAACATTATTAGTATATTTTATTATTAATATTAAAATAATATAATTTTCTGATTTATATACAATTCTCCTTTCATCTGTGCGTTTTCTATCTCCACATACAAATAATACATGTGAAGACAGTAAACACACAGATGAAAAAAGAATTGTATATATATAAAAAATTATATTATTTTAATATTAATAATAAAATATACTAATAATGTAATAATGTTATTATTCCTAATTATTGGTATTTATTACTAATTATTAATATTTATTCTTAATTATTAAAAATTATTACTAATTATTCCTAATTACCATTAACTATGATCAATACTAATAATTTAAATTTATTAAGTAAGAAAACAATGTAAACATAATTAAATTACAACTAATTAAGAATAATTGAAACTAATAAAAAATTAAAAATAAATATTAAATTAAAATGAACATAAATACCTTGAAAATTGATCTGCTCTGATCGTTCTTCAAAACTTTAATATCAGCTCCGAAGAACAAAATTAAACTGAAAAAAAACTGAACTCTAGAAACAGAAGTTTGAGAGCAGGAGAAGGTAGAGAATGAGAATGATTTGAAAAAAACGGATGGAGGTATTTATAGGTTAGATTAGTTGCGACGAGCTTATTTGCGACGGGATTCCCGTCGCAAATAGTATTATTTGCGACGGGTACCGTCGCAAATACATTAGCCCGCATTAATTACGGTCAACGAGTAAATAGTTATTTGCGACGGGTCCCGTCGCAAATACCTTTTACCGCCGCCGGTTATTTGCGACGGGAAAATTTTCCCATCGCAAATAGTTTTCCCGCGATTTGGCGCGCATCGCGGGAAAACTATTTGCGACGGGGAAAGCAATCCCGTCGCAAAAGCCTACTTATTTGCGACGGGTAAGTACCCCCGTCGCAAATAAGTTTTTAACGGGACTATTTACGACGGGATTTATTCCCGTCGCAAATAACCCGTCGCAAATACCCATTTTTCCCGTAGTGTTTCCAAACCTCATGACCTTCTTCCACGGAGATATGCGTAAAAACACCATGTCTCCGACTTTAAACTCAAGGTCTCGTCGACGATTATCTGCATAACTCTTCTGTCGACTTTGGGCTGCCTTGATATGCTGCTGAATGGTTTTCACCTTCTCCACCATTTCTTCGACCATTTCTGGTCCAAGCATCTTACGTTCACCGACCTCATCCCAACATGCCGGTGTTCTACACCTTTTCCCATACAGGGCTTCATATGGTGCCATTTGGATGCTCGAGTGGAAACTATTATTATAAGAGAACTCAACTAGAGGAAGATGTTGATCCCATCCTCCTTTAAAGTCCATTGAGCACGCTCTCAACATATCCTCAAGTGTTTGGATAGTCCGCTCGGATTGGCCATCAGTTTGAGGATGATAGGCCGTACTGAAGTTTAGTTCAGTATTCAGAGCATGTTGAAGACTCTTCCAAAACTTAGAGGTAAATCTTGGATCTCGGTCAGACACAATAGATAGTGGTACTCCATGCAACCGTACCACTTCCCTGATATATATCCGTGCCAGTTGATCCAAAGAGAAATCCTCTCGAATAGCAATGAAGTGTGCAGTCTTTGTAAGACGATCCACAACAACCCAGATTGCATTGTTGCCTTTGGATGTCCTTGGAAGTCCAGTGACGAAGTCCATGGTGATGTTCTCCCATTTCCATTCTGGTATGGGCAATGGTTGCATCATCCCCTTAGACTTCTGCCTCTCTGCCTTCACTTGCTGACACACCAGGCACTTTGATGTATATTCAGCGATCTCCTTCTTCATATTATCCCACAAAAAGTTTTCTCGGAGATCTCGATACATCTTTATGCTCCCTGGGTGAATAGAGAAATTTGAACTATGTGCATCATCCAAAAGTTCCTTCTTCAGCTCCGAACTTGATGGAACACATAGTCTTTTCCCAAACCGCACAATTCCTTCTTCATTAACATTAAACTCTGAGGATTTTCCCTTTTTGATAGCTTCCACTTTTTCTTGGATTCTTGCATCATCCTTTTGAGCATCCTTTAACCTTTCCAAAAGAGATGGTTGAGCAATCATTTGTGAAAGGATTGATGATGTTCCCTTCTTTATGATTCCCACGTCCATCTTCATCAAGTCTAAGAAGATTGGATCCTTCTCAATTCTCATCATTGATAGAATTGCTGGATCCTTTCTACTTAGGGCATCTGCCACCTTGTTCGCCTTCCCAGGGTGGTAATGTATTGAACAGTCATAATCCTTGATGAGCTCTATCCATCTTCTCTGGCGCATATTAAGCTCTTTCTGTGTGAATATATATTTAAGACTCTTGTGGTCAGTATATATCTCACATTTCTCTCCATAGAGATAATGCCGCCAGATTTTCAAGGCAACGATCACTGCCGCCAACTCCAGATCATGCGTTGGATAGTTTCTCTCATGGATTTTCAAATGCCTTGAGGCATAGGATATCACTTTATCATTCTGCATCAGCACACATCCTAAGCCTTTCTTCGAAGCATCACTGAATACCACAAAAAGCTCCCCACTTGTGGGTAAAGTGAGCACGGGTGCAGTGATAAGCCTCCTTTTCAACTCCTTGAAGCTTTCTTCGCATTCATCACTCCAAGAAAACTTTACTCCCTTTCGAGTTAGCTTGGTAAGAGGGTTGGACAATCATGAGAAATTTCTCACAAATCGTCGATAATATCCAGCTAACCCCAAGAAGCTACGGATATCAGTTACCGATGTTGGCCTCGGCCATCCCTCAATTGCATCTGTTTTGGAGGGGTCCACAGATATCCCATTGCTTGTGATGATATGACCCAAGAATGAGACTTCCTTCAACCAAAACTCACACTTGCTGTACTTTGCATAGAGCTTCTCCTTGCGCAAAGTCTCTAGTACAGTTTTTAAATGCTCCTCATGGTCCTCCTTGGTTTTGGAGTATATTAGAATATCATCTATAAAGACTACCACAAATTTGTCTAGGTAATCTCTAAAGACTCTATTCATCAAGTCCATGAATATTGCTGGAGCATTGGTGAGTCCGAAAGGCATTACTATGAATTCATAGTGCCCGTACCTTGTACGAAAAGCAGTCTTGGGGATATCTTCCTTCTTCACCCTTACTTGATAATATCCCGACCGCAAGTCGACCTTGGAGAAGTATTGTGCTCCACGCAGCTGATCAAACAAGTCATCGATTCTTGGGAGAGGATACTTGTTCTTTATCGTGATTTTGTTAAGTTCACGATAATCGATGCAAAACCGCATTGACCCATCCTTCTTCTTGACGAAGAGGACTGGTGCACCCCATGGTGATGCACTTGGGCGTATAAACCCTTTATCCAGATTCTCCTGTAGTTGTTTCTTCAGCTCTTCAAGCTCAACAACAGCCATTCTATATGGAGTCTTGGATATTGGTAGTGCCCCAGGTATAAGTTCAATTGAGAACTCAACATCTCTTCTTGGAGGAAGACCAGGAAGTTCCTCTGGAAATACTTCAGCGAATTCCCTCACAATAGGCATTTCTTCAAGGGTGGTTTCTTCCTTGGACTTAATCATCTGAGCCAGATATGCGTGCTCATAAGGCAGTAATATCCATGCTTGAGATGACGAAGCTAAAGGAGATTCATCTTCCTCCTGACACTTGTAAAGAATCGGGGGTCGATTCTCCATATGGAGTGTGATTTCCCTCTCCCGACAATTTATGTTGGCTCTATATAAGGAAAGCCAATCCATGCCAAGAATTGCATCAAATTCCACCAAAGGGAGTATGATGAGGTTCGCTGGGAAATTCAATCCACATATTATAACAGGGGAGGACTTATACTCATGGGATGCAATGATTTCCCCATTTGTCATACTCACCGAAATCTTTACTTCCATGATTTGTAGTGGTGCAGGGATTGTTCTACTAAACTTTTGAGATATAAAAGAATGTGTAGAACCTGAATCAAAAAGTACGTTCGCTATTCTTGAATGAATAACTAGCATACCTGTCACCACTTCGTTGTCGGGGTTCACTTCGGCAGAAGTGATGGAAAAAGCTCTTCCTTGCTGTCTTGGAGGTTGTTGATTGCCTCCGATAACCCTTGGATTAGGGCACTGATTCGCAAAATGACCCGGTTCTTTTCATTTGAAGCATTGAACAACGCGTTGAGGTTCGAACGGAGCGTTCCTCTCCTCTGTCGCAGCCGCGGGTCCTTCTTTCTGACAGTTAACAGCTAGGTGCCCTTCTCTTCCACACTTGAAGCATTTTCTTGTCCCCCTAAGGCAATTTCCAGGGTGCTTCTTTCCACACTTTTGGCAAGTGGGGTGCTGGAATTTCTTAGCGTCGTTGGATTTATCCATCGGACCACCAGCATTGAAGTCCACCTTCCACTTCTTGTCCCCATGATACCCTTGTGATTCTCCGATCTCCATTTCAACCTTGAGGGCACATCGGACAATTTCCTCATAGCTGTCGAAGTCACGGATCGCTAATGCTTTTCGCAAGCTAGGCTTCAGCCCACCAAAGAAGCGGTCAACCTTGCATTCGGGGGTAACGACAAAGCCGGAAGCGTATCGTGCAAGCCTTGTGAAGTTTGCCTCGTACGCTCCCACAGATTCCTCATCTTTCTGCTTGAGGGAAAGGAAGTCCCTTTCCATCTTAAGACGGAGGGTGCGTGGAAAATATTTATCGAAAAACATCTTCCGAAATACCTTCCATTCCAAAGCCTCGATCTCCTCCTCAGGCTTCGTATTTTTGATCAACGTCCACCATTGATTAGCTTCACCCTCCATACGATAAGCCGCCAGGAGAACCTTCTCTTTTTCAGAGCATTGGAGGATGGAGAATATCTTCTCAATGGAGTTGATCCATTGTTCAGCGATCGTGGGATCAGATGATCCACTAAAAGTAGGAGGCCTTTGTCTCATGAAGCTTTCAATAGCAACTTGTTCTTTCTTAGGGGGGGTTGAATGTTCCTCTTGACCAGTGTTTCTATTCAAAACTTGAGTTAGCTGAGAGAGAAGCGTGACAAAGTTCGCGATTCCCGCTCCCATTGGATTGGGCATCTCATAAGTACAATCATCACACTGATCTTCACAACGGTTGTTAGCCCAAGTTCTCCTATTACCGGCCATTGGCTGAAATAAAAGGAAAGTTAGGGGTAACACATAAAGGGTAATCCAAAGACAAAAGTTTATGACTTATAAATAAACTTTAATCTCTTTAACTAATGAGTCTATAGGATTCAATCCAGGATTTTCATGATCTTCCTTCTAACATATATTCTTAGGGGCATTTTTCCCTTAATAAGGGTTCATACTAAGATTGTGAATTTATCAAAACATATCCCCCAGGAGTGTTGTAACCAAGAGTGCAGAAAGGTCCATTGTCGTGCACCAGTTCCCGTTTGAGTCTAGTTCAAAGCGGTGTTTTCGGGTTTTACCCCTAGGATACATCTGTGCCAGAGCCGCCTCTACCTGCTCGTATCCAGACAGGGATGTATTTGTTTGATAAACCACTTACTTAGTATTTACCAAAACTTAGGGATGTTTTTATTATGCTTATTCTTGTATCTAAGGTTTTACTAGGGTTTCCTAATCCCAAAAATAACTAAACCTATCCTCTGATACCAACTATGACAACCCTGCTTTTTATTACAACTTAAACATGCTTTATTACATAAAACTTCACTTGATCCAACAAAGAAGATCGAGAGGTTTAGTGTCTTTGGGGCTTAGGATCATTACATAAAAACTTTAAACTTGAGATACAACATCTTTATTGAAAACTTCCTTTACATGACCACTACATTCCTTCGTACTTAGCATTGCATGGGATAACCTGAGGACATGCATAAGAAAAGGGTGAGCTATAAAGCCCAATAAGGGAGTAAACAATGAATAACATGAGGAGTGAAATACATGTTAGGCAATAGGAATATCAATAGAGCATAATAGAAACATGAACATAAAGGCATGATAAAGCATGATAATCATAACATGGAAATGTGGCAACAACACTTAACATTGAATTAGCATGAGCCAAGGCTCATTGCACATGGAGCATGAGTAAACCCTCATTGCACTTGAAGCACGAGTAAACCCTCGTTGCACTTGAATTAGCATGAGTAAACACTCATTGCACATGACGTATCATGATACTATACTTTACCCAATGCATTGGAGCGCTATAAAGGGCGCACCCTTCTTAAACATTTCTTTTCATGCATAAGTGTGCCACATGGATCATAAAACATGGATTCATAAAACATAATCATTTATTCCACAATAAAGGAATGTGGAATTCATACATGAAACTTCATAATCAATGTGTAAATGTGCATAAAGGTGAATACCCTTGATGGAGAAATGGGCATGGTATTCACTACACAAAGACATTGGCTTAGAAAATCGGTGTGATTCGGCAGCGTAACGGCGTGACATAAGAATTCATAAAAAAGGTTGATGAGAGAGAAAGGGGTTCCTCATCATATTTACATGTAATGGACAGTAAGAAGATCATATATATACATGTCCCAACAATAGAAATGGAATTTAGATTCATGATACAAAAGTATTGCTTGAATGTAAAAGAAGAGAGAGAAGTTCCTTTCGGAATTTCGGCATAGTAACAGGTGTACATGGGAGGCATTTAATGAGAGAGAAAGTGTTCTCCCATCATTCAAACAATAATAGGGCAGTATGGGGGAGGTGAGAAACCATACCCCAACATTCATAATTGAAATAAAAAGGGCAATACAACTTAAAGAAAATTGACAAAAAAATGAGAAAGGAAGAAAACCCCTTACTTGGATGTGTGCTTCCAAAGGCTAGAGAGAGGCTTGTGAGAGGCTTCTTGGGAGCTTGGGGCACCTTGAGAGGATTCTAGAGAGAGTAGGGCAGAGTTTGGACGAACTTCAAGGGCTTTGAGTGAGGAGGAAGTGGTAGCTTGGGTGGGTTTATATAGGAAAGGTGAGAGAATTCTTTATTATTTAGGTTTGTGACCCCTTATATTAAAATAATCCAAACCACAAACCACCCCATGGTATTTGCCCATGGTTTCTGGAAAAAGAAAGAGAAAAACAATATTTTACAAGTCCAAGGTCCGAACTTATTAAAAAAATAGGGTTGCTTATGTGGAGGTGAGTCACACTCCCATGGAAATTAATTTAAAAAGGCAAAGTGTTGAATAAGTCTTGAGGGCTCCATTAATGCTTTGAAAAGTGAGTCAAACAAACCCAAAACCTCATTATTTTAATGATAAAACATATATTGGCCGAACATAAGGATTATGGTATTTTATTACATCACCATTGGGTCATTATGATGTCATAAAACACATTATATATTTAAATGGTATTTAATTTTTACCCAAAAATTTGACTGTCTCAGAAAATTATGAAAAATTCACTGTTGGATAATTTCGACGTCCTGATTCCAAAAATAATATTTATTTTATCTAAATAATTTTCCAAATATGTGAATTTTCACTTTTAAAATAAAAACCGACATTTATAAAAATTCACGGGTTTTGACAGAAATGGCTTTCAAACCTTAATAAAAATTTTAATTGCATTCATAAAATTATAAGATCATTTATATTTAATAAAAATTAATTTAATATTAATAATCATATTTTATTAAAATATTATTTTATTCAAAAATCCTTTAATTTAATAAAATATAATTCTTAATTAAATAATAACTAAAAACACCATTTGTACTTTAAAAACTAATTACAATGTATCAAAAATGACTAGAAATTATATTCATTATTATATACAAAAAAAAACAAAATAATGTACATGAACATGGTGCTACTTATTTGTTACATAACCCCTTAAAATAGCCGCATAAGACCTAAGGGTAAGGTGTGCGATGGTGACAGACTCTTGGGGTTGCTCGGATAACATCGCTCGAGTGGTAATCTCTATCAACTTCCATTTTTCTCGTAGACGATCACGTTCGAGCTTGACTTGATGAAGCTCAGCTTGGGCTTGGTCAAGGGCAAAGCCCAAAGATTCCACCTCTTTTCCGAGCTCCGACAAATGGGCTTCGTAAGGGGAAATTCTACTGGATGAGGCCATCGCTTCCTTTGTCTGAGTAGAAATGGTTTTGTTAAAGCCTTATATTTATACTACTCAGATGATCACTGTTCAACGGCTATAAAAGTAACGGTCACAAATCTTAACATAAAACTAAAGAATTTGACATCTTATAAAAACATTTTTTTCATAAAGAAACATTTAACTGGATCAAGAGAGATTTTCCATTAATGAAACTTTGGGTCGTTACAAGACACATAATCCCTTCTCATGAAAAACATTATAACTCTTCTTCACATAAGGGTATAGTATTTTTTAGCTTTTATTTTATAAATAGATTGGGTGATTGTCAGGTGTATGTCGATCATCATGTCCCATGATCAAAAATAATATTTTGAGGGACTTCACATGATCAAGAATGATATCTAATAGGGATTTTCATAATCAATAATACTTTTCTATGTGGTTTCTCATGATCATGAATGGATCACACGAAGCACATAAACCCATCACGTGATATTACTAGGTTCATGTGATTTGTAAGACCCAGGATCCTAATCCCCATGTCTCTATTATACTCATTTATTTCCTTTTTGGAGAAAATAATACATATTCTTAAATTATTTCTTTGATCCTAAAATATTCAATGCTCATTTGGTGGGTTTAAAAACCACCTAATCTCTAAATAACTTTTAAATCCCATTATTAACTCTATAATAAAACATATGTTCCCAAAATCAACTTAATCATTATCTGTCATGTAATTTAAAAAAATGTCATACTAAATAAGACATCATGTGGGTTAATGGTAGGTTTTCCCCCTTGTTTCCCTTTATATGTGGGTTCAATCCTCACATCCTTGCCGAATGTGATAGGATCTCCTTTTTACTAAAACGATATTGATATAATTCTTATAAAATCCTTAGGAAAATAACCTTAATTGTCAAAGATCATATAAACCCTAAATATTATCAATACCTTTAAACTTATGAAAATATAATTATTCCTAAAACAATAATTTATGTTGAAATTAAGGGTGACATATACCTCAACCCAATAAAATGTCTCCAAAAATGTCATTAATCACATTAAAATCCCATCACCAAAAACCTAAAAAGGGATGTCTAAGATTTTGAAATTATGATCAGCCTTAAACTCATAAAACTATGATGGTATCTATAACTCTTATGTTAACCTCAAATTAAAACATCTTAATCTCTAAAGTTATCTAAAACTTTACTCTAATACCAACTATAAGTACCCAACCTTAAACATTACATAATATTGATTTTTAAATCAAGAATTCATTTTCTTACATCCCAAATACCTTTTAATTTTATATTTTTATATAATTAAGATATCACCACTATATAAATAAATATTACATCAAAAAGTGGACACTTCCACTTAGTATTCATTTTAAATCATTAAAAACTTATTAAAACTTTTTTAAAAAAATTATACACTTCACCCTTATGAAGTAGCATATACTTTCCTTTAAACATAAGCTCATGAGTAATAACATGGGATCATAACATAAATAACATTGTATTATAAGATCATGGAAATATAGGAAATACGTAAGTAACTAAAAAAATTACATAATAATAAGTCAAGGATAACTGAAAAGACAACATCATGTTATGGAAAAAGTCACATAGTGGATTAGGTTTACTCATTAATCCCATACATAACGTCTCATGAGACAAAAGCTTTACCTAAAGCATTAGAGTGCTATCTAAGCACAACCACCATAAAATGGTCATTATTATGTGTTACATAGAAATTAAATCTACCATAAGTCATAAATATAATAATTACCCATGGAAAGAAAATGGGTTTCAAAATCATGCCTCATATCGTAACAAAATGAGATTTCTTAAAGAAGGCATTTGAGAAATGATCATAAGGCATGTATTACCCCTTAAAAGTAAGGGATAATAAGATAGGTATATATGTGAGATTAATATATATATATATATAATTTATAATAATTCAATAACATTAAAGAGATATATAAAGTAAGTTAGAGATAGAATGGTCATAACCCGAAGAAAATGATGGTTTAGTGATATCCCTTACCTTTAAAACCCAATTTTCAAAACTAAAATTTCTAGAAAAAAGGATATGAGGGTTTTTATTTGAATAAAACATGAAATATTTTAAATGAAACCAAACATAAAATAATGGTTTCAGTGGTGGTTAAATCTTTTGTCATCATATATGTTAAAATAGAACATTCCTGTAGTATTTTATAAAAAATCCAAAAAGTACTGTATAAAATACATAAAAAATATTCCTTTTGAAAAACTTATAAATAAAGTAAAAATAAACATAAAATTTTATTTATAATTTTTATATTTCTATATAAATACATTCATAAAATAATTTTAATAATATGGACATGGAAGGAAATTATTTATAAAATAATTCTTTAAAAAATAAGGTTTTAAAGTAAAGTTTCTCCTACGTAGAACCATAAAAAGATTAATTTTTAAAAGAAATTCCAAATAAAGTAAAATATGTTCAAAAATGAACTTTATCATAACTTAAAGTAAAAATAATAATTTTCTTGAAACATTTATAATAACATGGACGTGGAATAAAAAGAGTTGGAAGGGAAATTTTAAAAGAGGATTTTTTAAAGGAAATCCCCTTACCTTGAGTCTAACTCATCACGTACATTATTTATATTCCTTGATAATAAAATTATATTAATTATTTAATTTATTTATAATATTTTTAAATTTTATTATCCCCTTTAATTTTATTTATTATAATTTTATATTCAATTACTTAATCATTTAAGTTCATGTCGGGCGTTTTGATGATATCAGGCTTATAAGTCCAAAATGACTTTGGAAGAATGACAATAGTCAAAAAAGTCATAATTTAATCACATAAAAAATAATAATAATTAAATAATTATTATTTTTATACATCATTTATACTTTTAAAATAAATCATGTGATATAGTTATGAAAAATAAACTATGTTACAATCATGGAGATGGTAGGTCATACGTACGCATGAGTAACGTTTCTATTATTAAACGATCATGATAGAAATAAGTTAAGTGTTATATTATATTTAAAAAATGATAATTTTATCATAAATATCATATTAGTTATTTAAATAAATTTATTTATACCATCCATGTGATACGATGATGAAAAATTAATCGCATCGCTTCATGGAGGCGGTAGTCCATGCGTATGCATGAACGGCGTAATCATTTTTTAGTGATTGGGAAGATAAGAATATTGGTGATATATTATCTTTATATAATGATGAATATTTAATTAATATCATATATATAAATTAAATTCATAATTATAATTATTCGTGATAGGCGACTATGGAAAACAAATTGCATCGGTTTGTGAGCTGATAGTTCGTCATACACACAAATGATGGTTACGTTTCCCATTTGATGAAAGAGGAGATGGATATAGTTTATGACATTAACATAATAAAATATAAATATATGGTATATTATAATTTTATAATATCATAATATTTGAATAATATTTGAAGGATGTGTAAGAATAAATAAAACAAAAATGCTCAGTTAAGAATGATACCTCTTCTTCGGACAACCTCTTTAGGTTTACACTAAAAGCCTTCCTATGAGGGTTTTATAATCAAAAAAATACTATAGAACATGGTAAGGTAAGTAATTAAGGTATTTAAACTTTTATTTTCTGAACCAAAAGGTTTTTTAAGTCTAAATAAAATAGGATAGGAGGTATCCTTTTTTAAGTGAGAGGAGGGGAACTTTTGGAATTTTTTAAAATATTAAATTAATATAATTTAATATTCATGAAAAAAAAGGATCCAAACTGATATAATTATAATATAAGATCATTATAGGTATAAATAATATCGTCCAAAAAAAATTTAACAATTTTAGATTAAGTCGTTACCCTTATCTCTTTGTTTTAACCCTCGTTAACCCCTATTGACATTTACCGTGATAATAAATTTTTTACGCTTTAAGGGTCATGATAGTTAATATAAAATAAAAATGGGATATTAAATGGACCATGGTTGATATTTTAAACCATACACCAATAAAGTTTCCAATGATATTATTTTTAGGAATTTTAAATCATTTAATAAAATATTATTTATTATAAAATATCATTAATGTCGCTTTTGGAACTATTCATTTAATTTGACTTTGAAAATAAAATGACAGCAATAGAATTAGAATAAAATCATTTCACACATCAATAAAATATAATATTTATATCTAAAATTCATGTAATATAATAATTCATTCAATATATATATTCATTTTAATATTTTTAAAATCATTTATTTTATTTTTCCATTAATTGAATAAATATTGTGCCAGTGTTGCATAAGCATTTAGGGTAATTATTTCATTAATAAAAATTAGAAATAAATTACCATGATAAAAAATTATTTATATTTAAAACTAATATTTATAACTAAACATAAGTTTGTTTTATCACTATTATAAAATATTATAGTTATTAAAAGCAAGAAAGTGAAATTTTTGTCATTATCTTTTACTTAAATATTATAAAGTTTAAAATCAAAGAAATATAGAATAAAGAGTTAATATATTAGAGACTTGGATGGATATGGCCAAAATCCGCTCATAAAATAGGTTAAAGTCAAGTTTTAGGGTTAATTTTTAGTCCTTATCATATTATTTTTAATCTTAATTACCTCATTTACCCTTACCGTGGTGATAATAATTTTTTGTTGTTATTATTCATTATAAATAAAAATAAAAGTGACTATTTACCAAATTTGGACCTCATAATTACAAATATGTAATTTATTTTTCAAGATTCATTTCACAAAATTTTTAAAATTTAGTTTAAAATTAAACTCGCAAAACGCAATGAAAAGTGGTTTTTCAAAAAAATGTCTTTTAAGTATGAAATTTTTTTTATACCAAATTAAACTATAAAATTAATTAAAAAGGATATAATAATATTATATTTAATAAAAATTAACTAATTAAATTTTAAAACTAATACAAAAATAGAATAGGACTTTTTAAGTACTTTAAAAGAAAATATGGTTTTCAATAAAAATTAGTATTTTTCATTATTCATTGAAAAATCAAACTTTTCAGTAAAATGTCAAAAATTCAACTTAAGATAATTTTTACATGATAATTTAAAAAATTATATCATTTTTATCAAAAAAAATAGAAAAGTTCTATAAATTAATTATAATATTTTCTCATGAAAAGTAATAAAATCCATTTTTGAAGAAAATGTATTTTTGAAGAATAAAATGACTACTAAAACTTAAGTTATTATTTACTAAGAATTTATCAAAAAATTTATATTGAGTATGAAATATATATATATTTCATAAATTATTTAATCTTATCCATACCCACCAATTTAACGGCTATTTTATAACGGTCATATTTAAATAATAATATTTCATGGTTTATTTAGGTTTGATGTTTCTTTCTATATACGCTATCGAACATAGTTTTATTTTTTTAAGAATATTAGGGTGTTACATCATTGAGTGAACACTATATATAGAACATGTCAATATAGTATAGTCCATATCATCCATTTAATATTTTATAAATATATTGACCAGATTGATGAATACATCACATGTCATTCATCAAATTGATGAGCATATCAAATGTCCCTCATCCAAGTAAATAATCACATCATATGTGACTAAAATAATAATGGTTAGGAATTTATATATTCTAATTAAATTAATTTCCCAAATATATTAAATCATCATACAATTGGTCAAATCCCATCTTGGTTGAGCTCCAATTGATGACTTGATCAGCAACATATCCAACCAACCCCCGATTAGATAAGACTCAAGACTTCTATAAGAAAGGTATAAAAGTATAAAGGTTATCATTTTAGGTACCTCTCTAACATCAATTAATGATGAATAATAATAATTATACACCCCTAAGTATATTGTTGATGGTATGATATTCCATGAGATATACTTTGTAGAGTCTATCCAAGTAATAAGTCACTACTTATCACCTCATGAATATATTCTTTATATATTGTATATAACCATTTATAATTAGTATAAGATTATATTCATGATATCCTTAAAATATAATCACAATCAATAATAATCTATGATTATCATCAATTAGGGACAACTCAAAGTCATTCTTTTTAGGGATATTACCACTCAACTATTCATGTAAAGTAAATTTCAATACACATAAATGAATGATAAATTAATATTTAATTTATTTATAAAATCATATTATATTTACGACCATTACATCAATATATTATATATCATATACCAAGATATTTAACATGACCCTCATATCGTTGTTACAATAATGGATTCATCATTAAATCTTCTATGTTGTCCTTTATAGCCACCCAATAGACCCTAACATCACCTATATCAACAATATATCATGTGAGGATGTATTTTTAAAGGATTTTTTTGGTCCTTAGTTGAGACTAGGTTTACTTTTAATTAGAAATGGATTATTATTGTCACAGTAAATCCCAATTTCTCCCTAGATGATTGGAACCATCCTAAGTTTATAAATGAACTTATTAATCAAAACAGATTCCTTTAAATCATCTAATGTCAAAATTTACTATGATTATATTATCAAGTATTCCAAAGTTTATTTTTTAGAACTCTTAGACTTGATATATCCACCATTCATGAAAACCATAAAATTGGACCGAGTTCTCATGTTTTCTTTATCATATTAGAAAATAGCATCAGTGAACCCTTCGCATAGATCTTATCCTCTCTTCCAAAGACTAAGATTATATATTTAGTCCTTATTAAGTAATTTAGGATGTTTTTAACATAAATTTAGTGACTATCACTAGGGTTTTATTGGTATCTACTAGTAATTCTTAGAGCATAGGTGAAATTAGGTTGAGTAAACAACGTGGAATGTATGATAGAGCTTATGGAGAACACATAGGGAAATCTATCCATCCTTTCAAAAACCTTATAAGGATAGTGAATATTATTAAGATTAATTCCATGTAATAATGGTAAAGACCCCTTCTTGGAGTTATTTTTGTTAAACCAATTTATTACTTTACCAACGTACGTTTCTAGAAAGATTCTAAGAAGACTCTTAAATATATATTTATATATTCTCATACCAAGTATGTAGGCTGCTTCACCCATGTATTTTATGGTGAATAATTTACCCAACCACATAATCATAGAGTGACATATTGATATTTCTTTTCTAATAAGAATTATGTCATCTATATACAACATAAGAAACATCATAACACACCCACTAATCTACTTGTATACATAATAATATTCTACATTCTTAATGAAACTAAAAAAAATTAATTTCATCATTAAACCATATATTCCGACTTTAAGAAGCTTGATTCAGTCCATAAATGGACCATTGCAACCTACATACCTTATAAGACTCATTCGGTACTTCAAAACCTTTATATACACATCATTTGATAAATTCTCATTAAGTAAAGTGGTTTTTAAATCTATTTGATAAATATCATAATCAAAATGAACTGATGTTTCAAGAAAAATATGAATAAAGTTTATCATCATAATAGGTGAAAAGGTTTATTTATAGTCAATACCATGAATTTTCTTGTGAATTGTTTTCACTAGGAATGATTTATAGGTAGACACTCTACTATACAAGTCAGTTTTCTTGTGGAAACCTCACTTTCACTCTATGTGTCTCACTTCTTATGCATCATCAACCAAGTTCCAAATTTGGTTGGTGTACACAAAGACCATATTAGATTATATATATTTTAAATATTTTTGAAAATAAAAACTCTCAATGTCCTCCCATTAGGTATTAGTTTAATATCCTATAAACATTAATTCAACATCATTTTCCATTATGAATTTAAGTCTTTGGGTATCCTAACAAATCCTTCTAGAACTTCAAGGGTCTTCTATAACTTGAGTTAGTTTTTCTTCCATAACTCTTTGTGGAACCTACTAAACCTCCATCTCAGAAACACTTCATGATTTTTAGTCTTGAAATTCTCTAATTTAACTTTACTTCCACTAAATCCTTGAAATATATATTCCTTATAAATAAATATACCAGTTCGGGTCCCAAATACTTTGTGTTTATTAGGGTTACAGAAATAATATCTCATGGATTATTTAACACAACCAAAAAATAATAAATTTTCTTATTTGGGGATAATATTATCAAAATAAAATCTTCATACAAGTGTTTCACGACCCAAAACACTCATGAAATACATTTTGGTATGTTTACCTATCCATATATCATATTGTATCCTCATGGGTGATTTAGATGGAATGGTATTTATTAAGAATATAGAAGTCTCCAGAGCATAACCCTAGAATGAAATAGTAAGTTCATACTAAATAATCAACAATTGAAACATGTCCAATAAGGTACAATTCCTCCTCTTAGACACATTATTCCACTATGTTGTTATAGGAGGATTTAGTTGTGAAGAATTATTCAATCTATTAGATGATAAATAAATTCATGGCTCAAGTATTCACCACCCTAATTTGATCGAAATATCTTAATACTTTTACCTAATTGATTTTATACTTTTTTTTGAAACACTTTGAACTTTTAAAAGGTTTCATACTTATATCTCATCATAAACTTATAACCACACCAACTAAATTCATCAGTAAAGGTGATAAAGTTCTTAAATCCACCATTTGATTGTATTCTCATTGGACAGAATTTTCACGAACCATCCCCCGGGGCCTGTGTCATGACTACCCCAAGCCCGCCTTCCATAGGCCAGGGGCTAGAGACTAGCACCGGAAAGTCATATCCCTAAAACCAGGAATACATTGACTTTATAACCTGTAAACTCACACAACCAAGCACACAACAAGATATTAGTACAAAGTAAACTGTATAGTAAAAAGAGTCTGTATAGTAAGTAAAGGGGCCAGAATACAAGCCCAACTGGAAAGTACAAGTAAAACTAAAAACAAATCCTGTGAACACCCTCCAAGGATCCTACCTGAGGGGTAGGTACATCTCTCGAATGGTCGTCTCTTATGATCGTCTCATCTAATTCCCGCCTCCGAGCAGCCTCCAATCCCGGTACCCTTGACCTTGATCAGCGATGTCTGTCATCTGCACAAGACACGACAAGGTGCGGGTGTAGACCATGCAGGGGTGAGTATAAAAATACTCAGTAGGGACCTCAATACCCCCTAAGGTCTCTCAAAATCCAAAAAGGATAAACCAAAAATCATGAAAACAATAGTCAACCCTACTTAGGTATATGCCCATACATATACCTAAGTTGTCAAGTATACCCATCACGTTCATGAGGAAAACAAGGCCTAATTCATTAACCAAAATCACAACTATTCTACAAAGGAATGAATACCACAAAGGTAACACCACAAAGGGAAGTACCACAAAGGTAACTCCACACAGAAGAATACCACACAGGTATCACCATGAAGGTAAGTACCACAAAGGTAACGCCACACAGAAGATTACCACAAAGGTATCCCCACACAGAATATTACTTGAAAGGTATCACCACACATAAGCATACCACAAGGGTAAAGACTCATCTCACACTAGGTATGACTTAAGTACGGTAGTATAGATGATTAGCTGTATTACTAAATAAACTTACTTCGTCGAGAAGCTCTGGTGTTGACCCACACAGAATCGAATATGACCCACACAGGCTCTGAAGACGACCCACACAGGATCTAGAGATAACCCACACAGGATCTGAAGATGACCCACACAGGATCTGGAGATGATGACCCACATAGGATCCAAAGATGACCCACACAGGATCTGAAGTCTCCTCAAGTACAGCCAGCCAGAGGGCTTCCGCACTATGCACACTTGATTCCAGGAGGTTATGCTCCTTAATCCATTGTTAGATACTTAAACTGCCATGAAGTCCCATGAAGAAGTATCACTAAGGTCCGCCACATCATAAGGGACCCAATGCAATAGACGGTGCATAAATCGGACGCCCGGTCTATAAGTTATTAGTCTTTTAGTCCCAAGGGCCCTGTTGGATTCAGGTTCGATCCAACCCGACTGTACTCCAACTTTATCCAAAACTCAGGTGAAGTATACCAAAAGGACCATCTAGATCTAAGGATTCTGTCACTGCATGTGGTTCATTAAATGGATGTCTGGTTCTCAAGATATGGCCAAAAAGGCGTATTTGGGTCTAGATGGGCCCGAGTCCGGTCAGACCCAATCGGACCGCCCCAGCCTGACCCGGCCTGGGCCGACCCCACCCTCTTTGGATCCGACTTGGTTGTCCTGGTCCATAGTGGGCCCGGCCCACTGGGTCATGGTCTGGCCTAGCCCGCGAAGGGGGCGGCCCGGCCCAACCTGTGAGGCACAGCCCGTGGTGCAGCCCGCGGCTGGGGTGGTCCCTTGTGGTGGGGTTCGCCCTAGCCACCACCCGAGAGGGGAGGCGCTCCCCCCAAGTCACCCGAACGACCCATTGGCTGTTAGGTTTTGTCCAACTAGGCGATGCCACGTGGCACCACTGGCTGGAATGTAGGACCCACCGGAGGGGTCCCACTCAGTGTGACGCGGCTGGATGAAATGGTCGGCCCTCCTTCCAGTAGCGCAGATGTGCATCGCTGCTCCACCGCGGCCGGAAAGATGTCGGCCACCCTCCGACCTCTGTCGCAGCCAAGTGACTGCGGTCTCTAGCTCTGGTGGCATGTAAGCTCTTCTCCACTTCTCCACGCGGTCGGCCAGTGTGCCGGCCGCCACCCTGCTCCACCGAGGCTGACAGGCCGCGGCCTCCTGATCAACAGGAAGCACGGACACGTGCCTCCCTACCTCCATGCGGTCGGTCGGCGTGCCGGCTTCTGACTTCCGACCACCACAGCTGATGGGCCATGGTCTCCCTCATTACTGACGACGTGGACGCACCGCCCCAGTTCCACATAGTCGGCTAGGTGTCGGCCACCACCTTTCTCCACCATAGTCGATGGGCCACGGTATCCTTCAGCGACGTGGTTGTGTTGCCTCCGTTATAGCGGCTCTCAAAGAACACGTCAACATTAACGATGTGAAGGGATCGGGCCATTTTTGTTTGGTCTTCACCCTCCACATTATACCGATGGCATGCGGTTTTGAGGAGACAGTTTCAACATAAAACCATGAAGAACAACATAAACACACCCCTACCTCGATCATCCGTTGGAGGTGTTGTGAGGAGGAAGATGATGATGGTGACGTCAGCATTTCCTCAAACATTAGTTCCTTCATCGTTGGAGATGTTCTTCATTGGAGGAGGTTCTCCCACAAAGTTCTCCTCTCCACCAAAAGTTCTCCTTTGCCAATGTTTCCCCCAACCTCAAGAAAGGTAAGGAGACAACTTATTTGATTACTAGATCAATTAATTTTTTTCTCATTAATTGGGATAATTCCAAGGGTTTCTTCACATTAAATAGGAGTTTGGGTGGTCCCCACCACAAAATATTGAAAATAGTCGTTTCAAGAAAAATAAAATAAAAGTTATTTTTTTATTTTTTTCAATTCTTCCACGAAAATACAAAAAACTAACTTACACCGTTGACCTACTACGGTTGAGATAAAGTTATCCTTAAGAAAATATCGGTGTTACGAGTTCAACGGTGTCCTCGAATTTTAATTCCAAGCACCGGTTCAAAAGTTAGAAAATGTTGTTCACGTGTTTACTGAACGTACCCGAAAAAATTTTCAGAAAATAATTCCGAGCACACTGGGTCTCGGAATCATGCACCGTAAATTTTTTCAGACTCGTAATAATTCCATATAATAATAAAAATATTACATGGAAAATTTGGGTCTTTACATTCTCCCCACCTCAGAGTTTTGCATCCCCAAAATCCATATAACTAGGGAATCAAGTGGGGGTACTGTGCATGAATATGAGCCTCCCACTCCCATGTTCTCTCCTAGAGGTTCTCGTGCTGCCAACAAACGTGCACCAGAGGTATCGACTGCCCACGAAGGACCCACTCCTATCGATCCTAAATCTCCACTAGAACCTTTGAAAACGTCTCCCCATCGTCGATGTCCAGCTCTCCCTAGTCAATGATGTTTGAAGGATCGTGTACGTATCTCATCAACTGGGATACGTGGAAAATGTTGTGCATCTGGTGAAAATGAGGTGGAAGAGTTAAGCGGTATGCCACCTGGCCAACTCTGCTGAGGACCTAAAAGGGTCTGATGAACCTCGTAGATAACTTGCTACCGCGGCCAAATATCTACAAACCTCGTCGAGGTGATACCCGTAGAAAGACATGGTCACCATCATCAAACTCAAGAGGTCTCCATATCCTATCAGAATAAGACTTTTTCCAGCTCTGTGCAGTCTTCATCCACTTCTGGATGATCTGCACCTACTCCGTGGTAGCCCATACCATCTCCGATCCCATGAGTGCTGACTCTCTGGGGTCAGTCCAGCACAGAGGTGGTCTACAAGGTTGACCGTACAATGACTCAAATGGTTCCATACCGATGGTGGAGTGATAGTTTTTGTTGTACGTGAACTCCACCAAAGGCAAGTGATCCTCCCAGCTCCGGCCGAAATCTTGGATGCAAGCACACAGCATGTCCTCAAGGGTCTGAATGGTCCACTCTGTCTGACCATCCGTCTGAGGATGGAAGCGGTGCTCAGCCGAAGATGTGTCCCAAACACCTCCTACAACCCCTTCCATAGCCGGGAAGTAAAAAGTGCATCACGATCGGAGAAAATAATAGATGGAACCCCATGAATCCACACAATCTCCTACACATAGAGGCATCCCAATCCCTCTACTGATGTCTTCTCTCTGATAGGTAGTAAGTGGGCCGACTTGGTGAGTCAATCAACGATCACCTTGATGTAATCATTCCTCTTGGATATGAATGGAAGTCCTATCACAAATTCCATGGAAATTCCATCCCAATTCCACTTTGGCACCTCTAGGGGCTGAACTAAGCCCGCTGGAACCTGATGTCCTTATTTCACTTACTGACAAGTGAGGCACCGAGAGACAAACTCTACTATAGCTTTATTCATTCTCGGCCACCAGTGTTGATGCCTGAGGTCCTGGTACATCTTCTCCACTTTTGTATGTACTACTAGAGGGGATATATGGAACTCCCTAAACACTTACTCCCTAAGTGTCATTGGTACCATAGTACATCCTCTAAAAAGGATGAGGTGCTCCTCACCTTCAGAAAATCCATCAGGTGCATGTCCTATAGATATCTGAGCACGTCGAGCTCGAAGGCATTATCCCCAAGCTACGCCTCCCTGACTCGCTAAAGGAGTGGGGGAGTGACAGTCAGAGACTGAAGATAAGTTGCTCCATCTTGATCCACGTAGGATATCCGCAAAGCGGCTAGCTACTCCATCACCTCACTCAGAAATTGTATACCTGATCTCTTACTAAGTGCATATGCTACTACGTTCCCCTTCCCAAGATTATATATTATCTCTAAGTAATAGTTCTAGAGGAACTCAATCCAACGTCTCTATCTTAAGTTCAGGTCCTTCTGAGAGATGATATACCTGAGACTCTTGTGATCAGAGTAGACTATAAAATGTTTTCCCATCAAGTAATGTCACCACATCTTTAAGGCGAAGACCACTACTTCCAAATCCAAGACATGTGTAGAGTAGTTATGCTCATGTTGTCTTAGTTGTCGAGAACCATATGCGATCACTACTTGATCCTGCATCAGGACACATCCAAGTCTATTTCTTGATGTGTCGCAGTAAACTACGTACCCAACTCCCTCCTCTGGTAGCCTCAAGATGGGGGCACTCGTCACTCTCTGCCTCAGCTTCTAGAAACTCTGTTGGAATCTCTCTGACCACATGAAGGGTTTCCCCTTCTTTTTCAATGTTGATAAGGGTTCCACGACTCTGGAGAAGTCAGGCACAAACCTCTGATAGTAACCAGCCAAACCCAGGAAACTTCGCACTTCCGTCACACTCTTGGGTGGCTCCTAAGCAAGAACAGCCTCAATATTCACTAGATCCACCACAACTCCAACCTCTGAGATAATGTGTCCCAGGAAGTGAACCTCTCATATCTAGAATTGTCACTTCGAGAGTTTACCATAAAGCTGGTGCACTCGGAGTGTGTCCATAACTATCTGAAGATTATAGGCATGCTCCTCCTCTATAGCTGAGTATATTAGAATTTCATCGATGAAGACTACCATAAACTGATTGAGGTATTGCTAGAATATCTTGTTCATGAGTCCCATGAACACTGTTGGGGCATTGGTCATGCCGAATGGAATAACCAAGAACTCATAATGGCCATACTAACATCTCAAGTTCTTCTTCTGCACATCCTCGTCTCGTACCCTGAGCTGGTGATATCCTAATCTGAGGTCTATCTTCGAAAACCACCATGCTCCCTTCAGATGATCAAAGAGATCATCAATCCTTGGAATCGGGTACTTGTTCTTCATAGTCACCTTGTTCAGGCACCGATAATCAACATAGAGTCTCAAACTCCCATCCTCCTTCTTGGTGAAAAAAATCGAGGTTTCCCGAGGAGAAATATTGGGCATAATGAACCCCTTGCTCTGTAAGTCCTCCAGCTGTACTCGCAGCTCTCAAAGCTCCGCGGGAACCATACAATATGTTGGTGTAGATATTGGTGTTATCCTGGAGTAAAAGTCGATATAAAAGTCCACCTCTCTGTGAGGAGGTCGACCTAGAACATCATTAGGGAAAACATTGGCATACTGGTCCACCACTACAGGATAGATCGGACTCTCAACATCAACCGCTCTGAGGGTAAGGCTATCCAACTGATGTGTGATCGGTGTCACCCTCCTCCAGGTAAGTACATCTTGTTCTACAAAGGTTCCCTTTTCACCGGTGAAGGAAAAACCTGTCCCATATGTGAGGACACACCACACTTTATGCCTAATACAGTCGATCTGATCATGAAATATAGATAACCAATCCATACCAAAGATGACTTTGTAAGGCCTCGACACTGCTACTAAAAGATCCCAAACAAATCTCTCACCTCCTAGAGTAAGCTCACACTGCCGGAACCAGTGTGTAATCATCGAATCTGCTTCTGTAGGAGTCTCTAGCCATAAAGATTGAGGTAATGACTCCACCGGAATCTCTGAGCTCCGAACGAGGGTCACGGAAATGAAAGAGTGACTAGAACATATGTCTATAAGTACTGCAACTAAGGTGGAGTAGACACAGATCATACCTCGTATCATCTCGGGAGTGTTGTGGTCATAGGCATCAGTTTCCTGGAGCTAAGCTCATCCCTGTCCACCTGCTCCCTGTATTCGGGGTGGACCACCTAGAGGTGGTGGCGGTAGGACCTCATATCATCGCCCACCACCTGATACACGGCCAGCTCCTCTGCCATGTCTACCTCCTGCCTTTGGACCTCCTCGATTGAATCTTCACCTCTGCCCAGTAGGTTCTTCGACCTTATTCTGGTCATCCATATGGTGGGTCAGGCAGTCGCGATCTATGTGACCCTGCTCGCTGCATGAGTAACATTGTCTGCTCCTCGCCTGTCTTACTCTGTCTCAAGATCCTCTCACAACCGACCTTGTACCCTGCGGTCGTCCACCTATAGGTTTAGTCCTCTTGGACCTCTACATCATTTGTCAGCTACCAGCTATAGATGAACCTGCTACGTGATGTCTGGTGGTGGGTCTCGCTGTTGGTGACTGCTCAGCAAGAAAACTCTCCACTAAGAGTGCTCTCTCTAACACCCCCACCTGTGTCGGGATGCTGAGGGAAATCATCGAAGCTATAATATCCCATCTGAGCCCCTTCTTGAAGGTCCCGGTCCTAAAGAAAGGTTCACGCACCATGTCAGTGGAGTAGCACGATAGGTCGGTGAACCTTACTGAATATTGAGCCACGGTCATGTTTCCCTACTGCAAGTGGAGAAGCTTCTGTATACACACTTAGCGTAAGGTCGTTGGGAAGAACTCTACCCTAAAAAGGCTCTCAAAGTCTGCCCATATGAGATTGACATTTTCGTGATCCTGGAGCATCAAGCTCCGCCATTTTCTCGCTGCTGCCTGAAGAAGGATGGCAGCAAGGATCACCATGAGATCAGCTGGTGTCCCTACCAGTCGAAAAAATCTAACAACAGCCTCCACCCAATCCTCAGCCACCTGTGGATCCATATCTCCCCAGAACCTTAGTGGCCTCTATCACTGAAACTCGTGTAACGCACTCAAGCAGCATGCACCCTCTACTACTGGGGCTGGTGTCATCAGCTGCCCAATAGGTAATGGTGTTGCTGGTACACCACCTGATGGTATAACTATTGAAAGGGGGCCCTACACTGAAGCCTCTTCACTCGGTGGGCTATCATCACGTACTATACCCGGAACCCTAGCTGGTTGTCTACATTGAGGAATCCTAAAAAGAAACAGATGTGCCACAGTCATTAAGTTATACCTAGTGAGCTGACTCAAAGTGGTCACAAAGAAAACTTTTCAAAAACACACACGCAATTAGTGTTTTTGTGCACTGAGTCAGAAATAAGAAGTCAGGGTCCTGGTGTATGGATACATCGACTGTCGCACCAACACTGGATTCCCCAAACTGATAAAAACACTCATAACACTTAACACTATTTCCGATTAAAATACCAGAGTCCAAGTTATTCAGTAGAACTGACTCCTCTGATACCAATTTGTTATGACCCGTCCCCCGGGGCCCATGTCGTGACTACCCCAAGCCCGTCTTCCATAGGACAGGGGCTGGAGACTAGCACCAGAAGGGAATATCCCTAAAATAGGGAAGGAATTTCCTTTATAACCTATAAACTTACACAACCAAGCACATAGCAAGATACCAGTAAAAAGTAAACTATATGGTAAAAAGAGTGTGTACAGTAAGTAAAGGGGCCAGAATACAAGCCCAACTGGAAAGTACAAGTAAAACTGAAAATAGCTCCTGTGAACACCCACCAAGGATCCTACCTGAAGGGTAGGTACAGATATCGAACTGTCATCTCTGTGTATCATCTCATCAAATTCCCACCTCCGAGCAGCCTCTAGTCCTGGTACCCTCGACCTCGGTCAGTGTTGTCCGTCGTCTTCACAAAACACAACAAGGTGCGAGTGTAGCCCGTACAGGGTGAGTATAAAGATACTTAGTAGGGACCCCGAGACCCCCTAAGGTCTCTCATAATTCAAAAAGGATAAACCAAAAAGCACGAAAACAATAGTAAACCCTATTTAGGTATATTCCCATACATATACCTAAGTTATCAAGTATACCCATCACGTTCATGAGGAAAACAAGGCCAATTATTTAACCAAAATCACAACTGTTCCACGAAGGAATGGATACCATGAAGGTAACACCACAAAGGTAAGTACCACAAAGTTAAGGCCACATAGAAGAATACCACACAGGTATCACCATGAAGGTAAGTACCACAAAGGTAACACCACATAGAAGATTACCACAAAGGTATCACCACACAGAAGATTACTAAAAAGGTATCACCACACATAAGCATACCACAAGGGTAAAGACTCAGCTCACACCAGTTATAACTTAAGTACGATAGTATAGATGATTAGCTGTATTGCTAGATCATCTTACTTTGTCGAGAAGCTCTACTGTTGACCCACATAGGATCGAAGATGACCCACACAGGATTTGAAGATGACCCACATAGGATCTAGAGATGACCCACAAAGGATCTGAAGATGACCCACACGGGATCTGGAGATGTTGACCCACACAGGATTCGAAGATGACCCACACAGGATCTGAAGTCTCCTCAAGTACAGTCGGCCACAAGGTTTTCGCACTAAGCACGCTTGATTCTGGGAGTTTATGTTCCTCAAGCCATCAATCGATACTTAAACTACCATGAAGTCCCATGAAGAAGTATCATGAAGGTTTGTCACACCATAAGTGACCCAACACAATAGATGGCACGTCAATAGGATGCTCGGTCTGTAAGTTATTATCCTTTTAGTCCCAAGGGCCCGGTTGGATTCGGATTTGATCCAACCCGACTGTACTCTAACTTTATCAAAAACTCAAGTTGAGTATAGCAAAAGGACCGTCTCAATCTAAGGATTTTGGCACCATAGATGGTTCGTCAAATGGACGCACGGTTCTCAAGATATGTCCAAAAAGGTTTATTTGGGTCTAGATGGGCCCAGGTTTTGTCTAACCCGATCCAACCTGGCCAGGGCCGACCCGACCCGGTTTGGGTCGACCCGCCCAGTCTGGGTCTGGCCCAGTTGGCCTGGGCCACGGTGGGCATGTCTCACTGGGCCATGGTCCGGCTAGGCCCACGCTGGGCGCGGCCCGCTGGGTGACCTGCGGTGCAACACACAGCCGGGGTGGCCCCTTGTGGTGGGGTCCACCATAGCCACCACTCGGGAGGGGAGGCACTCCCCCCAGGTCACTCGAACGGGCCATTGGTCATTCGATTTTGGATGACCAAGCGGCGCCACGTGGCATCGCCAGATGGCACGCGGGACCCACCGGAGGGGTCCCGCTCGACGTGACATGGTCGGTCGAAACGGTCGGCCCTCCTTTCGGCGGTGCGGATGCGCGTCACTGCTCCACCGACATTGGTCAGATATTGGTCGCCCTCCAACCTCCGCCACGGGCAAGCGGTCGCGGTCTTCAGCTCCGGCGGCGCATACGTGGGCCGCCGCTTTGCCACGTGGCCGGGCGGCGTGCCGGCCGCCACCCAGCTATGCTACGGCCGATGGGCCATGGCCTCCTGCTCAATCGGTAGCATCAACGTGTGCCACCTTACCTCCATGCAGCTGGCCAGTGTGTCGGCCGCTGACTTCCTACCACCACGGCTGATGGACCGTGGCCTCCTTCATTACCGGCGGCGCGGACGCGCCACCCCAGTTTCACGTAGCCGGCCAGGTGTCGGCTACCACCTTTTTCCACTGAGGTCGATGGGCCGTAGTCCCCTTCGGTGGTGTGGTTGTTCTGTCGCCGTCCTAGAGGCCCATGAAGAACATGTCAACATTAAAGATGTAGAGGGATCGGGCCATGTTTGTTTGGTCCGCACCCTCCACGTTAGACTGATAGCATGCGGCTTCGAGGAGAAAGTTTCAACATTAAACCATGAATAACAACATAAACACACCCCTACCTTGATCATCCATTGGAGGTTTCATGAAGAGGAATATAATGATGGTGATGTCGGTGTTTACTCAAGCATCGGTTTCTTCATCGTTGGAGATGTTCTTCGTTGGTGGAGGTTCTCCCACCAAGTTCTCCTCTCCACCAAAAGTTCTCATTTGCCAACATTTCCCCCAACCTCAAGAAAGGTGAGGAGCTAACTTATTTAATTACTAGATCAATTAATTGTTGGCTCATTAATTGGGAGAATTCCAAGGGTTTCTTCACATTAAAGGGGAGTTCGGGTGGTCCCCACCACCAAATATTCAAAATGGTGGTTTCAAGAAAAATAAAATAAAAGTTATTTTTTTTCAATTCTCCCACGAAAATCTGTAAAGCTAACTTCCACCCTCGACCTCCTACAGTCAAGGTGAAGGTCTCCTTAAGTGAATATCGGTGCTGCGAGTTCAACAGTATCCTCAGATTTAAATTCCGAGAACCGGTTCAAAAGTTAAAAAATTTTCTCACACGTTTACTGAACATACCCAAAAAAAAGTTCAGAAATTCATTTCGGGCACACTGAGCTGCAGAATCATGTGCCATCAATTTTCACAGACTTGTAATAATTCCATAAAATAAAAAAATATTACATGGAAAAATTTGGGTCTTTACATGCATACCTCGCTATGTATAAGATCAAACAATCAACTAGCCCTTTCACCTTTTCTACTAAAATGTTATTTAGTCATCTTCTCTATTACACAATATTTTCATGTCTCAAATGATTCATAATCAAATGGTTCTAAAAAACATATTTATATAGTCTTTATATATGTTTCTCATTTATATGAATAAGGTGAAAATGCCAAAGCTGGGTGGGGTTAGAATCAACCTTTTCATTCTTATTTTGAATTTTATATATAATATTATCCATATCTAGAATATATAAATCATAATCATATTCTTGATACCATAAAATATTTTATTCTTATATATAAAACAACTATTGTTCTTAATAATGAATGAATAGCTCATCTTGTCCAAACAAGATACAAAAATCAAATTTTTATTTATAGTGGGAACTTAGTAATAGTTCTCTCTTTCTAGGACTAATACTCTGGGTCAATTTTGGTCATAAGTGATAACTTCTAATTCAAAAACTCTTACTCTATTACTGACATGAAGATCTATTTCTCCCTTAATTAATTCCATAGTATCTCTAAGTCTATGCTTATCAGTACATGTGATTCACATCTGATATCTAATATCCATGAGTCAAAGTTAATGAAATTGATCTCTATAATATTCACATTTAAATGCTCTGAATGATTCTATTTTAGAAAAATTATCAACCTCATATACTAATCTCAGACTATTTTATAGTTCATACCTATTTTTCATATCAATATGATTATCATAAAGTACATCAAAATCTAAAACAAAGGCTTTTTTTAGGAAAATATCATGTTTTATATCTTTTCATTAAGGAATTTTATTGAAGGTTCTCCCATTAAAAATGATGAACTCATATATCATCTCCATATAGTGATCCAATATCCATATTTCCCTAAGTTTTGGGTTGTTTTAGTATTTCTTCCATCACTTAGCTATTTAGGTAGGCAATCATTTAAATCATAATGGTCATGATTCTTAGATAGTTGAGTGGATAAACACTTTATCCAAATATATAATATGGATTCACTTAAATTTATTCCTCTGGTAACCTAATGCTATTAGAGTCTCATGGGTATTGCAACCTAAATAAAACACTAATAACGAGAACCTAATATTATTCGGGTTACCCATTAATTACTTTCCTTACACGGGATAATCTAGGGAACCTAGATTTAGCAGGATCTACCCAGTTGGATAATCAAGTTCTTGAAAAGTGACACTTTGGAAGGAATATCGCACTTAGTATTTTAGTTATTTTCCTTTTAAAAGTATTACTAATTTAATATACATCATATGCATGTCAAATCCATAACTATTGAATCATATTTGATCTTTATTTTTTCATGTTTTATTCCATCAAGTATGCATGATTATAATGATTTAGTTTTGGAATACCTATTCCATACACAAAATTAATTTGTTCACATCACATCAATGTTTAACTCTTTACCCAACCCACTATTTTTTTACTCACCCAAATATACGATCTAAACATATTCATGAATATCCAAATACATCATATGCATAAGCTACATAAATTATTCATGTAAAGGATTAGAACTATATGTGATTATAAATATCTACATGAGTAATCTTAGAGCCACAAATAGCCAACCCAAACCTTTATAGAACAAGGCATAAGCCTCCAGTCTAGTTTAGAGTGTGATCCAAAGTCCCTCTACCCTAGGATACTTTACTCGAGGATGAATCCAATTCATAATGATTCTAAAATATAATATGCACAAATTATGTATAACAACTAAATTAAAACTCATAACTTTAATTACAAACTAAGTTCAAGGTATATAAAAACTAAATCTTATGAAGTCATACCTATCATGTAATTCATAGATAGATATTATAATGAAATTAATCTATCATATAAATTCAGCATACACAATGCTCACTATTTATAAATATTTTATAAACAAGAACAATCTAAAAGAATTAACAAATAAATAAATACTTAATTTATTCTCCAAAAAATGAGATATAAATATGAATTTTTATATTAAATTTAGGCTTTAAAATATCCATTTTATAATTTCTAACACTTATAATTTATAAAAAAATATAAAAAATAAGAAAAATAAGAAAAAAATTATAATTTCTTTAATTTTGGGTTTGAATCATCACCTGAGAATATGTTAATGGTTAACATATTATCAAGGTGGAATCCTAGACTCTATTGTACCAAAACATAATGTCAAGTTGAGTATCTCACATTGTGTTATCTCATAATATAATGTCAATTATTGGATTTATGATGCTCTATTTTGGTGGTAAGGGATGTGTTCTATGTTATCATATAACATATACTACTCCTTACACTCCATATTACATTATTTATATAACATAATTTCAATACCTATTGCAAGTTATGTTATCAAATAATCATAACAAGAGGTATTATCCTGAAAATTTGTTATCTCATTACATAATTTCAAGTTCTCTCAGCGTGGACTATGTTAGAAAATAACATAATGTCAAGAGACAACATAGGATAACTTATCGTATAATCATATCTTCAGGATATCACTTGATATTATATAAATTCTTATCATATTTTCAAATGGTAGTACCTATCATTTTGTTATCATATAATATGATTTCAACTAGGCAATCTGCTCATATTATTATACACAAGTTCTTCACAAAAATAGTAAAATAAATATGTTAAACTATTGAAGAAAAAGGATCTGACACCACTGATAAATTTTGGGAGTTCATCAAATGAACTTAGAAGTGAAAGAAAACCAATGAAATGGTAAATTAATCTTAAAAAGTATCAACATATAATGAAATTAATGACATATCATGGATACATGTACTATCAAATAATCAATTTTTTTACTCTTCAATGTTCCCTTGATGGAGATCACTCAATTGATAAATAAAATATTTTTTACTTCATGGTAATACATCATCCTTTGGATCCTTTTTTGTAATGATATGATTACCAATCACCAAAGGGGTGTTGGAGCCTTCTTCATGAGATAAAAAATAATCAAGGAACAGAAGAGAGTATCGGATTATCTTTCATACAAATATGTTACAACCTAAATATCCCACTTTGTGTGTAAGTTGTATTTTTTGTCAAATACTATCATTGGTTGCCAATAGTTTTCAATAAAATAGAAAGGTTTCATTGATTTCAAAATGATTACGTGTTTGTAAAGAATAATTTTTTGGGAATTTTAGTTGAATTATGAAATCCTAGTAATGAATGAGATATATCTTGGATGTTTAAGTGTAACATCCCAAGTAAGTAATGAATAATAGATATTTTTATCTATGTCTATTAATGAATTGGATAGTGTTTTAGAGGCTTAAAATGAAAATAAATCCAATCTTAAGCATGGAATACACTAATATTTTTAAAAGATTGTTTTACTTCCTTTTGATGGAAAACCATTTTTAAATCTATATTTTGACAATTTTATAAGCTATTTTTGTCAAAATAAACTTATTATTTATGATTGGGACATCAAAATTTACTTTGTGTGAATTTTTGGTATTTTTCTAACAATGTTCATTTTTTAATGAATAGTGAAAAATACTGCATTTTACATCAAAACTGCTTTTTAATCTAATTTATTTATATGATTATATTATCTTTTGAATTGGTTTTTAAGTGAAATTAGAATATATTTTTACCATTTAATCCAATGGTGGTCATTGTAATCAATTTCACTTTGAAATTGGACTTAAACTGGTGTCAATCTTTTGATACTTATTGTTTCATAAAAACACGCTATTTATCATGACAGTGGGAATTAATTATTAAATTAATTAATGTAACTTATATGATTTGAATTTTTTAAAATATACATCATTTTTGAATTCAGAATATCAAATATATCTTAGGATGAAGTTTTGGTATTTTTCTGAAAAACTTCAATTTTTGATGAATAGTGAAACCACTAAGTGGTAGTTAAAGAAACTGATTTTTCGTTTAAATGAAATTTTGCCAATTCTGTGATTTGATTTTCAAAAATCCAACATAAATGGTTGTCATTAAGAAGTAAAATTTGGTTCAATGAGATTAAAATAATTTTTTGGTGAATAGTAACTTTTATGTTTTTAATCGCGATTAGAGGTAATTAGTGTAGTTTAAGGTAAAAATAATGTTTTAATAATATGAGATGAGCTTGACACATGTCCTACCCTCATTTGATGTGTCATGGCCGAACAAGACAATCCATGGGTCAACTTGGGGACCCCATGGAGCCACTTTGGTTGGGAAATGACATATATAACTTTTTATTTAATGTAAAAGTAAAAATGACACAAACGTGAGTTATTTTACTAAAAAAAATTTACATGGGGTTATAAAAGTCATATTTTTGATTAAAAATGGTAATTGGAAATATAAAAATATTTCCTACATCACAGTATTTTTTTTATAATTTTTAGACATTAAATAAATTAAATTATTTATGACATCATGATGATGTAGCGATTACCTCATTAATAAAGGATTTAAATAAAATGAAAAGATAATGTAAAATCTATGACCTACACATGTCCAAAACCTATTGGATGTGTATATTTAGAACCCTTATCACCTTATCCTCAAATAATATCAATGTGGGACCTTTTGAATCCGAAACTCATTTTAAAATAAAGTAACATTCTTTTACTTTCCAAGAGTGCCCCTCCTCTCCTCTTATAAAAGGCCCCCACCTCTACCTCCTTACCCACACTTCCAAAGCCTTTGGCTCGGCCAACACCTGCCCATTTTGTCTCTCCACATACCTCTCTTACTCCTTGAAGCCTCACTTTGGGCATAAGTCTTCCCAAGAAAGCCTTTGAGCTCAAACCAAAGGGAGTTACCCGATTTTAAGGTAATGTCTTCACTTGAATCCTTTTGTTTTATTTTGCTTCTCCAACCCCATAAACTCTTTTTATTCATTTATTTTGTAACAAATACAGTATCTTAAATATACTATTATGTTTTTATAAGAAGTATTAGAGCTACACTTACACACACCTACATCTAATGGTTAAAGAACATACTCTTTCCGTGGATGGTGAATTTCTGCCTCCTGAAACGATGATTGTTCAACATTCTTTTAACACCTTCAAAGGTGGCCATTAAGATGAAAATATATTTATATATGATATATAATATGTTTATGTTTTCCTTAAGCTTATGTATTTTTCATTTTGGGCATAACTTTATAGTTTCCATTATGGGTAAACACGATATCTTCATTTAAGGAAGTGCGGACTACCTCCCCCTCAAAGTGATTTGATTCGTTAATACCATATGTGGGAAGTATAAAGGATGGAGTTATGATATTATATATGATATTACACTGGAATTATAATATACCTTTATATCATTATGATTCCATTTCATAAAATACGAAATAGAAATGGAAGCATCGTTCATGCGTACGTACGGCTTACCGTCTCCATGAACGGTGCATTTCATTTCTTACCTCTAAATGTTATATAATATTATAAATGCATGAATGTACTGTATATATATGATATATATGATATCTACATCATGAATACCATTCTGGATATAATGGATACATGAACAACTTATAATTATAAAGGGTTTATTTTTGACTCAAGTACCAATGATCGTTAAAACGACCGTTATTAACTTAAATAATTACATAGTGTTCATGAAATGTAAATAAGTGATATAAAAGGAATAATGAACTTGAAAAAGGTTCTTAAACAAGTAGAAATTAACTCAATTTTATTATTCAGGAGATTAAAGAATGACTGAGTCAAGTCAGACCCGAGGTATGGGACTTCGTCTCAATCTCCTTTCATTGAGGCATATTCTGTTTTATACACAACCTTATTTTATACGGTGTATAAAACCCTTTGACTTTTACGTTTATCCAAAATTAATCTTTTTTATACGAAGCATTTTACTAAACGACAAAGGGAATGTTTTTGTCGTATGTATGCGGCGACAACGACTTCTCCACCACCGTGACCATTATTTGAGTTTTGGCTTCCTCTACAAGCCATACCTTCTTTTTAAAAGAAGAATAAATACCATGTTTTACTTTTCTTTTGTTTTGGTATTGAAAATGGTTTTCATAATGTTTTTATATCAATGTGTTATATTGATATCTTGTGATTGAAAGTTGGAAATGTTATGTTTCCTTTATGAATGTTTTATGTGATACGATTATGTTGAGGTTCTTGGGCATTATTATGAAGATGGTTGGTTCCGTGATAAAATAAGGGTGGGTGAGCCCAATATAGCTCTCCAATGCATTGGGTAACGCGAAGGAGTGAAACGTTAAGGTTTCTCTGAAGAGATTTACGGAATATACTATGATGGGTATTCCAAACCTAACCAAGAGGGTTACTCCCTACATAAGAATGTTATGAATGCCTCAAGTTACCTTTATTTCTTATGATTTCTATGATTTATTCATGATTTGATGAGGTATGTTAAAGTGCTTATGTTTTATGGGTAAAGTATGATTTCATTCTTATGTATATATGAACTCATGTTTCCTTTCCATATTTTTATAACTCATACTGAGCTTTTTATGCTCATCCCAAGTTTTTTTGAAATGTTTTTCACAGGTCAAGGGAAAGGTACATGATATGATGATAGTTTCAAGGAAGTGTCAAGAAAGAATCCATGTTCTATTTTAAATATGTTTCCTTTTATGGGAAAAAATGAATACTATCTTTTATGTAACCACTTTGTTTAAATGGGGAATGTAATGCAAGTTTTATGTTCTAATTATCTAAAACTCTAAACTTGAAAAGATCCTCAATGTGTAATCTTGTAATAACTCAAGATTAAGTAAGGTTTAAGGCTAGGGCCTTATAGTTGGTATCAGAGGTCGGTTTAGATAACTTTAGGAGTTAGAATTTTATTAAATGATTATCCAAAAATATTTTTTTTATGGTCAAATTGAAGTGATGTAGCATTTGAAGATTACCATGTTGCTTCATCTAAGACATTTTTTTTCAGAATGGTTTTCCGCAGAGGAAACAGGGAAGCAGTGCTAGGAAGGCATACAGAAGGAAATAACCTTCCGAATCAGCATCCTGAGATGGTCGGAATTGGAACTGAACAGTTTGTTGCAGTAATGGCGCAGTTGACTCAAGCGATAAATGGTGGTGGTATCCATGCATGAGATCATCCAGATCAACCACAGAGGAACATGTTAGTGGTGGAACATTTCATGAGACAACATCCCCCATCATTCATAGGATCATCTGACCCTGTTCTAGTTGAAGGGTGGATTAAATCACTTGATAAGATTTTTGATGTCATGGGGTGTTCAAACAATCAAAAGGTTAGTCTTACTATTTACCGTTTGGAGGGTGAAGCAGATCAGTGGTGGTCAATGGTTAAAAATATCAGGGACGCTGATGAGATTGATGCTCTTGGCTGGGATGAATTTAAAGGTATATTTCTTGAGAAGTATTTTCCTAAGGCTGTTCGACTTAGGATGGAAAATCAATTCTTGGAATTGAGGAAAGAGGAAGACTCAGTGGCTTCCTATGAAGAAAGGTTCACTCGATTGGCAAGGTATGCTCCAAATTTTATCCGAGACCTTGATAGTAAAATCAATCGTTTTTACTCAGGGTTAAATCCAAAATATCGAAGGGATTTAGCTTCTCGTGAGTTCAAAAGTTATGAAAAGCTTGTTCGATGTGCTGAGAAGGTGGAAATGGAGTTTGTAGATGATCAAGTGTTCTATAACAACCAGCAGAAGAAGAGACCGAGGTGGCAGGAGAAAGGAAAGAATTCTTCAAAAAAGTCTGATGGTAAGAAAACTAAGTTTTCAGTTTGTGATAAATGTGGTAAAAGGCATGCTGGGGAATGCCTTCTGAATCCTGGAAAGTGCTATCGATGTGGTAAGATGGGACATAAGGCTCGTGATTGCACTGAAAAAGATCAAGGTGATGTTAAGACCAAATTTGATTTATAGTTAGTGAAATGTTTTAGGTGCAATGAGATGGGCCACTATGCAAACGAGTATCCGACAAAGAGCTTGATTGATGGGAAGCAGTTAGACTACAAGCAGAAAGGGGTGGTGAAATCCTTTGCAACTACTTCAGCAGATGTCGGGCCATCAAATGAAGTTGTATCAGGTACTTTGTTTGTTTTTCCAGATTATGCCAGTGTGTTGTTTGATTCGGGGTCTACACATTCTTTCATCTCTGAAAACTTTTCTAGTAAAATGGGAATACCATCTCAAGAAATGACTCCTGAACTTTTGGTAAAAACACCTGGGGGAAATTTTGAGGCAAAAAGAATTTATAAGAATCTTCCTATCCTTATCTGTGGAAAGAACCTACTTGCGAACCTTATTGTTTTACCTCTAGTAGAGTTTGATGTTATCCTGGGTATGGATTGGCTCTCTATTTACCATGATAATATTGACTGTAGAGATAAAGAAGTTTCTTTTCAGAAATACTTTCAGTTTGTGTACAAGAATGAACTCTTACTGTTGATAACATATCAAGAGGCCGAGAAACTTGTAAAAGATGGAAATGAATGTTACCTTGAACACATTGTTGAAAATAAAGGAATTGTTCAGATTAATGATGTGCCAGTGGTAAATGAGTATCCTGATGTTTTTCCTGATGAGTTTCCTGGAATAATACCAGATTGGGAAGTTGAGTTTACTGTTTACTTAGTTCCTGATGCTAATCCAATTTCAAAACCCCCTTATCGAATGGCTCAAATTGAACTTTTAGAGTTGAAGGAGCAATTGCAAGATTTATTAGAGAAAGGTTTCATTCGACCTAGAACATCACCATGGGGTGCTCCTATTTTATTTTTTAAAAAGAAAGATGGTTCTATGAGACTTTGCATTGATTATAGAGCCTTTAATAACATCACTATTAAGAACAAATATCCTTTGCCTCATTTTGATGATTTTTTTGATCAGCTCCAGGGAGCTCAGTATTTTTCAAAGATTGACTTGAGATCGGGGTACCATCAGCTGAAGGTAAAGGAAGCAGACGTTCCGAAGACTGTGTTTCGTACAAGATATGGCCATTATGAATTTGTAGTAATGCCTTTTGGGATAACCAATGCACCTGCTGTATTCATGGACTTAATGAATAGAATCTTCCATGAGTTCTTGGATAAGTTTTTGGTGGTTTTCATTGATGATATTTTGGTGTTTTCTAAAATTAAATAGGAGCATTAAATACATTTAAGGGTTATTTTGCAAACCTTAAAAGAAAAGAAATTGTATGGGAAATTCAGCAAGTGTGAGTTTTGGTTTCAACAAATTTCTTTCTTTGGTCACATTGTTTCTAAAGATGGGATAACTGTTGATCCTGCAAAAACAAAGGTTGTTGAAGAATGGCCAAGACCCACAAATGTAACTGAGATTTGTAGTTTCCTTAGTTTGGCAGGCTATTACCGAAGGTTTGTTAGAAATTTTTCACGGTTATATACTCCAATGACTAAGCTAACTCGGAAGGGTGTTAAGTTTATTTGGACAAAAGAATGTGATGATTGTTTTCAGGAACTGAAAAGAAGATTGGTGAATGCTCCAGTTTTGGCACTACCTTCCAGAAATGGGGAGTTTGTTATCTATAGTGATGCTTCATTGAAAGGACTTGGTTGTGTCCTAATGTAGAATGATCAGGTAATTTCTTATGCTTCACGACAGTTGAAAACTCATGAGGTAAATTACCCTACACATGATTTGGAATTAGCTGCTATTTTTTTGATCTAAAAATTTGGAGGCATCATTTGTATGGAGTAAAGTGTGAAATATATACTGATCACAAAAGTTTAAAGTATATATTTACTCAGAAATAATTGAACATGAGACAGAGGAGATGGCTAGAATTAATCAAGGATTATGATTGTACAATCCATTACCATTCGGGAAAAGAAAATAAAGTGGTTGATGCTTTGAGTCGAAAAAGTAATGCTTCATTAACAATGTTGCGTTTGGAATGTGATCCTTTGGTTTTTGATTTGATGAAATTTGGCATAGAAGTTGTTGGTGCAGGAAGTTCTTCTGTTTTGTTTCAGGTATCAGTGAGATCATCTCTATCAGACAGAATCAAGCAAGCACAGAAGCAAGACAGTGAGTTGTAGAAAAAGGTAGAGCTGGTTCAGAAAGGTAAGTTGCCTGAATTCAACATTGATAATGATTGTGTTTTGAGATTTGGGAAGAGATTGTGTGTGCCTTGTGATTTACAATTGAAGAGAGAGTTGTTATGTGAAACTCATAGTTCTCCGTTTTCAGTTCATCCTGGCAGTACTAAGATGTACAGAGATCTGAGGGAGTATTACTGGTGGGATGGAATGAAAAGAGATATTGCTGATTTTACTGTTAAGTGTTTGACTTGTCAACAGGTTAAAGCAGAGCGGCAGTTACCGAAAGGGATGCTTCAGCCTTTACCAGTTCCAGATTGGAAATGGGAGAATATATCCATGGACTTTATTGTGGGATTACCGAAGACATCTCAAGGTAATAATGCAATCTGGGTTATTATTGATCGCTTGACTAAATCTGCTCATTTCCTTACTATACGAGATACTTTTTCCCTAGATCAACTTTCCTGTTTGTATTTTAAAGAGATAGTCAGGTTACATGGAGTTCCTCTCTCCATTGTATCTGACCGTGATCCCTGGTTCACTTCTAACTTTTGGAAAGGCCTTCAGAAGTTGTTGGGTACTGAATTAAATTTTAGTACAGCTTTTCATCATCAATCAGATGGGAAGTCAGAACGAACAATTCAGACCTTGGAGGATATGCTACGATCTTGTTCGATGGATTATCAGGGAAGTTGGGACCAACATCTTTCTTTGGTTGAATTTTCATATAATAACAGTTTTCATTCCAGTATACAGATGGAACCCTTTGAGGCGTTATATGGGAAGCGGTGTCGAACTCCAGCTTTCTCGGATGAAGTGGGTCAAAGGAAGTTGATGGGACCAGAATTGGTAGAAGAATTGGCAGAAAAAGTTCAGCTGATACAAAAACACATGAGAACAGCTCAGAGCAGGCAGAAGAGTTATGTAGACAACAGGAGGAAGGATCTCTCTTTTGAGGTAGGTGATCATGTTTTTCTCAATGTATCACCATGGAAAAGTGTGATGCGATTTGGTAAGAAAGGAAAGCAGAGTCCAAGGTTCATTGGACCATATGAAATTCTGGAGAGAGTTAGATCAGTTGCATACCGAGTGGCTTTACCTCCGAGTTTATCTCAGGTACACAATGTTTTTCATGTTTTGATGCTAAGAAAGTATATGCCAGATCCATCTCATGTTTTGAGTCCAGAGGTAGTTCAGCTGGAAGAGAACCTATCTTATGAGGAACAACCAGTCCAGATTCATGACCACAAGGAGAAAGTGTTACAGAATAACGTGATTAATCAGGTAAAGGTTTTGTGGAAAAACCACATGATGGAAGAGGCAACATGGGAATCTGAAAATGCAATGAGGGATAAGTACCTCTATTTATTCGATAAGTAAATAAATTATGGGGACGCAATTTTCTAAAGGGGGGGAGGATGTAACATCCCAAGTAAGTAATGAATAATAGATATTTTTATCTATGTCTATTAATTAATTGGATAGTGTTTTAGAGGCTTAAAATGAAAATAAATCCAATCTTAAGCATGGAATACACTAATATTTTTAAAAGATTGTTTTACTGCCTTTTAATGGAAAACCATTTTTAAATCTATATTTTGACAATTTTATAAGCTATGTTTGTCAAAATAAACTTATTCTTTATGATTGGGACATCAAAATTTACTTTGTGTGAATTTTTTGTATTTTTCTCACAATGTTCATTTTTTAATGAATAGTGAAAAATACTGCATTTTACATCAAAACTGCTTTTTAATCTAATTTATTTATATGATTATATTATCTTTTGAATTGGTTTTGAAGTGAAATTAGAATATATTTTTACCATTTAATATAATGGTGGTCATTGGAATCAATTTCACTTTGAAATTGGACTTAAACTGGTGTCAATCTTTTGATACTTATTGTTTCATAAAAACACGTTATTTCTCATGACAGCGGGAATTAATTATTAAATTAATTAATGTAACTTATATGATTTGAATTTTTTAAAATAGACATCATTTTTGAATTCATAATATCAAATATATCTTAGGGTAAAGTTTTGGTATTTTTCTGAAAAACTTCAATTTTTGATGAATAGTGAAACCACTAAATGTTAGTTAAAGAAACTGATTTTTTGTTTAAATGAAACTTTGCCACTTCTGTGATTTGATTTTCAAAAATCCAACATAAATGGTTTTCATTAAGAAGTAAAATTTGGTTCAATGAGAATAAAATAATTTTTTGGTGAATAGTAACTTTTATGTTTTTAATCGCGATTAGAGGTAATTAGTGTAGTTTAAGGTAAAAATAATGTTTTAATAATATGAGATGAGCTTGACACATGTCCTACCCTCATTTTATGTGTCATGGCCGACCAAGACAATCCATGGGTCCACTTGGGGACCCCATGGAGCCACTTTGGTTGGGAAATGACATAAATAACTTTTTATTTAATGTAAAAGTAAAAATGACACAAACATGAGTTATTTTACTAAAACAATTTTTACATGGGGTTATACAAGTCATATTTTTTATTATAAATAGTAATTGGAAAGTTAAAAATATTTCCTACATCACAGTATTTTTTTAATAATTTTTAGACATTAAATAAATTAAATTATTTATGACATCATGATGATGCAGCGATTACCTCATTAATAATGGATTTAAATAAAATGAAACGATAATGTAAAATCTATGACCTACACATGTCCAAAACCTATTGTATGGGTATATTTCGAACCCTTATCACCTTATCCTTGAATAATATTAATTTGGGACCTTTTGAATCCGAAACTCATTTTAAAATAAAGTAACATTCTTTTACTTTCCAAGAGTGCCCCTCCTCTCCTCGTATAAAAGGCCCCCACCTCTACCTCCTTACCCACACTTACAAAGCCTTTGGCTCAGCCAACCCCTACCCATTTTGTCTCTCCACATCCCTCTATTACTCCTTGAAGCCTCACTTTGGGCAGAAGTCTTCCCAAGGAATCCTTTGAGCTCAAACCAAAGGGAGTTACCCGATTTTAAGGTAATGTCTTCACTTGAGTCCTTTTGTTTTATTTTGCTTCTCCAACCCCCTAAAATCTTTTTATTCGTTTATTTTGTAACAAATACAGTATCTTAAATATACTAGGATGTTGTTATAAGAAGTATTCGAGCTACACTTACACACACCTACATCTAATGGTTAAATAACATACTGTTTCCGTGGATGGCGAATTTCTGCCTCCCGAAACGATGATTGTTCAACATTCTTTTAACACCTTCAAAGGTGGCCATTAAGATGACACTATATTTATATATGATATATAATATGTTTATGTTTTCCTTAAGATTCTGTATTTTTTATTTTCTTCATACCTTTATGGTTTCTATTATGGGTAAACACGATATCTTCATTTAAGGAAGTGCGGACTACCGCCCCCTCAAAGTGATTTGATTCGTTAATACCATATGTGGGACGTATAAAGGATGGAGTTATGATATTATATATGATATTACACTGGAATTATAATATACCTTTATATCATTATGATTCCATTTCATAAAATACGAAATAGAAATGGAAGCAGCGTTCATGCGTACGTACGGCTTACCGTCTCCATGAACGGTGCATTTCATTTCTTACCTCTAAATGTTATATAATATTATAAATGCATGAATGTACTGGATATATATTATATATATGATATCTACATCATGAATACCATTCTGTATATAATGGATACATGAACAACTTGTAATTATAAAGGGTTTATTTTTGACTCAAGTACCAATGATCGTTAAAACGACCGTTATTAACTTAAATAATTACATAGTGTTCATGACATGGAAATAAGTGATATAAAAGGAATAATTAACTTTAAAAAGGTTCTTAAACAAGTAGAAATTAACTCAAGTTTATTATTCAGGAGATTAAAGAACGACCGAGTCAAGTCGGACCCGAGGTTTGGGACTTCGTCTCAATCTCCTTTCATTGAGGCATATTCTGTTTTATACACAACCTTATTTTATACGGTGTATAAACCCCTTTGACTTTTACGTTTATCCAAAAGGAATATTTTTTATACAAAGCGTTTTACTAAACGACAAAGGGAATGTTTTTGTCGTACGTATGCGGCGACAACAACTTCTTCGCCGCCGTGACCATTATTTGAGTTTCGGCTTCCTCTACAAGCCATACCTTCTTTTTAAAAGAAAAATAAATACCATGTTTTACTTTTATTTTGTTTTAGTATTGAAAATGGTTTTCATAATGTTTTTATATCAATGTGTTGTATTGATATCTTGTGATTGAAAGTTGGAAATGTTATGTTTCCTTTATGAATGTTTTATGTGATACGATTATGTTGAGGTTCTTGGGAATTATTATGAAGACGGGTGGTTCCCTGATAAAATAAGGGCGGGTGAGCCCGATATAGATCTCCAATGCATTGGGTAACGCAAAGGAGTGAAACATTAAGGTTTCTCCGAAGAGATTTAGGGAATATACTGTGATGGGTATTCCAAACGTAACCAAGAGGGTTACTCCCTACGTAAGAATGTTATGAATGCCTCAAGTTGTCTTTATGTATTATGATTTCTATGATTTATTCATGATTTTATGTGGTATGTTAAAGTGCTTATGTTTTATGGGTAAAGTATGATTTCATTATTATGAATATATGAACTCATGTTTCCTTTCCATATTTTTATAACCCATACTGAGCTTTTTATGCTCATACCAAGTTTTTTTGAAATGTTTTTCACAGGTCAATGGAAAGGTACATGATATGATGATAGTGTCAAGGAAGTGTCAAGAAATAATCCATGTTCTATTTTAAATATGTTTCCTTTTATGGGAAAAATTAATACTATCTTTTATGTAACCACTTTGTTTAAATGGGGAATGTAATGCAAGTTTTATGTTCTAATTCTCTAAAACTCTAAACCTGAAAAGATCCTCAATGTGTAATCTTGTAATAACTCAAGATTAAGTAAGGTTTAAGGCTGGGGCCTTATATTAAGACTAAAATAAGTGATCAAGTCTCGTTGTCTTAGAAACATATTAAATATTACTGGTGTTCTTTCCTTTGGAAGATCTAGTGATTATTCATTACTCAAAGGTGAGAGTTATTTTAAGATTTGAGTTTACTTATAAATATTGGTGATATGATCTTAATGTATATAACATGTGACTTAATTTTTGGATAAGAACATTTATCATCAACATTATGAAGTTTCATTAAGGATTTTCCTCAGAAGTTTCTAGACAGAAAGTTCTAGATAGAGGAGGAAAGTTTGAATGAATGGAGATGAACAAACAGAAAAATATGAGATGATTGGAACAAATTCAATTTGACTAAGGTGATCGGATATAGTATGGAACCAAATATTAGTTCAAATAATATTCATAGTTCAATTAGAGAAATATATTTAGACAAAATATATCATTCTATTCTTAGTTATGGGTTCCTCATTGATTAAACATCACAATTTCTTGTAGTTATGATTCAATATAATTATTGGAAGAAGAAAATACTTTGTGGAAAGGAGGAAAATCAAGTAATTATTTTCTAATATTTAAAGTACTAAACATCATGTTATGCAAAATTATTCATTATTGCAGCTAAATGTGTTTGAAAGAAGAAGTTGGTGTGACTTGGTGGAGATAAAGTTACCAGATATAGGTTTACTAAAAAATATTCTAAACTAAGTTCAGAGGAATGATATGATCATACAAATTTATTCTAGATGGAGTCCACAAGATGAAGATTGTGTGTAGAGGTGTGAAGTTTGTTGGAAGAAATTTATGACTCCATTGGAAAAAGATATCCAGATGAACATTTATAAGTTCATCGGATAGAGGTTTCCAAGTGAAGTCATCGTACATAGGTTTCCAATTGAAAGCACCGAGAATAGTTTCTAATTATTGGAATCATATAGGTGTTTTCAAATAAATTTATATCAAATAAAAGTTTTTGTATAAAGTTATAGGATGGAGGTCTCTGAGTAACATTCATCAGACATAAGTTTCCAAAAAAATGAATCTAATAGAAGTATTAGATCTATGACATTTTTTAGTATGTTATGAAGAAATTGAATGGGGTATTACAAAGTAATCAGATAGATAAGTTGTTATGGAAGCTCATAAGGAAAAAGGGATATGAGGGTATTTCATATATATTACTATCAAAGAGAGGAAGTTATTATGAATAAGTACCAGATTAAGAGTTCGAAGATATTTACAAATCTTTTTTAAAGTCACTCATTATGATAATGTTGATCTAGATATTCAAAAATTTGATAATCATAAAGGAAGGATTATGATTCTAGTTGATATTTGAGGAAGTTTTTAAGAATATTATTGATTCCAAGATTTAAAGAAATTTCCTATGAAGAATTTTTACTATTATCTTTTAGGAATATTTGAAGGTGGTCAAATAAAGAATGGATTGAGGGGGGAATTCAAATTTGGAGGTTGGAAATTTAAATTTGAGTTCTCACCTCTCCATAAATTTTTGAATAAATTATTCCTATATAAATTGGAGATGATTCACTATGAAAATGTTTATCATTCTTTTGGTTGATCAAGTTTTGTGGTTGTTATTTTTTTGAAGAATTAATGTTTCATAGTGAAGTGTCAGGCATAAAGTGTGAGAGTAATTATATTGTGGGTAAAAGTATTGGAAAGATTATAATTAACCTAATTAAGTAAGAATTAGTGCATGGAGAAAAAAAAGAACGTAATAAAGAAGTGAAGTGCCATAATAATAGGTACCAGGTGAAGAAAATAAGAAGGTATCGGATGAACTGATATTGGATATACAGGTAATGAACAAACTAATATTGGATGGAAATGTTATATATGATTAGATAATGGATAGGCAGGTATCTAATGGATCTATTCTAAATTTACAAGTATCGAATAGAGAAGTACCAGTTAAATAGTTTCAGATGGAAGTATCATACAAACATGTTATGGATAGAGGAAGAATGGAAGGAAATAAGAGGATAAGAAGAGGATGAGGATAAAAATAAGTCTTTCTTACATGAAATAAAATTATTTCTATGGTTCTCTGTTGTGAAGTGGAAGAAGTTCATGTACATTAATTTTTATACAAGGGAATAATAATAATAATAAAAGTTTATTTCTCGTTATTGTGAAAGTAACATTAGAAGAAGAAGTTAAGAATAAAGTATAACTTTGAAATTCAATAGAAGTCACATTGGTGGAAGACTTTATTGGTTTTATAAATAACTTAAATAAGTTGAAGTATGTCTACATAGGTAGTATAAAGAACCATCAAGGAGCTATAGTTAGAAAAGGTTATTATTAATCTAGGGAAGAAGGATTTGTGTCTTATCCCTCCTCCTAGAGTGTAGGGAACCACTCTTTGTTGTTAGATTATTTTTAATCCAAACCACTTTACTTGGTATTACATTATAGTGGATAATTCATGTATTGGTCATCGCGATACATGGAAAGGAATAGATACTCTTATTGAGTAGTGAACCTTTTAAAAATATCATGTTCAATTATTTACTTTCTTTCATATACTTGCATAAAATAAAAAATAAGATAATAAAAGAACCAATATCCTAATAGGACTAAGAGGTAATGGGATAAAAATTAATGAATGGTTTAAAAATTCCCCAACACTGATTCTCCCCCCCCCTTACCCTCTCAATGTTTATCATACCCCAAAGTGTTCCTAACAAGTGGTATAATATCCAAGGTTTAACTATATTTGACTCTATAATTTGAATTTATTATTTTTTTATGATTTTAGTTTCTTTCATGTATTAACAATAAAATAAATTTTTGATAAGATCCAGTTATCTCATAGCATAATTTTATTTCTATCAACACCAAGATAAATAAGAGAAAGAAATAGAAAATAAATTTGAATAATATTTCCCACTTAAAACAAGATAAAGAAGGAATTTCAGTATATCCATTACCTGATAACGAAGAAGATATATCTAGATTGGAAGGTGAATAACAGGTGGTTCAAATTAACACCAAGGAGAAGGAAAAAATTCCTACTTTAAGTGAGTCAAGAAAGTTAAGTAATCATGTGTTATGTTAAAATTATTGTATAAGTATCCTCAAGAAGAAGATCCTATAATAACCGGTGATGATGATGTATCTAAAACTTCTCAAGATATACTAGTTATGATGTTAAAATATATTCTTCATTGAATTCCTAGAGAAATAGTCTCTCTTGTTTGTGGATTAGTTGAAAGTATACAAGAATACATCACCCATATGGAAGAAAAAATATATAACATCGAGAATGATTTATAAGAAAAGGTTCTAGGATGAATAAATATATCCAATAATCTTGGATCCACTAATACAAGAAAAGTGGGGATTAAAATAACTTCTTAAAATTTTGAAAGTAAATTTCTCAAATAAGTTGAAGAGAAAGATGAAGCCTATAAGGACATTGAATAGAATATCCATTCACATGAATAAAAGTTGAAAAACAACATTGATGTCACGAATTTGAAATTTTAAGTGATATCCAATAAGATCAATGAACTTGACTCATTGTTAAAAAACAAAGTTAAGATGCATGATGAAGTGATTGAAAAAATGAAGAAGGATTATGAAAAGAATGTGTTTTTTATTAAAGATCAAAAGAACACCATCAATATGAGATTTTAATAATTTTAATTCAAGATTATTAAGAATCCTTCCGGAATATATGATTAAAAAAATAATTATATAATTATAGATGAAGAAAAGTGATAAGAATCCTACCATAACATCCATGGTGAATATAAGAACTATGGATGCTATTTTTCCCTGAATATCCCAAAAAGTTATGATGAAAACCCAAAAACATCATGCTTCTGGATCACATGTGTTATATATAATAAGATCAAGGTTTTGGTGTCAATGTTGGTGTTAAAATAGATTTGGGTATTGTGTATTGTATTTTTGGTACAATCCTCTAAATATTAAAGTACAAAAGAACTCCATAGTGAGGATGAGTAAGCCAGAGATGGAGTTAAAACATACATGGATTAAGAAAAGTGTGTATACATAAAAAAATTAGAAATCTTGAAATATATATTATTTATAAAAAATGGTGGTCATAATATTGGAACATAGTCATCTCAATATATATTAAAATTAGGTAATAAAATAATACCACAGAAGTCAGTGAAGAAAGAAGAATCATCCTTGGGAAGTAATAAAAATAATTTTATAAAAAATAATTTTACTAAGAAGATATAAAAAAGGAAAGGTGATAAGTCCTTAGATTATAAATCATAGGTTAAAAGAAAGGAACTCGGAAGAATCCATGTTGGAAACCCAGACTTACTTCCAATATACCCAATGATATTTTAGTAATTTGGCTAGAATATTTAGAGAGATCAAGGAAAATTGAAGAATCACAAGAAAAGGCTAGTGAAAAGGGAAAATAATAGATTCCATGTGAATAAGTAAAACTTTAAAAGAGTTTTTCAATAAAAGGAAACCCTTATATTGAGAAAGTTATATGTTAGAGATGTAAAGAATCTAAATATAATGTGAAAGGTTGTCTAACTATTCTTCCATAATAGGAAATAGTCCTAAAAATAATTAAGAATTTAATATCCTTGAATGATATTGAGAAGAAAATTTCTCCACGGAAATTTAAAGAAGAAATGATAAGATTCCTGCTTCTAATAAATAAATCAACATTGAAGTTTAGATGTGTAAGAATGAATAATGGAAAAAAATAGTGCCTTGGTTAAGAAAATAATCTCAACCATGTTTTTCACATTAAAAAACAAGGAAGAGTGACCTTACTCCCTTGATCTTTGTGTTTTTATTTTTACTTTCAATGTAGGTAGTTAAAGGTGAAGTATAATCTTAGGGGGAGAACCATAGATAGTGGATGAGTGTCAACATTGGATAGTGTTCCTTAAAGAAGTCTCCATCCTATAATGTTTCCTAATTTGGTACATGGAAAAATATTATGAGAGGATTTTCCTTGATAAATTGGATATGTATGTTTTCAACATGTGATAACAAAATGAAGAATATATCATCTTGGTTTGATCTTACTTTGGGAATTCCAAATGAATATACTAAATAAAGATCATTCATTTAGAATATGTGGAGATTGTAAAGTCTAGATAGCCACATGAGGATGTTTTTTTATGTATTCTCAACATTAAGTTCCTAAATCATATCTATTAAATGGATTCATCATTATAAATATTGTAAGAAAGGTATCTTTATGGGTAGAAAATTGGAGTATGTCATAAAATCTACTATAATTATTATTTCATAAAAACCTAATTATTTTAGAATGTGCTTAAAGTAGAGTCATTGAAAAAAGTATATCTTTATTAATATTTCATCCTTGGTTAAAAATTAATCTTAACAAAAAGGGGGAGAAATTGAATTAATATGTGATATAAGAAAAGTGGAATAATGAAAGCGTACCAAGGTTGATTATCCAACAATTTGTACTTGAATGTTTTTAACATGTTTGTTGAAGTAAGTGTATAAGTTTCAGGTTAATTCATTCTATAACTATCCTTTATCAAAATTGGTATGTTTATCCTGAAATACAAGTGGATAACCCTTTAATAAGGTATTGTGGGTTCTAATTTCAGGTTTTAAAAAGATCAATTGGGGAAGGATAACATTTTTTCTAAATCAAATCTTATTTTTTTCTACACCAAGCATGGATAACATATACGTAGAATGAAATTATTGATGTATAATTACTTAAGAATGAATTGATGTCCTTTTCCCATGAAATTTTTATTTATTTATAATAAGGGGATGTAAAGTGAAATGAATGCTTGAGAATAAATGGAGAGAAAGAAGATAAGGATTCACATATCGACTTTTTCATTGTAAAGATACTTTGAAGGTGTTTTTAATAAATAAAAGGGGGATATTAAAGATACCAGTTTGTATATAAGTTATATTTTTTTAAATGATTCTAATTGGTTGTCAATTTTTTCTAATGATATAGAAAGATTATTTTGATATCAATATGATGAATAGGTTGTAAAGAATAATTTTTTTAGAAATTTAGTTCATGTATCCAAGTATGGTAATATAGGAGATGTAACCTAGATATTTAAGAGGAAAATAATTTCTCAAGTCTTGTTATCTTAGAAATAGATAAAATATTACTAATGTTCATTCCTTTATAAGATTTTGTGATTATTAATTACATTAAAGATAAATTTATTTGAAGTCGTTAAGTTTAATTATGATGATTAGTGAGCTAATATTAATGTATATTACATGTTTCTTGATGTTTGTAGAAGAAAATTTGTTATAAAAATTATGAATTTTCCTAAAGGAGTTTCCTCAATAAGTTTATAGAAAAAAAAATTGGGATAGAGAATGTGAAGTCAGATGTATGCAGATGAACGGATATAGAAAGATGAGAAAATTGAAAAAAACTTTATTAGAATAAGGTGATAGAATGAAGGATGGAACTAAATGTTAGTTCAAATAATATTCACAGTTCCATTTGAAAAATATATCTAGAAAAGTTTTATATTTTTATGCTTAGTGATAGGTTCCTCATTGAGTAAACATCATAATTTTAAGTGGTTTTGATTCAAGATAATTATTGGAAGAAGAAAAGTATTTGTGAAAAAGAGGCAAATAAAGTGATTCTTTACTCGTATTCAAAGTACTAAACATCATGTTATATGAAGGTTTTCATGATTCTAGCTAAAGGTGTTTGAAGGAAGATGTTGGTGTGACTTGGTGGAGCTAATATTTTCAAACAAAGGTTTCTTGACAAAGCTTTTGGACTGAGTTTAGAGGAGAAATCTAATAGGAGAAAGTTATTTTAGATAGATTCCACCATATGAAAATTGTGTATAGATGTATGAATTATGTGAGAATAACTTTTTGGGTCCATTAGATAAATATATCTATTTAGAAATTTATAAGTTAATTATACAGTGGTTGTCGATCGAAATCATCAGACATAGGTTTACAATAAAATTCATTGAACAGAGGTTTCCAAGCAATAGCATGAGACAGATGTTTCCAAATGAAGTTGTATCAGAAATAATTTTTTATATAAATTCATCATATGGGTTTCTATAAGTGATTTTCATCTGACATAAGTTTCTAAGAAAAGGCATAAAACATAATTCTCTCAGCTATGAAATCCAATAAAATGTTATGATGACATTAGATAGAGTATTACAAATTCATAAAATAAATTTTTTCAATGTCATCAGATGGAGTTATATGAAGTCATTAGGTAGATTCTAATGTAAAAACTTGTGCAAAGTCATCATATAGAGAGTTTTTTATGGAAGCTCATACTTAAAGTGAGATCTAAGAGTACATCAAATAGAGTACTATCAGACAGAGGAAGTTATTATGAAGAAGTACCAGATAAAGAGTTAAAATATATTTACAAAGATTTTGTAAAGTCATTCATTGTGATAATTTTGAGCTAGATTATCCACACTTAGATAATCATGAAGGAAGGATCATGATTATATTTAAGGTTTGGGGAATAATTAAATAATATTTTTGACACTAAGATTTAAGTAAAGTTCCTATAAATAATTTTGACTATTATCTTATAAGAAGTTTTAAAGGTGGTCAAATAAAGAATGACTTGAGAAAGGAATTCAAATTTTATTTCACACCTCTCCCTAAGTTTTATGAGAAACTATGACTATATAAATGGTATTTAGTGAACCATGGAAAGGTTGATCTAGATTTTTTTTTCTAAAGTGTTGTGGCTATGATTTTTATTGAATAAGTAAAGTTCTATAGTGAAGTTCAGGCCAAAAAACATGGGAATAATTCTCTTTTGGTTCAAAGTATCTAATAGAGTATAAGGAAACAGATAAAGAAGGAGGTCCCAGACAGAGTAGGAGCTCCAGGAAGAGAAATAAAGCATCTGATGAAGAAGTGGAGTATTGGGATAATGGGTAACGGATGAATAATAGAAGAAGTTATTAAAAGAACTAATATCATATGGATAGGTAGTGGAAAAACTGATATCATATAAATCAGTAATGGAAGAACAAGTAACATATGTATAGGTATCAAATAGAGTCATTCTAGATGGAAATGTATCAGATACAGTAGTACCATATGAATAATTTTAGATATAATTATCTGGCGGATAGGTTTTGGATGAAGGAGGAATATAAAGAAAGAAGAGGATAAAATGAGGAGGACAAGTCCTGTGTATGTGTAAGAAAAGTAGCACTCCGGTTTTATGTTTTGGAGAGGAATAAGTTTGGGTGCATTACTTTTCATTAAAGGTAAGAATAAGAGTTTATTGATCATTTTTTTGAAAGTAACATTAAAATAATAAGGAACTAAATAAAAAATCACCACTGTGATATTCAACATAAGTTACATTGGTGGAAGACTTTATTGGTGTTGCAAAGAACTTGAAAAAGTTGGAAAATGGTTTACATAGTTAGTATAAAGAACTAACAAGGATTTTTAGTTGGAATAGATTATTACCAATCCATAAAATAAATATTGTTTTATTATTACATCTCCTAAAATGTAGGGAACCACACTATGGTGTTGGATTATTTCTAAGTAAAACCATTGTACACGGTGTCACATTATAGTAGACAATTCATGGACTGGTTATCACCATACACAGTAAAGACTATATTCTCTTATTGAGTAGTGAAACCTATAAAAATATCATGTGACTTTATTTAATTTATTTCATATAATTGAATATTATAATGATGAAGATAATAGTAGAAACAATATCTTAATAGGCCTAAGAGGTAAAGTGATAAAAAGTATTGATTGGTTTTAAAAGTACACAACACTGATTCACCCCCCCCCCCAATGTTGATCGTATCCCAAAGTGGTCCTAAAAAATAAATGGAACTAATTAACTTTTATAGGATATCCCCAACCCTCTTCATTAAATTAATAGAGTCATATGAATCATGTTTCATCACATAGAACTCGTATGTTATTGCTTCTTAGAGTATATTACCATTTGAACATTTCAAACAGATCTTCATTCCATAAATGAATATAACTCTTTAATTCATAAACAATGAAACTATATGGGAGGTAATGTCTAAATTAATGTACTCAAATTCATAATACCAATATATGATAGGGGAAATGCAGTCTCAATATATACATCGCATTCATACCAGACTATGATGGCACTGATGTATGCTCAAAATTATGCATATGGATACATTGGTGATGTATCTTTAAGTTCATTATTAAGGATGTATTAGAGGAAACATATCCTCAAGATCCTAATATACATCACATGAATATCATTTTAATTCACATCTAAAAATACTATTATATTATAATTATGTGATATATCAAATGGATGTAAAAATTTCATTCCTTTGTGGAAATTTATTTAAGGATATGTACACACACACCCATATATACACACACACACACATAATACATACATACATATATATATATATATATTATACAACCAAAAGGATTTAAAGATATAAGAAATTTTATTATGATTTGTAAGCTTCAACTATCCATTTATGGGATAAAACAAGATTTTATGTGTTATAATATTCTTTATGATGAAGCTATCAATAATTTTGACTTTATCAAGAATGAGGATGAACCCTGTGTATTTAAATTAATTATTGATGACATGGTCATATTATTAGTGTTATATATTAAAGACATGCTTCTTATCAGAAATGACATTATAATGTTACAATTAGTGAAAAATTGGTCAAGACAATTATTATCAAGAAATTATCTTGGTGAAGAAACATACATTCTAGGTATGAATATATATAAATATAGATAAAAATGGATACTTATAATTGGTAAAAAAACATATAAAGTGGTAAAGTGCTAAAAAATTAACCTAAAAACTCTAAAAGTTGTTTTTTATAGATGTTACATGATAAGAGTCTTCCAAACACAAAGTTTCCTTAAACTATTAAAGAATAAGAACATGTGAGTAAGATTCCATTTTCTTATGATTTTGGATTCATTGAGTATGTTATGTTGTTTACTCATCTTAATTTATCTCATATACTAAGTATGATGAAAATATAAAAATTAAATCTTGGTGAAATTCATTGTGTATCCATAAATTATATCATTAAATACTTGAGAAGAACTGAGAATGTATTCTTAGTCATTGGTGGTTATGGAGATATTTTTATAAGGGTTTACATATGATTGTTTACAAATATACAAAGATGACTTTAGATCTCAGTGATAATTTTTATTTTTCCTAAATAGTAGATCTATAAGTTAGAAAAGTTATAAGAAACTGATAGTTATAGATTCTATAATAAAAGATAAATATATCACAAAATCTGATGTGTCTAAAGAATTTTTTTAGATAAAGGAGTTCATTTTTAAAATAAAGTTATCTCAAGAATCATACATTCAATTGAAATATATTATGATAATAATAGTGTGTTTTGAAAAGCTAAGGATCCTAGGTTCCACTATAGGTCCAAATATATTCTTCATTGATTTCATCTCATTTGAGATATTATTGGGAGAGTTGGTAATAAGATGTGTTGCCTTTTTATAGAACATCATATTATGAATCCCATAAAAAATACCATTATTAAATAAAATTATAAAATCCACACCGGATCTATTATTATTAGATTCATGAGAAACAAGATTTATTCCAAGTGGTATATAATTAGTTTTTGTTCCCTAAAGTCAGTGAAATGTTTTTGGATTAAGAATTGTGTGTATCATGAAATGTAAATTGATAAAAACACATTATTTTTAATTTATGTTTGTTTCATAGAACATGGGAAATGATATGATGAAAACCCCATAGAGTATATATGTATTACTAGGTCACCCCAAATTAATTGTTGTAATTAATTCCCAATACACCCTAAGAGGATGGGTGAATTAGGATGTTCAATTGTTTTGATTTATCAACTGGTCTTATTCTCATGATAGAAAGAACAATTTAAAACTATAAAAATCCAAACACACAAGTGATATATGGATACACAAATAGTTTAGACATGTTTATTTTACTTGTTTAATCATAAGTTCTAGTCTAAATATAATACACTGACATTTTTTGTATATATTAGGGGTTAACACAGTGCACTGTAGATGTTGAAAATGTTTCAGAAGGGAGCACTATATATCCTATGTAACTTTCTCTTATTTTTATTTTTATACTAATAAATGATAAGAAATAAAAATATGTGATGTATAAATATTTTATAAATATTCTTAAATAAGAATAAAAACACTGGTCTAGAAAGGTTGATGTCATTTTACTTCTAGACCTTTTTCACATCCTAATATTTAAAGGGATTCTTCTCTAATTTCTATCTTCTCTATATATTTTAATGTTCATCTTCTTTTTTTCTTCTGTCTCACTCTATTTTTCTTCTATCAATACCACTCTTAAAATAGGAGTATCATTACTCCAAAATGTATCCTATTCATTTTTCTCTTGTGTTTCCTTAAAGGGTATTTAAAATCACTCATTAACCACCCATAATATATAAGTGGATTTATTTCTCTAGATATTCCTTAAAAATTCATGATGAAATTTACTATTATATGTAATGTATTGACCAAGTAATATTTGTATAATCACCATGGAATAGTTATTACTTCCATATAAAACACCCTCTAACATGTATTTCATTATACTAATCGACCTATATTGCATTAACTCTAGAAAAACTCAATGCTCGAAATTCCTTTATCCGTAGTGTGGTTCTTTTCTATTACTCATTTTGGTATCTCCGAGTTGAAGCTACTTGAAAATAATTTCCATTAAAAATAAATTCCACAAGTCTCTAGTTTGGCTTCCTTGTTTTTTATAGGTAAACTCACAATGTGAAACATCAATATCTACGATGTGGTGAAAATCCTATAGCTACTTTATAACCACCATGAACATGTTCTAGAGCTCCATGGTGTGGTTAGTTATCCAGGATCCCACCTCAACTTACATAAATCCTCCACAGTGATCTCCACAATGTGGTATACATCATTTCTCTATGTTATATCCACCATGAATAATTCTTTAATAGTCACATAATCTTCAATACCATATCAAACTTTCTATCAAGAGGGTGATTTTTAATTACCCAAGATTTTATATAAGCTTTTATTTAATTCTTTTGGTACCACCTCATACCAAAAACATTATCCATAGTGTTTCCCATATCCATGGTTTTTCTCTGGCACCACCCCATGGTCCACATGCTAGTGAAAAACCTATTTTGTCTCTATTCCTCCTTTGCCACCAATTGCTGGTTTTAGTTGATCCTGGATTATTCCTCATGGAAATAGATTCTATATCCTATGGATAGTAAAGGATTGTGATTATTTTCATTTATTATTCCTATTTTTTATTTTCTCTATAAAATTCACTCACCATGGTTATTAACTACATCATGATTCCAACCATCTCCCCATTTTACAAACTCCAGATCTTCAAACTTTAGACTTGTTCATTTATTTTTGTTACTTACTTCCTCTATGGTCATAATGTATTATCTAGGATCACCATATCATGGTGAATAGCTTGGAACCTTCTTTCAACACCAATATTCTCACCAACATGACACACACTCCAGGATTTATCATAGGAAATTCTAATCAAATCCCAATTTATAATAAATACAATATAACAAACCAAATATTTCAAAAATATATTCTTTTGGAATTTATTTCCAATTATCCATATTATGTTATAAACAAACTCCCCTTGAAATTGTGTTGTTTACTTTTCCAATATCAGCTCTCTCCCCCACTGAGAATGAAATTAAAAGGGTTTTCTTGAAACTTTCACTACTCTAGAAACTAAGAAATGTGTGTCTAATAATTTCTTTAATCCTATATGAGTTGAATCTAGGTGTAGTAAATAAGATAAACCATTAATTTACACAATGTTATTAGTAACTTATATTTCATCCTTCCTTCAGTGGATAGATCCCCCTAGAAGGTATCTCCCCTTATATTTGACACCAACCACAAGAATATTTTCTATAAGAACAACCAGTTTATAAATATAGCATTATATATAGTAGGGAGAGGGAAAATTATAAACCTCCTCAAGCTAAGCAAGGTGGATGAACTCCAAGGTTAAACCGACGAATTTAAAACTCCAATATTTCAAATGTTTTTATAAAAATATATACCACTTTCTTATTTATAACAACATGATTTAGATTAATTATGCCTTACTTAACCTTCTCTTTAATAAAATTGTACTAGATATTGATTTGGTTCAATAGGGAATGTTATACCAGATTCTTCATTAACTTTATTTTACTTTGTTTATTACAATATATTATCATGGGAAGCTTCATTTCTTCTCTAAAATCTTCCAACTAATGTTTCATACAAGATAGTTGTGTGTACACATTTTTATGAAATATATTTTTATTTGGTTATACTAAGGGATGTGATATCATAATTTTTTATAATCTATAAAATATACTTAATTTTTATGAAAAATGTTCCTCCACTTGTGGACTTTATATCCAAAAATATCTATAACAATCCATATCTAAGTTAGAATACAATTCCTTCATACTAACTATGAAATACATCAAACCATAATCAATTATTCCTAGAATATACCTCATGATATGTTTTATCTCCAAGAGATATTCCTACATAAATAGGTTTTTTTATTTGGAATCTAGGCATGTTGTAAAGAAAATATTTTTTCTCGTTTTTCTAAGGTATATTAGGCTTCTGATCATTCATTTGTAAAGGGTTTAATTAATAGATTTTCCTTCTTCAGGTTTTCTTAACTTAGTTTTAACCATTATTGGTGTTGAAACAGACTTTCTATAATTATTATCAAACCTTTTTGGAAACTGCATTATATATTTGGTCTGAGAAACTAAAGTATAACTAAATTTCTAGATAACTTATAGCCTGAAGGAAAATGTGAATTCCCTGATCATTGACATTTCAAAATTTCTTCTCAATAACTTGATAAAATCTTTCACTAAATTCTGTTTTCATTCTCTGAATATGATTTCATCAACATTGATGATCACTATAAATTATTCTTCCTTGATAAAATTTACATATATATTGTGATTGGATCATCTTATCCTAAATTAAAACTTCTTAAATAAATCATCCAATCAAGAATACCAGGATTGAGGTGCTTTTTTGAAGTTGTGCAACAACTTCTTTAATTTTCTTACCTTTGATTCATCATCACTAATAATAAAACCCACCAATTTCTCAATGTAAACTTATTATTTGAGAATTCCATTTATAATTTCATCTTGACATGTATTTGGGATATTTTAAATTTATTTTGGATATACATAGTAAAAAAGATCCTTATTGGTTATATTCTTTCTATTAGTGTAAAAGTCTCTTCCATATTAACTCCTTCAACTTGTATATACACATTTTACATTAATCTATATTTTTTTCAAATCAAATTTCTATGATCATCATTTTTATTTCTAAAAACCCATTTTGTTATTATAATATTATTATTTTTCAGCCTATCCATGAGCTCCCAAATCTAATTGTTTTCAATGAATTATACTTTATTATTTATTTAAATGATGTTAGATATACTTGAGACACTAGAGAAATGTTCTCTATAGTTTTCATCCTTTGTGTTTACGTAGGTGTAGTGTTATCACTGATGATGTTTGAATCATAGACTTCATCTCTTCTTCTTATCTATAGAGTGATTGGTTGACTCCTATATATAGCTTTTTAATTCAATGATTTATTGTATGAATCTTTCTCACATGTAGGATTGTGAGTATTGGTCTGATTTATCTCTAGTTCTTCTTCTTTAACATTAACCATACTCAGATCTTGAATTTCATATTCATTTCCATATTTATCTTCAATAATCTAGATGCTACCCCTTTCAATGAAATTTTTCAAAAAAATTATTAGATATTTATAGGCCTTTATCTTTAATTAATATCTTAGAAATATCTATTCATCTACAATATTTCCATATTTCCCTTGGTTTCCTTTTTTGTTTTGAATATAATTATTTATCCACATCACTCTAAAATGTTTCCATCATCAATTGACCTAAATAACCCACAAAACTAAAACTATGTTGAGTCTAAAATAGCCTAAAGTTCATTCTTGATCCCCATGGGATGGAAACAAGTTATTGGGCATCAAGAAACAATCAAGGGGGATGATTCCTTTATAAGGATAACTAGATAAAACTAAAAAAATGAAAATAATCCATAAACTATCAGTGTGAAAAAATATTACACAATATTAAAGTACAAAAAAAATATAGGAAACCAAAAACACCATAATACCCAAAGGAAACATAATTAAAGGATCTCCTTCTAGCATGTGTATCATATACTCTACCTGTCACTGAAAAATCCTAATGTTCCACTAGAAAAAACAATCACCACCTATTTGTAGGGCCTTCCCTTTTCTTGGACCTAGAAAAATAAAGTATATAAAACCACAAAGGAAAAAGGTAGTGTGTGAGAAACACTAACCCAATAGGGTCCCATATATAATTCTATAATAATTACCTATTAAATAAACAAAATATGATCAATTAAAATAAAACATGGCTTGGTAGATCTTTTCACAGCTATGAGTTTAAGATCATATGTGGGATAGTTATTCTCATGTGGTTGAATATGATGAGAACCATAATCCACCACATGATCATTCTGTATGAGAATGTAGCCCAAACCTAAAATTGAAGTATTAAAAAATACTACATAGCTCTGCCCAGCCCCTGGAAGTGTTAACACTATAGTATAATTCAAATGGTGTATCAAATCATCAAAGGAAGTATGACATTTTAAATCTCAAAAAAACTTCACTCCCTTCTTAGTATGAGTCTAAAAAAGAGAAGACATATTGGATAAATTTTTCACAAACTAGAGATAATACCATGTTAATCCAAAGAATATGTAAATCTAAAACACATTCTATGGTTCCTCCCATAACATAACAACTTTCAACTTTTCATGATCAACTAATATACTATGTTCAGAGACCACGTGCCCCGAAAAATTCACCTACCTGATCTAGAATTTAAATTTATATAGTTTGGAATAAATTATATGATTCCTTAAGATATCCAAAACTGATCTCAAATAAATCACATGATCCTCCTCAGTTTTAGAATAAACAATGATTTTATCCATGAATACCACAAATAAAGAGTCAAGATACTAGTGGAAAATATTTTTTATCAGTTAAATAATCATGATGGGAGCATTGTTCAAACCAAATGGCATAATAAGATACTCATAGTGTCCATACCTAATCCTGAATTCACACTTTATAATATCAAACTCCTTGAATCAATCTGGTGCTAACCAGAATGAAGTTCAATCTTAGAGAATCACTTCACCCCTTTAAGCTGATCAAAATAATCATCAATGTGAGGAAACAGATACTTGTTCTTGACCATAACTCAATTTATCTTCCAGTAATCTACAAATAAGTGAAGGGTTCTATTGGCATTCTTGGAAAAAATAATTATTACTTCCCAAGGCGACACACTAGGTTGAATGAAGCCTTCAAACATCAAGTCATCCAATTAATTCTATAGTTCCTTCAGTTCAATTGTTGTCATATGGTAAGAGAGAGTGGATATGGGATAAGTACCTAGAACCAATTCAATATGTAAATCCACCTCCCTTATTGGGGGTAAATTAGATAATTCCAATGGAAACACTTTTATAAATTCATGTGCTACAATAATAAGTTCACTACAAGAAGCTTCCTTCTCCAGTTTAATAGCATACAAGGATATCATACCACCTATCTCTAGAAGAGGAGGTTTTGATCAGATAGAACCCAAGTACCATCCACCCTTTAAAACATGGACCTTCCTACTGAGGGTAGTAAAGGACACCCACTGATGATAATAGTCAATTTGATCTTTATTATCAACCAACTAGTCCATTCCTAGAATTACATATAGGGGATTCTTATAAAGAACCAAAAATGTCTCAGATGAGCTCAATATTCGATAAAGATATGGAACAAGAGGGTCATTGAAGACCATGATCTATCCTTTTCTTGATAGGTGTTGAAATTTTCATCACATAAGGCATGATCTTTGTAAGAAGATTCAATAGATCCATAGTGCAAGTTGATATGAAATAATGAGAGTCAATGGTATCAAATAATGTAGTTACTAAAGATGAATCACTACTAATGGAACCTCACACTATCATAGGACTCGTATTAGTTCCCACTGGAGGCTTATCCATTGAATGAAGCTTCTCCATTCCTAATTCCTAGGGTTAGAACCCCATTTTTATTGAAGCATCGAACTATGCCACAGATCTTCCCAATACTAATGATCTTGTACCATGACGCAGAGTGGTAAAAACATAGTAAAACCACTATAGTTGACCTGAACGTATGAATAAGTTAAAATACTCAGTGTATATATGAAATCATGTAACACCCAAATATTTTTATGAAATATTTCTTTTAAAATAAGTTTATTTCTCCGGTAGCTTGCGTTACAAGCCAGAGTGAGTTTAGACGAACCGCAAAACATTATTAAAATATTATATGTCCATTATCTCCTAGCCATTAGATTGGTAGGTATAAAAATTAATAACTAAATTGTAAAAAATATATTATATATACATTTATAAAAATAATTTATTACTTATCAAATTATTATCATTAAAAACAAAGATTATTTGAAAATAAAAGTGATGTTTTTTTTTAAACATGTTTTTATGCAAGAAATGTATTTTATATAAATATATTAAATTAACAAATATTAGTGAATGATTTTAATGAAATATATATATTATTTACTTGATCAAATGTTTTAAACATTAAAAAAATTATAAGCATAGGATAATAATAAAACTAATTTTATGCTTTAAAATGTATTTTTTATAAAAACATGTTTTTGTCACATTTTTTGCACTTAATTTAGAATTAATTAATTTATATTTATATTTATTTAATTAAATAAAATTAATTTCATATTTACAATCAAGATTTTCAAATTTGGTAATTAGTCCCCTTTTATTTTTTTCAATATGAATATTAACCATGGTAAAAATTATCACCTCAGTAAAGGATAAATCAGGTTAATCTGGAGTAAATACAAGTAATAAGGTAATAAATTTTCATCCTAATTCTTATTGGGTGAATTTAATTTTACAATTAAAACCTAAGTTTCTAAATTGAGTTATTTAATGGATATTTTTCTATTTAAATGACTTATATTAAAGAAAGTTACAAAATGACACTTTGTTTGTTTTTAATATCTAATAAGTGTCCATGTAGAGAAAAAAGTATGTTATGAACAAATATATTTTTTATATTGATATTAATAAAATTATTTTCATAATAGAATTTTATTTTTAATATTTATTAATTATATAATGTCGTTAATTTCTTAAGCAACATCGAAGCAGTATTTCTCCATTTAATAAAAAATATAATAAATGATTTTAAAAATATTTTTATATGATTTGATTGATTTAATGTGAACCACTGATATTATTGATATATATGAAATTTTAGGGAGGTTTCAAAGAATTATATTTTAATTTTCCCTTTTCTTTATGCATTTAAATTTAAATTAAACGAAGAGTGTCAAAATTAATAATAATGATATTTTATCAAAATAATATTTTATAAAATTATTTAAAAAAACTAAAAATCTTAAAATAATACAAATCAATTATTATAAGGTATAAAATATCATAAATTTTCTATTTATGTTCCAATTTATACCTTATAATTAAAAATTGCAATCTTTTAATATAGAAAAGGTTGTTACCGTGGTTAAAATTAAAATTTGATAACTAAGGGTTAATCAAAATTATAAGGTTTAAAATTACATTCAAACTTATATAAATTCTATTTTTTAATATAATTAAAAAACTATCCCATATTATATTTTAATCCATTTCCATTTTTAGGTATTTACCTTGAGAATGAATTTATTATAATTTAATGTCTTGAGAAATTCTAAAACTGCCCCACACCCCAATTATAAAAGGATGCCGCCTCCATAACTTCATTACACCACTTTAAAACATAAATATAAACCATAATCTACCCAATTATCTTATTCACTTCCCTAATCACGTTCTAGAGGTGTTGGTATTCCCAAAATAACAAACCTAGATCCCTTTAGAGGAGATCTAAAGGAGTTGTTTCGAATAAGAGGTAATCTCCTTGACCGGTCACTTTATTTTTTTAATATTATTTACCTACTAAAATATATAATATTTATCATAAAATAATAAATTTATAATCCTAAATATTATAATATTTTATTATTATTATTAAAACACAATTACACACCCTCTTTTCCATCAAAAAAATAAGTGAAAGTATCGCTCATACAAACGTACGGCTTACCATCTCCATATAGAGATACATTTCATTTTTCTTCACCATATTTTATAGATGGATGTTATGATGAGTTTAATGTTTATATATGATATCTATGACATAATTATACTTTTTTATTTATAATATGATGTCTAAATTCTTACCATAAAATCGTTTGGGAAATGATAATATCGCTCGTGCGTACGTATGGACTATTATCTCCACAATGCTATGTGATTTGTTTTTAATTTATCTTTCACATGGATGGTAATAATGATGAATTAGATAAATATATATGATATATATAATATAATAATTATTTTTTATAGGTGAATTATTATTTACATTTATTTTATTTCATCATTTGAAAAATGGAAACAGTGTTCATGCGTACATATGGCCCACTATCTCCATGAACGGTGTAATTTATTTTTCTATATATAATTTTTATGAATGATTATAAATATGTATATAATTAATATATATTATTTTAAAAAACATGATTAAAATTCTGTAAATAATGGTTCCATGATCAATGTATAAGTACCTGGACAACTGAACCGCAACATGCTTGGAAAACGAAGCAGTTATCACCCAGATCAGTGATATTAATAACAAATTATTAATAAATGGGTGATAATATAATATAAATAAATAATACATGGTATTATTGATATGAATATTATTATAGATTATATGTATAATAAATATATATTTATTATACAGGAGGTTTTCATGTTAATAACAAAGGCGATACTTGAGTTAAGGGGTTTTATCTCACTTTTATTTCTATGGGACACATGCCATATTAAACACTTGTTTACTTTAATAGATCTATAAAATACCCATTAATTAAATTTATTATAAATCTTATGAATTTTATGGGTATTTAAATATCCATTTATTTTTATTTCCTTCATCTGGTTATGATTCAAAAGTTACCAAAGTGATAAGGGTTTATTTCATAATCTCGTCATTATTAGAGATTGCTTATGTTTAAGTAACCACTGGATAATATTTATCTTCTATGTACAAGTTTTCTAAAAAAAATAAAAAAGTTTTTTTTAATATTCTCTTAAAAAAATTTAAAAATCATTTTTACCCATGTTTGACTTTTAAAAAATGGTTTGAAGGAAATATTTTTATCGCTTTTCAAATGAGGTACTTTGTGACTTTTTTAACTGAAATATGGAAGGAGTGTTTCTTTTAACATATATGTTATGAGCATATTTTCCTTCCATAATTAATCCTCAATGCTTTTAATATTACTTTACAATTTTACAAGATTAATTTCAAAGAAAATGTTTTCATTTATATGCGCACTAAATTTTTAAAAAGAGATGGAAAAGTTGTTTTCCTCAAGAATTATTCCTAGTTATCTTTAAAAATAATTTTCCATCTAAGATGGAATCCATTATGATACTTAATATTTATTGGGGATATTATCCAAGGATACCATACTTATTCTTTTTATTGATTTTTTATGTTTTTTTAAAAGATGAAATGTTTATAAAAACCATTTCTTTTAATGATTCATGATATGATGAATGATTTATGATATTGGGTCACACATATGTATAATTTTTATTATTTTATAGTTGGGAACTATATATTCCTAAAATAAATTTTTTAAATTATTATATCTCATGAGATAGTTACGGGAAACAATTTAATGTACTTGATCTATTATGGGAAACAAGTCGATGTTCTTGATTTGTTATGGGAAAAAAGTAGATGTGATTGATCCATTATAGGAAATTGATATTGATACTAGATCCAAAGGTCTTGGTAATTAACCTTGACATATTAAATGTTTTTTATACCTATGATGATTCCACTAAATTTTATGACATGAACATATGGTTCATGATTGAGTTATGATAAATTCTCATTATTATGGTTCATGTCTTTTGTAATGCTAGTTTTTTATACCATGACTTATGTTTATGATATTTTTTAGATTGAGTGTGAACTTTATAAGTTGTGTTCAATATATAATGCCCTTATTATTATCTTATGATTTCATATGATCGTGAGTTGATATCTACCATGTTTACCCTTACTGATCATCTAAGATCACCCTTTTCTTATATTTCCTTTTCCTAGGTTTTGAAGAAATTTTTTAGTAGAGTATACCTATGAAGAGTACTACATTAGAAGATATTTCTAGGAGATGTTGAGAATATTTCATGAAATGAGAATATTGTATATCTAATCTCAAATGACTCTAAACCTTAACAGTTCTATCATGGATCATATTGTTACATAATGAATATTCATCTAAATAGATGTAATATTTGTGTATAAAAAGCTTGGCCCATTATAGTTGGTATAAGAGTAGGGTTTAGTAAATCTTTAGATATTATGGTTAGAAAAATTTTATGAAACCCCTAGGTATAGATCTAAGTATTGGATAAATTCCTAAATTTGTTATAACGATCATGAATGTCCGAGGTTAAACCTAATGTGTCATAAAATAATGAGTCATTATTTATACATTATATAAATGATTTATTGTAATTATATGGTTTTCAACTATTATTATTGTTTCTAACACTATGATTTTTTGTTCTAGTCAATTTATAGAACCCAAAGGAATCATGTTAATGATAAATGTGATATAAAATATAATGATTTTCTAATTGAGAAACAAAATGTTTTGAGAGATGGAATTAATAAACTTATTTTTATGCTCACACAACTTTCTCAGGATATGAATCATGTTGAGTTTCCAAATGATCAAAGGAGGTAAAAACATACTATTGAATCTTTTATGAGGAATAATACACCTTCTTTTAGTGGATCTTCTGATCCACTAGTGTATGAGTGATGGATCCAAACCATTAAGAAAATTTATTTTGTTCTTTAATTCTTAGGACATGAAAAAGTCTTCCTAGTTATTTATTGTATTAAAGGTGAATCATATCAATGGTGTAATCTTATCAAGAATATGAGGAAAGAGGAAGAAATTGAATCCATTTTATGGGATCATTTGAAGGGTATATTATTCAATAAGTACCTTCATAATATTCTACATGAAAATATGTAGAAGGAATTTCTTGAGCTAAAGAAAATGGATAATGAATCCATTGGTATCAATGAGGAAAATTTTACATGGATTTCAAGGTATGAATCTGGTTTAATTATCATCCCTGAAAGTAAAATTTATCGATTCTTTGGTGGATTAAAACCAAGTATTTTAAGGGAATTGCCTATAAAAGACTTTAGTAGATACAAAGATATCGTTTAATTTTCACTCAAGGTTGAAATAGAAATTGCATATTCTCACTATTACTATGGTTTTTATAATAAAATAAAGATCAATTCTCATGAAAACTGAAATAAATCACATGGTAGAAAGAAATTCCATCCATCTATGTGCTAGAAATGTGGGAAGAAACATCAAGGGAAGTGTTTTAATGGAACTGGGAGCTACTTTAAATATGGAAATTCCATACATAAAGCCTATTAATGTTGGAAGTAAATGCATAGGCCTATTAATGTAATGGAATAAAATAAGACTCTAACTAATGCACCACCCATTATCTAATGTTTCAAATGCAAGTAGTATGGTAATTATTCCAGTCAGTGCATGAATCTGAATATTTTTTATGACCATCATCAACAACCTCTTAAGCCCAAAGATAAAAGGAAATCTCATACAATCACGGCTGTTGAAGTGGGTTATGATAATGATGTGGTGAAAGGTACACTTATCATCCACTCTAGAAAATATAATATCTTATTTGATTCTGGATCTATCCACTCTTTTATTTCTAAATAATTTACTAAGGGTGTATTTGTATCACCTCAAAAATTATATGTTGATTTAGCTGTGAAAAATCCTAATGGAATAGTAGTTTCATATCTAAGTCTATAGTTTTGTTTTGATTTAAGTTTCTGGGAAAGTGCTTCCTTCAAATCTAGTGATTCCCCCTTTAGTTAAGTTTGATGTGATTCTTAGTATGGATTGGATTTCTATATATGGATCCCATATCAATTTTTTAGGGAGTTAAGTCAAATTTCATCTTCCAAATAAACCTATGATAATTTATCAATTTAAGGATTTATATGAAATTCTAATAGACCTATTGTATTTGAGTTTCTTGATGTATTTCCAAAATAATTTTTGGGACTTACACTGAATCATAAATCTGAGTTTTAGAGAGAAATTATGCTTGGTGCTATTCATATTTCAAATACTCCTTATAAAATGGACTCAATTGAGTAATGGTAATTAAATAAAAAGCTTCAAGAGAATCTTGACCAGGGATTCATTCATCTAAGTGTGTCACCTTGGGGTACACCTTTTTTTTCTTAAGAAAAAAGATGGATCAATGAGAATCTGAATTGATTATTGAGAACTTAAAAATATCATTTTTAACAACAAGTATCATCTCCCCCATATTTATGACTTATTTGATCAACTATTTAGAGATATATACTATTAAAATTTTGATATTTGATCTTGATATCATTAATTTAGGGTTAATAAGGAGTATATATGCAAGACGGTGTTCCGTACAAGGTATAGACACTATGAATTTATAGTGATTCCTTTTTTTCTTACTAATATCCCAATATCATTATAGATTTTATTAATATAGTCTTTAGATATTTTATTGATCGTTTTGTGGTAGTCTTTATATATGATATACTTGTATATTCAAAGAGAAAGGAAGAGAATTAATATCACTTTATAATTGTGATGAAGACCCTGAGGAAGGATAATATTTATGAAAAAATTACCAAGTATGAATTTTGTCTTCAAAAAGTTTCATTTTTGGGTTATATAATCTCAATTGAGAGTATATAGGTAGAAATTTCAAAGATAGAAGTTGTTGAGAAATTTCCTAGACTAACTATAATGAATAAAATCCATAGTTTTATTGGGTTGTCTAGATATTATCAATGTTTTTTTTTGAAATATTTATAATTATTATCTAATCCACTCACCAAGTTGACTCAAAAAGGAGTTAAGCTCATATTGATTGATTAATGTGAAAATAATTTCAAATATCTGAAAAGAAATTTGGTCACTACACCTATAATCACTTTATCCTATATTGGAGAAAAGTTTGTGATCTATAGTGATTCATAAAATAAGGTATTGGGATGTGTTCTCATGAAAAATTATATGGTGATAGATTATGCCTCATGACAATTGAAGGTAATGAAAAAACTGATATTGTATGGAAATGTTATAGATGAATAGATAATGGATAGACGGGTATCGAAAGGATCTATTCCAAATGTACAAGTACCAAATAGAGAAGTACCTGACAAATAGATTTATATGGAAGGATTATATTACCATGTTCTAGATATAGGAATAATAAAAGGAAATGAGAGGAGAAAAAGAGGAGTAGGAGAAAAAAGAAGTCTTTCTTATATGAAATAAAAAACACTATGGTTCGTTGTTGTGAAGAGGAAGAAGTTTGTGTGCATTACTTTTCATACCAGGGAAGAAGAAGAAGAAGGAAATTTTATTTCTCATTATTGTGAAAGTAACATTATAAGAATAAGGAATTGGAGAATAAATTATAACTTTGACATTCAATATAAGTCACATTGGTGGAATACTTTCTTGGTTTTATAAATAACTTAAATAAGCTTAAGTCTTTATATATAGTTAATATAAATAACTAGTAAGGAGTTATAGTTATATGAGGTTATTACCAGTCTAGGGAAGAAGTATTTTTTTCTTATCCCCCATACTAAAGTGTAGGGAACCACACTTGGGTGTTAGATTATTTATAATCCAAACCACTTTACTTGGTATCACATTATAGTGGATAATTCATGTACTGGTAATCATGATACATGGAAAGGAATAGCTACTCTTATTGAGTAATTAACCTTGTGAAAATATCATGTTCCATTGTTTACTTTCTTTTATATGCTTACATAAAATAACAAAGAAGATAATAATAGAACCAAGATACTGATAGGACTAATAGGTAATGGGATAAAAATTAATGACTTGTTTAAAAATTCCCCAACACTGATTCACCCCTCCCCCCTCACCCTCTCAATGTTGATCATACCCCCAAAGTGGTACTAAAAAGTGGTATAATAGACAAGGTTTAACTATATTATATTATATGATTTTAAGTTATTCTCTTTTGAATATTTTAGTTTCTTTCATGTATTAACAATGAAGTACAGTTTTGATGAAGATTCAGTTATCTCACAGCTGAATTCTATTTCTACCAAGACTATGATAAATAATAGAAATAAATATAAAATAAATTTGAATAAGATTTCCCTCCTAAAACAAGAGGAAGATGGAATTTCAGTATCTACATTCCATAATAACAAATAAGATAAATCTGGATTAGAAGGTGAAGAATAGGTGGTTTAAATTACCACCAAGGAGAAGGACAAAATTCCCACTTTAAGTGAGTCAATAAAGTTAAGTAATCATGAGTTATGTAAAAATTATTGTACAAATGTCTTCATGAATAATATCCTATAATAAGTAGTGATTATTATGTATCTAAAACTTCTCAAGATATACCAATTATTATATTAAAACATATTCTACGATTCATTCTTATAGAAATAGTCTCTCATGTTTGTGGAGTCATTGAAATTATATAAGAATAAATCACTCATATGGAAGAAGAAATAGATAACATAGAGAAAGATTTATAGGAAAAGGTTCTAGTATGAATAAATATATCCAAGAAGTTTGGATCCATTAAGACAAGAAAAGTGGGGCTTTAAATAACTTCCTAAAATTTTGAAATTAAATGTCGCAAATAAGTTAAAGAGAAAGATGAATCCCATAAGGATCTTGAATAGAATATCCATTCACTGGAAGAAAAGTTGAAAAATGACATTTATCTCAAGGATTTACAATTTTAAGTGAAATCCAAGAAGATCAAGGAACATGACTCGTTGTTAAAAAAACGTTAAGATGCATGATGAAGTGATTGAAAAAATAAATAAGGGTTAGGAATAGAAGGTGGTTTTGACTATAAAGATCAGAAGAACACACTCAATATGAGATTTCAATAATTAGAATTCAATATTATTAAGAATCCTAGAACAATATAGGATTAACAAAATAAATTGTAAAATTATAGATGAAAAAAAGTGATAATAATCCTACCATAATTTCCATGGTGGATAGAAGAAGTATGGATTCTAGTTTCCCATGAATATCCCAACAAGTATTGATGAAAATTCAAAAACATCATGATTCTGGATCAAATTTAGTATATATAATAAGATTGAGGTTTTTGTGTCAATGTCAGTGATGCAATAAATTTGGGTATTGTGCAATGTATTGTTGGTACAATCCTCTAAATGTTAAAGTACAAAATAACTTTATGGCAAGGATGAGTAAGCCAGAGATTATGTTAAAACATACATGGATTAATAAAAGTATGTATACTTAAAACATATTTATAAATATTGAAATATCTATTATTTTTTAAAAATGGTGTTCATAATATTGTAACATGGTCATCTCAATATATATTAAAATCAGGTGATAAAATAATACCACAGAAGTCGGTGAGGAAAGAATAATCATCCTTGGGAATTAAGAAAAATAATGTTATAAAAAAGAATTATCCTAAGAATATATCAAAAAGTAAAGTTGATAAGTACTTGGATTACAAATCCAAGGATTTGAAGAAGATTGTATCATCTAAAAGAACTATTTAAATAAAGGAACTTGGAAGAATCAATGTTGACAACCGAGAATTGCTTCTAATATACCCAATGATATTTTAGTAATTTGGATATAATATTTAGAGAGAGCAAGTAAAATGGAATAAGAACAAGTAAAGGCTAGTGAAAAAGTAAAATAAAAGATTCCATGTGAAGAAATAAAACATTAAAATAGGTTTTCAATAAAAGTAAACCCTTATATTGAGAAATTTATATGTAAGATATGTAAAGAAGCTAGATATAATGCAAAAGGTTGTCTAAATATTCTTCCAAAATAGGATGTGGTCATAAAAATAATTAATAATTTATTATCCTTGAATGATATTGAGAAGAAAATTTATCAACAAAAATTTAAAGAAGAAATGATAAGATCCATGCTTCCAATAAATAAATCGTAATTGAAGTTTAGATGTGTAAGAATGATGAATGGAAAAAATAGAGAATCTTGGTTGAGAAAATAATCTCAACCCGTTTTTCACATTAAAAATCAAGGAAGTGTGAACTTACTCCCTTGATCTTTGAGTTTTTTATTTTCACTTTCAATATAGGTAGTTAAAGGTAAATTATAATCTTAGGGGGATAACTAGAGATAGTGGATGAGTTGTCAACATTGTATAGTGTTCCTTAAAAAAGTTTCCATCCTAGAATGTTTTCTAATTTGGTACATGGAAAAATATTATGAGAGGGTTTTCCTTGATAAATTGGATATATATGTTTTCAACATGTGATAAAAAATGAATAATATATCATCTTGGTTTGATATTACTTATGGAATTCCAAAGGAATGTACTGAATAAAGATCAATCAGGTTGAATATGTGGGGATTGTCAAGTCTAGATATCCACATGAGGAAGATCTATTTTTATATATTCTCAAAATTAAGTTCCTAAATCATATCTATTAAATGGATTCATCATTATAAAGATTTTAAGAAAGGTCTCATTTATGGGGAAAAAAGTGGAGTATGTTATAAAATCTACTAGAATTATTATTTCATAAAAACCTGATTATTTTAGAATGCACTTAAAGGAGAGTCATTGAAAAAAGTACATCTTTATTAATATTTCGTTCATGGTTAAAAAATGAATCTTAACATAAAGGTGGAGAAGTTGAATTAATCAATGATATAATAAAATTTGAATAATGAAAGTGTACCAAGTCTGATTATCCTACAATTTGTAATTGAATGTTTTTAACATTTTTGTTTAAGTAAGTGTAGGAGTTTCAGTTTGATTCATTCTACAACTATCCTATATCAAAATTGGTATATTTATATTGAAATAAAAGTGGATAACCCTTAAATATGGGATTTTGGGTTCTCATTTCATATTTTAAAAATATCAATTGGTAAAGTATAACATTTTTTTTCTAAATCAAATTCTATTTTTTCTACACTGAGCATGGATCGCATAGAATTAGAATGAAATGATTGATGTAACATTACATAAGAATGAATCGATCCCTTTTCCCATGAACTTTTTATTTATTTATAATAAGGGGAGAGAAAGTGAAATGAATGCTTGAGAAGAAATAGATATAAAGAAGATAAAGATTCACATATCTACTTTTTCATTTTAAAGATACTTTGAAGGTGTTTTGAATAAATAAAAGGGGGGATATTGAAGAGTCCACTTTGTATGTAAGTTGTATTTTATAAAAATTATTGGTTTTAAATGGTTTATTATGGAATATAAATATTCTTTTGCTATCAATATGATTAATAGGTTGTAAAGAATAAGTTTTTTTTAATTTGGTTTAAGTGTCCAAGTACGGTAATGCAGGATATGTAGCCAGGATATTGAAGAGGAAAATAATTTCTCAAGTATTTTTATCTTAAAAATAGATTAAAAATTACTGGAGTTCTTTCCTTTAGAAGATTTTGTGATTTTTAATTACTTGAAATAGAAAGTTATTTGAAGACTTTAAGTTTACTTATAATGATTAGTGAGATAATATTAATGTATATAAAATTTTTATTGATGTTTGGAGAAGAAAATTTGTTATCAACATTATGAATTTTCCTTAAGGAGTTTCCTCAAGAAGTTTCTAGACAAAAAGTTTCAGACAGAGAATGTGAATTCGGATGGATGGAGATGAACGGAAAAAGAAATATGAGATAATAAAAAAAACTTGATTATAATGAGGTGATAGAATGGAGTATGGAACCAAATATTAGTTCAGATAATATTCACAGTTCCATCTGACAAATATATCTAGAAAAAACTATATAAGATTATGCTTAGTGGTAGGTTCCTCATTGAGTAAACATCATAATTCCAAGTGGTTTTGATTCAAGATAATTATTGGAAGAAGAAAAGTATTTGTGAAAAGGAGGAAAATAAAGTGACGCTTTACTAGTATTAAAAGTAATAAGCATAATGTTATATAAAGGTTTTCATGATTCCAACTAAAGGTGTTTGAGGGAAGAAGTTTGTGTGACTTGGTGGAGATAATATTTTCAAACAAAGGTTTTGTGACAAAACTTCTGGACTGAGTTTAGAGGAGCAGTCTGATTGGAGAAATTTATTTCAGATAGAGTCCACCATATGAAGATTGTGTGAGGATGTATAAAGTGTTTCAAAAGAACTTTGGGTGTCCATCAGATAAAGATATAAAGATGAAAATTTATAGGTTAATTATATAGTGGTTGTCGATCTAAATCATCAAACAGAGGTTTCTAAGAAAATTCATTAAATGGAGGTTTCCAAGAAGTGGCATCAGAAATATGTTTCCAAATGAAGTTGTATCTGATATAATTTTCTATATAAATTCATCATATGGTGGTCTCTAAGTGATGTTCATCAGAAATAAGTTTCTAGGAAAAGGCATCATATAGAAGTCTCTGATCTATGACATCCAATAAAATGTTATGATGACATCTGATAGAGTATTACAAATTCATCAAATAAATTTTTACAATGTCTTCAGATGGTGTTATATGAAGTCATTAGATAGAGTCCAATGGACAAACTTGTGAAAATTTATCAACTAGATAAGTTTTTATGGAATATCAGAAGTAAAGGGAGATCTAAGAGTACATCGGATAGAGTACTACTAGATAGAGGATGTTATTATGAATAAGTACTATATAAAGAGTTCAAATATCTTTAAAAATATTTTTTAAAGTCATTCATTGTGATAATGTTGAGATATATAATCCATTCTTTGATAATCATGAAGGAATGATCATGATTATATTTGAGGTTTGAGGAATTTTAAAATAATATTTTTGATACTAAGATTTTAATAAAGTTCCTACAAATAATTTTGACTACTATATTTTAAGAAGTTTTAAAGGTGTTAAAATAAATAATGACTTGATTGGGGAATTCTAATTTGAGTTTTCACCTCTCCCTAAGTTTTAGGAGAAACTATGACTATATAAATCGGAGTTGGTGCACCATGTAAAGGTTGATCGAGCTTTTTTTATCAAGTTTTTTGGATATGATTTTTTTGGAATAAGTAAAGTGTCATAGTAAAGTTCAGGCCAAAAAACATGAGATTAATTCTCTTTTGGGTCAAAGTATTCGATGGAGTATAAGGAACCATATGAAGCAGGAAGTACTGGACAGAGTAGAAGTACTAGATGGAGAAATAAAACATCAGAGGAAGAAGTGAAGTATCGGGAGAATGGGTACAAGATGAATAAGAGAATAAGGTTTTGAAAGAACTGATATCAGATGGATAGGTAGTGGACAAACTGATATCAGATAGGTGGGTAATGAAAGAAAAAGTAACATACACACATGTATCAAACAGAGTCATTATAAATGGATAGGTATCAGATAGAGTAGTACCAGATGAATAATTTTATACAGAATTATCATAAGGACAGGTTTTGGATGAAGGAGGAATATAATGAAAGAATAGAAGAAAATGAGGAGGATAAGTCTTGTGTTTATGCAAGAAAATTAGCACACCGTTTTCTACTATGAATAGGATTAAGTTCATGTGCATTACTTTTCATTCAAGGGTAGAAGAAGAAGATTTTCTTGATCATTATTGTGAAAGTAACATTAAAATAATAATGAACTGAATAAAAATCACTATTTTTACATTCAATAGAAGTCACATTGGTGGAATACTTTCTTAGTGTTTCATAGAACTTGAAGAAGTTTAAAAGGGTTTACATAGTTAGTATAAAGAACCAACATGGAGTTTTAGTTGGAATAGATTATTACCAATCCATAAAATAAATATTGTTTCATTATTCCATCTCCTAAAATGTAGGGAACCACACTAGGGTGTTTTATTATTTCTAAGCCAAACCATTATACATGGTCTCACATTATAGTGTAGAATTCATGTATTGGTCATCACCATACAGAGTAAATACTGTCTTCTTTTATTGAGTAGTGAACCCTATAAAAATATCATGTGCCATTATTTAATTTATTTCATATACTTGAATACGATAATGATGAAGAGAATAGGCGAAAAAATATCCTGATAGTTCTAAGACTTAAAGTTATAAAAATTATTCATTGGTTTTAAAACATACATAATGTTGATTCACCCCCCCCCCCCCCAATGTTGATCATATCCTAAATTGGTCCAAAAAAATAAATGGAACTAATTCCATTTTATAGGATATCCTCAACCCTCTTCATTAAATTAAGAGAGTCATATGTATCATGTGTGTAACACCGCAATATTTTATGAAAAACATTCTTTTAATTTATTTGATGTATTGTGTTGTATGATACCCCACTATTATCTTGCATTATACGTAACACCGTATTAGCTTGCAGTATATGCAACACTAATCTTGGATCGTGTTACACACAATTTTGATTTTGTTTGATAGTAGTTATTCTACGCAAAATTGAGTATATATATATATATATATATTCAATGTATTAATGAAATATGGTTGGATTATTTTATATGAAACAATGGAGGAGTATTTCAGAACATGAAACCCTGACTTGGCTGGCATTACACGCAATCGCGACCTTCCTCGATAGCGCGTGTTGTACGCAATACCGGGTTTTACTAAACAATGATATATTATTATAATATTATTATGGACTAGCCATTATGAATAGTATTTACTACATTTTGAATTTTATAACATTATTATTCATCTTACATATTTTCTAGAGCATGGTATGAGAAGTAAATAAATTTTTTGGGTAAAATAAGTATTTTTCAAAAAATGTAGTTTTGCCGCCTTTTGATGGTGCACCCACTTTAAATCTAGTTTTTGACATGTTTATAAGTTCAATTTGATAAAATAAAATTATTCCTTAGAATCTGGATATAAAAATTTAATTGGGATAAATTTTTCATATTATTCTGATAACTTTCATATTTTGATAAATAGTAAAAACACGCTATATTTTAATTAAAAACAACTTATTTCATCGCAATAATTTATATGGTTAGATTATCTTTTTAATTGGTTTTAAAGTTTAATTAGAAGATATTTTTACCATTTAATACAATGTTTTTCATTGTAATTAATTTCACTTTGAAATTGGATATAAACAAGTATCAATCTTTTGATAGTTATTGTTTCTTAAAAACACGCAATTTGTTTTGATAACGGGAATTAATTTTAAAATTAATTAATGCCACTACTATGTTTTGAATTTTGAAAAATAGACATCAATTTTGAATTTGGAATATCAAATAATTCTTAGGATGAATTTTTGGTATTTTTCTAAAAAACTTCAATTTTCGATGAATAGTGAAACCACTTAGAGATAGTTAAAAAAACTGACTTTTTCATTTAAATGAAATTTTACCACCTATGTGAATTGAATTTCAAAAATCCGAGAGACACGGTTAATATCAAGGACTAAAATGTGGTTCAATGAGATGAAAATAATTTTTGGTGAATAGTAACTTTTTACTTTTTTTTACCACAGTTAAAAGTAAATAGGGTAATTAAGGGTAAAAATGATATTATTATTACCCTAAAACATGTCCTAATTCTATTAGATAAGTTTAATTAGACCAAAAACAACCTTAGGAATAAAATATGACCATTTAGGCCCACTTGGATTAGATTAGGACATTTATTGTTAATTTATTTAAAGAAGGGTTAAAATAGTTAAAATCAATGTTTAATAACTAAATCATTTTTAATATAAGATTATACATAAGATAAATTCGGCTATAAATATTCATTAGAAATAAAAAAATATTTCCTACATAATGGTATTTTATTTATAATTTTTAGACATAAAATAATTTAATTTATTTATGACACAATGACGATGCAGTAATTATCTTATTAATGAAATATTGACATAATTGATGTTATAAATACCCAAATAAATGTAATTTGAGACTTTTTATGAATTAAAATAATTTTTTAGGTTAATATGACATGTTATTATTGATTTAATTAACTTTTTTTGAACTAATAATTATGTTATTATTTTCACAAAAATCAATTACCAAATAGTGTCAAAATTGACATAAAATAGTTTGTAAAACAAATATTATATTATTAATTGTTATTTTATTCCTAAAAATATAATGTTCGGCCAAATGACTTATATAAGGTTATATATATTAATAATAAACAACTTGGGGTTCTTTTGTCTTGTTATAGTAAGTTTATTAACCTTATAGTTTAAGAAAACAAGAAGACACGGTAAAAGTAAAATTATTTAACTTAAGGTTAAATCTAAACGATAATGTTAAAATAGAAACCTAAACTTGTCTAAATTCTATTGGATGAGAGGATTTAGACCCATACCCACATTATATTCTAAATAAATCAATTTGGAGCTATTAAAAACCGAATATGACTTTATAATAAAATAATATTTTTAGTTTTTCCAAAGGTGCCCCTCTCCTCCCTTATAAAAGGGAACCTCATCCCTCTCTTCCTCACACTACTTTGAGCCTTCAAGCTCGTCCCAACCCTTCCAAATTCTATTTTTCACTTCCACAGAAACACCCTAGAGGTTCTGGTCTTCTTCAAAGACCAATTTTAGTGCCCTAAGAGGATTTCTCAAAGAGGTGCTTCAAAGAAGAGGTAATGTCTATTACCGATTCTTTCAACTTTATTTCTTCTTCCACTTATTCTTATTTAGTTGTTTCATTGTTAAGTAATAACATCAGTATAACTTATATACTTATATGTTATTATAAGCATGAAACAACCCTATTTCACCATCTATCCATCCTACGGAAAACGAAATCACCACTCGTGCGTACGTACGGAATATTGTCTCCACGCCGTGGTGAAATATGTTTTTCCACTAACACCTTACATGGATGGGTATAATGGTGTAAAGAATAACTATATATGGTTATTATAAGATCATACTGATTTTGATATATTATACCATCCACTCCAATTCTATTCAATAATTATGGGAACGATATCATCGCTCGTGCGTACGTACGGACTACCGTCTCCACGACGCGATGAGATTCATTCTCCATGTTAACCATACATGAATTATCATAAAGTTTATTTAATGAATAATAATGAAATATATGAAATAATAATGATACTGTATTTATGTATATATATATGTATGTCATCTATTTAGTTTCATTCAATTCAATAAGGAAACAAAAACAACATTCATGAACGGTGTATTTCATTCCTTTTATCTATCTATAATATATATGTATATGATGAATATATATTATATATAAATCATGTTTTACATTATAGAATTATATAAATCAGGATATAAGTACTAATATCAAGAACGACAAGTTGAAACACATACGATAAATGAAATGATTTTACCCAAAACGCTGCTTTAACATGGAATTTACAAAAGAACGGGTAATATAAAGTCATAAGTGAAACATATATGATATCATAACAATGAATATGATTATGTAATAAGTCAATGATATTATTTAAATCATTATACAGGAGGTTAGGATACGTACGAATCATATCGGACCTAAGGTAAGGGATAATTTTTCAAATCTCATTTTTATCAGAGATTGCTTATTCGTAAGTATTTACTGGGGTTATTGCTATCATCCATGTCCATGTTTTATAAAAGTTTATTCATGTATTTTTAAAGTCCTTTTTACCCATTTTGACTTTTACTCCATATTATGGAAGGAATATTTCTTTTATTTACCCTACAAGGTACTTTCTGACTTTTCCGGCCAAAGTACGAGAAGAATGTTTTTTTTAACTTATACTGCACGAATGGATTTTTCGGTTTTATAAAAGCCTTATTTTCATGAAGCTTCCTCCAAAAGATTTCATGACCATTTTCAACAAAATATTTTTCTTTTAAAATTGCATGTCATTTTGTGAATAGAGAATGATTTTGAAGAAGAAAGGATATTTTCCTCAAGAATTCATTTCAAGTGTTTTATCAAAACCATTTTTCATCTAAGATGACATTATTTCATATGTGTATGTTTCAAGTATCATGTCTCTATGATTTAAATGGTTTCACTTTTCTTATTATGAAATGATATACATTTATTTTATATGGGTTATGTGATGATGGGATGATGTTTATGAAACCCATTTTATTCGTTGGGTTATTATGAATAATGTATGTTTATTTTGTGGCACGAGTAAGAATGATTTAATTATGAGATGGGTGGGACCTATATATCCCTCCAATGTATTGGGTAAAGATTTATATCTCATGAGATAGACATGGCTAGAACGGAAAGTTAAACCGGTTCAGTAATACAGGACTGGAATGAGGAGTGAACTCGATTTAGAAAGGGACTTTGTCCACTAAGATGGTCTTGGTAGCAATGCCTTGGCTACTATGGAAATCATATCATGTGCTTAATGGTTGCCAAAATTACATGTTTTATTCCCATGATAATTTATCATGATTAATGTTTCTTCATGATCTATGCCTTACATACTGCCATGTTTTATGTCATTGCTCAAGATTTTGATTTTTATATTTTATGCTCATGTTTTTTTTACATTCAAATTTCTAAGGATTGTTTTATGTTCTCTATGCTTACCCTTACTGAGAATTTGAGCTCACCCCTTTTATATTTTCTTTTCCCCAGGATATAAAGAAAGGTTTTAGGTAAGAAAAAAAAGGAAGATCTTTATGGGAGATGTTGAAGATCTTTCACCACGATTAGAAGATTATATTCCGAGTTTCCAAAGATACTAAACTATTACGGTCCTTGTGTGTCAGTTTTTGTTATGTATTAATTATTCTGCAAAATTAATGTAATGTCCATATACGTCAAGCTTTGGGTCTCTACAGTTGGTATCAGAGGAAAGTTTTAGTCAACCTTTGGAAAATAGGATGCGAAAACTATAGTGAGATCCCTAGAGATATTTCTAAGGTATGTCTAGGGATGTCCCTAAGGTTAAGTATAAGTATAGGTTATAGTCCTAGAATTATGGTAAAGATATTAGAATTAAACCTAAGATGTTAGATGTCGAAGGTACTCCCCTTGATTATGTTATTTTCCTTGTATGATTTTCACCTCTCACAAAATTATTTTTGTATTTTAGTCAATGGAGGGAACCAGAAGGAATTAGGTTAACATTGAATCCAATGGACAAATTGGTGACTATGAGCAACAAAATTGCATAATGCCTAGAGAGAAAGATATTGTGATTATTTTGAATCAGTCATCGCGATATATGATTAACAAGGTGAAATTTAGTGGTATGCCTAATTCATCAAATAAGAGGAAGGTAGACTTTTATGCATGTTCGCATGTTGAGGAGCATAAAGAAAGGAAGATTGAGATTTCTAAAGAAGGGAAGAAGAACCTTGAAAAATACCTAAAATGGAGGGGAAGATGTTATCTGTGTGGAGAAAAGGGTCATAGAGTGATAGACTGTTATGGAGTTCAATGTCTTATTTGTGGAAAACATGGGCATTACCCAACTCAATGCCCTGACCTAAAAAGTTACTTCTAAATCAAGGAAGGACTTATTCCAGGGCAATAATTGAAGAGTATGGATTGAATTTTTTATGTATTGGTATTCAATAATAATGTTGTTGAGGTACTTTTATGGTGTATTAGAATATTTTTGTATTAGTCTATTGTGGTTTCCAATAATTTTATGGTATCAGTAACCATTAAAAGTGATTCAAATATTTTGGAAAGCATATGATATGCGCATAATGAAGGGATAAAGAGAAAATGAAATGTTTGATAGTATTCATGAGCTCATGATTGATATAAGGACTAAGTGATATCATGGTTTGAGTATATAGAATTTTGAGGATTTTGGTATGTGGAAAGTTTTAACTTTTAACTGCATTCATGTTTTCACTAAGGTTCAATGGGTATTCATTTTTTTCAAGAGAATACATGATTAAGGCCTTCGAATTTTTGGAATGTGACCAAAAAGACATATCTTATGATATATGTGGATCAACGATGGTATTAACATGCTTGTTATATGAACTCTTTGGTAATCGTTTTCACTATAATATGAGATTGGACAACAGTATTTTGGATAAGCCTAAAGATTGGAATCAATTATGTTAGATGTAAGTTAGTATTGTTTAAGGCTAGAACTTTTTCGATATTATTGATGGAAAGTTATAATAATGTATTTTTGGAAAGAAAGGACAACCTTCAGGACGGGCGACAGCCCATCGCTTCGGACAAGGCTGTGGGAATCGAACCCACAACCAAAGTGCGACTAGCCTTTATTGCCTACCACTGGCCTATAGGAAGTCCCTATTTAGTAGAAACTAGTTTTATTATATTAATTAGTATGATATATGAAGTATAAGTCCATTTTAGGAACTATATATGATTAATCTCACAATAGATGGACTTATGTATTTTTGATAACTCTTCTAACCTTTTGTTTGAGACAGATGGAATGACCCATCATTCTATCACATGATCTACTAACACTTCACGAATGACAAATTCAACTTCATTTCTTTAAGAGATGAAGTGGAAATTGTCCAAAGAACGACCAACGGTGATATTATACCAAAATCATGAAAGTATTTCTTCTAATTCCAATTTCATCAACTTTAGGGAAATGATATTGAAAACCAAAAATGTTGTCCTAGTAATATTATATCCAATGAATCAGATGGTGCCTTAGATCATCACAAAGTTGTGGCTTTGTGATTGTTGGCTTTTTCATAGTCATGTTCTCTACCACTCTCCATCATAACATGATGGTTAATTTTTCTTCCATATCCATATTGTCACTTATGTTGTCCTATGTGGAAACCCAATTCTGAGTTACTTTGGGTTACCATTATGATTCTAACTTCCTTTTTTAAAATGAAGTTTTAGTATTCCTTTTTACGATGTGGGTTTCTATGAAAGAAACTTTCAAATAGTAAACGATTTATAACTCCGACAAATTTCGAGGGCGAAATTCATTTTAAGGGGGGTAGAATATAACACCGTGAGATTTTATGAAAAACATTATTTTAATTTATTTGATGTATTGTGTTGTATGATACCCCACTATTATCTTGCATTATACGCAACACCGTATTAGCTTGCAGTATATGCAACACTAATCTTGGATAGTGTTAAACACAATTTTGAGTTTGTTTGATAGTAGTTATTCTACGCAACATTGAGTATATATATATATATTCAATGTATTAATGAAATATGGTTGGACTCTGTTATACGAAACAACAGAGGAGTCTTTCACAACACGCAACCCTGACTTGTCTTTCATTACATGCAATCGCGACCTTCCTCGATAGCGTGTGTTGTACGCAATACCGGGTTTTACTAAACAACGATATATTATTATAATATTATTATGGACTAGCCGTTATGAATATTATTAACTAAATTTTTAATTTTATAACATTATTATTCATCTTAAATATTTTCTAGAACATGGTATGAGAACTAAATAAATTTTTCGGGTAAAATAAGTATTTTTTAAAAAATGCAGTTTTGTCGCCTTTTGATGGCGCACCTACTTTAAATCTAGTTTTTGACATGTTTATAAGTTAAATTTGAAAAAATAAAGTTCTTTCTTGGAATCTGGATATAAAAATTTAATTGGGATAAATTTTTCATATTATTCTGATAACTTTCATATTTTGATAAATAGTAAAAACACGCTATATTTTAATTAAAAACAACTTATTTCATCGCAATAATTTATATGGTTAGATTATCTTTTTAATTAGTTTTAAAGTGAAATTAGAATATATTTTTACTATTTAATCCAATATTGTTCATTGTAATTAATTTCACTTTGAAATTGGATATAAACAAGTATCAATCTTTTGATAGTTATTGTTTCTTAAAAACACGCTATTTGTTTTGATAAAGGGAATTAATTTTAAAATTAATTAATGCCACTTATATGTTTTCAATTTGGAAAAATAGACATCAATTTTGAATTCGGAAAAATCATATAATTCTTAGGCTGAATTTTTGGTATTTTTCTGAAAAAACTTCAATTTTCGATGAATGGTGAAACCACTTGGTGACAGTTAAAACAAAACTGACTTTTTCATTTAAATGAAATTTTACCACTTCTGTGAATTGAATTTAGAAAATCTGAGAGACATGGTTAATATCAAGGACTAAAATTTGGTTCAATGAGATGAAAATAATTTTTGGTGAATAGTAACTTTTTACTTTTTTTTACCACGGTTAAAAGTAAATAGGGTAATTAAGGGTAAAAATGATATTAGTATTACCCTAACACATGTCCTAATTCTATTGGATAAGTTTAATTCGACCCAAAACAACCTTAGTAATAAAATATGACCATTTAGGCCCACTTGTATTAGATTAGGACATTTATTATTAATTTATTTAAAGAAGGGTTAAAATAGTTAAAATCACTATTTAATAACTAAATAATTTTTAATATAGGGTTATACATAAGATAAATTCGACTATAAATATTAATTATAAATATAAAAAGACTTCCTACATAATGGTATTTTATTTATAATTTTTAGACATTAAATAATTTAATTTATTTATGACACAATGATGATGCAATAATTATATTATTAATGAAATATTGACATAATTGATGTTATAAATACCCAAATAAATGTAATTTGAGACTTTTTATGAATAAAACTAATTTTATAGGTTAATATGACATGTTATTATTGATTTAATTAACTTTTTTATAACTAATAATTCTTTTATGATTTTCACAAAAATCAATTACCAAATAGTGTCAAAATTGACATAAAATAGTTTTTAAAACAAATATTATATTATTAATTTTTATTTTATTCCTAAAAATCTAAGGTTCGGCCAAATGACTTATATAAGGTTATATATATTAATAATAAACAAATTGGGGTTCTTTTGGCTTGTTATAGTAAGTTTATTAACCTTATAGTGTAAGAAAACAAGAAGACACTCTAAAAGTAAAATTATTTAACTTAAGGTTAAATCTAAAAGATAAGGTTAAAATAGAAACCTAAACATGTCTAAATTCTATTGTATGGGAGTCTTTTGACCCATCCCCACATTAGATTCTAAATAAATAAATTTAGAGCTATTAAAAACCGAATATGACTTTATAATAAAATAATATTTTTAGTTTTTCCAAAGGTACCCCTCTCATCCCTTATAAAAGGGCACCTCCTCCCTCTCTTCCTCACACCACTTTGAGCCTTCAAGCTCGGTCAAAACCTGACAAATTATCTTATCCACTTCCATAGAAACATCCTAGAGGTTTTTTTCTTATTCAAAGACCAATTTTAGTTCCCTAAGATGAGGTCTCAAAGAGGCGCTTCAAAGAAGAGGTAATGTCCGTTACCGATTCTTTCAACGTTATTTCTTCTTCCACTTCTTCTTCCTTAGTTGTTTCATTATGAAGTAATAACATCAGTATAACTCATATAATTATATGTTATTATAAGTATGAAACAACCCTATTTCACCATCTATCCATCCTACGGAAAACTAAATCACCACGCGTGCGTACGTACGGAATATTGTCTCCACGCCGTGGTGAAATCTGTTTTTCCACCAACACCTTACATGGATGGGTATAATGGTGTAAATAATAACTATATATGGTTATTATAACATCATACTGATTCTGATATATTATATCATCCACTCCAATTCTATTCAATAATTATGGGAATGATATCATCGCTCGTGCGTACGTACGGACTACCGTCTCCACGACGCGATGAGATTCATTCTCCATGTTAACCATACATGAATGATCATAAAGTTTATATAATTAATAATAATTAATTATATTAAATAATAATTCTAATTGATTTATGTATATATATATGTATGTCATCTATTTAGTTTCATTCAATTCAATAAGGAAACTAAAATAGCGTTCATGAACGGTGTATTTCATTCCTTTTATCGATCTATAATATATATATGTATATAATGAATATATATTATATATAAATCATGTTTTACATTCTGGAATTATGTAAATCAGGATATAAGTAATAATATCAAGAACGATAAGTCGAAACACATACGATAAATGAAATGATTTTACCCAAAACGCTGCTTTAACATGAAATTTACAAAAGAACGGGTAATATAAAGTCATAAGTGAAACATATATGATATCATAACAATGAATCTGATTATTTAATAAGTAACTGACATTATTTAAATCATTATACAGGAGGTTCGGATACGTATGAAGCATATCAGACCAAAGGTAAGGGATAATTTTGAAAATCTCATTTTTATCCGAGATTGCTTATTCGTAAGTATTTACTGGGGTTGTTTGCTATCATCCATGTCCACGTTTTATAAAAATGTATTCATGTATGTTTAAATTACTTTTTAACCATTTTGAATTTTATCCCATGGTATGGAAGTAATCTTTCTTTTATTTACCCTACAAGGTACTTTTTGACTTTTTCGGCCAAAGTACGAGAAGAATGTTTTTTTAACTTATATGGAACGAATGGATTTTTACAGTTTTATAAAGCCTTATTTTCATGAAGCTTCCTCCAAAATATTTTATGACCATTTTCAACAAAATCCTTTTCTTTTAAAATTTCATGTCATTTTGTGAAAAGAGAATGATTTTGAAGAAGAAAGGATATTTTCCTCAAGGATTCATTTCAAGTGTTTTATCAAAACCATTTTTCATCTAAGATGACATTATTTCATATGTGTATGTTTCAAGTATCATGTCTCTATGATTTACATGGTTTCACTTTTCTTATTATGAAATGATATCCATTTCTTTTATATGGGTTATGTGATGATGGGATGATGTTTATGAAACCCATTTTATTCATTGGGTTATTATGAATAATGTATGATTATTTTGTTTCACAAATAAGAATGATTTCATTATGAGATGGGTGGGACCTATATCTCCCTCCAATGCATTGGGTAAAGATTTATATCTCATGAGATAGACATGGCTGGAACGGCAAGTTAAACCGGTTCAGTAATATAGGACTAGAACGAGGAGTGAACTCGATTCAGAAAGGGAATTTGTCCACTAAGATGGTCTTGGCAGCAATGCCTTGGATACTATGGAAATCATATCATGTGCTTAATGGTTTCCACAATTAAATGTTTTATTCTTATGCTAATTTATCATGATTAATGTTTCTTCATGATCTATGCCTTACGTACTGCCATGTTTTATGTCATTGCTCAAGATTTTGATGTTTAGATTTTATGCTCATGTTTTTTTTTTACATTCAAATGTCTAAGGATTGTTTTATGTTCTCTATGCTTACCCTTACTGAGAATTTGAGCTCACCCCTTTTATGTTTTCTTTTCCCCGGGATATAAAGAAAGGTTTTAGGTAAGAAAAAAAAAAGAGAAGATCTTTATGGGAGATGTTGAAGATCTTTCACCACGATTAGAAGATTATATTCCGAGTTTCCAAAGACACTAAACTATTACGGTCCTTGTGTGTCTGTTTTTGTTATGTATTAATTATTCCGTAAAAGTAATTTAATGTCCATGTACATCAAGATTTGGGTCTCTACAATGTGCCATCACATAGCACTCGTATGTTAATGCTTCTTAGAGTATATTACCATTTTAACATTTCAAACAGATCATTGTTCCATAAATGATTCTAGCTCTTTAATTCATAACCAATGAAACTGTGTGGGAGGGCATGTCTAAATTCATGTACTCAAATTCATAATCCCAAGATATTATAGGGTAAATACAGTCTCAATATATACATCACATTCATACCAGACTATGATGGCACTAATGTATGTTCAAGATTCTGCATATGGATACATTAGTGATGTATCTTTGAGGTCATTATTGAGGATATATTAGAGGAAACATATCCTCAAGCTTCTAATTTACATCACATGAATATCCTTTTAATGCACATCTAAAAAACAGCAGTATATTATAATTATGTGATATATCCAATGGATGTAAAAAACACATTCCTTTATGGAAATTTATTTAAGGATATGCACACACACACACACCCATATACACACACACACACACATACATACATATATATATAATACAACCAAAAGTATTTAAATATATAAGAAATTTTATTATGATTTGTAAGCTTCAACAATCCATTTATGGGCTAAAACAAGATTTTATGTATTATAATATTCATTATGATGAAGCTATCAACCATTTTGACTTTATCAAGAATGGGGATAAACCTTGTGTATATAAATGAATAAGTGATATCATGGTCATATTTTTAGTGTTATATATTAAATACATGCTTCTCATCGAAAATGACATTACAATGTTACAATCAGTGAAAAATTGGTGAGGAAAATTATTATCGATAAACTATATTGGTGAAGAAACATACATTCTAGTTATGAATATCTATAAATATCGATCTAAATGGATACTTAAAATTTTTCAAAAACATATACATTGGTAAAATTTTAAAAAAATTAACCTAAAAACTCTAAAAGGGGTTTTTTACATATGTTACATGACAAGAGTCTTCCAAACACACAGTTTCCTTCAACTATTAAAGAACAAGAACATGTGAGTAAGATTCCATTTTCTTCTGATTTTGTATTCATTAAGTAGGTTATTTTATTTACCCATCTTAATGTATCTCATATAATAAGTATAATTAAAATATATAAATTAAATCCTTGTGAAATTAATTATGTATCCATAAATTATATCTTGAAATACTTGAGAAGAACTCATAATGTATTCTTAGTCATTGGTGGTGATGGAGATATTTTTATAAAGGGATAAATCAATGATTTTTTAAAACATACAAATATGACTTTAGATCTCAGTGAGAATTTTTATTTTTTCTAAGTAGTAGATCCATAATTTAGAAAAGTTAAAAGAAACTGGCAGTTACAGATTCTATAATAGAAGATGAATATATCACAATATCTGATGTGGATAAAGAATTTTTTTAGATAAAGGAGTTCATTTTTTAATTAAAGTTATCCCAAGAATCATACATCCAATTGAAATATATTATGATAATAATAGTGTGGTTTGACAAGATAAGGATCCTAGGTCTGACCATATATCCAAATATATTCTTTATTGATTTCATCTAATTTGAGAGATAATTGAGAGAGGTGATGATAATATGTTTTGACTTTTTATAGATCATAATATTATAGATCCCATAAAAATACCATTATGAAAAAAAAAGTTTAAAATACACTTCGGTTCTATTATTTTTAGATACATTAGCAACTAGATTTAGTCTAAGTGGTATATTATTAGTGTTTTTCCCCTAAAGTTAGTGAATTGTTTTTGAATTAGGAATTTTTTGTATCATGAAATTATAAAAACACATTATTATTTATTTATTTTTGTTTCATAGAATGTGGGAAATGATATGATGAAAACCCCATAGAGTATATATGTATTACTAGGTCACCCCAAATTAATTGTTCCAACTAATTCCCAATACACCCAAAGAGGATGGGTGAATTAGGATGTTCAATTATTTTGATTTCTCACTGGATCTTACTCTCATGTTAGAAAGAATAATTTGAACCTATCAATTTCCAAACCCACAAGTGATATATGATACACAAACAGTGTATACATGTTTATTTTACTTGGTTAATCATAAGGGCTAGTCTAAGGAGCATACACCGAAATTGTGTTTATATACTAGGGGTTAACACTGTGCACTGTATATGTTACAAATGTTTCAAAAGGGAACACTATCGATCCAGTGCCACACCCTCTTATTTTCCTTTATAAACTACTCAATGATAAGAAATAAAAATATGTGATATAGAAATATTTTTTAAATATTATTAAATAATAATAAAAACACCTCTCTATAAAGGGTGATGTAATTTTACATCTAGTCCTTTTTCACATCCTAATCTTTAAAGGGATTATTCTCCAATTTCTATCTTCTCTAGATCTTTAAATGTTTATATTATTTTTTCTTCTCTCTCACTCTATTTTTCTTATATCAATACCCCTATTAAATAGTAGTATCATTACTCCAAAATGTATCCCATTCATTTTTCTCTTGTGCTTCCTTAAAGGGTATTTATTATCACTCATTAACCACCCATAATATAAGCAGCTTTCTTTCTCTAAATATTCCATAAAAATTCCTGATGAGATTTACTATTATATTTAATGTATTGACCATGTAATTTTTATATAATCACCATGGCATAGTTATTCCTTCCATATAAAACACCCTCTAATATGGATTTCATTATTCTAACCTACCTGTGTTGTATTAACTCTAGAAAAACTCAATGCTCTAAATTCCTTCATTCGTATTATGGTTCTTTTCTATTACTCATTTTGGTATCTTCGGGTTGAAGTTACTTGAAAATAATTTCCCTTAAAAATGGCTTCCACAACACTCTAATTTGGATTTAATGTTTTTCATAGGTAAACTCACAATGTGAAACATCAATATATATGATGTGGTGAAAATAATATGGCTACTATATAACCACTATGAACATGTTTCAGTGCTCTATGGTGTGGTTACTTATTCAGGATCCCACCTCAACTTACATAAATCATCCACAGTGACCTCCACAATGTGGTATGCATCATTTCCCTATGTTATGTCTACCAAGAATACTTTTGTAATAGTCACATACTCTTTAATACCATATCAAAATTTCTATCATGAGGGTGGTTTTTAATTACCCAATATTTGATATAAGCTTCCATTGAATTCTTTTGGTACCACCTCATACCAAAAATATTATCCATAGTGTTGCCCATCTCCACGGCTTTTCTTTGGTTCCACCCCATGGTCCTCATGCTAGTCCAAACTTTGTGTTGTCTCTATTCCTCATTCACCCCCAATTACTGATTTCAGTTGATCTTGAATGATGCCTCATGGAAACAGAGTCTATATACAATGGATAGTAAAGGCTTGTGATGTTTTTCATTTATTATTCCTGTTTTTTATTTTCTCCATAAAATTCAATCACCATAGTTATCAACTGCATCATGATTCCAACCTTCTCACCATTTTACAAACTCTATATATTCAAACTTTCAAATTTTTCATATATATTTTTGTTACTTACTTCCTCTATGGTCACAATGTATTTTCTAGGATCACCAAAGTGTGGCTCCTTATTACAACACCAATATTATCACCAATATTACACACACTTCAGGCTTCATCATAGGAGCTTCTAATCAACTCCTATATTATAATAAATTCAATATAACAAACCAAATATTTCAAAAATATCTACTTTTGGAATTTATTTTCAATTATCCATATTATTTTACAAACAAACTCCCCTTGAAATTGTGTGGTTTAATTTTCCAATATCATCTCTCTATCCCATTGATAATGAAATTAAAAGGGTTTTCTTGAAACTTTCACTACTCTAGAAACTAAGAAATGTGTGTATAATAATTTCTTTAATCCTATATGAGTTGAATATCGGTATAGTAAATAAGATAAATCATTAATTTACACAATATTGTTAATAAATTACATTCCATCCTTCTCTTAGTGGCTAGATCCCCCTATATTTGACACCAACCACAAGAAGTTCTTCTATAAGAACAACCAATTTATAGATATAGAATTGTATATAATGGGGAGAGGGAAAATTCTAAACCTCCTCAAGCTAAGGGAGGTGGTTTAACTCTAAGTTTCAGCTAATGAATTTCAAACTCTGATATGTCTAATGGTTAGATATCTACCACTTTCTAATTTATAACCACATTATTTAGATTGATTATACCTTACTCAAACTTCTCTTTAATAAAATGGTGCTGGATATTGATTTGTTTCAATAGGGAATGTTATACCAGATTATTCATTAACTATATTTTACTTTGGTTATCACAATATTATATCATGAGATTCTTCATTTCTTCTCTAAAATCTTCCAACTAATATTTCATCCAATCCAGTTGTGTGTACACATATTGATGAAATGTATTTCTATTTGGTTATACTAAGGGATGTGATCTCCTACTTTTTTATAATCCATCCAATACACTTACTTCTAATGAAAAATGTTCCTCCACTTCTGGAATTTATATCCACAAATTATCCATCCCAATCCACATCGTAGTAAGCATATAATTCCTTTATATTCAATATGTAACACATTAACCCATAATCAATTATTTCTAGAATATACCCCATGATTTGTTTCACTGCCAAGAGATATTCCTCCTTGAGGAGGTTTTTTTATCTGGAATCGAGGAATGTTGTAAAGAAAATATTTTTTCTCATTTTTGTAAGGTTTTTTAGGCTTCTAATCATTCTTTGGTAAAGTGTTTGATTAATATATTTCCCTTCCTAATGTTTTCCTTTCTTAGTTCTAACCATTATAGGTGTTGAAATTGACTTTCTATAATTCTTATCAAACCTTTTGAGAAATTCCATTGTATATTTGGTCTGAGAAACTGAAGTATAACTAAATTTCTGGATAACTTATAGCTTGAGGGAAAATTTTAGTTCCCTAATCATTGAAATTTCAAACTTTATTCTCATTAACTTGACAAGATCTTTCACTGAATTCTGTTTTCATTCTCTGAATATGATTTCATCAACATTGACGATCACTATAAACTATTCTTCCTTGATAAAATTTATATATATATATTGGGATTGGTTCATCCTATACTAAATTATATATTCTTAAATAATGCATCCAATCAAGAATACCAAAATTTAGGTGCTTTTTTGAAGTTTTGAAACAAGTTCTTTAATTTTGTTACCTTTGATTGATCATCACTAATAATAAAACCCGCCAGTTTCTCAATTTAAACTTCATATTTGAGAATTCCACTTAAAAATTTCATCTTGACACGTATTTGGGATATTTTAAATTTATTTTGGATATACATAATAAGAAAGATCCTTATTGGATATAATCTAGATACTGGTGTGAAAGTCTATTCCGTATTAACTCCTTAAACTTGTATATACTTATTTCACATTAATCTAGATTTTTTTTAATCACCTTTGTATGATAATCATTTTTATTTCTAAAATACATTTGGTTACTATAATATTATCATTTTTCATCCTATACATGAGCTCCCAACTCTAATTTTTCTCAATGAATTATCCTTTACTATTCCTTCAAATGAGGTTGTATCCACTTGATACACTATATAAATGTTCTCTATAGTTGTCATCCCATGAGTTTATGTAGGTGTGGTGTTATCACTGATGATGTTGGACTAGTCGACTTCATCTATTATTCTTATCTATATAGTGACCAGTTTAATCCTTTATATATCTTCTTAATCCAATGACTCATTCTATGAATCTTTCTCACATGTATGATTGTGAGTACTGGTCTAATTTATCTACAGTTCTTATTCTTTAACATTGACCATACTCAGATCTTGAATTTCATATTCATTTCCATATTTATCTTCAATAATCTAGATTCCACCCCTTTAAATGAACTTTTTCAATCATTTTATTACATATTTATAGGCCTTTCTCTTCAATTAATATCTTAGAAATATTCATTCATCTTTAATATTTCCATATTTACCTTGGTTTCCTTCCTTGTTTTGAATATAACACTTGATCTTGATCACTCTAAAATGTTTCCATCATGAATTGACTTAAATAACTCACTAAACTAAAACCTTATTCAGATATAAAATGGCCTAAAGTTCATTATTGATTCCCATGGGATGAAAGCAAGAACTTGGTCATCAAGAAACAAACAAGGGGAGTGATTTCTTCATAAATATATCTTGATAAAACTTAAACAATGAAAAGAATCCATAAACTAACAGTGTGAAAAAATATTACACAATAGTAAAGTACCAAGAAAATATATAGGAAACCAAAAACTCCATAAGACCCAAAGGTGACATAATTACAAGATCTCCTCATAACATGTGGATCATATACTCCACCTATCACCGTAAAATCCTGAGGTTCTACTATTAAAAACACTCACCACCTATATGCAGTGCCTTCCATTTTCATGGACCTAGAAAAATAAATTCTATAAAAGAACAAATGAAAAAGTAGGGTGTGAGAAACACTAACCAAATAGGGTCTCATCTAGAATTCCATAAGCAGACCATATTAAATAAACTAAATATGATCAATTAAAATAAAACATGGCATGGTGGATATTTTCATAGCTATGAGTTCAAGATCATGTGTGGGATAGTTATTCTCATGTTGAAGCCGATGATAACCATAATCCACCACATGGTCACTCTTTATGATAACACATACCAAACCTAAACTTTAAGTATCAAAAAATACTATGTAGATCTGCCCATCCCCTGAAAGAGTCAACAATGGAGTAGAATTAAAATGGTGTTTCAAATCATAAAAGGAAGTATGAAATTTTTAATCTCAAAGAAACTTCACTCCCTTATGAGTAAGAGCAGAAAAAGGGGAAGGCATCTTGGAGAAATATTTCTCAAATTGGATATAATATCATGTTATGCCAAATAATTTGTAAATCTCAAAGACATTATGTGGTTCCTCCCATAACATGACAACTTTCAACTTTTCATGGTCAACTAAGATACTATGTTCAGAGACCACATGCCCCAAAAAATTCACCTACCTAATATAGAATTGTAATTTTTATATTTTTTCATAAAGTATATGATTCCTTAAGATATCCAAAACTTCTCTCAAATGAAGAACATGATCCTCCCTGGTTTTAGAATAAACCAATATGTCATCCATGAATACCACAAATAAAGAGTCAAGATACTGGTGGAAAATATTTTTTATCAGTTCAATAATCATGACAGGATAATTTTTCAAACCAAATGGCATAATAAGATACTCATAGTGTCCATACCCAATCCTGAATGCACTCTTTGGAATATCAAACACCTTGACTCAAGATGGTGCAAACTAGAATCTTAGAGAATCGCTTCACCCCTTTAAGATGGTCAAAAAAATCATCAATGTGGGGAAACAGATACTTTTTCTTGACTATAACTCAATTTAGCTTTGATTAATCTAAACATAAGTGAAGGGTTACACTGGCCTTCTTGGAAAAAATCATTGGTGTTTCCCAAGGTGACACACTGGGTCAAATGAAGCCTTAGGACATCAAGTCATCCAATTAATTCTATAGTTCCTTCATTTCATCTAGTGTCATGTGATAAGAGGGATTAGATATGGGATAAGTACCTAAAACAAATTAAATATAGAAATCCACCTCCCTTATTGGGGGTGAACTAGATAATTCCAATGGAAACACTTCTAGAAATTCATCAGCTACTATAAGAAGTTCAATGTAAGAAGCTTCCTGCTCCAGTTTAACAGCATGCAAGGATATCATACCACCTGAATTTAGAAGAGATGGTTTGGATCAGATAGAACCCAGGTCCCATCCACCATTTAAAACATGGACCTCCCCATTGGGGGTAGTAAAGGAAACCCGGTGATGATAGTAGTCAATTTTATCTTTATGATCAACCAACCAGTCCATTCCGAGAATTACATATAAGGGATTCGTATCAAAAACCAAAAAGTATCATAAGAGATCGATTTTCAATAAACAGATAGCACAAGAGGGGAATCAAAGACCCCAATCTCTCTTTTTCCTGATAGGTGTTTCAATTTCCATCACATAATTCATGAGCTCTATAGGAAGATTCTACAGATCCATATTCTAGGTTGATATGAAATAATTAGAGGAAATGGTATCAAATAATGTAGTTACTAAAGATGAGTCGCTACTAATGGTACCTCTCACAATCATAGGATACATATTAGTTCCCATTGGAGACTCGTCTATTGAATAAAAATGCTTTATTCCTAATTCCTAGGGTTAGAACCCCATTTTTATTAAAGAATCTAATTATGCCACAGATCCTCCTAGTACTAATGATCTTGTACCACTACACATAGTGGTAAAAACATGGTAAAACTACTACAGGTGACCTGAACGTATGCATAATCTAAAAATACTCGATGTATCTATGAAATAATGTAACACCCTGATATTTTTATGAAATATTTCTTTTCAAATAATTTTATTTCTTTGATAGCCTATGTTACAAGTAGGAGCGAGTTTAAACGAACTACAAAACATTATTAAAATATTATATGTCCATTATCTCCTAGCTATTGGATTTTCAAGAATAAAAATTAATAACTAGATTATGATAAATAAATTATCTATAAATTTATAAAATGAATTGATTACTTATCAAATGATTATCATTAAAAAGAAATATTATTTAAAAATAAAAGTGGTGATTTTTTTTTGAAAACTTTTTTTATACATGTAGTGTATTTTATATAAATATATTAAATTAATAAATATTAGTGAATTATTTTAATGAAATATATATATTATTTACTTGATCAAATGTTTTAATCATTCAAAAAAAATCTAAGCATAGGATAAGAATAAAACTAGTTTTTTTCTTTAAAATGTATTTTTTTATAAAAAATGTTTTTGTCACCTTTTTTGCACTTAATTTAAAATTAATTAATTTCATTTATAGGTATTGGATTAAATAAAATTAATTTCATATTTATAATCAGGACTTTCAAATTTGATAATTAGGCCCCTTTTTTCAATATTAATATTAACCTTGGTAAAAATTAACACCACCGTAAAGGATAAATCGGGTTAATCTGGAGTAAATATAAGTGATAAGGTCATAATATTTTATCCTAATTCTTATTGGATAAATTTAAATTGACCCTTAAAACCTAATTTTATAAATTGAGTTATTTAATGGACATTTTTCTATGGAAATGACTTATATCAAAGAAAGTTACAAAATGTCACTTTATTTGTTTTTAATATCTCTTATATGTCCAAATAGGGTCAAAAGTATGTTATGAACAAATATAAGTGTTTATATTGTTATTAATAAAATTATTTTTATTATAGAAATTTATTTTTAATTTTTATTAATTATATAATGTCCTTAATTTCTTAAGAAACACTAATGAAGTATTTCTTTATTTAATAAAAAAATATAATAAATGATTTAAAAATATTAAAAGTTATATTATTTGATTGAGTTAATGTGGAAAACTAATCTTATAGATCTATATAAAATTTTAGGGAGGTTTCAAAGCATTATATTTTAATTTCCCCTTTTTATTTAATCATCTAAAGTTAAATTAAATGAATAGTGTCAAAATTGATAATAATGATATTTTATCAAAATAATATTTTATTAAATTATTTAAAAATCATAAAAATCTTTAAATAATAAAAATTGATTATTATAAGGTATAAAATATCATTAATTTTCCATTTATGATCCAATTTTTACCTTATAATTAAAAATTACAATCTTTTAATATTGAAAAGGTTGTTACCGTTGTTAAAATTAAAATTTGATAACTAAGGGTTAATCAAAATGATAAGGTTTAAAATTACATTAAAACTTATATAAATTTTATTATTTGATCTAATTAAAAACATATTCCATTTTATATTTTAGTTCATTTCCATTTTTAGTTATTTCTCTTGAGAATTAATTTATTATAATTTAATCTTTTGAGAAATTCCAAAACTGCCCCACAGCCCAATTATAAAAGGACGCATCCTCCCTCACTTCATTACACCACTTTAAATATTAAATCTCAACCATAATCTACCCAATTATATTATTCACTTCCTCAAGTGAGTTCTAGAGGTGTTTTTATTCCCAAAATACCAAACCTAGATCCCTTTAGAGGAGATCTAAAGGAGTTGTTTCGAATAAGAGGTAATTGCCTTGACCGATCACTTTCCTTTTAATCTTATTTACCTACTAAAATATATCATATTTATCATAAAATAATAAATTTATAACCCTAAATATTATTAAATGTTATTATTATTGTGAAAAAACAATTATACACCCTTTTTTCATCAAAAAATAAGTGAAAGTATTGCTCATACATACGTATGGCTTACGATCTCCATGTAGAGATACAATTCATTTTACATCACTATATTTTATGGATGGGTATTATGATTATTTTAATGTTTATATATTATATTTATGAAATAATTATAATTCTTTATTTATAATATCATGTTTAACTTCTTACCACACAATCTTTTGGAAAATGATAACGTCGCTCATGCGTACGTATGGATTATCATCTCCACAAGGCTATGTGATTCCTTTTTCATTTATTATTCACATGGATGGTAATCATGATGAATTAGATAAATATATATGATATATATAATATAATAATTATTTTTTATAGGTTAATTATTATTTACCTTTCTTTCATTCCCGTAGTTGAAAAATGGAAATAGTGTTCATGCATACGTATGGCCCACCGTCTCCATAAACAGTGTAATTTATTTTTATATCTCTAATTTTTATGAATGATTATAAATATGTATATAATTAATATATATTATTTTTATAACATGATTAATATTCTATAAATAATGGGGCCATGATCAAATATAAGTATCGGGACAACTTAACCGCAGCATGCTTGGAAAACGAAGCAGTTATCACCCAGATCAGGGGTATTAATAACAAATTATTAATAAATGGGTGATAATATGATATAAATAAATAATAAATGGTATTATAGATATTAATTTTATTATGTAATATATGTATAATAAATCTATATTTATTATTCATAAGGTTTTTATGTGAACAAGAAAGGCGATACTTGAGTTAAGGAGTTTTTATCTCACTTTTATTTCTATGGGACATTCCATATTCAACACTTGTTTCCTTTAAGTGGTGTATAAACTGCCCATGAATTCAATTTATTATACATATTATGAATTTTATGGGTATTTAAATATCCATTTATTTTTATTTCCTTCATGTGGTTATGATTCAAAAGTTACCAAAGTGATAAGGGTTTATTTCATAATCTCATCATTATTATAGATTGCTTATGTTTAAGTCTCCACTGGATAATATTTATATTACATGTACATGTTTTATAAAAAAATAAAAATTGTTTTTTTTAATTCTCTTACAATTTTTTAAAATCATTTTTACCCATGTTTGAATTTTAAAAAATTATTTGAAATTAATCTTTTTATCGCTTTCCAAATGAGGTACTTTGTGAATTTTGTGACAAAAATATGGAAGGAGTGCTTATTTTAACTTATATATTATGAGAATATTTTCCTAACATCATGACTGCTCAATTATTTTAAGATTAATTTAAAATTTTACAATATTATTTTCAAAGAAAATTTTTTCATTTATAAGTGCAGTGATTTTTTAAAAAGAGATGTGATTTTAAAATGGAAGAGTTATTTTCCTCAAGAATTATTCCAAGTTATATTTAAAAATAATTTTACATATAAGATAACATCCATTGATGATACTTAAGATTTATTGGGGATATTATCCAAGGATTCCATACTTATTCTTTTTTTTAATGGTTTATTTTTTTGTTGAAAAGATGAAATCTTTATGAAAAACATTTATTTTAATGAGTTATGATATGATAAATAATTTATGATCTTGTGTCATACATATACATAATTTTTATTATTTGATGGTTGGTACTTATATCTTCCTCAAATAAATTGGTTAAAGTATTATATCTTATGAGATATTTATGGGAAACAATTTAATGTATTTGATTTGTTATGGAAAACAAGTCGATGTGCTTGATCTATTATGGGAAACGAGTAAATGTGCTTGATCCACTTTGGGAAATGGATGTTGATACCATATCCAAAGGCATTTTTAATTAACCTTGACATATTAAATGTTTTATATACTTATGATGATTCCACATAATTTTATGACATGAACTTATAGTTCATGATTGAGTTATGATGAATTCTCATTCTTATTATTCATGTTTTTTGAAATTCTATTGTTTTATTCCATAACTCATGTTTATGCCCTTTTTTATATTGAGTATGGATTTTATAAGTTATGTTCAATATCTAATACCCTTATTATTATCTTATGATTTCATATGATCATCAATTGATATCTCCCATATTTACCATTACTGATCATCTAAGATCAACCTTTTCTTATGTTTAATTTTCCTAGGTTATAAAGAATGTTTTTAGTAGGGTATACTTATGAAGAGTACTATGTGAGAATATCCTTATGGGATATGTCTAAATATTTCATAAAATAATAATATTGTATATCTAATATCAAAAGAATCTAAACCTTAATGGTTCTCTCGTGAATCGTATTTTTACATAATGAATATCCATCTAAATAGATGTAATATTTGTGTATAAAAATCTCGGGCCATTATAGTTGGTATCATAGTAGGGTTTAGTAAATCATTAGAGATCAGGGTTAGAAAACTTTTATGAAAACCCTAGGTATAGGTCAAAGTATAGGATAAATTCATAAATTTTTTATAATGATTAGGAATGTCCTAGGTTAAACATAAGGTTTCATAAAATAAGGTTTCGTGATTTATACATTGTATAAATGATTTATTGTAATTATGTGGTTTTCAACTATTATTATTGTTTCTAACACTATGTTTTTTGTTTCTAGTCAATAAATTGGACCCAAAGGAATCGTGTTAATGCTAAATTTGATGGAAAATATAATGATTTTCCACCTAAGAAACCAAATGTTATGAGAGATGGAATTAAGAATCTTATTGTTATGATCACAAAACTTTCTCAGGATATGAATCATGATGAGTTTCCAAATGATCAGAGGGAATAATGTACTTTTGAATCTTTCATGAGAAAAAATACACCTTATTTTAGTGGATCTTCTGATCCACTAGTGTACGAGTGATGTATCAACACCATTGAGAAAATATTTTTTGGTCTTTAATGCTCGGGATATGAAAAAACCTTCCTAGATATTTATTGTCTATAAAGTGGAGCATATCTGAAGTGCCCAGATCAGTGTGAATCACTGAGAGGGGGAGGGGGTGAATCAGTGATCCTTTAAAACTTTTTACTAATTGATTCTTAATCAATTAAACCTCTATGGCTTGTTAAGGCCTCGATCCACTCTTCTTATGTCTCTCAACCTTTCCCGGATAATGCAGTAATGAAAAGGCACAGGACACAAGGATTTACAAGGTTCGGCACCAAAGGCCTACATCCTTGCCATGCTCTCCCAGCATGGATTCTCCCATTATAACTTGTTAGAATTACAATGGTCGATACAGCTTCCCACCGTATCTCTCCTGAGTCCCACAGGAGGGTCTTTATACTGCGTCCCACAGTGTTACCAGAGTCCCACTGGCCTGCTCCAGAATCCCACTGAAGACTTCTTCTCCCTGAGTCCCACAGGGTCTTCTCCTGGCTCCTCGATTCACACGAGTAGCTCTTCTTCTCTTTAAGCTTCTCAAGTAACTTCAGCAGCCTGGGATAAAGGCTGCTGGCCTTGCTCTTCTCTTCTGATCACTTGTGGTTGATCAGGGCTTCTCGTCTAGCTCAGGCTTTATCTCCTTCTTCAGGATGACCTGGCTTCTCTCTCCAACTACTGAATACTCAGACAACTGATATCTTTAACTTTGGTCTGGTCCAGTCTCAGTTCACATCAACTTCATGCACTGAATGCATGGAAACTCTGAATCCTCATGCACTGACAACATGGCCTTCTCAATTTCTTCAAGATATTCAAGTCTTGGTCAACTCAAATGCACACAAGCAGATTTGACTTGTTTTACGTGTGCACGTGCATGCATGCATGCATGCACTTCCCTCTTTCTTGTCTTGGTGTGATAAACCCACAAAGGGTGTGGTATCTTTAAGCACACACCAGCTTCTCACTTCTTCACACACTTTATTCAATTTGCTTACACACTTGAATGTGTGTTATACTTTAGTGTGGATGTCCTCCCTTTTCTTCTTCTAAATGTATACACACTTCTTAGTGCACACACCTAGGTTCGTCCAACTTGTCTTGCAAGCACTTAACCCGTAGGGTATAGTGGCCTTCCTCTTTTCCTTGCACACACACGGCCAAGTGTTCTCTTCCTCTTCACTTAGCACACACAAATGCCCACGGCCTTTTCCTCCTTTTGGCACACACACACAAATGAGGTGTGGTATTCACATGGTGTATGCACAAGGCATTAAGCCTCAGCCTTCTTCCTTGCCAAGCACCCACAACCCGTAGGGTGTGGTCTTCTCAACACGAGCCCCTGCCTTAGTGAAGGCGCGTAAGGGGTGTAGCCACTCTTGTCTTCAAATGTCGCGCAAGGTATACTTGGGTGCACAAGGCAGCGCGCAAGGTCCTCGGGTGTGCAAGGTGCAACACCTCGGGCGTGCTGGGTGTCAAGCACCTCACCCACGCAAGCTCCTCCTGCCGCGCAAGTTTGCGGGCAGTGAGGGCTCCTTCTGCCGCGCGAGTACGCGGGCAGGGACCTCCTTCAGAGCCTCGGGTGGCTCTGGAACTTCATCTGCGCAAGTGTGCGTGGGGCTTCTTTCTTCGCGAGGCACAGGAGCTCTCGCGGATCTTCCAAGTTTTTCAGCAAGCAAAAACGAGAGCATGGGCTCTCCTTTTATAGGCAGAGAAGCCTCATATCATCCGTGTGTGATAATTCCAAATCCCCGAAAGTTTCGGTTCTTTAAAAACTTTCCAAATCTTGAATTTACTCTCTGTTTCACGCGGGCTCATTTATTTTTCATTTCCTCTACGTGCATGCGACTTAGAACGCATGCACGACTTCGGTTTAGGCGTTCGAGCAATGTGGCACGCCCTCGGCAACTTTGTTTGCCTCGGCCGAATCTCGAAATCTCCATCACCTTGCATGCATGCTTATTTTATTGCATGGTTAGGTTCAGTTGGGCCAGATTAACTCCATGAATACTTCAGCTCGAACTATGGTGGCTGGGAACTCAAAAACATTGCTTGGAGGCGCCTCTGGTTCATGGCGAGGTCGCGGGTGGCACGGGGTGTCCTCGGCTCAAGCTCGAGGAAGGAGATGCCTCAGAGCCGTCGGATCAGGCGATCGAATAACCTTGGACGGCCTGGATCAGATCGCGAATGGCGCGATTAGATGAGCGGCTCGGATCTGGCGCGCGATCAATCGTGCGGCCAGGATGCGCTCCCGGGAATTTTTCCGCGTCCCACATCGAAACGGCCTCCTGTTTTCACGCGGCTTATTACCCAAGCGCTGCCTCTCAACGCTCAGTTGTACTTCCCCCTCCACGGTGCCGCCCCGCACCGTGTTCTCTCTGCGGGCGCGCTCTACGCCCACCTCTGCTCCTCGCGGGCGCGCTCCTAGCACCCACTATGCACACTCGGGTGCGCGGGCTTCACCACCGCGTGCCCTCGGGGGCTTATACACGGCCCCGACCCTTCTGCCTCAGGGACATGCTGCCTTGGCCTGAGGGTTCCCCATGGGCGTGGTGACCTCGAGTCCCACATGAGCCTTGGGTGATGACCCTCGGCTGGCCTTCCTTGGTGGCTACTTTTTGGCCAAGTGTTGAATAAACACTTTGTTAAAAACAAAGTTCTCCCAATGTATAAATTCCAACCCAAGTTCTTCCAAGCCAAATGCCACTTCAAATTATTCTTCTCCATTTCTCCCATTTCTTCTTCATAATAATTCCTCCAATTCTCTTCAATATTTATTCATCACTTTGGAATGGAATTCCCGAAGGGTCTTCATCTTCAACCGAACTCCTGAATCAAAGATTTCTTCAATAATCTTCATTGATCTTTACTGATCTAATCAGAGATCAATTGGAACTTTTTCAAATTCACATGCACTAAGTGATAGTGCATGGACTTCATTAATCCACTTCATCCACTCAGTAGTTGTGGATGGATCACTTCAGCTCCTCATGCATTATCAATACAATGCATGGTCTTCAAACAATGTTGTGACATTGTATCATCAGGATACAAGTTCTTTGAACTTAAAGAGCAGCTCAATAATCGTCAGATATGCATAGAGAATGTTTCAACCACAACATCCTATGTCACTTAGTGAATCTCCTAAGTGACATGCATCTTAGTACCATGGCCATTCTCCATTCATCACCATCACTATCGCATCCTTTGTCATTCACATATTGAAACTCCTTGACATCCATCCATTCATTCCTTGACAACAACATACCTCATTGACAACAAATTCAACACAGTGCACTTCAATCTCCCCCTTTGTATTTGTTGTCAATACACTTCTTCAGCACATATGAATGGGTCAATATGTGTGCCAATATTTTCTCCCCCTTATTGGCAATCAAATGCAAAGGTGTGGTGTGGTTCTCTTTTCAAAAATCTCTTCCTCCCTTTGAAAAGTATTTTCTTGAAAAACACTGAGAGAGGGATGATGTCACATGTTCTCTTTAGCAAAGAACCTTTAGTAAATCAACTCTAAGTCTACTTGGGATAACCCGGCGTAGAAAACAAGAGTGATATAACCAAGGTACTCAATGCTGTCCAACATTCACTATACATGTGAGATCATGCTTCAAGGGGTTTGAAATTTTTCAGATATAACAATGAATTTTCTAAATCCTGCACAACTTCACAAAACTCATCAGAAAGTTCAGGTGCAAAGATAAAGCTCCCCCTTTCATCCATTTGTCTTCAATCCATACTCCCCCTTAATTGACAAGATAAACTCAATTAAGAAACAAGGGATGAAAGTATGATTGGAATACCTTCACTTTTCTCAATATGGTATTAAATCTTAGAATCCCATCTTCTTCCGATTGGCTCCCCCTCAAGGGGTGCACTCCATTCTGTCCAAACCACTCTCCAGATGAGAATGATCATCATCTTCAATTCCCTGCAATGTTAGCACATCTAAATACCAAAAGTATAAGGGAATAAGATGGAACCTCCTTGGTTCATCAATGTGAACAACAAGGTTGAGAAGATTCTCTCAACCGAGATGTCCCATTTTCACCATTCTTCACACTTGCACGTTTGATCTTCAATGATGATTGTGCTGGTGTGGATCTCAACACATCTTCATGTGAAATATTCTTCATCCCTTTTGCCTTAGCAATTGCCAAAACTTCATCTTCAGCTCTCTGCAGATCTTTGGCAAGTTGCAACTGATTTGGCCATATGACTAGTAAGTCACTTGGAAGTGTGGCCACAGTTCTGGATATTCCACATGGTTCTTTTGATACTGTCAAGCTACCTTTCTTAGGCAACTTGTTTTCAATCAATCCCTTCTGCTTCTTCTGGATTGATTGTCTGTTTGAGTCCAGTCTGCCTCTATTGAATTTCATGGCTTCTTTATAAAGATCCATGACATGTCCTTTCTTTCCACAGTAGAAGCATTTCTTCTTGGTGGTCCTTCTGGATGCATCACCCTTCTTGGATTTAGACTCCAAGGTCTTCTCTTCCTTTTTCAAAACCTTCTTGGGAGCATCTTCAGCTTTCTTCTGCTTGCTTCCCAAGGATTCTTTCTGAGCCAGGTTCTGTGATATTTTCTTCTTTTGAGCTCTGGATACAGTTGGATATTGACATGTATCTTTTTGACCACTTTTGCAATCATCCCAGATGTTGTCAAGTAATCCAAATCTATTTGCAGTAAACAGATGTCTCTGGACCTGTGGATGTTGCCTCTTTTCCTCTGGCTTGTTCCCCCTTGGCATGGGCTTCCTCTATGCTTTGGCATTCAGTGGATTGTACCAACAATCCTTTGCACAATGCCCATACTTGTTACAACACCAGCATTGTCCCACGAATCTTGACTTCTTCAGTCCTTATGATTGTAGGGTACTTTTCTTGACCTGTTGTGCTGTTTCGGGAGAGCTCTGCTTCTTTACTGTCTTCATCCATATTTTTTTGGAATTATTCTTCCATCCTGCACTTTTTGTGGAAACACAATTAGAAGCATCAGTACAAGATGGTATGGATGGTACCTTCTTTTTAGAAGTTGTTGCCCTTTTATTAGAGGATGTCTTTCTTTTAGAATCATCCTGCTCAATGCATACTTGAGTAGCAACATTTCTCCTTTCAGCTGACTGGGAGGCTTTGGCTTTGGGTGATTGTTGATTGTTCAATATCACCTCCAGTTCTATGCATTTCATATTGAGGGAGTTCTTCTCATCCTCAATAGTTCTTAGCCTTCCTTCCCATTTCTCTTCCAGCTGCTTTATCTGGTCATCATGCACCTTCTTTATTTCATGCAATGAGTTGTCAAGCTCCTTTACCCTGTTTACTTTGTCTTCAAGTTGAGCATCTCTGACATTCATTGAAACTTTGTGCCTCTTTTCCAGTGCATGGAAAACATATTTGACCACAGTCTTAAAGAATTCTTTCTCAGAAAGACTTCTTTGCAATTCTTCAGTAGTGTCTTCATATCTTTCATTGCAAAGAGATACTGTTTCATCTTTAGCCTTCACCAGCTTTCTGAGAGTGTTGGTTATGCCAACCCTTTTAGCCAACTGATCTTCCATTGTATTGGCTTCTTCTTCTAGCTGTAATTTTTCTTCTTGAAGTTCAAGGATGCCTGTAGCTATACACATTGCCACTTCCTTGGGGACTGTCTTCTGAAGATATTTGATTGCATTTAGAAGATCATTGTTTCTTCCATCATCATCACAGCTAGAGCAGGCTTCATCAGAAGAATGATAAAAGGAATTGTCATCTGATGTGACTTTCACATTTCTTTCCATAGAAGGAGTTTCTCTGATTGCAACAACCTTCTTCCTCATCTTCTTTTCCTGTTTCTTCATTCTGTTTTTCAGAGTCTTGGCAGATATCTCCATTTGAGGCTGTTCTTTCATTTCCTCAAATCTGCACTCCATATAGACTCTCTTGGATCTTTTAGAGGTAACCTTCCCTCTGATACCAATTGAAGTGCCCAGATCAGTGTGAATCACTGATAGGGGGAGGGGGTGAATCAGTGATCCTTTAAAACTTTTTACTAATTGATTCTTAATCAATTAAACCTCTATGGCTTGTTAAGGCCTCGATCCACTCTTCTTATGTCTCTCAACCTTTCCCGGATAATGCAGTAATGAAAAGGCACAGGACACAAGGATTTACAAGGTTCGGCACCAAAGGCCTACATCCTTGCCATGCTCTCCCAGCATGGATTCTCCCATTATAACTTGTTAGAATTACAATGGTCGATACAGCTTCCCACCGTATCTCTCCTGAGTCCCACAGGAGGGTCTTTATACTGTGTCCCACAGTGTTACCAGAGTCCCACTGGCCTGCTCCAGAATCCCACTGAAGACTTCTTCTCCCTGAGTCCCACAGGGTCTTCTCCTGGCTCCTCGAGTCACACGAGTAGCTCTTCTTCTCTTTAAGCTTCTCAAGTAACTTCAGCAGCCTGGGATAAAGGCTGCTGGCCTTGCTCTTCTCTTCTGATCACTTGTGGTTGATCAGGGCTTCTCATCTAGCTCAGGCTTTATCTCCTTCTTCAGGATGACCTGGCTTCTCTCTCCAACTACTAAATACTCAGACAACTGATATCTTTAACTTTGGTCTGGTCCAGTCTCAGTTCACATCAACTTCATGCACTGAATTCATGGCAACTCTGAATCCTCATGCACTGACAGCATGGCCTTCTCAATTTCTTCAAGATCTTCAAGTCTTGGTCAACTCAAATGCACACAAGCAGATTTGACTTGTTTTACGTGTGCACGTGCATGCATGCATGCATACACTTCCCTCTTTCTTGTCTTGGTGTGATAAACCCACAAAGGGTGTAGTATCTTTAAGCACACACCAGCTTCTCACTTCTTCACACACTTTATTCAATTTTCTTACACACTTGAATGTGTGTTATACTTTAGTGTGGATGTCCTCCCTTTTCTTCTTCTAAATGTATACACACTTCTTAGTGCACACACCTAGGTTCGGCCAACTTGTCTTGCAAGCACTTAACCCGTAGGGTATAGTGGCCTTCCTCCTTTCCTTGCACACACACGGCCAAGTGTGCTCTTCCTCTTCACTTAGCACACACAAATTCCCACGGCCTTTTCCTCCTTTTGGCACACACACACAAATGAGGTGTGGTATTCACATGGTGTATGCACAAGGCTTTAAGCCTCAGCCTTCTTCCTTGCCAAGCACCCACAACCTGTAGGGTGTGGTCTTATCAACACGAACCCCTGCCTTAGTGAAGGCGCGCAAGGGGTGTAGCCACTCTTGTCTTCAAATGCCGCGCAAGGTATACTTGGGTGCACAAGGCAGCGCGCAAGGTCCTCGGGTGTGCAAGGTGCAACACCTTGGGCGCGCTGGGTGTCAAGCACCTAAGCCACGCAAGCTCCTCCTTCCACGCAAGTTTGCGGGCAGTGAGGGCTCCTTCTGCCGCGCGAGTACGCGGGCAGGGACCTCCTTCAGAGCCTCGGGTGGCTCTGGAACTTCAGTCGCGCAAGTGTGCGTGGGGCTTCTTTCTTCGCGAGGCACAGGAGCTCTCGCGGATCTTCCAAGTTTTTCAGCAAGCAAAAACGAGAGCATGGGCTCTCCTTTTATAGGCAGAGAAGCCTCATATCATCCGCGTGTGATAATTCCAAATCCCCGAAAGTTTCGGTTCTTTAAAAACTTTCCAAATCTTGAATTTACTCTTTGTTTCACGCGGGCTCATATATTTTTCATTTCCTCTACGTGCATGCGACTTAGAACGCATGCACGACTTCGGTTTAGGCGTTCGAGCAACGTGGCACGCCCTCGGCAACTTTGTTTGCCTCGGCCGAATCTCGAAATCTCCATCACCTTGCATGCATGCTTATTTTATTGCATGGTTAGGTTCAGTTGGGCCAGACGAACTCCATGAATACTTCAGCTCGAACTATGGTGGCTGGGAACTCAAAAACATTGCTTGGAGGCGCCTCTGGTTCATGGCGAGGTCGCGGGTGGCACGGGGTGTCCTCGGCTCAAGCTCGAGGAAGGAGATTCCACAGAGCCGTCGGATCAGGCGATCGAATAACCTTGGATGGCCTGGATCAGATCGCGAATGGCGCGATTAGATGAGCGGCTCGAATCTGGCGCGTGATCAATCGTGCGGCCAGGATGCGCTCTCGGGAATTTTTCCGCGTCCCACATCGAAACGGCCTCCTGTTTTCACGCGGCTTATTACCCAAGCGCTGCCTCTCAACGCTCATTTGTACTTCCCCCTCCACGGTGCCGCCCCGCACCGTGTTCTCTCTGCGGGCACGCTCTGCGCCCACCTCTACTCCTCGCGGGCGCGCTCCTAGCGCCCACTATGCACACTCGGGTGCGCGGGCTTCACCACCGCGTGCCCTCGGGGGATTATACACGGCCCCGACCCTTCTGCCTCAGGGACATGCTGCCTTGGCCTGAGGGTTCCCCATGGGTGTGGTGACCTCGAGTCCCACATGAGCCTTGGGTGATGACCCTCGGCTGGCCTTCCTTGGTGGCTACTTTTTGGCCAAGTGTTGAATAAACACTTTGTTAAAAACAAAGTTCTCCCAATGTATAAATGCCAACCCAAGTTCTTCCAAGACAAATGCCACTTCAAATTATTCTTCTCCATTTCTCCCATTTCTTCTTCATAATAATTCCTCCAATTCTCTTCAACATTTATTCATCACTTTGGAATGGAATTCCTGAAGGGTCTTCATCTTCAACCGAACTCCTGAATCAAAGATTTCTTCAATAATCTTCATTGATCTTTACTGATCTAATCAGAGATCAATTGGAACTTTTTCAAATTCACATGCACTAAGTGATAGTGCATGGACTTCATTAATCCACTTCATCCACTCAGTAGTTGTGGATGGATCACTTCAGCTCCTCATGCATTGTCAATACAATGCATGGTCTTCAAACAATGTTGTGACATTGTATCATCAGGATACAAGTTCTTTGAACTTAAAGAGCAGCTCAAAAATCGTCAGATATGCATAGAGAATGTTTCAACCACAACATCCTATGTCACTTAGTGAATCTCCTAAGTGACATGCATCTTAGTACCATGGCCATTCTCCATTCATCACCATCATCATCGCATCCTTTGTCATTCACATATTGAAACTCCTTGACATCCATCCATTCATTCCTTGACAACAACATACCTCATTGACAACAAATGCAACACAGTGCACTTCAATATCAATAGTGGAATCTTAATAAGAATATGAGGAAAGAGGAAGAAATTAAATACATGTAATGGGATCATTTTAAAGGTATATTATTCAATAATTATCTTCCTTATATTCTACATGAAAATATGTAGAAGGAATTTCTTGAGTTAAAGAAAAGGGAAAATGAATCCATTGGTATCAATGAGGAAACTTTTACATGAATTTCAAGGTATAACTCTGGTTTAATTATCATTGGTGAAAGTAAAATTGACTGATTATTTAGTGGATTGAAACCAAGTCTCTAAAAGTAATTAGTTATAAGAGAATTTAGTATATACAAATAAATAATTCAATGTGCACTCAAGGTATAAATGGAAATTGGATATTCTCACTATTACTATGGTTTTTATAGGAAAATAAAGATCATTTATCATGAAAACCAAAATAAATCACATGTTGGAAAGAAATTTCATCCATCTACATGCTAGAAATGTGGGAAGAAACATCAAGGGAAGTGTTTGAATGGGACTAGGAGCTACTTTAAATATAGAAATAAAGGACATAAATCCTATGAATACTAGAAGGAAATGAATAAACCGATTAATGTAATGGAATAAAATAAGACTCTAACTAATGAACCACCCATGCTCTAATGCATAAAATTCAAGGAGTATGGTCATTATGACAATCAGTACATGAATCTAAATATTTTTTATTTCCATAATCAACAGCCTCTTAAGACCAAGGATAAAAAAGAAATCTCATGTAATCATAGTTGTCTAAGTAGGTTATGATAATGATGTGGTGAAAGGTACACTTATCATCTACTCTCGAAAATCTAATGTCTTATTTGATTCTAAAATCACCCACTCTTTTATTTATAAAGAATTTACTAAGGGTATCTTTGTATCACCTCAACAATTAGATATTTATTTAGATATGAAAAATACTAATGGAACAATATTTTCAACTCAAGTATATATTTTTGTTCTAATTGAAGTTTGTGGGAAAGTGCTTCCTACAGATCTAGTGATTCTCCTTTTAGTTAAATTTGATGTGATTATTAGTATGGATTATATTTCTATATATATATATCCCATATAAATTTTTGAGGAAGGTAAGTCACATTTCATATTCCAAATGATCCTATGATCATTTATTGATGTGAGGATGAATATGAAATTCCAATGGAAATTGATTTCATATTGTGGGTATTAATTCCTATACATGAAGGTTTTCTATCTCATATGGTTGGGGAGAAACACAACATTAAGGATATACCTATTGTATCAGAGTTTTTTGATGTATTTCCAAAATAACTTTTAGGAGTTACATTGAATCATAAAGTTGATTTTTAGAGATAAATCATACTTGGTGTTATGCATATTTTAAATACTCCTTATATAATGGTCCCAATTGATTTGTGGGGATTGAAAAAAAACTTATGAAGAATCTTGATAAGGGATTAATTCATATAAGTGTGTCACCTTGGGGTGTACCTATTTTTTTTTAAGAAAAAAGATGGATCAATTAGGATCTGCATTTCTTATCGAGAACTTAATAAGATCCTTATTAAGAACAAGTATCATCTCCCCCATATTTATGACTTATTTTATCAACTACATGGAGCTCAATACTATTAAAATAGTGATCTTTGATCTAGATATAATTAATTGAGATTCAATAAGGATGATATACCCAAGAAGGCATTCTATACAAGGTATAGACACTATGAATTTAAAGTGATGCCTTTTGGTATTACTAACTCCCATATATGTTTATATATTTAATTAATATAGTATTTAGATATTTCCTTGATCATTTTTTGGTAGTCTTTATATATGATATACTTTTATATTCAAAGATAAAGTAAGAGAATTAATATCACTTGAGAATTATGATGAAGACCCTAAGGAATGATAATATTTATGAAAATTTTACCAAGTATGAATTTTGTCTTTATAAAGTATCATTTTTTGGGTTATAAAATCTCAAGTGAGGGTATATCAGTAGATCTTTCAAAGACATAACTTATTGATAAATATCCTAGACCAACTGCAGTGACTGAGATCTATAGTTTTATTGGGTTTTCTAGATATTATTTTTTTTTGAAATATTTATAATTATTATCTAATACACTCACCAAGTTGACTTGAAAATAATTTAAGCTCATATAGAAGGAGGAATGTGAAGATAATTTCAAAGAGCTAAAAAGAAAGTTGTTTAGTGCACCTTTGATCACTTTACCCTATAGTGGAGAAAGGTTTTTGATCTATAGAGATACCTAAAATAAGTTATTGGGATGTGTTCTCATGAAAAATTATATGGTTATGGATTTTGCCTCATGAAAATTGAAGGTTTATGAGAAAAATTAACCAACTTATTATTTAGAGTTAGTTTAGGTAGTTTTTGGATTAAAGATATGAAGGAATTAACTATATGGAGAAAGGTGTGACATATATAATGATCACAAAATTTTAAAGTATATTTTTACTCAAAAAGAGATAAACATGAATCAAAGAATATGTTTGGATATGATTAAATATTATGACTGCTCAATACATTACCACCTTGGGAAAGCGAACAAGGTGGGAGATGATTTGATCTAAAAGGATCGAGCTAGCTTATTTATGATAAGGATCGAAAAAGATCCAATATTTATAGGTTTACAAAGGATGGATCTAGAAATATTAAAGGAAGGGGATAAATATTATCTGGCTTAAATAAATGTTCAACCATCTATCTAAGTTAAGATTAAAGAGGGATATAATAAAGATGAAGATCTAAAGAAGAAGGTGAAAAAGTTTCCTAAGTTTAACCTTGATTGTGATGGAATAATAAGGTTCGGGAAATATATATGTGCCCCTCTCATACCATATTTGAAGGATATATTGGATAAGGCTCATAGTTCATCATTATCTATTTATTCTAGAAGTAAAAAAGATGTATAGAGACATGAAAGAGTATTTCTGGTGGGAAGGCATGAAGATAGATATTGCAGAGTATGTTTCTCAATGATTGGTTTTTTAGTAAGTTAAGGTTAAGAGACAGAAGTCTAAGGGGATGTTACAACCATTAACCATACCTGAATGGAAATGGGAAAACATCGCCATGAATTTTGTCATCAGACTCCCCAAAACATCTAAAGGCCATAATTATATATGGGTTATATTTGATTGCCTTACAAATTGCATACACTTTATTTCTATAAGAGAAGATTTTTCTCTTGATCATATTTCCATAATATATATTAAGGAAGTGGTAATATTTCATAGAGTACCACTTTATATTGTATCTGATCAGGATCTAAGGTTTACCTCGAAGTCCTAGAAAATTAATCAGTATGATATGGATACAGGGTTAAGTTTCAGCACTACTTATCATCCATAAAAATATTTTCAGTCTGATAGGACCATTAAAACTCTATAAAAATGTTGATATATTTCTCTATAGATTTCAAAGGTGGTTGGTATCAACACCTTCCTTTGGTAGAATTTTCTTACAATAATAGCAATCACTCCAATATTCATATGGATCCTTACGAAGACCTCTATGGTAAGAAGGGTAGAACTACAATATGCTAGAATGAAGTTGGATAAATAAACCTATTGGTACTTGATATAGATAGGTAAATGGTAGGTAAAGTTATATCCATTTAAGATCACATAAGAGCATCTCAGAGTCGACAAAAAAGTTATAATGAGAGTCATTGGAAAGATAAAGAGTTTCACATGGGTGAAAAGGTATTCCTATGAATATCTCTCTTGGAGGGAGTTATGAGATTTATAAATAAGGGCAATATAATCCCTAAATATATCAGTCCTTTTGAAATTATTGATCGTATAAGGATGGTATCTTATTGATTGTCACTTTCACTTAATATATCTCATGTTCATGATGTGTTCCATGTATATCTCCTAAGGAAGTATATATCTGATCCTTCAAATGTACTAAACTCATAGTTCATACCACTGGAGCATGATATTTATGATGAAGAACAACCAGTAGAGATTCTAGATCATAGAGAGAAAGTTCTATGAAATAATACCACTCACCTAGTCAAAGTTTTATGGAGAAACCACCAATTTTAAGAAACAACATGGGAACCTGAAGATATGATGAGTTTGAAGTATCCTCATCTATTTGTATCAGAGTAATGAACTTTGAGGGAGAAGTTCATTTAAGGTGGTTAGAATGTAATGCCTTGATAGTTTTATGAAATATTGATCTTTAAATAATTTTATTTCTTCAATAGCTTGTATTACATGTGAGAGCAAGTTTAGGCAAACCATGAAACATTATTAAAACATTATATGTCTGTTATCACCTATTCATTGGATTAGTGGGTATGAACAATAATAACTAAATTATAAAAAAATATAGTCTACAAAATTATAAAATTAATTCATTACTTATCAAATGATTATCATTAAAAACAAAAAATATTTTAAAATAAGAGTGATGTTTTTCTGAAAAAATTATTTTTATGCGTGCAATGTATTTTATATCAATATATTAAATTAATCCATATTTGTGAGTAATATTAATGAAATTTATATATTATTTTCTTGATAAAAAAATTTAAACATTTAATAAATATTTTTATAAGCATAGGATAAGAATAAATCCAGTTTTATTCTTAAAAATGTATTTTTTATAAAACGAAGTTTTTGTCACATTTTTCTCACTAAATTTAAAACTAATTTATAAAATTTATAGGTATTTAATTAGATAAAATTAATTTCATATTTATAATCAGGAGTTTAAAGTTTTTTAATTAGGACCCTTTTATTTTTTCGTAAATATGAATAGTAACCATGGTAGAATTTATCACCTCGATAAAGGGTAAATCAGGTTAATATGGATTAAAAATAAGTGATAAGGTCATAATGATTCATCCTAGTTCTTATTGGATTAATTTAATTTTACCCTTAACACCTAAGGTTCAAAATTGAGTTATTTAATGGACATTTTTCCATGAAAATGACTTATATCAAAGAAAGTTACAAAATATCACTCTCTTTGTTTTTAATATCTCTTATGTGTCCACATAAAAAAAGTATGTTATGAATGAATATAAGTGTATATTTTGATCTTAATAAAAGTATTTTCGTGATAGAAATTTATTTTTAATTTTTAGTAATTATATAATGGCCTTAATTTCTAAAGAAACATTGATGAAATATTCTCCATTTAATAAAAAATATAATAAATTATTTTAAAAATATTAAAAAAATATTATAATTTGATTTAGTTATTGTGACCCAAAATATTTTATAGATCTGTATTACATATTATGGAGGTTTTAAAGCATTATATTTGAATTTTTCCTTTTTCTTTATGTATTTAAAGTTAAATTAAATGAAGTGTCAAATTTGACAATAATGATATTTTATCAAAATAATAATTTATTAAATTATTTAAAAATCATTAAAAACTTTAAATAATATAAAGTGATTATGATATGGTCTAAAATTTCATAAATTATCCATTTATAGTCTAATTTTTACCTTATAAGTAAAAATTATAACCTTATAATATTGAAAATTTTATTACCGTAGTTAAAATTAAAATAGGTTAACTAAGGGTTAATAGAAATGATAAGGTTAAAATTTGATAAAAACTTGTCTAAATTATATTTTTTGATGTTATTACAACCCTATACCATATTATCTTCAAATCCATTTCCATTTTCAGGTATTTTTTGTGGTTTCCTGACCCAAAATCCACTAAATGGGTACCCTGAGCCAGTGGGCCACATGGCCTCAAGCGTGCCTCCCCATATGCTAGAGGCTGATGACTAGTAGTAAGAGACTAAGTTGTATTCATAGGGGGACTATTCCTTAATTTTAGAGTGGATAATAGTGGATATGTAATAAAAGATAAATATTATAAGTAGTATAATTCAAGAATAAGCGGCAGAAATAAAGATAGACATCCAAGCTAATTATAATAATCAAAAGATGGAAACTGGACCATATACAAAATATGATGATTTAATTCCATGTCTTTATAAAATTGTAAAATAGGTATACATGACAGTAGAAAATACATTCTATACCAAAGAGTCAAAAAGAATTCAAAAAATATCCAGCATCCCGAGCACTGGCCCGACCATCTCTCAGCATCTGAGGAAAGAAGTAATCGTAGAAGGGGTTCTGGAAGTCTGCCCAGACCATAACCTGATGAAGACCAATCTATATATCACATCCCACCAGTTCTTTTATGAATCATGAATCATGTAGGTGGTGATCTTGACCCTCCTCTCTAGATGTGTCACCAAATGCTCTAAGATAGAAAGATTGGCCTCCAGCCAAGACTCAACAGCTTGAAGATCTACATCCCTTGAAAATATGGGAGAATACCGCTAATGGAACTCACGAGTCATATTACACATAGAAGGTTTAGGTCATGGAGCACTCTATATGGAATTAATTAGATATAATGAACCCAAAAGAAGCTGAGCATCATTTCCTAGATCGGGTATAACAGGTGGTTCCTCAAGTGGCACTCCTAGCAGTAAGACCGATGGCTCAGGGCCTACCATCACTATATCATGGTCGTCTCCACCCTCATAGCACATGACTCAAGGAATTCATGGTGTTATAGATCTATAGATGTTAATCACATGCCTCAGAACAATATTTTTAAATAGATAGAAACACTAGCAGAAGTAGAACATAAGAATAAAGGCTCACTACCCAAGGAACTACCCCAACTGCCTGCTTAGAAGTCCAGGGTATTAGTACATGTTCAAATTTTAATTTTATAGGGGTTCAAGTAAGTGAAGGTTCAACTACACTTTGCCTATTAATTTATCATAAAACATTCATTTTATAGTAAATATTTACATTTTACATTTTCATTTTATTATATAAATATGTCAAGGTTCGATTAAAATGTATTGACATTCCTAGTGAATAAGGGCACGTACACATTATCACCAAAATCAAAACCCATTTAATTTATATTTAACCCCATATACATTTGATATTAGAATGTAAAGATTAATATATGATGGCTTGACTTGGTTAATTATTGATTCTAATTCACAAGGTCCCATACACCTCATGGATTGAAACTGGTAGTCACTCAATCATGGCTAAAGACCAGCTCATGTAACCATAGGTACATAGCTGACATGGTAAAAACCATCCATTTAAGATTCTACCATCAACCTATAACAGAAAACACTATTTATATTGATTATGACACTTTAAATAACCAATTCCATTACCCTATAAAAGATATTAGCAGCATAGGAAAATATAAAACCATAGATCACTCCACAATCACAAGCAACACAAGAAATCAAAGAAGTAAAATGCACCTATATGGAATTTCATATGCATGAAATATGATTTCTAGGTGCCTATAATGATTATTGATTGATGATTCCTTACCCTCATCTCTGCAGGACAAGGATAAAATGAAATCCGCAATCATAATAATATTAATAACCATCATATAGCATGTGTGTCGCCCAATGGTGGAAGCATGTCAACTATAATAAGAGAAAAACAAAACAAAACATCTTATTTTATGCAACTCGATATTTAGCCAAAATGTGGGTTATAAGTCGTGCTTGGGAGTAGCTAACCCACATTCAGGGTAAATACCGAGTTTCCTAAAATAAGATTTTTTGTTCTATTTTTCTCTTATTATAGCTAATATACTTCCACTGTTGGGTGATGCTCATACTATGTGATGGTTATTAATATTATTATGATTGAGGATTTCATTTTATCATTGGCATGATGAGATGAGGGAAATTAAGCATCAATCATGCATCATTATAGGCACTTATAAATCACATGTCATGCATATGTCATCCCATATAGGTGCATTTCACTGCTTGCATTGCTTGTGTTACCTATGATTGTAGAGTGATCTATGGTTGTTATATATTTTTTGTGCTGATAATAACTTTTATAGGGTAATTAAATTGGTTATTTAAGTTTCAGTATCAATATAAATAGTTTTTTCTTATATAGGTTGATGGTGGCATATTAAAATGGTTGGTTTCAACCCATGCCAGCTATGTACCTCTAGTTACATGAGATACTCTTTGGATTTCATTGAGTGACTAATATTTTCAATCCATGAGGTGTATGGGCCCTCTTGAATTGGAATCAATAATTAACCAAGTCGATCCATCATACATTACCTATTACATTATGAGACTGAATGTAGATGGGGTTAAATAGAAATTAAATGGGTGTCGATTTTAGTGATAAGGTGTATGGGACCTTATTAAATGGGAATGGTGATCCATTTTAATTGAACCCAAATATATTTATATAATTAAATGAAAACTTAAAATTTAAATCTTGACTATAAAATTAATGGTTTCTAGTAAATAAATAGAAAAATTGTAGTTAACCCTTCACCAACTAGAACCCCTGTAAAATTAAAATTTGAACACTTACCAATACCCTGGCCTTCGAAGTGGGTAGTTAGGGTAGTACCTTGGGTAGTGATACTTTTTTCTTGTTTTATATATTCCACTAGTGTATCTATCTATTTCCAACTCTTGTTCTGAGGAGTGTTTTTGGCATATATAGATCTATGCCACCATGAAGTCCTCGATTCATGTGCCTATAGGGTAATGACATCCATGCTCTAGTGATGGTTGTCCCTGAGCTTCCAGTCTTACCACCAAAAGTTCCACATGAGTTGCAACCTATTATACCCAATTTTGGAACTAATGATCAGCTTTATGAGAATTTCCTACATCTGATTCATTCCATGCATGGTTCTCTATGACCTGCACCTATTATGGATGATCTGACTCATCAGTTCCAACAAGAATATCCTCCCATATTTTCAGGGTATGGTGTTCCTCAGGGTGTTTATTCTGGATTGTAGTCCACTCTTTCTAAATTATATCATTTAGTGACACCTCCATTGAGGAGGTTCAAGACCTCCAGCTACATGCTTTTTTATTTGGCCAAGTGCTCGTGGGATGTGATTACCCAGGCTAGTTTTAATATGGGCATGGTCTGGGCGGACTTCTAGAATGCCTTCTATGATTACTTATTTACTTAGACACTGAGACATGACCAAGATAGTTCTTTGGATGTTGGATATTTTTTTACTTCTTTTTGACTCTTTTTTATAGCATGTATTTCCTGCTTCCATGTAAACCTGTTTTCTAGTTTTATAGAGACATGACATTACATCATCATCTATTATTTATATTTTAGTTTCTAGATTTTGATTATTATATTAATCTTGTATTTTATCTTTATTTGCACTACTTTTCTTATAATTATACTACTTAAACCTTTTTTCTATTATTATATATCCACTCTGCTCCACTCGGACATAATGGAATAGTTTTCCCATAGACACACCCCAGGTCATCGCTGCTAATCAACAGCCTCTTGCATGTGGGGAGGTGTAATTGAGACCATGTAACCCATCAAATCAAGGCACCAATTTAGTGTATTCTAGTTCATAATTCCATTGAGAATTTATTTATTATAATTTAATTTTTGATAAATTCCAAAACTTCCCCTCGCCACAATTATAAAATGAAACCTCCTCCCTCAATTCATTACACCGCTTTAAGCCTTCAAGCTCAACCATCCTATGAAAAATTCTCTTATCCACTTACCTAAACACATTATATAGGTTTTTTTATTCCCAAAAGACCAACCCTAGACCCATTTATAGGATATCTTAAGGATTCATTTCAAAGAAGAGGTAATCTTCTTAACTAATCACTTTATTTTTCTACTCTTATTTACCACCTATAAATCTATGATATTATCATAAAATAATAAATTTATTATCCTCAATATTCTAAAATGTTATTATTATTATTAAAACACAATTATACACCCTCTTTCCAGTCAAACAAGAAGTGAAAGTGTTGTTCTTATATACGTACGTCTTACCATGTCCATATAGTGATAAAATTCATTTTTCATAACCATATTTTATGGATGGGTATTATGATGGTTTTAATGTTTATATATGTTATTTATAAAATAATTATACTTATAGAATGATAATACCATTCATCCATTCTTACCATCTAATCTTTTGGAAAATGATAGTGTCACTCGTGCGTATGTATAGACAACCATCTCCACGATGCGATAGGATTCATTTTTCATTTATATTTCACGTGGATGGTAATAAGTATGAATTTTATGAATATATATGATATATATGATATAATAATTATTATTTAAAGTTAAATTACTATTTATATTTCTTTCATTCCATCATTCAAAAAATGGAAACAGCGTTCATGCTTACGTACGGCCTACCATCTCCATGAACAGTGTAATTCATTTTTCTATATATAATTTTTATGAATGATTATAAATATGTATATAATAAATAAATATGATTTTTATACCAATATTAACATTATTTAAATGATTTTATCATGATAAAAGTATAAGTACTGGGATAGCCGAACTGAAACATGCTTAAAAAATGAAGCAGTTACCACTGAGAACAGTGATTTTAATAAAAAATTATTAATAGATGGGTGATAAGATGTTATAAATAAATAATAAATTAAATAATAGATATTAATATTGTTATTAAATAATTTTATAATAAATATATATTTATAATATAGAAGGTTTGAATGTAAATAAGGAAATGTGAGACTTGAGGTAAGGGATTTTCGTATCAGTTTATTTCTGTGGGACACATGCCATATTCACCACTTGTTTCATTTGAGTGGTATATTTATTTCCTATGAACTTATTTTATGACACATATTATGAATTTTATGTGGATTTAAATATCCATTTAATTTCATTTCCTTCATGTGATTACTATTCAATAGTTACCAAAGCGATAAGGGTTTATTTCACAATCTCATTGTTATTTAGGATTTATTATGTTTAAGTCTCTACTAGAGAATATTTCTCTTCCATGTCCATGTTTTATAAAAAATCAAAAAAACAATCATTCTCATACAATTTTTCCAAATCATTTTTACCCATGTTTGACTTTTTACAAAATGGTTTGAAAGGAATCTTTTTTTCGTTTTCTAAACGATATACTTTGTGACTTTTCTAAAAAACAATATAGAAGGAATGTTTTTTAAAATTATAAGTAATGAGTGGATTTTCACAGCATTATAAATCCTCATTTATTTGAATCTTCCTTTACAATTTTATAATTTTACTTTCAAATAATTTTTTTAAATTTATAAGTGTGCATCTTTTTTAAAAAGTGAAGTAATTTTAAAATGGAAAAGTTATTTTCTTTAGGAATTATTCCAAGTGATCATAAAAAATCATTTTCCATCTAAGATGACATCCTCTGATGATACTTAAGATTTACTAGGGATATGATCCAATTAAACCATCCTTATTATTTTTCTAAATGGTTTATATTTATTATAGAAAGATGAAATGTTTATAAAACCCATTTCTTTTCATGAGTTCTGATATGATGAATGATTTATGATCTTATAGAGCACATATGTATAATTTTCATTATGTGATGAGTGAGACCAATATCTCCCTCCAATGCATTGGGTGAAGTATTATATCTCCTAATATAGCTATGAGAAACAAGTCGATGTGTTTGATATATTATGGGAAACAAGTCAATGTACTTGATTTTTATGGGAAACAAGTTGATGTGCTTGATCTGATATGGGAAACAGGTGTTGATATTTAATATGAAGGTCTTGGTAATTAACCTTGACATATGAAATTTGTTCTATACTTATGATTATTCTACACACTTTTATTGCATGGACTTATGGATTGTGATTGAGTTATGATTAATTCTCATTCTTATAATTTGTGTCTTTTGAAATGATAATGTTTTATGACATAGCTCATGTTTATGATATTTTTCAGATTGGGTATAAAATTTATAAGTTATAGACAAGATATCATACCCTTATGCTTAACTTATTCTTTCATATGATTATCAATTGATATCTCCCATGTTTATCCTTACTGATCATCTGATCTCACCCTTTTCTTATCTTTCCTTTCCTCGGGTTATGAAGAACATTTTTAGTAGGGTATTCCTATGAAGAATAATATGTGGGAAGATATTTATGGGAAATGTTAAAGATATTTCATAAAATAAGAATATTGTATATCTAATCTTCAAACACTCTAAACCATTATATTTATGGAGTGGATCATATTGTTATATATTGAATATCTATCTAAATAGATGTAATATTTTTCTATAAAAATATTTGGTCATTATAAAGCATGCTTTGAGTTCCCAATCTTTCCATATTAGAAACAAGTCTATAGGGATTTACCAGACACTGTTTTAGATCTGGTGGAAGATCATTGTTGAGTAAAACCACTACTATTTCCAACATGAGTCTCATTCCACTTCCTCTTCCCCTTAAATGGACCACTAAATCTGCCACTAGGAGTAGGAGGAACTCCAGTAAACCCTAAATTACTAGACAGGTCAATTTCCACCATCATAGCTCTATACAGAATATCAGTATGTGTTGTAATATTTAGCATAAAAACCTAGGATCATATATCTAATTGAATACCCATCTCAAAATTCCAGGACTTCATCTTCTTGTTCAACACCACCTTAGGTGAAAACTAAAAAATTATAGAAAAACTATTGGCGTATTGAGTCTCTATCAAATTGGTGAAGGTTGAGAAACTCCATGGAATTATCCAATACTATCAACTTTAGATAGAATTTATATATAAAGATATTCTTGAAGTATTTTAACTATAATACCTCATTCTTATTTTCTAGAACTATAGCATCCCACTATCTCCCATTAGGCCCTGCATGCTTGAAGGCAACACACTTCACCTAAATGGAATTCACTATCTCTAAGAACTCAAATAGTTGTACAATATTTTCCAACCATCCTTCCACCTCCTAAGGATCATTTTTCCCTATATTGATTGTGGTATCTAATGAATAAACTTTTGGGATCGATCTCCACTATCATCTCTTCAAGGTTCCATATCTCTAGCCTAAATGGGGATAGGTGTTGCTCCTTGGCCTAGAGCTTGATTGTGTGCACTTCTGCCTCTATGAGGTTCTATTAAACTAGAATATTTTCTTGTTGTGGTTCTTATCAGATCCATCATGAAGCCTAATCAGATTTATTTTTTGGGGAATGTTGTTACACAATATCAATAAACAATAAGAAACCATAAATCAGTAGACATAGGAATATAAACCCTATCTGTCAGAACTCAACTTCAGAATAAAAATATCATATCATAGCTTGGGAAAATCTAGAATTATATTAATTAATTCCTCAATGACACTTTTTTCCAACAACCCATATTAACCTAAGGCTCGTTATGATGAGAGATAGTTTGGAACAGGCTCATAACCTACCCCTTAAGTCCTGATAATCTTGTCTTCTATCTACCAAGACATTCCAGACTACATACCAATGTTCAAGAAGAGAAAAAACCTCCTTTGATGGAAATTTTTCATGAACCAACTCAGATAACCCACTAAATTAAAACCCAAGTGGACTCTGACATAACCTGAAGGTCTTTACTAATCCTTACTAACTAGAGGCTATCACCCGAGCATTGATAAACAATCAAGGGGAATGATATGGCCATAAGGATATCCGGATAAAATTAAAATAGTGCAAAGAATCCATAAACAGTAGGCATACTAAAATAGTCCACAAGAGAAAAATACCACAAAACGGATAGGAAACCATAAACATTACAAAACCCAAAGACGACATCATAATAGGATCTCCTAATAATAATTGGATCACAAACTCCACATATCACCAAAAACTCACAAGGTTCCAATATCAAAAACACTCATTGCCTCTATGTAGTGTTTTCTCTTTTCCAAGGCCTGGAAAAAGAAAGTCTACAAATGCTCAATGGAAAAAGTAGGGTGTGAGTAACACTAGACTGGTAGGGTCCCACCAAGCATTCCATAAGCATTCCATATAAAATAAACCAAATATTGTCAATTAAAATAAAACATGTCAAGGTATATCTTTTCATAGTTCATAATAAAACATGATTTTCAAATAATTTCAATGTCAAGTATAAAATAGGTGAAAATAATTATTTCTGTCAAATTAGGCATGAATAAATATTTTCATCAAAATAAGTATGAATAAATCATTTAATAAACACTAGAATATATATTTAATTTTCAATCATATCACCATGGTTATTAATCCTAGGGTTGATCAGATTAAGGCTCAAGGTTCCACATGTTCTTAGTGAAATATGGCTCTTGGTGTGCACACTTCCCTAAATCTCAAGCCTAGAGGGAATAGGGGTCCATCCCAAATAATTAACCCCCTATACTCATTAAGTTTAGTCATAATTGTTATCATCAATACATTGATATGTATATATAATACATTCTTAGCATGCATATCCTAGGCTACCCACCTAACTACCCAAGCTCCCATGTGCTTCAAAGAAATCAATCAAGTGTAAAATAATTTATCTCAAATTAGTTTCATAAATCATCATTAGATAAACCCCAAATCAAGTTTCAATCATGCCATTTCATTTTAAAAACCAACATCAAATGGTTTTCATCAAATCTAATGCCTTTAAAAATAGTTCATTTCATTTAAAATCTATAAAATATTTCATACCTTCACTTATCAAGAATCATCATCAATGTCACTCTTCAAATCATCTTTTCAATTCAAAATCATTTTCTTGAAATCAATACTTTATTTAAAAAGACATATCCAAATATGTTTAACACACACCATGCTATTTTTTAAAAATTAATCAAGGATATTAATTCATGCTTTAAAAATAAATTCTAAATTCATTTCAAATCAATCAAGAAAAAATGGCTTCAATTAATAGGAATTGCATTACGAAACTAACTAACTCAACCATAACATCTCCAAACAACCAATGAAGGATCCAAAATTAGTAATAAAGAGGTACTCATAATTATTCGTGTATAATGCTCAAGGAAATATGACCTCGATTACCCTTACATTGATCTCCTGATAAGGTATAATAATAATTGATCCAAGAGGAACTAAATCACCCTTTTACAAAAGCTGGGATGCCCAAAACCTCTTTCCAAGAACACATTCAATACAAAATATGAGTAAAAGAAATTAGAATAGTCAATTTTATAGAGTAAAATGAGTTAAAATACACATTAAAATCCTCTATTAAAGTTACACTTGGATGGAGTAACCATCCCTAGAAAATCAAACAATGTTCGGGCATTTAAAATTTTAAAATCCCCATCACCACACCCTAGTGAAAAATTCTAGGATGTTTTAGCCTATACATGACCTCTACCACACCCATGGTGAGGATTATTAGTCAAGGAATAGAGGAGGAACCTCAACACACTTCACCTAATACCACACCCATTTTTTCATATCCCATTTTACACAGGTAATACCAAGGAACACCGCAGTTATGGTGCTTCTTGTTTTGCACCAAAATTCTCAAAAACATTTTTCAAGTCACTAATCACCTCTAATTCTTATGACCCTAAAAATAACTAAATTAAGGCTCAAATGAAAACAAATTTAAGCTATATAATGTACCAAAAATTAAAATTTTGGATGTTGCAATTTCAATTTTGGTTTCCTTCCATGCCACATCTTGTATGGGTTCTTATCTTCAAGGCTTAGAAAATATTGATTCTGTATGTAAATAGAAACTTTTATAGATTAATTATAATAGTGATAAGAGATGGCACCTTCAATGCGAAAATATTTTTCCATGGTTTTTACCATTCAATTGTGAATTTATACCATAATTTTTTGTTGTAGTGTTCTAACTGATGAAACTTTGTGTTTTATCCCATGCTTCTCTAAGTATTTTTACACATCACTAGAGATGTACTCAGTGACATTGTCAAAATGAATAACCTCGATGGATCTACCTATTTAATTATCATATATCCTACAAAATTAATAAATTTATTCAATAAACTCTATCTTGGACTATATAAATATGATACAACCCATTTTAATTTAATTTTCAATGAATAATATGAAGTAATTCCCATTGTATGTTTTGGGAACCTTTATAGGAACATAAAAATCAATGCGGATCAGATCAAGAAAGTTTGAGGCCCTATTCTCTAATGTTCCCTATAGGATCAGTATAGTCACCTGAGAGGGGGGTGAATTAGGTGTGCCTATATTATTTTATCAAATTCTAAATACTCTTTAAAAAATTTAACCCACTTTTCTATTTGAACTTGTATTTTTGGTTAATAAACAAGTGGTTCTATTTTTTTACCCTTTCAAAAACACAATATTGAAATAATAGTTTTCAAGAGAGAGTAGTATAATTTATTTTTATGAGGTTAGACCAAAGTCTAGGAAACATAATCCTTAATGTGATTGGGTTCTACTAAGTCATAGATTCTATACTATTAATGTATTTTCCAAAGATAATCTTAAAATCATGTTCACTATGTTACATAGGTGAATATTCACAATATTAAACATATGAATGAAAGAAACTCTCACAAGTTCATTATAATCACTCTTATGAGTTCTTAAAACTTCCTTCAATCCTTTTAAGTTGATCACCACTCAGTATTGGATGTCACTGAATCAAACAAATCTAATCTTCTTCTTCGCAAACATAGATTCTTTGATTTCCTTTATATCTTCAAGAATATCAATATGAAACATCATATCTTCTTCAAAAACTTTCTTCCATATCTTATTTAGAATCTATTCATGGGTTTATCTCAAAAAAATAAGTTTCATGGCTATATATAGATGATCATATATGCCACATGCATTTTGAAATTCCTCAAACACTACTTCTTATTTATTTCTCATTGTGTCAACAATACATAGTATCGTAGTAACTTCTTGTTCTTATATTATTCATCTTTTATTGGATCTTTTTAGCCTAACTAGGGTGGGTTTCTCTTCTACTTCTTCTTATTTGATACCCATAAGGTATATCTTCTTTAATATAGGATCATTTCATTCTTCTTCTTCACTTTAAGAGTTCATAGTTCTTCTCTCTCAAATACTCACACTCTTGGTCACTCTTACTTTTCTTCACTTTCTTCTCAAATTTTATATTTAGTTCATGTAAAAAATATTTTCTATATATTTAATATAGAAAATAATTCGATTAAATTTGGTTTCACGATATCCATTTCACTTTTTCTCAACCTCATTTTTGTGGGTGTCTACCACAATCTCGGTATATTCCATTTTCCTTAAACCATTATCTCCAATAAAATTCTAGGAATAACCTTCTTTTTATTTTATTTTTCATTTTCATTTTATCCCAATAGATTAATATTTCACCATTTATTCTCTCCAGTAGTATCGGGTTCCTTATTCTCAAAAATATTTAGAAAATGGTCTACAATAAACAAACTCCACAATTGTATGGAAATCATAAAGAAAAATAACTTGTAGTGTGGAAGTAGTTATTGTACTAGTAGGATTCATATTGTATTTAAATCACAAAACACATTACTACTATATCTCCTTATTTAATATATCTAGAATCAAAAATGGTTTTGTGATATTTAAATCACTAAGGAGCATCTCTAGCATCAATTAAATTTTATCTTCTACTTTGAATAAAAATATTGATTTTTAAATATTCTCATTTAAAAATAACAAATAAATAAAATAGTGATTTCCATGTACTTCTTATACCTTAGTATTCTTTAACTCGAATCTTTTATCATAGAATTACCAAGATTTGTGATGTTTTAAACTTTGATCACAAATTCAACATCATCATATATAAATTTATTCTTCAAAATAATTAATTTTGGTAACTTTGTTTTTCAACTTCATTATTCTCAAAATTTCACTAAGTCATGACTCATATAGAGTCTCCAGATGACTCATATATAGGGTCAAATAACTAATACATAGATCACACAAACTTTTATGTAGTTCTAATTGAATCTGATGTAGATTTATTCTTATGAAATTACTCTTATATAGTTGAAGAATGAATCATATGCATGGTAGTATTCCTATGGTATTAATCTTATGTAGAGTCCATATAACTATTATGTATTCTTTTGAACTTTAGTGTTACCCTTACACATATAGGGATTCATGCTTATAGAGAAGGAAATGAATTTTATGTTGTCATAAATCATATTTACAGTGATAGAAAATGTTCTTATGTAGATAGAATTAATATTTACATAGATAAGATTTATCCTTATGCAGCTCGTTCTTTTTTCATTTTCTCAGATCATTGGATTTGAATAATCCTTACAAAATGTTAGAAATAATTTTTATGTAGAAAATTCCTTTTCCATTTTTTTATACTTCTACACATGATTATGGGTTGACTTCAATTAATTTTATAACATAATTTATCACTCCAAAAACTCTTTAAATGTCTTTAATTCATCTCTAATTATCTCAAATCACTCCAGAATAGCTTCAAATAATTATAGGAATTATCAAAATAATTCCAATTCCCTTTTGTATTTTTTTAAAGTACCTTATAGAAAATTGAATTCTCAAGATAAATCATTTCAAAAACTTATCTCCCTTCTCAATTATAACTTTATTTAATCCTTTATAAAACTTCATACACAATATTTTTATCAAAAAATGTAGCATCCTTCAAGCATAATAATATTTGGATGGTTTCTCCAAAACTCCAAAGCAGCTTTTACACTATTAAAATCAAGTATTTAATTTCCCTATTCACCCAAATTCTATAAAATTCATTCTAAAACTATTATAGATAGTACTCTAACATCAAAACTTTTCATTTCCATTGGGATCCACTCAACAATCATTTGATTTAAGGTATTCTTAGAATATTTCTAGTTAGGTGTTCCAAGTAGCTTCACTTTTTTCTCATCTTTACCCAAGTGTATGTCGAACACCTAAAACTTCCTGAATGGGTGGATTCTTCCTCCATCACCCAACTTCAACACTCACATATTAAAATTATTATTTAAATGATCCATTGAAAAAAAAAACAATACAAAACTTTAGGTACTGAAATCTCCCCCATTGTGTTTGTTGTTAGTACCATTAACTACTTCACCCAAATAAATGTAAATATTATTTCTCCCCCTTATTGAAGATAAATGAAAAGGGTAAAGGTATTATCCCCCTTATTAATATAATATATAAAAGGTAAGGTCTTTCAAGGTAAAAAACCTACCCCTCATTACTCTTATAATTTTAAGAAAAACACATTCTCCCATTTTTCTATGTTATTTTTTGAGAGAATCTAACAACATGAGATAAAGGTAGCACCACATTTTTCATAGAAATATACCATAAACCAATAAACTCTAAATATACATGGGATAAACTAATTTATAAAAATTTTCAATCAATTTAGATAATAAACTTTTCTATAAACAAACTACAATGTGATACTAACACTGACTCTTGCTTATTAGGGGCTATTGAAATAGTTTTTCAAGAAATTTCATAAACCTTCACTCAAGTTTAATAAACATATTAACACATTTCAAGTGAATGTTTATTTTTATCCCCCATTTTTTTAGATAATCACTCCCCCTTTATATTAAGTTTTTATGTGAACCAAAACAGAATTGGGAAAGTTAAAATTATACCTCAACATTAAGATTTGTTAGAGATATAAAAAATTATATATTTATATACAAAGAAAATATTATGGAATCTTTCACTTATTTTAATATCCCCCCTCAAGGGATGATCTCTAATATTCATCAGGGGTGATTTTATATTCATATAATAATCTCCAATCATGTATGAAACAAGTTAATGTTTTATAAAAATTGTGATTGATACTAGTTGAGATGTTTTAAGGAGATTATAGTTTGAACTAATCCATGAGGTGTGTGTCTTTCAGGTTGTATAAACACTGCATCCTTAACTAGTTATCTTATTTTATGATTCACCTTTGATTACCATTATATAATCACAAATAAACTAATATGGGAATAAGGTGAGCCTTCAATGAGATATTTAATTGTATTAGGATGGATGAGACTTATTCCTAAAACCATAAATATTCTTCTTCTTGGATATAAATTTTTTAGGACTCTTCGTGATTGTTTCACCCTTGGTTTTCAAAAAATTTCATTCTTGGACAATATAGATTCTTTCTTGATGTAACCTATCTTCTTAGTTGGAATGGGATTATTTATTTTAGTAATCAAGGCACGTTATTTCTTTTCAGCTTGCTCTATATTCATAGACTCTTTCAACTATTTTGGATATATTATCAAACACTCCTTAGACACATGATCAGGCTTCTTAATGTGTGTAGACTCCTTACTTATAGGAATTTTGGTATTTGAAGTCATTATTGTTTTACCATTGTCTCTTAATATAATTTTTTTCCATTCATAACATTCATGCACTTTATAGCTATATTCCCTAACATTTTTCACCTCTCACACACATTTTCATTAGACTTTAGGTTACCTTTTTTTGGAAACCTCTAAAATTATTCATTATGAGTGTTAACCACCAGTCTAATCAAGATATTTCTCACCTAGATTGATTTTTTCTTATTTTTTAGATTCCTCTATTTCAACTTGATATTCATAGAAATTTTACAATGGTTTATGATGTAGCCTTTCTTACCAAAGTAAAAATATATATTCTTTTATCTAGTGTGACATAATTTTCACTATCTTTCTTCATTAACTTATTTAGATGACTTGTTTAAGCTCTATTATTTACTGATTTTCCTCCCAAGGTAGACTTACTTTAATTTGTCTTTTATTTTCTCACCAGATGTGGTCTTCATCATATGATTGATGCATGGTCGGTACATGCCAGTGCTCATAATTATTATGAACATATATGTTGCAAAAATCATAGAATATCTCTAATATTTCAAATATACTTTTGGAATATTGATTTATCCACTTATCTGAAGTATAATTTTATCTAGTGGGCCTTCAATGAATTTTATCTATGACCCTCCTAAATATAGGTCTCCTATAACTTTCATTGTCTGGAATATTATACCAATATTTTATGGTCTTGTGTCTAAACTTACAACAACACCAGTAGTGGCCTAAAAACCTTATTATTTTTTCTTTAATATAAGTCTAGATAGAATATATAGATTATTTTTTATCATTGGAAACCCTATTATTTTAGGATCCATTTTGGAATATTTTCTTCTTATAAATTTTTATATCCACCTTTGTCACATTGGTGGGTCTCTTGGAATTTTTACACACCCAAATTTTTCCAAATTTTGACTTTAATCATTAACTTATCATCAAAATGGATTCAATGAAAATATATTTATCTTTTTTATGGGATACCTTCTTCCATGAACTTGTTGAAATTTTATCAAGAGATTATTGCAATCTATTCATTCCACATTTTTCATATTTTTAGAATAAATAAACTTCTCTAAAATTTGTGTGGCATTATTTCTATTTCCATATTCTTATAAATATTATACTTGGGTGATATTCATATTTCTTATTTTTTCATCCAACTATATACATTTCATGTTGAGAATGTACTTTTTGTATTCAAGTTATTTCAACCTTTCTTCACTGTCTCTTTTGAACTTTTTTATATGATCCTCATGAATTCTATTTATCTCTTGTAAAGAAATATCTAACTCTTTTATTTTATTTTATTTAACCTCAAGTTGATAATATTTAGCATTCATGGTGAACTTGTATGGTTTATATAATGTATGGACCAATTCCTTGACAACATTATCAGATACAACTTTCTCACAAACTACTCTTTATCATTATTTTTTAATAAAATAAACTCTTTTACTACAAATTGTAACAGATTAATCCTTATATTTCATAAGTTTTGTGAGGGAGTTTCATCTACTCACTTTTAAACTAATAAATATTCCATTACATTTGATTCATATTCTAACTATGACTTTTCATCATTTAGACCCATTGTGTATGTAAATATGTTTGTAAAAACTTCAATAGGAACTTTCTTTAGATAATCCTTGATTTCATAATAAAAAACATTGAGTGATTCATTGAATAGATATTCATCGCAACTTATACTTGATTCATCTAATGAATCATCTTCAATGGATTTAATAGAATATTTATAACTTTAAATACCTTCAGCTTGTGGTTATTCATTTTTTATATTTTAGTTTTTCCTCAACTTATTGGCCCTTATTTTCTTCCTATTTTTTAGTGTCTTAGAGGAAACTTACAATTTAGTAATAAGATTAGAAATAGAAATCCCCATCTAAGGAACTTCTACAAACTCTTAAAATATTTACTTCATATACATCAAATAAAAACATATAGATCTAAAAATATATCCAACCAGAGGGAACCTTACTTTTATACCAATTAATGTTCCATGCGGGATCAGTGTAGATACCTAAAAGGGGGTGAATTAGGTGTGGCTACATTATTTTAACAAATTCCAAATAATATTCAAAAAATTTACCCCCTTTGGTATTTAAACCTATTTTTATGGTTAAAAAACAAGTAGATCTATTTGTTTTACCCTTTCACAAATATATCACACAAATAAGAATGTTCAAGAGAGAGTACAACATGGTATTTTTAAAAGTTTTGGTTCTAAAGTGGGAAACCTTCTCCTGGCTATGATTGGGTTTTGAAAGTCACGAATTATATAAAATAATATTATTATCAATTATAATGGGTTTTATAGGGATCTTCCTAAAACCATGTTCACCATATTACATGAGTGAAGATTCAAAATATTACACGTGTGAATATAATCCACTCTCATGGGTTATTTATAATCACTCACATGATTTCTCAAAACTTCCCCTAATACTTTGAAGTATATCACCACTTAGCACAAATGTCACTACATTAATATAATCTAATATTCTTTTTCACAAACATGGATTCTTCAAAAACCTTTATATATTTAAGAATACCACCACACAACTCGATATCTTCTTTAAAACCTTATCTCAATATCTTCTCCAAAAAAAATTCATAGGCTTCTCACACTCAAGTATCAAGGGTCATGAATTCTTTTAGATGATCAGCTATGTTGTATGCACATCATACTTCCTTAAACACTTATTCTTGTTTCTTTATCATTATATCTACAATACAGAGTATTATAAGAAATTATTATTATTCTATTCTTTAGCTTTGACTGGATATATTCAGCATAATCAAGTTAGATTCCTCCTATTATTCTTCTTTTTAAATACCCAAAATGTATATATTATTCATAACATGATTGGGTTCTTCTTTTTCACATTGATATTTCTCATTTCTTCTCTCTTGACTAATCACACTCTTGGTTATTCCCAATTTTCTTCACTTTCTTCTCAACTTTTATTTATAGGCTAAGGAAATATATTTTATATGTATTTAATATAGAAATTCCTTAAATTAAATTTGGTTCCAAAATATTTATTTAGGATTTTCTCGGCCTCTTGTATGTTGGTGTCTCACATGATCATAGTATAATCTGTTTTCCTTAAACTATTGTCTCTAATAAAATTCCATGAATATACTTCTTTTCATTTTATTTTTCATTTTCATTTTATCCCAGTTGAATAAAATTTCTACATTCATTTTCTTCAGTAGTTTTAGGTTCCTTATTCTCAAAAATATTCCACAAATGTTCCGCAATAAACAAACCCCATAGTTATATGAAAATTATACATCAATACAACTTACGGTGTGGGTCTTCTCATCATGGTGTGGTATAAATTCTTATACTAGTAGGCTCTAACTTGAATTTAAATCACAGAACACGTTATTTCCATATCTCCTCATTTAATCCAAATTGAATCAAAAAGGGGATTGTGATAATTAAATCAATGATAAATGGATCTAGAATCAACTAAATTTTATCTTCCACTTTGATCACAAATATTGAATTTTAGATATTTTCATTTGAAAATCACAAATAAATAAAATAGTGAGCACTTCATAATTATTTTCCCTAAATATTATTATTGGAACATGTAATTAAAAATATTCATTATTTTTTCAACTTGAATCATAGTTTCATCATCATTTATTAATTTATTCTTCATAATAATTAATTCTAGAAACTCTATTTTCCATCTTTAGTATTCTCAAAATTTCAATAAGGTGTGACTCATATAGAGTATGTATGGGTCATATGTAGAGTCTAATGACTCTTATATAGGTCTATATAAGTCATATACAGATTCAAATGACTCGTACATGGGTCACAATGACTTATACACAGATCACGCTGACTTGTACACAGCTTCAAATTATTATGACATGGATGTTTGACACTGAAATGAATCAAACACGTTTGTAGAATGACTCATAAACACTATGGTATTCCTATATAATTACACTTATATATATTTCATATGAATCTTACATATTCTCCTAGACTTTATGATTTCACTTACATAGATAGGGATTCATACTTACGCAAATTTCAATGTTGTTCACATAGCCATGAATCGTAATTATGAAAGGAAAAAAAAGATGCTTATGTGGAGAGAATTAGTCCTTACATAGGGAGGAAATATCCTTACAAAGATCATTCCTGTTAAATTTTCTTAGCTCAATAGCTCTGAGTAATACTTTCATGGTTCTAGAAATCATGATTATATAGACAATTCCTTTTTAATTGTTTTATACTTCTACACATAATTCCATATTTACTTCAATTAATTTCAAAACATAATTAATCACCCTAGAATCTCTTCAAATGTATTAAGATCATATTAAATTATCTCAAATAACTTCATAATAACTTCAAATTATTTTATTAATTATCATAATAATTCCAAATCCATTTTATCTTGTTACAAAGGACTTTTTATTAAATTAAATACTCAAGATAAAGTATTTAAAGAACTCTTATGCCTTCTCAATTCCAACTTCAATTAAGACTTTATAAAACTTCATCCATAAGATTTTCATCACAAAATGTTGAACTCATAATGTGTTAATAATGTTTTAATGATCAAAAATCCTATACATTCTATAAAGCATGTTAATCCTGTTTAATCTATCTAAAATCATGTGTACAAATGATTAGTTATTTTATGCTTTAAATAAACTTATCCAAGATCTTAAGTGATATGTTTAATTATTATAAAATATTTTTAGTTTGTGTTATAATGGATTTCCTTGATGAATGATTAAGTCGGATCCATTCTTTGGATATCGTTGTTTAAGCCTGTATACATATATTTGGCTAAGTTTGAGAAACTGTGAGTCTACCACCAGTTATGTTTTTCTGGAAAAGTGACCAGACACCGTGACCCAGACATCATGAACCATACACTGTGACCCATACACCGTGACTAGACAGCGTGAACCAGACACCGTGACCTAGACACTATGACCAGACACCATGACCTAGACATCGTGACCTAGACATCGTGACCTAGACATCATGACCCAAACACCATGACAAGACACTATGACCAGACATCATGATCGGACACCGTGAATCAGATACCGTGACCAGACACCGTGATCCTAACAACGCATCTGTGATGTCAGTTTCTAATCTCTATACAACTATGCCATCATAATTGTCTCACTGCTCAAAGAAAAACAAGGATACATTGTTTCAAGGAGACATCGTTTCATGGAGACACCGTTTCCAGGCAGACTGTGACACCGTTTCTTAATCTGTTTTGTCGTTTTTCAATTTAATCTCTAACGGTCATATTTAAAGCTTTTAAATGCATTAACATAATTAATGTTTCTTTGTAGACATGTCACCTGATAGTATGAGGTATGAGGTGTAGAATACATGCATCCTTTCAGCTCCAACACATTCACTCCAAGATTAAAAAGAACATCTTTTCCAGAAACGAAGAATATATGATAGAGAAACAAGTGTGTGCGTGATAACGAAGAAGCACGATCATTCTTGAAAGAAGAAATGAAACATGAAACTCGACACTTATAAATAACACATGAAGAATACTCAAATCCTAGAGTTGAGAACATTTTTACATTATCAAATCCATGAAGAACACGAGCCAGATCTAGCTGACTTGTGATACTTTTTTTCCGCAAGAAGACTCGATTCCTACATTTTCTTCATCCTCGAAGTCCAGAGCTGTATAGACTAACACTCATATCACTTCTAACCTTATCTCATCATTTTTTCTCTATTGTGTATTATTTTTAGCTTCTGAGCAGTGTGTGTGTGTGTCTGTATAAAAACACACATTGTATCCTGCATTAAACTAGAGGATACAAGATATCCTTCCTCACACATCTTTTTACCCTTGTTTATTCCCATGAATAAGTGTGGAAGAGGTCCCTGTGTGACCTGGTAGTTCATACCACGAAGAAATGTGGAAGAGTTCGTGTGACCTGGACAGTCTCGTGTACTGTTGTTTACCCTGATTTAGGGTGTGGATCAAGTTTATTAATATAAACTTCTTGGTGGAAGGTGATCACCTAGTGGAGTGGATTAGGTATTGTCTTGAGACTGAACCACTTGTTTTATATCCACTGTGTTGTTTAATTTGGTTTTCTCTGTTTTACTGTATAATTCGGAAATCACTAAATTTACTTTGATATTTAATCTTAAAAAGAAGTTATAATTGTTTTTTCTTATTATAATAGCTTCAAAAGTAATATTTATAACTGATATTAAGATTACTGAGAATTAATCAATCTTATGAGAAGTTATTTAAACAGTCAAACTTTCATAACTGTATTACTTTGATTAACTGGGCTGTATTTAAATTTATTGGGGAACCTTTTTAAGAATGCCTTTTAAACAGAAATTTTTATAGATACTCAATTCACCCCCCTCTTGAGTACTCTACTCTAACCAAAATTTGGTATCAAAGGGTTTTTTTAAGACTCTGTTTTTGACCCTATTCAACTGTTATTTTAGTTGTACATTAAAGATCTGTAAATTTTTGTTAATTATAAATTTCTAGCTCTTTCAAAGTAATTATTTATCATGGATAATATATTGGAAGGTGTTGTAACAAACAGACCACCATTCTTTAATAAAACCAGTTATGCACAATGGAAAATTAAAATAAAGATGCATCTAGAAAGTATGGGTTTTGAAATTTGGTCTTCAATTATATATGAGTATAAGATTCATATTACTGATAGAATCACTTGGGATGACCCTACCACGACTATATACAATAATAATTTCAAATCCATGAAATCTTTATATTGATCTTTAGGAGATGAGGAATTTAATAGAATTTCTAAATGTAAAAATTCCCATGAAATTTGGGATACCTTATCTGTTTCACATGAAGGAACTTTTAGTGTGAAAGAAATGAGACTTAATACTTATAATATTAAATATGATAACTTTAAAATGAAACCTGATGAGCCTATTTCTGATATGTATCTCTGGTTCAATGAAATTGTCAACACAATGGTTTATCTTGGAAGATAATTTACTACCAAAGAACAGATCATGAGGATTATCAGATGCCTACTTAAAAGATAGAGAGGAACCTCTATCTCTATTAGAGAATCATGCGACATCCACAATTTACCTATAAAAGAACTCATTGGAAAACTAATAATGTGTGAATAGGAGATGAAAGTCAACAAGGAAGAGGAGGATGAACCCAAAATAAAATCAGTTGCATTTAAGACCACCACCTCTAAACACAAATAGAAAGGAAAATTGGAAGTCTCTGTAGAAAGTTCCAACAGTGAATAATCATCACCTGACAGTGATGAGGATATGGCTCAATTATCTAGAAGGCTTAAGAGATTTTACAAAAAGAAGAACTTTTTTATAAAGCCTAACTTTGAGGGAAGATATGATCAAAACGGAAGCCGGAAGAAAGATTGGAAAAGAAGTGACAAGTTTGATGAGATAGTCTGATATGAATGTAATTGAAAGGGACATATAAAGTCTGACTGTCCCAAGCTCAAGTAAAAAAAGAAATATGAGGTCAAATATAGAAAGTATAAAAAGGAAATTAAAGCAACATGGAGTGCTTATAAGGAAAGCTCAGGTGACTCAGAATCTTCACATGATGAACAGGATAACAAATCCAATATGTGTTTTATGACAAACACATCTGAGGTAACACTAGAATCTCTTGTACACAATTCCTATTATTCTGGAGATGAGAGTGACTCTGAAAATATGTCTAATGAAGAAATGTTTGAATACTATAATATTCTTTAAGAGACATGTAATGAATTAAAAGATAAATACACATCCTTGAAGAAACAGCATGCTCTTACCTCAACTGTTAAAACTAAACTTAGTGTAGAAAGGGATAAAAATGCTCAATTACTCAAAGAAAACAATGAACTAAAGATATCTAATGAGAAATTGAAAAAGGATCTTGAAAGGTTTACTAATGATAAAGATACCATGGTACAAATACTAGGTAAAAAGATTTCTCCTAAATATACCACTGGCATTGTCTGTTAACCTGGTAAAAGAAATTTGGGAAGAACTAATTTTGTTTCTAAGTATATGACATACAGCTTTACTCCTAGTTTTGAAGGACATTCAGCTAGTTCAAGTTATGAGACACTCTCTACTGTTTCAAGATTTTCTGGACTAAATAGAGTTTATTTTTCAATTACTTTACATAATTCTTATAGGAAACCTATGAGGCAGATATGGGTTCCTAAAGCACTAGTCACTAATATTACTGGACCCAAACGGGTATGGGTACCAAATTTGTTTTTATCTGACTATTTTGTAGGAAATCTGCTTAAAGAGATCCTGTAAAATCCTATAGTACTTGGACAGTGGGTGTTCAAGACACATGACAGGGGACTATTCATGCTTCAATAATTTAACAAAAAATAATGGAGGACATGTCACCTTTGGTGACAATGCCAAAGGAAAGATTATTGTCCTTGGCCAAATTGGTAACTCTAACTCAGTTTTGATTTCCAAAGTACTTTTTTATGATGGATTGAAATATAATCTTCTTAGTATTTTACAACTATGTGATGGTGGATTTCGTGTTAAATTTTAAGATGATGCTTGCAATGTTTTAAATTCTAAAAATGAATTAGTGTTTTCTGCATTAAGAAATTAAAATGTTTACTCTCTTAACTTAGATTCTTTAGTCTCTAAAAATGCTTCATGTTTAAGTGTATTTCACAAAGATTCTTGGCTTTGGCATAGGAGACTAGGACACTGTAATATTCACTCCCTTATAAAGTTAACTAGAAAAATTTTAGTCAAAGACCTACCCAAACTTGAGTTTACAAATGATAAAGTGTGTAATCCTTGTCATAAGGGAAATCAACACAAAATTTCCTTCAAAACAAAGATAGAAGTGTCAACTTCTCAACCTATCAAACTAGTTCACATAGATTTGTTTGGACTATCTAGAGTTTCTAGTTTAAATGGTAAGCACTGTGTTTATGTTCTTGTATATGACTTTTCTAGATATACTTGGACTTTATTTTTGGATCACAAAAGTGAAGCCTTCTCTCTATTTACCAAATATACCAAAACTACAGAAAATCTTACTGGACTTAGAATTAAATCCTTAAGAAGTGATCATGGATGTGAGTTTGAAAATCAAGAGTTTGAATCCTTTTTCTCACAAAATGGCTATAGTCATAATTTCTCTACCCCTAGAACACCTCAACAGAATGGAGTTGTGGAAAGAAGAAGTATAACCTTGTAAGAGATTTCTAGAACCATGCTTAGTGAATATGACTTACCTATTTATTTTTGGGATGAATTTTTAAATACAGCATGCTAAATTATTAATAGAGTGTTGTATAGACCTATTCTTAAAAGAACTCCATATGAGTTATAAAATAATAGAAAACCCAAAGTAAGATACTTTAAAGTTTTTGGTTGCAAATTCTATATCCTTAATACTAAGGACAATCTTGAAAAATTCACATCTAAGAGTGATGAAGGAATATTTTTAGGATATTCAATCTCTAGTAAATCCTGTAGAGTGTTTAAAAAAAGAACTAAATGTGTGGAAGAATCTGACCATGTCAAATTTGATGAAACAAATCCACATGAGTTTAAAACCACTCTAGAGAACCTGGAAGATGATATATAAAATTTTAACATTAATTCAAAATCCCCTAACCATTCTGTGAAGGAATCTATGAAAAATTCCAGTTCTGGAAATTCTTTAGATTCGAGTCATAATGAACCTGACCCTATTGAAGAACATGAAATCACTAGTCTATCTTTTTCTAAAACTATTAGAACTCTAAATAACCATCCTTTAGATACTATTGTGGGAGATTTAGATAAATGAACTCAAACTAGAGATTATTTTATAAATCAGGTTGAACGTCAAGTCTTCCTGTCACAACTTGAACCTAAAAACATTAATTATGCTATCAATGATGAATTTTGGGTGATGAATATGCAAGAAGAACTTAATCAATTTGAAAAGAAAAAAGTTTGGAAACTTGTTGACAAACCCAAAGACATATTTACAATAGGCACTAAATGGGTGTTTAGGAATAAGGTAGATGAATATTGTAATATAGTTAGAAACAAGGCTAGATTGGTTACACAAGGCTATAATCAAGAAGAAGGAATTGACTATGAAGAGACCTTTTCACCAGTAGCTAGACTTGAATCCATCAGAATTCTTCTTGCTTATGTTGCACATCTGAATATCAAACTATATCAAATGGATGTTAAAAGTGAATTTATAAATGGGTATATAGCTGAGGATTTCTTTGTTGATCAACCCCCTAGTTTTATAAATCCTCATTTCACAAATCATATTTTTAAATTATAAAAAGCTTTATACAATTTAAAACAAGTTCCAAGATCTTGGTATGATATATTAAGTAATTTTCTTGTTTCCAAAGGTTTTACAAAAGAAATAGATGATCCTACCCTCTTTATAAAATTAATTTCCAATGATGTTTTAGTATTTCAAATTTATGTAGATGACATTATCTTTGGATCTTCAAAAAATTACTTATGTATTTAATTTTCTAAAATGATGCAAAATGAATTTGAAATGAGTTTAATGGGTGAACTAAAATTCTTTCTTGGATTTCAAATATTTCAAAATAATGATGGTATTATTTTAAATCAAAATATACTAGAGATCTTCTAAAACGTTTTGGTTTGTATAGCACTAAAAGTAGTGACACTCCAATGAGTACTACTTGTAATTTGGATCTTGATGAAGATGTAAAATCTATTGATCAAACCACTTACAGAGGGATGATTGGAAGCTTACTCTACTTAACTTCTAGCCGACCTGACATTATGTTTAGTGTGTGTATGAGTGACTGTTTTCAATAAAACCCTAATAAATCCCATTTAAATTATGTTAAAAGAATCTTCAAATACCTCAAGCATACACCCAATCTAGGACTGTTCTATCCCAGAGGACAATAATTTGAGTTAGTGAGTTATTATGATGCTGACTTTGGTGGTTGTAAGTTAGATAAAAAAAGCACCTCTGGAACATGTCACTTTTTAGTCAAGTCACTAGTATCATGGTGTAGTAAGAAACAAAATTCGGTTGCATTATTAACTATAGAAGCTAAATACATAGTTGCTGGTAGTTGTTGTGCACAAATTTTGTGGATGAAACACACATTACTAGATTATGGTTATCAATTCAAAAATGTGCCTATAAATTGTGATAATACAGGTGCTATTAATATCTCAAAAAATGTTGTTTCACATTCTAGGACAAAACATATTGATTTAAGACATCACTTTTTGAGAGATCATTATCAAAATGGTGATATCACTTTGGAATTCATTGGAACTGAATATCAGCTCGCTAATATATTCACCAAACCATTAAATTATAAAAGAATAGATTACATCATACATGAATTGGGTATGATAAATCTTAAGTAGTAAGTGTACTATTTCACAGCTTACTATTTCACAATTTACGGATTCACAAGTCACTATCTAATAGTTCTATAGTGTTACTATCTTAAGAATTATTTTTTCATGTTTATGGTCTCATAGTTACTCTCTATGTCTTGGTTACTATTTTTCACTTACTGTCTCAAACAATACGGTTGCACAGTTTAGAAATCACACAGTTACGATCTCACTGTGAAAGCCAGTTTCGGTCTCACCGTAAAAATCAGTTAGGGTCTCACCATAAAGACACTTTATTGTTTTATTTACATATTATAACCCATGTTGTGGTAATTAATTATTGTGTTCTTTTACTTTACCGCACTTTTGTTTTTACGACTCTTGGTATCCCTAAATTATAAAAACTAAATAAGTTTCACTCTTTATTCACCTGATCTCTCTTCTCTCAAACCATAACCCATATTTCAACCCTTCTCTCTATCTTGAACCTTCATTGAATTCCCAGAATAAAATGCCCATCATTTTCAACTCCTAAGAAGCGCAGTTCAAAGAAGAAGACTAAAATAGTGCCAAAGTTAGCACCTGAAGGTCCATTCAATCCGAATCTGGTAGACAGAATAGTGGTACCTAAAAAGGAAATATGCCCTAAGTGTATTTTTTCAAGTAAGTATTTGGTATTGAAAGTGCTAAAAGATCAAGGATGTAAGATTGGTTCACAAAGGAGAATAGGCCTATTTACCTGAAATTAGTTGCACAGTTTTATCAGTATGTTCAATTCTCTTTTGATACAGTAGATGGTTTTGTTGTGAGAAGTTGGATCAATGGCCATAGTTGCACGTTTTCTTTGAGGTTATGGGATTCATGCCATATGATACCTCATGAGGGTATTTGTGAGGACTAACAGAGAGGTACTCTACCTCTAAGTGAGATATTTGTTTTGGAAGAAGCATTGGAAGCTTAACTGGGAATAAAACTAAGAGAAGATCCATAGCTGCTGAGATAGATGGTGAAACCAAACTTCTGTTTAAATTTGTTCAGACTCTGATTATCCCCAGAAAAGGTAATTTTTCTACACTCAAGTATCAAGATGTATTTTTGATACACCTTATGAATAATGGTCATAATATCAACCTATGAAAATATGTTATATGCCATATGTGTGAGTTGATCAAGACAAACTCCAATTCAACCTCTCTTTTTTATTCAAGGCTTATCTCAACTATGTTTCATGCAAAAGGATTGGTTGGACTAGATGGAGAATATATTAAGGACTATGAGTTTTGTATTTCAAAATTTACAGTAAAGAGAATGAAAATCAGTTGGAATCCATATAGAAAATAATGGGTGGAAGATAATGACAGGGTTTATGAAAAGTTCAATCTGGTGGAACACTCCTCAAGACCTAAATACATTTATAATTATGGTTTGGAACTAGATGAGATTGTTGAGTATTCTGATGAGGAATAAGTGGAAGAGGTTGTTGTACCTATAGGGGAAACTATTTTGGGTGAGAAAGATAGTGAACCTATTCTCCAAGACTTAACTGAGAAGAAAATGCTTGTTCCTGAAGAAGTTTCTAATTTGGAAGAACAGCCTGTTGTTGAAGAAGAATCTATGGCTAAGATAAGTGAAAAGGATGTTGTAGAAGAGCATATAGAATAAGATCTTTCTCTTGTGCAAGAAGCTTCTCTTGAGGAACACCTAGAGGAATAAGTTATTCCTGAAATTATTCTATCTACTGAAGAGAGAATGTAGAAATCCTTTTAGTTGGATAGAAAGAAAAATGGGTGAGGATATCATGGATGAAATCTTGGAAATAGATCAAGGATCCAAATCTCTCAGTCCTAAGAAAGATGCACCTGTTTAGGGGGAGTATCCCCCCAGTCTGAAAAGTGTTGAAGTGCCTAATCCATTTGATTCAAGCTCTATGGATACATGGTATAAATTCCCTAGTTATTTTGATGTGAATGACTCCTAAGAAGCCTCAGTGAAAGGTGTATAACTCTCTATTGTGTTTCAATTTAAACCAGTATCTTCTCTTAATGTTATAGCTGCCAAGGAACCTGAGCCTATCTCAGCTCCTATTTATGATCCTTCACAAGAACCATCAAACTTGGTGAGTAAGGATGATTTGAAAGCATTTGAAGCTACCCTATTGGATGGAGTTGAAAATCTCATGAATACCCAACTGGTTACTGTAACCATTTTAAGTGAAAGATATGTTTCCCTATTTTTGGAAAATATCATATGGCGGATTCAGCTCAATATGCTTCTGAATATTCAAGAGACCATAATTGAGAACAAATAGTTAAGTGATGAAGTAAATTCTCTCAGAGGTATGGTTGAAGAAATACAGAGAATGATGAACTCAAGACCATAAACTATTTCTCATCTTGTTGAGGATATTGTTAGTCAGATTCCATAGGAAGTTTCCTCCCTGATTCAACCTAATCTAACCTCCTTGGCTGACAAGGTAGCTAAAAGAAACAAGAAAATTTTTCAAGAAATGTGTGAACTTGTTATTGGTCTTAACAAGTTGACTGATGAGTATAAGGGTTGTCTCCAGAAATTTCTAAATCAACTGAAGTCCCTTACTTTGGCTGTTACTGCTTCTCGTTCCTCTGGACAATCCTATCAACCTTCTTTGGACAATGATCTTCTCAAAATTGTTGTCAAAGAAGAACTTTAGGCTGTTCTCAGTGGCTTTGACAAAGAGTATCTATCTGAAGTTGTCAAGAATAGTGACAGAGTTCTTGATTTGGTGATAATTCATTCCAAAATTGAAAATGATTCTCAAGAAGAGATTACTAAGAAGGTGGACTTATACTTCAATAGGATATTTTAAAAACATGACATGACCAACCATTTCAAGTACCTAGTAGAGAATCTGAGAATCCCTCCTTTTACTCAAGCTTTCAAAACTCAAGTCCAAAAGCTCAAATATTTCACTCCTTATTGGACAAGTTTATGGAGAACAAGGATGACTTTGAGAAATCCATGTAGTATGGTGGCATGATTATTGCTTGCTTCATCAAGATTTTAAGGCCTTAGATTCATGTATAGAGTACTGCTATTGTGGATCCTGCAGCTGCACCCCTAAGATCTAGTTTTCCTACCTTCTCATCCTCTACCCTTGACTCTACATCTATGTCTATCTCTCGGGCTATGAGTCAGATCAGACCTGTTATCCTTGATCAACAATTGCCTCGGTCTTCCACTGCACCTACCTTGGCCACTTATGTTTTTGAAGGACTCCCTTTACCTTCTAGTCAACTGGTTCACTTACTTCTTCCACTTCCACCTCTACTCCTATGGCTTCCTCTTCCAATACTACTAGAAATGGAAAAGAGAAGACAAGCTAGTGCTGAATAAAAGTGACTACTATTTTTTGATAGGGATTATTTCTGTATTCTTGTTGCTTACTGTTTATAATGACACTTTTTTATCTAATGCATTATGAAATCTTCTTATTTATACTCTTCTTTACTTATTTACTTTTTTGATAATCCTAAAAGGGGGAGAAATATGTATTATATATGCACACTAAGGAAGAGGCACATTAAATATGAACAGATATCTCACTCACATGATTTGTGATCATCAAAAAGGGGGATATTGTTGGACTCCTCATGTGTTAATCATGTTTTAATGATCACAAATCCTATACATTCTATAAAGATTGTTAATCCTATTTGATCAATATAAAATAATGTGTACATGTGATTAGTTTATTTATGATTTAAATAAACCTATCCAATATCTTAAGTGTTGTGTTTAATTATTGTAAACTATTTTTAGTTTGTGTTATAATGTATTTCCTTGATGAATGATTAAGTCTAATCCATTCTGTGGATATCACTATTTAAGTCTGCATATAGATATTTGGATAAGTCTGGGAAACCGTGAGTCTGCCACCAGTTATGTTTTTCTAGCAAAGTGACCAGACACCATGACCTAGACACTATGAACCAGACAATGTGACCCAGACACCATGACCAGACACCATGAACCAGACAGCATGACCTAGACACCCTGACCAGACACCGAAACTAGACACCATTACCCAGACACCATGACCTAGACACTATGACCCATACACTGTGACCAAACACCAAGACCACACACCATGAATTAGATATTGTGACCAGACATCGTGATCCTAACACCGCATATGTGCTACCGGTTCCTGATCTCTATACAACTGTGCCATCATAACTATCTCGCCACTCAAAGACAAACAAGGAGACACCATTTCAAGGAGACATTATTTCATAGAGACATCATTTTCAAATATACTATGACACTATTTCTTAATTTGTTTTGTTGTTTTTCAATTTAATCTCTAACAGTCATATTTGAAGCTTTTAAATGCACTGACATAATTAATGTTTCTTTGTAGACATGTCACCTAAAAGTACAAGGTACGAGGTGCAGAATACATGCATCCTGTCAGCTCCAATACATTCACTCTAAGATTAAAAAGAACAGTGTGTCCAAAAATGAAGAAGAGACGATAGAAAAACAAGTGTGTGCACAATAACGAAGAAGCACGAGCATTCTTGAAAGAAGAACTGACACATGCAACTCAACACTTCTGAAGAACACATGAAGCATACTCGAATCCTAGAGTGGAGAAGATTTTCTCACTATCAACTCCATGAAGAACATGAGACAGATCTAGCTGACTTGCGATACTATGTTTTCCACAAGAGGACTTGATTACTACATTTGATTCATCCTCGGAGTCCAGAGCTGTATAGACTAACACTCAGAGCACTTCTAACCTTATCACATCTTTTTTTCTCTTCTGTGTATTATTTTTAGCTTTCGAGCAGTGTGTGTGTGTTTGTATAAAAGCATGCACTGACTCCTGCATTAAACTGGAGGATACAATATATCTTTCCTCTCACATATTTTTACCCTTTTTTATTCCCACAGATAAGTGTAGAAGAGGTCCCTCTGTGACCTGGTAGTTCATACCCACGAAGAACTTTGGAAGAGGTCGTGTGACCTGGACAGTCTTGTGTACTGTTGTTTACCCCGATCCAGGGTGTGGATCAAGTTTATTAATATAAACTACTTGGTGGTAGGTTATCACTAAGTGGATTAGATTAGGTCTTTGCTTGATACTGAACCACTTATTTTATATCCATTGTGTTGTTTAATTTAGTTTTCTCTATTTTACTATATAATTCAAAAATCACTAAATTTACTTTGATAGTTAATCTTGGAAAGAAGTTATAATTGTTTTTCCTTATTAAAATAGCTTCAAAAGTGATATTAATAACTGATATTAAGATTACTGATAATTAATCAATATTCTGAGAAGTTTTTTAAACAGTAAAACTTTCATAACCGTATTACTTTGATTAACTGTGCTGTATTTAAATTTATTGGGGAACCTTTTTAAGAATACTTTTTAAAAAAAATTCTTATAGATACTCAATTCACCCCCTATTGAGTACTCTACTCCAAACAACACAAAATATAGGGTACTTAAAGGATAATCATCTCAATATGGTTTCTATAAAACTTCAATCCAGGTTTTACACCTTTAAATTCAAGTCTTCAATTTCCCCATTCAGTTATCTTTTGAAAACTTTATTCCAAAATTGTTGTAGATAGTACTCCAACATTAGAACATTTCATTTCCATTAGAATCAACTCTAAAATCATATAATATAAATATTTATTATAATATATTGATTCCAAGAAATTTCAGTTTTCTCTTATCTTTACCCAAATGTATGGGTAGGATCTATATCTTATTGATTGGGTGGATACTTACTACATCACCCAACTTCAACACTCACATATTGACATGCTTATTAACATAATTCATTAACAATAAATACAACCAATAAAAACTTTTAGTTAATTCATTATTATTTGTTTAATATAGATTTATCACCATTTTCCCTCTTATACAAGCATCCCATGTCTTCTCCTGGTCTCATTTAAAATTTTACGTGTCAATTTTAGCCTTTGGTTTGGACAGATTAACTATGCTTCACTGGTTTATATACCAGAGCCTCTAATGCTAAAGATTATTTTATTCCTCCACTGTGAGAAAATAATTTTTTTTTTCAATCTACATGATACAGATTTTCATGGGTTCTCTAATCCTTCAATAATGAATCTTTTATTTTTCATTTGATAGGGAATCCCTTTTGATGAAATGTGACTTCCAATCCAATGTCACAATTTTGACTCATACTAAGAGTATTATACTAAAATCCATACATAAAAATAACATCTTTATTTTTTAGTCCTCCATAAAACATTTTCTTTCCACTTCCATTGATATTTAATGCTCTATTATTTCCAAATTTAATCATGCCATCAAATTTTCTCTTCACATTATTTAATAGATTTAAATTTTTAGTCATATGGGATGAAACACCCATAGTTGAGGATCTATTTGTTGTTTTTTTGGTTACTCTGAGAGAAATATATTCAAAGATAAACTTATTTATTTTCTTCTTCTCTCTATAATAAACACCTGTTTGAGTTGAGACACAATATGGTCTCTCTTCATTTTATTCATTATATGTTGCATGATCATACTCTTCTTCCTACAAGGGATGGATTTTTTTTTGTAATGGAATCTTGTATGGTTGTTCAATAATCTTTCTTCTTTGGTTTCCATTAAGTTGGTTTTATTTATACTTTACCTAAAATTTACCACCTTGCAGAAAAAATTAGAGAAATTATAGCAATAACCATAAAAAATAATTCAGTCATTCAGATGTAGGTTATGGTATCATCATTCATTGTTGACTTCTGAGAGCTTCACATCTCAAATAGTTCTCAACTTCCATGAATCGTGTCATGTTAAGTTCAAGAAAGACATAGAATTAGAATTTCATCAATGGAAAGGTATTTTCATCACTTCCTATCCATATATTTTCAACCACGGAATAATTTCTTGATTGTTGAGGTATCCTTGATGTTTGATATCTTTCACTTATTTTCTTCTTTCCTTTATTTTGTATAGTTTCTCCACCGGTTTTGGATGTTTCTTCTTCATATTTGAGCACTATATTTCCCATAGGTCTATCCCTATGTTCATTAATTATCTTTTTAGTAGTCCTCATTCCTATTAATTCTCTTTCTATAAACTCTATGAGAAATTTTTCTAAATTATAACTTTTTTTGTCACCACCCAACTTTGATTCAACCATAATATTTGTCTACAAAGATATAACTTCTTCAATCGAGATTCAACTCTCTTTATTTTTTATTCTAATTGTATTTTGAGGTAATCTATTATTTTGTAATCTTCTTATATTTATATCTTTAAACCAGTCACTTCCTCTAATGAAGCTTGAGAGGCATCAAGCTGTTCCATTATCTTCTTAATTTTTTTAATTTCAACTTCAATTTGATCAACATATATTGTTGATTCATTTAGAAATTTTCATATCTTCTAGATTTTCTTATGTTGAATTTCTAACTCTTTAAGAGAACCTTTGAGTTTGACTTTCAAGTTGAAAACTCCTATGGGATGATTTTATTTTTGTTCTTTAGACATGTTTCCTTCAATGATTACCATCATAAAATCTTTGACATCATAGATGAATTAAACTTCATCATCTTCAAGTAAATTATCATTTTATTATTCTTCTTTTCTCAACATTTTTTTCTACTGAGACCTATTTCTAGTTGAATTTCCAAATTTAAAGTTTTATCTTGGTGTAAAACTTCTTTGTGGTGTTGATGCAACATCATATTCAACTCCATTTTCTTCCTTCCTTGGGCATCTTGCTGTAATATGTCCAAGATTCCCATAATTGAAATGAGAAAATGGAAATTTTCCTTCATATTTACCTTTTCCTTACTTGAATCTTCTCGCAACAAGTGACAAAAATTTAGAACTAATGTATTTATTATTATCTTTAACTTCTTGATCTCAAGATTCTCCGTTGCTTTGAAAGAAATCTCTTTTAATGATTGGACTGATGTGATCTCGGTATTTGTTCACATGTCATAAGCCGCAGGCTTGTTGTGAAGGTTATCAAGAGTTATATTTGTAAGTTATTGTTCTTTAAGAGGTGAAGCCTTAGCATTGTACAAGGGAAGTAGTCTTCTAAGAAAATTTTTCATAATATTAATATCCTTCATTTGATCACTAAAACCATTAATGGCTCCCGCAACTTCTATGAGGTGATTTAAGAAAGCATCAATGTTCACATTTGGTATCATCTTTACGCTATGAGGGAATGATTATTTATGATAGGTCATTTGTGACAAGTTATATTCTCATCACAAATAGTTGAGAAGTTTGACTTATTTATGACGAAAATCATTTCCCATCTCAAATAACTATTTTTTTTATTTGTGATGGGAAAAGAATCCCATCATAAATAGATTTGGAATGAATGTGCGCCATGTGCGAGAAAGATTATTTGTGACGGGGATAATTGTCCCATCATAAATACTTTGGCGCAGATAATTATTTGTGATTGTACAAATGCTCTTATCCTAAATAATGAGTTGGTGGTGACTTAATTGTGATTGGTCACATCGCAGATAATTTTTATATCACAGGTATTTACGACGGAACTCCTCACAAATAATATGTCGGCATAGATATATTTGCGATGGATCACATCAAAAATACTTTTATATTGTTTCTATTTCTATTTATGGTGGGAACTATTTACGATGGGTATGTCACAAATACTCTACCGCTACTAATCTAACCTATATATATGACCCCCAGTAGAAATTTTTTACCACAATTTTGGCGCTCCTCTCCTCTCCTCACTTCTCTATGATTTCTCTCTACATAAATTTTATTTTTTATAGGCACCCAATGCTTTCTGAATTACATCGCTATTTTAATTCTAGTAAATCATCATTTTTGAGGTATCTATTTTAAACTTTTTTTATTGATAATTTGTTTATTTTATTTTATAATATAAATTGTTATTATTAATTAGCAGTAATTTATTGTAATTAGAAGTAATCGGTTGTGATTATCAGTTATTATTTTTAATTGATAAATGATTAGTAATAATTAGTAATGATTACCAATAATTAGTAAATAATTAGTAATAATTAGTATTGATTACCAATAATTAGTAATAATTAGTAATAATTATCAATAATTAACAATAATTAGTAATAATTATCAATAATTAAAAATAATTAGTAATAATTATTAATAATTAGTAATAATTAATATAAATTAACAATAAGTGGTAATAATTAACAAAAATTAATAATAATTACCAATAATTACCAATAAGTAGTAATGATTAGTAATAATTTATAATAATTAACAATAATTACCAATAAATAGTTATAATTAGTAATAATTAGTAATAATTAGCATTAATAAGTAATAATTACCAATATTTGTTAATAATTTGTAATAATTTTCAATAATTAACAATAATTAGTATTAACGAGTAATAATTACCAATAATTGTTAATAATTGGTAATAATTATCAATAATTAATAATAATTAGTAATAATTATTAGAAATTAGTAATAATTAACAAAAAATATTAATAATTATAAATAATTACCAATAAGAAGTAATAATTAACAAAAATTAGTAATAATTACCAATAAGTAGCAATAGTTAGTAATAATTTGTAATAATTAATAATAATTACCAATAAGTAGTAATTGTAATGTCTTAGACCTCCCTATTCCATTAATTTAAAATTTGTGTTTGAGGTGTTCTATGAGGCAATGGTGACTCAACTCAAGAGTTCTCTAAAAACCTAGTTTTTTCAACAGTGAGTCACTAATAGTAGCTCGTCTGACAGTGGGTCATCTACTGGTAAGTTGCTGACAGTGAGTTAGGATTGGTGACTCACACTAGTGAGTCTCCTAACGGTGATTCGGAAATGGTAGGTCACTGGCGGTGAGTCAGGACCGGTGAATCATACCGGTGACTCGCAATGGTGAGTCGTGTCGGTGACTCACTGACAGTGGGTTATCCACCAATAGGTCATAATGATGAGTTAGGACTGGTGAGTCAGAATAGTGACTCACACAGGTGACTCAAAAAAAGTGATTCACATCAGTGACTTGCACTGGGGACCTGTAATGGTGAGTCGCTAACGGTAGGTGTCAATAGTAGGTTATCCCAACGGTGACTCACTGATGGTGGGTCGCAACAGTGATTTGCAACAATAGCTCACCGAATGGTGACTCGCCATCGGTAGCTCATCACTGGAAGATCACACAGGTGACTTGTACAGTGGCGGGTCATCCATTGGTGACTCACCCACCAATGAATCACCCAACGGTGAGTCACTTCCAACAGTTTGTCAAAATTTCAAGGTTCTTCTAGTTTTTTTTAGATTCACACCTTAAACATTTTATTTGATGTAAATTGGTTTTAAAACCATATTTAAGTTTTTTTAAGCCATTTCAAAGGATGTAAAATATATATTTAATTTTATAATGCTCAGGAGGCTTTAATTTAGTCAAAAAGCATGGTCAAGATCCACTTTTAATGGGGAGTTCAAAATAGTTTTATATCCCTTGAGTCTCAGATCTAGTCCTTCAAATCTGGACACCTTTCCTTCATTATTTCTTTCTCTTTTATCTTGATACCTGGGAATCCCAAAACCTTTCTTTGTCGAGAAGTTGTGCATCTGTGTTTCACCCTTGAATCATGTTTCTATGGATCCTTATGCACCCCTTATTTGGCGTGAGGAGGAGGTGTTGATCATCTCTTTCTCAAGGTAGGGATCCCTTTATATCTCTTTTATTTGTGTATCCTGTGGGGTGGGTGTATGAATGTTTCTCATGTGAAGGTAGTTGAATCCAAGTCTAATAAAGATATTTGAATCAGCTTTAAACAAATAAATAGGGGTTGGTGGAAAGTGACACATGATTCTATTTTATTATTTATTGATATTGTGATCTGTATGGGTTAAATTCCTACTGAGAAGTGTGGTCATTAGTGGTCTTTTTTTGTGAGTTTGGGATGACTTGTGATGGATTGTTTTTTATCATGTGTTGAATGATTGTATATATGCAATCGATTAACTACATATATTTGGTTTAATAAATAAATTCCCTAGGATCAAACTTGTTTTGTGATAACCCCTAAATTATCAAAGTGGAATTAAAGAATGAGTGGTTGTTAAATATGAATACACCATGCCTTAGTTGGTGTGGTTGTGTGATATGTGTGTTTTTGTTCTATCTTGAGCCTTGTGTGGTTGTTTGGTGATGGGATTGAGAGAACAGATATAAGGTGGGGTGGTATGGGTAGTGTAATGGAATCTCAGGTTGAGATATTGACTGATTATGGAATGTATGGGTAGTGTTTGAGCAGCGGGGCTATAGGTTCGGGTTGTGCTATGTTTATGTTGTTGGGTGTGATGTGTGTGGTGTTGTTATATAGTAAGGATGTCGGGTTGGTTGTGATGAGGTGTGTTGTGGGGTTTGGCCATAAGTTGGTTTTTTCTTGTTAAGGGGATGGATTGGGTATAATGACTTTGAAGAATTATGATGGTAGTGGTTGGTAGGCGTGTTAAACGAAGTGGAAATATGAAGTGAGTTGACTTATTGTGATTCTTTTTCCTCTGTGGGGTTTATGTCATGTGGCTTGTTGCGTGTTGTGGTTGGTAGTTTCCTAGGTAGGTATGAAATGAATAAATGGGTTTTATTAATAAATAATGATAATTGGTTAAATGAGTTGTATGGGAGTGTGTTTGAGTTGTGGCTTGTTGTGGATGGATTTCATTTATCAACTTTCAAATTGACTGTTTCTGGTGTTAATAAATGCATTTAGAGGTAGCAGCACAGTTGGCAGTATCATAGGGTGGTTTATTGTTTGATTAAGAACCCATATGTTGGGCTTGATTATTTAATAATATACATACATACTTATATTTTTCTTGTTTTTTCTATATGCGCCCCACCCTAGTTGAGCATTATGTGCTGAACACCCCCATTTTCACGGGGGAGGGTGTCTTTTCCAAACATCACAGTGGGAGGATGAATAACTAGACACCTGTTCTTCCCTTTTCCCTCTTCTATATAGTGATATCCTAAGATTCTTTGGGCAGGTAGTGGTTTGTGATGCCCAAGTGTGTGTGAGAAAGTTTTGTTTTCCCAAGTGTCTTCAGGGTGATATGTTTTGTGCTTTCCCAGGTGTTTTTGGGATGTGATGTGGTATGTGGCCTAGGTGTCTACGGGTGGGAATTGGTTGTGAGGCCCAGGTGTGTGTGGGAGATATGTTATGAGCTTCATTTTCCTAGGTTATGGGACTAGTTGTGAGGCCTAGGTGTGTGCGTGTGGGTTGTGACGTGGTACTTGCAGAAGAGGTTGGAGATCCATGATATTTTTTGTTAGGGTGTGAGAGCAGCTAATTAGTGGGAAAGTGGTGTGGGTACACTATCATCAATGTTCTATATATTACTTTACTTTAATTGAATTATTTGGTGATTGTTCCTTTTGTGAGGTTGGGGTGGCTAGTATACCTTGTTAGGTATTGTTGGTTTATTTTATTTTACCACAGAGGAATTAGTATGATTCTCCACTTGTACAAGAGAGACTTGGGTTTTTTCTACTGAGTATACTCGTATGCTCACCCTAAATTATAAAACTTCTTTTAGGTTTCTAGGGGGACCATGGGGTCCATGCTGGGCATTACTAGCTCGGACATGGATATGGTTTCAGTCTCACTACCGAGCTTTGTTCTTTTGGTACTTACATTAGAGTTTTATTGTATTTCTAGTAGTTTTAATTTAAACATGCATGTGGGATGGATTTTAGATTCTTATATATGTGTGTGTGTGTGTGTTGGACTTTTTTGAGGTTGATACATCTTATCTCCCGATCTCAGTTACTATAAAAAGGGTAATGCCTCCCATTTTTGTGAGAATTGTATACCATTGGTTCTAGTCACCACCCCGGGGCCTACTGGAGGTGGGACTTGGGGTCATTATATCTCTTTCTCCATTGCTATCTCAGTAGGGGAGTCTTTGGAGGGAGGGGTCATGATAGAATGGTATCAGAGGTGATAGTTGAGATATAGGATAGATTTTGGAGTTAGGAATAGTGAGGATTTCATGGGTTGGTAGGGAAATAGTGTCATGAGATATTGGTGTGTGACATAGGCCAGGGAAGACTGGATAAGACACCGGATTTTAGGGCCCCCTGTGATCTGATACAAGGACTCTGAGTCTACCTAACTGCCAAGTGAGGCTACACCGTTTGCAGGGTAGAGACCTTAGGAAAGGTACATGAATCATAATGACTTTTGTTCTTGTTTGAATTGGTTATTTCAGGGAATTTAAATAAATAATGATTTAAAATGAATCTTAAATAAAATTTCATAATACTCGGGCTTAGTAGTTCCTTGTTTGCCTTATTCATCCAGGGCACCCAGTCATCGTCTTCTTGTAGTACTGGTAGTGGAGGCTCAGTAGGTCGATCTGGTTGATCGACGGAGGTTTGATTGAGTAGAGTAGGATGATCAATGTTAGAAAATTCTACATTCTTTATAGCGGTAGACTTTGGGAAAGTACGAGGGCAGTGTTTCATACATGGAGACAGAGAGTTGGCTCAAGGATCTTGTGATCACTTACAGCTTGATCTGGGCTCTGACGGAGTAATGGATTCCTTTGGTAGTGAGATAGATGAGTGGAGATATATGTCAATGGTGGAAATTGTACCTAGAGAAGAGGAAAGAGCCTAACATTTTGTGGGTTGATTTTGAGAAGGAGTTCTAAGTGGAATTCCTTTCTTCGACCATAAAGGCTGAGAAGATACAAGAGCTACTCTCCATCCAAAAGGGGAGTATGTCGGTGAAAGAGTTGGGAATCAAGTTCAAGGATCTCATTTTTTTTCTTTGTATATATTTTTGGATGAGGAGTCTTATGTGAGACATCTAGAGGAGGCACTTAATCCTTCTCTCCAGTATGAGGTTACTCCCTTCAATTTAATGACATACTTGGAAGTCCAGAAGAAGGAATAGGTAGTTGAGTGGATGCACTAGTGAGGAGGTATATCATGAGAGGGTATCCATAATATTTCTTCAAGGGGAAAGGTGATCAGTAGTAGGTCTCAGGCACCAGGGCCTTTGAGGTTCAGATCGGTGGGGAGGCAACCTCATCAATTTCTGTTTCAACCTTCTGGTCCTCATTCCTATTCTATAGACTTGGGGTTGGTGTATTTTATTTTTGGAGTCCATGGAAATATTTAGATTTAGTGTTATATGTTTTATTGATCTCAGTACAGTGAAGGTAGGAAGGTTTAGTGCCCGCCTCAGCAGTAGTTTCCAGCAATGTTGTTTTAGTAGTAAGGATAGCAGACTCTTGCTCCACCAAGGGGAGATGGGGGTGGTAGAGGCTGACCTCATGGTGTTTCTCAGGGACCTTGGCATGGTCATGGTCAATGAGTTAATCATAAGAAGAGGGGTATAGGAGCTAGGAGTGGTCAGTTGCAAGCCGTAGAGGCAGCAGTTCCAACAGGGTTGAAGATTATTAGAGGTATGATTAGTTTGTTCAGTACTCTTGCTTGTACTTTGTTTTATTTAGGAGCTCTACACTCTTTTTTTGCACCCATTATAGCTCGTTATCTAGGACTAGACATAGATAGGATTCCCATGCTCCTGGTATTGAGTACGTTAGTCAGAGGTTAGACCAAATTGTTTGATGTGTACTGGGGATGTAGGCTAATGATGGGACTGCATCAGTCCTATGGGGATATTTTCCTATTACAGATGAAATCATATGATTTCATCCTTGGAATAAACTAGTTTTACTCTGTTCATTCTATTATCGAATACTTATAAATTAGATTCATATTTTTATATGTGGATGGCCAGTGTGTGGATTTTTTTGGTTAGAGGAGTGTCAAATGGACAGTCGGTTTATGGAACCCCTTCTTTCCCTATTGGCCAAGATGTCAGTGGAATCGGTGGATGTAGAGATGGTAGAGGCTCCCATAGTTATTGGGGAGTTCTTGGATTTCTTTCTTGATGATTTTGTAACTCTAACCCCTCAATGTGACATTGAGTTCAGGATATACTTACAGCCCGGTGCTAGTCCGATTTCGATGGATCCTTACCAGATTACACCTTCTGAGTGCGAGAGTTGAGGATTCAGATTGATGACCTGATGAATAAGGGATTTATCCAACTGAGTGTGTCGTCATGGGGTGCTCCAGTCTTGTTTACTAAAAATATAGATGGTGGTATGAGGTTGTGCATAGACTACTGAAGTTTGAACCAGGTGACGGTCAAGAATTGTTACCCTCTTCTAAGGATAGATGATCTTTTTGACCATTTGAGAGGGGAAAGTTGGTTCTCTAAGATTGATCTGTGGTTTGTATATCACAATTTGAGAGTGAAGGAGGGAGATATCCTAAATACTGCTTTTAGGTGTAGGTATGGGAACTTCGAGTTTTTGGTTATGTTGTTCAGTGTTACGAACGCACCTGTCGTGTTCATGGGGCTCATGAACTCCATTTTCCATGAGTTCTTAGACTGATTCATCATCATATTCATCGATGAAATTTTGATCTACTCAAAGTTAGAGGATGATTATACCGATCATCTCAGGATTGTCTTGAAGGTTATTCTATGCCACTAGCTCTATGGGAAGTTGTCCAAGTGTAAGTTCTGGACAATAGAGGTACACTTACTTGGACATGTGGTGTCTTATTAGGGTATATAATTGGACCCATCGAAGGTTTAGGTATTTGTTTATTGTTAAGAAACCAATAATGTTGCATAGTTTTGCAGTTTTCTCAGTCTGACAGGCTATTACTAGAGGTTTGTGCCCAGTTTCTCTTGGTTTGCATCCCCATTGATAGATCTGACTATAAAAGACTAAGCTTTTGTGTAGAGTGAGAAATTTCAAGTGTTTTTTGGATATCTGAAGGGGAATTTGGTCAGTGCTCCAGTGCTCTGGTTACCATAGGAAGGGGTGATGTTTGAGGTGTTTTGTGATGCTTCACATCTGGGTTTAGGATGTGTGTTGATGCAACATCAAAGAGTGATCTCTTATGGGTCTAGGCAGTTATGTCCCCACAAATTTAATGATTCCACCCATGATATGGAGTTAGCGGTGGTTGTGTTTATGATGAAGTTTTGGTGACATTACCTCATTGTGGAGAACTTTATGGTCTTCACAGATCACAAGAGCTTGAGGTATATCTTTTCCCAGTGAGATCTAAACTTGTGATAGCAGAGGTGGATGGAGTTTCTCTAGGACTACGACTTCAAAATATCTTACACCTTAGTAAAATGAAATGTTGTGGCCAATGATTTGAGTAGAAATTCATAGAGTGAGGTAGTTTGGGAATCTTTGTACGGTTGGAAGGCGATGGAAGAGTTAGATGCCTTGCACTTAGATGTAGGAATGGACGACGGTAAAGGCTGTTTTTTTAGAGGATGGTGTAGTCTAATCTAATATAGCAAGTGGAGGAGTATTAGTGGGGAGACTTAGAGGAAGAGGTGATGTGTGATCATGTTGACCATGGTGATGCTTCGAAAGGATGGTCGAAGGATGGTCAGAATCGAATGTTGTTCTGTGGAAAGTTTTTTGTTCCAGTGGCAATGCGCGAGGGAGTTCTCCGTGAGTTTCATATCTCACCTCTAGTGGTAAAAATAGGAGTTTCTAATATTTAATGTGGATTAAGAGATCATTTTTGGTGGCCTGGTATATAACAATCAGTGGTGGAGTTGGTGGTGAAGTTCTTAGTGTGCCAGCAGGTGAAGGCTGAGCACCGTGTACCCGGTGGTTTATTGCAGCCCTTAGATGTCCCCGAGTGGAAGTAGGATGAAATCTCAATAGATTTTGTCACAATATTACCTAGGGATCAAGGAGGATGTGATACAATCTGGGTAGTGGTCGATCGGCTGATGAAATCGGCTCACTTCTTAGCAATTAAGGAGTCAGGCATAGTGGATTCCTTGGACAAGTGGTATGTGGATAAAGTGGTTCATATTCATGGAGTTTTGGGATCCATTATCTCATATCGGGACACATGTTTTACCTCATGAATCTGGAGGGGATTACAACATGACTTTGGAACTCAATTACACCTTAGTACTGCCTTCCACCCTCAGATAGATGGGAATACATAACAGACTATCTAGACATTGAAGAAAGTGTTGTGAGCATACGTCTTGGACTTTGGTGGATCTTGGGTGAGACACTTTCCCCTGGTATAGTTTTCTTATAATAACAGTTATCACTCTTCTATTGGCATGGCTCCATTTTAATCTTTGTATAGAAGACTGTGTTGTTTTCCTTTATGCTGGATAGAGGTTGGTAAGATAGTTTTTCTTGGTCCTAAGGTAGTGCAAAGAACAATAGTGAAGGTTCATCTTGTTTGTGAGAGGATGAAAGCATCACAGGACCGGAAGAATTCATATGTCAATCATAGTAGGAGACCCTTGGAGTTAGAGGTTGGGGACCATGAGTTCTTGAAGGTTTCCCCTCGATGTGGGTAGTGGAGGTTCGAAAAAGGGAGTAAGCTTTCTCCCAGGTTCATCAGACCCTTTGAGGTATTGGGATGAGTTAGAAAAGTGGCATATCAGTTGGCATTTCCATCGTAGTTATAGAGGATCCACAATTTCTTTCATGTCTCTCATATTCATCAATATCTTTATGATGACTCTCATGTCATTAACTGGGGAGAGTTTGATGTTGAAGATGACACAACGTTTGTAGAGCGGCTAGTATAGATCCAGAATTGTTAGGAGAAGGTGCTACGTGGACAGACCATTCCCTTGGTTCGTATGTTGTGGAGGCATGGTGGCTTGGAGGAGAGTACTTGGGAAAGGGAGATGCAGATGCATGCCCAGTACCCATATTTGTTCTGAGTTTTTCCTTGTTGTGTTTACCATCGTAATTTAATGCTTGAACCTTGTTTTCTATGAGATGATTTGTGTTTGTATTTTTTGATGTGTGATACAGTCCTGAAATTGGAAGGGGGGGGGACTATATTTTTAATTGAGATGCATTAATTGAGATGTGATTAAACCCATATGGGCGAGTCAGTGGCACCCAGAGCAGATGGTATCTTGAAATGGAGGCATAAATTACTTGATTCTTATGTCTGGATAGTGAGGCTTCGGGTGCTTGTGTGGTGCGTCTTGTGGTGAGTTGGGGTAGTAGATGTCAGAGTATGTGTTCTTGGATGTTGAAGTTTCACTTTAACTTTCGAACAACATAGGGTGGTTTATCATTTATCTTTGGCGTGCTAAGTAAGTAGAAGTGTTTCAATCATATATGTAACCTTGAGAGGTATCTCACGGGGTGGTTGTTTGGACTCCTCTTTTCCTTCTAGGTTGGTTTTTGATTCTCGAGTATAATAATAGTTTGAGAGGTATATGATGTAATGTCTCGGACCTCCCTAGTCCATTAATTTGCAAAACTCTGGTGTTTGATCTGTTCTGGGAGGCAATGGTGACTTGTTTCAAGAGTTTTCCAAAAATCTAGTTTTTCCAATAGTGAATCGCTAACAGTATCTTGTCTGACGGTGGGTCATCCATTGATAGGTTGTTGATAGTGATTCAGGACCAATGACTCACACTAGTGAGTAATCCAGTAGTGAGTAGGGAACGGTAAGTCACTGATGGTAAGTCAGGACCGATGACTCACATCGATGAGTCATGTTGGTGACTTACTAATGGTGGGTCATCCACCGGTAGGTCACAATGATGATTCAGGACTGGCGAGTTAGAACGGTGACTCACACTGGTGACTCAAAATGGTGAGTCACATCGGTGACTCGCACCGGTGAATTACAACAGTGATTTGCTGACAATAGGTGGTGATGGTTGGTCATCCCAATGGTGACTCGCTAATGAGGGTTTGCGATGGTGAGTCGTGATGGTAGCTCACCGAACAGTGACTCATTAAATAGTGACTCGTCGAACTATGACTCATCAAATGGTGCCTCACCATCAATAGCTCGTCACCAGTAATCGACTAATGACTCTCAATGGTGACTCACCCAACGGTGAGTCACATCCAACAGTTTGTCAAAATTTTGGGGTTCTGTTAGTTTTTTTACAAATTCACCCCTTTAACATTTTATTTGACGTAAATTGGGTTTAAAACCATATTTAAGTGTTTTTAAGGCATTTAAAAGGATGTAAAATATATCTTTAATTTATTAATTCTATGGAGGCTTTAAGTTATTCAAAACATGTGTTCAAGATCCACTTTTAATGGGGAGTTCAAAACAGTTTCATATCCCTTGAGTCTCAGATCTAGTCCTTCAAACTAGACAGCTTTCCTTCATTCTTTCCTTTTATTTTTACTTGATAACTGGGCATCCCAGAACCTTTATTCCATGAGGATCCATGTATCTTTGTTTCACCCTTGTATTGTGATTCTCTGGAGCCTTTTTCACCCCCTTTTTGGCATAATGGGGAGGTGATGATCGTCTGTTTCTCGAGGTATGGATCCCTTATTCTCTCTTTTATTTGTGTATCATGCGGGGTGGGTGTACGAATGTTTCCCATGTGAAGGAAAATGAATCCAAGTCTAATAAATATAATCTAATCAACTTTAAACAAATAAAAAAGGGATGGGGTAAAGTGATGCATGCTTCTGTTTTATTGTTTATTGATATTGTGATCTATATGGGCTAGATGCCTATTGAAAATCATTGTTGTTGGTGGTCTTTTTTGTGTACTCAGGATGAATTATGATGGATTTTTGCTGATCATGTGTTGAACAACTGTATATATGAAATTTATTAACTACATATATTCGATTAAATAAATGAATTCCCCAGGATCAAAATTTTTCTGTGATAATCCCCAAATTATCAAAGTGGAATTAAAGAATGAGTGGTTACTAAATCTGAATACACCCTTCCTTGTTTGGTGTGGTTATGTGTTGTGTGTGGTTTTGTTCTGTCTCATGCCTTGTGTGGTTGTGTGGTGTTGGGGTTGACAGAATGGATATAAGTTGGGGTGGTACAGGTGGTGTAATGAAATCTCAGATTTAGAGACTGACTGATTGTAGAACGGATGGGTAGTGTCTGAGAAGCAGGGCTACAGGTTCAGGTTGTGCTATGTTTATGTTACTGGGTGTGATGGGTGTGGTGTTGTTATATAATAGGGCTATCAGGTTGGTTGTGGTGAGGTGTTTTTTGGGGTTTGGATGTAATTTTGGGGTTTTCTTATTGAGGGTATGGATTGGGTGGAATGAAGTTGAAGAATGATGATGACAGTGGTTGGTAGGGGTGTTGAACAAAGTGGAAATATGAAGTGAGTTGCCTTAATATGGTTCTTTTTCCTATGTGAGTTTTATGTTGTGTGGCGTGTTGCATACTTTTTTTGGTAGTTTATTAGGTAGGGATGGAATGAATAAATGGGTTTTCTTAATAAAGAATGATAATTGGTTAAATGAGTTAGATGGGGGGTGTTTGAGTTGCGGCTTGTTGTGGATGGATTTCATTTATCAACTTCCAAAGTGACTGTTGTTGGTGTTAATAAATGCATTTAGAGGTAGCACCAAAGTTGGAAGTATCATAGGTTGGTTTATTATTTGATTGAGATCCCATAGGTTGGGCTTGAGTGTTTGATACTATACATACATACCTGTATTTTCCTTATGTTTTTTATATGCACCCCACCCTAATTGAGCACTATGTGCCGAAAACGCCCATTATCATGGGGGAGGGTGTCTTTCCCAAACATCCCAGTGGGGGGATGGATGGTTGGCCACCCACTCTTCCTTGCTCCCTCTTCCAGGAAGTGATATCCCAATATTCTTTGGGAAGGTGGTGGTTTGTGAGGCCCAAGTGTGTGCAGGCGAGTTGTGTTTTCCCAAGTGTCTTCAGGGTGAGATGTGTTGTGATTTCCCAGGTGTTTTCGGGATGTGATGTGGTATGTGGCTCAGGTGTTTGCGGAAGGATGTGGTTGTGAGGCTTAGGTGTGTGCGGGCGGGTTGTGATGTGGTACTTTCAGAAGAGGTGGGACTGCCAGGATATTTGTTGTTAGGGTGTGAGAGTGGCTAATCAGTGGGAAAATGGTGCGGGGTACCCTATCCTCGATGTGCTCTATATTACTTTACTTGACTTGCGTTATTTGGTGAGTGTGCCTTTTGTGATGTTGGGGTGGCTTGTATACCTTATTAGGTGGTGTTGGTTTTGTTGTTTTCTCACAGGGTCATTAGTATGCTTCTCCACTTGTGCATGAGAGACTTGGTTTTTTCCTACTCAGTATACTCGTATGCTCACCCTACATTATAAAACTGCTTTCAAGTTTCTAGGAGGACCACGGGGACCGTGTTGGGCATTACTAGCTTGGGCGTGGGGACAGTTGTTGTGTCACTGCATAGATTTATTCTTTTGGTACTTACTTTGGAGTTTTATTGTATTTCTAGTAGTTTTACTTTAAATATGCATGTGGGATGGATTTTGGCTTCTTATATATATATGTGTCTTAGAGTTGTTTTGAGGTTGATACATCTTATCTTCCGATCTTGGTTACTATAAAAAGGTTAATGCCTCCCATTTTGTGAGAATTGTATACCCTTGGTGTTGGTCGTCACCCTAGGGCTTACTGGAGGCAAGACTCGGGGGTCATTATCTCTCTTTCTCCATTGTCAGCTCAGGAGGGGCATCTTTGGAGGGAGGGGGTCATGACAATAATAATTAGTAATAATTATCAATAATTTTTAGTAATTGGTAATAATTGTCTATAATTAACAATAATTAGTAATAATTAGTAATAATTAACATAAATTAATATTCATTAGTAATAGTTAGTAATAATTAATAATAATTAGTAATAATTAACAACAATTAGTAATAATTACAATTAATTACCAATAAGTAGTAATAATTAATAAAACTTAGTAATAATTAAAAATAATTACCAATGAGTTATAATAATTAGTAATAATCTGTAATAATTAATAATAAGTAGTAATAATTAGTAATAATTAGTAATAATTAATAATAATTACCAATAATTGGTAATAATTGCCAATAATTAGTAATAATTAATGAAAATTACCAATAATTAATGAAAATTGGTAATAATTAATGAAAATTGGTAATAATTAATGAAATTGGTAATAATTAATGAAAATCGGTAATAATTAACGAAAATTTGTAATAATTAAAATAAATGGCAACAATTATCATTAAATACCAATAATTAGTTATAATTAATCATAATTGGCAGTAATTAGTAATAATTGGTAATAATTACCAATAATTAGTAATAATTAATCATAATTAACAATAATTAGTAATAATTAGGAATAGTTAAACATAATTAGAAATAATTGATTTTAATTAGTAATAATTAATCATAATTAGTCACAATTAATAATAATTAGTAATAATTAATCATAATTAGTAATAATTAATCATAATTAGTAATAATTAATCCAAATTAGTTATAATTAATCATAATTAGTTATAATTAATCATAATTAATTATAATTTATCATAATTAGTTATAATTAATCATAATTAGTAATAATTAATCATAATTAGTAATAATTAATCATAATTAGTAATAATTAATCATAATTAGTAATAATTAATCATAATTAGTAATAATTAATCATAATTAGTAATAATTAATCATAATTAGTAATAATTAATCACAATTAGTAATAATTACTAATAATTGGTAATAACTAGTAATAATTGGTAATAATTATAGATAATTGGTAATAATTACAGATAATTGGTAATAATTATCAATAATTTTTAATAATTAGTAATAATTACCGATAATTGACAATAATTAGAAATAATTAACAATAATTAACAATAATTAATGATAATTAGTTATAGTTATCAATAATTGGTAATAATTACTGATAATTTGTAATAATTGCCTATAATTGGTAATAATTAATCGTAATTTGTAAAAATTAACAATAATTACTAATAGTTAACATTAATTAATAATAATTACTAATAAATAGTAATAATTATGAATAATTAGTAATACCAAGAATAGTTAAAACCATGGATTGAAATCCATGGTCCCGAAAAAATTATTAAGAAAAAAAAAGTACACAATAAGGGGTTGCAATGTTAAAAAAGTGGCACAGACAATACCAACAAAAGTAAAAGATCAATCAACAATCATCTTATATTATTCCTACCACCTCTTTGGGATCCACCCCAACCTCTTAGGTTCCTGCCATGCTTCCACTGCTTAGGGGTCTTCCAAGTGACATCCTGATCATCTATGATGGATGGCTTATCTTCATCATCTTGGGACTCAATTTCTTGACCTCCAGTGTCCTTGATAATGTCAATATCTGAGGATTATCCTTCAAATAAAAAAGGTGAAATGTTGTCGAATTTCTCCTGAAAGACATCCCTATTATGGGATCTATTTAAAATGTGAATCAAAGTAAAAAAAATCTGCCAGAACTAGAGTCAGGTGGGAAAACGGAACCCTCCTTGGTTTCCATCATCCCTACTGGTGTACCATAAGTAACAAGGTCTCCCACTAACTCCACACGATGGTCATTTTTATCCTTTTCTTCTCCCTTTCTTACTGATGGATTATGTTTTTCATCAGTATCATTTGTGGAGATAAACTGACCAGAAAAATTAGGTTGATCACCTACCTCTATACCATCATCTTCAACCCTTTCCCTACATGATTGGCTAGTTGAAACCTCACCCTGAAGGGGGGGTAAAATAGGGTTAGAAGCTATATTTTCTATGGATGACCAATTGATAACACTCATCATTCATTAAATCATTTTTCCTTTTTATTTGAAGAGACTGGTCCAAAAAATAGCTTGTATTATATTCCCATTATCCCCATCACTTCCCTGACCAGCTACCATGGGTCTAATTTGTATAGATATAGGCACTTCAATTCCAGGATGTTCACTTCCAGTTCCACAAACATGAGGTAAAACAGTAGAGTCATGGCTAGGCGGGGCTTCTTCACCCTCCTCTAGTTTCTTCCCTACAGGATAACCCTCATGAGTCTGTGCAGAAACATTCAGCTTTTCCACCTCCTTATTTTTGGTTTGTAAAGAGAAATTACTTTTGGTGAAATCCACCTTTCCATTAGATAAAAGTTGATCCTCAAGTAATAAAGTGGGATACCCTTCAGCCTCACTATCGATGTAATTAGTTTCATTGAGCACAATCATATCACCCCATTTCAAACGAGACCCATCTTTAGATGAATAAGAATGATCCAAGTAGTGATGAACCTATGGATTCCTTTTATGAGCACCTGAATTTGAATGAACAAAATTACCTAAAGCAACCACCTTAACAAAAGATTGTGGATCAAGAATCTGAGAAACTCTAAGTAGTTTATCCCTCTAGCTACCCACACTACCCTCCAGGTTGTTGACTCGGGTAAATTTCTTAAAAAAATGACCATAAGAAGCATATTTGAAGACCTTATAACCCCTTAGATCTCCCCTACCAACAGGCTCCTTAACCTCTTTGTTTCCCTTAGAAACATCATCCTGTGATGAAAATTTAAATTTTAAATTATCAATAATATTTCCACTCTTTTTACAATTTGAACATCTCTGGAAATTTAATCATCTTTCTCTAAGATTCCTAATGGATTAACAATTAAAAAAAGTCAGATACATGTTCATATTCCACAGAGAGTTCAAACATGAACTCATCAACCACTAGAAAAATGGTTTCAATAAGTGGAGAAGAGAGGTACTCTTTAATGAGAATTATGGCATAATTCCCATACCATGAAAGCTTCGTCTCCCTATCAAATTTAATGGATACACCCACAACTAATGCAACGTCCCAGAGAACCTATGGGTCCCAAAAATACTAGTTAATCCCCCTAATCTGAATCTATGATTGGGTTGTCATGTTTCTAGATCTTGATGGATCAAACTAGACATCTCAATCCTGTAGCCTAAGGGTCCCTGGCTTAAGCGAGATAAAGCCAAAACTCCAAGCCCGAAATTTAAGTTTCAATGAGGGAAAGATTGTATGAAAAAATCACATGCTAATTGAGACAATATGCAAATAATTAGTAATAATTAATTATAATTAACAATAATTAGTAATAATTACCAATAATTAGTAATAATTAGTAACAATTAATGAAAAATAGTAATAATTAAATATAATTACCAATAATTAGTAATAATCAATGAAAATTTGTAGTAATTAATGAAAATTAGTAATAACTAAAAATAATTATCAATAATAACTTATAATAAGTAATAATTACTTATAATAAGTAATAATTACTTATAATAAGTAATGATTACTAATAATTAATTAAAATTATTAATAATTAGTAATGATTAATACTAATTATTGATAATTATTAATAATTAGTAATAATTAATACTAATTACTGATAATTAGTAATAATTATTAATAAAGAAAGAAATTTATTAATAATTTGTAATAATTAATAGTAATTACCAATAGTTAGTAATAATTAGTAATAATTAACAATAATTACCAATAATTATCAATAATTATCAATAATTACTAATAATTACTAATATTTAGTTATAAATACTAATAATTGGTGATAATTATTGATCATTTATGATAATTACTGATATTTGGTAATAATTATCAATAATTGGTAACAATTACTAATGGTTGTTAATAATTAGTTATAATTGCCAATAAATAGTTATAATTAACAATAATTAGTAATAGTTGTCAAAAATTAGTAGTGATTTGTAATAATCTGTAATAATTTGTATTAATTTATAAAAATTTCCAATATTTACTTTTAATTACTAGTATTTATCAATATTTGGTAATAGCTGTAAGTAATTTGTAATTTTCTGATATTTAGTTATAATTATCAGTAATTATTGATATTTGTAATAGTTACAAGTAATTTTTTATTTTATGGTTTTTTTATTTTTTTCTCGGATCATCCATTCATTCTATCAAATTTATCCTAAGTAATTTTTTTATTTTATTTTTTTATAAAAATATAGAACAAGGAAGTAGACAATGTTTTTATTACAAGATCACGATTTGATAAATCGTCACATAAATCCAAACGGTTCTAGTATAAATCCTATATAAATTGAGGGTGTTGAAACCTTTTTATCATTTACATTATCAAAATCAAAATTGGTTTCAAAAGGGATAATTAAGTATCTATGTAAGAAATTTGATCTAGGGAGATTTGAAACATTTGACAGCTTTGGGGTTCATCTATTGTATTTTGGTTTTTGAAAAGATTTTGTATCTTGGTATCAATATGGTGAACATAATTCAGGAGAAGATACAAATAATTTAGTTCTAGATCCATCAAAATTTCAAACTTTAGTACACAAAGTTGTTAGTCTGTCTTTCAACAAACTGAAACTACGAATGATGATTCAACTCCTAAGTTAAAACCATCACAGTTTTTTGAGTTGCTAAAGTTTGCCGAGGATGCCTTATATCTCGATTGAAATATTGGAAAATTTTAAGTTGTTACTAAATTTATGGATATTAAATAAGATAATAGAATTCCAAATAGTTGTTTTGATCAAATATTCTATTTGGTTAAATCACTGTTACCTGAGGCAAATGTGTTTCCTACAAATTTATATGAAAACAAGAGGTTGTTATATAATTTGAGTATTGGTTATCATAATATCCATTCATGTTTAAATTAATGTATCCTATATTATGGTGAAAATGAGTTATTAGTTAATTGTCCTACATGTGTAAAATTGAGGTACAAAGAGGCATAATAAGGGAATTCTAGATTGGTCCCCATTAAATAGTTGAGGTATTCCCCACTTACATCTAGATTAGTGTTTATTTATGTTTAATAGCACAACATCATTGATTAAATAGCACAAATATAATATTTCCACCATTAAAATATTAAATAATACTTTTGATGGAGATTCATGGAGTCATTTTTATCAATTTCATCTGTATTTTTCTTCAGAATCCCATAACATGCAATTGGGTATTTATACTAATGGTTTTTGTCTATTTAGTTCTTATGGTAGTCAATTTTCGTATTGTCCTATCATTATAACTCTATAAAACATACCTCCTTGTATGTTAATGAATGAACCATATGTGTTTTTGGCATTTTTTATTCTTGGACATCCCAAAAATAATATTTATTTTTATTTGTGTAGTGACCCTATTTTTTCCTTGTAATATTAAGAGATATTTTCAAATACAGGCATTGAGATGGTGTGAGATTATGAGGCATGGTGATCCTGGAATTGATATTATAAAAATATTAAATATATTGATATCACATGCATGTGGTTTTTCAGAAATAATGGGTTATATTTTTAGCAGATCATCAAATCAAAAATCCATGGCCACGGTTGAATCCATAATGTGGGTTTTACCCTAGTTGAAACCTAAGATTTTTCGGCACTAGATGTCCAGTTGAGGTAGTCCTTGGAAGTGTGTTTAATTAAAATAAATAATTAAATTTATTCATTTTATTTTAAATTTATTAATCTAAATCCTTTATAAATACCCTATTATAAAAAAACTCCAAGTTTATATACATAACCCTAGGAGGATTTGAGAGGTGGTTGAGAGAGTTATTCAATGGAGGATGGACATCAGACGACGAATGGTGATCGGATCGAGGTGGATCGAGAGGCAGCAGACACAGTGGGTATTCTACATTACTAGAGAACATGTTCTTCACCAAATATCGATCCATTTTTGACATAGGTATATTCAATTTTGGATTTTTCCCCTTTGGTTAAAAGATTTATTATGGATTAATTATCATTTTTGATCTGTGATTTATTTATTCCTTTGTATGAGTCATGTTGCCTTATCATAAAATTGATCTGTTAAAACCCTTGTTTCCCTTGATATCACCCTGATTATATAATAATTGTCCAAGAATATTTTTCAAATGATGGTTCACTTTATTCTCATGCTTTTACCCTCTCCGTTCATCACATTCTTCATTGTTGGACTACGGGGTTGCCGTATGACATTGTCGGGGCAGGTTCGAGCACGATCAAACCCTCAGATTTATTACAGTAGTAGTAATGACACATGTATTGATGATTTTTGGATGGATTAATGAATTAATTAGGATATTGGTGATACTCTATGGGTTTGGGATCTAGAGGGGTGATGAGATCGAGCGACAGGCGCATGGGTGGTGCATCAGATGACGTACGGCTTCATACGAACGAGCAATTTCTAATTTTTGATCACCAGTAGGACATAATCAATGGAAAAAGGTGGTTTACTATGATTTATAGGGTTCAAAAGGCATGATTATTTGTAGGGATGCCGAATTTGGAAAAATTCATGAAGAATCTGGACTTTCTATAGAAAATTCAACTACTCAGTGTGTAGTCTGATAAACACACACCGTATAGTACCCCACTAGGCTGTGGTGCTAGGGTCTGGGGGAAGACAAGGATCACATGTTATGTTGATGGGCCCACATGTTGTGTGACCCTCCTTGGGTGGATGATTCATGTTCCAACTGCACATGGCTAGGACCCTATGTGGGAGAAAATGTTGTGTACTATGGGAGTATACGGGCGGGGGCCAGTACTCAGGCACGACTAGGTACATGGGAATAGCCCAACAAACATGGGAATAGATAAGAGCACATAATAAGTCCCTAGGTGGATGAGATACATCATGTGGACCCCTCACATGTTGTGTATGGTGACATGGCCTCTGAACCGTGTCCATAGGAGAATACGGTTAGGCGGCGAAGTGGGACCACATGCCTTGTGAACCCCATATTCATCATTTTCCCCTTAGAGAAACCTCTATCTTGCATGTCTCCTTCATCTAGACTTATATTTTGTCCCATGAGTATCCTATCCTGAGTATTTTTACATGTAGAACTCAATGGTAGCCTTCGTAACGGCTTTTGAGATATGATATGGAATTTTTTGAGTGTGATAGTTCTTTAGGAGACACTTGGTGATGGCAGTGATCATGAGAGATTATCATATAGAGGTCAGGGATATAAACCCCATATTACATCAGGGAGTGGGTCCCCCATACTCCTTGAACTAGTTTTAGTGTCACCCCCATGATGTATTAGGGCATGGGTCCTCTAACTACTGAGTGGAATGCCCCCCCCCCCCGACATACTAGGGTGTGGGTCCTCTATATATTGAGTGGAACCCCCTAGAATACTAGGGTTCATGTCCTATACCTACTAAGTAGCACCCCCTGACAAATTAAGGTGTGGATCCTCTACCTACTTAGTGTAACCCACTGGAGGACTAGGTTTTAGGTCCTCTACCTACTGAGTGTCACCCCCCTGATACACTAGGGTGTAGTTCCTATACCTACTGAGTGGAACCCCCTGATTCACTATGATATGGGCCTCTATTGGAGATTGTTCCCCCTAGAATGTGTAGCACAGTGGCGAGGTGTGGGTCCTCTACATGGTCAACTAGACGAATACATGATATATTGGGTATCAGAGGTGAACCCTTTGGATTTGTTAGAAAACTCATCGACTTGGGATGGGGTGTGAGATAGAGATCCCCTTTCTCTATTATCTAGGTTTATTTTATTAACATATATATGTGTTTTTGGGTTTCATTTCCCTCTTGTTTTGGGTTGATCCGACTACTTCTATTGTATATTTTATTACCCCCTCCCCTTCTTTTTTCGAGGCATACTACTAGTTATGTGTATACTCACCCCTAAATGAGCTTTTCCCACACATGTCATGTATTATGCAGATGATGGATAGATCAATGTACATTTAAATTGAGTATAGGGATACTTGGGTGCATATAACATATACGGTGGTTAGTCTTATAGATCAGAAGTTGGGATCTCTCGAATTTCCTTTATAGTAGTTATTATCATGTTGGGACTTCATTTATGGTTGGGCATGTATTTTTTCCCTTTACACTTTGGTTTTCTTCTGTGGTACTCTGGTAGTTTTCCCTAAAGGTTATTGCATGAATAGACTACTCTAGATGTTACTATCTTTTATTATTCCTCTATGTTGTTGTATGGAGATGGTTGGGTGTGTGCTTATAGGTACATTAGAAAAATACCTCCCATTTTATGTTATTCCTTCTCAATGGTTGTCGACATCCCCTAACCTATGGAGTGGGGATTGGGGTTGTGGTTTCCTATCCTTCCACTGGTGAGGTGGTCCCCAGTGGGTTGGGTCGTTATAGAGTGGTATCATAGGTGGTTCATCCTTGGGTAGGATTTGGAGTTATAACCATGGTGAGGATTTGTTTGGGACTTAGGACAATAGTTTCAAAGTGTCTTGAGTGCAGATTTTTTGTCACGGAACCTAGTGTTGGTGTGATGGCTGGCGTATCTATTCAATAGGACTTTGACTACCTACTTTTCAACTTGGCATACTAATACATTTGTTGTATGGAACAATGGTACATGCATCATATAGGATTGTGTCTTTTGACTTTATTTCTTGAATCGTCTCCCCATATATATATGATCATCTTACTGTGGTACATCTTGATCACTTTCAAGATGAATTTATGAAGAAATCCATCCAGGATACCAACTCAGAATCGTGACGATGATCCAATGAGTGATGAGGCCTTTGTTTAAGGTCCATCTCATGAGATCTTTCCCCCAAGTGGGAAGGTAGTATCACCCCTATTTTTTGAGAATCATAATGTACCAGCAAGGTAGGTTGGGGATATGTGAAATCTTAGAGAACTATGTGAGTTCTAGCACCAGATCCCCGGGCAGTGGAGGATTGGCTTGAGTTAGTGACCCGATTCTTTAGGCTTGTGTAGACCCTAGTCAATGAGATGGTTGCACTAGCATCTAGTCTTTTCCATGGAGTAGCAGGGCACTGGTGGAGTATATTCGTGTAGACACATGATGAGTCAGTACTCTCATAGATTGACTTCTAGTAGTTGTTTCATGAAGAGTATTACCCCTCGTGTTTGTGCTCAGTTCAGATTCATGAACTTATGAAGTTGAAGCAATATGGTGTGATATTTTCTGAGTATGTTGAAAGTTTTACTAACCTTATGTAGTACTCCCTGGACATTATATGTTGGAGTGCTATAGAAAACATTGGTGATGGAGAACTTCTCGTTTGAGGGATGTCGGATAGCTAGAGCTGGTAGTGGGTGTCATTGGGTTTAGTCATCTATAGAATCTAGAAGGCACTGATCATTATGGTCTTAGTGTAGGAGATCTACTCATAACCAGTATCAGTCATGTGGAAATAAAATACATGGTTTACATAGGGAACTAGGTCGTCCTGGAGAGGGAGGATTCTATGCATGTGATTGGTGTGGTCACATGTCACATGATTTCTCAACCAGACATGCCGAGGAGGGTAGGAAGAAAGGAGTTGGGCCGCCATGATAAAGCTGAAATCATGATCGGGGATCTCAAAAACGAGTCCAGGGTGACCCACAGGGAGTCAATGATGGTATAGGAACAAGTGGGACTCTAGGAGGAGGAGGATTTGGTGGAGAGTGGAGTTATGATTTATTTCCACCAATACCACCAGGAAGCCCATGCTAGGCTTAGGAAGCTAGCGGTCAGAGCCATGAACAACTGTAAGCCATGGAGACCTATAACTCGACAACTCATGAGATGATACAAGGTATGGTATATTTTTATTATACACTTTATATAGTACTTATTTACATAGGTGTGAGTCACTTATTCATTTCAATATCCCTTGTGTGAGATCTAGATCTCCCTATTGAGAATTGAACACATAATCTTTTGCTAGAGGTTCCGAATGGATGTGATTCTTAGATATCGCTTATATGTGGGTAGTGTGAGCTATCACCTAGTGTAGAGAGTTTCATGTGGGAACTCTTGGTCATCACAATGAAACCTTATGACATTATCTTTGGTATGAAATGGTTGTCCATGGTTCAAGACCAGATCAATTGTCATCATAAGTGGGTTATATTCCTTCAAATAGATGGGGTGAGACTCTCCTTTCGGGTGAGAGTGATATCATGGCTAAGAGAGTGGGTTTTATGAGCAGGAGGTCATATCCCATCACCCATCATATGCAGAGTTTATCCCAAGGAACAATGATATATTCAAGCATCTTGATTCATTCAATAATGGAAGGAATTTATAGACATCTTCCCCAAGGATGTTCCAGAGGTTGGGGTGGATTTATGAATTGAATTATACCTTGGGACCATAATGATATATTTTGTGTAATATCGAATAGATCCTACCAAGATCCAAGAACTGAGGGTGTAGTTTGAGGACCTTTTAGAGAAGGTTTTTATTAGACCCAATGTGTCCCTCTAGATAGCTCTGGTTTTGTTCCTAAAAAAGACAAATGGTAGATTGTGGATTTGTGTTTATTATCATCACCTAAACTAGGCATTGATAAAGAAAATGTATCACTTGATGAGGATTTATGACCTCTTTGATCAGTTTTAATGCATGAGTTAGTTCTCAAAGATTGATCTCAGGTCTAGTTACCACTAGTTGAGGGTTTGTGAGGCTGATATTCTGAAGCTAGCATTCTGATGTTGCTATAGAAACTATGAGTTTCTGGAGATCTCTTTTAGTGTGATGAATTAACCTGTTGTGTTTATGACTTTGATAAATCAGATCTTCCTTCCATACTTGATCCAATTTTTGGTTGTCTTCATTGATGACATACTCATATAATTTGTGTCCAAGGAGGAGTATGCAGAGCACTTGAGGATGGTCCTAGACTTACTCTAGGCACACCATCTTTATGGTAAGATCTCGAAGTGCCAGTTCTAAATCTACGAGATTCACTTTTTGGGGCATGTCATTTCTGAGCATGGTTTAGCTATGGACTTAGTAAATATTGATGTAGTAATTTCTTGGGAGAAACCCAAGAGCGTGTTAGAGGTGCTGAGTTTTCTTGTCTTGTTAGGGTACTATAGGAGTTTCATGGTGGACTTATCTAATATTTCATCCCCTTTTACTATGTTGGCATTGAAAGGGAAGACATTTACTTGGACCAAGAAGTTTCAGAGAGCCTTTAAGTAGTCGAGGCTAAGGATGACCAGTGCTCTTATGTTGAGACTATAAGAGGAGGGTGCAGAGTACGTAGTGTATTGTGATTCCTTAAGAGTTGGGCTTGGATGCATGTTAATGTGGTGGCAGACAACGGTCACTTATGGGATAAGGTAGTTGATACCCCACAAGAATAGTTATGCAACTCATGACCTAGAGTTGGTAATGGTAGTCTTCTCTATGAGGATGTAGAGGCACTATCTTTTGGGAGGGATTTTTTTTTTACTCAGACCATTAGAGTCTCATGTATATCTTCACATAGAGAGATTTGAACCTTAGATAGAGTCACTGGTTGAAGTTACTCTAGGACTATGACTTAGAGATAGTATATACTTCTAGGAAGGGAAATGTGGTGGTGGATTTCCTTATAAGGAAGTATCATTCTTGCTTGATGGAGGAGGTGTTTAAACAATCAGATTCTTTGCAGCTAGCCCTAGTGGAGAAGAGGGGTGCATCTTATCTTTAATTGATGGTGTTGAATTCTTCACTTCTTCATCATATGAGGGAGGCTTGGTTGGGAGACATAAAATGCAAGGTTCTTTATGACTAGATATCCTCATGATATTCACTAAATAGATTTTCTAAATGAGGGGACCATATTATTATTTTCCAATTATGGGTGGTGGTTCTGGTCATGATGCGAGAGGAGGTGATGAGGGAGATTCACACTTCTCCTTTGGAAATACATCCCAGTGTATGGAAGATATACATGGACCTTTAGCAGTATTTTTATTGGTCTATAATGAGGCAAAGTTTCATTGATTTCATCTGTCAGTGTCTCAAATATCAGTGAGTGAAGGTTGAGCACTAGGTTTTGATAGGTTTGACACAACCTCTTGAGATCCCATAGTTGAAATGGGACATCATATCCATGGAATTTGTGATAGGGCTACTATAGACAGTGAGAGGGTATGATGTTATCTCATTGATTATTGACTGAATCATGAAGTCGAAAAACTTCCTTTCCATCAGGTAGTATAGTTCAGTAGAGAGTATGGGATAGTTTTACATGTGGGAGATCACCCAACATCATAGGGTATACTCGATGATTTTATCCATGTGTGGTTTATGTCATAGTTGTGGAGAGGTGTGCATGATGAATTTGAGACCCAATTGTGGATGAGTACGGCATTTTACCCCCAAACGGATAGACAGACTGAGTGCAATATCCAAGTGTTGGAGGATATTTTGAGATCTTGTGTGTTAGACTTTGGTTGAATTTTGGAGGATCACTTGTAATTGGTAGATTTTTCTTATAATAACATTTTTCACTCTATTATTGGAATGAAACATTTTTATGCCTTATAAGGGAGAACCTACAGGTCACCCTTGTGTTAGATTGATATTGAAGATACATTGCTTATTGGTCTATATATGGTGTAGAAAATTAAAGATAAGGTTTAAGTGATCCATAAGTAGATGAGGATATCCCAAAGATGACATAAATATTACGTAGATTGACGTTTTAAGGCCTTGAAGTTCGAGAAGGGAGACCATATTTTCCTAAGAGTCTCTCCATGGTGAGGATTGAAGAGGTTTTATCAGAGAGAAAATATATCCTCAATATTATTCAGGTCATTTGAGATCCTATGGAGGGTTGATAAGGTTTCTTACTACCCAGCCTTACCCTCACAATTGTAGCGGGTGCATGATGTATTCCATGTGTCCCTACTAAGGAAATATGTGCATGATCTTACACATGTCATTAACTAGAGAGATTTGGACATCGAGGATGGATCCACATTTATGGAGTAACCAGTGGTGATCAAGGATCAGTAGGAGAGGATTTTGTGAGGATGAATCATTCTCTTGGTTTGTGTGCTATGGCAACATGGGATCTTATAGAAGATATCCTAGGAGAGAGGGATCCAAATGTAGGCTCAATGTCCCCACCTTTTTATTTAACATGTGATTTTTGGGTATGAAAATACTTGAAGGGGAAATAATTTAGTGACTCTTTTTCCTTTGTAATACTTTGAAATATATTAAAAATATTTTTGGAGCTAGGCACTGAGACAACACGAGATTCTAAGGCCCAGTGATCCCAAAATTGATATTATAAAAATATTAAATATATTAATATCATTCATGCATAGTATTTGAAAAATAATGGGTTATCTTTTGATTGGATTATTTAATCAAAAATCTAATACCACAATTGAATCTAAAATGTAGAATTTACCCTAGGCATGACCTAAGGTTTTTTTGCACTGGACGTCCGGTTGAGGCAACCATTGGAGATGTGTTTGATTAAAATAAATAATTCAATTTATTTATTTTATTTTAATTGCCCTAATATAAATCCTTTATAAATACCTTCTTATGAAAAATCACTGGGTTTATCCACATTACCCTTGTATAATTTAATAGGAGATTGAGATCATTTTTCATTGAAGGATTGAAATCAAATGATGAGTGGTGATCATATGGGGGGGAATCAAGAGACAACGAATGTAATGTGTCTTATCCAATGTTAGTGAATGTTTTATTCACCAGCGATCAATCCATTTTTTAGGTAGGGATTTTTAATTGTGGATTTCACCCTTTTGATTAAAATATTTAGCATGGATTAATTATCCACTTTTGATATGTGGTTTATTTATTCCTTCGCATGAGCCTACTACCTTGTTATATAACTAATTTTTTAAACCCCTTATTTCCCTTGATATCACCCCCTTTATATAATAATTTTCAAAGAATTCTTGGAAAATTATGGTTCGCTTTGTTCTTGTGATTTTTGCATCTCTGTTCATCGCGTACTTCACCGCTGGCCTATAGGGTTGTGATATGACAGTGCCCCCCAAATTTGTTATTGTAGCATGAATGGCATGCAGATAAAGTGTTTGTGGATGGATTGATGAAGGATATGGAATGTGAGTTATGCTCTATAAATTTGGGATTCTAAGGGGCGATGGGATCGAGTGGTAGGCACATGGGAGGTGTCTCTGGTGACATGCAGCTTTGTGTGAATGATAAATTTTTGATTTCTGGCCACTAGAGGGCTAGAATCAATGGATAGAGGTGTTTTCCTCAAATTTAGGGAGATCAACATGTACAATTCACTACGAGGAATCCAGATCTTGAGAAACACACAAAGAATCTATATTTTTTGTGAAAAAGTCTACTACATGACATGTAGTCTGATGAACACACATCGTGTAGTACCCCTCTGGATATGGTACTAGGGTTTTGGGGAATATAAGGATCACATGCCATGTGGCTAGGCCCACATGTTGTGTGACCCTCCCTGGTTGGATGATCCATGTGCCAACTACACACGGACAATACCTCATGCGGGAGGACACTCCATGTAATCTTGGAGTACAGGAGCATGGTTCAGTAACCATACATAGGTAGGTACATGTCCAGGTATACGAGAACTAATCAACGAACACGGGCATGAGGAGCATATGAGTAGGCCCCAAGTGGATGATACATGCCTTGTGGTCCCATTTACACACTGTGTATGGGGACATGGCCTTTGATATGTGTCTAGAGAAGAACACAACCTGACAGGAGAGTGGGACCACACACCATGTGGACCTCATACATGTTGTGTACCCCTTTTAGAAACTTCCGCCTTGCATATCTCCTTTGTATGGACTTGGATTTTTGGCCTGTGAGTAGCCTATCTTGATTAGTTTCCCACTTAGAACTCAATAGTATCCTTTATAGTGGATTTTGAGATACGACATGGAATGTTCTAAGTGTGACTCTTCTTTAGGAAATGCTTGACGATGGCAGTGATCAAGTGAGATCATCAAAGAGAGGTTGGGGTTGGAAATTCCCCCATTGCATCAAGGCATGGTTCCCTCATACTCCTTGCATTGGTTTGATTGGAACCCCCTGACATACTAGGGTGTGGTTCCTCTACCAACTGAGTGGCACCCCCTAGCATACTAGGGCATGGGTCCTCTACCTACTAAGTAGAAATCCCCTAGAATACTAGGGTGTAGGTTCTTTACCTATTGAGTGACACCCCTAGGTAGACTAGGGTGTGGATCCTCTACCTACCAAGTGGCACCCCCTGATGGACTAGGGAATGGGTCCTCTACCTACTGAGTGGAACCCCATAACACACTAGGGTGTGGTTCCTCTACCAATTGGGCGGAAACCCCTAACGCACTAGGGTGTGGGTCCTCTATTGAAGATTGTACCTCCTAGACTGTGTGGTACAATGGTGAAGTGTGGGTCCTCCACACTAACCTGAAAGTTCAATTTTTATTTCCAAAATGCTTTTAAGGAAAAAGTGGGAAACTAAGAATGTCAAACCTTAATTCCATGTAACACGGAAGGAACTAAAAAATTATTACAGAGAAATATAATATTATTGGAGTTACTCACCCTTTATAAACCCCATTACAACATAGTTACATGTGTATTCATATTTTTCATTATAAGATCTTCAGAATGGGTGTCCATCCTGTCCTAAGTCTAGATATATTCCTCAATATTAATCTTCCCTTCATTGATTCCTTGAACCCATATATGATTTTTTTTGTTGATCCACTCAGTTTTCTCATCATTGAGAATAAATGGAATTGATTTCACATATATATTATCAACATCCTCTTTTGAAACATTGGTATTGAAATCTTCATTAAACATATCTTCCTTAGAATATAGGAGAAGCACCAGGCCAATATCCTCATCACCTAGAGATTCTATTTTTTCCCTAGGAATTCTACCTTTCTAAATCGCTATTGGGTCTATCCTAGCCTCTTCCTAAATTATCTTTAATTTTCCAACTGATCTAGTGACCAAAGGCTTCAGAAGACGAGAGTAGTCCTTGAGTTGTTTAGTCTTTTTCTTCTTATTGACTGGAAATTTTCCAAAAGTGATATTGGCTTGATTCTCATTCAATAAGCCATATCCAACAGACATTATGGTATGTTGATATTACTCCCACTTTGAAGCAGATATGAGATCTAATTCATTGTCACACAAGAGGTTTTTTACATCCTGTAGTAGATTCGTGGACTCTTTTGGTCCCTTCAAAGGAGTAGTCTTCTTTTTCCTTTTTTGTTTAACTAATTATCATCCTTCAGTATGATACTTCCTCATGGTTTTATCTCCTAACCTCTTGAACTTGTTATCAATTTCAACTTCTTTATTCACCTTTTACTTGGATCAATAATAGAAGGCCCTTCATGCGTCATACATCCCACTGTAAGATCACCCTGTTGAACTAACTTGGGTGAATACACCATGACTGCTGACTTGTTATGAATTGAAGGATTAACTCTCCCTTCTATCAAGCATGGATCCCCAAAACCATTTTCATCTCTACTATCATCATATGAACCTAGCCTTTCTCTTGGTAAGGAGGTCACATCTATATAGGACCTCATTGGTTCAAGAACCACATTATCGACATCACGAATTAGATAAGTAGACTTAGAAATATAGCTGAATGGACCACACCTACACTCCTATTAGAGATTTCCTAGATGAAATCATGAGGAGTAGAAGTTCTTCCAATGTTCAAACTATGCCTCCTATTTAAACGAGTACTGTCTTTGAATATAAATTCAAATAAACTCAATCGAAGGATTGAAAACATCAATTTCAACATAAATATGAGGAGATATAGGATGGAAGAGGGAGTGAGATCTATTATCCAATAATAAAAATATTACTACTAAATTTCCAAGCATCGTGAGTATGGATGGGTTTTGAAATGGGAGCAGAAGACTATGAAATCTTACCCAAATTGGAGCGGTCGAAGGATCTTGACATAAATGGAAATTGAAGGATCACCAGAAGAGGAAGAAATGGACATCAGTGAAGGAATTTTTTCTACCTATCCAACCAAAGATACGACCACCCTCCATCTCTAATTAAATTAGGAAATAGTTGGGGTCCAGAATCCCTACGATTGCATGCTATTGAAAATACCATGAAGTAGAGATGAAATAGTCAAAAGCATCAACATATGGTCAAATCTGAACAAAGTGTGCCACTAGGGAGAGTCTTTACAGGTCCAAGGCATCATTAAACTCTCATAAAGAGAATGGGAGTGTGTAAAATCACTCGTCAAAGGAGGTAACTTTGGGATCAATCTTGACAATAAGGAATGGTGGGAGGATAGATAGATCGGTGAGAGGTGAGAATGGATGAGGATGAAGAGGGATCAAATGACCCCTCCCCCTCATAGTAGGGGGAGGGATAGCACCATAAACCATGTTCATAAGGCCTTGGTAACCCTAATGACCATCATCGTTAGGAGTGCTCGTGGGTCCTTCACATAGTAACCTTGATAGATACACAAGATATTGGGAATCAGAGATAGAACCTTTGGAGTTGTTGGCAGACTCATCGACCTGGACTAGGATATGAGATAGAGATCCTCTTTCTCTCTCATCTGTGTTTATTTTATAATCATATGTGTGTGTTGTCAAATTTTTTTCCCTCTTGCTTTAGGTTGAGTTGATTAATTATATCGTATCTTTTATCCCCCCCTCCCCGGGGTTTTAGGGAGTCCTACTGGGTATATATATACTCACCCCTGTATGGGATTTTCCCACATGTGGCATGTCTTATGCTGATGAAAGATAGATCAGTGATGATTTCAGTGGTGCATAGGCATACTCGGTTGCATAGACTGCATATGGTGGTTGGTCTTGTAGATCGGTAGTCGGGCTCTCTCTTCTTTCCTTTATTCTACTTGTTGTCAAGTTAGGACTTCATTTCTGGTTGGGCATGTATGTTTTCTCTCTACACTTTGGTTTTCTTCTGTAGTACTCTGATTGTATTCCCTGTAGGTTATTACATTCATAGAATACTCTAGATGTTATTATCTTTTATTATTCTTCTAAATTGTTTCATGTAGATGGTTGGGTGTGTGTATATAGGTACATTAGGAAAAGGCCTACCATTTTATATAATTCCTTATCGATGCTTATCATTAGCCCCTGGCCTATGGAGGCAGGCTTGGGGTTATGGCGTCTTGACCTTCTTCTGTCCAGGTGGGCCCTGGTGGGTCGTTTAATTACAATTTGAATCCATTTATTGATGAGTTAAAATTATTATGGAGTAATGGTGTGAGTACATATTATGTTATTATAAAAAATCATAATGAAAGATGAATTAATATGGACAATTAGTGACTTCTCAGTGTATGAAATGTTATCCAGATGGAGTACACATGGTCCAAAATCATGTTTGTAATATATTAGTGACAACAAAGCATTTATGCTTGTCAATGAAAGAAAACCTTGTTTTTCAACTGTCATCGTAGATTTCTTCCTACAGACCATCTTGTCCAAAGGAACAAAAATAATTTCATAAAAGGTACAATTGAAAGATATGGACCTCCTGCAATGCTATCAGGTATTGATTTAAAATATATTATCTATTAATTACCTCTCATTACCTATAGACCAACTATAAACCAAAAAAAAATAGATGGATTTAGGAAAGTTCCCAATTGGATAAAACAAAGTATTTTTTTGGATCTTCTATATTGGTCTGATTTGTTGGTTCGTCACATGTTAGATGTCATGCATATTGAGAAGAACCGTTTTGATAACATATTTTATATAGTTTTAGACACACCTAATAATAATAAATATAATGTAAAAGTATGATTATATCTTGCCCAAATTTTCAATCATCCAAAACTCAAGTTATTTGAAAATGGAAGATCATAAAAGTTAATGAATCCAAAAGTAGATTATATAGTTTCTAAATAAAATAATTTATTATTCTGTCAATATATTGTGGATTGGAGGTTATCATATGGTTATGTTTCCAATTTGGATTGATGTGTCCAAAATAGTCATATGACTAGATAAAAAAGTCATGATTTTCATTTTATAATGGATATAATACTATTTATTGGACTTATAGGTTTATTGAATTATTTGATTTGGGATGTGAAATTGAAATATTATATATTTTCCAAGACATTTGTGTGGTAATAACAGACTATGATGCACTAAGTTGTCTATAAGAAGATGTTATTTTAATTATATGTAAATTGGAAAAAAATTATTAGTTTTCTTTGATTTAATGGAATATTTAATATTACATTTTCCACATGAAGAAAAATGTAGAGGATCAATACATTTATGATAGATGTACCCATATGAGAGATGTATGAAGAAATTGAAGAAAAAGGTACATAACAAAGCATCAATTGAATGGTCAATTACAAAAGTCTATTTATAAGAGGTAATTTAGTTTTTATTCTCTCATTATTTTCAACTAGAATATTATTCAAAACATAACTAAATGGTTCATAATGAGGGAAATGTTGAATATGTAATGAACCATCAATTATCAGTTTTTAATCATCATGGACTTAAATTTGGTGGAGTTCATGGATAATGGATTTTTAAATGATGAACGTCGCAAGGATCGTATATATGTTCTTCTCGATTGTGAAGAAATGAAATGATTTTTACTATGAGTTCTAATTTCACTTATTCTTTATATTTTTTAATGTAAATTAATATTATTTCATTTGAAGATTACATGATGATCATATTAAGAAATAGTTTCTACAAATTACACTAGTTTCCCTTCAAGAAAACTGACTGTGTAATTTTTTAACTAGTTTCAAAGACTGGTAAAGTAAATTTTTTGTGGTTGAATATATAAAATAAATTTATTATTTTTTATATTACTAATTTTTTTCAATTTTTCAGGTAATGCATCATGTAGATAAAATTGATAATCAATTATGTGTGTTGAGTAACCCACCATCCAAATTGGTTAAATCTTATAATACATATGTGGTGAATGGTTTTTGATTTCATAAATGTGTATATAGTGAATAAAATAAACAATGAATAGTGGTGTTTTCTTGAAAGGGTCTCATCATAGATAAAGTGAAGTTGACTTTTATGGCACAATGGATCAAATAATTGAGCTATGTTATCTGAGACATAATTATGTAACCATGCTTAAATGTCATTGGTTTGATACTAATAGAGGCATGTGTGTTCATCCATAACTTTAAATCATTGACATTAAATATAAAATCCTTCTTTAATTTTATGAACCATTTATGTTGGATCATGAATCATATCAAATTTTTTATGCAAATTATTATATTACTTCAAGAGATTTAATTGATCAGTGGAACATTATAAAAAAGAAATCTTATGAAAATAAAATTATATAAAGTGAAATTGGTTCTTATAAAGTGTAAGTAATTGAAATTTTTCAAGAGAAAAATCTAAATACATATTTTACACAAAGATACACAAATTTTGATGATGAAACATTGTAGTTATGGGTTAATAGGGATGATGATGTTGATGATGTAACAAATTAATTTGAAATAGAAATAGATAATGAACCTAAAGATCCTATGGAAATTTATGATCATGGGGAGGAAAATAAATATATTAACACTGTCAAATATGAATATGAGGATGAAGATGAAGAATTTCTCAATTACATCAAAGTTATAGTAATAATTAATATATAATACATGTTTTCAATTATTTGCAGACAATATTCTTTTCATGTTTTAGATGGATGGTAATGATTACAATGAGATGTTTTATAGCCTCAAATAGGCTTTTCTTATTGGTGATCATCCTCATACTGCATCATCTGGCCCATAGGCTATTTTCAGTTCATCATTGACTCAGAGGGGTCATGGTTTACTAAGATTGATGATTCTTAATTCTATTCTTGAGTGAAATACACCTATTGATTTTGATACATGCATTAAAAGGTATGTTAAGTTGTGTATTTTAGTTAATTTTCATTAATTATCATTAATTTATTTATGTACTAATTTTTTGATTATTTGTTTTTTTCCACAATTTTCACATATAGCTGTTAGACAAGGGGTGCGATTCTACAGATTTATTTTTCTAGATCATGGGTGATGTGGGATCAAATTCTTATTGATGTTCATCATCATATGTTATATCATTGGATGGTATATAAATAAATAATACTTATTTTGGAATTTATTTAATTATTAACTTTCTATTATTAATTATTTGTAGCGTGTCATCACGGTGTATTAATACAAAAATCTCATGTCAGAAGGGTGAAGTGTTGTGTTCCTTCGTCTATGCGAGCACTGAGGTTCGCAGGCGTCTGGAGCTATGGAGTTTTCTCAATGCGTTTCAGCCAGGATCTCTGCCTTGGTTTGTGGGGGGTGACTTCAATTCCATCAGTGATGCGTCTGAGAAGAAGGGTGGCTCCTCTGTGACTATAGGTGGGATGCAAGACTTCAGGGACTTCATCGTCTATGCGGGCCTCTTCGATCTGGGGTTCAAGGGAAGCCGCTTTACCTAGTTCAACAACCGGAGGGGCGCTAGTCGTATTTGGAGCAGGCTGGACAGGTGCCTTGGGAATCTTCAGGCACTCGATTCCTTTGGCCTTACTTCAGTTACTCACCTTCCACGATCACTATCGGACCATGCACTGTTGCTGGTGGAGCTGTGTGTGCGCGGAAGCCATCATAAGAACCAGGCTTTTCTGTATTCTAACAGTTGGCATCAGTCGCCTGATTTTTGGCTGATGGTGAGGATCTCGTGGGAGGGAAGAGAGGATGGGGGGGCCCTTGTATGGGTTGACCAACCGGCTTAAACGTCTCAAGCAGGACATCTTGCTTTGGATCGGCAATAGACCAAACGACAACACGGGGGTAGAGTCGATACAGAGGGACATTGATATGATGGAGGAGAATTTGATGTTGGATTGGAATGACGATATGTTTACCTCACTTTGTGACAAATGGGTCTTCCTAGAAGAGAGGTTGGTGGAGATTGAGAGGGATCTCAGACATAGAGCTCGGGTTAAGTGGCTTAAGGAGGGCGACCGCAATAGAGGATTTTTTTCACGCATGTATCAAGGAGAAATGAACCATGAGGATCAACATGTGTCTTGATAACAGTGATTATACAAATGATGTAGATGTTGTTGGGGGTATGGCGCTGGACCATTTCGCAAGGCTACTGGATGGATAGGTGAAAACAGGGTCTGGGAGGGATGGATTTAGCGAGGTAGTTGATGATTTTCTAGAGTGTGTTCCAAGGCTGGTGGGGGTGTCTAAAAATGAGCGATTAATGATGATTCCGGACAAGGAAAAGATCAAGAAGACAGTGACTAAGATTCTATAGGATAGCACCCCTGGCCCAGACGAATTTCCAATAAATTTTTACGAGTATAAATGGGATACTGTTGGACATAAGGTGGTGGCAGCGGTCTAGGACTTCTTTCGGGGGGAGCCTTTGGCAAGGGTGTGAGTGCTTCTAGGGTTGTGCTCATCCTAAAGATCAAAGACCCCTCAAACATTGGTCAATTCAGACCAATATGCCTATGAAATGTGTCCTACAAAATCCTTGTGAGTCTCATATCTAGAAGAATGGGTGGTCTGACTCCGAAGCTGGTTTCCAAGAAATAACACGGGTTTATCAAGGGATGCAACATCCAAGGTGCAGTGAGTATTGCGAGCGAGCTAGTTAACGATATCAACCGGTGCTCGGTTGGATCCAACATCATTTTGCAGGCGGATATGGACAAGGACTACGACAAACTTGAGTGGTCTTTTATCCTGAGGGTGATGCGCAGGTTCGGCTTCCAAGAATGGGCATGTGATCTCTGTTTCTGATGTTTCTCCTCACCTTGGTTGTCCATTTATCTTAGAGGTAAGTGCTTTGGTTTCTTCAAGATGGTTCAGGGAGTGAGATAGGGAGATCCCCTGTCTCCTTGCCTTTTTATTTTGGCACAGGAGTCCCTTACTAGGAACCTCCAGAGGAAAGTGAAGGATGGAATCTTGAGGCCGTATGTCGGACGGAGGGGTAGGGAGACCATTTCACATCTCATGTTTACAGACGACATTCTCATTTTCACTAATGGTAGCTGACGATTCCTTATCGATCTTATGGAGGTACTGTCAAGTTATGGATGGGACAGTGGGAAGCTCATCAATTCATATAAGAGACAAGTGTATATTTCAACTAAATGCTCTCCCAGACGATGCAGAAATATTCATAGCATTCTCGGCTACCAACAGAAGCATTTTCCCATAAGCTATCTCGGGGTTCCTCTTTCCTATGGGCAGATCAAAAGAGCTTTACTTGAGGGGGTCATGGACCGTATGTTGGGAAGGATATACAACTGGAAAATCAGGTTTCTTTCCTTTGGAGGGAGGGTTACAATGATCAATAATGTCTTTTATTCAATCTTGATGCATGTTTTTTCTATCATTCAGCCTCCAAAGGTAATGGTGGAAAGGATGGAGAAGATCCTCACGGCCTTCATTTGGGATGCCAATCAAGTAGGCCGGTGCCACTGGGCCTCTTGGGCACGGCTAGCTAAACCAACAGAGGAGGGGGGATTGGGGTTACGTGATCTAACGGCTACCATGCAGGGCATTCATGTGAGTTTAGCATAGGATATTATGGCAGGGAATTCTCTATGGGCGGAGTTCTTAAAAGAAAAATATGGGGACCTGGAGAGGAATTCCATTGAAAGCAGGGCTCGTCCAACTCGTTTAGCCATGTGCATGATGGGTTTCCTTGAAGAGCTCCGTGACTCGGACCGGTGGATAATTTGTATAGGGGACGTCAGCTTCTGGAAAGACAATTGGGGAGGGGAGCGCCTGTTTTTTCCTGGATTTCCTTTGCTGGACATCACATTCAGGGAAGCCTCCAAGTATCCAGAGTTCATCAGTTCGGTTCTTAGTCAAGAACAGAAGAAGGTTTTTGATAGTATATGCATTAATGAGGAAGAGGATCGATGCTGCTTCACGGGTTTAACCTCGGGCAGGTTCTCAATTCGGGACTACATAGAATGGAAGAGTGTGGAACTCAACCTTGGGAACGAGTTGGAGAAAACCTTGTGTAAGGAGATTCCAATCAAGATGAACTTCCTGGTCTGGCGTGTCAAAAACAGAGCCCTCCCGACGGATGAAAACATTCAAAGCAAGGGAATCTTTCTGACGTCCCACTGCTATTGTTGCAAGGCTCCCAAGAGAGAATCAGCTAATCATCTATTTTTTCAGAGTGACTGGGTGGTGGTTGTCTGGAGCATTTTCACCCCACTGGTTTGCATCAGTTTTGAGCATTTCTGCTTCCAGGAGCTCCTTTCCTCGTGTTTTCTCAGAGCGACGATCAGTGACTCAGATAGCAAAGTGAGAGCTTGCATACTCACTGCATTCTGCTGAGTTATTTGGGAGGCCAGGAACAAGGAATTCTTGGGTGTCCGAAGCTCATTTTTCTTGCTTCAGTTGAGATAAAGGTCATTGGTCTATGAGTTAGTCACACTGTTGAGGTTGGATTAGCGCTCGACTGCGACGTCCAACTTCATGGGCAGACCTCTTGGCATGGACTGTTATGAAGGGCGGTGGGTTAGATGGAAATCTCCTTCCAGCAGGCTCAAGTTAAATGTGGACGGCTCATGCATGCATGGCATTATGAGAGGCGGTGGGGTTTTATGAGACTCAGGAGGCTCGGTTTACATGGACTTCAGTGCTACCTTTGGTATGGGCAATTTTTTGGGGGCAGAGTCTCAGGTTATTCTTATGGGACTGAGGGCATGCAAAAGTAGTGGCTTTTAGGTGTCAGAGGTGGAGTCGGACTCGGAGGTCTTGGTTAATTATGTTCGGGGAAAATCGGACGCACCTTGGGAACTTGCTTATATCATCATGAGGTGTGCCTTGGAGACCAATCAAGAAAAACTCATAAAAAATAGTTTGAGGGAAGGTAATTTTGTTGCGGGTGCACTTGTAAAGATTGGAAACCTCAGAGACGAGGTCGTTATGTATAGAATCTTGGGCTCTCTTCCTCTTGAGTGCAGGTCCTTTGTGATAAAGGATGTCTTAGGGTTACATTACTTTCGGCCTCCTTGAGTGTATGGGTTGTAATCGTTTTTGGTTGTAGCCTTTTATCTTTTATAAAAAAATCAAGTTCATTCATATCTAGGAGTCCTGAGAGATCTATATACATGATCATTGTTGTTAGTTTTTTCACAATCTGAGAAAGAGATCCATAAATAAATATAGAGCCACAATTTTTTATCAGTCTTGCTGTAACCATCAAACTGATTATATCTTATCTCGTTTTTGGGACAGATTGTGCTCCTATTGGATAGGAGATAGTTTTTAGAGGGGATCATCATTAGGTTGGCATAACTAAGGGAGTTCGTAGGTCATGTATAAAGCTGGTAGTATTACATTTAGTACTCAATAATGAAATATGGTAAGTGATTTTATTTAATAATTCGTATATACTTTAAATTTAAAATATTTATTTTATATTCATATAAGTAGTTGCATATCCTGATGTTATAGTGTTCGATGTTTTTAAGAGAATATACATTGATCCTACTTCTGGAGAGATTAATATTGGTCAATAACATCATATTGTGGTCAATGTAACTTTTGGATTTTTAAAATTAATAGAAATTAATATTTTAACTATTTTAATTTCAAATTAAATTTAAATGAGGTACATGTGGTCATGAATTCTCACACACATGATGAGATTCAGGCTAAGACCGAGGGTCAGGCCATTAGTGTGCTAGGATTTCATGAGGAATCATGGATACAAGTGACTCAGTATGTTATCAAGAAAGTTCGGGTGCTTGGTGTCAATTCTTTATTGACATCTTCTAGTAATTATGGTATTGTTGTATGGTCATCATCCAACTCTAGGGGATATCATGCAGAGTCTTTATTGCCATTTATAGAGCATGAGTAGAATATGCGAGCTCAGAATGAGGTTATCAATACCCTACATAAGGAGTATGAGGAGATTCATCGACGCCGATAGCAAGAGGAGTAGGAGGAGCATTGATGGTAGGAGAAGTAACCTAAGAAGATGATGGAGTACATTTGATGACTGGCATAGGGTATAGGGATGGAGTTCCCTCCACCTGGTCCTCCGGATGATCCACCAACTCTATAGTGATTGATATATTTTGTTGAGAAACATATTATGATGATATTTGAATGAAAGTATTGTGTGAATTTTTTTTATTAATTGAGATGTCTACAATTTTTCATATTTGGTTTTTTTTTAAAAAAATTAATGTTTTCTTAATTTTAATTTATTTATTTAAAAAAATCAGTTATTTTCACTAAAATTAGTATTCCGTCGCAAATAAATTATTACGAAAGAAAATATTTTCCATCATAAATAACTTATTTCAATGGAATACTAATTATATTTCAAATACTTACTCTACTATATTTGGTAGAAAACTATTTGTGATAGAGACATGTCCTGTCATAAAAAAATTTCAACAGGCTGTCGCAAAAAAAAATCTTTCGCGGTGCCATTTTCAGCCACGGGTTAATTGCGAAGAAATCTTGTTGCAATTTACTTTTGGAAAATAACTGATTTTTAGTTGTGTTGGATCATCAAATTTATTGTACAGTGCTTTAAAATTTTCCTCCATCACCTTTTCTCCTTCATAGATATTGGCTAGCTTGTCCCAAATGGATTTTTCTAATGTAAAATCCATTACTTTCATGTAGATTTGGTTGGATAAGGCTCCAAATAGAGAATTTTGATCCTTTGCATCAATATCAAACAATTTCATCTCTCTATCAGTCATAAATATTCTTATGGTATCATTGACTTGTATTCCATGTAAAACAAGAGCGAAAACTTTAAGTCCAAGGGATCATAAGGGAAATATCCTGAGATTCTTCCATGTCTAAAAGTTATAGACATCGAACAAAGGAACCCCTTAATAATTGACTATATTCTTTATAATGGATTCATCATAAAAAAATGTGGGCTTTGATACCAATTGTTTTACCCCATACCAAATACACCCTAAGAGGGGGTGAATTAGAGTGTTCAACTATTCTAATTTCTCACTAGATCTCATTCTTGTGTTAGCAAGAACATAGTGAACCTATCAATATCAAAACACAAAGTCTATATACATATGTAGAAATTAAAGTGTGGACATGTGGGTTTTACTTAGTTCGCCACAAGGACTAGTCCAAGGAGTATACCTCAACATTGTGTTGGCATGCTAGGGGTTAACGCTATTCACTATATATGTTAAGGGCACACTGTCGGTCCAAGGACACACCCTCATATTTTTCTTTGCACACTGATCAATGATAAGGAATAAAAAGAAATGATATATAAATAACTATTTAGTAAAGTTGTTGTCATTATACTTTAATTCCTTCTTCACATCCTAATCATCAAAGGAGTTCTTCTCTAATTTATGTCTTCTCCAGATTTTTCAACGTTCTTATTCTTTCTACTTATCTGTCTCTCTATATATCTTCTATTTATCCTCCTATTAAAATAAGAGTATCATTTCTCTAAAATGTGACCCATTCATTTCTCTCTTGTGGTCCCTTAAAGGGTCTTCAAAATTGCTCATTAACCACACATAATATAAATGGTTTTCTTTCTTTAGATCTTCCCTAAAAGTTAACGGTGAAATTATTTTTAATGGGATGGAAAATTCATGTTCCCATAATCACCAGAGCATAATTATTCCTTCCATATGAAATTCCCTCCAATGTAGCCTTCACTATGCTCACCTACTCATGTTGCATTAACTCTAAAAAACTCGATTCTCAAAATTCTTTCCCCCGCAATGTGGTTCTTTTTTGTTTCCTTCTTTCGTATCTTTTGATCAAAGTTACTTGAAACACTTTCTAACTCAAACATGAATTTCATAATTCTCAAGTTGGGATTCCCTATTTTTCATAGGTAAAATATCAATGTGAAATGTCAAGATCCATGATGTGGTGAAAATACCCTAGAAATTTTTCAACCACCATGTTCATGATCCAGTGCTCCATGGTGTGGTCACTTCTCCAAGATCTTGCCTCAACTTACATAAATCCTCCATGGTGACCACCACAATATGGTCTACATCATTTCTCTGTGTTATGGCCATTGTGACTTCTGATGTAGCGACCACATACTCTTCAATCCCACATCGAACTTTCCATCGGGAGGGTGCTTCTTAATTACCCAAAACACAAGATAAGTTGTCATTGAATTCTCATGGTACTACCCCATACCATGGCCATTATCCATGGTGTCACCTCTTGCCATGGTTCTGCCTTAAGACTACCATGGGCTCCTTATACTAGCACCGACCCTGTGCTAACTCTACTCCTCCTTCATTGCTCATTGTTGGGTGTGGTTGAGCCTAACCTCTACCTCATTTTGGTAGATCCTAGCTCCTACGGCTGGTAAACGTTGTCATATTTTTTCATTTATTCTTATCATTTTTTTATTTTCTCTATAAAATTCACTCATTATGATAAATCACTATGTCATGGTTTCTCTCTTATTACCAAATATTGTCCAGGATCACTATGGCATGGTGCATGCTTCCATCGTCAATATGCTCACCAACTTCTCACATGCTTTAAGCTTTATCATAGGAGATTCCAATCAAAACTCAATTAAGAACAAATCCAACATAACAACCCAAATATTTCAATGTTAATGATTATCATATTGGATTTTTATGATATGTTAAGATTGGTATGAGTAAGATCACTTTATGGGGATATAGTTGATCACTCACAGGATATAAGTTGGTGCACTTATATTTGGATTGACCAACTTAAAGTAAACCACGTGAATTGTTGTATATATTTCATTGGTGTTACTAAATTGAGCATTGGTTATGAATCCTTTGACTTAACATTGTTAAATAAGATCTTTACTTATGAGGTTTCATGTTTTGATATATATCAATTCATTTGAGAATTTATCTTAATAAAAGGTAGTTGGGTATGACACTAATCAAGCAAAAGTATTTGATTAACTAAGAAAGGATTTGTTCACCCATATGGTGGGTTATGAAATTATAACCCTCAATTGAGTTTTTACTAAGTGAGAACATGGCCATGCCAAGATAATTACATTGATGTAATTATATAAAATTTAGTCATATCAGGAATTGAGAAAATAATATAGACTATAAGTGGTTGACATTATCCATGTATGATGATTAATTTTGATGTTGATGACAAAGGAACTTTGTTAATGGACATGTGAAGTCTTAAATCACACCAAACTCCTTTATAGTTTGGGTGGCTATAATGTGTTTCTAGATACCGCTCTTATTTTATTATTATGAATAAAATTCATAATCATTGCTAACTTTACAAAGGGATTTTAGATTCACACATAAAGTAATGTTAATTAGGAGTTTTTTGACTAATGTGATCAATTCATGTGTAAAATTGGTATGTTTATTATAAACACTCATATGATTTGTGTTTTACGAATTTGAAATATTAATTAAATAATTAATATGATGTTATAATATAAATAATTAGTTATTTATATTATTAATATATAAACACGAGGAAATGGAAATGTTCAAATGAGATTTGGGCTTGGGCTTGAAGTAATGGACTTTCATGGCCCGTTACATGAGGGAAATTCATAAGTCCGTCTAAATAGGCCATTATAACACTCCCATTATTTTTTAAGCCACTATTTTTTTCTAAAATCACTCATTTTTTCATGAAAAACTATCTTAGTTCATTTCTGTTTTTATACAAACAATTATGTCTTTGTATTCTTTAAAGACTCTTTAATATTTTCCCTTAAACCGCACTAAAGTGGCTCATTTCTAAAGTTTATTAAACAATATTTTTCATGTATTCGCTTCAGTTGGACATAATTATTCATGATCTATTCTTATTTTTATTTTATGATTGTCCAAAAATTATTTAATCCTTTCTTTCATGGATACCATTACGATACACCCTTTGGTTATGCCTTATGACATGATTATGATACCCATTTCTTTCCATGGTAACCCCTATATTTATTACTTGTGTTTGATTCTTTATGTGGAACACATATACATGAACATGTTATCATGGGTGTTCCTAGATAGTGCTTCAATGTATTGGGTAATGTTTAGTCTCATGAGATGACATGTATGAGATTAGGGAGTAAACCTAATACATTATGGGACTTTGTCCACCATGTGATATAGTCTTGGAAGTTAGCCTTGACTCGTGTTTATGTCATGTTATATATTGGTGCCACATTTATATATTGTCATGATCATATGATTCCATGTTCTGTATGATATTCCTCTATATGTTATTCATGTGTCATGCCTTTCATGTTATTATGTTATGCCTCCCGAATCATGTGCTTTACTTCATTTCCATGATTATTTTCTTACTGGGCTTTTTAGCTCATCCCTTTTGTTTATGTATTATGTAGAGACCCGAATCTTGAAATATATGGATATTACATTACTTTTGCAGAATACTTAGTACATAACAAAAACACACACACAAGGACCGTAATAGTTTAGTGTCTTTGGAAACTCAGAATATAATCTTCTAATCGTGGTGAAAGATCTTCAACATCTCCCATAAAGATCTTCCTTTTTTTTTACCTAAAACCTTTATTTATATCCTGGGGAAACGAAAACATAAAAGGGTGAGCTCAAATTCTCTGTAAGGGTAAACAAAATAAATATCAATCACATCATATTCATAAGAACATATCTTTTGGAAATCTTAACCTGCAAAAGAGATCATAATTTCATAACATGGGATAAATCATAGTAGTGAAATGTAATCCCAATAATCATAACTTAAAACATGAAACTTTGTGGCATACACATATAATCATATATAATCATTTCTTATTAGTCAAGACTCATTGCCAAGACTATCTTAGTGGACAAAGTCCATTTCTGAACCGAGTTCATTCCTCGTTTCAGTCCTGTTTCACTGAACCGGTTTAACCTGCCGTTCCAGCCATGTCTATCTCATGAGATATAAAATCTTTACCCAATGCATTGGTGGGATATATAGGTCCCACCCATCTCATAATTATACCATTCATATGTGTTCCACAAAATCATAAATCATACATCATTGCATAACCCATGTAATAAAAATGGGATTCTTAAACAACATGACATCATAAAACAATTCATATAAGATAAAGGAATTCATAAAAATAATTCCATCACAACATAATCAAATCAATGTAATAATAGGGATATAAACAGAACCCTATATTATCTTAGATGGAAAATAATTTTGATAAAACACTTGAACTCCATTCTTGAGGAAAATGTCCTTTCTACTTCAAAAACATTTTCCTTTCTTAACATGTCATACAATTTTAAACTAAAATAAGTTGATTAAAAATAAACTTGAAAACTTGTAAAGGAAGCTTCTTGGAAATAATTTTTTAAAAATCCATTCATGCTGTATAAGTTAAAAAAACATTCTTCTCGTACTTTTGTCAGAAATGTCAAAAAGTACCTCTTACGAAAAACGACAAAAAATTCCTTTCATATCTTTTACTATAAATTCACCAAAGGGTAAAAATGGATTTAAACAATTTTAGGTGGATGGAAATAATATTACATATTGAGGAAACATGGATGTGGATGATAAAATACACCCCAGTAAATACCAAAGTATAAACAATCTCGGATAAAAATGAGATTGTGATATTTCCCTTACCTTAGGTCCGATTTGCTTCGTAAGTGTCTGAACCTCCTGTATAATGATTTAAATAATGTCATTGACTTATTACAGAATCATACTCATTTTTATGATATCATATATGACTTTATATTACTTTTTCTTTTGTAAATTCCATGTTAAAGAGTGTTTTGGGTAAAATCGTTTCATTTGTCGTCCGTGTTTTGACTTGTAATTATTCATATGATTACTTAGATCATGATTACTTAATTCCAGAATATAAAACATGATTTATATATAATATATATTTAGAATATACATATATATAATAGATCAGTAAATGGAAATAAATACACCGTTCATGGAGACGGTAGGTCGTACGTACACATGAACGCTGTTTTCGTTTCCTTATTGAGTTGAATGGAATTAAGTAGATGACATACATATATATACACATAAATCCAGTATCATTATTATGTCATATATTTCATGATTACTTATTATATATACTTTATAATCATTCATGAATGGTTATCATGGAGAGTGAATCTCATCGCGTCGTGGAGACGGTATTCCGTACGTACGCACGAGCGATGATATCATTCCCATGATTGTAGAATTGTATTAAAGTATATGTATAATATTATAGAATCAATATAACTTTAAAATAATCATATATATTCATTACTTTCACCATTATACCCATCCAAGTAAGGTGGTGGTGGAAAATAGATTACACCACGGCGTGGAGACGGTATTCCGTACGTACGCACGCGCGGTGATTTCGTTTTCCGTAGGATGGATAGATAGTGAAATAGGGTTGTTTCATACTTATAATAACATATCAGTATATTAGTGATACTGATGTTATTACTTCATAATGAAACAACCTAATAAGAAGAAGTGGAAGAATAAATAAAGATGAAAGAAACGGTAACGTACATTACCTCTTCTTTGAAGCGCTTCTTTGAGACCTCCTTTTAGGACACTAAAATTGGTCTTTGAAGAAGACCAGGACCTATAGGATGTCTCTAGAGAATTGGAGAAGAGAATTTGGCAGGGTTTGTCCGAGCTTGAAGGCTCAAAGTGGTGTGAGGAAGAGAGGGAGGAGGTGCCCTTTTATAAGGGAGGAGAGGGGCATCTTTGGAATAACAAAAAATATTATTTTATTATAAAGCCATATTCGGTTTTAAATAGCTCAAAATTGATTTATTTAAAAGATAAGGTGGGGATGGGTCGAAATAATCTCATCCAATAGAATTTGGACAAGTTTGGTTTACTATTTTAACCTTATCATTTAGTTTTAACCTTAAGTTAGATAATTTTACTTTTACCGTGTCTTTTTTGTGTTCTTACACTATAAGGTTAATAAACTAACTATAACAAGCCAAACAAACCCAAGTTGTTTATTATTAATATATATAACCTTATCTAAGTCATTTGGCCGAACCTTAGATTTTTAGGAATAAAATAACAATTAATAATATAATATTTGTTTTAAAAACTATTTTATGTCAATTTTGACACTATTTAGTAATTGATTTTTGTGAAACTCATAACAGAATGATTAGTTCAAAAAAAGTTACTTAAATAAATATTAACATGTCATATTAATCTAAAAAATTATTGGAATTCATAAAAAGTCTCAAATTACATTTATTTGGGTATTTATAACATCAATTATGTCAATATTTCATTAATAAGATAATTATTGTATCATCGTTGTGTCATAAATAAATTAAATTATTTAATGTCTAAAAATTAAAAATAAAATACCATTACGTAGAAAATCTTTTTATATTTCTAATGAATATTTATAGTCGAATTTATCTTATGTATAACCCTATATTAAAAATTATCTACTTATTAAACTTTGATTTTAACTATTTTAACCCTTCTTTAAATAAATTAATAATAAATGTTTTAATCTAATCCAAGTGGGCCTAAATGGTCATATTTTATTCCTAAGGTTGTTTTTTGTCGAATTACACTTATCCAATAGAATTAAGACATGTGTTAGGGTAATAATAATATCATTTTTACCCTTAATTACCCTATTTACTTTTAACCGTGATAAAAAAAAGTAAAAAGTTACTATTCACCAAAAATTATTTTCATCTCATTGAACCAAATTTTAGTCCTTGATATTAACCGTGTCTCTCGGATTTTTGAAATTCCACTCACAGAAGTGATAAAATTAAGTTTTATGAAAAATTCAGTTTTTTAACTACCACTTAGTGGTTTCACTATTCATCAAAAAATGAAAGTTTCCAGAAAAATACCAAAAATTAGGACTAATCTATATTTGATATTATGAATTCAAAAATGATGTCTATTTTACCAAATTCAAAACATATCAGTTTCATTAACTAATTTAAAAATTAATTCTCATCGTCAAAACAAATAGTGTGTTTTTAAGAGATAATAACTATCAAAAGATTGACACTTGTTTATGTCTGGTTTAAATGTGAAATTACATCCAATGACCAACATTATATTAAATTGTAAAAATATATTATAAATATACTTTAAAACCACTCAAATTAATAATTTAACACTATTAATTCTTTCGATTAAAAAGGTTGTTTTTAATTAAAATTTAGTAATTTTCACTATTCATCAGAAAATGAAAGTTATTCGAAAAGTACCAAAATTTCACCCTAAGCTAATTTTGATATTCCGAATCCAAAAATGAATTCCATTTTAAAAGATAAAATTTCAAAAAGTGGGTATTACTATTCATAACGGCTAGTTCATAATAATATTATAATAATATCCCGTTTAGTGAAAGTCGGTATTGCGTATTACACACGCTATCGAGGAAGGTCGTGATTGCGTGTAATGCAAGGCAAGTCAGGGATGCGTGTTATGCAAGCTCTTTTTGGTGTAGCGTACAACACAAGACTTTAATGAAATTAAAAAGAATATTTTTCATAAAATCTTGGGGTGTTACATATTACCTAGGTTATCCTATGTAGATGTGGGAGATAAAAGGGAGTTATGAGATCATTATGAAGATTAATAAAAAGATGTTTTATTTTTAGTTTCATGTTTTCTAATCATGTACCTAGTCTTCTAAAGACACTTGGTTATTCAATCCTTGGTTTATATTATGCTTAAAATCATCTAATAATATGTGTAAAAGTATAGGGTTGCTATAATCGATAAGAGTATCTTCAATAATTTTTCCAATGAACATGATGCTTTTATTATATGGTGAAAATTGGAAAATATGTACATAAGGACTACTGCACAGAACAAAGAAAACTTGATACGACGAGTTATCAACTTGAATTATAAGGACGGGAACAACGTATCAGAGTATATGAGCGAGTTACAAAATATTGTTGATCAATTAAATTCCATGAAAATTATTGTTGATGATGAGTTGCAGGAAATGTTAATGTTGAGTTCTTTTCCAAAGACGTGGGACACACTGGTTTTATCGGTTAGCAATTCAACTCCAGGTGGAGATCTCACTATGGAAATGGTGAAAGATAGAATGATGAATGAAAAGTCTCATAGGAAATATGTGGGATGTACACCTAAATCAGAATCTATTGTCACTAAAAGACAAGGGAAACAAAAATGGTAGGGAAGAGGTGGAGGAAGAGAACCCCAAGACTAAAGTCTATAAAGGAGGAAGTGATCAGGATCCCGATCAAGATATGACATGAACTGCCGCCACTGTGGAAAGCCATGCAATTCATCCGAAAGTGTGGGAAGTTGAAGGAAGATCAAAGGAACCAGGAAGGTAAAATTCAAAATAAAGATGTTTTTGTTGTCAAGGAAGAGATTGTTATTCTTCAAGAAGATAATTAGGTCAATCTTGCAATCTAAGACTCAACATGAGTGATTGATTCGGGCACCTCCTACCATGTCATCGCCAGAAGATTTTTTTCTCATATTATACTTGATGGATCTTCAAACATATGAAGATAGGAAATGACAGTGCATCTAAAATCATTAGTATTGGTAATATTTATCTAGAGACTGATATTGGGTGCAGGTTGCTGTTGAAGGATGTGAGACATGTTCTTGATATTTGTCTCAATTTGATATCCACTAGAATTCTTGATGATGATGGATATGTCAGTTACTTTAGTGATGGGAAATGTAATTTTTTCAAATGTAACATGGTAATTTCTAAAGGTAAGAAAGACACTTCTCTTTATCTCACAGATGATAGACTATGTGAAGGAGAAGTCAATACAACCAGAAAAGATGTTCCTGTAGAAGTTTGGCATATGCGGCTTGGTCACATGAGCAAGAGAGAAATCAAAATTCTCTCCAAGAAGGATCTATTTTAGGAATAAAAAATACATATTTGGATATTTGTGTTGATTGTATCTTGGGAAAACAACACAAATTATCATTTTATGGTTATTTACCATCCATAAAAGTGAGTTTTTTAGATTTTATTCACACCGATGTATGCATGATGAGTAATAAGTTGATGAGAGGTGCTCTTTATTATGTTACCTTCATAAATGATCATTCTAGAAAAGTTTGGGCCATTGCTTTGAAAACTAAAGATCAAGTGTAAGATGTTTTCAGACAATTTCCTATGAAGGCAGGAAGAGAAATAGGCAGACAGTTAAGGTGTGTGTGAACAGACATTAGAGGAGAGTATCGTGGTCCATTTGAGGAGTATTGTAGGAGTTTAGACATTAGGGAGGAAAAATCGGTATTGAAGACACCTCATAGTAACGATGTTGCTAAGAGGATGAGTGGGACAATTTGCAAGAGAGTCAAGTGTATGCTCTCAAATGAAAAGTTGACAGACACCTTTTGGGGGGAGGCAATGAAGACCGCAATTGACATGTCAACCTTTTTCCATCAGTTCTACTGAACTATGATGTTTCCAAAATGGTTTGGATAGGTAAATATGTTTCATACAGACACTTGAGAGTATTTTGTTGCAGAGAATTTGTTCACACCCCAAAAGATGAGTGGGTGAATATGGATGGAAAAGAAAAGCAATGTATCTTTTTAGGGTATGCTCATGAGGAGTTTGGATACTGACTCTGGGATACCGTCAGCAGGTTGATCATCATAAACTGAGATGTGGTGTTTCTTAAGGATCAGACAATTAAAGATTTTGTGAAGCTAGAAAATGTAGAGAAGTTGCAGTCTGAGGAAATTTCAGACAATCTGGAACTAGTGTCACCCCCATCAGTTCCAGCTAGTGTGAGAGAGATTCATGACACGGATGGTACATCACTACTGGGAAATATGTCTTTATCTACTGATGTGTCTCCATCACATGATATTTCAGAACAGATTCCCCCCAAAACGCAGTTGAGTAGATCCACCAGAGAATGACAACCAAGTCGTGGATACTCACCACATGAGTATGTGATGCTTACTGATAGGGGAGAGCCAAACAATTATGATGAAGTGATTAGGAGTCGATAGAAGATGGAATGGAAAAAGGTCTTGCGAGAGGAGATGAGATCTTTACACAATAACCGTATATTTGATTTGGTGGAGTTGTGACATGGAAAAAAACACTCAAGAACAAGTGGGTGTATCAAATCAAATGAGACTATAAAAGCTCACAATCGCGCTACAGATCCATAATGGTTGTAAAGGGATTCGGTCAGAAGAAAGGTATAGACTTCGATGAAATTTTTTCTCATGTGCTAAAAATGTCTTCTATCAGAGTTGTTCTTGGATTATCAGCTAAACCTAGAGATTCATCAACTAGATGTAATGATTGCATTCTTACATGGTGATCTTGATAAGAAGATTTACATGGAGAAACCAGAGGGATTTCAGATGAAAGTTAAAGAAAACCCGGTATGCAAACTTAAAAAAAGGTTTATATGGTTTGAAATAGGCACTCGGGTAGTGGTACATAAAATAATACCCATTCATGGAGAAAAATTGGTACAGGAGGGCAACCGCTGATCATTGTTCTTTCACCAAACAATTTTTTATGGTGATTTTATTATCTTATTGTTTTTATGTTGATGATATGTTTATTATTGATGAAGATATCACCAATATTGATAGGTTGAAGTAGTTGAACAGGTCTTTTGAAATGGACTTAGGAGTCGCTACTCGGATTTCTGGTATGACAATTACTCATGACATGAGAAATCATAAGATTTGGGTATCTTAGGAGACATGCATTGAGAAGGTTCTTGAAAGGTTCAACATGAGCAAGATGAAATCAGTTAACACTCTACTTGCAAGTCACTTTAATCTTACGATGAGGCAAAACCCACCAACTGAGGAGGAGAAAGCGAAGATGGAAAAATTACCTTATCAATCAGCATTTGACAGTCTTATGTATGTCATGGTGTGCACCATACCAGATATTACTCACGTTGTTGGTATTACGAGTAGATTCTTATCAAATCCATAAAAGGAGCACCGGACAACAGTCAAGTGAATTTTGAGGTATCTCCAAGGTACATCCAGCCATTGTTTATGTTTTGAAAATGGTGAACTTGTTTTGGAAGCATACACAAATGCTGATATGGCTGGAGATGTTGACACGAGAAAATCCATATCCAGGTACCTAATATCATTTGTAGGGGGAACAGTGTCATGACAACCATGACTTCAGAAGTGTATTGTCTTGTCTACCACAGAAGCATAGTATACTGCGGTCACAAAAGACTATAAAGAGATGTTATGGATGAAGAAGCTTTTATAGGAGTTGAGAGAGTCAAGAGAATTACATTCTCTATTACGATAGTTAGAACACTATTCACCGCAGCAAGACCCCGACATTTCATTCCAGATCCAAACACATCGACATGCGATATCACCGGATCTGTAATGTGCTGGAAGAAAAATTATTAAAAACTGATAAAATCCGCACAAATGATAATGAGACAGACATGATGACAAAAGGTTTTATCGGATAAGCTGGACGCCTGCATGGAGGTTGCAAGTCCAACTTTCACATCAAATTAGTCACGAAGGAGAGATTTGCGGGGGTCACTCCCAATTCTGAGTGAAGTCAGTGGATGCTATTTTTTGTCATCAAAGTTGCAGCTAAAGTCTTATGCTGACAGGAGAAGTAGTATTCTTTGATGAGCAGCCAACGCATAACGCCGTCGACGACGCAGATGATTTTTCAAGAGTGGATGATCTACCCAAACAACTCTTGATGGAGCTCTATTTCCTTCTTCTATAAAACGAGATTCGGTCCCATGATTTTTTAAGTTTGTAATTGTGATCCTCAGATGTTTTGTTTTGAGATAAATAATAGAAGTCTGACTCCCCAATATTTGAGGCGTCGTTGCATCTGTGAGGCTGCGATTTTAGACATGTGAGCTGTTTTCTTGATTGATTTGTTTGTGCATTAGAGCATTGACTTCACCCCAAATCACGTTACATTGTGAATTTATTTGGATCGGGACTATTTTGGTTACAAATATGTCTTCTGGTCATCCATTACGTGAGATTCACCTCTTTGTTTCCGAAGTCTTTATGGGTTGACTCACTGTTCATCAAGAATTAATTTTTTGTTTAAAAAAAATATTTTCCACGCCATCAATCCGTGATCCGCACACCCCTGTCTAATCCAACTACAGCCGTCGATAATAAGAATGGCATCAACGGTCCCGATTATCCTACTACTCCCGCCACAAAATTCGAAACCATTATTTACGGGCCTGCCCGGGTTTGGCGTATCATCACCAGCTCTAGTCATTTTTGGGTGTTTCGATCCAAAGCCAGTCGTCTTCGATTTCCAAACCCTAGATGGCCCGAACGAAGCAAACCGCTCGAAAATCAACCGGCGGGAAGGCGCCGAGGAAGCAGCTCGCCACCAAGGCCGCTCGGAAGTCTGCTCCGGCCACCGGTGGCGTTAAGAAGCCTCACCGTTTCCGTCCCGGCACCGTCGCACTCCGGGAGATCCGTAAGTACCAGAAGAGTACGGAGCTTCTGCTTCGCAAGCTTCCATTTCAGCGGCTCGTCCGTGAAATCGCCCAGGATTTCAAGACTGATCTGAGGTTCCAGAGCTCCGCGGTGGCGGCGCTTCAGGAGGCGGCGGAGGCCTACCTGGTGGGACTGTTCGAGGACACCAACCTGTGCGCCATCCATGCGAAGAGGGTGACGATTATGCCCAAGGACATTCAGTTGGCGAGGCGGATTCGGGGTGAGAGGGTTTGAATCTTCCGTGGTGGTCGTTCGTGTACTCTGATATGCTGTCATTTTAATTGAAGTTTATCTGTTTAAATTGAGCGACTCCTCTATGGAATGAAAAATTTGCATGAGATCATTCCGTAACTGTGAACCATGAGGGGATGACTTGAAGCGTCCTCAGTCCTTCATAAAAATGTCTTCAAAACTTGATCATAAAACGATTTATTCATGTGCTCATATAGTAAGTTTAAACAATAATCAGAATGAAATTGGTTTCTAATGGATTGTATCTACAACGAGTGCCTTTCCAATAGAGTTGAAAATCTTAGAAATGCAGCCAAATTTGTTGGTTCACTATGACTTCTAGTGGATATCAATTGCAGAAGCCATAGTGGATCCCTTTCCAATGAATTGTTGTAACCAAACCCATGGTATTTACTTATAATGCTTATCATCAACACTTTAGTGAGATTCTATTCTTAACCAAGTGATGTTAGTCATTCCAGAAGGCAACAGATGGAGGAGGGGATTAGAAACACTATAGAGCCCCTCATTGCATCTTTTCATTTGATTTGATACATCCATTTGTTTTTCAATGTTTTCTTTGTATGTTGCAATTTCATCAAATCATATATATGTTTCTTGTGTAATGATCTTCTCTCTTGTATGATCTTTTTCCATTATGATCACATTATTATAATTGTTTGGCTCACTTCCATTATTAAGCATCACATACTCATGTAGTGAGTATTCATAACTTGGTTGTCTTTCTCTGATGGATTTTCTTAATTGTATTTTGGGGGGAATATGTTCTGAAATATCATATGACAAACATATTAATAGATATTCATATTTTTTAATAATGATGTATCACTAGTGTCATAAATCTCTCACTAGGTGGAACTGATGAGGGTGAGATTAGTTTCAAATTGTTTGAAATTTCCTCAAGTTGGAACTTATTTGCATTTTTTGGCTTCACAAAATCTTTAATTGTTTGATCCTTAATAAACACCACATCTCCGTTTATGATGATCCTGCTTCTGATAGGATCTTAGAATCGGTATTCAAACTCTTCATGAGCATATCTAAAAAAGATACACTATTTTCCTTTTCCATTAAGCTTTATCCACTCGTCTTTTAGGATGCAAACAAATGTCTTGCAACCAAATGTTCTCAAGTTTTGTATGAAACATCTTTATTTGTCCAAACCATTTTCGAAATATTGTAGTTCAGTATAATTGATGAAGAAAGGTTGATATGATCAATTACAGTCCTCATTGCCTCCTCTCATAAAGTGTTTGACACCCTTGCATTTGAGAGAATACACCAGACTCACAAATTGTCCTGCTCACCCTCTCACCAACATTGTTATGATGAGGTCTTTGATACTGATTTTTCCTACCTAATGTCAAAACTCTTACAATACTCAAATGGATCACGACTCTTCTCTATTGTCAGTTCGCACACCTTAACTGCCTGCCAATTTTTCTTTCCGGTTTCACATTAAAATGTTTGAAAATATCTTACACTTGATCTTTAGTTTTAAAGCAAAGACCTAGACTTTTTTAGAATGATCATCTATGAAGGTAACAAAATAAAGAGCATCTCCTACCGACTTAGTGCTCATCATGCATACATCAGTGTGAATAAAATCTAAAAAAATAGTTTTTCTGGATGGTAAATAACCACAACATGATACTTTGTGTTGTTTTCCCATGATGCAATCAACACAAGTATACAAATGTGTACTTTTTTATTTCTGACAAGAGCATTCTTGGAAAGCATTTTGATTCCTTTCTCACTCATGTGTCCAAGCCGCCTGTGCAAAATTTGTACAAAAACATCTTTTATGGTTGCATTGACTTCTCCAATACTAATGATTTTTGATGCACCATCATTTTCCATTTTCACATATCCGATGCTCCCTGAAGTATAAGATGAGAAAAAATATATTCTAACAATGATATGGTAGGAGGCGCCCGAATCAATCACTCATGTCGAGTCTTGGCTTGCAAGATTGTCCTAATCATCTTCCTGAAAAAATAACGACCTCTTCATCGACACTGCAACATCATTATTTTGAGCTTTACTTTTCTGATTCTTTTGCTCTGTCTTCACCTTCCCACACTTTCAGATGACGTGTCTGGCTTGTCACAGTGGTGGCACTTCATGCCATATCTCGATCAAGATCTTGATCGCTTCCTCTATAGACTTTAGTCCTCGGGTTCTCTCTCTCTGCCTCTTCCCTGTCATTTTGTCTCCTTTGCCTTTTAGTAACGAGAGCTTCCGATTCAGGTGTACATCCCTCGTATTTCCTTCGGGACTTTTCATTCAACATTCTTTCTTTCACCATTTCAATGGTGTGATTTCCATTTGGAGTTGAATTGCTAACGGACACAACTAGTGTGTCCCACATCTTTGGTAAAGAACTCAACATCAACAGTTCCTGCAACTCATTATCAACCATCATTTTTATGAAATTCAATTGATCAACAATACCTTGGAACCCACTCATATACTCCGATATGTTGTTCCCGTCCTTGTAGTTCAAGTTGATAAGTCGTCGTATCAAGTTTTCTTTGTTCTATGCAGTTGTCCTTTCATACATCTTTTCCAATTTTCACCATATAACAAAAGCATCATTTTAATTGGAAAAATTCTGGAAGATACTCTTATTGATTATAGCGACCATAACCTTTTACACATATTATTAGATGATTTTAAGCATAATACAAACCAAGAATTGAATAACTTAGTGTCTTTGGAAGACTAGGTACATGATTAGAAAACATGAAACTAAAAATAAAACGTCTTTTATTAATTTCCTTAATGAAGTCATAACTCCCTTTGATCTCCCACATTTTACATAGGATAACCTATGGAATACATAAACAAAAGGGGTGAGCTAAAAAGATGAGTAAAAGAATAATCATGGAAATGAAGTAAAGCACATGAGTTAGAAGGCATGACATAATAACATGAAAGACATGACACATGAATAACATATAGAGGAATATCATACAAAATATGAAATCATATAAATATGGAAATATATGAATGCAACAACAACATATAACATGATATAAACATGAGTCAAGGCTAACTGGCAAGACTATATAACATGATAGAGAAAGTCCCATAATGGATTAGGTTTACTTCATAATCCCATGTATGAAGTCTCATGAGACTAAACATTACCCAATGAATTAGAGCACTATCTGAGCATATCTATGATAACATGTTTATGCATATGTGTGTCACATAAAGAATCAAACATAAGGAATAAACATAAGGGTTACAATGGAAAGAAATGAGTATCGTAATCTTGTCATAAGACATAACCAAAGAGTGTATCATAATGGTATCAATGAAATAAGGGATTAAATATTTTTTGGGCAATCATAAAAATAAAAATAAAAATATATCATGAATAATGATGTCCAACTAAAGTGAATACATGAAAAACAGTGTTTAAGAAACTTTAGAAATGAGTCACTTTAGTGTGGTTTGAGGGAAAATATTAAAGAATATTTAAAGAAGACAAAGACATAATTATTTGTATAAAACTAGAAATGAATTAAGATAGTTTTTCATGATAAAATAAGTGATTTTAGAAAAATAACGGTGGCTTAAAACAGTTTATGGAGTGTACTTGGAAATGGGTAAGAAATGAGGAAGTTCCCTTTAATCAGGCTTAGTTATCAAGAGGAACTGAGAAAGGAACCTTTTAAAACATGTATTTCCCCATCAAAGAATGATGAATTGATCTAGATACATAAGTGTGGAACATATAAACAAATTATAGAATAATTATATAATAATAATGAATAAATACATTGGGGTAAAGAGAGAGAAATCCCAAAGGAAAAATAGAGGTTCAGAGAGACCCCTTACCTTATGTCTGAATGTGTTCTGCACTTGCACTTAATGTATCGAATAATCAAATTAGATTCATTAATTACTTAATTCATAGCCTCTTCTATATGTATTTTATTTATTATAAATTTATTAAGTTCATTTATGACTATTTTAATGAGTTATAGAGTTCAATTTCATTGTTTTGGGAGCGTTTGTTTTCATGGTTTTCATGGTCACTTTACTTGTGTATAATTATGAAAGTTCTTGTCAAATGAGACTAATTCTTTAGAAGTGAAATTATATGGTATTAATGCACTTCCATAAGTTTAAATGGTCTCATATATCATTTGGTTTTCTGGTATGAGGATGGTTCATTTGATAAAACATTAAGGATAATTGTTTAGTTTATTTTGGCAATTTTTCGATCATCACGATCTAGTTTTGTTTTATTTAATATTATGTCTATATATTAATTTCAGAACATGAAAATATTTATAATATACATATTACATTTTTTTTAACCATAACAATGGTTGTATGATCAATCTTGAAGGAGGTAATGGAAAACGAAAACTCGTCATCCACGAAGGTGGTAAACTGACATATTACAAACAATGTTTTCATTTTTAAAACAAAAGGAGAAGATATGAGATTTGATGATGGATATTCTATTAAAATAATAACATTACAATATATATATATATATATATATATATATATATATATGATACTAGAGTTGTCACGCCACTTTGGATTGAAGATTTTACCTCTTGAATGTTGTCTCCTTGAGAACCTCCTTATGACACTTGGGTTTGGTCTTTTGTTGAGACCAACAGATCTTGGACATGAAGAAGAGGATTGATAAGATAATTATCCATAATATTTATAAGATAAAAGGTTTAAAAGGTGTAAGGAGAAGGAATGGCGAGTGGTGGTATTTAAAGGGGGAGGAGAGGGGTGTTTTTGATTATTATATTCATTGGTTTATTATTTTGGATCAATACTATCAATAGTTTTGATTCCTATGACTAAATATAGCAAATAGTGAAGGAGGGTTCAATATAATGGGTTCTTACATCATCCATGACTCAAAAATTCATGTATTTAGCTTATAATGTTAAATACCATAAATTATCGTATTTCACTATTCACAAAAATTCAACTATTTTAGAAAAATATTAAAAATTCACCCTAACCATTTTTAGACATTTAGATTTCAAAAATGGAATCCATTTTATAAAAATAATTTTCTAAATATGATAAATTTAATTTTTAAATAAAATCATCATTTATTTGAAAAATACCAATTTTAATGTTATAATCGATTTTATAACCCTTAAAAAAATTAATTTAGGTCACATAAAATTTTATTATAATTATAATAAAACATAATATTAACTTATTAATATATTTTATGAAAAATAAATTTTCTTTTAAATCATTATATTAATTATAAATTTTTAATTAAACATTTACATTTTACAAAAATACCAACACTTAATTTATCATTTTAAAACATTTATTTACTTATACCATGATATAAGTATATAATATTTTAATTTATAATATGCCTAAATTTTATTTATACCTTCATAGGCGGGGCTACTATTCTAATGGCCATATTACTATTCCTAATATTTGGATTACTATTCCAACGATCAGATTACTATTCAAACGATATAGGTTCCCTAATTTGTATAAATACCACTTATTTCATTAATTATTTATTCACTTATATTTTCTCTTAAGGTTATATATATAATTTCATATTCAAAATAAATATTTTATTATTAACATTATGTTTTATTTCTACAGTTTTGTTCGTGAATGAGGTTATTCTGATGGATCAAGCAGATCCAAATTTTCCCATTCTTGTTATCTTATATTATCTCGCTATAATATTTGGAATTCTTATTGGTTTATTTGTTGACTAATGTATCATTATTCATTTATGAGAAAATGTTTTTATTGGGGTTTTATGCGATGTATGTGTTTTATGACATAGGAAGGGAAATTCTATTGATAAAATTATGGGTCATTACATTCTTCCCCCTTATGAAATTTCACCCTCAAAATTTCATTTTACAAACTAAGGTGAAAATAGGTGAGTGTGCTTTTCCTTAATTGCTTCCTTCGATTCCCATGTCACCTCTTCATACTTATGGTTTCTCCATAGTACATTGAATAGATGAGTGGTTTTGTTATGTAGAACCTTGTATCTATGGTCGAAAATCTTCATCAGCTACTCCTCATAAGAGAGGTTGTTTTCTAGTTATACCACCTCTGAGTTCAGTACATGTGAGTGATCTGATATATACTTCCTCAGGAGGGATATATGGAATACGTCATGTACTTGAGACATGGTTTTTGTAAGTTCCAGTCAATAGACCATAGCTATGACACGATCAAGAATATCGAAGGGGCCGATGCACTTAGGACTTAGCTGGACTTAGCTTTCCCTTCTTACCAAATCTCATTACTCTCTTCTATGGAGATATGTAAAGGAATACCATGTCTCTAAATTCAAACTCTAAGTCCTGTCGACGATTATCTACACAACTCTTCTGTCAACTTTGGGAAACCCAGATATGCTGCTGGATGGTCTTCACCCTTTCTTCCATTTCCTCAACCATTTTAGGTCCCAACCGCTTACATTCACCAACTTCATCCCAACATGCAGGTGTTATACATCTTTTCCCATAAAGGGCTTCATATGGATCTATTTGGATTCTCGAGTGGAAACTATTGTTGTAAGAAAACACAACCAATGGAAGATGCTGATCCCATCATCCTTTAAAGTCCATTGAGTATGCTCTAATACATGTCTTCCAATGTTTGAATATTCTGCTTATATTGACCATCAGTTTGGGGGTGATAATCCAAACTGAAGTTCAACTCAGTATTTAGAGCATGTTGGAGACTTTTACAAAACTTGGAGGTAAATCTTGGATCTCTATTAGATATAATCGATAATGGTACCCCATGTACCCTCATCACTTATCTAATGTATATTCATGAAAGTTGGTCGAGTGAGAAGTCCTCTCAAATTGTAATAAAGTGAGAAGTCTTTGTAAGATGATCCATAATGACTCATATAACATTATTTCTGTTGGATGTTTTTAGAAGTCTAGTGAAAAAGTCCATGGTGATGTTTTTTCATTTCCACAGAGGTATGGGTAACAGTTGCATCATCCCCTTAGACTTTTTCCTTTCAGCCTTCACTTGCTGACATACCAGGAACTTTGAAGTATATTCAATGATCTCCTTCTTCATATTATACCACCAATAGTGCTCTCAGAGATATCAATACATCTTTGTGCTCCCTGAGTGGATAAAGAAGGTCGATCTATACACGTCATTTAAAATCTTCATATTCATCTCAAGATTTGATAGTATACATAGTCATGAACAAAATCTTATGACTCATTCCTCATCAATTTTGAACTCTGAAGATTTACCCTTTCTTATGCCTTCCACTTTTTCTTGAATTTTCACATCATCTCTTTGAGAATCCTTTATATTCTCTAAAATGTATGGTTAATCAATAATTTGTGAAAGGAATAATGATGTACCTTAATTTATGATTCCCATTTCCATCCTTTTAAATTTTAATAATATTGAATACTTATCAATTCTCATCATTGATAAAGTTACATGATCCTTTCTACTTAGAGCATCTGCCACTTTATTTACTTTACCATGATGATAGTGGATTGAGTAGTCATAATCCTTGATGAGATATAACTATCTTTTCTAGAAAATATTAAGATCCTTCTGTGTGAATATATATATTTGAGGTTATTATTGCAAGATCTCATCTTTTTCTAGGGGTGCAACATGATTATGTGGGGAGTTTTGGATGTAGAACAAATACGCATCATGGACCCTATTCATGACGTGAATTGTTTTGGGTAGACCCTATGAATTTAATTCATGGATTGAATTAATTCATAACTTCAAAAATTTACACCCTCTATAAATAGTTTTCACCACATGTTGACATGTCACGAAAGTAGTTTTCACCACATGTCGACATGTCATGAAACTAGATTGCCCACCCACTAACTAGTTTTCACCACTTGTAAACATGTCATGAAAAGAAATTACACAACATGTAATTTATTTTTAATGTTTTTTAAAGGGAGATGATGATATTTTGGGGAAAAAATAGAAATAAAATTGGGATCGCCTGTATGAACCTCCCAGAGCCGTGTAACCTTAAATGTGCACCTCCCTTTTCACTACAAAGCCTCCACGCACCGCCGCCTTGGACTGAAACTCCTCCGCACACCTCTACCTTAGAAAAGAACTCCTCTGAACACCTTAACATTGGACAGAAATTCCTCCGCACACCTCCACCTTGGACTGAAACTCCTCCTCACACCTCCCTCTTAGACTGAAGCTCCCTCTGCGCACCTCCCGGGTATGGGTGTTCTTCTCGTTTAGATATCTCTCTCCCTTCCAATCATATTCTTAGATAAAAAGGAGATGTTTATCCATTTTTGGATCTATATTTAGATATAGGTTTTTAGATCTTGATTCGTTTAAATCTTGGATCTAGGAATTGAATCAAGATGTCGTTCTACGTCATTATTCTGTTGAAATTAGGGTTTTCCATTGGCGAGCGTTCTTCATCACCGTTCTTGAGGTAGGTGGTCTATAATTCAAATACCAAATTCTCGATTGCAATTATATGTATGTAATTGTAGAATTGATATTAGATTCTTAACAATTGAGTTCTTGATAGAATTAATTAATTTGGTGATTCAATTAATTGAGGCAAATTGTGGAATTGGGGATATTGCAATTGTAGATCTTGAATAATTAATTATTGAATTAATTATGTAGAAATTGTAATTATTGAATTGAGTAATTAATTGAAGAATTAATTAGGGTTATTAAATTGATTCAGATAGAACAATTAATTGAGGAATTAATTGGTGATATTGAACTGATTGAGATGGAACAATTATTTGATAAATTAATTGGGGTTATTGAATTATTGAGTTGAGATTAATTAATTGATGAATTAATTAATGAGAGTTATGTGTATATTTAATTTTTTAATTAAATAAGATATTAATTAATTGATTAATTAATAAATGAGAATTATGTGACTATTTAATTGTTTAATTAAATAAAGGTATTAATTCATTGATTTATTAATTAATGGGACTTATATGATTATTTAATTGTTGAATTAAATAAATGTATTAATTAATTGAATAATTAATTAATTGAAGTTATGTGATTATTTAATTTTGGAATTAAATAAAGAGATTAATTAATTGATGAATTAATTAATGAGAGTTATGTGATTATTTAATTGTTGAATTAAATAAGGGATTAATTAACTGATGAATTAATTAAGGGGATTTATACGATTATTTAATTATATAATTAAATAAAGGGATTAATTAATTGACGAATTAATTAATAGGAGTTATGTGATTATTTAATTTTTGAATTAAATAAAGGGATTAATTAATTGATGAATTAATTAATGGGAGTTATGTGATTATTTAATTATTGTATTAAATACAGAATTAATTAATTGATGAATTAGTTACTGGGAGTTATGTAATTATTTAATTATTGAATCAAATAAAGAGATTAATTAATTGATGAATTAATTAATGGGGGTTATTCCATTATTTAATTATTGAATTAAATAAAGTGATTAATTAATTGATGAATTAATTAAAGGGAGTTATGTGATTATTTAATTGTTGAGTTAAATAAATGGATTAATTAATCAAAAAATTAATTAATGGGAGTTATGTGATTATTTAATTGATGAATTAAATAATGAGATTAATTAATTAACAAATTAATTAATGTGAGCAATGTGATTATTTAATTATTGGATTAAATAATGGTATTAATTAATTAATGAATTAATCAATGCGAGTAATTAGATAAATAAGTGTTGAATTAAACAAAGGGATTAATTAATTGATGAATTAATTAAAGTGAGTAATGTGATAATTTGACCGTTGAATTAAATAATGGGATTAATTAATTGAAGAATTAATTAATGTGAGTAATGTTATTATTTAATTATTGAATTAAATAATGGGATTGATGAGATTAATTAATTAATTAATTAATTAATGGATGAAATGTGATTAATTAAATTTTACAATTAATTAGTGCAATTGATGTGATTAATTAATTAATTAATTATTTAATGTTATTGACGTGATTAGTTAATTGTTGATTAACTAATTAATTGATGTGATTAGTTAATTATCGAACCGATTAATGCTATTAATGCGATAAGTTAACTGTTGAATTAACTAAGGAATAAATATGATTAATTAATTATTTAATTAATTAATATAATTGTTGTAATTAATTAATTTTTTGGGTTAATTAATGAGATTGACATGATTAATTATTTTTTAATTAATTAATGGACTTGGATTAATTAATTTTAGAATTAATTAATGAAAGATTGTGATGGTGAAACGTGATAATAGGATTAATGTTGATTAATCTTGATTGATGTGATATAGTGATACATGTGATATTGTGATGCTTATGAATGAATGATATATTAGTATGGTACATGGACTAATGCTCCAAATACCCATATGAAATTGATTGATAAACGGGGTGTGGTACATGAACTGACATTCCAAATACCCATGAGGTCTTAGACATGATGTTATATACCCAAGGTATACATGAAAATTGTATGGGATAAGGAGTGAGACTCCATATACCCATGATGTGTGGAAAAGAGAATGATGCTCCAAATACCCACGATATGTGAGACAAAAACTGATGCTCCAAATACTCATAGGGTGTTAGACATGACAATCTAGACCCAAATTATTGGCATTGGAATATAGTTCCAATTAGATAATTTATATTATGAAATGAAATGGATAATGAAATACCATTTATTTAATGAATTGTGAATTGATAATGTGAAATGGTTTAGACTCTGGAACGAGCCAAAGAAGGTATTGAGATATGGGTGTCCATGGGAACCCGAGGGTTTAAGTGGTTAAATAAATAATAATCGATAATGTGATAACTGTTTACTTATGCATTGTACTTATTTCTTTATACAACTGCATACAATGTTATTGAATGGATATTGTTTTAGACACCGTTGGTGGTGGCCTACTGATTTGTACTCACATCATACTCGATCTGCCTGATCGGTACTCGAATAGATTACATGTTTGCAGGAGAGGTTAAGGGAAAGGTCCTTTGTTAGAGGGATGATTGTGATGGATCATGGTGAGGGAACCATATGTGGTTCGAGACCCACTTGGGAGTCGTCAATGTCTTTATTTGTAGCTACATTTGACACTTGGAACATACATTATCATGACATATTTATTGTTCAGTTTTGACATTTTATTTCTAGTTTTGGTCATTTTGTGATATTGGTTTTGTATATGGTTATATATATTCTTTCGCTATTGTTTATTTATTTTTGCTGGTGTATTACTCCGATAAAAGAAAAAGATAGAGGGTATAGTCTCCCCATGATCAATAATAGACCCTCACTGCTAGTTGGCAGCCTTTGGCATATGGAGAGGTGTGCCTAAGGTCATGTGGCGAACCGGCTCGGGCACCGGTGTGTGACACCCAGGTCGGGATGTTACATAGTGGTATGAGTGGTATTGTTATTTTCTTATTCATTTATATTAATGTTTAGGAAATGTAGACAAGATACTAGGAAGAGTCAAGGCTTGGTTATGAGCTTTTATATGGGAGTAGCTACCCCAAGTACAAGGGAAAACCTAAGTGCCTAGGGTGGGATTATTGTTATTGATATTTTTTGTTATAGTTGAATGTTATTTCACCTTGGGTGATGCACTTATTGTGTGATGTGATTATTATTTTTTAGATTTGTTGAGATTTAATCATGGACCAAAATGACATGAGATTTGAGTATGCATGGATCATTATAGGCACTCAAGATTATTTTGTGACATGCATCATTTTAGGAACGCATGAGAAAATGGTTTTTGGGTAAGTTGTTAACTTAATTTTTTTTCTTGTATTATGAAATGGAATTGAAAAAGTTTCCAAATTTGAAATTGAATGTGGTAAAAATGATGAAATATTATGGATAAATGGGCGTCTAAGTGAGAAACTGAAACTATGAGAATGTGTTTACCCTTGTTAACTAGGACCTAGGTGTAGGATGGTTAAGGGTAGTGTTAGAGCCTCAATTTTGACTGTGTGGTGGGGAAAAAAGGGAAAATACTTGTTATGGCCCCCCTCGATAATTGTGTTAAGGTTGAGAAATGAGAATCCTTTGAATTGTCTTTTTTTGGACCTTTATGTGGGTGGTTTGGGTATTGATAATGACCTAGTTTAAGAACCCAATTATAGGTTGTGTGAGGGACCATTTAGTTTTGGATCATATGGTGAAATATTGGTGGGAAGGAAAGCCCGATAGTTTCAAAATATTAAGGTGTTTCCATTGTTGGAGGTAACATCGGTGATGGAGTATTTGTGGTGGTGTTCACTAATGATTTCTTATCATACTTTTGATTAGTGATGATCATGTCCCCTACCTTGACATCATCCCAAGTACACCGAGAAAGATTTGGATTTATGCCTAGCTATCTAAATGTGTTTTTGTTGGATATGGGACCCCTTGGAGGTTATTCTTATAAATTATTACTTGTGGAGTTGGATGGTGAGAGGTAGGCCATCAACAGTTTGCAAATGAGGTTCTTAGGATGGACTAGAGGTCGATGAATACTATGGTGGATGATGTTCTTGACAAAGTAGTGTTAACAAAGCTCCAAATATGGGGAGCGATGTGTCAGAAATAGGTGCATGGACAAACACCATGGGTTGGAAGTAGTGGCATCGTAATGCCAATGAGGAACCTATAAGGCGCATGATTAAATTCACCAAGGAAAGGCCATGTGGGTTTTGGAGGTGGTGGATGCACGTCTTTTCTAGGAAGTTTTTGATGGAAAGTCTAAGTGGCAATATTGGATGGTGTTCTTGTGGTTGTTGGGCATAGTGAGCTGGAAAACATGTTAGGTATGTTATGGAAGTTGAGATTGAGACTGATGCGTTATTTGAGGAGCATCTGATACATGTGTTGGATCGTAGTGAGAAGGTGTTGCAGGTAAAGACTATGTTGTTAGTTCATGTATTGTGGCAACATGGACGTGTATAGAAAGAAACATGGGGAAGAGAAATGGATGTGAGGGATCAGTGGCCCTACCTTTTTGACTCAAAATATTTGAGGTGCTTGGGAGTACAAATTGAGGAAAAGTTTTTATAAGGTGGGGAGATTGTAAGATCCCATCTTTTTCCAGGGGTGCAACAGGATTACGTGATAAGTTCTAGATATAAAAAAATATGCATCATGGAACCTATTCATGATGTGAATTGTTTTGGGTAGACCCTATGAATTTAATTCATGGATTGAATTAATTCACAACTTCAAAAATTTACACCGCTTATAAATAGTTTTCACCACATGTCAACATGTCACAAAATTAGTTTTCACCATATTACACACCCTGTAACCAGTTTTCACCACTTGTAAAAATTTCATGAAAATAAATTACACAACGTGTAATTTTTTTAATGTTTTTTAAAGGTTGGCGATGGGATTTTGGAAAAAAAATATAAATAAAGGGGGGCTTGCCCGTATGAACCTCCTAAATCCACATAACCCTAGATATGCACCCCCCCTCTGCTATAGATTCTTTGTGCACCTCCACCTTGGACCGAAACTTCTCAGAGCACCTCCTCTTTGGACCAAAACTCCTTAGTGAACCTCTACCTTGGACCAAAAATACTCTACGCACCTCTTACTTGGACCAAAACTCCTCCTTTCACCTCCACCTTGGACCACAACTCCTCCACGCACCTCCATCTTGGACTGAAGCTCCCCCGCGCACCACCATCTTTGACTGAAGACCCTCCATGCACCTCCCGGGTATGGGTGTTCTTCTTGTTTAGATCTATCTCTCTCTTATGCTCCTCTTCCTGGATAAAAAGAGAATGTTTATCCATTATTGTATCTAGATTTAGATATAGGTTTGTTAGATCTTGATTCATTTAAATCTTAGATCTAGTAATTGAATAAAGATCTCGTTCTATGTCGTTATTCCACTGAAATTGGGGTTTTCCCTTTGGCGAGCATTCTTCATCACCGTTATTGAGGTATGTGGTCTATAATTCAAATCCCAAAGTCTTGATTGAAATTATGTGTATATAATTGTATAATTTCTATTATATTCTTAACAATTGATTTCTTGATAGAATTAATTAATTTGGTGATTCAATTAATTGAGGCAAATTGTGTAATTGGGGATATTGGAAATGTAGATCTTGAATAATTAATTATTGAATTAATTATGTAGAAATTGAGATTATGTAATTGAGCAATTAATCGAGGAATTAATTGGGGTTATTAAATTTATTGAGATAGAACAATTAATTGAAGAATTAATTGGGGATATTGAACTGATTTAGATGGAATAATTATTTGATAAATTAAATGGGGTTATTGAATTTTTGAGTTGAGATTAATTAATTGATGAATTAATTAATGGTAGTTATATGATTATTTAATTGTATAATTAAATAAGGGATTAATTAATTGATGAATTAATTAACGTGTAACGTCCCAGTTCTGGGTTCCACTCAACGGTGCCCCGAACCCGGTTCGTCACGTGACCTCAAGCACACTTCCCCAAACGCCAGAGGCTGCCGACTAGCAGCGAGGGCCCAGGTCTGATAGTGGGGAAACTATGACCTCATTTGTCAAAGTGTAGTGCAGTGGAATTTAAATAAAATATACAACAACAATGGAAGAAGTAAACCATACACAACTAAAATAAACAACTGCAATAGATAATACCAACCAGTATAAAAATAATGGTGCAACATGCCTCAAATTCTAAGAAAGCATCCAGAACATGTTACACAATAGTACAATACAATATAGGAAAGAAAAACAGAACAAATTAGCCGGTAGCATCGTGAGCCAGAGCTCAGTCCCATGCTCCCCTACTTCTCAGAAACAATCATGAACCTATATAAGGACCCTTTCCCTTATCTACACCTGCAGAAACATAATCTGTTTGGGCTGAAAAGCATGAACCAAACAGGGTGTGAGAAATGAATCCCAGTAGGCACCCACCAAAGGCCCGTTCCCAACTGTGTGAAAGCATGAAACAATAATGTGCAGTAGTAAAATGCAATAAACTAAGTAGTAATCAAAAGTAACTAACTTAACAGTTAAATTTCCATTTAATTATTCATTTAATCCATTTAATATAAGAAAACACCACCGTGCATTTCTAAGTAAACAGTCAGCGTCCTCAGACAAGAAAACCTTACCCTCAGGTAATCAGAATCCAACCCGTAGGTATTTCCCTCAGGCGTAACATATTTTTCCCTCAGGATTAAGTAGTGTCGCCCTCAGGAACATAGTCTATCAACCACAGATATGGAAGAAGTTTCCCTCAGGATAATATAACAACTGCCCTCGGGCTAAGCAAAACAACTGCCCTCAGTCTAAGCAAAACAACGCCCACAGGCTAAGTAAAACACTGCCCTCAGGCTAAGTAAAACACTGCCCTCAGATGCAAGTAACTGGTCCATGACCAACATGTAAATAAACATTCACATTCAATTCATATCAAGGCAAAAGTAATGTATAACGTAAACATGGAATACCCTCGGGTATCCTGGCCAAACGGTTAAACAGAGGAATGCACCCCCGGGGTGGTCCAGGATCCAAGCACTGATCCCAAATAGTATTTTAATATCACATTTAATTACCTATACAATTATAGGTATTAAAATATCCACGACCTCAGCCACACGACACCCCAAATATGGGTTCGTATCTCAAAAACACACAAAAACGCACGACAGTTGGAAAATAAACACGAATCCACCTACCTTAAACACCCATAAACGATATACGCAAATGAAGCCTTATGAAATGTCCAAGAACGCCGTAGATATGAGATAAAATAATTCTCGCTTAAACGCAAATAACTCCCGTTAGGGGAAGAATTGGAAAGAATGATTAAAGAAGAGGGAAGGTCTTACCCGTGCGGTTCCAATGAGATCGTACGAGGCGGAAACGGATTCCCGACGTGCACTCAGTGGATCTCCAAAGGTTTGGCTATCCTCTCCCGAGCTCCCATCCGGTTCTAAGCCTTCCCTGTGAACGGGGGAGGATACTGAACATTTTAAGCGAAAAAACAAAGTACACGACGTGTACCTCCAAGTACACGACGTGTACTTCCCATTTTTAAACTGTTCCTCTGGCGGCTTCCCGCCAGCACGACACTGTTCACCTACCGACATGACCACACGACGTGTCTTCATGAGTACACGGCATGTTCTGTTGCACAGCGGGCCACCGACTTACTATTCGCCTGCCGACTGACTACAAGACGTGTAAAGGACCAATACACGGTGTGTAGTCAGTTCCTACACCCTTCATCGCTGACATGGACACACGCCCTGTGTACTCATTCCACACGGCCAAAAGTACACGGCGTGTGGAAAAGTACACAGTGTGTACTTCCAAAATTTGGTATTTTTCTCAATTTTCCTTATTTTCTCAAAAACACTTAAGGAAAAGAGAAAAGAAGAAACCCGTACCTCAAAAATAAGAACCGGGTTCTTACAAACTTCCCCCCTTATAGAAATTTGTCCCCAAATTTCCCTTTCAAGGGTGGTGAAGATATAGCTCAGAACAGCTTTGGCCACTGAGCACGTACGTCGGTCTCCCGCTCCCAGGTTTCGTCCTGCACTCGGCCATGCTGCCATAGCACCCATACGAGAGGAACTGATCGGCCTCAGAGAACCTTCGTGCTTCTGTCAACGATATGAATCAGACGCTCCTCAAGGACACATCCATATGAAGCTCAACCTCCTCTGGCTGAAAGGTGTGAGACGGGTCAGAATGATAGCGATGCAACTGAGACACATGGAAGACGTCGTGCATGGCTCGGTACCACTGCGGTAACTGCAGCCGATAGGCAACCAACCCGACTCTCTCCAGAATCTCAAATGGACCCACATATCTCAGTGAAATTTTACCCTGTCTCCTGATCCGCCTGTGTCCTGGCCTTGGAGAAACACGCAAGAAAACCTGATCCCCGACCATGAACTCCAAAGGTCATCTACGGCAATCAACATAAGATTTCTGATGAGACTGTGCGGTAGACATCCGCTTCTGAATCAACTGGACCTGCTCAGAAGTCTCCTGCACGAGACGTGGTCCTAGTAAGGCTACCTCACTTGACTCTAACCAGCACAATGGTGATCGGCATGGAATACCATATAAATCCTCTTATGGTATAGCATCCCGCCTTTTTATAACATAAAATTTCATTACATTACAAAAAACTGAGGATCTTTAAGGTTTAGTGTCTTGGAAACCAGGAACATAATACATGAAAACAACATAAAAAATTCTTCTTAAACACTTGAAAGGCTTATACTTAAGTTCATCCTAGGTTCATAACTGCATCTAATAACCTGAGGACATACATCAAAATAAAGGGTGAGCAGAAGGCCCAGTAAGGGAACAAGAGAAACATTTAACACGTGAACTTGAGATACATCAACTATGTCATGAAAAAGAACTTTAAGGCATGAGAAAGAAATCATGTGGAATATCAAAAAAAAAATAACATTTTTCATAAATTTAAGATGTGGATACATCATTTAACCTAGAAAATCATGAAAATATCACCAAGGTCCATCCCCAAGGTGTCATTTGAAAATTACCATGGTTATTCACCAAGATATTGTGAAAATTGTAATCTCTAGTGGTTACATCATTACCCAATGCATTGGAGCGCTATCAGGGCGCACCCTTAAATTTTCCTTTGTTGTCATGTGAGCCACATATATCATCATCAATAATTTAATAAACAACCCATATAGCATAAAAGAAATGGGTTTCATTTCATAATCATAACGTTTTAAAACTGCTTTAAAGACATGATCTTTATGTCACTTTAAAACCCACGGAAGGGGAGAGCAGGTCTCATGTATGTAAATCCCAGAATTTAAAATAGAACATTTTGATATATATGTGAATAAACATATAGAAGAGAGATCTTGGAGTATTCAATTAATAAAATAAAAGAACTTTAGAAAAAGAGAGAGACATTTTGAGACGAAAATTCTGCAGCATAACGACTATGTTACAGGGTTTTAAAAAACATTGAAAAGAGAGGGGACATGGGTCAAACATTCATAAATGACCCATAAAACAGTAGAGGGACAGAATATAAGGGATTTAAGAACATGTTAATGAAATTTTAAAATATACCATATGAAATTAAGAACATGAAAGGAAGACAAAAATAAGATTTCTCTTATGAAAATTCGGCAGCCGAACGGCGTCACATAAACTTCAACAAAAAATGAATTGATGAGATCAAATAGGATCTCTCATCATATGAACATAAAAGATCAGTATGATAGATATAGAGATCATAAAAAAACATAATAAAAAGGGACTTGAAAGACTTGACATGGAATTAGAACTTTGAAAAAGGAGAAAGGTGAAAGGACCACTTAAAAATTTCGGCAGCCTAACGGCGCCACTTAAAACTTCAAAATACTGAATTGAAGAGATCAAATGGGGTATCTCATAATATGATCATAAAAGATCAGTATGATAGATATAGAGATCATACCCCAACATAATAAAAAGTAACTTGAAAGAATTGACAAGAAAATAGAACTTGAAAATGGGAAGGGTGAAAGAATCCGTTACAAAAAGTTCGACAGCCTAACGACGCCACTTAAACTTTCATAAAATGAAATGATGAGAGTAAGAGGGGGTATCTCATCATATGAAAATAAAAAATGATAGTATAATGAATATAAAATAAAATCCTCCAACATAAGAACATGGAGCATAAAAGGAATGACATAAAAGAGATTACTTGAAAAGAAAGAGAGAGGTCGGATCCCTTACCTTAAAACGTAACTCTTAAAACTCAAAGGTTTGGACCTTGATGGATTGGGGGCACCTTGGGAGGACTACTTGGGAGGTAAGGAGACCAGAACTTCGTTGAGAATGATTTTGGAGTCCAAATGATGAGAGAATGGCTTGGTATTTATAGGGAAAGTGAGGGGACAAGGCATTAATGGCCAAGGGACACCTCATAAGTGGGTTTCTCAAAACCATGTGTTCTCCCAAGATATTTCCCATGAAGTTAGGCCACATGGGGCCCCCAATATAATAATTTATCACCTTTGGTCGTCCAAACCATAAAATATCTCATGACATCATCATGCCACAGTTATGATGTCATTAAATATACCAAAACCCTAAAACCGTATTTTTACTATTCACTGAAAATTCAACTTTCTCAGAAAAATCCCAAAATTTAACCTTAACCAAATATCAATGCTCTGATTTCAAAAATGAACTCCATTTTATAAAAATAATTTTCTAAATATTTTTAATTTATTTTTTTAAATAAATACACTATTCACTGAAAATTCATTTTTTTTTAGAAAAAACCCCAAAATTTACCTTAACATAATATCGATGCTATGAGTTCAAAAATGAAATCCATTTTATAAAAATAAATTTCTAAATATTTTTAATTTAATTTTTAATTAAAAAACACTATTCACCCGAAAAAACTAATACTTGAATAATAATTTATGAAACCGTTATTTAACCATTTTATTGAATCACATTACTTAATCAAGGTGACTGGATTATATTAATACTTTATTTAAGTGAGATTACTAATCCATTTGGTCACATTACTAATCCTAAGCATAAAATCACTATTCATAATTTACTATTCATCAAAAATTAAGTTGATCTTATTAGACTCTAAATTTCGTACTGAACATAATTGTAGAAGACCATTTTTTGAAAATCATTACACATTTTTAATTATTTAAGGTTTACATAAACATTTTTTAAAATATCCTTTCTCTAAAATTCACCAAAAATATGCATACTATATTTATCCAGACATTTAAAAAGTCATAAACATCATCATAAGAAGAAATCCCAATTTTTATTTAAAACAAAGGATTACACAAGGCAGTTACGGTCTCCTTATATAGCCCCTTATCACACCAGCATAAGACCTAAGTGTAAGGTGTGCTAAGGTGAGAGAATCCGAGGGAGGATCGGCCAACATCGCACGAGTAGTAATTTCTATCAGTTTAAACTTCTCGTGAAGGCGGTCCCATTCTAGCTTCACACGATGAAGTTCAGCTTGGGTTTGGTCCAGAGCAAAGCCTAGTGGTGCTACCTCCTTCCCAAGTTCTATTAGATGGGCTTCAATCGGTCCAAGACTACTGGGTGAGGCCATCAAATCTTCTTTCTATATTAATTAACCAAGATTACTTGTATTTAGAGACAATAATCAAAACGTTTAGTTTCCAGCGGTCATATTGACCAATGGTCATATAACAGTCAAAACCCAACGGTATCATTTTAATTATACTCATGTTATCAAATGAAACATTTTTGTTGAGTATAAAAATAAAATAAAATAACACACAAAATTAGGAAACAAGATTTATTCAAAATTTTGGGTCGTTACATATGGTTCCATCTCAATAGTTTCCTAAAAACTGTTATTGTAGACAAAATCGGATAGGGGTATATGCTTCTCCCAAGATCCCCCAAAGTCCAGGACGCATGCATGCAGCATGTCCTCAAGCACCTGTATCGTACGATCTTCCTGGCCATCGGTCTGAGGGTGGTAAGCTTTGCTCAGAAGCACCTGTGTACCCAGTGCCCTTTGAAAACTTTTCTAGAAATGAGATGTAAATCAAGATTCCCTATCTAAAACGATAGAACGAGGGACCCAGTGAAGACGTACGATCTCTCGAATATACAGCCTTCTGAGCTCGTCAACACCGAAGGTCTCCTTGATTGGAAAAAAGTGAGCTACCTTCGTGAGTCTGTCCACAACAACCCACATGGAATCATTGCCTCTAGGTGACCTTGAAAACCCTGTCACGAAGTCCATCACGACATTATCCCATTTCCACTACGGAATGGGTAACTGCTACAACAGTCTGGCTGGCCTCTAATGATCTTCCTTCACCTACTGACAGGTGGAACATCTCGTAACAAAACCAGCTACATCTCTTTTCATACCTGGCCACCAGTACTGATGTCTCAAGTCTCGGTACATCTTGGTAACCCCGGGATGAACTACCCAAGCTGAGGTATGAAATTCCTACATCAGATCCTCGTGTATATCCCCTGGAACCCATAATCATCCATGGAAATGCAGTACCTCATCATCGCCTATCGTCCATCCCGGAGAAGGGTCCTCACTTGCCACTGACTCCCATAGAACTAGGACTTCTGGATTAGATAGATGTCTCATCATCACTCTATCTAGGAGGGTAGAAGTCACAGATAGAGATTAAAGATAAGTCTGCCCCTGACTGTCATGCACCTCTAGATGCATCTTAGAGAACAAGGCTATAAGCTGCCACTCACCACTGGCCTCCTGCACAGCCTGTGTCTGAGTCTTCCGGCTCAGTGCATCAGCTACTGCATTACCTTTACCAGGTATATAGGCAAGCTCAAAATCGAAGGACTATAGGTATTCGACCCACCTTCGCTGCCTCAGATTCAAGTCACGCTGAGTAAAGATATACTTGAGGCTTTTGTGGTTAGTGAAAACCACAAAATGCTCTCCCAAGAGACAATGTCTCCAACAGCGCAACGCATGCACAACTGCATCCAGCTCGAGATGCGTCGGGTAATTCCTCTCATGTGGCCTCAAGTGCCGAGACCCGTACACAACGACTCGATTGCCCTGCATCAACACTGCTCCTAGCCCAATACCTGATGCATCATAGTAAACTGTATAGCTCTTCCCCTGCTCTGGGAGTATCAGGATCAGTGCTGATGTAAACCTTCCTTTCAGGTCCTGAAAGGATGCCTCGCAAGCTTCCGACCAAATGAACTTCACACCCTTCTTAGTCAGACCCGTCAACGACACTGCTAAGTGGGAGAAGTCCTGTATAAAGTGTCTATAGTAACCAGCCAGCCCTAAGAAACTCTGTATCTCAAACACGTTCTTAGGTTTCTCCCAGGAAACTACTGCTCTCACCTTCTCTGGGTCTACGACAAATCCTGCCTCTAAGATGATATGACCCAGGAAGTGAATATGGTCCATCCAAAAGTGGCACTCTGAGATCTTAGCATATAGCTGATGCTCTCTCAGTGTAATCAATACGATCTCAAGATGGGTGGCCTGGTCGTGTCGAGTGTGAGAGTACACTAAGATGTCTTCCATGAATACTACCACAAAATAATCAAGATTTATATGGAACACACGATTCATTAGATCCATGAAAACTGCTGGCACGTTCGTGAGTCCGAATGGCATAACCAAGTACTCATATAGACCATATCTGCTCCGAAAAGCTGTAAGCGGTATATCCGATGGTCTCACGCGCAGCTGATGATATCAGGATCTCAAGTAAATCTTTGAGAACACTCGTTCTCCTCGAAGTTGATCAAAAAGATCATCTATCCTTGGAAAAGGATATCGGTTCTTAACCCTCAACTAGTTCAGCTTATGATAATCCACATAGAGTCTGAGGGTACCATCCGCCTTCTTCGCAAAAAGGACCGAAGAACCCCAAGGAGAAGTAATGGGTCGGATGAAACCCTTCACCTGTAACTCCTCTAACTACCTCTTGACCTCATGAAACTCAAGTGTGGCCATCTTATAAGGAGGGATGGACACCAGTGCTGCTCCTGGCACGAGCTCAATAGAGAAATCCACCTCTCGCTCCGGAGGTAGACCTGAAAAGTTGACCGGGAAGACATCCCTGAAATGATCAACCACTGGGGGAAAATCCGTCTGATAAGTTCCCTGATCATCCAGGTATAAGCTAGCAATCTGGGCTGTGACTCCACCTCGCCCATGATGCTCTGGTCCATCTTGACTCACCTGAACATCCCATTCACCCTTGTATAGAAACTCCCTGCCCTCTGGTGACGTGAAACTCACCCTGCGACGATACCGGTCTACAAAGGCTCGAAAGGGAACCAACCAGTCCATCCCGAGAATGACATCATAGCTCATCATATATAAGAAATAGAGGTCCCCAGGAAAGTGACACCCTCCAACCTCAAGGGGGCACTCTCTGCACTGACGCACACCAGCCGTTCTAGTCCCCAACGGAGTGTCTAGCATCATGATATCAAAAGAAGTAGAAACACAGAGCCCAAGGCTCTCCACAACAGGTACATATATGAAACTATGTGTAGTACCCATATCGAAAAGTACTGAAGATAAGACAGAAGCTACTAGAATAGTACCTCTGACAGTAGAAGGTCTGGGATCCTGCTTCTGCTGGGTCTGTTTCACTGCATATACCTACCCAGTGCCGCGACCCTGTGACACAGCCTGGCTACCCTGAGCTATCCTGCCCTGCTGCCTCTGAGATCCTGGTGTCTGACTACCACGGCCACAACCACCATCTCTTCCTGCACGCCCTAACGTATTCCAGTTCCCAGACTGGTAAGAAGCCACTGGTCCTGCTCCCGTATGTGGAGTCTACACAGAACCCCTCTCACTAGCCACTGGTGGAAACACCCTACAAAAGCGCTGCAGATGACCCATCCTGCCGCAAGCTCGGCACTCCACTGGATCATGTGGACATTGTGGCCTCTTGTTCCCCTATCTACCACACTGGTAGCACCTGATCGGGACACCTGAAGAGGATTCCTGGCTGGTACTGCCTCCCTGAGAGAAGTCCATCTATCTCTTCCTCTTGCCAGTAGAAATAGTACCAGTAACTGGTGCTAAACCGCCCTGGCCCACACCACTATATTCCCGCAGGTTCCTCTATGTAATCAGCTCTTGGTTCACAATATCATGTACTGAAGGAAACCTTAAAACATTCACCAGCACTCGAATGTCATAACGGAGACCATCCTCAAAGTGCCTGGCTCTCAACGTCTCATCACCCACCAGTACGGGTGCAAAACGCTGAAGCTCGGTGAAACGAGCAGAATAGTCCATCACCAACATAGATCCCTACTACAGATTCATGAACTCTCAATCTCTATATTCCCTTAGCGTCTTCGGGAAAAAGAATTAATAGAAGACTGCCTGAAAATCTTCCCACGCCATGTCTCTGTGATGCTCTGATTGGGTGGTAACATCCCACCACCTCTTGGAGGAATCACACAACATATATGTCGCGAGCTTGACCCTCCGCCATGGAGGCATCTCAAGATGCTCAAAAATAGTCTGCATCAACCCCAGCCAAGACTCTATAGCCTGCGGTCCTCCATCCCCCGAAAACGCAGGCGGATGCTGCTGCTGGAATATACGAGTCAGCTCAGCCATAGATGTGGAAGCCTGCAGTGCTACCTGAAAGGTCTGCATGAACCGCATAAAGCCTTCACGGAACTGCGCCTGTGTCCAGTATAACAGCTGGCACCACATCTGGCTCTGCTGGAGGATCTACTGGTAGCCCATGACCCACCATCTCTGGAGTATACTCGTTGCCTCTCTCCTGGAGAACAACGCATGGTCGTCTAGGCGACATGAACCTACAAGGTCAAAAACACACTTTAGATTCAAGATTATCAAGACTGAAAGCGAAGGAACCACAAAGGGAACAAGAGGAAGAAGGCATTTCAAGATTTTCAAAACAAGACTACACGGTGTGTACAATGACTACACGACGTGTACTTGACTTCCCTTCCCATGCCCGGGTCCTTCTACATGGCTAAGCCACACGACTCCCATTGAACAAAAACTACACAGCGTGTATATAATCTACATGGCATGGATGGTGAAATTTTCCAACTGCCCATGTCGTTTGTGACATGACCGACTACTCGGCTTGAAAACTACATGACGTGTTACACCCACACACGGTGTGTACACCACCCCGTTTTCCAATCACACAACTAATTCCACATGGTCTGTCCTTGGACAAGCCGACACGACATGTTCCACAGGTACACGGTGTGTTCAAGGAGAGGTGACACCGACCCGTGTTGTTAGTTACACGGCCGAGTCCCCAGGTCACACTACACGACATGTCCATCATTGACACAACATGTTTCAAGAAAAGTGTTCACCGACCCGTGTTGTTAGTTACACGACTGGACTCCGGGTTAATACTACACGACGTGTACATTCAGTACATGGTGAGTTTTACCCAAGCCTTCCCTACCCTTTGTCACCGTCCACACGGTTTGTGACACGGGAAGCGACTACATGGCGTGTACTCATAGTACACGACGTGTACTCAAAAGTTTATTTTTCTTCCCGAACAGAAGGTCATACACGACGTGTTTAAAAAATACTACATGGCGTGTATACTGGGTTTACGGACAGTATGCCTCAGAAACTTCCCTAGAACCCAAAAATACCGAAAAAACAACACCTAAGTGTCAAATTCCGACCCGTGAGGGCCCATACTCCCCACGAATCAAATTTTGACATCTTATCTATGTTATAACTAATAAACAGCTAATGATCCACCAAATTCCGGTAAATGGGGGCCCATACTCCCCAAAAACCAAAGTTTGGCGTCCATTATATCAACCATCTCACACAAGAAAATACCCTATCACGCAGCAGGTATTTTATCAGAGCAGCTATCACAACAACATGCTTTACTAGCACAACAACTATCACAACAACATGAAAAATTATAATGAACCTACATGGCATGGAAAATATGCATGGCATGTTATTTCTAGCATGTGCCTAAATGATTCATGAGATGACATACCCTCATCTAATCGGGTTTCAACTAAATAAAACCCATAGATAAAATATAAACAGCACAATCCAAGTGCGTCACCCAGCGGTGAAATCAAATCAACTGTAAAATTTGCAAAATCAAAATAATTGCAAAAATATGAGGTAGACTGGCTTTTCCCTATACACGGGTTAGCTACGCCCGGGAACAGCTTATTACCAACAACCGTTCATCCTATCCCTGACTACATCTCTAAATAGTAAGTCAAAGAAAATAACCCCTCTGATACCACTTTGTAACATCCCGGTTCTGGGTGCCACTCAATGGTGCCCCGAACCCAGTTCGCCACGTAACCTCAAGTGCATTTCCCCAAACGCCAAAGGCTACCGACTAGCAATGAGGGCCCAGGTCTGATAGTGGGGAAACTATGCCCTCATTTGTCAAAGTGTAGCGCAACGGAATTTAAATAAAACATACAACAACAGCGGAAGCAGTAAACCATACACAATTGAAATAAACAACTATAGTAGATAATACCAACCAGTATAAAAATAATGGTTCAACATGCCTAGAATTTTAATAAAGCAGCTAGAACATGATACACAATAGTACAATATAGTACAGGAAAGCAAAAAAGAACAAATCAGCCAGTAGCATCGCGGGCCAGAGCTTGGTCCCATGCTTCCCTACTTCTCAGCAAAAATCATGCACCTGTATAAGGACCCTTGACCTTATCTACACCTATAGAAATGTAATCTGTTTGGGCTGAAAAGCATGACCCAAACAGGGTGTGAGAAATGAATCCCAGTAGGCACCCAACAAAGGCCCGTGCCCAACTCTGTGAAAGCATGCAACAACAATGTGTAGTAGTAAAATGCAATAAACTAAGAAGTACTCAAAATTAACTAACTTAACAGTTAAATTTCCATTTAATTATTTATTTAATCCATTTAATATAAGAAAACACCACAGTGAATTTCTAAGTAAACAGTCAGCGTCCTCAGACAAGCAAGCCTTACCCTCAGGTAATCAGAATCCAACCCGCAGGTATTTCCCTCAGGCGTAACAAAATTTTCCCTCAGGCATATGTAGTGTCACCCTCAGGCACAGAGTCTATCGCCCATAGGCACAGAAGAAGTTGCCCTCAGGCTAAGATAACAACTGCCCTCGGGCTAAGCAAAACAACTGCCCTCGGGCTAAGCAAAACAACGCCCACAGGCTAAGTAAAACACTGCCCTCAGGCTAAGTAAAACACTGCCCTCAGGCGCAAGTAACCGGGCCATGACCAACATGTAAATAAACATTAAAATTCAATTCCTCTCAAGGAAAAAGTAATGCATAATGTAAACATGGAATACCCTCGGGTATCCTGGCCAAATGGCTAAACAGAGGAACGCACCCCCGGGGTGGTCTTGGATCCAAGCACTGATCCCAAACAACATTTTAATATCCCATTTAATTACCTATACAATTATAGGTAATAAAATAGCCACAGACTCAGCCACAAGACACCCCAAATATGAGTTCGTATCTCAAAAACACACAAAAACACACGACAATTGGAAAATAAACACCAAGCCACCTACCTTAAACACCCACGAACGATATACGAGAACGATGCCTTCTGAAACGTCCAAGAATTCTATAGATCTGAGGTAAAATAATTCTTTCTTAAATGAAAATAACTCCCGTTAGGGGAATAATTGGAAAGAACGATTAAAGAAGAGGGAATGGATTACCCGCGCGGTTCCAACAAGATCGTCTGAGGCAGAAACGGATTCCCGACGTGTGCTCGGCGGATCTCCAAAGGTTCTGCCGTCCTCTCCCGAGCTCTCATCCGGTTCTAAGCCTTCCCTGTGAACAGGGGAGGCTACTGCCCATTTTAAGCGAAAAAAACAAAGTACACGACGTGTACTTCCAAGTACACGACGTGTACTTCCCATTTTTAAACTGTTCCTATGACGGCTTCCCGCCAGCGCGACACTGTTCACCTACCGACATGACCACACAACGTGTCTTCATGAGTACATGACATGTGCTGTCGCACAACTGGCCACCGCCTTACTATTCGCCTGCCGACTGACTACACAGCGTGTAAAGGACCACTACACGGCGTGTAGTCGGTTCCTACACCCTTCATCGCCGACATGGCCACACGCCCTGTGTACTCATTCCACACGACCATAAGTACACGGCGTGTGGAAAAGTACACGACGTGTACTTCCAAAATTTGGGATTTTTCCCCATTTTCCTTATTTTCTCAAAAACACTTAAGGAAAAGAGAAAGGAAGAAACCCGTACCTCAAGAATAAGAACCGAGTTCTTACATAATGAGAGTTATGTGATTATTTATTTTTTGAATTAAATAACGGTATTAATTAATTGATGCATTAATTAATGGGTGTTATGTGATTATTTAATTTTTGAATTAAATAAAGGGATTAATTAATTAATAAATTAATTAATGAGATTTATGTGATTATTTAATTTTTGATTTAAATAAAGGGATTAATTAATTGATGAATTAATTAATGGGAGTTATGTGATTATTTAATTATTGAATTAAATAAGGGATTAATTAATTGATGAATTAATTAAGGGAAGTTATGTGATTATTTAATTATTTAATTAAATAAAGGGATTAACTAATTGATGAATTAATTAATGAGAGATATTTGATTATTTAATTTTTGAATTAAATAAAAGGATTAATTAATTCATGAATTAATTAATGGGAGTTATGTGATTATTTAACTATTGAATTAAATATAGGATTAATTAATTGATGAATTAATTAAGAGGAGTTATGTGATTATTTAATTGTTGAATTAATTAAATGGATTAATTAATTAATGGGAGTTATGTAATTATTTAATTGTTGAATTAAATAAAGTGATTAATTAAATGAAAAATTAATTAAGGGGAGCACTATGATTATTTAATTGTTTAGTTAAATAAATAGATTAATTAATTGATTAATTAATTAATGAGAGTTATTTGATTATTTAATTGATGAATTAAATTATGGGATTAATTAATTGACGAGTTAATTAATGTGAGAAATGTGATTATTTAATTTTTGTATTAAATAATGGTATTAATTAATTGATGAATTAATTAATGTGAGTAATTAGATTATTTAAGTGTTGAATTTAACAAAGGGATTGATTAATTGATGAATTAATTAATGTTAGTAATGTGATTATTTAATTATTGAATTAAATAACGAGATTAATTAATTGATGAATTAATTAATTTGAGTAATGTGATTATTTAATTATTGAATTAAATAATGAGGTTAATAGGATTAATTAATTGATAAATTAATTAATGGATGAAATGTGATTAATTAAATCGTGGAATTAATTAGTGCAATTGATGTGATTAATTAATTATTGAATTAATTAATGTTATTGACATGACTAGTTAATTATTTGATTAACTGATGGAATTGACATGATTAGTTTATTGTTAAACCAATTAATTTTATTAATGTGATAAGTTAATTATTGAATTAACTAATGGATAAATATGATTAATTAATTGTTGAATTAATTAATATAATTGTTATGATTAATTAATTATTGAGTTAATTAATGAGATTGATGTGATTAATTAATTGTTTAATTAATTAATGGACTTGGATTAATTAATTATAGAATTAATTAATGGTAGATTGTGATGGTGAAATGTGATAAGAGGATTAATGTTGATTAATATTAATTGATGTGATATAGTTATACATGTGATATTGTGATTCTTGTGAATAAATGATATATGATTATGGGACATGGACTAATGCTCCAAATACCCATGTGAAATTGATTGATAAATGGGGTGTGGGACAAGGACTGACGCTCTAAATACCCATAGGGTCTTAGAAATGGTGTTTTAGACCCAAGGCACGCATGAAAATTGCATAGGACAGAGACTGAGGCTCTAAATATCCATGATGTGTGGGACAAGGACTGATGCTCTAAATACCCATGATGTGTGAGACATGGACTAATTCTCCAAATACTCACAGGGTGCTAGACATGACGATCTAGACCCAAATTATTAACATTGGAATATGGTTCCAATTACCCATTTTATATTATGAATTGAAAAGGATAATCAAATCCCATTTATTTAATGAATTGTGATTTGATAATGTGAAATGGTTTAGACTCCAACACGGGTCGAAGTAGGTATTGAGATATGGGTGTCCATGGGAACCTGGTGGTTTAAGTGGTTAAATAAAGAATAATTGATAATGTGATAACTGTTTAATTATGCATTGTACTTATTTTTTATACAACTATATACACTATTATTGATTGGATATTATTTTAGATACCATTTGTGGTGGCCTACTGAGTTGTACTCACTCCCTACTCAGACTGTCTGATCGATACCTGAATAGATTACATGTTTGCAGGACAAGTTAAGGGAAAAGGTCCTTTGTTAGAGGGAGGATTGGGATGGAGTATGGTGAGGGAACCAGACATAGTTCTTGACCCACTTGGGATACATCAATGTCTTTATTTACAGTTTCATTTGACACTTGGCATGTACATTATCATGACATATTTATTGTCCAGTTTTGACATTGTATTTCTAGTTTTGGTCATCTTGTGATATTGGTTTGGTATATGGTTATATATATTCTTATGCTATTTTTTATTTATTTATTCTAGTGTATTACTTTGAAAAAAATAAAAAAATAGGGGGTATAGTCTCCCCATGACTGATAATAGGCCCTCTTTGCTAGTTGGTAGCCTCTGGAATACGGGGAGGTGCACCTTAGGTCATGTGGTGAATCAGCTCGAGGAACTAGTGTGTGGAATTTGGGCCAGGACGTTACACTTATGATAAATATATATCTCAAACTTCTCCCCATAGATACAATTCTGACAAATTTTCAACATAATGATCACAATCGCCAACTCCAGATCATGCATGGGATAGTTTTGATCATGAACTTTCAACTGTCTTGAGACGTAGGCTATCACTTTATTATTTTTCATGAGTACACAACCCAAGACCTTCTTTTAATCATCACTGTATACCACAAATAGTTCCCCATTTTCCATTAGTGTAAGTATTGGTGTAGTGATAAACCTCTTTTTCAACTCTTTGAAGCAGTTTGTGCATTCACTTTTCTAGAAAAACTTTACCCCCTTATGAGTCATCTTGGTTAGTGGTTTTGAAAATCATGAGAAGTTCCTCAAAAAATTGTTGGTAATACCCAGATAGACCAAGGAAATTATGGATCTCCATTACAAATACTGGTTTGGGACACTTCTCAATTTCCTTTATCTTGGAAGGGTCCACATATTTTTTTGGGTGGTAACATGACCTAAGAATGAAAATTCTTCCATCTAGAACTCACATTTACTATACTTCGTATATAGTTTCTCCCTTCGCAAAGTATTTAGCATAGTATTCAAATGCTCATCATGTTCCTCCTTGATCTTAGAGTATATTATAATATCATCTATAAATACTACCAAAAATTTGTTGAGGTAAAATCTAAATACTCTATTCATTAAGTTCATGAAAATTTCTGGATAATTAGCGAGTCAGAAGGGAATTACTATGAAATAATAGTGTCCATTTATCATTCAAAAGGAAGTTTTGGGAATATATTCCTTATTCAACTTTAATTGGTGATATCCTAATCGAAGTTCCACCTTAGATAAAGACTTGGAACCACACAACTGATTGAACAAGTCATCTATCTATGGTAGGGGATACTTGTTCTGTATCATTATTTTTTTGAGCTCACAATAATCAATATAGAGGTGCATTGATCCATCATTATTATTGATGAAGATGATTGTTTCACCTCATGGTTATGCACTTGGGCGTATAAAAACCTTGTCCATATTCTCTTGAAACTAATTTTTTAGTTCTTCTAAATTAATGGTGTCCATTCTATAAGGATTTTTTCATATGGAAATATATTCTGGTATAATTTTAATTGATAAATCAACCTATCAGTTAGGAGGAAGTCCAATAAATTATTTAGGGAACACATCAGTGTAGTCCCTCACAATGGGAATGTATTCAATCATGATACTCTCCTTTGTGTCAATCATTTGAGCTAGATATTCTTTCTCATAAGAAAATAATATTCACAATTGAGATGATGATTCTAAAGGATATTCATCATCCTCCTTACACTTATACAAAATTTTTGGATTCCTTAGGATGTAAAGAGTGATTTACCTTTATCGATAGTTGATGTTGGATTTATATAAATATAGTAAATCCATTACCAATATATAATAAAACTACACCAAATAAAGTAAGATGATATTTTCTGGGAGGCTCAGTCCACAAACATTAACCAGGGAGGATTTATATACTTTAGATGTAATAATTGTTCCATTTTCTATTCTCAAAGATAACTCAACTTCCATATTTTAAGGTGGTGTTTGAATATTTCTACTGAACTTGAAAGATATGAAAGAATGCGTTGAAATAGAATCAAATAGTATGTTTACTATTCTTGAATGAATAACCAGTGTACCTATCACCACATCATTATTGGGTTCCACCTCATTAGTAGTGATAACATATGCTCTTCCTTACTAGCTTGAAGGTTGTTGTTGTTGATTTCCTCTGAAAACCCCTGTCTTAGGGAATTGGATCACATAATTCCCATGTTCCTTGAAGTTGAAATACTAAATTATAGGCTATGTGTTGATATGAACCTTTCTTTATTCTTCCACATTATTGGGATTCTTCAAACCCCTTCAGCAAAAATTATCCCGATTACCTTCTCTTCTACATTTGAAGCATCTCCTGGTACTCTTTAGACAGTTCCTGGGATACTTCTTCCCATAGTTTTGACACATGGGATGTTGGATTTTCTTTCCTTTATGGGATTTATCTTTTTATCCTCCCATATTAAACTCTATTTTCCACTTTTTTATCTTTAGGCTCACAAAGTAACTGAGAGTCACCAATCTTCATTTCAACCTTAAGGGCACAACAGACAATCTATTCATAACTATAAAAGTCTTGAATCACCAAGTATTTTCATATACTAATATTTAATACACTAAATAAGTGATCCACCTTTATTTTAGTGTTCATGAAAAAGATGAAGGTGTATCATGCAATACTTGTAAAGTTTTCCTCGTATGCACCTATAGATTCATCTTCCTTTTTCTTCAATACAAGAAACTTCCTCTCTATATTAATAGGGAGAGTTCAGGGAAAATATTTATTGAAAAATATTTTCTTGAATCATTCCCAATCCATGGGATCAATTTCCTCCTTATACTTTGGGTTTTTGATCAGTGTCCACCACTGATCAGCTTCCCCATCAAAATGATAGACCACCATCACAAATTTCTCTTCTTATGAGAATTGGAGGACATAAAGTATCTTCTTAATGGAGTTAATACATTGGTCTGTGATGAGGGGATTAGAAGATCCACTAAATACAGGAGGACTTTTTCACATAAAGTATTCAATCAGAACTTTCTATTTCTTAGAAAAAGGATGGAATTCCACACAATTCAAATTATTATTCATAACTTGAGCCAGTTGAGCTAGTAATGTAATGAAGTTCTAGGCTCCCATTCCTATCAGGTTTGGAATCTCATTAGGGAAATCATCTCATTTCCTATAACATTCATTGTTGGTATAGGTTCTCCTATTTTATTCCATTAAATAAGAAAAATAAATAAAATACAATTAGGGGGATTGAATACTTAGCTAATGAGCATATAAATAGGAAACTATGAACATAGAAGGATAAGCTCTTAAATGAAATGAATATTCTATCTTATGATTACCTAACTTTCAATATATGTTATCCATGGTTATATAATTATCCCTAGGATTATTAAAAAATATTTCTAGTCCTAATCCCTAAAAATAACTAAACTGTGCTTTGATACCAACTATTGAAACCCTATCATTTTACACATGTTATTACATGATTTTAAGCACAATAAAAACCAATTATCTAATAGTATAGTGTTTTTTGAAGACAAGGTATATGATTAGAAAATATGAAACTAAAAATAAAACATATTTTTATCAATCTCCATTATTATATCATAACTCATTTTGATCTCCTACATCTGGATAGGATAACCTGGGGAATACATAAACAAAAGGGATGATCTAAAAATCCTAGTAAGGAAACAATCATGGAAATAATCATGGAAATTAAGTGCATGAGTCAGAAGACATACAATAATAAAATGAAATTCATGGAACATGAATAAAATGTAGAGGCATATCATACATAACATGGAATCATGTGATCATAGAAATATAAGAATGTGGTTGCAACATATAACATGAAATAAACACGAGTCAATGATAACTATGAAGGCTGTATCACATGGTGGAAAAAGTCCCATAATGTAATAGGTTTACTCCCAGATCCCATACATGATGTCTCGTGATACTAAACATCACCCAATGAATTGGAGTGATATCTAGGTACACCCATCATAACATGTTCATGCATATGTTTTCCACATAAAGAATCAAACACAAGGAATAAATATAAGGGTTATCATAAAAAGAAATGGGTATCAAAATCATGTCATAAGGCATAACTAAAGGGTGTATCAAAATGGTATCCATGAAATAAGGTATTAAATCATTTTTTGAAAATAATAAAATAAAAATAAAAATATATCATGAATAATTATTTCCAACTGAAGTGAATACATGAAAAAGAGTTTTTAAGAAACTTTAGAAAAGATCCACTTTAGTGCGGTTTAAGGGAAAATATTAAAGTGTCTTTAAAGAATAAAAAGGAATAATTGTTTGTATAAAACCAGAAATGAACTAAAATATTTTTTCATGAAAAAATGAGTGATTTTAGAAAAATAATTATGGATTAAAATATTTTATGTAGTGTACTTGAAATTGGGTAAGAAATGAGGAATTTCCCTTTAACCGGGCTTGCTTATCGAGAGGAATTGAGAAGAGAACCTTTTAAAAGATGTATTTCCCCATAAAATAAGGTTTAATTGATCTAGATACATAAGTGTGGAACATATACACAGAATTTAGAATAATTATGTGATAATAATTAAGAAATACATTGGGGTAAAGAGATAGAAAGTGTAACCCAAAGGAAAAATGGAGGTTCAAAGTGATCCCTTACCTTATGTATGAATGAGTTCGGAAATTGCACTTAATGTATTGGATAATAAAATTAGATTAATTAATTACTTAATTCATAAACTCTTCTATATTTATTTTATTTATTATAATTTTATTGAGTTCATTTATGACCATTTTAATGAGTTATAGAGTTCAATTTCATCATTCTATGAGCGTTCGTTTTCATGGTTTTCATGGTTGGTTTACTTGTGTATAATTATGGAATTTATCATAAAATGAGAATAATTATATAGAAGTTAAATTATATGGTATTAATGAACTTCCATAAGTTTAAATGGTCCTATATATCATTCGATTTTATGGTATGAGGATGACTCATTTGATAAAATATTAAAGATAATAGTTTAGTTTATTTTGGCAGTTTTTTCGATCATCATGAAATGGTTTCATTTTATTTAATATTATGTATATATATTAGTTATATAACATGAAAAAAGTTATAATATACATATTAAAATATGTTTTAACCATAATAATGGTTCTATGACCAACCTTGAAGATGGTAATGGAAAATGAAAACTCGTCATCTACGAAGGTGGTGAACTGACATATTATGGATGATGTCACGAACCAAACCGGGTCGACCCTGAATCGGTCACCCGAGTCGGCCCACGACATGGACCGAGGGGCGTTACCGATCCCCACGAGCTGAAAACTAGTTCCGGGCATCAAAATTTAACAAGTGGGAACGATTTGCCCCAAAAGAAAACAAACTAAGCAGCAGAAAATAAATAGAACAAAGGCAAATAAATAAAGAACAACAAACAATGCTACTAACCTAACCATGACCAAAACTCCATGTGACCCCGTGGGTCACTCTCCAATACCACAACCAATGTTTCTCAAGGTGAAAAACTGAATCTGGAACCTACAAGTGGACTAAAAACAAGAAAACACTATAGGTGTGAGTATTAAAACTCAGTAGGTAGGCCCGAATAATTCTATTCCCAAAGAACATACCATTAAACAAAGAATTTATCAATTCCAAGTTTTCACTAAATTATATAAAATATGGTTTCCACACAAAATTTCATTTTTAAAACAAGTAACAATTCATTTCCCCTTTTAATTTAGAACAAGCTTAATGTTGGAAGAAACAGGTGCATTGCATTTTAAAACATTTTGCGAACAATTTAGAAATCCAAACTTTTGTTGTTAGTAAAAAGGAAAAAAAAACACACACAACACGCAACAAACACTAAGGGCAATGGGAAAAAGTGGCACACATGGTTCAGCAATCGAACTCGACCTCTCAATCGTCCGCCACATACAAATAAACACTAAAAGAAACATGGGTCAAACCTAGGAGATCGTGAACAATCCAGAACATACTATACATCTGACTCATCCTGAAGGCATGCCCTAACTCGATGACGTCATAACGCCCATACTACTACCCGGTATAGCCCTACATGGCCTAACCGAGGGGACCAATCCCCATAGCAGCAATAAATCAGTATTCCCCTGCTATGGGGCCACTAGCGAGTGCGTGGTCTAAACTAGTGCAGCAATCGTTCTCAGAATATTCACTCACTATGACAGGTTCCCATGCCAACACATATAATAAAAGAGGGGTGCGTCCACAATATAAATCAAGCAGTCAAAAAGCACTAACATCACATATAGATCACGCAATCAACACACACCAACGATCACCCCTGAGTGGGTTTTCCAAAATAATCTATTTTATTAAAGTGCCAAACGGGCCTTCACCAATTTTAAAGCAAAACTTCATTTCTCGAGAAAACCCAAAACACTTGTTCAGAATAAATCATTTATCTTTAAAACAAGAAGTACGTTTGAAATTCCATAAATTATGTTTAAAGACCAAATGGGCATTCTTTCAAAGCTGGGTGTCCGCCCGTCAAGAAAATGTTCCAAGTGTTCGGTATAAAATAAACAACTATTTCACACTAAATAATCATTTAAAATTTTATCATCTAAGATTATTTATCATTCATTAAAATTAACAAAACATCAAGCAATTAATAAATTCTAAATTTAAAGGTGAGTGCAATGGGGGACCTACCTCGGCTTGCTGTCCAAACACAAGGGCGCGACATGCCTCGCACGGGTGCGCAAGGACACGCTAGCTGACGATCACAGGTGTAACACCCCAAGATTTCATAGTGTGTTATTTCTTCAAAATAATTCAATAACTTTCACTACATGAAACACCATGTTCAAGCACACCATGACTTACCAAACAATCCGTTCAAAAGAGGTTATGAATAGTATTAGATAAATTTTAATGTTTATATAATCCTTATAATTTTAGAATCCATATTATGAGTTTCTTAGATATAATGCAAGAACAAATTCATTTTCAGTATTGCACTTTTATCAACTTTAATAGTGAACCCTTTTTAAATACTATATTTTAAACTTTTTGACTAAATGGGGACATCAAAAATTTAAAATGAAACATCCCAAGCTTCCACGGTACGCTTTCTTTGAATAATACAGTAGCGTGTGTTGTACGCAACCTTGAGTTTTAACACACACCACAACCAATCAAACTAGCCGTTATGAATAGTAATACCTAATTTTTGAAATTATATATATTTTATATTTAAAAATGGACTTCATTTTTGGATTCGGAATATCGAAATTATCCTAGGGTGAAATTTTGGTACTTTTCGGATAACTTTTATATTTTGATGAATAGTGAAAATTACTAAATTTTAATTAAAAACAACTTTTTTAATCAAAATAATTAATAGTGATAAATTATGAATTTGAGTGGTTTTAAAGTATATTTAGAATATATTTTTACCATTTAATATAATGTTGGTCATTGGACATAATTTTACAATTAAACCGAACATAAACGAGTGTCAATCTTTTGATAGTTATTATCTCTTAAAAACACGCTTTTTGTTTTGACAGCGGGATTTAATTTTAAATTAATTTCTGCCACTTCTGTGTTTTGAATTTAGGAAAATGGATTCCATATTTGGAATCAGGATGTTAAAATTGTGTAAATAGGTAACTTTTATTTTTAGACATTTTGAATAATTACTGCGGTAAATATTTTATTTACCATGGTTAAGGGTAAATCCGGTAAATAAGGGTTAAAACAAATAATATTATAATAATACTAAATTACCCTAAAACGTGTCTTAACCCTATTGGTTGATACATGGTCGACCATGGGAATCTTTGGGTCTATTTTGGGACCCCATGGATCCACTTGTAAGTGATAATGACACTTTATTTTAATTTAGTTAAAATGAATACAAAAATGACACAAGCATATATCTTTTAGAACAACAATTGTTACATAGGGTTATATATGTTGGATTTTAGATTATAAATATTCATTAGAAAGCTAAAAAGATTTTCTACATAATGATATTTTATTTATAATTTTTAGACATTAAATAATTTATTTTATTTATGACACAATGATGATGCAGTAATTACTATAATAGTGAAAAATTAAAATAATTGATATTATAAACACTCAAATAAATATAATATGAAACTTTTAATGAATTAAACTAATTTTCTAGGATAATATGATATATTATTATTGATTTAATTGACTTTTTTCGAAGTAATCAATCTGTTATGAGTTTCACAAAAATCAACTATTGAATAGTGTCAAAATTGACATAAAAGAGTTCTTAGAACAAATATTATATTATTAATTGATATTAAATTCCTAAAAATCTAAGGTTCGTCCAAGAGACTTATATTATGATAGTTTAATCATTAATGGACCACTTGGGGGTCTCTTGGATGTATATAGTAAGTTTATTAACCATATTATATAAAAATACAAAGAGACATTGTAAAAGTGAAACTAATTAACTTAGAGTTAATACTTAAAGATAAGGTTAATATAAGTACCCAAAGCTGTCTAAATTCTATTGGATGAGTTGTTTTCGACCTATCCCCACCTCATCCTTTGAATAGTCAACTTTGGAGCCTTTGGAAACCGAATATGAATTTATTATAAATTAATATTTCTAGCTTTTCCAAAGGTGCCCCTCACCCCTCTTATAAAAGGGCACTCCTCCTTCTCATTTCCTCACACCTCTCAAGCCACTTGGCTCGTCCAAACTCTGCCCAAATAAGCTCCCCACATCCCTCTCCTCCTCCTTGAAGCTTCCCCTTAGGCATAAAGCATTTCAAGAAGTCCTTTGGTTCCAACCAAAGTGAGTTACCTAAATTAAAGGTAACAATTTCTCTTAAAGTATTTTCATTTATTTTGCTTCTCCAACCCCCAAAATATTTTTATTTCCTTTATTTTATAACAACACCAGTATCCTCAATATACTAGGATGTTGTTATAAGAAGGATTCAAACTACACATTCACACAACTCCATCTAATGGATGATGAACATAATGTTTCTGTGGATGACAAACTAACGCCTCACGAAACGATGATTGTTCAAATACATCTTACCGCCTCTCATGGTGGCCATTAGGATGGCACTGTAATTAAATATGATATTAATGATATATATTTTATATATAAGCTTCTGTAATTCCATTTTATTTCATACCATTATTCGTTTCATGTTGTATATACATACGATAATTTCATTTGAGGAAGTGCGGACTACCGCCCCCTTAAAATGATATGACTCGTTCATACCACACATGGAACGTATAAAGGATGGTGTAAATGAACTTAAGTAACATATATAAAATATTATATTATACTGGAATAGTAATATACCTATGTATAATTTGGATTCGATTCTTTTAAAATAAAAATTAAATGGAAGTAGCGTTCGTGCGTACGTACGGACTACCATCTCCACGAACGCAATGAGATTCATTCTCCATCGTATAATTTGATGATTTAAAAATTATGTTTAAGAACTTGATACCATTATGGATATGAATAATATACATCCCATTAATAACGAATATGTCTCACATAACAAAGAATATAAAGTAAAATGAACCCGTTAACACCCGAAATGACGATAATTCTAAAATATTATTAACAAATCAATGATAAAAGATCATATATGATATCATATTAAAGTAAATGATTCTTTTATTATTAAATAACAATTATTTCACCATTATACAGGAGGTAAACCTACCATCGACCAAGGAAAAAGTACAATGTAAGGGTTTTCTTATCTCACTTTTAATTCTGTGAGAATTCCATTGATCACCACTTAATTATTGCATGTGGTGTATGTGTACTGCCCATGATCGTATTCATTGTGTAATATACTTTAATTTATGGGTATTTACATCATCATGGTATGATACTTCTTTCATGGGTGTATGTTTCTTAAGTTACCTAATCGATAAGGGAATTTGAGATTTCAATTTCCACTCATTTGGCTTTACACATATTTCATTGATTATATTACCCCAAGATTATGTGTGGAATCACTATTAATTTGATTATGTCATAATTTCCACTCCCCTTCCTGTGGATAGATGTTTGATACACATAATCACTCCATTGGTAATTCTCAAGTCATTGATATGAATTTGATAAGAGTAATTTTAACTCATTCTCCATTTGTTGAGTTAAACATCCAATTCGTTGGTATTGTTTTTTACAAGAATATGTGTGAATGTCCTTTGATTGTTTTACACTGAATATCCAATCATATTTAGTGTATTTATATTTGTCACACATAATTATGTCATTGATTTATCCTTAACCTAAGGATACAACCTTTTTGAGAAATTTCATCTCAATTTACATTCCATTGAGACTTCTTTGATGATATACACCAAATCACTTCTATGTGGTGTATATAATGTACTTTGACATAGTATATCATGAATTCCTTTATTCTCATGATATTAAAATGTTTTGATTACCTCAATTATTTGTATTCAAGTGTCTCTCTTTTGGTTAGAAACTCTAACCAAAATACCATTTTAAAATGTTTTAAAGAATTATTCTTCTAAATCATGCTCATTAATGTCCATATTTTAAAAATGGTTTTAAGGATTTATTTATATGGACATTAAAGTTTTAAAATTAAAACTCATTTTAAAAGTTTCAAAGTGGTATGGGACACTTTGATTCAAAAATATACTTTTAAATGGCTTCTTGAGAAATAGTGTGACTTTTAAATGTTTTCAAGAAAAGGGGGATATTTCTCTCAAATAGTTTTGATGATTATTTTCATCTATGTCAACATCCTTCATTATTATTGATTGAGGTTAATGTGATACAATACAATCTTCCATATTGTATCGAATGAATTATGTTTGACTGTGGATGTGCTATTTTTATACCATTCATGGTTTGTGGTGAAAGTATTGACATTTCGTATGCTAGTTTAATACGAATGTTTACGTTATGTTTAAACCTTTTCATATGGGAATGCATTGGACTTAATAAGTGACGGGTGGAGCCCACTATAGCTCCTCGATGCATCGGTAGGTCTCATGAGACAAACTAGTGTCTTGGCACAAGGCCTTGGCAAAATCTTATTTGTAGTCTTGGCACGAGGCCTTGGCTATGTGGTTATGATAGTCTGGCATTATGCATTCCATCATTATGAAAGTGGTTATTGATATTTCATGTGATCATTCGACTAGTAGAATATCCATGTGAGTAAGTAAATGGCATTATTTCATTTTACCTTTGCCATTTTATGCTGAAGTTCAAGTTTAAAAGGCTTTTGTTTTAGTTATAAATTGCCTTAAGTGTTTATGCTCATTTATGAAAGCATCTGCTATAATGTTATCCTTAATGAGCATCCGAGCTCACCCCTTTCAATGTTTTATTTTTTTTTCCCAGGATTATGAAGAAGTAATTTATGAATGACCTGCAGGGATAGTATGAGGGGATATGAAGACAAGATGTTTTTTTTATGATGTAATGTAAAAATTTATGGATGTATCTAGTTATTCCAAGGCTACTAAACTAATCGGTCTTTCGAGACTTGATCTTTCTCGTGATCATGCCAATGTTATGTAATTAATGCACCGACTCTGGGTAGCTGGGGTCGGGGCGTTACAGTTGGTATCAGAGGAAGTTTAGTACAAACCTTGGTAGCTAGATTTAGATAAACTCTGATTAGAGCACGTAGACCTAAGATGAACTTTTAGGATTAGTATAAAAAAAACTTCCTAGAATTTTGGTATTGTAAATATTTTGTGAGTTTTCCGAGCAATACATCCCTGTCTGGATACGAGCAGGTAGAGGCGGCTCTGGCACAGATGTACCTAGGGATAAAACCCGAAAACACCGCTTTGAGCTAGACTCGAACGGGAACTGGTGCACGACAACGGGCCTTGCTGCACTCTTGGTTACGACACTCCCGGGGGATATGCTTAGGATAATTTACATTTTCTTTACAAACCGATTTAAGTAATATATACATAAGATGAGAGAAAATGACCTTGGTTAATCCTAATATGTTTCAAATTGAGAATATGGTGACATTTTAATCTCTAAATGATTTTACGACTACTATTACTCACACAATGCCTTCTGGTTTTAGTCAATGGCTGGATTCCAAGGAAGTCATAGTGACTTTGAGAATGATGTACAAGTTGGGAACAGTGGTGGCAATGAGCAACAAAATGGAATGTTGATAGGCGTGAAAGATATCGTCTTTATGCCAAATCAGTTTTCCAAAAATATGATCAACAACATATATATTAACCAACTCCCAGACTCAACAAGGAAGAGAAAGGTGATAAATGATAAGATCTCCAGCAATGGAGACCATGGAGAAAAGAAACCTCAATTTTCATCATGCAGGAATTGTGGAAAGAGACACCCAGGAAAGTGTCTCAATGGGACAACGAAATGTTTTACGTGCGGGAAGGAAGGACATAAAGTGAAGAATTGCCGAAGAAAAATGAAGAGTACTATGGAAGAAGATAAAAATGGTCCCAAGAGTCCATTTACAGTCATTTGTCGTAAATGCAGGGGACCTGGCCATTACCCGAGTGAATGTCCTATTTTATAGGATATTTTCTTGGTCAAAGAAGAAGCTATGTGGAAATAAATGGCTGGAGAAAAATTTAAAAAGTATTAGCACTCCTTGTTGATGGGTTTGCTTTGGAATAATTTTCTCTTGTATTTGTAACCCCGCAGTTTGCCATGTGAGAATGATATTTGAGGAAGAATTGTCTCTTCTCTTGTGGATATAGGTATAAATAACCATTTGGTTTTATATGATCATTGGGGTTTGAGAAAATGATAAGTTATTATAATTTGGGATGAAAATGCAAAGTATGATATAACATTTGTGGTTAAATTATGTTATTTTGAGGAATTTATCACATTTTGGTAATATTATAAAATATAGTTTTTGAAAAAGGACAACACGTAGACCGTGTGACAACCCATCGCGTCGGACAAAGCCGTGGGAATCGAACCCACAACCAAAGTGCGATTGGGATTTATCGCCTACCACTGGACTACGTGAAGTCCCTGGTTAGTGTGACTATTTTTTTTTGTTAAATGATTTTATTGATCAATAATAAGATGATTTGGGTTCTTATGTCTTATCAAATGAATACCCTTGGTATAGGAAAATGATTTGGTGATTAAGTGATAAATGTTATTTTGGAAGATGTTCGTTTTGTTAGGAACACTATATGCCCAAGGAAAATAGAATACAATGAGGTTTCATTTGTAGAGTAATGATGGATTTTTATCTACATTTTTATTGTTGATTTATAGTGATTTGGGTTATTTATGGAAATGATTAACCTATAATAGAGAATATGTGATGATTACTTTTAAGTATGTGACTTTAAGAGTATTTGATGTAATTTGGAGATACAATGTAACATGGGAGACTACATAATCAAATTCTTCTATGTTTTGGGTTTCAATATTAGTTTGGATTATATTAAAGGATTTTAAGGACAATTGGTTATTGAATGGTATCTATTTAACTTTGGGGTATTGTTGGTTTAATTTTAGAAATTAAGATTAGTGAATATTTATCTCAATGAATATACTTTTGGGGGATCATTAGATCATTCAATAACCATTTTTGTTTTGATTAATATATGGTTTATCCTGCATGGATCATGTGATTCTATAGAAGTTTATTCTAGCTCTTCCAGTGTGACCAAGTCTTCTTGAATACTCATCGTTTAAAAAAAAATTGAGTTAGTGGTGGAAATTTATTAAAGAATGAAAATCTACTTAAAATTTAAGTATATCTCATAATGTTCTTAGCCAATCTCATAAATAAAATCCCCAACATTAATAAAAGAAACATAGAACAAAAATGTTGTCCTAGATGGTACCTTAAATCATCACAAATTTATGGCTTTGGGATTTTTGGCCTTTTCATAGCCATGTTCTCTACCACTCTCCATCAGATAATTGATGGTTAGATTTCTCCTCCATATCCATATTTTCCTTCATGGAACCCTAGTATGTGTTATTTTTGGTAATCTTCATACTTTCGACTCTTTATTTTAAATAGAGGCCTCATTAATTCATTTTTCGATGTGGGATTTCAACTAAGATATTTTGAAACGTCAAAAATGTGTTATCATAATACCCTATGTTTTGTTGAACCGATGGTATTTCAAATCATCATAGATTGATGATTATAAGGACCTCAATTTTACACTTGTTTGTGATTGATGACCTCAATCACCACCTATAAATATTTACGTTTTTCCTCCAATTATATGTCTCTAGTTGCCACCAATGTTCTCCTAATCGAGATCATAATTTGGTGGTGACCCTTTGATTTCTCTTTTTCTCATATTAAGACTAAATTTTAGTAACCCAATTTCCGATGTGGGTTTTCCCACAAATATATTATCTATTTTCAACCTTTTTTTTTTCGAAGAACAATTTCAAATTGCGAGGACGCAATTTATTGAAGGAGGGGAGAATGTAACACCCCAAGATTTCATAGTGTGTTATTTCTTCAAAATAATTCAATAACTTTCACTACATGCAACACCATGTTCAAGCACACCATGACTTACCAAACAATCCGTTCAAAAGAGGTTATGAATAGTATTAGATAAATTTTAATGTTTATATAATCCTTATAATTTTAGAATCCATATTATGAGTTTCTTAGATATAATGCAAGAACAAATTCATTTTCAGTATTGCACTTTTATCAACTTTAATAGTGAACCCTTTTTAAATACTATATTTTAAACTTTTTGACTAAATGGGGACATCAAAAATTTAAAATGAAACATCCCAAGCTTCCACGGTACGCTTTCTTTGAATAATACAGTAGCGTGTGTTGTACGCAACCTTGAGTTTTAACACACACCACAACCAATCAAACTAGCCGTTATGAATAGTAATACCTAATTTTTGAAATTATATATATTTTATATTTAAAAATGGACTTCATTTTTGGATTCGGAATATCGAAATTATCCTAGGGTGAAATTTTGGTACTTTTCGGATAACTTTTATATTTTGATGAATAGTGAAAATTACTAAATTTTAATTAAAAACAACTTTTTTAATCAAAATAATTAATAGTGATAAATTATGAATTTGAGTGGTTTTAAAGTATATTTAGAATATATTTTTACCATTTAATATAATGTTGGTCATTGGACATAATTTTACAATTAAACCGAACATAAACGAGTGTCAATCTTTTGATAGTTATTATCTCTTAAAAACACGCTTTTTGTTTTGACAGCGGGATTTAATTTTAAATTAATTTCTGCCACTTCTGTGTTTTGAATTTAGGAAAATGGATTCCATATTTGGAATCAGGATGTTAAAATTGTGTAAATAGGTAACTTTTATTTTTAGACATTTTGAATAATTACTGCGGTAAATATTTTATTTACCATGGTTAAGGGTAAATCCGGTAAATAAGGGTTAAAAAAAATAATATTATAATAATACTAAATTACCCTAAAACGTGTCTTAACCCTATTGGTTGATACATGGTCGACCATGGGAATCTTTGGGTCTATTTTGGGACCCCATGGATCCACTTGTAAGTGATAATGACACTTTATTTTAATTTAGTTAAAATGAATACAAAAATGACACAAGCATATATCTTTTAGAACAACAATTGTTACATAGGGTTATATATGTTGGATTTTAGATTATAAATATTCATTAGAAAGATAAAAATATTTTCTACATAATGATATTTTATTTATAATTTTTAGACATTAAATAATTTATTTTATTTATGACACAATGATGATGCAGTCATTACTATAATAGTGAAAAATTAAAATAATTGATATTATAAACACCCAAATAAATATAATATGAAACTTTTAATGAATTAAACTAATTTTCTAGGATAATATGATATATTAGGATTGATTTAATTGACTTTTTTCGAAGTAATCAATCTGTTATGAGTTTCACAAAAATCAACTATTGAATAGTGTCAAAATTGACATAAAAGAGTTCTTAGAACAAATATTATATTATTAATTGATATTAAATTCCTAAAAATCTAAGGTTCGTCCAAGAGACTTATATTATGATAGGTTAATCATTAATGGACCACTTGGGGGTCTCTTGGATGTATATAGTAAGTTTATTAACCATATTATATAAAAATACAAAGAGACATTGTAAAAGTGAAACTAATTAACTTAGAGTTAATACTTAACGATAAGGTTAATATAAGTACCCAAACCTGTCTAAATTCTATTGGATGAGTTGTTTTCGACCTATCCCCACCTAATCCTTTGAATAGTCAACTTTGGAGCCTTTGGAAACCGAATATGAATTTATTATAAATTAATATTTCTAGCTTTTCCAAAGGTGCCCCTCACCCCTCTTATAAAAGGGCACTCCTCCTTCTCATTTCCTCACACCTCTCAAGCCACTTGGCTCGTCCAAACTCTGCCCAACTAAGCTCCCCACATCCCTCTCCTCCTCCTTTAAGCTTCCCTTTAGGCATAAAGCATTTCAAGAAGTCCTTTGGTTCCAACCAAAGTGAGTTACCTAAATTAAAGGTAACAATTTCTCTTAAAGTATTTTCATTTATTTTGCTTCTCCAACCCCCAAAATCTTTTTATTTCCTTTATTTTATAACAACAACAGTATCCTCAATATACTAGGATGTTGTTATAAGAAGGATTCAAACTACACATTCACACAACTCCATCTAATGGATGATGAACATAATGTTTCTGTGGATGGCAAACTAACGCCTCACGAAACGATGATTGTTCAAATACATCTTACCGCCTCTCATGGTGGCCATTAGGATGGAACTGTAATTAAATATTATATTAATGATATATATTTTATATATAAGCTTCTGTAATTCCATTTTATTTCATACCATTATTCGTTTCATGTTGTATATACATACGATAATTTCATTTGAGGAAGTGCGGACTACCGCCCCCTTAAAATGATATGACTCGTTCATACCACACATGGAACGTATAAAGGATGGTGTAAATGAACTTAAGTAACATATATAAAATATTATATTATACTGGAATAGTAATATACCTATGTATAATTTGGATTCGATTCTTTTAAAATAAAAATTAAATGGAAGTAGCGTTCGTGCGTACGTACGGACTACCGTCTCCACGAACGCAATGAGATTCATTCTCCATCGTATAATTTGATGATTTAAAAATGATGTTTAAGAACTTGATACCATTATGGATATGAATAATATACATCCCATTAATAACGAATATGTCTCACATAACAAAGAATATAAAGTAAAATGAACCCGTTAACACCCGAAATGACGATAATTCTAAAATATTATTAACAAATCAATGATAAAAGATAATATATGATATCATATTAAAGTAAATGATTCTTTTATTATTAAATAACAATTATTTCACCATTATACAGGAGGTAAACCTACCATCGACCAAGGAAAAAGTACAATGTAAGGGTTTTCTTATCTCACTTTTAATTCTGTGAGAATTCCATTGATCACCACTTAATTATTGCATGTGGTGTATGTGTACTGCCCATGATAGTATTCATTGTGTAATATACTTTAATTTATGGGTATTTACATCATCATGGTATGATACTTCTTTCATGGGTGTATGTTTCGTAAGTTACCTAATCGATAAGGGAATTTGAGATTTCAATTTCCACTCATTTGGCTTTACACATATTTCATTGATTATATTACCCCAAGATTATGTGTGGAATCACTATTCATTTGATTATGTCATAATTTCTACTCCCCTTCCTGTGGATAGATGTTTGATACACATAATCACTCCATTGGTAATTCTCAAGTCATTGATATGAATTTGATAAGAGTAATTTTAACTCATTCTCCATTTGTTGAGTTAAACATCCAATTCGTTGGTATTGTTTTTTACAAGAATATGTGTGAATGTCCTTTGATTGTTTTACACTGAATATCCAATCATATTTAGTGTATTTATATTTGTCACACATAATTATGTCATTGATTTATCCTTAACCTAAGGATACAACCTTTTTGAGAAATTTCATCTCAATTTACATTCCATTGAGACTTCTTTGATGATATACACCAAATCACTTCTATGTGGTGTATATAATGTACTTTGACATAGTATATCATGAATTCCTTTATTCTCATGATATTAAAATGTTTTGATTACCTCAATTATTTGTATTCAAGTGTCTCTCTTTTGGTTAGAAACTCTAACCAAAATACCATTTTAAAATGTTTTAAAGAATTATTCTTCTAAATCATGCTCATTAATGTCCATATTTTAAAAATGGTTTTAAGGATTTATTTATATGGACATTAAAGTTTTAAAATTAAAACTCATTTTAAAAGTTTCAAAGTGGTATGGGACACTTTGATTCAAAAATATACTTTTAAATGGCTTCTTGACAAATAGTGTGACTTTTAAATGTTTTCAAGAAAAGGGGGATATTTCTCTCAAATAGTTTTGATGATTATTTTCATCTATGTCAACATCCTTCATTATTATTGATTGAGGTTAATGTGATACAATACAATCTTCCATATTGTATCGAATGAATTATGTTTGACTGTGGATGTGCTATTTTTATACCATTCATGGTTTGTGGTGAAAGTATTGACATTTCGTATGCTAGTTTAATACGAATGTTTACGTTATGTTTAAACCTTTTCATATGGGAATGCATTGGACTTAATAAGTGACGGGTGGAGCCCACTATAGCTCCTCGATGCATCGGTAGGTCTCATGAGACAAACTAGTGTCTTGGCACAAGGCCTTGGCAAAATCTTATTTGTAGTCTTGGCACGAGGCCTTGGCTATGTGGTTATGATAGTCTGGCATTATGCATTCCATCATTATGAAAGTGGTTATTGATATTTCATGTGATCATTCGACTAGTAGAATATCCATGTGAGTAAGTAAATGGCATTATTTCATTTTACCTTTGCCATTTTATGCTGAAGTTCAAGTTTAAAAGGCTTTTGTTTTAGTTATAAATTGCCTTAAGTGTTTATGCTCATTTATGAAAGCATCTGCTATAATGTTATCCTTAATGAGCATCCGAGCTCACCCCTTTCAATGTTTTATTTTTTTTTTCCCAGGATTATGAAGAAGTAATTTATGAATGACCTGCAGGGATAGTATGAGGGGATATGAAGACAAGATGTTTTTTTTATGATGTAATGTAAAAATTTATGGATGTATCTAGTTATTCCAAGGCTACTAAACTAATCGGTCTTTCGAGACTTGATCTTTCTCGTGATCATGCCAATGTTATGTAATTAATGCACCGACTCTGGGTAGCTGGGGTCGGGGCGTTACAGTTGGTATCAGAGGAAGTTTAGTACAAACCTTGGTAGCTAGATTTAGATAAACTCTGATTAGAGCACGTAGACCTAAGATGAACTTTTAGGATTAGTATAAAAAAAAACTTCCTAGAATTTTGGTATTGTAAATATTTTGTGAGTTTTCCGAGCAATACATCCCTGTCTGGATACGAGCAGGTAGAGGCGGCTCTGGCACAGATGTACCTAGGGATAAAACCCGAAAACACCGCTTTGAGCTAGACTCGAACGGGAACTGGTGCACGACAACGGGCCTTGCTGCACTCTTGGTTACGACACTCCCGGGGGATATGCTTAGGATAATTTACATTTTCTTTACAAACCGATTTAAGTAATATATACATAAGATGAGAGAAAATGACCTTGGTTAATCCTAATATGTTTCAAATTGAGAATATGGTGACATTTTAATCTCTAAATGATTTTACGACTACTATTACTCACACAATGCCTTCTGGTTTTAGTCAATGGCTGGATTCCAAGGAAGTCATAGTGACTTTGAGAATGATGTACAAGTTGGGAACAGTGGTGGCAATGAGCAACAAAATGGAATGTTGATAGGCGTGAAAGATATCGTCTTTATGCCAAATCAGTTTTCCAAAAATATGATCAACAACATATATATTAACCAACTCCCAGACTCAACAAGGAAGAGAAAGGTGATAAATGATAAGATCTCCAGCAATGGAGACCATGGAGAAAAGAAACCTCAATTTTCATCATGCAGGAATTGTGGAAAGAGACACCCAGGAAAGTGTCTCAATGGGACAACGAAATGTTTTACGTGCGGGAAGGAAGGACATAAAGTGAAGAATTGCCGAAGAAAAATGAAGAGTACTATGGAAGAAGATAAAAATGGTCCCAAGAGTCCATTTACAGTCATTTGTCGTAAATGCAGGGGACCTGGCCATTACCCGAGTGAATGTCCTATTTTATAGGATATTTTCTTGGTCAAAGAAGAAGCTATGTGGAAATAAATGGCTGGAGAAAAATTTAAAAAGTATTAGCACTCCTTGTTGATGGGTTTGCTTTGGAATAATTTTCTCTTGTATTTGTAACCCCGCAGTTTGCCATGTGAGAATGATATTTGAGGAAGAATTGTCTCTTCTCTTGTGGATATAGGTATAAATAACCATTTGGTTTTATATGATCATTGGGGTTTGAGAAAATGATAAGTTATTATAATTTGGGATGAAAATGCAAAGTATGATATAACATTTGTGGTTAAATTATGTTATTTTGAGGAATTTATCACATTTTGGTAATATTATAAAATATAGTTTTTGAAAAAGGACAACACGTAGACCGTGTGACAACCCATCGCGTCGGACAAAGCCGTGGGAATCGAACCCACAACCAAAGTGCGATTGGGATTTATCGCCTACCACTGGACTACGTGAAGTCCCTGGTTAGTGTGACTATTTTTTTTTGTTAAATGATTTTATTGATCAATAATAAGATGATTTGGGTTCTTATGTCTTATCAAATGAATACCCTTGGTATAGGAAAATGATTTGGTGATTAAGTGATAAATGTTATTTTGGAAGATGTTCGTTTTGTTAGGAACACTATATGCCCAAGGAAAATAGAATACAATGAGGTTTCATTTGTAGAGTAATGATGGATTTTTATCTACATTTTTATTGTTGATTTATAGTGATTTGGGTTATTTATGGAAATGATTAACCTATAATAGAGAATATGTGATGATTACTTTTAAGTATGTGACTTTAAGAGTATTTGATGTAATTTGGAGATACAATGTAACATGGGAGACTACATAATCAAATTCTTCTATGTTTTGGGTTTCAATATTAGTTTGGATTATATTAAAGGATTTTAAGGACAATTGGTTATTGAATGGTATCTATTTAACTTTGGGGTATTGTTGGTTTAATTTTAGAAATTAAGATTAGTGAATATTTATCTCAATGAATATACTTTTGGGGGATCATTAGATCATTCAATAACCATTTTTGTTTTGATTAATATATGGTTTATCCTGCATGGATCATGTGATTCTATAGAAGTTTATTCTAGCTCTTCCAGTGTGACCAAGTCTTCTTGAATACTCATCGTTTAAAAAAAAATTGAGTTAGTGGTGGAAATTTATTAAAGAATGAAAATCTACTTAAAATTTAAGTATATCTCATAATGTTCTTAGCCAATCTCATAAATAAAATCCCCAACATTAATAAAAGAAACATAGAACAAAAATGTTGTCCTAGATGGTACCTTAAATCATCACAAATTTATGGCTTTGGGATTTTTGGCCTTTTCATAGCCATGTTCTCTACCACTCTCCATCAGATAATTGATGGTTAGATTTCTCCTCCATATCCATATTTTCCTTCATGGAACCCTAGTATGTGTTATTTTTGGTAATCTTCATACTTTCGACTCTTTATTTTAAATAGAGGCCTCATTAATTCATTTTTCGATGTGGGATTTCAACTAAGATATTTTGAAACGTCAAAAATGTGTTATCATAATACCCTATGTTTTGTTGAACCGATGGTATTTCAAATCATCATAGATTGATGATTATAAGGACCTCAATTTTACACTTGTTTGTGATTGATGACCTCAATCACCACCTATAAATATTTACGTTTTTCCTCCAATTATATGTCTCTAGTTGCCACCAATGTTCTCCTAATCGAGATCATAATTTGGTGGTGACCCTTTGATTTCTCTTTTTCTCATATTAAGACTAAATTTTAGTAACCCAATTTCCGATGTGGGTTTTCCCACAAATATATTATCTATTTTCAACCTTTTTTTTTTCGAAGAACAATTTCAAATTGCGAGGACGCAATTTATTGAAGGAGGGGAGAATGTAACACCCCAAGATTTCATAGTGTGTTATTTCTTCAAAATAATTCAATAACTTTCACTACATGCAACACCATGTTCAAGCACACCATGACTTACCAAACAATCCGTTCAAAAGAGGTTATGAATAGTATTAGATAAATTTTAATGTTTATATAATCCTTATAATTTTAGAATCCATATTATGAGTTTCTTAGATATAATGCAAGAACAAATTCATTTTCAGTATTGCACTTTTATCAACTTTAATAGTGAACCCTTTTTAAATACTATATTTTAAACTTTTTGACTAAATGGGGACATCAAAAATTTAAAATGAAACATCCCAAGCTTCCACGGTACGCTTTCTTTGAATAATACAGTAGCGTGTGTTGTACGCAACCTTGAGTTTTAACACACACCACAACCAATCAAACTAGCCGTTATGAATAGTAATACCTAATTTTTGAAATTATATATATTTTATATTTAAAAATGGACTTCATTTTTGGATTCGGAATATCGAAATTATCCTAGGGTGAAATTTTGGTACTTTTCGGATAACTTTTATATTTTGATGAATAGTGAAAATTACTAAATTTTAATTAAAAACAACTTTTTTAATCAAAATAATTAATAGTGATAAATTATGAATTTGAGTGGTTTTAAAGTATATTTAGAATATATTTTTACCATTTAATATAATGTTGGTCATTGGACATAATTTTACAATTAAACCGAACATAAACGAGTGTCAATCTTTTGATAGTTATTATCTCTTAAAAACACGCTTTTTGTTTTGACAGCGGGATTTAATTTTAAATTAATTTCTGCCACTTCTGTGTTTTGAATTTAGGAAAATGGATTCCATATTTGGAATCAGGATGTTAAAATTGTGTAAATAGGTAACTTTTATTTTTAGACATTTTGAATAATTACTGCGGTAAATATTTTATTTACCATGGTTAAGGGTAAATCCGGTAAATAAGGGTTAAAAAAAATAATATTATAATAATACTAAATTACCCTAAAACGTGTCTTAACCCTATTGGTTGATACATGGTCGACCATGGGAATCTTTGGGTCTATTTTGGGACCCCATGGATCCACTTGTAAGTGATAATGACACTTTATTTTAATTTAGTTAAAATGAATACAAAAATGACACAAGCATATATCTTTTAGAACAACAATTGTTACATAGGGTTATATATGTTGGATTTTAGATTATAAATATTCATTAGAAAGATAAAAATATTTTCTACATAATGATATTTTATTTATAATTTTTAGACATTAAATAATTTATTTTATTTATGACACAATGATGATGCAGTCATTACTATAATAGTGAAAAATTAAAATAATTGATATTATAAACACCCAAATAAATATAATATGAAACTTTTAATGAATTAAACTAATTTTCTAGGATAATATGATATATTAGGATTGATTTAATTGACTTTTTTCGAAGTAATCAATCTGTTATGAGTTTCACAAAAATCAACTATTGAATAGTGTCAAAATTGACATAAAAGAGTTCTTAGAACAAATATTATATTATTAATTGATATTAAATTCCTAAAAATCTAAGGTTCGTCCAAGAGACTTATATTATGATAGGTTAATCATTAATGGACCACTTGGGGGTCTCTTGGATGTATATAGTAAGTTTATTAACCATATTATATAAAAATACAAAGAGACATTGTAAAAGTGAAACTAATTAACTTAGAGTTAATACTTAACGATAAGGTTAATATAAGTACCCAAACCTGTCTAAATTCTATTGGATGAGTTGTTTTCGACCTATCCCCACCTAATCCTTTGAATAGTCAACTTTGGAGCCTTTGGAAACCGAATATGAATTTATTATAAATTAATATTTCTAGCTTTTCCAAAGGTGCCCCTCACCCCTCTTATAAAAGGGCACTCCTCCTTCTCATTTCCTCACACCTCTCAAGCCACTTGGCTCGTCCAAACTCTGCCCAACTAAGCTCCCCACATCCCTCTCCTCCTCCTTTAAGCTTCCCTTTAGGCATAAAGCATTTCAAGAAGTCCTTTGGTTCCAACCAAAGTGAGTTACCTAAATTAAAGGTAACAATTTCTCTTAAAGTATTTTCATTTATTTTGCTTCTCCAACCCCCAAAATCTTTTTATTTCCTTTATTTTATAACAACACCAGTATCCTCAATATACTAGGATGTTGTTATAAGAAGGATTCAAACTACACATTCACACAACTCCATCTAATGGATGATGAACATAATGTTTCTGTGGATGACAAACTAACGCCTCACGAAACGATGATTGTTCAAATACATCTTACCGCCTCTCATGGTGGCCATTAGGATGGAACTGTAATTAAATATTATATTAATGATATATATTTTATATATAAGCTTCTGTAATTCCATTTTATTTCATACCATTATTCGTTTCATGTTGTATATACATACGATAATTTCATTTGAGGAAGTGCGGACTACCGCCCCCTTAAAATGATATGACTCGTTCATACCACACATGGAACGTATAAAGGATGGTGTAAATGAACTTAAGTAACATATATAAAATATTATATTATACTGGAATAGTAATATACCTATGTATAATTTGGATTCGATTCTTTTAAAATAAAAATTAAATGGAAGTAGCGTTCGTGCGTACGTACGGACTACCGTCTCCACGAACGCAATGAGATTCATTCTCCATCGTATAATTTGATGATTTAAAAATGATGTTTAAGAACTTGATACCATTATGGATATGAATAATATACATCCCATTAATAACGAATATGTCTCACATAACAAAGAATATAAAGTAAAATGAACCCGTTAACACCCGAAATGACGATAATTCTAAAATATTATTAACAAATCAATGATAAAAGATAATATATGATATCATATTAAAGTAAATGATTCTTTTATTATTAAATAACAATTATTTCACCATTATACAGGAGGTAAACCTACCATCGACCAAGGAAAAAGTACAATGTAAGGGTTTTCTTATCTCACTTTTAATTCTGTGAGAATTCCATTGATCACCACTTAATTATTGCATGTGGTGTATGTGTACTGCCCATGATAGTATTCATTGTGTAATATACTTTAATTTATGGGTATTTACATCATCATGGTATGATACTTCTTTCATGGGTGTATGTTTCGTAAGTTACCTAATCGATAAGGGAATTTGAGATTTCAATTTCCACTCATTTGGCTTTACACATATTTCATTGATTATATTACCCCAAGATTATGTGTGGAATCACTATTCATTTGATTATGTCATAATTTCTACTCCCCTTCCTGTGGATAGATGTTTGATACACATAATCACTCCATTGGTAATTCTCAAGTCATTGATATGAATTTGATAAGAGTAATTTTAACTCATTCTCCATTTGTTGAGTTAAACATCCAATTCGTTGGTATTGTTTTTTACAAGAATATGTGTGAATGTCCTTTGATTGTTTTACACTGAATATCCAATCATATTTAGTGTATTTATATTTGTCACACATAATTATGTCATTGATTTATCCTTAACCTAAGGATACAACCTTTTTGAGAAATTTCATCTCAATTTACATTCCATTGAGACTTCTTTGATGATATACACCAAATCACTTCTATGTGGTGTATATAATGTACTTTGACATAGTATATCATGAATTCCTTTATTCTCATGATATTAAAATGTTTTGATTACCTCAATTATTTGTATTCAAGTGTCTCTCTTTTGGTTAGAAACTCTAACCAAAATACCATTTTAAAATGTTTTAAAGAATTATTCTTCTAAATCATGCTCATTAATGTCCATATTTTAAAAATGGTTTTAAGGATTTATTTATATGGACATTAAAGTTTTAAAATTAAAACTCCTTTTAAAAGTTTCAAAGTGGTATGGGACACTTTGATTCAAAAATATACTTTTAAATGGCTTCTTGACAAATAGTGTGACTTTTAAATGTTTTCAAGAAAAGGGGGATATTTCTCTCAAATAGTTTTGATGATTATTTTCATCTATGTCAACATCCTTCATTATTATTGATTGAGGTTAATGTGATACAATACAATCTTCCATATTGTATCGAATGAATTATGTTTGACTGTGGATGTGCTATTTTTATACCATTCATGGTTTGTGGTGAAAGTATTGACATTTCGTATGCTAGTTTAATACGAATGTTTACGTTATGTTTAAACCTTTTCATATGGGAATGCATTGGACTTAATAAGTAACGGGTGGAGCCCACTATAGCTCCTCGATGCATCGGTAGGTCTCATGAGACAAACTAGTGTCTTGGCACAAGGCCTTGGCAAAATCTTATTTGTAGTCTTGGCACGAGGCCTTGGCTATGTGGTTATGATAGTCTGGCATTATGCATTCCATCATTATGAAAGTGGTTATTGATATTGCATGTGATTATTCGACTAGTAGAATATCCATGTGAGTAAGTAAATGGCATTATTTCATTTTACCTTTTCCATTTTATGCTGAAGTTCAAGTTTAAAAGGCTTTTGTTTTAGTTATAAATCGCCTTAAGTGTTTATGCTCATTTATGAAAGCTTCTGCTATAATGTTATCCTTACTGAGCATCCGAGCTCACCCCTTTCAATGTTTTATTTTTTTTTTCCCAGGATTATGAAGAAGTAATTTATGAATGACCTGCAGGGATAGTATGAGGGGATATGAAGACAAGATGTTTTTTTTATGATGTAATGTAAAAATTTATGGATGTATCTAGTTATTCCAAGGCTACTAAACTAATCGGTCTTTCGAGACTTGATCTTTCTCGTGATCATGCCAATGTTATGTAATTAATGCACCGACTCTGGGTAGCTGGGGTCGGGGCGTTACAACAGGATCGTGTAAAAACATCATCAATGCGCTGAAACCGTAAAGATAAATAAAATACATAAACACAGACTCAACACAATCCAAACAAACAGACAACACAAAATAACACTCTCGTCCTACTTTCAAAACAAAACTCACATCATTTGTAATATTTAATAAACCACTTTAAAATTCGTAAAACAACTCCAAAGAGAAACTCACGACTTTTAACACCCAACACCTGTTCAAAACCCCTCTTTATAAAAAAAGCGCACTCGCAACATACCATATAAGAATGCGCACCACTTTCACAGTTAAAGTAATAAATCACACAACTTAATAAAAATACTCCACATGTCACAAATGCATTTTTAATCCAAGCGCACCTCAAAATATTTCTAAAGTAAAATCCGCACCACATATAATATTTAATAAACTAGCTAGATGTTTATAAAATAATTTTTAAATAACATCACAAGGAACCAATTAATTGTCAATAACAAGGAAAAATACATGAAACAATTGAATTTTAAATCAAAGTGATTTGATTAAGGGGAAACCAACCTCAACCGATGAAAACACCCCGAAAATGGTGAGAAATGTCATTCGCACCTCAACCACACTAGAGAGAAACCAAATTAACCCTATACATCAACAACGAACAATCAATTTTTGGAATTAAACCCTAAACATATCGAAGTCCTAACATCTTGGGTTTGGGAGAACCGAAAACCATAAATGTAGAGGAAATTACCAAAGGAAAAAAAGATGATAAAACATCATCGGAAGGGGAGTCGTGTGGCCGGAAGACGACCAGAGGGAGAGGGCGGCTATAAATCTGGCCGAAGAAGTGGTGTCGCCAGAGGGGCCCCTCGGCTAGTGGATCACGTGCGGCTAGGGGGGGGGGGGTGCGCAGGTAAGCTGGAAGAGGGGTGGTCGCGCGGCTTGAGGGGATGGACGAGCTAGGTCGGCGCGCGTTAGTCGGATGGGGTCGCGCATACAGGGGGAAGGTTACGAGAGCAGGGCTGCTCGAGGCAGACAACGGGCTGGAAAGGCGAGGGCACGCCAGAGGGTGTGGGTAGGGGCAGACGGAAGCGAGGGGGCTGCCGGCTTGTATCTGAATGGGATAGAGGCTAGGCAAGGCGGAGCAACCGAGGGAGAGTGAGCATGGCAGATGGAAATCGGGGCAGGGAGAAGGGGGTGCGGCTCGCGGCACACAGCAGGAAACAGGGGGGCTGGCCCGCAGGGTGGTGGCGCGGGGCGGCGACGGTGACCGGAAGGGTGGTGGCGCGGGGCTGGCTACAGTGGGAGGTGGAGGCTGGCGCAGTTGGGAGGAGGGGAGGCTGAAGGAGAAGGTGGGGAACACAGGAGAAAAGAGAGGGATAGAGATGGGGGGGGGTGGCGTAGCAGACAAAAAAAAAATGCAAAAAGGGGGCAGTTTAGGGTTAAGGTAAAATAAATAAATAAAATAAATAAATAATAATAATAATAATAATAATAATGATAAAACATAATAATATTAATATTAATAATAAAACTAATAAATATTAATAAAACAAATAATAAATATTGTTATTATTTTGTATCCATTTCATTTTAAATAATAATAACATCAACAATAGAATTAGAAAAGAAAAAGTTTCTTTCTCCATAACGATACTATTATTATTGTTGGTAAAAAAAAGACATAATAATATTAATAATATTAATAACAAAAAATAGTACTAATATTAACAAAATGTTAATCAAAATAAAGGTCTGTCCCATTACATCATTTTTTTTGAATAATTATCATAATCGGTCAACCGCGCAGTCTCCAGGACCGAACGCACGATCGCTGCTAGCGGTGCAGGGACTGCGCCCCGGACCGAGACCCGCCAAAAACAATCAAACTTCAAAAAATTTCAAACTGGGGCCCAACCAAACCTCATCAAAATGATGTAGGACCGAGTAAATAATAAAAATGAAACAAAATGAATTGGTGTCTACCGTCGGGGTGTGACAATTCTCCCCACCACATACACTTTCTGCCCCCAGAAATTCACCAAGATAACAATTGACACAAGTAGAGTCCATGCCGAGACAAAACCAAAGGAAAACATGATCCTCAGAGTAACTGTTCCCAATATACGTCACACCCGACCAATTCAAGGAAAATCATTTCCCAAAATTGAGGGGAGAACATGAGAGGGTTCTCCCCACCACAAGAATTCACTAATACCAAAACCCTTGAAACTCTAACAACCCCCCCTAGGGGGTAACACGGGAACTCCCAAACAAAACTCATCCCACCTTCTCAATGCTAACAGAACAACTACACCAAGACTTAAACGAGAAACCTACTACAGAGTAACCCGACAAACCCGGGTCCCAAAACCCATCTTAACATCTCTACATTATCCAAACAACACCCTCATCACAACTTGGAACCAGGAAACCCCCAACATGAACCTACGACTTCTCCACCTAAGTTGAGCGGGACCACTGAGACTTAAATGGAGCACCACTACAAGGCCACCCGACATATCAGGGCACCAAGACAATGAACACCCTATAACAACACTGTTGGAACTAAGAATTCCACAAAACGATTTAAAACCCCCAACACATCCAACTCCCTTAGTACAAGCGAGACAACGCTTCCACTAAAACTCAGAACTCTCAGCACAGGACAAAAACCCCCAAAACTCACATCTCCAAATGATCACTAAAGAGTAAGTTCATCGCACTATTACAAAAAAAACAAAAAATGAACTTAAAATAGCGGGAAAACAAGGACAAGGAAGCCCTGAATGTCTCTATTACAAGATGAAATATAGAAAACCAAGCAAAGGTCTCACATGCCTCTGATTCCCTGACTGTGTGTGAGCTTCACCCCGAGACCTGAGGCTGTGGCTCTGATGGTAGAAGCATCTTATGCCTCACAGTCAGACACGAGCATCCCCTGATCAGGACTCCTTATTCGAATGAAACTTATTTCAGAACCTTTCCCATTGACCTGAACGGTTACACAATAGCAGGACTTCGGAGGAATGAGACGAAATGGATTAGGATGCTCGAACCGATAATACTGATGGAACATTAGAGAATAGTCTGACGAACTAGAAGTCGACACTGAAAAAAGGGATTTCTTCAGAGGTAGGTTCCTCTCATACACCCCGCTTGAGAAATGGGGAACCGTTACGAATGAAGAAGGGTGATGGATTTGCCAAGCACTTGCGCTCCAGATGCTGACTCCTTAAAGCGGCCAACACAGGCCTTCACATTCTCGGATATGATCAATTGGATGAATGCAGACTTCAACACCTACCACGTCAACCCAAATCCAACCATGATGAGACATCAAACCTTCACTGGTCAAAAACTGGACCCTCAAACAAACCCGAGGCAGCACGAACTTGAACAACCTTGAGAGTTCCCAACAACCCAAAGACACTCTCTAATTCCACAAACCACACAACTACCTCTAACGGACATCAATCACATCGATGAACATGCAACACTTGATAGGGACCAGAATTGGGAATGACTCATTAACAACTTTCAAAGACTTTTCTGGGCGGCATATTCGGAACAACACATAGGGCACAAAACCAAAACCTGGCATCAAGCCAAAACACAATTGAAATAAACATCCCAAGCCGAGACATCTGGCTCGGAAGTTAAATGAATATAAATACAATCAAAATACTCTTTTTCAAAATTCACCATTTTCATTTAAAACATCAAAACTGCTTTATTCCCAAGACCATTTTTCAAAAACAAAAGCCTTTTTTTCACTGGTCATAAATCCATTTGTCAGAGAAAAATCAATTTCCAATACCCTTATATTTCAAAAACTCAGCCATGGAATCCCATGAATCATCACAGGTGTGTTCATCCATTTCTATCCACATCGTCCACGAACAAGTGCCCCCATTCACTTTTCGTTCATACCCACACACATGCGATACTCCATAAAGAATACCAAGGGTCACACTAATCCACCCTTTACCAACTCCAAACAAACATTAACTTTCAAACCAAAGATCCTTGAATTTAAAAACCCACTTTACCAATTTAAAACCATTTTAGATAAAACACTTTCATTTCAAGATCCACGTTTATTTCCAAAAGCACACTTACACCAACCCGAGCCAAACAAAACACAATCCACAATGAAGCAACGAAATGAGGAACTAGCAGTCGCACTTAACCTGGAAAAATGGTAGTGATCCATGCCCAGGTAAGCAGCAACAACTAGGAGGAACTCAAACCGTTCACTCGAACTACACATGGGTCACTACTCCATGTGAGGTCACGACGTGACACTGGCTCGCCTCCATTGTCATTCCTTAATCCAAAACAAAAGCAGAAGACTCAAATCCTAGACTACCCTGGTAACTCGAGAATCAGTGCGAGCAAGAGTTCGCGACACTCTTCCCAAACTTACCTCCCGAATCCCGACAGTCCTAATCTCCATCTACCAGACACCCCAAATAACAAGGACCTGCTCTGATACCATTTTGTCACGAACCAACCCGGTTCGACCCTGAACCGGTCACCTGAGCTGGCCCGCGACATGGCCCGAGGGGCGTTCCCGATCCCCACGGGCTGGAAACTAGTGTCGGGCATCAAAATTTAACAGGTGGGAACGATTTGGCCCAAAAGGAAACAAACTAAGAAGCAGAAAATAAATAGAACAAAGGAAAATAAATAAAGAACAACCAACAACGCTACTAACCTGACCATGACCAAAACCACATGTGACCCCGTGGGTCACTCTCCAATACCACAACCAACGTTGCTCAAGGCGAACAACTGAAGCTGGAACCTGCAACAGGACTAAAAACAAGAAAACACTATAGGCGTGAGTATTAAAACTTAGTAGGTAGGCCCGACTAATTCTATTCCCAAATCACATACCATTAAACAAATAATTTATCAATTCCAGGTTTGTACTAAATTATATAAAATATGGTTTCCACACACACTTTCATTTTTGAAACAAGTAATAGTTCATTGCCCCTATTAATTTAGAACAAGCTTAATGTTGGAATAAACAGGTGCATTTCATTTTAAAACATTTTTCGAACAATTTAGAAATCAAAACTTTTGTTGTTAGTCAAAAGGAAAAAACACACACACACAACACACAACACACACTAAGGGAAATGGGAAAAAGTGGCACACATGGGTCAGAAACCGAACTCGACCTCTCAATCGTCCACCACATACAAATAAACACTAAAAGAAACATGGGTAGAACCTAGGATATCATGAACAATCCAGAACATATTATACATCTGACTCATCTTGAAGGCATGCCCTAACTCGATGACGTCATAACGCCCATAATACTACCCGGTATAGCCCTGCATGGCCTAACCGAGGGGACCAATCCCCATAGCAGCAATAACTCAGTATTCCCCTGCTATGGGGCCACTAACCAGTGCGTAGTCTAAACTAGTGCATCAATCGTTCTCAGAATATTCACTCACTATGCCAGGTTCCCATGTCAACACATATAATAAAAGAGGGGTGTGTCCACAATGTAAATAAAGCAGTCACAAAGCACCAACATCACATATAGCTCACACAATCAACGCACACCAAAGATCACCCCCCCGAGTGGGTTTTCCAAAATAATCTATTTTATTAAAGTGCCAAACGGGCCTTCACCAATTTTAAAGCAAAAATTCATTTCTCAAGAAAACCCAAAACACTTGTTCATAAGAAATCATTTATCTTTAAAACTAGAGGTACATTTTAAATTCCGTGAATTATGTTTAAAGGAAAAACATGCATTCTTTCAAAGTTGGGTGTCCGCCCGTCAAGAAAATGTTCCAAGTGTTCGGTATAAAATAAATGGCTCTTTTCACACTAAATAATCATTTAAAATTTTATTATCTAATATTATTTATCATTCATTAAAATTAACAAAACATCAAGAAATTAATAAATTCTAAATTTAAAGGTGAGTGAAATTGGGGACCTACCTCGGCTCGCTCTCCAAACACAAGGGCGCGACATGCCTCGCACGGGTGCGCAAGGACACGCTAGCTGACGATCGCAGGATCGTGTAAAAACATCGTCAACGTGCTGCAACCGAAAAGATAACTAAAATACATAAACACAGACTCAACACAATCCAAACAAATAGACAACACAAAATAACACTCTCGACCTACTTTCGAAACAAAACTCACATCATTTGTAATATTTAATAAACCACTTTAAAATTCATAAAACAACTCCAAAGGGAAACTCATGGATTTTCACACCCAACACCTATTCAAAACCCATCTTTATAAAAAAAACGCACTCACAACACACCATATAATAATGCGCACCACTTTCAGAGTTAAAGTAATAAATCACACAACTTAATAAAAATATTCCACATGTCACAAATGCATTTTTAATCCAAGCGCACCTCAAAATATTTCTAAACTAAAATCCGCACCACATATAATATTTATTAAACTAGATAGATGTTTATAAAATAATTTTTAAATAACATCTCAAGGCACCAATTAATTGTTAATAACAAGGAAAAATACATGAAACAAGTGAATTTTAAATCAAAGCGATTTGATTAAGGGGAAACCAACCTTAACCGATGAAAAAAACCCTAAAATGGTGAGAAACGTCATTCGCACCTCAACCGCACTAGCGAGAAACCAAATTAACCCTAGACATCAACAACAAACAATCAATTTTTGGAATTAAACCCTAAACATATTGAAGTCCTAACATCTAGGGTTTGAGAGAACCGAAAACCATAAATGTAGAAGTAATTACCAAAGGAAAAAAAATGAGGATAAAACATCACCAGAAGGGGAGTCGTGTGGCCGGAAGACCATCGGAGGGAGAGGGCGGCCATAAATCTGGCCGGAGAAGTGGTGTCGCCAGAGGGGGCCCTTGGCTGGTGGAGCTCGTACTGCTAGGGGGGGTGCGCAGGTAAGATGGAAGAGGGGTGGTCGCGCGGCTTGATGGGATGGCCGAGCTAGGTCGGTGCATGTTAGTAGGATGGGGTCATGCATATAGGGGGAAGGTTACGGGAGCAGGGCTACTCGAGGTAGAAAACGGGCTGGCAAGGCGAGGGCACGCCGGAGGGTGTGGGTAGGGGCGGATGGAAGCGAGGGGGCTGTCGGCTTGTATCTGAACGGGATAGAGGCTGGGCAAGGCAGAGCAGCCGAGGGAGAGTGAACATGGCGGATGGAAAGCAGGGCAGAGAGAAGGGGGGTGCGGCTCACGGCGCACAGCAGGAAATAGTGGGGGCTGGCCTGCAGGGTGGTGGCGCGGGGCGGCGATGGTGACCGGTAGGGTGGTGGCGCGGGGCTGGCTGCAGTGGGAGGTGGAGGATGGCGCGGGCGGGAGGAGGGGAGGCCGAAGGAGGAGTCGGGGCACACGAGAGAAAAGAGAGGGATAGAGATGGGGGGGGGGGGGGTGGCGGCGCAGCAGACCAAAAAAAAAACGCAAAAAGGGGGCGGTTTAGGGTTAAGGTAAAATAAATAAATAAAAATAAAAATAAAAATAAAAATAATAATGATAAAACATAATAATAATAATAATAATATTAATAATAAAACTAATAAATATTAATAAAACAAATAATAAAGATTGTTATTATTTCATATCCATTTCATTTTAAATAATAATAACATCAACAATAGAATTAGAAAATAAAAAGTTTCTTTCTCCATGACGATACTATTATTATTGTTGGTAAAAAAAGAGATAATAATATTAATAATATTAATAACAACAAAATAGTACTAATATTAACTAAATGTTAATCAAAAGAAAGGTTTGTCCCATCACATCATTTTTTTTGAATAATTATCATAATCGGTCAACCGCACAGTCTCCAGGACCGAACGCACGATCGCCGCTAGTGGTGCAGGGACCACGCCCTGGCCCGAGACCCGCAAAAAACAATCAAACTTCGAAAAATTTCAAACCGGGGCCCAACCAAACCTCGTCAAAATGACGTAGGACCGAGTAAATAATAAAAATGAAACAAAATGAATTGGTGTCTGCCGTCGGGGTGTGACAGATGATATTTTTATTTTTAGAATAAAAGGAGAAGATAATAGATTTTATGATGGATATTACATTAAAAAAATAAAATTATAGTATATATTTGATACTTGATTTATCATTCCTATTTGGATACGGGAGGTGAGGAGAGGATAATAAAAGAAAAGAAATTAAAAGAGTAAGATTGAGGATTTTACCTCTTGAATGTTGTCTCCTTGAGAACCTCCTTAAGGAACTTGGGTTTGGTATTTTGTTGATACCGGAAGCTCTTGGATGTGGGTAATATGTTTGGGAATTTAATTGGGTAGAATATTGACAATCTACAAGGCTTAGAAGGTGTGAGGATAAGGGGTTGTGTTTATAAGGGGAGGAGAGGGGTGTTTTTGATTATTATATTCATTAGTTTATTATTTTGGATCGAAAAAATAAATAATATTGATTACTATGAATAAATAAAGTAAATAGTGAAGTAGGGTTCAATATAATGGGTGGTTACATCATCCATGACTCAAAAATTCATGTATTTAGCATATAATGTTAAATACTGTAAATTATCACATTTTATTATTTATCAAAAAATCAACTATTTTAGAAAAATCCAAAAAATTTCACTCTAACCATTTTTAAACATGTATATTTAAAAAATTGAATTCATTTTATTAAAATGAATTTCTAAATATGAGAACCTAATTTTTAAATAAAATCATCATTTATTCGAAAAATAATTATTTTAATGTTATAATAAATTTTATAACCCTTTGAAAAATTAATTTAGGTCTCATAAAATTTTATTATAATTATAATACATTATAATATTAAATTATTAATCTATTTTACGAAAAATAAATTTTCTTTTAAATCGTTATATTACTTATAAATTTGTAATTAAACATTTATGTTTTATAAAAAACCAGCACTTAATTTATCATTTTTAAAACATTTATTTACTTATAACATGATATAAATATATCATATTTTTATTTATATGATTCCTAATTTTTATTTATACTTTCATTACTGGGATTACTATTCCAACAACCATATTACTATTCCTAATACCATTTCAACGATCAAGTTACTATTCCAATGGTATAGGTTCCTTAATTTATATAAATACATCTTATTTCATTCATTATTTATTCACTTCTATTTTATATTAAGGTTATATATATAATTTCATCTTCAAAATTAATATTTTATTATTAACATTATGTTTTATTTCTACATCTTTGTTCATGAGTGTGGTCATTCTTGTGGATCGAGCAGATCCAAGTTTTCCCCATTCTTGTATTCTTATATTGTCCCTTTATAATATTTGGAATTATTATTTGTTTATTTTATAACTAATGTTTTATTATTAATTAATGAGAAAATTTTTTAGTTATTTTTCTACGTGATGTATGTGTTTTATGACATAGAAAGGTAAATTCCATTGATAAAGTTCTAGGTCATTACATCGATCCACTATTAGATTTGGGCATCACACTTCTTATTGAGAACAACCTACTCTACATAAATTGGTGGGGTATTGGTAGACGTCTTCTCACCATATTGACTAATTTTTAAAGATTCCAATTCTTGCACAGAATGGGATTAGTGGTCTCCACTATTGGATTCCAAAAATATTTAATATACAAAAGATCTTCCATTTGGGTTTCTAGATGAAATAATTAAAATAAATGAGTTTAATCATGTTACTAGTATTTTATTCCATTGATGTAGTGAAAATATTTAAAATATAATCATATGGATGTGTCTAGAATGGTTTAAATAGATGGAAAAAACTCATGGATAACTGAAAACAGACTCTGATTGGCCAAGTTATTTCCAAAATAGTTTCAACAGTCTAGATCGACCGATGAGGTGGTGCTGACGTGGATCTCTGGAACATTTGCTGGAAAACCCACCAAAAAGTCACCCCTAGCATAAATAGTATCATCATCTCTATAAAGGGGGTACCGTAGCACCTAAGGTTTGAACTAAAATTTAACCTCCTTTATCAAATTTGTTTCAGCTCTGTTTTTGACATCATTTATGCTACCAGAATCATCTTGATGAGATCTTCAAGAATCTGGATTCTAAAATTTTTCTCGGCCAACTTTAATTTTCTGGTCACCATAAAATCTCTTTAAACCATCATCGTTTAGACCCTGATGGATTTAATACCACTTTTTTGGGGAATCAAAAGTTCCTGGTAATGAAATGAACACAAATAAAAAAGAAAAATGGATTGATTCAAAGTATTTATGTGGTTCTTCAAGGTTTCCTACATCCATGGGATAAAGGGGGCTGGAATTTTATTATTTATCTCTGGATGAAACTTCAGAGGATCAAAATTAGAGTCTTACAAAATCATGAGACCAAATAAAATTTTATAGACTAAGGAAACAAATCTTTATTAGTGGTTTCTTAGGTATATCATCTAAACTTGAAAAAATATCTTTTCCATTGGCTGTATTCTGCATTGGTTTCTCACCAAAGGAGACTATTTCTCCTATCGACAAAAGTATCAAACTAAAAATTTTCCAATAAAAATATCCTCCACTGATTTCTCCAAAAAATGGGAGTGCTCCCTATAAAAAACTCCCAAATCTACATCCTCCCTAGAAAAAAAAAATTTAAAAATATTACAAAACATAGATACCAAAAATCATTAATGTAGAAACTAGAGAAATTAAAACAACACCAGAACTCCAAAAATATCAAAAATACCATAAATGGGACACCAAAACAAAAAATCAAACTTTTCCATGGAATATTCATAATGAAAAGACATTTATATTCACCATGACCTCCTCTATAAGTATAATTTATTATTTGTTTATATTTAATCTTGAAATAACTCTCAATAGTAAATGTTATAAACTATGAAAAACTAACCTAATGACAAGGAAATATTTCTCCATGAAAGTGTTGGGAATATTCCAACTTTTGATAACTAAAAATTACCTACCAGATGACAAACATAATGGAAAAAGATCTTATATATGGACTCACTCAAGTTTATTGTACTAGAAGATAATAAGTCTTTACACTCTAATCACTGCACCAAGTCAAAATTTCACACACTCAAGCAAAAATATTGACTCATAAACATTAAAATGAAAATTGATAAAGGAAATAATGTGTGACTTTATGTGGTTATGATATGAGTACTACATTCATGGGAGAAACACTATCTCCTTTTCCATTACAATAAAAAAATATAAAAATTACAATCACTTTATCCAAGTAGGATAATTACAATAATTCTCAACCATATCCAAGATCACATGAATGTATACTAGTGGGACCACTTTCTTATAGAAAGTGTCAAGAAAACATACAATAAGCAAAACCATCCAATATTAATGAACAACTAACCATTTAACTTAGTTATTGACGATATCCTATTTTGATTGAAATCTGTCACCTGCAACCAATGAACAGTGAAAGGTTACCACCCTTTTCCACATGACACGAGAATAAATCTTATAACTTCAGTTGAATACTGTCTGTCCCACTGAACATTACACTCACCCATCTTAGGAAACCATAATTAAATCATCTCTACCATCTATTATAAGTCAACCATTCTCACTTCTTGAAACCCAAGACTGAGCTATAATCTGGAGTACCTCCTTCTGATAGAGTGAATTGACACTTGAATAGGTTTTTCACTCCTAATAGTATCTCATTTAAAGACTGTTTCAAGGAACTCTTGGTAACTCTTCAATAATCTATCACAAAATAACCCTTCCATTTCCTCATCAATAATAGTCACCATTCTCTATCTCTTTATATTCATCCAAGTCCTAATAAGGCACAATTTTTCTTCATACTTTCTTGGACTAATACCTTGGTGAACATGTCCATTAGATTTTTTTTCTAGCTATCTTTTGCTTCCTAAGAACTCTGTCTTCTAAAATGTTTTGGATGAAATATAATTTCAAGTCAATATGTTTCATCCGTGAGTGAAACATTGAATTCCGAGCCAAATGAATCACACTTTTATTATCATATAATAACAATCCACCCTATTAAATCCTTCCAATATTTATCAACAAGCACATGAATCACACTACACTAGTATGAAATTAGTTTTCCACATCAACATCAATTTTTTAAAAAATTACTTGAAAAGGGCCTTTAACATTAGTTTTTAAAAAACTAGCGTTAAATGTTTAGTTTTAAAGTCATTTAAAAAAACCAGTAATAAGACTTTTGGGAGATTTTTTTAAATGCACACATTCCTGATTTTCAATTGTTCATATTGCATGATTGTGACTTTTGTAACCCAACTTATGAATACATTACACAATTGATTTTTTTTTATTTTCTCCTATAAATACATCAACTCAATGACGATTAATCATTTCATTCAAAATTTTTATTTCCCTTACCTTTTTAATTTTTTGATCTACTCCTATTTCACCTTTCAATCGATTTGAAGTGGTAATATATCCGTATTGTAGTTATTTTGTGAATTTTTATTCATTATATACAATTTTTTTGATAATTTTAATTTAATTTTGATGAAGATGACTCTTTTAATGATGATTGAGCTTACGTATGTGATCTTAAATCAATACTCAAAATGAATCATGAGTTATTTATAAAAAATCACATGAATATCAAGAAATGATATCTAAAGTCAGAGGAAACAATCACAAGTATGGAGAAGAAGGTAAAACATTAATTCTTATTTTTTCATTTGGTTCCTATAATATTCTGATTATTATCTTATTTTTCAATTTAATTTATGTTATGTTCACTAAGATTTTAGTTTTGAATAATTTTTATAATTTTACACATTGGTTATACATATAACTAAGATGGAAAGTGTTTTATAGTACCTTTACACATCAGTTTTATGTTACTAATGTTAAAATGTATTTATAATGTCGAAAACAATAATGTCTATTAAAAAATGATGTTAAAATGAAAAAAACAACATTAAAAAAATCATTTTCTACTAGTTTCAATTCCTACTTTCATTGTATCCACATACTCAGATTTTTTTGTAGATAAAGTAATTACTAGTTGAAACTATGATATCCAGCTGACTATCATTCCTCCATAGGTAAACACAAACTATGTGGTTCTATTTAGAGTGTATGAATCCCCAACAAAGTCAACATCAATGTAACCTTACAATGAATCATTTATCCCAAAGTAAAATTTTGTATCTTACAATACATTTAAGCATCACATTATCCAATTTATAGAATCCTAGTTTTACTTACCTATATCCAACATGAAACGACTCAAAATGTACATTGTGAATGGAATGTCTAGTCGAGTACATATAATGACATACATCAGGTGAAATACTGCTAATGAAAAAAACTTATTCTATGTAAGAGACCTAATTTTCCATTTTAGGCACCTTATCTTTAGATATTTTGAAGTTTCGGACCAATGGAGTTGAGACCTAATTACATATGTTCATTCCAAAATTCTCAATGTTATTCCAAATATAGTCCTTCTGAGGTAGAAATAAGGTCTCAGATTCCCTATTTTTCTCAATCTCTATTCCCAACATCTTGTTGTCCTATCTGAGATATTTTATCTTGAATATTCTATAAAAAATCATGCTTTATATTCTAAATCCACTTAATTTTTGGACTATTCAATAACATATCATCCACATATATAAAAAGTATGATTAAACTCTCACAATCCCATGAATTCAAGTAACAACAACGATCTGTATTGCACAAGGTGAAATATTCCTCATCTATGAAAGCATAAAACTTTTAATTTCACTACCTTGGAATCTAATTCAAGCTGAAAAGTATTCTTTTAAATTTACACACCAAGTTATCATCTTGTTAATCCAAAAAATCCATTAGTTTCTTTATGTGGATAAATTTATCTAAATCTCAATGAAGAAATGATGTCTTTACATCAATATTCTCTAAGTGTAGATTATCAGTAGAAACCATGCTCATCACTATCCAGATGGTATCATACTTAATCACTAGGGAGAAACTCTATGAGAATTAAATCTCTCCTTTTTTTTTTCAAATCCATTGACCACTAGTTTTTCCTTGTGCCGCTTCTTACTATCAGCCTCTTCCTTCAATCAAAAAACCCACTTATTCTCCACTGTTATTTTTTACTTATAGAAACTTAGTCATCTCCCATGTTACATTGAAATCTAATAGAATCATTTCTTATTTCATCATTTACTTACAATACCTAGAGTCACTGAGAGTGGCTGCATATTTCAATATTTCTGGTTCTCCTTCACCCATTAAAATTAAGAAGTTTATGATAGCTCCAAACCTTTGAACCAATATCCTGACTCCAATAGATCTCTTCACTATATATTAAATGTTATATTTATTTAGTATTTCATCTTCCAATACCATAAATTATAGAGAACCATCTTCTGATGCTCTAAATTTTACATATTTCCCTTTATCTTTAGTAGTTATAGAGCATTTTGGAACATCTTCCACTGGTCTCACTTTTGGACTTATAGTGCTGTGATATGAACTCCCTAGATATTTTTTACTTCCAATACTCCTAATCAGATCAACTTGGATTTTTTCAGTCGATTATCAACTCTCAAATCCCTTCTCTACCAAGATATAGTCCTCATAAATAACTTTCTCATTGAAGAGAACATCCTGGATCCTGATTATCTTCCTATGATCATCACCCCAAAGTCAAAATCCAAAATTTTCATTATCATATCCCCCAAAGAAACATTTCTTATACTTTTCATAAAGTTTATATATGTACTTAGTGTCTATAAATACATAAGAGATTCTCCCAAAAATTTGGAGGTGGCCAATTTTTGGTTGCTTTTTAGACCATAATTATTTCATCACTTTCTACCCCAATGGAGCAGATGAACTTTTGTTAGCAAAGCATGTCTTCGTGTTCACTAATTCTGCCCAAATTTTCTTAGGTATTACTGATTTCACCATTATACTATGTGATTTTTCTATTAATTTCTAGTTTATTCATCCCACCACACTATTCTGTTTTGGTGTAATGAGCACAATTTTATCTAGCCTGATCCCCTTCTTCCGATAAAAGTTATGAAAGTTCATTTTATTGTACCCACCACCATTATTATGTCTTAGTAATTTTAAATTCCAACCAATTTTCATGCCCACCATGTATTTTCATTGAATGAAAGATACAGATACCTTATACTTTTTATTAATTCCATAATTTCCTCATTGCATCATCAATAAAATTTATAAAGTAATCCACCATGATATTGGACTAGTGAAGGCCCCCAAACGTATGAGTGAACAAGTTACAGATTTCAAGATTTGGGATTCTATCCATTCAAGTTGAAAAATACCTTTTTTTCTTCTCAATAAAACAACTCTCATAATTTTTTTAACTTAGTGTGATTTATATTTAACATTAATTTTTTTAGAACTTTTATATTATTCTCACTAAGATATTCAAGACAACAATGCCACAAATTTGGACTATCAGACATTAATAAACCCACAATCACCAATCCATATGATCTTATGGTAAGATATAGGGTCCCATACTTTAATAATTATAGAACCACAATTTATTCTTGAGTTACCTTATAAAATCCATTGGTGAATCTAGTACCATAACCAACCTCATTCAAATATATTATGGAAATTCGGTTCTTTCATTGCCCTGAGATGTGTATGACTTCTTTAAATTGTAAGAATATTCCTTTCTTTATCTATACATTAACTTATCCTTTCCTCATGATTTATATAGATTCATTGTCTGCCTAATTTATTTTTACATATCATTGATACATATAATTCACCATACATCCTTATTTTATTTTTGAGCGGAATGATGATCCCGAGCCAATAACCCATGACTCCACCAGAATATTGAAACTAAGAAACAAGTTATTACCTCCCCATCCATAATCACATAATTTATTTTTTTTGTAATTTGATATTTTAGAAGTTTCCTTATGATCTCTACAATCCTTCTTGATATTTCCTCTGTTACTTCATTGAAAATATGTAAGACTAGGGCTATACAATTTTCCTCAGCTTCTATCTCAAGATATATATTCAGATTATTTCTTATGAATTATCTGTTGGGGTGATCTTACTCTTTCTTATGCATTAAGATAACTTACAGATGATAATTTATTCTCTATATTTCTAATTTCTTCATTCAGGACTAATTTTATGACATCCTCAAGCACCAGGTTAATTTTTCTATAGGAATTGCTAATAATGGTTACCATCATGTCCCATGAATTAGACGTGGAAGATGAAGTACTCTTTGAGTTGAATTGTATTTTTTGTCAATAAGGATGATTAAATTGATGAGGATTTAATTTCAATATTCTAGTAATGAAGTGATAATGAGGATAGTTATGAAAATATCTTCAACCTTCAATGTGATGATTCTTGAGCTGGTCTTAAGTTCAAAAGACATGTGTTGATTGTATTATGGAATAATGTTTTCTCAATTTGTGTTTATAATTTGAAGTATTTTGAGTGGTTTGGTGGTGAATATTATGGCATGGAAGTGGAAACTATTTCATTTGAGAGTAATAGAAAATAGACCTACACACACTAGCCAACCGGGGAGATTGAAACCACTGATAGGTGGGCAGTCGAATCCCTAGCTAGCTAGAATGGGCATGGCAGTAGGAATGCAAGCACATAGGCACACCATAGAAATCCAAAAGGAAGGATAGGCTAGCCACCATGAATGGATACATGATGGTGGAAGAGGATTCCGACATGAGATAGTTCCAGCAGGTAACGGGATCAAACCCTATACTCAAAACTGGCTTGTTATGGAACACATTGTATTATAAAGAATTGTGTGACCGAGTGAAGTTTCAATGTGGGAATCCAAACTACATTCACTATTCATCTATTAAAAAATATATGTAAATAATAAGGGTCTTATGATCTGTTTCATCAGCACTATTCAATCATCATTGTGGGTTGTCTTCTACCCTCGTCCGGGAGTACTATGTGTCGAGAGTTTTTCATGCAGCATCGTCTGAATATCTATGCATGATTCCAACTATCATTTGATCTTCCTGTTGATTCAATACTGATTGAATAATCATGAAAAATTGTTTTCATGAATTAAAAAGGTAAAATCAAGGATAATCAGTGCAAATAAAAATTGATATTTGTGGTGATGATGATTCTTGTTGCCGCGTAAGCTTAAGTAAGTCATTGTTCTTGAAGTAAGTTGGTGCACATGATATAGGTTAGTGGAGTGTTGTTTATAAATACCTCATTGTACACTCATCTTTAGTATGATCTTAACGTATATCCAAGAAAGTTTTTTAGTTTGAAGAATACCAAAATAGAGGATTTAAGAGATCTATATTTGTGAGGTGATTCCATGTATTCGTGCTAAGATTTGAAAATCCTTCATATATGGATGATGTTGTTTTGATTTTGTGAACCAGTGTATATTTATACCACTGAGTTACATGAACATACAATAGTGAGTTCCATGATCTTAAGATCTTTGTGATGTTCTTATAGTTGCATGAACTAATACTGGATATAGTAACAAAGGATATCGAGGGTTTGAGAATAAAGATCTATATGCATGATATGTTATGTATTATTGAGGTTTAGTGAGTTGAGAAGAAGCCCCCAATGAGTTAAAAAAAGTAACAGTTCCATTTGTACAAATTACTACTAGAAAGTGGAGCTATACCAATAGATCTATACCAACAGTTTTGAAAACTGTTGGTATAGGTACCATAGAGAGACACTATACTAATAGTTTAGCCAAAACCATTGGTATGTGTAACTAAATTAGACCCTATACCAATGATTTTGGGAAAACTGTTGGTATAGGTACCATGGAGGAAACCTATACCAACAGTTCTCAAAATCGTTGGTATAGACCTATACCAACAGATTTGAGAACTGTTGGTATAGGTACCCATTTTTTTTATTTTTTTATCTAATAAAATTAAATAAATAAAAATTTAAATCAATTTTTATTATAAAAATATATATTTATCAAATTATTTCACAAAATTCATTTTAACTTAGTGGTTAGTTCGTTGAAATATAACTAGGAGGTGCTGAGTTCAAAACTTGGAAAGCCTTTTTTTACATTACCTATACCAATGGTTTTTAGAAACCGTTGGTATATTTATTTCATATGACCTATACCAAAAATTTAGGAACTATTGGTATAGCTCCATACCAACAAATAATAACCCAACATCCCTTCAGACCATTGGTATAGGCTATACCAACAGTTCCAAACTATTGGTATAGGCTTTATTTCTAGCAGTGAAGTGTTTTAAATTAGAAGGATATGTACTTACAAAAATAATACTAAACTGTGTGTGAATGGATGTGAGTAATATCATTAAAATATGATTACTTAATCACTTCAAGAAACAAGGAGGTAATAAACCATTTTAGGTACTATATATGCACCAGAATTATTCATCATTTGCATGCACATGATTTAACACATAAAAGGAATAATGAGAAGCTTGTGCATTTCAATTATTATAAAAATTAATATAACCATGAATTGGTTAAAAATGCATGAATAATGAGACATCCATACATTTATGTTCATGAATTATGGTTTCATATATACACATGAAATATACATTGCATGAATTGTGTACAATGTTTTGAGACTGAATCCAAGCATTAATTCAGTATGTGTTTCTGAGTTGTCAATGAATTAATTAAAGTTCACATCAGTTTATGATAAATGGATAGTGAGTAGGATAAGGCAACTGTTTATTAGTTACAAAAGTTATTAAATATTGTACATGAGCAGATCAGGTGATCTGGTTTGTTTGTGGAGAAAGCATTTATCTCAAGGCAGTTCATAAGTAGTCAGAAGCCGATAATGATCTTTATCTTTGTAGATCATATATTACGTGACTCAATATTAGTGTAAGTCTTTAGTAGGACTCTAAATTAGAATAAGTCTCTAGCGGGACTCTGGAACAGGTAGGTGGGATGCTGGTAACACTATGGGAAGTAGTATAAATATCCTCCTATGGGACTCAGGAGTCTCCAGTATAGGTGGGAACTTGTAATCTCTGGTGGGACTCTAGAGTGAAAAAAATGTGGTACTCAGTGTTGATAGGAATTAGACTTTATCTAATTATAACCACCTATATATAGTTGAAGAATATATCACTGGGGGGTATAACCAGTTACAATAAGGAGTAGGTCTTTGTATTAAAACTTGAACAAATCCCTGTATATTGTGCTTGTTTTATTGTTTATTTTAAGGAGAGGTAAAAAATTAAATACATGGGATCAAGACATTAATCAGTCATAGAGGTTGTATTAAAAATAAATAATTTGTAAAAAATAATAGTGTACCACTGATTCACCCCACCCTCAATGGTACCTAACTGATCCTTGGATACTTAAATTAGTACCATAGGGAGGTCCCCTATGAAGATCTAATAACGTTTTGAGAAATGAAGAATCATAATTCAGTGAAAAACCAAGTAATACCTGCATTTTATGGTAAGAACTACCACAACTAGATCCTTTCCTTTTATCTATTATCCTGTAAGTGAGATATATAGAAAAAGTGGGATTCACACCTATTACTGATGATGTTTCTATAACTCAAGATGAAAATAGATATCTAGATATTAATGTAAAGGATCATAATTAAATCTTTATGGATTTATCAGAAAAATTATACACTAAATTTTTGGGTCCACAAACTGCCAAGGAGATCTAAGATAAACTGAGAAGCAGTTACGATGGAAATATATAAGTCAAGGAAGCTGAGATGAAAATATGGAGAAGAAAGTTTGAGGATATTAAAAGGAAAAATAAAGAAAGAATTTATGACTATTTTTTTAGATTCAATGATATAATAAGTAATATCCATGTATTTAGTGAGAAGTTGGAAGATTCAACAATTGTGAAAATGATTATGAGAAATTTCCCTAATTGATTTGATGCCAAGATTTCATCCTTGGAAGATAGGGAATTAATTTCATTGGATGATTTACATAATATACTTATAGATTATGAAATGAAAAAGGATATAACCTTAAAAAATAAGGTAAAAAAGATATGGCCTATGAGGCTATAAAAAAAAGGAAAGTTCAAAGAAGTAGAAGTTGAGGAATCAAGTGATTCTGATGATGATGAAGTTGATGAATATCTTAGTGATTTTTTTCTCTTATTACAAGAGGGTTCAAAAATAGAAAATTGAATGTAGAAGGAAAGAAACTTCTCAAGTGATTAAGATGTAATGGTATTGAACATTTTTTCATAAATTTACCAATGAAAATGGATGAATCATAATATGATGATGAAAGTTAGAAACCTTATAAACATACAAGGTATAATAAGAAGAATAAGTATTCCAGTAATATAAAGAGTAATTTGATGAGAAATAATACACAAGAAAATTCCCCATCTAGTTTTTCTTTAGTTGATGAACTAAATTTCGTTTCTCATGTTGATAAATGATAAAATTCTTCAAGTAGTGACGATGATGGTAATTTCAGAATAAATCTGCAATGGAGGATGAAAGAAGAGTTGGAAGCTGCTCCTGAGAAAAATACTCTGCTTAAGAAAGAGAATAGGAAGCTGGAAAAAGGAAATAAAAAATTATCTTCTGAAAAGGAAGAGAATTATAGAATTAAAATATCTCTTGTTGATGAAAATAATAAGTAATTATTGAAGGTAGCTAAGCTAGAAAAGATAGTGAGAGATCTCTAAGAGAAATAAACTCACATGGAGGAAGATCTATCCGAGGAATAATCAATGTATCTGATAGTACAACATGAACTGAATAAGAACAAAGAAGACTTCAATAATTCCATTGAGTTAAAATCTGATTCATCTCAATATTCTGAGATGAAAGGTTATAACAATAAAGGTACATTTGTTCCTATACAATTTCAAAGTAGATATGATATTACTAATAGTGTAGGTGAATCTGTGAGGACCAAGAAGTCAAGGGAGGTGCATTTTACTAAATAAAATGGTGAAATAAAAATTTTATGAATACCATTTTACCCTAAGAAAAAGAAATCATGGATTACAACAAAACAAAACCCTGAATTTTATGAATAGGTTTATCAAAAGAATAGAAGATCACAATTCAAAGAATTTTGCTGGTGTTGTGGAAAATATGGGCATAAATCCTACTATTACTAGTATACCATTTCATTTATATGAATTAGTCATGAACCAAGGAGGATCTATAATTAACATATGAGAATAGACTTTCAAATAAATCTATCAAATTTAACAATAAAAAATTAGTATGAATTCTTAAAATAAGTGTGTGGAAGATGTGGATTATAAGGTCATAGAGATGAGGTATGCATGAATAAATTACCTGGAGAGGTTTCATAAGATTTGAATATAAATAAAATTCAGAAGGAAAAAAGATAGGAAGTCATGTACATCAGAGAATCAGTGTGATACATCCAAAAAGTATGAACATATAAAGAAGGGATGTTTGATCATTTGGCCATATCAACTGAAAATGGATAAAAAATGGATAAAACTCAAATAAATTCTATAGTTTAGGGTAATAAAATTATTTTATAAGAAGATAATAAATATCATAAGAAGTAATCTACTTGTGATGGTATGTAGAATCCAAAGAATAAAGATTAACAAGTTGGACATGACATAAATAACTCTATAAAATCATAAGAAAAAAAGTTTCTTTACTTAAAAAGGTAAAGAAAATAACTCCACATGAATAAAAAATTTATGAGAAGTTGAACTCTTCCAAATATGATATCAAAAGGAATAATAAAAATAAAAGGTTGAGATGAAACTCTCAATTTGAGTTCTATTTCTGAAAAAATAGGCCCCCTTTATTCCAACATACATATGATTTTGTACTTACATGTAGGGAATTAAAAGATATGGATGAATACCTTGAGGGTGAGAATAGATTATTTAAAGCTATTAAGTATTAAAAATTATTTTGAATATAATAACCACTCAAAAATTCATAATCTGAATATTCTTGAAAAAATAGTTATCAAAAATAGAGTTGATTTGATCTAAAAAGGGGGAGCTATATGTTTTTGCACTTGAAATTTCTAATGTGTTTTTTCAGATGAGTGAAAGATAAATATTTATTCATGAATTTATTATCTAAGAATATTCAAGGTATGAAGTGATAGTTGTATAAGAATGGTATCACATGTAAGATTGTTCATGGAAAACATTGATCACTTTGGTTATTCACTCTTGTTTTCTGCACTGGGCTTTCCCTTATAGACTTAGAGTTGTCTGGATAAAGGATCTTTGTAAAATAAAATATTTGGTATCATCTTTAAGGGATAATAATATGTTTTATAAGAAATTATTCTCTCTATATGATCTTTTTATTCATTATCAATAAGGGGGGAGAAAGTAAAACATACATATTGAGCTTGACATTATTTGTTGGTATTGATAAAAAATTCAAAAGGGGGGATTGAATTTACATTTGATTTGAGTTTAATTTTTTGTTAATAAGGATGATTGAATTGGTGAGGATTTAATGTCAATATATCATTAATGAAGTGATGATGAGGATATTTATGAAAATATCCTCAACCTTTAATGTGACGATTGTTGAGCCGATCTTAAGTTCAAAAGACACGTATTAGTTGTATTAAGGTACATTGTTTTATTTATTTGAGTTTAGAATTTGAAGTATTTTCATGGAAGTGGAAACTCTTTTATTTTAGGGTAACAAAAAACAGGCCAACATACACTAGCCAGCCAAGGAGAACCGTATCCATTGTTCAGGTGGTTATTCGAATCCCTAGACAGCTAGAATGGGCATAATAATAGGTGAAAAAATTCATATTCATTCCATAGGAAGCCTCAAGGAAGGGTAGGCTATCCAAAATTTGGGGTTTCATGATAGCGAAAGAGGATGTCGACACGAGGTGAGGCCATCGGGTAATGGGATTAGACCCCGTACTTGCAACTAGATTGTTATAGAACAAATTGTATTATAAATGACCACATGATCGAATTAAGTATCAATTTGGGACTTTAAACCACATAAAATGTTCATCCATTAATAAATATACATAAATAATTAAGGTTTTCCAATCTGTTTCATCAGCATCGTTTGATTAGCACCACATGTTTTCTTCTATATTCATCTAAGAGTACTGTGCATTTGGGTTTTTTCATGAAACATCATCTGAAGTTCCATCCATGATTACTATTATAATTTGATCATCATTTTAATTCAAAAATTATTTAATCATCATGTGAAATTGTTTTCATGAATTAACGAATATAAAACTAAGGATAATCAGTGTAAAGAAAAAGCGACATTTGCAGTGATGGTGATTCTTGTTGCTGTATAAGCTGATGTAAGTCAATGAAATTAAAGTAAGTTGGTGTACATAATATAGTTATATGTAGTTTTTTATATAAATAAATTTACATACAATCATTTTTAGTATGAACTTCACATAAATCCAATTATTTTTTAGAGAGTGAAGAAGATCGAAACAGAGGCTTTAAGCGCTCTGTATTTGCGAGGTGATTCCATGTATTCATGCAGAGCTTAAAAAATACTTAATATATGCATGATTTTTTTTATTATATGAACTAGTGTTGATTTATCCCATTGAGTAAATAGAACATACAACCATGAGTTCAACAAGATTAAGAGCTTCGTGATGTTCCGGTAGTTGCGTGAACTAATACTAGATACAGTAACAAAGGCTGTCTAGGGTTTGAAAATGAATATATACATACATGCGATGTTATATATTCCTATGGTTGTGTGAGTAGAGAATAATCCCCCAATGAGTTACATGAAACAAAAACTCCATTTATGAAAAGGGGTTTATATGAGAAGGTTGTGTTCTTACATGAAGCATACTGAACAATGTGTGTATGGATGTGAGTAAGCTCATACACATGTGATTACTTAATCACTTGAAGAAACAAGGAGGTAGTAAACCATTTGAGTAATTGTATATGAGATTTAATTATTCATAATTTTCATGCAAATGATTTAACATGTGCAAGGAATAGTGATAATCTTGTGTATTTTCTTTATTGCACAAAGTAATATGACCATGAATTATTTACACATGCATGAATAATGAGGCATCCATGCATTTTTATTCATGCATGAAGGTTCCATAAATTCACATGAAATATAAATTTCATGAATTATGTGTAGTGTTTTGAGAATGAAGTTGAACATTAATTCAATAGGAATTCCTGAGTTGTTAGTGAATCGATTCAATTTTAGATCAATTGATGATCAGTGGACGGTGATTAGGATCAGGTAGTTGTTCATCAGTTTCCAAAGTTATTTAAGGTTATACATGGGCATATCAGGTGATCTAATTTGTTTGTGGAGAAAGAATTCATCTTGAGTAAATGCATAAGTAGTCAGAATATGACAAAGATCTTTCTATTTTTGGATCATATATTGTGTGACTCAATATTAGTGGAAGTCTTCAGTGGGACTCTAAAGTAGAATAATCCTCTAGTGGGACTCTGGAGAAGGCTGGTGGGATGCTGATAACTTTGTGGGATATAATATAAAGATCATTATATGGGACTCAAGTGTCTCTAATGTAGGTGGGAACTTGTAATATCTAGTGAGACTCAATATTGGAACACTGAGGGACATAGTGTTGATGGGAATGAGACTTTACTTGATTGTAAACACCTGCATATAGTGAAGAATCTATAACTAGGTGGTATAACTGGTTGGATAAATGAGTAGGTATTTGTATCTAACCCTATAAAATCGCTGTATATTTTTATTTTTTTATTATTTCTAATATTTAGAGGTAAAGAATTAAATATGAGGGATCAATACTTTAATCAATCACACATATTGGATTAAAAATAAAGAATAAAAAACACTATACCATTGATTAACCCCCTCTTAGTGGTACCCAACTGATCCTTGGACACTTAAGATTCACCCAAACATCATTTGTAAACTTTACCTTCACTAATTCAGGATTCCCTCATATCATGTTGAAGTTGTTTATGCGATATAATATAGGTGTAACTTTTGATAGCCTCATATTGAACAATGTCTTCATAATGAACACTTCATTGAGTGTCGCTGGATTCTCATAAATGCTTGTTGAGGTTGTCATCAACTCCACTATTGTATTCACTTCCCAGATCTTAAAGGCCACATTCTATACCAATTAAATCCTCACTAACCCAAGTTCCTTCCTATCCATCCATTCCCATTCCGTTTCATTCATCTTCACTAGCTTGACTCCCACTAATAGAACCTTTAAATCCTTTTAAATGAGATAGTCCTCCATTTTAATTCTCTAGAAACTAATTTTTAATCCATTAATATAGTATATCTGCAACTTACCTGAATCTAACACCTTACCTTATGATAAAAAGAATCCTAGTGAAATCAAAAAAATAATTCCATGTTTAGAGAGTGATCATTACCTAATATGCTTCTAAGTGTGCTGAATAGTGAGATAAAACAACCATAAGCTCTAATATCATTTATTAAGAATCATCTAAATTTTAATCACTAAAAAATATCCACCATCCAATATACACAAAGAATATGAATCCTATGAATATACTCCCTTGATATTGGTGTACCAAAATATAAGAAGTCTCCACACCCTACTCACCACACTAATTCGACCTCACACACACTCAAGAAAAGCTCTTAACTCAAAACAATTCAACTAAAAAATGATAAAGGAAAGGATACATGAGTTTAAGTGGTTAGGACGTGAGTCCTGTATCAATGAGAGAAACACTAATGTCATTTCCATTAAAATTAGAAGATACAATAGTTACAATTAATTTATTTAAGTGATCTAATTAGATCACTAATTATAAGTAATCCTCAATCACACCCAAGATCACATGCAAAAGTACCAGTGGTCCAACTTTCTTATAGAAAGTATTAAATAGTCACATTAGAAGCATATTTATATGATATTCACAGATGACCCACCATTAAACCTAGTGACTGTTGATATCAAGTTGTAATAAACATCTATGCACTGTAATTTATGAATAGTAAAATACTAATTCCCTTTTTTATAGACTACAGGGGTCAATCCTGCAACTTCTATTAAATATCATCCGACCTACTAACTAATGCACTCAACCATCAGATGACACCATTGTTTGATCATCATATCATCTTCTAGAGGATAATTATATCTATTACCAAACCCCACACCATCCTTTATCACATCCAATATCACTTGTTCATGCATTAGTGGTCCCACATTCTTATAGAAAGTATCAGGTGATCATATGAGATACACTTCCATATGATATTCCCAGATGACCCACCATTGAACCTAGTGTCTTCCAATATCCTATTTAAATCTACATATGACCATTATAACTAGTGAAAAATGAAAGGTTTCCACTATTTATTGCAAGATTCAAGTAGAAATCCTATAACTTCCACCGAACATCATTCGAACCACTGATTATTGCACTCACCCTTTAGACGACAACATCATCTGACCATCCCTCCATTTGCTAGAGGTCAACCACCACCACTAACTAAACCCCAAGACCGAGATATCATCTAAAGTAACTTCTTTTGATAGTGTGAATTGGAACTTTAATAGTATTCAAACTTCTAATAGAAATAAGAATCCCTATATGGTAAATTTCTACGAGATCACAGGCAATGATATATAGTATATCATTATACATGGTGTGAATGGTAGTGAAATGATATTTGATATCATGTTATGATTGTATCTTTATATCTTTCATTTCCACCACACTATTATGTGCTTAAGTTTTATATCATGTGATGATATGTATTAAACATGTTGCTTGATTTTCAATTCGTTTGACAATTAAGATTAGAAAATTGAGTTTTGACGCATGAAAAATCAAGTACCCACCATTTTGTGGTCACTAATAATACTAATAGAGATTATTAAATGATGGTCACTAGGTTCTTAAAAAATTTAACATTTCCTTCCATATATCCATCTTCTTTTGAGGTTCCCTAGACCCACACTCTTGGATCTAGTGCTAAAAAACAGTTTCTTTAAACACTATCTTTGATACAAATCAAGCTAAAACATATCTTTATTTTACATCATTTCCAAAGTTAAACATTACATATCATAAATAGTCACAATACTAAGAACTCAAGGTTTAGTATCTTTAAGGATCAAATACATAAGAAAATTATTTTATGATACTTGTAAACATTTCCTTATAATCAAACCATACTATACTCTCTTTCATACTCCTCATAAGTTATACTCATCTTCATAACTTGGGAAATGAAAACATAAGGAAGGGGTGATATCAAATGTGTAGTAAAGGGAAAATTCATCAACATATCATAAAGTTTTATATCATAATAATATAATAAAATATGATCATGGGAGAAATATATTATTAAAAATAAAATGAAATGACAAGAGTTTCTCACAAGGCATAACAAAATGACTTGCAGTCTTAAATGATCAAACATATGTCATGGCATAGGAGTACAGAAACATGAAATAATAAACATGATCCAAGGTAGAATCACATAATCATATAACATAAAAATAAAATATAAGATAAATTATATTAAACCATAACTTAGTAGAGTAGGTAATTCTACTCGATTTTTCACGAACCAGGTCAGGCTGCCATCTGACCGAAACCCGACTCGGTCCACGACAAGGCCTGAGAGGCATTCCCGATCCTCCTAGGACGATGAATAGAACCAAGAATCAAATTTATCGTAGTGGGAATGATTTATTACAATAAACAACTAGGATCACACAAACTGAATAGATCACACAACACAACTAATAAAAATTGAACATCAATAAATACATCAACATAATCTAAGTACAATAACTAAACCAAAATAGAAAAAAAACCAAACCATAACATGATGATATCCATGTAACCTATTGGTCACCACCAACCACAAGACCAACCTTCTCCAAAGGCACAACTAAACTAGAAACCTGAACCTTCAAAACAGCTTGGATCTACCGACGCCGAGTGAACAAGTAGGGTGTGAGCATACAATGACTTAGAAGGAAATCATCACAGAGTCCATACATTTCCTTTACCGAAACAGTCCTTAAACACTAGTTTTAAATACATTTAGAAAATATATTTTTTTCATTCAGAGAACCAAACAATGCCATTCCCTCATTAAATCTACACATGCACACACACACACACCACTTTCCTCTTTTCAAAATAAATTCCCATTTTAAGAAAAACCTAATTATGAAATAAAACCTAAATAAATAATCCAAATAAGGTATATGAATTGGTATACACTGGAAATAAGGGAAATAAAGAAATTAGGAGAAATATTAAAAAAACAGTACAAACAAAAGAAAGTAGGTACTGGTAAAACATATAACCACACACAATAGAAATAATCAAGAACATACAAATGGATAATCATGGGAATTTCCTAAGAATATCTAAAAGTAATCCATGGAAATACTTGGTTCTGACTCACCTGTCGACATATGGTGCAACACCATAATTAATAACCAACTGACCACTCTAAAATAGCCAATCCAGTGGCACATCCCACCTAGACTCTCAACAAATCTAGGGGGTACCAACCTGTCTAATAAAGTTCGATAAGAAATCATCACTCAACCCTCTATATGAAACCCAAGAATCCAATGATAATAGTACACAGTGAATGGGGAGGTCCTCACACATGTGGAATAAACTGAAACCCACAACCACAATGCTTTACTAGCCCAAAAACTGACACCACCTATGAGATAAACCTCTCTATAGAGGGTCCACCATAGAGGTTCCTATATCATAACTATCCATTCATAAAGTTACAACTGGGAATACACATCACATGAATATTCAAAACACTTTCCAAAACATTATAAAATACCAAATAGAACCTTTTAAATTCAAATTTACAAATATGTTTCCAAATTCATTTCCAAAACCAAGATAAAATCACACAACATGTACAAAACGTGCCTAATGGGCCTTTAAGAAATTTAGAAACCAAACCACATCTCAAAGTGAAAAATATGACATGTTTTAAAACACATAATTTGGAACCAAATTTGAGTCATTTGGAACTATGGTACCTTTATAAAAATACAAATGGATTAAAAGAACCAATTTAGGTGAAGAGGGTTGAAGAAGAAAGGTGGGATGAGGAATAAGTGTTTTAAAATCCAGGTTTTAAGTTGAGCATGTTTATCAAATACCATATTAATTTGTGTTCCCATCCGTATATGAACCACATGCATATATGGATGTTCCCACACAAAATAGATTTACCACTAATCAAAACACCCACACATGGGAACTAAATCCTAATAGTCACCAAAAATTCAACTCAAAAATTAATTCACAAACAAACCAAGAAACTAAAACATATCAAAAGTTCAAACAAGATCAATCACCCTCTCAAAATACTGAAGTCTATTTCAAAAGACCAATTGAAATTTTATCAAACACATTTCATGTGTATAAATATATATAACTAAGGAAAACCATTTGTAAAAACCACTTTCATCAAAATCCCATCATAAAAACACTAAAAATATTTGTGATAACACACCAAAAGCAATAACATCACATTTATAAAACAATTAGTAAAGCTAAAGCCTCTATAAAATGTGACATAAAGAAAAATAATGGAAACACCTAACTCAATGATGTGTGTATGTGACGAAACTCTAGGAGAAGGAAGAACAAACCACAAGAGATAATCTGCACACCCTAGAACCAAAGAAACACAAGCCACACATTAACCCTAGATTCTAGGGTTATAATAAGATAGATTCCCTAAATGAAAACCAAGAAATAAAGAGGGGAGAAGAAGAAGGGGAGAAAATTGGCCAAAACTCAAAGAAACTAACCTAGATTCTTGAGTGAGCTTCAATGGGGGAAGAGGAACCAAGGGAGAGGGGTTTGGAAGCCCCCTTCATGCACCAAAACTGAACAAGGAGGAAGAAAACTAAAATGGGTTAAAACACAAGAGGGGTAAGAGGTGAATTTCACACTTTTTAATGACCTGGACAACTCGTATGGTTTGGCTGAACAATTTGAAAAAACATGTGCCAACTGTGTTCACCCTAATAGAGAAGAGGGGAACCCAACATAGTTTAGCCACGCAGATTGGGAAACTATGCACCAACCATAAAAAATGGCTCTGTCAAATCACACATCCTCCTTGCATGCTTACCGTATGGTTTCCCCTAACTGTGCAAAAACCGGGTTCCTTTTCCCTAACACCATAAATGAGCCACATGGTGTGTCCTTGAACTCACATGGTTTGGCCCAAACTATGATAAAATTGTTCCTGGAAAACTGTGTAATAATAAAAACAACCAGAAACAACCTTAACCTTCACCAACTGAACATTTAACCCACAAACCATGCACACAAACCATGTACAAGCCTAAAAGATATCTAGAAACTCCAAAACTAAAATATTTTCATTGGGAACTCAACCCAAAACTCAACCAAAATAACCAACACCAAAAAAAGAATAAAATAAATGAAATATCATGATTAGGGTGTGATAATTATCTCCACCAAAAACACTTTATACCCCCAAAAAGTCACCTAGCCAACCGAGGAATAAAATTCAAGCTCAAATATGAACAAGGATAGATAAAACCAGAAACTTCAGTTTAACATCCCACTCCATAATTAAAACATGAATAAATATAAGAGAAAATTCCATGATAAGAACCATAAGAAAAATAGGAGGGTTTTCTACACCGCAAGAACCTAACTAACACCATGGCACTACTACAAATCTGAACAACGTGAGAAATCCCAAAAAGAACAAAAAAACCCCAACACAAGGAGAAACAAATGAAAGGAACTCAAACCAAACCCCAAGATATATCTTAATTCATCTTTTACTCAAGAAACAAATGTGTCCATATATAACATATATGAAAACCAAGACTGATCCACAAAAGTTTAACTATCAAAAGATCCACACCCCCAGAACACAACCACTGAATTATAAAGAAAATGGAACCACAAAGATTATTTTACAATAATGAGAAACTTAAAACATCGAAGAAAATGAAAAAAAATGAACTTAAATTGTTCCCAATCCAATTTACCCCCACACCCCTTGGGATTATTGATTTTGTGAAGAGCTTCACTTCAAGAATTGCGGCTGGAGACCTGATGTTTGAAGCATCTACTACCCCATTGTCAGGATTTGACATCCTCCAACCAAGGATTCTTCTTCTAGAATCCCCTCTTTAATAATTACTCTAAATGACCCAAACAAACACATCAATGACAAGACTTCAGAGGATTATTTCAAGATGACTTCGAATGCCCAAAATGACCACATTGGAAGAAAACAGGTATACGGTCCAATATAAGAGAATAAAAAGCCAATAAAGGAGAATCCTAAGGAATAGGTTATTATATCACACCTTTATCACCAGATGAGGAAGCTTCACGAGTAATAAAAGAGATCAGACCACCATCTTTTTTCGACCGCACCCCAAAAACCAACTTAGCTAACAATGCCTCATCAACCATCCTTTAGAACTGAACTTCAAAATATGAGATAAATCACTCCTTGATCTCTACAAAAAGACCCCAAATGAAGATATTAACTTTAGAAGATATGAAGATGCTATCTCTAGAGAAAAATAAACCAAATCCTTTAAATGGTCAACATAGGCCTTTACAATCTACTGACCCTGCTGAATGCCCAAGAGATCTTCCACTTTCCTCACCTTCATCTCCTTGGGTATAATCCATTGGATAAAAGTGGTCTTAAACACCCACCACATCATCCCAAATTAAAAATATAGTGGGATTATCACCTTCCACTGATCCAAACCCAGTCATTCGAATTAACTCAAAATAGTCCAAATATTCATGACTTTGGGAGCTCTCAATGATCTAAAAACACCATTGACTTCTTCAAGCCACTCCACAACCTCTAAAAAACGAAAATAACCATATAAAACTAGAAAAAAATGAAAATATATTGAATCTTCTACCCCACTCAAAGTTTGGTCAGGGACAAAAACTAAATTGAGCTTGATGGAAACCTTTGATACCTTTATGGGTGTCATACTCTAAGAAACACGAAAACAGAAGACAAACCAGCATAAAGAAAATCCGCTTAAGTCCGATCAAAACTCAAAAAAAGAAAATACAAATCCAAAAAACTAGGTTCAAGGACCAAACATCACAAAACCAATAAAAAAAAAATCCCTTTTCAAAACCACCATTTCTATTTCAATTTAAATATTACCTTCTTCCAAGGCCACTTTCCAATACTAAAACCCATCTTCCATATTCAATTAAAACACAAAATTCCATATTTATAAAAAAACCACAACAAAAATAATTTTCCTTTTTAAAACCTATTTTCCCCCAAACCCTTTTCATTTTGAAAACCCACTCACACCAACTGAAATTAAAACAAAAAAAAACTCATACTAAACTCCCAGAATAGGGAACTAGTAGTGATACATAACCCCAAAACCTAGTTAGTGGGCCATGCCCTAGGAAATCACCAACCACTATAAGGACCTTGAACCATGAACTCATGATCCACATGGGTCACCACTCCATGTAAGTCCACTTCACATCACCGGTTCACCTCAATGTTCATTCCATATCCACACACACCTAAAAACCTAACACAAAACTCAAAACATGAACTACCCCTGGAAACTTGAGGATCAGAACAAGAAAGAGTTCACGAAACTCTTCCCACAATCACCTCTCAAGTTTTGATAGTCCTAATCTCCAAAATTCCTAACACACCAAATAAAAAAGTGATGCTATGATACCATTTTTTTTGAACCCGTCTGGGATGCCATCCGACCTGACACATGACCTGGTTTGTGACAAGCCCCGAGAGGCGTTATCGATCTCCCCAAGCTGGTAACTATCACTGGGCATAAAATTTATCATAGTGGGAATGCTTTATACCAATAAACGACTAGGATAACATAAAACAAATAGAATATGCAACATAAATAAAAAAACTAAACATTAATAAATGAATCAAAAGAATACAGGTACAAAAACTAAACCAAAAAAGAAGCTAAAAAAACTAAAACCAAACTGGAACAGAAATATATCCATGTGACCTCTTGATCACCACCAACCATAAGACCAACCTGATCCAAATGCATAATCAAACTATAAACCTGAACCTACAAAATATCTTAGTTCTACCGATTTTGAGTGACACAAGTAGGGTGTGAGCATACAACAGCTTAGTAGGCAATCACCATAGAGTCCATACATTTCCTTTCCTGAAACAGTCCATAAAAATTAGTTTTAAATACATTTAGAAAATAGGTTTTCATCATTTAGAGAACTAAACACTACCATTCCCTTTTTAAAGCTACACACGCACCACTTTCCGCTTTTCAAAACAAATTGCCTTTTTAAGAAAAACCCAGTTACAAAATCAAACCTAAATAAAGAATCCAAACAAGGTGTATGAAGAGGGATATGCTAAAAATAAATGAAATAAATAAAGTAGGTGAAATACTAGAAAAACGGTACAAGCACAAGAAATTAGGTACTAGTAAAATAGATAACCACACACAGGGGAAATAATCAGGAACATTCAGATAGATAATCATGGAAATTTCCCAAACATCTATATAATAAATCCATGGACATACTCAGTTTAGACTCACCTTCCAGTATATGGTGCAACTCCATATTCAATAATCAACTAGCCGCTCTAATTTAGCCAATACAATAGAAAATTCCACCAAGACTCTTATAAAATCCATGGGGTACCACACCATCTAATCGGGGTCGATAAGAAACCATTACTCGAACCTCTAGATGACGATCATGAATCTAATGATAATAGTACACAGTGAATAGGGAGGTCCTTACACATGTGGCTCAAAATAAAATACACAACCACCATGATTTCCTATACCAAACACTGATAATGTCTATGTGATGACCCTCTCTATGGAGGGTACACCATAGAGGTTACCATACCACAAAAATCCATTCATAAAGTTTCAACTAGGTAGACATGCCACATGAGTTTTCAAATCACTTTACAATAAAATATAAAATATCAACTAGGCCTTTTCCATTTCACAGTTCTAAACCTGTTTCTAAATTCATTTCCGAAACCAATAAAAAAACACACAACATGTACAAAAGGTTTCAAACGTTCCTTTAGGACATTTATAAACCAAAAACACATCTCAAAGTTCCAAATGGGACATGTTTTTAACACACAATTTGGAACCAAATTTGAGTTATTTGAAAACAAGAGACATTTATAAAAACACAAAGGGATTGAAGGAACCACTTTAATATAATAATGTTGAAGAATAAATGATGTAGGGGGAATAAGTGTTCTAAAATATGGGTTTTAAGTTGAGCATGTTTATCAAAGTCCATCTTTATTTGTGTTCCCATTCATATGTGAACCCCATGCACATATGGATGTGCCAAAACCCAATGGAAAAACCATGGTAAACCATAAAAATACCCAAAACCAAAACAAATAATCACCAATAGCTTTACCACTAATCACAACATCCACATGTGGGCACTAAACCATAAAATTCACCAAAATTTCCACTCAAAACTCAATTCAAAAACAAACCAAGCCACTAAAACACAACCCAAGGTCGAACAAGATCAATCACCCTCTCAAAATAACAAATTCTATTTCAAAAGACCAACTGAAATTTTATCAAGCACCTTTCATGCTTATACATATATATAACTAAGTAAAACCATTTGTAAAATTCATTTTCATCAAAATACCATCATAATAACACCAAAACCATTTGTGATAACACACCACAATCAAGAAAATCACATTTAGAAAATAGTTAGTAAATATCAAGCCTCTATAGAATGTTTCAGAAAGGAAAATAATGAAAACACCTACCTCAATGACGTGTGAATGTGAAAAAACTTTGGGAGAAGGAAGAACACACCCCAAGAGACAATCTTCACACCCTAGAACCAAAAACACACAAGCCACACATCAACCCTAGCTTCTAATGTTCATCGAAAAGATAACTCCCCAAAGGAAAACCAAGAAATCAAGAGGGAAGAATAAGAAGAAGAGAAGATTGTATAAAAACACAAAGAAAATCTTTTAGAAATCTTAAGGGAGATTAATTGGAGTAAGATGAGCTAAGGGAGAGGGGTTTGGGATCCCCCTTCATGTTCCAAAACCAATAAATGAGGAAGAAACCCAAAATGGGTTAAAAAAGGGGAAATATGGGCAATAGGGCAATTTCAAAATTTTTAATGACTTGGAAAACTCGTATGGTTTGACCACACGGTTTGAAAAAATATGTGCCAACCATGCACACCCTATCGGAGAAGAGGGGAACCCCACAATATTTGGATTTATGGTTTGAGAAACCATGCACCAACCATGAAAAATGACTTTATCAAATTGCAGAGTCTCCCTATAAGCTTGTCATATGGTTTCCCCTAACCATGCGTAAGCTGTGTGCCTTGTCCCTGACACCAAAAAGGAGACGCACAGTGTGTCCTTGGACTTTCATGGTTTGGAAATGCTTAAACCATGCTAGGAAAACCATGAAAGAAGTAAAAAATAGGAAAAATCCTCACCCTTCACCAACTGCATGGTTAACCCACAAACCGTGAACAGTCCTAAAAGCCACCTAGAAACTCCAAAAATCAAAAATTTTCATCTATAACTCGACCTAAAACTAAAAAAAATAACCAACAAAAATAAAATAATAAAATAAAATAAATACTATAGTTAAGGCATGACACAATTCTTATCAGATAATGGGATTGGGCTAACAACCCGTGTACCCTCTTGGTCTTGGGATAACAAACTATGTACCCTATTGGGCTTGGACTAAAAACCCATGTACCCTATTAGGCTTGAGCTAACAACCTGTGTACCCTCTTGGGCCAGGGAAACTACCTATGTATACCTTAATTGATCTCATGAGATATATAACTTCAAAAAATTCATTAGAGGGCGATATAGGACCCCACTCATCAATAATAATCATATATACATTTGTATTCCAAGGGAACCTAAAAACATTCATATTTCAAACATCACTTAATTATACCATGGAAAAGAGATGGGTTTCATGAAATAATCCATATAATATTTCATAATACATCTAAATAAAGAAGGTGGATAGTGATATAAGAATGTATCCCTAGTATAACTTAAGGAGTATTAAGGATGTTGACATAAATTAAAATACATTTTCAAGATCATTGGGTAAATAACTTTGAAAAATAAGATGAAATACCCCCTTTTCATTTTAAAATATTTAAGAATTAGATTTATTTATAAAAACCATTTTAAAACATGTAAATTAAGATTCTTTTAAAATAATTTTCATAATGGATTAAGAATATTTTCACATGGAAAAATCTTAAAAATACATTTTATAAAAAATTTTAAACATTATTGTAAAATAAATAAGTTATAAGTCACACTAAAAAGTTATTTTCAAAAATATGAAGTGATTTTTTTTGAAAAATTTTATTTTTTTTAAAAAAAAACTTCAATAATGGATCCTTAAACAAGGAATAAAGAGCATCTCAAGGAAATTTGGAGTGGAATATAAAACAAATGATCATATAAGGAAAACTATTTTAATATTTTAAAATAACTTTTTTAAAATACCATATTATAAGAAGGTATAATAAGACTTATTATTTAAAAATTGGAGAAGAAAAATATAAAGGTCACATGTGATAATATATAATTTGGTTTCCATATATAAAGGATAAAATTGGAAATAAGGGAGAATATAAACATGAAATAAAAATCATCGTTAAAGAGAATGAGAATTAATCTTAACAATTTCATACTTTTATAAGGAATAAATTTATCGAGGATGAAGATTTGAATCAAAAGTGTAATTTTCACAATAAATAAAGAGAATGTACAATATAAAATCTTAGGGTTGAAAAAACCAATAATATAATTAATAAGTTCAATATGAAACATTATAAATCAAATAAAGTGGGTTTGAGTTAACAAAATCACTTATGAATTTAAAATAACTTGAATTGAAAACCCTTGGAAAGAGAAATCGAGATGGATTTTTAAATACCTTGAATTTCATGAAAGTAATGATAAAATTTACTAATAGGATAAGAGATACATAACAAAAAATAAAATAAGTGGTGAATATGTCATGTGTCTTAGAGAATAAAAATTGTGACAAAAATCCCTTACGAACATCATTATTCATGAAGTAGACAATATTATAAAAGGGGTGTATATGATAGAAATTAAAATCCATATAAAATAAATAGTAAATTAAACATAAAATAATCATATTTAAGAAAATACCCAACTTATAAGATTAAAATTCAAGAATAATAATCATAACTCAATGAATGAAAATTGAGTTAACAAAAACTCTTACCTTTAATCCCACTTAGCCGAACGTGATCTATCCTTATCTATAAAAAATAACTAAATTAATCACATGTTTAATAACCTTATTCATGCATATAACCTTTTTTAAACTTAATTTATAATCATTTATTACAAATATATTAGTTAGTTATATTTTATTTTCATCTTTGAATGTTATTAGATTCAGTTGTTTGTTTAGTACTCATTTTACAGTGATGATATTGATTATTGTTTATAGATTCAAAGTTAATAATTTTAATATCATAATAGTTTCTTGAATATATGTTTTATATTGATTTATAATGTTATTATTTTATTTAATAATCATTTTATTTATGATTAGTGATGATAAAGTTGATGACAAACTTGTTTCGATAATTTTAATGAATAAGGGTAGTATCTTAATAACATGTTAGATATTACTATTACCATTACTGAACCAATAATAATAATAATAATAATAATAATAATAATAATTTACTTATTATTTTACAATATAACCATTAATTAGGTTACATTATTTATCCACAATATAAATTTATAACATTGTTCATGTAGGTGGTTAAACCGACATAAACAAGAACATGCTATAATCGATAGGTGGGTATGGTTAAGAAAATGATTATTTTGGTATAATATCATTATCACATAAGAATAATGATATTATTTATATTCTATTAAATTTATTAAAAATATTTTAATATAGTTTTATATTTAATAAAATTTTATAATGAAAAACAAAATACGCCACTTTCATGGAGGTGGTAGTCTGCACGTACACACGGGCGACACACTCATTTTCCATACATTGAGAGAAAAATAGGGAATTATTTATTATTTAAGAATATTAAAAATGTTATAAATATTATATAAATCCTTTAAATAGTATTTTATAACCATACATGTAAGGTGGTGATGAAAAATCAAGCACGTCCTCCATGGAGGTGGTAGTCCACACGTATGCATGACGACGTCTTCATTTTTCTAATGGTTTTGTAGGAAGGTATAAAATGGATATTAAATTAGTATAATGATAATTAATAATATTATTAATACTTATATTATAATACATTCACGTATAGAATAGTTTTCAAGGGGTATAAGAAGAAAATAATTAAGAGAGATCGGTTGAGAACATTACCTCTCACTTCGGATGTTCTCCCTTGGATAACTCTTTAAGGTTCCTTAGATTGGTAGTTTATAAAGGATAAGGATTATAGTAAATGGTAAGATATTTTAAGAGACACTAGGGTATATTTTTTACCAATATAATTATTTATAATGAGTGGATAAATGGGGTGGAGGTGAGATCCTTTCATAGGTGAAGGGAATGACATTTTTGTAAATATAACTTTTTAATATAAAGAGGGAACATGTTTCACATGTAAAGTAAGATCAATGAAGAAAAAATGGAGTGGATTATGATTTAAGGTCAATAATAACTCATAAATTAATTTTAAAATATTATTTAAACATGTTTTTAAGTCTTTTACTATCAGTTTTTTCACTTTTACCATTTTTGGGTTTTTACTGTGGTAATTAATTTTAACTTATGTAATTTAATTTTAATTCATAAAAATAAAATATAAATTATTAAATAATTTTTACCTAATTATTAAAAATATTAAACCAATTTTATAAAATAAAATTTCTATATTTAATAAAAATTAATTTTAACATTAGTTCATGTAACGCGTAAAAACCCATTTAAAAAAAGTGCATTTTTAAGCATAAATGTTATGTTTAGGAAAAAATTATCAATTTTTTTATTTTAATTTAATTAATTGGTTTATTATTAACTAAATTAGAGTTATTTGACTTTATAAAAATCCAAAAACTTAATTTTACCTATAAAAATATTAATTAAAAGAGAAATACTAAAAATAGTTTTTATTAGAAAAATATTGCTTAATTTTCAAAATGTTAGACATGGGTTTTATAAATTCAAAGTAGTATTTTTAAATGAATAATTTAAATCTATAAATATTTTTTTAATCATTAATTTTTTTATAAGTTTTTAAGTTATACTTCTTGATATATCCATAAATGCTATGGTTTTAGTAAAAAAATGCATTTTTCATTATTCTCCTAAAGATCAATTATTTTAAAAAAAATTCTAGAAAATCACATGAATATAATTTTGACATGTTTAATTCAAAAATTAAGTTAATTTTATAAAATTAATATTCTAAAATTTATAAATTTAGTTTTTAAATTATAATATATAATATAAGGGAAAATTGTTTTTCTTAAAAAATGATGTTTTTAAGTGTTCTTAGTATTATTCATATAAATTTATAATTTAACAAAAAATATTTTAAAATTGGTCAATTTAATTTATTAGGATAATATATACAACACATAAAAAATAGTTATTTGAGAAATAACAATCATATTAATTATTTTTTCTCTAATTGCAAGCAATTTTAGTTGAGTAATAAAATTTTATTTACTATAGGTTTTATTATTCTTACAATATCCTTAATAATATTCATCTAAAAATTGGTAACTCAGTTTATTTTATTATCACATGTGAAATAAACTATCAAAAAAAATATTCCATAATCTTGGTGTGTTACATCTCTACTGCCTCCCCCTTTAAAGCAACCTCTCTTCCCCCGCCACAATATCTCCTCTCAGTAGCACTACCACAACCCTGAATACCTCCTCCCCATAATGCAGTCCTGTATCTTCTTTTTACCTCATTGTGACCCCAATAAATATACAAAAAACTTTATTTAGAATTTTTTTATCATTTAGTGGTGGTTTAAAAAATTTCAAAATTATTAGTGATATTTTTTCAAAATCGCTGTGAATTCTTGTGTCGAGGATTATTTTTGTGAAAATTTTAAAAAAACATTTTGAATCATTTCATAATGGGTTTTAATGTTTAATTCCATTTTTTTATTTTTTAATGATTTTTTTTAAAATAAAATCAAAAATGATTTTAATTTTTTAATATATATATATATATATTTAAAATATTTTTGTTTTTAATGGGTTTTGAGGGTTAGTCCAATTAATAAGCCTAAACTTATTACCTAATAATTCTATTATTTATATCTCATATACATATATTTGTATCAAGTATAAGATTATATTAATGCCAACCTTAACATATCATCACCCTCATGATACTCCGTGACAATCATTGATTATGAAAAAATCAAATTCATACTTCGATGGGATATTATCATTCCATTGTATATGTAAAATTATTTACAACACACATGAATGAATGATAAATGAAGATTTTATTTATTTATAAAATCATGTTACATTTAGAACCATTATATTTAATCTCTTATGTATCTTATACTAAGAGATTCAACATGACCCTTATGATTTTTCTACAATAATGGATTCATTAATGAAGCTACTATATTATCATTTGTATCCATCCAACATATCCCAAAATCAACCCTCTCAACAATATCTCATATGAGATGATATTTTCAAAGCATGTGTTTTGTCCTTTGGTGAGACTGGGGTTCTTTATTCTAATAAATAACTCCATTATTGTCACAATAAGGCTTGATTGTTTCCTTAATGATAAGAACAACCCCAAGTTTAGATTTTAAATCTTTGATCCAAACATATTTCTTCACAATATTTTATATAGTGATATATTATAACTCAATTTTTGAGTCTACTACTGTGACCTATTCGGAACTCTTCTAACCGATTTCTCCACCATTTAGAAAAAAACACGAAACCATGTTAAGATTCACATGTTGTATTTATTATATTAGAAACTAGAATATGTATAACCCCTTATAAAAATCTCATCCTCTCCTATAAAAACCAAGAATATATCCTTATTTATTCTTAAGTACTTAAGGATATTGTTAACACTAATCCAATAACTCTCATAAGGATTGGATTAATATCTTCTGGTTATTATAAGAGCATAGATGGAATCATTTCAATTATATAACATGGAATACATGATAGATACTATAGAAAAATCATAGGTAAGTTTATCTATACTTTATAACTCTTTATAAGGATCTTGAATCTTCTCAAAATTCATGTCATGTAACACTAGACAAGATCCATTTTTGGATTTTTCATACTTGTTGGAACCAGTCTCTTCAAAGCATGATTTGGTGTATGGTTTGTGTTTATTTTCAATCCTCAGTGGAAGTTCCGAATGTGTTCCAGCAAAGTGATCATACAGTTCAAGCAGACAACAGTATTGAAGGTGGCGCTGTTTCCCAGTGTTTGCCAAATTTTTGGGCCTCAAAATCGGAAAATAATAACATGGATTGTCTGCAAAAGGAGCTTCGCAGAAAAAGGAAGTGGTGCGCGAAATATAAGAGGCTTGCGCGAAATACTTATGTTAGGCGCGAAAAACAGAGGGATGCGCGAAATAGGGGATCGAGGTTTTTCGCGCAAATAGTGTTTCGAAATCAGTTTGGTGAAAAATGGCAAAGGCATGGGCTGCGCGGAAAATAAGGGTTGTGCGCGAAATACTTAAGTTGGGCGAAAGATTACGTGCCAGATGAGAGGTTTTCCGCGCCGAAGGGGATTTTGCGCGCAGTGGTCTCAGTCGCCTATAAATATGAGGTGACCCCCTTCATTCGGGGTGTTGAAAGACTTAGAGAAGATCCGAGGTCTGATGCGCGAAAAAGGATAGCGTAAAGGGGCTTGCGCGAAATATTCGGAGTTGCGCGAAAAAGGGGATTTTTGCGCGAAATATTTTTCCGCGCGAAAAGTAATTTTTGCGCGCAATAGGAAGGTTTTGCGCGCAAAGGGTTGGTGTTGCGCGCAATTGTTAGTCAGGTTTGTCTACACGTTCTGGTTATCCGGTTCAGTGGTTCTGTGCGTTCTAGTGCATCTATTTCGGAATTCGATGCAAGAAGAGTCTCATGCTGAGCAGAGGCAAAGACTTCAATGAAAATCTATTGAAGAGACCTTCACGTCTATAAACTGAGTGGGACTTCACCAATGGCAGTGAGCCAGGGGGAGTCAACGGGAGTGACCCGAGGGACGCAGTGAGCTATCCCTGAACAATTGTAAAGGCAGTGTGCTTGGGACAGAGTGTCTGTACCTGAACTTTTGTATCCGCAGCTAGTGAAGCATAGTGGATTTAGGTACGACCGACAACCTGTCAGCGTATGCTCCTTGGACGTAGCCCTTAGTGGTGAACCAAGTAAAAATGGCTGTGTCTTCTCTGTGCATGTGAATGTTTTCATTCTGATCATAATCATCATACAGATTCAACAAGTTCCTACCAACGTGGGAACAAGATCCAACACATTAAAAGAAAAAGTGGTCACCCTGATTCACCCCTCCCCTCTCAGGGTGTCCCGGGGTCCTTCAAGTGGTATCAGAGGGTAAAGGTTGCTGGTGTTGAATCTGACCTTCTTCGTCATGGAAAACGCGGTCAATGTCAGGGGAGTCCCTCACTTCGATGGAAGCAATTTCCAGATCTGGAAGAACAGAATGAGATCTCATCTAAGATCTCTTGGAATGGAAGTTCTTTTTTCTACTGTGCAAGGAATACATGTCACTGATCCAACAGGTCTGGATATGACTGAAACAGACAGGAAACTTCTTGATGCAGATGCTAAAGCACAGAATGCTCTCACTGCAGCCCTTTCTGATCAGATCTACCTAAAGGTGATGAATTGCACCTCAGCAAAATCCATGTGGGATAAACTTGAGAATATTTATGAAGGTGATAGCAAAGTGAAGGAGGCGAAACTACAAGTGCTGCACAATCGGTTTGATGATCTGAAGATGCATCCAGACGAGAATGCAGAATCTTTCTTCAATCGAATTACCGAAGTGGTTGGAGCTATTCGGGGTCTAGGTGAAGAAATCAAAGACATTGATATTGTAAAGAAAATATTGAGAAGACTTCCACCTCTTTATAATGCGAAGGTGTCAGCCCTTGAGTAAAGAGATCTTTCCAAACTTTCTTTAGATGATCTACTGAGCAGTTTGGTAGCATATGAAATGAGAGTCAAACCTGAAGATGCTACGACTCGGGTGAGCAAGGAAATGGCATTCAAGGCCATGGATAAACTGAAAATATCAAAGGATAGTAGCGGTGAAGATGACGAAGAAAAAGAAATTCTTTCTCTCATTGCAAAGAAGTTCCAGAAGGGGAAAGGGAAATTCAAAGGGAAGTTACCTCTCGCGTGTTTCCGTTGTGGAAAAGTTGGGCACATTGCTTCTCAGTGTTTAAAAATGATCAATGATGAAGATAGTGAGGATGAAAACTTCAAGAAGCCTCATAGAAGGTTCTTCAAAAAGGGAGACTTCAAATCTGGTAAGAAAATGCAAAGGAAGAGTTTTGTCTGTGAAGAGGAAGAAGATGATAATGAATTCTGTGATGAAGAAGAACCAGAATTCAAAACTGGGAACCATGCTTCTATGATGGCCACTGTTGAAAAGCCAGAAGATACTGAAGGAGAAAAACAACTGATAACTTGTGTAGATCCTGAGATGCAACTTAAGGATGCGGTTAGTAAGCTTAAGATAAAATGTAAGAGCTGCAATAAGTGGAAATCAATTGTGGAAGAATCAACTGAATATGTTGATCAACTAGAAGCTGAAATTGAACGACTAGAAGAATTTGTGAAGGTACAATCTAAAATAATTGAAAGCAATGATGATGTAGTAGATCTGAAGCTGAGAATTGAAGATCAGGCAAAGGTCATCAATGACCTCACATCCAGACTGGATGAAAAATCCAAGACTGCTGAGGGTCTTGAGGAGGAAGTAGTTACTCTAAGGAGTAAACTGGAGACTGAATCAGTTCCAAAAGAATCAAGGAAGAAAATACAGTTTGGACGATTCTCAGATGCAGAATTACTAGCAAGAGCCAAGTGTGGTTCAGATGGGGTTGGAAAAATCTTGAGTGATCAAAGACCCGCTTGCATGGGAAAGAGTGGAATTGGCTGTGAGGATGAGTCATCAACTGCTGGAAGTGCAAAGATCCAAAAGAAAGATAAGATGAAAGTTGAACATGTTGAAATATTACCTAGAGTGCTGAAAAGGGAACCCTCAATCCAAACTAAAAGGAGACCTAAAAATTATCCTCAAACTTTCAAAAATGGCAGACAGTCTTACTATTCTCCCAAGGAAGAAGCTATACGGAGAAATTCAAGTGAGAAGACATTTCTTCTCATGAAGTGTCAGTTCTGTGGCTATCTGGGCCATACCATGTCTTATTGTGAAGAGGCAAGAAGCTATCTGAATGGAGAAGATATAGATTCTCAACAAAGGAGAACAATTTCATATCCTAATTCTTATAGAAGAAATAATTTCTATGGATATTGTTTTCATTGTTCTAAATTTGGTCATAAGGCCATTAATTGCAGGCAGAGAAGGGAAATTGACACCTCATACAGAAGTTCCAGACATGTCAAGTCTCATCAGCAAGACAATGTTGCTATTTCAAACAGGTTCTCACCTCTTAAAGAAGACTTTGACTATGAAGAACCTGGGTTTGCGGAAGAGATAGTTGAAAGGCCATCAGTTCTATTTACTCAATCTAATGTCTCATGGAAGGAAAGGAGGAAGATTGAGAAATCAAACCTTGCAGAGGTAGCCCTCAAAGCTACCAAGAACAACAGTACCTGGATTCTAGATAGCGGTTGTTCATCTCATATGACAGGTAATGCCGGCCTACTAAGAAATATCATAAAGAATGTTGATGGTACACTAAGATTTGGTAATGATGGGGCTCTGAAAATCAAAGGGAGTGGAAGTACCAAATTAGCTAATGGAGAACTAAAGAAGACTGAAGTCCTTTACGTAGATGGCCTACGTCATAATCTCCTCAGCGTGAGTCAACTCTGTGACTCAGGACTTGTTGTTACTTTTAATCAGAAAGGCTGCACTATCAAGGGAAAAACTGGCAATTCTCTCATGAAGGGATGCAGAACAGAAGGAAACTTGTATCAGGTTGATAGTGAAGAAAATGTATGTTACATGACTGTTGAAGAAGAAAACAATCTATGGCATCGGAGATTGGGACACATCAATCAACAAGACATGGAGAAAATATCAAAATTGAGAATTGTCATGGACATTCCCAACCTGAAGCGTGAGCGTGAAAAATCGTGTGATGCTTGTATTCGTGGGAAGCTGGTCTGCAGTTCATATCGGCCAAAGAAGAAAAGGGCATCTCACCTTCTTGATCTGATTCATACAGATGTTTGTGGTCCAATAAATGTTGCAGGAACACATGGAGAAAGTTACTTTGACCTTTTCATTGATGATTACAGTAGAATGGCATGTGTGATGGTCATTCACAGGAAAAGACAAGTCCTTGACTGCATGAAAACATATCGGCGAATCGCCGAGAATGATACTGGACGAACAATCAAAGTGTTGCGATCTGACAATGGAGGAGAATACACGTCCATTGAATTTGAAAATTATCTGGAGAAGCATGGGATACAACATGAGGTAGCTGCTGTGAGAACTCCACAACAAAATGGAGTTGTTGAACGAAGGAATCGACAGGTGAACAACATGGCACGAACTATGCTGATTGAGAGTCGTACTCCACGACATTACTGGAAAGAGGCTGTTCAAGCTGCAGTGTACATTCAGAATCGAACAGGACTTTATATGGGTGAGACGAAGACACCATATGAATTGTGGCATGGACGGAAGCCTTCTCTAAAATACTTTCGTGTCTTTGGAAGTAAGTGCTTCATCAGAAACAAAGAAGGAAATCAGGGGAAATATGGTGACAACGCAGATGAAGGAATCTTCCTAGGTTACTCAATGAACAACAAAGCCTACAAATGCTTCAACAATCATTTGGGAAGGATTGTGGAAAGCAATGATGTTAAGATAATTGAAGAGAAAACCACAAATGCTTCACGGACGTCATATGCTGATGTGATAGAAAGTCATGAAGAATGTGAACATGAAGAAACTACAAATGCAGAAATAGAGGAAGCTATTCAAAACACTCATCAATCACATAATGATGTTGACTCAGAAGAAGAATCTGAAGAAGAAACTATGGCTGAAGAGAATACTACTGAACCTCGCAGGAGAAATCGAAGAGCTGAGATTGATCCATCCAACATAATTGGGGATAGGAGTGCACCCACTCAAACCATAAGGATGATGAATACCACACAATCTGCATTTCTATCAGTTGTAGAGCCATCCTCATTCGAAGAAGCTGCACAAGATATATCTTGGGTGAAAGCCATGAATGATGAATTAGACCAAATTGACAAGAATCAGACATGGGATCTTGTCCAGAGACCCGAAGGTCACAATGTGATTGGTACCAAATGGATCTTCAAAAATAAGTTTGATGAGCATGGAAGTGTCATCAGAAACAAGGCACGACTGGTGTGTAAAGGATACTCTCAGATTGAAGGCATTGATGTTGAAGAAACCTTTGCTCCAGTGGCTAGACTGGAGTCAATCAGGCTTTTCCTTGCCATGGCACTCCAAAGAGGATATAAAGTATATCAAATGGATGTCAAGACAGCATTCTTGAATGGTGTACTCGAAGAAGAAGTCTACATTGAACAACCAGTGGGCTTTGTCTTGGGTACCGATGAAACAAAGGTCTGCAAACTAAAGAAAGCTCTATATGGTTTGAAGCAGGCACCACGGGCGTGGTACTCACGGCTAGATTCATATCTCAAGAAGTTGGAATTCAAAAGAGGAGGAGTTGATCACAATCTCTATGTGAAGAATTCTCCAAAAGATCAGTTCATGGTTCTTGTCTACGTTGATGATATCATTTTTGGTGGCAGCAGACAGAAATCAGTGGATGAATTTGCCAACCACATGAAATCAGAATTTGAAATGTCTATGATTGGGGAGCTCACATATTTCTTGGGGTTTCAAGTGATTCAAAAGAAGTAATACACTTTCATTTCTCAGAAAAAATATGCAAGAGAGTTGCTGAAGAAGTTCAATATGAAAGACTCCAAACCAATGTCAACTCCGATTGCTGTTGGAACTAAACTTGGAAAGCATGAGGATGGGAACTCTGTTGATCCCACCATGTACAGGAGGATCATTGGAAGCCTACTGTACCTGACAGCGACAAGGCCAGATATTGTCTTTGCAACATGCCTTGCGGCCCGCTTTCAGAGTAATCCAAAGGAGGAACACATGTCAGCAGTAAAAAGAATCATGAGGTATATTCAAGGAACACATAACTTCGGGTTATTTTTTGCTGCAGGCAGGGACAGTGAATTATCAGCGTTTTCTGATGCTGACTGGGCTGGGGATGTAGTAGACAGAAAGTCCACTAGTGGTGGAGCTTTCTATATTGGGCATAAATGTGTTGGCTGGTTGAGCAAGAAGCAAGAAAGTACTTCTCTTAGTACTGCTGAAGCTGAATATATCTCCGCCACAAAAGCATGCACTCAACTTCTTTGGATGAAGCAGCAGCTAACAGATATTGGTGATAAGGTGCAACAACCAATGGTGATTTATTGCGATAAAAAAAGTGAAATTGATCTTACGAAGAATCCGGTTCAACATTCTCGTACAAAACATATTGAAATACGGTATCATTTTATCAAAGAAAAGGTTGAACAAGGAGTGATTAAAATGGATCATGTTGGAACTAATGAGCAAGTGGCTGATATCCTAACCAAGCCATTGTCCTCGGCTGTGTTCGAGAAGCATCGGTTGAACCTCGGTGTTCGACCACATCCTACTGCATAAGGAGGCACCGGAAGTCCCCTCTCCCCGTTTGTTTTAACTGTTTTTATCTGCTTATGGCTGTGATGCAGGTTTATGGGGGAGATACTATCCAGGGGGAGTATGGCTTGAGCTGAACGTTGAACAAACTTTTCGGTCTTTGGTTTTATTGTCAATGGGGGAGAAAGGAATAATTTCAAGGCAAGATAATTCAAGGAAAGAAATTCACGGCAATAGAATTCAAGGCAAGAAATTCACGGTAAGAAATTCACGGCAAGAAATACTTCCGTGATGGAAGTGTAAGATTGTGATGAGAAGTTTAATAAGGATAACATCGGGCGTCATGGAGAATTTCAAAACACTAAGACCCAATTCAAGCTTCCTCTCTTGTTTTCTACACCGAGCATTGCTCACGTGGACTTAGAGTGTTGGCTGAGTTGATTCTTGCGTTTTGGATTTGCTCATGGTTGGAGATCTATTGAATTTATTCTGATTGCCAACAAACCCAAAGGGGGATATTGTTGGAACCAGGCTCTTCAAAGCATGATTTGGTGTATGGTTTGTGTTTGTTGTCAATCCTCAGTGGAAGTTCCGAATGTGTTCCAGCAAAGTGATCATACAGTTCAAGCAGACAACAGTATTGAAGGTGGCGCTGTTTCCCAGTGTTTGCCAAATTTTTGGGCCTCAAAATCGGAAAATAATAACATGGATTTTCTGCAAAAGGAGCTTCGCAGAAAAAGGAAGTGGTGCGCGAAATATAAGAGGCTTGCGCTAAATACTTATGTTAGGCGCGAAAAACAGAGGGATGCGCGAAATAGGGGATCGAGGTTTTTCGCGCAAATAGTGTTTCGAAATCAGTTTGGTGAAAAATGGCAAAGGCATGGGCTGCGCGGAAAATAAGGGTTGTGCGCGAAATACTTAAGCTGGGCGAAAGATTACGTGCCAGATGAGAGGTTTTCTGCGCCGAAGGGGATTTTGCGCGCAGTGGTCTCAGTCGCCTATAAATATGAGGTGACCCCCTTCATTCGGGGTGTTGAAAGACTTAGAGAAGATCCGAGGTCTGATGCGCGAAAAAGGATAGCGTAAAGGGGCTTGCGCGAAATATTCGGAGTTGCGCGAAAAAGGGGATTTTTGCGCGAAATATTTTTCCGCGCGAAAAGTAATTTTTGCGCGCAATAGGAAGGTTTTGCGCGCAAAGGGTTGGTGTTGCGCGCAATTGTTAGTCAGGTTTGTCTACACGTTCTGGTTATCCGGTTCAGTGGTTCTGTGCGTTCTAGTGCATCTATTTCGGAATTCGATGCAAGAAGAGTCTCATGCTGAGCAGAGGCAAAGACTTCAATGAAAATCTATTGAAGAGACCTTCACGTCTATAAACTGAGTGGGACTTCACCAACGGCAGTGAGCCAGGGGGAGTCAACGGGAGTGACCCGAGGGACGCAGTGAGCTATCCCTGAACAATTGTAAAGGCAGTGTGCTTGGGACAGAGTGTCTGTACCTGAACTTTTGTATCCGCAGCTAGTGAAGCATAGTGGATTTAGGTACGACCGACAACCTGTCAGCGTATGCTCCTTGGACGTAGCCCTTAGTGGTGAACCGAGTAAAAATGGCTGTGTCTTCTCTGTGCATGTGAATGTTTTCATTCTGATCATAATCATCATACAGATTCAACAAGTTCCTACCAACGTGGGAACAAGATCCAACACATTAAAAGAAAAAGTGGTCACCCTGATTCACCCCTCCCCTCTCAGGGTGTCCCGGGGTCCTTCAATACTAAATCACTTTATAACTTTACTAATCTATATTTCCTAATTTAGTCCAATAAGCCTCTTATATATATCTCTATAGATATACATATCCACTATATAGGTCTCTTCACCCATGTTTTTATAGGGAATCATTTTCTTAACCACATATTTAAAGAATGTAAATCTAGGATAACGTTTCTAATAAGAAGTATGCCATCCACATAAAATATCATAAATAAAATAACACTCCCACTATGTATATTATATACACAAGAATTATACACATTATTGATGAAACTAAAATTTTTTATCGCATCATAAAACTAGATATTCCAACTCTAATAATCTTAATTCAATTCATATATGGATAATTGTAATTTTCATACCTTAATAGACTCATTTGGCACTTAAAATACTTTAGATTGTTTCATATATATATCCTTGACTAAATTCCTATTAAGGAAAGTTGTTTTTATATCCATTTGATATATATCATAATAAAAATGATTTGATATGGAAAGTAATATTTGAATAGACTTGATCATTGCAATGGGTGAAAAGGTTTCATCATAGTTAATACCATGATTTTTTGTAACTCTTTTCCACTAGGATTTCTTGATAGGTAGAAACTATACCATCCATGTCATTTTTCTTGTGGAATACCCACTTTTAACCTAGGCTCTCACCCCTTTAGGTGTATCCACCATGTTCCAAATTTTTTTAGTGTAAATGAAGATCATTTTAGATTCCTAGTTTTTAAATATTTCTTAAAATTAGAAATCTCAATGTTCTATCATTTGGTAATAGGTTCATCTCCCATAAAAATTACTTCATAATAATTTTATATAGTGAATATATATCTCTTGAGCTCCTGAAAAATCCTTTTAGAACTTTTAGGTTCTTGTGTAATTTATTTCTTCTTCCATAACTATTTTTAGAACCAACTCAACTTGCATATCATGAATAATTCTCATTTGTTGGTATTAAACTACTCCAAGTTCAAATTTCCTCCCACAAACTAGGAAATTAATGTGTTATATCTCATGAAAAATTCCATCTCAGTCTATAAACACTTTTTGTTCAGTAGGGTTATATAAATAATATCTCTTTGTTTCATTATGATAAAAAAATAATTATTATTCTAACTTGGGGCCTAGCTTGTTAGAATCCAATCATCATATGAGTGATTCATAACCCTAAGTCCTAATAGAATATATAATGGGATTTCCCTATTTCATGTCTCATATATTGTCTTTATGACCACTTTATATGGAATACAGTTTAGTAGGAATGAAACAGTCTCTAGAGCATAACCTCAAAATGAAATAAGAAGGCCAAACTGAATCATCATCAATAGAATCATTTCCAATAGGGTATTATTCTTCTTCTTAAACACACTATTCAACTATGGTGTTCCAAGATGAGTGATTTGGGAAATGATTCCACAAATTCTAAAATGATTATTGAGTCTAATCAGATAATCATAATAATTTTACCTAGTTTATTTGTACTTCATTATGAAACTCTTTGATCTTTTCAAAAGTTTCATAATTTTACTTCATTAAAAACACATAACCATACTGACTAAAGTCATCAGTATAAGTAACAAAGTACCTAAATCCACCAATTTCTTTTATACTCATTAGTCCACATACATCACTATATATGAGATCCAATAATCTATTAAACCTTTTATATTTCCCACTAAAAGGTGTTTTGATCAACTTTCCCAATAAATAATATTTTTATATATAAAATGATTCATAATATAATTAGTTCAATAATCCATATCTATAGAGTATTTAAAAGTGTTTCTCATTTATATGTCTAAGAAAACAATATCAAAGGTAGGTGGGATTAGAATCAACCCTGAAATTCTTATTCTGATTTTTTTAGATAGGATTTTCTATATCCAGAATATATAAATCATTTACCACATTCCCAATTCCATACAAAATTTCATTCTTATATATAGAGAAACTCTTGTTCTTAATAATTATGAAAAATAAATCTCATCCAAACAAGATATAGAAATCAAGTTTCTATTTATAGTGAAAATATAATAATAGTTCTCTAATTCTAAAACCAATTCACTATGTAGACTTAAATCATAAGTGCCAATTTCCAATGCAGAAAATATTGCTCAATTTCCAATATGAAGATAAACTTCACCCTTTTACAAATACCTCCCCTATTTAGGTCTATGTTTATCATAACAAATGTGTGATGACACCTAATATATAATAAACACAAGTCAGAGTTAGTGAAATTGATGTTTATAACATTCATATTCAGATGCTTGGAATTATTATCCTCGAGAAAAATTATCAACCTTAGATACCAATATAGCATTGCTTTATAGTTTATACCTATAAGAGATATCAAAATGATAAACATGATGTAAGAAAATATCTATAATAGTGACATATATACGAGTGAGTATCATTTTTTAAATATTTTTATCAAGGAATTTTAATGAGACAACCCCCACTAAAAATGATAACCCCATACATCATATCCACTTAGTAAGCTAAGATCCACATATCACTAAGAAATGAACCTACTTTGTCATGAAGCTCACCACTTTAGTTGTTTAGGTAGACTAAATTTCCAACCATAACAATTATGATTCTTAGATAGTTAATAGGAAAATATTTTCCCATATCTATCACATGGATAATACTAAAATCTATCCCTTTAGTATCTTAAACTTTAGGGTTTCCTATCCAAGTTTCTCCTAAATTTCACAATGGTATGTGGTTACTAAAACCTTAGGTTTAATCATATCTACTATACCTTACACAAGATAATCCATTGGCACCCCACTTTAGTATGAAACTACCTAGTTAGATGATTGAGGTCTTGAAATGTATTTTCTTTGGTAAGAACCCCACACTTAGTATTTGAGGGGTTTTCTTTTAAAATATCACCAATTTAATATTCATTATATTCATATTAAACATATAACTAATCCATAATATGAAATATTTATAATCTCATGTTTTATTCCTTTGTGTATGCATGCTTATAAAGATTTAGTTTTTTAATACCTATTCCATCTACCAAATTAATACGTTCACACCATATTAATGTGTAAATTTCTACACAACCCACAATTTGTGTTACTCACCCAAATATAAAATATAAAAATATTCATACAAATCCAAATTAACCCTATTCATAGGGTACATGAACTGTTCATATAAAGGATTATAATTATATGATATTGATAGTCTCTATATTAGTAACACTAGAGTCATATATAGCCAACCCTACCTTTCTTAAAACAATCAATTAGCTCTAAGATAGTGGGCGGTCAAACCAAAGTCTCTCTACCCAAGTATACTTTACTCAAAGTATAATCCAATTCATAATAACTTTAAAACCTAATATGTATAAACTATATACAACAACTAAATTTAAGCTACCAACTTTAATTACAAACCAAGTTCAAGGTAGATGAAAAATAAATCTTATATTGTCATACTTCGTATGTAATGTATGACTTGGAAATTTATAAAAACTAATTTATCATATATAATATTCATATTTCATAAACATTTTATAAACATGAATATTCTAAAGAAAATAAAAATAAAATAAATTTTATTTATTTTCCAAAACATGAGATATAAATATGAAAATTTTATATTTAATTTACGTATGAAAAATCACATTTTAAAATGTCTAATTTTATAAACATTTTATAAACTATAAGAAAATATATCAAAATATTAATTTTTTAAGAATTTTAAGTTATATTTTAATTGAAGGATGATAATGTGAATTACAAGTCACAAGTTATGATTGATACATAAAGGTAACCATTCATGAATCTTACATATCAATCATATCTTATCATATATCCAATATTAATCTATGGTTGATATCGTTGCTTATGATTAGTGTCGTTATAATGGTCCTATTGTATTTAACGATATCTTCTATATCATCACTATGAACTGATTCATTGTTTTTGTTAAACATGGGGTTCAATAGTATCTTATGATATCATATATCATATACTATTACATATACAAATTACATGGGTTTCAAGTATATCATACCTCGGTATATATAGAAACTGTACACTATGATTAATCCAAAAATAAAATCAAAATTCACTTATCAAACGTTATGATATGGGCTTAAAAAAATTATGGTAGGCATGTTCCTCAAAAAACTATATGAAAAACATGTTGATCCATTGAAGATCAAGTATCTAATACAACTTATGGGATTTAGGGTGTTCATCGAATGAACTTAGTAGTGGAAGAAACCCCATATATGCATGATCTATCTTCAACCAATTTAACATGCATAAATTTAAAAAGTAAAAACTTTCTTACCTTCATTGAATTGAGTTCTATCTCTTACTATTTTATACAGTACACTTGATAGGGATCACCACATTAGTATCCAAATTCCTCTTTCCTCTAAGGGATTGCATCAACCTTTGGATCTTTATTCATAACAAGAGGATCTTGCGATCTACCATGGTGTGCTAGAACCTTCCTCATGAAGACAAAGGGTGAACCAAGAAATATAAGAGAGATTTGGATTGGCTAGAAAACATTGAGGGTACCCACAATGGGAAGGATTTCATCCCTTTTATATACTCTCTTTATTAAATGAAGATAATCGTAACGCCGACTACAAAAACTATCATCTCATAGAAGTCGATATGTTATTTCCCATTGAACTATTATAAATTCATTTAAACTCTTCAAAAAAATGTTCACACTTTAATGAACATAAATAAATAAATCATATTGATTCATAACTAAAGAAAACTAAGGGAATATGTGGTAGTGATTAATGCATGTGATATCATATATCATGTGCCCCATTGTACACTATGATGGTATCCAATCGTAGGCTATGTGATAGGCATAAACATATCTATATTGTCAGCTAAAATTTAGGGATATCATAAAATATGATATCCATGATTTTAGTGTATCTCTAACTACACATACCCACACACCCACACACACACCCACATAATATAAATTTATATATATATATATATACATACATAAATACATATAAATATCTATAAATACATAAAAATATAAATAAATTTACACACACACACACACATATATAAATACACACACACACACATATAATTAAATATGACTGTATATAAATATAAATAAATAAATAAATATATATATATAAATACACACACACATATAAACACTCACATAATATAAATAAATATAATTACATATAGAAGGGTTGGAACATGATTCCTCCCCCACTATGGCGACAAACTAGGCGGAATGGACACCACTTTATTCCCTCCCTCACTGGAGGAAGAGGAAGTTATCTCGAATCCTATGGATACTCATATTAGGAATTTAACCCCTTCACCTCCCCATAACTTCTCCCTATATTTCTCAAAATCAAGGTTAGACGTAAAAACCCATCACATGCTAATGGGTCACCCATCCATCGAGTCTCCTACCTAGAGTTCATGAATCCATTAGCGCTCTTTAACCTATCACTAATGGATAGATTTGGAAAGAATCATACTTTAGTCAACTCTTTTGATAATTACATGTTTGATTCATTGGGTCTGGAAGATCGAGCAAGTATATGAATTTTGGATTTTTTCAATACTCTGATTCTCTTCTCTTCTAATGATTACCCAGTCACAACTTGGTCATATGATCCTCATGTTTATAATGGTTTTTTTCTCCTGGGTATAATGTTCTATAAATTTCAACTTAAATAGAGATCAAAACTCTATTGAGATTTAGATCTTCCTCCCTGTTTTTCCTCTTCCTTTTCATAATTTGGAATTTCTTAGGTTTATTAGTAATTTATTAGGTCTCTTCTTATGTTTCTACAATTTGACTCATTCAATTTTTCATCCCATCTCTCCTTGTGTTTCCATTGAAGTCAACATTTATAAGGTTCTAATGAATTTCTTTTTCATAGACCTATAAGGGGAGTATCTATAAAAAAAAAGTTTGATTTGAATCATGGGAAGACTATTGATCATATTTTAATAATTTGGGGCATGGTTTTCCTAAATTTCTTCATTACACTCAACCGACTAATTCATGCGAGGGTCCTTCATTAGGTAAGTAGACTTTGGGGGTTTATGTTGAAACAGATGTGGTAAAGGGTAATGTCATCACCCTAGTACCAAATTACAATGCTAGTTCCATTATTTTTTAGCCTGATCCAGTAAGTTAGTGTAACTTATTATGATTAATCTATTAGGTCCACTATTCTAAAGTTTATAACATGTTTCACAAGGAAGAAGCATTCTCCCATGGAAAAAAATTTTAACAATTTGGTCGATGGTCTAAGGTTTGATGTTATACAGAATGAACTGGAAACATATCCTAGTGGTCTAAGGGTTGGGGGAGCAGGGTCTCTCAACTTTCTCTGTAATAATATAATAAATAAAATACAACATCCACAATACTATTGTTAAGGTAAAAACATTAGAAATAATAACATTATAGAGTAATTATTCAAGAATTGGATACTAGAGTGGCTTTCTCAATAGTATTACTTCAAAATAGATTCAAGGTCCTTGGTGGAGTTAATTAAAACAATGAAATTTTGGAATAATGGAATGATTACATTCCAAAATGGAAAATGATCAATCCAAGTATCCACACAATAGAACAATTAGGGTAGAATCTCCCATAAAAGAAACAACATCCAAAAATCATAAAAAGTGGTATGATTTGATAACCTTGTTACAAAACATATGATTGGAAGGAAATAGATTGAAACACTGGAAGTTGAGATGGTCACAACCAAGGGATATCTCACACTGGAAGTGGGTAGTATACCACCAACCAAATTAAAACTCTTACTTCACTATAAAGGAGATATGGAGGATGAGCGTTTTCCTATATGAGGAACAAAGGAAGATATCCAGAGGATGTACAAAAGATAGATACTAGTCTTCATGAATGATGAACAAGAACAATGGATAAAATATCAAGACTGAATTTTGATTCATGACTTAAATATGAGAGAGATCAGTGTGGAAGAGTATATCCTTACCTGGGAAAAAAATGCTTGATTGCTTTGAATCTCTTGTTGAAGATGACCCAGAGAATAGGGAAATGACCATGGAATGGAGTTTACATAGGGTGTATGGATCTAACACTCTAAAATTCTATTGGAATAACCAAGTCATGTCTTTTGAGGCCAATCCCTCTGCTTCTATTTTCTCTCCTTGAGAGGATCACACTTAACCTACAAAAATGTATTTCTTGAAAAAAAAATATTTAATTTGAAGCAGCATATAAATGCATATAAATATATATAAATATACATAAATACATATAAATATCTATAAAAATAAATAAATAAAAATAAATTTACACACAGATATATATATATATAAATATATATAAATATATATATAAAAAATATAAACACATACACACACATATAAATAAATAAATAAATAAATAAATAAATAAATAAATAAATAAATAAATATGTATATACATCCACATAATATATGTAAATATATGTAAATATTAATGCATATAAACATCTATGAATATATATAATTATATATAATTATAAATAAATATACATAACTATATATATATATATAAATAAATATATAATTAAATATAATTAAATGTAAATATATTTTTTTGACAAAGAATTAAATATAAATATATAAATGTATATAAAAACATATAAATATACACACAGATATATCTATATACATATACATATACATATACATATACACCCTCATAATATATATAAATATATATAATTATAAATATATATGTAAATTAATATATATATATATATATAACTAAATATAATTCTATATACATAAACATATATAAATATATCCACAAAATTTATATAAATAAATATAAATACATAGAAATATATATGAATATATCTAAATATAAATAATACATATAAATAAATATAAATATATATAAATACAAACACACACATATACAATTAACTATAATTATATATAAATGCACACACACACACAGAAATGTACATAAATACATATAAATATAAATATAAATATATATAAATTGAAACACACACAAATATATATAAATACGCATACACATGAAAAACTATTAACCTTGAACTTACAACCATAAGGAATGTTCATGTCCATTATGGTTTAACTATAAATTCCATCCAAATTCAATCCTTGACATTCCCATGAGAGAAGTATATGAGATTAACCAAGCTAAGAAAATCATTGAAACATAAGAAACATCAGAAAACTAAATAAAAAAAAGTGGTAGGATTATCATAATTTCAACACTGTCATATGAATAGGAATAAAAAACCAGAGAATAAATTCATATCCCACCCAAAAAGCATAAGAATAACCTCTTAAATGAAGCAAAAACACCATTAAAAAAATCTAAAATTAGAGTAATTTAACTTAAAACTCAGTTTTAGAGTCTTTTTGGGGTTATTTGGATAAAAAAAATATGGTATAGGGTTACTCAATACCAAATATCATAGATATATTTATAATATTTGATTTAAAAGGTCTTAGATCCCAAATGGATATCTAAATAAAAATTTATAGTTGTTTGAAGTAGGAGTCTTATTTTCAAATTCTCTTAGAGAATTAATAAGTTTTTTTTATAATTAGTCATTACCAAATTTTTATTAAGTATAATCATATTTTTTTTATAATATTCGATTTGATAGATCTTATAGAACAAATAAACTCTCAGATCAAAAGTTATGATCATTTAAAATTGAAGCATGATTTTCAACTTCTCTTAGAACATTAGTAAAGTGAGAAAGTTTCATCCATGATTTTAATGTGTGTTTTCATTCATGTTTATATATAAATTTATACAAAAATAAATAATTGATGAAGTTTCAACTATGGTTTTATGGGTTGTTGTTTCTTGGGAAATTTTATTTTTTGGTCCCAAAGTAGAGGACGTTTCAAGAATTGGGACTTGGATCCGAATTATGAGGGTTGAAACATATTCAAAAGATGTTTTCAGACATGGATTGAGGATCTAGAGAAGTTTTTAGCACTTAGGTAAATTTTAGATTGTGTTCAGGAGACCCCTTTGCGGAATTTGTCCATATGAGTCCGATCACATCATGAAAAGCGAGGGTCATACTATTATGAGTGTTAAGTGGGTGATGGTCATTCCACAATCAATAGATTCACAACATGGTGGGTTGTTTGGATTTTTTTCTAATGGAAAGACCCTTATGAAGTGATCATGTGGTGAAGGGGATGTCACACTGTTATGATGAGCCTTATGAAGTGGGTTGGTGACCTAGTTTTTTCCCTTTGAACTATATGAAGGAAAAAAGGTTTCACCATAAAGTAATACTATAAGGAAGCATCATGGATGGGGTAATGAAGAATCATTATACAAAGAGGGAGTTAGTACCTTAGAGGTATATACCTTTCCCTAGAAAGGTTCACCGTGTCTCAACCCATAGGGGTCATTCCATGACTATGTCTAGCCATGGGTTAGGTCCTCTACCTAGGGGTGGTCATGTTGTGACCCAGAATGTCAACCCTAGTATGGAGGTAGGTCAGGGTTAAGACCTCTACTCAGGGTGGTCATGTTATATCTCAAGTGGGTTGCGCCACAACAGGGGTTGGCATAGGGGTGTTGCATCATGACCTTCATGGTCGCATCATGACTGACCTATACCCCTGATTTTTTAAAAATGAAAAAAATAATCATTTATCAATAAAAAAATTTAGATTTTAGGGTGATTGAATCATCAAGAGAGGTCCATTTAGCCTACTATCCCCCTCACTCATCCCTTTTTCTACCCCCTTTGGAGAGGGGTATTTTTATAGTGATTTGATGAAGATTTCATGTGAAATATCTCCCCTTTAATCTATTTATGTTTTCCCTTCACTAACCCTCAAATTTAGTAAGATTTTGACTTAGGGTTTGGTGATTATTACATTAGATCATGGTGGAATCAGTAAAGGATGATGTGGCTTTTTCTTAGCATGGATAGAGGAGGTCCTTAGAGGATAAACTGCAATATCACAAAATTTTTTGGAGATGAATCATGCTCATTTTCTGTTAATATTTTACCCTTGTTTTGGTATATCTTTGGTGGTTTTTTTGGTGTGTTTTAGGTGGAAATTGGGAATTTTGGAAGCAAAAGGGAAAGTGCATGGTTGGCGCACAATTTTCCCAAACCGCGCACCTACCCCCAGGAAACCAGGAAACCTTAGAAAGATGGGGATTGTATAGTTGACACATTTTTTTTCAAATTGTGTTCCCTATTAGAAGAAAGAATACACCCCTAAGAAGAGGTTCACAGTTAGGGCATGCGGTTTGGCAAACCATCTACCCATGCCCATGAAATCATGCGTGTGATTTTTATTCCCTCAAAAAATTGTTTTAAAATTCATGAACCACCATATTTCACCCTTATTCACCCTTATTATACCTAATATTATTTACTATGATTTTAGAGGCTTTCGAATGGATTCCAAGTCCTTATGAATTCCATTATTGATGAATCAAAGATCCTATTGACAGATTTTCACCTCTCCCAGTAAGAAACCTATTCTAGTTTGGATTTATCTCTATCTTATCTCGATTTTTAGATAAATATGAATGTTTTATTCCCTATTGGGGATGGATTTATATCTAGGTTTTGATATATCTTAATATTTTTTATCTTTATCTTGGTTTTTGTTCTATATATCCTTCTTTGTTGTGAAATTGATTGTTCCGCTTCAATTTGGGAATTTATGTCTTGATGAACATTCATAAAAAACCTTGAGGTAGGTGGTCTAAATTTCAATTACCACAGTCTTAGTTTTAATTATGTGTGTGAAATTGTGCAATTTAAATTTACATGATTGGTAAATTTTATCCTAAATTGAACTGATTAGATTAAATTTCCACGTCATAATAAAATGGGTTGAACTTGGGGAAGTTTAAATTGGTTGAATTGTGATTAGGTAATTATTGAGTTATTAAGATTATGGAATTGGTCAATTAATGATATGTTTAATTTATTAATAATGGGAAATAAATGTGTGGTTGTCTTAACCTTGAGGGGTTAATGGGGTATATGATTAATTTTTTATAAATGGTTTAATGGTGAATTCTTCATATTTCTTCATGTGATTAAAGTGAGGAACCATGATTAAATTGATAATTGAAATGGGAAAATTTGATGAGAATGTTGATAAGAAGGTTAATGATGCTTAACCTTTATGAATATGGAATTATGATATATATGATATTGTGATATATGTGATATTGTGATATATGTGATATTGTGATATATATGTGTGAGACATGGATTGATGCTTCAAAATCCCATATGTTACTGAATGATATACATGTGTGGGACATGGGAAAATTTCATATGTGATTGACTGATATAAGTGTGAAGGACATGGAATGATGCTTAAAAAGTCTATATGTGATAACAACGAGTTATGGGACATTGAATGATTCTTCAAATACCTATGGGGTGCTAGACTTGGCATTCAGAGGCCTAAAATTTTGGTATTGGACTATGGTTTCAAGTAGTCGTGATATGAAATTTAATTTGAATAGATAATGAAATAAGATGTTAAAATTAATTGTGAATACCTATGTGATATATTTTAGACTTCAACATGGGACAAATAAGGTATTGGTGGATAGGGTGTCATCATGAGACCGAGTAAATTATGTGGTTAGTTAAAGAATAATTGAATTGGTAAACTACTTATTTTATCACTTGTACTTCATTCTTTATACAACTGTATACACTGTTATAGACTAGATATTGTTTTAGACACCATTGGCAGTGGTCTACTAAGTTTTACTCACATCCTACTTTTTATTCCCAATCGGTACCCAAATAGACTTAATGTTTTCAGGATAGGATAAGGGCAAGAGCCCTATGTTAGATGATTAAGTTGGGATGAAGCATGGATGAAGGAACCATACATGGTTTCTAGACCCACTTGGGATTTTTTAGTGTCTTTAATTTTAGGGTTTACATTTGAAACTTGACACATATATGTAATGACATATCTATAGATTTTATTGGATATTTTTTCCTATTCTGATTCATTATGTATTACTGGTTTGTATAGGTTATGGTATCATTCTAATTCCCATTTATTATTAATTGGATATTTTTTATTTGTCTATTTATGCTATTACGTTACTCTGATAAAGAGGTTATAGTATCTCCATATTACATATTATACCCTCAATGGTAGTCAATATCCTCTGGCATACGGGGAGGCTCACTTGAGGTCATGTGACCAACTGGATTGGGGCACCGATATGTGGCACCCAGGTCAGGATGTTACAAAGTGGTATCAAAGCACAATTTTTTTTTCTTTTTTTTGTCTTTCTATATGGTAAAGGTAGATAAGTGAATAGGAAGAGTTGGGCCTTGGTAATGATCTTGTTCATAATATTAGCTAACCGATGTATGTAGAAAAACCCAAGTACCGAGGGTGGAATTTTTTTATTGATGTTTACTATTACAGTTGTATGTTATTTCACCTTGGGTGATGCACTTGTTGTGTGATGTTATTTTTTTTTTATGAGATTTTATTCATGGATCATTGAGGCATGGAATTTGATCATATATGCATCATTTTTTTCACTTAGTAATTATTGTGACATGTATCATTTTAGGAACACATGAAAAACAAGGTTTTGAGGTGAGTTGTTTAAATAAAAGTGATTTTATTTACTTGTGATATTTAAATGTAAATAGTTCCTAATATTGAAAATTTTAAAATGATGATAAATGTGGTAAATGAAATGGATAAATGGGTGACTAATGAGAAACTTTGACATGTGAAAATGTTTACCCTATGTTAGACATGACCTAGATGAGGGATGGTTGAGGTTAATGATAGTGCATCATTTTTGACCATGTGGTAGGGTATCGAGGATTACTTGTTATGAATTTCTGTGAATCCATATTATGTAAATGTGTTAATGTTTTGTAATGTGTACTAATACATATATTTGGAATTGTATATATATACCTCCACGAAAACTATTGTCTATAAAATGATGAGAGGAAATGGATAGAAATAATTCCCCAGTATTGGAACCTGAAGCACTAATAGTACTGGGTGAAGGAGATGGGGAGCATTTCCGTGAGAGCTTTTATCATTTCTTGAAGCTTATGGAAAGGGACCCAGGGTGGGTTATGAAGAGTATGTCATACATAAAACAATATTTTTAGTTCCTTTACCCTATGAAATTTACTATAGAGGGTGGAACTGTGGCATTTGAGTTCTATATTGAGTTTATCCAGATGATCCTTGAACACTTGGAGACTCCTACTGAGAAGAGAGTCAAAATGGCTGCTTATATGTTATGTGATCAAGCTAATAATTGGTGGGACATCTGGAATTGTTATGGAAAGCTAGAAAATATGGATTGGAAAGAATTTTAGGAGAATTTATTGGATCACTTTTACCCTAAGATGCTCAGGCAGGAGAGGGAAGACAAGTTCATGAGACTGAACCAGGGGATTATGTTTGTGATGGACTATGAAGGATGATTTATATATTTGTAGTGATTTATTCCAATGCTAGATAGATATAAGGTGACTGTGAAAAAATAGTTACAATATGGGCTTAAATGAAAGATTAAGTCTCATGTTAATATATTTAGGTTAAATAAGTTTTCATAGGTGGTGAATCAACCTATTATATCTGAGGGGAGCCTGAAGGAGGCTTTGAGTGGAGGACAGGTGAATTCCACTATATTACCAAGATATATGTCTTCCGAGAGTAGGAAGATTCTATTCAATAATGTAAACTAGGGAGATAATAAGAAGAGTATATAGGGGGAAGTATAAGTGACTCAGGATATTAATCAAGTGATCGTCCACTAGTGCGGTAGGCTAGGTCACATACATTGACTGTTACCCTAACCAATGGTAGAGTGCCAAGTTTTAGACAGGATGATGCATCTATAATGATTCTACCATAACCCACGATAGGTGGATAGTGACAGAGGAGATAAGAAAAATTAGAGTGATAGAAGGTGATCTTCTTAACCATGTCAGTCCAGAAACTATAGTTTTACTGTTCATGGAGGTTGAGGAAGTAGATGTGGTACTTCTGGAAAAAATCATCCATATAAGTAGAGTGGTTCAGCTAAGGGGGCTAATACTATAGCACAGGGAAAAGGGGCATGATAGTTGTATGCAGTTCAGTCAACACTTGTGGATAGAGAAGTTGGACCATCAATAGTATGAGGTACTATTCTTGTTTATTCTATGATTTCTAGAGCCTTATTCAAAAATTTTGCCTCTCATTCCTTTATATTTTCATAACTTTTGAATGGTTTGATCTTAGTGGTGGAGTTCGTGAGCAGGGTTATGATGATATATACACCTTTGGGAGAACAATTGAGATACATATGTTTATGTAAGGGGTGTTCTCTCGAGGTTGGGGAATATCGTTTTATATGGGATCTCTACATACTTGACATGTGAAGATTTGATGTGATTTTTGGGATGGTTTGGTTAGTAGAATACTGAAACCACATATATTTTTACCATAGGAGAGTGTCTTTTATATCTCATGAGGGTAAAAATTATGTTCATCATGGAGAATGGGATATCAAGGTAGGATGTGAAGGGATAATTATTAATAAACTGGGGGATTTCACCACCCAGGTTTCAAATATTTTTCTGAATTATGGGGGTGTGAAGTAGGATGTATTTCCACCAATAGTAGACTGATTCTAGGATGTGTTTCCTGAGGAATTATTAGGGACTCCACCTGATAGGGATGTGGAGTTTACTATTGATCTCATGCCTGTATCTGAGTCAGTTTCCATTCCACCGTACAAAATGGTACCGATAGAGCTTCAAGAGCTTAAGACTAAACTGGTAGAATTTATAGACAAGTGATTTATCCATCAAAGTATGTTTCCTTGGTGTTCTCTAGTTTTTTTAACGAATGATGAAGAGTATTTTCAATTGTGTGTTGATTACCATAAGTTTAACTGGATGAGAGTGAAGAACCAGTATCCTCTTATGCATATCGACAATATCTTTGACCATTTTAGAGGATATTTCATGTTATTTAAGATTTAATTGAGATCAGGGTATCATTATTTAATATTTATACTTTCTAATATACCATAGAAAACCTTTAGAATTTGGTATGGACTTTATGAGTTCATCATGATGCCGTTTCGGCTAACAAATGCACCTATTGTGTTTATGGACTTGATAAATCAAATCTTCCACTTATATCTGGATTGATTTTTGGTAGTATTTTTAGATGAAATCTTAGTGTACTCCAAGAATCATGATGGTCATTACCAATGTATTGACATCATCCTGAGTACATTGTGAGATAATCAAATATATACCAATCTATCTAAGTGTCAATTCTGGATTAATCAGGTATATTTCTTAGGAAAAATCATCTTGGAGGAAGGTGTGTTAGTGGAACCATATAACGTACCAAAAATTGTTTCTTGGGAGAATCCTAATAATTTATTTGATATACATAGTTTTTTGGGTTTAAAGGTCTATTATCAGAGGTTCATCTAGGATTTTCCCACTTGGTGGAACCACTTTTGAGCTTGACCAAGAAGGGAGTTAAGATTAAATGGTCGGGATCATGTGAAAATTCTTTCTAGGAGTTATAGAAACACTTGAAAACCACTCTAATCTTGACCCTACTTGAGACATGGAGGAGTATATAGTGTTTTGTGATGCATATGGGATAAGACTTGGAGCATTGTTAATGCAAGGAGATCGATTTGTGGCATATGATTCATGAAAGTTGAGGACAAATGAATAGAATTACCCTATGTACAACCTTAAGTTAGATGCAATGGTTTATACTTTGAACTGTTGGTGGAATTATATATTGGGAAAAAAGTTTATTGTGTATACTGATCATAAGAGCTTAAAGTATATCTTTTCAATATAAGACTTAAATCTATAGCAGCAGAGGTGGATCAAGTATATGCATTCATTTGATTTTGATCTAGAATATATTCTTGGGAAGAGAAATGGTATTGAAAATTCTTTGAATAGGAAAATATAGACTCAGGAAGTTCAGGAGTCTAGCTCTGAGTGGAAGATGATGACCAAACTGGCTGAAATGTATGTTATGGTTCAGAAGGGCCAAGAGTATATGACCTTCATATCAGTATCAATGGAATCCAAACTTTTGAGATAGACCAAGGAGAGGTAGTATGAGGATCCAGAGTGTTTGGCCTAAAGAGAAATCCTCGAATGAGGAGCATCAAATTCTGATTGAACTATCGATGAGGATGAGATCATCTATTTCTGGGTCCATGTAGTTGTGACTACTTGTATGTGGGAGGGACTGATGTGTGATTTTCATGCCTCAAAGTGTGCGTTGCATCCAATTTTGACCAAAATTTACCATGACCTACGTTGATAGTATTGGAGGCCATGTATGAAAAAGGAGATCACTAGGTTCATGACACGATGCTACACTTTTCAATAGTTAAAGGACGAGCATCAATGACCTGGTGGTTTACTACAGGTGTTTCCCATTCCATAATGGAAGTGGGATGATGTTACCATGGATTTCATGGTGGGTATCTCAAGGATTCCTCAGAATAATGATACTATTTGGGTGATTGTGGACTAAATTATGAAAGTAGAACATTTCTTGCCTATACGGGAGATGTTATTAGTGGATTAGTTAAGAGACATGTACGTTCGGGAGGTGGTCCATCTGTACAGAGTGCTATAAAGTATAGTTTCAGACCATGAATCATGTTTCACCTCATGCTTTTGGAAAGGATTGTCGAAGGCACTTGGTACATAGGTATTGTTGAATATAACTTTCCACCCACAAACATATGGGTAGTTAGAGCACCCTATATAGGTTTTGGAGGATATACTTGAGAATGCATTATCAATTTTGGTGGGTATTAGGATAAACACTTATCACTCATTGAGTTCACCTATAACAACAATTATTAGAAAACTATTCAGATGGAACCATATGAGGCACTTTATGGTAGGCCATGTAGATCACCTCTATATTGAATGTAGGTAGGTGAGTCAGAACTGTTGGGAATGTGTTTTGTGAAAGATTAATCAGAGTAGGTTCAATTGATTCGGAAACATATAGCTATGAATCAAAGTAAACAGAAGTCATATGTTGATAGACATTGATGGCTCCTTGAGTTTATAGAGGGTGACCATGTGTTCCTTTGATTGTCACCAAGATTGGGTCACTGTAGGATTCAAATATAGGAAAATTTGGCACCTAGGTTTGTTAAACCTTTTAAGGTTGTGAAGAATATTGGGCTAGTGCCATACTGATTGTCTCTTCCACAAATATATTGTGCTATGCATAATGTTTTTCATGTGTCACATCTTCAATGATATAACCCCGACCATTCACATGTGATCGATGTGGATGATTTTGATCTTGAGTCAGATGCATCCTTTGAGGAGCATCTAATACATGTTATGGATTGTAGTGAGAAAGTGTTTCGAGGAAAGTCTATGCCTATAATTCTAGTGTTTTGGAAACATGGTCATGTTTATGAGGAAACATGAGAGAGAGAATTAGATATGTGGTCTTAGTGGCCCATCTTTTTACCATAGAATCTTATAGATTTTTGGGAGTGTAGCTCAAGGATGAGATATTATAAGGTGGGATGATTGCGAGATCCCAAACTTTTCTAGAGATGACTCATGCTCATTTCTAGGTACTCTCATAACATTTTTTGGTATATCTTTTATGGGTTTTTTCGAGGTGTTTTAGGTGGAAATTGGTAATTTTAGAAGAAAAAAGGTAGTGCACAGTTGGTGCATGGTTTTCCCAAACTGTGCACCTACCCCCAGCAAACCATGAAACCCCAAGAAGAGAGGGATTTCATGGTCGGTGCATAGTTTTTCAAACCATTCACCCCTACCTAGGAAACCGTTCATGTGTTTTTTATTCCCCCTAAAAATTGTTTTAAAATTTATGAACCCCCTATATTTCACCCTCATTCACCCCTATTGGACCTAAGACAATTTCATACAATTTTAGAGGATCCAAATAGATTCCAAGGCCTTCCAAACTCCCTTCTTGACAAATCAAAGATCTGATTGATAGATCTACACCTCTCCCAGTAAGAAATCTCTTCTCATTGGGATTTATCTCTCTCCTTTATCTCTTTCCAGATAAAGAGAAATTTTTTATTCCATATTGGTGATGGGTTTAGATCTAGGTTTTGATATATATTAATCTATTTGATCATGATCTAGGTTTTGGTTCTAGATCTTGTTCTTAATTGTGAAATCGATTGTTCTTCTTCAATTTGGGGATTTCTTGCTTGACGAACATTCACCAACGACCCTGAGGTAGGTGGTATAAATATCAATTCATATAGTATTATTTTTAATTATGTGTGTGAAACTGTGTAATTTAAATTTTCATGATTGGGAAATTATATCTGAAATTGAATTGATTAACTTAAATTTTTATGTGATAATGAAATGGGTTGAACTTGGGGAAATTGAAATTAGTTGAATTTTGATTATGAAATTTTTGGGTTATTGGGATTATGGAATTGGTAAATCAATGAGATGTTGAATTTATTGATAATGGGAAATAAATGGGTAGTTGTATTAACCTTGAGGGATTAATGGGGTATATGACTAATTGTTGATAAATGGTTTAATGGTGAATTGTTCATATTATTCCATACAATTAAAGTGAGGAACCATGATTAAATTGATAATTTAAATGGGACACTTTGATGATAATGTTGACAATAAGGTTAATGATTCTTAACCTTGATGAATATGGAATTTTTATATATGTGATATTGTGATATATGTGATATATGTGATATTGTGATATACATGTGAGAGACATGGAATGATGCTTCAAAAGCCTATATGTGATTGAATAATATATGAGTGTGGGATATGGACTGCTGCTTCAAAATCCAATATGTGATTGACTGATATATATGTGCGAGACATGGAATGATTCTCCAAAATCCCATATGTGATAATAATGGGTTGTGGGACATGGAATGATGCTTCAAATAACCATGGGGTGCTAGACATGGAATTTTAGTCCCAAAAATGTTGGAACTGAACTATGTTTCCAAGTATCTATGATATGAAATTGAATTTTAATGGATAATAAAATCCCATGTTAAAATGAACTATTAATCCCTCTGTGATATGTTTCAGAATCTGGCATGGTCCAAAGCAGGTATTGGTGGTTAGAGTGTAATCATGAACCCAGGTAAATTATGTGGTTAATTAAAGAATAATTGAAAATGTTAAAATTCTTATTTTATCACTTTTACTTCATTCTTTATAAAACCCCATACACTTTTATAGATTAGATATTGTTTTAGACACCATTGGTGGTGGACTAATGATTTTTAATCACACCCTACTTGGGATGTCTGATCGATACCTAAATAAACTTCATGTTTATAGGACATGATAAGGTAAAGAGACCTATGTTAGATGACTTAGTTGGGATGGAACATGGATGAGGGAACTAGACATGGTGTTGGGACCCACTTGGGAGTTTTCAGTGTCTTTAATTTTGAGTTTTTCATTTGAAACTTGACACACATATGACATGACACATATAAAACTTTTATTGGATTTTTTTATTATTATGGTTCATTATGTATTTTTAGTTTGTATTGGTTATGGTATCATTATGATTCTTGTTTATTATTAATTGGATATTGTTTCATTGTATATTTATACTATTGTGTTACTCAGATAAAGAGGGAATTTTCTCTCCATGTTATATATTAGACCCTCACTGCTAATCGGTATCCATTAGCATATGGAAAGGTGATCTTGAGGTTATGTGACCAACCAAATCGGGGCACTGGTATGTGAAACCTAGGTCTGGATTTTACACAAACACATGAGGTTTCATGTGGTTTTATCGATCTAAGGATGCCCGATGAGTTTTTAAGTGATTATTTATCTTTGGTTTAATTTGAATAATTAATTATAATGGGTTATAATTATTTATTTTAGTGTTATGTCATTATATAGGATCTTGAGTAGCGGTGTGATATTGGATAAGGCATGGTGGGATGAGTGTGAATAGATCTTGGTGTGGGTAAATAGAGCTTGGAGTGAGTGAAAAATCCTTAGTGGATATAGGCGGTCCCTCTAATATAGAACTATATGATTGTTTATGCATGAGTGTGCATGAATTCATGTTTTCATGGGATCAGGTAAAATGGATAGGGATGAGTATAAAAACCCTACTCTTTATTACATATTTAAACATGATTTATTACATAAACTTTCACTTAAGACAACTCTGAGGATCAAGAGGTCTAGTGTCTTGGGAAATTAGGAACATTACAGGACAACTTAATACATAAAATAAAAAATCTTTATTGAAAAATTCTTTTACATGACCACAAAATTCCTTCATACTTTCATTTTAGGGGATAACCTGAGGGAATACATAAGAAAAGGCTGAGTTATAAAGCCCATTAAGGGAGTAAACAAGGCATAACATGAATAATACAATACATGTTAGGAAATAGGCATACAAATGGATCACAAGAGAAACATGAACATAAAGTCATGATATAGAATGATCATCATAACATGGAAATGTGAAAACAACATAAAACATGATATTAGCATGAGCCAAGGCTCACTGCACATGGATTAGCATGAGTAAACCCTCATTGCACATGAATTAGCATAAGTAAACCCTAATTTTACATGAATTATCATGAGTAAACCCTAATTACACATGAATTATCCTGAGTAAACCCTCATTTCACATGGTGTATCATGATACTAAACATTACCCAATGCATTGGAGCGCTATCAGGGCACACCCTTTATAAACATTTTATTTCATGCATAAGTGTGCCACATGGATCATATAACATAGAATCATTCAACATCATAATTTATTCCATGATAAAGGAATGTGGAATATATACATGAAATTTTATAATCAATAAGTATATATTCATAAAGGTTAATATCCTTGATAGAGAAATGGGAATGGTAGTCACTACACAATGATTTTGGTATGGAAAATTGCGGTGAAATTTTGGCAGCCTAACGGTGTGACATAAAAATTCATAAAAATGATTTATGAGAGATAAAGGGGTCTCTAATCATATGTACATGAAATTTAAGGTAAGGGGGTCATATAGATACATGTACAACACATGGAATTTGGAAATAGAAGGCGTAACATAATAAAGAAACTTGAAGAAAGAGGATAAATGGAATAACTCTTATGAAATTTTGACATGGTAATGGGTGTACATGGGAGGGATTAATGAGAGATAAAGAGGTATATAATCATTAAAACATAAGCATGGAGTTATGGCGGAGTTATGAAATCATACCTCAACATTTTTAATTGAAAATTAAAGGGTATAACAATATAAATAAACTTGGACAAAAATGAGAAAGGAAGAAATACCTTACTTGAGTGTGTGAATTTAAGAGATTAAGAAGGGGATTATTGAGATCTTGGGGCACCTTAGGAGGATTCTAGAGATAGTAGGTCATATTAGGGACTTTATCCAAGGATTTTTATGGAATATAAGGGGGATCTTGGGTGGGTTTATATAGAAAATGATAGGGGAATTCTTTAATATTTCATAAACATAGGTTTTGGAATCTATATAATTAAACATTCAAAACCACATACCTTCCCATGGTTTTCCCATGGTTTTTTTACAAAGGAAATTGAAAAAAATTATTTTATAAGTCCAAAGGCATAAATTTTTAAAATATTAGTTTTTCTTATGTGAAGGTGAGTCACACTCTCAAAGAAATCATTTTACAATGTTAAAATATTTTATAAGTCTTGGAGGGTCCACTAAGGCATTATAAAATTAGTCAAGAAAATTTAAAATCACATTATTTTAATGGTAAAACATATATTGGCCGAATATACCTTTTATACTATTTTATTAAATCACTATTGGATCATTATGATTTCATAAAACACATTATATATTTATATGGTATTTAATTTTTACTGAAAAATTTGATTGTCTTAGAAAATTATGAAAATTTCACCATTGGATAATTTAAATGTCATGATTCCAAAAATAATATTAATTTTATCTAAATAATTTTCTAAATATGTGAATTTTTTACTTTTAAAATAAAAACCGACATTTATTGAAAATTCATGGGTTTTGACAAAAACAGTTTTCAAACCTTAATAAAAATTAAAACTGTGTTAATAAAAATTATATGATAATTTATATTTAATAAAAATTAATTTAGTAATAATATTTTATTAAAATTTTATTTAATTCAAAAATCCATTAATTCATCAAAATATATTTCTTAATTGAATTTAAATATTAACTAAAAATAATATTTGTGCTTTAAAAACCATTTAAAAAGTAACAATAATAAGATGAATGTATATTATTTATTATATAAAAAAATAGTGCACATAATAATAATGCTAGGGTCTTATTATATATCCCTTTATTACACCATCATATGCCCTAAGAGTATGGTGTGCGATGGTGGTGCTTTCTTGAGGCAGTTTGGTGAACATGGTTTGGGCCGTGATCTCAATGTGCTTGAACTTCTCCCACAAACGGTTTATATCATGATTAATTTTTGGATTTCAGATTGGGATTGGTCTAGGGAAAATCCCATAAATTATATCTCCCTTGAAAGATTTGATAAATGGGCTTCAAATGGAACAATACAACTGGTCGAAGCCATCACTTCCCTTGTTTGTGTCAAAAGGTTTTGTTAAAACCCTATATTTATACTAGTCATGTGATCAATGTTCAAAGGCTATATTATCAATGGAAATGATACTTAATGGTTATTTAAACCCAATAAAAAAATGAATATGTTTTCTATTAGACTTAAAAAAATGGAATTTTATTCATAAAAATTCATATCGTTACAACATTCCCCCCTTAATAAATTTCACCCTCAAAATTTCCTTTTCCCACAATAAAACAGACAAGGGTAACTCTGCCTCATTACTTCCTCTAGTTCCCACATTCTTCTTCAAACTCTTGGTTTCTCCACAACACTTTGACAAGGGGAATTGTCTTATTTCGTAGAACTTTTTTCCTATGATCTAAGATCTTCACAGGATTCTATTAATAGGAGAGGTCATTCTACAATGGTACCACCTTAGAATTGAGTACATGCAATGGTTCAGGTATGTGCTTCCTCAAGATTGATACATGGAATACATCATGTACTTGAGACAGGTTCAGTGGGAGTGCTAGTTGATAGGCCACTACTCCAATGCGATCAAGGATCTCAAAATGGTCGATGTACCTTGGACTAATCTTTCCCTTATTACCAAATCTCATAACTATCCTACATGGTGATGTGTGGAGGAATACCATGTCTCCAACATCAAACTCTAGGACTTGTCGATGATTATCATCATAGCTCTTTTTTTCAACTATGAAAAACTTTAATGTGCTGTTGTATGGTCTTAACCTTCTCCACAATTTCTTCGACCATTTCTGGAACTTGGAGTTTTTTCTCCCCAAATTCATCCCAACATGCCGGTGTTCTGCATATCTTCCCATAAAGGGCTTCATAAGGAGCCATTTGGATGCTTGAGTGAAAACTGTTATTGTAAGAGAACTCAAACAGAGGAAGATGTTGATCCCATCCTTCTTTGAAGTCCATTGATCATGCTCTCAACATCTCATCAAATGTTTGGATATTCCGCTCATATTTACCATCAGTTTGAGGATGATAAGTCCTACTGAAGTTTATCTCAATATTCAAATCATTTTGGAGACTCTTTCAGAACTTAGAGGTGAATCTTGGATCTCGATTGAATATAATCAATAGTGGTACTCTATACAACCTTACCAATTCTCTGATGTATATCTGTGCCAGTTGATCCAATGAAAAATCCTCTTGAATTTAAATGAAGTGTGAAGTCTTTTTAAGATGATCCAAAACAACCTAGATAACATTTTTTCTTTTGGATGTATTCGTAAGTACAGTGACAAAGTCCATGGCGATGTTCTCCCATTTCCATGTTGTTCTAGGTAATGGTTGCATCATCCCCTTAGACTTATGGCTCTCAACCTTCACTTGCTGACATACCAGACACTTTTATGTATACTCAATGATATCCTTATTCATTTTATCCGACCAATAATTATCTCAGAGATATTGATACATATTTTTTCTTCCTAAGTGAATAGAGAAATTCGAACTATGTGCATCATCTAAAAGTTCTTTCTTTAACTCCAGATTTGATGGAACACATAGTCTTGACCCAAATATCCCAATTCCTTATTCATTAACATTGAAATCTGTGGATTTCCATTTTCTGATAGTTTCTACTTTCTTTTGAATTACCACATCATCCTTTTGAGAATCCTTTAACCTTTCCAAAAGAGACAATTGAGCAATCATTTGTGAAAGGATTGATGATGTTCCCTTATTTATTATTCCCATGTCCATCTTCATCAAATCTAAGAAGATTGGATCCTTTTAAATTCTCATCAATGAAAGAGTTTCTAGATCCTTTCTACTTAGAGCATCTGTCAACTTGTTCAATTTCCCAAGGTGGTAATGGATTAAGTAGTCATAGTATATGATCAGCTCTAACCATATTCATTGGTTCATGTTCAGATATTTTAGTGTGAATATATACATGGGGATTTTGTGACCCGTATATATTTCAAACTTCTCCCCAAACAAGTAATGTTTCAAAATTTTCAAAGCAAATATTACTATGGACAACTACAAATCATGTGTTAGATATTTATGCTCATGAAATTTCAATTTCCTTGAAGCATAGGCAATGAATTTTTCATTTTTCATCAACACACAACCCAAGACATTCTTTGAATCATCACTAAATACAACAAAAAGTTCTACAATTGTGGGTAGTGTGAGCACATGCTCAGTGATAAGACTCCTTTTCAACTCTTTGAAGATTTATTCTCATTCATCCTTCCAAAAAAACTTTACTCCCTTCCAAGTTATCCTGGTAAGAGGGTTTGAAAATCTTGAGAAATTTATCATAAATCAATGATAATATTCAGCTAACCTAAGAAAGCTATAGATATCCATCATAGATGTTGGCCTCAACCATCAATAAATTGCATTTTTCTTGGAGGAATCCACAGATATCCCATTACTTGTGATGATATGACCCAATAATGAGGCTTCCTTCAACCAAAACTCACACTTTCTGTACTTTGCATAGAGCTTCTACTTTCTCAAGGTATTTAGTACAATGCTTAGATTCTCCTCATGCTCCTCCTTGGTTTTGGAGTATATTATAATACCATCTATAAATACTACCAAAAATTTGTTGAGGTAATCTCTAAAGACTCCATTCATCATGTCCATGAAGATTTCTGGAGCATTAGTAAGTCCTAAAGTCATTATTATGAATTCATAGTACCCATACCTTGTACGAAAAGTAGTCTTGGGGATATCCTACTTCTTTATCCTTACTTGGTAATATCCCAACTGTAGAACCATCTTGGAGAAGTATTGTGATCCATGTTTATAATCAAACAATTCATCAATTCATGGAATAGGATACTTTTTCTTTATCATTATTTTGTTGAGCTCACGATGATCAATGAAAAGGCGCATTGACCCATCATTTTTCTTGACAAAGAGGACTGGTGCACCCCATGGTGAAGAACTTGGGTGTATAAAACCTCTATCCAAATTATCCTGTATTTTTTTATTTATCTCCTTAATCTCTACAATATCCATTCTATATGGAGTCTTGGATATTTTCAATTCCCCATGTATGTGATTAATCAGAATTCAACATCTCTTTTAGGAGGAAGACAAGAAAATTCCTCGAGAAACACTTCATCTAATTACCTCACAATAGCCATGTCTTATAGGATGGTTCCTTCCTTTGACTCAATCATATGAGCAATATATGCATGATCATAGGGTAGTAATATCCATGCTTGAGATGATGGTGCTAAAGAAGATTCATCCTCCTTTTTTCAATTGTACATAATCAGTGGTCAATTCTCCATATAGAGAGTGATTTACCTCTCATGGTAATTTATGTTGGCTCTATATAGTGAAATCTAATCCATGCCAAGAATTTCATCAAATTCCATTAGAGGGAGTATTATGAGGTTCACCGGGAAGTTAAATCCACAAATTGTGATAGGGGGGAGTTATATTCATGGGATGCAATAATTGCCCATTTTCTGTTCTCACCAACATCTCTACTTCCATAATTTTTGGTGGCGTTGGTATTGTTCTACTAAAATTTTGAGATATAAAAGAATGCCTAGAACCAAAATAAAAAAATGTTCGCTATTATTTAATGAATAAATAGCATACCTGTCACCACTTCATTGTTAGGATTTTCTTTTATGATAGTGATGGAAAAAGCTCGCCCTTGCTGCCTTGGAGGTTGTTGGTTGCCTCTGAAAACCCTTGGCTTATGGAACTGGTTTGAAAAGTGCCCTGGTTATTTGCAATTATAGAAATGAAAAATTAATTGAGGTTTGAACTGAGCATTTATCTCCTATGTCATAGTATAAGGCTTTTATTTTCATAAATTAATGTTTAGGTACCCTTCTCTTCCACACCTAAAGAATTTCCTCGTCCCCTTCAGGTAATTTCTAGGGTGATTCTTTCTGAACCTTTGGTAAGTAGGGTGCTAGAATTTATTATCACCATTGAATTTATCGATCAGACCGCCAGAATTGAAGTACACTTTCCACTTCTTATCCCCATGATACCCCAGAGATTCAACAATCTCCATTTCTACTTTGAGGTAACATCAGACAACTTCCTCATAGATATCAAAGTCACGAATCGCTAGGGCTTTCCGTAGTCTAGGTTTTCACCCACCAAATAAGCAGTCAACCTTGAATTCTAGGGTAATGAAAAAGATAAAGGCGCATCGTGAAAGCCTTGTGAAGTTTTACTTGTATGTTCCTATGGATTCATTGTCTTTTTTATTGAGGGAAAACAATTCCCTTTCCATCTTATGTCTGAGGGTGCGAGGAAAATATTTATCAAAAAATATTTTCCAAAAATCCTTCCATTATAACACCTCGATAACTTCCTCAGGCTTTTTATTTTTGATCAATGTCCACCATAGATTATCTTTACCCTTCACATGATAAGCATACAGAAGAAAATTATCTTGTTAGGAACATTGAAGGATGGAGGAGATCTTCTCAATGGAGTTGATCCATTGTTTGGTGATTGAGGGATCAGATGATCCATTAAAAGTAGGAGGAATTTATCTCATGAAGCTCTCAATTGCAGCTTGTTATTTCTGGGGGGGGTTAGACATTCCTCTTGAACTATTTTTCTATTCAAAACTTGAGTTAACTGAGAGAGTATCGTAACAAAGTTTTCAATTCCTTCTCCCATTAGATTAGGCATCTCATTAGAACATTCATCACATTGATCTTCACATCGGTTGTTAGCCTGAGTCCTTCTATTACCAGTCATTGGCTGAAATAAAAGAAAATTTAGGGGTAATACATAAAGGAAAATCCAATGACAAAAAAGGATAACTTATAAATTACATTTATTTCCTTAACTTATGAAATTATAGGCTTTAATATATTCTATTCATGATATAATTCCCATCATATATTATTAGGGGATTTTTTTATTCCCTCAATAATGGTTTATACCAAGCTTATAAATTTACCAAAAAATACCCCCCAAGAGTGTAGAACCAATAGTGAAGCAAGGCCTGTTGTAATGCACCGGTTCCCATTCGACTCTAGATCAAAGCGGTGTTTTTGGGTTTTACCCCTAGATACATCTATGCTAAATCCACCTCTACTTGTTTGTATCCAGACAGAGATGTATTTTATTGATAAACCACTTACTCTATACTCACCAAATTTAGGGATGTTTTTCTTATAATTAGTCTTGTACCTAAGGCTTTAACTAGGATTTTATAATCCTAATCCCAAAAATAACTAAACCTATCCTCTGATACCAACTATAACAACCCTTCTCTTTATTACATATTTAAACATGATTTATTACATAAAATTGCACTTAAGATAACTCTGAGGATCTAGAGGTCTAGTGTCTTGGGAAATTAAGAACCTTAAATGAAAAATTAAGACAAAAAATACAACATCTTTATTGAAAACTTATTTTACTTGACCACAACATTCCTTTATACTTAGTATTTCATGGGATAACCTAAGGGAATGCATAAGAAAAGGGTGAGCTATGAAGCCTAGTAAGGGAGTAAAAAAGGCATAACATGAATAATATAGTACATGTTTTGAAATAGGCATATCAATGGAGAACAATAGAAACATGAACATAAAGGTACAATATATAATGATTATCATAACATGGAAATTTGGTAATAACATACAACATGATATTAGCATGAGCCAAGGCTCATTGCACATGGATCAGCACGAGTAAACCCTCATTGCATTTGAATTAGTATGAGTAAACCCTAATTGCACATGAATTAGAATGAGTAAACCATAATTTCACATTAATTATCATGATTAAACCCTCATTTCACATGGCGTATCATGATACTTAACATGACACAATGCATTGGAGTGCTATCAGGGGGAACCCTTTATAAACATTTTATTTCATGCATAAGTGTGACACATGGATCATATAACATGGAATAATTTAACATAATAATTTATTCCATGATAAAGAAATGTGAAATACATACATGAAATTCTATAATAAATAAGTATATGTTCATAAAGGTGAATACCCTTGATAGATAAATGGACATGATATTTACTACATGATAATTTTGGCATGGAAAATTACTGTGTAATTTCGGCAGCCGAACGATGTGACATAAAAATTCATAAAAATGGTTGATGAGAGGGAGGGTTATATCATAATATGTAAATTAAATGGGAAATAAGGGGTTCATATATATACATGTCCAACACATGGAATTCGGAAATAGAAGGCGTAATATAATAAAGAAACTTTAAGAAAGAGGAGAAATGAAATAACTCTTATGAAATTTAGGCATGGTAACAGGTGTACATGGGAGGGATTAATGAGAGAGAAAGAGGTATATAATAATTAAAACATAAGGAGGGTATTATGGGGGCAATGATAAATCATACCCCAACATTTCTAATTGAAAATAAAAGGGTATAACAATATAAAGAAACTTTGACAAAAATGAGAAAGGAAGAAATCTCTTACTTGAATTTGTGACTTCAAGAAACTGATAAGGGGATTATTGAGAGATTTTGGTGCCTTGGGAGGATTATAGATAGATTAGGTAATATTATGGACGTGATAAAAGGTTTTTGAGATAAGATAAGTGGGATATTGGGTGGGTTTATATAGGAAATGAGAGGGGAATTCTTTAATATTTCACAAACTTAGGTTTTGGAATCTATATAATTAAATATTCAAAACCACATACCTTACCATAGTTTTTGCCCATGTTTTTTTCCAAAGGGGAGTGTAAACCATTATTTTATAATCCAAAAGTCCAAAATTATTAAAATATTAGGCTTGATTATGTGTAGGTGATTCACACTCTCAAGGAAACCATTTTAAAATGTTAAAATATTTTATAAGTCTTGGAGGGTCCACTAAGGCATTATAAAATTAATCAAACAAATTTAAAATAAAATTATTTTAATGGTAAAAAATATATTGGCTTAATATCTCTTTTATAGTATTTTATCACATCATTATCGGGTCATTATGATGTCATAAAACACATTATATATTTATACGGTATTTAATTTTTACCCAAAAATTCAATTGTCTCAGAAAATTATGAAAAATTAACCATTGGATAATTTCGATGTCCTAATTCCAAAAATAATATTCATTTTATATAAATAATTTTCTAAATATGTGAATTTTTAATTTTAAAATAAAAACAGACATTTATTAAAAATTCATGGGTTTTGACAAAAATAGTTTTCAAACCTTAATAAAATTTACAATTGTATTCATAAAAATTATATGATGATTTATATTTAATAAAAATTAATTTAGTAATAATATTTTATTAAAATATTATTTAATTCAAAAATCCATTAATTCATCAAAATATATTTCTTAATTTAATTTAAATATTAACTAAAAATACTATTTGTGATTTAAAAACCATTTACAAATTAACAATAATAAAATGAATGTATATTATTTATTCTATAAAAAAATAATGCACATATTCATATTTCTAGACTTTTGTTACATATATCTTTATTACACCAGCATGTGCCCTAAGAGTATGGTGTGCGATGATGGGGCTTTCTTGGGGCTGTTTGGTGAACATGGTTTGAGTCGTGATCTCGATGAGCTTGAACTTCTCCCGTAAATAGTTTCACTAATGATTAATTTGTTGGATATCATCTTGGGATTGGTCTATGGAAAATCCTAGAAATGCTATCTCCCTTGAAATATACGATAAATGAGCTTCAAAGGGATTGATCCTACTGGCTGAGGCCATCACTTCCCTAGTCTGTGTCAAAAGGTTTTTTTAAAACCCTATATTTATAATAGTCATGTGATCAATGTTAAATGGATATATTATCAATGGTAATGATACTTAATAGTTATTTAAACCTAATAAAAAATTCATATGTTTTATATAATACATTAAAATAAATGGAATTTTATTCATAAAAAGTTGGGTCGTTACAACATTCCCCCCTTAAGAAATTTCGCCCTAAAAATTTCCTTTTCCCACACTAAAACAGATGAGGGTAAATCTACCTCGTCACTTCCTCAGGTTCCCACATTGCTTCTTCAAACTTGTTGTTTCTCCACAAAACTTTGAAAATGGGTGTTGTTTTATTTCATAGAACTTTTCCCTACAATCTAAGATCTTCATCGTCTTCTCTTCATAGGAGAGGTCATTCTTTAATGGAACCACATTCGAATTGAGTACATGTGATGGGTTAGGTATGTACTTACTCAAGAGTGATATATGGAATACATCATTCACTTGATACCGGTTTAGTGGGAGTGCTAGCTGATAGGCCACTGCTCCAATGCGATCAAAGACCTCAAAAGGGCTGATGTACCTTGGACTAAGCTTTCCCTTATCACCAAATCTAATAAATCTCTTCCATGGTGATATGTGGAGGAATACCATGTCTCCAACATCAAACTTAGGTCTCATCGGTGATTATCAACATAGATATTTTTTCAACTCTGAGTAGATTTAATGTGTTTTTGGATGGTCTTAACCTTCTCCACCATTTATTCGACCATTTATGGACCTAGGAGTTTTTTCTCCCCAACTTCATCCCAACATGTAGGTGTTATGCACCTCTTCCCATAAAGGGCTTAAAAAGAATCCATTTGGATGTTTTAGTGTAAAATGTTATTGTAAGAGAAATAAACCAGAGTAAGATATTGATCCCATCCTCATTTGAAGTCCATTTAGAATTATCTAAACCTATCCTCAAGTGTTTGGATAGTCCTCTCAGATTGGCCATCAGTTTGAGGATGATAAACCGTACTGAAGTTCAGTTCAGTATTCAGAGCGTGTTAGAGACTCTTCCAGAACTTAGAGGTGAATCTTGGATCTCGATCAGATACAATCGATAGTGGTACTATATGTAGCCTTACCACTTATATTATGTATATCCATGCCATTTTATCCAATGCAAAATCATCTCAAATTGAAATAAAGTGTGCAGTCTTTTTAAGACGATCCACAACAACCGAAATAGCATTATTTCCTTTGGATTTATTTGGAAGTCTGGTGACAAAGTCCATTGTGATGTTCTCCCATTTCCATGTTGGTATGGGTAATGGTTGCATCATCCCCTTAGACTTTTACCTCTCAACCTTCACTTCTTGACATACCAGACACTTTGATGTATACTCAGCGATCTATTTCTTCATGTTATCCCACCAATAATGCTCTCAAAGATCTCGATACATCTTTGTGTTTACTGGGTGAATGAAGAAATTCGAACTATGTACAACATCCAAAAGTTATTTCTTTAACTTAGGATTTTATGGAACACATAGTCTTGACCCAAATATCACAATTCCTTCTTCATTAACATTTAACTCTGAGGATTTCCATTTTCTGATAGTTTCCACTTTCTTATGAATTCCCACATCATCCTTTTGAGCATCCTTTAACCTTTCCAAAAGAGACGGTTAAGAAATAATTTGTGAAAGGATTGATGATGTTCCCTTATTTATGATTCCCATGTAAATCTTCATCAAATATAAGAATATTAGATTCTTTTCAATTCTCATCAATGAAAGAGTTGCTGTATACTTTCTACTTAGAGAATCTAGAACATTGTTTGATTTCCCAGGGTGGTAATGGATTAAGAAGTCATAGTCTTTGATCAGCTCTAACCATCTTTGTTGGCGCATGTTCAGATATTTCTATGTGAATATATACTTGAGGATTTTGTGATCCATATATATTTCAAACTTCTTCCCAAAGAGATAATGTCGCCAAATTTTCAAAGCAAAGATTATTGAGGCCAACTCCAGATCAGGTGTTGGATAGTTATGCTCATGAACTTTCAATTTCTTTGAAGCATAGGCAATGACTTTGTCATTTTTCATCAAAACATAACCCATTCCCTTTTTCAAAGCATCACTGAATACCACAAAAATTTATCTACTTGTGGGTAGTGTGAGAATGGGCAGAGTGATAAGCCTCCTTTTCAACTCCTTGAAGCTCTCTTCGCATTCATCACTCCAAAAAAAACTTTACTACCTTCTGAGTTGGCTTGGTAAGAGGGTTTGAAAATCATTATAAATTTCTCAAAAATCAGCATTAATATCCATCTAACCCAACAAATCTATGGATATCCATCATAGATGTTGGCCTCAACTATCCCTCAATTTCATTTTTATTGGAGGTATCCATAGATATCCTATTACTTGTGATGATATGACCCAAGAACGAGACTTCCTTCAACCATAACTCACAATTTCTATACTTTTCATAGAGATTCTCTTTCCACAAGGTCTCTAGTATAGTTATTAGATGGTTCTCATGCTCCTCCTTGGTTTTGGAGTATATTAGAATATTTTCTATAAATATTACCATAATTTTTTTGAGGTAATACCTAAAGAATCTATTCATCAATTCCATGAAGATTTCCAGAGAATTTTTGAGTTTTAAAGGCATTACTATGAATTCATAGTGCATGTACCTTGTACAAAAAGTGGTCTTGGGGATATCATCCTTCTTCACCCTTACTTGGAAATATCCCGACCACAGATCCACCTTAGAGAAGTATTGTGCTCCACATAGCTGATCGAACAAGTCATCAATTTGTGGAAGATTATAATTTTTCTTTATCATTATTTTGTTGAGCTCACACTAATCAATGCAAAGGCGCATTGATCCATCCTTCTTCTTGACGAAGAGGACTGATACACCCCATGGTGAAGCACTTGGGCATATAAACCCTTTATCCAGATTCTCCTATAGTTGTTTCTTTAGGTCCTCAAGCTTCAAAACATCCATTATATATGGATTCTTGGATGTTGGTAATGACCTAGGTATTAGACCAGTCAAGAATTCAACATCTCTTCAAGGAGGAAGACCAGACAATTCCTTAAGAAACACTTCAGAAAATTCTCTAAAAATAGGCATGTCTTCAAGGATGGTTCCTTCCTTAGAATCAATCATCTGAGCAAGATATGTGTGATCATATGGTAGTAATATCCATGCTTGAGATGATGGTTCTAAATAATATTCATCCTATTCCTTGCAATTGTAAAGAATCAGGGTTCAATTCACCATATGGAGAGTGATTTACCTCTCACAGAAATTTATTTTGGCTCTATATAGGGAAAGCTAATCCATTCCAAGAATTGCATCAAATTATACTAAAGGAAGTTTGATGAGGTTCTACAGGAAGTTAAATACACAAATTGTAACATGGGAGGAATTATATTCATGGGATGAAATAATTTCCCCATTTACCATTTTCATCTACATCTCTACTTCCATGATTTTTGGTGGTGTTGGGATTGTTCTACTAAAATTTCAGGATATAAAATAATGCATAGAACCAGAATCGAAAAGTACGTTCACTATTATTGAATGATTAACTAGTGTACCTATCACCAATTTGTTTCTAGGATTTTCTTCTACAGTAGTAATGGAAAAATCTCCCCCTTTCTGCCTTAGAGGTTGTTGGTTGCCTCCAAAAACCCCAGGCTTAGGGCACTGGTTTACAAAGTTATATGGTTCTTTGATGTTGTAGCAATGAAAAATGCATTGAGGGTTAAACCGAGCGTTCCTATCCTCTTTCACAATAGTTGGTTTTTCTTGTTAGCAATTAATGTTCATGTGCCCTTATCTTCCACACCTAAAGTATTTCCTCGTCCCCTTCAGGCAATTTACAGGGTGCTTTATTCCGTAACTTTTGAAAGTGGGGTGCTGGAATTTCATAGTACCATTGGATTTATCCATCGGATATCCAAAATTAAAGTCCACTTTCCTCTTCTTATCCTCATGATATCCCTGAGATTCATTGATAACTATTTCAAATTTGAGGGAACATCAGAAAATTTCATCATAGTTATCAAAGTCACGAATCATTAGGGCTTTCTATAGGCTAGGTTTTATCCCAACAAAGAAGTGGTCAACCTTACATTTGGGGGTAATGAAAAATCCAGAGGCGTATCATGCAAGACTTGTGAAGTTTTTATCATACACTATGATGGATTCGTCGTCTTTTTTCTTGAGGGAAAGTAATTCCCTTTCCATATTAAGTCGGAGGGTGTGAGGAAAACATTTATCAAAAATAATTTTATGGAAATCCTTCTATTCCAATGCCTCAATCTCTTCCTCAAGATTTTTATTTTTGATCAATGTACACCATTTATTAGCTTCAACCTCTATATGATAAGCATCCAGAAGAATCTTCTCTTGTTAGGAACATTTAAGGATGGAGAAGATATTCTCAATAGAGTTGATCCATTTCTCGACAATTGATGGATCAGATGATCCATTAAAAATCAGAGGCCTTTGTCTCATGAAGCTCTCGATTGTGGTTTGTTCTTTCTTAGGGAGGGTTGGAAATTACTCTTGAACCATGTTTCTATTCAAAACTTGAGTTAACTGAGAAAGTATCATAAAAAAGTTTGTGATTCCCACTCCCATCGGATTAGGCATCTCATTAGAACAGTCATCACATTGATCTTCACATCAGTTGTTAGCCTGAGACCTCATATTACCATCTTTTGGCTGGAATAAAAGGAAATTTAGGGGTAACATATAAAAGGAAATACAATGAAAAAAATGGATAACTTATAAATTACATTTATTTCATTAACTTATGAATTTATAGGCTTCAATCTATGTTATCCATGATTTAATTCCCAACATATATTCTTAGGGGAATTTTTTTATTTCTATAATAATGGTTCATACAAAGCTTATTAATTTACCAAAGAATATACCCTGGGAGTGTCGAATCAAGAGAGAAGTAGGGAACATTGTTGGTCACCAGTTCCCCTTAGAGTCTAGATCAAAGTGGTGTTTTCGGTTTTTACCCCTAGATACATCTATGCTTGAGCCACCTCTACTTGTTCGTATCCAGATAGGGATGTATTTGATTGATAAAACACTTAGTCTATACTCAAAAAAAATTTAGGGATGTTTTTCTTATACTTAGTCTTATCCCTAAGGATTTCACTAGGGTTTTCTAATCCTAATCCAAAAAATAACTAAACCTATCCTCTGATACCAACTATAAGAACCCTTCTCTTTATTACATATTTAAACATGATTTATTACATAAAATTGCACTTAAGTCAACTCCGAGGATCGAGAGGTCTAGTGTCTTGGAAAATTAGGAACATTACATAACAACTTAAGACATAAAATAAAAAATCTTTATTGAAAACTTATTTTACACGACCACAAAATTCCTTCATACTTAGAATTGAATGAGATAACCTGAGGGCATACATAAGAAAAGGGTGAGCTATAAATCCCAGTAAGGGAGTAAGCAAGGCATAACATAAAGAATAAAATACATGTTAGGAAATAATAATATAAATGGAGAAAAAGAGAAACATGAACATAAAGTCATGATATATCATGATTATCATAACATGTAAATGTGACAACAACATACAATATGGTATTAGTATAAGCCAAGGATCAGTGCACATGGATTAGCATGAGTAAACCCTCATTGCACATGAATTAGCATGAGTAAAACCTCATTGCACATAAATTAGCCTAAGTAAAACCTAATTACATATGAATTATAATTAGTAAACCCTCATTGCACATGGTGTATCATGATACTAAACATCACCCAATGCATTAGAGTGATATCAGGGCACACCCTTTATAAACATTTTATTTCATGCATAAGTGTGCCACATGGATCATATAACATGGAATCATTCAACATAATAATTTATTCCATGATAAATTAATTTATAATAAATAAATTAAATTATATAATCAATAATTATATGTTCATAAATGTCAATACTCTTGATAGAGAAATGGGCATGGAATTTACTACACGATGATTTTGGCATGGAAAATTGTGGTGTAATTTCGGCAGCCTAATGACATGGCATAAAAATTCATAAAAATGGTTGATGAGAGAGAAAGTGTTCCCTCATAATATGTAAATGAAATTGAAATTAAGGGGTTAATATAGATACATTTACAACACATGGAATTTTTAAATAGAAGGCGTAACATAATAAAGAAACTCGAAGAAAGATGAGAAATGAAATAACTCTTACGAAATTTCGGCATGGTAATGAGTGTACATGGGATGAATTAATGAGATATAAAGAGGTATATAATCATTAAAAAATAAGTAGGTCAGTATTTGGGAGGTTATAAATCACACCCTAACCTTTTTAATTTAAAATAAAATGGTATAACAACATAAAGAAACTTGGACAAGAATGAGAAAGGAAGAAATCCCTTACTTGAGTGTGTGACTTCAAGAACTTGAAGAGGAGATTATTGAGAACTTGGGGTGCCTTGGGAGGATTATAAAGATATTATGGAAGATTAGGGATGTTATCCAAGGATTTTTAGTGAAGATAAGTGGGATATTGGGTGGGTTTATATAGGAAATGAGAGACGAATTCTTTAATATTTCACAAACATAGGTTTTGGAATCTATATAATTAAATATTCAGAACCACATACCTTACCATGGTTTTTACACATGGTTTTTTCCAAATTGGAGTGTAAAAAATAATTTTATAAGGCCAAAGTCTGAAATTATTAAAATATTTGGCTTTCTTATGTGGAGGTGAGTCACACTCGCAAGGAAATCATTTTAAAATGTTAAAATATTTTATAAGGCTTGGAGGGTCCACTAAGGCATTACACAATTAATAAAAAAAATTTAAAATCACATAATTTTAATTTTAAAACATATATTTTCCTAATATTCCTTTTATATCATTTTATTACATCACTATTGGGTCATTATGAGGTCATAAAACACATTATATATTTATACGATATCTAATTTTTACCCAAAAATTTGATTGTCTCAGAAAATTATGAAAAATTAGCCATTGGATAATTTTGACATCCTGATTCCAAAAATAATATTTATTTTATCAAAATAATTTTCTAAATATTCTAATTTTCACTTTTAAAATAAAAAACGACATTTATTGAAAATTCCTGGGTTTTGAAAAAAATAATTTTCAAACCTTAATAAAAATTAAAATTATATTAAAAAAAATATACGATCATTTATATTTAATGAAAATTAATTTATTAATAATATTTTATTAAAATATAATTTAATTAAAAAATCCATTAATTCATCAAAATATATTTCTTAATTGAATTTAAATATTAACTAAAAATACTATTTGTGCTTTAAAAACCATTTACAAAGTAACAATAATAAAATGAATGTATATTATCTATTCTATAAAAAAATAATTCATATAATCATAATGATAGGTTCTTGTTAAATATTCCTTTATTACACCATCATATTCCCTAAGTGTATGGTGTAAGATGGTGGGGATTTCTTGGGGCCGTTTGGTGAACATGGTTTGGACCGTGATCTTGATGAGCTTGAACTTCTCCCATAAATGGTTTTGATCATGATTAAGTTGTTGGATCTAGGATTGGGATTGGTCTAGAGAAAATCCTAGAAATGATCTCTCACTCTAAATATCTGATAAATGGTCTTCAAAGGGAATGATTCTACTGGTCGAGGCCATCAATTCCCTTGTTTGTGTCAAAAGGTTTTTTTAAAACCCTATATTTATACTAGTCACATGATCAAAGTTCAACGAATATATTATAAATGGTAATGAAAATAACGGTTATTTAAAACCAATAAAAAATGCATATGTTTTCTATACGACATTAAAAGAAAGACAATTCTATTCATAAAAAATTGGGTAGTTACAATGAGGGTGACCTAGAGAAATAAAGACAGTGGCATTGATCCTCTTAGAGTTATATTATGTTCTCTTTAGTACTTTGGGTAAATTAGGATCGCCTGATGACTATGTTTACAAGGGGTAAATTTAATGGTTTAGTTGGAGAGAGACCTTAATTAGGTATACAGATGTAACATGATTCATAGATAACCTATGGAACATTTATTGGGTATAGTTGGGAAAGAATGATAATCTTAGGCCTAATAGTTTTGGGTGAGATGATGGTACATCTCATATTGGATAAAGATCACCCTTTTGAGGGTGGATTGAGATTTGGTATACTCCATGGGTCGAATAATTTCTTCAGGACTAGATAAGGTGTGATGAAGAGGGTTTTCATCCAGGTGATAGGATGAGATCTCTCTTAAGGAATATGTGAGTTAGGATCTAGGTATGGATCAAGGGGAATTTTTGGATAGCTTGGCATCAGGATGACAAGGGGTTTGGAGTGAGTTATCTTGGGCTAGTACTTGGTTAGAAGGACTAGGAATAGAGGGTCATTTTGATTATGTTTGTACTATAAGATTGAGTCATGGATCATGAGTATCCTACAGGTTTTGTGGTCACTATTGGGTGATGATTATATGAGTATTGATGAGCTAAGATGGGTCTGGAGGACCCTAGTGGACACCCCGATAGGCTAGATGAGCATACCAAGAAGATTGAAATGATGGTCATATGCAATTGAGGTGGTCTTGATGAGATAATACTATGATTCTAAATGGAAAAAGATATGTATATTGAGATATGGGGATAGGTATAGAGTTACTAGCACCCTGGTGTCGATATAGAGAGCTTGTGAGACTGGATGTGTTACCGATTTTCTATTGTAGGCATGATCCGATTATGACCATGTTTGGAGTGATAGGGAAATAGAGGATGTGGTTAACCAACCCCAAGTGAGAAGGAAGTGGTAAATATGTATAATAATATACCCTAAGTGAGAGGGTTGTGGATAGGATGTATGGCCTTTCCCGAAGTGAGATGGTAGTGGTCCACCTATGCTTGTGAGACCCACCCCAAGAAAGAAGAGTGGTCAGGTTGCGACCCTATCCTAAGTGGGAGGGTGGTGGATGTGATGGGTGACCTCCCCCAAGTGATAGGATATAGCCAGAAAACTTGTTGGGAGATATCCCCTAAGAGTGGGTTTGGTATAGATGCTTGGTATGAGCCCTACCCTAAGTGATAGGGTAGTGGTTGAGACTTGGTGGACATGTTACCCTGCACCTTCAGGTATGGATTGAGAGTTAGTGGGACACCCTAACCTTAGTATTTAGGTATGATGTAATGGGGTGACTAGATTTCATCTTAGGTCTAAATTTGTGTGGTTAGGTGTTGTAGTGGTATGGTTAGCATATGATGACCCAACACACATGGAGTCGTGGTGGGATGGTTAACACACAATGTTTCGAGACGTATGTGTGAGCATAATTATTTTGGTTATTTATTTTTCTTATTCATACAAATATATAATGACTTATACTAGGGGAACATGGTGAGACCCTATAGATATGTATTTCTAATACCCTGTATGGGAACTCAGGTGCATGTGCAAACCTTATATATACTTTATAGGTTGAACACAAGATGTGCGGTGGATCGGGCTAGGGATAATCGATGGGAACTGGAGATGGTGATCGAGGTGGGGCTCAGGGATTGCAATAGAGACTATGGTGTATTTCTTTATTTATTTTTGGTTTTTCTTGAAAATGTGGTCAATGTAATGGGTGGTCAATTGTCTTGTATGATTGCATACTTCCACATTTCATTTGGTATAACATTGTTGTTTTGTTATTTATTATGAATACTATGATGTTTTCTTTGGATGTTGTTCAATATTTTTTTTGTTTACTTGAGTCTATTTCAAGGGAATAGTCTCTCCAATGTATGATTTTGGACCTCACCACAAGTTGACAACCTATGGCATACATGGAGTCATGTTTTAGGTCTTGTGACACACTTACTAGGGAACTAGCTAGTGGTCTTAGATTGGGGTGTCACAATATAGGCATCTACAAGACTATATCACCCAATATGATTTCGAAATATTATAAAATATGATATTCATGATTTTAGTGCATCACCCCACCCCCACATAATATATATAAACATATATAAATATATATAATTACATATATTTTTATATAAATATAATTATATATATAAACACATATAAAAGTATATTAATATATATACCCACATAATATATATAAATATGAATTAATATAAATACTTATAAATACATATAAATATATATAAGTATACATAAATACATATAAATATCTATAATCATACATAAATATAAATCAATTTTCACAAATATATATAAATATACGCACATATATATAATTCAATATAATTATATATATATATTTTAACAAAAATAAATATACATAAACACACACACACACACACACTTGTATATATATATATAGCCACATAATATATTATATATATAAATATAAATACATACATACACAGATATATAATTATAAATAAATATACATAAATATTTATAAATACACACACATATATATAATTAAATATAATTATATATATATAAACATAGATAAATGCACACACACACACACACACCCCAATTATATATATATATATAAATATATAAATATATATATACACACATATATATATATATAAATATAAATATATATAAACATGTAAAAGCACACACACACACAAACATACATAGACACACACACACACACACAAACCCACATAATATATATATATATATATATATATATATATATAAATTTACATAAATGCATATAAATACTTATGTATATATATTTATAATTAAATATATTTAAATATAAATATAAATATATATGAAAATACATATAAACACACACACATAAATATCTATATATATACACACCCAAATAATATATATATATATACACACATATATATATAAATAAATATACATAAAAACATATAAATATCTATAAATGTATATAAATATAAATAAATTTACATAAGTACACACACACACACACACATATTCACACATAGATATATATAAATACATATAAATATAAAAATAAATATACCTAAATTGACACACACACACACAAACACATTTATAAGTACACAAACACATGAAAAATTATTAATCTTGAGATTTCCACCATAAGGAATGTATAACACCACTAAGGCTTAATCATGAATTCCATACAAATTCAAGCCTTGACATTCCCATGAGAAGTATCTAGGATTAACCAAGGCAAGACGATCCTTAGCACATAAGGCATATCAAAAAAACAAATCACGAAAAGAGGTAAGAATATTAAAAATTTATCACCATATTATGAATAAAAATGTAAAACCAAGGAAAAATTCATATCACACCCAAAAATTATAATAATAACCTTTTAATCAAATTATAAATAACATCAAAAAATCTAAAATAATGGAATCTTAACTTAAAAATTAGTTTTGGAGGCCTTCCGGGAATTTTTTGACTAAGAAAATATGGGTCACATGATTCACCCCATACCAAATGTTGTATAGATCTTCACATTCTTTGATTTAATAGGCCGTATAACCCAAATGGACACCTGATTAAAAAGTTATATCCATTTGAAGTTGAAGTTTTATTTTCAACTTCTCTTAGAATATTAATAATTTTTTACCATTAATTATTACTAAATTATTATCCAGTATGATCTTATTTATTTTTATAAGCTTTGATTTGACAAGTCACAGAGAATAAACAGACACTTGAAGAAAAAGTTATGGTTATTTGAAACTAAGTCTAATTTTCAACTTCTTTTAGAACATTAGTCATATGAGAAAGTTTTAGCCACAATTTGAATATATGTATGTATGTATGTATACATGTATGTAAGTTTGTGTTCGTGTTTATATGTAAATATATACATATATAAATATTTACTTAATTAATAATTACCAATTAATAATTAGTTAGTAATTAATAATTAATAATTAATAATAATAATTAAATAATAAATAATTAATAAAAAATAATTTACAAGTAATTAATAATTAATAATTGATCATTAATAATTTAAAATAAATAATAAATAATAAATAATAAATAATTATTATTGTTGGCATTGAAATACGTGCCTTGGGATTAGTTGAGGAGGCCATAGTCGGTCGGAAGAAACTCTAAAACTCAAAATAGCCTCAAACGGCCCACAAACACTCCCAAGGGTTTGCTTTGTGAAGCCCTTTTGTAAAGACATATCCCCCTCCATAAATGTGCTAGGATATGATGGAATGCTCCATGAGTTCTATGAAACTCCACGACCTCACTAAAGGGTTGATGCTGTGCTCCTCATGTCCAACGCAGTCATGACCATTCATAAAGCCTACATTTGCTTCACAGACTGCTTCCCAGCATCGCAAACCCATTTTCCCTATAAATACCTAGCTGATTCCAGCTTAAAAGTAATAATTACCCAAATATTCAAATTCTTAATTTCTCCCAATTCAAGAATCACCCTGAACATCATGAAACAAGCCGAAATGGATCATCCAAGGCATACTAGAATCATGAACCCCCTTCCCACATGTTCTTAGATACCTCCACCTAAAGTGGGGATTCCTTTCACGAAGGCCTCCACCCTTCATGAAGGAAGAAGGTACTCTAGGGCACTTGAGGCTTCAAAAAGAATTCATCCTTCATGAAGCTAAACTAGGACTTCATGTTGAGGTAGGGTCACCATGTTTTGCAAAGCCCATTCCTTCGTGAAGCCCCTGTCCACCACAAAGCAACTGAGATTCATGAAATGACCTCCCATGAGGCCCTATGCTTTTTGAAGCCCCTATACTAAGACTCTACATGTTTCATCCCTTATTCTAACACCTCCTTATGAATGTTGAGTGAACAAAGACTCCACATCCATCCATGGTCGGTTCAGATACACCTTCAATCCTTATGTGACATATTCCATCCTTTCCTGTGGTCCAATCCACTTCAAGTGTGGCCCAAGATTTTTTTTTACCTTTTTCTTCTCAGCATAGGTATGCTAATCCCATTTTATTCTCAGCATAGGGATGCTAACGTGGACCTCATTATGGACCACTCCTCTATAATTTTATAACCTAGCATTTCCAAATACATCCCCCTCCCAAGTGTTCATGAGATGAAGCTATATAAGCCTAATAGGTAATGAGTGAGTCCCCCAAGTCCATGCTGTATGACATAAAACTTCCAAGAAACATCTTCCAATATACATGATGTTAAATTATGACATTACCATATGCAATAGGTATATGATAATCCATGAGTGAGTGTCATGGGATGGTATTCACACTACCTAACCTCACATGGAATGAGATCCTCCTCACATGGAACTAGATCCTCTCCACATGGAATGAAATACTCTCCAGAGGGAATGAAATCTTCCTCAAGAATCTCCCATGTGTAAGCCCCACACACCCTTCATAGGATACTTTGTGTATGAGTGATAGAGAATGAGATATTCGAAACATGAAATGAGATCTTCCTCACATGGAATTAGATCCTCCTCAGGGGGACATGGACACTCTCATAGGGACATGAACACTCTCATAGGGATATGGACACTCTCATAAGGACATGAATACTCTCATAGGAAGCTTCCATGCATAATCCCTACATTATATCTCATTGATGCATCTTTTGAGAAATGAACGTGAAGTCTACTGCTTCCTCTTGTTTCTCATATGAAGAATGAATATCATGGTATTAGAGGTTAGTAGAGACCATGAAACCCATCCATACTCAATGATAACCCCTATTGAAGTAATTCCCAGTCTTCACCTACTATCATGGTCCACTTCCATGCATAATCCCCAACCAAAAGCTCTAATTTCATGGGCCTCCAACTCAGTTTTAAGCCCCAACGCCCCTTCTAAAACTACATGGGATTTGATTCCCAAGAAAATGGGATACGTAGGAAGCCTCTTTGAGTTACAAACCCAAAAATCCATCCAATCCGTCCAATCCATCCACTCCATCCAATCCATCCATAATCCATTATGATTTTACCTGGGCCACCACATCTAGGTGAGATCATGCCACCCACTTGGGACACTCCTATGCATAAGCCCCATACACATTATCGCCGCTCCTAGAAGTACTCAGGAATCTTCCATGAATAATTTCCATATCATCCCTCAAATTACATGGATTTTGATCCATGTATTATAAATAGGGTACATAGGATGCCTCTCTAAGGTTCAATCCCAACCAATGGTAAACCTTGGTACTCCCCTACTAGAGGTGAACCTCTATGATCCACCTTCAGGGGTGTCAAGATCAAACATCATGGTCTGAAACCTTCCCTTTATGGGATACACCATCTTGGATCTACTCTCATTGGGAGTTATGATCCATCCATCTGATAAATCATTTCTAGTGTTCCCTCTTAGGGACACACCTCCTTGATCCACCTCCACTGGGTGTTCTAATCAGTCTCCTTCCATCTTTTCAAGACATTAAACTCACGACCCGTATCATATAACTACCTCATGATAAATATGGGATTCCTGAGTTAAAATCCTTGGAAGATATATAAATATAGCATCAAATACCTCATGCTAAACATGGGATGACTAAGGTGAAAGCCTTTAAAGATATTTCATTGGCATCATATACCTCGTGATTGACACATGATGCCTTGGGCTTTGTACCTAAGACGCATTCATGAGATTCCATCCTAAGAAGAAGATATAGGTGACCAATGTTCCTAGCATCCAAACATGACATTGATTCCCAACCTGACACTCTTAGGATCTAAGGTTGATTCCATGTCAAGACACCTTGGAATTTACAAAAAAAAGTAGCATAATTAACCAGTGTCCACAAAGAGATGGAATCATGAATTAGTTCCATGAAAAAAATTTAAATCTATGAGGGAAACCTAGACTAGGTGATGAGTTCCAATAAGGAATACATGGAATTAGGAACCAACATTAAATCATCCTATTTTTATCAAGGAGAAGATATCATTGATGAAAGTGACGAATGTAGCCCACCTTTGGAAAATAGGAATGTGGAGAAATTGAAACGTGATGCTAGTGAACATTAAAACATTGTGGGAACACCCTGGTGAATGTTTAAGAAACATAAATGGTGAACCCAACATGAAACTTGTCTCCTTCAACCACGAGGATGAGACATGTTGGTCATTAGATCAAGGATTATACGTAAACACTCCAGACTCCAGGCCACCAATAGTAATGGTGAACCCAATGTGAAAATCTTCTCATCAATTTGGGGATTAATAGTGTTTGAGACATTCAAAGAATAACATGTCATTGGATCTAGCTATCCGGAGCCAGGACCCACTAAGAAAATAGTGGGCTCGACATAGAACTCAACAAAAATTGGGGAAGTTAAATGTTGGGTATTCCAATCCGCAACATCATCAATGTGGATATATCTTTCCAGCCATAGAATATTGGATGAATATGGTGATTTTGGAATTTATTTCCTTGTATCCATACTGATATATTAATCTTCCTTATTTGCAGGACCTAAGCTACAGAAATTGATCACCCAATGCCCACCGATGTAGGGGCATGAGAAATGCTAATGTGACAATCCCACACGACTTAACCTCCTCCATGAATTCAATCGTGACTACATTTTATAAGTTCCAATGCCCCATCTCACCCTCAGAGATCACTCATAGGAGGGTGATGGACATAATCATATATTAGTATGATCTAAAGGGATTCATTACCATGAGGGATATTACTCGCTAGGATGTGAAGGCTTCTGTGCCTCACCGACACTACCACCCCCAAGGGCTATGTAGGGAGTCATTTCTCCCCACTCCAATAAATAGATGCTTCAAGAGACACTCCCCAGAGTGGTACTATGACTATCTATCCTATGATGAGGAGGTGGGGTATTCCTGATTCATCCCAACTATGAATACTTCCTGGGAGCCACCAAGGAGGGCTCCCACCAGGCCTTGTTAATTGCAATTGTAACTAGTCCTCTAGACCAAGGAACCAATGGGCTATTCCTCTACTCCTATAGCCCCAGTTAGGACCACCCAACATTTGCATCAGGCATAGGATTAGGAGGATGTCTGAAAAGTGGAATCGTCTTCCATATCTTCAGTGGATCCTGCCACCACCAACACCTTCCACCAGATCCCTTCCATTATAGAGTAAGGACTAATCAATGCCCGATTGGGATTGAGACCCCAACCACCCCATGGGTAGTTTGGGTTGACTCTATCAACCGTTGGTGTCATCAAAATCTGTTATAATCCAGTCTTTGATGAGAAGATTTAGTATGGAGGTCCTCCCCGTATGATCACCTACCAAAGCGAAGGTCCACCCTACTCCCACAATCAACATGGAGGTCCTCTCCATTTTCCCAACATTGGTCAAAGTAGATATCCTCCCCACTTTGTCAAAATCCAGTGGAGAGGTTCTCCCCATACTTATGGTTCCCAATACATAGGTCCTCCCCATGTCATGAATCATCAATGTGAAGGTCCTCCTTGCACCATTTCTAGATGTAGTGGAGGACCTACCTACTCTAGTAAAGACTAAAGTGGATTTCCTCCACACTTCTTCAATGATTAATATGGAGGTACTCCCCATGCTATCACCACCAAACAACATGGAGGTCCTCCCCATGTAACAACCAAACAGATTTGAGGTCCTACCCACTCCTTCAACGGTCAACATGGAGGCCCTCCCCATGTTTCCATCATCTCAAGAAGAGTTCCTACCCACTTCATTACTCATCACAGTGGAGGTCCTCCTCACGAATCCAATAACCAATATGGAGGTCCTCCCCATACTCATGTTTATCAATATAGAGGTCCTACCCATGCCTAGTTTGATTAGTGATAATTACCTCCTCACACTTCAACCCATCAAAGTGGAGGCCCTCCCCACTTTGACAGCCAACATGGAGGTCTTCCCCATGTTCCTAGTGACCAAATCATAGGTCCTTCCTATTACATAAATAGACATAGTGGAGGTCCTCCCCACTATTATATTAGTCCAAGTGGAGGTTCACCCCACTCTGACAACAACCATTACAGAGGCCCTCCCCGTATCCTGAAAAATCAAAGAATAGGCCCTCCCCATGAATTTACCCAACAACACAAAGTTCATATTCATTATGAATCACTTCCATTATCCAAAGAACTATCTTGGGGCAGAAGTGAGAACCACCATCACCAAAGGAAAATTTATAGGAAGCGCTAAGTCATTTTCAATCTTGTTCGCCTCTCAGATTTAGAGGGGGAATATGATTTAATGAGAGAACCTTCACCCTTGTCATCTACATCAAAGTCTGGGGTAGGATACCAACAGGTGATGTTCGTTATCCCGAAAGGTGAGATCCACAAGATCCCTGAATCCATTCACAAGTATATGTAGGTAGAGGAAGACTTGGATTCTACTTTCTTGGGTATCACAGTGTAGTCGTCTATATCATTTCCAATTTCATTCCGTACCTATACTCAAGATCACAAAGATTTTTTCTGGAGTTCGGTAGACGACGAGAATCTGGAAGACCCACCAATGACCACCACTAACCTCTCACCTAATACGGTGGTAAACACCCAGTTCTATAGGGGTACAATGATGAATCTGGTGCCACCTTAGAGAGATAACCCAATATGTAGTGAACATTTATCTCATGCTATAACTTCTCCACTGGCCAGTCCATCACCACACCAATCCACATCAATGCCACTGCCATCTACAATAAAGTTCTGATTGAAGCTTTGACTAACCAAGATAAGGGACCCAACTCTAAATAAGGAATATTGTGGGATACTATGACTTCAGATCAATTATCAGTTTTGTTCTAGCAGAATGTGACCCCCAAATTCAACATCTCAAAGTCCCACATTGAGGACCAGGTCACGTGCTTCCACCAGAACATTTGGGCGACATTTTTTTCCCTCCATGACCATCATTTGGTCTATCCAGAAAGATGTTATCACTTTTAAGACATTGATCAGAAGTTCCATATGGTCTATTTGGTAGCACTCCTAGTGGATCAACTTCCCGTGTTTCTTGGCCTCCACCTGACCCTTCAACAAAGATGCATTCAGATCTTCACAATGCTATATATAATTATTGAATAGGAATCCTTTCATGTGAAGATCCATGGATGAGGATAGTATGATTCTCTCCACTTTAGTCCTATAATGTGACATCCATACCTACTCGGTGACATTGAGGATATTACTTCAAGCATCGTCGATCTAAATATGGTCTTACCTGCTATATATACTAAGGATGGTGATACCGGTGTAGGGATTGAAAGAGATAAACCATACCCCAGGGTAGCTCAATATCATGAGGCCCCTCATACAAGTGTTATCACTCATTTTCAAAGGCAAACACATATACTCATGAAATCCTCTACATCATTGCATACTAATCGGGATACCAATAAGGGTAAAGATGAGATCAGGACCTCTAAGCCCTCTGATCTATCTGATGCTGCATAGAGGAAAGATGTAAATCCCACTATGGACACCCAATAATACCATATCATAGATCAAAATGGGATCATCGATGAGATACTTGATGAGAAGTGCCTAGATTATAGTGCTCCTTGATAAGATCATGTTCCTCCTCTAATAGGGAAATAAGGGCAGTCACAAGTCATTCTTGTCCAGTTTCCCTCAGTTGAGAACAGTAATCCCCTGCATCCCGATAGGGTAGAGATAGAGGTTTATGGAAAGATCCAAAGGTATGCATCGCCTAATCTTCTCGAGCAGCATGATAACCCCCATCGGGACCCAGATCAATCCACTCCTCAAGCCACACCATTAGTCGCTGAACCTACTTAGTAGGTTGATGAACCTATCAATGCACTAGTGGTTAGGGATCCTCATCAAGATAATAACCCCCACCAAGAAAATTTGATAGCTACTCTTACTGCTCTCCTAGAATCCCTGGAGATGTGATATGTGGTGATCCCAACTAATGGAAAGCTGTATCTTGCATGGGTGGATGACATGCAAGCACTCCAAAATTTTGAGAACCCTACCTTCACTCCTTCAAATGGGATGGGAAACCTACTGCAACATCTATCCCACTTCATCTCAAGGTTCTGACCCATGTTGGGAACTCTAGAGCATCAGGAAGTATCTAGGATCTGATTTTTTATTCAGACATTGGAAAGACCTACGGTCATCTGGTACAACCAGTTACCCATTGGGTCCATCACTAGTTTAGAATACCTCCATAAGTAGTTTATCTACCAGTTAAGATCCACTACATTCAAGAAAAGTATTGAAGACCTCTTCAAGTGAAAGAAACTGCTGGATGAGAAAGTTGCATATCTTTTCACTTGGTGTAAGGGCCTCAAATATTCACTTGAAATGATTATAACCCAAGAGAAGCTGCTGATGACGTGAGCGAGGAATATAAAATCTGAATTGGTCCTTACCCTCATAACTTAGAACTTCCTAGGATGATTTTAGGATTTATTTGACAAGGTTAAACACCTAGAGGATGACATACAAAAAGCCAAGTAGTAACATCCATTGACTCTTCTAGATCTTGCAAGAAGAACTGCCAAGGAAGATACTGTCATCGTAGTACAAGTATAGGATCCATATCTGCTAGAGATGTTTCTTGTAGAGCCTCACCACGCACAACCTCACTAAGCGCAGTAGCCTCATCAAGATCATCTTCACCCATTACAGAATCGGTAGGTGCCACATCACCAAGCACCACCACCTAGGTGAGAGAACATGGATCCATCACCTCATTAGGCTCAAGACCCTCTTCATGGCCAAGATCCCCGAGCTCCCTTCCCAAATAAGAGAAACTAAAACTACTAATTTCAGGAATCCAAGGTTCCTAGTTATTTCTGAAGTTCCTTGGAATAAGATATTCCAAAACTACTAGAGTGAAGGAATCCCCATGAGGCGGAGCTCACCGACCACCCTAACTACTGCCCCCACTATTGGGACTAATCTGATGATTAAGGTGATAAAGGTTTCAAGTGTTTTCTTTTGTTGTTAAGGTATGTTTTCAAGAAAATAAATCACTTCACTTTGTTTTGTGGAAACAAGTGTTTTGGGTTTGTTTTGAAAAGAATCAGACCCATGTTATTTGTGACGATGCTTTGCTGGTTTTTATTTCATATAAATAATGATTTTTATTGAGAACTTGTGACACAAGCTTGATATAATAAAGGAAGAGTGAAAGAGTTGCTGTTAATCGAAAAATAATTGTATTCAGATTGTTTTTCAAAACTATCATAAAATAAAGTGGTGGAAGTAAAAGAAGTGGTTCTGTTTTCACTGTAGATGGTTACAATTTCTGTGTAAAAGTTTGTTACGATTTCTTAGTAAAATATGGTTATGATTTCTGAGTAAAATATGGTTACAATTTCAGAGTAAAATCTGGTTACTATTTCTGAGTAAATGCTGGTTATGATTTCTGAGTAAAATATGGTTACAATTTCTGAGTGAAATCTGGTTATGATTTCTGTGTAAAAGCTGATTACAATTTCTATGTAAAAGATGGTTACAATTTCTGAGTAAAATCTGGTTATTATTTCAGAGTAAAATATGGTTACGATTTCAGAGTAAAATCTGGTTACGACTTCTGTGTAAAAGCTGGTTACGATTTTAGGGTAAAATCTATTTGCGATTTCAGGGTAATAGATGGTTATGATTTCAGGGTAAAAGATGGTTATGATTTCAGGGTAAAAGATTGTTACTATTTTAGGGTAAAAGATGGTTACAATTTCAGGGTAAAAGCTGGTTATGATTTCAGTGTAAAATCTGGTTATGATTTCATTGTAGTAGTGTGGTTATGATTTCACTATAGCAGGGGGTGAAAATTGAAAATATGATTTTTAATGAAGAGTAAGATATCCTACTGATTGGTAGAGGATCATACCCATATGTATCGTAACTAGGTAGTAGAAAGAAAGAAGTGGTACCGATGGAGAGTGGTTCTAATGGAAGAGGTTGTGCCAATTGTGAATGAATCAAATTCAGATTGTTTTGTATCATTCCCAGAATGATCGTAACCAGATATGATCGAATTCAAGATAATAGTATCCAGATCATTTTTATTTAGAAAAGATCATTCTTGGGTTGAGATGAAAAGAAAGAAGCATGAATGGATAGAAAGTCACAATACTTTTTAAGTCAATTCAGATGATTCTAAAGTTGATCCTCAATGATTTCAAAGTCATTAAGGTAGTCATGATACAAGCACATGTTGGTGAATGAAGTATATTTTCTCATGTGGGTAAAGAGAAAATAAAAGAGAAGGATACTGATGAATTAATTGTCAAAGGGGGAGCCTTTCTTTTAAAAGAGTGATTGCATCTCAAGTGGATAAGTTCATTTATTAAAACACATTCAATTGGATTTGTATCAATCATTGTTTTGAAGAAATCAGAATGATAGAATTGGATTCAGACTCATGTTTTGCTCATCAATTTTAATTGTATTGATAATTGAAATGGGTGTCTGGAAAATAAGAGGTAAAGATTGTAGAAGATTTGAGAAGAATAGAGAAGTGTTGACAAAGTCATAATTGCTCTGATATTTCAGAAGAAATTCATATTTGGGTGAATTTAAGTGAGCAGGAAAGTGTTTTAGGATTCCTGCCTAATTTTTTTTTGGGTCACCTATAACAGGTGTAAAGTACATTGTACTTGTGTGACTTGGAGAAGAGAGAGAAGCTCCAAGTTTCTAGAGAGAAGAATAGATCAATTCCATTCGAATTGAGAATTGTTTTGGTTAGTGATAATTCATTCGTATTCTATTTGGCTCAACAATTTTATTTGAGAATTGAAGTGGTTCCAATTCTACTCTATTTTTTTATATCAGAAAATTGGAATGGAAGCTTTTTATTGAAATAATCAGAATGGGAGTTGTGTTTTGAAAGAATTGTATTTTGAAAAGATCAAAATCAGTGCTTCATAAAAAATTCCAGGTGGTTCTTCCCTTTCTTCTGGGTAAGGAAAAGAAGAATTGTTTTACAATTTGAATAAATTTGTTGAATTGCAAAGAAGCACTATAACATGAGTTGTTACAAAACAATTGTATCACTCTATTGTGTTAAGAGGGTGCACACACACTAGTGGAATTATTTCATAGTGCTACATGAGTGAAAGGGTACATCCTACTCATTGTAATCCAAGGATTGTTTTCATAGTGGATTGTATGATATTGGATAATTTCCAAACCATACCAAGGACGTAGCTATTCTTATTGAATAGTGAACCATGTAAATCTTTGTGTTCTTGTGGATGTGTGTTGTTTTTGTTTCTCAGTAGTGAATTGAAATCCTTAACAGGAGGCGAAGCTTATTTCAATTGAAAATTAACATAAAAGAAAAAGAGTATCACTGATTCACCCCTCCCCCTCTCAGTGATACAATACTCTGAATGGACACTTTCAATTGGTATCAGAGGGAGGTTACCTTCATTATTCTTTGCTGATGGAGAAAATGAATGGTGTGAAAAGTAAATGTATTCCGGCATTTTATGGAAATAACTATCATATCTGGAAAGATAGAATGCTACCATATCATATTTCTATCTGTTATGATGTTATTGAAGCTGCAATAGTTGGGTTTCCTCCCATTTATGATAGTGCTCCACTTACACCTATTGACAAAATGTTTCTTGAGAATGATGTAAGGGCCAAGAATTATATATTATCATCACTTTTTTAATGTTAATTATTGAGAGTGAAATGTGTTTCCACAGCTAAAGGTATATGGGATAATTTGAAAAACATATATGAAGGCAATAAAAAAGTGAATAAGGAAAAGTTACAAATATGGATATTGAAGTATGAATATTTAAATATGGGTGATCATAAATCTATTGGAGAATTAATTACCAGAGTGAATGGAATTTTGAGTACTATCATATGTCTTGGTGAAAAGCTAAAAGACTCTACAATTGTTGAAAAAATCTTGAGAATCCTACATGACAAATTAAATGCAAAAGTTTCTTCATTGGATGATAGAGATCCTGAAATAGTGTCTGTTAATGATTTACATAAAACTCTGATCACTTATGAAATGAGAAGAGAGAATTATATGAATAATAAAACAAAGGTTGATAGAGAAATTTATTTCAAGGTTATGAAGAAAGAAAAGTCAAATAAGATTTTTATTGAAGATGAAGCTGGTGATTCTGACTCTGAAAAATAGGTATGTAAAGATCTCAATGAAATCCTATCATTGTTTTCTAACAATGTGAAAGGAGTTATAGGTAAATGTGAAGGGAAACTTCCCTTGAAATGTTTTGAATGTGGAGGTGTTGGTCACATTGTGGCTAATTTTCCTCAAAGAAAGAAAAAAGATGATAGAGATATTGAAGAAATAAAGATGAAGAGATTTTGGAAAAAAAGGAGAAAAAGGAAAAGAAAATAAATTCTTCAAATAAAAAATAAAAAGTTTCTTTTCCAAATATGATGAAGAAGAAGAGAGTGATGCTGAATTTGAAAAATCCATTGAGTATGGTAATGAAAATACTTTCATTGTAACAGTGAATGATGAAGAATTTGTAAGTAGTAGTTCTGAAGAAGAAGAAACTCATCTTGAAATTCATTTGAAAGAAGATTTTAAAGAATGTATGAGAAAGATAAGAAGTATTGAAAATGAAAAAAAGATAGAAGATGAATGGTCAAGAAACCAATAATGCTTTTCTGGAGAGAAAGAAAAGATAATTAAAGAGATTGATGATTTGAAGAAATCTCTTGAAGAAGAAAATAATCGTAATGAGTATTTAGAGGTGAAGTTGAAAGTAAAAGAAGAAGAGTTGGAACTTTTCAAAAAAAAAAAAAAAATCTAAAGATGAAAATAAAAGACTATGTTTCCAAAACTCTATCACTAAAGTTGGTGAATGTTCTCTTAATGATAAACTTGAGAAGGACTAACAAAATATACCTTCAAAGGGTGAGAAGAAGAATGGAATTGTTTTTGAAATGAAGAAAGCTGGGAATGTTATGTATGTGGAAAAAACCAACAAGGTTGGGAATGTTTTGAAACATTTGGAATCTAAAAATGTTTACAATGATTCTAGTACTGATATTACAGAAAAGAAAATAACAAATCTGATTGATAATAGAAAGGTTGGTGAATCAGAAAAGAAAGAGAAGAAGGTGGATGAGAAACACATTTACAATTCTGATCAGGATGAAGGTTTCAGAAGAAAATACTATTTCTATGGGTATTACTGGTAATGTGGGGGATTCGGGCACACATCAAGTATATGTTGGTTCAATCAAAATCATTACTATTATACCATAGGTTATTAAAGGAATATATTTAGTAGGAGTAAATCTCATCAAAGAAAGAAAAATGAGAAGGTTGTCTTAAAGAAATCTGAAAATAATGAAGTGAAGATTGAAAATAGATTCCAACCCCTGGAAACTATTTGTGAAAGATGTGAACAACCATGAAACCTTGCAAAAGGATGTCTTGTTCTGTTACCGACTTAGAAAAATATTCTCAATTCTCAAAAGTCAAAGTTGAATAATGAAAAAAATGGAGAAAATGAATTTTTTGTTGAATCTGCATTAAAATCCATGAAATGAGAATGACCATGGATACTTGATAGTGGGTGTTCTTCTCACATGACAGCAGTATGGAAATTTTTGAAGGATGTGAAATATTTTAAACAAGGAACAGTGACATTTGGAAATGAAGAATCATTGAAAATAAAAGGTGTTGGGTCAACCATCATTAGAAAAGAAAATATGAAATCTAAGAAAACATTTTATGTTGATGGGCTAAAACACAATCTGCTAAGTGTTTCAAAATTGTGTGATGAAGGTAACAAAGTTATCTTCAAGAAAGATGGATTTTTTAAAGAGTAAAGAAGATGGAAATATTGTTACAAGAGGTAAACGCACGAAATGAAACTTGTTTCAGGTTGGTGAATCACAAAACTCTTGTTAAATAAGTATGGTATAAGAGAATCAGTTATGGCATAAAAGGCTTGGAAATATTTGTTAGAGAAACATGAGCAAGTTATCTAAAAGTGACACTATTCGAGACATTTTTGATTTTCCATGAAGTAGATATTGGTGTGGCACTATTTGTTAGAAAGGAAATATTACAAATGTTTTGCATAAGAAAGTTGATATTTTTTCAAAACAACCCCTGGAGATGATCCATTCCAATATATGTGTTCCAATGAGAAAACAATCAACACATGGAGATAATTAATTCATTACTTTCATTGATTATTTTACTCACATTACTTGTGTTATGTATATAAAACACAAATCAAATTCTTTGAAAATGTCTAAAAATTTCAGAAGAAAAGCTGAGAAAGAATGTGAGTATTTTGTTAAGAAGTTGAGAACTGATAATGGTAGTGAATACAGAAGTGAAGAGTTTGAAAACTATCTTGAGAAGCATGGAATTTGGCATGAGTATAGCTCTCCATACACTCCCCAAAAAAATGGGGTTGCTGAAAGAAATAATAGAATCCTGGTGGAAATGGGAATAACCATGTTACCTGAGCATGATCTTTCTCATTACTTTTGGAGGCAAGCCATGAGTACTGCTATTTATATTGAGAACCGTTGTTTCTATAAGACTCAATCAGGTATGACTACCTATGAATTGTTTTATGAAAAAACTCCAAGTTTGAAGCACTTTAGAGTTTTTGGGAGTTTTTTTATTATAAAGAAGAAAGGTGGAAACTATGGTAAGTTTGAGAAAAAAGGTGAGGATGGAATCTATATCATCCCGCCTTTTTTGTCGCATAAACTTTCATTACATTACACAAAACTGAGGATCTTTAAGGTTTAGTGTCTTGGAAACAAGGAACATAATACATGAAAACAACATAAAACATTCTTCTTAAACAATTTAAAGGATTCTACTTAAGTTCATCCTAGGTTTATTATGGCATCTAATAACCTGGGGACATACATCAAAATAAAGGGTGAGCAGATGACCCAGTAAGGGAAACAAGAGAAGCATTTTACATGTGAACTTGAGATACTTCAATAAGGTCATGAAAAGAACTTTAAGGCATGAGAAAGAAATAACGAGGCATATCATAATAAAAATAATGTTTTTCATAACTTAAAGATGTGGTTACAACATTCTACAAAGACAATCATTTCCATTTTACCAAGGTCCATCCCCAAGGTGTCAATAAAAATTACCAAGGTTATTCACCAAGGTATCAGTCTAAATGGTCATCTCTAGAGATTAAGTCTTTACCCAATACATTGGAGCGCTATCAGGGCGCACCCTTAAATTTGCCTTTGTTATCATGTGAGACACATATATCATCATCAATAATTTCATAAACAACCCATATAGCATAAAATAAATGGGTTTCATTTCATAATCATAACGTTTTAAAAACTGCTTTAAAGACATGATCTTTATGTCACTTTAAACCCACGGAAAGGGAAAGAAAGTTTCATGTATGTAAATACCAGAATTTAAAAATAGAACATTTTGATATATATGTGAATACCATTGTATAAATAAGATCTTTTAGTATTCACTTAATAACATGATGTAATTTTGAGAAAAAATAGAGAGGCATTTTGAGACGAAAATTCTACAGCACAACGGCTACGTTACAGGGTTTTAGAAAACGTTGAAAAGAGAGGGGACATGGGTAAAACATTCATAAATGACCCATAAAACAGTAGAGGGACAGAATATGAAGGATATATGAACATGGTAATGAAATTTTAAAGATATACCATATGAAATTAAGAACATGAAAGGAAGAAAAAAATAAGATTTCTCTTATGAAAATTCACCAGCCTAACGACATCACTTAAACTTCAAAAAAATGAATTGAAGAGATCAAATAGGGTCTCTCATCATATGAACATAAAAGTTAAGTATTATAGATATATAGATAATACCCCAAAATAATAAAAAGGAACTTCAAATAATTGACATGAAAGTAGAACTTTGAAAAATGAGAAGGATGAAAGAATCCCTTAAAAAATTCGGCAGCCTAACAACATCACTTAAACTTCAAAAAAAAAATGAATTGAAGAGATAAAATAGGGTCTCTCATCATATTAACATAAAATTTCAGTATGATAGATATAGAGATCATACCCCAACATAATAAAAAGAAACTTTCAAGACTTGAAATGAAATTAGAACTTTGGAAAAGGAGAAAGGTGAAAGAACCACTTAAAAATTCGGAAGCCTAACGGCGCCACTTAAAACTTAAAAATACTGAATTGAAGAGATCAAATGGGGTCTCTAATCATATGATCATAAAAGACCAGTATGATAGATATATAGATCATACCCCAACATAATAAAAAGGAACTTTCAAGAATTGACATGGAATTAGAACTTTGAAAAAGGAGAAAGGTGAAAGAACCACTTAAAAATTTGGCAGCCTAACAGCGCCACTTAAAACTTCAAAATACTGAATTGAAGAGATCAAATGGGGTATCTCATAATATGATCATAAAATATCAGTATGATAGATATAGAGATAATACCCCAACATAATAAAAAGTAACTTGAAATACTTGACAAGAAAATAGAACTTGAAAATGAGAATGGTGAAAGAATCTCTTAAAAATTCGGCAGCCTAACGACGCCACTTAAACATTATTAAAATGAATCAATGAGAGAAAGAGGGGGTCTCTCATCATATGAAAATGAAAAGGGAAGTAAGATGAATATAGAAGAACATACTATAACATAAGAACATGGAGCATAAAAGAAATGACATAAAAGAGATTACTTGAAAAGAAAGAGAGAGGTCAGATCTCTTACCTTAAAACGTAACTCTTAAAACTCAACGGTTGGGACCTTGAGGGCTTGGGGGCACCTTGGGAGGACTCCTTGGGAGGTAATGAGACCAGAACTTCGTTGGGGGAGAGTGGAGAGTCAAATGGATGATAGGATTGCTTGGTATTTATAGGGAAAGTGAGGGGACAAGGCATTAATGGCCAAGGGACACCTCATTGGTGGTTTTGGAAAAACCATGGGCTTGCCCATGGTATTTGCCCATGGTATTGGCCACTTGGGATACCTCATAAAATAATTCATCCACTTTAGTCGAACATCCCTTAAAATATCTCATGGCATCATCATGACACAGTTATGATGTCATTAAACATACCGAAACCCTAAAACTGTATTTTTACTATTCACTGAAAATTCAACTTTCTCAGAAAAATACCAAAATTTCAGATTAACCAAATAAAAATGCTCTGATTTCAAAAATGAACTCCATTTTATAAAAATAATTTTCTAAATATTTTTAATTTAATTTTTAAATAAATACACTATTCACCAAAAATTCATTTTTTCTAGAAAAAAACCCCAAAAATTACCTTAACATAATATCGATGCTCTGAGTTCAAAAATGAAATCCATTTTATAAAAATAATTTTCTAAATATTTTTAATTTAATTTTTAATTAAAAAACACTATTCACCAGAAAAAACTAATACTTGAATAATAATTTATGAAACCGTTATTTAACCATTTTATTGAATCACATTACTTAATCAAGGTGCCTAGATAATTTTAATACTTTCTTTAAGTGAGATTACTAATCCATTTGGACACATTACTAATCCTAATCATAAAATCACTATTCATAATTTACTATTCATCAAAAATCAAGTTGATCTTATTAGACTCTAAATTTCGTACTGGACATAATTGTAGAAGACCATTTTTTGAATATCATTACACGTTTTTAATTATTTAGGGTTTACATAAACATTTTTAAAATATCCTTTTTTCTAAAATTCATCAAAAATCTGCATACTATATTTATCCGGTCATTTAAAAATTCATAAACTTCATCATAAGAAGAAATCCCAATTTTTATTTAAAACAATGGATTACACAAGGTAGTTATGGTCTCCTTACATATCCCCTTATCACACCAGCATAGGACCTAAGTGTAAGGTGTGCTAAGGTGAGAGAATCTGAGGGAGGCTCGGCCAACATCGCACGAGTAGTAATTTCTTTCAGTTTGAACTTCTCGTGAAGGCGATTCCGTTCTAGCTTCATATGACGAAGTTCAGATTGGGTTTTTTCCAGAGCAAAGCCCATTGGTGCTACCACCTTCCCAAGTTCTGTTATATGGGCTTCGATCGGTCCAAGACTACTGGGTGAAGCCATCAAATCTTCTTTCTATATTAATTAACCAAGGTCACTTGTATTTATAGACAAATATCAAAATGTTTAATTTTCAGCGGTCATATTGACCAATGGTCATATAACAGTCAAAACCCAACAGTCTCATTTTAATTATACACATGTTATCCAATGAAACAGTTTTGTTGAGTATAAAAAAAAATAACACACAAAATTAGGAAAGATGATTTATTCAAAATTTTGGGTCGTTACAATCTTCCCCCTTAAGAAATTGCGTCCTCGCAATTTTTAAAATTGGGTTTTGAAATTTCATTGAAAGTCCCACATCGGAAAAAGAGTCAGTAAAACTATTACTTTAAAAGAAAGAAAGGGAAGTAAAAAGGTCACCCGAGTTAAACCATACTAGGATTCCACGTAGGAAAACATGGACATGGAAGAAAAAAACAAAGGGTCAAGTTCTGAGGGAGAGTGATAGAAAACATGATTAGGATAAAGTTAACAATAAGAAAATCACAAACTGATGATGTGTATAAACGGTCTTTGATTACCCAGTAGGAAACGTTAATAGACAACGTTTTTGTTTTATGTTCCTTTTCATAGTTTTGAGGAATTCAATTACTACATAGAATAAAAACATAAGGAAATATACCTACCTTCAAGTAGAGTTTCATCCTTTAATAAGTTTCTAACAAAGATAATCTTTTCTCTAAACGATGAGCATTCAAAACTACTTGGTCTCATCAAAGCACAAGAATAATCTTATAGAGAATCACATAATCCACCAAAGATTAACTATCTATTTCTTCTATCTTTAAACATTATCCCAAAAACAGAAAGGGTAAGATAAAACAACTCTTAAAAAGGAAATAATCCCATAGGAAGGTAAACTACTTTTAAATCTTCAAAGTTCCACGGTACTACCCAGAGTTCATCATAGACCATTCCATAAATAACTGTCCCTAAAATTACTCAAAATAACCCAAACTAAGATTGAAACCCAAATACAAGAAGGACTTGATAATATAGTCTTCCAAGATAAACATTATCGTTCATCTCCAAACAATATCAACCACTCCTAACATCTTATAACAAAAGAAACTAACCTAAACATATTTTCCACAAGATAGGTCAATCATTTCCATAAGTAACCTATAATACCATAAGTTCACCTTAAATTCATCGATTCTTCAAAATATAAGTCAACCTTTACTCCTCAAATAAAATACCATAGTAATTTATTTACCTCTATCAAATAGGGTTCCCAAAATAGTGAACATCTTCCAAAGTAATAATCATCTTTTAATCCCCTAATCATCTCTGTCATATTAATATGGAAATCGTCACATTTCCTATCACATTGGTCATTGGGGCATGCTCTTCCATTTCCCGCCATTAACTAAGAAAAGAACGTATAATTAGGGGGCTTAAATACTTAGCCAATAACCATTAAAAAGAATCTTTAAGAATGGAAGGATAAACTTGTATAAGGAAAGTATACCCTAACTTGTGATCCCCTAGGTTTAAATCTAGGTTATCCCTGAACATATATTCTTATGTGAATATTTATTTTCTTTTATCTTTGTTCCTTTAATAATGGTTCATACTAAGATTATGAATTTACCAAAGCATATCCCCCAGGAGTGTCGTAACCAAGAGTGTAGCAAGGCCCGTTGTCGTGTACCAGTTCCCATTTGAGTCTCGCTCAAAGTGGTGTTTTCGGGTTTTACCCCTATGTACATCTGTGCTAGAGCCACCTCTACCTGCTCGTATCCAGACAGGGATGTATTTGTTTGGAAATCCCTTACTCAATACTCACCAAAATACCAGGAAGATTTCCTATATTTAAAATTTTCTATAGGGTTATTCCTAGAGTTTTCATATCCTAATTTCCACAAATAACTAAACCATATTTTGATACCAACTATAGCATCCCGCCTTTTTTGTCACATAAACTTTCATTACATTACACAAAAATGAGGATCTTTAAGGTTTAGTGTCTTGGAAAAAAGGAACATAATACATGAAAACAACATAAAACATTCTTCTTAAACACTTGAAAGGCTTCTACTTAAGTTCATCCTAGGTTCATTACTGCATCTCATAACCTGGGGACATACATCAAAAGAAAGGGTGAGCAGAAGGCCCAGTAAGGGAAACAAGAGAAGCATTTTATATGTGAATTTGAGATACTTCAATAAGGTCATGAAAAGAACTTTAAGGCATGAGAAATAAATCATGAGGAATATCATAATAAAAATAACGTTTTTCATAACTTAATGATGTGGCTACAACATTTTACAAAGACAATCATTTCCGTTTCACCAAGGTCCATCCCCAAGGTGTCAATAAAAATTACCATGGTTATTCACCAAGGTATCAGTCTAAATGGTCATCTCTAGAGATTAAGTCTTTACCCAATGAATTGGAGCGCTATTAGGGTGAACCCTTAAATTTTCATTTGTTATCATGTGAGACACATATATCATCATCAATAATTTCATAAACCACCCATATAGCATAAAAGAAATGGGTTTCATTTCATAATCATAACGTTTTAAAAACTGCTTTAAAGACATGATCTTTATGTCACTTTAAACCCACCGAAAGGGAAAGCGGGTTTCATGTATGTAAATCCCAGAATTTAAAAATAGAAAATTTTGACATATATGTGAATAACCCTGTAGAAATAATAGCTTTGAGTATTCAATTAATAACATGAATTTATTTTGAGAAAAAATAGAGAGGCATTTTGAGACGAAAATTCTGCAGCACAACGGCTACGTTACAGGGTTTTAGAAAACGTTGAAAAGAGAGGGGACATGGGTCAAACATTCATAAATGACCCATAAAACAGTAGAGGGACAGAATATGAAGGATATATGAACATGGTAATGAAATTTTAAAGACATACCATATGAAATGAAGAACATGAAAGGAATACAAAAATAAGATTTCTCTTATGAAAATTCGGCAGCCTAACGACATCACTTAAACTTCAAAAAAATGAATTGACGAGATCAAATAGGGTCTCTCATCATATGAACATAAAAGTTAAGTATGATAGATATAGAGATCATACCCAAAAATAATAAAAATAAACTTCAAAGACTTGACATGAAAGTAGAACTTTGAAAAATGAGAAGGGTGAAAGAATCCCTTAAAAAATTCGGCAGCCTAACGACGTCACTTAAACTTCAACAAAAATGAATTGACGAGATCAAATAGGGTCTCTCATCATATGAAAATAAAAGTTCAGTATGATAGATATAGATATAATACCCCAACAAAATAAAAAGTAAATTGCAATACTTGACATGGAATTAGAACTTTGAAAAAGGAGAAAGGTGAAAGAACCACTTAAAAATTCGGCAGCCTAACGGTGCCACTTAAAACTTCAAAATACTGAATTGAAGAGATAAAATGGGGTCTCTCATCATATGATCATAAAATATAAGTATGATAGATATAGAGATAATACCCCAACATAATAAAAAGTAACTTTCAAGACTTGACAAGGAATTAGAACTTTGAAAAAGGAGAAAGGTGAAAAAACCACTTAAAAATTCGGCAGCCTAACGGCGCCACTTAAAACTTCAAAATACTGAATTGAAGAGATCAAATGGGGTCTCTCATAATATGATCATAAAATATAAGTATGATAGATATAGAGATAATACCCCAACATAATAAAAAGGAACTTTAAAGACTTGACAAGAAAATAGAACTTGAAAATGAGAATGGTGAAAGAATCTCTTAAAAATTCGGCAGCCTAACGGCGCCACTTAAACATTATTAAAATGAATCGATGAGAGAAATAAGGGGTATCTCATCATATTAAAATGAAAAGGGAAGTAAGATTAATATATAAGAACATACTCCAACATAAGAACATGGAGCATAAAAGAAATGACATAAAAGAGATTACTTGAAAAGAAAGAGAGAGGTCAGATCCCTTACCTTAAAACGTAACTCTTAAAACTCAAAGGTTGGGACATTGAGGGCTTAGGGGAACCTTGGGAGGACTACTTGGGAGGTAATGATACCAGAACTTAGTTGGGGGAGAGTGGGGAGTCGAATGGATGAGAGGATTTCTTGGTATTTATAGGGAAAGTGAGGGGACAAGGCATTAATGGCCAAGGGACACCTCATTGGTGGTTTTGGAAAAACCATGGGCTTGCCCATGGTATTTGCCCATGGTATTGGACACTTGGGACACCTCATAAAATAATTCATCCCCTTTAGTCGACCATCCCTTAAAATATCTCATGGCATCATCATGACACAATTATGATGTCATTAAACATACCGAAACCCTAAAACTGTATTTTTACTATTCACTGAAAATTCAACTTTCTCAGAAAAATCCCAAAATTTCACATTAACCAAATATCAATGATCTGATTTCAAAAATGAACTCCATTTTATAAAAATAATTTTCTAAATATTTTTAATTTAATTTTTAAATAAATACATTATTCACCAAAAATTCAGTTTTTCAGAAAAAACCCCAAAAATTACCTTAACATAATATCGATGCTCTGAGTTCAAAAATGAAATCCATTTTATAAAAATAATTTTCTAAATATTTTTAATTTAATTTTTAATTAAAAAACACTATTCACCAGAAAAAACTAATACTTGAATAATAATTTATGAAACCGTTATCTAACCATTTTATTGAATCAAATTATTTAATCAAGGTGCCTAGATTATTTTAATACTTTATTTAAGTGAGATTACTAATCCATTTGGACACATTACTAATCCTAATCATAAAATCACTATTCATAATTTACTATTCATCAAAAATCAAGTTGATCTTATTAGAATCTAAATTTCGTACTGGACATAATTGTAGAAGACCATTTTGTGAATATCATTACACGTTTTTAATTATTTAAGGTTTAAAGAAACATTTTTAAAATATCCTTTTTTATAAAATTCATAAAAAATCTGCATACTATATTTATCCGGTCATTTGAAAATTCATAAACTTTATCATAAGAAGAAATCCCAATTTTTATTTAAAACAAAGGATTACACAAGGCAGTTACGGTCTCCTTATATAGCCCCTTATCACACCTGCATAGGACCTAAGTGTAAGGTGTGCTAAGGTGAGAGAATCCTAGGGAGGCTCGGCCAACATCACACGAGTATTAATTTCTATCAGTTTAAACTTCTTGCGAAGGTGATTCCGTTCTAGCTTCATATGATGAATTTCAGCTTGGGTTTGGTCTAGAGAAAATCCCATTGGTGCTACCTCCTTCCCAAGTTCTGTTAGATGGGCTTCGATCGGTCCAAGACTACTGGGTGAGGCCATCAAATCTTATTTCTATATTAATTAACCAAGGTCACTTGTATTTAGAGACAAATATCGAAATGTTTTGTTTCCAGCGGTCATATTGACCAATGGTCATATAACAGTCAAAAACCAATAGTCTCATTTTAATTATACACATGTTATCCAATGAAACAGTTTTGTTGAGTATAAAAAAAATAAAATAACACACAAAATTAGGAAAGAGGATTTATTCAAAATTTCTGGTCATTACAGAATCTTACTCAGTTAATCTCTAGAAGAAAGTGGATACAAATGCTACAAAAAAGAAACAAAAATAATTTTTGATTCACTTGATGTGAAAGTGATTGAAATATCTAAGAAAGAGAAACATGTTCAGGTAAACAATGAAGTTGAGAAAGTTGAAGAAAACAATTTTGATAAGGATACATGCAAGTGTATTCCTTCTCAAGAAGAAGAATCAGAATCAGCTATTTGAAGTGATGAAGATAATCAAAAATCTTATCCAAGGCTAAGGAAACATGTGGAAGTAATAAATATAATTAGTGATCAACACTAGAGTGTTCAAACAAGAAGAACAAACAACTCCATTACACATAATTCTTTGTATTCAAAGGTGGAACCAAATTATGTGAAAGAAGATTTTGAGTATCCAGAATGGGTTCAATCCATAAATGAAGAATTGGATCAGATTGAAAAGAATATTACATGGTAACTCGTACCCAATCCTGAAAACAAAAACATCATTGGCACAAAATGGGTTTTCCGGAACAAGATGAATGAAAAAGGTGAAGTTATAAGAAACAAAGAAAGATTCGTTTGAAAAGGGTATTAAAAGATTGAGGGTATTGATTTTGAAGAAACCTTTTCTCCAGTGTCAATACTTGAAACAATCATAATCTTTCTTGCTATTTCCACACAATGAGGCTATAAGATCTTTCAAATGGATGTTAAATCTGCATTCCTAAATAGTGATCTTGAAGAAGAAGTTTATATTGAACAACCATGTGGATTTATTATTGGAAAATATGAAGGTTATGTGTATAGATTTAAAAAGTATTTGTATGGCCTAAAACAAGCTCTGAGGGAATTGTATTCCAAATTGGATACATGCTCAATAAAGATGAATTTTAACAAAGGAAGGGTGGATAACAATCTTTACATCGGACAAATTTAAGAGTATTCCCTCATTGTAATTGTTTATGTTGATGATATTATCTTTATTGGGAATGATAAAGGAAGGTGAGAAAGATTTTATGAAGAAATGAAGAATGTTTTGGAAATGTCCATGCTGGTAGAAATGAAATACTTTCTTGGGTTACAAATACATCAAAAGAAAGAATACATTTTCCTTTCCCAAGAAAAGTATGAAAAAAATCTACTCAAGAGGTTTGACATGGAAAATTCAAAACCTATTTCCAAACCCATTTCAATGGGAACAAAACTGAGTAAAGATGGATATGGAAAAGAAGTGGACCAGAAAGAGTATCGAATGCTGATTGGAAGTCTATTGTATTTGACTACCTCAAGAACTGACATTGTTTATTCTATTACCTTATGTGCAAGATTTCAGAGTGATCCAAGAGAATCACATATTATTTCTTAAAAAATAAATCTCAAATACATCAGAGGCACAATAGAATTAAGAATCAGGTATTGCAGGTCAGATAATATTGATTTTTTTGGGTATTCTGATGCAGATTGGGTAGAAAATGTTGATGATAGAAGATCTAAATCTGGCAGTGTATTATTTTTGGGAAAGAATTGTGTTAGTTATAATTTGAATAAACAAAACTTAGTAACTCTCAGTATGACTGAAGATGAGTATGTTAATACTTCTCAATCTGCTACTTAACTTATGTGGATGAAAACACAATTGGAAGACTTACTTGTTGAAGTGAATTTACCCTTGCTCTTGGGTTGTGACAATCAACGTACAATCAATCTCACCAGGAATCTAGTGAAACATTCTCGTTCAAAAAATATTGACATCAAATATCATTTATTAAAAGATCATGTTAAGAAGATTTAATTGAAGCAGGAGTATGTTCCAACATCAGAAAAAGTTTCTAATATCTTCAAAAAACCTTTATCGAAGGAATCATTCTCAAAAATGAGGTTGAACATGGGTGTCCAACCTCTTTCTCTTCAAGGTTGAGGTATGTGTATCTTTCCCCTCTCTCATCTTACATTTGGATTGTTTTGTCAAGGGGGATAATTGTTTTGTTTCATAAATGTATTGAAAAAAAGAGAGAGTTGTGGGTCAACTGTGAATTCAGAATTATTTAGTGTGTGAACTATTCTAACTATTTGTTGGAGTGTTTGTAGGAAAATAAATTGAATTGTTTTCTAGGAAGAATGAAGAAAAGAAAGAGGTGGTCATGATCACTATTTTGGATATCATGTTATTACTATTAATGATTCTTGTTTCCTATAATGAGTTAGCTCACATAGGCTTAGAATTGTTCATATGTAATCCATTGCTTATTTTTACAAAGTTCAATGATTTATGAAACTTGGTTGAAAAAAAAATACAAAGGGGGAGATTTTTGGGAACAAGCTGATGATCAAGGTGATGATGGTTTCAAGTGTTGTCTTTTGTTGTCGAGGTATGTTTTGAAGAAAATAAATCACTTCACTTTGTTTTGTGGAAACAAGTGTTTTGGGTTTGTTTTGAAAAGAATCAAACCCATGTTAATTATGACGATGCTTTGCTGGTTTGTATTTCATATAAATCATGAGATATATTTAGAACTTGTGATGCCATATTGATAGAAGAAAGGGAGATTGAAAGAGTTGCTGCCAATAGAAAAATAATTGTATTCAGATTGTTTTTCAAAACAATCAGAAAATAAAGTGGTGGAAGTAAAATAAGTGATGTTGTTTTCACTGTAGCTAGTTATGATTTCTGTGTAAAATATGGTTATGATTTTTGAGTAAAATCTGGTTAGGATTTCTGAGTAAAATCTGGTTATGATTTGAGAGTAAAATCTGGTTACGATTTCTAAGTAAAAGCTGGTTATGATTTCTGAGTAAAATTTGGTTATGATTTTTGAGTAAAATATGGTTACGATTTCTGTGTAAAAGCTACTTACGATTTCTATGTAAATGCTGGTTACAATTTCTGAGTAAAATATGTTTACGATTTTAGAGTAAAAGCTGGTTAAAATTTCAGAGTAAAATCTAGTTATGATTTCTGTGTAAAAGCTGGTTATGATTTCAGGGTAAAATCTGGTTAAGATTTTGAGGTAAAAGCTGGTTACGATTTCAGGGTAAAAGTTGGTTACGATTTCAGGGTAAAATCTGGTTACGATTTCCATGTAAAAGCTGGTTACAATTTGAGGGTAAAAGCTGGTTACAATTTCAGTGTAAAATCTGGTTACAATTTCACTGTAGTAGTGTGGTTACGATTTCACTATAGAAGGGGGTGAAAATTGAAAACATGATGTTGGATGAAGAGTAAGATATCCTTCTTATTAGTAGAGGATCATACCTAGATGTATCATAACCATGTAGTAGAAAGAAATAAGTGGTACTGATGGAAAGTGGTGCCCATTGAGAATTAATCAAATTCAGATTGTTTTGTATCGTACCTAGAATGATCGTAACTAGATATGATCAGATTCAAGATAATAGTATCCAGACCATTTGTATTTAGAAAAGATCATGTTTGGGTTGAGATGAAAAGAAAGAAGAAAGAATGGATAGAAAGTCACAATGCTTTCCAAGTCAATTCAGATGATGCTAAAGCTGATCCTCAATGATTTCAAAGTCATGAAGTTAGTCATGATACAATCACATGTTGGTGAATGAAGTGTGTTTTCTCATGTGAGTAAAGAGAAAAGAAAAGAGAAGGAGACTGATGAATGAATTGTCAAAGGGGGAGCCATTATTTTAAAAGAGTGATTGTATCTCAAGTTGAGAAGTGAATTTCATCAAACACATTTAATTGGATTTTTATGAATCATTATTTTGAAGAAATCAGTATGAGAGGATTAGATTTAGATTCATGTTTTTATCATCAATTATAATTGTATTGACAATTGAAATGGGAGTCTGGAAAATAAGAGATGAAGATTGTAGAAGATTTGAGAAGAATCGAGAAGTGGTGACAAAGTTATTATTGCTCCAAGATTTCATGATAAATTCATATTTGGGTGAATTTAAGTGAGCGGGAAAGTGTTTTGGGATTCCCACCTAAACATGTTTTGGGTCACCTATAAAAGGCGTAAAGTATATTGTACTTGTGTGACTTGGAGAAGATAGAGAAGCTCCAGGTTTCTAGATAGAAGAAGGGATCAATTCCATTCGAATTGACAATTTTCTTGGGTGGTGCCAATTCATTTGTATTCTATTCGGCTCAAAAATTATATTCGTGAATTGAGGTGGTTTCAATTCTACTATATTGTTTTCTATCAGAAAATCAGAATGGAATCTTTGTATTGAAATAATCAGAATGGGAGCTGTGTTTTGAAAGAATCATATTTAGAGAAGATCAGACTCATTTCTTCATAACAAAGTCCAGGTGATTCTTACCTTTCTTCTGGGTAAGAAAAATAATAATTGTTTTAAAATTTGATTACATTTGTTGAATTGAAAAGAAGCATAGGTAAAATGAGTTGTTACCAAACAATTGTATTACTCTATCGTGCCAAGACGGGGCACACACACTAGTGGGATTTTTTCATAGTGATACAGGAGTGAAAGGGTAAATCCTACTCATTGTAATCCAAGGATTGTTTTCTTAGTGGATTGTATGGTATTGGATCATTTCCAAACCATACCAAGGACGTAAATATTCTTATTGAATAATGAACCTTGTAAATCTTTGTGTTCTTATGGATGTGTGTTGTTTTTGTTTCTTAGTAGGGAATTTAAATCCTTAACAGGAGGCGAAGGTTGTTTCAATTGAAAAGAAACATAAAAGGAAAATATTATCACTGATTCAACCCCTCCCCCTCTCAGTGATACAATACTTCGATTAGACACTTTCACCCACCATATAATTCTTGGACATACCATTAAGTAATTTTATGTGTTCAAGTACTGGATATAGGATCAAGTGGAGAATGGTGTGGTCAAGTTGAGAGAAGTCCCGACATAGGTGGAACACATCTCTTCCAAGCCTGATAGTGATAGTGAGGGTTCCGGTGAACGAAAACATGTTTCTAACTTTGGGACTCAGAAGTATGATGACTGGCTGGCTCACAGAGCACTCGGTCATGCTCATGGTGTCATTCACACCTGCTTAGGCCAACTTGAACCCCCTGAAGTCACTACTCATTCTCCAAATGACGCTTATGCATCCAACTTGTAGCCTTATATGTCTCATAAAAGTTGGATCTGGCGGTACAAGGAAAATAAAAGCCCCCCGCTGGTGCTGAAGCCTACCCACACACTCGGAAACTTCATGCCACCAGAGATGGGAATCATACCCAGGGTCCACCCAACATTGAATGAATCATTAGATTATGACAAGGAGTATGCCTCTAGGAATACTTTTGAGTTAGTGGATCCTTTAATGGTTCCTAATGACATGGATTATCAGGAAAACTCTCTAGGTTCCCCTATAAAACATCATTTAAGAAGTGGTCAGAGGTATATAAACTAGCAAAGTGCTTTAAGTCGGCCATTCATGCTATCGAAACCAGGCAACATGTTCTGTGTAAGGATTAACATGCACAATCCTCCCCGCCCGATCCATCATAATCACTAACACAACTAACCATACTACTTGATCAGGAAGAATAGCCGCAACCACATCATGATTGGTCCCATATAGCTAAGGATAAGCCTCATCTAGCCAACCATCAGCTAGTGGTGGTTCTGGGATAGTTTTATGATAGGTAGCTGGACATTTCCAGCACCATCCAGAATCCAACGATTCATCCAATATTTCCTATCGTGCCTCCTACAAAATAGAAACCCCCAATGGGAAGAAATGCGTGTTTGGAAATTATGATGTGTTAAAGAACCTCTATTGAATTGCTTCATATCTCTTGATCCTCGAGGCCTTTCACATGTTAGAAGAGATGTGTGAGGCCCTCACAGAGGCCTTAAATAGACCCCTCTAGTTCGAAATAGAGTTGGAGGACAAAAATATATTCTATGATGAGGAATTCAAGAAAAAATAATGCCAAGTCATCATGTCATTATCTAGAGAGGATGAGGAATCCCTCATGTAGGGACACATCCACCTGTTTTACATCACCATCCATTTCAATGGCATAGAGGTCCATCGCTCCCTAGTTGATACAGGTTCTAGGATCAATCTCATCTCAACCCAAGATGCTTCTCAAGATGGGATTGACTAAAACAGATTTGAGTCCCTCTGACCAGAATATACAAGGTTATGATTGTATTGAGTAGAGACCATGTGGAATAATCCGTTTGAAAGCCTAGTTCAATGGTTTCATAGAAAACAGTAAATTCATGTTTATATCACATGATACCACCAACAATGCATTGATGGGTAGGCCCTGTCTCCATCTGAATGCAACATTTCCCTTCTTATATCACCAATACCTTAAGTACTCTCTCAACAGTCGATCAGGCATGCTCCAAGGTGATGCATCTCCCTTTGACTCATGTGAGGCTCGATATATGGAAACTAGCTATTATGACCGAATGGCCCGAAGGCCTTTATTTTTATTGATTTTTTGATAATCCCCCTTTCAAGGGATGATGGGGAACCCTTACAAGGATCATAGGCTAAGAGATTACAAGGCCCATAGGCTTAGGAGATTACATGATTTGAAGGTCTTAAGGAATTCAACTAGACAATCTACAAGGAACTACCCCTCCCCAGCATCTATGTCATGATAGTATCTCTTCACCTTTTCATGGCCATCTGGCTAGGCTTCCCATGCAAGAACAGGCCGGTCTTGATGGAATAGACATACCCTCTCATTCTGACAAATCCATTTGGATCTACTCTGGTAAGTGCACTTGCTCTGAATTCTCTTATAGGGATGCTTCTTTTTTTAGTGTGTCTGGGGAAACTTCATGTGGCCCGAAGGACTTGAGGTGGCCCGAGGGCCTTAAAGGTGGACCGAAAGCACTACTGACCTGAAGGCCTGGGTGGCCTGAAAGCCTTAAGGACTCCAAGCCCAAACCAGTGGCCCTAGGTGAATAGTTCTAGCTGCTACAATACCGAACAATACTTGCTACAGTAACTGCTACAATGCCTACTAAAGTACCCACACAATGTATAGTTCTGCTACAGTACCACACAGTGTACAGTTCTACTACAATACCGCACAATGTACAGTACTACTACAATACTACTATAGTACCTGAAAAATATGCCTCTACCTAGATTTGAACCTGGGTCTTGTGGATGCACTTAAGAATACCTCACCAAAAGGGTTGAGGCTCATGTGCATAACGTGTGTAAGGTTAACGATCGACTCTCACTGAGGGGGCCCCTCCAGGACCCAGAGCGCGCCGCACGTTCCCCGGCTAGGCAGATAGATTTGAATCGCCCTGTGCATAATATGCACAGTGTCCGAGTCTGGCGGGACTCGAGCCTGGGCCAGTTCCCACGGAGTGCGAGGGGTATAAACATGGGGTACCACTCAGCCAACATCCCTTGGAAAAAATGCGTGTAAGGTTAAAGCTCAAATCTCACTAAGGGGGCCCACCATGCCCTAGATCACACCACACGTTCCTCGGCTAGGCAGATGGCTTTGAATCGCCATGTTCATAATACACACAATGTCCGAGTCTGGCGGGACTCGAGCCTGGGCAAGTTCCCATGGAGAGCGAGGGGTACAACCAGTGAGTACCACTCGACTAACACCCCATGGGCACTAGTTATTATAAGATCAAGTAAAATCAGGTCCAGACCAATGAGGTTGATAACACCCACATTGCATCTAGCCTATGGATAGATTTGGAAGATGCTTTTTTCCTCCCGATTAATCAATTAGAGGATATGATTCCATACATGGGAAACTAATTCTTCATTTCTAGGAGGAATGGATTCCATATACCTAGGTATAAGGAAAACCATAAGATTACCTCATATTCCTATAAAGTTTAGGATTGAGTGATACCAGAAACTCCCACCCCTATAAGATCCCATGATGTTCGCCCCATAACTACAACTGTAAGTTACACTCACATGTTCCACCAAGACGGGTTGAACCAGTACAAGAAAACCTACCACTATTAATTTCACATCAAGCATAGACCCCATAGTCAAAGTCCTGATGGATTTGACATGATGAATTATGTCACCATGGTTTCAACAGAGTAGAAATCTCCTAGAGAGGATTCCGCATCTGCCACCCAAGCCGACACTAACGTTCCATCAGAATCAGTCGGCTTGGATGAGTCATATCCTCCCGTCGATTCGCCTTCCTCAGATGGAAAAAAGGATTTTGGAAGACACTCCTACCACATTTTATGAGGGAATATCCACCACTATCAATGAGCTAGTTCAAGTTAACCTTGGTACTGATAAATATCTAAGGCCAAAACTGATCAGTACAACTATGTATCTAGAGGAACAACAATAGTACATATATTTCCTGAAGAAACATCATGATGTTTTCTCTTGGAGTTATGAATATATTCCTGGATTAGACCCTCAGGTCTCCGTACACCATCTAGGTCTCCTGGATAACCATCATGAGTTCAAGCAGCCTCCTAGAAAAATGAACCCTGCTTATGGTTCCATGGTCGAGGCTAAAGTTTATAAGTTCATCAAATATAGCTTCATCAAGGAATTTCAGTACCCTAAGTGGTTAATAAACATTGTTCCCATCAGGAAGAAGAATAGGTAAATCCAAGTATGTATTGACTTTTGGGACCTCAAATACCACTATCCAAAGGATGACTTTTTCCTTTCAATGATAGATCTTTAATTAATGCCACAGCTGGCTTCCAAGCACTCTCTTTCATGGATGGGTATTCCAGATACAACCAAATTCAGATGGATATCGAGGATGAAGGGTCTACCACCTTCATGGTGTCAAAAGGGACCTTCTTATATCATATAATTACCTTTGGTCTAAAGAATTCAGGATCCACTTATTAGTAATCCATGCATCAAATATTCAAACTAATTCTTAAGAAACTAGTGTAATTCTATGTGGATGATTTGGAGGTCAAATACTACCAACATCAGGAGCATCTCAGAGATCTTGAGAAAGTGTTTGGATTATTTCACTCTCAAAATTTGAAGATGAACCCCTTGAAGTGTTTATTCAAGGTTACCTATGGGAAGTTTTACACCTTCATCATCAGATATAGACGCATTGAGATCAACCCCAAGAAGATCAAGGCCATCTGCCAGATGCCTCCTCCGAGAAACCTCCAGGAGCTTTGTGTCATTAAAGGCCACTTAGCCTACATACATTGATTCATTGTGAACCTATCCCACAAGTGTAATGTATTATCTAGGCTCATGAAGAAAGGAACCTTCTACCAGTGGGGTGTAGAGTTCCAGACAACATTTAAGGAAATCAATAAGTATCTACTACAACCTCTAGTTATGACACCACCCATCTCTGGGAATCCTCTATTACTCCATGTGACCACCCTGGAATGGTCCCTCAGTGCCCTTCTCACCCATAAGAACAATGAAGGGACAAAGAATATTTTATACTATCTCAGTTTCATGATCCTAAACACAAATTCCAGATACTCTCCTATCAAGAAGAGCTACCTCATGCTGATTTTCATAGTGCAAAAGTTGCATCATTATTTTCATCATCACAAGATATATCTAGTTTTTTGTATGGATCCAATAAAGTATATCCTGAACTGAATCATGTTTATAGGAAGGATATCATACTGGGAGGTGATCTTTTAGTAGTTTAACATCAGGTTTTTTCTATAGAAAGCCGTCAAGGGTCAAGCATTAGCATAATTTTTGGATACCCATATATCCCCTGAAGAGTCACCTATAGATGTCAATTTCTAAGAGGAGGCTATCCTCTCAGTGCACAAACCCATGTCATGCTGGAATATTCATTTCGATGGTGCCTCCCATAGACCAACCGGTATAAGGATCAATGATCCCAACCTCAATAGAGTAGGAATAGGGATCATCTTCATCACCCCTATGCAAGCTATCCTACACTACTCTTTCCTATTGTCAGAAGGCTACACCAACAAAGGGGTGGAGTATCAAGATCTCATTACTAGTCTTGAGATGGATCTAGAGATTCATGTTCCCTGCTTTCATGTAAAGGTAAACTTTGAGTTAGTCATTAAGAAAATAAATGGTGACTACATAATCAGGAATCCAGAGCATGTGACCCTACTAGAGCGCACTTTCCAACTGATATCCTAGTTCCTTTCTCATCCATAGGTGACTCATGTTACCCAGTTGTAGAACAGTCAATAAAAAACCCAGACCAGTCTACCCACTTCTCTTGTAGAGCATGAACAAGACAATATTTTTATCCATGTAGTGCACCAAAGGGTCATTTCCCCTATCATATCAGAAGATGATGACAACCAATAAATAAAACACATGACTATAATTGCCTCCACATCAAGAAGTTTAGATTCCCCCATGGCAGAAGAAACTTATAATTGGAAAACTCATTTCATCAAGTACCTCCATCATGACACTCTCCCGCCAGATAGAGCTGAGCTTGAAAGAATTTGTTGGTGCACAATGAAGTTCGCCCTAAATATTGGGCCAAAACTTGATTAGACTCTCTACAAATGTGAGTTTGATGGAATTATTCTCCACTGCATTCAAGGAGATGAGACCCCCCAAGTTATTCAGGATGTTCATGCTGGATCTTGTGGTGCTCATCAGGAATGGTTGAAGCTATCCCAACAGATTTGAAGGCTGGGCTACTTCTGGCCCACCATAGTCCATGACTACATTAAGTTCACTGAGAGGTTCCACCCATGTCAAAGCCATGCCAACTTTGTGTGTTGACTGCCAGATCCCCTCCATACTACCAAGTATTATTAGTCTTTTCATTATGGGGACCGGATGTTGTGGTACCATATCCACCAGCAAAATCACACAAGTACATGTTCATTTTGACTGTGACATATTTCTTCTTTAAGTGAAAAAAAATAAATTCCTCTCAAGGAATTCAAGTCCCTATTAGTCATAGAATTCGTGAGCTCCAATATCATACACTGATTTAGAGTCCCTCACACTATTTACACCAACAGCGACACCAACTTCTGGGTTGCTGAATTGAATAATTTATACTCCAAGTACAACATCCAGTCTAACCATACTCCTTTCTATCATGTGCAAGAAAATTTACATATCTAGGCATTCAACAAAAACCTCTCCAACATTTTTTAGAATATGGTGGGCCAAAAAAATTCGTGTTGGCTAGACAAGCTCCCTAATTTTCTCTGGTATTATTGGATGATGACTCGAAATTCCACCCAAGTGACTCCATATTCCTTGGTGTATGGAACAAAGGTAGTCCCACCCATTGATATCTAGTTTCCATTACATCAAACAGTCGTCTATGATTAGCAGGTGCTATACATAATGACAGAAGTCCATCTAGTTGAGCTGGAAGATCTCAAAGAAAATAGTCTTTAGGAGTTTCACAATCTAGAGAGGCACCAGAATAAGATATCAATAGCGTTCAATAAGAAGGTTCACCTCTATTCCTTCCTCCAGGGACACAGTGCTGGCTCTTAGAACACTGATGATACCTAGTAGAAATACGCCAAAGTTGGAGCCCAAGTGGGATGGACCTCAAATAATTCATAAGGTCTATCCCAATGGTGGATAATCTTTGATCACCATGAATGGAGAGAACATCACTCGTCCAACCAATAACAAGTTTTTCAAGAAATACTTCACATGAGTGACTGGCGTATTAGCTGCACGACATTAAACTGTATAGCATTGAAGATCCTTTTTTCATGACCTTAAAAGGAATTTACTAACATCCCATGAACACAATGTTAAACTAGATGCCTAAGTCTAAGAATCATGAATTTAAACTATGTGATAATCTCCTTGGGAGTGTTTCATGAAGCATGAGCCTCCTTAACCCTTATTCAAATCAGGTTATTCCTTCCATATATCATATGTACCTTTTGGTTGAGATTCCCATCGTAGGGTTCAAACTCTATGACCTTAAATTAAGATACCAATTCAAAGAATCAAGAATTTAAACTGTGTACAAGTCTTCATTGGGCATGTGTTGTGTGAAATTGGGTCCCCTAGGCCATCATTAACACTGGGTTATAGCTATCGTTCCATGCACATCCCCCTTGGAATGCTTCCTCCCCATCATCCCCACAACATGACGTTAAAATATACTGATATCATCTTAGTTTCATGATATTAAACTGTGTAACAACTAGCATCCTAGCCACACAACGATAAATTGCATAACACCATTATCCTAGTCATATTATGATAAACTGCACAACACCATGATGTTCTCACTAGAGAGGAAATTGATTCCGATACCAATCATCTACCAAACCTTATTCAATAACTACGTAAAACTTGATTCTTGTCCATGTAGGATATGTAGAGACACTTGGATTTTCTATTCTAGTCCATCCACTCAAAAAAAAAAACAACAACCCAAAAAAAAACAATGCCCATTCTTTGTGTATGGATCAAACCTACACATAAATATTCCCTTCTAGAATTACACATGGCTTGATTCTCATTCCAATGAGATATGTAGTGATGGTTGGATCTTCAATCTCAGGTCCTACCATGAAATTTTCTTTCTTTTACATTAGTTCATATTTGTCCTTACTGTATGACATTAAAATGCATGATATTTTGAAAACTATGTGTGGTTTGATTTCTATCCTCATGGGATACATAGCGACGTCCAAACATTTTTTATTTGGTTCTAGCCACAATTTTAACAAAATTTTCCCCTTATCCTTAGAATAGTCCAATCATAACAAATTTAAACTATATATGAGCCCCCTCAGGAATGTGTATGTGGTGCTAGGGCCCCCTTTTTACCTCATTACACCACATTACGCATATCCCTTTTGGATCCTAGGTCCCAACATCATAACTTTAAACTATATATGGATTTTATTAGGGATGTTTTGTGTGGTGTTGGGCCTCCTTGTCCCCCATTCACATTGGGATTGTCATAAAACCTCACTACACATACCCACTATAGAAATTTCCCCCCTCATAGTATAAACTCCATGACCTTAAACTAAGATATAACATTCTCAGTTCCCTCTCCAGAGAGGATTGATCCTATTGTTATTGATCTCCTACCATAATGTGTTCCAGAACCATGTGTTGATTGATTTCCATCCTTATAAGATACGTAGTGACACCCATATTTTTTTTCTTAAGGTCCAGCCACAAATTCATCAAAACATTTGCCATTTGGCCTCAGTTATGGTCCAAGAAGATAACCTTAAACTATACATAGTCTATTTCAAGGTGTACAGGTGGTACGTGAGCCTCCTTGGCTTTATTCATATTAGGTTATGCCTCTCTCATTCCACAAAAATTCCCCAAAAAATTGATCTTTTCCCAGTCCATACATCAAGACTTTAAATTTATCACCCCCACAGTCTAGACCATATGAATTTAAACTATGAAAAACTAGAATCAGTATTTATTCATGTGGTGAAAATCCTCCTTAGCTCATTCACATTGGGTTTTAACTCCTACACCACCTAAACATCTTTGAATGACCCTTAATCCATGGTCTAGGAAACACAACCTTAAACTATTTACAAAAAGTCAAAGCATTTTGACTTTAAACTATTTTTAGCCCCTATAGTACAATTTTTACAACTTTTAAATTCATAGCCTAAATTCCTCAATGCATGATGTTAAACTAATTCCCTACCCTGAACAAGTTCAGGATGCCTCATTTCCATCACCAAAGAGGATCACCCTTACTGATGTTAGTATCTCACCACACTATGTTCCAGAACTATGTGTGGCCTGATTCCCATCCTTATGGGATATGTAGTGGTGCCCAAACATTTTGTCTTTGGTCCCAGCCGCAAAAAATTTAATTATTTGGAAACTTGGCCTCAGTTATAGTCCAAACATTACAACCTCAAACTATATACAGTTCATCTTAAGGTGTTTATGTATAATTCAAGAATCTTTGGCCCCATTCACATCAGGTTTTACCTCCCACATGCCCTATAAATACCCTATGATTGAACACTTCCCTCAATAGTCCAAGTAACATGACTCTAAACTATTTTCCATAGTCCAAGCAACATGAATTTAAACTATTTTCCATAGTCCCATCAACTTGAATTTAAAATATTTTCCATAGTCCAAGCAATATGACTCTAAACTATTTTCCATAGTCCAAGAAACACAAATTTAAAATATTTTACATAGTATAAGAAACACGAATTTAAAATATTTTACATAGTTCAAGAAACACGACTTTAAAATATTTTCTATAGTCCAAGAAACATGATTTTAAACCATTTTCACTGTCCGAGTTTGAATCCCACTTTCCGATGCTCCATTCCACTCTTCAGTTCTTTCTTGGTTTGGGTTTCCTTCATCTTTCAAATCCAGATAGGCCCCCTAATGTCTTGGTATCTTTCCATCTTTGTCTCACCTCCCATTCTAGGACAATACCCTAATGGATATTTGATAACAAATTTCAAATCCTATGTATTCAAACATGGTCAACATTTGATCTTTCATTTTATCACCCCATTCTCGAATGGCATGGGCATGGTACCTATGTTTTAAACATGGTAGCTAGTTGATCCCTACCTGTTAGCCACCCTTGATCCAGATATTTAAAGTCACAAATTACATCTTTTATATCTCCCAATATCTTAGTGGTATTCCATCAACCTTAGCATCACCCCTATTTCGTTATTCCACATATCAGGTAAAACCCTTTTCATTCCTTGTTTCGCACATCGAGCATGACTGAAAGTTGAATTTTTATTCAGAGGGCATGCAATCATGAAAGAAAAAAAATCTAAAAAACCTTAAGGCGTTAAAACATATTGGATTCTGAGAGAATAATTCCTAATAATAAGCTTAAAATCATTAGGAAAGGACCCCAAAATGGTGTAAATAATCAAACTTTCTCCTGGAATTCCTTGACTTTCTAACACATCCACCTTGAAATTCCCTTCTCTCCAAGTATGCCTAATACGAGTATTTGGATTGATGTATTATTTGTATTTTATGACAGTGTAAATCAGATCCCAAGGTATATCATTTCTTTCCTAAAGGCAGCTGACAAGCACTGCAGAGTTAGATTCAACTTCCATAATTTTGATGTTGAAATGACAACATAGGGATAGACCAATGTCCATAGATTTGGTCTCTGCACCAATGGAGTTTCTTTCACCATAAAAGGAGCTGAAAACTAGAATCATTGATCCCCTGAAGTCCCTCAAAAAACTTCCTCCTCTCATCTCTACATCAAGACATGACCCTTCCACATTTCCCACACCGACCATGGCTCACATGGGATTAGGAGTTCTGGTAGGATTTGTACCGACATGGTTGAGACATACAAGAGACTCTCAGTCCAAACTCTATAAACTTAGAATAGAAGCATATTCCTAGGCAATTAAGTTGTGCATTGCCTTCCTAGGGATATGTATTGTAGTGATGGGCCTCCTTGGTCCTTATTCATGTAAGTTTTTTTAACTCTTCATAATAAAAATATCCATTTGTAGAATCTTGCGGTCAAAACTCTACTACCTTAAACTAGGTGAAGAACCTAAGTCCATGTAGAATGACTTTAAACCAATTACCATGGTCCAGGAAATATGACCTTAAATCGTGTGCAACATCCTGATCACATAATGCTAAAACTGTACCATGCATCGTCCTCACTATATGATGATAAAATATTTGTCTATCATCCTCATTATACAACATAAAACTGTAAAGATTCATGGTACCTCATCAAAAGAGGCCCTCTCCTCCATTTTTGGTCACCTACCACATCGTTCTTATTTTCAGATGCTGCTCAGCATCCGAGATTATGATCCCCTAGAAAGTTAGTTGACCTTTTTTCAAACCATTATGCTTACACCAATGTGTTCTAAGACATGGTGGAATAATTCCAAGAGTGTTGGATTCCATACAAACATTCCATCACTCTATTTCCACACTTTTCATACCCCTTATTTGGATCCATACCATCTTCTACATTTTAAGGGACACCCTAATGTTATGTTATCATGCCAATTTTATCACCCACTATCCTGGTTCAATGTTCCGGAAAACTTCAAATGACATTCCGAGATAGGTTTCTTGTTTAGAACATGGTCGGTGGTCAACCCTCGCTTGCTTGTCCCCATTCGAGGCTAATGATATGGATGTTGTGTTTTGAATATGGTCAGTAGCTATCTTGTATCTCCATTCCAGTCTCCTCATATTCCAAATTTTGGGAATTATGATTCACACTTCTCAACCCCTTTGTTCAGATCGATTTCAATTCTCCCAGCGTTATCCCATTTATACACCAACTCATGTTGGAAAAGCGAGTTAGTTGTTTTAAGGAACCCATTCTCCAGCCACAACCTCTCTCAGCCTGGACAATCCCAATGGCTAGTCAACAATATCAAACCCTAAGTTTTCTACATTTATCTGACACACTCATAAAAGTGAGAAATCATGTGGTCATCCTTTGTTTCTCACACCAGTCATGACCCACATGAGCCTAGAGATTGGTCATAGAGTGTCTCGTAAATATGATTGAAGTGTGATAATGAAATTTGAAAAAAGAAATGTGTTCATACACATAAAAATTTCTAAAAAATCAAGCAGGAAGGTGTCATAAGTATCAAGGTACATTCACATGTCAGATCCTCTCACGAGTTCTTAGAAAATTTCCCCTATAGCTCTGCTCTGATAATAAATCACTCAACCTATACCAAAATTTAGCATGTGGCCTCCAGGGTTTGCTACTGCCTTTTGATCTCTGTTTCTTCCTCATAATCCACCTAACATATCTAATCATCCCTAATTTGTGCTTGGTCCCACTCAGCCTAGAGATCATCCACTTGATGTGCCACCTGCCTTATCTTCCCCTGGGCCTCCACCACCCGGGCTCTCACTTGTATAAAAAGATATGATTAAGTGGTGATAAATATGGAATGCTTGTCCGATTATACATCTAGGCGTTAGATATCATGATTGAATTCATGAAGCTTTTGGATACTTTAAGACTTCTTCTGGATCTTGGAGACATCTAGATGTTGACTTAATTCATGTGTATTTTCAGAAAGTTAGTCGTGAATCAGCACATGAAGACCACGAGATTCTACCCTATGGTGCACAACCAATGGTGGATAAATCCCATATGACCCACCAACTATGGTTTTAGAGTCTGATTAATGAAGTTTTGAATGAATTTTCATGGTCTACCCCAGATGATGTGGTTCTATTTAGTCATGTCAGGATTAGAGTCTTCCATCTCTTCAGGATTTACAAGATCATATTTAGGAAAGGCTGTATGGAGGTCATTAGAAAGGTCATACTATAGCATCATATTAGATGGGATGGTCTCTATATCATGAGGTTGTTCATCCTATCTTGATCCTACCATGATAATATTGTCTCTACTAGCCCCAAGTTCCACCCCACTAGTGGCATCACTCGTAGGCAGAATCAACTGTTCACTTGGGACCATGGCCTAATCATCTAGGATGACCATCTCCACATGGACCGGTGTAGATATCAGAGAAGGAACCCTAGATGTCCCAACTAACTCTGATAGCAGAGCATGGAATACTTCTAGCACTATTCAAAGAAGGCACGTGTCAGTCAGTCTGACCAGTGTGTAGTGAGTATGATTCTGTAAGATAGAATACTTATAAGAGATGAGAAGTGTTAGATTAGGCTCTTGGGGTGTCTTCATCAGAATACTAGGGTGTGCCCCCCTATATATGACTAGGATATATAGATATTCCTAGGTGGTCTCCCTGACCTCCTCCACTTCGGTCGGCCCACCCGCCACTTCTTTCCCAGGTGCAGGTTTCACAGTACGCTCCTCCACACCTATCGGTGCACCTTCATCCCTACCATTAGGGGTCTATTTATCAAGATTATATGGTACTAAATAGGTTTCATTTAGAGTATTATATAATAATATAGGAAAGGTGTATCATGGTAGGGTGAGTTAGATCTTACATTGAAAATTTAAGCACATTCTCCCATGGTGGCTATGATCTCTCCACTCTCCAAGGGGATCCCTTCATGAGAATCATCTCCCTAAGATTCATCTTATTCCTAGGAAAAGGGATCATGTGCATCCAGTTCTTCTACATAAAGTTGTGGAGGAGAGGTAATGTCTAGCAGCTCCCTCACCCGGTTTTTCAACAGACATGCAATTCCCTAGGAGTGAACTAGGTTTTCTAGATCCACCGCATATCATTCCCCCTATTCCTGAGGCACGTTGAAACTATAATTAGAATAACCAATACCTAATAGATGAATCACATACCTATTGAGGTGCTTCCACATCCCACGAGGATCTTGGAACTACATGTAAACATCCCAATTGTCCCAAGACTCAGGATAGATGACATCACTGTGAATATCCACATGATGCAAATGCTTCCTAAGGAATTGGGTCAATATCTTGTAGAACCCACTATATTATCCCCTTCCTCCTAGGTCCACCTTCCCAAGACCATTAGGCATGACACTGTTTCTACTCTTTCTTATCCTCTTGCCTATTCAGGCCCATGAAATGCTGGTCCCACTGCTACTACCTTCCCCATCAGGCCAACTCTTCTGCCATGGTGCACTCTAGCCACCACTCTAACCTAACCCCATGGTGGAGGGATTACCCATTCATTCGTCTAGATGGTATGTTGCCTCAAAATTATGCCTGGATAGGTGGAAACCCAACTCTTCGTATAGTCATGGATTATCCCGTACACAACAATGGGTGACAATAGCTTGTTATGCATCTTTCCATCCTCCCATGTGAACATGAGACAAAGTTTCCTCATCACCAAAGGATGACACTCATGATTCACCTTCAAGTACCACTTCGAGGTCAACATTTTCAGGCACCTAAACTGCCTTGAAAACCGGTGTGGGTTTTATGGCTCATAGACTGACTTATAGTCAACCCTTTCAACCAACACCCCACCCTAGAAAGATAGTAGATATGACCATGGCTCCTAATTCCCTATTACTTCATCGGTCACTGATTCCATTAGTAGAGGAAATTTGAGCCCACTTAGGGATTGTACACATCCTCATTGGAAATTTACTCACCGGATCCTCCCATTATGGATCCTCCCCTTCAGAAATATCCACTATTGGGCAGTTCAAAAAATAATTGAACCATTCCTTGAAGTGAACATCCCTCATCCCTAGATTCTCTTTGTTGGTGCCTCAAACCAGATCCAACAGTGCTTTCGCAAGAGTTGGAAGCTGCTCCTGATCTTCCCAAACATTCTTCACGGGGATAAACTCATCATACATCACACCCAGAATTGGGATTCTAGAGATCTTATGAAGGTCTCAAAGGCTTATGACAACCTCCCCATGATGAAGGTGGAATGTGTTGGTCCTTAGAGACGACCTGATCAACAGTTCCGACATGATCTCTTGTGTCTGGTAAACATGGAACTGAGAAGCCCATGATGATTGATAAAGTCATACCCATCTCATATCTATCCCAAATTCAGTTAATGACATGCATACCTAGTAGGCCCAGGCCCATTCATTAATGAAGTTTCTGACCTGGAATAGATCCCAACCGTCATCCCATCATTTATTCGAGTTCCCTAATACCACCTTGATGATAATTTGGTACTACGATAGAGATGCCTCATCCTTTAAATTCTCCCCATCGATATTATTGATGTTGTTCTAGAGGCAGGTGTGTGTGATGGGTGTATGATCCTTCCAAATATGGCTCATAGGATCTCTATACCACTGGTATTTCCCTAAGGTTCCTAAGAAATAATAGACTAGTTTGTCCCTACTTTTCGGTGGGATGAAGACATCATCCCTAAAACTGAAGCCATACAACGACAACCACTTTCACAGAGAATAATACATTCGAGACTTTGATAGCATCTCAAGTAATGATTAATTTTTTTGAGGTGATGCGAGTGTATTACTTGATCATGATGTTGTTTTCCATTTCCTATCTTCAAGAAATATCCACAATGACTCCCTGAACAACTTTTTGAGTGACCATTAGATTCGAGACTTAATCTTTTTTTAGAGTCTAGTTCGTGAAGGTATTTTTTGGTTGTCATTCACGGAGCCTAGTTTGTAGATCTCATAGATGAACTATCCAGTTCTCTATATAGCATTCAGGAAAAAAAAAGAAGTCCAGTTCGTAAATAATGCATTCACAGAACATGATCATAGAGGTATTGAGATTTTTAAAAAGAGAGCACTGGATAATTTCTTCTCATGACACCAGGTGTCTTTAAGGCCCCCCACCCATTCTATTTATAGGTGTATGAAAGCCCGTGATTTACGATGGCCTTCATGATAGTGATATCCATGTTCTAGCATTGTGAAAGATCCCCACAAATGATATTTGTGAAAGGGAGAAGATTTTCAATTTTTTTGATGATTCTACATCATAATCCAACCCTCATTTTCCTGTTATCTCCCATTTTAGGGGGGGGGGGGTTTGTTGGAAAAATATGTTCCACGAGATTATTTGAGGAGTCCATATCTAGTTATAAGCTACTCCAAAACTCAAAATGACCTCAAATGACCAAAAAAAACTCTTAAGGATCTACTTCAAGAAGCCCTTTCATGAATACTTCTCCCCCTACATGAACATGCTAGGATGTGATGGAACACTCTATGAGTCCAACATTGTCCATGACCATGATAAAGGTTTGATGCTGCGATCTGCAAGTATGATGCAACCATGACTATTTTCAAAGCCCACATTTTTTTCACGAACTACTTACCAGCATCGTGAATCCCTTTTTTCCTATAAATACCCAACTCATTATGGCTTAAAAGTAATAGTTACCTGACTCTTAAACTTCCAAATTTCTCCCAATTTTCTAAATATTTTGAGCATCATGAAACAAACTAGAATGGACCATCCAAGGTATCCTAGTTTCACGAAATTCCTTCCCATACATTCTTAGATACACCCACCTAAAGTGGTGATGCCTTTTGAGAAGGCCTCCACCCTTCGAGAAGGCCTCCACCCTTCAAGAATGCCTCCACCTTTTTTGAAGGAAGAAGTCCATCTAGGGTACTTGAGGCTTCATGAAGAATTAAACCTTAAAGAATCACTCTTTTTCCGAACTAGGACTTTATCCTGAGGCAAGGTGACCATGTTTTGTGAAGACCATTCCTTTGCGAAGCCCCTTTCCACCACGAAGCACCTGATCATCTTGAGAAAACAGCTTGTGAATCTCTATACTTCACAAATCCCCTCTATTAGGCCTCTACATATTGCTTACCTTCCACTAATACCTCCTCGTTAAGGTTGAGTGACCAAAGCCTCTACATCCATCTAGGACCAGTTCAACTATACCTTTAGTCCTTATGTAACATGTTCCACCCTTTCCTGTGTCCCACTCTACTTCAATTGAGGCCCAAAATTCCTATTTACCTTTTTATTATCAGCATAGGTATGATAATCCCATTTTCTTCTTAGCATAGGGACACTAATGCAGACCTAATGATGGACCACTCCTCCACACCATCCCAACCTGGTATTGACGAAGACATACCCCTACCAAGGGTGAATGAGCTACAATTATGTAATCCCAAGGGGTAATGAGTGATTCCCCAATACCCATGATGCATGAATTAAAATTTACAAGAAACATATTTCTCGGAACAGGACGTTAAACCATGGCCTTACCCTATACAATAGGTACAGAATGCTCCATGAGTGAGTGGCTTGGGATGGTATTCACACCACCTACCCTCACATGGAATGAGATCATACTCTCATGGAATTATATCCTCTACACATTGAATTAAATCCTCCCCATAGGGAATGAAATCCTCATCAAAAATCTCCCTTGTGTAAGCACCACACACCCTTCATTGGATGCTCCATGTATGAGTGATATGGAATGAGATCTTCATCACACAGAATGAGATCTTCCTCACATGGAATGAGATCCTCCTCATGGGGACATGACCAATATCATGGGGACATGACCACTCTCATGGAGACATGACCACTCTCATGAGGACATGAATACTCGCACATGAATCTTCCATGTGTAAGTCCACATAATCTCTCATTGACGCATATTTGGCCACACAAGTATCAGATCTACTACTTCATCTTGTTTCTCACATCGAGCATGACTCACGTGGGATTAAAGGTTAGTAACTACCATGACACCCATCTATCCTCTATGGTCATCCATATTAGAGTATCCACCAATCATCACCTATTCTCATGGGTCACTTCCTTGTGTAATCCCTAACCACATGCTCTACTTTTGTGGGCCTCCTCCTCACGTGTAGCCCCCAATGACCCTTATTGAATTATGTGATATTTTATTCCTAACTAAATGGGATACATAGGAAGCCTAATTTAGGTCCAAACCCAAAAATCCATCCACTCCATAAACTCCATCCAATCCATCCATAATCTATCCCGATTTTACCTGGGATTCCACATCCAGATGAGATCATGCCACCCACTTGGACTGTTCCTACGTGTAAGCCCCATCCACATTAATGTTTCTCCTAGAATCACTTAGTAAGCTTCCATGAATAATCCCCATATCATCCCTCAAAAAACGTGGATTTTGATCCCTATCTTCTAAATAGGGTACATAAGACACCTATCTATGGTTCAATCCCAACCAACAGTAAGCCTTGATGCCCCTTCCTAGAGGTGCACCTCTCTGATCCAACTTCAGGGGTGTCCAGATCAACCTTTATAGTGGGACACCTTCCATTTATGGGACACACCATACCATATCTTCTCTCATTGGGCATTATGATCCGTCTATATGGTAAACCCTTTTTGGTGTTCTCTCCTAGGGATACACCTCCCTGATCTACCTCTTTAGGGAATTATGATCAATCTCCTTCTATATCCACAATACATTAAACTTGAGACCCATATCATAAACCTACCTCATGATAAATATGGGATTCCTAAGGTAAAATCCTTAGAATATATGCGCCCATGACATCAAATAACTCATGATAAACATGGGATTCTTGAGGTGAAATAATTTGAAGATATACCCTTGGAATCAAATACCTTGTGATCGATATGGGAAGCCTTGGGTTCCACACCTGAGACACCTCCATGAGATGCTCTCCTATGAGAAAGATATAGGTGAACAATGTTCCCAGCGTCCAGACATTCTAGTGATGCCCAACATGACTACTCTCCTGACCAAAGGTTTTACCCTATCAAGATCCCTTGGAATGACCGAATAGATGTAGCATAATTAACCTACGTCCACAAAGAGATGTCACTAGGAATGAGTTCCACGAACATAACTTAAATCTACAAGGGAGACCCAGAATAGGTGAAGAGTTCCAAGGAGGGATCCATGGAAGGAGGAATCGATACCATCACCCTATTTTAATCAATAGAGTAGACATTGACGATGAAAGTGATGAATGTCTCCCGCCTTTGGAAAGCGGGAATACAAGGTAATTGAAATGCGATGCCAATGTACGTTAACACATGGTGGGTGCACCCTAGTGAATGCATCTGAAATAAGTATATACAGAATAAATAATAAAGAATAAAGAATAAATAATAAAGAATAAAGAATAAATAATAAATAATTAAAAATGAAAAATAAAAAATAAAAAATAAAAAATAAAAAATAAAAAATAAAAAATTAACAATTTAAAAAAAATAAAAAATAAAAATAAAAAATAAAAAATAAAAAAAATAATTCAATTTTAAAATAAATAAAAAATCATAATTATAAATAATTATTAACTAAAAATTCATAATTAACTAAAATTTTAAATAATAAATAATGAATAATTTTTAAATAATAAATAATAATCAATTAATTAATAATTAATTTCGTGGTTGTAATGACTCGGGATCATTTCGGCCCATTACTTTGTGTGATTAGGATATTAAATGCATGTAGGGAGAGTTCATGGATGTGTCAGATGTGAAGAGTTGAATTTTGGCTCTATGGGGTCTAAAACACATGTGTTGTATCCTATAATGGAGGTCGTTTTGGTGTTACGAGCATAGTTAGGTGGGTGTTTTGGAGAATTGGTGAATCTAGGGTTAAAACAAATTGTTTTGGTGGGTAACCTTATCGTGTAGGTCCACTATGCTATAATGGATCACGTTTCAGAGGGTGTGGTTTCTAAGATGGTCTTGATGGAGTACTTATGTGAAACAAGGATAGGTGTAGCATGCCATGGTGGTGGTTTCCTTGAGCATGGTGTCATAGGGATTTACCAAAGACAAATAGGGAAGGCCAAAATGGCCTCATTGGTGGCTGTGGTGGTGTTGAGTTGAGGTGAGGTTAGGTTTGTACCAATATGTTGGACACAACAAGGGAGGTTTCCCCATGGTGTGGTGGGGACTATGGAATGTTTAAAATTATTAGGGAAATATCTCCTCACTCTTGTGGGCATTCAAAGGAGATCCATGATCAAGGACTCCATGGGTGTTTTGGGAACCAACATGTCATGGTGTTAGATAGGGAGTTTTTAGAAGGGTGAAGTGACCATTAATAAATAGGGAAGATGATCCACTTTGAAGTATAGGATTTTGGATATATACTTGACCAGATGCACCACACTCGTGATTGAAGTCACTATTCTATATAGAAGGCCCATTGAGTTTCTTTTATATATAGGGGGTTTAGTACCATTGGTTTGATTTATATTCCTTACCTTTGAACCCTAGTCGACTCTAGGAATTCTTTGGTGATTCTTATCTAGCCTTGGTGGATCTTAACCACCTGAATTGTGCAGTGAACTCTTCATCAATCCAAGGTTGTTCACTTCTTCTCTTTCATTACCACCTCTTGATCTTTCCTTACATAAGGTTATAATAGTGGGGTTTCTCTATTTTCGATTGGTATTTGGGTATGGTGTGATATTTTTTCATCATGGTTAGGTTCTGATGTGGTCTCCTTTGAGTTTGGAAGTGGTTGATCCTTCGTTCCTTCATTCTTGTGTATTTATCCCTTGAATATTAATTTCTAGGTAGGGGATTTGAGAAATCTATTTTATTTTTTGTATGATGTGGAAGTATTATGTTTTTTATTTCTTTGGGTGGATGTTAAGAATTTACCTAATGAAGATAATGGATTAAACTAAAAAGGAAATTGAAGGGTATGGGGTGATATGAATGTGCTTACTTATTTCCATGACATTTTTTATGTGATTGAGAATTTTTTATTATTCATGTTGAGTATTATTATTACTGCTGATAATTTTTCATTATTACTATGATTTTATTTCTAGAATCACCTTTCATAAAAATAAAATCACTTATGGTAACAAAATGTTTTTCTGAAAAATTGGAAATTCAGTAATGATGTGCGTGTGTTGGCCATAAATGTTTTATATGAAAATATAAATTATCAAAGTGGATGATGCTAAAATTGGATATTAAAAATACTAGTATGTTTTTTTTGTTTTTTTGTAGATATTATGTGGCTATTTTTGGGTGTGTCAAGTGTGGGTAAATGGGTCTATTATTGGTTTTCATGGGTAGAAAATGTTATTTATGTATAATGGTTGGGTCATTGTAGTGGCTTTGGCATGGGATATATAAGGGTTGATGTAGTGGATATTTTTAGGATATGGTGATGATATTATATTTTCCTAGTTTGTTATGGAATGTGATGTTAATAGAAAATTTGGTAATGGGTTTGGTCTAGAAATTAATATTCCATGTTATGTAATGAATTTGTGAAGCTTGAAATAAATGGAAAATGAATGGAAATAAATGTGGGTAACGGGTGGGAATGGGATTTCATTAAATATGGAATTAAACCAAACAATGAATGTAATATGGTTGGTAAATGGTAGATCTATAATTGGTTAATTTCATGATTATAATGTGAAACTTTGAATAGTTTATTTGATTATTTTTCATGGTAAGTGGGTATGGTTTGGAAGTTTAGTAAATAACATCAATGACTATGAAAGTGCTCCGGTAGAGATGGTTGTGATAATGTAGTCTTAGTGTGAACATAATAGGTTTATCTTGAGTGTTATTGCATTATAATTTTATTTTATCATGATTCCATATATTCCCCATCCAAGATGGATATTCTTATCTATGCCCAAATGTTTTGGGTTTTAGGTGTTTTCTCAAAACATCTAGGTTGGAGAGGGAATGGATGATTGACTACACCCTATTACTTACTCTATCTTCCATTCATGGAAAATTTTGTGATGGACTGAGGTTTATGTGTTCTTTATGGGATGATGATGAGAGGATTATGTGTCATATAGTGGGGGTCATTCATGGTAAGAGGAGGGAACACGGCTGATTTCCTTCATGTTTATGATACCTTACTATCATAGAAAAGTGATGTGTGGTTGAGATGTGGATATATGGTTATGAGTATGGATTTGTTCCAATGACTATGTTGGTCCCTACATAGGTTAGGGTAGGTAAGGATACCCTCTAACCCACATTATATGTGACTTGATATATATGTTGTGTGGATATGGTTTTGATGATATGGAAGGGATGAGAGCACCAATATATTTTTATTTGGGATGTGAGAGAGGAAAACCAATGATGAAGTGATGCAGGGTACCCTTGTGATTCTATTCTTTGATATTATTTTATTATACTTGGATGCATTACTTGGTATGAAAGACTTGGTGAGGCTGGGTGGTAGTTAACTTGGAAGGTGATTATTGGTTATAATATTTATTTACTAGGGAATTAGTATATTTCTTCCACTTTTTGAATGAGATGTCTTGTGGCATATCCTACTAAGTATACATGTATGCTCACCCTTATATATAAATTTTTTTTCTATTGGATTCCAAGAGGTATTTGGTGATCAAGATGGACATTACTAGCATGGAGCTTAATATTTTTTATTAGAGATTATTCCTTAGGATTTATTTTTGGTATTTTATTTAGAGACTCTATATATATATGAAATTATATTCATTTGTGGAACATAAGTTTTATTTTATAATATGGATTTTATTGGTTGTTTATTTTATGAAATCTTGGGATTTTTGTGGGAAATTCCTCCCATTAATGTGATTTATACCCTCGATACTTATTTCCACCCCATGTCCTATTGGATGTGGGATTCATGGGTCAATATTTTCTTCACTGTAGGCACAAGAGGGTTTCTTGAGGGGGGTGGGTATTGAAAAAGTTGTATCAGAGCTAGGTTAAGAGTTAGGATAGATATTTTCATTAGGATCCAATGATTATTATACGATATTGGCAGGGAAAAACATTATTAGAACTTAGTGTGTGGTTTATAAAGGGAGACCTACTAGGAAACTTACGATTACCCCCATATGATATGACATAAGAACCTTAAGCTTACTAAACATCCTAGATGAGATAATGCTAATTGCAAGGTACCTAGGAAAGCCACATGCATTATGTTTTTTCACTTATGTTTGAATTGGGGTGATTCTAGAGAAAATATGAATATAATTATTTAAAACTTAATGAATTCCATATCACTAATCTTAAGAGTCTACTTTCTTTCTTTTAAATACATATAACAATCATTTTTCTTGTGTGTCTTAGGTTGGTGAGGTTTGAATGGATAATCGAGTTGATCATTATAGGGTTGAACTGACTGAGGAGGATTAGATTTGGAGGAATATGTTGTATGAGTTCCAAAATTAGTTATTGACTAAGTATGAAAGGAGCATATCTGATTTGGGTATAGTTTATTGGATACAGAAGATCAGGATCTCATTTTTTATGATCCATGTCATGGAAGAGTGTTGGTTCCCCTGAATATTAGTCGAATGTGGGGAGTAATGTGATAGTGGTGGATTTTATATCTTGGGGAGTGGAAATAGGCATACATTTCATAATTTGGTTTTCATATGTTGTATCATTTAGTATCCTTATCTTTGATGATGAGGTTAATAAAGAGATATAAGTTTCTCTCCCTTTAGTAGGGAATCTTGAGTGTGCAGAAGATTATGATTTACTTTGAGGACCTTATTCACTTCACCCCTGATCTTTTCCTTGATGAAGATAATAAATCTTAGTGATTAGAGGTGGTGTTGTATCCTATTATCTAGTATACATTCAACCCAATTATGTTACCTATATATTTGGAGGTACAGAAGAAATTATATGTGATTGAGAGGATGCATACACAACCAAGGTCATCTCAAGAGTGAGGTTATTAATATCTCCTAAGGGGAAGAGTTTTAGCGAGAGGATCTTGGATGTTGGGATATTTGAGGTTCTAACCTGTGGTGAGCTGATCCCAACCATTATTTTCTCATTTATTTAGGTACAACAGTTACCATGCATCTACTAAGAGATTTATGCCCATGTTATTTGTTTTAGTGGTTGTTTTTATCGATTATATCAATTACCAACCATTCTTGTGGCATAGAATAGTGTAGGTAGTTAGATTCCTTATCAAACCCTACAAAAGTTTTCTCTAATATTATTTTAGAACTTATGAAAACTATATTATTTTCCACTAAGTTGAGATATAGATAGTAAAGGTCAACCCTATGAAGACCCTACCCCTCAGGTATATAGGGTTGAACATGACCATGGAGGTGGTTGTCAGTAATGAGGTAGAAAGGATGGATATAGATAGGTTCATGATATAGAGATGCTAATTTAAAATGATTCAAAGATCATATAAGGTACCATCTATTAATATTATACCTAGGATCATTCTTTATTCAATTATAAAGTGTTTTAATCCTTTATTACACCCACCTTGGTCCATATTTTTTTCTCAATATGGAGAGGATTCCATTACCCCTGGTGTTGACTATTATAATTAGAGGTTAGATGGGTTTTTTGATGTGTTTTAGGGTTGTGATTTGATGATAGGGAGACATTGGTTATCAGGTTATTTCTTATTACTATATATACAACCCCATGATGTCATCCTTGGAATCTAATGGTTGCATTTTTTGAATGCAGTTATTTATTTCTTTTAGAGGAGAGTTGTATTCTATAATGCGAGGGACTAGATTGTATCATTCATTGGTGAGAGGGATTATCATATGGGTCATAGTTTCTTAGATATATATTTCTCTCAGATGGTAGATATTCCTTTCAAATAAGTAGAGGCATAGGAAACCAAGTTTCCTTGAGTTGTGGAGAAGGGTTTTTATGTTTTTTCTTGAGGAGGTTGTGACCTTACCCTCTAAATATGACATTGAGTTCATGATATAGTTTCAATTAGGTCTCTCTCTAATTTTTATGGATCCTTATTAGATGGTATCTTATGAGAAATGGGAGTTAAGGATCCAGGTTAGCAATTTGATGTATAACAATTTCATCCATCCCCGTGTGTCATAATTGGGTGCTATAGTACTATTCACTAAGAAGTTAGATGGTGGTATGAGGTTGTGTATAGACTATCAGTAGCTGAATCTAGTGACACTACTACAAATATGGATTTTATCAACGCTAGAAAAGTGCATTAACAGTGCTAAAAAAGCGCTGTTAATTGAGGTGAAGATAAAGGGGGGTCCCTTTTATCAGCGCTCAGAAAGTGCAGATAAAGACCCCTTTTATGTAGAGACCCGAAGCTTGACGTACATGGAGATTACATTACTTTTGCGGAATACTTAGTACATAACAAAAACACACACACAAGGATCGTAATAGTTTAGTGTCTTTGGAAACTCGGAACATAATCTTCTAATCGTGGTGAAATATCTTCAATATCTCCCATAAAGATCTTCCCTTTTTTCTACCTAAAACCTTTCTTTATATCCCAGGGAAAAGAAAAAATAAAAGGGTGAGATCAAATGCTCAGTAAGGGTAAACAAAAGAGAAATCAATCACATCATATTCATAAGAACATAACTTTTGGAAATATTAACCTGCAAAAGAGAGCATAATTTCATAACATGGGATAAATCATAGTAGTGAAATGAAATCCCAACAATCATAACTTAAAACATGAAACTTTGTGGCATACACACATAATCATAGAGAATCATTTCTTGTTAGTCAAGACTCATTTCCAAGACTATCTTAGTGGACAAAGTCCCTTTCTGAACCGAGTCACCCTCGTTTCAGTCCTGTTTCACTAAACCGGTATAACCTACCATTCCATCCATGTCTATCTCATGAGATATAAAATCTTTACCCAATGCATTGGAGGGAGATATAGGTCCCACCCATCTCATAATGATACCATTCTTATGTGTGCCACAAAATCATAAATCATACATCATTTCATAACCCATGTAATAAAAATGGGAATCTTAAACATCATGATATCATAAAACAATTCATATAAGATAAAAGAATTCATAAAAATAATTCCATCACAACATAATCAAATCAATGTAATAATAGGGATAGAAACATAACCCTATATTATCTTATATGGAAAATAATTTTGATAAAACACTTGAACTCCATTCTTGAGGAAAATATCCTTTCTACTTCAAAAACACTTTTCCTTTCTTAACATTTCATAAAATTTTAAACTAAAAGAAGTTGATTAAAAATAAACTTGAAAACTTGTAAAGGATTCTTCTTGGAAATAATGTTTTAAAAATCCATTCATTCCGTATAAGTAAAAAAAAACATTCTCCTCGTACTTTTGTTGGAAAAGTCAAAAAATACCTCGTACGAAAAACGAAAAAAGATTCCTTTTATATCTTTTACTAAAAAATCACCGAAGGGTAAAGTTGGATATAAACTATTGTAGAAGGATATAAATATTACATATTGGGGAAACATGGATGTGGATGATAAAATACACCCCAGTAAATACCAAAGTATAAACAATCTCGGATAAAAAATGAGATTGTGATATTTCCCTTACCTTAGGTCCGATTTGCTTCGTATGTGCCCGAACCTCCTGTATAATGATTTAAATAATGTCATTGACTTATTAAAGAATCATATTCATTGTTATTATATCATATATGGTTCACTTATGACTTTATATTACCTGTTCTTTTGTAAATTCCATGTTAAAGAAGCGTTTTGGGTAAAATCGTTTCATTTATCGTAGGTGTTTTGACTTGTTGTTCTTGACATTATTATTACTTATATCAGGATTTAATTACTTCCAGAATATAAAATATGATTTATATATCATATATATTCAGTATATATATATATAATAGATAGATAAATGAAATGAAAAACAACGTTCATGGAGACGGTAGTCCGTACGTACGCATGAATGCTGTTTTCCTTTCCTTATTGTCTTGAATGGAAGTAAGTAGATGACATACATATATATATATATACATAAATCAATTAGCTTTATAATTTAATATATTTCATTATTATTTCTTATATATACTTTGTAATAATTCTTAAATGGTTAACATGGAGAATGAATCTCATCGCGTCGTGGAGACGGTAGTCCGTACGTACGCACGAGCGATGATATCGTTCCCATGGTCGTGGAATTGTGTTTAAGTGTATGTATACTATTTAAGTATCAATATAACTTTATAATAATCATATATAGTTACTCATTACACCATTATACCCATCCAATTAATGTGGTGGCGGAAAATAGATTACACCACGGCGTGGAGACGGTATTCCGTACGTACGCACGCGCAGTGATTTCCTTTTTCCGTAGGATGTATAGAAGGTTAATTAGAGTTGTTTCATATTTATAATAACATATAAGTATATAATAAATAATTATGTTATTAATTTATCATTAAAAAACTAAAGAAGAAGAAGTTGAAGAAGAAAGAAATTGAAAAAGATCGGTAATGGATATTGCCTCTTTTTGACGCGCCTTTTCTTAGCCTCCACTTAAAGAACTAAGGATGATCTTTGAAGAAGACCAGGACCTCTAGGATGATACTAGGGAAGTGGAGAAGAGATTTTTGCAGGGGTTGGCCGAGCTTGAAGGCTCAAAGTTGTGTGAGGAAGAGAGGGAGGAGGTGCCCTTTTATAAGGGAGGAGAGGGGCACCTTAAGAATATCTCAAAATATTATTTTATATTAAAGTCAAAATCGGTTTATAATGGTTCCAAAGGGTCTTATTTCAAAGCTAAAGTGGGGATGGGTCGAAAGCCTACCAACCAATAGGATTTAGACAAGTTTAGGTTATTATTTTAACCTTATTAATTAGATTTAACTCTAAGTTAAATAATTTAACTTTTACCGTGTCTTTTTGTTTTCTTACACTATATGGTTAATACACTTACTATAACATGCCAAACGAACCCCAAATTGTTTATTATTAATATATATATCCTTATCTAAGTCATTTGGCCGAACCTTAGATTTTTAGGAATAAAATAACAATTAATAATATAATATTAGATTTAAAAAATATTTTGTGTCAATTTTGACACTATTTGATATATAATTTTTGTGAAAGTAATAACAGAATTATATGTTCTAACCAAGTTGATTAAATCAACACTAATATATCATAGTAACCTAGAAAATTAGTGGAATTCAAAAAAAAGTCTTCAATTACATTTATTTTGGTATTTATAATTTCAATTATGTCAATATTTCATTAATAAGATAATTACTCCATCATCTTTGTGTCATAAATAAATTAAATTATTTGATGTCTAAAAATTACAAATAAAATACCATTATGTAGGAAATATTTTTGGATTTCTAATTAATATTTACAATCTAATTTATCTTATGTAAAACCCTATATTAAAAATGTTTTAGTAAATAAACTTTGATTTTAATTCTTTTAACTCTTCTTTGAATTAAATAATAATAAATGTCCTAATCTAATCCAAGTGGGCCTAAATGATAATATTTTACACTTAAGGTTGTTTTTGGTCGAGATACACTTGTCCAATAGAATTAGGACATGTGTTAGGGTAATATTAATATCATTCTTACCCTTAATTACCCTATTTACTTTTAACCGTGGTAAATAAAAGTAAAAAGTTACTATTCACCAAAAATTATTTTCATCTCATTGAACCACATTTTACTTACTGACATCAACCATGTCTCTTGGATTTTTGAAATTCCATTCACAGAAGCGGTAAAATTAAGTTTTATGAAAAATTCAGTTTTTTAACTATCACTTAGTAGTTTTACTATTCATCAAAAATTGATGTTTTTCAGAACAATGCCAAAATTTCATCCTAAGCTATATTTCATATTCCGAATTCAAAAATGAAGTCTATTTTACCAAATTTATAACATATAAGTTTCATTAATTAATTTTATAATTAAATCCCACTGTTAAAAGAAATAGCGTGTTTTTAAGAAACAATATCTATCAAAAGATTGACATTTGATTATGTCTGGTTTAAATGTGAAATTACATCCAATGACCAACATTGTATTAAATTGTAAAAATATATTCTAAATATACTTTAAAACCACTCAAATTAATAATTTATCACTATTAATTATTTCGATTAAAAAAGTTGTTTTTAATTATAATTTAGTAATTTTCACTATTCATCAGAATATGAAAGTTATCCGAAAAGTACCAAAATTTCACCTTAGGCTAAATTTGATACTCCGAATCCAAAAATGAAGTCCATTTTGAGAGATAAAATTTCTAAAATTTAAAAAGTGGTTATTACTATTCATAACGGCTAGTTTTAATAATATTTTAATAGCATATCGTTGTTTCGTGAAACTCAGTATTGCGTACTACACACGCTATCGAGGAAGGTTGCGATTGTGTGTAATGCAAGGCAATTCAAGGATGCGTGTTGTGCAAGATCCTTTTGGTGTAGCGTACAACACAAGACATTAATAAAATTAAAAAGAATATTTTTCATAAAATCTCGGGCTGTTACATTCTACCCCCCTTAAAATGAATTTCGCCCTCGGAATTCGTCGGGGTTATAAATGGTTTACTATTAGAAAGTTTCTTTAATAGAAACCCACATCGTAAAAAGGAATATCAAAACCAATATTTTAAAAAAAAAGTATGAAACGTAACGGTTACCCAAATAAACTAATCACTGGGTTTCCACATAGGTGAAAATATGGATATGGAAGAGAAATCTAACCATCATGTTCTGATGGAGAGTGGTAGAGAACATGGCTATAGAAAAGCCAGCAATCACAAAGCCATAAATTTGTGACGATCTAAGGTACCATATGATTCATCAGATATAAGATCACCAGGATAACATTTTTGGTTTTCAAGATCGTTTCCCTAAAGTTAAAGAATTTGAATTAGAATAAATACTTACTTTATTTTGGTACAATCTCACTGTTGTTCGTGCCTTTAACAATTTCCACTTCATCTCTTAAATAAATGAAGTTGAATTTGTTATTCGTGAAGTGTTAGCAGATCATGTGATAGAATGACGGGTCATTCCATCTGTCTCAAACAAAAGGTTAGCAAAAAATTATACACATAAGTCGATCTATAGTGAGATTAATCATATATGGTTCCTAAAATGGACTTATATATCATATGTCATACAGCTTAATATAATAAAACTAGTTTCTACTAAACAGGGACTTCCTGTAGGCCAGTGGTAGGCGATAAAGGCCAGTCGCACTTCGGTTGTGGGTTCGATTTCCACAGCCTTGTCCGACGCGATGGGCTGTCGCCCGTCCTGCAGGTTGTCCTTTTTCTAAAACTATATTACTATAACATCCCATCAATAATATCGAGAAAACTTCTATCCTTAAACAATACTAACTTATGTCCAACATAATCCATTCCAATCTTTAGGCTTATCCATAATACTGCAGTCCACTCTCATAACATAGTGAAAACGATTACCAGAGATTTAACACCATCGTCGATCCCCATATATCATAAGATATGTTTTGTTGGTCACATTCCAAACATTCAAAGTCCTTAATCATGTATTCTCTTAAATACCTTAGTGAAAACATGAATGCAGTTAAAATTTAACATTTTCCACATACCAAAATCCTCAAAATTCTATATACTCAAACAATGATATCACTTAGTCCTTATATCAATCATGAGCTCATGAATACTGTTAAACATTTCGTTTTCTCGTTTTCCCTTCATTATGCGCATATCATCTTATTTCCAAAAATATCTCAATCACTTTGAATACCACATTAGACCAATACATAAATATTCCAATACTTTATGATACAACATTATTTTGGAATCCCATTACATAAAAACTTAATCATTCCACCACATCGTTATCATATTCAACATCGCCAATGGTGATCGCATGTGACTTCCCTTTGTCCTTTGCCTTAAGTGGTTGCTCATGTCGATCATCACTAACCCTTGGATTAGGGCATTTATTAGCATAATTCCCCATTCCTTGCACTTGAAGCATTGAAGTGTTGGTGGTGCGTTATCTGCAGTGTTTGCTTTATTCACATCATTAGAATCCCTTTTTCCATTACTTTGACACTCAGCTGCTCGATGACCTTATTTTCCACACTTAAAACATTTTCTAGTCCCTTTAAGACAATCTCCACCATGCTTCTTTCCACACTTTGTGCATAAGGAAACATTCATCTTCTTTTCACCATTATTCTGAGATTTCTCCTTGAACTCCATCTTTCGTTTCTTGTCAAAACCATGAGATGGATATGTAACACCAACTTCCATTTCTACCTTGATGGCACAACGCACAATTTATTCATAGCTACTAAAGTCTCTTATAGCTAATGCCCTTCGAAGACTTGGTTTTAAGACACTGAAAAATCGATCAACTTTACTTTCAGGTTGGATGATAATGCCAGATGCATACCTTGCAAGTCTTGTAAAATTTTATTCTTATATACCAACAGATTCATCATCCTTCTGCTTCATCTCAAGAAACTCCTTTTCCATCTTTGTTTGAAGAATACGAGGGAAGTACTTACTGAAAAACAAGTTCTTGAACTCGTCCCATTCCATGGACTCAATTTCATCTCTTTGCCTCGTATTCTTGATAAGATTCCACCATTGATCAGCTTCACCTTCCAAACGATATACTACTAAGATGACTTTATCATGCTCAGAACATTGAAGAACTGAAAATATCTTTTCAGTGGTACTGATCCATTGTTTAGCAACAAGTGGATCAGAAGACCCACTAAAAGAAGGTGGACGTTGCCTCATGAAGGACTCAATAGAATATTGTTCCCTTCTATGCTCATTTGGAAGTCCAGAATGATTCATAGCTTGTGTAAGTATAGCAATAAGATTTTGAACTCCATCTCCCATAACATTTGTTTATTCAGGAGGGCAATCATTGCATTGTCCATTGCATTGATCAACACGGTTCCTTCGGGTTCCAGCCATCGTCTAAAACCCAAAAAGAATAGTGTGAGAGGCAAAAATCATGCTAGGGAAAACAACATAATAAAGGGGAAGTACCTTCAATATCTAACATCTTAGGTTTAATTCTATGATCGTTAGCGTAATTCTAGTACTATAACCTATACGTATACTTAACCTTAGGGACATCCCTAGACATACCATAGAAATATCTCTAGGGATCTCACTAAAGTTCTCGCATCCTAGTTTCCAAAGGTTGACTAAACCTTTCCTCTGATACCAACTGTAGAGACCCGAAGCTTGACGTACATGGACATTACATTACTTTTGTAGAATACTTAGTACATAACAAAAACACACACACAAGGATCGTAATAGTTTAGTGTCTTTGGAAACTCGGAACGTAATCTTCTAATATTGGTGAAAGATCTTCAATATCTCCCATAAAGATCTTCCTTTTTTTAACTAAAACCTTTCTTTATATCCTGGGGAAAAGAAAACATAAAAGGGTGAGCTCAAATTCTCAGTAAGGGTAAAAAAAAGAGAAATCAATCACATCATATTCATAAGAACATAACTTTTGGAAATCTTAACCTGCAAAAGAGAGCATAATTTCATAACATGGGATAAATCATAGTAGTGAAATGAAATCCCAATAATCATAACTTAAAACATGAAACTTTGTGGCATACACACATAATCATAGAGAATCATTTCTTGTTAGTCAAGACTCATTGCCAAGACTATCTTAGTGGACAAAGTCCCTTTCTGAACCGAGTCACCCTCGTTTCAGTCCAGTTTCACTGAACCGGTATAACCTACCATTCCAGCCATGTCTATCTCATGAGATATAAAATCTTTACCCAATGTATTGGATGGAGATATAGGTCCCACCCATCTCATAATGATACCATTCTTATGTGTGCCACAAAATCATAAATCATACATCATTTCATAACCCATGTAATAAAAATGGGAATCTTAAACATCATGATATCATAAAACAATTCATATAAGATAAAAGAATTCATAAAAATAATTCCATCACAACATAATCAAATCAATTTAATAATAGGGATAGAAACATAACCCTATATTATCTTATATGGAAAATAATTTTGATAAAACACTTGAACTCCATTCTTGAGGAAAATATCCTTTCTACTTCAAAAACACTTTTCCTTTCTTAAAATGTCATACAATTTTAAACTAAAAGAAGTTGATTAAAAAAAAATTGAAAACTTGTAAAGGATTCTTCTTGGAAATAATGTTTTAAAAATCCATTCATGCCGTATAAGTTAAAAAAAACATTCTTCTCGTACTTTTGTCGGAAAAGTCAAAAAATACCTCGTACGAAAAACGAAAAAAGATTCCTTTTATATCTTTTACTAAAAACTCACCGAAGGGTAAAGTTGGATATAAACTATTGTAGAAGGATATAAATATTACATATTGGGGAAAAATGGATGTGGATGATAAAATACACCCCAGTAAATACCAAAGTATAAACAATCTCGGATAAAAAATGAGATTGTGATATTTTCCTTACCTTAGGTCCGATTTGCTTCGTATGTGCCCGAACCTCCTGTATAATGATTTAAATAATGTCCTTGACTTATTAAAGAATCATATTCATTGTTATGATATCATATATGGTTCACTTATGACTTTATATTACCCGTTCTTTTGTAAATTCCATGTTAAAGAAGCGTTTTGGGTAAAATCGTTTCATTTATCGTAGGTGTTTTGACTTGTTGTTCTTGACATTATTATTACTTATATCATGATTTACTTACTTCCAGAATATAAAATATGATTTATATATCATATATATTCAGTATATATATATAAAATAGATAGATAAATGAAATGAAAAACACCGTTCATGGAGACGGTAGTCCGTACGTACGCATGAACGCTGTTTTCCTTTCCTTATTGTCTTGAATGGAAGTAAGTAGATGACATACATATATATATATATACATAAATACAGTAGCTTTATAATGTCATATATTTCATTATTATTTCTTATATATACTTTGTAATAATTCTTAAATGGTTAACATGGAGAATGAATCTCATCGCGTCGTGGAGACGGTAGTCCGTACGTACGCACGAGCGATGATATCGTTCCCATGGTCATGGAATTGTGTTTAAGTGTATGTATACTATTTCAGTATCAATATAACTTTATAATAATCATATATAGTTACTCATTACACCATTATACCCATCCAATTAATGTGGTGGCGGAAAATAGATTACACCACGGCGTGGAGACGGTATTCCGTACGTACGCACGCGCGGTGATTTCCTTTTTCTGTAGGATGGATAGAAGGTTAATTAGAGTTGTTTCATATTTATAATAACATATCAGTATATAATAAATACTGATGTTATTAATTTATCATGAAACAACTAAATAAGAAGAAGTTGAAGAAGAAAGAAATTGAAAAAGATCGGTAATGGATATTACCTCTTTTTGACGCGCCTTTTCTTAGCCTCCACTTAAAGAACTAAGGATGATCTTTGAAGAAGACCAGGACCTCTAGGATGATACTAGGGAAGTGGAGAAGAGATTTTGGCAGGGGTTGGCCGAGCTTGAAGGCTCAAAGTTGTGTGAGGAAGAGAGGGAGGAGGTGCCCTTTTATAAGGGAGGAGAGGGGCACCTTAGGAATATCTCAAAATATTATTTTATATTAAAGTCAAAATCGGTTTATAATGGTTCCAAAGGGTCTTATTTCGAAGCTAAAGTGGGGATGGGTCGAAACCCTACCAAAAAATAGTATTTAGACAAGTTTAGGTTATTATTTTAACCTTATCAATTAGATTTAACTCTAAGTTAAATAATTTAACTTTTACTGTGTCTTTTTGTTTTCTTACACTATATGGTTAATACACTTACTATAACATGCCAAAAGAACCCAAAATTGTTTATTATTAATATATATATCTTTATCTAAGTCATTTGGCCAAACCTTAGATTTTTAGGAATAAAATAACAATTAATAATATAATATTAGATTTAAAAACTATTTTGTGTCAATTTTGACACTATTTGATATATGATTTTTGTGAAAGTCATAACATAATTATATGTTCAAACCAAGTTGATTAAATCAATACTAATATATCATAGTAACCTAGAAAATTAGTGTAATTCAAAAAAAAGTCTTCAATTACATTTATTTTGGTATTTATAATATCAATTATGTCAATATTTCATTAATAAGATAATTACTGCATCATCTTTGTGTCATAAATAAATTAAATTATTTGATGTCTAAAAATTACAAATAAAATACCATTATGTAGGAAATCGTTTTAGCTTTCTAATTAATATTTACAATCGAATTTATCTTATGTACAACCCTATATTAAAAATGTTTTAGTAAATAAACTTTGATTTTAACTCTTTTAACTCTTCTTGAATTAAATAATAATAAATGTCCTAATCTAATCCAAGTGGGCCTAAATGATAATATTTTACACTTAAGGTTGTTTTAGGTCGAGATACACTTGTACAATAGAATTATGACATGTGTTAGGGTAATATTAATATCATTCTTACCCTTAATTACCCTATTTACTTTTAACCGTGGTAAATAAAAGTCAAAAGTTACTATTCACCAAAAATTATTTTCATCTCATTGAACCACATTTTACTTACTGACATCAACCATGTCTCTCGGATTTTTGAAATTCCATTCACAGAAGCGGTAAAATTAAGTTTTATGAAAAATTCAGTTTTTTAACTATCACTTAGTAGTTTTACTATTCATCAAAAATTGATGTTTTTCAGAACAATGCCAAAATTTCATCCTAAGCTATATTTCATATTCCGAATTCAAAAATGAAGTCTATTTTACCAAATTCATAACATAGAAGTTGCATTAATTAATTTTATAATTAAATCCCGTTGTTAAAACAAATAGCGTGTTTTTAAGAAACAATATCTATCAAAAGATTGACACTTGATTATGTCTGGTTTAAATGTGAAATTACATCCAATGACCAAAATTGTATTAAATTGTAAAAATATATTCTAAATATACTTTAAAACCACTCAAATTAATAATTTATCACTATTAATTATTTCGATTAAAAAAGTTGTTTTTAATTATAATTTAGTAATTTTCACTATTCATCAGAATATGAAAGTTATCCGAAAAGTACCAAAATTTCACCTTAGGCTAAATTTGATACTCTGAATCCAAAAATGAAGTCCATTTTGAGAGCTAAAATTTATAAAATTTAAAAAGTGGTTATTACTATTCATAACGACTAGTTTTAATAATATTTTAATAGCATATCGTTGTTTCGTGAAACTCAGTATTGCCTACTACACACGCTATCGAGGAAGGTTGCGATTGTGTGTAATGCAAGCCAAGTCAAAGATGCGTGTTGTGCAAGCTCCTTTTGGTGTAGCGTACTACACAATACATTAATAAAATTAAAAAGAATATTTTTCATAAAATCTCGGGCTGTTACATTTTATCAGTGCTAAAAAAATTGCTGATAAAAGACCCCTTTTATCAGCGCTAAAAAAAGTGCTGATAAAAGGGGTCTTTTATCAGCCCTTTTTTTAGCCCTGATAAATGCGGTCTTTTATCATCTCTTTTTAAAAGCGCCGATAAAAGAAAAAAAAATAATAAAAAAAAAATATATCTGGGGGGGGGGGAGCTTTTAGAAACGCTTTCCCTCCCTTTATTCAGCGCTAGGCGGCCCCTCCCCACTCCCACGTGCTGCCCTTGCCCACACATCCCACACATGCACACACAATTTCCTTGCTTCCACCCGAACTCGAACCTGCGACCTCCCCCTTGCGCGTCTACACCTTTACCACTAAGCCATTTTTTTTCTGTTTAATGATACTTCTATTTATATATATATATAGTAATATTTATTTTTATATTAATATAGATTCATATTAATATAAATATATTTAGTTATATTAATACATATATGTTTATTCATATATTAGTATATATATATTCATTCTTATATTAATATATATTTATATCTATTTATATATATATTTGCAGTTACAATTTTTTTTCTGTATATTTATTTTTATATTTATATATATTTATAAGATTAGTTTTAAATACATTTATAAAATATGTTTTTTATGTGTGTTTATAAATAAATAAATAAATACATACATACATATATACAACACACACACATAGAGACACACACACAAACACATCTATTTACAAATAAATACATATATATATATGTGTGTGTGTGTGTGTATTTGAAAGGCCATATAATGTTAAAACGACCATAAATTTTAATATAGAAGCCTATTTCAACTCCACAACCAGGAAAATCTAAGAAAATGAAACAATCTTCTATATGATATGTGGTACCGGCCTAACGAACATTCAGATCAGAAGTTATACATGTTTGAATGTTAACAAATCAGGGTATCCAGAATAAAAACTCAGTTTTGGAGGCCTTCTGGGCCTTTTTTAGCCTTGAAAAATATGACATAATATTTTCTTCAGTCACAGGCGCGTAGAGATTGTTGCAGGCTTCGATTTGATATGCTGTAGAGCTCAAACAGACACACAGATCAAAAGTTATGACCGTTTAAAGTTTGAGTTACATTTTCTACTTATTTTAGATCTTTTATTAATTGTTTTGATTTTTTGTGTCTTAAAATTGTTATTAAATAATTTTTAATCGATAATAATTAGAAAATTATTAATTAATAATATTTTTTGAATATTTTAAATCCATTTCACTAAATTTATTATATATTAAATGTAATAGTCTATTTATACTTATCTAAAACATATTTTAAACATGTATATTATATTTATATCAATATAAATATACTTATATAACAATATATTATTTTTCATGATTTTTTTTGAAACATAAAATTTATCAGCACTAGGAAAAAGTGCTGATAAAGCCCCCCTTTATCAGCGCTACTAAAAAAAGCGCTGATAGAGGGGTCCCCTTTAAGAGTGCTAAAAAAAAAGCGCGGATAGGGGGGGGAGGGCTTTATCAGTGCTAATAAAGCACTGATAAAGGGTCACTTTTAACAGCACTTTTTTTAGCGCTGTTAAAGGCCCCCTTTATCAGTGATTTTTTTAGCGATGATAAAGGTCCCCTTTATCAATGCTTTTTTAGCGCTGATAAAAGGGTACCGCTTCCCTTTCTCGTTTTTGTAGTAGTGTGATGATAAAAAATAATTACACACTCCTAAGGATAAATGATTTATTCAATTATCTAAAGGGATCCAACTGGTTTTTAAAGGTTCATATTTAGTCTAGATATAATTATATGAGAGTGAAAGAGGAATACATCCTAAATATTACTTTTAGATGTCACTATATTCATTTCAATATCCTGGTTATTCTATTTGGTGTCACAAACACCCCATCTATTTTCACAAAACTCATGAACTCTATGTTTCATGATTCCTTAGATCAGTCTATGGTAGTGTTAATTAATGACATTCTCATATACTCACAGTTAGAGGAGGATAATTCCAAGTATCTTAGGGTGGTTTTAAAAGTCCTTTAGAACCACTAAATTTATGTGAAATTATCTAAGTATAATAATTATACATGATGGGTTTATTTTTTTGATCATTTGTTGTCCCATCAGGGATTGGAATTTAATCATTTGAAGATCTAGGTAGTTGTTTCTTGGGGAGCACCCAATAATGTTGTAGAGTTCCATATCTTCCTTTTTCATGTGGGCTATTATTAGAGGTTTGTGTTTGATTTCTCTCAGATTATTCTCCCTTTCATATATTTAACTAGGAAGGGGTGTTGGGTGGATCTCTGTTACCTTAAAGAGTGGTTAATTAGTACTCCCATCCTTAAGATTTCAAAAGAGGGGGTGATGTTTGAGATTTTAAATGACATATCCTATCTCATTTTGGGTTGTTTCTTGAAATAGTATAGGGAAGTGATATCATATGGGTCTATGTAGTTCCCTCCCCATGATCATAACCATGCCACCCATGATCTTGAGTTATAGGAAAATAACTCTTAATCTGAATCTATAGAGACATTACCACATCAGTGAGTTCTTTATGGTTTTCATAGATCATAAGATTTGAAGGTATAATTTCTATTATAATGATCTAAATCTATGTTAATGATGGTGTATAGAGTTCTTATAGGGATTCAAATTTAATATCTCCTATACACCATGGAAGGGGAGTATAGTTACTGATGTGATGAGTAGGAATTCCTGAGGAGAATCTATCCTAGAGTTTGGAGATTCTTGGAGGGATATGGAGGATCTTGAAGCTATGAATCTTGATATGGAGGATTTAAGTGGTAGATGTTGTCTATTCTAAATGATAATGTAATGCTTCTTGATATATTGGGTGGAGGAGTCTTAGTGGGGATACTTGTAGGTAGATGTGAGGTGGGACCATATCTTCCATGTTGATTCTCCAAAGGGATGGTAAGAGGATAAATATAATCAAATGGTGTTTTAAGGGGGGTTGTTTTTCCCATTGGTGATGCATGAGGGGGTTCTATATGATTTATAGATAAAATTTGGCAGTGCATACTAGTATATCCAAGATGTATCATGCCTTGAGGGTCCAGATTTGGTATCCTATAATGAATTGGTCAATAGAATAGTTTATATTATAGTGTATGGTCTTCCAATAGGTTAAGGTAGATCATCATGTTCCACATGAGGTGTTATAGCCACCAGATATCCCTAAGTGGAAATGGGAAGACATATCAATGGATTTACTCACAAAATTAACTTGAGATCAAGGATAATATGATTCTATTTGGGTGGTCAAATATTATTTAATAAATTCATCCCACTTCTTGGTACTTATTGAGTTTATTTCTATAGAGGATTTGGTGAGGTGGTATGTGGATGAGGTGGTGTCTATTCATCAAATACTGAGGACTATCAATTTTTATTAGGATCCTTATTTCACCTCATGAGTCTAGGGAGGTCTCCATCATGTTTTTAGTTCTCAAATATATCTTAGTATTTATTTCCACCCTCAAATAGATAGGAAGTTTGAGTGGGAAATTCAGACATTAGAGGATATGTTTTGTTCCTATGTTTTGGATTTTGGTGGATAATGGATAAAGAACCCAACTTTGGTTAAGTTTTCATATAAAAAATATACCACTCTTCCATTATCATGGACCCATTTTTGGAATTTTATGAGAAACCTTACATATCTATTTTGTACTAGTGAAAGGTTGGGAAGTCATCGGTACTTGGACCTGATGTGGTGTATATCATGACCAAGAAGTTTTAGATGATTTGAGAGTGGATGAAGGTTCTATAAGACCTTCATAAGTCATATAAGGATTAGAGTAGGAGGCCACTAGAGTTTGAGGTTAGGGACAATGCGTTCTTAAATATTTACCCTCTTCATGAAAAACAGTTTTTCAAGGGAAGTAAGATTTCTCCCTAGTTCATCGGCCCTTTTCAGGTGTTGGGGTGTGTTAGTGAGGTAGAATACTAATAAGAACACCTCAATGGATGGACTTTATCTATGATATTTTCCATGAATCACAACTACTTGGATATCTTCATGATTACTCCCATTTCATTGATTGGGGATAGTTTTATGTTGAGGATGATGTGACATTCATGGAGTGTCTGATCGAGAATAAATATCATTGAGAGAAGGTGTTTCATGAGCGAGTCATCTCCTTGGTTCACTTTTTATAGAGTCATGGTGGATTAGATGAATATACTAGGGAATATGAGACATATGAGTTGTATGAATCTTTATTTGTTTTGACGATTTGATTCTTGAACTTGTGATAATTTATGATATTATTTATTTTATCTACTGATTTCGTGATAGATTCATTTATATTTGAGAGGTATCTAATGGGGATTTTTTTGGGTGGAAGTAATCATTTTATTTAGGTGGAATTCACTTGGGAACATGAATCATAGATTACTACTCAGTAACTCGAGATGTTTTAATATTGATATGTTTTACTAATGTAACAATTGAATTAGAGATGATTTATGAGATTATTTATTTTCTTTACTATAATGTTTTATTGATGGAGTCATTTATATTTGATATGTATCTTTTAGTGGAGCATTTGGGTGACTTTTGTTAGTTTCATTATCGGTTTTGTGTTTATTTTTGGGGAAAAAATCATTTGAGAGGTATCTAATATAAAAAATCGGCAACCATTACCACCCATTAAATTATGTGATTCTGACGTTGTATGCATCCAAGGGGATTTTACTGGTTTTTCAGAGGTAGAGAGTTGAGTTTTGACTATATAGGGTCTAAAACACCCATGGTGTATCCCATGGTTGAGGTTGTTTTGGTATTGTGGGCATGGAAAGTTGGGAATTTTGTAGAAATGGTGAAGTAGGGATTGTAAATGCTCATTTCAGTGAGTGACCTTATCTTGGAGTTCGACCACCCCATAATGGATGATCTTTCAGATAGAGTGGTTCCTAGGAAGGTATTGATGGAGTACCTGTGTGAAATGAGGAGAGTTGTAGCTTGTCGTGGTGGTGACCACCTAGAGTTTGGTGTCACATGGATTTCTCTATAAGAAACAGGGAAGGCCAAAATATCTATATTTGTGGACATGGTGGTGTTGAATAAAGGTGAGTTTAGTCTTATACCAGTATATTGGAAACGATGAGAGAGGTTTCCCTATGTTTTGGTGGGGACTGTGGATTATTTGAAATGGTGAGGGAAATATCTCCTCTTCATGATGGTTCCTTAGAGGGGATCCATGGTCATGGACTACATGGTCATTTTGGTAACCAACAGGCCATGGTGTTGGCTAGGGTAATTTTTATAAGGGTTAAGTAACCGTTAAGAATGGGGAAAATGATCCATTTTGAAGGTTGAGATTTCAGATCTAGCCTTGATCGAAGGAACCATGATCATGGTTTAAATCACTATGAAGTGGATAATACACATTAGGTTTCTTATATATATAGGGGATTGGGTACCCTTGGGATCACTTTCTATTCCTTCCCTTTGAACCTTAGAAAACTTCAGGTGTTCCTTGGTGCTCCTTAGTCGACCCTTGGTGGATCTTAACCACATGAATTATGCAATGAACTCTTATTTTATCTAAGGTAGTTCTCTTATCCTACTTCAATATATCCAATTAAAAATTCATTTATTTTGGTTATGAAAGTGTATTTTCTCTAGTTTCATCCAATATTTGGGTACAATATGATGGTGGTTCATCATGGTTAGGTTTTGAGGTAGCCTCCTTTAAGTTTGGAAGTGGTTAATCCTTCATTTACCCATTCTTATACATTACTCCATTGAATCTTTATATCAAGGTAGGATATTCAAGAAATATATTATATTTTATGTATAATTTGAAATATTAAGATTTTTATTACTTTGGGTGAATGATAATAATTGACCTAGTGAAGATAATGAATTAAACTATAAAGTAAATTTAAGGGGATGGGGAGATATTCATGTGTTCACTTGTTTCCATGATATCGTTTATGTGATTGAGAACTGTTTATTGTTTTTACTGAGAATTGATATTTTTAATGATAATTATGTGTTATTGTTGTGATTTTATTGCTATAATCACCTTTCATAAAAGGATAATCACTTAATTATGGCAACAAAATGTTTGTCTGAAAAATTAAAAATTTGGTAATGATGTGTGTATACTATCCCCTAATGTTTTATATGAAAATAGAAGTTTTATAAGTGGGTGATGATGGAATTGGATATTAAATGATACTAGTATTCTTGATTTTGTTGTGTGTATATTTCATGGATAGTTTTGGGTGTGTTAAGTGTGGGGTAATGAGGCTGTGATTGTTCATCTTGGGTAGAAAATGTTATTAATGTGTGATGGTTGGGTTGTTGTGGTGGATCTATCACGGGATGTGTAAGGGTTAATGTAGTGTCTATTTTTGATTTATAGGGATGATATTATATTTTATCAGGTGGTTATGGAATGTGATATTAATAGGAAATATAGTAATGTGTTTGGCATAAAAATGAATAAACTATGAATTGAAATAAATTATGTAAGATCGAAATAAATGGGAAATGACTAAAAATAAACATGGGTAATGGATGGGAATGATTTATCATTAAATTTTGAATTGAACAACATAATAAATTTAATATTGTTGGTAAATGATAAATATGTAATTGGTTTATTTCATGATTAAAATGGGATATTTTTAATGGTTGATGTTGATTTTTTCATGGGAAGTGGGGATGGTTTGGTGGTTTAGTAAATGACAGTTATGGTTGGCATGTGGAAATAAAAGTGTGGAGGTAGAGATGGTTGTGGTAGTGCTATCTTGGTGTGAACCTACTAGGTTAGGCTTGAGTGTGCCTATTTTATACTTTTATTTTAATTTTATTTCATATTCACCCCAACCAAGTTAGATATTCTTAACAACACCCAATTGTTTTGAGTTCTAGGTGTTTCCCCCAAATATATAGGTTAGTGTGGGAAAAAATTTCTGAATACTCCCTCTTTCCCAATCTTTATTCTGGATTTAGAAAAGGATTTTTTAGGTTGAGGTTTATGCATGATTTATGGGATGATGATGAGAGGATGATGTGGTATATAGTGGGAGTCATTCATAGTAGGAGGATGAATCAAGTTTGATGTATTTCATGTTAATGATACCTTTCTATTATGGAAAAGTGATGTGTTTGAGATTTGGATATATGGTTGTTGCTATGGTCTAGTGAAAAGAGTATGTTGGACCCAATGTGGGTTAGGGAAGGTAGGGATGTGGTTTGATCCACATCATATGTGGATTGATATATATATATATATATTGTGTGGATATGGTTTTTATGACATGGAAGGGATGTGAGTGCTAAGACATTTTACATTGGGGAGTGAGACTGAAAAAATAGCGGGGAAGTGGTACGAGGTACCCTTATTATTATATTATTCAATATTATTTTATTATACTTGGATGCATTACTAGGTGAGTGAAACTTAGTGATGTTGGGTGGTAGATGACTTGGTAGGTGCTTGTTGGTTTTTCTATTTTTTCAATGGGTCATTAGTATACTTTTCCACTTTATACATGGGAATTCTTGATGAGGATTCTACTGAGTATAAATGTATTTTCACCTCTATATGTATAAATATATTTTATACATTTCTAGAAGGGATTTAGTGACCAAGATGGACATTATTAGCTTTGATCTTGGGATTTTTGTTGGAGATACCACCATGAGATTTATTTTGGTATCTTATTTGGAGACTTTGCATCTATATGAAATTACATGATTTTTTTGGGAACTTTTTTTATTTCACATTATGGAGTATATTAGTGGTTTGTTTCATACATTATTTGGATTTATGAGGGTAATGCCTCCCATTTGTGTAACTTATATTCTCAATGATCATCGTCACTCTATGTACTATTGGAGTTAGGCTTTGGAGGCCACTCTCATATTCACTATAGGCCTAGGAGGGGTTCCTAATGGGTTAGGGTAATGAAAACGGTGGGTTTTCACCAATATAAAATTTAGCTATAGCCACGGGACATGCATGTGTCTATAGCCCATCAGACTATGGCTATAGGTTATAGCCACAGTCCCATGTGCCCATGGAGGCTATTGGTGTGGCTATATCTATAACACCCAGACCCTAGTTACCCAGAGTCCGTGCATTATTACATAACATTGGCATGATCACAAGAAAGATCAAATCTCAAAAGACCGATTAGTTTAGTAGCCTTGGAAACACTAGATATATTCACAAGTCTTACATTACATCATAAAAATTAAAACTACAACAACATAGTCTCTATAGTCCACACTCATATCCCCACATACTATCCTTGTAGGTCATTCATAAATTACTTATTCACATCCTGGTAAAAATAAAACATTGAAAGGGGTGAGCTTAGATGCCCAGTATGGATAACAATATAGCGGAAACTTTCATAAATAAGCATAAAAATTTAAGGCAATGTATAACTAAAAAAAAGCCTTTTAAACTTGAAATTCAGCATAATATGGTAAAGATAAAATGAAATAATGCCATTTAATTATTCACATGAATATTCCACTAATCGAATAATCACATGAAATTTCAATAACCACTTTCATAATGATGGAATGCATAATGTGAGACTATCATAACCACATAGTCAAGGCCTTGTGCCAAGACTACAAATAAGATTTTGTCAAGGCCTCATTCCAAGAAACTAGTTTGTCTCAAGAGACATACCGATGCATCGAGGAGCTATAGCAGGCTCCACCCGTCACTTATTAAGTCCAATTCATTCCTCATATGAATAGGTTTAAACATAACATAAACATTCGTATTAAAACTAGCATACAAAATGTCAATACTTTCTCCATAAACCATGAATGGTATAAAAATAACACATCCATAGTCAAACATATCACAAAAACTTCAATACAATATGGAAGTATTGTATCATAATAAATCAGCTTCAAATAAGCTTAAAATCCATCAAAGGATGTTGACATAGATGAAATCAAAACTATTTGAGAGAAATATTTTTTTTGAAATCATTTAAAAGTCACATAATTATAAAATAAAACATTTACTTTGAAAATATTCTTATAATCTTGTAAGGTAATCTTTGATGATTTATAACGGTGTAAAATAGCCGTATCCATCGTATAAGTTAAAAAAACATTCTTACCTTAATTCCGTCGAAAAGGTTAAAAATGACCTTGTATGGAAAGCGACAGAAAGATTACTTTATAAACTTCTTATAAAAAGTCAAACAAGGGTATAAATGACTTTAACCCGTATTCTGTAAAATATTAATAATTTTTTGAAATACATTTTTAAGAAACATGGATGTGGATGATAAAGAGGTCACAATAGATAATTACGTATAAACAACCTCGAATAATGAAGAGATTGTGAAATAAACCATTACCTTGTACTCTTCCTTGTTCGAGGGTTGGTTAACCTCCTGTATAATGGTGAAATAATTGTTATTAAATTATACAAGAATAATATACATTAATATTATATCATATATGATCTTTTAACATTGATTTGTTAATAACATCTTAGTATTATCGTCGTTTCGGGTGTTAATGGATTCATTTTCCTCTGTCTGTTTTGTTACATAAGCCGTGTTTGTTATGGATAGGTTGTATCTTATTCATATCCAGAATGATATAAAGTCCTTAAATATTATTTTTAATCATCCAATAAAATTTAGTCTTGAATGGATACGATGGGGAATGAATCTCATCGCGTTCGTGGGGACGGTAATCCGTACGTACGCACGAGCGACAATATCATTATTTTGATATTAAAATAATATATAATTGGATGATATATCATATAATCATAATAATTATAATGTTATATTTATTATTTACATGAAGTATACATCATTATTACACCTATCTAAATAATAATATATTGAATAACAATTACACCACAACGTGGAGACGGTAGGCCCTACGTACGTACGTATGGTGACATGCCATTCAAGGGATGGATAGAATAATGAATTTGTTTGTTACATAATTATAATAACATCACAGTGTATATAAGATACTGTATTTATTATTTTAGAATGGAAATAACAAGGAAAGAAGAAGTTGAAGAAGAATAAAACTTTAAAGAGGGTGGTTAAGACATTACCTCTTCTTCGGGTTCTTCCTTTTTATTTGATCAAAAGGGCTACTTAGGTTGGCTTTATGATCAAACTAAGGCCTCTAGGTTGAAGTGAGGGAAGTTGGGAGGATATTTGGGAAGATTTTGGTCGATCCAAATGGCTTTGAAGGTGTGAATTAATGAGAAGGGGGAGTGCCTTTTTATAAGAGGGGTGAGGGGCTCCTTTGGAAAAGCTAGAAATATTATTTTATAATAAATCCATATTCGGTTTCTAATGGCTCCAAATTATATTATTTAAAGTTTAAGGTGGTTATAGGTCTAAAATAACTCAACCAATAGATTTTAGACAGGTTTGGGTCACATTATTAACCTTATCTTTTATTTTTAACTCTTAGTTAATTAGTTTGACACTTACCATGTCACTTTGTATTTTTATATTATATAGTTAATAAACTTACTATATACATCCAAGAAACCCCAAAGTGGTCCATTAATGATACACCTATCATGATACTATTCCTTTGGCCGAACGTTAGATTTTTTAGAAATATAATATCAATTAATAATATAATATTAGTTTTAAAAACTCTTTTATGTCAATTTTGACACTATTTGGAATTTGATTTTTGTGAAAATCATAACAGCATGATTACTTCAAACCTAATTCATTTAATCAACTCTAAAAAGTCATATTAACCTATGAAATTCGTGGAATTCATTAAAAGTATCAAATTATATTTATTTGTGTATTTATAATATCAATTATTTTAATATTTCACTAATAAGGTAATTACTGCATCATCATTGTGTCATAAATAAAGTAAATTATTTAATGTCTAAAAATTATAAATAAAATATAATTATGTATGAAATCTTTTTATATTTCTAATTAATATTTATAATCGAATTTATATTATGTATAACCCTATATTAAAAATGTTTTAGTAATTAAACTTTGATTTTAACTCTTTTAACTCTTCTTTGAATTAAATAATAATAAATGTCTTAATCTAATCCAAGTGGACCTAAATGATAATATTTTATTCCTAAGGTTGTTTTTGGTCGAGATACATTTTTCCAATAGAATTAGGACATGTGTTAGGGTAATATTAATATCATTTTTCCCTTAATTACCCTATTTATTTTTTACCGTGGTAAATAAAAGTAAAAAGTTACTATTCACCAAAAAATTATTTTTATCTTATTGAACCAAATTTTACTCCTTTATATTAACCGTGTCTCTCGTATTTTCAAAATTCCACTCACAGAAGCCGTAAAATTAAGTTTTATGTAAATTTCCAAATTCTCATAGGATGTGGGTAAAAGACGGTGAAAAGTTCAATAAAATTTTTATATATCTAAAATTATTCTAAACTAACTCCAATGAATTAAATTGAACTTATATAGGTATTATTTTTCTATTTTGACCTTATTTAAATTTAAATAAAATAAATAATTATTTAAATAAAAATTCGTTTTTAAACAATAACTCAGTGTTTTTTCACTATTCATCAAAAATTGAAAGTTTTCAGAAAAATACCAAAAATTCACCCTAGGATAATTTTGATATTCCAAATCCAAATATGAAGTCCATTTTGAAAGATAAAATTTATAAAATTTCAAAAAGTGGGTTTTACTATTCATAATAGCTATTTTGATTGGTCGCGGTGTGTTAGAACTCGAAGTTGCGTACAACACACGCTACTGTATTATTCAAAGAGAATCGTACTGTAGAAGCTTGGGGTGTTACAATATATTTCAAGATATAGCCATGGGAGACCTGGGATATCTTAATGGGTAATTCATAGGGCAATAGTCACTTTACATGGGGACCCTATAACAATGGCTTCCACGACCATGGCTACAGGGTAAAAAAATCATTTCCCACGAGATTCAGAGATACACCTACCTTATATTATTCAAACTACTCTACCGCTTCACCATAAATATTATATAAAATATATATGTAACACACACACCCAAACACAAATATATATATATATATATATATATGATAGATAATTTTTTCAACATATTCTAATATTATTTCGAAACAGACCATGGCTATAGGCTACCCTATAGATAGGGTCAAGTTAAACCATGGCTATAGGAGATTTACCATGCCCTTCCTATGAGAATTTTTCCCATATAGGTATGGGAAAATATATATCCATGGTCATAAATGACAGTGGATATAGATATTTCACCCCCCATATAGCCATGGTTAGGGCTTGACCATGGATATAGGTGGGATATAGCCATGTTCAAGATTGATCGTGGCTATATACCAATGTAAGTAGGTCAAATTCACACTAGTGTTTAAAAAAGTACCACTAAAATTAAATAAAAAATAAAAAATAATGTTTCATATCTTGTGATGGTTTTAACCACTTCTAAAAAAACAAAACAAAACATTTAGTGATGGTTTTGAAAACCGCAAGTAAAAAACCGTCATTAAATGTCATTTTCTTGTAGTGTACCTCCCTTCCCCTTACCAACAACCACAAAATCACTACTAATTCATTAAAATATACCCTTAGTAATAATTTTATTAGTTTCATGGAAGTTAAAACCACTACCCAATTATTTTACAATGGTTAAAAACAACCATTGTGAAGTTATACATCGAGGATTATTTCATGACATTTTATATATTTTTTCACAAAAAATTTGTGGAATTTATTTTTGTTTTGATATTCTTTTTAAATAACAACTAAATTTATCCACAATATAGCATATTTAGTGGATGTTTACATAAACACCACTAATTATGATAAATTTATAAATTTATATACCATATTTAATAGCGGTTTTAACCACCTCAAAATATGGTATAGGAGAAAAAAAATTCCTAGACAGACCTAATACACTCCACCCATAAAAAAATATAAAACAAACTATCCAAATAGTTTAACATAACAGTTAAAAATATTCTTAGAAATTAACATATAATAAGATTTATATAATATAATTAGATAATAATACAATTAACAACTTGTTAAGTTAATAAATCATACAAAATTTTAGTGTTTGTTCACATATATCACCCCCACCCTTACTCTCTTTGGATTGGTTATGATGCTCATCTACTCCATGTATACAAACCACCATTCATTCTTGGATTTAAAGTAGTAAAATAAAAATTATTAATGAACATATTCCTAACACACCAATAATAACTTAAGATAATAAGATAAGATCCGCAAACCCACATATAACTATCTAAAGTAAAGGAAAACAAAAACTAAAATGAGATATCATGAACAAAATCATAGGAATATAAGTGTTAAATATAGAAAATTAGTATTAAAATCTATAAGTGAAGTATTAAACCTTTTTTTAACAACTTACATTTATATTTTAACACTCGATTTCCATGAATTCGGTGATATAATATTGTATATCCATTATTTTAAAAATAATTAAACATATAAACAATATAAAAATGAATTTAACAATCATGTTCAAGATTTTAACACTTTAGTTATAAATTTAAACAGTTTAATTCCTTATTTTAACAATGGAGTTACATATTTTAACACTAAAATTCTATATTTTACCTATTGTATAAAAAAATTCTAACAAATGGAACCACACTAACAAAAACCAAGCTAACATGACTAAAAATAAACAAAACTACATCGATCAAAATTGAGAATAATAAAACCAAATTAAATGGAAATAACCCAAATGAAACTAAACCAAACCAAACAAAATGGAACTAAACTAACTAAAACCAATCAAAACTGACCTGACTAAAATTGAATTGAATTAACTAAAAATAAACCTAATGAAACATACCTGAAAAAATCTAAAATAAATTGAATTAACCTGAATAGTAATAAATCAAATAGAAATAAACCTATCCAATTTTATATAAACCAAACCAAAACAGACAAAATGGAAATGAACTAAATAGACCTAACCCAACATTTCCCAATTTTTCTCAACCCAAAATGCATTGTAATGTATCAAATCTAATTGAATAAAAACTAATCAAATGAAATTATATTAAACCATTCCAAAGTGAGCTAAGAGGATCAAAACCCAAAAAAAAAACCAAAACAGACTAGAAAAAAATTAAACTGAACCAAACTAAAGTGATATGACCTGTTTTTACTTGAAGAAAATGACAAATTACTAAATCAAATCACATTGTGATGATTTGAAATGAACTAAACTGAATAGATTCATTTAAAAATCAAAATTAACTAAGTGGAACAAAATATATTGAACTGACCTAAATCAACCTAACTCAAACATATTGGAATCAAACTAAACTAAATTATATCAAAAAAATATAATAGATTCAAACCAAACCTATCACTACGGGAAAAACTGGGTTTAGCGGCTGTTTTGTGGCAGCGGTTCACAAAACCACCGCTAAAAATTTTCGCCGAAAGGTTTCACGGCAGTTTTTAATAAACCGCCGCGAAACCCGTATTTTTTTTAACAATCCCGACCCTTCCCCCCCCACCCTCCCTTCTTCACCGAACCCCCCCCCCCCCCCCCCGGCGAAACGCAACCCTCAACCCCCACCGTCCGGTGACCCCCTACCGTCCGGTGACCCGCGGCCTCCGGCGACCCCACGACCTCCATCTTCGGCGACCCCACGACCTCCGTCTCCGGCGACCCCGCAACCTCCATCTCTGGCGACCTACTTACTAGGTTCTTACTATTTATGTTGTTTGTTCAATGATGTGTTATTATAAGACCATATGGATCTGGAATTAACTTTGAGCTATGCCATGGGATGTGCTAGGTGTTGGGTTGCAAGGGAACCTTGGCTAGTATGTGAAAAAATGGGATTGGAGTAAATTTTTCCCTGCTTTTGGGTACTTTTATTTGGTAATTTCCAACAGACAAGGGCATCAACTATTTGGGCTTAAGAATCTAGGTGTGAGTGGGATGTCTTGCCAACACAACACATAATGGACCAAAGGTCACCATAATATGTCTGTAATTTGGATTTACTCATATTTTAGGTAAACTACATAGTTTGTAGACTGTTAATGGACATTGAGTAAGGGTGGAGTGCTATAAATTAATAATTGTGATTGTGGTGGTTTTAATTTTTATTTTTCAAAAGTTTTTTAATTATGGTATTTTTTGGTTCTCTATGGTATATTGCACTTATGGTTTCTTTTATTAGATATTGTTTGTGTTATTCATCTATAAAGACATCCCACTCAACCAAGGGAATATGCTGGAGAGATTTAGGCATCCATGAGAAACCCTTTTATTTTTCCTTATACTAGAATACAATGACAATGGTTCTGAAAATGGGTTTCCTTTCATTTTATATGAGTTCCTAAAGGTGTTTCTAGAGGAATTTTTAGGTATACATTAGTAATGGTATTTAAAATTAATCATTGATTTGGTACATGAATCATATACTACATCTATTCCCTCATTCAATATGTACCCCATCGAGTTAGGGGAATTAATTATTTGGTTTGATGAATTAGAATCCAAAGTATTTTTTCACCCAAGAATCACATCGTAGTCCAACCAAGGTTGAATTACATAAATCATGATATATCACTCTGATTTTGTATCAACTATTTGAAGTCGGAAAGGTTTTCTATAAAAAAATAGCTCTTTCCAAACATCAGTGACCAAGTTGATTAGATTATGGGGGAAATGTGGTTCAATAATATCAACATTCACTTTTGGAATCCTCATTTTAGTTTGAGTGGATTTGGGATTCACAAGAATGATTTATGAATAAGGTACAACCACTTCAAGTCTAAATTTGTACCATTAAGTATGAAAAATGATCCTATGATTTTTATGGCCCTTATGAACTGTGTGTTTCCTAAGTAAATTGAATACATTATGGTGGTGTATATGCATGGAATCCTAGTATACTTTTGCATTGAGGTGGAGCATGATTATCATCAAAGAATTATTTTGGGCACACTTTTTCATGTCCATATTAACTCCATGTACTCCAAGAATAGATTTTGGATTAGAGAGGTCAAATTCATATTGTATCTGGCATAGAATCATTGGGTGTCAGTTGATCCAATGGAAATTAGGGTAGTGAATTTATGGTAATATTTGAGTCATGAATTTGATATCATGATCTTATTAAAACACAATAGATATTATAGGGATTTTTTTTATAAATTTATCTCTATTTACATAACTAATAAAATAGATTTAGCAAAAATGGGTAAGGTTAAAAAAAGAATACATAATTTTGTTCTTACATTTATGATCACAATCAGTGGTTGAAAACTAACCCATATTTATGTTAACGTAGACTAGAATGTTGTATGTGTTTTATTGCGATGCTTTAGGTACAGGTTCGGGAAGCGTGTTGTGTAAGTTGACCATTTAGTGGCCCATAGATCATCCCACCTCTTACAAAATTAATCGGATTATCCAACCTATATACTAGAGGAATTGGTGGTGATGCATTCTTTAAAATCATTGGGTCAATATCAATTCAGTGAGAAATTATTATTCTACTATGAAAGAATAATCATGGCATGTATTTTCTTTAAAAATGATCTATGTATAAGGTATTTCTCATTGATCGATTACAATTAGGGATTTGAATTTTTTAATTTTCTATATCCTATATAAGAGAAAGATGGTGGACAATACCTTAAGGATAAAAAATCCAACCCATTCATTAAATGATTACAGTGATGATTGGAATCCTATGAGTCCTTTTATGAAATTCACTAAGAATTCAAGGAGAATAGTGGAGCTATATTCATAGTTAGTATTCAGTTAACACCACATTTTCTAGAACTAATTCAGTATGAACATCCTAAGGATGAATTAAGAAAATGTTAAAAGTAAAATCTATATTTTGTGGATGTTCTTGATAGGTGTTCAATGTCATATGATGAAATTCTATTCAGAAAGGGTTATTTCATGATTTAGTTGTCTCTACAAAAGGTTTTTATATAGGATAACCACCAGTATCGATGGTTTGTTTATCCTTGGTGAAGAAATATGTTTTATGATATTTTTCACTAGTTTTGATGGCTAATTTTAAGTCATGATGTAGCTAAAATTGTATCTAGATGTTATATGTGTCTGTAAATTTAGGATGAGCACTAGAGACCCTCAATTATTATTTTGTCACTCCCTATTCCTACCTAAATGTAGGATTATGTCACTATTTATTTCATTATTAGGTTTCTTCTTTTACCTTAGTGAATTTACACCATTGGATTGTAAACTTATTAACTATTTAAATCCACCCATTTTATCATGATAAAGTATTCGACTATGGTGAAATAATTAAGAAGCTTGAACATTCCAGATATTGTGAGACTATATGGGGTTCAATTCAGGTAACGTTTTATATGGGGACAACTATTTTACCTCCATTTTTTGGATGAACATAAAAAGTAAATGGGAATACCGTTGACGCTCAATGTGACATAACAACATCAAATAGATGGAAAAAAATTTCATTTTAAAAGTACCCATTTCATTTTCATTTATAAAAAATCATAGAAAAACATTTCTCTCAAAAACCCCTTCTTAAAAAATTGAAAATACTCATTCTAATTTGATATATCAACTTATAAATTAAGAGAAATTAGGCTAATTATCATAGGCTAGAGATGGAACCACCTACCTCAAAGCTCAAGTCACACATTCCCATAATGGGATCCACCAACAATGAAAACCCAATGATGAAAAAAAAGGCCCTAGAATATAATAAAAACATTAATATTGATATAAATTAGAAAAGAAGGGGTTGGTGTAAAGGGAAAACACCAAATAACTCAAGAAAAAGACATCCACCGCACCACAACTAACCAAGGAATGGCCTCTATAATGAGATCTCCGAAAGGATCTAGAAGAATACACAAATATTCAAAAACTTAGGCCACCAAATCTGATAATGTTACCCTAGGGTGCCACCATTATCAAGAGAAAAGAAGAATCAGAAATATTTCTTACCCAGAGAGATGCGCCGCAACTATAATAAAAGATCCAATGCTGAATGGATCAATATAGATGGAGCATAGTCTCCCAAAAAAACCCGAGAAGATCTCTAGGTAGGGATCCAAGGGACTGGAGAAAAGAACTGAAACCAAAATATCCACTTGCCTATTTTAAAAACTACACGAGGGACATTTGATGATGTGTAATACTATTACCTTCTATGAAATCCATGGTTTTCTAGTATGTTGAAAAATCCTTCACCTCGAATTAAAAATCCATTATTTTAAAATTTACGATGTGAAACCACTCTTCTCGAGGTGTAAAATTTCACAGCATGAATACCCTTTCATGACTTGTATCTAGTAATAGTTACATGATGTGTAACCTAGTTATACAGTGTGAAAGAATTTTGAATCATGTAGAAAAAGATGGTTAAAGATGAAAGTACAAAAAATATCTGACTTCACCGTTTTAGGTATCTTACTAAATAAATGGTTAATAGATGAAAAAACATTGAAATTAAGTGGGGGAATTATCATAATGTGTTATCACTATGTTGGATCTAGTGAGAAGAATATTCATTGGATTATAAACAAGTATCAACAACATTGTTCAAATTGTGAAACTAAATATGGTAAAAAAATATTCCATATTATTTTTATTGATCTATAATATTGATAAGTGAAGGTAATGATTATTAAACATAATCCAATGAGGGGAAACTCTAGAAACGGGAACCCATGCATTGGTATTATATATTAGTGATTTTGTATGGATGTTATAAATACCGTCTGGTATCCCATTTCTAGATATGGAAAATAAAATAAAACATTTAATTGAGATGACCAAGCATGTGAGTATATGAGATGTTCAGGAAAGTTTTAGTATTTTTTGTGAGGGTGTGGAAGTAATCTGAGTGGACCAATGTATCTCATTAATTTAGTGGGGATAGAAATTGTTTGAGGAAACATAAATGTGTGATTGAAAGTGTTATGATAATTGTGTAACCCGATATTCTTACTGCTCCTCAATGAGGTGTTCACGCTGTCTCCTAGGGACCAGACTTGTTTGGTTTGTCTGGGCATGCTAAGTAAGTGGTAAATGTGATCAATGAATCATATTTACTATATTATGCACAATTTATGATCAATGGGTCATCTTTATTATATTATGATTATTCAATCTTACACTATCGTATATTTTGTGTAGGCACATTGTGATATACATGGATAAAAGCTGGATCACATTACCGAGGAACACACCTCAGTATGTTAAGGGTTTGAATGAGTTTTTAGATTTTTAAATTTCTAATCGATCCATTGAAGGGATAATAAGATGTCCATGTACTAAATGTAAATTTAGAACATGGTTGAAGAGAGATGAAGTTTATGAACATTTAATACTGAAGCAATTCCTTGGTCAATATTTGTGTTGGAATTGGCATGGAGAATCGAACAATACAGAAAGATTGATCATTGATGTTAATCCACAGAATGAGGTCCCAAGTTCATCGACAATGGAAAATGAAATGCAAAACTTCATAAATGATGCATTCAGCACTGCAAGACACCACTATAAACATCAAAACATATCAGAACAACCAGAAGAGGGTGCTACAAATTGCAACATGACTAGTGATGTTTTTGAGACTGTAACACAAGTAGATCAAGATTGAAACATTTCATTGGATCCTACTCTTGATTCTGTAGAGACAAATGTAATAGAAAACTTCACTAAGAGAAATACATTTCATGATTTAGTTGACGATGGAAATCAAGAGTTGTATAGTGGGTGTTTGAAATATTCAAAGCTTTCATTTCTGATGAAGTTGTACCATATCAAATGTCTATGTGGAATTACAAATAAGGCGATGTCCATGATATTGGAATTGATTCGTGATGCATTTCCTGAAGAAAAAATCCCAGAATATTTTTATGATATGAAAAAAGTTGTTAACAAGCTTGGTCTGAATTATATAAAAATACATGCGTATCCCAATGATTGTATGCTTTATTGGGGAGAAGATTAAAGTAGACAGAATTGCAAGAAATGTTCTTCTTCTAGATGGCAGTCAAAGGGTGATGTTGGAAGTCTGACTGAACATAATTTCATGAAGAAGAAGAAAATGAACACACCTGCAAAGGTTTTGCGTTACTTTCCTTTGAAGCCGTTATTGCAAAGATTATTCATGTCATCAAAAACCGCCAAACACATGAAGTGGAATTCTATAAATAATAACAATGATGGGTTAATGAGACATCCACGAGATTCCCAATCATAGAAGACATTTGATTCTTTAAATCCAGATTTCTCAGCTGATCCTAGGAATGTTCGATTGGGATTGGCTGCCGATGGATTCAACCCATTTGGGACTTTGAGTACAAGTTATAGCATTTGGCCAGTTGTTTTGATCCCTTATAATCTACCTCCGTGGATGTGTATGCAACAACCATATTTTATCATTTCAATGATTATTACTGAAAAAAATGCCTGGAAATGATATTGATGTATACTTGCAGCCTTTGATTGAAGAATTGCAGGAGTTATGGAGTAACGGTGTTGAGACATGTGATATTTCTTCTAAAACAATGTTCAAAATGCATGCTGATTTACTGTGGACCATTAGTGACTTCCCTGGGCTTGGGAATTTATCTGGTTGGAACACTTATACAGGTTTGTCTTGTCCCATTTGTAACTTTGATTTTGAGCCCAAACGGCTACCTCACAGTAGAAAATGGCGATTCTTATGCCATCAAAGATTTCTCGATGCATCTCATAGATTTCGGCTGAACAAATCAAAATTTAATGGTTTCATTGATCGTAGACCACCTCCAAAGTTGTTAACCGGTTCTGAAATATTGACACAGCTTGAAAATGTTGAAACAGAATTTGGGAAGGTTCATCATTTGAATGATAGCAGAAAACGGGTCCGAAGTGAATCGTCAAGTGAAATCAGAATGCAACAATGGAAGAAAAAAAGTATATTATTTAAACTTTCGTATTGGGAATTTAATTTTTTGTGCCACAATCTTGATGTGATGCATATTGAGAAGAATTTCTGTGATAATTTGATTTTCACATTACTTAATGAGCATGGAAAGTCGAAGGATCATCTTAATGCTCGCAAATACTTACAAGTAATAAACATAAAATGCGATCTCTGTCCAGATGAGAATGAAAAGTATGCTCCGACTATTTTCGCAATGAAAAATAGGGATAAAGAAACGTTCCTTCGAATTTTAAAGAATGTGAAGGTATCTTATGGGTATTCGAGTAACATCTCGAGGTGTGTTGACTTGAATAATCGTAAGTTACATGGATTGAAAAGTCACGATTCACATATTTTGTTACAGCAGTTACTACCATTGGCATTGCGTACATTATTACCTGAAAAAGTTACTGCTGTTGTACTCCAATTCTGCACATTTTTCATGAAATTATGTGAGAAAGTTGTACATCCATTTCCGCTTGACAATCTCCAGGAGAGGTTTGTATTGACTCTTTGTGAAATGGATATGATCTTTCCTCCATCGTTTTTTACTATCATGATGCATTTAACTGTGCATTTGGTTGAAGAAGCTAAATTAGGAGGCCCCGTTCATTATCGATGGATGTATCCAATTGAGAGGTATTTTATTTATATGATTTCCAGTTTAGTAAACAATTTTTGACATTTAAATAAATGCATAATATTATTATTTTATTTCACAGATATCTTGGGCATTTGAAATCATACGTGAGAAATAAAGCTCAACCAGAAGGCTCTATTGCTGAAGGCTATTTGGCCGAGGAATGTATTACCTTTTGTTCCAGGTATTTAGATGATATTGAGACAATATTTAATCGAGTTGGACATGTTGAAGACACATCAAATCAATCTCAAATGAATCAGAAATCAAAAATATTTCCTACTATTGCCGATCAGTTGGGAGGACTCAAATGTGACACTGACAGAATTGGAATTATTACAGGCACATAGATATGTGCTGATGAATAGTGAAATTGCAGATCCATTTATTGAAGAGTTGAGGATACAAACAAATAGACGAATGAGAGGCCGAACACGAAATGAGAAAGATATAAAAAAAGCTGTGAATAAAGAGCTTGTAGAATGGTTTGCACGACGTGTAAGTTCATAAATATTGCAATAAATAAGAATATTAGTTTGACACATACAATTTGTAAATCAATTAAATTATATTTCTTTTTTTAGATCATGAATACTGATACTTGAGCAGACTTGTCAGAAGATTTGAAGTTTCTTGCTAGAGGTCCTATAAATCAAGTTAGAAAGTTCGATGCTTATAATGTGAATGGCTTTAGATTTCATACAGTTGATCAGAAGTGGGTTTGAAAACACAGAATAGTGGTATATTTACATTTTCTGAAGTGGGATACTATGGAAATATGCATGATATTATTGAATTAAACTACCATGGACATTTTTCTGTTGTTTTATTCAAATGAAAATGGGTCGATATTATCAGAGGTGTTAAAAGAGATCCATTGCAATTTACTTCTGTGAACTTCTCTCGCTTGATGGATGTTGGTGATCGTGAAATGCATGATCCATATATCCTAGCATCGCAAGAAAAAATGGTATATTATGTGAATGATGTTGTGGATGAAGGGTGGAGTGTAGTTACTCACGTAATACAAAGAGATTTGTATGATATGGGTGATGAAGTGGAAGATTTGACCTATGAAATTGAATGTCATCAACAACAAGAAGCAGAATTATTTGTCTATCATGATATTGAAAATATTAGTATTGCAAGGATGAATGAAGTGGATGAAGCAATGGATTAGGAAACTGACATGATTGAAGGGGAAAATGATTGTATGTACAATTATTCATTCATGCAGTAACCACTTGTTTCATTTCTGCAGTCATTCATTATCATTGTTATATATATTTTGTTTGTTAGTACTGGGTATCTATTATCATTTTTAATTTCTTTTTCTGCATAATTTTTTTTGAAATATATATTCTGAACTTAATTTTATTTTATTAAATGACAGGAATGCCAAGGAGGAAGCGGTATAATATTTCTTCTAGTTTTGCGACGGATGCTGATCCATCTGGGTCACTCCCCACGACATCTGAGGCACCAGCTGCCTATACCCCCACACCATCTCCCCCTACACCATCTCTCACACCATCGGAGGGCCTCCCATTAGAGGCTGAGTCGTTGACTCCCGCTACAGGTGCCTCATCAGTTGGGCGGCGACAGACCCCTTCCAGTTCATCCCGGACACACTGGAGGGTCACCGTCATAGGTATAAATTTTAATTAAATAAATTTATTGCATTTTGTTTATACTAATTGTTTTCTCATTGAAGATGAAAAAAATAAAACCGTGGAGAAACACTTAAAAAGATCAGATGTTTGGAACTTGAATGGCAAAAAGATAGTTGTGCCATTTGATTCTTATGGGGTCCCTACGGATGATGCTGCGGGGTTACTTGGCCAGATTATAGGTCAGTTGGCAGCGGATCCCATTTCTCTTACCATTTCATATGATGATTGGAGACATATGCCTCCAAACTGGAAAAATAAAGTTTTCGATTCTCAAATAAAGGTAATTTTATTACATTATGGTTTAATTTAATGTCATGTTACTAATATGTTCAAAATGAATTTATGTATATAGATGTTTTTCCACTTCACAGTTGCTGATGTGATAGCATGGAAGTGGACTTTGAAAAATCTCAGTAAAAAATGGAAAGATTTAAAATGGAGATTGTGGTGTGATGTCAACGATACTTTGTTGACCTTGGAACAAATGTATGAAAAGCTACCCAGTGGGGTACCGAAAGAGCAGTGGAAAGATTTTGTTGACAGGCATCGTGATGAGAAGTGGATGGTATTGAAATATATATTATTATATTATCCTCATTTTACATTAATACATGTATATGAAGAGGAGATGACATTGGATACATTACTGTTAAATTCCATTTTATTTATTTCAGGATCTCTCACGACAAAATTCTTCAAATAGGGCGAAGCAAGTCATCCCTCACACGGCGGACTCAAAAATCTTTTCTAGAAGCCAAATGTCATTGGTAATATTTTAAATAGTTTAAATATTTATAATACAATATTATCTATTTAATATATTGAATTTTTTATTTATCTTTTCTTAATGCAGTCACAGAATTTATGGCACGAAGCCTCCCGGACTGAACTGTGGTTGGATGTTCACAGAAAATCAGATGGCTCTTTTGTTAATGAGCCTTCCAAATAAGTTGGGGTATGAAGTCAAATTTTTATTATAATAACTTATTATCAGTTTTTACTGTGTTAATATGTATTGATATTTGATTTATAGGTAAAAATTAAAGAACTGTGGGATTCCAATCCTGGGCAGTCCTACTCAGTCTCCCAGGATGACCTGGTTGCTCAAGTCCTTGGGAAGGAGCATCCTGGTAGAGTGCGCGGGATGGGTTTGAGACCCGTACCATCTGAGGTCTTTACCAGGACATCAGGGATTCCAGCCGCATCTACTCCTGGTTGTAGTCAGCCCATACCTGAATATTCTTAGAGGGAGATTTCTTCTCTACGAGCCACAGTTCAAGACCAAGGGGCTCAAATACCCGCTATGCAAAAAGCGTTGACTGATTTATATCAGCAGATGAGCAGATATGCCCCCAGTGGTAGTGCACCGAGTGGTGGTGAGCAGGTAAATCACAAAAAATCAAAATCATTTAGTTTGCAAACTTTTATTGGTTTTAAGTTTACTTATAAATATGCAACAATATTTAATTTTCAATATAATGTTCTTACAGGTGGCAGCAGGAGATGGAGGTGGAGAGGGTGACGATGCATCATCAGACCATGAGTAGTATTGTTGATGTGTTGAACAAATATGGGAAAGGTTGGTTTGTATATATAACATGTGTGGTGTATGGAACCTTTAAAAAACCATTGGTCTTGGAGGAGCTTCAGTGGCTAACCTTGAATGATCACAATAACCTCAGGTGGTAAAGAGAATGATGTGTTTCTTTAATTGGTTAGATGATCTATGGTAATAGGCTCTTTGATGTTTCTTTTATAAATTCAGCATTGGGAATTGGACTCATTAGGGTGTTTCATGTCCAAACATCCATGTTGAATGGATATCACTAGATCAAGATGGTTTTCTGAGGTGATTTTCATGATCATTAATAGTTTTTATGAGGCACGTAACCACATCACATGAAAACCAATGCAACTCCCTTCCCATGAAGCTTCCCTCTTTTCTAACTTTAATTTTATGAACATATTGGGAGATTGTTAGATGACATGTCATATAATAAAAAAGAATAATCAGAGGGGTTTTACATGATTAATTAGGATATTTTATGGGGCTTCACATGATCAGGAACAGATCACATGAATTGCATAACCCCTTTGCATGATGTTCCTAGGGTCATGTGATCATGAGCCTCATTGAAGTTCACATGGTCCTTGTGACCTAGCTGATTAATCTATATGTATACATGCTATAATTTTCTTTCCTTTGGGTATATATTAATACCTATGCTTTGGGTATTTCTTTGTTCCTAAAATATACAATGCTCATTTGGCTAGCGTCAAAAAATTCCCCCCCCACAAAAGTGATGTTCGAAGGAACAAGGACTCAGTTATGAGGTAGGAAATGACTTCATGAGTCTCTTATGCTTTCTCTGGTTGGAATTAAAAACATCTTTTGGTCTTCTATAATTCCATTTATATTCCTTGAGGTTCCCTATAAATAGGGGGTGAGAGGATGGTCATTTGACCGGTGACATGAAGCTTCATAGCTCTCAAAACCTCCTCTCTCGTGCGATTGTTTTGCAAGACAACTTTACATGACCTCATCACAAGAACCATACAAGAGACCTAATCATGTGATCATGTCACTTGACCTCTTTGTGTGATCACCTTGTCTAAATATCTCACTTAATCAATCCATGAACTAATCAATGGTAATTTATTTGAACTTTGATGCACACCCTTGGCCATTAGTCTATCTTATGTGATTCAGTTGTCTCTTGAGGATTTTTTCATGATCTAATAATCTTTATGTGATTCATGTGTACTTCACATGGTAACATGATTATATTTATTAAGAAAAATCATGTGATCAAAAGATGTTTTATGGGTTATGTGATTTTCGTGACCTAGAATGGATCATGTGGTCCACGTAATGTTTTCCATGTTATGCACTTATTTTGTTTGATTAGCGCAACTGATTCTCTCTTAATGGTTACATATCTTCTAATATATTCTATATTATCTTTAAATATGTCCTCTATTTCTCAAATGTCTTCTTATGTGGTAGACTGGAGAGACCTTATTTCCTGGAACCACAATTCCAATCATCGATACAAAGTATTTTATAACAATGATGTTTTAAAGGTTCTTATTCTGACTGAACACCAACCCATTTAATCCTCATTCCTCCTCCTTATAGGACAAATGACTAGTAGTGATCCCTCCCCTCTCTTCTTTGGCACATTTTGATCCATACACTTTAATCCTTTATGGAATCAAATATTTTCAATTTTGATCATCTCTAAACTATAAGTATAAATCCATGTGACCCCCAATCTCTTGTTTCATTTGATGTTATCTTGTGTTTCATTCTAAATCCATAATTTTAGGTATTTTGTATGCTTTAGGTATTCTTATTGAATTGGATCAACTTTTTCATCAACATTAAATGAAAGGGTGTTTATGAATATTGCGTAGGTGGTGCATAAATTTTCTCCTTATTATATATATGTTGTATGTGTTGTTTGATGCACAAGTGTAGAAGGGAAGGTAACAATGGATCAGGATGGAACAAAATTAGATTTCCTCATAGATGAGGATCAGGAAAGGTTTTTTAGGGCCGTGTAAGGTCCTCTGGTTTATAATTATTAATCATGTACATCCATGAATTAAATTGAAATTGGTGGTAGAACTTGGAATGATAACCAAGAGGGGTATGTATTAATGTGAAATGATAATATCTTAAAAGTTATTTAAAGAAATTCCTCAATGATGGTGAATTATATACAACATAATTGACAGTGGAGATCTTATCCAAGTAAGAGTGACTTGAGTAAAATGATGTATATTTTTGGTTGGGTGTAATTAAATTCTTGTTATTACTTGGTGCTTTAGTTGGGTTTCATTCCAATGATGTTTCTATATTGTTAATTAGGTTTGTCATAATGCTAACCATTTCTTGGGCATGCTATATAGGTTGGCTATTTTTTAACCATGTTGAACACTTTATAATAAGTTGTATAAGATGCCAACTATCATTCTTATTGGTATATGGGATGAGTGTGATTCCAACCAAATTTTTGTGGTTATGTAGGTTATACATGATTCTGACAATTTATCTTGGTTTTTACATAGATTGGGCTTAATTCCAAATATTCCTATGACTTCTTATATGGGTTGGGTGCAATTAAAACTAGTGTTCTTGTTAGTTACATGGGTTGAATGTAATTCCAACTATTGTTATTATTTATTATATGGGTTGGGTGTAATGTTAACCATTGTTATCTTCATGTATATATGTTGGGTGTAACACCAAACCTTCTCTTCTTTGATAGTTGTGTTGGGTGTGATTAAAAACATAAATGTTTTTAGTACATGTGTTGTTAGTGATGTTAACCATGTTGGGTGTAACACCAAACCTTCTCTTCTTTGATAGTTGTGCATGTTATTCATCATTACGAGGAGACATATATTTTTTAGTTTATCATGTACCATAAACCATAATTCCATAGTGAGTTAATTAGTTGATGGTTTCTAGGAACCAAAACTATTTATCTAGCCCATGGTGAGGTAGAAATTGTCCTATGAAATATTTTTAAGCTTGGGGAATACTTATATTAGTGAAAAAATATGATGAATTCCTTCCCATTGAGAATGTTTGGCATGATAAATGGTTTCTTGTTTAGTTTGTTTTTCAGGGCAGTGGTGCAGTATAAGCAGAAATGCTATTTTTTTTTTCGGGTCAGCATTTTGCGGCGGTTTTAACCGCCTCTAATGTTTTACCACTTATACATTTAGCGGCAGTTTAAACCGCCACTAAATGTAATCGGAAATACACTTAGTAGTGGTTAAAACTACCGTGAAATCACGTCGGAATTAGCGGTGGTTTTAACCGCCACTAAGCAGGCGCATGACACGCCTGAATTTCGCGGCGATTATAGCCGTCGCTAATTAAATAGCCCTTAAAACCGCCGCTAAATTTACCAAAAACCGCCGCGAAATGAGGTACTATGAAGCTTTTCTTTGAACGCAGAGAAATGCATAAAACCTCCGCTAATAGATTGCCGATGCCAAGTTTAGCGGCAGTTTATGTAAACCGCCGCCAAACCATATAGCGACGGTTTAAACCGCCGCTATATGAAAAAAAACCCGCCGCTAATAGGTGGTTTTTCTGTAGTGTATTCAAACCGAATAAATCCAAAATGAATGGATCCAAACTGAATTTTTTTACCCAAACTAACATAAACCCAACTGATTATCTCTAACAAAATTAAATCTAGTTGACATGAACTAAATAGATATAAATGTAAATTAATCCAACCAAACAAAAGAAACTACAACTTAAATGAATTGGCTTGAATTGAAGCAACCTGAAATGAACCGACTTGACCCAAATTGAGTAGAATACTAAAAAATAATTGAACAAAAATAAAAACTAACCAAGACTGAACCTACCTTAACTAAACTAAATAAAAATTATACTTGACCTAAATAAAAAATAATTAAATAGACCCAATATAAAACTAAACTGAATCGAAAAAATCCAAATTGACCTAACTAAACCTACCTGACCTCATCTAACCATACCCAAACAAAACCATATTGAACCAAAGAAAAATTAATTTAACTAAATTGAATTATACCAAACTCACCTAACCCTTATTAGATCATACTAAAATGAATAGTCCCAAAATGAATCGAATGGATCAGAATAGACCTGAATCAAATAGATAATAAATTAACCAAACTAAACATACCCAAATTAAAGAAAATAAAAAACAAAAGTGTGAATTTATAATGTTTAGATGTGTGAAGTGAATTTGGACATTTTACTCAAAAAATGTAATTAAGAAAATTTAGAAAAAAAGTGTAAATTTATAAAGTTTATTGGCTCTGAATCCCTTTTCATCATCACTATTTCTTTAGAAATACCACCTATCATCCTCTAAAACATAACAACTAATGAAATATTTAAATCCAAAAATCTATGATACTATAAATTAATAAGTCACTCTTTATATTTAATATCAATCTTAAGAATATAAATTTTCTTTTGTGTTTGAGAATCACCAATATATATAACACCCCCTATAGATGATGTGGATCATAAAATTGTACATGACCTAACAAAGACCTATAATGGATATGGTTCACAACCCATCCCCTTCACATGACCATAATTCTAGTTTCTTAGAAATCAATCCATAATATGTTTCAAGGAAACTAAAGCTGAGAGGTAAAGGTTTGAATCCCACACTTATATGAATTTATATTGAAAATGGAATAAAATTATTAAATTTTAAATTAATTGAATAATTCCAAATGTTAATTAAAATTTACATCCTCAATATTTTCAATAGGGTTATTTTCATAAATTCCATCATTTTTTTTCACATCAAACCACATCCATATCCATTAAACAAGATAAACAAGCTCTATTTACTATATTAAAAAAACACATAAATAAAATTTATAAAAACTATATTACTTTAAGTGGTATATATATATATATTATAATAAATTAAATGGTATAAACAATCTCATTTCCTCATGAAACTCTCAGAACCAACCATGTGGAGAATTAATTTCTTTTCATGACTATCCATATTTCTCATAGAACTCACATAAAATAATTATATATAAATAAATATTGAAATGTTATATTAAGTCAATGTTATTAATATAATAACATATAATTATACGCCTAATGTGATTCAGTCCATTGATGATAAAAAAAATCCTTCTATTGGACCCTAGGAATACCCTTAGGGAACTTCTCATACACCAGGGACACTGATAAATATGCATCGTTAAATTCATGCCACAATCTACGCTTAAAATGATTCCATTTCTTACTTAAGTTTTCTAACATCCATGGATGTGAAATCACATCAGGAACATCAAAAAAGAATAATGTCTACAAATAAAATACATAGAAGTCATTATATTTTTTACATACTAAGAAGTATAGTTTAATTTAATCATATATGAATACATAAATATGATAGTACCTTTATCTAACTATCAAACAACTCATTCTTCCAAGATAATGGAATATGCCTCCAATCATAGTAATGAATGGGGAGGGACATCGCCTCACATAAAAACTACCATAAAATCTCCCCATAGATTCCTATAACATTCTTGATGGGTACCCCATATACATTAAATGGGATGAATATCTTTAAGTCAATGAAATTATAAAAAACTTATGTATTGATTTTTGTCTCCCTTTAGGTATTATTTTTATCTTTATAACATATAAATCAACTCGTTTATATTTTTTTTAAGAAACTAATGTTATCACATTATAATACATACCAATAATAGTGGCATGCCAGTAGCTTATTGATGGTAACCGAGTCATAGTCTGAATGCTTGATACACAAATACTCTCAATAGTATAGATATATATAAACAGAATAATAGTAGGGTAAGAAAATAAGTAAAAAAAATTATGAATAGTACATGATAAAGTGTACCATGTGTAGAATTGATAGATTGATTGTCTTGTACTCCCTGTGTACTTTTGGTAGTAGGAGTACAATGACTATCCTCTAAAACCGATGGACCCTATGTAGCATCAGTAACCAGGAATGTCAATCAGAGGAAAGCCTCTGACTATTTATTAAATAAAAGAAAACCAGCAAGCCAGTACACCAGGGTGAAGTCACAATTACAGATCATATCAGTCCGACCCAACACCACCCCCATGATATATTTCATCCTCTGTAGTAGCCGATTCCCATTCCGAGCTGTCATAATGTCGCATAATCTTGGCGTACTTCCTTCTAAGGTTTAACTTCTCCAAAGAGAGAAATTCCTTATAAGACCACGCAGCCCAGCCTTCCCCACCAATGGCAGACCTGGTAGCCATTGGCTTTGGAAGATAAGAATAGTCCCTCATCGGCCTTCTTCATGGTGGGGCAGTCATCACTTCCTCATTCCCAATCTCCTTAAGTTTCTCACCCCGGACAAAATTGCTGTAGGAATCCCGGACCATTCCACCTTCATTTTCCTTATCACTCTCAAGACAATCCCCCCAATTTCCAGAAATGTGCACTGCACAGTAACCCTCCTCCACACCTCGTTCCTGCTGAGATTGAATGTTAGAGTCAAGTATGTCAAGACACTGTGAATTACCCACAATCTCACAACCAACATTTGTACCCTGTTCCGCAAGAGAATCATCCGCAACAACCTCCTGTGAAATGCTTCCATTAGCATTGACTAAAACATCATCCTCAGTGATAGAGGCCTTCCCATTATCCAACACCTACAGACAAATTCTAGTAGAACCAAGAACAGGAGCAGTAACACCACCCTCCTTCCCTTGTATTGGTCCAAGAAAGTCATCAGGACCCACAACACCTTGCTCCTCCAAGGTTTTTGCACCCACAAACACAGGTCCATCACAGTCCAACACTATGTCATCCATCACCAAACCAACAAAGCGGTTGCTGAGCTCCAAATCAGCCCCCTGCTTCCAAGATCGGGGCTGAAGTACAATTGTAAGCTCTATCTGCACACCACTCCCAACTTCAACCTGTTGTGAAGACCTAATATCATCAGGTGACTCCTTCTCTAGAGCCTCCTCCACAGCACATGCGCTACTAGTGACAACATCCTCCAAGGTAGCACCCTTTAATGTTCGGCCAACATTATCAGGACCCCTGCACATACTCTCCCGAGCACCCTCCAGAGAGGCCACATTCTCCTCAGAATTAACCAGATAACCAGCACTAGTCTCAACCAAAGACCTTGACTCAAGTCCAAGATCACCTTTCAGTCTGTCAAACACTTGAAAAACCGATGGGTTCAAAGACGCCTTCACTGTCTTCATGCCACTTGCAGCGCCCGACACATCATCAAACTGAGCCTGCATCAACCCCTTCACTGTAAGTCCATCAGATTATGCTTCACACCACTGACCTTCAGAACACATAGAGTCTAGTCGATCCCCCTGCCCAACTGAAACTCCATATTTGGAAAACACAGCCACTTCCACTGGGCCGTCCTTCAGAGCCCACTGCGTCGACCTCACAGCAGCATGCACCCCACACCCATCCCCACTGTGTCTAACCATTCTTTGGGGATAAACATCCATCCCTCCCCTACGGAAAACCTCCTCCAGGTGTCCGAACCATTTACACCTCACACAAAACTTCATCCATGACTCAAAAACAACCGCTTGCATCCATCTAAACTCTTGATCATCAGTAATCCAGACACATCTCACAGGAGGTCGCGCAACGTCAACCTCAACACATATGCGTGGGAAAACTGGGTGAGACACAGACTCCGTCCGTTGATCGGAACAAAGAAATCGCCCGATCATATTGCCAATTGCACAAAGAATTGCAGGATTTTGAAAAGAAAGGGGAAGAACGGGAAGACTTACCCAAGTAGCAACTGACGACGGATCACATTTCATATGGAATTCGAAACACCAACGGAAGAGAAAAAAAAGAAGAATCACCGCACCTTCTAGGAGCTCTGGACCAAGCAATAATCAAATATTCCTCAGATCCAAACCGAACCATAATATGCCGTCGATCGAGTAACCCAACTACCAGATGTTCATGAAGTCCCCAAGATTTGGAGATGGCCTGGGAAAACGCTTCTACCGACGGTTGATGAGGACGAAAGCAGGCCACCAGGGTATACTTGCAGAGATCTGCAGTGCAGATTAACTCCGTCGGGAGTAGAGACAACTGAGGTGAGAAATAAGATTAATGTCAAAATAATAAAGTTCAATTTTAAATAAACTTGTTAATCATAGGTCAAAGAACTAAATATTAGTTCTTGACTAAGTATTAAGGGAGAATATATGGTTGGATATAGTGTATTGGATGGAGGAGATAAAGATCTCCTTTATTCTGATCCATGTTAGGGCAGAGTATTGGTTTCCCCTAGTTATTATCTAGACATGGTGAGAAATGTGATTGTGGTGGATTTTGTATCTTAGGGAGTGGAAGGAGGCATATGATTCATAGGATTATTTTCATATGTTGATTCATATAATATTAATATATTTGATGATGATAATAGTGAAGATATGAATGTTTCTCTTTATTTAATAGGGAATCATGAGTTTGTAGGAGATTGGAATTAACTTTAAGGATATTATACACCTTACTGCTGATATTTTACTTGATTAAGATCCTAGAGAATAGTGATTAGAGGTGTTTTTTATCCTGTTATCTAGTATAAAATCAACCTATTTATGTTACTTACATATTTGAAGGTGAAAAATAAAGTATAGGTAATTTAGAGGATGCATGTGTAACCAAATCACTACGGGAAAAAACGCTTATTGCGACGGGGTAGTTGCGACAAGATTTATTCCCGTCGCAAAAAATCTGATGAAAAGAGTATTTGTGACGAGAATATATTCTCGTCACAAATGGTCAGTTATTTGCGACGGAAATACAGGACCCGTCACAATTGCAATGGCGCGGGTTGCGCACCAAAAAGCGGGAAGCTTATTTGCGACAGGTAGCCTTCTACCCGTCGCAAGTTCCCAGCGGTGGTAAATAGTATTTGCGACGGGACAATTGTCCCGTTGCAAAAAATTATTCACCAGGTGTTATTTGCGACGGGTCCCGTCGCCAATACCGGCCGCGGTAAATCCTATTTGCGACGGTCGCCTTTGACCCGTCGCAACTACCCGGCAGTGGTAAATACTATTTGTGACGGGTAAATTGTCCCGTCGCAACAAATTATTCACTGGGTGGTATTGGCGACGGGACCCATCGCCAATACCGTCAGCAGTAAATAGGAATTTGTGATGGGAATATCTGCCCGTCGCTAATGGTGTGTCGGTAAGCAGATATTTGCGACGAGCCCATTGCAAAAACCCTTTTACCCGCCACCCGTAATTAATGTGGGCGAAGGTATTTGAGACGGGGCCCGTCGCCAATACCGGCGGCGGTAAATAGGAATTTGTGACGGGGATATCCACCCATCGCTAATGCTGTGTCGGCAGGAAACTATTTGCGACGGGCCCGTCGCAAAAACCCTTTTAACCGCCGCCCGTAATAAATACGGGCGAAGGTATTTACGACGGCATCCCATCGCAATACCTAGTATTTGTGACGGTATCCCATCGCAAATATGACCGTCGAAACTAATCTAACCTATATATATACCCCACCCGTGTTTTCCATAACATTCAGATCTCTCTTCCCCTCTCTCTAACTTTCAGTTCTGTGTAGAATTTTTTTTTTGTTTTATTTTTTTCTTTCGATAAGCAGAGAGAAGGAGTTAGAAGACGCAGATTACTTCAAAATATCGAAGGTATTTATATTTTTTTTTATTTTATAAATTATTTTTAATTGTTAATTTTAATTTTTAATTGTTAATTTTAATTTTTTAATAGAATTTTTAGTAGCTATATAGTATAATTAGATTAAGTGGTTGTACCAAATAATCCTTGTCTGGATACAAACAAGTAGAGACGGCTCTGGCACAGATGTACCTAGGAGTGAAAAATCTAACAAGGTGTTTCGAGCTTGACTCGGGGTAACCTGGTACACGACAACGAGCCTTGCTGCACTCTTGGTTTGACACTCCCGGAGGATGTTTGGGTAACAATTAGAAATAAATATATAATTATCATATAATTAGGAAATAATTAGATTTAATTATATTTAATTAAAATAATTATCATATAATTATTCATATAATTAGGAAATAATTATATTTAATTGATTAGAAATAATTAGGAAACAATTAAAATAATTATGAAACAATTAAAATAATTAGGAAACAATTAGATTTAATTAGAAAACAATTAGATTTAATTAGGAAACAATTAGGTTTAATTAGGAAACAATTATATTTAATTAGGAAATAATTAGATTTAATTAAGAAACAATTATAATAATTAGGAAACAATTATAATAATTAGGAAACAATTATAATAATTAGGAAACAATTATAATAATTAGGAAACAATTATAATAATTAGGAAACAATTATAATAATTAGGAAATAATTAAAAATAATTAGGAAATAATTAAAAATAATTAGGAAAGACTTAAAAACAATTAGTAAAGACTTAAAAATAATTAGGAAAGACTTAAAAATAATTAGGAAAGACTTAAAAACAATTAGTAAAGAATTAAAAACAATTAGGAAACAATTAAAAACAATTAGAAAATACTTAAAAACAATTAGGAAAGACTTAAAAACAATTAGGAAAGACTTAAAAACAATTAGGAAAGACTTAAAAAGAATTATTAAAATTAGCAAGCGTGATTGACCGCTCATCTACCTCAATTTTCTTTTCATTTGTGTGTTGACGCTTGACAGGAAACTTCTGCCTATACAATTAATTTTTTATATTATTAATATTAGTATTATTATATTATATTATATTATTTATATTCATATTATTATTATTTTATATTAATATTTCATAATTATATTTTATATATTATTTTATTTATATTATAATAATAATTTTTTTATATTATTAATATTATTATTATTTTTATATAATATTATACAATTTGTATTAATTATTTTCTTATTTTTATTTTATTATGATTTGTGATGAGAATATTTACGACGGGAAATCCCGTCGTAAATAGTTTTTTACTGTAACATTTGTGATGGGAAGAATACCCGTCATAAAAACATTTCTGCGACGGTCCGTCGCAAATACCTTTTCTAAATTTCGCATTTGCGACCGGTTAGAAACCCGTCGCAACTAATATATCTACGACGGCCCGTCGCAAATACCTTTTTTATATATAAACGAAAACCCATTTGTGATGGGGAAAAAATACTGTTGCAAATACTCTTTTTGCGACGGGACCGCCACAAAAACACCTATTTGCGACGGGACCGCCGCAAAAACACCTATCTGCGACGGGCCCGTCGTAAATATTCAGTTTTCCTATACTGAATTCATCTCGAGGGAGAGGTCATTAATATATCCCAAGGTGTAGAGTTTCAGAGGGAGGATCATGGATGTTGGGGTAGTTGAGGTTCAGACTGGTGGGGAATCTATCCCAACCTTATTTTTCTCATTTTTATAGGACCAACAATTCCCATGAATCTATTGAGGGATTCGTGCCCATGTAATTTATTTGTAGTGGCTATTGTTATTTATTATATCAGTTCTTGAACATTCTTGGGGATCACTATGGTTTAGGTGGCCAAATTCCTTATCATACCCAATATTAGTTTCCTATGATATCATTTCATCCGCTATGTAAATATACTTATTTTACATTAAGTGGATATAGAGCTAGTAAAGGTCAACCCTATAAAGACCTTATCCCTCAGGGAAATAGGGTTGAGCATGATCATGAAGGTGATTGTCAGTAGTGATGTAGAAAGGATGGAAATAGATTTTTACATGCTATGGAGATGCTAGTTCTAGGTGGCATAAAGTTCATTTGAGGAAACATTTATTAATCATATACCTTGGATTATGATTTATTCAATTTTGGAGTGTTTTTCTCCTTTATTGAACCCACCTTGGTCCATATCTTGGAGCTCAATGTGGAGAGGCTTTCAGTGACCCTCATGTTGACTATTCTAGTTAGAGGTTATATGAGTTTTCTAAATGCGTGTCAGGGTTTTGAGTCAATGATAAGGTAAAATTATTCATATGGGTATTTCTTATTCCTACAAATACAACCCCATGATGTTATACTTGGCATCAAATGGTTGTATTTTTTGAATATAATTATTGATTTATTCTATATGAGAGTTGTATTCTACAATTATGGGGACTAACATGTAGTACTCATTAGTGAGAGGTATTATCAGATGGGTCATAGGTGCTCAACACCATTATTGACTTAGATGGTAGCACTATCTTTGAAATTAGTATATGCATAGAAAACCAAATTTCCTAGTGTTTTTGAGAAGTTTTTGTATGTTTTTTCTGAGGAGGTTGTGACCCTACCCCATTAATATGGTATTGAGTTTAGGATAGAGTTGCAATAAGATGCCACTAAAATTTTGAAGTCTTCTTATGAGATGATATATTTTGTGATATGGGAGTTAATGATCTATGTTAGTGATTTGATTTAGAAGGGTTTCATCTGGCCCCATGTGTCACTTCTGGGTGCTATAGTACCATTCTCCATGAAGGTGGATTATGGTATGAAGTTGTGTATAAACTACCAGTGACTAAATTTGGTGATGGTCAATAATAGTTATACTATCCTGAGGATAAATTATTTATTCAATCAGATTAAGGAATCCAAATTGTTTTCAAGGTTGATCCATGGTTTTAATATAATTATATGAGAGTGAAAGAATAAGATATCCCAAATATTACTTTCATATGTCTCTATATACACTTCAAGTTCATAATTATTCTATTTGGTATCCTAAACACCTGTTTCTGATGAAAATGCGTGCCACAATGGTTGATTGTATGGGGTTGAGTTTTGTGTAATTGATCACATCAGTTTCAATATTTAATAATGGTTTCCAATGGGTTTTATTTTTAGAACATGAAACAACAAAAAATTCTATATCCATGGGGACCTATTTCCAAAGGCAGGTGCTCGATGGGGAGTTTGGACAACGATTCTTAAGAACTCACATTGGTCGAGAGGATGGGAGGTCAGGCTCATCAAACCCTTTGAGGGGGGGGGGGTATTTTTACTACTTTGGGACTCTCTTATATATTTAAGAAATGTTTATTAATCCTTTATTAATTCCCAAGTATGATGTGGGTCACCCTTGAATCAATAATCAATTGTTATCATGCATAGAGTTTATAATCATCCGTTTGTATCTGAGGTTATTCATTAATGGCGATATCAGTATGTATATGAGGTTCTCCATTAATGGTATCCTATTATGTACTGATTATAGATTTTTTTGTTGTTATTATGATTATTATGGTTTTCAAACACACAATGGGGTGCTCTGGAGTGCATCATCATCCACGGAGATGGGAGTTGTTTTGATCATGGGATCAGACCCATGAAATGGTATTCCTATGTATCCTTGTGAAAGGAATCAGAACCCATTTTGTTCAGTAACACATAATGGAGAACATCACACATTTTAAGGTCATGCTATAAGGACTTAACCATATAGTTTAAAGTCATTTGAAAATTACTTCTTGGAAGAACATTCCCAATCAAAGTTTAGTGTGGGATTTATGCTAAAGTGGCCAATGATACCTGGAAAGAATATGTATTTATAAGTTGAATAATACCTTATTGGGAATGTGGCCTAGAGAGAATAGGGTTGATTTATAATGTTGGTTCTGGACCTCAGGGAGGCTTCCTACATATCCCATTTATATGGGAATCAAAGCAAACATAGTTCAGTTGTGAGGACCCATGTTTATGGAATCCCTCTAAAGGTTTGTCTCATAGGGGAGTATGGAACTTTGAGAGGATAAAATTGGGTCTCATTATTGAAAAGGATTCCCAATAAACAGATCCATGAGGCATGTCTAGACTCATGGTGATCTGGAGGCTTGTTTAGGACTTACACCTAAGGAGGTGGCTCATGGATGAGTATGATGACATAGTTGGGGCTTATTCCTAAAGATGAATCCCAATGGTTGGATTTCAAGGATTACTACTAAGGAGGATTCCCTAGTGAATGGGGGTTGTGGCCAAGGCTTACTCCTGAGAAGGATTCCCATGGATTGGCTTGACTAGGGATTAATTTTGAGGAGGATACCACTATTGCAAATATGGCCTTTATCAGTGCTAGAAAAGGTCATTAACAGTTCTAGAAAAGCACTGTTAATCAAGGAAAAGATAGGGGGGGTCTCTTTTATCAGCGCTCAGAAAAGCACTGATAAAGGCCCCTTTTATCAGTGCTAAAAAAAGTGCTGAGAAAAGGGGTCTTTTATCAGTGATAAAAAAGTGCAGATAAATGGGGCCTTTATCAGATCCTTTTTTAGCGCTGATAAAAGTTAAAAAGAAGAAAAAAAATAAAAAAAATATTTTCTATATATCAGGGGAGGGGCTTCAACAGCGCTTGAATCCCCCCTTCAACAGTTCCCCACCCCCATCCACCCCACCAACCTTTAATAGTACCCCCAACCTCTTTAACAATGCTAGGCATTATTCCCCACTTGCGTGCACGACCTGCCTCCCCTAGGATTCGAACTCGGGACCTGTTGCCTACGTGGCTAAGCCTTTATCACTCCACCATATTTCTTTGCTCTTCATTTATTAATATATCTATTTATTTATATATATATTTAGTTATATTTAGTTATATATTAATATATATATATATATATATTAACACACATATATATATTAATATATATATAGTTATATTAGTATATATATTGAGTTATATTAATATATATATCCGTTTATTAATATATATATATATATGTATATTAATATATATATATATAGTTATATTTTTATATTAATATATTTATTCATATATTAATATATATTTATATGATCAGTTTTGAATGAATTTATAAAATATGATTTTTATGTGTGTTTATAAATAAATAAATACATATATACAACACACACACACATATATATTATATGTATATCCATATGTATAATTATACACACACACATATATATATTTACAAATATTATATATTAATATGTATATACATATGTTTAGAATATATAGATAATATATATCATATTTTCAATACAGACGCACACAAACACACACAGACACACACACACACACACATTATATAGGTATATAAATATTCATATATTTGTACTTTAAATAAAATGGATATTAGTTTCTTACTTGGATAAAGCTTATATATTGGGAAATATATTTTATATGTAAATATATTTAATTATTTATTTATAAAATCAAAATTTTATGTTTGAATATATAAAAAATATACATATATTGTTATGTATTTGATTATAAATAACAGTACATTATGGAAAATGATAAAATTTCAACTCCATAATATGAATATGAATGTAATCTATTGAAATAAATTCATTCCCCACCGAAAAAGGTCAAAAAGACCCCCTTAAACAAGGCTGAAATTCCATCGAATGTTAAAAAATTTGGGTATACTGACTAAAAACTCAGTTTTGTAGGCCTTTTGGGCCTTTTTTGGCCTCGAAATGGGACAAAAGGTTCAATTCAATCACTAGTGCGTAGAGATCGTCGTAGGATTCAATTTGATCTGTTGTAGAGCTCAAACGGACACCTGGATCAAAAGTTATGGCCGTTTGAAGTTTGAGTTACATTTTCAACTTATTTTAGATATTTTATTAGTTTTTTTGATTTTTTGTGTCTTCAAATTGTTATTAAATGATTATTAGTCAATGATAATTAGAAAATTATTAATTAATAATATTTTAAAGCCATTTTCACTATATTTCTTATATATTAAATGTAATAGTCTATTTGTACTTATCTAAAACATATTTAATATATATATATATTATATTTATATCAATATAAATATACTTATATATCAATATATTATTTTTCATGATCTTTTCGAAATTTACACTTTATCAGTGCTAGGAAAAAGCACTGCTAAAGCGCCCCCTTTATCAGTGCTAGTAAAAAAACTGCTAATAAAGGGGGGGCCTTTAACAACACTTTTTTTAGCACTGTTAAAGGGAAGCGTTGTGGAATCCCAGTTTTGTGGTAGTGTTCCCATGGATTGGTTGGGTATTACACTTGGAATGATTCCCATATTTTAGAAGTTTGGGGATTATACCAAGTAGTAGTCCCATGGATGTTTGGGATCACGTGGATATCATGAAAACCATCAAAATATAATCCAACATGATTCATTATCGGAATGATAATCAAGTGGAAATTTAAGATATGGTAAACTGCATAATTTTACTTACCCTATGGTTGGATACATGGCCATGAGGAACCACACATATAGAGGCACTATGAAGGAAGGCAAGAGGAAGATCCGAAAGAAGATTCTCTGTCAAAACATTCATATGGATGTGTGGATTCCATGGTCATGGATATTATATAATCCCATGATTCATGATGATTTATGATTGAATGTGAGAAAAAAGATGAAGAGGAAGATCCAGAAAATCACACACTTCTCCTCCTTTTTTAGTAGAAGAGGATGGGATGAAAGGAGAAGAAAGAGAGTCTTAGATTCACCCATTCCCTATCTTGTTTTGTATCTTGGATAGTTAGATCCGACCACCCGTATGGACACAATGCTTAGGGTTAAGAGGAGAAATAACGAAACATCCCACAAGAAAGGATAAGGGCTTACTCTAGGAGGAATTCCCTAAAGTCGGTTCAGTAGTAGGAGAAGAGGATCTAATTTTATCTTGAGTGGAAAAGAAAGCATGATTCTCACCCTAATCACCTAGAACTAGAGGATTTGGGTCTTAGAGATGACTAGGGAAGAACATGGTTCTAACCCGATTTCCCAATACTGGGAACTCTCTAAAACCATCCCCAGGGCGAGGGTCCTCATGAAAAAAGTAATTCACAACCACATGCACCCTGGGGATCCTAACCATCGGGTAGGATAAGTGTAGGAAACCTATGACTGTAGGAATGAATTTCTAAATGGAATACATGCCGGTGTTACCCTTCCAATGGTTTTTCAAGTTTGCAGGCTTTGGTTAAGGTTTCAATTTGGTCCGTCTCAGAGAAGGGATCCAAGGGAAGAGAATTCCCTCCATTGGTGGCTTGGAAGAAGACTCAAAGTGGGGCTTGCATAGGTCCTAGCTTAGAGGATAGAGATTCATCATCTAGGGACTAAGAGGAACTTTAAGTCCATCACGCAGGGGGTATAGGTCTGCATGGGATGGATATTCCTTGGTCAATGCACCACCTGGGTAGAAACACTTCATGCCTAGGCTAAATCCTTGACCAAGTGTTGTTTCCTAGGTGGTTCATTTTCCAAGGAATATACAGTACACACAAGACTATACCCCCCTCATAAAGAACTTACAATTCCTCCCAGGCCCTGCATGAGGCATATCTACCCTCCATAATAGGACTTACATGAGATCCACTTTGAGTCCTATTCCAAGCCACCAATGGTAGGACTCACATTACCTTGACTCCCTTGTCTGAGAGAAACCAAATTGTAACCTTCACTGAAGACATCAGACTTGAAAAACCATGGTAAGGGGAACATCAGTATGTATCCCATTTAGATATGAATTCCTACAGTCATAGGTTTCCCACAATTTTCCTACATGATAGTTAGGGTCCTCTGGGTTCATGTGGATGTGCATTCCTATGATCAAGAGGTCATTGACCTTCAGGATGGTTTCAGGGAGTTTCTGGTCTTGGGAATTAGGGTTATAACCATGTTATTTTCTAGTAGTCTCTAAGACCTAGAGCATCTCATTCTAGGAAGAAAGGGTGAGAATCGTGCTTTCCTTTCTATTCAAAATGGAATGAGACACTCCTCTACTTGTATGGTTAGGTCCTTATCACCTGACCTTAAAAGGTATGATGTTTGACATTAAGAGGCACCAAACTATGTGGGTTATGATTCCTTTCACAAGGATACATAGGAAGCCCATTTAATGGGTCTGATCCTAACATCAAAACAACTCCTATCTCCCTAGATGATGATACACTCCAGAGCACCTTAAAGTGTGCCTAAAAACCATCATCATTGTAATAACAACCAAATAATCTCTAATCAGTACATAAGTGGATACCATTGATGGATAACCTCAAATTGATATTGAAATCTCCACTAATGAATAACATCAGATATATACATATGATTCTAAACTCTATGAATAATAACAATTTATTATTGATTCAAGGGTGAACCATATCATAATTGGGAATTAAAAAAGGAATCATGAACATATCTTAAATCTATAAGAGTCCCAGAGTTGGAAACCCCCCCTAAAAGGTTGTGATGAGACCGACCTCCCATCCTCTCAACCAATGTGAGTTATTAATCATTTCTATCCAAACTCCCCAATGAGAAGCTACCATTTAAAATAGCCCCCCATGGATATAGAAATATTGGGTGTTTTTAGTTCCATGAATAAAACCCATTGGAAACCATTCATAAATAGTGAAATTGATGTGAGAAATTTCACAAAAGTCAACCCCCTACAATCAACCATCATGACATTTATTTTCATTGGAAATAAAAAATAGTGAACCCAACATGAATCCTTAACCAAGATGATGATAGATTCACCCATATATTGGGACCCTTACACTTTAGAAAATAAATAGGTATAAGAAAGATAATCAATCATTCACATTTCTATTCAAATGAGATATTGATTTGAAGTGGGTTTCTTGTTTGTGTTTGTCATATATCCAGGAACTTTCTCTCAGAACTCCCTTAGATATAATGAAATCCTTCCAACTTCATCAAGCATATTCCCCAACTACTGTTCATGTAGGGTCTTTGTCCAAGTAGAGGATGAAATCACCAACCCATCAAATTCAACACTGGGTCTCTAATGCACTAGTTCAAGAGAACCACCAGAATGGTACAATCCAAACCCTAGAGGCCACCCGATAGGCCCTTTATCTCATGAAGCTCCACCAATTTCCCAACTAGTGGCATCTAGTGGTCTTAAAGTAATCAACATCTATCACCGTCTTCAACCATTTTGGGAGTTTATCCTCATAATTCTACAACTATCCCCTCCCTTATCTCATGGAGGTGGATTAAGAGGCCATATATGGCATCATATAGAAGAATTAGGGGTCCTTAAAAAGGGCTCTTGACAATAGTCTCTGCTTACAATTCCACATGATCGTGAACCCTGACATGATGATGGTATCTTCCTCAGCCATCCTACCTAGTTCATTTAGATTCGAGTGTGAAAGACAGACCACCAGGGGAAAAAACTGGCCAATAGGAAGCAAGGTCACACCTATGCCCACTCCTGAGAATCCCAGTAACCCAATTTGGTGAAAAAATTTGATATAGAACATACACCCACCCGGTCTAACTCAGCTGGTTAGAAAATTCACAAGGTGAAATTTAAGGAAGCCATCCATTCAAATCCGACCATAAACTGTGAGTAGGAACATACACCTGCCCACACTAATCAAGACTGCCAACAAACTCATCTGGTATCATTTAAATAATCCCAACAAACAAATATTATGAAAATCCATAAGTATGCGTACACACCTTCCTACATTCATCAAGTCTACCAGCAGTTTCATTTGGCATCACTTGGAGAAGTCAGTTAGAAAGTCCTAGCGATGAATAGGGGAAAAAATTAACTCTCTACCCCCACATACTAGTACTTTCAGTATCAAAAGGTAGGAAAGGGAATACATAAGTAGACACATACCCCTTACCCAAGTAAAAAATGGGAATATATCCCTATTCTAGTTGCTGAAGTCACCAAGCATATCCTGATAGTGGTGAAAGGGTAGACAGAAATCCCTTCCCACATCCTACAAACCTACCAAAACATCATAACAATAAAAAAAGTAGTTCCAAAGGGATATAAACACAACCTATTCCCCAAAAATGGGGTGGATCATCAATATATCACCCTAGAGAAGACACACACCTCTACTCTCTTCTAAGGGATTCATGGGAAAAACTCTCCCATGATATATGGAAAACCAGATTGGGAACATACACCTGTTCCAATAAGTGGTAATCGGCCTATTCCAATGGCCACTCTAGGGTAGGAAAAAACCTCTTCCAAAATTCCATAAGCTTGTCAACAAATTCTAAAATCAACATGGGAGGTATTTGAATAGGATTAAGTGCCTAAAAACCACTTTCCCTAGCAAGTTTCCCCAATTTCTCGCATAGAGGCATTCAAGAAGAAGCCTCCCCAAAGAAAACTGGAAAATAAAGATCCAATCTGCATTATTTTTCTACTAAATGTTGGAATTCTTAAATCCATCAGATGCTTATCTATGAAAGATCAAGATCCTACTCTCCCATTTCTAAATTACGGGAGTAGTAGTTGTAATTCTAAAGGTCCTCCTTGGACAGTTCACCATGAAGGCTTACTTCATGAACACAAAATCCAATCTATCTCAAGAGCCTATATCTTTATGAGATTAATGGAACCCTCAACATGTATAGAAGATCAAGGATCAAAAGGTTTTTCCACTTACTGCAATCCATTATGGTATTCCTCCCCACGATGAAGTTTTCTTTGAATGTTATCTCCACAATAGTGTTTCAATTTTTCAGAAGGTTCCTCCCCTTGGAAATGTCATGGTGAGAAAGCCCTCCTACTCTGAAGCATGTGGGAAATCAAGTCCAGTCATGTATAATGCCTTTTTATTGTCAAGTAAAATTATTTCTCAAATAGAAGACAAACCAAGGATAATATTATTCTATGAACCTTCTTTGGATCACTTTCCTTCTAACATAATATAGGAAGTACCCACCAATCTCACCACTTATGATAAAGTGGAAAGAAAGAGTCCACTTTGGTTGGAACAGGTAGAGAAACCTCTGGTGAAAGATGAAGGAGACATGCTAAACATGTGGAAAGAGCTAGATAAATATGACATACCAATCATGTTATGGCCTTTAGCCACCCCTTAATATAGCATTCTAGAGGCGTTATTGGAATATTGTGTGCAAAAAATATGCCTCAATATATGGAAAAATCTTCACCACTTAATATAAAAAGTATTACCCTTTGATGAGTATTGAAGTCATGTTAAGGTAAAAGAAGGGACACAATGTCAAATTGACTCGGTGGCTCTCATGGCTGTACGACATCTAAACTTGGGAAAGCAACAAGAATCCCTTCAACTCACATGCCTTAGATCGTAGATTCCTCATGCAGTGTTCATATAGAAGGATGGGGTGCACATTAAGTGCTACATTTTACTACACTACCCAACTAGAAAATCCCCCCAAAAGTTGTATCATGCAATGTTATCACCCCATATCGACTTCAATAAATGGATTCTGTTTACAACTAAAGACATGATCAACAAAAATAGGCCCGACAGACTATCACTGACATCGGACCAGAAGAAAATAGACTATTAAAAGACATTTTCTTCAGTCATTTGAGAATATAGAGAAAGAATCCTGTTTAGGGGATGTCATTCGTCAGATAGTGTAGATGTTATAAATAGAAAAAAATATTCAGATGCGGGTGATTCAAGTGTATAAAATTTTTTTCACCCAAACTATGTTAATAAAAAACACCATAGAATCAGAATGGAAACTATGGAAGTAATAGCCATTGATGTTTATATGACTTACTTGGGTCCCTGGAAACAATGCCAAAATTTGATTCTTGCTCAAATTTACCCAAGAGAATAAGGTAATACGGTCATTGTAGTTTAGCTTGGGTTGTCGAATCCTTAGAGACCTAAGAAGTAACCTATAGACACGTACATTCTATGGACTATTTTTGGCTATGAAGTGGCCAAATTGGGTTGATTTTAGATGGGTTTAAAGTAACTCTAAGAGACTTAAGTTAATTCAATTTAAAATAATGAGTTGATCCTAGGTTATTGCTCGGGGTGGATTGGACGTATTTCCTTTTTAATGATTTCAATTTCTTATATTTGAGATGGGTTCATTTAAGGAGATAAAAAAAAATCATCACTTACTGGTTTAATTCCTACACCCTTTAATACAAATCACCTATACACTTCAAGGATCAAAGTTTTGAGCACTTCAAGGTAAAGGTTTGTATTAGCACTTGAAGTGTGCGGCCTTAAATTCAACAAGGACGATGGAGTTTAAAAATAATCAAATAAAAATCTCAATTAAAGAAGTGATTATACATTAATGAGGTGATAAATAAACTCCAATCCAGCCCCTTTCTACTCCCTTGGATCACCCCATAAGTGGGTTATCCCTCCATTTATCCCATGGTTTCAATTGAAGTGTAAAGTAGACTCATGAGGGAGGAAATGGAGAAGTAAAGAAAACAACAAAAATAAAATGATCACTCCACCATTGTGTGAATAATTTCACAAGGTTTGGTGTGAATAAATTCACACCTTGATCCAAAGGTATAAAATTGATATGAATAATAACATAATAAGAGTAGAAGAAGAACTTTTATTAAGAAACTAAAGTGAATTGAACAACTTACATGTGAAAGACAAATTTCAGACAACAAAATTGAAGCATAACATTACAATTGAAAAAAGCATCCAATATTCTTAAATCCTCAAAAACCACTACCTTAAATAGGAATTTTTAGCCCTTGGGTCGAGACTCCAACAGTAAAAGTCACCCCACTTGAGTATGGTAGGTCTAGGGTGGTGGAATGTTTGTGGAAAGAAGACTTTCCACCCTTGACCCGAAAAGGCATCCAGCTTGCATCCACCAAACAGAGGCGCATTAAAAGCCTTCTATATGGCCGAATTTGGGTGGGACATAGAAGACTTAAATTAATATCCGGATGTCCCCTAATATAATGTAAAATATCATCCCAAAAAGAGTTATTTTTTTCGAGATATGGTTTAATTGGTGGACTGTTTTTCTGGGCCGCAAAATCTGGCCCAGAATTTTATCTCTAACTTGGGCTGCCTAAATGGACATTATGGAGGCCGAATTAGCGTTGTATCCTGAATAGTGATTTGTTCCTATACATGTATTCTAGAATCACACGAAATTTAGGATTAATTGGGCCTGTATTTTGGGCCCCACCATCTCATTAGTGGGCTGGTGTCCAATCTGCCTTCTCTAGAATTGATTCTTTTCATCAAAAAATATCCCCATCTTCTTCCATGAATTTCCATTGATCCCTGAATGAAACATGTTAATATTGGAGTGTAGATCAATTTCCAAAAATATCAAATTAAAATATGTATAACCAGATGAATCATTGGGTACTTCAAATGATGTTCTAAAATGTACCTCATAATAGTGCATTTTAAGAAGGTATTACAATCATAATGTGAAATGATGTTCAAAGTGTAAAATGCACTAAAATGGTGTTTATGAATAAAAAAGAACATGAATATTATGTATATTAACAATGAATATTAGCCTCATTTAGTGGATAATCATTAGGTAACAACCATTTCATTCTATTATTTCTACTTCATATCTAGTAAATATAAGTTATTTTAAATTATTTCTTCATAAATGATTTTGTGCACTGAACCTGCCCTACATCATTTGAAATTAAATTTCAAGACCCAGTAACTTAAGAATTCTCAGAAGTAAAACCTTAATCTACCAACCAAGATATCTCTATATGTTTTAAATTTCATCACTCCCCTCATTTATTATTATTATTATTGTTTTTTTTTCAAAAGTTTCACTTGGAGAAAATCTCACTCTTATATATCAAATTTTGTTTGATCTTATAATGATACTAATTGTAATAGTTATAACAAGACCAAAGGTCTAGGAATTGTGGTTTTTGACCTACCCAATACGCAACCCTTTTTTTGTGTTTTTTGTTGATTGTTAGTTTTTTTAGGTCTATAATAGTTGGATAACTGGTACACACACATAGGTCAATCTAGTACAGTAACAAAAAAGATTGGATAGGAAATGAAAATATGGTAAAATAATTTTGGAATGCTTAAAAATATTAACCTAACTTATATTTACCCTCTATTGAGTAAGAAAAAATCACACTTTATGGTAGAGTGATAAAATGTATGGAGAAATAAAGTGGCACAATTTTCCCATAAACTACTCCCACAAATGGTACCATTATTCACAAAGGTTTCATGGTGATAAAACCATTTATATCATCAAAAAACAACTAATTTTCTAGAATAAGTCACATCTTAATGTTAAATTCATTTTATAACACACATTCCGTCAGTGAAAAGAAAAAAAATGTTAAAACAACTTGAAATAGGGAAATTCCTCACACATTTTCAATAATTTCCATGATTAAGTGGGAATAAAAAATTAATATTCTTTCACAAAAGTGAGGGAGAAAATAAGGGGGGGGGGGTAAAGGTAACAATACCATTTAGAAAGAGAAAAATAGAAAAAAGGAAGAAAGATGATAACAATTCATAACTGACCCATGAATATACCCATCCTCCACACCTAGAGTGTGTAGTGTCCTAATTGTGATTAAAGATAATGTGGTAATTAAGGATAAAACCTGACATGTTTCATTCATAGGTTTCTTCTTGAACATGGAGTTTCTCCATTAGAGACTTCAGAATGTCTTTGTGAAAGTGCTTCAGTCGTTTCCCATTGAAACCGAAGGTTTTTTTTGTTACTTCATTTTGAACCTAAACAACACCAAATGGATAAAAAATAGTAATAGTATATGATCCAAACTAGTGGGAACAAAGATTACCTAAATGTAACTTCAGCCTTGCATTGAAAACGAGGACCTTGCTTCTAATGCCGAAATGACGATGAAGGATGATATGGTCGTGAGTAGCCTTGGTTCGCTCCTTATAAATCCATAATTTATCATATGAATATATACACATTTAATCTAGCTTAAGAATCTATAACTTCCTCTGAGCACCAGTACCATAAATATTATAATTTCATTATTTAATAGAATAGTAGTCCTGGTGCTGTATCTCAATAGGGAGGAAACAAATATTTCCAAAAACAAGCTGATAATGTGACATTCCAATGGGAGTCTTAAAGGCAGTATGGTAAGCCCATAATGAATCATCGAGTCTAAGACTCCAATATTTTCAATTGGTTTGAGCTATTTTTTCCATAATTTGTTTTACCTATATATTCGACACATAGGCTTGACCATTGGTTTATTGGTTATATATAGTAGACACTCGATGCCCTATCCCATACCAATAAAAATGTGATTTCATTATTTAGTTGTAGAAATGATAACCCCGTTTTGTGATGATAAACCTAGGCAATCCAAACATACAGAAAATTTGGGTTCTCAAAAATTCGACAACTTTCATGGAATCATCATTCCTCGTGGCTCATGCCTCTACACATTTTGACCTAAAATACCCTACCAGAAGAATGTACAATTTTACAAAGGAACTGGGAAATGGGCCCATACAATCAATGCCCCAAACATTGAAAATTTCATGGAAGTGAAAGATTTTTTGTGGAATTTAATTTCTTATAGAGACATTCCCCATTATTTAATAATGTGGAAAAGATTTTTAGAAATCATGGGCATCTAAAAATAATGTTTTCCAAAAGATACCTGAATTGAGGACCTTGAAAGTAGTCTATTGGGGACCAATGTGGACCCCACAATCAAGAGTGTGGAAAAACCTAAGGGTATATTCAAACTCATTATCAGGAACACAATGCCTGAGAACATGATAACTACATGTTCCCCAAAGGTAGGGGTCATCTATAATGTACCAACGAGACTCATTTTTTAAATGGACATATTGGCTCTTGTTGAAATTATCAGGATTGAAAAATAATACCAAATAATTTATAATTTTAGAATACTAAGAATAAAATCTTTCATGTGGTATAATTGATCAATAGGAAACATGTCATTTATGGGAATATAGGGGGATGATTCAAAGTTCAAGGATGGGATAATACTACTGATATGGTAAACTAATACATTCTATACTCTTATTTTATCCCTAATTTATTGATTAAATTCTTGAAGTAGGAGAATCTAGTGAATGACATGTGGTTTGGCTTCTAGTTTCTTAAAGAGATACCGGAGAGCTGCGTAATCTGAGAACTTAATAACTTTGGATACTAAATGTTATGATCTGAATTTATCTAAGGAAAAACAATGTAAATGAATTGTTTTTTAGTTGTGGTGTAGTTTTCTTGGGTATCCAGTGTGCATGAGGTATAATCTATGAAATTTGGAGCTCGATCAACCTATTGTGATAAGACTTCCCTAACTACATAGTTTTAGGCGTCACACATGAGCTCAAATAGTAGATCCCACTGAGGTGGTTAGATTACCAGGGGTGATGTGAGACTCCATTTCAATTTGTTAAAATTTTCATCACATTATTTATCAAAAAAATTATTTTCCTTTATAGATTAAGAAGGAGTGGGGGAGTGAAATCTTACTAAATTCACGAATGAAACAATGGTAAAATCCATCAAGACCTAATAAAGACCGCACATAATTTTTTTGGGGAATGGTAGGGAATAAATGAAATCCAATTTGGATTTATCTACTTGGATACCATCACTATAAATGAAATTCCCAAGTATTATTCCTTGGAGCTCCATGAAATAACATTTCTCATTATTTAATATAAGATTATTTTCAATGCAGTGATGTTGGACAGAACCAAGACTACTCAAACATTCCCCAAAATAAGAGACATAAACAGGGAAATCATCCATGAATACTTCCATGAAATTTTCTAGGTAATCCAAAAAAATACTAACCACACATCATTGGAAAGTACCTGGAGCATTGCATAGACCAAATGGAACCCTTCTATAGGAAAATGTGCCAAAGGGGAAAGAAAAGGTTGTCTTTTCCTGATCTTCAGGGGCAATATGGATATGAAAGTAACTATAATTCCCATTAATAAAATAGTAATGTGACTTCCCTAATATCATCTATATCATATGTTCAATGAGTAGTAATATGAAATGGTCCTTCCTAGTGTGTTGGTTTAGTCGATGATAGTCCATGTAGACACACCAACTATTCTGCACATGGGTCTGAACCAATTTATTGTTTTCATTTTTAATTAAAGTAAGATTGGGTGTCTAGGAACAAATTGAATTAGAATGAACCATTATCTTTCATAGATGAGGTAAATGATATAAGCATCCAATAATTTGGTTGCCTCATTTTTCACAACATCTAAGAGGTTTGCATTTGGTCGACGTTATACCTGCCTCACTGGTTTAGCCTTATTTTTTAACAATATATTATGTGTGAAAATTAATGAGATAATACTAGTAATTTCACAAAGTTTACATCCAAAATCTTGTTTATACTCCCTCAAAAGTTCAAATAGTCACAATTCATGCTCTGGAGGGAGTGAACTAGCAATGATGACATGCATCTTGTTTCCATTCTCAAGATATGAATATTTTAAATCTTGAGGCAGTTATTTAAGTTCCAATTCAGGTATATTTTGGATTTATGGGAGTTAATGTGAATGTGGGAGGTCAACTATCTCTTATAAATTCTCAACGGTAACCTCCTCAGATGAGGAATAATCTTTTACAATATTAACAGTATCATCGATGGTCATGGGATCCTCAGTGTTCATGAAATCATCAATTAATAACCATACATGACATTTTTCTAAACCGGTACAAAAATCTATGCATGATTCATTACCTAGAATGACTATCAAGGATTAAAACTCACAAGTGGGATAAGGGGAAGGAAAATAATTTTTTTTCAGGGGAAGGGAGTACATCAATTGAATTAACTGAAAGTGAGGAATTCTCTTTTGAGTGGTGATTCATGGAATCAAGGATGTTGAAGTGAAAAATATAACCACCAAAATCCATAGATAATGTAACATTGTGGATATTAATTATATTTTTGGCTGTTTTCAAGAAATACCTACCCTATATAATCGGGAGTTTCTATTCATCCTATGATATTCTATTTTAATCATATAAAAATTAGTAAGAAAAATTAAAAATTCCACCCGCATAAGATCACCCCCTAACACACCTACACTGCCAAAATTTGAATGCGTTGTAATGACATGTCAAATTGATTATGTTTTTAAAGTTGAATTATAGTATAGGGGATAACCTAAGTTTTGTCTCAAGGAGTTTTTGAGATTTAAAGAGGGTATTTTTAATAAAAATTACTAAAGTAGTGGATGGTTTTGAAAATAGTATTAAAAATAGAATGACTTAACTAAAGAGTTTAATAGTTTTGAAAGGAAGGTGGAAGGTTTAGAATTTTGAGAGAAGGAGGTCATTTTATATTCACCACACATCTTGGATAGTTCATTATTCTAAAAATTTCACATGGTTTAATGTAATCCTTTGGTTGAGGGTTGTCAAGATCTTGATTCCCCTCTTTCCTCTTAAAATAATGCACAAAGAACGGACCCTTAACACAAAAATCACATTGTCAAGGTCTAGATCTCAATAAAATAAAAAGGGATAACAAGCATACTGAAATATTTTGTATGTGATAGATAAAGAGGGTTCTTGTGTTGTCCAATCGGAACAAAAAAAGATTACCACATGAAATATCAACCCAATCAGTGTTGAAATAAAAAGTATTTCAATTAGTTATACCAAATAAATGAATTCAAAGAAGAATTTTTTTAAGATAAAACATATGTGAAATATTTAACAAACAAATTACAAAAAACCAATAGAAGAACAAGTTTCAGAAATCACTCTTAAGTATGCATAGATCCCTCAAAATGATCATCCTCCATGTTTCTCTCCACCGTGAAGAGGAGGATCAGGTGGAACTTCTCCTTCATCCTTGAACCCCCTATGAAGATAGGGACCTCCAAAACTTACTGGATAAGGAGAGGAATCCTTTGGGTCTCTAAAATTGTAAATTTTTTCTTCTAGTTCGAACTTACAAATGGGGTTCCCAAGGTGCTATTTTATATGAAAAGTGGAAGGTGGTTTTGAGAACCCTTATTTAGTGAAACCACTTAGCCCATAGTTTTAGGAGGTCAGATAGTCTAATATAACTTTTTAAAAAACTAAAAAGATATTTTCCTACCTCTTGAATATCTCCACTAAAAATTTGGAATAATTGGAAAACTACAGCCTGAAAGATGGATGAAATATATAACATAACTTTTCACTTCGTTTAGATTTGGTTTAGTGGACAGATCAATCCAGTTGGGCCACCAGATGGCCGAATTGGGCTCATGTGTCTTCAAAAATGTTTTATACCAATGAATTTTGGATGATCACACAAAATTTCAACAAAATCGTATGAATTTATTAGTATAAATTTTTATATGAGTCCACATATTTTCTAGTATTCCTACACAATTTGGCTCAAATTTTCTTTAACTTCATTTTAAGCCCTCCAAATAACCTCTACCTACAATGAAAACATCCAAAAAAGCGAAATTACCATTTTAAACAGTGATTAAAAAAATAATGTAATAAAACATGAATTAAAATTTCTTATTAAACTTGGAATTTATGATAAAAAATCAGTTTAACATAATGGTATAAGGGTGTAAATGAATAGTGAATCACTATGTGATCACACCCCCACACCTAAAAATTTACACTCATGGGAAAAGTCACATTTCCAAAAATGATGCATGGATATATTCCCAAATTCATGAAGATTTAACATTAAATGAAAATTTAAACTGTGATAGCAATATGATCAAAGAAAAAAATCACACTAAGGAGTTATTCTAAGTGATCATGGAAAAAGATGTATTATAAATTGTATCAGAACAAAATTCTGAGAGATGCATGATAAACATATGAGAAAATAATTAAAAAGTAATCCATATCAATAATTCTCCATGTGTGTGTGTGACCAACCATTTCATGTTATTCATTCCACTTTTTATCCAGTAAAGATAGGTAATTTTAGTTTTTTTTTTAAATTATTTTGTCCACCGAACCAACCCTATATCATTTGCAATAAAATTTCAAGACCCACTCCCTTAAGAATTCATTGAATTAAAAAATTAATATACCATACTATATATCCCCATATGCTGTACATTTCATCACTCCCCTCATTTATTACTACTATTATTATTTTTTTTTCAAAAGTTTTAGTTATAGAAAATCTCACGTTCATCTCTCAACCCTTGTTTGATCTCCTCATGACACTAATTGTAATAGTTATAACATGATAAAGGGTTGAGGAATATTGATTTTTGACCTTACCAATACAAAAACCTTATTTTTTATTTTTTATTGATTAGTTTTTTTGTGGGCTTATAGTAGTCAGATAACAGGTACACACACATAGGGAAATCCAGTATATTAATGAAAAAGATCATATTAGGAATGAATGTATGGGAAAATAATTTTGGAAAGACAAAAAATATTAACCCAAATTAAATTTTCCTTCTATTTAGTAAGAAAAAATCACACATTATGGTTGGGTGAAAAAATTTGTGGAGAAATTAATTGGTGCAATTTTTTCATAAACTACTTATACAAAGGGTACTGTTTTTATCAAAGGCTTCAAAGTGATACAACTATTTATATCATCGAAAAAGAACCAAATTTATATAAAAATACACACCTTAATGTTAAATTCATGAAAACACACACATTGCATCAGTGAAAATAATAAAATGTTAAAACAACATGAAAGAGGGAAATTCCTCACACATTTTCAATAATTTCTATGATTAAGTGGGAAACGTTTTCCATGATTAAGTGTCCATAAAAAATTAATATTTTGGCACAAATGTGAGGGTTAAAATAAATGCGGGGGGGGGGGGGGTAAAGGTTACAATACCATTATAAAAGTGAAAAATACAAAAAAGGAAGAAATATGATAACAATTCCCAACTAATTTAGGAATATACCCATCCCCCCACACCCATAGTGTGTAATTTCCTCACTGTAATAAAAGATAATATGGGAAGGAAGGATAAAACCTGGAGGGTGTCATTCATAGGTTACTTATTGATTGTGAAGTTCCTCCACTAGGGACTCCAGAATGGCTTCATGAAAGTGATTTAGCCGCAGCCCATTGATAGTGAAGGTTTGTTTTATTTCTTTTTTTTGAACACAAATAACAAAAAATGGATAAATATTAGTAATAATGTATGAGCCAAACCAACAGAAATGAATCATACCTGGATGCAACTTCAGCCTTGCATTGAAAATGAGGACCTTATGACCAATGATTAATTTATGGTAAAGGATGTTATGGTCGTGGGAATCATTAGTTCGCTCCTTATAAATATGAGAGTTCTCATATTAATCTCTCTGAATTTCCTTTAGATCTTGAATATTTAAATTCCACTGAGCACCTGCACCAAAAATTTTAGAATATAATTGTTTAATGGACTAGTAGGACCATTTCTCTTTCTCAATAGGGAGGTGATAACTCTTTCTGAAAAAAAGATGATAATGTGACATTCTAATGGGAGTATTAAAGGCAGTACAGTAAGACCATAATGAATCATCGAGTCTAGGATTCCAATTTTTTCTATTATCTTAAACCGTTTTCCATAATTTTTTTACCTCTCTATTCAACACCTCATATTGACCATTGGTCTTTTAGTTATATGTTGTAGACACTTGATATCTAACCTCATACTAAAAAAAAAGTGATTGCATTGTTTGGTTTCATAAATGAGAACCCTGGTCAATGATGATGAACCTAGGTAATCCAAACCGATAGAAAATTTGGTTTCTAAAAAATTACACAAATATCTTGGAGTCATATTTCCTCATGGATCATGCCTCTACCCATTCTGACATATAATCCACTTCTATAATAATGTACAGTCTTAGAAAGGAATTGGAAAATGAGACCATAAAGTCAATGCCCCAAACATATAAATGTCATTGAAGAGAAATGGTTGTTGTGGAATTTCCTTTCTTTTAGAGACATTCCTCATTCATTGATAGTGAGGAAAACATTTATAGAAATCACAGGCATCCTAAAATATTGTTGGCCAAAAGAGACCAGCATCGAGGACCTTGCGAGCAGTCAATTGAGAACCAAAGTGGACCCCACAAGCAATAGTGTGGTAGATCCTAAGGATAAAATCAAGCTCACTATCACGAACACAAATCCTAAGGAATTTATCACTACATGTGTGCCAAAGGTAGGGGTCATCCCAAATGTACCAATGTGACTCATGTTTTAGATGATCAACTTGGTTTTTTCTGAAATCCGCCGGAATTAAAAATGATACAAAAGAATTTACAATTTCATCATACCAACAATAACATCTTACACATGGTACAATTTCTCATCAGGAAACATGTCATTTTTGGGAATACAGGGGGACGATGCAATATACAAGGATTCAAGGATCCTACTGATATGGTCATCCACCACATTCTATGATCCCTTTTTTATCCCTAATTTATAGATTAAATTCCTAAAGTAGGAGCATCTAGTGAATCAGACATGGTTTGTATTCCGGTTTATTAAGAATATATCAGAGGGATTCATGATCTAAGAACACGATGTATTTGGACCTTAAAAGGTATGAATTGAATTTATCCAAGGAAAAAATATCAAGGAATTATTTTTTAGATGTGGTGTAGTTTACCTGGAAAGGGTATAATGTGAACGAGACATAGACTATGGCATGTGGAGCTCGATCAACCCATTATGATAACATTACCCCAACTACATAGTTAGAGGTGTCATACATGAGCTCAGATGGTAGATCCCATTGAGTTGGTTGGATTATCAGGGGGTGATGTGAGACTCTATTTCAAATTGTTAAAATCTTCATCACATTATTTATCAAAAACATTTTTTTCTTTATGGAGTAAGCGGGATGGGGGGAGTGAAATCTTATTAATTTCAAAAATGAAACAATAGTAAAATCCAGCATGACCTTAAAAAGACTACACATCCCAAATTTTTTTGGGGAATGGTAGGGAAGAAATGACATCCAATTTTGATTTATCTACTTAGATACCATCCCTAGAAATGAAATTTCCAATTACTATTCCTTGTAACACCATGAAATAGAACTTCTCATAATTTAATAAAATATTATTTTCAATGCACCAACATGGGACAAAACTTAGATTACTCAAGCATTCATCAAAATAGGATCCATAAATTGTAAAATAATCCATGAATACTTACATGTGACTCTCTAGGTAATAAAAAAAATACTAACCATGCATCATTCGAAAGTACCCAGAACATTGCATAGACCAATGGCATCTTTCTATAAGTAAATGTGCCAAAGGGCAAAGTAAAGGTTGTCTTTTCCTGATCCTCAGGGAAAATATGGATATGAAATTTTCTAGAATACCCATTAAGAAATCATTAATGGGACTTCATTTCTATCCTCTCTAGAATATGGTCAATGAATGAAAATGGGAAGTGATCCTTCCTAGTGTGTTGGTTTATCAGGTGATAATCTATGCAGGTACACCAACTATTTTGCACACAGGTGGGAACCAATTCATTATTTTCATTTTTAATTATAGTAAGACAAGTTTTTTAGGAAAAAATTGTAATGGACCAGCCCATTGGATGTCATATATAGAGAAAATTATTCTAGTATCTAGTAATTTGGTTACCTCTTTTTAAAAAACATCTAGTAGCTTTGGGTTTAGTCAAAGTTGTGCCTGAATCACTAGTTTATCCTTATCATTTAACAATATATGATGTGTGAAAATTTATGGGATAATACTAGGTATATAAGAAAGTGTCCACACCAAATATTTTTTATACTCCCTCAAAATTTCAAGCAATCACAATTCATGTTCTAGAGGGAGTGAACTAGCAACGATGACAGGAAGCTTGTTTCCATTCTAAATATATGAATATTTTAAATCTTAAGGTAGTCTTTTAAGTTCCAATTATGGTGGATTTTGGATTAATGTGAGTGAATTTAAAAGTTATAGGTAAATGATCTCTTATAACTTCTCAATGGTAACCTCATCATATGAGGAATAATCTTTTACAAGCTTAGTAGTATCACCGAGGGTTATGGTATCCTTAGTGTTCAAGAAATCATTAATTAATAAACATGCATGAAATTTTTCTAAACCAGTACAAAATTATATTCATGATTCATTAACTATCATATATATCAAGGATTAAAAAATATAATGGTTATCAAGGGAAGGAAAATAAGTTCTTTTAAGGGAAGGGAGTGAAACAATTGAATTAACTGAAAGTGAGGAATTCTCTTATGAGGGGTGCTTAATGGAATCAAGGATGTCGAAGTGGAAACTGTCACCACCAAACTCCATAGACAATGTAACATTATGGAAATTAATTATAGTTTTTTTTGGTTTTCAAGAAATGCTTCCCCAATATAATTGGTGCGTGTCTATTCATCCTATCATATTCTATTTTAAGAACATAAAAATCAGTAGGAAATATTAATTTTTTCACCCTCACAAGAACATTATCTAACACACCAAGAACACCAAAATTTGAACGCATTGTCATGAAACGTCATATTGATTATTTTTTTATAGTTTATTTATAGTATAGTTAAGACCCTAGGTCATATCTCAAGGAGCATTGGGGGTTTAAAGTGTGTTTTTAATAAAAAATACTAAAATAGTGGGTGGTTTTGAAAATAGTTAAAAAATAAAATGACTTAATTTAGGAGTTAATAGTTGAAAAAGGAAGGTGTAGGTTTTAGAATTATGAGATAAATAGGACATTTCAAGTTCACCACACATCTTGGATAGTTCATTCTTCCAAAAATTTCACATGGTTTAATGGAATCTTTTTTTGAGGGCTATCAAGATATTAATTCCCCTCTTTCCTCTTAAAAAGATGCAAAAAGAACCAAAACTTAACGCAATAATCATGTTTTCAAGGTTTGGATATCAAGCATAGAAAATGGGATACCAAAGAATACAAAAATATTATGTATTTTATAGAAAAAGTGGATTCTTGTGTTGTCCAATCTAAACAACCCAAGATTCCCACTTGAAATCTCAACCTAATCGGTGTTGAAATAAAAAGTGTTTCACTTAGTTATACCATTGAAATGAATTCATAGGAGTAGAATTTTTGTATAAAACATAAGTGAAATATTTAACACAAAAGTACACAAGACCATTCAAAGAACAATCATAAGAACTCCCTCCCAAGTATGTATAGCTCCCTCGAAATGAACATCTACTATTTAGCTCTCCATCAAGAGGAAGCAGAGTCTTGGGTGGAACTTTTCCTTCATCCTTGATCCCACAATGAGGATAGGGGCCTAAAAAATTATTTTATAAGGATATGAGTACTTTGGGTGTCAAAAATGGCAAACCATTTCTTCTAGTTTGAACTTAAAAATGAGGTTCCCAAGGTTCCATTTTATAGGCAAAGTGAAAGGTAGTTTTGAGAACCTTGATTTAGAGAATCCACTTGGCCCCTAGTTTTTAGTTGTCATAAAATATTATATCCCTTTTGAAAAAACTAAAAAGTTATTTTCCAACCACTTGAATAAATCCAACCAAAATTTATCATAATTTGGACAACAAAAACCTGATATTGGAAGAAATATAGAAGACAACTTTTGACTTTGTGCAGATCTGGTTCCTTGGACGTATCAGTCTGGTTGGGCCACCAGATGGACAAATTGGGCTTGGGTGTATTAATTAGGGTTGTATCACACTGAATTTTGGATAAACCCACAAAATATCATCCCAATTGAATGCATGTATTAGTATCAGTGTGTTGTTGATTCCACATAGGTTCTTGGATTCCTGTTCAATTTGGCCCAAATTTTATTCAAATTAGTCCTAGGACATTAAAATCACCTCCACATTCAATTAAAACATCTAAACATATGATATTACCATTTTTAACAGCGATTAAAACAAATATTGTAATAAAAAATAGACTGAAATTTATTATTACAATTTTAATTTATGATACAAAATTAGTTTAACACAGTGGTATAAGAATGGAAATGAAAAGCGAATCACTATGTGATCTCACCCCCACACCTAATCATTTTAAATCCTAGGAAAAGTCACATTTCAAAAAATGATGCATGGAGATATTACCAACATCATGAGGATTTAAAATTAATTGAAAATTTAATCCGTGATAGCAATGTGGTCAAAGAAAAAATCACACAAAAGAGTTATTCACTATGATAATGGAAGAAGATGTCTCATAAATTGTATCAGAATGAAATTATAAGAGATTAAAGATACCAATATGAGAAAATAATTAAAAAGATAACAATGTCACTAATTCTCTATGTGTGTGTGTGAAAACCATTTCATGCAATTATTTCCACTTTCTATCAAGTAAATTTTGGTTATTTTTTAAATTTTGTACTTAAATGGTTTTGTCCACTGAACCTTCCCTACATTCTTTGAAATTAAATTTCAAGACCCACTCACTTAAGCATTACTAGAATTAAATCATTAATCTCCCTACCAAGATATCCCCATATGTTTTACATTTCATAACTACCATCAATTATTATTATTATTATTTTTCAAAAGTTTCAATTAGATATAATATTAAATTCATTTCTCAACCCTTGTTTGGTCTAATCAAAAAACTAATTCTAATATTTATAATAATATTAAAGGTCTAGGAAGATTTGTTTTTACCTTTACAAGACAAAACCCTTATTTTTGTGTCTTTTAGGGTATACAAAAGTTAGATAAAATGTATACACACATAGGTAAATTTGGTAGAGTAATGAAAAAGATTTGATAAGGAAAAAATATATGGGAAAATAATCTTGGAAAGATGAAAAATATTAACCTAAAATATATTTAACTTAATTTGAGAAAGAAAAAATCAAACTTAATGGTTGGGTGCAAAAATGTGTAGGGAAATTAAGTGAAAAAGTTTTCCCATAAACTACTCACACAAAGGGTACCATTCTTCTCAAAGGTTTAAAATCAATAAAACCATTTATATCATCAATAAAAAACCAATTTTATATAAAAAGAAACACCTTAATGTTAAATTAATTCTAAAACACACATTCCATCAGTGAAAAGAAAAAAATGTTTAAACGAATTGAAATTGAAAAATTCATCATGAATTTTCAATAATTCCATGAATTAGTGGGAATCATTTTCTATAATTAAGTGGAAATAAATAAAAATGAATCTTCTGGCACAAAATTGAGGGGGAAAATAAGGGGGGGGGGAAGGTAAAAATACCATTCAGAAAGAAAAAAATGATTAAAGATTATAAAAATTCCTAACTAAATTAGGAATATACCCATCCCCCCACACCTAGAGTGTGTAGTGTCCTCACTGTAATAAAAGAGAATGTGAGAATAAAGGATAAAAACTGATGGGTTTCATTCATAATTTTCTTCTTGAATATGGATTTCCTCTATCAAGGACTCCAAAATGGCTTCCTAAAAGTGCTTCAACTGCTTCCCATTAACAATGAAGGTTTGTTTTGTTTCTTCATTTTCAACCTGAACAAAACCAAATGGATACAAATTAGTAATAGTTTATGGGACAAAAAAATGAATGAAGCTTACTTGGATCTAAATTCATCATTTCATTGAAAAGGAGGACCTTCTTCCCAATTTGGAATTGATGATGAAGGATGAGATGACTGTGGGAAGCCTTGGTTCACTCCTTATAAATCCAGGGGTTCTCATATGAATCTCTATGCATTTACTCAAGCTCCTGAATCTATAACTTCCTTTTAGAACCTTCACTATAAATATTATAATTTCATTATTTAATATACTAGCAGAACCAGTGATCTACCTCAAAATGGTGGTGAAAACTCATTCCAAAAATAAGATGATAAGGTGACATTCCAATGAGAGTCTTAAAGGGAGTACAATAATCCCATAATGAATCATTGAGTCTGAGACTCCAATATTTTATATTGGGTTGAACCATTTTTTCTATAATTTTTTTACCTATCTATTCAAAGCCTAGAATTTACCAATGGTCTATGGGTTATACTAAGTAGACACTCAATTCCCAACCCCATACCAAAGCAAAAGTGATTGTATTGTTCGGTTGTAGAAATGAGAACATTTGTAACTAATGATGAACCCAAATAATCCAAACCTATAGAAAATTTGGGTTCTAAAAAATTACACAACTATCTTGGAATCATATATCCCCATGGATCATGCTTATACCCATTTTGACACAAAATCAACTACTAGAATAATTTACAAAATTCTAAATGATTTGGGAAATGGGCCCATAAATTCATTTCCGAAAACATCAAAAATGTCATAGAAGAGAAAGGGTTGTTGTGGAATTTAATTTCTTTTTAGAGAAATTCCCCATTCCTTAATAGAGAGGAAAAAATTTACAAAAATCATGGGAATCTGAAAATATTTTTGGAAAAAATAGATCGAAATATAGGACCTTACGAGTATTCCATTGGGGACCAATGTGGCCCCTATAATAAAGAGTGTGGTAAAACCTAAGGACAGAATGAAACTCACTACCAAGAACACAATGCCTAAGGAAATTATCACTAAATGTGTGCCAAAGTTATGGGTCATCCCTAATGTACCAATGAGACTCATGTTTTATAAGGTTATCTTGTTTTTTTTGAAATCAGAAGGAATGAAAAATGCTACCAAATTATTTACAATTTTTGAATACTAAGAATAACATCTTGTATGCTGTACAATTGCTCATCAGGAAACATGCCATTTATGGGAATACATGGGGATGATTCAATGTTTGAGGATGTAAGGATCCTAATAATTTGGTAATCCACAACATTATTTGATCCTTTTTTATCCATAATTTCTAGATTAAACTTCTGAAGTTAGACTATCCAGTGAATGAGACAATGTTTGCCTTTCCGTTTCTTAAGGAGATACCAGAGGTTTGCATGATTTGAGAACACAATGATTCTGGACCCTAAAATGTATGAACTGAATTTATCCATGAAAAAAATTATGGAAAGGAATTATTTTTCTATTCTGGTGTAGTTTTATTAGACAAGGTACAATGTGCATGTTTCATAAGCTATGACATGTAGAGCTCGATCAACCCATTATGATAAGACTGCCCCAACTTAAATGTTAGAGGCGTCACACATGATGTCAAATGGTTTATACCACTAAGGTGGTTGGATTATCAGGGGTGATGTGAGACTCTATTTCAATTTGTTAAAATCTTCCTCACATTATTTATCAAAAACAAATTCTTTTTATTTTTTGAGTAAGAAGAATATGGGGAGTGCAATCTTACTAAAGTCACGAATGAAATAATAGTAACATCCAGCATGATATAATAAATACCATAACTCAGGAACATTTTTTGGGAATGGTAGGTAATAAACGACATCCACTTTTGATTTATCTACTTAGATACCATCCCTAGAAATAATAGTCCCAAGTACTATTCATTATCACATAATGAAATGGCATTTATCATAATTTAATAAAAGATTATTTTAATGTAGTGATGTAGGAAATAACCAAGACTAATCAAAAATTTATCAATAGAGGATCCATAAATAGTGAAATTATCCATGAATACCTCCAGGAAATTCTATAAGTAATATGAAAAAATACTAACCATGAATTGTTGGAAATACCCAGAGCATTTCATAGTCCAAATAGCATCCTCCTATAGGAAAATGTGCCATCATGGAAAGTAAATTTTGACTTTTCCTAATCATCAGGGGAAATATGGATCTAAAATTATCCATAATACCCATTAAGAAAATAGTAATGGGACGTTTCTACTAGCCGCTCTAGAATATGGTCAACAAACAGTAATGGGAAATGGTCCTTCCTAGTGTGTTGGTTTAATCGGTGATAATCTATGCATACACACCAACTATTCTGCACACAGGTTGGAAATGATTCATTGTATTAATTTTTAATTATAGTAAGAACAGTTTTTTTACAAAATAATTGCATTGGAATGACCCATTGGATGTTATAGATGAGGTAAATGATTTCAGTAGCCAGTAATTTTGTTACCTCCTTTTTAACAACATCTAGGAGGTTTGGGTTCAGTTGACATTGTATTTGCCTCATTGGTTTAGCCTCATCATTTAACAATATATGATTTGTGAAAATTGAAAGGAAAATTCCAAGAATGTTAGTAAGTGTCCATCCTAAAGATTTTTTATAATCCCTCAAAAGTTCAAGTGGTCACAATTCATGATCTGGAGGGAGTGGAATAGTGATAATGATAGACATATTGCTTCCATTATCAAGATATGAATATTTTAAATCTTGAGGCAATTTTTTAAGTTCAAATTAATGTGGATTTTGGATGAATGGGAGTAAATGTGAAAGTGGAAGGTCAATTATCTCATCTAAATTATAAATTTAAACCTTCTTAAATGAGAAATAGTCTATTACAAGCTTAGTAGTATCATCTTTGGTCATGGGATCCTCAGTGTTCAAGAAATCATCAATTAATAAACATGCATGAATTTTTTCTAAACTAGTACAACATTATAAGAATGATTCATTACCTAGCATGTCTATTAAGGATTAAAACATAGAAATGGGATTATGGGAAATAAAAGGAGTTTTTTTAAGGGAAGGTGGTACGTCAATTGAATTAACTAAATTTGAGGAATTCTCTTATGAGGGGTTATTCATGGCATCAATGACGTTGAAGTGGAAAATTTCACCACCAAACTCCATAGATAATGTAACATTGTGGACATTAATTATGGTTTTGGAGGTTTTCAAGAAAGTCCTCCCCAATATAATCAGGGCATGTCCATTTATCCTATCGTCTTCCATTTTAAGCACATAAAAATTAGTAAGAAAAATTAAAATTTTCACCCTCATAAGAACATCATCTAACATACCAACGAAGACAAAATTTGAACGAGTTGTCATGAAATGTCCATTTTATTATGTTTTAAAGTTTATTTATAGTATAGGTAAGACCCTAGGTTATATCTTAATGATAATTGGTGGTTTCAAAGTGTGTATTTTAAATAAAATGACTAAAACAGGGGGTAGTTTTGAAAACAATTTTAAAAATAAAATGACATAATTAAAGAGTTTAATAGTTAACAAAGTAGGGTAGAGGTTTTATAATTATAATATAAGGAGGTCATTTCATGTTCACCAAATATCTTCTCTAGTTCATTATTCTGAAAATTTCACATGGTTTAATGGAATCCTTTTGTTGAGGGCTGTCAAGATTTTGATTCCCCTCTTTCCTCTTAAAACGATGAATGAAGAATTAACCCTTAACACAACAATCGTGTTGTCATGGTTTGGATATAAAGAATAGAAAAAAGTATAACAAATCATATTTAAATCTTATGTATTTAATAGAGAAAGAGTATACTTGTGTTTTTTAATCGGAACAACCCAATATTCCCAGTTGAAATATCAACACAATCAGTGTTTAAATAAAAATTGTTTCCCTTAGTTATACAAAATAAATGAATTCATAGGAGAAGAGTGTTAAGATAAAACATAAGTGAAATATTTAACCCAAAAAAATTACAAAAAACTAGTAGAATAAAAAGTGTTTGTACTTCCTCCCAAGTATTTTTAGATCCCTCCAAATGACCCTCCACTATTTAGCTCTCCACAGAGAGGAGGATGAGGCTCAGGTGGAACTTTTTCTTCATCCTTGACCCCCTATGAGGATAGGGGAATATATAAATTCTTGGATGAGGAGAGGAATCATTTGGGTCTCTCAAATGAAGGATATTTTATTTTGTTTTAAAATTACAAATGGGTATCCCAAGGTTCAATTTTGTAGGAAAAGTGGAAGGTGGTTTTGAGGACCCTGATTTAGAAAAACCACTTGGAACATAGTTTTTAGTGGTGAAACAATATTATCTCACTTTTGAAAAAACTAAAAAGTTCTTTAACCACCTACTAAATAACTCCACCAAATTGTTTCATCATTTGGGAAAATACAACATGAGATATGGACAAAATAGAGAACAAAAGTTTTTACTTCATGCAGATTTGGTTCCTTGGATAGATTAGTCTGGTTGGGCCACCCTATGGACGAACCAGGCTTGGGTGTATTCAGAAAATTTGTATCCCACTAAATTATGGATCATCCCACAAAAAACCATCCCATATGTATGCATGGATTAGTATCAATTTTTGGTTAATTCCACCTTTTTTCTTGAATTCCTATGCAATTTGGCCCAAATTTCCTTCAACTTTGTCCTGGGCCCTCCAAATCACTACACCTAAAATGAAAACATCCAAACAAGTGAAATTATTCTTTTTAAAAGTGATTAATACAAAACAATGGAATCAAACATGATGTTAAATTTATTATTAAATTTGGAATTTATGATACAAAATCAGTTTAACACAGTGGTATAAGGGTGGAAATGAATAGTGAATCACTATGCGACCAGTACACCATCGAAGGATATTCTCCCCAAGACCCCTTGTAAATTACCTTGATAACTTGTACCATGCTCGCTCTAAGTTTATCATCTAGGAACAACCCAAAATCTATCTGATTTAGCAGCTACCCCACCTGAACTAGAGCCTGTACCAGAGGCTCATGATCTGGCTGACCCTTCGGGTCCTCATCCTGACCCTCATTGGTCTCAATGTGTGACCTCTATAGCGGGACCCTATCACTGCCCCCTTAACACTCCATCTGAATCTATCCAGGTGGAAACCTACTAAATACTAATACATGGTCATACAACCCAGATAACATTTATATATATAAAAAAGATAGGGAAATCAATAACATGCAATGTAAACTCATTACCCTTACTCTCCCTCATCACAACCACGTATCATGACATCTCAACCTCATGGACTCCTTACCTTATCATATCATAGATAGTTATCACATATGGATCAGAAAATTCTCATCCTGATGAACCATGTCACCTAAATTCGATGACCTCGTCACCCAACCTGGTGATCAACATCCCTCCATGTCATTGTCCATGCCTTCTATTATAGGATCCAGACCCATACATATAGGTATCACATATCACAAGTCATTTAACACTAGTAATTGCACACACACACACACATAATTAAAACATATTGTGTTCCTAGTCAGAGAATAAAAAATTACAAAAAACACCCCTTTCTATTCTGGGCTAAGGGTCCATTTCCTCCCTTTCCATACCAGGACGAGGGTCCAATAACTCCTCCACTACCATACCAGGTCAAGGGTCTATATCAAAATAGATAAAAAGTCACATCCAAGTGAACCAATCAAGGTGGAAATCAAATAAACAGTAAAATGAGAAAAATAGAAAAACAATTCCCACCCCTAACAATATGGTCTACCCTCCATGCATGGGGCTTCAGGCACCCAAACATGTGTTCTAAACCAATTTCTGACAATATCCTAATCTCTAGTCTACCACAACCCAAAAATTAAGACCATCATAAAATAAAATCATTTGGTATCATTAGTATCCAGCTGCTAATTCTATTTCAAGAACTATTCTGATACAATTTGTAGCACCCTAACTTATATAGACACCTAAACAATGCTTTATATCGAGTCCCATTGGCCTTAGGCATGCCTCCCCATATGCTAAAGGCTACCGAATAAGAGTGAGGGTGTAAAAGAGTAATATTGGGGAGAATATACTCTCTAGAAATGATGTAATTACGGTTCAAGTAATTATATTATTTTCATCAAAAAGAAAATAATGATAGATACTAGGCCAATAACCCGCCCATGGAGGAAGCACAAGAAATATCATAAAATAGAGGAAGCATCATCAACAACAGATTCAAAATAAATAAGCAATCCAACATTCCATTTTTAGATACTAAATAGAACATGCATATATAATAGGTCATATAATATAATAAATAGGAGGGTCACTGATGTCGAAACTCAGTACATACATATATAGTATACTGATACAAAATGAAACAAAAATGAAACTCCAGCTGAGGTAAGAACCCATACTCCCTTTCCACCCATCCCATGCTAAATAAAATAATAGGATCTAGCTATAAATATCAAACCCTTGCTTGAATGAAAAATCATGAAATATACATGTGTCCCAAAGGGCCCATGTAGGGTGTGAGTAATAATATTAGTAGGACAAATCCAACATGTACCTGTAATTTGTGCTTTAGAAGGTATTTAATAAAAATAATGAATGAAAGTGCATGAAATTAATAAACACAAGATCCCCTAATGCTCTAAAACCACCAGGAAGTTATCACCTTCTTTGTCCAATGCCATAATGCTGTAGAGGATAGGATCCTTAGCTCATTGGACAAGGAATTCCCTAATGTAAAATAATCAAGGTGAACCATCAGGTTCCACCTCTATTAAAGTCACATGGGACCATGTTTCAACTGACACCTCATGTCCATGTCAATTCACCAATGTCCCAAAGAAATTCCCAAATCAATTACCTAGTCCCATGAACCTCAGCTCATAAGTAACCCCATCGGCCCTTGGACCAACTTCCAAGGCACAATGATATCTGTCCTCCAAATAATATCACCGTTAGCTCAACAGATGACTTCTCGTGGTATGGAGATATCCTTCCTCCCAAATAAATCTTGGCCTAATGGCCTCAAGTATGAAAAATATCATCCCCAACCAACAGTCTCATCACTATCATCTGATGGATCTTCACCATCACTGTGGCTCTCTATGACAAGAACCTCCAACCATAATTCCTAATCTATAACTACCAAAGGCCTATACCCATATGAGTGGTCAATACTACCTCAACATATGAGTAATCCCATGTGTACATGACTCCAAATGGCGCATTGGCCAACACAGGTGAGAAACAACCACCAAATAAAAACCTAAGACACAACAATATGACACCTTTTGCCCCTATAACCATGTCTCTCAACCTGATTTCCATTTATATCAAAAATCATATGAGTTACTCCTATAACCTAACAACCTCATTACCTTAATCGATGACTGTGTCACCCATTTGGTAATCAAAATCACTCATAAAATATATTTAAATGGCCATTCCTAGCCTGATGATGACATCACCTCAGTATGGATGGCTAACTCCATCTCAAAATTTGGTGTGATACCATCACCAACCCATGGATCTCACAAAACATTCATATATATATATAAAACAATTCAATATAATTAAATTGAAAAAATCAATTTAAATAAAATTACACCTTGACCTAATGTTCCTAAGGTCCAAATCCTCTCACTAGGTCCGTACCACTTGTAGTCTTTTTTGAGCACCCAATAGGAATCTCATGGGTTCAATCAATTAATTAGAATAAAACTATTAAATTATTAGGGTCTCGCTCAGACTACCCAATAGAACTCTCAAAGAAAAACCCCCAAAACACTCATGAAATCACAAAGAAGGATGAGAACCAACTACCTCATGTTGGTATAATCCTGTACGTATGATCTTATCCTCTAACTCAGACTGATTTGGAATAAATTGGTATTTTAGATGAACACCTTGAAAATATGGTAAAACCACTCACATGGATTTAGCACACTTTATGGTGAGGGAAAATAAGAATAGAAGAAAGAGGATTTAAGTACTTACCGATACCGATCTAATGCACCCAACAATGATCAAAACAAACCCTAAATGGAGAAGTTATCTAACACCCTAGAGGATGAGGAGGATTACCCATGGAACTTAGAGGTAGAAATCCACATAAGATAAGAAGAAAGGAAGAAAAGAAAGAAATATAGGGAGGGTAAAATCATAATTTCACCCTTTTAATGGGTTGTATAGTTAGTTTTCACGACTTACCAAACCTTGGGAAAACCATGCATCTCCTATTTCTCAAGATCCAAACCTCACAAGATTAGCTTGAACGGTTATGTAGGGCCATGTACAAACCATGCATTCTATAGTGAAAAGTTATTTCCCATTTACAACTAATCATATGGATTTTATATTGTTTTACCTAACCATACACAAGCCATGAGGACCTCTATGATAAAAACTATAGATTCACTCGCATATCCGTGAGCACCCTCTTTCACGGTTTAACAATATATGATCAATGCATTTGGATGGATCAAAATTTCAATCGGGAGACCACATGGTTTGTACAAATCATGTGCCTCTATGTTTTTAATTTGGAAAGCTTGGTTTTTTGGCCTCTAACACACCCGAAACCCAAAAAAACCCGGATACACTTTTTGATCATTAAGACTCATCTAAAATCAATTCATTAGGTCAAGGAAAATCTAGAAATTAAGTTTAGTTAAATTAGAAAAGATTTTTTCTACCCACCAAACTCTGAAAATTGAAAACATGTGAGCAATTCGACCCACTCCAAAAACCCGAGATGTTACATGTAACCTGTGACCATGTAGTGATATCTTCTTGTGTACCCAAGTTCCATATTAGCCCAATTAGTGTTTGAGTAAAAGTCATTTGTCCACCACCAACAATTTCTAATAAAAATAAAGTCTGTAAGTGTAAATCATAATGGTTTGCAGTAAAAAAGTGAACCAGTAATAATAAAAATCTATAGAAATTAATATAACCTAATAGAGTCTCAATTATCAAGGGGATAGACCAGGATGAAACTACATGATTTTTCCTTCACCAATCTCTAAACATGATGGAAGTATCCTATATCAATCTAGTTCCAGGGTCCACCACCTAGGAAATGATAATAAATTAGTCTGAGAGGAATACATGTGGCTCATACAGTCATTTTCTCCTGAAAATTATCAAGAAATCCATATATCTATTCCAAACTCAAGAACCATACTCGATATTTAGAAACATGGATCAATTATAATCCAAGGCTCACACCCAAGGAATTACACATTAACAAGATCAAGCTAAATCTGAGGAGATCATCCCCTGGCATTCTATAAGGGAACCCCTCAATAATTCATAATATTAATTCATGGAATTCAATAAATGTAGAAATTACCCGAATCCAAGGTGGAACCACCCCATGGAATTCATTGTAATGAATCACTAGATCACTCAAGGAATTACATAGCTTTATACCTCATTAAATCTAAGTAATTTTTTATTACCATCATTCACATGAGTCACCTAGTGGTATCCAAGTCTTGTACATGGCATTTCACACAAGTAAATTTCATATGGAATCCAAGGAACATTCAAAGAAATTCCATAATCACCATCAGTTCCAATAATACCATAAAATTCTTAATTCCAAATTAAACATAAAGCAATTAAACAATTCAATACAAGTTCAACAATTTAGTTCATTTCATAATTCCATTTAAAATTCTCATGTCCAAGATAACTACTAGTTTCTAAGGGTCATCCTAGGTAACCCACATTTTAAATTAAATCATTATATTACCAAGAACATCCCTAAAACACCTTGATTTATTCACCCACTCCCAAGGTATAAGCTTAACTCACCATTTTAAAGGCTATAATGAAGGTTAACCCAAATATAGCATGGTTTTTTAAGTCCAATGGGGTTTTCAAGACATCTATTAGAAAAATAAAAATTAAATTTAATTATTAGTTCAAGTTTACAATGATTCAGTACTACTACACTTGAAAACATGAAATATTACATTAATACTTTAATGGAAAATCACTTTGACCACCTATATTAACTACATAGGGACCCACTTTCCTGATGTTGGACTTTTATTCAAGAAAAACCAAGAGAAATTGAAGAAGATGAAAAAAACCCAAAAAATATAGCACAACCCCCAAAAATGGTATTAAGACACTATAATAAAAGAAACAAGGAAGGGGGGGAAGAGGAAACTTAGACTCACCTCAGGCCTTCCAATGCATATGGAAATAATATATATAGACATAAACTAGAGGAGATCCACCATGGAAAAGAAGATGAGGAGGAGGGATTCTATGGCATTGAAACTGTATAATGATAAAACAAAAATTAATTTATGAATAAATGGGGGAAATGGGTGAAATAAACTTCCCCCATTTTAAAAAATGCCATTTAAGACACATCGACAAGCTTTTGAGCACTAGAAGACCTGTACCCCTATTGGAAGGTTACCATCTAGCCGATGACCTATGGATGGTTAGCTGGTGGCCCTACATCGCCTTGGATGAATTACACTATCACCTATAATACTTCCCACACACCCCTATACCCCCTTACCCCCTATATCACTTCATCATGGGACTATATAGGGGGTTTTAGAAAAACTTAAACAAGATTTCACCCCTATAGAGGGTTGTGTTCTTACACAAATGACCATGTTACCTTTCTACTGGCTAGGTTACTATTCCAATGATCATATTTCATTTTGAAAAATAATTATTTCATTACTATTTTTTTTATTTTTTACAGTATTATTCTAAGAGACCAAAGTGATATAAATTTTCATATTCTAAGAATTTTGTGTGTGTTTATTATCCCATTAAACTACTTTCAATTTTATTTGATATATTTATTCTCTAAATGAAATGTTTTTAAATAATATTATAATTTTTTTTGGATTTTATTATAGGGTTCTTGAGTTTTATACTATACCACATCAATAAATATGACACATTTTTTTTCAAAAGGAAAATTCCATATATAAAAGTATGGGTTGTTTCATTATCCCCCCTTTATAAATTTCAACCTTAAAATTTCATTTTACACACTAATATGAAAATAGATGAGGGTACTTATATATTATTTCTTCTTCAGGTTCCCATTTTACCTCATCATACATATGGTTCCAATAAAAGTATTTTGATAAGGTGAGTTTTATTATTATTTATAATTTTATATGTATTCCCAAGATCTTCATTGAATAATCCTTGAAAAAATATCATGCTCTAACAGTTACACTTATAGGTTTAGTACATGTGATGGATCTGGTATTTACTTCCTAAAGAGGGTTACATGGAACATATAATTCACTTGAGACAAGTTTAGTGGGATTTATTGTCAACATGCCATAACTCTGATGTGATCAATAATATCAGAGGCTTCTATGTTTCTATAATCTAACATTCCATTATTCTCAAACCTCACGATTCTATTCCACAGAGATATAATTTATATAAAACCTCAAACTATAGGCCTCGTTGATGTTTTTCAGCTTATCTCTTTAATCAAATTAGTGATACTTTAATGTTTTACTGAATGTATTTGACCTTATCTGTTATTTCTTGGATAAGATTAAGTCCTAATAGATTATGTTTTTAACTTTATCTTAATATATTGGAGTTCAACATTTCTTATCATATATGGATTTATAATTATCCATTTAAATTCTTGATTGGAAGCTATTATTGTATGATAACTAGACCAAAGTAATATATTGGTCCCAAAATCCTTTGAAGTCCATAATGTAAGATCTCAGAATATCTTTATGGTTTTGGAAATTAATTTTATATTTGATATCAATATAGGGGTTATAGGACTTACTGATGTTTAAATCCATTTTTAAGTCATGCTGAATACTTTTCCCAAAAATTGAGGTGAACCTAAAATCTTGATTAGATATAATTGATAGTGGTGTTTCATACAACCTCACCAATTCCCTTATGTATATCCTTATAAGTTTATTGGGTGAGAAGTCCTCTAAAATAAAAATTATGTGAGTGGTATTTTTAATATTATCAACTACAGTCCATATGGAATTATTTCCCTTGGATGTGTTCAAAAGAACTATGAAAAAGTCTATAACGATGTTCTCCCATTTACATAGGGGCATGAATAATGGTTTCTTCTTCCCCTTGATTTTTTTTCTTTCTTCCTTCACTTACTGGAATACCAAGAACTTTGATATATATTAACTAATATCCTTCCTCATATTTTAGAACCATAAGTGCACTTAGTGATATCTATAAATCTTCACAATTCTAAGGTTGATAGAGAATATTAATATATGAGAATCATATAATTGATCTTTATTTATCATAAGATATAATGGAACACATATTCACGTTCTAAATATTATATCTATTTATTTATCAATGTTAAACTATAAGTATTTCCCCTTACTTATTGTGTCCACCTTCTTTTGTATCTCTATATCCTATCTATGACCATTCTTAATTTTCTTTAGTATAGATAGTTAAGCAATAATTTGAGAATGTTATGATGTTGTTTCTTCCTTTATGATTCCCATGTCTATACTTTTAATGTATAAAATTATTTGAACCTTATTAATCCTAATCATTAATAAGGTTTTATAATCTTTTCTATTTAGATAATATGATACTTTGTTCTCCTCCCCAATATGGTAATGGATTGAGTAGTCATAATTCATGATTACCTCTAACTGTCTTCATTGGTGCATGTTGATATCCTTATATGTGAATATATACATCAAGATATTATGATCTGTATATATTTCTCACTTCTCTATATGGTGATAACACCTTGAAATCTTGAATAAAGAGAGTACTGTAGCTAACTCTAGATCATGCATCAGATAATTTTTACCATGAAACTTTAATTTTTTTGAGGAATATACTAATAATTTATAAATTTTCATGAGTACACAAACTAATAACTTCTTTGATGCATCATTTTATATAAAAAATCCTTCATATCTTGAGGGTAGTTTGAGTACAGGTTTAGTGACTAGCCTCTTCTTTAACACCTTGAAGATATTTTCACATTCCCTGATCTATAAAAATCTACTCCTATCCAACTTAGAATGGTTAGGGTTTTTGAAAATCATGATAATTTATTTTCAAATTATTGATAGTACCAAAATAATCTAATGAAACTAAGTTTGTTCATTGAAGATTTTGTTCTGGGCTATTCCTAAATATCTTTTTTGTTCAAAATATCTATATATATCCCCATTTTTGTGATAACCCACTCCATGAATGTTTATTGATTCATACCAAACTCACATTTATTATAATTTTCATATATATTCCCTTTTTTAAAGAATTTATCATAGTACTAAAATACTACTTATATTTCTCTATTCTTTTTGACTATATGATAAAATCATCTATAAAAACCACCATAAATTTGTTTTCACATTCTCTAAAGACTATAATCATCAAGTAAAGTAAATATTATGGATCATACATGAATCTAAAATGGAATCAGTATGAAATAATAGCATCCATACAATGTATGAAGGGTAGTATTGGTAATATCTTCCTTCCCTATATTCAATTGGTGATATCCCGAATGAAAATAAACTTTAGAGAAACACTGACCTCCTTATATTTGATCAAATAATTCAAAAATTTGAGGAAGGGGATACATGTTCTTTTTCATGACCTTATAGACTTCATGATAATAAATGTAGGGACACATTGGCCCATCATTCTTCTTAAAAAATATAACTGTTGAACCCTATAGTGAATCAATTGGGTATATGAAACCATTTTCCAAATTCTCTTACAATTTCTTCTTAAATTTCTCATGTTAAACATGGGCCATTTTATAGTGACTCTTGGATATAAAAATATCTCTGGGTATAATTTCAATTGGGAATAAATCCTCTCAATCAAAAGTAATATTAGGGAACTATTCAATGAATATGTAATTATATTTCCTCATAAAGGGAATGTATTCAAGGATGATCCTATCCTTTTTCTCAATCATTTTATCTAGATATAATTTCTCATATAAAAATAATATCCATGCTTCAGAAGAATTTTAAAAAATAGATTCATCATTATCCATTAACTTTTATAAAATTAGAGGATGATTTGGTATATGGAAAGTGATTTCCATCTCCCTAAAGTTAATATTAGATCTATATAGAGATATAAAATCCATTCCCAATATAGAATAAAATTCCATTAAAGTGAGTATAACAAGGTTTGCAGTGATATTCTTCCCAAAAATGCTTATTGGGGATGAGTTATATACTTGAGATGAAAGAACTTCACCAGTAGGTGTTTTCACCGATAAATTAACCTACATGTCTTGTGGTGGTGTTTGAATATTTCCACTAAACATTCATGATAAGATTCATAGAGCCATAATAAAATAAGTTATCTAATATTATTGAATAAATAATAAGTGTACCCATCGATACTTTTCTATCATGATCCACCTTATCCGTAGTGATGACATAATATCATCAACTACTACAAAATCAGGCTATAGCCATGGTTTTAAATCGTGGGTATAGGCCCAAAAACCATGGCTATAGGTTATAGCCATGGTTCTCACAACCATGGATGGTATTGGCATGGATATAGGGTAAAACCTATAGCCACGGTTCCCAACCGTGGCTATATCACTATAGCCACGGTTGGAACTATGGAAACAACCCTAAAGCCACATTTTCAACCAGTGGCATTGGCTAAAATCCCTAATCGCCTATATCCATGGTTGCAACCGTGGCTATAAACATATAGCCACAGTTAGGAACTATGGATATAGACCTATAGCTACGGTTTAAAACCGTGGCTATAGGCCTACACATTTCGTAAAAAAAACTAGCACCGTTTAGCCGGTGCTGGCCCCTTGCATCCTCCCCACCGCCCCCTAAAAATCCCCCCCCCCACTCTCCCCCTTGCACCCCACCTGCACCTTAAATCCCCCCATGAACCCCTCCCCCTGTAGCCCCCTACCCACCCTGGACAAACCCCACTCACCCCCCCTAGACAGACCCCCCTCCTAGATAGACCCCCCGGACAGCGCCCCCACCCCCTCATGGACACCCCCTCCCTCCTGGAAACCCCCTTGGACTGACCCCCCCTGCTGGAAACCCCTTACACCACCCCTACTGGACACCCCCTGGATAGAGCCCCCCTTCTGGACACCCCCTCCCTCCTGGACAGACCCCCTTGGAAAACCCCACCCGGACAGCAGCCCCCCCGAATAGCAGCCCCCGCTGGACCCCCCCCCCCCCCCCTAGATAGACCCCCCCTCCTGGACACCCCCTGCCTCCTGGAAACCCCCCCGGGACAACCCCACCCAGACATCAACCCCCCTGGACAACAGCCCCCCTCCATCCCCCCTGGACAGACCCCCCTAGGACAACCCCACCCGGAAAACAGTCCCCCTACTGGACAACCCTTGCACCACCCCTGCTGGACACCACCCCCCTCCTGGACACCCCTCGCTCTTGGAAACCCCCCTGGACAACCCCACCCGAACAACATCCCCCCCACCCCCTCGGACATCACCCCCCCTCCACCCCCTGGATAGACCCCCCCTCCTGGACACCCCCTCCCTCATAGAAACCCCCCCGGACAGCCCCCCTGGAAACCCCCCCAGGACAACCCAACCCAGACCGTAGCCCCCCCTGCTGGACAACCCTTGAACCACCCCTACTGGACACCCCCTCATCCTGGACACCCCCTCCCTCCTAGAAACCCTCTTGAAAAACCCCCCAGATAGCACCCCCTCCACCCCCCTGGACAGACCCCCCAGACAACAGCCCCCTCCCCCCTGCTATACACCCCTTTCACCACCCCTTCTGGACACCCCCCAGCCCGCTAAACACCCCCCCGTGCACCCCACCCTACACCCCCTGCACACCTGCACAAACCCACTTCACCCCCTGGATAGACACCCCCACCCCAGCACCCCGCTGCACATCCCCCCTTGCACCCCCTACACCCCCTACACACCTACACAACCCCACTTCACAGCCCTGCACAACCCCCCATACCCCTTGCACCACCCCTTGTAGGTGGAATTTTGGAATGGCGCTAAAGTAAGAATGATGGTATCCTTGTTAACACATATAGACCTCATGTGTAGGGAGTCATAGTGGCCTAGGTGTGGTATCATGAAGAAATCTTAGGTGTGGTATCATGAATCACTAGATAACACAAACCACAAGAGGATGGATTTTACTACATCATGTCGTATACTTTGGTGTATATTTACAATAATCTAAAACTTTCACTTATGCATCATAGGTTTTATTCAAATCATTGAAAATAATTATGGAATGATACAAAGTCTTTTGGATATGATCTTCATATAAAAACCCTCAAACATTAGGAGAAAAAATTGTACCAAAATTGTGAGAAACTAGAAGCCCTCTACGGGCGTTTTGGTGGACATATTAGAGTTGTGCAAGATGAGAATATATCTTTAGGAGGTGGATGAATAAATAATTATGTGGCCATGGAGATGGTTGTTTAGGAGGTGGAAAACCCCCCTCCCCCTGCTGGACAACATCCCTCCTACACATCCCTTGCACATATCCTAAGGGATCCTTAGTTAAGCAAATGGACCAAGTAGGTGAGCTTTACGATTTTCCCTTAGATGTACCTACGAAATCATAACCTGTAGAGGATTCTTTACTTAGTGTTGAGAGAGTTTTTTCCCCAGTTACTTCAGATTTTGTATCCATAGTATATTTATAATATTTTAGAGAAAGACTTCTTATAGATTTCAGTGAAATTTTGAGTTATCAGTAACCTCCTATTGTTGCATCTACATCTAGTTCTCCACCTCCCTCGACTTTAGTTGATTTTGATTCGATCTAGTCTATAGTCAAATAGTATATCCATGTTTTTATAGGTGATGTGAATTCATCTCATTAGAATTAATTGAGTCAGATTCTGTAGAATGAGTTTTCAAGGAATAGGTTGACCATTTGAAAGTGATGACAACTCTACTCAAGATATTCAAGGAGGAGAAGATTTATTTTGTAGTATCGAGAGATGATGAAATATTATTATAGACTTTATTAATCTTATGAAGACTTCCCTATATGTATCCAATACTCTAGTGGCTGCCGGCTGGAAGTCAAAAGTGAAATAGTAAACTGGACTCCAAAGTTCGCACAGCTCGACCCGCGACAGTTGCGGGCCATAAGCATTCGGGGGGTGGTGGCTGGTGTGGTATCTGGGGGCTTTAATGAGTGTTTTTTAGGTGGAATAATGCTGGAATGAGTGTTTTTAATGAGGCTGGGGGGTGGTGGCTGGTGAGGGCTAGATTGCAGGTGGCTGGGGGCTGGTGCGGGCTCGAATGCAGGTGGAAGGGGGATGGAATGCTGGTTGAAGGGGGCTGGTTGTAGGTGCTGGGGGGATGGTGTGGGATAATTCGAAGGTGGCAGGGGGGGATGTTGCGAGCTAGAATTCTAGTGGTAGCAGGTTGAAATGAAGGTGGATGGGGGATGGTGTGGGCTGGATGTGGCTGGAGCAGGGCTAAATCACGGCATTACCGCGGCGTGACCGCGGCGTGACCGCGGAGTGACTGCAGCGTGACCGCGGTGTTACCGCGGCGTGACCGCGGCGTGACCGTGACGTGACCACAGTGTGACCGTGGTGTGTTGGCCCAGTCCAACGACAACCATGGGGAAGCATCTTCCGGCCAGGAGAGAAGGGAGCGGGAGGAGGTGGGGAAACATTCCGGCCATTGGCCCCCAGCATAAATTGTGATTAGTCAGTCTCAACATTGATCACAAGACTCATGGAATACTATCACTACGAATTGCCGTAGGGTGTCATCCTGTAGCAGGGCCAAATCACGACATTACCACGGCGTGACCGCGGTGTGAGCGCGGCGTGACCGCGGCGTGACCGCGGCATGACCGTGGTGTGACCGCGGCGTGTTGGGCCAGTCTAGTGACATCCGTGGGGAAACATCTTCCGTCCAGAAGAGAAGGGAGCGGGAGGAGGCGGGGAAACATTCCGGCTGTCGCCCTACTGGTAGAAATTGTGATTAGTCAGTCTCAACAATGATCACAAGACTCATGAAATACTATCACTGCGAACTATCACGGGGTGTTGTCCTGGAGAAAGGCCAAATCATGACATGACCGCGGTGTGACCCCGGCGTGAACGCGGTGTGTTGTCCTGGTCCATCGAAATCCGTAGGGTAGCATCATCCGTCAAGGAGAGAAGGGAGTGGGAGGAGGCGAGGAAACATTCCGATCATCGCCCCGCCTACAGAAATTGTGATTTTTCAGTATCAACATTGATCACAAGAATCATAGAATACTATCACTGTAAACCACCACAGGGTGTCATCTTGGAGAAGGGCCAAATCATGGAATTACCGCAGCATGACCGCGGTGTGACCGCGGCATGACCGCGGCGTGACCGCGGAGTGACCGCGACGTGACCACGGCGTGACCGCGGCGTGACATAATGGCCTAGATTTTTAAAAGAAAATGTGTTAAAGACATACCAATAAAAACTAGTGGTATCATACAAAATCTGATTTATTGAAACTAATATCAAGACATGATTTAGTGAAATAAATCTATTGTAAATAGGAGGGTATATTTGGAGAAACCTAATCATGAAGAAATGGGGGAGTTATAGATGGATTGTAATGGTTATTCAACCTTATCTAAGATTAAAGAAACCTATAGAGAATAACTACACCCCCCTGCTACACCCACCTTGCCCCACTGCCCCACTGCCCCACCCCCTTGCACCCCTCCCCCTACCCTGTAGACCCCCCCTGAAGACCACCCCCTACCCCCTGCCCTACAGACCTCCCCACTCCACCCTACCCCCTCCACCCACCTCTCTCCCCTCCCCTCCCCTGCATACCTCCCCCTTCCTCCCTGCCCTGCAGAACTCCCCCCTCCCCCTCCCCCTACCCTGAAGACATCCCCCCTACCCCCTGCCCCCTGCCTCTACCCCATTCCCACTTCCCCCTACCCCCTGCCCCCACCCCCTTCTCTGAAAACCCCCATTCTCCTGCCCCCTACCCCCTCCAACCTCCCCCCTACCCCTACCCCTACCCCGACCCCTACCCCCTGCCCCCTCCACCCCCCCTGCCCCCTGCCCTGCAGACCTCCCCCAGCCCCCTGCCCTGCAGACCTGCCCCCTGCCCCTACCCCCTGCCCTCTCTGCCCCCTCCACCCTACCCCTGCTCCCCTCCACCCTCTACCTTGCCCCTTGCCCCCTGCCCCCTTCCGCCTGCCCCTGCGCCCCTCCACCCTGCCCCCTTCCCCCTGCCCCCTCCACCCAACACCTAGCCTGCACAACCCCCCTGCACCCCCTAGCCTGTAGCTGCCCCCCCTGCACCACCCCCTAGCCTGTAGTAGTCCCCTATCCTGCACACCCCCCTGTGAGTCAAAAAAATCTTTGGAGATGCCCGTGGTGTATCAAATGAAAGGTGTAAGGATTAAAATGGAATACATAAATGCAATAATGTAAAAAAAGCTATATAAGCATAAACTACCACTGTGAGTTTTTGCAGATAGCGCACCTCCATTGGAGGGGTTTTATTACAAAACCATGCCTTATTTATAAAATGAAACAATTATTTTAACTAACACTTGATCAAGAATTTCAATTTAATATAAAAAAGCAGGAATCAAGAAGGCGGCTAAAATCAATTTAAAAAATTCTTGAATTAAAGAGGATGGGAGAGGGACTCTACCTCAAAGGTTTCAAGACACACACAAGAGGATCCTTATATATATGATCACATTCATAAGCATGGGATATGTTTTGTTGCTGGTTCTCTGCATAGCATGCATCCCTATCCAAAGACACAAACTATCATGCGAAAGCATACACATAAGAAATCCAATTCTTATGAAGACATTGAGACAAATAAACCTCATAAAGATGTATTCGGAATGAGTTATATTAATAAAATGGATGAGAAGAATGCCCGGGGAGGAAGTTGTTTCAAAAGGTCCATTAGCATTTGAGAAATAATATTGGAAAAATGAGGTCCAATGGAAATGTACTCCAAAATCCTGTACTAAAAAGAACAACACAGTGGTTATCAAATGAAAGGACCAAAAGTAGTATTTTATTTAAATTGATTGTAATTACATCTCAATGTCATCAAGGATTATGATGCTTAATTGTGAATTATAGGAATCCTCAAATAACTGAAAAGAAAAAGTGAAAAAAATGACTAAAAGTATTTAGTATACAAGTTGAAAATTCAATAAGCATAAACAAATGGAAAACTAGTTGATTTTAAACCTTAAAAATTTGTGTATATTTACTGGCCTCACTCACCCCAATCATTGATTCATCTGAAACCTGGCCATATAGAACCCAAAAAAAGTTGAAAACACAAATAGATGCAAGTGAATGCATGCGAGAATGAAAGGAAAAAATGAGAATTATTAAAATGCACTTACAATCTTAAAATATGTGAAATCAATTTCAATACCAATGGTGCCTGCATAGCCCCTACCACCTTGCACACCCCCCGGCCCCCACTGCCTATTTGCACACCCCCCAACCCCCACTTACCCCTTGAACACCCCCTACCCCTGCCCCTGCCCCCCTCCACCCTGCACCCTACCCCCTCCATCCTACCCCCACCCCCTGCACACCCCACCCCTTCCCCCTTTCACACACCCCTTCCCCCCTGCACACCCCACCCCTACCTTGATGGAGTGATTTATCAAATGGTATTCCAAAGAACATCATAAGGAAAGATCTTCCTTGATGGAGTGAAGATAGTGTGTCTCCTTGATGGGGAGATGAGAGGAGAAGACCCTTGAGAATATTCCAGACTTATTTATTCCATGAAAATATGGAATTTCTGGAAAGTTCTTGAAAAAATAATTGATGAGGTATGCATTTATCTCATCCCTATTAATGACCAAATAAAGTCTGATATTAAGGGGGAGAAATTGAATTAATCAATGAAAAAAAGATGAGGAAATTTGAGATCTCAAGGATGATTTCTAAAACCTGCTACATGTACTTGAATGTTTTAAACATGTGTATTGAGATGAGTGCAAGATCTCAGGTTGTAATTACAAAAAGAATGAAGATATCAATTGGCATCATTTGGTTTCAACTTGAGGACATCTGAACAACCCCTAAATGAGTCATGGGAATTAGAATCAGTTGGTATCATGCATATACCCCCTTCCCCCCCACACATCCCACATCTGCCCCCCCCACACACCCCACCCCTGCCCCCTGCACACCCCACCCCTACCCCCCACCCTATACAGTCTCTGGTGACTCATGCTGCAGAGATAGTTTACTAAGGATTTTATTAGATTATTCTTGTTTAAGGTGGAAAAATTCTAAATTCCATGACCATACATAATCAGGTGTTCTATCTCCCACATCCACCACCCTTTCTATGTATTACAGGAATGTAGGACGAAAATGATTGGATAGACAACAACAAGTGAATTTTTTCTCGGGTCCAGACATCTGTGGATGGGAGAGTGATGATATAAACCTCCATTTTCCATAAAAAAACCATTTGATGGTGGAATACCATTAATCAAGATAGAAGACATTTGTGGATGAGAGAGTGATGCTAGAGACCTCCATTTTCCATAAATAAATCATATGATGGTGGAATACCATTAATCAAGATAGAATATGGGATGATCATTCATAAAAAACATTCATGGAGGTTATCCATGAAAAATAAACTACTAACATGATGAAGTGGGACTATTACCACGTGTTTATGGAGATGCAGAAGAGCCTTTGAAATGTCTTTGTGTAATCTTCTTTTTTCATAGAGATGATATGATTTTCCTAATTTTTGGCTGTAATCAAGGTCCAAAAGGATCGTATGTTCTAAATATTACACCATACAGATATCAAACTGTAGGTAAGGATATTTTATATGACATCATACCCAAATGTGTTGTGCAAGGAATTGATAATCAAGAAAGTTATATATGAGGATATGTAGAATGATTAATTCAAATCTATATAAGACCCATGACTAAGTTTTCTATCATTACAATGGGAGACACTTCCAGTATTAGGAAGTGGAAAGATCATTAGAAGTATCAGGAAAGATACTACATGGATCAAAGTAAGAGTTTCTCAGTGCATATAATATTTGAGAAGAAAAAAATGAATACTAGATAGGGGCTTACCAGTTCACCTTCGTCATTGTCGGTTCTTACTTCCATCCATCCATGTATTTGAGAATAGATTTAGTTGAAACCATTAAATGTAGAAATATATATTTATCATCAAATCAAATCAACCATTTACTCCACATTTTCACACATAATAAGATCTTTAGCCTTCATACAAGAGGTAAATTACCATTACCGAGAAGTAGGAAATAACGATGAAGATGATAGGTGCGTTACCTTATGAATCCATGATTTAGACCCATCCTTCTAGATAAATTAATATAAGGATAATAACTGAGAAGATTTACATCTTATGTTCTAATAAAACCAAAGAATACTATATTGGAATATGCAAGTAATAAAATCATTGGCCACAATTAAGAGAATAAATCTTCAAAAGTAATGGAATAAATTCTATAAGGCATTAATACAAGATGAAAAAGTAATCTGTAAGCATGTATTTTTTATGGAATCGGTAAGCATATGTTTTATGGAATAAAATAGTACAACATTTGGTTATAACTGAATGCATACAGAATCGTACTAATGCCTATTAAAAATGTAGAATCCAAAATATGAATGTAAAAATAAACCCGGTATAGTCCACAATGTTGGATCCAAAAAAGATCTTTGGTAAGATTATGTTAATAGGTGATGTAGTTTATAGTAGTATGTGTATTTTTTCACTAAACTACAAAATAAATTCATATAAATTGGTAGTTTTTGAAGCAGTGAATATCTAAATACATTATGTAAAAAGCTATTAATCCAAATGAACATACAAAGTGCTGAAGTTTTTATGTTGAATGTATATATACAGCGTTTTTAATAACTAGTTAAACTAGTATCTGTGTTGTGGATATGTCATAGATATGAGAGAAAAAAATTCTATTAGAACAAAAAAATGTCAACTAATTCAACTAATATGTGAAATAACCACATGAAATAGATGTTTTAAACATTATATGGATCAGAGAAAAAACATAAACATGGAACATATGTTATGCAGTATCCATGACAGAGGATAATTCAGAAAATAGGGTAAACATATTCCATTTTCCCTAATGTAAATAGAGTAGTATAATAAAATTTTGAATGTAAAAAAATTATGCAGAAATCAAATATGAAAAAAATATGAAACAATCAAACTGTAGTATTACCTTGTAATTACAGATAAAAAGTTCAGTCAATATTTTCACTCCTCTTTGCTAAGTTCTCCTTCCATAAGAGTTGAATCTGTACATAAAGCTTAGAAAACCAATTACAGAACATGAAGAAACATAGTTTTATCAATATTAAGAATGTATTATGTTACCTTACATGATTCATAATAATTCCGACTAAAGAACAGTAATCCAGACATCTTGTTTCAATGAAAACCAGTTATAAGTATTGGGAAAAAATGTACCTGTAGATTTTAAAGAACCCGTAATATAGTTAATATAGATGAATTTTTTGTAAAATAAATACCAGTTGATAGTGGTGTTTTTCCATTCTAAAAATAGATCAATAAACATAATAAATAGAAATGTTAAAACTTATAAAGTTCTTATAGTTATTTCCATCAATTGGTTGAACATTCAGCATGCATGAATAACCACATGAAACATAAACATGTGAAACTAGTACGGAATAGAAACATGTTCAACTAATATGTAAAATAACCAATTTAAATGGATGTTTTAAACATTATATAGATCATAGAAAACACATAAACATGGAACATATGTTATGCAGTATCCATGCCGGAGGCTAATTCAGAAAACAGGGTAAACATATTCCATTTTACCTAATTTTAAAAATCATTGTCTAATATAGTTTTAAATGTAAAAAAATTATGGAAAAATAAAATATGAAAAAATATGAAAAAATAGTGCAGAATAATAGTGTTTCTGTAAAATAGATTAGTCTTATGGATGGTAAAATTGAGGTCATTGACCTATCACCTTACTTTGGGAATAGTATGTAATGGCCATATTTTACCTGTGATGGCTGGTAGGATTGAAGTATTCTTGTATTTATATATCCCATCTATTCCACTAATATGCTAAGAATAATTCCTCATTGATAATAGAACAAATAGTAGTTTATCTTAAATGGATGATGAAATTAAATAAATCAGAAGAAGAATATAAATAAAATGATTTAAAGGAAAAGTATTAATAATTTTTCTATGTTATAAAATGACTTAATTTTGTAAATTCTTAGTTTTTGTATAATAAAAACATTTAGGAATATATAAATGCATTTATAAGAAAGATCAATATCCATAGAGAAGTAAAATTGCATTATCATTGTAATCCATAATTTCAAAAATGAAAATTAGAATTTCATATTGAACACTTGACATAAAGATATTAAATTAAAGGAACACTAAAACTAATTATCAAAATAAAGACCTTCATATCCATCAATTTATGTCCCTATACACAAAAATACGATCTAGATATTGAAAAGCATCAGATAATTAAGATTTTAAAATTTATAATAAAATAACAAAGATATAGATGAGCCTTCAGTAAAGAGTTATGTGAGTCAAGGTTTTAAAAGAATGTACCCTTCCATCAAGATATCCAACTACATGAGGGATAACACTAATTATTTCCAACACCAATAAGTAATATAAGAAAATCTATTCAGAAATATTAAATTAATGAAATCACACACCGTTTAAACTAAAGGACAATAAATTAAGATGTTATAGAAATGGTATGGATTTTTGATTGAGATGATAATAGACCAGAATATTGTAATGGATCCAAGAGGCTAAATAAAATGAAACATGATGATTTATTCAACATATAATGAAAAGAAAACATTAAAAGGATAATAGTTCCATGCCTAAATTCAAAGATAAGAAGAGATACATCCCACTTTCCCAAACATGAAAATCATGATTAAATCTAGAAAAGATTAAACAAATAAAATTTTTGGATGAGATTACATACAAATAAGTCCAGGAATACCAGGTAAAACATTCAACTAAACCATCACTTATCCATTCAAAAACATGTTCATCCATGTGATCTCATCTTATGATGAACAAACTAATCAAAAAATCATATATGGATTTACATATAAAACCATAATGAGGAGAGGTAGAGCACAGAAACATCTTCTAGGAGAATCTTGAAAATAGATTAGGGTGGTCTCTTTTGAAAAGGAAATCGATCTACAATCCAGTTGAGTAAGAAAATCACATAGGATGATGAAAAAATATACCAAAATTCTCTAAATGATTCATTTTCATATGAATATAGAGTTGTGAATCACCGAAGTTACCTTTTATAATGAAAAAGGTGGTGTTGATGAAGCCTGAATCTATAATTTTTCTCCAGCCCCCCTACCAGTCCCCCCTCCCAGTCCATATTTCTCTTATATAATTAACACATGACCATGAATCTTGTTCTTGATTCCATCTCCATATGGACATCAGTTAATAATGTCACTTGCTTCCTTATCAAGGTGACAACCTAATGATCAAAGTTGAATAGAATTTCAATTACATTGTAAATTTAGACAATCCCATAAATATCTTTCTCATTTCTGGAAGTGAGGGAATCGTATGCTTGCCACATATAAGTAAATGATGGATCTTCAGTTATGATCTGGGAAGGAAGGATGTTATATCTTCTTCTATCAAGACATATAGACATATTAAGCTCATAATCTAAGGAATAATATTCCCATCACCTATATAATCCTAGCTTAATCACCAAAGTCATCCTAGGCTAGTCACCTGTGGTATTTTAGGCTCATCACCTAATGAACTCTAGGCTCATCACCTAAGGAATTCCATGCTCATCACAAAAGGAATTCCATTCTAATTGCATGAGGAAGGATGCGATTATGACGAATTAGGAAAGGTGAATCATCCTATTCTTATCACATAATAAATCTTATACTTTTCATATATGGAAATGTAGGGTCCTCTTATTCTCATCACAGAATTCTAGTCATGATTTTCGGTCTAGTGGGGACTAGTCCCCTTAAGCTCATCATATAATTTTGGTCACGATTTAAATTACAATGGGGACTAATCCTTTTATACTCCTCACATAAGACAAATAATGGTATAATTGTCTATAATATCATCATATAACCTATTCAAACTATTATGGTGACTAACCACTCATGGAAGGTCCATATCATATTCCAATACATTCTGAATGCCAACCCATAATAAAAAACATTGATTCATGTAATTTTTAAATATAATTTAATAAAAACTATAAATAAAATCATACACTGATGATCCTCAATGAAAATAAATGTAAATACAATCTTTTATCATCTTTATACTCTCACTAGTGATTCCAAAAAACCCCATGATATTGGATGATTTCCACCATAATCTAGTGGAAATCATCTCCAAATTCGTTCTCATTTTCACTAAATTAGTTAGAAGAGAAATGGGAAAGTGGAATGAAAGGAATATGAGATATCACATTGAATCACCATGTAGGTCCATAAAAACCACCCCATTTAAAGGTGAAATTGAAGGTGAATAGGGGATGAAGCTCCCTTAACCTCCCCTGATTCACTCACATGTGTGGGAGGAAGTTAGGAGGGGTGAGTTGTTTAAAAACTCAAAGTGGATAAATGTTTATTTACCTTTCTTTGAGTGAGTCTCCATACTCATCATTTCAGCATCCATTAAAATATTCATTTTGTTGTGGTGGTGCTCTCCATTTCCTGGGGGAATCCTCAGAAGTACTAAAAAAACAAAACACCGGTCCATTCCTCTATGATGTCATGGACCTATCCAATTAAACCCACAAGCCCTATACACACTAAGGACCATACAAATACCTCAACCCTTTCTAATCATTTTTCAAATGAGAACTAATGAAACCCCTCATGTATAACTCTTTAAAAAATTCCCAACTATAAGGTGATATATCATGGTTTTATTTCCCAAGAAGCACCATTATCACCTAAATTTACCATCTAGTGCATTTTGACTTGATGTTTCCATAGGTGTGAATATATGGCACCATACTTGGAAAATCATAGTATAAATGGGAACCAAAACAAGACATCTCAACCATCACAATTTTCAACCATGCCAAACCAATACAAAATGGTATATTTCTTTATTTTTTAAATAGGGATAATCCCAATGGATAGTCCCTAAAAAACACCTGACCACCTCACCCAAGAAGAGACGCAATAACCAAAACCACGACCATGGTAAACTGATATTTTACTATAGAAAGACAAGTAAAACCAAATTTCCAAACAATAGGGAAAAGGTCACTCCACCTAGGTATTTTCCCTCCAACACATGGATCTCAACTCTGTGGAGGCTCCATGGTGAAAAATCTAAAGCTTAAAATGGTTACAGGTCCACTCATCTATGTTCAGACACACACCCGAGAGCCTATATCACCCTCATGCCTCAATTCACATAACTGAAAATCTTATTGAGAACTTTCAAACAAATATTCTCTAAACAAATAATGGTTCTAAAAATTACCACATCCTTGGAAAACCAAAATTCATACTTCCTAAGAATTTATCAACCAATATTAGATTGAATCTTTAAATTTATCTCAACCATGAGTCATGGATCATGGGGAAAGTTCCAAAGTTATAAGGAACACTGCGTTTACTCATTAGACTAGGAGCAAAGATGAAAACAATAACCACATAACATAATTAAGTAAATTAGTTGGGCCAACGCACCATATGGAGGAGGAAGGCCAGAAGAAGGGTATGGAGGGAGGAACCCTTCTACCGACACACTGAATGGAGGAGGAACTCCCAAATAATGGTATGAAGGAAGGGAGTACCGCTCGAGGGATGGAGAAACCCCTAATGGAGAAGCCGAACCGCGATTGGAGAATCCACACCAGGAATGAAATAACTGCGATGAGGGATGGAGGAACATAAGCCGGTGAGGAAGAACGATAGAGGATAGCAGTGAGGTTGAGAGAGTAAAGCCGTGAGGGAAGATAGGAGGGCGCGGTGAGAGAGGTAATCGGGGAAGAGGAGAGGATGCCGGGGGAGGAGGGCACCACGGTGAGAGGGTTGCGTATCAGAGATGGAGGAGGAGCCTGAATGGAATCGATAAAAAGGGGGACGCATATTGGGGATGGAGGTGGAGCCCAACGGGAATAGAAAAAATAAGGGGGATGGAATTGTGTAGCCACAGATCAAAAATTAAACCATGGCTATAAAAAATTTATAACCACAAACCTATAAAACCGTGGCTTTAGGTCTGTGGATATAACTTAAATTTCTAGTAGTGATCCTTTCTCTTGTATACTTGGAAGTTGTTATTTTTAGATATCCTTGATGGTCCTTAGCTTAGTACACTAACTTAAATAGCTTCCATGTTCCTTTTAGTCAAAATAATAGGCCATAGGTGAAATATTGATCGAAACCTTACTTTATTCCATCATACTTGTTGTATTATTCACTTCCATTAAACATTAATTATCTTGATTCCCCTTTTTTCCCCACTTAAAACATATTCTTGTTCCCTTGAGGTAGTTTTTGGGATGCTTCTTCACACACTTATGACACGCAGTCAGTTGTATTTTCTTCCCTATATGACATTTATCCATTATTCCTATAGAATTCAACACCATTACCCAACTTTTATCCCCTTCCCAATGAGACAATTTATAATCAGCAATTTCCATAAATACATTAATTGAACATTATATTATTTACTTATAACTTTCAAGTCATAAATTGATAATGATTTTTAAATATTTATCTTTAGTTAACTAAAGAATTATTCTTCATTATTTTTTTGGTCAATGAAAAAGATAGAGGAATACCTTGAAAGAATTGTAATGTTTTCTTCATAATAATTGATTAATTCATCTTCCATTTTCATGAGTCCAAGTAACTCTCTCTACATATTAAGATAGATAGGGTGAGGAAAAAAATCATTGAAAAATATTTTATTAAATTATTCCTACTCTATTTATTTGATGCGTTCGTTGAGTTTCATATTCTTGATCACTATCCACCACGGATAAAATTCTTCCTATAAGTGAAAAATTACCAATATAAATTTATATTGCTTGGAGCATTGAATAAAATAGAATATATTCTCAATGGTAATAACCTGCTCAACTTGTCATAGGAATACTCCCCACCATAATAAATCCTTGTTACTAATATATGGGCACAATCCTGATTAATACCCACCACCAGCTGAACACATTATTTCCTAATACTATCTAACATTACTTGATCAATACATCAACCTGAACTTTACTCCAATTTTTTTTTAATATAGTCATGCCTCATACAACCACTTTCCAATCTAAAACAAAACACCAATGGACAATTGGTCTTGATAGGATTACCCAAGGTTGATGACCTTATCCACCATCACACAACGTGGAAATATCATTCCACTATGGTACTTAACTAGACCCATTAAAACTTTCTAATGAGATCATTATATAAATACTTGCCTACCCCGAAACACAAAATATCTATCAACTGGTTTACTTCCAGGTTCATGGTGCTTTCTTCTATAGAACATAACCCACAAGGTAAATTTTAAAACTACAGTGCTTTCCCCCACTAGGATCACCCACTGATACTTAATGTTAAGGGTCATATGAAATTATTTCCATGGTTCCAAAACACATAAACCAACTCTTAGTTATGATATCAGTCTAAAATCATTACAATTACTCACTCTGAATCCTAGAAAAAATCAGCGAGTTCCACCCCACCATTAACATGATCCAATATTAATAATTTTCCTTATAAGCATGGTTAAATAATTAATTATACCCACCATATATAATATGATATGTATCAAGTGGCTTCCAACCCTCCATGTCTATTTACATGTGAAAATAATAGTTGGACCCACACTAGATGGCTATTCCAAACACATAACCAATACACATAATCACGTTTCCTTATACTCTAGATACATTACAATATTATCAAAAACATTATTAATAAAATATATCCTCAACATTTAATGTAATCCCATAGTTTAATTTCCAATCAACTTAGGTCATCATTGTGCTCTATCATGAGCATTGATTCCCCATCAATCAGAACCACCCAAAGATCATCCCTAAAACATATTGTGACAATGTTCATGATTAAATTTTATTTGAAATCATATTTTAAATTTATACAATAATTCTCCATATAATACAGATAATTTAGATCCACCAGCCCAACAACTAGTTTCACCATGTATACGGCTTCTCAACATGAGTATCAAATGTTCCATGACTGATTTTTTACTCCCAACCATGGAGTGTCCTTATCATCACCCAAACAAAGAAACTCCTGATATTCATGGACCATGTTGTATTCATAAATTAACTAACATATAGAAACCTCTGTCAGACTTGAGAACCAGATATGATACACCAATAAATGACCATATCTTACTTATAAGAACATAATCCACAAAATTCATTGATACCTCAATCAATATGAGGGCCTCACCCCTAAATAGTCCATGGTTCTCTCACCACCACACATGTTTAATTATATGAACCTTGTAAGAAAACTCATTAGAAATAACATACACCTACCTGTGATGGTACCTTCATAGAACACTCAACCACACCCCCTATCTATGATGCCTATATTAGGACCAACTTGGTCTAACTATGCTAGATCACATTGATCCTTAATATAATCACCACCATCTTGGAATATACATATTAAATATCATCGAATATTTGGGAAGTCATGCATAAAATCATCAAAAATTCCTCAGTGACCTCACTCAAAGAAGAAATTTCTAACCAAAACTATTATGGCTCCATGAATATCCTCTAAGAAGTGATGAAATGATTCCAAACATAACTATGTCATCCCGCCTTTTTATAACATAACTTTTCATTACATTTTACAAAACCGAGGATCTTTAAGGTTTAGTGTCTTGGAAACCAGGAACTTAAAACATGAAAACATAAAACATCCTTCTTAAACAATTGAAAGGATTATCCTTATGTTTATCCTAGGTTCATTACTGCATCTCATAACCTGGGTACATACATCAAAAGAAAGGGTGAGCAGAAGGCATAGTAAGGGAAACAAGGGCAAACATTTAACATTTGAACTTGAGATACATCAACAATGTCATGAAAAAGAACTTTAAGGCATGAGAAAGAAATCATGAGGCATATCATAATAAAAATAACGTATTTCATAACTCGAAGATGTGGATACAACATTTAATATTGACAATAATTTCCGTTTCACCAAGGTCCATCCCCAATGTGTCATTAAAAATTACCAAGGTTATTCACCAAGGGGTCGTTAAAAATGGTCATCTCTAGAGATTAAGTCTTTACCCAATGCATTGGAGCGCTATCAAGGTGCACCCTTAATTTTACTTTATTATAATGTGAGCCACATATTTGATCATCAATCATTTCATAAATAACCCATATAGAATAAAATAAATGGGTTTCATTTCATAATCATAACGTTTTAAAAACTGCTTTAAAGACATGATCTTTATGTCACTTTAAACCCACAGAAAGGGAAAGCGGGTCTCATGTATGTAAATCCCAGAATTTAAAATAGAAATTTTTTGTATATATGTGAATAACCATTTATAAGAAAGATATTTGAGTATTAACTTAATAAAATAAATGAATTTGAGAATAAGAGAGAGACATTTTGAGATGGAAATTCTGCAGCATAACGGCTATGTTACGAGGTTTTAGAAAACATTGAAAAGAGAGGGGACATGAGTCACCCAATCATAAATGATCCATAAAAAAGTAGGGGGAAAGAATATAAAGGATTTAAGAACATGGTAATTAAATTTTAAAGAAATACCATATGAAATGAACAACATGAAAGGAAAACAAAAAATAAGATTTCTCTTATGAAAATTCGGCAGCCTAACGGCGTCACTTAAAATTCAACAAAATGAATTTAAGAGATCAAATAGGGTCTCTCATCATATGAACATAGAAGATCAGTATTATAGATATATAGATCATACCACAACATAATAAAAAGGAACTTGAAAGACTTGACATGAAAGTAGAATTTTGAAAAATGAGAAAGGTGAAAGAATCCCTTAAAAAATTTGGCAGCCTAACGGCACCACTTAAACTTCAACAAAAAATGAATTTGAAGAGATCAAATAGGGTCTCTCATAATATGAAAATATAATATCAGTATGATAGATATAGTTATAATACCCCAAAATAATAAAAAGGAAATTTAAAGACTTGACATGAAAGTAGAACTTTGAAAAATGAGAAAGGTGAAAGAATCCCTTAAAAATTCGGCAGCCAAAATGCGCCACTTAAACTTAAACAAAAATTAATTGACGAGATCAAATAGTGTCTCTCATCATATGAACATAAAAATTACAGAATGATGAATATAAAATATCATCACCAAACATAATAAATATGAGCTTAAAAGAAATGACATAAAAGAGAGTACTTAAAAAGAAAGAGAGAGGTAGGATCCCTTATCTTAAACGTAACTCTTAAAACTCAAAGGTTGGGATTGTGAGGGCTTGGGGGAACCTTGGGAGGACTCCTTGGGAGGTAATGAGACCATAGATTCATTGGGGAGAGTTGGGAGTCGAATGGATGAAAGTATGTCTTGGTATTTATAGGGAAAGTGAGGGGACAAGGCATTAATGGCCAAGGGACACCTCACAAGTGGTTTTCTCAAAACCATGGGCTCTCCCATGGTATTTCCCATGGATTTAGGCCACAAGGGGCCCCCATACAATAATTCATCACCTTTGGTCAGCCAACTCTTAAAATATCTCATTACATCATCATGACACAGTTATGATGTCATTAAACATACCGAAACCCTAAAACTGTATTTTTACTATTCACTGAAAATTTGACTTTCTCAGAAAAATACCAAAATTTAAACTTAACCAAATATCGATGCTCTGATTTCAAAAATGAACTCCATTTTATAAAAATAATTTTCTAAATATTTTTAATTTAATTTTTAAATAAATACACTATTCACCGAAAAATCATTTTTTTCAGAAAAATCCCCAAAAATTAACTTAACATAATATCAATGCTCTGAGTTAAAAAATTAAATCCATTTTATAAAAATAATTTTCTAAATATTTTTAATTTAATTTTTAATTAAAAAACACTATTCACCCGAAAAAACTAATACTTGACTAATAATTTATGAAACCATTATTTAACCATTTTATTGAATCACATTACTCAATCACGGTGCCTAGATTATATTAATAATTTCTTTAAGTGATTTTACTAATCCATTTGGTCACATTACTAATCCTAAGCATAAAATCACTATTCATAATTTACTATTCATCAAAAATTAAGTTGATCTTATTAGACTCTAAATTTCGTACTGAACATAATTGTAGAAGACAATTTTTTGAAAATAATTACAAATTTTTAATTATTTAAGGTTTACATAATTTTTTTTAAAATATCCTTTCTCTAAAATTCACCAATAATATGCATACTATATTTATCCGGACATTTGAAAATTCATAAACTTCATCATAAGAAGAAATCTAAATTTTTATTTAAAACAAAGGATTATACAAGGCAGTTATGGTCTCCTTACATAGCCCCTTATCACACCAGCATAGGACCTAAGTGTAAGGTGTGATAAGGTGAGAGAATCCGAGGGAGGCTCGGCCAACATCGCACGAGTAGTAATTTCTATCAGTTTGAACTTCTCACGAAGGCAATTCCGTTCTAGATTCACACGATGAAGTTCAGCTTGGGTTTGGTCCAGAGCAAAGCCCAGTGGTGCTACCTCCTTCCCAAGTTCTGTTAGATGGGCTTCGATCGGTCCAAGACTACTGGGTGAGGCCATCAAATCTTCTTTCTATATTAATTAACCAAGATTACTTGTATTTAGAGACAATAATCGAAACATTTAGTTTCCAGCGGTCATATAGACCAACAATCATATAACAGTCAAAAACCAACAGTCTCATTTTAATTATACTCATGTTATCAAATGAAACAGTTTTGTTGAGTATAAAAATAAAATAACACACAAAATTAGGAAATAAGATTTATTCAAAATTTCGGGTCGTTACAATCTTCCCCCTTAAGAAATTGCGTCCTCGCAATTTTTTAAAATTGTGTTTTGAAATTTCATTGAAAGTCCCACATCGGAAAAAGAGTCAGTAAAACTATTACTTTAAAAGAAAGAAAGGGAAGTACAAAGGTCACCCGAGTTAACCCATACTAGGATTCCATGTAGGAAAACATGGACATGGAGGAGAAAAAAATGGACACATTCTGAGGGAGAGTGATAGAAAACATGATTAGGAGAAAGTTAACAACAAGAAAATCACAAACTTATGATGGGTTAAACGGTATTTGATTTCCCAGTAGGAATGGTTAATAGACAATGTTTTTGTTTTACGTTCCTTTTCATAGTTTTGAGGAATTCATTTACTACATAGAATAAAACACAGGGAAATATTACTACCTTTAAGTAGAGTTTCATCCTTTAATAAGTTTCTACTGAAACTAATCTTTTCTCCAAACGATGAGCATTCAAAACTACTTGGTCTCATCAAAGCACAAGAATCATCTTCTTGAGAGTCACGTAATACAAAAAATATTAACTATCAATTTATGCTATCTTTAAACATTATCCCAAAAACAGAAAGGGTAAGATAAAACAACTCTTCAAAAAGAAAGAATCCCATAGGAAGGGAAACTAATTTTAAATCTTCAAAGTTCCATGGTACTACCCAAAGTTCATCATAGACCATTCCATAAATAACTGTCCTTAAAAATCCTCAAAATAAACCAAACTAAGATTGAAACCCAATTATAAGAATGATCGCATAACATAGTCTTCAAAGATAGACTTTATCGTTCATCTCCAAACAACATCAACCACTCTTGTCATCTTATAACAAAAGTAACTAACCTAATCACATTTCCCCAAGATAGGTTAATCATTTCCATATGTAACCTAAATTACTATAAGTCCACTTTAAATTCATATATTCTTCAAAATATAAGTCAACCTTTACTCCTCAAAGAAAATACCGTAGTAAACTATTTACCTCGATCATATAGGGTTCTTAAAATAGTGAACGTCTTCCAAAATAATAATCATCTTTTAATCCCCTAATCACCCTTTTTTAAGAAGAACTGCTTCACTGCATCAACATGTGGTACATAAAAATAAATGTTTTCCTTAATGATATAAAATCATCTTAGGTAGTGACTCGATGATCTTAGAAAACATAAAAGATATTCTCATAGAGCACGAACTAAAATACAACATGACATAGACAATTATTGCGAAGAAGTTACATGTACTTCAGTCATCATGATCCATCTCAGCATAGGACTTGCATTGTTCCCTTGTCCTCAAAGATTGTTGATGCTAATCATGCTTCCCATCCATTCCAAGAGATCATTTCCTTGGATAATGTCTAACTTCTCCACATTTATGACATCGAAATGTATAAGGTACATTAGATCGAACCTTATCTCCATTCATCACATTATCCATTTTTTTAAATCAATTTAATACTTTATGCCCTATCTTCCCACACTTAAAACATCTCCCGGTTCCTTTGTGACATTCTCCTTGGTGCCTCTTCCCACACTTTTTGCAAAAAAGAAATTGGGTATTCTTTCCCTTATCAACTTTATTAGATGAACATCCTTGAGACTTTGTCTTATTCTTCCTTGATGAATTTGGGCATTCAACTAGGTACCAATTATTAATTGTTATTTTTGATAGTTGGTTTGGCATAATCACAATATGTTCAACATGATCTTTCATCATCTCTATCACATTAATAGGTAAATAGTCAAGTTTCCTATCACATTGGTTGTTGGGACATGTTCTTCCATTTCCCGCCATTAACTAAGAAAAGAAAGTACAATTAGGGGCTTAAATACTTAGCCAATAATCAAGAAAAGGAACTTAAATAATAAAAGGATAACTTGTAGAAGAAAAGTATACCCTAACTTGTGATCCCCTAGGTTCCAAACTAGTTTATCCATGATCATATATTCTTATGTGAATCTTTATTTTATTTTATCTTTGTTCCTTTAATAATGGTTCATACTAAGTTTATGAATTTATCAAAGCATATCCCCCGGGAGTGTCGTAACCAAGAGTGCAGCAAGGCCTGTTGTCGTGCACTAGTTCCCGTTCTAGTCTAGCTCAAAGTGGTGTTTTTGGGTTTTACCCCTATGTACATCTGTGCTAGAGCCACCTCTACCTGCTCGTATCCAGACAAGGATGTATTTTCTTGGCAACCCCTTACTCAATACTCACCAAAATACCAGGAAGATTTCTTATATTTAAAATTTTCTATAGGGTTATTCCTAGAGTTTTTATATCCTAATTTCCACAAATAACAAAACTATCATTTGATACCAACAATGGAATCCCTCCTTTTTTATATCATAACTTTTCATTATGTTTTACAAAACCGAGGATCTTTAAGGTTTAGTGTCTTGGAAACCAGAAACTTAAAACATGAAAACATAAAACAACCATCTTAAACACTTTAAAGGATTATCCTTATGTTCATCCTAGTTTCATTACTTCATCTCATAACCTGGGTACATACATCAAAAGAAAGGGTGAGAAGAAGGCTTAGTAAGGGAAACAAGGGGAAACATTTAACATGTGAACTTGAGATACATCAACAATATCATGAAAAAGAACTTTAAGGAATGAGAAAGAAATCATGAGACAGATCATAATAAAAATAACGTATTTCATAACTTTAATATGTGGCTACAACATTTAATATTGACAATCATTTCTGTTTCACCAAGGTCCATCCCCAAGGTGTCATTAAAAATTACCAAGGTTATTCACCAAGGCGTTGTTAAAAATGGTCATCTCTAGAGATTAAGTCTTTACCCAATGCATTGGAGCGCTATCAGGGCGCACCCTTAATTTGAATTTATTATCATGTGATCCAAATATTTCATCATCAATCATTTCATAAATATCCCATATAGCATAAAATAAATGGGTTTCATTTCATAATCATAATGTTTTAAAAACTGCTTTAAAGACATGATCTTTATGTCACTTTAAACCCACAGAAAGGGAAAGCGGGTCTCATGTATGTAAATCCCAGAATTCAAAATAGAACATTTTGGTATATATGTGAATACCCATTTATAATAAAGAGCTTTGAGTATTCACTTAATAAAATAAATTAATTTGAGAATAAGAGAGAGACATTTTGAGACGGAAATTTTGCAGCATAACAGCTTTGTTACGAGGTTTTATAAAACATTGAAAAGAGAGGGGACATGGGTCACCCACTCATAAATGATCCATAAAACAGTAGGGGTAAAGAATATAAAGGATTTAAGAACATGGTAATGAAATTTTTAAAGATATACCATATGAAATGAAGAACATGAAAGGAAGACAAAAAATAAGATTTCTCTTATGAAAATTCGGCAGCCTAACGATGTCACTTAAAATTCAACAAAATGAATTGAAGAGATCAAATAGGTTCTCTCATCATATGAACATAGAAGATCAGTATGATAGATATAGATATCATACCCCAAAATAATAAAAAGGAACTTGAAAGACTTGACATGAAGTAGAACTTTGAAAAATGAGAAAGGTGAAAGAATCCCTTAAAAAATTCGACAGCCTAACGACGCCACTTAAACTTCAACAAAAAATGAATTTGAAGAGATAAAATAGGGACTCTCATAATATGGACATAGAATATAAGTATGATAGATATATATATCATTAACCAACTTAATAAAAAGGAACTTGAAAGACTTGACATGAAAGTAGAACTTTGAAAATTGAGAAAGGTGAAAGAATCCCTTAAAAATTTGGCAGCCTAACGGCGCCACTTAAAATTCAACAAAAATGAATTGACAAGATCAAATAGGGTCTCTCATAATATGAACATAAAAAGTATAGAATGATGAATATAAAATAATATCACCAAACATAAGAAAGATGAGCTTAAAATAAATGACATAAAAGAGAGTACTTAAAAAGAAAGAGAGAGGTAGGATCCCTTACCTTAAACGTAACTCTTAAAACTTGAAGGTTGGGACCGTGAGGGCTTGGGGGCACCTTGGGAGGACTACTTGGGAGGTAATGAGACCATATATTCGTTGGGGGAGAGTTGGGAGTCAAATGAATGAAAGGATGACTTGGTATTTATAGGGAAAGTGAGGGGACAAGGCATTAATGGCAAAGGGACACCTCACAAGTGGTTTTCTCAAAACCATGGGCTCTCCCATGGTATTTCCCCTATAGTTAGGACACATGGGTCCCCCATACAATAATTCATCAACTTTTGTCAGCCAAACCTTAAAATATCTCATGACATCATCATGACACAGTTATGATGTCATTAAACATACCGAAATCCTAAAACGGTATTTTTACTATTCACTGAAAATTCAACTTTCTCAGAAAAATCCCAAAATTTTACCTTAACCAAATATTGATGCTCTGATTTCAAAAATGAACTCCATTTTATAAAAATAATTTTCTAAATATTTTTAATTTAATTTTTAAATAAATACCCTATTCACTGAAAATTCATTTTTTTCAGAAAAATCCCCAAAAATTACCTTAACATAATATCAATGCTCTGAGTTCAAAAATGAAATCCATTTTATAAAAATAATTTTCTAAATATTTTTAATTTAATTTTTAATTAAAAAACACTATTCACCCGAAAAAACTAATACTTGACTAATAATTTATGAAACCATTATTTAACCATTTTATTGAATTACATTACTCAATCAAGGTGCCTAGATTATATTAACACTTTCTTTAAGTGAGATTACTAATCCATTTGGTCACATTAATAATCCTAAGCATAAAATCACTATTCATAATTTACTATTCATCAAAAATTAAGTTGTTCTTATTAGACTCTAAATTTCGTACTGAACATAATTGTAGAAGACCATTTTTTGAAAATAATTATTCATTTTTAATTATTTAAGGTTTACATAAACATTTTTTTTAAATATACTTTCTCTAAAATTCACCAAAAATATGCATACTATATTTATCCGGACATTTGAAAATTCATAAACTTCATCATAAGAAGAAATCAAAATTTTTATTTAAAACAAAGGATTACACAAGGTAGTTACAGTCTCCTTACATAGCCCCTTATCACACCAGCATATGACCTAAGTGTAAGGTGTGCTAAGGTGAGAGAATCCAAGGGAGGACGACCAACATCGCACGAGTAGTAATTTCTATCAGTTTGAACTTCTCGCGAAGGCGATTCTGTTCTAGCTTCACACGATGAAGTTCGGCTTGGGTTTGGTCCAGAGCAAAGCCCAATGGTGCTACCTCCTTCCCAAATTCTGTTAGATGGGCTTTGATCGGTCCAAGACTACTGGGTGAGGCCATCAAATCTTTTTTCTATATTAATTAACCAAGATTACTTGTATTTAGAGACAATAATCAAAACGTTTAGTTTCCAGTGATCATATTGACCAACAATCATATAACAGTCAAAACCCAACGGTCTCATTTTAATTATAATCAGGTTATCAAATGAAACTGTTTTGTTGAGTATAAAAATAAAATAACACACAAAATTAGGAAATAAGATATATTCAAAATTTAGGGTCATTACAATAACACTAATACTGTCTCATTTATTGAGTTTCTCTAAGATCTAATTGATTTAATATGGACCTAAATGTGGCCTAGTTCACCAATCCCAAACCAAATAGACCCCACACATAGACAACATGAACCACTTTGATCATGGGAAAAAAGTGGGTTCTTGCTCCCAAGCTATCTAGTTACACCACCTAAGCATCCCCACACCCCTCAAATATCTACTTTTCACCTTTATTTATCTGAAACCTAGTGGTAGAATACTCCTTGGTAACCATTTTACACACTCAAATCACAATACCTTGAGTCGTACAACTATGATACCCTCTCACACATCAGGTTAAGCATCTAAACAATCCATAACTCACCCCATGACCACCCTTCACCTAGGATTCATTCGAGTACATAGCCATTAACCACCCTCAATGCATACCATAATGCATCTAAAAACAATAGGGTCTAACATTACACTGATCTCACCTTCAAAATATATCTAAGACACTATGATCACTAACACTCAGTATGTCATAAACCCTAAAAGACAAGGTAATTATTAAGCCTTCATCAACCCTTATAAGGGTATCCTCACCCATAGGTCACGTCACACCCAAACCAAAACACCTCACCATAACCTTCTCACCCTAGCCAAGAATTCCCAAGGCATCTTCATGCCTAAAATTAATGCTTCTAGAAATTTATCATTCCTTGGTTCCAACCCAAGTGTTTCACTGCACATCAATAATCCTAGAAAAATCCATCTAGGATCACCACTGACCATACCATCGAAACTCTACTAGGGGATAACTAACCAGGAATCTAAATGATCATGCCCTTCAAAATTAGCCTTAAACAGAGGGTGCTATAATAGTAAGTGCTCTTACTCCTAAAACCCAAGTCATTTAAAATCACCAAAACCACATTCTTGATAGCACCTCTTATTTACCAATACCATAAGTCGAATCTTATTCCCACTCTTCAATTATCTAACCATAAAAAATAATGGGTTAACCCCCATCATGGGTCACCCTCACAGATCACTAAGTATTGACTCACTAATAACCAAGGTCACACCTAAGAGTCAGTTTTTCATTCCACCCAAATAAGACACCAAAGAACCTAGATATAGCTCTTCACAAACATCTTCATAGACATATCAAAATCAGATGACACCTAACATGAAAAAATAACCATCAGACTCAAGGATATCATACATATGCATGAAGACATACATACCATAAAGAATCACATCCAAAGGTTTCTTTCTAGAAAAACCCACCCATAAAAAGGATCAACGCCATTCACACATGGTCAAAAAAGTGGTTCTCCCATGATCCCCACCTACCACCCAAGGATACAAACCATTATTTTAGAAGGATTCATATTTATCTCACCATATATATGGCTTAAATTATTGAGTTTCTTTATCTAGTCTCACATAACTAGGAATAATTAAATAAGATTCCAATCACAAGTTATGTGAAAAAAACTAACAATCTACTTAATAACATTTTATTTAACCACATATATCATTTACTTTGATCTAGGTCTAATATTTACTATTCATTTAAGTTGTTATCAATTTCAAAGTTCCCTTAAATTTTCAAATTTCACAACAAAATTCCTATAAACAATGTTTTAGTTGCAATTTATAGAGGAAAAACCCTTTAAGTTGTGGTTAGAACCCCATTTAACTGATACTAGTTTAGATTAAAAATTAAGAGACCACTATTTAAGTGTAATTGCATTTAATATTAATCACATGTTTTTATAACTTAGGTTATCTATTGAGCCCCATTCACTATGCACATCCATTTATCATTATTCCCATAAGACTCACATTTAGGTCTTTTCATTTTCATCAAGATACCAAACTTTAATCATTCATCATTTATTTAGGAATCAAATTCTATTTTTGGTTATATATGATACCATTCATAAGTTATTAAGTGAAAACCTTATAATTTTCTTAATTTCACCTTATTTAACCAAACCATACATTTAAAAAATCATTTACTTCTGCCTATTTAACTTAAAGACTATCAAGGTGTCAGTCAAGTAGAATGACACCATACATTTATATGTGAAAACACTATATAAATTGATGTATACAATTTAAATAACTAACCCCTATTAATTATTTAAATCCACAGGTAGATATAAATCACTCTCACTTATAATCCACAACAGTAAATAAAACACTTGAAAATGTGAATCCTAGGTAACTATTAATCATAGTAAACATAAAAATGAAATATAAATATTATATTCCTAAAATTAAGCATTATCACACACACATACTCTTGTCATACTGACCAAGAGTAAAAATCCCATGAATTAAGAACATTACACCCAAGTTTACCCCTCAAGGATGAAATTAATCAACTATAAAAGAAAAAATAAAGAGAAATAACCCCCCTTATTGGAAACATGGATTTCCATGCATACATGGGGATACAAATTCTAGGAACAAGATAATTAAAAGGATTTGGTGATATCCTAGTCTCCTATTAACCATACCCAAATAGTAAGAGAAAGAAAAACTACTCTGATACCATTTTTAAGGCCCCAAACTTAATGCCATTGAACTGTTTCCCTAGTTCAATGTGATACATGGAATTAAGTACACCTCCTTATAAAATAGAGTCTATTGGCTAGTATGAAGTTATTGTGAGGTTACCATAGGCATTCTATTCCCTCGTTATTAGAGTACACACCAAAAAATTAAATGAATAAATTAGGTACGACATCATAGATAAACATCACAACCAATGGAAGTGCTGATAAAATAAATATAAAATTGCATATGATAACATATTAATATTCTATACATACCATATTAGATCCCCCATGGATGGATTGTACACAAGTAGAACTAAAATAAAAAAAATAAAACTAAGGCTAACCATCCCTAAAATTGTCTCAAGTTTAGACCATTCCCATCCTATGACTCTAACCAAGTAAGACAAATCATCAAGCCTCAACATTGTCCCATTACCTACACATTTAATGCAGTTCCATGATTCATTTATCCACCCTAAGAGTGCTTCAATATGATTTCTATTGGCCTTAGGCATGCTTTCCCGTACACCAAAGGATTTTGACTAGCAACATGGTGTAAAAGAGTTATAGTGGGGACACTATACCCTCTTGTAATGATGTAATAATGGCCTAAGTAATTATATAATATGAAATGGAAAAGAAAGAGAGATAAAAATTGGACCAGTAACCCGCCCAAGGTGGAAACACAAGCAATGTCATAAAATATCATAATCATAATAAAAAATAGTAACAAAATAAATAATCAAGAAAACATGCCATTTGTATCTACTGAACAAAACATGCATACAAAAAATAAAACAAAATACGATAAACAGGAGGTTTGTTGATGTAAGACCTCAATAAACACATATATAACATACTGATAAAAAAGGAAAAAAAAGTAAACTCCAACTATGGTAAGATCCCATGGTCCCTGTGGTCCATCTCATTCTAACACAAACACTTGGATCTAAATCCAATGCCTTGCCCCTTACCTAAAAACAAAAGCAAGAAATCTACATGCACCCTAAATGGATAGTTTAGGGTGTGAGAAGTAATCTTAGTAGACCACCACCAATGTGTGCCTATCTTACATTTGTTCTTTAATAGGTGTGTAATAAAAATAAAGAAAGGAAATGCATGCAATTAATAAACACAAGCACCCCGGGTGCTCGACAGTCAATAGAAAGCTATCACATACTTTATACAATTATAGAATACTATAGAGAAGATGATATTGAGATCATAGGCCAAGGATTACATTAATTTAAAATAATATAGTTGAACCCTCAGGTTCCACCTCTAGTAAATTCACCCAGAACCATGCGACAACAACACCTCATGTCCATGAAAAGTCACTAAAGTCCCAAAGGCAGGCCCAAATCAAGTACCTGGTTCCACAGACCTCATATTATAAGTAACCCCATCGACCCTTGTCATGATGTCTAAGGAAAAATGATATATGTCCTCCAAATAATATCACCATTATCTCAACAGCCAATGTCCCATGGTATGATGATATCCATCCTGCCAAATAAGTCTTGGCCCAATATCCTCAAGTACATCTTGTCTCATCCCCATACGATAGTGTCATCACTATCATCTGATGGATCATCACCATCCCTATAGATTTATATGACAATCACTTCCAACAATAATTACTATGACGCAACTATTAGAGGCCTCTAACCACAGGAGTGGTCAATACCACCTCAAAATATGAGTCATCTCGTGTGAACAAGACTTTAAATGGAATGTTTTACAACACGAGTGAGAAGTAATCACCAAATAAAAACCTAATCCACACCAATCAGGAACCTCATGCCCCTATGAACATGTCTATAAACCTAATGGCTATTTATCCAAATCACACGATCTGTGCCAGTAACCAGATGAACTCTTAACCTTAATTGATGACTATGTCACCCAACTAGATATCCACATCACTCAGAAAATATATATAACAGTCCATGTCTATCCTAATGATCACATAAACTCAGTCCAAATTTCCAACTCTATCTCAATACTTCAGTGGAGCCTATCATGATCCAACAGATCTCACAAAAAATTCATAAATAAAAAATAATTCAATATAATTAAATTTAACAACTCAATTTAAATAAAACAACCCCCTGACCTAATATGACTAAGGTCCAAAGCCTCTCACTAGTATTGCACCACTCGAAGTCTTATTTCAGTATTCCAATAGGCATATCAGGGGTTCAATTAATTAATTAGAAGACAATAGTTAAATCATTAGGGTCTTGCTGAGAGTACCTAATGGTGCACTCAAATCTCACCACCAAAACACTCATAAAACCACAAATAAAGATTAGAAACACCTAACTCATGCTGGTAGATGCCCACACATATTGTCTTAGCCTCTAACTCGGACCAATTTAGAATAAATTAGAGTTTTAGATAAACAAATTTCAAATAGTGTAAAACTAATCACACGGATTTAGCTCACTGTATATCAAGGGAAAAGAAGAATAGAAAAAAGAGGATTTATGGTCTTATCTATATAGATCCAATTCACCCGATGATGATCAAAACGGATCCCAGAAAGATAAGTTATCTCATAACCCAATAGATAAGGTGGAGCAACCGATGAATCCTATAGGAAGAAATCTATGTGATGGGAGAAGAAAGAAAATAAAGAAATATATGTAGGGGAAAAAATCGTAATTCCACCCTTTTAACGAGCCTCATGGTTAGTTCCCATGGTTTTACAAACTGTGTGGAAACCATGTGACTTCTACTTCTTAATATCCATACCTTTCATGGTTAGATAACATGGTTAAACCAAACCATGCACAAAACATGTGTGATACAATGCAAAGGTACTAACCATTTTTCATTAAGCGCGCAACTTGCACACGGTTTTACCTGACCATTCGCAATTCATAGAAATACCTATGTTAAAAACTAAAAAGTTTCTTGCATGAATGTGCACCCCATAATGTATGGTTTATTAAATAATGATCAGTACATCTAGATTGAACATGGTTTTTCTTTGGAGGCCATAGGGTTTTTCCAAATCGTGTGCCTTAGCTTGTTCATTTTGTAAAGTTTTAGTTTTCGGTATCTAACACACCCAAAACCATATTAAATCCTTGTGACACTTGATAAGAATTAAGAATCATCTAAAAGTAATGCCTTGGGTCAAGGAAAATCTTTGAATTAAGTTCATTTTATCAAGAAAAGAGTTTTTTACCCACCAATCTATGAAAATTAAAAATGAGCGAGGAATTAGACCAGCTCAAAAAACCCAAGATGTTACAATCTCCCAACCTAAACATAGCTCATCCTTGAGATATAAAACAAAAATATGAGATGATAATGAACATACCAATATCTTTAAAATTAACCTAGAATACCCTGATCCAAAGGGAACAACTCAACTACCTCAAGGGGTCTCCCCACCTTAGGAGTTACCTACCCCAGTCACATCCCAACCAAAAACTAAAATCAAACCGATGGTCCATCGACCATCCTTGGACTCAAAATCCTACCATAATGCATTGTCACTCCTTATCCTTATTAGGTGATCTTGTGTCATACCAGACACCCATTAAAATTCTACACTACATTGGTGCCGACCTCATGACCATGTCACACATGGCACATATGATGTCCCATATCTCATTAGATGCTCAAATTAGTCTTGGTGTCTCACACCTCAAACAAGTCCTACATCACATCGATGCCTAGATACCAATGTACCAAATACAAGCCAAAAATCCATCTATAACCACATATAAATCCTTGTGTCATAATTCTCATATGTATATATATATGTAACATATCGGAGCAGATTCCAACCTACTAACCAATGTCTATTTAGTCTGTAAATACATCCCGTGAACCTTGTACACCCAAAATAGACATGACTCTAAAATCCCATGACAAAATAAAACAAAATAATACCCATGTCAAGACCATGGAATACCTCTTACCATCATCAGCTAACTAGCCAGATCTGACCTTGTCATCTCCATGACATGCACCTAGCCTGGAGCTCAAATGCTTAAAGCCCAACCTCCCTACGGTTCTGTACCATCCACCAGCCACTGACCCCATTGTTGGGTCCTTCTTTGTCTCTTGCAAAATCCATGTGTAGCTGAATCCTAGATACCATCGCCTGGTACCACTCCTAGTCCGATATTAGAACCCTGAGTCTACCTCAGTCCCTTTCTACCCACTATCCAATAAAGCTTCCTACAGGACCTCTCGAGATGATCGACCTTTCATCATGTCATGCACTCCTTTGGAGGCCAATCACATTGAGTCAAGACATGTCCTAGATATCGACACTGGAAGAACATCATCGATGATCCACTCTGAGGTGGTATGCCTACAACCCCAGCTTGATTGAACTACTGGAACTCCTCTCAGCCCCGCCTCCTAAAATCTAAAGCGTTTCCACTGAAATCACTTGACTCCATCGCTTGACTTGAGTAAAACCAATCCATCATATTTACCTCATCTATGAGCACCTGATTCACTAACTCTTAGAATGAGGAAAACCTAATGAATTTTACCCCCAAATGAATGGAATTCCCTAAACCATCCTCAAAATACCTCATCCTCAAGGTTTCGTTGCCTACCATACCAAGTGCAAAACAAGACATGTCATCTCAACGAACATCACTGCATACCCCATGATAGACATGTCATGTAATTCCCCGACCCTAGTTACCCAGATTCAGTGCATTATTACATAACATTGGCATGATCACAAGGGATCAAATCTCGAAAGACTAATCAGTTTAGTAGACTTGGAAATACTAGATACATTCATATGTTTTATATTACATCATGAAATAAAAACATCGACAACATTTTGTCCCCCTTTTGAACACACTTATATCAATCACCTATCCCACCAAGTCAACCATAAAATACTTCTTCACATCCTTGAAAAAATAAAACATAGAAAGGGGTGAGCTTAGATTCTCAGTAAGGATAACAATATATCAGAAAATTTCATAAATAAGCATAAACATTTAAGGAAATGTATAACTAAATGAAAATAATTTTCAACTTAAACTTCAGCATAATATGGGGAAAAGATAAAATCAAATAATTCCATTTACTTATTCACATGGATATTCTACTAGGCGAATAATCACATGTAATATCAATAGCCACTTTCATAATGATGGAATGCATAATGCCAGACTCCATAACCACATAGTCAAGGACTTGTGCCAAGAATAAAAATAAGATTTTTCAAGGCCTTGTTCCAAGACACTAGTTTGTCTCATGAGACATACCAATGCATCAAGGAGCTATAAAAGGCTCCACCCGTCACTTACTAAGTCTAATTCATTCCTCATATGAAAAGGTTTAAACATAACTATTTCCCTCTGGAATTGGGGATGATCTCATTGATTTAAGATTAAAACATTCCAAGCGGTTTCTAATAGGTTTGTTCATAGAACCGGAAACATCCAATGATTCCATATCCATTTGAACCTACTTTCCAAAGGTAGGCGCTCATCAGTTGTGGACGGATGAGGCTTAGGAATTTTCATTGGTCGAGAGGATGGGAGGTCGGACTCATCACACCTTTTTTGAGGGGAATTATTGTCTACTTCAGGACTCTCTTCATATATTTAAGGTATGTTCGTGAATCCTTATTACATTACCAAGTATAAAAGTAGTTTTCCTTTAGATATGAAAATCAATGATTGATATATAGGAAATTTAGAGAATCTTTTATATGTATTCGAGGTTCTTCATCGATAGAGAATCATCTGTATTTGTTTAGAGATTCTTAGTCAATGTTATCCTTTAATACATAAAAGTATATTGGTCATTATGATGACCATACTGGTTTTAAAGCCACTCAGTGGGGCACTTGAAGTTTATTATCATTCAGAAGGACATGGATTATTTCAGAGTTGGGATCGTACCCACAGATGGGCTACCTACGTATCCTTTGTTTAGGAAAAGGAATCAGAACCCACGTAGTTAGTGTAAGGGAATATGATGTTTATGATTGATGGATCAAATAAAGATATCATAATTACTTTTACACTCTAATCTCACGTGAGTCATGCTCGGTGTGAGAAACAAGAGGTATTGGTAAAACCAGAAAATTGTTCCATGAAAGATGCAATCATAATAAATGATATGGGGCTTATGTATGTATGACTTCCCAAATAGATGAAGATTAGGATTTACTTTAGGGAAGAAATCCAGGAACAGGGTTCATAAAGGTATATGTACTTTATGGAGATTTGGATACTCTAATTTGGGGCTTACTCCTGAAAAGGAGGCCCAAATTAGAAGGGGACTTATGATTGGGTTTTACTTCTGAGAAGGAGATCCCGATCAAAAGTAAATTAGGACTGGTTAAGAGAAATTAAGACTAGGGATTACTCTTGAGAAGGAGGCCCCGGTTAAGGGACTTTGAGAAATTAAGGGACTTGGGGCTTATTCCTAAGGAGGATTCCCATATTTGAGACTAGGGAAAACTCCTAAAAAGGAATCCCAGGTTAAGAGAATTATGGTTGGGGATTACTCCTGAGGAGGATACCCAAATTAATGAGGACTTTAACTGAGGCTTACTCCTGAAAAGGAGGCCTAATTAAGAGGAATTATGACTGGGGATTACTCCTAAAAAGGAGGCCCATTGTTTAAGGATTCTCTCATCTTACAAGATGAGGTTGAATGAATGAACTCTCTAACTTTAGTGACATAAGGATATGTGAATCACTAAGTTTTTAAGAGATGTTCCAAAGAATTCCTTTTAGATAAGGAATTAAATCAAGAAAACATGCCAAAAATGGATTTGAAGAGTGTCTTGAAGAATGAATCTTGAATAGGAGAGGTGGAATGGCATAAGAGGGGTCAAATGGGCAGGAAGGGCACCCAAAAATATAAGGGCACGCAAGTCCTAGGGAGTCGTGCAAGTACTTCCTAGGCGCGCAAGTCCCTGGGCGCGCAGGTATACTTGCGCGGCACATGGTTACTTGCGCGATTGTTAACTAGTAGGGTAATACTTGGGCGATCCTTGAACAAATCCTTTAGAATTATCCTGAGGTACTTACAGAAGAGGGGCGCGCAAGTTTTAATGAGTAGGTAAGGAGGCGCGCAAGTATATTCATTTCCCTTAAGGGTAAAACACCTTAGGTGCGCAAGTGTTAGTGAATTCTAAAACTTAGACCTTAATCCTCTTGTCTAGACATTCCATTATAGGTAAGGAATTACCTTAGAAGTGTTCGGAAGACCTGAAGAAGAGACTTGGGCGTTCAGAGCTCTGTATCTGAATTCTGGGAAAATTCCTCCTCGAAATGGGTGCCCACCAGGGGTATTTATAGGCTAGAGAAGACCCCGAGCGGTTATCACCTAGGGCGCGAAAGTGACTTGCGTGACCAACTTCGGCGTGCAAGTGTACTTGCGCGACCATTGCAGAACTTGAGAGACCCTTTCACAATGTTCTTCTTATTCATTCCTTCGTCAATTTTTGATATTTTTTCAAAGGATGAATTACTTTGGGCTAAGATATTCCCCTTTTCCAGTCTTTAGACTCTGTGACGAAAGGAGCGTCAACAAAATTCCCCCCTCAGAGTTGGATCTGGAGAGAAAAGAGGATTTGACTTTGAGGTGAAAAGAAAAACAAGAAATCTGGCAGTTTAAAGTCATGCATGTCGGACATAAAAAGGCTAATGTTTAAGGTTGAAATAGCTTTGACCAAAATGGATTAAAATTAACTCAATTCCTTGACAATTTATTTGAAAACATATTACCATACTCAAGTATGAGGGAAAATATGTAAACTATGACTTAAGAATATTTGAATCTGAGGAATGATATGAAAAAGAGCTAAAAGGCATTAGAAGAAGTAGTTCTCAAGAATGAAGTTACCATTATTTAACAAACCCGTTAGGGGGTTGAATTATGCAGGGCCACCTAAGGGCATTGGCTGTATAGTCAAATAAATAGAATCTTTTGGCTGACAGGTCCGTTATGTAGACTACTTATGCAAGGCCACCTAAGGGAACGTGCTGCATATTCAGGAAAAAGAACTCTAAGAAATTTACTTTCCTAGTGCTAAAAATCCAATGAAAGTTTATGGAGATTCATATTTTCCAAAGTATAGAGTTTGCTGTATGGAAAGAGGTACTTGAATATGGATAAGATATTTCCAAACAAGATTATTGTATAACTGGATGAATATCACTCCTACGAAGGTCTGACCCAAACTTAGGGAAGGAGAATATAAACCATAGAATTGAATAATTTCAGATCATGAAAAAGGATATGGGACAAATATGTTAAGGATGGATATTTTTGCAGATCCCTACATATTATCAAGACAAATAAAGACAAAAGAGGTTTTCCTCCCAAGAATGAAGTTACCACTATTTAACAAACCCATTAGGGGGTTGTATTATGCATGGAAACCTAAAGGCATTGACTGCATAGTCAAATAATAGCATCTTTTGGCTGACATGTCCGTTATGTAGACTGTTTATGCAAGGCCGCCTAAGGGCACGTGCTGCATGGTCAGGCAAAAGAACTCTCAGAATTTCAGACCTTTTGTGATTATAAGTTAATAAAAGGGTTATAAAGATCTTAAAATATTTAAGGTTAGGATTATGACACATAAAGATGGGTATTGTCCAATGTATACAGAGATACACATATCAATGCTAACCATAATCATGTTGTGACTGGGTCCTGAATGGAAATGTTGGACTTCACTACATATCCCATAAGGATGGAAATCAATCCATACATAGTTCTTGAACTATAGTTTAACTTTATGTGGGACAAAAGGATTGGAGATCTTAGTTTAGGGTCATAGAGCTTGGACCATTATAATAAATACACAGTGTGTGTTTTCATGGGGACTTTTCAGCCAAGGGACTGAAAGAGGAATTTGGGGTTAGGCCCAAAAGACTTGGGGATGGATTCGAGGGACACTCGAACGTTACTACGTATCCCATAAGGATGGGAATCAATCCCACGTAGTTCTATAACTACCCTCTGTGCAAATTAGGTTCGTACATGTGAAGGGTGAAAGGGGATTTTAGTGTAATGATGGTTTAACCCAAGATAAAAGGTTCAGGTATTACCATGTATGCACGTATTCTTTGAAATGAAACATGATTGAAAATCAATGTAAATAATGATTCCCTCTCAGGTGAGGGTATCAAATAATATTGTAGTTTATTGTCATACTGGACAAAAGTGTTGTATAGTTTAACGTCGTATAGTAAGGACGAAAGTGAACCAATGTAAAGATATTGATTCTAGGGGCGGTTTCATGAATAAACATCGTATGAGATGGAGGTGAACTGATGTGAAGAGATTGGTTTTGGGCTTGAAACTTGGGAGGTTGCCTACGTACCCAGCCTGGAAGGCAAGGATCAAAGTCCGCGTAGTTCAATTAAAGAATTAATTAGTAATCAAGTTGTCCTTGGGGACAACGACCTAAAAAATAGTGTTGGGACTTACACATGGTTAGTAGCCCAGAGAGAGTGTTATGGTTGAAGTTTTCTCTAAGATCAAGTGAGTCATACTCGGTGTGAGAAACAAGAGGTAGAAACAACCCTAATGATGCACAGTTTAATGTCATGTAGGACATATAAAGGGACTATGCAGTTTTAATGTCACGTTGGACAAAAGTGGGACTATGAAATTTAATGTCATGCAGTGAGGACAAAAGAGTACACCATTTAACGTCATGTTGGACATATTAGGGACTTTTTCACATTTTAACGTCATGTTGGACGAAAAAGGGACGATACAGTTTAGCGTCATGTTGGACGTAAGTGCCAATAGTTTAAGGTCGTATGAATGGACTGTTGGTTATGTAGTTTAACATCTTGCTGGATGTAAGGGACTTTTATATAGTTTAACATCATATAGCAAGGATGATGAAGGGGGACACAATTTAACGTCATGTTGGACGAAAGTGCAAATAGTTTAAGGTTATATGTATTGACCCTGGATGGTGCAGTTTAACGTCATGCTGGACGTAAGGTACATGAAAATAGTTTAAGGTCATATGCATGGACCATTGCTATATTTTGTGTTCATACAAAATATTTCTTCAGAAATATAGCATTGGTTAGAGTAGTGATGAGCTCTCCATCCATTGAGATTAAAGAATAAGATCCATTGGAGTAGACCTTATGCATTGAGTAAGGTCCTTCCCATTTTGGCTCAAGCTTGGGAGGTTTCTTTCCTGGTATCATTGGAGTTCTGAGAACTAATACCAATTCTACCTGAGTGAATGAACGAAGACTAACTTTCTTGTTGAAAGCTCGTTCTATTCGATTCTGATAGACTTCCATGTGGTGCAAAGTGCACAATATTTTCTCATCTAACCATTACAATTCATTCAATCACTTTTGAGATTTTTCATCTGTAGATGACTGATCACAAATGACTACTCTGAGCGAAGGCAATTGAATTTCAATGGGAAAGACTGCTTCCGTTCCATATACCAATGAATATGGAGTTGACCGCGTTGCAGTGCGGGTGGTGGTCCGATAAGCCCATAAAGCATGAAAGAGTTTATCAGGCCATGATTTCTTATCTTTATCCACCATCTTTTGCAGTATATTTGAAAGAGTCTTGTTGAAGGATTCTATCTTTCCATTGGCCGCTGCATGATATCGAGATGAATGATTGGACTTGATGTTATATTCTTGATACAACTTCTTCACCTTGGATGAACAGAAGTTGGTGCCATTGTCCGTCAATATGGTATGAGGGACACCAAATCTGGTAATGATGTTAGACTTGATGAAGCTAACAATACATTTAGAACTAACTTCCTTAAGAGGTATTGCCTCTACCCATTTGGAAAATAAATCAGTAGCAGTAAGAATACACTTAAACTGCTTGGCCGTAGCTGAAGGGTAAGGTCCCACCACATCCATTCCCCATGTGGAAAATGGCCACGAGTATTTAGCTGTATGAAGAAACTCTGGAGGTTGATGAATGAAGTTGGCATGTACTTGGCATGAATGACACTTCTTTGTGAAATCAACATAATCCTGTATCACTGAAGGCCAAAAGTATCCAAGCCTTCGAATCTGATCAGACTGTCTATGTCCAGACTGGTGGGCACCACAGACTCCTGCATGCACTTCTTTCATGACAACCATTGTCTCTTCACCATCAATGCATCTGAAGAGAACTCCATCGAAACCACATTTGTAGAGAATTTTCTCTAGGTGATCTGGGATATCATAAAGAGTAAAATTGACCACACGTCGCCAGATTTGTTCTTTCTCAGCTCTATCAGGTGGAAGTGTTCCATTTTGAAGGTATTCCCTGATAGGTGACATCCATCCTATAGTATGACCATACGGTTCAGGAATGGGAATAATTTCATTAATTTCCTATGTTCTAATTCAAACATAAGGTGAAATTTCATGAAGGTGGGCAATACTGATGGTTGTCTCGTCCCGATTTGGATCTTCTAGAGCTGTGGCTATATTATCCAGTGCATCAACTTGGGCATTTTGTGATCTTGGGACATAAGAAAATGTTAGTTCCGAAGGGAATTCCTCCATTAACTCTTTGACATAATCATACAAAGGGATTAGTTCTTATTTTCTGATGGCATAATCCCCATTGACTTGTTTGATTACCAGGTCTGAATCACCTTTCACCTTTAAGTAATTCACTTGTGCTTGAAGCGCCAACTCCAAGACTGGGATGAGAGCTTGGTATTCTGCTTCAGTATTGGTACCACCTTCCCACAATAAGAAGGAATAGGGTAACACTTCCTTTTCTAGGGAAATAAGAATAACTCCTAATCCAACCTTGTTGAATTTAGGATCTTCCCTTTTCTTCCCTGTTGGACTTCTAGAAGCACCATCAAAATACATTTCCCATACCTGGGGACTATCCTGAATAGAGAAGACTTCCTCATCAGGGAGTTCAATATCTGAAGACGTGTCTTCCACTGAAGGGTGTTCATCCAGGAAATCAGCCAGAGCTTGGCCCTTTATTTCCTTTTGAGACACATATTGAATGTCAAATTACTGCAAAATAACTTCCCACCTTACTAGACATCCTGTAAGCATTGGACGACTAAGGATGAATTTGAGCGGGTTATTGCGATATACCAATTGGACCTCGTGATGTTTCAGGTAGTGTCTCAAATTCTGAACTGCAAATATTAATGCCAGGCAGCTCTTCTCAATACTTGAATACCAGGTTTCTGCTTCAATCATAGTCTGACTGAGATAGTAGAGGATGTTTTCATTCCCAACATCATTCTTCTGAGAAAGAAAGGCACCCAATGATCGCTATAAAGCTGTCGTGTAGAAGATAAATGGTCTTCCTTAAATAGGTGGCATGAGTACCGGTGGACTCAGGAGGTATTTCTTGATAATATCGAATGCTTCTTGACATTCTTCAGTCCACTGGTAAGTGAATCCCTTCTTCATCAATTTGGTAAAGGGTAAACTTTTGCCTTCCAAATTGGCGATAAAACGCCGAATATAGTCTAAGTGTCCTTGAAGTCCTCTGAATTATTTCAAATTTCGAGGAGGTGACATACCACGGATTGACTTTTTCTTCTTAGGATCGACTTCAATACCACGATGGCGTACAACAAAGCTGAGAAATTTTCCTGAGGTTACCCCAAAAACACATTTTAAGGGGTTCATCTTCAAATTATGTTGTCCAAGCTTGTAGAATATGACTTCGAAATCAGCCAAGTGATTAGAATGTTGTTTGGATTTGGCCACCAAATCATCCACAAAACATTCAACAAACTTTCCTAAAAAGGGATTGAAGATGCGATGCATTGCACACTGATATGTTGCGCCTGCATTCTTTAAGCCAAAGGGCATTAACCGGTAGCAAAACACACCCTGAGGGGCACTGAAGGCTATGGATTCCTCATCTTTTGGGGACATTCGGATTTGATTATATCCAGAATATCCATCCATGAAGGAAAGTGATTCATAGCCAGCTGTTTCATCAATTAAAAGTTATGTTATCAGAACTGGGAAATCATCCTTAGGACAATGCCGATTAAGATCTATGAAATCAATGAAAACTCTAATTTGCCCATTATTCTTTTTCACTAGGACAATATTAGCCAACCATTTGGGATATTGAACTTCTTTGAATAAGTTATCTTTGATGAGATTATCCACTTTGGCTTCAATTTTGGAAGCATAGGTTGGGTGTGTTCTTCTAGCGGCTTGTTTGAATCCTCGATGCTCTTCCGGTAAACCCAAATGATGAGTGGAAACATCCGGATCAAGCCCTGGAATCTCTGTCTAGTTCCAAGAAAATATATCTCGATTTGGTTTAGAAAGGAAATATACATCTCTTTCTCTTCAAGATTCATGGCCACACTAACTAAAGTGGGGCGTGGATCTTCTTTTGTACCCAGATTTATTTCTCTGAGTTCATCCATAGTGGTAGAGATACCCTCTTCAAATGCTAGAGTAGCATCTATGAGATCTTCCTCTTCTTCTTTAACATGTGTTATTTCTGTTGTTTCTACTTGCATAGTGGATGATGAAGCAGAATTTCCATGATCAAAAGAAATGTTAAAATTTGAACATCTTGAAGAAGAAGCTTCCATTTCTGACCCAATTGATGATAAAGGGCCTTCTATGGGTAATAAAGAGGAGATGATGGATTGATAATCGACATCATGATTCACCTCTGACATTTCTATAACTTCTTATGGCCTGATTGGCAAAGTATAGACTTGCTGGATTTTAGCGGATGAAATGAAGACATCTCCATTTTGTCTTTCATCACTGCTTGGTGGCTCACCAATTTCTCCCATGTTGTCTGGCTCGATTTCCATAATTGACATTATGGATCTTTCTATAAGAGTATTTTGATTTGGGTCTATCTTGCCAATTTTACTGAAAGGAAACACATAATCTGTACTCACATGTGTAAATGGATTTACTGTAATCTTCTCCAAACCATATGGAGCATTAACTTTGGTAAGCTCCCTTGTTGTGGATTTCTCCTTTCCTTTCATGTGATAGAATTCTGTCGCAATGTATTCAGATTCACATGCCTTGAACGGGGCCTTATCACCATACAATGTCCCAACTTGACTATCAAAACAATATTTGAGACATTGATGGTATGATGAAGGGATGACCACATGTTGATGTAACCAGGGTCTTCCAAGAAAGATGTTGAAGGCTTAATCTTGATCAACAACCATGAAATCTGAATTATATACAAGATCTCCAAACTGAGTTCTGAGTGTAATCTCGCCCAGTGGTTCTTGTTCATTTTTATCATATCCTTGTAACATCATGGTAGAAGGAGATAAATCAGATTCTGTGAGGCCCAATCGACGAAGTGTACGAATGAGCATGAGGTTGACTCCTGAACCATTATCAATGAAAGTTCTTCGGACATCTACGCCATTGAACTTGCTAGATAAGTACAAAGGTCTAATATGTCCATGCACGACATCATCTCCATCTTCATCTGTGAAAGATATCACTGCATGGAATTCTGCCAGATTATTCTCTACATGGTATACTTCAGCTGCAACAATTTCAGTTTCAAACTCCTGAGGACTAGACAAAGCCTCAATGAGTGCCTCTCGAAGATCCTTTGACAGATTCAAAGCTTCCAAAATTGATAACTTGTCTGGTACATGGGACAGGTGTTTCAATATATCATACTTTTGATCCAAAGGTCTACATTTCCCAACAGAAACATGTGGTTTAATAGGTGCCTTGGAAGTTGATGTTTTGGAATTTTATGCTTCTTGTATCGGGATAGGAGTTGGCAATATTCCTGGCTTTGGAAGATTAGACTGATTAGATCCATTTACTTTCTGAGAGGAAGAAGATGGAACCTTCAACCGGTCTTCCATAATAACTATATCAGGACTGAATTTTCTATTGGAGGAAGAAATTTTTTGTTCTTGTTGAGCTCGCTGAAGGGCTCTGCCATGAGTTTCTGCTGCATACACAGTTCTAGCAGGGGTAGAATTGGAAAAGTGTCTTATGAAAGATCCACGTCTTCCCCTGTATCCTGAGCCTCTAGAACTTCCTATGATTCCTCTATTTGATATAGGGAATTCAGCCTCATCAAAATCAAAACTGCAACTGGCATATGGATCTGTTAATTGAATCATATTAACAGAACCGAAAATTAACGCTTCATCTGATGAAGACTCTACCTGATTAGCCTGTTTAGGATGTGCCGTTTGGTGGGACAGTGCTCGTGGCTTTGATGTAGATGGCATGAAATCTTCCAGAGTCAAAGATAGTTTAGGCTTTGACACATACTCATCTTCTTCTGATTGTTCCAATTTCTTGGAATTGTGCCGTATCTTTGATGATTTTCCCTCTGGTGAAGAGGGTTTTGTTGTGGCATCCATAGCATACGAAACAATTGGTTTCTTCATTTGCATTCGCAAAATGGAATGAGTTCAGTTGATCGTTTTCCTGACCATCCAATCATCATATTTCTGCACATTTTTTCTTTTAACTTCTTGCCATTCACCTTCTTCTGGAACTGTAGCATTAACACATGCTACCTGGGCTGAAGAGACTTTTAGTTTGTCTTGTCCCAAGTCGACCATCTTTTGCAGAAGGTATTTGAAGAAAAAACACTCCTGGATGGGATGCCCCAACATATGATGAAATGGGAAATAATTGGGATAGTCTTCATCTCCTTCCTTGTTTGGCCTCTTGGGCCTCGGCAACTGAACCAAATTATTCTCCAGGTCCGAAATGAAGTAACCAGGAACTTGTTCATTTCGGAAAGAATAAACTTTACTCTTCAACTCATCAAATTGTTTTCATCTTTGATGTCTTTGATTGCCTTGAAGAAACAACCTCTGTTGTTGGCGTTCAGGAGGTGGAGCCCTTTGAGAAGATGAAGGTTTTGAAGTAGAAGCAGGTACAGGTGCTTGTTTAAGTATAACTGTAGCAGTCTCTGCTTTACCCATTCTACTTCCTGGAGCTAATAGAATTACACGAGATTTATCCTTAGTATGTATAAGAGAATATTCAATCTGTTGAGTGATTGAAGTAAAGTCTCGAAACCCTACTATGTATTTCACAAGGATCAGCGGTGTGCGCAACTCATCACGCAAATTTACCACACAGATTGGCAACAATTCTTCCCGAGGAAGTGCTAAGCTTAGGGAATATATTAATCCCTTCCAACAAGAAATGAAATCAGGGACTCTTTAATTCTCCATTTTCTTACAGTTTGTAAGATCAAAAACTATTGTATTTGGAAAAGTTGAGCTGAATTGAAGAAGAAATCGTTGAAGGAGATCTTCCCATTTGGTAATTGACCGGGATTTCAAGCTTGTGTACCAGACAAAGGCTGGTCCTTGCAAGGTTCGCACGAAGCATCTGAGTTTCACTGCTTCTTGCTACTCTGGAGTTCCCATCATAGGATCACAACAAGAAACGTAATGCGTCAAATGCTGTTCAGGATCGCCTGATCCATTGAAAATAGGGAATACAGGGTTCCCAAAACTTGATGGGGGAGGGATTGCATCAACCCATTCAGGGTAAGCTTTCTTTTCTGGTTGAACATGTACATGCTTCCCTTCCATAGTCTCTAACTGAGTTGTTAATGACTCAATGGTAGATATTAACTTTTGAGAAACATCCGGTTGAACTTGGACTTGGGCAGGTGCAATGACTGGAGTTTGGGCAGGTATGGCTGCTGGTACTACAACTAATGGCAGCACTGCCAATTTTTTTTGCACTTGACCCGTAAGATTAGACCTGTGAGGGTGTACTGATAAAAAAGGATATTCTTGATCCATCTCAGTAGTTGCAACAAACTCCCTTGGCTGACTGACTCCAGCACGCTTAGGAGGAAGACTACCCTGAAGTAGTTCTGCATTCATCCTCCTCAATTCCTTCATTTCTTCCTCTTATTGTGAAAATATTTTCTCTAGTGAGAGCGATTGGACTTCTCCAGAGGAAGGATATGTAACCTAATTCTTTCCCTTCCCCTTTTTTGATCCCTTTCGGAGAGGGGGAAGTGGGTTACTTGAAAGATTACCTAGGTTCTAAGTAATCCTTTGATTTCATGTACGCACACCTTCTTCATTTGTGTCTGTGCGTACATATTCTTGAGAAGGAACCTCTTCATCTGAATACCATGAGTGAGCCTCATCTGGTGGATCAGCAACAACGACATTGATGACATTGATTGATGCATAACGCATCGCATCTCTTCTATCAGCATTTCTGCGATATTGTCTCCTTCCATGTCTTTGATGAGACATTGCCTTTTGTTGATTCTATCCCTCATGAAATTCTTGGAGAACCGTAATTTGGATAGAATCTCCTGATAATTTGGCTCTTCGTTCCTCTTGAGGCTTCTTTTCCAATTGAGAGAAGACCGACTTTCACTGAGGAGGGGATTGATGATTTGAAAAAGTCCCCAGTCTGGTGGACTGGGGTTGTTCCTACTACCTTTGCTCAACTCCTCAAATCCTATTTGTTGATTCTGAGGGTTGGTTTAAAAGAGTCCTCAGTCTGAAAAGCTGGGGTGGATCTTGACATGCTATGTCTGAGAATTTATTAAAATCTATCCTGATCTTTCGGACCTTATTCCTGAAATTAGCTGGATGCATCAACCTGCATCCACTTTTATCACCCGGTTCAAAAGACTGTTGGATGATTTCTGACACTTCTATCACTTGGTGATGTTCTTGCTCCAAACGAAAGGCCTGTTCAATATTCTCATTCGCTTGATGCAGGAGTAATTCAACAACTTTTTCTCTGTATTCTTGATTTTGAGAAGAACTAGTTGAGGCCTGTTATTAGGCAAGCTTTTGATTACAAACAAAACCCATTGACTGTGGCTGACCACAGGCAATAAAATTGCATGAGACCATTTTCGACGAGCTTTGCTGACTGGAGAGCACATTGAAATGTAGTGCTCCATGAACACCCCATCCTCTGACATGAATACCAGATGGGTCATTGGCAATTAACTGGTGAATTTTTTTTAGTGCACCAAGGCACGAACACTGAAGGGCTCTCTGCTTCTTTTCAGCCTTCGGATGTCGAGAGACTGATAGAGATGCCAAATCAATATGACGTTTTAACCCTTCTATTATCTTAACATGATTTTCATATTCATCATAAGATAATACTTTATTTTTCAAATGACAAAGAGTTTTCCATATGTTGAGACGAATATCATGAATTCCATCTTCCGTCAACATCTCTGGAATGTCATACTGAGAGTCATCCAGAGGCCAAAACATGACTGGAACTTCACCTTTTTCTAGTTGTTTTCTCATGTTCAGTATTTCATCTTTATCATTCAATTAAGATTCTTCTACCTAATTTGACCAGAGCTGGTGCTTCCTTGTTTCTTCATCGGATTCAACAAGATTGGTAGAGAAATTACCGATCAAACTAGATGATGAATGACTAAGGGGTGGTTCGGAGAATGACCTACACCCTGGGCTATCTTCCGATTGAGAAAGTATTTCACCTGCTAGAGATGAAGCATCAGACATGACTGGTTTCACATTTTCAAGTGCCTCAAGATAAGAGGGCTTTCTCGACACTACATTGTCCACTAGAGCATTATCTGGGAAATGTGAACCACTACTACAGAGAGGACTTTCACAGAAAAATTCATCATCCTTGGGAGGACCACCATGGTGGGTTACAACAAAAGATGAGATCTCTTGCTCCTTGGTCTTCTGACCACACAGAGGGTTCTTATGGCTCTCATCTGAAGATGAAACTTTGAAATCGACCGAATTGTCATGAAGAAAGCCTTCATGAGGAAGTGTCTGTTGAAGAAATTCGGAATTAATGTTCCCACTATTGGGAAATGAGGGAGTAGAATCTTGAATTCCAACAGGTAAATTTATGAGGGCTTCAAGAACTCCAGCATCGAGCAAGGCCTTGTTACAGATTGGCTCTTGATCTCTTGACTGTGTTGGGTGGGTCTTCTTCTTAGATGCCTTCATACTCGCCATGGAAACCACTTGTTGATGAAAGTGACTGCTCTGAGCAGGTGTATGTGCCTTATCAGGATATATGGCCAGGTTAGGCTGACGATCTCTACTCAAATCAGGTGTATGTGCCTGACTTGGTTGTCCGTATGATATGGGAGAGTATGGACCACAACCCTCTTGGACTAAAACAGATGTGTGTGTCTATTCCAGAGTGAACTGTTGATGTTTCACTCCACTGGTAGGGATAAATTTATGTGTCTTTCCCTAAAATGTTGTTGAAGCTGTTATAATATCCTGGAAAGCATCCAGAATATGAGAAGGGATTTGCTTTTGCTCTTTCACCATTGATAGAATATAATTGGTGAATTTAGCTGCCAGAAAGGGGATATACGTCCATTCCGTTCATGGAGTAGGTGTATGTTCCTGCTTCTGTCCTCCTTTTCCTGTCAGTGAATCTTGACAGTACTCAAGTGTGGGGGCATAAAGTTGAGTCTGCCTCCTGTTTGTCACCGGATCTTTCCGACTGACTTCTCCGTGTGCTACCAAGCGAGACTGTTGGTAGGATTGATCAATACTAGCAGGTGTATGTGCCTGCTGATTGCACTTTTCCGAACTTAGTTGATGAGATCCATCATATGTAGTCAGCCGAGCCTCCTAATTAGATGATGATATATAAACAGGTATATGTTCCTGCCTATAGTACTCCGCCGGAATTTCCTGGCGGGATTGGCGTGATGCTTCCAGACGAGTCTGCTGGACAGCGGAATTAAAACGGGCAGGTGTGTGTGCCCGCTCACTGCTTTCCACCAAGTTAGGTTGGTGGACTTCTCCGGAAATGGAAGAGATGATAAACTGATCACTGTTAACTAGATTTCGCCTCTGGCAATTCGTCTTGCCTGTTCGGGTTCGAGGAACCTGAGCCGAACGCATGGAGTCAGTACCCTCATCATGTTGAGGGTGCACTGCCGCACGAGTCTAGCAGCGATTACTAATGGGAGCCCTCTGGAAGGATGCCTTTCTCCTTGAATTAAGGCCCTGAGGGACCTTCTCATTCACCTCCCCAAAATAAGGGAGTGAGTGGTGATTGCGTTCTGGGGATAATGATCTGAAACGGTTGGAGACGGTGGTTAGCACCGTCTGCTTGTTGATCACTGGTCATCGCTATCTGGATGACCAGGGTGAATTTTTCACTTGGAGGGCTTGTCGGGAAGCCTCCAGAGTTGGAATAGTACCGTTTTGACGGTTCTCCTTAACCAGCACATTTGATACCCAGCGTTGAAGACGCTGAGTAGGTGATGTCATCCTCAGAGCGGACGACGATCCAGCAAGAGTAGCAGCAGTGACATTCGCAGCAGCGGTATTCACAGCAGACGTATTCACGGGTGTGAACTTAAGAGAATATATTTTGGAAATGTAGAAGATCTTGGAAAATAGTGCCTGTTTTATATAACAGACATAATCAAGATCAGTACATCCCCTACATCTTTTGGATGAGCAAATATTTCAATGATTGTTTTTATCGGCCCTCTCATTGAGTTTTAAATAGGAGCCTAACAAATAAGTAGAACATCATTTTAACTTGGTTAAGGATTCACGTTGGGTTCACCAATTTTTGTTTCCCTCTAGAATTGAGGATGATCTCATTGATTTAAGATTCAAACATTCCAAGTGGTTTCTAACGGGTTTTTTTCGTAGAACCAGAAACATCCAATGATTTGATATCCATTTGAACCTACTTTCCAAAGGTAGGCGCTCATTAGTTGTGCACTGATGAGGCTTAGGAATTTTCATTGGTCAAGAGGATGGGATTTCGAACTCATCATAACTTTTTTGAGGGGAATTATTGTCTACTATGGGACTCTCTTTATAGATTTAAGTTATGTTCATGAATCCTTATTACATTACCAAGTATAAAAGGAGTTTTCCTTTAGATCTGACAATCAATGATTGATATGTAGGAAATTTAGAGAATATTTTTTATGTATTCGAGGTTCTTCATCGATATAGAATCATCTGTATTTGTTTAGATATTCTTAGTCAATGGTATCCTTTAATACATAAAAGTATCTTGGTCATTATGATGACCATACTGGTTTTAAATCCACTCAGTGGGGCACTTGAAGTTTATTGTCATTCAGAAGGACATGGATTATTTCAGAGTTGGGATCGTACCTGCAGATGGGCTACCTACGTATCCTTTGTTTAGGAAAAGGAATCATAATCCACGTAGTTCGAGTAAGGGAATATGATGTTTATGATTGATGGATCAAAGAAAGATTTCATAATTACTTTTACACTCTAAGCTCATGTGAGTCATGCTCGGTGTGAGAAACAAGAGGTATTGGTAAAACCAAAAAGTTGTGCCATGAAAGATGCAATCATAAGAAATGATGTGGGGCTTATGTATGTATGACTGCCCAAATAGATGAATATTAGGATTTACTTCAGGGAAGAAATCCAGGAACAAGGTCCATAAAGGTATACGTACTTTATGGAGATTTGGATACTCTAATTTGGGCCTTACTCCTGAAAAGGAGGCCCAAATTAGGAGGGGACTTATGATTGGGTTTTACTCCTGAGAAGGAGATCCAGATCAAAAGTAAATTAGGACTGGTTAAGAGAAATTAAGACTGGGGCTTACTCCTAAGAAGGAGGCCCAGGTTAAGGGACTTTGAGAAATTAAGGGACTTGGGGCTTATTCCTAAGGAGGATTCCCAAATTTGAGACTATGGCTTACTCCTAAAAAGGAAGCCCAGGTTAAGAGAATTATTGTTGGGGCTTACTCCTGAGGAGGATGCCCAAATTAAAGAGGACTTGAACTGGGGATTACTCCTGAAAAGGAGGCCCATTGTTTAAGGATTCTCTCATCTTAAAGGATAAGGTTGAATGAATGAACTCTCTAACTTTAGTGACATAAAGATAAGTTAATCACTAAGTTTTTAAGAGATTTTACATAGAATTCCTTTCAGATAAGGAAGTCAATCAAGAAAACATGCCAAAAATGGATTTGAAGAGTGTCTTGAAGACTGAATCTGTAACGCCCCGACCCCAGCTACCCAGAGCCGGTGCATTACTTCGTAACATTGGCATGATCCCAAAAGATCAAGTCTCGAAAGACCGATTAGTTTAGTAGCCTTGGAAACACTAGATACATTCATAAGTCTTTCATTACATCAAAATTAAACAAACTACAAAAAAAACATGGTCTTCATAGTCCACACTCATATCTTCACTGATTATTCTTGCAAGTCAGTCATAAAATACTTCTTCACAACCTGGAAAATTTTTAAACATTGAAAGGGGTGAGCTCAAATGCTCAGTAAGGATAACAATAATGCAGAAGCTTTCATAAATAAACATTAACATTTAAGGCAATGTATAACTAAAACAAAAGCCTCTTAAACATGAACTTCAACATAATATGGCAAAAGTAAAATGAGATAATGCCATTTACTTCTTCACATGGATATTCTACTGGTCGAATAATCACATGTAATATCAATAACCACTTTCATAATGAGGGAATGTATAATGCCGGACATTCTGAAACACTTTGTCAAGGCCTCGGCCAAGACATCTAAAATGATTAAGGCCTCGGCCAAAACCATAAATCAAATTGGGAAAGGGCCTCGGCCAATTCCACGTCTAGTTGTCTCATGAGACCTACCGATGCATCGAGGAGCTATAGCGGGCCCCACCCGTCACTTATTAAGTCCAATACATTCCTCATATGAATAGGTTTAAACATATCATAAACCATAACATAATCATATCACATAAAACATGCATAAAGGAAACATAACATTTCCACATTCCAATCACAAGATATCAATACAACACATTGATATAATAAAAACGCTTTCAAAACCATTTTCAATACCAAAATAAAAGTAAGTTAAAACTTTGTATTTATTTTTCATTAAAAAAAGTGATGGCTTGTAGAGGAAGCCGAAACTCAAATAATGGTCACGGCAGCGGAGAAGTCGTTGTCGCCGCATAAGTACGGAAAGAAAAACATTCCCTTTTTGTCGTTTAGTAAAACGCTTCGTGTAAAAAGATTCCTTTTGAATAAATGTAAAAGTCAAAGGGGTTTATACACCGTATAAAAGAAAGTTGTGTATAAAATAAAATATGCCTCAACGAAAGGAGATTGAGACGAAGTCCCATACAAAGATCATTTTTAAAATAAAATAGATATATTATGTGTATTCACTATAGGTACACATAAATAACATAAAAATACAAAATAGGACATAATAATATCATGACATAATTTGAAAGTAGGAGATTAACCCAAAGAATGGAAGTTGGGTTAAGAAGATCCCTTACCTCGTGTCTGACTTGACTCAACCGTTCTTTAACCTCCTGAATAATAAACTAGAGTTAATATATACCTTATTAAGAACCATTTTCAACTTCATTATCCTTATTATATCACTTATTACAATGATATGAACATTATGTAATTATTTAAGTTAATAATGTTCATTTTGTCGGTATTTGGTTCTTAAGTCAAAAATAGGCTTCTTACACTTACATGTTGTTAATTTGGTCAAAGGTTCATTATATCCAGAATGGTATTCATGATGTAGATATCATATATGTCATATATATCCAGTACATACATTCATTTATAATATTACATCACATTTAGAGGTAAGAAATGAAATGCACCGTTCATGGAGACGGTAAGCCGTACGTACGCATGAACGCTACTTCCATTTATATTTCATATTTTCTGGAATGGAATCATAATGATATGAGAGTATATTATAATTCCAGTATAATAACATATATAATATCATTAACTTTATCCTTCACACATCCCACATATGGTATTAACGAATCAAATCACTTTCAGGGGGCGGTAGTCCGCGCTTCCTAAAATGAAGATATCGTGTTTTACCCATAATGGAAACCATAAAGGTATGCCCAAAATGAAAAAAACAGAAGCTTAAGGAAAACATAAACATATTATATATCATATATAAAAATAGTGACATCATAATGGCCACCTTTGAAGGTGTTAAATGAGTGTTGAACAATCATCGTTTCGGGAGGCAGAATTTCGCCATCCACGGAAACCTTATGTTCTTTAACCATTTGATGTAGTTGTGTGGAAGTGTAGCTCAAATAAATCTTATAACAACATCCTAGTATATTTAAGATACTGGTGTTGTTACAAAAGAAGTAAATAAAAAGAGTTTAGGGGGTTGGAGAAGCAAAATAAAACAAAAGAACATGAGAGAATGAATTACCTTAAAAAGTGTAACTCCTTTTGAGTTGAGCCTAAAGGCTTCCTTTGAAAGGATTCTGCCCAAAGGGAATCCTCTAGGATGAGGAGAGGGATGTGGAGAGAGCAAATGGGCAGGGGTTGGCCGAGCCAATGGCTTGAAGAGTGTGTGAAATGAGGTAGAGGTGGGGGCCTTTTATAAGAGGAGAGGAGGGGCACTTTTGGAAAGTAAAGGAACATTACATTATTTGAAAATGTGTTTCGGTTTTAAAAGGTCCCACATTGATAGAATTCGTGGATAAGGTGATAAGGCATCGAAATCCACTCATCCAATTGGTTTTGGCCATGTGTAGTTCATAGATTTTATATTATCTTTCCATTTTATTTAAATCGTCAAATAATGATGTCATCGCTGCATCATTATTATGTCATAAATAATTAAATTTATTTAATGTCTAAAAATTATAAAAAAAATACTATGATATAGGAAATCTTTTTATCTTTCCTATGACTATTTATAATCAAAATTTGGACTTGTGTAACCCTACTTAAAAATTGTTTTAGTAAAACACTTTATGTTAGTGTCATTTTCACTTTAACATTAAATAAAAAGTAATTTATGTTATTTCCCAACAAAAGTGGATCCATGGGGTCCCCAAGTTAGGCCATGGCTTGTCTTGGTCGGCCATGACACAACCAATGAGGTTGGGACATGTGTCTAGGTCATTTAATATTATTAAAGTATTATTTATACCTTAAACTACCCTAATTACCACTAATCGCGATTAAGAACTTAATAAGTTACTATTCACCAAAAAATTATTTTTATCCCATTGAACCACATTTTACTTCTTAATGACAACCATGTATGTCGGATTTTTGAAAATCAAATCACAGAAGTGGTAATATTTCATTTAAACGAAAAATCAGTTATTTAACAACCACTTAGTGGTTTCACTATTCATCAAAAATTGAAGTTTTTCAGAATAAGGCCAAAATTTCACCCTAAGCTATAATTGATATTCCGAATTGAAAAATGATGTCTATTTTACAAAATTCCAAACATATTAGTTGCATTAATTAATTTTATAATTAATTCCCGCTGTCACAACAAATAGCGTGTTTTTAAGAAACAATTTATATCAAAAGATTGGCAATTGTTTATGTCCAATTTCAATGTTAAATTAATTCTAATGACCACCATTGGATAAAATGGTAAAAATATATTCTAATTATACTTTAAAACCATCAAATATTATAATTTATCACTATAAATTATTTTGATTAAAAAAGTTGTTTTAAGTATTTTTCACTATTTATAAAATTTTAGAAGTTCTCAGAAAAATACCAAAAATTCAACATAGGCTAATTTCGATATTACGAATACAAAAATGAAGTCCATTTTGACATATAAAATTTATAATATTTCAAAAAGAAGGTATTACTATTCATAACGGCTACTTTGATTAGTCGCGGTGTTTTAGAACTCGAAGTTGCGTACAATGCAAGCTATTGTATTACTGAATGAGAAGCGTATCGTGGAAGCTCGGGGTGTTACATTCTCCCCTCCTTCAATAAATTGCGTCCTCGCAATTTGAAATTTTTCTTGGAAAATACAAGGTTGAAAAGAGAAAATACCTTTGAGGAAAACCCACATCGAAAATAAGGTTAATAAATATATAACATTAAAAGAAAGCAGGATAAGTACAAAGGTCACCCGATATAGCCCATTATAGGATTCTATGAAAATATGGATATGGAGGAGAAACAAACCATCAAGGTCTGATGGGGAGTTATAGAAAACAGGATTAGGAGAAAGTTTAACCACAAGAAAATCACAAACTTGTGATTGGTTAAACGGTCATTGAATCCCTAGTTGGAAAAGTTAACCGACAACATTTTTGTTTTAAGTTACCTTTTATAATGTTGAGGATTTTATTTAGGAGATTTACTAAGAACGTAAGGGAATATACATACTTGTTATGTATACTTTCATTCATTAATGAATTTTTACCACAAACCCATCTTTTACTCCAAATGGTAACAGAACTCAAAAATATTCTATTTATCCTAATTGTATAAGGTACCAAAGGTTAACACATACCATTTAGATTAGTAAAATTATTTTGTAATAACCAGGGACTTCCTGTAGGCTAGTGGTAGGAAATAAAGGCCTGTCGCACTTTGATTGTGGGTTCGATTCCTACAGCTTTGTCTGACGCGACGGTTTATGCCCCACCCTGCAGGTTGTCCTTTTCCTAAAACTATAGTATTATAATACTCCAAAAATAATCTTCATAAATTTTTTAACCTTAAACCATACTATCCAAAAATCAACTTAATCCACTCCAACCTTTATAGTTATCCAAAATACCTCTGTCCAGACTTTCTCTAAAAGGTCTCTTAATTCCAAAATCAATTTATCAGATTCCCCAAACAAAGAAATGTTTCTCTTATTGTCACATACCAAAAATATGATTACCTTAATCATATTAAAACCTTACTGAAATCAAAAAGTAATGCAGTACAATCCATATATATATATTACATTATTCTTATAACCAGAATATAATCCTTGAGTCCAAAAGCACCAATACATTAGTTATTCTGCTTCAACTGTAGTAATAGCATAAGATTGTCCTTGATCCCTTGTCCTTTTCTGAGGTAAGTTTCCTTGACGCTTAGGACATTCATTTGCATAATGACCCATTTCTCTACAATTGTAGCATTCAACTTTGACAGCCTCTTTCTTTCCCTTGCAATCACGTGCCTGGTGACCCTTTTCTCCACATTTATAACAGACTCCCATTCCTTTTAGGCAAGTACCAGGGTGATTCTTCCCACAATTATCACATAATGGAAAATCCTTCTTTCCCTTTTTCCCTTTATCTGTCTCTTGTTCCACCGTTCTCTTCTTCTCTTGCTTTACTTTGTTGTCATAAGACTTAGAGAATTCCTTTTCTGTCTTGATAGCACATGAGACTATATCTTCGTATGTTGAGAAAGATTGTGACACTAGAGCTCGACGGAGAAATGGTTTTAACCCATCAAAGAAACGATCAATCTTACTTCTTGGGTTACGTATATAATCTGCAGCATGCCTCGCTAACCTTGTAAAGTTAGCCTCATACTTTGCGACATTCTCATCCTCCTTTTGTCTCAGACTCAAAAATTGCCTTTCCATATCCGCTCGATGGTCTCGAGGTAAGTATTTTTCTAAGAACAGTTCTTTGAACTCCTGCCATTCCATGTTTGTTAATTCATCATCTTCCTTTGTGTTTTGAATTAGTGACCACCATTGATCGGCATCTCCAGTGAGGCGGTAAACTGCCATGACAACCTTCTCCCTTTCACTACTCCCCAAGGCATGGAATATTTTCTCTAAGGAATTTATCCATTGCTCAGCTACTGTAGGATTTGTACTCCCATTGAAGGTTGGCGGTTGTTGCCTCATGAAACGGTCTAGCATTGATCCTCCACGTTGCGGATCAGGGTGCTCCATACGAGTAAGGTTGTTATTCATAACCTGCGTGAGTTGTCCCAGTATGGTAATAAGTTGATCAGCACCAGTTGTATCTTCAGGTCCACAATAATTATCTTGAGCAGGAGGGCAATCCCTACACGGAGTTCGTGCATTGATACAGTTTCCATTCCTTCTACTAGGCGCCATTTCTAAACAATGGCATAAACTAGATTAGTTTATGAATCAAAATACATAATTCCATACTTGTAAAATACTTAACATAAATTGAACTATTTATGGATATAATCCATAATCATAAAAAGGTTTTATTTGAGGAAGTATATACTCATAACCGTTCATAGTGGTTTGTAAAGAAAATGAGAATTATCCTAAGCGTATCCCCCGGGAGTGTCGTAACCAAGAGTGCAGCAAGGCCCGTTGTCGTGCACCAGTTCCCGTTCGAGTCTAGCTCAAAGCGGTGTTTTCGGGTTTTACCCCTAGGTACATCTGTGCCAGAGCCGCCTCTACCTGCTCGTATCCAGACAGGGATGTATTGCTCGGAAAACTCATATCATCTCTATAATACCAAAATTCTAGGAAGTTCTTCTATACTAATCCTCGAAGCCTATCTTTGGGCTATGCGTTCTAATCAGAGTTTATCTACATCTAGCTTCCAAGGTTAGTACTAAACTGCCTCTGATACCAACTGTAACGCCCCGACCCCAGCTACCCAGAGCCGGTGCATTACTTCGTAACATTGGCATGATCCCAAAAGATCAAGTCTCGAAAGACCGATTAGTTTAGTAGCCTTGGAAACACTAGATACATTCATAAGTCTTTCATTACATCAAAATTAAACAAACTACAAAAAAACCATGGTCTTCATAGTCCACACTCATATCTTCACTGATTATTCTTGCAAGTCAGTCATAAAATACTTCTTCACAACCTGGAAAATTTTTAAACATTGAAAGGGGTGAGCTCAAATGCTCAGTAAGGATAACAATAATGCGGAAGCTTTCATAAATAAACATTAACATTTAAGGCAATGTATAACTAAAACAAAAGCCTCTTAAACATGAACTTCAACATAATATGGCAAAAGTAAAATGAGATAATGCCATTTACTTCTTCACATGGATATTCTACTGGTCGAATAATCACATGTAATATCAATAACCACTTTCATAATGAGGGAATGTATAATGCCGGACATTCTGAAACACTTTGTCAAGGCCTCGGCCAAGACATCTAAAATGATTAAGGCCTTGGCCAAAACCATAAATCAAATTGGGAAAGGGCCTCGGCCAATTCCACGTCTAGTTGTCTCATGAGACCTACCGATGCATCGAGGAGCTATAGCGGGCCCCACCCGTCACTTATTAAGTCCAATACATTCCTCATATGAATAGGTTTAAACATATCATAAACCATAACATAATCATATCACATAAAACATGCATAAAGGAAACATAACATTTCCACATTCCAATCACAAGATATCAATACAACACATTGATATAATAAAAACGCTTTCAAAACCATTTTCAATACCAAAATAAAAGTAAGTTAAAACTTTGTATTTATTTTTCATTAAAAAAAGTGATGGCTTGTAGAGGAAGCCGAAACTCAAATAATGGTCACGGCGGCGGAGAAGTCGTTGTCGCCGCATAAGTACGGAAAGAAAAACATTCCCTTTTTGTCGTTTAGTAAAACGCTTCGTGTAAAAAGATTCCTTTTGAATAAATGTAAAAGTCAAAGGGGTTTATACACCGTATAAAAGAAAGTTGTGTATAAAATAAAATATGCCTCAACGAAAGGAGATTGAGACGAAGTCCCATACAAAGATCATTTTTAAAATAAAATAGATATATTATGTGTATTCACTATAGGTACACATAAATAACATAAAAATACAAAATAGGACATAATAATATCATGACATAATTTGAAAGTAGGAGATTAACCCAAAGAATGGAAGTTGGGTTAAGAAGATCCCTTACCTCGTGTCTGACTTGACTCAACCGTTCTTTAACCTCCTGAATAATAAACTAGAGTTAATATATACCTTATTAAGAACCATTTTCAACTTCATTATCCTTATTATATCACTTATTACAATGATATGAACATTATGTAATTATTTAAGTTAATAATGCTCATTTTGTCGGTATTTGGTTCTTAAGTCAAAAATAGGCTTCTTACACTTACATGTTGTTAATTTGGTCAAAGGTTCATTATATCCAGAATGGTATTCATGATGTAGATATCATATATGTCATATATATCCAGTACATACATTCATTTATAATATTACATCACATTTAGAGGTAAGAAATGAAATGCACCGTTCATGGAGACGGTAAGCCGTACGTACGCATGAACGCTACTTCCATTTCTATTTCATATTTTCTGGAATGGAATCATAATGATATGAGAGTATATTATAATTCCAGTATAATAACATATATAATATCATTAACTTTATCCTTCACACATCCCACATATGGTATTAACGAATCAAATCACTTTCAGGGGGCGGTAGTCCGCGCTTCCTAAAATGAAGATATCGTGTTTTACCCATAATGGAAACCATAAAGGTATGCCCAAAATGAAAAAAACAGAAGCTTAAGGAAAACATAAACATATTATATATCATATATAAAAATAGTGACATCATAATGGCCACCTTTGAAGGTGTTAAATGAGTGTTGAACAATCATCGTTTCGGGAGGCAGAATTTCGCCATCCACGGAAACCTTATGTTCTTTAACCATTTGATGTAGTTGTGTGGAAGTGTAGCTCAAATAAATCTTATAACAACATCCTAGTATATTTAAGATACTGGTGTTGTTACAAAAGAAGTAAATAAAAAGAGTTTAGGGGGTTGGAGAAGCAAAATAAAACAAAAGAACATGAGAGAATGAATTACCTTAAAAAGTGTAACTCCTTTTGAGTTGAGCCTAAAGGCTTCCTTTGAAAGGATTCTGCCCAAAGGGAATCCTCTAGGATGAGTAGAGGGATGTGGAGAGAGCAAATGGGCAGGGGTTGGCCGAGCCAATGGCTTGAAGAGTGTGTGAAATGAGGTAGAGGTGGGGGCCTTTTATAAGAGGAGAGGAGGGGCACTTTTGGAAAGTAAAGGAACATTACATTATTTGAAAATGTGTTTCGGTTTTAAAAGGTCCCACATTGATAGAATTCGTGGATAAGGTGATAAGGCATCGAAATCCACTCATCCAATTGGTTTTGGCCATGTGTAGTTCATAGATTTTATATTATCTTTCCATTTTATTTAAATCGTCAAATAATGATGTCATCGCTGCATCATTATTATGTCATAAATAATTAAATTTATTTAATGTCTAAAAATTATAAAAAAAATACTATGATATAGGAAATCTTTTTATCTTTCCTATGACTATTTATAATCAAAATTTGGACTTGTGTAACCCTACTTAAAAATTGTTTTAGTAAAACACTTTATGTTAGTGTCATTTTCACTTTAACATTAAATAAAAAGTAATTTATGTTATTTCCCAACAAAAGTGGATCCATGGGGTCCCCAAGTTAGGACATGGCTTGTCTTGGTCGGCCATGACACAACCAATGAGGTTGGGACATGTGTCTAGGTCATTTAATATTATTAAAGTATTATTTATACCTTAAACTACCCTAATTACCACTAATCGCGATTAAGAACTTAATAAGTTACTATTCACCAAAAAATTATTTTTATCCCATTGAACCACATTTTACTTCTTAATGACAACCATGTATGTCGGATTTTTGAAAATCAAATCACAGAAGTGGTAATATTTCATTTAAACGAAAAATCAGTTATTTAACAACCACTTAGTGGTTTCACTATTCATCAAAAATTGAAGTTTTTCAGAATAAGGCCAAAATTTCACCCTAAGCTATAATTGATATTCCGAATTAAAAAATGATGTCTATTTTAAAAAATTCCAAACATATTAGTTGCATTAATTAATTTTATAATTAATTCCCGCTGTCACAACAAATAGCGTGTTTTTAAGAAACAATTTATATCAAAAGATTGGCAATTGTTTATGTCCAATTTCAATGTTAAATTAATTCTAATGACCACCATTGGATAAAATGCTAAAAATATATTCTAATTATACTTTAAAACCATCAAATATTATAATTTATCACTATAAATTATTTTGATTAAAAAAGTTGTTTTAAGTATTTTTCACTATTTATAAAATTTTAGAAGTTCTCAGAAAAATACCAAAAATTCAACATAGGCTAATTTCGATATTACGAATACAAAAATGAAGTCCATTTTGACATATAAAATTTATAATATTTCAAAAAGAAGGTATTACTATTCATAACGGCTACTTTGATTAGTCGCGGTGTTTTAGAACTCGAAGTTGCGTACAATGCAAGCTATTGTATTACTGAATGAGAAGCGTATCGTGGAAGCTCGGGGTGTTACAGAATCTTGAATAGGAGAGGTGGAATGGCATAAGAGGGGTCGAATGGGCAGGAAGGGCACCCAAAAATATAAGGGTGCGCAAGTCCTAAGGAGTCGCGCATGTACTGCGTAGGAACGCAAGCCCCTGGGCGCGCAGGTATACCTGCGCGACACATGGGTACTTGCGCGATTGTTAACCAGTAGGGTAATACTTGGGCGATCCTTGACCAAAGACTTTAGAATTATCCTAAGGTACTTCCAGAAGAGGGGAGCACAAGTTTTAATGAGTAGGTAAGGAGGCGCACAAGTATGTTCATTTCCCATAAGGGTAAAACACCTTAGGCGCGCAAGTGTTAGTGAATTCTAACACTTAATCCTTACTCCTCTTGTCTAGACCTTCCATTCTAGGTAAAGAATTACCTTATAAGTGTTAGGAAGACCTGAAGAAGAGACTTGGGTGTTCAGAGCTCTGTATCTGAATTCTGGAAAATTTCTCCTCGAAATGGGGGGACCAATGGGGGTATTTATAGGCTGGAGAAGACCCCGGGCAGTTATCACCTTGGGCACGCAAGTGAATTGCACGACCAACTTCGGCGCACAAGTGTACTTGCGCGACTATTGTAGAACTTGAGCGACCCTTGCGCAATGTTCTTCTTATTCATTCCTTCGTCAATTTTGGATATTTTTTCAAAGGATGAATCACTTTGGGATAAGATATTCCCCTTTTCCAGTCTTTAGACTCTGTGATGAAAGGAGTATCAACAATAACATAAACATTCATATTGAAACTATCATACGAAATGTCAATACTTTATCCATAAACCTCGAATGGTATGAAATAACAGATCCACAGTCAAAACATATCACAAAACCTTCAATACTATATGTAAGTTTTGTATCATAATAAATCAATTTCAAACAAAATTAAAATCCATCATAGGATGTTGACATAGATGAAATCAAAACCTTTTTAAAGAAATATTTCTTTATATTTTGAAATAATTTAAAAGTCATGTAATTATAAATGAAAACATTTATTTTAGAAAATATTCTTATAAGCTTGTAAGGGAAGCTTCCATGTTGTTATAACGGTATAAAATAGCTGCACCCGCCATATAAGTTAAAAAAACATTCTTACCTTAATTTTGTCGAAAAGGTCATAAAGTACCTTGTTTGGAAAATGACGGAAAGATTCCTTTCAAAAACATATAAGATTAAATAAGGTTATAAATGAATTTAACCCATTTTCTATTAAATATTAAAAATGTTTTGAAATACATTTTAAAGAAATGTAGATGTGGTTGATAAAGAGGTCCCAGTAGATACTTACGTAAAAGCAATCTCGGATAATAAAGAGATTGTGAAATTAACCATTACCTTGTAATTTTACATAGTCAAGGGTAGGTTAAACTCATATATAATGGTGAAATAATTTTTATTAAATTATACAAGAACCATATACATTAATATGATATCATATATGATCTTTTAATATTGCTTTGTTAATAATACTTTAGTATTATCGTCGTTTCGGGTGTTAACCGATTCATTTTCCTTTATATGTTTTGTTACATAAGTCATGTTTGTTATGGATAGGATGTATCTTATTCATATCCAGAATGATATCAAGTCTTTAGAAATTATTTTTAATCATCAAATAAAAATTATTCTTGAATGGTTAAGATGGGGATATGATTCTCATCGCGTTCGTGGAGACAGTAAACCGTACATATAGACGAGTGACAATATAATTCTTTTGATATTAAAATCATATATAATTTGATGATATATCATATATAAAGAATAATTATCATGTTATATTTATTATTTACATCATTTATACTCATTATTATACTCATCCAAATAATGAAGTGTTTGAATAACAAACTACACCACGACGTGGAGACGGTAAGCCGTACGTACGTACGTATGGTGACTTTGTCATTTATATGATGGATAGAATAATGAATATGGTTGTAACATTTTTATAATAACATCACAGTATATAGAATATACTGGAGTAATTATTTTAGAATATAAACAACAAATAAAGAGGAAGTGGAAGAAGAAAATAACTTGAAAGAGGTGATGAAATATTTACCTCTTCTTCAGGTTCTTCCTTTTGATTTGATCAAAAGGGCTCCTTAAGTTGGCTTTCTGACTAAAGTAAGGCCTCTAGGATTAAGTTATGATAGTAGAGAGGATATTTGGGTAGGGTTTGGCCGAGCCAAATGGATTCTAAGGTGTGAATTTGAGTGAAAGGGAAAGTGCCCTTTTATAAGAGGGGTGAGGGGAACCTTAGGAAAAGATTGAAATATTATTTTATAATAAAATCTTTTTCAGTTTCTAATGGCTCCAAAATGATTTATTTCGAGGATAAGGTGGGTATGGGTCGAAAAACACTCAACCAATAGGTCTTAGATAGGTTTGGGTCACTATATTAACCATATCTTTTAGATTTAACTCTTAGTTAATTAGTTTGACATTTACCATGTCTCTTTGTATTTTTATATTATATAGTTGATAAAATTACTATAAACTTCCATGCGAACCTCAAGTGGTTCATTACTGACATATATAATATTATTTAATCTCTTTGGCCTATCCTTATATTTTTAGGAATAGAATATCCATTAATAATATAATATATGTTTTAAAAACTCTTTTATGTCAATTTTGACACTATTTGGTATTTTGTTTTTGTTAAATTCATAACATCATTTTTACTTCGAAAAAAAATCATTTAATAAACCCTAACATGTCATATTAACCTAAAAAATTAGTGTAATTCATTAAAAGTCTCAAATTATATTTATTTGGATATTTATAATATCAATTATTTTAATCTTTCATTAATAAGGTAATTACTGCATCACCATTGTGTCATAAATAATTTAAATTATTTAATGTCTAAAAATTATAAATAAAATACCATTATGTAGGAAACTTTTTAGCTTTATAATTAATATTTATAGTCAAATTTCCTATATTAAAAATGTTTTAGTTATGAAACTTTGAATTTAACACTTTTAACTTTTCTTTAAATTAAATAATAATAAATGTCCTAATCTAATCCAAGTGGACCTAAAGGATCATATTTTATTCCTAAGGTTGTTTTTGGTCTAAATACACTCATACAATAGGATTAGTACATTTTTAGGGTAATAATAATATCATTTTTACCTTTAATTACCCTATTTACTTTTAATCGTGGTAAATAAATGTCAAAAGATACTATTCACCAAAAAAATATTTTTATATTATTGAACAACATTTTACTTACTGATATCAACCATGTCTCTCAGTTTTTTGAAATTCAACTCACAGAAGCGGTAAAATTAAGTTTTATGCAAATTTGCAAAAGCCCCTTGGAGGTGGGTAAAAGATGGTAAAAAGTTCAATAAAATTTTTAAATATCTAAAATTATTATAAAATGACTCCAATTAATTACATTGAAAATATAAATATTATGTATATATTTTGACCTGAAATAAATTAAAATAAAACAACTAATTATTTAAATAAAAATTCGGTTTTAACCAATAACGCAGTGTTTTTTCACTATTCATCAAAAATTGAAAGTTTTCAGAAAAATACCAAAAATTCACCCTAAGATAATTTTGATATTTTGAATCCAAAAATGAATTCCATTTTGAAAAATAAAATTTATAATATTTTAAAAAGTGGGTATTACTATTCATAACTGCTAGTTTTATTGGTCGCGGTGTGTTAGAATCTCGAAGTTGCATACAATGCAAGCTATTGCATTATTCAAAGGGAAATGTACCATGAAAGAATGGGGTGTTACATTCTCTCCACTTTCAAATAATTTCGTCCTCGAAATTTGTATAATATTACTACATAAAAAGATTCGGGTGGTTCTTCATCATTAGTTCCTCGGGTTCTGACGTTGCCTCTTCCATTTTATGGTTTCTCCATAGAACTTTTACCAGATGAGTTGTCTAGTTTCTCAACACTTGTTATCTTGTATCAATAATCTTGACAGGATCTCCGAAATAAGACAAATCGGGTTCCAGTTCTAATTACTCATATGTGAGTACTTTCATTGGGTCAGACATGTATTTTCTCAACAGTGATACGTGTAACACATCATGAACTTTGGAGAGACTTGGAGACATTTCTAAATGGAAAGCTACAACCCCAATTCGTTCTAGAATTTCTAAAGGTCCAATGTACCTGGGACTCAATTTACCTTTCTTACCGAATCATATAATTCCTTTCCATGGAGATACCATCATGAAAACTTGATCTCCTACCTAAAATTCCCACAACTAGAAAATGGACCTACTACCACGGATCTATAGCCACAATTTTAAAACCGTGGCTATAGGTGGCTATAGCCATGGTTCTGTGGCCTATAGCCACAGTTTTAAAACCGTGGCTATAAGTCTATTTTCCGTGTCCTATAGCCACGGGTTTGTGGCCTATGGCCACGGTTTGCAAAACCGTGGCTGTAGGCCAATTTTTTCATTTCCCTATAACCACAGTTCTCCAAAACTGTGGCTATAGGGTTCCCGCGCTTCTGCAGGAAAAAAAATTCCCGCCAAAAAATTGGTGAGAAGCCCAATCACCATGGGTTTGATTCTATTCCAACAATTTTTATTAATATATATCATAATATATATATATATATGTGTGTGTGTGTGTGTGTGTGTACCCAAATTGTGGCGCGATGTAGTGGTAAGTGCGCTGGACTGCATAGTGGAGGTGCATGGATCAGATCCCACTGGGGATGTTTATAATTTTGGCTATTACCATGGTTTTATGAGGCTATTTCCATGGTTTATATCGTGGCTATGGGTTAAGTGACACGATTTCAAATTTGGAGGCCTATTACCACAATTTTCAAAATCGTGGAAATAGGTAGATATTTTCACGGTCAAAACCGTGGAAATAGGCTGAGACCTACTACCACGGCGATATCGGCCACGGTTGGCCAAAATCGTGGCCATAGCCTTTGGCCATGGTTTTGGGGCCTACTGCCATGATTTTGAATCATGGAAATAGCCCTTTTTTTCAGTTGTGTCCAAATCCTTCCTTTGGTTATCAGCATAGATCTTCTGCCTACTTTGAGCTGCTTTGATGTGGGTTTGGATAACCTTCACCTTTTCCATCGTTTCCTCCACAAGTTTTGAACCTACGAGTCTTCTTTCTCCAACATCATCCCAACAAGTTGGTGTGCGACATCTCTTTCCATATAACACTTCATATGGTGCCATCTGAATACTTAAATGGAAGCTATTGTTATAGGAAAATTCTACCAGAGGTAAATATTGAACCCACATACCTTGAAAGTCATGTGATAAAGATCTCAACATGTCTTCTATGGTTTAATAGTCCGTTCTGATTGTCCATTAGTTTGAGGGTGGTAGGCAATGCTCAAATGAAGTTCAGTATCCAAGGCCTTCTGAAGACTTTTCCAGAATCTTGATGTAAAATGGGGATCACGATAAAAAACAATCAATAGGGGTACTCCAGGAAGTCTTAAAACTTCATTAATATATAGTCTTTATAGACTTTCAAGTGGTAAATATTCTATTTTACAGTAATAAAATATTCTGACTTGTTAAGACGGTCAACAATGACCCATATTGCATCATTCCTTCTAGCTGTCTTTGGTATCCCCATGACAAAGTCCATTGTAATATCATCCCATTTCCACTCAGGTATTGGAAGAGGTTTCATGACTCCTCTAGGATGTTGTCTTCCAGCTTTCACTTGTTGACAAACCATACATCTCGACACAAAGTCAACAATCTCTCTCTTCATGTTGTCCCACCAAAAATGTTCCTTCAAATCTCTATACATCTTGGTGCTACCAGAGTGTATAGAGAAATTGGATCTATGGGAATCATCCAAAAATTCTGTTTTTAGATCAGGTATGTTAGGAAGAAAAAGCCTCTTCCCAAATTTCAAAATTCCATCTTCATATACGAAGTCGATCAATCTACCATCGTTCACAGATTTAATCTTCTTTTGAAATTCCCCATCATCAGTCTGAGAAATTTTTATCTTTTCTAGTAAAGATGGTTTGGAAACCATTTGAAAAAGTATTGATGTTTCACCTTCCATGATTATTCCCATATCCATCTTTACTAGATCCATGAAAATAGGATCTCTCTCAACTCTCATATTGTTCAAAACTCCATGATCATTTCTACTCAAAGCATCTTACACCTTATTTGTCTTCTCTGGTTGGTAGTGTATAGTGAAGTCAAAATATTTGAGTAGTTCAAGCCATCTTCTTTGCCTCATGTTGAGTTCTTTCTATGAGAAAATATACTTCAAACTCTTGTGATCGGTATATATCTCACATTTTTCACCATAGAGATAGTGTCTCCAAATCTTCAAAGCAAAGATTACAGATTCTAACTCAAGATCATGAGTGGTATATTTTTTCTCATGAATTTTTAGTTGTCATGATGTATAGGAAATAAATCTATCATTATGCATAAGGACACAACCAAGTCCTTTCTTTGATGCATCACTATAAATAACAAACCCATCATTCCCCGATGGTAGATTCAAGATAAGAGCATTGACTAATCTTCTCTTCAATTCTCCAAAAACATTCTTCACAGTCATTTTTTCAAACAAATTTAACCCCTTTACGTGTGAGCTTGGTTAATGGGTAGCCAATCAGGAAAGATTATAGATGAAATGTCGATAATAACCTACTAAACCAATAAAACTGCGTACCTCAGTTATACTCATCGGTGATGACCATTATTAGATTGCTCTTACCTTAGAAGGATCAATAGATATTCTATACTTAGAGACAATATGTCCAAGAAAAAAATCTCCTGAAGCCATAATTCACACTTGCTGAAATTCCCATATAATTCATTTCTTCTGAGGTTTTTTCATAATGGTGTGCAAGTGATTTTTATGATCTTCATAGCTTTTGGAGTATACCAAGATATCATCAATAGATACCAATACAAATTCATCAATATATTCCTTAAAAACTATATTCATTAGATAAATGAAAACAAAGGGTGCATTAGTCATCCCAAAAGGCATTACTTTAAACTTGTAATGACCGTACCTGGTTCAAAATGTTTTTTTCAGAATGTCTTCCTTCTTCACACACAACTGTTGATATCCAGATCGAAGTTCAATCTTTGAAAAATATTGAGCTCCATGAAGTTGGTTGAATAAATCATCAATGCGAGGTAGGGGATACCTTTTCTTTATTTTTATAACATTGATCTCCCTGTAGTCAATGCACAACCTCATAGGTTCGTCTTTCTTTTTAACAAAAAGGACATGGGCTCCCCATGGAGAAATACTAGGGCAAATAAATCCCTTGTTACTAAATTAAACTAATTGTTTCTTTAGTTCCACTAATTCTATAGTGTCCATTCTATAAGGGGTCTTTGATATGGGCCATGAAGAAGGAATTAAATCAATGGAAAAATCAATTTGTCATTCTGGAGGATTTCCGGGTAAATCTTATGGAAACACATCAACATATTCTTTCACAATAGGTATGTCCTCTATTTGAACATTCTTTTCCTCACCCACAATTATTTTATTCTCTTACTCCCCAAGAATTTAATTTAGTTGAGTTACTGGGGATGGATCTAGATAAGAACCAGATGGTGATGTTTCTGCCTTAAAGATAAGATACCCTTTATCATCATCAAAAATTGTAACCTCCTTCTTCTTACAATAAATTTTCGCATCATGGTCCGAAATCCAATACATAATGAGGATTATATCAAATTCAATCACGAGTATAACGATTAGATCCGTAGATAAATAACATTTATATGCCTTAATGGGAACTGATTCACAAAACTTTATTGCAATGATACTTCCCTTAGGAGTTTTTACTAACAAATCTCCTGTTAAATCAAGTTGGAAATATCTAATTTTCTTAGCAAACTAGGAAGATATGAAATAATGTGATGATCTAGAATCAAAGAAAGCATTGGCTAAACTTGAGGAAACCATTAAATTACCTATCACCACATCTTTCAGAGCTTCTACCTCAGCAGTAGTGATTTCATAAGTTTGGCCTTGATCCCTTGGCCTTTTCTAAGGTAAGTTCCCTTAGCGCTTAGGACATTCATTTTCATAATGCCCCCTTTCTCAACAATTTTAGCATTCAAAATATATAGCCTTTTTCTTCCCCTTGCAATCAGGAGCTTGGTGGCCCTTTTCACCACACTTGTAATAGACTCCCATTCCCTTCAGGCAAGAACCAGGGTGTTTCTTACCACATTTACTACAGGATGGATATTCAAATTTTCCCTTCTTCCCATTATTTGCATTTCGAGAGTCTTCAATAGATCTCTTCTTCCCTTGCTTTTATTTAAAGTCAAAAGACTTAGAGAATTTATTTTCTGTCTTGATAACACATGAGACAATGTCTTCGTACGACGAGAAGGATTGTGAGAATAATTATTGACATAGAAATGGTTTTAACCCATAAAAGAAACGATCAATCTTACTTCTTGGGTTATGTATATAATCTGCAGCGTGCCTTGCTAACCTTGTAAAGTTAGCCTCATACTTCGCAACATTCTCATCCTCCTTTTTCCTCAGACTCAGAAATTGTCTTTCCATATCCACTCGATGGTCAAGAGGAACGTATTTTTCTAAGAAAATCTCTTTAGACTCCCTCCATTCCATATTTGATACTTCTTCATCTTTATTTGTGTTTTGAATCAATGATCACCATTGATCAGCATCTCCAGTGAGGAGATAAACTGCCAGGAAAAATTTTTCCATTTCGCTACTCCCCAAATCATGAAATATTTTCTCTAAGGAACTTATCCATTAATCAGCTACCAATGGATTTGTATTCCCATTAAATTTTGGAATTTTTTGCCTCATGAAGTGGTCTAACATTGATCCACCACGTTGTGGATTATGGTTCTCCATACGGGTAAGGTTATTATTCATAACCTGAGTGAGTTGTCCCAGTATGGTTGTAACACCCGAGACTTTTATGAGAAATATTTTGTTTTTAAATCATCAAAGGAATCTCTCACTACACACAACACTAGATTGGATTGCTTTACATGCAACCACGGCCTTCCTCGATAGCTTGCGTCCTACGCAATACTGAGTTTCACTAAACAACGATATGCTATTAAAATATTATTAAAACTAGCCGTTATGAATAGTAATAACCACTTTTTGAAATTTTGTAAATTTTATTTTTCAAAATGGACTTCATTTTTGGATTCAGAATATCTAAATTAGCATAGGTTGAAATTTTGGTATTTTTCTGAAAACTTTCAATTTTCGATGAATAGTGAAACCACTAAGTAGTAGTTAAAAAAACCGAATTTTTCATAAAACATAATTTTACCGCTTCTGTGAGTGGAATTTCGAAAATCCGAGAGACACAGTTAATATAAAGGACTAAAATTTGGTTCAATGAGATGAAAATAATTTTTGGTGAATAATAACTTTTTACTTTTTTTTACCACGGTTAAAAGTAAATAGGGTAGTTAAGGGTAAAAATGATATTATTATTACCCTAAAACATGTCCTAATTCTATTGGATAAGTGTAATTTTACCAAAAACAACCTTAGGAATAAAATATGACCATTTAGGCCCACTTGGATTAGATTAGGACATTTATTATTAATTTATTTAAAGAAGGGTTAAAATAGTTAAAATCAAAGTTTAATAAGTAAATCATTTTTAATATAGGGTTATACATAAGATAAATTAGATTGAAAATATTAATTAGAAATCTAATAATATTTCCTACATAATGACATTTTATTTATAATTTTTAGACATTAAATAATTTAATTTATTTATGACACAATGATGATGCAGTAATTACCATAATAGTGAAAAATTGGAATTATTGATATTATAAATACCCAAATAAATATAATTTGAGCCTTTTTATTAATTATACTAATTTTCTAGGTTAATATGACATGTTATTATTGATGTAATTATCGTTTTTTGAACTAATCATTCTGTTATAATTTTCACAAAAATCAATTACTAAATAGTGTCAAAATTGATATAAAATAGTTTTTAAAACAAATATTATATTATTAATTGTTATTTTATTCCTAAAAATCTAAGGTTCGGTAAAATGACTTATATAAGGTTATATATATTAATAATAAACAACTTGGGGTTCGTTTGGCTTGATATAGTATGTTTACTGACCTTATAGTGTAAGAAAACAAGAAGACACGGTAAAAGTTAAATTATCTAACTTAAAGTTAAATCTAAATGATAAGGTTAAAATTGATACCTAAAATTGTCTAAATTATATTTTATGAGAGTATTTCGACCTATAACCACCTTATATTCTAAATATATCAATTTGGAGCTATTAAAAACCGAATTTGACTTTATAATAAAATAATAGTTTTAGTTATTCCAAAGGTGCCCCTCTCCTCCCTTATAAAAGGGCACCTCCTCCCCCTCTTACTCACACTACTTTGAGCCTTAAAGATATGACAACACCTGATAATTTCTTCTCTCCACTTCCCTAGAGACATCCTAGATGTCCTGGTCTTCTTTAAAGACCAATTTTAGTGCCCTAAAAGGAGGTCTCAAAGAAGCGCTTCAAAGAAGAGGTAATGTCCGTTACCGATTATTTCATCTTTATTTCTTATTCCACTTCTTCTTATTTAGTTGTTTCATTATTAAGTAATAACATCAGTATCAATCATATAATGACATGTTATTATAAGTATGAAACAAAACTATTTCTCCATCTATCCATCCTACGGAAAATGAAATCACCGCGCGTGCGTACGTACGGAATACCGTCTCCACGCCGTGGTGTAATCTATTTTCCACCACCACCTTACTTGGATGGGTATAATGGTGTAAATAATTACTATATATGATTATTATAAAGTGATATTGATTCTGAAATAGTATACATACACTCCAATACAATTCCACAATCATGGGAACGATATCATTGCTCGTGCGTACGTACGGAATACCGTCTCCACGATGTGATGCGATTCATTCTACATGATCTTCATTGCACAATGATTATGTAAATGAATTGAATGAATAAATATGATATATAGTACAATAATACCATTATGGAAATGATGTATCTATAACCTAAAGAGAAGAATAAGAATTTATTCGACAAAACACGCATAAGAACAAAAAGTTATAAACACCCAAATAACACGTAGCAATGAAATATTACTACTAAGAAGCTAAGAATATGACCATATATGATATCATAACAATAATTATGATTCTGGAATAAGTCAATAACATTATTTAAATCATTATACCGGAGTTTCAGACACTTTCGAAGCAAATCAGACCTAAGGTAAGGGAAATATCACAATCTCATTTTTATCCAAGATTGTTTATACTTTGGTATTTACTGGGGTGTATTTTATCATCCACATCCATGTTTCCTCAATATGTAATATTATTTCCATCGACCTACAATTTTTTAAATCTATTTTTACCCTTTGGTGAGTTTATAGTAAAATATATGAAAGGAATCTTTTGTCGTTTTTCGTACGAGGTACTTTTTGACTTTTCCAACAAAAGTACAAGAAGAATGTTTTTTTAACTTATACGGCATGAATGGATTTTTAAAACATTATTTCCAATAATATTCCTTTACAAGGTTTCAAGTTTATTTTTAATAAACTTCTTTTAGTTTAAAATTGTAATACATGTTAAGAAAGGAAAATGTTTTTGAAGTATAAAGGATATTTTCCTCAAGAATGGAGTGCAAGTGTTTTATCAAAATTATTTTCCATCTAAGATAATATAAGATTCTGTTTCTATCCCTATTATTACATTGATTTGATTATGTTATGATGGAATTATTTTTATGAATTCCTTTATCTTATATGAGTTGTTTTATGATGTCATGATGTTTAAGATTCCCATTTTTTATTACATGGGTTATGCAATGATGTATGATTTATGATTTTGTGGCACACATATGAATGGTATCATTATGAGATGGGTGGGACCTATATCTACCTCCAATTAATTAGGTAAAGATTTTATATCTCATGAGATAGACATGGCTGGAACGGTAGGTTAAACCGGTTCAGTGAAACAGGACTGAAACGAGGAGTGAACTCGGTTCAGAAATGGACTTTGTCCACTAAGATAGTCTTGGCCCTGAGTCTTGACTAATAAGAAATGATTATCTATGATTATGTTTGTATGCCACAAAGATTCATGTTTTAAGTTATGATTATTGTGATTACATTTCACTACTATGATTTATCCCATGTTATGAAATTATGATCTCTTTTGTAGGTTAAGATTTCCAAAAGTTATGTTCTTATGAATATGATGTGATTGATATTTCTTTTGTTTACCCTTACTGAGAATTTGAGCTCACCCTTTTGTATGTTTTCTTTCCCCAGGTCAGGAAGAATGTTATTAAGTAAGATATGCCAAAAGGGACTATAGATATGATGAAATAAATGGGAGACAATGTAGACGCTTTATGAACCAGTTTTTTGTGTTTCGCAGTTTCTAAAGACACTATACCTATACGGTCCTTTCCATGGTTTTGTTATATGTTGTAATAAGTATGCTTCAATTTTGAAGTATTAACAATGTATGTAAAGTATGGGTCGTTATAGCTGGTATCAGAGGAAAGTTATAGTCAACCTTTGGAAACTAGGATGTGAAAGCCTTAGTAAGAACCCTAAGGATAAGTCTAAGCATAGAACACAATCTTAGTGTTTTCTAAATGGCCATGAATAACCTAGGATAAGACCTTAAGTGTGAAATTTTATTCTTGATTATGTGGTTTTCCTATTATAATTAGTGTTTCTCACACTATTCTTCTTGGTTTTAGTCAATGGCTGGAACCCGAAGGAACCGTGTTAATGCGGAATGTGACGGGAAATGCAATGATTGTCCCCCTGAGCTACCAAACGTTATGGGAGCTAGAATGAAAAATCTTGTAGCCATGATCACACAACTTTCTCAAGCTATGAATCATGCAGGACTTCCAAACGAGCAAAGGAAGGAGCAACATTTTGTTGAATCCTTCATGAGGCAACGTCCACCTTTTTTTAGCGGGTATACTGATCCATTAGTTGCTGAACAATGGATTAGTACTACTGAAAAGATATTTTCAGTTCTTCAATATTCTGAACATGATAAAGTCATCTTAGTAGTGTATCGTTTGGAAGGTGATGCTGATCAATGGTGGAATCTTATCAAGAATACAAGGCAAAGAGATGAAATTGAGTTCATGGAATGAGATGAGTTCAAGAACTTATTTTTCAATAAGTATTTCCCTTGTATTCTTCGAACAAAGATGGAGAAGGAGTTTCTTGAACTAAAGCAAAAGGATGATGAATCCGTTGGTACCTACGAAGCAAATTTTACAAGACTTGCAAGGTACGCTTCTGGTATTATTATCCAACTTGAGAGTAAGATTGATCGATTCTTTAGTGGATTGAAACCAAGTCTTCAAAGGGCATTATCCATAAGGGACTTCAATAGCTACGAGGAAATCGTTCGATGTGCTCTCAAAGTTGAGATGGAGATTGGAGTAACCCATAACTCATATGGGTTTTATAAGAAGAGGAAAATGGAATTCAAAGGAAAATATAAAGAGCACACTGAAAAGAAGATGAGCTTTCCCTTATGCTCAAAGTGTGGAAAGAAACATGGAGGGAGTTTTCTTAAAGGGACAAGTAAATGTTTCAAATGTGGAAAGGAAGGTCATCGGGCATTTGAATGCCGCAATGATGGGAAGAAGATGTCTAATGATGCAAACAAAGGAAGGGATACACAGAATGAACCTAATACACTTAAATGTTTCAAGTGCAAGGAGATGGGGAATTATGCCAATCAATGCCCAAATCCAAGGGTTGATGATGATGGTCGACGACAACAAACTCTTAAGGCTAAAGACAAAGGAAAGTCACATGCAATTTCTATCAGCGATATGGAGTACAATAACGATGTGGTGAAAGGTACACTTACCATCCACTATAAAGTTGCAAATGTTTTATTTGATTCTGGATCTACCCACTCTTTTATTTCTGAAAAATTTTCTAAGGATATCACCGTATTACCTCAACAATTAGATGTTGAGTTATCTGTGACAACCCCTAATGGCACAACAGTCGCATCAAAAGTTTATAATTCTTCCCCGATTGAAGTTTGTGGGAAAATGCTTCTTGTAAATCTTGTGATCCTTCCTATAGTGGAATTTGATGTGATTCTTGGCATGGATTGGCTTTCTTTATATGGAGCTCATATCAATTACCAAATAAGGGAAGTCACATTTCATATTCCAGATCAATATATGATCGTCTATCGATGCAAGGATGAACATAACCTTCCAGTGGAAATTTCTTCCATCTTATGGGTCTGGATTCCACTGAATGAAGGTTATTTATCTCAAATGGTTGGTGAGAAACTCACAATTAAGAATATTCCCATTGTACGACAGTTTGATGATGTCTTTCCGGAGGAATTGCCCGGTCTTCCACCAAATCGTGATGTTGAGTTTTCAATAGAACTCGTACCAGGTGATTTACCTATTTCAAAGACACCTTATAGAATGGCCCCAATTGAGTTGTAAGAATTGAAGAAGCAACTCTAAGAGAATCTTGATAAGGGATTCATACGCCCTAATGCGGCACCTTGGGGAGCACCTGTTCTGTTTATTAAGAAGAAAGATGGTTCAATGAGACTCTGCATTGATTATCGAGAACTTAACAAGATCACTATCAAGAACAAATATCCTCTCCCAAGCATTGATGACTTATTTGACCAACTACGCGGAGCTCAATACTTTTCCAAGATTGATCTTCATTCAGGGTATCATCAATTAAGGGTCAAAAGGGAGGATATACCAAAGACGACTTTCCATACAAGGTATGGACACTATGAATTTATAGTGATGACATTTGGTCTTACTAATGCCCCTTCTATCTTCATGGATCTGATGAATAGAGTCTTTAGAGACTATCTTGATCAGTTTGTGGTAGTCTTTATAGACGATATTCTTGTCTATTCAAAGAGCAAGGAAGAACATGAAGATCACTTGAGAATTATATTGAAGACCCTGAGAAAGGAGAAGCTTTATGCCAAATTTACCAAGTGTGAATTTTGGCTTCAAATAGTTTCATTTTTGGGTCACATAATCTCAAAATAAGGGAGTCTGTGGATCCAGCAAAAATAGAGGTTATCGAAAGATGGTCGAGACCAACAACAGTAACTGAGATCCGAATTTTTCTTGGTTTGGATGGATATTATCGATGTTTTTTGAACGATTTTTCACGATTATATAATCCACTCACCAGGTTGACTCGGAAAGGAGTTAAGTTTGTTTGGACGGAGGAATGTGAAGAGAATTTCAAGGAGTTGAAAAAAAGGTTATCCAGTGCACCTGTGCTCACACTGCGTTGTAGTGGAGAAAGGTTTGTGATCTACAGTGATGAATCCAAGAAGTGATTGGGGTGTGTTCTTATGAAAAATGATATGGTGATAGCTTATGCCTCACGACAGTTGAAAATCCATGACCAAAATTACCCAACTCATGATTTGGAGTTAGCTGCAATAATCTTTGCATTAAAGATTTGGAGGCATTACCTTTATGGTGAAAGGTGTGATATTTATACTGATCATAAAAGTTTAAAGTACATTTTTACACAAAAGGATCTGAATATGCGCCAAAGAAGATGGTTGGAGCTGATTAAGGATTACAACTGCTCAATCCATTACCACCCTAGGAAAGAAAACAAGGTGGCGGATGCATTAAGTCGTCAAGACCATGCTAGCTTATCCATGATGAGGATCACAAAAGATCCACTATTTATGGATTTACAAAGGATGGATCTTGGAATTATAATGGAAAGGGAAAAATCTTATCTTTCTCAAATGAATGTTCAACCATCTATATATGTGAATATTAAAGAGGCACAGAAATAAGATGTCGAGTTTAAAAAGATGGTGAGAAATGTTCCTGAATTCAACCTTGATTGTGATGGGATAATAAAGTTCAGGAATCGAGTTTGTGTTCCTCCCCTCCCCGAATTAAAGAAGGAGCTGTTGGATGAGGCTCATAGTTCTTCATTCTCTATTCATCCTGGAAGCACGAAGATGTATAGGGACCTGAAAGATTACTTCTGGTGGGATGGCATGAAAAGAGACATTGCTGAATATGTCTCTCGATGCTAGGTTTGTCAGCAAGTTAAAGCTGAGATACAGAAGTCTAAGGGGATGTTACAACCATTACCCATACCAGAATGGAAATGGGAAAACATCACTATGGACTTTGTCACCATACTTCCTAAAACATCCAAAGGCAATAATTCTATCTGGGTCATAGTTGATCATATTACAAAGTCGGTACACTTCATCGCTATTAGAGAGGATTTATCTCTGGATCAGCTTGCCAGGATATATGTAAAGGAAGTGGTAAGATTGCATGGAGTACCACTTTCTATTATATCTGATCAGAATCCGAGGTTTACCTAAAAGTTTTGGAGAAGTCTTTAGCATACTCTGGATACAGAGTTGAGTTTCAGCACTGCTTATCATCCTCAGACAGATGGTCAGTCTGAGAGAACAATTCAAACTCTAGAAGATATATTGAGAGCTTGCTCTATGTATTTAAAAGGTGATTGGGATAAACACCTACCTTTGGTGGAATTTTCTTATAATAATAGCTTTCAATCTAGTATTCAGATGGCTCCTTATGAAGCTCTCTATGGAAAGAAATGCAGGACTCCAACTTACTGGGATGAAGTTGGGGAAAGAAAGCTATTAGGACCTGATCTTGTTGATGAGATGGCAGAAAAGGTCCGATCTATTCAACAACACATAAGAGCAGCTCAGAGTCGACAGAAAAGTTATGCTGACAACCGAAGAAAAGACCTATAGTTTGAAGTGGGTGATAAAGTGTTCTTATGAATATCTCCCTAGAAGAGGGTCATGAGATTTGGAAAGAAGGGGAAGTTGAGCCCTAGATATATCGGTCCTTTCAAAATACTAGATCATGTTGGGAAGGTAGATTACTGATTGACGCTTCCACCGAATCTCTCTCAAGTTCACGATGTTTTCCATGTATCTCTCCTGAGAAAGTACATACCTGATCCTTCACATGTACTCAGCTCAGAAGTTGTACCGTTGGAGAAAGATCTTTCTTATGAAGAACAACCGATAGAGATTCTGGACCGTAGCGAAAAAGTACTATGAAACAAGACCACTCTCTTGGTGAAAGTTTTATGGAGGAAACACCAATTAGAAGAAGCTACATGGGAGCTTGAGGATATGATGAGGGAGAGGTATCCTCATCTGTTTGTTACAAAGTGACGAATTTCGAGGGAAAAATTCATTTTAAGGGGGGTAGAATGTTACACTCGAGACTTTTATGAGAAATATTTTGTTTTTAAATCATCAAAGGAATCTCTCACTACACACACCACTATATTGGCTTGCTTTACACGCAACCACATCCTTCCTCGATAGCTTGCGTCGTACGCAATACCGAGTTTTACTAAACAACGATATGCTATTAAAATATTATTAAAACTAGCCGTTATAAATAGTAATAACCACTTTTTGAAATTTTGTAAATTTTATTTTTCAAAATCGACTTAATTTTGTTATTCGGAATATCGAAATTAGCCTAGGGTGAAATTTTGGTATTTTTCTGAAAACTTTCAATTTTTGATGAATAGTGAAACCACTAAGTGGTAGTTAAAAAAACTGAATTTTTCATAAAACATAATTTTACCACTTCTGTGAGTGGAATTTCAAAAATCCAAGAGACACGGTTAATATCAAGGAATAAATGTGGTTCAATGAGATGAAAATAATTTTTGGTGAATAGTAACTTTTTACTTTTTTTTACCACGGTTAAAAGTAAATAGGGTAGTTAAGGGTAAAAATGATATTATTATTACCCTAAAACATGTAATAATTCTATTGGATAAGTTTTATTCGACCAAAAACAACCTTAGGAATAAAATATGACCATTTAGGCCCACTTGGATTAGATTAGGATATTTATTATTAATTTATTTAAAGAAGGGTTAAAATAGTTAAAATCAATGTTTAATAAGTAAATCATTTTTAATATATGGTTATACATAAGATAAATTAGATTGTAAATATTAATTAGAAAGATAATAATATTTCCTACATAATAAAATTTTATTTATAATTTTTAGACATTAAATAATTTAATTTATTTATGACACAATGATGATGTAGTAATTACCATAATAGTGAAAAATTAGAATTACTGATATTATAAATACCCAAATAAATATAATTTGAGACTTTTCATGAATTCAACTAATTTTATTGGTTAATATGACATGTTATTATGGATTTAATTAGCTTTGTTAGAACTAATAATTCTGTTATGATTTTCACAAAAATCAATTACTAAATAGTGTCAAAATTGACATAAAATAGTTTTTAAAACAAATATTATATTATTAATTGTTATTTTATTCCTAAAAATATAAGGTTCGACAAAATGACTTAGATAAGGTTATATATATTAATAATAAACAACATGGGGTTCTTTTGGCTTGATATAGTATGTTTATTAACCTTATAGTGGAAGAAAACAAGAAGACATGGTGAAAGGTAAATTATCTAACTTAAAGTTAAATCTAAATGATAAGGTTAAAATTGATACCTAAACTTGTATAAATTCTATTTTAGGAGAGGATTTAGACCTATAACCACCTTATATTAGAAATATATCAATTTGGAGCTATTAAAAACCGAATTTGACTTTATAATAAAATAATATTTTTAGTTATTCCAAAGGTGCCCCTCTCCTCCCTTATAAAAGGGCACCTCCTCCCCCTCTTCCTCACACTACTTTGAGCCTTAAATCTCGTCAAACCCCTGAAAATTTCTTCTCTCCACTTCCCTAGAGACATACTAGAGGTCCTGGTCTTCTTCAAAGACCAATTTTAGTGCTCTAAAAGGAGGTCTCAAAGAAGCGCTTCAAAGAAGAGGTAATGTCCGTTACCGATTCTTTCATCTTTATTTCTTCTTCCACTTCTTCTTCTTTAGTTGTTTCATTATGAAGTAATAACATAAGTATCACTCATATACTGATATGTTATTATAAGTATTAATCAACCCTATTTCTCCATCTATCTATCCTACGGAAAACGAAATCACCACGCGTGCGTACGTACGGAATACCGTCTCCACGCCGTGGTGTAATCTATTTTCCACCACCACCTTACTTGGATGGGTATAATGGTGTAAATAATTACTATATATGATTATTATGAAGTTATATTGATTCTGAAATAGTATACATACACTCCAATACAATTCCACGATCATGGAAACGATATCATCGCTCGTGCGTACGTACGGAATACCGTCTCCACGATGTGATGCGATTCGTTCTACATGATATTCATTGCATAATGATTATATAAATGAATTGAATGAATAAATATGATATATATTACATTAATACCATTATGGAAATGTTGTATCTATAAGATAAAGAGAAGAATAAGAATTTATTCAACAAAACACGCATAAGAACAAAAAGTTATAAACACCCGAATAAAAAGTAGCAATGAAATATTACTAATAAGAAGCTAAGAATATGCCCATATATGATATCATAACAATAATTATGATTATGGAATAAGTCAATAACATTATTTAAATCATTATACAGGAGGTTCAGACACTTTCGAAGCAAATCGGACCTAAGGTAAGGGAAATATCACAATCTCATTTTTATCCAAGATTTTTTATACTTTGGTATTTACTGGGGTGTATTTTATCATCCACATCCATGTTTCCTCAATATATAATATTATTTCCATCCACCTACAATTTTTTAAATCCATTTTTACCCTTTGGTGAGTTTATAGTAAAATATATGAAAGGAATCTTTTGTCGTTTTTCGTACGAGGTACTTTTTGAATTTTCCGACAAAAGTACGAGAAGAATGTTTTTTTAACTTATACGGCATGAATGGATTTTTAAAACATTATTTCCAAGAAGCTTCCTTTAAAAGTTTTCAAGTTTATTTTTAATCAACTTCTTTTAGTTTAAAATTGTAAGACATGTTAAGAAAGGAAAATGTTTTTGATGTAGAAAGGATATTTTCCTCAAGAATTGAGTGCAAGTGTTTTATCAAAATTATTTTCCATCTAAGATAATATAGGATTATGTTTCTATCCCTATTATTACATTGATTTGATTATGTTGTGATGAAATTATTTTTATGAATTCCTTTATCTTATATGAATTGTTTTATGATGTCATGATGTTTAAGATTCCCATTTATTATTACATGGGTTATGCAATGATGTATGATTTATGATTTTGTGGCACACATATGAATTGTATCATTATGAGATGGGTGGGACCTATATCTCCCTCCAATGAATTGGGTAAAGATTTTATATCTAATGAGATAGACATGGCTGGAACGGCAGGTTAAACCGGTTCAGTGAAACAGGACTGAAACGAGGAGTGAACTCGGTTCAGAAATAGACTTTGTACACTAAGATAGTCTTGTCCATGAGTCTTGACTAATAAGAAATGATTCTATATGATTATGTGTGTATGCCACAAAGATTCATGTTTTAAGTTATGATTATTTTGATTACATTTCACTACTATGATTTATCCCATGTTATAAAATTATGTTCTCTTTTGCAGGTTAAGATTTCCAAAAGTTATGTTCTTATGAATATGATGTGATTGATATTTCTTTTGTTTACCCTTACTGAGCATTTGAGATCACCCTTTTGTATGTTTTCTTTCCCCAGGTCAGGAAGAATGTTATTAAGTAAGATATGCCAAAAGGGACTATAGATATGACGAAATAAATGGGAGACAGTATAGACGCTTTATGAACCAGTTGTTTGTGTTTCCCAGTTTCTAAAGACACTATACCTATACGTTCCTTTCCATGGTTTTGTTATATATTGTAATAAGTATGCTTCAATTTTGAAGTATTAAAAATGTATGTAAAGTATGGGTCATTATAATGGTGATAAGTTGATCAACACCAGTTGTTTCACTAGCTCCACTGTAATTATCTTGAGTAGGAGGGAAATCCCTACATGGATTACGCGCATTGATACGGTTTCTATTATTTTCACTAGGCACCATTTCTAAACAATAGCATAAAATAGATTATTTTATGAATCGTAATACATAATTCCAAACTTGTAAAATAGTTAACATAAATTGAATAGTTTATGGATATAATCCATAATCATAACAATGTTTTCTTTGAGGAAGTATATACTAATAACACCTTCCTAAAGGTTTGTAAATAAAATTAGAATCATCCTAAGCATATCCCCCAGGAGTAACGTAACCAAGAGTGCATCAAGGCCCGTTTTTGTGCACCAGTTCCCATTCGAGTCTAGCTCAAAGTGGTGTTTTTGGGTTTTAACCCTAGGTACATCTATGCCAGAGTCGCCTCTACCTGCTTGTATCCAGATAGGGATGTATTGCTTGGAAAACTCACAAAATATCTACAGTACCAAAATTAAAAGATGTTTTTCTATACTAATCCTCAAATTCTATCTTAGGGAAATGTTCTCTAATCAGAGTTTTTCTAAATATAGCATCCAAGGTTTCTACTAAACTTCCTCTGATACAAACTATAACGCCTCAACCCTTGTTACCCAAAGTCGGTACATTATTACATAACATTGGCATGATAACAAGGGATCAAATATCGAAAGACCGACCAGTTTAGTAGCCTTGGAAATACTAGATACATTCATAAGTTTTACATTACATCATGAAATAATAACATCAACAACATTTTGTCCCCCTTTTTAACACACTTATATCCTTAGACTATCCCTACAGGTCAACCATAAAATACTTCTTCATATCCTGGAAAAAATAAAACATAGAAATGGGTGATCTTAGATGCTCAGTAAGGATAAAAATATAGCATAAACTTTCATAAATAAGCATAAACATTTATGGCAATGTATAACTAAAACAGAAGCCTTTTCAACTTAAACATTAGCATAATATGGAAAATATAAAATCAAATAATACCATTTAATTATTCACATGGATATTCTACTAGACAAATAATCACATGCAATATCAATAGAATCTTTCATAACGATGGAATGCATAATTCCAAACTTCATAACCACATAGTCAAGGCCTTGTGCCAAGACTACAAATAAGATTTTGTCATGGCCTTGTGCCAAGACACTAGTTTGTCTGATGAGACCTACCAATTCATCGAGGATCTATAGCGGGCTCCACTCGTCACTTACTATGTCCAATGCATTCCTCATATGAAAAGGTTTAAACATAACATAAACATTCGTATTGAAACTAGTATACGAAACGTCAATACGTTATCCATAAACCATTAACGGTATGAAATAACAAATCCACAGTCAAAAATATCACAAAACATTCAATACAATATGTATGTTTTGTATCATAATTAATCAACTTCCAACAAACTTAAAATCCATCATAGGATGTTGACATAGATGAAATAAAAACCTTTTTAGAGAAATATATCTTTATATTTTGAAATCATTTAAAAGTCATGTAATTATAAAAAAAACATTTATTTTTGAAAATATTATTATAAGATTTTAAGGGAAGCTTCTATGTTCTTATAACAGCCGAAAATAGCCACACCCACCGTATAAGTTAGAAAAACATTCTTACCTTGATTTTTTTTCTAAAAGGTCATAAAGTACCATGTTTGGAAAATGACAGAATGATTCATTTCAAAAACATATAAGGTCAAATAATGGTATAAATTACTTTAAAGCATTATCTATTAAATAGTAATTTTTTTTGAAATACATTTTAAAGAAACACGAATGTTGATAATAAAGAGGTCCCAGTAGATACTTACGTAAAAACAACCTCATATAATAAAGAGATTGTGAGATTAGACCTTAACTTGTAATATTCCTTAGTCGAAGGTAGGTTAACATCCTGTATAAAGGTGAAATAATTGTTATTAAATTATACAAGAACCATATACATTAATATGATATTATATATGATCTTTTAATATTGCTTTGTTAATAATATTTTAGTATTATTGTCATTTCGGGTGTTAACTGATTCGTTTTACGTTATATGTTTTGTTACATAATGTAACACCTCGACCCCAGTTACCTAGAGTCGGTGACTTATTTTAATACATTGGAATGATTACAAGGAGTCAAGTCCGGAAGGACCAATCAGTTTAGCAGTCTTGGAAAAATAGATCACATACATGAATGTTACATTTTCACTTTAAGACGTACAAAACAACATAAATAATCTTTATGAACGCCATTATTCCCTTTTCTTAACCCTGTATATCAATCAAATTACACTTCTTGGAATCCTGGAAAAAATAAAACATAGAAAGGGGTGAGCTCAAATGCTCAGTAAGGGTAAGAAATACAACAAAAACTTTCAAAAATAAGCATAAACATTTAAGGCAATGTATAAAACTAAAACAAAAGCCTTTTAAACTTGAACTTCCGCATAATATGACAGAAATAAAATGAAATAATTCCATTTACTTATTCACATGGATATTCTACTAATCGAATAATCACATGCAATATCACTAACCACTTTCATAATGATGGAATGCATAATTCCAGACTATCATAACCACATAGCCAAGGCCTCGTGCCAAGACTACAAATAAGATTTTTTCAAGGCCTTGTGCCAAGACACTAGTTTGTCTCATGAGACCTAACGATGCATCGAGGAGCTATAACAGGCTCCACCCATCACATATTAAGTCCAATGCATTCCCATATGAAAAGGTTTAAACATAACATAAACATTCTTATTAAAAATAGCATATTAAATGTCAATACTTTCTCCATAAACCATGAATGGTATAAAAATAACACATCCACAGTCAAACATATCACAAAACCTTCAATAGAAGTTTTGTATAATAAATTAACTTCAAATGAGCTTAAAATCCATCAAATGATGAGTAAATATTTTTGAGAGAAATATCCTTTTTTTAAAATCATTTAAATGTAACACATTTATAAAGGAAGTAATTTTAAAAGATATTTTTGAATCAAAGTGTCCCATACCACTTTGAAACTTTTGAAAAGAAATATCATTTCAAAACATTCATGTCCATATAAATAAATCCTTAAAATCATTTTGAAAACATGGACATTAATTGAAAAGATTTAGAAAGACAAATATTTAAAACATTTGAAATTTTGATCTTGATAAAAATTACCTTTCAAAATCCTTAAAATATTCATTTTGAAATCATTTTTATGAAAAATGGACATGGATGATAAAAATGTCCCAGTAAATACTTACACATAAACAATCTCAGATAATGATGAGATTGAGGAATTAACCCTTACCAATTTGGTAACTTACGAAACATACAACCCATGAAAGAGGTATCATACAATGAATATGTAAATACACATAAATTAAAGTGTATTACACAAAGAATACAATTATGGGCAGTACATACACCACACGAAAGGTAATAGTGACAATATGACATGAATCTCACGGGAATAAGGAGTGAGATGAACACCCCTTACCTTGCACTTTCCTTTAGTCGAGGGTACATTTAACCTCATGTAAAAAGATCGTAGTATGTTATTAAATTATACCAGAACCATATTAATATTTATGATATCATACATGATTCATTTATGATTTTATATTACCCATTTAATAATAATTTCCATGTTAAGTTAACATTTAGGGTAATAATCACTTTCTTTATCGTACATGTTTTAACTTGTCACTCTTGATTGTATCACTTAGATCATGATTTAAATATTTCCAGAATATAAAACATGATAAATATATCATATATATTTAGAATATAAATATGTATAATTTACATACATATTAAATGGAAAACACCATTTATGGAGATGGTAGTCCGTACGTACGCATAAACGTTGTTTCTGTTTTCATATAGTATTGAACGGAAGAAAGTGAATAAGATATATGTAAGTGCATAAATAATTATATATATATATATATCTAGTAGCATTATTCTTTCATATATTACATATATATTAATAATATATATTTTTATAATCGTCGATGAATGCTGAACTTGGAAATGAATCTCATCGCGTTGTGGAGACGGTAATCCGTACGTACGCATGAGCGAAAATATAATTATTTTGATATTAAAATAATATATAATTGGATGGTATATCATATATAAAGAATAATTATCATTTTATATTTATTATTTACATTAATTAAAAACCATTATTATACCCATCCAAATAATAATATATTGAATAACAATTACACCACGACGTGGAGACGGTAAGCCGTACGTACGCAAGTATGGTGACATGTCATTCAAAGGATGGATAGAATACTGAATATAGTTGTACCATATTTATAATAATATTAAAATATATAGGAGATACTGGATTCATTATTTTAGAATGGTAATAACAAAGAAATAAGAAGTGGAAGAAGAAAGGAACTTGAAAAAGGGTTGTGAAATCATTACCTTTTCTTCGGGTTCTTCCTTTTGATTTGATCAAAAGGGATCCTTAGGATGTCTTTCTGACTAAAGGAAGGCATCTAGGATGAAGTAAGGAAAGTTGAGAGAGTATTTTGGCAGGTTTTGGTCAAACCAAAAGGCTTTGATGGTGTGAATTAATGAGAAGAGGGAGTGTCCTTTTATAAGAGGGGTGAGGGGCACCTTTGGAAAAGCTAGAAATATTATTTTATAATAAATTCATATTCGGTTTCTAATGACTCCAAAGTGGATTATTTAAAGTTTAAGGTGGGTATGGGTCTAAAACCACTCAAAAAATAGAATTTATATAGGTTTGGGTCATTATATTAACCTTATCTTTTAGTTTTAACTCTTAGTTAATTAGTTTGACACTTACCATGTCACTTTGTATTTTTATATTTTAGAGTTAATAAACATACTATATACATCCGAGAGACCCCCAAGTGGTACATTAATGATAAAACTATCATGATATAAGTCTCTTGTCTGAAACTTAGATTTTTAGGAATTTAATATCAATTAATAATATAATATTTGTTTTAAAAACTCTTTTATGTCAATTTTGACACTATTCAATAATTGACTTTTGTAAAAATTATAAAAGAATGATTAATTAGAACAAAGTTAATTTAATCAATCCTAATATGTTATATTATCCTATAAAATTAGTGAAATTCATTAAAAGTCTAAAATTATATTTATTTGGGTATTTATAATATCAATTATTTTAATTTTTCACTATTATGGTAATTACTGCATCATCATTGTGTCATATATAAATTATATTATTTAATGTCTAAAAATTATAAATAAATTATCATTAAATATGAAATCTTGTTATATTTCTAATGAATATTTATAGTCTAAAATCCAATATATATAACCCTATGTAAAAATTGTGTTTCTAAAAGATATATGCTTATGTCATTTTTGTATTTATTTTAACTTAATTAAAATAAAGTGTCCCTATCACGTACAAGTGGCTCCATGAGGTCCCAAAATCGACCCAAAGATGAAAATGGTCGGAAATGTATCCACCAATAAGGTTAGGACACATTTTAGGGTAATTTAGTATTATTATAATATTTTTTTTAACCCTTATTTACCAGATTTACCCTTTAACCATGGTAAATAAAATATTTACCGAAGTAATTATTCAAATTGTCTAAAAATAAAAGTTACCTATTTACACAATTTGGACATCCTGATTCCAAATATATAATCCATTTTTCCAAATTCAAATCACAGAAGTGGCAGAAATTAATTTAAAATTAATTCCCACTATCAAAACAAAAAGCGTGTTTTTAAGATATAATAACTATCAAAAGATTGATACTTGTTTATGTCTGGTTTAATTGTGAAATTATTTCCAATGATCAAAATTGTATTAAATGGTAAAAATATATTCTAAATATACTTTAAAACCACTCAAATTCATAATTTATCACTATTAATTATTTTGATTAAAAAAGTTGTTTTTAATTAAAATTTAGTAATTTTCACTATTCATCAAAATATTAAAGTTATCCGAAAAGTACCAAAATTTAACCTTAGGATAAATTCGATACTCCGAATCCAAAAATGAAGTTTATTTTGAGAGATAAAATTTCTAAAATTTTAAAAATTAGGTATTACTATTCATAACGGCTACTTTGATTGGTCGTGGTGTGTGTTAGAACTTGAAGTTGCGTACGACACACACTACTGTATTATTCAAAGAGAAGCATACCATAGAGGCTCGGGGTGTTACATTCTACCCTCCTTCAATAAATTGCGTCCTCGCAATTTGATATTGTTCTTTGAAAATAAAGGTTGAAAATAGAAAATATCTTTGTGGAAAAACCCACATCCATAATTTTGGTTAATAAAATTTAGTCTTAACAAGATGAAAAGAGAAATGAAAGGGTCACCACAAAATTATGATCTCGATTAGGAGGACATTGGTGGAAATTATAGACATATAATTGGAGGAAAAATGTAAATATTTATAGGTAGTGATTGAGGTCATCAATCGTAAACAAGTTTAAAATTGAGGTCCTTAAATTCATCAATCTATGATGATTTAAAATACCATCGGTTCAACAAAACATAAGGTATTATGATAACACATTTTTGATGTTTCAAAATATCTTAGTTGAAATCCCACATCGAAAAATGAATTAACAAGGCCTCTATTTAAAATAAAGAGTGGAAAGTATGAAGATTACCGAAAATAACACATACTAGGGTTCCATGTAGGAAAATATGGATATGGAAGAGAAATCTAACCATCAATTATCTGATGGAGAGTGGTAGAGAACATGGCTATGAAAAGGACAACAATCCCAATGCCATAAATTAGTGATGTTCTAAGGTACCATCTAGGACAACATTTTTGTTCTAAGTTCATTTTATTAATGTTGAGGAATTTATTTATGAGATTGGATAAGATCATAAGGAGATATACTTACTTTATAATTAGAGTTTTATCCATTAATAAATTTCTACCACAAACTCATCTTTCACCCCAAAACATAATACAACTCAAAATACTCTATTTATCTTAATCGTATAGGGTTCCAAATATAATGAATTTATAATTCACATATCAGACCCTTTATGTAAAGAAACTACATTATACCATCCAAGAACTTCATGTAGCACAATGGTAGGCGATAAATCCCAATTAAACTATCGTTGTGGGTTCGATTCCCGCAACTTTGTCCGACATGATGGGTTGTCACATGGTCTGCATGTTGTCCTTTTATAAATATCCAAAAAAAAACCTTTCAAACTTAATCCATTCAAACCATTAGACTTATCCAAAATACTATTATCCAAACTCACAGTCCAAAATTTACAAGGAAGTCAAACATAATGAGGATCCTTTTTGCCAGGTAATAACATGTGAATGCCTTCCTCATATATTCTTTTACAACACCGTAACATCCTGAATTACCAAAATCAACCATCTCTTATTCCAAAATCACTACCTCAATATTAGGACCATATTAAGGTTTATCTTTCCTTCAACCATGTAATTTCCAAAAAAACATTAACTCATTGTAGAGTCACTTTTCTTAGTACCATAAAATCTCAAATCCTTAATTAAATAGTACTGCAGTACAATCCTTTTTATTTCCAGAATATCATTGATACAACACTTAAATGAAATAATTCTAAAATAAAAACATAGGAACACTAGTCATTCCTCTTCATCTGTGGTAGTATCATAACTTGATTATTATCCAATAGCATCATTTGCGGCATAGTCTGATGACTGGGACATTGGTTCGCGTAGTGTCCAAACTCCTTGAAAATAAAGCATTGTACATTTGAAACCATTTTCTTACCCTTGCAGTCACGTACTTTGTTCCCTTTTCTCCACACTTATAACAAACTCCCATTACTTTCAGGAAAGTTCCAGGGTGTTTCTTACGAGAGTTACTACATATGGGAAAATTCTTCTTTTCCCTCTTCCCTTTATCCATATTTCTCTCTTCCATAATTTTATTCTCTTGCTTCCCTTCAAAGCCATAGGACTCCGAGAATTCTTTACTCATCTTATCAACACATGATACTATTTCTTCATATGATGATAATACGTGGGAAACTATTTCCCTTCTAAATTCTGGCTTAGGACCACGAAAGATACGATCCTTCTTACTCTTTGGATCATACGTATTACGGGAGTTCACATTCCTTATACTGGGCGCCATTTCTATACAATAGCATAAACTAGTTCAATTTATGAATTGCAATGAATAATTACCAAACTTTTAAAATACCTAACACAAATTGAACAGTTTATGTATATAATCCATAATAATAAATATGTTTTCTTCGAGGAAGTATATACTCATAAACCCTTCATAATGGTTTGTAAAGAAAATGAGAATTATCCTAAGCATATCCCCCGGTAGTGTCGTAACCAAGAGTGCAGCAAGTCCCGTTGTCGTGCACCAGTTTCTGTTAGAGTCTAGATCAAAGCGGAGTTTTCAGGTTTTACCCCTAGGTACATCTGTACCAGAGCCGCCTCTACCTGCTCGTATCCAGACAGAGATGTGTTGCTCGGAAAACTCACAAAATCTCTACAATACAAAAATTCTAGGAAGTTCTTCTATACTAATCCTCAAAGTCTATCTTAGGGATATGTGCTCTAATCAGAGTTTATCTAAATCTAGTTTCCAAGGTTATTGCTAAACTTCCTCTAATACCAAATGTAACTCCCCGACCCCAGTTACCCAGAGTCAGTTCATTATTTTAATACATTGGCATGATTACAAGGAATGAAGTCCCGAAGGTCCGATCAGTTTATCAGTCTTGAAAAAATAGATCACATACATGAATGTTACATTTTCACTTTAGGACGTAAAAAAAAACATAAATAATCTTTATGAACACCATTATTCCCTTTTCTTAACCCTTCATATCAATCACATTACACTTCTTGGAATCCTAGGAAAAATAAAACATAGAAAGGGGTGACATCAAATGCTTAGTAAGGGTAAGCAATACAGTAGAAACTTTCAAAAATAAGCATAAAAATTTAAGGCAATGTATAAAACTAAAACAAAAGCCTTTTAAACTTGAACTTCAGCATAATATGACAGAAATAAAATGAAATAATTCTATTTACTTATTCACATGGATATTATACTAATAGAATAATCACATGCAATATCACTAACCACTTTCATAATGATGGAATGCATAATGCCAGACTATCATATCCACATAGCCAAGGCCTCGTGCCAAGACTACAAATAAGATTTTTTCAAGGCCTTGTGCCAAGACACTAGTTTGTCTCATAAGACCAACCGATGCATCGAGGAGCTATAGCGGGCTCCACCCGTCACATATTAAGTCCAATGCATTCCCATATGAAAAGGTTTAAACATAACATAAACATTCGTATTAAAACTAGCATACAAGATTTCAATACTTTCTCCATAAACCATGAATGGTATAAAAATAACACATCCACATTCAAAAATATCACAAAACCTTCAATAGAATTTTTTTATAATAAATTAAATTCAAATTAGCTTAAAATCCATCAAATGATGAGTAAATATTTTTGAGAGAAATATCCTTTTTGTAAAATCATTTAAAAGTCACACATTTATAAAGGAAGTAATTTAAAAGATATTTTTGAATCAAAGTGTCCCATACCACTTTGAAACTTTTGAAAATAAATATCATTTCAAAATACTCATGTCCATATAAATAAATCCTTAAAATCATTTTGAAAACATGGACATTAATTGAAAATATTTAGAAAGATAAATATTTAAAAAATTTGAAATTTTGATCTTGATAAAGAGTACCTTTCAAAATCCTTAAAATATTCATTTTGAAATCATTTTTATGAAAAATGGACATGGATGATAAAAATGTCCCAGTAAATACTTACACATAAACAATCTTAGATAATGATGAGATTGAGGAATTAACCCTTACCAATTTGGTAACTTACTAAACATACAACCCATGAAAGAGGTATCATACAATGAATATGTAAATACACATAAATTAAAGTGTATTACACAAATAATAAAATTATGGGAAGTACATACACCACACAAAAGGTAATAGTGTCAATATGACATGAATCTCACGGGAATAAGGAGTGAGATGAAAACCCCTTACCTTGCACTTTCCTTTAGTCGAGGGTACGTTTAACCTCCTGTAAGAAGATCGTAGTATGGTATTAAATTATACCAGAACCATATTAATATTTATGATATCATACATGATTCATTTATGATTTTATATTACCCATTTAATAATAATTTCCATGTTAAGTTAACATTTCGGGTAATAATCACTTTCTTTATCGTACGTGTTTTAACTTGTCATTCTTGGTTGTATCTCTTAGATCATGATTTAAATATTTCAAGAATATAAAACATGATAAATATATCATATATATTTAGAATATAAATATGTATAATAGACATATATATGAAATGGAAAACACTGTTTATGGAGACGGTAGTCCGTACGTACGCATAAACGTTGTTTCTGTTTTCTTATAGTATTGAACGGAAGTAAGTGAATAAGATATATGTAAGTGCATAAATAATTATATATATATATATATATATCTCCAGTAGCATTATTATGTCATATATTACATACATATTAGTAATATATATTTTTATAATCGTCGATGAATGCTGAACTTGGAAATGAATCTCATCGCGTCGTGGAGACGGTAATCCGTACGTACGCACGAGAGAAAATATCATTCTTTTGATATTAAAATAATATATAATTGGATGTTATATCATATATAGATAATAATTATCATTTTATATTTATTATTTACATTAATTAAAAACCATTATTATACCCATCCAAATAATAATATATTTAATAACAATTACACCACGACGCGGAGACGGTAAGCCGTACGTACGCAAGTATGGTGACATGTCATTAAAAGGATGGATAGAATACTGAATATGGTTGTACCATATTTATAATAATATTAAATTATATAGGAGATACTGGATTCATTATTTTATAATGGTAATAACAAATAAAGAAGAAGTGGAAGAAGAAAGGCACTTGAAAAAGGGTGGTGAAATCATTACCTCTTCTTCGGGTTCTTCCTTTCGATTTGATCAAAAGGGCTCCCTAGAATGACTTTCTGACTAAAGGAAGGACTCTAGGATGAAGTGAGGGAATTTTAAAGAGTATTTGGTCAGGGTTTGGATGAACCAAAAGGCTTTGATTGTGTGAATTAATGAGAAGGGGGAGTGTCCTTTTATAAGAGGGGTAAGGGGCACCTTTGGAAAAGCTAGAAATATTATTTTATAATAAATTTATATTCGGTTTATAATGTATCCAAAGTGGATTATTTAAAGTTTAAGGTGGGTATGGGTCTAAAACCACTCAACCAATATAATTTATATAGGTTTGGGTCATTATATTATCCTTATCTTTTAGTTTTAACTCTTAGTTAATTAGTTTGACACTTACCATGTCACTTTGTATTTTTATATTTTAGAGTTAATAAACATACTATATACATCAAAGAGACCCAAAGTGGTCCATTAATGATACAAATATCATTATATAAGCATCTTTTCCGAAACTTATATTTTTAGAAATTTAATATCAATTAATAATATAATATTTGTTTTAAAAACTCTTTTATGTCAATTTTGAAACTATTCAATAATTGAATTTTGTAAAAATAATAACAGAATTATTACTTCGAAAAAATTTAATTTAATCAATCCTAATATGTTATAATATCATATAAAATTAGTTCAATTCATTAAAAGTCTCAAATTATATTTATTTGGCTATTTATAATATCAATTATTTTAATTTTTCACTATTATGGTAATTACTTCATCATCATTGTGTCATATATAAATTAAATTATTAAATGTCTAAAAATTATAAATAAATTATAATTATGTAGTAAATCGTTTTATCTTTCTAATTAATATTTATAGTCGAAAATCCAACATATATAACCCTATGTAAAAATTGTGTTTCTAAAAGATATATGCTTATGTCATTTTTGTATTTATTTTAACTTAATTAAAATAAAGTGTCCCTATCACCTACAAGTGGCTCCATGGGGTCCCAAAATCGACCCAAAGATGCCAACGGTCGGAAATATATCCACCAATAAGGTTAGGACACGTTTTAGGGTAATTTAGTATTATTATAATATTATTTTTTAACCCTTATTTACCAGATTTACCCTTTAACCATGGTAAATAAAATATTTACCGAAGTAATTATTCAAATTGTCTAAAAATAAAAGTTACCTATTTACACAATTTTGACATCATGATTCCAAATATGGAATCCATTTTTACAAATTCAAAACACATAATTGGCAGAAATTAATCTAAAATTAATTCCCGTTGTCAAAACAAAAGCGTGTTTTTAAGATTTAATAACTATCAAAAGATTGATACTTGTTTATGTTCGGTTTAATTGTGAAATTATGTCCAATGAATAACATTATATTAAATGGTAAAAATATATTCTAAATATACTTTAAAACCACTAAAATTCATAATTTATCAATATTAATTATTTTGATTAAAAAAAGTTATTTTTAATTAAAATTTAGTAATTTTCACTATTCATCAAAATATTAAAGTTATCTGAAAAGTACCAAAATTTCACCTTAGGCTAAATTCAATACTCCGAATCCAAAAATGAAGTCCATTTTGAGAGATAAAATTTCTAAAATTTTGAAAAGTAGGTAGTACTATTCATAACAACTACTTTGATTGGTCGTGGTGTGTGTTAGAACTCGAAGTTGCGTACAACACACACTACTGTATTATTCAAAGAGAAGCGTACCGTGGAAGCTCAGGTTGTTAAACATAAGCCATTTTTGTTATGGATATGATGTATCTTATTCATATCCATAATGATATCAAGTCTTTAGACATTATTTTTAACCATTAAATGAAAATTATTCTTGAATGGCAATGATGGGGAAATGATTCTCATCGTGTTCATGGAGGCAGAAATCCATACGTACGCACGAGCGACAATATTATTATTTTGATATTAAAATCATATATAATTGGATGGTATATCATATATACATTATCATTATCAGGTTATATTTATTATTTACACCAGTTATACTCATTATTATACCCATCCAAATAATGAAGTGTTTGAATAACAAACTGCATCACGACGTGGAGACGGTAAGCCGTACGTACGCACGTCTGGTGACTTTGTCATTCATATGATGGATAGAATAATTAATATGGTTGTAAAAGTTTTATAATAACATCAAAAAATATTTAATATACTGTAGTTATTATTTTAGAATGTAAAAAACAAAGAAAGAGGAAGTGGAAGAAGAAAAGAACTTGAAAGTGATGATGAAATATTCATCTCTTCTTCGGGTTCTTCCTTTTCATTTGATCAAAAGGGCTCGTTAAGTTGGATTTATGACTAAGTTAAGGCCTCTAGGATAAAGGGAGGACAGTTTAGAGTTTATTTTGGCAGGGTTTGGCTGATCCAAATGGCTTTGAAGGTGTGAATTTGAGTGAAAGGGGGAATTCCCTTTTATAAGTGGGGTGAGGGTCACCTTTGGAAAAGATTGAAATATTATTTCATAATAAAATCATTTTCGGTTTATAATGGATAAAAAATGATTTATTTAGAGGAAAAGGTGGGTATGGGTCTAAAACCACCCAACCAATAGGTTTTAGATAGGTTTGGGTCACCATATTAACCATATCTTTTAGATTTAACTCTTAGTTAATTAGTTTGACCTTTACCATGTCTCTTTGTATTTTTATATTATATGGTTAATAAACTTACTATAAACTTCCAAGATAACCTCAAGTTGTTCATTAATGACATATTTAATATTATTTAAGATCTTTGGATGAAACTTGTATTTTTAGGAATAGAATATCAATTAATAATATAATATTTGTTTTAAAAACACTTTTATGTCAATTTTGACACTATTTGGTATTTTGTTTTTGTTAAATTCATAGAAGCATTATTACTTTGAAAAAAATTCATTTAATCAACCCTAAAATGTCATATTAACCTATAAAATTATGGGAATTCATTCAAAGTCTCAAATTATATTTATTTAGATATTTATAATATCAATTAATTTAATCTTTCATTAATAAGGTAATTACTGCATCATCATTGCGTCATAAATAAATTAAATTATTTAATGTCTAAATATTATAAATAAAATACCATTATGTAGGAAATATTTTTATCTTTATAATTAATATTTATAGTTGAATTTATATTACGTATAACTCTATCTTAAAAATGTTTTAGTTATGAAACATTGAATTTAACACTTTTAACTCTTCTTTAAATTAAATAATAATAAATGTACTAATCTAATAAAAGTGGACCTAAAGGATAAAATTTTATTCATAAGGTTGTTTTTGGTCTAAATACACTCATCCACTAAGATTAGTACATGTGTTAGGGTAATAATAATATCATTATTACCTTTAATTACCCTATTTACTTTTAACCGTGGTAAATAAAAGTCATAAGTTACTATTCACCAAAAAGTGTTTTTATCTTATTTAACCACATTTTATTTACTGATTTCAACTGTTTCTATTGTATTTTATAAATTCAACTCACAGAAGCGGTAAAATTAAGTTTTATGCAAATTTGCAAAAGCTCATAGGAGGTGGGTAAAAGACGGTAAAAAGTTCAATAAAATTTTTATATATCTAAACTTATTATAAAATGAATCCAATGAATTATGTTGAAGATATATAGGTATTATATATCTATTTTTACCTAAAATTAATAAAATAAAATAAATAATTATTTAAATAAAAAGTCGGTTTTAACCAATAACGCTGTGTTTTTCACTATTCATCAAAAATTGAAAGTTTTTAGAAAAATACCAAAAATTAAACCTAAGATAATTTCAATATTCCGAATCCAAAAATGAAGTCCATTTTGAAAAAAAAATTATAGAATTTTAAAAAGTGGATAGTACTATTCATAACGGCTTGTTTGATTGGTCACAGTGTGTTAGATTCTCGAAGTTGCGTACACTGCAAGCTATTACATTATTCAAAGGGAAATGTACCTTAGAAGCTTGGGGTGTTACATGTCACCCTAATGAAGTATCAAGAAATATAGAGATCTTTTTGACCCTAGTGTCTCTAGGAAGAAGTGATAGAATAACCTTGCCTTAAAGTCCTTCCAGGCCAGTCCCTCATGTCTACCTGCCTAAACTAGCACGTACCACCAACACTTTTCTGATCATCTAACCATGTACATTGAAAGCTTCACCCTTCACCCTGGGGGTGTCTCAAGCTAATCGAAGATTATTTTCATACACTAGATTCAGTTCTCATCCACCTATGGACCACCCTCACCCATAAATAGTGGTGGGTGCTATGATTTGAACTCTCATGTTAGGTACAACATTAAAGGCCCCTTTCCATGATATCCCCATTCAATTACTTAGATAACACATACCGGGCTTGCTCTGAGATGCTCGTCAAGCCACATCCCAAAATCTGTTAGATATGGAGGCTTTCCCACATTCATTAGAGCCTGTACCTAAGGCTCATGATCTTCCTTACCCTCCAGGGCTTCATTCTAACCCTTATGGGTCTCAATGTGTTCCCACTCTAGTGACACCCTATCAACTCCCGCATGATGCTTCATATGAATCCATCTAGGTGGAAACCCACTGAATACCTATAAATGGTTAACTATCCCATAATATATATATATATATATATATATATATATATGAAAAAGATAGAGAATTTAGTAACAGGTAGCGTCAACTCACTACCCTTACTCTCCCCCATCGCAACCATGTCTCATTATATCCCAACCTCATGTCCTCCTTACTCACCCATATCCGAGCCAGGTATCACATGTTCCTCAGTACACACTCATCCTGACGAACTATGTCACCTCAATTTGATGACCTCGTCATTCAACCTGGTGATCTACATCATCCCGTGTCATTGTCCCTACCTAATACTATAGGATACAAGCCCATACATATATGTATCACATATCACAATTCATTTATCACTGGAAAATGTATTTATATAATTAAAACATTTTTTGTTCCTAGTTAGTGAATAAACAAGCACAAAAGTGCCTCTTTCCATTCCGAGCCAAGGTTCAATTTCCTCTCTTGCCATATCAAGCCATGGGTCCAATAACTCCCCCCCTTCTATATCGAGTCAAGGGTCCAAATCACAATAGATAACAAGTAACATCCAAGTGCACCACTTGAGGTGGAAATCAAATAAACTTTAAAATGAGAAAAATAGAACAACAATTCCCACCCCTAGAAATTTGGTATGTCACAAGTGCATGGGGAATCATGCACCCAAACACGAGATCTAAACCTTATTTCGATAACATCCTAATCTTCAGTCTACCACAAACCAACCAGTAAGACTAGTAAAAAAGAAAAGAATTTCATATCATTAGTATCTAGCTGAATGATGCTACTAATTCCCAGTCAAGAACTTCTACGATACCATTTGTATTACCCCAACCTGTTTAGCCACCCAAACAGTGCTTCGAGCTAAGTGCCACTAGCCTTAGGCACACAACCCCATATTCCAAAGGCCGCCAAATAGTAGCGAGGGTGTAAAATAGTAATAATGGGGAGACTATACCCTTTGGTGATGATTTAATAATGGTCTAAGTAATTATATATAGTGAATTAGGAAGTAAATAAGGATATACAATAGACTAGTAACCTGTCAATAGGGAAAGAAAAGGCAATATCATACAATAGTGGAATCACAATAAAAAACATCAATGAAATAAATAAGAAAGAAAAAAATTACATTTGAATCTACTGAACAAAACATGCATACATAACTGGTCATACAATACAATAAACCTGAGGGTGTTAGAAGAACAACCTTAGTACATACATATATAGCATACTAATACAAAATGAAACAAAAAGGAAACTCAAACTGAGGTAATAATTCATGGTCCCTTTTCCTCTATCTCATACCAAATCAAACACTAGGATCCATATCCAAAGATCTAACCCTTACTTGAACGAAAAAACATTAAATATACATGCATCCTGAAGGGCCCGAGTAGGGTGTGAGAAATAATATCAGTAGGATACCTCCACTGTGTTCCTATCTAACATTTTTTCTTTAGAATTAATGTAATAAAAATAAATACGGAAACACATGTAGTTAATAAACACAAGCTCCCATGATGATCTAAATCCATAAGGAGGCTATCACCTACTTCATCCAACTCTCCAATACTTTAGAGGATAGGATCCTTAGCTCATATCCAAAAGAGCCCCATAATGTAAAATAAATCTAGGTGAACCCTCAGGTTCCACATCTAGTGAATTCAACTAGCACCATGTATCAACCATCACCTTTTTTCCATGTCAAGTCACCGATGTCCCAAAGGCACACCCAAACCAAGTACGTGGTCCCACAAAACTCATCTCATAAGAAACCCTATCAACCCTTGGATAAATGTACAAGGAAAAATGATATCTATCTTACAAATAATATCACCATTAGGTCGAAAAGAAACATCCCAAGGTACAACAATATCCATCCTCCCAAAAAATTCCTTGCCCAATGGCCTGAGGTATGAAGAGCCTCATCCCCAACCTATAGTCTCATCACTATCATCCGATGGATCCTCACCATCCCCATGGATTTATATGACAAGAAAATCCAACCAAAATTAATAAGACACAACTACCAGAGGCTTCTACCTACACGAGTGGTCAATACCAACTCAACATCTGAGTCATCCTATGTGAACACGACTCCAAACAATGCATTTTACAACATGAGTGAGCGACAATCACTAAATAAAAACCTAAGCTACACTAATACGGCACATCATTCCCCTTTGACAATGTTTCTCAACCTAATGGCTATTACCATCAAAATCACACAAGTCGTAACCATGACCTAATGACCTCATCACCTCAATCAATGACCATGTCACCCAACCAATGGTCAAAAATATATATAACAGGCCATGCCCAGCCAGATGATCACATTGACTTAGTCTAGATGGCCAATTACATCTCAATCCTTGGGTCGAGCCTATCACGATCCCATATATATTATAAACCGTTCATATATATATATAAACATTCAATATAATTAAATTCAACAAATAAATTTAATTAAAACAACACCCCAACCTATTCTTCCCAAGGTACAAATCCTCACACTGGGCTCATACCACTTGTAGTCTTGTTTGAGAAAGCCAATATGAATGAATGAATTAATTATAAGACAACTGTAAAATAATTTGGGCCTTTCTTAGACTACCTAATGACACACTCAAAATCGAAGCCCCAAAACGCTCATGAAATCACAATGAAGAATGAAAAACACCTACCTTATGTTGGAAGACACCCACAAATCTGATCTTAGCCTCTAACTCACACTTATTTGGAATAAATAAAAGTATTAGATAAAAGACCTAAAAGTAGTTTGAAACCACTGCATGGATTTAGCACAAAATATAGTGATTTAAAATAAAAAAGAATAAAGTGGACTGACATAATTACCAATATGGATCCAACACACCTTAATAGAGTTAAAATGGAGCCCAGATGGAGAAGTTATCTCACACCCTAGAGGAGGAGGAGGAGAACCTATGATGCTTGGAGGAAGAAATACATATAAGGAAAGAAGAAAGTAATAAAAGAAAGAAATATAGGGAGTGAAAAATTATAATTCCACAATTTTAATGGGCCGCACAGTTAGCTCACAGGGTTTTCCAAACTGTGCGGCAACCGTTGGTCTCCTGATATTTAAGAACCAAACCATGCATGGTTAGATCACACCGTTAGACCAAACTGTGTAAAAATCGTGTATGCCATAGTGAAAAGGTACTTTCCTTTTTTACTCTAAGCATGTGGCTTGTTCATGGTTTTACCTAACCATGTGTAATCCATGTATATCCCTCTAATAAGTACTGTAGAGGTTCTCACACTGTCATCTGCCCCTCCTACATGGTTTAAAAAACTATGATCAATGAATTTTTAGAGAGAAAAGTTTTTCCTTGGATGCTACACGATTTTTCCAAACCATGCACCTCAATCTGCACACTTTGGAAAGTATAGGTTTCTAGCCTCTAACGCACTCGAAAACCAACGAAAAACCTGATACACTTGTTGAGAATTATGAATCATCTAAAAGAAATGCCATGGATTAAAGAAACTCTCATAATTAAGTTCTATTGAATGAGAATATATTTTTTCTACCAACCAAACTCTGAAAATTCAAAATGGGCGAGGAATTCAACCTACTCCAAAAACCCAGGATGTTACATGTAACCTATGACAAAGTAGTAATATCTTCCTGGGTACCGAAGTTCTATAGAGTCCTAATTAGTGTGTGATTACAACTCATTAGTCCACCACCAACAGTTTCTAATGAAAATATAGTTTGTATGTGTAAATCATAATGGTTTTCAATAAATAAGTAAACCAGTAATAATAACAAGCAATAGAAATAAATATAACACAATTGAGAATCTAGTCTCAAGGGGATAAACCAGGATGACACTACTATCTTCAAGCTTTTTTGATCTCTGAATAGGATGGAAGTTTCCTATCTCAATATGGTTTTAAGGTACATTACTCAAGAAACGATAATAAGGTAGCCTGAGAGGAATACACATGACTCATACAATCATTTCCTCCCAAAAATTACAAATAAAACAATATATCTAGTCCAAAATCAAGAACTATCCTTGATATTCAGAAGCATGGATCAGTTATAATCCAAGGCTCACACCCAAGGAATTTCACACTAATAATATCAAGCTAAATCTGGGGAGCTCATCCCATGAAATTCAATAAGGAAACCCCTCAATAATCTATAGCATTAATCCCTGTAATTTAATAAGTGCATGCATTAACTGAATCCGAGGGAGAGACATCCCATGAAATTCATGGTAATGAATCTCAGTAGAATCCACTAGATCACTCAAGGAATTTCATAGATTTGGACCTTATGGAATCCAAGCAACTCTTTAGTCCCATCATTCACATGAGTCCTCTAGTGGAATCCAAGGATTTTCCATGTAATTCCACAACAATACATTTCATATCGTATCCAAGGAACATTACAAGGAAATAAATACACACCATTAATTCCAATAATACCACACAAGTCATTATTCCAAATTAAACATAAATAATTCAATAATTCATGCCAATTTAACCACTTTAATTCATTTTAAAATTCTGTTTAAATATCCCACAACCAAGATAACTATTTGTTTTTAAGGTTCATCATAGGTTACAAAAATTCCAAATTAAATAAATATATTACCAAGAAAAGTTCTAAACCACCCTCATTTATTCACCCACTTGCATGATATAAGACTAACTCACCATTTTTAAGGATCCGACAAAGGTCAACCAAAATATATCATTCTTTTTTAAGTTCAATGGGATTTTTAATACATCTATAATGAAAATAACAATTAAATTTAATTATTTGGTCAATTTAAAAATGATTCTGGGCTACTACACAAGAAAACATGAAATATGACATCAAAAATTTAAGGGTAAATCACTTATACCACCTATATCAACCTTGTAGGGACTGAGTTTCATGGTTTTGGCCTTTTATTTAAGCTAAAACAATAGAAATAAAAGAATCTAGAAAATACCCTAAAAATAGGGAATAACCCCCATAAATGATACGGGGACACTACAATCAAAGAAATAAGGAAGGGGAGGAAGAAGAAACTAAGACTCACATCAGAACTTCCAATGTATCTAGGAATAAGATAAACAAACATAAACTAGAGGAGATCTGCCATGGAAAAGAAAATGAGGAGGAGGGATTATATGAAATTGAAACTAGACAAAGATAATCCAAAAATTAGTTTAAGAATAAGGGGGGGGGGGAATGGGTGAAATAAAAATTTCCCCCTTTTAAAAAATGACATCTAAGACACACTAGATAGTTGTTGATCCCTAGAAGACTTATATCCCTATTGGAAGGCTACCATCTAGACAATGACCTCTAGATAGCTAGGTAGTGGCCCAACAACCCCTTTATTTCATACCTCTATCACCTCCCATACTTCCCACACACCTCGGAGACCCTTGATCCCATTATAACACTTCATCATGGGATTATACAAGTGGTTTTAATTTTTTTAACAAGACCATACCCTTATAACAGGTTGGATTCTTCCACTAAAAACCATGTTACCATTTTTAATAGCCAGGTTACTATTATAATGAACATATTTCATTTTCAAAAATAATTATGGCATTACTATTTTTTCATTTCATAATGTATTTTTCTTTAGTGTGATTATTCTAGGAGACCAAAGTGATCTAGTTTTTTATATTATATGATTTTTTAGTGTGTTTAATCTGCCATTACACTACTTTCAATTTTATTTGATATATTTATTCTCTGAATGTAATTTTTTGAAATAATATTATAAAGTTGTGTCAGTTTTTATTATAGGGTTAACGAGTTTTATACTATACTACATCAATAAATATTACACATGTTTATTTAGAAGTAAAATTACATATATAAAAGTATGGGTTATTTCATTCTTCCCCCTTTATAAATTTCACCCTTGAAATTTAATTTTACACACTAAGATGAAAATATATGAGGGTGCATCTATTTTATTTCTTCTCCAAGTTCCCATGTTACCTCTTCATACTTATGGTTACACTAAAGTACTTTAACACGTCAATTTTTCTTATTAGGTATAATTTTATCTGTATGGTTGAAGATCCTCAGTGAATACTCCTTGCAAAAAAAAGATCATTCTCTAACAGTCCCTCTTATAGATTTAGTATATGTGATGGATCTAGTATTAACTTTCTCAAGAGGGTTACATGGAATATATCATGCAATTGAGACAAGTTTAGTAGGAGTTCTTGTCGATATTCCATAACTCTAATGAGATCTATAATATCAAAGGGGCTGATGTATCTGGAATCTGACATTCCCTTCTTCTTAAACCTCATGACCCTCTTACAGGGAGATACAATTTATATGTAATTTCAATCTCTATTTCTCATTTATGTTTTTTAGGTTATATCTTCAATCAAATATGTGCTACTTTAATGTTTTACTGAATGTCTTTGACCATATCTACTATTTAGTCAACCAGTTTCATTCCCAATATCTTATGTTTTTATCCCAATATATTAGGCTTATACATTTCTTCTCATAGAGGGATTTATAAGGAGCCATCTAAATTCTTAATTGGAAGGAATTATTGAATGAGAACTAGACCAAAGTAATATATTGATCCCAACATTCTTTGAAGTACATAGAGTAAGATATCAGAATATCATCAAGGTTTTGGATATTACTTTTATATTAGACATCAATATATGGGTGATATGACTTACTAAAGTTTAAATCTATGTTTAAGGCATGATTAATACTTTTCCAAAATTTTGAGTGAACCTAAAATCTTGATAAGATATAATTTATATCGGTGTTCCATAAAGCCTCACCACTTTCCTTATGTATATCCTTATAAGTTGATTAAGTGGGAAGTCCTATCAAATGAAAATGAAGTGAGTGGTATTTTTAAGATTACCAAGTACAACCCATATGGAAGTATTTCCCTTGTATGTATTTGGAATACCCGTGACAAAATTTATAACAATGTTCTCCCATTTACATATAGGCATAGATAATGGTTTCTTCTTCCCCTTGGACTTTTTATTTTCTTCCTTCAATTATTGGAATACCATTTACTTTGATATATATTAAATAATATCTTTCCTCATATTTTCCCACCATAAGTTCTATTAGATATATATATATATTCATGATTCTAAGGTGGATAAATAATATTAATCTACGAGAATCATCTAATAGAGCTTTTGTTATCTCAGGATTTGATGGTACACATAGCCATGTTCTAAATCTTATATCTCTTTATTTATGAATATTTAACTCTAAGTATTTCCACTTAATTATTTTTTCTGCCTTATTTCGTATCTCTATATCCTCTCTATAAACATTCTTAATTTTCTCCAGAATATATATTTAAGAAATCATTTGAGAAATATATGATATTATTTCTTCATTTATGATTCCATTTTTAATCCTTTTAATGTAATTTATGATTTTACCCTTCTTAATCCTCATCACTGATAATATTTTATGATATTATCTACTTAGATAATATCATACATTATTATCCTTCACAAAATGGTAATGGGTTGAGTAGTCATAATTCTTGATTAGATCTAACTGTCTTCATTGGTGAATGTTGGGATCCTTATATATGAATATATACTTCAAGATATTATGATATTTATATATTTATCACTTATCTCTATAATGATATTGCCTCCAAATCTAAAATTCAAATAGTATTGTACCCAAATCCATATCATTCATCATATAATTTTTCTCATGAAACTTTATCTATCTTAATGAATATACTATTAATTTATCATTTTTCATGAATGCAAAACCAAATAACTTCTTCGATGCATCATTGAATATAAAAAATACATCCCATATTGAGGTTAGTGTGAGTCTAGGTGTAGTGACTTGCCTCTTATTTAACACATTGAAGTTATATTCACATTCATTGGTCTAGAAAAAATGAACTCTCTTCCAACATAGTATGGTTAGTGTTTTTTAAAATAATGATAATTTCCTTAAAAATTATTTATAGTAGCCAACTAATAAAAGGAAACCAAGGATATTCATTGAAGATGTTGGTATGGGATATTCCTCAATACTCTTGTGTTCAAAATATCCATAAATATCCCCATTTGTTTAATAAATGACCCTAAGACTTTGACTTTATTCATACCAAACTCACATATATTATACTTTGCATATATATTTTTTATCAAAGAATTTATCATATTAATCAAATAATAATTATATTCTTCCTTTATTTTAGACTATATGAGAATATCATCTATAAAAACAACCAAAAATTTGTTGTGGAAATCTATAAAGACTATACTCATCAAGTTCAAGAAAATTAATGGAACATACATGAATCTAAATGGAATCACTATGAAATCAAAGTGTTTATACCTTGTATGAAGGGTAGTCTTGGGAATATCATCCTTCCCTACATTTAATTGATGATATCTTGACTAGATATCAACTTTATAGAAGCACTGATCCCATTATAATTGATCAAATAAGTAATCAAATTAGTGGAAGGGGATACATTTTTTTTATCATGATCTCATAGAGTTCATGATAATCAACATGAGGACACATTGACCAATCCTTATTCTTGGGAGAAAGGACTGGTATACCCTATGATGAAGCACTTAGGAATATGAAACCCTTGTTCAAATTCTATTATAGTTACTTCTTTAGTTATTCTAGTTAAACATAGTCCATTCTATACAGACTCTTGGATATTGGAAGATCTCTAGGTATAAGTTCAATTGGGAAAAAGTCCTCTTAATCAGAAGGAATATTAGGGAACTCTTCAAGTAATATGTCATTATATTTCCTCACAAATGGAATGTCTTCAACGATGATCCTATCATTTTTTTCAATCATTTTATCTAGTTATAATTTCTCATAAAGAAATAATATACATGTTTGAGATGGATTTTCAAAATAGATTCATAATTATCCTTTAAATTTTATAAAATTAGTGGATGATTTGGTATATGGAAAGTGATTTCTATCTCACTAAAGTTAATATTGGATCTATATGAAGATAGAAAATCCATACCCAATATAGAATCAAATTACAATAAAGTGATAATAAGGAGTTTTTCTATGAGATTCTTCCTAAAAATGATAATCGGGGATGAGTTATAAACTTGAGATGAAATAACTTCACCACTTAGTGTTTTAATAAATAACATAACCTCCATGTCTTGTGGTGATGTTTGAATATTTCCAATAAACTTTCATGATATGAATGAATACATAGACCCAAAATCAAATAATCCCCTAATATTATTGAATGAATAATAGGTGTACCCGTCACCACTTTTCTGTCGTGATCCACCTTATTAGAAATGATGACATAAGAGCATCATTTATCTCTTATCCTTGTAAGTTGTTATTTTTAGTTATCCTTGATGGACCATAGATTAGTACACTAACTTAAATGGTTTCCATGTTCCATTAGTTGAAACATTAGGCCATATGTGGATGATTGATCAAAACCTCACTTTCTTCTATTATATTAGTTATATTATTCATTTCCATTTGATTTTCATTATCTTGATTACTCTCCTTTAGACACTTAAAACATCTCTTTTTTAACGTGAGGTAGTTTCTGGGATGCTTCTTCCCATAGTTATGACACTTGTTTAGTTGGATTTTCTTCCCTCCATAGAATTTATTGATTATTCTTATAGAATTAAACACCATTATCCACATTTTATACCCAGACCTATGAGAAAATTAATAATCACTAATATCCATTTGTACTTTAAGGTAACATTAGACTATTTACTTATAACTTTAAATTCTTAAATTCTAAACGAATTTTAAATATTTATTTTTAGTTAACTAAAGAATTATTCCACCTTACTTTTATGGTCAATGAAAAATCTAGAAGATTACCTTTAAATCATTGAAATGTTTTCTTCATAATACTTGATTCATCCATCCTCCTTTTTCTTTACTCTATGGAACTCTCTCTATCCATATTAATATAGAGAGGGAGAGGAAAACATTTATTGAAAAATATTTTATTGAATCATTCATACACTATTTATTTGATGCATTCCTTGAGTTTAATATTCTTTATCACTATCCACCACTGGTCATCTTCTCCATTTAAGTAACAAATTACCAATATAAATTTCTATTTATTTTACATTGAATAACATAGAATATATTCTTAATGAAATTAAAAAACTTTTTTATGATTAGGGGATCAGAAGATTTAGTAAAAGTGGTAGGACTTTGTTATATAAATAGCTCAACCGTAACTTATTTTCTCTTGGTAGAAAGAGGTAATTTAATATGATTCAAGTTATTATTAATAACTTGAGTTAGTAGTGTGAGTATAGACATGAGGTTCTCAACTCCCACTCCCATCATATTAGGAATATTATTTGGAAAATGATTACATTGTCGTTCACATAGGTTATTAGAACAATTATTACTATCCCCATTCATTTTATAAAATAAAGGAATGTTAGGGATGAGAATAATAATATTAATAACCATATAAAAGGAAAACTATATTCTTAAAAATAGATCATAAATAACATGTATACCATAACTTAATAATTTATAGGTTTGAATTTAGGTTATTAATGGTTTATTTACAATTAGATTATCTAACCTAATAGCTAAAAATATATAGAACTTTATATGATAAAAAATATAATAACATAAGTCTCTAATACACATACTAATACATGATTTTATCAATAAATTACATAAAACAAAACACAAAATATCTAGAGGTCCAATCTCATTAGAAGATTAGATAAATAATTCACCATCTTAAAAATAAAGTACTTGATTTTTATTTGAATCTCAATAATATGATCCTAAGTAAATTTATTCATTTATTACTATAGAGGATACACTGGGTAAATAAATAAAGAAAAGGGTGAGATATAAATACTAGTAAGTGAAAAAAGATGACATTAAAGTAAAACATATGATTTTAGAGGCATAAGAAAATATCATAGAAGAGGTGGGTTATATATAATCACAAGTAAAACTGAAATAAATAAGAAGATATCATAATATAATGACAATATAATAATATTGTAACAATATAAAACATGACATCGTTAGTATAATTCCAGGTTCACTACCAAGAAAACATAACAAAGTGTGCTAGGATCATTATCTGTTGACCATACATGGTATATCATGAGATTAAATATCACCCAATGAATTTAGGGGCTTTATAATTCTAGGACTACCTATAAAATCATAATATGTTCAAGTATATGTGTACCATATTAGTAAATCATACATAAGTCACAAGCATAATGAAAACCCATGAAAAGAAAATGGGTCACATAATCTTCTCTCAGAGCATAACCAAATGATATATCATAATTATTCCCAATAAAATAAGGGATTTAATATTTTTGGATGATTATAATGGAATAAATAATCATATATCATGAGAATAGAGTTTAATTAAAGAAAAATTCCAAATAAAGGAGTGGAGGAGTAAGTATAGAAATGAAACTCTCAAATGATGTTTTAAGAAATGAGTAAAGAAATTTCAGAAAAGTAAACACATAGTGTTTTTATTAAAAAAAATGATTCCGAATGGGTCAAATAAATTAAAAATATTTTTTATAAATCATATAAGATTAAAAAAATTAATGTAGTTGTATATGAAATGAAATATGAAATAGAGAAGTTCCCTTTAATCTGATTTTCTTAAAAGAAAGAATTAAGAATGGAACTTAAAAAACACACATATCCTCAAAAGATAAATGGAAAATAAAATAGGTATAGGAACATATATAATTAATATATAAGAAGTATATTATAATAATATAGAGAGAATAAAATGTAAAGAGAGATAAAACATAACTCAAAATAAAAAAGGGTTGGTTGGGAGTTCTCTTCGGGTTGAGACTCGCTTGGGGTGTGCAAATAATATATTGAATAATAAAATTAAATTTATTAAATACATGTTAGAAAGCATTTTTATGTATATTTATGTATTATTATTATTTTATTTTTTTATGATCATTTTATAATGTCCATTTTCACCATCCAGAGGATGTTTATTTCATAGTTCTAAGGTCATATTGGGTTATCAGTAATGATGTAATTTCTTAAAATATGGGTACATAACTCTAGAAGTGTAAAGGTATGGAGTTATTTTCATTAAATAAACTAAAAATATTTTAAATATCAAATATTAATTAAAAATAAGGATGATTTATAGAGTATAAATGTTTGTACTTAATGGTTGGTTCATTTAGGTAGTTTTTCTAACCATGTTTAACTTAATAAATTTCATTTATTCTTTATATTTATTTACCCATTAAAATATATGGAATGTAAAAGAATATACTTATTATGATCATATTTAAACATAAAATTATTATCCTAACTATCCATCATGGTGGTGATCAAAAATGAAATACGTCAGGTCGTGAAACAACTATAATATGGATAACATTTTCATTTTAAAATAAATGAAAGGAAGGTAGATAATGGTTATTATATTAATATAATAAAATTTTAGTATATTTATGATACTAATGAAATTATATCAGGATACATTGAATATATTAGGAGGAGGTATACAAATAATATTTAAAGGAATATAAATGAAAAAGAGTGATTAGGAGTTCTTACCTTACTCCTTGGGATGACACCGTTGATAATTAGATTATGTCTTCAAAGGGTGGTTTTTGTTGAGAATAAAACCTATAGGAAATGTATTAGAATTTTATGGATAGAATTTGTTAGATTTTGGATGAGTAAATAAGCTTATGGTGTGAGGATTAGTGGGGTGGTGATAGATGGTATTTATAAGGGGAGGAGAAAGGTGTTTTTGAATAAAATATTCATTAGTTTATTTTTTTCAAGACTACTAATAATGATGGTTATTATGATGAAACAAATTAATTTTTTTATTTGAGGAAAAGATAATGTATTACTACATAATCCATGATTTAATTAGTCATATATTTAACTTATTATGTAAAATACCATATTTTATCATATTATACTATTCCCCACAAATTCAATTATTTTAGAAAAGTTCAAAAAACCAACCTTAACAAATTTAGATGCGAAGATACCAAAAATAACATCTATTTGATACAAATGACCTTTTAAATATGATAAATTTAATGTTTAATAAAATATTTTTTTATTGAATACTAATTTTTATGAAAAGATCAAATTTATGAACCTTAGAAAAATTACTTCTGTTTTCATAAAATCATTTTATTGTTTATAAAAAAATAAATATTATTTTTTAAAATAATTTAATGAAAATGAAATTTTATTTAATTTTTTTAAATTTGTCATAAAAGTATATTTAAATGAGAATAAAACATATACATTTTGAAAAAAAAGTTATGATTTCATTTTGTTAAATATTTATTTTATCTCATTTAGAACTTTAAATTAATTATATTATCATATAAATTCCTTATATTTTTATTTAATAAGATATGTAAATATTTTTTTATAGATCTAACATCCTGGTTACTATTCTAACAGTCAGGTTACTATTCCAAATGATCAAGTTACTATTCTAATGGTCTTATTTCTAATAATCATATAGGGTTAATACTCCATATAAATATCTTATATTTTATTCACTCCTCATTTTGTTTATTTTTTCTATAGGTAATATTATTTATTTTCAATAATGGTGATTAAATTAATAATTTTTTATTTCTTTTTTATAGTATTTTACATGAGTGTGATTATTCTAGGATACCCAAGTGGTCCAAAATTTTCTATTCTAGTTATTTAATTTTTTTATGTTTATTATCCCTTTATACTATCGATTTTAGTAGGTATATTTATTCTCTAAATTTAATATTTTAAATTAATATACTAAAACATTGTTAGTTTTTATTATATAGTGCCAGATTATTATACTATAATACATTAATAAATATGACACGTGTTTATTTATAAATAAAATTATATTTATGAAATTCTGGTTCATAACACGTCATACCTTTTAAGGTCATGTGATAAGTACCACAATGATTCCTTTCAAGTTCAAGCAACCATGATCACTTCCAAATAGTTTAATGTCATGCAGAATGAACTACTACATTAAAGGTATCTAGCCATGGTTGGTGTGGGACTTATGTATGAGTGGCCATTTTTGAATAATATTATCTATTGGTAGCTAGATAGAATAAAGTATGGTTGGTGCTTAGACCTAGTAAGAGGGACCTTTTCCTTCTTCATGGAAACCTGTGAGGGCATCTTAGGCTCATCACATAAAGAAGAATGGGCCGTCCTTTACTCATTGAATAGGGTATCTTATTCTCTTAATATAGGGAATCCTTGGTTCATCACCAAAGGAATCCTTAACTCATCACCAAAGGGGGATATCATGTTTATCACATGAGGAATAGTGGTTCAAAAATGTTTGTCACATAAGGGAGACCACAATTCAATGTTTAGTTGGGGGCACTCTAAAAATTTTAGGGATATTCCAGAAAGTAACCAATCTTAGGGGGACCACACCCTATAGGGGAGTTTGAATGATGATGATGTTGGGGTTTTGGGAATGAACTGTATAGAGGAATCCTATGTATCCCACTTGAACATGAATCAAAACCAATGTAGTTCAAGTTACACAGTTTAAGATCATGTTTTAGGACTAACCCATGCAACTTAATATCACATGGTAAAGACATTGGGGTCATGAAAGGGGTGAAGACAATATATTGAGTTGGTATTAAAAATGGGTGACCCTTTATTGTTAAAATTTTCATATGGCTTAGGTAAAGGTAATCTTTTGGGATTATAGCTAGTAAGAGGACCATTTGTGTGTCTTTATCCTATCCATCGATAAATGGATAAGGAGCGATGAATGAAATAATGAGGGATATGATTTGGTGAGGGAGAGTTTGAGTATTATAACTAACATGAGGTGGCCTAGGTTTGTATAATTTAACATTACGTAGAAAGTATGTTTGTGTCATTAAAAGAGAAAAAGTAGAAAACTGAATAGGGATTATGCATGGGAATCCCTTACTGATTCATCTTGTCTATTAATAACTAGACATGAGAGGATACATGTAAAATCTTGGATAAAAAGTTACACTCTTTTTAATTTATAAGAGTTTGATTTTTGGTTCAGAGGACTTAATTTTTTTTTGTGAGTTACTATAGAATCTAGGTGAGGTACTTCCTATAGAACCATTTTACTCCATAAGACATATTTATAGTGTAAATGTTTCACTGGGAACAAGTTATAAAAATGTTTTAAAACATAATAATATTAAAATATTGGAAATACATTTTATGGTGTAGATTAATTTTATATAGTAAGACTTTATTTTACACCATAATATCATCAACTGAGATTTTTAACCCAAGAAGATGTATTTTTCGATGTACATGTTTCATGTGGTTTTGCACTATAAAACCCTAGTTTACGCCATTAAACTTTGGGCCAGTAAATTTTTATCCTCTTAATTTGTAAATATGGTTTCATTTATCATGATGTTATATCCCTTGAACGATATGATCTCCTTATAATTGATTTTGGGTTTCTCTTATCCTTATAAGTTTCTTCATTTGATGCTCAATCTCCTTAGTGGCTGCATTGCTACTCTTTAGGAAATAAATATTTCATATTCTTCATTTCCATTGGTCGTGGTCGCAGTATTGCACTATGTTTTTGGATCCATTGATATTGTGATGATTTTATTCTTGAAACTTTATATATCCACTGTGAAATATTCTTCTGAGGTCTAGTCCTTTATTGGTTTTGGTGTGGCGGGTTCGTGTTCTCTAAGGTATGTTATGATCTACACAATCGAAGAAATTTTTTGTTTGTGTATTTTGATTCTAAGGTATGAGAATTAATTATAGGGCCTATTTTATTTTCTTTTGTTTCCTTTTGTGTTGGTGGATCCCATTGCAGGTGTGTGCATCCCATGTTGAGGTAGTTGGTTCCATACATATTCTATATTCGGTGAACCTTGATTTTTTCTTGATTTTTATAAATTGTTTTAAAAATTGTTTTATAACTGAAATGAAATTATGGTTTGATTTGTTTTTGTAAAAATGTGTTTTTTTGATAAAATATGGTTTTCCCCATGTTTTGGTGAAAGAAAAGGTAGTTGTAAAGAACTGGGAAATGGATTTATAAAATGGTTTTCAAAGCATGATTTTTATGAAATGAGTAGAAAAATGTAATGCTTGATAATCCTTGAGTACATAGGTGGAAGGTATAGTAATAGGCCTCATATATTGATACTTTAAGGTGGTTCACTCATGGGTTGTTCCTATTATCCCTGGCCTAAGTGTCCTGTGTACTTGTTAGATCTTTTAGGGGGTTCACTTGATGAGGTGTTCCTTTGATCCCTATATTTGTCATTTATTTCTAGGGACATGATTCAAATGATTTTAAATATTTGGTTGTGAGTGATCTAGGTCAACTGACCTATAGTGATATCTATAATGAGTTTTTTATCCTTTGGTTTATATTGGTTGATATTTAATTAATTTCGTTGATATATGTGATATGATTTAAAACTTTTCTAATAGGTTTTTTTTAAAAATATGAAAAAAGGGGAAATGGTTTACCATGATTTTGATATAAAAATTGTTTAACTACTTATAATACCTTGTATTATTTAAAATTAGAATATTGGGATTATTTGTATAGAGACTTAAAAAAGAACACTCGGTATGAATTTCACTAATACTTTTTAGCTCACACACTATACACCCCTTTGGTGATGTGTAGACCTAGTTTTGAATTTTTATGAAGTAAAAGGAAAGGTTACACATTGAGGTGATGAGGTTTCTATAAAATGAGTTTGGGTAGCTAGTGATTATATAGTGGGAGTTTACCCACACTATCACGTAGAGTAGTCATCTCTTTTTTATTATCCTTTTGTTTTTTGGTCTTGTACATTATTTTATTATGATTTTTGAGTTGTATTGCTACCTCTGTTTTCCTTCAGTTATGAAATATATTTCTTCTAGGATTTTTATTTTTATTTATTTATAATATGTATATATATTTTTTGTTTCTTGTTTATTTTGGGAGAAATTTCTCCCTCTATTTTTTTGATATATGGGTGCTGGTCACCAGCCTGTGAGGATTGGGAATACTCTTTGGGTATGTGGAGGATCGAATCAGGTAGTGGATTATGATGGTATCTTGGGTCTATTTGTGGAAATTTGGAATCAGATCATGGTTACACTTAGTCTTGGTAAGTTGTTAAACTTGAGATTAGTTTTTTGGGAATTAAGAGGTAGGTTTTTCTGAGTTCTTGACCAAATATTTATATAATGAGATTAAAGATACCATGGGATGTTAGGATGTGTGTCCATTGTGTTGAGATTTTATCTTAATCTCAGTTTTTACTAATGGTTTTCTAGTTTGAACTATAATTATTTGGTTGTTTAATCACGATTTTGTTTTTACTGTGCAACTGTATTCCTTCAAGATATATTCCATGGGATACATAGGAGGATTCATCAGATTTTACTCTAGGGAATCCACCTTTGGATCAAAATATTATAGAGGCTATCGTGAGAGTAGTTTGTTCCATGGGACAAAATGTACTTCAAGTCTGGAACATAGTTTTTGAGGTGCATTTTGGAGCTAGAGGAGAAATGGATCAATATTTGGAGCTCTTATGTGAGAAGAACCCACAAGTTAAGGGTATGAATGAGTCTAAAGTGGTGGAGGATTGTTTATACAAGATTTATTAGATATTTGAATTCCTAAACACTCCTGAGAATATTATGGTGAATTATGTAGTGTTCAGACTTGAGGGTCCCATCAAGAAATAGTGGGATTCAATGGTACAAGAATATAAGCATGCTGAATCAAACTGGAAGAGATTCAATACCCTATTCTTTAAATAGTTCCATCCAGATTACTAATGATGGAAAAGTATTTGGAGTTACTCTCTTTACGACAATGATAGTGTTCTGTGTTGGTGTACACCAATTGGTTTGCAGAGATGGTTCATTTTTCTTCGAATGTAGTGAAGAATGATTAGATGGAGGGTCAGAAGTACCTATAGAGTTTGTAACTAGATATAAAATCTTATATATTTCTACTGAATCTTTCTACCTGTACAGAGATGGTATATATGATTATGATGGATGAAATGGACACGATAGGTAAGATTAGCCATTCTTACCCTTCTACTATACCTAGTGTCAGCTTTAGTGGTGTGTAGGGAATGAACAGGAAGTTTTGTAGTCATTGTAGTAGTGGTGGAGGTGGTTCTCAATAGTGGGACTCCTCTACACCATCAGTTATATCCAGCAGTGTGCCCATGAATTTCTATCATTGCAATGATGTTAAGAACACCCGATGTTCATTTTCCACAATTGTGAAAATGTGAAATGGTTATGGATACTATAACCATTTGTAATGATTTTTTTTCAGGCTATGTATATGTCTCATTTTTGTGAGTGATCATCGAATCTAATGGCCACTATAGTGTAGTAAGATACTTCAATGTCTACTGGGATCAAACCACATGCCTCAAGAGTGATGCACCTTCACACATGGGATGAGTTTCCAATAGAGGTTGATGTGGGTCCTGTGATAGTGGGAGTTTCTATAATTATTACATCTTATATAGTGATTTTTTTATTTGATTTAGGTTACACCCACTAATTTATATCTTCCCATTTTGTTGATGTGTTAAAAATTCCAATATAGATCATGTACATTGTTATGGAGGTAGAAACACCTCTTAGGAAGAGGGAAGAGTAGGGGTTTTGGTGTACCACTTGTTTTCTATCAATAGATGATGTAGAGTTAGAATGGAATTTCCTCATTCTTGATCTAGATCTATTTATTATTATTATCATTCTAGATTGTCTTATCACTCATTGTTTTGAATTTTATTGTTATCATCTACATGTCTAATTCCTTACCGCTGATGGGATCTCTTAGGTGTTTTGGGGAGAGTGAGATATGAGGTCTTATCATGAAGGACCTTTATTCTCAGATTTTAGGAGTTTGTTATCTAATATTTTAGTTGAGCCTTCTAAAATTTATTCACTCGGTAATATTCCCTTGGTTTTCAAGGATTTTCTTGATGATTTTATAGATAAATTATCTAATCTTCCTCCATAAATGGAGGTAGAATTTATGAATTATTTGGTGTCAGGTACACAAATGATATCGATACCCATTTATCTCATGGAACCAAAAGAGATAAAATATATCAATATTCAATTATATGATCTGATGTAGAATGAATTTTTTTTCACCCTAGTGTTTCACCATGGGTATCTCAAATTCTCTTTTCTAAGAAGTTTGATGTTTCAATTTGATTTTGAGTGAACTATCAATAGTAAAACTAGTAATAGTTAAGAATAAGTATCCTTTTCCAAATGTGGATTATTTTTTTGACAAGTTAAAGATGAAAAGTGGTTTATGAATATTGATTATCGAGCAGATTATCCTCATCTTAGAGTTCAAGAGTATGATTTACCAAATATGGATTTCAAAAGTAGGTATAGCCATTAAGAATATATTTTGATTCCATTTGGTATGAATAATGCTCCTATATTTTTTATTGATCTAATGAATTGGATATTCCATCAGTATATCAATATATTTGCGATTGTTTTCATAGAATATATTTTGGTTTATTCGAGGCCTGAGCATGAGAATGAGACGAATCTGAATATGGTTTTGGGAATCATGTGGAATAATCTTCTTTATAGAAAGATTTTGAAATGTAATTTTTGGATCCTAGAAGTGAAGTTATTGTGGTACATGATTTCTGATTTTTTATTATTAGTTTATCTTAAGAAGGTGAAGGATATATTATTATGGGATGAGCCACAAAACATGTTTGAGATTAAAAGATTCCTTGGTCTTGTTGGACACTATTAGTGGTTCATCATTGATTTCTAAAATTTGGAATTACCTATGACCTACCTTAAAGGGAAAGGGGTGAAATTTCTATGGGATGAATAATTTAAGTCTTATTTAAATCAACTAAAATTACTTCTGACATCAAATCCTATTCTGATCTTACCTGATCCTAATAAAAGGTATGTGGTATACTTTTATGCTTCTAGTGATATTATAGGTTGTGTGCTTATGTAGGATGATCATGTTGTGGCCTATGGATCTCATAATCATTTTTATTATGATAATAATTAATCTACTCATGTTTTTTAGATTTCAAAAATTATTCATTCATTTAAATATTGGTGATACTATCTCTTATGGGAGAGGTTCACAAAATTTTCTGACCATAAGAGTCTAATCCATATATTTTCCTAGAAATACTTGAATCTCATATAGGGGAAGTGGGTGGAATAACTTCAAACGTTTTAATTTGACATTGACTACACCCCAGGGTAGGGTAATTTCATTGTAGATGCTCTTAGAAGGAAAGTACCATCACAAGTTATTTTGGGATTGAAGAAAGAGTGGAACCTAATGGGACTATTCACTCAATTACATATGGACACTCCAGAATATTATTTAGGAATGGTTTTAACCAGTGTTCATCTTTCATCATCTATCATAGATTCAATTATACAAGGTTAACAATAAGATGATGAATTTTGAAAAATTCAAAAAAACCCTTTATGGTGGGGAGACCGTTTATGTTCGATGTCTCCCTTTCGATGGTATTCTCTTATTTATGGATCAGTTTGTCATCCTAGCATCTATTAAGAGTTCATTTTTTTAACTATCATAGTTCTTTGTGGTCCATTTATCTGAGCACTATAAGGATGTATTATGTCATGAGACAAGGATTCTGGTTCTTAGGTGTGAAGCATGACATTTTATATTATGTTTCCCATTCTTAAACCTTCCAAAAGACAAAGCATAGCCTCTAAATCATTATGGTTTGGTCTAGAATCTTCTGGTGCTAGTCTAGAAGTGAGACAAGGTGTCCATGGGCTTCACCATTGGATTACCATGGAATTGCTGAGGGAAAATTTTTATCTCGGTGGTGACTGATTAGTTGACGATGTCTACTTATTTTATTCCGATTAAGGACACTATTAGTGTTATAGATCTGAGTAAGGTATATGTGAAAGAGGTCATGATATTTTATGTGGTTCCATATGCTATTATCTTGGAAAGGGATCCTAGGTTTACCTCCATGTTATGGAAAAGTTAGCAATATATGATGGGGACTAAAATCCGGTTGAGTACATATTACCATCCGTAGACAGATGGTCTAACATAGTGTGCCATTTAGATTTTAGAGGATATTCTATATACCCACATATTAGATTTTGGTGGATCATGGGATAGACATATAAGAATGGATGAGTTTTATTATTATAATACTTATAAATAATCGATCAAAATGGATCCCTTTGAGGCTTTTGTTGGTTACCCATGTAGATTAACTCTTTATTGGGAAGAGGTGGGAGAGGCCTCTCTTGTAGGATCAAGTCTCATTTTGGATTCATTGTCAAGGGTTTATAATATATGTTGAAAAATGGTTATAGCACAGAGTTAGAAGAAATCATATTCATATTTTCAATGTGGTATTTTAGTGTTTTTTGTTGGTGATTGAGTTTTATTGAAATTTTCTCCTCGGTTGGGTCACTATCGGATTTGAAAATTGGAATTGTTGGATTTGAGATAAGTGGGAATATTTGATGTTACTGTGTAACATGATAAGGATGCATATTTTTTAGCATTACTAGATTAGTTTATGTGTATTCATTAATTTTTTCGACATATATTAGCTAAGGAAGTATCAACCTGATCCCTCTCATGTCCTGAGTAGGGAAAATAATGAGTTAGAGATAAAAGTTTCAGTTGTAGAAAACCAGTGGAGATTATAAATTCTCATGTGAAATTCTTGCATTGAAAATTCTATTATATTGGTCAGTGTGTTATATAGACACAAATCATATTCTCACATGACTTGGGGATATTAATTTTCAGTGAGAGATAAGTGGTGTCACCTCTTTCTAGAGAACCCTTCTTCGGAATGACTTTTCAGGGAGGAAAAGTCTTATGGTAGGGATATTATTACATCCCAGATAAAAAGGTATTCTATTTTTAATGTTTTAGAGTGTGTTTTTGTGTTCCAGTACTTCAAATTTGTTTGTGGTAGATTCTATTGAATATGGTTCTAATACTATATACAAGACCATTTCACTCTGCAATACATATTTATGATGTAAATGTGTCACTTGGAATAAGTCATGAAAATGGTTTTCAACATAATAATATTACAATACAAGAAATACTTTTTATGGCATAGATTAATTTTATGACATAAGAATTTTTTTATTCCATAATATCATATGAAAATATTTTTAACCCGAGGAGATATATTTTTTAGTGTATATGTTTCATGGGGGTTTTATGGAATAAAACAATAGTTTAACCTATAAAAGCTTTGGCCCTGTATTTTTTTATTTAACTAATGTGTAACTCCTATTTCAATCATCATGTAGATATCACTATCGAACCTTAGGATCTCCATCCAGGCAATTTTGGGTGTCTCCTCTCCTTCTAGGTTCCTTTATTTGGTGCTCGATCTCCTTGGGGGCTCCATTGGTTCTCTTTGAATAAGATACCTTTCTTATTCTTCATTTTCATTGTTTATGGTAGCACTAATGCACTACATTTTTGGATTCATTGATCTTGTGGGGATGTTATTCTTAACCCTTTCTAGATTTTTTGTGTGGTCTTCTTCTGGGGGATGGTCCTTTGTTGGTTGTCGTGCGAAATGTGCATGTTCATTGAAGTATGTTGTGATCTACCCTCCCCAACATTTGTTTTTATATGGAATGTTATTATAAGATGTGGGAATCAATTATAGGGAATCCTTTATTGTTATTTCATTCCTTTGGATGTTGGAGCATCCCATTGTAGGCATGCGTGATCCGAGTTGAGGTAGGTGGTTATGTCTCTATCCTATGATGGGTGAACCTTGATTACTCTTTGTTTTTATAATTTTTTATGAAGTGGTTTATAATAGAAATGGAATGATTTTTAGATTTGTGTATATGAAAATGGGTTTTCAGAAAAGATGGTTTTCCCCTATTTTGTGAAACAAAAGTTATTTTAACTACACTTTGAAATGGATTTACCAAATGGTCTTCAAAGAATGATTTTGATGAAATGATTTGGAAAATTGATCACATTGGAAGCCTTGGGAACTTAGGTGGAAGGGGAAGAAATAAGCATCGTTCATTGATAACATTTAGGGTTTTACTCATGGGGTGTTCATCTACTCCCTAGGCTAAGTATACTAGGGAACTGTTAGCCCTGATGGGGGGTTCATGTGCTTTGTTGTTCCTATGCTCCCTAGATTCGATGCATATGTTTAAAGACATGATGAACATGATTGCCTATGTTTGGTTTTGAGTGGTATCACTAGGCTGACTTTTCATGATCCTTGGTGTGATTTACCTATGCTTTGGTTTTTTATTTTTTAGTCTTTGATTACTTTCTTGGATATACATGATACGCTTTGAAACTATTTTACCTAGGTTGTTTAGAACCATAGAAAAAAGGGGAATTTTTTACCATGATTTGGATATAAAAACTATTTAACTTCTTATCATGACATTATTTCTTTAGAATGATCACATTTAGATTATTTGTATATATAATTTATACATAACAATTTTTTAGGATCCTATCATGACCTGAACCAATGGGGCCTATGAAAAAACTACCCCATGACCGATAGTAATAGGCCAGGGGATGACAACCATCTCTGACTAGGAAAATCACACACATGGGAGTACTTATTCTAATGTACTTGTACACACACACACATCTACCAGACCATACCATACCGAGATTTAAAAAAACTAATAACCATGATTTCATTCATCTAAAATTCCACCATCAGAGTATGATAAAAAGTACTGGAATGAAAAAGGTTCAAATATAAGCCCGAAAAAAATAAACTAAGAACCAGTACAACTAGAAACAATAGACAAGGAATTATATGAATGAAACTATAGGGAAACACCATAGTCTTTCTAGCTCACTAAGATCCACCTGGTCTTGGACCCTATAGGACTCCTTCAAAGGGTTGTTTGTCTACTGAAGACACGATACGTGCAGAAAATCCCATGTAGGGTGAATATAACAATACCCAGTAGGACACCAAGAAATCACTAAGCATATAACATCAAGAATAATAGTAATCTCATCATAGGTATATTTCAACCAAATATATAATGAGAACATCTAGATATAATCATAGCAGACATATAGTATCAAGTAAAATCAAAACCATATTTCTATCCTAGGATTCCTGCTTGAAGGTGCCATATATCACTAATCAGGGAGAAAACACTCCATGAGTTATATAAAACTAAAGGAGTCCTTTAGATATGCTGTTCTCATCATGTCTCTCTATAATATGTACATATTAGAGGTCTGAAGAGATCGATATACATATGAGGATCACACCCATTTCCATGGGGTATACTAATAACCCAATCTAGATTAACTTGATAAGCAGGGGATCGATGCCCATGTAGTGTTGGTCACAATGATACTAAGAACCCCACCTAGGTAAATGATGATGATAGATGATCTCAGTCTAGGACTCATGGAAAGAGTCCAAAAACACTATCCAATATATAAGTTCTTCATAGGGGATCAACATCCTATGCATAGGACGTGACTCCATACTGAACCCTCGAGGAATGGATTAAGGGAACACACCTTAATGAAACTTTTCCAAACTAAATAGGAAAAGGGATCCAAGTGATCTTTGAAGTATCACATAGTGTGTCCCTTCGGAATTGGGTTCTACCCATGTATCACATCCTTTCCCCATGCCTGTGTCTGAGTACATGGCGTGTCCGTGACCATGTACTCCCGACCGTGTCTTTGTTCAGCTGGCCATGTCCATATCCGAGTACATAGTGTGTCCAATCGAATTTTTTCTTGGATACGTCTGTGTAACCTCTGAGGTACACACCAATCTTACAGGTAAGGTGCACATTCCATGTGATATCTATCACTTTCCGTGTTATATTTTTATTCTCTTGGGAACCCTAGAGCAATATAGTGGGTCCCACACAGTGTGTAATTATGGATTACACGCCATGTAACCTGGAATTTCAAAAAACCCCAAGTTTTTCCTCTATTTACATTCACACTTCCATCATATTTGGTTCCACCATTTATCTCAATCAAAGATCACGGTTCTAGTTTGATCATGCCTTGTTGTTTCCTTCTTGCTAGAGATCATACCTTGATTTACTGCTAAATTTTCCATTGAGATGTACCATCATCTAACACTGAATATACGAAGAACGAGTATCCCTAAATCCATACCTGATCAATTATCCATTGTCTTAGCTTGACCCCATTATCAAAATGAACTTGTATCTATGGTATCAATCTGTTACGCCAAGAATTAGGTGATCAATGATTGATTTCATAGGTACTCATTGAACCACCGGTCAAATGAAACACCAGTGATGAATACATGAATAACTATGGAAAAAACCAATAAACACTAAATAGAGATAGAAATTATCCATTTTTAGGTTTTCCTTGATTCATTTCCATTATAATGACAAATGAATATAAAAAAAACAATTTCTATTAAATTCCTCGCAAATAAGCCCATACCCACAATATGATTGATCCATGAATCAATATGTTGGTCGATTGATTAATTTTTGTAATAGGATAAGAAAACAAGGTTAAATACACATAAAGAAACAAAATACCTAAAGATGGATCAATCACTGATGATAAATTAATATGCTTCATTTTCATTTGTGAGATCCTTGAGTTCTGATGGTATAATGATCCTTAATCCAAATCTGATCCGATGTTATCCTACAAGAACACTCTCCTCCAATTATATCTCTTAATTTTCAAGGTTATATAGATAAAACGAAAAATGGTTCATAACACAATATTTATAGATCATTCTAGGTCATTGTGAATAAATTAAATTAAATAAATAAATATTTCTATTCATTTAATAATCCTCCCACAACTGCACTCAACCTGAACGTCCAATGTGCTCCAAGGTTAAGTTGTTCCAAAGAAAAAACCCATGCTATGAACTAAATGGTGGAATTCTTTTATAATATGAGACTCTATTTAAAAGTTATTTAATTTTTAGGAAACTATACATTCATTATATTCAATATATTTAATATATTTTAAAATTTAATTCCAGGATAACCGGGCCTCAGAATCTCATGTCGTCTTAGTTCCTAGATCTAAAAATAATCCACAAATTATTCTAATGTTATATATGGTAAAACTATGAGTTAGTACATTCTCCCCACCTTGGGTATTTACATCCCATAAATCCAAAACAAAAGTATACACAAATATATATGGGTACTGAGAACGCATATGGGTCTCTCGCTCCCAGATACTCTCCTAAATATTCTTATGATAACATAGGACATACACTAAAAGAATCCCTCACCCACAAAGGATCCTGTTCCACCAATCCTGAATCTATATTAGGTACCTAACAGAGGTATCCCCATCCTCAATATCCATATCACCCCAATCGATAATATGTAATGGGTCATGCATGTACCTCCTTAGCCACAACACGTGGAAGACGTGGTGTACCTGGTCCCACTAAAGTGTTAGTGCTAAGCAGTAAACCACCTCACCAACTCTACTAAGTATTTGGAAAGGGGTAATGAATCATGGATATATATTTCTACCCTTGAAAAATCTCCATAATCCATATTGAGGTGAGACCCATAGGAACACATGGTCTCCCTCGTTGAACTTCAAAGGCCTCTGCCATTGGTCTATATACGAATTCTAAAATCTCTTTGTAGTCCTCTCCTACTCCTAGATGATATTAACCTTCTCTTTCATCGATCACACTAACTATGGGACCACAAATGCTGAATCTCTTGGTTCGGTCCATCATAGTGGTGACCTGTAGGGTTACCCATGCAAGGCCTCAAATGGTGTCATACCAACGGTGGAATGCTAGGTGTTGTTTTATACGAACTCCAATAATGGTAGGTGATCCTACAAATTATGACCAATGTCTAACATGTAGGCCCATAGCATGTCATCCAATAACTGAATGGTCTGCTCAGTATGGCCATTAGTTTGGGGGGGAGGGGGAACTCTGTGATCAAATGTAACTGATTCCCAAAGTCCTCCTTAAATCCCTTACATATCTGAGATATGAAGTGAGCATCTTGTAAATAAATGATCATCATGGGAACTCTATGGATTCAGACTATCTCCTTCATGTAGAGGTATCCCAATCTATCTATCAAACTCTACTCTTAAATATCTAGGAATTGGGCCGACTTGGTGAGTCGGTCTACGATCACCCATATGGTATCATGTCCCCTGAACATACATGGTAACTCCATCACAAAGTCTATGGATATCCCATATAAATTAAACTCTGTAACCTAAAAGGGTTGACCTAAACCTACTTGATCCTGGAAATCCGCCTCCACTTCTCGACAAGTAAGTCATCAAGAGAAAAACTATGCAAATCCCTTCTTCATCCCTGGATACCAGAAATTCCTCCAAATAACTTGTAACATCTTCTCCACACCTAGATGTACCACTAGAGGTAAGGTATGAAACTCCCTAAGAACATCCTCTCTTAACAAAAATTGTACCCTTATGTATCCTCTAAAAAGAATGACATGATCCCCGTATTTATAAAATTCATCAGGAGCATGTCCAGTGGATATCTGAGTACATAGGGTCTCACAGTTGGTATCAAAAAGTTGTGCCTCCATGAATCACTGTAAAATAAAAGGGGTAATAATCAATGATAGGAGGAAAACTACTCCATCCCCATTCATAAAGGATCACTGTAACGAGGCCAACAACTTTTATTCCTTACTCGGTATCTGTGAACAAGATCTCTCACTGAGAAAATATACTACCACATTACCTTTCTCATGAGTATAGACTATCTTGAAGTCACAATCTTGGAAGAACTCTATCCTTCAACTATCATGACCTGAACCAATGAGGCTCATTCCATGACTACCCCAAGCCTGACTCCAATTGTCCAGGGCTAGAGACCCGCACCGAATAGGAATATCACACACATGTGAGGCCTTAGACTAATTTATTTGTAGACACACACACACACACACACACACACACACCTATAAGCCCATAAAATACTAAAATATAAAACAAATGATAACCATGCATTCATACATCGAAAATCCCACTATCAGTGTATGATAAAAATTATTATAAAGAAAAATGGTCAATTATAATCCCACCAAAAATAAACTAAGAACAAGTAAAACCTGAAACAATATAAGAGTACTATTATCAAGGTAATTGAAACAACACACCTCTATTTTTCTAGATCACTAAGCTCCACCTGGTCCTGGTCCTTCTAGGACTCTATCAAAAGTTTGATCGTCTTAATAACACACAACATGTGTGAGAAAATCCCATGCATGTGTGATTATAACAATACCCCATAGGAAACCCCCAAATAACTAATCATATTACATAAAAAATAATAGTAAGACCATCACATGTACATATTAATGGAATATATAATAAGAAAATCTAGATATACTTATATTAGACACATAGTCTCAAGTAATATCACAATTGTATTGCAATCCGAAGATTCTTTCTCAAAGTTTCCACATAAAAATTGTCTAGAAGAACACATTATATGAGTTAGATAGAATGATGAAATCAATTTGAGATTTCAAGATCATTGGGTTTATCCATAAGAAGTATATGCTAGAGGTTTGAAGAGATCAATACACAGATGGGGATCACACCCAAGGACATGATTTATACCAATAACCCAATCTAGATTAACCTATTAAGTAAGGTATTTAAGCCCACATAGTATTGGTTACAATGATACCATGAACCCCACCTAGGGAAATCATGATGAAAAAGGACCTCACTCTGGGCCTCACAAAAGGATTCCAAAAACTCTATCAAAGACTTAAGTTCCTATTAAGGGATCACTATTATATGCATAAGATGTGACTCCATACTAAACCCTTAGGGAATAGATCAAGGGAATATAACCTAACAAAACTTGTCCATGTTGAAGAGGAAAATGGACCCAAGCCATATTTAAAGGAGTAAATAGTGTGTACTAGATGTATATGGTGCGTCTATTTGGCACTAGGTTCTAACTGTGTATCATGGCCCATGCCCATGTCTATGTCCAAGTATATGGCTTGTCCGTGACCATGTACTCCTGGCCGTGTTCATGTCTATATGGTTGTGTCCATGTCTGGATGGATGTGTTTGTATACAAGTACAAAACATGTATGATATCGTGTACTCCTGGATGTGTATATTTACCCTCTGAGATACATTCCGAGCTTCTAGGAAAGTTTCACAGTCCATGTGACATCTATCACATGCAGTGTGATATTTTTCTTCTCGTGGGAACCCTAGTGTCGCACATGGGACCCACATGGAGTGTAATTACATATTACATACCATGTAACCTATAATTTCACATAATTATAGTTTCTTCCTCCATGTATGCTCATGCCACCCTCACCTCTGGTTCTTATGCCAATCTAGCCTGAAGATAGCGGATCTAGTCCGACCAAGCCTCGATGTTTCCTATTCACTAGAGACCATGCCTCAATATACTCAGAAAACATCCATCAAGCAGAACCGTTATTTAACACCAAAGATAAAAAGAACCAGTATCCCTAAATCCATACCTAATTGATAATCCATAATTATATATTGATCCCATCATCAAAACGAACTCAGATCTGCGGTATCAATCTGTTGTTCCATGAATTGGGTGTGCAACAATTGATTTATTGGGTATTCATCAAACCACTAGTAAAATGAAACACCAATTATGAACACATAAATAATGGTGGGAGAAAGCCAAGAAACACAAAATATTAACAAACCTTCATAGTGTTTATGTTGGCCAAAATCTATTGCTATTAGAACAACAAATGAAGATCCAAGAAAAACAAACAATTTCTCCCAAATTTCCCACAAATAAACCCATACCTACAATACGATCGATCCATGAATCAATGCATTATTCAATTGATTAAATTTAATCATATGGTAATAAAATGGGGATAAATTCACATAAAATAAACATCTTAACTCAATAATGATCAATCACTGATGAAGAATGAATCCACATCATTATTGTTGGCAAGATCCTTGAGTTTCGATGGTGCAATGATCCTCGATACTGATATGATCCAATGAAATTTTCCAAGAATTATCTCCTACAATGATCACTCTCAATTTATAGAGTTATTAAAATAACCTTTAATTTTTTTCATAACATCATATTTATAGACCATTCTTGGTAATTTTGAATAAATGAAATAAATATAATAATTTATTTTATTCGTTTAATAATCCGCTCGCAACTGCACTCAACCTGAACGTCCGATGCACTCCATGGTCAAGTTGTACATAGGGTAAACCCACACTTTTAACTCAATATAAGCCTCAAATTTATAATACAATATTCAATTTAAGAATTAGTATACTTTTTTAGTAAAAATATGCACATGTGTTATTTATTATATTTAATATATTTCAAAAAATATTTCTAGTCTCATCCGGACTCAAAATCTCACACTATCTCAGTTACTAGCTCTGAAAATAATCCATACATTATTATAATGTAATATATGGTAAATATAAGAGTCTTTACAGATCCTACTGAGCCTATTTAGAGGACACCATACACGCCCCTTTAGTGGTGTGTAGACCTGGTTTTGTCTTTTGATGTAGGGAAAGGAAAGGTGCCATATTGAGGAAGTGAGATTTCTGTCAGCTGAGATTTGGTAGCTAGTGTTGAGATGGTGTGAGTTTTCCCACATTATAACATGGAGTAATCATCTATTTTTTTGGGGTTTCCTTTGGTTTTTTTGGACATATACCTTATTTTATTTTGGTTTTCTAGTTTCATAACTACCAACATTTTCTTTAAGTTATGGAATATATTTATTCTATTTTTTATCTTATGATGTTATTTATACTATGTATATATATATGCTATATATATTTTTCAATTTGGGTGAAATTATATCCTATAGTTGTCTTTTAGGTCAGGTAAGAGATTGTGAGGGTATCCCGGGCATATTAGTGACAATACGACTGGGTTTTACACCCAATAAGAGGCCCAAAGAAGTATATAACTAGGCTGGGGGCTTGGGAAATATGGCACCCAGGTAGGAGACCTGGGTGAATTGGCTTATTTTTATGACACTTGGGAGAATAGATACCCTTGTATGGGACTAAGGTGAGATAACAGATAGGTATGGGGTCATGGGAGAATTGGATCCCTAGAACGAGACCCGATTAAATTAGAACCCAGGTATGTGGACCTAGGTGAATTGGTGCCTAGGTATGTAGAATTGGGTGAATTAGTTCCCAAGTATAAGGATATGGGTGAATGGATGCCTAACCCTCACGTTCCTTGATGTTTAGGTTTACTAACACTCATATAGGAGACCTAGAAAAATACATAATCAAGTAGTATACTTGTGAGATGTTTCCCTCAACTAGAAGACTTGGGAAAAGTTTCACTCAAGTAAGAGACCATGGTAAAGTCACACTTAGGTAAGAGACCTATGATGATTACTAGGGAATGTGGTAGCCTAGTATATAATCCTTTATATTACAACGGTTCATGGTCTACTAGTATGTGTATTATAGGATTGATAGGGACTATGGATCCATAGTCACTGTTTCACTTAGGTTTGGACTTAAGAGTAACCTGAAGGGGGATAGGGAAGACTTGGGTGCATAGGTAGGTCCTCTATGCATTCATGTACTCTCATTTCTTAATCCATTTCTATTCATTGATTAAAAATGGGGTTTATGGGTTCTATTGATAGAACAAGGTAGATAAGGGTGTTGAGATAATGGATAAAAACCTACCACTCTTTAGTGGGTAAGTGCCTCATGTAAGTGGACTTAAGTGCGTAGGTTAGGCATAAAAAGGATTCACAGAAGGAGGCTTGGGTGCATGGGATAAGAACGGAAGCCATTTCACTATAACATTCAAAAAAATATGAATCCTGGGTGTGAATATGAGAGGATCATGGGAAAAATAGGCACAAATAATGTCTAAGTGAGGAGCATGGTGCGTGCAGAGTTCACCCGGTGTAAACTACCCTGGATTTTCTGAAACTTCTTTAAACTTTAAATAACCACAAATTATTATGCGTAAGTACATTTTGGATATAAGAGTACTCAAATTTATTTTTTTAAACAAAAAATACCCTAGATACAAAAATCCCCCATATAAAGTGTTTTATAAGGATGAAAATTGTCCAGAGTAGCCTTAAAAATCGATTTTATTGTTTTGAAAAACCTTTTGTCATTAATGGATGGAATACATAGCCTAATTATTTTGGGATGGTCTCAAAACCATTTCACTAGACTGGATTTTTTTGAGGAATATATATCCCTCAGTATGTGAGAAATCTTACAGCACATGGATACCCCATTTGCATCTTCTTTGTGCATAAATTTCTTCCTGCACTTGACTTGGGTCACTTGGATTGTGGAAATATCCTAGATTCAATGGTAAAGTTAATGAATCAAATTTTATAGTGTTAATAATTTGAATAAAATATTTTATTAAATACCCAATAATATAAATAAAAATATTATGTGAAATGATGGATTTAATTAAACTAGAATCTTCTACTTCGATTCATCAGTAATTCATTTCAATTCCTCTTCCAGTGACCTTTCTTACCATTTGTAAAGTCAATAACCTCCTTCTCATTAATATACCAATGAATATATTTTTTATTTGTTTTAATTTTTAAAGTAACTATTTAATTTTAACTTTTTACAATATTTTTAACCATTTTCCTCACATCATTAACCATAAGGGGCGAGGAACCATCACTATTGAAAATATATTACAAACCAACAGGTGTATACCATTGGTTTTTTAAAACCATTGATATAGTAGGGAATATGTAAGGGTGATAAGGGGATATATAAGGGATAAGGGTAGTGGGGGATAATAAAGGTTAATATTGGAATATGTAAACATCAAGGGGATCATATATCAATGGTTCTTTTAAAACTATTGGTATAGGGCCATTTGACCCTTACTTATCTAATCCCCTTTACCATTACATATCCACCCATGACACTTACATTCCCTTGAACCTATATATCCCCCCAATATCAATGGATTAAAAATATCATTGGTATAGGTTATCCTTATACCAATGTTTTTTTAAACATTAGTACAAAGTTTATCTTATACCAACCACATGACCCCTCATTTCTAGCCCAATTTTCACTTGACCTATGAAAAATTCCCCCAAACCTTCAATTTTCCTTGGTCTTCATCTATTATTAACCATTTTTGAAATGGTTTTTAATTGTAAATATCAAATTATGTTGTTTTCCTCCACTCCTTTATTCTTTTATTCTCTTCTATCTATATTTTCATTCCATAGATTGGAACGATGGCCTTGGTTTTCATGTTGAATGCATTTCATTAGGGTTTTTTTTTATTTTTATAGTTCATAAATAGAAATTAATGTCCTTTTTTTTCTCTTACTGGAGAAACACTGGTCATAAATGGATTCATCATTTATGGTATTCATTTCTATATACCTCCTTTATTTTTCATAAGCATGACTGCTTGCATTAATTTATTTATATTTTTGTTGAAGATTAAATTGTGTTAATTATTGATGATTAATTAGAGATAGGAATATCTTATGTTTATGTTTATTTAATTTAATAAATTGTGGATTTTACTTAAAAATACACTAAGCTAATTTTTAAAATAATAGTGCACACAATTTTCATGTCTCAAAGCCCGAAGGCCATACATTTTTATTAATTTTTATAGATAATCCCATTTTTAATTGGGTTGAGGGGGAAACCTTAAATGAAACATAGAACCAATAATAACATAGCCTAAGAACATGACTCTAAGTTCCCACGTACCTAAAAACACTATAAAAACACCTCTCCACCATATAGATACATCTGACTTAGCTCCCACCTTGAGAGGTTGCACAAGTAGCATTGCCACATGCATAGATGCATGTTTCGTAGTACCTATGGAAGATTCCATACCCTCTCATCCTTCAGAATATGATAACCCTAAAAATATGGGTGATAATTTCTTAAAATACACTTAGGTATACACTTAAGGAATGAGGCCCACATTTGTTTAATCCCTCCATCATATCGCTGTAGGCGCTCGCACCGAACCTCATCAACATCACTGGAAACACACTAACACTGTCTAACAACCACCATTTGGAAACCCACAAACCCCACCATCGAAGAATCTAAGTCACCTATCTTTATAATTTTATATGTCTTATGAAGCCCCCACTTGTCATAACATGATGACAAAGTTGTCCTGACCCATCCCAAAGTGACCCGTGTCACAACTCCCCAATCTCACCTCCAAGAGGCTAGTGGCTGGTGACTAACACCATATATGAGTATCACTAACATGGGATGACTTAGCCTAAAGTACCTTCACACACACACACACACATATCCAAGACCATACAATGATGAAATATAAAAAAATTGATAATCCATGCATGCATATATATAAATATCAATACCAGAGTATGAAAAGAAGTAATGGAAAGTAAACAGGGAAAAAAATTCCACCACAAAGAGTCTGAAAACAAGTCCAACCTAAAAGTATATAAGGGGACTGTTGTAAAGGTGACTATAAGAACACACCTCAATATTTTTGGCTCACTAGTATCTGCCTGGTCCTAGTCCCTCTAGGACTCTGTCAAAAGGTCAACCATCTATATAAGACATGACATGTGTCATAAAATCCCATGCAAGGGTGAGTATAAAAAATCCTACTTGGAAAAACCAAAACCCGTAAGCATATAACAACAGGAATAAAATTTATATCAGTACAATTATATTTCTACAACATATATAATAATAGTATTTAGATATATTCAACAAAGACACATAGTCTCAAGGTAAGGTCACAATCACAATTCTAGTATAAGAATATTGCTAAAAGGTTCCACATAGCACTCATCTAGGATAACACACTTCGTGAGTTACATATAACTGATGGTGTCAATCAGAGGTGTCATTATCTTTATATATCTACATAAAAAGTATAAAATGAAAGTCTAAAGAGGATGATACACATATGAGGATCACACCCAATTCTATGGGGTATACCAATAACCAAATCTATAATAACCCACTAAGTAGAAGATCGATGCTCGCATAGTGTTGGTCACAACGATACTAAGATCTACACCTAGGGGATGATGATGATATAGGATCTCACCCTTAGACGCAAGGAAGGATTACAATAAGTCTATCCAAGAAGTCCCACGTAAGGGATCACTATCCTATGAATAACATATGATTTTATACTAACCATCAAGGAGTTGATCAAGGGAACACACCCTAAAAAAAATTGTCGAATATTAAGAGGACAAGGGTTATAATATTTTTTAAAGGGAGTACACGGTGTGAAATAGGAGCACATGATGTGTCCCTTTGAAATTGGGTCCTTCCCCTGTATCACATCCCATTCCCATGTCCATGTCTATTTCTGTCTAATAGTACATGATGTTTCTGATCCTGTGTATTCACAACCATGTCCAAGTATAGGAATCCACCCATGTATACTAATCCTGGCCATGTCCATGTTAGAGTAAATGGTGTGTCTATTCCAATGTACTCCTGGTTGTGTCTGTGTACCCTATGAGGTATATGATGAGATTACAGGTCAAGTTACATGCTGTGTGACTAGTGTCACATGGTGTGTGATACTTAAATTCACATGGAAACCCTAGTTACCACACTAGGGGTCCAACACAATGTGTGTTCCCAAAATACATGTTGTGTGTTGTGGGATTTTCCATAAATCCAAATCTAATTCACGTACATTATTCCACTCATTTATTTTCAATCCAGCCATGCCCCAATCTAGAAACCAAGGATCACCATTATCCTAGCCTTTTTGTCATTGAACACTGAAATACGATCATCAAAACCATCAAAAAAATCCCTCATGCATCATCCATCATCATGAAACAAATAACATGAAATTGGGTACCCCCAATCCATATGATACAATACCTTTTCCTTCAGAGTGTGATGTAATCATCAATAAAAGTATAGATCTATGATATCAAACCATTCTACCAAGAAATGAGTGCACAATGGTTGATTACTTGGTATTTTGGTTGAACCATTAGTCCAATAAAGCACAGATGATGAACACACAAGAGAGGTGGGAGAAATATTGAAAACACCCAAAGATGAAAAAAAACTCATCCATGTACATTTGTACTAAATGTTTTCCATTAAAAAAAATAATGAAGAACAGAAATAATAAATAAATAATTTTCTCAATAAATCTCTACAAATAAACGCATCCCAAAATACGACTGATCTGCAAATCAATAAATTTGTCGATTGATTCATATTATTCAATAAATTAAAAAATGGTGAAGGAAAAACCAAATAGATCAACATAAAAACTCAATTTGGATCAATCACTGGTGAAGAACAGTCACACATCACTATCGTTGGTGAGATCCACACGTTCTTCTACACATCGATCGATAATCTATGATCAAGTGGTCTTTCTTCAGATAAATATTCCCCAAAACCCTATCCAATGAATATAGGGTTTTGTGGTTACCCAGAGAATCTACCATTACTATATACTTATATAATTATCATTAGGTTAGGTAATTAAATAAATAAAAAAATATATTTAATTTATTTTAAACATCTTCCTCCAATCATGCCTCCGCCCAAATGCCCAATTCGTTCAAAGGTTATATCATTCCTAGGGTAAAACCGATGCTATAAACTCAAAAAAGACCTTATATTTATGATCCAAGGCTCTATTTATAATTTATTTCACTTTTTTAGAAAAAAACACACACATGAATTTACTATATTTAATATATTTCAAAAATTAATTCTGGGAATACTAGGACTCGGAATCACTCTCCGTCTTAGATTCTGATCTTGAAAGTATTTATAGAAATATTCCATGACTTTACATTAAAAATAGTGATGTTAAATTCTCCCCAACTTAGGGATATATGTTCTGAAAGAAATAAAAAGGCTACACAAAGAGATGTGGGTACTAAGCATGCATATGAGTCTCCCACTCCCAGGTTCTCTCCTGGATATTCCTGTGCTGCCAATTGACACGAACTAGGGGAATAAATTTCCCATGAAGGATCCTCTCATGTTGATCCTAGATCTATATTAGTTACTTAGAAAAGGTATCTCCATCCTTGATTTTCATCTCTCCCGAGTCGATAACATGTGATAGATTGCGTAAATACCTCGTCAGTTGTGACACGTGGAATATTTCATGTACCTAGTATAACTATGGAAGTAGAGATAAGTGGAATTACACCTCGATAACTCTACCCAGTATCTGGAAAGGGATAATGTATCTTGAAGATAGATTTCCACCCTAGTCAAACCTCCATAATCCACATTGAGGAGAAAATCATAGGAACATATAATCTCCCCTTGAACTCCAAAGGCCTACATCGTAAGTTAGTATAGGACTTATGATGGCTACATGTAGTCTTTATCTACTCTAAGATGATATTCACCCTATACGTAGTAGCTCACACTAACTTTGGACCCATAATTACTGACTCTCTTTGTAATTCCAACCTAGGGGTGACATGCTGGGTCACTAGTACCAAACGTCAAATGGTGACCTATGAAAGGTGGAGTCGTATATATTATTGTATATAAACTCCACCAATGGTAAGTGATCCTACCAACTATGGAAAACATCCACCATAAAAGCACTTAGAATGTCCTTTAGAACCTGAATGGTCCACTCAGTCTGGATGTTAGTCTGCTGGTGAAAAACTGTGATCAATTGTAGATTATTAAAAAAGCCTCCTAAAATCCATTACATGGTTAATATGTTAAGAGGTAATAATGATAAGAAATTATCATCGATGGAACTCCATGGAGTTTTATTATCTCCTGCATGTGGAGGTGTCCCAAACTCTCTACTAAACTCTACTCCCAAATAGCTAAGAAGTGGGATGATTTGGTGAGTTGGTCTATGATCACCTAGATGGAATCATGTACCCTACTAATATATGGGAACCACATTATGAATTCCTTGTATATCCCATACCACTTCCACTTAAGTACGTCAAGGGTTTGAGCTAAACCCCTTGGAACCTGGTGCTCAACCTTCAATTATTGACATGGCATCGAGAGAAAAAATCTGCAATCCCTTCTTCATCCCTGGCCACCAAAACAAAAATCAGAGGTCCTGATACATCTTTTAAACACCTAGATTTAACAAAAAAAGATATTTATGAAAACCAATTAAAACATACTCCCACAACATCAATTATACCATCATGTGTCCTATGAAAATAATGATATGATCCCCACCATCAAAAAATCCATCAAAAACATGTCCAGTGAATATATGGTCACATATAGTCTCACATTTGGTATCCCCAAGTTGTTCTTAACTAAATTTATATAAAAGAGGAGGGGTAAAAACCATCTATTTGAGGTAATATGATCCCTACCCATCCATATAGGATAACTACAATAAGTCACACAACTATGATGTCTCATTTAGAAACTGCGAATAAGATCTCCTGATGAGAGCATATACTACTACATTACCCTTCCTAGGAGTATAGAAACTCATGAAGTCATAATAATAGAGGAACTATAGTCATCACCTCTATCCCAAGTTGAGATCCTTATAAGATACGATATACTCTAGACTCTTTTAGTAAAGATAGATGATAAATATCTCACCCATAAGGCAGTTTTTCCACATCAGTAGTGAGAAAACTACCACTTATAACTCAAGATAATGATTAATGTGGTTCTTATCATATGGTATCAACTGATGTTAACCATAGGTAATCACTATATAAATATGCATTAGAACACAACCAAATCAGTTTCTTATGCATCAAAAAACACTACGTACTCGACACCCTCCTTTATAAATATCAAGATGGGTGCACTCATCAATATCTGTCTCAAATACTGGGAATACTATTGGAATCTCTCTATCCACATGAATGTCTTCACTTTTTTGGGTCAAATTAGTTAAGGTATATGATATACCAGAGAAATTTGGTATGAATATCTAATAGTATTTTTGCAAACCAAGGAAACATTGCACCTTCATCACACTCTTAGGAAGCTCCCAAGATAACACTACCTTGACCTTCATCAGGTCCACTAACACACCATCTATCGACATAACATGTCCTAGAAAATGGAAATTATAAATATATAATTAGAACTTTGATAGATTCTTGTAATGTTAGTGCTCTCAGAGTATTTATAGAACCATCCTTAAGTGTCTCACGTGCACCTCCTTAGATGCTGAGTACACTAGGATGTCATCTATGAAGTCTATAAAAAACCGGTCTAAGAAAGGTTGAAAGACTCAGTTCATGAGTCCGATGAAAACCTTTGGGGTTTTTTCATGACAAAGGGCATCACTAAGTACTCATAGTGACCATAAAGACATCTGAATTCCATCTTAAGTACATCCTCATCCCATACTCACAATTGTTGATAGCCCAATATAAGTTCAATCTTTAAGAACCAACATGCCCTCTAAACAGACCAAAGTGGTCACTAATCCTTGATAGTGTATAATTATTATTTATGTTCAGATGGATTAGGTGATGGAAGTCAACACATAACTTCAAGCTTCTATTTTCTTTCTTGGAGAACAACATTGGGGCTGCCCAGGGTGAAAAACTGGGTCTAACAAAGCCCTTAATATATAATTCCTTCATCTGCACCCTTATATCAAGAATATATTTAGGACCCATCCAATATTCTAAAATAGATATTAGAGCCATGTTAAAGTGTAGATCAATAAAAAAGTTTATCTCTCGGTGGGGAGTTAATCCTAGAATGTCCTCAGAAAAGACATTCTCATACCCTACCACCATTACAAGGAACATAAATCTCATAGAGTTCACTACATCATAGTCATGATAGAAAAATTATGAGTAATAAGCTATAATCTACTTTGAATGAGTTCATGCTTTACTTCCTGAGTTTACTTTCCACCCACAAAGGAAAACCTGTTCCCATCGCTACAGACACACCACATCCTCCTCATGAAATAGTCTATCTGGTAATGGACTGTAGATAACCACTCCATACCTAATATTATTTCATAAGTAATAATAACTACTAAAAATAGATCCCAATATAAACTATTACTTCTAAGAGTCAGGTCACACTATTGGAATAAGTGTATGATCACTGAGTCACCTACCGTTAGAGTCTCTAAGCACAAGGGTCAAGCCAAGGGCTCAACTAGAATATAAAAATATTGAACTAGATAAGTGTAAATAAAGGAATTACTCAAATTTGTGACTATTAGTACTACAATAAAGGTAAAAAAGATATATAGTGTAACTCCTATCATCCCTAGATTTTTTAGGTCAGGAGCCTTGACTGCTTATAGCTTCCCTCATCCATGACCAACGGCTCCCTGAGCCTGGTGTGGAGCACCTAGTGGTGGAAGTTATAACAAGTCAAATTATCTACCACCTCTAGATACTATCCCATCTCCTCTACCACATCATCCTCCCTATAGGTTTGTCTTCTCCTATCACTTATTTTGTCTAGGTGGCCCATCCACTGTCTCTCTGTAAGCTATACGGTGGGCCAGACACTTGCTTTAGAGATGAAAACTACCATTAAAAGAGTAGAACCGCATCTCCCTAGTATTAATAGACCCATCCCGTGATCCCCAAACAATAAAACCACTTTATTGGGACATCCACCTGAAAAATATTGCACATCCATGGCCCTGAGACTAATGTCAGTTCCCTACTTCCAAGTTCTCTATTCCTGTGATCCCACTGCCAGAAATGACTACCCACATATACTCAACCAGGAAACTCTCAACCAAACAATATATCTCTATCACCCCAACATAATAAGGAATCCATAGTGGTATAAATATAGCTCAGATGCCTCTATACAGTCCTCGATGAAAGAGTCAAGACCAAAATAATTGGTCACAAAACATATCCATTGAGTACCTAAAGAGGTTAGTGAAACTCGATGAATACTCTGCCATTGTGTTACTAAATTGATGAAGATATAGAATCTATTATATGAGTAAAACCATAAACATATCTACAAATTAATCCCCTATAAATAGGCACTCTAACATTGACCGTGCAAGAGTCACCTTGTCATAAGACTGGGTCACCAAACCCCACCATCATCCTGTTGATCCATGGAGAAGGATCATTTCCAAAACCAGCATATGATATTCTAGATTCCTAGAAAGATGGAAAACTTGGGTCACCACCTCAAGACATTCCTCATACCTCTTTGGGATGGGCTCACCTTATAACCTGAGGGGTCACAGTTGCAAAAACTCAAAGCATGCTCAACCTACACACCTCATCTTCTGGTACTGAGGGTACCATATGATACTCAGCAGGCGGTGGTATAAATGGAACACCACATGGAGGTAAAACATCTAAAACAGGTCCCTATATCAATACTTCATCATTGAGGGGATCATACTCATGATCCTAATACTGAATCCTAGCTAGCATATGACAAGGAGGCTTCCTGAAAGAGACAAGATGTACCACTTTCAATGAGTATATCTGGAGATATTATTCAAGAAGTACATGGAAACCAAAACCAATTTCTATAGGATGAATATACCAATATTTTCCCTGAAACCATCATCTACATATACTGAGTTGAAATGAAGGTGATTAGAGTAATGGTGTATGGATACATTGGCCGCTTCACCATCACTAGAGTCCCTAGCCTAAAATGTGAATTCAAAACACTTAATACTATTTACCCAAACCAAACTCACCGACTTTGGTGCTAAGGTATAACTGACTACTTGATACAACTCTATCATGGCCCACCCAAAATAGTCCCATGCTGCAACTTTTTATGACCACCTCCAATAGACCAGGGGATGACGACTAGCACTAAGTAGGCATATCACTAACATTAGAGGCCATAACCTAAAGTAACTGTACACACACACACACATCTCCAAGACTATAAAATACTAAAATGAAATAAACTTGAGAAACCATGAATGAATACATATAAATTTCACAAATAGAGTATGAATTCAAGTAATTGAAATAAAATAGGTAAAAAAACAATCCCGCCATAATGATTTTGAAAACAAGTCCAACCTAAGAGTATAAAAGGGGACTACAGTCAAGGTGACTGCGTGAAAACACCCCAATCTATCCAAATCAATAAGATTTTCCTAGTCTTGATCCCTCTAGAACTCAATCGAAAGGTCAATTGTCTGTATATGACATGAAATGTGTGGGAAAAATACCATACAGGGGTGAGTATAACAACACACAACATGACACCTAGAAATCACTAAGCATATAACAATAGGAATAACAGTTAGCACAACACAGATATATGTCTACAACATATATAATAAGAATATACAAATATACTCAACAAAGACACACAATATCACGGTAAGGTACCAACTTTAATTCCTGTATAGGAATCATTCTCAGAGGTTTCACATAGAACTCATCCCAGATAATAAACTCCATGAGTCACATAGAAATGATGGAGTCAATCCGAGGTGTCATGATTATTGAATCTCACCATAAAAAGTATATTATAGAAGTATAAAGAGAATGATATATATATGAGTATCACACCCAACGATATGGGGTATACCAACAAGTCAATCTGTAATAACCTAATAAATAGAGGATGAACACTTATATAGTGTTGGTCATGACAAGACCAATAACTCCACCTCATTCAAGATGATAACAGTGGATCTAAAATTGGTCCTCATGGAAGGATTATAATAACTCAATAAAATAAGTACCACTAAAGGTATCACTATCATATTTAAAGGATGTGATTCCATACAAACCCTCACGGGATAGATCAAGGGAATACACCCTAATGAAACTTGTCCAATATGAAGAGGACAAGGATTTTATACCCTCTTAAAGTGAGTACACGACATGTAATGGGAGTACATGGCATATCCCTTTGGTACTAGGTTCTGTACGTGTATCAATGACCATGATTGTGTCCACGTATATGTATATGTAAGAGTACATGGTATGTATGATCCCATATGTTCTTGAAAATTTCCAAGTACATGACTCTACCCATGTACACTTGGACCAACTATGTCTGTTTCAGAGTACACGGTGTGTCTGAGCCCATGTACTCCTAACCATGTATGTTTAACCTATGAGGTACACATCGAGCTTCCAGGTCGAGTCACACATTGTGTCATAGGGTCTAAATTCCGTGTGATACTTAAATCTAAATGGAAACCTATCCGCCACACCAGGGGTCCCATATGGGGCGTGTTTCCAAAATACACTCTGTGTGTTACATGGTTTTCTGGAAATCCTAATCTGGATCACACATCTTCTCCTACTCCTATATCCATCAATCTGAACATGCCCTATTTTAGAAACAAAGTGACACCATAGGATGAAACTTTCCCTCATCGAACTCTGGAATTTTACCATCAAAACTGTTCAAAAATACACTCTTACATCCATCACTACATGTTGAAGAACATGAAGTTGGGTATCCCCAAATATGTTTGATACCCCATCGCTTCTGTCATAATGATCATTGATCCAAGTCCGGATCTATTATATCTAATAGTTGTGCCAAGAAATGAGTGCAGAATGATTCATTACTTGGTATTTTGTCCAAACCATCAATCAAACAAAGAACCAATGCTGAACACTCAAGAACAGTGGGAGAAATCTCGAAAACACACAAAGAGGAACAGACCTCATCCGTGTTCAGTTAGCATCGATTATTTTTTGTTAGAATGAAAAACTAAGAACTAAATAAATAAATAAACAATTCTCCAAATAAAATCCCATAAATAAACCCATCCCAAAATATGATCAATCTATGAATCAATCTGTTGGTTGATTGATTCGTGCTTGTCACCAAAATAAAAAATGGGGAAATAAAAACCCAATAAATCAAAAAAATACCTCAATTCGGATAAACCACTTGTGAAGAATGGTCGTACATCACTTTCATTAGAAATATATACATGTTCTACAGGACACTGATCGAAGATCCATGATTCGGTGGTCATTCGTCTGATAAAGATCCCCCAATGATCTATCCAATGGTTCCAGGGCTACAAATCGAACCCATACACTACAAAATATTTCACTTTTTCTAACATGGAAAAATCTGTTGGTAATTTTTTTTTTCTGTTGGTAAAATTTTTTACCAACATATATATCCCTATCACTAAACTATCGATAAAAACCTTGTCACTAAATGTTTTTGTGATAGATAAACTCATTCTGTTACAATTATGATAATACCAGTAGATAATATATATGTTGATTAAACTATTTATCAACAAGTTCTAATGACAAATATTTCTGTTGTAATAATTTTACCAACATATTTTGTCTATTTACAATTTATATTTATATAAAAAATATAAATTTTCATTTCTAGTAAAATTTCATATTATATTTATTATTTTATCATATATGATATTTTCAAACATGATCAAAATTTGGAAAAAATTAAATATATTAATAATAAAATTTAATAGAAAATGATTCAATACACGATATGAAATCCATCAACCCAAAGAGTCCATAACACACCCCCAAAAAACCACAATGGATCCCCCATGACAACAAGACAACAATAGCTCATTCATGCCACACCTAAGACCAATGAGCACTATAGGACTAGCGAGTCAGCAGTAGACCATCCATATTAGCGAGTCAACAGTATCCCATCCATGACACACCAACGACCAATGATCCAACAATAACCCATCCATTCCTCAGGACCAGTGAGCAACCTCCATCCCATCCATGCCACCCCAGGGACAAGAAAGCACCAAAAACCCATCCATGCCCTGAGAAAAGCTAGCAAAATCCAACTCAAATTAGTAAAACAAATATGCATAATCCATAGTTATTCCAAAGTTAACAAACTCATCAATTATTTTTCTATGTTGTGCATAATATGTACTTTTCAATAGAAATAGAAAAGACAAAAGATAGAATTTTTAATAGTTTATTTGATATACATGGGAAATGTGTGGTGAAATATGTTATTTGAGAGAAATCAAAAAACACACATTGCAACATACCTGTCTGAAAAGACATAAATTATTCCTAAAAGTCATTGAAATTAAAAATGATAGTATCTCCATGTAGAATAAAACCCATTATAAGTATGGACCTACCACCACCCATAGTTGTGTAACCTAGAAAGCCGAACTGCCTCAACCAGAATGTAAAGAACATCTATAAGAAAAACATTGTGATGACCCCTAAGTATAAGATTCCAATGTGCTGAGAGTCAAGAATTACTTTAAAGAGAAAAAAATAAGAAAAAGTGGTTCACATCACTATAGATTTCATCATATCCATGCATTGAACAGTCTTAGTCTAGTTCAAACATTGGATTTCCCTCAAAACCCATAAAGAAAAATAACAAAAACGAAGAGTGATCATGAAACTTTGTAAGAGATAATATGAAACTGTTTAATTTTCTGTAGATCATGTAGATAGTTGTCATTATAGTGCCTGAAACTGGTCAAACCACATCCTCGAATAAAATTCCATGGGAAACATACTATCCTTTAGGAGAATAAAATTTTTAGCATTAATATCAGAGTCTCGAGCTGAAAGAGCATTAGAAATTCATTCAAGTACATAAAATGAAGTGAACAAGCAGCACACAATCTACAAAAAATAGAAATTTCATCCCCACTTTTCAACGAAACATCCAGAACCAGGCTCAAACACAAAATTCTATTCAATCCTCAAGAAAAAACGTGGACATCATAATCAAATAAAAAGAGGATACCTAGTAAAAACGAAGCGCCAAAAACCTAAATGAAACATAAAGAACTGCATTATTCACTATAACTGGATAGTAACATTATCTCCCTTGGACAATAAATAGCACCCATCGTACCTGAAATTGAAACCATGAAAGTCACCCATCATATCTGAGCCTTGATGCCCAGATAAAAAGTAAGGGATGAAGTCATATCAGAGGGATTATAAAAGTCATGAAACCCCAAATCACAGTTAATAAAACAAGACTTGAAGAATTAAATTTCACAAGATTACAAAACAGAACAAGGATATAATACTAGAATTCCTGAAACGGTTCTTAAAATAACAAATTTAAAAAAATTGATTCAATATTTTTCAGCACATTATGATTAGAAAACAAATGTAAAACAAAATTAAAACAATAAAATAAGCCAATGTATTTTATGTGGTTTTCTTAAATGGTTGCAAGAAACGAGAATACAATTCAGTAATTCTGAGAGTTTTTTAAATCCTTGAAAAATAGTCAATCTAATGGAGTTAATCTCCATCTTCTCTTGAACAAAAATATAATAATTGAAACAAGTGGAAATGGACAAAATAAGTATAAAACCTTGAAATTGAAGGTAAAAAATATGGAAATTTGGAACACTTCAATCACCCAGATCACCTTTGATTTCTCTACTCAAGATAGCTTATTCAAACCATCAAAACCTGAACGCTTGTAAAAGCCTATGGGAATCAAGAGAGAGTACCATTTTAATTTATTTCTAGATATATTTCATTTTCTACCTTAGAAAAAATAGAATCTTCTTTGATGATATTCCATTTCACCTTCACAAGTCTCTGGAATGTTGGGCTTTGCTGTTGTCCCTCAACAGAAGACAATGTTGTATATGCTTTATTTCCCCACACTTCCATGAGGGCCATTAGTTCCTGCATTTTAGTTTTCAGATGCATGAATCTTAGAAGCACCCAGGGTTTGTTGACTCTTTTACTCAGTAAAAAATTCTGAAATATATTATATGAACCAGATTATTCCATGAATCAAAGAGGATATCATTAGATTCTGAAAAAACATTCCAAAAAATTCAATATAGTTAATATATTTTCTTATTTTTCAGAATAATTCTAATTAATAGAAATAACAGAAACCAAATAAATCTTTAAATCCAAACATTCCTATACAAAAAAATGGATGAACAAATGAAAAAAAAGGAAAAATCAACCTGCAAGTTTATTGTGGTTGAAAAAATACAGAAGTATAATAGAATAATTTTCAAATATAAAGATAAAAAAATGATGAAGGAGAAACAAAACACTGATGAAATTCCATGTCAGCAGACTTGTGCACTATATGATAGACAATCATGAAACCAATACCTATATATTAATGGGTTATTATTTTTTGTATTTTTTAATTATATAATTAGATTAGGATACTTACATGATTGATTGGGAAGTATTGAAGACCATAAACATGCATGTGAACCTAGATATTTAAGGAGATTTTAAAATAATGAATTATAGTTAATTATTTCCAGATTTCTTACATAGTACATAGATGGCCATACATTCTTTTAAACATTTTCATAAAAAATGGTTCCAATCTCATAATATAAAAAAATGATTACTCTAAGGGGATCCCAAAACAATTGGAAAAGAATGATGTAGGAGGATAGGATGAATGAAAGGAAATATCACAAAGCTCAGGTTCACATAATCTTGATGCCATTATCAGACATCCCCATTCCTGTGGCCAGTTCCACATCCTGTTGGGTGTGGGGTGCATGACCCATCATCTGCTTTACTTGCTTCTTATGATTCTTTGTTTTGAAATGTTTATACCTCACTAATACATTCTTAATGTATCAATCATAGTGTAAGCAGTAATGTTGAACCACTCCTAGAAGATCTTCATCCAGGGGATAGAAATCATCCACATGTTTATGTAGTTTTTTATATTAGGCATCATCTATGTTGAGAAGGATCTTACAACAATGATAAATCGTGAGAATACATTCTATTATTAAATTTCTCATTAGGGAATTTCTACACACATATTACATAGTGATTCCAGAATACAAAGGTTAAAATATCACACATAAGATCCAAAATTTAGAATTATTTCAAATTACAAATATATTATGGGAATAGATTCAAGATTTCATTACAAATTATAAAACATGGAATCCATATTATGTGATATGTGATATGTGTGTATTGAAATTCATATATTTTAGGTTACAGATAGATTACACACTGTGTTTACAGACACAGAATTATATTAAACATATAAATATTTCATATTTCAAAGTGTAGGGTGTAATAAAAATCATTCCATTTCATTGATAATCCAGAATCTTATATACATTTTCTTATTAAAAAATACAGTATGAGTAATAGATGAAATGGAATTTCATAGTAAATTGAGAACTAATCCATTCCAAGTAGGATCTAACTTGAGCATTAATCTATTCCAAGCGGTTCAAACTACCTAGAGCACTAGTCCATTCCAAGTAGTTCAAACTACCTGATGTTTATCTACCTTGAGAACAAGTTCTTATGCTTTTACTGTTTACAAACTACCATCAAAGAAGACAACTCCATCCATCAAGACAAATATTTTTTTATAATAGATTATAAAATAAGAAAAACAAAACATCCATACTACCACACTTTTACCTTGTGAAGTAATGAAATGAAACCAAACATCTAACCTAATACTCGTATTTAAAGATTAAGTAAATAAATTAAAAAAATCATAAAAAACTGTATCAAAGAAAACATTTAATAATCTGGAATGAAAACCACAAATTTCTCCAAATAAAAAAAAACTTGTATATAAAAAAAACTAAAGAGACTCTTCATCGTAATTTTCTTCCTGAAAATCATTAGAGCTATCAACTTCACAATCATTTTCCTCATCATCAAGTAAGAGTCAACTCACAGACCCCGCCTATAAAAAAATACAATTTGATAACTACTAGATTGGACAAGGTTGGGTAAAACCCACATGACTAGAAAAAAAATGTAAAAAACATTTTTCAAGAAGAAAATGCGAGTTGATAACTCATTCTCAAACCAAAAGTTTTTAAATATCCATTTTTATCCTCTCCAACAATTTTTTTTGAAAATCTCATTTTTTTTTCAATAGTAGAGGTGTTCTCTAGTAGGGAAGATAACTCATTCTCAATTTATTTCTATAAAAAACCATTAATCCATGTAAAAAAATACAATATTGAATATACATAATATTTTTTAAGGTGGAAACACAAGCCAAAAATTACCTTAACTAAGGTAAAAGTGTCATCCAGTTTTGAACCTTTTTCAGGTTCATGGGTTTTGATCCATATTTTAAGATTATCCGCATATTTAACTTCTTTTTCCTAAACACAAAATATATGATAAAATCAAATAAAAAATATAATACAAGGAAATAATATCAAATCATGGAGAAAAAATTAATACCTTAATTTCAGCACATATTCGTGCAAAACTCTTTGTCCCTACATAATGCGGCATTTTCAAATGTGAATGATTGTCTACACCCCTCTTAGTTTTTGACTACAAAAAATTTAAAATTATATTGGGATGAAACAGATTGTTTAATCTTAATTAATGATTATTCAACATCTGGAATATATAATAGTAATTGAATATGTTTTAAATACATAAATTATGAAAAAAGTATCACTTGTCTAACTAAAGATTCCAAAAACTCAACCAAATTATTCCATGTGTCTTCATGAATGTGTTTTGGCATTTTTTGATAGCCTCATTGTGCGTTCATCTATCTAAATAAGTTACCTTTAACTCGGATTTTTAGGATCTCCATGCAACACTCATTTTCTCTATTCCCCTATAATATGGTTCATGCCCTTCAGGAAAGTAGTATGATGACTAAAACATAAAAAAATGACATCATGTTTATAAAAAATATATTATTAAAATAAAAATAATAGTGACTAAATATGTACCTTAATTTCAACCCATATATTTTCCATTTTCTTAATATCTACTAATCTACAATCATGATAATCTAATAGTAATCTCCCAGGGTCACGATCCAAACAACCGATGAATGAAGATAACTTTCTTGTTGAATTTACAACTGGTTGAATCCAGTCATTGATGTCTACAAAAACACGCTCTGACAGAATTTTAGTCTTGCTAAATCCATGACCCTTTTCATTTCTCACACGACATGACCAATCTCTCCTTCTCGTAGTGGCATGATAAAGAACACTTTATTGTTGAGTCAATTCAACTGTTATTTCTTCCCCATTCAAAATTGATGATTGAATTATGACAACATTTTCATTATTTTCAACATGATGAGATTGCAACCTTTCAAATAAAATTGAAAATTTAAAATATTTTTAAACACATAAAATTGGAATAAGAAAATCAACAATTTTCATAAATAATGGCAAACAACTTACCGAAAATCCGAGTTTCTTCTTTTTGATGGTCCACTATATGAAGAAAAAAATTGATCATATAATTAAAGTAACAACAAAAAAATAAGGTCATAAATTTCATCAAATTACCCATTCTTGTAAATAAAATGCACCACTTATTTAAGGATATCTCTTCAATGTTTTAGGTTTTATCCTTTTATTCACTATTTAAAACAAATACAGGAAATAAGAAATTATAATTTAACTAAAAGTAGCCTAAAAATATCATATAAAGCATACTGGTAAATTACAAGAAACTTACAAGTTGAATCATGCATTTCATATTCAACTATCAATGAATTTAGATGTTTTTTCAGAGGCATTAAAAGGGTTCTCTATTGAAAATAAAGACTGTTACATTGGTTTATTTGATGTTTCTTGTATTCTTTTACTAGAATGTGAGGCTAAAAATTTATAAAAATAAACTAGAAAGGTTTGTCAATAAAAAACAATAAAAAATGGAAGCAAAATAGAAAATGTGTAAATTTAAATAAAATTCATAAATTAATACCATCAATTGATCTCTTGAAACCACCTTTAACTTGATCATTCAGTTTTCAATGAATGTATTCTCAAAGATATATATTAAATACAATAACTAAAATACCAAATAAGCATATAGAAGTGTCAAATATAAAGTAAAATTTTCAACCAAAATCAAATAATAATATTTAAAACCCAAAACTAAATAAATTATTAGGTGTCAACAAAAAATCTAATAATTAGGATCATGAAACATGTGATTATCATGATCATAGTAAAAAACATCATGTTTATCTAATTTCATTATCAATATTCTCAAGTCTTCATGTCATCCTTCAATGAAATCATGTGAAAGATCATCAATTAAAACTGATTCCTCATCCTTAATGGCATAATTTTCCATATATCCATCAGTTGGAAAGTTGGATTGTATGCCATACACTTCAGGTATGAAATCTTGTTCTATTTCAAATAATCTCTTGGTTTAGTGATGGTTACAACATGAAAAATTTTCTCTTTAGATTCGGCTATATAAAATAGTTGTAAGGCTTGAGATGAAAGTACAAAGGGCTCATCAGTTTTAATAATCCTCTTAAGGTTGACGAGAGTGAATCCAATATTATCTTCTTTGACGTCTTCAATGGGATTTTCCCAATCACACCGAAATAAAATAACACTCCTTCCAACTGGATAATTCAACTCAATAATTTCTGTCAACACACCATAATATGATACATTGCTTGTATTTTTTGTTACACTCACAAGAACCAAACAATTTTGGGTCACACTCCTTATATCAATAGATTTCACGTGCCACTGATAACCATTGTGAGTGACTTTGGTCATCATTTTAATCCACATGTTAGGAAACTGACTTAAATCTGTCAAATCAATTTCTATAGAAGTGTCCTGTGTAGAAATGTCTAAATTCACTTTCCCCTTTATAATATATGCATATATGAGAATGAATTTTGGCCTTTTCAATGCTCCTTCAACATTCCATAGGTGTATAGTGAGTATCTTTTCTAAATTCATTGAAGACTACATAGAAGTATTCATGGATGACTTTACTATTTATGGCGAGTCATTTGAATCTTTATTGACTTCACTCTCTCTAGTCCTTCAAAAGTGTGTCAAGTGTAACCTTGTGTTAAATTTTAAAAAATATAACTTCATGGATGAAAATGGGATTTTCTAGGTCACATAGTTTCAAAAGAGGGTATTGAAGTTGATCTTTCCAAAATTGAAATGATCCAATCACTTCTTGAACCCACCTCTATCCAAGACATTCGTTCATTCCTTGGTCAAGCTAGTTTCTATCGGCAATTAATCCATAACTTTCGTAGGATTTCACTCCCACTCACTCGGTTTCTCCAAAATGATGTCACTTTCCATTTTGATGAGGTTTTAAAGAGAGACTTCATTGAACTAAAATATGATCTTACATCTGACCTAATAATCCAACCCCCAGATTGGTCCTTACCCTTTGAGTTGATGGGAGACACTTTTGATTGAGCTGTTGGGGCTATTCTTGGTCAAACAGGAGAAAATATTCCTCATTTCATCTATTATGACTCAAAAACATTGGATGAAACTCAATCTCACTACACTGTCACTGAAAAGGAACTTTTAGTAGTGGTTTTTGCCTTAGATAAATTCCAGCCCTATCTATTAGGCGCCAAAATCATCATCATCATAGACCATTATGAAATTATGTTCTTACTCAAAAAAAAGTGATTCCAAACCAAGGATAATAATATGGATCCTAATGCTACAAGAATTTTACCTTGAAACCAAAGATAAACCAGGAAAAGAAAACCCTATAGCTGATCACTTGAGTAGAATTTTAATTCTTCTCATTTAGAAATCATTAAGCCTGAATTCCCCATTGAGAACCTTTCATATCTCACTCCAAAGTTACCATGGAATTCCCTAATTGTAAATTACTTGGTTCTTAGTGTTTTTACTGATTTTTTTTCAAAACAACAAAAAATGAATTTGAAAAGTGATTCAACATTCTAATTTTGGGAAGATAATAAACTTTGGAAAACTAGGGATGACAGGGTAATTATGAGATGTTTTTATGGAGATTAACATTCCTCCATTTTATAATTTTATCACTTACTTCCAGAAGGTGGCCACTTTGGACCAAAAAAGACCTCTCGAAAGGTCCTAGACTCTATATTCTTCTAGCCTTCAATTTTCAAGGATTCACATGAGTTCTGTCAATCACGTCCCACTTTCCAAAAGGTTGGAACAATTTCAAAGAGAAATGAAATTCCCCAAAATCCTTTAATTTTCTGTGAGATCTTCGATGTTTGGGGCATAGATTTCATGGGACCATTCCCCCTTTACAATGGTTTCTCATAAATACTTATTGAAGTTGATTATGTTTTTAGGTGGGTAAAGACCATACCCACAAGAAAGGATGATTCACATACTATTAGTGAGTTCCTAAAGATACACATCTTCCACCGATTTGGCACACCACGTGCCTTGATAAGTGACTTTGGAACCCATTTTTGTAATAAACCCATCGAATAACTTTTGAAAAAAATGGTGTTGTACATAAAAATTAAAATTCATATCACCCCAAACAAATGGAATGGCTGGACTTTCTAATTGAGAAGTGAAAATAGTGATTGATAGAATTGTAAAACCCACCAGAAAAGACTGGTCTGAAAGACTTGGTGAAGCACTTTGGGCTTATTGAACTACCTATAAAACACCCATTGGGATGTCTCCTTTCAGGATAGTGTTTGGTAAAGAATGTCATTTTCCAATTGAAATAAAGCGTAAGTCATTTTGGGTTTTGAAAACTTGTAATTTTGATTTTGAAAAATCTGGTGAAGAAATATTGTTGTAATTGGCTGAACTGGAGGTGCTTCGACTTGATTATTATGAGAATTCTAATCTGTACAAAGAAAATTCTAAGGTGCTCCATGAAAAACACATCCTTTCAAAGGCATTTCATGAAGGTGATAAGGTAATTCTATTCAATTCTCAATTTCGGCTTCACCCAGGTAAGTTTAATTCTCATTAGGAAGGTCCTTTTGTTATTACTAATGTTTACTCGTTTGGTGTAGTGCAAATCCAAGACCCCTATTCAAAATGGAAATTCACAGTTAATAGACATCGGTTAAAGCATCACCATGAGAGGACACACAATCCTAGAACCACATTGACTTCCATCGGATCCACAACATCTACAATAAACACACCATTGGATGGAGACAATGACCCACCAAATCCAAACCAGGGGGCACCTCTTTCCCTTTAACTCTTCCTCCTCATTATCTCTCTCTCTCCCTTCTTCTTTTTTTCCCTATCTTTTTCATTTTTTAACACTTTCATCATCAAAATTTTTCTTTCTTTTTCTCTTTCACTTTTGTGTGGGTGTGTATTTTAAAAACACTAAAAAAACTAAAAAATAAAATACGTAAAAAAAACCAACAGAGTCATACTTACTCACCATCCTATTTTGAAATTTTTTCTAACAATTTTGGGAAGTCAAAAGACATGGTTTCATCTCAAAATTTTGTTGTTTCTTTATAAGTTTGTATAAAGAATATTGTAACAAAAATAACAAATTTTTAATGCTCAATTTTTGATTTGGAAAATGATTTTCCCCACCCGTTAGAAACAACATTTTCTTTCATGACAATGCCACCCATGGAATATTTTCAAAATGTGTGTTTTTAACCCCCATTTCTGAGTCTTGATTTTGTGGACCTTCTAGCTAAACTTCTTACTTTAGTGTGCATTAATATTATAGGGGCATTTTCTGAACCCCATGAGAATTATAATATCAAAATAACCTCCCATTAACCATACATTAATCGTCCTTTTGAAAGTCCCTTAAATCCTATGAAAAACTTTTCTTTGATATCCACATTACAAGACCAATAGCTTATCCCACCCAATATCAACATGGATTTTCATTGCATATTTTTTTGAAATTTAAATGGGGGGGGGAATGGATTTCATTTTGGGTACCATTTTTTTGTTTTTACCATGTTATCATATGCTTGAGGTCAAGCACCAATTTAATTTTGGGGTAGAGGTTGTCCTTAAGTGGGGTTTGGGAATTTATATATGTTTATCTTTTACAAATTATATTGAAAATTGTTCAAAAAAACAAAAAACAAAAAAAAAAAACAAAAAAAGAAATGAAAATAACAATGGGTTGTGTCTTTAGTGGGTCAAAAATCACTCTTCCTCAACCTTTTATCTTTTATAACTATTACAATTAGTATTTTTAGGGGTGAAAACATGGGTTGTGAGATGAGTGTGAGATCTTTTTCAAGTTCAACTTTTGAAAAAATATAAAAAAAGAAAAAAATGAACACTTATGTTATTGGGAGAAGTTTTGTGGTTTGTAAATATTTCATCTTCTCATCCACTTCAAATTTCCTTCCTCTTTTGGGTCTTATTTCTCATTTTCATTCCCTCATAAATATGTGTTTCCATTACCTTTCTTGTCTCATTTCAAAAAAAATGTGCATTGATTTTTCCATGTTAGTGTTTTACACCCTTTTTCTTATCTTTTGGAAATCATCTTCCTACCATCCCATAGACACACAAAAACCCCTAAAAATATCTCTTTATTTTTAGAATTTTAGGATAGGGAGTGGAAGTTGAGAGCTCATACAAATCTATGATTTTCAATTTTGGTTGGTGAATGAGTGAAGCTCCATAAATTAATTTTATCATCTTGAGACTAGTTAGTTTTGTGTGCCACCATTTTACATTTATAAATTTGATCATGAAAAAAATGAATTTTTTTTGGAACATTTTTTCTGTAAAAACATGTGGTGGAATTAAATATGAATGAGTGAAACTGTCTAATCCTCCCCTGATTGGGGAAAACAAAATTTTAATATTTTTTAGTGAGTGAAAATGGTTTTGTAATTTTTTTATATTTTTTTCACATGAGGACATTCACAAGAATAAGTGTGGAGGAGTTGATGTTATTAATATTTTAACAACATTTTATATACTCCATTTACTGATTTTATATGAAGTGTGCATAATTTGTGTGAAATATTAATGTTTAAATATTAAATGTGATTTTTGAACATTATTTGAATTAATCCAATCAATTTATGTTTACTATTTTATTTATAAACCTCAACCTACTTATCCAAATTGCATGGTTTTTATTTTTTAGGTTTCCTATTTCAATATCCAACATTTCATTATAAAGGATCTTGAGCCAATTCTTCAATTTTAAGGGCCATATGGTCCACACAAGAAGGCCCAGAGAATCTATGATGAAACTGGATCAGCCATGATAATGGAATTACTGGGATCCATCCATAAGAATAAATTTTATGATACTCCAGAGTTTTTTCTTTATTATCCAAAGGAATCCTGGATAAAAATATCAAGGCACAATCCAAAAAATATGGGAACTAACTAATTCATTTAAACTCAGCCCACCATTATGGACGGGAATTAACATCAGTACAGTATTCATGACTTTTATCCTTATATATAAATCCAACACATCTAAGAGTTTTCAGTGTGAAATAAAATATATGTATGGAAAAATTTGTTGAAGAAAGTGTTCTTATTTAAGGAATATTCCTATAGAAAAACCCATTCACATTTCTGCCTTCTAAAAAGTATGGATTGAAATGGACATATTATAATTTTTTACAATAACCATTATAACTATTTATCAACAAGTAAAAATTCCTCCAAATTTTGATAGTAGACGTCCAACATTATTATCTACAAATTTTAAGAAAGATATATCTCGAGATTCTGCTGTATGGATGTCCAAATCGTCGAGCCACGTAAAGGGGTAGTTTCGGAATACAAATAGTCCACCACATTGGGCTATAAATATATCCCCTCCTCTCCTTTCAAAAGGTTTGGAATTTCCAAATACAGGATGATCAATTGGAATGAACAAGGATCTGAAAAAGTCTTATTAGGAAAGTCCAAACTCAAGTTTTCACTTGAGAGACCCTTCCTCATCTCTTTGATTTCATGTTTTTTTCATTCATTTTCAATTGTAATTTCGTAAGTGTTTGTATTCGTAATTCTGTTTTAATGCATGTTTATTTCATCATAATATCTTATTCTCATATACCTTCTAGATTTTAATATTAATTTTCTTTAAATATTTTAAATCAATTTGAAATTCATTCTCTTTATTCAATTTCTCATTCAAGTAAAAGTGTGTTTTTGTTATTTCTCTTCTTCGCTCGTGTGTGTGTCCGGAACACCACTCTTTTCTTATCCCATTATTTTTCTTCTATTCTTAATTCATCATCAATAATATAATAAACCATATTACTAATAATTTTAATAGATAAATAAATATCTCATTGGGGTGAGTTATAAGTTAGTTATGTTAAGTGATTGGTAGCTTTTTCTTGATGAATAGTTTTTGAATTAACATTGTGTATGTTGGATTTAACATGCCATGGATTAATGAGTTTTTTTTGTTTAACGAGTGGTTTACATGGATTATTGGAACCAAAAATATAGTACAATTAATATTTATTGATTTATATTAGAACCTTAAGTTATGTTAAGGCTTGTATTGAAGCCTTAACACTTAGGAATTTCAATTAACGTCATATTGTGAAGTGGGTGTTAATTTAATGAAATATAAAAAAAGGATAAAGGATATAACTAGTTTAACTACCTAATTATGAACTCACCCAAATATTTATCAAAATTTTAAATCAATCTTAATCAATCAATCATTTTAATTAATATCTACAAAGAAACCCCCCTAATCAAAATTTAACCCACTGAAAAAAATTGACTATTAAAAATTATCATCACCGAGGATTCGACCCAAGTGATGATATACACATTAGAATAGCACCAGAACCTTGAAAGGTTGATAGGAGACAATTTTCCATGCTTTCAGTGGTACAATAAACAAATACCATGATGTAAGGAATCCCGAATATCCCACTTGTAAAAGTAGTGGGAAGAAGTTTCCTGAGAACTATCTAAAGGGAACCAGGAATTTCTTCAAATGTGGAAAGCTAAGACATATGGATAAGAACTTCCGAAGGGATATGAAAAATCCCACTAATGTGGAAGAATAAAGGAAGGTTTAGATCAATGATCAGCCAATGGTGCAGTGTTAAAACTACAAGGATCCTAGGAATTATGAAAATAATTTCCCTAATCCAAGGGCTATCGGAGGAAATCAACAACAACCTCCAAGGAAACAAAGAAGGGATTATGTTATCTCTAATGCTAAGGTGGAGGCATAAAATGATGTGGTAAAATGTACACTAGTTATTCATTCAAGAATAGTGAATGTACTATTTTATTCTGATTCCATTCATTCTTTCATATCTTGCAAGTTTAGTAGAACTATTCAAACCCCACCTCAAAATTTAGAGGAAAATTTATCTGTGAGAACAATGAATGGGGAAATTATTGCATACATGGTACATAACTCCTCCCTGGTGAACTTTTTTGGAATGAACCTCCCAGTAAATCTCCTCATACTTCCTTTAGTGGAGTACAACACAATCTTGGGCATGGATTTGATATCTTTATACAAATCCAACATCATCTATCTGAAAAGGGAGATCACTCTTCACATCCCAAATCATCATCCAATTCTTTACAAGTGTAAGGAGGAAGATGAATCTCCTTTAGAATCATCATCTCAAGTTTGGATATTATTGCCTTATGAGCAAGTATATCTATCTCAAATGATTGAGAAAAAGAAGAGAATCATGCTTGAAGACATGCCCATCGTGAGGGATTACACTAATGTATTCCCGAAAGAGTTTCTTGGTCTTCCTCATGACTGAGAGGTTGAATTATCAATTGAACTTATCCCTAGATCTTTGCCTATCTCAAAGGAAACTTACAGAATGGCCACTTTAGAGATGGAAGAGCTGAAGAAGTAGTTACAGGAGAATATGGATAAGGTTTTAATACTCCCTAGTGATTCAATATGGGGTGTGCCAGTCCTCTTAGTCAAGAAGAAGGATGGATCAATGCACCTATGCATTGATTATCGTGAGCTCAATAAAATCATGATAAAGAAAAATTATCCTCTTTCCCGAATATATGAATTGTTATATCAACTTTGTGGGGCCTGTTATTTCTCTAAGGCGGACCTTCGGTTGATATATCACCAGTGAAAGGTGAGGAAGGAAAATATTCCCAAGACTGCCTTTCAAACGTGGTATGGACACTATGAGTTCATAGTGATTCCCTTCAAACTCACTAATGCTCTAGAAATTTTCATGGATTTAATTAATAGATTCTTTAGAGATTACCTTGACAAATTTGTGGTAGTATTTATTGATGATATTCTAATATACTCCAAGAACAAGGAAGAACATGAAGAGAATTTGAATATTGTGTTAAAAACTTTACAAAGGGAGAAGATGTTTTCAAAGTAAAGTAAATGTGAGTTCTAGATTGAGGAAGTATCATTCTTAGGGAATGTTATCACCAAAAAAGGGATATCTGCAGACCCTTCCAAGACAAAGGAAATTGAATAGTGGCCTGGGAAAATATATTTAATGGAGATTCATAGATTTCTGGGTCTAGCTAGGTATTGTCGACGATTTGTGAAGAACTTTTCACAATTTTCAAACCCAATGATCAAGCTGACACGAAAGAGAGTAAATATTTTCTAGACTCAAGAAGGTAAATACTATTTTAAGGATTTGAAAAAGAGGCTAATAATTGCACCAATACTCACACTTCTAGAAAGTGGAGAACTCTTTGTGGTATATAGTAATTCTTCATAGAAGGTCTTAGGCTGTGTGTTGATGCAAAAAGATAAAGTGATAGCTTACACCTCAAGGCCTCTAAAAATCCATGAGAAAAACTATCCCACACATGATCTGGATTTGGAGGCTATGATCTTTGCATTGAAAATATGGAAGAATTATCTCTATGGGGAGAAGTGTGAGATATATAATAATCACAAGAGTCTCAAATATATATTCACACATAAAATATTAATATACGACAGCGAAGATAGATAGATCTCATTAAGGATTATAACGACTCAATCCACTACCATCCCGATAAGGAAAACAAGTTGGCAGATTATCTAAGTAGAAAGTATCACGAAACTTTATCACTGATGAGAATTGAAAAGGATCCATTCTTCTTATATTTGCTAAAGATGGACATGAGAATCATTAAGGGAGGAACATCATCAATCCTTTATTAAATTATTTATCAACCATCTCTCATTGAAGAAATAAAGGATGCTCAAGGAAAAGATGTGTAAATTCAGAAAAATGAAAATGATATCAGAAATGGGAAATCCTCTGATTTCAAAATTGATGAGGAAGGAGTTATAAGATTTGGATCACGATTATGTGTACCATCCCATCCAGAGATGAAGAAGGTGGTTCTGAATGATGCAAATAGTTAAACCTTCTATATCCACCCATGGATCACAAAGATGTATTGAGATCTCCAAGAGAACTTTTGGTGGGACAATATGAAAGGAGATATTGCTGAATATACATCAAAGTTCATGGTATTTAAACAAGTGAAGGATGAAAGATAGAAGTCTAAAGGGATGATAAAACCACTACCCATACCAACATGGAAGTTGGAGAACATCCCCATGGACTTTGTTACTAGACTTCCAAGGAAATACAGAGGAAATAATGCTATATGGGTCATTATGGGTAGTCTTATGAAGAAAAATCACTTTATCATGATTCAAGAGGACTTATCATTGGATCAACTTAAAAAAATATATATCAAAGAAGTGGTAATACTGGATGGAGTACCACTTTCTATTATATCCGATCATGATCTGAGATTCACCTCAAAGTTCTGGAAAAGTCTCCAACATGCTCTAGGAACTAAACTAAACTTCAGTATGGCCTATCATCCTCAAACTCATAGCCAATCTGAGTGAACTATTAAAAAACTAGAAGATATGTTGAGAGAATATTCTATGAACTTCAAAAGATTATGGCACCAACATCTTCCACTGGTTGAGTTCTCCTACAATAATAGTTTCCACTCGAGCATCCAAATGGCACCATATAGAGCCCTTTATGGGAATTGGTGAAAAACAATGATGTGTGGGGATGAAGTTGGTGAGCGTAAGCTGCTAGGACTGAAATGGTCAATGAAATGGTGGAGAAGGTGAAAACCATTCTGCAACATATCAAGGCATCCCAAATTAAACAGAAGAGTTATGTAGACAATTGTCGATGAGATCTGGAGTTCAAAGTTGGAGACATGGTATTTCTATGCATATCTCTACAGAAGAAGGTTGCGAGGTTTCGAAAGAAAGGGAAGATAAGTCCCAAGTACATCATCCCCTTTGAGATCCTTGATTGAGTCGGAGCTGTGGCCTATTGACTAGCACTTCCACCTACCATGTCTGGAGTACATGATGTCTTTCATATATCCATCTTAAGAAAGTACATACCAGAATCTTCACAGGTACTCTCTTTAGAGGTGGTACAATTGGAGGATGATATTTCTTATGAGGAGCAACCGGTGAAGATCCTTGATCATAGAGATAAGGTTCTACATAAAAAGACTACTATCTTGGTCAAGGTACTACAGTGTAACCATAAGTATAAAGAGGAAACATGGGAACTATAGGATGCAATGAATGAAAAGTACCCGCACCTTTTTTTGGCCTAGAATGTAAACTGAAATTTCAAGGGAGAAATTTCTTATAGGGGGAAGAATGTAACAACCCAAAGTTTTAAATGGAATCCTTTATTATAATTATTTCATATAATAACATGAAGTAACAACACAATGAACTACTAAGTACTATGTGACCTTTAAATATAATTTTGTCACTTGTGTGTTTTTAATTTTGAAAAAATGGCCATCTACAATTGTGATCAGTAAGTGATTTCGAGTATGATAAGACAAACATAATTTTTAATGATTAGTAACACACCCTTTTGAATAGTAGAATACCATTATGAATATTAATGAATAGAAATTAATAGAAAATCTGACAAAAAAATAGAAACTTCACCCATGAATGTACAAATGCAATTTAGACATCTTAAAAGTGAAAAAATGATCATAGTATAAGAATTGGTATTTTTGTATATAATTTTTTTTTATTTAAAATTCTATGATTAATTTAATAATTTAAAATGGAAATTTATTTTCATAAAATTTAATTATAAATTGTTACTTTTTTTATTATGGTTTTAATATAATTTTTTGGGACCTTGATTAATTTTTCAAGGTGTTATAAAATGAGTTATAGTTTTAATGTTGATTTTATAAAATAAACCTTGAATTTATTTAAAAATTAAATTAAAAATATTTAATTTTTTTTTCGAAAAATGGAGTTCATTTCTGAATTGTACACATTGAAAAATGTTTAGGAGGAATTTTTGGGATTTTTTCTGAAATACTTGAATATTCTGTGAATAGTAAAAATACAGTTTTGTGTTTTCGGTATGTTTGATGACATCATAATGATGTAAAAATTAATAATAAATTCTGGTATATTTTTTTATAGTAAAATAATATATGAGGTGTCCCAAGTGTATAATACCATGGGAAAATACCATGGGAAAGACCATGGTTTTGTAAAAACCACTAATGAGGTGTCCTTTGAAATTAATAAAAAATTATATCTCTTTTACTATAAATACCCACACTTACCTTAGTTTTCTTTCATTAAATATCCATCTTACTATAATATATGGTGGGTTTACCTACCCTAGAGCCCCCCCAAGGTATTCTAAATCCCCCAAGGTCCCAACCTTCATGTTTTAGGAGTTGCTCTACAAGGTAAGGGAACCTTTCACCCTCCTCTTTTAGTCAACACTTCTTTTATGTTATCTCTTTGAATATCCATTTTCATATTTTTGGGTTTGATTATATTTATCCATATTACTGTCCTTTTGTTTTAAATATTATTACATACCTTCTTCTCTCTCATAAATTCATTTTATGAAATTATAAGCGACGCTGTTATGCTGTGGAATTTTTATAAGGGATCTCTCAACTTTTCTTTCATTTTCATGTTCATCTTTTTTCTTTTTCTTTTCTTAACTCATTTAATCCAAATGTTGTGAAGAATATAGTAACTTACATGTACTATAATTTTTTTCATGATAAAGGAATAATTCATTATCATCTCTCCTATCCCATTCTTTTATACTAAAATGAAAACACCACCTGAGATGTGCTAATTTACCGCATTCAAGGATGATGAGATTTCAATTTCCATTTTCATCTTTAATTCTGTTCATGAAACCATTTGTGTTATAGTTGAACCAGATTATTATATATTTATTATATCTTAGTTAAGGTTCTGTAATCCTTTTGTACAAATGGTATTATTTTATAAATCAAAACATGTTCATTGTAATCAAACCCACCGATTAATCAAAACAGTTATCACAAAGGTTTTATATAGTAACTCATATTTACTCCAAATAACCAAATGAATTTTTATAACCATGTAATCTCATGGATTTTCACTAATAATATAAAATTTTAATTCTGGATAACCACTTTCATCTTACATGTTTATCTGGACATGAATATAAGTGAACCATCCATTAAAACCAACTAAGAAAACAGACCTGGAAAATGAAATTGAACCTCATAACCAATCAAAATGGTTATAAATGAACTAAAAATGATTATACTAAATATTATAAATATATAATAGGTTATGGAGTTATTAATTTCTGGAACTAATTTTATTATTCAGGTCGTTAATATCAAGTGGAGAAGACTCTTAGACTTAAGGTAAGGGATCCTCTCCATTTTACTTTTATTCAAGATTTTCCTCTATGTTATTCCCTTTTATGTGTAATTACATGTGATGGGGTAAGATTACACACCTACCCCATAATGTAATAATTATTTATTAATGATTATAAATCCATTTCTCTATCATTAATCCCTCTTCAATACACATGATATCATGCTGATAATTCGTAAGGAATTCTACCCGAACCAACTTTATTTTTTCGGGTTGCTCTATATTTATTTTTAACCAAATGAAGTTGTATTTTATTTTTATGTAAAACTTATAAATTATTTTTATATGCTCCAAACTCATGTTTCAAGATCCACCCCTCATTATCTTTTGGGGATATACATGCTTTTAAGTGATTCCATCCTCGATACTTCCCAGTAAGCAAACTCATTTTAAGGGAACTTCCCAAATTTTTACCCAATTTGAAGTGCAATCTATCCTATGTTTTAGGCCACCATTATCTTTATAAAATCAGAATTTTTATTATTAAAAACTTCTTGATTCAATTTTGGTTTTATATAAAAGATTTTACTCTTTTCTATTTTAAAATCTCTATAGTATTTTCCTTAATACCGCATAAAAATGTTTTGATGCTAATACATTTCCTACATGTTGTCACATATGTTTAATATCACTCAACATGATATATGCCTATTTTACCTTATGAAAGTCCATGTATGTTCTAATTCCTTTCTTTCATGGAAACTTTCACGATATTCCCGTTGGTTATTCTTTATATCATGATTGTGGTACCCAATTCTTTCCATGGGTAATCCTTATGTTTATGTAAGACTGCTTATGTATAATTATTTATGTGGAAAACATATTCCTAAAATTTAATATGGGTGCGCCCATATAGAACTTGAATGAATTTGGTAATGTTAAGTCTCATGAGATTATATGTGCAACGGTCTTAGTAGTTAGCCTTGGCTTGTTCTACTATGGAAAATGAGATTGGCGGTTATCCTTAGCCCATACTACTATGAGAAACTGGATTTTCAGTTAGCATTGACTCATAATAGAGACATGTTTTATGTTTCTTCCACATTCCTATTATTCCATGTTTTTCTTACTCCATGTTTATATGTTATTATACCTTATGTTACATTCCTTTTTATTTCTTTATGTCATGTTCCTAACCCATGTGCTATGGATTTATTCTTATTCTTATTCCATTACTGAGCTTTTAGATCATCCCTTTGTACATGTTATCCCTAGGTTATCCTATGAAGATGTATGAGAAAAATTGGAGTTAGGGGATGTTTATGAAGACTAAATAAATAAATTTTTTATTTAGTTCTATGTTTTTAGTTTTATGTGCTTATTCTTCCAAGACAATAGACTTCACGATCCTTGTCTTGTACTCTAATGTATAACTATACTTAAAATCATGTAATGTTATATGTAAAAGGATAGGGTCTCTATATTATATGTTTCCCTTGTAATAATTGGGTTGGAAAATCATGGTTAAGTTAAGAATAAGTGAGATAACATATAAAAAAATTGGTTTTCAAACCAAATATTATGTATGATATCACAATTGAGAGAAAAAGAAAGCATGTCTATTAATGATATAAATTAAAGGAGTGGAATATGGAATTTTATAATTTATCAGTTTGATTTTATTCATCATTGTTGATACCAAGGAATGAATTATGATATTGTTGATACTATGAAGAAGATAGTGAGATAAATAAGTGATTATTACCTTGTAAGAGATTGTTGAAACATGAGGGGGGTTTTATAAGATATGGAGATGAAGAAGTATCCCATAGCATGTGGAATTTTTACTAAGAAGAAGAATTGGGTAGGAATAAGTAGATATCTAAATTGTGTTGAATTTTGTTTCCAATACAAAAATCATATTCAAAATTGAATAAAATATAGATTATTATGTGATGTGAAGCTTATTTTAAATTTTCGAGGTGTTTTGAGATGTTATTTGAAACTATTTAGAATTAATATAGAAGTGTTTTTAGAGTAGAGTATATTTGGACCAAAATTTAGCTAAGTACCTTATGTGTTAGAGTAACTCTGTTGTTTATATAAGTAACTCTAAGTGTATCAGTGAAAATTTTCTACATACCTGGCATGTAAAGATACATATGATAATTTATATAAGTAAATTTAAGAAGATGGTTTGGAAATGTGATAAATTCCTCAAACATATGGGTGTTTTTTAGAATTAATAAGAGTTATCTTTGAGGAAAAGGTACTGTGTAAGAGAAAATATGAGCATAGACTAGGTAAATCGACTAAATCATCATATGTACAAGTCATTTTATATAAATCATATGGGTTATTCAAAAAACATGTAAGTGTTATTACAATTTTCATAATAGTCATTTCTATGACATATAGTTGTAATAGGGTTCATTTTGAGAAGTGATATGAGTTACAAAATTAGATGAATTATGGGTTTTTGAAATTTAATAAGGAATAATTTCCAGAAGCTAAAGTTGATATTAAAATAATTATTTTTAGAAATTAAAGATATTTTGGAAATAAATTAGCTGATTTTGAAGATATTATTTTATAGAATAAATATACTAAAGGTAATTAGTGATTAAAGTATTTGTAAAATTATTTTCACTACATGAAATTATTGTTGTACTATGATCATAATTTTTTTGGAAAATAGAATAGAATCTTTGTGCCTTAATGAGTATCCATGAAAACTAATATTTTTATTTTTTTGAAGGAAGAAACATGGTTTGAAACCTAGAGAAAAATTTCACACTATGAAAAGAATAAGTGGTTGAGGATAACTGGTCAATCATGTTGCAACACATGAAGCTGCACCATAAGTTATATAAGGGTATATATGGATATATACAATGACTCAAAATTAAGTGGGAATAAAAAGATAAGTTGAACAAAAAATTAGTGGTAGTTGGTTTTTTAAATTTGAAATTCAAATAAGAAGTGTGTTACTGGTATTGAAGATAAAAATGAACAGTGTATTAAATGCATGTTGTGGGTAACCCACTGTGTGATGTATTAAAGAAAAATATTGTTGTATTGAATAGGTGTGTGTGTATTGTAGTATAAACATGAAGAAGATATAATATGAAGAAGTATTATAGTATTTAAAGTAGCTAAAGAAGAAGATAAATACTATATATGATTTGTTTGTGTGCATGATCATCGTAAAATAACAAGTTGTGATGAAGAAATAAACAAGTCACACATATTATTAAAAGTTAAGAAGTGTGAGAGCACTATAATTTTTGGGATAAAATCATAAGAGGAATAAGGATAATCCTCACCTCAATAGTATAATATAATGATTCAGTTTTCGAGTAGACTTGTCTATGTATCCTTTCTATATTTCTATATCACGAGTAAAGGATATTCTGTTATCATTATTATATATGATGGTGATTCTAGTGGATTATATGGTATCAAGTGAGTTCAAATTATTCCTAGGATTAGTTACTCATTTTTCATATTTAACTTTGTTCATAGAGTTTCCATTTATATTACTTTTCATGATGTGCCTGAGTTAAGTAGTGAGATATATCACTCTAACAAGTTATGAAGGATGATTTTATAATAAATCTTAAAAATAAAGAAATGGAATACCATTCACAGATTGATTCCCTCCCCAATGAACCTCATCGTGCTTGGGGATACCACAATTGGTATCAGAGTAATTAGGTTCCCTCCAAATATCAGAAAGTTTAAAGTTTACTATTGTGAATGTTTTAACTCGGTTGATGTTTGAGTTCATTCAAGAAAGTATCTCTCCATGGTTAAAGATTTAATCTCTCATGTTTTTTTGTTAAAATAGAAAATTATAATTTATTTAAAAATAAAGGGATTCCCACTTTTTATGGGAAGAATTATTATATTTTGAAATATCATATGATGCTAGATATTTTTTTTTTCAGTTTGAAGGTTTTGGAGACTTTTACTGATGGGTTTGTTCCTTATGCTAACGGTACTTCTATGAAAATAGTAGATCTAAATAATTTATAGAATTATGTCCATGTTCATAATTTCATATTTCCATCTCTATTAGAGAAGAAATTTTTCAATGGAAGCGATATCAATATAGAAAAGAGTATATGAGATATGTTAGAAAATATATATGAAGGTAATGAAAAGGTAAAAAAAGAAAAACTATAGGATTGGATATTGAAGTATGAATATATTAATATGCATGATGATGAAACTATGGATGAATTTTTAATTAATGTAAAAGAAATTGTGATAACATTAAGAGGTTTTGGTGAGAAGTTAGAGGACTCAATAGTTGTTGAGAAGACACTATAAAATATTATAGATAGGTTTGAAGAAATATTATTTTCATGTGAAGACTATAACTTCTTTTAAATGATCTTCAGAACATCCTAAGTGTATATAAAATGAATAAGGAAAGTCTATTTAGGACTAATGCCAAGGATGATAATGATTTTTTTTAAAATATTTGAAGAAATATAAGAATACAAAATAAGAAAAAGATAAATATGTAAGATTATATTTAGATGAAGTTATTGATGTGATGTTTGATAACCTCATGTCACTCATATCAAGAAGTTTACAAAGAGGAAAATATAAATTTTTCCATAAATTACCTTTGAAGTGTTTTAGATATGGGAGTATTGGAAATTTTATTGCTAATGCTAGAAGAAGTTGAAAATGTAAAGAGTGAATATGTGGATTAGAAACCAAGAAGTTCATTAAAGAATAAAGTGTAAAAATATTCATTAAATTAGAAAGTACATAATTTATAAAAATACTAGAAGAAAAATTTCCTATCTATGTTTTATAAAAGTGATTGTTGTGAGGATAATGCAGAAGTATGATTATCCGAAAAAGGGGGAGAATGGATACTTATTGTAAAGGTGAATAAATAAGAATTTACATGTGAGGAAAGAATTTATAATAAAATTGATGAAGTAAAAAAATAGGGTTCATACTAAATTTGGAACTCAAAGAGTGTCTCTTCAATGTATCCAAATTAGAAAATTAGAATAAATGTTTTAATAAGGATTATCATTTATCTGTCAACACTAATAGCTTACATGGTGAGAAAGAGACAATGTCATACTTGGTTTTTCAAGTTTGGGTTTTGATTGGGTTCGTTGGGGACCCTGGTCTTTTATTGGGGTTCAGGTGTGATGGGTGTTGAGTTTTGAATTGTTTACTTGTCTAGTATTTTTCCCATGTCTGGCCCTTGTTTTGTGTTGGGAGAAAGTTGCATGGTGGAGAGTTTGTGACACCCACTTTGTCATTATATTGTGTTTAAATCATTCAAAGATATTTGGGTGGGATTCCCTAGTGTTTTTGGTGCCATTTGAGGGTTTTGGCCAATTTTTGGGGTTGAATAGTTTTATTATGGTTTTACCAAGCCGTGCAACAAAAATATACAAGTTGCAGAATTTTTTCCAGTATCCCTTGCACAATTTACGCATGGTTTACAAAACCATGCAACAAAATTGTGCAACCCATTGTGGGATAAATAAACTTCATTATAAAAATCAGATTGAAGTGATTCCACCACCCATTTGAATCCCTATATACTGAATATATACTAGAAGGTATAACACTTCATTCTACCTCGTTTTGGGCCACTTTTTGGACGTTTTATTACCAAATATTAGTGATTATTCATGATTTCTTCAATAAATCCTTCCCTGTCCTCTTCCCCTCTCTTCCCTCTTCCTTTTTCTTCCATTTATTCTTGATTTTCTCTTCTCCCATCTCCATGTCGACCTAGTGTTTGGTTTTAGCCTTGTTTATGATGGGTTTTATCTTTTAGTGCTCACCTTAGTAGATCTAAGGTTGTGGAAACGTTGTGAAGCATTTTCAGTGGTGCATTATCATTGCGTTATGGATCTGAGGTAGGATTTCCCATGTAATTGACCTTTTAATTTAAGATTCATTTATTCCATGCTCTAATAAAATTATATATATGATAAATTTTTCTATGTGTTATTTGGATAAATAATTTGGTGTGCAAAGTGGGGTTTTATTCCTTATTTCATGATAAATAGAATTGTTGTGTTAAATAACACACACCAAGTGTTCGATGAAATGCCCGACTGGATTTTGTGAGTAGATTATGGTATGTAAAGTGTGGTTTCGATTTTGGAAAAAATATTAATCATGTAGAATAATGATTTAGGGTTTATTGAAAGTGACTTCAATGGGTTTTAAGTTAAAAGAAGTGTGTATTTGGGTTTTGAAATCGGGTTGACAAGTGATGATGAATTGTCACCCAGTTCGTATTTTCAAAGGAAATGGTTTTGGCTTTAAAGTGAGATGGAAATGTTTTGAGGGAGTTTTATAAATATTTTTACATGGTAATGGTGTGATTTATACCACTTTTTAAAGATGGGTTGAATTTTTGTTAAAGGTTAGTTTTGTGAGAAATGTTTAAGGGCCCGTTTGGCCACTTTGTGAAAATGATGAAAAGTGTTTGTTATAAAAAATACATTGGATTTTTCTCATGCCTTGTTGACCTAGAATGGTTGGGATGTCCTTGTTTTGGAATCCCTGAGTACCATTATAAGGGTTCCTCAGTTGGAACCCTTTATGATCTATTTTTTAAGGCACATAAGCAATCCTTGGGGAGACTCGGGGTGAGGCATATTGTGGATAATTATATATATATATATATATACATATATATGTTGTGATTAGATGCTCACCTAGAATCCCTATTACATACTTGAGATTTAGGAACCTAGCATATTGGGGGAATATTCTAAGAATGGTTACTACACTGGTAGGGGATAGACTGATCGGTGGCCCATAGTAGGTGGATATATTTGGGTTTACTACAATGGGATTTTACCTCAACCTATCATGAGTTAGGATGGCTGAGAATATTGGGAATTTTTATTTTATTGTGTGTTACATGTCAATGGGGATTATGTCTCATGTATTGGTGTTTTCTGGATTATTCTTGATCTCATGGGTTCACCAATGTATGTTGGATTTCAGTTGCTTGTAGTGATGATTGAGATACTTGTATTATTATTTCCACTACCCTTATTGTGTGATTATTTTAGTCACTTTGTGTGTGGTGTTTTTATTGGAATGTGATGTGTTGGTTTTAAAAAGTCTTATGTAAATTATTTTCAAATAAATGTGTTTTACCCTCTTTGTGAATCTTTAAAATACAAACATCACTTTCCCCTTGGAAATGCTAATGTCTCACTAATGAAATGAACATGGTTTTTTAAATGGATAAGAGAAATGGGTCGTACATTATTTTTATGTAATTAAGAAGAAAAGAATACTTTAATATATTGTAGTTCAAAATTGAAAATGGATGTTTATTTTATTTTAAAGTACATTGGGAATATATTCTCAGGCTAGCCTAATGAGTTTTACACTCACGTATATAGTTCTTTTCTATTTTTAGATCTTTTGTAGGTTTCATATTGGTTTTCTTTAGCCTTGAGTGATGGTTGATCTTTGTGTTAGAGAGTGACTTGCATGGTCATGTGGAGATATCTTGGTTTCCAGGTTCGGTTTGTTTAGTTATATCAATCAGTTGTACTTTTATCTTCTTATATAAATGATGTTTAGTTCTTTTCATTTATATATTAGGATGTTTGGTTTCGTTCTAATGTTTGGTTGTTTCCTTATTTATTTTTTGGGTGAAAATGTTCCCTTTTTTTACTCTATTTATGCCCTTGGAACTTTTCACCAGCATGGGAGGATCAGGAACGCCTCACAGGCCATTCCGTGGATCGGCTTGGGTGACTGGTTCAGGGTGGACCTGGGTTGGTTTGTGAAAAAATTGTATCAGAGTAGGTCGACTCTTAGAAGACCTTGATTTTCAAAGTGCCCATTTATATTTGGGGATATAAAGGTAGATGGTATAGGATTGTGAGGAATTTAGGGGCATGTTCTTGAATAGCTTTGTGAACTCTTTCTCATTTTGATCCTCGAGTGCCCATGGGAAGCCCATTTTTACTATTTTATTTGGTCCCTAGGGATTGTTTAGTTATTGAGATATGACTTAGTGAGTTGGACTAATGGTCTCTATGATATCAAAGGGCCTGAAAAACCATGTAGAGCCAAGGCATGTTCTTAAAAAGGATCTCTGTGTTTGTGGTGTGTTTGACATATGGTTTCCAACCATATATTCAAGTCACCCATTTAAACCAGTTCCCTTTTGTGGCTCTATTCAACATTTATTGAATTATGAAAATTATTATGAAAATACTTTTGGTGAGAATTGTGGAAATGGGTTTTAAAGGAATGGTTAGATTTCAAAAAGTGTAAAGTGGATTTTCAAAATTTAATTTAATAAAGGTTTTGGGATGTTGGATTTTAGTGAAACAAATCTTGAGAATAAATTAGAAATGATTTAATGGTATTCAATTCCCTTAATCTGAACTTATGATTTTCTAAAATGAAATGTTGGGAAGGATTGAATTATTTTAAGGTGATTCTAAAAATTTATGTTAAAATGGATGTGTTGGGATGTTTAAAAGTGTTTTAATCTGATGAATTGGTTTTGGAAATTGGTTTTGAGTTGTTGGTTTTTTTATGAAAAAGGGTTTTGGTCATTGTGGCTATCTGTTTATGAAAATAGGATTGGGTGATTTTTTGAAAATGGTAAAGGGATGTTTGGAATAAAATGTTTGTTTTGGAAGTTTTTTTAAATTAAATGAAATGGTATTTTAATCAAATGTTTCTGGATGAAGTGTGGTTTATTGAGATTCTAAAAAAAGTTTTGATAAATATGAAAATTATTTTTCACTTGGTGGGTAGTGTTCCTTTAGAAGGTATATGATTTTTGAAATGGGTTGAATGATTTGGTTTTTAAAATGATGATGTTTGTTTTAGTGTTTGGTGTTCTCAAGGGTGAACATATGTATGGTTTTATATGGAATGTGGATGGATGTCTGGTATGGAATGGTGGATGGGTGCTAAGGGTGGAATGGAAATGTACATGTGAGTGGCACTCGATGAAACACCATCAATGAGTGTGAAAATAAACCAAGGTTGTTTTATTTTCAAAAGTGTTTTAAGATAAAATGTTGTATTGTTTTTGTGAATCAATGGTTATTTGATTTGACTTTCCTTGTCTTAGAAGTGTGTTATTTTCATTATGCTTACTCATTATATGGAAGGGATACTCTTGTTTTTTCTTGAGTTGAATTTTTATTTGTTGATCTGTTTTAGAGCAGTATTCAGCGGGTTTCTAGAGATTTTTTTTGGATTTTTTAGTGTGTCTAGAAATGGTTCTTCAGTGGAAATATTTTCAATTTTTCAACCTAAGGATTCATTTCAAGGTTAAATCCACCTCTTTTAATGATTCCTCAACCAGCTTGTTGGAATAGAGAGATGTTTGGGCTCGATTTAAAGTGTCTTCCTATTATGGTTATTCTCTAAGTTGGGGTAGTTGTTCTCGGTGAGGTTGATGTGTTTCATCGTGTTACTTTCCAATTATTCTCCTTGTTTGGAGTGAGATAGAATGTGTTTTTGTATTAATGAGTTACTATTTGGATAAAAGTGTTTTTTTGAGCAAGTGAGTTCTATGGTGTTTTTCAATCCGTTGTTTCTACCTGGGTGTTTTATGTGGAACCTTGTGGAATTAAGGGAAAAATATTTGGTTGGGGATTAGTAGATCATGACTGTGAGGTAGTGGATTATTCAACCATCAGTGCTCTAGCCATAAGTCTCAAAGTGAAGCTAGTGCATAGTCAGGAATCCCATAGTTTTAAGGAGTTTGGCTACGTTTATGCCTCTATAATTGTGGTAATGTAGTTTTAGTATGTCTATTGTTGTTTATCATCACTATAAATTCACCATAGTTTCAAAGATCATGGTGGACTTACCCCTCATGCGGTGTCTATGGTTGTTCCATCTAAGATTGAGGGTTTTTGATCAATATTCTTCTATGGACCACCCATGAGAAACATGTGAGGTTTTGGTTTTTATCCATTTATAGATGAAGAGTGATGGGTATCATCAGTTGTGGTTTTAGTGGTCCAGTCATTGGGACCCTTCCTTCCCCGCCCCGAGTGGCGGGATTTTTTGGACCATACTGTAATTTTTGGCTCACTTCTTATCCCCTCCATTCGGGAGTGGGTAGTTTAAATTATCTTGATGTATTCTTCTTAACTTTTTTATTTATTAGATTAGAATGGTAGGTTATTGTGAGAGATATTTCGTGGGCCTGTGTGGGAGAGTCATTTTCCTAGTTCATGTTGAATCCTCGTATAGTTATTGATCATTGGTTCTTAATGGTGGCGAGAAACACCATGGGTCTCGTGGAGTTTCCTCTTATGAATTTCTCGAGTGGTAGTCATTTTATTTTGGTGGGGAGTCCATTCCAGCCCCCCTTGAAATATTTTACTTACATGAGTGCTCTTTGGTTTGGGTGATCTTTGGGTTCTTTGGGAGAAGCCCCAACAATCTAGTCCTTGGTCTGGTCGTGGTGGTGTTTTGATCCTTCCATTGATTCTCGAGGAGTGGTGGTGAGTTATTGTTTTCATTCAAGAAAGGGGTTTGAGTTCTATTTTTGGTGCGTTAATTGTTCATGTTTTAAGTGGTTGTATCATGTTCATAAGTAATACTTAGGCATTGAGCAATCAGCTATAAGTGTTATGGATTTCCGTGGGGAAAAACCTTTAATAGTAGGGAAAATTTTTCCACCAAGTTTTTCATGTTTTGGTTTTGATCTGGTTAGTTGGGGATCCCAGTCCTTTCTCGAGTTTTGGGTGTGATGGGTGTTGAGTTTTTAATTGTTTCCTTTTCTAGTCTTTTCTCCATGTCTGGACCTTGGTTCATGTTGGGAGAAAGTTGCATAGTGGAGAGTTTTTGATACCCACAGCGTCACTATATTGTGTTTAAATCATTCAAGGATATTTGGGTGAGACTCCCTAGTGTTTGTGGTGTAATTTGAGGGTTTTGGCCAATTTTTTGGGGTCGTATGGTTTGAGAACAGTTTTCCCAAACCGTACAACCTAAACCTGAATGTTACAGAATTGTTTTCAATTTCCCTTGCATGGTTTTCACACAGTTTATAAAACCATGCATCAAAAATGTTCATCCCATTGCGAGAAAAATAACTTTCATTATAAAAATAACATTTAAGTTATTCCCCATCCCCTTTGAAGCCCCATATATTGGTTATTGAACAGAGGGATCCTCGCCTTCATTCTACCTTGTTTTGGGAAACTTTTTGGACGTTTTATTACAAAGGTTTAGTGATTCTTTACAATTTCCTCAACAAATCCTTCCCTTTCTTCTTCCCCTATCTTCCCTCATTCTTCCATTTCTTATTGAGTTTCTCTTCTACCATGATAATTTTTATGAAGGGGTTTTTTCTCCTTGTTTATGTGGGGGCGGGGGGGGGGGGGTTGTAAGAACCCGATTCTTATTCTTGAGGTACGGGTTTCTTCTTGTCTCTTTTCCTTAAGGGTTTTTGAGAAAAATATGGAAAATGGGGAAAAATCCCAAATTTTGGAAGTACACGCTGTGTACTTTTCCACACGCCATATACTTCTGGCCGTGTGGAATGAGTACACATGGCGTGTGGCCATGTCAGCGATGAAGTGTGTAGGAACCGACTACATGCCATGTAGTGGTCCATTACACGTCGTGTAGTCAGTCGGCAGTGGAATAGTAAGGCGGTGGCCAGCTGTGTGACAGAACACGCTGTGTGCTCATGTAGACACACCGTGTAGTCATTTCAACAGGTGAACAGTGCCACGCTGGCAGGAAGCCGCAAGAGGAACAATTTACAAATGGGAAGTACACGCCGTGTACTTGGAAGTACACGCCGTGTACTTTGTTTTTTTTGCTTAAAATGGGAAGTAGCCTCCCCTGTTAATAGGGAAGGCGTAGAACCGGAGGAAGGAAGAGAGTGGACGGCCGACCCTTTGGAGATCCACCAAGTGCACATCGGGAATCCGTTTTCGCCTCGGAGGATCTCGCTGGAACCGCATGGGTAAGAGATTCCTTCTCCTTGATTAGTTCTTGCCAATTCTTCCTTCAAGTAAAGTTATTTAAGGTTGAATGGAATTTATTTCCCCTCAGATCTACCTCCTTCTAGGACGATCCGCGGAACATTGTTCGAGTATACTGATCAGGGGCATATAAGGTAGGTGGATTGGTGTTTATTTTCCAATTATTGTGTGTTTTTGTGTGTTTTTGAGATACGAAACCATATTCGGGGTGTCGTGTGGCTGAGGTCGTGGCTATTTTAATACCTATAATTGTATAGGTAATTAAATGTGATATTAAAATGCTGTTTGGGATCAGTGTTTGGATCCAGGACCACCCCGGGGGTGCGTTCCTCTGTTTAGCCGTTTGGCCAAGATACTCGGGGGTATGTCATGTTTAAATTATGCATTACTTTTTACTTGAGAGGAATTTTATGTAAAGTACATGTTTATATGTTGGTCATGGCCTGGTTACTTATGCCTGAGGGCGATGTTATACTATGGCCTGAGGGCGTGACTGTATTATCTTGAGGGCAACATAATATTTCGCCTGAGGGAAACCTTTCATGCCTAAGGGATTGACTTCTGTGCCTGAGGGTGACACTTCGTATGCCTGAGGGCAATTTCTTTTACGCCTGGGGGTAATACCTGCGAGTTAGATTCTGATTACCTGAGGGTAAGATTTTGCTTGTCTGAGGACGCTGACTGTTTACTTAGAAATGCATTGTGGTGTTTTCTTATATTAAATGGATTAAATGAATAATTAAATGGCAATATAACTATTAATTTAGTTAATTTTGAGTACTGCTTATTTTAATGCATTTTACTACTACACACTGTTGTTGCATGTTTACACACAGTTGGGCACATGCCTTTGGTGGGTGCCTATTGAGATATATTTCTCACACCTTGTTTGGGCCATGCTTTTTAGCCCAAACAGATTACGTTTCTACAGGTGTAGATAAGGGAAAGGGTCCTTATACAGGTACCTGATTGCTTCTGGGGTGTAGGAGAGCATGGGACCGAGCATTGGCTCGCGATGCCGCGAACTGTTCTGTTTTGCTTTTCTGTCCTTGTACTTCAGTTGTATTGTATTGATCGTGTACCATGTTCTGTCTGTTTTATAGAATAGTGACATGCTGCATCTTCTCATATATATATTACTGCTGGTTCCCTTTTTATAAGTTATCCCTTTTAGTTATATATTAATGGTTATTGATTACGCTATTGTTGTATGTTTAATTTCGTATTCCGCTGCGCTACACTTTGAAAAATGAGGGCATAGTTTCCCCACTATCAGACATGGGACCTCATTACTAGTCGGCAGCCTCTGGCATTTGGGGAAATGCACTTGAGGTCTTGTGGCGAATTGGGTTCAGGGCACCCGTTGCATGGAACCCAGAACTGGGATGTTACATGGTTGTTCTTTTATGGTTCACCTGGGTAGATCTAGGGTTTTGGAACCCATGTGGACTGTTTTCGGTGGTATTTTGTCGTTGGGATATGGATCTGAGGAAATATTTCCCATGAACTTGCCCTTTTAATTTAAGATTAATTTATTTAATTCTTTACAAACCTTATATATATCCTAAATGTTGTTGTGTGTTCTTTGGATAAATCATTTGGTGTGAAAAGTGCTGTTTTATGCCTTTTTTCATGATAAATATAATTTTTGTGTTAAATAACGCACACTAAGTGTTCAATGAAATTCCTGGTTGGATTTTATGAGTAGATTATGGTATGTAAAGTATGTGTTGGATTTTTTAACAAATATCTAGCATGTGTAATGATTATTTGGGGTTTCTCAAATGTTCCTTAAAAGGTTTTTAAGTTAAAAGATGTGTCTATTTGGATTTTGAAATTGGTTTGAAAAGTGATCATGAATTGTGGCTCGGTTAGCATTCTCATATGAAATGTTTCTGGTTTTACAGTGATATGGAATTTTTTTGAAGGAGTTTTATAAATGGTTTACATGGTAATTGTGTGATTTATAACACTTTTGAAATATGGGTTACATTTTTGTTAAACTTTAGTTTTGTAAGAAATGTTTAAGGGCCCGTTTGGCCACTTTTTGAAAATGATGAAATTAGTTTGTTATAAAAACCTATGTTGGATGTTTCTCATGACTTGTAGTCGTGGAATGGTTGGGATGTCCTCATTTTGGAATCCACAAGTTTCATTATAACGGTTCCTCAGTTGGAAGCCTATATGGTCTATTTATTTTAAAGCATGAGATCAATCCCTTGGGAGACTCAGGGTGAGGCCTATTGTGGATAATGATATATATATATATATATATATATTGGGATTTTATGATCAGCTAGAATTGGTTGGATCACCCCCATTATATACTTGAGACATAGGAACATAGAATATTGATATAATATTCTAATAAGGATTGATATATTGGTAGTGGATGGACTAACCAGTGGCCCATAGTAGGTGGATATATTTGGGTTTATTACTATGGGATTTTTCCTCAACCTATCCTGAGTTAGGTTGGTCATGAGTATTGATTATTTTTATTTCATAATGTGTGACATGTCAATGGGTATGAGGTATCATGTATTAATGTCTATTAGATTATTATTGATCTCCTGGGTTCACCTATGTCTATTGGATTTCAATTTCTTGTAGTGATGATTATGATACTTGTATTATTATTTCCATTTCCCTTGTTGTGTGATTACTGTAGTGAATTTGTTTGGGGTGTTTTTATTATAAAGTGATGTGTTGGTTTTAATAAGGCTTATGAAAATTATTTTCAAATAAAAGTGTTTTATCCTCTTTTTGAAACTTTATAATATAAACATCACATTCCCCTTGGAAATGCTTATGTCTGACTAATGAAATGAACTTGGTTTTGTAAATAGATAAGGGAAATGGGTCATACTTTGTTTTTATGTAACTAGGAAGAAAAGAATAATTTTATATATTTTAGTTCATACTTATAAATGTTTGTTTATTTTATTTTAATGTAATTTCATTTGGAATAGATTGTTGGGATAGCCTATAGAGTTTTATACTCACACATATAGTTATTTTCTGTTTTTAGCTCTGATATAGGTTTCAGATTGGGTTACTTTTTCCTTGAGAGATGGTTGATATTTTTGTTGGAGAGTGACCCACGAGGTCACGTAGAGATATCTTGGTAATTATATTCAGTCTATTTAGTTGTATCTATCATTTTTTCTTTCAGATTATTGTATAAATGATGTTCAATTCATTTCATTTATATATTGGACTGTTTGGTTTCTTTCTTCAATTTGTTTTTTTATTTTTTATTTATTGGTATAAATAATTACCTTTTTTTACTCTAATTATTACCTTGGTGCTTTTAACTAGCCCAAGAGGATTAGGAATGCATCTCAAGCCTTGCTGTAGATCGGCTCGGGTGACCCGTTCAGGGTTGACCTGAGTTTCTTTGTGACAGACAAGGTTGAAAATGTTATTAAAAAGTAAAGAAGGTTCTTGATAAATAGAAGAAGATTTATATTTACTTGGTAATGAATTTTAATTAAATGTAAATTTATATTGATATTGTACAATAGAAATTAATTAAGGAATAAAAGGATTTTGATAGTTATGAATCCTATTTTCAGAATTCTATTCATAAAGTTGGCTAAAACCCAAGAAATAATATTATAAAAGAAGTTGAAGTATCACTGATTAATGTGATTCAGGTAGTAAATAAAATATAACATTCAAGTGTAGAAAAATATCTTTTAAATTTTAGTGAGAATACCAATTAAAATTCAAAATTAAATAAATTAATATTTATAGAAAAACAAGACGCCTCTTAGAAATGTAAAACTTTCATGAACACTGATTTTAATATAAAAAATAGTAGAATTGGTGAATTTAAAAAGGCAAGAAACAAGGAGAGTATGAATAACAATGTTTTGGGAGCCTATAGAAATGTTGGTTTGTAAAAACGATCCAAGATTAATGGAAAATGGATGGATGAATAGATGGTTTAAAAATATAGACAACTAGTTGTTTTTAGATGTAAGTATGAATTTTATGGATACTGTTGGAGTTGGGAAGTATTTGGGAATATGGAAAAGAGATATTTTTTTGATTACCAATATTTCTATAAACCTATAATATTTGAGAGACAAAGGTTAAGGGAGATTTATCCCACTCAAATGAGAAAAATTTATAAGCAATATGAAATATTTAGAATGAATATTGAGAATGAGTTTCAACCACTAGAAGAGGTTTGCGGTAGACACGACCATCCTATCCACCTTACCTAATAATGTCTAAACATTTTAATTTTCTATTTGAGTATAGATAATAATACCCAAAAGTGTTTAAGGAAAGGATAAGGATTTGATTGTTGAAGGCACACACAAAACATCATAAAGGAAACATCCATAGATTTTGGGTAGTGGACTTTTGTGTTATAGGATAGTAAATTTAAATATCTTAAATGTTGTTAAGAATTGAAATAAACCCTTTATAACAATTTAAAATTGTGGGTTACTGAAAATTATTGGAATTGGATAAAAAATAATTGGGGAAGAATATATGGAATTGAAGAACACATTATTGGTTGATGGGTTAAAACAAAATTTACTAAACTATATGAGAAGACTATAAATTAGTACATCAGAAGAATGATTGTGCTGTGAATGATTTATTATATAAAAGTGCTATGATTAGAGGAAACCAAACTCAAATCAACTTATTTTAGGTTTTTAAATTAGTGAAGAAAAATATTCATTATAAGAACAATTGGGAAGATGCTAAGAATATTTTTTATAATGTTGAATCAAATGAGAGTAAACAAACAGGTCTAGTAAAAAAAGGATAAAAAAATTATATCAAGTAAAATATATTATAAATTTAAGTATTCTACCATTTTAGGATAACAATGTATGTGTTATGAAAATAAATGAATCTAGAGAAGGTAGAAAAAACAGCCTTTAGCATGTCATTTTTGTCAAGTTAAAAAAAAATATGTGTACTCCTAATATGAAATGGGAGTAAAAGAAGATCTAGGATGATCAAAGTGTGTTTTAGTTAAATAGGGAGTTGAATACCAAGTTACAGAGGATGAAGAAGAAAATATATCCTCCACTCATCAAAGGATAAGGTATGATGAACATATACACTCTCTCACTTGTTCTTTAGATTGTTATTGTCTAAGGGAGAGAATGATAACAAAAATATCTATTTTATTTTTATTCCTTTATGTGTATAAAAAGTGGTAGAACATTAATATTGGGTAGAATCCAAAGATATGTGTTTTATATAACATGGTATAGATCTATTATTCATGGGAAGAATGTATTCAGAGAGATTTACTAAAAGGGGTAACCTATGAAGTCATCTTGTGTAATATTCTAATATGTTTTGTGAGCATGTTTTTGTATATTTGTTATAAATGGGTTCAAAGGATAGTTTTGGAATATAGAAGTAAAATAAGAGGTGATTCCTAATTGGTATCAAGTAGTATTGGTATCTAAGAGTTTTAATGTTTGTGAATAAATTAATGCAAGTCAATGTTTATTGACAACACGATTTTATTATTCAATATTATTATTTCCTACTATGACTTAGCTCATGTAGGTTTAGTTTCACAACCCCCTCCATCCAAAGATACCTTAATGAGGGGAGAGGGATAATGACCCCTAAGTCCCGCCTCCTGTAGGCCTCGGGTTGGAAACTAGCACCGAGGGTAAAAAAACTCTCATGAAATGGGAGGCATTACCCTCTATAATAATGTAGGATGAGGAGATAAAATGAACCATCCAAAAAAAACCCATGAAAAAATATAAAAGAAACCAAAACTACCAAAACATGAATGTACAAATAAAAATGATGCAGATAAAAGTTTTGAAAAGTAAATTCCCAAAAGCCAAGAGAAAGAAGTGAAACAATATCTATCGAATGTTTTAAGTTAGTTATATACAAAATGGTACACATAATCCACCTAAAAACATTAAAATCTATTTATATATGTAGGGTGATCATATAAGTATACTAATTTATAAAACCAAAGACTCTTGTGAACATGTGAAAGAAGCATAATAATGCACTTGTGAGAAAAAACAGAACCAAATAGAACCTATACTAGTATACTAACCAAACCCAACCTCACCAAGTCACACTCACTAAATAACCCAATCCATGTTATATAATATAACAAAAATCATATCAATAAAGGGTACCCCACACCACTTTTCCACTGGTATGCCGCTCTTTCACCCCAACATCGTACATCCTGGCACTCACTTCTCTTTCATATACCACACTTCCTGACAAGAATAGTGTTAGGACCACTAGGTCGAATACCCTGAGGGGGGGGGGGGAAATCAGGGTATGACATATTAAAACATTCACCCGTTTGGATCTTATTTTTTTGTTAGAAAGAACTCTATTCTACCTTCCTCTTGTAGAAATATATGAACACATAAGAAATTACGCACATGAAACCATGATTTTTACTTGGTTCACTCTCACTGGGCTACGTCCAAGGAGCATACAATGGCTATGTGTGGAAGTACCAAATTCATTAAGGCTCACGACCAATAATGAGTAAAATGTTCAGACTAGATATTCTATGCCCAGGCTCACTGTCTTTACAAAGTTTAGATTCTGATAACTGTATTCCCAAGGGTCACTCCCTATGCCTCTTTCTCTAGCTCACTGCCAGTGGAAAGGGTTCCCATCTTCCTCTTTCTTTTCTCACTACTCCTTGAAAGGAATCCACTCACGTTTATAGACTTTAAGATCAAACACAGTTTATGGAATTGTAGGTCCCTTCATTTTCATGAATTAATACATCCACAACTATAGGTAGATGCTTTTTTGAAGTCCCTTTTTCACCCATAGATGAAGTCCACCTACCTGAGTACTGCTAGGTACTAGAAAATACTTTCGAAAACTGATTGTAAGATTATTCAAGGTCACTAGTGTGTTTTGAGAACCACCTACCTCATCCGCGTACTATGTAATAGGAAAGATACGTAGACCACCTGCTCCACATACATCTACCTCTTCCACAAACTGCTATCGCCTCTGCGTACAGCTGCCTTTGTTCCGCCTCTGAAAAATGCACTCTTTCTACGAACTATTTTCTATTCACGGACTGTCTTCAATTCCGCATACTGGAGATCCCCCTCTGCGTACCACTTGTAAAACTCACCCTCCCAAAAACAAGAGATTCCTCATCTGCATACCGAGTCAACTCCTTCCACGTACTGAGATTCCTCCTCTACATACCAGACTTCCTTTGTTGGTTATGAATCCCTACAAACACCTTCGACATGATTACTTCTGTGCAAACCACTTTATATCTCATGAAATTCCCCCTCGTGAACCTCCTTCAGAATTTTCCTAAATATTAGATGAATAATATGTTCTAATGATATTCGATCTCCACAGTAATAGGTGGGATTAACAATTATTATATAGGAAAAAATATTTTCCAAAAACCACTAATCCAAGATTTATCAAATCTTTGATTCAGCCTTCACCACTTACCGATCCTTCTGCCACCATGAATCATAAGACTCCTACAAACCATTTTTCATATGTGGTCCACATACTGCCTTTTCTCTTACATGGTCGATCTCCTCCTCCGACATCAACCCATCCGCATACTGCACTACCTTCCTCCGCAAAATTGTTTCGGTTTCGCAAAACCGTTATGGCGTACTATAATCGCAGCTCCACATACCATTCCCGGAACATGGTACATGGTCTGTCACATATAAGACATATTTTAAATGTATTTTTTATTTAATTTACATCCTTGCTTTGTTTTGGGGGTTTCCCTAGGTTTTAGAGAGGAATAGATGAGTATTCATGAATTTGGCCAAACCGTGAGCCCAATTTCAGATTAAAAAAATAAATTTTGTATCTTTTATAACCTTTTCATTTTTTAACAGTTTTCATCCATTCAAATTCCTACTTGACCTCCCCTAACCTATTAACACCACCAAGGTAATTTGGAGCTTTTAGAAATCCATAAACAGGGTTTATTTGGGTTTTTATCTAAGGGGTTGGGCCTGCCCGAAATCCCAATTCCGGTTTTAAAAATAAATTTTGATTATGTTATAACTTATTCAATATTTGTGCTTTTTCGGTGATTCAAAGCCTCACCCAATACCAATTAACCCAGACGCACGTCTGATCTCTCTCCCCCTTCTTTGGAGCTCTGGTTAATCTCGATTTGGTGCCGAAATTCATAGGCTTCCTCAAATCGCCCAGATTTGAAGAGGCAAAGTCCTTATTTCATAACTCTCTCAATTATAAATATTTTTCCTCCATTCAAGTTCCTAATTTACCTAATATATCTTTTTCGAATGAACCCAAAATTTTGGCTCTTAAATTTCAGCTACTGGTGTTTTGGAGTGATTACTTCAAGACACTTCAAGTAAATGAGCCCTTTTCTTTCCTCTTCCAAACTACTTTGGGTTTTAATTCCTTTTTCTTAGCATTTTTTGGTTATCACTGAGTTTCATAATGTCCAGAAACTAGGTTTTAGAACCTAGTGTTTAAAATTGGGATTTCTTGGCCAATTTTTCTAGTTTTAGGTCTGGTTTACCTTCCTTGAGGTGCGGCGATGGTGCGTTTGAGTTTTCGCACAAAGGATTCAAGGTTTTCCTTCGTTTTGGTAGGTGATTCCATTGTGTGTGCAATTTTTGTGAATTAGCTTGCTGTTTTCATGGTACCTTAATTTTTATTTCACTTGAATGTTTCTGTAAAAATTGGTTTTAGTTGAATTTATAATGCAAATGAATTTTAAGTTCCAATTTTTGGTGAAATTGGGGGTTTTTCATTCAAATATTTTATTGGTTCATTTTTGGATGACCTATAAGTAATTAGATGATTTTAATGAACTGTAATTGGACTTAAAATAATGTTTTGATGATTTTCCCATGTTTTTGTTGCTGTGAAAGTTGGTTTTAATGGTGTTTGTGAAACACATGAATTTCTAAGAGCCGTGTTGTGTAAAAATGGAGGGTTTACAATGATGTCACTTATTGAACCATATGAGGCTTCCATAAAAATGATTTTTTGTTTTAATTTAAATGTATTGGGATGACCTTTATGTTTTGTTAATTAAAAAATGTGCACATAGTGTGCAATTGGTGTTCTCAAGGTGTTTTTTTGTGCAAAACACTACGCGATTTTGAGGAATTGTTTTATTAAAAAATCAAAGTGTTTTATTGTGTGTTTTAAGTGGTATAAAAATGTGATAGATAATGTATTGATTGTGTGTGACTATTAGTGGTGTTTTATTTGAAAATTGATTTATGTTGCATGCTGAAATTGTTTGAGCACAAAAGGGGAAGCCCGTGTACTTAGGTGGGCGGATTTGTACTAGTACAACTAGTGGACCGGATGGGTGTTGTCCCTGTTTCACCTAGCATTTGGATAACGAAAACTCTAACTAAACTATGTGGATGATGATTGGAGACCACTATGTTGTGGGTATGCTCCCTACTAGTGGCTCGTGCACAAGAGTGGATTTTACTATGGTTGCTTTACACTGAGGTACGAGGTACATAGGGCCCGAGACAACCTAGTGCCTAGGGGTGTTCCTGTTTTGTTGCTCACATGATTTTTAGTATTTACCCTTTTACTTGGGCGTTTCTTTCAGTAATTTATAGTATCTATAATTTCCATTTAGATATGTTAACATTCTAGAAATTCTAGTTTGAAAACTTTTTTTTAAATGAAAGTTGCATTTCTTGGAATTTCATCGTCGTTTTTCTTTACGAATTAAAACTATTTGTTTCTTCACCTTATATTGAATGCACTTTGGAATCATTGGTTGGTATCCTATTGGGCTTAGTCTCACACCCTACTTACACCTCTTGTGTGTAATTAGACTTTTTTATGCTTGACTTAGGTAAAGGGAAGGCTAAGGGTGATGGTGGTTCAGGGTGTTAGTCCCCATCGTTGGGGCGGAGTTGCGGAGAAGGCATGCGGGTGATGACCCCCCCTTGTCATGTGGAGTACATGGGGATGTCTTTATGTTGTCATTATTTGTTTTTAGACCACTTGTAGTGTCTTCAAACACATGTATTCAGTTCTGGTTTTTTTGTAAACATCGTTTGGTTTACATTTTTCAGATTCGGTTTATTGATTGTTTTTAATGTTTTATGCCTTCATATTCGGGTAAATCAGTCCCAAACAAAAGTAAATGATACCCGGGCATTTGTGCCAGCCCGTGGGGATTGGGAACGCCCTTCGGGTCATGTCACAGGATGGGTTTGGTGCCAGTTTTGGCGGCGACCATATTCGGTTCATGACAAAATGGCATTAGAGGAGGTTCGCTCCTTGGGTCATGTTATTTGGGGAAGAGTCAGCATAGTTTGGAGCTAGGATTTTTGGGACTTGAAATTTCAGTCATGGGTAGTGTGCTTGGCCACCACACCTCATGACGGGATTCAAGTCACCATGGGAAGTATGGATTTTTCTAAGTCCTTTGGTTTTCTTGGTTTAATGAAGACTATGGGAAATGAAAAGAGAGTTGGGCGAATAATCTCAGTGAGCTCGCAGGGCCTGACAAGACATGTGGAGCCGTGGATATTTCCCTAGAATACTCTCTGTAATGGTGAAGTGATTGGAATATGGATGCCAACCATATATCCAAGTCACCGACCGAAACTAGTTTCCTCTCACATTGTCTTGTGTCTCTTTGTTTTGGAATCTTGGAAACTTGGTTTTTTTAAGCAAAAAAAAATGACTTCACCTTAAAGAGTGTGAATTTTTGTGAAGTTATTTTCTTGTAAAGTGAAAATTGTTTTATTTTTTTTATGCCTATAAATGAAATCTTAGAATTATTTCAAAAAGATAAATTATGTGTTTACACCTCTTTTGAAAGTATGAACTATGTTAATTGGGGTTTTGAAAATATTTTTCTAGTGCAATTTTTTTTAAACCGTGGAAAAGCGTTTTGGATTGAATTAAGTGTTCTAGAATTTTTGTGCGGGGGTTGAAGATGGATTTTGGGTGTGGTGACTACTGAACAAAAAAAATTATGAACTTTTATAACCTTTTCTTGAAATGAGAAGAGTTGAGTTCTTAATTAAATGGAGATTTATGAAATGGTGTTTTTCATGAAATTAGATTTGTTTTGAAATGGGTTGAAATGTTTTGAAATGATTGTGAAAGGCATGAATATGTGATTTTATTGAATTATGGATTGTTTTCTAAATTGTTTTGTGAGATGAAAAATTGGGTTTTGATATTGTGGTTATTGTTTTTGAGAAAGGGAAAGTGTGGTTAAGAGTTTTGATTTTAAAAAGAGGAAAGGTTTGATTTTTGGTAATTGGTGCTCTCAAGGGTGACCACATGCACAGGTTTATTTGGGAATATGGATGGATATAAGTTGGGTTCCCAGTGTGTCATGTAAACATGCATGTGTGAGGCTCATGAGATACTATTGGTAAATGCGCAACCCAGCAACACTGTTTTTTTAAATAATGTGTTTGAAGGAAAGTCTTGTGTTTTGATAATGTATGGTTGGGAGGTATGTATTATGTGTTTTCAGGATTATTATTGTGGAATTTTTTGAGTTCAATAACCCCTATTGTTTGAACGATGTTTTGGTTTTGTGTTTCATTGGTAAGTTGGAATGAAGTGTTGGTCAGTGGTTTCTTTTTAGGAAATGTTTGGGAGGCCAATGTGGTGGCTTCCCTCATGTGTTCGGTTCAGGTTTATGGTCTGTTGTGACCAAATAACTAGATTGGTTGGGTCCTTGGGTTTTCCGGTAGGCTAGGGTACTCCCCCATAAAGTGTTAATGTATGATTCATGTTTGGCCTATGGTGATTCACCGTTGGATGATCCTCCAGTTGATCAACATAAAGAATTTAATCTTGAGGTTTGGAAATTGAGTTTACCCCTCTTCTTTTTCAATTATGTGGATCCCCTATAGTGGGAGAGTGTTTGTGGGAGGTTGAAATAGACCTTATTTTCTTATGTTTCCTAAGTTGTCGAAGGTCAATGAAGTTCAGGGTTGTTAGTGTAGAATGATGTCTTAAAGGGCCTCTGGGTCTTTCGTCAGTCTCATTGAAGCAAGAGTTCATGTTAGGCCACCAATGTGCAAGATCTGGCCAAGAGTGGCTATTATGGACACTTGCTAGAATCATGTGCTGTTTGGGACTCAGTACAAGGTCCCTCTCCTTGTGTTTTATTTTATCCACAATGGTCATGTTCGGTGATGCCTTGCGATGTCATGTGTTCATTTGACTATAAGGGTGAATATTGTGAAATCTTATGAGAGTCACTATTCTGTTGGATGTGTGTCTCCCTATAAGAAATTATAAATCCTATGTTCTAGAGGAATGTGTTTCTATATGTCCTTTCATTCCGCTGTTTAGCATCTGAAGAAAAAAAGGGGCGATGTGTGTGCATCCTCTAAGTTCTTGTTTTGGTAAAATGATGGGTTGGGGAAAAGCGGGTTTGAAGTGTGTCATGTATCAATGAGACCATCTGAGATTAAAGTATAATTGTTTTTGGAACTGGAAGAAGATTTTCAGTTTAGGGGTTTCCAAATCCTAACTGCGAGGCCGAAGATGCTTCAATCCATTGAACTCCAGCCATAGGCCCCGGAGAGAAGCTGGCGCATAGTAAGGGGAAATCCTAGAGTTGTTCAAACTTTTCTTCAAGGTAATATCCTCAATATGAAAGATAGAAATAGTTTAAACCTCTGGTGTCATCTTCTTGTTCCAATTTCTCACATTTGGTGGAAAGAGGTGTGAGTACCTTGTTCCCATGTCATACCCTGAGTTGATTTTTTTCCCCTTTGGGGTCCCTTGTGTTTTTAGAGAAAAGTTTAAAATTTGGGTTAGGCAGGTTGAAGTGCATAGTTTGTGCGTGGTTAGCCGTAACCATGTGCCAACCCAGGGGACCGAGTGATGAGAGACAGTAGCTACCGCATGGTCTCCGCACGTCCACGATGCTTGGCCAAGGAAACTATGTGAATTTTCCTCTTTGGACATAATGATATGCACAGTTAACTCACGGTTTCCCAAACCATGTGAACCAACCGTGCGGTCATGCCATCTCCTTAAAATTATATTTTTTATCCCATACTATTTATTTAAGATGGTTGGGTTTTTTTGGGGTATACCCACAATGGGAGTCATGTAAGTTTCATTGGAAGAATTCTGATATTAATCTACCCCTAATGCTGGGAAGTCTGTTCGATGCCCCTGTTAGTGTCTTGATTTTGTCTTAAGGAAAGTTGTGTTTGTTATTATGGTGGGGAGACCCATCATGGGTATCATGTGTGTTCTCTTGGAAAAGGAATAATGATAGTTTACCTCTTATGATTGGGATACCGTTCGTTCCTTCCCCAATTGTTATCCATATTCTGTCTTAGAAATTGAGTTGTCCCTGGTGGTGGGATGTCCGAATTGGGTCACCCCGTACTAGTGACTCAGTTTTCTCCTTGGTGTATTCTAGGTAGGAGGTAGTATCATTCAAGTATATCTATCCACAAATTTGTTACTTGGGTAAATTTGGGGTTGGATAACAACCAATGGTTTTGTCTACGTAATGTTGTGGTAGCGTTATTCGAGTTCGTTGTTGGTTTCAAGTGGATTGCTTGAGCATCATCTTGTAGTGTTTGAGGTGTTTTGTTTTGGGATGTGTTTTGAATGTGTTTCATAATTTTAAGTAAGTGGGGTTGTTTTTGGTTGGTGAGAGTATTATGTTCCTTTGTTTGACCAACTGGAGATGTTCGTCCTTTTTGAAGCGGGTGAAAACGTGGCAAGGAAGTCTGTCTTGGTCTATCGTTTGGGATTTTCTTTTGCATCTGGTCTTGTTGTGGAATTCCAGGGGAGAAATGCTTTATGGTGGGGAGAATAGTCACATATAAGACATATTTTAAATGTATTTTTCATTTAATTTATATGCTTTCTTTGTTTTGGGGGTTTCCCTAGGTTTTAGGGAGGAATAGATGAGTATTCATGAATTGGGCCAAACCGTGAGCCCAATTTCAGATTAAAAAAATAAATTTTGTATCTTTTATAACATTTTAATTTTTCAAAATTTTTCATCCATTCAAATTCATACTTTAACTCCCCTAACCTATTAACACCACCAAGGTAATTTGGAGCTTTTATAAATCCATAACCAGGGTTTATTTGGGTTTTTATCTAAGGGGTTGGGCCTGCCCGAAATCCCAATTCCGGTCTTAAAAATAAATTTTGATTATGTTATAACTTACTAAATATTTGGGATTGTTTGGTGATTCAAAGTCTCACCCAATCCCAATTAACCCATCCACGCGTCTGAGCTCTCTCCCCCTTTTTTGGAGCTCTTTTTAATCACGATTTGGTGCCGAAATTTATAGGCTTCCTCAAATCACCCAGATTTGAAGAGGAAAAGTCTTTATTTCATAACTCTCTAAATTCTAAATATTTTTCCTCCATTCAAGTTCCTAATTGACCTAATATATCTTGATCGAACAAAACCAAAATTTTGGCTCTTTTAAATTTCATCTACTGGTGTTTTGGAGTGATTACTTCAAGATACTTCAAGTAAATGAGCCCTTTTCTTTCCTCTTCCAAACTACTTTGGGTTTTCATTCCTTTTTGTTAGGGTTTCTTTGGTTATCATTGAGTTTCATAATGTCCAGAAACTAGGTTTTCGAACCTAGGGTTTAACATTGGTATTTCTTGGCCAATTTTTCTGGTTTTAGGTCTGGTTTACCTTCCTTGAGGTGCGGCGGTGGTGCGTTTGAGTTTTCGCATAAAGGATTCAAGGGTTTCCTTAATTTTGGTAGGTGATTCCATTGTGTGTGCAATTTTTGTGAATTAGATTGCTGTTTTCATGGTACCATAATGTTTATTTCACTTGAATGTTTCTGTAAAAATTGGTTTTAGTTGAATTTATAATGCAAATGAATTTTTAGTTCCAATTTTTGGTGAAATTGGGGGTTTTTCATTCAAATATTTTATTGTTTCATTTTTGGATGACCTATAAGTAATTAGTTGATTTTAATGAACTATAATAGGACTGAAAATAATGTTTTGATGATTTTACCATGTGTTTGTTTCTATGAAAGTTGGTTTTAATGGTGTTTGTGAAAGACATGAATTTCTAAGATCCGTGTTGTGTAAAAATGGAGGTTTTACAATGATGTCACTTCTTGAACCATATGAGGCTTCCCTAAAAATGATTTTTTGTTTTAATTTAAATGTATTGGGATGCCCTTTATGTTTTGTTAATTCAAAAATGTGCACATAGTGTGCAATTTGTGTTCTCAAGGTGTTTTTTTGGGCAAAACACTACGTGATTTTGAGGAATTGTTTTATTAAAAAATCAAAGTGTTTTATTGTGTGTTTTAAGTGGTAAAATGTGTGATAGATACTGTATTGATTGTGTGTGACCAGAAGTGGTGTTTTATTTGAAAATGGATTTATGTTGCATGCTGAAATTGTTTGAGCACAAAAGGGGAAGCCCGTGTACTTAGGTGTGCAGATTTGTACTAGTACAGCTAGTGGACCGGATGGGTGTTGTCCATGTTTCACCTAGCATTTGGATAACGACAACTCTAACTAAACTATGTGGATAATGATTGGAAACCACTATGTTGTGGGTATGTTCCCTACTAGTGGATCATGCACGAGAGTGGATTTTACTATGGTTGCTTTACACCGAGGTACGAGGTACATAGGGCCCGAGACAACCTAGTGCCTAGGGGTGTTCCTGGTTTGTTGCTCACTGGATTTTTAGTATTTACCCTTTTATTTGGGCGTTTCTTTCAGTACTTTACAGTATCTATCATTTAAATTTAGATATGTTAACATTCTGGAAATTCTAGTTTGAAATTTTTTTTAAATTAAAGTTGCATTTCATGGAATTTCATCGTCATTTTTCTTTACGAATTAAAACTGTTTTCTTCTTCACCTTATAATGCATACACTTTGGAATGATTGGGTGGTATCCTATTGGGCTTATTCTCACACCCTACTTACACATCTTGGGTGTAAGTAGGCTTTGTTATGCTTGACTCAGGTAAAGGGAAGGCTAAGGGTGATGGTGGTTCAGGGTGTTAGTCCCCATCATTGGGGCGGAGTTGCGGAGAAGGCTTGCGGGTGATGACCCACCCTTGTCATGTGGAGTCCATGGGGATGTATTTATGTTGTCATTATTTTCTTTTAGAACACTTGTAGTGTCTTCAAACATATGTATTCAGTTCTGGTTTTTGTGTAAACATCTTTTGGTTTACATTTTTCAGATTTAGTTTATTGATTGTTTTTAATGTTTTATGCCTTCATATTCGGGTAAATCATTCCCAAACAAAAATAAATGATATCCGGGCACTTGTGCCAGCCCGTGGGGATAGGGAACACCCTTAGGGTCATGTCATGGGCTGGTTTTGGTGCCGGTTTTGGCGGTGACTAGATTCAGTTCGTGACACAGTCCTTGAATTATGGTTCGTGATTCTCATACTTTTCCAATTTTCTTAAATGTTCTTCATACAGTTCACTCCTATGAAGAAATACTTAATTTTCAAACATCAAACTCCCTAATTTTAGGGCCAAAGATTTGTAAAACACTAGGAAACTACACCAGCTTAAGAACATGTTTTCAAGAAACACCAACCATACTCAATTGTGGTTATCAGGCTTTGTCAAAAAACACAACCACACCCAAAACATAATGATATGGAACCTTGAGGGATTTTTCCCAACAATCTCCCCTTTGTGTTTGTTGACAAATCTTCTCATAAAAATGCTTTACATTTTGATACCTCATTAATACTTCTTCAAATTTCAACCACCATTTGCTTCACACGATAAAGATAATGATCAAGGATTTACTCAACATATACTTTAATACCATATGATCCATGCTCAATGTGAGAAACAAGAGTAATATGAAAATTTATTCAATGAATCACTTCATTGATGATCACCAATTATTGATACCATACTGACACAATTAAATTGTCTTCATCACGAACCTCATCCATTGTGATATCTAATCATTGATTGATCACTTAAAGCATATTTAGATTTAATTCTCCCCTATATTATATCTCTTCCAAACATATTCATCTCAGCTTCAAATCCCCCTATCTCGCTACTCTACTTTACAGCTTCTCCCCGTGTCTTTTCTTCCCCTGGAATTATCACACTTTCTCCCCCTTTGTCAACGAACCCAAAGGGCACATAAAGGTTGTCTACAATAGGGTAAAGAACCCATATCACAACATTAGGGAATGACACATCATACCTTAGGGATAGGGGGACCCACATCCACACCTTTGCAAGTGTGGGGATTCGAATGGACTCCCTGATCCAGTTGATTCCTTTCAAACTCTTCTTTGGGTAAGACCTTCGTAATAATATCAACAACTTGTTGTTCTATAGGCACATACTCCAACTTCACAAGACCTCACTCCACCTTCTCCTTGATAAATTGATATTTTATTTTAATTTGCTTTGTCCTTGAGTGATGAAATGGATTTTTTCTAAGATTTATAGCACTTGAATTATCAAAATGGATTCCAATCAGAGATCTCACTTCAATTTCCATATCTTCAAGATACGGCTTTATCCACAATAGCTGTGTGCAAGCTTGAGTAGCTGCAATATATTCATCTTATGCGGTTCTTAATGAAATGAAATATTATTTCTTGACCAACCAAGATACAAAAAACCCTCCAAGATAAAATGCACCTCCTGATGTTTATTTCCTATCTTCTGCTGATCCATCCCAATCTACAACTGTATATCCCAATAAATCTGGATGAGTTTTTTCATTATACATTAATCCAAAATCCACTATTCCATTAATATATCGAATAATTATTTTTACTACAATAATATGGATCTTTTTGGTATTTCTTTGATATATTGATTCTTTTCATGTGGAAAATACAATATCAGGTCTTGTCGTAGTCAGGTACAATAAAATTCCAATGATTTTGCCTATACTCCGTGGCATTAACCACCTTGACTTCATCATCCCATGATAGTTTAAACTGAGTATCAACCAGAGTCTTCATATCTTTGGAATTATAAATTCCAAACCTTCTCAAAACCTCCTTGGAATATTTATATTGTTAAATAAAAGTGAAATTACTTGTGTCACTTGTAAGCCAAGGAAAAATGTCAATTCACCAATCATCAACATTTCAAACTCTCTTTTCATGAATTCAAAAAACTGTCTGCATTGTGCTTCATCTGATCCCCCAAATATAATTTCATTGAAATAAACCAGCACCATAATTCTTTTATTGTTTCCATTGTTGAAATACAGATTGTAATCAACTCCACCATGATGAAAACTGAGGTTATTTAGAAATTGATCAAGCCTTTAATACCATTATCTTTGTGATTTCTTCAAACCATATAAAGCGTTCTTCTGCCGAAAAACTATGCTATCATATTCTTGAACTAGAAAACTATCTAGTTGATCAATGTAGACTTATTCTTCTAGAACTCCATTCAGAAATGATGAATTGACATCCATTTGGAAAACCATAAACATTATTTGCACTGCTATATCCAGGAATAATATGATTGTATCCAGCCTTGAAACATGTGAAAATGTCTCATCAATATCAATAACCTCTATCTGAGATTACCCTTTTCACACCACGTGTGATTTGTTTCAAATCACAACACCATATTCATTCATTTTGTTAAAAATGAACCATTTTACCTATGAAATTCTTCTCTTAGTGTCTTGAGACAATTTACCATGTATGATTCTTCTAAATTTGGTCAAGATATTCATTCATTTCCTGAACACAATTCTCATATATAGCTGCTTCATCAAAGAATTTAGGCTCCACTAGTGAGAAGTATGATGCTGGCTATAGAGACTTCACCCACCTTATCTGTACTGGTACTATTTAATCACAAATTATGTTCTTCCTATCAATTTCAGCTCTTGTTTCTGGTATCTAATAAGACAATGATATATTATCATCATCTGAGTCTTTTTCTGAATCAACCTCTAGTGCTGGAGTATCTAATAATCTGTTCATTTCTTTATCATTGTCATCATAATTCTGATCATGTTTTTGCTGAAGATTCTGTTCATTCTCCACTATAGTCACATCATGACTTTCAACTATATTTGAAAACTTCTTAATGAAGCATTTATATACTTTTAGTTACTTTGATTAGCCAAGAAATATCCCTTCTTCCCCATAAGATTCAAATTTCTTATGTCTCTTCTTATTAAAAATGAAACATTTACTTCCGAATATTAAAAAGTACTTCAATGATGACTTCTTTCCACACTATAACTCACATGGAGTCTTCTCCTATTTTGGACAATGTAAAGCTCTGTTTTAAGTGTATACTGCTATCATTACTACTTTTTTCTAAAATTTCTCCAGAAGGTCCTTTTCAATGAGCATTGATCTGGTCATATTGTTGACAATATGATTCCTTCTCTTAACTACTCCATTCTAATGTTGAGTTCTTACTACTAAAACTTGATTCCCTATCTCATGTTTTTCGAGATAATCCTCAACTTGGATATTTGTGAACTCTGTTGCATTATCTATTCGAATTGTTTGTATTTTCTGACCAAGCATCTTTTTACATTCCCATCGATATCTTGTAATGAAACTAAACACTTCAGATTTGTGGGTAATTATTGAAACCCATGACATTATACTATAGTCATCAATAAAGATAACATAATATCTCCGCCAATCGATATCCCTCAGAAAAATTGGTCCACACACATCAATATGTAACAACTCAATAAATCTTGTGGCATTTTTCTCCTTTTGCTTATATGTATTTCGAATGATTTTCCCCTATTGGTAGGCATCACACGTACGAGTATGATCACATGATTATCTTGGGAGATTTCAAGCTACATCATATTTCACCAGATCTTCCAAATAACCTTAGCTTATGTGGCAAAGACTCTTATTACATAACTTGTTTTCTTCATCCTTAGATAGAAAGAACATATATTCTTCTCCACTCATGAGGTAGAGATTCCATTTTGTATGATTTCCTTGCAACACAACATCACCATAATTTTCCTTGATGATACACAATTTCTTGTAAAAACTTATGGCATGCCCTGAGTCACACAATTGATTAACACTAAGAAAGTTGTGACTAATCCCCTCAAAAACCAAGACATCTCCTCGTCTCATGTCTTTTGCTCCAAACTTGGATTTTCTTGATCCAATAATTTTCAATCCCTCATTATTACCAAATCTTAGGATACCTTCTTTATCATACCTGATTCTAGTCACTATATCCTTATAACCTATCATATGGGAAGTGTATCCACTATTAATGATCCATATCCCAGTGTGATCTGATGCCTTAAATACAATTTCTGCAACCACTGCTTGCTCATCCCTTTTCTTTTTACCCAGGTCTTTGACTTCATACCTGTCGTGAAATGATAATCTTGATCTTCCTCAGCATATGATGGACCAACATAAAATTACCGAGCTAAAAATAGATTTTGAATTTCGAAATCTCTTGATGATACATTTGGATTCTTATTATAAAAAAATTTAGTCTTCCTCAGTACATTCTCCTGCATTATTGATGTGAAATGTATTTCTATATGTATAATTCCTTTACACCTGAAACAATGACCATAAAATGATGACCTGGAATTATGATCTCTGTACAATCACCTATTTTGGTATTGTTCGCTTTGGTACCTCTTTCATATGGAACATAAATTTTGAAAGTTTCCCATCTTTATACAACAATAAGATCTTATGCGAGGTAAATTTCTATTTGGAAATGATACACCAATTTTTGTGACTTGGGTTCTCTGAATCTTCTAATTTTGGTTTGTACCCAATTTAGTCTTGAATATCAGAGTGGGTGCTTGTGGTCTAACTTGAACCATAACTGGTTTCTATTTTAGATCAATCCCCAAACAAACATTATCATTAAAAACTGATTTTTCTTCTATTCTGATGAACCACTATGCAGAAATATAATATTCTCTATTGCATATATGATCTTATTTCTTGATGTCGATCTAGGAGTTAGCAGTTTGTACTGATCTTCAATTGTTTGTCACAGACTGAAGACTTCCTCTTCTAGTTTTTTTTATATATTTGATTTGGTATTTTCTAGTTTTAGTCAAACTATCAATTTAAATTTTCTGTTCATCAATTTTGAGTTTGTACTCAACCACATTTTCTACGCTTTCTGGCATTGAATACCTCAACTTTTTAATTTCTACATTCATCTCAGAATTCAATTATTTCTTTTGTTGTATAAAGAGTTTGGAATCACAAACAACTTTTTTAGATTTATTTGTTTTGGATCTCAAAATATATACCTCTTCAAGGGAACATTCTAATTCATCATTAAGATCAACTCTTCCTTAAATTTCTCCTTCTTCATTGTCACTTTCTTCTCTTGTTAATTAATTTTTGGCAACTGTCACCATAGCATCCATTTTATGATCCTTACAGTCCTCCAACTCTTCTACCTCAGATTCTTATAAACTTTCATCATCTTTTGAAAGTAGATTCTTTTTTTTGAAGAACTTTCTCTTAGTACCTCTACTTCCTTTCTCATTTGATGAATACTTATTTTGGGGAATTTCTTCATTTTATTAATTTTCCTCATCAAACTTCTTTGGAAACTTTGCTGCAAGATGCCCAATATTTCTACATTGAAATCATGCAAATGAAAGTTTACCTTTGAACTTCCCTATTCCCTTTTTCAGATTGGAGGAGAGAAATTACATGACATCATCCATATTGTCCTCCTTAGGACTATCTTCAACAGAGAGATTCCTCATGGAAATGAATGCCACTTCCTTATAATTCCCCTTTTATACTGCATCGTTATCATGGTTTCTCATTTCATATGCTACAAGGGTACTATTTAAGTTATATAGTGTCAGATATTTTGGGTATTTGTCTTCCAATACTAAAACTTTTGGATTGAACCATGGTGGAAGTTTCCTCAAGATACGTTTCACAATATTTATATCTTCAATAAATTCTCTAAGACCCCGCATGTATTCCAAAAAAAAATTATCCTGTTGAAGAATGCATCAATAGTTTCATTGAGATTCATTCTGAGATCCTCATACTTGTTCCATAGAACCTGAAGCTTTTCTTCTCAGATTTTTTATTCACCCTCATAAACATTCAACAATTTTTACCACATTGTGTGTAAGGTTTTACAGGACATCACCTTCATATAAATTGAATTTGAAAGGGATAACCCTAAAGCATTGATCCATTTAACATTATCATATGATTCTCTTATTTCGGATTATGATAAGACACCACTATTAATGTCAGCTGATATTCCATGAATACCTACTGTGAAGACATCCATCCCTTCTGATTTGAAGTAGTGCTGCATATGATTCTTCCATAGATGAAATTATTTCCATAAAAGATCATAATTCCTTTATAATTGAACACCTCCATTTCTTATTATTAAGAGAGAACTACTGACTTTCAACCTTTTCCTATGATACCAATTTTTAGGTCCACTAGGTCGAATACCCTTAGGGGGGGGGGTGAATCAGGGTATGGTAGATTAAAACATTCACCCGTTTAGATCTTGTTTTATTGTTAGAAAAAACTCAATTCTATCTTCCTCTTGTAGAAATATAAGAATAGATAAGAAATCATGCACAAGACATAACGATTTTTACTTGGTTCACCCTCATTGGGATACATCCAAGGAGCATACAACCACTATGTGCCGATGTTCCAAATTCACTGAGGCTCATGGATAATAATGAGAACAATGTTCAGGATAGATATTCTCTGACCAGGATCACTACCTTTAAAAAGTTTAGGGTATACTCACTGAATTCCCATGGGTCACTCCCTATGCCTCTTTCTCTGGCTCACTTCCGGTGGAAAGGTCACCGTCTTCCCTTTCCTTCGTTCACTACTCCTGGAATGGAATCCACTCATAGTTTATAGACTTGTAGGCCAAACACTATTTATAGACATGTAGGTCCCTTTATTTTCATGAATTCCTGTATCCTCAACTATAGTTAGATGATCTTTTGAAGTCCCATTTTCACCAGTTGATGAAGTCCACTTGCCCGAGTACTGTTAGGTACCAAAAAATACTTTCCAAAATTTATTACAAGCTTCTTCAAGATCCCTAGTGTGTTTTTCATACCACATGCCTCATATGCTTACTGTGTACCGGGAAAGGTATGCAGACCACCTGATCTGCGTACAACTACCTCTTCTGCAAACCACTATCACCTCTGCGTACAGATTCCTTCATTCCACCTCTACGAACTGCCCACTTTTCGCGAACTGTTCTCTATTAGTGGACTATCTTCGCTTCCAAGTACCAAAGATACCCCTCTTTGAGCCACTTACAGAACTCTCCCTCTCGCATACCGTAGATTCCTACACCGCGTACCGAGCCAACTCCTTCCACAAACCGGGATACCCCCCACCATGTACCAGACTTCCTTTACAGGTTAAGAATCCCTGCAGACTCCTTTGGCTGAATAACTTCTGCATGAACCACTTAAGATTTCAAGGAATTACTCCTCGCGAAACTTCTTCAAAATTTTCCAAAATCTAGGATCAAAAATATGTTCTAATGATAGTCAATCTCCACAGTAATAGGTTAGATTAACAATTCTTATATAGGAAATGATATCCACAAAAAATATTAATCTAAGATTTTTCAAATCTTCAATTCATCCTTCACTGCTTACTGATCCTTCTACTGCTGCAAACTGTAAACCGCCTATGAACCGTTTTTCATACGTGGTCCACATACTGCCTTTTCTCTTATGTGGTTGATATCCTCCATCGAAATCAACCCATCTTCATACTGCACTACCTTCTACCATGAATTAGTTTTAGTTTTACAAACTGCTATGGTGTACTATTCCCACACCTCCACGTACCGTTCCCGAAACATGGTACGCGGTCCATAAATTATGGTTCACATTTCTCATACATTTCCAATTTTATTAAAAGTTCTTCATAAAGTTAACTCCTATAAATAAATCCTTCCTTTTACAACATAAAATTCCTGATTTTGAGGGAAAAAGATTTGGCAAACACTGGGAAACTGCTCCACCTTAAAAACCTATCTTTGGAAAACACCGACCGTACTCAATTATGGTCATCTGGAATTTTCAACAAACAAAACCACGCCCAAAACATACTGAGAGCACACCTTGAGGGTTTTCCCCCCAAAAAATAGACACATCATATCATGCCCACTGACACATGGGCTCACCGTACCTCATGAATGACCACATAATGTCTCACACAAAAACACCTAGGATATCACACATACACAATTAAAACAAGAGTAGTGGGGTATCATAAAAATGAAGGAAATAAACCTTGTTTCATCAAAATTCCATGAATAACCCCCACCATAATCCACTTCATCCCATATCATCCTTTTTATAGGAACTCGGGCTACATCACATATCACACAAAGACAACTAGGATCACTATCCCATAAGCACAACCACATCACAACTCACCTGAAGACACCTAGTCAATCACAACCACCAACAAGTGAACTATAGAACTTTGACCATCACAACCTATGTAATACCAACCGTGCTTGGAAGAGAGAGTGGGTACCCATTCTTTCGTCCTCGTCACTAGATTTTTGGAAAAACACCCCCACGAGACTATGTGGGTGTCGACACATACAACTCTAAGTGGGAGCGGTGTGTATATTAATAACTAATAATACTCAAGTATATACATATATCCACACACCTTATCCCAGCCTATGGAATCACAATCAAACACTAACCAACTCACAACATCACCAATTTCTCTTCCACCTCTAAATGTATAACACCAAAAAATCCACAAGCCAAATTTCACATTCCCAATCTATTCCCATTATCCAACATGTTCATTTCATTATTAAGCATCAAAAATATTAACCACACAACCCATAATTTATTTTTTCATAAACCATTACTCCCCATTAACCAAACCAAAACCCAACCATTTCAATCAATATTAAATAATTACTTATTCCATCTCTACCCAAACATCTTGTACAACACAACTACACATCACAAGTACCTCATCATCCCCATTGTACCATCATCTTACCACTACAAAAATGTAAAAACAAAAACTACCTCAATGCCCCAAAATCACTACAAAAAAACCCACCTCACCTTCCCAAAAGAATGGCCTCACAACCACCACATCGCCACCCAAAAAGAAAAAAAAACAAACACCCCCTCACCACCCCAAAAGCATGGCCATAATAAAAACTACCTCACTTCCCCAAAATCAAGACCAAAACAAGAACCACCTCACTAACCCAAATTCACAACCACAACAACCAACACCTCATCACCCCAAAAATCACAGCCAAACAACAACCACCTTTATGCCCTAGAACCATGGTAAAAATAACCCATCAACCCCACATCACACTGTAAACACACATCACCTCCCCATAGCATGGACACAAACCAAAACACATCAAAAATAATTCTACAGAATTTAGCAGAGGGGATTTTATCGCGTTCTATTTTATTTTAGGGGTGTTATCACAAAAACCATAATCTTGGGGAAATCATTTCATTATCCAGATATAAGTGTTTAGTAAATTTCCATTTTAGGGTGGCATCACAACAATCAAAATATACATTGAATTTAAAACACATATCATCCAACTCAAACCAACCTCGAATGGCCATAATTTTTAGAGGCACATCAATCCCATAAAATCCATCATATCATAATAATATCAAAGTTGTAAAATCATGTGAATCATTCTCCTTTCCCATTAAATTTAAATTTACCAATTATTTATCTTTTATTAATTCAGCACAACCATATCCCTTAGATGAAAAATAGTAAATACCTCCCACATGATTCGCAATAAAGATAAATGAGAGATTACCTACCACAAAGAAGCATTGATGACTCATTGTGCACCACAAGGAGAATAAGAAATTCCCATAAACCAACATCAAACATGGGAAAAAATAATCCTACACCACACCCAAATATCCCTCAAAACGCAACCCAAATAATACCCCAAACCGAAACAAAATACCCATAGTGAATACCCAAGAAAATAATGAAAGAAAACCATAGAGAAAGAATAAGAACTCACCATGGATTTCCAATGAGGATCCACTATAACCAAAAAACTAATGCAAGAGTAAGGGGGATAGAAGATCCTCTATGGTTACCTAGGGATTTTCCAAAATAAGAGGGAAGGAGGGGTGTCTAAATGAAAAATATTAACTGAGAAAAGATCTTAAAACTCGGTATCCCATAGGTTTCATGTCATGCAAATTTTATACGCCTTTTAACCCTTGAGTTTTTCAATATTTTCACCTTTAACCAAAAAATGCATCGCCTCGACCTTTATTTAATACACACCATGAATTACACTTACACGACATGTAATCCACCTCACGTATCACCCCCACAGTTGAGTAAAATCCACAAACAAACCATATTCACAATCTACAAACTACCTTTACATGTCTTGTAAATAATTCAGGATGTTTATTTTCTGCAGTAGTTCTTCTTGGAAAACTCCCAGAACATCCCTCGAACACATCCAACCAAAAAAAAACGTAAAAGAAATGAACTAGAAAGGCACAAAAAATTACATCAGATACCTTTGGAATGATTCTCACCCTCAAGAATATGAAACCAAGCCTAGAAAGAGAGAGGTCAGAACAACCACCCTATGAGATACCTATCAAGGATCTCATCATACCAAAAAAACTACCACCAGTGAAACACATCAAACCAAATGTCCACAAAACATCTTGCACAAACTCATCATTACACATCCACAGACTGCATGCTCTCACACAAGCACACTTCCATACAACCATCTCAACCTCCTCACATCCTAAACTAGAAACCTTCATAACCAAATAACTTCACCACCTCAAACATAGAAATTTGAGAATTCCATCCTCCATGTAAATATACTATATTCTCTAGGTGGCACTAACTAACAAAAATGGTTTTAATCACATCACATTTAATTCATATAAATTAAGAATTAGGTCCTCCAATTATCATATGTCATAAATTTATTACATATCACACAAAACACATAACATCAAGGGAAAACAAGACAATTAATAAGATAGAAGGATCCAAAAATCTCATCAAAAAGAAAAATAGAGAAATAAAAACTCAAAACAACTTTGGGTATTGGGAACTCATATGAACCTATTTATTCCAAGTACTCTTCTATAGGACACCATGCCTCCACAACACAAGAACCGAAGGAATGGTCCATCCACAAAACAACTTATCTTGGTGATCCTAGATCTCTATTTGATGCTCCATGAATGTAGTATTGTACATAATATCCAACTCTCCCCAATAAATGGAATGGGAATCACCGTGATGATACCGATGAAGTTGAGAGACAAGGAAAACCTAATGGATAGAATCCAACCATGGTGAAAATTCCAACTGATATACCACCTCACCAACTCACCCCAACACCACAAAAGTCCCAAAAAAACCTAGGATAAAGCTTACTACCTCTTCTAAACATCTTCTTCCCACATCGAGGGAAAACCTTCAAGAACATGTGGTCCTAAAAATAAAACTCTAAGGGCATGTTACTGCAATTGTCATAAGATTGTTTCCCATCCTACACTATTTTAATCCTTTCATGAACAAGATAATAATTCTCTATCATGCTCTTCACCACATAGGGACCAAGAACTACTTCATCCCCAACCTATATATAGTACAATAGAGAATGAAATAGTTGTCTGTAAAACCCCTCAACCAAGGCCATACCAATGGATGAGTGATAGCTATTTTTATAAGAAAATTCAACCAAGGGAAAGTGTCATATCCAAGATCCACCAAGGTCTAAGACACATGCCCATAAAATATCCTCTAGTGTCTGGATGTTCCACCATGTCTTCCCATCTATATGATGGTGGGAAGTAGTTTTGAGGTGTAATAGAGTGCCAAAATAATATTGTAACCCCATCTAGAACCATGATGTAAAATGTGAATCCTGATCTAAGAAAATGGATCTCAAAACTCCATGAAACTATACAACATCATCCACATAACTTTTAGAAAAAGAATCCACATCAATCAACTGCTAATTATCTATGAAATGCATCACTTTTTTCATTAGATCTATGATCTCTTAGATAGAATCACAACCTCCATAATCTTGGGGAAAACCTTGGATGAAATCCATAAATATTTCATCCCATTCACACTGGGGAACATAAAAGGTATATAAAAAAACACCAATAACAGGATAATCAACCTTTACTAGAAGGAAAAACAAGAAATTTTCCCCAAAATTACCCACTGCCTATTTCATCTTGAGGTACCAAAAATGAATCCTCAGACCACAAGACATGTTGGAAAATTATAGGTGTACCTCCAAAGGTGAGATATGATACTCATGAAGGTCTCCTACATGAATCACTACTATAACAAAAAACATCCCATGAAACTACACCTAGTTATGAACATCCTATGACCATCCCTATGGAGTATCACCATGACCAACACGGTCACACATCACCTTTTCCTCAGAGTCTCCCCATCGAGACTTCTTCACCTACTGTATCAGAGAGTACTAAACCATCATATGAAAAAAATCTCTACCGTATTATACCATTTAATTTAAGTGAAAGTATACAAACTCCTCCATTACTCTCCAAGAAACCCCATAATTCTGAAAAACATCCTTCCCTGAATTCTTTCTTAAGGCATCAGCCACACCATTCCATTTTCACAAGATGTAAGAGATATCAAAATAAAAATTCTAAAGAAACTCTATCCTCCTCCAGTTCCACTAATTCAGATCACAATGGGAAAAGATATAACTCAAGATCTTTTGATCCTTGAAGACCATAAAGTGACCCCAAATGCAATAATGGAGTTACAACTTCAATGTAAATACAACCGCTACTAACTCCTAATCATGGGTGGAATAGTTACTCTTGTGGGTATATAAATTCCAAGGTCCATAAGAGATCACTGCTCATTTATTCATCTATATGAATCCCAAGACTAGACATGAAGCATCATAAAACACCTAAAACATCACAACCTCATCAGAAAACAAAAACACTAGAGCTCCAACCATCTCCCCCTCCAGGTAACTGAATTCTATCTAAAACTGACCAGTCTATACAAAATCCCTGTCTTTCCAGGTGAAAACTATCAATGGGGATGTAAATTAGTATAAATAAGTCACAAACCTTTGATAATAGCTTAAATGACCAAGAAACCTGCAAATTTATGCCATGTTATTGGGCACTGGACAAGAAATAACTGCTTCAACCTTTGATGGGTCTACTACCACACCCTACTGAGACACCACATGCCCAAGGAAATGAATTAATCATGTCCAAAAACTTACACTTGGAAATATTTCCATAGAGTCGGTGGACTAAAAGAACCTGTAAGATTTATTTGAGATGATTAACATGCTCCTACCTTAATTTTGAGTATATAAAGATATCATCAATGGATAAAATGAAAAACTAGTATAGGAACTCATAGAACATAGAGTTAATAATCCCCATGAACATGAATGGTGAATTAAAAACACTGAATAGAATGACTATAAAATCGAAGTGACCATATCTTCATTCAAAGGAATTCTTCAGGATATTATCATCCTTAACCCTTAGTATGTGATATCCAAACCATAGATCAATCTTAGAAAACCAACTCAACACTCTAGCCAATTGAAAATATCATCTATTCTCAAAATAGGGTAATGGTTCATGAATTTCACTTGATTTAAACTCTAATAGTTTACGTAAAATCTCATAATACTATCAACCTTATTGGTGAAAAATAATATAGAACCCCACAAAAAGACACTAGGTTGGATAAAACACTTCTGTATCATATCACCTATCTAAATCCTCAAATACCACAACTTAGAAGGTTTCATTTGATTAGGATCCATTTAAATCAGAGAAGAACTAGGCTACAAGTCTACCCCAAAATCGACATCACATTGCGGGGGTAGTGTCACTACCTACTCTGGGAAAACATAAAAGAACTCCCAAATAACGTTTGGGACCTCCACTATCCCAACATCCACTAATTCCATTGACAACTCATCCATCAAAGAAATTTAGGGGCTCCACACACCAACAAAACACCTAACAACCCCGATCACCAAGGAAAACCACATTCCAACCATCCATATCTGAGAAAATGAATCTCTTATGGAAGATACTATTAAAAACACCTATGGAATACAACCATTTGATGTTAAGGATAAAATATTATTGCTGCATCTGTTGCAAGGATATATACTCATGAGACTGATGTGGCCCCATCATTAGTCTTCACCCCCAACACTCATTAAAAAAGATGTTTTTGGACTCTGAATGGCATAGTGAATACTAGGGGAATGGAAAGCCTCTCTACATATTGTACCCAAGAATAGGCTAGATAAAGTAAAAAAAGAGTGTGAAGCTCATAAATCAAAGAAGGCACCAATAAGGGTACTAAAAAAATTGATCGTACAAATGAAAATATATAGCCCCTCTCACATAGCCTCCTCTATTGCGTGTAACTGACCACGCCTAGATCCTTTACCTATCTTCTGATGACCACCTCTCTAACTATACTTGGGTCAAGGTCCCTAATAATGAGGAATATCCTAGGGTTAGGCTCCACCTTCTCTATCTCCCCTCAGCAGAGCATATGCCTATTGCCCCTATTAGTGGAGCAGTCTCACTAGAAACAGCTACTGAGGATGGTATTCAACATATATACATCCACTAAACTGAGCATGAGGAACCAATCGGAATTGGTGTTAGTGATGGACATGAACCCGATAAATAAAACACACTGTAAAAAGGCCCATAGAAAATTAATGGAAACCACTGGCTCTATAATTTTGGAAAGGAAGATGTTGAGGTCGAATACCCATTGGTCAAAACCTAAAAGATCTTGGAACCTAAGACCTTCCACTGATAAATATGATCCTTGATGAACCCTACTAGTTACCCTTTCACGATTAACATCCTCGCAAGTATATCCACTTGATCACACCCACCATCTTATGAACCTCCAGATACATCAACAACAAAAAAAGAGTAACTACATACTGCATAGAAGAAATAAGGGCCTCCTCAAGACATATCACATGATACTCCTCATCTAGAAAAATATATTGGGAAAACATAGAAGGTATTTGAACTTTATTCCTAACTCCAACACTCAAATACTCCCATATTTAAGTGATAGAAGCACCTGCCTCTTCACTACCTTAATTGTCAATCAAAGGAACTCGGTCCAGAACTCCTTCTAAAAGTCAACCCATGAAACATATTCCTCCTTCAGCTCACCGAGATACAACATCCACCACTAACACATATCTCCTGGTATCTAACTAACTGTTGAAAGGACCTAGTATCGCATTTTGGTCAAGATCAAACTTTAAGAGATCCTGAGATCCTCCATAAAACTCTCCATCTCCACATCTGAAACACAACCTTCATACTTACTCAAATAATGCTGTTTAAAAGAAAATAAAATCCTCAACTGAGCCTCATCCACCTTTTCTAGATCAAACCTAGGACAATTAATCGGTTCATCGTAGTAAACCTCAAATGACTGATCCACATGTAGATGAAAAATAGGATCCACAAATGAAAGAAGAAGAAACTATTTCATTAGACTAGGTATTATGGATTTTTATTTAGATTTATTTAAATTAAATTTATTCATTTTAACCTTACCAAAACTACCCAATTTAAACAAGAACACAAGTCATCATGATCCATGTACCTCTTCCTAGGTCTCCACCCTACAAATAGGTCCACCTCACATGATTTTTCAATAAGCTCAGATTCTATCCACTGGATCATTGAGGGCCCTAAAATCTCTTGTCCTATCTGGTCTCTCTGGCCTATGTGACACAACAAGGTCAAATATCATTGTTTCTTTACTAACCCATGAAATCCTAATGGTCCCTAAGTCCAAAATCCATTATATATCTGAACCATCACCTTTGATACCACTCTATCATGAATGCATCCCTCCAAAGGTAACACAATGAGGGGAGAGAAATAATGACCTCTGAGCCCTGCCTCCTGTAGGCCCCAAGCTAGAGACTTGATCCAGGGGTATAAAAATATCATGAAATGGGAGAAAATACCCACTATAATAATATTGGATTGGGAGATAAGATTATTATCCACAAACAACTCTAAGGAATAACATAAAATCAACCCAAACCATCCTATAATGAAAGTATAAATAAAACCGATATGGATAAAAGTATCGAAAAGTAAATACCCTAAAGCAATGCTAAATAAGAAGCACAACAACAATCCAAAGGTTTGAGCTAGTAATGTCCAGAACAGTCTATGTAATCCTCATGGAAACCTGAAAATCAGTTTATATATATAGGGTGAGTATACAAGTATACTGAATAGGAAAACCATAGTCTCTTGTGTACATGTGAAAGAAGAATACCAATACACCTATGAGAAAATAGCAGAACAATATAGAACCTATATTGGTATACGAATCAAATCCAACCTCACCAAGATGTAGTCACCAAATAATGCAATCCAAATAATATAATATAATAAGAAACATATCGATAAAGGGTACCCTACAACACTTTTCAGCTAGTATTACACTCTCACACCCCAATGGTGTATATCATGTTTCTCCCATATATTTTGTATACAACAACAACCCACAAGCATGGTCACATAAAATCATTCCCACAAACACCTGAGCTCTCCACCACATAATCACGGTCAAATTACATATCGACCGAAAACACCTCGGTTATCACACATCCGCAACCAAGACCAGAGTAGAAGGGTATCATGAACATGAAGGAAATAAATATCATTCCCTCATACTAGCATGAACTAACCCCACTGTAAGATACCACATCCCATGACATCCTTCCCATAAACACCTGAGCTATGTAACATCTCACTCGAAGACACCTGGGCTCATTTCCCGATAAGCACAGCCATATCAAAACTATCTTGAAGAAACCTAGGATATCAAAAGCACCATCTAGTTCACTAAAAAACCTTTTTACATCACATCCTTTTTAATAATTACCTCATGTGGAAGAGAGAGCGATATAGTTTATGTTACCATCCATTCATCGTCCTCACCAGATTTCGGCAAAAACACCCCCACGTGACTTTGAAGTTATCAACACATAGTGTTTGGCATGGGTGGGTTGCTTATAGAAATAAAAAATAATATTTAAGAATATAAATAAATCCATACACACAATACCAACTAATGGGTTCACAATCAAAATCTAACCAACTCACAACATTTCCACTTTCACTACTACCTCTAAATGCATAACACCACACAAGACACAAAGCACATTTCACATTTCCAATCGATTCCCATTATCTATCCCATTCATTTCATTATTAATAATCAACCACATTAAGTACACAACCCATTATTTATTTTTTCATTAACCATTCCACCCCATTAACCAAACCAAACCCCATCCATTTCAATCATTATTGAATAATTATTTATTCCATCACTACCTAGAAATCTAGTACAAAACAACCACATATCATAAGAAACTCAACATCCCCATAGAAACATAATCTCGCCATCCCAAAAACACATCCAAACAATAACCACCCCATAGAATCCAAATCATAACAAAAAAACCCATCTCATGGCCCCCAAAAGCATGGCCACACAACAGCCACCTCGCCGCTTCAAAAGAATGACCAAAATAACCAACACCTCACAATCCAAAAAGCACGACCACACCAACCACCACCTTACCACCACAAAATAATGACAAAAACAACAACCACCTCGCTGTCCAAAAAGTACAGGCACAATAAGCACCACTTCAATGCCCCAAAAGCTCATCCAAACAACAACCACCTCGCTACAGAAAAAGAATAACCAAAACAACTCATCAACCACACATTGCATCGAAAATACACATCGTTTCCCCAAGACATTACCACACATCATAACACATCAAAGATAATTTTACTTAATTTAACATAGTGTATTTTATCACATCGTACTTTATTTTAGGGGTGTTATCACACAAACCATAATATTTGGGAAACCATTTCATTAGATAAATATAAGTGGTTAGTTAATTTCCATTTTAGGGTGGTATCGCAACAATCACAACATACCTAGTAGTCACATCACATATCATATAGCACAATAAAATACAACAAAGACCACATTTTTTAGTGGGGAATCAGGCTCGTATAATAAATCATATCACAATAATATCAACGTTGTAAAAGAATATGAATCATTCCCACCTTTCCCCCTAAAATTTCAATTAACAAATTCTTTTTCTTTAATTAATCTAGAAAAATCATAACCCATAGATTAATAAGAGTAAACCCCTCCCATATAATATAAAATAAATATAAATGAGGTATTACCTACATCAATGAATTTTTATGACTTGCTGCACATTATAGGGTAAAGAAGAAACGTCTGTAAACCAAATCCGCACATGGGAAACCATGGATCAACCTATACCGTACTAAAATATCCAACAAAACACAACCCAACTAACACTCCGAACCAAAAAAAAAATCTCCATAGTGAACCCCCAAGAGAAAAATAAAATAAAAACAAATGGAAATAATAATAACTCCCCATAGATCACCAACATTGATCCACCAAAGCCAACAAACCAAAGAGGGAGGAAGGGGGATAGAAGATCATCTTGTTTCCCCTCGGGATATTTCAAAACAAGAGAGAAAGAGGTGCAGAAAAATGAATGATATTTGACTAAAAAAGGAACTTAAAACCTAGAATCCTATAGGTTTCACATCATGTAAATGTTACATGATGTGTAATCCTTGGGTTTTTCAAAATTCCCACATTTCTCCAAAAAGCGCATCTTCTTGTCCTTTATTTAATACACATCAGGAATTACATATGCACGATGTGTAATCCATCTCATAGTTTCCCCATTATCCATATAAAATCCATGGACCAACTGTCTTCACTGGCTGTGAGCCACCATTACACATCGTGTAAACCATAAATGTTGTGTATTTCTTGTATCAGCTCTACTACACCTCCAACCTTCACAAAAAACTTCTAAAACCTTCCCTGAACACCTCTAACCATTGAAAATGGAAAATTAACAGACCGAGAAGGCATGGATCGTTATAACCTAGTATAATTTAATAATAATTAATTAATATTTGTCATGATTTTGAAAGTGATTTATATTCCTTGTTTAAAAAAATCCAAATGGGTAGATTATTGAGACCAATATATTTTTTCGGAGATTATTGAGCCTCACAAAAAGATAGTAAATTGAAGAATTGTTTTTGACCTTAGGGGATATTTTTGAGACCAAATGATATTTTTATGGGATATGGAGTTTAAAAAGTGTCTTTTAGGATGTGGATATAGAATAATTATTGGAGAGGAATAAGTTGATAAGTTTATTGTGTTGTATTTTGTTTTCAATATGTAAATCATATTCAAACTCACATAAAATAAATTTCATTATGTGAGGTCCAGATTATTTTTAGTTTTAGAGGTATTTGGAGATATATTGAAAAGTTTGGAACTATTTGGATGACATATATAAGTTTTTTTAGAGTGGATCAGATTATAATTGAAATTTGGATAAGTCTTTGGAAATTAAGAATAAATATAATGCTTCATCTAAGAATCTTTAAGAAAAATATAAAAATTTGGATATGTTATTAGTGGGTAAGGGTAACTACATTGGTTAGAATGATTAATTTTGAGTAGATGGTTTGTAAATTTGACAAAATCCTTAAATATATATATGTGTTTTTTAGAATTAACATGAGTCATATTAGAGGAAAGGGAATTGAATAATAGTAACTATGATCAGTGACTAAAAAAATAGACTAAGTCCTAAAATGTTTGAGTAATTTTATAGAAATCATAAGTGTCATTTCAAACAGAAATAAAATTAATACGGTTTTTGTAAAATTCATTTTGATTATAATGAATTTTTATATGGGTTATTATAGAGAAGTTATACAAATTATGAATTTTTAGAATTTAAAATAGAATCATATTTGGAAGTTAGAGAATATTTAAGAATAATTATTTTGTGAAATTAAGGAGAATTTATAAATAAATCAGTTGATGTTGAAGCTGTTATTTAATGGAAGAAATATCCTGAAAGGAATTCACTATTTAAGTAGTTAGAAAATAATGTTCACACTGTGAAAGTATTTTCACATCCTAATCATTAATATTTTTGGAGAAGAGAATATAATACTTACACCATTATGAGAAGATATGAAAAATAAGTTTCATTTAGCTTTTAGGAAGAAATATGATTTACAATGTAGTGACCCGATCCCTTTACATAAAACATTTTACAATTTAAGCATAATTAATCATCAGAGTACAAGCCAAGGATCATTAATTCTAGTGTCTTTGAAGACTAGGTGCATATAACATAAAACATGGGGCTAAAAAATCTTCTTTATTAAATCTCCATAAAGATCTTCTAACTTTCTCAGTGCCCTTACATCTGCATAGGGTACCCTGGGGAAGACATGAACAAAGGGATGAGCTAAAAATCCCAGAAAGGGAATGAACATACGGATACATCTCAAGAACATGAGTAATGAGGCATGACATAAAGATATCCGAAGCATGAAACTAATAAAATAATTTAATATAAAAATGGGATCATATAAACATGGAATCATATAAATGTGGTAGAATCATAAAACTTTTATTTAGTACGGGTTAAGGCTAACCGCCAATCCAGTTTCCCATTTCCGTACGGGTCAAGGCTAACCGCCAATCCCGTTTCACATCACATCTCATGAGACTTATCCTTACCCAATGCATTGGAGCGCAATCTAGGTGCACCCATATCAACATTTTCATGAATATTTTTTCTATATAAATATTCTTACCACACAAATCTTCTTTCCACATGATTAATCATACATAATAAATTGTTCATAAACAAAAGGTTACCTATGGAGAGAATTGGGTACCGCAATCATGACATAAATCATAACCAATGAGTGTATCATGAAGTTTTCTATTAAAGAAATGGATTAAAACATACATGGAAGTTCATAAGGTTATTTAGGCATAAAAGGTGGTAGGTGGTAACAAATAGAAGTGACATCACATAAGAAATGTATTTGAGAGACATTAGCATTAAAACATTTTTGTGCGGTTTTAAGGAAAATACTAGAGAGATTTTTAAAATAGTAAAGAAGAAATTATTTTATATCAAACCAGAATTGAACCAAGAAGGTTATCATAATAAAAATACTGAATTTAAAAAGACAATGGTGTCTTAAAACAGAAGATAGAGTGCACTTGAAATTGGGTAAAAGTTCGGGAAGTTCTTTTTAAACGAGTGTGCTTATTGGGAATTATCGAGGAGAGATTCACATAAAATCATGTATATCCCAAAAATAGAACGAGAGATGGATCTTAGAACATGATATTGGAGAATATAATTTTTTTTTGAAGTTCTACATAAAAAGAAAAGACAACTATATTTTGGTAAAAAGAAAGATAGAGCAACCTGAAGGAATAAAAGAAGTTCGGGTAGAATCCATTACGGTATTAGGTGTAAATAAGAGGGATTTATGAGAGAGATAAGGGGTTTATCATAATTTATAAATCATTAGGGAAGTATGGGGAAGGTTTATAAACATAACCCATCACTTGGTATTACACAAAAAGGCATAACATAGAGAACAACCTTGATTAAGAGTGAAAATGGGAGGATCCCTTATCTTAAATTCGTTGGTGTTCTCCACTTGTTATTAATGACCTAAATAAACAAATCAGGCTTATTAATTAATAAGTTGATAACCTATTCTATATTTTTTTTATTATAACCCTTTTTAGTTCATTCAAATCCTTTTGATTAGTTACAAGGTTCAATTTCATTGTTCGGGCTCATTTGTTTACTTGGCTTTAAAAGATCAGTTCACTTATATTCAAGTTTGGATTATAACAAAGATGAAAGTGGTTGTCCAAAATTGAAGTAATATTCTTTAGTTCATATCCAGGAGATTACATGGTTTTAATTTTAATTAGGTTACTTGGAGTGAAGTCGAATTATTATATATATAACCATAGTGATAACCGTTTTTGTTAATTGATGGATTTGATTACAAAGAATGTGTTTTGATTTATTACTTAATTCCATTTTTACCAAAGGATTAAAGAAAAAAATAGGATATATTACATATATAATAATCTGGTTCAACCATAACAAAAATGGTTTCACGACCAGAATTAAATATAATAATAGAAATTGAGAAACCGTTGTCCTAGAATGTGCTAAATTAGCACATCTCAAACGGTGCTTTAGTTTCTTTCAAATAAAAGTTTGGGGAAAGGAGAGAAGATAATGAAATATACCACTAGCATGAAGAAATTCCAGTACATGTATGTTACTGGATTTATCATACTATTATGGTGAAGGGAGGTGAGGAATGAAATAAAAAATAAAATAACTTAAAAAAAGAAGAAATTGGGAAGAAGAATTTACCTCTTGAGACTTCCTCCTTTGAGAACCTCTTAACGGGAGAGGTTTTGGTATTTTGAGGAGGCTGAGAGCTTCTGGAAGTGGGGGAGGACCTTGGGGAGAGATTTTGGCAGAATAAAGGCAAGGTACAAGGCTTTATAGGATTGAATAGAGGAGGGATTGAAGGGGGGTTTTATAGTGGAGGAGAGGAGGGATTTCATAATATTATAATCATTAATCATTTATTTCTTCCCAAGACAAGGAATAGTAAGTATTCCATGACCAAGAATAGTGATTTTATCATGTGATACCGAAACAATTGGGCTTACATCATCATAACATCATCGATGACTCAATTAATCTGTTATTTAGCATTTATTGTGAATTATCAGATTCTACTATTCATAAAAAATTCAAGTATTTCAAAAAAATCCCAAAAATTCACCCTAACCATTTTTCGATGTGTAGAATCCAAAAATGAAGTCCATTTTTCAAAACTAATTTTCTAAATTTTATTATTTTAATATTTAATTAAATTAATAATTTATTATCAAAACCAGTTTTAAAACATTCATTAATTTAATCTCAAATATAGGTATATCGTACTTCCAACTTGAATATTATTTTTATACCTCCATAGGTGAGGTTACTATTCAGTAGGGTATATCACTATTCATAAGGGCATGTTACTATTCATTAGGGTAGGTTTCTATTCACCAAAAAATTATGTTTTCCTTATCGGACTCTAAATAACTTACTGATTACAATCGTGTATACTAGATTTTCGAAATTCCAAGCACAAAAGTGATAAACTTACGTTAAAAGGTCACTTAGCACTTATTAGTTCATTATGTTGTGTTTTTATGTGATTTTATGACATAATTATGAGAAGGGAAGTTTCATTGAAAAACATTGGGTCGTTACATACACCATAAAGGAAAAAGTCAAGTTGTAAAAGGAAGAATCATTTAAGGATATCTGTTCAATCACATTTCAATTCATGAAGATACACTGTGAGTTATTCTAGAGTTTTCATGAAAAAATATAACGATTTAAGAAGAAGTGGGGAGTAGAATAGATGATATATAAGTAGTTAAAATAAATTTTTTATTTTAATTTGAAGTTAAAATTCAAATTCAAATGATAAGAGTTATTATAGTATGTATGAAAAAATATGAATAGGGTAATTCTTATATACTTCAGGTGATGTAAAATGTGATGTATTAAAGAAAAATAGTTATGTGTGGAAGTGGTGTGTGTGTATTTTAGTGTACATGAAAATAAGATAGAAGAGGATGAAGACTTGTAGTAGTGCAATTAAATGAATAAATAGATAAAGAGAACACATGATTGATTTTTGTGTGAGATCATCACAACTGTTACAAGTAGTGAAGAAAAAATGAACAATAAAAACAATTCATAAAAGTAAATAAGTGAAATAACACTATAATTATTGAGAGACACTCATCAGTGGAATAATGATAATACATAGATCAATATATAATAATACCATCATATTTTGAATTTCATTATATAAATCATCGCATTTCTTATCACATTGATTATTGGATCAAGTTACCATATTTTCCACCATTAACTAAGAAAAATAAAATAAAGTTAGGGGGCCTTAATACTTAGCCAATAATCATATTAAAAGTCAACATTGAACAGATAAAGATAAAATTGTAAATGAAAATTATATCCTAAATTGTGATTCCAAAAGTTTCAATATAGGTAATCCATGGTGATAGAATTATCCCTAGGGTTATTACTCAGGTGTTATAGTCATAATATATAAAAATAACTAGACCATGCTCTAATACCAAATATAGGGACCCATCCATTTACACATATTATTAAATGGTTTTAAGCATAATTAATCATCAAATACAAACCAAGGATCGTAAAGTCTAGTGTCTTTGGAAGATTAAGTACATAATTAGAAAGCATAAAACCAAAATAAAGGCATCTTTTATTTAAAATACATAATGGGATAATAACTTTGTTTGAGCTCTTATATCTATATAGGATAACCTGGGGAATACCTGAATAAAGGGATGAGATAAAAAGTGTAGTAAGGAAATACAAATGGAAATAAATCATAACACCTGAGTTAGAAGGAATAATATGATGACATAAAAAGGAATGGAACATGAATAAATATATGGATGAATAATATGTAGAACATGGGATACTATAATCATGGAAACATAAGAATGTGGAAGTAACATATAACATTACATAAACATGATTCAAGGATAACTTCCAAGACTATATCACATAGTGGATAATGTCCCATAAAGGAATTTGGTTTACTCCCTATCCCAATGAAAGGAAATTTCATGGGAAATCTCAAATGATGTTAGTTTATTTGGGTAATTTAGGTGCAAAAAAGTGGTTTACCAAGGTCGTGTCTCAAAGGAGGAAGTAATTAAAACAACATATTAAAGGTATTTTGAAAATAAAATAAAATAAAATAATGACACTATTTAAAAGAATGGGGGGGGGGTGTTAGGTTTATAAAGAAAGAATAAGTATGATGGAATAAGATTGTATTTTTTTTTGTTTTTGAAATGAATTGAGATTTATGAAACATAATGAGAAGTTATTTTTTTAGAAAACTATTTTTTAGAAGGCATAATTGACCTAACTCTATCTCTTCACTTACTTATTAATCATTATAATTTAAATTAACATCCAATTAATTATAATCCCTTAATTTATTAACCTCCAAAAACTATGATAATTAAATTTACCACAAAGATGAAATGAATTAACCCTAGGATAACTTCAAAACATGTAATCACAACACCCTTCTTTTATTTTTATTCCAAGGCTATCCTGTGGTCAGTGGTAAATTAGAGCATATATTCGTTATGGGAATAAGGTTGAATTGAGTTATAAGATTTTATTTTAACTCTAAAAATAGATCCTATATTGTTTTGGTTTACCTATTAAGATTTCTATCTCCCAACTCACACAATTCTTAACCTCACATATTTTTTTTAATTATTCAATTTTTTGCGTAGTTTATTTTAAATTAAAAACTCAATTCATAGATCATATTAAGTTAATTCATGTAACATTTCAAGTTTTAATATAAGGTTTATTTATTTAAATAATAATTCAATATTAGAAAAAATAATTATAAAATTTAAATTAATATCAAACTATCAAATAAAAATGTAAATAAATAAATAAAGAAATTAAAATGATACTCCTAAAAGAAACTTTTTTAATAATTATGTTTATTTAGTTAATTTTATCAAATAATTATTACATGATTTTTTTTAATATAATGAATTTATTTTCATAAATTATTAATTTTTTTTATTTATATAACTTTTATTTTAATAATTAAATTATAGGAATTCTAATTTAAATAAATAAATGATTTATAATTATAAATTTTTAAATTTATATAAATTAATTTTGTGAAATTAATGGTAATGATAATAATAATATTAATAATAATAAAGTGTAAAACACTTTTTTAGAATATTATTATTATTATTTTTAAGATAATTTATTTATTTTATTTTGTTATGGTTTTATAAAATTTGGAAATTATAAATATAAATAATTATATTAATATAAAAAAATATTTTTATATATATGATTAAAAAACCATACATGTTTTGTAAAATAAATGGTAAAACATAGAAGAAAAACATAATATGAATGTTTAAAAAATGATAAAAAAAGAAAAAAAGAAAAAAAAGGGGTGCAAACGTGAGACTCTAATATAAATTGAAAAAAATAAAAAAATTACAAGAAATATTGATATGAGAAAATGCGAAGGAAGAAAAAATGTAAAAAAATTTAAAAAATGGAAATAATATTAATATATAATAATATAATAAAACTAACTTGATGGGAAAAAAGGAGAGATAAGATATAATAATGCCTTATAATCATAAGTAAATGTGAAAAATGGAGAAATAATGAAATGATGTAATAATAAAATATAATAATAATTATAACATGAAAAAAATGATAATTAAAAAAACTAATATAATAATATTATATTCACGCCGATGGATAATATTTCATTTTTTATAAAATTTCTACATGAGGTTTAGGCTTCTTTCATGTTTCACTTGGGAATAAGATAATATTTTAAGAGAAAGCATGGAATATTGTGGTTCAAACTGGGCATATGTATATTTGTACAACAATGATTTATGGGGTGCATATATATATATATATATATATATATATATATATATTTGACACTATGGCATTGCAAGGGGCCCGAATGGGGTTGTTTCTTTGAATCCCTTCATTATGGGTGGGTTTAGTTTTCCCAGTTTTGAAGATCTATTGTTGTGTAGTCTTTTTTCTATTGTAAGGGACTAATCTTGAGATCTATTTTGTTAGGAGTAGTATGCAACAGATATTTTTAGGTAAGGGGTTTATTCAATTTTTTTAATTAAGGGATGATTTTTATTTACAAATTTATATATACTTATGTATATTTATATATTTTCAGTATCTACAAAATAAGGATGTTAACATTTTTATCAAGTTTATGTTTTAGAAAACAAAGTCTTAATTTTTTTTTCCAAATTTTGATTTGAATCATATTACTTCTAATAAATATAATAATATTTTTATTTATTTTCAAAGAAAGCTATATATATATATATATTATGATGAGACTTAATGATATAAATAATTATTATATGATTTTAAATAAGTTGTCTCAAAATAATAACAAAAATTTGTTTTGTTATTGTCATCATTAAATTGTTTCTTTTTCAAATAAAATGTGAAAATGTTAATATTTTATGTATATGCTATAATTTTATGTTCACCATTTATTTGAATGATAAAAGTTATCATATTATGTGAGAATTGATTTTTATATGTCCAAGTATGTTATTCATAATTAATATTTGGAATTCATCTAAGATATTGTTGAAATACCATTAATTTTAATTAAAGTATTCATTAATTTATTAAGATGTTATATTTATGTATTTTAAACAAGAGAAATTATTTATACGTATGAATTCCTCATAGTTAATTATTTTCATAAATTCATAAAAATAATATTATTCCTTTTAAAGAAAATTTGAAAGATTATTTTCTAACTACGAAATAATTTAAGTATGGTTTTGAAATATTTTCGGGTTATGAGTGAGAAAGTAATGTCCAATTAAAATGTTGTTTTATATTATAGAACTAGAGTATTGAATGAAAAGTTATGGTATGGGGAGTGAAACCATGATCGAAAGGGGATGTTGTCCCACATGTTACATGGTTAAGTAGCCTAATGATTTTTCTTATGACCTACTGAGTACCATGATTAATCAATAAAAATTATTATTTTCAAAATGGAGAAATGCAATGTAGTATTTATAAATATAAATTATTTTGAAATTATATGGTTTTCAAAATAATATACAGTATATAAGGATATTACAAAATCATTTCATTATTTAAAAACCCTTCTATGTATCGTTTTTTATCAAATGATTTTTTGAATAATATTTTTTAGTTTCCAAATAAGTTTTTTTCAAAATGGTATTAAAAACACTTACTGGGAAAATTAAATTCTCTCCCTATATTTAAAGTTTCTTTTATATAGGTTTAATAGAATTTCAATATGCCATTTATTTGATATAAGGTTTAAGTTCATGCAATGACTTCTGTTTAATTTTTTTGTTCGACTTTGTTAATCTATAATGTATATGTTTAATTCTTCGAAACCTTGAACATAAAAGGTACTAGAGTGTATATTGTGTTGTTTATTTTTTAAGTTTACTTTTATAAAAAAAATACATAGCATTTTTATGTTATGAATCTAGTAGAAAGTGTTTTAGGATTTATAATTGGTATCAGAGTGATGGTCTTGAAAAATTTAGAGATTAGGTTTTTTCTAAGTAGTATCTTATAGAAGTTTATAAGTTCTTGTTTTTCTAATTCTAAATAAGAAAATTCAGAATTTTTAAGAGTCCAATAAAGGAATTGTGAGTGTGCAATTTTTTTAAGGGTGGAATAATGTTATATATCGAGTTTTAATAGAATAATTATTTATTTAAATAATAATATAAAATTAGCAATAATAATTAAAAAATTGTAATTGTTATTAAATTCTAAATTAAGAATAAAAATAAATAATTGAAGATATTAAAATGAAACTCTTTAATGAAACTTTATTAATAATTGATTTTCATTAATTAATCTTATAAAATAATCATAACTTGATATGCTTTTATATAATTAATTTCTTTTCAAAAATTATTAAATTATTTTTGTTTATATAACTTTTGTTTTAATAATAAAATTATAGTAATTTTAATTTAAATAAATGAATGATTTATAAATATATTTTTTTAAATTTGGATGAATTAATTTTATGAAATTAAAGGTAATGATTATAATAATAATAAAATTAAGGGTAAATTTTAAATAAATGTATTATTATTATTTTTCAGATAATATATTTACTATATTATGTTTTTATTTTATAAAAATTTTAAATTTTAAATATATATAATTATACTAATATAAAAAAATAATTTCATATATATGTTAAAAAACATTATGTGTTTTTAAAAAAAAATTGTAAACCATTTAAAAAATGTGGTATAAATGTTTAAAAAAGACAAATAAAAAAAGGCAAAAAAGAAAAAAGTGGTGCAAATGAAAGATGATAAAGAAAATAGAAAATAAATAAATAAAATGAATATAGATATGAGAAAATTTAAAGGAAGAAAAAACTCTAAAATGGTTAAAAAAATTGAAATGATATTAATATATAACAATATAATAAAAGTAACATGATGGAAAACAAAAAAATAGAGATAAGATATAATAATTCTTTATAATCATATGTAAACATGAAAAAGAGAGAAATAATGAAAAGATATAATAATAAAATATAATAATAATTGTAACCTGATCAAAAAAATGATAACGAGACAAACTTATACAATACTAATATATTCCCATCAGCCTATAATATTTCTTGGTTTATAAAATTTCAACCTGAGGTTTAGGCTTCCATGATGTTTCACCAAGGAATAAAATAATATTTTAAGAGAAAGAATGGAATATTTCAGCTCACATTACTTATATGTATATGTTTATGCCAATGATTTATAGTGTTTATATATATATATGACCCTATAGAGTTGTAAGTGGGACGAATGTGGTAGTTTTCTTAAATCACTTCTCCGTAGGTGGGTTTGGCCTTATGGTTTTTCTTACGACCTACTGAGTATCATGATTAATCCATAAAAATTATTATTTTCAAAATAGATAAATCCAAAGTAGTATTTCTAAAGAATTATTATTTTGAAATTATATGGTTTTCAAAATAATATACACTATATAAGGATATTTAGAAAATTGTTTCATTATTTGAAAACCCTTTTTTAAAAATTTGTTACTACCAAATGATTTGTTTGAATAATTTTTTATATTTTTCAAATAAGTATATTTATAAATGGTTTTAAAAACCCTTACTGGGAAAACTAAATGCTCACCCTATGTTTTAAATTTACTTTTAATTATCTTAGTAGAATTTCAATATGGTGTATATTTCATATATGGAGGCACTGCGCGAAAAGGCTTTTGTTTATTTTTTCAACTTTGTCAATTTGTAATGTATGTGTCCAATTATCCAAAACCTACACTAGAAAATGTCATAGAGTGTATAATGTGTTCGGTATTTTTATTTTTTACTTTTATAAAAAAAATACAAATAATTTTTATTTTCTAAATATGAAAGCTCATGTTTGGGGATTTATAATTACAGTACCTCATTGATTCAGAATAAATAAATGAATAAGGTAAGAGGTAGATTCATTACATTGAAAAAAAACTCTTCCATGGTCAGTGTAGTCATCGTAAAACAAATTGAATTCACAATGGTTTAAAAAGTTATACCCTTATTATATTCCTACTGTTGAGTTCTATCCCAAAGAATTAAATAAATTAGGAATGAAACTGAAAATTATTGAATAAATGTGAGATAAATAGATATTTTATTAAAATAAAAACCATATTACGATAAATAAGAGGAAAATAATAGAATTTTGGATGAGATCAAAGCTGTATATCTTCCCTCCTCAAATAGTGAATTTAAATTTAAAGGAACCACTTTTACTTTTCACCCAATCCTCTAAGGCACATAAAACCCTCCCCAAATTAGAACAACAAAAATTTATATTGGAGGGGTGTCTAGGGTTTCAAGACTTTTCAAGTGTGAATGAGTAATTATTCCAAATATTTTAATCTAATTTTTAAAAACTTTTTATCCTCCAAAAATCATGGACCAACTATCCTTACATAAGGATTATTTTTGAGAAATTGGGTGCTCAATATTCTCCCCAAATTTGGGTCCAATAAAAGCATGGATGAAGAAGTTATGACACAAATATTGAACTAGTGTCTAATCTAGTGAGTCGAGTCCACATTTGACTTCATGGACCATTTACTCCAATAATACACATGATCCAGCTTAGATGTCCGGACTAATAGTTATTACCCATTAATTTAGGAACAATTTTACAAAATTTTAAGTTAAAATAACTCCCAAAAAAATATTTATGATAGAAATACTATAGTGCACATTAGAGGGAAAAACTAGAATTTTCATCAATTTTTCAAATGATTAATCTAATCCCAAATATTTTATAAATAAAAATATTTAACACAATGTGCGGAAATTATATCATATATTATCAATAAAATATTCAATAAAATTGTTTTTTATCAACTCCCCACACTTACATGGTTTCACTCCTGGGAAAAAGATCATATAATGTATTCCAAAAAAATTGTGAAAAACTATACATGTTCATATTCCTTAATCCAAAATGGAATTATAGGAATGTAATAATCCCATAAAGAGTCAATACTAACAAAATTTTAAAGTTATCGTATCATAAATTTTATCAAAATAAAATCTAGTGAGATTAATGACAGTAATTATAGGAAAAAATGTTATGGGTCTACCATGACATTAATTCCCCATGTGTGTGTGTGTGCCAACCATTTCAATATCTTATCACCACCATTTATTAAATATATTTGTGTCAAGTAAAAAAGTTCTTCATACCTAGTTTAATTCAATAAATGTTTTTATCATTCATTTTTATTAAATTTGACCCACTCAATTAAGCATTACCCAAAGTCAAAACTTATGCTCCCTATATAGATATACCCACGGGTTGTACATTTCATAACTCCCCTATTTATTAATATAATATATATTTTTGTTTGTTTTTTTTATTTTATTTTTGATTTTTTGAGGGAATAAAAATTTTTGATATCAGGTACACACACAGGTCAATTTGATATAGTAATGAAACCGATCAGATGAGAAATGAATGTATAGATCAACCATTGATAAAAGAAGATTTTTTTTCCTAACTTGGATATACCTTCAATTAAGTAGGAAAAATTTTAGAAGCCATGGTTATGTAATTTTTTTTTTAGAAAAATCAATGACACAATTTACTATGAACAAATATCCCAAAGAATGGTGTCAAAATCTAAAAGGTTTTATAATGAAATAACCAATCATATCATCAATGACTTATATTTTTCTAAAAATGAACCCTTGATGTTGAAATATTTCTCACTATTATCATGGTAATAATGAATCTTAAAAACATGTATTTTCTATATGTTCCACATGTAAATGATCTTGTGATATGATATGTTTTTTATTATTTTTATTACTTTTTTTAAAAAATATTATAGAAAACCTAAAAGAAAAGAAACACAACATACAAAAATGAAAATCCTAAATAACTACCCCAAAATATTTTCCCCTCCCCGATACTTAAAATATTTCATGGTTATCAATGTTAACCTATGATATAATATATGCACATTAAATGTCGAATTTTAAATAGGAAAAATAAAATAAAAGTAAAAGGGTTAGGAATAACTGGATATTCTCAAGTGATGATGGGCTCATGTAATGTGATTTAATAAACTACATCGATAGGAAGCCCCTAAATGTATTGATTCAAACGTTTCCCATTAAAAGTAAATCTCTTTCCTGCATCCTCTTGTGTTATCTCCACTGCACCATAAGGAATGAAATCATATAAAACATAAGGACATGGCAATCTGGAACACAACTTACCAAGTATCAGCTTCAATCATGACCTACAATGTAGGAATTTATCTCCTATATGAAACACCATATTTTGGATCATTATATCATGATCTTCTTTTTATATTTCCTTTTAGATCCTTGAGTTCTCATATGATGACAATTAAATCTCCACAATCTCTTGTATTTGTATATTCTTTTGAATTCCAGATTGGTCCAAATCTATGTTGCATTTCTTTATATCAAAATATTCCCAATAAACTACCTCCACATAGAGATGACAAGATCTCCCAAAAATAATATGAAATGAAGGATTACCAATGGGTGTTTTTAATTCCATCCTATAGGCTCATAATTCATCCTCCAATCATTTTCTCCAGTCCTTCCTATTTGTCTGCACAATTTTCTCCCAAATTTTCTTAAAATCCTAATTTTAAACCTCAACATGACCATATTTTTGGGGGAGGTATGGTGTTATGTTTTATGTCTCACCCCATAATTCTAAAGGAGGAAAGAAAAATTCATATTTAAAAAGTGTGTCCCCTGATCACTAATGATATTTTTTGGTAATGAAGACCTAAAAAAATCCATGCCTTGAAAAATTTACTACCACATAATAATTATCATTCCTAGTTTCCTTGGCCTCCACCCATTTGCAAACATAATCAACAAAAACCAAAATATAAAAAAACCAAATAAAATTGGAAATAGACCCATAAAACCAATTCCCCATACATCAAAAATCTCACAGAATAATTTGGGTTATTCTGGAATCTTGTGTCTCCTTGAAATGTTTCCAGTGTGTTGGCAACATGAGAATGACTTACAAATCCCATGAGAATCATGGAATAAGCTAGTATCATATAATTTAGAGTCTATTACTTTTCTAGATATCTGTTGGGGTCCAAAGGGTCCTCTACATGAAAGTGTATGGAAAACATTCATAATAGAATAAAACTCATGATTAGGAACACACCTCTTAATAACATGATCACTATATATGTTCCACAAGTAGAGATCATCCCAAAAATAAAAATTAGAATCACTATTTGATTTTTGGACTTGATGTTTCTTTAAATTTGTTGAAATTCAATAGAAAAAAGGTAGTTAACTAAATCATCAAACCAAGGATGTGTACCTGAGAGTGTATAAAGATTATCATTGGGGAAATTTCCCCAAAGTGGTACTTGGTCCTTGGTGTCAGCCTCTAGTGTGTGATTAATCATACTTATGTGGCCCGCCACTAATTTTTCTAACCCCTTATTATTATTTATCTCAATATCAAATACTTGAAGAAGGAGAATCCATCAGATAAGTTTGGAATTCACAACTGGATTCTTCCAGAGGCACCTCAAAGGTGCATTGTCATAATAAACAACAACCTTAGATCCTAATAAATATGAATGGAAATTATCTAAATCACATAGAATAGTAAGAAACTCCGTTTCTATTGTGGTATAATTTTATTGGGTGGAATCCAAATTCCTCGACGCATAAGAAATCACATGGGACTTCCCTTCAACCCTCTGAGATGAGACATGTCCAACTATGAAGTTGGGAACATCACACATTAGCTCAAATTTTTTTCCCACCATAGGGGTTGTATGATTGGTGGAGTGGCTAGAAAATTATTTATCTGATCAAATGATACCCTATATAAATAATAAAAAAATAAGTCAATATATTTTTACTGCAATCTAGATAATAGTAGAGAAATATTATTGAAATATCTTTTGAAGTGTCGATAAAAACTTGAATTCCCTAGGAATGATATAACATCACACACACATGGAGGATACTACAAGTAAAAAAATAATATCTACCTTAGATCTATCAACATCCTTTTCCATGTTTTGACTCTACATTCCCTAAGACAGTGCCATGTTCTACCATGAAATGCCATTTTAAAAAATTCAAAACTAAATTATTTTTGATAGTATGATTCAACACCTTACCCAAACCAAAGATAAATTCATCAAATGAAGTCCATGCACTATAAAATCATCCATAAATACTTCCATGCATGTATAAATGAAATCTAAAAAAATAATCACCATGAATATCAGAAATGTAACTGGGGAATTGTAAAGTCCAAATAGAATTTTTCAGTAGGAAAATGTACCAAATGGATAACTGAAGGTTGTTTTCTCCTGATCATCTATAGCTATAGGTACTTAAAAATATCCAAAAAATCCATCCAAGAAGCAATAGTTGGTCTTTCCAACTACTCTTTAAGAATTTTACCAATAAATGGGAGTAGGAAATGGTCATTGTGAGTAGATTAATATAGTTTCCTATAATCAATACACACAAGGAAACTATTTTTCAACCTCATTGGAAAAAATTGCTCTCAATCATTTATAACAATAGTAACAACAATTTTCTTCATCATAACTTAAATAAAACTCACTCACTAGGAATATAAAATGTGATATATGTTACATGCATCGAGGAATATTTCAACTTCATTTTTGGAAACATGTAGAAGTATTGGATTAAGTCCCTTTCAGGTTGCCTAACTGGTTTACCGCCACCCTCTAAAAAATGCTCTGTATGAAAATGGACGGGCTAATACCATATAATTCGTCCAACATCCACCTGATTTCCCAAATATTCTCCCTCAAAATATTCAATATTTTCTCTTCATTTTTAAAAGGAATATAGTTAACAATGATAACATGTAATCTTCCACCACTCAATAAGTATGAGTATTTTAGAATTTGTGGCAATGTCTTGAGTTCCAATGTTGGGTGATGTATGGATGGAGAAATTTAAGGAACTGAAATATGTGCACAATGAAAATCAGTATCAAAATAGACATCATTAAATTCATAGAATAATGCATCAAATCCTTCACCATACTCAACAAACATTTCATAACGAGAGGGAACATGATAAAAATTAGAATGTGAAACCACATGGAAATGAAATCCAAGTGGGGTTTGTGAATTAGAAATAAGTGTGGAAGTTCTCTTAGACATCAAACTGTAACTAATTACGGTAATATCTCTAAGCACGAGTCAATCAAAATCCACAGGGGTTTTTATTAGTGGTTCAAAATGGGAGATAAAAAATTAATAATGGTCCTATGATAGGTACTTCATGGAGTCCAAAACATTAAATATAACAATGTAATCCCCAAAATATTTGGAAAGTGTACCCCCATGGACATTTATAATAATTTTTTCAGTTTTGAGGAAGGTCCTACCTATGATAATGGGGTCATAATAATTTACCTGATCATCCTCCATGTTAAGAACATAGAAATCTACTGGAAAGATCATGTATTTTACCCAAACAAGTACATCCTGAAGGACTTCTACTGGATATTATGTATCTCTATTCTCCATCTACACCACCACTCTAGTCTTCTTTAACACACCAACTTATAATGAAGTGAATATATAGCGAGACATAACATTTATGTAAGCTCCCAAACCACATAAATCATCATAAAGTGTAACTTCCCTATGGTTCATGGGATGGTGAATGTCCCATTATTACTGCACTTTTTTGGTATTACATGAGTTGGTGTAATTAGTGATGTCATATTCCTTACAAGATTTATCCTCTCATTTCCCTTTAACTATCTTCTATTTGGTATAATTTTATTTTAAGAATTTATTATACCTTGGGATTTGATTAATTTCTTTATGTAGAGGTATATTAACCTCCACATGCTTGAATGTATCCAAAACCTATTTTTGTATCACCTCTTCAGACATATTCATAGTTTGAACAACTCTATTTGGAATTTGAATTGGTTTAGGACAAACATAATCAATCATTTTCATAAATTTTTATTTATCCTTGGGATTCTCATTAACTGGTCTTGAATGGGGCTTCCTCAAAGTTGTGGTGAATCCCGATGGAAAGATAGGTGAATATGTATCATCCATTTTCTTCCCACTTTTTAATTTTATGTAAATGAAATTCCCCTTGGTATTTGGAGTAAGCTGGGAATGAATATTTCTGGAGTTATTACTTGCCAGTTCATGGTGGGCAGTGGAAATCTTACATTTTTGTGTCTTTAACTCCCTAAAATCTGAAACGTGACTCTTTAGCTCATTCTGTTGATTAAGAATTTTTTTTAAAATTTCATAAATATTAGAATATACATTTATTTGAGAATTACCTTATTGTTGACTTATTGATGGTTGGGATTCAAATATCCTTTTGGCTTGTTAAAAACCCGATTCATAACGCCGATCCAACTAAAAGTTTTTTTTGAAAAGGGGGCCTTTATTGTTGTCTAGATCCACACCTCAGGTCTGATTGTTCCTTTAATCCTTGGTTGTATGTTGGTGAAAAGGAATAATACTCATCAGGGGATTTGTTTTTTTTTGTTGTTTCTAATATGGTATCCCAAGGAATTCCACCATGCAATCCTCTGTCGCTTATAATTAGGGGAAACAGTTAGTTGGGTGTTCTGTTTTATTGAAAATTCCACAAGGCCTCGTAAGAGTGGTTTGAGATGTATTTTGAGCCAAATAAATCTTCCTCACCATAGTGGTAAATTCTTACAACTTTGTATCAATTAAATGATTTTAAATATAGGATGAGATTACATTATGTACTCCTCTAACTTGTAGTGTAACTTGATCTCCAAATTGTCTGAAGATTTTCTACATATTGTCAATCAATGCACGTGCAAAATTTGGTGTTTTTCAACTAATTCCCATCTAGATAAAACATCCACCATGATCTTCTCCATATGTGTGATTCCTTCATATAAGTAATGGATGAGGAGATACTCACTGATTCGGTGTTATGGGAAGATTTTACAAAACTTCTTGAATCACTCCCAATACTCATACACAAACTCCCCTTGGGCTTGCTTGATCCCTAATATCTATTTTTGAATATAATTTTCCTTTTGATGCTGTAAAAAATCTATATAATAAAATAAATTTCAAATCATTACAACATGTTACATTTTATTATTTAAATAATAAATCAATTATTTTTCAGTTCTATAAAGTGAGAATGAGAATTATCTTATTTTTATATGATCTTTAGATAAATTTCATGGTTTTAGGGTAGAGAAAAACACAATAAATTCTTCTAATTTTTTTTGATCCTCATCAGATAATCCATAAAATTTGGGAAGAAGGTGAATTAATTTAGATTTCAAATCAATTTCTGATTAAAAATTAGGGTATATAATATGATTTGGTTGATAATAAATATCTGGAGCAACCAATTCTTAAATGGTTATATTAATTTAATGGTTATTATTTTCATCCATTGGATCTTGTTTTAGGTTTGATTCAGATGTGTTTCCAATTCTAGTGTTCATAGAATGGAGGAATTCACCAACTAGGTGAATGTTGAATCTTTATGTAGACTGATACTATCTGATTCAAGCCCTAAGGATACATTTAATCTGAGGTTTAATATCTAAGAGATCTTCTAGGTTAGTTTATGTCATAAATAAAATAAAAATTAAATGAATAAAATTAAACCATAATAAAAATATGTGAAGTTTGATTTTATGGTCCAATAAAAAAAAATAATAAGAAAATAGGGAAAATTGAGAATGGGTAAAGAATAAAGAAAGAAGTGATCATTAGAATAAAATAAAAAATAAAAAATATACCTATTATTGGTTGAAACAATTACTTTCCAACTCAAAATGATGTTAATACGAAAGGTGCTATCATGGTAACTCTAAAATGATGTTTAGTTTTTTTTTGAAATTTAGGTGTAGGTGAGTGGCTGGCCATCGTCATATATCAAAGGAGGAAGTAATTAAAATAAAATATGAATGGTATTCTAGAAATATAATAAAATAAAATAAATGCAATATTTAAAAAATGTGAATTTTTTGGTTAATAATTCAAGAATAAGTATGCTGGAAAAGATTATATTTTTTGTTTTAGTTTTTAAAATAAATTGAGATTGAGAAAACACAACAAGAAGTTATTTGTTTAGTTTTTTTAAAAGTATTAACTGATATAACTCTACCTCTTAAGTTACTTATTAATAATTACCATATAAATTAATATAAAATTAATTATGATTCCCTAATTGTTTAACCCCTAAAACCGATGATAATTAATTTTACCACAAAGATGAAATGAATTAAACCCTATACTAGCTGTAGAACTTGAAATCGAAACATACTACTTTGATTGTTTTTACAAGGATAGATTATGATCAGTGGTAAATTAGGTCATATATTTATTCTGTAAATGAGTTTTTATTGAGTTACGAGATTTTATTTCTACTCTAAAAATTGAATTAAATTAGCTCATTGATTCAAAATAAATAAATGAAGAAGGTAAGAGGTAGATCGATTACTAAGAAAACTACTCTTCAATAGGTGGTGTAGTCATCGTACAAACTAATTACTTCACAAAGGTTTAGAAAGGGTATACCACAATATTGTTTATAATCATGAGTTCCAAACCAAATAATCAAATAAAATATGAATCAAATTGAAAATATCCAAATAAATGTGAGAGAAATAGAAGTTTTATTGAAATAACAACAACATTACAACAAATAAGAGGAAAATAAGATCATTTTGGAGGAGATCCTAGGATGAAAGCTTCCCTCATTCAATGGTAAATTTAAATGGAAGGTTACAACTTCTCTTATAATACCAATCCTATAAGGAATGATTAAACCCCTATAAATTATAAAAAACAATTTTATAGAGTAGAGGGAAGTTATAGTTTCAAGACGTTCATGTGTGAATAGAGAATTCATCCAAATACTTTAATCCAATTTTATCTGATTTTTTGACCTCAAAAACACATAAACCATAGATCCTTATATAATTATTATTTATGATAAAATGTATTCTTGATATTCTCTAAAAATTTGGGACCAATCCAATCACAGATGAAGATATTATGGCCCAAATACTGAAGTGGTTTCTAATCTAGTGAGTCCAATCCATCTTTTAATTCATGGCCCATTTACTATAATAAAATGCATTATACAACATGGATGTACTAAATGAATTTTTTATCCCATTTAGTGAGGAAAACTATTACAAAATTTTAAGTTAAAATAATACATAGAAAAATATTTATGACTAAAATACTATTGTGCACTTTAAAGATAAAAACTATATTTTTGATCAAATTCTAAAATGAATGATCTAATACCAAATATTTTACAAAGAAAATTATTTAAAAAAATGTGATGAAATTATGTATTTTATTATCAATAAAATATTCAATAAAATTATGTTTTAACATCAAACATGATGTATAATGAGACTAAACATTATCCAATTCATTGGAGCGCTATGTGGGTGCACCCATCATAAGATGTTCATGCATATGTATTCCACATAAGAATCAAACATAATTAATAAAAACAAGGGTTACCTATGGAAAGAAATGGGTATAATAACCATGTCATAAATCATAAACAAAGGGAACATCATAATGTTTTCTATGGAAGAATAGATTTAAATCATACATAGCCATTAATAATGGAAAATCGGCATATATCATGATAAATGATTTCCAATTGAATTGACAAAAAATGTAAAAAGCATGTTTAAGATACTTTAGAAATGAGGGAGGATGGGCATTCGTGTCTCCCTAGTGATGGAGAATCCTAGGGTTTCAATCACCCTTAGTGATTCCATATTATCTAGGATTCAAACTTCCCCCTTCTTCCGATGATGCTGTATCGACAGATACTTCCTTGTCAATTCTAGTATCAGCCGCTCATGTCTCACATGAAGATGTTGTTGTTCACACCTACACTGACGCGAAGAAGATGAATCTGTTGGCCTAAGGTTATAGTTATGTTTTCGGATCTAAATAATCGTGACTGATGGTTCCTAGATCTACTGATTATGAGCCATGTTTTTTATGGAAGGAAGCAACAGTTCCTAAATCCTCTTCCAAAAATTTGGTGATGAGGGATGCTCATGTGACTCATGTTTTGTCCCAAAATACTGATTCACGCGGATCATATGCTGAGGCGATCAATAATCCTTCATTTTCAGGTATAAAATTGAGTGGATCTAGGGCGTTAACATTGATTAAGAACTCATGTACTAGTAGAATAATTCACAAGGGCTCCTCAGATCATGTTGAATCCAATCCTATATAATTCTCCGAGAGAATGGAAATTGGAAACAACTCTCTTATTGCACTCATTGTATTACCCAAAGGTGAATATACCTGGAATCTTGAAGATAAGGCCGGAAGGATCTCTATTTTTTTAGGTTTCTCCAACTGGAGGTGCGTCTCTCTTGGGAGAGGATTTTTTCACTGTTTGTTTCCTTCAGATGAATTGTAGTTTCAAGCATGGGGAATTGGTTCTCTGATGATGAAACCTAGATGTATTCAATTACATTAATGGTCTTAATACTTCAATGTATCACATGCTCAAAATTATTTTTTTCAAGTCTAGGTTCGCTTTCATGGCTTTAATTGGGTAATATGGAACCTGAAGATATTGCATGACATTGGCATGAAAATTTGGACTCCTATTATCCTTGATAAAGAGAATTAGGATGTTATATTTGGACATTTTTCTAGGATGCTAGGGGAGATTGATCTTATCTCCACCCTGATTTACAAGGTAACACTTTTGACTCCTTCCAATAATACTAATATTGAGGTTGAGTTTGAAAAGAAGACTCTTTTCAATACTGAATGTATGGTTTTCAGACACTATTTGGATCTATGTTGGAAGAAAATCTCATGTGAGGGATGTGGGATGAAATGTCACCCTTTCAGTCTTTGTCAAAAGAATCCAAAGCTGAAAAATACAGACTTCCCTAAATCCGTTGTTCATGGTAAAGATACGCTTGAATAGCCTGCTAATAATTTGATGGAGATACTAATTTATTATTATAGTAGTAAAGGGATGGAGGTTTCAGATAAAGATCGCCCAAGTTATTCATCTAATGGTAATGTCTATACTACTCGTAACAGGCAGAGATCTTGGGCTCCCATCTTCTCAAAAGAGGCGAATTCCATCGAGGATGATATTCCTAGAATGATAAAAATGATAACTTATAGAAATATCAAACCCAAATCAAATGAAATTATAATTAATTGATTCTAGATCAAGTCAATGAATATGAAATAAAATAATTGTTCGATCAACATCTTCATTATGAATGAATGGAAGTTTTAGGTAACTAAAAGTGTAAACAAACTTTATAAGTTGACTGACCACTCACTAATAAAATTGTAAATGCTTCACCAAAAACTATTGTGGATAATGAGGGATTCCAAATTGTTTACTGAAATAAAACAAGGTCTCCCAGTGATCCCTAAGTGGTGGTTGGAAGTGAACTGAAGAGACTCTTCCTCAGACTGGATCAATAGAGGTTGAGGGGATAGTGACAAAAAGGGACACCTCTACTAAAAAAAACAATAGAGGATTAGGCAGATAGTTCAAATTCTGATAGCACTGATGTTGAGACCATTTTTGAAAGTATTAAATCTCTTCCACCAAGAGGATGGAGACCTATAGGTTGAGGGAACATATGCAGAAGATCTTTTACTGAATGGAATGAAATTCGTGCGAAAAAATGAAGACTCATAGAAATATTGAAGAAAAATTTAGGTTCTTATATTCTTTGAGTAGTTTGATTTATATTTCAATTATCTATATGGATCCTATGTTTTGTTTCATTATTTCCAATGAATGAGGCATTTCCTAAACCTTTTTAAAAAAGAAAAAAACTTTAGAAATGATCCACTTTAGTGAGGTTTAAGGAAAAATACTAATGAATATTTAAAGTGGAAAATAGAATAATTGGTTGTATAAAAGCAGAAATGAAAAAAGATACTTTTCATGGTAAAATTATATATTTTAGGAAAATAATGTTGTCTTATAACATATTATGGAGTGTACATGAGAATGGGTAAGAAATTGGGAGTTCCCTCTAATCGAGCTTGATTATGAGGATGAATTGAGAAGGGAACCTTATAAAATATATATTTCCCCATAAAATAGGGATGAATTGATCTAGATACATATGTGTGGAACCTATATACATAATTTGGAATAATTAACTAAGAATAATTAATAAATATATTAGGTTTAAGAGAGATAAATCATAACACAAAGGTAATTTGGAGGTTCAGAGAGAATCCCTTACCTTATGTACGAAAGTGTTCTGAACCTTTACATAATGTCTTAGATAGTTAAATTATATTCATTAATAGTTTAATTCATAACCTATTAAACAATAATTTTATTTATTATAATTTTATTAATTTTATTTACAGAAATTTTGGTGAGTTATATTGTTTATTTTCTTTATTCCGGGAGAGTTTGTTTTATGGTTTCAAGATCGGTTCGCTTGTGTATAATTATGGAAGTCTTTTTCAAATTGGAATAATTCTACAGAAGTGAAATTATCTGATATTAATTCAATTCCAAATATTTTAATTTTCCCATATTCCATTTCATTTTTTCACATGATAATGATTCATTTGATAAATCGTTAATGAAAAATGATTAGTTTATTTTGGCAGTTGTTTACGACCATTAAAAACTAGTATCATTTTATTTAATATTATGTTTATATACTAGTTACAGAATATTAAATAAGTTTTAATAAACACATGATAATTTGATTTAACCATAAAAATAGGTTTATGAACAAACCTTTAAAGCGTTAAGAAAAATGAAAACTCATCGTCCACGAAGGTGGTGAATCGATACCCCACTGATGATATATTCATTTTTAGAAAAAAAGAGAGTAGAAGAGACTTGATGATGGATATTCAATTAAAAAATAAAATAAAATTTTAGTATATTTATTATAATTTTTCTATAATGTCACTTTGTATAGGATAGGTTAGGGGAGGATAAGAAAAGAAAATAAAATAAATGAGAAAGGACGAGGGTTTTACCTTTTGAATATCATCTCCTTGAGAACCACCTTAAGGCACTTGGAAATGGTCTTTTGGTGAGACCAAAAAGACCAGAACATGTAAAATATTATTGGGATAATAAATGGGTAGAATATTAGTAATCTCCACAACTTATAAGGTGTAGGAGAATAGGTGGTGAGGGGGGCACTTATAGGGGAGGAGAGGGGTGTTTTGGATTATTTTATTAATTTTTTTATTATTTTGGATCAAGGCTATCAATAGTATTGATTATTATGACTAAGTATAATAAATAGTGCATGTGAGTTCAAACTAATGGGTTATTACATCATCCATGACTCAAAAATTCACGTTTTGTCTTAAAATGTTAAATATCTTAAATTACTATATTTCACTATTCACAAAAATTCAATTATTTTATAAAAATTACAAAAATTCACCCTAACCATTTTTCGATGTTTATATTTAAAAAATTGACTTCATTTTATAAAAATAATTTTATAAATATGATAAATTTAAATTTTATTTAAAAGAATAATCTATTAAAAAAACCATATTTTAATATTATTACCAATTTTATGAAACTTTGAAAAATTAATTATGGCCTCATAAAATCATATTAGAATCATAAGAAAAAAAAATTAACTTATGAATGTAATTTTTGAAAATTAAAATTCTTTTAAATCATTATATTAATTATAAAAATTTTAAATAAATATTTACATTTTACAAAAATACTGATAATTAATTTATCATTTTTTAAAACATTTTTTACTTATACCTTGATATAAATATATTATATTTTCATTTATAAGATACCTAAATTTTGTTTATAATTTCATAGACAAGGTTACTATTCTATTAGCCAGATTACTATTCGTAATGGTCATATTACTATTACAATGGTAAGATTACTATTTCATCGTTATAGGTTCCTTAATTTTTATGAATACCACTTATTTCATTATTAATTTATGAGAATAATTTTTATTATTTTCTCTATGTGATGTATATGTCTTATACTATATAATATAATTATAAGAAGGGAAATTTCATTGATGAAATTACAATTTATTACAAAAACTATTTCCTTTTTCATCTCATATCGAACAAAATAAAGTTATCAAATTTTTTTATTAAACCTATACTTAATACATTATATGTAAATAATGAAATAATCACATCACTTCATGAGGTGATAGTCTGCCAAACACACGAACAACATTATCGTATTCCCAAAAAATGGAAAGTGTGATGGTATGTGTGTTATAATAATTTCAAAAGCATAATAATATAATAAATATAATAGATATTAGATATAAATAGTATTTACATAATTATTCCCAACCTTTAAAGGTGGTAATGGAAAACTTAACGACATCTGTTTGTGTGGTGGTAGACTGTCGTATACAAAAATAATGATTTCATAACCCATTTGATGAAGGTGTGTGTGGTTGTAGGTAATACCCTTAACATAACCACATATCAATATATTTAATATACAGAGGTTATTATATAATAATTATATAAAAATAATTTAAGGAGGTGAAGAATGAAATAAAACAAAAACAATCTTAGAAGAATATTACCACTTCTTCGGGTATCCTTCTTAAGATTTCACTAAATCCATTAAAGGTTTTCTTTCTAAACAAACTAAGGCTTATATATAAGGGTATGGAATTTTGGAAGTTATTTATGAAGATATTTTGGGATCCAAATTCCTTGATAGGTGTGAATAAGTTGGGGTAGTGGGTGCCTTTTTATAGTTAAAAGAACGACATTCGTATAAGTACTCAAAATTATTCACTATTGGGGGGTCAAAATTAAATCAAGTTGATAAAAAAACATATAATTATAGTATTGTAGGGATTATATGGTCAATCTATACCTTCAACATACATTTATACACATGTTTTAAACATTTGGTTCCTTAACTCTTAAGTTTTCTTATTTTACCATTTTGGTTTTTCATTATGTTAACCAGTCTTCTACCCTAAGTAATTTATTCATTAAGGCTAAGTTAGAGTGATAATTATTAGATAATTTATAATAACTGATTTTAAATATTATATCTAATTTATAAAGTAAAAAGTCTATGTTTTTTATAAATTAAATTTTATAAATGCTCAGGTAACATGCATAAAATAATGCTTTAACTATAACCGTGCTAACCAAGTTTTTTTTAATTTAACAATTAATATAGTAATTAAAATATAATAATTGGTCCATGAATGTAACATATTTGATGTTTATTAGTATTTCAAAATCTATTTATATAAGATAGTATTTTTAGTAATTTTAAATCAATTAATAAAATTATATTTATTATAAAATGATATTAATGTCAATATTTAAATTATTAATTTAATTTAAATTAAAAAATAAATAAAATAATTTAAATAAAATAAATTTTGTTAAAACATGATATATTAATATATAAAAATAATGGAACACAATAATTCATTCTATTTACTTCAAATTCAATGTTTTTTTTGTATCATTTGATTTATCTAATTATTAAATAATAATTCTAGGGTTGTCATTTCTTAAGAATTTATTGTGATTAAATTATCTCAAAAAAATTATCATGATAAAATAAAATCATTTATCTTAAAAAAAATATTTATAATGGAACTTTTTTAGTTTTACCCAATTATAAATCTTTATATAAATTAATAGGAATAAAGGTACATTTTTTGTTCCACTGCTTCTACTCTTTGGTACTACATTTTTGAAATTTTTTATTGCATATTGATGATTCTTTACTCTTTCAAGTCCCAACTATTGAATTGTGAAGAAATTGAAGGATCCCCAAAAATTAGGAACCTTTTATGTGCAACCGTTGCTAAACTCCATCATGTGATATCGTATGATTAGAATGTGATAATTCATAACAATTACTCACTCAAGCTTAATACACGTCGGGTTCAGATCCTTATTTCTATACATGAAGCTTCTTTATTTGAAAAGGGGCACTGCTACAACACTGTGCACGAATTTGAAATCCTAAAGCCTCTACAGATCAACGGTAATTACTGTCAGCCGCATCACACTATAGAGGTATTCTAGAGAGCCACTATACCTAGATGGATGAAAATCAATATTAGTGGCACCTTAAAGGGAAATCCAGGCCCCACAGGTTGTGGTGATGTCCTTAAGATTCACTTTGGTCATATTCTTGGTTGCTTCATGGGTAAATGTGGCATTTCCACCTCCCTTGAAGCTAAAATTATGAGCTATATTCATGCTATTTCCTTCACCAAGAACATAGGTTGGAATAACATCTGGATTGAAAGTGACTCGATGACCATCGTTCAAGTATTTTGGAATAACATAACCCATATTACTTGGCCAATTACTACACATTGGATGGAGTGCACCCATTCGCTAATCGATCTTAAATATAACATTACTCATGTTTATCGGAAGTAAACACGGTTGTAGATGGCTTGGCCAACATGGGGATTACACAAGACATCACCTGGTGTGAATACTTCCCTGATGCTCTCTCCCCCTTCACGATAAATATTGTAAAATGATCCTATAATTTTGACTCATGTAATTTTCATCATTCTATAATATTTATTCTACTAAAAAAGACATATTATACGGGTCACTTTCATGGAAAAGTTTCTCAAAAACTCATAAAATTATATAAAAAATCCATAAGGGTGTATATATGTCTATACTGTCTGTTTTAGAAATGTTTTGGATCATTCCTATACTTTATATTCTATGCTTAACCAAAATGTAAAATCATTGTTACCTTAATCACTATAATTAATTTTAAATGTTTTCACAAATAATTTTGGAAAAAAATTAAGTTATCCCTATTAGATATTAAAAATTATTTTAATTCCAAATATTTAATCCATTTTTTCAAATTCAATTAATTGAAGTGACAAAATTTATTTAAAATTAATCCCACAATCGTGATGATAAATCAGGTTTTAAAGAGAAAAAATGATCAAATGTTTATAAAGTTTTTATATTCAATTTAAAAAAATTAATTTACTTTGTCGAATAAATTTTATAAAAGTGGTATAACTTAATTTTAAATTATGTGCACTAATAACGAATAATCCATATTTTAGAAAAGATATAGTTTTTCAGAAAACCATTATTTTTTTAAATTATTATTTTTTTATTTATAATAAATGTAAAACTAATAAACATGTAAAAACTATATATTTTTATTAGTTAGTTAATCATATTTCCTGAAATTCCAATTAATTTCCAAAAACTATCATATTAAATAATAATATTAATAGTATTTGGTAGTTCGGTAAAACTCGGTCATGCGTGTAATAGAAGTTATTGAAGGAACTCAGTATTTTGTGTAACACAAGCCAAACTTAGTGTTTCATGTACCAAAATATAATCTTAGTATTTTTTGTAGAATAATATTTACTTGGTGTTTTATACAAAGCAATCTTAACTTGGGGTTTCATGAAACATAATCCATCAAAGAAATTTAATTTATTTGAAAAAAATTAATTCATAAAAACTTGGGGTGTTCCACCTTTTACTTTTATCATGGTTACATAATATACAAAATGTTAAAAAAGATGCAAATATCATATATAAATATTAATTTATAAAGGATAGAGATATAAAATTGAATTACACCCTTCATAGTGATGGTAGGTCGTGCGTTGGGAAAAAAATATTTTCACCTTACGATGGATGAAATGAAGGAAAGGTAAATAAAAATTGACCTTTCCCATATTATTTTTATGTCGTATATATATATCAAATATATTCATTAAATAAATTCTTATTACCATCCATAAAAATTGAAAATGAAAAATGAATCGCATCTCTTTGTGGTGGTGGTTTCCCACACGTACACACAAGTGACGTTATCAGATTCCATTGGATTAGATAGTAATAAGGTTGATATCATATTATTATTCTAGAATAATAATTATTAAATAATTATATAATATATAAATTAAAGCTATCATAAATCCAATCCATAAAATATGGTGATGAAAAATGAATTGCATCATTATGTGGAGACATTATATTGTACGCATGTATGAGTGATACTTTCACTTTCTATATATTAAAAATTTGGTTGGAAAATTGTGGTTTCATAGTCATAATAAATTTTAAGTTTATTTAGGATAGTGAATTTATTATTTTATGATAAATACCCTATATTTATTGGAGGTATAATAATAAATAATTTCAAATAATTTAGGTAAGACAATTAACTTTTCTTCGGGAGACCTCCATTTCATCCTTTCTTAAGGAACCTAGGGTTGATATTTTTGGGATACCATCACCTATATAAATTTTATAATGTTATTTATGTGATTAATGTTAAGTTATAGTTTGGGATATGTTTCTCATTTCGGTGTAAATAAGTGAAGGAAAAGGTGTCCTTTTATAATGGAGGGAAATGACGCACTTGAAAATTTTAAATTGATTAAAATATAACAAAGTCATTATCAAGAAAAAATCCTCCAAATTTTCATATATTAATATATAAGGTATTATATAGTTTATATATAATAAATCAATAAATTTTTTAGAAGTTTAAGTGGTATTTTTAATCATATCTTTTGGTTTAACGCCTTAATTAACCTATTTTTAATCTTAACTACAGTAACATGTTTTTCAATATTAAAGGATTGTAGTTTTAATTATAAGGTTAAAATTCACTAGTAAATCTAAAATATATGGTATTTTTGATCATATATAATCAATTTTTATTCTTTTTTACATTTTATTTTTTTAAAAATAATTTTGAAAAATATTATTTTCATAAAATATCATTATTTTCATTTTTGACACTATTCATTTAATTTGAATTCAAATATATTAATAAAAATTAGAAATTAGAATATAAAACTTTTAAATATTCAAAATATTTTATGTTTATCTATAAAATTCATGAAATATAATAACTCGTAAAAAAAGTATTACTTTTAATTTTTTTAAAATCAATTACATTATTTTTCTATTAATAGAATAAATACCATGTCACCATTGCGTAAGATTTTAAGGTAATTATATAATACCTATAAATTAAGACTAAATTACCAACATGAAAATAATTTTATTAATCTCAAAATAACAATATATAATAATTCATAAATTTCTTTTTTCCCTATGTGAACACAGAATATATATTTAAAAGTAAGAGAGTGACATTTTGTATTTTTCTTTTCTTTAAAAATCATATAAGTCATTTTCATAGAAAATTTTCCCTTAAAAAAATAAATTTCAAGAATAAAGTGATATGGTCCAAATTATATTCATCTAATAGTATTTTTAATAAAATGGCGACCTTAAAACTCAGTTTTAACCTACATTAACTTGATTTACTCTTTAGCAAGGTGATAAAATTTACAACAATTACTATTCAAAATGCCTAAAAAAGTGTCCATTTACCAAATTTGAAACACTAGATTAAAAATATGGAATCCATTTTATAAAATTAAGTAAGTATAAGTGTCCTAAATTAATTTTAATATAAGTGCACAAAATGCGAAAACAACCACTTTTAAAAGAATAGAATTTTTAAGCATAAAACTGGAATTATTATTATACGAAGCATAGTAAAAATATTATATAATTTTTAAGTTTTTTTGTCATATATATAATGTTTAAATTTTATTAAAATAATTAAAAAAATAATTAATTTATTATATTAAGATTAAAACGTAATTCTCTCATAAAAACATTTTTTCATAAAATCCTTCTTGTTTTACTTTCAATTTATTTTTTATTTTTATTTCTATTCAATCGATAACCAATGAATTTATTTTAAAAGTTTTTAAATGATATAATTTTCAAAATTTAGTTAGTATTATTCATACACACTAATTTAATGACTAGGTTATAATGGTATACTATATTATGATTCATTTAAAGTTGGGGTTGCGTGTATCGCAAGCTATCGAGGGGATTAAATTAATTGAAAAAAGAAAAATTTCATAAAATCTCAGGTTGATAATCCTATTGAACCGAGATGTATATAATGACCACTAGTTATTGAACCATTTTAATCAATTAAAACACCTCTTATAGTACCAAGTAGTATTTACAATATTTTTTTTTAAAACATCATAGAAAAAATAATTAGTAGTCCAAACAAATGAAAGAGGGAGAAAAATTACAAAGTATCTCATGAAAGAAGTGATAAATACGTGTTTCTCACTTCCTAAATATATTTTTATTGTTTTTGATACATGTATATTGATGATGTGTTCATTTTATGATTCTTATTGTGATGGTGATGTAGATCCAAGTAGAGATTAGGGTAATGAACTTTTAGGATCCGATTGTGATGAAGTTAATAAGGATAATGATTCTTGTGATGAGTTTTGGGATGAGTATGATGTTAATGATGACCAATATGGTGGTTGTGACCATAATGAGGATTTTTTGGAGTAATTAATTAATCCATAATATTTTCAACTTCATATTTATGGCACTTCTAACCTTTTGGATGTCTTCTTATGATTGTATATATGTGTTATCATTTTTTTAGTTATTAACAAGTAGAATGAAAAATATATAATATTTTTTTCTATTTTAAGTGTGTATTGAAAATTTATATATATATTTTATTCTTCATGGTTTTTGTAGGCTTTATAGAATGGATGAAAGCTGTTACCTAGTTTAGGGGAAATACCAATGATTCTTAAACCATTTGTATAACTCTTATACACCTGTAGTTTCTTGGAACTATTTGTTTAAGTCTATACCAATGGATATATACCAATAGATTTTTGTAATTTATGTTATATCCATATACTAATATAGATAATAAAAATGGTTTGGGAAACCATTTTTATAGGCTATACCAACATTTTCTCATCCTATAACAATGGTTTTAAACCAATGGTAATTCCAAAATTTATAGTAGTGTGTGGTCACAACAATCTTTATAAACTTGAAAAACCATAGTAAAAATATTCTTGGGAGGATTCTATATACTTTTTATTTTATATTTCTTAATTTATTTGGACACTCTAGGTAGTAAAGATTATAATTTTTAATTAATGGATATTTTTTATTCTATAAATAAGAAAAAAATTTCTAACTAATTGATATACTTCATCATCATGAATATATGATCATTATATTGGTATTTATATTCCAGTTTCAAATTGTATTATGTAGTAAAAATACAATTTATCTTTTTCTTATATTTAAACTTTTTGAGTTATTGTAGATAATTTATCATAGTGTATGAATCCATTTTCTTATGTTGCATCTTCATCTCTCTAGACATACTTAATATCACGATGCAATAGACATTTGATTCATCCTATACATGCTTTATATAGGAATATTTCTCACCCTCACTCTCTATTAGAGGTGTAATAATATATATAGAGTATTCCATAACATGAAATATATTTTCTTATAGTAGGAAAATGGATAAGAACCTTTACTGCTCCTGGAAGTTTGTACGGGTGAAGAAATTCACTTTTTCCAAGAGTGATCATAGTGATTTTTGGGTTTTATCTTTGATTTTATACAACAAAATAAAAGAAAAATTTAGCACTTTATATTGATAACATATTTGGAATAATAAAAAATTTAATTAAATCTCCCACAATTTTATCAAATCCCAATATCCCTCAGCATTGGATTCAGAATATCCAGTCACTTGAATATTCTAATAGTAAGGATTCATATTTCCATGGTCATAACCCAAAATTTGGCCATGAAAAGTGCTAAAAGGATGTTAAGTAGGATTTTATATATGACTACTTTAACTTGTTTCTTCTTTATCCATTGAGTGTACTCCCCAATACTAAAATCCTATACTCATATTTCCTCACGACATTCCCCCAAATTATTTATGTAGATTATGGCCATTACTCTCAATACTAATTTTGTTAATTCAAACCATTATCCTCATTAAGACTACCAAATATTAAAATTTCCCTCAACTATGAATATAGTAATACTTTAACAATGGGTTTATCTTATCTCAGATAATGGATGAAATTTTAATGACTTAATATATTAGTTAATGAATTTTGTTTAAATTATTAGTAAATATTTTTTTTCATAATATGCTTGTTAATATTATAAGTAACATATATAAATAATTAAACATATATGATAAAATAATTTACACATATTAATTTTATTTTTATAGATTATCTTATTTTATCCTTTATATATTTGTTAATTATTTTATATAGAAACATACATATATAATTAATTAAAACCAATAAATATGTCTTATATATTTTATTTTATTTTATATAAGAATTATTGTTAATTTATTAAGATTTTATGATCATGTTTAATTATCCAAATAAACCATGTGTTACATAAATAAATTAAAAACTATACCCTAATAAAATAAATGGATGATATAATCATGATATTTTATCAACTGGTTGGTTTATCATGTAGTGATAAACAAAATTTGATCTTGTGGGAACTAAATACTTGGGATTAAACATGGACTAAGTTATAAAATTTATCTATTCCCTTGTATAAATCCTTGATTGGAGTCACATTGTCTCAGATCCTAAACCATTTCCTCTAGTTGGGAACTCTATACTTTATAAATATTTACTCATATATAGGTGAGAGGTACAAAGGATTTATGTAACACCCTGATATTTTATGATATATTTCTCTTAAAATAAATTTAATTTCACTACTAGAAAATGGGGATATCCCAACACATCTATACCCATGGTTTAGAGAAACTGTGGGTATATAATTTCTGCCAAAATTTATACCAACTCTTTTAAAAAACTGTTGTTATAGTTTGATCTATACTAATGGATTTTTCATAAACTATGGGTATGACTCCTTAAAATATTGAGACCACATCGAGATTCCTCTCCCCTACTCAATGAAGCCCTAATATACTCTCCCCACCTAAATTTCATGGCCTCCCCCTCCCCTCCTCAGGCGATGCTTCCCCTATTATCCAGGTATTATTCCTCCGTTTCAGGAATTTTTTTATTGCGATCTTTGAGAGGTAAGATTTCTTTACCTCATATTCTTTCTTTTCCCCTCACTCGAGTGGAAAACGTTTGTCTTCTACAATTTTCTCCCCTAATTCATGGATTTTTTTATTCTATTATTCTCTAACATCAGATTAGTGAGTTCTAAATCCTTCTTCTCTTTTGATGGCTTTTATTTTCAGTTTTATCTATGTATGTGATTCTATTGGAGTGTGTTGGTATCACTTATATCATCATGGTTATTAAATTTATAGCTTAATTGATATAAAATATAGTCAATTTAATTACTATAAGTATTATTTAAATTATAATTTCTTAATTTTGAAAACTATCCAAGGGATTCTTATGAATTTAACTTAAATTTGAGATTCGTTTGGTGTGATATTTTAGGGATTTTTATGTTTTAAGTATTGGGAATCATATTTAAGTTAACTATAGGGATAAATTTTTGGTTTTTATTATTCTTAAGTTGTGGGATAATTATTTAAATTTAATTTTTTATATCATGAACCATGGTAAAACTATTTATGGATTATTTTAACCCAAAAATAAATAATTGTATGATGATGTACATGATTATAATATTATAATAAAATATAGAATATTTATTTATCTATGATGGTTGGTTGTTCCAAAATTCACTATTTTATTTGTATTACTTTTCAAGCTTGTTTCTTAGTACTCATTATTATGATTTAGACATGAATAGATGAAAAAATATTCTTTCAAATAATTAAGTATTTAGATTTCAATTTTTTTAGAATTTTAAAAACATTATTATTTACAAATATTTATAAAATAATTTGGTAAATATAATGAAATAATTATATAAGTTATACTTTACAGATTTTTTTGTCATATTCATTTTACAAAACATGGTTTCTATTTATAATGTTTTAAAAAAGAATTTAGTTCTTTAATAAAACTTCAATGGTATGAACCTTAGTTTCACCAATTTTGATTAACTGTTGATTATAATTTAGTTCTTCATAAAGAATGATTTCTTAGTTCATTTATCATGTATTGGGTAGTTATCAATTTATTTCTACCATATGTTAAATGAATTAAAAACTATCTAACAACACTTTACCTTAATTAATAGGTTTCATCAGTGGTAAAGTAATTTATGGGTTTCATAAAGTGTGATAGAATGGATTAATTATTTAGTCTTGATGAATCTTCTCCAAATTAAATACTTCTTAAATTGAAAATAAAAATTATGTAAAATATATTTTCCTTGGATTTTAATAATATAAGTAATTTTAACCTTAAATAAAATCATTTCATGACTAAATGTTATAAAAATTTTTGTTTTCAAATGAGAATATCTATATGGATAATAAATACACAATTTTTTTACTAGTATTCCTTAGTTTTTATTTATTATAATAAATACACCATTATTATATTTTAATGAGTATGCCTTGGTTTTTTCATATGATATGATTTTTTATTTGTTATGATGGATAATAGTATTATATAATAGTTATTTCTCATTCCATATCTTATACTTTGTTTGGTTCTTTATTTGTAGGCATCAATTATAACATTTGTTTCTTCAATTACTATTATTTTGATAGATAGTAGCATGATTTTAATAATTTCATATTAAAATTGGTCGAATGAATTTTGTAATTATGGTTTAAATTTTTTATTTAAAATATAATTTTTTTCTTAGTAATAGATTGGACAGAAGCTCGTGGTATGATAGAAATATAATTTCAACCATGTTTCAAAATAAATTGGTTATTTTTTTTAGATTTTTCATTTGACATTACTTCAGATGGAGGTTGTGTACAGTTTCCATGTTATAATTGCGTTGGAAGATAATGGTTTAGTTGGGATAAAGTTAGCTACCATATAAAAAATATCTAGATTTCAAATAAACTATTCTTTTTAGTATCATAATTTTGAGACAAGAAAATATCCTAATGTTCTTGAATGGAAAGAAAGGAGTGGTATAGAGAATTTGATACTTGATTAGTTTCCATTTGTGCCTAATCACAAGAGAGATAGTATGTTAGTGAAAGAAGACAATGATATCAATACACATGAAGAATATAATGAATATAATGATGTTGAGAGAGAAAAAAAATTAACGGATGATGCCATAACTCTTCTATATCAGTAATGTACTAAAATGAAAAAGTTTGAATTTTTAATGTGCTTATATCATGGAAAAAATATGTAAGGAATTTATAATACTTCCATTGATTGTATTATTAAATTTTTTATGGAATTTCTTCTTAATGGTGAATATATTCCCTTAAATAATTATAAGGTATGTAAGTTTATTAATGAGTATATATTTTCTACAAATAAAATTCATGCTTGTTTGAAGGATTTTAATTTATTTTGATAGGAAATAGTAGAACTTAATGACTGTAAAGAATTTGCTACATCTCAATGGAATAATAATGCATTTGTAATTAGATATAAGTTTCCACATAAGTAATGTGGAACTTTCCATTTATTCCCATGAATCAAAAATATATTAATGTATTTAGAAATATAAATGAATATATGATGGAATAATTCTAAGAGAATTAAATATAATGATTATTTGGTTCATCCTAGAAATGGATTAGAATGGAGGTAATTTGATTCACAACAACCTCATTTTTTAGCTAAGTTGTGTAATGTCAGGTTGGGTTTATCCTATGATGGTTTTAATCTGTTTGGTTAGATGTTTACTGTTCACACCATGTGGAATTTTTTTATTCACATTTATATTCTATTTATGTGGATGTGTATGAAAAAACCTTTCAATTTCTTGAGTATATTAATATCTGGACATTTTGATCCTATAAATCATATAGATTTATAATTGTAACCTTTAATTTGATATTTGAAGAATATTTATGATATGGGTTTTCCCACAATCAATATTTCTTCAAAAAAAATATTTCAGATACATGATACCCATATATGGAATACAAATGATTTCCTTTATTTTGTAATGATGACCAGTTGAATAATTAAGGGAAAATTATCATGTCCTATTCGTATGAAGAATACATGATCAAGAATATTTAAATGTCATCATAATTTCATTTTCATAGGGTATCAACAATTCTTTCTAATGGATAATCAATACAGGAAGAATCACTATAGGTTTGATAATACTGTTTACACTTAATATACACCTCAACGTATGTCATGATATGATGTACTTAATGAATTGAAATATTTTATTTTTTAATTCGGGAAAGGTCAAATGAAGTCTAAATGAGGAAGAATGTTGTCACTAAATCTACATATAATTGGAAAAATAAAAGCATCTTTTTTGAGTTTCTATATTAGTCTACCAATTTGTTACATAGTTGTTTAGATGTAATACACATTGAGAAAAATATATTTCAAATTTTTCTTTCAATTCTTCTAAATATCAAAGGGAATACCAAAGATGACTTATGATATCACCAATACTAGTTATATTGGGTATTCAACAAAAACTACATTCTGTGTGTATTGGTGAAAATAAAGGGAAAGTTCCTTATGGTTCTAATATCAAGAAACCATTAGAGAAAAATAAATTTTTAGAATTATTGGATAATATCAAGGTTTATGGAGGCTATTCAAACAATATATCTAAATTAATCAATAGAAGGGGGATGCAAATAAAATCTATAAAAACTCATGATTATCACATCATTCTTCATGAATTGATTCTAATAGAAATATGACAATTACTATCCAATAATGTAAGGGTGAAGGTGTTTCTATTAGACCATTTTTTATAGAAACCTTTGTTCTAAAAGGATATCTAAGTATTTCTTGATTAAAATACCATAAATGGAACCATTAATTTTGTGTAAGTTTGAAAAGAAAATTACTCCATCAATTTTCACTTGAATTCTCCATTTAACAATTCATATTCCAACTGAAATAATTCTTGTGGGAAATGTTTCTTTTTTGTGGATGTATCCTACTAAAATATACATGTCCACAATGAAATCTTATCTTCTAAATAAGAATCATCATAAAGGTTCCTTTTTGATATTTTATATGGATAAATAAGGTAAGGATTTTTATTCAATGTATTTGTCTGATGTGAAAATAAGAAATAACTAGACAATAAGAAATGAAGGTGAGAAGTATGGGGAAATTTCTCAATCATTTATATCTCTTCCCCAAACTGAAATAATTCTTGGGTCATATACATTGGATACATTGTTCATTGAAGAGTGAGATAGGTTACATCCCAGTGTCTTGTTTAACTTTGGTTTGTTCGATGACTATATCAAGTAAGTAATTTGAATATTTATAGGTTATCTGATACTATTTCATTTCACATATAACATAAAATTTTATTATCATTCTATTTATATAACACAAATAATTTATTAGTAGAGTTCATCCATCTTTTCCTTTGTGAAGGATGGAGGCTTTTCATAACAAAGAGTTTCCTACGTGGTTGAAACCAAAGGTATGACCATTACATTAATTAACATAAAATATAGATATTTATTTAATTGTATTATTCATATATATTTTAGGTATTGAGTATACCTATTGACTCTATCTATTAATAATTATGAATGTTGGATTCTGATCCGAACTCTTTGGTTCATGAATGAAAATATTTAATAATATATGGGTATAAATTTGGTACAACTGATTGAGCAGTGAAAATATGAACATAACATGATGGTGTTATGATAACTACTACAATAGACTATTATTAAAGTGCATCATATAGTAGGTATTGCTATGAAAATGTATCTTATTATGTACTTTTTGAGAAAATATTTCTATTGGATTACTACTCTTAGGAATGATACATAATGATGAAATGAAAATGGGTTGATTTAATAAAATGAAATTGAAAATTTATTGATGAATTTAGGTTTTTAGATATTGACATGACACGATTCCTAGCTAATGATGAACCATATTTTTTTTTGTATTAATGAAAAAACAGGTGTTTTATTTGATCATATATGACCTAATTATAGTGTCATTGTTGAAGTAATCCCATGACATATTTTTCAGGATAATGGGGAAAAAATTGACACCATTTATTCCACCATTGGTGTTGACCAAAATATTGTATTTTGTTACTCAAATTGTCCCACTGTGAGAGTTGACGTTGAACCTAAAGCAGTGGAGTGTAATATATATAAACAACCTTATATGTTCACAGTTTATTCAGATTACCTTGATGTGGTTTCCTCAGGTTGGTACCATTGTAATTATTTTAATTTAATTTAATTTTGGAATGATATGTTTGCTTAAGTAAAGTTTTTATGAATTTAATTTAATTAATTTTATTTCAATTAAGAAAACCAGGTTTAAATCTTATTAATTGTGTTGAATTTTTGTTTTTTGGATGTTTCAGAAAAAACAAGGAAAAATATGCTATGATGTATTTTCACACTTTCGGGAACACTACAGTTCCCTAGCATGAGAGGTTCTAGGTACTTTAATATGAATAAAAATAATATCTATAGTTATAAGGCAATAAATACCCCTTTAATGAAAAATACAAATGAAAAAATGGCCAATAGGACAGATGAACCAATAGCAAATTTGAAAAATGGTTTGGCCATTGGGGAATTTCCCAATTCGGACAATTGGCCAAATGGAGGAATAACCAAATGGAAAAATGACCAAACAACCAAATGTCTCATTGGCCAAATTTCCAAATGGCCGATTACCCTAATGAACAATTTGATATTTATCCTATTCTCTAATTTTTCATTCATCCATCTAGAAAATTGGATTTTGGCCAATCTAAATGGCTGATTAGAGTTGAAAAATTGGGAAATGACCAAATGGACAATTTTACCAATATCCAAATGGATGAATGGTTGAATGTCCAATTGGCCAAATGGCCAAATGGCTAAAGGGACTAATGTCAAAATAACCAAATTTTCAAATGGACAAATTTAAAAATGTCAAAATGGAAAAATGGAAAAAATTCCAAATGTACAAATAGATGAATTTACAAATAGAAGAATTGACAAATGGACAAATGGACAAATTAAAAAATAGAAAAATGAAAAAATGACCAGTTATCCAAATAGACAAATGGCCAAATGGACCAGTAACAAAATTCTCAATTGGTAAAATTTTAATTCATTCATGGTTTGTCAATTTTATATTATTCAATGATGTAATATTATAGTAATCAATGTCATTTTCAGCACGTGGAATTGGGCATCGAAGGACATGTGATGTCAATCAAGGTTCTAGTGGCGGTCGACCTGATGGTACTGGTTGTGGTGGTTGTAGTGGTGGTGGTGGTGGTGATGATGGTGCTGATGATGATGCTAGAAATTGTGATCCTAAAACCGATAGTGGTAATGATTCTGATGGAACTTGTAGTGATAGGGGAGATATTGATTCCCTCTATTTTTGAGTTTAGGTAGAGACGTGTGGACGACTAAAAATAATTGATTATGTGGATTGTATATATATGTTATAGTATTGTAAATGGTTTGAAGAATATTTATAATTTTATGGTTCAATTCTGAATATTTAATATGTGTATTGCATTAAATGATTACCATGCTTTGTAATTTATTTTCAGGTTGTTTGAGAGGTGCTGGATGGTGTTACAACTGTCCAATGGGTATAAGACACTATACACATAGTTCACAAAACCAGGTGTATTGATGAATTCTGTACAACCATCAATTCCCATGGTTTCAACAACCATGGGTATACACATATACTAATGGTTTTAGTTAAACAATGGTTATTAAGAAATTCTTATAGATTATACCCCTGATTTCTATAGAAATCATGGGTATAGACCTATATCCATGCCTTAAGTACCCACCGTTCATATAATATAGGTATATCCTATAATAATGGTCTTCAGGGATATACCCATGGTTCTAAACTGTTGTAATAGGATGATATTCCCATAGTGCTTCTTCAATAGAATGAAATACATGCAAACCCAAGCCTAAATGAACTATAATATAGTATATCATTATCATGTAGCTGTTAAATTGGTAGTGAATATGAATAAATGAAATTTAAAAATTATTTATATTGTTTTTAAAGAAATAAAATATTTTCATAAATATGTATTTATTTTTTTTAATTCATTATATGATTCAAAAATACATTTTTCCATTAAAAATGGGTTTTATTATTTTTTTGAGAAAATAATAAAATTAATTTTTTCCAATTTTAGGAAATTTATTTGAAAAAATGAACATAATTTTTGAAATAATCATCTAAAAATTATATTAGAGTTAATTTTTTAGAATTTATGAAAATACTGATTTTATTAGGAATATTGAAAATACTGATTTTTATTGAAAACTATCCTTACATTTTAGGCATTTAAAAATTTAAATTTTATTTTAAAATTGTTTTAAAAGTAACATTAGTTCATTAATAATCCAATTAAGTTTATTGGAATAAATTTTATTTTATATTTTAGTATAAAAACATCCAATACATTAGAAAACATCTTTTTATGGGAAACTGCTTTTCATTACGTTTTACAGTATCAATTTTAAATTAAATTCATCAAATTACATGAATTGAATCATGAAAAATGGACTCCATGTTTTTAATGAGGAGTTTATTTTTTTTAAATATTTCCCTTTTATTTTTGGTCATTATAAATAGTAAACAAACAAAATATGTGCCACCTTAGTAAGGGTAAAATGGAAAACCATGATTAAAACCATGATCCAAGGTCTCAAAATCAACACAATATTTGACTTTATTTAATTTTATGGTATTAATTATAAAATATCCATAAAAAATTATAATATATATCATTTTTGGGTAATTTTACCTTGATAATTATATTTATATAATTTTATGCGAAGAAAAATCCAAAATGTGACTCTCCAGACTTTAATATCTCAGAAACATTATATAATAATTAAAAAAGGATGAGTTTTGATATAAATATTTATTTTAAATATTAAGTAATTGTTTTTCTTATAGTATTTTTTTTGAAAATTTTATGTGATTAAATTATTACCTTAAATTCTTTTAGAACACCAGTACAATGCTTTGGTAACTAGTAGAAAAATCATCTAAATGATTTTAATAAGTCAGAAAATAATATTTTTTGGGTGATTTATAGTTACCCAAAATTTTTACAGTTGAATAAAATATCTTGGAGTTATTATAATTATTTATATAAAAATTATATTACTAAATTTATGTCCTTAAATTATAATTAATTGAAGAGTTTTATAAATGACATTAATGAAATTTTATGAAAAATAATATTTTATAAAATTATTTAGAAATAATGAAAATATTTAATTAAGATAAGTAAGATGATAAATGTTAAATGATTTTATCCCTTGTCTATATATGATCCAATTTTTACCTTATAAGTAAAATTATACCCCTTTAATATTAAAAACATTTCGTTATTGCGGTGAAGGTTAAAAATAATTAATGAAGGGGTTAAACCAATTTATAAGGTTTAAAATGACACAAAAACTATCTATATTTAATTGGAAATTAAATTTCTATTATAGCCTCTATTTATTCAAATTAATGGCTATTTTTAATAATTATACTTGAGAATTACATTAATCATATTTAAATATTTTAAGTAATTCCATGTGTGTCCTTTATCTCCCATATAAAAGGACACCACTTATCTCTTTACTTTACACCTCTTTGATAAATATAGCTAAAAAAACCAATAAATTTCTCTTATAAACTCCACTATAAATTAAATATAGTTATTTTTCTTTATAAAATTCCATTTTAAGGGTCCTAAAAAATGGATAGAAATGAGGCCTACCAAATAATAGGTAGTTGTCTTACACAAACTCTTTAAAATTATTTCTTATTATACTCCATATAAATATATGATATTAATTATAAAATAATAAAATTAGTATCCTAAAGATATTTAATCCTTATTATGATTATTTATTCACCATTATATATCATCCATTTCATCAAATGGGAAGTGAAAGTATCACTTGTGTGTACGTGTGGACTACCACATCCACATAACGATACAATTCATTTTCTTTTAGGATATTTAATGGATTATTATTATTATTTGATTAATATATATATATATATATAGTAATTATGATATAATTATTCCTCTAGAATTATAATATCACATCTACCTTCTTACATTCCCATCCATTGGAAAATGATAACATTGCTCATGTGTCTGTGTGGACTACCACCTCCACGAATTAAAGTGATGTGATTTTCATTTATACTTTACATGGATGTTAATAGAGATATATTTCATGAATATATATACTATATATATATATATCATATAATATTTATTTTTAAGGTTGAATTATTATTTACCTCCCTTTCATTCCATACTTTTAAAAGTAAAAACAACATTCATGTGTATATACGGCCTACCGTCTTCATGAATGATGTGATTTATTTTTCTATCTAGACATTTTATGGTTAAATATAAATATAAATATAAATATAAATAAATAAATAAATATATTCATAATGAATAGACATGATATTTATATCATGATTAAAAATATGGATATGATGGAACCATGATCACAATACAAGGACTGAGACTGCCGAACTGAAACATGCATGAGAAATGAAATAGTCATCACAGAGAATAATGATTTTAATAACCAATTATTAATAAATAGGTGATAATATGTAATAAGTAAATAATATATTGGATGATATATATATATATAATTATATTTATGGAATAAATGTATAATAAATATATATTTAGTATACAGTAGGTTTACACACACATGAAGAAAGATAAGACTTATGGTAATATATTTATGTTTCAATCCCATTTTAATCCGAATTGATTATGCTGTAATTTCCATTGATAAAATTTTATGATTATTATTTGATAAATAAATTTCATTTTATTCTCCTCTATTTATTAATGTTTTTTATGTTATAGCACCATTTTCTTCTCTTGGGTAATTAAAATGACTGGGAACATGTTTTTAAGAAAATGAAATTTTATTTCCTCTCAGGGAAAGAATATTTTTCTTCCATGTCTGTGTTTTTATTAAAATGTTATCAAGAATATTTTACTATTATCCTATGATTGTTTAAATTCATTTTTTCTATTTTTTTACTTTTTATAAGGTTTTTGATGGAATATTTTTTACATTTTCTGAATGAGGTACTTGTATTTTCAACAAAAATTTGAAATAAATATTTTTTTTAATGTACTCTGCATGAATGAAATTTACCAACATAAGGAAAACTAAATTCTTCAAAGATTACTTTATAAGTTTTCTTGTTTCTTTTCAAATAAAACTTTTTCTATAATATTTAATTTTTTTATTTTAAATAAGTTATTTCAAAATAAAAAGGGTGTTTTCCTCAAGAAATATTCCACTCATATTTTAAATTAATTTTCATCTATTATAACATCCTTTGTTGTTAATTATGGTTCATTGGGGATATGATCCAATGATTCCTCAATTCTTAATTATCTAGATAATTAATTATTGTGTGCATGATATTTTTATGAAACTCATTTATTTTTCACGGGTAATACTATGATGAAATGATGAAATTTTTATGGAAACTATTTCCTTTCCATAGGTTATGTTATGATGATATGATAAATGTTTTATGATCCTGTAGAACACATTTATATTTTTACTTATGTTATTGGTCGTACCATAATTATACTTCCCTCTAATTGATTGGGTAAAGAATTATATCTCAATATATAATTATGGTAAATGCGTTGACATGCTCGATACACTCTAAGAAACATGTAAGGATGCCCGATATTTTATGAAAAATAGGTGGTGATGCCTGATCTATTGTGATATGGTAAATAAGTGTTGATGAATGATCCACTATGATTTTATGGTCTCAATAGTATCCTTGAAATATGAAATGGTTTCTATACCTATGATGGTGCCACAAATATTATGACATGTTCTTATGATTATAATAGGAACTTATGGTTCATGATTGATTTATGATGATTCTCCACTCTTATGATTCATGTCTTTTGAAATGATAATTTTTTATTTCACGAATCAGGTTTATAATTTATAATAGATTGATTATGAAAATTTTAAATTAAATTCATGATCTTATCACATTATGCTTATCTTATTCTTTTATGTGATCATAAATTGATATCTCTAATATTTACCCTTATTGTGCATATGAACTCAGCCTTTATTTTGTTTCCATTCCAAATGTTATAAAGAAAGGTTTAAAGTAAGGTATGTCAAGAAGGGAAAAAGTGAGAATTTTGGTTTTGGGCCTATTTGAAGTTTACAAAAGTGGGCGATATATTAAAATGTATTTTAATTATCATTGCTAAAAAACAAGAGCAACAGTTTTCTACATCAAATTTATCATCAACTTATTTAATATCTGAATAAAAGAATATCAGGGATTATAATCTTTCTTCATTGATCAATGATGATCATCTGAAAATATCCTTTCCGATTTTCCACATTGTGATTTGAGGATTCATGGATAGAATCCCTCTAGTGGTGATCAAAATATGCTCATATGATCTTTGAGAAAGGCCACTTGATCTCTGGGTACTAGCATAATTAATTGAATTTCTTATATTGTTCATTCTTGATTTCTAATTCTATGAAATTGAAGAAATCTATTTTTTTCTCCTTCTTAGGATGGATAGAGAAGTAGGTGTTGAAAGATAATTCTTTGTGTGCAATAACTCTATATTTCGGTTGCACTGATCTATCCCCTAGATAATAGACATAACCATCTATTTGTAGTGATAAGGTTTATTTTAAAATAATTATCAAATGCATGGAAACCATTAAATAATATAACATACTTTAATAAAACCCCTTCCACATAATTAAATAATAATTATATTATTTTGTTGTTCATACCAACTTTCATAAGAACAAGTATTATCTGACCGACTTATTAATTAATATTCGTTATCATCCTCAGTCTTGGTTCATTTGAAATCCACTATAATTTATTGAATAAACAAATAAAATATATTATTATATTAAAAAAATATTTTCATCAAAGAGTAATAAAAAAAATTTATTAAATATTCGATAAAGTAAATAAATATATTTTATTCACAATCTGGTGAATAAATATTTATTTAATTTATGATATCAATAAAAAATGAATAAAAATTAGTCATCAGTAATGAGAATAAAATTTATTACATTAATTAAAATAAAATATAATTTAATCAAGATCAATGGAATCACTTAGTGTGTGACCATCTAGGATACTTTATCGTTGGCATCGGAAAAAATTGCCTAAAGTTAAAGATTACTGTCTAGCAACGGGTCAAGGAACCTTATAAAAATAACTTAATGTCTCAACTGTGAAGAAAACATACAAAATTTCACTATGTAATATAATTCCCTTTTCAAAATATCTCATTAAAAAGGTTTCACATCCATGTCACCCACCTATATACTTGATACATATTTATTTCACTATCTGGAATAAACCAGTCATTACATTATGGCATGGAATTTAGGGCAATAGTTCTATTCCAATTAAAGAGAAAAGATATTAAATTTCATAAATATGGAAGGGACATATCCTTCATTGAATTATCCATTAATTACAAGTCAATCAGGATTAACCCAATTTACCCTACCTTACTATGAACATATATTGTCACACTTTTCATTAGTAAATATAAGTGTGTGAGTCATAACACACATTAATGATAATATTAAAGTCTAATTACAATTAAATACTCTCACAAATAGTAATATACGATGAAACCAAATCCTAAAGAATTACTATTGGTTGGATTTTTATCATAATATCCCATCTTAGATATTAGTAAGTGTGAAATTCATGATATGAAGCCTCATCCGTTTATGAGTACTGAAACCTGATGGTCTAAATACCATGTGTCGCATCATAGTACATTATCCAACCACATAACTATATTAAGAATATGGTCATAAAATTTCATGGTTCTTATCATAGTGGGAAAATTATATGACCTTATCAATATAACAAATACTATAATAAATTATTACATTAAATCCAAATATAATAATGAAAAATATGTAATAATTTGTTTAATTAATATTCAATACATCGAATATACATGTAATCAATGCATAAATAGTTAGTCCTAGGACACCATCTCCAACTACAATAACATTATGAGAGATGGTGAATAATGTTCCCAAATAATATATTTATGTATTTATTCTCCAAAGATAATAAAACTTTACCATTTTTTCATGGATTACATTGTTATGTAATAAATATTCACCTAAAAAGACATAATATTTATATAATAACTGTTTGGGTCATCATAGTTGGCCTCAGAGTAGGGTTCAGTTAATCCTTAGAAAGGAGGGTTATAAATTTTTTTGAAAACCCTGGGGATGAGACAAAGTATATAAAATTTTGTTATTGAACATAGATAACATATATTAAACCTAAGGTTCTATTGATTGAGAAGAAAGTTTCATGATTTAGACATCAAATAAATGATATTTAATGATTATATGATAGCTCAATTTTATTATTAAATATTGATGCCTACACATTGATTTTTTGTTTTTAGTCAATGGATAGAACTAGAAGATATCACGCTAACAATGGTTTTGATGGATAATACAATGATTTTCCTCACAAGAAACCAAATTATACAAAATATAGAATGAAAAATCTTGTTTTTATGCCCATGAAACTTTCATAGGTTATGAATCATGATGATATTTCAATCAATAAATGGAGGAAAGGAAGATGACAACCAATATACCACCCACAATACAAATATTCAAATGCATGGAGTATTGGAATTACATGAACTAGTGAATAAATCTAAAAGTTTATGATGATGATTATCCTAAATAACTTTTTATGGACAAAGAAAAAGTGAAATCTCTTACAATCATGTTTTTTGGAGTGGGTTATGAGATTGATGTGGTAAAAGGTACACTTATCATTCTCTCTAGAAAAACTAATATCTTATTTGATAATGTAACTAGCCACTCATTTATAACTAAGGAATTTGTATATGGTACCAAATTAAAATCTCAATGATTATATGTTGATTTGTAGGTGAAAACTCATAATAGTGTGATGGTAGTGTCTAAAGTACATAGTTCCTCTTTAATTGAAGATTATAAGAATGTGACACCATAAATTTTTTTGCTACTTCCTTTAGTTTAGTTTGATGTGATTCTAGTTATGGATTTTATTTCTTTATATATCACCCCTATCTGTAACAAAGGAAGGGAAGTCACATTTTATATTATTTATAAACAAATGATAGTTTATCAGTTTGAGGATGAATATAAAATTACAATGGGAATTACATCAATATTATGGGTTTTAATTTCTATCCATGAAGGGTATTTATCTCATATGGTTGCAGAGATATTAAAAATTGAGGATATTCCTATTGTATGGGAGTTTGTTAATGTGTATCCAAAATGGTTTATTACTGTTCCTCCAGATCATGAAGCTTAGTTTTCAATAGAACTCATACCTAGAACTAGACGTATTTAAAAGGATTCTTACAGAATAAGACAAATTGAGTTTTAGTAATTGAAGAAGAAACTCCAATAGAATATTAATAAGGGATTAATATTCCCTAGTGCATCAACATGGGGTGAAACTATTCTTTTTTAAGAAGAAATATTGGTCAATAAGTTTTTCCATTGATTACTAGGAACATAAAAAGATAATTATCTAGAAGAAGTATCCCCTGCACCACATTCATGATTTTTTTATCAATTATGTGAAGATCAATACTTTTCATTGATTTAACTTCATTGTAGAAATCATAAATTAAGTTATAATAACGTAGATATACCTGAGATTTCCTTCTATATGAGGTACATGAATTATGAATTTTTAGTGATTCCATTTGGAATTTCTAACACCCCTGATATCTTCATGGATTTAATGAGTAGATTCTTTAGAAATTACCTTGATCAGTTTGTGGTAAACTTTATCGATGATATTATTATATGTTCAAAGACTAAAAAAGATCATGAAGATCATTTAAGAATTTTGTTTAAGACACCGAGGAAGGATATGTTGTATGAGAAATTTACCAAGTGTGAATTTTGGATTCATAAAGTTTCATTCTTAGTTTATATAATTTTGGTTGATCCTTTAAAGATGAATGTTATTGAGAAATGAAATAGAATAACCATTGTAAAAGAAATTTAATGTTTTATTGGGTAAGCTAGATAATACTTATGTTTAGAGAAATATTTCTCCCAACAATCCAATCCACTCACTAATTTGACTTGGAAGGGGGATAAGGTTTTATGGACAAATGAATATAAAGATAATTTCAAGAAGGTGAAGAGAAGGTCCATCAAATCATGTGTACTCACACAACCCTATCGTAGAACCCTAATATTCTAAAAAAATAATAGTATATTTAATAGTTTATATTACATGAAACAATAGTTTTAGATAATGTTATAATAAATAATGATTTTCATGGAAATCTTACCTTACACACAAGACCGAATTTTGGTGAACAACAATATACTATTAATATTATTATTTAATATGACAATTATCACCTAGCCATTAGAATAAAGTGTATGAATAGTAATATATAAATTAAATATATTGTTTTATTAAAATATATATAAAATAAATTTATTACCTATCAATTTATTAGAAATAAAAATAAAAACCATTTGAAAGAAAAAAAATGTTTTCTAAAAAACAATATTTTTTTTCTAAAAAACTATATTTTTTTTCTAAAAAAGAGTTTAGTGGTGCATTGTGCACATAATTAATTTTTTTTCTTCAGTTTTATAAAAAAATTTATACAATTAATATAATTTTTTAATATATAAATTTAAAATTATCTTAGAATAATTTTCTTGATAATTTTTTGAAAAGATTAATTTTTCAGAGAATGATGAAAATACCGATTTTTATTAAACTGTCATTTTATTTATATTAAAAATTAACTTTATGATATGAGTTTGAACTCAATGTAATTATTTTTTAGTTTGATATAATCTAATTAATTACATTGTAACCATCCAAATAACTAATTTTGGTATAAGTATATTTTTTGTCATAAGAACAAAATTTTCAAGAAAACTATTTTTGGTTTCATTTTTCTAGTTAAATTTTAAAATAAATTTGTAAAATTAAATGTTTTTAATTTTTAAAAATGGATTCCATATTTTTAATTAGTGGGTCTAAATTTACTAAATAATTACCCTTTTTTTGGTTAAAATGAATAATAAACTTAGTAATTGTATTACAACAATAAAGGGTAAATCAGGTAATTTAGGTTAAAAATAAAATGATAAGAACCATCAAATTCCCTTAGATGACCTCCCTTATCACATAACCCCCAGTCCCAAGTGGATACCCCTTATACATGCCTCATATCATCCATGAACTTATGATTCTTGGTTGGATCATCTTAGGGAATGCGAGGGTGTCAATTGTTGTGATGACTCAACCATAGAGGTTAATTATTGCTGCTAATAAAAGATGGTGAATAAAAATGATGTTAAAGAATTGAATTTACACTCATGAAAGATTCTAAAGATAATGGTTGGATGATGGAAATAATTCTCAGGTTGAACATGATTAGAGAATATGAAATAGGTTTTTCTATTATATTATTGATTTCCAAGCTACTAATATACCACTTTCATGGAGACATGATAATGTTTGGATATAATGAGGTTATAAATATGAAGTTGATGGATTTTTGTAGTATGTGAATGAATATAAAGTGATTTGGATACATTTTTTAATTTCATTCTTCCCATATATTTAATAAACGATTGGTATGCTGGTATAAGCTCTCTGTACCTCATATAATCTTTTTTAATATTTTTTATTTTAATAAATTTCTTTAGGTACAATTTGTGTGACCTATTTGTCACACCAAAAAATAATATCCATTAAATGACCAGAAAACCTATCTAAATCTTATTTTATGTTTGTATCTCAACCATAATCATACATGGGTTGAACTTATGACCCTTTGTGGCCACTTATATAATATTTTGACCTTTATAGTAATTTATTGAATGAAATGTCAAACATGTTATATTATTGTTTTTAATATATATAATATTTTTAACATGATTTTATCCAAAATATATGTTCGACTATAAATAATATTTTAAAATATAATTTATTTTTGGTCATCATGTTTATTTATATTTAATTTTTAGTGAATATTTTTTCTGTCTTAAATTCATAGAGTACACTAATATAATATTAATTTAATTAACAACAAATAAAATAAATGTTTTTTAAAAATATTATTCTTGGTTTAATATAATTTTTTAATGTTTCTAATTAATTTAGAAATAAATATGTCATATTAGAGAGTTTTTAATGCATTATATTCTAATTCTCCATTTGTCTTGATATATTTGAAGTAAAATTTAATTAATAATGCGAAAATTTACAAAAAATGATATTTTATCAACAAAATATTTTTTTAAAATATTTAAAAATCATAAAAATATCAAATAATCACAAATTAAATAATATATGGTCGAAAATGTCATCCTATATGCATTTATAGGCCATTTGGAAGAATTTGGAACAAGATTAGTTTTATTATCTTTTAATATTTTGAGAAATTCTAAAAGTGCACCTCACTTAAATTATAAAAAGGAACCACTTCTGTCACTACTTTACCCCATTTTATGCCATCTATATTGACCATGCCTGGAAAAATTCTCTTCAAAAATCCTTATCCAAGTTATAGAGGTTTTGGTCCTTCCAAAATACCAGCCTCATATCCATTAAAAGGTCGGACTAACTGAAAATTACCTTGTTATTATTTTCACACACTTCGAGGAAAACGTGAGAACCTTTCAAATCCAAAACACAAAATATCATTCACAATAAGAAATAACCGAACAATTAAAATCATGTTTTATCCTATTAGTAGCCTTATCATTATATAATTTCCACCGAAGACCTTCCGATTTTGTATCTGGGTTGTCCTTGATGAAGTCTTCAATCCGATAATCCATTTTCCCTACATTTGAATCAAATCCAACAAATCCATATTCCTTTCATTTAATACTCTTATTAGAATAAGGACCTTCTCATTAATCCAATTACACTATTCTTTATTTTTTTCCACTAGAATCAATCTCTCAAACATCTATTCTGCATCCTTTATCCGACTCTTAATCATAAAGGCCTCCTCAAGCATTGATTCCTATGAATGGTAGATAAGCTTCAAATTTAATGCCTTAAGTGAAACCTCCTTACCTTATTCTCATTGATGATCAGCCGTACAATTAGAAGTATCACTATTTTCAAGATCTTCCACCACTAAGTCACCCTATATATGGTTAGGGTCTTCCCTCACCCCACTTGAAAACTCTTTTTTCCTTAGAAAATCCACCTTCTGGTTTTTAATCACTAGATTTATAGACACTTTCCATTTCATTAGACCTTGAATTTTAGGTAGATCTTATCTCCATGTGTTTGGTAAGGAATGAATAATATTTACACCCTTTATATTTATTCCCCTTGGATAGGATATATTACTTCGAGCCCCTGATTACCTTCCTCCCTTTCTTCCTCCTTGAACTACGGATCCCTTTATCGAGACGTCCTTATGAACTTTCACTAGAAAAATTTCTAGGATCTTAATAACTAGAGTATTCTATAGAATTTTCATGCCATTCCTCTAAGGTATTAAAATTCTCACCTTATTCTATAACCATCTATTCATATCATAGGCCATCAAAATGATTACTCCAATTTAAGTAAGAAAAAATCCTTCTTGGATTAGATCCTTTTGTAACCTTCATCTAGCCATCAGAAACATGCATTGATTTATCCTGGCCTTTAAACACCATTGAAGCAACCTAACTTGTTTCTTGTCTCACCACTTCAGGATAATTTCTAATACCAGACAATATGGCCTCTGCATAAGATCCTGAATAAAGTTCTAGGCCAACAAAAAAACGCACCTCCTCAGTTCCCACTGACATCACATGATATTACACAATTTTCTTAGGGGTTAACCAGATCATTTTTCAATCTGTTGAATATGTTTGAAACCTTTGGAAAAACAACCCTAGAAATTTGATCTTTTTTAATATAATTTTCCAGACTCAAAATAATATAACCCACCATGTACACTTCTACAATAGTGACCAAATCCTTACCAGGAAGCTGTTGGGCCAATGACTTAGGAACCATGAGTCCCTCTTTACATACTCGATGATAATTTGAGGGAAGATAACCCATACCCTTTTAGGATAAACAATAAAATCACTAGGATTCAAAAACATATGTCTGATTTTAATGAAAACATTCCCCAATCCTGATTCAAATCTATTCCACCAGTGGATTGGAGGCATCGATTTCAATACATATGCGAGGGAGATTAGATGCCAAGCATAATCTGTTATACTTTTCGAACACAGGAACCACCCAACCAAATTACCATTAAAGAGAATAATGAAAGGATTTAAAAGGGTAGTAAAAATTCTAGGATACATACCCATAAAGTTTTTAGAAGAGGTTCCAACATCATATAAAACTCGTATGACCACAATAAGAGAAAGAAATTATTCCCATTGTAGTATTAAGATGCACTGGACCATGGTTGAATCAAGTCCTACAAAAAAGAAAAAATGATAATAAAATTCCACTTATCAAGGATACCCACTATCTCAAATACCTGAGAAACCTACCAATCTAAGGCAAAAATTTTGAAAAAAGATACCATAGGCCTATAGGACTTAAAACAAGCCACCAAAGTCAAATCCATAAGGCTCGAAGCTTCTATGAGTTCTGAAGATGAAAGAAAGATCAGGGGAAAGAGATCAAAAATAGTTAGAACCTTCAGGAAAAGTGAGATTAAATAAAAATATTGAAAATAAATAGGAAAATAAATAGGTTAATTAAAAAAAGGTCATTCCTCAAAAAGGCATAGACAAACCCCCCTATAATGGGGGGTGGGGTGGAGGGGGAACCACCATTAATGTTTCATATATTTATCTCAAAGTTTAAGAGGTCCTATGTAAGGATTCACTCTCCATACTCTCTTGCACGTAATTGCATCATTTTTGAATGGGGTTCTCAGTTATAAGCAGTGCCTCCCCCTTCCCCTCTCTTGTTTCCCCTATAAGAAGAGATTTAAAAGAACTCCACTAAAGAAGAGGTGATTGTATTTACCCACTCTTTGAAGATTGTTTGTTATTATACATCCTATTAATGTGCCATTTCCATGATAAAATAATAACTATAATATCATATATATTTTGAGATATTATTATGATTATGGTACACCATTTTACACCTTTTATCTATCCTATGAAAAATTAAAGCACCACACATGTGTACATACAACTTACTATCTCCACGCACTGGTGTATTTTGTTTCATTAAAACTTTACTTGGATGGTTATAATGGTAAAAATAATGGATATATATGATAATTATCACATTATAGCAATTCTATAAATTTAATATATCAAGAAATCCCTTTCCTACAACTAATTAAAGGAATGATATCATCACTCATGCATACTTATGACTTACCACCTCCATGAAGTGATGCAATCCATTTTCCCATGTCCAAACCTAAAAAACGATTCTAAAAATTTATACAATGACTCAATATGATATTTATAACATTAATATAATTATTGATATTATTTTACTGTATAATATGTGAAAGTACCAAAATTTAATGACATAACATGAATGAAAAAAGAAGATAATTAACACCCAAAATAGTGAAATTAACAAAATATTATTAATACATAGGTGGTAAAATGTTATATAAGGATTATATATGATATAATAAATATTAATATGGTTATATTATAAAATAATTACATACTTTTAGCCATTATATAGGAGGTTAAATCATGTTCAACTAAAGGAAAGTGCATGATATGGGATTTTGATCTCACTTTTATTTCTGTGGTACACATACTTTGTTCAAAACTTATTTTATTTATGTGGTGTATATACTAACAATTTGATATATTATATAATTAACCTATTTTTATTCATGGTATTTAATTTTTCATTTGTTGTTCTTTCTTTCATGGGTCTTATGATTCAAATGATACCAAAGCAGTAAGATTTTATTTCACAATATCATCATTATTCGATATGGACTATAGTTAAGTCTCTACTAATGAATATTACTATTCCATGTCCATTTTTTATAAAAATGTTTTCTAAAATATTTTAATATTCTCTAATAAAATTTTAAATTCATTTTTAATGGTGTTTTAATTTTTGAAATTTTTTCTAAAAAGAATCATCTTGTCATTTTTTAAACAAAGTATGTTTTTTATTTTCATAAAAAAATATGGAAGAAATGTTTTTTTAACTTTTACGACCTTAGTTATATTTTCCCACCTTCACAATGACTTTATGTTTTAAAAATTCTGTTAAAATTTTACCAGGATATTTTCAAATAAATTTTTTTCCCTTCGTATTTGTGTAGTCTCTCTTTAAACGTGAAGTTTCAAAGTTAAAATAATATATTTTTAAAAAATATTTTTAATAATATTGTTTTACCATTATTCAAAGCATTCAATTAATAGTTATCATTGGATATTACATTTATCTTAAATATCTATATTCTCATTTCATGAAAATAATTATTTCCAAAACTGTATATTATTTTTATTATGGTGATTGCATTGATTGTAGTTTGATTGACTAGAGAAATATTGATAAATTAATATTCTTTACTCAATACTAATATTTGATGATAAATAGAATTTTATATGAATTAAATAAATAATTTTATATCTGAGGAATACTTTGGAAATAAATGACATGGGTTGGGGCTAGTTATAAATATCCCCATGATGCATTGATAGTCTCATGGGATGGATCTATTGGATATAAATAGTTAAGTGGGGTTTCACATAGTATTTTTTAAACCATCTTATAAAATGTACTAATGATAAAGGTATCATGTGCCTGGAAAATATGATGTCTGATAAACAAGTATTTACTTCATTTTCATTATTATTATAATCCAAGATATTTTCACAATGATATTATCTATAGATGGAATACATTATTAGATCATTCATTATATGACTTGTGTGTCGAGTTATTTAACTTTCCATTTTGATTATTATTTGTCTATTCATGAAGTCAATTCATTTTAATGAAATGTGTTTTTAGTTATTTACCTTCTTATAATTTCTATGCTAATTGAATCATGATATCTTCGACTATACGTAACCTTTAATGAGTATTTGAGACCATCCATATTTTGTTTCCTTTCCCCAAGAATCCATGAAGTGTACTATGATTTATATGGAAGGTTATTCCAGAGGGAATGATATTATTCTTGAAAAAAAAATATGTGGTAATTTTTGTTTTCAAATATAATGAAATTTTCAAGTATGTATCTAGTTTACTAACACTACTAAATTATTCAGTCCTTTGGGATGTGAATCCTTGTATCCTATTCCAATGTAATAAATAAGGCACCAAATATAGGCTATTGGGTCTAGAGTTATTATAGTTAGTACCAGAATATGTTTTTTAGAAACATTAGAAAATATATTTATGAAAACATAATTTAGGGAACATAACCCTATAACGTTATTTGAGGATAATTATAAATGAAAAATACTAAATTTTTATTAAGGAATATATTTTGTGGTTTTACCTATAAATACATCCATGTCTGGATAATATAAGTGGATATCATTCTAGAATATAGGTATCCATGGATAATAACATTGAAAAGGGTTTATTAGGATAGACCCGATGATGACCCAGTTCATAGTAATGAGAGTTACTATGCACCTAACACTCCTGGGGAATATGCTTCAGGTAATTCACATTTTCTTTAAAAACCATTGTGAATGTATTGAAAATAGAGATATCCCCCAAGAAACCATGTTTATGATTAAAATATTATATCATCTTAAGTATTTGACTAGTTTTGGGATTATACATTACATTTCATAATGATATGATATAATATAGTGTATTCTATCATTTATAAATGGAATCTAGAAGAGGGAATGAGAACCTCATCAATGCATGTAATCAAAAGAGTAATAATGGACCTCTATTTAATGATCTTAAGACAATTATTTTAAGGTAAGTAGTCTCTCAATAATTATCATCATATGAGGAAATATTTTCATGTAATAACAAGATAGAAAAATAATTCTATAAGTATTATTGATTTGAAGGGAAGAAAGAGAAGAAGGGGATTTCAGAGAAAAATATAGTTAAAGTGAATAAGGGAAATAATTAGTTTACCAAATGTGATAATTGTGGAAAGAAACACCCTAGTACTTCCTTAAAAGGAATGAGAATTTTATTCAAGTGTAGATAAAAATACCACCACCCTTTTGATTACAAAGGTAAGAGAAAAAATCTTTCAATTTATAATGCTTCTACTATAAAGAGTTGAGATACTATGAAGAAAAATGTCTCAAGCATCAATGAAATATACCTTAGAAGAAGCTAATGGATCAAGGTCAAGTATATGATATTACCATAGAAAAATTGGAATTATTAATTCTCTTGTGTCTTGATTCAATTCTTATGTCCTTAGAGTATTTTATCAATGATATCCTACTTATTAGAATTATGAAACATATAAGGATTTATTGCAATAATTTTTCATTAAGGATTTTAAAGTTTATGTTAAACGATACCAATAAACAATAAAAATGATTCAGTGGTGAGGTCAAATTATTGGAAAACATATCATTAAAGGAAATATAACCCTTATTATGTTCTTGATGTTTAGATAATGATGTTGTGATAAATATATGATTGATATGGATAATGTAAATTGGATAATACTGACTACCTTAGAACTTATTAATAATTTATTGACAAAGTATGTTATGTAATCATTAATGGAGTTAACATAATTTTTGAATTAATGTAATATATCTAATAATATTTTTTCTATTTAAGGAATAAAAAATAATGCATGTTTTCATTAAGGTTTTATGGTGATTTAATGTATTAACATGTTTTAGTAGGACATGTGATCAATGAATTCTCATGTTGTGAATATGAAATTATGAACTAATTTATGTTGTCTAGGGATAAATGTTTGATCACATTTTTAGATTTTGAAAAGGGCCAGTTATGGAATGGTTTAAGTTTAACTTCAGATATTATTATTTTAGGATATTGTATGATTTATAATATTCTATAACCCATGGAAACCATTTTTATTTAATTAAATATTTAGTGGCTGAAGGAATGGCTTATGGATATTATGATTCATTAAAAATACTTTTGGAATAAAAAATAATTTTTACTATCTATCTTATGGTGTAACAATAAATGTGATGATACATTAATTCACAACCAAAGGATTAAATTATTATTATTACATAGAATGAAATCAAGTAAGTTTATTTTCTTGAGTTCTTTGTCTAGATGGTAAACAAATTCCTCAACTTTAAGAAAATGATATTGAAATAATGTTATCCTATTACCTTCTTATATCAGGAATCACATGGTATTTTTAATCATTATATATCTATGTATTTTATTCCCTTAAATTTCCATTTATCATTTACTTTCTTGTGATCAATGACCTCTATCATTCTATATAATTATACATGATTTTATTTGATGTCCAAAACTTCACTTTCCACCAATGTTCTCCTAAATAGAAATGTATTTATGTTTTATTACAAATGACCTTTATACTTTAATTTCTCTCTTATTTGTAGGAAATTTTATTAAATATTTTATGACATGGGGTTTTCAATAAAGGAAGTTCCAATATGAAACCATTGATTACCAAGATCATGTTTAAATTTCGAGGATACAATTTATTTAATGTAGGGAGATTGTAACATCCCAAAATTATAAAAGAATAAAATTTTATTATATAGTTTATATTACAAAAAACAATGATTTTATCTTTCATTTCATGTAATAATTAGTTTCTTCTAAATCTTGCATTAAATTAAAGCCTAAGTTTTATCGAATAACAATACACTATTAGTATTATTTTTTAATATGAAAATTATCACCTAGATGTTTAAATGATGGGTATGAAAAAAGACAAATAAATTATAAAAATTATATGGTTTATGTATATATAAAATAAATGAATTTTATACCAATTAATTATAAATGAAAATAATAACCATTTGAAAAAAATAACTGTTTTCTGAAAGACTACATTTTTTACAAGAAAAATATTTTAGTCTTGTTTTGAGCACATAATTTAAAATTAATTTTTCCACATTAATAAAATGTATTTGATAAAATTAACTTAATTTTTGATCCCATCATGTTGAAATTTTCTTAGGATGATTTTGTAGAGAACTTTCTGAAAAGATTAATTTTTCAGAGAATAATGAAAATACAATTTTTTAATAAACTGTCATTTTATTTATATTACAAATTCCATTTATGATTTTATTTTGAAATCAAAGTAAATATTAGTTAATTTTATACAATCTAATAAGTTACTTTTTAACCAAAATTATAGCGAATTTTGGTATAAGTACATTTTCTAGCTTAAAAACACATTTTCAAGAAAAAATATTTTCATTGTATTTTGCTGGTTTAATATTATATTAAATTATCAAAATTATGAATTTTTAATTTTAAAAAATGGATTAAATATTTGGAATTAGTGGATAAAAATATAGTTAACATGTCCATTTTATTTTTGGTCAATATGAATAATAAACATAGTAATTTATTACAATGGTAAAGGGTAAATTAGGTAATTTTGGTTAAAAATAAAATTATATGAACCATAAAATGGAATAAAAACCAATATAAATCTTATTTTACAAGTTTATCTCAGACATAATAATACATGGGTCAAACTTATGACCTTTTGTGGCCACATGGTTAATATTATTACTTTTATAGTATTTTATTTAAGGAAATGTCAAATATTTCATACTCTTTTTTAATAAGTATAATATTTTTAATATGGTGTTCTCTAGAAGATATGTTCGACTATAAATAATCATTTGAAATAAAATATATTTTTCTTCATCATGGTAGTGAATAAAACATTACCTTAAATTCTTACACAACACTGATATAGTATTAATTTAATTTACAGAAAAATAAAAAAAAATGTTTCAAAAAAATATTATTTTTGATATAATTGAATGAATTAATGTATCCAACGAATTTTATAGATCTATATGACAAATTAGAGAGGTTTGAATAAATTATATTGAAATTTCACCCTTTACTTATGTATTAAAAGTCAAATTAAATGAATAGGGTCAAAATTGACAAAATGACATTTTATCAAAATAATATTTTATTAAATAATTTAAAAATCATAAAAATATTAAATAATCACAAGGGTGATAATATTTGGTCGACAGTGTCATCTGATGTGCACTTATAGACCATTTCAAAGTATTTTTCTCTAGAATTATATCATTATATTTTAATATTTTGAAAAATTTCTAAAGTGTCCCTCACTTCAATCATGAAAGGGAATTCCTTTGATTTTTTGCACCACTTTGATCCATCTAGCTTAACCATTGACACACTCATTTTAGTCAATATGTTTTAAAAAACCTGAGCATCTGTGTGTGTGTTTGGGAGCCCACCCTAGTGCTGTGTTTTGGACATTAGATTCCATGACTTTGTTTAAAGGTCCACAAACATCCTTCCCATGATTCAATATCCGATGAAAATTTCATGAGTTACTATTCAATTTTTTTAAAAACCAACCACCCATGGATTAGACATTGTGTACCACCCATCTATACCGATTTCCGCCCTCAATTTCTCTAACCACCCACTACAACTCGATGATAACTTCCATGAAATTACTAGGAGAAACTCAAATCAAGATTCAATTCCCCCACCGAAGCCTCATTCCACATGAGATCACATCCTGAACCCTAGAACAACCACTATATTCCCACCTCACATTTTATTCATCCACTTCAAAGGTTGGATAATGAAGGATCTCAGTGAAGGCTGCATTTACACATCAACCTAACATCAAGGCACTGACTCATTCCTCATCCCCATACAAGATTCCATGAAAGCCCATGAAACTTCATTACCAAGTCACTTTCCTTGATTCCATGTATTCTTGGGACACACCGAAGCTAATTCCATGTCGAAAACATCACTTCTGTATCCCCTTTTACTCTTCCATGCACACTAGAGTAACACAAGGCATGATGATGACCAAAGAATCCGCTGGTCCATGATACAATATTCAAATAGCCAAATTATTCTATTGATTACATTTCAAAGCCACAAGTCTCCTAGGAGTTTTAATTTTTGAAGATATATCATATCTCCCTTGATTTTTGGGTGACCAAGGATGCTCCATCCTATGCATATAAAAAGCGGAGGTTGTTGAAATTGAGGGAGAGTTCACAACCATTGGAGGATATTTCCATGGTTGTTTCTATTCAATTTCATCATTATATTTTATTTATTTGTTTTAGTTTCTTTATTTTAGTCTTAATGTAGTTGTAATATTAATTTTAGTATATTAAATAAAAATAATGCATGCATTTTTTTCTACAAAAGTTCTTCTTCGAACCATATTCTCTTTATTCTAATTATTTTTGTCCTTCTTATTTTTATTTATTATTCTCCCTATTATAATTTCTTCATTCACTATATATATTTTATATATATATATTTTATTTTATTTTTGTTTTATTTTATTTATTTAAGGCTAACCTAAGGATTGGATTGAGGTATTTCAATGTGTTATTGAATTTTTACTGAAAATTAATTTTATGTTTGTGGAAGATCTAAGTAGAATGCATGGGAATGATGAATTTCCCCTAGTCCATGCACTCAAATTTATTTCTATTATTTTGTTTCATTTCTTTTCACTATATCTATTTTATTAGATCTTAAAATAATGGAGTTGCGCTAATCAACTGATAAAATTACATTCTATTGATCTCGGTCCTCAAATATGGAACACTCTTATCCAAGGTGTTTCATCAACGTTGATTATAAGAGGAGGTCGAATTGAGATTGCCTAAGGCATTTGAGATTTTTTAATTTCAAAATAAAAATAATAGTAATTCATCAAGATATTTAATTATTATATCAACAAACTAAGTTTTAATAAATAAACGAGATTAATGATGGAACCCAAAACCAAAAATAAACCAAGTTATTTCTTCCAAATCACATTATGTAAAATAGTTCATGTTAGTTTAAGTTCAGGATTTTTATTATGCTTGTGTTTTCATGATCATATAAAGTAATAAATGACCCAAATTCATCATTATTTATTAATTAAATAGTAAAAACAAATATATATATATAGGTGTTTTAGAATAAGTGATTGAACAAAACAGAGAAGCTACCCAAGTGAGATGACCCTGGTTAGCTACTATGATTCACTAGGAAAAACATTACTAATATTAATTTTACAAACACTATGATAGGCGTGTTGTGAAAACTAGAATTATGTAGGGGTGATAATTAGTAGTTTACTTTAGTTTTTTATATTATAATTTTATATAGTTTTCATTACATTAAAAAAAATAAAAAACCATAAACAATTCTTTTTTCATTGATGTATTCAAATGATTATTATTCTGTAAGGATGGGAAACTCATATGTGGAAGAACCAGTAGCTAAATCACCATGGTCTATAGAATATTATGTTTCCATGATGGCTAGACAGATCAAGGGAACCCAAATCCAAATTATCCAAGAGGAGGAATTCAAAGACCTCAACCAAAATCTCAGAGATACACTAGAACAACTAGTGGTTGAAGGATTGGAAAAAGGGTAAACCAAATTCTAGGAGTACATCCAATAAGTTTATCAAGAAATCGACAATACACCAATATAGTTTTCCTTGTTTTCTATTGAAAACTATTGAAGAATTTACCCTAGTGAAATTTCAATAATAAGTGGATAAAAAGAAAGTAAAATACAATATTCAAAAAATGAAATAGATAGTACAATATCTTCAAGAAAAAATGGATTGGATAACTGAGAACTTCAATGTATCCCATGATAATCCTAAACTTGTAGTAGAATATGATCCATTGTACTTTCATGATTTTTATGAAGTCACCCCAAAAGTTGAGGACAAGCTTGAGTTGTATGCAAAAACCAAAAATTTGAAGAACCACATCCTTGGTGGCTATGATGATGAATACTTTCTTTCTAAGATATATGTGGAAGATCAATAAGATCTGGATTAATTTTGGAACAAATGTTGTGAAATAAATGATATCCCCATATCTTCAAAATAAGAAGATTCAGCACTAGTGAAGGAAGAAACCAACGATTTAGTGGAATTTTAAGAAATTATGGAGGATCCGAACTAGATTTCTCCATCCTTTGAGATCCAACTTCAAGTGGAAATCACTAATGAGGTAGTTATTAAACCATAAAAACACATTTATGTGTTCTTATTTTAATTTTTTTTTCTGATCTTATTCAATTTTATTTTAGTATCACTCCTTAATATTTTAAATTTTTATATTTTTTAATTACTTCCATTCCTTATAGGAATATGAAGACACTCTATTTGGACCTGTTGAAGAACACATGGATCCCCCTAATTTTGATGAACATAAATTTGAGGAGGCCCATGAATAAGTCCATGTTTTTGAGCCTAAGGAAATAAATATAGAGGATTATTATATTAAAAGGGATTAATTACATATTAAGAATTCAAATTTAAATTCTATTAAGTTAAAAATATATGGTTACATTCCATTTGATTATTCAATTCATGCAACCTATGTTGAGCCCGCACTAGAGAAAAAAAGGAAGATTGCACAAGTAGAAACCAAGAAGAAGGATGGTCCATACTTCATTCTACCCCATCCATGAAAGTTGTACTTAATTTTTAAGGGGGAGGATCTGGTATACTCTATCCATGGATCATTCCTCACCATGAAAGAAGAATAAAAAGATGGTAAAATCCACATGCGGTGGTTAAAGTCTAAGAAGCTCCATCCACCATCAGACATAGGTTAACAGCTAGTACTTCCCTCTGGAGATAGTACAAATTCAAGTCCCACATGGGGGATCATACCAATAATTATCCTGTAATTATTTTCTTGTACTTCCAATTTTAGTTTTAGGATTAGTCTAGCATATACCCCACCCTGTCATATCTTTTTCAACTTAAATGTAATGATCATTATGCGTAATTGAGTAATTTTATTTTATAGGTTTATCATGGAATAAGGAATCCCAAAAAAAGTATGAAGATGACTAATATTTATGGGAATTTCAGTTCACTTTTATGTGTTTTTTTAAAACTCCCTACATTTTTTCCAACAACATTATTTGAGATTCAAACTGGAATTTTATGTCCATTCTTGAATTCATGATTTAATTTAATTATCTAGAGTACATGAGTTTCTTAAGAATCTTGTGATTCCATTTTTTAGATTTCAATGTTAATTATATTGAATGAGTAAAATGAATTAGATGATTAAAGTGATTATTAGATATTAAAATTATGACTCATTATTTGAGGGAATTAGTTGATTCATGTAAATGGAATTTCCCTATCATTTCTCATACTTTGTATTTATGAAATTCGTGTGAATTTATTTTTTATTATTATTCATTCCTCGAGTGATTTTAAGATTTCATATTCCCATTCTCGAGAGGTTTTCTAAACTAAGTACTTCATATTTATTCTTTTGCATATTTCTTGAGTGATGTTGGGATATTCCACATACTAGAACTCTTATATGCACTTTTCAAATCTATGAATAACAAAAAAATTTTAAAATGATTGATAAATATTCCTAAAATCAATTATAATTAAAATAACACCTCTTCATCAATGCTATTTTAAACCATAGAAACCACGAATGACCTTGTCAGGAATGAGCCATGTTTCAAGCCATTTTTATCCATTCATACTACCCTCTTAGTATTTTTCTTGGTGTTTTAATGTTGAAGTGTGGGGGTAAATGGAGTCATGGTGTAAGGGATGAAATTAATTCTAATTAAGAAGTGTGGGGGTGCTAAATATAGGAATTTAGAAAGGGTTATATTCGTTGTATTCTTTATTAATTTTTCCCTCTTGAAATAAAAAAATAAAAAATGACAAAAAGAACAAGAAAAAAAGAAAAAACGGGTTGTGATTTTGGATAACAAAAACAATCCCCATTACTATATCTATGATTTTTATCACATGTGGTGAGGTGGTGGATGTGAGGTTTATTCTAAGCATAACATTCAAAAAATAAAAAAAATGATAAATTGTTTTGAAAGAAAAATAAAATTAGAAAACAATTCAAGAGGGTGCACAAATCATTCGTTATGATTTATTTTGATCATGAAATTAATTTGAGTTTTGTGGAAAGTTGGAGTAATTACAATTTTAATGGGAGAATTTTATTGAACATTTACATTGATATTGTGTTTTATAATTTAAGATACAATCCTCCTTCGTGAGACTTAAATTTTAAAACATTAATTTCTACCAAACTTGTTCTTTAGTGTTATTATAACCTTTAATGAAATCCCTCAAAATTAAATGTGGCTTTTGTCTTTAAAAATTATATAAAAGAGTTCCTTTATAATCTTATGGATAAGGAACATGTTCTCATGATATGAACATAAATCTACTTGAATTATATTAAGAAAGATGAGTGAAAAAAAAATCCATTTTGAGCTAGATCGTGATTTAGAATGATTAATAAAAATAAATTAAGGAACTTTAATAGATGAGAAGAGAAGTACCATCATTTTTGAATTGGAAAAAAATACATGAGTTGGTTGATTCTTTGAAAAATAATAAGTTGAATTAATATTTTATTTGTAATTTGAAAATTTTATTTAAAATTGATAATTGTTTGATTTTATTAAATAAAAATTTGAATATTGATAACATTGGTTCCATCTGAAATCCATAGTGATATTTTATGATTGGGGAAAAGTATGGTTTATGTGTGGGGGTATTTGACACACTCATTTTTTGTGAATATTTTTTTAAAAAAATTCAGTAGTTTTAAAATTTTTTCTGATCTAAATTCCCTTGAATTTAAATGTTTTATTAAAAATTGGAAAATATTAATTATGGTATTAAAATGGATAAAAGATTTTGAATTTTTAACAATATTTAGTCATGAAATAAGTTTTTATAAATTTCTTAAGTGTCCTGAAATTTATTGTCTTAAATGTATTTTTAATTAAAAAAATTTGTGTAGCTAAGAAACCTCAACTCAAGGAGCCAGCATGCCACATTGTTGGGTCAAAGATCCATCTGGATATACAAGCCCTAGAGGAGGCTTCCTAATAGCATGAGACTAGGCCAGCGACAAGAGGCCACAAGTGTAGAATGGGCCTGCAGACACACACAACTAATCAGTGCAACTTTTCCATGTAAGGGGGTGTGTGTAAGTTTGTGAGCCCACCCTGATGCAGGCTTTGGGAAGATAGATTCCATAACATTGTTTTTAATCTAGTGAACATATGTCCCACTATTTAATTTGGGGAAAAATTTTCATGAGTTACTATTCAATTTTTTGAAAGACTTCTCACTCACGGATCAAACACAGCGTGATTCCTATCTCCGCCGCACACCACCCTAGTGACCGCCAACCACCCACTGCTACTCATCGGGAAATTCTATGTCAATGTTAGGAGAATATCTAATCAAGCTCCACTTTCACCACAGAATCCTCATTCCACATCAGATAACCTCCTACACCCTAGAACAACCTCCATGATCCCACTTCAATTTTCATTTGGCCACTTTGAAGGTTATATGAAGAAGGATCTCGGTGAATCCTCAAATTTCACATCTAGATAACACTAAGGTACTACCTCATGCCTCATTCTCATATAAGACACTATAAAATACCATGAAACACCGATTTAAAGTCTCTTAACTCACTTCCATGTATGTTTGTGCCACACCAAAGTTGATTCCATGTTCAAATCATCACTACCACATCCCCAAAAAATCTTCCATGCACACTAGAGCCACACAAGGCATGATAAAGGCCGAGAAATCTGGTGTTCCATGATAAAATATTCAAACACTCAAATGATTTCAGTTTTTCCATTTCAAAGAATTTGGTATTTCGAGAGTTTTAATGTTTGAAGACATGCAACATATCCCTTGATTTGGGGGAGGACGAGGATGCTCTATTATGTGCCTATAAAAAGTGGAGGTTTCTACACTCAAGGGAGATCTCACCCCCATTGGAGGATATTTCCTAAGTTTCTATGGTGAAATTTATTATTTATTATTTATTATTTTATTTTATCTATTTTAGTTTTAATTAAATTGTAATTTTAAGTTTATTTTATTAAATAAAATTCATGCATGCATATTTTTCAACAAGTGTTCTTCTCCCACCCATCTTTTCAATTTTATCATTCTTATTCTTCTTCATATTTTTATTTATTCATATCATTTATATAATTACATCATTCCCTCAATATATATATATATATATATTCTTTTCATTTTGTTTCATTTTATTCCTTTCTATCTCTCGTTTTCTTCTATTTTTATTTTTGCGATTTCATTGATGTGTTTTCTATTTCTTTCTCATCCCTTTAATTTTTTATTTATTTTTTCTCTTCTTCCCATTCCTCCAATTGATATATTACTCCCGACAATGGGAGGCTGACCCAATCCTTGGATCATGGGAGTTCAATGTGTTCTTTATTTTTTACTGAAAGTTTAATTTATGTTTTTGGTAGATCTGAGTGGCATGCATGAGAATGATGAATATCCCTCGGGTCATGCCCTTAAATTTATTTATATTTTTATGTTTAATTAATCTCCCCTCTCTCCATTTGTTTAGATATTCAAAAGATTAATTTAACCCAATTAATGGATGAAATGAAATTTCATTGAGATGGGTCCTGAAATATGGCACACCCTCGACTAAGGTGGTTCATCAACCATGATTACAAGTGGATGTGGAAGTGAGATTTCTTATGGAGTTCAAGATTTAAAAATTTATAAATTAAAAGAATAGTAATTCTTAATGAGATTTCATTATTGGATTATGAAAATAAATTTTAAAATATAATGGGGAATATTTATAGAACCCAAAACTGACCCTAAATCAATTTGTTTCATTCAAATCACATTTTGTTTAGAATTTTGGGTTAGTATATGTTTAATTTTTTTTATTATTCTTGTATTTTAATTATATTAGAAAATAATAAATAACCAAAATTAATCATTGTCTCTTATAAAGGAATAAAATCAAAAATAATAAGATTTAGGTGATTTATAATAAGCGACTGAACCAAACTGAGAAACTCCTCAAGTGAGACCACTGTGGTTCACCACTGTGCTACACTAGGGAAAAATTTAGAAATTTTATTTTCCCATAACCCAAGAAAAGTATTATATCAATCATACCAGACAAAATTATTCTCTCAACATCATTATTCAAGTTATATAGGTACTTCTCCTTCAAAAAGACCCACCCTATATCCCTTAAGAAATGATCTAAATGTAGTCTGCTAAAGAAGAGGTAATCAGCTTTACCCACCCTTTCATCTTTATTTATTATTCTACATAATATTCATGTAGTGATAAAAAAATAACTCTAGTATCATATACATGTTGAAATTTTATTATTATTATGTTACTACTATGTTCCACCTTTTATCCATCTTATAAAAAATGAAAGCACTGCACATGCATACACACTACTTACCATTTCCACACTATGGTGTAATTTATTTTTCTTCACCGCATTACAAGGATGGTTATAGTAAAGGCTATAATATACATATATATATATATATATATGAAAAGTTTGAAAATATATAAAATTTTCAAATTTAATATATCATAAACTCCCATACCCTTACACTTATTAAGGGAATGATATAATTGCTCGTGCGTACGTATGACCTATTGTCTCCACGAAGTGATGAGATTCATTTTACCATGTCCAAAATTAAAAAAGCATTCTATATATATATATAATTTGTTAATATGATATTTAAATCATTGATATAATTCTAGAGTTGAATGTACTATATAATATGTGCAATCAATGGAAATTTCATGACAAATACCGTATGAAAAAACAAGGCAATTAATACCCAAAACCGTAAAATTAATAAAATATTATTAATAAAAAGGTGGTATAATGTTATATAAGGATTATATATGATATAGTAAATATGAATATAGTTATTTTATAAATTATTAAAATACGTTAAACCATTATTTTTGGTTAAATAATTTTTATCTAATGGAAAGTGTAATGTAAGATATTTTCATCCCACTTTTATTTCAGTGGGCACATGATTTACTCACCTGTTATTTCTTTTGCATGGTGTATATACTACCCATTTAAAATAATATATCAAAAATATATTTTGATTCATGGTATTTGTAGTTTTATTTGATGCTATTTCTTTCATGGGGCTTATGATTAAAATTATACCAAATCGGTAAGGGTTTATTACGTAATCTCATCGTTAGTCTGGATTATTTATATTTATGACTCCAAATGGGAAATATTTCTCTTCTACGTACATGTTTTATAAAAACTTTTTAATATTATATAAATTTTTTTTAATGTCATTTATAACCATGTTTTCCTTTTAACTAAATATTTTAAAAGGAATATTATTTTTATTTTCCAAAGAAGGTACTTTTTGGATATGGTTACAAAAATATGGGAGAATATTTTTTAACTTTTATGACATGATCATATTTTACCTTCTTCATGATTCCCTAATGTTTTGAATCTTTTTTACAAGTTTATAAGGATATTTCAAACCCTTTTTTCCCTTCTTACTTGTGTAGATTATTTTTAAAAGTGAATTTTCAAAGTGAAAAAGATATTTTCAACAAAAAAAATTAATAATATTGTTATACCATTATTTGAAAAATTCACTTACTTATGATCATTGGATATTTCATTTCTATTGGATATAAATATTCTTGTATCATGGATATAATTATTTCATAAACTAAATATCATTTTTATATTAATTGACTACTTTGAAAGTTATTTGAATGACAAGGATTTTTTTTTAAATTCATATAATTTAATCAATATAGATATTTTATGATAGGAAACATTTTTTATGAATTAAATAAATTATTCGATATATGATGAATGCTTTGGAAATGCATGACATGGGTGTGGATTAATTATATATAGTCCCTCGATGCATCTCTAGTCTCGTGGGACTAATCAGTTGGCTAGCCTTAGTTAAGTGGGTTTTCGCCTAGTTTGTTTTATACAATATTGTGAATGGTATTGATGGTGAAGGTATCAAGTTTATGGGAAACATAATGTATGATAATTAATTATTTCCTTTATTTTAGTTATTATTATTATCCCCGATATTTTGGTAATGATATTATCTCTAGATGAATTTCATATTAAGATCATTGATTTTATGGCATGTGTGTTCTGTTATTTACCTTTCCATATTTATTATTCCTTATATATTCATGCTCACAAATTTTTTAAATGGAATATGTGTTCAGTTATTTAACTCTCTAAATTTTTTATGTTTATTGATTCATGATTTCTTCAATTACACTTAACCCAACTTAGAATTTGAGATCACCATTATTTTTTTCATTTCCCCATCAATCCTTGAAGTCTAATATGATTGATATGAAAGGATATTCTAGATAGAATAATGTTATTGTTGAAAAAAATTATGTTTTAATTTATTTTTCAAATGAAGGACCCCATACCACCCTGAGAGGGGAGGGGTGAATTTTTGTGTCAAATTTTTCTTTATCCTAATTGATATTGTTCCCATGTTGGTAGGAAACAGTTAAACCTATGTGATAAAAAAGAAAAGAAAAAAAAAATCATATGAAAAGAGACGACACATCAATTTTTACTTGCTTTACCACAAAGGGCTAGACTAAGGATCATACTCCAAACAGTTTTATGTTATACATATGTCCACTATTGTTCACTAGATGTGGATTAAAAAAGTTTCAAACATAGTCAGTCTCTGCTAGGCACACTTCCTTTAGAAAGGTTTAGGGATAACTCACTATGTCCCTGGGATAACTTCAGTCAACTCCCCCTATCTCACTACATTAGGAGAAGTCTTAATATCACACCATAACCTTTTAATTTTATTTTGTTTTATTATTTTTTGGTCTAGTAATTTTTTGGGGTTTTTGTGTGAGCCAATGATTAAATATTTTTAGCCTTGTTGAGAAAAATGTATATTTTGGGTTTAGCATCATCGGGTGTATTGGGAGGGTAGGGTTTTGAGACCGCGTGACCTGCCCTGTTATCAAAATATATTAAAACATAAAGGAATAATAAAATGATGATGAGTAATAAAATGGAAATAAAATGAAAATGAGATGTTTAATAAAATTTAAGAAAATGATTTAATGATAATAATAATATTAATATTGTTTGAAAATATTATTATTATTTTTAATAGTATTAAGAATATAAAATTTATTAAGTTGTTATTAATATTGTAATACTTATTATTATTGTTAATATTATGTTCGGTTATTACCACTTTTATTAATATAATCAATGTCCTTATTATTATCACCATAAATTATTATTATCAGCACCATTAATAATTATCATTAAATTTTTTAAAATTTTCAATAACAATGTTATCATTTTAAGGACATAACTTTTATTACAATATTATTATTGTTATTATTATTATTATTATTAAGGTTTTATTTTAAGAATACTACTATTATTAAAATTATCATTATTATTAATTCTATTTTTTTAGTTTTATTTTATTTATTTATTTATTTTTCTTTCTCTCTTTGGGTTAGGGTTGGCCAGTGGACCCTTCCCTAGGTCTCCTTCTTTGTTGTGCCGCAAACTGGTGCACCCTATTTCCCCTTTGTCCAGCTTCCTCTTCTTCACTGGAACCTTATCTGCCATGCCTTGCACCTGATGGACATCCACCAGACAACCCTGACTCCTTTTCATAGATCCGTCACACCCCCTTGCTCAGAGGATCCCTCACACCGTCGCCCCCATGTTTCCGTCCAACCACCCCCCTTAGCGCTGCTCACCCTCCTCCCTCTCCTCCTATCCGGCAACCACCCTATGCCTCCCTCATCTCCAACCCACTCACTGCCTCCCGTCATGATGACTCATCACCTCCCCCAAGAACTAGACTCACATCTCACCCCTACTCCTCAGCCAGCTTCGCTCACGCCGAATCTCCCCATGGTCGACAGCTTCTTGTCCCCTTTCCTCCCCTCACCGGCGTTGACCCTCCCCATTTCTAGTGAAACCTGATCCAATGTGAATCCCCATGCCGACGTTCCCTATCCCAACACGACTTCCCAACACACATCCCTTTCTGTGCGTGGCCTGGTCCGAAACCCCCCCTCATTGGATGGGGCCACTCTGTCTTCCCCACCAGCTCCTCTCTCTCCTTTTGTGCATGCCTCACCCCTCCAGATAAGTCTTTCCCCTTTTATCTTTCAATTATGTTTTTTTCAGCGGGTATGGGTCCATTTTAAGAATCTTATTTGAATATTTTTTTTTTAAATCCCTGTTTTAAGGTCATTTTTCATTTACTAGTGGTACATGTGTCTTGTAGTGCAAGGTTGCGGTTTGTTTCACAAAGTTTCTAAACACCAGTAAGTGATTCCATGTTTAAATATTCTTTAATGAATTAACTTTCTTGTTTGATTAATTTTTCGTGTTCTTTAATTTATTTTTTTGGTGAAAATTTGGTTTTGTTGATGTTTATCATGCATTGTATTAGTTAGTAGCATGCTCTTATGGCATGTGATAGTTTTTCTTCAAATTTATATTTAGTCAATTGTTATCATTTAAATAAATTATGGAGTGGGTTGTTGGTCTATGCATGTTTTGTGAAATGCGTTTTTGACAGAGTGTTGGGTATGTTTGGTCATAAGTGAAGGTTTTTTTTTGTGTTGAGTGGGTAAATCTAAGTTATTCCCTTTTAAATAATTTTATAAATTTTTATTTATGGTTTTTTGAGTTTCATGAACTGTGTGAAAGTGTTCTACGAATGGAGTGAGAGTTTTTCCAAAAACTTTATATGGATCATGTCACACTTTTGAAATTATTTTTGAGTGTGTATGGTTTTGAAATACATTTTGGGAGTGTAAATGGTGATTTTGACATGTGTAGTGCTGGGTTGGATTTCTTGTGCATTTAAGCATGTCTTATGGTTTGATTGTGTTGTGTGAAAATATATTTAGGAAGTTTTTGACATACATATATGATGAGGTGAATTTTCTAAAGTAAAATGGTTAGGTTTTGTATATGTCTTATTAGGGTGTCTCTCAAAACTTTTTATGCCTAATGTAAAAAGTGTAAGATGATATTTCAAAGGGATTTAAAAATTGAAATGATTTGTTTAATAAATTTTTCTATTGGATTTATTAATCCTGAAATGGTTTCTTTTACTTCTGTAGTAGGTTTATTTGATCATGTAAATGATGCAGATTAAGTTTAAAAAGGTTTTTTGTGTGTGTATTATTTCAAAGTGGAATATGTGTATGTGAAAGTGTGGTATTGAGTATGGATAACACCTCGTTTGTTTTGTTTATTTGAATGTGATATGTGATATGGATTTGAACATCTTTAGCGCAAATGAGAAGCCTGGGTACTAGGGGGTACTAGGACTAGTGGGCTAGTGTTCTGAAGGTGGATCGGCCTAGTTTCACTGGTAGGATTGATGAATTACAACACTAACTAAACATATAAATGACTGGGGGTTGTGGTTTTATGCCACAGTTGTTGTGGGTCATGGTTTCTAAGCCACACTTACTGAGGGTTATGGTTTCTAAGCCACGTTTTCTGTGGGTTGTGGTTTCTAAGACACATTTCACCAAGACATAATGTTCTAAGTTCCCACTCATTGCTAGTACCTATAGCGACGATCCCACTTTTTGTGCTCCTAGATTGTGTTACACTCATCGAAGACATATAATATAACATTGGTCTTTCTTAAAGGATTGTGTTTTCTTAAATATATGGGTGTACTCTTAATTTAAGTTTTTTCTTTGATGTTTTTTTATTGATACTATTTATTTAAAGTGTTCAAACTTTTTTGTCCCTTCATTTATTAAACCAAGAAGTGTATATTTCATTTAATATTTATGCATTGAATATTTTCTTTCAGTGATATCCTACTAGGTTTTGTATTACACCCTATATAGACCTCTGGGTGTATGAAGTTTTTGTTCCTTGTGTATTTCCGGTTGATACATCATGCTTAATGATGGTGGTTCGAGTTTCTGAAGACCTTGTTGTGAAGGTTGGTGTTAGTGGCATGAGGATGTGGCCTCTCTTGTTGCTTTTAGGCTTGAGTTATATTTTTAGTCTTCCTTTGTTGACATTATTTTTTGGATATTGGTTCAAGTTTTAGAACTTTAAATCTAAAATGCATTATGGTCATTCTTAGTTGTATTTTTTTAGTTTTAGTTTATTTATCATGTTAGTTGTTTTATATTTTCAATTTTGGGTAAATTGTTCCCATATGTTATTTTTGATACCCGGGAACTTGTGCCAGCCCATGGGGATCGGGAATTCCCCTCAGGCCTTACCACGTATCGGGTTGGGCATTGAGTCGGATGTCAACCCGACCTGATTCGTGAAGAAATGTTATCATAGCGGGTTTTATATCTTGGGTCATGTTAATTTAGGATAGATTTAGGGTAGAACAAAGTTAAGGGTGTCAGAATTCGACGTTCTAGGTACGATCAAGGTTCCTGGCCAGCACACCTCATGGCGGGACTCGAGTTACCAGAGCAAGTTGAATTTTTTTTGAGTCGTTGGTCGTTGTGGTTAATATTGTTAAGGGGAAACGAAAAGGGTGTAGGGTTAGTGGTCCTAGTGAGTTTTTAGGGTATGGAAAGCCATGTGGAGATGGGGACTCTATCCTAGAATACTCTCTGTGGCTGTGGTGTGATTTTCATATGGCCACCTACCATAGATCCCGGTCACCCACCAAAACTATTCTCCTCTTGCAAAATTCCTCGTCTCTCTATTTTGGATTCATGGAAATTATGTTTTTAAGTAAAAATGATTTTGTCTTGGATTTTTTTAAAATAAAAACATTAAAAACTAAATTGATATGTGACGTTTGAAAAGTGTGGGTTAAATGTTTTGGTTTTGAAAAATTGAAAGGTATGGTTTTGATCCCTAGTGTTCTCATGGAAAACCACATGAATGAGTGTATATGGAAAGAGAAATGGTAAATGGAATGAGTGGATGAGTTACTGGATATACATGATGTGGGTTCCAGTGTGGCATAAGAACATGCATGTGTGAGGCCTGCGAGACACCATTGGTGTTTTTACAACCCACCAACTGCATTCATTTTAAAAAAGTTTTGTTAAAGGATTTTTTTGGTGTTTTAATAACCAATGATTGTGTGGTGTGAACTTGTATTTTGGAAAAGTTGGATGTGAGGAGTTTTGAGCCGATAATCCTTTTTGGCTGATTTTTGTCTTGAGTTTTAATTTCTTATTTATATATTGGCGTGAAAGCATGTGGTTAGTTGTGTCTTTTGAAAAGTGCTATGGGAAGCCCTTGTAGTGGTTCCCCCAGACATTTAGTGTTCACTTGTGGTATTTCTTAGCCATTGTGCCAGTTTTATTAGGTCCATGGTTTTTTTATTGACTAATATACACCCCCAAAAAGCGTTAACATGTGATTGAAGTGCGGCCATGGGAAATTCTCCGTTGGCTGGTCCTCTAGTTGATTAAAGAAAGTAATATTCCTTTAGATTGATAGTGATAAGTCTATACATTCTCCTTTTCAGTTAAACAGATCCTTTTGCATTAGGATGACAGATGTCGGGGAAGTTGAAGGGATTTTTGGTCTCTTTGAATTGTTAGAGTCATCAGGTATGATGTTTGACACCGGTGTGTCTGAAGGTTCCCCTGGAAATGGTTAAAGGAATTCCAGTGGGGAAGGGTGAAGTCGATTTAGCGTTATCAGTGCTGACTGATGTCTTGAAAGGCTTATAGTGATTTCATCGGCCACAAGGGTCATGTTCTTTGACATCTCACAGTATGAGTTCTCTTTGAAAATTGAGGGTGGATCTCATAGAATCCTGTGGGAATCCCAGTTTTCATAGGAGTGTGTCCTCATCTTTGGGAGTTTTGTTTCTTTCTGTTCAAAGGGGAGTGTGTTTTGTGCGTCTTTAACTTTTTATGTTTCTTAGTTAAAGTAAAGATGTGATTCATGTTCATCATATAAACCACTATTTCGGTGGATGTTCCATGAGGGAGTAGTTGGATGTTCGGGTGTGTTGTGTCTGATGGACTTGTCTTGGTTGCAGTATGGTTGCTTACAACACTAGGAAAAGAGGATCACTATTTGGGAGTGTTAAATGCTTGACTGTAAGGCAGGAGATACATAAAACATTAAGGATCCAGCCATAGGCCTTAGAGTGAAGTTGGTGTGTGGTCAGGAACACCATGAGTGTATAGGACCCTGACTTTATTTCTATTGTTAGTATTTCAGGTGAAGGTGATTTAAATTGTTTTTTTGTGGTTTTTACATTTCAAATGACCCATTTGGGTGTGTGGAGTTATCTATGGCTATGAGGAGGTGTGGTTTTCTCATTATCTTAAAGTCATGGGGGCTACACCCCACAAGATGTAACCTCTTTTAGTGGTCTTTATGGGGTCTATTTGGGTAAAACAGTCTCAAAGTTGGATAGTGCTCATCAATGTATGTGGATATGTTGGTTTGTCTTCGAATGTGGTTTTGATGCCCTGGTAGCTGGGCCCATCTCTCCCTACTCCTTGTGGTGGGGTGTTTGTTCACTGTTGGTAAATTTTAGAAGTTCCAGAATCTTCCTTCAGTTCTAATGGAGGGGAGTCCGCTGGGGCCTCCCCTTGTCAGTTTTGCAGTCTCGTCTTGGGCATTGGTAGGTTCTTAAAGTTGGGGAGCTCCATCATGATTTCCCATGTTGACTTTTAGGTATGTTCCTAGAGATGACTTGGTGGTAGGTGGTAAGTTTATTTCATGGACATGGTTGGTCTTGTTTGTTCATTCAAGTCAAACAACGTGGTTTCTTTTCAATGGTGCTAGAGATATTTCGACATGTGAATTTGGTTTCTTTGGGTGTGAGAGTTCCTTTCCTTGATCAATTAACGGGATGTGTTCTAACTTTTTTGGGTGGGTGACACATAGTGGAAGGTATTTTTATAAGTTTCTTGAGGTTTTCATTTAAGTCACTTTCTCTTAGTATAGTGCGTTGACTCTTTTCTCTTATTTTTCATAAGGATCCACTATGAATATTATGGGGTGAATCATTTTATACTTTGGGTATCAACCTTTTTTGTATATTTCTGGTGGTGGAAACCCTTATGGGGGGTAAAATTAGCACACCTAAACATTTTCAATTTATTTTATTTTATTATTTTCTGGTCTAGAAATTTTTCATTGGGTTTCGGGTGAGAAAATGTTTAAATTTTTTTAGTCATGTTGAGAAAAACACACGTTTTGGGTTTAGCGTCATCAGGGGCACGGGCATGGCATGATTTTGAGACCACGCAACCTACCCGGTTTTCGAAATAAATTAAAACATAAAGGAATAATAAAATGATAATGAGTAATAAAATGGAAATAAAATGAAAATGATAAGTTTAATATAATCTAGGAAAATGTTTTAATGATAATAATAATAATATTGTTTGAGATTATTATTATTATTATTATTATTATTATTATTATAATTTAGAATATAAAATTTATTAAGTTGTTGTTAATATTATAATACTTATTATTATTGTTAATATTATGTTTGGTTGTTACCACTTTTATTAATATCATTAATTTCATTGTTATTATCACCATAAATTAATATTATCATCATTAATTATTATCATTAAAATTGTTAACATTTTAATTAACAACGTTATCATTTTACTGATATAAATTTTATTACAATCTTATTGTTATTATTATTATTTTTATTATTTTTATGGTTTTAGTTTAAGAATATTATTATTATTAATATTATCATTATTTTTAGTTCTATGTTTATTTTATTTATTATTATTTTTTCTTTCTCTCTTTGGGTTAGGGTTGGCTAGTGCCCCCGTTCCCCGGGTCTCCTTCTGTGTCGCACAACAAACCACCACACAATATTTTCCCCATGGCCAGCCACCTCTTCTTCAATGGAACCCTGGTCCACCGCACCTTGCACCCCATGGCCATCTGCAAGACTTCCCTGCCTCCTCCACTCGGATTCGTTGCACCCCTTTCTCAATGGCTCCCTCCCACCGTCACCCCAATGCTCCCATCTGATCACCTACCTTAGCACCGATGGCCCACCTCCCTCTCCTCCCGTACATCGACCACTCTGCGCCATCCTCATCTCCAGCCCGCTCACCGCCTCCCATCACGATGACTCAACACCTCCCCCTAGAACCAGACTCATGTCGCACCCCTACTCCTCGGCCAACTTCGCTCACACCACATCTCCCCATGGACGATGACCTCTTCTCCCATTTTTTTCCCTCACCAATGTCAACCCTCCCCCATTCCAGAAAAACCCTAGCCAGCGCGAATCCCATTGTCGGTGTTCCCTGTCCTAACACAGCTTCCAGGAATGCCTCCCTTGTTGGTCGTGTCTTGGTCCAGTGCACCCCCACCCTCACTGGCCATCGTTGCTCCAACTTCCCCATTAGTGCCTCGCTCTCCTTCCTCGCATGCCACACCCCTCAGGATAAGTCTATCCTTTTTTATCTTTGAGTTTTGTTTTTTTCAGTGGGTATGGGTCTATTTTAAGGATCATTTTTGAATCTCTATTTTGTTCGCATCCTAGTTTTAAGGCCATTTTCTATTTTCTAGTGGTGCATGTGGAATGCCGTGGAAGGCTTTGGTTTGTTTCACGAAGTTATTAAACACTGGTAGGTGATTCCACATTTAAATATTATTTAATTAATTAACATGATGGTTTGATTAATTTTTCATGTTATTTAATTTATTTGTTTTGTGAAAATTTGGTTTTGTTGAATATTATCATGCATTGGATATTTTAGTAGCATACTCTTATGGTATGGGTGTGTTTTTTTTGGAAATTTATATTTAGTCACTTATTAGCATTTAAATAATATTTTACAGTGGTTTTTTGATATGTGCATGTTGTTTGAACTGTGTTTTTGACATAGTGTTGGGTGTGTTTGGTCATAAGTGAAGGTGTTGTGTGGGTTCTATGGGTAAATATAAGTGATTCCTTTTTAAACTATTTTATAAATTTTTATTTATTGACTGTTGAGTTTCATTTATAGTGTGAAGGTTTTAAATGAATGGAGTGAGAGTTTTTCCAAAAATTTTATATGGACCAAGTCACACTTTTGAAATTTTTTTGAGCGTGTATGGTGTTGAAATAAATTTTGGGTGTGTAAATAGAAATTTTGACAAGTGTAGTGTTGGTTTGGATTTCTTGTGTATTTAAACATGTTTTAAAGTTTTATTATGTGGTGTGAAAATATATTTTGGATGTGTTTGACATACATATATGATGAAGTGAATTTTCTAAAGGAAAATGGTTATGTTTTGTATATATCTTATTAGGATGACTCTCGAAAGTGTTTTATTCCTTATATGGAAAGAGTAAGATGAGATTTCAAAGGGATTTGAAAATGAAAATGAGTTGTTTAATAAATTTTCATAGTGGTTTGCCTAATCCGGAAATGGATTCTTTTTCTTCTGCAATTGCTTTATTTGATCTTGAAAATGATGCATATTATGTTTAAAAATGTTTTGGATGTGCGTATTATTTCAAAGTGGAATCTGTGTGTGTCCACGTGTGGTATTGGGTATGGATAACACCTCATTTGTTTTATTTATCTAAATGTGATATGTGAAATGGATTTTAAATTCTGGAGAACAAATGTGAAGCCTGGGTACTAGGGGGACTAGGACTAGCGGGATAGTGTTCCAGAGGTGCCTCGACCCGGTTTCATTCGTAGGATTGGAAAATTGCAACACTAACTAAACATATGAATGCCTGTGGGTCGTGGTTTTTATGAAATAGTTGCTATTGGTTGTGGATTCTAAGCCCCAATTACTGAGGGTCGTGGTTTCTATGCCAAATTTTCTAAGGGTTGTGGTTTCTAATCCACATTTCACTGAGACACAATGTTCTAAGATCCCATTGGTTTCTAATACCTATAGGGACTCTACCTCATTTTGTGTTCCTAGCCCACGTTACACTAACCACTGAAATACGGTGTAACATTGGGCTTTCTTAAAAGTCTGGGTTTTCTTAAAGGTAAGGATGTACTCTTAATTTATGTTTTTTTCTTTGAATCTATTTTTATTGATACTCTTTCTTTAAATTGTTCAAACTTTTGTGTCCCTTCATTTATTAAGTCTGCAAGTGTATTTGTCATTTAATATTTTTGTGTTGAATCTTTTCTTTTAGTGACATCCTACCGAGCTCTTTTATTTCACCCTATATACACATCTGGGTGTATGTAGTTATTTTTCCTTGTGTATTTCAGGTTGAGACATCATGCTTAGCGATGGTGGTCTGGGTTGCTGACAGCCTTCTCGTGCAGGTTGGTGTTATTAGCCTGAGGATGTGGCCCCTCTTGTTTCTTAGAGGTTGAAGTTACAGTATTAGTATTCCTTTTTTGATGTTCCTTTTTGGATATTTGTTCACGTTTTAGACATTTAAACCTGAAATGCGTTAAAGTTCTGTTTGGTTGTTTGTTTTCAGTTTTATTTTATTTATCATGTTTGTTGTTTTCCGTTTTCAATTTTGGGTAAATCATTCCCATGTGTTATTTTTGATAGCTGGGAACTTGTTCCAGCCTATGGGGATCGAGAATACCCCTCAGGCCTTGCCTCAGACCGGGTTGGGTTCCGGGTCGAATGGCGACCTAGCCTGGTTCATGACACTTACTCATTTTATCGACATAAATATCTCTTCAAAAGATTGACATTGAAGTATTTGTCTCTATCCAACACGAGGAGATTCTTGACTTGAATTCTTGAATAGATTTATTTGAAAGAACTGATCGAACAAAATGGATAACAAAATACAGTTTGAATCTCAACCCTACATTTTCATACATCATTTATCTTTTGCATGCAGGATCTCCTTTTTCACTCACGATTTGAGATCTATCATGCAATGTGACTTTAGTTTAAACACGATCTTTCACGCAACATCACCACAAGGTTTACTTGATATTTTTAGACTAAAGGAACATTTTTTTACCCAAGATTAAATCTCTATAAATATTTCACATGTAAATATTTCACACGACATAGGAACTAGATATTCATTGGAAAATTCTTAAGTCTTCCATGGGGGTAGTAACCTATTTTTAGGCCTTGATGACCCTGCACGTAGGTTTTTGATGTGTCTTTTTTGGTCCGTTTTTGATTATTTCTGAGCACAAAAAACTCCTTTTGACATTGCATTGGGTGCGTAATATTTTTCTACGAAACCTCATCTTGCTCCCACATTTAAATCTTGCACGCAATTTTTGAATTTGATATATTTTGATGCACTGATACCAAGTCATTCCTTTAATGAAAGTTTCCAAACATCCGTCAATATTTCACACAACTTACGTTTCCAAAACCACTCTTCTCCATTCTATAATTTTTGGACCAAGAAATTTGGAAAACACTAGGAAATAATGCCACCTGGAATACAGTTGTCTGCTTGAAATCTATGATCCCTTTCCTTGAAAACTTCCTAATATTCTAATGACGATTAAAAAAACAAAAACCATAATATATTTCTATCATAGAATAGCCTTGGTTCCAACAATATCTCCCTTTGGGCTAGTTGGAAATCTCTAGATAAAATCAATAGAGCACTAGCCACTATGAAAACCTGATACACAAGAATGAACTCAGCCAACACTCTAATTGTACGTGAGAAATGACTAGTGTATAAAACTAGAGGGGAATCTTGAATTGGGTTCCTATGTTTTGGAATGGTTAAAGATGTCTAAGTTAATATCTCACCATGTCATAGAATCATTACATGCCCTAAATGGTTTCCACATGACACCGAAGTCTCATCATGACACAGAATCATTACATGTCCTGAACTATTTCCTCATAACACTTAATGCTCATCATGCCCCAATCATTCTCAATGCACTTATAACAAAAAATTTCATCCTCCTCCTTTGTACCATTGAATTTATTCCTTCTCAAACAGTGTAATTAAACCCAAATAATAGTATTTGTACATTGTAGAGCTCAAAATACACTCCCCCTGAATCCTATCTCCCCCATAATACTGCATCACTTCGACAATCAAATTAAAAAATTTGAATTTAACTGGGGAGAGGGGAATCTCATAACCTCCTCATGCACTAAGAGGTGGCTGAACACTGAGGTTCAACTGATTCGTCTCAAACACAACCACTACCGGGGGCTTGGTAATAATTTCATCCACTTGCTCATCATTTCCCAAATGATCTATTTTAATCATGCCATTTTAAACTTATTTATTTATGAATTGATATCTGATTTCAATGTGTTTTATACAAGAACACTGAACATGATTCATTTTAAGATCAATTTCTCTCTTGTTATCACAGTTAATCACCATCAACTATTTCACCTAATCACCAATATTAATAAGTTGTTGCTTCATTTAAAATAGTTTTGTGCAAATATTTGTAGCAGAGATATAATAAGCTTCAACGGTACTCAGGGAAGTGCTTTCCTATTTCTTACTTAACCAAACCACACACTTGTTTCTAATAAAGAATTCTCCACCACTTATGGATTTTATATCAACCACATCTCTAGCCAATTCAGCATTAGAAAACCCCAATAGGCCAATATCTCTTCTAGTAGCAATGTATAAGTCATAATTGTGAGTTTCTTGAAAGTACCTCAAGATTATTTTCACTACTTCCATATATTATTCCTTTGGATTAATCTAATAAGGGCCACTAAGCATGTTGCAAAGACAATATCTAGTTGTTTCGCTGTCATGTATTGTAACCTTACAATTGTTTTCCTATAAATTGTAGGATCTATAGATGTCCCATACTCATGATTTCTTAGTTTAGTTCAAACTGAAATCAGAGTCGACATTGGTTTGGAATCAAGCATATTTGAATTCTTTAGCTACTCTCTGGCATACTTTTCTAATGAAATAAAAGTGCATTCTTTCCTCTAAATCACTTAAAACCCCAAGAAGTATGCGAGTTCACCAATCATAGACATTTAAAATTCCTATTTAATTTTATAGGAAAATTATTCCAATGATCCCTGCCTGCTGCCACCAAAGATAATATCATCAACGTACTCTAGTACCATGAACTGATCTTTCTAAGAATTCTTCACATAGAGATTGTTATATACTCCTTCTCTTTAAATTCATACTTTTTTAGATAATAATCCAACTAAGAGTACCATGGCCACGGTTCCTGATTAAATCCATAGAGATCATTCTTTAATCTAAATACCTTCATGTCACCATTGTGAAGAATAAAACGCATTAATTGTTCTATGTAAACTTCTTCATCTAGAACACCATTTATGAATGCAGTTTTGACATCCATTTGATACACTTTTTGTATTCTTTGATTTTCCATGGAAATAAAATGTTTGATTGACTCTAGTCTCGCCACTGAAGAAACTGTTCCTTTAACATCAACACCTTTATTATTTGAATATCACTTACACAACAATAATGCCTTGTTTCGGATCACATTACCATGCTCATTGAATTTATTCTTGAAAATCCACTTCATAAAAATCACATTGTAATTTTCAGGTCTCTTGAATAGATCTCATGTTTGGTTCTTGTTGATATGGAACAACTCTACATTCATGTATTTACCCCATTATCCATCCTTTGTAGATTCTTCAAATGAGGATGGTTCTACAATTGAAAGGAATGTATATTGTGCATTGTTCTTAATTCTCCTTATTTTTGTGGGTGTAGTCCAACCCCTGATGATGTTGGATTGATAATTTGTGGACTTTGATTTCTCCAATGAGGTTCAGTAGAATTGTCTCCAGCCATGGTTTTCTCTTCTGATTCTTATTTAGAGTCAACATCCTGATGTGACTCCTTATAGTTTTGTGCCCCATATTCTACTTCTATATTTAGATCTGTTCCATATAATCATTATTCGTCATATTCTATCATATCAGTATAAGAATTCCTTGAGGATATTTTTGGTTTTATATTCAATGATCTTTACATAAAATCTTTCTAAAATTATTCCAAGATGCTTATTGAAGCATATGTATGATTTTATATTCATCGAATATACAAGTAATATTCTTTAATTTGCTGCATCGCCACACTTTCCTTGGTTTCCTTATTTGATTCTGATAAAAAATTTACTTCTAAAAACACAAAAATACTTCAAAGAGGGATTCATTCCACGTCAAAACGCATACAATGTCTTCATTTTACCCATATAAAGCCCTACTCAATTTTGAATGTATTTCATAGCTTGAATGACCACTTTCCAATAATGGCGATAGATAAAACTCTCAATCAGTATAGTTCAGGCCATTCTATTCACCTGTCATTTCCAGTGGTCAAAAACTCCATTTTAATATGGGGTTCTCATAGAAGACACCTGATGTTGAATTCTATGTTTATCCAGGTAATTTTAAAACTCAATGGATGTATATTCTCTTCCATTGTTAGACTGAAGAACTTTGATTTTCCATCTAGTATCATTCTCAGCAATTAGACGATAAGTTTTCATGAAATCAAGCACGTTCTATTTTCTGTGTATAACCATTACAAATTCCATTATACTATAATCATATATTAAGAGGAAAATATACGTTTCTCCATTAGTTCCAACAATATTTATTGGTCCATAAACATCTGTGTAACAGCCCGAGATTTTATGAAAAATATTCTTTTTAATTTTATTAATGTCTTGTGTTGTACGTTACACCAAAAGGAGCTTGCACAACACGCATCCTTGACTTGCCTTGCATTACACGCAATCACAACCTTCCTCGATAGCATGTGTAGTACGCAACACTGAGTTTCACGAAACAACGATATGCTATTAAAATGTTATTAAAACTAGCCATTATGAATAGTAATAACCACTTTTTAAATTTTAGAAATTTTATCTATCAAAATGGACTTCATTTTTGGATTCGGAGTATCAAATTTAGCCTAAGGTAAAATTTTGGTACTTTTCGGATAACTTTCATATTCTGATGAATAGTGAAAATTACTAAATTATAATTAAAAACAAAATTTTTAATCGAAATAATTAATAGTGACAAATTATTAATTTGAGTGGTTTTAAAGTATATTTAGAATATATATTTACAATTTAATACAATGTTGGTCATTGGATGTAATTTCACATTTAAACCAGACATAATCAAGTGTCAATCTTTTGATAGATATTGTTTTTTAAAAACACGCTATTTGTTTTAACAGCGGGATTTAATTATAAAATTAATTAATGAAACTTCTATGTTATGAATTTGGTAAAATAGACTTCATTTTTGAATCCGGAATATGAAATATAGCTTAGGATGAAATTTTGGCATTGTTCTGAAAAACATCAATTTTTGATGAATAGTAAAACTACTAAGTGATAGTTAAAAAACTGAATTTTTCATAAAACTTAATTTTACCGCTTCTGTGAATGGAAGTTCAAAAATCCGAGAGATACGGTTGATTTCAGTAACTAAAATGTGGTTCAATGAGATGAAAATAATTTTTTGGTGAATAGTAACTTTTTTACTTTTATTTACCACAGTTAAAAGTAAATAGGGTAATTAAGGGTAAGAATGATATTAATATTACCCTAACACATGTCCTAATTCTATTGGACAAGTGTATCTCGACCAAAAACAACCTTAAGTGTAAAATATTATCATTTAGGCCCACTTGGATTAGATTAGGACATTTATTATTATTTAATTCAAAGAAGAGTTAAAAGAGTTAAAATCAAAGTTTATTTACTAAAACATTTTTAATATAGGGTTGTACATACGATAAATTAGATTTTAAATATTCATTAGAAAGCTAAAAGGATTTCCTACATAATGGTATTTTATTTGTAATTTTTAGACATCAAATAATTTAATTTATTTATGACACAAAGATGATGCAGTAATTATCTTATTAATGAAATATTGACATAATGGATATTATAAATACCCAAATAAATGTAATTGAAGACTTTTTTTTTGAATTACAATAATTTTATAGGTTACTATGATATATTAGTGTTTATTTAATCAACTTGGTTCGAACATATAATTCTGTTATGACTTTCACAAAAAATATATATCAAATAGTGTCAAAATTGACACAAAATAGTTTTTAAATATAATATTATATTATTAATTGTTATTTTATTCCTAAAAATATAAGGTTCGGCAAAATGACTTAGATAAGGATATATATATTAATAATAAACAATTTGGGGTTCGTTTGACATGTTATAGTAAGTGTATTAACCATATAGTGTAAGAAAACAAAAAGACACGGTAAAAGTTAAATTATTTAACTTAGAGTTAAATCTAATTGATAAGGTTAAAATAATAACCTAAACTTGTCTAAATCCTATTGGTTGGTAGGATTTCGACCCATCCCCACTTTAGCTTCGAAATAAGACCCTTTGGAACCATTATAAACCGATTTTGACTTTAATATAAAATAATATTTTGAGATATTCCTAAGGTGCCCCTCTCCTCCTTTATAAAAGGGCACCTCCTCCCTCTCTTCCTCACACAACTTTGAGCCTTAAAGCTCAGCCAAACCCTACAAAAATATCTTCTCCACTTCCCTAGTATCATCCTAGAGGTCATGGTCTTCTTCAAAGATCATTCTTAGTTTTTTAAGTGGAGGCTAAGAAAAGGCGCGTCAAAAAGAGATAATATCCATTACCGATCTTTTTCAATTTCTTTCTTTTTCAACTTCTTCTTCTTTAGATGTTTAATGATAAAGTAATAACATCAGTATTTATTATATACTTATATGTTATTATAAATATGAAACAACTCTAATTAACCTTCTATCCATCCTACGGAAAAAGGAAATCACCGCGCGTGCGTACGTACGGAATACCGTCTCCACGCCGTGGTGTAATCTATTTTCCGCCACCACATTAATTGGATGGGTATAATGGTGTAATGAGTAACTATATATGATTATTATAAAGTTATATTGATACTGAAATAGTATACATACACTTCAACACAATTCCACGACCATGGGAACGATATCATCGCTCGTGCGTACGTACGGACTACCGTCTCCACGACGCGATGAGATTCATTCTCCATGTTAACCATATAAGAATTATTACAAAGTATATATAAGAAATAATAATGAAATATATGACATTATAAAGATACTGGATTTATGTATATATATATTTATGTCATCTACTTACTTCCATTCAAGACAATAAGGAAAGGAAAACAATGTTCATGCGTACGTACGGACTACCGTCTCCATGAACGGTGTTTTTCATTTCATTTATCTATCAATTATATATATATATATATACTGAATATATATGATATATAAATCATATATTCTGGAAGTAAGTAAATCATGATATAAGTAATAATAATGTCAAGAACAACAAGTCAAAACACCTACGATAAATGAAACGATTTTATCCAAAACGCTTCTTTAACATGGAATTTACAAAAGAACGGGTAATATAAAGTCATAAGTGAACCATATATGATATCATAACAATGAATATGATTCTTTAATAATTCAATGACATTATTTAAATCATTATACAGGAGGTTCGGGCACATATGAAGCAAATCGGACCTAAGGTAAGAGAAATATCACAATCTCACTTTTATCCGAGATTGTTTTTACTTTGGTATTTACTGGGGTGTATTTTATCATCCACATCCATGTTCCCTCAATATGTAATATTGTTTCCATCCACTTACAATAGTTTAAATCCAATTTTACCCTTCGGTGAGTTTTTAGTAAAGAATATGAAAGGAATCTTTTGTCGTTTTTTCGTACGAGGTACTTTTTGACTTTTCCGACAAAAGTACGAAGAATGTTATTTTTAACTTATACAGCATGAATGGATTTTTAAAACATTATTTCCAAAAAGATTCCTTTACAAGTTTTCAAGTTTGTTTTTAATCAACTTCTTTTAGTTTAAAGTTGTATGACATGTTAAGAAAGGAAAAATGTTTTTAAAGAAGAAAGGATATTTTCCTCAAGAATTCATTTCAAGTGTTTTTTTTTCAAAACTATTTTCCATCTAAGATGACGTTATTTGATATGTATGTTTCAAGTAAAATTTCTCTATGATTTAAATGGTTTCAATTTTCTTATGATAAAATGATATCAATTGTTTATGGATTATGATGGCATGATGTTTAAAAATCCCATTTTATTACATGGGTTATGCAATGATGTATGATTTATGATTTGTGGCACACATAAGAATGGTATCATTATGAGATGGGTGGGACCTATATCTCCCTCCAATGCATTGGGTAAAGATTTTATATCTCATGAGATAGACATGGCTGGAATGGTAGGTTATACCGGTTCAGTGAAACAGGACTGAAACGAGGGTGACTCAGTTCAGAAAGGGACTTTGTCCACTAAGATAGTCTTGGCAATGAGTCTTGAATAACAAGAAATGATTCTCTATTATTATGTGTTTATGCCACTATGTTTCATGTTTTAAGTTATGATTATTGGGATTTCATTTCACTACTATGATTTATCCCATGTTATGAAATTATGCTCTCTTTTGCAGGTTAAGATTTCCAAAAGTTATGTTCTTATGAATATGATGTGATTGATTTCTCTTTTGTTTACCCTTACTGAGCATTTGAGCTCACCCTTTTATGTTTTCTTTTCCCCAGGATATAAAGAAACGTTTTAGGTAAAAAAATGGGAAGATCTTTATGGGAGATATTGAAGATCTTTCACCACGATTAGAATATTACGTTCCGAGTTTCCAAAGACACTAAACTATTACAATCCTTGTGTGTGTATTTTTGTTATGTACTAAGTATTCCGCAAAAGTAATGTAATGTCCATGTTCGTCAAGCTTCGGGTCTCTACAGTTGGTATCAGAGGAAAGGTTTAGTCAACCTTTGGAAACTAGGATGCGAGAACTTTAGTGAGATCCCTAGAGATATTTCTAAGGTATGTCTAGGGATGTCCCTAAGGTTAAGTATACATATAGGTTATAGTACTATAATTACACTAACGATCATAGAATTAAACCTAAGATGTTAGATATTGAAGGTACTCCCCCTTTATTATGTTGTTTTCCCTAGAATGATTTTTGCCTCTCACACTATTCTTTTTGGGTTTTAGACGATGGCTGGAACCCAAAGGAACCGTGTTGATCAATGCAATGGACAATGCAATGATTGCCCTCCTGAACAAACAAATGTTATGGGAGATGGAGTGCAACATATTATTGCTATACTTACACAAGCTATGAATCATTCTGGACTTCGAAATGAGCAGAGAAGGGAACAATATTCTATTGAGTCCTTCATGAGGAAACGTCCACCTTCTTTCAGTGGGTCTTCTGATCCACTTGTTGCTGAACAATAGATCAGTACCACTGAAAAGATATTTTCAGTTCTTCAATGTTCTGAGCATGATAAAGTAATCTTAGCAGTATATCGTTTGGAAGGTGAAGCTGATCAATGGTGGAATCTTATCAAGAATACGAGGAAAAGAGAAGAAATTGAGTCCATGGAATGGGACGAGTTCAAGAACTTGTTTTTCAGTAAGTACTTCCCTCATATTCTTCGAACAAAGATGGAAAAGGAGTTTCTTGAGATGAAGCATAAGGATGATGAATCTGTTGGTATATACGAAGAAAATTTTACAAGACTTGCAAGGTATGCATCTGGCATTATCATCCAACCTGAAAGTAAAGTTGATCGATTTTTCAGTGGCTTAAGACCAAGTATTCGAACTGAATTAGCTATAAGAGACTTTAGTAGCTATGAAGAAATTGTGCGTTGTGCCATCAAGGTAGAAATAGAAGTTGGTGTTACATATCCATCTCATGGTTTTGACAAGAAAAGAAAGATGGAGTTCAAGGAGAAATCTCAGAATAATGGTGAAAAGAAGATGAATGTTTCCTTATGCACAAAGTGTGGAAAGAAGCATGGTGGAGATTGTCTTAAAGGGACTAGAAAATGTTTTATGTGTGGAAAATAAGGTCATCGAGCAGCTGAGTGTCAAAGTAATGGAAAAAGGGATTCTAATGATGTGAATAAAGCAAACACTGCAGAGAACGCACCACCAACACTTCAATGCTTCAAGTGCAAGGAAATGGGGCATTATGCTAATAAATTCCCTAATCCAAGGGTTAGTGATGATCGATATGAGAAACCGCTTAAGGCAAAGGACAAAGGGATGTCACATGCGATCACCATTGGCGATGTTGAATATGATAACGATGTGGTGGAATGATTAAGTGTTTATGTAATGGGATTCCAAAATAATGTTGTATCATAAAGTATTGGAATATTTATGTACTGGTCTAATGTGGTATTCAAAGTGATTGAGATATTTTTGGAAATAAGATGATATGAACATAATGAAGGGAAAACGAGAAAACGAAATGTTTAACAGTATTCATGAGCTCATGATTGATATAAGGACTAAGTGATATCATTGTTTGAGAATATAGAATTTTGAGGATTTTGGTATGTGGAAAGTGTTAAATTTTAACTGCATTCATGTTTTCACTAAGGTATTCAAGAGAATACATGATTAAGGACTTTGAATTTTTGGAATGTGACCAACAAAACATATCTTATGATATATGGGGATCGACGATGGTGTTAAATCTTTGGTAATCGTTTTCACTATGTTATGAGAGTGGACTGCAGTATTATGGATAAGCCTAAAGATTGGAATGGATTATGTTGGACATAAGTTAGTATTGTTTAAGGATAGAATTTTTCTCGATATTATTGATGGGATGTTATAGTAATATAGTTTTAGAAAAAGGACAACCTGCAGGACGGGCGACAGCCCATCGCGTCAGACAAGGCTGTGGAAATCGAACCCACAACCGAAGTGCGACTGGCCTTTATCACCTACCACTGGCCTACAGGAAGTCCCTGTTTAGTAGAAACTAGTTTTATTATATTAATCTGTATGACATATGATGTATAAGTCCATTTTAGGAACCATATATGATTAATCTCACTATAGATCGACTTATGTGTATCATTTTTTGCTAACCTTTTGTTTGAGATAGATGGAATGATCCGTCATTCTATCACATGATCTGCTAACACTTCACGAATAACAAATTCAACTTCATTTATTTCAGAGATGAAGTGGAAATTGTTAAAGGCATGAAAAACAGCGATATTGTACCAAAATAAAGTAAGTATTTATTCTAATTCAAATTCTTTAACTTTAGGGAAATGATCTTGAAAACCAAAAATGTTGTCCTAGTGATCTTATATCTGATGAATCAGATGGTACCTTAGATCGTCACAAATTTATGGCTTTGTGATTGCTGGCTTTTCCATAGCCATGTTCTCTACCACTCTCCATCAGAACATGATGGTTAGATTTCTCTTCCATATCCATATTTTCACCTATGTGGAAACCCAGTGATTAGTTTATTTGGGTAACCATTACGTTTCATACTTTTGTTTTTAAAGACTGGTTTTGATATTCCTTTTTACGATGTGGGTTTTATTAAAGAAACTTTCTAATAGTAAACCATTTATAACCCCGACGAATTTCGAGGGCAAAATTCATTTTAAGGGGGGTAGAATGTAACAGCCCGAGATTTTATGAAAAATATTCTTTTTAATTTTATTAATGTCTTGTGTTGTACGCTACACCAAAAGGAGCTTTCACAACACGCATCCTTGACTTGCCTTGCATTACACGCAATCGCAACTTTCCTCGATAGCGTGTGTAGTACGCAATACTGAGTTTCACGAAACAACGATATGCTATTAAAATATTATTAAACTAGTCGTTATGAATAGTAATAACCACTTTTTAAATTTTAGAAATTTTAGCTCTCAAAATGGACTTCATTTTTGGATTCGGAGTATCAAATTTAGCCTAAGGTGAAATTTTGGCACTTTTCGGATAACTTTCATATTCGGATGAATAGTGAAAATTACTAAATTATAATTAAAAACAACTTTTTTAATCGAAATAATTAATAGTGATAAATTATTAATTTGAGTGGTTTTAAAGTATATTTAGAATATATTTTTACAATTTAATACAATGTTGGTCATTGGATGTAATTTCACATTTAAACCAGACATAATCAAGTGTCAATCTCTTGATAGATATTGTTTCTTAAAAACAAGCTATTTGTTTTAACAGTGGGATTTAATTATAAAATTAATTAATGAAACTTATATGTTATGAATTTGGTAAAATAGACTTCATTTTTGAAATAGGAATATGAAATATAGCTTAGGATGAAATTTTGGCATTGTTCTGAAAAACATCAATTTTTGATGAATAGTAAAACTACTAAGTGATAGTTAAAAAACTGAATTTTTCATAAAACTTAATTTTACCGCTTCTGTGAATGGAATTTCAAAAATCCGAGAGACACGGTTGATGTCAGTAAGTAAAATGTGGTTCAATGAGAAGAAAATAATTTTTGGTGAATAGTAACTTTTTACTTTTATTTACCACGGTTAAAAGTAAATAGGGTAATTAAGGGTAAGAATGATATTAATATTACCCTAACACATGTCCTAATTCTACTGGATAAGTGTATCTCGACCAAAAACAACCTTAAGTATAAAATATTATCATTTAGGCCCACTTGGATTAGATTAGGATATTTATTATTATTTAATTCAAAGAAGAGTTAAAAGAGTTAAAATCAAAGTTTATTTACTAAAACATTTTTAATATAGGGTTGTACATAAGATAAATTCGATTGTAAATATTCATTAGAAAGCTAAACGTATTTCCTACATAATGGTATTTTATTTGTAATTTTTAGACATCAAATAATTTAATTTAATTATGACACAAAGATGATGCAGTAATTATCTTATTAATGAAATATTGACATAATTGATATTATAAATACCAAAATAAATGTAATTGAAGACTTTTTTTTTGAATTAAACTAATTTTCTAGGTTACTATGATATATTAGTGTTGATTTAATCAACTTTTTTCGAACATATAATACTGTTATGACTTTCACAAAAATCATATATCAAATAGTGTCAAAATTGACACAAAATAGTTTTTAAATCTAATATTATATTATTAATTGTTATTTTATTCCTAAAAATCTAAGGTTCGGCCAAATGACTTAGATAAGGATATATATATTAATAATAAACAATTTGGGGTTCGTTTGGCATTTTATAGTAAGTTTATTAACCATATAGTGTAAGAAAACAAAAAGACACGGTAAAAGTTAAATTATTTAACTTAGAGTTAAATCTAATTGATAAGGTTAAAATAATAACCTAAACTTGTCTAAATCCTATTGGTTGGTAGGATTTCGACCCATCCCCACTTTAGCTTCGAAATAAGACCCTTTGGATCCATTATAAACCGATTTTGACTTTAATATAAAATAATATTTTGAGATATTCCTAAGGTGCCCCTCTCCTCCCTTATAAAAGGGCACCTCCTCCCTCTCTTCCTCACACAACTTTGAGCCTTAAAGCTCGGCCAACCCCTACCAAAATCTCTTCTCCACTTCCCTAGTATCATCCTAGATGTCCTGGTCTTCTTCAAAGATCATCCTTAGTTCTTTAAGTGGTGGCTAAGAAAAGGCGCGTCAAAAAGAGGTAATATCCATTACCGATCTTTTTCAATTTCTTTCTTCTTCAACTTCTTCTTCATTAGTTGTTTCATGATAAATTAATAACATCAGTATTTATTATATACTGATATGTTATTATAAATATTAAACAACTCTAATTAACCTTCTATCCATCCTACGGAAAAAGGAAATCACCGCGCGTGCGTACGTACAGAATACCGTCTCCACGCCGTGGTGTAATCTATTTTCCGCCACCACATTAATTGGATGGGTATAATGGTGTAATGAGTAACTATATATAATTATTATAAAGTTATATTGATACTGAAATAGTATACATACACTTCAACACAATTCCACGACCATGGGAACGATATCATCGCTCGTGCGTACGTACGGACTACCGTCTCCACGACGCGATGAGATTCATTCTCCATGTTAACCATTTAAGAATTATTACAAAGTATATATAAGAAATAATAATGAAATATATGACATTGTAAAGATACTGGATTTATGTATATATATATATGTATTTCATCTACTTACTTCTATTCAAGACAATAAGGAAAGGAAAACAGCGTTCATGCGTACGTACGGACTACCGTCTCCATGAACGGTGTTTTTCATTTCATTTATCTATCTATTATATATATATATATACTGAATATATATGATATATAAATCATATATTCTGGAAGTAATTAAATCATGATATAAGTAATAATAATGTCAAGAACAACAAGTCAAAACACCTACGATAAATGAAACGATTTTACCCAAAACGCTTCTTTAACATGGAATTTTCAAAAGAACGGGTAACATAAAGTCATAAGTGAACCATATATGATATCATAAAAATGAATATGATTCTTTAATAGGTCAATGAAATTATTTAAATCATTATACAGGAGGTTCGGGCACATACGAAGAAAATCGGACCTAAGGTAAGGGAAATATCACAATCTCACTTTTATCCGAGATTGTTTTTACTTTGGTATTTACTGGGGTGTATTTTATCATCAACATCCATGTTACCTCAATATGTAATATTTTTTCCATCCAATTACAATAGTTTAAATCCAATTTTACCCTTCGGTGAGTTTTTAGTAAAGAATATGAAAGGAATGGAATCTTTTGCCGTTTTTTCGTACGAGGTACTTTTTGACTTTTCCGACAAAAGTACGAAGAATATTTTTTTTAACTTATACGGCATGAATCGATTTTTAAAACATTATTTACAAGAAGATTCCTTTACAAGTTTTCAAGTTTGTTTTTATTCAACTTCTTTTAGTTTAAAGTTGTATGACATGTTAATAAAAGAAAAATGTTTTTAAAGAAGAAAGGATATTTTCCTAAAGAGTTCATTTCAAGTGTTTTTTTTCAAAACTATTTTCCATCTAAGATGACATTATTTGATATGTATGTTTCAAGTAAAATTTCTCTATGATTTAAATGGTTTCAATTTTCTTATGATAAAATGATATCAATTGTTTATGGATTATGATGGCATGATGTTTAAGAATCCCATTTTATTACATGGGTTATGCAATGATGTATGATTTATGATTTTGTGGCACACATAAGAATGGTATCATTATGAGATGGGTTGGACCTATATATCCCTCCAATGCATTGGGTAAAGATTTTATATCTCATGAGATAGAAATGGCTGGAATGGTAGGTTATACCGGTTCAGTGAAACAGGACTGAAACGAGGGTGACTCGGTTCAGAAAGGGACTTTGTCCACGAAGATAGTCTTGGCAATGAGTCTTGACTAACAAGAAATGATTATCTATGATTATGTGTGTATGCCAAAAAGTTTCATGTTTTAAGTTATGATTATTGGGATTTCATTTCACTACTATGATTTATCCCATGTTATGAAATTATGCTCTCTTTTGCAGGTTAAGATTTCCAAAAGTTATGTTCCAATGAATATGATGTGATAGATTTCTCTTTTGTTTACCCTTACTGAGCATTTGAGCTCACCCTTTTATGTTTTCTTTTCCCCAGGATATAAAGAAAGATTTTAGGTAAAAAAAGGGAAGATCTTTATGGGATATATTGAAGATCTTTCACCACGATTAGAAGATTACATTCCGAGTTTCCAAAGACGCTAAACTATTACGATCCTTGTGTGTGTGTTTTTGTTATGTACTAAGTATTCTGCAAAAGTAATGTAATGTCCATGTACGTCAAGCTTCAGGTCTCTACAATCTGTATGGATGAGATCAATAAGATTTGATAGCCATTTCTTCATTGGATGATATGAACTACACACCAACTATCCTCACATGAAAGCAACAAAAGTCTTATACCTTTCACGCTTCAGATTTAGAATATCTATGAAAATATTCAGTTTAAATATCTTTTTCATATCTTTTTTATTAATGATCCCTAATATCTAAAGCCACAAGTTGTTTCCTTCTCTAACTATTATGTAGAAAATGTTTTCTTTACTATCAACCTGATGCAAGTTTCTTTCTGTTCAACATCATTTCATGATATAATTCTCTATATTTCCCTTTATAGTGAATACTATACGATTGAAAGTCACTATCAGTACTGTATCATAAATTTGACTTGCACTTAAGAGATTGTGACATAACCCATCCTAATAACGAACTTTAGTTTTATTTATCTTTCCATTGGCCAATTCAATACTTCCACTGCCTTTGATCTTTAAAGCACAATCATTACCGAACATTACTGTACCATCAAACATTTTATTAACATTAATTAATAGGTCTTAATTTCCTATCATATGGGATGGGCATCCAATATTAATAACCCTTGTGCTGCAATTCTTGGTAGCTTTGAGAGCTATTTTTTCAATAATGGATTTTTCATTTTTTCTCTTTTCATTCAAAGAAATATTAGAATGAGTGGAGGATAGGAATGGACTTTCAAATATATTTTCCATGTGAACAGGTTCTCCATATTCATACTCTTATTCTAAATGAGAAAACCTATTTTAAATAGCCACACCGTCTGGTTTTCAAGTATTGGTATGTCTCTGAGAATTGTATGAATTTATCCTATCATTCCTCTATCTGTAATACATATTTTTCTGGTCAAAGTTCGAATAATGAAAACAATATCCATATAAATTATTTTTTATATAAGAAGTTGGATATGAATTTATTCTAATATGTTTAGATATTATCTCTTCCACATTTAAGTATCTCTTTCCATCTTCTCAATATAACATGGAATGACCTACATAACCACATAATTAACATTTCATGAGTGGAAATGTCTTCTCATTTCATTTCCTCCCCATGTCTCCTTCCATAGAATTTTTTTTCTTCCAATAATTTCTAGATACCTGAGGATAGTTTTCAGTTCTTCTTTTAGATTTAATTATGGGTATCTTTTTCAATACTACTGGTGAATTTTCAACATGAAAAACTTTCAACTTGACATTATTCTGGACAAATTTATTTACAGCATTTGATGTTTTGACATCAAAACTGATTCCATTGTTTCCAATCCATGCAGGTATTTGATTATTCTAAATATTTTCAACTCCATCAGAACCAAGCTTAGATCTCTCAATAAATTCAGCATATGAGATTCTTCCAAACTATATTTTATTCTTTGTTCCTTTTGAAATTGATTCACTCTCTAGTCTACTCCTAATAGTAAAAAATTATTCTTGAAGACCCCCGACAGTCATGGAATTAACTTCTAGTATGTAGGTGAGGTTATTGATGATATTTTCCTATGATTCAATTCAAATCTTCAATTACACAACATATTCTATGCTTTCAAGTGTTGTTTTCTTTAATTTCATTAGTTCTTCCTGTCGTTCAATTTCATCTTCAAGATCATCAACATATTATTTTGATTTTTACACAATTTATCTCCAATATTTGCATCTATTTCATTGATTATCAAGATTACTTAAATAATACATAAGTTGAAACTTGAGATTGACATCAGTGGTTAACTTACTATATCAGGGTTTATCTTCTGAAGGTTTTATATTTCCAATGGTAGCCATAATTATTTAATGGGTTCCAGATTTAAATTCTAGTTATTCTTTTTCAAATTATTCACCATCATCATCTTCTTATTAATAGAAAAATATATTTCCCTATAAATTTTTACCATACTTGAAGTCTCCTATTTTGAAAAACCTTTTTTGAGGGTTATTCATGTCTCCAGCTACACTTTCTTCATCATCAAACATTCTTGTGCCCCAAGAGGTATTGTTCCCAACTCTTCCATAATAGCAACAAGCCATAGGTAACTTACCTTTGAACTTCCCTTTTACCTTCTTGAATTTATTGGAAATGAGATAAATAAGTTATTCTTAATAATTATATTCATCAACATTATCTCTTGAAATTTCATGTTTGTCCATGGATTTGAATTCCATTTACTTGCTGACACGTGTCATCGCATCCTCTGGCTTTACTCTCCTTTCATATTCCACCCAACTACTCAACAGATCATCTAGAGAAAGTTTAGATAGATCCATTTCTTCAAGGTTGTAACTTTTTTGTTGTATAAAGGTGGAAGACTTCTCTAAATTTTCTTTAAAATATAAATGTCATTTATTTATTCCCCAATCCCTCAAATTTCTCCTATTAATTTAGTAATACGGTTGAATAAGGAATGTTCATTGTCATCAAAATGCATCTTTAGATCATCAAACCTATTGTCAATGAATTGTAGTTTTTACTCCTTCACTTTTTTAATAATTCATATATATTCTTCAATTTTTACGACATATACTTTTCTAAAGTGTAGCTCATTACCTTTAGATATATCAAATCAGAAAGTGTTGTAGTGAGAGCATTCTGCACTTTGGAATCTAAATCAAGCATCTTCCTATCTATATCAGTCATAAAAAGCCCTATTGGGTCAGTTACTTGTATTCCATGTTCTATAGAAAATATAATTTCCATTACAAGATATCTTAGATGAGATCTCATCCTATTCTTCCATATTTAAAAGTCACTTCTATAAAATAGGGTCACTACCCAGACGTTTACTGAATTCTACATGATTAAAATGAAATGATAGATTTAACACCAGTAACCTACCTTTGATACCACTTGAAGGACCCTGGAAAACCCTAAGAGGGGAGGGGTGAATTTGGATGTCAAATTTTTATTTTAACTTGATGGATCTTGTTCCCAATTTCATAGGAAAATGTTAAACCTATCTGATGTGAAAGAGTAGAGAACAAACTATCACATGCAAAGAGATGATATAAGAATTTTTACTTGGTTCACGAAAAAGGACTAGTCTAAGGAGCATACACCGATAGGTTTCATGTCGTAAAAAATCCCACTATTATTTAGTATATGTGGATTACAAAAGTTTTAGATGTAGTCACTATATGCTATGCACACTACCATTACAAATGTTCATGGATAGCTCACTACGTCCCTTATATCACTTATGTTGACTCACCCAAGCTCATTACGTTGGGAGAAGTCTTACATAGTTTATCAACATGAAGGTCTCTTTAAATGATTGGAATTGAAGTCTTTGTATTTTCATAGCATGAGACATTGCATCCATTAAATTCCTAAACAGATTCACTTGGAAGCACTGGTCGAACAAAACCAATATCAAAAGATAGTTAGAATCTCAACACTACAATTTCATGCAACATATTCATTGTTCACAGAAGATCAACTTTTGAATGCAAGATTTGAGATCTTTCATTAATATTGACTTTCACACAACCATGGTCTTTCTCATAACTATACCACATGGTTTACATGGTTTTTTTAGACTAAAGGAAGAACTTTCACACATGATTAACTCTCTTTAAATATTTAATGTAGAAATATTTTGCACGATAGAGAAACTAGATCTTCATTGGAAAATTCTTAAGTCCTACATGGGGGTAGCTGCCTATTTATAGGCATCTATGATCCTACATGAATTTTTCCTACATTTGTTTGTCAGTGCACATAAAATTCTATCTGAGCGTACAAAAACCCCTTTTGATGTCGCATTGGGTGCATAAGATTTTTCTGTGAAACCTCATCTTGCACGCACATTTAAATCTCTTGTGCACTTTTTACCTTTTCTATATTTTGATGCATTGATCCCAAATCATGCCTTGCGTGCATGTTTCCAAACCTACATCAATAATGCACACAACCTACTTTTCCAAAAACACTTTTCTCTATTCTCTAATTTTTTGAACAAAAAATTTGGAAAACATCGGGAAACGACGCAACCTTCAATAATATTGTTTGATTGAACTATATGATCCATTTCTTTGAAAACAACCTTATATTCTATTGAGGATTGAAAAAAAACCATACACTTTTTACAGTATATAATATCCTTGTTTCAAACATCAAATGTAATGAAATTCTCAAATATGTATCTAGTTTACCAATATTTCTAAACTATTTGGTCCTTCATGATGAAAATCCTTGTATCTTATGCCAATGTAGTAAGGAAAACACTGGCTCCGAGCTACTGGGGTTGAGGCTATTACACCTATATTAGAGAAGGGTTTTTGATCCATAATGATTCATCAAATATGCCCCTAGGATGTGTACTCATGAATAATGATATGGTTATAACTTATCTCTCATTAATTTGAAGGTTCTTGAGAAAATTACCCAACTTCTGATTTAGAGTTAGCTGTGGTATTTTTTGTAGTCAATATATTAAGTAATTATATTTATAGAGAAAGTATGATATTTATGCTAATCATAAACGTTTAAAGTGTATATTCACATAGAAAGTTCTGAATATGTTCTAGAGAAGATGGTTTTAATTTATTAATGATTACAAGTGTTCAATACATTTAAACAGTGGGAAGGTGAACAAGGTGACTGATACTCTGAGTTAGAAGGACTATAATAGTTTATCTATGATTAGGATTAAAAGATACGTAATACTTAAGGATTTACATATGATAAAAGTTGAAATACTGAATAAAAGGGATAGATCCAATCATTTGTAGACAAATGTTCAACCATCCATCAATGTTATGATTAAAGGGGCACAAATAAAGAAATTAAATTATAAATAAAGGTGAAAAATTATTCACGAGTTTAACCATGAATGTGATGGAATGATAAGGTTTAGAAAATGAGTATGCATCCCATCAATTTTAGACTTGATGAAGGAGCTATTGTATGGAGCTCATTGTTCATCATTCTATATTAATCTTGGAAGTTCAAAGATATATAAATATCTGAAAGATTATTTCTGGTAGGAAAACATAAAAAGGGATATTACAGAGTATGTATCTTGATTTCTGGTATGTTATCAAGTTATGTCTATGAGACATAAGTGTAATGGGATGTTACAACCATTTCCCATACCTGAATGGAAATGAGAAAAAATTACTATGGATTTCATAGTCAGACTTCCCAAAACATTTAAAGGGCACAATATGATTTGGGTTGTAGTCGATAACTATTAGAAGTCACTATACTTCATTTCCTTCAAGGAATATTTATCGCTTGATTATATTTCCATGTTATACATTAAATAGATGTTAAGATTTCAAGTAGTACCACAATGCCAAAAAACCTAAATTTACAATGTTTATTTTTTCTATTAGCAAATTTTATAAACATTGCTAATTTATTTACTATTCTTTCTAAAAACATTGGTAAATGAGGTTTCACTAAATTAGCAGTGTTTATAAAATTTTTAAAATTAGTGACATTTATAAATTCCACTAACTAGAAATATTTGTAAACGTTTCCAAATTAGTGGTGTTTATTAACATCACAAATTAGAGACACATCATATATTAACATTTTTTAGAAACATTGGTAAATGAAATTTCATATACCTATGTTTATAGAAAATGTCATCAATTTATAGACCTTTATAAACATTTCTATTTACCAACATCTCATTTAATGATGTTTTTTCCAAACATTGGTAAATAACACATCATTTTCCAATGTTTCTAAAAAACATTAGTGTTTTTTTTGTTTTTTGAAATTCCACAATTTTATCTATTTTTACAATAAAAAAATTACACATCCCTCACTAAGGGCCTCCCTCAGATATCCCCAACACCTCTAGTACCTCCCCTTTAGTACCTTGCCTCCCGTAGCTCTCCAACCCACAAGAACCTCCAGTAACCAACCCCTCTCCCATACCCCACCACCCTACACCTATCACTCTCTTGTACGCCTTGTCTTGTATGGCCTCACCCCTCCCCAGATTCCATAGAAGTAAAATTTAAATTTTAATTCATTGAGAGTCGATCCCTCAACCTCCAGAGTCCCTAGATAGCAGCTTACAAACTCAAATATACAAATTTTGATCAAATAATTGTGTTATATTAAATATTTATATATATATAAATAAATTTGAGTATTTAAAAAATTAATATATTATAAATTTATATTAATTTATATTATATTTATATGTTTATATATTAATATATTTGGTTATATTTTAAATTTTATGTATATATTTGTTTATATTATATATATATATGTTTATATTTCACATATAGGTTTGTATTTTATATTATATATATATGTTTATATTATAGGTTTATTTATATGATTAAATTATATATATGTTTATATTATATATATATTGGTTTATATTAAATATATATGTTTATATATATATGTATATATTATATGTTTATATTAATATATTTATGTTTATATATATGTTCATGTTTGTGTGTAAACTTATATTTGTGTATGTATATATATATATAATTATATACATATATATAAACATATATATACTAATATAAAAATAATATATATATATATATATAATATAAACACACACACACGCATATATTTATATTAATACACACACACACACATAAATTTATATATTAACACACACACACACACATATATATATGTTTATATATTAAATATATGGTTATATCATATATTATATATATATGTTTATGTTTTATGTTTATTTATATGTTTATATTATATTATATATTTATATATGTTTATATTATATATATGGATATATGTTTATATAAATGTGTGTGTAAATATATTTTATATGTTTATATATATATATATGTTAATAAATATATATATATGTTAATGTATATATAAATGTTTCTATGTGTGTGTGTATAAATATATAAATTATGTATACATATATAATAATAATTATAAATTTACACACACACACATATAATTAGCCACGTTTTATAACACTAGAAAAAATGTCACTAAAATAGACACGTTTTCTTAAAAATGTAACTAAATTTAAAATATATATGTGTTCATATATATAATTATATGTGTACATATATATGTGTGTGTTATTTTGTGTGTTTATATATATAAATATATATTATATATATATATATGTTTATATATATGTGTTTGTGTTTATATATATTATTGTTATATATATAAATATATTTACATCAATGTAGGGAAATGAGCCGTATAAATATATATATTTTTAGTGACGTTTCCTAAAAAATATCTCAAAATTTATATTTTTTATAGTATATATTTATGTTTATATTATATATATATATTTCATATTTATATTAATATATATATGTTTATAAATATATCTCTCAATGTGTGTGTGTATAAATATATATATATATATATGTGTATGTATACATATACAAAAATAATTATAAATTTACACACACACACACAGATATATAATTAGCAACATTTTAAAACACTTGTAAAAATGTCATTAAAATAGACACGTTTTATTAAAATGAAGACTGAATTTAAAAAATATATGTGTTTTTATATAAAAATATATTTATTTATATGTTTATATATATATGTGTGGGTGTGTCTGTGTGTGTCTTTATATAGATATAAATATATGTATTTATATATATAAATGTTTATATACATGTGTCTCTGTTTATATATATATATCTAAATATATATTTACATTGATATGGGGAAATGAGTTATATAAATACATATATTCTTAGTAATGTTTTTAAAGAAACATCACCAATTTAAAGACATTTGCGAGTTACTAATTTAGCGACATTCGTGAGGAAAGATCTCTAATTTAGTGGGGTTTTCTAAAAAACATCGTTAAATTTAAAATTAGTGGTGTTTTTATAAAATTTCACTAAAAAACATCATGAAACACCATTTTTGTAGTGCCACATTCTATAGTATTCAGCTATGATATAAGGTTTAACTTGATGTTCTCGATAAGCCTTTAGTAGAATCTAGATACAAAGTTGATTTTTAGAACTGCATATCATCCTATTACAAATAGTCTATCTAAGAGGACCATTAAAACTCTAGAACACATGTATAGATCTTTCTCTATAGATTTGAAAGGTGGTTGGGACTAACACCATTATTTGGTGGAATTTTCATACAACAATATCTTTCACTCAATCAGGCATATATACCCTTATAAATCCCTCTTTCATTGGAAATGAAAAACTCAAATATAATGGGATTAAGTTATGAAAAGGAATCTATTGGGGCCTGATCTGGTTGAAGAAATGATAGAGAAGGTTAAATCCATTCAACAACATATAAGATCAACTTAGAGTGGAAAGGAAAGTTCTGATTAAATGATTGATCAGATCTAGATTTTAAATTTAGTGAAAATTTATAAATATTAATATATATTTGGAAGAAGGTTGTGACATTTTAATAGAAGGGAAGGATAAACCCCAGATATATCCTCATTTTCTGGTATTTGAGTTATAGAATTTTGAGGATGAATTTCATTTTAAGGGGGGGAAATTTAACACCCTGAGATTTTATAAAAAAAATTATCTTCAAAAAAATTTAATATATTATCTATATTGAGATAAAAAATAGATTATTAATGAATCATAATATATTATACCATTATAACATAACCTTTAAATTGGAGGAGTGATGGGAATAACCACATTTTGAAAATTATGTATAATTTTTTTAGATAAAATAACATTTATTGATAAACAAGAAATGAATTTTTAGTAAATTATTTATATTTTTTTAAGAGAGTGATAAATTTAAAAAAATAACAGTCTCCTTTAATTAAATAAAACAAGGCTAAAAAAGTATAAAATGATTATTTTTACAAAATTAATTCTACCAGAGAGAAAATAATTCACCAGGAACTCTATTGAGAAAGATCAACTCAGTGTCTGAAACCCCTTTTGTTTGCAAGCCCATATTCCAAGTATTTATCTTCATGGAAAACATGCATTATGATTAATTTATATTATAATGGAATTTCTTATAGTTAATTCATATGACATCCCAATTCCATCATAAGTGGGTAGTTTCATTTCTAATCTCCTACACAATGGTGGTGGAATCACATTCAATCCACAAGTTGTTCAATCCTAACTGCTTCTCTACATCAACAAATTTTATAATCCCAATAATGTTTTCATCAAGAGAGGTGTTGATCCCACATGGACCAAAGATACATCATATAACATTGACAATATGATTTTTTAAGACAAAACCATAACAATATAATCCAAGATTTCTTCTAAAGGCACCATCCATGTTATATTTTACCCAACCATGAAAAGGAAAAATCCACATGACTTAAAAGGTTCTAGAGGAAGGATGATAATTAACTGAAATTAAAAAGATCTTACAGACAATAAGATCATGTACCGAGTTATCAAAAAAACATGTTTCAAGATCATTTTCACTTTTTATAGTAATAATGGTTCCAGAAAGGGATGATTACAGACATAATAAAGTACCTTCATGTATTTTTTTTGTGGCTAGACCAAATCACATGTAATGTTTCCATAAAGAAACAAGAAGCATATTTTGGATCTACTATGATAGAGAAAGCTGAATAAAATAATTTAAATTATCTTTGATACTTGTAGTGTAGGGGAACATGACATCAAAAATATCACCCATTATTGTCCATAGAGAATCCATCATTACACAGATATGAAATAAATGATCAATTTCATCCCATGTGTTGATTACAAAGAACACATCTCGGGAACATGGTAATACCCACAAGTTGCATAAAATCCTCGGTAGAAAGATTTTAATGCATTAGTCTCCAAGAAAGAGTCATTCGAGAAGGAAGAATCCAAGTCATGTTTATGTATTTTACCCAGGTACATGTGTGTCCATGTGTTATATCCTGATTAAAAGGTTTTGAACATATCATTCCATTTTTTTAGGATCCCAAACAAGAATAACATCACCAATGATAAAATTATATTTCAAAAAATACTTTATATTCAAAGGAAGGATATACACGGAATTATACATATGATTATTAATTGAAAAATTTGTATTAAGTGATATGTCATGGGAAGTATGGCTGTTAAGGATATGAATACATTTCCAGTTATCTAAATAAAAATTGAGATAAAACATGATTCTGAACAACCAATGAGAGTTAACCAAAATATTGGAGAAGGAGTCATTAAAATCCAGCCATATAGATGATTCCAGGTAATTGATATTTCCAACTTTGATCTTACCCAAAAAATATCGCTCTTTGAAAAGAAAGTGATTATAATTTATCACTAAGGAGTCTCCACATATAAGTATCCTTTAATATTCGTTAAATTTTGTAATATTTTAAATTCCAATCCCTCCAAAGTGAGTGGGATGAAAACATTGCTTCCATGGAATAATGGTTAGTCTTCCTTTCATAATAATTCTATTGTAGAAAATATTTCTTATAGAAGAACTGGTATTTCTTATGAGGGCACCCAACCATTTTTATACCAAGAAATAATAGAATTTTTTTTTCACAAAAATAGATTCAACAAGGATCATCCTCCCAGCCATCAAGAGTATCTTTCATTTCCACGAAGCAATATGAATTATAATTTGGATCACTATGTGAGAAAAATGTCCAACATGAGGTTTTCGAAAAAACATGAGGACACCAAGATAAGTGAATGGGAACACACATTCTATGATTCCCAAATCGTTTATGGTATTCACTTTTCTCTAAGAATTAATGTTTTTCTAAAGTACAAACAATATTTATCCCAACTAATCACCTGCCTTGACACTTTTTCATAATGGATAATATCAATTTTTATGTTATTTATATTTATTTTATCACCATTTGTAATGAGTATGATTTTATCAACATATAAAAAATGAGTTGGAGAAATAAGGCCTCTTCCATCCCGGATAGGTTCTATTTACATGGAACTCAACATATTGAGAAGAAAACTGCTTAAATAGTAATCAAAAATAGAGAAAAAATTGATGATAGATGATCAAAGTGTCAAACATCTATTGAGAAAGTGAAATACCCCCATGGGATCCATTTATAAGCACTGAGATATGGTATATGATCAAAAGGACTTTAACACAATGTAAAAAAGACATCATACTAGAATAATTGGATAAAAACCTTTTAAATAAAACCCCAATCAAGAGTATAAAAATATTTTTTAACATCAATATTGAGAGAAATATATCCACCTATTGTGGATTTATTGAGAAGGTTAACAAACTTTAAAATAGAGATATTGAAATATTGAATGAATATAACTTTTATAAAACCAAACTGTTTTGAGTACACAATTCTATTTTTAATCTTGGTGATCCTATGTGCAATAATTTTTAGAATTATTTTATAAATAGTGTTGACCAAGGAAACTTTCATGAACAAATGAATCTAATTTTCATTATCCACAATATGGATAAGAGTGTAAAATTAAGAATTTATGCCTTGAGAATGTTGACCACCATTACAGAAATGATTGAAAAGACTGCAAACATCCTAGTAACTAAAATTCCAGTAGGTTTTAAAGAAAGAATTTGTAAATATATTTAGGACAAGAGAGATATAGTGTTAAAAAAATTGAATCTTTATATTCTTTTGAAATATATATTTTAATCAAAAATGGTTTTTATTTATTTTTGTGAGAATAAAATACCATTTTTTCAATTTTTTTAAAATATATATGAAAATATGAACTTCATTATTAACATCATCATATAAAAATTATATTACTATGAAATTTTGAGAATTTATGAAAAGATTTACTTTTCAATGAATAATGAAAAATATTGATTTTTATTGAAAAATTTATTTTTGTTTGAATCATTTAGAAAGTAAAATTTTGTTTTAAAATGGGTTTTAAAGTAAAATTATTTCATTAATAATCCAATTAATTTCATTAGAATTAATTTAATTTTTCTTTTTGGTATAAAAACATTTTATACTTCATGAAACATTGTTTCTGGAAAATTACTTTTGATTGAGTTTTATGAGTTTAATTTTAAATAAATAATGAAACTTATGTGAATTTAATATTTAAAAATATATTCTATGATTGGAATTAGGTGGTTCAAAATTTTTAAATAGTTCACTTTCATTTTTAGTCATGAAGAATGGTAACCGTAGTAAATATTTGTCACCCTTGTAATGGTCAAATGAGTGAAACAGGGTTAAAACCACTATATAAGGTCTCAAAATCATCCCAAAACATCCATTTATTTGATTATATTGGATAAATCCGACAATATCCATACCAAATTAAGATATACAGAATTTCGGTGCTATTTTATTTTTATAATGAAATTTATATTATTTTAAGTAAATAAAATTCCAAAATGACTCACTCTTGATTTTAATATCAAGAATTTTTTTACGTAAGGAGAAAAATTAGATATGTTTAGTTGTAACTGTCAATTTAAAATATGAATTAATTTTTTTATCATGGTAATTTATTTTTAATTTTTTGTGAAGGAATAATTATCTGAATTATTTAAAAACACCATTACATAGGTTGTGCAAGTACAAGAGAAATCAAGTAAATGATTTTAAAAACTATAAAAGTAGTACTGTTTGGGTGAGTTATAGTTCCCCATTAATTTTATATAGGAATAAAACAAATTAAGGATATTTTAGTGGTTTATATTTGAATTAAATTTCCGTATTTATTTATTTAAAATCAAATTAAGTGAATAGTGTAAAAAATGACATTAATGATATTTTATAAAAAGAAATATTTTATTAAATTACTTATAAATCATAAAAATATTGAAATAGTAACATTATTATTATAAATAGTATAAATTTTAATATATTTTCCATTTATGAGTCAATTTTTACCTTTTAAGTAAAAATATAACACTTCAGGATTTAAAAGGTCATTAGCACTGTTAAGTTTAAAATTGGTAAATGAAGGTGTTAAACCAAAATATAAGGTTTAACATAAAACCAAAACATTTATAAATTTCATTTTATGATTATATTTCTACCATATAATCTTTTGATTTTATTTAATTCCAATTTAGAAGCATTATACATGAGAAAAACAATAGTTATTTTTAAATATTTTAAGTAATTCCAAGTGTGTCCTTTCTCTACCTTATAAATGGTAACTCCTTCTCTATTTTCATTAAAAATCATTGAGCCATAAAACAAACACTACCCATTTTTCTTATTAACTCCTGTATCCATTAATTTCAGTTTTTTGTCTTCTTAAAATACCATTCCACAGGTCCTTAATAAGGGATCTATATAAGGCCTACCGAAAAAGAGGTAATCGAATTTCCCAACCTCTTTCCTATTATTTATTTTATACCTTCTTTAAATCTATTGTATTAATCATAAAATAATAAAGTAAGTATACTAAAAATAATGAAATATTATTATGATTATGGAATTACTATTATACACCAACCATTTTATGAAATGGGAATTGAAAGTATCGCTCATGCGTACGTGTGGATTACCACCTCCATATAGCGATAAAATTCATTTTCCATAACATCTCTCTTGGATACACATGGATTACCACCTCCACAAAGTGATGCGATTTATTTTTCATTTCCCATTTACATTGACATTAATAAATATATATTTAATTAATATATAGGATATATATTATATAATAATTATTATACAAGGTTTAATTACTATATACCTATCTTTCATTCTATCTATCAAAAATTTTAAACAGCATTCATGCGTATATACGACCTACGATATCTATGAGTTGTGTAATTAATTTTTCTATATATAACTTTTTGGGATGAATTTAAATATATATATATAAAGTTAATATATATGATATTAATATCATGATTAATATTATATAGATTATGGAACCATGATCAAATTACAAGGATTAATACCACCGAACATAAAAATGTATGGGAAATGAAATAGTTATCACATGGAATAGTGATTTCAATAAAAAATATTAATAAATAGGTGATAATATATTATAAGTAAAAACTATATGGTACGATATATATATATAGGTATAGTTCTATAATACATGTATAATAAATATATATTTATTATACAATAGGTTCACATAAGTACTAAAAGAGAAAATAATTGATGTAAGGGATTTATGTTTTAGTCCCATTTTATTCGAGTTTGTTTTTGATTGAATTTACATTGAGGATATTATATGATTATTATCATAAAAATAACATTAATATTCTTCTCCTATGGTTTATAATATAATTTTTAAGTAATAGTACCATTTTTATCTCTTTGGTACCTAAAATAATTGGGAATACGTTTTTAAGTAAAATAGATTTTATTTCCACTTTTGTTATGAATCATTTTCTTCCATATCCATGTTTTCTATAAAATTTTTTCATGAATAGTTTACTATTATATTATGATTTTTTAATTTATTTTTACACATATTTTACTTTTTATAATTTTTTTCAAATTAATATTCTTATTATTTTATGAATATGGTACTTTTTTAATTTTTAATGATAATGTGAAAGGAATATTTGTTTTAATGTACACGACATGAACATAATTTTTCACTGTCATAACCAATCGATGATTTCAAGATTAATTTACATGTTTTCTTAGTTATTTTCAAATAAAATATTTTCTATTACTTTTTATACATATTTTCATTTAAAATAAGTGATTTTAAAATAAAAGGGTATTTTTTTTTCATGAAATATCCCAATGATCTTTTAAAGTAATTTTCATCTATGATAACATCCTTTGATGTTAATTATGATTTATTTGGGATATGATCCAATGATACCATTCTTATTTTTTATCTGGATGGTTTCTATTTCTATTGATGATACTTTTTTTAAAACTTATTTATTTTACATTGGTTATACTACGATGAAAGGATGAAATGTTTATGAAACATGTTTCATTTCCATAGGTTATGTTATGATGATATTATTAATGTTTTTTGATATTGTGGAAAACATATATATTCCATTCATTATATGATGGGTAAGAACAGAAATATATATCCCTATAATTCATTTAGTAAATATTTATATATCATGAGATAATTATTGTACATGAGTTGATGATCTCGATCCACTATAGGGAATATGTAGGGGTGCCATATACATAATAGGAAACAAGTGGTGATGCATGATCCTTTACGATATGTGAAATATGTGTTGATGACTGATCCACTATGATTTTATGCTCTTAGTAGTAACCTTGAAAAATGAAATGGTTTCTATGTCTATGATGGTAGACCACTTTTTATGAAATTTTCTTATTATTATGATATAAAATTATGGTTCATGATTGATTTATAATGATTCCTCACTCTTATGATTCATGTCTTTTGAAATGATAATATTTTATTCCATGAATCTTGTTTAAGATCTATGTCAGATTGGGTATGATTTTTTTAAGTTATAGCCATGATCTCATAACCTTATTCTTATCGTATGATTTTATACTATCATCAATTGATATCTCCCATGTTTACCCTTATTGAGCATCAAAGCTCACTTTTTATTTTATTTCCATCCCCTTGGTTATGAAGAATGGTTATAAGTAAGGTATGTACATAAGGGTATAAAGTGAAAATAAAATCATGATAGATGATGAAGAATGTTCCTAAATAAGATATTTATGTATGTAGTCTCTAAATATACTAAATATTTATGGTTCTAGTGTGGATTATAATGTTATGTAATGAAAATTCATCTAAAAATATGTAATATTTATGTGTGAAAATTTAGGGTCTTCATATTTTATGGTCAAAAAAATAATCCATAGACATACATACCTATATATAATGAAAGATAATGTAATTATTCATAGATAAACATATTTAATTTAATAGAATTATCATATTAATGACCTAAAAAATAATTAAATTAAATGAAAATGGGTTCTTATTTGAGTAGAACCGACACTTTCTGCTGCATCTATGGTTGGGGGTTCAACCATAACTATTTAAGATTTCCTATTAGATTGGGGGTGAAGAGAAACTTTTCATGTTAACGTTAGGTGTGATAATAGGGAGGGACACACTATGGGGTAGTGAATCTTTGGGTGGAACAAGGGTGACATGGGGTTGTTGGTGAACAACAGTGACAGGTGGGAATATGGTACAATGGTGCGGTGATGCTGATGGTGTTAGTGGACTTGGAAGATGGTAGGGGAGATACTGGTGGTTCTATTCTTGGGGTGGTAGGGTGAAAATGGCTACTGATAGCCTCTATTGGTGTAGGTACAGTCGAGCACAAGAGGAAGAGGGATGCAATTTGTACTTTCCGTGGACCTATTGGAGAATTCCTACATGCCATGTTGTTATGGAATTTAACTCCCACTAGGCCATCAAGCCATGTAATGGGTTCCCCTTTACCCATCTATGATTTTTTTTATTTCTATGGTTTTATAAAAAGGTTCTCACCCTAGCCCGTTAAAAGAAAAATTAAATAAATAAATCCAAACCATACATATGTCCCTCAATCTCATGATCAATCAAAACATGAAATGATCAACACATTTAGTATTATAATCATTTTTTTCATTTTTCTAACTAATATAAATTTTCCTAAATTATTAAATTAATAAAATAAATAAATAAATAATTCTTTATCTTGATATTCTATCATAAAAGTCACTAATGAAAAAGAATCCTATACTTTATCATTTTAGATAAATTAAATAATTTTTCTTAAAATAATTTGGTGCATGATATGTACTAGATATTCCATATGATGTGTACCTTTTATATAATATTAAAATCCCAATTTTTTGAATTTAGTACATAAATGGAATGTACAATCACCCAACCTATCATGTGATAGATGCTATGCATCAACCCTATCATGCATTATATATTGAAACGAAATGTGTTCCCATATATTATGTCACTATATACATGACATGCAGTTCTATCTGGACGAATTTCATTGTCTGTGTGGTGCATATGACCACAAGAAAATTTCACAAATATAAATGAAATAAAACACTTACAATCCATGTGTTATTTTAAGACGTTTATGGTGTCTAATACATGTTATGCGATGGAAAATTTTATGCAGAATATAATTTTAGGCATGTTGACCCACATGGAACACATAAATTTAATCGGTGTGTACCTTGTTTAGAAAAATCATGAAACATGGTCTGTAAAAAAAGATACACACCATTTAGTATTGAATTTAATTAGTTGCTACTTGTGTTTACCTACATGAAATTCCCAAAACCTCATCGTGTTCTGTGTGTAGTGTGGTACATGTTACACCATGTGTATATATAATTACACATTGTCTATCCATGTCTCACCATGTTTCATGGATAGAAGTTAATACATGGTGTGTAATGATGCCACACACTGACCCAAAATAACCATTTCAAATTACATGATTTTTTTAATCATGTGGGGTTCCACAGATTTTACATTCTAGCTACACATAGTGAATGTAGATCAAACCATAGTCTCTATTAGTGGTAAATATGTGGTGTGTATTTATAATATGCACAGACCCCTTTAGCAAGCTAAATTTTAAACGAAATACACCTTACATGGTTTAATGAGGTTACGTGACATGTAATTTACCATTATATTCTATGTATCCTGGTTATACAACCCTCGCCATTTGTATTTCAACATGGATTCTTAGATCACTATTCATGCATTTTGGACCATTCTTGAGCATACAAATTGAGATTAATGTTACATCTTTACCATTTAACTAAGAATAAAATTCAAAACATAAAAAATAACAAAAATAATTCATACAATTGATCAAATAAATTATAAATAATTATAAATTAGAATATGGCTGATCTGATAACACTTGAAGGTTCCAGGGGGGTAGCAGAAGCATCTTGTATAGTTTAGATTTAAAATTTTCATCTATATAAATAGATAATATCCATAGAACATGATGAATAATACCTATAATCTCCAGATGCAATCTCTTACATTTTTTTAATAATTAGTTTAAATAAGAATTAACTCATTCTTGGAAATCCTCTTGATCATTTTGCATTACTCCAGTTGTTGTGTTGTTCATTATGGTGGTGAATCCAAGTGATAATTCATCCATACGTATCCACAATCATTTCAAAAATACATAGATATACTTATTGATACTGTAATTGTATTTATGGTAGTATATTGTTCTTTACTCCATTCATTATTGATTACAACAATATATCTTGTTACATATTATTATTTAGAGAGAGGAAGGGAGGAAGAATCTTCCTAGGGCTTGAAAGAATTATAGAGTCCGTATTTGTTATGTCAATAACTCCAAACATGAAAATGCAATATTTTTTCTTTGTATACATAGGTTTAAAAGATGGATAATATCATGCAGGACCTTATTAATTTATTTAATCTATATAATACCCCATGTTAAATAATAATAATTGGAATATTATTTCCAGGATATGTAATATCTATAATCATTTCATAAATAAAAAAAATCCATATTGATATAAATGATATTAAATAAATATATCATTTCCATTAAGTCATTTACTCAAATCATTTATCCTCATATGGAATCTATTAAACATTAAATAAAAACTATAAAATATCTATTCAAATAAGTACTGTTTATTTGATAAAGAATAAAATAATAAATATTATATTCACTAAACACATGAATAAATATTTATTTTAGTATTAATTTAATAAAATAAACATTTATATTAATATATTCACTAAATTAGTGAATAAATTAATATTTATTTATTGCCTTGTGAATAAATAAATAAGAGAAAAAAATTAAACATAAATATGGTAAACTCAAATATATCATGATTAAATTTATGTGATTAACATTACTTGAATAATTATTACTCTACAAGCCAAGAATTGTCATTCCATATGAAGTAATTCAGAACCATCAACCTCCAAACCAAAATATGATAGTTCCATTAGGACCAAAATTGCATAACATGAACACTAGAAGGTCTAAATAGTCAATGTCATAGATAGTTTTATCCAAACTTAGAATCCCAATCACCCCAACCACACATAATCTAAAACTCGCAATTCTCATAACATATAAAACAATGAAAGGTATCCCTTAAATAATTAATCTCTACAAACCAAAAAAATAAACTAAAAGTCAGTAAATATGATGAAAAGGGTTTTTCTTCTATCCAAAAAAAGAAAGACTAAGCATCTCAAATGAAATATCAGTAAGAGTGACCTAGCTAATAGATTTTACTCCCTTATTTTTGAGATTATTCCCAATTTTATTTTCCTCTTGATACACATGTGATATAAACTAATTAATAATACTAATTTAAATTAATCATTATTCCAACTTCATCATGAATCTATGTAAAGGAACCAAGATTCTAGCTCTGATAAGGAGAAGCATAAATAATCAGTCAATATTTATCCAGAGGTGAATCCATCCCTCCCTCTTGTATATGAGGATATCCATATGGAATCCCTCAATCTCTCCTTCTAGATCCACTACACTTCATTGGATTTTATAAAATATTTTCATGATAGTTCCAATTTCATTATGGATGATGGATTTGCAACCATTAGGTCCATGTATTCCATTAATAACACCACCTACATTGTTTTTTATAAAAAAATTATCATGGAGTCTACTAAGAAAGAAAAAATACATCATTCTTTATAGAAAAATTTATAGGAATACTCAAATTATAAGTAACCAATAGGTTGTGAACCTAGTTAAATAAACCATGCTTCTATAGAGTTCTTGACCCACTCACTGTATCTGTAATGTGTGATGTGCCAATATCTAGGGGAGAATTAAAACCTCATTATTAAGAAAATTTTGATACCACAAAATTAAATTTAGATAATCCATGAGATAAAATAGAATTATATTATCTAATTTGGGGGATAGTCTCAAATTAAGATAGTAGAAAATGAAGTCCATAATTAAAAAGTCAATTCAATAATAGGATTCAAGAAGATCAAATATAATGTGCTAAATATATTTATAAAATTTTTATTAAAAAATATGTGATCAATTATTTCTTCCTCAAACATGCAGTAAAAGAAAACATAGGCATGGGAGATGTCTATTAGTTTGAAACTAGTGTTAATAGGTAGTTTTCAATGTATAATTTTTGAAATACTAACATATAGAGATAGATAAAATCATTGGCTATAAACCCTTTCCAAAAAAAATTTATAGTTTAAGTAGGCCCTAAATTGAAAAAAGGATAATATTCTTTGAAATTAAGAATACCATTTCTCATAGGTTCCTAGAATAAGGTATCTCTAATAGATATAAACTAATATCTATTAAGAAAATCCATTAGGAATCCAATATGTTCATTAAATAAATCTTCCAACATATCTTTGATCAAGATATAAATGCATGGGATATATAAACAATGAAGCATAATGTTAATAAGAGTATTTTTAATCCAATTAATTTCTCTAGTTCTTTATTATATGATAAGGATATCTCTTCACTTGCCTCAGATTCTAGAATTATTACCTATTCAGATCACAAAAATCTAGTGGATAAGCATCGGGTCTCCTCCTCTCTTAGCCCTCTATTAAGCAGGGTTATCAAAAGCTCTCAGGCCAGAATGATATCTCCTTCTATAAGATAGAATGTTAACAAGATCTCTTTATATAGGGAAAGAGCAAGTAAGACTCATTTTTAATGTATCTTTGATTATTTGGAATGACTAGGGTCTCAGTGCCCTAGTAAAGTATGACTTTATTACTAATGAGGGTTCCAAACATGGTATATCTCTTATGGAAATTCATGAACCAAAGCTTGGAACAATCAAAATTAGAGAGATTTTGAGAAGATATTGTATGTGTTGCTTCTTTCACTTTGATCTAGAAAATAGTCATGTTTGGATTTTTTTTGAAGCCCACGATTTCAGTAGTGAAGATGTTAGCAACCGATCAACATTTTTCAGTTAAAGTTAAAGTGGTTGGTCATTCTTGTGTCCTCTATTTTGCCTATGAAAAATGAGATTCTAAAATTTGGGAGAGTCCATGGCATGATATCAACTCCTTCAACCCTGGATCAGTTCCCTGGATAGTTCGGCATGACTTGAAATATATTATGGATCTGTCTGAGATGAAAGGGTGAAGCTCCATCCCACACAATGATGGGATCCAATTCTCAGTATTTACAACCCAGGAAGGTCTCCAGGATCTGGTCTTTGTGGGAGACAGGTTTACCAGGTGTAATAACCAAATTGGTGCATTGGATAACTTGGTTAAGATTGGATCATTGTTTAAAGAACCTCCATGCTATTTTATAATTACCTGGCATGAAAGTCATCCACCATACCTGTTCTTTTTCTGACCACTCCCCATCACTCATCCTCCGTAAATAGAGATCTCCAAGAATGTTTCCTTTATTTTTATCTAAGTGATGGAATTCTCACCAAGATTTTATCAGTATAATTCATCATTATTGGGATGATCCATGACATGGAAGATACTAGATTGGACTACACAATAAGCTATGTCACATGAAAGGTGATCTTCAGAATTAGTCTAATTCCTTGCCCCTAATCAGCATTCCCTTGATGACATCACGAGTGACATTGATAATGTGATCCTTAACCTAGAGAAGTTTTTGGATGAAGAGGTATTCATTACCTTAGGTCTCAAAAATCATATGTACAATGAGACACCACTTGATTAGGATAGGCTTCTTCACGATCACTCTCAAGACACCTAGATGAGTGAAGGGGAAAAACATGACATTATTCCATGCATGTTTGAAATAGAGAAAGCAGTTGTAAAATATTAATATCCATCTAGAGGATATCTCCTTCACTAGAGATATCGGTAATATTTGATATTTTGTTGGATATAATTTTAATTCATTTATTTTCTCCCCCAAACCTCACTGGAAACCTGGGTACCTGGAAGATTAGGCTTATCTCTATCCTGAGGGTTGTTTTTGAACAAACCAATTCCATCCTAGAGGTTGATCCTAAGGAGAATGAGGCATGGGATTCTATTTCCTCACTGATCTAGGAGAGCACCCCCAGGACTGATGGTTTCCCTATGTCATTTTTTTCAGCACCTAGAGTGTGGTTAAGGATGACCTTGTTAGTGAAAAATGAGCCCTTTTTAGTGGGGGTAGGATCTCCCAGGTAGCTAGTTCCACTACCATAATTCTCATTCATAAAGTCCCTGACCCCTCTACTATTTCCCAGTACTGTCCCATTAGCTTGTGATGCTTTACTTACAATGTTCTGGAAATTACCATAAATAGAATGTTGTCACAGTTCTTACATAGATAGGTTTCACTGGTTTAACATTATTTTATTTAGGAATAGACCATACGAGGGGAAATGGGGTTGGCTAAGGATATTATTGGAGACATAAACAAGATGGTCTGTGGGGGTATAATATTGCAGTCATAGTTGACATGAAAAAAATCCTCTGATAGTATTGACTGATCCATTATTATCTAAGCTATAAAAAATGTGGGCTACTTAGAGTGGGTTATTGACATGTTTTTTTGGTGTTACATCCCCCCATGGTTTAATTTTTCCTTCATGGGAAGGAAATGTGATTTCTTGAAACATGTTAGAGGGATTAGAAAGGGTGACCTCATTTCATCTAAATTTTTAATTTTGGACTAAGATGTATTGTGAAGGTTTGTTATCAACTCTTTTCAACATGATCTGATTATTCCTTACCACTACTGGGCCCAAACCCCTAGTGTGTAACATCTACAATTTACTGATGACCTCATCTTCTTTATTAGTGGGTGTATCTCTTCCATTAGAGTTTTCAACTACATCATGGAAGATTATACTTATTGGAGAAGGAAAATTGTTAATAGATTCAAGAGCAGGGTTTATCTTCCAACCACTTTCCCCGACAAGTGAAAGGATAATATTGAATCATGTTTGGCCATTCTGTGTAGGTTCTTTTCCATTACCTACTTTGGTTCTCTCATCTCCTCCAAAATGATTCATATTATCCTTTTTGAAGGTTTGTTTTGTAAGGTTTTCAATCATATCAACAATTGGAAGAATGTATTCTTATAATTTTATGAGAGAATTAATCTTGTCAACCGAGTTCTATCCTTTATTACCATGCATGTCCTTTAAATTATCAAGGTTCCCAAATCCACCATTAGGAAAATTGAGATCTCTATGAATGTGTTTATTCGGGATGCCCAAGGGTATGAAATATTTTAGTGGCCCTCTTGTAGAAATATTTCTAAACCGGTTGAATATAGGGGCATTGGTGCTAGGGATGTTGAGAAAGCTATGAAATTTCTTTAGGGAATGCTTGATTGTGAGGTTATTGAGGGTCATTCCTTTCGGGGCCTCTCCATTATAAGGAATTATAACTTTGGATCTCGAGAGAGTTTTTGGAATCCTTACCAACTGTGGAAGTATTTGAATGTTCACATTACTGTCCTTAGTAATCACTACTAATGGATCTTAGGTCAGGGTGAGGTATGTTTTTGGAAATGCGACTGGGGGGGGGGGGGGGTCTTTGATTTTCCAGGGTGCCATGGCCCTAAAATTTCCTTTAGGGAGAAATAATTTCATCCCTCCTTTACCCAAGATGTCCTTACCTCCACCCAACAAGAGGCGTTAGATAGCATTAGACTTGATGAGTCCCCTGAACATTGTGTTTTTTGGTGCTTCGAGTGGGAGGTTCTCGACCAAGGATTACAAGAAGTCTTTGAATTTATATCTCGATAGTGAACCTTGGGGAACCCAAATTTAGTATGGGGAAATAACCTCAAAATATAATTTATTACTATGGAGAATTTGTCACCATGATCTACCTACTAATCTGGCTTTTAAATGAAAGGGTGTTCATTTAGAATCCAATTGCATGTGTTTATGGGCTCCTACTAAGGAATCAGTCTTGTACTTTTTCTTTCAATGTTTTTGGGTGGGACTTATTTGGATAATCCTAGATGAGTTAATGAATTAAACCCCTACTGTGGACTCCCTTGATACTTTTCTCCATATTTAGTTCTACGGTTATCTTGGAAACAAGAAATAGGGGAGATCCCAATATATTCTTCTGGAAGTGGGGTGCTGATGTTTATGGAAAGTTCAGAATTAGATTAAAAATGGCTCTTAGATATCCTTCATGGCTATGTTAGTGAGAGATAGATGCATTGTTATAGATTTGGATGGGCTCTTGAAGTAGGGGGGATACTCTATCCTTAAGGTGTTACTAGCTTGGGCATCCATCCTTGGGTGTGCATAGGTCCAGAATGATGGGGAATTGGATTCTTTGGTCTCCTCCTACCAGTGGAATCAATCTCAACACTGCTGGTTCATGTGATCAAGGTTTCATGTGTGGTGGTGGTGTGGTTTGTGACTCATATGGATCAATGATATATGCTCTTCGTGCCTTCTATGGACTTGAAAATTCCTTAAGGGAAGAGGTGAAGTCCATTATCAATGATATGTCTCTATGTAGGTCAAATATTATCATCTGATCCTCTATGTAATTGGACTCCGAGATCATATTTATATCCCTCATTGGAGACTCTAACCCTCCGTGGTCTATTACCTATCTAATTCATGAATGTAATTATTTCTTATATGATGAAACTATGATATTTCATACTTGGTGCAAATGTAATTATGTACCAGATTTCTTGCCCTCTCTGGCTACCCAAGATCGTCCCCTTATAAAGTTTTTCTCCCTTGGTTATTTTCCTTTTGCTGGGATAGAACATGTTATTGGGGACACCCTTGGTCTTCATTTCATTATACCTTCATGATTTTTTCCTCTCTTATTTCCTCCCCCTTACCAATAAAACATATTTTTGAGTTGTCTAGGTAGTTACAATACAATTAGATTTCCAAAATGGAGGGAATTCCCTTTAGGAACAAACTATCTAGTTTATGTCATTATGGAGTTATACATATCTATAAAAGTATGCAAAATAGAACAATCCAATTCACAAGATGTGGATATTATGTATGAATAATCCAAGTTTAATTAAAGTGACCCCACTCTATATATTTATGTATGAGTACAAAAAATAACTTTTTGGAAAATTAGTTACACCACCATCCAATCATTATAGAAATACCTCTACTTGATCATGGTTCCCACATATGTTTTTTAACTTGAAGTGATTTACTTGGTAAATAGTACGTGCTTTGTAAGTCATCTATTTTATTCGCACACCATGTGAAAGCCTGTAAAATCAAATCCTCAAGCTTTCACACATGAGTCCGTGTCTAGATTTAAACTTTTCTCTTGCAATTCAAATCCTTTTTAATTATTCATTTCAACTATCTATTCTGGGCCCTTGGTTTTGCGATTCCCCCATGAATATAGTGGAATGTAGTTCTAGAATATTCTCCTTATTGGAAACTGTATTAATTATCCATAAAATGTATTCTAACATATAATAGAATAACAATTTTCCACTCTATAATTATTTTCCATGATTTATCATCATGCTCTTTAGGACAGTAAAACCATATTCTAAACATCCCTTCTTCTATTCATCCCTTCCATTTTATCATAGATTCAAAGATCTTATGAAATCCAAGTTATAAAATCCCTATTTATGTGAAATATTTATTTAGAGTTTCCCAAAATATAAATTTAATTAGAATATCAATTAGATTACAATTCCCTTCAACATTCCATAATTCCAAAACTCTATCTTCCATGAGATTCTAGATTAAGTTAAACTTTAATTGAATGAAATTTTTCTAAATGTGATATTATGTTTTCATACTCAACTGAATTTTACTCTAAATATCACAGTAAAAATTAAAATTTATTGCCTCATTATATATTTTTCCAAAATAACCTTCAACCATTCCAACTCCTTATCTAATTTAGTGATATCAATACACTAACCATCCTTGGATGATAGTGTAACTACAAGTTGTAACCTTAACATCAAATTTACAGAAGTTCCTCTAAAAGTAAATAAAAAGACATTAGTTATCTTTAATGAGTATGTATCTAAAACAAAGTCTTCATCTGAAGAGATTTTTAAAGGGGTTTCAATTCAAAAATAATGTGAAAGATCTACTATGCCTTTGAGATATTAGAGGATCCACTTAACACCCTCCCAATGATCCTTTCCTTTATTCTTTATAAAAAATTCAAATATTCCTATCACTTGAGAAATATCCAACCCCATAAAAACCATGATATAAATTATACATCCCATAAACAATGAAAATGGTACCTTATACATACAATTAACCTAATCAACAATTGTTAGTGACTTATCCTTTGTTAAAGTGAATCACTAGGGGAGTGCTTATAGAGTTTGACTCATCCATTCATATTCTTTCCAACACCCTCTAGATGTAATATTAATAATTAAGGAACAATGTTTCAAAATTAAAGTATCCATTGATTTGTATCCCTCACATCTACGTTAAGGAACCAACCTATTTCATCTAGAACTTCCAAACAATTCACATTTAAATTCTTCTAACTTCATCATCACCAGTTTATCTAAGAGTAAGTCATCAACATAGATAAGAAATATAATGAAAGTCTAAATTTTATACACATTTTGATAATATAAATGGTCTACATTGATCTATATGACTTATTTTCTATTATTATGTTTTCATACTTCTGATTCCACTACCTTGGTGGCCGATGAAGCCAATATAGACTTCAACTGAGATTGCATACTTGTCCCTTGTTCCATTTTAGTACCAAAACATCCAGTTGATGACTCTATATTACTTCCTTGAAATCTATATGATGGAATGAAACATTTACATTAAGTTATTCATGTTAAAAACCTTCCATGGAATCTAGGATGAGCACTATCTGAATTTTCACGTTCTTAACAATATGTCAGGAAATTTCACAAATATATACAATTTTAAACTATTGAAATACCTTCATGCCTATCCATCATGTTTACTATAATCTACCATTTACTCCCTCCTTTAGATGATAAATCTACTTATCTAAAGTTCTCACTTTCCTTATGACAATTTAATTAGCTCCCATGTATTAGAAATATTCATGGAATATAATTATTCCTTCATTTATAACTACAAATAAAATAATTAACATAGATTTCTTGACTCTCTAATGATATTTTTTCCCCATAGTATATGAGAAGCGGAAATTTAATTTTGGAAGGAAACCTCTACAATAGTATTTGGACCACAGTAAGCTCTCTCAAACCCTAAGGTTCACCCACTTTCAGATCCTGTATTTTCACAACTCTTCCTCAAGATTCCACTATCATTGAAAATTATAATACATCAGGAAATGGAACTTTCCAAACATAATCAACATATTATATTATAGAACATGGTTATACCTATTTAATTTCTTCTTTACTGATCCATAAATAGTCTAACACTGCTCATTCTTAAATCAGATCAACCTTGGATCACTTTTTATTTCTTGCATTAAAAGTTTATATTTCATATTATTCCAATACTTCATAAGATCTCCCAATCAAAGAGGACAATCCAAAATCTAACAAACATATACTAATTTTTATCCTAGATTCTAAACTAAATGTTTTTATTATCACATAAAACAATGAAACATGTCCAAGTCATAACTTCCTACTTATCCCAATCATTGGTAATGAAATGGAAGTATTCCATGTGTAACAAAAAATTTATGTGTGTAAAGAACACATTACTTAAATATTATATATCTTCTAGAAGTTACCACCCCATTGGTTTAGAAGTTCTCTAATTTATGAGATATTACACGTAGTTAAATAATTTATCCCCAAACTCCTTTGGGAATATGATACTTATCCTCTTACAAATACAAATCTCATTCATATTCTGATTCATCCATTCGGATAAACCATTTTTCGTTAGGTTTTATGGGTAAATTTTTCTCTATACAGACTCCATTAACATAATAAAACATATAGAACTTGCTTCCAATATGCTCAACACCATTATTGGGCTAGATTCATTTCATTTTCATTTCAGTTTTGACTTTCACTGTGGATATCCATATGGAAAATGTTTAGAATACATCAAACTTGTGTTAAGGGAGAAAAAACATCACTTTATTTGTAGAAACATTAATCAAAGAAATATTGTATTGTGGTACTTCATGAGACCGAACTAGTTTTGGGCCCCATAAATCAATATGAATCGGATCGAGCTTCTAATTATTTAGTGATTTTTCATCCATGTTGAATAAAACTTCGCACTAATTTACATGGATGAAACCCTCATATGTTTCATAATCTCTGTGAACTTACTTCAACTAACATCAAATATTCATAAAACATTCTCTATAATGTGGCTAGGATGTTAATTCCACAAATTCAATATTCTAGAAGTTTATACTCCAACATAAAATGACCCTTTCAAAATACTGATTAGGTACAAAGTTCCAACTTTCACACCTCGAGCCACAACTATAGAACCTTGTGTGATTTTACATAAACCACCCCCAAAGACAATATATAATCCCACATAATATAGATTACTAATATAAATTTTGTTATTACACAAACATGGGATGTTCTAGAAGCTCTAAATTTTTTTTAGACATCCGTTCTTCACTCAAATGCTAACATATCATTTTCCAACAACTTCAAGACCCACTCCATCCAAAAGGAGAACCTTGAAAAGGATTTTGGACACATAAATATACATGAAACATATTTTCAAATTTAAATTAAATGAATCAACTGAATCTAGAATCAATGAATCCATTAAAATCATGACATGTAGGATCAAAGTTCTATTATCCCCTTAAAATGTGGAGTTTCCAGATGAAATGAAAGCACGATTTCTGAATTATAATAACCTCTCTAGATAGTCCTTATATAAATTCCCCTTATTTATATATTGATTATATATATAGTTATCAGGATTATCTAGATTCCCATAGTGTTTATAACTTATTCATTCTCCTCTCTTCACCTAAATTCTTCATGTGGTGAATCCCCGGACTTCCATACTATATAAACTTTTAGTAACACAAGAATCAATCTTCTTCTAGATCATTTAATTCAAGATCATACTATTTATATCCTCAAAGACCAAGTCATCCTTTCCACTAGATTTTTTATAGTTTTCAACATCACTTCCCATGATTCTAAAAGGAATTTTAGAAGAATTAAGGCTCACACTCATTCATCGAACTACATACCAACCAAATCCAGTTGACATAAGATCATATTGAACTAATTTTAATAACCATATAGCAACTTTTCTTCCAACATGATCATATTAAAAAGTAACAAAAACATGAAAACTTTGTTTATTATAGAATTATTTTTATACATATTCATAATCGTTTCCACTAATTCAGTAGTAATAATTACATCACAGATGTTGAAGTCCATGTGTTTGTCCAACATCATATGAAAAACACATAATTCATTCTTGTAGAGACTTTCATGACACATATTTCCCATTTTTTTGAATTAAACCCAATAAAAAGATATTTATATCCTTATAGAAAACATAGTACTCCAATTGAATTTTATAGAACTTATAGTCTGAACGATAAAAATTATCTAGACCCACAATTCCCTCTTTTAGTGCCATATTTTGAAATAGAATTGTCCCTCAAAGTTATAAAAGGCTAAAGGATAAATAATTCATTCTTTCCAGAAAACAATTTATGAGTTACCAATTTTAACTCTAAAGTAATATTTGACAACACATGATATACCAAATATAAAATTTCAAAACCAACAATCTTTTAAACATAACCCTAAATTTCTTTCTGGACCTCAAGTGTGGAATAATTAAACTGAAAGGTCTGAACACTCGATACCATAGAGAGGTTGATATTGATCTTGATTATACCAAAAACCCCATCCATATAACTTCTAAAACATTTACCACTAATAAAATACAACCCAAATATAACAATTAATAAATGGAATTAAATCATATAATGAGGAAACATAAGGATATATTTGGTTCATAACTTAACCCTACTTCGTGGGAAAAAACATTAATAATCCAAATATTTTTTTTCATTTTCAGAATAAAGAACCACTTTTATTTGGATAAGTGGGAACCTTAAAACTTCAACCATGACAAAAACATAAAAAACACATTACACCACCCAAAACACACATTACACAATACAAAAAACAAGAGGTGCCAAACCAAAGCGCATATCACTCACAGAAATATTCAAAAAAATTCAAACAAACACATGTCAGCATCATCATGAACTTTGAGACCCTCGAGTAGTGCACCCTACACACCGGTCACCATCATGGTCATCCCAAACCCTATCGCCAGTGAAAACCCGAGAAACATCGACGAAATCACTGAAAGGATTCACAAACCTACTGGAAACATGTTCACCAGAAACTTTTGAGAAACAGACTAGCCACGAAATACCACCTTCCATCCAGGATCACCAATAGCGAGCAACGAACAACAAAAAATGAAACCGATTGTGATAGTGGAGACCAGATTCACCAAATCAGGACCAAAACGAACAGAAATCCAAGTTTTTACTCATGAAAATCCCACCATAGCTCTAATATCACTATCCCAAAGCATCTCTAGGAACCAACACACCGGGCCGACCTGGCTTGGCGAGATAGAATGGAAGCCCATAGCAGGGCTTAGAGAGGGAATGGCTAACCAGGGAGAGGCGACCTTCGGCAAAATCACGAAACACATTATTCGGAACCATCAGCAGAAAGGAAATGCTGACAATATCTTAAATTTGACTAATATAATTATAGTGAAAGTGATTCTTTTCCATTTATTTCTATATGAGTATCCCAAATAACTTTTGGTCAAACTAGATCTACAGTCATTTCATATTTATGGAAATCCCTCCACCTGATCATGGTGACCGCTTGAGTTCCACTACCTCAATTGATCCACTTAGAAAACTATGCATGGTCTATAAGTCATCCTCTTATTTTCACACATCAGATTCAATAATCTAAAATGACTTCCTTTAATATACACACATGAGTTTGTGTCTCGATATAACATTTTATCTAGAAATTGAAATCCTCCATAAATTTTCATTATTAATATCAGTTCAAAACCCCAGGTTATATTTTCCCATATTGAATTTGGTGGAATATAGTTCTAGAATTTTATACTTTATAGAAGCAACATAACTCATCCAAAAAAATGGATTCTCACATACCCAATGCCTAAAAAAATAATTTGTATTCTTAATATTCATTTGAATAGAATTTAATAATATTTCATATACACTTATTGTGTGTATATCTAGTCTATTTTCTTAATAGAATTTAGTGGACTTGACTAAAGTCTAATATCAAATTACAACAACATGATAATAGACCCATAATGAAATAAGTTAATATAGAAACTATAAAAACATTTGAATAAATTATACTCTGTAATATAATCCCTTTGTTTTCTAATATATAATTATGTAAGATATATATTGGTGTTATTACCCTATATACTTGATATATATATCTTTGATTTTCCTAAATGAACTCATCTCTAAACTACCATGGACATGAATGTTTTTAGAAATTTTCATTTCAATTAAATGTATAGAGATATAATTTTCTATTAATGTAACACCCCGAACCTAGAATCCCAGAGCCAGTGAATTATTTTATTACATTAGAATGATTAAATCTCGATGGAACGATTATTTTATCACTTTTTGAATACCATATTACATACATGGTACTCATAGAACATTGGTAAAGATATAAAAATACAATATGATATATAACAAATGAAATAAACAACATCATTGCAACTCATTCAAAGGATTCCTATTCAAAATATAGGGGAACAAAACATAATAATGGTGAGATAAAACACTAAATAATATTTATATGTAATAAAAATAATATAAGTAAAGTCAATAAGGTATAGACCTTGTGGCATTTTAAATAATATTACAAATAGAAGCCATCAATAAACTAGGAATGAAAATGTATCTATAGATTTGTTCATAGTGAAAATATCATGGAAAGTAATAAGTGATTACTAAATTAAGAAAATGATTATTTATTGGTCATCATGTATCTAGAACATGAAAAATTATTCCATCAAGAAGGTTTAATTATATGGTTAGAAACCCATCTGATTCTTATTTGAAAACAAACAGAAAAGTTTTTTCGCCAACTATTTTGTCTCATGAGATTTGTCGATGCATCAAGGGGCTATAATAGGCCCAAACCATCACTAAAAGTCCAAATAATTCTTCATAAATAGATTTAATTCAAGAAAAATATGGTATCAAATGGAATCGTATTGAGTATAGGATTTTAATTAATCAATATTTCCCCAATTAGTAAAACATTAAAAATAAACACCGTTTGAAAAATGGTATATAAATAAGAAAATAATCATATCCATGGAACAATAATATGGATATTTAATATAAATTTAATATAAAATGAAAAATAACCTCAAAGGGGGAATTATATTCACTACATACAAATTATCAAGATAACAATACTAAGTAAGTCTCAATGAAATAGAAATTAAGATGGAATCCCATACCTTAATTTCAGCTTAGTTAGAACATGTTTGCGCCTACTAAACAAAAAAATTTTATTTATTAAAAGAATTATACAAAATTAAATTATAAGAATTTATATAAATATTTATCAATTATAATAATTGGATTATATTTATTAAATTTTTTGATGAAAATTGATGTATTTGATATCATGTTTTACTTAAAATTTCCCATTTTTAATTATTTTTCTATGTTATCTAAATGTAAATTATAAATAAATATAAATAATTTAAGGAGTATATAATGAATATATATATATATATATTATATATAGTTTATAACATCCACCCTTGAGGATGGTTTTATGCGATGACATGGAATTGTCACCATAGGTGGTTGACCAACCTTTGACAGGACATTGATGGGAGAGTGGGAAGAAGATGTTTTAAAATTTGATATATGATAATTTGAGACTTATAGTAGGTTTAAATAGTTAATATATAGTTATCCTACTACCTAATTAATTCCTTTAATGATTGGTTTTGGAATTGTTGGTGTAAAAATAAAGAGGAAGTGTAACCCGAAGGAAAAAATGGGGGTTTGAGAGCGTTTGTTTCCTTGGTTTTAATGGTGGGATTGATTATTTATAAGTGATGAAGTTCAAGTAGAATGGGTAAAATTTTCCAAAATTTGAATTATTAATGAACATAAAGATGTTTATATTTTTATATATATCATATGGTTTAATGGTATGAGGATGAATCATTAGATAAACATTTAGTGATAATTTCGTAGATTATTTTGGGCATATTTTTTATCATTACACTCTAGTTTTGTTTAATAAATTAATTTTATTTATATATAATGGTTACAGAACATTACATATGATGTAATAAATATTTAATAGTCTAGTTTAATAATAAAAATGTTCTCATGTCCAGAGTTGAAGGAAAAATTGAAAATCAAAAATGCGTCGTCCACGAAGGTTCTAAATCGGCACCTAAGAGACGATGATTTCATTTTTAAAATAAAAGAGAGAGGGGATGGATTTTCAGGATGGGTATTAAATTAAAATAATATAATTCAAGTATATATATGATACTAGATTTAAAATGATCATTTTGACGAAATAGGTGAGGAGAGTATAATAAAAGAAGGAACTTGAAAAGAAAATAGAAGGAAAAGGAAGATGATTTATCTCTTGAATACTCCTTGAAAAACATTATATGGAAAGGGGTTTTGGTCTTTTGATAAGAATAAGAGCTCCTCGACAAAGGGAGAGACAACTGAAGATTATTTGGACAGAAATTTGAAAATATTCAAGGTTTATAGAAGTGAGGAGAAGAGGGGGAGGGGTGTTTTTTATAATGGAGTAGAGGGGTGATTTCTCATTATTTAATTAATTATTTTATTATATTTTTCAGTACAAGTAATAGTTTCGATTATTTTGATTAAATATAGTAATTGGTTCAAGAGAGATTGAACCAATGGTTCTTACATCAATCCTGAATCAATGAAAAGTGTATTGAACTTATAATTTATATATACCGTAAATCAACGTATTTTATTATTCACAAAAAATTCAAGTATTTCGGAAAAATCCTGAAAATTAACCCTAACTATTTTTCAACATGTATAATTTTAAAATAAACTATATTTTATGAAAATAATTTTATAAATATGAGAAAATTTATTTTTTATTAAACATGCCATTTACTCAAAAAATTTAGATTTTAAAATTATAACTCATTTTATGACAATCAAAAAGATTAACTGAGGTCTCACAAAATTATCCAAAAATTATAATAAAAAATTTATAATTAAATTTTATGAAAAAATATCTTTTTAATCATAATATTAATTATAAAATTGTAAATAAAAATTTACATTTTAAAAAATACTAATACTTAATTAATAATATTTAAAACATTTATTTAATATAATTATATCAAACTCTCACATATAAGATGCATGTATTTTATTTATAAATTCATCGATGAGGTTACTATTCTTTTGGCTTATTTACTATACATAAGGGTCATATTACTATTCATAAGGGTAAAATACTATTCCAAATGGCCAAGTTACTATTCAGAAAAAAAAATTTATTTGATCTTATTAGACTCTGAATATCTCATTGATCACAACCATGTATGCCCCTTTTCAAAATTTTATTCACAAAAGTAGAAAAATTATGTTTAATGTCAAGGTTATAACTATCTTGTTTACATAATTATACTAAAAAACTGTTATTTCTCAGATACTCAGTGTTGTGTTCATTACATTATATATTAAATTTATTTTTAAATCCTTTGGGTGTTACATTTTCTCCTCGAATAAATTGCATCCTCACAATTGGAAATTTCACTTCGAAAAAAAATATTGATACTTGTAAAACACTTAACATTAATTGAAATATTTTGTATTACTAATCTGAAATTTATAAACATGGTTTCTTTAGGGGAATATTTACATTTAAAACCATTTATACTAGGTTTTAAAGAAAATGTGAATTATCCAAAGCATACCTCTCAGGAGTGTGAAACCATGTGCGTAGTAAGGCTCGTTGTCATGTACTAGTTTACCCCGAGTCAGGCCCAAAAAACCTTATCGAAGTTGTTACTCCTAGGTACATCTATTCCAGAACCACGTCCTCTTGTAGTATCTATACTGGGATATGTTGTTAGGAAGACCCACATAATCTCTACTATAAAAAAATTTCAATATGGTCTTATATGGTTATACTCAAAATCTATGTGAGGGTTATTTTCTCTAAAATATTTTTTCTAAATCTAGTTTTGAAGGTTGATGTTAAACTTTCTCTGATAACCACTGTAACGCCCCGACCCTAGATGCCCGAAGCTGATGCATTATTTTATTACATTATCATGATAAAATCCCAATGGACCAATTATTTTAGTAGTTATGGAAGACCAGATTATATACACGATACTCATAGAACATTTGGAATGATAAAAAATACAATATGATATATAACAAAATGAAATAAATAGCGTCCTTGAATCTCATTCAAAGGATTATTTTTCATAACTTGGTGAAAGGAAACATAATAAGGGTGAGATAAATTGATCACTAAGAGTTATATGAAATAATAGTAAGATATGTAAATTAAATAAGGCACATAAATTATGTAATGGTAAATAATCTTACAAACACAAGTCATCAATAAATTGGGAATGAAAATGTATCCATAGATATTTTCATAATGAAAATATCATGGAATGTAACAATTGAATACTGAATAAAGAAATTTTTTATTCATTGGGAATAATGTATCTATAACATGAACCATTATACCATCAAGATGGCTTAAGTCTACGGGTGGAAACATATTTAATTATATTTGGAAACAAACGTGAATGGTTTGTTGCCAACAGTTTTGTCTCATGAGACCTATCGATACATCAATGGGATATAGTGGGACCCTATCATCCCTACAAGACCACATAATTCATCATAAATAGATTAAATTCATGAACTATATTTATCATAAATATCCGTATTGAGTGGAGGATACAAATTCATCAATATTTCCCCAATTAAAACAACATTTAAAATAAACATTGTTTGTAAAATGGTATACGACTAAGGAAATAATCTTTTCCATGACACAAGAATATGTATATTTAAATGAAATTTAATTAAAAATGAAAAATTATATCAAAGGTGGAAATATATACACCACATAAAAATTAATAGGTGCACAATACCAAGTAAGTCTGAATGAAATAGAAATTAAAACGAAATCACTTACCCTAATTCCTACTCAATTTTGTGGCATTTGCACCTCCTGAACAAAAAACTGATATTTATTAAAAGATTTTTGAAGATGTAAATTATATCAATTTATATAACTATTTATAAATTATAATCACTTGATTATATTTCTTAATTTTTTTGATGAAAATTGTTTCATTTGATATCATGTTTTACCTAATAATTTATAGTTTTAGAAAACTTTTTCAATGTTATCAAAATGTAAATTATAAATTAATATAAATAATTAAATAAGTATATAATGCATATAATTATATGTTTATATATTATATATATTCTATAAAATCTTACCTTGATTATGCTTTTATGTGTTGATATGGAAATTTCCCCATTGGCGGTTGACCAACCTTTGATGGGACATTAACAGGAGAGTGGAAAGGAGATATTTTAAAATTTTATATATCGTAGTATGAAACTTAAAAAAATTTAAAATAATTAATATATAGTTAATTCAATGCCTAATTAATTTATTTAATGACCTATTGTGTAATATTTTGAGGAAAAATAAAGAGTAAGCATAACTCGAAGAAGAAATGCGGGTTCAAGAGCATTCATTTCCTTTGTTTTAATGATCGACCCTATTATATATAAGTAATGAAGTTCATGTAAAATGGAAATAATTCTAAATAATTGGAATTATTAATGAAATTAAAAAAATAGTATGTGGTTATATATATCATTTGGTTTAATGGTATGAGGACAAATCATTAGATAAACTTTCAGTGAGAATTGCTTAGATTATTTTGGGTGTTTTTTCGTTCATTACACAATAGTTTTATTTAATAAATTAATATTACTTATATATTATGATTATAGAAATTTAAAGAGGATGTAATAAATATTTCAAAATCTATTTCAATCACAAAAAGAGATTCATGACAATACTGGAAGGATAACTTGAATAACAAGAATTCATCATCCACAAAGGTTGTAAATTGTAACCTCACTGGCGATGATTTCATTTTTAGAATAAAAGAACGAGAGAAAGGTGTTTCATGATGGTTATTCCATTAAAATGATACCATTATAGTATTTAGATGATAATGGATTTATCATGATAATTTGGATAGAGGATGTGGGGAGAGTATAATAAAATAAGGAAGTTGAAATTAAAATAAAAGTAAAAGAAGAGGATTATACCTCTTGAATACTCCTCCTTTAGAAGCTCCTTACGGAAAGGGGTTTTGGTATTTTGGTAAAACCAAGAGCTCATGGATATTGGGAGAACTAGGGAAGAGTACTTGGGTATAAAATTTATAATATTCAATCCTTATATGAGTGAGGAGAAGTGGGGGTGATGGGTGGGTTTTATAGTGGAGGGGTGATTACTCATTATTTAATTCATTATTTTATTATTTTTCTCAATATAAGTAATACTATTGATTCTAGTGAATAAATATATTAATTGGTGCATGTTATTTATAACCAATGGTTCTTACATCATTCATGACTTAATGAATTGTATATTTAACTTATAATGTATATATACTATAAATCACCGTATTTTACTATTCACAAATATACACTTATTTTAGAAAAATAAAAAAATCACATTAACTAGTTATCAATGTGTAGAAACAAAAAATGAACTCTATTTTATGAAAATAAATTTCTAAATATGAGAAATTTTACTTTTAATTTTAAATTATTATTTACTCAAAAATACTGATTTTAAATTAAAACTCATTTTAGAACATTGAAAAATTTACTAAGGTCTCACAAAATTATCCTAAAATAATAAGACAATAAAATATTAATTTGTGAATGAATTTTATGAAAATATATTTTATATTGAATCATTATATTAATTATATAATTTTAAATAAAATTTACATTTTTATAATAAAAAGTAATGCGTTATTAATGATTTCTAAAACATTTATTTAAAAAATTATATCATACTATCATATATAAGATGCCTAAATTTTATTTATACTTTCATGGGGGATACTAATATTCATTTGGCCAATTTACTATTCATAAGGGTCATATTACTATTCATAAGGGTAACATTACTATTCAAAAGGTTGAAGTTACTATTCACTAAAAAATCAAGTTGATCCTATTAGAGTCTAAATATCCTACTGATCACAACTGTGTACGTCCATTTTTCGAAATTCAATTCACAGAAGTGAAAAAATTATCTTTAATGTCTAGGTTATAACATTCCTATTTACATAATTATAATAACAAAGTGTTGTTTTGTATGGACTTAGTGTTGTCTGAATTACAATCTATATAAAATTTATTTATAAATACTTAGGGTATTACAATTAATATATAATATAAAAAACTTTTCTTGACTTATCTAATTAGTTCTATATCACTAATGATGCACCCAACATATGATACCTTACCGTGAGCATATGTCAACAAGATGTTCAACCATAAATCTAATTACATGATTCATGATACACATTAATAATAACCTCAAGTCTAATAACCAATAAACGCATTCATAGATAATTATATTCAATGGAACATAAAAAATGTGGAATCATTATTGGTGAGTCTATCCTCATGAACTCCCTTCTTAGATATCACTACGTGTGAAGTTCATGAGAATAATTTTCAATGTATTATTATCCTACCTCACTTATTACTAAATATAATATGTCTCCAATCATATTTATTTATCTAAACCATATGATATTTATAAGAACATCATCATATCCACTTAAGGATCCCATTATGGTAGGGATATTCTATAATTTAATAATGTGATTAATACTCTAAGGACATTATCAAATTAATGTTATTAATAATAAAAATCACTATGTGGTAATATATATATATATATTTAAAGATTTTTATAAAAAGATGTATAAGTTTAGTTGCTTCAATGGAACTAACTCTAAATGTTCATACACATTAGGCAGGAAAATATTGAAAATGACCCCATAATAATAAGGCACATGCTCATCGAGCCATGAATTAACCCCCAGACCCTTCTTTAAATCACTTACTAGGGGTGATGAAACTCTACATTTATTCCCATCACCAAAATCAAAAATCCTCTTAGGCTACAATACTACTTACTCTATCTCATAGATTTCTTAATCCAACACTATCCTGCCTTTATGTCTACTATGCCTAAACTTAGCTTAATCCATCAACCAACAACATTGGGGAAAACCCCTATCTCAGCCACTAAAGCCAAAACATGAGTCTCTACTACCAAACTAGAGAGGATATAAATTTCATCAATAATTTGAAGAACCATATAAAGTCCCATGGTGAACATATCACCCACCATTCAATCAACATCAATAAATTTCCTCCCTCTAAAAGGTATCCTAAAGTTTCTATAGACCTCTACTACAAGAAAAGATAACCAAAACCTCAAGGCAATATAACTAACCTATTATGAAAGGTAAATAATCTGTCATAGTGTCTATTATATAACTAATTATAAAGAAACAATAAATTAAATACAATGAAACTGTAAATTATAATCAACAACATAAACATATATTTTTTGGAAAACTGGTTATCGCCCACACATGGTCCAATAGGCCAAAACATGATTCAAACAAAACCTCAAGGATTTTATTTAAAATAAATGAAAACACATTTTGAAAACTATTTATAAAATGTTTCACATGTTTTTTTTATTCACATTTGTCCCTTATCAATGTTTTGAAATAAAAAAATCATGGAAAACCATCAATAATTTTGAAATTATATCATGCCACACTTATTTTAAAATATATATTTACTATGAAGTTGCACTATAAACGTAAACCATTATTAAATTTCATTTAAAAATAGAAAAAAAATTCTTTCCAAAATCCAACTCAATATTCCCAAAAAACCATAAATGAGTCCACCAACACTCACTCAACCAAGGTTCCACCAATAAACTATTTAACACACTATATAACCCTTGTTGACTATTAGGTCGATACGATCCCATTCCCTTTTTTGGAGAGGATAACATAAAACCTCATAAAAATTCTCACATAAATGATAATAATCACAAATACAATATAATAATTCAAATAACAAAGGGATCTAGTAATGTAAAGTCTAAATAACCAAAAAACCTATCTAATTAAAAAAAAACTCATATCATCCCCCAAATATCCCATTAGGACCTATTATATCGATAAAAAACAATAATTAATAAAAAAATCATTTTAAAAAAAATCAATCAATGGAGTAATTGATACCAGACTCTCTGAGAGACCTTAATGTATCAAAAAGACAAGCCAATGGGTGTGGTCTACTCTTGACACAGATTAAGAACTAAGGGATAAAAAATATCTTATTTATTAACCAAATATATTGACTAATTTTCCCAATTTCATCAATAACCCTATATAAATCTCCATGGAAACATACCACAAATTAAGGACATGAAATAAAATTAAAACCTCCTTCCCAAACCTCATATAAAAACCCTAGATAGAATCCCCAAAAATTGGCATGATTATCAAATAAGTGCCTAGTTAGTACATATAAAATTAAATGAGAACAAGTAATAGGATCAAAGTAAAAAGAAGAAGAAGTATTACTAGGAATCCATGTAATTAATCACCCTTGAACAACATTGACGAGAAGAGGAATAGAAGTAGAAAATTAAGGGGGAGAGTATGAGGTTAAGACAACAAAAAATGGCCTCACTTGATCCCCTTACCTGTACAATAGAAAGGGGGATTTCCCATCAAATGATATCTCATTTTCAATTAAAACAAATTGTCCATAACTACACAAGGTACTCGACTTTCCCTCACCTAGGACCTAGTGACTTTATCGGGTATCCGTTGAGGGTTATTGACAACATAGTTTCCCCAAAAAGGGAGAAACCATTGTCTACCTTACCAAGTGCTTAGTGTATTCATATCACACTTTAGTAATTTTTGCAGCAAACATATTCCCTCCAAAAAATATCATTAATCACTTAAAATATGGGTATACTATTATTTCTTCAATTTAATTTCAAAAATTAAAATTCAACCATTAAACAAAATGAAGGGAAACTAAATCTTAATATGGTTCCAGGATTCATAATAATGAATTTAATTAAAAACTACCCATTATAGTGCTTATTATCCTCAAGAATCCATATTTGATACCTAACCACAAATATGGACCCAACATAGATGTCAATAAACATTAATTCACTTTGATCCATCTTTGAATACCAATAACAAACCTTATGTAAAACTATAAAACCTAAAGAAACTACTCATCAAAATATTACCAGCTAAAAACTAATACAATTACTAATATATCCATGAATGCTACAACCTCAAAGGAACTATTTTATCATAAGATATCCATAAATTATATCAAATCCAAAAAAATTATCATATGAACCCACACATTTCTTTTATCACAACCCCATGATGATTTAAAACCAAACCTAAAAATCTAAAACACTAATACACTAATAACCGAACCATATATGGCCCCAAGTTTCTCCACACTATAAGGCCCAACCACCAATGGTCGATTTTTATTAATAGTGGTCCCCACCATCATAATCACATATTAAAACACATCCAATGGTAAAACTTTTAAAACCATCATTCTCTATATCTATTCACCCATTCTTAACACCAAACACATATTCAACAATATTGAAACATGTGACTCATCCAAAATAATCACCAAAAAATCCAAAAACATGGAATTCACATACCAAGGTCACTCATAGTACAAGAATTAAAACCAAGTATAGTGGTTTACATAGGTATTGGATTAATTTTTTAAACCATATTAAAAAAATTTAAACAAAGAAAAAATATTTCATGTTTCCCTATAACACCCATGCAATCCAAGGTTCTTTACAAAAGTTACAAAACCCAAAATATTTATGTAAACTGGTCTTTTCATGAAAAATAAATCCCTTTTAAAAAATTATTCAAAATCTAATTTCAAGACCACTTTATTTATATTTTTCCGAACCCATAAAACCTAAACCATTTTACTCATACCTCATTTCATCTCATGATTTTTGATTTTAAAAATCAGGATTTTCTAAAATATCCCAATCCACCAAAAAACTATTTCTCTATAGTGATTAAAAAATTGAAATCAATAATAAAAAACATGAGAAGTAATCCCCTTGGATCCATATTAATATAATCACCCCATATAATTTATTCAATAAAAAAAAATATTAAATGTTTCCTCAATTAATAGTGGATCAAAAAAAAAAGAAATATGTCAACCAATACCACCTATAGGTGTGTGTATCATTTTATAAGAATTATAATACCATGACACATGAATATTATCATTAAATTATCGGTTGATTTCTATGGATCATCCTGAGTCTCTCCCATATGATAGTAGGATTCTTGGTGTAACTCTTCACTTATACCAAGAGTACCAAACCCCAACACCAATTATCCAGCGAAGACATGATAACTTGGAATGATATAACTCAACCTTCTAGCCCCGATATCATATCTCTATATCTAAATAACAATGTACCCGATAGAATAATTCAATGATACCACTTTGTAATGCCTCAGGATGAATCGCTTGAATGACACTGAGAAGAGGACACCACATGACCTTAGGTGTGAATCCTCAAATACTAGAGTTAATCGATTAATTATGAAGGGATAACATAGTTAGGGGGAGACTATTCACTTGAAATAAATTCTTAGGAGCCATTCCTAAATTCACCAAAAATTTGGAATGGCCCATCTATATAATAGACATACCCAAAACCTATAATTAAATAATAGGGGATCCAACAGGACCTCCACATTCCAAAATATGATGTTCTAAATGAGTTTATTTTATGAACCAACCCTAAAATATAAAAAACATTATAACTAAAATAACCACCATAAAAACAAATAAATATAGGGAACAATGGAAAGTATGTATGTTGAAAAATAATTAAAAAGGAAACATATAATTTATTTTAACCCAACTCACATGGTCAAATCCTATCAACTCGTCGGTCTTATAAGAAACTAGCCTTAAAACATTAATTAATCTTGAATTTTTCACAATACCCTACATTAATACATATTTAGGATCTTCTCAGGATTATAGTTTTAAAGAATTAGGATATCTTACATACATGTCATACCACTTTCAAACAAGAGGATACTACCAAAACTATATCCATTTTTTTTTTCAAAATAGAAAACATTAAAAATTAAAACATGATTTCTTTAAAAACACTCCATATCAAACATCAAGACTCCCTTATTTCTCTTACCCATCATTATATCTCATAAAAAACAACTTAAAAACATGGGATGAGTATAAAACTCAGTAAGGGATATAAATAAAGAAAGCATTATTCAAGTGATAACATAGAAAGAAGTAAAACCCATAATCATAAAAACACATATGCATAGAAAAATAATGTAGTTTCCATGGGACCTATTTACCATATCAATCTTACATTCACCCTTACACATGGAATAACATTTTGGTCAACTTCCTTATTTGGAGTACCCAATGCATTGGAGAGCTATAATGGGGCTCACCCATTATATCTGAAGCTATAATGGGATCAAACCAACATATCTTGAGCTATAATTGGCTCAAACCAACATAAATAATGTCCAGGTAACATTTCATGAGAAAAACATATCTTGAAATCAGGATAAACCACTCATTTCATATACATATATAAATAACAATCCTTTTGAAATTTATTAAAGAGACTTTTAAAAGGATTTTAAAAGGAAAGTCTCTTAAAATGTAATTCGAGTGAGAATTAATAAAATTTAAAGGATATGTGTATAAATTGTAAATAAAAATAATGAAACATAATATAAACAAAAATTCATCACACCAATAATCTTAATACCACCTAATAAATAAAGGAGAATGTTAACCCAAAGAATGAAAATTAGGTTAAGAATTCCCATACCTCGGGTTATTCTTACTTAAAAAGTATTTAAAAATATTTTATAATGGTTAAAAGAGTTTTATTAATATCTTAATGAATCATATCAATGTTTATTATAGCTTAAATGGTCAGTTTACTACATCATTTGACACATTTATTAGTATCATTTTGTTATTTACAATGTGTCAGGTGCGTTCTGTACATGGTTTCCATGATCGTTTCATGATGAATTTTCTTATCGGTTGGAAGTCAAACACAATAATTGGAATAAAATGGCATTTTAATATTTACAGAAGCATAAATTTTACCATTTATCATTTTGAATTCTGAAATGAGGATGATTCATAAGTTAAAACATTATTGATATTGGTTTAGGTCATTTTGGCGATTCTTCGATTGTAATGAACTCGTTTTGTAATATAACATAATAAAATATGTAAAAAAATGATTCTAGAACCATATATAAGATATAATAAATATTTTTTAGTTTTGTTAAAGAATAAAAAGTGTTTCATGACCAGCCTTGAAATAAGTAAAATAAATTGGAATCACATCTTCCACGATGTCGGTAAATCGATACATCACATATGATGTTTTAATTTCTGGAATAAGTGGGAGAGGAGAAGAAATGTAAGGGTGATTATTCCATAAATATGATAAAATACACAATATTTAAGATAATTTATCATTAATGCATATTGGATAAGGTTAGGTGAGGAAAATAAAATAAAATAAGGGAATCTCAAAATAAAAGAGAAGTTGTGAAATCCCTTGAAAAAAATTAGGCAGCATAACGACGTTGCTTAAAATTTAATAAAATATTTCTTATGAGAGAAAAGGGTTCTATAATCATTATTAGATAATATGTGAAGTAAGGGGGATATAGAATGACATATCCCAACATAATCCAAATGAAATTAAAAATAATAACATAAAATAAAATAAAATAAAGAAAACAAAAGAGGATGTTTACCTATTGATCTCTTCTTCTTGAGGTCCTTCTAAAGGCCTTTGGTTTTGGAATTTTGGTGAGACCAGCAGATCTAGAACGTGGGGAAGAGTATTGGGAGGATTATTGGGAAGAACATAGTAAAGGAAAAAGTCTTGAGAGGTGTGGGAGGAATAGGGGAATGAGCGTGGTATTTATAGTGGAGGAGTGGAGGTAATTAACATTATTTTAATCATTATTATAATATTTTTCCTCAAGACTACGAATAATATTAATCAATGTGACCCCAAATAGTAATAATTGCATGTTATTTCAAAATAAGTGGCCTTACATCACATAATACGTCATAAATAGTTTATTTTACTAATAATTTGAATATACTGTATTTTATAGCATTTCACTACTCATCGAAAATTCTAGAATTTCAGAAAAATCCAAAAAATTCAACCTAGATTTTTTTGACATGTAAAATTGTAAAATGATCTCCTTTTTTTGAAAATAATTTTCTAAATATTATTAATTTAATTTTTAAATAAATTCATCCTTAATTCAGAAATTAACAATTTTAATTCTATAACTTCTCTTATATCACATTGAAAAATTAACCAAGATGTCATTATCTTAAATCAATAAGAAAATAAAATAATAATAAAATTTACTATTCATTTGGGTCATATTACTATTCATATTACTATTAATTAAGGTGTGTGACTATTCACTAAAAAATAAGTTGGTTCCATCAGACTCAAATAACTTAATGAACACAATTGTAGAAGACCATTTTTCAATATTCAAAACATAGAAGCAAAAAAATTATGTTTAAAGTCAAGTTATAAATATATACTTAAAATAAAGTCTCATGCATTTCATATATTTTTTAAAACCTTGGGGTTTTACATTATCCCCACCTTCTAGAAATTGCATCCTCACAACTTTATTTACTAATTAAAGAAGTAAGGATGCCTTTCCATCATAAAACTTTTAGATTCCCATGTTGCTTTTTCAACGACGTGGTTTCTATACAAAATCTGTACCTGGTGGATTACCTTATTCCCAAATACCTGTTACCTTTGATCAATAATCTGAATTGGTTTCTCTTCATAATAAAGGTTCTCTTCCAGTTGAACTGGTTATGGGCTCAAGACATGTGATGAATCTGGCACATACTTTCCCAACATCAAAACATGAAAAACATTATGTATCTAAGATAAAATCAGAGGAAAAGATACTCAGTATGCAATTGGTGCAAATTTCTCCCGGATTTCAAAAGGGCTGTTGAATTACAGACTTAGCTTTACTTTCTTACCAAAAATCATCACACTTTTCCTAGTAGAGATTTTAATAAATTATAGGACACCTACCTCGAAAGAGAAGTCTTTTCTTCTGTTATGTGAATAAATATTCTGCCTTCTCTGAGGTATTCTCATGTGCTGCTGGATCATCTTCACTTTCTCAGCCACTTCCTCTACTAATTATGGTCCCATCAACTTCCTTTCCCCAAATTCAAACCAAAAAGCTATAGTTTGACACTTCTTTCCATACAATTCCTAAAAAGGTTCCATCTATATACTAGAATGAAAGACTTTGTTATAATAAAACTCAACAAAAAAAGATATTGAGCCCAAATTCCCTAGTAGTCCATTGAACAAGATCGAAGTATATTCTCTAAAGTCTGAATCATTCGTTTTGACTACCCATCTAATTAAGGATGAAAAGATGTACTGAAATTTAATTCTATGCCCAATGAATTTTCAAAGCCCTTCCAAAATTTAGATGTGAACCTGGGATCCCGATTAGACACAATGGAAAGAGGAACTCCAAGTAACCTAAAAATATCTTTGAGGTATAGTCAAGAAAGCAGATCCAACGACATTGTATCTCGAATCGAATGAAAATGTGAATATTTTTTCAACTAATAAATAATAACCCAAATCACATTGTTTCCTCGAGAAGTCATAGGTAGTCGCACCACAAAGTCCATGGATATATTATCCATTTCCACTATAGCACTAGAAAAGCATGAAGTATCCCCTTCAGTAACTGCCACTCTACTTTATCCTGTTGACATGCCCAACAATTCATAGCAAATTCTATAATATCCCCTTTTATTCCATCCCACTAGAAATACTCCCAATGGTCTCTGTACATCTTAGTACCTCTTGGAAGAACAGAAAATGGAGAAATATGAGCTTCTCACAACAAATATTTCTTTAAATAGGAGTCACAAGGCACAAAAAACCTTTTTCCAAATCTTAAAACACAATCTTTATTAAGGTTAAATTTTGGAAACTTACCCATTTTGACCAATTGTACCTTTTTTTGTATCTCACAGTCATCCTTCGACACTTTCCTAATTCTGTCTGATAACGATGACTTTACTGAAACCTAAAACAAAATTGTTGTATTCCGTATACTAAAAAATTATAATCCAAAATTCATCAAATCATTACTGAATGGATCATGTTCTAAATGTAACAGGTTAATGATGAACGATGTTTTCGACTCAAGGAATCTTCCATTTTGTTTGCTTTTCCTGGATGGTAATTGATCGTGAAATCATAATCATTTATCAGTTCAATCCATATTCTCTTCCACATATTTAATTCTTTTTGAGTGAATTTATACATCAGACTTTTATGGTAAGTATATATTTTAAATTTGGATCCATATAAATGGTGCCTGAAATTTCAAAGAAAATAACAACTAGCAATTCCAAACCATGTGTGGGATAATTTAACTCAAGAGGTTTCAGTTGTATTGAAGAATAAGCAATTACCTGATCATTATGAATCAAAACACAAGCAAGTCCATTTAATGAATCATCACTATAGATAACAAACTCAGCATTTTGGGAAGGAAAGGAAAAAACTGGAACATTCCCTAATCTCTTATTCAGTTCTTAAATACAGACATCAATTTTTCTATGCAAACAAATTTAACCTTTTTTCTTGTTAACTTATCTAGCGGTATATATAACCATGAAATGTTTTTAACAAACCGCCAGTAATAACATGATAATCCAAGAAAACTATCAATATCTATAACATTTTTAGGTCTTGACCTTTCATCATCCACTTTTTTTTGGTAGGATCAACTATTATTCCATCCTTATTTACAATGTGCCAAAGAAAAGAAATCACTTGAAACCAAAAATCACACTAACTAAATTTCCCATACAGTTTCTTTTCTTTTAAGGTTTTCAAAACAACCCTTAGATGTTTTTTCATTCCCCTCTTTACTTAACTAATATACAAGGATGTCATCAATAAACACAACCAAAAACTTATCCAAGAAATCATGAAATATTGTATTCATAAGATCCATAAATAGAATAGGTGCATTTGTTAACCCAAAAGTAATAACTAAAAATTAATAATGACCATATCTAGTTTGGAACATAGACTTCGGGATGTCTTCATCCTTTACTTTCAAAGGATGGTACTGTGACCTCTGTTCAACCTTTGAAAAATACTATGCTCCCTGAAGCTGATCAAAAAAATCATTTATATGTGGAGAATGATACTTGTTTTGAATAGTTATGTTATTCATGGCTCCATAATCGATAAAAATCCTCATCGAACCATAATTTTTCTTAACAAACAAGACAAGAGTGCCACATGGTGATGTTCTAGGTTATATGAAGCCTTTATCAAATAATTCATGTAACTACCTTTCTAATTCGAAAAGTTCCATTTGATCCATTAGATAAGGGGGTTTAGAAATTGGCTTAACATCAGGAACTAAGCCAATAGTAAACTCAACCTATCAATTAGAAATAACATGATGAAAATCTTCGAGAAAAACATCCCAATATTCATTTACCACTAATACATCATTAATCTGGATAGTTACTTTATCTTAAAAAATATGAGCAAGATAACTTTAATTTCCATAGTTTATCAGTTTCATAACTTCCTAATATGTTATTAATGGTATTGATTCATTCTTTAACACAAAATAAAATTCTTTATAAAAAACAGATTCTTTTTCTTTTCAATATGTCTTAACATGATAAAAAGAAATCCAGTCCATACCCAGAATAACATAAAACTCTATTAGAGGAAAAAACATGGTTAACAAGTAAAATATTTCCATATACAAGGATAAGAAGATTATAATAATTTCTTTTTTCAACAGTATTTCCTCCAGGTGTTTTTACTATGAGATGTTGTTTCATTTCATGAGGTAAAATTCCCAATTTTTTTAAAAATTTCTCATAAATGAAGGAATGTGTAGACCCTGAATCAAACAAAACATTTGCGAAATCTATAAAAACAAGAAATGTACCTGATACCACCGCATTTGACAGATAAACATCTGATGAAGTGGTTGAAATTGATTTTACTAAACCCTTCTTCTTCCAATCTTGCTGATTCCCTTCTTTCGTAACTAGCTTCAGACAAACATTAGAAAAATGACCTAATTCCTTATAGTTAAAGAATCTCTCCATTAACTTCTCATTTATTTTAGAATCATTTTACTTACACTAAAAATACATGTGTCCAAAATTTCCACATCGGTAGTGTTTCACATAATTTACAAGACATTCACTAGGATTCCTTTTACCACACATTTCCTTAAAAGGGAAATTTATTTCCTTACCTCCAGACTTCTTTGAAGAGTTCTTCCCCATTTTTTTACAACCTAAACGCTTCATTTTCTTGTCATAACATGGCACATATGTGTCATAAAACGCCATTTCAACATTTTTATCACAACAAAAAAGCTTCTCATAGATTTTAAACACCCATGAAGCCAAAGCTCTTTACAAAAATGGTTTCAAAACAAAGTAAACTCTATTAATTTTACTTTCAAAATCCTAAGTAGAATGCAGTATATACATAAAAAGTATTGTAAAATTAGCTTCATATGTTTCTATATAATCATCATTATTCTGCTATAGTTCCAATGAAGTTTTCCTCCATTCTGAGTCGAACAGTTTTGGGAAAATATTTTTCCAGAAAAGACTCTAAAAATCAGTATACTCTAGACTGTCAAGATCATCTCTTTCTCTCGTATTATTAACTAGATACCACCATTGATCGGATTCACCTTCAAAATGATAAATTACTAGTATTACCTTTTGATGTTCTGAGTACCCCATGACATAAAATATCTTTTTTAGAGCATTGATCCATCCTTCAGCTATCACTTAATATACAGTTCCACTAAATGATGGAAGATGCTACCTCATAAAATTCTCTACAAAAGACATGTTTCTTCATTGTAGATAATGTTCCTATCTAGAATTGATTCCACCGCCATTTATTTATGGAGTCAACTAATCCATTGCTGTCACAAACTACTCAGTTCCGATTCCCACTATTTCGGGCTACAGATCCGGATAGACATCAACCTCTTGGTTCCCTCCTACTTTAGCTTCCATATTTCCTTTTCAAAAAACCATTCTCTAAAAACATAACTAGGATGAATCAACATGGTAAAACTAAAATTCTATAACATTTCAAATTACCATAGAGTAAAAATCAGTAATGGTATTTATTAAATATCATCCCAACCCCTAAAGTTATCTAAAACATCCTATGATACCAACTATAAGGACCTGACCATAAAACATTACTTAATCATAAATTTTACACAAGAACCTACATTATTAAACATTGAGGATTTTTTTAGGTTTATATTTTTAATGAATTATGATATCTTACATACATGTCATACCAATATCATAGAGGAGGATACTACTAAAATAATATCCATTTTTTCAAAATATAAAACATTAAAACTTAAAAAATGATTTCTTTACCAAAAATCAACAAAAAACATAATGACTCCCTTATTTTTATTACTCATCCTTATATCTTGTGAAAAACATTTTAAAAACTTGGGATGAGTATAAAACTCAGTAAGAGATATAAAGAAAGAAAGCATTAGTAAAGTGATGACATAAAAACCAATAAAACCCATAATCATAAAAACTCATATGCATATAAAAATTATGTATTTTACTTGGGAAATATTTACCATATAACTCTTATATTCACCCTTACACATGGAATAACCTTTTGGCCAACTTTTATCATCGGAGTACCCAATGCATTAGAGAGCTATAATAGGGCTCACCCGTCATATCTGGAGATGTAATGGGCACAACCCAACATATCCTGAGCTCTAATCGGCTCAAACCAACAAGAATAATGTCCAAGGACAATATAATTGGAATAAATTATCATGAAATCATGATAAACTAGTCATTCAATATACATATATAAACAACAATCCTTTTGAAATTTATTAAAGAGAGTTTTAAAATTATTTTAAAAGAAATGTCTCTTAAAATATAATTCAAGTGAGAATTAATAAAATGTAAGGATATGTGTATACAATATAAATACAAATCGTGAAACATAATATAAATAAAAATTAATCACACCAATAATCTTAATACCACATAATGAATAAAGAATATGGTTAACCCAAGGAATGGAAATTGGGTTAAGAATTCCATTACCTCGGGTTCTTCTTATTTCAAAAGTGTTTAAACCTACTGTATAATTTTTAAAGGAGTGTTATAAATATCTTAATTAAACATATTAATGTTTATAACACCTTATATGATCATTTTATGACATCATTCAAAACATTTTTTAGTAATATTTTGTTATTTACATTGTGTCGGGTGCGTTCTTTACATGGTTTCCATGATCGTTTCATGATGGATATTGTTTTTGATTGAAAGTGAAAATCCCGAATTGTAATGAAATGGTATTTAAATATTTACATAATCCTAAATTATACCATTAATCATTTATAATTATTAAATTAGTATGACTCATAAGTTAAAACATTATTGACATTTGTTTAGGTCATTTTGGGGACTCTTCGATCGTAATGAATTCGTTTTGTAATATAAATTAATTAGATATTTGAAAAAATGATTCCATAACCTTATATAAGACATAATACATAAATTATAATCTTATTAAACTATAAAATTGGTTTCTTGACCAGCCTTAAATGAAGTAAAATAAATTGGAATCACATCGTCAATGATGTCGGTAAATCGACACATCACAGATGGTGTTTTAATTTCATGAACAAGGTGGAGAGGAGAAGAAATGTAATGGTGAGTATTCCATAAACATGATAAAATCCATAATATTTAATATACTAGATCATTAATTATTATTGGATAAGGGGGGGGGGGTGAGGAAATAAAAATCAAATAAGGGAATCTTGAAATAAAAGAAAAGTTGAGAATTCCCTTATGAAAATTTGGCAGCCTAACGACGTTGCTTAAAATTTCATAAAATATTTTGATGAGAGAAAAGGTGTATCAAATAATTCTTACATAAAATGGGAACTAAGGAGGATATGTAATGACATATCCAAACATAATACAAAGGAAATTAAAAATAATAACATTAAATGAATGAAAAGAAGGAAAACAAAAGAGGTTGTTTACCTCTTGATCTCTTCTCCTTGAGATCGTTCTTAAGGCCTTTGGTTTTGGAATTTTGGTGAGAAAAAATGCTATAGGACGTGGATAAGATTCTTTATAGGAGTATTGGGCAGAACTTAGTTAAGGATAAATGCTTGAGAGGTGTGGGAGGTAGAGGGGAATGAGACTGGTATTTATAGTGGTGGAGAGGAAATAATTAACATTATTTTAATCATTATTATAATATGTTTTCTCAAGAATTTGAATAGTATTATTTAATGTGACCCAAAATAGTTATAATGTTATGTGAGTTCGAAAAAATTGGACTTACATAACTTATGATGTCATAAATAGTGTATTTTACTGATAATTTGAATATTCATTATTTTACCGTATTTCACAATTCATCGAAAATTCATGAATTTCACAAAAATACAAAACATTAATCCTAACCATTTTTGGACATTTAGAATTAAAAAATGAACTCTATTTTTTGAAGATAATTTTATAAATATTATTAATTTTTTTATATAAAATCATACTTAATTGAAAAAATCACAATTTTAATTCTATAACTCCTCTTATATCACATTGAAAAATTAACCTAGATATCATTATCTTAAAACATTAAGAAAATAAATTAATATATAATTTTACTATTAATTTGGGTAATATTATTATTCATAAGGGTATGTTAATATTCACAAAAAAACAAGTTGGTTCTATTATACTCTAAATAACTTACTGAACACAATTCTAGATGACCATTTTTTGAAATTCAAAACTTAGAAGCATCAAAATTATGTCTAAAATATAGTTATAAACATGTACTTAAAAAAAGTATCATGCATTTCATTTATGTTTTTAAAACCTTGGGGTGTTATAGGTCTATATTACAATTCTGCCAACACACCACATGTAAAACACTAAGATGGTGCCTATACTTGAAAGAGTATTTAATATATATCCATGAACTTCAAATATCATAATCTATATGTGTTTAGGGGTGAGTCCAATGACCCAAAAATATTTTTCTGGTTTCCTAAAAACCTTTAGGGATATTGTGATCAAGGAGATATGCATGAAAATATTATAAGGGTGAATGTTTTGGTAAGTGTAACTCACCCTCTTGTAAAAAATACCACAACATGAATGTAAAAAAACTATATATTTGAAATTATAATAAAGACACAACTTGAAGACACACAATAGAATAACCCATCCAGTTCTAGTCTCACCGGCATTCCTTGATAACACACAAACCACTATGACTCAATAAATTATAACACACACCACTTTCCACATCATACGTAATTTTCATGCAGGTTCCACTAAATCCAAAAGATTCAGTCATCATATTTACACCTAACATATCATTCATCTCACTACTCATAAAAAATATATTAAGTGATACTAAGAAGGGAATAACATAGAATATTACCCCCAAAAATCTACCAATAACCTATTACTCATGGTAGATCCCTACTACCATGTTTTAGTCTAACACCATATCACTAAAGGTGAGGCCTCCTAACCATGTCTCATACCAATACCCTATCTCTATGATTGAGGCCTAAAAATAATTCCTCATACTAAAACCATAAAACATAGGTTTAGGTCTTAAATCCATGTCTTATTAAAGTTCCATATTACTTAGGGTGAGGTCTTATGTCTACATCTCTCTCCAACACCCTATAACTCAGGGAAAGTCCCAATGACTAACTCATGACAACCATCACATCCAATACCTAGAAAAATAATGTTATACCAAACATTAAAAACTATATATAGATATAATGATTCCATTATAGGTGGAAAATCACTAATAACCATACAACTATAAGGAACTAGCTTCGTGAGTGTAACATTGGTTCCACAGAACATTTTAGATGTCACCTCCTAGGGGGGATGGCATTCCATTTCATGGTATGTTAACAACATCATATAGCCTCTAATAACATGTGACTTTTCTCTCTATATCATATATGGATTAATCCTGCAATTACCTAACCCCAATTACCTAGTGTCGATGCATTATTACATAACATTTTCATGATTCAAGGAAATCATGTCTCGAAAGACCGATCAGTTTTGTATCCTTGGAAATACTTGATACATTCATAAGTTTTACATTACATTATAAAATGAAAAACTAAAACAAAATTTTCTCCATAGGTCACACTAATATCCTTTAGACTATCCCTGCAGGTCAGTTATATATACTTCTTCGTATCCTAATAAAAATAAAACATAGAAAGGGGTGAGCTCAGATGCTCAGTAAGGATAACAATATAGAAGAAACGTTCATAAATAAAGTTAAACATTTTAAGGAAGTGTATAAGACTAAAACATAAGACTTTTAAACAAAAACTTCAGCATAATATGGAAATGATTGATCAAATAATGACATTTACTTATTCCCATGGATATTATACTTGTCAATTAATCACATGAAAAATCAATAGACAATTTCATAATGATGGAATGCATAATGCCAGACTTCATAACCAAATAGTCAAGGACTTGTGCCAAGAATATAAATAAGATTTTTTCAAGGACTTGTGCTGAGACACTAGTTTCTATCATGATACCTACCAATGCATCGAGGTGCTATAGCAGGCTCCACCCATCACTTACTAAGTCCAATGCATTCCACATACAAAAAGGTTTAAACATAACATAAACATTCGTATTAAAACTAGAATATGAAATGTCAATACTTTATCCATAAACCATGAGTGGTATGAAATAACACATCCACATTCAAACATATCACAAATCCTTCAATATAATATGGAAGATTTTTATCATATTAAATCAACTTCAAATAAGTTTAAAATCCATCAAAGGATATTGACATAGATGAAATGAAAAATATTTGAAATAAATACCACTTTCTATTTTGAAACCATTTAAAAGAAAAAAATTATCTTATAAATATTCTTATAAGCTTGTAAGGGAATCTTCGACGATGTTATAATGGCGGAAAATAGCTGCACCCACCGTATAAGTTAAAAAAACATTCTTACCTTAATTTTATTGAAAATGTCATAAAGTACCCTATTTGGAAAATGACAGAAATATTCCTTTATAAAAATATTATAAAAAGAAAAATAAGGGTATAAATGAATTCAACCCATAGCCTAGTAAATAGTAAAAATGTTTTGAAATTTTTTTTAGAAACATGGATGTGGATGATTAAGAGGTCCCAGTAGATACTTATTTAGAAAACAACCTCGAGATAATAAAGAGATTGGGAAATTATCCCTTACCTAGTAATTTTACTTGGTAGAGGGTAGGTTAACCACATGTATAATGGTGAATAAATTGTTAATAAATTATACAAGAATCATATACATTAATATGATATCATATATTATTTATTTAATACTGCTTTCTTAATGATATTTCAGTAGTATCATAGTTTCGGGTGTTAAATGATTCGTTTTCCTTTATATGATTTGTTAGGTAAGTAATATTTTTTATGGAAAGGATGTATCTTATTAATATTCAGAATTATATTAAGTCTTTAAATATTATTTTAAATCATCAAATGAAAATTAGTCTTGAATGGATATGATGGGAAATGAATCTCATCACGTTGGTGGAGACGATAATCCATACGTACACATGAGTGACAATATCATTATTTTGTTATTAAAATTGTATATAGTTGGATGGTATATCATGTATAAAGAATCATTATCATGTTATATTTTTTATTTACATCAGTTATACTCATTATTATACCCATCCAATTGATAAAGTATTTGAATAACAAACTTTAACATAATGAGGAGACAGTAAGGTGTATGTATGCAAGTATGGAGAATTTATCATTTATAGGATGGATAGAATAACGAATATTGTTGTGATATATTTATAATAACATCATAGTATATAGAATATACTGGAGTTATAATTTTATAATGGAAACAACAATGAAAGAGGAAGTGGAAGTAGAAAAGAACTTGAAAGATGTGATGAAATATTTACCTCTTATTCAGGTTCTTCCTTTTGATTTGATCAAAAGGGCTCCATAGGTTGGCTTTCTGACTAATGGAAGGCATCTAGGATAAAGTTTTGATAGTTGAGAGGATATTTGGGCATGGGTGGCCGAGCCAATGGCTTTGAAGGTGTGAATTTGAGAGAAGGGGAAGTACCCTTTTATAAGAGGGGTGAGGGGAACCTTTAGAGAAGATTGAAATATTATTTTATAATAAAATCATTTTCGGTTTCTAATGGATACAAAATGATTTATTTCGAGTCTAAGGTGGGGATGGGTCAAAAAACAATCAATCAATCAGTTTTAGACAGGTTTGGGTCACTATATTAACAAAATATTTTAGATTCAACTCTTTGTTAAATAGTCTGAAATTTACCATATCTCTTTGTATTTTTATATTTTATGTTTAATAAACTTACTATAAATTTCCAAGAGAACGCCAAGTGATTAATTATTGATATATATAATCTTATCTAAGTCCTTTGGCCAAACCTTAGATTTTTTGGAATATTATATTAATTAATAATATCATATTGGTTTTAAAAACTCATTTATGTCAATTTTTACACTAATTAGTAATTGATTTTTGATAAAGTCCTAATAACATTATTACTTAGAAATCAATTATTTTAATAAACCATAACATGTCATATTAACCTCAAAAATTAGTGCAGTTCACTACAAGTCTCAAATTAGATTTATTTGGATATTTATAAAATCAATTATTTTAATCTTTCATTAATAAGGCAATTATTGCATCATCATTGTGTCATAAATAAATTTAATTATTTAATGTCTAAATTTTTTAAATAAAATACCATTATGTAGGAAATATTGTTAGACTTATAATTAATATTTATAGTCTAATTTATCTTATGAATAACCCTATATTAAAAATGTTTTAGTCATGAAACATTGAATTTAAAACTTTTAACTCTCCTTTAAATAAAATAATAAGAAATGTCCTAATCTAATCTAAGTGGACCTAAAATATCATATTTAATTCCTAAGATTGATTTTGGTCGAAATAAAATTATCCAATAGAATTAATACATGTGTTTGGGTAATAATAATATCATTTTTACCTTTAATTACCATATTTACTATTAACCGTGGTAAATAAAAGTAAAAAGTTACTATTCACCAAAAATTATTTTCATCTTATTGAACCAAATTTTGCTTACTAATATCAACTATGTCTCTTGGATTTTTGAAATTCAACTCATAGAAACTGTAAAATTATGTTTTATGAAAATTTTCAAATGCTCTTAGGAGGTGGGTAAAAGACGGTAGGAAGTTTAGTAAAATTTTATATATCTTTACTTATTTTAAAATGAATCCAATAAATTAAATTGAACATATATAGGTATTATGTATATATTCTTACATAATATAAATTTAAATAAAATAACTAATTATTTAAATAAATAGTCGATTTTAACCAATAATGCGGTGATTTCCACTATTCATCAAAAATTGAATGTTTTCAGAAAAATACAAAAAATTTACTCTAAGATAATTTCAGTATTCTGAATCCCAAAATGAAGTCTATTTTGAAATATAAAATTTATAAAATTTTAAAAAGTGGGTATCACTCTTTATAACGACTAGTTTTATTGGTCGCAATGTGTTAGAATCTTGATGTTTCGTATACCACAAGCTATTGCATTATTCAAAGGGAATCATACTATGGAATCTTGGGGTGCTACATTCTCCCCTAAAAATAATTTCGTCCTTGAAATTTATAGAATACTACCGCGCAAAAAGATTCAGGTGTTTCTTCATCACACGTTCCTTGGGTTCCCTCATTTCCTCTTCTATCTTATGGTTTCTCCATAGAACTTTTACCAGACGAGTTGTCTGGTTTCTCAAAAATTGATCTCTGGTATTAAGAATACTACTAGGCTCTTTTCAATAATATAGATCAGGTTCCATTTCTATTTCTTCATTGGTGAGTACATTCATTGGTCTAGGCATGTATTTTCTCAACAATTATACTTGGAACACATCATGAACTTTGGATAGACTTGACGACATTGCCCAACGATATGCTATATCCCCAATTCGCTCTAGAATTTTGAAATGTCCGATGTAACTGGGACTCAATTTACCTTTCTTAACAAAATGTATAACACCCTTCCATGGAAATGCCTTCATGAAAACTTGATCTTCTACGGGAAATTCCAAATCTTTCCTTCGGTTATCGGCATAGCTCTTTTTCTAACTTTGTGCTGCTTTCACGTGGGTTTGGATAACCTTCACATTTTCCATCATTTTCTCAACAGGTTCTGGGCTTATAAGTTTTCTTTCACCAACATCATTCCAACATATTGGTTTATAGAATCTCTTTCCATAGAATGCTTCATATGGTGCCATTTGAATACTTAAATGGAAGCTATTGTTATAGGAAAATTCTACCAGAGGTAAATATTGATCTCACATAACTTAAAAGTCAAGTGAGCAAGATCTCAACATTTCTTCTAAGTTTTGAATAGTCCATTCTAATTGTCCATCATTTTGAGGGTTGTAGGCAGTACTCAAATGAAGTTTAGTATCCTAAGCCTTCTAAATATTTTTCGAGAATCTTGATGTAAAATGAGGATCACGATCAGAAAAAATCTATAAGGGTACTCCATGAAGTCTTAAAACTTCATTAATATATAGTATTTCTAGACGTTCAAGTGGTAAATCTTCTCTTATTAAAAGAAAATGTTCTGACTTGGTTAGACGATCAATAATGAACCATATTGCATCATTCCTTCTAGGAGTCTTTGGTCTCCCCCTAAAAAAGTCCATTGTAATATCATCCCATTTCCACTCAGGTATAGGAAGAGGTTGCATGAATCCTCTAGGATTTTTTCTTCTAGATTTTACTTATTGACAGACCATACATCTTGATACATAATCAACAATCTCCCTGTTCATGTTGTCTGACCAAAAATGTTACTTCAAATCACTATACAACTTGGTGCTACCAGGGTGTATAGTGAAATTGGAGCTGTGGGAATCATCCAACAATTCTTTTTTCAGATTAGTTATATTAGGCACACAAAGTCTCTTTCCAAATTTCAAAATACCATATTCATATATGAAGTCGATCAATCTCCCATCATTAACAGTTTTAATTTTCTTTTGAAATTCCTCATCATCAGTATGATAACTTCTTATCATTTGAACTAAAGATGGTTTGGAAATCATTTGAAGAAGTTTTGATGTTTCACCTTCCATGGTTATTCCTATATCTATATTTACTAGATCCATGTATATATAATCCTTTTCAACTATCATATTTTTCAAAACCCCAAGATCCTTTCTACTCAAAGAATCTGCCACCTTATTTTCCTTCCTCGGGTGGTAGTATATAGTGAAATAATAATCCTTGATTAGTTCAAGCCATCACCTTTTCCTCATGTTGAGTTCTTTCTAGGATAAAATATACTTCAAACTCTTGTGATAATTATAAATCTTAGATTTTTCACCATAAAGATTGTGTCTCCAAATATTCAAAGTAAAGATTGCAGCTGCTAACTCAATATCATGAGTAGGATATTTTTTTCATTAATTTTTAGCTGTTGTGATGCGTATGAAATAACTCTATCATTCTACATAATGACACAACCCAATCCTTTCTCTAAATCATCACTATAAATAACAAACCCATCATTCCCTGATGGTAGAGTCAAGATATGAGCATTGAATAATATTTTCTATAGTTATTCAAAAAATTATTCACACAATTTTGTCCAATCAAATTTAACCCCTTTACGTGTGATCTTGGTTAATGGGTTAGCCGGCCAGGAAAAATTATGGACGAAATGCCAATAATAACCTGATAAACCAATAAAACTGCATACCTCAGTTATACTTGTCGGTGCTGGCCATTATCGTATTTACTTTGTCTTATAAGGATCAACAAGGATTCCATCCTTAGATACAATATGGACAAGAAAGGAAATCTCCTAAATCCAGAATCCACACTTGCTAAACTTCCCATATAATTCATTTCTTCTCAGGGTTTTCAGAATGGTACACAAGTGATTTTCATGATCTTCGTAGCTTTTGGATTATACCAAGATATTATCAATAAATACCACTACAAAGTCATCAAGATATTCCTTGAAAACTCTGTTCATTAGACCGATGAAAATATATGGTGCATTAGTCAGCCCAATAGGCATTACTGTAAACTCGTAATGCCTGTACCTTGTTTGAAATGTTGTTCTTGGAATGTATTCATTCTTCACACACAATTGATGATATCCAGATTGTAGGTCAATATTTTTAAAAAAATTAGTTCCAGGAAGTTGGTCGAATAAATCAACAATGTGAGGTGGGGGATACTAGTTCTTTATTGTTATAGAATTGTTCTCCCTGCAGTCAATGCACAACCACATAGATCCAACTTTATTCTTAACAAAAATAATAGGGGCTCCCCATAGAGAAACAAAATGGTGAATAAATACCTTATTACTCAATTCCACTAGTTTTTTCTTTAGTTCCACTAATTCTATAGTGGCCATTCTATAAGGGGTCTTCGATATGGGACTTGATCCCAGAATTAAGTCAATGGAAAACCCAATTTCGTGTTCTAGAGGATTTCAAGGTTAATCCGTTGGAAACACATCAACATATTCTTACACAATAGGTACATCCTCTATTTGAACATTCCTTTCCCCACCCATAGTTATTTCATTCTATTCCTCCCCAATAATTGAATTTAGTTGAGCTACTGGGGGTGGATCTGGATAAGAATCAAGTTCTGACATTTCTGATCTAACGATAAGGTACTCCTTATCATCATCAAAAACTATAACCTCTTTCTTATTACAATATATTTTTGCATCATTGTCCTAAATCCAATATATACCAAGGATTATATCAAATTCAATCATGGGTATGATGATGCTATCAACAAATAAAGAACATTTACATGCCCTAATGGGAATTGATTCACAATACTTTGTTGCATGATACTTCCCTTGGGAGTTTTTATTGATAACTGCCTTGTTAAATTAAATTGGAAATATCTAAATTTCCTAGAAATATGGGAAGATATGAAACAATGCGATGATCCAGAATCAAATAAAGCGTTGGATTAACTTGAGGAAACCATTAAATTACCTGCCACCACGTCTTTAGGAGCTTCAACCTCTATAGTAGTGATCACATAAGCTTGACCTAGATCCCATGGCCTTTTTGAGGTATGTTTCCCTAACACTTAGGAAATTCATTTGATTAATGTCCCATCTCCATGAAATTGTAGCATTAAACATTGGTAGCTTCTTTATTTACCTTACAATCATGAGTTTGGTGGCTGTTTTGTCCACAATTGTAACAGACTCCTATTCCTTTCAGGCAATTACCCGGGTGTTTCTTCCCAAATTTACTACAGGATGAATATTCAAATTTTCCCTTCATCCATTTATTTATATATCTAGAGTGTTAAATAGATCTCTTCTTCTCCTTATTTTCTTTAAAGTCATAAGACATATAGATTTCCTTTTCTGTCTTGATAGCACATGAGACAATATATTCGTACGATGAGAAGGATTGTGAGACTAATGATCGACTGATAAATAGTTTTAACCCATCAAAGAAATGATCAAACTTACTTCTTGGTTTACTTATATAATCTATTTCATGCCTTTCTATCCTTGTAAGGTTATCCTTATACTTTGTGACATTCTCATCCTCCTTTTTCCTCAAACTCAGAAATTGTCTTTCCATATCTGCTCGATGGTCACAAGGAAAGTATTTTTCTAAGAAAATATCTTTAAAATACCTCCATTACATATTTGATACTTCATCATCTTCCTTTTTGTTTTGAATCAATGACCACTATTGATCTGCATCTCCTATGAGGCGATAAACTGCCATGACATCTTTTTCCCTTTCGCTACTCTCCAAAGCATGAAATATTTCTCTAAGGAAATTATCCATTACTTAGCTACAAATGGATTCATAGTCCCATTTAATGTTAGTGGTTTTTTCCTCATGAAGCGGTCTGAAATTGATCTTCCATGTTGTGGATTAGGGTTCTCTATATGGGTATGATTATTATTCATACCTTAAGTGAGTTGACCCAGTTTGGTGATAAGCTGATCAGCACCAGGTGCATCACTAGCTACCCTATAATTATCTTTATTAGAAGGGAAATCCCTATATGGATCAAGTGTGTTTCTATGGTTTCCATTCCTTCCACTAGGTTTCATTTCTAAACAATGGCATACACTAGATTAGTTTATGAATCACAATACATAATCCCAAACTCGTAAAACACTTAACATAAATTGAATAGTTTATGGATACAATCCATAATCATAAAAAAATTTCTTTAAGGAGGTATATACTCATAAATAATTCATAATGGTTTGTAAAGAAAATAATAATTATCCTAATAATATTCCCTGAGAGTGTCGTAACCAAGAGTGCATCAAGGCCCATTGTCGTGTACCAGTTCCCGTTCGAGTCTTGATGAATGCGGTGTTTTCAGGTTTTACCCCTAGGTACATCTATGCCAGATCCACCTCTATCTACTCGTATCCATACAGGGATGTATTGTTTGGAAAAATCACAAAATCTATACATTACCAAAATTCTTGGAAGTTCTTTTATACCAATCCTCAAAGTCTATCTTAGGGTAACGTTCTCTAATCATATATTTTCAACATCTAGCTTCCATGGTTTGTACTAAACTTCCTCTAATACCAATAGTAATTCCCCGACCCCTGTTTCCCAGATTCGGTGTATTGTTACATAACATTGGTATGATACAAGGAAATTACGTCCTAAAATACCGCTCAGTTTAGTAGCCTTTGAAATACTAGATTCATTCATTAGTTTTACATTACATTATAAAATGAAAAACTAAAAAAAAAATTCTCCATAGGCCACACTCATATCACTTAGACTATACCTGCCTATCAGTCATATATAATTCTTCTCATCCTGGGAAAAATAAAACATAGAAATGGGTGATCTCAGATGCTCAGTAATGATAACAATATAGAAGAAACTTTCATAAATAAACATAAATATTTTAAGGAAATGTATAAGACGAAAACATAAGCCTTTTAAACATAAACTTAAGAATAATACGGAAATGATATAACAAATAATTCCATTTTTATAGTCACATTGATATTTGACTAGTCGATTAACCACATGAAGAATCAATAGCCAATTTCATAATGATGGAATGCATAATGCTAGAATTCATAACCGCATAGTCAAGGCCTTCTGCCAAGACTACAAATAAGATTTTGTCAAGGCCTTTTTCTAAGATACTAGTTTGTCTCATGATACCTACTGATGCATCGAGGAGCTATAATGGGCTCCACCCATTACTTACTATGTCCTATGCATTCCTCATATGAAATGGTTTAAACATAACATAAACATTCATATAAAAAACGGCATACGAAATATCAAGAATTTATCCATAAACCATGAATGGTATGAAATAACACATGCACCGTCAAACATATCACAAAACCTTCAATACAATATGGAATATTTGTATCATAATAAATCAACTTCAAACAAGTTTAAAGTCCATCGAAGGATGTTGACAAAGATGAAATGATAACTATTTGAAATAAATACCTCTTTCTATTTTGAAACCATTTAAAAGAAAAAATTTATCTTATCAATATTATAATAATATTTTAAGGGAATCTTTGATTATGTTATAATGGAGTAAAATATACGCACCCGATGTATAAGTTAAAAAGACATTCATATCTTAATTTTGTCAAAAAGGTCATAATGTACCTTGTTTGGAAAACGATGGAAAGATTACTTTAAAAAAATCTTATAAAAAGTCAAATAAGGATATAAATGACTTTAACCCATAGTCTACTAAATAGTAAAAATGTTTTGAAATACATTTTTAGAGACATGGATGTGGATGATAAAGAGGTCCCAGAAGATACTTACATAAAAACAACCTTAGATAATAAAGAGGTTGTGAAATTAACCCTTACCTTGTACTTTTCATGGGACAAGGTTAGGTTAAACTCATATATAATGGTGAAACAATTGTTATTAAATTATAAATGAACTATATAAATTAATTTTATATCATATACGATATTCTAATATTTCTTTGTTAATGATATTTCAGTAGTATCCTCATTTCGGGTGTTAACAGATTCGTTTTACTTTATATGCTTCATTATGTAAGTAATGTTTGTTATTTATAGGATGTATATTATTCATATTAAGAATGACATTAAGTCTTTAAACATTATTTTTAATTATCAAATGAAAATTAGTCTTAAATGGATATGATGGGGAATGAATCTCATCGCGTTCGTGGAGACGGTAATCCAAACGTACGCACGAGCGCCAATATCATTCTGTTGATATTAAAATTGTATATAATTGGATGGTATATAATATATAAATAATCATTATCATGTAATATTTATTATTTAAATCATTTATAATCATTATTATACCCATCCAAAATGATGAAGTGTTTGAATAACAAACTTCACCATGACGTGGAGACGGTAACCCGTATGCACACACGTATGGTGACTTTGTCATTTATAGGATTGATAGAATAAATAATATTGTTATGCCATTTTTATAATAACATCACTGTATATAGAGGATACCAGAGTTATCATTTTAGAATGGAAACAACAATGAAAGCAGAAGTGGAATAAGAAAAGGACTTGAAAGGGGTGATGAAATATTTACCTCTTCTTCAGGTTCTTCCTTTTGATTTGATCAAAAGGGCTCCTTAGGTTGGATTTATGACTAATGGAAGTCCTATAAGATTAAGGGAAGATAGTTGAGAGGATATTTGGGCTGCGGTTGGCTGAGCCACTAGCTTTGATGGTGTGAATTTGAGAGAAGGGGATGTGTCGTTTTATAAGAGGGGTGAGGGGAACCTTAGGAAACAATTGAAATACTAATTTGTAATAAAATTATTTTTGATTTCTAATGGCTAAAAAATGATTTATTTATAATATAATGTGGGTATGGGTGGATAACTAGTCAAAAAATAGGTTTTATACAGGTTTGGGTCACTATATTAACCTTATCTTTAGGATTTAACTCTTGGTTAAATAGTTTGACATTTACCATGTCTCTTTGTATTTTTATATTATATGTTTAATAAACATAATATAAATTTCAAAGATATCCCCAAGTGATTAATTATTGATATATATAACCTTATCTAAGTCCCTTGGCCTAACATTAATTTTTTAGGAATATTATATCAATTAATAATATAGTATTTGTTTTAAAAACTCATTTATGTCAATTTTGACACTATTTAGTAATTGATTTTTGTTAAATTACTAATAACTTTATTACTTCAAAATAAATTCATTTAATAAACACTAAAATTTCATAGTAACTTATACAATTAGTTTAATTCATTAAAAGTATAAAAATAGATTTATTTGGATATTTATAATATCAATTATTTTAATCTTTCATTAATAAGGTAATTACTACATCATAATTGTGTCATAAATAAATTTAATTATTTTATGTCTAAAAATTATAAATAAAATACCATTATGTAGGAAATAATTTTATATTTCTAATGAATATTTATAGTTGAATTTATATTATGTATAACACTATATTAAAAATTATTTAGCTATGAAACATTGAATTTAAAACTTTTAACTCTTCTATAAATAAAATAATAATAAATGTCATAATCTAATCCAAGTGGACCTAAAGAATCATATTTTATTCCTAGGTTTGTTTTTGGTCGAAATACACTTATACAATAGAATTAGTACATGTTTTAGTGTAATAATAATATCATTTTTACCTTTAATTACCGTATTTAATTTTAACCGTGGTAAATAAAAGTAAAGAGTTAATATTCCCCAAAAATTATTTTCATCTTTTTGAACCACATTTTACATACTGATATCAAATGTGACTCTCATATTTTTTATATTAAACTCACATAAGCAGTAAAATTATGTTTTATGCAAATTTTCAAATGCTCCTTGGAGGTGGGTAAAAGACGATAAAAAGTTCAATAAAAATATATATATATGTACTTATTATAAAATGAAACAAATTAATTGCATTTAACTTATATAGGTATTATGTATATATTTTTACTTAATATAAATTTAAATAAAATAACTAATTATTTAAATAAAATGTCTATTTTAACCAATAATGCAGTGTTTTTCACTATTCACCAAAAATTTAAAGTTTTTATAAAAACACCAAAAATTCACCCTAAGATAATTTTGATATTATGAATCCAAAAATGTGGTCCATTTTGAATGATAAAATTTATAAAATTACAAAAAGTGGGTATTACTATTCATAACGGCTAGTTTGATTGGTCGTGGTGTGTTAGAATCTCGAAGTTGCATACAACGCAAGCTATTGCATCATTCAAAGGGAAAAGTACTGTGGAAGCTTGGGGTGTTACAAATACAAAATCACCCAATCACTAGGTCTCCTATACCTATACTTGGATTAATCCATCAACTAAGAAAACATGGACTTACCCACACCTCAACCAGTAAGTCCAAACCACGAGGCTCTACTACCAGAATTAAGAAGAAATACACATCCTAAATAATTTATAGAACTAAAAAAAGGACAAAAAATAACATATCACTCATCACTTGGTCAATATCGAAACATTCCTCTATCTCATGAGAATTCCAAAGTTCCTATAAATCTCTACCAAAAGGAAACCTAACCAACACATAAATTCAATATAAATAAACTATCACAGAAGGTAAAGAATATCTCATTGTACCCTTTCTATCGTGTATTATCATGAAATAATATCGGATGCACCCAAAGACCATAAATTAGAAAGTAAAACATAAGAAAACTAGCATTTGGAAAGATGTCCATTGTCGACAAATGTCAACCCTCAAAGGATTTCTTTTAAAATAAAAATAATCCCTATTAGAATAACATCTAGAAAAGGAATGACATACAATTTTTACTCATAGTAGACCCTAATAAATGTTATCAATTAAAATTTTATTGTAAAATAACTCATTTATTTTAAAATTAAATTATAAAAAAATTCTTTTCGAACACCATTTTCCCATGAAATTATAATTTAAACCAAAACCCATTTTAATGATCATTTAAAAATAAAAATACATTTTATTTCTAAAATAAAACTCATTCCACCCAATAAAATATAAATTTTACCACCAACACAAATTTGATGGAGGTGCCACCAGTGAACCATTTAACACATTATATGGTCATTAATGATTCTTAGGCTGACGTAATCCCATCTTATTTTTTAGACCCAATCAAATATATCGTTATGAAACATAGTTAAAAGATATATAAAATAATTCAAATAAAAAATATACTTATAACTAAAAAAATTTCAATTATTTGTAATTTTTAGTTGTGTTTTCTGAAAGCATGACTAAATTTTAATTTAGACGCATTTTAATAAAAATATGGATAATTCAGCAACATTTTAAAATACTTCTAATTTGTAAATTATCCATGTTTTTATAATTGGATTATTTAGCTATATTTTATAAAATGGATAAATTTTAATTTTTTTTAAATTTTTTAAACTGCGACAAAATTTTATTTTAACTTTATTTTAAATTAGACAACATTAAATAAGAAATTTAAAGTTATTATATATGTTTATATTTATAAAAATATTAGATGATATTAAAAATAAATTTTGTTAATATATATATATATATTCATATACACATATAGATACATACATATAAACACGTATAGATACAATTCAAAACATAATTACAATTAATTAATAATAACTAAAATAAATGATCATTGATAATAAATGATTAAAGATGTTAATATTAATGTAATAATTTTAGAAAATAATTATTAAATAAACACACACAAATTTTAACAACCAAATATTTTATGATATATTTATATTTAAATATATTTTATTTTATTGATAGGTTGGTTTATATGAAACACTGAGTTTAAACAAACCGTGATATACTATTGAATTATTATTATTTAATGAGATAGTTATCCCATAGTTGGGGGATTTAAGGTTATGAATAGGATTAAATAAATTATGAAAATATATTTTTGAAATAGATAAAAATTTAAATCATTTTTTTAAACTAGTTAGAAAATAAAATAAAAGCATTTGAAGGTAAAAAGATTTTTTTCTAAAAAAACTGATTTTATACTTAAAATGTGTTTTATATTAATAAATTAAACTAATCTAAATATGTAAATGATTTTAGTTAAATTTTTAGATAATTTATTCAATAAAATATTTTAAAATTCTTCTTAATAATTTTTTACATGGAAAATAATGATGGTAATATAAGTTTTATGATAAAAAATGTATTTTTCTAAAAATAATTTTGTTACATTTTTCACATTTTTTAGAATGAATTTATAACTATTATAGAGATTTATTTAGATAAAATTGATTCTACCTTTTTATTTATAATAATAAATATTATATAATGCGTTAATTTGTTTCATTATGAATAGAAACTGAGGTGAAAATTCATTACTATGAAGAATTATAAAGGGGATTAATGAGAGGTTAAACTAAATAGAAAAGATTTAAGATAACCTAAAAACATGTCTTTTTCCTATTAGATATTAATATCTAAAACATATCTAATATACTATTCAAATATGAGTCATTTTTGAGCCATTTTTATTTACTAAGACATTAATATATTTTAATCTTTTGAAAAATTCCATGTGTGTCCTCAACCTCACTTATAAATGGAGACCACGTCTCCTATCTTATCCACACATAAATATCTTCTTATATCATCCAATACCTACCCATGTACTTTTCTAACATCTATATCCATATATTTGAGGTTCTTTTTTATCATAATATCATCCTATGATGCTTAAGGTATAAACCCAAGGAGGTTGTTCGAAGAAGAGGTATATGTTGTTACATATCTTTTTCAAGTTTCAGTCCTATTATAATTATTATAAATATATTATATAAATCCTAAAAAATTACTATAGTATAAAAAATATTCTGATATGTTGTTATGATTATGGTAAAACCATTTCCCCCCTCCTTTCCTTCAAATGTGAAATGAAAGTATCACTCATGTGTACATATGGACTACCGCCTACACATATAGTCATGATTAATTTTCCATAATTATATTTAATTATTGGTTATTATAATGTATTTATTATTTATATATTATATTTATGAAATAATTATGATTATTAAATTATCTTATCTTATCTACCTTCTTACCTTTCCATCCTTTGTGAAACAATAACATCGCTCATGAATATGTGTGTACTACCACCTCCATGATACGATTCAATTCATTTTTCATGTAATATTTACATGGATTGTAATAAGGATTGATTTAATTAATATATATTATATGTATGATATAATAATGATTCTTTAAAGATTAAATATAATATACCTTCGTTTCATTCCATCCACCAAAAAGTGAAAACATCACCCATGCATATGTGTAATGTACCTCCGCACTGGTACCCTAATAGTGATACCCACTCTTATCCATCCATTTATCTCTTGGAAAAATCCCCAAATGGTGGTGAATCTTGGGAATGAAATAAAATACAATGGTAGGAGGTGAAAAGAAATGTAAAAAAATAAAAAAGGAAAACAAAAAAAATGAAAAATTAAAAGAAAACAAAAAAGTAAAAGGAAAGGGGGGATAATGCCTAACATTGGAAACTATCAGAATTTCATGCCTCACCTAAGAAACCCCATGTTATTGTATCAACCACTGAGTCATAATTTCAATCTGAGTATCAATTCAAAGGATATTTTTGAATGAATAGGGGCAGATAATTATTGTTTTAATATTCCACCAAAATTCGAATGATTTTAAATTACACCAAACATATTTACTAAGGTAAACACTCTATTTAGATATCAAAATAGTAGCCATAAAAATTAATTGATATAATCTAATAGAATAAAATTTTGTTTTTCACTTAAAAAACTAACCATGAGAAAAAACTCAATTCTTCTTGATTTTATAAAAATGCCATGACAGGTATTGTAAAAAACATTCCACTATAATGATTCTCTCCCTTTATATTCCTTGATGGTCGACCAACTACCATGTTCTCACCCTAAGAACTAGTAGACCTGACACCTTATTGATCATGTAATGACTACTCTCACAACACCAATGACTCTTCCAATGTGGGGGATTTTCATCCATAACTAATAAGATGCTCTCCATCCTTATTTTTCCCCTCAACCAAAACCCCAACCACTAAGACTCATTCTACATCCATTATCAAAGGTAAGAATTAGAATTGAATTACTCAAAATAGAGGACCAAACATTTCCCTTCCGTATCACTATATTTTTGAAATCCACATTCTCAACAAACTGTTTAAAATGAGTATCACACCCTCCAATGAACTATGGTGAACTCACCACTATAGGATTTGACCCACACAAAAAGGCCTTTTCCATAAAAACCAAACTAGCCACCACTCTTTTCCTTAAATTAGTCATTATAAAAGAGACTCTCATAGGTACTTATGGTTACATGAACAATGAACCAATGAACCTAGGATAACACACCTAAAACCACTGAATGTTATTCTCATGTTGTTTTAGTTTAAAAAACAAGAGAACCCTCAACTATCCAATTAAAAATTGAGCCATCTATCTCAAGACAATATCAACCTAATGAAAACCCTCTACACTACTGCCAAAACCAAACCAAAAGTTACTAACCATGATCCTATCATGCCACTCAAAGAGAAACTAAAAATGATAATTCCTTGGTATCTAACCAAACCCTCCCTCTTAAGCCTACCACAGAACCATAACCACTACCAATGATCTAATTAGAAATATCATGACATCCTCATGCTCAACCACAAAATAATATTCCACATAATGATACCTTGGTGGTATTAGACCCTAGAAGGCCCCACCAACTTGATGATTGTCCATGAACACCCACATTCTCAGTATATAGCAGGCCCACATGCCTCCACCATGAGACTCAGTAGGAAACATGTGATAGGAACAATACCGTTTCTAATGGGGTTCTAAGTCACCACCCCTATAAGAAAAATATGGAACATTAGAAAAGAAAAATCCTTATGGAACCTCGATCCTAATATAAAATCCCTAAGGATTACTTTCCTTTATCGAGCCCACACAAGTAGTAGTAGGTAATCTAATTCCAAAACCAACCAACTAGGGTCTCTATGAATCCCATGATGAGGAGATTTCATTTTTGTCACAACCAAACAAATTATCACAAGTTCTATATGAACTATCATCAAAATAAAATACCTATGGTTTGGTTGAGTATAGTAACACCAATGTGTTTTATGGGAAAACCCCATTTAGGTCCTTACAGAAAATTTAAATAGAACAACATCCATAGTAAAATCACACACCAACATACAAATGTCTTTTAAATCCTATATACCTATAATGATATATGAATAATTTCCTCTTGTAAATGGTAAAATATCCAAAATACAAAAAAATCATAAATCAATAGATCAAAAAATCCAAGTACATCACACATGGTAAAATTCATACAATCATAACATAGAAAACCAAGACCAACGGTCCAATAACCTCAGTAACATTGATAGTTATGATTTTTTGAGACTTTGGGATGCATAGGAATTATCCGCACCTCAATCTAACACATGATGTGACTGGTATAACCCCAAGTACTTATTTCTATTTAAAATTTACATCAATTTAGTAAAAAATACAACTAACATAATAAAAAATTATTTTAATATATTTATATTGTTTTTATACTTTAAGAAAATGACCCATAAGTCATTTGTGACGTGTAAGAAGTAGAAGCACCTCAATTTGATACATGATGTGGTTGACAGGACTCAATACATCTATTATCTGTTTAAAATCGACATTTGACATTAAATCGTATCACTCATTGAAAACCATCAAAATGTACATTGATTTTTTTTTGATAATTTATAGAATCAATTAATTTATATTTTTTTATTTTTAGGAATTGGTCTCATGTCAAACGGATACATGATGTGATCAAATAGAGTCAATGTGAGTGTTTTAAGTTTAAAATGGATTTTTTTTAAAAAAATAAAAGTGATGTACTAAAAAAATATCAAACAAATTCATTTTTTTATACTTAACGAAAATGATCCCTAACTAATTTGAGACGTGGGTGAATCAGCCTATCCTCAATCCGATGCACGATGTGACCGGTAAGACTCCAAGTGCATGTTTTTATTTAATATTGACACCAATTTTAGTAAAAAATCCTACTGAATAACTCAAAACAAAAAATTCATTAAAATTGTTTAAATAATTTAAGAAAATGATACATAAGTCATTTTTTATGTGTAGGAATTATCCTCACCTCAATACAATACACAATGTGATCGGTATGAGTCAAAGTATGGGTTTAATTTTCAAATGACATTTTAATAAAAAAAGACATGTGAGGAACTAAGAAATGAGAAAATACATTCAGATTAATTATAAAAATTAGTACATGGATCCATATTTCATTTGGGACATGTAGGAATCAGTCTCACCTCAATCGGATGAATGGTGTGACCAATATGACTCAAAGTGAATATTTTTATTTAAAATTATCATCAATTTTTGTAAAAAGGCCAACTGAACTACTAAATACTACGAAAACACATTCGAATTATTCAAATAATTTAGAAAAATGATACATAAGTCATTTGTGATGTGTATAAATTAGCATCACCTCAATATGATACACAATGTTATATGTATCAGTCAAAGTGCATGTTTTATTTTAAAATGTCATTTTAGTAAAAACGCAAAGTGACATACTCAACACTATGAAGAAAAAATCAGATTGTTTTGAAACATTAATACAATGATACATAAATAATTTGGGACATGTTGGAATCATCCACACCCGAATACGATGTACGATGTGATGTGTATGACTCATAGTGTGTATTTTTATTTAAAATTGTCATCAATTTTAGTAAAATGGACAACTGCCCTACTCAAAACTGAGAAATTAAATTCAGATTATTTTGATATTTTATGAAAATTATCTATATGTCGTTTTTATGTGTAGGAATTAGTCACACCTCAATTCGGTACATGATGTTCCTGGTGTGACTCAAAGTGTCCGTTATCATTTTAAAATCAACATGTTAGTTCGAAAAGCGTCACACACTAAAAAATGATCAGACATGATCATTTTTTCTTGATAATTTTTTAAAATGATTAATAATTCATTTATTTTGTTAAGGAATATATTTCACATCAATCTAATTCACGATTTGATCAGAATGACTCAAATGTGGATGTTTTCATTTTAAAAAGACATTTTAGTTAAAAAGGAAACCGATGTACTCAAAACTAAGCAAAAAAATTCATATTGTTTTTATACTTTAGGAAAATAATCCAAATGTTATTTGTGAGATGTTGGAATAAACTACACCTCAATCCGATGAATGGTGTGACTGATATGTTTCCAAGTGTGTCTTTTTAATTAATATTTACATCAATTCTTGTAAAAAACTTTTTTTGATAATTTATTTATTCATATTATTACTAACATATCAATTGTATTCTTATATAGGTGTGTTTGTGTTCTCCATAAGGGGTGGTTTTTTTAGAAATTTCATGATTCAGGTTAGGATCAAAAGATAAAAGAACACTGATGTTTTTGAATTTGTGTAATAATTTGTTTTTGTGTAATTGTATAAACCAATGTTTGAAATGTCTATAATATTGTGTTTTTTAGGTGTTTGTGTCGTAAATTTTAGTTCATTTAAATCCTATGTTGGTGATTATTTTTGTCTATATTTGGGGTGTTTTTTGGTGCTACGATGTGTTGTCACAACACCTTATAGTGGTGCTGTAGTGTGCTATTACAACACACTACAATATGGCCCTTATTCACTACTAATCAAAGCGCTAATAAATGGGACCTTTATTAGTACTTTTTTTATCACTAATAAAATAACCCTTTATCAATGATTTTTCAATGCTGATAAAAGATACGGGATTTTAACCTTGATCATGTACAAAAACACTTTTCTAGCATGAAAAAGGCCATTTTAGCACAGTTAAAGGCAAGTTTTGTAGTAGTGTTTGGTCAACCCTACATACCACCCAATCTAGCTCAGAAAAAGGCCTCAAGCATGCATCCCCATATTCTATAGGATATTGACTAACGAAAAAGGTAAAAATAGATACGATGGGTAGAATATTCCCTCAGATTGGCGTATAATAACAATTGAAAATACTAAACATATATACATACACAAGACTCTAAGTATGCATAAATAAATAACCAAAACAAAGAATGTTATAATATATGAATGCAATATACAAAATCAAACCAATTATCTAGTATACAAGAACAACTAATAGCCCACTGGTATGATCACACATATTTACTGAATAAAAACACTAAAAACAAAATTTATAATTCTTTCAATTGTTAACTCCTAGATGAACCACATACTCAGTCTCCATAGTAGTCAAATTGTTCTAAATTGACCCTGAAAGTCCAAAAGAGATATCCATCTCGATTAAGAAACACCATGCCTCTGCTTGATCCATCCCACATATTGTTATCAACCTGAAATCATACATAATTTCTACATCTACACTACGGTTCATATACATGGGGTGATAAAGAAATCTTAGTTGGATACCCCCAATTTTGTTCCAAACATCTACTATGATAAAATGTTCATGAAACACATGATATTCCAAGATTTTTAAAATACTAAATTTAATAAAATATAAAAAATAAATGGAATAAAAAGACCTAAAAAATAAAATAACACACCCAACCTTGGGTTCTAGTTTGACACCCAAGTTAATCTTACCCCTATTTTGGTCAAACCCAATGGAATTATCAAATGTGTCTCACCTAGAAACATCTCATTAGAAACATATTCTAGATGAATAAGGAGATCCAAGAAAACAACACTTTGATAAGTTAGAAATCCAAACCTTTGGATCTCATCCTTGGTGGGAAAAACAATAACACACATATACTATGATCTAAGAATCCAATAACATGATTTTAACTAACAAGATTAACCTTTTGGTTGGAAAACCTAGAGAACCTTCCAAGGTCCTAGATGTCTTACATAACTATCTAGGATAATAATCAAAACATTAGTAAACCACTTTCTGGTCGATCACAAACTTATTCCATGTGCATGGCCACATATATCATGTATCATGTGAGAACCAACATATCCAATGAGCCCCACCCCATCCACAGAATAATAATAAACTATGAGGGAGGGGGTTTCACTCATATATATCATTAATTATCTCCCTATACCCACCTAACTATAGTCAAACAATGGAGAAGATAATCCAAAGAAATTATATGGAATGTTCCCAATCCAATAGTCTCCCAAAGGTCACTTACCAAATCTAAACTTGGGCAAGAAAATGACTCAAACATTCTGGGAACAAGCCACTAAAATAAGGGTCACTCACATGGATACCTAGAGTAAGTAATTCTAGAGGCACCCTAAATTGTCCTCTAAACCCAAATAAGAACCAAAAACTCTACAAGGGGATCCTCTATTACTTAGAAACCTTAGGAGAATCCAATCCAGTAAGAATGAGACACCATACAAGGGGATACTATTGAAAACCACACCCCATACCATGCTCATGAAAAGAAAGACCTACCAATGACCCAACACATAACCCATCACCAAGAAAAAATAATCCCCCAAGGGTGTCTTCAATATCACCCTGATAATATGGTAATTATTTAATTGGTACCTCAGAATTATCTCAAAATCTTCTCAAAAACACCCATCCATGCCTGATATCCCATGTTGTCATCCCAACCCAATGTTTGTAAGAGATATAATCCTTGAACAACCATTTATCTCTCAAATCAAATATATCACTCAATCCAACATTCTAGGAACCGTTTGAAATAACTTCAGACTAAACCATTTGGGTTCCTCAAGCCAATAAAATCAAAAAGATCTTAACACTGACCCATGCCTCACATCACAACTCATTTCCAACCTAATGTATCATTCTAAATCAAAAGCTCAAAGAGATCATTGTGTTAAATCTTTTCCAATCCAAAACACTTCCTAAACAACATCTAAATGTCAAAGAGATTCCACCATCATGATATATGTAGAAAAAATTAGAGTAGTTCACTCAAAGGTATAATCCTGAATCTAGAGAGAAAAACTAAGGAAATAACTCCAAGGAGGTAGCACATGATGTTTTCCTTAAGTAAATGATATGCACCCTCAACTAACATCATTATCCATATAGACTAGGTAGACCTAGCATGTGATTTTTGAAGTACATGATCTGCCAAACTTGTATATGAAATTTACCCCCCACATTGTTCCCGAACATGCACTTTAGACATATATCACACATGGGGTTAGTCCATATACAAAACACGATCTCTAGTGATATACTATACATGGGCTCTGGCTATGTACCATACCCAACTTTGTGCCTCAACATGGGGTGTCCATAAATGCCACAAACCACACCCTAAGTCACTCTATATGGAATTTACCAAACACACGTATCATGTTACCATCGTGTTCAAACATACAAAAAAAAGAAGAAAACATGATAGGTAAATAAAGAACACACATCATGTGATCAGGTTTCCTTGAACAGAAAACCCCCTGAACACTACAAAACCATTTATTATCCCAAAAAACTCTATAGATTATCCTTATAGCAGCCCATATAAAACCTAAAAACAAGATTAACACTAAAATATAAAAACTAAAAATAGAAAATGCTATAAAAAGTTAAAAAAACAAACCTATAGGTATAAAATGATGAATAAATGATCTTAGATTTATATTACTCAACCACTAATCCACAATTTATCTCTATAGTGGCACCCAAAAAATGATAACCTCTTTTCTCCTTATATTTTTACCAATAATTAACACACTAAATGGGGACACCTCTCATGATTACATGAAATATCATATGTATCAGAAGAAAAGAAAAGAAAAAAATAAAGAAAAGGAAAAGAAAAAGAAAATAAAAAGTAGGCCCAAGCCCGACTTCAACACCCGATGCATGGTTATGACCTACCTAGGAAAATCCCTGAATATCAAACTTGAAAAAAGTCATAAATTCATTATTATTATCCATTAAAGATATATAACTAAATAAATCAGATTAAACAATTAATATTTAATTAATTAAACCCTAAATATTCCACAAAAATCACAATGGATCAGAATCCCACCAAACTTGTATCCTAGGGTAAACATCCTATTTTAAGACTAATTAAGTGGTCATAAAAATTATATAAGATCATCTTATATGATAATTTACTAGTTTACATAACAAAAATAATATTAAAAATTTAGATGCCACTTGATTTTGTAAAGACATTACAAAGAGGTTCATATTAAGGGGACACACATCCAGCTAAGAAGATACAGGGTAGATAAGAGTCTGATTTTCTAATTATAGTTGAGCATATTCTAATGGATATGTATATTGGTCCAACTACCATTATAAGTATCATATTTATTTCTTCTTTTGTATAATTAGAATTTTTTGATACATGAAAATCACATTATTTGTTCTTTTCAATGTTGGTTCATGCTTTGGGATTATTATTGAAGATAATACCAATTATATTTTATCTTTCCACAATGCTGGAAACAATAAAGGCACAATGTGTCTAGAGTGTCGGGTCATGAGTTCTGAATATGTATTAAAATGGGATTTCATGGTCCTTGACTTGTATGTTTTTTCTATCTTATTACTATTATGGTTTGGATGATCAATTTCAAGGACAAGATAAATTGATATTATTATGAAGTTTAGTTACTCTCTATTTATTGGAAAATTCATTCCTTGTAGGGTGAGTGGGACCCTAGGTCATGTAGAGAAGATCCTATTGTTCTAAATATCAGGTGGGTCGTATGACAGTTACCCAATTTTCTCTTTTTTGATGTTGATCAGGGTCCAGTTAGTAAACTTCCAATAGTGGTGGATAAGTATCATGATGTTTTTATAGATAAATTTAACACTTCCTCCTTAGAGAGAGGTAGAGTTTTAAATCGACATACTTCCCATGGTAATATCTATTTCCTTCCTATCTTATCAAATTGATATATCCAAGATACAAGAGATGAATGTCTAATTGGAGTCTCTTAAGGGAAAGAAATTTATTTGATCAAGTGTTTCACTATGGTAATAATTCTTTATCTTTTCAAAGATGGTGTGTAGGAGCTTCTAACATTACATCAATTACTATACGCTCAATCGGGTGGCTCTCAAGAATAAATTTTTATTTCCTAGAAATGATGATCAATTTGAATAGCTTATGGGATCCAAGCTGTTTTCAAAGATCAATATGAGATCAATGTATCATCAGTTGAGGGTTTAGGAAGAAAACATCCCTACGATGACTTTCTGTAGCATGTATAGACACATTGATTAATTTTATTCCCCTCAACTTTACTAATTCTCCTACAATTTTCATGTTTGTGATTAATTGGATTATCCAACACAATATAGTTTCATTTGTTGTTATTTTTTTTGACAAAATCCCAATGTAATTTAAGTTATGGGAGGAACACAAGGACCATTGAGTCATTGTCTTGGAATCCTTGAGAGAGAACCTCCCAATTAAAAATCCATCTAAATTGTCTATTCTGGATTTAAGAAGTGATATTCTTAGACTATGTAATATATAAGAAAGTTATTTCTATAGATCCGAATAATATCCTAGTAGTGATGTAATATGATCATCCTAAGAGTATTTTTGAGATCAAGGGACTCATATTTTTATCTAGATACCACTATAATTTTGTTTATGACTTCTCCAAGTAAATCCACCCTTAGAATCCTTAACATGGAAGAGGGTCAAGTTCAACTGGGATAAGAAGTGTCAAAGATATTTCAGGGAGGAAAAAGTGATTTTGAATTTAGTTCCAGTTATGATTCTCCTTGAGTTGGGTATAAGTTTTTTCGAATATTTTGATGCTTCATGTTTGGGATTTGGGTGCTTGCTAATACAACTTGATCATATAGTGGTGTATGGATCTCATAAGTTATTCCCTCATCAGAAGAATTTCCCCACTCGTTACCTTGATGTAGTAGCCATGATGCATGTATTAAATACATGGAACCAATATATTTGTTGGGAGCAGTTTATAGTGTATTTAGACCATAAGAGTCTAAAGTATATCTTCACTTAGAGAGACCTGAATTTTTGATTGAATCACAGGGTGGAGTATCTAAAAAATTATGATTTTGATATAACTTATGACCTCAAAATATGGAAATGTGATAGAAATTTCCATTAATTAGAAACAATTTAATCAACTAGTGAAGGAATCATAGGATAAATGGAACCATATGGGCTTATTTACTAAGATGTTCATGAAAATGTAAGGGGGAGATGGACATGAATTTTTAATTTGTGTGCAAGTCACACATACCTAAGATGATATTATTAATCTTAGTCAAGTATAATATTCTAATTTTTAGTGTATTATAAACATTTTAAATGGTGGAGAGACCATAATTTATTGGTCTTGGTTTCTTAATGGTTTAATTATTATTTAAAAATGGGTTTTATTCTCTTAGTATTGGGGCATGAGTTCTTGGATTGTGGAAAATAGTCTAGTTTGTCCATTATCCCCAAGGCTGAAAACACATTCTATGATTTGAGGTGATGATATTGGATACTCAAGATGATATAGTCACTTATAGAATTTTTATCTTAGTGTCTCACATGTAATATGATCCAATATGATTATCAATGTCTAGTGGGATTATTGGAGCTTCTTCCCATTTTAGTGTGGAAGTTAGATGAGAAATCCATGGATTTTTTAATTAGGTTTCCTTGGAATCTAGGTGGGAAGGATTATATTTGGGTGTAAATTTATCTATGGAATAATTCTTCCCATTTTCAAGTTATTTGGTATTTGATAAAGGTATAGGATCTCATACACCTATATCTCCATGATATTGTGAGACTTTATGGTGTTCCTCCAGCTATTGTATCCAACTGATAACCTTATATTACAATGTGATGTTGGAGAATTAATTAAGAAATAATGGTTTCTCAATTAAATTTGTGACATATAACCATCAAATGGATACTCTAATTGTGCAGGCCATCTATATCCTTGAAGATATGTTTCCCACATGCATGCTTCAATTAAGCCATTCTTGGAAGAAGTATCTTCCATCGGTTGAATTTTATTGTAAAAAAAGTTATAAATATTTTCTCAAGTTTGTTGCCTTTGAAGTTATTTATGGATTAATTTTTTTATCTCCTCATCATTTGATATATTTGGGTGAGTTCCCATTGTTGGGGTCAAGGATCATTCAGGTGACTACATAGAAGGCATAGTTGATTCAGAAGAGGTTGGTGGTAGCTTAGAGGCATCATGAATCCTATACAGATCATTAATGATATTTTTGGGGGTTTCTTAGGTGATTGGGTGTTTTCAAGGGTCTCTCATAGGTTATGACATCATCATTTTGGGAGTCAGTGGAATTTTATATTGTGCTACGTCAACTCATTTGCAATCATGAAACATCTCAATAAGGTAACATACCACTTGGATTGATCACCCTTGTTTACATCCATTCATGAAATGTCCTATGTATCATATATAAATAAATATCATCTGGGATTTTCCTATTAGATATAATTTTGGGATCAAGTGGTAAATCCAAATACATACATTCCTGAGTAGCCTGTTCAAATCTTGGATTATCTGGACAAGTTAATATATTGTAAATTTATTCCCTTAGTATAAGTTATATGGATTTGTGGATGAGATAAACAAGAAATGTGGGAATGTGAATCATTGGTGATGGATTATTATACTCTCCTTTTTATAGATTCAAAACCATATGGAATTTCTGGGGGAAGAAAGTGGCATGGTGGGGATTACTGTGACACTCTTTAGGTCACTAATATTTATTTTCATTTTATTTTATTCCCCTCCTATTTATCATGTGGTTTTTGGGATTCATTAGTAAAAAATGGTGTCTTTATAAAAACAATTCTACATGCACAATTTGTACACTGTTAATGCTAACCATGAACCTAGCCATGTAATATGGGGGTAGGGTTGACAGGTGTGGTTTTTTATGGTCACTGTTTGATTTTTATAATTACGTGGACTATAAAGTAAAACTATATGAAATAAATTTGTTAAGGGGAGTGACATTCATGGTTTTATAATGGGACTTAAAACCATGGGGCTAAACTATACAGTGTATTGAATTTTACAAAAAATTTGATTCTAACCTTTTTTATTTTAAAAAATGAATTTCCTTATCTCACCTCTTCCTACCAGTCACATGCCTCATCCCCTAATTATCATGTAAGATCATATACTGTTGTTTCGTGGTGATTTCCCCTTATTTAATGATGTTTTTCTTGAGTTAAGTCTTGAATCCTCTTGATCCACTCCTTTTTTGTTCTTTTTAAGCATTTTTCTTCCATATTCATGGAAATTTTTAACCCTTATGAGCCTATGGGGGCCACGTCTAGGGTTAGGTATAGAGATTTTATAAAATTTATAATTGTTTTTAGACTTAAAGGATTATCTCTTCTAGTTCCTAGTTATTCGTTTTTATGATGTCATTTTTTTTGGTTTGAGGTAGGTGTGTCTACTTAATAGGAATTTCCCATATAATACTTGAAATTCAGCGTTTTTTGCTATTTCTTTAAAATTGATTAATTATTATTTTATGAGGTATTAAGTGATTTTATGTGATTGATTATTGAAATTTCTTGTATTTTATTTGGATTTAAAGGAGTTTTAAATGGATTTCCTTGAAAATAAACTTTATTCAATAATTTTTTTTAATAAAATTTATTAAAGAATAAAAGTAGTTTCAAATAAATTTTAAGAGTTTTTTCAAATAGAATTTAACATGAATTTTATATTACCTTGTTTATGTGATTATGGGTATGAATTTTTGGTATTTTTTATTATTGGAAGCACATGGGAGACCTTGGATGAGTTGGTAACACATAATGATACAAAACATAGTGTTGATTTTTTACTTGGGCAGGTCACCTAGTTAAACTATGTGTGATAATAGAGTGTATGAGTTCCCTGTAAAGATAACCAAGTTCACAAGGAAGGAAGAATTGTTTCCTTTTTACTAGATAGAGTTACTAGGGTTATTCATAGTTTCCTTAGCTCCAAAGGTCAATAAAATATAGTTTGTGCTGTATTGTTTATTCCCCACTACATGATTAAGAATATAAAATCTCATAAACTATGTTTCCATCCATTTTATTCATGTTTTCTGCATCATTTTTTTCTAACATGGATTTGTTTTATAAAACCAATGGTATTTATGATCTATTTCTAAATAAATTATTTTCAAAACATTGTTTTTGAAATTAGAAATAATGGTTTGAATGGTAATAGTTATTATACATATTAATGGTGGTATCCTACTAGGCTTTGTCCCCACACCCTGATATTCATGTGGGCATATGAAGGATCAGTTTTTCTAGAAATAGGTAATAAAAAGGGTGACATGTGGTATTTTCATCTTCTTGAGGATCTTTATCCTCCCATGTTCTAGTAATGGAGGCGACAATGGGTCCTGAAGTGTGTTAGGCTCTTGTGGATCATTTTTTAATCCTAAAATATTTTGGGTGATTTTATATTAGCCTCTCAAGACTAGTCTTGTTTTTGATATCTTTTGTATATGAATGATTATTATCCATTTTTTATGACTATGATGTGATTTTTTTTATATTTATTTCATCACAATTGGTTCTAATACTCTGTTTATTCATATATTTCAAAACAATTTATTTTATGGCGTAGAGGTCTAATTCATGGATGGTTCATGTCGCATTTATGGAAGGAATCCATATTTTTTTTATATTTTTCAGTTTTAACCATTATAAAAAGGTTATATTATGATACCTTATCTCCTTTTATTATCAGGTGGAAATTAAGAACACACTTTATGCCTTATGGAGTACTATCTCAGGGGATGGGTCTGGTTGAATCAGGTTGATTCATTATAGTGTTCCACTCCAAAAATGCACCTGAACCTAATCAAAACAAAATCCCTAATTTATAAAACTGAACCATTAGATAATTTATCCTAATTTCACTATGAACCATAAAATAAATATATAGGGAAACATACCATTACTAAAATATGTGAAATGATAGGAAGACCACTTTCCTAAGGCCACTCAACACAATGTACATGAAAAATACTTCAAGAGACATGACTTGGTTTACCATGGTTGAGATAATTTTTAAGTTTATGATGGATTTTAATTGACTAGCATAAAATTTAATAAAAATTTTAAATCATAGTTTAATCATAAAATGTAAATTCACATGTAGTGAAAATAAAACAATGAACATAATAATTTTAATAGTAGTTTGGATAAAAATGGATACTATATACACTCTTTAATTATCTCTACTCCTCAAGACAAATTGTATCCACCATGAAATTAATATTATATGAAAGTAACAAGTCATGTTTCAACCCAGCTTTTTTAGTGGGGGTATATCCAAAACCAGATATCCAAATTTTTTTAGGAGTCATAACCCGATACAACTTCTCCTTTTATGAGTTGAATCATAACCACAAAAATGTATAACTTTTACTACGGATGTATAACTAAAATAAGATTTGATTTTATGTAGGAAACATATAATTCAATTAAAGTTTATATACAAAGAAAACCAAAATAATTAAAACTTTATAAGAAAAGTAAAAATATAATAATAGAATGTAGAAAATTTATTACAGCTTGATCACTTTTAGAAATTCATTTCATCACGATGTAGATATCTTAATGATCACAAAAAGTAGTTAATCATGATCCCACTATCAAAATTTTAGTTTTATGATTTACAATCATTTGGTACTGTTGATATTTATTTCCAGATAAAATATAAAATGGTTAGTCCATGAAGTTTCTTATTTCATGTTGAAAATTTAGATTAGTCATGTTTTCCAAATTATTATTTTCCCATTGATGATTAAAAATAGTTTATATATTTCAAAGTTCAGGTCTTTATTTAAATCTGTGATAAAAAACAATAAAAAAGGCATGAAAAAAATTATATACATATAAATAAAACATTCCTTAGTGAAAAGACTGTATCATCCCAACACATTCAATAATATCTTTCAATATTCATATTCCATTAATTAATTTGATAAAACAATGAAAACCTCTAAAAAAATTTTCTAGAGTAAATAAGAATATTATTAGAGTACTACTTACATCATAATAGTACATGAAAATCACATAATAACCAAGTATTTAACTGATTTTCGTTTCCTTCCAAATAATTAGAATTTTATTTCATAAGTATTTACTCATTTAATAATAATATCATTAAAATCATAATAATTGTATCATTCTACAAGCCTTTAATCATTTCCTAATACTCTACTAATTCCATAATACATTCATTCAATTTATTATACTTTTATTATTTCATAGAATTTTAAAAAATGTAAGACTTTTAACGTAATAAAAATTATCAAATAGAGAACTGAAACTTTAATACGTAATATATTTAAAAAATATTTACAATACATATTAATTATACTATTTAATAATATTAATATGTAATATGTTTAAACATAAGAAAAAAAATATAAAATATAATTTCCATGATACATAATATAAATTAATTTTAGAAAATACTGATATGTAATATGTTTTAAACAAAATAATAATAAAATGTAATAAGTTTTAAATAGATAAATTAATACATCATATATTATAATTTTTAAAATTTCAATATGTAAAAATATTAATATATAATAGACAATACATAAGATATAATACTTATACAAATTTTTGAAATAGAACATACATAAAATGATAAAATTCAATTTCTTATATGTGTAAGAAGTTAGAATTAGCTAGAATTCTAAAACATAATATGGAAGATTTTTTATCTAGTACAAACAATACATAATATATTATACTTTGAAAAATTATTCAACAAAATTTTTTGAAAAAATAAAAAGAAAATAATAATCAAAGAATAAAATAAAACAAACTAAGAATATATAATTAATCTGATTCAACATCATTATAAAATATAAAATTAAACATGTTTAACACCAAAAAATGAAAATATATTCGTAACAAACAAATAATTATTTTAGAGGGAAAAGTGACACTAAAACAATCTCCCCCATTTTGGTAATTAAAAATATAATTTTCTAAAAAGATATGAAAAATATCCCCCTTTTTTGAAATATCAAAAAGTAAATTATTCTAAAAAACAAAACCCATATCAAAATAAATCTCCATATTAATCTTGATTAAAAAAATAAAATCTCATTATATTTAAGCATACTAAAATCAATTCCAATATTCTTAAAATTAAATAATTCAAACAAGATAAATATAAATGATAACTCCCACTTTTTTAGTACACAACATTAAATAATTAAACTATTAGGAGTAGATCAGTATTAAAATAATTTTAAAACACATGAAATATAAAAATATGAAATCATTAATAAATTTACTATGATTCCATATTTAATTATTCGAAAAAATAGATATAGCAGTTTCCATCCAATATTTTCAAATACTCAAGAAATCAGATAACAAATGGTTATAAATGATCCATGAAAATAGTTAGAAATAACAATAAATAATAAATATTAAAATAAATTTGATACTCCTCTTACACACAATTTAGAATTAAATTATTCCAAGCTCAACCATATTCTTCTCAAACATTACTATATCCCATGGTTTAGTAAAATTATCTTCCAACTGATAATATATAGAAATATATTCTGAATAATATCTCCATTCTAGACATGATCTCAAATAAAATAATTTTAGGAATATTTATTCTTAGTTCTATAAATTTTAAATATATTCTTAGAAATGGAAAGAGTAGAATAATTATAAAAAATTAATGATATATTGTTTGAATGAATATCAAAATCAGATAACGTATATCCAATCCAGAAATATTGAGCATACATGATAAAAAAACAACACATCCTACTTTATATCTAGATAAAGAAAATGATAGATATTACTTTTAATTTTAAGAAATAAAACTCTTACATATAATGTTACATATAACAAATGTACTTTTATTATAAATTATTCACCATCCAAAATTAAATGTATAATAAATAATTAAATACAAATAGAATCTTCTTGGATAAAATAATTTATGATTCACTATACCTTTAACATAATATTTTTCACATTTTCATCTTATTTTTTAGGATATATTAAATTCAAGGAAACATAATGACACTAAACATAAAATTATATCTACTAGTAGTTAGATAAATGAAACTACCTATCATTTATTTAAAAAAAATATTATCAACCGATTTACCAGAAATATCAACATCCAATTTATAAACAGTACTTATAAAAGTATTAAATTTTTTACTAGAATTAAATACAAATATCTTAACCAATTATTTAGCATACATACACATATTAATTTTTTTTTCAGAATCTCTTCAAATAAATTGAAGTGTTAAAAATAAATTTAATTCTCCCATTAAACTCATGTCAAATTCAGTAGTTATAAAATTTTAAAATTATTTACACAATAATTCAATAGAAGATCCAGAAAATATCATCTAAAAATATTTGAATAATCTATATATATTCTGAATAAATATTAGTAAACAATGTGGGGTATAATTTACCTTTCATAACACTATTCTCCAAAATAAATTTAGATAATATTTTTTAACACACTTGAGGTGTTTTATTAAGTCCATATACGCCTTTTGAGAATTTTAATACATGATCTAGATACTTGTCATGTTCGAAACATGATGGGTATTAAAAATAAAAATCATTAGAAGTTAGTGAATAAAAAAACCACTTTTAATAACCATTTATAATGTTTGAAACCATAAAAATAAGTTTAATCCAAAAATAATTTTAATAAACTATAGTATAGAAATATATAAAAATTTCTCATCATAATAAGTTACTCATTATTGATATAATATTTGAGATATTAATCTAGATTTATTCCTTATAAGTGATCCTGGATTATCTAGCTTATTTCAAAGAATCCCCTCAGTTAAAAATATATATGAAAATTTAGGTGGTTTAACTGAAGTCCAATAATAATTTATAATAAATTGATCATGTTTTTCTTCCATGTATAAAATCCAATTAGTACATTTTTATTCTTCTGAAGAATTATTTGAGGAAAAATATAACATAAAATATGAGTAAGAAAAAAATTCCCTCTAAAATTAACATCTCCAAAAAATCTATATATGCGGTGATATCTTTGAGTTTTATAAAATGTTTCATGAAATTTATTCTAATAATCATGTTGAGAAATTTTATCTTGAGTTTCCTCTTCTCAAAAATGAAATTCATAAAAATATATTTCAATATATTCTAAATCTGAATTCTTCTTCTTCAAATCATTCTCATAAAATATAACACCCATATATTATTCAATTACCATAGAACTTTTGTTAACAACTTATTCAGCATTATTAACATTTGAATAACCAAAAAAAGTTACTTTATTAAATTTAAATTAAAACTTATCTAGAAAATATTTAGTATTCATAATTAAAAAGTACAACAAAAAGATTTGGAATTTCTAACTTTGGGTTTCTTTTCATTCTATAATTCATAAGGGGTCTTCTTAAGGATAATCATAATAATAATTTTTTTAGAAATAAAACATACAATATTCATATATTCATCCTAGAAATACTAATCTAAATTGAATTCATTCAATATAGTTTTATCCATTTACAGAATAGTTTTATTATTCTATTTAACTACTCCATGATACTATGTCTATATTGAAGGATGATAGATCATGAAAGTAACCATTTAGTTCTCAAAATTTCTCAAATTTAAAATTTTGAAATTATCCCCCTATATCTCTTCTCATAGTGATCATTAAATATCATTTCTCATTCTGAACAAATTTAATGTGTGTAGAAAACATTGATAAAGTTTCAATTTTATAAGATAAAAAATGAATCTAAGTAAATATAGTAAAATCATTAATAATGAAAAAACATTTTTTAATTGTGATACTAGTATTCTAAATATGGCTAAATAAATATAAATGAACAATTTCAGGAGAAATTATAGTTTTCATATCTTTTATAGATCCAAAATTTTTTTTTTACTATTATTAATTTATGTAAAAATTATATATGTGAAATTATTCACTTTAAATATAGGAAACTACATTATTTTGTGATTCTTTTCAAGATTTTTTTGTCGATGAAAATTTTTAGGTACAAGCCTCCTATATTATAAAAATATCATATTAATATACAACATTATGAAACTTTAAATTTTCATTAGTTAGAAAATAAAATAAAATAAAATAAATATTATCCTTTCAATGTGAATAAAACGTTGTAAAATCATTTTTGAATATAAGGTATATATCATTTTAAAATTTTAAAAAAACATTATCACATAATTAGGAAATAATAATCAGATTATGATTTATTCCTCCAATATGTTTTACTTAATAGATAATCACAAGGTTATGAATAAAAAATTCATGAAATCCTTTAACTCTTCCATTAGTGTTATCTCCAAATGTCGCAGTGCATTCGTCACATTAATTATATGATTGTAAATGTAATGGATCTCCAATAATATTCCTAGAGTAGGAACTAGATATATAACACCCCAATATTTTATAATTTATCTTCTTTGAAAAATATTTTTGATAGTGTGTGGTATACATAATTGCAAGCTTAAACAAACTATGATATACTAAAAAAATATAATTATTTAAATATGACTGTTACGACCTAGTAATTGTAATGACCTTGTCATTATTTTGACGAGTATGAATTGGAATGACCATATTATAAAATTTATGCATAAAGATCATAAATAATAAAAAAAATAATAAATTTATTCTCAATTGGTTGTAAATGATTATAAAATCTTTGAAGGTAAAAGAGATATTTTTCATAAACTATTTTTATGTGTGTGTTTTTTTATCTTAGTAGATTAAATCAATCACTATTGATAAATTATTCTAATGAAATATGTATATTATATATTATATTTAATAAAATAACAATTATTTAATTATAGATATTAGGAATGGATTGAGAATAAAGTTATTTTATTCTTAAAAGAATACTTTTTATTCAAAAATGGTTTTTATTTCATATTTAGCATGAATATTATAATTAATTTCTGCACATTAAGAAATTTTATTTTAAAAAATGAACATCAATTTTTTTAAATCATCATTTCATAATAGGATTAAGAATAATTTTTAGGATTCTTCTAAAAAAAGTTTTTTAAGTGAATAGTGAAAGATACAGATTTTTTGTAAAGCTATCTTTACTTTTCATTAAATAAAGTAATATAAAATAATAATAATTTTTTAAATTTTATATAAAATTAACCTAAATATCATTTTATTATAAATAATATAATTAATTATAGAGGAATCAATATTATACCTAATTTTTGAATATTTAATTTCTATTATTAAATAAACGTTTTCTTAAAATTATTTTTCATTGTGTTTTAGGATTTTATATTAAAGTTGATTTCTAAAAATTATATAAATTGAATCTTAAACAATTTATTCTAAATTTGGAATCAGTATGTCCAAAATATGGTAAATAGTTCTATTATATGTTTGGTTATTATGGACAATAAACTTGGTGAAAATATTATCACCACGGTTAGGGTAGAGTGGGTAGTGTTGAGAAAATGCTATTTTCAACAATACATAATATAATTATTTAAAGGGGGGGTTTATATTAATACTCTATCTCTTTATGACAATTTTGATTCTCACAAATACCCTTAATTATTTTCTAATGATTTTATTTGTTAAGTATTTTGTAGGAAATTATTATTTTATTTTACTCTTGAAATAATTGGAATTTATTACTAAAGTATTTGTATCTAGCATTTTCTAGAAACACTATTCATGCGCTACTTATTCTCAATCTGGTTGAATGTGTTCTGGAAACACTGTTCATACTCTACGTGGATAAACATAGTGTAAGGATGAAAAGCGTGTATACTTTTTGAGATAAGGAAAAAGTATGGTTAATCAACCATACGTTATCAGCAAAGTATGGAAGAAGAACCCTACATTAGGAAGGAACCCTACGTTTGGGATATCAGAAAAGTATGGAAGGAGAACTGTAAATAAATATTAAACGTTACGTTTATTTCTCAAAAGTATGGTTCATCAACCTTACTTTTGTAAACAACCATACATTCTTGGAAAAGTATGGATCAAGTAAAAATATGGATATTTTATCATATGTTTGAAAATTGAAGAGAAAAGAACGGATGACCAACCCTACGTTTGGAATGAACCTTACGTTTGTTGTCAAGTTTAAATTTGCAACCTTATATTGTCAACCTTACATTGTGAACCTTACGTTTGAAGACTACGTCATCAACCTTACATTCAAAGGATGCATACAGTTTAACTCAACCTTATGTTTGGCGTCAGAGAATTTAAAGTCGATATTTTTATGCAACGGTCAGTATGCTGATTATCAGGAGGATTTCAAGCCAGATTTAAAGCTGATTTAAAAGTACGATTTTGACTGATTCCAAACCATTTTATCAATGTTTTGATCGAATTAAAAGGTTTTTTATGCCGAGTCTTCAGGGAAGTTACGACTACTCTGTAAATTCAAATGTTTGAATATCATGAGTAAAAAGGCGACTTTTGTGGATCTAATTTTACAGGAGAAGTTCTCATCGTTCTTTTATTTATATGGGATTTTTGAAACTGCATCGACAATTATTGATCATGTGTGATCTTTTGATTATTCTGAAAAAAATGAAAATAGAAACTACTGAAACATACCGATTTACTGTTTCAAAAGGAGAGTCAAAGCTCTGTTTGTTAAAGAGGAAGGAACACCGTAGAAGATTCACATGTTCTATATCAAAGATCTAATGTGGATCTATCTCTGCTAAAGTTGTGATTTATTTTTTTATATTTATTCCAACGGGATCAACTCAAAATGTCTCTTATGTGAAAATTATTATTTCTGAAGGTGACGATATACCTACTATCAATTTCATGATGTTGCAATTGCGAAGAACATCTGGAATGTATTTTCAGAATATGAAAATATTTCCTTTTCTATTCTTGAGTGATCAACTTCTCATATTAAGATGTGTAGGTTCTATAAGTGAACCAGAAGGCTTTGTTTTGCCTCGGATTGTAAAGGTATCAACTGCCTATACTCAGTTGTTAACTGGTCTGTTGAAACGAGGACCAGATAGTGAAAATCACCAAGCTCATGGAGTAGAGTGTTGGTGGAGTGGACTATGGGCCTTCTGTTCCCTGAACCACTATAAATATTGTGTTTCTACTGTTATTTCCACTGCATCATTTTATATGATTAAAGTTAAAAGGTAGAACACAATCTCGTAATGATTTTTGAAAAGTCACAATTCACCCCCCTCTTGTGTATATTTGGTGTAATCTGATCCAAAAATTGGTATCAGAGGTTGAGCTTTCTAAAAAAGCTTTAACTAGATGAAAGTGATTATACACAGAGCAAGATGACTGATACAAGAGAGGGAATGTCTATGGTCAGAGAACTATACTTCAAAGGAGAAAACTATGGATGCTGGAAGTCACGAATGATTATCTATCTGAAAAACCTTGGATACAGAGTATATTCCAAGATTCTGACTGCATATGAAATACCAGAAAAACCTGAAACATGGAGTGTAGCTACTGAAGAAAATTATGACATGAAATCAAAGGCAATGAATGCAATTATATGTGGTCTAGGACCTGATGAGTTTAACAGAGTATCTCAATGCCCAATAGCATATGAAATGTGGGAAACTATTTCTGTTGCTTACGAAAGAACTAACAATATTAGGGAAATGAGATATGCCACTACTAAGCTTAAATTTGATACATTCAAAATGGTTGAAGGTGAGAGTATTACTAAAATGAAGGGAAGATTGACCGATATTTTCAATAACATAACTGCCTTGGGATATCACATTAAACAAGCTGATCAAGCTTTAAAATTATTGAGAGTACTGCCAAAAAAATGGAATGGAATCTCTGCAGCAATCAGACAGTCGACACCTGTCAAAGATTTAACCATCAGAGAACCGATTGGAACATTAATGATGTATGAAGATGAGATGGAAGATGAATCTAATGAACATAAAGTTCTTATCAAAAGAGATGATACTTCCTTGAAAGTATCATCACAGAGAAAAAACAGAAAGATGAAGAAAAATGTAAAAGAGAAGTCAGAGCATTTTGATTTATCTAATTCTGACGTGGAACTGGCTCAGCTAGCCCAAATATTAACAAAATTCTATAGAAAGAATAAGGGATTTATAAAATCCTTCAAAAAGGATGAAATGGAAGTCAGATGATATGAATGAAAGAAAATAGGGCATATCAGACCTGACTGTCCTCAGCTAAAAGAAGACAAGAGAAATAATTTTTTCAAAATAAATGACTATGAGCATAAGGACAAGAAAACCATGAAAGCTACATGGGGTGTATCTGAAAACTCCATTAGTACTTTTCAATCAGACTTAGAGAAGGAGGAAGCAAATCTGAAGGCCAACATGTGTTTTATGGCAGAAATAGATGAGGTAAAATCTTACTACTCTTCTGATTCTAGTTTTGAATATAATTACTCTAATGAAAAACTTGCACCCTACTGCAATATGTTGGATGAAAAATACGACTCTCTATTTAAGAAGTATAAGTCTTTAAATAATGTTCATAAGGATGTTTTTGATAAAATAGATACAATTTTGAAACAATATAAGGAGTTAACTAAAAAATTTGATTCAATTAATTCTAACAATATAGATTATGAATCAAAGATAAAATCACTTCAAATTGAAGTAGAAACTTATAAAACTGTAGCCCTTGTTTTTACTAAATGATAAAATACATTAAATGAAATCCATGGAAAAAATTTCATTAAAAAGGAATGATTTGGAATTGACAGTAAAGGTAAAAACCCCAAGCTATACAAAAACTAATTTATTCTAAGTGAAAAAATACTAAATTGTAATTACTATGGAATAAGGGGACATATTTCTAAAAACTTTTTCTTAAGACAACCCCAAATAAGTGTAATTAAGAAATATTTTGTATCAAATGATATATTTGACTCAAGTGAAATTAGAAAAGCAAAGCAAGTCTGGATTCCCAGATCCTTGCTAGCTAACACCACTAGACCGAACAAAATATGGGTACCAAAGCAATCTATGTAAATGTCTTTGCAGGGAGAAGGTCGTAAGAGAAAAAAGGACATATGGTATAAGGGAAGTGACTTCTCAAGACATATTAGAGGAAACTCGTTGAATTTCTCTACACTCACTCAAAAATATGGTGGACTTGTCACTGTTGGTGACAATGCCAAAGGAAAAATCATTGGTATTGGAACTGTTGGAGATCCAGAAGCTATATCAATTAATAAATTACTTTATGTACAAGGATTGAAACACAATCTGATAAGTATCTCTCAAGTATTTGATGATGGTTATGCTGTTGATTTTTCTAACAATTGTTGTTCTGTTTTCAAAAATAAATTGCTTAAATTTAGAGCCCCAAGAACTGATAATGTGTATACCCTAGATTTAAATTCCTTGTGTAAACAACATGTAAATTACTTAACTTCTAAAATGAAAGAATCTTGGATCTGGAATAGGAGACTTGGACATTGTAATGTATATGTTTTAAATAAGTTATCTAAGAAACATTTATTTTCTGATTTTCCTAGTCTCAAATTTGAAAGTGACAGATTTTGTGATGCATGTCAACTTGGAAAGCCACACAAACCATCTTTCAAATTTGTTATCAAAATTTCTACATCTAAACCTCTAGAACTTATCCATAAGGATTTGTTTGGACCATCAAGAGTATCAAGCTTGGCTGGTAAATTATATTTATTTTTTTAGTTGATGACTATTCTAGATTTACATGGATTTTCATTTTGAAATTTAAAAATGAAGCTTTTACTTTATTTGAATGTTTTTGTAAAGTTGTTCAAAATGAAAAAGTTTTTAAAATAATTTCATCAGAAGTGATCATGGTTGTGAATTTGAGAATTAGGAATTTAATTCTTTCTACTCAAATATGGGTATTAAACACACCTTCTCTACACCTAGAACACCTCAACCAAATGGAATTATTGAAAGAAGAAATAGGATTATTCAGGAAATGGATAGGACTATGCTAAATGAATACAGTCTACCTACCTACTTTTGGGCAGAAGCTGTAAGCACAACCTACTATATAATTAATAGAGTTTTAATTAGACCTCTTTTAAAAAAGACACCCTATAAACTTTGGAATAACAGAAAACATAAAGTTAACTACTTTAAAGTTTTTGGATGCAAGGTTTACATCTTGAACAACAATGATAATCTTGGTAATTTCGATCCAAAATCTGATGAAGCAATCTTCTTAGGATATTCAGCTACCTCTAAAGCATATAGAATCTAAAATAAGAAGTCAAGTATTGTTGAAGAATCAGTTCATGTGAAATTTGATGAATCTGATCACTTTGAGAAAATGACAGATCAAATGGATGAATCTGACTCTAATGATAACATGAGGCTTGAGAACATTAAAAATGATTTTGAAAAAGATATAAATGAAGTTCAGTACAGTTCAGAAGAACATGATACTGAAGAAACTATAAGGGTGTTGCCTAGACAGGCTAGAACCCTAATAAATAACCCTTTAGAAACTATAATAGGTGACATAGATATAGGAATAAAAACTAGAATAAATATAGGAAATATTGTTGAATTCTCTGCCTTTCTATCCCAATTAGAACCCAAGACTATAGAAAAAGCTTTAGATGATGAAAGTTGGATGATAACAATGCTAGAAAAATTAAACCACTTCAAAAGAAATGAAGTATGGGAATTAGTTGAAAGACCACAGAACTATCTAGTGATAGGAACCAAATGGGTCTTTATAAATAAGCAAGATGATCAAGGAATAATAACTAAAAATAAATCTAGACTTGTAGCTAAAGGATATAATCAAGAAGAAGACATAGATTATGATGAGACCTTCACACCTATAGCTAGACAAGAAGCCATTAGAATCCTCTTAGCCTATGCATCTCATATGAACATTAAATTATTTCAGATGGATGTTAAGTCTAACTTTTTAAATGGTTATTTAATGGAGGAAGTTTATGTTGAGCAACCTCCTAGTTTTGAAAATTATCAAAAAGTAGATTCTGTTTTTAAACGCACTAAATCTCTCTATGGCCATAAACAAGCACCTAGATCTTGGTAAGAAAGATTAAGATCTTTTCTTTTGAAAAATGATTTTACTGTTGGAATGGAAGAGCCAACACTGTTTAAGAAAACTGTGAATTCTAATATTTTAATATTTCAAATTTACGTTGATGATGTAATTTTTGGATCAACTAATAAAACCCTTTGTCATGAGTTTTCAAAGTTAATGCAAAAATAATTTGAAATGAGTATGATGGGACAACTAAATTTCTTTTTATGACTTCAAATTTATTAAAAAGATTTTGGAAATTTTTTGAATCAAAGAAAATACATTTCTGATTTATTGAAGAAAATTTGTACTTGAAAAAAGAAAGACATATATAACTCCTATGTGCACTAATATAAAACGTGATTTGGATGAAACTGGAAAATCAGTTGACAACAAGTTATATAGAGGTATGATTAGTAGTTTATTATATCTTACTACTAGTAGGATAGATATAATGTATTCAATATGTCTTTGTGCAATATTTCAATCAAATCCTAAAGAATCTCATTTAACTGATGTTAAAAGAATTTTTAGATATTTAAAAGGAACTATTTTTTAATCTCTTATTTTTCAAAAATCTTCTGATTTTAATTTCATTTCATATTCAGATGCAGACTTTGGGAGTTATAGATTAGATAGGAAAAGCACTTCAGAAACTTGTCACTTTTTAGGAAAATCTTTAGTGTCATGGTCCAGTAAGAAACAACATTAAGTTTCCCTGTCAACAGCTGAGGCAGAGTATGTTTCTGCTGGCAGTTTCAATGCACAAGTGTTGTGGATGAAAAACACTCTTATGGACTTTGGACTAAATTTTAATAATACGCCTATTTTATGTGATAATACTAGTGCTATAAATATTTCAAAAAAATCCTATTAATCATTCTAGAACCAAGCATATTGATATCAGGAATCATTTTCTAAGAGATCATGTTCTTAAAAATGATATATCTTTGGAATTTGTAAGTACTGAAATTCAATTAGCTGATATTTTTACTAAACCACTTCCCACTGCATGGTTTGATTTTATTAAGGGGGATCTAGGTTTATTTTATTTTAAATAAAATTTTATTTTAATATAGTAGTTAATTATTTTAATTCTGCTTAAAATAATTTAGCTATTTTGTTTTTCAAATAGAATAAGTTTATTTTCCCCAAGTAATCTATTTTATTTATTTTTTAAATATATGTAATGATTATTAAAAACACAAGAATCAAGGTTGTGAAAAATCCTTTTGACTTCTAAACCATTTCATTTCTACCAAACCTTTTCAAACCTGCAAACATCACCTCTGTTTGTCAACCCTAATATTTGAACCTCTGAAACCCTAACCTTCAAACCTTCGGAGATTCTCGCAAAGATGTAAAAGACTAAAAGAGCTGATGAAGTCAAAACCAACAGTGCCAAGAAACAATGTTCGGAAGGATGAAAAATATTACAGGGCAAGGAGATTGATCTCGAATGGCTATATCAGACAAATCTCCTATTGAAACAAGTACTGTGGTTTCAGAATCTTGAAAAGACTTTCAACTGTGAGAAATTAAAAAATCATGTGTGAGGTAGAGCTTTGCTAATTCTTCAAATCTGTACAGTTTAGTCTGGGAGATACTGAGGACAGTATGATGGCTAAGATAGAGGATAGGGATTTCTCAACCTCACCAGTAGAAATTGGATTGATTCCCAACGACCCTCATGAGGGAGTTTTTCATTTCTATTTGAAAATTATTGGATATTATGTGCATAAACCAGAGGACATAATGTCGTTTCTCTTTGACATTAAAACTGTAAAGAAAATTTTTATCAAGGATTTGGAGCATGATCAGAAAATTTTGGTCAAATTTGTGCAAACAGGGATTGCACCGAGGATGTCTGAAATGGAAAAGATATTATATCATGATATGTATATAATGTATCTTTTTCTTAGTGATATTAAACTCAATTTTCCTATGTATATGGTCAGATACCTATAATATTATTGTCAGAGTGATTCCCAAATGAACTTTTATCCTTTTGGTCGATTCATCTCTAAGATATTGTTTACAAATGACATGGTGAGATTGGTGGATGCCAAAGTACGATGTCATCACAGTAATGTGTTTAATGTTGGAACATTAAGAAATATTGGATATTTCTCTAGTACTGTCAAAGGAAACCATTTTTAAGTAGGAAAAAATGATGAATCAGAGAGTTCTCAAGCTCAATATGCAATGTACAAGGAGGGACAAGCTGAATCGAGAGTCAGAACTGTGGCAAGGAGGATCCAATTTCAAGTGGGAGAAATTGAGGAAGAAAGAAGTCATGACAGATTTCAGACTCAGAGGAGAAGACCTCTGATTGAGAAACTTACTTCCCCGGACTTAACTACAGGAGATTTAATATCTTATACCTTTGTCAGAGAAAAGGTTGTTGACCAACCTCAAGAACAGAATGTTACTGTTATAGATCCTGATCCTGAAATAATTGTAGTTGAAAGATCAGAACAACATGTTGTAGCTGATGTTTCCATTTTACTTCAATATGAAAAGGGAGGAAGAGCCTGGTGAGGAAGTGTCCAGACCACAAGAAACACCAGAGGATATCATTTTAGATATTTCATTAGATGATCAAATTGAAGATGTTCGTGATGAGCATGATTCTGAAGCTTACACAGAAGTTCTTCAAGAGGATTTTTCTATTGAAAAGTCTGAAAATGACTCTGAGTAATTTTTTTTGGACCAACCTACTCAGGAAAAGGAGAAAGAACAATCTGATTCTGAATCATTAACTTTGGTACTACTACATCACACAGAGCCTAAGAATACGAATCAAGAGCAGGGTGCTTCTGATTCAAGGAATAGGGATGTTGAAAAGTTGTACAAAAAGTTATCTCAACTGCAATGTGAGAATGATTCTCTGAGAAGAACCTTAGCATTAGAACAGTTCAAATTTCAAAAGCGTAAGGAGAGTTCTGTTTCAAGGAAAGAAGTTGAAATTTTTAAAGAGGATATGCTAAATATTGTTTCCAAATTGAAACCTAAAATGCTTATGAAATCAGATTTCCTAGATCTTAAGTTGTATATAGAGAAAAAATTTTCATCAGTTGGCAATAGAGCTGCTAGTGGATCAGGTACGTCACCTGATTTAATTAGAAGATTTCAAGCTATCATAGCCATAATGAGAAGCATGAATGATAGTTTGCAAGATCTTCAGTACAACAGTGCTCCATTATCTGTTCTATTAGATAATCAGAAATTCTTGGTTGATCGGTTTACATCCAGTGAGCCAGGAATCCACTCTATCTTAGATAAATTCATAGAGAAGATTTCTTTGTTTATGGAGAAAGAATAACGGCTTACAAGTTTTTTAGAGCCAATCTCATTGAAGGTACTCATATGACTCAAGAGGATAGAGATCTTCTAATTCATCTCGGTGATGGATTAATGTAAAGGTTGATAGAAAAGATAGTAGAAATCAAGTCTACAGTCTAGAGAAGATAAACCCAACTTGTTAACTGCCAAAACCTTGATTCCTGTATTTATTATTTTTGTACTTTTAATGAAAATATATTTCATTATATTTACTTGTTTTGCTGTTCTTGTTTCAATATGCCAGTAATCCAGACTGAATTATTACTAAACAGTTAATAATAGCATTTAATTCTGTTCAGTGCTACATTAATCAATGTTCTATTCCATATTCTATCAGTCTTTTTGATGTCACAAAAAATGGGAAGAAATTTGGATAAACACAAAAAACTTTTCATTTGGGGGAGTAATTCATTTTATTGGGGAATAAATGAAAACATGAATAAATTAAAGGGAGATGTTTATCATTTCCAAATTCAAAACTTACCTTTTCAAAATATCAAAACTATATGTAATTAATTTTATGTTAAGTTAATTTCATTAATGATTTTATTGGTTTTGTGATCATAAAAAAGGGGGAGATTGTTGAGAAAGTTTTGTTTTCAAAAACACATAATATTGTTACTTAAAGGAGGAGTTTATATTAATACTCTATCTCTTTCTGAAAATTTTGATGCTCAAAAATACCCTTAATTATTTTCTAATGATTTTATTTGTTAATTATTTTGCAGGAATTTATTATTTTATTTTACTCTTGAAATAACGGGAATTTATTACTAAAGTATTCGTATCTAGCGTGTTTTGGAAACACTGTTCTTGCGCTACTTATTCGCAATTTGCTTGAGTGTGTTCTGGAAACACTATTCATACTCTTATGTGGATAAATGTAGTGTAAGGATGGAAATCAAGTATATTTTTTGAGATAAGGAAAAAGTATGGTTAATCAACCATACGTTATCGGAAAATTATGGAAGAAGAATCCTACATTAGGAAGGAACCCTACGTTTGGGATATCATAAAACTATAGAAGGAGAACCGTATGTAAATATTAAACGTTATGTTTATTTCTCAAAAGTATGGTTCATCAACCATACTTTTATAAACAACCAAAAATTCTTGGAAAAGTATAGATCGAGTAAAAGTATGGATCTCTTATCGTACGTTTGAAAGTTGAAGAGAAAAGCATGGATGACCAACCCTACGTTTGGAATGAACCTTATGTTTGTTGTCAAGTTTACATTGTCAACTTTAGGTTATTAACCTTATGTTTTGAACCTTTTGTTTGAAGACTACATCATCAAACTTACATTCATAGGATGCATACAGTTCAACTCAACCTTACATTTTGCGTCAGAGAATTTAAAGTCGATTTTTTTATGAAACGGTCAGTACGCTGATTATTAGGCGGATTTCAAGACAGATTTAAAGCTGATTTTAAAGTTCGATTTTGACTGATTAAAAACCATTTTATCAATGTTTTGATCAAATTAAAAGGATATTTTTATGCTGAGTCTTCAAGGAAGTTATGACTACTCTGTAAATTCAAATTCTTGAATATCGCGAGTAAAAAAGGTGACTTTTGTGGATATACTTTTAAAGGAGAAGTTCTTATCGTTCTTTAATTTATATGGGCTTTTTGAAACTGCATCGAAAATTATTGATCATGTGTGATCTTTTGATTATTCTGAAAAAAAGGATAACATAGACTACTGAAACATACCGATATGTTGTTTCAAAAGGAGCGTCAAAGCTATGTTTGTTAAAGAGAAAGGAACACGATAGAAGATTCACTTTTTCTATATCGAAGATATACTGTGGATCTGTCTCTGCTAAAGTTGTGAATTATTTTTTTGATATTTATTACAATGGGATTGACTTAGAACGTCTCTTATGTGAAGATTATTATTTCTGAAGGCGACGATCTACCTACTGTCAATTGCATGATGTTGCAATTGTAAAGAACATCCAGAAAGTATTTTCAGAATAAAAAAATCTTTCTTTTCTATTATTAAGTTATCAGCTTCTCGTACTAAGCTGTGTAGGATCTGTATGTGAACCAGAAGGCTTTGTTTTGCCTTGGATTGTAAATGTGTCAACTGCCTGTACTTAGTTGTGAATCGGTCTATTGAAACGAGGAACAGATAGTGAAAATCACTAAACTCATGGAGTAGAGTGTTGGTGGAGTGGACTAAGGGACTTCTGTTCCCCGAACCACTATACATCTTGTGTTTCTCCTGTTTAAATTTCCACTATATAATTTTATCTGATAAAAGTTAAAAGTCAGAACACAATCTCGTAAAGATTTTTGAAAAGTAACAATTCACCCCCCTCTTGTCTATATTTGGTTTAATCTGATCCAAAAGACAGAACTAGACTAAAACTATGAATGAGTGTAATTATACGACCCACTTCAATTCTTAAAAATTATACCATTTTGGTTCCATTTTTCTTGGATAAAGACATTTATATTATTTTATTGAAAGGAAAAGACAAAAATGTATCTCCCTTGAATTTAATATGTATAATATTTTTTCATAGGTATAAAAATATGTTATGAATAGTTAGAAAAGCTTATTATGAATATTAATAATTTTTTATGATGGTAATTTTTTTTAATTTTTTTACTGATTTAATAATTACCTTAAATGATTACACAATGCCAACACAGTTCTTGTGAAATTAGTATAATAACCAAGTTAATTATTTTAGAAACATTAAAAGTTAAATTTTCAGATGATTTATAGCATAACAATACTTTTTTAAATAAATATAATATATTAAAAATGTGTTAAAAGTTTATATATTTGTATTTGGTGTGGTGTGTGAGTGAAAAACTCCATAATCATGCATCCAAGAGACTAGGGTTTGAATCCTGGAAAGCCCCTTGTAGGATTTACAAGACAAGCAGTGATGCATTCATGACATAGGCCTAGTGGCATAGGAAGGATGATGTAGGCATGACACTAAATTAGGCATTTGAGTCTTGTTCATGGGCTACCTGGCCTTGGGCCTCTATGCAATGCAATTGGTCTCCATATATCCCTTTATAAAGAAGTATTTTCTTTCATAATGAAAAACATAATTTGACCCCAACTTTAACATTTTTATTTGAAATAAGTTACTATGTTTATATATTTTTTAAATAAAAATATGTGAATAGTTATGATAATGGATTCAATGATATATTATGATAAATAATATTATATTAATTCATTTAAAATTTATAAAAATATCATATTTGTTCAAGTTAATGGGATATGGATGAAAATATCAACCATTGTAAACATATCGATCACTTATCCTTTTATTGAAAGTTTATTGACCTCAAAATAGTAAAAAATGATGATATCTAGGTAATATTTAAATGGTTAATGGGGGGGGGGTCAAAACTAAGAGATAAGGGTTAAAAAAATACACAAAATAAGATAAAATTTATTATAAGAGATTATTTTGGATCAAAATCATCCTATATTGTAAATATATCAATTTAGATCTACTTTAAAATGAAAATTATTTTATAATAATTTAACACTTTAAATAATTCCAAGGGTTCCCCTTCAATCACTTATAAAAGGAAACCTTCCCACTAATATTCCTTACACATTTTTAGCACTTTAGTTCAACTAAGACCTACCTGAATATCTCCCCAAAATCCATTAAAATTTTATATAGGTGTTGGTGAATGAGTCATATTTTTAATTCTTATTTAATATAAAACATATTATTTATTCACATTAAATGATTAATATTTCTAGTATTTAATTTCTTTTCTGATTTATTGTTGGATAGAACAATTATTTGGAAAATAATGAAAGAAATGAATATAGTGAGTCATAAAATCCTCACGTGATGCCAATTCACAGTGTGACATGAAACTAGATTGTTAAAGAAGGAATTTAGTTGAAATATAACGAAGTACGAGTCATGGCCCAAGCCCAAAGCTCAAAAATGAAGAACCATGATGATTCGTAGTGAAAATATCATAAAAAAATCATTATATATCATGTAATTCATTCACGACATGTAACATGAATGAATAAACGACATTAAATCATGCTATGACACAAAATAAAGATTCCCAAATAGATTTTTGAGATGCGTAACAAGATATGAAATGTTCTAGCCTTTTAATTTAAACATCATGTAACACTTACACAATGTGAAAATGCATGGCCCAATATACATTGGAATATTTGATGTGAATTAATGAATACAATAATTTTTGACCATGAGATGTAATGAGGTCCATTATAGACTATTTATGAAGTCCCAAAATCTATAATATTCTTATAAATAAGAGTCCATGGGGGTATGATAAATGATCACTCAAAGGAGGAATCACTAGAAGAAGACATGATACAGATTTAATTTCCTATTTTATTCTCTTTTCCATTTATTTCTTCCATGATTGTGATTTATCCCCTCTCTTGAATCAAATAAGCTTCCCTATCCATGTGGGAGTATTTGCTGTGAGTGATCAGGAAAGGGGGAGGCTCGACCTTTGATCTTTGTTTGAGTTTTCCACATAAATGAATTAAATTATTTATTCTCCTTTATTTATGGTATGAAATCTTAATATGGTTTTAATAACAACTACATCTTCTTCAGGGTAAGATTCTTCAATTTTATTTTCCTTGGTTGATGATCAAAATCTCCTGCCACCCAAATTTCTATCCTTTTTAATCAGAATATATTAGGGTTGGGTGGTTAGTGCTCAACAATCGACGACACATATGATGAATTTTAAATAGGACTTTTGTTAACTAGGGAATAAAAATTTCTAATTTGGGTATTTAAAAAAAAAAATTGGACCATTCATTAATACACATACATAGTAAGGAGGTTATACTAATTGAGTACTTGTTTTGGGATACCCTCATTGTAAAATCCAAGGTTAATGAAGAATAAGAGATTTTCATATTTATTAATATTTGTAAATTAAATATTAATTTTACTTTAAAGGGGTTTCTATGTTAGATAGCGTACATGATACGCAACAACTAGTTTCTTTGAAATCTTACGTTGCACACTAATAATATAATATTATTATTTTAAATGGTAGTTAACTCTTAGACCTTGTATTGGCGAGAATGAAAAAAACAAACTAAAATATGACTATACATGATTGTTAAATGTATTTAAATTTATCCAATAAAAATTTAGAGGCTGAAAATGCGAATGAATCTAATTTTAAGCACAATTTACATTAAAAGGTCGATTTACCACATTTTAATGACGAAACCACTTTGAATATAGTTTTGGTCACTTTAATACATTATAATTGACCAAATAAAATCCTTCTTTATAATGGGGACATCAAAATTTACTTTGTGTAAATTTTTGGGATTTTTGCAATAAATTTCATTTTTTAATGAATAGTGAAAATATTGTATTTTATTTCAAAAGTACCTTTTATTATAAATTATTTATATGGTTAGATTATCTTTTTAATTGGTTTTAAGGTGTAATTAGAATATATTTTTACCATTTAATCCAATTTTGGTCATTGGAATTAATTTCACTTTGAAATTAGATATAAACAAGTGTAAATCTTTTGATAGTTATTGTTTCTTAAAAACAGACTATTTGTTTTAACAATGGAAATTAATTTTAAAATTAATTAATGATTCTTATATGTTTTGAATTTGGAAAAATAAACATCATTTTTGAATTTGGAATATCAAATATAGCTTAGGCCGATATTTTGGTATTTTTCTGAAAAACATCAATTTTTGATGAATAGTGAAACCACTTTGTAGTAGTAAAAAAAACTAACTTTTTCATTTAAATAAAAATTTATAGCTTCTGTTAATTGAATTTTGAAAATATGACATACATGGTTGTTATTAGTAAGTAAAATGTGGTTCAATAAGATGAAAATAATTTTTGATGAATAGTAACTTTTGACTTATTTACCGCGGTTAAAGGTAAATAGGGTAATTCAAGGTAAAATGAGTATTATAATAATTTCAAATTTCCATAAAACTTGTCCTAACCTTATTTTATGAGTATTTTCCGACCATTGGAATCCTTGGATCGATTTTGGGACCCCCTGGTGCCACTTAATAATGATAATGACAGATTAGATTAATTAATTTAATGTAAAGACAAAAATGACAAAAACAAATATCTTTTAGTAAATTAATTTTAATATGATGTTATATAGGTATTATATTTGACTATGAATATTAATTGGAAATATAAAAAGATTTCAAACATCATGGTATTTTTTTTATAATTTTTAGATATCAAATAAATTAAATTATTTATCAAACAATAATGATGTATTATTTACCTCATTGATAAATGGTTTAAATAACTAAGATTATAATGATTACAATATTATCCAAAACATGTCCAATTATGATTGGATGATATATCAAATATGAGTCACCTTATCTTCAACTTTAATGATTTATGGACCTTTTGAAACCAAAGATATGTTTATAATAAAATAATGTTTTCATACATTCCTAAAGAGCCCCTCCTCTCCCTTATAAAAGGAGACCACTTATAACCAATTTCTAACACCTCTCAAGCCTTTTGGCTCATCCAAAATCTTCCCAATTAATCTCCCTACATCGCTATCCTACTTCTAGAAGCATTAACTTAGGTATAAGGCACTTCAAGAAGTCCTTTTCGTTCAAACCAAAGGAAGTTACCCAAATTAAAGGTATCATTTTCTCTTAAATTATTTTCTTTTATTTCACTTCTACAACAACTAAACTCTTTTTATTCCTTTATTTTGTGACAAAAACAGTATCGTAAATATACTAAGATTTTGTTATGATAAATATTTGAACTACACTTACACACACTTCCATCTAATGGACGAAGAACATAATGTTTCTGTGGATGGAAAACTAACGCCTCACGAAACGATGATTGTTCGATTATCTCCTACCGCCTCTAATAGTGGCCATTACGGTGGCAATGTATTTATATATGATATATATTATGTTTATGTTTTCTTTATGCTTATGTAATTTCCATTTATAGAATTCCTTTATGGTTTCCATTATGGGTAAACACGATAATCTCATTAGAGGAAGTGCGGACTACCGCCCCTCAAAGTGATATGACTCGTTAATACCATATGTGGGTTGTATGAAGGATAGAGTTAATGATATTATATATAATATTATATATGACATTATACGGGAATTATAATATACCTAGGTATCATTATGTATTAATTCCATTAAAATAAGAAATAGAAATGAAAGTAGCGTTCATGCGTACGTACGGCTTACCGTCTCCATGAACGGTGCATTTCATTTCATACCTCCAAATGTTATATAATATTATAAATACATGTATATACTAGATATAAATGATATATATGATATCTAAATCATGAATATCATTCTGTATATAATGGACTACTGACCACATGGACAAATTGTAAATATAAGGTGTTCATTTTGGACTAAAGTACCAAATATCGACAAAATGAACGTCACTAACATAAATTATTTCATAATTTTTATAACATGGTAATAAGTCATATAAAATGAATAATAAACTTGAAAAAGGTTCTTAAGCAATTATGAATTAACTTTAGTATATTATTCAGGATATTAAAGAACGAACGAGTCAAGTTGGACATGAGGTAAGGGACTTCATCTCAATCTCTTTTCATTGAGGCATATTTAGTTTTATACATGACTTTATTTTATACGGTGTATAAACCCCTTTGAATTTTTATTTCATTCAAAGGGAATCTTTTTATACGAATCATTTTACTAAACAACAAAAAGGAATGATTTTGTAAACGTAAGCGGCGACAACGACCTTTCCACCGCCGCGAGTATTATTTAATCTTTGACTTTATTAACAAGCCGTAATGTTTTTAAAAGGAAAAATAAGTACCATATAATATTTTTACATATTTTGGTATTGAAAGTTATTTTGAGAATGGATTTATTATTTCGATATCTTGAAATGATATTTTGTTATTGCAATGTGGAAATGTTATCTTTCCTTTATTCTTATGTTATGTGTTATGATCATGTTATGGTTCTTGAGAATTATATATGTATACGGGTGGTTCCATGATAAAATTAGGGCATGTGATCCCGACATAGCTCTCCAATGCATTAGGTAACGTGACAGAGGTAAACTTGAATGTTTCTCCTAATAGATTTAGGGAATATACTATGATTGATATTCCAAAGTAACTCCCTATATAGCTATGATAACTACAATGCAAGTATGATATGGATGCCACAAGTTATCTTTATGATTTATGATTTCTTTTTTTTATTCATAAAATCTTATAATTTCATGAGGTAAGTAAAAGAGTTCATGTTTTGTATGTATTTATGAACAAATGTTTTCTTTGTTTGTTTTATAACCCTTACTGAGATTTTTATGCTCAACCCAAGTTTGGAAATGTTTTCACAGGACCTAAAGATGAATAGGGTCAAAGATGGGATTAAGGAAAAGTCATGATATCTTAAACATGGAACTAGACATGACTCTTTTTTTTCAAGAGTTCATGTTTTGTAAAAAATGGAAACAGTGTAGAAGTTTCTACTTTGTAATCTTTTGAGATGTAATAGTTATGTCCTAATTCTCTAAAACACTAAACCTAAAATGATCCTCAAAGTGAATTATTCATTTAACTCAATATTATGTAATGTTTAAGGAAAGGTCCTTATAGTTGGTATCAGAGGTCGGTTTAGATAACTTTAGGAATTAGGGTATTGTTAAATTAATATCCATAAAGTAATTTATGTTAATATTGAAATCATATAGCATTTACAGATTACCATGTTGCTTTGCCTAAGATATTTCAATGTTCAGAATGGTTTTCTGTAGAGGAAACATGGAATCTATGTTCGGACGACATTCGGAGGAAGACAACCTTCCAAATCAGCATCCTAAGATGGTCGAAATCGGAACTGAATAGTTTGTTGCAGTGATGGAACAATTGAATCAGGCTATAAATGGTGGTGGTATCCATGTATGAGATCAGCTAGATCAACCACAGAGGAACATTTCAGTAGTGGAGAATTTCAGGAGGCAACATCCCCCATCATTCAGGGGATCATCTGACCTAGTGCTAGCAGAAGGGTGGATTAAATCACTGGATAAGATTATCGATGTCATGGGTTGTTCAGAACATCAAAAGGTTAGTCTCACTGTTTACCTTTTTGAAGGTGAAGTTGATCAGTGGTGGTAACTGGTGAAAAATATCAGGTATAGTGAGAAGATTGATGATCTTGATTGGGATGAGTTCAAAGGTATGTTTCTTGAGAAATATTTTCTTAAGGCTGTTCGTCTTAAGATGGAAAAACAATTCCTAGAATTGAGGTAGGACCATGACTCAATGGCTGCTTATGAAGAAAAATTCACTCGACTGGAAAGGTATTCTCCAAATTTCATACGAGATCTTGATAGTAAAATAAACTATTTTTACTCCGGATGAATGACAAAGCGTCGAAGGGATTTAGCTTCTTGTGAGTTCAGAAGTTATAAAAAAATTGTTCATTATGAGGAGAAGGTGGAAATGGAGTTTTCTGATGACCAAATATTATTTGACAAACAACAGAATAAGAGGTCTAGGTGGCAGGTGAAAGGGAAGAACTCTACAAAAAAGTCTGATGGTAAGAAAATTAAGTTTATAGTTTGTGAAAATTGTGGTAAAAAGCATGCTGGGGAATGTCTTTTGATTTCTGGTATGTGCTATCGATATTGTAAAATGGGACATAAGGCTTGTAATTTTATTGAAAAGGATCAGGGTAATGGTAAGAAAAAATCTGATTTACAGTCAGTTAAATGTTTTAAGTGTAATAAAATGGGTCATTATGAAAATGATTGTCCAACAATGAACTCAAATGAAGGAAAGAATCCAGGATATAAGCAGAAAGGGGTGGTGAAATCTTTTGCAACTAGTTCAACAGATGTTGGGTGATCAAATGAAGTTGTATAAGGTACACTGTTTGTTTATTCAGATTATTCCAATGTGTTGTTTGATTCAGGGTCTACACACTCTTTCATTTATGAGAAGTTTTCTAGTAAATTGTGAATTCCATCTCAAGATATGAATACAGAACTTACAATAAAAACGCCTGGAGGAAATTTTGAGATATAAAGAAAACATAAAAAAATTCATGTCGTTGTGTGCGGAAATAATCTACCTGCAAACCTTATTGTTTTGCCTCTAGTAAAGTTTGATGTTATTTGGGGCATGGATTGGCTTTCTTTTTATCATGATAAGATTGACTGTAGAGCTAAAGAGGTTTATTTTCAGAAAGATTTTCAGTTTGTATTCAAAAATAAACCGTTGCCTTTGATAACATATCAGGAAGCTGAGAAACTAATAAAATATGGAAATGAATGTTACCTTGAACATATTGTTGAAAACAAAGGAAATGTTCAGATTAATGATGTGCCAGTGTTAATTGAGTACCTTGATGTTTTTCCTGACGAGTTTCCTGGTATTATACCTGATTGGGAAGTTGAATTTATTGTTGACTTAGTTCCTAATGCTAATCCAATTTCAAAACCCCCTTACCGAATGGCTCAAATTGAACTTCTAGAGCTAAAGAATAAATTATAGGAGTTGTTAGATAAAGGTTTCATTTGACCTAGAACATCACCATGGGGTTCTCCTGTTTTGTTTGTTAAAAAGAAAGATGGTTTACTGAGACTTTGCATTGATTATATAGCATTGAATAACATCACTGTTAAGAATAAGTATCCTTTCCCTCATATCGATGATTTGTTTGATCAGCTCCAGGGAGCTCAGTATTTTTTGAAGATTGATTTCAGATCGGGGTACCATCAATTGAATGTAAAGGAAGCAGGCATTCTGAAGACCACGTTTTGTACTAGATATATCCATTATGAATTTTTAGTTATGACTTTTTGTTTAACCAATGCACCTTCTGTATTCATGGATATTATGAATATAATTTTCTGTGAGTTCTTGGATAAATTTTTGGTTGTGTTCATTGATGATATTTAGGTTTATTCCAAAAGTAAGGAGGGAAATGAAATTCATTTTAGGGTTGTCTTGCAAACCTTAAAAGAAAAACAACTGTTTGGTAAATTCAAAAAGTGTGAGTTTTGGTTACAACAAATTTCTTTCCTTGGCCACATTGTTTCAAAAAATGGCATCACTGTTGATCCTGCTATTACAAAAGTTGTTGAATAATTTCCAAGACCCACAAATATAACCGAGGTCCATAGTTTTCTTGCTTTGGAAGGTTATTACTAGAGGTTTGTTGAAAAGTTTTCACTGTTATCTAGTCCAATGACTATGTTAACTCGAAAAGGTGTCTAGTTCATCTGGACAAAAGAATGTGATGATTGTTTTCAGGAATTGAAAAGAATATTGGTGAATGCTTCAGTTTTGGAACTGCCTTCCAGAAATGGTGAGTTTGTTATCTATTGTGATGCTTCATTGAATGGACTTGGTTGTGTCATAATGCAGAATGATCATATAATTGCTTATGCTTTACGTCAGTTGAAAACACATGTGTTAAATTACCCTACACATGATTTGGAATTAGCTGCTGTTGTTTTGAATTTTAAAAATTGGAGGCATCATTTGTATGGAGTAAAATGTGAAATATATACTGACCACAAAAGTTTAAAGTATATATTCACTCATAAAGAGTTGAACATGAGACAGAGGAGATGGCTAGAATTAATCAAGGATTATGATTGCACGATCCATAACCATCCGTGAATATAAAATAAAGTGGGTGATGATTAGAGTCGAAAAAGCAGTGCTTCATTAACCATGTTACCTTTGGAATACGATCCTTTGGTTTTTGATTTGATAATATTTGTCATATAAATTTTTGGTGTAGAAAAGTCTTCTCTTTTGTTTCAGGCATCACTGAAATAATCTCTATCAGACATAATAAAGCTAGCATAGAAAGAAGACAATGAGATGCAGAAAAATGAAGATTTGGTTCAGAAGGGTAAGTTTCCTGATTTTAAAGTTGACAATGACTGTGTTTGGAGGTTTGGTAAGAGATTATGTGTGCCTTGCAATTCATAGTTGAAGAATGAGTTGTTATTTAAAGCTCATAGTTCCCCGTTTTCAGTTCATCCTGGAATTACAAAGATGTACAAGGATCTTCAGGAGTATTATTGGTGGGATGGAATGAAAAGTGATATTTCTGATTTTACTATGAAGTGTTTGACATTTTAGGAGGTTAAAGAAGAGCAGTAGTTACTAAAAGGAATGCTTCAGCATCTACTGGTGCTAGAGTGGAAATGGAAAAATGTATCCATGGACTTCGTTGTGGGATTTTCAAAGACATCTCGAGGTAATAATGCAATATGGGTTATAGTTGATCGATTGACTAAATGAGCTCATTTCCTTCCTATTAAGGATACATTATGTATAAATCAACTTTCTCGATTGTATGTTAATGAGATAGTCGGTTTGCATGGATTTTCCCTCTCCATTGTATCTAATCGTGATCCCAGGTTTATTTCTAATTTTTGGAAAGGCCTTCAGAAGTTGTTGGGTACAGAATTAAATTTTAGTCCAACTTTTCATCCTCAATCAGATGGGTAGTCAGAATGAACAATTGAGACCTTGGAGGATATGCTACATGCTTGTTCACTGGATTATCATGGAAGTTGGGACTAACCTCTTTCTTTGGTTGAATTTTTATATAATAACAATTTTCATTCCAGTATACAGATGACTCTATTTGAGGAATTATTTGGAAATCATTGCGAACTCCATTTTTTTGGGATGAAGTATGTGAAAGGATACTGATGGGACCAAAATTGGTAGTAGAGATGGCAGAGAAAGTTCAGTTGATTCAGAGGCACATGAGAATAGCTTAGAGCAGACAAAAAAGGTATGCAGATAACAGGAGGAAGGATCTTTCTGTTGAGGTAGGTGATCATGTCTTTCTCAAAGTTTCTCCATGGAAAAGTGTGATGCGTTTTGGTAAGAAGGGAAAGTTGAGTCCGAGGTTCATTAGACCTTATGAAATCTTAGAGAAAGTTGGATCATTTGCATACAGAGTGGCTTTACCTCCAATTTTTTTCTAAGTACACAATGTTTTTCATGTTTCGATGTTGAGAATGAATATGTCAGATCCATCTCATGTTTTGCACCCAGAGGTAGTTCAGTTGGAAGAAAATATCTCTTATGAAGAACAACCGATTCAGATTCTAGATTGTAGAGATCAAGTGTTGTGGAATAAGGTGATTCATCAGGTAAAGGTTTTGTGGAGAAACCATATGATTGAAGAGGCAACGTGGGAATCTGAAAATGCTATCAGGGAAAAATACCCCCACTTATTTTGACAAGTGAATAACAATTTTGAGGACGCAATTTACAAAAGGGGGGGAAAGATGTAACATCCCGGGTAAATGAAGAATAAAATATTTTCATATTTATTAATATTTGTGAATTAAATATTAATTTTACTTTAAAGGGGTTGCTATATTTGATAGCGTACCCGATATGCAACAACAAGTTTATTAGAAATCTTACGTTGCACACTAGTAATGTAATAATATTATTTTAAATCGTAGTTAACTCGTAGTCGTTGTATTGGTGAGATTGAAAAAAACAAACTACAATATTATTATACATGATTGTTAAATGTATTTACATTTATCCAATAAAAAGATAGTGGCTTAAAAAGTGAATGAATCTAATTTTAAGCATAATTTACCTTAAAAGGTCGATTTACCGCATTTAAATGGAGAACCCTATTTAAATATAGTTTTTGCCACTTTAATACATTCTAATTCACCAAATAATATCTTTCTTCAGAATGGTACCTCAAAATTTACTTTGTGTACATTTTTGGGATTTTTTCGATAAAGTTCATTTTTTAAAGAATAGTGAAAATATTGTATTTTATTTCAAAAGTACATTTTAATATAATTTATTTATATGGTTACATTATCTTTTTATTTGATTTTAAAGTGTAATTGGAATATATTTTAACCATTTAATCCAATTTTGGTCATTGGAATTAATTTCACTTTGAAATTGGAAATAAACAAGTGTCAATCTTTTTATAGTTATTGTTTCTTAAAAACACAATATTTGTTTTAGCAATGGGAATTCATTTTATAAATAATTAATGACACTTTTATTTTTTGAATTTGAAAAAATAAACATAATTTTTGAATTTGGAATATCAAGTATATCATTGGCTGAAGTTTTGGTATTTTTCTGAAAAAAAATAAATTTTTCATGAATAGTGAAACCCCTTGGTAGTAGTAAAAAAAATTGGCTTTTTAATTTAAATTAAATTTTACCACTTTTGTGAATTGAATTTTGAAAATCCGACATACATTGTTGTTATTAGTAAGTAAAATGTGGTTTAATATGAATAGTAACTTTTGACATTTATTTACCGCGGTTAAAGGTAAATAGGGTAAATCAGGGTAAAACGAATATTATAATAATTCCAAATTATCTTAACACTTGTCCTAACATTATTTTATGAGTAATGGCCAACCAGGGGCATATTTGGGTAGATTTTGGGACCCCATGGAGCCACTTAATATTGATAATGACACTTTAGATTAATTAATTTAATGTAAAGACAAAAATGAAAAAAAAACAAATATCTTTTAGTAACATAATTTTTATATGGTGTTATATAAGTAATATTTTTGACTATAAATATTCATTGGAAAGATAAATAGATTTACTAAATCATGGTAATTTGTTTATAAATTTTAGACATCAAATAAATTAAATTATTTATGACACAATAATGATGCAGTATTTACCTAATTAATAAATGATTTAAATAAATAAGATTATAATGATTAAAATATTATCCAAAACGTGTCCAATTCCCATTGGATGATTTTATTTCTAATATAAGTCACATTAGATTTTACCTTAATCATTTTTGGATCTTCGTAAACTGAGGATATGTTTATAATAAAATAATTTTTTCACACTATCCTAAAGAACCCATCCTCTCTCTTATAAAAAGAGACCACTTCAAACCAATTACTCACACCACTCAAGCCTTTTGGCTCGTCCAATCTCTGCTAAAGTAATCTCCCTATATCCCTATAATCCTCCTAGAAGCCTTACCTTATGCATAATGCACTTCAAAAAGACATTTTGGTTCAAACCAAAGGAAGTTACCCAAATTAAAGGTACCTGTTTCTCTTAAATCGTTTTATTTTATTTTACTTCTCCAACCCATAAAATATTTTTATTCCTTTATTTTGTAACAACACCAGTATCCTAAATATACAAGGATTTTTTTATGATAAGGATTCAAAATAAACTTACACACACCTCCATCTAAAGGATGTAGTACATAATGTTTCTGTGGATGGAAAACTAACGCCTCATGAAATGATGATTGTTCGATTATCTCCTACCGCCTCTCATAGTGGAAATTATAATGGAAATGTATTTATATATGATATATATTATGTTTATGTTTTCTTTATGCTTCTATAATTTCCATTTCAAGCATGCCTTTATGGTTTCCATTATGTGTAAATGCGATAATCTCATTAGAGGAAATAAGGAATATCGCTCCCTCAAAGTTATATGACTAGTTAATGCCATATGTGGGATGTATAAAGGATGTAGTTAATGATATTATATATGATAATATATATTAAATTATACAGGAATTATAATATACCTATGTATCATTATGTTTTAATTCCATTAAAATAGAAATACAAATGAAAGTAACGTTCTTGCATACGTACGGCTTACCGTCTCCATGAATGGTGCATTTCATTTATTACCTCCAAATGTTATGTACTATTATAAATACATTTATATAATATATATATATATATATAATATATACTATATCTATACCATGAATATCATTCTGGATAAAATAGACTATTGACCACATGGACAACTTGTAAATATAAGGCGTTCATTTTGGACTCAAGTACCAAATATCGAAAAACTGAATGTTATTAACTTAAATGATTACATAATGTTTATAACATGGTAATAAGTGATATAAAACGAATAATAAACTTGAAAAATGTTCTAATGAAAGTATTAATTAACTTAAGTTTATTATTCAGTATATTAAAGAACGAACGACTCAAGTCGGACACGAGGTAAGGGACTTCTACTCAATCTCCTTTCATTAAGGCATATTTAGTTTTATACATGAATTTATTTTTAACGATGTATAAAACCCTTTGAATTTTATTTTCAATCAAAGGGAATCTTTTTAAATGAATCATTTTACTAAACGACAAAAAAGAATGTTTTTTAAATGTAAGCGGTGACAACGACCTTTCCGCCGCCGTGAGTATTATTTAATCTTTGTCATCCTTAACAAGACGTAATGTTTTTAAAAGGAAAAATAAATACCATATAATATTTTTACGTATTTTTGTATTGGAAATGATTTTTAGAATGGATTTATTATTTAAATATCTTGAATTGATATTTTGTTATTGCAATGTAGAAATGTTATATTTTTTTATGCTTATGTTTTGGGTTATGATCATGTTATGGTTCTTGGGAATTATATATGTATATGGGTGGTTCCTTGATAAACCTAGGGCGGGTGAGCCTGATATAGCTCTCTAATGCATTAGGTAATGTGATGGAGGTAAAAGTGAATGTTTCTCCTAAGAGATTTAGGGAATATATAGTGATGGGTTTTCCAAAGTAACTCCCTATTTAGCTGTGATAGCTACAATGTAAGTATGATATGGATGCCACAAGTTACCTTTATGATTTATGATTTCTATGTGTCATTCATAAAATATTATGATTTATTGAGGTAAGTAAAAGATTTCATGTTTTGTATGTATTTCTGAACAAATTTTTTCATTCTTTGTTTTATAACCCTTACTTAGATTTTTATGCTCATCCCATGTTTTGAAATGTTTTCACAGGACTTAAAGATGAATAGGGTCAAGGATGGGATCAAGGAAAAGTCATGCTATCTTAAACATGGAACTAGACATGACTCTTTTTTTCAAGAGTTCATGTTTTGTAAGAAAATGGAAACTGTGTAGAAGTTTCTACTTTGTAATCTTTTGAGATGTAATAGTTATGTCCTAATTATGAAAAATCTAAAAAATAAAAGATCCTCAATATGAATTATTCATTTAATTCAATATTATATAATGTTTAAGGCTGAGTCCTTATAGTTGGTATCAAAGGTCGGTTTAGATAACTTTAGGAGTTAGGGTATTGTTAAATTAATATCCATAAAGTAATTTATGTTAATATTTAAATCATATTGAATTTAAAGATTACCATGTCGTTTTGCCTAAGATATTTATATGTTCAGAATGGTTTTCTGCAGAGGAAATAGGGCATCTATGTTGGGACGACATCAGTAGGAAGATAACCTTTCAAATCAACAACCTGAGATGGTCAGAATTAGAACTGAAAAGTTTGTTGTAGTGATGACACAATTGAATCAGGATATAAATGGTGGTGGTATCCATGTACAAGATCAACCGAATCAACCACAGAGGAACATGTCAGTAGTGGAGAAGTTCATGGGTAAACATTCCCCATCATTCAGAGGATTATCTGACCCGATGCTAGTAGAAGGGTGGATTAAAGAACTAGATAAGATTTTCGATGTCATGGGTTGTTCAGAACATCAAAAGGTTAGTCTCGCTGTTTAACTTTTTGAAGGTGAAGATGATCAGTGGTGGTCTATGGTGAAAAATATATGCGATAGTGAGGAGATTTATGCTCTTGATTGGGATGAGTTCAAGGGTATGTTTTTTGAGAAATATTTTCCTAAGGAGGTTCATCTTAGGATGGAAAAACAATTCCTAGAATTGAGGCAGGAGGATGACTCAGTGGCTGCTTATAAAGAAAAGTTCACTCAAATGGAAAGGTATGCTCCAAATTTCATACTAGATCTTGATAGTAAAATCTACCTTTTTTAATCAGGATTAAAGAAAAAGTATCGAAGGGATTTATCTTCTTGGGAGTTCAAAAGTTATGAAAAACATTTTCCTTGTGCGGAGAAGGTGGAATTGGAGTTTTCCGATGATAAGGTATTATTTTAAAAACAAAATAATAAGAGGTCGAGGTGGCAGTATAAAGGGAATAACTCTTCAAAAAAGTCTGATAGTATGAAACTTAAGTTTATAGTTTGTGAAAATTGTTGTAAAAAGCATGCTGGGGAATGTCTTTTGAATTATGGTAAGTACTACCGATGTGGCAAAATGGGAAATAAGGATCGTAATTGCACCAAAAAGGATTAGGGTAATGGTAAGACAAAATATGATTTACAGTCAGCCAAATGTTTTAAGTGCAATGAAATGGGTCATTATGAAAATTAGTATCCAACAAAGAACTCAACCGAAGGAAAGAAGCTAGACTACAAGCAGAAAGGGGCAGTGAAATCCTTTGAAACTACTTCAGAAGATATTGGTCCATCAAATGAAGTTATATCAGGTACAATATTTGTTTGTTCAGATTATAAAAATGTGTTGTTTGATTCAGGGTCTACAGACTCTATCATTTTTGAGAAGTTTTCTAGTAAATTGGGAATTCCATCTCAAGATATGAATACATGACTTATGGTAAAAACACATGGAGGAAATTTTGAGACAGAAATAAAACATAAGAAAATTATTGTCATTGCGTGGGGAAGGAATCTACCTGAAAACCTTATTGTTTTGCCTCTAGTAGAGTTTGATCTTCTTTTGGGCACAAATTGGCTTTCTGTTTATCATGCTAAGAATGACTGCAGAGCTAAAGAGGTTTCTTTTCACAAAGATTTTCAGTTTGTATACAAAAATGAACCCTTGATTTTGATAATATATCAGGAAGCAGAGAAACTAGTAAAATATGGAAATGAATGTTACCTTCCACATATTGTTGAAAACAAAGGAACTGTTCAGATTAATGATATTCCAGTGGTAAATGAGTACCTTGATGTTTTTTAGATGAGTTTCCTGGTATTATACCTAATCGGGATGCTGAATTTACTGTTAACTAAGTTCTTAATGCTAAACCAAATTCAAAACCCCCTTATCTAATGGTTCAAATTGAACTTTTAGAGCTAAAGAAGCAATTGTAGGAGTTATTAGATAAAGGTTTCATTATACCTAGCACATCACCATGGGGTGCTCCGATTTTGTTTGTTAAAAAGAAAGATGGTTCAATGAGACTTTGCATTTATTATAGGGCATTGAATAACATCTGTGTTAAGAATAAGTATCCTTTGCCTCATATCGATGATTTGTTTGATCAGCTCCCTGGAGCTCAGTATTTTTCGAAGATTCATTTGTGATCGGGGTACCACCATTTGAAATTAAAGGAAGCAGACATTCTGAAGACCGTGTTTCGTACTAGATATGACTATTATGGATTTGTAGTTAAGCCTTTGGGTTTAACCAATGCACCTACTGTATTCATGGATCATATGAATATAATTTTCCGTGAGTTCTTGGATAAGTTTGGGTTGTGTTCATTGATGATATTTTGGTTTATTCAAAAAGTAAGGTGGAACATGAAATTCATTTAAGGGTTGTCTTGAAAACCTTAAAAGAAAAGAAATTGTTCGTGAAATTCAGAAAGTTTGAGTTTTGTTTACCATAAATTTCTTTCCTTGGTAACATTGTTTAAAAAAATGGCATAACTGTTGATCCTGATAAAACAAAAGTTGTTGAAGAATGGACAAGACCGACAAATATAACTGAGATCTGTAGTTTTCTTGGTTTGGCAGATTATTTCCAGAGGTTTGTTGAAAATTTGTCATGGTTATCGTGTCCAATGACTAAGTTAACTCAAAAAGGTGTCCAATTCATTTGGAAAAAAGAATGTGATGATTGTTTTCAGGAGTTGAAAAGAAGATTGGTGAATGATCCAGTTTTGGCACTGCCATCCAGAAATGGATAGTTTGTTATCTACAGTGATGCTTTGTTGAAAGGACTTGGATTTGTCCAAATGTAGAATTATTTGGTCATTTATTATGCATCACGTCAGTTGAAACCACATGAATTAGATAACCCTACACATTATTTGGAATTAGCTGTTGTTGTTTTTGCTTTAAAAATTTGGAGGCATCATTTCTATGGAGTAAAATGTGAAATATATAATGACCACTAAAGTTTAAAGTATATATTCACTCATAAATAATGATCATGAGACAGAGGATATAGATAGAATTAATCAAGGATTATTATTGCATGATGCATTACCATCCTAGAAAAGAAAATAATGTGGCTGATGCTTTGAGTCGAAAAAGTAATGCTTCATTAACCATGTTACATTTGGAACAAGATCCTTTGGTTTTTGATATGATAAAATTTGGCATAGAATTTTTTTTCTCATAAAATTCTTCTTTTTTGTTTGAGGCGTCGGTGAAATAATCTCTATCGGACAGAATAAATCCAGCACTGAAAGAAGACAGTGAGTTTCAGAAAAAGGTAGAGTTGGTTTAGAAGGGTAAGTTTCCTAATTTTAACATTGATAATGATTGTGTTTTGAGGTTTGGGAAGAGATTATGGGTGCCTTGTGATTCATAGATGAAGAATGAGTTGTTATGTGAAGCTCATAGTTCCCCATTTTCAGTTCATCGTAGTAGTACTAAGATGTACATAGATCTTTAGGAGTATTATTGGTGGGATGGAATGAAAAGTGATATTGCTGATTTTCCTATGAAGTGTTTGACTTGTCAGCAGGTTAAAGCAGAGAGGCAGTTACCGAAAAGAATGCTTCAGCCTCTACCGGTGCCATAGTGGAAATGGGAAAATGTATCCATGGACTTCATTGTGGAATTATCAAAGACATCTCGAGGTAATAATGCAATCTGGATTATAGTTGATTGATTGACTAAATCTGTTCATTTCCTTCATATTCAGGATACAATGTCTCTAGATCAACTTTATCGATTGTATATTAAAGAGATAGTCAGGTTTCATGGAGTTCCCCTCCCCATTATATCTGATCATGATCCCAGGTTGTCATCTAATTTTTGGAAAGGCCTTTAGAAGTTGTTGGGTACTGAATTAAATTTCAGTACATCTTTCCATCCTCAATCATGGGCAGTCAGAACGAAAAATTCAGACCTTGGAGGATATTCTATGTGCTTTTTCACTGGATTATCAATGAAGTTGGGACCAACATCTTTCTATGGTTTATTTTTCATATAATAACGGTTTTCATTCTAGTATACAAACGGCTCAATTTGAGGAATTATATAGAAAGAATTGTCGAACTCTAGCTTATTGGGATGAAGTAGGTGAAAGGAAACTGATGGGACCAGAATTGTTAGAAGAGATGGAATAGAAAGTACAGTTGATTCCGAAGCACATGAGAACAGCTCAGAGCAGACAAAAAAGATATGCAGATAACCAGAGGAAGGATCTTTATTTTGAGATAGGTGATCATGTCTTTCTCAAAGATTCTCCATGGAAAGTGTGTGATGCATTTTGGCAAGAAGGGAAAGTTGAGTCAGAGGTTCATTGGACCTTATGAAATCTTTGAGAAAGTTGGATCAGTTTCATACACAGTGGCTTTACCTCCATGTTTGTCCCTGGTACACATTGTTTTTCATGTTTCGATGTTGAGAATGTATATTACAGATCCATCTCATTTTTTGAGCCCAAAGTTCGTTTAGTTGGAAGAGAATCTCTCTTATGAAGAACAACCAGTATAGATTCTTTATCGTAGAGAGAAAGTGTTACTGAATAAGTTAATTCACCATGTAAAGGTTTTGTGAAAAAACCATATGATTGAAGTGGCAACATGGGAATCTGAAAATGTTATGAGGGATAAATACCCCCACTTATTTTGATAAGTGAATAAAAATTGTGAGGACGCAATTTCCAAAAGGGGGAAAGGATGTAACATCCCAGTTAAATGAAGACTAAGAGATTTTCATAATAATTAATATTTGTAAATTAAATATTAATTTTAATTTAAAGGGGTTGCTATGTTCGATAGCATACCCGATACACAACAACAAGTTCTTTGAAATCTTACTTTGCACACTAGTTATATAATAATATATTTTAAAATGGTATTTAACTCCTAGCTATTTTATTGGTAGGAATGAAAAAAAACTACAATATGACTATACGTGATTTTTAAAGTATTTACATTTTTGCAATAAAAATCTAGAGGCTTAAAATGTGAATGAATCTAATTTTAAGCATAATTTACATTAAAAGGTCGACTTACAGCCTTTTAATGGAGAACCCTATTTAAATATATTTTCGGTCACTCTAATACATTATAATTGACCAAATAAAATCCTTCTTTAGAATGGGGACATAAAATTTACTTTGTGTAATTGTTTGGGATTTTTCCGAAAAAGTTCATTTTTAATGAATAGTGAAAATATTGTATTTTATTTCAAAATTTCCTTTAAATATAATTTATTTATATGTTTATATTATCTATTTAATCGGTTTTAAAGTTTAATTAGATTATATTTTTACCATTTAATCCAATTTTTGTCATTGTGATTAATTTCACTTTGAAATTGAACATAAACAAGTGTCAATCTTTTGATAGTTAATGTTTCTTAAAAACACGCTATTTGTTTTAACAACGGGAATTAATATTAAAATAAATTGAATAAACTTTTATGTTTTGAATTTCAAAAAATAAACATCATTTTTGAATTTGTAATATCAAATATAGCTTAGTCTGAATTTTGGTATTTTTCTGAAAAACATCAATTTTTGATGAATAGTGAAACCACCTAATAGTAGTTAAAAAAACCATCTTTTTCATTTAAATGAAATTTTACCACTTCTGTGAATTGAATTTCTAAAATCCTACATACATGGTTTTTATTAGTAAGTAAAATTTTGTTCAATAAGATGAAAATAATTTTTGGTGAATAGTATCTTTTGACTTTTATTTACCACGGTTAATGGTAAATAGGGTAATTCAAGGTAAAAAGAATATTATAATAATTCCAAATTACCTTAACACTTTTCTTAATCTTATTTTATTAGTAATGGAAGACCATGGGAATCCTTGGTTCAATATTGGGGCCCCATGGAGCCACTTATGAATGATAATGACACATTAGATTTATTAATTTAATGTAAAGACAAAAATGAAAAAAACAAATATCTTTTAGTAAATTAATTTTTATATGGTGTTATATAAGTAATGTTTTGACTATAAATATTCATTGGAAATATAAAATGATTTACTACATCATGGTATTTTTTTATAAATCTTAGATATCAAATAGATTAAATTATTTATGACACAATAATGATGCAGTATTTACCTCATTAATAACTGATTTAAATAAATAAGATTATAATGATTAAAATATTATCAAAAACATGTCCAATTCTGATTGGATGATTTTATTTTGAATATGAGTCACCTTATATGCGACCTTAATAATTTTTGGACCTTTTTAAAAGGATGATATGTCTATAATAAAATAATGTTTTCATAATTTCCGAAAGAGCCCCTCCTCCCCCTTATAAAAGGAGGCCACTTCTAACGAATTCATCACACCTCTCAAGCCTTTTGGCTTGTCGATCCTCTTACCAATTAATCTTAATAAATGCATATTCTATTCCTATATGCATTACCTTAGGTAGAATGATCTTTAAGAATTCCTTTTGGTACAAACCAAAGGAAGTTACCCAAATTAAAGGTAAAATTTTCTCTTAAATTGTTTTCTTTTATTTTACTTCTCCAACCCCAAAATTCTTTTTATTATTTTATTTTTTTTAAAAACCAGTATACTAATTATACTAGGATGTTTAAATGAGAATTATTTGATGTACACATACACACACCTCCATCCAATGGATGAATAACACAATGTATTTGTGGATGGAAAACTAACGCCTCACGAAATGATGATTTTTCGATTATCTCCTACCACCTCTCATGGTGTCCATTACGACAGAACTGTATTTATATATGATATATAATATGTTTATTTTTTCTTTATTCTTCTATAATTTCCATTTATAGCATGCCTTTATGGTTTCCATTATGGGTAAATGCGATAATCTCATTAGAGGAAGTGCGGACTACCGCCCCCTCAAAGTGTTATGACTTGTTAATGCCATATGTGGGACATATAAAGGATGGAGTTAATGATATTATATATGAAATTATACTAGAATTATAATATACCTATATATCATTATGTTTTAATTCTATTAAAATAAGAAATACAAATTAAAGTAGCGTTAATGCATACGTACGACAAACCGTCTCCATGAAAAATGCGCTTCATTTATTACCTCCAAATGTTATGTACTATTATAAATAAATGAATATAACAGATATATATTATATATATGGTATCTAAATCATGAATATAATTATGGATATAATGGACTATTTACAACATGGACAACTTGTAAATGTAAGGTGTTCATTTTGGACTCAAGTACCAAATATTGACAAAATGAATGTTATTAACTTAAATGATTTAATAATGTTTATTAAATGGTAATAAGTGATATAAAAAGAATAATAAACTTGAAAAAGTTTCTCAATAAAGTACAAATTAACTTGAGTATATTATTCATGATATTAAATAATGAACAGGTCAAGTCGGACAGGAGGTAAGGGACTTCATCTCAATCTCCTTTCATTGAGGCAAATTTAGTTTTATACACGAATTTATTTTATACGGTGTATAAACCCATTTGAATTTTATTTTCATTCCAAGGGAATCTTTTTAAACGAATACTTTTACTAAAAGATAAAAATGAATGTTTTTTTAAAGGTAAACGGTGACAACGACCTTTCCGCCGCGAGTATTATTTAATCTTTGGCTTCCTTAACATGCCGTAATGTTTTTAAAAGGAAAAATAAATACCATATACGAGTGTTATATTTTCTTTATGATTATGTTATGTGTTATGATCATGTTATAGTTCTTGGGAATTATATATTTATACGGGTGGTTCCGTGATAAACCTAGGGCGGGTGATCCTGACATAACTCTCCAATGTATTGGGTAACACGACAGAGGTAAACGTGAATGTTTTTCCTAAGAGATTTAGGGAATATACTGTGATAGTTATTCCAAAGTAACTCCCTATATAGCTGTGATAGCTACAATGTAAGTATGATATGGATGCCACAAGTTACCTTTATGATTTATGATTTCTATGTTTTTTTGAAGGTAACATGGATTGGTTTCCCAATCCATGGCAAAGAAATTTTATTAAAACAAAAAGAGTTAAAAGTTACATATGAGGTGTAGATAGCCTACACCAACAAGCAAATAAAAAAAGCCCATAAGAACAAACATCTGAACCAAAGGCTGTTAAAAGCAACCAGACAAACAAAAGCCCACAAATGCAGCACATTCTACATTCCGGAAAAACTTGTGCGAAACAGAAAACACTTTGAAGAAGACCAGATAATTCCAGGCGTGTCAAAAAAAGGTTAGCAGCTTTAGAGGAACAGACCTTCAGAATCAGCATCAACATCACCCAGTTGTTCAACATTTGTAGAGCAGAACCTATTCTAAGGTACACAACAAAAACATGTCAAACCAAACAGTGAAGAAAATAGATTCTCCAATAGAACAGTTTTCCCGAGAGTGAGCATATAAACAATAGCAGAAGTCCTTAAAATTCAGTCAATTGTTGATACCAAAACACAAAACCTTCCTTCTAGATTCAAAAGCCAATAGAGTGAAACAGGCTCAGATGATTAGAGAATGGAAAAAATAGAGATTCAAAAACAACCATACAATTTTCCAGATATGGATCCTCTCCAGAACGGAGTCCAAATAATGAAGGATGACCAACACATCCAAACCAACTAGATTTCCACAAATCAAAGCAGATCGTCCAGAACAGCAAAAACTTGAGACCAGTAATCCAGAAACAATGACATCACAGAAGGTCTATAAAAGCAACATCAAGAAATTTGTGATTTCAACTTTAATTTCTCAAAGTAAATGAATTTCATAGCATCTTGAAATTGTTCCTCATTAATAGTCCCATTTTTTCACTCCTATTTCAAAAAATCTTGTTGCTTTCTCGTATGAGAAAGCCACTCTTGTACTTACTCTTTTGTGAAATGTTGTGAGAAGTGATATAAAAAAATGCTGGATTTCTCAAATTTTGATTTTCCTGGCTCTTTTTTAGGGGAAACATTTTTATTGACCTCAGTCGACCTAGTGGTGATGGTTCTTTCCACTTGAGAGCAATCCTTATGTGTTCTAGTTTTTTTGGGTTTGGGGTGATGAAACCATCAACATCTACTACTGATTTTTTCCTTTCCTAGCCATGGATTTCAGAGATTCTTCTTCTAATTTTCCAAGCTTATCATCGTCCTCAGTTGATGATCCACTGCAATCAGAACCATATTTTTGGACCTTTTCATCTACCTCTGGATCTCTATTAACAGATCGAGTAGGAAAACCCTTTTCTGCCTCATTCAACGAGCAATCACCAAGATTGTGATTTTCTATGCTGTGATGAACAGAAGCATTCTTATAAACAACATTTTTTTAAGTAACCCTATTATCCATATAAAGTGATTATGTAACATTAGAAATAGCCGTGACAAAATCTGAAGTTTGGTTCTCAGAGTTATTCATAAAATCTTATGATTTCATGAGGTAAGTACAAGAGTTCATGTTTTGTATGTATTTCTAAACAAATGTTTTCTTTCTTTGTTTTATAACCCTTATTGTACTTTTTATGATCATCCCATGTTTTGAAATATTTTCACAGGACTTAAAGATGAATAGGGTCAAGGATGGGATCAAGGAAAAGTCATGATGTCTTAAACATGGAAGTAGACATGACTCTTTTTTTTCAAGAGTTCATGTTTTTTTTAAAAATGGGAACTGTATAGAATTGTCTTCTTTGTAATCTTTTGAGATGTAATAGTTTTGTCCAAATTCTCTAAAACTATAAACCTGAAAAGATTCTCAATGTGAATTATTCATTAAATTCCTTATTATGTAATGTTTAAGGCCATGCCCTTATAATTGGTATCAGAGGTTTGTTTAGATATCTTTAGGAGTTAGGGTATTGTTAAATTTAAATCCATAAAGTAATTTATGTTAATATTGAAATCATATAGCATTTACATATTAACATGTTGCTTCGCCTAAGATATTTCTAGGTTTAGAATGGGTTTTTAGAGAGGAAACGGGGAAACAATTTTGGGACGACATCAGGAGGATGACAACCTTCCAAATCAGCAACCTGAGATGGTCGGAATCTGAACTGTATAGTTTGTTGCAGTGATGGCACAGTTCACTCTGGCTATAAATGGTGGTGGTATCCATGTACAAGATCATCCAGATTAACCACATAGGAACATGTTAGTAGTGGAGCATTTCATGAGGCAACATCCCCCATCATTCAAAGGATCATCTAACCTGATGCTAGAAGAAGGGTGGATTAAAGCACTGTATAATATTTTTGATGTCATGGGTTGTTGGGAACATCAAAAGGTTAGTCTCACTTTTTACCTTTTTGAAGGTGAAGCTGATCAGTGGTGGTTGATGGTAAAAAATATCAGGGACAGTGAGGAGATTGATGCTCTTGATTGGGATGAGTTCAAAGGTATGTTTCTTGACAAATATTTTCCTAAGGTGTTTCGTCTTAGGATGGATAAATAATTCCTGTAATTGAGGTAGGAGGATGACTCAGTGGCTGCTTATGAATAAAAATTCACTCGACTGGAAAGTTATGCTCTAAATTTCATACGAGAACTTGATAGTAAAATCAACCATTTTTATTCAGGATTAAAGACAATGTATCGAAGGGATTTTGCTTCTCGTGAGTTCAAAAGTTATGAAAAACTTGTTCGTTGTGCGGAGAAGGTGGAAATGGAGTTTTTCGATGATCAGGTATTCTTTGAAAAACAATAGAATAAGAGGTCGAGGTGGCAGGTGAAAGGGAAGAACACTTCAGAAAAGTCTGATGGTAAGAAAGTTATGTTTAAATTTTGTGAAAATTGTTGTAAAAATAAGGGTAGGTTATGTCTTTTGAATTCTGGTAAGTCCCACCGATGTGGTAAAATGGGACATAAGGCTCTTAATTTCACTAAAAAGGATCAGGGTAATGGTAAGACAAATTCTGATTTGCAGTCAGTAAAATGTTTTAAGTGAAATGAAATGGTTCATTATGAAAATGAGTTTCCAAAAAAGAACTCAACCGAAGTAAAGCAGCCAGACTACAAGCAGAAAGGTGTGGTGAAATCCTTTACAACTACATAAGAAGATGTTGGGATAACAAATGAAGTTGTATCAGGTACACTATTTGTTTGTTCAGATTATGCCAATGTGTTGTTTGATTCAGGGTCTACACACTCTTTCATTTCTGAGAATTTTTCTATTAAATTGGGAATTCCATATCAAGATATGAATATAGAAATTACGGTAAAAACACCTGGAGGAAATGTTGAGACAAAAAGAAAACATAAGAACATTTATTTCCTTGTGTGTGGAAATAATCTACCTGCAAACCTTATTGTTTTGCCTCTAGTAGAGTTTGATGTTATTTTGGGCATGGATTTGCTTTCTGATTATCATGCTAAGAATGAATTCAGAGCTAAAGATGTTTCTTTTAAGAAAGATTTTCAGTTTGTATACAAAAATGAACCCTTGCTTTTGATAAAATATCAGGAAGTTGAGAAACTAGTAAAAGATATAAATGAATGTTACCTTTCCCGTATTGTTGGAAAAAAAGGAACTGTACAGTTTAATGGTTTTCCAGTGGTAAATAAGTACCTTGATGTTTTTCTTGATGAGTTTCCTGGTATTATACCTGATTGGGAAGTTGAATTTACTATTGAATTAGTTCCTGATGCTAAGCCAATTTCAGAACCCCTTATCGAATGAATCAAATTAAAATTTTAGAGCTAACGAAACAATTGTAGGAGTTATTAGATAAGGGTTTAATTCGACCTAGCACATCACCATAGGGTGATCCTATTTTTTATTAAAAAGAAAGATGGTTCAATGATATTTTTCATTTATTATAGTGCATTGAATAACACCACTATTAAGAATAAGTATCCTTTGCCTCATATCGATGATTTGTTTGATCAGATCCCGGGGGTTCAGTATTTTTCGAATATTGATTTGAGATCAGGGTACCATCAATTGAAATTAAAGGAAGTAGACATTCTGAAGACCACGTTTCGTACTAGATATGGCCATTATATATTTTTAATTATGCCTTTTGGTTTAACCAATGCACCTGCTATATTCATGGATCTTATGAATAGAATTTTTCGTGAGTTCTTGGATAAGTTTGTGGTTGGTTAATGGATGATATTTTGGTTTATTCCAAAAGTAATGAGGAACATGAAATTCATTTAAGGGTTGTCTTGCAAACCTTAAAATAAAAGAAACAGTTTGGGAAATTCAGAAAGTGTGAGTTTTGGTTACAAAAAATTTCTTTCCTTGGTCACATTGTTTAAAAAAAATGGAATAACTGATGATCCTGCTAAAAAAAGTTGTTGATGAATGGACAAGACCCAAAAATATAACTGAGATCCATAGTTTTCTTGGTTTGGCAGGTTATTATTGGTGGTTTTTTGAATATTTTTCATGGTTATCTAGTCCAATGACTAAGTTAACTCAAAAAGGTGTCAAGTTCATCTGGACATAAGAATGTGATGATTGTTTTCTGGAATTAAAAATAAGATTGTTGAATGCTCCAGTTTTGGCACTTCTATCCAGAAATGTTGAGTTTGTTATCTACAATGATGCTTCGTTGAAAGGACTTGGTTGTATCCTAATGCAGAATGATTAGGTAATTGATTATGCTTCACGTCAGTTGAAACCACATGAGTTAAATTACCCTACCCATGATTTGGAATTAGCTGTTGATGTTTTTGCTTTAAAAATTTGGAGGCAGCATTTTTATGGAGTAAAATGTTAAATATATACTAACCAAAAAACATTAAAGTATATATTAACTCAGAAATAATTGAACATGAGACAGAGGAGATGGCTAGAATTAATCAAGTATTATGATTGCATGATCCATTACCATTCGGGAAAAGAAAATAATGTGGATGATGCTTTGAGTAAAAAAATTAATGCTTCATTAACCATGTTATGTTTGGAACAAGATCCTTTGGTTTTTTATTTGATAAACTTTTGCATAGAAATTTTTTGTGCAAAAAATTCTATTATTTTTCTTCAGGCGTCAGTGAAATCATCTCTATCAGATAGAATAAATCAAGCGCAGAAAGAAGATAGTGAGTTGTAGAAAAAGGTAGAGTTGGTTCAGAAGGGTAAGTTGCCTTACTTTAACGTTGATAATGATTGTGTTTTTAGATTTTGGAAGAGATTATGGGTGCCTTATGATTCACAGTTGAAGAATGAGTTGTTATGTGAAGCTCATAGTTCCCCATTTTTAGTTCAGACCTTGGAAGATATGCTACGTGCTTGTTCACTGGATTATCAGGGAAGTTGGGACCAACATATTTATTTGGTTGAATTTTCATATAATAACAGTTTTCATTCCAGTATACAGATAACTCCATTTGTGGAATTACATGGAAATCATTGTCGAACTCCAGCTTTTTGGGATGAAGTAGGTGAAAGGAAGATGATGGGACCAGAATTGGTAGAAGAGATGATAAAGAAAGTTCAATTGATTCAGAAGCGCATGAGAACAGCTCAGAGCAGACAAAAAAGTTATGCAGATAACCAGAGGAAGGATCGTTCTTTTGAGGTAGGTGATCATGTGTTTCTCAAAGTTTCTCCATGGAAAAGTTTGATGTGTTTTGGTAAGAAGGAAAAGTTGAGTCCGAAGTTCATTGGACCTTATGAAATCTTGGAGAAAGTTGGATCAGTTGCATACAGAGTGGGTTTACCTCCAAGTTTTTCCTAGGTACACAATGTTTTTCATGTTTCGATTTTGAGAAAGTATATGCCATATCCATCTCATTTTTTGAGCCCAGAGGTAGTTCAGATGGAAGAGAATCTCTCTTATGAAGAACAACCAGTTTAGATTCTTGACCATAGAGAGAAAGTGTTGCAGAATAAGGTAATTCACCAGGTAATGGTTTTGTGGAGAAACCATATGATTGAAGATGCAACGTGGGAATCTGAAAATTATATGAGGGATAAATACCCCCACTTATTTTGATAAGGAAATAAAAATTGCGAGGACGTAATTTCCAAAAGGGGGAATGGTGTAACATCCTGGGTAAATGAAGAATATTAGATTTTCATGTTTATTAATATTTGTGATTTAAATATTAATTTTACTTTAAATGGATTTCTATGTTCGATAGCGTACCCAATATGCAATAACAGGTTTCTTTGAAATCTTACATTGCACACCAGTAATATAATATTATTATTTTAAATGGTAGTTAACTCCTTGACGTTGTAATAGAGGGAATGAAAAAAACAAACTACAATTTTATTATACATGATTTTTAAATGTATTTACATTAATTCAATAAAAAGTTATAGGATTAAAATGTGAATGAATCTAATTTTAAGCATAATTTACATTATAAGGTCGATTTAAAACCTTTTAATAGAGAACCATCTTTAAATATAGTTTTGGTCACTTTAATACATTCTAATTGACCAAATAAAATCCTTCTTTAGAATGGGGACATAAAAATTTACTTTGTGTAAACTTTTGGGATTTTTCTGATAAAGTTCATTTTTAATGAATAGTGAAAATACTGTATTTTATTTCAAAAGTGCCTTTTAATATAATATATTTATATGGTTATATTATCTTTCTAATTAGTTTTAAAGTGAAATTAGAATATATTTTTACCATTTAATCCAATTTTGGTCATTGGAATTAATTTCACTTTGAAATTGGACATAAACAAGTGTCAATCTTTTGATAGTTAATGTTTCTTAAAAACACGCTATTTGTTTTAACAACGAGAATTAATTTTAAAATTAAATAATGAAAATTTTATGTTTTGAATTTGGAAACATAAACATCATTTTTGAATTCCTAATATCAATTATATCTTAGGCTGAATTTTGTGTATTTTTCTGAAAAACTTCAATTTTTGATGAATAGTGAAACCACTTAGTAGTAGTTAAAAAAACCGAATTTTTCATTTAAATGCAATTTTACCACTTCTGTGTATTGAATTTCAAAATTCTAAGATACATTGTTGTTATTAGTAAGTAAAATGAGGTTCAATAATATGAAAATAATTTTTGGTGAATAGTAACTTTTGACTTTTATTTACCGCTGTTAAAGGTAAATAGGGTAATTCAAGGTAAAAAGAATATTATTATAATTCCAAATTACCTTAACAATTTTATTAACCTTATTGGATGAGTAACGTTTGACCATGATAATCCTTGGGTCGATTTTGGGACCCCATGGTGCCACTTATGAATGATAATGACACTTTAGATTAATTAATTTAATGTAAAGACAAAAATGACAAAAACAAATATCTTTTAATAAATTAATTTTAATATGAAGTTATATAAGCAATATTTTTGACTATGAATTCTAATTTTAAATCTAAAAACATTTCCTACATCATGGTATTTCTTTATAATTTTTAGGAATCAAATAAATTAAATTATTTATGACACAATAATGATGTTGTATTTACCTCATTAATAAATGATTTAAATAAATAAGATTATAATGATTAAAATATTATTAAAAAATGACAAATTATGATTAGATGATTTTATTTCTAATATGAGTCACCTTATCTTCGACCTTAATTATTTCTAGACCTTTTGAAACTGAAGATATGTTTATAATAAAATAATGTTTTCACACATTCCTAAAGAGCCCCTCCTCCCCCTTATAAAAGGAGGCCACTTCTAACCAATTCATCACACCTATAAAGACTTTTTTCTCTTCCAAAATCTTCCCAATTAATATCCCTACATCCCTCTACACATCCTAGAATCTATACCTAAGGTAGAAGGAAGTTTAAAAGTCCTTTTGGTTCAAACCAAAGGAAGTTACCCAAATTAAAGGTAACAATTTCTCTTAAATTATTTTCTTTTATTTTACTTCTCCAAACACTAAACTCTTTCTATTCCTTTATTTTGTAACAACATCAGTGTCCTATATATACTAGGATGTTTTTATGATAAGTATTCAAAAAAAACTTACACACATCTCCATCTAAGGGATGAATAACACAATGTTTCTGTGGATCACAAACTAACGCCTCATGAAATGATGATTGTTTGATTATCTCTTACCGCCTATCAAGGTGGCCATTATGATGGCACTGTATTTATATATTTTATATATTATGTTTTTTTTCTTTATGCTTCTGTAATTTCTATTTATAACATGCCTTTATGGTTTCCATTACGGGTATACGAGATAATCTCATTAGAGGAAGTGCGGAGTACCGCCCCTCAAAGTGATATGACTCGTTAATGCCATATGTGGGATGTATAAAGAATTAAGTTAATTATATTATATATGATATTATATATGAAATTATAATTTAATTATAATATACCTATTTATAATTATGTTTTAATTCCATTAAAATAATAAATAGAAATGAAAGTAGCGTTCATGCATACGTACGACTTACTGTCTCTATGAACGGTGCATTTCATTTCTTACCTCAAAATGTTATGTACTACAATAAATATATGTATATACTAGATATATATGATATATATGGTATATAAATCATGAATATCATTATGGATATAATGGACTATTGACCACATGGACAACTTGTTAATATAAGGTATTCATTTTGGACTCAAGTACCAAATATCGACAAAATGAACGTTATGAACTTAAATGATTAGATAATATTTATAACATGGAAATAAGTGATATAAAATGATTAATAAACTTAAAAAATGATCTCAAGATACTAGAATTTAAATTTAGTTTATTATTCAGGATATTAAAGAACGAACGGGTCAAGTCGGACACGAGGTAAGGGACTTCGTCTCAATCTCCTTTCATTGAGGCATATTTAGTTTTATACACAACATTATTTTATATGGTGTATAAAACCCTTTGAATTTTCATTTAATTCAAAGGGAATATTTTTATACAAATTATTTTACTAAATGACAAAAATTAATGTTTTTTTTAAATGTAAGCAGTGACAATGAACTTTCCGCCACCGTGAGTATTATTTGATCTTCGGCTTCCTTAACAAGACGTAATGTTTTTAAAAGGAAAAATAAATACCATATAATATTTTTATGTATTTTTTTATTGAAAATGACTTTGAGAATGGATTTATTATTTCAATATCTTGAAATTATATTTTATTATTGCAATGTGGAAATGTTATCTTTCATTTATGCTTATGTTATGTGTTATTATCATGTTATGGTTCTTGGGAATTTTTTATGTATACAGGTTGTTCCGTGATAAACTGAGGGTGGGTGAGCCCGACATAGCTCTCCAATGAATTGGGTAACCTGACAGAGGTAAACGTGAATGTTTCTCCTATGAGATTTAGGGAATATAATGTGATGGGTATTCCAAAGTAACTCCCTATATAGATTTGACAACTACAATGTAAGTATGATATGGATTCCCCAAGTTACCTTTATGATTTATTATTTCTATGTGTTATTCATAAAATCATATTATTTCATGAGGTAAGTAAAAGAGTTCATGTTTTGTATGTATTTCTGAACAAATTTCTTCTTTCTTTGTCTTATAACCCTTATTGAGATTTTTATGCTCATCCCAATTATTGAAATGTTTTCCCAAGACTTAAAGATGAATAGGGTAAAGTATGGGATCAAGGAAAAGTAATGTTGTCTTAAACATGGAACAAGACATGAATTTTTTTTGAGAGTTCATGTTTTGTAAAAAAAATGGAAACTGTTTCAAAGTGTCTACTTCGTAATCATTTGAGATGTAATAGTTATGTCCTAATTATCTAAAACTCTACAGCTGAAAAGATCCTCAATGTGAATTATTCATTTAATTCAATACTATTTAAGGTTTAAGGATGTGTCCTTATACTCATCATCACTATCTATCGAGGGATAGAATGGAATCAAAAGAAGGAACTCTCTCTTACCAGTTAATAGATGGAAAATAGGGAGTACATATAAAAAGCTAAAACATTAATATAGCTATATAAAATCTCAAATCTTTCAAATCTTCCATCATATGAATTAGAATAAATAAATTTAACTTTATTTCTATCTTTAATTTCTTAAACCAGTCAAAAAATCAATTTTATAAAAATAAACCAAAAGTGATAAGAAAATTTCCATGCATTCCTCTTCGGGAGAATACTTGAGGTTATCTACTATATTTTACTAGGTAATGAAATGAATTTTCCATGACCAATTATAGGCATTAATCACCCTCTCCCAACAAAATACCAAACCTAGAAGGCATAAGGTGTAATCTAAATAGGTTATTTGAGGAGAAGGTATATGTCATAACAAACCAATTTCAAGTTTATTTCTTATTCTCACTCCTTTAAATCTTGTTATACCCTGAATATATAATAACATTAATATATAGACTATAATTAAATTTTATTATGTCTATATAAAAACCTTTATTCACCTCCTTCTCCATCTAATAGAAAACAAAACAATTATTCATGCATACATATGGATTACTACCTTGCAAACTGATGTATTTTTTTTACATCATCACCTATCATGGATAGTTATAATGAATGATTATTTATATATTATATTCATAAAATAATTATCACAATGTAAAGATAATATATCATACATTTTCTAACATTTATATCCATTGAAAAATTAAAACGTCGTTCATACGTACGTATGGATTACCACTCCCTGAAGTGATTCGATTTATTTTACTTTAACACCTTACATGGATGGTTATAATTTGGGAAATAATTAACTAATTAAAATTTTATAACATTATTAAGATTCTATAGATGATGTAATTATGACCCCTTTGAAAATGGTCAATGCACTAATGTTATTTTGAGGATATAGATAGAACGTCCTCAAAACAACCAATTTGAACTCTAACATTCTATCAACTAAATAAAACATCGTAATAAATGACATAAAATTGATAATAATAAATAAATGAATCTAATTTTTTATTAATAATGTATAAAACTGTTATAATTTTATTATTCATGATTTCTAAAGTCTTTGAAGCATGATGGAACTTATGGTAAGGTATTTCATATCTCAAGTCACTTTCTTTGAGAATCAATCCATTTCCACCACAAATTTTCTATTTTTGTGGTGTAAAAAAATACCTTATGGTTTTATTTTAGCATTACATTATAAAATTAAAATTCTTAAAAGTCTATTACATGTTATTTCCTTTAATGCTTCATTGGTTCAAAATTAATCATGTCGTAAGGGACACTTTACCTTAAAACCTATTTTTAAATATTGTTTTGATTTATTTTATAAACATGTTACCTTCATGAATATATTATTAAAATTAGTAAGGTGTATTTATATATAAATAAATGAATTATAAAGGCCATTTTATGTAACTTTTTAATTTATTTCAATAGTTTTCAAAAGGGTTTTTAGTTATTTTATATATAAAATTTTGAATTTCTTTATAAAAAGAAAAAGGAATGTTATATTTTAACTTATATGTCTTGATTGACTATTCCCATTTTCACAACCTTTATTCATCATTTATATTACTTTACAAGATTCTATATTTTTTCAATGAAAACCCTTTTCAAATTTTTATGATAATTTTTTTTAATAAAGGTTTTTAAAAATAATGAAAATCTCAATATCTGAATGTGTTTTCCTTTTGGTTTAAAAAGAGTATTTTAAGGAATTTATAATGAAAATGTGAAAGATTAATTATTTTTACATGATAGGGTTCTTGTTCATTATATATAATGAGGGGTGATCTTGATGTAGCATATATGATGGACGAGCCTGACACAACTTATATGAAGAGTGATCCCAGTATAGCTCTCCAATGCATTGAGTAATATTACATATCATCAAAGGAAAGAAGTAGGGAGTTAAATGGGGAGGTTTATCCTGTTTATTTAATTGGGATCTACTAATTTATGATATTTATGAAAAAGTTCATGAATATAATACTGTAAAATTCCCACAATAGTTTCTAATTGATTTATTTGGGTATTAAAGTTTTTATTGAGAAAAAGAATTTCCCTTATATGGGTTTGATTTATTTTATATTATAAAATAATAAATAAAAAATGTAAAAATTTCATGGGTTTACATGTTTTCAGTGACTAACATATTTTTTCCCTTTATATCCCTATTAGGCTTTTTTTGCTCATCCCTTATTTTCAAATGTTTTTCAATTGATCTAAGGATGAGTAATTTTTTTAAAAAAGTAATGATTTAATCCATGGAAAATCATCTAAAATGAAACAAAAGTTACTTGAATGAAATAATGGTGTAAAATTAAATATTTAATTTTATGGAAAAAATCAATACTATTTGAAAACGTACACATTGTTATTTAATGTTTCACCTAATTCTCGGAAAATATAAACATAAAAGATACTAGAAATGAAATAAAGTGAATTCCTGTCTAATAAGTATAGAATAATTTAAATATGGATCGTTTTAATTATGGTTTCTTATTGTTGGTATCAAAGGAAAGGTTTTGGTAAATTTAGATGTTAAGATCATATTAATTTATAACTTCACAGGTTAATATGCTAATAATAATTAATCTTATGTTGGGTTTAGGTTAACATGGATAAGAATAATAAACATAAGGTGACCTAGGTTAAACCTATGGAGAATCAAAATTATCATTTAATAAGGTAATGGAATCTAAGAGAAATACATTCATTAGATAGACTAATCAAATTCATTTAATTGTTCAATTTTATTTTCTTAAAGAAATATTGGGTTTTTACTCAAAAGTTTTCTTCATTAAGGTTATATTTATTCTTCAATATGGATGGAAAGAAATCAAACACAAAACAAATTTATCTTCTAGAGGATTCACCTACTATAATAATTGAAAAATCATACTCATATAATTTATAAGACTTCATTAGTATTCAAATTACCGAAAAACACTTTATAATGTATCCCAATCCTCTTCTGTACTTTGATATCATAAAGGTCCTTATGAAATGTTTGACCAATTTTTAAAAAAACAATTTTCTCATCATACCTATTTTATAAAATAAAATAATGGTTTTAATCATTTTTTTATAATTTATTTCTTAGATAGAGGACATCAAACTGTCTACTTAGCTACAAAAGAGGGTGAAATTCGATTATCTTATGTATTTATCTAGTTCTCTATTTTTTTGAATTTAATTAAAAATAACCCTTTTTTGAATATATCAAGTAAAAAAATTCTAATGTATCATGGAAAGAAGTTCATGATAATATATAAAAGTCATATTGTAACACCCTAAGTCCAGCTTTCAGTTGTGATATTTGTTTTACATTGATCTTCTTGACTTTTGTTCCAATTATCGACTATTCCTTCAATTTTTTCCTTTAATGGATTTGGGTTATGGTTCTATTTTGAGATAATAGTATGGGTTTGAGTGTTTGGATTAAGGGTAGATATTGTTCTAAATATAGAAAATAAACATTTAGTTAATCAACTAGATAGTGAGACCCATTAGCCAGCTTGTGGTGTTTCCAAAGGTGAAACCATACTTCCTAGAACCACCCACTGACTTGTGTTAGCTAGAAGCATGCCAATGACAATAGTTTGTTTGAGTAAATGATGGGTAGTATCATAATATCATTGCTTAAAATTTCCATTTAATTTCTGTAACCACCTCCCTCAAACCTAAATTGAACCATTCGACATTAGATGCTCTCATGATGTGATTTTTCCCTACCAAAATTGGAATTTTCATGGATCAAAGTACTGATTAAAGCGTTGAATCTCTTTCGATAATTATAACCTCAATTCAATTTTGAGTTCATCTTTCCTAATGTTTCCCCTTCTTCTAGGAAGAATTATTCTTTTATTGATGACGAATCTGGATATTAATTTATGAATTTTATGTATAGGTTGCCATATCAGTTGATTCTAGTCCTTCATCTATCTCATATTTTTGATCACTTGTTGGGTGATTGATGATACATTGATATTGGTTACATGGTTTTTCAATATAGTCCAAATCAATTAAAGCATTTTTTTTCTCATTTTATTTTAAACGGATTTATAATTAGTTTCCAAACCATAAATTAAAATTCTTGATATTTTTTTAAATATAATTTTGTGTGAGGTGTAACCATTTATTGATGGATTTTTAAATAAAGTGTTGATTTTTGAGAAATTATTTTTAATTGAAATGAATGATTTGATGAATGGATTTGATGATGAATCATGAGAAATGAAGTCATAAAATTATTTCTAATGAAATGACTTGTTTTCGAAGGAATACATTTGATTGAAAACCACATAGTGTTGGATTTTGAAATGAAAAAGGAATGTTAAAAAAGTGGTTTGGGACTTATTGAAACATGATTGATGAAACTAATTTAAGATGAATGATTTTATCCATGATTTATTTTTTGAAGCACATGGGAACATGGTTAGTAAGGTGGGTAGTCTAGGAAAAGAATGATAGGCACATATTATCTCTATATTAAAATGGATTGATGATAAAGATTCCAAATGAACTTTAATGAGGGTTGTGATTTCATTCATTAGGGTGGCCTCCTATTCCCCTTAGGACTGAGATTTTGTGAAGCATGAACACCGGAATATATAATTCACTTGGAGTGTGAGGATCCTTGAACCTTGAAATAAGTTACGATAGGATTATAACCATTGAATTTTGATTGAAAATGAATTATATATGCTAGTGTTTATATGAATTTTTATTCATGTCTATTTGATGAAAATATTGATCATGTCTATTTTTATGGAAATAATTATTCATTCCTAATTTTTTTTGAAATGGTTTAAAAAGTATGTTTTCTTGTAAATTATTGAAAATATTATTATTCCATATTTTATTTAGTGTTTGGAATATTTGGATTATTTTTTATGGACTTATTATTGAATGTATTTGTTGGATACTATTGAGATAGTTTTTCTCACAACATAAATGGGTGTTTGGGGATATATATACATTATTTTTATAGGTATAGGAAAATGAAAAATACCAGTTGGGGGTGGTGGGTATTCTTGATAGTGGGACCATGGGTGTTTGTGATGAAAGGTGGAGTTTTTGATCCTAATGGTACAAGGATATCTCATTGGTGATGTTCTCTTTGGTTAATGTGCTATATTAGATTTTAATTTTGTATCGAGTTATGTACCTACCATTTTTTGGTAATTTTTACATTTGACAGTATTGTTATACCGAATATGTATGATTTATTTCTACTACTCTTGTATTGGTTGATTTTTTTTGGTGAAAAAATCATTCCCGTAGACAGTTTTTGATTTCAAAGCACTATTCAACTACTTTTGGGGATCATGAATTCCTTTTGGGCCATGCCAAAGTTGATTCAAGTTTAAATTTAGAATGTTATCTGGAATGTTTCATGAATAATTGGTATTAATAGAATGTGTTGTCACTCCTTGGATGCTGATCTGTAGTTTGAGATAACTTAGCATAAAAGAGGTAAGATTTGTGGTACTTTATGGGAAGGTTACAGGTGAGTTCATATCCATCTCTCATCATTGAAATCCTTAATTTACCATGGGTGGTTATAAAAGTGTCTTTGAAGAATTAATTGATATAGTTCTAGACATTTACCAAACTCTAATCTATGATTTAAATTTCCAAGAAGAGTTTTAGATGATAGAGTTAATGTTCATGTGTATCTTGACTAATGTTTCCTTGTTGATAGTTGATGTTTTTTATACCATGCCCCCATGAGGAAATATGACTAGGCTTAAAGACTAAGCTATTGATGAACCATAATATGTGAACTTTCCAATTGACTGAAACCTCATAGAGGTAGTATTGTGCACAGTTTGAGCTCTGGACTAAGGAGGTGAAATTTCCATGGTACTGTATAGAGGAGTGAAAAATTGAATGTATAATATTAAGGAATGAGTCCAGGAGATTGTTCAGTAGAAAGCACAATCCTTACATAAAATTCATGATTCTAAAGAGGTGGTGGGTTTTTTGGGAAATATTGAGGGACTCTTTATGTTCTTAGCGATGATAAATTCTATTAAACTGAAGTGGTCCATCTTAAATATATAGGTTACTAGTAGGAGAGGGTGTGATTTTATAATTCCAGTAAGGAAGAATGAGGGATTGGAGTGGAAAGACATCAAGACCCTTTTTATAGAGAAATTGTTTCTATATTTGATATTATTGGATAAGCCATGTAGTTTTTCATCCTTGACAAAGGTCATTGGACAATGAATTTATATGAATATAATTTTGATGAACTTTCTTAGTTTTCAAAAAAGGTGATTTTGAATGAGAAAATAAAGTCTTGATTGTTTTATATGGTTCCTTGATCTTTTATCCAATCTCAAGTCTTTATAATGAATCTTAACACATATGATGATGTGCTAGATAAGGCTATGATGGCAGAAATTCACATATCTAGTAAATCAATGTCAATAAAAGTTAATTATACTCTTATTAGCATCTTTAGTGGTTCCTTTAATGGGAATAAGATGAAAAATGAGCTTCATCATGGAAATATTGGGGTTGTTACTTGACATTAAACTTCCCCCCACATACTATAGTGCCCAAGGCCTACCAACTAGATTCTAGTGTAGCATGATTGGTAACTCAAAGAATTATTTCATATAATCACCAAATATTTGTCGGTCATATAGATTTTCATTCCACTTTTAGAGGGGTTTCCATATATGTAACACTATGTGTAATGTCATGGGCTTGTCAATATCGAGAGGAACTATGGAATAATAAGATTATTAAAGAATAATTGGGTTTTGTCCATAGGTATCAGGAATGGAGAAACTTAAAATATTGAATGAATCTCTAGTGGGAATTGATGTTGGTACTATGGCAGTGAGATGTACCATTTTTATTACTCAATCTTTAGTGAATACTTTATTTCATTATCGTAAATATCATTCTATTGAATCATCCTAACCATTTACCTATTGAATATTCCAATGGATATCATTCCTTATGTGATTAATATTACAACACATCTCAGGATGAAGAGGGTGAAGGGTATCTGATTCCCCTCTTTTTCCTTTTCGTTGTTATAGATTGATCTCATTTAGAATAATTTGGCTCTTAAAATGAATTCCATAGATTTTATTCTTGGGAATGAATGGTTGTTTAGTCATAAATATAGTATTTTTTTATGTCAATCATATGTAATTTGTTTCCCATGATGGGAAGTTCTGTGTTTTCCAGGGATAATGAGACCTGAGGTCTCGATGAGAGGGACCTCTTATTATAGAGTTGGGTAGGATGATATCTTTTTATACTATTGAACCAGAGTAGAAAGTATCTCGTAGTAAACTTCATATAGTAGCTTTTAAATTCCCCAAATTGTTTTCGTTTGACCTTTCTATATTACCACACGAGAGTCAGGTAGAGTTCTCTATGAACTTAGTGATGATTACTTATCCAATATCTAATCCCTCATACCACATGACACCAGCTAAAATAAAATAATTAAGTAATTAATTTCATAACTTGATATCCAAAGGCTATATTCAACCTAGTGTGTCACATTGGCCATCACCAGTTCTTTTCTCTTAGAAGGATAATGGAACCCTTCACTTATTTGTTGATCACCGGAAGATCAATCAAGTTATGCTAAATAATAAGTACCCATTTATCCAAAATCACTACTGGAAATAGTATATTTCCCAACGGTTCAGAACCATTGGGATAGGCTGCAGAACCATTGGTATATCTTATACCAACGGTTCTGCCAACTGTAGGGAAGTAAGACGATGGGAAAAAGTTTTCCCAATGGTTTATGTAAAACTGTTGGGATAGGTTAGTTACATTAACCTATACCAAGGGTTTGGTTGAACCATTGGTATAATGTTTTCCAATGGTTCAACCAAATCGTTGGTAAAAACTCTTCTAGAAACCTTTTCCAATGGTTTAAAAACCATTGGGAAAGGGTTTTTACCAACGGTTCTCATAGAACCATTGGTAAAAACATCCTACAAAATTTATGCCAACGGTTTGAAACCATTGGTATAGGATATGCTATGAAAATTGCACAGCAGCCTGTAATTTTCACATTAGGGTCTGCAATCCCATTCCTGCATGCTATAATTCTGTCCATTGTGCTGTAATTCTCCATTCCCTCTCCTTTCAAACTATTTAACATATAATGCATACACATTTAACATTGCACCTTGGAACTATACACATCCATAATTAAATCATAATTCATAATGTAATAATAAACATAAATAATTTATTTAGAATTCAATTTAAAACATAGATGAAAATTATATGTCGAATCCGGAATTCAATTCATAATTGAATACATACATAATTTAGTTATCAATTATCAATAAAATACATAAAAAACTGAATAAGTAATTATATGTGTTATACACAATTAAGAATACATACAAGTGGATTTTACTAAAAATGATGTCCATTTTAAACATTATACATACACTTGGAGTGATACTAGCCACAACATGTCTCGGATTGAGGCGGGTTTGACTCATACACATCACATATGACCCATGGATCATTGTCCTAAAGTATCAACATATTCCGAAAGCGTTTGGTCGGTCACAAAAGAGAGGCACTTTGATTGGTTCCGGCCACACCACGCCTCATATTGAGGTGGGGTTGACTCATACATGTCATACATGACCCATGGATCATTTTCTGAATGTTTCACTTGAATCCGAATGCGTTTGGTCAGTTTTCTGTATGCCAGTTGTAATTTTCACTTATAATGTTGTCCATTTCAAATAAAACTGAGACACATCGAGTTGTGCCAGCCACACCGCGCAACAGATATAGTCAGGGTTTACTCATACACGCCACAAATTACTTGAGGATAATTGTACTAATGTTTAAATGGAATCCGAATGTTTTTGGTCGGTTTTTCTTATGTCAGTTGTTGGTTTCAATTAATATGATGTCCATTTTAAACAAAAGAGAGACACTATGAGTGGTGCTGGTAACACCGCCCCTCGGATTGAGGTGGGTTTGACTCAAAAATGTCACAAATGATCCATGGATCATTTTACTAAAGCTTCTACAAAATCCGAATGTGTTCGGTTGGTTTTCCATATGTCAGTTGTTGTTTTCACTTAAAATGATGCCCATTTAAAAAAAAGAGAGACACTTTGAGTGGTGTCAGCCACACCATGCCTCAGATTGAGGTGGGGTTGACTCTTACACATCACATATGACCCATGGATCATTTTACTAATGTTTCAACGGAATCCAAATGTGTTTGGTTAGTTTTCTGTATGTTAGTTGTTGTTTTCACTTAAAATGATATCCTTTTGAAACAAAAGAGAGACACTTTGAGTGGTGTTGGCTACACCGGGCCTCAGATTGACGCAGGGTTGACTCATACATGTCAAATACAACCCATGTATCTTTTTCCTAGAGAATCAATAGATTCCAAATGCATTTGGTTGGTTTTCCGTATGTCAGTTGTTCTTTTCACTTAAAATTCCATCCTTTTTAAACAAAAGAGACATAGTTAGGGTGCTACTGGCCACACCATGCCTCAGATTGATGCGAGGTTGACTCTTACACATCAAAAATGTCCCATGGATCGTTTTATTAAAGTTTAAATGGAATACGAATGCGTTTGGTTGGTTTTCCTTATGTTAGTTGTTGTTTTCACTTAAAATGATGTCCTTTTGAAACAAAAGAGAGACACTTTGTATAAGGCCCCAGCCTTAAACCTTACTTAATATTGAATTAAATGAATAATTCACGTTGATGATCTTTTCAGGTTTAGAGTTTTAGAGAATTAGAACATAACTATTACATCTCAAAAGATTACAAAGTAGTCACTTCTACTAAGTTTCCATAATAAAAAAAAACTCTTAAAAGAAACATGTCTAGTTCCATGTTTTATATAGCATGACATTCCCTTGATTCCATCCTTGACCTTATTCCACATTAAGTCCTGTGAAAAACATTTCAAAAAAAACTTGGGGTGAGCATAAAAAGCTCAGTAAGGGATACACAAAGAATGAAAATTGTTAGTTTTTTCAAAACAACATGTAAACCATGTATACTTTATCAAAGTAATACTTTTCACCTTTATGAAGTAATAAAAACTCTTCACTGAATAAAGTATCATTACTTACCTTTTTGTAACCAAAGGATTACCATAAAACCCATATAAAGAACACATAACATATATAAAGGTAACTTGGGACATAAACATACTTAAGTGGAATAACCATACGGTCGACTTCCACACATATCACTTAATGGAATAGCCATACGGCCAATTTGCATACATACTTAATGGAATAGCCATACGGCCAACATCCATACCCAATGCATTGGAGGTTATAACGTAACCACCCGTCCTTCTATTCACGGCACCACCCGTCATATGGTTTATAACGTAACCACCCGTTAAAATGTCCAAGTACCAATATAAAATCATAAAACATAAAACCAATATAAAGGAATGATAACATTTCCACATTTCAATCACAATATATCATAAATATATTGACATAATAGAATCCTTTTTCAAAACCATTTTCAATACCAAAATACATAAAAGAGTATATGGTATTTATTTTATTCTAAAAACATTACGGCTTGTTGAGAAAGCCAAAGACCAAATAATACTCACGGCGGCAGAAAAGGTCGTTGTCACCGCGTACGAAAAAAAAACATTCCTTTTTGTCGTTTAGTAAAACGCTTCATAGAAAAAGATTCCTTTTGTATAAAAGTAAAAGTCAAAGGGGTTTATACACAGTATAAAAGAAAGTTGTGTATAAAACGAAATATGCCTCAATGAAAGGAGATTGAGACGAAGTCCCTTACCTCGGGTCCGACTTGACTCGATCGTTCTTTAACGTCCTGAATAATAAACTTGAGTTAATTTATACTTGATTAAGAACCTTTTTAAAGTTCATTATTCCTTTTATATCACTTATTTCCATGTTATAAACATTATGTAACCATTTAAGTTAATAATGTTTGTTTTGTCAATATTTGGTTCTTAAGTCGAAAATGGACTTCTTACAATTACATGTTGTTCGTGTGGTCAAAGGTTCTTTATATCCAGAATGAAATTCCCGATTTGGATATAATATGTATCATATATATCCAGCATATACATGTATTTATTATATTACATAATCATTTAGAGGTAAGAAATTAAATGCACCGTTCATGGAGACGGTAAGCCGTACGTACGCATGAATGCTACTTTCATTTCTTTGTCATATTAATGGAATTAAAACTAAATGAGAGGTATGTATATTTTAATTCCAGAATTATATTAATCATTTAGATATATCATTAATTATATATATCCATTATATACATGTACTTTTAATAGTACATTACATTTGGGGATAAGAAATGAAATGCACCGTTCATGGAGACGGTAAGCCGTACGTACGCATGAACGCTACTTTCATTTCTATCTCATACTTTAATGGAAAGAAATAATAATGATATAGAGGTATATTATAATTCCAGTATAACATCATATATAATAACTTTAAATCCATCCTTTACATGTCCCACATATGGCATTAACGAATCACATCACTTTGAGGGGGCGGTAGTCCGCACTTCCTAAAATGAAGATATCGTGTTTACCCGTAATGGAAACCATAAAGGTATGCCCAAAATGAATAAAACAGAAGCTTAATGAAAAAATAAACATATTATATATCATATATAAAAATAGTGACATCATAATGGCCACCTTTGAAGGTGTTAAATGAGTATTGAACAATCATCATTTCGGGAGGCAGAATTTCGCCATCCACGGAAACTGTATGTTCTTTAACCATTTGATGTAGTTGTGTGAGAGTTTAGCTCAAATAAATCTTATAACAACATCCTAGTATATTGAAGATACTGGTGTTGTTACAAAATAATTAAATAAAAAAAAGTTTAGGGGGTTGGAGAAACAAAATAAAACAAATGAACATGAGAGAATGAATTACCTTTAAAAGTGTAACTCCCTTTTGATTTGAGCCTAAAGGCTTCCTTTGAAAGGATTATTCCCAAAGGGAGTCCTCTAGGATGAGGATAGGGATGTGGAGAGAGTAAATGGGCAGGGGTTGGCCGAGCCGAAGGCTTGAGGAGTGTGTGAAATGAGGTAGATGTGGGGGCCTTTTATAAGAGGAGAGGAGGGGCACTTTTGGAAAGTAAAGAAATATTACTTTATTTGAAAATGTGTTTCGGTTTTAAAAGGTTCCACATTGCTATAATTCATGGATAAGGTGATAAGGGTTCGAAACCCACTCATCCAATTGGTTTTTAACATGTGTAGTTCATAGATATTACATTATCATTCTATTTTATTTAAATCGTCAAATAATGATGTCATCGCTGCATCATTATTATGTCATAAATAATTTAATTTATTTAAAGTCTAAAAATTATAAAACAAATACTATGATGTAGTAAATCTTTTTATATTTCCAATTACTATTTATAATCAAAATTTGAACTTGTATAACCCTACTTAAAAATTGTTTTAGTAAAACAACTCATGTTTGTGTCAATTTAATTTTAACATTAAATAAAAATATATTATTGTCATTTTCCAACTAAAGTGGCTCCATGGGGTCCCCAAGTTGGGCCATGGCTTGTCTTTGTCGGCCATGACTCACCCAATAGGTGTAGGACAGGTGTCATGGTGTTTTCACATTCTTATAATATCATTTTTACCTAAAATTACACTAATTACCTCTAATCGCGATTAAGAACATAATAAGTTACTATTCACCAAAAAATTATTAGAATCTCATTGAACCACATTTTACTTCTTAATGACAACCATGTATGTCGGATTTTTGAAATTCGAAACACAATGATGGAAAAATTTCATTTAAACGGAAAATCAGTCTTTATAAGTACCACTTAGTGGTTTCACTATTCATCAAATATTGAAGTTTTTCAGAAAATTACCAAAAATTCACCCTAAGCTATATTTGATATTAAGAATTCAAAAATTAAGTCTATTGTACAAAATTAAAATCATATAAGTCAAATTAATTAATTTAATAATTAATTCCCACTGTCATGACAAATAGCGTGTTTTTGTGAAATAATAAGTATCAAAAGATTGACACTAGTTTAAGTCCAATTTCAATGTGAAATTAATTCCAACGACCACCATTGGATTTAATGGTAAAATTATTTTCTAATTTCACTTTAAAACAAATTCAAATAATAATCTAATAATATAAATAAATTAGATCAAAAAGAGGTTTTGAATTAAAATACAACATTTTACACTATTCATAAAAAAAATGAACTTTATCAGAAAGGTACCAAAAATTTACACAAAGTAAATTTTGATGTCCCGATTATAAAGAAGAGTTATATTTGGTCCAATAGAATTTATAAGATCGATCAAAACTATATTTAATGACGGTTCTCCGTCAAAAGGTGATAAGTGGACATTTCGTGAAAATTAGGGTATAAATGCCTAAAATTGAACGCTTTCCGTATTTTAAGCCTTTATCATTTATTGGGTAAATTTAAAAACATTTAAAAACATATATAATCATATTTTAGTTATTTATATCCATTCCCACCAGTACAACGGCTACTTGTTAACTAACATTTAAAATAATATTATTTTATTACTTGTGTGCAACGTAAGTTTTCAAAGAAACTCATCATTGCGTATCGAGTACGCTATCGAACATAGAAACCCCATTAAAATAAAATTAATATTTAATTCGTAAATATTAATTAATATGAAAATTCTTTATTCTTTATTTACCTGGGATGTTACATCCTTCCCCCCTTTTGGGAATTGCGTCCTCACAATTTTTTTCAGTTATCAAAATAAGTGGGGGTATTTATCCCTCATAGCATTTTAAGATTCCCATGTTGCCTCTTCAATCATGTGGTTTTTCCACAAAACCTTTACCTGGTGAATCACCTTATTCCGTAACACTTTCTCCCTATGGTCCAGAATCTGGACCGGTTGTTCCTCATAAGATAGGTTCTCTTCCAGCTAAACTACCTCTGGGCTCAAAACATGAGATGGATCTGGCATATACTTCCTCAACATCGAAACATGAAAAACATTGTGTCCTGAGATAAACTCGGAGGTAAAGCCACTCGTTATGCAACTGATCCAACTCTCTCCAGAATTTCGTATGGTCCAACGAACCTTGGACTCAACTTTCCTTTCTTACCAAATCTCATCACACTTTTCCATGGTGATACTTTGAGAAAAACATGATCACCTACCTCGAAAGATAGATCCTTCCTCTGGTTATCCGCATAACTCTTCTGCCTGCTCTTAGCTGTTCTCATGTGTTTCTGAATCAGCTGAACTTTTTCTGCCATCTCTTCTACCAATTCTGGTCCCATCAACTTCCTTTCACCCACTTCATCCCAAAATGCTGGAGTTCGACACCGCTTCCCATATAATGCCTCAAATGGTGCAATCTGTATACTGGAATGAAAACTGTTATTATAAGAAAACTCAACCAAAGAAATTTGTTGGTCCCAACTTCCCTGATAATCCATAGAACAAGCTCGTAACATACCCTCCAATTTCTGGATTGTTCGTTCTGACTGCCCATCTGATTGAGGATGAAAAGCTGTACTAAAATTTAATTCAGTACTCAACGACTTCTGAAGGCCTTTCCAAAAGTTAGAAGTAAACCTGGGATCACGATCTGATACAATGGAGAGAGGAACTCCATGTAACCTGACTATCTCTTTAAGATACAAACGGGAAAGTTGATCTAGAGAGAAATTATCTCGTATAGAAAGGAAATGAGAAGATTTGGTCAAACGATCAACAATAACCCAGATTGCATTATTACCTCGAGATGTCTTCGGTAATCCCACAACAAAGTCCATGGATATGTTTTCCCATTTCCACTCTGGCACTGGTAAAGTTTGAAGCATCCCTTTTGGTAACTGCCGCTCTGCTTTAACCTGTTGACATGTCAAACACATCACAGTAAAATCAGCAATGTCTCTTTTCATTCCATCCCACCAGTAATACTCCCTCAGATCTCTGTACATCTTAGTACTGCCAGGATGAACTGAAAACAGGGAACTATGAGCCTCACATGACAACTCATTCTTCAATTGTGAATCACAAGGCACACATAACCTCTTCCCAAACCTCAAAACACAAACACAAACTTATCCAAGAACTCATGGAAAATTTTATTCATAAGGTCCATGAATACAGCAGGTGCATTGGTTAACCCAAAAGGCATAACTACAAATTCATAATGGCCATATCTAGTATGGAACGCAGTCTTCAGAACGTCCGCTTCTTTAACTTTCAACTGATGGTACCCCGACCTCAAGTCAATCTTCGAAAAATACTGAGCTTTCTGGAGCTGATACCACTTCATTCGATGGACCACCATCTACTGAAGTTGTTGCAAAGGATTTTACCACCCCTTTCTTCTTGTAGTCTGGCTGCATTCCCCCAGTTGAGTTCTTCGTTGGACACTCGTTTTCATAATGACCCATTTCATTACACTTAAAACATCTTACCGTTGGCTTTTCATTTCCTGCTTGATCATCTTCCTTACAGTTACGAGCAATATGACCAGACTTACCACACCTAAAGCACTTACCAGACTTGGATAAACATTCTACAGGATGCATTTTACCACGCTTCTCACAGGACGGATATTTGGTTTTCTTACCTCCTTGCTTCTTTGATGAATTCTTCCCCTTTTCTTGCCAACTAGACCTCTTATTCTGTTGTTTGTAATAGAACACCTGATCATCGGCAAACTCCATTTCCACATTATCCACACATCGAACAATTTTTTCATAACTTTTGAACTCACGAGAAGCTAAATCCCTTCGATACTTTGGCTTTAACCCTGAGTAAAAACGGTTTATTTTACTATCAAGATCTCATATAAAGTTTGGAGCATACCTTGCCAATCGAGTGAACTTTTCTTCATAAGCAGCCACTGAATCATCCTCCTACCTCAATTCTAGGAACTGTTTTTCCATCCTAAGACGAACCACCTTAGGAAAATATTTCTCAAAAAACATACCTTTGAATTCGTCCCAGTGAAGATCCTCAATCTCATAACTATCCCTTATATTCTTCACCATCGACCACCACTGGTCAGCTTCACGTTCAAAACGGTAAATAGCAAGACTAACCTTTTGATGTTCTGAACACCCCATGACATCAAAAATCTTCTCCAGTGCTTTAATCCACCCATCAGCTTGTACAGGGTCAGATGATCCTCTGAATGATGGGCGATGTTGCCTCATGAAATGTTCCACCACTGACATGTTCCTCTGCAGTTGATATTGCTGATCTCGTGCATGGATACCACCACCATTTATAGCCTGAGTCAACTGTGCCATCACTGCAACGAACTGTTGAGTTCCGATTCCGAACATCTCAGGTTTCTGATTTGGAAGGTTATCTTCCTCCTGATGTTGTCCCAACATAGCTGCTTTGTTTCCTCTGCGGAACACCATTCTGAACACAGATATATCTTAGGCGAAGCAACGTGGTAATCCGTAAATGCTATATCATTTCAATAATATTATAATTTAACACTTTTCTAACTCCTAAAGTTCTCTAAACTGACCTCTGATACCAACTATAAGGCCCCGGCCTTAAACCTTACCTAAAATTGAATTAAATGAATAATTCACATTGAGGATCTTTTCAGGTTTAGAGTTTTAGAGAATTAGAACATAACTATTACATCTCAAAAGATTACAAAGTAGTCACTTCTACTAAGTTTCCCTAATAAAAAAACTCTTAAAAGAAACATGTCTAGTTCCATGTTTTATATAGCATGACATTCCCTTGATTCCATCCTTGACCTTATTCCACAGTAAGTCCTGTGAAAAAAATTTCAAAAAAAACTTGGGGTGAGCATAAAAAGCTCAGTAAGGGATACACAAAGAATGCAAATTGTTAGTTTTTTCAAAACAACAAGTAAACCATGTATACTTTTTCAAAGTAATACTTTTCACCTTTATGAAGTAATAAAAACTCTTCACTGAATAAAGTATCATTACTTACCTTTTTGTAACCAAAGGATTACCATAAAACCCATATAAAGAACACATAACATATATAAAGGTAACTTGGGACATAAACATACTTATGTGGAATAACCATACGGTCGACTTCCACACATATCACTTAATGGAATAGCCATACGGCCAATTTCCATACATACTTAATGGAATAGCCATACGGACGACTTCCATACCCAATGCATTGGAGGTTATAACGTAACCACCCGTCCTGGTATTCACGACACCACCCGTCATATGGTTTATAACGTAACCACCCGTTAAAATGTCCAAGTACCAATATAAAATCATAAAACATAAAACCAATATAAAGGAATGATAACATTTCCACATTTCAATCACAATATATCATAAATATATTGAAATAATAGAATCCTTTTTCAAAACCATTTTCAATACCAAAATACATAAAAGAGTATATGGTATTTATTTTATTCTAAAAACTTTACGGCTTGTTGAGAAAGCCAAAGACCAAATAATACTCACGGCGGCGGAAAAGGTCGTTGTCACCACGTACGAAAAATAAACATTCCATTTTGTCGTTTAGTAAAATGCTTCGTAGAAAAAGATTCCTTTTGTATAAAAGTAAAAGTCAAAAGGGTTTATACACCGTATAAAAGAAAGTTGTGTATAAAACGAAATATGCCTCAATGAAAGGAGATTGAGACGAAGTCCCTTACCTCGGGTCCGACTTGACTTGATCGTTCTTTAACGTACTGAATAATAAAATTGAGTTAATTTGTACTTGATTAAGAACCTTTTTAAAGTTCATTATTCCTTTTATATCACTTATTTCCATGTTATAAACATTATGTAACCATTTAAGTTAATAATGTTTGTTTTGTCAATATTTGGTTCTTAAGTCGAAAGTGGACTTCTTACAATTACATGTTGTTCGTGCGGTCAAAGGTTCTTTATATCCAGAATGAAATTCCCGATTTGGATATAATATGTATCATATATATCCAGAATATACATGTATTTATAATATTACATAATCATTTAGAGGTAAGAAATGAAATGCACCGTTCATGGAGACGGTAAGCCGTACGTACGCATGAACGCTACTTTCATTTCTTTGTCATATTAATGGAATTAAAACTAAATGAGAGGTATGTATATTTTAATTCCAGAATTATATTCATCATTTAGATATATAATTAATTATATATATCCATTATATACATGTACTTTTAATAGTACATTACATTTGGGGATAAGAAATGAAATGCACCGTTCATGGAGACGGTAAGCCGTACGTACGCATGAACGCTACTTTCATTTCAATCTCATACTTTAATGGAAAGTAATAATAATTATATAGAGGTATATTATAATTCCAGTATAAAATCATATATAATACCTTTAAATCCATCCTTTACATGTCCCACATATGGAATTAACGAATCACATCACTTTGAGGGGGCGGTAGTCCGCACTTCCTAAAATGAAGATATCGTGTTTACCCATAATGGAAACCATAAAGGTATGCCCAAAATGAAAAAAAACAGAAGCTTAATGAAAACATAAACATATTATATATCATATATAAAAATAGTGACATCATAATGGCCACCTTTGAAGGTGTTAAATGAGTATTGAACAATCATCATTTCGTGAGGCAGAATTTCGCCATCCACGGAAACCGTATGTTCTTTAACCATTTGATGTAGTTGTGTGAGAGTGTAGCTCAAATAAATCTTATAACAACATCCTAGTATATTGAAGATACTGGTTTTGTTACAAAATAAGTAAATAAAAAAAAGTTTAGGGGGTTGGAGAAACAAAATAAAACAAATGAACATGAGAGAATGAATTACCTTTAAAAGTGTAACTCCATTTTGATTTGAGCCTAAAGGCTTTCTTTGAAAGGATTCTTCCCAAAGGGAATCCTCTAGGATGAGGAGAGTGATGTGGAGAGAGTAAATGGGAAGGGCTTGGCCGAGCAAAAGGCTTGAGGAGTGTGTGAAATGAGGTAGAGGTGGGGGCCTTTTATAAGAGGAGAGGAGGGGCACTTTTGGAAAGTAAAGAAATATTACTTTATTTGAAAATGTGTTTCGGTTTTAAAAGGTCCCACATTGCTATAATTAGTGGATAAGGTGATAAGGGTTCAAAATACACTCATCCAATTGGTTTTTAACATGTGTAGTTAATATATTTTACATTATCTTTCTATTTTATTTAAATCGTCAAATAATGATGTCATCGCTGTATCATTATTATGTCATAGATAATATAATTTATTTAATGTCTAAAAATTATAAAAAAAATAATATGATGTAGTAAATCTTTTTATATTTCCAATGACTATTTATAATCAAAATTTTGACTTGTATAACCCTACTTAAAAATTGTTTTAGTAAAACAACTCATGTTTGTGTCAATTTAATTTTAACATTAAATAAAAATATATTATTGTCATTTTCCAACTAATGTGGCTACATGGGGTCCCCAAGTTGGCCCATGGATTTTCTTGGTCGTCCATGACTCACCAAATAGGTGTAGGACAATTGTCATGGTGTTTTCACATTCTTATAATATCATTTTTACCTTAAATTACACTAATTACCTCTAATCGCGATTAAGAACTTAATAAGTTACTATTCACCAAAAAATTATTAGAATCTCATTGAACCACATTTTACTTCTTAATTACAAACATGTATGTAGGATTTTTGAAATTAAAAACACAATGATGGAAAAATTTCATTTAAACGGAAAATAAGTCTTTATAAGTACCACTTAGTGGTTTCACTATTCATAAAAAATTGAAGTTTTTCAGAAAATTACCAAAAATTCACCCTAAGATATATTTGATATTAAGAATTCAAAAATGAAGTCTATTTTACAAAATTAAAAACATATAAGTCAAATTAATTAATTTAATAATTAATTCCCGCTGTCATGACAAATAGCGTGTTTTTGTGAAATAATAAGTATGAAAAGATTGACACCAGTTTAAGTCCAATTTCAAAGTGAAATTAATTACAATGACCACCATTGGATTTAATGGTAAAAATATTTTCTAATTTCACTTTAAAACCAATTCAAATAATAATCTAATAATATAAATAAATTAGATCAAAAAGAGGTTTTGAATTAAAATACAACATTTTACACTATTCATAAAAAATGAACTTTATCAGAAAGGTACCAAAAATTTACACAAAGTAAATTTTGATGTCCCGATTCTAAAGAAGAGTTATATTTGGTCCAATAGAATTTATAAGATCGATCAAAACTATATTTAATGAAGGTTCTCCGTCAAAAGGTGATAAGTGGACCTTTCGTGAAAATTAGGGTATAAATGCCTAAAATTGAACGCTTTCCGTATTTTAAGCCTGTATCTTTTATTGGGTAAATTTAAAAACATTTAAAAACATATATAATCATATTTTAGTTATTTTTATCCATTCTCACCAGTACAACGGCTACTTGTTAACTAACATTTAAAATAATATTATTTTATTACTTGTGTGCAACGTAAGTTTTCAAAAAAACTCATCGTTGCGTATCGAGTACGCTATCGAACATAGAAACCCCATTAAAATAAAATTAATATTTAATTAGTAAATATTAATTAATATGAAAATTATTTATTCTTTATTTACCTGGGATGTTACACTTTGAGTGGTTCCGGCCACACCGGTCCTTTTATTGAGGCAGAGTTGACTCGTACATGTCACATATGACCCATGTATCATTTTTCTATAGCATCAACACATTCCTAATTCATTTGGTCAGTTTTCCATATGTACGTTGTTCTTTTCACATAAAATCCCATCCATTTTAAACAAAAGAGACACAGTTAGGGTGTTATCGGCCACACCGTGCCTCGGATTAATGCGGTGTTTCCCTTTACACATCATAAATGTCCCATGGATCGTTTTCCTAAAGTTTCAACAGAATCTGAATACGTTTGTTCAGTTTTTCTTATACTAGTTGTTTTTTCTAAAAATTATGTCCATTTTAAAAAAATATACATACACCTGGAGTTATAATGGCCACACCGTGCCTCAAATTGAGGCAGGGTTGACTAGTAAATACTACATATGACCCATGTATCGTTTTCCTAAAGTATCAACATATTATGAAAGTGTTTGGTCACACCATGCCTCAGATTCAGGCGGGGTTAACTCGTACAAGTCACATAGGACTCATTGATCGTTGTGCTAATGTTTCAACAAATTCTGAATGCGTTTGGTTAGTTTTCCGTATGCCAGTAGTTGTTTTCAATTAAAATGCTATCCGTTTCAAATAAACCTGAGACACTTTGAGGGGTGTTAGCCACACATGGCCTCAGATTGAGGCGGGGTTGACTTATACACGTCACATATGACTCATGGATCATTTTCCTAAAGTTTCAATGGAATCTGAATGCGTTTCGTTGGTTTTCCGTATGTCAGTTGTTGTTTTCACTTAAAATGATATCATTTTGAAACAAAAGAGAGAAAAGTTGAGTGGTTCCGGCCACATCACACCTCAGATTGAGGGGAGGTTGACTCATGCACATCAAATATTACCCATGTATTGTTTTCCTAATGTTTCAACAGAATACGAATTTGTTTGGTCATTTTTCCGTATGCCAGTTGTACTTTTCACATAAAATGTTGTCCAATTCAAATAAAACTTAGACGCTTCGAGTTGTGACGGCTGCACTGCACCCCGGATTTAGGCGGGGTTGACACTTAAACATCACATATGACCCTTGGATCATTTTACTAAAGTTTAAATGGAATCCAAATGATTTTGATCAGTTTTCCGTATATCAGTTGTTGTTTTCACTCAAAATGATGTCCATTTTAAACAATAGAGAGACACTTTGAGTGGTGCTGGCCACACTATACCTCGGATTGAGGTGGGGTCAACTTTTACACATCACATATGATCCATGTATCATTTTTCTAAAGCATCAACACATTCATAATGCGTTTGGTCGGTTTTCCATATGTCAGTTTTAGTTTTCACTTAAAATGTTGTTCATTTCAAAAACAATGAGACACTTTGAGTGGTTCCAGTCACACCATGCCTCAGATTAAGGAAGGGTTGACTTTTACATGTCACATATGACCCATTGATCGTTTTTCTAAACTTTTAACACATTTTGAATGTGTTTGGTCAGTTTTCCGTATTCTAGTAGTTGTTTTCAATTAAAATGTTGTGCATTTCAAATAAATGTGAGACACTTGGAGTGGTTCCGACCACACCAGGCCTCATATTGAGGTGGGATTGACTCGTACACATCACATATTACCCATGTATCATGGTACTAAAGTATAAAAAATATTAGAATCCATTTGGTTGGTTTTTCGTATGTACCTAAAATGTTGTCCATTTTAAACAAAAGAGAGACACTTTGAGTGATCCAGACCACAATGAAACTCATATTGAGGCACATTTTACTTTTAAACATCACATATGACCCATGGATAATTTTACTAAAGTTTTAAAAGAATAAAATTGTGTTTGGTCGGTTTAAGGTATGTCAGTTGTTGTTTTCAATTAAAATGAAGTCCATTTTAAACTATAGAGAGACACTTCGAGTGGTTCCAGACACTCCACACCATGGATTGAGGCTGGGATGACACGTACACTTCACAAATGACCCATGGATCGTTTTCCTAAAGTTTCAACTGAATCCGAATGAATTTAGTCGGTTTACTGTATGTCGGTTGTTGTTTTCATTTAAAATGTTGTCTATTTCAAATAAACCTGAGACACTTTGAGTGGTTCCGGACACACGTAGCCTCCTATTGAGGAAGGGTTGACTTATACATGTCAAAAATGACACATGGATCATTGTACTAAAGTTTCAACTGAATATGAATGCGTTTGGTCAGTTTTCCGTATGTCAGTTGTTGTTTTCAATTAAAATAAAGTCCATTTTAAACTATAGAGAGACACTTCGAGTGGTTCTGTCCCCTCCGCACCTTGGATTGAGGCTAGGTTGACTCTTACACGTCACAAAGGAACCAATGAACATTTTCCTAATGTTTAATCCAATCTGAATGTGTTTGGTCAGTTTTCCGTATGTCAGTTGTTGTTTTAAATTAAAATGAAGTCCATTTTAAACTATAGAGAGAATATTCGAGTGGTGTTGGCCACTCTGCGCCTTGGATTGAGGATAGGTTGACTCGCACACATCAAAAATGACCCAATGATCATTTTACTAAAGTATCAATAGAATCTGAATGCATTTGGTTAGTTTTCCATATGTCAGTTGTTGTTTTCAATTAAAATGAAGTCCATTTTAAACTATAGAGAGACACATCGATTGGTTCCGGACACTCCGCACCTCATATTGAGGTTGGGTTGACTCATACACGTCAAAAATGACCCAAGGGTCATTTTCATATATTTTCAACACAATCTGAAGGCGTTTGGTCGGTTTTGTGTTTGTCAGTTGTACTTTTCACTTAAAATGTTATCCATTTCAAACAAAAGCGAGAAACATCAAATTGTTTCAGACACACCGCGCCTCGGATTGAGGAGGGGTTGACTTGTACAGGTCACATATGACCCAAGGATCATTTTTCTAAAGTATCAACACAATCAGAATCTGTTTGGTCAGTTTTTCTTGTGTACTTAAAATGTTGTCCATTTTAAACATAAGTGAGACACTTAGAGTGACCCCGACCACACCGCGACTTAGATTGAGCTGGTGAAAACAAACAATATATAAACATGCTCAATATACATGGAAACCACTAAAAGACATCAACATCCATGAAAAAAACAATATATAAAAATAACTGAACTCCAATACAATACTACGGGTCTAGATAAAACCAACAACTAGAATAAATTAAAAATCAAATCTCAGTAATATTAGTCAAAAATGGAAGGGATCAACTTGTCCCACATCACCATAACCATCACCACCATCATCATCACCCTCATCCTCTTCCACTCCCTTATCAACACCCTCCTCCTCACCCTCCTCCTCGCCCTCACCATCCACCTCGCTCTCACCATCCGCCTCGCCCTCCTCCTCTTCCTCCTCTTCTGCATCAGACTCCTCGCCATCATCATCATCAGGATGGACATCATCTTGACCACCACTAGAAATTCCACCTGGTGCACCATATATATAACTTATCAATGACATATATTCATCAAAAGCTGGGTTGGCCTCTAGTGGAAGTGTTGGATGTAGGACTTCAATAAATTTCATAAATCCACTGTTTTCCCTAGTAGACTGTTCTGTCGTCTCTATGGCCCTTTTGTCAGCCTGTTCTACCTGTACCTTAACTTTTTTCAGCTCAGTTGCACTAAAACTCATACCTGAGGAGAGAAAATACCTCGTCGGGGTTATCCTAGGTCGGCAGCATACTCTGCCAAGATGCTCCTCTCCCAACACCTGATGTAAGGGATCAGTTGGCCCAAAATTGTCTAGTTCTTGGGAATCGAGGGCCTCTAAAGCAACCTATTACAAATATAAATATATTATTAATTTACAAAATAGATATTAAAATATAAAATCAATAGATTAAACCTTACAATATGCTGCTGAGTCGCTTCGTTGACGGAACTTCCATCCTTTTTCCGTCTACTCGAGCAAAACAGTTTTGCTCGAGGCACACATCCTTCAATATTTTGTATTTTCCTATACAATGACATTAAAAATTATAGTTATATGAAAAATTTAGCAAACAATTAAATAATTGAGGATTCAAAATAAAGTGTAAGTCGTAAAGAAAACATATAAACAATTGTCATACATACTTCCTCTCATGATCTGGCATCGTAGTACGTCCCAGTGTGTGGAGGTATTTTTTTGCATCAATGTTTTTTTTCAGAGGATTCCTAAATAAAATTCGATAATGAAAAATATAGTATTAATGAAAAACGTGAAAGTTATGATTTAAATACCTCAAATGTAATTAATACCTTAAACTGGGTTGTCATCCAATGAGTAATCATATGACGATAATGCTCTATAGGAAAATCATCCACGCCTGGTACCGCCTATAACTTAGTCCCAACTCTAGCACGCCATCCAATATAAAACTAATTCTTGTAGGCTCCCCAAAGCTCACCTAAATCCTTTAGATGTTCTTGTCATGCACCCTCACCATCGGGAAAATTAAATCGAAGATGAAATCAAAATATTAATTCATATAAATAAAAAAATAATTCACGGAATTAAATACAACATATTTGTTTTACCCATATCTCTGCCCAAGATGTATCCATGAGCTCATGTGGAAAATGTCTCCACAATAGCGGGATGACAGGAATGATTTCAGAGTATTTGGAAAGCATCTCCAAAAAACTCCGACATTGCTGCCCTGTTTTCTCAACCATTTGGTTGTCTTCATTGTAATCCACCATAACCTGTGTGTGGTGGTTCCACACCGCACGCATGGGTGTACACCCCTGCCCCCGCCTCCTGTCAGTAGATGTATCTGTCATGAAATAAAAACAAATATTTTATCAAAAAAATGTTTTAATGAAAATAAATATTGCTATAAAAATTCGTCATGGTTCTATAAATATACCTGCGCCAGTCTGACCGCTGAGCACCGCTGGATCCACAGAAACTGATGGAACACCCTGTGGTGGAATAAGAGACAAAGACGATGGAATATAGGAGCTCGAAGAGGCAGTAGTAGAAGTAAAAGAAGACATGACAGCTGTATGACCAGATTCTGACTAAGGAGTGGGAATCATCATGGGATATAAAAAATATGGGCTAGAAGATGCAAAATGTAGGGAAAACATGGGAGGACTAAATATCCCGTGTGTCCCTAATGACACACTGGGATCAGAATGTAGGAAGGATGACATGTCAGTGGGAGGGTCAGGGTCTAGTCGGGTATGCGAAGCTTCTCCTCCACCTCTAGTGTGAACCCTCCTCGTACCACCGGCCTGAGTACTAGGACCATTACTAGGCTCCTCGTTGAATAATTGTCAACGTATAGGTGGATCCTACAAAAATGTTTACAAAAAAATTAATCACAAGACATTATATATTCTTTATATATATATATTTTGAAATAAAGTACTCACTGTAGGCACTAATGGTGGAATTCCCATATCCACCATTCGATGATTGTTATCCATCATTTTTTTCCTTCATCTCTCTTCAATTGGCTACATTTCCTACTTTTGAAAACAAATATATAATTAATTAGAAAAAGGAAACTAATGTGTAACCCAAAAAACTAAATATATGAGGGAATAATGTAAACTATAAAGGGAGAAGTTTCTAGTCGATTTAGTGAACTATTAAAATAATGTAAAGGAAAAGTACTCATAAATAAAATTAATATTTATTTATATTCATTTTCCTTAGGTCTATAAGAGGCACATGCCTCCAGCCCCATTTATGTGTTATAGGCATCCCAAATCATTCAATCATGTTCAATGACTCATTATTGGCACCTCTATGGACATAACTTTCATTACCCAATTACTTCTCCATGTCAATCGCGCCCCATGGGTGAATAAATTTTAGGCTTCTAAACTAATAGGTTGTTCATGGCTTGTAAAAATATTTAATTTCATTAAGTATAGACAACAAAATTTATTTTTAAATTTGAGATTAATAATAATGTATTTCAATGATAACAACATTACTGAATTAAACTTGTGACTTTTCTAAAAATTTTATGGATGTCTACACATGTCAACATGGCTAGTGAAAAACACCCCACCCTCATAAAAGTGAGTATTGTCCAAGAAGGACACATTATATACAACTTACAATGAGAACCATATTTAATTGAACATAATTTTATATTAGTACAGTCATCTTGGGGGAAATGGAATATATGATCCTGGTTAACTGATGAATTCAAAAGCTCCTATTCCATATGTTGGACACTATATATAGTAAGAAATCATGTGAGGATGGGTTTACATCATTCAATTTCTTACATGCTAGTGAGAATGAAGGCTTGAATTAATGACTTGAGTTCACAGATTAAATGTGGGTAGAGGATGCATAGGTTGTGTAAACAAAATGATTAAATAAGGGTAGAGGTTTCATAGACTTTGCACGGTGGGGAAGTCTCAGCAAATTTAGAAACTAAAATAAATTCCCATTATAGGTAGTAATAAGAAAAATCAGCATCAAAAGAAAATCCAAATAAAAAAGGACTAAAAACATCAAAGACTTCAAGAATTCACTACTATGCATGGTTTACCCACATGTTTAGCACTAATTACATACCTTAATCATGAAACACCTCTACAACTCCCAGTTTTCACCGATAAACAAATAATATCCCCCATGATCACTGTATGACTTAACACCAATAGGTAAATATCTCAAAATATCTTTAAAACAACTCATTAATAGGCTCAAAATGTAAATATAATCGTGAAACAACCATGGAATCTCTTTCACAACACATTCTCACACACCAGTTATCTCATGTGTTACTAAATACAAAAAATATTCACATAACAAGTGTATTATAACAAAATAAATTACCAAAACCTTATTAAAAAAATTTCCATTTTAATAAAACACTTTCCTCAATATTAAATCATTTCTGAAATATCTTTCAAAATCCATTTTAAATAATAAAATCCCTTTGATCATTTTTAACAAATATTTGGAGTATTCTCAAGGCACCCCCATTTGTAAAAGTCACATTAAATGCCCAATTTTCATACCAAACCATTGAAAACAATTAACATGGGACAATCATAGACCAAAAATTATATTACTGGAAATTAAAAAAACAGAAACCAAATGTGATATAGAATTTAATGTTAAGTTAAGGGAAATGAGATTAAATAGAGACAACAACATAATAAATGGTTCCAACATCATAACTTTTGATTAAAACCACCCATAATAGGAATGAGAATTCCTCATACACCTAATCCTCAATAAAAAACCAAATATTCAATTAAAACATTGAATTTAGGGTTTCTAACTTCAATAAAAATGGATAAATATGTAAGATAAGTGTAAAATGATCAATAAGAAATGAAGATTTGGAATTATCCCATCTAACCTCATGGGGGAGTCTCACCGGATTTGATGGAGTTCACGTGGGGGGCGCATGCGAGGGTTTTGTAAATTGGGGGACAGGGGTTCTAGAAATTGGGTGAGAAACGCAACTGGAGGAGCGACTGGAGGAGGTCTGCCCGATTTGAGTATTTCTGGACATCTTTTCCCAACAATTTTTAAAAACCATTGGGAAAGCATTGGGAAAGTTCAGATTTCCCAACGGCTTTCTTAAACCATTGGGAAATCATCAACCTTTCCGAACGGTTTCATCAAACCATTTGGAAAAGGAGCATAAGTGGAAAATTTCCGAATGGTTTTATCAAACTGTTGGGAAATCTTGCCAAAACTCTTCTATACCAACGGTTCATTGGAACCGTTGGTATAATTCCGTTGGAAAAAACAAGATTCCCAGTAGTGAATGAATATTTATTTGATTAGGAGAAAGGCATTAAGTTGTTCTCAAATATTTATATGTAGTTTAGTTACTACCTACTCAGGATTAAAGAGTATTATATTCTAAATATCACATTTAAGAGCAGGTATGACCACTATGAGTATCTTATTATGAAATTTGGCTTGACTAATTCTTCAACCATGATTTTGGGGCTGATGAACAATATTTTTCACATGGATATCGACGCTTTTGTTATGTTATTCTTTAATGGAATATTACTCTATTAAAAAACTAATTATGTGTATGTACTATAATTGAAGATAGTTTTGGACATATTGAGGAATAACTAAATTTATACAAAAATGTTAAAGTTCCCATTATGTATTCAAGAGGTGAAGTTCATAGAGAAAGTGTTCTTAGAACATAGTATCTATGTTGATAATGAAAAGGTGAAAGTTGTCTTATCATGGGAGAAACTAAAGAATATATGAGATTTGATGATTTTTGGGTTCAACTGGATATTATCACCAATTCTTGAAGGATTTTTCCAAGTTGGATTCTTTTTCAACTACACACATTTGGTTGTGGTGAAATTAATTTGGGACTTGAAGTGTTAGAATTCCTTTGATGAGATGATGTTACATATGACTTCAGCTATAATTAAAACTCTTTTTGTAATGCCTCAACCCTAGTTACCCTTAGTGCATTATTACATAACATTGGAATGATCACAAGGGATCAAATCTCGAAATACTGATCAGTTTAACAGTCTTGGAAATACTGGATACATTCATATGTTTTACATTACATCATGAAATAAAAACATAAAACATTTTCCCCCCTTTTTAACACACTTATATCCTTAGACTCTCCTTGTAGGTCAACCATAAACTACTTCTTCACATCTTTGAAAAAATAAAACATAGAAAGGGGTGAGCTCAGATGCTCAGTAAGGATAACAATATAGCAGAATCATCTATAAAAAAGCATAAACATTTAAGGTAATGTATAACTAAATAAAGGACTTTTCAACTAAAACTTCAGAATAATATGAAAAAGATAAAATCAAATAATTCCTTATAATTATTCACACGGATATTATACTAGATGAATAATCACATTCAATATCAATATCTACTTTTATTGTGATGGAATGCATAATTCCAGACTTCCTAATCACATAGTTAAGGCCTTGTGCCAAGACTACAAATATGATTTTGTCATGGCCTTGTGCCAAGACACCAGTTTGACTCATGAGACCTACTGATGCATCGAGATGCTATAGAAGGCTCCACCCATCACTTACTAAGTCCAATTCATTCCTCATATGAAAAGGTTTAAACATAACATAAACATTCATATTGAAACTAGAATACGAAATGTCAATAAATTATCCGTAAACCATCAATGTTATGAAACATCCCATCCCAAGTCAACCATATCAGAAAACCTTCAATACAAAAAGGAAGTTTTGTATAAAAATAAATCAACTTCAAACAAACTTAAAATCCCTCATAGGATGTTGACATAGATGAAATCAAAACCTTTTTAGAGAAATATCTCTTTATATTTGGAAATCATTTAAAAGGCATGTAATTATAAATGAAAACATTTATTTTTGAAAATATTCTTGTAAGAATTTAAGGGAAGTTTCGACACTGTTATAACGGTGGAAAAAAGCCGCACCAACAATATAAGTTAAAAAAAACATTCTTAACTTAATTTTGTCGAAAATGTCATAAAGTACCTTGATTGGAAAACAATAATAAGATTCCTTTTAAAAACATATAATGTCAAATATGGGTATAAATGAATTTAACACATTGTATATTAAATAGTAAAAATGTTTTGGAATACATTTTAAAGAAACATGGATGTGGATGATAAAGAGGTCCAAGTAGGTAGATACGTAAAAAAATTCTCACATAATAAAGAGTTTGTAAAATTAACTGTTACCTTATAATTTTCCTTAGTTGAGGGTAGGTTAACCTCCTATATAATGGTGAAATACATATTATTAAATTATACAAGAACCATATACATTAATATGATATCATATATTATCTTTTAATATTGCTTTGTTAAAAATATTTTAGTATTATCGTTGTTTCGGGTGTCAAGTGATTCGTTTTCCTTTTTGTGTTTTGTTACATAAGCCTTGTTTTTTATGGATAGGATGTATCTTATTCATATACATAGTGATATTAAGTATTTAGAAATTATTTTTAATCATCAAATGAAAATTAGTCTTGAATGGTTATGATGGGAAAATGACTCTCATCGTGTTCGTGGAGACGGTAATCCGCACGTACGCACAAGCGATAATATCATTCTTTTGATATTAAAATCCTATATAATTAGATAGAATATCACATATAAAAAATAATTATCATGTTAAATTTATTATTTAAATCAGTTATACTCATTATTATACCCATCCAAATAATCAAGTGTTTGAATAACAAACTACACCATGACGTGGAGACAGTAAGCCGTACGTACGCACGCATGGTGACTTTTTCATTCATATGATGGATAAAATAATGAATATGGTTGTACCATTCTTATAATAAAATTAAATTATATAGAATATACTGGAGTTATTATTTTATAATGTAAACAACAAAGACAGAGGAATTGGAAGAAGAAAAGAACTTGAAAGAGGTGATGAAATATATACCTCTTCTCTGGGTTCTTCATTTTGATTTGATCAAAATGGAACCTTAGGTTAAGTTTCAGACTAATTTAAGGCCTCTAGGATGAAGGTATTACAATTTATAGGATATTTTGGAAGGGTTTGGCTGAGACTAAGGTCTATGATGGTGTGAATATGAGAGAAAGGGGGGGGGTACCCTTTTATAAGAGGGGTGAGGGGCACCTTAGGAAAAGATTGAAATATTATTTTATAATAAAACAATTTTCCTTTTATAATGGCTCAAAAATGATTTATTTCAATTATAAGGTGGGGATGGGTCGAACAACACTCAACAAATAGGTTTTAGATAGGTTTGGGTCCCTATATTAACCTATTCTTTTAGATTTAGCTCTAAGTTAATTGGTTTGACATTTACCATGTCTCTTTCTATTTTTATATTATATGGTTAATAAACATACTATAAACTTTAAAAAGTACTTAAAGTTGTTCATTAATGACATATATAATATTATTTAATCTCTTTGTCCAAACCTTATATTTTTTGGAATTGAATATCAATTAATAATATAATAATTGTTTTAAAAACTCTTTTATTTCAATTTTGACACTATTTGGTATTTTGTTTTTGTTAAATTCATAAAAACATTATTAAATCAATAAAAATTCATTTGATCAACCATAACAAGTCATATTAATCTATAAAATCATTAAAATTATCAATTTAAATTTATTTGGTTATTTATAATATCAATTATTTTAATATTTCATTAATAATGTAATTACTACATCATCATTGTGTCATAAATAAATTAAATTATTTAATGTCTAAAATTTATAAATAAAATACCATTATGTAGGAAATAATTTAATATTTCTAATGAATATTTATAGTCAAATTTATCTTATGTATAACCCTATATTTAAAATGATTTATTCATGAAACTTTGAATTTAACACTTTTAACTCTTCTTTAAATTAAATAACAATAAATGTCCTAATCTTATCCATGTGGACCTAAAGGATCATATTTTATTCCTAATGTTGTTTTTGGTCGAAATACACTCATAAAATAGTATTAGGACATGCGTTAGAGTAATAAGCATATCACTTTTACCTTTAATTACCCTATTTACTTTTAATCGTGGTAAATAAAAGTCAAAAGTTACAAATCACCATAAATTATTTTTATATTATTACACCAAATTTTAATTACTGATATCAACCATGTCTATTGGAGTTTTCAAATTAGACTCATAGAAGTGGTAAAATTATGTTTCCTACAAATTTGCAAAAGTTCCTAGGAGGTGGGTAAAAGACGGTAAAAAGTTCAATAAAAGTTTTATATATCTAAACTTATTATGAAATGTCTCTAATGAATTAAAATGAAAATATATAGGTATTATCTATCAATTTTGACCTAAAATAAATTAAAATAAAATGACTAATTATTTAAATAAAAAGTCGGTTTTAACCCATAACGCAGTGTTTTTCACTATTCATCAAAAATTTAATGTTTTCTGAAAAATAAAAAAATTCACCCTAAAATAATTTCGATATTCTAAATCCAAAAATGAAGTCCATTTTGAAAAATAAAATTTATAAAATTTTAAAAAGAGCGTATTACTATTCATAACGGCTAATTTGATTCGTCGTGGTGTGTTAGAATCTCAATGTTGCGTATAATGCAAGCTATTTCATTATTCAAAGGGAAGCATACCATGAAAGCCTGGGGTGTTACATTATCCCATCCTTCAAATTATTTCCTCCTAGAAATTTCTTGAATATTACTATATAAAAATATTTTTGTGGTTCTTCATCATAAGTTCCTCGGGTTCCCACTTTGCCTCTTCCATTTTATGGTTTCTCCATAGAACTTTTACTAGACAAGTCGTCATGTTTCTCAACACTTGTTCTCTTGTATCAAGAATCTTGACAGGATCTTCATAATAAGACAGATCAGGTTCCATTTCTAATTCCTCATAGGTGAGTACATGCATTGGGTCAAGCATGTATTTTCTAAACAGTGATACGTAGAACACATCATGAACTTTGGAGAGACTTGGCAACATTTCCAAACGGTAATCTATAGCCCCAATTCGTTCTCGAATTTATAATGGTTTGATGTAGATGGGACTCAATTTACCTTTCTTACTGCATCGTATAATTCCCTTCCATGTAGATAACTTCAAGAAAACCTGATCTCCTACATGAAATTCCAAATCCTTCCTTCGGTTATCAGTATAACTCTTTTTCCTACTTTGAGCTTCTTTGATGTGGGATTAGATAACCTTCACCTTTTCCATTGTTTCCTTAACAAGTTCTAGGCCTACGAGTTTTCTTTCACCAACATCATTCCAACAAGTTGTTGTGTGACATTTCTTTCCATATAATGCTTCATATAGTTCCATCTGAATACTTGAATGAAAGTTATTGTTATAGAAAAATTCTACTAGAGGTAAAAATTGATCCCAAATACCTTGAAAGTAAAGTGATCAAGATTTTAACATATAATCTAAGGTTTGAATAGTCTGTTCTGTTTGTCCATCAGTTTGAGGGTGGTAGGCAGTGCTCAAACTAAGTTCAGTATTCAAGGCCTTCTGAAGACTTTTCCAGAATCTTGATGTAAAATAGGGATCATGATCAGAAACAATCGATAGGGTTACTCCATGAAGGATTGTATCTCCATTAATATATAGTTTTTCTAGAAATTCAAGTGGTAAATCTTCTCTTATATAATGAAAATGTGATTACTTGGTAAGATGATCAACACTGAACCATATTGTGTCATTCCTTCTAGGAGTATTTGGTAGCTCCATGAAAAATTCTATTATAATATCATCCCATTTCCACTAAGGTATGTGAAGAGGTTTTATGACTCCTCTAAGATGTTGTCTTCCAGCTTTCACTTGCTGACAAACCATACATCTTGAACTAATGTCAGAAATCTCTATCTTTATGTTGTCCCACCAAAAATGTTCCTTCAAATCTCTATACATCTTGGTGCTACCAGATTTTATAGAGAAATTGGAGCTAAGGGCATGATCCAACAATTCCCTTTTTAGATCAGGTATGTTAGGAACACAACGTCTCTTCCCAAATTTCAAAATTCCATCTTTGTATACAAAGTCTATCAATCTCACATTGTTCATAGATTTAATCTTCTTTTGAAATTCCTCATCATCAGTCTGAGAACATTTTATCCTTTCTAGTAAAGATGGTTTGGAAAACATTTGAAAAAGTACTGATGTTTCACCTTCCATGATTATTCCCTTATCCATATTTACTAGATCCATGAAAAAAGGATCCCTTTCAACTCTCATCTTGTTGAAAACTCCATTATCCTTTCTACTCAAAGCATCTTCCACCTTATTTTCCTTCCCTGGGTGGTAGTGTATAGTGAAATTATAATCTTTGAGTAGTTGAAGCCATTGTCTTTGCCTCATGTTGAGTTATTTCTGTGAGAAAATATATTTCAAACTCTTGTGATTAGTATATATCTCACATTTTTTACCCTAGAGATAGTGTCTCTAAATATTCAAAGCAAATTTTACAGCTGCAAACTCAAGATCATGAGTGAGATAGTTTTGCTAATGAATTTTTAGTTGTCGTGATGCATAGGAAATAACACTATCATTCTGCATAAGGACACAATCAAGTCCGTTCTTGGATGCATCACTATAAATAACAAGCCCATCATTCCCTGATGGTAGAGTAAAGATAGAAGCATTGAATAATATTCTATTCAATTCTTCAAAACATTCTTCACACTCTTTTTTCCAATCAAATTTAACCCCTTTACGTGTGACCTTTGTTAACGGGTTAGCCAATTTGGAAAAATTCTGGACGAAATGTCAATAATAACATACTAAACCAATAAAACTACGTACCTCAATTATACTTGTCAGTGATGGATATTATTGTATTGCTCTTGTCTTAGAAGGATCAACGGATATTAAATCCTTAGAGACAATATGTCCAAGAAAAATAAAAAATCTTGAAGCCATAATTCACACTTTCTAAACTTCTATATAATTCATTACTTTTGAGGGTTTTCAGAATGGTGAAAAAGTGATTTTCATAATCTTCATAGATTCTGGATTATACCAAAATATCCTCAATAAATACCGCTAAAAAGTCATCAAGATATTCCTTGAAAACTCTATTCATTAGATCCATGAAAATAGAGGGTGAATTAGTCCACCCAAAAGGCATTTCTGTAAACTCGTAATGCCCGTACCTGGTTCGAAATTCTATTTTCGTAATACATTCCTTCTTCACACACAATTGATGATATTCATATCGAAGGTCAATCTTTGAAGAATATTGAGCTCCATGAAGTTGGTCAAATAAATCATCAATAAGAGGTAGGGGATACTTGTTCTTCATTGTTATAGCATTGATCTCCCTGTAGTCAATGCACACCATCATAGATCAATCTTTATTTTTAACAAAAAGGTCAGGGGCTCCCCATGTATAAAAACTATGGAGAATAAATCCCTTATTACTCAATTCCTATAATTGTTCCTTTATTTCCACAAATTCCATAGTGGCCATTCTATAAGGGGTCTTCGGTATGGGCCTTGAATATAGAATCCTGCCTTTTTTTCACATAAATATTCATTACATTATACAAAAATGAGGATCATTAAGGATTAGTGTCTTGGAAACAAGGAACATAATACATGAAAACAACATAAAACATTCTTCTTAAACACTTGAAAGGATTCTCCTTAAGTTCATCCTAGGTTCATTACTGCATCTCATAACCTGGGGACATACATCAAAAGAAAGGGTGAGCAGAAGGCCCAGTAAGGGAAACAAGAGAATCATTTTACATGTGAAATTGAGATACTTCAATATGGTCATGAAAAGAACTTTAAGGAATGAGAAAGAAATCATGAGACATATCATAATAAAAATAACATTTTTCATAACGTAAATATGTGGCTACAACATTTTACAGATACAATCATTTCCATTTCACCAAGGTCTATCCCTAAGGTGTCAATAAAAATTACCAAGGTTATTCACCAAGGTATCGGTCTAAATGGTCATCTCTAGAGATTAAGTCTTTACACAATGCATTGAAGCGCTATCAGGGCGCACCATTAAATTTTCCTTTTTTATCATGTGAGCCACATATATCATCATCAATCATTTATTAAACAAACCATATAGCATAAAATAAATGGGTTTCATTTCATAATCATAACGTTTTAAAAACTGTTTTAAAGACATGATCTTTATGTCACTTTAAACCCACAGAAAGGGAAAGCGAGTTTCATTTATGTAAATCCCAGAATTTAAAAATAGAAAATTTTGATATATATGTGAATACCCCTATAGAAATAAGAGATTTGAGTATTCACTTAATAACATGAAGTAATTTTCAGAAAAAAGAGAGAGGCATTTTGAGATGAAAATTCTACATCACAACGGCTACGTTACAGGGTTTTAGAAAACGTTGAAAAGAGAGGGGACATGGGTCAAACATTCTTAAATGACCCATAAAACAGTATAGGGACAGAATATGAAGGATATATGAACATGGTAATGAAATTTGAAATACATACCATATGAAATGAAGAACATTAAAGGAATACAAAAATAAGATTTCTCTTATGAAAATTCGGCAACCTAACGACATCACTTAAACTTCAAAAAATGAATTGAAAAGATCAAATAGGGTCTCTCATCATATGAACATAAAAGTTCAGTATGATTGATATATAGATCATAACCCAACATAATAAAAAGGAACTTTAAAGACTTTACATGAAAGTAGAACTTTGAAAAATGAGAAGGGTGAAAGAATCCCTTAAAAAATTCGGCAGCCTAACAACGTCACTTAAACTTCAACAAAAATGAATTGATGAGATCAAATAGGGTATCTCATCATATGAAAATAAAAGTTCAGTATGAAAGATACAGAGATAATACCCCAACATAATAAAAAAGAACTTGCAAGACTTGACATGGAATTAGAACTTTGAAAAAGGAGAAAGGTGAAAGAACCACTTAAAAATTCGACAGCCTAACAATGCCACTTAAAACATCAAAATACTTAATTAAAGAGATAAAATGGGGTATATAATCATATGATCATAAAATATCAGTATGATAGATATAGAGATCATACCCCAACATAATAAAAAGGAACTTTCAAGACTTGACATGGAATTAGAACTTTGAAAAAGGAGAAAGGTGAAAGAACCACTTAAAAATTCGGCAGCCTAACGGCGCCACTTAAAACTTCAAAATACTGAATTGAATAGATCAAATTGGGTCTCTCATAATATGATCATAAAATATCAGTATGATAGATATAGAGATAATAACACAACATAATAAAAAGGAACTTTCAAGACTTGACAAGAAAATAGAACTTGAAAACAAGAATGGTGAAAGAATCTCTTAAAAATTCGGCAGCCTAATGGCGCCACTTAAAAATTCTTAAAATGAATCGATGAGAGAAATCAGGGGTATGTCATCATATGAAAATGAAAAGGTAAGTAAGATTAATATATAAGAACATCCTCCAACATAAGAACATGTATCATAAAAGAAATGACATAAAAGAGATTACTTGAAAAGAAAGAGAGAGGTCAGATCCCTTACCGTAAAACGTAACTCTTAAAACTCAAAGGTTGGGACCTTGAGGGCTTGGGGGCACCTTGGAAGGACTCTGTGGATGGTAATGAGTCCAGAAATTCGTTGGGGGAGAGTGGGCAGTCGGATGGATGAGAGGATTCCTTGGTATTTATAGGGAAAGTGAGGGGACAAGGCATTAATGGCCAAGGGACACCTCATTGGTGGTTTTGGAAAAACCACGGGATTGCCCATGGTATTTTCCCATGGTATTGGCCATTTGGGATACCTAATAAAATAATTCACCCCCTTTAGTCGACCATCCCTTAAAATATCTCATGGCATCATCATGACACAGTTATGATGTCATTAAACATACCGAAACCCTAAAATTGTATCTTTACTATTCACTGAAATTCAAATTTCTCAAAAAAAATCCCAAAATTTCACATTAACCAAATATCAATGCTCTGATTTCAAAAATGAACTCTATTTTATAAAAATAATTTTCTAAATAATTTTAATTTAATTTTTAAATAAATGCACTATTCACCGAAAATTCATTTTTTTCAGAAAAAACCCCAAAAATTACCTTAACATAATATCGATTCTCTGAGTTCAAAAATGAAATCCATTTTATAAAAATAATTTTCTAAATATTTTTAATTTAATTTTTAATTAAAAAACACTTTTCACTCGAAAAAACTAATACTTGAATAATAATTTATGAAACCGTTATTTAACCATTTTATTGAATCACATTACTTAATCAAGGTGCCTAGATTATTTTAATACTTTCTTTAAGTGAGATTTCTAATCCATTTGGACACATTACTAATACTAATCATAAAATCACTATTCATAATTTACTATTCATCAAAAATCAAGTTGATCTTATTAGACTCTAAATTTCGTACTGGACATAATTGTAGAAGACCATTTTTTGAATATCATTACACATTTTTAATTATTTATGGTTTACATAAACATTTTTAAAATATCCTTTTTTCTAAAATTCATTAAAAATCGGCATACTATATCTATTCGGTCATTTGAAAATTCATAAACATCATCATAAGAAGAAATCCCAATTTTTATTTAAAACAAAGGATTACACAAGGCATTTACGGTCTCCTTACATAGCCCCTTATCACACCAGCATAGGACCTAAGTGTAAGGTGTGCTAAGGTGAGAGAATCTGAGGGAGGGTTGGCCAACATCGCACGAGTAGTAATTTCTATCAGTTTGAACTTCTCACGAAGGCGATTCCATTCTAGCTTCATATGATGAAGTTCGGCTTGGGTTTGGTCCAGAGCAAATCCCATTGGTGCTACCTCCTTCCCAAGTTCTGTTAGATGGGCTTCGATCGGTCCAAGACTACTGGGTGAGGCCATTGAATCTTCTTTCAAAATTAATTAACCAAGGACACTTGTATTTAGAGACAAATATCAAAATTTTTAGTTTCCAGCGGTCATATTGACCAATGGTCATATAACAGTTAAAACCCAATAGTATCATTTTAATTATACGAATGTTATCCAATGAAACAGTTTTGTTGAGTACAAAAAAATAAAATAACACAAAAAATTAGGAAAGAGGATTTATTCAAAATTCCGGGTCGTTACATTGAACGAGGAATTAAATCAACAAAGAGCTCAGTTTCTTGTTCTGGAGGATGTCCAGGTAAATCTTTTGGAAACACATCAAAATATTCTTGCACTATAGGTACGTCCTCTATTTGAACATTCCATTCCTCACCCATAGTTATTTCATTCTCTTCCTCCCCAATAATAGGATTTAGTTGATCTACTGGGGGTGGATCTAGATACGAATCAGATGGTGACATTTCTGCTCTAAATATAAGGTACTCCTTATCATCATTGAAAATTATAACCTCCTTCTTCTTACAATAAATTTTTGTATCATGGTCCAAAAGACAATCCATACCGAGGATTATATCAATTTCAATCCTGGGTATGACAATGATATCAGCAGATAAATAATGTTTATATGCCTTAATGGGAACCGATTCACAAAAATTTGTTGCAATGATACATGCCTTATGATTTTGGACAAAAAACTCCCTAGTTAAATCAAATTGGAAATATCTAATTTTCTAAGAAAACCGGGAAGATATGAAACTATGCGATGATCCAGAATCAAATAAAGCATTGGTTAAACTTGAGTAAACCATTAAATTACCTTCCACCATGTCTTTCAGAGCTTCAACCTCATCAGTTGTGATCACATTAACTTGGACTTCATCCCTTGGCCTTTTCATAGGTAAGTTCCCTTGGTGCTTAAGACATTCATTTTCATAGTGCCCCTTTCTCTATAATTGTAGCATTCAACATTGATAGCCTCTTTCTTCCCCTTGCAGTCACGAGGTTGGTTCCTTTTTCACCACACTTGTAACAGACCCCCATTCCCTTCAGGAAAGTACCAGGGTGTATCTTTCCACATTTACTGTAGGATAGATATTCAAATTTTCCCTTCATCTCCTTATTTCCATTTCTAGAGTGTTCAGTAGATCTCTTCTTCTCTTGCTTTTCTTTAAATTCGTAAGACTTAGAGAATTCCTTTTTTATCTTGATAGCACATAAGACAATGTCTTCGTACAACGAGAAGGATTGTGAGACTAATGCACGATGGAGATATGGTTTTAACCCATCAAAGAAATGATCAATATTATATCTTAGGTTACATATATAATCTACATCATACCTTTCTAACCTTGTAAATTTAGCCTCATACTTTGCAATATTATCATCCTCCTTTTTCCTCAGACTCAGAAATTGTCTTTCTATATCCGTTCGATGGTGACAAGGAAAGTATTTTTCTAATAAAATATCTTTAAACTCCCTCAATTCCATACATGACACTTATTCATCTTCCTTTGTGTTTTGAATCAATGACGACCATTGATCAACATCTTCAGTGAGGCGATAAACTGCCATGAAATCCTTTTCTATTTCACTACTCCCCAAAGCATGAAATATTTTCTCTAAGGAACTTATCCATTGATCATCTACCAATGGATTTGTATTCCCATTAAATTTTTCCCGTGTTTTCCTCATGAAGTGGTCTAACATTGATCCTCCACGTTGTGGGTCAGGGTGCTCCATATGGGTAAGGTTATTAGTCATAACTTGAGTGAGATGTCCCAGTGTGGTGATAAGCTGATAAGCACCAGTTACATCACCAGCTCCACTATAATTATCTTGATCAGGAGGGAAATCCTTACATGGATTACGTGCATTGGTATAGTTTCCATTCCTTCCACGAGGCTCCATCTCTAAACAATGGAATACACTAGATTAGTTTATGAATCAAAATACATAATTCCAAAATGTTAAAACTATTAATATAAGTTGAACAATTTATGGATATAATCCATAATCCTAAAAAAATTTCTTTGAGGAAGTATATACTCATAAACCCTTCATAATGGTTTGTAAAGAAAATGAGAATCATCCTAAGCATATCCCCCAGGAGTGTCATAACCAAGAGTGCAACAAGGCCATTTTTTGTGCACAAGTTGTCGTTTGAGTCTAACTCAATGCACTGTTTTCGGGTTTTACCCCTAGGTACATCTATTCCAGAGTTTCCTCTACCTGCTCGTATCCAGACAGGGATGTATTGATTGGAAAACTCACAAAATCTCTACAGTACCAAAATTCTAGGAAGTTATTCTATAATAATCCTCAAAGTCTATCTTAGGGAAATGTTCTCCAATCCGAGTTTATCTAAATCTAGCATTCAAGGTTTGTATTAAACTTATTCTGATAGCAAATATTACTCCCCTATCATAGTTACCCAAAGTTTGTGCATTATTACATAACATTGTCATGATCACAAGGGATCAAATCTCTAAAGACTGATCAGTTTAGTAGCCTTGGAAATATTAGATACATTCATAAGTTTTACATTACATCATGAAATAAAAACATCAACAACATTTTTTACCCCTTTTTAACACACTTATATCCTTATCCTATCCCTGTAGTTCAACCATAAAATACTTCTTCACATCCTGGGAATAATTAAACATAGAAAGGGGTGAAATCAGATGCACAGTAATGATAAATATATAGCGGAAACATTTATAAATAAGTGCAAACATTTAAGGAAATGTATGACTAAAAAAAATCCTTTTCAACATAAACTTGAGCATAATATGGAAAATATAAAATCAAATAATTCCATTTACTTATTCACATGGATATTATACTAGATGAATAATCAAATGCAATATCAATAGCCACTTTAATAATGATGGAATGCATAATTCCAGACTCCATAACCACATAGTCAAGGCCTTGTGCCAAGACTAAAAATAATATTTTGTCAATGAATTGTGCTAAGACACTATTTTTTCTCATGAGAAATATCGAGGCATCGTGGAGCTATAGCGGGATCCGCATGTTATTTACTACGTCCAATGTATTCCTCATATGAAAAGGTTTAAACATAACATAAACATTCATATTGAAACTATTATATGAAATGTCAATACTTTATCCATAAACCCTGAATGGTATGAAATAACACATCCAAAATCAAACATATAACAAAACCTTCAATACAGTATGGAAGTTTTTTATCATAATAAATCAACTTCAAACAAACATAAAATCCATCATAAGATGTTGACATAGATGAAATCAAAATCTTTTTAGAGAAATATATCTTTCTATTCTGAAATCATTTAAAATTCATGTAATTATAAAAAAAATCATTTATTTTTGAAAATATTATTATAAGATTTTATGTGAAGCTTCGACGTTGTTATAACGGCGTAAAATATCCACACCCACTGTAGATGTTAAAAAAACATTCTTACCTTAATTTTGTCGAAATGGTCATAAAGTTCCTTGTTTAGAAATTGATGAAAAGATTACTTTAATAAACATATAAGGTCAAATATGGGTATAAATAACTTTAAACCAATGTTTATTAAATAGTAAATATGTTTTGAAATACATTTTAAAGAAACATGAATTTGGATGATAAAGAGGTCCCTGTAGATACTTACGTATAAAAAAACTTGGATAATAAAGAGATTGTGAAATTAACCATTAACTTGTAATTTTCCTTAGTTGAGGGTAGTTTAACATCCTATATAATGGTGACATATTTGTTATTAAATTATACAAGAACCATATACATTAATATGATATAATATATGATCTTTTAATATTTATTTTTTAATAATATTTTCATATTATTGTCGTTTTGGGTGTTAACTGATTCGTTGGATAGGATGTATCTTATTCATATCCAGAATGATATAAACTCATTATAAATTATTTTTAATCATCAAATGAAAATTATTCTGGAATGGTTATGATGGGGAAAAGATTCTCAACACGTTCGTGGAGACGGTAATCCGTACGTACGCACGAGCGACAATATCATTCTTTTGATATTAAAATAGTATAAAATTGGATAGTATATCATATATACATAATAATTATCATTTTATATTTATTATTTACATCAGTTATACTCATTATTATAACCATCCATATAATGAAGTGTTTGAATAAAAAACTACACCACGACATGGAGACAGTAAGCCGTACGCACGCACGTATGGTGACTTTGTCATTCATATGATGGATAGAATAATTAATATTGTTGTACCATTTTTATAATATAATCATATTATATAGAAGATACTGGAGTTATTATTTTATAATGGAAACAATAAAGAAAGAGGAAGTGGAAGAAGAAAAGAACTTGAAAGAGGTGATGAAATATTTACCACTTCTTCGGGTTCTTCTTTTTTATTTGATCAAAAAATATCCTTAGGTTGACTTTCTAACTAATTTAAGGCCTCTAGGATGATTTTAGGATAATTTAGAAGAAATTAGGGTAGTTTTTGGCTGATCCAAATGTCTTGGATTGTGTGAATTTGAGAGAAAGTGGGAGTGCCCTTTTATAAGAGGGGTGAGGGGCACCTTAGGAAAAGATTGAAATATTATTTTATAATAATATAGTTTTCGGTTTATAATGGAAAAAAATTATTTAGTTCGAGGTTAAGGTGGTTATGGGTTGAAAACCACCCTACCAATTGGTGTTAGACAGGTTTGTGTCACTATATTAACCTTATCATTTAGATTTAACTCTTAGTTAATTAGTTTGACATTTACCATGTATTTTTGTATTTTTTATATTATATGGTTAATAAAATTACTATAAATTTACAAGATAACCTAATTTGGTTCATTAATGAAATATATAATATTATTTAAGCCCTTTTTCCAAACCATATATTTTTAGGAATTGAATATCAATTAATAATATAAGATTTGTTTTAAAAACCGTTTTTTGAAATTTTGACACTATTTGGAATTTTCTTTTTGTTAAATTAAAAACAACATTATTACTTATAAAAAAATTCATTTAAGCAACCCTAACATGTTATATTAACCTAAAAAATTAGTTTAATTCATTAAAAGTATCAAATTAAATTTATTTGGATATTTATAATATCAATTATTTTAATCTTTCATTAATAAGTTAATTACTGCATCATCATTGTGTCATAGATAAATTTAATTATTTAATGTATAAAAATTATAAATAAACTACCATTATGTAGTAAATTATTTTATATTTCCAATTAATATTTATAGTCGAATTCATATTATGTATAACCCTATATTAAAAATGTTTTAGTTATGAAACTTTGAATTCAACACTTTTAACTCTTCTTTAAATTAAGAAATAATCAATGTCCTAATCTACTCCAAATGGAACGAAAGAATCATATTTTATTCATAAGGTTTATTTTAGTCTAAATAAACTCATTAAATAAGATTAGGACCTTTTTTATGGTAAAAATAATTTCATTTTTTCCTTTAATTACCATATTTACTTTTAATTATGGTAAATAAATATCAAAAGTTTCTATTCACCAAAAATTATTTTTATCTTATTGAACCACATTTTACTTTCTGATATCAACCGTGTCTCTTAGATTTTTGAAATTCAACTCACAGAAGTTGTAAAATTAAGTTTTTGGAAAATTTGCAAACCTCCATAGAGGTGGGTAAAAGACGGTAAAAAGTTCAATAAAATTTTTATATATCTAAACTTTTTATAAAATGACTCCAATGAATTATGTTGAACATATATAGGTATTATGTATCTATTTTGACCTAAAATAAAATAAATTAAAATAAATAATTATTTAAATAAAAAGTCGGTTTTAACCAATAACGCGGTGTTTTTTCACTATTCCTAAAAAATTGAAAGTTTTCAGAAAAATACCAAAAATTCACCCTAAGATAATTTCGATATTCCGAATCCAAAAATGACGTCCATTTTGAAAAATAAAATTTTAAAGATTTTAAAAAGTTGGTGTTAGTATTCATAACAACTAGTTTGATTGGTCGTGGTGTGTTCAATTCTCGAATTTGCGTAAAATGCAATTTATTGAATTATTCAAAGGAAAATGTACCATGGAAGCTTGGGGTGTTACACTTGTAGAGGTTGATTAGGGTTATGCCATATTTTTGATACTTTAGCTCTAGGTTTGGGATGAATTCTCATGTATGGTGATCACGTAGTGGCTTATGGTTCTCATAAACTTCTGCAACATGAGCAGAACTATCCCACACATGATCTAGAGCTCACATATATAATACATGCCATTAATGGTTGGTGATAATGGATTTTCCAAGAAAATGTTTACTATTTACCCAGATCAAAATAGATTGAGTAATATAAATTTTTATAAATATTTTAATCTTTATTATAGGTGATGGTTAGAGTACCTATAATATTTTTTTATTTATATTTCCAACACCCTAGGAGGTGATGGGTAGAGGTGATGGTTAGAGTATCTATAGTCTTTTATTAGAGGTGATGGTTCACATATTGATTTTATAGAGACCTCTAGGTGGTTATGTGATCCTATGTCAAGTTATGGTCAACATGCCATCCTCAGATTGATGGTCAAATAAAATAGTCTCAATTTATTCAAAAAGCATACTTCTTTCTTATGTCATAGTCTTTAGAGTATCATTATTTTACAAGTTGAGATGGTTATGTTTTATTTATTTAAGATTCCATAAACATAATTTTTATTTCTCTGTTGGTGGCCAGGTGTTCTTGAGATTATCACCTCGATTGGGTCACCAACAGATTGTAAAAAAAGGGAAGCTGACACTGAGATATATGTGATCTTTGCAGGTTATAGAGAGGATTGGATACATGGAATGCCATTATCACTTAAAACCATAAAAAACTTCCACCCATAACATGCTTCACGTATCATAACTACGAAATATATTTCATAACCACTTCATGTTTTGAACTGGGAAGACCTTGAAGTGGAACTAGATATTGTCATGACTAAGCAGTCAAACCCGATTCTTTATTATCAAGTAAAGATGATATGTAATAAGTATATTACCTTGTTTTTTGTTCTATGGAATCATGGTTTGAATGATCATGATATATGGGAGAATGAGATGATGACGAGAGAGTAGTATACTCATCTCTTTGTGGACCAGTCTTCTTGATAAGGCCTTATGTGGGAAGAAAGATTTATAGTGGGGGGAATTGTAATATCCCAGCTATTACTTTCATGTATGTCCATTTTTTCATTTATATTATAGATTTTTGTGTTGATTGAGGGGTTTTACTGATTAATTATTCCCTTTTAAGATTATGGGTTATAGTGTTGGTTCTTTTTTAGTTCCCAATATGGGTCTGAGTGTTTTGATTATGGCTGTACATGGGCCTGTAGCTAGAAACGATTTAGGTACTCTACAAATGCATTGATGAGACTCACTTTCCAGTTGGTGGTATTCTGAATTAGGGTATTGCTATAGAAATATCACCATCCATTTAGTGGGATGCTACTAGCAAGTAGGTTATATTTCTAAAGGTGAAAGTATTCGATCTAGAACCACCTACAAGACAAAGGTACCCAATTACTAACAGGTGATGCTGATTTGGAAAAGCAAATACTGGCCATTATACTAAATCATTTTTTTGAAACCATCATTTATTTTATTTAACCTCCCCCTCAAACCTAAATCAACCCCTTAGACCTTATAGAACCCTAGGGGTTATTTTTCCCCTTCCAACCTTGAATATTAATAGATCAAAGTACTGATTGAAGTGTTGATTCTCTATTAGTAATTTTAACCTTGATTTTATTGCACGTTATAATTTCCTCAGGTCTCCTATTATTTTAGAATTATGGATCATTTTTTTATGATGGATCCATATCTTGATTTATGACTTATTTTTCTAGGATTCCAACTCAATTGATTCAATACATTCATCTCTCTCTGATTGGGGATCCATTTTTAGTTAATCGATGGAACTATGAATTGAGGTTTGGGGTTTTATAATGTAGTCCCCATTAATTGAAATCATTTTTACTTTTTCTATTTAGAATATATTATTAATTGGTTTTGACATAATTAATTGGTATTCTTGATATTGTTTTAAATATCATGTTGTGTGAGTTTCAACATATTTAGAAATAGATTTTTAAATAATGTGTCAATTTTTGGGAAATTATTTTGAATTGAAATTCATGAAATGAATAATTAATTTGATGAATAATTTTGGGAAATGAAGGAATTACATGTTTTATATCTTTTAAATTAAATGATTTGTTTTTATGGGGATGAGTTGTAACATAAAATTAATGATGTTTTTTTGAAATGAAATGAAATATTGAAAATGTGATTTGGGGCTTCTGGAATAATGAATGATGAATCTAATTTGAGATAAATAATGTTCACCTTAATTGATTTCTTTAAAGAAAAGGGAGACTGGGAAATTAGGTGGGAACCCTAGGAAAAGAACATTATGGTCTGGCAAGAAATGGATTGATGATAAAATATAAAAAAACATTAATGAGGGTAAGGTGTTTGTTCATTATAAAGGACTCATATCCCCCCCTAGACTTGAGATCCAATGAAGTGTGCACACCTATATCCATATTTCACCAAATGTGTGAGGATCCTTGAGACTTAATCTAACAAAACTCAGGATTATAACTGAGATTCGATGATTGAAAATGAATTACACTAGCCATTGTTTATATGAATGCATATTCATGTCCATTTCATAGAATTCATGATCAATCCTATTTGGATGAGAATGATTTTTGTGTGAATATTTTATTTTTTCTATTGAAATTATTTTGAAATAATTTTCATTATAAATTTTGGGAAATATTACCATGCGATGTTTTATTTAAATATAATCCTATTTGGATTATTTGATATGGGATTCTTGTGGATGTAATAGTGAAAACCTAATAGGCCAGTGTTTCTCACACCATATAGTTTAATTTGGGAATATGTAGACTTTCTTTTTCAAGTTCTAGGAAAAGGGAAAACACCACTTGGTAGTAGTAATTGTTCTTAATAGAGAGGCCATGGGAGTTAGTAGTGATAGGATGAATATGTGATCCACCAATTATGAGGAGCTCTTGGTGGTGATGTTGTCTTTGGTTTATATTATTTCATGGATTTTTGTTTATTCTATGATTATGTATTTACATTTTTATGGAAATATTATCAACTTTACTATAATAGAGTAACAAATAGGTATGGTTTCATTCTACTTATTTTATAATTTTTGATTTTTATGATAAAATTCTTCCCCTTAACTGTTCATGATTCCTAAGCACTAGTCAACAGTCCATGGTGATCTGGAACATACTTTGGGCCATGTTTGGGCTCACATGGTTTTTTGTTTAGTGGGTAATATTGGTTAGTTCATGACATATATATTTAGAACATGATATTTTTAAAAATTCAATATCCTTGAATATATCTTTCAATTAATATATAATAACTATGAATGTATAAATGAAGTGGATGAACTTGGAAAGGTTTGGATGAAATCTAAAAATATATAAACATATTGAAAAATATCATGAGTCATCCGTGTTTTAAATTGGGATTATAATTCATGTTGATCTATATTTAAATGGTATAGGTAATTTATATTTAAATTATGAAACATGAAAATATTGATCTTTATTAATCATAAGGAATGATTCGTATTTTTAATCATAGGAAGGAAGTAGTATATAATAAGATAAAAATTAATGGTTAATGGATTAAAAAGAACATTGAATGATTAAAGTGTATACATATAGGGTTTCAAGAATTATGATATAGTGGTACTTTATTTAAGTATGGTCATATGTTTAAACACATTCATATTATCTTGATGTTTTATGTGATATGAGTACCTTGGAGACATTTATTGAGTGTTAATAGTTGTTTGAAGATATTTATGGAAAAGTGCAGCATATTTTTGAGATCTTAAGATTAGGGAATGAATTTTTTTGGTGTAATAATTTTTGAGTGATTATTATTATTTAGATATAAATGTTAATATTATCTTGGAATAAAATTTCTAATTATTAATTTTTGAGCTTCATCATGAATATTTTGATTTTTTAATGGTAGTTTTTTATAGAATTATTTAAGATGAAATTTCGATGTTATTACAATGGATTGGGAGATAAATGTATTATTTCTTCATTTGAAGGTTTAATCATATTTCATATTATATTAAAATTTTATAACCAATTTTGGGGTTTTATTATCATATAGAAGTAGGATAAACAACTTTTCTTCAATTTACAGATGTTGTGATCCATTAAAAGTTAATTTTTGTGCTTCAAGGTTGAAAATTTTATCTTGAATATTAATTACTTGGAGTATGAGATGAGATATAATGGGATAAAAATCTCAAAACACAACCAAGGATGAAATTATTCTTATAAAAGGCAATAAACAAAGTATGTATATTTTCACATGTTATATATGCTGATATTAAAAGAACCCTCACCTCTAGGAAAAGGATATTGAAATAAATATTTTATCATTTTACCTTCATTTATATAGAATTAATGGTCTTACGTATCCTTTAATGATTAATGTTTTTTTGGTATTAACTTCCACATGATCATGTTCTCAATCACTCTCTATTATTCCTTGGATGTTATTTTTCTCTTCCATATAAAAATTTTAACTTCCTACCAATGTTATTTTTGTATGGTTACTTGATTATGTGTTACTTTTGGTTACCTTCATATTCCTCTTCGACATTTTTTATAAGGACATTTTATTATCCTTTTTATGACGAGGGTTTTCAAAAAATATATTTTTAAATATTAAAATGTGTTTTCCTTTCATGATTATAGGTTTTATTTTCCACTCCTTTGAATTGATTCTGAAAATGATTTAAACCCTTTATATCAGATATGAGATAAAATGGAGAGGATGAAATTTATTTAAGGGTGTAGAATGTAACACCCAAATATTTTAGAATTTATTTTATTTTAAAAATAATGTTGATATAATTTTTTATATTCAATACCGAGATTAAATGAACCATGATATATTAAAAAATATTACTATTTATATATGGCCATTAAGACCTAGTCATTAGGATGGAGGGTTGGAACATGAATACCCATATTATGAAATATTTTTATAATGTTTTTCATTAATGAAATTAATAATAAATCTAATAATGACTATGAATTTATTGGAAATGAATAAAAAATATTTTGAAAATGAAAGAGATATTTTCCATTAAATTATTTTAATTTTCCCAATAGATTTTCAACTTAATAGATTAAATAAATCAATATTTATAAATGATTATATTGAAATATGTATATTATATATTTATTTTAATTAAATAACATTCATTAAATTATGGTCATTAGGAAAGTAATGATAATAAATTCATTTTATTCTTAAATCACATATTTTCTTTAAAAATGGGTTTTATTGCATTTTGAGCGAGAATATTATTAATATTTTAATTTTTTTGAAACTCTATTTTAAAAAATATTTTTTTTAAAATAATCACTTCATAATAGTGTTATGATAATTTTTTTTTTATTTTTATTAATAATTTATTTCAAAGTGAATAGTTAAACATCCTGATTTTTGTAAAATTATAATTTATTTTTCTTAAATAACTAATTTAAAAGTACCATTATGTATTTAATTTGATCATAAAGTACCAAACTATAAGTTAATTATAAATAATATGTTTAATTACATAAAAATTGTTATTATACCTGAATTTTCTATTAGTTCAAATTTGGGATTAAACCAATATTTCTAATAACTATTATTTCCTTTCATTTTATGCATTTATATTAAACTAAATATCTAAAATTTTTAGAAATTTAACATTTAAAAAAGGATTCCATTTCTATAATTTTGAGTTTCAAATATGGTAAATTGTTTCTTTTTATTTTTTTCATTATGAATAATATCCTTGGTAAAAATGATGTCATCATGGAAAGAGTGAAACGAGTAAAATAAGACTAAAATTATGGGAATATACAATGAAATCATATATAATATTGAATAAATTTAATTTTATGAGTTTAATTTTAAAAAAACTTCAAATAATATAAAATATGGCATTTTGGTTCCATTTTTTATTTGATTAATGACTTGATATTATTTTTGGTAATGAAATATTTCAAAACGTATCTTCCTTGCTTTTAATATCTATTATATCTTATGATTGGGATAAAAGATGTTATGAATGGTTGCAAAAGTTTATTTTGATGATGAATAATTTTTATATGATGTTATGTTTTTTTTATTTTCAGTAATGTAGTAGTTACCAAAAAAGCTTACACAATGTGAACATAATACTTGTTCAAGAAGTAGAAAAATCAAGTAAATTATTTAAAAAACATTAAAGGAAATATTTTTTTGGGTGAGTTATGGTGTCCAAATATATTTTTTACTAAATACAATGTATTATTGATGTGTTAAAAATATACATTTTAATTACATTATTTTTTTTAAATCAAACTATGTGAAACATATTGAAATGAATTTAATGGTATATTATATTATATAATATTTTATGAATAGATATAAAATTCATAAAAATATTATAGTTTTCTATGATAATGGGATATTTTCAATAATATAAACCAATTTCCACTTATGAATCACTTTTCCTTTTTATAGTATGTTTCTTTACCCTTAAAGAGTAAAAACATTATTATCACAGTAATGATCAAAGGGTTCATAGGGGTAAAAAATATGAGATATGGGTTTCAAAACCACCTAAAATTGTATAAATTATATTTTTAAATATTATTTCAGCCCATAAACCTCATATATTTTAAATATATCTATATAGTTTCACTTGAACATGAAAATTCATTTATATTAGTTCAATAATTTAATAAATTACAAGGATGACCATCCCATTACTTATAAAAGGGAAAAACCCCTTCTATATTCCTCACACTTTTGAGTACTCTAGTTCTACCAAAACCTACCAAAATAAAATCACAATAATCCTCCCCAAATATTAGAGTTCCTAGAATTTGTATGTCCCCAGTGGGGATAGTCCTCTCCCTAAGAGGGGGAGGGGGTCAATCAGTGATATCTTTTTTTAGGTTTCCTTACTAATGAAACAACTATTGCATCCAATTGTATATTTATTACCCAATGAAAAAAAACACACATATATAATAATATAAGTATTTATAAGGTTCAATATTCAAAAAGAATAGCTATATCCTAGGTATGGCTTGGAAATAATCCAATACCATATAATCCACAAGAAATAAATCCTTCTGTTGGAAATATAACGAGTAGGATATGGCCTTACACTCATGAAGTAGTATATGAACAATAAAATTGAGAGTGTTATCTTTATAACAAAAATTATATAATGGAATTTTTGTAACAAACATGCTATGAGGCTTCTTGATAAATTTTCAAAAATATTATCTTTCAAAACAATTGTTCCCTTTCTTACCCATAAGTTAGTAAGAACTTCTTTTACATCGTAATAAAACTCAGTCTGATTTACCTGTCCAATTTTGAAGTCTGATTGATCAATACAGAAAATATATATGTCAGTCATCATATAATTGAGATAATTATGAACCACTTATATCTAGTTATGGAAATCCCAGTCTAATTTTCCTAGTTCGATTGCTCAATACGAAAAATATACTGCTCTATCAAAACATCATTGAAAAAATTGTGGACCACTTCTCCTTCAATATATAAACCTCAACACGATTTTCCCAAACATTATTATTCAGCTCAATATAGTAACAAGTTGAATAAAATGATTAGTTAAATACTATGATAATCATAATACAATATTATCTCTTGTATTTTCATCTTTTTCCCGGTTTGACTTCATTAAGAAAACACTATTTGAAACTTCTTCTCCCTAAAATTATTCAGTGCTCTTCCTTCTCTCTTATTTAACCATGAACAATAATTATATGTGATGAATGCTAAAATATATTCCATTTTATAGGTTACACAAATTAGGTTTCGATATGATTCTGAAATTTTTTCTTACTTAACCAAATTTTCTAAATTTTCATATTCCCTTGAATTTTGTATTTATTTATGATTTAGTCAACACTTATTGACTGTTATCATATTTTCTTGAATATTATAACAACATCAACTATGCTTCATAATTTATTTACAAACAACATTCTAATTCCAGTTTCCATAATACAATTTCTTCATTATGATTCTCCATACCAATTGCATGTAAAAATAAATAAAAAATTCTAGTCTTCGTAGAAAAAATCAGTCCGATTCCAATTCTCCATTATTTTCATTACGATGTGCCTCATTAAAAATTAGAAATAATTTAAAATAATAAATTCTTCTTATAATTTTTACTTTTCTCACCAGAAAGAAAAGTAAGGTAATTAAAACTATTTTAAATGGTTGAATAAATTATTGATAATGTGATGACTTTATTTTAGTATTAGAAATAATAACTTCAAATTATTTTCTTTATTAATGGTCCCAAAAACTCTTTCTCAGATGATTTTGGTTGAATACAGAGTCCAATATACTAGTATTAGTAGCTTAAAATTCAAATACTTCTTTCTCTTCTGATTACGATACCAATGAATTTTTCTTCACAAACAATTAGGTCTTTGATGAATATGATGACACACTAAATCTGATGAATCAGTATCAATAGATTCTTTTCATTATAAATAAGATTATAATAAAATTATTTCATTATGGATTAATTTTTTTAGTATTTTATCTGAATAAAAACTAGCACCTTCATTACGATCATCCTCCTCATCCTTTAATAAAATTTTCATTCAGAAAGATAATTATGATGATATTGAGATAGGAAATCTTTCTCTTAACTTACTTTATTCTTCTTAATACTTTCAGAAAGTATAATGATTTTGAATATGTTAAAGATCAACTTTATCATCACTTGACTTACAAAGGAATGCATTGTAACTTCCATATCAATATATTTCTTTTCCTTTACCCCATAATATGATTGGAATGATTACAATCATACTGAATATGATTGGAAGAATATTTTTCTCCCCATTTCTTCCATCAGTCTTGAATTACACGTTTTAAAACATACTTAAGATTTATGAGAACTCTAATATCAAAAAATCATTATCACATTTATATCGGATCCATAATGAATCGATTTTTCATTAGAACATCATTACGATATGTGCATCATTACAATCAGAACCTCATTACAATCATATTTTCCTTGATCGATCCAATGGTGGATCCAATGAACCCTTTCTTCTAGAAAACAATTTATGAATACAATGGACATTTTTATGTATAGTGATTCAAAATTCCAATATATTATGAATTAAGAAATACAATTTTTTAGTCTGATCACCATGTTTTAAAAAGTGAAGTGATTTAATTTTCCTCTTTGATAGAAAATCTAATATAAAAAAAATTCTTCATGATTATGATTATTAATCCGATTTCAACCAGCTTCTGAATTTTTATCAATATCTTAATATGATAGATCATACAGACTTGTCCAGATGTAACATAACTAATTGAAAACTATATTTAATCTATATTTCAATACATAATATTCTAAATATACATTATTTATTCAACATAATTAGAATACTGATATATTTTTAACAAAAAAAACCAAAACAAAACATAGTTATAACAATATACCCTTTGTGTTTGCTGTCAATACCCACTTTATACACTTTAGAAAAATAAGTGGTATTGTTTTATTTTCTCACTTTTTCTTCACTCCAATCTTGTATTTCACACCAAATTTATTTTCCCCCTTTATCTTATCTATCCCATTTATGTACAATCAAATTCAAAGGGGTCATCCTGAATCATTCCTCCCTTATTGACAAATGATCTCATTTCCATGGGTTGGAACTTTACTTCTCTGAATCTGGAACCATTTCCTCAATATATGTGTCACATGAGTTTCTTAACATATAACCTTTAACTAAACAAATTTATGTATCTATGGGAAAACCTAGTGTAGAAAACTAGAGTGAATAATCAAGGTCGTTAGTGTTTTCCATTGAAAAACTTTTATGTAATACCATTTTCATGTTTCTTTAAATATTATAATGAATGAGGCATTCTTTAAAAGAATTTTTTTATGATAAAATTAACCTACACCCATCTCTAAAAATTGATCAAATATTTAAGGTGTATAAACACAAATTTCATAAACTTATATTTTTTAACCTCATTATTTTATTTTATAAGAATAGTATGAGACTCATCACCACAGGCTTTCTAATTTTCACTCCTTCAATTACATGCAAGTTAGTACAAGTATGAAAATATTTGTGGAATAAGGAGAAACTTCAGTTGTTTCTTGTAAGCCAAAAATATTATTGATAGTCATATCTCAGTACTTTAATTTTCTTATTTTTCATGGATTTTTCATTGGACTTTATTTCATCCTTTGGTTCAACATTATTAGGATTTATAAAAACCTTATTATTATCTATAGAATCTTCTGATGAGGATGTCAATTTTTTTCTTCTTTTGTAACAGATTTTTAAAATTAGTTTGTAACGTTTCTTCAATGTATGCCTTTCGTTATGGAAGTATAGTTGGACAAATTTTGATATCATTCCCTTCTTACTCACATCCATAATCTCTTGATACCTTTTTGTTAAAATTACTTATATCATTAGAATTATGTTTCTTCCCCTACACTTTCACTAGTTTTTTGCGCTTCCTCTAACATCATATCCAATTCAACATTTTCTAGACTGATAACTTAGAATTCTTGTTTCTTGGACTCAGTAGACCAATTTTTATTAACTTCAAAAACATTTGGCTTTAGATAATGTTTAAGAAACTTTTTTTGAGCCTATAATAAATCAAGAAATCCTTTAGAAATATGTATAGGTTTCTCACATCTTTCAGAAATAGTTTCTAGATATTGGAACCTATTTTCAATTTTCACATAATCATTCTCAGGTTTCTTCTGATCATACTTCTTATACTTCTTCCATTCAGGGGATTAAATCCCCTAAAACATTGACTTATATAGATTATGGAATAGTTATAATATTTTTGGATTATCCCACACATGTTAACTATATTTCAAAATCCAAAACAATTACAATAGTATCCATAAAAATTTTGTTTTCTTTTATAACTTCTATAATGACAAGAGTAGTGAATATGTTTCTCAAAAACCTTCCTAACATAACATTCTTGACCACCAACTTTTTTTAATCAGAACCATTTTCTTCAGTTTGGTTTTCTTTTTAGCCTTTTAGAACTGGATGTAATATAAACTTCTTCATATTCAAAATTTTTAGAATCATTTTTGGTCTTAGGTTTTTTAGAAACTTATGAAATCTCTATCTTTTTAATCATAGCCACATATATAACCTTCCATCATTCATATTTTTAGAAAATGTTACAAGGTTCCTTCTCAATATTTGAAGGTAAATTATTTTTGACCCTTCTCAGGTTTCTCCTTATGATAAATTTAACCAGCTTTAGAGATGGAGTTTTTGAAACTTATACGTTTCTATTCATCTTTAGAATGTTTTTTTGGACAAGTTCCAACTATATTTCTTTTTTTTCTGTCATCTTCACATCCAAATGTTCCTTATGATTCTACTCTTTATCAAGATATTTCTTCAAATAATAAATATATTTAATCATATTAACTTTATCATCAAGAATACATTATTGATTGTTTTTAAAATATTTTTCAATTTTCAACTCTCTGATATCCTTTTAAGGTCTCCCATTATTCATTAGACATTATTTAAATTCTTCTTTGAGATTTTATTCTAATTGAGTTTATTATTATTAAAATCTATTACCTTCATATTATTCATTTTAAAATATTGCAAAAACGTATTTTATTTATTATTTTGAGTGTATTTTTTAGATTCAGATTCACAATCTTCTTTTTTAAAATAACTACTTTCACTATTAGCTAGACTTTCCTCACATACTACTGCAATAAATGTGTTTTTATTAGGACCATTTAAAATTTATTCAATACCATCATAATGTTTAAAAAAATATTCTATTTTGAATTTGGATAAATTAATATCTTACCTCATGGAATTAGATTTGTTTCTACCACCCTTTTTCATCCAGGATGTTATCGACCTTCTTTATTCTTCAACAATTTCTTCTTTATCACTTTCTTCTTCATCGTCTCTTTAAGGAAAATTGGAAAAATAATTCCCAATGGCTTCACGACCATAAACGTTTAAGTTAATTTTCCCTTTATATGTTTCTGTACCTATTTTCACATTTTAAAAAAACCAGGATTCAATTTCATCACAGTTTTTACATACCTAATTTTTGGAATCAGAGTAAGCAATATCACCTTCTTCATGAAACTTCTTAACCTTTTATTTCTTGTTGTCTTTGAAGGATATTTTTCTATTAATTTTTTTCCCTTCATAACTTTTTCCCTACTCGTATCATTTGGTATGAGAGTAAAATACAAATCATCCAGTGATAATAAATCATGATCTATAACTTTCGATTAATTAATGTTGAAATCAAACTTGTACAGAAGAATTATCAAGAAATTATCAACAATAGTAAAATATTATAACTTTTCAAAATGACCTATGATAATGATAAAAATTTCATTCACCTTGGAAAATAACTCACAAATAGATTCATACTCACCCATCTTCAGATATTTATACTTCAATATATTTATGTGTAACTTTTCCTTTTTCACTTTTTATTACCATCATAGATGTTATTATACTTATCCTAGATTTATTGTGAATTGGAAGCTCCATTTTAACTTAGAAACTCACTTTGAGAATGTTATTAGAGTGAAGTATTCTAATCTCTTATATCATTCTCAAGATTTTTGTTATCAGCATTTATGAGAGGATCCGTCTCAATATGAGTAGAGGAACCATATGTAATATCTTTTTAAACATCATACCCAAGAGATATATGATATATAAGAATTATTATTTTCTAGATATTACAATCCCTATCATTTAATACTATAATCCCATTACTATTCACGAAACTCAGATTATCTGTCAGAAATTATTCTTCCAAAAATCATCAAAGAATAAATGAAGGGATCCTTCATATCTGATACCATTTGTTTGTTCCCAGATAGGATAGTTGTATCATTTTTATAAGGAGGTTGTGAATCAGTGATATATTTTTCTTTTTACATTTAATTACTAATGAATCAACCTTCACTTATTTTTATTGATTTCTTTCCCTGATGAAAAATAACCTACCAAAAATACAGAGGAATGAAATTATTTAAAAGTTACATTATTCAAAAATAATAACCACATCCATGACATAGTTTTTAAATAATTTAATACCACACAATCCACTTGAAAGAAATCATTTTATGTGGAATAAAATGAGTAGTATATGACCTTAAAATCGTATATAACTATGTAAATAATCCTATAGTGTGTGTTCTTTTTATAGCACAAATAGTATATTAAAATTTGTGAAAAAAAATGTTTTGGTGCTTGTTGATCTACTTTCACAGAAAATGATATTTTAAAATAAATTTTCACTTTATTACCTAGAAGCTCGTATGAACTTTTTAGAAATTGTAATAAAATAATTTTCAATTTCCCAGTCCAATTCCCAAGTCTGATTGATCAATATAAAAAATATATATTTCTGTCAAAATATGGTAGAGACAATTCTGAACCACCTCTATCTAATTTTTAAAATCCCATTATGATTTCCCCGTACAATTTTCCCAATACAATTTCTCAATATAAAATATATATAGATTAATCAAAATATCATTGAAATAATTATATACCACTTATTCTTCAATCTGGAAATCTTAATATGATTTTCCAAGACTTATTGACTCAGTTCAATATGGTAACTTGGTGAATACGGTGATAAATTGAATACTATGATAAAAAAATATAACCTTTTCTCTTCTCCTTTATTCTTCACTTAGTCAAAACTTATTAAATAAAAAACAATCTATAAACTTCTTCCATATAGAATGATTCAGGGCACTTCCTTCTATATTCTTCACCAGTTACTAGTACTTATATGTGATGAAAGTACAAATCAATTTCTACTTTATAGGTGACCCAAATTAGGTTTCAGTGGGATTTCAAAATTGTTTCGCACTCAATTTTTGTTACAAATTATCATTTTCCGTTGACTTTTGGATACATTTATTACTTCATCAACACTTCTAAACACTTATTGAACCTTTTTAAATATTCTAATAACCTCATCTCTCCTATAGACATTCCTCACAAACATCATTCTGATTCCAATTTTCCCTATACGATTTCTTCATTACGATGCTATGTACTAATTGAATGCATAATGAAATAGACATATTTAATCTTATAAGAAAACATCAGTTTGATTCCAATTATCAATTATAATTTTCATTATGATATTCATCATTACAAGGAAGAAAAATGTAAAACATTATATTCTTATTCTTTATTTCTATTGTCCCACTTGAAAGATAAAGAAAGTAATTTAACTTATTGTAAATGGTGGACTAAATTATTGATAAAGCCTTAAATTTATATTTATATTTTACACGTCATCTTTAAATTTTTTCTTTATAATTGGTCCCAACAACACTTCCCACAATGATTACGATGGCATATAAAGTTTGATGGACTGGTATTAGTTGATTTGACTTCAGAAAATTATTTCTCTTTTAAATATGATACCAATTATTTTAACAGAACACAATATTATTTCATAGATGAATATAATAACAAACTGAATCCAATGAACTTGTATTAGTGGATTATTTTCTTTCAAAATATCGTTCTCCTAAAATTCATTCTTCAAGGATTAAAATATTTTGGCTTTTTTTCTAACTGAAAATCATAACTTTTTTTATGATAATCCTCTCTATCCATTAAAAAAAATCTAAATTTAAAAACATCATTACGATTATATTGAAACTTGAAAGCTTTGGCTTCACCAAATTTTATATTCTTAAAACATTTAATTAGTATTTAGAATTTCTTATTTACTTTGAATACATTTACTATTAGCTTATACATCGTCTGAATTGAGAAGGAATTTATTTTAACTTCCCTATCAATATATTTATTGAAATATGATTGACATGATTACGATCAGACAGAATGTGATTGGAAGAATATTTTTCTCCACTTTCTTTAGTAAAGCATTCATCGTATTTTTTACATCCTAATTATGATTTAAGATAACTCCAAGATTAGAAAAGAATAATCACATTTATACCAGATCCATGATGAATCTGATTCGATCAGATCCTCATTATGATCTGAATCTCATTATTATCATAACCTCATTATGATAATATTTTCCTTGATCAAACCTAAGTTGGATATGATGATAATTTTATTTTATTAGACAAATTATGAATATGATGGAATTTATTAAGTATCATGAGTTATAATTCCAAAATATAAGGAATCCCCGAATACAATTTTTGAGTCCGACCACCACCATTTACAAAGTGAAGTGATTTATTTTTCATTTATAGTAGCAATATCAGGCACCAAAAAAATACTTCTTGGTTAAGAAGATGAATCTAATTTCCACCAAATTGTTAATTTTTATCAACATCCCAATCTGATAGATAATATTAACTCATTAAGATGTTCAATATCTAATTGAAAACATTATTCAATCTGAATTTCCATTCATCATCTTCTCAATATAACTTATTTCATCAACATAATCAGCATACTAATCTATTAACAGCAAATACAACAAAAAAAATAGGAGTAATAGTATCCCTAAAATACCAAACCTAGAAAGATCAAGGTGTTAGCTAAAGAGCCTATCCATGTAGAATATATAAGTGATAACTGACATATTTCATTTTTATTTATTCTTTTATATCCATAAAAATATTTTTAATCCATGATGATATAAAGACATAAGAGTATATTATATAATGAAATTTTCTTATGTTTACATAAAAAACTTTATTGATCTCATTCTCCCTCAAATGGTAAATGAAACCATTAGTCGTGTGTATGTGCAGACTACCAATTTTCAAACCAGTGTAATTATTTTTTCATTACCAAATCTCATGGGTGGTTATAATGAAGAATTTAATATATTTATATATTATTAATAACATAATTATCATTATATAATGATAATATATCATCTATTTTCTTACCTTTTCTATCCACTGAAAATTGATAACGTTGTTCATGTGTACGTGTGGATTATCACCAACACGAAGCGATATGATTAATTTGAAATTACCTCCTCAAATGGATGACTATAAGGATGAAAATAATGAATAAATATGACATATATAATATGATTAGTATTTTGGTTATAAAGGAACTATGTACCCTTTGACCATAGTCAACACACTAATGTTATTTTGAGGTTATAAACCTAAAAACCTAAAAACATCCAATATGAAGTTAACCATTTTAGTTACTAAATAAAACATGGGGGAAAAAGTAATAAAAAGAATAATAATAATAATAATAATAATGAAATAAACATATATTATTTTATTAATGTGAATCCATCCTAATTATAGTTTACAAATGAATACTAATGGGTCCTATAACTCAGGTATTATGAGGGGTGAAGATATTATTTTCCACAATAGTGGCCCAAATATAATTTCTTTTTCATCATCCTTTATGATATGTGACTCTATGATGTAAGAATCTTATTCATTGATCACAGGTTTAAAGATATTCATTTCAAACATCATTTGACTTTCTTCCCTTGAGACTGATTCATAGGTTCTTTACAATTTAATTGTTGTGCATAACTCTACCCCATGGAATTCCACTTATCAAGACCACATGTGTAGAAGAATTATCATGAAAAACATTAACATTACTCACACATGGAGTGATGGTAAAAAATATAATTACTTTTTTTCTTCCAGGGCTCCCCAAGATGACTCTTTGTCTTATTTCTCTAGTGTTGGATCCATAACTATGGAATATGTGGAGATTTATATAGGTGATGACATTAGGGCTCATTATTTATACCCCATAATCACTCAAGGCATTTTCATTGTTCATCTCCCCTTTATTTAAATAAGATTCAGATTTCAATCCAGTGGTGTATAAATTACAAAATGGATGTACATTTTAATTCATTTCTAAAATTAATTTTTTTATAAGTAAATTCCATGTTCTTTCCTTATATTTTTCATTGACTCAATATTTATGAATACATAAGAGATACTTTACCTTAATACTTTATTTTAAAATTTTTAACAATTTATTTTCCAAATATTTTTCAACAATATCCATATTATTTAATTTTTTATGGTTTCATTTGAAGACAATCAAATAAATTATAAAGGATATTTTATATGTTGTTTTACATTATTTAAATGGGTCTTAAAAGTAATACTTTTACATATATTATATGGATTGTTTTGATTGTTTTTTAAAAAATGAGAACAGAATGTTGTATTTTAGCATAAACAACTTAATTGCATTTGGTCTACAAAAAGACCATTATTCTTAAATTGAATTAATTTTAAATATTCCATTGTTTTTAAATAAAATCCATTTTTATTTGGGTTTTTTATTATTTTAAGTTTTTTTTTAAAAAGTGGTTTAAAAAAGAAAGAATATTTAAATATCTGAGCATGATTTGAATATGGTTTTAATAGTGTTTTTGAGGAATTTATGATGAAAATGGGAAGTCTTAAAAATTTTTTGTTCATGAAATGATACTTGAGAATTATATATAATAATGTGTGATCTCAATATAGCTCAGAAAATGGGTGAGCCCGATACAACTTATATAATAGGCGAGCCTAATATAATACTCCAATTCATTAGATAATGTTCCTTATCTTCAAAGGAAAGAATGAGGGAGTTAAAGAGGGAGGTTTCTCACTTATATTTAAATATGATCCAATTATTGTTTTCATGATTAAACACGAGTTATCAATATAATGATGGTAAACTCCTACAAAAGTTTCAATTTTTTTCTATGAGTATTAAAGGTTTTATTGAGAAAAAAGTGTTTTTTACATATGAATATAATTTATTTTTTATGATAAAAGAATAACCTGAAATGGTAAATTTGTTATTATATTCTTTTTATTACACTGACACACTTCTTTACTTTATATCAATTTCTATGATTCTTATTCCAACATTTTCAAATATTTTTCATCAGATCTAAGGATGAGTAGAAATGTTAACTTGATCAATATTTCTTCTATGTATAATCAACTTAAACATATAAAAAATATCTTGAATTGAACATGGGATTATACCTAAAGATAAATTATTGTGAAAAAATTCATGTTGTGCGAAAATATCCACTTTTTTTGTAATAATTACTGAATTCTATAAAACTAAAAACCTAAAAGATCCATTAAATTTAAGGAAGTGGATTATTTCACAAAAAAATAAATAATCATTTAATTATAGGTTGTTTAATTTAGGATTTATTATAGTTTGTATCAAATGAATTGTTTAGATAAACTTAGAGATCATGATGTTATTATTTTATATCCTTATAGGTTAATATGGTTTGGATATTTTGTGTTATATTATCGAATTGGTTAAGAATTATAAAATAACTAAAATTTAAGATACCTTGGTTAAAATTATAGGAAATTAAAATAATCCTACACTAATACAAGGGAATATTAGAGTAATAAATTCCAAAGATATTCCAATAAAATTTATTTTATTATTTAATTCAATTCCATTAAATAAATTTTGGAGTTTTGAGTAAATTTTTTATTTCCTTAGTGTACAAGTTCTTCTTCAAAATGGAATGGATGAAATTAATCAAAAACCTCCTTTATCTTTTAGATGATTCACTAGAAATAATGATTTAAAAATCATACTCATGTGATTTTGAAACATTATTGAATATTAAAATTAACTTAAAAACAATTTATAATGTATCATAATACTCCTATATACTTAGATATCATGATGAAAATTTGGATACATTTAACCACGATAAAAAACTATCTCATAATACTCATTGAATTAGGTAATTTATCATGTTTTTTCAATAGATGACTCAGAAAAAGACTTTCAACCTTAACTTTGACACAACAGATGGTGAACTTCGAGCAGCATATGTATTTCTATTTTTATTTGATTTTTTTTATTTTTAGAAACACAATTTTTTTGAAAGACTCATGTAAAAAAATATCCAAATGTAATTTGGGAAACAAGTTCATGATGATGTCTCAAAGTTATATATATTTAAAAGATAATATTTTTTATAAATTTTAATTATTTTCAATATATATTTCAATCAATATGTAATAACTCGGCATGGAGAAATTAAGAATAGGAACTTGGAAAGGATCTGAGGTATTCTAAAAGTTAAATGACTATACCTAGTAGATTATGGGGAATCCATCTTCAAAATTGTCATTGGAATGAATGATTATATATATATATATCAAAGGTATGACTTATTTATATATAAATTAGGAAAAATGAATATATTGATATTTATAAATATTTATACATTATTCATATTTTTTATTGTAGGAAATAATTATTAATTTATAAGATGGAAAATCTTGGTTTATGCATTATAAAGAACATAGAATGATTAAAGTGTATATATATAGAGTTACAAGAGTTATAATGTTGTGCTATTTTATTTAAGGATTAAAATATGTTTAAAGGTATCAATACTCTTTTGAAGTTTTATTTGATAGAAGTACCTTGAGGAGAATTTTTGAGTTTTAGTAGATATTGGAGGATATTTATGGAAAAAAGTAGAATTTATTTTATGATTATATTAATAGTGCATATAAATTTTTGTTATATTATTTTATGAATGTTTAATTTTTATTAGAAATAAATGTTAAAATTGATCTTAAAAGAATAAGTGATCAAATATTTCTGATCATTGAGTTTCAAAATTTTTTATGAATATTTTGATAAGTTTTAAGGTTAGTTTTTATTGAAATATTTAAGTTAAACTTTGGGTGATATTGCTGGGGTTTTACGTATTAATATAATATTTATTCATTTAATGGTTTAGTCATATTGTTTATTAACCTAACTTATGCTATTATTTTTGTTTTTTATTTATATATAGATGTAAGAGAAAAAAATATTTTATCCTTTTGTTGATCTTGTGATCTTTTAAAAAGTTAATTTTAGTATTCTAACCATGAAAAATTGATCTTAAATATTAATTTATTAGAGTGAGAGATACAATATAAGTGAGAAAACTTCTCAAAGCACAACCACAATAATAAATTGTTATTATGAAATGCAAATACATTATGTAAGTATATTTTCTCATGTTTTATATGTTTATAGTAAAATAATCCCTCAATTATAGGAAAAAGATATATAAATAAAAATGATATCCTTTAACCTTAATTTATGATGAATGAATGGTCTTATTTACCCCTACTAATTTATGGGTTTATTTTCATTAAACTTCTCATGATCATGCCCTCTATCACTCTATATTATTCTTTGGACATTATTTCCCCCCTCAATTTACATATTTTCACTTACCACCAATGTTATCATTATATGGGATGTATATTATGGGTTATTACAGGTTAACTTCATATTTATCTTCTCATATTTTCAAAATAATGTTTTATTATCCTTTTATTATGATGCGGGTTTTCAATAAAGGGTTTTTTAAAATTTTAAAATGTTTTCCCTTCATGACTGTATGTTATATTTTCCACTCGTTGGAATTGATTTAGAAAGTGTTTTAAACCATTTCTATCTTCCATGATAAAAAATTATAAGGATGTAATTAATATAATGGGGTAGAGTGAAACAACACAATATTTTATAAATTATTTTATTTTAAAAAATTAATTCGATAGCATGTTGTATACATAATACTGAGCTTTAATGAACGGTGATATACTACAAAAAATATTATTATTTAAATATTAGCATTAAGACATAACCATTGGTTTCAAGGGTTTGAATAGGGATATCAAGATTATGAATTATTTTTATAAAATTTTTCCTTTGTTAAATTAATAATAAATCTTTAATTTATTATCAATTGTTTGTAGATTAAGATAAAATGTTTTAAAGTTAATAAATATATGTTTTCGAAAACTTTTTTATGTGTACAACGTATTTTATCAATAATAGATTAAAATAATAATTATTTATAAATTAATATCATGAAATAATTATATTATGTATTAAATTTAAATAACTAACATTCATTTAATTATGGTTATTATGATATTAATTAGAATAAAGTCATTTTTCCTTAAAAATATATTTTCTTCCAAAATGATTTTTATTACATTTTAGCATAAATTTTATTAATATTATTTAGAAAATTTTATACATTTTATTTTAAGAATTTGAAATAATATTTTAAATTACAATGTCATAAAATTATTAGGATTATTTTTTGGGATATTTCTAAAAAGACTTATTTTTATGCGAATAGTGAAAGATGCTGATTTTTGTAAAACAATTATTTATTTTCATTAAATAAAGTAATTTTAAAGTAATTTTATGTTTTGAATTTTATATTAACATAAGATAATTATTATTTAGTTACAATTAATCCAATTAATTATATAGGCATTATTATTATACTTTTTTTTTTGTATAAGCTCATTTTTGGGTTGAAAAACCCGTGGTTCTAAAAAAATGATTTTCATTGTGTTTTACGCATTTATTTTAAATTTGAATCATTAAAATTATAAAAAATTAATAATAAAAAATTATTCCATATTTATAAATCATATTTTCAGTTTGGAAAATAGGTCTCTTTTATTTTTGGTCATCTTATATAGTAAGCATTATAAAAATGTAGTCACCATGGTAAGGAAAAAATGGGTAAAAAGAAGACTAAAAATATTGGATGAGAACTTAAAATCAACTATAAAATTGATTTTTTTTAATTTTATGGGTTAAAGTTTTCTAATAACTTCAAATATTTTCAAATATTTCATTTTTTCAACTTTTCTTATATAAAAGAATTTATATTATTTTAAATAATGGAAAAGTTCGGTCTATTTTTTTATTTTAATATATAATATATTTTTTGATTGGGGAAAATTTATTAATGGTTAAATGATTTTACTTTGAATATGAATAAAATTTTTATTATGTATTTTTTTAGTTGATTGTGATAAAATAACTAACCAAAATACTTAAACAACATCAACATGGTGCTTCTTCACAGAGTAGAAAAGTCAAGTAAATGATTTGAAAAACATTAAAAGTTTTATTTTTTTCGTGAGTTATAGTGTAGAAATATATTTTAGAATAATATAATTTATTATTAATGTTTTAAAGTTTATATTATAATTAAATTAATGTTTTTATATTTTTTTTGCAAAAAAACTTGGTGAATAGTTCTAAAAATTACTTTAATGGTATCTTAGGTTAGATGATATTTTATTATATTATTTGAAATTCATAAAAAGATTATATTTTTAGATGAAAATTGGATATGGTTTATAATATAATTCATTTCACACTTATGGTAAAATTATTCTTTTATAGTAACTTTCATGACCATTAAAGAGTAAAAATTTGAAATTATAGTAATAATCAAATGGTTAATGAGTGGTTAAAAGTGAGATATAAGGGTTAAAAAAACTCCTACTTTATGAGAGAATTTGTAATTATAATCATTATATATTCTATATATATCAATTTAGTTCCACTTAAACATGAAAATAAATTTATAGTAATTTAATACATTAAGTAATTCAAAGGGTGCTCCTCCCCTCACATATAAGAGGAAACCACCCCTCATATCTTACTCACACCATTTGATCACTCTAGTTCAACCAATAAATAAAAAAAAATCTCTAAAACATATATTTTATTATCTTACAGTTATTTTTATCACCAAAATACCAATTCTAGAAGTCTTATAGTGTAAGATAAATAGGTTGTCCAAAAAGAAGCTATAGGTCCTGAAAAACTTATTTTAAGTTTATTTCTTATAATGCATCTATGAAATATTATTAAACAATGATTATATAAAAATATTTTTTATTAAAATTAAATTATTTTTCTGTTTATAAGATAAAATTTATTTATCTCCTTTTATATTCAATGGGAATCAAAACCACCAATCGTGTGTTTGTGCGGACTACCGCCTCGTGAATCAATGTAATTCGTTTTCCGTCACCCCTATCATTTATAGTTATAATAATGTATTGAATATATATATATATATTATATTTATGAAATAATTAGAACTATATAAATATAATATATTTTCTATTTTATTACTTTTCATTCCTTTGAAAAATGATAACGTTATTCACGCGTATGGGTGAATTAACACCTCCAGAAACTGTCCAGATTAGTTTTACATAGAAAAATCACATGGATGGTTCTAAATAATTAACTTATGAATAAATATTACATGTATAAAATTATATAGATTCTTTATATCAAGGAAATACAACACCTTTGACCAAGTTTAACCCACTAATGTTATTTTGAGGTTATAAATCGAAATGTCCAATGTGTACTTAATGATTTTAGTAACTAGATTAATTATAGAAATAAATTAAATAAAAGGAAAAATAATAAATAAATAAATATTAAAAAATTATTAAGAATATATAAAACTAATATAATTTTTATTATTAAGTAGTTAGAAAATTTATTAATAAGTATGGGACATAAAGAATTGTATTTTTAGTGTCAATTCCATTTGTTTGATACTTAATCTATTTTCATGACAGATTTTGTTTTTTAGTGTATAAAATAATTTATGGATGTATTTTTTACCATTACGAAATAATTTTTTTTTAAAATTTATTACAAATTATTTCCTTTAGTGTTTCATGAGTGAAAAATTTATCATTCTTTAAGGGATACTTTACCTTAAAACCACATTTAAAATGTTTTAATGATTTATTTTCTAATTATTTTCCCTCCATGTCTATATTATAAAATATATTTTATGTATTTATTATTCTTAAAATAAAATAATTATAATGGAAATTTTATGACTATTTTAAATTTTATTCAATGGTTTTTAAAATGAATATTTTTACGTATTCTATACAAAATGATTTGAATTAATTTACAGAATGAAAATGGGATGTTTTATTTTTAAATATATAGATAAAACAAATTTTATATCCACAATGAATATTATTAATCATTTATCCTCATTTAAAATATTCCATGTTTTTAATGAAATCCATTTTCTTTTTTGGGTATTTTTTAGTTTTTTAAAAGTGGGTTAAAAAATGATATTTTGATATACGAATGTGTTTTTCATATGGGTTTAAAAAAAATTCTAGCTATTTATAATGTAAATATGTAGTCAAAAACATTATTTTTCATGATATAGTTCTTTATAATTATAGATATTGAAAGGTGATCCCAATGCATCTTATAAAATGGGTGATCCTGATATAGCTTATTCGACGAGTGATCCTGATAGAGCTCTCAAGTGCATTATGTAACCTTACTTATATTCACTAGCAATATGGAGGGAGTTAACATGGGTGCTTTATACTATGGACTTAAATTGTATCCAATTATTTTTAAAATTATAGAATATATGTTTTAAATATGATTCTATGAATTCTTATAATAGTTTCGATTTTATTGCTACAAATATTAATGGTTTTATTTAGAATAATTTGTTCTCTCTAAGTGGATATGATTTATTTTACATTCTCAAAGAATAATGTGAAAATTGTAATAAGAAATTGGTTTTCTATGTTTTTCACCAGACTGACAAGTTACCTTCGATCATATACCATTCTATTATTTTGGTGCTCATTATAGATTTTAAAATGTTTTTCAAAGGATCTAATGATATGTATAATTTTTACCAATGTCAAGATTTCCACAATGGGGACTCATCTTAAACGAATAAAAAGTGTCTTGAATGAAATATGGATGTAAAATTAAAGGTATATTTTTTGCGAAATAAATTGATACTATATGGAATTTTTCACTTTGGTATGTAATTTTTTACCTAATTAACTGAAACTTCAATCCATAAAATTCCTCTATTTAAAAGAAACTCAATTATTATAAAAAACCATAATCATATTATTATGGCTTTTTTGAGTTACAGGTCCTTATATTTAGTATAAAAGGAAAGGTTTAGATAAATGTATAGGTTATGCTGTTATTTTTTATAAACATATTGGTTAATATTCTTTAGAGAATTAAAGTTATTTTGGGGATATGTTAAGATGTATAAGTTAAATAATCATAATGAAACCTAGGTTAAACGTATGTTGAATAGAAATTATTAAAAACTAAGGGAAGATAATCTTTGATTAAGAAATTCACAAGATAAAATAGTCAAATTTATTTATTTTTTCACTTTTATTTCCTTAAATAACATATTGGTTTTTGAATCAAAATTTTATTTCATTAGGGTAAAAGTTATTCTTCAAGATGGATGGGATTAAATAAAATAGAAAAAAACTTTTTATTATTACGATTCACTTGTAATAATAATTATAAATTATTTCTCTTATGATTTAGAAACCTGCTATAGTACTCAAATTATATAAAAACCACTTTATAATGTATTCCAATACAACATTATACATTGATATCGTGAAGTACCTTAGGATACATTTGACCATGTTTTTATAAAAACAACTTTCTCATCATAGCCATTTTCGAAACACCATCTGTGACTTTGTCAAGTTTTTATAATGGATGACAAAGAAAAAGTACTTAAAACCATCTACTTGACTATAAATGAGGGAGAATTTTGATAAAATTATGTATTTCTACAATTTTCTAAATATTTTTATTATTATAAAAAAACATATTTGAAAAAATCTAGCCAAATTGTATCATAATTTTTTATTAGAAACAATTTCCCGATGATATATCAAATCTATATATTCAAAAATGGTAATTTTTATACATTTAAATCACTAAAAATACCCATTTCAATCAAGATGCAATAGCTATGAATAGATAACTGATATAGAGTAACTTTTAAGGGTTTTGAGGTACTATGAAAATGTATAGACTAGACCTAGTAGATTATGGGGAATCCATCTTCAATATTTGGATTAGAATAGATGGTGATCTATATTTCAAGGGTATGACTTATTTATGATTAAATTATGAAACATGAATAGATTCTTATTAACAAATCTCAAGACGTGATTCATTTTTTTTAATATAGGAAGTAGTATAGAATAAGATGGAAAATATTGGTTATTATATTATAAATAACACTGAATAATTGAATTATTGACATATTGGGATTTCAAGGGTTATGATGTAGTGTTATTGTATTTAAGGATGATCATATCATTAATTAAATTAATAATAATTTGAAATTTTACGTTTTGGGAGTACCTTGAATACATTTATTATTTTTTAGTACACACTTGAGGATATTTGTAGAAAATATTAACATATTTTACATATTATAAGATTAGACTTTATATATTTTTGGAATATGATTTTATGAGTTATTAATTATGTTTGAAGAAAATTTTAAAATTGATCATGGAAGAATATATGATCAAATATTTATAATTATTGGTTTAAGATCTTAGTTAAGAATATTCTGAAAATTTTTATGGTTATTTGTTTATGGAATTAGTTATATTAAACTTTGGGTGTTATTTTTTAGTATTTATAGATGTATATAGTAGGTCTTCATTTGACGTATTAATCATAATGGATATTATCTTAACTTGCTGTAAACATTTTTTTTGTTTTAATTAATTGATAAAATCATAATAAATAATATTTCATCCTTTTATTGGTATTGTGATCCTTTTAAAGTTAATTTTAATTCTGTAGGGATGAAAAATTTATTTGAATATTCATTTCTTGAAGTAAGAGAAGAGATAAAAGTGAAAAAACTTCTGAAATCATACCTAAAGAATGAAATAATTTTTATGAAATATAAAGAAATCAAGATTATTTTTTCATGTTTTATATATTGACCGTAAAGGTATCCATAAACTCTAGGAAAATGGTTCCTGAAATAAAAATGTCATCCTTTTAGATTCAGTTATGATGAATTGATGGTCTTATGTATCAGTTACTGAATTATGGTTTTGTATTCATTTACTTTATCGTGATCAAGTTCTCTATAACTCTCTATTATTTAATTCATGTTATTTTTTCCACCATTTATAAATTTTCACATTCCAATAGTGTTCTTCTTATATGGGAATTTTATTATGTTTTATTCTTTGTTACCTTTATATTTCCATTCTCCTATTTTCAAAAGTATGTTTTATTATCCGTTTTAGGTTGTTAGTTTTCATAAAATGTAATTTTAAATGTTAAAAAGGTTTTTTGCTTTCATGATCATATATTTTATTCTCTGTACCATGGAATTGATTATGGAAATGTTTTAAACCATTTAATTAAGGAATGATATAAAATTTTGATGATGTAATTTATTTATGGGGGTATAACGTAACATAAAAATATTTTAGAATTTTTTTTCAATAAAAAAATATATTCAATAGCATGTGGTATATATAATACTGATCATAAATGAACCATAATATAAAAAACTATTATTATTTAAATATTACCTTCATAGACTAGACATTGGTTTAGAGGGTAAGAATTGGAATAACGATGATATGCCGACAGTCATCTACATTATGGAGAAGATTTTGCATGATTTTTTGTGACTTATATTGAAATTAAACAATGATTTTTTTTCAATATGATATTTTCCTTATCATATCATTTATTCATTATATCATTACTAGGAATGATCCTTTAAGGATTTCATTTTCGAACCTCCTATGAGGAAGAAGATAGTTCTGGAAAACCCAATTTCATCCGATGATTTTCAAACCACAAAATGAAAAGTCATATATTTCATGGTGGTTCTTCGTTGTATGGATCTATCTAATGATGATCTTCTGAGACCCTCTTTTTTCATTAAAATGGTTTATGGTGGGTTCTCGGTTATTTCTAATCCAAAAAACTCTACAAATATGTCTTCATTTATTTAAGTTCTCCATTCTTGGCTACATTATGTACTCCCAAGTTGATATATCCTGGTCCATATCTAATCTAAATTCCACAATCTTGAATTTCTAGGGGTGGTTATTTTAATTAAATTGATCACCATTTGGGAGGATTTATAACATATAACAATGGGAATAAAAGAGGATCTTGATCTAGTATTTCATAATATAAATGTCAATTTGAAACCTAGCATATTCAGAATTTCATAATGGTACGTGAACATCAATCCATTCACTCATAGAAATTAGTCATCACAAATCTGGGTCAGGTTATATGGTTTGAGTTGGGTTTATTGGCACCTAAATGTTTTTAGTTATCTTACTACATTCCTCATAATCCCTATGAAGTTAAACAACTTTAATTTAAATAGAGATCTAGTTATTTAATCTAGTATCATGGTCGATGCTAATTTTTAATTAAAGATTCCAATAATTATCAAATTCATTATAATTGATCAAAACCTTGATGTTAATATTGAGTATGAATACACTCCACCCTTTTTTTATTTTTGTAGAATTTTAGGGAACTATATTTCCAACTATAAAGTGATATTGAAATTGGAGAATACAAAAAATGATTCTCATTGTTAAGTGGATGTCATAAAAAAATAAAGGAAAGGAAATTTTTGTTGACAAGGGTGATCCTTATAGAAAAGATTACCTAGGTAAATGAGTGAAGAAACAAGATAATGCCTTTAACTTCAACATCATAAAGGAAAAATCTTGGGATGCTCTTATTAATGATGAAAAATAGAAACTCATATGGATGCTCCATCCAAAAATATTGTTATCACCTCCTATATTTATGGATGTTTTAGAAATTAATTAAGGGGAAATGAAGATGATTCCATCTATCTTTAAATTTACCTTGATATTATAAGACTTGTTGAGTATTTGTGAAAGTATTATTTTGATGATATATATAATCAAAATAAGGTTTCTTCACCTTATATTAATGACATGGATCATTCCCCTATTAATTAAAATGAGGACATATTCAAGGATAAACTCATTAAAAATTATACAATCTCTTTTGGGGGTACTAAGAGTGTTATTTCTGATGTTCACAATAAACCCAACATAAAACATATATTGACAATGTCTTATAAAGTTTTGGAATCTAATCAATCCACTAATATTATCTATATTTATGAAGATAATAGAAGGAATGATACAGTTCCTCAACTTGTCATTTTCTATGACCATTATTTTCTCCATATGGAAAATTCTAATAACAAAGACAACATCAACCTGAATTATGCTTAATATGGTAATGTAAAAAATGACTCATCTATTCAGGCAGACCTTTAGGGTAATCATGATCAATTTTTTATTTAATATGTCATGCCTAATACATATATTTATTTATGTAATGAAATAAATATCAATTATGTTTTAATTATTGATGGAAATAACTCTGTTATTGAATCTGTCCTGCCTGACACTAGTCATTCCCATGCATGACCAGGATGTAGCTACTCTTATCGAGTATCATCCTTGTAAAAATATAGCGTTCCTATTTTTACTACATTCTTTTATTTCTTGAGATAAGGAAAGGAGAATAAGAGAATCAAGATCCTAAAAGGTCAAGAGGCACCGAGATAAAAAGTTGGAATTGATTTAAAAATTCCCCAATGCCAATTCACCCCAATCAGTGTTAGGTATATCCTTAACTAGTCCACTCATGTATTAATTGAAAAATTCTTATACTCAACTAGGATCCCATGGTAAATGATATTTGTTAGTGAAAATCACATAACATGTAGAGTAGAGTGTTAGGGAATAGTACTATGGGATTTCTTTTCCCTAGAGCACAAAAATATCCATATTTAAAATATATTTACTTTATGATTCTGTATTTACACTTCCATTTCAATTTAAGGAAAACTATTTGGACTATCATACATGAAGAGGGAGGTTTTCTGTAAAGAAAATTATAAGGACTCAATTCACCTCCACTTGAATATTTAGTTATCCATTTTAAGGTACAATAATTGGTATCAAAAATCATGAATCATGAGCTAATAACTATAAAAGGTTTCATTAAAAAGATCCAATTTCAATTGGTTCTTATGATTCTTAACCAAGAATATATGTTAATGGTTCGAGACCCATACATTAATAGTTAAAACTATTCTTTCTAGATGGATCACATGATGATATATCATAAGAATAATGACATGAATGTATATTTCAAAGAATAAAATACCTTTGAAATTACTATGACAAAACCTGAATCATGGGATGATACATCCTAAAAATCATTTTATATGATATTTAAATCTATGAACACTATAATCTGCGTATTAGGACTAGAAGACTTCAATAGATATTCTCAGTACCAAATAGCTCATGAAATGTCGAATACTATAAATATTAATTATGAAGGTGAATAAAATGTGAAAGATATAAAATATGATACTATAATTGAGTTCAACACATTCAAAATGGATGAATGTGAAATTATTACTCAATTTTATGGAAGGCTCATCAATATTATAAATAATGTTGCTTCTCTAGCTGCACCTATCTCCAAGCCTGAGCAAGCATTGAATGTTCTCAGAGTCTTACCACATAAGTGGAGTGCAATAAAAACTACTACCGGAAAATCTACAGAGGTAAAAAATATTAAAATAAAATATCTCAATGTAAGTCTTATGATGTATGAGGTTAAAATGGAAGATGAAGCTGGGGATGCTAGAACGATCAAGAAATAAAATTATTCATTGAAGGTTTCAACTTAAAAGGGTTATTGGAAGAAAAAATTATACAAATTTATGAAATATGTGGAGAAGAAGAATAATCAAGCTATTCTAGATTAAATAAAGGGATTGAAATATTTTCTAAAAAATTCAAGAAATTATATAACGAGAGAAGTGGTTTCGGAATACCTTTCAACAAGTATCAGAAGCATGGTGATAACTCTAAATAATTAAGATGTTATGATTTTATGAAACTAAGACAATTAAGATGGATTTTAAAAAAATTAAGGATTAGAAAAATATAGAAAAAAAAAATATTTCAGGAAAGATGGACATAACCCTAAATCTAATAAAGCTATGTTGAAAACCTATAGTGCTTATAATGATTCTAGTGAATGCACATCATCAAAATCAAAAGCTAAAGATCTAAATCCAAAGGACAACATATGGTTTATCAAAAATTATGATGAGGTAAATTCTTAATACTCTTCATATCTTGAGCATGAATATAAAAATGAAAATTTCTCTTATAAATAATTAAATTAAAACAATACTATATTGGACACTATGTATGAATTATTGAAAAATAAAAATAAATCCCTTATAAATTTTTATATGAATATTTTAAATGAGTACGTGGACCTAAATAAAAAACATCAGAATTAAATAATAAATTATAAAATCCTACAAAAATATATACTAAAAAAGTTAAGATAATATAAAATCTATAGAAGGAGGTCCAAAAAATTAATGATCATGTATGTGTTTTCACTAAAGGTTAAGATTATCTGAAATTGTTTTTGGTCAAAATCAGCTTAAGAATGAAATATTTAGTATAGTAATTAAAGGATAATGGTTCAAATTTTACAAGAACTATTTTATTCTCAATTATAAAAATAGAACACTTTACAAAGTTACTTGTGTTCATTGTGGAGAAATCAGACATTACCCCAAAATATATTAGATATAAAATCCTCAATTTTGGGGAATCAAAAACTATTTTCTTACAAAGGGTTGATAAAAAATGTATTTATGTTTTTTTAAAAATTAATATAAATCTTGACCACTAAGTATCTTATAGATAATATTTTTTGACCCAAAAGAGTTTTCGTTCCAAAGAATTCTATTTTTAGTTTAATTATAATATGGGAAAACCATATCAACAAAAATTAAAAAATGGTTTATGGGCAGTGGTTGTTCAAGTCATATGAGTATATATTAATTAATATTTTCCCCAATACCTAGTAATTATGAAGGAAGTTTAATATTTGATGACAATAAAAAAGGTAAAAATTCTTTCTTTGGGTTTTTAGTAAATCCTTTATCAATTATCATCAACAAAGTTCTTTATGTTGAAGGAATTTAGAAAAACCTAATATGTATCTCACAACTTTGTGATGATTTTTATTCAAAAGAATTTTCTAACAATGCATGTTTTTTTTAAAGATAGGTTTCTCAAATTAAAAGAAACTATAACTAATAATTTATATACATAAGATAACAATTCATTGTGCAGAAAAAATGTAAATTGTTTGAATAATGAAATTGATGAATCATGGATTTGACATAGAATACTTGGACATTATATAGTTCATTATATGAAAGTGTTGTGTAAGAAACATTTGATTTATGACTTTCCTAAACATAAATTCAACCAAAATCTTTGTGATTCATGTCAAATGGGAAAGCAATTCATGTCATCTTGTAAGATAATTAAAGTGGTTTCTATATATATACCTCTTAAGCATATCCAGATGGAATTTTTTTGGATCTACTAAAACAAAAATAATTTTTGGGATATCATTTGTTTAGGTCCTGGATAATTATTTTTGGGGATTTACATTGGTTTAATTTTTAAAAATTAAAGGTGAAGCCTAAAATATTTTAATTAATTTATGTATGATTTTGAAAAATGATAACGATTCTAAAATTGGGACACTGAGAAGTGATCAACGATTTGAATTTTAGAATCATGATTTTAATTTTTATTGATTAATGTAATGAGTTTAACCAAAATTATCTACTCCCATGATACCTCAAAAGAATGGTGTTTTAAGAGGATTAATATGACTTTGTAATAAATTTTTTGGACTACGTTATGTGAATATATGTTTCCCACTCATTTCGGGACTAAGTATATTAACAAAAAATTTTATGTTATTAACCAAATTCTAATAAGTAGTATCTAGAATAAAACACTCTATGAATTGTAGAATAATAGAAATCAAAATGAAAGAAATATCAAAGTATTTGGATGAAATATTTACATCGTGAACAACAAGGATAATCTTGTTAAATTTAATCCAAATTCTGAGGAAGGTATATTCTAAGGTTACTCAATTAATTCCAAAGATTATATAGTTTTCAATAGAATTTCAAGGATTTTTTAATAATAAACTCATGTTAAGTGTCGATAAAGTGATCCTTTTGATCATACAATTATTAAAACTAATGAAAAAATTGATTCTATAAATGAAATGGGACCTGAAAACCTCTTTAACAAAGACAAGGACGATTATTTTGAATAAAATTATTTTTGACCAAAATCAAGAAGGGTTAATACTTGTGAACATGAAATTTTAATTCCTATAATACCTAGAAATAATAAATACCATCCTATCGAAATAGTTATAGGAATATAATAATAAAGAGTTATAACTAGAAGAAATATAGGAAACATGATAGACTTTTAGGATTTTATTTTCTATCTAGAACCCTAAACTATATAATAATCTCTCTCACATGAATGTTGGTTCTTAGAAATAAAAGATGAGTTAAACTAGTTCATGAGAATCAAATTTTGTTATTATTTTCAAGAAAAACTTACTATCCTATTGTTGTAAAAAATGTGTATTTAGAAATAAACAAGATGATAATGGTATAATCACTAAAAATATCAATATATTAGTTGAAAAAGGTTACAATAAGGATGAAGGAGTAGACTACGAAGAAACCTTTTCTCTTATAGCTAGATTAAAGGATACTAGGATTATTATAGCAATAAAATCATATATAAATTTTAAATTATATTAGATTGATATCAAATGTTATTTTTTAAATGGATTTTTAATGGAGAAAGTTTATATAGAACAACCACATAGCTTTTTGGACCCCACTTTAAAAATTATCTTTTTAAACTTAAGAAAGCTCTATATAGAGTTAAATAAGAACCAAGATAATGGTATGAATTATTAATTTCTTTTATTTTTTCAAATTGTTTTATATAATTAATAGAAGATCCTACATTATTTATGAAAAAATTCATCCTTTGATATTCTATTGGTACAAATATATGTTCACATTGTTTTTTTGGATTAAAAAAATCAAAAAGTGTGAAATGATTTTTCAAAACTTATATATAAAAATTTCAAATAAGTATGATGGGTGAGTTAAATTATATTCTAAGACATAAAATCTATCCAAAATATTTTGGAATAGTTTTAAACAAAAGAAAATACATACCTGATTTATTTAAAAAGATTGGACTGGAAAACCTTAAGACTTACTCAACTCATATGAGCACCAATATTAACCATGATATAGATGAAATTGGAAAAACAGTCGACAAATAATTGTTTAGAGTAATCACTAGAAGTTTACTATATTTTATAGAAATTATAATAGAAATTATGTTTTCTGCATGTCTTTGTGTAATATTTCAATCCAATTCCAAAGAATCTCATTTAAATGCAACCAAAATAATTTTAAGTTATTTAAAAAGAACTATGTCTCTTTCTATTAATTTTCTAAAAACTCCTGATTTTTGTTTAAATTCATATTTATATACTGAATTTGATGGATGTAGATTATATTGGAAAATCACCTTAGGAAACTATATTTTTCTTGGTAAATCTCTAGTATATTGTCTGAGTAAGAAACAAAACTCTATAATATTATTGACTATTGAAGATGAATATATTATAGTAGGAAGTTGTTATTCTCAAGTGTTGTGAATTAAATAAGCTCTAATGTATTTTTTATTTAACATTAAGTACATTATAATCAAATTTCATAACACATGTTCTATCAGCAATTCAAAGAATCTGATAAACCATTCCATAACAAAGAACATTTACTTAAGAAATCAATTATTATGAGATCTTGAAAAAGTAATGATATCTAGTTCAAATTTGTTTTCACAAAAAATAAACTTGTAATAATTTTTACTAATCCTTTTCATGTGTACATATTTGATTTTGTTAGATATTAATTAATCTTATTTAATTATGTTTGATTAAAATTTATACTTATGGTGTAACATTTTTTTATAACCCCATAAATATTTTTTCAAACCATAACATATTCAATTTTTTGTATCGTTAATTTATATATTATTCATATAAAATATTAAACACCACCTAAATTGTTTAATGATTACTTATCACATCTCTGTGCAACCCTTCAATTACCATTAAACAAAATAAAGTGTGTTTGTCTTATGTATGAATCCTCTTGAAAACCATCATATCCCAGTATTCTATCTACCAACTGAACCCTTCTTACTATAATTGAAAAAATATTCTAAAACACTTGGGAAATGGAAAAGAAACTAAGAGAATTGATGGTGCCTCTATATGAATAACTAAAAGTCATAAGATGTCAATGAATGTTTTATGTGGGCGTGCAATAGAATTCAGTTGGTTGAACAAGGCTGATATTTTACTCTAGAAATCTATATATCATCAAGGATGTGATATTTTGTTTGATTATAAATAAACATAGTTCTTGTTTGATAAATAATTTCATTATTTTTATGAATATGTAATTTTTTACTTCGGAGATAATGAATACTTGGTCATTGAAACTATGAACCGGAAGAACTGTTGAATAACCTATTTGCAGATATATGAAGATTTCAAGATACTTCATAAAGGATATTCATTATTTAATGCTTCCTTGGTTGATGTAAATTTAGTGACTCCACAAAAAATGATGATTTTTTGATTGGAATAGTGAATATTGAAACAAAATCAGTAAAGGACTTAGAAATAGAGAGAAAATTTCATATTAAATTAATTCAATTTGAAATCAGTCAAAGAAAAGATTATTTTGAAAAGTTCCCTTTCAAGATGTTAATTTTTTTATATACTCATGTTTGAAAATCTTGTAAACATATCACGATATTTCTTAAGATATATCTATCATGTTCATAACAAATCATTAATTTGTTTTATCATTTTGGAAGGATATTAACCCTCATTTTTCATAATTATCTAGTTTTTCTAGATAAAAATATCATATTTCATTGTCATCAGGTGACAAAATTAAGTGTTAATATCTTAATTAAAAGTTGTTTTTAATATAATTAATATATGATAAGATTATTCCCATTGTGTATGGATAACTAGTTGAGGATCATCCCCGTTTTTACTTAGGGGGAGTCATCACGCCTAGAAGAAATACCTATTTTTAAGACAGACCAACTCAATGTTCTTATGTAAGAGAATATCCGGATGATGAGACTCTTTATGAATGGAAAAGGGGAGTGGGATTTTTTGTTCAATCCATAGAATAATCTAATCATCAAGAGAGTTTACCTCATGCCCCTGTTTCTATTCTTGTTCCAATCAGTAGATAAATGTTGGCCTCTACTGTTACCCATTTGTTTTCTATTCATCAGGAAATGACCATAAAAAAATACAATGTGTTTTAACTCTTATTATTTATTATAATTATTAATAATTAGATAAATTATCATCAAAAATAATAATTATATCTAAATCTAAAAGATCACACAATGTGGGATAAATACTTCAAGTTGGAGAAATCCATAAATTTAGTGCTGAAAGTGTATATTTTAAGGGAGAAATATACTATCATTTCCATGAATACTGTATAAATTTTGAAGCCCTTGAAGTTGTTAAATATGATACAAAAAGATCTCAAGATGGAAATTCTAAATTTGTAGTGGATGTGGAATATGTAAAATCAAAGTTAGTTAAATATAGAAATGAAATTATGACACATTGTGAGAATTAAATTTATAAGGAAAAAGTGAATGAATTTAATATATAGGATTAATTAGTTATATAGAAATTTTAATCGCAATCCTATGGAGAAATCACAAGTCAAAGTAATATACTTTCAATGTTAGAATGTGTGTATTAGACAATAGACACATTAACTTCTCCGATTTATTTTTTGAAATGTGACATAATCTCCAATTAATCGTTCAAGATATTCAACAAGAAATATTTAGTGAATTAATAAGGATCCAAGTTTTACCACAAGACTCTCATATACAATTTGATATATCTAAGAATGATATATCCTATCCCCTAATATAAAAAGTTCTGAAAGTTCAGAATGATTTGTTTGAATTGAAGAAGAATATAAGTTTCATTATATCTGGAATATAAAGAATGACTAATTCTTTGGTGAATAATTTCAGTGTTATAGACAAAACATTTTAAGAACAATATCCAAAATTTATAAAAAAATTTAATTAAGAACCACCTGAATTTGAATAATAATAATAATAAAAATATTCCTTTATTGAGAGAAACAAATTTCAGACCTCTACAAAAGGAAATAAAATCATTTATGTTGATTGTCCATTGAGTATGTTAGAGAATAACAGTGAAGAATTTAAGAATATGTTCATTGGTGTTGAAAATAAAGGATATATACATAATATATTAGGAAATTTCTCACAGCATGTTTCTCATGGATTCACAAGTATCTTGGATTATAGTAAGAACGACATTATAAAACAAATCGATGCCTATGCTAATTATCCATTTTAGATACGAGGGGGATGCCTTCTAATAACATCCTATATTTGATCAACATGCATCCATTTCTCAGAGAATATGGGATATTTTTGACCTATTTGATGTTTTTATGTGGAAGAACCTCACATTTTTAAAAAAAATGTTTATTTACTGTTACCTGAACCACCCTCAAAACTATCATTTTTTACTTGATGATAAGTTTTCTATAGAGAGAGCTCAAAAAGTTGTTCCATACATCGAATAAACATCTATAAGGGTTTCTCAAAGTAATTGATCATGTAATAGATATTCCTTATATACATTGTAAGACATCGTTGGGGAGATGACTGATTCTCCTATTCCTTTATCCTCCGCACCTTCTGACCAACCATTATCATTCAAAAAAGAACCCCAAAAAAGTCATTTTATTATTTGGATTGAAATAAATTCATAGTTTCTTTGTTTGAGTGAATGTGGATTTATAAATATTTGAATCATGATTAATTAAATAGGTTTTTAAACATTTTGATGGTGTTTTTATAACATCTAAATTCTTAGTTTTCATGCTTTTTATGAATTTAATTATCATACTATTTTTTTTGTTTTTAACATGATTCTATATTATTTTTATAAGTTATTCTCTGTTCTTGTCTTATTATCTCTTTCTCCATTTATTTACACCTTTTTTGAACCTTTATGGTAAATATGTTTTATCCTTAGAATATATTCACTATTCCTGATTATATTTTATTATCCTTAACACAAATTGATTCCAAATTCTATTCATAATCAATTTCATTATCTATTTTCTATTATTACTATAAATATAGATTGTATTCATAATATAATTCTTTTGGATATCACAAAAATGTGGAGAATAAAAAGAGAATATAGAAAATTAAATTTTTAAATTTTATATTTTGTTGATAAGAAAATGAAAATACAAAAAAATTACAGTTTAAGATATTTTATTTTTTGGCGAATAAAAGGTGAATAAAAAATTTCAAAATTAAAATATTTATTTTGATAAAGGGGAGAATGAAGATTTAGAATCTAAAATTACTTCAAAGAGGGAGAATAAAAAGGATGAATATATATGTTTATATCTTATATGTTTTATCCAAAAGGGATAATATTTTTAACATGAAACGATTATTTATTTAAATGTTTTGTTTCTATTTCATGGGTTTTGTGATCAACAAAAATGGGGAGGTTGTTGGACAAAACTATGTTATTTTGACATATCTAGGTTTTCATCTTATTGTATGATTCAAAAATTCCAATTTTTATTCTAAAAAGTTTTTCTTAAGTGTTTCAAATTACATTTATCAAAAGAATTTATCCAACACCGATTCTATAAGTGATTATCTTACGATGTGTAATGTATTCACTTTATGACAAAGTATTTTTTTTTATAATAATTTAAAATTATATATATATAATCAGAACTAGAAAAATATGTCTTTAAAATTTATCTTACTGTGCAAGATATTATTTTACAAAAAATATGACTGAGTTTTTGTATGATCAAAGTCAGATATTTCAGAAAAGGTAATGTCATAACAAGATGCTATCTTAAAAAAAGAAATAGTCATAAATGATTTTCTTTTGAAATATTGAAGCAATTAAGAAATATAAGTGTCAAATTGTATTAACATATTTATCATATGATGAAGATTTATCTTATGCAATGTTGAAATCAGTTTATCTTACACATAGTTTAATTCACAAATATGCTTTATCTTATGAAGTCTCTCAGGAAGTTATATTATAATGAACAATACTATCAGTTGAATATCTTATTTATATCTACATATTATGAAGAATTTCATTACTTATTGACTATTATATGAAAAATTCATTTCATGATTTTAGATCATATCATATAAATGATTATCCATTTAAGTAAAGGTCAATATGCACTGTATATAATTTTTCTTTGAATGAAAATATTTAATGAACATGACGATTTATGACACTTATACTAAATATTTATTTTCTATATTTGAATGGAATGGATATTTTTACTTAATATCATGTCTTATATTCTTCCCAATAGATGAATCACTCAACCATTTTAATTAACTTGTGTGTTTTATGTTCAAAGAGAAGATATAAAAAATGAGTTAGCTGCTGCATAGAGATTCAATGATAAAAAGAATCAATATAACACACACATATATGAATAACTCTAATTATTGTATATAGATAAGGAAAAAAATAAATGCTCATTCTAGGATTACAAGTTAATTAGTTTTATAGAAGATCATTCAAAGCTATACCTTTAAGACTAACATCTTCACATGAATTATCTTCAACTACTATCAGTTGATTCATGATGTTTTTTTCTAAAATAGTTATTTCAAAACATTATTTATTCTATTTTTTAAATAATTTTATGTGTATGTTTTGAGACCATAGATAGGTCTTGTAAAGGGATATCTTGAAATAAATCTCTTGGACGTTTGAATTAATTGATACCTATTTGTACTCAGCTGGGAGCCCCCATTAAAAGGGATCTTATAGTTAAAATCACCAAAATCATGGAGTACAGTGTCAGTGGAGTGGACTAGGTGATTCTTATTTAATGAACCACTATAAATCTCTTATTTTCAATATCTTTCCTTTAAGCTTTTATATTTCACCTTTCATTTCAAAATAAGAAAAAAAAATGGAACTACCATACGTAAAATGGGAGGTTTTATTTAAAGTGAATTTTAGGAACTCAATTCACCCCTCTTTAGTTTTCAGTTAAGTATTTTACGTGACAAAAAAGGAATTGTATAATAGTAACTATGCGTAAAAACTGATTAAATATAATAAATCCTCAAATTTATGAGTCATTTTTAATAAAGTGTAAGATTCATTCTGAACATGTGTAAGAGTAATTCCAGTTTTCATAATAGACATTTTTATGACCTAGAATTTTTATAAGAATCATCTTGAGAAGTCATAAGAGTTAAAAACATAGATGAATTATTGGAATTTAGAATTTAATAGGAAATAATTTCAAGAATACAAAGTACATTTTAGAATAAATTTTAATAGAAATTAAAGAGTATTTTGAAATAATTATATATTGTCGAATAGTGTATTTTACAAAATAAAAATCATAAATTAAATTCATAATTCTAGAAGATAGATAATTATGTTCACTCCATGAAATTATTGATTCCACATGATCATGAAAATTTACATAGAGGAGAATAATATCCTTCTTCCATGATGTGTATCCATGAAAAAATAGCTTTGTTCTATTCCATGGAAGAAACATGGTTTTCTCCAAAGAGACAAATATTATGCCATGAATGGAAGACGTGGTTGAGTATATCTTGTCCATCATTCAAAAATGAAATAAGTTATTCCAAATGTAATACATGAGTCCATAAGGAAATATTCAACAACTAAATAATAATAAGGAATAAAAATAGAAGTTGAATATGCATTTAAATTTACTGTATTTTTTAAATTTGAAATTCAAATTCAAATTCAAATGATAAGACTGTTACTGGTATGAAAGATAAGAATAAAAAATGTATTTAATGTATGTTGTGGGTGACTCAATGTATTCTATATTGAATAAAAATAGTATTGTATTGAAGTGGTGTATGAAATGTCGTAAACACATGTAGGTGATATAATAGAAATAATACTTTTAGTAGTGAAAGTAGGCAATGAAGAAGAGAAAGAATACAATTGATTGGTTTTTGGGTGTGATCATTAAAACTGTGAAAATTGGTGATTAAGAAAGAAAAAATCCACACCTATTATTAAAAGTGAATAAGTGTGTGAGAACTATAGTTACCTAAATAAAATACTCAAAATAATAATGATAATACCTAACTCAACAATATAACATAACGATATATTTTTATGGTATAATTTTTAGGAGGAAGACATTAAATATTATTATATTAAGAGTAAAGTATATTCCCACGTCATTTGTATACATGATAGTTTTTCTAGTGAATTATAGTGTCCCAATTAAGTTAGAATCATGCTAAATATGTATAATCATTTTTCATATTGAACAATTTTTATTGAGTGTACTGGTTTTATTATTTTATCCTTGTGTGTGATTTAAGTAGTGAGATAGCTCAATCTAGCAAGTTATAGAGAATTATTTCATAATAAATCATAAATATAAATAAATGGACTTCCATTCCTTGATACAACCCACTCCTTAGTGAACCCCATCATGCCTAGGGACGCCACAATTGGTATCAAAGTAACTAGGTTCCCCCCAATGATCGTGAAGTTTTGAGTATATTTTTAATGTTTATTTTTTTAGTTGGTGTTTGAGTTATTTCATGAATTTATATCTCTATTATTAATATTTTATATCTTCATTTTTAGTGTTAACATAGAAAACAATAATCTAGATAAAAATATGTGGATTATTATTTTTATAGAAATAATTATTATATTTTTAATGATCATATGATTCCGTATTTTTTTATAATTTTTGTAAATGTTTGGTAGACTATTACTAATGGGTTTATTTTTCATGATAAAGTAATTTCTATGATAATAGTGTACAAAAAGAAATTGGATAATTATGTCTATGATTGGAATTGAATACTATAAACTATATTGTAAAAGAAATTTTTCCAAATAAAATGTATCAACATAGAACATAGCATATGAGATAAGTTATATAAAAGTGAGGAAGAGACCGAAATAGAGTTAGTGATAAAATTTTACCTCAAATAGCATCTCTACAATGTCTCTAAATTTGAAAATTAAAAGAAAGTTATTAATAATGATTTTCAATTATCATTCAAAAATGAAAAATTACATGCAAAGAATGAGACAAGGTTTAAAAATGAGATAAAAACATTGGATAAGGTTCTTGATGAAGAGAAGAATACAAATATTGATATGGAAATGAAATTCCATGAAAAGGAAATGGTGATCAGAATTTTACAATATAAATTAATCAAGGTAGAAAAGTAAAGGCATAGGTGTAGATAAAATTTCCCACATTCTAAACACAAAGTTAGAGAAAACTCAATAAATTATATTACAGAAGAATTCAATAACCCATAGATGGAATTGAATTAGGATAAAAAAATATCACATTCAAAGTTAAAATTGATTTTTAATTCATTTAGAGATAATTCCAACTAAAATTCACAAGTGAAGAAATTAATATTTATATAAAAACAAGATAACTCCTAGAAATATCGAAATTCTATGAGCACTGATTTTAATATAAAATTGCTGAAAATAAATAATTTTAAAAGGCCAGAAATAATTTTAATATGAATATAAAGGTTTTTGGATTCCATTAAAATTTATGTTCAAAAAAGGTACCCATGATTGATGGTTAGTGGATAGAAGAGGATATAGTGTTAAAATCTAGATTATAATTTATTTATACATGTATGTATTATTTTTATGGATACCATTGTTACTGTGTAAGATCTGGGAATATAGAAAGGTGATGCTGGTTTAATTACCAAAATTTATATAATCCTAAAATATATAGGAGAAAAAATTTAATGGAGATTCGTCCCACTAAAATGGAAACAATTTAAAAATAATCTGGATTTTTTAGTGAATATTGAGAATGAGTTTCAACCACTAGAATAGGCTTGTCAAGGATGTGACCAATCAGTACACCTTGGTGAAGAATATTTCACTATTTTACTTACCTAGATGAGAATAGATAATAAAACTAAAATTATAAGAGGAAAGTACAAGGATTAGATGTTTGAATTCACACATAAAACATCATAATCTAAACATCTATGGATTATAGGTTGTGGATGTTAATCTAATATGATAGAAAATTTAAATCTCTTAAATGATGTTAATAAGTGAAAGAAACCATTTATGATTGTAGAAAATAGTGTCTCTGAAAATGTGAGAATTTTTTTAAACAATAATTAGAGAAGACAAGATGGAATTAATTTACACATTATAGGATAATGTGTTAAAACAAAAGTTAATGAACTATATGATAATAAACATAAAGTGTAATTTTACAAGAATAAATGTGTTATATGGATGTTGAATTAAATAATTTCATTAATGAGAGGGAAAGACACTCAATGCAACTTATTTTATGTTTGTAAATTAGTGAATACAAATATTCCTTAGAATAATAATCGGGAAGATGATAAGGTTGATTTTGAATATATTTGGCTCTAAAGAGATTAGAAAAACAAGTATTCTATGAAATAATTATAAAGAAATGATATAATGTAAAATATATTATAAAATTAATTACGAAAAATGTGTGACAATTTTATTATATCAATTTAATTATTCTAAAAATAAAAGTGTCTAGAGAAGTCAGAAGAAATATACCTTATCAAATAATTTTTATCAAGATAATAAGAAGAGGTGTACTCCTAATATTAAATTATAGTTAAATCAAAACTTGGTGGAATAATGTGGTCTTCAATAAAATGGGTAGTTGAATACCAATCCATGGTGTTTAAAGATAAAATTTTAGCCACCACTCATCAAATGATAAGGTATAATAAATCTATAACTGCTCTCACTTTTTTTGAGGATTATTTTTGTTAAAGGAGGAGAAATATAGAATAAATATATATTTATTTTTATTCCATTGTGTGCATAAAAATGGGGAAAATAGTAATATTAGGTGTAATACAAAGATATTCATTTTACATAATTGGTTAGAGATATCTTATTTATAAGAAACATGTATTTAGAGAGATTTATTAAAAGAGGTATGTTGTGAAGTCAGCATGAGAAATATTCTTAAATGTTTGGGCAGAATGTTTTTATAATTTTTTAAACATGGTTTCAAGGGATAGGTTTATGATATAAAAGTGAAAGAAGAGATGATTCTCAGTTGGTATCAAGTGGTATTGGTATCTAAAAGTTCAAGGGATATGAATAAATGAATGTAATCCACTATTTAATGACAATATGATTTTATTATTCAATATTTTTATGTACTAATATATGTATTCGAAAAAAGTCATAGAATTATTTAATAATAATTCATTGCTAATTGTGATGAGTTTGAAAGTGATATTTCTTTGTTTAAAAAAATATAAAGTGGGATATTGTTGATACCAAGAGATATTTTAAGATAATATTGATACTATGAATAATATAGTAAGATAATAAGGTGATTTTGAACATGGGGGATGTTTTTTAGACCCAATGAGAGTTTCATGAAATACAGAGTTAAGGAATTTTCCTTTATCATGTGGTATTTTTCTATAGAGTAAGAAAAATAAATGAAGAAGTGGATATGTTTATTATGTTGGATTTTGTTTTCAATATTTAAATCATATTCAAAGTCACATAAAATATTGTTTATTATATTAAGTGAAGGTTTTTTAATTTTATATGTATTTAGATTTGGTTTGGAATATTTGGAACTATGTGGGAGTAATATGGAAGTGTTTCTAGGGTGATTCACAGTGGGACTGAAATATGGCTATGCCCTTTCCATGTAATATTAAATATACTTATTCATTTAAGAATCTATGATAATATTAATTAAAATTGTCTATGTTAATTGCGTGTAAGGGTAACTCTATTGTTTTATATTATTAATTTTGAGTAGATGGTTTGGAGATCTGATAATTTTCTTAAACATATAAGTTATTATTAGAATTCACAATAGTCATATTAGTGGAGAGGGAAGTGCATATGAGTAACTATGTGTATATATTGTATAAATAGGATTAGAAATAAAATTCATGAGTAATATTATATAAATAATGAGAGTAATTTCAATCATTCATGAGAGTTATTATTGTTATTGTAAGATTTATTTCAAGGATAATGAATTTTCATAATGGTCATTCTGAGTGGTCAAAAAGACATAAACAAATAACGAGTTTTTTGAATTTAAAACGGAATACTTTATATAAGTTAAAAGTGATTTTAGAATTTTTTTTAGAAATTAAGGAAAATTTTGAAATAAATTAGATGACTCCGATGTTGGTATTGAGTGGAATAAATATCAAGAAGGTAATTATGATTTAAATAGTTTTTTTCACTGTGAAAGTATTTTTTTTCTCTGTGATCATGAGGATTTGAGGATAATAGAGGATAATCCTTACACCATGATAAGAATCCATGGAAAATAAGCTTAATGTTGTTATAAGGAATAAATATAGTTTAGTCAATAATGAAAAATTTCACAGTATAAAAAAAGAAGCAGTTAAGGATAACTTGTCAATGACATTTCAATGTATGAAGCTATACGGTGAGATATGATAGAGTCCAGTTGGACATATCCAATTATGGAAGATTAATTTCTGAGAATAATAGAATTAATATAATTATTTAAAGGTAATTTTTTTTTAAATTTGAAATTGAAATTCGAATATAACTGATAATATTACATCTCGTATGAAAGAAAAAAATGAACGAGGACTTGAATGCATAATCTGGAAGATGCACTATATTATATAGTAATGAAAAATAGTGTAGTGTAGATGAGGAGTGTGTGTATTTTAGTTCACATTGAAATAAGAGAAATTAGGAAGAATAATTTTAGTAATAAAACTAAAATAAAAATAAGATAAAGAGTTTACATGATTTATTTGTGTGCGTGATCATCAAAATTGTGGTATGTAGTGAAAAAAGAAAAAATTCACACTTATTACTAAAAGTAGATAAATAATAGAGCACACTAATTGTTTAGAGAAAATCATTTTGGAATAAAGATAGTCCATAGATCAAAAATATAATAAAAAATACATTTTTTGGGAGACTTATTAAGATAAAACACTTCTATAATCTTATATCATGAATAAATGACATTCTTTTATAATTTATATGTGTGATAGTGATTATAATAAATTATATGAACTTATATGAGTATAAAAATTTCTAAAGATTAACTACTTATTTTTAATAGTGGTACTTTTAAATTCAGTGTCCTTTATTTGTTTCTTTTCTCAATGTGTGTGAATTAAGTTGTTAGATATCTCACTCTAACAAGTGATGGAGGTTGATTTAATAAGAAATCATAGATGAAAATAAATATAATACTTTTAACTGATCCACCCCCTCTGTGAACCCCATAATGAACATGCCCACAAAAATAATCATAAAAGATAAAGCATACCAATGAAAAAATACAATCAAATAAGTACACATGATGTAACGAATGAGAATAATGATGTTGAGACAGTAAAAAAATTGATGGGTGATTCAAGGACTCCTATATATTGGGTATGTGGTAAAATGCGAATTCTAGAATTTAAAATGTTATTGTATCATATGAAACCATGTATAGAATTTATAATATTTTCATCCTTTATCTTATTTCATTTTTGAAAGGTGTACTTCTTGATGACTTAGATATTCCCTCAAATCATTATATGTAATGGAAGACATTTCATTTTCCTGAATTTTAAACTAATAAAATTAATGATTACTAAAAATATTCTGGTATATTTTGGGAGGATAACAGAAGACTAAATGACTATAAAAAATTTGTTACATCTCTATAGAAGACAAGTGTATATGGAAAACTATCATTTGTCCCATAAAAAGTAACGTGGATCTTTTCATTGATTTCTAGACTACAAAATAATTTTATTTTTAGTGAAATTTCCAAATATATGTGATGGAATGATGCTGTGATAATTATGTATAAAGATTAGTTGTTTCATCCCATGGATGAATTGGCATTGTCTAAATTCAAGAAATGATATCCTAATATTATAGCTAAGGTATGTAATGTTAGTTTAGGTCTATCATGTGATAGTTTTAATCTACTTGTTTTGATTCTTACTTTACACAACACATGTCTAGTTTTTAATAACATTTTAAACCTTCCTCTAAGGTTGTGTATGAAAAAATCATTTACGTTTTAGATTATACTCATATCTAGAACATATAATCCTGACAATGATATTGATGTGTAATTTAATCCTTTAATAAAATATTTTAAGAAGTTTTAGAATGTACGTGGGAAGCCATTAAATTCTTCTTCAAAATATATATTTCATATGTGTGTTATTTTTTTGTGGATGATAAATGATGTTTTTACACATGGAATGAGTTTTTTCTGGATCATAAAATTAAATCATCTTATCCTATTTATATGGAGAATACAAGATCCATAACCCTAAAACATCAGTATACCCTCAGTTTCCTGGGACATTGATGATTCTGGCTAATGGATTATCCATAAAAGAAAAATAATATAATGTTTGAAAATACCTTTGAGACCAAGAATCCATTTTTGAATATATCATGAAATCATATCTTTAATGAGTTGAAATCTTTTAGTTTTCCATTGAGTAAAGGATAGATAAAATTTGGGAATAGAAAGAATATTTCCATTGTATCCAATTATAATAAGGGGAAGAAAATCAACCTCTTTGTTTCATGTAATTTTCCTACCAATTCATTATGTGATTATTTAAATTTAAGTCCCATTGATAAAAATATTATTAAAATATTCCTTTAAATACTTCTAAATGTAAAATGGAATATGAAATATGATTTATAATCTCAACATGCCAATCTGGATTGAGGTATCAGACAAAATATTTATAATGAGTTTATTGGTCAAAATAATAGGAAACATCCTTATTCTTATTATGAAATAAAAAATTTGTAGATTTTTTTCTATAAGTACTAGATAATTTCAATGTTCATGATTTTTAGTCAAGAAATACATTGAAGCAGGTTAATATTAGAAAGGTGAAATTGAACGCTTTGAAAAATCCTGACTACAACATTCTTATTATTAATTTGATTCCATTTAAAATCCATCATTTACTATTCAGTAATATAAGGGTGAAAGTGATTCAATTATTCCATTTTTTAGAGTTTTTTTCTAAATTTTTTTTTCCATGTATGTTTTTGAAAAAAATTATGAAGAGGCATAATTAGTTAGGTCTGAGTTAGAGAAAATTTTCCCCAGATCGTTTTTCACATGAACGATGTATTTAATTATCCATCATCTAATTAAACTATTTCTTAAGGGACCTATTTAATTTCATTGGATGTATTGAAATAAACAAAATACATACAAAATAAAGTCAAATTTTAGGAACTATAATCACAATGAAAGTTCCACTATAAAATTTTATTTCTCTAAATAATGTATAAATTTTTGTTCAATGTATTTTGTTGATTGGATAAAAGATATGACTATGCAATGAGAAATGAAGTTGAGAGTAATAAAAAATTAAGACCACCTTTCGACCACTTCCCTATACAAGGTTAATTCTTTGATCATATATTTTGGGTACATTGATCCATGAAGAGTTAGATATGGTACATCACATAGTTTTGTTTTAAAATGATTTTTTAATGAATACATCTTGTATGTAATTTGAACATGTGTATGTTTTCTTATCCTACATAATGTTATGTATATCATAAAATATTACTATTTTTTATATTGAAATAAAAAAAATTATACGTAGAATTCCTTTTTCTTTACCTTTGATAAGGAGAGATAATTTTGATAACAAGGTGTTTCCCTCATGGTTGATATTGAAGGTATGACCATTAATTTTATAAAATAACATTCTTCATGAATGAAAATTGATGCTTTCCAATGACTATAATGTTTTAATAAAATATAAATTAGAGAAAAAAAAACAAAAAAAAATTATGGTGTTATGTTAATTACCACAATAGAACACTATTCAAGTGCATCAGATATCCACCCCCAATATGAAAAAGTGTCTTATTATAGACTCAATACAAAAACGAGGTCATTACCGGTGTGTTTTTTTTGAACTAGTGACTATATAAAGAAATCCCTAACAGTATGAAGGAAGTTATTAAAACTATTTCTTATTGTGCTGTCAATAGTCATTTCTTAGAGGTTTCTTTAATATAACGACAATTTCAATATGTGTCATTTTTGAAGCATTTAACGGTTGTTTTAGTTTTATTTAGCGTTTTATTTTTTTAAATACCTAGAAAATAAAAGAGATGAGATGATACTAACCACCACTAATATATTTAGCAATGGTTATGTTTAGTGGGGGATAATAGTAACAGTTTATAATTATAATTTCCATTAACTTTATTTGCAGTGGTTATTAAAAATTACCTCCTAAATAATACCATTATGTTTTTTTAATATTTAATAAAAAATGAAAATATAAAAAACTGGCATGTAATGAAGTAATACATAAATGAATTATAGACCCACCATTCATACATCATATATCAATAATTTTATATACAAATATCTATATTTAGAGTAACCTCAGTCAATATATAATTTAGTCAACTGATACCTCATTCAACCCAGAACCCAGTCATAAATATATACATATAAAATTTTTCCAAAAATACCCATGACTAATATATTTCCACCCCTTGAAATCCACTGCATTTGTCTACCTCCACAATATCTCATCAACTGAAACCGACCACATCATTTCATAAAATGTAACAAAAAAGAAAACAAAATTTAAATCTAAATATAATAAATCATAATTATAGTAGAATGATTGAAAAAAATGTAAACATAACATTGAAAAAAATAACCATAATGAAGGCCTTTATATTAATTTCATGGATCAGAATGGTCATCTTCTTTCCTTCTGCTAGTATCATTCACCTACAATAAAAATAAAAAATATTTAAGAAAATAAATGCGAAAGAGAAAAGACAGAAAATATATTTAGAATATTGCACATAAAATTTGATATTTTTTTCAAAAAACAGAATAAAATTAAACATAATAAAAAATATATCATGAAAAAGTCATTGAAAAAATAAACATACATATTTAAGATACAATTAAATACTTGAAATTAAATAGGGATATGTAAATGTTCTAATTAATTTTTAAATTGATGTGCAGTGTGCTTGAAATTTACTTAATAAACAAATTTTAAATAAATTTTTATGAATTCATGTAGTATATTTCAAAAATAACTCAAAAGTGTTTCCCTCATTATTTCATGACAATATAAGGTCGTTTTCTTTGGTATTGACCACTACTGAACAATTTAGTGTTTTAAAACTCTAAAAACTCATTTATGAGCATCCTGGGAAAACCATTACTTGGAAGTATTTTTCCTCAATTATTACATTTCAAAAATAAATCTACAGTCATTCTGCTATTATATCATGGATATATGACATTTCATTCCTAGTTTTGACCCCCTAGACAAATGTTTTCAAAGGATTTGATACCATTAAAAAATTTTCACAAAGTCATCATGACCACACCAAACATCAAATGGATATAATTTATATTGTAACACATTGAAAGTAATTAATTAGTTTTTTCTCATTATTTCACATGAATATGATGTCATTTTTATGTGTTTGAAAGTTACACACACATTTTAGTGTTTTAAAACTAAAAAATGCATTTACGACCATCCTTGTCAAACTATAACTCAGAATAATGTGCGTTCAATTAAAAAATTTAAAAAAAAATATAAAGTAGTTTTCCAATGATTTCATTGAAAGTAAATGATTTTTTTCTAGTTTTACACCCCAAAACATTTTTTAAAGGATTCAGTACCATTAAAAACTATTTACCGAGTTATTTTGACCACACCGTACGTCAGATTGACATGTTGTCTATGTGTAAACATCTAAAAAATCTCATAAATGATTTTACCATAATTTAACATCAATATAAGGTTGTTTTCTTTAGTTTTGACCATAACATGAATGTTTTAGTATTTTAAGACATTAAAATCCCGCTTATGGGAATCCTATGCTAAACCTAACTCAGAATGAAGTTCCGTAAGTTACCATATTTCAAAAATAAATACAAGGGTTTTTTACTTCAATTTAATTGTAATATAACATATTTTTATTATTATTGACCCCACAATACACATTTTTAATGGTTTTGGTTCCTTTAAAAAGTGTTTACAATGTCACTTAGACTACATTGCACATCATATTGACAATTTTTCTATGTACACATATCAAAAATAACTCAAAAGTGGTTTTCCTATGACTTCACATAAATATGAGGATCTTTTCTATATTTTTTACAATTTCATGTATATTTTAGTGTTTCAAGACACTAAAATACATTTACATCCATCCTAGTAAAACCGTAACTCGGAATGAAATATTTTTGGTTCCTTCATTTCAAAAATCAATATACGGTTGATTTCTTTTAAATTTAAGGAAATGATATTTATTTTATTGTAAGTTCCCAATTATGTTAGGAATTTTTTCTCTTGTATACAAGTACTATTTTTTTTAAGGTTTAGTACTTTTCGTTTACGTTTTATCTTGGGGTGTGTTTGGGTGGAATTTTTGAGAAAAATTAAAGAAAGGGGGTTGTGCATAGTTGGCGTATGGTTAGGGTAAATTGTGTTCCCAAAACCAAAAAAACAAGAAACCCTAGAAAGTTTCTATTTTCATTGTCGAAAAATAGTTTTTCTATCCGTGAACCCTATTATTTGTAAGCATGAACCCCTATAAAAGAGTAACATAGTTTAGGAACACGATTATGGGAAACCATGCACCCCTATTGAGAAAGTCGTGCATGAGAATTAATTTCACATGAAAATTATTTTTAAAAATTGATTAACATACATTTTAATCACATATAAACCTATATTAGACCCTAGATCCTCTTTCAATATTTTGGTTCACTCTGGACAAATTCTATGCCATCCTGACCTCTATTCTTCATGATTCGAAGCCCGTATCATAGATATACACCTCTCTTGGTAAGTGGGTTCTATTCTATTGGATTCCTATTCATTATACTTTCTTCTACCATTATTTAAAGAAGTTATTTTTCATAGTTTTTTATTAGATTTAGATATAGCATTGGGGATCCAGATCTAGTATTGTAGATCTAGATCCAGATTATAGAGATCATAATTTATTTGATGTTGACTTATGGTTTTAGATCTGGATCACGTTCTACATCATTGTGCCACTCAAATTTCTAGGATTTTCATTTGGTTATCCTTTGTCAATAAATTGAGGTATGTGTTATATAATTAAAATCCTATAGTATTTATTTAAATTTAGTATATAATATTTTAGTATTTCTATTATATACTTCGAATTTTTTTATTGATCTAAATTAATTAATTTGGTAAATTTATTAGTCGAAGAGATGTGAATTGGTGATTTTGAAAATTAGGTATTTTGAGATAATTAATTATATTATTAATTATGAGATATAGAGATGCTGATTAGATATAATTAATTTATGAATCAATTATTAGTTATTGATATTGATAATTGATATAATTAATTGTAGAATAAATTATGATATTTTTAGTTGTGGGTTTTGATTAATAAATTTCTGGGTTTTATGTACTTAATTAATTAAGGAATTAATTAATGGGGTTTATGTGATTATTTAAATATTGTGTTAACAAATGGAAAATCTAGTATTTATTTAATTGTTGAATTGGAAATGGAATCGATGTGGATAATTAAATGTTGAATTAATAATGTGATGAATGGTGACATGGTCATTTAGTTGTGGATTTAATAATGGGAACACAATTATTCTATTTTGTTAGGTATGAATGGTAACATGGTCATTTATTCATGTATTAAATAATGATAACATGGTTATTCAAATGTATGCGATATTAATGGTAACATGATAATTTAGTTGTGAAATAAATAATGGGATAATTTTCATTCTATTATGTAATGTGTGAATGGTAACATGGGCATTCAAGTATGAAATATATAATAGTAATAATGTAGTTTTGAAGAATAAAATCACTGGGGAAAACTTTGGGCATTAGAATGATAAAAAATAAGGATATAGGTATGGGCATCTATGAGAACCTAGGGGTTTATGTGGTTAAATAATGATTAATTGATAATGTGATGACGATTTACTTATTCATTGAAATTTTTATCATTATACCACTTCATACACTATTATTTGATTTGATAATGTTTTTTATGTCGTTTGTGGTGGGCTACTAAGTTTTACTTACACCCTACTTGGGCTGCCTGATCGGTACCTGAATAGACATTGTGTTTTCTGGAGATGTTAAGGGGAATGGACCTGAGATAGATGGATGGATTAGGATTAATCTTGAATCAGGGAACGATACATGGTTCAATACCCTCATAGGGAGGCATCAATGTTTTAATTTTTGGTTGAATATTAGACACATGACATGTAAATTAACATGAAATATTTTATTGTTTAGCATTGATATTGTATTTCCAATTTTGTTTATCATGGGATATTGGTAATGTTCGTGGTTATATATTATTATGTTATTACTTATTTACTTCCAATATTGTATTACTGATATAATAGAGGTTATTTTTATCCCAATGACTAATATTTTACCCTCACTTCTAGTCAGCATCCTCCAGTGTACTGGGAGGCACACTAGTGGTCATGTGGCTGACCGGTTCGAGGCACCATTGTGTCTCACCTAGGTTGAGATGTTACAAAGTTGAATCCGAGGAGTTTTCTTTTATTTTTATTTTATATTAATATCTGTGTAAGGTATATTGAATAATCAGAAGAGTCATGCCTTAGTTATGATCTCATGTATGAGAGAAGATAACCCATGTATGGGGGAGAACTTAAGTACCCATGGTGGGATTGTTGTTATTGTTTTTTGTTGTTACAGTTGAATATTATTTCACATTGGGTGATGAAATTGTTGTGTGATATGATTATTGATGTTAAGATTTTATGATATTTGACTGATGGCCCGACATGGAATGAAAGTTGTGTTTACATGCATCATTCTAGTTACTCAATGTTATTGTGACATGCACCATTTTAGGAATTATCAAAAAACGGTTTATGGGTAAGTTGTTGAAATTGAATTGTTTTCATTACTTGTGAGATTTAAATGAAAATGGTCCCTAACATGAAATTGATAAAGATGAAAAAATGATGCAAGATGAGAATAAATGGATGTAAAAATGATAAAATTTAATAATGAGAATGTATTTACACTTTCTAAGAAAGATCTAGGTATATGATGGTTAAGGGTAGTGATATCATCTTAGTTTATTGACCGCATGGTTAGGGTTTGGGGAAGGATTTTTTTGGAAGGTTGTGTCTCTCTATTACGTAAACATGTATTTTAGATGTGTCCTAAGGTTATTTTTTGGAATTCTAAAGATTATGCCTCCATAATGATTCTTTTTTGGAGGATGACTAGAGGACATGACTTGGAATGATCCTCAAGTGACGGAACCTAAGGAATTGATCATGCAGTGTCAGGAAGAAAGAGAGAAGTTTAGAGATAATTTTTCATATTTCATATAATTCATGGGAAGATACCTATGATGGGTTGTCAAGAGTATGTCTGATTTGACGATGGAGTTTCAGTTGTATAACCCTCCAACTTTTACTTGAGATGGTGGAATTGAGGGAAAAGTGTCCTCAGCTCAGTCTATAGAGAATATACTTGACCACTTAATGAATCCTATAGAGAGGAGGGTCAAGGTGACCTCTTACATGCTATTAGGATCATCAAATCACTGGTGTGTCATTAAATAGTGGATTGTACATGATTATGGTATGTTATGGAAGGGATTTTTGGAGAGGTTCTTGGAGAACTTATACCCAAAGACGACAAGGAAGGAGAGAGAGGTTGAGTTCATGAGGCTTAATTAGGGGAGTATGTTAGTTATGGACTATGCTAGACATTTTAAATATTTACAATGCTTTTATCCAATGTTATTAAGGGAAAAGATACGTACCAAAATATATTTTTTGGACATTCATAAATGTGATATTAAGTCCTAGGATAATCTTTTTCAATGATAGAGATTTGATGAAGCGATAGATTAGGATCACATAAATGAGTGGAACCTGAAAGAGGATTTCAAGATGTGTAGTTCCATATGGATGTTCAGGAGGTTTAACTAGGAAGAGATGAATCATCGCTATAAAAAATCATCCAAGGAAGTGGTAAATGGAGCACCCAAATAGATGGATCTGTTATAGAGGACCCTACTTGAGTAATTTGACACTAGTGTGGTAGGATGACTCACTTCTAAAGATAGTTCCCATGACCATGAGTAGAGTGCCGATATTATAGAAAGGTATGATATATATATATATATATATATATATATAAGTTGTGTAGGACCCAGCGACAAATAGACAGTGAGGTTGCTGCTGGAAAAAATAAGAGTATCGGAAGGGGAGCTTCCGCACCATATTAGTGTTGCAGCTGGAGTTCTACAAGATGAAGAGGCAGATGTAATGGACATGTATATTCAGAGATATAGCTCCCGTATTAGCATAGTAGTTAATCTTAGAGGAGTCATACAACATCATAGGGAAGTGGGTAAGTATAGTTTCATGTGGTATAACCTATACTTGTTGATAGAGAGGCTGGACCATTTATAAGGAGAGGTATTATTCTTGTACCCTCTAATTTAGCTAGTTCCTTATTTGATACTGATTCCTCTCATTACATTATTTCTTAAAAATGTGGGAATATATTGAGCCTAGTGGTGGAGTTTTTGAATGGGGTTATGAATATATATACACTCTTCAGAGTATGGCCTAGATAGGTCTGTTTATGGAATGGATGTTCTCTTGAAGTCAGTGAGTATCATTTTTTGATCGATCTCTACATCCTAGAAATACTGGGATTCCACCTAACTATGAGTATGGATTGGATAATTACATACCAAAACCTAATTAATTGTTACCATAGGAGAATAAATTCTAGGTCTCCTTAGGGTTACAACTATATTCACCATGGTGAATGGGGTATACAGGAATGTCAAGCAGGGATAATTACTTAGTAATTAGAGAAGTCACTGCCTAAGTTTCTAGTATATTATTGGATGTTGGAGGTGTAGAGTAGGATATACATTGACCTATATTGGACTAGTTTCAAAATTTATTTCTATAATAATTATTATGGTTTCCACATGAGATAGATGTATAGTTCACCATTGAGATCATGTTGGGGGAAGAACAAGTTTCTATTCTACCATACAGAATGTCACTGAGTGAGATTCAAGAGCACAAGACTCATCCATAGGAGTTGAAGGATATGTTATTTATCCATCCAAGTATGTTTCCTTGGGGTTGACCTATTTTGTTTTTCAAAAATGGATGGGGAGAGTTTATGTTTATGTGTTGATGACCAGAAGTTGAACCAGATGACTGTGAGGAACCAGTATCCACTTCCACATATCGACGATCTACTTGATAGTTGATAGGAGCATGTGTATTCTCAAAGATTGACTTGAGACCATGGTATCATTGGATGAGAGTTCATAATTCTAATATACCATGATTTTATTTCAAAAGTAGTTACGACCTATATTAGTTATTTGTAATGATGTTGGTATTGACGAATGCACCAACAATGTTTATGGCCGAGATGAACAAGATCTTCCAGCCATAAATTAATTACTTTGTAGTAGTTTTTGGGGATGGCATCATGGTGTACTACATGATTTCTAATGACCATTATAGCTACCCCAGCATTTTCCATATAACATTACATGATTTTATGAATAATTATACATTAGAGTAAAATCCATGGATCGTTATGTCTAGTGTCTTAGAAGAATAGGTACAGAAAACCTAAAACATAAAACATGGGGCTAAAAACATTTCTTTATTTAATATACATTAAGAGATCACAAATTCCTTTATGCCCTTACATTTTCATAGGGTACCCTGGGGAACACATGAACAAATGGATGAGATGAAAAGACCCGTAAAGGAATGAACATAAGGATACGTCTTAAACACATGAGTTAGGAGGCATGACATAAGGATATCTAAAGCAAGGAAAATATGAAATCATATCATATAATAATGGGATAATATAAACAAAGAATAATATAAAATTTGTACAATCATTAATCATTTCTTTATTATAGGTCAAGTCTAACCACCAATCCCATTTCATATTTTAGTACGGGTCACGGCTAACCGCCAATCTCGTTTCCCATTTTACTATGAGGTAATGCTAACAACCAATATCGTTTCCCATCGCATCTCAAGAGACTTAACTTTACCAAATCCATTGGAGAAATATCTAGGTGAACCATTCTCATCATTTTCATGAATATTCTTGCCACATAAATAATCATACATAATCAACCATATATAACCATAAGGGTACCCATGGAAGGAATTGGGTACTATAATCATGACATAAAACATAACCAATGGGCGTATCATGAAAGTGTCCACAAAAGAAAGGGATTAGAACATACATGGACGTTCATAAGGTAAAATAGGCATATATAATGGTAATTGGTGTCAAGAAGTGACAACATATAAAAAATTTATTTTAGAAACATTTTCATTAAATCATTTTTGTACGGTTTTAAGGAAAATACAATAGAGCCTTTAAAATAGAGAAGAGGACAATATTTAATATAAAACTAGAATATAACCAATATGGTTTTCATAAAAAAATTCTGATTTTATAAATACTACTCTGGATAAAAATAGAGGATAGAGTACACTTGAAATTGGGTAAAAATTTGGGATGTTCCCTTAAAACAGGTTTTCTTATCGGGAAGTACTATAGAGGGAACTTTTAAAAACATGTATATCATAGAAAGATAGTGATGAAAGGGTCTTCATAAAATATTTTTTACTAATAAAAAACATTTATAAGATGCAAAAAATATATAAGAAAACTCCATTTTGATATAAATAAAGATAAGGTAACCCGAAAGAACAAAGGTTGTTCGGGTAGATTTCATTACGGATTATCGACATGGTGTTGGGTGCACGTATGAGGGCTTGATGAGAGAGATAAGGGGTTTATCATAACATATAAAACATGAAGGTTTTATTGTGAAGGTGTGAAATAATACCCCATCATTTGGGATTACACATAAAAAGGCATAGTATTGAGGTCAATCTTGATTAAGAGTGAAATTGAGAGGATCACTTACCTTAAATCCGTTGGTGTTATCCACTTGTTATTAAAGTCCTGAATAAAAAATTAGTTTTATTAATTCATAATTACATAACATCTACTATATGTAAAATATCCATTATAACATTTCTAGGTTCATTCTAGACCATTTTATTTGTTATAAGGTTCAATTTCATTGTTCGGGCTCGTTTGTTTACTTGGTTTTAATGAACGGTTCGCTTATATTCATGTTTGGATAAACATGTAAGATGAAAGTTGCTTTCCATAATTGAAGTTATATGATATTATTTAACATCCAAGATATTAAATGGTTTTAAATTAAATTTGTTTACTTAGAGTGAAGTCAAATTATTATACAAAACCACGATGACAACCGTTTTTGTTAATCGGTGGGTTTGATTACAAAGAACATGTTTTGATTTATAACTTAATACCATTTGTACAAAAGGATAATAGAACCAAAAATAGGATATATTATATATATAATAATCTAGTTCAACTATAACACAAATGGTTTCATGACCATAATTAAATATGATAATTGAAATTGATAAACAGTTGTCCTTGAATGTGATAAATTTTCACATCTCAAACGGTGCTTTCATTTCATTGAAATAAAAGGTGGGGAAAGAAGATAATATAATGAAATATACCATTTGAATAAAAAAATTATAGTACATGTTTGTTACTGGATTTATCATAAAATTTGGGTGAAGGGAGGTGAGGAAAGATACAAAAAGTAAAGAACATAAATGAAATAAGGAATTGGAAAGAGGAATTTACCTCTTGAGACTTCCTCCATTGAGATCCTATTAAGGGAAGAGGTGTTGGTATTTTAAAGAGGATAGAGGATTATGGACATGGGGAAGGAGCTTGGGGAGATATTTGGGTAGAATATTGTCTAGGCATAAGGCTTGAGAGGAGTGAAGAGAAGAGAGAGTGATGGGGGTTTTTATAGTGGATGATAGGAGGAATTTCATAATATTAGAATCATTAATTTATTATATCATCACAAGACAAAGAATATTAAGTATTACATGACCAAGAATAGTAATAAATTCATGTTACTTCTAAATAATTGTGCTTATATCAATATATAATCATCAATGAATCAATAAATACATTATTTATCATTTATCGTAAATTATTGTATTTTACTTTTCATAAAAAATCACATATTTCAGAAAAATCTCCAAAATTCACCCTAACCATTTTTCAACATGTATAATAAAAAAATTAAATCAATTTTTCAAAAATAATTTTTTAAATATGACTATTTTAATATTTAATTAAACCCATAATTTATTATAAAAAACTAGTTTTAAAACATTCATTTTCTTATTCTAAAATATAAGTATACCGTAATTTCAACGTGAATAATATTTATATATTATCATAGGTATGTTTACAATTAATTATGGTATATCACTATTAATAAGGGTATGTTACTATTCATAAGGGTGGGTTACTATTCACCAAAAATTATTTTTTCTTAATGGACTCCAAAAATGTACTGATTGCAACTATGTATGTCAGATTTTCAAAATTCCAAACACAGAAGTGAAAAAATTTTTTATAAAGGTAACTTAGTAGTTCATTATGTTGTGTTTTCATGTAATATTATAACATATTTATAAGAAGTTAATTTCTATTGAAAAAACATTAGGTTGTTATATTCTTTCCACCTTATTAAATTTCAGCCCTGAAATTTTGTTTTACATTCTAAGCCGTAAACAGGCGGGGGTACTTTTCCTTCGTTGCTTCCTCTAGTTCCCATGTTGCCTCCTCTTAATTATTGTTTCACCAAATTACCTTGACCATATGAGTAGTCTTACTGCATAAAACATTGTATCTATGATCCAAGATCTTCACTGGATGCGCATCATAGGAATGATCATCCTCCAATAATAACACCTCTAAAGAGAGTACATGTAAAGGATCTGGTATTTACTTACTTAAGAGGGATACCTTGTAGAGACCCGAATCTTGACGTACATTGAAATTACATTACATTTGCGGAATACTTAGTACATAACAAAACCACACACACAAGGATCGTAATAGTTTAATGTCTTTGGAAACTCGGAGTATAATCTTCTAATCCTGTTGAAAGATCTTCAACATCTCCCATAAAGATCTTCCCTTTTTTTTATACCTAAAACCTTTCTTTATATCCTGGGGAAAAGTAAACATAAAAGGGTGAGATCAAATGCTCAGTAAGGGTAAACAAAAGAAATATCAATCACATCATATTCATAAGAACATAACATTTTGGAAATCTTAACCTGCAAAAGAGAGCATAATTTCATAACATGGGATAAATCATAGTAGTGAAATGAAATCCCAATAATCAAAACGTAAAACATCGAACTTTGTGGAATACAAACATATTCATAGAGAATCATTTCTTGTTAGTCATGACTCATTGCCAAGACTATCTTAGTGGACAAAGTCCCTTTCTGAATCGAGTCACCCTCGTTTCAGTCCTGTTTCACTGAACCGGTATAACCTACCATTCCATCCATGTCTATCTCATGAGATATGAAATCTTTACCCAATTAATTGGAGGGAGATATAGGTCCCACCCATCTCATAATGATACCATTCTTATATGTGCCACAAAATCATAAACCATACATCATTGCATAACCCATGTAATAAAAATTGGAATCTTAAACATCATGACATCATAAAACAATTCATATACGATAAAGGAATTCATAAAATTAATTCCATCACAACATAATCAAATCAATGTAATAATAGGGATAGAAATAGAACCCTTTATTATCTTAGATGGAAAATAATTTTGATAAAACACTTGAACTCCATTCTTGAGGAAAATATCCTTTCTACTTCAAAAACATTTTTCCTTTCTTAACATGTCATAAAACTTTAAACTAAAATAAGTTGATTAAAAATAAACATGAAAACTAGTAAAGGATTCTTCTTGGAAATAATTTTTTAAAAATCCATTCATGCCGTATAAGTTAAAAAAACATTCTTCGTACTTTTGTCAGAAAAGTCAAAAAGTACCTCGTACGAAAAACGACAAAATATTCCTTTCTTATCTTTTACTAAAAATTCACCGAAGGGTAAAATTGTATTTAAGAAATTGTAGGTGGATGGAAATAATATTACATATTGAGGAAACATGGATTTGGATGATAAAATACACCCCAGTAAATGCCAAAGTAAAAACAATCTCGGATAAAAATGAGATTGTGATATTTCCCCTTACCTTAGGTCCGACTTGCTTGGTAAGTGTCCGAACCTCCTGTATAATGATTTAAATAATGTTATTAACTTATTCCATAATCATATTCATTGTTATTATATCATATATGGTCCACTTATGACTTTATATTACCCGTTATTTTGTAAATTCATGTTAAAGTAGCGTTTTGGGTAAAATCGTCTCATTTGTCGTTCGTGTTTTAACTTGTAATTATTCATATGATTGGTAAGATCATAATTAATTAATTCCAGAATATAAAACATGATTTATATATAATATATATTCAGAATATACATATATAATAAATCAGTAAATGGAAAGAAATACACCGTTCATGGAGACGGTAGTCCGTACGTACGCATGAACGCTGTTTTCGTTTCCTTATTGAATTGAATGGAATTAAGTAGATGACATACATATAAATATAAATAATTCCAGTATAATTATCAGGTCATATATTTCATTATTACTTATTATATATACTTTATAATCATTCATGAATGGTTAATCATTGAGAATGAATCTCATCGCGTCGTGGAGACGGTAGTCCGTACGTACGCACGAGCGATGATATCGTTCCCATGGTCATGGAATTGTGTTTAAGTGTATGTATACTATTTCAGTATCAATATCACTTTATAATAATCATATATAGTTACTAATTACACCTTTATACCCATCCAATTCAGGTGGTGGCGGAAAATAGATTACACCACGGCGTGGAGACGGTATTCCGTACGTACGCACGCGCGGTGATTTCCTTTTTCTGTAGGATGGATAGAAGGTTAATTAGAGTTGTTTCATATTTATAATAACATATCAGTATATAAGAAATACTGATGTTATTACTTTATCATGAAACAACTAAAGAAGAAGAAGTTGAAGAAAAAAGAAATTGAAAAAGATCGGTAATGGATATTACCTCTTTTTGACGCGCCTTTTCTTAGCCTCCACTTAAAGAACTATGAATGGTCTTTGAAGAAGACCAGGACCTCTAGGATGATACTAGGTAAGTGGAGAATGGATTTTGGAAGGGGTTGGCCGAGCATGAGTGCTCAAATTGGTGTGAGGAGGAGGGGGAGGAGGTGCCCTTTTATAAGGGAGGAGAGGGGCACCTTAGGAATATCTCAAAATATTATTTTATATTAAAGTAAAAATCGGTTTATAATGGTTCCAAAGGGTCTTATTTCGAATCTAAAGTGGGGATGGGTCGCAATACTATCAACCAATAGGATTTAGACAAGTTTAGGGTATTATTTTATCCTTATCAATTAGATTTAACTCTAAGTTAAATAATTTAACTTTTACTGTGTCTTTTTGTTTTCTTTCACTATATGGTTAATACACTTACTATAACATGCAAAACGAACCCCAAATTGTTTATTATTAATATATATATATCTTTATCTAAGTCATTTGGACGAACCTTAGATTTTTAAGAATAAAATAACAATTAATAATATAATATTTTATTTAAAAACTATTTTGTGTCAATTTTGACACTATTTGATATATGATTTTTGTGAAAGTCATAACAGAATTATATGTTCGAACCAAGTTGATTAAATCAACACTAATATATCGTAGTAACCTAGAAAATTAGTGGAATTCATAAAAAGTCTCAAATTACATTTATTTTGGTGTTTATATCATCAATTATGTAAATATTTTATAAATAAGATCATAATTGTGTCATAAGTAAATTAAATTATTTAATGTCTAAAAATTATAAATAAAATACCATTATGTAGGAAATCTTTTTAGATTTCTAATGAATATTAATAGTCGAATTTATCTTATGTATAACCCCATATTAAAAATTATTTACTTATTAAACTTTGATTTTAACTATTTTAACCCTTCTTAAAATAAATTAATAATAAATGTCCTAATCTAACCCAAGTGGGCCTAAATGGTCATATTTTATTCATAAGGTTGTTTTTGGTCGAATTACATTTATCCAATAGAATTAGTACATGTGTTAGGGTAATAGTAATATCATATTTACCCCTATTTACTATTAACCGCGGTAAAAAAGTAAAAAATTACTATTCACCAAAAAATTATTTTTATCTCATTGAACCACATTTTACTAACTGATATCAACCGTGTCTGTTGGATTTTCAAAATTCCATTCACAGAAGCGGTAAAATTAAGTTTTATGCAAAAATTCAGTTTTTAACTACCACTTAGTAGTTTCACTATTCATCAAAAATTGATGTTTTTCAGAACAATGCCAAAATTTCATCCTAAGCTATATTTCATATTCCGAATTCAAAAATGAAGTCTATTTTACCAAATTCATAACATAGAAGTTGCATTAATTATTTTTATAATTAAATCCCGCTGTTAAACCAAATAGCGTGTTTTTAAGAAACAATATCTATCAAAAGATTGACACTTGTTTATGTCTGGTTTAAATGTGAAATTTTATCCAATGACCAACATTGTATTAAATTGTAAAAATATATTCCAAATATAATTTAAAACCACTCAAATTAATAATTTATCACAATTAATTATTTTGATTAAAAAAGTTGTTTTTAATTATAATTTAGCAATTTTCACTATTCCTCAGAATATGAAAGTTATCCGAAAAGTACAAAAATTTCACCTTAGGGTAAATTCGATACTCCGAATCCAAAAATGAAGTCCGTTTTGAAAAAAAGAATTTAAAAAATTTCAAAAAGTGGTTATTACTATTCATAACGGCTAGTTTTAATAATATTTTAATAGCATATCGTTGTTTAGTGAAACTCGGTATTGCGTACGACGCAAGCTATCGAGGAAGGTCATGATTTCGTGTAATGCAAGGCAAATAAAGGATGCGTGTTGTGCAAGCTCCTTTTGGTGTAGCATACAATACAAGAGATTAGTGAAATTAAAAAGAATATTTTTCATAAAATCTCGGGGTGTTACATTCTACCCCACTTAAAATGAATTTCGCCCTCGAAATTCGTTGGGGTTATAAATGGTTTACTATTAGAAAGTTTATTTAATAGAAACCCACATCGTAAAAAGGAATACCAAAACCAATCTTTAAAAACAAAAGTATGAAACGTAACGGTTACCCAAATAAACTAATCATTGGGTTTCCACATAGGTGAAAATATGGATATGGAAGAAAAATCTAACCATCATGTTCTGATGGAGAGTGGTAGAGAACATGGCTATGGAAAAGAAAACAATCACAAATCCATAAATTTGTGATGATCTAAGGTACCATCTGATTAATCAGATATAAGAGCACTAGGACAACATTTTTGGTTTTCAAGATCATTTCCCTAATGTTGAAAAAATTTGAATTAGAATAAATACTTACATTATTTTGGTACAATCTCACTGTTGTTCGTGCCTTGAACAATTTCCACTTCATCTCTTAAATAAATGAAGTTGAATTTGTTATTCGTGAAGTGTTAGCAGATCATGTGATAGAATGACGGGTCATTCCATCAAAAGGTTAGAAAAAGTTATTAAATATACATAAGTAATTCTATAGTGAGATTAATCATATATGGTACCTAAAATGGACTTATACTTCATATATCATACTGATTAATATAATAAAACAAGTTTCTACTAAAAAGGGACTTCCTGTAGGACAGTGGTAGGCGATAAAGGCCAGTCGCACTTCGGTTGTGGGTTCGATTCCCACAGCCTTGTCCGACGCGATGGGCTGTCGCCCGTCCTGCAGGTTTTCCTTTTTCTAAAACTATAACATCCCATCAATAATATCGAAAAAACTTCTATCCTTAAACAATACTAACTTATGTACTACATAATCCATTTCAATCTTTAGGCTTATCCATAATACTGCAGTCCACTCTCATAACATAGTGAAAACGATTTCCAGAGATTTAATACCATCGTTGATCCCCATATATCATAAGATATGTTTTGTTGGTCACATTCCAAACATTCAAAGTCATTAATCTTGTATTCTCTTGAATGCCCATTGAGCCTTAGTGAAAACATGAATGTAGTTAAAAGTTAACACTTTCCACATACCAAAATCCTCAAAATTATATATACTCAAACCATGATATCACTTAGTCCTTATATCAATCATGAGCTCATGAATACTGTCAAGCATTTCATTTTCTCTTTATCACTTCATTATGCACATATCATCCACTTTAAAAAAAATATCTGAATAACCTTTCATTGTTACTCATACCATTCATCATAAACTTTCAAAACTTAAGGAAAGAGAATAGTGTAACAATCCTTAGATGTCTTTTTATTCTATAGTACAACATTACACTTGATAAACATGTAATCATTCCACTACCTTCTTAAACCATTGACCGAGCTTCAACAATTCTTTCATCTCACATATCATTTGTAGTCTCTGCATCATCATCAACAAAAATACTACCCATACGACCATACCGATTCTCTTCATGAGACATTACCTTAGGTAATTGGTTTGCATAATGCCCGTACATTCCACATTTAAAACATTTAACCATTGTTGATGTCGTAGCAATACCATTAACCTCATCCATGGTGTTAACTGAAACTTTTCCATTGCACTTACTGGCTTTGTTTCCTTCTTTTACACACCCAAAGCATCATCCAGTTCCTTTGAAACATTCTCCTTGATGCCTCTTCCCACATGATTTACATAGGAGAAATTGAACTTTCTTTCCTCTATGATCATCATGAAACTCCATCTTTCTCTTATTAGCCGAGTCAGGAAACTTAACAAATTTTACATTATTGATCATATTATGATATTGATGATTCGGCATAATAATGATGTTTGGACTTCCAAATCCCATTTCATTTTATTGCTTATGAAGAATATCATTCCATTGTCCATCATATCCTCCATTATCGTGAATCATCTTGTTTCCAGCCATTTTCTAAAACCCAAAAAGAATAGTGTTAGATGAAAAAATCATAATAAAGGGGGAGTAACTTCAATATCTAACATCTTAGGTTAAATTCTAAGATCATTACCATAGTGCTAGGACTATATCCTATATGTATACTTATCCTTAGGGACATCCCTAGACATACCTTGGAAATATCTCTAGGGATCTCACTAACGTTTTCGCGTCCTAGTTTCCAAAGGTTGACTAAACCTTTCCTCTGATACCAACTGTAGAGACCCGAAGCTTGACGTACATTGACATTACATTACATTTGCGGAATACTTAGTACATAACAAAAACACACACACAAGGATCGTAATAGTTTAGTGTCTTTGGAAACTCGTAGTATAATCTTCTAATCCTGGTGAAACATCTTCAACATCTCCCATAAAGATCTTTCCTTTTTTTAATACCTAAAACCTTTCTTTATATCCTGGGGAAAAGTAAACATAAAAGGGTGAGCTCAAATGCTCAGTAAGGGTAAACAAAAGAAATATCAATCACATCATATTCATAAGAACATAATATTTTGGAAATCTTAACCTGCAAAAGGGAGCATAATTTCATAACATGGGATAAATCATAGTAGTGAAATGAAATCCCAATAATCATAAATTAAAACATGGAACTTTGTGTCATACACACATATTCATAGAGAATCATTTCTTGTTAGTCATGACTCATTGCCAAGACTATCTTAGTGGAAAAATTCCATTTCTGAATCGAGTCACCCTCGTTTCAGTCCTGTTTCACTGAACCGGTATAACCTACCATTCCAGCCATGTCTATCTCATGAGATATGAAATATTTACCCAATGCATTGGAGGGAGATATAGGTCCCACCCATCTCATAATGATACCATTCTTATGTGTGCCACAAAATCATAAACCATACATCATTGCATAACCCATGTAATAAAAATGGGAATCCTAAACATCATGACATCATAAAACAATTCATATACGATAAAGGAATTCATAAATTTAATTCCATCACAACATAATCAAATCAATGTAATAATAGGGATAGAAACAGAACCCTTTATTATCTTAGATGGAAAATAATTTTGATAAAACACTTGAACTCCATTTTTGAGGAAAATATCCTTTCTACTTCAAAAACATTTTTCCTTTCTTAACATGTCATAAAACTTTAAACAAAAATAAGTTGATTAAAAATAAACATGAAAACTTGTAAAGGATGCTTCTTGGAAATAATGTTTTAAAAATCCATTCATGCCATATAAGTTAAAAAAAACATTCTTCGTACTTTTGTTGGAAAAGTCAAAAAGTACCTCGTACGTAAAACTACAAAATATTCCTTTCTTATCTTTTAATAAAAATTCACCGAAGGGTAAAATTGGATTTAAAAAATTGTAGGTGGATGGAAATAATATTACATATTGAGGAAACATGGATGTGGATGATAAAATACACCCCAGTAAATGAAAAAGTAAAAACAATCTCGGATAAAAATGAGATTGTGATATTTTCCCTTACCTTAGGTCCGACTTGCTTTGTAAGTGTCCGAAAATCCTGTATAATGATTTAAATAATGTTATTGACTTATTCCAGAATCATATTCATTGTTATTATATCATATATGGTCCACTTATGACTTTATATTACCCGTTCTTTTGTAAATTCATCTTAAAGTAGCGTTTTGGGTAAAATCGTCTCATTTGTCATTCGTGTTTTAACTTGTAATTATTCATATGATTGGTTAGATCATAATTACTTAATTCCAGAATATAAAACATGATTTATATATAATATATATTCAGAATATACATATATAATAAATCAGTAAATGGAAAGAAAAACACCGTTCATGGAGACGGTAGTCCGTACGTACGCATGAACGGTGTTTTCGTTTCCTTATTGAATTGAATGGAATTAAGTAGATGACATACATATAAATATAAATAATTCCAGTATCACTATCAGGTCATATATTTCATTAGTACTTATTATATATACTTTATAATCATTCATGAATGGTTAATCATTGAGAATGAATCTCATCGCGTCGTGGAGACGGTAGTCCGTACGTACGCACGAGCGATGATATCGTTCCCATGGTCGTGGAATTGTGTTGAAGTGTATGTATACTATTTCAGTATCAATATCACTTTATAATAATCATATATAGTAACTAATTACACATTTATACCCATCCAATTAAGGTGGTGGTGGAAAATAGATTACACCACGGCGTGGAGACGGTATTCCGTACGTACGCACGCGTGGTGATTTCCTTTTTTCGTAGGATGGATAGAAGGTTAATTAGAGTTGTTTCATATTTATAATAACATATCACTATATAAGAAATACTGATGTTATTACTTTATCATGAAACAACTAAATAATAAGAAGTTGAAGAAGAAAGAAATTGAAAAAGATCGGTAATGGATATTACCTCTTTTTGACGCGCCTTTTCTTAGCCTCCACTTAAAGAACTAAAAATGGTCTTTGAAGAAGACCAGGACCTTTAGGATGATACTAGGGAAGTGGAGAAGGGATTTTGGCATGGTTTGTCCGAGCTTGAGTGCTCAAATTGGTGTGAGGAGGAGGGGGAGGAGGTTCCCTTTTATAAGGGAGGAGAGGGGCACCTTAGGAATATCTCAAAATATTATTTTATATTAAAGTCAAAATCGGTTTATAATGGTTCCAAAGGGTCTTATTTCAAAGCTAAAGTGGGGATGGGTCGAAATCCTATCATCCAATAGGATTTAGACAAGTTCAGGGTATTATTTTAACCTTATCAATTAGATTTAACTCTAAGTTAAATAATTTAACTTTTACTGTGTCTTTTTGTTTTCTTTCACTATATGGTTAATACACTTACTATAACATGCCAAACGAACCCCAAATTGTTTATTATTAATATATATATCCATATCTAAGTCATTTGACCGAACCTTAGATTTTTAGGAATAAAATAACAATTAATAATATAATATTTTATTTAAAAACTATTTTGTGTCAATTTTGACACTATTTGATATATGATTTTTGTGAAAGTCATAACAGAATTATATGTTCGAACAAAGTTGATTAAATCAACACTAATATATCATAGTAACCTATAAAATTAGTGGAATTCATAAAAAGTCTCAAATTACATTTATTTTGGTGTTTATAACATCAATTATGTCAATATTTCATAAATAAGATCATAATTGTGTCATAAATAAATTAAATTATTTAATGTCTAAAAATTATAAATAAAATACCATTATGTAGGAAAGCTTTTTAGCTTTCTAATTAATATTTATAGTCGAATTTATCTTATGTATAACCCCATATTAAAAATAATTTACTTATTAAACTATGATTTTAACTATTTTAACCCTTCTTTAAATAAATTAATAATAAATGTCCTAATCTAACCCAAGTGGGCCTAAATGGTCATATTTTATTCATAAGGTTGTTTTTGGTCGAATTAAACTTATCCAATAGAATTAGGACATGTGTTAGGGTAATAGTAATATCATATTTACCCCTATTTACTATTAACCGCGGTAAAAAAGTAAAAAGTCACTATTCACCAAAAAATTATTTTTATCTCATTGAACCACATTTTACTTACTGATATCAACCGTGTCTGTCGGATTTTCGAAATTCCATTCACAGAAGCGGTAAAAATACGTTTTATGCAAAAATTCAGTTTTTAACAACACTTAGTAGTTTCACTATTCATCAAAAATTGATGTTTTTCAGAACAATGCCAAAATTTCATCCTAAGCTATATTTCATATTCCAAATTATAAAATGAAGTCTATTTTACCAAATTCATAACATTTAAGTTGCATTAATTATTTTTATAATTAAATCCCGCTGTTAAAACAAATAGCATGTTTTTAAGAAACAATTTCTATCACAAGATTGACACTTGTTTATGTCTGGTTTAAATGTGAAATTACATCCAATGACCAACATTGTATTAAATTGTAAAAATATATTCTAAATATACATTAAAACCACTCAAATTAATAATTTATCACTATTAATTATTTTGATTAAAAATTTTGTTTTTAATTATAATTTAGTAATTTTCACTATTCCTCAGAATATCAAAGTTATCCGAAAAGTACCAAAATTTCACCTTAGGCTAAATTCGATACTCCGAATCCAAAAATGAAGTCCATTTTGAAAAATAGAATTTACAAAATTTCAAAAAGTGGTTATTACTATTCATAACGGCTAGTTTTAATAATATTTTAATAGCATATCGTTGTTTAGTGAAACTCGGTATTGCGTACGACGCAAGCTATTGAGGAAAGTCACGATTTCATGTAATGCAATGCAAATCAAGGATGCGTGTTGTGCAAGCTCCTTTTGGTGTAGCGTACAACAGAAGACATTAGTGAAATTAAAAAGAATATTTTTCATAAAATCTCGGGGTGTTACATACCTGAAAGACATTAGTACTTTTGACATGGTAGGTGGAAGTTCCAGTCAATAGGACACAACTCTGACTTGATCAAGGATATCAAAAGGGCCGATATACCTGGTACTTAACATCCCTTTTTTCCAAATCTCATGACCTTCTTCCATGGATATATTTATAGAAATACCATGTCTCCAATTTTTAACTCAAGGTCTCGTAGACAGTTATCTACATTACTCTTTATCGACTATGGGATTCCTTGATATGCTGCTGAATGATTTTCACCTTCTACACCATTTCTTCGACCGTTTCAGGTCCTAGGATCTTATTCTCACCAACTTCATCCCAAAACTCCGGTGTTCAGCACTTTTTCCCATAAAATTCTCTATATAGTGCCATTCCAATTCTCGAGTGGAAACTGTTATTGTAGGAGAATTCTACCATTGGAAGATTTTGGTCCCATCTACCTTTGAATTCTACATAACATGCTCTCAACATGTAACACCCTAACCATAGTTACCGAGAGTGGGTTCATTATTACATAAAATTGGCATGATAAAAGGAAATCATGTCCTGAAAGACCAATCAGTTTAGTAGCCTTGGAAATACATACTTTCATAAGTTTTACATTACATTATAAAATGAAAAACTACCACAACATTGTCTCTATAGAATACACCCATATTCCTCAGACTATCCTATCAAGTCATTCATAAAATACTTATTCACATCCTGAGAAAAATAAAACATACAAAGGGGTGAGCTCAGATGCTCAGTAAGGATAACAATATAGTATAAACTTTCATAAATAAGAATAAAAATTTAAGACAATGTATATGACTAAAATAGAAGCCTTTTAAACTTGAACTTAATCATAATATGGAAAATATAATATCAAATAATTCCATTTACTTATTCACTTGGATATTCTACTAGTCGAACAATCATAAGAAATATCAATAGACAATTTCATATTGATGGAATGCATAATGCTAGAATTCATAACCACATAGTCAAGGCCTTGTTCCAGGACTACAAATAAGATTTTTTCTAGGCCTTGTGCCAAGACACTATTTTGTCTCATGAGACCTACCGATTCATTAAGGTGCTATAGCGGGCTCCACCCGTCACTTACTACGTCCAATGCATTCCTCATATGAAAGGGTTAAACATGACATAAACATTCATATTAAAACTATCATAAAAAATGTCAATACTTTTTCCATAAACCATAAATGGTATGAAATAACACATCCATAGTCAAACAGATCACAAACCTTTCAATACAATATAATAAGTTTTGTGTCATAATAAATCAACATCAAACAATCTTAAAATCCATCAATGGATGTTGACATAGAAAAAATCAAAACCTTTTTAGTGAAATATCTTATTCTATTTTGAAATCATGTAAAATTAAGATAATTATAAAAGAAAACATTTATTTTTGAAAATATTTTTATAAGCTTGTATGGGAAGCTTCAGCATTGTTATAACGGAGGAAAATAGTCGCACCCATCGTATAAGCTAAGAAAAACATTCTTACCTTAATTTTGTCGAAAAGGTCATAAAGTATCTTGTTTGGAAAATGACGGAAAGATTCCTTTTAAAACATATAATTTCAAATAAGGGTATAAATGAATTTAAACCATTTTCTAGTAAATAGTAAAAATATTTTGAAGTACATTATTGAGAAACATTTATGTGGATGATAATGAGGTCCCAATAAATACTCATGTATAAAACAACCTCCGATAATAAAGAGATTGGGAAATTAACCATTAACTTGCACTTTTCCTTGGTCGAGGGTATGATAACATCCAGTATAATGGTTAAATAATTGTTATTAAATTATAAAATAACAATATACATTAATATGATATCATATATGATCTTCTAATATTACTTTGTTAATGACATTTTAGTAGTATCATCGTTTTGGGTGCTAACTGATTTGTTTTCATTTATATGTTTTGATAAATAAGACGTGTTTGTCATGGATAGTATGGGGTTGAATCATATTTAGAATGATATTAAGTTCTTAAGTATTGTTTTCAATCATAGAATGAAAATTATTCTTTGATGATTATGATGGGAAATGAATCTCACCGCGTTCGTGGAGACGGTAATCCGTACTGACGCACGAGCGACAATATCATTACATTGATGGTGATATCATATGTAATTTGATGGTATATTATATATAAATAATCATTAACATGTAATATTTATTATTTAAATCAATTATACTCATTATTATACTCATCCAAACAGTGAAGTGTTGAATGAAAAACTACACCACCACGTGGAGATGGTAAGCCATACGTACGCATGTATGGTGACTTTGTCATTTATAGGATGGATAGAATAAATAATACTGTTGTGAACTTTTTATAATAACATCACAGTATATAGAATACACTGGTGTTATTATTTTATAATGGAAACAAAAAAGAAAGAGGAAGTGGAAGAAGAAAAGAACTTTAAAGAGGTGATGAAATATTTACCTCTTCTTCGCGTTCATCCGTTTGATTTCATCAAAAGGGATCCTTAAGTTGAATTTTTTACCAAAGGAAGGCCTCTAGGATTAAGTTATGATAGTTTAGAGGATATTTGGGTAGGGGATAGATGAGTCAAATGGCTTTGGAGGTGTGAAATTTAGATAATTGGAAGTGTCCTTTTATAAGTGGGGGCACGAGAGGAAAAGATTGAAATATTATTTTATAATAAAATCATTTTAGGTTTATAATTTCTACAAAATGATTTACATTGAGGATATGGTGGGGATGGGTCTAAAACCACTCAACCAATAGGTTTTATATAGGTTTGGGTCACTATATTATCCTTATCTTTTAGATTTAATTCTTAGTTAAATAGTTTGACATTTACCATGTTTCTTTGTATTATTATATTATATGGTTAATAAACCTACTATAAATTTCCAATAAAACCTCAAGTGGTTCATTAATGACATATATAATTTTATTTAATCCCGTTGGCCAAACCATAGATTTTTAAGAATATAATATCAATTAACAATATAATATTTGTTTTAAAAACTCTTTTATGTAAAATTTGACACTATTTGGTATTTTTTTTGTTAAATTCATAATAGCATTATTACTTAAAAAAAATTCATTTAATAAACCATAACATGTTATATGAACTGAGAAAATTTGGGGAATTCCTTAAAAGTCTCAAATTAGTTATATTTGGATATTTATAATATCAATTATTTTAATCATTCATTAATAAGGTAATTACTACATCATCATTGTGTCATAAATAAAATTAATTATTTAATGTCTAAAAATTATAAATAAACTACCATTATGTAAGAAATCTTTTTATATTTCTAATGAATATTTATAGTCGAAATTATCTTATGTATAATCCTATATTAAAAATTCTTTAGTTACGAAAACATGAATTTAACACTTTTAACACTTCTTTGAATTAAATACTAATAAATGTCCTAATATAATCCAATGAGACATAAAGAATAATATTTAATTCCAAAATTTGTTTTTGGATGAATTATACTTATCCAATAGAATTATGAGATGTGGTAGGGTAATAATAATCTCATTTTTACCTTTAATTACCATATTTACTTTTAATTGTGGTAAATAAAAGTCAAAAGATACTATTCAAAATAAATTATTTTTATGTTATTGAACCACTTTTTACTTACTGATATCAACCATCTCTCTCATATTTTTCTAATTAAACTCACAGAAGTGGTAAAATTATGTTTTCTGTAAATTTGCAAAAGCTCCTAGGAGGTGGGTAAAAGACGGTAAAAAGTTCAATAAAAATTTTATATATCTAAACATATTATGAAATGTCTATATTGAATTAAAATGAACATATATAGGTATTATTTATCTATTTTGACCTAAAATAAATTAAAATAAAATAACTAGTTGTTTTAATAAAAAGTCGGTTCTAACCAATAACGTAATATTTTTTCACTATTCATCAAAAATTGAATGTTTTCAGAAAAAAACAAAAAATTCACCCGAAGATAATTTCGATATTCCTAATAAAAAAATGAAGTCCATTTTGAAAGATAAAATTTATAAAATTTCAAAAAGTGGGTATTACTATTCATAACGACTAGTTTGATTGGTCGTAGTGTGTTAAAATCTCGAAGTTGTGTATAATGCAAGCTATTGCATTATTCAAAGGGAAACTTACCGTTGATGCTTGGGGTGTTACATTCTCCCCTACATCAAATAATTTTGTCCTCGAAATATCTTGAATATTACTCATAAAAAGATTTAGGTGGTTCTTCATCATAAGTTCCTCAGGTTCCCACGTTGCCTCTTCCATCTTATAGTTTCTCCATAGAACTTTTTCCAGACGAGTCGTCCAGTTTCCCAATACTTGTTCATTGGTATCAAGAATCTTGATAGGCTCTTCGCAATAAGACAGATCGAGTTCTATTTATAATTCCTCATAGGTGAGTACATGCGTTGGGCCAGGCATGTATTTTCTCAACAATGATACGTGGAACACATCATGAACAATTGAGAGACTTGGAGGCATTGCCAAACAGTAAGCTACAACCCCAATTTTCTCTAGAATTTAGAAAGGTCTGATGTACCTGGGACTCAATTTACCATTCTTACCAAATTGTATAACCCCCTTCCATTGAGATACCCTCAGGAAAACATGATCTCCCACCTGAAATTACAAATCCTTCTTTCAGTTATCGGCATAACTCTTTTGCCTACTTTGTGCTGCTTTGATGTGGGTTTGGATAACCTTAACCTTATCTATCGTTTCCTCAACAAGTTCAAGGACAATGGGTTTTCATTCACCAACATCATCCCAACACATTGGTGTATGACATATCTTTACGTATAACGCTTCATATGGTTCCATCTGAATAATTGAATGGAAGCTATTGTTATAGGAAAATTCTAATCGAGGTAAAAATTGATCCCACATACCTTGAAGGTAATGTGAGAAAGATCTAAACATGTCTTCTAAAGTTTAAATAGTCCGTTCAGATTTTCATTCAGTATGATGGTGGTAGGCAGTGCTCAAATGAAGTTCTGTATCTAAGTCCTTCTAAAGATGTTTCCAGAATCATGATGTAAAATGGGGATCACGATTAGAAACAATCGATAGAAGTACTCCATGAAGTCTTATAACTTCATTAATATATAGTATTGCTAAATATTCAAGTGGAAAATCTTCTCTTATAGCAAGAAATTATGCTGACTTGGTAAGACGATCAACAATGACCCAGATTGCATCATTCCTTCTAGCAGTCTTTGGATGTCCCATGACAAAGTCAATCGTAATATTATCCCATTTCCACTAAATTATGGGAAGAGGTTTCATGACTTTTACAGGCTGTTGCCTTCCAGCTTTCACTTGTTGAAAAACCATACATCTTGACACAAAATCAGTAATCTATCGCTTCATGTTGCCCATAAAAAATGTTCCTTCAAATATTTATACATCTTAGTGCTACCAAGGTGTATGAAGAAATTGGAGCTGTGATCATCATCCAAAAACTCTTTTTTTAGATCAGGTATTTCAGGAACACAAAGTCTATTCCCAAATTTCAAAATCCCATATTCATATATGAAGTCGATCAATCTCCCATCATTCATAGATTTTATTTTGAAACTCCTCATCATCATCATGATAACTTTTTATCCTTTCTAGTAAAGATGGTTTGGAAAACATTGTAAAAAGTATCGATGCTTCAACTTCCTTAATTATTACCATATACATTTTTACTAGATCCATGTACATAGGATCCATTTTAACTCTTATCTTATGCAAAACTCCATGATCCTTTCTGCTCAAAGCATATTCCACCTTATATGCCTTCCCCAGGGGGTAGTGTATAGTGAAATAATAATCTTTGAGTAGTTCAAGCCATCTCCTTTGCCTCATGTTGAGTTCTTTCTGTGAGAAAATATACTTCAAACTCTTATGATCGGTATATGTCTCACATTTTTCCCCATATAGATAGTTTCTCCAAATCTTCAAAGCACAGATTATAGCTTCTAACTCCAGATCATGAGTGTAATAGTTTCGTTCATTAATTTTTAGCTGTCGCGTGGCATAGACAATAACTCTATCATCCTACAAAAGGACAAAACCAAGTCCTTTTTTTGATGCATCACTATAAATAACAAACCCATCATTCCTCGATGGTAGAGTCAATATAATATAATTTCCCAATATTCTATTAAATTATTCAAATCATTCTTAACAATCTTTTATCCATAAAAAATTATCCCCTTTACGTGTGAGCATGGTTAATGGGTTAGCCAATTGGAAAAAATTATGAACGAAACGCTGATAATAACCTGTTAAAACAATAAAACTGTGTACGTCCATTATAAGTTTCGGTGCTAGCCATTCTTGGATTACTCTTGTCTTAGAAGGATCAATGGTGATTCCATCATTTGAGACAATATGGCCATGAAATGGAATCTCCTGAAGCTAGAATTCACACTTGCTAAACTTCCTGTATAATTAATTTTTTCTGAGGGTTTTCACAATGGTGCGCAAGTGAGATTCATGATATTCAAAGATTTTGGAGTATATCAGGATATCATCAATAAATAACACTACAAATTCATCAATATATTCCTTTAAAAATCTATTCATTAGATTCATTAAAATAGAGGGTGCATTAGTGAGCCCAAAAGGCATTATTGTAAACTCGTAGTGCCCGTACCTGGTTCGAAATGCTGTTTTTAGAATGTCTTCCTTCTTTACACACAACTGATGATATCCATATCTAAGGTCAATATTTGAAAAATATTGAGCTCCATGAAGTTGGTCGAATAAATCATCAATGATAGGTTAGGGATACTTGTTCTTTATTGTTATAGCATTGATCTCCCTGTAGTCAATGCACAACATCATAGATCTGTCATTCTTTTTAACAAAAAGGATAGGGGTTCCCAATAGAGAAACAATAGGGAAAATAAATCCCTTGTTACTCAATTACTCTAATTATTTTCTTAGTTACACTAATTCCATAGTGTCTATTCTATAATGGGTCTCCGATATGGGACTTTAACCAAGAATTATGTCAATGGAAAACTCAATTTCTCGTTCTGGGGATGTCTAGGTAAATCCTCTGGAAACAAACCAACATATTCTCGTAAAATAGGTACATCCTCTATTCAAACATTCCTTTATTCACCCATAGCTATTTCATTCTCTTCCTCCCCAATAATTTAATTTAGTTGGGCTATAGGTGGATGATCTAGATAAGAATCAGATGGTGACGTTTCTACTCTAACGATAAGGTACACCTTATCCTCATCAAAAATTGTAACCTCTTTCTTCTTACAATAAATTTTTGCATCATGGTCCGAAGTCCAATCAATGCCGAGGATTATATCAAATTCAATCATGGGTATGATGATGAGATCAACAAATAAATAAAATTTATATGCCTTAATGGGAACTGATTCAAAAAACATTGTTGCAATGATACTTCCCTTTGGATTTTTGACTGACAAATCCCTTGTTAAATCAAATTTGAAATATCTAATTTTTATAGAAAACTGGGAATATATGAAACAATTCGATGATCCAAAATAAAATAAATCATTGGATAAACTTGATGTAACCATTAAATTACATTCCACCACTTATTTCAGAGCATCAACCTCAGCAGTAGTGATCAAATAAGCTTGGCCTTGATCCCTTGGCCTTTGCTGAGGTAATTTCCCCTGGAACATAGGACATTCATTTGAAAAATTCCCCCTTTCTCTATAATTGTATCATTCTACATTGACACACTTTTTCTTCCCCTTTCAATCATGAGTTTAGTAGCCCTTTTCACCAGACTTGTAACAGACTCCCATTCCCTTCATGCAAGTACCAGTGTGTTTCTTCCCACATTTATTTCATGATGGATATTCAACTTTTCCCTTCTTCCCTTTATTTCTTTTTCTAGAGTGTTCAGCAGATCTCTTTTTATATTTGTTTGCATTAATGTAGTAAGACTTATGGAATTCCTTTTATGTATTGATTGCACATGAGACAATATCTTCATATGATAAGAAATATTGAGAGACTAATTGTCGACATAGAAAAGGTTTTAACCCTTCAATGAAATGATCAATCTTACTGCTTGGGTTACATATATAATCTCTAACATTCCTTGCTAACCTTGTACAGTTATCCTCATACTTTGCGACATTCTCACCCTCCTTTGGACTTAGACTCAAAAATTGTCTTTCCACATCCACTCAATGGTCACAAGGAAAGTATTTTTCTATGAAAATCAATTTAAACTCCCTCTATTCCATACGTGATACTTATTCATCCTCCATTGTGATTTGAATCAATGACCACCATTGATATGCATCTCCTTTGAGGTGATAAACTGCCATGACAACTTTTTCTCTTTGGCTACTCCCCATAGCATGAGATATTTTCTCTCAAGAATTTATCCATTTCTCAGCTACTAAAGTATTTTTACTCCCATTGAATATTTGTGGTTGTTTAATCATGAAGATTTCTAACATTGATCCTCTACGTTGTGGATTAGGGTGCTCCATACAGGTAAAGATATTATTCATAACCTGAGTGAGTTGTCCCAGTATGGTGATAAGCTGATCAGCACCAGTTGCTTCACCAGCTCCACTATAATTATTTTGAGTAGGAGGGAAATCCCTACATGTATTACATGAATTTATATGGTTTCCATTCCTTCCACTATGCTCCATTTCTAAACAATGGCATACACTATACTAGTTTTTGAATTGTAATACATAATTCCAAAATTGTAAAATAGTTAACATAAATTGAACAGTTTATGGATATAATCCATAATCATAAAAATGTTTTCTTTGAGGATGTATATACTCATAAACCCTTCATAATGGTTTGTATATAATATGAGAAATTATCCTAAGAATATCTCTTGGGAGTTTCATAACCAAGAGTGCTGCAAGGCCCGTTGTCGTGCACCAGTTCCCATTCGAGTCTATCTCAAAGCAGTGTTTTTAGGTTTTACCCCTAGGTACATATGTTCTAGATCCGCCTCTACCTGCTCATATCCATAAAGGGATTTATTATTTAGAAAACTCAAAAAATATATACATTACCAAAATTCTTGGATGTTCTTCTATACTAATCCTCAATATCTATCTTAAGGTAGTGTTCTTCAATCAATGTTTTTCTAGATCTAGTTTCCAAGGTTTGTACTAAACTTCCTCTGATACCAACTATAATTCAACAATCCCAGTTACCTATAGTTAGTGCATTGTTACATAACATTAGAATGATACAAGAAAATCATGTCCCAAAATACAGATCAGTTTAGTAGCCTTTGAAATACTACATACATTCATAAGTTTAACATTAAATTTAAAAATGAAAAACTAAAAAAACATTGTCTCCATAGACTATAATCGTATCCCTCAGACTATCCCTATAGGTCTATCATAAAATACAACATCACGTCTTGGAAAAAATATAACATAGAAAGGGGTGAGCTCAGATGCTCAGTAAGGATAACAACATAGTAGAAACCTTCATAAATAAGTATAAATATTTAAGGAAACATATAAAACTAAAACAAAATCCTTTTAATCATTAATTTCAAAATAATATGGAAAAGATTAATCAAATAATTCTATTTACTTATTCACATGGATATTCTACTAGTCAAATAATCATAAGTAATATCAATAGCCAATTTCATAATGATGGAATGCATAATGCCAGACTTCATAACCACATAGTCAAGGCCTTGTGCCAAGACGAAAAATAATATTTTGTCAAGGCCTTGTGCCCGGACACTATTTTGTCTCATGAGATCTACCGATGTATCAAGGAGCTATAGCGGGCTCCACCCATCACTTACTAAGTCCAATGCATTCCTCATATGAAAGGGTTTAACATAACATAAACATTCGTATACAAACTAACAAATGAGATTTCAATACATTATCCATAAACCATGAATGGTATGAAATAACACATCCATAGTCAAACATATCAAAAAACCTTCTATATAATATGGAATTTTTGTATCATAATAAATCAACTTCAAACAAACTTAAAATCCACCAAAGGATGTTGACATAGTTGAAATCAAATCATTTTTAGAAAAATATCTCATTCTATTTTGAAATCATTTGAAAGTAACTTAATTATAAAATAAAACATTTATTTTTTAAAATATTCCTATATTCTTGTATGTGAAGCTTTTATGTTGTTATAATGGCGGAAAATAGCCACACCCTCCATATAAGTTAAAAAACATTCTGACCTTAATTTTGTCGAAAAGGTCATAACATACCTTGTTTGTAAAACAACAGAAAGATTCCCTTCGAAACATATAAGGTCAAATAAGGGTATAAATGTCATTAACCTGTTGTCTATTTAATAGTAAAAATGTTGTGAAATACATTTTTAAGAAACATGGATGATGATGATAAAGAGGTCTCAGTAGATACTCACATATAAAACAACCTCACATAATAAAGAGATTGTGATATTAACCATTACCTTGTTCATTTACTTGGTCAAGGGTATGTTATCATCTTTTATAATGGTGAAATTATTGTTATTAAATTATATAATAACCACATACATTAATATGATATCATATATGATCTTTTAATATTTCTTTGTTAATGATATTTTAGTAGTATCATCGTTTCAGGTATTAACTGATTCATTTTACTTTATGTGTTTTGATACATAAGACATGTTTGTTATTGTTAGGATTTGACTGAATCATATTCAGAATGATATTAAGTTCTTAAAAATTATTTTTAATTATAAAATGAAAATTATTCTTGGATGATTATGATGGGAATGAATCTAATCGCGTTCATGGAGACGGTAATCCATACGTATGCACGAGTGACAATATCATTATATTGATGGTGAGATCGTATGTAACTGGATGGTATATCATATATACATATTCATTAACATGTTATACTTATTATTTAAATAAATTATATGCATTATTATACTCATCCAAACAGTGATGTGTTGATTGACAAACTACACCACGACGTGGAGACGGTAAGCCATATGTACGCACGTATAGTGAATTTATCATTTATAGGATGGATAAAATAAAGAATATTGTTGTAAAATTTTTATAGTAACATCATAGTATATATAAGATACTGAAGTTATTATTTTTTAATGTAAAAAACAAAGATAGAGGATGTGGAAGAAGAAAAGATCTTGAAAGTGGTGATGAAATATTTACCTCTTCTTCGCGTTCTTCTGTTTGATTTGATCAAAAGGGCTCCATATGTTGGCTTACTAACCAAATTAAGGCCTCTAGGATGAAGGGATGAGAGTTTAGAGGATATTTGGGTTGAAACTGGTAGAGCCAAATGGATTTGTAGATGTGAATTTGAGAGAAGGGGAAGTGCCCTTTTATAAGATGTGTGAGGGGCATCTTAGGAAAAGATTTAGATATTATTTTATAATAAAATAATTTTCGGTTTATAATGGCTCAAAAATGATTTATTTAGAGGATAAGGTGAGGATGTGTTGAAAACCATCCAACCAATAGGTTTTATATAGGTTTGGGTCACTATATTAACCTTATCTTTTAGATTTAACTTTTAGTAAAATATTTTCACATTTACCATGTCTCTTGGTATTTTTATATTATATGGTTAATAAACTTACTATAAACCTCCAAGAGAACCTAAATTTGTTAATTAATGACACATATAATATTATTTAAGCACTTTTGATGAACCTTAGATTTTTAATAATATAATATCAATTATTAATATAATATTTTTTTTTAAAAATGATTTTATGTCAATTTTGACACTATTTGGTATTTTGTTTTTGTTAAATTCATAAGAGTATTATTACATCAAAAAAATTACATTAATCAACCTTAAAATTCCATAGTAACCTAGAAAATTATTTTAATTAATTAAAAGTCTCAAATTAGATATATTTGGATATTTATAGTATCAATTATTTTAATCATTCATTAATAAGGTAATTACTGGATCATCATTGTGTCATAAATAAATTTAATTAATTAATGTCTACAAATTATAAATGAAATACCATTATGTATTAAATCCTTTTATATTCTTAATAAATATTTATAGTCAAAATTATCTTATGTATAATCTTATATTGAAAATGTTTTAGTTATGAAAACATGAATTTAGCATTTTTAACTCTTCTTCGAATTAAATAATAATAAATGTCCTAATCTAACCCAAGTGGACCTAAAGAATAATATTTTATTCATAAGGTTGTTTTAGGTCTCATTATACTTATCCAATAGAATTAAAACATGCGTTAGGGTAATAATAATATCATTTTTACCTTTAATTAACCGATTTACGTTTAACTGTGGAAAATAAAAGTCAAAAGTTACTATTGACAAAAAATTATTTTTATCTTATTGAACCACATTTTACATACTGATATCAACAATGTGTCTCAGAATTTGAAAATTCAACTCACAAAAGTGGTAAAATTATGTTTTATGCAAATTTGCAAAAGCTCCTCGGAGGTGGGTAAAAGACCGTAAAAAGTTCGATAAAATTTTATATATCTAAACTTATTATAAAATGACTCCAATGAATTAAGTTGAAAATATATAGGTATTATGTACCCATTTTAACCAAAAATAAATTAAAATAATATAACTAATTATTTAAATTAATAGTCGGTTTTAACCAATAATGCATTGTTTTTTCACTATTCATAAAAAATTGAATGTTTTCTGAAAAATACAAAAAATTCACCCTAAGATAATTTCAATATTATGAATCCAAAAATGATGTCCATTCTGAATGATAAAATTTATAATATATCAAAAAGTGGGTATTACTATTCATAACAACTAGTTTGATTGGTCGCGGTGTGTTTGAATCTCGACGTTGCGTACAATTCAAGCAATTTCATTATTCAAAGGGAAATGTACTGTGGAATCTTTGGGTGTTACACAACATGTCTTCTAGCATTTGAATAGTTTTCTTAGTTTGGCCATCAGTTTGAAGATGATAGGACGTACTAATGTTTAGTTTAGTTCTTTGAGCATGTTGGAGACTTTCCAGAACATATAGGTGAATCTTGGATCCCAATAAGATACAGTAGATAGTGGTTCACCATGTAGACTAAAATTTTATTTGATGTAAATCAGTGTAAGTTAATCTAATGATAATTCCTCTCGAATCGTGATAATGTGATAAGTATTTGTAAGACGATCCACAACGACCCATATAGAATTGTTTCCTCCGGATGTCCTTGAAAGTCCAGTGATAAAGTCTATGGAAATGTTCTCCCACTTACATGCTGGTATGGGTATTGGTTGCATCATCCTATTTGAATTTTTCCTCTCAGCATCACTTGTTGACATACCAGGCACTTTGATGTATATTCAGCAATGTTCCTTTTCATATTGTCCCACCAAAAGTTTTCTTAGATATCTCGATACATCTTTCTACTCCCTGGGTGGATAGAGAAGGTCGAGCTATGTTCATAAATCAATAGATACTTCATTATCTCTATATTAGTTGTTACACATAATCGTGTCCTAAATCTTACAACTCCTTCCTCATCAATCTTGAAATAGGAGGATTTCCCATTTCTCATAACATCCACCCTTATTTGAATTTCCAAATCTTTTTTTGAGCATCAATTATTTTTCTCCAAGAGGGATGGTTGAGAAATCATTTGAGAAAGGATTGATGATTTTCCTCCCCGAATGATCCCCATGTCCATCCTTTGTAAGTCTGTGAAGATCGGATCATTTTCAATTCTCATCATTGATAAAGCTGCATGATCCTTTCTACATAGAGCATATGCCACCTTGTTTTCCTTACTAGGATGATAGTGGAATGATTAGTCATATTCCTTGATGAGATCTATCCATCTTCATTGGTGCTTATTAACATATTTCTATGTGAATATATATTTGAGACACTTTCTGTCAGTATATATCTCACACTTCTCCCCAAAGAGATAATGCCGCCATATTTTCAACGAAAAGATCACAACTGCCAACTCTAGATAATGCATTGGATAGTTTTGCTTAGGTATTTTCAGCTTCCTTGAGTCATATGCTATAAAATTTTCATTTTTCATCATCACACAGCCTAATCCCTTCTTATAAGCATCACTATACACCACAAATAGTTCTCCAATTGTAGGGAGTGTGAGTACTAGCACATTGATAAACCACTTTTTCAACTCCTTGAAACAGTCTTCACATTCTTGTGTCCAGGAAAACATTACTCCCTTCCATTTCTGCATGGTCATTTGGTTTGAAAATTAGGAAAATTCCTTCATAAATTGTTGATAATACCTAGCTAGACCCAAAAAGCTGTAGATCTTCATTACAGAGGTTTTCCTAGGATACTCTTTAATTGCCTTCATCTGGGAAGGGTCCACAAATATTTCTGTACTAGTGATGACATGCCCCATGAATGTTACTTCCTCCAACTAGAACTCACATTTACTGTACTTTCCAAATAAATTCTCCCTTCACAAAGTCTTCAACATAGTATTCAAATTATCCTCATGTTCCTCCTTACCCTTGGCGTATATTAGAATATCATCAATAAAGACTACCCCAAATTTGTCGACATAATCTCTAAAGACTCTATTCATTAAATCCAAGAAAGTTTCTGGAGCATTAGTGAGTCCGAAGGGCATAACTATGAACTCATAGTGTCCATACGTCATTTGAAAGGAATTATTGGGAATATCTTCCTTCCACAACTTTAGTTGGTGATATCCCGACCAAAGTTCAACTTTAGAGAAATAACTAGCCCCAAAAAGCTGATCAAACAATTCATCTATCTGTAGAAGGGGTTACTTGTTTTTTATCAGGATTTTATTGAGCTCATGATAATAAATGTAGAGGCACATTTATCCGTCCTTCTTTTTCATGAAGAGGACTGGCGCACCCCACATTGAAGCACTTGGGCATATAAAACCCTTCACCGTATTCTCATGTAACTACTTCTTCATCTCTTCCAGCTCTATGGTGGCCATTCTGTAATGTTTCATTGAGATAGGCAGAGTTATAGGGATAAGTTTAATTGGGAACACAACCTCTCAGTCAGGAGGAATACCAGACAACTCTTCAGGGAATACATCAGTGTAATCCCTCATAACGGGCATGTCTTCAAGCACGATTATCTCCTAGGTATCAATCATTTGAGCTTGATATGCCTACTCACAAGGCAACAATATCCTCACTTGATATGACAATTCTAAAGAAGATTCATATTCCTCCTTACACTTGTGAAGAATCGGAGGATGCTTCAGGATGTGAAGAGTGATCTACCATTCCCAACAGTTGATGTTAGCTTTGTATAAAGATAGCCAATTCATGCCCAAGATATCATCAGACTCCACTAAAGGAATTATGATGACATTTTCTGGGAGGTTAAGTCCAAAAATGTTAGATGGGGAGGAGTTATAAACCATATACATAATAATTTACCCACTCACTATTCTCTCAGATAACCCACGCTCCATGTAGTTGTAACACTACACTACATGCTGAGTGTTTGTCTGAAACTTCATTTCTTATTCAACATTAGTGGGATTTTTCATATCCCTTCGGCAGTTCTTGTCCTAATAACCAAACTTTCCACATTTGAAGAAATTATTGGTTCCCTTGAGACAGTTACTAGGAGGCTTTTTCTAACAACTTTTACAAGGGGAAAAGTCAGTCTTCTTCGCATCATGGGATCTGATCAATGAACCACCCATGTTGTTGTCGACATTGGCGTCTTGTCACTGGGCCCACGAGACCACTGAGAGTCTCCAGTCTCTATTTCAACCTTCAAGGCACAAAAAAATATCCTTCTAACTCTCAATGTCTCGAATCACCAATTATTTTCATAGACTCGGCTTTAGTCCGATAAAGAAGTGATCCACCTTGCGTTTGGTGTCAATGAAAAATCCATAGGTGTACCTTTCAAGAGTTGTAAAGTTTTCTTCATACACCCCAATGGACTCATCTTCCTTATGCTTGTGTCTGAGGAACTCTGTTTCTATTTTGATATGGAGGGTTTAAAGAAAATATTTGTTGAAAAAAATCCTCTTGAATTCCTCAAAATCCATGGAATCAATTTGCTCTTGGGGATTTGTATTCTTGATCGGTGTTCACCACTGATCATATTCCCCATCAAAACGATAGACCTCCAGTACAACCTTCTATTCTTCTAAGCCCTAGAGAACGGAGAATATCATTTCAATGGAGTTAGTCTACTATTACTCAAGGAGGGGATCAGAAGATCCGCTGAACATGGGAATTCGTTTCCGTATTAAGGATTCTATAGAACATGATTTTTCTTGTAGGAGGAGGTAATTATGCATGATTCAAGTTATTATTCATAACTCAAGCTAGTTTATCAAGTACATCCAAGAAGTTTTGAGCACCCGCTCTAGTCATATTAAGCATGTCTTTAAGGAAATCTTCACAATACCGATCACATTGGTTGGTGGAATGTGTTCTTCTATTTCCTACCGTTAACTTAGAAAAATATTGAATAATTAGAGGTCTTGAATGATTATCTATTGAGCATAAAATGTAAACATTGAACATAAAATGATAAACTTATAAAGAAGAAGTATATCCTAACTTGTGATTCCTTAGGTTTAAATCTTGGTTATCCTAGATCTATTTCTTAACATATATTATTATTGTCTTTTTTACCTTAATAATGGTTTTACTAAGATCATGAATCTACCAAATCATATCCCCCAGGAGTGCCGTAACCAAAAGTGCAGCAAGGCCCGTTGTCGTGTACTCGGATACCCCAAGTTAAGCCCTGAAATCCTTGTCAGAGTTTTCACTCCTAGGTACATCTATTCCAGAGCCACCTCTACCTGATCATATCTAGATAGGGATGAATTTTCTTGATGAATAACTTACTCAATACTAACCAAAATTTAGGAATGTTTTCTTATACTTAGTCTCCTCCTTAAGGTTCTCAAAAAGGTGCTCTATTACTAATCTCCGAAAATAACTAGGCCATCCTCTGATACCAACTATAGTGACCCCATTATTTTCCATATAAAATTACATGATTTTAAGCCTAATTATACATAAGAGTACAATCTAAGGATCATTAAGTCTAGTGTCTTGGAAGACTAGGTACATAAAACATAAAACATAGGGATAAAAAAATTTCTTTATTTCATCTTAATAAAAAGATCCTAACTTCCTTTGAGCCCTTACATCTACACATGGTACCCTAGGGAACACATGAACAAAGGGATGAGATGAAAATCCTAGTAAGGGAATAAACATAAGGATACATCTTAAACACATGAGTTAGGAGTCACGACATAATGATATCTAAAGCATGAAACATATGAAATCATATCATATAATAATGGGATCATGTAAACATGGAATCATATAAATGTGAAAGAATCAAAAAACATTTCCTTAGTACGGGTCAAGGATAACCGCCAATCACGTTTTTCATTTTAGTATGGGTGAAGGATAACCAACAATCTTGTTTCCCATTTAACTACTGGTCAAGGATAACCACCAATCCCTTTTCCCATCGCATCTCATGAGACATTACATTACCCAATTCATAGTAGTTCTATCTAAGTGAACCCACCTCAACATTTTCATTAATATTATTTCAACATAAATAATCATACATAATCAACTATATATAAACATATGGGTACCTAAGAAAATAATTGGGTACCACAATCCTGACATAAAAAACAACCAATAATAACCATGAAAGTGTCCATGAAAGAATGAAATTAGAACATACATAGACCTTAATAAGGTAAAATAATAATATAACATGGTATGTGGTGTCAAATAGATGTGACAACATATAGGAAATTTATTTTAGGAACATTATAATTAGAACATTCTTGTATGGTTTTAAGGAAAATACAATAGAACCTTTAAAATAGAAAAGCAGAAAATATTTTATATAAAACCAAAATTTAACCAAGATGGTTTTCATAATAAAAAAATTATTTTATAAATACAATGGTGGATTAAAAGAGAGGATAGAGTGCACTTGAAATTGGGTAAAAATTCGTGAATTTCACTTAAAATGGGTTTTCTTATCAGGAAGTTCTATAGAGGGAATCTTTTAAAAACATGTATATCCCCGAAAGAGAGTGATGAAAGGGACTTCATATTTTTTTTTTTGTAAAAATAAAAATAATTTATAATATACAAAAAAACATAAAAGATAGCTCCATTTTGATATAAATAAAGATAAGGAAACCCAAAAGAATAAAGTAGGTTTGGGTAGATGTCGTTACGGATTATCGTCATGGTGTCAGGTGAAAATAAGATGGATTTATGAGAGATATAAGGGGTTTATCATCAATTATAAAACATAAGAGAAGTATGGGGGAGGTGTGAAATAATACCCCATAATTTGGGATTACACATAAAAAGGAATAACATAGAGGACAATCTTGATTAAGAGTGAAATTGAGAGGATCCCTTACAATAAATCCGTTGGTGTTCTCCACTTGTTATTAAAGACCTGAATAAAAAAGTTAGTTTTATTAATTAATAATTAAAAAATATATTCTATATGTAAAATATTTATTATAACCTTTTTATGTACATTCAAGACCATTATGACTGGATATAATGTTCAATTTCATTATTCGGGCTCAATTGTTTACATGGTTTTAATGGCCGGTTCACTTATATTCAAGTTTGGATAAACATGTAAGATGAAAGTGGTTTTCAATAATTGAAGTAATATGATATTACTGAACATCCAAAAGATTAAATGGTTTTAAATTTAATTTGGTTACTTAGAGCGAAGTCGAATTATTATATAAAACCATAGTGATAACCGTTTTTGTTAATCATTGGGTTTGATTACAAAGAACATGTTTTTCTTTATAACTTGATACTATTTTTACAACAGTATTAAAGAAACAAAAAAAGGATATATTACATTTTTAAAAATCTAGTTCCTCCGTAACACAAATGGTTTCATGACCATAATTAAATATGTTAATAGAAATTAATAAACCATTGTCCTCGAATGTTCTAAATTAGCACATCTAAAACGATTATTTCATTTATTTCAAATCAGTGGTGGGGAAATTAGGGAAGATAAGGAAATATCCCATTATCATAAAAACATTCCATTACATTTTTGTTACTAGAGTTATCATACTATTTCAGTGAAGCGAGGTGAGGGAAGAAACAAAAATAAAAGAACTTAAAAGAAATGAAGTAATTGGAAAGGTGAATTTACCTTTTGAGACTTCTTCCTTTGAGAACCTCTTAAGGGAAGAGTTGTTTTTATATTGAATATTATAGTGGATTTTGGACGTGCAGATGGAGGTTGAGGAGAGATTTTGGAAGAATATTGGCAAGGCACAAGGCTTGAGTGGAGTGAAGAGAAGAGGGAATGAGGGGGGGGGGGCTATTGTGGAGGAGAAGAGGAATTTCATAATATTATAATCATTAATTTAATATTTTATCACAAAAAAATAAATAGTAAGTATTCCATGACCAGAAATAGTAATAAATGCAAGTGACATTGAACCAATTGGGCTTACGTCATTAGATCATCATCAATGATTCAATAAATCCGTTATTTAGCTTTTATCACAAATTATCATATTTTACTATTCATAAAAAATCAAGTATTTTAGAAAAATCTCAAAAATTCACCCTAACCATATGTTGACTTGTTGAATCCAAAAATGAAATCAACTTTTCAAAAATAATTATCTAAATATGATTATTTTAATATTTCATTAAAATCATAATTTATTATCAAAAATTAGTTTTAAAACATACATTTACTTATTCTAAAATATTGGTATATCATACTTTCACCTTGAGTAATATTTATATATTATCATAGGTAAGGTTACTATTAATTATGGTATATCACTATTCATAAGGGTATGTTACTATTCATAAGGGTTGGTTACTATTCACCAAAAAATATGTTTTTATTAACAGACTCCAAATAGCATACTGATTGCAACCATGTAATAAATATTTTTGAAATTCCAATCACAGAAGTGAAAAAAATATGTTTAAAGGTCACTTTACATTTAGTAGTTCATTATGTTGTGTTTTCATGTGATTTTATGGTATATTTATAAGAAGGTAATTTCCACTAACAAAAAAATTCAGTCATTACAATCATACCCAACATCTTGAAATCATATTGAGTACACTGAGAGAGAATTGACTATAGTCCAACTTATCATTGTGATAGTTTTAAATTGATCAGGTAAACTTATTGGGTCACATCAAGTTAGAGAATGGTGTTTCAGTAGATACGAAGAAATTTCAGGTAGAGGTTTCATGTGAGCATCCGAAGAATGTGTTCAATATCTGTAGATTTTATGGATTAGATGAATATTATAAGAGGTTCATCTTGAAATTTTCTCATTTGGTAGTACCCATTTTGTTATTGACCAAAAATGGGATAAATATTCAATGGTTGGAATCTTGTGGGGATGCCTTCAAGGAGCTAAAGAAGCATTTGATAATGGAAAAAATCATGATCATGCGTAACCCAGGTGAAGAGTACATGATGTATCGTGATGCTTCCAAGACTTGACTTGGAGTTGTTTTATTGAAAGGAGATCTAGTTGTGGTGTACGGGTCTTGGTTGTTGAGGCCTCATGAATGAAACTACTCAACACATGAAATTGAGTTAGATCTAGTGGTTTATGCCGTAAATTGATGGTGGCACTTTCTTTTGAGAGAGAAGTTTTCTGTGTATAATAATCAAAAGAGATTAAAGTATATACTATCATATAAATAAATTAATCTCTAGTAGTGGAGATGGGTTTCGTATATAGAGTCAATTGATTTTGAACTAGAATATACACCCAGAAAGGGGAACAATGCTGCTTATGATTTGGGTAGGAAAACATAGACTCAAGTGGTTCATGAGTCTACTAATGAGTGCAAGATGATGAAATTTCTTGATGAAATGAATATGGTGGTTTATAAGAGTTAGGAGAAGATGACACTCATGTCTATTGAATTATATTCTACACTTTTGTGATGGATCATAGACAAATAAAATGGGGATCCAAAAAATTTTCCCTTGTGGGAAATCTTTGAAGGTGGGGAGACAATGTCAGATTAGATCATTAATGAGGATGAGATATTCTATGTTTGGAAATAGATTTTTGTAAATATGAGCATAAAATATGAGATAATGTGAATGTTTCTTGACTTGAAGTAAGTGGTCACCCAGGTGTGTCCAAAATGTTCCATGATATTTGAAGATAGTTTTGGGGTCTAGGAAAGAAAAAAAGATTGTATGTTTCATGAAATGATGGTCCAACTATCTACAAGTGAAGGTGGAGCATCAATGACCTGGAGGATTGTTACATTCATTTCCCATTCCAGAATGGAAGTGGGATGATATTACCATGGACCTTGTGGTAGGGTTTCTAAGGATTATTTAGATGAAAGATTACATTTGGGTGATTTTGGATCGACTAATGAATATAGAACATTTCTTTCATATAAAAGTGACATTCTCAGTGGAGTAGATTGGATTTTTGTACGTTCAGAAGATAGTCCATCATAATGGGGTTCCACTAACTATTTTTCCATACCCCAACTCTCATTTAACCTTGCACTTCTGGAAGGTCTTATAGAAGCTTCTAGATATGTGGGTTCTGCTGAGTACAGATTCCCACCCACAGAAAGACGAGAAGTCTGATCGTACTATGTAGATTCTTGAGGATATGATGTAAGTGTGTGTTCTAGACTTCAATGGATCTTGGGAGAAGCAATTGTATTTGGTATAGTTATCCTTTTTTTCAGGAAATGATATATATTTAACCATAAGAGAAACTTTATGGTTGGATATATAGATCACTTTTATGATGGATGGAGGCAAGTGAGTCTGATTTGGTGGAACCATGTCCCGTGTAGGAGACATCAGAGAAGGTTCAAGTGATTATGAAATGTATAACTATGTATCATAGTAGAATAAATTAATACACTAATAGGAATAGAAGAAAACTAGAGTTTACAAAGGTTTATCTTGTATTCCTTCAGGTGTCACAAAGGTTTGGTCACCACAAGATACAAAGATAGGGCACGTTGGCACTCAGGTTCATTAGACTGTTTGAGTTGGTGGAGAGAATCAGGCTAGTGGAGAACCGATTGGCTCTTCCACTAAAATACAGTTCTATGCATGATGTTTTCCATGTGTCATAACTATAGAGGTTTCACCCCAACCCTTCTCATGTGATCAATGTGGGTGATGTTGATCTCTAGATAGATGCCTCCTCTGAGGAAAATCTAATACGTGTTTGGATCACAGTGATAATGTGTTTCAGGGAATGACTATATTGAATTTTCATGTATTTTGGAAACATAAGAATGTATAGAAAGAAATATTGGAATGGGAAGCAGATATGATGGCTTAGTGATTGAATCTTTTTAAATCAGAACCATAGATATGCTTAGGAGTGAAGCTCAAGAATGATCTGTTATAAGGTATGGAGGTTGTATGATCTTGACCTTTTTTAGAGTTCTCTCAATCTTGTATATAGGTACTCATTTTTTTTATTGTTGAGTAATTTTAATTTTGGTTATATCTTGGGGTGTGTTCCATTGTAATTTTTTAGAAAATTTAATGAAAGAGGGATGTGCATGGTTGGTGAAGAGTTAGGGTAAATCATGTTCCCTAGCCCAGCAAACCGTGAAAGCTTGGATATCGGGGATTTACACGGTTGGTGAAAATTTTATCTAACTATAAACCCTCATAGGTGTAACTGTGAACCGCTATAAATGAAAAACATGTTTTAGGAGCATGGTTAGGGGAAACCATGTGCCCCTACCCAAAAAACCCCATGCAGGAATTAATTTAGCCCAAAAATTAGTTCAAAAAATTCCTAAACCCCATTTTATCCAAAATCGACCCCCAGTCGACCCTTGGTTCTCATTCAGGATTATGGAGCTCTCCAGACAGATTCCTTGCATTCTGTACCTCTATTCTTGGCAATTCAAATCCTGGTTCACAGATCTCTACCAATCCCTATAAGTGGATTCTATTCCATTGGTTTCCCGTTCATTCTTGTTTATTGTCACATCCTTGAAAGGAGTTATTATCTTCTATTTTAGATTAGATATAGATCTCATATTATAGATCTTGATCTAGGATTATAGATCTCTATCTATATTGGATAGATCTTGATTTATTTTATCTTGATTTAGGGTTTTAGATCCGGATCTCATTCTATATCATTGTGACACTCAAATTTTGGGGACATTAATTCGGTAATTGTTCATAAACTAATTAATGTAGTTGGGATATAATTCAAATCCCATAGTATTTATTTAAATTGAGTGCATATAATTGTAGGACTACTATTATATATTTATCAATTGTTTTCTTTATCTAAATTAACTAATTTGTTAAATTGATTACTTGAAGAGATGTGAATTGGGAATTCAGGAAATTAATGATTTAGAGATAATTAATTGTAGAATTAATTATGAGATATAAAGATATTGATTATAGATAAATAATTTTTGAATTAATTATGAGGTATTGATATTTATAATTGAAATATTTAATTGTGGAATAAATTATGGGATTTTGAGTTTTGTGTTATGATTAATTAATTGATTTATTATTTAATGGGGTTGACGTAAATAAATAATTGTGGAATTAATTAAGTGGGTTTATGTGATTAGTTAATTACTGTTATAACTAATGAAAATTATAGAATTTTACTAATTGATTAATTGGTTATGGAATTTATGTGGATAATTAATTTTTGAATTAATTATGTGATGAATGGTAACATGGTCATTTATTTGTGAATTAAAGAATAAGAACATGATAATTCTATTGTGTAAGGTATGAATGGTTACATGGTCATTTTGTTGTTGAATAATGAATGGGAACATAGTCACACTAACATATGAGGTATTAATGGTAATATGATTCTTTAGCTGTGAATAAAATAACATGAACATGGTCATTCTCTTGTGTAATGCGTGAATGGTAACATATGCATTCCATTATGAATTAAATAATGGAAGTAATGGAATTTTGAGATATAATATCACTTGGGAATACATCAGTTTGTGGCATTAATAGAAGTAAGGATTGAGGTATGGGTGTCTATGGGAACCTAGGGGTTGATGGGGTTAAATAAAGATTAGATGATAATGTGATAACCATTTAATTATGCATTGTAATTGATTTCGTTATATCACTATATACAGTACTATTTTACTGGATATTGTTTTAAACACCGTTGGTGGTGGGATACTGAGTTGTACTAACACCATAATTAGGCTTCTTGATTGGTACCCAAAAAGATTTTGTTTTTTCTTGATAGGTTATGGGAAAATTCCATGAGATAGATGAATGAGTTGAGATTAAGCTTGAATGAGGGTACCAAATGCCCTTTAGGACCCACTTGAGGAGTCATAAGTTACTTTATTTTGGGTTAAATTTAAGACACTTGGCATGTACATTGACGTGGATTATTTGATGCTTTAGTTTTTATATTTAATTTCTGGTTTATCTTGTCAAGAGATATTGGAAATGTTCATGATTATATATTATTCCACACCTTATTATTTATTTCCACTGGTGTAATACTCTTGTAATAGATGGTATAGTCTCTCCATGACATATATTAAACCCTCACTACTAGTCTTAATCCAATGGAATACGTGGAGGGGTTCTTAAGGTCATGTTATTGATCATTTTAGGGTACTGGTGTGTGGAACTCGAGCCAGGACGTTACATTTTCCTCGTTTGGAACCTCTGTCACATGTGTTTAAAGGCTTTGGTACCTTTAAAAAGTGTTTACTGAGTCATTTAGACCACAAAGAAGATTACATTTATGTTTTTTTCTATGAATAAAGGATAAAAATCACTCAATGGTGGTTTTCCCCAGATTTGACGTCAATCCGAGGACATTATATTTGGTGTTTACAATTACACATATATTTTAGTGTTTTAAAACACATAAAACGTGTTTACACCCATCATGGGAAAACCATAGATTATAAGTACATTCCATTTGTTATTAAACGTAAAAAATTAATACATTGTCACTTTATATGAGTTCAAGTCAACACAACATCATTTTCCCAGTTTTGACCCCCCGACACATGTTTTTAAAGGCTTTAGTGCCATTAAAAAGACTTTTCCAAGTCATTCTGAGCACATCAAACATCCTATTAACATGTTGACTATGCGTACACATAAAAAAAAACTCAAAGGTATTTTTTCATGATTTTACATGAATCTTAGGCTGTTTTTATGGGTATGACCATTATATGCATGTTTTAGTGTTTTAAAATACTAAAAAGGCTTTACAACTATACCAGGAAACCCATTACTCGAAATGATGTTACATTGATTACTACAATTAAAAAATTAATCTAAAATCATTATTATATGAATTCATGTTAATCAGATGTCCTTTGATGGATTTTTACCGAGTAACACATGTTTTTTAAGCCATTGACACCTTTAAATAGTTTTTATCAAGTTATTCCAACCACACTGCAATTCAAATTGACATGTTTTCTACACATACAAATAAAAAATAACTCAATATGGTGTATAATGTTTTCCTACTAATATGTGGTCTTTTTCTATGTTTTTGAAAATTTCATGCACATTTTAGTGTTTTCAAACACTAAAAATGTGCCCACAACAATCCTAGTAAAATAATAACTCAGATTGATATTCCCTTAGTTCCTATATTTTTAAAATCAATATAAAGACATTTTACTTTGATTTTAGGGAAATCTAACACTGTTTTTCTAGTTTTACCCCTTTCCACATGTCTTTAAAAGCATTGGTACCTTAAAAGTGTTTACTGAGTCATTTAGATCACATTTCATGTCGAATTGACCTGTTATATTTGTGTACACATTTAAAAGTGACCCAATGGTGTTTTTACCACGATTTCACATTAATAATAGGTTTTTTATATGGTTTTGACCTTTATACGCATTTTTTGGCATTTTAAAACACTAAAAACACATCTACGGGCATCCTAGAAAAACCGTAACTCCGAATGACATATTATCTGTTCCTACGTTTTAAAACCCAATATAAGGCCATTTTTCTATGTTATCATGTTAATTTGACATCATTTACATATTTTGACCCCCCATCAAACCTTTTTAATCTCTTTGGAACCTTTACAAAATATTTACTAATTCAAAACATAGAATATGCGCTCAGATTGCTTTTATAATTAAGGATAACAATATTTAATTCGTTTTTTTACTTGTAGGAATCAACCACAAACAAATTGGGCACAATATGTTGCCAGAATGACTCGAAGATCATGATTTATATATAAATGTTCTGTTTTAGTTTTATTTATTAAATTTTTATTTATTCTTTGTAAATGTATGAATGTTCTATGGAATTTAAAATTTACCTTGGAAAGATGAGATATAAGGCTAAAAATTTAATTAAGGATCATTCTGGTTATCCACTAAAATATACAAACTAAAGAATTTTCTATTTTCTATTGCCAATGATCCTGTGTTTTCTTATAGGAGTCTTATTCTTGCGCTTTCTCTTTCAATATTATAATTTCACTTTTGGTTTCCCAAAAAATTACACTACTTGAACCCTCATTGAGTGTAGTTGTAATGGATGATGACCCCATGGAAATAAAACAGATGGATTATGCCCAAACCCATCCCTCGTACATGTTAAGAATACTCCATCCCTAAAACAATTACAACTACATCATTCTGGGAAACCCATCATGATTGTGAAGGTTTCACATTTTAGAATTATTTAACTATAACATGTTAATAGAAAAATATTTATAATAATTTTTTAAAATATATAAACTTTATAATACTATATAAATAATAAATTTTTCATCACTATTTATTATCAATCAATTACTATAAAAAATATTATTTGAAAATAAATAATAAAAAGTGGAAAGCCTTAATCCAAACTAATTAGGGGCAACTTGATATATAAAATGATGCCAAATTGGCATTGTTTGATCCATGTATCTGATCCCATTTAATTATATTTAAGTATCTTTTTTACTTATAATACATTTTTCATTATTTTTTTTCGTAATAAAATAACATGAAATTTCAATGAAAAGTATGTATTTCAATGCCTTTGGTAGGGCCATTTACAAAACAACCGTCGGTTCTTCTATGAAAATGAAACCACATATCAGTTTGGCCAATTGAATTAACTAATTAATTAGACATAAAAATTGAATCAAATTAGGAAAAAATGAATTATAATAAAATGATATAAATAATAATAAATAAAATAAAAAGTAAATTTTTTATTTTTCATGAAAATCTCTAAGACCCAACGATGTGAGGAATGACTTATTTCTCATGATTCATAGTTTTTTTTTGATAATTCCTACAAAAAATAGCAACATTAATTAAAATTAAAATTTTAATTTGTTTGTGATATTAAGATACTGTAAAGTATGAAATTACCTCATGAGATAAATTTATTTTAATATGGACAAACAACTTCCATTGCTCTTAAGAGATTCCTTTATGGAATTTCTCGTAAATCTGTGATGATGTCAGAGGGTTCTCATTAAACTCATTCCATAACCACCTTTTAAAATATCTCAATTTCTTGCCAAATTTTTGCAATGTCCATGGGTGTAAAATAGAGTCAGGGACATCAAAGTAAAAAACTTATAGAAATAAAAAACATAAAACATTATAAGTTTATTACAAAATATTACACATATCTTTTTAATTATTTATTGGGGAATATTAAATAAATATTACCTTTGTTTGAGTATTAAAGACCTCATTTTTCAAATATATAGGAATATAACTCCAATATATATTTTTAATAGGAAATCATACCATCTTTCAAGAAATATACATAAGAATCTACCCTCATATTCTGAAATCATCACCATAAGGTACCCTAAACTCATTAAATGGAATGATAATCTTGAGTTCCTTAAGGTCCCATACATCTACCATGTCATTACTTATATCCCTTCTATAGTTTTCTTTATTTGTTTGAAAAATGAATTAAAAAATAAATAATATATATATTTTTTTAAAAAATAACATACATACCAATAATGGTAACTCACCAATACCCCATAGATGGAGGGGTGACCAAATACTCCATCACCAGAGGTGAATTGGTCAGTGGGCTACCAACAACATCTACGAAAATGAGTGGATTACTATTATTATTAGGTATAAAAAATCACTTAAATCCAATGAATAGGACGATAAAGGTGGAGTGTTCTAAGATGCTGATCGATTGGGATATTTATTTATTTTTGTTCTCTACATTCATGAAATTCCAATGGGTTAGATATATTAAATTTAAAAAAAATTTAAAACTAAAAAATTTATAAAAAATAAAAAAATAGAACAATTTATATATGTGTGAAATACTTATTAATGATAAATTGTAATATATTTTCCTTATCAATATATACATTCAAATAGATTTATTTTCATTTTCATCATTGTTATCAACCTCCATTGCGATGAGTGATTCATTTTCACCCTGTCTTGCAAGTTATATTATTTTGTTATTTTTTGGAAAAATGTTTTCAAATTTTTTTGATGAGGTTCAGTGTCACAAAGTACAAAGTGAACATCATTGCCTATATCATATAAGTTGTTCAACTTTATATTTACAAAACAATTCCAACTTTCATGTATTTCGTCATCCACAAAATAAACCATATTTTCATGTGAAGCTAAGATAAATAGATCATGTTATGCATTCTCATCAGTATGGATCATGTGATAGAATATAATAGAAGTAAAATCTAATCAATATTTCATTGTACCACTACCAATGTTGACCCAGTTCCATTTTTATAAGAAACTTGAAAATTGACAATGATAGTTTAATTCAATTATATCATTCATCTTTCCATATTATCCCACTCCTTCATGTTTAAATACACCATTATTTTAAGGTTTAAAGTCTTCTTTATGATAAATTGTAAAAAACTTTAAGACATGAATATTGTACACATATATTCTCTTAGACTTCTATAGAGGACATCGAGCCAAAAACTTCAAATCATTTGATATTTCAACTCAATTTTCAACATTCATTATCTAGTAAAATATATATAAGGTGTCACTTTTAACATGGAAAAAATAACTACACATAAACAATTTGAATATGAGTATATAAATACAAATTTGGTGAAAAATTCAACAATATCCTTATGTACACATTTTTTTTAATTCCAGTTAAATTGTGCTCAACCCTTCAAGAACCTTTTTGTTAAAAATTGAAATTCTTCTATAAATGTATATAAAATAAGACCCATCATAACGTGCAACATGATCAAATCAAGTCTCAATCCCATCAAAATACCTATAACTGAAGGTAAATAACTCTTCAAATATATATGATTCAGAAATATATCCTTTTGGTTGAGATTTATTCCTCACTTATTATTTCTAATTACTTATGTTCCTGATGAAAAATAATAAACATATTAAAAATAAATATACAATAAGTGGATGAAATTTAATTAACTGAGGAAAATAAATTAATATCAACATAGCTATAAATTGGATACATCCATTGATATTATACGAGTTACCCATGTTTAGCTTCTCCAACTAAATAAATTGTAAAATGAGTCATGAATGTAGATAATAAATGGGGAAATAACATCTCCAAATGAAAAAGTATAAAAACAATTATTTCGTAATGTTTATCAAGCTCAGTCAGATTTAGTGTTTTTTCAAAAATCTCTATAAAAAGGAAAAACACTCATCTAGAACCATAATTACTTTTTCAGGTAATGTATTACACAATTCTAATGGCAACAAATGACCCATCAGAATATGCGTGTCATGAATTTTTATTCTGTGTAACTTTTGACTTTTTAAGCGAACACACCTTGATATGTAACTTGAATATCTGTCTAACACTTTTATATTCTAGAAACATTGAAGTAATACTTCTTTATCAAGATTTTTCATTGTAAAAATGTCCAAAGGATACTTTCTATTATAAATTTCCTACAATCTATTCTTTATATTCATTGAATCCAAATCCTTACAAGAATTATGGAGATCCTTTGATATAACCTTCACATTAGGCAATGTAAAAATTACATTATCAGAGAAATTATTCTCAATATTAATTATTCCAAGATTATTATGTATCAAATTAAAATCCAAATAAATAAGTTTGAAAATAACCTCTTTTTCATCCATTTTTGTGTTCCAATTGATTTAGACACTATATCTAGTACCCTTCCCCCTTCTCTAAAATGATGAAATTTTCGAAATTCTTAACTAAAAATCATTAATTTTCCTAGTATTTCTAAATGAGATAACAATTTAGCTATATTTAACAATTAAATATCTCCCTTTAAGTATGTCTTGTTAAACCATTATTTATGAGAATAATCAAGAAACCAACACTGATACATAAAACACCATTTTATGCTTTGAGGTAATCATTGAGGTTCAAAATCAAAATTACAAACTAAATAACCTAAACAAATATGAGTGTTCCAAATAGATAAATTTCATAGTATAGTAATGTAACTAATTATATATATTAAATAAGAATCCATTTTTAAATTTTTTCTCATTGAATCACCATATGTTTCCATGCTGTCATCCTATAATTATTACAATTATTTTATTAAAGGTTGATGGTATATGTCAATGTCATTTATTGGAATTTAATTTATTGGAATAATCATCAATATAATGAAATAATTCTACTCTATAAACATCCATCTACATAGTTATATTCTATAAAAAACATTCCACATACTATAATAAGTACTTAAGGTACCGAAAGGTTTAAAGCCATCAAAATCCAAGATCAAAAATAGATTCCTAAGATCTGAAAAAAATATGGACATAATGAATCAAAAAATATCCCATGATGTTGAATATTTTAGATGTCTCATCAAACCATCATTAATATCCTAATAATTTCACTTCATGTCATATGTAGTATTAGATGACACGAATAGTCTCTGTAAGCATGTTTTAGAGGAAAATAAATTAATACCATTGCAGGAGTTTTCTTCTTATGTTTAAAATTAATTTTTGATCCATTTATACTCTTATTTTTTTCATTGAATTACATATTCTTGTATGAAATATTATACATTATTATTTACCATCTTTTTTCTTCCTAGTAAAGCATGAAATAATTAGGGCATACATGTATCTTTGTGTAATCAATTATCAGTTTTTTGATGAAATTATTCATATCATAGAATTATGTATAGAGCATTGATTCCCTAAATTAATCATGAATAAACTCTAAAATCATAGACATATTAATCAAACTAATTCAATAGAGAAACTTGATACGATACAACTATAGTAGAAAAGAAAAATTCAAATATATAACACAACCTTCATATAGTTCTTTTTTTCCATCTTAAACTAATTGATAAAACTCATTTTTTGGTCAATGATTTTTGGAGAAATATTAACTCACTAATGATAAAATGAAGGTTACCTTTATCTATTAAATCTTGAACATTGTGTTCTTTAAATATAAATGTACCATTTAACAAATCTCAATCCAAATTTTCCTCTTGTAGGTAACTTTGGGTTTTGATGATAGTATTTTAATTATTCTAACTTTCTATAAAATTATATTCAATATTCCAAATACAACATACATATTGAGTAGGAAACTATTTAAATATAAAATAATCATATAATTCATTTATATTCAACCATTTTTTTAATTTACAATCCGAATATATATATTTTATTATACGATTCACTGAATTGTTTAAAATTTCATTCGATAAATATTATTCCAAACCCCTGGAATACCGAGTTGTGTTTCATAGTAAATTAGTGTAAAATATATCCATATTTATTGGTTTTTATTTTCCATGTAAATTAATATAAAAAAATATAAGTATTTAAACAAATAGATTCAATTAAATTAAACATCACCCAACTTCGTCAACGAACATGATAGGTTCTTGATTCGACATAACACAAATTCATCATCAAAATTATTCTATCCAACATTAAAAACATAAAAGGCATTAAATTACACTGAAAGATATATAATGCGATTAAAACTACTAAAAAAGTTCAATAAATCATACCTACAACAGTTTCAAGGGCCATAATAATATGAAAAATGGGAAGGGATGCCTTTAGGGGTTACTGTTGAGAAGTAGGGGGAGTTGGGGTTAGGGCGGTCATCAGATGAGGGTATGGGTAATGGTGGTTTCTAGAAGGGTAGATTAGGGTCATGAATGCAGTTGGAGGGGGGGGGGGGGGTCGTGGCGGTCATCGTTAGCATTGTTCTGGGTCACGAAGGTCATCGGTAGGGGTAGGGTCCATCTAGTAACAGACATTGGGGGGGGGGGGTGACAACAATTTCCAGAATGGGGTTCAAGGTTATGGTGGCCACCAGTAGTGGGGTTTTTGGTCACATTTGTGGCCGATAGAAAGGGGTAGGGTTATGATGGTCACTGGAATTAGGTAGGTGGGGGGGGGGGGTTGGGGTCATGGCTATGGCCGGAAGGGGGGTTAGTGTCATTGTCATAATTTTCATGAGTAGGGTGTTGGGGTAATAATGTTCACCATTGGGAGCAAGGAGACTAAAAGACCGAGTTCATTGAGTGGATAAGGATGTGTGGGGTCGAGGTCGAGGGTCGTAGAGTGGATCGAGAGGTGGGTGTGGGTATTGAGGTAAAGGGTCACCAAAATGAGTGGGATGTGGTGGGGTGGGTTGGGTTGGAGTGAATGATAGAGGGGGTTGGGGTCAAAATTTGGTTTTTTAAAAAATATTCATTGGATGTTTAAATAAAACAACCACTATATTATATTTTTTGGATACAATTTATCTCAAGATAGTTATTATAAACACCTCTAATAAACCACTACTAACCACTAGTTTTTTGTAGTGAGTTATTGTGAAAATACAAGTATTGGATTGTTACTTATTTAGTTGAGTTTATATAATGAAATGAAAGTGATATGATTCAATGAATTGACCAAAAATATATTAATGAATTTATATTTAGAGTTATTTACATTAATATATTCCTTCATACCGTTGAATTTTATATTTTGGCATCAATGAAAAAAATAAGTGTTTTAAATGAATGATCATCTAAAACGTGAATTTGGTGTCATTACTAAAGTGATCCCATGAAATATTTTCATTGACGGTGGGGTTGAAATTGACACCATCACCTCCCCCATTAGTTTTGAACAATATGAATTATATTATGGCCCAAATTTCTTATTTTTAGTGTCAAATATAAACTTAAAGTATTGGTAGGTAATATATAGAAACAATGATATGTGGTTTTAACCCTCCCTTTTCTTTGAATTATTTTTATGTAGTGACTTACTGTCAAATTATTAATATTCATATGGTTAAAAAATGGTTTGGTTGAATTAAATGTTTCATATTTATTTCTAGAATAATAAGAATCACCCAATTTTGATAACTATAACTACAGATAACGTTAATTAACTCAAGTAATCTCATCATGAGAATTATAATTTTGAGATAAGATATGAAATGAATTTTCATAATGTTTTTAATATGTAAATGGTAAAAAAAGTATTATTCTATTTTTATAATTTATAGATCTTTTTTTCTTTCCAATTCTACATAAATCACCAAATTCCCTTAGCAATAACTACATACATAATAAAAAACCTAATATAAACCAAAATATAAAAATACAGTTTTGACCCAACAATTATAGGTAGTTTAGGTTACTTTTTAATATGTAAATAATGGAACAAGGTTTTTAGGTAGTTGATGTTTTTTAATTTATTTTTTTTATATTTTTAATTTGATAATAATCATTGAATTTTGGTACCTATAACTACATATATCGTAAAAACACAAAAGTAATTCTTAATGGAGAATAATAGTTTTTGTTGATATTAATTTGAGTTTCATATAGTATAAAAAATTTGGTTTTATTTTTTTTACTTTCATTAAATTAATTTAATATAATTTTATTTAATTTAAATATTTTTGGTTCTATTTAGATTATTTATATTCATTTTTTCTAAAGTCAATTGGACCCAAAATGAATCAAAATTTACCAAAAAATGACCTAAATCAAACTGAAAAAATACATTAAATTTTTCAAATACTACTTGAAAAATACTATCCCATAAATAAGTTAGGAATTCTATTATTACAAAATTATCAAAATAATAAGTATGTCTTGGTTATGTTATGCCACTTTCTGTGCATTATTTTTCTTTTTACTAAATATGAAATGATTATGCTATTTCACAACCAATTCCTTATTTTTCTTGATAATTGGTATTTCTTAATTTTCTCATCTCACCTAGTATTTATTATTTGGATTAAAAATATATAATGAATTTTCAATTAATAGAATATTTTCTTCTTCTATACAGGAAATAAAAAATATTGAGGAGGTAAACCTGAATATATTATCTAAAAATGAGCGATGCATGAGATATATGAGCATTCAAATCACTTTTCTAGTTATGAGTATAATATTTCAAATATATATACCATGAACATAATTAATAATGTCTCACCATCAATAATTTTTAAATTTTATTCATGAAACATAACCTATAAGAATAACCACTTTCAATCTTAGCTACTAATAGTGGTGAATGATCCGATAGGTCGGTGGTGGCTGGGGGGGAATAAAGATACTTAGATCACTCATCATACCAAATAACACCCAAATACTTCACTAGATATACCATATATCACACTTTTTCATACTAGAGATACCCTAATGAATCCAAGGATATTATGACTGCCTTTTCTATCATCACCATTTTCATTAGACCATGATTATCATATACCATTTCCTTATCCAATGACATATCCTTATAATTAACCCTATTTTCCTTTTCACCCAACTTCTATTCCACATCTATTTTCATCTTCCATATTCTCTCTGGGATTTTATTTTTACACTCCTTGGACTGTTGATCAGTGTATTATGAATATAAAATGATTACCAGTCACCCATAGCATAAATTGGAGCCCATGAAACTACACAAGATAACAATCCATTGTAGGATAGGGATCTATTATATCCCAATGATCATTATACCTAAGGTATATCAATATAAATATATTAATTTATGTAACCATAGTTTTTTCTCTATAACATGTATTAATTTTATATTTTCCTTTTACTCCTCATAGATTAATCTAATTATATTTGGATTTGTGGGTGTACTCAAATGCATCGATTATATAAAAAACATACACAGGTAATGGTATTTAGTAATGATGAAAATCAAATTATTAATATGAATGGGAGAAAATATGAGTGTTTTTTGGTGACACCTGTGAAATATATGACATCATTCCCTTGAAACCAATCTCTTGGAGAGATATTTTAGATGAAATCAAGATTAATCAATGATCTTAGATACAGGTAATGAAATTCAATTGATTAAATTTATTATTATTATTGTATTTATATGAATTAATTATTTATCAATAGATTTGTTATAATTTTCTCAACGGTTAGGCTATATAAGATCCATGGTTTGGGTTATTAAATGATATATGAGGAATATATATATGCATTAGTTATATAATGGTTTGGATGGTACTATGAGATGATTTTATTTTTAATGAATTAATAGATTTGGGTATTATTGTAATTTGGTTATTTTGATTGAAAATATTATGAATTCTGTTAGGAGTCTGATTTTTATTCTAAAATATTTCTTTTCAAGGATGTGTAAAAAATAAACAAAAAAAGGGTTCAATGAATTATCGACACACATTGGATGAAAAAACATGATAGAACTTGAGAGAAACTATGAATTTTTCATATATAACCAAGAATGATATTATTTTCAAGGATTTAGAGAATAAGAATCATCATGTTTTAGCCATAGTTCTTATTGTTTATGTTTTAGTGCTTAACTTAATTGTTGGATATTATTTTCTCACTTTTATAGACTTATGTATTGAGAAGTATATAATATTAAAGTGAATGTACCTAGAAAAAAAGATTTCTGATTGATAAGAAAGATGAAATATGGAAGTGTTTTTAATTATAAGATGGAATAAAAGATTGAAATATTTATTGTATTCCATAAAATTTTATCATCTATTTATTATACATTTATGTATATAATAATTTCAATAGTGAAATTTTGAGGCTCTTGATGGTATATAAGGTGGAATCTTTGGCCTGAATGATCATTTGTGATTGTATTTGTTTGGGAAAATAAGGGAATGTATTATATCAATCTAGGATATCTATAATTAACACTAGGTATTGAAACAATTCATAAAATTAAAAAACCTATTCTATTACTATACTATATTTGTAAGAGGCATATTTAGGATCATTATATACATAATAATTGGTAGTATATTAACATCAAATAGGGGAAAAATCACTGATTGGTTCTTGAAAGTAATGATGAATGAGTTTTTGTAACACATAGAAAATATTGATATCTTTTTTGATATATGTATGTCGATGATGTGTTCACTATATGATACTGGGGGAAATAGAGATGATGCTCTGAGTGGTGATTAAGATAATGGCCTTCCATGTACTAATGATGAAGATGTTTTCTAGGAAGATGATTATTATGAACAAGTTTTGCATGATGTTAATGATAATGATAGACAAGATAGTAGTAGAGTCCTTGGTGAAGATTGTTTTGGAGCAAGATACGAATCCATTAAATTTCTAGAATAATATTTATATCACTTAAAACCTTATCTGTAAAACCATGTAACCTACTTTTAGGTATTTATCTTCCTTTGTATATGATCTCCGTTTGTTGGATTTTTTATTTATTTTCTATAAATTTTGATTGTAATGTTGAGTTTATATAGGTATTTTCACCGTGGATGATGGATGTTGAAGCATGGAGTATGTGGATATGTTTTAGGATCTTATTGACTATGATGTAGAAAATTATGGTGGTTCTTTATAATTATGGTACAAGTATGCTGTAGATAATCCAGCTATGGAGTGGGGAGCTTTAGTGCTTCAGGATACGATGTGGGCTAGAAGGAATCATTGTAGATATATGTGTAGAGTTTTTTGGTGCCTCTATAATAGGGGGGGGGGGGTGTAGCCACAACATGGATAGTAGGCTTTGGAATAGGGACTAGAGTGGACAGTTACAACACTACTTCCATATTATGGGTGTTTTTGATGTGGTGTATTGGTTTTTCCATAGCTCGACCCATGTAAAATAGGATATTTAGTGGACCATGACCTAGTTTATCAAGGCCTAAAGACCAGGGGTGACCACATCATAGAATGATGGGTTTCACATTATTCTCAGGTGTGGCTATGTAATTGTCTTCTTTAATACAACATGGTATATACCATTTTAGAACCTCTTTATCATGGTGTATTGGTCTGCAGTGAGGTGTTTTTTCTTCCAGACTAAAATTTTAGAACCACTGTATTAACTCCTATGGATATCCTAATCAATCAAAATCAGAACATATTTATTTGGAGTCCCTCAAGAGAAATTTTATCTCTTAAAACATACATGTTATTATATTTAATTGTCGGTGGTTGAGTTTGATTCCTCTCCAGTTAGTGAAACTTCAATCATTTTAGAATTACCCTTTTATTATCATCTGTCATTATTTGAAAGGTATGATTCCTCATGATGATGGTTTATTAGATAAATGTTTTTATGGATTATGATTATAGGTACTTCTCATTGATCTTACTAAACTTCTCCTATATATGGGTTGGTTTCAATAATGATGTTTGACTGATTCTGTGATTAAATATAGGTGGTTCTATAGGGATTTTCCCAATAACTGAAACCATAATTTTCTTTCTTATTTTGAAATGTATTTTTAAATATTTCCACACATATAAATGGGATGAGTTGGGGATTTATTTCAAAGGACTAAGATTTGTGAAATAAATCAAATATTTCAAAGTATTTTAAAATATTTTGTCATTTTATAAAATATATATTGAAATGATTTTATGTTTATTCATGAGAAAAGTCGATTAAAATTAAAGTTTATTTTTAAAGGCATGAATTTGATGAAAACATAGGTTTTGGTTTGGAAATTGAAATTGTTTTTTACATTGAATGTTGAATTTAATTGAAATAAATTATTTTCCCATTATTGATTTATTGACTGAAACACATGTGAGATTCAGTAGTTAGTGGGTCATTAGTGAAATATCTCTAAGAATCTTACTACATAGAAATTAATTGAGGAATAAAACTACAATTACACTTAGTTTAGAATAGTATCCATTGATGGGGTATTGATTGATTCTATCCTGATGGTCTGAGCCTTCAGAACAAACACACACACACACACACACTCTGATCCAAGATTGTTCATTGATTAGTATGAGGATCCTATAACTTGAAACTAATGAACCACATAGATTATTAAATGGTGATTATTTTTACATGATAATTAAATTCATGTCATTATTGTATTGTTTCATTCATATCCTTTCTATTTTATGAAAAAAATTCATTTAAGACTATTTTAATATATTTATTATCGATTTGACTTGAAATATTATTTGAATGATAATGTGAAAACATATTTAGATACCTTATTTTTTAAAAATTAAAGCATAAATGGTTTATTTGTATTGGAATTACTTACAGATCATTTGGTGGATTATTAATAGGATATTTTTATTACACCCAACATTTTATTTTGGGTGTATTTAATTTTTTTATTCCATGTAATGTAAAATTTAAAGAACCACTTAGAGGTGAGAGGTATTATTTTTCATGAGACTTGAGTGACAGTGGAAATCAGTGCGGTTATCATCCACTAATTACACTGAGTTGAGAAATTTTTTTCTACATGTTGACATTTTACTTAGAGGGATGATGTTTTTATTTGTGATATATATGTCAATTCATGGAACATTTCTCCTTAAGTAGTGTTTTATATACATATTTACTTATATTTTAAGTTTCACTTTTTTTATCTATGATTTATTCTTATGGTAAAACCATTCCATTTGATGTTTGATATGATTTCAAGAGCTTTTCACCAACCCATGGGGATTTGGAATTCCCTTTAGGCTATTTCCAGATTGGATTGGGCACTGGTGTACTAGGGTATTCAGTTTTATTATAGAAAAAATGGTATCAAAATCTAGTTATGTATCTTTAATTGATATCATTATGTAATTTTGGATATCCTTGTAGATAAGAGGTATGATTTTGGGGACTAAATAGGCAGTTGTGATAAAGTTTCTATTTTTCTCTCATCATAGTAAGCCCTATGTTACTATTGGTGTTTGGGATTAGTTTCTTAAAGAATGAATTGATCTGAATCTATTATTTTCCCTTAATTTGATTTGAGTATATTAAAACCATGGGTTTTAATTCTTTTATATGTAATTAGTGTTCCCATATCTATTGATTGAGTTGGTGATTTGAGTATTTGTACTAATTTTTTGTCTGTTTCATGATGGCGTTGTGTAGTACCATTCCCACAATAAGGTGTTTGAAAAAACATAGGTGGGATATTTCTATGAAAAATGAAAATAGATCTCTCTAGTTGACCATAACCTCAATGAGATAGTGGTTCATTCTATCTAATCTCTATGATATTTATCTACACACATTCCCATTTAGGCTCATGTAGTGGAACCCCAAGGTGAATTCCTAGAAACCACTATATTTATATGGTTTAAATAATATTCAAGATGTGGAGGATTTATTGAAATGTATTGAACTACATTTTGTGTTTTTGGAAACACCTGATTTTATAAAAGTCAAATTTCATACCTTTCATGAAGGTCCTAGAAGGACGTAGTGTGATTTGATTATTATTGAAATGAAACATGAAGTCCTAGTGTGGAATTAATTTAAACTTTTATTTAGAGGATATTTTGATCTATAATAACTGGTTTTAATAATTTTTAAGGAGTTTCCCAACATTCAACATAGTGATAATACTATGATTCAGTATATGAACCGTTTTACTGAATTTGTTCAGTTTCTCCCATAGTAATGAAAAAAATGAGAAACCGAATGCATAAATATTCAAAATAGAAGTTTATATGATATTCAATCCTAGGTTTTCATGCCAAATCGCAATTATTATAGAAATTAACTATATATAATGTTAATGGATGATCTTTAAATGACTGGAAAGTTAGGTTTTCGGGGATTTCCTCTTACTCCCGATGGTAGTTCTATTAGTGAGATTAATGAAAAGAGCATTAGTGATGAGTCTTGGGGTGGATAATGAATTTCAACATCATCTAGACCTTCTGAAGTTTCTACTATAGGCCCAAAAATTTGATTTAAATGTTGAAAATTTGGGAATTTTTAGTGGGATTGTACTAAGAGACAAAAACTTCTTCATTTGTGTAGTCGCATTGGAACCTTGTATAAGTTTTTTCATATATTTTCTACCCCTTGTAGTGGAACAAAATCATCGTCGCCTAAAATAAATGTGTTGGAACTGGATTCTTGAAGAACCATTGTATTCTATCCAAATGCATCTGTAATGAAGCTTATTATTATAGTGGAAGAGTCTCCATTGGAAGTTGACGTGGGTCCATCCATAGTGATAGGTACCATCACTATAGATTCATCTTTAATGGAAGTATTATTTGATACTAGTATATCTCATTCATTCATGTCAACTCATGTTTTTTATTTTATAAACCTTCATACAGTCCTTATGTCATATGTGAGGGATATTTCTATTTCCCTAAAAATGTAGAGAGACTAAGGTTTATAATACCAATTATGTTCCTTCTCTTTATAATATATCAAGATATCCTAAGAATTTGGGGTCATAATCATGAAACCTATTGATGCAATTCTTAGGATTTATTGTTTCATTCCCCATAAATCCATGTTTTAGTATTATATTCGGCAGGTCTCTTACACTACAACTGATGGGGTGTGCCGTATTTTCCAAAGAGAATGGGAAATGAGGTCAAGAATACCCTTACCACACCTTACATAGTTTTTCAGAGTGATATTGTTTTTTAGATTTAATCTGGAGAAATAATATTTGTGTGGTGATCTTCCTCCAATGGTCATTGAGTTTCCCAACATGTTTCCATATGAATTTATTGGTTTATGAATTGTAAGATAAATAGAAATTTATATTGAATTTATACCAGGTACCCATACCATCCCTATTTATTCTTTCTATATTTTACTAGCATAATTGAGAGATTTGAATATCCAATTAGAATATCTTTTATGATAATGCCTTTATACACTTGACTGTTTCAATTTGAGAGGAGCCTATCTATTTAATAAATAAAGATGATGTGACACTTTTGATTTGTGTTGATTACCTAAAACTGAATCGACTAATGGTAAATAACAAGTATCTGTTTCCTTAGAATTATGGGTTGTTTGACAAATTGAAAGGGTAAAAGGGGTTCTCTAATTTTGATATTTGGTCTAGTAATCACCAACTTAGAATCAAATTACAGGATATCCTAAAAACAAATTTGTAGAGTAGATATGACCATTATGAGTACCTTGTTATGACTTATGGTCTAATAAATTCTCGAGTAGTTTCTATGGAGTGGATAAACCATATATTTCATGAGTATGATATGGATCATGTATTTATATCAGGGATACTCTGGAAATTTTTAGAAAATGCTTAATCTTTTCCAAGCTATAAAAATCTACATTCTCGATTTGAGAAGTGAATTTATTAGGAATCATGGTATCACGAAATGTTATTTAATTTGATCTTGATAAGTTAAATAAAATTATGACATGAGGAAAATCTGGAAATGTATTTTATATTTGCAACCTCTTGGTCTTAACATGAATTTTGTTAGTTAATAAGGAATTTATAAATGTTTTCTTCTTTGATGACCACCCTGACTCGGAAATGAGTAAAGTTCATCTAGGATTTCAAATGATTGAGTTATTTTAATTATTTTTAGCATCTTTTGACTTCAATTCCAATGACAATACTTCTATATCCCAGGAAGGGAAATAGAGTCTTTTAAAATGAATCATGTCCAGGATTCAGCTGCATTCTTATATAGTGTGATCACATAGTTCATAAGATTCCTGAAAACTTAGGCCACACGAGAATAATTTTTCATACCCATGAAGCAAAACTTGTGTCTATGATTCATGATATTATGGTTTGGAAACAATATATTTTTATTAGAAAGTTTACCATTTATTCTGGTCATAAAATATTGAGTTATATATTCTCATAATAAGATTTAAATATCTAGTAGATGTAGTGGATACAGTACCCGCAATATTTTGATTTTAATATTTCGTACACCCCCTGGTAATGGTATTTCCATTACTGATGCCTTGATCATGAATATTTTAATCCAATCCATGAAATAATCACAAAAAGAGTGTAATTTAACAGTTCTATTTGATTTTATGCAGTTATGAGTTTGGGATGATGATACATTGGTTGTGTTGATAAGTGTCATGTTGACCTCCTCTCTTCTTTAAATGATTTTTCCGGAGAATAAGCTTGATGATTAATTATGTTTCTTTATATAATCTATTTATTATGGAGATACCATATTATAGTGGTTTTTCTCTTTTGAGGGTATCTTGTGTTTTTGAAACTAAAACTCCTTAACTTCTACAATGAGAAACTTTTTGATGGGGGACTTCTATAGTTTCTAGTGGGAAATGAAACTTAGATCCATGAAGGTGTTCTATGATATGTGTTGTTGGTTCTGGTAGAGTGGTATGGGTTGAGACATCACTAATTTTTCTTCCCATTACTATACATGCCTTCAAGTCAAGGATGAGCTCTAGTGGTCTTCAGGTTTCTCCTACCCCTTTAGGTGTTGACATGAATGTGGGATGATATTTTGATGGATTTCATGGTTTTGTTTCCATGTAACCCTCACGGTAAGAATGTGATATGGGTAGTGATTTATGGGATGACCAAATTACCTCAGTTTATCACTATTAACGATCTAACCAATGTTGAGGAAATGGAAATCATGTATGAGTAGTATATTTGAAATATTTATGTATTTCTATCTATTATAGTTTCCAATAAAAATCACAAAACCAATTACTATTTTTTGAGATGCCTCAAGTAGGTGATGGGATTCCAAGTTATTTTGAGTACAACATAACATACACAAAGTAATGTCTATATAGAATGAATGATATATATATTTAAAACATGGATCATTAAGGAATTTTAGATTTTGGTGGATATTGGAATAACAACTTTGGACTAGTTGAGTTTTCTTATTAAAATAGTTACTGGTTTTCTTATAGTATTGAATGTTGTGAGGCCTTATATGTATTCCCATGTAAATAACCATTCTATTGGTTGGATATTTGTTGGATCTTCCCCATTTTTATTTAATGGAGTCTAAGAGATGACATATGATATTTAGTAGATATATTAGAGAATCGTAATGGAATAGAGCGAGTAAAAATCCAATTCATATTATCATTGATTCCCTTTAGATTTTTTAGTTGGTGACTTGATGAATTTTAGAGTTTAATCTTATTTGGTTCACTAAAGGCTTCAAAAATAGTTAATGATTGCATCAAGATACATGGAACTTTTTGATGTTATTATGAATATTTTAAAGGTAAAATATTTATGGTATTTTTCACCTCAATTGTCATTTATTGATAATGTGTTTCATGTGTCATAGAATTGGAAGTATCTCTCTGACCAATCTCATGTTTTGAGATGGGAGGACCTTGATATGGAACATAATTATTCTATGAAGGAGTAACTAGTTTTTATTTTTGATTTTGAGATGATGTTTCTTTATGGAAAGTTCATTTACTTCATTCTATTTCTATGGTAGAGTAGTTCGGATTCACATGATATGTTGGAGTGTGAGTCACTGATGAGAGAGTAGTGGCCTCATATATTTGACATGGGTTCTTCTTGAAAGGCTATCTTGGTGTAGAAAGTTTTTATGGAAGAGATAATATAACATCCTGTTACCAATATTTTGGTATTTCACATCCCTTTTCTTTGACCTTCCTTCGTTGGGCATTGTTTCGGGTTTTCTATAAATTTTAAAACTAATGTGTAATATGTATATTGTGATACACCATGGATAATGGAGGATGTGGAATGGAGTGTGTGGCGGTGGAATAATCACTTGATGATTTTGGTGTATCCAGATTTTGAAATTCTTCCAATTCTGGCATAGTTGCATAGTGGATTATTTAGCTATGGTTAATCGAGAATTGGTGAATCATACCATGATATGGATGATTTTGATATAGCATAGAGGCATTTGTAATATTTTTTTGTTCCTCTTTCATTTTTGTGGTAGATATGGTGTGGAGATATTGTAGAGGAGTAGGGCCTAAAGTGGTTGGTTTTAGAACCTTTTCTGTGTTAGGGGTATCTACTGTATGTTGTGTGGGTTTAGCCAAAGAATAACCCTAGGAAAATTTGATCTGGAGAGGTCTTCGACATAGTTTCTAGAGGCCTATTGATCGTGGGTGACTACGACGTAACATGATGGGATGTGCTATTGTCTCATGCATGACTATGGTGTAATATCCTCTACTGCACCATAATATGGAAATTTCTTTCAAATCTACTGTGTGGTGTCTTGGATTAGATTATAGGGTGTTTTTTCACAGATAAATTCCAAAAACCCCATTTAAATCCAAAGAATATCCCACTCAACCCAAATCCAAGCCTATGTATTTAGAGGCTCTCAAGATCTATTTTTGGCTCCTCCAACCTCTCCTCTTCTCAGATTAATGTTTCAATTGATGCATTTTAATCCTTTCTGGTAAGTGTAACATACCTCATTATGTAATTACAATTTTCCCACATTCCCTCATTCTTTTATTGTTATGATACCTCATGATTATGATGATGGATTTGACCCTCGTTTTGATGGATTGTGATTATTGAAAATTATACACGATCTACTTTACCTTCAAGTCTCCATTAGATATTTATGTTGTTGGTTTTTAATTGACCTTGTGATTAATTATTGCTGGTTACCAAGGATTTTTAGAACCATTGAAACTATAAAATCCTTTATATATTTGAATTTATTTTCAATTGTTACCTAAACCATGAAATATGATTATTTTATGATTTAATTCAACTTCTTGAGATTTACTAAATAAAACCTATTGTTCAAAGGATTTGAATATATAATACGATTTGAAAAAAGATGGATTGAAATGACATGATATTGATTGTTTAGGAAAATTGATTTAAATTAATCTGTATTTGAAAGGCATGAATCATATGAAAACACATTTTTTGTTTTGAAATTGAAATGGAATATTGAAACATGAAATTGGGAATTTTAAATGTGAATGAGGAATTGAATTTTAATAGATGATTTTCTAATTTTTATTGATTTATTGAAGAAAATTTGACCTAGGTAGTTATTGGGTGATTAGATAAGTCAAACTAGGATTCTGACTCCCAAATAATGAATTTATAATGAAAAATGTAACTAAATATAGTTCTACATATTTTCCGCTGTTGGAGTGTTGATTGATTCTATCCTAATGGTTTGAGCCTTAGAGACATTTGTATACACACTGCTGCATGATGAGTGATAGATTCATGTGAGGATCTTATATCCTGAAACTAATTAAACAATACCCTTATAACATGGTGATTTTTTTGACTTGATTATTACATTCAAGTGACTATAGCACTATTTTATTCATTTACATTCCATTTTATGATAAAGTAATTTCATTTTGTTTTGACATAGTTACCATCTATTTGGATTGAATGATTATTTTACTAAAGATGTAAAAACTAATTTTCAATCCTCATTTATTTAAAACTGAAGCATAAATGGTTTTTATTTATTGGAACTACATATAGAATAGTTGGTGGAATAATACTTGGATATTTTTCTCACTCACTAAATTTTCATTTGAGTGTTTTTTGATTTTATTTTTCCATGTCCTAGAAAAGGGAAAGGTTCACTTAGAAGTCAAAGGTGTACTTGAACAGAAGACTTGAGTGATGGAGGTGAATAATGGACTTGTGATCCACACATTTCATGGAGTTATGAGATATCATCTTAATTTTGACATTTTTCTTTGTTGGGTGATGTTTTACTTTGATATATATATATATATCTTTTTATGATACTTTTATCTTTAAGGAATTATTGAAATATTAAATTTTTAGCTTATAAGTTTTAATGATTATGTATTAATTGTTTGTTCCTTGGAAATAAGCATTCGCTTTGATGGTTGACATGATTCCGGGTGCTAGTCTCCAACCCATGGGGATTGGGAACACCCTCCAGGCTATTTTAAGACTAGATAAGGTACCATTATACCAGGGTATTCAGGTTGGTTCATGTAAAAATTGTTTCAAATGTAGGTCATGCATCTTTAAATGATGTTAGTATGTAGTCTGGGATGTCCTGGATGAAAGGGGGTTGAATTTTTAGAACATTGGAGGAAGTTACAAGAGAGTCTGTTGTTATCTATAATCATATAAATCCTTAAGTTAACATGTGTGTTTTGGAAAAGAATATCAAGTAAATAATTGATGTAATTATATAATTCTTCACATGATTTTATATGAGTATGTTGAAACCCAGATGTTGAGTTCTATCATATGGAATATATGTTTCAGTATCTATTGATTGAGTTGGTGGTATGAATATATTTTCTGATGTTTTTATGTTTACTATTGATGATGTGTTCTACAATTCCCCTTAAAGAAGTTTGAAAAGTCCTTAGGAGTGTGGTACTGATGAACCAAAATAAATGAGCCCTCCATTCGATCATACCATCATTGAGATAATGGTGCTTTCTATCGAAGATATTGGATATATATATTCACATGTTACTATTTAATATCTTGTAGTAAAATATTGAAGAAATGATCCTAGAGATCAAACATAGGGGATTTATCCCTAGAATCGACTAGATTTATAATGCTCTAATGTTCCATAAGATGTAGTGGATTGTTTAAAATGGATTGAACTAATTTTTATATTTTTTGAAATTATTTAAAAATAAAAGTGATGTGTGATACCTTCATGCTTGAAGGGCCTTATAGGAGGTGGTGGGATTTGATGGTTTTAGATAAGAATACTGAATTCCTGTAGTTTAATGAATTTATAACCTCATTTATAGAATAATTATATCTTGATTCACAGGTTTTGGAAAAATTTATGGAGTTTCTCAACCAAGAAAAGGATGATAAGACCATGACTTGATATGTGAACCATTTTGAAAAAAAATTTCTGTTTTCTCCTAAGGTTATGAAAATTGAGAAACTGAAGGCATGATTATTCAAGATTGGACTTTGATATGATATCAGATCATATGTTTTCATGCCGAATCTCACTTCTTATACTGATGTACTAGATATAGTATTGAAAACTAACCTTGACCTGGCTATTTAGTCCGAGTTGACAATAGTTCCCCTTACTCCCAATTATATTTCAATTAGTTCCTTTAAGGTAAATAGGATGTGTGATGAGTCTCTTAGTGGATCATGATATAAATAATCATCCATAAATTCTGAAGTGCTTATAAGTGGACCAATGAATTTATTTCAATGTATAAATCTCAGAAATACAAAGTAGGTTTGTACTGAGACACCAAATATTTATAGTACATGTGATCTCTCTAGTCACCTATAGAAGTTCTGTCAAATAATTTCCACTACATGAAGTATAATATGCTCATCAACAACTAAAATTATTTAGATTTCTTTAATAAATTAGTGGTTTTGGCCATGTACATCAAGAATGAATCATATTCATGTAGTGAAGTAGTATCCAGAGGAAGCTAATGTGCGACCTATGATAGTGAGAGGTACTATCACACTAGATTTATATTTAATGACTAGTTTTTTATACTGTTGAATTTGATTCATTCTAGTTGACTCATGTTGTGAATTTTATAAATATTCATATAGATATTGTGTTTATTTTATATATAATGCTACTCCCCTTATAACGAAGAGAGAAAAAGGTTTGAAATGCTCTACTTGTTTCTTCTCTTTATCAAAGTTTAAGATCACCTGATATTTTATGGTCCTCAACATGAAAACTCTTGATGATATTATTGGTATACTTGGGATGTTTTCTAATAAATCTTGGATTTATTATTATATTCAGTGGGTTTCATATACTACACCTGATGGTGAGGTCCATGTTTTCTTGGGAGAATGGGACACGAGGTCGAGTAGAGTTGGCCAAGCACTTCCAGATTTTGGTAGAGTGATATCAGTGTTTCCTTTTGATTTGTTGTAAGAATATCATTTTGGAGATCCTCCTCCAGTGGTGTTTGAGTTTTCTGACATGTTTCTATCAAACTTCCCTTTCTTCCACCATCAATACATGTAGAGCTCACTATTGTATTGATACCGATTGTCCAACACATCTCTATTCCTTCTTATCAAATATAATTAGCCAAATTGAGAGATTCGAAGACTCAGTTGGATGATTTTTTAGATAAATTATTTATAAAATAGATTTTGTAACCTTTAATGATGCCTATTCCTTTTGAAAAGAAATACAATGAGACACTTCACCATTGTGTTTATTACATAAAACTCAGTCAATTCTTGGTAAATAACATGTATTAATTACCTCAAATTAATGATTTTTGTCCAATTGGATGGGGTAAAGTGGTTCTAAAAGATTGATATTTTGTCAGTTTATCACTAGTTTAGAATAATAGAATATGATATCCCAAAAACCACTATAGTGAGGCCATTATGATTACCTTGTTATAATTTTTTGTCGAACCTATGCTCCTATTGTTTTTATGGGACTGATGAAGAAGATATTCTAAGAGTATATTTATTTGTTCATATAGTGATTTGAGGATGATATTTTATTTAAATCAATGACTAATAAGGTTATTATTCATCATCTAACGGTATTTATGTAAATTTTTAGAAATCAAAGACTATATACTAAGCTATCAAAATGTAATTTCTGGATTTGGGTAGTGAATTTCTTAGGACATGTAGTCTCATAACATGGTATCTTAGTTAATCCCAAAGAGGTGAAGGATATTATGGAATGGGAACAACTAAAAATGTTTTTAACATTTGGAGATTATTGGACATAGCAAGGTCTTACCAATGATACATAATGGATTTCTCAATGTTGGATTATTTGATGATTTCTCTCACTTGAAAATGATTGAAGTTCATTTTGGATTTTAATTTTTAGAGTTCTTTAGATGATTTGAAGAGTCTTTTGAATTATTTACTAGTGTTGAATCTTCCAGAGTATGGGCATGGTTATATGGTATTTTTTGATGCATCAAGGTTGAGTTTGGAATGAGTTTTTATGAAGGGTGATCACATGGTGGCCTATGGTTCCTAATAGTTTAGGTCTCATGAGAAGAACTATCCTACCCATTATCTCGAACATGAAATTTTAATTCATGCTATTATTAGGTGGCAACATGAACTTTTTGGAGTAAGTTTTACTATTTATTATGATTAAAAAAGGTTGAGTTATACATTATACTAAAAATATTTAAATCCATGGTAGAGGTTGTGGGTATAATACCTATAATAGTTTCATATTGACATTTCCTACACCCATAGAAAGAGGAATGTCTTTGCTGATTCCTTGAGTTGGAAACTTATAGGTGATGCCATGAAATAATCATATGAAGGGTGGAACTTGATGGATCTATTTAATCAAATGCAATAGGGTTTTTGGGAGAATGAGATAGAGGCTGGGTTGAAAAGTTTCCATTTGACCTCCTCCCATATTAAGATGACTCTTTAGAAGTAACAGCTCGATGATGAATTCTATTTCTTCAGGTAATCTCTTTATTTTTGGGATACCAATGAAGAGTGGTAGTTATCTTCTAATGGAATGTTATATTTTCTAGACATCTATATCATAACTTCTAAAAGAGAAAACCTATTATGGGGAACTACAATAGTTCCTAGCGTGTAGTGGACCTTGGAACCATGAAAATGTTCTATGATATGTTGTAATAATTTTTTTGGCTGGGTATGAGATGATACATTAAAGATTTGTTTTCCATTGTTATATCTTTTAGTAGGCTATGGAGATAAACTAGAGGCTTTCAAGATTACTTCATCCCCTTCTAGTTTTTACTTGGAAGAGAGGTGATATCTTTTTTGGATTTTATTGTTGGTTTTCCATGTACAGCTATATGGAAGAATATTATATGGGTGGTGATTAATTGGATGATGAAATTGGTTAAAATTTTCTACATTCATGATAGAACCAAATATTTTGAATTGGGAAGCATCTATGCGTATAATGTTGTTAGGTTTCATGGAGTTTTATATATTATAGTTTCTAATATTGATCACCGTTTCACTTATAATTTTTGGAGGGGCAACCAAGAAGTGATGAGATCATCAGTTTTTTGAGTACGAAATATCGTCTATATAAGGATGGACAGAAAAATCAAGCTATACTAATCTTTGAATACATGCTATGTGCTTATTTTTTTTACTTTGGTGGATCTTGAGACAGCCACATGACATTGGTGTATTTTTTATAAAATAGTGACTAGTATCCCAATAGGTTGACACCCATTGAGGAATTTTATGGATAACGATGTAAATATATATTGTTTTTAGTAGATATTAGTGAAGATTCCATGGTTGGAGCCAGATAGGTCCAATAGATGATGACTAAGATTTAATAGATTCATCAGAGAATGGTAATGGCATAGATTAAATATTAATTTGATGTTGACCATCATCAACACCCTTGGCCGTGGTACCCCATTTAGGGGTTTTCATTGTCTCATCTGTGATTTCAGTGTATTATCCTTCATTGCATCATGGTATTGATCTTTTCAAAACCTTTGTGGCAAAGTGCATTGGACTCTGTCGTGGTGTGTTTTTATAGAATTAATTTTCAGAACCCACATTTTAACACCTAAGCATCTCCCACTGAACTCAGATCCATACCGATGGATTTGGAGGCCCTCAAAAAGAAATTTTGGATCTTTTAACCTCTCCACTTATCCAGTTTAATTGTCGAGGGATGTGTTTGATTACTCTATATTATGTGAAACTTCAATCATCCCATAATTTCCCATTTTCTCATTTTCCCTCATTATTTGATAGTTCTAAATCCTCATGATGATAATGGATTTGATCCCTATTTTTATGGATTACGATTCAAGTGAATTATCCTTTATATCCATCATTTTTTGAATCCCTATTGAAAGGTTATGATAATAGTTTATGATTAATCTTGTGATTAAAGTTATGTGGTTTCATAAGGCTTTTCCCAACAAATTAAAATCTTTATTTTATTTCTATGTTTTTAATGTCTTTACTATAAATTTCTTAAACATGAATTGAGATGATTTTATGATTGATTTTAAATGAAGAAGATTAGTTAAAAATATCATATTCTTCATAGAATTTGAATATATATCGTGATTTGAGGGAAATGGATATAAATGACTTTATGTTTATTCATGATAAAAATGGTGTTAAATGAATGTTTATTTTGAAAGGCATCAATTTTATGAAAACCCATATTTTTATTTTGAAATTGAAATGGGATGTTGTAACTTAAAAATTTTCATTTGAAATATAAATGATGAATTGAATTTAAATGAATTATTTTCACATGATTGATTGATTGGATGAGGAAGACATGATCCTGGGTAGTTGGAGGGTGATTAGGAAAATCACTTTAGGACTCTCACTCCCTAGAAAGAAATTGTATAGAAAAACACTAACTAAACATAGATCAGTGAAATTTATCTCGATAGGGTATTTACTGATTCAATCTTAATGGACTGAGCCTTAGGTACCTTCACACACACACACACAAACACACTAAGCCGTGATGATTGGTCGAGTAGTGTCAGGATTCCATAACACAAAACTAACTAACTGCCTGGATTATGACATGGTGATTATATTAACTAGATTATTACATTCCATTGATTATAAAACTATTTTATTCATGTCCATTCTATTTTATAAAAATTATTCATTTAATACCATTTTGAAATATTTTCCATCCATTTGAATTTAAATAATATTTCACTAAATATTTGAAAATTTATTTACATGATTTATTTATTTAAAAATAAAGTATAAATGGTTAGTTTGTATTGGTAATGCTTATAGAAAATTTGGTGTTATCCTATAGGGATATTTTTATCACACCATAACTTTTTTTAGGCGATCATAAATTTATTGTGATAGGTATATGAAAAGGGAATGTTTTACGTAGAGGTGGTGGGTGTTCTTGAGCATGAGATTTTGGTGATGATGAAAATTTGTGGATATGTGATCCAACCATTGCATGGTTTTCTATGATCTTGTATTAATGTTGAAATTTCACTTTATTTGATGATATTTTTCTTTGGGATATTCTTTTATTTCTATGTTACCTTTCACCTTAAAGAGGGTTTGACAAAACAACTATTTATTATTTTATCTTCTTCTATTGTGTATAAATGGGTTGTTATTATAGAAAAACTCTACCCTATGATGTTTGAAATGATTCCAGGTTATAGTTTCAAACCCATGGGTATATGGAATAAAATATCCATCCAACCTTATCAAATTTTATTAAATGAGGGAGAAATCCTAAAATGTTTTTTTGGGCCTAAAATAATAAAGCCCGAGAGTATAAAATCATACAAGACTGATACACTCTTGGGGGGAGGGTTCTTATTGTCTGAAAGGTGATAAATGGGTCGGTAGGCTGGTGCCAGGAAGCCAAGGAGTCCACTACAATATTTACCTCTAGCCAGGTGTGATGTATAGTCGTTCATATTGATAGAAGATTTATACATTGGAAAACAAAGTAGGTGACATCCCAAGGAATTGGGGTAGCCATTGTAATGGATCAATGAATAATGGAAGAGTCTGTTTCCACCTCAGCAAGAGGGATACCATGAGAAGAGCATGAGTCCAATCCTTTGTGAATGGACATGTCTCCACCAAGAGTGAATCAAAATGCCCAAGAGTGACACTAAATGTAAGGATGATATATCCAACTTGTTTACATATCACTCCTCCAACTAGAATTATTCCATTTGTACATGGCAAATCTGTGTTCATTTTGAGGCCGCAAAATACAGGTGAACATAAAACACAATTACACTGCAATATAGGATCATGAGATGATAAATCTAAGAAATTGTTATGTATAAGTCTTTATAGAGAAAATATGTTTCCCAGAATTTGATAAGAGGAGCCAGCTCCACCTCCAATGAATGATCCCTAACCATAACAACAAGTAGCGAATTCACAGAATCCCCATATCTAGAATTTTTTGAGCATTCCAAATCATCCAACATATGTCAAATAAGAGTAGGGTTTGTACACTGTTTTCTAGGTTGTATTCATTAGTGTTGCTAAACTAGGCTTGAAGAAACACGATTGGGATGGGAAATTTCCAGACTGACCATAGAAGCCACTGAGGCTACTCCACACAAAAGATGACCTGTCCCCTTAGAAGAAGATATGATCGACATATTATACTAGAGGCCTACGACAACAACTTTAGCAGGAGTCAAGGGAGACACCATTAGGAAATACGTGTTCATCAGTAGGAAGCATGATGTTATGAATGCGCCATAGGAGGAATCTGATCTTAGTTGGTACAAATTTACACCACAGGACAATACCCAAAGCATTAAAATCCTGATTCCCATAGAGGATATACCTATACTCCTTATATGAGAAAAGATCAGATGTAGAGTATGTAAAGTCGAGTCTGTCAGGATTTGAATTGGATTCAATTGTACTAATAAAAACATACTCATGATGTTCAAGAGTGGAATGTATAATAGAGGGACAATTGCTGGCCTGGGAGAAGGTAATGTCCGAAACAAGGCAACCCAGGAAGGCCATAATCCTTTTTATCCAGTAAGAATTATTATAGTTGATAGATCCACAACCCACAATACAATGATAGTTCTTATAAAGGACTAAAATATGACACCATATCATGTTCCCCAATATAGATCACTTAGAAAACCTGTCCTGCCCCTCCCCGTATTTTCCAACCATCGGTTTTGTCCACAATGACCAACCTACCAAAATATCCCAAGACAACCACTCTTGGAGACTTTCCAAGGTTTCAAAAACACTCTTTATGCCAATATGTCCACATTCAACATCACACACCATTATATGGCAAAAATCCTAGTGATATTTACCCTCATTATGTTCATCCAAAATGAAGTAAGAGAGGGTTTTTGAATGCTATGGATAACAACATTAGGAATGATGATAGAAGAAAATAATTACATTAGTATGGAGGAGAGGGAACTGTTCACAAGTGTAATACATCCTTTGAAAGAAAGGAATTGATTTTTGCAATTGAGAATGTAGTTAGAGATTTTATCAACAAGACCATCATAGTGGTGGATTCAAACTATTCCTGGGGAAATAGATGCCACTGGATTTTCCATAGGGAAATGTTTTTTCTAGATTCCCAGTTTTTAAATAATACTATTTCCTCTAACATCAAAGAATGATTTGGGGAGGTAAATACAACTCATTTGGTTTTTTACATTATTAACTAGTAGAATGTAAAATATATTATATGAATCTGGTTTTAAATGTGTACCATGACTAGTTATATATGTGTTCTTTTATTTTTTTTATAGGGGATTTCGGTATAGATGAAAGTTGTTTCCTAATGGTGGGGTAATACCGATAGTTCTAGAACCATTGGTATAACTTTTTTATACCAATAATTTCTTTAAACAATTTATTTAATTCTAAATCAACAGTTCTATAGTAATGTTTTTTTAAAATCGATGGTGTATCCTTATCATAAATGATATAGTAACAAAGGTTTAGGGAACTATTTGTAAAGGATATACCAATGGGTTTTCTACCTATAAATATGGGTTTAAACAATTCATATTTCTCAAATTTCCCATATTTCATGTTTTCATCAATCCTTATCAACTGAAAAAACAATAATAATAATATTATTGAGTGAATTATCTATACTATACATTTTATGGTTCTTAATTGATATGTATAATATAGGTGGTGAATATTATAATTGGATATTAATGTATAATTTCATATCCATATAGAATCAAAATGTCTCTTACAAATTCATATACTTCATTATCATGAGTACATGATCATTATACGGGTGTTCATCTTCCATTTTACACTTGTATTGTATAGTGAAAATCCAAATTATCTTTTGATTATATTTTTCATTTTCATGTTCTTGTAGATTATTTGTATGGTGTATGCATCTATGTCCATATATTTCATATTCAGCTATCTAGATATAGCTAATAACATGATGCAATATACATATGATTCATCCTCTATGTGACTATCATAAGAATGTCTCTCACCCTCACTCTCCATCTGAGGTGGATGCTTCGAAATAGTGTATTCCATCATAAAAAATATATTTTCGTATAATTTTTCAATTTAAATGTTTCTATACCACTCATGGATGTTTGTATCGGTGAGGAAATTCTATTTATATAAGAATGATCATAGCGATTTTTTGGTTTTAAAATCCATTTTTAAAATAGAATAATACTAAATATTTTAACATTATCTTTCTCACCAAATTTGACTCAATTAATAATTTAAATAAGTCTATAAATATTTTATGAAATCCCAATTTCCATCCCCATTGGATTTATAATATCCATTCACTGGAATATTCTTGTGGTAAGGATTCGTATTTCATTTCTTATAACCCAAAATGTGGACCTGAAAATTAATCAAATGTATTTATGTATTATTTTCCTGATAATTGTATTGACTTTTAGCTTCATGATCTATTGAGTGGACTCCCCAATGTGAAAATATGAAACATATATTTCTTAAGAACTTCCCCAAAATTTCTATTTAGTAGAAATTAACCCTTACTCTCATTATAGATTTAGTTAATTCTACTAATTATCTTAATTAAGAATACTATATAATTAAAATATCCATCAACTCTAACCTGATAAATACATTAAAAATGGTTTTGTCTTAACTCAGATAATGGAAGTTTTTTTAATGACATAATATTTTAGTTAATGGATTTTGTTTAACATATGCGTATATTTTATTTACCTTATTTTTCATATGATGGTTAATATTATGCAGAACATTTATAAATAATTAACCATGTCATAAAAAATAATTTAACCATATTATCTTTATTTTTATAAGATAACTTATTTTATTCTTTATAATATTTTAATTATTCTATATAGAAATATATACAGGTAGTGAATTATACTCAATAAATATATCTTATTCATTTTAATGTATTTAAAATAATAATGATTTTAAATTTATTTATATTATATGGTAATGTTTAATCATCCTAATAAACCATTAAATAAGTAAATAAATAAATAACTTTACACTAATAAAATAAAATAATGAAATGATCATTGTATTTTATATATTGGTTTTCTTATCAAGTAGTGATAAACTAACCATCATCCAAGGGGAAATAAATTTTTGAGCTTATTATTGGCTCAAGTTATAGAATTTATCCATCCTATGGAGTATCAACTTGGTTGAAATAAAATTGACCAATGTCCAATACCATTTCATCTAGCAAAGAACTCTATCCTTTATATTTTTACCCACATTTTAGTGAGAGGTACCAAGTGTTTATGTAACACCATAATATTTTACTATCTATATATCTTCAAATAAATATTATTTATTCGATATCTTGTCTTGCATTCAAACTTGAGTCTAAATGAATCATAATATAATATAATTTTATAATATTTCTTTTTTATTTAGGGGATTGAATAGGAATAATAAAAAATTTAAAATATTGTATAATGGTTCAATATAAATAAAATATCTTGACAAATAAGTAATAAATTTTTATTTATGTCTTTATCTTCCTGAGAAAGACATTATCCGTCAAAAAAGTTTATTATTATTATTTTTGTGAAAATAATATAAATGATTTTTTTAAATATCAGAAAATTTAACATAAAAAATTGAATTATTTTTTAAATCATCATGTCAAAATTATATTATATTGAATATTTGAAAATTTATGAAGAGATTTATTTTTCTATGAATAGAGAAAAATACTGATTTTTATTGAAAAGATTATTTTCATTTCAATTACAATAAAAGTAAAATTTGGTTTAAAATGGTTTTAAAAGTAACATCAGTTCATTAATAATAAAATCAATTGATTTTAATTATATTTATGTGGGATTTTAGTATAAAAAATTTTAAACATTAGAAAACATTTTTTATTGAATACTACCTTTCATCCCGTTTTGTAGGTTCATTTTAAATTAAATTATTAAACTTCAATAAATTGAATTTTGAAAAATATATTCCATGTTTTCAATAAATATATTATTTTTTTAAATAGATACCTCTTATTATTATTCATTACCAATATTAACTGTAGTAATTTGTTTCACCTTGGTAAAGGTAAAATGAGTAAAAGAGTGTAAAAACAATGAGATGGATTCTTAAAATCATCCAAAATATTTAATTTATTTATTTTAATTTTATAAATTTAACCATATCCATAAAAAATTGGAATATATTTCATTTTGGTGCCATTTTCTATTGATAATGAAATTTAAATTATTTGATGTCAAAGAAATCTCAAAATGTCACTATCTGGCTTTTAAAATATCTTAATTTTTACACAAGAAAAAAAGAGTTTATGTTTTGTTATAAATTTTTATTTTAAAAATTAATTAATTTTTTTACATTGTAATTTATTGTTAATTTTTAGTAATAGAATAATTACGTTCAATGATGACACAACACTAACACAATGCTTGTGAAACTAGTAGAAAAATAATGTTAATGATTTAATAATTCTAAAATAATATTGTATGAGTGATTTATAGTTCCCAAAAAATTATAAAAAATAATAAAACATTTTGATGTTGTCTCCAAATATTTATATTTTAAATAAATTAATATCATGAGGTATTTAAAGCCAAATGAATTGAACAGTGTCAACAATGAATTAGGGATATATATTGAAAATAATTTTTATTATTATTTAAAAATCATAAAATTATTGAAATATGAAAATAATGATGGTAGATGTAAATAATATCATCCATTTTCCATTTATGATCATTTTTTCCCGTATAAGTAATATTATATACGTTAATTATTAATTTGTTTCTATAGTTAAGGATAATTTTTTTTAATGAAGGTGTTAAACAAATTGATGTGTTTTAAAATGGAAAAACCCTATCAAAAATTAATTGGATAATTTTATTTCGACCATATCATAATTTTTTTTAAATTAATGTCTATTTTTAAATTATTATACATGGGGAATACAATATTTATGTTTAAATCATTTATGTAATTCCTTGTGTATCATTTCTCCCGTATAAAATGAAACCACTATCTTTTATCTTTACTCCTACTTGAAATATCTATATAGACTAAAACCTTATAATTTATGTTATAAAATACCATATACATGAATAATAGTTATTATTATTCTCAAACATCCATTTAAGGGTCCTTAAGAAGGATTACAATATAGGATCTTTCAAATTATTTCATCTTATAACTCTTATAAAACTATGATATTAATCATTAAATAATAAATTAAAAATACTCAATATACTAATTTTTTATTATTATAATGGGATCATGACTATACACCCTCTATTATATAAAATGGGAAGTTAAAGTATTGCTCGTATGTATATATACACTACCACCTCTAAGTAGTGATACCATTCATTTAACATCACAATATTTAATGGAGGATTATTATGGAGAGATTAATGTTTTTATATGATAACTATGATATAATTATTCATTTTTAATTTTAATATCATATCTACCTTTTTACCTTCCCATCTATTGTAAAATGATAAAACCCCTCATGTGTATGTGTGTATTACCACCTCTACGAAGCGATGTGATTTGTTTTTCATTTCCCATTTACATGGATGTTAAGAAGGATATATTTAATGAATTTATATTCTATATATGATATAATAATGACTATTTATGGGTTATTTATTATTTACATTTCTTCTATTTCATCCATCAAGAATTGAAAATAATATTCATGTGTATGTACAACCCACCCTCTCCATGAATGGTGTGATTCATTTTTCTATTTGTAACTATTATAGATATATATTAATATATAAATAATGGATATGTATTATATTTATATAAAGATTATTATTTTGAATATTATGCATCCATGATCAAAGTTCATGGGTTGGGACTACTAGACTGAAACAGGCATGTGAAATCAAACTGTAATTTCATTAAACGGTGATTTTTATAACAAATTGTTAATAAATAGGTTATATGATGTTATAAGTAAATAATATATGTTATTACATATTAGTATTGTTTGGAATATATTTTTAATATATATAAATTTATTATAAATGATGTTTGAATCCATATTAAAAAATACTAGATTTGAGGAAATGGAATTATGTTTTAATCACTTTTTTGTAGGGATTATTTATAATTTAATTTATATTGAAAAAAATATATCATTATTATATAATAAATCACCTTAATTTTTTTATCCAATGGTTATTAATGGAATTTTAATTTTATTTAACCATTTTTCTCTCTTTGTTACTTAAAATTAATGGGAACACGTTTTTAAGAAAAACATATTTTTCCTCTAATGTCAAGAATATTTTTCTTCCATGTCCATGTTTTTTTAAAATGTTTTTACGAATGTTTTAATATCATCTTTTGATTGTTTAAATTCATTTTAAACTATCATTTACATTTTATAAAACTGTTTCAAAGGAATATTCTTCTTTTTTTTGAATGTGGTACTTTTTAATTTTTACTTAAAATATGAAAGGGGTATTTGTTTTAAGATACTAATCTGAAATTAAATTTACCACCATCATATACAATAAATGGTTTTAATCTTAATTTAAAATTTACCTTTGTTATTTTCAAAGAAAATAATTTCCATAATATTTTAGAATTACTTGTTTTTTAAATAAGTTATTTCAAAATGGATGGGGGTATTTAACTCAGGAAATATTCTAGTTGTAATGCCCTGACCCCAGAAGCCCAGAGTCAGTGCATTATTACGTATAATTGGAATGATCACAAAAGATCAAGTCTCGAAAGACCAATTAGTTTAGTAGCCTTGGAAGTACCAGATACATTCATAAGGTTTACATTACATCATAAAATGGAAAACCACAACAAAATTGTTTCCATAGACAGTACTGAGATCACATATACTATCCCTATAGGTTATTCATAATATATTTCTTCGCATCCTAGGAAATATAAAACATAGAAAGGGGTGAGCTCAGATTCTCAGCAAGGATAACAATATAATAGAGACTTTCCTAAATAAGAATAAACATTTAAGGCAATGTATAAAAATAAAAAAATGATTTTCAACATAAACTTCATCATAATATAGAAAATATAAATCAAATTAATTCCACTTACTTACTCACTTGGATATTCTACTAGTCTAATAATCACATGAAATATCAATAGACACATTCATAATGATGGAATGCATAATTCCAGACCTCATAACTACATAGTCAAGGCCTTGTTCCAAGACTACAAATAAGATTTGGTCAAGGCATTATGCCAAGAAACTAGTTTGTCTCATGAGACCTATTGATGCATTGAGGAGCTATATCGGGCTCCACCCGTCACTTACTAAGTCCAATGCATTCCTCATATGAAAAGGTTTAAACATAACATAAACATTCATATTAAAAATAGCATATGAAATGTTAATACTTCATCCATAAACCTTGAATGGTATAAAAATAAAACATCTAAATTCAAACATATCACAAAACATTCAATACAAAATAGAAGTTTTGAATCATAATAAACAACATCAAATAAGCTTAAAATCCATCAAAGGATGTTGACATAGATGAAATAAAAACCTTTTGTAGAGAAATATTTATTTTTATTTTGAAATCATTTAAGCGTCACATAATTATAAGGAAAAAATTTATTTTGAAAATATTATTATAATATTGTAAGGGTGGCTTCGACGATGTTATAATAGAAGAAAGGAGCTGCACCCACCGTATATATTTAAAAACATTATAACCTTAATTTTTTCGTAAATGTCATATGGTACCTTGTTTGGAAAATGACAGAAAGTTTCCTTTCAAAAAAATTTATAAAATGTCAAATATGGTTATAAATGACTTTAAACTATAGTCTAGTAAATAGTAAAAATGTTTTGGAATACATTTTAAGAAACATGTATGTGGATGATAAAGAGTACCCAATAGATACTTATTTAAAAATAACCTCAGATAATAAAGAGATTGTGAAATTAACCATTAACTTGTAGTTTTCATTGGTCGAGGGTAGGTTAAACTCCTTTATAATGGTGAAATAATTGTTATTAAATTATTAAAGAATCATATGCATTAATATGATATCATATATTATCTTTTAATATTTTTTTGTTAATAACATTTTAGTATTATTGTCGTTTCGGGTGTTAACTAATTCATTTTCCTTTATATGATTTTTACATAAGAAATGTTTTTTATTTATTGGATGTATATCATTCATATTCCGAATGATATTAAGTTTGTAAACATTATTTTTAATCATCAAATGAAAATTAATCTTGATTGGGTACAATGGTAAATGAATGTCATCGTGTTCGTAGAGACGGTAATCCGTACGTACGCACGAGTTAAAATATAATTATTTTGCTATTAAAATCATATATAATTGGATGGTATATCATATATACAGAATCAATATCATGTTATATTTATTATTTACATCATATACATCATTAATCTACCCATTCTAATAGTAATGTATTGAGTAACAACTACACCAAGACGTGGAGACGGTACGTCGTACGTACGCACGTACGATGACATGTCCTTCAAAGGATGGATAGAATAATGAATATGGTTGTACCATATTTATAATAACATCACATTATATATAATATACTGGATTTATTATTTTATAATGGAAACAACAATGACAGAAGAAGTGGATGATGAAAAAACACGAAAGAGGTGGTGAGATATTTACCTCTTTTTCGGGTTCTTCCTTTTGATTTGATCAAAAGGGATCTTTAGGATGGCTTTCTGACTACATAAAGGCCTATAGGATGAAGGGAGGATAGTTTAGAGGGTATTTTGACAGGTTTTGGACGATCCAAATGTCTTTAATGTTGTGAATTAGAGAGAAGCGGAAGTGCCCTTTTATAAGAGGGGTTAGGGGCACCTTAGGAAAAGCTAGAAATATTATTTTATAATAAAATCATTTTCGGTTTCAAATGGCTCCAAAATGAATTATTAAAATTCTAAGGTGTGTATGGGTTGAAAAAATCTCAACAAATAGGTTTTATATAGGGTTGTGTCACTATATTATCCTTATCTTTTAGGTTTAATTCTTAGTTAAATAGTTTGACATTTACCATGTCTCTTTGTATTTTTATATTACATGGTTAATAAACTTACAATAAACTTCCAAGAGAACGCCAAGTAGTTCATTAATGTTAAAAATATCATTATATAAGTCTTTTGGCCGATCCTTAGATTTTTAGGATTATTATATCAACCAAAAATATTGTATTTGTTTTAAAAATTCATTTATGACAATTTTGACATTATTAAATAATTATTTTTTGTTAAAGACCAAACAACTTTATTACTTGAAAATAATACATTTAGTCAACCCTAACATGTCATATTGACCTATAAAATTAGTGGAATTCATTAAAAGTCTCAAATTATATTTATTTGGATATTTATAATATCAATTATTTAAATCTCTCATTAATACAGTTATTACTGCATCATCATTGTGTCATAAATAAATTTAATTATTTAATGTATAAAATTATAAATAAAACACCACTATGTAGGAAATATATTTATCCTTCTAATATATATTTATAGTCAAATTTTTATTTTGTGTAACCCTATATTAAAAATGGATTAGTTATTAAACATTGAATTTAACTATTTTAACTCTACTTTATAAAAAATAATAATAAAGTTCAAATCGAATCCAAGTGGACAAAAGAGGTTCATATTTTATTACTAAGGTTGTTTTTGGTTGAATTATACTTATCAAATAGAATTAAGACACGTGTTAGGGTAATAATAATATCATTTGTTTTCGTCAATTACCCTATTAACTTTTAACCGTGATAAATAAAAGTAAAAAGTTACTATTCACCAAAAATTATTTTAATCTTATTGAACCACCTTTTACGTACTGATATTAACCGTGTCTCTCAAATTTTTGAAACTAATCTAGCAAAAGCGCTAAAATTATGTTTATGTAAATTTATAAATGCTTCTTGGAGGTGGGTAAAACATGGTAAAAAGTTCAATATAATTTTAATATATCTAAAATTATTATAAACTGAATCTAATGAATTACATTGAAATTATATAGGTATTGTGCATCAATTTTGGCCTAAAATAAATTTAAATAAAATAAATAATTATTTAAATAAAAATTCAGTTTTAAACTATAACTCAGTGTTTTTCAATATTCATAAAAAATTGACGGTTTTCAGAAAAATACAAAAAATTCACTCTAATCTAATTTTGATAGTCCAAATCCAAAAATGAAGTCCATTTTGAATGATAAAATTTAAAAAATTTCAAAATGTGGGTGTTACTATTCATAAGGGCTAGTTTGATTGGTTATGGTGTGTTAGAACTTGAAGTTGCGTACGACACACGCTATTGTATTATTCAAAGAGAAGAGTACCATGGATGCTTGGGGTGTAACATTCTCATCTCCTTAAAATAATTTCTTCCTTAAAGTTTCTAGAATATTACTGCAGAAAAATACTCATGTGGTTCTTCATCATAAGTTCCTCAGGTTCCCACATTGCCTCTTCTATCTTATAGTTTTTGCATAGAACTTTTACCAGACGAGTCGTCCCATTTCTCAGCACTTGTTCTCTCGTATCATGAACCTTGACATGATCTTTGCAATAATACAAATCGAGTTCCATTTCTAATTCCTTATTAGTGAGTACATGCATTCGGTCAGGCATGTAATTTCTTAACAGTGATATGTGGAACACATCGGGAACTTTGGAGAGACTTGGCGGCATTTCCAAATGGTAAGCTACTGCCCCAATTCGTTCAAGAATTTCGAAAGGTCCAATGTACCTGGGACTTAACTTTTCCTTATTACCGAAACTTATAACACCTTTCCATGGAGATACCATCAAGAAAACATGATCTCCTACATGAAATTCCAAATCCTTCCTCTAGTTATCAGCATAGATCTTCTGCCTACTTTGAGCTGCTTTGATGTGGTTTTGGATTACCTTCACATTTTCCATCATTTACTCCACAAGTTCGGGGCCTACGAGTTTTTTTCACCAACATCATCCCAATAGGTTGGTGTGCGGCATCTCTTTTCTTATAACACTTCATATGGTGCCATCTGAATACTTAAATGGAAGCTATTATTATAGGGAAATTCTACTAGAGGTAAATATTGATCCCACATACCATGAAAGTCAAGTGAGCATGATCTCAACATGTCTTCTATGGTTTGGATAGTCCGTTTTGATAGTTCATTGGTTTGGGGGTGGTAGGCAGTGCTCAAACAAAGTTCAGTATCCATGGTTTTCTGAAGACTTTTCCAGAATCTTGATGTAAAACGTGGATCATGATCAGAAATAATCTATAGGGGTACTCCATGATGTCTCATAACTTCATTAATATAGAGTCTTTCTAGAAATTCAAGTGGTAAATCTTCTCTTATAGCAAGAAAATCTTTTTACTTGGTAAGACAATCAACAATGACCCATATTGCATTGTTCCTTCTAGGAGTCTTTGGTAGTCCCATGACAAATTCCATCATAATATTATCCAATTTAGACTAAGGTATGTGAAGAGGTTTCATGAATCCTCCAGGTTATTTCTCTCTAGCATTCACTTGTTGACAAACCATGCATCTTGACACAAAATCAGTAATATCCCTCTTCATGTTGTCCCACAAAAAATGTTACTTTAAATCTCTATACATCTTAGTGCTACCAAGGTGTATAGAGAAATTGGAACTATGAGAATCATCCAAAAATTCTCTTTTTAGATCAGGTATATCGATAAAACAAAGTCTTTTCCCAAATTTCGAAATTCCATCATCAAACACAAAGTCACACAATCTCCCATCATTCACATCTTTAGTCTTCTTTTCAAACTCTTCATCATCGGTATGAGAACACTTTATCATTTCTAGTAAAAATGGTTTTGCAACCATTTGAAAAATTATTGATGTTTCACCTTCCATGGTTATCCCCATGTCCAACTTCACTAGATCCTTGTATATAGTTTCCTTTTCAACTCTCATCTTGTTCAGAACTCCATGATCCTTTCTGATCGAAGCATCTGCCACCTTATTTTCCTTCCTTGGGTGGTAGCGTATGGTATAATCATAATCCTTTAGTAGTTCAATCCATCTCCGTTGCCTCATGTTGAGTGATTTTTGTGAAAAAATATACTTCAAACGCTTGTGATCGGTATATATCTCACACTTTTCACCATATAGATAGTGACTCCAAATATTCAAAGAAAATATTATAGCTGCTAACTCTAGATCATGAGTGGGATAGTTTTGGTCATTAATTTTTAGCTATCGTGATGTATAGACAACAACTCTATCATTCTTCATAAGGACACAACCAAGTCTTTTCTATGAAATATCACTATAAATAACAAACACAACATTCCCCGATGTTAGAGTCAATATATGAGCATTTAATAATCCTCTATTAAGTTCTTCAAGACATTTTCACACTCTTTTTTTCAAACAAATTTAACCCCTTTAAGTGTGTTCTTGGTTAATGGGTTATCCAATCAGGCATAATTCTGTAAAAAATGCCGAAAATAACCTTCTAAACCAATAAAACTATGTACCTCATTTATACTCGTCGGTGCTGGCCATTCTTGGAGTGCTGTTGTCTTAGAAAGATAAATGAAGATTACATCCTTAGAGACAATATATCCAAGAAAAGAAATCTTTTGAAGCCAGAATTCACACTTTCTAAACTTCCCATATAATTCATCTCTTCTAAGAGTCTTTAGAATAATGCGCCAGTGATTTTCATGATCTTCGTAGCTTTTGGAGTATACGAAGATATCATCAATAAATACCACTACAAATTCATCAAGATATTCCTTGAAAACTCTATTCATTAGATCCAGAAGACAGAGGGTGCATTAGTCAATCCAAAAGGCATTACTGTAAACCCGTAATGCCCGCACATGGTTCAAAATGTTGTTTTTGGAATGTCTTCCTTCTTCACACTAAACTGATGATATGAAAATCGAAGGTCAATCTTTGATAATTATTGGGCTCCTGGAAGTTGGTTGAATAAATCATCAATGGGAGGTAGGGGATACTTGTTCATTATTGTTATAGCATTGATCTCCCTGTAGTCAATGCACAACCTCATAGATTCATATTTTTTCTTAACAAAAAGAATAGGGGCTCCCCATGGAGAAACACTAGGGCGAATAAATCCCTTACTACTCAATTCCTCTAGTTGTTTCTTTAGTTCCACTAATTCCATAATGTCCATTGTATAAGGGTTCTTCGACATGGGCCTTGAACCAGGAATTAAGTCAATGGGAAACTCAATTTCTCATTCTGGAGGATGTCCATGAAAATCCTCTAGAAAACATGTTAACATATTGTGGCACAATAGGTACATCCTCTATTTGAACATTCCTTTCCTCACCCACAGTTATTTCATTATATTCCCCCCCCCCAATAATTGAATTTAGTTGAGCTAATGGGGGTGGATCATGATAAGAATTAGGTGGTGATGTTTCTACTCTAAATATAAGGCACTCCTTATCATCATCAAAAATTGTAACCTCCTTCTTCTTAAAATAAATTTTCACATCATGGTACGAAAGCCAATCCATACCAAGAATTATTTCAAATTCAATCATGGGTATAAAAATGAGATCAGCATATAAATAAAGTTTATATGCCTTCATAGGAACTGATTCACAAAACATTGTTTCAATGATACTTCCCTTATGAGTTTTTACTGAGAAATCCTTTGTTAAATGAAATTGGAAATATCTAATTTTCTTAGAAAACAGAGATGATATGAATCAATGAGATGATGCAAAATCAAATAAAGCACTAGATAAACTTGAGGAAACCATTAAATTACCTTCCACTACGTCTTTTAGAGTTTCAACCTCAGCAGTAGTGATAGAATAATCTTGGCCTTGATCCCTTGGTATTTTTTTAGGTAAGTTTCTGTGACGCATAGGAAATTCATTTTCATAATGTCCCATTTATCTATAATTTTATCATTCAACATTAACAACTTCTTTATTCCCCTTTCAATCATGAGTTTGGTGGCCTTTTTCACCACACTTGTAACAGACTCACATTCCCTTCTGAAAAGTAATAGGGTGTTTCGTCCCACATTTACTGCAGGATGGATATTCAAATTTTCCCTTCTTCCCCTTATTTCCATTTCTAGAGTGTTCAACAGATCTCTTCTTCTCTTTCTTTTCTTTAAAGTTGTTAGAATTAGAGAATTCTTTTTCTGTCTTGATATCACATGGGACAATATCTTCGTATGACGAGAAGGATTGTGAGACTAATGCTCAAAGGAGAAATGGTTTTAACCCATCAAATAAATGATCAATCTTACTTCTTGGGTTACATATATAATCTTCATCATGCCTCACTGACCTTGTAAAGTTAGAATCATACATTGCAACATTCTCATCCTCTTTTTGCCTCAAACTCATAAATTTTCTTTCCATATCCGCTTAATGGTCATGAGGAATGTATTTTTCTATTAAAATTTCTTTAAAATATCTCCATTAAATATTTTAAACTTCATTATATTCCTTTGTGTTTTGAATCAATGACCACCATTGATCAACATCTCTAGTGAGGCGGTAAACTACCATGAAAACTCTATCCATTTTGCTACTCCACAATGTGTGGAATATTTTCTTTAAGGAATTTATCTATTGCTCGGCTACTAGTGGATTTGAACCCCCATTTAATGTTGGTGGTTTTTTCCTCATGAAGCGATCTAACATTGATCCTCCATGCTGTAGATCAGGGTTTTTCCATACGCGTAAGGTTATTATTTATACCTGAGAGAGTTGTCCCAGTATGGTGATTAGATGATCAACACCAGTTGCATCACCAACTCCACTATAATTATCTCGAGTAGGAGGGATATCCCTACATGGAGTGAGTGCATTGATATGGTTTACATTCATTAAAATATGCGCTATTTCAAAACAATGTCATACAGTAGATTAGTTTTTGAATAGAAATACATAAATCCAAACATGTAAAGCATTTAACATAAATTGAAATGTTTATAGATATAATATATAATCATAAAAATGATTTCATTGCAGAATTATATATTCATAAATCCTTCATAATTGTTTGTAATGAAAATGAGAATTATCCTAAGCATATCCCCCAGGAGTGTCGTAACCAAGAGTGAAGCAATGCCCATTGTCGTGTACCAGTTCCTATTCGAGTCTAGCACAAAGTAGTGTTTTTGTGTTTTAACACTAGGTACATCTCTGCAAGATCCACCTCTATCAGCTCGTATCTAGAGAGGGATTTATTGATCGGAAAACTCATAAAATATCTACAATAGCAAAATTCAGGTAAGTTCTTCTATACTAATCCCCAAAGTCTATCTTAGGGCTATGCGCTCTAATCAGAGTTTATCTAAATCTATTTTCCAAGGTTTATACTAAACTTCCTCTAATACTAACTATAATTCCCCGACCCCAGAAGCCTAGAGTCAGTGCATTATTATATATCATCTGCATGATCCCAAAAGATCAAGTCTCTAAATACCGATTAGTTTAGTAGACTTGGAAGTACTGGATTCATTCATAAGGTTTAAATTACATCATAAAATGGAAAAAACCAACAACATTACATCCATAGACCACACTGAGATCCCCTAGACTATCCCTACTGGTTAGTAATAATATACTTCTTCACATCCCGGAAAAACTAAAACATAGAAAGGGGTTATCAGATATGCTCAGTAAGGATAACAGTATAATAGAAACTTTCATAAATAAGCATAAACATTTAAGGGAATGTATAAAACAAAAAAAAATTCATCCCAAAATTCATCATAATATGGAAAATATAAATCAAAATAATTCCATTTACTTACTCATATGGATATTTTACTAGTTTAATAATAACATGAAATACCAATATCCACTTTCATAATGATAGAATGCATAATGACAGACTTCATAACAACATATTCAAGGCTTTGTGGCAAGACTATAAATAAGATTTTGTTAAGGCCTTGTACCAGGACACTAGTTTTTCTCATGAGACCTACCGATGCCTTGAGGATCTATAACAAGCTCCACCCGTCACTTACTAAGTCCAATGCATTCCTCATATGAACAGGTTTAAACATAACATAAAAATTCGTATTAAAACTAGCATACGAAATGTTAATACTTTATCCATAAACCATGAATGGTATAAAAATAAAACATCTATAGCCAAAAATATCACAAAACCTTCAATAAAATATTGTAGTTTTTTATCCTAATAAATCAACTTCAGATAAGCTTATAATCCATCAAAAGATGTTGACATAGATGAAATAAAAACCTTTTTTAGAGAAATGTATCTTTCTATGTTGAAATCATTTAAGAGTCACATAATTATAGAGAAATAATTTATATTGAAAATATTCTTATAATCTTGTAAGGGAAGATTTGACAATTTTACAATATCAGAAAATAGCCCCACCCACTGTATATGTTAAAAAAGCATTCTTACCTTAATTTTGTCGAAAAACTCATAAGGTACCTTGTATGGAAAACGACGGACCGATTCCTTTAAAAAAAATTATACAAATTCAAAAAAGGGTATAAATGACTTTAACCCATAGTCTAGTAAATAGTAATAATGGTTTGGAATAAATTTTAAAAAAACATGGATGTGGATGACAAAGAGGTCCTGGTAGATACTTACGTAAAAACAACCTCAGTTAATAAATGGATTATAAAATTAACCCTTACCATGAACTTTTCCTTGGTCAAGTTTAGGTTAACCAACTGTATAATGGTGAAATAATTGTTATTAAATTATACAAGAATCGTATACATTAATATGATATCATATATGATCTTTTAATATTGCTTTGTTAATAATATTTTAGTATTATCGTCGTTTCAGATGTTAACTAATTCATTTTCCATTATATGCTTTGTTACATAAGTAATGTTTGTTATGGATAGGATGCATCTAATTAATATTTATAATGATATTTATTCTTTAAACATTATTTTTAATCATCTAATGAAAATTATTTTTGAATGGATATGATGGGGAATGAATCTCATCGTGTTCGTGGAGACGGTAATCCGTACATACGCATGAGCGACAATATCATTATTTTGATATTAAAATAATATATAATTAGATAGAATATCATATATAAATGAAAATTATCATGTAATATTTATTATTTACATCATTTATAAATCATTATTATACCCATCCTAATAGTAATGTATTGAGTAACAACTACACCACGACGTGGAGACGGTAAGCCATACGTACGCACGTAATGTGACATGTCATTCAAAGGATGGATTAAATAATGAATATGGTTGTACCATATTTATAATAACATCACAGTATATATAAGATACTGGATTTATGTTTTTATAATGGAAACAACAAGGAAAGAATAACTGGAAGAAGCAAAAAACATGAAAGAGGTGGTGAGATATTTCCCTCTTCTTTGGGTTCTTCCTTTTGATTTGATCAAAAGGGAACATTAGGATGGATTTATTAATAAAGGAAGTCCTCTAGGATGAAGTGAGGATAGTTGAGAGGGTATTTGGGAAGTTTTTGGCCGAGCCAAATGGATTTTAATGTCTGAATTAGAGAGAAGGGGAAGTTCCCTTTTATAAGCGGGGTGAGGGGAACCATAGGAGAAGCTAGAAATATTATTTTCTAATAAAATAATTTTCGGTTTATAATAGCTCCAAAATGAAATATTCAACGTATAAGGTGGGTATGGGTCGAAAACATTTCAACCAATAGGTTTTAGTTAACTTTTTGTCACTATATTAACCTCATCGTTTAGATTTAACTCTGTGTTAAATAGTTTGACATTACCATGTCTCTTTGTATTAATATATTATATGGATAATAAACATAATATAAACATCCATAAGAAACCCAAGTTGTTCATTAATGATAAATATATCATTATATATGTATTTTTGACGAACCATAGTTTTTTAGGATTAATATATCAACTAATCATAATGTATTTGTTTTAAAAACTCATTTATGACAATTTTGACATTATTTAATAATTCATTTTTGTTAAAGTCCTAAAAACATTATTACTTCAAAATAAATACGTTTAATCGACAATAAAATGTCATTTTAACTTAGAAAATTAGTGTAATTCATTAAAAGTATCAAATTAGATTTATTTGGATATTTATAATTTCAATTATTTTAATATTTCATTAGTATGGTAATTACTGCATCATCATTGTGTCATAAATAAATTTAATTATTTAATGTCTAAAATTATAAATAAAATAACATTATTTAGGAAATATTTTTATCTTTCTAATGAATATATATAGTCTAATTTTTACTGTGTGTAACCCTATATTAATAATGGTTTAGTTATTAAATATTGAATTTTACTCTTTTAACTCTTTGTTAAAAAAAATAACAATAAATGTCCTAATCTAATACATGTGGACCAAATTGGTTCATATTTTATTCCAAATGTTGTTTTAGTCTAATTATACTTATCCAATATAATTAGGACATGTGTTAGGGTAATAATAATATAATTTTAACGCTTAATTACCCAATTTACTTTTAACGGTGGTAAATAAAAATAAAAAGTTACTTTTCAGCAATAATTATTTTCATCTTATTGAACCACATTTTACATACTAATATAAATCATGTCTGTCATATTTTTTCAATTCAAATCATATAAGCGGTAAAATTATGTTTTATGTAAATTTTCAAATGCTCCTAGGAGGTGGGTAAAAGACGATAAAAAGTTCAATAAACTTTTTATATATCTAAAATTATTATAAACTTAATCAAATGAATTACATTGATAATATATAGGTATTATGTTTCTATTTTGATCTAAAATAAATTTAAATAAAATAAATAAATAATTAAATAAAAATTTGGGTTTAAACTATAATTTAGTGTTTTTTCACTATTCATCAAAAATTGAAAGTTTTCAGAAAAATACCAAAACATCACCCTAATCTAATTTCGATACCCCGAATCCAAAAATGAAGTCCATTTTGAAAGATAAAATTTATCAAATTTTCAAAAGTGTGTATTACTATTCATAACGGCTAGTTTGATTGGTTGTGGTGTGTTAGAACTCGAAGTTGCGTACAACACACGCTATTATATTATTCAAAGAGAAGCATACCGTGGAAGATTGGGGTGTTACATTAGTGATATTTTAAAATAATTTTCATCCATGATACCATCATTTGAGGGTAGTTATAAATTAAAAGGGATATGAACCAATAATACCATAATTATTCATTATATGTGTGGTTTATAGTTATCTTGATGTGATTTTTATAAAACCTATTTATTTTCCATGGGTTATACTATGATGAATGGATGCAATGTTTTTGAAACCTATTATCTTTCCATGAGTAGTTTTATAATGATATGATGAATTTTTAATGATATTGTTGAACAAATATATATATATATATATATATATATATTAATATGTGATGGGTGGGAAAAAATTATATATCTTTTTATTGAATTGGGTAAAAATTTATATCTCATGTGATAATTATGGGATATGAGTTGATGTAATTGATCCATTAGGTATTCCAAATCCACTATGGAAAATATGTGGTGATTATTGATTCATTATGATATGGAAAATATGTGTTTATTCTTTATACATTATGATTTAATAGTCTCAGTAGTAACCTTTAAATATGAGATGGGTTCCAAGTATATGAAGGTGCCTTGATTTTTTTGACATGTTCTTATGATTATGGATTTAAATTATAGTTCATGATTAAATTATGGTGATTCCTAAATCATATGATTCATGTCTTTTTAAATGATAATGTTTTTTCCATGAATCATTTTTATGATCTATGATATATTGGGTATAAAAATTATATGTTAGACTCCTAATATTATACCCTTATTATTATCTTATAATATATAATATCATCGATTGATATCTCCCATGTTTACCCTTATTGAGAACCTAAACTCTTATTTTATTATGTTTCCCTTCCTTATGTAATAAAGAAATGTCTAAAGTAGGTTATGTTAAGTGTTGAAGTAGTGGGAGCCCTAGACCCAACATTGTAGTACTTTGGATTACCATATCATTTATATAGTTATCTATACATGATGTCTACTTACCATTATAGAGTAGAATTTTCTACATAGAGTATTGAAATTATAATGTATATAGTTTAATTTTCATATCAAAATTTTATTGAATATCTCAGGCTATAATGAGAACCTTGAGATACTATGAAATTAATATTGAACTAAGGTCCTATAGTCTAGATTAATTATACTGATAGGACACAATTGATGTTTAACTATCAAGTGATGGGGGATCATAAGCATTTAAACTTTTTCTAATGAATTTTAAACAAGGGGATCTATAGTAGTGAGATCATGGGGACATACCCTCTAATAGGAGCACCACATGTTTTGGGTGTCATTTGGTTGTTCTTATAAGTAGACACATGTATTAGTATCCTAAATTGAGAACATTACCAATGTGTCCCATTTTATTTCATACATTGATGCAAGGAAAAAACCATGATATTGAAATCATGTTGAGGTAGCTTGTGTTGCGTGTGTCATTGGTGGAATTCCCTTGGTTGAAGGATCAAGAAAGTATTTGTTTCTTCTGAGTTCTAGAAGTTGTATATCTCAGGACGAGTTGATCAGGATGGTGCTACCTTCATATGTCTTTTTCCAAAGTAGTCGAAAGGTAAATCCATTCTGATAGATCAAAAAATTATAAATCAACAAAAGGATGATGACACAAGTGTGAATCATTCTATATAACTATCCTTATCTCTTTAGGGGCCTTGATGAGTTTATAAACTTTGCTCCCAGTCTTTGGATTTTATTTACTACTATCGTGCTAATGGCCTAGAGGGTCACACACAAAAGTGTATTCAAGAATCCTCCATATTCAGTTAAATAGGTATACTGGACATAGTGGGCCCCACCACGGGGTCCAAGTGGTGTCCAAGTTATTAATCATCGAATAAATAAATAAATTCATTATTATTCAAGTTATGAATAATGGGGATTGAATTTATTTAAAGTATTTAATAGTTAATTAAATACAATATAATATTAATTGAACGAATATTTTTTTAATATTCATGGTTTATTTAATATTTTGCATGAATGATGAGTCGAGTTAAATGAATCTGTTTTATCATGTAATATATATATTTATCTATTACAGGTATGTGATAAAATAATAAATAATTTCGATGCAGTTTAGATTATTATAATTATTTATTTTGTGGATGGAGAATTAAATGTGGTCTAGGGAATCAAACAGGGTATTTAGGAGTTCCATTATAAATTGAGAGAGAGGATATCTTCCAATAGACAATTCATTCATTTACGAATTAGAGACTCTCTATCATCCTACTTCATTAAGAGATATAGATTCTATCCCTTTCAAGTGATGATCCAATAAGACCTTCAAGAATCAAAGGAAGATGAGTACAGTGATCGTTGAGATGTTGAAGCATTCATTGGATTTCTGTGATATCACCCGGAATATGACGATCGATGTTCCAACATATTTTTGATTCATGTGTAGATGATCTACAAGGTTATTCTTATGGATCCTTCAACCATCGATCATCATAAACAAGTTGTAGTGGAGAATGAATTCAGATTTAAATAGGTTTTTTGTATTATTTTATGTTCTCTTTTATTTTATGTGAGATCTAAAGACCATACTGGGGATTGGATCATCGACGAAAAAATACTCATCATCCAGTCGATTAAATATTTTAAAATACTCAACCAATCAGCATCTAATGTGTGCCATTTTTCCTTTAATTTCTATCAAACAGATTAAATATATTTTATAATCCTAGAAAAAATAATTTTTATTAAAATTTAGTATAGGGTATGAAATTGGTCGTAATGGTTCCCACCGTGTGCCGATCCTATTTTGAACAGCCAAGTTATGACAATTTAAAATTTTAGATAGGGATCATGTGGTTTTGTTTCGGGTATTAAATTTTTTCAATCATTTATTTCCAATATAAAATCGGCCAGGTTTCAATCATTGTCAGTTCATCAAAAATAATTTAAATTCTATGATTTTTTTTATTTTAAAATTATATAATTTTCCTAATATGTTTATTATTACAATAATATTTATTTTATTATTATAATATATTGAGGCTAATTTAATATGTTTTGGAAAATGAGAAATGGGATGTTAAAATACAGACACCAAACAGAAAAGGGGTGGGAAGACTTACTAGACAATAAAAAGGAATCTCTAAAAAGGAAATAAAGGCCCCAAAAGGGGGCCCTCCCACAGGTCTATCCACCACTTCCCGGCCACTGACAAGCCTCCCACTCTACCATAATTTTCCCTGGAACTGTTGCCTCTCTGAGACAGATCCATCCCTACCTCCATCCTCCTTTGTAAGCTAAATCTGGAATAGGATCACCCCTCTCAGGCCACCACTCTCTCCTCCAGCAGCAGCCGTAGCCGTCCACATATCTAGCTGCCCTCTCCTCCCACCATAGCTACACCAACCTTGTATTAAGAGAGATGCCAGCCAACTATGCTCTCTAGCGACCGATACCATGGTTATCATCATGTAACAATGGTATTCGGACCTTCCCCATGACTTCCACACCCGAAAGACCGCGAGGTTTCCTCTCCCCTCTCCTGCCCAGTGTCTTCACCACTACCAAATAGTAAGGCATCCACCGGGTTCCTCCATCCTTATCACTAATCTCAAATCAGGATAGGTCATTCACTATATCCCCTCACCAGAAAGCCAGGGTTATAACCTCCTTCTAGTGGCCAAATCCAACCACTATGAGATCGAGGTAGACGTGCGGGCTGAGTCAGGGTCAGTTAAGACCACGAGGTACACTCCATGTCCCTGTTTTTTTACCTGAGGACAAGATTTTACTTGAATTAGGCATGTGCGGATCTTATCGACCCGAAACAGGTTTGGTGTAACGCCTCGACCCCAGTTAACCAGAGTTAGTGCATTATTAAATAACATTGGCATGATACAGGGAAATCATGTCCCAAAATACTGATCAGTTTAGTATCCTTTGAAATACTAGATACATTCATATGTTTTACATTACATCATGAAATAAAAACATCAACAACATTTTGTCCCCTTTTTGAACACAGTTATATCCTTATCCTATCCCTACTGGTCAACCATAATATAACCCTTCATATCTTGAGAAAAATAACACAAATAAAGGGGTGAGCTCATATGCTCAGTAAGGATAACAATATAGAGGAAACTTTAATAAATAAGCATAAAAATTTTAAGGCAATGTATAAGACTAAAACAAAATCCTTTTCAACTTAAACTTCAGAATAATATGGCAATGATAAAATAAAATAATTCCATTTACTTATTCATATGAATATTCTACTAGTCGAATAATCTCATGAAATCTCAGTAGAAACTTTCATAACAATGGAATGCATAATTCCATACTTCAAAACCGCATATTCTAGGCCTTGTACCAAGACTACAAATAAGATTTTTTCAAGGCCTTGTTCTAAGACACTAGTATGTGTCATGAGACCTACCTATGGATCGAGGAGCTATAGAATGCTCCACCTGTTACTTACTAATTCCACTGCATTCCCCAAATGAAAAGGTTTAAACATGATATAAATATTCACATTAAAACTAGAATACCAAATGTAGGTAATTTATCCATAAACCATGAATGGTATGAAATAACACATCCACATTCTAACATACCAAAAAACCTTCAATACAATATGGAAATTTTTTATCATAATAAATCAAATTTAAACAAAGTTAAAATCCATCAAAGGATGTTGACATAGATGAAATTAAAACCTTATTAGAGAAATATCCTTTTTTATTATGGAATCATTTAAAATTCACGTAATTAAAAAACCAAATTTTTTTAAAAATATTCTTATATGCTTGTAAGGGATGCTTTGACGATGTTATAACGGCCTAAAATAGCCGCACCTTCTGCATAAGTTAAAAAAACATTCTTACCAGAATCTTGTCAAAAAGGTCACAAAGTACCTTGTTTGGAAAACGACGAAAAGATTCATTTCAAAAACATATAATGTAAAATAATCATATAAATGTATTTAACCCATTGTCTATTAAATAGTAATTTTTTTGAAATAATGTTTTACGAAATATAGATGTGGATGATAAAGAGGTCCCAGTAGATACTCACATATAAAATAACCTCGGATAATAAAGAGATTGTAAAATTAACCCTTACATTGTACTTCTCCATGTTTGATGGTACATTAACCTCCTGTATAATAGTTAAATAATTGTTATTAAATTATAAAAGAACCATATACATTAATATGATAACATATATTATGTTCTAAAATTGTTTTTAAGGATATTTTAGTAGTATCATCGTTCCAGGTGTTAACTGATCCATTTTAATTTATATGATTTGTTATGTAAGTAATGTTTTTTATGGATAAGATGTATATTATTCATATTAATAATGATATTAAGTCTTAATAAAATTATTTTTAATCATCAAATGAAAATTAGTTTTGAATGGATATGATGGGGGAATGAATCTCATCACGTTCAAGGAGATGGTAATCCGTATGTACGCACAACGACAATATTATTATTTTGATATTAAAATCATATATAAATGGTTGATATATCATATATAAAGAATCATTATCATTTTATAGTTATTATTTTCATAAATTATACACCATTATTATACCCATAAAAATAATAATGTATTGAATAACAATTACACCATGATGTGGAGATGGTAAGTCGTACGTATGCACGTATGGTGACATGTAAATCAAAGGACGGATATAATAATTAATATGGTTGTACCATATTTATAATAACATCATAGTATATAGAAGATACCAGAGTTATTATTTTATAATGGAAACAACAAGGAAAGAAGAAGTGGAGGAAGAAAATAACTTGAAAGAGGTGGTGAAATATTTACCTCTTCTTCAGGTTCTTCCTTTTAATTTGGTGAAAATGGATCCTTAGGTTGGCTTTCTGACAAAAGGGAAACCTCTAGGATGAAGGGAGGATAGTTGAGAGGATATTTGCGCATGGTTTGGCTGAGCCATATGGATTTGAAGGTGTGAGTTTGAGAGAAGGGGAAATTCCCTTTTATAAGAGGGGTGAGGGTCACCTTAGGAAAATTTTGAAATATTATTTTATAATAAAATCATTTTTGTTTTATAATTGTTCCAAAATGATTTATTTAGAGGATAATGTGGGTATGGGTCGAAAAATACTTAACCAATATGTTTTAGACAGGTTTGGGTTACTATATTAACCTTATCTTTTAGATTTAACTCTTAGTTAATTAATTTGACATTTACCATGTCTCTTTGAATTTTTATATTATATGGTTAGTAAACTAACTATAACAAGACAAGTGAATCCCAAGTTGTTCATTATTAAAATATATAACCTTATCTATGTCATTTGGATGAACCTTCTATTATTAGGAATATTATTTCAATTAATAATATAATATTTGTTTTAAAAGCCCTTTTGTGTCAATTTTGACACTATTTGGCATTTTGTTTTTCTTAAATTCATAACAACATTATTACTTCAAAAAAATTATTTAATCAACCAAAACATGTCCTATTAACCTATAAAATCAGTGTAATTCATTAAAAGTCTAAAATTAGATTTATTTGGATATTTATATTATCAATTATTTTAATCTTTCAATTATAATTAATTACAACATCATCATTGTGTCAAAAGTAAATTACATTATTTAAAATATAAAAATTAAAATTAAAATACCATTATGTAGGAAATAAGTTTATCTTTCTAATGAATATTTATAGTCTAATTTTTCTTATTTATCACCCTATATTAAAAATGGTTTAGTTATTAAACATTGATTTTAACTCTTTTAACTCTTCTTTAAATAAAATAATAATAAATGCCCTAATCTAATACAACTGGACGTAAAGGATAATATTTTATTTATAAGTTCTATTTTGGTCGAATTACACTTATCAAATAGAATTAGGACATGTTTTAGGGTAATAATAATATCATTTTTACGTTTAATTATCCTATTTACTTTTAACCGTGGTAAATAAAAGAAAAAAGTTACTATTGAACAAAAATTATTTTTATATAATTAAACCACATTTTACCTACTGATATCAACCGTGCCTCTCAGATTTTTGAAATTCAACTCACAAAAGTGGTAAAATTAAGTTTTATGAAAATTTGTAAATGCTCCTAGGAGGTGGGTAAAAGACAGTTAAAAGTTCAATAAAATTTTTATATATATTAACTTATTATAAAATGACTCCAATGAATTACATTGAACTTATATAGGTATTATGTATGTATTTTTACCTAATATAAATTTAAATTAACTAACTAATTATTTAAATAAAAAGGAAATGTTAACAAATAATGCAGTGTTTTTTCACTATTCATCAAAAATTGAAAGTTTTAAGAAAAATACCAAAAATTCACCGTAAGCTAATTTTGATATTCTGAATATAGAAATACAGACTGTTTTGAAAAATAAAATTAAAAATTTTTAAAAATTGGGTATTACTATTCATAATGGCTAGTTTGATTGGCTGTACTGTGTTAGAATCTCGATGATGCGTACAATGCAAGCTATTGCATTATTCCAGGGGAAATGTACCGTGGACGTTTGGGGTGTTACATTCTCCCCTCCTTCAAATAATTTCATTCTCTAAATTTCTAGAAAATTAATGAATAAAAATATTTGAGTGGTTCTTCATCATGAGTCCCTCAGGTTCCCACGTTGCCTCTTCCATCTTATGGTTTGTCCATAGAACTTTCACCTGAAAAGTCATCTGGTTTCTCAACACCTTTTCTCTGGTATCCAGAATCTTGACAGGATCTTTGCAATAAGACAGATCAGGTTCTAGTTCTAATTCCTCATAGGTGTGTACATGTGTTGGGTCGGGCATGTATTTTCTCAATAGTGATACGTGGAACACATCGTGACATTTGGAGAGACTTGGTGGCATTTCCAAATGGTAAGATAAAACCCCAATTAATTCTATAATTTCAAAAGGTCCGATGTACCTGGGACGTAATTTACCAATCTTGTCAAATCTTATAACTCCCTTCCATGGAGATACCTTTATGAAAACATGATCTCCTACCTAAAATTACAAATCCTTTATTTAGTTATCCACATAGATCTTTTGTCTAATTTTAGCTGCTTTGATGTGGGTTTGGATAACTTTCACCTTCTCCATCGTTTCTTCAACAAGTTCTGGTCCTACGAGTTTACTTTCACCAGCATCATACCAACAGGTTTGTGTGCGACACCTCTTTCCTTATAACACTTAATATGGTGGCATCTAAATACTTGAGTGGAATCAAATGTTATAGAAAAATTCTACCAGAAATAAATATTGATCCTCCTTACCTTGAAAGTCAAGTGATCAAGATCTCAACATGTCTTCTACGATTTGAATAGTCCGTTCTGAATGTCCATTAGTTTGAGGGAGGTTGGTAGTGCTCAAATTAAGTTTAGTATTTATGGCGTTCTAAAGACTTTTCCAGAATCATGATGTAAAACGGGGATCATGATCATAAAAAATCAATGGTGATACTCCATGAAGTCTTAAAACATCATTAATATACAGTCTTTCTAAATGATCAAGTGGTAAATCTTCTATTATAGTATGAAAAAGTGATGACTTAGTAAGACGAGCAATAATGACCCATATTTCATCATTCCTTCTAGGAGTCTTTGGTTATCCCATGACAAAGTCCATCATAATATTATCCAATTTCCACTAAGGCATGGGAAGAGGATGCAGGACTCCTCCAGGATATTTCCTTCCAACTTCCACTTGTTCAAAAACCATACATATGGGAAAAAAATTAGCAATCTCCCTATTCATGTTGTCCCACCAAAAATTTTACTTCAAATATATATACATCTTGGTGCTCCCAGGGTGTATAGAGAAATTGGAGCTATGGGAATCATCCAACAACTCCCTTTTTAGATCAGGTGTGTCAGGAACACAAATTATCTTCCCAAATTTCAAAATTCCATCTACATATATGAATTCGAACAATCTCACATCATTCACAGATTTAATCTTCTTCCAAAATTCCTCATCATTAGTCTGAGAACTTTTTACCCTTTCTAGTAATGATGGTTTGGTAGCCATCTGAAAAATTATTAATGTTTCACCTTCTATGATTATTCTCATATATATCTTTACTAGATCCAAGAATATATGATATCTTTCAACACTCCTCTAGTTCAAACACCATGATCCTTTCTGCTCAAAGCATCTTCCACCTTATTTTCCTTCCCTGGGTGGTAGTTTATAGTGAAATTAGAATCTTTTAGTTGTTAAATCCATCGTCTTTTCCTCATGTCGAGTTCATCTTGTGAGAACATATACTTCAAAATCATGTGATCAATATATATCTCACATTTTTCACCATAGAGATAGTGTCTCCAAATCATCAAAGAAAATATTATAGCTGCTCATTCAGGATCATGAGTGGGATAGTTTTGTTCATGAATTTTTAGCTATTGTGATGCATAGACAATAACTCTATTAATCTGTATGAGGAAACAACCTAACCCTTTCATTGATTCATCACTATAAAAAACAAACCCATCATTCCCTGATGGTAGAGTCAAGATAGGAGAATTTTCTAAGCTTCTCTTCAATTCTTCGAATCATTCTTTAGATTCTTTTGGAAAAACATATTTAAACCCATTATGTGTGAGCTTGGTTAATGGGTTATCCAATCAAGAAAAACTATGGACAAAACGCTGATAATGACCTGCTAAACCAAGAAAACTGCGTACCTCAATTATACTTGTCGGTGCTGGACATTACTGGATTGACTTGGTCATTGAAGGATCAATAGATATTCTATCCTTAGATACAGAATGAAAAAGGAATGAAATATCTTGATGCTAGAATTCACACTTTCTAAACTTCCGATATAATTCATTTCTTCTAATGGTCTTCACGATAATGCGGATGTGATTTTCGTGTTCTTCGTAGATTTTGGAGTATACCAATATATCATCAATAAATACCACTACAAATTCATCAAGATATTACTTGAAAACTATTTTCATTAGATCCATGAAAGGAGAGGGTGCATTAGTCATCCCAAAAGGCATTATTGTAAACTCGTAATGCCCGTACCTAGTTCAAAATGTTGTTTTCGGAATTTCTTCCTTCTTTACACACAACTGATGATATCCATTTAGAAGGTCAATCATTGAAAAATATTTACCTCTATAAAGTTGGTCAAATAAATCATTAATGTGAGTTAGGGGTACTTTTCCATTATCATTAAAGCATTGATCTCCCTGTAGTCAATGCACAACCTCATAGATCCATATTTATTTTTAACAAAAGGACAGTGGCTCCCCAAGGAGAAAAAATGGGGAGAATAAATACATTATTACTCAATTACTATAGTTTTTTCTTTAGTTCCACTAATTCTACAGTGGAAATTTTATAATGGGTCTCTGATATGGTCCTTGAACTAGGAATTACATCAATGGAAAAGTCAATTTCTCATTCTAGAGGATGTCTAGGTAAATCTTCTAAAAACACATCAACATATTATTGCACAATATGTACATCCTCTATTTGAACATTATTTTCTTCACACACATTTATTTCATTCTATTCCTCCCCAATGATTGAATTTAGTTGAGCTAATGGGGGTGGATCTAGATAATAATCAGGTAGTGAAGTTTATCCTCTAAAGATAAGGTACTCTTTATCATCATCGAGAATTGTAACCACCTTATTATTACAATAAATTTTTTCATCATGGTCCAAAATCCAATACATACTGAGGATTATATCAAATTCATCCATGGGTATGAAGATGAGATCAGCAGATAAAGAACATTTATATTCCCTAATGGGGACAGATTCACAAAAATTTGGGGCAATGATACTTCCCTTAGAAGTTTTTTAGACAACTATCTTGTTAAGTAAAATTGGAAATTTCTAATTTTCATAGCAAACTGGGATGATATAAAATAATGCGATGATCCATAATCAAATAAATAACTGGATAAACATGAGGAAACCATTAAATTACCTACCACCATGTCTTTTGGATCTTCAACCTCAGTAGTAGTGATCACATATGCTTGGAATTAATCCCTTGTCCTTTTCTGAGGTAAGTTTCTCTGACAGATAGGAACTTCATATGCATAATATCCCATCTCCCTGCAATTTCAGCATTGAACATTGGTAGAATCATTATTTCCATTACAATCACCAGCAAGATGACCTTTCTGTCCACATTTGTAGCATACTTCTTTTCCTATTAGACATGAACCATGGTGCTTCATTCCACAAGTATCATAGGGTGGAAATTCAACTCTTCCCTTATTTTTTGTTTCCTTATTTCCTTTCCCAAAGTGTTAAATAGATCTCTTGTTCTCTTTCTTTGATTTAAATTCATAAGACATAGATAATTATTTTTCTATCTTGAAAGAACATGAGACAATATCTTCATACCAGGAGAAGGATTGTGATACTAATGCTCGATGGAGAAATGGTTTTATCCCATAAAAGATACGATATATCTTACTTCATGGGTTATGTATATAACCTATAACATGCCATTCTAACCTTGTAAAGTTAGCTTCATACTTTGTGACATTCTCATCCTCTTTTTACGTCAGATTCAGAAATTTCTATTCTATATCTACTTGATGGTCATGAGGAAAATACTTTTCTAAGAAAATCTCTTTAAACTCACCCCATTCCATGTTTGATACTTATTTATATTCCTTTTTGGTTTGAATCAACGACCACCATTGTTCTGGACTCCTGTGAGGCGATAAAATTCCATAAAAACTTTTTCTTTTTTGCTACTCCCCAAAGCATGAAATTTTTTATCTATGGAACTTATCCATTTCTTAGCTACAAATGGATTTGTAGTCCCATTAAATGTTTGTGGTTTTTTCCTCATGAAGTGGTCTAACAATGATCCTCCACGTTGTGGATCAGGGTGCTCCATACGGATAAGGTTATTATTTATAACCTGTGTGTGTTGTCCCATTATGGTGATAAGATGATCAGGACCAATTGCATCACCAGCTTCACTATAATTATCTTGAGTAAGATGAAAATCCCTACATGGATTACGTGTGTTGATATTATTTCCATTCCTTCCACTAGGAAACATTTCTAAACAATGGCATAAACTAGATTAGTTTATGAATCGAAATACATAATTCCCTAGTTGTAAAAAACATAACATAAATTGAACAGTTAATAGATATAATCCATAATCATAAAAATGTTTTCTTTGAGGATTTATATACTCATTAACCCTTCATAATGGTTTGTAAAGAAAATTAGAATTAATCTAAGAATATCCCATGGGAGTGTCGTAACCAAGAGTGCAGCAATGCCCATTATCGTGCACCTGTTCTTATTAGAGACAAGCTCAAAGAATTTTCTTAAGGTCTAACCCCTACATACATCTGTGCCAGAGCCACCTCTACCTACTAATATCTAGACAGGGATGTAATTCTTGGAAAAATCACAAAATATATATAGTACCAAAATTCTAGGATGTTATTCAATACTAATCCTCAAAGTCTATCTTAGGGAAATGTTCTCTAATCAGAGTTTTTCTAAATATAGAATCCAAGGTTTCTACTAAATTTCCTCTAAAACTTACTGTGATTCCCCGACCCCAATTTCCCAAAGTCAGTGAAATATTACATAACATTGGCATGATACAATGAAATCATGTCCCGAAAGACCGATAAGTTTAGTAGCCTTGGAAATACAAGATACATTCATAACTTTTACATTACATCATGAAATGAAAACATCAACACCATTTTTCTTCTTTTTGAACACACTAATATCCTTATCCTATCTCTACAGGTTAACCATAAAATACTTCATCACATCCTGGGAAAAATAAAACATAGAAATGGGTGAGCTCAAATTCTCAGTAAAGATAACAATATAGCAGAAACTTTCGTAAATAAGCATAAACATTTTAAGGTAATGTATAAGACTAAAAAAATCCATTTCAACATAAAATTATGCATAATATGTCAAAGATAAAATCAAAAAATTCCATTTACTTATTCACGTGGATATTCCACTAGTCTAATAACCACATGCAATATCAATATCAACTTTCCAAACGATGTAATTCATAATACCATACTTCATACCCACATAGTCAAGGCCTTGTTCCAAGACTACAATTAAGATTTTTTCAAGGCCTTGTGCCAAGACACTACTTTGTCTCATGAGACCTATCGATGCATCACTGAGCTATAGTGGGATCCAAAAATCACATACTAATTCCAATGCATTCCTCATATGAAAAGGTTTAAACATAAAATAACCAATCATATTAAAACTAACATACGAAATTTCAATACTTTATCCATAAACAATGAATGGTATGAAATAACACATCACAATTCAAACATATCACAAAACATTCAAGACTATGTGGATGTTTTGTATCATAATAAAACAACTTCAAACAAACTTAAAATCTATCAAATGATGTTGACATAGATGAAAACGAAACCATTTTAGAGAAATATCTACTTCTATTTTGAAATAATTTAAAATTCACATAATTATAAAATAAATCATTTATCATTGAAAATATTCTCATAAGCCTGTAAGGGAAGTTTCGACAATGTTATAACGGCATAAAATACCTGCACCCTCCATATAAGTTAAAAAACATTCTTTCCTTAATTTTTTTGAAAAGGTCATAAAGTACCTTGTTTAGAAAACAACGAAAAGATTCCTTTAAAAAAAATATAAGGTAAAATAAGTGTATAAATGACTTTAATCGATTTTCTATCAAATAGAAAAAATGTTTTGAAATAATTTTTTAAGAAACACAGATGTGGAAGATAAAGATGTCCCAGTAGATACTCATGTATAAAACAACCTCATATAATAAAGAGATTGTGAAGTTAACCCTTAACTTGTACTTATCCATGGTTTAGGGTACATTAACCTCATGTATAATAGTTAAATAATAGTTATTAAATTATAAACTAACCATATACATAAATAGGATATCATATATGATCTACTAATATTGCATTGTTAATGATATTTGAGTAGTATCATCATTTCGGGTGTTAACTGACCCATTTTCCTTTATATGATTTGTTGTGTAAGTAATGTTTGTTATAGATAGGATGAATATTATTCATATTTGAAATGATATTATTTATTTAAATATTATTTTTGTCATCAAATGAAAATTAGTCTTGAATGGATACGTTGGGGAAGAAATCTCACCGTGTTCGTGGAGACGATAATCCGTATGTACGCACGAGCAACAATATTATTCTATTGATATTAAAATTGAATATAATTGGATTTTATATTATATATAAAGAATCAATATCATGTTATATTTTTTATTTAAATCAATTATAAATCATTATTATACCCATCCGAATAATAATGTATTGAATAACAACTACACCACGGAGTGGAGAGGGTAAGCCGTACATACACACGTATGGTGACATGTCATTCAAAGGATGGATAAAATAATGAATATGGTTTACCATATTTATAATAACATCAGAGTATATAGATTATATTAGAGTTATTATTTTAGAATGGAAACAAAAAGGATTGAAAAAGTGGATGAAGGAATGAACTTGAAAGAGGTGATGATATATTACCTCTTCTTCGGGATCTTCCTTTGGATTTGATCAAAATGGATCCATAAGTTTGCTTTCTGACTAAAGGGAAGCCTCTAGGATGAAGGGAGGACCGTTTAGAGGATATTTGGTCAGGTTTTGGCTGAGCCAAATGGCTTTGATGGTGTGAATTTGAGAGAAGGGGAAGTGCCCTTTTATAAGAGGGGTGAGAGTCACCTTAAGAAAAGATTGAAATATTATTTTATAATAAACTCATTTTCTATTTAGAATGGCTCCAAAATGATTTCCTTAGATATTAAGGTCGTTATGAGTAGAAAACCACTCAACTAATAGGTTTTAGACATGCTTGGGTCACTATATTAACATTATATTTTAAATTTAACTATTAGTTAATTATTTTGACATTTCCCATGTCTCTTTGTATTTCTATATTATATGGTTAATAAAGTTACTATAACAATCCAATATAACCCCAAGTGGTTCATTATTAATATATATAACCTTATCTAAGTCATTTGATAGATTCATAGATTTTTAGGAATACTATATCAATTAATAATATAATATTTGTTTTAAAAACTCTTTTATGCCAATTTTGACACTATTTGTTATTTTGTTTTTGTTAAATTCATAAAAACATTATTCCTTTTATAAAAAATTATTCAATCAACCCTAACATGTAATATTAACCAATAAAATTTGTGGTATTTATTAAAAGTCTAAAATTAGATTTATTTGGATATTTATAATACCAATTATTTTAGTCTTTTATTAAAAAGTTAATTACTGCATCATCATTGTGTCATAAATAAATTGAAATATTTAATATCTAAAAATTATAAATAAAATAAAATAATTTAGGGAATCATTTTAGATTTTAATTAATATTAATGGTTGAATTTATCTTATGTATAACCCTATATTAAAAATGGTTTAGTTATTAAACATTGATTTTAACTCTTTTAACTCTTCTTTAAATAAAATAACATTAAATGTCCACATATAATCCAAGTGAACCTAAAGGATCATATTTTATTCCTAAGGTTTTTTTGGACGAATTATACTTATCCAATAGAATTAGGACTTCTGTTAGGGTAATAATAATATCATTTTTACCTTTAATTACCCGATTTACTTTTAACCGTGGTAAATAATAGTCAAAAGTTAATATTCACCAAAAATTATTTTTATCACATTGAACCATATTTAAATTAACTATATCAACCGTGTCTCTTAGATCTTTGAAATTAAACTCACATATGTTGTAAAATTAAGTTATATGAAAATTTTTAAATGCTCCTAGGAGGTGAGTAAAAGACGGTTAAAAGTTCAGTAAAATTTTTATATATATAAACTTATTATAAAATGAATCCAATGAATTACATTGAACTTATAAAAGTATTATTTATCTATTTTTACCAAATATAAATATAAATAAAATAACTAATTATTTAAATAAAAATATGGTTTTAACCAATAACACATTGTTTTTTCACTATTTATTAAAAATTGAAAGTAATCAGAAAAATACAAAAAATTTACCCTAAGCTAATTTCGATATTCTGAATTCAAAAATGAACTCCATTTTGAAAAATAATGTTTATAAAATTTTAAAAAGTGGGTATTACAATTCATAACGGCTAGTTGATTGGTCACTGTGTGTTAGAATCTTGATCATGCGTACAATGCAAGCTTTTGCATTATTCAAAGGGAAACGTGTCGTGGAAGCTTGGGGTGTTATATTTGGGCAATCCCAAATAAGATAGAATGGCCTAGTACATGTGTTTCGTGACTCAAAACATGTTTTTCCAAGTATGACATGACTCACTTCAGAACAACATATTTTTTTAGGTCCCATGTCATTTCAATTAAAATAATTAATTAATACAGTTAAAAATTTAAATAAAATTAATTAAAATATAAATTGTGCTTTAAATTAAGAAATTTTAATAACTTAGAATGTAAAAAATTAATTTTCATTTTGGATAAAATAAAATTAAATAATTAATATAATTTTAGGTATTAAAATTAAATTAATTAGTGGGTCGTAGTATTATTAAATAATAAGAGTTATTTAATTACATTGATTTAATTAAATTTATCCTCCTACTTATTTTATGCAATTTAATTTTTTATTGTGAATTTCTTTACTCAACTAGTGGTCTTGAGCACTGACCTTTTTTATGTTAGTATTTATTTGTTTAATTATTTTAACTATATGCGATATTTTTAATTAATTAAATGGCGGTCTACAAATCATCTTATTTTCTGTTAAAAAGTATATGGTCATGTATATGAATTTTCACATGGTGTACTTTTATACCCATATCCCCCCTGGCCTATGAAAATGTATCATTATATTTTGTGAAAATATGGTGTACACTGATCAAGATGATGTAAGACGCGACACAGACCCTGCCAAGATGAGGCGGTACTGCATGACGTAATGTGGACCCCGTCAAGAGATGGAGATACTTTAGATGAGTAACATATATACAGGACGAGGGTGAGCTACATCATAAGTCAAGTAATAACACTTGTATGATTCCCCTAATTCATTTATATACTCAAGAATAGTCAGGTATTTCTTTACCTTTATTCATCTATTTTATTGGTTTATGCATTTTAAAACAGCGAGAGAAATACATAAAACAATAAATAAAAAAATGCATAATGAAGCGAAATATGTTTTTATATTAATTATCAGTTGTGAGCATGACAAAATAGATGAAATTTATAAATATAAATGGATTAATTTAGTCTAGAGAAAAAACAAAAAACCATCATAGAAATATTATGTCTTTAACGCCTTCCATTATTCAAGTTTGAACAAACCCGGGTGTTCGGGGTGCCAATTTTGGCCAAGATGAGGGTGCCTCTTACTATCGTGGAGTTATTATAATAGTGGTTGGTTGACATAAATAAAATTTCAGCAAAGAAATATCAAATTCTATTTTGTTTTAATTTTAGAGGCAGGTTCTAAGTAAAATAAGATTTATTTTAGAAGCTGGGATTTCAAACAAAAGATCTAGGAACCATGAGTTAATGCGGTTGGCCAACCAAACACCTACCTTGAACCCTCTGAGTAGTGGCATATCCATATCTTGAATACTATGAGGGGAGGTTCTGGGATTCTTTCCACTAAAATAATTAAATTATAGAGTATTACTATTTAGTACAGAGGGTTCCTAGAATTAGTGAAATTATTGGGATACATTTATTCATTAAATTAATCAGTTATGTCTAATTCAGTAATCAATATAAAAGTACTAAGATGATAATGGTTATTTTTGTATAAAAATGTCAAGAAATACAACAAGTAATAACTATGATAAATATTTTACAAAGATAATGTCCAAACTAGAATGAATTTTCAAGTGCATCACATGCTCTTGCGCATAATACTACTATTGGAAATTGATGGTACTATTGTCCCTAACTGTTAATACACCTAAGGAGCATGGGTGTAAAATCATTTAATGGAGACTAATGAATTAAGAATATGAAAATTCTATTATAATTCTATCATTTATGCATTATTTTAGTTTTAGTCACAATATTCAGACAAGAGTGATAAAAACATGTAGTCCCATCTCTGAGGAGAAAGTTAATCAAGATTTGAATGTGATGATTATATTATCTTTGAGTAACGTGAAAGACAATTTACAATCATTCAATGCATCCCATTAATATATAATTTTCAACCAATTTCTCTTGTTTTTCTATAGATACAAACAAACAATATGGAGTAAGCACTTATATACATTTTAGGTAAGGTTCCGCATGCAATTTAGAACATTAAAGAAAGATCCATAATTAGTTATTATGGAGAATAAATTGGAAGAAAATGCTAAAAGTCCAATGTAATGATACACCAAAAGAACCTTCATAATTTTATTTAATTAATATAGGTTGGTTATTAAATAAGAGGATATTTTAATTGTATATAATGAAATATATTTATGGAAGTTTAAAACACAATGAACTGAATTGGATAAGCAAGAATTCTTATCATTTTCAGTGTATATTAATCAAATAAAAGTATTTTTTCTGACATATTTATTGGGTATTAAAAATAATATTCCTTTAAAATATGTGTATTGAAATACAGTAACCATGAAAGTATAGAAAAATTTCAATAAGTAAGGTGTATTCTCCATGCAGATGACAAAGGGTGATTCCTATGTCAGTGGTGAGAAGTGCACATGAATTCAATTTTCCCAGTGAATGATTCTAGTAGAATAAGTTTTTGAGTTTAACCAAAACATTTATCTCACATTTCCTTTGTACATAATGAGTCATTATTCCATGTTTTGTAATGAATGTTGTTATTGTTGTCTCAAACTCATCAAATAGTTCTGTGGTACTTGAATCATATGCAATAAGTGATGAATAAAAAAATGTAATACTTTTTAAAAAGTTGTGACTAGATAATTCTTTTTCATGAAAGACTAAAATAATGTAAAGGATATGAAAAGTATGGTATTTAGGCTTGGGAAAACTAAAAACTATTTTTATTATTGATGTCTTCAGTTTGGATAAATAAACCTTTGGAAATAAAGGTATGCCACAAAGATTTTTGAATGAGTTAGAAAGTGAGAGTGAACTATTTCAAGGAAAAGATAATGTTAAAGATAATTTCTAATATTCCATTAAGATATTAAGGAATGTTATAGTGAAGTATAATTACGTTCATAAGATATATGGTGCTTCATATTGGGATGACGAAGAATATCTTGATGAAGCAATCATGAATCATGATAATGTAGCATGGAGTAATTCATAGACACAAATTACGTTATCTATATCACAACATCGTTGTTCGTACGGAGGATCCATGATGAGTCTTACATATTAACAATGATAAAAAACATGTATCATGGACAAATTCCTAATCAAAAAATTTATACATTAAATTATTGAACTAAGTAGCATACATGTTTTAAATTGCAGAAACAGTCATCTTATCTCAAGATGTGATTTGTAAATAACGGTTAAATCTCATAATGGATATGCCAGCTAAAAATTAAAAAATGGATATCATACGAGTTAGATCATGATGGAATTTAATTATTTCATAGGAAATTTGTTTAGATGCAATGTGTTTGTTAGGATATAAATAAATTAGCATCATGATAAACACATAGTACATTTTTTGTAATTATCCTAATAGTTTGTTTGGATATTATATAAATCCCTAATTTAGAAAAATAGTCATAAAGTGATAGAATACATTTATATATAAGGGTGAAAATCTCTATTAGAGATAGTGGGAGCTAAATTGACTTGGATTTAGTCATTGATCGAGATACACAAATGGTTGGCATAGGAACAAGATCCAAAAGTACATGTGGAAAAGGAATGTTCTAAAGACACATACTTCATAGGAAGGTTAAAACTATGGTGATGGTTTTACATTAACTGTAGATAGTGATATATTGTTCATTGAGAATAATAACAACTACAAGTATGCAGTATATGGTAACCATATATGATTTAAAAGTCTAATTAAAAATCAATAATGGATTCAATGTATAAAATTACAAAGGGGATTCTTATTTTAAAAACTGTGGTGGGTATTCTAGAGATGATGAATTAGTAATACAAGTACAATACGAATAAGGAAAAATTGGTAATATGAAGTCCGTATGCCTAAATCCATTAGAATTTTACTTATAATAGATAACCTATAATATCATTTTAGTGTCCATTTCATGTCAAGATCAACTTATGTGGAAGGTGTCTGAACAAAGCAACTAGAAAGGGGTGATGACAACATATTTTTCATATAAGGGTTTTAAGTTACTAAAATATAGTTTTTGATTAATGTAAGAAATAAGATTTAGATAATTTATTTAGAATTAGTCATTTTCATGTGTCTAGTAGAGGTTAGTGGGAGTGAAAATGTTTTCCAAGTGAGATATGTTTAGTAACCTGTGGAAAATAGATATTGATCTTACAGTTAGTTAAGGATAGGATAAAAGTAATTCTACATTGTTTGACATAAAGTATAAACCTAAGTTCTATGGAAATGGATCTATCTAGGTAGAAGTAAATGATTCTTGGACATAGTCAATAATTCATATATTGACATATATTGAAAAAATAAATGTTTGAATAATTCACATTAATATTGGTTTCCAATATCACATGGCATAATATCTCCATGATAACATGTTTAGAACATGGGAGGAAATTAAAGTTGTGAGTTGAGTTCTATAGGCTTCATCAATAGATCAATCAAATATTCCATGATATGTACAAAAACTATTTTTTCCATTATATACTTTATAGTATTAAAATATAAGTTGTATCTAGGATCACTACATGTTAAGTAGTAAGAACTATCATATTATATCTTTATAAGTATAAAATATATGTACCTAGATAGTGGAGAAGAAAGATACTAGTCATTTTGGTAAACAAAATAATCTTCATCGGATCAATATGATATAGTATCACAATTACTCTAAGGTGATGAGCAAGTAATTATCATAAAACCTAGTGGTCGTGAAATCTAAAAATACAGAGTACATTGGAGCTTCTATGGAAGATGAGAAGTAGTAATTAAATGAAACAATTTTTTCCAGTTCTTGTAATCACACCTAGTAAGTTAAGTATTATCATAATGTAAATTATGATATTTTTACTAGATAATATTTCATGTTTTGATAGTGTACAAAATAGATATACTCAGACTTACCATCTCTTGGGAGTTTTTTCTCAAGGAGATGCAGTCGAAAATAGCAGAATAACCACATGAAGGAACTGTTGAAGACCCAGCAGCTAAAGTCATTACTCTACAGAAACATGATCTTCATCACAAGAGTAGCTAACAAGCATGGTTATAATTTTGCTCTAGTGCAAGTGGGAGTGTTCAAATTGTGGTTTCCATAGACCCAACTATACAATAATTTTGATTACCATATCTTTTAAATAGTTAGTTATGCATGATTTCTAGTTACCAATATATTGTATAATTTTCTATTCCCACTATTGATATGGTAATATTCATAGATTATTTGTCATATCAAAAGGTTATAGTAGATCCCTAACTTTAATGAGAACCTTAGGATATTATGACATTAATCTTATACTAAGGTCCCCTAGTTTAGAAGAATCATACTGATTGGGCACAACTGTTGTTAGACTATCAGTTTCTAGGGATTAATAAGCATTAAGACTTCTTGTCATGATGTTTTCACTTGGATATCTCTAGTAGTGAGATTATTGGGGAAAACCCACTAATAAGAACACCACATGTTTTGGTTGTCAATCGTTGTTCCTATCTACAGACATGTGTATTGGTCTACAGACATGAGACCAATATCAATGTGTGAAATTTGGTTTCATACATTGATGAAAGGAAAAAACCATGACATTGAAATCATAGTGAGTTAGCTTTTTTTGGGTATGTTATTGGTGGTATGACATTTGTTGAATGGTCACGAAATGATTTATAGCCTCTGAGTTCTGTAAGTTGTATATCATAGGTATGGTGGATCAGGATGGTGATATCTACATAAGTCATTGTCCAAAGTAGTAGAAAAGGTAATCCATCAAGATATATCAACAAATAATAATTCAATAAAAGGAAAATAACATAAGTGTGTATACTTCTTTATGAGATACTTAAATATAAAGTGAGTATTTTACACAATTAGTGTTCGTAGGTTGGTAGTAATTTCTATGAATATCCTTATCTCTTTAGGGACTTGATGAGTTTCTATAATCGTCTTATTGTTCTATGGATTTTATTCACTGCTATCGAGATAAGGGCCTAGAGGGTTACACATAATAACGTACTCAAGAATCATCCATATTCAGTTGAATAAGTACATTTCACATGGTGGGCCCCACTATGGGGTCCGAGTTTATTCCAAGTAATCGATCACTAAAGGAATAAATAAATTCATTATTATTGAAGTTATTACTAATTGGGATTGAATTTATTTAAATTATTTTCAAGTTAAGTAAATATGAGATAATATTAATAAAATAAATATTAATTTAATATTCAAGGTTCATTTAACATTTGGCGGGAATAAAGAGTCGAGTTAAATGATTTTGTTTTATCATGTAATATATATATATTTATATATTATAGGTATGTGATAATATTATAAATAACGTTGACATAGTTTAGTTCTTCATAGTTATTTATTTAGTGGATGCGAAATTAAATTGGGGCCGGGGAACCCAACCGGGTATTTAGGAGTTGCGCTTTAAATTGTGAGAGAGGATCTCTTTCAATGGGATATTAATTCATTTTTGAATGAGATGATCCCTATCTTAATTTTTTCTATATATAGTCTCTCCATCTCATGTGATGATCCAAAAATACCATCATGAATTGAATCCACAGGATCATGGTGATCGTCATGACATCAAAGGCATCCTCAGATTTATTTACTATCACCCAGAATTCGGAAAGTGATGTTAACGATGATTTTAAGAACATGTGTACAATCTAGGGGGTTATTATTATTGATGCCTTTATAAAAGATATCCATTTACTAGTTTTAGTAGAGCATGAATTCTGATGTAAACATGTATTTTTTCAGTTTTAATTTATGTGATCTATTAATTTATGTGAGAGACATTAACTATATCTATGCTCAGATTTGTTGGAGATGACAATTCCCATCATCCTATCAATTTTTTTAAAATACCCATCCCTCCATCTTCTTCTATGGGCCTTAGTTCCTTCATTAATATGGTTAAAATTGAGAAGAACATTATGAGAGGTGATGAATAATGAATATAGAAAATATGTTTATATATCTATTATCCAAAGGCGATAATCTTTTACAATTCTACCATTTATCTTAATTTTATTTAATTAATATTTAACTAAATCAAGTTATTTTTATATATGAAATGTTTGGGTAATCATACTTGAGATTAGAGAAGGTTTTAGTTAATCTATTGAGAGTTGGTTTAGAAACAATTAGTGGAAACCCTCGAGATAAGTTTACGTATAGGTAATATTAAATGGTTTGGGTAATGACCATAGATAAAATCATTTAAACCTATAGTTTCATAGATTGAGAATAAATTTTCATGATTTTTCTATCCCAGTAATGATATTCTATGATTATATCATAGGTCAAATTGATCATTATATCTTTATGCTTAAACATTCCTTTTTTGTTTTTCCAATGGATTTAAATAGAATACATCGTGCTAATAATGAATGTGAGGACAATGCAATGATTTTCCACCTGAGAAACCAAATGATATGGGAGATGGATTTTGGAATATTGTTTCTATGCTCATGAATCTTTATCCATATATGAATCATGCTTATGTTACAAATGATCCATGTAGGTAAAAGATACTATTGCTTCAATCCTAAGGCATCATACCCCTTCTTTTAGTGGGTATTCTTATCCACTAGTGGTTTAGTGATGGATCCACACCATTGAGAAAATGTTTTTTATTATCTAATTCTTTGATGTTGAATTATTTTGATCCATTTATCATTTTTAAGGAGATATAAATTAATTGTGGAATCTTATTAAAAATATATTGGAAGTGGAATAAATTGAATCGATGGAATTATAATAGTTTTAGAGTTTATTTTTCAGTTAGTACATCCCTATAATTTTACATAAAAATATATATAATGAATTACTTGAGCTTATTTAGAGGAATTAAAAATATATTATTACCAATGTGGATATATTTTTATGAATATTAAGGACTACCTTTGGTTTAATCATAATACTTTAATGTAAAATTGATTGATTATTTGGTGGCTTAAAACTAATTCCTTAAAATGAATTTTCTATAATAGACTTTAGTATCTATATAGAAATAGTTCAATGTGACCTCAATGTATGAATGGGATTTTGGTATTTCCTTCATTCCTAGGGTTTTGATAAGAAAATAACGATGGAATCTAATAAGAATATAGAAAAATCATTTGGTGGAAATAAATTCGGGTCATCTACATACAAAATATTGGGGAAGAAACATCAAGGGAATTTCATGAATGAAATAGGGAGGGTCATTAAATATAGAAAAGATGGTCATAAAGTCCATGAATATAGAATGGTAATGAAAAGGAATATTGATATAATTGAGTAAATGAATATATAAAATAATTCAACACCCATACTCAAATTCTTAAAATTAATAGAGTTTGGTCATAATTCCATCTAGTCCATGAATAAAAACGTTTATGATGATTATAATCTCCATAAACCTCTTAAGACCAACAAAATAGGGAAATATCATTTGATCGTGATTGCTAAAGTGGTTTATGAGTGTTACATGGTTAAAGGTACTCTTATCATCATATTTAGAACAACTAATGTCTTATTTTATATTGGATCTACCCATTCAGTTATATATATGTACATTGAAAAGGGTTTAAAATTACCACCATAATGAGTAAATGTTATGTAAGTGGTGAAAACTTATAATGGTATTATGGTCACATCTCTAGTATATAGTTAATATCAAATTGATATTTGTTGGAATTTGTTTCCTGAAAATCTTATGATTCTCCCTTTAGTTGAATTCTATATTATCATAGGTCTGTATTTACTTTCTTTATATAGTGTTCATATAATTTTCTAGGGAATGAAATTCACATATCACATTCAGAGTGATCATATGATTGTTTATCAGTGCAAGGATGAATAAAAACTTCCAATGTGAATTGCTTCAATATTGTGGGTTTTAATTCCTATCCTTTAAGGGTGTCAAACAATGATGGTTGGGGAGAAAGTAAAAATTGATTATATTCCTATTGTATGGTAGTTTTTATGTATATAATGAATATTTAACTAGTCTAAATCCAAATCCTAATGTGGATTTATTTATAGAACTCATACCTGGTTCTACACATACTTGAAATACAAAGTATATAATAGCCCTAATTGTGTTGTAGTAATTGATGACGAAACTCCAAAATAATCCTAATCAGGGATATATATGCCCTAGTAAATCACCATAGGGTTAATATATTATTTTTGTTAAGAATAAAGACGTGTTATAGTGTGTTTTCATTTATTTCCAGGAACATAACATGTCACGACCCGTCCTCGGGGCCCGTGCCGTGACTACCCCAAACCCGCCTTCCATAAGACAGGGGCTGGCGACTAGCACCAAGGCGTAAATCCCGGTAAAAAGGGAAGGCATTTCCATTGTAAAGTAAACAAGAACCACATAGTAAGCAAGAGGAAAAATTAAACACTAAGTAGAAACTGTGTACAACTGTAAGTGCAGAAAGTAAGTGGGCCAGTATACAAACCCAAACTGAAAGTAAAGTACAACTCGAAAGGGAAAACAACAACTGAAAAGTAAAAGACACTACGCTGAGCTGTCCACTGGAAATCCCACCTAAAGGGTTCGTACAGATAGCTCCACTGCTCCTCGGGTCCCACCTTCCGCTCCGAGTGCGTCCCGCCCAGTGATCCACCTCCCGGTACCGTCCTGCTCTGCAAGCCTCAACCACGATCAGTGATGTCTGTCGTCTGCAACCAACACAACGTAGTGTGGGCATAGCCCGTGTAGGGGTGAGTATAAGCTACTCTGTAGGGACCCCGAGACCCCTGAAGGTCTCCCAAAATCCATAAATGATAAACCACAAAGGAAAGATACAATCACAAAGTAACAAGTGACACTACTTAGGTATATGCCCATACACATACCTAAGTCATCAATTCCAATACTCTTCAACCTCCGAGCCCAAGTATATCCCAGTCCACACAGGAATGTATACGTATTCTACACAGGTAAACAAACGTAATCCACACAGGATATCACAACACAATCCACACAGGAAAGTAAAGAGGATTCATATCACACAGGTATACTTCTTCGAAATATGATATAGATGATCACTGATCCATCTAAGTCTTCAGACCCACAAAGGATCGATAGGTACTAACCCTCGCAAAGACCCACACAGGATCAGACCCACACAGGATCTGTAGGCGTTGGCTCACACAGAACCGCTGAGCACTGACCCATAGAGGATCATACCCACACAAGATCGGTAGCACTGATCCACATAGGATCACTGAGTTCTGTAGTCATCATCGTCGAATCTACTGAGGATCTCTGCACATTCGTCGTCGCAGTCACAATAGCAGTCGCAGCCAGCTCTAGGGTTCCCGCACACAACAAGCTCGTTCGGGAGCGTCCACTCCATGAGCCGAGAGGCTGATACATCAACTGACACATAGTTCAGATTTGATGTATCCAAAAGTTCCTTATCGCCAACAGGAACTCAACATCGCAGGCGGCGCATCAATCGGACGCCCGGTCTGAGAGTTATGGACTTTTTCGTTCCAGGGGCCTGGTTGGTTTTTAAGGCAAAACCAACCCGACCGTACTTCTCCTGCATCCAAACCTCGGGCGGAGTATGCCAAAAGATCCGTCTCACTAAGAGGAAACCAACAAAGTCGACGGCACGTCAATCAGACGTCCGTAGCTCAAGATATGAGCGTTTCCGCTCCGAGGGCCCGGTTGGTTTCGTGTACGAACCAACTCGGCCGAACCCAAAGTATTCCGAAACCTTGAGTGCAATATGTCAAAACGATCGTCTCTTTCCAAGGATCGTGTCACCACTGACGGCGTGTCGATCGGAGGTCCGTAGCCCGAGTTATGGGCAATTGAACCCAAACTGTCCGAAAATGGGGGTTTCGGGGCCAGACCGACCCGGCCCGAGACCCCCCGGTCGCCCCGAAGCGGGTCGACCCGCCCCCGAACCGGGTCGACCCGCCCCGGTCCGGGTCGGCCCGGCCCGACGCGGCCCGACCCATCCCCGCCTGGGCGCGGCCCGGCCCGGCGGCCAGCTGGGCACATCACGCCCAGCGCGCTGCCGGCTCGGCCAGTGGCCGAGCCATTTCAGCTGGGGGGGGGGGGGGGGCGCCTGCCCCCCTATGTAACCGCGGCCCCCCACAATTAAGGGTGGCCGTTTTGGCCAGCCGGCCGGGGGTTTGAAACCCCGTTTGCACACCGGTCCGGCCGGCCCGCCCTGGCTGGCCGGCTCCGGCCTCCACGGGACCTGCGATGGCCGGTCCCCTTATTCGCCGACACCGGCGGCCCGGTCCGGCCGCTGGTCACCTTGCTCCGCCGCGGCCCGGAACCGGCCGTGACCCTTGTCGTCTGGTGTGGTGCGACGACACCGCACCCCTCCGCCGCAGCCCCGCTCTAGCCGCGGCGTCTTTTGTTTTCTTTGATGCGGCGCGACGGCGTCGCGTTCTTAAATTTCTTTCCACGGTGTGGCGCTACGGTGCAGCGCATTTCCTTCCGCAGGAATCCACGTGGTGCGACGGCACCACGCTCTCTCGTACCAACCACAAAGGAACCAATACGAAAATTAAGGAGGAGGGTCGGCCGTGTTTGTGCAGTCCGACCCCCTCGCGTTATTCGATAACAAATGGTTTAAATCTACGAAGATCGTCAAGTTGGTAATCACGAACAAATAAATAAATAAAACCCCTACCTCGGTTCAAGAACGGTGTTCGTCAACGAGCCGTGGAAGACGAGCATCGCGGAGGTCGGGCGTCGCGGGAAAAGAACGTCGACGTCACGAAGCGAGGATTCGAAGTCGTTGACGGTGATTTCGTCGCGGAAAACCGTCGCAGAAGAGACAGCACGGAAGAAGAACGTCGCGTCGTGGATACGGCGTCGCGGAAGAATCGTGTTCTTCGGCGGAGAAGTTATTCGTTGAAGAATGGTGTTCTTTGCGTTCTTCATCGAGGTTGAAGAAGATGAAGACTTCACGCTTCCCAATCCTCTCAAGGTGGAAAAACTCTAACAATAATAAAATAAGACCAAGTCTTATTTTATTAACACAACCAAACCATTTGAATTTCAAGAGTTTAAATTTAAGTAACTCACTTTATTAATTATAACAAGTTGTCAAAAATTAATGAAAGTTATTTAATGGGGAGTTAAGAAAGTGAGGGGTTAAGAGAGTTAAGGGATTTGAAGACGTGGGGGGTTCGTGTGGGCCCCACCCTTTCAATTATCCACACATGGGAAGTTGGGTGGATGTGGGCCCCACCACCAACTTCCCATGAGAGAAAATAACCACTTTGAAAAGAAATAAAATTGATTCAACAATTTTATTTTCTTTTTAATTAAATACCATTAATTAACCACTTCTCCCGCACAAACGCAACTACGGTAAAGGTTCCCTTAAGCGATTACTGGCGTTGCGAGTTTATCGGTGCCCTCAGAATTCGATTCCGAGCACTGGTTCAAAAGTTAGAAATTCACACTCGTTCGTTCACTAATCGTACCTGAGCCAAAGTTTGGAAATTGATTCCGGGAACACCGGGCCTCGGAATCAGGTGCCGTTAGAAACCGCGCTCTCGTAAAATTCCAAAGAAAATTAAGAAAAAATTTCCCTTGAATTTTACGGGTTTTTACATTACTCCCACCTCAGGTCTTTATGTCCCCATAAAGATACATCATAACTAGGGAAACAAATGTGGGTATTGAGCATGCATCTGAGCCTCCCGCTCCCAAGTGATCTCCTGGAGGTTCCCGTGCTGCCATCTGATGCGCACTAGAGGAATCGACCGTCCACATAGGACCCGCTCCTATCGATCCTCGACCTCCACAGGGACCTCCGTAAAAGAAGCCCCATCATCAACGTCAAGCTCCCCATGGTCAATGATATGCATCGGGTCGTGCACGTATCTCCTCAACTAAGACACGTGGAAGACGTCGTGCACTCGGTGCTGCTGAGGTGGTAGAGCCAGGTGATAAGCCACCTCGCCAATCCTGTTGAGGACCTGGAAGGGTCCAATGAAGCATGGAGATAACTTGCCGCCTCGACCAAATCTCCGTAATCCACGTCGAGGTGAGACACGCAAGAAGACGTGGTCACCATCGTCGAAGTATAGTGGCCACCGCCTCCAGACAACGTATGAATTCTTCCGGCTCTGAGCTGTCCTCATCCGCTGCTAGATGACCTGGACCTTCTCTGTCGTGGCCTGGACCATGTCCGGTCCCACAAGTGCTGACTCCCCAGGGTCTGTCCAGCACAAAGGAGATCTACACGGTCGGCCGTAAAATGCCTCATACGGTGCCATCCCGATGGTGGAGTGGTAGCTGTTGTTGTATGCAAACTCCACCAAGGGTAGGTGGTCCTCCCAGCTACGACCAAAGTCGAGGACACATGCGCGAAGCATGTCCTTGAGAGTATAAATGGTCCTCTCCATTTGACCATCCATCTGAGGGTGAAAGGCGGTGCTCAAACGTAGCTGTGTCCCGAACGCCTCTTGCAACCCCTTCAAAAGCTGGGAAGTAAAGCGAGCATCTCAATCGGAGACGATAGATGATGGCACACCGTGAATCCGAACAATCTCCAAAACGTAAATTCGTCCCAAGCTCTCCACTGAGCTCTGCTCTCTGATGGGTAAGAAGTGAGTCAACTTGGTGAGTCGGTCGACAATCACCCAGATGGAGTCGTGACCTCTGGAAGTGAGTGGAAGTCCAGTCATGAAGTCCATAGATATCCCGTCCCACTTCCACTCCGGGAACTCCAAGGGATGTACCAAGCCTGCTGGTACCTGATGCTCTGCCTTCACCTGCTGGAAGGTGAGACATCGAGAAATGAACTTTGCCACAGCCTTCTTCATGCCTGGACACCAGTGCTGTCATCTGATATCCTGGTACATCTTCGCCACTCCAGGATGTACCGCTAAAGGATAAGTGTGAAACTCTTTCAGTACCTCCTCTCGTAAAGAGACTGGTACCAAGCTACGTCCTCTGAAAAGGATGTCGTGCTCTGCTCCAAAGGAGAAACCATCAGGTGCCTGTCCTGAGGATATCTGTTCACGCCGCGTCTCACAGTCAGCGTCCCCACGCTGTGCCACTCTGACCCGCTGTAGTAGAGGAGGTGTGACTGTGAGAGACTGAAGGAAGGCTGATCCATCTCTATCCACGAAGGATATCTGCAAAGAGGCTAGCTGCTCTGTCGCCTCCTCATGTAGCTGAATGCCCGTCCTCCTGCTGAGAGCATCAGCTACCACGTTCCCCTTCCTAGGAATATAGACTATCTCAAAGTCATAGTCCTGGTGGAACTTGATCCATCACCGCTATCTCAGGTTCAGTTCCTTCTGCGAGAAGATGTACCTGAGACTCTGATGGTCAGAAAAGACTGTAAAGTGCTCGCCCATCAGATAGTGTCGCCATGTCTTCAGAGCGAAGACCACTACTGCTAACTCCAGGTCATGGGTAGCGTAGTTCTGTTCATGCTGCATCAACTGACATGATCCCTAGGTGATCACTACCCGCTCCTGCATTAGGACGCAACCGAGTCCGGTCCCTGATACATCACAGTAGACTATGTACCCTACTCCCTCCTCAGGCAACCTCAAGATTGGTGCGCTGGTCAATCTCTATCTCAGCTCCTGGAAGCTCTGATGACATATGTCTGACCACACGAAGGGTTTCCCCTTATTCGTCAAAGATGAGAGTGGTGCCGCAACTATGGAGAAGTCTGGCACAAATCTCCGGTAGTATCCAGCTAGTCCCCAGAAACTCCGCACCTCCGACACGCTCCTGGGTGGCTCCCAAGCTAGCACTACCTCGATCTTCGCAGATTCCACTGCAACTCCCGCCTCAGAGATGACGTGTCCCAAGAAGTGGAGCTCACGTTTCCAGAACTGAAACTTCGAGAGATTTCCATAAAGCTGATGCTCTCATAGTATGTGTAGTACAACCCGTAAGTGGTAGGCGTGCTCCTCCTTAGTCGTCGAGTAAATCAAAATGTCGTCGATGAAGACCACGACAAATCGATCGAGGTATGGCTGAAATATCTTGTTCATGAGGGCCATGAACACTTCTGGAGCATTGGTTATGCCGAATGGCATAACCAAGAACTCATAGTGGCCATAACGACATCTAAAGGCCGTCTTCTGCACATCCTCGTCTCGAACTCTGAGCTGATGATAGCCTGACCTGAGGTCTATCTTCGAGAACCACCATTCTCCCTTTATCTGATCAAAGAGGTCATCAATCCGCGGTAGCAGATACTTTTTCCTCACTGTCACCTGGTTCAGGCGACGATAGTCGACACAAAGTTGTAAGCTCTCGTCCGCCTTCTTGGCGAACAATATCGGGGAAGCCCAGGGTGAAACACTGGGTCGGATGAACCCCTTGCCCTGCAAGTCCTCCAACTGTACCCGTAGCTCTCGAAGCTCGGCGGGGGCCATCCGATATGATGGAGTCGATATCGGGGCTATCCCGGGGTAAAAGTCAATATAAAAGTCTACCTCTCTGCGAGGAGGTAGTCCTGGAACGTCGTTGGGAAAAACGTCCGCAAACTGATCCACCACTGCAGGAAATCTAGGACTCCGCACGTCAACTGCTCCTAGGATGAGGCTAGCCAACTGATGAGTGATGGGCTGTCCTCTCCTCCGCGGAAGTCCATACTGTGCTTCAAAGGCTCCCTTCTCACCGATGAAGGTGAACCTGCTCCCGTCGGTGCGTACACATCGCACCTTGCGCCTATAACCGTCAATCTGTGCATGGACCGTAGATAACCAATCCATGCCCAAGATGACGTCGTAAGGCCTCGACGCCGCTACAAGAAGATCCCAGCCGAAGCTCTCACCTCCTAGAGTAAGCTCACACTGCCGGCACCAGTGCGTAATCGTCAAGTCTTCTCCCGTAGGAGTCTCTAGCCATAAGGATCGAGACAACGGCTCTGTAGGAATCTCCGAGCTCCGAACAAGGGAAGCGGCTATGAAAGAGTGACTCGCTCCTATGTCTATAAGAACTGCAGCAAGGGTGTAATAGACACAGATAGTACATCGAATCATCTCGGGCACGTCGTGGTCGTAGGCCTCTGCTGCCTAGAGCTGTGCCTGTCTCTGCCCGCCAGCTCCCTGTGGTCGGGGTGGACCTCCTGGTGGTGGTGGTGGTAGAGCCTCAAAGCGTCTCCCACCACCTACTGCTCGGCCAGCTCCCCTGCCTCGTCCCCCTCCTCCCTGCGGACCGCCATGGTCGACCCTATGCCTCTGCCTCTGTGGTCCCTCAACCGTCTACTGCTCCTCAGCACGGCGGGTTGGGCAATCACGAGCCATGTGGCCCTGCCCGCCGCACGAGTAGCACTGTCTGCCTCTCAAAAGACTGACTCTGCACTGTGTTCCCCACACTGCTGAGCCAGTGTCCTGAAGTCTTCTGCCTGAGGGTCTGGTCTTCCTGGACCCCGGAGACATCCGTCGACTGCCTGCTGCAGAAGACTCTGCTACGTGCCACCCTGCGGTGGGTCTCGACGTTGGTGTAGACTCAGCAAGAAATCTCTTGATCAAAAGGGCCCGCTCCAGTAATCCTGTCTGAGTCAGAATGCTAAGGGAGATCAACGATGCCCTGATCTCATGTCTCAATCCCTGCTCAAAGGTCCGGACCCGGAAGAATGGGTCCCGTACCATGTCGGGAGAGTAGCGCGAGAGATCGGTAAATCTCGCCGAGTACTGGGCGACCGTCATGCTGACCTGTCGCAGCTGAAGAAGCTCCTGAATGCGCACCGCACGGAGGGTGGCTGGGTCGAACTCCGAGCAGAAGAGGCTCTCAAAGTACGTCCAAAGTAGAGATGCATTATTGTGCACCTGAAGCATCAAGATCCACCATCGGCCCGCTGCTGCATGCAGTAGGCTCGCAGCGAGGATCCCCATGAGGTCTGCTGGTGTCCTCACTAGCCTGAAAACTCGTACGACTGCCTTAAGCCAGTCCTCGGCTGCCTAGGGGTCTGTCTCCCTGCCGAACCTGGGCGGTCGCTGGCGCTGGAACTCATGCAGTGCACTGAGGTGACGTGCATCGTCAGCGGCTGGTGCTGGAGGTATCAGTGGCTCAGCGGGTAGAGCTTCTGCCGGTGCCACTGCTGACAAAGGGCCCTGCACTGAGGCATCGTCGCTCGGTGGGCTGTCATCATGCTATACTCTCGGAACGCTAGCTAGCTACCGTCATGGGGCCATCCTGAAAAGGAAACTGGTGAGCCACGGTCAGAATAATATACCTGGTGAGATGATACAAGGTAATCACAAAGAAAACTTCAAACACACATGCAATCAATGTTTTCATGTATTAAGTCGGAAATCAGAAGTTAGGGTCCTGGTGTACGGATACGTCGGCTGCCACAGCAACACTGGACTCCCTGGATTGATAACCACACCCAATATGCTTAACACTATTGCTTCACATAGAAGAAAGATCAGAGTCTGCGGTAGAACCGAACTCCTATGATACCAATTTGTCACGACCCGTCCTCAGGGCCCGTGTCGTCACTACCCCAAGCCCGCCTTCCATAGGCCAGGGGATGGCGACTAGCACCAAGGCGTAAATCTCAATAAAAAGGGAAGGCATTGCCTTTGTAATGTAAACAAGAACCATAGAGTAAGCCAGCGGAAAAAGTAAACACTAAGTAAAAACTGTGTACAACTGTAAGTGCGGAAAGTAAGTGGGCCAGTATACAAACCCAAACTGAAAGTAAAGTACAACTCGAAAGGGAAAACAACAACTGAAAAGTAGAATCCACTACGCCGAGCTGTCCACTGGAAATCCCACCAGAAGGGTGGGTACAGATAGCTCCACTTCTCCTCGGGTCCCACCGTCCGCTCCGAGTACGTCCCACCCAGTGATCCACCTCCCGGTACAGTCCTGCTCTACAAGCCTCAACCACGATCAGCGTTGTCCGTCATCTGCAACCAACACAACGTAGTGCAGGCATAGCCCGCTCATGGGTGAGTATAAGCTACTCAGTAGGGACCCCGAGACCCCTGAAGGCCTCCCAAAATCCACAAAGGATAAACCACAAAGGAAAGATACAATCACGAAGTAAAAACCGACACTGCTTAGGTATATGCCCATACATATACCTAAGTCATCAATTCCAATACACTCCAACCTCCGAGCCCAAGTATAACCCAGTCCACACATGATAGTATACGTAATCCACACAGGTAAAAAAAACGTAATCCACACAGGATAGCAAAACACAATCCACACAGGAAAGTAAACAGGATTCAGCTCACACATGTATACTTCTTTGAAAGACAATAGAGATGATCACTAATCCATCTAAGTCATCGGACACACAAAGGATCGATAGGTACTAACCCCCACAAAGACCCACACAGGATCATACCCACACAGGATCTGTAGGCGTTGGCTCATACAGAACCGTTGAGCGCTGACCCACACAGGATCGGACTCACACAGGATCGGTAGCACTGATCCACAAAGGATCGGTAGCACTGATCCACAAAGGATCGCTGAGTGATGTAGTCGTCGTCGTCGAATCCACTGAGGATCTCTACACAGTCGTCGTCGCAGTCACAGTAGCAGTCGCAACTAGCTCTAGGGTTCCCACACACAGCAAGCTCATTTGGGAGGGTCCACTCCACGAGCCGAGAGGCTGATACATCAACTGACACATAGTACAGAGTTGATGTATCCAAAAGTTCCGTATCGCCAACAGGAACTCAACGTCGCAAACGACGCGTCAATCGGACGCCCGGTTGAGAGTTATTGGCTTTTTCATTCCAGGGGCCCGGTTGGTTTTTAAGGCAAAACCAACCCGACTGTACTCCACCTGCGTCCAAACCTCGGGCGGTGTATGCCAAAAGATCCGTCTCACTAAGTGGAAACCAACAAAGTCGACGACACATCAATCAGACGTCCGTAGCTCAAGATATGAGCGTTTCCGCTCCTAGGGCCCGATTGGTTTCGTGTACAAAACAACCCGGCCGAACTCAAAGTATTCCGAAACCTTGAGTGCGATATGTAGAAACTACCATCTCGTTCCAAGGATCGTGTCGCCGCTGACGGCGCGTCGATCGGAGGTCCGTAGCCCGAGTTATGGGCAATTGAACCCAAACGGTCTGAAAACAGGGGTTTCGGGCCCGGACCGACCCGAACCGAGACCCCCCAGTCGGCCCGACGCGGCCCGGCCCGGCTGGGCGCGTCCCGGCCCGGTGCGGCCCCGCCCTACTGGGCGCGTCCCGGCCCGGCGTGGCGCGGCGCGGCCCAGCCTGGCCGACTAGCTGGGCACAGCGCGCCCAGCGCTCTGCCGGCTCGGCCGGTGGCCGAGCCGTTTCGGCAAGGGGGGGGGGGGGGGGCTGCCCCCTATGTAACCACGGCCCCCCGAAATTAAGGGGGGGCTGTTTTGGCCAGCCGTCCGGGGGTTTGAACCCCCGGTTGCACACAGGTCCGGCCGGCCCGCCCTGGCCGGCCGGTTCCGTCCTCCACAGGATCGGTGACGGCCGGTCCCCTTCATCGCCGACACCGGCGGCCCGGTCCAGCCGCCAGTCACCTTGCTCCGCCGCGGCCCAGAACAGGCCACGACCCTTGTCGTCCGACGCGGTGCGATGGCACCGCACCCCTCCGCCGCGGCGTCTTCGGTTTTCTTTGACGCGGCGCGACGGCGTTGTGTTCTTAAACTTTTTTCCACGGCGTGGCGCGACGGCGCCACACATTTCCTTCCGCAAAAAATCCGCGTGGTGCGACGACACCACGCTCTCCCGTACCAACCACAAAGAAACCAATATGACACCACGCTCTCTCCTACCTCGGTTCAGGAACGATGTTCGTCAACGAGCCGCGGAAGACGAGCGTCGCGGAGGTCGGGCGTCACGGGAAAAGAATGTCGACGTCGGAAGGAGAGGATTCGAAGTCGTTGACGGTGATTTCGTCGCAAAAAACCATCGCGGAAGAGACGACGTGGAAGAAGAACATCACGTCATGGATACGGCGTCGCGGAAGAACCGTGTTCTTCGGTGGAGAGGTTCTTCATTGAAGAACGGTGTTCTTTGCGTTCTTCGTCGAGGTTGATGAAGATGAAGACTTCACGCTTCCCAATCCTCTCAAGGTGAAAAAACTCTAACAATAATAAAATAATACCAAGTCTTATTTTATTAACACAACCTAACCATTTGAATTTCAAGAGTTTGAAATTAAGTAACTCAATTTATTAATTATAACAAGTTGTCAAAAATTAATGAAAGTGAGTTAATGGGGAGTTAGGAAAGTGGGGGGTTAAGAGAGTTAAGGGATTTGAAAAGGTGGGGGGTTCGTGTGGGCCCCACCCATTAAATTATCCACACATGGGAAGTTGGGTGGATGTGGGCCCCACCACCAACTTCCCATGGGAGAAAATAACCACTTAGATAAGAAATAAAATTGATTCAATAATTTTATTTTCTTTTTAATTAAATCCCATTAATTAACTTCTTCTCCCGCACAAACGCAACTACGGTAAAGGTTCCCATAAGAGATTACCGGCGTTGCGAGTTCATCGGTGCCCTCGGAATTCGATTCCGAGCACCGGTTCAAAAGTTAGAAATTCCCGCTCGTCCGTTCACTGAACGTACCCAAGCCAAAGTTTGGAAATTGATTCCGGGCACACCGGGCCTCGGAATCAGGTGCCGTCAAGAACCGCGCTCTAGTAAAATTCCAAAAAAAAATTAAGAAAAAATTTCCCTTTAATTTTACGGGTCTTTACATAACAAGATCACTACCAGGAACAAATATCCTCTACCAAAAATAAATGGTTTGTTTGATCAAATATAAGGAGTTAAATACTTTTATACAATTGAAATTAATTATATTTATAAATAATTTAGGTTTAATAAATATGATATACCTAGAAAGAAATTACCTATGATTTATGAGCATTATTAATTTATAGTGATTCCTTTTGGACATACTAAATCCCGTATTATCGGCATAGATTTAATGGATATATTCTTTATAGATTAACATAATCCGTTTCTAGTAGTATTTATAGATGATATTAATATATTTGAAAATAGTAATAATGATAATGATGATCATTTGATAATTTTACTGAACACTATGAGGAATGATATGTTTTATGGTAAATTTTTGAAGATTGAATTTTGGATTCAAAAATTTATAATTTTTGGATATATAATATCATGTGAGGGTATATCAACTAATCCTTCAAAGACAGAAGCTTTTGAGAAATTTCCTATATCAACTATGATGACATAGTTTTTTAGTTTTATTTGGTTAGATAGATACTACTATTTTTTTATGAAGTATTTCTTGAAACTGTATAGTCTACTCCCCATGTCCACTTAAAAGGGTTTTAAGTTATTATAGAGAGAACAATGTAAAGATAATTTCTAGGAGATGAAGAGATGGATGGTCAATGAACATATACTTACACTTCTCTGTACTAGAGAGAAGTTTATAATCTTTAGTGATGTATCAAATAACAAAACCAGATTTTGTACTCATGTAGAATGAGATAATAACAACTTATTCTACATGTCAATTTATGGTTCATGAGAAAAAATATTCGAATGTTGATTTAGAGTTAACAATAGTAATTTTTTAATAAAATATATAATGTAATTATCTTTATAGATAAAGTTATGATATTTATACTTATCATGAAATATTAATGTATATATTCTATCAGAATGAGTTGAATTTTTACTAGAGAATATGGTTGGAATTTCTTAATGATTATAACTATTCAATACATTACTGTTATGGGAGGGAAAATAATGTGACTGATGTTTTGATGTAAAATTTTGATCATTAAATACATAGGTAATGGGAAAATTGTATCTCTCTCAAATGATTGTTCAACCATATATCAATGTGAGGATTAAAGAGGCATAAAATGAAGATGTGGAACTGAAAAATAAAGTGAGAAATGTTCATGAGTTCATCCATGATTGGGATGGAGTGATATGGTTTATGAACTTATTATCTCTCTTATCAATACTATACTTGAAAAAATGGACATTGGAAGAATCTCATAGTCATTCATTATCTATTCAAATTGAATGTGCGATGACAAATAGAGATACGAAAGATTATTTATGGTAGGACAACATTAAAAGGGATATTTTAGAGTATCTATATTGATTCCTATTAGGTTATCTTGTTATAGATTTGTGAATTAATTCAAAGGTAATTTTATAACCATTACCCATACTTGAATTTAAATGGAAAAAACTTACCATGGATTTCATTGTCAGACTTACCAAAACATCTAAAGGTTACTTTTTAATTTGGGTTGCAGTTAATCTCCTTATGAGTTCATAAAAATTTATTTTAATTAGTGAATATTTATCAATTGTACAAAATTATTTTATATACATTACAGAAGTGGAAATATTTCATGGTGTACCACTTTCTATTGTATCTGGTCAGATTTCAAGGTTTATCTGGATGTTCTGAAGAATTATATGGCAGAATCAAGATACATATTTGATTTCTTGTACTAAATATCATCCTTAGATATATTTCCTATCTAATAAGACCATTTGAACTCTTTATTCCATATTTAATGTTTCCTATATAGATTTTAGAGGGGGTTCAGACCAACACATTCATTTAGTGGAATTTTCTTACAATAATAGCTTTCACTTAAGAATTCATATGAATCATGATGAAGACCATTATGGTAGGAAGTGAAAATGTCCTATATGATAGGTGAGGTTTGATTAATAAAGAAATTCGGACCTTATCTAGATGAAAAAACTAAAGAGAATATTAAATCCATTCCACAACACATAAGAATAGCTCAGAGTTAGATGAATAGTTATCATGCCAGTCGTTAGTAAGATATAGAGATTAGAGTTAGTGATAAGGTATTCCTATGAATATCTCATAAGAAGAAGGTTATAAGATATGGAAATAAGGGAATGTTTATCGCTAGATATATAGTTCCTCTTGAAATTCTTTATTACATTTGGATGGTTACTTTTCTTTTGGATTATCTACCAAATCACTCTCAAGTTTAAGATGTGTTCCACCTATCTTTCCCAAGGATGTACATACCTCATAATTCACATGTATTGATCCCAAAGGTCATAATTGTTTTGAAATATATCTCTTATTGGGAATAATTATTGGAAATTTTTGATTGTAGAGAGAAAGGGTAATGAAACAAGACCAGTTACTTGGTCTTTTTTTTGGAAAACCATAAATTAGAGGAATCTACTATGGAACATTAAGATGTGATGAATGATAAGTATCCTAATTTGTTTTAATTTGAGTGGTGGAGGTTTTAGGGATAAATTAATTTTAATATTGTTATAATGTAACATCTGGATATTTTATGATGTATTTGGCTTTAAATAAATTAAATGTATTCAATAGCATAAGATACATGAAAGCCCAACACCAAATGAACCCTAATATAGTATAACATTATAAATTAGAAGTTAAACTGATATATTGTAAGGAAATTACATGATTTTATAATTTTTTTACAAATTTATTATATAAATAATATATGTTGATAATTAAGTACTTAATTTAATGTAAAGTCTATATTCTTTAAAAAATATTTTTTTCACCGAAAATGGATTTTATTTACTTATGTGAGAAAACTTTTTAAATATTTTTTGACACATTTATAAAATTTATTTAAAAAGTTGAAAATATCTGTTAAAATCATAAAAACATAATTTCTTAGAGTGATTATTTGAGAACTTCTAAAAAGACAGATTTTTTTGATGAATAGTAAAAAATACCGAGTTTTATTGAAAATTGTATTTTTATTTTAAGAATTTATTAAGTTAAATTTTATTTTAGAATTGTATTAAATGTAAAATTAGTTAATTTATAATCCAAATATGTTTTTTATAATTAACTTAATGAATTTTGTTAGTATAGAGCTTTTTATATTTCAAAAAAACCTTTTTTCTAGAAAAATACTTTTTATCATATTTTTTGGGTTTAATTTAAATTAAATTCTTTAAATTATATTAATTGAATATTGAAAATTGGATTATATGTTTTTACTTATGTGTTTATAATTTGATAGATAGGTCCACATTATTTTTGGTCTTTAAAAATAGAAACAATAGTAAATAATTTTCTCCTCGATAAGGGTAAATTGGGTAAAACAAGGTTGAAACCATGAGATAAGGTACCTAAATCATACCAAAACCTGTGTTGTTTTTAATTTTTTTTGTGACATTTGACAATATCCATCCCAAATTTTTATATATGTCAATTTGGAACCATTTTACATTTATATTGGCCTTTATATTATTTTATGTAAATAAAATGCGATAATGTCACTCTCTTGAAGTTATATCTATAGAATTTTTATATAAGGATTGCAGAGAATAATGTTAGTTATAAATTTTTATTTCAAACATTACTTTTATTTATCTTGGTTATTATAACACCCCTTGTTTTTATGGATAATTATTTTTAAAAAAATTTAATTTCTTTGATAGATTACATTACATTAAACACCAAGTTAATATAATGTTACACACAACACCAAATTAATCCCGTGATACATAATACACCATGTTAATCATTCATTAAATAAAAACCTATATTAGCTTACATTACACAAGACATTAAGTTTTACAAAAACCACAATATATTATTAATATTGTTATTTTAAAACATGACCTTTATAACCTATAAATTAAACATAATGATAGTAACATTAATAATTTATTTTTAAATATTAATTATAATTCTTTTATATAAATGGATTTTATTTAAAAAATACATAATTTTAAGTAAAGTATTTATATATTTCAAAAATACTTTATTTTTAAAAATAATTATATTTCTTTTTATGAACATTAATAATTTTTCCCCCAATTTTATAAAATTAATTTGAGAAAAAAAACTAAAATATTAAAATAATAATTTCAAAATTATCCTAGGGTGATTTTTTTTGTTTTTTCTAAAAAGTTTTATTTTTTGATGTATAATGATAAACACTACATTTTCATTGAAAACTAAATTTTCATTAAATTTTTTTATAAAGTAAAATTACTTTCAAATTTATTTTAAAAACTAATTATTTCAATTTTACATCCATTTATCTAATTTATGTAACTGTAATCAATTTTATATTGAATTTATATACAAAAACATTTCAATCTTTCAAATGTTTTCCTTTGAACACCATACCTTCTCATCACGTCTTCGGAATTAATTGTTAATTAAATATGGAAACATATGTGAATAAAATTTATAAAATAGATTCAAAATTTTTAATCATAATAATTTATATTATCTATTAATTTGAACAAATTTTTTTATGAAAAATAATAGTAAATATACTAAAAATTATTTACTACGGTTAAGGTAAAAATTTGTTAACCCAGGGGTTAAACAAAAATCATGAATGTCAAAATGATCTACAGAAAAGTATAAATTAAATTTTATGGAAATATCTAAACCTTATCCTATATGAATTTATAATTTTATCCATTTTGACCCTTTTTTATTTAAAGAAAATGGGTACAATTTTTATTTTCAAAAAATGTACAAGTGTTTCACTCACCTCACTTATAAAAGGTAACCCAAAATCCTCTAATCATCACACCATATAACCATTTTGGTTCTGCCTATTCTATTAAAAACAAAATTACAACTTCCATCATCCCTTCCTAGAATCCTTTTTTTGGTTATAAAGCTAACCTAGTAAGGCATTTTATGCATTCTTATGGATGATACCTGAAGAAGAGGTAACGTTCATCAACGAGCATTTTGGTTTTATTTCCTCATAAAACACCTAAAATTGTGATTAATTTTTTTTAATATAATAAAATAAATATCTTTCTTATAATTAAATATTTTTATGTAAAGGTCATGACCTACAACCATTTCCACTTCCATAAAATGGTTTACAAAATCATCATCTGTGTGTACGAAAAACTACCACATCGTAGACCAATGTCATTCATTTTTCAATTACAACCTTTTTAGAATGGAAATAATGGTTGATTTATTATATATATGTAAAATGTATTATATTACTATAATTTTTTAATTATAATATTAGTCATACCTTCAATATCTCCATTCTGTGGGAATAAGATTACGTTTCTCAGGTGTACGAAAATTTACCGGATCATGAAGCTAGGTAATTCATTCATGCATTACCTGGAAGGTATTAATGATGATTTTCATGAAAATATTTTATATACTTGAAAAAAATTATATAATAATAATATGTTATTTAACTTTAATTATTTAAATTCATAGGAAAATAGAAATATATTTCATGCATTCATACGGCCTACCATCACAATCAGTATTGTATTTCATTTTCTATCAATAAACTTTATGGTTTAATATAAATAGAAATATACATAATATATGTGATTTTATCTAATGGATAATTTTTTTATATTATAGAACCATGATCAAAGTAAGAGGAATGAAAACAACTAATGAATACATACATGAAAAATGGTTATTTCCTGAAATATGACTTTAAAGTGGAATGGTTAATAAATATGTAATAAAAGGTCATAAGTAAATAATATATGGTAGGATAAATAAAAGTATGGTATATTAATATACGAATAATAAAATTATATTTATTAAATTTGTGGTTTTAATGTGTATGATAGAAGTCAATACTTAAGGTAAGGGATTTTTATCCTCTCTTTTATTTCTAGGAGACATTTCAAAATTCCTTAAAATTTCATTTATGTTAATTATATAAAAAATAATCTGACAAGTAATATCATTAATCTCATTATATTAATGATATTTGATGTTTCAATTTATGTTTTTAATTTATGGGGATTTAATTAAGAAGTTTACTAAAGTAGTAAGGCATTTCTAGTCTCTCTTTTATTTTTAGAAGACATATAAAAATTAACCACTCATTTATTTTATGTGGGGTATACATTGATTCATTGAAATGTAATATCAAAAATCACATTATTTTAATTATATTTAATGTTTAATTTGATTTTATGATTTATTTATGGGTTTGATGGAAAATAATATGAATGAATAAGTGATTTCCATCTCACATTATATTTCTTTGAGACACATTCTATATTCATGTCATGTTTCTTTTATGCGGTTTTAATAATGAACATGGATTTATTTTTTGATTATTATCCTTATAATTATAGGTATTTATATATCAATTTTATAATATCTCCTTCATGTGTATTATTATTCAATTTAAACAAATTGGTAATGATTTTAGGTTACAATAACATCGTTTTTTGTGATTGTTTATGATTATGTTTCCTATGATAAAATCCTATTATCCATCACTCCAAAAAATAATTCCTTATCCTATCCTCTAAGTATTCATGAAATTATAAAGTTATATTACCATTTCGCACCCACTTTTACTTAAAATATTATATAAAATGTTTTTATGAAAATATTACTTTGTTTCTATATTCGGTTGAAAATACATTTTCCTACAAAACCATGTTTTTAAAAATGTTTTCAAAAATGTTTTATTATTATACTATTATTTTTAAAAGAAAATTATACCCATGATTTAATTTTTTAAAGTTTATTAAATGGGTTTTCTTATTATTTTCTAAACAATTCATGTATGTATTTTATTAAAAATGTAAAAGGAATTATTGTTTTCATAACTACGAAATGAAAAAAAACATCCTTTCATAATGACCAGGATTTTATTTGAATATTACTTTATAAATTTTCAAGTTTATTTTCAATGAAATATATTTTAAAAAAATTCTAATTTTAAGATGTTTTTTTCAAATTGAAAAATATATTTTCCTCAAGAAATATTCTAAAAGACCGATCAAAATTTTATCCTTCTAAGAAGAAATATATTGATGTTACCTATTCCTTATTAAGTATTTAATCCAAGGTTATCATTCTTATAATTTCTCTAAATGGGATTTTATGATGGTATGCTTCTTATGAAACCAATTTCTCTTCCATAATTTATAATATTATAAAATTCTTATAAAACCTATTTCTTTTTCCTCAAGTTATGCTATGTTGAATTGAAGAAATGATTGTAAAACCTATCTATTTTCTACAGGTCACGATATGAGGAAATGTATATGAAATCCATTTCATATAATTGGTTATGATATCATGAATGTTTTATGACATTTTTTGGACACATAAATATGGTTTTCATTATGATATTGGTGGGGCCTATATCTCCCTACAATGCATTGGGTAAATATTAATATCTCATGAGATAGACAAGACTATAATGGGGAGTGAACCCAGTTCAGCAAGGAAATTTGTCTTCTATGATGATATTTGTAGTGAATCAAGAATACTACGATGGTTCTATGAGTGCATCCATTCTACTATGATAGACTTGAAAATGTGGCATGATTAACATGGAAATGATTATATATGATTATATGTATGAAAAAAATATATGTCTTATGCCAATGTTAAGATCTCAGGGCTAAAGTTATCTTATTCTATTAAAATTAAAGTCTTATGAACTACTAATATTTATTCCATGACTCTTGATTATGAACATAAAAATGCAGGGTACAATTTTTAAATATTATTTTCCTGTTTTCATACCCTTATGTTCATATTATGATTACGTATATACCTTGTTGACCCTTATTGGTCATATGAGATCACCATTTCTTATGTTCCCCTTCCCTAAGTTATGGAGAATTTTATTATATATAATATGTCTAATAAGGGTGAATATTATGAAGCTTATAGTGGTATATGATGTAGTTTACCTATGAACTTGTTTGTTTTTATATTTTTATAAATAAAATATACTATTATGGTCCTCATGTGTCTGTTTGTGTAAATTAATTAATATTCATAAATAATGATGTATATATTTTTATGATAATACAAGGTAACTATAGTTGGAATCATTGGATAGTTTTAGTTAACCATTAGAAACTAAGATGATATAACCTTAGTGTGATCCTTACAAACATGTCTAAGGATAAATCTAATGACGATCCAATGTATAGGAAAATCTATAGTAATTTTGGTAAAGGATAGAGAGAGTGTATTTAAATAAATTAAATCCATGTCTAGATAATACAAGTAGATATATCTTGGGAACATAGGTACCTCGAGATAATAACTTTGAAAAGGGATCATTGATATTGACTCGATCATTACCTGGTGCATAACAATGATCATTACTTCATACCAAGTTCCACACACCCAAGTGATACACATTGTAAAACTAAAAACACTTTAAAAACCATCATGAAATATTTAAATAGATGGTTATCATGGATATCATAGGTTAATCATAAAGTTTCAAAGATATAAATGAAGGTATTAGGATTTATACATCTTATAAGTGACTTTTCATGATTATGTAGTTTTCCACTATGATTATCATTTCTCACTCTATGGGTTTTTGGTGTTAGTCAATCGTTGGATCGCAGTAGAACTATGTTGATATAGAGTGTGATAGATGATGCAATGATTTTCCTCCTGAGCATCCAAATGTTATTGGAACTAGAAACTAAAATCCAATTGCTATTTTCACACAACATTTTCAATATATGAATCATGATGGACTTAAAAATGAAGTAGGGAGGGGAAAAATTATATTGAGTCCTTCTTGAGTAAACATCCACCTTTTCTTAGCGGGTCTTCTAATCCCCTAGTTTCTTAACCATGGATCAGAATCAATGAAAATATATTTTTCATTCTCTAATGTTAGGAATGTGAAAAAGTCATTTTTTATCTACCATTTGGAAGGTTAAATAGATCAATTGTGTAATTTTATCATGAATATGAGGGAAGAGGGTGAAATTAACTCCATGTATTATGACATGTTGAAGAACATGCATTTCAATAAGTAATTTCCACATATTCTTTGTATGACGATAGAGAAGGAGTTCCTTGAGATAAAGTAAAATGTTGATTAATCCATTGGTACCTATGTGGAATATTTTACAAGATTTGTGAGGTACTATTATAGTATTATCATTCAACCTAAAAAAGGATGATCATTTCATTAGTTTCTTCAAACCAAGAATTTGAAGGAAATTATGAATAATAGACTTCTTGTACATCTGAAGAGATTTTTTGATGTTATATCATGGTTTAAATAGTGGTCGAAGATAGGTATCTATCTCATGGTTTTTATATGAAGGAAAAAATGGAATTCAAAGGAAATCTTGTAACCATTGAGAGTCGAACATGAACATTCTTTTATGATCAAAGAGTAGGAAACACATGGAAGAATTTATCTTAAGGGGGAATACTTATATTTTTATGTTTGGAAGGGAAATTCATCAATTTTTTCAATGCTGAATTGATAAGAATAAGTAATATAATAGTACAAATAATGATAATTCTCTACGGAATGAAACTCCCACACTCCCGTGTTTCAAATGCAAGGAGGTTGTTCATTAGGATAAGAAATCTCCAAATATGAGGGTTAATGATGGTGTTCAAGGCCACTGGACACTTATACTGAGGGAAAATGATATATATCACATGGTCACTATTTATAACGAGGAATGTGATAATGATGTGGTAATGGTACACTTACCATACACTTTATAACTGTTAATGTTTTATTTAACCTAGGATTTACACATTCTTTCATATATAAATAATTTTCATAGGGCATCAAGATGTCACCCAAATGATTATATGTCAAATTATCAAAGAAAAACCCTAACAATATTATGATTTAATCTCAAGTATATGATTCTTATCTTGTTCATTTTTATGGGAATGTACTTTGGAAAAATCTTTTCATTTTTCCTATATTTGAATATAATGTTATCTTAGGTAGGGATTGGATTTTTCTACATAAAAAAAACATAAAATTTTGATTAATGGAAGTCAAATTTGATAATACAAACCAATCTATGAACATATATCAAGGTGATAATAAGTATAAAACTTTTATGAATATCATATACATTTTGAAGGTCTTAATTCTGAATTATAAGGGGTGTTTATATCAAATGGTTGGGGAAAAAAAGAATTAAATAATATGCTCATTGTGTGGGAATTTGTTGGTTTATTTTTAGAAGAGTTTACTATACTTACATGAAAATGTGAGGTTGCGTTCTCAAGATAACTATGACTTGGTGCCACTCCAATTTTGGTTACTCACTGTAGAATATCCCCGATTGAGTTAGAGGAATAGAAGAAGGAACTCCAGAAAACCTTCAAAAGGGATTCATCTATCCATGTGTGTCACCTTGGGGTGAATATGTACTTTTTTTAAATGAAATATGGATTAATGAAACTTTTCAATAATTATCAGGAGATGAACAATATGAAAATTAAAAACAAGTATCCACTTCCCGATATTTTTGACTTGTTTGATCAACTACATGGAGCTCAATACTTTTCCCTGATTGAAATTCATTTTGGATATGAAAAACTAAGGGTTAAAAAGGATAATATAATTAGTAAAACATTCTATACAGGGTATAGACACTATGAATATATAACTATTCCTTTCGGTGTAAAAAATTCCCAGTGCATCATCATGAATTTTTTGAATAGATCCTCTAGAGATTACCTTGATTAGTTTTTGAAAGTCATTATTGAAGTAATTATTATCTATTCAATGAGAATGGAAGATCATAAAGACCAATATACAATTTTACTACAGACACTAAGGAAGGATAATCTATATAAAAAATTCACAAATTTTAATTTTTGGATGCAAAAGGATTCATTTTTTTATCATATATTCTAAATAGATGGTATATCAGTAGATCCTTAAATGAAAAAGGCAATATAACGTTTCCACAGACCAAAAATGGATACCAAGATCCATAGTCTTATTTGTTTATATAGATATTATCAACATTTTGTGGAGAATATATTTTGACAATGTAATCCAATGACCGAGTCAGCTCAGAAGGGATCTATGTTCATCTAGAGAGATGAATGTGAGGAAACTTTAAAGGAACTAAATATAAGTTTAGTTAGTGGAGAATTTCATAAATAACCATGTATTGGATAAGGGTTTATAATCTATAGTGTTTCATCCAAGAAGTGATTGGTTTTTTTCTTATGTATAATTATATGGTTATTGCTTATTCCCATGACAATTAATGATTCATGAGAAAAAATAACCAACTCATGATTTGTAGTTATATATGGTATTTTTTCATTAATGATAGAGAGTAAATATATTTATGGATAAAAGTTTGAAATACTTACCAACAATAAGATTTTAATGTATAGATCAACATAGAAGGAATTAAATATGCACCAAAGAAGATGGTTATAGGTGATTAAAAATTAGGATTTATCAATACATTTCCACCGTGGAAAAGTTAAAGGGGGGAAATATATTCTAGTTTAAAGGATCTTGGTATATTATACATGAAATGGTTCTTAAAAGATCAAATATTCTTGGATTTGAAAAGTATTGATCTAGAAATCCATAACTAAGTGGAAAAATTATATCTTGCTCAATTGAATTTTTAATCATCTATCCAAGTGAAGATTAAAGAGGAACATAAGGAAGATATAAATATGAAAATTATGTTTATAAATGTTACTATGTTCAATGTTGGTCCTGATAGAGTGATAATGTTTAAGAATTTGGTATGAATTCTGTCCATACCAGATTTGAATAAGGGGTTGTTAGATTAAGTTCATAATTCTCCATTATCAATTCATTCGGGTAGTATGAAGATGATTTGAGATTTTAAAGAGTATTTTTATTGGGGTATAATGAAGAGATATATCATAAAGTTTTTATCTTAGTTCTTAGTATGTTAGTAAGTTAAGTAGGAAAGACAAAAGTATAAGGCGATGTTACATCTGTTAATAATTATATAATGGAAATGGGAAAATATCACTATGGATTTGGTCTTCAGACTCCCCAAAATGTCTAAAGGGAATAATACTATAAGGGTTTTAGTCAAACTCCTTTCTAATTCATCACACATCATCACTATAAGATAATACTTCTCCCTATATCTTCTTGCTTGGATATACAATAAGGAAGTGGTAAGGTTGCATGATGTACCACATTCTGTTGTGTCTGATCGGGATCTGAGGTTTACCAAAAAGTTCTAGTAAAGTATACAAAAATATATTAATACAATGTTGAGTGTCATAATTTTGTATCATCCTCTTAAAGACTTCTAGTCAGTTAAAAAAATTCAATTTTTATAGGATATAATGAGATCTAGTTATTTTTATTTGAAAAGTGGTTGGGATAAACACATTCCTATAGTTCAGTTTTATTATAATAATAACTTGCACTCAAAAATTCAAACGGGTCCTTATGAATGCTTCAATAGAATGAAATTAATAGCTTGAATGTGTTGGAATGATGTTGATGAAATAAATCTAGTACGACCTTTGATAGCTGAAAAATTGGTTGGTAATGTTAAATTTATTAAGAAACACATCATGGAACCTCAGAGTCTTCAGAGAGGTCATATTGATAATATCTAGTGCGATATATAATTTTTTTTTCATGAAAAGGTTTTTCTAATTTTTTTCCATAGAATATGGGTATGTGATCTAGGAATAAAATAGAAAATGATATCTATGTATATTAGTCACTTAAAAATTATTGATCATACCCAGACCAAAACATATAGCTTGGAAGTTCTATAAAAACTCTCTAAATTTCATGGTGTGTTCTATGTACAAAAAATTTAAATGTACATAAAATACCTATAGAGACATAGGTTTTTCACGTAATACTTTTTCATATTTTGAGGAATATCTCCAAATCAAGGCATAAAGTCAGCGTAGGGATCTGGGGCTCAAAGAGCCTCAAATCAGCCATGTGTAAAATATTAAATATATTTTATCACGCAGACATAGTTCTATAGTTAATGTATGATAAAAACTAAATTGAGACTCATAAGGGAAATTTGGGGCCACGATTGGGATCAAAATATATTGTTTTTCTTAGGTATGACATAATGTTTGTTGGTGTCAAATGACCAGTCGGAGGGGAGAATTGGTGGGGAGCTGAATGAAGGTTTATTAATTTAATAAAATTAAATAAATAACCCCATCCCCGTTGTGTTATAATATTTATATAAGTGAAGGGATGATTCCTACTAGGAAAACCGATGAACCACAGATGAACACATTTAAGGAGGTGCTGATGATCTCTATTTTTGATACTGATATACTCTAGATTGAGGATCAGTGAAATTCAGGCAATCTATTGGACCTGATTCATTAGTGTTTCACTATTTAGGTAGGTGGTTTTAAAATATTTATACACCATACCAAATTTTATGCATTTTATTAAGGATTTATAGACCATAGACGAATTATAGGGCTCCATTGGGGTTTGATACGTGGTTTCGGATGAGAAATTTGGGGTTTTAGGTTCCTCAGAGGAAATTAAAAATTGGAATTTCCAATCAAAAGACATGTAATGGAAGATGAAACGCCGCATGTTCTTCCTATTTAGAAAAGATTATATTTTGGAAATACTAATCATGAAAGTGGGTTACACTCCATGTATCCATAGGACATGGAATGTGCGGCTATTTCTAGGAACATGAACATGTAGAAATACACACTTAGGCACATGGACATGGGTTGAGTTACAAGGGAATAGCTAGAAGACATTTAAAATTCACCAGATATCTTCAAAATATCATGTAACAAGGGTACGTTTTGTGTTGGACGACATGGCTAGCTGATCGTTTGTTGGAATGGAAAATCCTAGATGTTTGGGTGAGTCAACATGTAGTGTTGAATGGGGTACACAATGTGTATATCCCTATATACATTTCGAGTATCGGTAGGGGAAACAGCCCAGGGATGGTGTAGATAGAAACACTGTGTATGGAGGGGATATGTTTTATAGGTCAACTTGGAGTCTTTTCAACCTCCCTCTCCTCCATATTATGGACTTAGATGGAGGCCCACTAGTAGCCTATCCTGATTAGTTTTTGACGTAGAACATTATAGTGGACATAATTTTGGACTTAGATATGTGAAACTTGTTTAAATTATGGGTCACTTTTGTTAGTGATTCCAGACCAATAGGGTTGATTGAGTCCCCTTGGTTCTTTGGGTATGAGGTTTTTCAGCATCATGTCCCCATCACAGGATTGTGACCCCTCTTTGTCTTCCCCTAGTTCGTGCAACATTGGTGTGTTCCCATTTTCTAGAGAGATCCATTGTAGTCCAATTTGAAAAAAAAATTTAGTGAGTTGGTTCATGCATCACCCCGAGAGGCTTGACTCGAACCTCATGTCCTTTGTAATTTCCCTAGAAGGGTTCATGGAATTGGTGTGACCAATATTTACCTAGGAAATAATCTTCTATCAAGGAGGATATTATAGTAGGCGATGGATCCCCCATAGATCACTGGGTGCAAACACTCTATAGGTTTATCTAGATCTAATATTTCCATTAGTGATTCATCATGACATTTTTCCTAGGTGGAGTTTATGGAATCATCATGACCAACTCTATATAGGTTTTGATCCTATACTTGGAGAGATGTTCCAAATTTTGGTTTTTTAGAGATTCACCTTTCAATGTTAAATGTTCTATATTCGGTTCACCGTGCCCCTATTGGATCTAGGGAGGGATCCCGTACCTGATTTTTAGAGATGAATTGGGTCAATGGGTGATATTCTTTATAGTTATATCCTTCGAGAATTCCATCATGGATATGTACCATGAGATATGGCATGGTTGTGTCATCAGTTATGTTTTTCCTAACAGTGACACATCTATCGATTGAGTTCAATCTGGTATGCAGGGGATGTGACATCAAATTCGAGATTCATGATGTATGAAATCTCTTAGTTGTGTTCTATATGGAATGGATTGCATCATGGTGTGATAATTCCTAGATGAGCAATGTGTTGGGACCATTAGTTGGTTTTTATGGATGGTTTATGGGTTTCACCATCGGACTTGGTATTATACTATGAGTATATCGTGGATTTTTCTTTTAGATTTTGGGTAATGTGTTGTCTCTCATGACATACCATGGGGTGGATCTGACTTTTCTTGTATAGATGTAGAGTGGTTGAGATATATTTTCTCTATCTACTGGGTTCCCTCTGGATAGGGATGAGTTAACTAATGCTCTCAGTGTCTCTCCATTTTTTGGGGTTTTTTGGGGAACCTAATGGGTATGTTTATACTCACCCCAACATGGGATTTTCCTTCACATATTGTCCATTATGTAGACTATAGGATTCCTTGAACTTTACCTATGGGGCTTGGAGAAAGTAGAGCTTATATCTAGGATAGATGGACTGAGGAGTGTCCCAATCATTATTTTTGGTAGAAGTACCCTCCCTATGAGAAGGTTTCACTATTCTATAACATCCTTTTGGTGGGTTTATCTTTTCTATTTTTACTACTTTTGATTAAATTTGTACACTGTTGTGGGATAGAGATGTATGCAGGAATTTATAAAGGTTTTACTTTTATATACCCACACTATTTCATGGAGCTGTTTTTTTGTGCGTCCAAACAGGTTCCTTTGGATAAATCCTCCTATGCATGTGATTTGCCTCCTCGGCATTGGATTACATCCCCTAGCCTATCGAGGTTGTCTTAGGGAGTCTCAGCTTGAGCCCCATTGGACCGGGTTGTGACATAGTGGTATCAGATCAGGTTCCACTTTGATACTAGATTTTGTAGTTTTTTTTTGATGTGATATTGGTTTCGGCTTCATAATGACAGGGTTGAAGAGTATCGAGTTTGAATTCTACGATAGGGACTCCAGTGCTAGGGTGACAACCGCCGTATCTTTTAACCATGAATCTAAAAACCTGGTTATTGTCTCGGTACATCAAGGTACTTTTTAAAAGGATAATTTTGGCACATAAATCATTTAATAATGGGTTTTATTTTTTACAATCCATCTTGATTCAACTACCCAAATATAATATTTCACTATGGAATATATTGTCTTCTTTCAGGATGTTTCTGCGACAAAATCCTTTGGTGTTTCCACTGAAAGGATGGGTGGTATGTCTTGATGAGTGATAAGGTCACATTATAGGGGATTTTTCAATAGGAATGTTATAATTATAGTGGATAGATAGTGGAGCTTACAACTATTCAGTAGCATGAGGATCTACCTAAGAGGGTTCAATGGATGTATATTTTCATATCAAGCCATGGATGGATCTTCTGGTGCTATATAATGATACACTTGGATGAAACACATTCCGTGATATTAATAGGTAGGGTTTACCTAAGGTCAAGGTTGATAAAGACCAATTGATATTAATAACATGACGTAAGAGGTGTAATTGTTCTCCGGGGCCTCAGGTGTTGCCCAATTATTTAGAGATGGAGGGTTGTTACACTTGTGAGGGGTATGGAAATACCACATGAGAGCATATTGTTATTCAATATTCTAGAAGAGGTGTGGTTGTTTGACCAATGATATAGTGGTAGTAGTTTCAAGGAGTTCTATAGCATGGAGGATGTGGCATATGAGACGGAGCTGTAGGAGTTTGTTGGTTCTTTGATCCGTCTCCACCACCACTACCACTAGGTGGTATAAACAAGGCTATGGGAGGTAGTGTATATGGACTTGGGAATTTGTAGGTGATGAAGGGTTTCGACCTAGTGGCTCTAGGTGAGGTTGGAGGTATGCACTATGTTCCTTATAATTTTTTGGTAGATTTGTTAAATAAAGATACGATTCACCTTTTCCTTTTCCCTTCATTCCCAAGGTTTTTTTTTCAATGTGATGTAGTTTGTCAGTTTATCCTTGAGTAGGTTTTGTTTGATGTATCTCTAGACTCATGAGAAATAGGGGTGCATCCCCCACCAATATGTATGTTTGTGAGGCAATGAAAACCCCAAGGGAGATTCAGTGATGCCAAAAACCGATATTATCTAGGTGTGGTGGAGGATTCCCTAGGACGTGTGTCTTTGGGACATAGTTGTGTTAGGGAGTTCAGTAGACAGAGGCTCTTGTAGGAATCAATGTGTGCACTTGGTTAGCCTTATGTTATTTATTGGTTCCCTCACATACTTGGAGTCCTCTATGTCTAAGAGATACATTGGGAGTTCATGGTACAATTGGAAATTGATTCTAATTCATTGGAAAGATGGAGAATCCCCCACTAAGACAAGTTATTGAGATGTTATACAAAACCATTCCGGTATGTCAGTTCCTCCCAAATAATATAGTGTCGATGTTTGGTGGATGAGTTCCTTCACATTTTTTGTTCAAGTAGTTTGGAAGTTTTGTAGTATCATAATAGGCTCCTGATGGAGATGAAAGGAAATCTAGGGAAGGATGAGATTTCGGAAGATGTAGATATTGGCATAAAATCTTTAGTTTTTTAGGAAAATTACATGTGACTAATTTTCCTCAGTTGATGTTCTCATATTCATAAGGAACTTTCTCTTGTGGGTAGCCTTATCTGGAGGGTGTCGTTAGGTTGAGAATATTTTTAGTGTTTTTTTAATAGATCTTATGACCTAGGGTGTTCAATTTGGAATCCCTTTCTCTTCTCCTAGAATGGGAGGTATTTCTTATTGTTTGTAGTTTTTTTGTGAGGTCTCATGTGGACGGATATCTAGTGGACATGTTCTTGATAGATTTTCAATACGGTAGGGAGTTCATCTACCTTATGTGGTTTTGATGTGAAACCAATCATGTGGCGAGACAGAATACTAGAAGGTCTCCTTCCCCTAGTGGTGTACCAAAAAGTGGGGTGGTTGCACCAGATAAGTGCATCATTTGGGTTTTTGAAATCATGCTTCTGGTTAATTTTGTTTGATGTGTGTTGGAGTTGGTTATGGAAGGTATAAACCATTTGCAGTTGGATGAGATCTATTGGGGCCTATTTTGGGTAGTTAAAGACTAATGATGGTTTCTCTTAGAGGTACATAATAAGGTATTGTGTTTAGTGGGATCTCAACTCATTTAGTGTTTAAAGAGTTAGATGAGGATATATGATAACTATGGGGATTCTGAACCCTTTATTATGCTTTTGGTGTGGGTTAGTGTGATATCGTGTCTCCAGGACCTTTGGAAGTCATTTGTTTGGGGTTTGGTGTTTTAAAATTGTTGCAGATAAAGTGACATATGCACTATTCACTGAAAAATGATGACATTGTTTAATATGGATGGTTTGTGTGTGGTGTTCTTGTCGTGTTATGGTCTTACTATGTGTGTGTTTATAGTAGCATGAGAACCCTTGGCGAGCTTGATGGTTAGATAGATTTTTTTTGACATCCTTGTTTTTCTTCCTCATACCTTGAATTTTTATTTTGGAAAAAAAATACATAAGGTGTGGAGGATGTAGTGACTCAAGTTTTGTTGTGTAAAACCTTTTAATTTATCTCATACTGTATCTGAAGTTAGGTTCTATGTCGGCGTGTTGTTTTGGGACCTAGAGAGCCACAAAGAGACCGTGTCAAAAATATTAAATATATTTTGTCACGCAAGTGAAATTTTGCAGTAAAAAAGGGATAAATACTAAGTATAGACATAGACTAGAAATATAAGGACGTAGTTGAGTTTGTAATGTAGTGTTTTCCCAAGGTGCGACAAAAGTTTTGTCAGTGTCATGTTCCTAGATGTTGGCGAGTGATGGCAGTGCATTGAGTAGAGGTTAATTCCTTTAAGAAAATTAAATGGATAAACCCTTCCAACTTTGAGTTAAACACATGGTATAAGTGATTGGAAGATTCCTCCCATAGAGATAGATGACTCTCAGATAAACCAATGTGAGGAGGTTCTACTGATCACCATTTTTGACGTCGATCGTCACCAAATCGAGGATCGACGCATTCCATTGGACATGAAGCTTTGACGTTTCCCCATAAGAAGTAAGAGGATTTTTGATCATTACATACCAACCCCTTTTTTATTTTTATTATGTTTATAGATCCCATAGATGAACTATAGGGACCCCACAGGGCTAATATATCATTTTGGGTGAAAATTTGGAGGGTTTTTTGGTGGATTATAGGAAATTCTTGATTGGAATTTTTGATCACATGGTGTGTAGTGCACGATCAAACACCATGTGATATTACCTTTTAGGGAAGATGATATTTTGGTACTATACTTTATGTTAGGGGATTACACACAATGTAGTGAGTCCGGCCATGTTGTTGAAGGTCATGGCTTGGGTGGCCATGTAGAGTGACATATCCGTGCGGAAGTACATGACCAGGGACACAAACATGGGTTGATTTCATGAGCATTACTAGAAGACATGGACACATGGATGGATATCCAATACACTATATGGACTAAGGGTATATGTCATGTGGGAGTTCATGGCTAGACAACTATGTATGGGAAAGGACATGAAAATGAGTTCATGCAAGTCAACACACCATGTGGAATGGAATACACACCATGTATATGCTTATATACATGTTGCATTACAACAGGGGACATGACTAGCAGCTAGTGTAGCTATAAACATAGTTCATGGAGGGTGCATGATTTTTAGTTCCCCTTGTATTTTTTTATTTCTCATTCATATCCTTCTTCTGGAATCTGATAGAGGCCCACAAGTAGCCTATGCTGGGTAGTATTCTGCATAAAACAGGTTGGTGTACATAGTTTGGGACATTGAGATTCTATTTATAGTGATATTTGGGATTTCCTTGATTTAATATTCTAGACCAATAGGGTTGAGTGAGTCCCCCTAGTCATTTACCTATGAGGTATTTTGGTATTATGTCCTCATCACAAGACATGGACCCCTCTTTTTCTACCTCGAGTTATTATAGTGTGGGTGTGTTCCCATTGTTTGGGGTGAAACATCTCAGCACACATTGGCTATAGACTTAGTGACTTAAGGAAAAAAACTCTTCAAGAGGCCTGGTGTGATCCTCATGTGCTTTCATGTTCCCCTGGTAGGGTTCTTAGAATTGGCATGACCAATATTTACCTAGGTTTCGATCCTCTACACAGGAGGATGTTCCAGATGGGTAAAAATCCCCTTATGAACCCTATTCATAGACCCTCTAGCTGTGTATCAATATTAGAACTAAATTTCGGTGACTTGTAATGACATATTCCCTAGGTGGATAATGTAGAATCAATGTTCCCAACTCTATGCGAGCGTTGATCCTTTTCTTAATGAGTTGTTCAAAATTTAGGTTGTTGGAAAGTTACCCTCTCTATATTTAGTCTTCTAGATAGGGGTTGTAGTGTCACTTAGAGGATCCCATTAGGGATAAATTATTTTTGTTTTGGGGAGTATATCAGTCACTGGGTGACTTTCTTCATGGTGCTATATGTCAAGCATGAATGCATAGATATGTAGCACCTAGGATGGCTGAGTTGTTCCATCAATTTATGTTTTTCGTAGTATACTAACAACTCTTAGTTTAGTTTCATCTATGATGGGTGGGATGTGACATCACCTTTTATATTTTTGATTTATGGAATCTATTGGTTGCATTCCATCTAGTATTGATGGGCTTGTGGAGTGAAAAATTATAGTCAAGTGTTTCCTCAGGACCATGAGTTGGTTGTCATGGAATTTCCATTGTTGGGACCATGAGACTTTGCAATCTGTTGTGACTATATATTGGATCATTCTGGGAGGCCTTATGATACGTGTCATATTACATGACATACAAAGGGGTGGAGCTGACTAGTCATTTATAGAGGTGGAGTGGCTGAGATGGACTTTCTCTCTCCCTTGGTATCCCTCTTACTTTAGTTGAGTAAACAGATTCCTATTAATTTATCTGTTTTAGGTTCGGGTTCCTGGGGAACTTACAGAGTATGGTTATACTCACACATGTATGGTATTTTCCTACACATTTTGTGTCTTGTGAAAACTATATTTATCTTGGAAATTTCCCTAGGGGACTGAGATCAGAGGAAGTTGAGAGTAGGTCTAAATAGACTGAGGAGTGTTTCGGTCATGCTTTTGGTAGCAGTCCCCTCCCTCTATGAATGTTGGACTCTTATGTAGTTTCATTTTGGTTGGATTGCGTTTTTTCTATTTTTTCTAACTATCTAGTAAATTCATACTCTATTATGGGATATAAATTCAGGCATTCATTTTTATTAGTTTCAATTTTATATCTTATAACAGTTTCATGGAGGTGATTGTGGGTGTGTTTATACATTCTCTTAGGCTACGGTCTGCCTTGTGTGTGATATTCCTACTCATAATTGGACAAAAATACCCATCCTATGGAGGTGGGCATGAGGAGTTTTAGGTTGATCCCTATTGGGTCAGATCATGAAATTACCCATCACATGTACTAAACTCGGATGTCATATTGCAGGAGAAGGATCATTCTTACGAGGAACAACCGGTGGAGATTCTAGATCTTACGAAGAAAGTTATAAGAAAAGATACCACTCAACTGGTCAATTTTTTGAATCAAAACCAAATGTTTTAAAAATATACATGAGAACTTGGAGATATTTTGACGTAGAAGTATTCTCATTTTTTTATCAGAGTGATGAATTTTGGGGCTAAAATTCTATTTAAGGGGGGTGGAATGTAACACATCGAGTTTTAATAAATTTTTCCCCAAATAAGTTAAATTTATTTGATGAACTGAATTAAATGAAAACCCAATATAATCTTTAGTTATAGGACAAACCATGTTTATCTTGTGTAACACGCAACACCATGTTAATCCTATGCTATATGAAACACTTGGTTAGCTTACATTTCAGATGACCCTGAGATTTAATGAAACCATAATATATTATTTATATACTTTTTAAACTATATATTAATAACATATCACATAAACATAGTGATAAAAATAGAATTTTTTTGAAATATTAATTAAAATGTTTTTATATAATGGAATCATATTGATAAAAAATTACCTAATTTTTGGAAAATTATTTATATAATTTGAAAATATTATTTTCTGAAAAAAAATAAATATTTTAAGCGTAATAAATTTTAATTTTATTTTTTTTATAAAATTATTTTGATAAAATAAAATCAGTGTCATAAATATTAAGGGAAAATTATTATAGGGATATTTTGTTGTGATTTTTTTTGAAACGATTCATTTTTTGATGAATTGTTAAAAATGAAGATATTTTATTGAAAACTATCTTTTAGGTTAATTAATTTAAAAATATAAATTATATTAAAAATAGGATTTTAATTAAAATTATTTCAATTATAAATCCATTAATACCATTTTGGTCACTATAATCAGTTTGAGATTCAATTGTGATATAAAAACATTCCTGACCGTTGAACATTTTATCTTTAAAAATCAGCTTTCTAATCGCATGAAGATGATAGATTTTAAATTAAATTGTCCTCCTTATAAGAATGGAATTTGTAGAAATGGATTCCATTTTTTAATCATAATAATTTATATTATCTATTAAGGTTAACATAATGTTTTACCAAAATGAATAGTAAAAATAGAAAAATTATTTTCTGCGATTATGTTTTAAATGGGTTTACTATGGTTTTAAAATAAAATCATAAGGGATAAAAAGACCTATAAAATTTTATAAATTATATTTATTGAAATATTTTGACATTATAATTTACATTTTTTTTAGCCATTTTGACCGTTTTTTCGTGTAAAAAAATTGGGTACTATTTTTATTTTCAAAACATTTGTAGGTGTTTCAGCCAAGTAACATATAAAAGGCCACCCCTATCCTCATTTATTAACACCATAAAATCTTTTTTTTGACCAAGAACTAATAAACTCCCTTCCCAACAAACCTCCTCCCATTTTATAATCCTTATTTACGGTAAAATTCAACATATGGAAGCTTTTGGTGCAAATCTAAGGAGGATACTTGAAGAAGAGTTAAGGTTAATCAATGAGAGTTTTATTTATTAATTCCTCAAATAATTTTAATTATTATTATACCATTTTGATATTATAAAATAAATAAATTTAATACTATGATATGTTTTTATGTTAAGGTAATGAAATAAAACTATTTCCATATCCATGAGATGGGTTACATAATCATATTCTATATGTGGGGGACGACCACCACATGAACTAAGGTCATTCAATTTTCCATTACCACCTAACAATGATATAAATAATGATTGATTTATTATTAATATATATATATATATGATATAATTATACTTATGGATTTATTATGTCATAAATACCATCACAATCTCCATTTTTTGGGTATACGATAACATTGCTCGTGTGTACGACAGACTACCGCCTCACAAAGCGACATGATTCATTCACGCTTTACACAGAATGTAATAAGTAATATTTTAATTAATATATGTGATATATATAATATTAAAATTATTATTAAATTATAATATATCATTTAACTTTCTTTATTTCAATCTGAAAACAAAATGGAAACAATGTTCATGTGTATGTATGACCTACCGTCTCTATGAATGATGTATTTCATTTTCTATCAATAATTTTTATAGATTATGATAAATATATATATAATTAATATACACGAAATTTATATCATTCTTAAATTCTATATATTATGGAACCATGTCCAAATAAATATGACCAAAAATTAAAAATCAGAACATATACAAAAAACGGCTTTTACCGAAAATGCGACCTTATCAGGGAATTGTTTATAAAAGTCTTGTAAAATAACATAAGCAAATAATATGTAGAATGATATATATATGTATATTTCTATAACATATTTATAATAAAATTATATTAATTACACATGATTTTTGAATGTGGATGATAGTATTCAATACTTATGGAAAAGTATTTCTACTCTCTAATTTTTTTCTGGGATATGTATGAAAATTCACCACTCATTTCATTTATTTGGTGTATATAATTATCTTTTTAAATGAAATATCATGAATCCAATTATATTAATGATATTTAATTTTCCATTTTATGTTATTATTTATTATGCATTATGATTTATAATTTTACCAAAGTGATAATGGATTTATTGTCTCACATTTATTTCAAAGAGACATATGAAAATTCACCACTAGTTTGTTTTATGTGGTGTATATAATGATCCTTTTACATTTCATATCATGAATCCAGTTTATTGATTATATTTAATGACTCATAAGATTTTATTCTTTAATAGGGATTAATATTCAAAATATTAACAAAGTGGTATATGATTTCCTACCCACGTTTTATTTTCGATGAGACAAAACCCTTATCCACCACATGTTTCTATTATGCGGTGTTTATAATAACTATGGATGTATTTTATGACTATTATAAATAAAATTATTGGTATTTACATATACATTTTATTATTTATATTTCATGTTTCTTACAATTCAAAGTTACCAAAGTGGTAGGGCTTTATGTTACAATCTGAACATTTATCAATATTGTTTTTGATTTTGTTTCCTATAACAACATATTATGATCAATATCAAAACAAAATCATGAATTTTCTTCTACTCTAGTTATTCATGTTATTTTAACATAATAATACCATTTTACAACTATTTTTACTTAAAATAGTTGGCAAATCTCTTTTAAGAAAATCTGAATTTATTTCTATATTCGGTCGAAAATTGGTATTCTTCCAAAAACATGTTTTCTAAAATTGTTTGGAAAAATGTTTTATTATTCACCTAACATTATTAATGTAAAATTTTTTCTAATGTTTTACTTTTTATTTCTTTTAAAGTAATATTCTTTTCATTTTCCAAACATTTCTCATTTTTATTTTACAAAAAATTTGGAAGGAATATTTTTATAACGTGTATAGTATGAACGTCTCTTCTCACCATCATGAAAATTACTTTCATTGAATAATAAATTTTTGGTGTCAAAGATTATTTCTAAATTTAAATATTTTCAAATATTTTATGATTTATGTAGTATTTTTTCATATAGTAAAGGATATTTTCCTTAAGAATTGTTTCAAATGATGTTCGAAAATCATTTTCCATATTAGATGAAATCTGTTGAAGTTATATATGCCTTATTATTGATATTATACAAGTATATCATTATTATTATTTTTATAACTGGTTTATTTTTATTATTTCATGATTTTTATGAAACCAATTTTTCTTCCCCTGACTATATCGTGAAACAATTCTCATGAAACCCATATATTTTTCTATGGGTTATTCTATTATGAAATGATTAAATGATTATGAAACCTATGTATTTTATATAGGTTTTTATATGATTAGATTTTTATGAAACCGATTTCATATAATGGGTTATGATATGATGAATGTTTTAAGATCTTGTGGCACACATAAATATGATTTTCATTATGAGATAGATGGGAACTATATCTACTTTCAATTAATTGAGTAAATATTCACATCTAATGAGATATATAGGAATATAATGGGGAGTTAACCTAGTTTAATAAGGGATGTTGTCTTCTATGATGATAATGGGAGTGAAACATGACTACTATAATGGTTTGGGGAGTGAAACTATTCCACTATCATATCATTTGAAACTATCCATGACTAATATGGAAATGATTTTATATGATTTTGTGTATGCCACAAATATATGTCTTATTCTAATGTTATGCTTACATATTTACCTTGTTTTACCTTAATGATTATATTATCTTTCCCTTTCTAATATATCATTTCCCCATGTTATTAATTAATTTATTATGTATAATATGTCTACTAAGGGTTATAATTATGGAGATCATAATGGGAGATGATGTAGTTTACCTATGGACTGGTCATTTATATTTGCATGTTTCTAAGGATATTAAACTATCACAACAATCTAGCATATATTTTTGTAATTTAATGAATATTCATTAATAATTACATAATATGTAAGAATTATAATTATGGGTAACTATAATAATTTATGTTGATTTTTTTGGTGTATAATAAATAATTAAATTCATACGCAATGATGACATAATGCTTGTACAAGAAAATGATTTTAAAAACACTAAAATTAATATTTTTAAGGCGAGTTAATATTCCCCTAGAAATTTTTAGTTGAATAGAAAATATAAGGTAGGAGTGAATTTTTTTAATTATGTTATGATCTTTATGTATTTAAATTCAAATTAAGTGAATAGTATAAAGATGATATTTTTGATATTTTATAAAAAAATTATTCTATGAATTTATTTAAAAATTATAAAAAAATTTAAATAGGAAAAGTAAAAATAAAAATGGTCTAAAATGTCATCCCTGTAAATTTATGAGACATGTTTTATCTTTTATTTGAAATTATTACTTTTGAAATTTAAAACGGTGTTACCACAATTAAGGTGAAATTGGTTGATGTAGTGGTTAAAACAATAAAAGATTCAAAATGACACCAAAACCAGTATAAATTTAATTTTATGATCGTATTCTGACCGTAGAGTTTTTTAATTATAATTAAATTTTATTTTTAAGAATTATAATTGATAAAGACAATATAATTATATTCAAATCTTTTATGTAATTCTAAGTGTTCCCCTTCCTTCTATTGTGGAAGGACACACCTTGTATCTTTTATTTACACTTCCTTGAGCCATCTATCCTAACAAGAGCCTAGAAATATCATTTTCAAACTCCCCAATCCATGAAATATATTTTTTTCTCCTAAAAATACCACTCAAATGTTCCTTAAGGATTGATCTAAAGGAGGCCTACTAAAAAAAGGTAATCATCTTAATTGATCTATTTCAAATTATTTCTTATTATATGTCCTATAAATATATGTTATTTATCTTAAAATAATAAATTATGCATCTTAAATATACTCAAATTTTATATGATTATGTAATCACCACCATCCACCCTCTATTACATCAATTGGGAAGTGAATGTACCTCTTGTCTGTACATGTAGATCACCAACTCCATGTAGTGATACGATTTATTTTACATACTTATTTTAAATGATTATTATTATTATGATTATAATGTTTATATATTATTTTTATGATATAATAATACTTCTGAAATTATAATATCAAATCTACACTATTACCGTTATATACATTGGAAAATAAGAACATCGCTCGTGCTATGTGTGGACTTCCACCCATAGGAATGGATGTGATTTATTTTTCATTTTTGATTTACATGGATGGTAATAAGGATATATTTAATTAATATATATGATATATATTATAAAGTAATGAATTTTTAATGGTGAATTTTTATTTACCTTTCTTTCATTCCAATCATCAAAAAATAAAACAAACTTTTATGAAGGTGTATGTCCTACCATTTCTATGAATGATGTAATAATTTTTTCTATATTAAACTTTTATGAATGAATATATATAATTAATATATATGATATTTATATCATTATTAACATTCTGGATATGATGGAAATTTTTTGAATGTGCATGTTATTGACTATTGAATCAAAATATTTATGAGAAATGAAATAGTTATCACTTCAACACTGATTTCAATAACATGTTATGAAATAAAATTTGAAAAAATATTATAATTAAATCATATATTTTACGATATATATATAAATCAAAATTATAATAAATATGTATTTTTTATACAGGGGGCTTAAACGTGTACTATGAAATATAAGACTTAAGGTAAGGTATTAATGTTTCAATAAAACTATAATCATGAATATTTAGGCCTGATTTTTAGTTGAGACAATTATCTGATTATTATATGATGAAAAATTTAAATTTATTCTCCACATGTGATTGATGTAATTTTTAGGTAACAATACTATTTTCCACTCCTTTGTACTTATAATAATTCTATTTTTTTTAGAAAATCAAATTTTATTTCCTCCATGGTTGAGAATATTTTTGTTCCATGTATATGTTTTCTCTAATACGTTTTCAATAAAATTATAATATTATACTATTATTATTTAAATTCATTTTTAAAAATTTTTAACTTTTTATAATTTTTTTTTTCAAAGGAATCTTTTTTTTTCGAACTAGTTACTTTTTGTTTTTTAACAAAAATATTAAAGGAGTATTGGTTTTAATATAATAGATATAAATTGAATTTACCACTTTCATGAATTCTTAGTGACATTATTATTAAATTACATGTTATATTGGTTATTTTATAAGAAAATTATTTCTTTAATATTTTAGTAATATTTTTATTTTTAATATCTGATTTCAAAATTAAATGGGTATTTTCCTCAATAAATACTATAATAAATATTAAAGAAATTTTCATCTATGATAACATCCTTTGATGTTAATTTTGATTTATTTGGGATATTATCCAATGATTCCATCTTTATTCTTTATCTGGAGGCTATATGATTGTTTTGATGATATTTTTGTGGATCCCTTTTCTTTTCTATGGCGTATGATTTGATTAAAGGATAAAATGTTTATGAAACCCATTTACTTTACATGGGTTATGTAATAATTATTATATAACTCTTTTAGGATCATAGAGCACACATATGTATGATTTTTTTAAGGTATTGTTGAGACCAAAATTATATAAGCTTGTAATGTATTGGGTAAATATTTAAATAACATGGGATAATAATGGAAAAAAGTAGATTTACGTGATCCAAAATTAGATATAAATTGGGATGACTTTTCCACTATTTATAATAGGTGGCGATTCTTGATTAAATATGGTATGGAAAATAGTATTTGAATCACGAGCAACTTTTATTTTATGATCTCGTTAGTAACATTGACACATGAAATGGTATGTATGCATTTGATGGTTCAACACTTTTTTGACATGTTCTTGTGATTATTATATGAAATTATGGTTCATGATTGATTTAGGATGACTCCTAACTCTTTTGATTCATGTATTTTGAAATAATAATTCTTATTCCATGAACCAGGTTTATGATATATAAAATATTGGGTATGAAATATTTATGTTATGATCATGATCTCTTATACTTATTCAAATCCTAAATTTTCGTAGGATAATCAATTTCTATCTACCATGTGTACCCTTATAAAGAATCATAGCTCACCATTTCTTATGTTTTCTTTCCCCAAGTTATTAATATAGGTTTTATGTAGGGTTGTTAGGAAGGGTAAAAAGTTAAAAAAATGAGAGATAATGAATAATGTACCTAAATAACATGTCTATGTATCTTTTATCCAAATACACTAAGACTTTTCTATTTGAGCATGGATCATAATGTTATGTAATGAATATTCATCTAAAAATACATAATAATTATTTATTAAGAGCTTTAATTATTATAGTTTAGGGTTACAAAAAAAATCTATCAACATGCAATCCCATATATAAATATAATGATAGGAATGATTCAAAAATAAAGTTATTAAATTTAATAAAATTATAATATTACACCCATAAAATATAGAATTGAAATAAATGAAAACGTGTTCTCATTTTAATGGGCAAGGTGTTGTCAGATGCATATGTGTTTGGGGGTTTGACCTCGACTGTTCTTTCTAACCAATTAAACTGGAGGTTTGAAAAAAAAATTCTTATTGAAGCTACGTGTGAGGGCTGGTAGGGACCCATTAAGGGTGTGGGGATATTTGGTAAACAAATGGGTGATACAGGTTTTCTAGCTAATGGCTATGATAGGTGGGTATAAGGGATGATGATAAGGTGATGCCTATGGTAAAGGTTATCATGGAAAATTGAGGGGTGGGGGGGGGGAGATGTTGTTGGTGCTAGGCTTGGGGTGGAAGGGATGATATAGTCTACTAGGGGCCTTTATTGGTGCATATTCAGATGACTGTATGATGAGGAATGAATTTATGTGGTCCTAATATAGTCTTATGGTTCAAGGCCTACATGCCATGTTATAATGGGATTTAATACCTCTAAGTCCTTCAGGCCATGTAATGGGTTCCTCTCTTCATAGAGAAGAAAAAATAGGTGTTTCTTTTGTTTAATTAAAATAATATCACCCCAAACTCTTAATAAAATTAAATATATAAATTCAATACACACATTGATCCATCAAGATCATGAACAATCATAACATGAAACTATTAACACAATTATTATTTCAAGAATTCATTTTCATTTGTTTAAATTAGATAAATTAACTTGACTTAATAAATTTATGAATTAACTAACTAACTAATTCTTTATCTTAATATTATAACCTATAAGATCTTGAGACATAATAATCCCACATTTATTTTTTAATAAAATTAAATAAATTCATTTTTAAAAAAATATGTGAATAAAATATAATAGGGAGTCCATAAGATGTATAAAATATATATAATATTAAAATACATTTTTTTGTAATTTAATACATAAATTGAATGTGTAGAAACCTGACATGTTGTGTGATAGATTCTATGCATGGACCTTATCATGCATTGTGTATTTATATGATATTAATGCCCACAAATAATGTCACATTATACAAGACATTTAACTCTCTCGGACAAAACTATTTTTTCGATGCAATGTGTATGACCACATGACATGCAATGAAGATACATTATATGTACTGCTTTTAATACATGTGTTAGTTCATGATGTATATGATGACTGATATATGTTTTTCAATGGATTATTTAATGTGGTATAATATGAACCACATCTCACACAAAATTTCAATTTTTGTGTAACTAGTATAAAAAACTTATCACACATGGTGTCTACACCCAAATACACACCATGTAGTAGTGTTTTGAATTATTTACTACATGTGTTGACCTACATGATATGAAAAAATTCTCAATATATTCCTTATGTGAGGTGAAACATTTTATGCTATTAGAATATTTAATTACACATCATGTATCTATATCTCACTATATTTATTGGCTGGATTTCAATACATAGTGTGTAATGATGTTTTATACATATATACCCAAGCCATAGTAAATTAAATGGAGTGTTTAATCATTTGGGGTCCCATAGAATTTAAATTCCATCTAAATTATATATAATGACTATCAAACTATTTTCCCTTTTAGTGGTCAATATGTGGCATGTGATCATACTGTGTATTAGCCCTCATAATGTACCAAACATTATTCAGTGTACACCTTATGTGGATGACTAAGTTTATATGAAATGTTATTAAGCATTATATTCTATGCAACTATGTCATATAGCCCATGACCAAATTATATCTAGATAGATTCATAGAGTTATATTCACATGTTTTAGACTATTCCTGTCCATAAAAATTCAAATTAATATAACATATTAACCATTTAATTAAGAATTAAACTCGGAACATTAAAACAAATAAATAAATGCATAAAATTGTTCATATAAATTAAAATTAATTATAAATTAGAATGTTAATGCTCTAAAAATACTTTACGGTTCTGGGGGTGAAACAAAAGCATAATTTAGAGGCATATTTTTTATGCTTTATCTTTATCAATGAATTATATATATAGAAAATGATGAACTATCCCCATAATAACTAGATATAATATGATACATTTAAATAAAAAATAATTTAAATAATAATTACCTCACCCATAGTAATCCTCTGGATTAATTTCCATTGTTGATTTTGTTGTGTTGTTTGTTATGGTGTCTAATTGAATTGGGAATTCCTCTAGAAGTATCCACATGTCCTCTAAATATGTCTGGATAAAATTCATGAAACTCTAGGTTCACGCATGGAAGTATCTAGTGATTTACACCATTTTTCATTAATTTAAACAATATCTATTTTTCTCAATTGTTTTTGGGTGGGAGGGAGGGAGGACAAATCTCCCAGGGGCTTAAAATAATTATAGTGTCAATCTCCACTATTTCAATAACTCAAAACCTAAAAATTTTATAGATTATTATGTATATAATTTTGTATAAATGATAGATATTTTCACATGGGAACTTATTAATTTATTTAATCTATATAATACACCATGTTAAATAATAATAATAATATTATTATTTTTAAGAAGTTTAATATATAAAATCAATTCAAAAATAAATAAATCCATATTTATTTAAATGATGTTTTAAATTTCCCGACCTGGGTGCCACAAAAATAGTTCCCTGATCTGGACAGTCACAAATCCTCAAGTTCACCTACCTGTATGCCAGAGGCATCCAAATATTATTGAGGGTCCAACAATCATATGGTGGAGAAACTATATCCTCAAAATCAGAGTATAATAATGGTATAAAATAAATTTAATAAATCTACAGTGGAAGAATTATAAATAAATAATTGAGAAGTTGAATATAATATAATAAATGAATAAGTAAATGTGGGAAATGATAAATATAAAACTATGCATTCATGTACAGACAAGGCTACATAATCTAACATGTAATCATACAACATGAGACACTACACAATATTATGCAATAAAATTAATGAAATAATGATAATCTCAACGTTCAATCTCCATGAGAATCCTAATATCTATATCTGTAGAGACCCATAGCTTGATTTAGATAGACATTACATTACCTTTGTGGAATACTTAATACATAACAAAAAATAGACACCAAAGGACCATAATAGTTTAGTGTCTTTGGAAACATGGAACATAATCTTCTAATCTTGGTGAAAGATCTTCAATATCTCCCAAAAATATCTTCCCCTTTTTTTCATACCTAAAACCTTTCTTTAAATCATTGGGAAAAGAAAACATATAAATGGTGGGCTCAAATGCTCGGTAATGGTACTCATGGAGAAAATAAAACAGACCATATACATTTGAACTTCAAAACATTAACATAATATTTAAACATCAAAATATTGAGCAATGACATAAAACATGGTTGTACGTAAGGAATAGATCATAATAAAACATCAATCATGATAAAATATCTTGGAAATAAAACATGTAATTTTGGAAAAACATTAAGCAAATGATATGATTTCCATTGTAGCCAACGCATTGCTGCCAAGACCATGTTAGTGGACAAAGTCCCTTTCTGAATCGAGTTCACTCCTCATTCCAGTCCTGTAACACTGAACCATATTTACTTACCATTCCATCCATGTCTGTCTGATGAGATATAAATATTTTCCCAATGCATTGGAGGGAGATATAGGTCCCACCAATCTCATAATGAAATCATTCTTACGTGTTCCATAACATAAACATAAATCAATCATTACAACCCAATGAATAAAACAGGTTTCATAAACATCATCACATCATAACATAATCCAGATAAAAAAAATGGATATCAATTCATCAAAAGAAAAGTGAAACCACTTAAATCAAAGAGACATTATACTTTAAACATACACATATGAAATAATGTCATCTTAGATGGAAAATGGTTTTGATAAAACACTTGAAATGAATTCTTGTGGAAAATATCCATTATTCTTCAAAATCATTTTCTTTTCACAAAATTCCATGCAATTTTAAAATAAAAAGATTCGGTTGAAAATATTCATGAAATCGTTTATAGCAATCTTAATTAAAATAAGGCGTTATGAAAACCATAAAAATCCGTTCATGCCGTATAAGTTAAAAAAATAGTCTCCTCGTACTTTTGTTGAAAAACTCAAAAATGTACCTCATAATATAAAAAAAGAAAGATTACTTACATAATATGTAGTAAAAGTAAAAAATGGGTAAAAAGGACTTTAAAAATACATGAAACCATTTTGAGAAAATAGGGACATGGATGATAAATATAACCCCATTAAAACAATCTCGGATAAAAACAAGATTGGAAAAGTTATCCCATACATTAGGTATAATAAGCTTCGTACGTATCCGAGCCTCCTGTATAATGATTTAAATAATATCACTTAATTATTACAGAATCATATTCATTGTTATTCTATGATATATGGTTCACTTATGACTTTATATTACCAGTTCTTTTGTAAATTACACAGTAAAGCAGTGTTCTGGGTAAAATATTTTTATTTATCATACGTGTTTGGACTTGTTGTTCTTGATATTATTATTAAATATATCATGATTTAATTAATTCAAGAATTTAAATCATTATTTATATATAATATATATTCTGTATATATATGTATATAATATATATATAAATGAAATGAAATACATCGTTCATGGTGACGGTAGGCCGTACGTACGCATGAAGGCTGTTTTATTTTCCTTATTAACTTGAAAGGAAGTACGTAGATGACATATATATATATATACATATATCCAGTAGTTTTATAATGTCATATATTTCATTATTATTCATTATATATACTTTATAATCATTCTTGAGTGGTTAACATGGGGAATGAATCTCATCGCATTGTGGAGACGGTAATCCGTACGTACGCATGAGCGATGATATCATTCCCATAATTATTAAATTTAAATGCAGTGGATGATATAATATCGCAGAATCAGTATGATGTTATAATAACTATATATATTTATTATCTACACCATTATACCCATCCAAGTAAGGTGGTGGTGGAAAAACAGATTACACCACGGTGTGGAGACGGTATTCCGTACGTACGCACGCGCGGTGATTTCGTTTTTTGTAGGATGGATAAAAGGTGAAATGGGGTTGTTTCATATTTATAATAACATATCAGTATATGAGTGATATTTATGTTATTAATCTATGATGAAACAAATAAAGAAGAAGAAGTTGAAGAAGAAATAATTTTGAATGAATCGGTAGAAGAGATTACCTCTTCTTCGACACACCCCTTTTAATCTTCATGTTAAGGTAGAAGAGTTGGTCTTTTGAGGAGACCGAAACCTCTATAATTTTAATAGGGAAGTTGAGAAGGGAAATGGACAGGGTTTGGCCGAGCTTAAAGGCTCAAAATTGTGCAAAGAGAAGAGGAAGGATGTGAATTTTATAAGGGAGGAGATGGGAACTTTAAGAAAAACATGAAATATTATTTTATAATAAAGTCATATTTGGTTAATAATGGCTAAAAAGTAACTTATTTCGAATATAAAGTTGGTATGGTTCGCAATACTCCCAACCAATAGGTTTTAGACAAGGTTAGGATACTATTTTAACATTATCATTTAGATTTAACTCTAAGTTAATTAATTTAACTTTTACCGTGTCTTCTTATTTTATTACACTATAAGGTTTCTAAACATAATATAAGAAGGAAAAAGAACCCCAAGTGGTACATTATTAATATATATTACCTTATCTAAGTCATTTGGAAGAACCTTATATTTTTAGGAAAATAATAACAATCAATAATATAATATTTGTTTTAAAAGATGTTTTATGATAATTTTGACAGTATTTGATAATGGATTTTTGTAAAAATCACAACAGAATGATTAGTTCTAAATAAGTTAATTAAATCAATAATAACATGTCCTATTAACCTATAAAATTAAATTAATTCATTAAAAGTCGAAAATTATATTTATTTGGATATTTATATTATCAATTATTTTAATCATTCAATAATAAGGTAATTACTGCATCATCATTGTGTCATAAGTAGATTACATTATATAACATCTAAAAATTATAAATAAAATACCATTATTTAGGAAATAATTTTACCTTTCTAATGAATATTTATAGTCGAATTTATCTTATTTATAATCCTATATTAAAATGGGTTACTTATTAAGCATTGATTTTAACTCTTTTAACTCTTCTTTAAATAAAATAATAACAAATGTCCAAATCTAATCCAAGTGGATGTAAAGGATAATATTTTATTTATAAGTTTGATTTTGGTCAAATTACACTTATCCAATAGAATTAGGAAATGTGTTAGGGTAATAATAATTTCATTTTTACCTTTAATTACCCTCTATAATTTTAATCGTGGTAATTAAAAGACAAAAGTTACTATTGACCAAAAATTATTTTTATATAATTGAACCACATTTTAATAACTAATATCAACTGTGCCTCTCTGATTTTTTCAATTCAACTCACAGTAGTGGTAAAATTAACTTTTATGCAAATTTGTAAATGCTCCAAGGAGGTGGGTAAAAGGCAGTTAAAAGTTCAATAAAATTTTTATATATATTAACTTATTATAAAATGACTCCAATGAATTACATTGAACTTATATAGGAATTATGTATCAATTTTGACCTAAAATAAATTTAAATAAAATAAATAATTATTTAAATAAAAAGTCGATTTTTAAATAGTAACTCAGTGTTTTCACTATTCATCAAAAATTGAAACTTTTCAGAAAAATACCAAAAATTCACCCTATGCTAATTTTGATATTCCAAATCCAAAAATGAAATTTATTATAAAAGATAAAATTTATATAATTTCAAACAGTGGGTCTTACTATTCATAACGGCTAGTTCATAATAATATTATAATAATATTTCGTTTAGTGAAACTCAGTATTGCGTACTACACACTTTATCGAGGAAGGTCTTGATTGCGTGTAATGCAAGCCAAGTCAGGGATGCGTGTAGTGATAGCTCTGTTTGGTCTTGCATATAACATAATAAAAGCTTATTTCATTTATACATTTAAAAAAATCTATACTTAATGTTTCGTAGAATAAGTTCCATAAAATGAACATGAAATTGTGTGTAACACGTGCCTAGAATAGTATTGCGTATACTGCAAGCTAATACAGTGTTGCATATAGTACAAGCTAATATTGGTGTAGTGTATGATAGAAGACATAAAAGAAATTAAAAATACTATATATCATTAAATCTCGGGGTGTTACATTCTACCCCCCTTAAAATGAATTTTTCCCTCGAAATTCGTCGGGGTTATAAATGGTTTTCTACATGAAAGTTTCGTTCATAGAAACCCCCATCATAAAAAGTAATACTAAAACTGAATTTTAAACAATGAAGTATGAAACATAACGGTTACCCAAATTAACTCATCACTAGGTTTCCACATAAGAGAACATAGGTGAAAATGTGGACATGGAAGAGAAATCAAACCATCAAGTTCTGATGGAGAGTGGTAGAGAACATGGATATGAAAAATCCAACAATCATAAAGCCATAAAATTGTGATGATCTAAGGTACCATATGATTCATTAGATATAAGGACACTAGGATAACATTTTTTTCAACATCAATTCCCTAATGTTGTAGAATTTGAATTAGAAGAAATACTTACTTTATTTCGGTACAATATCACTGTTGTTCGTGCCTTGAACAATTTCCACTTCATCTCTTTCAGAAATTAAGTTTAATTTTTCATTCCTAATGTGTTAGTAGATCATGTGATATAATGATTGGTCATTTCATCAGTCTCAAACAAAAGGGTAGAAAACGTTATCAAATATATATAAGTCCATCTATGGTGAGATTAATCGTATATGATTCCAAAAACGGACTTATACTTCATCAATCACATCGCTTAATAAAATAAAACTAGTTTCTACTAACCAGGGACTTCGTGTATGCCAGTAGTAGGTGATAAAGGCCTGCCACACTTCGGTTGTGTGTTCGATTCCCACAGCCTTGTCGGACGCGACGAGTTGTCGCCCGTCCTACAGGTTGTCCTTTTTATAAAACTACATTATTATTACATTCCATCAATAATATTGAAAAAAGTTCTAGCCTTAAAAAATACTTACTTATGTCCAACATAATCCATTTCAAATATTTAGGCTCATCGAAGATACTTCTGTTCAAGCTCATAATATAAAGAAAACAATTACAAGAAATTTCATCTACCGAGCATGTGAATACTATCATTTATCCCCGATATATCTTGCTAGTCACAATACAATCATGTGAATACCTTAATCATGTATTATCTTGAAAAATTAATACCCATTGAACCTTAGTGGAAACATAAATGCTGTCAAAAGGTAACTCTTTCCACATACTAAAATCCAAAAATTCTATATAATCAAACCGTGATAAAACTTTGTCCTTATATCTGTCATGAGCTCATGAATACTATAAAACATATTATTTTCTCCTTCTCCATTCATTATGCACATATCATGTTCCTTCAAAAAATATCACAATCACTTTCCATGGTTCCAGGTAACATAAAATTATTGAAAACCACAATATACTAATACATAAATATTACAATATTCCACGATACGATATACAACATTATTTTGGAATCCCATTACATAAACACTTAATCATTCCACCACATCGTTTTCATATTCAACATCACCAATATTGATCTCATGTGGATTCACTTTGTCCTTTTCCTTAAGTGGTTACTCATGTCGATCATCATTAACCCTTGGATTAGGGCATTGATTACCATAATGCCCCATTTCCTTGCACTTGAAGCATTGAAGTGTTGGTGCAGCGTTATATGTAGTCTTTTCTCTATTCACATCATTAGCTACCTTTTTCCCATTACTTCAACACTCAATGACTCGATGACCATATTTTCCACACATAAAACATTTTCTAGTACCTTTTAGGCAATCTCCACCATGATTCTTTCCACACTTTGAGCACAAAGAAACATTCATCTTCTTTTCACCATTATTTTGAGATTTCTCCTTCAACTACATCTTTATTTTCTTGTCAAAACTATGAGATGGATATGTAACACCAAATTACATTTCTACCTTGATAGAACAATGCAGAATTTATTCATAGCTACTGAAGTCCTTATCGCTAATTCCCATCAAAGACATGGTTTTAAGCCATTGAAGAATCGATAAACTTTACTTTTAGGTTGGATGATAAATCCAGATGCATACCTTGAAAGCCTTGTAAAATTCGATTCATATATACCAACTGATTCATTATCCTTTTGATTAAGATTAAGGAAATCCTTTTCCATCTTTGATAGAAGAATACGAGGGAAGTACTTATTGAAAAATAATTTCTTGAACTCATCTCATTCCATGGATTCAATTTCATCTCGGGGCCTCGTATTCTTAATTAGATTCCACCATTGATCTGCTTCACCTTCTAAATGGTAAATTGTCAGAATGAATTTTTCATGTTCCGAAAAATGAAGTATGGAAAATATCATTCCAATGGTGCCAATCCATTGTTGAGAAACAAGTGGAACAGAAGACCCACTAGAATAAGGTGGACGTTGCCTCACAATGGACTCAACATAATATTGTTCCCTTCTCTTCTCATTTGGAAGTCTAGAATGATTCGTAGATTGTGTAAGTATAACAATAATATTTTTCACTCCAGATCCCCTAACATTGGTTTGTTCAAGAGGAAAATCATTTCATTTTCCATTACATTGATCAACACGGTTTCTTCTGGTTCCAGCCATCGTCTAAAACCCAAAAAGGATAGTGTGAGTGGAAAAAATCTTACTAGGGAAAATAACATAATAAAGGGGGAGTACCTTTAATATATAACATATTAGGGTTAATTCTATGATTTTTACTGTAATTATAGTACTATAACCTATACTTATATTTAACCTTAGGGATATCCATAAACATGCCTTAGAAATATCTCTAGGGATCTCACTAAAGTTTTCACATCCTAGTTTCTAAAGGTTAACCAAACCATTCCTCTGATACCAACTTTAGAGGTATGGGATTACATCCAGGGGACTATAATTGATACCTATATGGTCACTCCATGGGCGGCTACACCCCCTAGGCGGGACACACCACTATCCATAGTGGCAGCCATTTCCTCATGAAGCCCTTGGGCGGAGAGCCATGCTTCGTCCAACGCTCACATGTGAGAGTTTCCAAAGATCAGATTCATTCCTACCTTTTTTGCATTTGATACCAACTATAGAGACCCATATCTTGACATAAATAGACATTACATTACTTTTTCGGAATACTTAATACATAAAAAAACAGACACCAAAGGACCGTAATAGTTTAGTGTCTTTGGAAACTTGGAACATAATCTTCTAATCATGGTGAAAGATCTTCAACATCTCTGATAAAGATCTTCCATTTTTTTCTTACCTAAAACCTTTCTTTATATCTTGGGGAAAATAAATCATATAAAGGGTGAGCTCAAATTCTCAGTAAGGGTAAGCATGGAGAAAATAAAACAAATCATATACATTTGAACTTCAAAACATGAACATAATATTTAAACATCAAAATCTTGATCAATGACATAAAACATGGTAGTATGTAAGGAATAGATCATAATGGAACATAAATCATGATAAAATAGCCTGGAAATAAAACTTGTAATTTTGGAAAACCATTAATCACATGATATGATTTCCATAGTAGCCAAGGCATTGCTTCCAAGACCATCTAAGTGGACAAAGTCCCTTTTTGAATCGAGTTCACTCCTCATTCCATTCCTATAACACTGAACCAGATTAACTTACCATTCCAGCCATGTCTATATCATGAGATATAAATCTTTACCCAATGCATTGGAGGGAGATATAGGTCCCACCCATCTCATAAATAAATCATTTTTACATGTGCCCTAACATAAACATAAATCATTCATCATAATCCAACGAATAAAATGGGTTTCATAAACATCATCCCATCATAAAATAATCCATATAAAACAAATGGATATAATTTCATCATAAGAAATGGTAATCCATGTAAATCAAAGAGACATTATACTTGAAACATACACATATGAAATAATTTCATCTTATATGGAAAATGGTTTTGATAAAATACTTGAAATGAATTCTTGGGGAAAATATCATTTCTTCTTCAAAATCAATTTATTTTCAAAAAATTCCATTCAATTTTAAAAGAAAAGGATGTTGTTGAAAATTTTCATGAAATATTTTATAGTAATATTCATTAAAATAAGGCTTTATGAAAACAGTAAAAATCCGTTCATGCCGTATAAGTTTAAAAAAACATTGTCCTCATACTTTTGTTGGAAAAGTCAAAAAAGTACCTCGTAACGTAAAAAAATAAAGATTCCTTAAATACCATGTAGTAAAAGTCAAAAATGGGTAAAAAATTTAAAAATACATGAAACCATTTTTAGAAAACAGGGACATGGATGATAAATATAACCCTAGTAAAATAATCTCGGATAAAAATGAAATTGGAAATGTTATCCCTTACCTTAGGTCCGATATGCTTCTTACCACTTCGAGTCCCCTGTATAATAATTTAAATAAATTCATTTAATTATTATAGAAACATATTCATTGTTATTATATCATATATGGTTCACTTATGACTTTACATTACCCGTTCTTTTGTAAATTCCATGTTAAAGCAGTGTTTTGGGTAAAATCATTTTATTTATCTTATGTGTTTGGGCTTGTTGTTCTTGATATTATTATTACTTATATCATGATTTAATAACTTCAAGAATGTAAATCATTATTTATATATAATATATATTTAGTATATATATATATAATAGATAGATAAATGAAATGAAATACACCGCTCATGGAGACGGTAGGTCGTACACACGCATGAACGATGTTTTCTTTTCCTTATTGACTTGAATGGAAGTATGTAAATGAAATATATATATATATATACATACATAAATCCAGTAGCTTTATCATGTCATATATTTCATTATTATTCATTACATGTACTTTTTAATCATTCTTGAGTGGTTAACATGGAGAATGAATCTCATCGCGTCGTGGAGATGGTAATCCGTACGTACGCACGAGCGATTATATCATTCCCATAATTATTGAATTGAGTTGGAGTGAATGATATAATATCTCAGAATTAGTATGGTGTTATAATAACTATATATATTTATTCTTTACACCGTTATAACCATCCATGTACAGTGGTGGTGTAAAAACAGATTACACCACGACGTGGAGACGGTATTCCGTACGTACGCACGCGCTGTGATTCCATTTTTTGTAAGATGGATAGAAGGTATAATAGGGTTGTTTCATATTTATAATAACATATCAGTATATGAGTGATAGTAATGTAATTAATTTATGATGAAATAAAGAAAGAAGAATAATTTTAAGAAGAAAGAAACTTGAAAGAATCGGTAGAAGAGATTACCTCTTCTTCGATGCACCCCTTTTAAGCTTCCTCTTAAAGCACTAGAGTTGGAATTTTGAGGAGACGAGAACCTATATTATGTTTATAGGGAAACTGATAAGGGACATGGGCAGGGGTTTTCCGAGATTTAAGCCTCAAAATTCTGTAAAGATAAGAGGGAGGAGGTGCCCTTTTATAAGGGAGGAGATGAGTACTTTAGGAAAAACTTAAAATATTATTTTATAATAAAGTCATATTCAGTTAATAATGGATCCAAAGTGAATTATTTCGAAGATAAAGTGGGGATGGGTCTAAATCCTCTCAACCATTATGTTTTAGACAATTTTAGGTTACTATATTAACCTTATCATTTAGATTTAACTCTAAGTTAAATAATTTAACTTTTACTGCATCTTCTTATTTTCATACACTTTTAGGTTAATAAACTTACAATAACAAGCCAAAAGAACCCCAAGTGGTTATTTTTTTATATATATAACCTTATCTAAGTCATTTTGCCGAACCTTAGATTTTTAAGAATATAATAACAAATAATAATATAATATTTGTTTTAAAAACTATTTAATGTCAATTTTGACACTATTTGGTAATTGATTTTTGTAAACATCATAATAGCATGATTAGTTCAAAAAAAGTTAATTAAATCAATATTAACATGTCATATTAACCTAAAAAATTATTGTAATTTATAAAAAGTCTGAAAGTACATTTATTTGGGTATTTATAACATCAATTATGTTAATATTTCATTAATAAGGTAATTACTGCATCATCATTGTGTCATTAATAAACTAAATTAATTAATGTCTAAAAATTATAAATATACTAAAATTACTTAGGAAATATTTTTATCTTTTTAATTAATATTTATAGTCGAATTTATCTTATGTATAACCCAATATTAAAATTTTTTTAGTTATTAAACTTTGATTTTATCTCTTTTAATTCTTCATTGAATTAAATAATAATAAATGACTTAATCTAATCCAAGTGGACCTAAATTATAATATTATATTCCTAAGGATTTTTTTGGATGAATTATACTTATTCAATAGAAATAGTACATGTGTTAGGGTAATAATAATATCATTTTTACCCTTAATTACCCTATTTACTTTTAACCGTGGTAAATAAAAGTAAAAAAGTTACTATTTACCAAAAAAAAATTTCTTATTGAACCACATTTTACCCCTTGATATTAACTGTGTCTCTGGGATTTTCGAAATTCCACTCACAGGAGCGGTAAAATTATGTTTTATGTAAATTTTCAAATTCTCCTAGGAGGTGGGTAAAAGACGACGAAAAGTTCAATAAAATTTTTATATATATAAAATTATTATAAAATGACTCCAATGAATCACATTCAACTTATATAGGTATTATGTATCAATTTTGACCTAAAATAAATTTAAATAAAATAAATAATTATTTAAATAAAAAGTCGGTTTTTAAATAGTAACCCAGTGTTTTCACTATTCATCAAAAAATGAAAGTTTTCAGAAAAATACCAAAAATTCACCCTTGGCTAATTTCAATATTCTGAATCCAAAAATGTAGTTCATTTTGAAAGAACAAATTTATAAAATTTCAAAAAGTGGGTGTTATTATTCATAACGGCTAGTTCATAATAATATTAGAATAATATCGCGTTTAGTGAAACTAAGTATTGGGTACTACCCACGCTATCGAGGAAGGTCTTGATTGTGTGTAATGAAAGTCAAGTCAGGGATGCATTTAGTGAAAGATCTGTTTGGTGTTGCGTATAACATAATGAAAACTTATTTCGTTTATACATTAAACAAAATCAATACATAATGTTTCGTAGAATAATTTCCCCTAAACAAACTTGAAATTGTGTGTAACACGAGTCTAGAATAGTGTTGCGTATACTGAAAGCTAATACGATGTTGCATATAGTACAAGCTAAAAATGTTGTAGTTTATAATAGAAGACATTAAATAAATTAAAAATAATATATCTTATTAAATCTCGGGGTGTTACAAGATCAGTCCAGTTCTCCTAATATCCCATTTACTAGTGAGCAATACAAGAATAATATATAAACCTTGTCCTAAAACCATGAGGTCTGTTTAGGTACCCTAGTGTAATGGCAGCCTAAATAGGGTACGTGATACACTCAGTGGTCCACCTGTAAATGATTCTAAACCATATTCCTCTTTATTAATATGAAATAAATTGTGTGCAGTTATGAAAGGTAAGAAAAAAATTAATAAAACATAACAAGTCAGGCTCTAGTTCCTCAGCAACACCTATCCCACAATACATACTTCAGCTTAAATTGTAATATCTCTGAGAATGAATCACTCTATGAAAAGAGGAATATATATATATATATATTATTATATATAAGTATGTATGCACATATAAACATACTATGCACATAATTACATGTATAAAGGTAATTAGTACTACCCAGGGCCTGAGGAGTAACTCAAGAATCTAGGAAAATTAAATAGGTATTTGTAAAGAAAGTAGTCATTGGACCCATGTATATATTCTCAATTGTCCATGTATAAATGTATCAAAAAATATGTAGACATTATGGGTAATCAAATGTAATTGATCATAATAACGTCAGTTAGTTGGGGACCTTAGATTTGTAGCCAAGGTGTCCTAGCATAATAACCATTAATAAGTGACAGCAATAGCCAAATGTAATATTAAATTTGAATGATATAATTATTTTTTTCTCTGATACCGTAAAAGGAATCCAATAATGAGGAATCTAAATATCACCAAAGGAGTCACATTATATATTGAATTTATGAACCAATCATTAGTGTTCTAAAAGTGGAAACCCAAGTATCACTCAAAATATGTAACTTCTCTATGATTCCATATATAGAGTTCTATAAAAAGGAACCCCATGTATCAATCAAATCATATAGATGGTCATTTAGCCTTTGATCCCGTCCAACACCTTACGTAATGAGAAAACCCAAGTACCACTCAAGGCATAAATAATGCTGGTAAACTATGATCCCTTCAAATGCATTATGTTTAAGGAACCGGAGTATTACCCTTGGTATATGTAATCATAGTAAACTTATGACCCAATCCAAATAATTCCATATAATAGAACCTATGTATCGCTCAAGGCATAAATTATTAATGTAACCTATTAACCCCTCCATGGAATTCCATAAAGGGGAAACCCAATTATCTCTCAGGGTACTTAATTCATTTAATTATTTAAATCTAAACCAAAATAAGGACATGTAATTAGGGATTCCACATCACATTTCAAGAAAACTTAATGTCGCCCATGCCCATTTATCATTACAAAAATTTTCATTTAGATACCCCTTTTTTATTAACCAAGGGAGTGTACCTCATGGGTGGATTTATTAAAAATGTGCATGGAATATAATTCTTAACATTATTAATTTATCCAAATAAATTCACAAATCCAATTCATTATTTTAGATTAATCATCACTTAAATGAGGGATAAAACCCAACACATGTCAAATGTGATTGAAGATTTAGAAAGCAATGAAATAATAAGAATCTAAAACTAAACACCAAGAGGATTGTTTATTTAAGTAACTGTGCATAGGGGTCATGGGAAACTAAGATACAGACCAAAAGGGGTGGTTTGGGTTGAGGTGAGAATCCTTTCATCGCGAAATTTAATACACATTGGATATTTAGATTTAAGGCATTAGATTTTACACATTTAATTTCAAATTTTAATGGAAATGCATGGAGAATCTTATTTTTGACCCAATTTTATAATTTTAAATCATCTAAAAAATAAGGAAAAGTAAAAAATAAAACCTGTCTTATGTATAGTAGGGTTCAGTAACCCATTATCAAGCTTTGATTTGATCCGGTTTGGGAGAAAATGAAAGATTTAAAAAATTCCCAAAAAAATAGGGTGTATTAGATGACTGTATAATAAAAAAACATGGTGAGAAAAAAAGAAAACAAATAAATGGGAATCAATATATTACTTCCATGAAACCAAAGAGACCCATGGAATAAAAATAGAAAACAGATGGGGGAGATCTTAATAACCCTAGGAGGTGAATAGGAGCCACTGCCAAGCCAAAGAACCCTCATGTGCGAGTAGAAATAAGGGGTCGAGCCCCTTTTCACCTTTTTAAAAATTCATCTTATCAAGAATTATGGTCTGTAAATTTTTCACCACCTGAATGGATTTCATGACATGAAATATATTTAAAAATCATTAATTCTTGGGTGAGCCCTTGAACAATCATTCCTAGATACACACCGTGAAACCCTTTCATGTAGAGTAAATATTACATGATTTGAATTTATTACTCTAGCTATTTTAAGAATCCTAGTCTATACTTACTTCATAATATGTTTATATGAACCCCTGATTTTCCACTAAAATATAAACCACATTTTAAAAAAATCACCTTTAGATGTTCAAACCCTCAGAACCTCACTTTGGTTCCTAATATCCAAAATGACCCATCCACCAATTAAAACACTCACAATTTCATTCGAAATTCATTCTATTAGTAACTATAGGACACTATTATATACACAACTAATAACTTATCATCCATGAAATCCTTGGGAATAATGAAAAAATCACACAACCTACTCGAGTAGTAAATTTTAACTCAAAATTGTTCTTTGCATTTTTAATAGATCATCACACTTCTAAGAATCACTTTTTTAACACATGTTATATAAACTATTGAACTATAGCCATCAGTCATATTTCAAAAAAAACATGAAGATAATTGTTACCCAATCCCATGTTTCTCAAGACACAATAATTTCATCATATCTTTGAACACTAAAAATACCATAGAACTTACCACTCTGGGTTTTACCAATTGATAGCCAAATCTATGACATGGTAATACCCTCCACTGAAATTTCTTAGTTTAGTATGCCTGTATTGTTTGAACAAAGATCTAGATATGATACTTGTATTGATCAAATGGTCAACTCCTAGGAAACCTCATTATCCTGGTTGAGATTTATTTTCATAAAATCTTAACTGACTCACACTCAATCACCTCATCCTAACGATGTGAAAAAATGGTTACTCACTGACTGAATTTAATGAAAAGATGAGAATAAGTTATGCCACTTCATGCTGAATATCTAATAAAACTCGAGAAAAATCGTTAGTGTTCAACAACTTAAAGAATGATAAATTATCCTAAGGCACCACATTTTTACCTAAAAAATTTCCATAGAATATTGTATTCAACTTAGGGTTACATATCATCGATGAAACATCACTTTTTGATCTCTATTATCATGTGCTAGCAGAATCACTGAAACATTTCTGATCCAATACATTTAGATCGTCTCCCCTAAATTACTACAACCGATCCTAATTCAATTTCATGAGTATCCTGTTAATAATCAATTGGAGTCTAAGGAGATCATCCAATATATTCCACACTCCAAATTTATAGGTGAGACATTTTAACACAACTGAATCATCCATAGAACAAGAACACTAACTGATCCCAAAGACAATCATGTCTAAATGGTTATAGCTGGTGTCAATGATTACATCCAAGGTTATTCAACTCATGAAAAAAAGAAGTACTTATGAAAACCACACCTCTTAAAATTTCCACACTAAACAGGTGTAACTCCAATGGAGTTTATTTGTCAATCCCAATGGAATTTAAATTCCTTTCTTTATCTCAGTGTACCACTAATGATTTCTCAGTGTATATAGAAAATGTCAAGACATGGGACATGATCCCTAATATCCAAAAATTAAACTAAGAGTATTTAAATTATTTCCAAAAAGTACCCTATACACTCATTATATATCATATATGACGTGCTATGTATAGTTTTAGATCAACTGTCACCAATTATGCAATGAAGGGACAGTCGAACAACCTCTTGTCATTTCATTTTGAAGATCTATGCCACTAATATTGATTCATCAACATTAACTTATCAAAATTCCCTCACTACTGAGGAATTAAATGATTAATCTATCATAACCACCACAATATATCCCTAAGAAATAGTTTTTCTAATGTTTTCGTACACAAAAAACAATATCATCATCATGTTGCCTCCTAAGCATCAACCTGTTGCTAAACTTTGTAGATCCAAGAGATTCCAAAAATAGTAGTAACCATTTTCAAATGTCCCTCATCAATCTTTTTCCATCTACAAGGAAGTAAACTAATTTTCAATGATTTAAATGACCATTCCTAGTATGAGAGTGTCTTTATCATTAGTTTTTCCTAAAATAGTAACTCATCCCACAACACACACTCAATCAACCACTAGATTCAGGTATTGGAGGTATAAAATAGGCTTCGGAATGTGTTAAACTAAAAGTAGAGAAAGAATAGATTATAAAAGAACCATAGGATAGATTTACATTTTATGTATGAATGAAACTCCTTCCTAATAATTCCCATATGTACCATAACATTTTGTGTAAAATCCAAAACTAACTAACTAGTTGGTCAAAAGACTTGGTACATTTTATGAAATCATCTCAAGCGTTGGGATGAGTATGATTTCCACTAACACACTAGTCAATATAATTCGAAGTTGACCTATGAATATACTATAATAGCTCAATTCTATAATGATTATCCCAAAACACATAAGGTTTGTTGTACCATTTTACGAAATAAACATGTAATATGTTTATCAATGATTACTACCTTGATATTTCACCAGAACAATAGCACATCATTGATACTATCCATAGGGTTATCAACCTTATTAATCCTAAAATATAATGTCCCATAAGAAGAACTATCCCCAAGTCAGGTTATCCCATATGACTTTGAAATAGGCTAATGACCTCCTGAGTTGTCCAACATTGAAGAAGACGAAGAGGGGTCACACAACCCACTAGGTAGCTGACCATGCCCTAGAAATTATAACCCACTGAAACTAATAATTCCTCAATACTGAGACCTATAACAAGGATCAACTTATTTAATATCAACCCATCCATAAAATGATTTTGTTTTAGAAACTAAGATTCATACAAAGGATAAAATACATATAAACAATTCCTCACATTGAGAAGATCATCAGAGTAATTATTAATGATTTAATGTTCTAAGGGTTCTACCTACCTTGGGTTATCCCCTTACGGATGTATAAAATGTCAAACCTACCCATAGGTCACACATGAAAAGGTCACTAGGACCTACAACATATCATATAGGATAAAAGAAGCCTATGGGTAAAGTTAGTATTCCCATTCTATGGCAAGATCAAAGAACATTGAAAGTAACCATACAAGAGGGGTCATGATAAAACACCCCATTAAGTTATTTCTTTAATAAATTTCATTGATTCATATTCATTCTATTAATAATTAATGGATAAATTAAAAAACTCAACTATTGGTTATAATGAAAATTGTATTTAGAATTTTATTCATGAAATTCACATTAAAAACCCCATCTTAAACATCATTTATTCATCCAGGAGGTTCTCCCAAAAATGGATTAGTTAAATAGAATGTAAATTTAAATCTATTGATGAAAACACTATTTAGATTGTAAGTGGAATTTAAATTAAATAATTCCTCAAATAAGTAAACATGAAGATCAAAATATAGGTATTTTATAAATGAATTTGGGGATGAGTCAAATACGATACCACATATGTCTATATGTTATCCCATATAAATGGGTATATACAATTTAAATCACTATCTCTATATAACATAACATACCCCCTTGAGGTTAAGTACTACGGAATATCATAACAATAAAACCTATAAGGTATCTTTCATGTAATTCTGGGTTTATGAAAAAACAAAATGAAACATTTTAAACATTATGATATAAAATAAATATTGTGGGTTCTATCACATAAAATTATCAATCCATGGATGACCTACATGGATCAAGAAAAGAATATGATTTATAATCAACTAGTTCATGTAATATTTATGGTTTGGAAACTTTTATATTTATACAGTATCTTATTGTTATATCAAGCTCATAAAATATGATTTGATTATATGGCTTACCATTTCATAATTTATAACATGCCAAAAACACTTTATAAATTTAAAATGGGATCCCAATTAATCATAAAAAGTATTTTTTAACCCATATAACCAATGGTTCATGTATAAAACATGTCATGATTGGTTAATTATGGGACCACCATCAAATATGCGGGAAAAAAATATTTAGTTTGATTCTTAAACTTTAATAACCAATTGTTTATCAAAATTTTAACTAGGCCTATAGTCATAAACAACAAATTTGGTATCATGTAAAACAATTAAATAATCATGATAATCCACTATATAAGAAATAAACCAAAAAATCATGATATATGATAAAAGTATGCTAAATAACCACATACATTGGTACACTAATATGAATGATAAATATGGGACAAAAATCAAAGAAACGTGTTATATAATAAAACAAGATAATAAATTACTCATCTTGTCATACAAAAAAGCATATATAATAATTGAAAAAGGCACATCTATCAATGAAAATACATGGCATGGAATATTTATGGAGTGTAGATATATGTGTACCTATGATGATGCATGAAATAATAAATCCTTGACATATTAATCCAAGTGTTAAATAGATATAACCCCATAAATTTGTAAGTATTTGAAAGAACACATATCACTAGATGTGAAATCATAAGAAAATGTTGTAATGAATGTCATGAAAAAAATCCCATCCATAGACACATTGTATTTTCCCTATGCACAGTTTGATCACTCCTAGACATTACTATTTACCAAGAAATAAAACATTCCTAGTCTCCACTCAGAAAAACAAAAGATGTAAGAAAAATGAAAAGAAAAATGAAAAAAAATGATACCACATTACAACATCCCTACCAAGGAAAAACTGAAATGGTTCCATGATATAGTCATCCACATTTCCTCAAGCACACCTCCCCATATTATAGAGGTTGCTGACTAGTAGCATGGGTCCAATGATGGTATGATGTGGAAACTATACCCTCATAATCAGAGTATAACAATGGTACAAGAGAGAATAAATTGTTCATTATTGAAATTAGTGTAAATAAATTTCATAGAAGTAGAAGAAAATAAAATAACCGAATAAGAAAATGAGTCCAACGAAAAATATAAATCTATTCATGCATGGCCAAATGTGGATACATAATCAATGGATTAATAACATGGCTAGAGGCACAATATAATATAGTAAAAAAATGAATAATAGAAATAAAACCCCAAGGTCTATATCCATGAGAATCCGGAGCTTTGGATCATTCATGTTCTTTTAATATCCCATGTACTAGTGAAAAAAATAATCATAATCCATAAACCAGGTTTTTCAACCATGAGTTCTGTTCAGGTACCCCAATGTAATGTAGACCTGGATAGGGTGTAAGATATATGAAATGTAATTCCACCAATGGTGTATAAATAATAATCGAGTCTATGAATATTAAATACAAAAATATTTTTGAATGATAAGTAAGTAGAAATTAAATAAATGTAAACCAGTCGGGTCAGCTTCCTCAGGTACACCTGGCCGAAAATAATTTCTTCCTCCTATGCCAAAATATCTACGATCATGAGTCACCTTATTAATAGAGGAATTTATATGTATATATATATATAAATATATATATATATATATTATTAGTATTTATGAACATATATACACCCAAATTCATGTAATGACATGTTTGTAGGTAAGTAGTGCCAGAATGGACATATGGTGTAACTCCAAAATCCATGAAAAATCAACATGTGATCATAAAGAAAGTATTATTATGACCCATGGATATAATCCCAAAATTACATGTACAAAAATCTTGAAAACATTTGATTAATTCTTTGTAATCACATGTAACATATCATAATACCACTAGTAGGTCGGGGACCCAAGGTACACAGCCAAGGTGTCCTATAATAATAACCGTCCATAAGGGATATAACTATGCATATGTAATATCAAATAATTATGAGGAAATTCGTTAGTAATATGATCCCATCCAAGTCATACCATCATGATGAAACCAAGTATCAAATAAAGAGTCACATAATTTCTTAAATTTATGAGTATGTCCTTGGTATTACATAAATAGGAAACCCAATTATTTTTCAAAATATCCAACTGCCCTAGGAGCCTTTCCATGCTGTTAGTTAAAAAATGAAATGCAAGTATCACTCAAAACATGTGTAAGGTCATCTAGTCTATGAGATTGTCCAAGGCATTCTGTAATGAGGAACCCATGTATCGCTCAAGGTGTATATAATATTGGTAACCTATGATCCCATCCAAGCCATTCTATGTAAGGATCCTGAGTATCTCCATGGTATGTATAATCACAATCATTCTATGAGACCACACATGGTGCTACATAAAAATGAACAATCATATATCTTAAGGAGAACATTATTCAAGGAAAAAATTCACCGGTCCCTGGAGTTCCGTAAAGAGGAAACACATGTATCACTCATGATAAGTAATTAGTTTATCTACATAAAATGAAAAATCAAATAGGGTCATGTAATTAATCACTCCACATCAAAATTCAAGTTCACTTAATGTGGTCTATTCCCATTTTTCCTTTAAGAAATTTCCATTTAAATTCCCCTTTTTATTAACCATGGTAGTGCACCTCATTGAAGGATTTTTAAAAAAATAGACATAGAATAAAATTGTTAACATTATTAATTTAACTAAGAAACCCTCAAAACAAAATCACTATTTAAGATAAATAATCACCTAAAATAGGGTTAAAATCCCATAAACCATTAAGGTGATTTATGTATTGTAAAACAATATTACTAAAGACATGAATAACAACATCCAAAGAGGGTTCAAACACTCTATTCCATACATAGGTGTATCTATAATTGAGAATCCCAATCATACCACCAATTGACCTTATGAAAAATATCATATAACATATAATACAACCAAAAATAAAAAAATAATGAATGGAATGTAGAACATAATGAAGAAACAAAAGGATATATTTTGTTCCAAAGTTTACCCTATTCCTTGGTAAAGGACAATTTTAATTTAATAGGAAACAATAGATTAAAACTGATCAATCATAAGTGCATGATAACGAAACCCTAAATTTGACTAATCCATGTATAGTAAAATATAACCTCCAATATTTATTTATATATGAGTACCATAAATAACTATCATTTAAACTAGTCATCCACTAAATTTTCCCAGACATCCCTCCACCTCATCATCGAGACCACCTAATGTCCACTACCTCAAACAGTCCATTTATACAATAGTTAATGCTTCAAAACATATCATTTTATTTAAATAAATTACATGAAATACTACAAAATCCCATCCTTCAAAATATAAAAATTATATTATGTCTCGATTTACCCCCTCATTTAGTACTTCACATGCTTCAGATTTTTTTCACAGATGTGATTGGTTCCAAACCCTAGGTTTTGTTGTGTTATCCTACATCTGATGGCATATAATTTTATAATTTGTTCTCTATAACCTATGTGACTTATCTAAAAAATGTATTTTCACATATCCAAGCCCAAAAGAATAACATTTATTCTTAATATCCAATTTAATATAATTTAATGACATTATAAATATAATTATTGTGCAGGCTTGTAGTCCCCTTTCTTAATAACATTCAGTGAACTAGAATAAATTCTTAGATCGACATCCAAATACATTAAATTCATCCATATAGAAATAATTTAATGTTAAAACCATAAAAACCATCCTAGGTATACTACTATATAACACAATCTATTTTTATTATAATATTTCATCAAGAAAGAGGCATATTGTTGTTATCACCATATTTACAAGATATATATTTCTATGATATTCTAAAATGAACTCATCTAAAAAATATGATGGGTTCAGATTTTTTAGAAATTTTCATTTCAGTAAATGGTGTAGATATATCTTCATCCACTAAAATATAAGATAAAAATCCTCTCTTGAATTATTCAATTATTTTAATTATACTTATGATACACCCAACATATAGTACCTTCACGTGAATATATATCATCATTATTCTCATCCATACATAAAATTAGATGATTCATGATACAAAGTAATAATAATATCATTTTTAAGGTCTAATAAAAACATTAATAGATATGGATATCCAATGACACATAAAACATGTGGAATACTTATTTTGATTTAGTCGTCATAACCTCCTTTCATATGTATGACTATGTGTGAAATTCTTGAGTAGAAGTTTCAATGTATTATTAGGCTCGCACACCTGATATTAGAATATATTTTGTCCCATCATATTGATGCATCCAAACTATATACTATGTTTAAAAATAACATCATATCATCTTTAGGTTCTCATTATAGTACGGAAATTTAAAAAAATCTAAATGTGATATATACTATAAATACATTATCACATTAATGGTATTTATAAGAACAATTAGTACGTGGTAATAATATGTATGATAAAATGTTATTAATGAAAATTATAAATTTAGTTACCTATTGGGAACCAACTCTAACAATTCACCCCCATTTGAACAATCAATATTACCTGTGACCTCACAACAATAACTCTCAATCTCTCTGAGCTATTAATCGATCCCCCAGACCCTTAAAAATATCGCTTTCTAGTAGTGATGACACTCAGTTATAATGTCTATCACTTAAATCATATAGAGTATTAGGCTATGTTCCTAGATAATATATTTCAAATATGTACTATGATAAAATTTTTCCATGAATAGGTCCTCTATGCCTATACTCATCTCAACCTATCAACCAAGAACATTCGAAGAAACCCCACCAATACAACTAAGGCCAAACCATGAGGATCTCCCACAAGACTATATATGAAATACATCACTTCAAGAATTCTAGAGCTATCTAAAGTCTAGTGGTGAACCTCTCAACCATTACTTGATCAACATCAATAACTCATCTCTCTCTCAGGGGTATCAAAAAGTTGATATAGACCACTACTAAAAGAAAATATACCCAACACCTTAATCTAAGTTAGTTGTCTTGTTACCAATGTGAAGAACCCTATCATAGTACCCATTCTATCATGATTCATCAATAAACTAAAACTTCAATTCAAAGAAAATATAAATTAACAATAATAACATATGCATATTTTTTTTTCAAAACTAGGATTCACCCACACGTGGTCAAATAGACCAAAATATGTGTCAAACACTCCCTAATATTTTTCAATTAAAGTAAAATAAAAAAAATTTCAACCCATTTATAAAATACATCACATGAAAATTTTACTCATAATAATCCCTTCCCTACATTCTCAATGAAAACATTATCTGAAAACACCTCCTTTATTTTAAAATTCCATCACACAACAATTATTTTAAGTAACATGTTCCCATTAAATTAAAATTTTTACGAAATATATTATTAAATTTAATTTTAAAATATAAAATGTTTTCCTTCCATAATGAAACACAATCCATCCAAAAAAAATAAACAATGCCACCTACGCTTCCTTGACCAAGTCACCACCAATGAATAATTTAACATATTTGTTGACAATTAGGACGATGGGATCCCATATCATTTTTTTTTCAAAAAATCATATAAACAATTGTAATTTTTTTTCAAAAATGATTATGATCATAGAAAACATATAATAATCCAAACAAAAAATGGAACTAGTAATGTAAAGTCCACCGACATAAACTCATGATATAATGTAATCATCTAAACTCATACTGGCTCCCAACGAGACCATGATCACATATCATATACATAAAGAAAAAATAATAATATTAAAATCATATAAAAAAATTACTATGTAATAATCGACACCAAACTCATTGGGTGAACTAAGTGTTTTGAAACCACAAACCAAATGGGTTATCCTACACTTGAAACACATTTATAACTAAGACACAAAGCCCAAATTTTTAAATTGGAAGCATTGAACGATTTTTACCAATTTTATTAATAACCATAAATAGACCATAGTGTAAGCATTATACAACCCTGGTACATGATACAATATTAAAAAATACTTCCATAGACTTCTCTATACACCAACAAAAAAAATCCCATAATGTTATATGATTACTAAATTATATTGGGAAATCATAATATAAATCCCACGTTAGTCCATAAAAAATAGAATAACCATAAATAGAATCAAATTTAAAAATTGGTGGTGTAATAAATAAGTGAAATTGTAAAAAATAAGAACATGGGAAGGAAAATTAGGGGGGTTAAACTGACTAAAAATGGACTCACTTGATCCCCTTATGGGTATAATAGAAAAGGGACTTGACCATAAAATGATAAATCTGTCCTTATAAAAAAACCCAAACCTCACAAAGTACTCATTTTCCCCCGATGAGTACCTCATTGCTCCATTGGGTATTCCTTGAATGCCATCAGCCACATAATTACCTAAACAAAAGGGAAAAGTCATTGTCTACCCTACTCGATACTAAATGTAATCATGCTAGTAACTTGGTGCCTACTACCAACAACCTCTCCCTTATTTTTCCTCCACCAATACCTATAATTTATCTTTATTAATTTGTTACACCAAAACAATACCCCCAAAACATCTCATTAGTCACCTTAAATATCCGAAAAATTTTATTTCGTATATTTAAATTAAAAAATTAAAATTCACCCATAAACCAAAATTTAGAGAAAGTAAATCCAAATCTAGGTCACCTGTTCATAATAATTATTATCATTAAAAACTACCAATCATAAATATTCTAATCCATAAGAATTCATGGTAGATACCCAACCAATAATATAGACATAAGATAGACATAAATCATCACTGATGCACCAAATTCCATGTTTGAATAGAAATCACATTCTGGATGAATAACTTTGAAACCTTAAAATGTATCCATAAAAACAATATCACCCAAACACTAGAACTTTGACCCATAAATCCATCACTTTTATAAACTCACAAGAACCATTTTACACCCTGATATCAGTAAATATTCTTATATCCTAATACATTATCATGATCAAACACACATTTATGTTAACATAACACCAAGATGATAAAAATTGACACCCATAAATTCAAAACAGCAATACACCAATAACTAACCCATAACTAACCTTATGTTTATCCCCACTATAAAGAATAAACACCGATGGTTGATTCTGACTAATAGTGGTACCTATCATCAGAATATGTCACCAAAACACATATAATGGTGAAAATATTAAAACCAACATCCCAAAAATCTAGTTACTTATGCCTAACACCACACACACATTCCAAAAACTTGAAACATGTGACTCACCCAAAGCAAAATCAAAAATATAATAAAAAATACACAATTCACACACTGAGGTCACTCATAACATAAAAATAAAATCCAAGAACCATGGTTTACATAGGGAGTGGTTTTTTTGATTTTAAACAATCTCAAAACATTCCAAAAAAAGGAAAATGTAACATGAGTTTCCCAAAATCACCCTTAGAATCAAAGGATTTTTACCAAAATTAAAAAACCCAAAATCTCTAGGTTAATTGTTCTTTTCAAGAAAAATAAATTTATTTTCCAAAAGTATTTTTAATATTTTTTTTAAACCAAATTCCATATATTTTTTCCAAAACCTAAAAAACATAAAACATTTTACTATTTCCTCATGCCATCACATTGAATTTTATTTTAAGAAATATGTTTCTAGAAAATATTCAAAACCCCAAAAACAATTTCCCTATAGAGATAAAAAATAAACATAAAAAATGAATCACATAAGAACCAATACCATTGGATAGATATTAATATAATCACTCCATATAAGATATTCATGAAATCCTCAACTAGATTTTATGTTTCTTTAATTTATAATGGATCCTATTAAATAAATATTTCAACCAATACCACCCATAAGTGTGTGTATCATGCTCTAAGTATTCTTAAATAATGATATATGAAAAATATCACTGGATCTCTGTTGAGCACTGTGACTCATCCTAAGTCTCACCCATCATACATTATGATTCTTGGTAGAACTAATAACTTATACTAAGAGTTACTACACCCAACACTAAATATCATAGGGAAATATTATTTTAAATCGAAGCCAAACATAATAAGAATTTTCCTAGTCTACCTTCCATTGCAGATATCATATCTTTAACAATAACTAATAATATATCCCAACCGACACATTCTATAATTTTATTTCGATTCCTTAGAATGGATTAGAAAATTGACACTTGAGGAGGGGATACCACATGACCTTAGGTGTGAATAATCATATACTAGAGTCTATCATTTGGGGTTGAGGGATTATCATTATTTTGGGGAAACTATTCTATGGAAATGAAACATAGCAGTCATTCCCAAAAAAAAATTGAATGACCCATCCATATAAGGAATATACCCAAAACCCTAAATTAAATAAACGAGGAGCTAAAAGGGCCACCATAGTCCAAAATAAATGTCCTAAAAGAGTCTATATGATGTTGCAGCAATAAAAAAGTAGAAAAAATCAATAAATACAATAACCAACATAAAAATAAATAAATATAGAGACCACTATCATGTATACGTAGAGATAATGAGTTGAAAGTAAATGGTATATGGCCATTAACCAAACTCACACAGTTAACTCCTATTAACTCGTCAATCTTCAATACACTGCTCACCCCCACAACACATGTACAACTCTAATATGATGTTAATGCTAGAAATAATATGAAATATCATCCCATTAACATAAAAACCTATTCTTTATATATGGGCGGGGTTGCATCCAGTGACTTAATAGGATTCTAGATATCAACCAAACACATGTAGTTCCATTGTGATCAAGTGTATATGCTGGAAAATACTAGGAGAGTGAACATCTTGGTTATTGTAACTCCCAATATTGTAAAACATACCAAAACATACATGAAAAAAACTATAACATGTATCTAGAAGAAAAATCGACCTTGCATAATAGAATAACCCACTAATCCCAGTCTTTCATTCCTTCCTTGATAACATGAATACCACTATGAGTCAATAAAGAGTATCGAACACCACTTTCCTTATCATTTGTAATATTAAAACAGGTTCCAATAAATCTAAAATACTCACTAATAATATTTACACTATTCTATCAGTTATATAACTACCCATGAATAATCAATAGAGTGATAGAAGGGATGAAACCAAATTTTCTCCCTCTGAAAAAAAATCTACCAATACCCTATCACTCAGGGTGATGTCTCATGTCTACATCTTGTTCTAGTGCCATATGACACATGGTGCGGGCTTATATCCATGTATCTATCCAAAACCATATAAATCTAGTTTATGCCCAATGACTAACTCACACCAAAAATCACATCCAATACCTAAAAAATCCATCTTAACCCACACATTCCAAATCCATATATTGATATCATTTGTCACGACCCGTCCTCGGGGCCCGTGCCGTGACTACCCCAAGCCCGCCTTCCATAGGCCAGGGGCTGGCGACTAGCACCAAGGCGTAAAATCCCAGTAAACAGGGAAGGCATTGCCTTTATAAGTAACAACCACACAGAGTCAGCAAGCGGAAAGTAAAGTGCAGAAAGGTAAAGGGGCCGGAAATACAAGCCCAACTGTAAAGTACAACTGAAAAGTAAAGTACAGCAACTGAAGAAAAGACGGCGGCCTCGTGTCGTCGACTGGCAATCCCACCTGAAGGGTGGGTACAGATAGCCTCCAAGCTCCTCGGGCCCCACGTCCGCTCTGAGCACGTCCCGTCCAGTGGTCCACCTCCAGGTACCGTCCTGCTCCACGCCCCAACCGCGATCAGCGCTGTCCGTCGTCTGCAACCAACACCACGAAGTGCGGGCATAGCCCGTGCAGGGGTGAGTACAACTACTCAGTAAGGACCCCGAGACCCCCGAAGGTCTCCCGAAATCCACAAAGGATATAGCACAAAAGAAAGATGCAATCACGAAGTAACATCTGACTCGACTTAGGTATATGCCCATATATATACCTAAGTCCCCAATTCTAGCTCTGCTCACGAGCTCAAGAACAACTCAATCCACAAAGGAAAGCAAGACTCAAATCCACAAGGAGAGTAAACAGTAAATCCACAAAGGATAGTTCAACACAATCCACAAAGGAGAGTAACATAAGATTCAGCTCAACCAGGATTTTCATTATCGAAACCGTAAGTGTTGAAGAGCCCCATCTCTGAAGTGTACAGTGGTCCTGTCACGACTCCGAGGTACTGCTCACTAACCTAAGACTGCTGAAGTACTCCTTCTGTCGAGTACCGCGGGTCTGCTGCCAACTACCGGGCGCTCCGTCCGCTGAGGGTCTGCTGCCAAATACCGGGCGCTCACCCAGATAGCCTACTGAGGTACTCCTCCTGTCGAGTACCGCGGGTCTGCCGCCAACTACCAGGCGCTCCGTCCGCCGTGGGTCTGCTGCCAACTACTGGGCGCTCCGTCCACTGGGCTAGTCGACTCACTCCAAGTCGAGTCGGTCAAGCAGTCGTCAGGTCTCAGTCATCTACACGGTCTCCGTACTCCGCACGCACGTCTCCACCGTCGCGGGTCTGTCGCTACAACCAAGCGCACACACTCCGTAGAGTATCGCGGGTCCGCCGCTACAACCAAGCGCTCCACCGCCAAGGGTCTGCTGCTGCATCCAAGCGCACCACCACTGTCAAGTACCACGGGTCCGCCGCTACACCCAAGCGCTCCACCGCTCAAGGTAAAAAGAAGATTCAGCTCACACAGGTTCGGTAGCACTCTTCCACGTAGGATCGCTGAGTGCAGTAGTCGACGCAGTCCACTGAGGATCTCTGCACAGTCGTCGCCGCAGTCCACGAAGGATCTCTGCTCTGCCGTCGTCGCAGTCCACGGAGGATCTCTGCTCTGTCGTCGTCGCAGTCCACGGAGGATCTCTGCTCTGTCGTCGTCGCAGTCCACGGAGGATCTCTGCTCTGTCGTCGAAGCCACAGCCAGCACTAGGGTTCCCGCACTTAGCGAGCTCGTTTAGGAGGGTCCGCTCCACGAGCCGAGAGGCTGATACATCAACTGACACTTAGTCCGAAGTTGATGTATCCAAAAGTTCCGTATCGACAACAGGATCTCAACGCAACAGACGGCGCGTCAATCGGACGCCCGGTCTGAGAGTTATTGGCATTTCCGTCCCAGGGGCCCGGTTGGTTTTTAGGGCAAAACCAACCCGACCGTACTCCGCCTGTATCCGATCCTCGGGCGGAGTATGCCAAAAGTTCCGTCTCACTTAGAGGAAACTACCACAGCTGACGGTACGTCGATCGGACGTCCGTAGCTCAAGTTATGAGCGTTTCCGCTCCGAGGGCCCGGTTGGCTTCGTGTACGAACCAACCCGGCCGAACCCAAAGTCTTCCGAAACCTTGAGTATAATATACCGAAACGACCGTCTCGATCCAAGGATCGCGTAGCCGCTGACGGTTCGTCAATCGGAGGTCCCAGGCCCAAGATATGGGCGAAAGACCGAAGAGGGCCCGAAACGGGGGTACTGGGCCCGGGGCGACCCGGCCCGAACCCCCCCCCTGGGGTCGGCCGAACCGGGTCGGCCCGAACCGGGTCGGCCCGACCCGGCCCGAACCGGCTTGGCCGGGTCCGGTCCGGCCTGGGCGCGGCCCGGCCGACCGGACCGAGCCGGCTCGGCTTCGGCCGAGCGGCCGGAGGTGCTGCCGCCGCGGGTCAACCCCGCGGCTTTGAGGGAAACGCGGCCCCCGCGGGGGGCCGCCTGTCACGCGGACGCGGCCGGGCCGCCGCGTCCGTCCCGGTTCCGCGCGGCCGCGGAACCGGCCGCCGATGCCGCCGCGGCTTCAGCCGCGGCGGGCTTCCTCCACGGCGGCGCGCCGGGCGCCGCCGCCTCCGGTCGCCGGCGCCGCCGCGCCGGCGACCCGCGCCGCCGCCGCCTTCCGCGGGCCGCCGGAGATGCTCCGGTGGCCCGATTTCTTTCCCGTCTGCGCCGTTGCTCCTCCCGGGGGACGATCTTCACTGCGGAGCCAACAAATTGCCCTTGCCGCACGGTTCGTCGTCGTCCGCCAAATCCGCGCAAAAAGAGGAGATCGGCGGAGGGTTGCCGGGTCTTGTTCGTTAGACCCGCACCCTCCGCGTTAGTCGTAAATCACGGGAGGAACAATAAAACAATCAACAACAATTTTAATTGTTAAAATTGTTCGAAGATCAAGTTCTTCACTTAAAAAGAATAAGCACGGGGAAAAAGAATCACAATCAAATCCCTACTTTGATGATCGTCGAGCGCGGGCGTTCTTCGCGGAAGAGATCGTCGTGGAAGAGATCGATCGTCGCGTCGTCGCGGGAAGGTGTCGCGTCGTCGCGGAAAATGGAGATCGCCGCGTCGTCGCGGAATCGCTCGTCGCGTCGCCAATCTCCGGATCAAGATCAACGGATTTAATTAGTTTAAATCCGTTGATATTGAAATTAAAAAGGGAGAAGAAAAGATCTGATTCTCACCTTTGTTGCCGAACGAGGGTCGGCCGCGGAAGAAGAGGCGTCGCCGAAGAACGTCGCGGGTAGATCTCGTCGACGTCGCAGATCTTGGTGTGCGTCGTCGAATTCCGGTCGCCGGCGTTCTTCGCGTTCTTCGCGTTCTTCGCGTTCTTCGCGTTCTTCGCGTTCTTCGCGTTCTTCGCGGAGAGGGTGGAGGAACGAAGATTCTCTCAAATCCTTTCCAAGGATTTTTATGTTGGTCTTATTTTATAAACATGCCAACACGAAACCGGTTAAGAAACGATCCATCAATTCGTTGAATTAATTCAACGAAAGAAACGACCCATTTAATTCACGAAGAAACAGTCCATTTAATTCACGAAATAAACCGCCCAATTAAATGGTCTGTTAAGAATTAAAGAAAACGCGTCGGTTGACTTTTCAGTTACTTTGACGGGTTTTCGCGGGTGCGTTACTTAGCGAATGAAACGGCGGGGCTCGTGCGGGTCCCACCGCACAAATATCCTACCAAAGGGGGTAGGATATTTCTGGATAGCATCCTATCCAGTTCAACTCAGTTCAAGCCGTCTTTAAGTGACTTCAAGTGGCTTCCAAGCAGCTTAAGTGAAATAAAATAAAGTTGTCGCACAAACTTTATTTTATTTCTGACTTAAAGCCGCAAAATTTAAAAACCACGTCTGAGCAAACGCAACCCGGAAGAGGCGTTTCTAAGCAAAAACCGGCGCTGCGATTTCATCGGTGCCCTCAGAATTCGATTCCGGGCACCGGTTCAAAAGATAGAAAAACCCGCTCGTCCGTTCACTGAACGTACCCGAGCCAAACTTCGGAAATTGATTCCGGGCACACCGGGCCTCGGAATCAGGTGCCGTCTGAAGCTGCGTTCTTGTAAAATTCCAAAGAAAATTAAGAAAAAAATTTCCTTGAAATTTGCGGGTCTTTACATTACTCCCACCTCAGGGCTTTACGTCCCCGTAAAGATACATCAAAACTAGGGGAACAAATGGGGTTACTGAGCACGCATCTGAGCCTCCCGCTCCCAAGTGCTCTCCTGGAGGTTCCCGTGCTGCCATCTGACGCGCACAAGAGGAATCGACCGCCCACGTAGGACCCGCTCCTGTCGATCCTCGATCTCCACTGGGACCTCCGCAAAAGTCGCCCCATCGTCCACGTCCAGCTCCCCAAAGTCGATGATGTGCGTCGGGTCGTGCACGTATCTCCTCAGCTGAGACACGTGGAAGACGTCGTGCACCCGGTGCAACTGAGGTGGTAGAGCCAGGCGATAAGCCACCTCTCCTATCCTGCTGAGGACCTGGAAAGGCCCGATGAAGCGTAGAGACAACTTGCCGCCTCGGCCAAATCTCCGTAATCCACGTCGAGGTGAGACACGCAAAAAGACGTGGTCGCCATCCTCGAACTCTAGTGGCCTCCGCCTCCTGTCAGCATATGACTTCTGCCGGCTCTGAGCTGTCCTCATCCTCTCCTGGATGATCTGGACCTTCTCTGTCGTGGCCTGGACCATCACAGGTCCCACAAGAGCTGCAAGATTTCTTCTTTGCCGAAAAGAGAAATCTGGTCTCATCCCCTGGATGAACCACATTCTTTGCCTAAAACAGTCAATCCTAACATGGATGATACTAATCCATACCAAGGATGACGTCGTAAGGCCTCGACGCTACTACTAAGAGATTCAACTGTTACTCTCGCCTCCAAGGGTTGAGTCACACTGTCGGCATCAGTGTGTGGTAACTGGGTCTCCTCCAGTAGATGTCTCACAAGTGAGGGTCAAGTCAACAGCCAAAACTGGAATCTCCTAGTAACATCACGAAAGAGGACAGGAACGAAAATATCACAAAGGTATGCATCTTTTATTATTGCAGCTCATATTACAAGACGCTACACAAAAGCAACAAGGAACCAGAAGTACAAAGGATGTATCCACTAGTTCTGCTCCTGTCCATCAGCTCCCAGGGCTCCATGATCGAAGGCCTCGACTGCCTGAAGCTGAGCTCTCCCCTGCGGTCGGGGTGGACCTCCTGGTGGTGGTGGTGGTAGAGCCTCAAAGCGTCGTCCACCACCTGCTGCTCGGCCAGCTCCTCTACCTCGTCCGTCTCCTCCCTGCAGACCGCCACGGTCGAACCTCTGCCTCTGCCTAGGTGGTTCCTCAACCGTTTGCTGCTCCCCCGCATGGCGGGTCGGGCAGTCACGAGCCATGTGACCAATTCCGCCACAGGAGTAGCACTGCCCACTCTCGGCACGCCTGGCTCTGACTCCACCCCGGCTTCCCCGCACAACTGAGCCTGAGTCGTGCAGTCGGCCACTGGTAGGTCTGGTCTGCCTGGAACCCTGAGTCATCTGTCGGCTACCTGCCACCGAAGACTCCGCTACGTGCCGCCCTGCGGTGGGTCTCTGTGCTGGTGTAGACTCAGCAAGGAAGCTCTCGATCAGAAGGGCCCACTCTAGTACTCCTGTCTGAGTCGGTATGCTGAGGGAGATCAGCGATGCCCTGATCTCGTGTCTCAAACCCTGCTCGAAGGTCCGGGCCCGGAAGAAGGGGTCCCGTACCATGTCTGTCGAGTACCGAGAAAGGTCGGTGAACCTTGCCGCGTACTGAGCGACCGTCATGCTGCCCTGCCGCAGCTGTAGAAGCTCCTGGATACGCACCGCACGAAGGGTGGCTGGGACGAACTCCGAGCGGAAGAGGCTCTCAAAGTCCGTCCAAAGAAGAGATGCCTCATCGTGCACCTGGAGCATCAAGCTCCACCATCGTCCTGCCGCCGCCTGCAGGAGGCTCGCCGCGAGAATCACCATGAGATCCGCTGGTGTCCTCACTAGCCTAAAGATCCGTACCACCGCCTCTAGCCAGTCCTCGGCGGCCTGGGGGTCCGCCTCACCGCGAAACCTGGGCGGTCGCTGGCTCTGAAACTCATGCAGTGCCCTGAGGCGACGTGCATCGTCAGCGTCTGGTACTGGTAGCATCGGTGGCTCGGCGGGTAAGGCTACCGCCGGTGCCACTGCTGGCAAAGGGCCCTGCACCGAGGCCTCGTCGCTCGGTGGGCTGCCATCGCGCCCAACACTCGGAACCCTAGCTGGCAGTCGTCGCGGGGCCATCCTGAAAAGGAGAACAAGAGCACCACAGTCAGAACAGTATACCTGGCGAGCTGGCACAAGTAATCACAAGGAAAACTTGAGACTTTCATAAAGCAGATCAGTATACCCGGTGAGCTGACATAAGTAATCACAAAGAAAACTTGAAACACACACGCAATCAATGTTTTCATGCATTAAGTCGGAAATCAGGAGTCAGGGTCCTGGTGTACGGATACGTCGGCCGCCGCACCAACACTGGGCTCCCTGAACTGATAACCACACTCAATACACTAAACACTATTGCTTCACATAGAAAGAAAGGACGATCAGAGTCTGCGGTAGAACCGACCGCCTCTGATACCAATTTGTCACGACCCGTCCTCGGGGCCCGTGCCGTGACTACCCCAAGCCCGCCTTCCATAGGCCAGGGGCTGGCGACTAGCACCAAGGCGTAAAATCCCAGTAAACAGGGAAGGCATTGCCTTTATAAGTAACAACCACACAGAGTCAGCAAGCGGAAAGTAAAGTGCAGAAAGGTAAAGGGGCCGGAAATACAAGCCCAACTGTAAAGTACAACTGAAAAGTAAAGTACAGCAACTGAAGAAAAGACGGCGGCCTCGTGTCGTCGACTGGCAATCCCACCTGAAGGGTGGGTACAGATAGCCTCCAAGCTCCTCGGGCCCCACGTCCGCTCTGAGCACGTCCCGTCCAGTGGTCCACCTCCAGGTACCGTCCTGCTCCACGCCCCAACCGCGATCAGCGCTGTCCGTCGTCTGCAACCAACACCACGAAGTGCGGGCATAGCCCGTGCAGGGGTGAGTACAACTACTCAGTAAGGACCCCGAGACCCCCGAAGGTCTCCCGAAATCCACAAAGGATATAGCACAAAAGAAAGATGCAATCACGAAGTAACATCTGACTCGACTTAGGTATATGCCCATATATATACCTAAGTCCCCAATTCTAGCTCTGCTCACGAGCTCAAGAACAACTCAATCCACAAAGGAAAGCAAGACTCAAATCCACAAGGAGAGTAAACAGTAAATCCACAAAGGATAGTTCAACACAATCCACAAAGGAGAGTAACATAAGATTCAGCTCAACCAGGATTTTCATTATCGAAACCGTAAGTGTTGAAGAGCCCCATCTCTGAAGTGTACAGTGGTCCTGTCACGACTCCGAGGTACTGCTCACTAACCTAAGACTGCTGAAGTACTCCTTCTGTCGAGTACCGCGGGTCTGCTGCCAACTACCGGGCGCTCCGTCCGCTGAGGGTCTGCTGCCAAATACCGGGCGCTCACCCAGATAGCCTACTGAGGTACTCCTCCTGTCGAGTACCGCGGGTCTGCCGCCAACTACCAGGCGCTCCGTCCGCCGTGGGTCTGCTGCCAACTACTGGGCGCTCCGTCCACTGGGCTAGTCGACTCACTCCAAGTCGAGTCGGTCAAGCAGTCGTCAGGTCTCAGTCATCTACACGGTCTCCGTACTCCGCACGCACGTCTCCACCGTCGCGGGTCTGTCGCTACAACCAAGCGCACACACTCCGTAGAGTATCGCGGGTCCGCCGCTACAACCAAGCGCTCCACCGCCAAGGGTCTGCTGCTGCATCCAAGCGCACCACCACTGTCAAGTACCACGGGTCCGCCGCTACACCCAAGCGCTCCACCGCTCAAGGTAAAAAGAAGATTCAGCTCACACAGGTTCGGTAGCACTCTTCCACGTAGGATCGCTGAGTGCAGTAGTCGACGCAGTCCACTGAGGATCTCTGCACAGTCGTCGCCGCAGTCCACGAAGGATCTCTGCTCTGCCGTCGTCGCAGTCCACGGAGGATCTCTGCTCTGTCGTCGTCGCAGTCCACGGAGGATCTCTGCTCTGTCGTCGTCGCAGTCCACGGAGGATCTCTGCTCTGTCGTCGAAGCCACAGCCAGCACTAGGGTTCCCGCACTTAGCGAGCTCGTTTAGGAGGGTCCGCTCCACGAGCCGAGAGGCTGATACATCAACTGACACTTAGTCCGAAGTTGATGTATCCAAAAGTTCCGTATCGACAACAGGATCTCAACGCAACAGACGGCGCGTCAATCGGACGCCCGGTCTGAGAGTTATTGGCATTTCCGTCCCAGGGGCCCGGTTGGTTTTTAGGGCAAAACCAACCCGACCGTACTCCGCCTGTATCCGATCCTCGGGCGGAGTATGCCAAAAGTTCCGTCTCACTTAGAGGAAACTACCACAGCTGACGGTACGTCGATCGGACGTCCGTAGCTCAAGTTATGAGCGTTTCCGCTCCGAGGGCCCGGTTGGCTTCGTGTACGAACCAACCCGGCCGAACCCAAAGTCTTCCGAAACCTTGAGTATAATATACCGAAACGACCGTCTCGATCCAAGGATCGCGTAGCCGCTGACGGTTCGTCAATCGGAGGTCCCAGGCCCAAGATATGGGCGAAAGACCGAAGAGGGCCCGAAACGGGGGTACTGGGCCCGGGGCGACCCGGCCCGAACCCCCCCCCTGGGGTCGGCCGAACCGGGTCGGCCCGAACCGGGTCGGCCCGACCCGGCCCGAACCGGCTCGGCCGGGTCCGGTCCGGCCTGGGCGCGGCCCGGCCGACCGGACCGAGCCGGCTCGGCTTCGGCCGAGCGGCCGGAGGTGCTGCCGCCGCGGGTCAACCCCGCGGCTTTGAGGGAAACGCGGCCCCCGCGGGGGGCCGCCTGTCACGCGGACGCGGCCGGGCCGCCGCGTCCGTCCCGGTTCCGCGCGGCCGCGGAACCGGCCGCCGATGCCGCCGCGGCTTCAGCCGCGGCGGGCTTCCTCCACGGCGGCGCGCCGGGCGCCGCCGCCTCCGGTCGCCGGCGCCGCCGCGCCGGCGACCCGCGCCGCCGCCGCCTTCCGCGGGCCGCCGGAGATGCTCCGGTGGCCCGATTTCTTTCCCGTCTGCGCCGTTGCTCCTCCCGGGGGACGATCTTCACTGCGGAGCCAACAAATTGCCCTTGCCGCACGGTTCGTCGTCGTCCGCCAAATCCGCGCAAAAAGAGGAGATCGGCGGAGGGTTGCCGGGTCTTGTTCGTTAGACCCGCACCCTCCGCGTTAGTCGTAAATCACGGGAGGAACAATAAAACAATCAACAACAATTTTAATTGTTAAAATTGTTCTAAGATCAAGTTCTTCACTTAAAAAGAATAAGCACGGGGAAAAAGAATCACAATCAAATCCCTACTTTGATGATCGTCGAGCGCGGGCGTTCTTCGCGGAAGAGATCGTCGTGGAAGAGATCGATCGTCGCGTCGTCGCGGGAAGGTGTCGCGTCGTCGCGGAAAATGGAGATCGCCGCGTCGTCGCGGAATCGCTCGTCGCGTCGCCAATCTCCGGATCAAGATCAACGGATTTAATTAGTTTAAATCCGTTGATATTGAAATTAAAAAGGGAGAAGAAAAGATCTGATTCTCACCTTTGTTGCCGAACGAGGGTCGGCCGCGGAAGAAGAGGCGTCGCCGAAGAACGTCGCGGGTAGATCTCGTCGACGTCGCAGATCTTGGTGTGCGTCGTCGAATTCCGGTCGCCGGCGTTCTTCGCGTTCTTCGCGTTCTTCGCGTTCTTCGCGTTCTTCGCGTTCTTCGCGTTCTTCGCGGAGAGGGTGGAGGAACGAAGATTCTCTCAAATCCTTTCCAAGGATTTTTATGTTGGTCTTATTTTATAAACATGCCAACACGAAACCGGTTAAGAAACGATCCATCAATTCGTTGAATTAATTCAACGAAAGAAACGACCCATTTAATTCACGAAGAAACAGTCCATTTAATTCACGAAATAAACCGCCCAATTAAATGGTCTGTTAAGAATTAAAGAAAACGCGTCGGTTGACTTTTCAGTTACTTTGACGGGTTTTCGCGGGTGCGTTACTTAGCGAATGAAACGGCGGGGCTCGTGCGGGTCCCACCGCACAAATATCCTACCAAAGGGGGTAGGATATTTCTGGATAGCATCCTATCCAGTTCAACTCAGTTCAAGCCGTCTTTAAGTGACTTCAAGTGGCTTCCAAGCAGCTTAAGTGAAATAAAATAAAGTTGTCGCACAAACTTTATTTTATTTCTGACTTAAAGCCGCAAAATTTAAAAACCACGTCTGAGCAAACGCAACCCGGAAGAGGCGTTTCTAAGCAAAAACCGGCGCTGCGATTTCATCGGTGCCCTCAGAATTCGATTCCGGGCACCGGTTCAAAAGATAGAAAAACCCGCTCGTCCGTTCACTGAACGTACCCGAGCCAAACTTCGGAAATTGATTCCGGGCACACCGGGCCTCGGAATCAGGTGCCGTCTGAAGCTGCGTTCTTGTAAAATTCCAAAGAAAATTAAGAAAAAAATTTCCTTGAAATTTGCGGGTCTTTACATCATTCATCCCTTATAGGGGAAAATAGTTATCTTGACCTCACAAAAATGTGGCACAAGATCTCCGATCCCAACATTGTTCCCACATAACATTTTTGATGTCACATCATAGGCGGGATAACACTCTATTCTGTGGTCCGAAAACAAAGTATCACAACAACCTAGGTTGTGTTCTTCATCGCTCCATCTCATAGTTTTATTAGGAAAACATTATCTCATCACCAGTTTTACTATAACTAAAACTGTATTAATCCATCAACTAAGAACACTTGGACAATATCCCAACTCACCACTAATTCTAAACTTCAATGCTCTCCTACTAGACTAAGGAAGAAATAAATCTCCCCATGAATTTATAGAACCACACCAATGAAAAAAATGAGTATCTCACTTATTAGTAGGACAAAATCAATAGCTGGCCTCCATATCTTGGGTATCCCAACCTTCCAATGGAAATTTACTAAAAGGAAACCTAACGAACATGTCAATACAATATAAGTAACCTATCACCAAAGGTAAATACTCTCTCATAGTACCCATGCTATCATGTATTATCTAGAAATATTAGTTAACATGCTATAAAATTATAAATTAGAATGTAAAATATTTGAACATAAGTTTTTATAATGTTTGGAATCACTGATACATAACCAAATGGATCAAAATATATGTCAAAACCCCCATGGTTTTCCTTTAAAATAAAAAAACAAACCCTTTTGAAAACCATTAAGAAAATCAATCACAAAGCATTTTTACTGACAGCAATCCCTTATCCATGTTACCAATTTAAATATTCATTTCAAACCACGCTATTATAAAATTAGATTATACAACCATTCTTTTAAAACAAAACTTTTCCTTGAAGTTACACTTTAAACCAAACCCCCTTTTAAATATAATTTAAAATTTTAAATCCATTTTATTTACAAAATAAATATCATGTTACCTAATATACTATAAATTGGTCCCCTAACACATATTTGAAAAAGGATCCCCCAATGAACCCTCTAACACATTTTATGATATTTATTGGCTATTAGGCCAATGTCAGCCCATCTTAATTTTTGGGCATCATCCCCCATAACATAATAAAACATGATTACATGAACCATAAAATGATATAAATAAAAATTGACTTTTCCAATGGAAAAAAATTAATAAATTGTATTTTTATGGATATTTTTGGAAAACATTGCTCAATTTTAATTTGGCCACATTTTCATAAAAACATTACTAATTGATAAAAACATTAAAACAATTATAATTTTTAATTTAGACACATTTTAAAATATAGAAATTTATCCATATTTTATAATGTGGATAAATTTTAATTTAGTTTATTTTTTTAAAATTTGATAAAATTTTATTTCAACAATGTTTTAAATGTGACAAGAATAAATAAGAAATTAGAAGTTATTATATATATATATATATATATTCATAATAGTATAACATAACATTAAAAATAAGTTACATTCATATAAATATAAAAATATACAGATACACATATATATACACACATATAAACACCCACTGATACATAATTAGAAACATAAATAAAGTTTATTAATAATAACTAAAACAAATGGTCATTAATTATAAATGAGTAAATATGTGAATATATATTTAATTATATTAGAATTTAATGAGTATGAATAGTAGAAAATAATAAAGCACTAATATTTTATGATATATTTTTATTTAAAAAAATTTGATATATTTAATATCTTTGTTTACATTTAACATCGAATTTAAAAGAACCATAATACACTATTAAATTAATATTATTTAATGTGAAAGTTATCTCATATATTTTTTCTTGGAGGGTATGAATAATATTAACTATCCTATGAAAATTAATTTTTATACTATTACAAAAATTAAAAAATTGGTTGTCAATTTGTGATAAAATAAAATAAAATAATTTGAAGTAAAAATAGACGTATTTCTAAAAAAATTGTTATTGTTAATACAATAGGTATTCATATTAATTAATTAAATTAATATATATTTATAAATCATTTTAATTAAATGTTTAGATAATATATTCAACATAATATTTTAAAATTCATCTAATTGTTTCCAAGAAATGATGGTAATCCCAGTTTGATTATTAGAAATAGATCGTGCGAAAAATGATTTTGTTGCATTTTGCACATTTTTTTTGAAAATAAATTTATACCAATTATAGAGAATTAATTTTTTAAAATTGATTACATTTAAGGGATTATAATTATTAATATTACACAATATGTTTAACTTAATTATTTATCATTATTAATTGTAACCATGGGGAACATTTATTGCCATGTAAAATCTTAAAAGGGTTTGTTTTATGGTAATATTTAGAATGTATAAAATATTATATTCAAATAGGATTCAATTTTTATCCATTTTTTAATTAATACATTGACATTGGTTAATATTTTGAAAAAATTTAATGGTGTCATCTCCCTCACTTATAAAAGGATATCACCTCTCCTCTCTCATCCATAAATAAATAGCCTCTTTTATTAGCCAATAACATCCAAAATAATTATCAAAAATCCATCCCCACATCCTAGATTTATTTATTCATCATAATAACATCCAATATAGGCTTTATGTATAAACATGCAGAGGTTGTCTGAAGAAGAGTTATATGTTCTTACCGATAATTTTCAGGTTTATTTCTTCTTCTACTTCCTCGAAATATATTATATCTATAATAAAATTATTAATAAAGTATGAAAAATATATTGATATGTATGGTACAACCATTTTACTCCTACTTTCCATCAAAAGGGGAATAAAAGTATTGTTCTTCTGTACATGTGAACTACTGCCTCCACGTAATGATATAATTCATTTTCTATCACCACCGTTCAAGATTAATTTTTAATTTATGATTTCAATGAATTTTAAAAAACATATATTTAATGAATATATTTTATATTTTTTATATAATAAATATTATTTAATTGTGAACTATAATTTACCTTCCTTCTATTCAATCTATCGAAAAATGAATACATCACCCATACATATGTGTAAAGAACCATCTTTATGGAGTGATGTAATTCATTATTCGCCACCCTTTATATGAATTGTTTTAAAAGTTTATATTAGGAATAAATATGATACATATGTAATGATAAATATTATTTAAATGTTAAAATCATGAATATGGTGAATTTAATATAACAATCAAACTGAAACATGCATGGAAGGCATGTCATATTTTAATTGAATATCTATTTTAAGGAAGGATTGCTAATAAAATGATAATTTGATATTTTAATGTAATGTTAAATAATATGTTAAATATGAATATAGTTATATAATATATTTATAATAAATATATATTTATTATAAATATGGTTTAATCACGTATGAAGTATGACAATACTGAAGGTGAGAAATTTATGTTACACTTTAATTTTTTTTCGGGATTTTTTTTGATAAATTTAAATTGATTAAAATTATATGTTATGTATCCATTATACCCCCCTTATTGTAATATCCTATGTTCATTTATGTTTTTTTCATTCATTCCTATAATTTTCATCTCTTTGGTATATAAAACTATTGAAACATTTTTAACAAAAGTAATTTTCATTTCCACTTTGATCGAGAATATTTTTCTCCTCAACCCATATTTTATTTGAAAAATGTAAAGAATGTTTTCAGTATTATAGACGGTTTTATTTAATTTATTTTTACCCATATTTAGGTTTTTATAAAATGGTTTAAAATGAATCTTATTGTTATTTTCCAAATGAATTACTTTTTACCATAGGTTTGAATGAAATATTTGTTTTACCATATCACACATAAACAAAATTTCCCACAACCATGAATAAAAATTGATTTGAAGAATCATTTACAATATTAAATGGTTCTTAAAAATTAGTTTTTCCCTAATATTCCATATGTTTTTATATTTTAAATAATTTGTTTTAATATTAAATGAATATTTTCCCCAAAAAATATTCCATTGATATTTTAATGGAATTTTAATCTATAAAAACATACTTTTATATTTCATATGATTAACTATCGAAATAATCCAATTATATCTTCAATATTGTTTCTCTGGATGATTATTTTTAATGTTGACAAAATATTGATGAAACCCATTTAGTTTACCATAGGTCAAGCTATGACAAAATGATAAAATTTTTCATGGACTTGTAGAAAATATATGAATGGATTATGATTATGTGATAGTTGGGATTGTTATATCCCTCCAACGAATTAAGTAATGTGATATAGATATCTCATGATAATATGGATATAATTGTGTAAATTTCTGAGAATATCGATGTTAACAAATTGATGAGTGAGTATGATGGTTTTGAGGATATTCACACTAGAATATGTATGGAAATGATTGTGAATAAATATGTTCACATTTTGATGCATGAGTATGGTTTCTTATAAATGTTCTAATAATATTACACATGGACATGATTCGAAATATCTATATTCAACATATTATTGTTTCGTATTTTTTATAATTACACATTCCTATGTTATGGATCTTGAATGATTATTTATTCTTGGAAACCCTAATAAATCATGATTCAGGAAGTGTCATAGTTTTGGGGTTTTTGATATAGTATTTTCTGGGTATGAATATTTTGACATTGAGAACATGTAGTTGATTATGTTACCATTACCTTATGATAAATCTTTCAATTAATATCTCCCATGTTTACCCTTATTGAGCATATTAGCTCACCCGTTATTATTTTTTCCTTGCCCAGGTTTTGATGGAATGTTCTAAGTTGGTTATGTTTAGAAGAATACTAATATGAAGATATTTATTTGAGATGATGAATATATTTTAAGAAATACTTTTATTATGTAACTATTATCCAAAAAAACAAAACCTTTACTGTCCTTGAGTATTTATAATTGTAATATATATTGATTACTCATCTAGAATGATGAAATATTTATATAAATTATGCTTACGTAGAATTAGCTGATTTTAGAGGATGGTTAAGTTATTTTTGGGGATTAAGATTAATTTTTTTTTGAGAACTCTAATGATATTCCTAATTATAAGAGTACATTCAATGTTATTGTAAATAAATGAGTTTGGGTTTTCTTTAAAATACATCCCAGTATTTAGAGTCGAAATTGGATGTGGTTGTAGAAAAAGATATACTAAGTCTTAACTACTTTTAAAGGGGTATTTTGAGTATTTACATGATCATATTCGGTACACGAAGAGTGGGCCCAAGAATATATACATAGATAAATACTCTTGAGGGATAATCTTAGGTTAATTCATATCTTATGTAAGAACCATTATGATTAATCAATAGAACCTATGACATACAAAGATAAGCCATAGAGTATGGGGTGAACATAAATTTTCATGGGTCAAAAGAACATGCTATAATTTAGGACATCATGATATTTATTTTAAATATTATATAATGTACTAATATAATTATTGATGTTTTATACACTCCCAAAACGTTTAGATTTATTCAATGGATATAACTAGGTGAAATAATGTGATCAATGAATGTGACAACATATGAGATGGAAATATTTATGTGAAATCAAAAAATTGGAGCTAGAATGTGAAGAATTGCTATTATTTTTAACCATATATCTTGATATATGTTTAAAAATATCATATTTGCTGAGTTTACTAACACACTGAATAATATAAAAATGAATTCCCTAAAGACTATATAGGAAAAAATATTTAACTTCATAGATGCTGGGAGTGTGGGAAGAATCACTAAGGGAGATGTCTCAAAGTTACTAGAGGTTATTTTATGTATAGAAAATAAAGGCATACGTAAAATAACTTTGAAGAAAATATAAATATTTCAATAGAGGTAAATGACGTTCATCATAGGGAACCACTATTAGTTCAATGTATTGTGTTTGGTGAACATAGTATTTATACAAGTTAATTATGTTATTTAAGGGAAAATACATAGACCAAATAAAGGCTTTAATATGTTTATCGCTTAAGTGAAATATGATAATTATAGAATAATCTAGAGTTTGAGATTTCATATTAAATTATGTAATAATGTACCCTATGGAAAAATTATTTCATATACTTTAGTGTAATTTGATTTGTTTTTTAGAATTTATTATCTATCTCTATATTAGACCATTATAAATTACTAGAGTAATGAAATCAAATTTGGTAATCCAAATCAACTTAGATAATATTTTGGTCAGAGGATTAATATTGACATCCAATATATATTACTTCCACTATATAGTTCCTACTACATACTCATTTGGTAGATTTTTCTCAAATGGTTTGGGAGAAACTCAACTTTAATGATATACCTAGTTTTAGAAATATGTTGGTTTATTTCATGAATACTTTCCTAGTCTTCCCACGAATCATGTATTTGTGTTTTAAATATTATTTATACCTAGTGCTATGAATATTTCAAAAACTCCATATATAGTAGACCCAAATTAATTACAGGTAATGAAGAATAAACACCAGGAGAATAGAGAAAAGTTATTTATATAGTTGAGTGAATCACCATGGTGTGAACCTATTCATTTTGTTTAGAATAAAGATTAGTCAATGCATTTTTTCAGTAATTATGGAGAACATAATATGATAACTATAAATAATAATAATATTTTACACCATATTAATGAATTTTTTGATTAACCTCATGAAGAAAAATACTTTTCAAAGATTGATGTTTACTATGGGTTTCAGCTACAGAGGTTCGAGAAGATTGTGGAACTATAGAAGAAACTATGAAATGATACTAAGTTCAAACATGATTATAAAGGAATGATAAGGTTAGAGAACTGATTATGTGTCCCATATATACCATACTTGAAGAAAGGGATGTTAGATTAATCTCATAGTTTATTATTCTCTATTTATCCTTAAAGTATGATGAAACATAGATATCTAAAGGAGTATTTTAGGTGGGATAATATGAAATGGGATATTGATGATTTTGTATCTCACTACCTAGTATAATAAAAATTCATATATGATAGAAATAATTATATTGGGATGTTATAACTATTACCCATACTATAAGAGAAATCCAAAAGACTTTCAATGGATTTCATATTTGGAACTTTCAAAACATCTAAATGGATAAATGATAATTGGGTTGTAGTCGATTTCCTTATGAAGTTATCACATTTCATTATAATAAGAGACGATTTTAACTTTATAATATTACTATAATATAAATTAATAAATTTTTAATAATGATGGATTATAAGATTTTATTATATATGATATGGTTTCATGGTTTACTTAAATTATATGGAGCAGTATTCTACATTTTTTGAATATAGAGTTATTCTTTATCACTGTATATCATTATAAAAAAAAATTTCGGTCCAATTGGACCATTAAAACGACATATTATAAGATCATATCCTATTCTAAGTATTTCAATGGGTGTTGGGATAAAAAACATCCTTCTTTTGGAATTTCAGAATAACAATGACATTTATTTGTGCATTTAGATAGATCCTTATGAAGCCCAATAAGGTAAAAGGTATATAAATATAATATTCTAGGATACTATTATAGAATAAAAACAAATATGACCTAAGGTATGAAATTAAATGATATAGATTGTTATAACCATTTATAATCCCATTATTGTACCCTAGAGAAGATAGAAATGTCACACTGATAATCATCGAGGGGATTTAGGGTTCAAAGTTGGTGATATGATATTCCTATGATTATCCCCTAGGAATAAGGTTATGATATTTAGCAACAAGAGAAATATAAACCAAATATATATCTTTTCCTTTGAAATTAATGATCATATGAAAAAATTGTTTATCGCTTGAGGCTTCCACGATATCTCTCTCAAATTTATGATGTGTTCCATACATCTCTCCCAGTGAAGCACATACTCGATCCTTAAAATGTACTGAATTGTGAGGTTGTATTACTATAGAATGATCTATCATATGAGGAAAAACATATTTAGAGTATATATCTAATAGATATTGATTCAAAAAATACAAATCACCTGGTCAATGTTTTTTGGATAAAATATACATTTTAGGAAGATAAATGGCAAAGTGAGGATGTGATGAGGCAAAAGTATCATCTATTGTTTTAATCAAAGTGACATTATACAGATATAGAAATTTTAATAAGGGGATATAAAATAAATCCACAATATTTTATTATATATTTAAATTTAAATAAATTTTAATTATTTGAAATCATTATTTACACACAACATTGAGTTTAAGAAAACCACCATATACTAATGAAAAATTATTATTTAATGTGATAGTAATCCCATATAAATTAGATGATATATTATTAATAATATTAACTAAAATATGAAAAATTACATTTTACATTTCTATAAAAGAAACACACTGGTTTCAAATTGCATAGAAATAAAAATAAAAGCATTTGAAGTTAAAAATAGATGTTTTTACAAAAAACTGATCTTATACACACAATGTGATTTTATATTAAATAATAAAATTAATCTCTATTTATGAATTATTTAAATTAAATGAGTATAAAATATATTCAATAATAAATTTTAACACTCATCTAATTGTTTTATAAAGAAAGTAATAAAGGATAAATGCATTAATTTTGAAAATGAAATTTTCTAAAAACATTATTATTTAATTTTATGATTTTTTTTAAAATTAATTTCTCCCACTTATAGTGTATGAATATTATATAATGGATTACATGTTTTGTATAATTATAATTCATTTTATATAATGATTTAAATATAATTTTTAGTCATTACGAATAGTAATCGGTGTTAATATTCATTACTAAGGTAAATGTTATATGGGATTAATGTGAGGTGAAATTAAATATATTAGCATTAAAATAACCTAAAAATGTTATATATCATATTTTATAGTAATATGATTAACCAATATAATATAGTATTAAATGATGAGTAATTTTGGATCAATTTTTCATTAGTAGGAAATTAATATATTTTAATATTTTAAAAACATCCAACTGTGTCATCCCCCTCACTTGTAAAAGGACAACACTTCTCATATCATGTACACAATACAAGAGCATATTATCTCAGAAAATACCTACTAAATTCCATTAATAACATCCCTAACTATTTTCTAGAGGTATTATTTTGATCATAATACCATCCTAATGAGGCGTTAGGTATAAACCAATAGAGGTTGTGTGAACAAGAGGTATATGTTCTTACCGATCCGTTTCTGATTCGTACTACTTTAACATCCTATAAATATAATTTATATATCCTAAAATAGTTAATGTAGAACAAAAAATATAATAATTTGTTATTATTATTATGGTAAAACCATTTTACCCATTTTTTCCAATAAATGTGAAATGAAAGCATTGTTTGTGCATACATGTGGACTACCACCTCTATGTTATGATATGAATAATTTTCCTTCACCATATTTCATGGTTGTTTATTATTCTAAATTTAATGAATATATATGATATTTATAAAAAAATAATTCTTAAATAGATAAACTATATTATATAATTTGTTACTTTCAGTCCATTAGAAAATGATAAATCACCCATGCATACTTGTCGACTACCACATCCATGAAGTGATGTGATTCATTTTTCATTTATTTATTCCATGTAATGGTAAGAAGAATATATTTTATGAATATATATTATATTAATTATTTAATATTAATTATTTATTGTATAACTATAATTTATCTTCATTTTTTACATTAATCAAAAAGTGAAAACATTACCAAGGTGTACATACGAGGTACCATCTTCACAAAGCGATGTAATTCATTTTTCATAACCCTTAAATTTTTTTGATATAAGTGTATATAAATTATAAATATTATAATTATGCTATTATTATTATTCTTGATATGATAAAATCATAACTTTGGTATATGTACAAGAACCATAAAACTAAAACATGCATTGAAAAAGACTAGTTTTCACCCAAATGTCCATTTTAAGTAAGAGCTATTAAAAAAGATAATTACTAACTATAAAGGAGTGGTATAAACTATGTTATTTTGCAATATTTTTCTATAATAGATTTATAATAAATAAATATTTATTCTATATGTGGTATGAATACATATGATGCAAGACAAGACTTGAGGTAATAGATTTATGTTATAATCACATTTCCTATGGTGATTATTTGTGTTAAATTTCCACTGAGGTAATGTATACACTTCCTAACCATTAAAACGCACCTACATTCTTATCCTATAAGTAATTATGGGGTTTTCATGCATTTATATATTTATGTTCTATTAGGAACATAAAATTATTGAGGAAATAATTTTAATAAAAGAAAAATTTATTTCCCCTTTGGCTGGTAATATTTTTCTTCCAAGTCTATATTTTTATTAAATTTTTTACAATGTTTTTTATATTATAATATTATTTTTTAAATTAATTTTACCCATATTATAATTTCTTTAAAAATGTCTAAAAGTAATATTATAGTCATTTTCTGAATGAGTTAATTTGTACCTATGTGTGAATGAAATATTTTTTATATCATATTCCACACATATGACTTTTCTCACTCTCATAACAACACATTTATTTTGATGTATCCCATACAATTTCCCATGGTTCATTTCAAAAAAAATATTCTTCTTAATATTATAGAATTTTTTTTATTATAATATGAGGTTAAAAATGAAATGGGTATTTTACCCATGTAATATTCTTTTGTTATTTTAAAGGTATTTTCATCAATGAAAACATCATCTAAAGTTACATTTTATTTATAGAGGAAATAATATGATGATACCATCCTTTTTATTTATCTAAATTGTTATTGATTATGATGATTTAATCCTAATTAATTTTTTTATATTTTCTATGGGATAAGCTATGAAAATATTACAAATGATTTTATCATCTTGTAGAAAATATATGAATTGATTATGGTTAGGTGATGGTTGTGTGTGTTATATACCTCCAATTTTTTTGGGTAATGCGATATATATGTATATATAATTAGATGATAAAGATACGTGTGAAAATGATTTAGAGTAACTATTTTAACATTTTAATTTGGAATTTTGATTGACTTCTAGACATGATAACAATAATATGTGTGGGCATGATTGTGAAGTGATATGTTAACATTTTGATGTGTGATTATGATCGCTTCTAGATATGCTTACAATATTACGTGTGGGAATGATTTAAAATAACTAGTTTCAAGATATTATGATTTTATATGCTTGAAATTTTAAATTTCAATGTTAGGATTCTTGAACAATGATTACTTATTTCAAAAACTTATCAATCATGCTTCTCGATGTGAGGTTATTTTGGAGTTTATCATCTAATATTTCATATGAATTAATTTTTTTATGTTCAAATTATCTAATAGATTATGTTATCATACCATTATGATCATATTATTTTTTATGACTGATGTCTTCCATGTTTACTCTTTCTATGAATCTAAGCTCACCCTATATTTTGTTTATTTTCCCTTGGTTTTGTTGTAAGGTTCTGTTTATGATATTTTTAGATCAGTACTAATATGAAGTTATTTATGGTTTATGCTGAATATATTTTAAGAAATAATTTTATTATGTATCCAATATCTACAGAAAGAAAACCTTTAGGGTCCTATACCAGGAATAATTGGGATATGTATTAAATATTCATCCAGAGTGAGGTAATATTTATTTATGTTTTTCTTGGGTTCCTTAAAACACACATATAAATATATTAATTTATAATATATATATATATTAAAAATTATACACACAAACATATATAAATATATTAATTTTTATTTATATATATAATCTAATATGTTAACATATTAATAAATATATAAATTTATAAGTATTTACAAAGACACACAAATACATTAATATAAGTACTAATATATATTTAAATTTATAAATATTAATATATTAACATATAAATATATTAATATTTATTATTTTTTATTAATATTCAAATATATATATATATATATGAGTACATAGTCCAACATTAAGTATATTAAAATCTTGTGGACCAATTGGTTTATGCTATAGGATGCTACCCACATGTCGTGGGTTTGAACCTCCAACACTTCATTTTTAAAAATTCACGGTGGGAGGATTTATGGTCATTCGGTGTACGAACACTTGTGGGGGAATTGGGAGGGTTCCAATGTCATATGTGAGGTCAAAATGGGGTGATATAGTTGTGTGGTGTTGGTTTTAGTATTGAGGCATGCAGAGGGGTGGGGGAAAATTGGGGGGGGGATGGGTAGTGCAATTCACCAAATAAAATTTTAGAAAAAATTAATTTTCCATTATTTTAAAATTCAATATACATTATTAAGGATTATATAAATGCATCAAATATGAGTCAATTTACCATAAAATAATTTAAAAACATTTTAAGGGAACAATGTATAATGAATTAGGGACCTTTATTAATGTAGATAATTCTAATTAAAAATATGACTAAATTCATTTTTTATAATCTAGTAATGTAAAGTCCACCCACCTTAACAGAAAATCTAATATAATTTTACATGATTTTATCATGATCAAATATATGAATTATCCTATAAATAATTTATAAACTATTGTTAATTAATTGACAAAATTTTTTAAAAAAATATCACAGCGGAATAACTGAGTAAAAACTCCCCAGGTGACCATACAGTACTAAAAGCCTAATCCAAGGGGGTTGATTGTGAAACTATTGGGTGACTCATATTTATTTACTAGGAAGTTTATTTTACTTCTATTTATTATTTTATTTATTTAGATTCAATGGTAAAAAAGTTTATTTTTATTGTAAAACAAGATGGGCACATGACTAGTGTATGATTAGTTATAACTGTTCACTCAACCATGTGATAGGGTAATTAGGGTGACCAATTCCATTTTGTGAGATCTATACATTCTATTTATAAACAAGTAGACTCTATATGTAATATAAAAATCCTAAATTAATCAAGGGGTGAACTACATGGTTTATTAATAGTTTTTAAAACTATGTGTCCAACTATACTATCTGTTAGATTTCTTAAAAAAATACATTTTACCCCCATTACCTTTATGAATTTAATTCCCCATCCTTCCATCTTTCTAAAATTCATGTACCTCATACCCTATTTTCTATTAAATCACTAATCCCCTTTATTTTTTGTGATTTTAATTGGTACTTTGTTATTTATATTTACTTGAGGCTTAAATACCTTTGATTTCCGACTTTCTTATTTATTCCAATAATTATTATTCCTGGTTCAAGGAATTTTGGAACCCTATAATTCAATGGAAACAATTTTAGGATTAATGATAGGGTTTTAAGGAAAATTATTCTTTTTTGGGATTCTGAGAATAATCTCTTTGGGTTTTTAGTGGTTTATCGTGAAGGTGACATGTTCTTCTTCTGTTTGAGGCACGTGTCTCTACCTAATTGGACTTTTCATTGACTTACACTGAATTATTACTTTTCCCTTGATCTAAATTATTTAATTATTACTTTTATGAGTCATTAAGGGATATTATATGATTTATTATTATTATTTCTAGAAATATTTGTATTTATAAGTGTTTATAAGTGTCTCTCCTTCTAAATGAACATTATTCATCGAATGTGTCTGGTGAAATGTATTAAGGAAGAAAAGTGGTTTCATATGAATTCATAAAATTAGTTTGAAATATATTTTACCTTCGATTTTACATTAAATAATTTAAGTGATTATGGGAATTGATTATGCATATGTTTGATTCTTGGAAGCATATGAGTGACTATGGCTGAGTTGGTAAACAATAAGGATGAAACCCCTAGTGTAAATTATGTGCTGACTAGGGTTAGTGGATTAGTTGTAATAAGTGTAATCATGAGATAGATGGGTTGCCTATTATGAAAATTGACCTATCAAGGAAGGATGACTAGGATTTTTCATATTGGAATGAGTTCCTATGACTTGTATTAGTTTACTTATTTTCATAGGTCAATCGCATGGGGTTTGTGTTATAATGTTTTTTTAACATTTCATGCTTGATATTGTGATATATCATATAATATATTTCATTCTTTTTTATTCATTTTTCCTTAATAGTTTTTTTAACATGGATTGACTTTATAAAATCAATGTTATTTGTTATCTATTTCCAAATAGAGTGTTTAAAAAATTAAACTAGAACAACATATTCCTTTAGAAATATGAAAAAATGGTTTTATAAAATATTAGTAAAGGAAAGGGTTCCATATTGTTTGGTTTCTCATCTGAGGGATCAATTTTCTTATGTGTTATTGTAATAGAGGTGACCATGTGTCAAAAAGTGTGTTGGAATCATCTGGATCATTTTAGGGTCCTCATTGATTTTGGGTAATTTTTTATAATAGTCTTCATCTGTGAACTATTTTTGATTCCTTTTATATGTAGATAATACGTATACCTTGTTCTTATGGAATGGTTTTTATCAGATATACTTATTTACTAATTCTTCTTTTACATAGTTTTCTATTCACACATTTCAAAACTAATTTTTTAATGGTGTGGGCATATAGTTTATGGATAGGTCATTGTAGTTTTTAGGGAGTAATAGATGTGTTTTTATTGTATTATAAGGGTGAAACCATTACCAAATTATTATATTGGGGTACCATAGTTTTTTTCACAAATCCATGGTGATCATGAATTTGTTTTTGTCCTTGTTATGAGTGATCTTAGGTTGAACTAAGTTGGTTTTTTACAAAATGGTATCATATCTGACTTTTTATTAGGGAAGCATAGGTATTATGGAGATATTATCATCATATCTTTATAGGTATGTTTGGGGGTGTTCTTGGACAGTTCTTATTCATGTTGAATCTAGAGTTACCATGGGTGGTTGTGAGTTGGGTCTTGAATTTCTACTCAATTTTGAGTTTTTTATAGTTCGTTTTTCTTCTTGATGGTTATGTTTTTTGAGAAGTAATTATGTGTTGTTTTGAGGAATTTTGGGTTTTGCTGTAAAATTTGGGAGAAAATAGCATTACATGATTAGGTTAAAACTTTTTATAAACTATGTAAAAAAAATGTGGCCAATTATATTCTCCATACTATGCTTTTTTTCATAGTTCACTCATGGGTTTTCAAACCATGCACTATGGGAAATTTTTAAATTTTCAATGCCTTCGTCCCTTTTGTATTTTTAATTCCCATGATTCATGTTTTTACTATTTATGAGAAATTTAATGTGTTTTGATGATTAAATTTATGTTGTTTGTATTTTAATTTCATATTGATGGAGATTATGTCTTATGATTTATACACCATGACTCCTTGATAAGCCCTTAATTTGAATGGAGAAAGCTATGGTGCATGGCCTGCAGGCAGGTCTCCCAACATAACATGAAATTGTGGAATGATACATTCCTATAATTTTGTGTTTAGGCTAATATGGTGGAATATATCATTCTTATATGGTGGACCATGATCAAGAGTTTACTAACAAAAATATACTAACCTTTCAATAATATTAATAGACTTAAGAGCCCAGGGAGTGGATAAAAAATATTGGGATACTCATTCATTTCCTTAAGACCCCCCGAGACATGTTAATTAAAATTTCCCTAAAACATATTTGAGGTACACAATCATTATTTGTGGGAGGCTATAATGCAAGCCATGTTTTATAAGGATCTGATATGATACTAATTCAGGGAAATTTTCAGTCAATAGTGTGATATTGAAACATTGAGTTTAGCAATGGGCCATTAATTTGTGACCATGGAGTAAGGGATCCATTCAATAATAGAGCCTTCCAATAATTTCACCTAGGTGGTTTATCATTCTCCTAAGATCATCACATATGATTACTTTAAGTATATATGCATTGAAATGGTGTTAAATCCCAAGATCAAGGTGAGCCGTATAATATTTTTTCTACCAAACAATAGAATAGAAGTAGATAAATCTGTGCTCGATGAGTCTAATATAGTGTTTTTGATGAGAATCAACGGTGCCTCTTCAAGGGGTTTCAAAGATCATCCCATGGATAAGAGTGTGAGTCAAAGGATATATTCCGATATAGTGGTGGTGCTACCCACCATTTTTTAGATTCCACACTTGTTGATTACTCAATCAATATAGAAGTTAACTACATCCAATTTGGAAATGTGTGATTAACTTAGATGTAATGGTAAGATACTCCAAAATAATTCCACCAGTATGGGAATCTAACACACTTAAATGATTCAATAGATGACCTCCTCAGGGATTTGATGTTTAATCTTCCTTCTCTAGGAGTTTTCAGATTCACAACAACTCATCCAAGATTATATATACCCATACATAGATAAAACTTATGTCATGAATTAGCAGGGTTGAGTCCACCTACCAACTAATTCAACATGTGATAAGTCATCCGCTATTCCTCCATGCACATCAATGGTTACAAACTAATAATGAGGGAATATAGAGATATTTTTTAGATTCTATTCAATTAGGCCAGAGTTCAATAGTAATAGAAAAATTCCAAACACATATGCCTAAAAAGCATCAGAGTACACATGAATAAATAACTGAAACAAATCATTCAATAATAAATTAATGAAACCTAAAGACTCAAATAGTCTATCATATATAAAAAACAACTAATCACCCACAAGGATAATAATAAAATAAAGAACAAATAAAAAAACAAAAAATTACTAATGGATCTACTAGCCACCTCTAGCTTGACCACATAGTTGGTCTCCATAATGGTGGAACTACTCCGACATGATACTCAAACTCCAAATGAGAGATACATTCTAATCAAGAATCATTGGGCTTCCACCTGATACATCAATCATATTGTTCTCAGACTGAATGTAGACAGAGGGTCATCATGCACACTAAGGTGAATCTATAGGGGTGATAAATAAATCTAATTAGACAAAAGCTAATTTTGGTCATAAAATCTATTGTTATAACATGGACATGAATCTCATGATATACCCAACCTAGTATCATACTAACCGGAATAAAATAAAATTAACAACCAAAATTAAAAAGGATAAAAAAATTAAAAAATAGCCAAACATGGGTTCTAGTATAAAACTGGAGGTAAATATACCCTACCTAATTGTTCTGATAAAGGAATTATAGGAAGTGGCTCAACGAACCACATATTATGAGGCGCATCATCTTGATTCAGAAGGAGCTCAAAAAACTCTCACATTCTAAATTGTATGAAATCCAATCCCGAGGATCTCATCCTAGGTACTAAAAATATATACATATATTGGGTTATAGGTATCCAATATAATTATCTTAACTAGTGACATAATTCTTTATATAGAAACAACTAGAGAACCAGCTAAGGTCTCAACAATTCTACCGAACTTTTCTGGATAATAATAACCCATGAGTGAAACAAAAACTAACTAGACTCATAATCAGTCCATGTTCACGGTCAAATATATCAGCTATCTTGTTAGATCCTCCACATGTACTAAACCCTAACCTATCTAGAGAATAATAGAAAATTGGCGAGGGGGGGGGGGGGGGGGGTAAGTGTGAATTCATATAGATAATTTATTATCTCCATAGAACTTCTCAACAGTATCCAACCAATGGAGTAGAGAAACCAAATAAATATTTTTGATAAATTCAAACACAATAGTATCCTAAAGGTATCCTTAACACCCAAACAACAATATGAAAATACAAAAAACATTTTGGGCATAATCAACCACAAAAATATCACACATGAGGGTCCCCAAAGTCAGTAGATTACGAGGTAGCCTTAACGGTCCTATGAACCAAAAAAATAATAAGTAACCCTAAAAGGTTCCCCTCAATAATATGAAAAGATTTATCCAATACCATCAAACAATAGAATGAATCCCTATAAGGGGATCCTCTTGAAAACTACACCCTAGGATAAACCCATAAAAAATCATCAACATGATTAAAAATCAAACCTCATGAAATAATAATCCCATATGGTAATTGTCAATATAACCATTCTCACAAGGGAATCTCTCAATAAGTTCCTCGGACCTATCTCAAAATCTTCTCAATGGAACCCAATAATTTACAACATTCTTTGATTTCATCCCAGACCAAAAGTTGTGATATATAAGGGAAAAAAACCAGATATGAATCCCATCTAAGAAACTTCTTGATCCCACCTTTCAAGAACTATCATAAAGATCCTGAAAGTAAATCTCTTTACTTTCCCTAGAAAATATTATCCACAATTTCATGACCCTCACCCTACCCTCACACCATAAATCACTACCCAACTCTAAATAGGATTATAAATCTAAATATCAGGGATATCCTCCCACCAATGATCTACCAATCCAAAACACAAACGAAAAGATTTTTAAATGCCGAAAGGATTCCACAATTAGGATCTACAAGGAAGAAAAATAGAATGGGCTACACAAAAGTCCAATTCAAAATCAATGATAAAAAATTAGAAAAACATGTCAATGGAGGGAAAACACGATGTCTACCAACTATAAACCTCCCTGGGCATGTATCCTAGCCTAGCCCAGGGCATACTCTCTAAAGTATATGAAACTCCTACCATTTTAATCCATAATATCCCACAGAGGGTGACTAACTAATCTCTAAAAAATGTACCCCACATGGGGCTAGTCCATATACACCATTTAACCTTTATTTATTCACTACACATAAACTTTGGCCATGTTCCCTACATTACCATGTACCCTAAAATAAGGTGTTTATTCATGTCCCCATCTATACCTTGTGTTTCTGTACAAGGCATGTACCCAACCCCGATGATGTGTAAATACATATTTTTCCTCATTCCCTAATGAATAACACATGTCACGTGACTCATGAACACATGCCATATGACCAGGTTTTCCTAAATAAAAATCCCCCTAATCACCCAAAGATTCTCGATTATACAAAAAAACTATATATATTCCCTCTAGGGGTCCATAGAAACCCAAAAGAATTATTAAAAAAAATTATAAATAATTTGAAAAATGATAAACAACTAACCTAGGGGTTTAAAATGTTGAGGAAATGACCCCAAATCTATGATGCGCAACAAACGACCCCGATCTACCAACACAAATTCACCCTAATGATGAACCCATATCTTATTCCTCCCATTCAATCATGGAGAAATACTATAAAGGGGTAGTAATATTTGGAAAACTAGACAATCCACAAGGACTGGGATAAAGGAAATAAAAAAACAAAAAAATGAAAAATGAAAATAAAAAAACATGTAGAAGAAAAATATAAAGAAAATAAAAAATGGTCTATGGCCCATCCCTGGAGCCTAATACTATTTTATATATATCTTAGGATAATCCCCAATTCTATTCTTATCCGTAGATCCATAATTACTATCTAAGCATACATTTATAATTTATCACTAAATGAAATAATTAATATAATTAATATTTAAATATTCCACATAAAATTGTAATAACTAAAAATTATACTAAACACATATGTTTAGGATAAAAAATTATTTTAAGAAGAATAAATTGGTCATAAAAATTATCTGAGATCATATTATTGAGAAAATTATTTCTTTCCCCTCAAAAACCACCTGATAAAATTCAAATTCCCTCAATTTTCATAAACCGTCATTACATGGTTTGATAAAAACTATATGCAAAAATGGTTCTCACCCTTCATATTCCCTAATGGTTAACCAGTTCACATGTTATCACCCCAAGAACTTGAAACACTAACATATTCACAATCATCAAACAACTAGTCTTGCAGCACTAATGAATCTCCAAACATATGGGTTGTTCATCCATGACAAATAATATGCTATCACTAAATAAGTATCTTTATCATCACCCTCAACCAAAACACCAACTTCCTTGGATCATGATCCATCTATAATTGAATATAAGTAATAGACGTGACCGAATCATTATGATGTTCCAACCATTTTCCTTCCCCTTGTAACTAGAAAGGATATCCACATACTCAATGAACCACTTAAAATGAGAACCACACATTTTAAAGACCAATGGTTCCATTCCCACCATAAGGCCATACTCACAATACGAAGATTTGTTTAGAAAATACAAACCATCCACCACTCTCCTCCATAAGGGAGTGATTACCCAATAAAATATCAAATATTCTTATGCTCACATGATCCATGAACCAATAATCCTTGGTCAAAAAATCTAAAACCACTAAACATTCTCCAAATGTTGTTTAGTTAAAAAAAGAGCACCTAGAACACTCATATTTAAGAAATGAGGCATCTACATCAGTCCAAGAACAACCACATAAATAACCTCCACCTAGATGTCAATCAAAAACCACAATGCCTAACCACACTGAAACCACTCCACCCAAATAGACACTAAAAATGAGTAGGTTTAGGTTACCAACAAAACCATCCCTCTCAATCCAACCAATGAACAAAAATCACTCACATCCCTCCACTCCTAAATCCCATGGCATCCTCATTCCAAACTACAAAAGAAGCTACCACACAATTATTCCTTAGTTATAGCAAACCCTAAAAGGCCCAACTAATTGGAAGATCAACCATTCCCACCTTAGAACTCGTCAGATAGAAGGTCCTCAATCCCCCACCGTGAGAACCAATAGACAACATGTGGTAAGTGCAACACTCCCTACAATGGGGTTGTAAGTCAACACCAATGAAACAAAATTTGGGAACTTTTGAAAATACAAATCCTTAGGAAAGCTTGAGATCAATCCAACATCCATTAAGATTACTTTCCTTCATTGATCCAACACAAGAAAAAAAATTGGTTAATCCAATTCCTATAATTAACTACTAGTTTCTCCAAGCATTCCATGATTAAGGGATTAAATTTCAAAACCAGTGAACATCTCATCAGAATATCTAGTTGAACAATAATCAAATGAAAATAACTACTGTTTAGTTGACTCGAATAACATGAAAGAGATATATGGGGAAACCCCAAATAGCTCATTGTAGACACATTACACTATTAAAACTCGATCACATATAAAATCAAACTCCAAAAAGAACATGTCATGTAAATCCCAAATTCTTAGAAAGATGCATGAACACATGCCTCTTGCAAATGGTCCAATACCTAAAATCCAAAAAATCATAAATAAATAAATATAATAATCCAAGTGCATCACGTAAGGTTAAAATAATACAACCATGACCTTTAAAACCAATAATACTGATCCCATCACCTGATTAACCTAAACATATGACTGAAAATATTTCTCATGATACACTGATAATCTACCCATCAAAAGTACCAAAATATACCTAAACCACCTATCTTATAACTACAAAAATATTAATATAAATAAAAATAATTCCTTGATACCATTTTATCCCAAACATAACTGGGTCAACTTGACCTAACACTCAATTTGGATTTAGGAGAAGATTTCCCCCACTTAAAACCTTGAGTTAGGAGCTCTGATGCATGAATTAAATACATGGGACTAATATATATTATAGGAGTGGTTTATGATGTATTCATACCATAATATTCTGAAGTATATATTCACGTAGAGAGACCTGAAACATATATGAAATAACTAAGTGGATTATCTATATACATATGATTATGATATATATTATAAACTAAAAAGGGGTATGTGGTTGCTGATGCCATTATCCAAAAATTGATGACCCAAGTAGTGATATAATCGGAGGATGAATGGACCTTGATAGACTTATTTAATGAGTTATTCTTGAATATGTAATAAGAATATGTAATGTTTTCTTAACTTGTCTTCATGTCACACCTTCCATAGATGATTAAATATATATTAGTTAGGTAAATGATTATGAGTTTTAGTATATTAAAAGAATTAGAAATTGTGGAGTTACCTCATTTGATTGGTCTTAGTCACTTAAAAGTTCTTTTATTTTTTGAATGTTTTTTCATTCCCTTCACATAGGGGCATGATTTTATAGAGGATGTAATCCAATCCAGCTGATTTATTAACCCCAAGTCTATAAGGATGTTCCATAATTTTAGGAAATGATTGTGGAATCTCTAAATGAGATGGCCAATTATAGGTTTTTATCATAGTGTTTCATATGTTAGATGACCCCATCCATGTATCAATGTTTATGAATATTATTACTTCCCCTTACCATTCCATTATGGATGTAGGCTGTGATATCCCTGGAGTTTGAAATTTATTTTCCATTTAATCTTGTTGTGAATAATTCTATTTGGCTAGTTATTGATTGGTTGACTATGTTTTCCCTTTTCTTACCCATTTGGGATATGATAAATGAGGAATAACATAGACACCTCTTTGTTTCTGAGATCATGAGTCTTCATGGCATGTATTATTCCATTATATCTAATTGATACAATCAATTCCCAATGAAATCATGTAGACATATTTAGGAAGTAATGGGTTATCTTATAATGATTAGAATGACGTATCATACTCATACTGATGATCAAATTGAGAGGTCCAACAAGATCATTGAAGATATTCTTCGACTGTGAAAAATAGATTTATGATGTTCTTGAGAGAATCACCTTAAATTGGTTTAATTTTATTATTAAAATAGTTATCAATATTTAATCAAGATATCTCACTTTTATGCTTATTAAGTATGGATAGGTTGATATTCTCTCCATTGGATGGATTTGGGTGAGGTCCCTTTGTTGGGGGTGAGTATCATTCACTAAATGACATAGAAGGTGTATTTAATTTAGAAGAGTTCCGGGATATCTAAGAGCTATCATAAATATTACGCTGACCATCAACACTATCTTTTGTAGCTTTCGGTAGGTGATTGGTTTTCTGATGGTCTATCCCATGTTAGTACCACATTGTTTGAGGAGCCTGGGAATGTTTGTTTCACAATATATCAGCCCATTTGAGTTCATGGAACATCTCAAGATGGTGTCATACTGGTTGTATTTACCAACCATGTTTACATTCATTAATGATGTGTTACATGTATTTAATCTGGATAAATATCATATATAGTATTCTTATTTGAAATAATGAAATAATCTAGTGGTAAAGCACAATACATCTATTTCTTACTATCCTTTTTGTATATTTTATTATCATAATAAGGTTATATATGGTAAATAAATTCATTTAGTTTATGTACTATGGTATATTGGATGAGATAAACATGAAATGTGGGTACTTGTAGAATTGGCGAGGGACAATTGAGTTCACCATTTTACATATTTGAAACCATAAATACTTTTGGGTGAAATAAAGTGGCATGGTGGGGAGAATATTGAATCCTGTCATGTAATTAAGTTTTATTTAATTTTTATTTTATTCTCATTCTATTTATCATTGGGTATTTTAGGACTCTGGGGGGGGGTCAAAATATGGTTTTTTAGAAAAATAATATAGGGATCACAGTTAGTGAACTTTTAATGGTAACTGTGTACCAGGATACACAATCGGGGAGTTGGGTTGAATGGTTCAATTTTACATGGTGTTTATAATGTTTTTCTAAGCATTTTGACTCTAAATGAAAGTTATGTTACCTAATTTTATAAAGGTGAGTGACCAGCATGGTTGTTTTAGTTTTTGTTAAATCATGTGTCCAATCCATGAAGTCTTCCAAATTTCTTTAAAAATTTTATTTTACCCTTTATCCATTTATAAAATTTACCCTTTCTTCTTCTTTTTAATAATTATTATTCCTCATTCATGGAATTTTGAATCCTTAGAATCCCTTAGGGGTCAATTAAAGGGTTAGGTATAGATGTTTTGTGAACTTTCTTCTAATTTTAGTATTTTTAGGATCATGTTTTATGTTTCCTATTTATTACTCATGAAAATCACATGGTTTTATTTGGTTTGAGGTAGGTGTCACTAATTAGTGGTAATTTCCCATGGGATACTCAAAATTTAAGGTTTTATGTTGGTTGGAATTGATTAATTATTATTCTTAGGGGGTATTGGTGGCTAATATATGAGTTATTATTAGGATTTCAAGAATGTGTTGGATTTAAAGTCATTTTAAATGGATTTCTCTAAAAATAATCGTTATTCCTTAAAAGTGTTTGATAAAATGTCTTAATGAAGAAAAGTGGATTCAAATGAATTTTTATTTGGTGTTTTGAATTGAATTTACCATGGATTTTGTATTCCCTTGTTTATATTATTATGGGAATGAATAACTGAAAATTAAACTTTTTATTAATTTTGGAACCACACAATATACTGAAAAGAAAAAAAACATCATGGTGGTCTAAAGTAATGCAATCCCATAACATCATTGACTATAAATTTCATCCCCTCACTAGGAAGATAACCCAAGATAAATAAATAAAGAATTCTTCTATTTTATGATTCCATCGACACCATAATGTTGGCTACCATATTTCCCTCCTTCCATGTATTATAGATCCCTGTATGACTCCCCATGAGAAACTGACATCTCCTAATAGTATAAACAACATTCTAAGGAAATCTACCCTGGCCGAGCAGCGCTTTGTATAAAACTATGGATTCTGTCTCCATTTTTATCAAGATGATCCTCATTTGGTTTTATATCCCAATTCCCTTAACCAAGGCCAAACCCTCCACCTCCCACACATCTCCTCTTCCATACGAGGCCTATAAAACTGCAAGTACAGACACCTCATGGTTTCTAACTACACCACCCATTCATCTCCCCTATGGGAAGAGACCCGTCGGAATTTTACTTAAGCCCCTGACTGGGTGGTCGCCGGCAAACCCATTGTCCCTGTGCCAAGTTTCCAGCCTGATTGTCACAGTATAGGTTATTCCCAATAGCCCTCACAGATGGACAAAATTGACACTCGGAACATAGCCTGATCATATCTAGATGTATATTTTTCATTTTTATGATTATACTAACTTGAGATCCGATGATTTTGTGTGTGACTAAAATCATTTCTGTCCTTCCAGATATTCCTGCATCCCGTAATTAGAATGATCGACTAGGATTTCCTCTCATCCCCATGTGAACTAGTGCCTCTGAGCCATGAACAAAAAAATCTATCTTGCACGCCATCATACCCATCCCAATTGAAGATGGTTCTGAAAGCCTAGAACACCCCTCTGGCCCATTCACTATCATAGAAGAGATTCCCCACATATTTTTATTTTGAAGACATGTAGAACTAGAACCTAGAAGCCATATTTACACCCATACGTTGCATATTTTCATCCGTATCCAAGTCTTTATACCTCACACACCACAATAGAAAATTAAATTTGGATGGAAAATCCTTTCCCCGTATAATCTCCCCCATGGGTCTTCATTTGACCTGTCCCTCATAACATGATCAAAATTCTTATTGGAGAAAACACAATACGTATAAGCTATGAAAATAAGTCTATCATGGTCTTCACTAGTAACTTTGTTACCAAAAATATAATGTTGTCACTCATCTAGAATAGCATGTATAATCCTAGGTTGATCAATTGCATCACTAAAAGATAGATTCAGAATGGGGAATCCAAGGAACCACATATTTCCCACCCCCAATACTGATTCCAAAAATTGACGTTACCTCTTCCCATGAGCCATTGAGAGTGATGATGCGGGGTCTTCAGGTATGGATGGTTCATGTTCCATATCCTTGAAGAATAAATTCTCTAGTTAATCACATTCATTCCATAAAAATCATTCATTATTCTTCCCCAAAGAGATCGACCTTCCAGAACCTCCCATGCAAGATTAGCATGAATCCCTTGCATGGTTGAGGAGACACTCCTCAAGTTAATTCCCCCTTCGGAGAGAGGTCTTGCAAGACACTTCCCTGAAGCTCAGTGTCGTCTTCCATCTATCTTACCATCCCATATGAAGGAAACCATAATTATCTCTATGTAAGAAATGACACACTTAGGAACCATCAAGGTGGAAATAATGTGCCTTGTAGTGGAAACTAAAACACTGTTAACAAGATTTATGAGACCTCTAAAGGATAAGAATCTATATTTCCAGTTGTAGATGCACCCTGTGATTTTTCTTATGATCTTGTAAAAATTATGGACCCTGAGGAAGGAAGGACTAACTGGTTCCCTATGATAGTCTATGGGAATGGATCATATGCCCATACTCATGGTGTCCCCTAAATTTCTCTCCCTATATTCTGAGATCAACCGGGATGTAAATAAAATACTTTTGTCTTTGTTCACCACCTACTCTCTACACTCAATATTCACTTAGGATACCATTCAACCCTTGAACTGACCATATAATTCCATTTATAAATATAATTGTGTCATCCATGAACATCAAGTGTGTAATACCCCTTGTGGAATTCCAATTATGACAAGGGATAATTTTACCCGTGTTGAGGTCCTGATTTATATAGTAGATGAAACCATTATTGGAGTGAATGAAGAGAGTGGGGGACAAAGAATACAATTACCTAAGACCTTGAAAATCCCAGAAAAACACAAAATGCATACCCATAAACATTTTTTCAATCCATTCCGAGATGAAGCAACAAATAAGATGGTCCTTAGTTCAATTGGAGAACCCCATGCAAGCCAAGTCTCTAAGAACAAATCCCCATTCCAACATGTCATAAGAGTTCCTCATGTCTAATTTAAACACCAAATTGCCCCAAAAATAATTATTCCTTATGAAACATACCATTTCTTGGACCACTCCTATCGCACCCTACATTGACCTCTATTTAATTAAACCATACTATTCAGAATTCATCCATGCATCGAGGTGAATACCCAATCTTTTGTTGAGTATGATGGACATGGTATTATATTATATTTTTCACATTTTTATGGTCTAGTATTGATCAATGGACTAAGTATTACACACCTTGGGGATAAGAACCATCTTTTATTCATATGAAATGCGTGGAAGATCCCCACCATGAAAGAAATCCTGGACAACACACACCAGGTCCCATTTGGCAATATCCCAATTCATCTAGTAAAAAGACATATGGAAACCATCATGCCCTAGTGCACTATATTATTCAAAGTCAAAAATCCTCCCTCACATCATCTTCATCCATAGTTCTTATCAAGCCCTCATCAATGTCCTCCGATACATTACTCAAAATGCCCTAAAAAATCTCAGCCACAACTCTCGGGTACCCCTTGCCATCCGAAGATTGGGAGCTACCAGTATATATTGGAAAAATTCATTGATCATGTCCCATACCACCTCACTATCATTGGAATATGATCCATCATCCTTTTGAATATTAGGATTCCAAAATTTTTGACATTCTCTAATGTAGGCACAGAAGTAGACAGAGTTCGACCCCCCTCGAGAAGCCATCTAACCCTTTCACATTCTCCAACTAGCCGTTCCTTTCTCAGATGACAATCAGTGATATTATCCTTTTTAATTCTAGGATTTCTAAATAAATACTCATCCCATTAATTCTATAAGAAGTTATACATGTGTTACACCACTATACTAATCTCGGTCAAGTCCTCATCACAAGTAGGGATGTTCTTTCTCCAGACACGAAGGAGTATTTTGAGCAGTATTAACTTATTGTGAAGAGTGTTCCATAGTTTCCCTGGATATTGCAGATCCCAAGATTCCTGGAAAAACTCAAAGAAACCAAGTTACTCCATCTAAATTATGGAAAAAATAGCATAATCCTCCCACAAAGACCCTTCACTAAGGGAAATAATGAGCGACAAATGATTAGAAATACACCACACCAAATTAATGACTTTGGAGTCTGGGAAAATATAAATTTCATCCACATTCATAAGGTACCAATCAAGATGATAGTAGATGTGTCTCCATCTATATTTAATGTTACACCATGTGAAATTACTCCCCACATAGACCGCATACATGAGACTATTCCATTCCATGAATTAAATGAATGCTTGGTTGGAATTCCTGGGAAAAGTACTGCCCCCTTTCTTCTCCTCTAGACATGAAATGATGTTGAAATCACCCCCCAAAATCCAAGGATCATCCTTTGGATTAAAACGCTTTAAATCACTCCAAAAATACTCCTTTTCCGAGGAATTTCACTTGGAGTAAATGAAGGATAATAGAAACACTTGAGTAACAAAAAGTATTAGTAGTGAGAGACTAATCCGATAGACTCAGAAGATCAACATTGATGTGATCATTCCCAAAAAGGCATATTTGGGATTTTGTGGAATCTCTATGCCTAAAAACTCAAACCTTAAGCCTTTGAGAATACTCTTGAATTTTTCTAGAAATATGTTTTGGTTCCAGAACATCCACCAAAGAAACATTCCTATTACTTAATTTTTTGCTGATGAAGTCCGACTTTTCCATGGATCCAAGACCATGTGAATTCCATATTAAGACTTTAAACATTGATTCTATGTAGCAAAAATTTGGCCACGGACTCCTAGCCCTTAACATTCTGAGAAAATATTGCACTAGAAATATCCCCGGTCTTAGATTTAGAATGGGTTCTAACACCAGTATTCACCTGTGAGGAAATTGCCACAGGAGAAGCCCCGCCTCTGAACAAAGCTCTACAAGTGGCTTCTGGAGACATGATACATTGTCCTTCCACCATGATCTGATCTAACTTTGGAGACACTGGATTAGAATGTAGTGATGAAGTAGAAATTATTAGTGATAGTGAAGATAGTGGGTAAGTCACAACTACCTGAGTAGTAAAATACATAAAGAGAGGTCCCCTAGACGAGGAAGGCTGTGAGACCTCAAGATCACTTGAGTCTAATTCCATCATGGTGATATATGAGATACTGATTTTCAAAGGGACCAAAATCTATGTAGAACTAGTGCAAAGATGAAGTCAGGAAATCAATAATTGAAGAGGGGCATCCCTCAGGGGGGGTCCTCTAGAAACTGAACCAACGGATCCCCACCCGTGCCTTAGTGTATAAGAAGCAAATCATGACCGAGGGAAGCACATTCATCCAATTTAAAAAAACTATTAGAAGAGGTAGCCTCTGATATCTTTTCAGGGGGATCATATAAAACAAATTTACCCTAATCAAGTCCCTTGTAATCATGGAAATTCATATGAGGATGCATATCATAGGACCTTGTAACATCCAGAGGGTCAGTGCCCTTCATGCGTACTTTGTGGAAAACCTACAGAGAATGACCAAAAATGTGTCAGAAATAATAGAACCTAGGATAGGAAGTATAAATCAGAGATTGATGGTGATCCTACATCCCTTTGATCCTGATCACAAGGTGATCTTGAAGCGGCCAAGAAAGATTCGCCTTGATGATAATCATTTCTAACGAAGCCTCCACCAACCTGGTAGTCCTCTCATCCGTGCACAAAAAGCACCCCCCAACGAGTCCCAAATAACATTAAGAATCTACTAATTCATGATGGGAATAAGTAACCTTTGAAGTGAGATCCAAACCTCTACACATAAGCATTCTCTTCTGGTATGGACGTCCATCAACTAGCGAGAGAGAGAGAACCTCCAACACCCCACTGTAGGCAGGCTCTTGTACAGTGCTGTCACAAAATCTTCTGTGGAAGCTAAAACAATTCATAAAGACTTTCTATCCATATTATGGACATGGATTGTATGTATTTTATATTATTTAATGCACATAAGATACATTGGGTGAGTTGGTAACCCCTATAGTTTCAACCCATAATGTTGATTATGCATTTACAAGGGTTAGATCCCTAGTTGTGATGAGTGTACAAACAATGTGGACGTGTGCCCCATCAAGATAATTAAGAACCTGATGATTGATGAAAAAGTTATTTTATACTCACTAGACTTCTTAGGGGTCGTCCGATTTTCATTATATCCATAGGTCCAGGAAATCATATTTATTCTCTATTATTTATTTCCCACTACATGATTATGATTATTCAATATCATATACTATGTTTGCATACTTTTTATTCAAATTTCCTTATTCATTTTTTTGACCAAGGATGGTTTATTATATAACCAAATTGACATATGATCTACTTCTGAATAAATTACTTTCAAAGCATGATTATGAAACTTAAACTAATGGTACTAATGAAGATAGACATTAAATTGATTCATGGTGGTATCCTAATAAGATTTGTCCACACACCCTTTACATTCTTTCGGGTGCACGATAAATTAGTTTATCTAGAAATAAGGAATGAAAAGGGTACCATTTGTCTTGGTTTCTCTTTTCTTGGATCATCATCCTTCCATGTTCTAGTGGCAGAAGTTATCATGGGTCAGGGGTAGTCTTACCCTCATGTGGAGCATTTTTTGATCCTTGAATATTTTATATTGTTTTAAATTGTATACCCCAAACATGACCTATTTTTGATGTCTTCTATTTATGGATGATTTTTATCCATGGTTTATGATTATGGCATGATGTGTAAGAGATTTAGTTCATTAATTCCACCACTTATACTATATTTATTCATATATTTCAAAAAAAATTATTTGATTGTGTGGGGGTTTAATATTTAGATGGTTCATGCTTGATTTCTTGGAGGAATCCAAATATTGTTATTATATTTGTAGATTGAGACCATTCCAAAATGTTTATATTATGATATCCTAGGTATTTTCATTTGTTTTTAGCAATTAGGAATGCACTTTAGGCCTTATGGAATTTTGAATGGGGTGAGGGGTTAGGTTGAAAATGGTTGGATTGTTGTTGAAATCCTCTCCAAAAATGTACCTAAACCAAATACACAAATAATTCAAAATATATAAACCCAAAACATCATTGAATTTATCATAATTCCACTAAGAACTAGAAATAAATCTATAAGTGAACATAAATTAACTCAACTATGTTCAAGGAAATGAAAACCTTTTTCCTAAGTCCACTCTACATAGTATACGTGAAAACCTCTTGATGTGGAATGATTTGGTTTACCCAGGTAGAGATAATTTATAAGGATAAGTTGGATTTTTATTGACCATTTTAAAATTTTAAACATTATTTCAATCATAGTTTCAATAGAAAATAAAAATGTATATGTATTGGAAATAAAACAAATAAAACGATAAATTTTATAGCAGTATGGATTAAAAAGGATCCTAAATATACTCTTTAACATTCTCAACTCCTTGAGAGACATGGTTTCTAAAAAAATTATATGAATTGAACAACTCAATTTGAAATCAACCTTTTATAATGGAGGTATATCTAGAACAGAATATCATAGCTTTTTTGGGAGTTACAACCTGATACAACTACATCTTTTACAATAGGAAGCACAACCACATAGATGAATACATTTTATTGTGGTGGTATAACCAAAACAGTAAGTTAATTTTGAAGTAAAATAATAAATTAATTACAATTGAGAGACAATTTTGTTTAGTCCTCAATAAGGAATGAGAAAATAGAATAGTAGAAAGTAGAATATTCATTATAGCTTGATCACATATATAAATGGGTCTTAGAATGATATAGATTTCATATTGATCACAAGAAGTGGGCTATCCAGATCAAAATATTAAAATTTTATTTTGAAATATTGTATATAATTTGGTTCCCTATATGTTTAATTCAAGAGTATATCTATAATGGTATGTCTACGGTGATTCTGATTCATGTTCAATAATTAGATCACTCATGGTTTCCAAATTTTTTTCCCCATTAATAATTGAAAATAGAATACATATTTCATAGTTCATGTATTACATTAAATCCATGTAAAATAAAACAATAATGGACATAAATAGATATTATTTATAAAAAATAAAATAATCCTTTAAATAAAGACTATATCTTCTAAACACTTACAATTTCTTCTTTTTATATTCATATTATTTTACTTAAATTTCTAAAATAATGAAACCTTCAGGAAGAAAAATTCAGTAGATAATATCTAAAAATTATAAGTGTTAAACATAAATCCTAGGAGTAAATGAAAATCAAAGATGAATCAAATACATAACTGATTTTCCTTTTTTTATAAATCATTAATAATTAATTTCATAAGACTCTAGTTATTTTATAATACATTCAATAAAATCAAAATAATTTTATCATTTCATAACAAATCATTCATTTTATAAGACTTCAATCATTCTACAAGTCATTCATTTAAATCGTAGAAAAATTGGGACATATAAATTAAGAAAAACCATCAAACAAAGAACTACATAATTAATATATAATATATTTAAACACTAATTAAGATAAATAATATATTTAAAATTTCAAAAATATTAATATATAAAAATAATATATATATGAAAAAAATATGTAATATAATTAACCTGATATTTAATATAAATTAATTAGAGAAAATATAGATAAATAATATGTTTTAAACAAAGAAGCATAATGTGAAATATATTTTTAATAGATAAATTAATACATAATATTTTATAATTTTTAAATTTCCAATAAGTAAGATGTTTAATATAGAACATATAATACAGAAGTCATTTTTGTTAAATAATATTTTGAATGAAAACATATTTAATATGATTAAATTGAACTCATTATATGTGTAAGAAGATAATAATTTCTAGAATTCATAAACATCATATGTAAGGTTTTTGATCTATTAAAAATAATACATAATATATTATACTTTGAAAAATTCTTCAACCAAGAATACAAAATAATAATAAAAAAATGAAAATAAAAAAATAGAATAAAATAAACTATGAATTTAAAATTCATCAGATTCAATATAATTCTAAAATATAAAACTAAACAAGTATAAAACATAACAAAAATAGATTATAATAATTATTAAAACCAATAATGTTAGAGAGAAAATAAAAACTCCAACAATTTCCTCTTTGTTGTTAACTATAAAAATAATTATCTGATAAAATATTAAAAAATACCCCCTTTTAAAATATCAAAAAGTTTCAAATAAACTAAATTAACTACTTCTAAAAAATCCCATGTCCAAATAAGTATCCTCTTTAAAAGTGAATAAAATAGTAAAATATCATTATGTTTAATGATGGTAGAATGAATACGAGTATGATTAGAATTAAATAAATCAAAAAGGATAAATCAATTATATAAATCCCACATGATTTATGAGTACGAAACAATGACTAAACTATTAGAATATGGATCTATATTTAAATAATTTTAAAATATTGAAAATAAAAAAAAATTTAAAAAATACAAATATCCCTAACATTTCAACATTCAATTTTTGAAAAAATATATATAGAAATTAACATCCAATATTTTCAAATCATCCATGAATCAAATAATAAAAGGCTATAAAAGATCTATAAAAATAGTTACAAATAATAATAAATAATGAAAGGTAGTAAGTACCTAATATTCCTCTTATTGATAGTTTAAGCATCATTATAAGTTTAAACATTATCTTCTCAAATTTCAATACATCAAAAGGTTTCATAAAATTATCTCCCAAACAAACATTTCTTGAAATATATTCTTAATAACATATAATTTCTAAATAAGATCTCAAATAAAATGATATCTAACTATTATATGCTTAGTTATTAAAATATGTAATGGATTCCTAGAAATATAAGTAGTAGAAAAATTATGACAATGAAATGATATTTTATTATATTGAATATAAAAATTAAATGATGTCTATTGAATCAATAAATATTGTGTATAATAGATAACGACAACAATATATCCTTATTTAGAACTAGATAAAGAGACTAGTAACTTTTCATTTTAATTTCAATAAAAAAAAATCTTACCTAGAAATTGAAATACCATGAATGTACATTTTCTATCAATTTTAAATCAACTGAAATTAATAGTATAATAACTAATTAAATAAAAATAGGTTATTTTATGATAAGACAACAAATGATTTACAATTTTTTTAACATAATAAAACGTTTCACAACATTCAAGTTATTTTCATACTGGAAAAGATAAAATATAGAATAGCTAAATACACTAAAAATAATAGTAGGTCTACAAGTATTTATATAAAGAAAACTACCCAAAATTATTATGAAAACACTAGTAGCTGTTGATTTACTGACAACATCAACATAAAATTTATAAGCATTAATTTTACATGTTCATAAATTTTTTTGGAATCAAATCCTAATTTCTTAACCAATTCATTCGAACACTTACACTAAATAATAAAAATTACATAATATCTTTATGAAATATAAATTCATTAATAGAATTTTAATTCTAACATAAACATCATTTAAAATTCACCAGTCCAAAAATATGAAAATTTATTTCGAAAAAAATAACTAAAATATACAAAAATATTATCCTCAATATAATTTTAAATAATCAATATATATAATTTAATTACTTATTAATAAATCATATTGGATATACATTACCTATCATAAACCATTATTCAAAAGAAATTCAGATAATCTTTTATATTATACTTGAAGTGTTTTATTTTGTCCATATAAATATTTTAAAGGTTTTAAAACAAGATTAAAAAAATTCCCTTATTCAAAACCTGGTTTTTCTTCAATATAAATATATTTATAATTTAATTAATTTTAAAAAATCACATTTCATTATCCATTTTATTAATTTTTAAAACTATTAAATTAGTATAGCCAAACTGTTTTTGAATAATATATAGTATTGAAATAGATAAAAATGAATCATAATAATAAATTACTTCTTAATGAAAAATTCTATAATAATATAATATAACAATATTCCTTATAAAATTTTTATACTCATCTAGTTTATTTATTAAAATCCCCTTAGTTAAAATAATATATGATAATTTAGGTGGTTCAAATGAATTACATAAATTATTTATAATAAATTGATCTTGTTATTCTTACATATCTAAAATTAATGTCATATATTGTGAGGATCTTGAAAAATAATTCCACAGAAAGCCTAAAATAATATTCGAGTGTGAAATAAAAGTTTTTCTAGAATTAACATCTCTAATAACTATATCTATTGGGTGATCTCTTTGAGTTTTCCAATATTTTTCAAATTGGTAATTTTCCTTTTCAACATGATTAAATTCATCTTGAGTTTCATCCTATCTAAAATTAAATTCTCTAAAATATCCTTCAATTTGTTCTAAATCTAAAGAAAAATTCTTTAAATAATTCTCATAAAACATAACATTAATATAAAAATAAAATATATATTTTATTAATAATTCCAGTAGCTTCAATATAATTTTAATAACCAAAAAAATATTACTTCAATATATTTTAAAAAAATATTATCCAAAGAATATTATGTATTTATGGTACGAAAATTAGTTACAAAAAATATGAAATATCTTACATTTTGTCTCTTTGGTTTTAATAATTCATAAGGGGTTTTCTTAAGGATAGGTATAATAATAATTCTTCTAGTAAAAAATACTATATTGATATATTTTATCAAGAAATTAACACATGAATAAAATTCATTTCATATAGTTATAACAATATTTTAATAGTTTTGTTGTTCTATTTAACTAAAATATTAAACTATATTGATCTAGTGGTTGAAAAAATTATGAAAATTACCATTCATTTCAAAAAATTTCTAAAATTTTAAATTTATAAATAGTACTCCCCAATGAATTCTAATATTGATAATTAAATATAATTTATCCTTCTCAATCATGTTAAAGTAAGTTGAAATCTTAAATAATGTTTCACTTTTATAAGATATAAAATAAATCCATGAAAATATTCTAAAATCATCAATCATAACTAAAATACGTTTTTACTATAGATAATAGTAGTTTTAATATGTCAAAATAATTCTAAATGAAAATGCTCAAGGGTCCTTATATTTTTCACATCATTGATTGATATAAAATATTATTTTCTCTTCATTAATTTTTATAGACGAATAATTCAAATGACATTTTTTACTTTAAATTCTAGAAATTAAATTATTTACAGATTCTTTTGAGATTTTACATTAGAGGGAAATTTTAATATACTAGCCTCATATACTATAAAATATCATATGAATATAAAACATTAATACACTTCAAAATTTGATTAATTAGATGAAAAAATAATATAATAAATATTATCCTTTCAATGCAAATAAAAAATATAGAATCATTTTTGAAAATAAGGAATATATCATTTTATAATTCCAAAAATAGGCCATTGTCATTTAATTGGTAATTAAAAATTAGTTTTTGTTTCAATACATCAATATATAACCCTTTATATAAAATCATAGAGTTAGAATTACTGGCTTCAAAAAATCCTTTAAATTTTTGTTTAGAGTTTTATCCAAATGTCCTATTGTCTCCATCAAATTGATTATATGATAATATATTTTAAGTATCTCTATACATGTTCCTCGAGATTACACTAATAATTTAATGCCCTAATATTGTATATTTTTTTCATTAAAAAATAATTTTGATAACATTTGGTCTGTGAAGTAATGTGATGAAATGAAGAATGACACAATATATAAATATTACTATTTATATCTGACTGTTATAAACTATCTATTGGTTTGATGAGTATGAATAATAATATTTACATTATTAAAGAATTTGGATAGTACATAACAATATTTTGTAGGTTTTTAATTTTCATAGATTCTATTTTTATTTCAAAGTATTAAATTTTATATTCAGTCTTCTATATTTGCAACCCTATAAATAGTAGGATAAAACCATTGTATTAATTAGGACATTGAGGAGGAGATTTTTTTTACTAATCATGACTTTAAATATCAATAATAAAATTATTCTACTTTTATTTAATCATAGTATCTAGTTTTGAGATATTTAATTTAATGTGATTTTATTTTGTATATATTTCATGCACCATTATTTTCATGGATTTATAATATTTTCCCCATATACTAGATCTTTCCCATATTCGATGGAATGATTATGAGTTTTTTTAATAATGTATCAACAAATTTCTGATATGAGCGGTGAAGGCAGTGGATCCCTCTCGATTGATGAAGTGTACCTTCACTCGAGCGAGTGTTTCTTGTGTATTTATGGGTGAACTTATTTTCATGATTCCGATGATGGAATGATATCTTCCCATACTCATAGGATGGAGGAAAATATACAGTGGTCATTGATGATTATAAACATACACCATCAATCAATCATTGGTGGGAGAGAAGTGATTATGGATTCTCTAATTGATCAAATCTCTATTGTAGGATTTATCTATTAAAGACTAGGGTATCATCTAAATCTATAATCATACCCACGAACTATTCACTTATTAAAGTAATTTATTATTGCAATTATTTTATTATATTTATAGTTTTATAGAAAAATAAAACCCCATTTTATGTCACTAATTGTTGAAAAAAATTATACCCCTCTTTGAAGAAAATCCGTGGTCTCTACTATACTATAGTTTAGCCCTATAAAATTGATAACTTTTTACACCACTCTACGACAAGTGTGTCTTATTTTTTATAGTATTTAGGAATTGTTTCATTATTTTTCTGAAATCTATTGAGCTCAAATCAAATTATTTTATAAATTTGGATCTATTACAACTGTGAGAATCTAATTAAACCAATAAAATTAATATTAGATAAATTAATAAATGTAGTTGTTTTCAAATTCAATGATTATGAAATCTATAAAAAACACCTAATTTTTAAATTCTATTCCATGAAATACTATCTACTTTTGAAATAACATACCCATGATTCTTAAAAACCATTCCTGATAAATTCTCCACCGTTACTTCAATTATTGAGGGAACAATTTTATGCTTGATTAAATATATTTTTTATGAATTTTAGTCAAAACAGTAATGTATTATTAAACATTTTTTGAAAATTATTTAAGCTTTATATTTTTTGAAAAATATTTTCATTATGAACTCATTTTATAGAATACCTTGGCATATGACCCATGTTAGCCACTAGAATCCAAGAGAAATATTTTTAAGCAACAAAACTACAAGACTTAAACCCATAACTACCTAGATTTTGAGGTAAAGGAATGGTATTTTTTAAACTAAAGTAAATTAGAGAAGCTATTTTGTGATAATATTTGGGAAGAAAAAATTGTTCCATGAAGCTATTTTATTAATAGATCTACATAGAGTAAACAATCATGGGAAATATAGAAGGTCAAATATTGTTTAAAATTTGGTATGAAATTTCACCTAACTATTTTAAGATCAAATATAAATTTATATCTTAAAATTTTAAATTTGATTAGACTGGATGTTAAAAATATAAACAATTATAACTACACAATTTTGTTGTGAGAATAAAATTTTTCAACCAATAAAGTTCTTATTATGGTAACATTAAATGAGAATCAAAAGCTGTTGGAGGTAAATCTTTATAAAGTGGAGTTAGTGTGGATTAAATTCTCTAGTTTCAAATAGTAATGATTAATTTTTATTCAATTAGAGACAAAACATCTCATTGTATATATAGATAATTAAACTAAACAAGCCTTTATTTTAAATATTTTATAGGATATAATAAATATATTTCATAAATAATAATAATAATATTCCATATATCATAAGGTAAGGTATATTTGAAGACTTTATATATAATCAAATTATTTTAGAATATATGTGATCATTTAATGTTAAGTGAACCATACTATACCATCATCTAAACACTCTATTAGAAAAACCCTTCCTAGTAACATAGGTAATAAAAAGATAAGAAATTGGGTAAACTCAAATACTCATTAACAGGTAAATTAACTCTTCATTAAGGAGGATTAAAGAATAATAAATAAGTAAGCATAATGAAAATATTATATCACAATAAGTGATAATAATAAAAAAAATGATATTCAAAGGACATTATATACAAACTAAAATTGATAAATGATCAATAAAGAAACATAAAAATCATTACATGGTTTAATTTTTTTTAACCAAAACCCTTAATCAAGATAGAATAAGATCATAATAGATAATATCATTAATCCAATGAAAAATTATTAAAATAAAGAAACATTAATTTCATGAGTCATTCTTGCACTAATTCTTACGAGAAAACATAATTTTACATAAATATATATTACCTCTAGGAGTCACACACATTCACACACGCTTCTGAGAAAATAAATTGTACCAATGTATACATTTATTATGAGATTTAAACTTACTAAGATATCAATTAGAGGGAAATACTGGAACCAACCCATAATAATATATACTTATAAGTTTCTCCTGTAAATTATTCAATTATAACATCATAAATAACCCATGTAAATAAAAGTGTGTATCATAACACTTTTAAATAGTAAAACTACATGAATTAAATCAATTAACATCAAACACCCGATCACCATAAAATATTAACATCATAGAATAAAAGTAGAGGGTGAAACATGAAGTATAAATCCTTTAAATCTTTCCCTTTTTTATAATACAAAAGAAAATAAAAAAAGTGGATTTTGAAAAACACTTTTTAATCATCTTTGTAAAATTCAAAGCCAGAAGTCTCATTTGAATAGTCTCCAATGTTTCATTAAAACATTTGTATATAATACAAATAAAATAAGTGTATCTATATTAAAAACTCTATTTTCCAAAATATATACTGGATAAGATCATTTAAAATGATAAATCAATGAATGTAGTGAACATTGAGGAAATAAAATCCCGAAGAAGTCATATAAATCAATGGAAGTTGTTTTAGATTCATAATACATTACCTTTAGTATTAATTTATAATGAAGTGATTTAATTTATAATATAAAAAAATTAATTTCTTAATCACCTACTTCTGAACCTTACTCATATTCATACCCCATTATGAACATAATTTATAATTATTCTATACATGTATATTAGTTAGTTCTTATCTATTTTACATTTCGTTTGTTATTAATATTGGTTGTTTTAAACTAGTTTTTTATCACTATTTTACTACTAATTTTTACATTAAATTACATCATTAAAAGGTAAAAAAATGTACTATAATTTATGAATTTAAATAATTTATAATTCTGAAATTTCATTCAATTTTATTTTTGTTTATTATAATTATACATAAAAGAAATAATGCACATGTTTCAGAGATTTTTAATGAATGAACATTGATATATTAATTAATGTGTTTGATACAGACGCTACTATTCCAGAACCAAACTAAAATTTTTATATTGTTATTTATATATTATATTATCTTTAATTAATTTATCATAGTCATCCATTATATTATTTTATATCTTTGGTCAAGTATGTGGTTAGACCAACCCAAACAAGAACATATCATAATTAGTGGATGATTATGATTATGAAAGGAGTTTATTTTTGAATTTTATAAATATTAGAAAAAATAATGATATTATTTAGACTCTTATATGGTTTTTAGTAATATTTTAATATAAATTATATAAATAAAATAACTAAATGTAAAATGAGAAACGTATCTTCATGGAGGTGGTAGTCCGCACAACACATGGTTAATGGACTCATTTTCAAATAAGGAGATGTAAAGAAGTTGGATTATAATTTTACTCTTTATAATAATAATATTATTATATGTGTCACATTTATTCTTAAATTTATTATTTATAATAATTTTGTAGAAGTATTGGTGAAAAAAATGGTAGTCATCGCTTCGTGGAGATGGTAGTCTACAAAATGTAAAAATGAATGTTTCATTTTTCATAACAAAAAAGGGAAAATGTGGTTAATATTATTTACCTAGGAATAAATAAATTAATTAAAAAACAATACTAATGTAATTATATAGCTTTTTGAAAATTTTATTTTAATGTTACGAAATAAAAAAATAAGTTCGGAATAAAACATACTCACATTGAGAAATTATGCTTTCCCTTGGAAGTCTTCCTGAAAATGGAGGTCTTAAGACAGTATCATATTAACAAAGGCTCAAGTAAAAGGAATATGGTTATAAAGGTATGATAATGGGTAGAGTTTCATGTAGTATTTTTTTATTTTATTCAACATCAAGGGGTGGTGAGAGGTCCATTTTATCAGTGGTGAGAATGATAATTTATTGTAATTACAACCTGTTAATATAAAGGGTGAACCATTTGAAAATGTAAAGTGGATCCAAAAAATATACAAAAATTTATTTTTTATTAATTATAGTCAAGAAAAATCTCATCCTTTCAATTACAAACATGAATTTTAACTTTTTATTCGTTTCACTCCCAAGGTTACCCCTTTTATAAATTTGATATTTTACTATGGAAACTAGTTTTTCCCCAATGAAACATAACCTCTATAACATAAAATAAAATGGTTACAATTACATTATTTGGATCATATAATTATATATATTAAATAAATTTTATTATATTCATTTTTAGAAATTTATGTAAATAAATTTTAAAATAACAAGTGTACAATATATTAAAACAATTTTTGAAAAAAAAATAGAACACAAGTTCTAAATCTTGAAATATAAATTAGTCACATAAAATAAATAATATAATAAAATTATAAAAAAATATATAGTCTATAAAATATTTTCATAAATTTCAAAGTCCTACTTATATTTAAATAATATTGAAAAATCCATAATGTTTTTAAAAATGGTTTTTTTTGAACTATTCAAAAACAAATTCAACATTTTTAACAAAATATTAAAATTAATATTAAGATAATATTATCAGGATATGTACGAAAATATTTTTTTATATTACCATTATATAATCAATATATTTTTATTTAAATAAAATCATAATGTATAGTGAACATATTTTTTTAATAGAAAATCATTCTTTTGGTATAATATCAATTTTTTTAAAATTAGAGCTAATATATAATTAAAAAAAGTACATCAAAATTGGAAATTACTCAATTGAGAAGAAAAATGTTAATTAATTTTTTTTATTATCTATTTGTATGCACTAATTTAAATAGTATTGAGAGTGACCATTATATCATAATGTGGTTAGAACTGTTTTTACCCACTTATTTAACTGATAACATACACTATAAAATATCTATCTTATTAAAATGTTTCATGGTTTGTTAAATTATGGTATTATGATTAGAGAAATATTTTGAAGTAAATATTTTTTTAAGGAGTAATATTTCACTAAAATATTTGATGTTACATTCTACATCCTTAAAAAGAATATCATCCATTAAATTTTATTAATCAGATGAAAATAGTTGGGGGAACATTTGTCTCATTACATTCTCATATTCTCACATAGGCCCTTAAAATATATGATTTCCCCATTGAACATTGACCAAATTATTGGCCTTATTTCAAAACATTATATCTCTTTGATCCATCATTTCAATTGTTTGTTCATTATATTAGAGAACATATTTTAGTCGGACAACATCAGAGTTTTGTACATGTGATGGGTCTCGTTTTTATTTCCTCAAAAGTGATACACGGAACCCTTGATTCACTTGGAGTGTTTTGGATAATATTCTAAGTGATAGGATACCACCAAGACATGGTCAATTCTCTCAAGTTGAAAGTTTTACCCAGGTTTAAACTTCCCCTTCTTCCTAAATTTCATAACCCACTTTTATAGAGATATTAAGTGGAACACTGTGTGAAAATATTCAAAATATAGATCACATAAATGATTATATTTATAAACATTATATTGAACTTGGTTTACATTCATTAATATTGAGTGATATGAAACTTCTCTATCTTTTTTGGGACATGGTTAAGACCGACACAAATTCAACTCTCCAGCATCATACCTTCATATTAGAGTCTTATATCACTTCCCATTTAGATACTAATATGCTGAATCTAAATGATAAAATAGAAACTATTATTATATGTTATCTCGACTAAGGGGTGGGGTTTATCACAATATCCTTGAAATTACTCCAAACAAGATCTAAACATATCATGTAGAGGTTTAATAGTCATCTAATACAAACCTTCCATCTAATGGTGAGAAGTAGTGTTGAATCTCAACTCCATTTCAAAATATCATGAACCAACCTGAATAAATTACTAAATTGATACATGGGCCAAAACTAGAACGACACAAAGGGTGTTATTTATCCCCATGATTTAGCAACTAGTTTCTAGGCATCAACAAATGTTAAAGGAAATGTGTTCTGGATCCTTTCACTAGGGTGCGCCCGCCTCATGTTCATGTGTGGTGGAATCATGTTTCTATTTTCCCATATTCTCAATTTCTAAAGTCAGTCGACATTCATCAGTTTTGATTGCGATGTTTTCTCGTTGACTAAAATGGGATGATGGTAAATTAGTTCTTCCTTCCATGTATTTTCCCTTGTAACTCATCTCCAAGTCTGGGTCTCCCTCATATATTTATTTTGTTTCATAAAACTCATTTTGAGTGCCATATATTTATGGTCATTGGTTAATTAAGTCTCTTTTTATGGATATTACAATGGGCCTTGATATGTTAGAAAATTGTTTTAAGGGGAGTAGTCACGTTGGTCTTCAATGGAATATCTATACTCTATGAACAATGGTCATCTATAATCATCTTCATAGGAGGGAACCACATGGAGTTATCTATAGGCACGAAACCCATTACATCACATGTCAATCACAAGGTATATGATGCCAAAGGAAATTTTTCCAAGGATTTCACCTCAAGAATACCATTCTTGACTTGAGTTCTAAGGAATTCATTATAGGAATTCCATTCATAACATGAGGTAGAATTATGTGAGGTTTCATGGGTTTAACATCTTATAGAGATGGAAGAAGTTTGATCATAATTACCAATTATGGTGGATCAAGGAGGTAAGTCCCTAAGAGGGGTATCCTTAGATTATTGTCGATGAATGGATTTAAAGACCCTGTAGAAGTGGACCTGGGAGGCGTTTTCTATAAAAGTAGGGATGTTCACACCCTAATGGTTGATCTGGATGCCACAAGAGGTGGATTAGGGAGATGCACCCCTAGGAGGAGGACACCAATGTTTAACATTGGCTGGGATATGACCTTGGAGAGGCATCCTACGTACCCTGTTTTGAATAAATGAATCAAAACTCATGATGTTTGAGGGATGGTGTGGGGTTTACGCCTGTGAACATCCCATCATAAGAGGATTTCTGTAGATTTAATTATATCGGGCTTACACATTATAGATTCCTGAGTACTATTATAAAAACAATTTTTTGGTTGGGGATTATGCAATTAAGTGGCCCCAATGGGTGGGATGATCACATCAAGATGTGGTGAACAATATAAAAATCAGTCTAGATTATGGAACAATTGGATGGATTGGATGGATTGTGGGGTTTGTTGGTTATGGACCTCATAGAGGATTTCTACGTATCCCAAGTGATTTGGAATAAGAGGCCACATAGTTAGAGAAGGGGTGTTGGGGATTATACCTAATGAGGAGGCCTTAGAAAATAGAACATGTTGATGGGGATTACACATGGAAGCTGACCAATTAGTTGGGGGAATACATATAAAAGCAGCTAGTTGAAGATGAATACTTGTCGAGTCTTACTCCATATAGGATTACCTTTAATCGTGGAGGGGGATGGGGTTCATGGTAACAACTAACCTCTAAGACCACATGATTCATGCTCTATGTTAGAAATAAGAGGTAGAAACTAACTATAAAACTGTGTCATGAGAGATGTGACGACAAGTAATGATGTGGGGCTTATTAATGGTAAATTCAATGTTACGTTTTAGGGTAGTGAGGATGTCAAGATATAGGCTATCCTTTATGTCCACATGAGTCAGGATGAGTAATTCTTGAATGTTACAGACAAAAGGGAGCAAAAGATCTTGAAAGTAACACACTTATACTCCTCCATTGGTTCTAGAGGGAAAGGGTACGAGGGAGGTAGGATAGGGATCTGGTTCCCATGCCCTTTCTGAACCAATATCAAAGTGATTGAGGGAGAGTATGAGTAAAACTTATTTCATGAAAGGATAGAAGATTACTCTAGTAGGAATGCCTTGGAGGATGTTATTACCTCTATAAAGGATGTCTTTCCATGTAAAAAGGATCTCATTCTGTGTCACTCATACATTGTAAATCCTACAATCTATCCAGTAGGTATGGGTCACAGTTTACGTCATGATTTTTTGATATGGTTTCCTGGAATATATATCTCTTGGATTATATAATTGGGGGACACACTCCTTTCCCATTCGGCTTATATACAAGTTATTAATCAACCCTTTGATGTGGGGTGGCTTTTGTGGTTCTAGGTTGTAACAATTTAGATGATTGATCAATAATAAGCTCCAAATTAGAATCCATATACTAAAAATATAATGACATTAGCTTACATATGCCTAAAAAAATAGTTAAATTGGAATATCAGTCCATAGATGAAGTAGAGTGGGCCACATGAATTGTTTTTTACATGTCACATGATCAATTGAGGCGTGGATTAAGCAATCAGGGATGGGTGTGATAATTTTGGGAAATAGAACTTCTTGAAGAGGTGTCAGTAGAAGGGATGTGACATGAGGAGACCTGGGATATTGGTTTTATGAAGATCATGGCCTAGAGAGAGGTGTTTGAAAAGACTTGGGTGATTTCGGGAGGATAGGGGAGTCATCAAAGAAGTGGCTTCATGAAACAAAATGAACCCTCTTTAGGATGAAGTATTGGTTTGGGAAAAGAGTTCTTCATTAATGATGAATGCTTCATGAAGCCTTAAGTAGCCCTAATGGCCTTCCTCCATCATGAAGGGCATAAGAATTTGTGAAAGGCATACCCAATTTAGGTGGAGGTAATCAAGAACACATGAAATGGGGTTCCACGATGCTAGGATACCATATATGTTCCATTTATGTTTGGTTTTCAATTTTCCTAGCAATTCATGAATCATGAAAAATTTGGAAGTCAAAAGGTGGGAGTTTTTTGCTTTAGGCAAGACTAATCTGGGTATTTATAGGAAGATGTGTATCAGGATAATTGAATGTGTTTTGTGAAGAGTATGTGGGATTCAAAAATGTATGTGATTGTGTTGGACTTCTAGAGTTTTGTGACAATCATTTAGCATAGTTGCGGAGCACGATCTGACATGCAGGGTAGTTTGTCAGGTCCCCACATGTTCGCAGAGGCTTAGGGGCTTTGTGAAAGAGATTCTTGAAGAATAAACTTTAGAGTTTTTATTGAAAAATTATTTGGCTAATATTTTCTCTAAATACAATTTGGTCTTCTCGAATAGTCCCATGGAATGTATTTATGTGCGAAAATCCCCCCCCCTCAGAATTGGTGGAGATGAGAAAATAAGGGTCATATTTTGAGAGAGAATCACCAAATTTATTGATAATATAATTCCTTTTGTGAAGGTTATTGGTGGTTCTCACTCACAATGCTTCTCCATAGATATCACCTATAAAAATTCCCTGGTGAAGCGTTGACCACTATAAACCTATAAATAACACATGTGGGGTTCTTCAAATTCCTAACAAATTCTGTGGAGAAAAGATTTGTTCTCTCTTTTTGTGATTCTTACATCCTCCATAATTCATTCTAGCTAAAAAATTCATTGCAAACCACAATTTGAATAATTTTTTCCATGAATTCTATCTTAGTGAACTTGAAATGCACAGTGGTACTCTATAATGGATTTTTAACGAACCAAACACCGTGACCATGAGCTATTCAAATTGGTTTATTCAAATGATCACTTCAAAATGCCTCTATGAACCAGTCTTAAAGAATGATTATGTACTAAATCTAGTGGTATCCCAAGGAACATCTTGAGAAGTTCTTTTAGATGTCAGTCAAAGGGGGATAATGGAAACCCACATCTTGAATGGGGAATAAGGTCATAGAACTTAAGACCATGAATCGCTGCCCGACTTTCTATCAAAGGCTTAGAAAGATTATCCTCTGTGAAAGAGGTCATCACGGTGTAGATTTGGTTTGAGGGACAATGTCTTCATCTCAACAGCAAGAAGGTACAAACAAATGTACTAGTTCAGAGGCACCTCAAGTCAATACTAGTGGTATAGGGATGATATGATCAATGTCAGAAAGGATCACATGCACATAAAAACTGATTAAATCTATAACCACATCAAAAATAACTATGGGGAGAGGATGGAGGATGATATTCCTCCACTTAATTACCAAGAAATCATCAAGTCATGGTCATGTAACCCATATAAAGGATGGACAGATGACTGTGATCTATTCAAGGGTGGAAAATTCACTAATGAATGGGCTTGGGCCTATTGGGTATGCACACCATGAACTGAATTTAGGTTAGAACTAAAGTTGGTAGGTCTCAAGGAATAAGAATGTACTTCTTGGTTCCATGTATATCAAGATTAGGAGATCAGGAAAAAAAAGTGGAATAGGTGGCCTCCAGGGACCAACCCATTCCACCTTCATCATGGGGAGGTATACATCCTCATTTGGGACCTTCATTGGATGTATGGAATCCCAATTATTGGTGAACTATAAAATGATTTCCTCCCCCAAGAGAATGTATTTGAAGATCAGGAGAAGATTCCATCTTTGTAGTAGGTGTTTGTGGATATGGTGTAGGGAACTGATAATGAGAAGTTCGGGATGAGACATGCCCATTTCAAGATGTGGTAAAATTATTTTTTGAACTGATCTGTAGATTGGCCTATTGAAGGGGAGGAGGGGGCCATGAAATTGTCATCAAGGATATTTACATTCCATAGGGGGTCCCGACAGGTCTAGGAGGGCTCCGACCAAAGGATTCTAGAAGCAAGAAAATGGAAGTTGTGGGGATATAACATCAATAAAGAGACCGAACCCATAGTCAGGTTTTCTATATTTAACATGGAACTTATATATATATATATATGGATTCTCCTAGTGAGAGACACATGCATGGGGGTGTGACTGAGAACATTCATAATGGATCCACTTTTGGAGACAATGGAACATGTAAATTTAGGAATCCTGGTACTGGTGACATTATATAAGGTACATAAGCACATCAATCAGAAGAATATTACCATGCATATGTGTAGTCCATTCCACTTATTGTATATATGGTCGAACACTCACATGGGGGGATATGAATCCTTGAACCTAATTTCCCCTCATAAAACAACCCGCTATCCAAAAAGTGTAAAATTCATTGGGAGTTTCCCCCTCAAGATGGGTCTAACAGATGTGTTGAAAAAGTACAGATAGTGGATTAATTCACCTTCCACTAAATCCCTCGAACGACTGGGATGGTGACTGAAAGCAATATAGGTTCTGAGAAGAAATGATAATATCTGATATCCATTTGTGGTTGGATTATGGAGGCAATGGTTGAAAACTATCTGATTTACAAGCCATAAAACCTACACCAGTTTTCAATGTATATTGAGTGACTACAATGGTTGACTATAAAGGTGTACTCATATGTACTTAATGAGTTCCATCATTCATTAATGAAGGAACTCTGGATCATGTTCCCATGGGAATATGGAAAGATACAAAATGAGATTCTTCCACCCATAATTGCACACATGGTAATCCATGAATATTTGAAGATCTAGGAAACTGCATATCCAGGAGTAATTCTATGGTAGAAATCCATCCAGACCAATGTTGGAGAGATCCCTCCACCATGAGGTTGAGGTATAGAAATGGATAGAGTGTGCCATAGAGGCAGAGATGTCCTAGTGGGTAGGGCAGCATCAATAGGACCAGTGGATCATTGGCTAAATAGGGAAGAGGCTTGGAAAGAGGAGAAATAACATCATATCGAATAGTCTTGGGTAGGCAAACCTGGGATGAAGGCAAGATAACTTGGGGGTTCCATAGGACATCTTTCCAAGCTCCAAAAATTGTTTACATTGTGTGGAAATTTTTGTAGGTTCTATATTCCAAGTATTGGTTAGTCCAATGATAACTTAATTGTGTTCCTGGAAGAGATGGAACAATATGTGATGGATTTGGTGCACCTAGTGCTGTACCATGTAATTTTATGTTTGACAACAGACCAAGTGAAAGTGTTTCTAGATGTGACTTCTCATCCAAAATAGTCAGTAGTTGTGCTGGATATGCACACCCCTTTTCTTGAGGAATCAGAAAAACCTTGGGGAGATGATTCTCATAAAGGGAGGCCCCTGGATAGTGTGGATGCCTCAACCACTAGGGGAGAATTGGTGGAACTCCTTGATATATGTTTAAAATCACCTTCCCACATTGAAATTATTTTTGAATATAGTCATGGTATCCTAAATAAAACGTGTTCTATGGAATAGAATATTGGATAAGATACCCTTATTGGTAGGGATAAAGGTTCATCGACATGTGTAGAGGATCAAGCTTTGGGGACTATGCTTAGGAAAAAAGTGTCGGGTGGGATGATCAATATTTAAGAGGTCGGTGTGATCACACTTGAATTTCTAGAGCTTCTAGACAGATATGGGGTGCCACACCATGGAATTGTGAAGGTAGTGACCTAGGATAACAATCTATCAATGTTCAACTTTTATATGTATCTTTTCTTAACAGAGGCATGCTTCTCATCCGTAGACCAGACTGACTGATATGTAACTTCTATGAAAAGTGATGGAAGTACAATATGATACACTATCAGATGAGGCTAGGGCTTTAATCGTTCCTTTTTTTGATATCTACGATAGTCTATGTAGACCCAACCGCATGATCTTATCAATCCATGATATTAAGTAGAGAGTTGATTTTGGTCGTGATTGAAACCACCTGAAGGGTGGAGCACTGGGTTGACAGAGATGATATCATTGAGGTGGGATCAAGCATGGATGACCAACCCATGAAAAGAATACCAGCATATCCAATAGGATACCAAAGGAGGACCCTACTACTGAACTCTTTTCTAATTTCTGGAGTATGATCACGTAGATCCTGAAGAGTTGGATGACTTCGGTCCAGATGTGGCTGATGAAAATCTCATAATCCAGAGCCGGAAATGAAATTATATCCAATGATACAATGAATATACCCTAGAGCCACAACTGGTAGGTCATATGAGGTTCTCCATCACTAAATTTGCAATATATGTGCCAGTGGGATTGATTATCAGGGTCTTGAAATTATGATTCACTACTACCATGAAGAAAATTTGTTGGAGGGAATCCAGATCCAAGATGTCCCCTACCTCTAGGAAATTTTTGATAGTATCTGGAAGCTACGTGAAGTCAATCAATAGATACAACAACAATAATGAAAGTAACATGAGTGATCCACCTTCATCATCACTGAATATTATCTTGTCCAGTAATAGAAGGTCCAGTATGAAGAGGCCCAAAATCATTTAAGGTAGACGTCACATAATGTGGTTGATCACCAGGTCGAGTGGTACTATGAATAGATTGGGGATAATGATATTATCCAAAAAGCCTACGAGGAAGAAAGGAAACTCAAAAAATGACAAAAAACCCAAGAGGCCACACAGCAGAGGCTGGTAGAGTTGCATCACTCAATAAAATGTGTAGATATATAGGGGAAATTTTTCGAGGACTGATTAGAGGATCTAATAGGTGGATGGGATTGCTACTATGAAAACTTTATTATTTTTTTAAAACATTAACCCTGTGTATGGAATAGTTTTTCTTGATTTAATTAACTCACAATGATCATACTTTTGTGACCCCCAATGATCAATCCCTAAGCTCCAATGGGTCTTTCTCAGTAAGATAAATAAGGGATCAACACATAGTAATTTTACTTTGGTTGAGTGTGTTAGATAACCAGTGAACACTCATGTTATTATATTATAAACATACCTATAAAAGTGTCCAGGTTGGGAGAGGCTATGGCTAGAGATAATATCCCCTAGAATATCTTAATTTTATTTCCAACATAGGCTTGTTCTCGAATATAATAATTATATGGGAATTTCAATCTATATAAACAATGGAGAGTGAAGAGAGTGAATCAAAATTTCCACAATTAGAAACAAAAGAAGAGTGGAATGATGATATGGGATAATTTCTGAAAATTATAGAAACACAATATCTATACTACTAGCCTCAAATAGGGATTAACAAATGACAATCGACTGTTGACCATTTTTGAAAAATAGAACCTATCTCAGAATGTCATCTGATGTCTTTCAGAATGTTGGCCCCAGATTTAGGGTGATCCAAAGCTTTATAAGACCAAACTATTAGGGGTTCATTTCTGACAAGGAAGAGAATGACGATCCCAATAAATGACATGCAATGTGTGGAAATGGTGTGATAGAATTTTTTAATAGTTTAAAAAATTCACAGAATTATGCCATTGTGACATAGGGAACTTTGGAGAATGCCCATTGTTCTAAATGAAGATCAAACCCTTTTACAAGGTAGCACTATCTCGAATGTTGAGTGAGCATGGAAATATGAACAATGTAGCTGATGACCAGTAATGGAGGGTTAGGAATTGGGAGTGAGGGCCTAAGTATCCTTGAATTTTTACATTGTTCAATGTGGATGATAGGAAAAGAATTTATCATCTCACGACGAGGATGATGCATGAACTAGTTTAAAGCCACATAACTAGAAAATTTCACATAGTTTACAGTTTTATGATTTAGACAAAGAATAATAGTTTAAATTTGTGTTTCACAAACAATTCTTCCCAGTGTATGGTCATATAAGTTAGGACTGAGGAAGGAGGATTCCCAAAATGGGTAAGTGAGGAGAAGAGGACTGACAATCCCAAAATGAATGAGGCCCAAGAGGCCCGAAACCATACCCAAACATCCCAAGAAGGTCCAAAAATAAGTTTAATGTTGTGATGTTTGGAATTAGTATCTTATTTTAAGGTCTTAATGTTTGGACCAAGGTCCCCTTGATGCGGCTTAACCATATTTGTATACAACCTAACTGAACTTCTAGGTCCAGGTGAGCTATGCTCGGTTTGAGAAACAAGGAACTATACATGGGTCCTCTAGGCATGAATTTTAGATTATGGGAGACACCAAGGTTACTGGGATTCCACAAACATATAGTAAAATTAAAAGAAGAAAAGTTGATACATTTAGGAATTTGATATGGGGTGATCAATAGGTACAAATCTACTGTTGACCATGTTCAAGACACATGGTACATGACTATGTCAGTGAATAATGGGGTGGGAAAATTCTAGATCAATTGTTTATCATATTTTAAAACACATGATCATCAATTTTCAATGAGATATCTATTAGGTCATTGGACCAAGATGGGAGGCGAGCCAAAAATGGAGTGATACCAAGCCATGTGGGGTCCATCTAGATTTAAATGGTGATGGAAATAAAAATGGATAAATACTGAAGTATAGAAATTAGTATATCAATAATTATATTTAAACAGAAATATTGAAAATATTTTAATGTCATGTTTTTTAGACTATAGAAAAATGATTAATTTCATGTCTATTGGACTGAGGAAAATAGTATAAAGTCATGTTACTTGAACTATAAAGAATAGTTTAAATTCATGTTAATTGGAAAGTGGAAGATAGTTTTTGGCCATTTTTCTTATACTTCTAAGGGAAATTTTCAATCTTAGGGTATATATAGGGCACACTGGAGGTAATAACCAACGTCAAAAAGTCCAATGAGACTTTAATGAAAAAAACACATTCCATATGATAATATACACATAGTTTAAGGTTGTATTTCTTAGAACATGGATGAAAATAGAATTAAATGATGTTTAGGAAGTGTGACACTTAAAACCCATCATGGGTGAGATAAGGAGGCTTCACAACACATGAAGCAATTCTGATGCAGGTTTCACATATTTTAAAATCACATATCATGAAATATAACCATGGAAAATGGGTTGACATGTTTATGGACTTTCATGTGAAAATAAGGGAGAAATTATTGAGAATCACTATATATCCCATAAGGATATGAATAAATTCACACATAGTTCTTGAACATAAAATTGTAGGAGACAAACACTGGTAAAGGTGTCCCTATTTTGTGAAGGGAATAAGGCCTACAAAACTTATTCCGGGTAGAGTCATAGTTTAATGTCATGAATTTAGGTAATTAGATGCTTCAGTTTGAAGTCATACAACTATGAATTCAAGTGATGAATAAAGTTTAGAGTCATAATTTTTTTGACTGGGAAAAGAACAATTTAATGATCATTTGTTATGTAATAAAGAGGCATAACCCGACAAAATTCATTAAATGGGTACCCCACAACACATATAAACCTTGAAATAGACATTTCTTTACAATTTATGGTGATGTTAATAGACCAAAAATAGGAATAGGTGATAAGGGAATAATAAATTTTCATCTAGTCTTTGAGAAAAAATGTTTGGTTTTCACTATAAATATCATGGAAATAAGAATCAAGACACAATTTTTTCTTGAACATAGTGTGGTATGAGACCAAAACCACTAAGGTAAATCATATCTATTCAGGGAAATGAGTAAATTATATATTAGTTTAAGGTCATGTAGTTTGGACTATGATGGGGAAATTTCTATAGATGGTATGTGTAGTGTGATGTCCGGATAATCTCAATATGAATGGGGGGCCAAGGAGGGACAAAAACACACAACACATTCCTAAGAAAATCTGAAAAAAATTTAATGACATGATTCTTGGACTCCATTGAGGCCAAGGGTAAAAAGATTTATAAATAATGTTGATGGTCCTGAATAAAAAATATTTGGGTGTCGCTATGTATCCCATGAGGAATGGAATCAAGCCACACATTTTTCTTGAAATACAATGAAATTTAATGACATGTGTTAGGGATAAATATGAACCAAGGTGAAAGAAATAAAATTTAGCATTTGGACCCAATATTTTAGATCCTTGCATCACTACATATCCCATTATAATGTGAATCAATCCACCAATTGTTTTAAATGAATATTTTCCAATGTGGATCAGACCCGTACTAAAGTTAAGGGGCTTTTTTTTTCTTTGTGTTATTTTTTTGATTGGAAGGACACAGATAGAAAATCAATGTGTCACTACATATTCTATTTAAATTGGAATCAATCAATATGTAGTTCTCGAAATGTTCATGCTAGATGACAGATGATGAAGGCGATGTCCTCTCATGAAATAACATCATGGAGTTCTGCAGTTTATCATCGTACGACTAAGAAAATGGAATGATGTAGTTTATCATTATGTGGCTAGAAATATGGTTGTTATGAAATTAAACATCATTAAACTCGGATGATAACAACACAATTTAACATAATGTTGTTGGTCAGATGGGGAGGAAGTGTCCTAGGGGTGATGTTCATTGTGAGACAACTATAACATATCGTGAATGGGGGCTTAGTAGACACGAATTCAGGGAATGTACTCCCAAGTAAGACATGAACACAGTTTAATTTCATGATTGTTAGCCTTAGGATATTAGTTTAATGATATAAAGTTATGACGCTATGGTATATATTTCAACAAAAAGGGATATGCGATGATTCGTAGGAATAACCCGACGTGAACAAGGGCCAAGTAGGCACCCATTGTACGATAAACTCATGGAGATATTCAAACATAGGTTAATGTTTCAATTCTTGTAATTAGGTTTCTAGTTTAGTATAATGTGTCTAGGATTCTGGTATGTGGATTTTAAGGTCATGCATAAAAGACCATAAATATTGTGCAATTTAACATTGTGCAATTAAGACACTAGTTGTCCCCCAGTTTAATGTCATGTAGCTAGGATAGTTTCTACTCTCGATAATTATTTCTTGAAGAAATTGTTATTGGTTATATGAGTGATGTGATATCCATTCGTAATGATCAAAGAGCATGCCATATTGGGATATACCATATGAATGGTGTAAGGTCCTTCCCATTTCGGTTCCAAATTTGGAAGATTTCTTCCAGTTGTCATTGTTGATCTGATATCTAGAACAATTTCACCCTAGAGGAAGGAAAAAGGGAGAAATTTTGGTTTAAAACTCTCATTTTATTTTTATGGTGCCTCTATATATTGTTCAAGTCCCCTAGACTATTCTCTTAGAGTGATTCTATCTCATCTAGATAGAATTATTCCATTATATTTGGCCTCTAGTTGACATAGATAGTTGTTTTGAGTGATGTAAACTAAATCTTAATGGGAATGGATGCCTCTGTTATGAACCCTAAGGAATATTTATCCACCTGAGAGGAATTAAGATTCATTGTTTGAAAAGAACATATATAATTAAGGCGATTTTTAGGAATACTTTTCTTATTATGGCCCATTATCTTCTGAATTTTTTGGAGATTATTTTATTAAATTCCTCAATCATCCCAATTTTATGCACATGGAAATGAGAAATATGGTGTACTTAGATCCTTTAATTTTGTTACAACTTCTTTTACTCATCATCCAAGAAGTTGTTTTAGTTTATGGTGATATCTAAATGTGGAACTATGAATCCATGGATGATGTGAGAGATCATGAATTCTACCACTGATCATGCCTTGACTTCTTCAAGAGGGGTCATTTCTACCCAAATGGAAAAGAAATATATTGTGGTCAGAATTAACTAGCATTGAAAAGATTTTTCTGGTTGATATGGTCCAACAACAACAAATCCTCAATCTATAGAGGGGATCTAGCAGTCGATGATCAATGTTGGCGTGGATCTGACATGAGTGGACCCTATTGGAGAACTCGATGGAATATAAGACCATGGTGGTCTAGTGTTATCCCAACCATAGAATTTGGTGGTAGAGCTTCAAGACTTCTTATTGATAACTAATGGAACCTCCATGAACTTCCTACAAAACCATGGAGATCTTGTCTCCTTTAATGTAGTAGAGGGGAATTCCATAAAACCCATGTTTGTAGAGAGTATGCTCATGGTTGGTCCCACACTAAAGGGTGAAATTCATTCCATGCTAATATATAATCTCATGTTATGAAATTTATAATAAGAGAGTGGCATTCTGTAAATACTAAATGATTGTATTTTTCTAATCAGGGGCTTCTTATATTATGGGGGGATTTGGAGGTACATGCGTGGAAACACTAGAATTCAGGTAGTTTACCTACAGAAATTCATCGTCATCATAACATGGGATGATGGGAGCGATGACCCATCAATGCACCACATGAATGAGTAGATATTCCTGGTAAGGCTTTCTATGATATGCCATTAATATGGCTAGGGCATTGGATTGACCATTCTATGACCGAGGGACATGAGTCGCCTTTGGATGAGAATGGAACTGGGCCATCATTTTGTGAGTTCACTCTAGTAGGGGGATGGGATCTATCCTCTTATCTATGTATTCGTCATTATTTTTCTTAAAACCTAATTCAACTTATCCCTTCAGGTGTGAGTGTGGAACATAAATCCCAATTACTAAATTCAGACCAGTAATGAGAGCCTAATAGACTTACTTGTTATTGGTGAAGCCTTCGGATGGAAGTAATGAGTAGTATAGGGAAGCCTACACAGGAGTGATGAAGATGATTCCAACACACACTATATTGATATTTTGATTGATGAGCCTTCTAGACTTAGGTATTTTGGAGGTACCACCAAAATTCATTTCATAACAATGAATATCCAAGTACACCAATTAGATGGCTTTATTAAAGAAATCGACATCCAAAGGTTATTATATAGGATTTGGATCATAGGCTAGAAATTCGATAGGCAGTTGACCCTTGATGTCCATATGTGGAATAAAAATGATGTATAAATAATAGAGGATCACCACCAAACTCTCTAGATAACCTATCAATATCATGTGATTAAAAATATACTTCATTATATCCACATGGTACAACAACTATATCTCATGATTCTACATGTAATTTTGTAACTTTTGAACTGTGAAAACTAGAGTGAGGAATTTCTTCTCAAAGTGAGAGTATCTAGAATCCATGTCAATTAGCATGAAATTGAGATATAATAAACAATAATATATCCCTTCGTTGTTCTTTTGAGAGATTAGGGTATTGAGGGATTATTCTGAGTCGGTCAGATAAAGGACCATAAAATTTCATGAGATGGGTGGCATCAAAATCAAAGGTTGTAGCATATACTTCTTGATTTCTTCAAAATTATTTCTGGATATTCACATCCCATGGGTATAGGGTACCACTATTCTTCATCATAGTGAGGGTTTAACACTTTATATCTAGATTTTTTATGAATCTTCTTATGTAGGATAAGTGGCCTTGAAGTCCGCCGAGCTCCCTAAGGTTGTTCAAAGGAGTAATGTGGGGGATGAAATTGATGTTTTCTAGTTCGATATCAATGAATTTATATCTGATAAAGAATAATAGAAACATACCAAAGGTAACCTTTAAGGAACACTTACAGGAGATCACCTTCAAATACCAGAAGCAGAGGAAGCCTAACACATTGTCATGATTTCTGCAATGGTCTAGATACAGGAAGGATTTGACCACAATGTCATCCATATAGAAATCCAATAGTATCCTAAGGATTGGTTTGAATATGTGGTCCAGGGCAGTAGAATATCCACAAATGAAGGAACGATCCTAGAATATATGTGTGCATCAATCAATAGATTTTTCACTACAAAGGTAAAATCATCCTTTGGAAAGTGGGAGGTAGGTTCTTGAATGTCAATACAAACTCTGATCTGCCCATTTTTATTCCTTTTGGGAATGATATTGGCTTGCAACATGGGGTATGAAACCTTCTTGATATTGTTGACTTTTACGAGATTGTCAACTTTGGAATCGACAATGGAACGATGATAGGGGTTCATTTTTCTAGGTGGCTAATTGAACATGTGTTGGCTCATTGGGAGGACGAAATAGTGGACAACTACATGAGAGTCTAGTCCTGGATTATCATCACAACTCTAGGAAAATACGTCATGATGTTGCTTTAGGATATCCAATTACTATTGTTGTTCCCCTAGAGGCATGGATGAATTGATCAGTGTAGTCCTTGGATATCCCTTGGTACCAATATTCACATGAAAAATCTCATCTGTAGGGGTGGATACACCCTCTTCAAATGTAGGAGGCACATCTTCAAAATACTTATCATTGTCTAAGGCATGAGAATTAGTGGGAGAAGATGGATGATCCAGGTCAACCAATTCTGGGGGAGGACTAGTGCTGGCTAGGGTGGAAAATGTGGAATCATTTATTAGAACCCTATGTTCTGTTTAAACAATGGAATTAATGGCTGATGTGCCAATTCCATCAGGCTTTCGCCCGCAGGATCCATGATTGATCTCAATGAAAAGGTGGCATGTCGGAATGTGTTGGTTTAACCCATGTTGGTGGAAAAAACCTGTCTGATGTACATTTATAGCCATGGGGTGAGCATCTCAGCATCTTACATGGGTAAGGTTTTCTAGTATCACCCAATCCTAACCTGTATATAAATAAAAGTTATCATTTTGACATTCCTAATACTATGGGATGCGACAACCATTCCTCCTGAAAATGAAAAACAAATTTCCCATGTCCGAAATCGTGGGATCCAACCAAAAAATCAAAAGAAAGAAACTATTATCCTTTTCCTTACATGGGTTGGATGTAGAAGTTGAGTTCTTAACCTCATTAATATGAACATGACTACCCATTATTTAGTAATATCCAGCATCCAAAAAGCGGGCTTTAGTTGTGTTAAATGGAGATGTATCCCAATAAAACATGCCTAATCGACCATTGATGGAGTACTTGAGGAATTGGTGATAAGAAGACGAGATTTCATAAAGATGGGGTTTTACCATCAATGAATTTTAGTAAGTATCCTTTGAGAACACCATGAATTCTGTGTTTTCTAAAAAGCCACAGGATCAGGTTTTCAAGTAGATTTTTCCAAACAATCTCTAATCCGTCCTCTCACAGCCTTGAATTTTCATGCTAAAGGGACTCATATTTTATTCATTCAGTCTCAATTTACGGAGTGTCTTGGTCATAATTATTTTGATCCTAGAACCTACGTCCACTAGATAGTGAGAGAACTCCACACTATTGATCTGGGTGGTGTTGTACATCAGAAAGATGTTCACTAGCCTAAGGGAACCTTCATCTTCTCCGGATAATGAGATGATGTCCGAGAATTATTCTTGCTCAACATACACATCATAGAAGATATATTCATACACTACCATTGTTTCAAACTATATGGGAATTTTTAAGTCCTATTCGAGGGCCTCACACATCTCTTCTTATAGGAGGAGGTCCTTGAGGATTGAGAGCTATGATGGAATGATAGAAAGATGCTTTAAAACATAATAATTCCACACCAAATAAAAATTTCCTCCTATAGGGGGCTGTTCTTTGGAAATAGGCACAACATGAACTACTAGGTGAATTATTGGATTCTGGATGGCATTAACAATGTTATGATACTCATAAAAAAGTCACTAAGAAACACTACAAGGCGACTGTCAACTAGCTGAGACCTAGATTTAGGTTGACCTGGCCAATAATGGCCCAATCATGAAAACTGATCCTGATAAAGTAGTACGGTCAGCTACAACGTCACATCTAACAGAGAAGGATGAGAGGACCACGAATGCTGAGCTTTATACCAAACCTGATGTATATTTTTGGTAGCAGTGATGGATTTTCTTGGTGAAATGTTCTTATCATCATACATTTGTCTAGTTCTTTGACAATGTCAAATAGAGGCACTCAGGGAGCATTCTTAATATTACATATGTTCGGGGAATTTTAAGGGATCCACTCTCTCTATTTTATTCATATAGGTGTACAGATGATCATTATCTGAGGATTATTACAATGTTCGGAGGACTCTGGGTGTGACTCCCATCTCCTGAGGCATGAAGTCACTAAGAGTATGTGAATGATTTGGCACCATAGAAGGACATCTGTTTCCCTTATTTTGTCAATGTCTGAACTTTTGATATGTAGAAGGTTGGGATGTGGATGGTGAAATAGTCACTAAAGAAGGTACATTTACTTATGGGGAACTAGGATTACCTTTGAAGGCATGAATTACACCATGGGTGTGGGAAATACTCCTAGGATTTAAAATTCCCCAAAATTCGAAGTCCTGTGGTTAGAAACCTATTTACATTCACTAGAAACTGCATTGTCGCTTTCAAGTTTGATAGAGATGTGTTCCACCTATGTTGGTACTTGTCCCATCTTGACCGTTCCATTGTCCAAAAGATCAATGATCTAGTCCGTTAAACCATAATGTTTCTGGATGTTATGTGTGAGAATTTCGTGGTAAGGGAAGTGATCATGGTGATTAATGACATTGACTTCATGGGGCTTCCTACACTTTGGATGTTTCAAAATACCCTATTCCATAAGACTTTGAAAATAACTAAGAACCACAGATTCCTTAATGGGTTATATATGTTTTATCCTGTCTAGGAAGGGAGATCAGGGAGTTTGGACCTATGGAGTTATTGGAGCCTAATGAAAGCATGGAACCACATTATCTTATCTAGGTGGATGTGCTTGATGAGGAGGTACTTATTGATTATACACTGGTTGAGGCGTAGCCCAGTGATGATTCTATAAAAAGTGTTTCATGACCTGTCCCCCAACATCTATGCTATGAGTACCCCAAGCCTTCCTCCCATAGGCCAGGGGTTGGTGACTACCGTATAGTAGGCATGTACCAAACAAATGGGGAGAATTTTCCTAAGTACATGTACACACACAGAAAACTCTAATTGATAGATGCTGGAAAGTGAAAACACTATGTAAAAAAACAAAAGGAACTATAATAGAAAACTAAAGGAAAAAATGACAAGAATATGAGCCCAAAAAATGAAATATAAAAGTAAAAGTATTTGAACACCTCCAAAGATAACCCTACCCGAAGTGTAGGTACATAAAACGATGTCTGATGTCAAACTAGCACATCTCATTTATCGGGGAACTATAAGAACCACCCGGCCTCGGTGTACCAAGGAATCCATCAAAGCATCGATCTTCTACACAAGACACAACATATCAGGCAAAGCCTGTGCATGGGAGAGTAAAACAAAACTCAGTTGGACACCCCAAAAGACAATGTAAGAAACACAAAGGAAAAATACTGAGAAGATAAATTAATCTCAACCTAGGTGTGTGGAAAAAAAACCTATAACAAGAACATTGAGGTATACTCATAAACAATTTAAAGAATCAATGTTTCATCCACTAATAACCATATGGTCCCACTCGTAGCATGATTAATCTCAGTGATCCCATTCCTCAAGCTATCTAATAGAAATGATGTATTACTAGTCTAAAAAAAGTATCTGAGAAAGCACCTAACCTCAGTATCTCACAATATGTCCATAATATATACAATCTCTCTAAGACAAGGAGTCTCGATATCATAGCTAATAGTGTCACTAGAGTCTGGTCACATAGGTACATGTCTATTGCATGATAATACTTAAGAATGTCTAGGAATTTCTAAATCCGATGAGGCATATAGTATCTAAAAAAATCACTCTAAATCACCACCGAAGACCTAATACATGTCTTGACAAGACACATACTCCGCATATGTATAGGAGACCTACTCCGAGTCTTTATAGGATACCTTATCTGCTTCTTCGGAGGAGACCTGATCCATGTCTTCACAGGATACCTACTCCTAGTCTTCATAGGGGACCTACTCCGCATCTTCATAGGAGACCACTTTATGTATGTCACATTTCTCATGAGCCTTACTCCCCGTAGGTCACAATTCATAGGAGAGTTACTCAATGTATGTCTCTGCCATAGGATTATGCTCTTGGAGTGCTTGTTTTGGGATCACATACTCTTCGAGCCAACTGGTCGTACGCCAACTTCCGCGAAAACTCGTATAGAGTATCTCCAAATGACTATCTTGTCGCGAGGCTCCTAATGATGTAACTAGATCATAAAAAGAACATAGAGTTTGGGTGTTATGGACATTTTAGAGAAAAGGGGATGGTGGGGTCCGAGTCCAGCCTGGTCGGATCGGACCAAACCAACCTGATCCGTTGGGTCTGACATTACCGCCGGGTTGACCTAGCCTGTTGGTCCCGACTCGTTGTATCACCCCGCCTCTCTCCAGACCAATCCAATTGGCCGATCTTGCATGCTCGGTCTACATGTTACAAACCAAATTGGTCCACCAGACTTGACCAGCTCCATGTCCTTTCCTGGTCAATGCGGCGGGCTTCCACATACAACACGGCCACCCACTACGTGTAGCACTTGTGGTCCCAACAGAACCGCAGTTCCTAGACATGTAATATGGCCTCTGGCCTTATCCTTTTCGCAGCGGCCACCATTACACTGCGGAGACCTCGGTCGCCTCCCGTTGCCATCCACTATGGGGTCCACCACCAACGCGGCCCCGGACAGTGCTACACCGATGCCGCTCTGTCGGCAAGTCGGGCTGCCACCGTCACCGGAGACATCTATTCCTAGGACTGCCACATTTCCTCTAGCACCCAATTTTTGTTATGTGGGGACACCCTGGAAAACTTCGAGTTTCCACCATCACTTCGGTGGGCTCAAAATCATCTTGTATTTTCATCGGGTGATCGACCACATTTGAAACCATCTAGAATAACACGCTATGTCCATGAGGGTCCTCCAAAGAAGAATAAAGATCAAGGATACCTGAAAACAAAAAATAGATCCCTTAGAACAAACCTTTTCCTTGTTCATATTAGCCTTTCACTGTTCAAGCCATCATGATTATGATGAAAAAGAATCATCAATCTATTCCCTTAATTCCCACAAGTTATCCATCCTTCAAGAACGATCAAACCACAAATCAACCTTTTCATGGGTTGGTCTATGATCCTCCATGGAATCAAGGACACAGAAAGAAATAAAATGAATAAATAACCCCCCTAACTAATGGTTTGGATCTATCATTGGTTAAGAAAAAAGCGGTGACACTGTCATTCGTTGATCCTCGATTCCTAATCCTTGATTTGTGATCCTCTATAATTCATCGATGATTCTCATTCACCAACAATAGGGGACCTCCAACACCGTTATTCAATGTTTCTAGGAAATTCCAGGGTAATTTGTTATCCTTAAACTCATGTTTAATTTTAGGAAAATTAAATACATTGAAAAATTGTATTATTGCAGCATCACCACATAGATTCATTTAATAATTGAAATATGCTAACTCATAAATGTGTCAAAGTGCCAATTCATTACAAATAAATGTTTAAAAAGAAAAAAATAAAATTATTTACTTTTATTTTATTCTTCTTTAAAATATAAAATAATTATCTTTCATAGTCGAATTTTGTTGGATGATGTTAGGCCCCTCATAAGGGAAAAACCATATTACGAACTCAAAAGTTGTCTCATATTTCCAATCCATGTCACCGTTCATGAGTTTTTAAAATTTTATGATAAAAATTTTTATATAATTATATTATTTCCAGTTACCTCCTTTTTGGGTTTTATGATTGGAGACCCATGGCAATTAAATTTAAGTCATGCATAGGGTAACCACACCATCCAGAATTCAACAATGCCCTCATATTTCTGATCCAAGCACCCTTTTAAGAGTTATTCTACTTTTTCAGGAAAATGACTTACACAGTATCAAAAAACATAACATTTCTCATCAAACCATTCATAGAACATCGAGCCTGATAATCACACCCCATCTTAATGAGTGGTCTTGGAATTTTCCCAAAAAAACAATTTAAAAATAAATCTGTGAAAATATGAGTCATTATATTCTCCCCACTTTAATGATTAAATCCACAAAATCCAAACCGAGGGATTCCCCAATAGATGAGGCTACGAGAATGAACCTTAGCCACACTATCCCATGCTCTCTTCCATAGATTCTTGCACAACCACCAGGCATGCAATAAAGGAATCAAGAACCCAAAGAGGGCCATCTCTTATCGATCCTTAATCTCCACGACCAGGATATGAAATGAGCATGCCGATCAGAATCGATTGTCTATGATATTCCATGAGGTTGAGCTATATAATTTATGTAGATGCATCCCAAACTCTATACTAAACTATGATCTCAAAAAGATACGAAGTGGATGACTTGGTGAGTTTGTCAATGATCAACAAGAAGGCATCATGTCCCCTAGATGTAAATGATAAACCTATCATGAATTCCCTCTATATCCTTTCTCACTTCCTTCCTAGAACCCCAAGGAAGAAAATAGAAACACCTTCCATGAATATTTTCTCAACATGGTTAGTTGAAAAACCATCAATCTAGTTCAAACATGCATTCAAATTTTATATCAATGAGTAAGCCTAGCTTCAACCTGTTCCTTCATCCATGGTGTCTACCTTTACACCCACATGAATATCCCAATTCATCTCTCCACTCTATGTTTCCACATCTTCTACTATGCATCTTTTAAAAAAGACAACATTCTCCCCACCTTTAAAATATCAATCAGGGGTATTCCCCATGGATGATTGAGCATGTAAAGTCTCACCATCAATATCATCGATTCGTACATCCCTAACACACTATAAGAGTAGAGGGGTAACAAACACCGACTAGAGGAAAGATGCATCATCTCTATCCACTAATGATAACTATAATGAGGCCGACTTACTCATTTTTTCAATCAAAAACTATGAACTACATCTCCTTCTAAGATCATCTGCTATGTTGTTTCCCCTTCTAGGAGTATAAATTTTCTCCATGTCATAGTCCCGGAGGAACATTAGACATCACCTATATCTCAAGTTTAGAGCCTACTGAGAGAAGATATAGAAGATAATCTTATGGTATGAGTAGATGATAAATTTCCCACCCTTCATGTAGTGGCACCACATCTCCAATGTGAAGACTACAATGCCAAATAAAGAATGTGGGCCATGTTGTTCTTCTAATGTGGTCTTATCTAACACCAATCATAAGTAATCACCATTTCCCTATTCATCAAGAAACATCCATGTCTGGTCCCTAATGAATCAGAGAACACTATGTAGTCAACTCCCTCTTCTAGAAAACTCAAGGTCGGGGAACTCATCAAACATTGAAATAACATCTAAAAACCATGTGAACAACATTCTATCTAAGTGAAAGGAACCACTTTCAACCGATCGAAGTGTTCATTGAACCCTTGGTAGTGAATAATTTTTCTCCACATTAACATAATTAATGTGAAGATTATCCACACATAACCTCTAACATTGGGACTTACTAATACCTTCCTCTTAAAGTCCTCCACCTGCACCCTGATCTCATGAGGCATAATGAAAGCCATCCGATATACAGATACTGATATTACTACCATATCAAGGTGTAGAAAAATGAAGAATTATACATCCATATGGGGAGATAAACTTGGAAATATCTAATGGAAAGACTTTCTCATACTCCACTACTAAGGAAGGGAATTGAAAACCCATAACATACACTTCCCCAATGGTATATCTAGCTGACTCCAGAGTGATCAGATGAACCCTCTTATGCATGAGTCTATCCTATGTTTCTATGGTTTACTTTTTCACTGTCCAAGGAAAACCCATTCCATAATTACAGATATACCAATATATTTTTCCTAAAATAGTCAGTATGTGCATGGAATTTTGATTACCAATCTATACCAATAATGAACTTGTAAGGCCTCAACGCTGCCACCAAGATGTTCTAACCGAAACTATCTCCTCAAGGTTCATATCACACTATTAGTATAAGTGTGATTATAGAGTCTCCTCCCATAGGTATCTCTATACATAAGGGTAAAGTCAGTGGTATAACTAGATTCTCAAGGTCAAAAAAACTATCCATGATAAAGAAGAATGATTAGCACATGTATCTGTTAATGTGGAAGCAAAGTGTAGACACAGATCACACCTCAAATCATTCATAGATCTCTTGGGTCATATTCCTTGACTACATGGAGCTTCCCCTTCCCCTGTCCTCTAGCACCCTGAACCAGATGTGGACCCCATATGGGAGGTGGTGGTACCTTGTTGAAATGTATACCACCTTATGATACTCTCCCAACTCCTCTTCCACATCTTCCACTATTTAGAACCAATTGTTCATATCACTATATCTTCCTCAATGTATATTATCAATTACATTTGTATGAATACAAGGATTCAAATCCTAAAGGATTGAGGGTTTAGTAGTTTTGGTAAACTTGATTCATACAAGAGTCTTGAATTAAAAGTTAATACAATAATTACAGAAATTTGTTTTTTCTAAATAAATTCATGGATAAAATTATTCTATCTAGTATATCCTTGTATATCATTTATAGTATTCTGCTTAGATTCCTTGGGAAAATAATCATAATAAGGGCGAGCTCAAATGAATTGCAAGGGAAAAGTATAGAGAACGAAATAACGAATCAATAGAAATAAATCAACATGGAATGGTAAATAATAGAACACACAAGACAAGTAATCAATTAGATAAAATCTAACTAAATAATAAACATAGAAAGATAAATTAAAACAAATTCCATTAAAATAACTAGATAAGGAAAAATAAATATGGAATTGTAAGAAGCTGAAACACATTCCATTTAATCAATGATATGAAAATGAAATGAATATCTAAATATGCCATCAAAAAATCTAATGGTTAAATAATAATGGAATCTAAATGAGGGAAATGAATAATTATTGGATGTTATGACTTAGGCACATGAAAACCTAAACCATTAAGACATTTCACAAGGTGAATTAAAACTATATATAGAAACCCATTTTATTTTTCAACTATATTGTCCCATGAGAACCTATTGATGCATCGAGGAGATATATAAAGTCTAGGCTCCACCCATCATTAAAATTCAAAGGACTGTTCATACCAAAAACCAAAATAAATAATATTCATCATCATGTTTATATACTAAATAAAGAATACATAATTATCAATATTTCTATAAATAATAAAACAACATCCATTATTGTCATTTTATATAAAATGGTATATGATATATGGAATAGTAATATCCAAGATATATGAAATAGATAACTTGGGGTAAATTCAAAGTATAATGAGGATAGGAGATTGAATTTTTCCAGGGGACAAAAAAAGTAATCAAGAAACTGAATGTGAATACTATCCTTGTATAAATCAATCATAAACCATCCAGAGGATGAATAAGGATGGTATCAATAAAATATATCACATCTGAAGTAAAATAATGTGATTTTATTATTCATTGATCTAAATAAATATATCTCATGATAACATTATTGATTAAAATATCATTTATTTTGAAAAACCACATAAAGAAACATTTCCTTTACCTTCACTTTTCAAATTTGTTTTGTTAAAAAGTAAAATTTTAAACTTGAAACGAAAAATTCAATAAAATGACACGATGTAAATTGCTTCTTTCTGAATGTGGAAAAAAGAAAATTTCCTTTTTCATGGAAAAATGGTTAAAAAATGAATCATTTAGAAAAAGATAAAAACATTACATTGAAAACTTTAGTAAAAGAAAAAAGGGTTAAAATTCCCAAACTAAACGATATTAACATTTTTTGGATTTTTTTGAAACCTGGGGTTTTAGAAGAAAAAATGCTCTCCGAATAAAGCGGGAAATAATGTTTACTTTAATTAATGTAATTTTCTAAGTTATTTTGTTTACAAAATAGTGGAATAAACTATACTATTTCTTAATAAAGGCCATTAGTAACCAAATGAGAAAACATTGAAGGGTTTTTTATGCATCGATCAAATAATTACCTCTGATGAAAATTTAAGTGAAAATATCTTGATGAAAATGATATTGTAAAGTAAACACTAGAAAATATTATAATGTTGAAGGGATAATAAAACAATGAGAATATTATGTGTATCGACTTTAAATCTAAATATAGAATAGGAAACACATCAATAGACAGTAAAAGTCATTACACACATGCTCATATAATATTAATGAAAACTAAGAAGTAATATAACCTACTGAAAATAAATTAGGTTAGGAAACTCTTTTCCACTTTTTTTCATTTAACTCAAATAGCCATAGATGAAATAATCAATATTAAAACTAAAAATATCAGGAATAATGATTGAATCATAATATTATATAAAAAAGTTGTAGTATGTGCACCATATATATGAAATATGGTGCACACCAAAAATTTGATTGTTTCATGATAAAGTTAACAATTAAAAAATGAGGTCATAATACAAATACAATAATTTAAAATGTTATTGAGGAGAATAATATTTAATCATTAAAAAGTGTCCCATAACACACTCAAACATTTGATTCATAATCACCAGGAAGAAAGAAAATTAAATGAAACATAAGATATCATGAGAATAAATTGTTTCATGATATAAAATTTTTACAGTTATTATATACACCGTATAAAAGAAACACGATGCATAACAACAAATAAGTCTCAACGGAATGTAAATAGAGATGAAATCCATTACATTGCATCCAACTTGTATCAAGTGACTTTATATTCCTGAATAAAAAAATTATTTTAATTATTAACTTTATTAAGAACCTTTTTCATATTTATAATATTTTTTATTTAACTTATTATTATGTTGTATAAAATAACTTAATCGATTATTTTTACATTGGTTATTTTGATAAAATTCGATTTATGTGTCAAAAAAACATGGGTAGGTATGATATGGTTATGGGGTCCTTATATAAAATCTATAGAATAATAATAATGTAATAATTATTATATCAATACATAAATTACACTTTAAAAACCAATTAGTAAATATGGTTATTTAAAAGTAATTAACGTTACAATCTGGGAGATGGTAGGCCGTATATACGCATGAGTAATGGTATCATTTTAAATGATAGTTATGGAAAGAAGTTAATTATAATTTTGTAGTTACAAAATTATAATTATACCATATATAACATATTATTTAATCATATATACTTATATATATATATATAATAATTGTGATTTAAATGTAATCACATCATGTCGAGAAGGCGGTTGTCCACATGTCCACAAACAACGATATTATTTTTTAATTGTTTGTTGGGGAAATAAGGAAAAGGATATGGATATATATATTTTATTTTAAGAAATATAATTATTTCATTAATATAATTTAGATTTTATGGTTGTATCATATGTTTAATTATAATCATCATTTATACACTCCATGTATCATGTGCGTGAATCACATCTCTTTTAGGAGGTGGTCGTCCAGACTTCCACAAATGATGTTATCATATTTACAAAAATGGAATGTATAAATATATGTGTTTTAAACGAATAATAGAATATTAAATACATAATAATAATCATATATAAAATATATAAATATATTTTCCATCACAATGTCCAACCAAGAAAGGTGTTAAAGGAAAACGAATAGTCATTGTTTCAGAAGGTAGTAGTTCACTGTACACGTAAATAATTTGTTCATTACACATTTGAATGAAGAGTTGTTAATTTTAGTTTGAAACAATTAAATAAAAAAGAAATTGTCTATTAGGGATAGTTTTGTTTTTATATAATTATGGTATAATAATATTTTAGTAAGTGGAGAATGGAAATGAAACTAAAAAGATTAAGGATGTTTGTTAACTCTTATTCGGGTAACTCCTTTTTCATTTCCCCAAAGGGATTCCATGGATTTATTTATAACCAAGTATATGATTATATGATAATTTGAGGGATGTTTATGAGCTATTTTGTAGGATCTTGGTCTATCGAAAATGGATTTAGATGTGTGAGGTAGTGGGAGGATACGAATCCTTTTTATAGTGGAGGAGTATCACTCTTGTAATATTTTTTCAATGGAATTCCTTACACATTTTTCACATTTCCTGTGGCTCCCATAATGTTCCAATTTTATGAAAAGTGGGTATAGGGTAGATATATGGCCATCCAATTAAGTTTTCAAAATTATATTGGTTTTTTGGGCCATTAAAATTAAGGATTAGTCTATTATTAAACTTAATTTTACCTGAACCATTGTAAATAATTTTAATTACATTCACTAATAATTTCCGTCAAAAACAAAAATTCCCTTATTATAAATTGTAAATAATGATGATTAAAAATTTGTAATCCATATTTCAAAATTCAAAACTCAGAAGTGGAAGAAATTAATTTAAATTTAATCCCACAGATGGGATGACAATGAGGGTTTTTATTGTCAAAATGCCCGAACCTTTTCTATTTTTTTATAGTCAATTTCAATGTGAAATAGATCAAATTAACCTAAATTGTATTAATTTTAAAAAATATGATCTAATTTATCTTAAAAAATTATAATATTATATATCCTTATAAATAAATTAGATGAAAAAGTAGTTTTGAACTAAAATTTAGTATTTTTAACTATTTATTAAAAAACCAAACATTAAAAAAACCAAAAAAATCCCCCTAACATAATTACCATGTTTATACTTAAAATATAATGTTTATTATAGAATATTTAATCTATAAAATATCCCAAAATATATTTTAAAATAGTTTTTTCATTAAAAGGTGGTTAAAATTAGTTACTAAAAGTATCAATTTTTATTTGTAAAATTGGGTTGGTTCATATATTATGCTTATAAAATCTACTGGATGAATATAAAAAATATTATATTGAATAATATATATATATATTACCACAATGTCACTCAATAATTTCAATTACATTAATTTGGGATAAATCAACATTGTGAGCATAAATATAGTTTTTTACATAAATATTATTTTTATATACAATTGGTTCTTATTTTCATTTCTAATTAATTAGTAACTAATAAATTCATGTTATATTTTTTTAATCCTTGTAGTTTCATAAGTTATTAAATAATACTCATAATGTCTAGTTTATTTCTTATTATATTAAATAATAGTATTTTATTAATATATTATTGTTTGGAAAAAGTTGGTATTGCCTGTAACATAGGGCATCGAAGAAACACCTTCTGGAGCATTTCAAATGATAACTCGGTATCTCATGAATTAAAATATATAGAGTACATTGAATTTTTTAAAAATATTAAAAATATTATTATTTCTCTGTATATTATATTCTCCTAGGCTCGTGGTGTTGTGTGACATACATTCCATCGAATATATTATTCCTACATTAAATTTTTAGGGTGTTATAAGAAAAACACAGAAACAAATGGTGTTTAAAGATAAAAGATAAAAAATACCTAAAATATGGTAACAAGATGTTACACCAATTATTTTTTAATATTTATCTATTACATAGAGATAATACTTGTATCAATATTAAATACTATAGAGAGTAGTAATCCATGTTGCCTTACCACTTACCTTTTGTATATCTTGGAAACTTGGTCAAGAGGGAAATATTATTTGATGGTAACAAAACTAACATATTAGGTAAGGTGTTAGAATACAAATAATATATAATTAGGGGCCGTATACAATTTAGGGAGTCTTATAAAAATAATACCAGTAATTTTTTCCAATTTATATAATAGTATGGCTAATGGTTGCAACATATCCTTATAATTCTATCATTAAGCCTTAAATTTAGGGGATACAAAGCATAAACATATTTATTTTTTGATCTCTCATTTAATCAATGTGATGTTTTTATTTAGATCACTATATATATTCATTATTCCTAGGTGAATAAAAAAGGGTGAACTATGAGTATAATCCAAAAGTTCCCTCCCATGTTATGGTTTTTACAGAACACAAATCCAATTTTAATACATTATAACTCTATCATTATCAATGATGAATTCTGAAATACACACAACCTTTTTTTAGTAGCGCATCATCTTTTTTAGATTCTATGTATTTAATGTGAATGTATGGTTGAGTATTAATTTGGGAAAAAATGATTCCTCACATTCTATTACGTCTTCATGATTCATCTTTTTTTTAAATCCCTGAGTTTTCGGTATTTATCATTCCCCATCATGGTTACACTAAAGTGATGTTTCTAACTCATACCATTAACAAAATTGTTTTCCTTACCTATGCGGTAATGTATTTAGTTGTCATAATATTTTATCAATTATAACTATATCAGTTTTTTATATTCTACTAATTTTTTATGAATATACATTTCAATATCTTAAGATCATTATATATATCCAAATATTATCCAAATATAAACAAATATTTAATGAACAAATCATTCACTGCTGGTCTAAATCAAACATTGTGTAATTTTTCACATGATTCTTTAACTTCCAAGATACAAAAGAAAATAATTTATCATTGTACACGAGTATAAATCATAAACCATTTCTAGAAGCCTCACTACATAATAAAAACCCTTACCCACTATAGGGTAATTTATATATATGTGAATTAAATAACCTCTTCTTTAATTCCTTGAAATATTCTTCAAATTCATCCATCGAAAAGAATCTTCACTGCCTTACCAATTATATTGTTTAATGGATTTTATGACCATGAGAAAATTTTCAAAATTAATTGGATATATTCTTCTAACCAAAGAAAACTATGGATCTCGGTTAATGTGGTCGGTCTTAAACATTTCATAAAAACATATATCTTCGATAGATCCAACGATCTGATCATTCTGGTTAGTACATAACCCAAGAATGATACTTTTGGTATTTAGAATTCACACTTCATAAAAATGATTTACATCTTATGCTTTCTTAATTTGATTGATAGAATCTATAAATGATCATCACATGCTTCCTTTTTCATAGATTATATTAGAATATCATCTATAAATACTACCATGATTTGTTTAGGTTAATCACTAACGACTATGTTCCTAAAATCCATAAATATAGTAGGATAATTTATAAGTCTAAATGGAATCACTATAAGTTCATAATGCCCATACCTTTTGAAAAATGTTGTTTTGTAAATATCATTCATTTTGATCCCTAATTGATGAAATCTAAATCAAAGTTAAATATTTAAGAACTTTAAAGCTCCTCATAGTTGATTTAATTGATCATAAATATGAGGTAGATGGTACATGTTTGTTATCATGATTTTACTAATATCAGGATGGTCAATGTAAAGATGATTTGATCCATCATTCTTTTTGATAATGTATATCGGTGCACCCCACTGTGAAACACATTGGAATGTGAAACCCATATCCTAATTATCTTGATGTTACTTCATCAATTCTTCTAATTCAAAGGGGGATATGATATACCCACTCTTTGAGATAAGCATAGATCCATATATTAGTTTAACAAAAAAATCTCATGATCTAGTTAAAGACCTTGATATTCACCCAAAAAAAAATTAGTGTACCCTCATACAATAGTCATGACATCAATGTTGACTTTCTCCTCGACCATTTTTTATAGATTTTTTTTACATTTCATGGATAATATAATATAATTTTATTCCATGGGGAGTCCATTAATAAACCTATGATGATAGTTGATAGTAGAATAATTCAAATTATGAGATGAGATCTTTTTTCCGTGATAATTGATATACACTTCATGTAGTGAAATATAATCCATACCCTATATTATGTAAAATTAATCCAAAAGAAGAATAATTATAACTATAGTAAGTATCCTAGAAAAAATATCAATTGAAGAATATTTACATATCATGGATGTGATTGTTGATAAAAAATGTTTTTTCAAAGATAGATCAATATCCATCAATTGAGGTTGTGATTTAAAATTACTAGGAAAATTATGTGATATAAAATAATGAAAAATCCTATAATCAAATAAGGTTTTAATATAAATCCAAAATTGATCAAGTATACCTCACATATCTTTACAATCACAATCTATATTAGTGACAGTGACCATGAGTACCCTTCCATTGCCCTCATTTTAGGATGTATCTGGAGTCTATTGTCTTCATTTCCAAGGGGTTGGGTCATTGATTCACATAATTTTCAAACTCCATCGAATTGAAATACTATAGTTTTGGTAGATCATTAGTTGGGACCATCTCTACTTCTATTTTGTTAATCATTATCATAGCCTTACTTCATTTGTTTTTGAATTAGTGTCCAGATTTACCTGATATAAGACACTTCCCTAATCCTTGGATGATATTACCTAGATACTACTTCCCACAATTTTTTGAAGTTGGGGGTTGAAAATTGCTCCCACATATGGATTACCGTCAATGTTTAATTGATATTGTAAATTTATTTTCATATCCCCAAAATAAAGGTAGTCCCCAATTTTTATGTACACCTTTAAAACACACAAAAAAATCTCCTCATAGATACCATAGTATATTATTAATAAGGAACATCAAATACATGGTTGCAAACCACCAAATAAATAATCAATCATTCCATCATATTGGGATATATAATCACATGGATACCTCTTTAACCTCCTGAACATTTCTACATAATTTTAGAGAGAATTATATTACGTTTTTCAAATCTAAAAATTATATCTCCACCCTTATGTAAAGTGTTCAAGGAAATTGATTAATAAATAAAAATTTATTTAACTCATCCCATATCCCTATTTTCTTCCTCATTCCATTTTGTGTTATTAATGGGAGTCAACCATTATCCCATCCTTTAAATTATAAACAATGTAAATTTTTTTTATACTCTAAACCCTATATAATGGTAAAAAACAGGTCCATAAAATTGATCCATTTCTTAAAAATAAGTATATCAGAATATCCAATTAAGGAAGCTGGACTTTGTATCATGATATAATAAACAACAACATAGTCCTTCCTTGGTCCATTCCGGAGCTCAATATGGTTTGAGTCACTAATCATAGATTTTAATTGTTGCGTGAGAATTTCTATGATATTTTTACACCATATCTTATTCTATTTGTTAGCTCATAGGCATAATTATTTCACTGACCATCAGAGCCACTGTTCACCCAACTTCACCATTATTAATCCATTTCATAAATAAAAAAATTCATGGATAATAATACTTAATTTATACAGGAAAACTATTTTAATAAAAATCATGAATCATATATAACATGTGTTCCTTAACATATAAATTTTAAGGCTTAAATCAATGTTATTCATTATAGAATTAAAATTAGGATACATAAACTTACTATAACAATGTGATCAAATCATTTTTAATGGTTCTTAAATAGTTTTTAAATCCAAAAAAAATTATACCAAGGGTGTTACTAAATAGGTGTGTAGTATTAGGCCCACTCATTATGCACCAAATTTACTATAAGGCCCCAGCTTTAAACCTTACTTAATCTTGAGTTATTACAAGATTAAACATTGAGGAGCTTTTCAGGTTTAGAGTTTTAGAGAATTAGATCATGAAACATGCATTGCATTCCACATTTAATCAAAGTGGTTACATAAAAGACAGTATTCATTCTTCCAATCAATGGAAACATATTTAAAATATAACACGGATTCTTTCTTGACACATCCTTGACACTATCATCACATCATGTACCTTTCCCTTGACATGTGAAAAACATTTCAAAAACTTGGGATGAGCTTAAAAAGCTCAGTAAGAGTTATAAAAATATGGAAAGGAAACATGAGTTCTTATATACATTAGAATGAAATCACACTTTACCCATAAAACATAGGCATATCAAATCATGAATAAATCATAGAAAACATAAGACATAAAGGTAACTTGAGGAATTCATAACATTCTTACGTAGGGAGTAACCCTCTTGGTTACATTTGGAATACCCATCACAGTATATTCCATAAATCTCTTCGGAGAAACCTTAACGTTTCACTCCTTCGAGTTACCCAATGCATTGGAGAGTTATATCGGGCTCACCCGCCCTTAGTTTATCACGGAACCACCCGTTTTCATAACAATGCCCAAGAAACATAACATAAATGTATCACATAAAACATGCATAAAGGAAACATAACATTTCCACATTTCAATCAAAATATAACATTTTAGTATATTGAAATAATGAATCCATTCAAAAAGAAACCATTTCCAAAACCATTTAAAACATTTAATAAATAGATTTTTGAATCAAAGTGTCTCATACCTCCTTGAAGCTTAAAAATTTAAACCATTAATATCCATATAAATAAATCCTTAAAACCATTTTGAAAACATGGATATTAATAAGAAAAAATAATTAAAACATTTAAAACGATATTTTGTTTAAAGGGGTTTTACCAAAATTAGAGACACTTGAATACAATAATTGAGGAATAAAATTTAGTCAGAACTTTATAATATCATGAGAATAAATGGATTCATGATATAATACTCCAAAGGACAGTATATACACCATATAAGAGTGAATTGGTGCATAACAACAATGAACCCTCAATAGAAATGTCAAATGTGATGAAATCCCTTATAAAGAAGGTATCCTTAAATTAAGGACAAATCAATCTCAAAAATATGTGTGAAAAATATAAATACACCAAATATAAGTGGATATTAAGTGTAAAACAATAAAAGGTCATTCACACATATTCAATTGATGACATATTCAATGACAACATGTTGAACCCAAAGAAATCGAAATTGGGTTAAAATGTTCCCTTGACAGCCTAACAGCATCACATCAAAATGAGTTGATGAGAGATAAAAAGTGTATCTCATCACTTTGACATAAAATTTACATCAATAAGGATATATGAGAACATATCCCAACATAACAATATGTAAATTAAAAGACCCAACAAAAGAAGTCTTTTTAAAAAAGTGGAGGGTGAAAGGTTCCCTTACCGACTTGGGTATCTTTCAAAAAATACACCCCATGAAAGAAAGAAAATAGATCATTGATGTAAATACTCATAAACGAAATTATATTACACAAAGAGTAGAATAATGGGTATTACATACACCACTCAATGGAATTTGTGGCAAATGTAGCATAAATCTCACAGGAATAAAAGTGAGATGAAAAACCCCTTACGAAAACTCGGCAGCCTAACGGCGCCACATAAAACTTCCGAATATGGATTGATGAGATCAAATAGGGTATCTCATCATATTACAATAAAATGTATAGAAATATTAATATAAAAGAACATCCCCCAACATTACAAATAGGAGCTTAAAATAAGTGACATAAAGGAGAGTACTTAAAAAGAAAGAGAGAGGTTAGATCTCTTACGAATGTTCGACAGCCTAACGGCGCCACTCAAAACTCCCAAAATGGATTGATGAGAGAGAATAGGGTCTCTCATCACATGAAAATAAAAATTTATGTAAGTTTAATATAAAATAACATCCCAATAACAAGAAAGATGAGATTTAAAAGGATTGAAATAAACGAGTGTACTTAAAAAGAAAGAGGGGAGTAAGATCCCTTACCTCGGGTCCGACTTGACTCGATCATTCTATAACATCCTGAATAATAAACTTGAGTTAGTTTATATTTTCTTAAGAACCTTTTTCAAGTTCATTATTCCTTTTATATCACTTATTTCCATGTTATAAACATTATGTAATCATTTAAGTTAATAATGTTTGTTTTGTCGATATTTGGTTCTTAAGTCGAAAGTGGACTTCTTACAATTACATTTTGTTCGTGTGGTCAACAGTTCATTATATCCAGAATGAAATTCCTGATTCGGATATCATATATATCATATATATCCATCATATAAATGTATTTATAATATTACATAATAATTTAGAGGTAAGAAATGAACTGCACCGTTCATGGAGACGGTAAGCCGTACGTACGCCTGAACGCTACTTTCATTTCATTGTCATATTAATGGAATTAAAACTAAATGAGAGGTACATATATTTTAATTATAGAATTATATTCATAATTTAGATGTATCATTCTTGATATATATCCATTATATACATGTACTTATAATAGTACATTACATTTGGGGATAAGAAATGAAATGCACCGTTCATGGAGACGGTAAGCCGTACGTACGCATGAACGCTACTTTCATTTCTATCTCATACTTTAATGGAAATAAATAATATTTATATAGAGGTATATAATAATTCCAGTATAAAATCATATATAATAACATTAAATCCATCCTTTATACATCCCACGTATGGCATTAACGAATCACATCACTTTGAGGGGGCGGTAGTCCGCACTTCCTAAAATAAAGATATCGCGTATACCCATAATGGAATCCATAAATGTAAGACACAAATGAAAAATACAGATGCATAAGTAAAACATAAACATATTATATATCATATATGAATATAGTGAAATCTTAATGGCCACCTTTGAAGGTGTTAAGAGAATGTTGAACAATCATCGTTTCGGGAGGCAGAAATTCGCCATCCACGGAAACCGTATGTTCTTAAACCATTTGATGTAGATGTGTGAGAGTGTAGCTAGAATAAATCTTATAACAACATACTAGTATATTTAATATACTGGTTTTGTTACAAAATAAATAAATAAAAAGAGTTTAGGGGGTTGGAGAACCAAAATAAAACAAATGAACAAGAGAGAATGAGTTACCTTTAAAAGTGTAACTCCTTTTGATTTGAGCCTAAAGGATTCCTTTGAAAGGATTATGCCCAAAGGGAATCCTCTAAGATGAGGAGAGGGAAGTGGAGAGAGTAAATGTGCAGGGGTTGGCTGAGCCAAAGGCTTTAGGAGTGTGTGATATGAGGTAGAGGTGGGGGCCTTTTATAAGAGGAGAGGAGGGGCACTTTTGGAAAGTAAAGAAATATTACTTTATTTGAAAAAGTGTTTCCGATTCAAAAGGTCCCACAATGTTATAAGTCGTGGATAAGGTGTTAAGGGTTCGAAATACACCCATCCAATAAGTTTTGGAAATGTGAAGTTCATATATGTCACATTATCTTTCCACTTTATTTAAATCGTCAAATAATGATGTCATCACTTCATCATTATTATGTCATAAATAATTTAATTCATTTAAAGTATAAAAATTATAAAAAATTTACTATGATGTAGGAAATATTTTTATATTTCCAAATACTATTTATAATAAAAATTCCAACTTGTATAACCCCACTTAAAAATTGTTTTAGTAAAACATATCATGTTTGTGTCATTTTTACTTTTACATTAAATAAAAAGTTATTTATGTCATTTCCCAACCAAAGTGGCTCCATGGGGTCCCCAAGTTGACCCATAGCTTGTCTTGGTCGGCCATTACACATCCAATGAGGTTAGGACATGTTTCAAGTTCATTTCATATTATTAAAACATTATTTTTACCTTAAACTACACTAATTACCTCTAATCGTGATTAAAAACATAATAAGTTACTATTCACCAAAAAATTATTTTTATCCCATTGAACCAAATTTTACTTCTTAATGACAAACATGTATGTCGGATTTTTGAAATTCAAAACACAAAGATGGAAAAATTTCATTTAAATGGAAAAATTAGTTTTTATAAGTACCACTTAGTGGTTTCACTATTCATCAAAAATTGAAGTTTTTCAGAAAATTCCCAAAAATTCACCCTAAGCTATATTTGATATTATGAATTCAAAAATGAAGTCTATTTTACAAAATTAAAAACATATAAGTCACATTAATTAATTTAATAATTAATTCCTGCTGTCAAAGAAAATAGCGTGTTTTTAAGAAACAATAAGTATCAAAAGATTGACACTAGTTTAAGTCTGATTTCAAAGTGAAATTAATTCCAACGACCACTATTGGATTTAATGGTAAAAATATATTGTAATTTCACTTTAAAAACAATTCAAATGATAATATAATCATATAAATAAATTATATTAAAAATAGGTTTTGAATTAAAATACAACATTTTACACTATTCATTAAAAAAATGAACATTATCGGAAAGATACCAAAAATTTACACAAAGTAAATTTTGATGTCCCGATTATTAAGAAGAGTTTTATTTGGTCCAATATAATTCATAAGAGGGAACAAAACTATATTTAATGACGGTTCGCCATCAAAAAGTGATAAGTGAACCTTTAGTGAAAACTAGGGCATATACGCCTAAAATTGAATTCTTTCCGTATTTTAAGCCATTATCTTTTATTGGATAAAAGTAAAAACATTTAAAAACATATATAATCATATTTTAGTTATTTCTATCCATTACTGTCAATACAACGACTACATTTTAACTACTATAATATTATTTTATTATTAGAGTGCAACGTAAGATTCCCAAGAAACTCGTTTTTGCATGTTGGGTACACCATCGAGCATAGCGTCCCCTTTATAGTCATATTAATATTTTATTCAAAAATTTGGATAAATAAGAAAATTTCATATTATTTATTTACCTGGGGTGTTACATCCTTCCCCCCTTTTGGAAATTGTGTCCTCGCAATTTTAAAAATTGGGCTTGGAAACATCCATGAAAGTCCCACATCGGAACAAGAGTCGGTAAAACAATCACTTTAAAATAAAGAAAGATAAGTACAAAGGTCACCCTAGTTAACCCATACTAGGATTCCAAGTATGAAAATATTGACATGGAGGAAAAAACAACGGGTCATGTTCTGATGGAGAGTGATAGAAAACATGTTTAGGAGAAAGTTAACAATAAGAAAATCACAAACTTGTGATGGGTTAAACGGCATTTGATTCCCCAGTCGGAAAAGTTAATAGACAACATTTTTTGTTTTAAGATACTTTTTTATTGAGGAATTTATTCATAAGGAAGCATAATCACTTATCATGTTGACTTTCAACTTTTACTAGATTCCTTAATCAAACTCATATTTTTTTCCAAAAGAAGAGTATTTAGGGAGACTTGTTCACATTAAGAGTACTATAATCAACTTCTAGAGAATCAACTAATCCAAAAAAAAGAGAACTATATACTTCCCATGTCTTTAGACTTTAAACATAACCAAAACCAAAAAGGCTAGTACAAGATCAGATAATCCAGAAAAGGATAACCCTTTAAAAAGAAAATCTATGCTTAATCTCCAAAATTTGTCCAAAAAAACCCAAAGTTCAACGAAGACCATTAGATAAACAATTTTTCCATAAAATACTTCAAATAAAACCAAACTAAGATTGAAACCCAAACATTTGAAGGATTTAGTCACATAGTCTTCCAAGTTAAATCGTAACATTTATCTCCAAACAACATCAGTCGCTCCTAAAGCCTCGCATTGAAAAGTAATTATCCTAATCACATATCCTCCATGATAGGTTAATCATTTTCATAAATAACCCAAAATAAACTTACTCTTAATTCATAAAATCATATAACTAAAAAGAATCAGTCAAACTAACCAGGGACTTCACATAGTCCAGTGGTAGGCGATAAATACCAGTCGCACTTTGGTTGTGGGTTCGATTCCCGCAGCTTTGTCCGACGCGACGGGTTGTCACACGGTCTGCGTGTTGTTATTTTTAAAAAACTATATAATTCTTAAATCATTCCCCAAAAAGAGATAAAATCATCAAAAATGATCATAACATATTTTAACCTCAAGTTTATCTCATGCCTTTCATTTTCCAGCATATCATAGAATAACCCATAATTACCTCAAAAGTAAGGATCATATAAACTCTAATGGTTACCTTTATAATTATTACCTGAACTTCCACATCGATTGGTCATCTCGTACATGATGCATTACAGAACATACCAAGGTTCAAGTGGTTGATCATGATTCTTTTATAGCTGGTTTAGAACAACGACGAGTTTCCTCATTGAATACCCCATTTCATCCAGTCTCTTAATCAAAGAACCACCACAGTTTCCTTCAAACCAATTGTCACTTTGGTGCCTGCTAGATCCATCCATTTACTAAAAATAGAAATGTCAGTGTGAGTATATCAACAAAACCATCATGTACTAACGAAGAAGGTAAACACTAAGATACACTTACTCGTTCAATTTATCTAAAACTAGGAATCTTTCTGAAATCCTAACCATTATGGTAATGTCACTTATGCTTAAAGAATATCCAAACCTCTAAAGTTATCTAAACCGACCTTTGATACCAACTATAAGGCCCCAGCCTTAATCCTTACTTAATCTTGAGTTATTACAAGATTACACATTAATAATCTTTTCAGGTTTAGAGTTTTAGAGAATTAGATCATGAAACTTGCATTACATTCCACATTTAAACAAAGTGGTTACATAAAAGACAGTATTCATTCTTCCCATCAACGGAAACATATTTAAAATATAACACGGATTCTTTCTTGACACATCCTTGACACTATCATCACATCATGTACCTTTCCCTTGACATGTGAAAAACATTTCAAAAACATGGGATGAGCTTAAAAAGCTCAGTAAGAGTTATAAAAATATGGAAAGGAAACATGAGTTCATATATACATTAGAATGAAATCACACTTTACCCATAAAACATAGGCATATCAAATCATGAATAAATCATAGATAACATAAGACATAAAGGTAACTTGAGGCATTCATAACGTTCTTACGTAGGGAGTAACCCTCTTGGTTAAATTTGGAATACCCATCACAGTATATTCCCTAAATCGCTTCGTAGAATCCATAACGTTTCACTCCTTCACGTTACCCAATGCATTGGAGAGCTATATCGGGCTCACCCGCCCTTAGTTTATCACGGAACCACCCATTTTAATAACAATGCCCAAGAACCATAACATAAATGTATCACATAAAACATGCATAAAGGAAACATAACATTTCCACATTTCAATCAAAATATAACATTTTAGTATATTGAAATAATGAATCCATTCAAAAAGAAACCATTTCCAAAACCATTTAAAACATTTAATAAAGAGATTTTTGAATCAAAGTGTATCATACCACCTTGAAGATTAAAATTTTAAACCATTAATATCCATATAAATAAAATCTTAAAACCATTTTGAAAACATGGATATTAATAAGAACAAATAATTAAAACATTTAAAACGATATTTTGGTTAAAGGGGTTTTACAAAAATTAGAGCCAATTGAATACAATAATTGAGGAATAACATTTAGTCAGAACTTTATAATATCATGAGAATAATTGGATTCATGATATAATACTCCAAAGGACAGTATATACACCATATAAGAGTGAATTGGTGCATAACAACAATGAGACCTCAATAGAAATGTCAAATGTGATGAAATCCCTTATAAAGAAGGTATCCTTAAATTAAGGACAACTCAATCTCAAAAATATGTGTGAAAAATATAAATACACCCAATATAAGTGGATATTAAGTGTAAAACAATAAAAGGTCATTCACACATATTCAATGGATGATAGATTCAATGACTACATGTTGAACCCAAAGAAATCGAAATTGGGTTAAAAAGTTCCCTTGACAGCCTAACGGCATCACATCAAAATGAGTTGATGAGAGATAAAAAGTGTATCTCATCACTTGGACATAAAATTTACATCAATAAGGATATATGAGAACATATCCCAACATAACAATATGTAAATTAAAAGACCCAACAAAAGAAGTCTTTTTAAAAAAGAGGAGGGTGAAAGGTTCCCTTACCGACTTGGGTATCTTTCAAAACATACACCCCATGAAAGAAGGACAATAAATCATTGATGTGAATACTCATAAACGAATGTATATTACAAAAAAAGTATAATAAAGGTTAGTACATACACCACTCAATGTAATTTGTGGCAAATGTAGCATAAATCTCACGGGAATAAAAGTGAGATGAAAAATCCCTTACGAAAACTCGGCAGCCTAACGACACCACATAAAACTTCCGAATATGGATTGATGAGATCAAATAGGGTATCTCATCATATTACAATAAAATGTATAGAAATAGGAATATAAAATTACATCCCCCAACATTACAAAGAAGATATTAAAAGAAGTGACATAAAGGAGAGTACTTAAAAAGAAAGAGAGAGGTTAGATCTCTTACGAAAGTTCAGAAGCCTAACGGTGCCACTCAAAACTCCCAAAATGGATTGATGAGAGAGAAAAGGGTCTCTCATCATATGAACATAAAAATTACAGTAAGTATAATATAAAATAACATCCCAATAACAAGAAATATGATCTTTAAAAGGAATGACATAAAAGAGTGTACTTAAAAGAAAGAGAGGAGTAAGATCCCTTACCTCGAGTCCGACTTGACTCGATCATTCTTTAACATCCTGAATAATAAACTTGAGTTAATTTCTATTTGCTTAAGAACCTTTTTCAAGTTCATTAATCCTTTTATATCACTTATTTACATGTTATAAACATTATGTAATCATTTATGTTAATAATGTTTGTTTTGTCGATATTTGGTTCTTAAGTCGAAAGTGGACTTCTTACAATTACATTTTGTTCGTGTGGTCAAAGGTTCTTTATATCCAGAATGACATTCCTGATTTGGATATCATATATATCATATATATCCATCATATACATGTATTTATAATATTACATAATAATTTAGAGGTAAGAAATGAAATGCACCGTTCATGGAGACGGTAAGCCGTACGTACGCATGAACGCTACTTTCATTTCTTTGTCATATTAATGGAATTAAAACTAAATGATAGGTACATATACATTAATTAGAGAATTATATTAATCATTTAGATGTATCAATCATGATATATATCCATTATATACATGTACTTATAATAGTACATTACATTTGGGGATAAGAAATGAAATGCACCGTTCATGGAGACGGTAAGCCGTACGTACGAATGAACGCTACTTTCATTTCTATCTCATACATTAATGGAAAGAAATAATAATGATATAGAGGTATATAATAATTCCAGTATAAAATAATATATAATAACATTAAATCCATCCTTTATACGTCCCACGTATGGCATTAACGAATCACATCACTTTGAGGGGGCGGTAGTCCGCACTTCCTAAAATGAAGATATCGCGTATACCCAAAATGGAAGCCATAAAGGTAAGACAAAAATGAAAAATACAGAAGCATAAGTAAAACATAAACATATTATATATCATATATGAATATAGTGAAATCTTAATGGCCACCTTTGAAGGTGTTAAGAGAATGTTGAACAATCATCGTTTCGGGAGGCAGAAATTCGCCATCCACGGAAACTGTAAGTTCTTTAACCATTTGATGTAGTTGTGTGAGAGTGTAGCTCGAATAAATCTTATAACAACATCCTACTATATTTACGATACTGGTGTTGTTACAAAAGAAATAAATAAAAAGAGTTTAGGGGGTTGGAGAAGCAAAATAAAACAAATGAACAAGAGAGAATGAATTACCTTTAAAAGTGTAACTCCTTTTGATTTGAGCCTAAAGGCTTCCATTGAAAAAATTCTTCCCAAAGGGAATCCTCTAGGATGAGGATAGGGATTTAGAGAGAGTAAATGGTCAGGGGTTGGCCGAGCCAAAGGCTTGAGGAGTGTGTGAAATGAGGTAGAGGTGGGGGCCTTTTATAAGAGGAGAGGAGGGGCACTTTTGGAAAGTAAGGAAATATTACATTATTTGAAAAAGTGTTTTGGATTCAAAAAGTCCCACATTGATATAATTCGTGGATAAGGTGTTAAGGGTTCGAAATCCACCCATCCAATATGTTTTGGACATGTGTAGATCATAGATGTTACATTATCTTTCCACTTTATTTAAATCGTCAAATAATGATGTCATCACTGCATCATTATTATGTCATAAATAATTTAATTCATTTAAAGTCTAAAAATTATAGAAAATTTACTATGATGTAGGAAATAGTTTTAGCTTTACAATGACTATTTATAATAAAAATGATGACTTGTATAACCCCACTTAAAAATTGTTTTAGTAAAATATATCATGTTTGTGTCATTTTTACTTTTACGTTAAATAAAAAGTTATTTATGTCATTTCCCAACCAAAGTGGCTCCATGGGGTCCCCAAGTTGACCCATGACTTGTATTGGTCGGCCATTACACATCCAATGAGGTTAGGACATGTTTCAAGTTCATTATTATTATTAAAACATTATTTTTACATTAAACTACACTAATTACCTCTAATCGCGATTAAAAACTTAATAAGTTACTATTCACCAAAAAATTATTTTTATCCCATTGAACCACATTATACATCTTAATGACAACCATGTATGTCGGATTTTTGAAATTCAAAACCCAAATATGGCAAAATTTCATTTAAATGGAAAAATCAGTTTTTATAAGTACCACTTAGTGGTTTCACTATTCATCAAAAATTGAAGTTTTTCAGAAAATTTCCAAAAATTCACCCTAAGCTATATTTGATATTCTGAATTCAAAAATTAAGTCTATTTTAAAAAATTCAAAACATATAAGTCACATTAATTAATTTAATAATTAATTCCCGCTGTCAAAGCAAATAGCGTGTTTTTATGAAACAATAAGTATGAAAAGATTGACACTAGTTTAAGTCTGATTTCAAAGTGAAATTAATTCCAACGACCACTGTTGGATTTAATGGTAAAAATTTATTCTAATTTCAATTTAAAAACAATTCAAAATATAATCTAATAATATAAATAAATTAGATTAAAAAGAGGTTTTGAATTAAAATACAACATTTTACACTATTCATTAAAAAAAATGAACATTATCGGAAAGATACCAAAAATTGACACGAAGTAAATTTTGATGTCCCGATTCTTAAGAAGAGTTTTATTTGGTCCAATATAATTTATAAGAGTGAACAAAACTATATTTAATGACGGTTTTCCATCAAAAGGTGATAAGTGAACCTTTAGTGAAAACTAGGGCATATACGCCTAAAATTGAATTCTTTCCTTATTTTAAGCCATTATCTTTTATTGGATAAACGTAAAAACATTTAAAAACATATATAATAATATTTTAGTTATTTCTATCCATTACCGCCAATACAACAGCTACATGTTAACTACCATAATATTATTTTATTATTAGAGTGCAACGTAAGATTCCCAAGAAACTCGTTGTTGCGTGTTGGGTACACCATCGAGCATAGCGTCCCATTTATAGTCATATTAATATTTTATTCACAATTTTGGATAAATAAGAAAATGTCATATTCTTTATTTACTTGGGGTGTTACATTTACAATCAATTCAATGATCAATCAACCTTTTTTAAATTCATTACCCCACTATTCCATTATTCTAAAACCATATCAACTTTATAGAATCCAGAAAGGTTTTTAATTTATTGTAAAACAATATACTTAAGGATTTAATATTTTTTCAATATATCATATTTTTATTATATTAATCTATATGGTTTACACTAAGGATTTATAACCATAATTCATAAAAGTACATTTTCTAATGATAAAAAAATAATTTTCCAAGATATCATCTATGGAGTCCCAAGGAAAGATTGTCTATATTAAACATATTTTAGACGATATAGAAATTGAATTTTATAAATAACAGTTATAATATCCTATGGATCGATAGGCTTAGTTTCTTTGGAGAATATATACATAATCAATATATTATGCAGTTATCATTATTATTTTTACTTATGTGTACAATTTTAGACCATTATCTAAATATCTAAATAGAAAAAATCGTCCTGATACCCTGTAGAATGGAAACATAAGAAAATGGGTGAGCCCAAATCATCAGTTAGGGACTAATAAATAAATCCTCATGGACAAGTTCACAAGCATTAAAAAAACATAAGCATAATAAAAATGTCATATCATCATGAATGATAATCATACAACATATTTGAGCTTCAAAGGATATAGAATATGAACTTAAACCAATAAAATGCCAAAAATAAAACATAATATCGATAACATGAATTAAAAAATTTAACATAAACTTTGAATCACAAGATAATGAGATCATAAATCACCATATCATTCAACTATGAAACTAAAATTAGCTTAGTGAAATTTTAATTTTCTGATTTACAGACTTACACACATGATTGTCAGAGACCATAATTGTACTAATGTATACACCATCTTCTTGAGTCACACATTTTCTCCCATTATTGTGAAAAACTAAATTATTCATGTGTATAAAATACTCGCAAGATTTAAACAATTAAATAATTCATTGGAGTGTCATAAAGGACCCCACCCATCCTTATCTATAATTTTCCGTACAACATAAAAATCATTCCCATATTATATCATAAAGAACCCATGAAAGAAAAATATTGTTTTATAAAATTTCTAATGATTATAACAACATTTATCAAATCAATTAACATTGAAAACATAATAACCGAAAAACAATAACTTAAATGAAGAAAAATAGAGGGCGAAAATTTAAAAATAAATCTACTATAGATTGATGTTTTTGATGATAGAGGGGAAAATTAAAAATAAATAATAGAATATTTTTTTGATAAAAAATTAACCCATAATGTAAAATTCATAGTCACAAGTATCATATAAATAGTCTCATATGTTTTCACAAAAACGAGTAATAATAAAACACTTACTAGAAGTTAATATGGATTTAAAACTCTTCTACCAAGATATATATTTTATAAAATAATTTATGATGGGAAAATAATATATTTATTGGACATAAGGGAACATAATTAAATAAGGAATTATAAAACTCAAAATAAAAATTTTTAGTTACCAAATCACTCACATTTAGTCTTAATTTCCATGGATTTGATTTAAAATGTAACTTTTATAACTCAATGAAATTTTATAATCAATATATAAACTTAATACCTATTTGTGAATTGTTTTAATGAAATTTATATATTATATACTTGATAAAATGTTTTATTCATTCAAAAAATATTTTTTCTATTCATAGGATTATAATAAATCTACTTTTATGCTTAAAAATGTATTTGTCCCAAAAAATTCATTTTTTCACATTTTGTGAACTTTAAAATTAATTTCACCCAATTATAGGTATTTGATTAAAAACAAATTTAAAATTTAAAATTATGAAGTTAAAATTTTGTAATTAAGTCCCATTTATTTTCAATTTATATGAATAGTAACCATGGTAAAACATATCACCTTGGTAAGAGTTAAATCAGGCTAATCTAGATTAAAAATAAGTAATAACGATATAATTATTCATCCTAATTATTATAGAATGAATAAAATTTTACTGTTAATATTAGCATTTTTAAACTTATTTATTTTATGGACACTTCTCCATAAAAATGAATTATGTATTTTTTCAACGAAAGGAACTGACAAAATTTCACTCTCTTAGTTTCAAATATTATTAATGTTTTCACATAATGAAATTAAATAATTATAAATGAATATTAATAATAATTTTCTTCCTAATTAAATTATTTTTAAGATGGTATATTTTTTATAATTTTTATTAGTTAAGAAATTGCCTTAAATAATTAAACAACGTTGTGCAATAATTATTTCATTAATGGAAAATCAAGTAAATAATATTAAAAATATTATAATTATTATAATTTGAGATAATTAAAGTTATAAAAGAATTTTATAGATTAATATAACAATTTGGGGATGTATTAAAATAATATTTCTTATATCTATGTGTTTTATAGATGTTATTAATGTCAAAGTAATGACTAGTATTAAAATTACCAATTAAAATATTATATGAAAATAATTTTTTATTAAATAATTTAAAAATCATAAAAAGTAACTCATAATGAAAAGGGTACTATTTATGGTCTTAAATAACATAAATGGTTCTTTAATGGTCCAATTTACACCTTATAATAAAAAATTTCTGCATTTTAATATTGAACAATTTGTTACCGTAGTTAAAATTAAAAGATGGTAACAGGGGGTTAATAAAAGTTATATGGTTATAAATTACCCCAATACCTATATAAAATATGTTGGATGATGTGATTAAAACCATATTCCACCTTATCCTTTAATTACATTCCATTTTAGGAATTTATATTTATATTTATTTTATTATTAATTACCATTTTGAGATATTCCAAAACTACCCCTCAATTCAATTATAAAGGACACCCCCCCCGTACATAATTATACTCAATTGAGAATTATACATCTACCATAATAAATATAATTATCATATAAACTTCATTATACACATTATACACATTCTGGTTTTCCTAAAAGACCAACCCTAGATCCATTTACAAGATATTAAAAGGAGATGTTTCGAAGAAGTGGCAATCTCTCAAACTGATGACTTTCATTTTCTAATACTAATAAAAAAAATTCAATCTCTGGTATTAATCATAAAATACTAAATAATTTATCCCAAATATTTTTAAATGTTATTATTATTACTAATACACATTTAAACCCTCCTACCATAAAATATGAAGGGAAAGTATCATTGGGGCCTATATAAGACTTACTGTCTCAATGCAGTGATACAATTCATTTTTCATCACCATATTTTATGGATGTAATTATTATTGGATTAATGATTTTATATTATATTTATAATATTAATATTCTTAATTAACGATAATATCATGTCCAACTTCTAATCATACGATCTTTCGGTAAATGATATCATTGCTCGTGCATATCTATAGACTATCATCTCCAAGATTTGATGTGTTTTTTTTCATTTCTATTTTACATGGATGGTAGTAAGGATATATTTTATGAAAATAAGTTATATATATAACATAATAATTAATATATAAAATTGTATTATTATTACCCTTTATTTCATTCCATCATATGTAAAATGGAAAAAAAGTTCATTCATACATACAACCTACAATCTCAATGAATGGTGTTATTAATTCTTCTATATCTAATTTTTATGAATGATTATATATATATATTAAGTTTATAAAATTATTAAAATTTAATAAATTATAGAACAATGATCAATGTATAAGGATTTGGATTACCAAACCAAAGTATGGATTGAAAACAAAGCAGTTATCACCCAAAATAATGATTTTAAGGAAAAATTATTAATAAACGGGTGGTAAGATGTTGAAAATATATAATAATTGATATGATAAATATATATTTATGGAAAAAAATTATAATAAATCCATATTTATAATAAATTAGTATTGAGCATAAAAAATTAAACTATAGACCTGAGGTAAAGGTTTATTTCACAATATCATCATGATTCGGGATGGTTTGTGGTTATGTTTCTATAGGGGAATATTTTCCTTTCTTGTAAGTATTTTCTAAAAATATTTTCAACTAGGATTTTAATATTATCCAAAAAAGCGTTTGAAATCAATTTTACATATTTTTTACTTTTATCAAAATGGTTTTAATGGAATATTTTTGAAATTTCCAAAATGAAGATCCTTGTGTCTTTTCGAGAAAAAAATATGTAATGAATGTTTTCAAAACACGTTCAGAATGAGAGAATTTTCCCACCATCATGATGACTTAATGATTTTAATCTTCTTTTATAATCTTAAAATTTTCATTTAAAATTTCGTTCTTTTCCATTATGATTTAATAGCTAAAAAAATGCAATGATTTTAGAATGTAAAAGATGTTTTCTTCAAGAATTATTTCAAGTGCTAATTAAAAATTATTTTTTGATCTAATATAACATTATTTGATGTTACTTACACTTTACTTGGAATATGATCCAAGTATACTATAATTACTATTTCTATGTTTAGTTTATGTCTATTATGGAATCATATTTATGAAACCTATGCATTTTCAAAAAGGTAAGCTATGTTGATATATTTATGAAACCCATTTGTTTTCATGGGTTATAATATTATTATTGATTTATGATCTTATGGAACAAAAATGTACGGATTAAATTATTTTAGGGGTGGTAAATATATCTCTCTCTAATGCATTGAGTAATTATTTATATCACATTAGATAGAAAATACTTAAATGAGGAGTGAAATAGGTCCAGTAAGGGACTTTGTATGATATGATGATGTTGAGAGTGAAACACGAGTACTATTATGGTTGGGGGGTGAACCCATACCACTATGATAGTATTAATAAATCTCATTTAGTACTAATAAAATGATTTTCCATGGTTATATGTGTTCCAAAATTCCTATTTATGTTCTATAGGATTATGTTCGTTGATTCTTTAATGATTAATGTCTTATTAACTTCCAAGATTTATTCCATGACTCAAGATCATGATCTTTGATATATAGGGTATTATTTTAAAATTTTATTTTCATGTATTTATACCCTTATTCTCTTTTTATTCTTATTTAATCATTGATATCCCCCATATTTATCCTTACTGTGTTTCTATGATGGCCATTTTATTAGGTTTCCTTTTCCGAAGAAATGAAGAATATTTTTATAGGAATTCCAATGAAGAGAACTATGTTAGATGATTTTTATGAGACCTGTTGAAGATATTTAATAAAATTAAAATATTTTATATCTAATCTCCAATGATTATAAAAAATTATGTTTTTGGAATGGATAATATTCTCATGTATTGAATATGAATCGAAATTATTGTTATATTTCTATATAAAAAGAACAAGACATTATAGTTGGTATGAGAGAAGGGTTTAGTCAATCTTTCAAGAGTTGGGTTATAAAACATTGATAAAACCTCTAGGGATATGATTATGTATTGGATAAAATAATTATGTTTCTATAATGATCATGAATAAACTAAGTAAAAACTAAGGATTAAAAAAAGGAGTCATGATCTAGACATTCTATAATTGATTTTTCTTAATTATGTGGTTTTACTCTATGATTATTATTTATCCCACTATGTTTTTTTGTTTTATTCTATATCTAGAACCCAAAGGAATCATGTTAATGATGAATTTGGTGGAAAATTAAATTAATTTCTACATACACATTCAAATTTAATGAGATCTGTAATAAATGATATTTATTATTTTCTCACATAACAATCTAAGGCTATTAATCATGAATAATTTCCAAATTATCCAAGGAGGTAACCAGGTAATGTTTAATCTTTCATGAGGAAACATACACCATATTTTAGTTGATCAGCTGATCCACTAGTGTCTAAGTGATATATCCACAACATTGAGAACTTTTTTTGTTCATCAATGATTAAGAAATGAAAATTTTGTCCTATATATTTATCACCTATAAGGAGAAGAAAAATAATGGTGGAATCTTATCAATAATATAAGGTAACAAAGAGAATGATAATTATTTAAATATGATGATTTTTAGGGGATATTAATTAGTATGTACTTCCCTTGTATATATACTAATATGGAGATGTAATTTCATGGACTGAATTAAAAGGATAATTAATCCATCAGTACATATAATGAAAATGTTATAAGTATTACAAGGAATGCCTCTAGATTAATTATTATCCATTAATGTAAAATTGATCAATTATTCGGTGTCTATAAAATTTATCTAAAGGCTATTAGGTATAAGTGACTTTAGTAACTTTGAAGACATTTGTCAATTTTTTCTCATGGGGGAGATAATGATTGGAGTTACCCATGAATTACGTGGTGTTAATGAGAAAAGGAAAATTGAATTGAATAGAAATTCTAAAAACCTTAGATAAAAAAATAAGATCTTTTATTTATGCTCATAGTGTGGAAAGAAACAAGAGGGAAATTTTATTAATGGTACTAGTAAATGTTTCAAGTGTGGAAAAGAACTTCATTGGGAAAATTAATTCAAAAGTGATTAGAATAAGTTAGAAAATGTTGATAATAGTTAAAAATCATAGAAAAATGATCCTTCCATGATCAAATACATAATGTTCATGGAGTTTGGGAATTATTAAAACTAGTGCATGAATATGAAGGCTTTTTATAATCAATATCAATAACCTCTAAATACCAATAAAAAAGATAAATATCATGTAATCAAAAATACTAAAGAGGGTTTTGGGAATGATGTGTGTGAAATGTACACTTATCATCCACATTATAAAACTAATTTCTTATTTGATTCTCGATACCTTAGATCATTTATTTATATATAATTTATAAGGGTTTTACTATTTCACATCAATAATTAGATGTTGATTCATCTATGAAATATCACAACAAAATAATGGTCACATATCATGTTTATAGATATTCTATGATTAAAGCATGTGGGATATTGATTCCTAGAAATCCTGTGATTCTACCTTTAGTTTAATTCAATGTGATTCCTTCCATGGATTAGATTTCTCTATATTAGGGTCATATTAATTACCAAGGAAGGGAAGCCACATTTAATATTTCTAATAAAACTATAATCATTTATCTATGAAAGGATGAATATAAAATTCCAATGGTAATTACATACATCATATGGGTATTAATTCCTATACATAATGGTTATCTATCTCGGATGGTTAGGGAAAAATAAAAATTAAGAATAAACATTATAGACGATTTTTTATTTTTTTCATTCGGAATTATTTATAGGTCATTAAAAAAATTTGATGTTGAGTTTATAGTATAACTCATACATAGTAATATGAATATTTTGAAGACTCATTATAGAATGCACCGATTTGAGTCTCTTGAATTGAAGAAGAAACTCCAGGAAAATATTTATAACATATTCATTCACCCAATTTCATCAAGTGGGGATGAAACTATTCTTTTTATTAAGAATAAAGGTGGAACAATGTGACTCTACATTGATTATTGTTAAATTAAAAAGAAAAAATAGAGAAAATTATCATATTCTCTATACGGATGAATTATTTTGATTATGTACATGGAGATCAATAATTTTGTGTGAATGCATTTTATTCTAGAAAGAATCAATTGTGGGCCACAAAGGTGGATATACACAAAACATCATTCCTTACATAGTATAAATAGTATGAATTTATAAGAATGCCTTTTGGTTTTACAAATTAACTTTTTATCATCATGGGCATATTGGATAGATTCTTTACAGAATATCTCAATCTGTTTTTAGTTTTATTTATAGATTATATTATTGAATATTAAAATAGAATGGAAGAGCATGGATATTACTTAATTATTATGATGATGTCCTTAAAGAAGGACAATATTTATGGAAATTTTACCATGTATATATTTTGGCTTCATAAAGTCTCATTTATAGTTCATGTAATCTCATGTGAGGGTATATAATTAGATCCTTCAAAGATAAATGCTATTGAATAATGACCAAGACAAACCATGGTAACTTAAATACATAGTTTTCTTGGGTTAACTGATTATTATCAACATTCTATGAAATATTTATCTTGATTATCTAATATAATCACTATGTTCAGTAGTAATGAAGTTATGTTCATATTGTTAGAGGAATGAGAATAGAATTTAACAAAGATAAAAATAAGGTTCTTTTGTACACCTGTGAATAAACTAAAATGCAATGGAGAAAGGTTTGTGATCTATATTGATGCATCATGAAATGTAATGGTATTTTTTGTAAGAAAAAGGATATTTTGATATCATATTCCCTATGTCTTGAAGGCCCATGAGAAACATTATCCAAATAAAGATTTTGAGTTAGCTATAATATTTTTTCATTAAATATATAGAGAGATTATCTATATGGTGAAATCTATGACATATTTAGTGATCACAAAATTTTAATGTATACTGTCACTCAAAAAGAGTTGGATATGATCCAAAGAAGATGGTTGGAGTTGATTAATGATTATGACTCCTCATTCGATTATAACCATATGAAAGCTAATATGGTGATAGATGCTTTGAGGAGAAAGGATCATGATAGATTATCTATGATGAGTATAAAAAAAGATCCAATAGTTTTGGATTTATAAATTATGGACATGGAAATCCTAAAGTAAGGGGATACATATTATCTTTCTCAAATTAATGTTCAATAATATCTCTAAGAGATGATTAAATAGGTGTAGAAGAATGATGTAGAGCTACAAAAGATGGTGATTAATGTTACAGAGTTAGACCTTGATTTCTATGATATGATATGATTATTAAACCAAGTATATGTCTCTTTCATACCCTATATGAAAAATGAGATATTGGATATGGCTCAAAATTCATTATTACCTATTCAACATGGATGTACAAAGATTCAAGGAGACCTGAAAGAGAATTTCTGCTTGTATTGAATAAAAGAGAGACTTTAGAGTACGTTTATCAATTCTTGATTTTTTCATAACATTAAATATAAGTAACAAAATGTTAAAGGGATGTTATACCCATTAACTATACTTGAATATAAATTTGAAAAAATCCCCTTGGATTTTTTCACCGAACTCCCCAAAACATCTTAAGGTCATAATTTTATATGGGTTATAGTCGGTCAACATATTATGTCAGCACACTTCATTTCATTGTGAGGAGATTTATCTTAGGAATCATCTTGAAAGAATATATATTAATTTAGTGCAAAGTTTTAATGGAGTACCACCTTACATTATGTATGATTAGGTTATTATGTTACCTCAAAGTTTGGGAAAATTCATTAGCATGCTATGGATCTAGAGTCATGTTTCAATATTTCTTATCATCCTAAGATAAATGGACATTCTGAGAGGTCCATTCAATCTCCATAATACCTATTGATAGCTTTCTTTGTGTATTTAAAAGGTGGAGGGATTAACCCATTCCTTCAGAATACTTTTATTACAACAATTGCTATAACTATGGTATTTAGATGCGTCCTTGTGAATCACTAAATAGTAAGTTTTGAACTACAACTTGTTGGAATGATGATAGAGAAATAAAGATAGTGGGACATGATTTAGAGGAGGAGATAAAAGATAAGGTGAGACCCATTTAGTATCACATAAGAGAAGCTGAGAGTCGATAAAAAAGTTATGATGATATTCATTGAAAATATATTGAGTTTGAAGTGGGTGACAAGATATTCCTAAAAAAATCTATGCAGAAGAGAGTGATGCACTTTGGAAATAAAGTCCAGCTAAATCCTAGGTATATCAGTCATTTTGAAATCATTGATCATATCAGGATGAAATATTATTGATTGGAACTTCCTTCGAATCTCTCACATGTTCATTATATGTTCCGTGTATCTCTCCCAAGGAAGTACATACCCGATCGTTCACATGTAATAAACTCACAGGTCATACCATTAGGATAACATATTTATTATAAAGAACAACTAGTAGTGATTATGCATTTTCTATATAATGATCTACCAAACAAGACCACCATCATTGTTAATTTATTATGGATAAAACACCATTTCTAGGAAGTGATGTGGGAATCTAAGGGTGTAATGGGGAAATTATATCATCATATCTTTGTATCAGAGTGAAAAATTTGAATGGATAAATTCATTTTAATTAGGGTCGAATGTAATACCATAATATTTTTCAGAAATATTTATTTAAAAATAATTTCATTTCTTTCATATCATACATTGCACACAATAACGAGTTTAAAAAAACTCTGTAACATTATTAAAATATTATGTGTCCATTATATCATAGCAGTAAGATAGGTGGGTATGAATTATAATAACTATTTTTTGAAAAATATATGTTATATAAACATATAAAATAAATTCTTTAGCATTCAAATTATTATAGTTGAGAAAAACAATTATTTCATGATAAAATTGATAATTTTCTAAAAAGAATTTTTTATGTGTACAATGAATTTTATATCAATATAATAAATAAATACCTATGATTGAATGATATTAATAAAATTTATATATTAAATTTTTGACCAAATGTGCTATACATTCTACTAAATTTTTTTTAAGGATAAGATAATGATTAATCTGGTTTTAGTCTTTAAAATGTATTTTTCATAAAAAATTAGTTTTTTATACATTTTTTTTCCTTACATTAAAATTAATATATTCAATATATAGGTATTGAATGAGATAAAAATTATTCCATATATAGAATCAGAAGTTTCAGTTACTCAATCTAGTTAATATTCCCTAAAGGGGGTGAATCAGTGAATGATAGATTAAAAACATTTCCCCATTAGATCTTGTTTCATCGTTAAACAAAACACTATTATCTTCCTTTTCCCGTAGAAATGTATGAAGATAAATGAAATACTGAACGAGACAAAAATATTTTACTTGGTTCCCTAGAACTTTGCTATATCCAATAATTATACAAAGTCAATGTTCCAATGTTCAAAATCTACTAAATCGAACTCCTATTTTAATGTTTTAAGTAAACTCACTCTCCATACAGGTTTACAAACATCCAGCATATGAAATATCATTTCTCTCTCACCTAACATGTGTCCATTTATCTTTAAAAATATTATTTCATTTTTCTAAACCACTTGGGAATAATTTGACTCATGAGTGTTCCATAAATATTGGTTTTCACTTGACATATGAATTACACTCCAACTTGTGTAAATTTTCTCCTCGAGGTACCTTTCATGAACTATTTCAACTCCTTCCCATTATTCCTAAATCCATTTATGAGCTTCATTTATCCTTTACAAACCACCTCCCTCGTGAACTGCCTCCTTTTTAGAATTCATCCTTTACAAAATAATTTCTTCATTGAATTTATCCTCATGAAAACCCTATCCCTATATAGTGTGTGCACTTTGTGATCCTCTTCTCCTTTATGGACTGCAATTCCCCAACAATACCTTCCACATACTACTTTTAGACTAAGATGAATTCTCCCTACAATAATGCTCTCTAATAAAATTTACTCCCTGCCTAAGATGTTTTTAGGGGTCCTTTATATAGAAAACATATTCTATAAACCCTCTAAAAATAATTACACAAAACAACTTTAGAGGTTAAAAATAACCACATGATTCCCTCACTATGTGGTTTTTATAGTTCTTTATTCCTTTACCATGGATTAATTTTTCTGTAAATGAAAAAAAACCATTTGTATCACCCTTTAAATCACCACCATTGACTGGAAATGAAAATTATATTTTTTTAGCCTCAAAGACACTGCCTTTGACTATATACAATAATCCTCCATTGTCTTTCATATATCACAATAGATTCTAAGTTAATATTACATTTTCCAATTTTCTTTACGGATCAAATACATCATATATAGTTCATATAGTGATTCATATTACCGATAACCTATTTAGGAATTATGTGTTTCACCCATTCTCTATGAGAGACTGGTTTCTATTTCCATAATACAATTCCTTATTTTGAAGCCCAAAAATATAACACACTTAGAAACATTGCCACCTAGTATACACAATTTTACGTACCACTTCAAGAGAATCCATTCAATTGTACTGGACATTTAACAACAAACCTTGTCACCAATCATTCTATAACTACCTAATTAACTCAATAAAACATATTTTTTGACATAAAAAATCAACCTAATAAAACTACGAAGTTACCTCAAGGGTTTCATTCTCAACAATCTCTACTATAGTGTTTGTTTAAATCTCTTCACCCTTTTGGTAAATGAGTCTTTAGATAGTGATAAAATAATTATTCAACATACAATAAATTCCCACGTGATCTATTCTTAGTGTGATAATCTATATTAGGATGAATATTTCATCAATGTATCAATTCATTCCAAAAATAGGTAACTGCTTTAATCATGAACCCCATCTATTGTGATATGTACCTTTGATGGGTCATCTTTAGCAACATAAAATTTAAAAACCACCACAATCATATTCACCCCTTTCTTGACCATGTTATTTTTCCCCATTGTTAATAAACCCAAAGGTCACTCCATTATGGTTGTACCATTTTAAAAAAGCACATATCAGTGCATAAGGGAAAATCACACCATAGCTCAGGGAGAGGGATTCGACATCCACACATTTTCAATTGTGGGGAGTCTAATGAACTCTAATAGATAGTCAATGCATCTCAAAAATCTATTTGGGTAAGGAATTCATTCTAATGTTCTCATCATGGAGTTCCATAGGAACATAGTATAACTTCACAACCTCATACTCCCCCTTCTCCTTGATGAAATGATACTAGATTAAAAGGTGATTAATCTAGGTGTTTTGGATTTTATTTTCTCAAATATTAATAGAACCTAAATTATTGAAATGGATTCGGATTGGCGACTTCACCCCAAATCCCATATATTCATGTTTCTTCTTTACCCATAATAAATACGTGCAAGCTTGAGTAACCATAATATATTCATCTTGGTTGGTGATCAATGAAATGAAATATTGTTTCATGATTAGGCAATAAATATCCAATCCACCAAGATAGAATTAACCATATAACATTGATTTTCAATCATCATCCGAATCAGACCAATATAAAAATGTATAGCCCCATAACTCTGGAATATATTTATAATTATACAACCAACTGAAATCCACCATCCCCTTGATATTCCAAATTATTATTTTTATTGAATGTAATTGGATTTATTTGTGATTTATTTCATACAATGGTTTTTTATTATGTGTCAAAAAAATATATGGTTATTTTAATTTTAGGTATGATAGACTACCAACAATCTACCTTTATTCTATGAAATTATTTGGGTTTCCTTCATCATCCCATAATAGTTTCACCCAACTTTCCAATGGAGTTAACATATACATTGAATGATCCTTTAAAAAAAATCATAAAACCCCTTGAAATATTTGGATTAAGAAATAAATTTGACATTATTCGTTATATCACCAATAATATAAATAAAATGGCATGTTCAACAATAAATTACATTTAAAACTATCCTTTCATGAATTTGATGAACTATTTGAACTGTTATTCATTTGATCTACTAAAGAACATGTCATCGACATAGTCCTACAACATAATCCATTGATTTCTATAATTATTGACGTATAAACTATAATCAACGCCCAATGATGAAAACTAGGATTGTTCAAAAAATAGTTAAGCGTTCAATACAATGCTCCCGATGATTGCCTCAACCGATATATATATATATATATATATTATCCTCTGTCGAAAAAATATGTTCTCATTTTCATGATTGAGATAAACATCCATCTTTTGGATTTACACTTCTTCTTATAGAAACCCATTAAAAAAATATGACTTGAAATCTATCTATAAAAAAATGTATCTACTTTGTACTTCTATGGATATGAATAGAATTACAGTCTCAAACCTTAAAATCATTGAAAATATCTCATCAACATCGATTCCACTGATCTGGGAGTATCACTTTCACAATAGTCATTCCATTTTTGGAATTACCTACCCATATTCATTTAGTTTGTACTGTAAGCCCAATTTAGTTTTAAATACATTCTTATTATCCAGTCTCAAAACAATCTATGATGTTTTATTTTTCTAAATTTGGTCAATGTCATCATTTATATCCTAAACCATGTTTTCATATACAACTACTTCCTCAAAAAATTTAGGATCTACCTAAGATAGGAAGGATCTATGCTATAAAGACTTCATTCTTTGTTTTTTAACTGGAAGTGCCTGATCCCCAATGATGCTCTTCATGTCAATTTCAACTCCACTATATATCTATCATATATATTGAAATTTTAATTCCTCCAACTCTTCATCAGTATCTTCTTTGTAATCATCAATGGACACTTCTACTCCCCCTGATTTTCTTAGCTCCCCGTCACTATCATAATAGAATTTTTCCCTATGTTGTTGAAAATTATTTTTATTCTCTAAATAATTGAAATAAAATTACTTCAGCCACATTTCCTAGCCTCTCATTTAATGATTTATTTCATTTTGTCTTATGTATAAATTAAATGTCCCAACACATCCACATTCTTCAAATTTCCTGTGTTTCTCCATATTCAGAACAAAACACATAATTCAAAATATGTGAAAATATTTCAATGTTTCATTCGTTCCATACCATAGTAAGTATGGTGTATTTTCTTCTTTTGGTACAAAAAAACCCTATTGAATATGTAGACCCATGAAAAGGATTCTTAGTACCATAATTTATCCTATAGGTCATTTTCAATAAGAATTTTTTGGACATATTGTTTATTATTCTATTTACCCTTTCAACCACTCTATTTTTTTTTAAGATTTATCATTACCAAACCTTGATTCCTTATCCTATATTCATCATGATAATCATACACATGACTATTTATTAATTATATACCAATTTTAAAATGAATCTTTCAAATATTCTATCCAAGCATTCTATTGGATTCCCTCTAATATTTTTTATGTAACTCAACATGACAGACTTATGGGAAATTGAAAATAACCATTTCGTCCTGCTAAAATCATCAATAAAAATAACATAAGACCACTTACCATCAATTTATCTTAGTGGGATAGTTCCAAACACATCTAAAAGATAAATTTATATCACTATAGTTTACTTTTTATTTTATTATTCTTATGTATTTATGATAATATTACATTATTGACAAGAATCACATGTGTGAGTATGATTTCAAGATATCATGGTGATATCTTAAGCTATATCTCATTTTTCTATATCTTCTATTGATGGATGGAATATATGGTCAATATGATTATGAAAATTCATATTTTATTCCTCTCTGGATTGAAATCACATATCTTCTTCTCCACTCACAAGGTAAGGATTCCCCTTTATACACTTTCCCTATAAAACAACTATACTATCATTTCACTTAATGATGCACATATTATTAGTAAATATTATAGCATTAACCATGCCATGTGATGAAATAAATCTTAGAAAGTTGTTATTGAGTCATTATACAACCATGAAATCAAAACATATCATATCTTCTCCTCTAAATTTTCCTTTTCTCGAGCTAATAATATTATGGACTTCCTTATTTCAAAACATGAAAACAAATTCCATTTCATATTTTATGAGTGTAAACAGATCCCTGTTTCCTATCATTTGAGATGTGAATCCACTATAAATGATCCAAACGCCGTCATGATTTTACGAATTAAGGGAAATATTTGCAACCACAATATGCACAACTCTTTTCTTTTTGATCTATTTCACAGAATTCATACCTGTTGTGGACTGATATTCTTTCTCTTCATCATAGTATGATTCATAAACTTGATCTTGTGGTATAAAAATTTGATTGTGAGTGTTCAGATCACATGATGACTCTTTGAGCAGCTGCTTCTGACCAAATTTTGTATACTTTAATACATTCCTTTTCACTATTGATGAGAAATATATGGCCATGTTTCCAAATCCACCACACCTGAAATATAGACCATCAAAATCATTCTCAGAATATTGATTTCTATGTGGCCTCCTTTGTTTCTCTTGTTCCCTTTCATAATCTCTACTTATGGAACATGCATTCTGATAATTTTCCATCTTTACATTGTAATTACACCTGATATGAGGGGTATTCCTATACATTATTTAAGAATAGGTTCTTTCATGGGTTCTATGAGTCTTATTATTGTAATTGATACTGAAATCAATTTTTAACCTTAGAGTTTCTTATTTTTGTTTAACATCAATCATCACAAATTTATTTTTTCCATAAAGGACTATACTATTCTTCTCATTTATAAAAGAATATTTATTCTATCTTGCTTGATCAATTTTCTCCACTTTCATATTTTCTTTTTCATGAGTGACCTTTATTCCCGATGTCACATAGGGAGTCAAAATGTCTCTCATGATCTTTTAATTTTATTCATAGGTAGAAAAATTCCTTTTCGTGTTCTTTAAAATGTTGGAATTGATCTTTTTCTATGATAGTTATACTATCAAAATTAATCTTCTAATAAAGGAAATTTTATGAGTTATTGGGTATTTATTACTTAATATTTTCAATTTCATCCTCCATATCAGACATCACTAATTCATTCTACTTAATTTAATGATTTTAAACATGGAAAACTCTGTTTTATTTAATTATTTTAGATCTCCAAAGAATTATCTCCCAAAGATAGGATTCTGATTCATCCTGGATGTCAATTCTTCCTTCAACTTCTTCATCATTATCACTTTATTCCCTTATCAGGGATCTACCTATAACAACAGTCATATCATTTTTCTACTATCCCTGTATTTATACATATAGTCAATCTCATATTATCCGGTACTATCATTTTCTTATGAATGAATATTTTAATTTTGAATAAATTTCTCTTAAAATATTTCTTCCCTTTCAAATAGGATGAATACTTTCTCATGGGAATTTTGTCTTCATCCACATCACCATATTGAAACTTAATGGGACACATTTTTTCAAGATGTATAGGCTTTCCACTTAGACATAATGAAAATGAAAGTTTCTCATTGAAAATTTCTTTTCCTCTTTATAGATTTTTGGAATGAAATGACTTGACCTCATCTATATCCACTTATTCCTTGACATAATCAATAGTGTGCTTATTCATGGACTTGAATTCAACCTCTTTTGGACTTCATTTTTCCCACACAATTAATATCCTCATTTCTCATCTCATATGTGATGAGGGTACTATATAGTATGTTGAGTTTCATCTCCTTTAAATATCTATCTTCTTGTACAAATACATTCAGATTAAATTGATTTGGAAGTCATACCAGGATGAACTAAATAATATTTACATCTTTAATAATTTAATGGATACCATGCATGTCTTCCACAACCCAAATCTCATGTTCCAATAATGCATTTGCAGACTCATTGGGGTTTATATTATAGTCTACATATTTATTCCACATAACCAATAATTTCTCTTCTCACACTTTTGAATAGACTTTATAGGTATTTAAAAATTTTTACCCCATGTCATGTGTTTAGTTACAAGAAATCATCTTTGTTTATATTGAATTAGAAAATTCTCCCCAACTAAATTTATTATTCAGGTATCATCATCAAATTCCCTTCTATACGATTATGAAAAGTCACCACATTCTACAGTAGCTAAAATACCATGAATTGTTGATGTAGAGACATCCAAAACAAAATATTAAAAGAGGTTATGTATCTAATTCTTCTATAATTCAAAATTAGTTCATTTACGATAGGAATCCCTTTATGATTTATATCATCCACTAAACCATATGATATAGAAATAGTCATAAATCAATCACATCTGATCCTAATTTTTATTTCGACTAGGTAAAATAAAAAAATAAGGGGGGGGGGAGGGTGAATTAGGTTATTCTAGATTAAAAAAACAACCCCTTAAGATCTATTTTCATCCAAAAACAAAAAACTCTTCACTCTCTTTCCCATTGATACATATGAACAAAAAAGAAATCAAGCACGAGACATAGCTATTTTACTTGGTTCAACTTCAATTATCTACATCCTAGGAGTATAAAACGTAATGTGCCTTTGTACCAAATCTTATAAATCACACTACATTTAAAATGTTTAGAGAGGAATAACTATTCATCATAGTTTACAACCATTCATGATTTTAAAGCTCACTACTCTCTCAACTAAAGTATTCACATAGATCCTTCACAATATTATTCTATTGATCAAAAATATATTAGAATATTTTCACACATGAGTGTTCCATGATGATCCATTTTCAAATGATAGATGAAGGAAACATTACCACGTGACAATTTTCTTGCTGAGAGACCTTTTGGGAAATGTTTCATCTCCATTATAAACAACATAAATCCATTTTTGATCTTTCTTTATCATTTCTGGATTACCTCCTTAATGAAGAACAACATTTGTTGAATTCCTCTATCATGAACCAATTCTTTCAGGGAATAACACCTTCATGAGAAAACATGAATCATATAGTGTGAGGGATTTTCAAGACTCTTCTCATTGGTGGAATATAGTTCCCCGCAAACACCTTCTGTATACTACTTTCAGAACAAACATAATTATCCCTATGACATTTCTCTCTAATGAAATTTCCACCCTGCCAAGACTTTTTTGAGGTCCTTTATATTGAAAAATTAAAAAAAACCCTCTATTAATAATTAATAAAAATACATTGATAATTATTCATAATCGATTACTTCACTCACTATATGGCTGGTATAGCGCATTATTCCTTTACAGTCACCACCTTTATTCATAAAAAAACCTTTTCCAATCACTTTAAATAACCACTATTTCCTCTAACTGAAAATTGGATTTGTGGTAGACTCAAAAAAAACATCCATTGACCAAAAAATATGAACCTACCTTTTGGTTCACAGAGCACATTAGGTGTTAGGTGAAAATATTTCGTTTTCTAATTCTACATTGGGGTTCTGCATACATCCTATTTTGTTTACAAAGGGATTAAAATTTCCATGAACCCCTTTAGGTGCTATATAGTCCACCCATTTTCTATTGGGGACTCCTTAATTTTTTCATAACATAATTCCCAATTTTGGGGCCCAAATAAATTTAAAATATTGGGAAATATCACCATGTTGTTTATGCATATTTCTATACCACTTCTAGAGTATCCATTCCCTTGTCTCCAATCTTTATCAACATACCATATCATCAATCATTTTGGTACTCTACAAAATGCTATATAAAACTAATTTTTCAATAAAAAAGTCAACCCAATAACACTATAATTTAACATTTAAGGATTTATTCCAAACCATTTGAAATTTGGTAATTAATCCCCTTTTATTTTCAGTCAATATGAATTGTAACCATAGTAACATTTATATAATTGGTAAAGATTAAATTGGGTTAATATGGAATAATAAGAAGTTATAGGGCTATAATTTTCTATCCCAATACCCATTGGATGAATTAAATTCTACCTATAAAAGGTTATGTTTGTAATTAGGTCATTTAGTGGACAGTTGTCCATGAAAATGACTTATGTATTATTTAAACCATAAAAAGTGAAAAAATGTCACTCTCTTAGTTTCAAATGTCATTAATGTGTTAACATAGGGAAAAAATTTAGCAATAAATGAATATTAATTTATTTTAATGATATCATATTCATGATGGTAACTTAATTATATTTTTTTGAAATTAAATAATTCCCATTAATACATAGACAACACAAATGCAGTAATTATTAAATTAATAGAAAAATACAATAAATGATATATAAAAATATTAAAAATATTATAATTTTATATTATTAAGGGTATATAAGAATTTAATATATGAAAATGACATGTTTTTTATGTGTAAAAATTATATGTTCAAATTCTATGTTTTTATTGAAGTTATTAAATTCAATTTAATGAATAGTCTCAAAATTGACAGGAATGATATTTTATTAAAATATTTTTTATTGAATTTATTAAATATCATAAATATCCAAAATAACGACAAACATGTTAATTTAGGATTTATAAAATAATAAATTCACCATTAAATATCCTATTTACACATTATAATAAAAAATTTCAACATTTTAATATTATAAACATTGATATCATAGTTACAATTAAAATAGGATAAGAAAAGGTTAATCAAAATAATAAGGTCTAAAATAAAATTAAAATTTTTATAAAATCTATTTTGGATGGTATTACAACCATATACAACCTTATATTCAAATAATATTCCATTTTATGTATTTCTATTGATTATAATTTTATTATAATGTAATCCTTTGGGAAATTCTGAAAGTAAAGCTTATAAAAATTTTAAAAGGAAACATACTCTATCACATAATTACACCACATTGAGAATTTTATATCGACTATATTCTACTAAATATAATTCCACACTTACCTATACACATTCTAGAGGTTATTTTATTCCAAAATTACTACCATATTCCCATTTAAAGGATATTTAATGGAGTAATTTTGAAGAATATGTAATCTCTCTAACTGGTCACTTTAATTTTCCACTCATCTTTAACTATTAAAAATAAATGATATTAATAATAAAATAATAAATTTATTATACTAAGTATTATTAAAAGTTATTTTTATTATAAATACACCATTATACTCCCTCTTTATTATCAAATAATAAGTGGAACCATCTATTGTCCGTACATACGAGTTACTATCTGCACGTAGAGATACAATTCATTTTTCATCACTATATTATGTATTGGTATTGTGATTGGATCAATGATTATATATGATATATATTACTTAATTATTATTATTGAATTAAAATATGATATATATCGTCTCATCATCTAATATTTTGGGACCGAATAACGTTTCCCATGTGTATTTATAGACGACTATATCCACGATGCGATATGATTAGTTTTTTCATTTAAATTTAAAATGTATTGTAATAAGAATGGTTTTAATGAATATGAAGGATATATATATATAATACCAGTTTATATTTAAAGGATTATTAATATTTAATTTTATTTCATTCTATCATATGAATAATGGGAACAATGTTCATGCGCATGTACGACCTACTTTCTCCAAGAACTGTGTAACTTATTTATCTATCTATACCTTTTTTAAATGATTATAAATATATATGTAATTAATATATATTATTTTTAATATAAATATTTACATTACCTAAAATATGGGACCATGATAAATGTAAATGTAAAATGACTAATGGACTAAAATATTCATGGGAAATGAAGCAATTATCACCCAGAATAGTGATTTAAACAAAAAATTAACAATCAAAATTTGATAAGAGGTTATAAATATAAAATAAGTGGTATTATTGTTATATAGTTATTGAATACATGAATAATAAATACATATTTATTATAAATTAGGTTTAAAAAAAATAAATAATCATGAGAATTAAGGTAAGTGTTTATTTTATAATTTCATCATTATTTAGGATTATTTGTGTTTGAGTATCTGTTGGGTAATATTTCTCTTCCATTTATATTTTTTATAATTTTTTTGAAAATATTTTACTATTATCCTAAAAAATATTAAAATATTTTTTTCCAATGTTTTATTTTTTATAAAATACTTTGAATGAAATCTTTTTATTATTTTCTAAAATAGGTTCTATGTGTTTTTTTTAAAAAAAATATGGAAGGAATGTTATTTTATGTTATACAGTATAAGAGTATTTTCCCTTGATCAGGAACATATAATGTTTTGATTATTACATTATAGTATTAAAATTTTATTTTTAAATTAAAATGAATTCCATTATAATTTCATGACTTAGAAAAAAGAAATGATTTCAAAATAGAAAGGATATATTCCACAATTATTATTTCAAGTGATATTTAAAAATCATTTATACATATAATATAAAATTATTTTATGTAACTTTTGATTTAATATGAATACGATCCAATTATACCATCCATACTATCTTTGGTTGGTTAATGTTTATGATTTCCTGACATTTATGAAACTTGTTGATTTCCCATGATTTATACTATGATCAGATGTTTATAAAATAAATTTCTTTTCATAGATTATGATACGATGAATTATTTATATTCTTTTTTCAAAAAATATATATGGTTTTCATTGTGTAATGGGTGGGACCTATGTATTTATTTAATGAATTGGGTAATGATTTATATCTCATGATATAGAAAATACTAAAATGAGGAGTAAAACAATATTAGTAATGGAATTTGTTTGTTATGATGGTCATGGGAGTGAATCTTGATTACTATAATGGTTAGAGATTGAACCCATACCGCATTTGTATTCTTGGAAAATATACTTGACTACTTAGGGAATTATTTTTGATACTAATATGTTTTCCACATTTCCATGTTATACTCTCATGGAATATTCTATTTGATCATTTTTCGATTAATATCTTATAAAATTCCATGATTTAGTCCCTGACTCAATATAAAAATTTTGAATAAAAATGGCACAATATTGAAATGATATGTTCATGTTTTGATATGCATATTCTCATTTTATGCTTATATAATTATTGATATAATCCCTATTTATCCTTACTGAGCATCTCAACCCTCCTTTTTTTATGTTTCCTTTCACTAGGGTATGAGGATTATTTAGTAGATATTCATTTGAAGAGTACTATGTTGGAAGATATTTCTGAATTATATCGAAGAAATTTTACAAGATAAGAATATTATATATGTAATACAAAAATACTATAAAACTTTAGGGTTATTGTGTGGATTATATTTTTATGTATTGAATATGTCTCTAAATAAATTTAATATATTTATATAAATATATGATACCATTATAGCTACAATAATAAGCTATTTTAGAACACTTTTTATTTGAATAATCTTTTGTAAAATTAATTTATAATTATTATCTAGTTGTAAATTATTTATTTCTTATACATTTTAAATTTCAGGTGTGAGTAATATTGATCGCTTTGAAACATTTCTTACTCAAAGTGTTATTATTAAATATTATACCAAATTTGATCATTCTAATATATTAAATGGTACTCAAATTGATGCATTACAATTATGATTAATTTTATAACTTTATTCTATGTGAATTTTGGTTATGATCAATAAAGTAGAAATCAATGATTGGAATGTTTTTGTGATTTCTAATGAATGGGTGTTAGTATCTTAATTTATTGGTTGAACATTAACATTACCCTTACAAATAAGAAAATATTTTTTATATTATATTAATTATAAATTTTTAGTAATTAATTTCTTATATTCATCTATAATAGTATTTTATATCATTTTTTAAATATGTAGTAAGACTAACCCAAACCTGATCATATCATAATTAATGGATTATTATGATTATGAACGACATTTATTTTGGAAATATTAAACTATTATATAAGACTAATTATATTTTATAGAAACTTTTAATGTGTTTATCATATTTTTTGAGTGTTTAATAAATGATACATAAAATAAAATAAGAACATAATTAGTTACTTTGTGGAGGTAATAGTTCACCCAATGCATAATTAACATTTTCATTTCTCAAATAAAGAGATGTAATAAAAATGGATTATAATTTTAATCGTAACAATAATAATAATATTATATATATATATATATATATCATTTATTATTAAATTTCAATATTATAATAAATGAATATTGGTGGTGGTGAAAAACGAAATTTCTCACTTTAGGTTGCATTGGAATTAATTAAATTAATAATATATACAATTTTAATTCAATTATATAGTAATTATAAGATTATATTTATATGGTATGAAAGAAAATAAATGATGTTAGGAAAAGACTGACAAATGTCGAGAACATAGGCTTTTCCTTGGAAGAATCCTTTGAAATGGGGGACTTAAGCCAATCTCTTTTTACCAGAGGATCAAATAAATAGAATGTGGTTATAATGGAAGGATAATTTGAAGAGTTTAAGTTAGAAAATGAATTATTTGAGTGGTATTGAAGTGGTGGGGATAGGACCCTTTTATAAGTGGAAATAAAGAAAATTTTGTAATTATAACCATTTAATATAAAGGGAGGACATATTAACCATGTAATGTGGATCTAAAAATGGGAAAAAATTGCGTTCATATATTTTTTCGTTGGGAAAATAATTAAATAATCGATTATGTACATCATTTTCATGTTATTCCTTTTACACTCTATGTTACCCCTTTTACTATTTTGGTTTTCTACCACGTTAACTAACATCTTTACCAAAGAAAATTACTCTTTATACGCAACAAAATGCGTCCCTTATAACAAAATTTGAACTCTATAATTATATATATGAAATATATTTTATTATATTAATTTTTAAAAAAGAACTGAAAACAATTTTTAATTATTAATTTTATAATTTATCAAAATAATTTTAAAAAAAATGTAACTCAAGTTCTAAAATGATGAATATAAAATTGAAAATTAAAATAAATATTATAAAGTCACTTATAAAAATATTATTTATTCTAGAGAAGGGTTTAAAAAAATTTAAAATTTAAAATTATATTAATATTTTTTGAAAAGACATTGTATTTGTAAAAATGATATTTTTTTCACTATTCCCCAAGAAATCAATATTTTTATAAAAATTCCAAAAAGTAATCAAAAGATAATATTTGTAATATAATTCCAAAAATTAAATTAATTTTTCACATTATCATTATATAATTCATAAATATACCACTTAAATGAAATAAGAAAACCATTTGAAAACTATTTTTTAAATATAACACCCCAAGCTTCCACGATACGTTTCCCTTTGAATAATGCAATAGTTTTCATTGTACGCAACTTCAAGATTATAATACACCGCGACCAATAAAACTAGCCATTATGAATATTAATACTCACTTATTATAATTTTATAAATTTTATTTTTCAAAATGGAATTCATTTTTGGATTTGGAATTTCGAAATTAGCTTCTGGTGAATTTTTGATGAATAGTGAAAAAAACACTACGTTATTGGATAAAACAGACTTTTTTTTAAATAATTAGTAATTTCATTTTAATTTATTTTAGGTCAAAATAGATACATAACACCTATTCATGTTCAACGCAATTCATTGGAGTCATTTTATAATAATTTTTTATGTATAAAAATCTTAACGAACTTTTTACTGTCTTTTACCCACCTCGTAGGAGCTATCATAAATTTCCATAAAACATAATTTTACCTCTTCTGTGAGAAAAATTTTTAATATCCAAGAGACATGGTTGATATCAGTATGTAAAATGGGGTTTAATAATATAAAAATAATTTTTTGGTGAATAGTAAATTTTGACTTTTATTTTTTCATGGTTAAAAGTAAATAGGGAAATTAAAGGTAAAAATGATATTATTATTACCCAAATTATGTCATAATCCTATTGTATGAATGTATTTAGACAAAAAAGACCATATGAATAAAATATTATCCTTTAGGTCCAATTTAATTATATTAGGACATTTATTATTATTTAATTTAAAGAATAGTTAAAACTTTTAATTCAAAGTTTCATAACTAAAACATTTTTAATATAGAGTTATACATAAGATAAATTTGACTATGAATATTAATTAGAAAGATAAAATTATTTAATACATAATGGTATTTTATTTATAATTTTTAGACATTAGATAATTTAATTTATTTATGACACAATGATGATGCAGTAATTACCTTATTAATGAATAAATTAATTAATTGATATTATAAATATCCAAATAAATCTAATTTGAAACTTTTTATGAATTAAACTAATTTTATAGGTTAATATATAATGTTAGGGTTGATGAAATTAAATTTTTTTGAAGTAATAATTCTGTTATAAATTAAAAAAACAAAATACAAAATAGTGTCAAAATTAATATAAAATATTTTTAAAAAAAATATTATATTATTAATTGATATTCTATTCTTAAAAATATAAGGTTCTGAAAAAGAACTTATATAATATTATATATTTCATTAATGAACCACTTGAGGTTCTCTTGGACGTTTATAGTATGTTTATCAACCATATAATATAAAAATACAATGAGACATAGTAAATGTCAAATTAATTAACTAAGAGTTAAATCTAAAAGATAATGTTAATAGTGTGACACAAACCTATGTAAAACATATTTTTTGAGTGGTTTACGACCCATCCCCACCTTGGCTTCGAAATAAATAATTTTGGAGCCATTAGAAACAGAAAATTATTTTATTATAAAATAATATTTCAATCTTATTCTAAGGTTCCCCTCACCCCTCTTATAAAAGGGTACTCCCACTTTCTCTCAAATTCACACCATCAAAGCCATTTTTCTAGGACAAAATCTTCTCGAATATCCTCTAAAATTTCCTCCCTTAATCCTAGAGGCCTTACTTTTGTCAGAAATCCAATATAAGAATCCATTTTGATCATATCAAAAGGAAGAACCCGAAGAAGTGGTAAATATTTCATCACCTCTTTCGTGTTATTTTCTTCTTCCACTTCTTCATTCTTTGTCATTTACATTATAAAATAATAAATCTAGTATCTTATATATACTGTTATGTTATTATAAAAATTATAAAACCATATTCATTATTCAATACATCATATGAATGACAAAGTAAACATACATGTGTATGTAAGTATTACTGTCTCCACGTCGTGGTGTAGTTTGTTATTCAAACACTTAATTATTTGGATGGATGTAATAATGAGTATAAATGATGTAAATAACAAATATAACATGAGAATTATTTTTTATATATGATATACCATCCAATTATATACTATTTTAATATCAAAAGATTGGTATGGTCGATCATGCGTACGTACAGATTACCGTCTCCTCGAACGTGATGATAATCATTTTTGCATCATAACCATTCAAGACTAATTTTCATTTTATGATTAAAAATAATGTCTAAAGAATTGATATAATTATGTATATAATTAATATACATCCAATCCATAACAAATGAGGCTTATGTAACAAAACATATAAAAGAAAATGAACCACTTAACAACCGAAAAAACGATAAAACTAAAATATTATTAACAAAGAAAAATTAAAAGATCATATATGATATAATATTAATGTATATGGTTCTTGTATAATTTAATAACAATTATTAAACCATTATACAATAGGTTAACCAACCCATGACTAAGGAAAAGTACTAGGTAAGGGTTAATTTTACAATCTCTTAATTATCAGAGGTTGTTTTTACGTAAGTATCTACTATGACCTCTTTTTCATCCAAATCCGTGTTTCTTTAAAATGTATTTCAAAACATTTTTCTAATTAATATACAATGGTTTAAAGTCATTTATACCCTTATTTGACCAAATATGTTTTTGAATGGAATCTTTCCGTTGTTTTTGAAACAAAGTACTTTATGAGCTTTTCGATAAAATTATGGTAAGAATGTTTTTTAACTTATATGGTAGGTGCAACTATTTTCTGCCGTTATAACAATGTCAAAGCTTCCGTTACATTCTTATAAAAATATTTTCAAAAATAAATGTTTTTGTTTATAATTACATGACTTTTAAATGATTTCAAAATAGAAAGGGATATTTTTCTAAAAAGGATTTGATTCCATCTGTGTCAACATCCTTTGATGGATTTTAAGTTTGTTTAAAGTTGATTTATTACAATACAAAACATCCATATTGTATTGAAGCTTTTGTGATATGTTTGACTATGGTTGTGTTATTTCATACCATTCATGGTTTATTGATAAATTGTTGACATTTCATATGCTAGTTTAAATACAAATGTTTATGTTATGTTTACACCTTTTCATATGAAAAATGCATTGGAATTAGTAAGTGACGGGTGTAGCCCACTATAGATCCTCGATGCATTGGTAGGTCTCTTGTGAAAAACTAGTGTCTTGGAATAAGGCCTTAACAAAATCTTATTTGTAGTCTGGGTACAAGGCTATGACTATGCGGTTACGAAGTCTGGCATTATGCATTACAACATTATGAAAGTGGTTATTGATATTGCATGTGATTATTTATATAGTAGAATATACATGTGAATCAGTAAATGGAATTATTTGATTTAATATTTTCTATATTATTCTAATGTTTAAGTAGAAAAGACTTTTGTTTTAGTTAAACTATGACTTAAATGTTAATTCTTATTTGTGAAAGTTTCTACTATATTGTTATTGTAACGCCCCGACCCCAGCTGCCCAGAGTCGGTGCATTACTTCGTAACATTGGCATGATCACAAGAAAGATCAAATCTCGAAAGACCGATTGGTTTAGTAGCCTTGGAAACACTAGATATAATCATAAAGTTTTACATTACATTTCAAAGTGAAAAACTACTACAACAACAAAGTCTTCATATCCACACTATTAACCCCTCATAATATCCCTGCAAGTCATTCATAATTTACTTCTTCACTACCTGGGAAAAATAAAACATAGAAAAGGGGTGAGCTCAAATGCCCAGTAAGGATAACAATATAGCGGAACATTCAAAATAAGCATAAACATTTAAGGCAATGAATTACTAAAACAAAAGCCTTTTAAAATTGAACTTCAACATAGTATGGCAAAAGTAAAATGAAATAATGCCATTTACTTGTTCACATGGATATTCTACTAATCGAATAATCACATGCAATATCAATAACCACTTTCATAATGTTGGAATGCATAATGTCAAACGTTAATTTAATTGTCTAGGCCTCATCCCAAGACCTAGGGGTTACTTCTAACCGGAACCCAACCCGGAGTGCCTCTAATAACCGGACACTAACCCGGAGTGCCTCTAATAACCGGACACCAACCCGGAGGGCATACTTTTACCAGTCCCTAACCTGGAGGGCTTACTTTAACCAGTCCCCAACCTGGAGGGCTTACTTTTACCAGTCCCCAACCTAGAGGGCTTACTTTTACCAGTCCCCAACCTGGAGGGATTACTTTTATCGGTCCCCAACCCGGAACATACTTGTTTAGCACATTCATCTGAAGAATAGTTTGAAATATAACAAAAACATTCGGATTAAAACTAGCATACGAAATGTCAATAGTTTCACCATAAACTATGAATGGTATAAAATAGCACATCCACAGTCAAACATATCACAAAACCTTCAATACAATATAGAAGTTTTGTACTATAATAAATCAACTTCAAATAAGCGTAAAATCCATTAAAGGATGTTGACATAGATGAAATCAAAACACTTTTTAGAGAAATATCTCTTTCTATTTTTGAAATCATTTAAGAGTCATATAAAATAAAACATTTTCTTGAAAATATTCTTGTAAGCTTGTAAGGAAAGCTTTGACGATTTTATAACGGCGGAAAATAACCGCACCCGTCGTATAAGTTAAAAAAAACATTCTTACCTCAATTCTGTCGAAAAGGTTAAAAAGGACCTTGTTTTGAAAACGACAGAAAGATTCCTTTATAAACCTCTTATAAAAAGTCAAACAAGGGTATAAATGACTTTAACCCATATTCTTGTAAATAGTAAAAAATGATTTGAAATACATTTCGAAAAAACATGGATGTGGATGAAAAAGAGATCCCAGTTGATTATTACGTATAATACAACCTCGGATAATGAAGAGATTGTGAAATAACCCTTACCTTGTACTTTTCCTTGGTTGGGGTAGGTTAACCTCCTGTATAATGGTGAAATAGTTGTTATTAAATTATACAAGAATCATATATATTAATATGATATCATATATGATCTTTTAACATTGATTTGTTAATAATATCTTAGAATTATCGTCGTTTCGGGAGTTAACTTACTCATTTTCTTTTATATGTTTTGTTACATAAGCCATGTTTGTTGTATCTTATTCATATCCAGAATGATATACAGTCCTTAAACATCATTTTTAAATCATCAAATGATAATTATACTTGAATGGATACGATGGAGAATGAATCTCATCGCGTTCGTGGAGACGGTAGTCCGTACGTACGCACGAGCGACAATATCATTCTTTTGATATTAAAATAATATATAAATGGATGGTATATCATATATACAGAATCATTAACATGTTATATTTATTATTTACATGAGTTACACATCATTATTATACCCATCCAAATAATATTATATTGAATAACAATTACACCACGACGTGGAGACGGTAAGCCGTACGTACGCACATATGGTGACATGTTATTCAAAGGGTGGATAGAATACTGAATATGATTGTACCATATTTATAATAACATCACAGTATATGTGAGATACTGGAGTTATTATTTCAGAATGGTAAGAACAAAGGAAGAAGAAGTGGAAGAAGAAATGAACTTAGAAAAGGGTGGTGAAATCATTACCTCTTCTTCGGGTTCTTCCTTTTGATTTGATCAAAAGGGCTCCTTAGGTTGGCTTTCTGATCAAACTAAGGCCTCTAGGTTGTAGTGAGGGATGTTGGGAGAGTATTTGGGCAGAGTTTGGCCGAACCAAAAAGGCTTGAGAGGTGTGAGGAAAAGAGAAGGAGGAGTGCCCTTTTATAAGAGGGGTGAGGGGCACTTTTGGAAAAGCTAGAAATATTAATTTATAATAAATTCATATTCGGTTTCCAAAGGCTCCAAAGTTGACTATTCAAAGTATGAGGTGGGGATAGGTCGAAAACAACTCATCCAATAGAATTTAGACAGGTTTGGGTACTTATATTAACCTTATCTTTAAGTATTAACTCTAAGTTAATTAGTTTCACTTTTACAATGTCTCTTTGTATTTTTATATAATATGGTTAATAAACTTACTATATACATCCAAGCGACCCCCAAGTGGTCCATTAATGATTAACCTATCATAATATAAGTCTCTTGGCCGAACCTTAGATTTTTAGGATTTTAATATTAATTAATAATATAATATTTGTTTTAAGAACTCTTTTATGTCAATTTTGACACTATTCAATAGTTGATTTTTGTGAAACTCATAAAAGATTTATTACTTCGAAAAAAGTCAATTAAATAAATCCTAATATATCATATTATCCTAGAAAATTAGTTTAATTCATTAAAAGTTTCATATTATATTTATTTTTGTATTTATAATATCAATTATGTTAATTTTTTACTATTTTAGTAATTACTGCATCATCATTGTGTCATAAATAAAATAAATTATTTAATGTCTAAAAATTATAAATAAAACATCATTATGTAGTAAATCTTTTTAGCTTTCTAATGAATATTTATAATCGAAAATCCAACATGTATAACCCTATGTAAAAATTGTTCTTCTAAAAGATGTAATCTTATGCCATTTTTATTTTTATTTTAACTTTATTAATATAATGTGTCCCTACCACATACAAGTGGCTCCAAGGGGTCCCCAAATTGACCCAAGGATGCCCATGGTCGGGTATGTGTCCACCAATAAGTATAGGACACGTTTTAGGGTAATTTTGTATTATTATAATATTATTCTTTTAACCCTTATTTACCGGATTTACCCTTTAACCATGGTAAATAAAATATTTACCGCAGTAATTATTCAAAATGTCTAAAAATAAAAGTTACCTTTTACACAATTTGAAAATCCTGATTCCAAATATGGAATCCATTTTTCTAAATTGAAAACACAGAAGTGGCAGAAATTAATTTAAAATTAAATCCCGCTGTCAAAACAAAAAACGTGTTTTTAAGAGATAATAACTATCAAAAGATTGACACTTGTTTATGTTTGGTTTAATTGTAAAATTATGTCCAATGACCAAAATTATATTAAATGGTAAAAATATATTCTAAATATACTTTAAAACCACTCAAATGCTTAATTCATCACTATTAATTATTTTGATTAAAAAAGTTGTTTTTAATTAAAATTTAGTAATTTTCACTATTCATCAAAATATGAAAGTTATCCGAAAAGTACCAAAATTTCACCTTAGGCTAAATTCGATATTCCGAATCCAAAAATGAAGTCCATTTTTAAATATAAAATATATATAATTTAAAAAAGTAGGTATTACTATTCATAGCGGCTAGTTTGATTGGTTACGGTGTGTTAGAACTCGGTGTTGCGTACAACACACGCTAGCGTACCGTGGAAGCTTGGGATGTTTCATTTTAAATTTTTGATGTCCCCATTTAGTCAAAAAGTTTAAAATATAGTATCTAAAAAGGGTTCACTATTAAAATTTGGTAAAAGTGAAATACTGAAAATGAATTTCTTCTTACATTATGTTTAAGAAACTCATAATATGGATTCTAAAATTATAAGGATTATATAAAGTTTAAAATTTAGTTGACACTATACATAACCTCTTTTGAACAGCTTGTTTGGTAAGTCATGGTGCGATTGAACTTGGTGTTGTGTGTAGTAAAAGTTATTGAATTATTTTGAAGAAATAACACACTATAAAATCGTGGGGTGTTACAGTTATCCTTACTGAGCATCTGAGCTCACCCATTACTATGTTTTTCCCCAGTATGTGAAGAAGTATTTTATGGTTGACCTAAAAGGATCGGCTATGGATATAAGTGTGTTCTAAAAGGGGACAAAATGTTGTTGATGTTTTTATTTCATGATGTAATGTAAAACTTATGAATGCATCTAGTATTTCCAAGACTACTAAACTCATTGATCTTCCAAGATTTGATCCCGTATGATCATTCCAATGTTTTGTAATAATGCACCATCTTTGGGTAAATATGTTTGGGGAGTTATAGTTGGTATCAGAGGAAGTTTAGTACAAGCTGTGGATGATAGATTTAGAAAATATCTGATTAGAGAACAATTTCCCTAAGATAGACTTTGAGGATTTGTATATAAGAACATCCTTGAATTTTGGTACTATAGATATTTTTTGAGTTTTCAAAGTAATACATCCCTTTTTAGATACAAGAAGGTAGAGGTAGCTCCAAAACAGATGTACCTAGGGGTAAAACCCAAAAACACTACTTTGATCTAGATTGGAATTGGAAATGGTTCATGACAACGGGCCTTACTGCACTCTTGGATACGACACTCCCGGGGGATATTATTAGGTTGATTATCATTTTCATTAAAAACCATTATGAAGGGTTTATGAGTATACAAATACTCAAAGAAATTTTTTTATGATTATTGATTATATTTATAAACTATTCAATTTATGTAAACTGTTTCACAAGTTTGGAATTATGTATTGTGATTCATAAACTAATCTAGTGTATTCCGTTGTTTAGAAATGGGACCTAGTGGAAGTATTGGAAACCATATCATTCCACATAATCCATGTAGGGATTTACTTCCCACTCAAAATAATTATAGTGGATCTAGTGAAGAAACTGGTGCTAATCATCTTATCTCTATACTGGGAGAACTCACTCATGTTATGAATAATAACCTTACCCGTATGGAGTACCCCGATCCACAATACAAAGGATCAATGTTAGACCTCTTCATGATCCAACAAATGCCAACATTAAACGGTCATACAAAAACATTGGTAGCTGAGAAATGGATAAGTTTCATAGAGAAAATATTTCATGCTTTGGGGTATAGAGAAAGGGAAAAAGTTGTCATGGTCATTTATCGCCTCACTTGAGATGATGATCAATGGTGGTCAATGATTCAAAACACAAAGGAAGATGAATAAGTATCAAATATGGAATTGATGGAGTATAAAGAGCTTTTAATAGAAAAATACTTCCCTCGTGACCATCAGGCGGATATGGAAAGACAATTTCTTAGTCTGAGAAAAAAAGGATGATAATGTCGCAAAGTATGAGGCTATCTTTAAAAGGGTTGCAAGGTATGAGGTTGAATATATATGTAACCCAATAACTAAGATTGATCATTTCTTTTATGGGTTAAAAACATTTCTCTTTCTAGCCTTAGTATCACAATCCTTCTCGTCGTACGAAGACATTGTCTCATGTGCTATCAAGACAGAAAAGTAACTCTTTATGTCATATGGAATTAAAGAAATGAAAGAGAAGAAGTGATCTGCTGAACACTCTAGAAATGGAAATAAGGGGAAATAGGGAAATTCTGAATACCCATCCTGCAGTAAATGTAGGAAGAAACTCCCCAGTACTTTCCTGAAGGGAATGGGAGTCTGTTACAAGTGTGGTGAAAAGGGCCACAAATATCGTGATTTCAAGGGGATGAACGAGACTGTCAATGTTGAATGCTACAATTTTAGAGAATGTGGGCATTATGAAAATTAATTCCCAATGTCCCAAGGGAACATAAATCAGAACAGTCCAAGGGATCAAGGCTAATCTTTGAGATCACTACTATATATGCTGAAGCTCCAGAAGATGTGGTGGCAGGTAATTTAATTGTTTCCTCAAGATTATTTAATGATTTATTTGATTCAGGATCCTCGCATTGTTTCATATTATCCCAGGTTTCTATGAAAATTGGATATTTCTAATTTGATTTAACAAGGGAGTTGTCAGTCAAAACTCCTAAGGGAAGTATCATTGCAATAATGTTTTGTGAATCAGTTCACATTAAGGCATATTAACGTTATTTATCTACTGATATCAACATCATACCCATGATTGAATTTGATATAATCCTCTCTATGGATTGTCTTTCAGACTGTGATGCAAAAAATTATTGTAAGAAATAGAAGGTTACAATTTTTGAGGATGATATGGAGTTCCTTATCTTTAGAGTAGAAACATCACCATCTGATTCTTATCTATATCCACACCCAATAGCTCAAGTAAATTCAATTATTGAGGAAGAAGATAAAGAAATAAAAATGGGAGAGGAAATGAATGTTCAAATAGAGGATGTACCTATTGTGAAATAATTTGTTGTTGTGTTTCTTGAAGATTTACCATGGAATCCTCAAGATTGAGAATTGAGTTTTCCATTAATTTTATTCCTGGTTCAGGGACCATCTCAAAGACCCCTTATAGAATGGAAACTATGGAATTAGTGGAACTAAATAAATATTTAGAGGAATTGAGGAACTAGGTATTTATTATCACTAGTGTTTATCCTTGGGGAGAACCTATCCTTTTTGTTAAAAAGAAAGATGGATCTATGAGGTTGTGCATTGAAAAGAGGGAGATCAATGCTATAACAATAAAGAAAAAGTATCCCCTACCTTGGATTGATGATTTATTCGACCAACTTCATGGAGATCAATATTTGTCCATGTTTGACCTTTGATCTAGATATCATCAGTTGTGTGTAAAGAAGTAAGACATTCCGAAAATAGTATTTCGAACCAGGTACGAGCATTACGAGTTTACAGTAATGCCTTTTGGGCTAACTAATTCACCCTCTATTTTCATGGATTTATTGAATAGAGTTTTAAAATAATATATGGATGACTTTGTAGTGGTATTTATTGATTACATATTGGTATACTCCAAAACATATGAAGATCATGAAAATCACTTGTGCACCATTCTGAAAACCCTTAGAAGAAATGAATATAAGGGAACTTTTTCATGTGTGAATTATGGATTCAAGAGATTCTTTTTCATTGACATATTGTCTCTAAGGATTAAATCTCCGTTCATCCTTCTAAGACAAGAGTAATACAAGAATGTCATGAACCGACGAGTATAACTGAGGTACGTAGTTTTATTGGTTTAGCAGGTTATTATCGATGTTTCTTCCAGAATGTTTCCTGATTGGATAACCCAATAACCAAGATCACACGTAAAGGGGATAAATTTTTTTGGACAAAAGTGTGTGAAGAATGTATTGAAGAATTGAAGAGAAGATTAGTCAATGCTCCTATCTTGACTCTACCATCTTAGAATAATGGGTTTGATATTTATATTGATGCATCAAAGAAAGGACTTGGTTGTTTCCTTATGCAGAATGATAGAGTTATTTCTTATGCATCACGACAGCTTAAAATGCATGAGCAAAACTATCCCACTAATTATCTTGAGCTACAAATTGTAATCTTTTCTTTGAATATTTGGAGACACTATATCTGTAGTGAAAAATGTGAGATATATACCGATCACAAGAGTTTGAAAAATATTTTCTCATAGAAATAACTCAACATGAGGAAAAGATGATGGCTTGAACTACTCGAAGATTATTATTTCAATATACACTACCACCCAAGGAAGGAAAATATGGTGGCAGATGCTTTGAGCAGAAAGGATCATGGAGTTTTGAATAAGATGATTGTTGAAAGAGATCCTATTTTCAGGGATCCAGTAATAATGGATATGAGAATAATAATGGAAGGTTAAACATCAATTCTTTTACAAATGGTTTCCAAACCATGTTAACAAGAAAGTATAAAAAGTTATCAGACTATTGGTGAGAACTTTCAAAAGAAGATTAAATCTGTGAATGATGGGAGATTGATCGACTTCATATATGAAGCTGGAATTTTGAAATTTGGGAAGAGACTTAGTGTTCCTTACATTACTGATCTAAAATGGGAATCGTTGGATGATTCCCATATCTCCAATTTCTCTATACACCCTAGTATCAAAATGATGTATAATTATTTTAAGGAACATTTTTGGAGGGACGATATGAAGAGAGATATTTCTGACTTTGTGTTGAGATGTATGGTTTTTCGACAAGTGATTTCTTGAAGACAACATCCTAGAGGAGTCATACAACCTCTTCCCATACCAAAGTGTAAATGGGATGATATGATAATGTACTTTTTCATGGGGATAACAAAGGCTCCTAGAGGGAACAATACAATATGGGTCATTGTTGATCGTCTTACGAAGTTAGAACATTTTCTTTCTATAAGATAAGATTTACCACTTGAACATCTAGCAGGACTATATATTAATGAAGTTGTAATATTTCATGGAGTACCCCTATCGATTTTTTTTTATCATGATCCCCATTTTACATCAAGATTATGGAAAAGTATTCAGAAGGCCTTGGATACTGAACTTCGTTTGAGCACTTCCCACCACCGTCAAATGGATGGACAATCAGAACTTACTATCTGAACCATAGAAGATATGTTAAGATCTTGCTCACATGACTTTCAAGGAATGTGGGATCAATATTTACCTCTGGTAGAATTTTCATATAACAATAGCTTCTGTTAAATTATTCATATGGAACCATATGAAGCATTATATGGAAAGAGATGTCGCACACAAACATGTCGGGAAGATGTTGGTGAAAGGAAACTCTTTCATAGGACCAGAACCTGTTGAGGAAACAATGGAAAAGGTGAAGGTTATCCAAACCCACATCAAAGCAGCTCAAAGTAGGTAGAAGAGCTATGATGATAACGGAAGGAATGATTTTGAATTTCAGGTAGGACATCATGTTTTCTTGAAGATGTCTCCATTGAAGAGAATTATGCGATTTGGTAAGAATAGTAAATTGAGTCCCAGTTACATCGGACCTTTCAAAATTCTAGAGTGAATTGGGGTTGTAGCTTACCGTTTGGAAATGCCGCCAAGTCTCTGCAAAGTTCATGATGTGTTCCACATATAACTATTGATAAAATAAATGCCTTACCCAATGCAAGTACTCACCTATGAGGTATTAGAACGGGAACCTGATCAATCTTACTGCGAAGAGCCTATCAAGATACTTCAAATAAGAGAACAAGTGTGGAGAAACTGGACAACTCCACTGGTAAATGTTCTATGGAGAAACCATAAAATAAAAGAGGTAACGTGGGAACCCAAGGAACTTATGATGAAGAACCACCCAATCATTTTATGTAGTAATATTATATAAATTTATAGGATGAAATTATTTAAGAAAGGATAGAATGTAACACCCCATGCTTCCACGACATGTTTTCCTTAGAAAAATGCAATATCATGCATTGTACGCATTTCCGAACTTCTAAAAAACCGTGACCAATCAAACTAGATGTTATGATTATTAATACCCACTTTTTAAAATTTTATGTATTTTATTTTTCAAAATTGACTTCATTTTTGGATTCGGAATATTGAAATTAGCTAAGGGTGAATATTTGGTATCATTTTAAAAAATTCCAATTTTTGAAGAATAGTGAAAAAACACAACGTTATTGGTTAATTTTTTTTAAATAATTAGACATTTTTTTCATTTATTTTAGGTAAAAATAGATAAATAATACATATATATGTTCGAATTAATTAATTGGGGTCATTTTATAATAAGTTTAGATATATAAAAAATTTATATAACTTTTTATTGTCTATTACCCACCTCCTATGAGCATTTTAAAATATAAATAAAACAAAATTTTACCACTTCCATCAGTTGAATTTAGAAAATCTGAGAGACCCATATGATATCAGTAAGTAAAATGTTGTTTAATAGGATAAATTTTTATTTGCGAATAGTAAGTTTTGAATTTTATTTATCTCAGTTAAAAGTAAATAGAGTAATTAAAGGTAAAAATGATATTTTTATTACCCTAAAACATGTCCTAATGCTATTGGATGAGTGTATGTCGACAAAAAAAACCTTATAAATAAAATAAGTTCCTTTTAGTCGACTAAAAATAGATTAGGACATTTATTGATATTTAATTTATAGAATAATTAAAAGTGTTAAATTCAAAGTTTCATAACAAAATTTTTTTTCATATAGGGTTATACATAAAATAAATTCAATTGTAAATATCCACTAGAAAGATAAAAATATTTTTTACATTATGGTAATTTATATATAAGTTTTATACAATAAATAATTTAATTTATTTACGACACAATGATGATGACGTAATTACCTTATTGATTAAAGATTAAAATAATTGTTATAATAAATATCCAAATAAATCTAATTTGAGACATTTAACGAATTACACTAATTTCCCATGTTACTATAACTTTTTAGGGTTTATTAAATGAATTTTCTTTGACGTAGTAATTCTGTTATGATTTTATCTAAAACAAAAGACCAAATAGTGTCAAAATTGTCATAAAAGAGTTTTTAAAACAAATATTATTTTATTAATTGATCTTATATTCCTAAAAATATATGGTTTGGCCAAAGAATTAAATAATATTATATATGTCATTAATTAACCCCTTTAGGATCTCTTGAAAGTTTATAGTATGTTTATTAACCATATAATAAAAAAATACAAGGAGACATGAAAAATGTGAAACTAATTAACTGAGTGTTAAATATAAAAGATAAGGTTAATATAGTGACCCAAGGATGTATAAAACCTACTAGTTGAGTGGGTTTTGATCCATCACCACCTTATCCTCGATATAAATTATTTTTGAGCCCTTAGAAACTGAAAAGTATTTTATTAAAAAATAATTTTTCAATATTTTCATAAGGTGCCCCTCCCCCCTCTTCTAAAAGGGCACTCCAACTTTCTCTCAAATTCACCCATTCAAATCCATTTTCCTCGACCAAAACCTAACAAAATATTCTCTAATATGTCCTCCATTTATCCTATATGACATAGTTTAGTCATAAATCCAACCTACATAGACCTTTTCATCAAATGAAAATGAAGAACCCTAAGAAGAGGTAAATATTTCATTACCTCTTTCAAGTTCTTTTCTTCTTCAACTTCTTATTTCTTTGTTTTTTCCATTATAAAATAATAAATCCAGAATATTATATATTATATGATGTTATTATAAAAATTGTACAACCATATTCATTATTCTATCCATCATTTGAATGAAAATGTCACCATACGTGCGTACGTACGGCTTACCGTCTCCACGTCGTGGTGTAGTTTGTTCTTCAAACACATCATTATTTGGATGGGTATTATAATAAGTATAACTGATTAAAATTATTAATAGAACATGATAATGATTCGGTATATATGATATACCATCCAATTATATATTATTTTAATATAAAAAGAATGGTATTATCGCTTGTGCGTACGAACAGATTGCCGTCTCCACGAACATGATGAGAATCATTTCCCCATCGTAACCATTCAAGAATAATTTTCATTTAATGGTTAAAAATAATGTTTGTAGGCTTGATGTAATTATTTATATTATTATGATACATCATATCCATAATAAACATGGATTATGTAGCAAAACCAATAAAGTAAAACGAATCATTTAACACCCAAAATGACGATAATACTAAAATATTATTAACAAAAAAACATTAAAATATCATATATGATATCATATTAATGTATAAATTTCATTTATAATTTAATAATAATTTTTTCACCATTATACATGAGGTTAAACGACCCTTGAGTAAGGAAAAGAATTATGAAATGGTTAATTTCAGAATCTCTTTATTATCCGAGGTTTTTTTACAGAAGTATCTATTGTGACCTCTTTATCATCCACATCTGTGTTGCTTTAAAATGTACTTCAAAACATTTTTACTATTTATTAGACAATGGGTTAAATTCATTTATAATCTTATTTAACCTTATATGTTTTTGAAAGTAATCTTTCTGTCGTTTTCCAAACAAGTTACTTTATGACTTTTTTGAAAAAATTAAGGTAAGAATGTTTATTAATTATACGAAGGGTACAACTATTTCCCACCATTATAACAATATCAAAGATTCCCTTAAAAAATATATGAATATTTTAAAAAATAAATGTTTTTGTGTATAATTACACGACTTTTAAATGATTTCAAAATAGAAATATATATTTCTCTAAAAAAGTTTTGATTGCATCTATGTCAACATCCTTTGAAGAATTTTATGTTTGTTTGATGTTGATTTATTATGATAAAAAACTTCCATATTGCATTGAAGGTTTTTTGATATCATTGAATTTGGTTGTGTTATTTCATACCAATCATGGTTTATGGATAATGTATTTACTTTTCAAATTCTAGTTTAAATACGAATGTTTGTGTTATGTTTAAATATTTTCACATGAGGAATGCATTAGACATAGTAAATGATGGGTGGAGACCGCTATTGCTCTTTAATGCATCAATAGGTATCTGGAGAAAAACTAGTGTCTTGGAACAAGGCCTTGAGAAAATATTATTTGCAGTCTTCGCACAAGACCATGACTATGTGGTTTTGAATTCAGTCATTACGTATTCCATCACTAGGAAAGTGGCTATTGATATTGAATGTGATTATTAGTCTAGTATAATATACATGTGAATAAGTAAATAGAATTATTTGATTTAATAATTTCCACATTATTCGGAATTTTAAGTTCAAAAGGATTTTGTTTTAGTTTACTTTTCAATAAAAGTTTTTGCTTATTTATAAATGTTTCAACTATATTGTTATCCTTACTGAGAATCTGACCTCACCCCTTTATATGTTTTATTTTTCCTAGGATGTGAAGAAGTATTTTATGGTTCACCTGTAGGGATAGGCTAAAGATATAAGTGTGTTCAAAAGGGGGATAAAATGTTGTTGATGTTTTTATTTCATGATGTAATGTAAAACTTATGAATGTGTCTACTATTTCCAAGGCTACAAAACTCATCGGTCTATCGAGATTTGATCCCTTGTTATCAAGCCAATGTTATGTAATAATGCATTGACTCTGGGTAACTGGGGTCGGGGAGTTACAGTTGGTATCAGTAGAATTTTAGTACAAACCATGGATGATAGATTCAAAAAACACCAATTAGATAACTTTTCCCTAAGATAGACTTTGATGATTAATATAGAATATCTTCCTGGAATTTTGGTACTATAGAGATTTTATGAGTTTCACAAACAATACATCCCTGTCTGGATATGAGTAGGTAGAGGCGGCTCAGGCTCAGATGTACCTAGGGGTAAAACCCAAAAACACCACTTTGAGCTAGACTCAAATGGAAACGGGTGCACGACAACGGGCCTTGCTGCACTCATGGTTATAACACTCTTAAGGGATATTCCTAGGATTATTCTCATTTTTTATACAAACATTATTAAGGTTTTATGAGTATACCCCTTTTCAAAGAAAACATTTTTATGATTATTGATGATATCCATAAACTGGTCAATTTATGTTAACTATTTTACATGTTTGGAATTATGTATTTGGATTCATAAACTAATCTAGTGTATTCCATTGTTTAGAAATTGTTCCTAGTGAAAGGAATGGAATCTATATCCATTAATGTAATCCATGTAGGGATTTCCCTCTTACACAATATAATTTTAGAGGAGTTGGTGAAGAAATTGGTTCTGATCTGCTTATCACCATACTAAATCAACTCACTCAAGTTATGAATAATAACCTTAACCGTATGGAGCACCCTGATCCACAATGTGGAGGATCAATTTTAGACCACTTAATGAGGAAATAATCAAAGAAATTTAATTGGAATAAAAATTTCTTGGTATCTGAACAATGGATAAGTTCCTTATAAAAAATATTTCATGCTTTGGGGAGTAGTGAAAGGGAAAAAGTTGTCATGGTAGTTTATCAACTCACTAGAGATGTTTATAAATGGTGGACATTGATTCAAAACACAAAGTAAGATGAAGAAGTATCAAATATGGAATGGAGGTTTTTTAAAGAGCATTTCATAGAAAAACACTTTCCTTGTGACTATCGAGTGATTAAGGAAAGAAAATTTCTGAGTACGAGATAAAAGGAGGATGAGAATGTCGCAAAGTGTGTGGTTAACTTTACAATGTTAACAAGGATTGATACAGATTAAATACGTAACCCAAGAAGTAAGATTGATCATTTCTTTTATGGGGTAAAAACATTTATCCGTTGAGCATTTGTCTCACAGTTCTTTTTCGCCGTACGGAAAAATTGTCTCATGTTCTATCAAGATAGAAAAGGAATTATCTAACTATTAAGACTTTAATGAAAAGAAATATAAGGAGAGATATGCTGAAACCTCTGTAAATATAAATAATGGGAATGAGGGAAAAGTTTAATATCTATCCTATAGAAAATATGGGAAGAAACACCTTGGTACATGCCTGAAGGGAATGAGAGTCTGTTACAGGTGTGGTGAAAAGCGCCACCAAGATCGGGATTTAATGGGATGAAAGGGGCTATCAATGTTGAGTGATAAAATTATAGAGAAAGTGGTAATTATTCAAATTAATATCCTAAGAACCAAGGGAACATACCTAAAAAAGGCCAAGAGATCAAGGCCAAGATTATGCGATCACTAGTACCTAGGTCGAAGCTCTGAAAGTCTTGGTGGCAGGTAATTTAATGGTTTCCTCAAGTTTATCCAATGCTTTATTTCATTCTGAATCATCGCATTTTTTCGTATCTTCCCAGTTTTCTAAGAAAATTACTTATTACCAATTTGATTTATCAAGGGAGTTGTCAGTCAAAACTCTAAAGGGAAGTATCATTGCCATAATGTTTTGTGAATCAGTTCACATTAAGGAATATGAACGTTATTTATCTGATGATCTCATTGTCAAACCCATTATTGAATTTGATATAATCCTCGGTATGTATTGGCTATCAGACCATGATGAAAAAATTTACAGTAATAAGAACGAGGTTACAATTTTCGATGAGGAAAAGGAGTACCTTATCTATAGAGAAGAAATGTCACCAACTTATTCTTATCTACGTCTAGCCCTAGTAGCTCAACTAAATTCAATTATTGGGAATGAAGAGAATGAAATAAATGTGGGCGAGGAATGAAATGTTCAGATATATGACATACCTATTGTGTAAGAATATGTTGATGTGTTTCTAGAAGATTTACCTAGACATCCTCTAGAACGAGATATTGAGTTTACCATTGATTTAAATCATGGTTCAAGGACCATATCAAAGACCCCATATAGAAAGTCCATTGTGGAATTAGAGGAACTAAAGAAACAATTAGAAGAATTGACCAGCAATGGATTTATTCTCTCTAGTGTTTATCTATGGGGATCCCCTATCATTTTTGTTAAAAAGAAAGATGGATCAATGAGGTTGTGCATTGACTACAGGGAGATCAAAGCTATAACAATAAAGAAAAAGTATCCCCTACCTCGCATTGATGATTTATTTGACCAAATCCAGGGAGCTCAATATTCTTCAATGATTGACCTTATATCTGGATATCATCAGTTGTGTGTGAAGAAGGAATACATTCCAGAAACAACATTTCGTACCAATTACGAGCATTACAAGTTTACATTAATGCCTTTTGGGTAGACTAATGCACCCAATGTTTTCATGGATATATTGAATTGTGTTTTCAAGGAATGTCTTGATGACTTGGTAGGGGTATTTATTGATGATATCTTGGTATACTTTAAAAGCTATGAAGATCAAGAAAATCACTTGTGCACCATTCTGAAAACCCTCAGAAGAAAAATGAATTATACAAAAAGTTTAGCATGTGTGAATTCGGGCATCAGGAGATTTCTTTTAATGTACATATTGTCTCTATGGATGGAATATCCATTGGTACTTCTATGAAAAGAGCAATCCAATAATGGCCAACACCGATTTTTAGAACTATGGTATGCAATTTTATTGGTTTAGCAGTTTATTATCCACATTTTTTTCCAGAATTTTGCACTATTGTCTAACCCATTAACCAAGTTCACACGTAAAGGGGTAAATTTGTTTGGACAAAATAGTGTGAAGAATTGTTTTAATAATTGAAGAGATGATTATTCAATGATCTTATATTGACCCTACCTTCAGGAATGAAGGGTTTGTTATTTATAGAGATGCATCAAAGAAATAATTTGGTTATGTCCTTATGCATAATGATAGAGTTATTTCCTATGCATCACCGCTGCTAAAAATTCATGAGAAAAAATATCCCACTAATTATCCAGAGTTATCAGATGTAATCATTCCTTTGAAGATATGGATACACTATCTCTGTGGCTAAAAATGTGAGATATAAACCAATCACAATATTTTGGACTATATTTTCTCACAGAAATAACTCAACATAAGGCAATGACAATGGATTGAACTACTCAAAGATTATGATTTCACTATACACTACCACCTAGGGAAGGAAAATAAGGTGGCTGATGCTTTTAGTAGAAAGGATCATTGAGTTTTGAACAAGATGAGAGTTAAAAGAGATATTATTTTCATGGATCTAGTAAAGATGGATATGGGAATAATCATGGAAGGTGAAATATCAATAGTTTTTCAAATGGTTTGCAAACAGTCTATGCTAGAAAGGAAAAAAAATTCTCAGACTGATGATGAGGAATTTCAAAAGAAGATTAAATATTTTAATGATGGTAGATTGATCGACATCGTATATGGAAATGGAATTTTGAAATTTGGGAAGAAACATTGTGTTCCTAACATACCTGATATAAAAAAAGAATTTTTGGTTGATGCCCATAGCTCCAATTTCTCTGTACACTCTAGTAGCACAAAGATGTATAGAGATTTGAATGTATTTTTTTGGTGGGAGAACATGAAGGGAGAGATTGTTGACTTTGTGTTGAGATTTATGGTTATTCAACAAGTGAATGTTGGGAGAGAACATCCTAGAGGAGTCATGCAACCTTTTCCCATACCTGAGTAGAAATGGGATGGTATTACAATGGACTGTGTTATGGGGATACCAAAGACTCCTTGAAGGAATGACGCAATATGGGTAATTGTTGATCGTCTTACCAAGTCATCAATTTTTTTGATATGAGATAAAATTTACCACTTGAACATCTAGCCAGACTATATACTAATGAAGTTGTAAGATTTGATGGAGTATGTGTATTGATTGTTTCTAATTGTGATCCCCATTTTACATTAAGATTCTTGAAAAGTCATCATCAGGCCTTGGATACTGAACTTTATTTGAGCACTTCCTACCACCTTCAAACTGATAGACAATTATAACAAACTATTCGAACCTTATAATACATGTTGAGATCTTTCTCACATAACATTCAAGGTATGTGGGATCAATATTTACCTCTATTAGAATTTTATTATAATAATAGATTCTATTCATGTATTCAGATGGAACCATATGAAGCATTATATGGAAAGTGATGTCGCACACCAACTTGTTGTGCTCATGTTGGTGAAATAAAACTCGTAGGCCCATAAATTTGTGAGGAAACAATGGAAAAGGTGAAGGTTATACAATCCCACATCAAAGAAGCTAAAAGTAGGAAGAAGTGCTACACTGATAACCAAAGGAAGGATTTAAAATTTCAGGTAGGATATCATGTTTTCTTGAAGATATATCCCTAGAAGGGAATTCTATGATTCAGTAAGAAAGGTAAATTGAGTCCTAGGTACATCAGACCTTTGGAAATTCTAGAACGAATTGGGGATGTAGCTTACCGTTTGGTAATGCTGCTAAATCACTGAGAAAATACAAGTCTGACCCAATGCATGTACTCATCTTTGAGGAATTAGAACTAGAACCCGATTTGTCTTATTGAGAAGAGCCTGTCAAGATTCTTGATACAAGAGAACAAGTGTTGAGAAACCGGACAAGTTGTCTAGTAAAAGTTCTATGGAGAAACCATTAAATATAAGAGGAAATGTGGGAACCCGAGGAACTTATGATGAAGAACCACATTAATATTTTTATATGTTAATATTACAGAAATTTCGGAGATGAAATTATTTGAAGGATGGGAGAATGTAACATCCCATGCTTCCATGGTACGTTTCCCTTTGAATAATACAATAGTCTACATTGTACGTATCTTCATGATTATAACACAACGTGACCAATCAAACTAGCCGTTATGAATTTTAATACCCACTTTTTAAAATTTTATAAATTTCATTCATTCAAAATGGACTTCATTTTTGGATTTGGAATATCAAAATTAGCTTAGAGTGAATTGTTGGTATTTTTCTGAAAACATTCAATTTTTGATGAATAGTGAAAAAACACTGCGTTATTGGTTAAAACAGACTTTTTATTTAAATAAGTAGTAATTTTATTTTAATTTATTTTAGGTCCAAATAGATATATAATACCTATATGTGTTCAACGTAATTCATTGGAGTCATTTTATAGTCGGTTTAGATATATAGATATTTTATTGATCTTTTTACCGTCTTTTACCCAGCTCAAAGTAGTTTTTGAAAATTTGCATAAAACATAATTTTACGTCTTATGTGATTTGAATTTTAAAAATATGAGAGATACCATTGATATCAGTATGTAAAATTTGGTTCAATAGGATAAAAATAATTTTTGGTAAATAGTAACTTTTGACTTTTATTTACCACGGTTAATAGTAAATAAGGTAATTAAAGGTAAAAATGATATTATTATTACCCTAAAACATGTCAAAATATTATTTAATGAGAGAATTCAGAAAAAAAACAAACCTAGGAATAAATTATGATCATTTAGGTCCACTTGAATTAGACCAGGACATTTATTATTATTTAATTTAAAGAAGAGTTAAAAGTGTTAAATTCAATGTTTCATAACTAAATAATTTTTAATATAGGGTTATACATAATATAAATTCCACTATAAATATTCATTAAAAATATAAAAAGATTTCCTAAACAATTTTATTTTATGTATAATTTTTAAACCTTAAATAATTTAATCTATTTATGACACAATGATGATGAAATAATTACCTTATTTATGACAGATTAAAACAACTGATATTATAAATATTGAAATAAATATAATTTGATACTTTTAATGAATTAAACTAATTATAAAGGTTGATATTAAATTTTAGGGTTGATTAAATGCATTTTTTTCGAAGTAATAATGCTGTTATGAATTTAACAACAACAAAATACCAAATAGTGTCGAAATTCACATAAAATAGTTTTTAAAAAATATATTATATTAGTAATTAATATTATATTCCTAAAGTTTAATGGTTCATCCAAAGATCTTATATAATATTATATATGTCATTAAGGAACCACTTGAGGTTCTATTGGAAGTTTATTGTATATTTTTAAACCATATAATATAAAAATATAAAAAGACATGGTAGATGTCAAACTAATTAACTAAGAGTTAAATCTAAAATATAAGGTCAATATAGTGAACCAAACCTATCTAAAACCTATTGGATGAGTAGTTTTCGACCCATTCCCACCTTATAATAGAAATAAACCAGTTTTGAGCTACTATAAACCGAAATTGATTTTATTATAAAATAATATTTCAATCTTTTCCTAAGGTGCCCCTCACACGTCTTATAAATAGGCAATCCACCTTTCTCTCAAATCCACACAATAAAATCCATTTTCCACAGCCAAAACCTGACCAAATATCCTATAAACTATTCTACATTCATCTTATAGGCCTTAAGTTAGTCAAAAATCCAACCTATGTATCCCTTTTTATCAAATCAAATGGAAGAACCCGAAGAAGAGGTAAATATTTAATCACCTCTTTCAAGTTCTTTTCTTATTCCACTTCCTCTTTCATTGTTGTTTCCATTATAAAATAATACCTCCAGTATAATATAAATAATTTGATGTTATTATAAAAATGGTACAACGATATTCATTATTCTATTCATCATATGAATGACAAAGTCACCATACATGCGTACGTACGACTTACCGTCTCCATGTTGTGGTGTAGTTTGTTATTCCAACACTTCATTATTTGGATGGGTATAATAATGAGTATAACTGATTTAAATAATAAATATAAAATGATAATGATTCTGTATATATGATATACCATCCAATTATATATGATTTTAATATCAAAATAATGATATTGTCCCTTGTGCGTACATACGGATTGTCGTCTCCACGAACGCGATAAGAATCATTTCCCCATCATAACCATTCAAGAGTAATTTTAATTTTATGAATAAAAATAATTTATAAAGACTTGATATCATTATGGATATGAATAAGATATATCCTATCCATAAAAAAACGACTTTTGTAATGAAACATATAAAGTAAAACAAATATGTTAACACCCGAAACGACGATAATACTAAAATATTATTTACAAAGCAATATTAAAAGATAATATCTGATATCATATTAATGTATAAGGTCCTTGTATAATTTAATAACAATTATTTTAACCATTATACAAGAGTTTAACCTACCCTTGACTAAGGAAAAGTACAAGGTAAGGGTTAATTTTACAATCTGTTTATTATCTGAGGGTTTTTTACATAAGTATCTACTAGGACCGCTTTATCATTCACATATGTGTTTCATTAAAAATTATTTCAAAATTTTTTACTATTTAATAGACAATGGGTTAATGTCATTTATACCCTTATTTGACCTTATATGTTTTTTAAATGAATCTTTCCATTGATTTCCAAACAAGTTTCATTATGACATTTTCGACCAAATTAAGGTAAGAATGTTTTTTTAACTTATAAGATGGGTGCAGCTATCTTGCGCCATTATAACATCTTCGAAACATCCCTTACAAGCTCATAAGAATATTTTCAAAAATAAATGTTTTAGATTATAATTTAATTAATTTTAAATGATTTCTAAATAGAAAGATATATTTCTATAAAAATGTTTTTATTTCATCTATGTCAACATCCTATGATGGATTTTAAGTTTGTTTGAAGTTTATTTATTATTATACGAACCTTCTGTATTGTATTGAAGGTTTGTGATATGTTTGTATGTTTATGTTTTATTTCATACCATTCATGGTTTATGAATAATGTGTTGACATTTTGTATTCTAGTTTCAATACGAATTTTTATGTTATGTTTAAACCTTTTCATATGAGGAATAAATTAGACATAGTAAGTGACGGGTGGAGCCCGCTATAGCTCCTTGATGCATTGGTAGGTCTCATGAGACAAACTAGTTCCTTGAAACAAGGCCTCGACAAAATCTTGTTTCTAGCATTGGAACAAGGCCTTCCCTATGTGGTTATGAAGTCTAGAATTATAAATTCTTTCATTATGAAAGTGGCTATTGATATTGCATGTGATTATTCATCTAGTTTAATATCCATGTGAATAAGTAAATGGAATTATTTGATTTTATCTTTGAATATTATGCTGAAGTTTAAGCGGAAAACTCTTCTGTTTAATTATACATTTCCTTAAATGTTTTTTCTTATTTGTGAAAGTTTCCACTATATTGTTATCCTTAATTAGTATCTGAGCTCACACCTTTTTATGTTTTATTTTTCCCAGGATATGAAAATGTATTTTATGGTTGACCTGCAGGGATAGGATAAGGATATAAGTGTGTTCAAAAGGAGGACAAAATGTTGTTGATGATTTTATTACATGATGTAATGTAAAACATATGAATGTATCTAGTTTTTCTAAGGTTACTAAACTGATCAGTCATTCGAGATTTGATCCCTTGTGATCATGACAAAGTAATATAAATTGCACTGAATCTGGGTGACTAAGGTCAGGGTGTTACATTATAGGAGTTTATTCTTTTGGTATATTAATTGATCTCTTAATTTTTTTACAATATATTATTTATACAAAAAATATACCACAACTGAAAAATATCCAATTTAGAACATAAATCATAAATATTTATTTATTTATTAGATTCTTAGTTACAGTAGTTGTGATTTTATTAGAACATACATTTATTTCATAATGTCATTACAACTGATTGTATCCACTTATTTTATTACTATCTTATATTGGTCAATATATAGTTTATTAAAATGTGTTATAGTTTATTTAGTTTTAGTATTGTGTGTAGAGGAATATAATAAATACAATATTTATTTAAGGAGGGATATTTCATAAAATTTAGGGATGTTACACCACATCAATATTTTTAGCATCAAAATATGTAATCCATTACCCATAGAACAAACAATGTAATGCCCTCATTATTGGTACAAATTTAGTACTATATAAAGTAGGTATATTTGGAATAATGTAAACATATGTAAATCACACATGCACCTGAGAATAATAAAAACATGATTCAAAATTTCTTGTGTAAAGAGTGATATATTTCAAGGATGGTTAGTATAAAATGTATATAGTGATTAATTTTTATTTGATTATTTTTTAAGAATATTAAGGAATTAGAGAGTTAATATCTATATATGAAGCATGATATATACGAAATTTTGATAATTGAAAGTTGATTACAATTATGAAATGGATAGTTTCACTTAATATTGGTATTTGATGAAACTTGAAGAGCGTAATGATTAATAGTGGTGTAATTAAAGTATAATATATTTTTTGTATTTTTACATCGTAATTATACGATTTTACTTCCATAAATTTCATATTTTATAGGAAATTATCATATCTTTAGTTTATATAAATATTTTATAACTTAATTTTAAAATTCCATAATTATAGGTTTTTATAGAATTTAATTTTCTATCAGTTTCATTTATTAAAAATTAAATTTATATTTAATTGAAATCTAGAAATGTTACATCTCTTATGTTTCAAACAACAAATCTTTATCCATGGGCCAAATTGAAAATTTAGTCATGTATATATTGTTATGTTTGATTTTTTTTCTTACATAATAAATTGCCTCTTAGATATTGATATTATATCAGTAGTATAAATTTTCACTAACATATTATTAATTTTATTATGAATTGATAGATAACTCATTTTTTAGAAATGTGAAATATATTACATATAAGTATAACATAAATTTCTCATAAAATTAAAAACATTATTTATAATTTAGGATGATATATTCATATATATTTATAAAAAATAGAGTTTTGTTAATGTATTATATATAATTTATTGCATAATGTATATTTTCTCTTATGTATCAGTGAAATACAATATTTTATAGTTTTATTCTATAGAGATTACAAATTCATAATGTTTTTTCACATGGTACTATTGATTTATTCATTTTTCGCTAGTGTTATTTAAAGGATATTTAGAGGAGTAGAGGGAATCATTATGAATTGTAATTAAAATAATTTTAATTAATATTTTACATATGAACAATTACGGTTATACTTAGAAGAAGAAGAAGCCTACATAGAATAATTTTAATGATCCCCGATGATTAAGATATTTTAATATCTTTTTTAAAAATGTACATTAATTCTTTGGAAGAATTCCAAGAAATTTTTTTTAGGATATTTTAAGGAAATAATAAATAGATAATAATATAAAAGCTTAATTCCTATATAAAAAACCTTCTACTAAATAATTTTATACATGTAAGCCATTCACCTGAATATCGAAGCATCCAAAACCTGATTCAATTTAAATAATATTCCCCTTCTATTTTAAATTTTTTAATTTTTGTAGATTTATTTTAGATTCAAAACCACAGTCTCTATGATAAGTGATGGTTAATGTTTAGGGTTTTAACTATTATATTTTCATATGTTCTCAATATTTTAGATTTTAATTAATAATAGTTTTATATCATTTTGTTTATATTTTATCATTATATTTATACTATTCCATTATTCCTATTTAAAAACCACGATGGATAGTATCTAACTGAGGGTTATGGATTGTGGGAGGTTCTCTTAGTGTTCAAAACCATAACTCATAATTTCAATGTTTACTTTATATTTTTAATGAGGTATATCAAAATGTAGTGTGTTGGTGTGGTCACATTCAATGTCTCCAAGGAATGATTGTCTATATCATTTAATTACATAAAAACAGTCATTTCCTCACATATCTGGTAAATATTTTTATATTATAGGTTTTTTAGGAAAATGAGATGAAAAATAGGATGGATCTCGGTCTTGGAAGGAGTGACATAATTCATTATGTTATTAAAATCATTCATGACTATTGGGGGTTGTGATATTTTGTGTGATGAAGATATCTTCATGTCATGTTATGTATCACACTGAATATAGGGTAAGATAGTTCATATATGATGGGATTATATTTCAAATAGAATTTAAACAATGAAAAATGATATGAAGGAATTCGAGATTCCATCCATGGGACCTATGACCTTCTTTATATTTTTTTGTTTTTTAAAATTTCATTTATATTTCAATCATTCATTCTCAACACACACTCATTTCTTCCTTTTTTTTAAATATAAATACCAAAAAATAATAATAAAAAAGTTATCATAATAGTTATTCATCCCAAATATGATCCTTGAGAGATGACCTCTATCATCGACTTCGTTATACTGGGTAAATATAAATATTATTTTTTACCACCCTATGACTTGTGTACCAAACTTCACTCCAAATAGTATCCAATATCCACTTTCTTCAATCACTTCAACCATCACTCGACGAACTTATAAAAACAACTTGAAATTAAAGAGACCAAAAAAGTAAAGTAATAATAAATTTGAATTATGTGACAATAAAAAAATAAAACACAATACTTCTATCATAATCAACTCAATTCCATTATAAAATATCATCTTTTTCACTATTCACCACTTAGGGCACACAGATCTCCCAATGCACCTTATTTGTTATTAAAATTCCCCCTTTGGATTCCTTTCCTAGTGATTGAACAGAAGTCACCATAATACATAATAATGGGCCGTTAGTATATCATTTTGAGACTATGTTATAAAAATTAGTATAAGAAAAAATAATAGTGAATAATACACACAAAAAAGTCTATAAGAGTAATTAAAAATCATTTTTTATCCTTATCTCAAACATACATACTCAACGATTGTCAATAAAAACCAATTTTTTATATTTAGTTACACATATTAGAAGTTTTAAAAAACCTTCCATACACACACACACAAATAAAAACACACTTGAATCATAGATCCAGATAAAAAAATTGCATTTTTAGTGAACTCTTAGCTTTCCCCTTTTGAAAAACTCATCTAGATTTTATATTTCCAATTAATAATAGAATTATACCCACAAGGTAAAATAAATACATTTATATTATCATTTATATAATTCTAATCATTTAGAAATAATAATATAAAAACAAAATGATGAAGGGGGTCAATGTAGAGTCCCAAGATTGACGTACATGTTCATTAAATTTATTTTGCGGAATACATAATTCATGACAAAGACAGACACACAAAGACCGTATGAGTTTAGTGTCTTTGGAATATCAGAACATAATCTTATGATCATGGTTAATGATCTTCAACATCTCCCATAAAGAACTACCCCTTTTTTCCTAACTAAAACAATTATTTATATCTTTTGGAAAAGAAAACATAAAAAGGGTGAGCTAAAATGATCAGTAAGGGTAAATATTGGGAATATAAAACAAACCACAAAAATTTGAACATTAAAACATGAACATAAAGTTAGACATCAAAATTTTGAGTCATGAAATAAATCATGGTAGTACGTATGATGTAGATCATAACAAAACATTAACCATGATAGAGTAAAATGGGAATAAAACATGAAATTGTGGAGAAAATTAATTACATAATATGATTTCCATAGTATCCAAGGAATTGTTTCCAAGACCATAATTATGGAAAAAGTCCATTACTAAACCAAGTTTACATGCCATTCCAGCAATGTATTACTAAATCGGAATTACCTGTAATTCGAGTCATGTCTATCTCATGAGATATAAATATTTACCCAATTCATTCGAGAGAGATATAGGTCCCACCCATATTATAATAAAATCATTCTTATATGTTCCACAAATAATAAATCATTCATCATAGAAAACCCAATGAAATAAAATGGGATTCTTAAACATAATTCCATCATAACATAATCCATATAAGATAAATGGACTTTATAAAAATAATTACATCACAAACACAATAAAATAATATTAATTATATGGATAGAAACATAACCCTATTTAAAAGCTCCAGCATAGTTGGATAAAAATTATTATGAAACACACGGACTTAAATCTAGAAGAAAATATACTTCCTTCATCAAAAACATTTTCTTTTCTCAAAATGTCATGAAATTATAATAGAAAATAAGTTAATTGATAAAAATCTTGAAAATATATAAAGTAATAATTAAGAAAATAATTCTTTATGAAAGCGTGAATATCAGTTTATTCCGTATAAGTTAAAAAAACACTCTCCTCGTACTTTTCCCCAAAAATTCAAAAAAGTACCTCGTATGGTAAATAAAAGAAATATTCCTTCCAAAACTTGTAGTAAAAGTAAAAATGGGTAAAAATGAAATTAAACATACATTGAAGAATAATATAGATTTAATGAGAATATACATAGAAAACATGACATGGATGGTAAATTTATACCTAGTAGATACTTATGAATGAACAATCTCGGATAAAACGAGATTGGAAAAGTTATCCCTTACATTGGGTCCAATTTCTTCTATATCGTTCCCAAAATCCAGTATAGTGGGTTTAAACATATTTTAAACTTGTAAAAAAACCATAATAATATTTATGATATCATATATTAGTTACATACAAATTTATATTACCCGTTCATTTGTCAATTCCATGTAAGAGAAATGTTTTGGTTAATAATTATTTTATTTATCATATGTGTTTGGACTTGTTACTCCTCATATTATTACATAGATCATGATTTAATAACTTCCCTATTGTAAAACATGATTTATATATCATATATATTCATTATATATATATATATAATATCGATAAATGGAATGGAATACACCGTTCATAGAGACGGTAGGCCATACGTACGCATGAACGTTGTTTTCGTTTCCCTATTGAATTGGATGTAAGTAAGTAAATGGAATATAAACATATAAATAAATACATTAGAATTATTATGTCATATATATCCTGATTATTTATTATATATACTTTATAAACATTCTTGAATGGTTAACATGGAGAATGAATCTCATCATATCTTGGATATGGTAGGCTGTAAGTACGAAAGACTGATGATATCATTCCAATGATTATGGAATTGTATAGAAGTGTATGGTGTATAGTATTTCAGATGCAGTCTCATTTTACAATAATCATATATAGTTATTTCTTCCATCATTATACATGTCCAAGTATATTTCTTATGAAAAACAGATTACAATACGGTGTGGAGGAAGTAGGTCGTACGTACGCACGCGAGGTGATTTCATTTTTTCATAGGATGGATAGAAGATGAAATATGGTTGTTTCGTATTTATAATAGAATATCATTATAAAAGTGATACTGGAGTAATTAAATAATTATTAAGCAACTAATATTTAGGAAGTAGAAGAAGAAAGAAGTTTGAAAGAATCAGTAAAAGATATTACCTCTTCTTAGACGTGCCTCTTCTAAACAACCTTTTAGTGCACTAATGTTGGTCTTTTAAGAAGACTAATACCTATATTATGTTTGTAGAGAAGTTTAAAAGTAAAATTTATAGGGTTTGGAAGAGTTTGAAGGATAAAAATGGTGTGATGATGAAAGTGAGGAGGTTACCTTTTATAATAGAGGAGAGGGTCACTTTTGGAAACCTCAAAAATATTAATTTATAATAAAATCAAACCCAGTTTAAAACATTCAAAATGATTTAACATAAAATATGAGATGAGATAGGGTTTTAATATGATCAACCAATAAAATTTATACATGTTTTTTTTATTTTAAACCCTATCATTATGATCAATCCATATTTAATTTATTTAAATTTATTTGTGGTAATAATATTATAACATTTAAATGGTTATAAATACTAACTTATGTGTTGTTAATTATCCATAATTGGATACTTTATAACATTTTTGACCAGATAATTTTGAAATAGAAATCATTAAATATTTATTTCGACTTTTAGACAATTTAATAATATGTTATTTTTATAAAATATCAATAGTGAAAATTTTGACATTATTCATTTATTTAAATTTAAATAAAATCCATACAAATGATAGATTAAAACCAAAATATTTAAAATATTTTTAACATGTTATATCCATCTAGAAAATTCATGGAATACATTAATTAGTTTATATAATATTTATTTTAATAATTTTAATCCATTTATTTGATATTTTTTTAACAAAATAATTACTACAAAATTTTTGTATAATTAATTAATATATGTATTTATTACATAAAAATTAAAAATGAACTACTATGTTGAGGATAAATCCAATATCATCTATAATTATACTTTTAGTCTAATTTATCTTCTAAAAACCTAACCTTTAAAATGTTATATTTATTTGATTATGAATGCGACCACTTTGAGATCAATTAAAATAAAATAATATGAGTTTCATAATCTGTTTTGTAAGAATCCAAATGGTCAAAAAGTTGACCCTTGGAATCTTATGGTCTATATATACTATACCAATATGTTTTGGTCAGGTTTTGTGGCGTTTTGATGAGTATTATTATTTTAATAAGAACTATATAATTGATTTTTCAGTAAATAAATAATTTCTGCATCATTAATGGATAAGTTAATAAGGAAATATATATTTTTTAAAAATTAAAAATAAATTTCTATGATAAAAATAATCATTTTATATTTAAAATGATTATTAAAATTAAAATATATATTCTGTATAGCCTTATATTAAAAATAATTTTATTATTAAAGTTTGAGTGAGAGATATTTCACTTTTCGTTTAATAAAATAAATTAAATGACTTAATATCATCCAAGTGGGTCAAAATAGACACCATTTTGACCCAATTATTTTTTAATGAGAAATAGTTTAATCCCATTATAATAATACATGTTTTAGGGTAATTTTTTAATATTATAATTACCCTCAATTACTTGATTAACCTCTAATTGTGTTTAATAAAATTTACCGTAGTTGCTATTCATAATGCCCAACAGAAAAAGTATCCTATTAACATAATTTTGACATAAGAGTCCAAATATGGAATCCATTTTTCTAAATTGAAAACACGTAATTTTCAGTAATTACTTTAATATTTATCCTATTGTTGAGAAAATGAGTTTTAAATGTTAAAACAATACAAATGATTGAAATGTTTTTACCTATGAATTCAATGTTAAATTAACGCTAATAAAATTAATAATATTAAATAGTGAAAATATATTATATTTATAATTATAAACCATTAAATATTATAACTTAACCATCTAAATTATGTTGATGAAAAAAATTATTTATATGTAAAATTTAGCATATTTTTATTATTCATCAAAATAAGAATGTTATTAGAAAAATATCAAAAAACTATCCAATTTCTTTTTATAAAATGATTCAAAATAAAAAGTTTATTTTGTCAAATTGAACTTATATACATGTCAAAAACCAGATATAAAATGGGTGCACCCTCAAAAGAGAGTAAAACTGCATTTTTTTTTTGAAAAATACTTCTTTTATCCAAATAATTGATTTGGTTATCATATCTTGTGTAAGACGAATGATAATGTTATATAAAATTTAAAATGTGGTTAATACTATTCATAATGGAAATGTTATATGATATTTAAATAATAATATAACAATATCAAGGAAGGTCGCTCTTTCATGTAATGCTAGCAGAGTCAGTGTTGAGTGCAGTGAAAGATTAATTTGGTTATACGTATAACATAATCCAAATGTAGTTCATTTTTAAATTTAACAAAATATATACTTAAGGTTGCGTTGAATAATTTCTATCAAACAAATAAGAAATTATATGTAACAAGATCCAAGAATAGTGTTGCGTATACTACAAGATAATACAGGGTTTCATATAGAGCACGATAATCTTATTTTAGTGTACAATAGAAGACATGAAATGAATTAATATAATCCATCTTCTAAAATCTCAGGGTGTTATTTTCTACATCCATTCTAATGAATTTCTCCCTTGAAATTCATTAAGGTTATAAATGGTTTACTACATGAATGTTTCATTCATAGAAACCCACATCATAGAAAGGAATACAAAAAAATTATTTTTAAAAAGTAAAGTAAGAAACATAATGGTTAACAAAATTAACTCATCATTGGGTTTCCAAATAGGAGAACATAGGTGAAAACATGGATATGGAAGAGAAATCTATCAATCAAGTTCTTATGGAGAGTGGTAGAGAACATGGCTAAGAAAAATTGGACAATCACAATGCCATAAATTTGTTATGATCTAAGGTAGCACTTGATTAATTGGATATGGGGTACTTGGATACCATTTCTTGGTTTTCAAGATCATTTTCTAAAGATAAGAACATGAGAAGAAGTACTCACCTGATTTTAGTACAATCTCATCAATGGTCGTTCCTTTAACAATTTACACTTAAACTCTAATTTAATGAAATGAAATCGAATTTTTCATTTGAGAAGTGTTTTCAAATCATGTGATAGAATGATAGGTAATTCAATTTGTCTCAATAAAAAGGTTTTCACAAGCTATCAAATATACATAAGTCTATCTATGGTGAGATAAATCATATATGGTTTCAAAAAATGGACTTAAACGTCATTCATCAAAACACTTAAATGAAATAAAACTAATTTATACTAACTAGGGACTTATTATAGGCCAGTGGTAGGAAATAAAGCCCTGTACCACTTCGGTTATGTGTTCAATTCCCAAGACCTTGTCTGATGTGATAGGTTTTCTCCCATCATACGGGATGTCCTATTTCTAAAACTATACTATTTTAACATTTCAGAAATAAAAATAAAAATATTTTTCCTTAAATAATACTATATGATGTCCAAATTAATCTATTCCCACCTTTAGGCTTATCCAAAATACATTTGTACAATCTCAAAATACAAAGAAAATAATTACTTGAAAATTCATTTACCAAGCTTGTGAATGCCATACTTTATCACCCATATATCATAAGATATATCATTTTGGTCAGATTACAAATATGTGAATACCATACTCATGTATTCTCTTGAAACATGTATTACAATATAACCATTCTGAAAGTAAGAATGCTGTCAAAAGTTAACTCTTTCCACATACCAAAATCCAAAATGACTATATACTCAAACCATGATATCACTTTGTCCTTTTATCCATAATGAGAAAATTAATACTATATAACATATTATTTTATCCTTATCCCTTCATTATACACATATCATCTGCTTTCAAAAAATATGTCAATCACTTTTCATGGTTATTAGTACAATATACTTATGGAAAACCACATAGACCAATACATAGATATTATAATATACCATAAAAGTACCTCAACAACATTATTCATGAATTCACACACATAAAATCTTCAATCTATACTGTTCATTTATTGGCATGGAATAGGTCCTTACTCGATTTAGAAGTAACCACATAAGTCCGGGTATTGAGTCTGTAATTCTCGTGTTCTCCATGGATAAGACATTGAAATACATGGAATTCTATCACCCTATTAAGCTTTTACCCACACAAATAACATCTTCTCCTCTAATTGATGCATTACTCAAGATTATTCTTCCCTTCTTCTTGATATGTAGGAAGCTTTATCTTCTTTCCTCTATGTTCCTAACCATGAAAAAATGCATGAAAATATATCGTCCTCTTATTTTATGACTTAAGAATACACATAAAGTTCAATTATTCAATCATATACCATGATGTATGATTCAGAATAATGACAGAATCCTTCACGTTAGTCAATACACAATTTCGATGCTCATAGTCACCAATTTGTTCATTAGATTCAATGTTCACCCAATTCCTTCTGGTTCCCTCCATTGACTAAAACACCAAAATAATAGTGTGAGAGGAATAAATCATATTAGGAAAACAACATATCAAGAGGAAATACATTAAATCTATAACATTTTAGGTTTGATCCTAGGTAACTCATGACTGTTACCATAATTCTAGGAATTTAACCTATTGTTATACTTAACCTTAGGGACATCTCTATTATTACCCTAGAAATATCTCTAGGGATCTCAGAAAACTATTCGCATCATAGATTCCAAATGTTTACTAAAAATTCACTCTAATACCAACTATAGTGAACCAGGCTTGACATACATAGACATTACATTTCTTTTTCAGAATACTTAATACATGAAAAAAATAGACACCCAAAGACCGTATTAGTGTAGTGACTTTGGAAACTCAGAACATAATCTTCCATTCATGGTAAAATATCTTCAATATCTCCCATAAATATCTTCCGCTTTTGTTTTCCTACCTAAAATATTCATTATATCCTAAGGGAAATAAAACATAAAAAGTGTGATCTCAAATTCTCAATAAGGGTAAACATGGGGAACATAAAACAAACCATAAACATTTGAACATAAAAACCTGAATATAAAGTTTAAACATCAAAATATTGATTCATGAAATAAATATTGGTAGTACGTAAGTGATAGATCACAAAATAACATTATCTATGATAGAATAGCATGGTAATGAAACATGGAATTGTGGAAAACCCTTAAGAACATAATATGATTTCCATCGTATCCAATGCATTGTTTCCAATACCATCATTGTGGACAAAGTCCATTACTAAACTGGGTTTACATGCCATTCCAGCCATGTATTACAGAACCAGATTTACCTTCCATACCAGTCATGTTTCTATCATGGGATATAATTCCTTACCCAATGAATTGGAGGGAGATATATGTTCCACCCAACCCATAATGAAATCATTCTTATAAGATCCACAAAATGAAATTCATTCATCATAGAATAACCCATGAAATAAAATTGGATTTTGAGACATCATTCAATCATAACAAAGTCCATATAAGATTTAAGGACATTATAAAAATAATATCATCATAACACAATCAAATAATAGTAATTATAGATATTGAAACATAACCATATTTAAAATCTCAATCTTTGATGGAAAATAATGTTGATGAAACACTTGAACTTAGTTGTGGGGGAAAATATCCTTTCTTATTCAAAAACATTTGCTTTTCTCAAAATTTCATGCAATTTTATAATAAAATTTATAAATTAAAAATAAACATAAAAAAGTTTGAAGGAATCATTATGGAAATAATGCTTTATGAAATTGTAAAAATATGTTAATGACATATAAGTTAAAAAACATTCACCTCGTACTTTTCCCTGAAAAGTCAAAAAGTACCTCATATGGTAAATAAAAGATAGAATCTTTCAAGACCATCTTGTAAAAGTCAAAATGTGTAAAAATGAATTTAATGATACATAGAATAATAGTACACATTTTATGAGAATATATTTAGAAAACATGGATATGGATGATAAATATATACATAGTAGATACTTACGAATGAATAATATGGAATAAAACGAGATTGGAAAAGTTATCACTTACCTTAGTTCTAAATTCTTCAGTATGTGTTAAAAATGATGGTATAGTGGTTTTAAACTATTATTAACTTGTAACATAACCATAATAATATTTATGATATCATATATTATTTACATACAACTTTATATTACCCGTTTATTTTTCAATTCTATGTCAAAGAAACTTTTTGGGTAATAATCGGTTTATTTATCATACATGTTTGGAATTTTTATTCCTAATATTGTTACATAGATCATGATTTACTTACATAACTAATTTAAAAAATGATTTATATATCATATATATTTAGAAAATATTTAATAGATCGATAAATGGAATAGAATACACCATTCATGGAGACGGTAGGTTGTACGTATGCATGCACACTATTTTTGATTCCCTATTGAATTGGAAGGAAGTAAGTAAATGAAATATACATATATAAATAAATCAAGTAGAATAATTATGTCATATATTGCATAATTTTTTATTATATATACATTATAATAATTCTTGAATGGATTCCATGGAGAATGAATCTCATCACATTGTGGAGATGGTATGCCGTATGTACGCACGAGCAATGAAATCATTCCCATGATTTTTGAATTGTATTGATGTGTATAGTGTATAATATTTCAGAATATATAAATTTTTTCAAGAATCATATATATTTATTTCTTCCATCATTATAACCTTCAATTTATATTAGTGATTGAAAATAGATTACACCACAGTGTGGAGACGGTAAGTCGTACGTACGCACGCGTGGTGATTTCATTTTTTCTTAGGATGCATAGAAGATGAAATATAGTTTTTTAATATTCATAATAACATATCATTATACAAGTGATATTGGATTTCTTACTTAATAATGAAACAATTCATATAGAAGAAGTAGAATAAGAATGAAGTTGTAATGAATCAATAAAGGATATTAACACTTCTTGATCGTGCCTTTTCTAAACCTCTTCTATGGGAACTAAAGATGGTGTTTTAAGAATACCAGGACCCCTAGTATGTTTATAGGGATGTTTAGAATATAAATTTATTGGTTTTGGACTAGTTTTAAGGCTCAAAATAGAGTGAAGAAGAGAGGAAGAGGTTCCCTTTTATAAGAAAAGAGAGGGGCAGTTTTGGAAACCTCAAAATAATAATTTACAATATAATCAAAACCCACATAAAAACCTTATAAATGTCTCAATTTCAATGATGATATTATATAGGGTTGTAATATCATCAAAAATTAATATTTAGACAAGTTTTTTATTTTATTTTAAAACTTATCATTTTGATTTATCCGTATTTAATATATTTAATTTTATTTGAGGTAATAATATTCTAAATTTTAAATTATAATAAATACTTACTCATGTGTTAGAAATTTTCCATAATTGGATACTTTATGAAATGTTATACCATATAATTTTCCGTTTTTAATTTTTAAATATTTTTGGGATTTTTAAACAATTTAATAATATGTTATTTTTATAAAAGATTCCATATAGTCAATTTGGCACTATTCATTTATTTGAATTTAAATAAAATCCACATAGATGATAGATTCAAACCAAAATTTTTAATACATTCATAAAATGTTATATTAATCTATATAATTAGTTGATATCATTAATTAGTTCATATAATATTTATTTTGATATTTTAAACCATTTATTTGATATTTCTCTTAATAAAATAATTACTACATCATTTTTATATAATTATTTAATATACTTATTTATGTCATAAAAATTAAAAATAAAATACAAAGATGAATATAAATATATTATATTTAATAATAATACTTTTAGTAGAATGTATATTCTAAAAAAACAAACATTTAAAATGTTATATTTATTAAATTATGAAGGTGACAACTTTGACATCATTTAATATAAAATAATATAGGTGTCATAATATGTTTTCTAAGGCTCCAAATGGTCAAACATTAGACCCTTGGATGGTTATGGTGTATATATACTCATCCAATATGGTTTGGTCACGTTTTTGAGCCTTTTTATGAGTACTATTATTTTAATAAAAACAATATAATTGATTTTTCAGTAAATAAATAATTTCTGCATCATTATTGTATAACCTATTAAGGTAATTATATATTTCGTAAAGATTAGAAATAAACTACCATGATATGTAAAAAAAATTATGTTTCAAAAGTTTATTTATAATTGAATTTATATTCTATATAACCGAATATTAAAAATAGTTTAATTATTAAGGTTTGAGTGAGATATATTTCACTTTTCATTTGATAAAATATATTAAATGTCTTAATCTCATCCAAGTGGGTTCCAATAGATACCATTTCTACCCAAGTTTTTTAGGGAAAAATATAGTCATCCAATTATATGAAGACATGTTTTTGGGTAATTTTATAACATTATTTTTACCCTTAATTACCTGATTTACCTATAACTTTGGAAAATAATGTTTACCGTAGTTACTTTTCATAATGCCCAAAAATAAAAGTAGTCTATTAACAAAATTTGGACCTAATTATTCTTAATATGGAATCCATTTTTTCAAATTCAACACACATAATTTTTAATAAATAATTTAATATTAATTCTGTTGTTGAGAAAATGGGTTTTAAAAGTTAAAACATTGCAAAATATTGAAATATTTTTACCTATGAATTCAATGTAAAATTAATTCTAATGAATTAAAGTATATTAAATGGTAAAACTATAATCTATTTATAGTTTAAAACCATTAAATATTATAATTTATCCATATAAATTATCTCGATGAAAAAAATAATTTTAGGTAAAATTTAGCGTAAATTTACTATTCATCAAAATATGAAAGTTACCAGAAAAATATCAAAAATTTATCCAAAATTTTTTTATATCCTGATTCAAAATCAATGGTTTATTTTTTATTTTAATACTTATAAACATTTAAAAAACTATATTTAAAATTAGTGTGCCATCAAAAGGAAGTAAAAATGTTTTTTTTGAAAAAAACTTATTTTAACCCAAAAATTGATTTTGTTCTCATATCATGTGTATGATTAGTGATAATGTAATGTAAAATTCAAAAAGTGGATAATAATAATCCTAATGGATAGTTTATATCCCATTTAAATAATAATATAATAAAATATCATTGTTTAGGGAAACTCATTATCGAGTACAACACAAGTTGTCAAGGAAGGTCGCTCTTGCATGTAACACAAGACAAGTCAGTGTTGCGTGTAGTGAAAGATTCCTTTAGTGCTGTGTATAAAATAATCCAATCATAACTCATTTATACGTTGAAAAAAATCTACACTCAATGTTGCGTAGAATAATTTCTACCAAATGAACATGAAATTGTGTGTAACACGAGCCAAGAATAGTGTTGCGTATACAAAAAGCTAATTTAGTGTTGCGTATAGTGATAGAAACTCTAAGGGTAGCATAAAACATAAGAAATCAAAAAAATTTACAGAATCTATCTCATAAAATCTAATGGTGATATAGTGAAATTATTCCTTTTCTTTTTATAATTTGAGGTTGGAATCTTATAATTAACCTTAATATTTGAAATTCATCATTAGGTAATGGTTTGATAGAAGCCTATTCTACTTTATCCATTTTAATAATAGAATAAACCAATAAAAAATTTAATTCATCCTTATTATTGATATAATATTATGTGGTATCAATTTTCTTTGATCAAGAATTTATGAAAAGATTTATTGAAAGAATAATGGCACTTTGATTACCACATCCTACTAACAAGGGTGACCTCACTTTCATATTGTGATCCTTAAGGCGTGTCTTCACCAAATTAAATTATGGGGTTTCATTAATGGTATAAAAATATGAAAATTTCACAATATTCATGGTAATAGAATTATTATTTATCATATATGAAGTGAAAAATTTTTACCATAAAAAAATAATCCACTAAATATGGATTTGTTATCATCAAATCTTCCTACCAAATCTGTAATATCCTACCTAAATATGTTAATTTTTATTTTCATATTATAAATAAATCAATAATAATTACTTCCATTAATGTAACTTAAAATTATCTTTAGTAAAATTAGATTTATTTACCTAGGGATACATTGATATCTTGAATAAAATGTAGTAACGTAGAAAATATATGGTATGTAATCCATCAAGTAGGTAAAAATAATATTCAATTTTCTAACCCCATTTTGGTCAAACTAGTTTTATCACTCTGTTTTTATTGTAATAATTTCTAATAAAATTATGTTATACAATATTTACATTTTATCTCCAATAATTCTACAATAGTTTTAACAAATATTTTCCTTGAGAAGGAAAAATGTGATCTCTCCATTGAGATATTTAAAGACCCAAGAAATACATTAACATCGCCAACAATGAAATCTCAAACAAAAATATAATTTTAGAAGAAAATTCACATGAAAAAAATCTTTATTTCTATAAATGAAAATAACATCCTCATATATGATATTAAAATGATATTTATTCAATATATCATTAATATATTGTTTGTTGTTGACTCATTATTTCATGAAATACAGTGACATAAAGCCTAAGAAATGTTTAAAATAATAATTCAATGAGGAATTTATAACTCTTAAAACAAATAATTCAACCATAATACATATATTAAATATTATCTAAGAAAAACTGATTCAATTTTCGTAATACACACTTCCTATTCATGATCACCAATTTGAAAGGCCAACATGACATTAATTTTTAAAACCATGTAACGTATTTAATTGTAGATAACAAGAAATATCATTATAGATTCATTTTAAAAAAATATAATTTTGATATTAATGTATTCAACAAAAGGACAACCTTTGTATAAAAGCCTTTTTTTCTTCCATTTGAATTCCCCCTTCTCCTTCAACATGTTATGAAATTCCAAATTATTTATCCTAACATTCTTATTTAATGGATTTCGAACAAAATATCAATTCACTTATTCTACAACTGATCAAATAATATATTAATATATTGAATCTGATCATTATTCTTCAGATCTCCATTCAAACTACATTGTTTGAATTTGGATGTAAATGATGTGTGGGAATCTACCCTCTGTAAACATGTTATTTTAACCAATTTAACACAATCACCAATGATGTTTTGGACCTCCACCTTGTTATTAAACCTTTGATAAACTGAATTTTTTATTATTCATCAATATATAAGGCTGAATCACCATCTCTTTCAAATCCATCACTTAAATGTTCAATATTTTTTAAATTTAATGTTACTTATTCAAATAATATATTATTATTAATGTCATCATTATTAAGTCCTATTTTATATTCACACATATTAAATGTGTTTATTATTCTATATCTCCGATCATCAATACCACATCATGAACCAATATCGATGATTTATTTTTTTTCACAATATTTAAGACAACGTGACCAAGGATTCTATACCACAACTCATTCTACTCAATTATGATGATAGAATGATAGGAGAGTATAAAACAACTGGGGCTGGTGGTGATTCAATCCAATCCAACAACAATAACTATCTTAAAAACGACGTGATTCTCATCACCAGTTAGTGTTAATTGATCTTTATAGTGATGATGTTGTTAAGATACATGGATTGAGAAATAAAAAAAATTTATAAAATGGGTTTTACATGGTTTACAAAACCTTGTTATCTTGTGTCCAATCCTGGGTGTATAGTGGTTATGATAACACTAACCACATTACAATTTATTGTTAATGGAATAACGAATGGTGTAAGTGGATTGTATTATACTATAATAACATGATAAATTACAAGAATCAATAAGTTGAATGATCTTATATTTATCTACCTCATGTTCATCCATAGTTAGAATTTGTATTTCAACCTAGTTCTGATCCAAAAAAACATAATACATCTTACTCATAATTCTATTAAAATACGAAGTTATTTCTTTGTTTCAAAGTACACACTCTTTTAGGTGAGTCTACACATATTTTTAATCCTAACATGCATTATAGCGTGATAGTTGTTGTTGTAGTAGGATCCTTAGATCCAAAAGACATGGAATATTAAATTCCAATTATCTCGAAGGATCTGGAAATATATTTCATATTATTCACATAGTTTCTACTATATTTTTTTAAATCTTTTAATTCACCAAAACCAACATTCCACTAATCTATAACAGTAATACTCATTATAATGTGGAAAAAGAAATGTTAAATTGAATTCCTCGAATATCATATAATAAAAAAAACAATACCATATTACCCATGTTTTAGTGGCATGGTTCCTCATGTTGTGGTGTGATATTATTCAATTCACCACCCCTTAAAACATGTACCATTTCCTCATTATTTGAGGCTATAAGACTTTCCAAATTTGCATAACACTAAACATTACCACAGTTACTACATGATTCAATATAATACTTAGGTACACCTTTATTTAACCATTATGGTGTAACCATATCATAAATATAGATATTATTATCACATTATATTCCTTCATTTATTACATAAAATTAACTCTATATATCATACAGTCTCAGTAAATTAACTAATTCTACAATCTACATATTCATTGTGTAACATATGTCTTCATTGTGTGATATAACACAAGTGAGATTAAATCATTTCTACATAGTAGTAACTAAATAATTAATCGTTATCATGTTAATAAATGTATTACATATATGATATTTACTCATAGACATAATGGAATTATTATCTACTTCATGAACTAATTTTTCATCAGTAATAGAAATTCATTCATATGAATTTTCAATCAACTCCAATGTAATTACCACACATCCAAGAGATTGTTTACGAAAAAATCAATATGAAATTATCCCCATATCATGAATGAATTTAATTAATAATTATTTTATAAAATTCGACTAATATAAAGGCCATCTAAGAACCTCACCATATGATAGAAAGATTAGTGTGAGATAAAACCATCCCTCAATATATGTTCAATTCTATTTGTACCATGTATCATTTAAGATCAACTTAGATTCCCCATTTCAATTCATAATATGAGGTTTCTTCAATAACCAATATTATCCAAGATTCTCAAAGGAATCCTTAATATCAACCTTTTTTTTAGAACGAAGAAAAATATCAAATGAGCTCTTCACCAATGTTTTGTTGCCAACACCTAAAGATCCCATTTATTTAGAAGTCTCATCACCTCATCCCTCAATGATGATCACCTGAATAAAAAAGTAGATTTTCTCCCTCATTTCAATAATATATCCATATATATTCTCTCCCCTTTTAACAAATTTAACAAAATAATAGATAAAAAATAATAATGAAACCTCATTTGTGTTTTTGAAACGAATGAACTGAAAACAACACTAATGTGTATAAAAAATAAACACTCATTTATTACTCCTAAAACATTTCCATATAATTTTATTTTCAGATTGTTTCATCCAAACATAATCATGTTCCATTAATCTAAGAGTGGTAAAATCCTTATTTTTATGTGTTATGAAACACAACTTCATTTCATAAAGAAATAACCTAAATAATTTAAATTTCTATGATCAAAATATCCTTTACAATTTATATCAGTTTATGAAAAAAGATTTGTTGTTGAGTTATTTTCATACCTAAAGACATAATATATTATTTTGTTTTCTATATTAGATGATTCATTTTTTTAGATCATAAGAGTTATAATGGATACAAAATTAAGTGGGGGCGGAGGTGAAATGGGCTATAAAAATTAAATATAATTAAAAACAAAACTCCATTCTTACAGTTTATCAGACATAAATTGTGTATAATGTTCATAAAAACTTATAAGGGATTTTGAGTTTTTCCACTAAAATAAATTATACAACATTTTATGAATATAAAATTTCTTAATAATTTTCACATTATAGAAATACAACATCTGATAAAAAGTAATATAAATAAATCAAGAAAAATTAAAAATGAATTACAAAAGATTATTAGATGATTCTTCTACTATTTAAACTTATGATATTTTGATTCCAATAAATTTTGACCTTAGGTATCCATAGTTTTACATCAAAAAATATAGTATTTCTTTCTTATATAGGAAATACATACATCTAAAAATTGTAATAAGCTCTATCATTTTATACCCATAATCCATCAATCCAAACCAAAATTTGTCATAAAATAAAAATTTATGAAGGTTTTAATGAATTTTAAATCCTCATAAATATTAATTAAAAAACTCTAAAGAATATTACAAAAATAATGTATTGATTTATTTAGAAGAGAAATATTCAGACGGATTGCGTTCACAAAATGCATCAGTCCGCAGCTCCTTGAATGAACCTATTTTTACACCACCCTTTTCAATGGTCATATTTCCATGATTCTTGGAGTTGGTTTTAGAAACCTCAAATAATGATCAACTTAATAGCTCATCAAATACATATCCATACAATGTCATTTCGAAACCACCATTAAAATAATATAAAAATGTATTTTATCTGATAGAAATAATTGTTACTCTGGTTATAATTTTTTTATACTGATGAAATAAAACATGTTAGAAAAATGGATTAATCCTAGTTACACTAAAAACCTAGATTCATTCATACCGTCAGTCTATATTTTCTCATAAAAATAGACAATATGATTCCATTCTAATAGAAAGCAATGGGCCAATCTGATGAATTGAACATAGATCTATCTAATGGAAAAAAATATGTAATTTCAATGACCTAAATTTTTTTATTCTAATAGATTAGACTAATATAGAATTTTTATATTGTCATTTTAGAATGATTTCTTTATTCTTTAGAATAAATTATTCTCTAAAAAATCATATAAACGACTTGGGAAATATAATGATAGTAAAAAATATTTTATAATAATTTGTTGTCATATTCAAAACTGAGCAAAAAAATTTTATAATGTAAATCTGTTGGAAATTTTTTTTTTACAGTTTTAAAACCAGAAAAAAACTAACAACTTTTAAAAATTTACAGCATAATTTTATTTAAGAACAATTCCCCCTTTATATTTCCTATCTCCCCTTTCTTTATGATTACCTTTTTTAAAAAAACATTTTTCTAAAAAAAGATAAGATAAATTATTCAACAAAAACTACTTTAAAAAGTTCTCTTATCCTAAAAATAACTAATCAAACAATCAATAATATGTCTAAATACTTCTAACACAATCACTTCCCACAAATACTTTTTCACCATTATGACTTTTGAAAATCGAGATAAGAGATATAATATACCCAAAATATAAATAATAAATATACTATGAAACAATTTATGAATGATAAACATTCTTCCAAAATAAAATATTTAACGGGAAGATTATTCCAACCAAAATCGGAAATCATTCAGTCAAGTATTTATATGAATTAAAATTCGATAAAAAACATTAAATAGCTTTTTTTAATTAAAAAATCAATAAGAGTACAAATAAATTAATTCATTAGTTTTTAAATATTCTTTACAATAAATTTCATCTTTTTGAACTCTTCTTGATTTTTCACAACTTCTAGTGTAATTTCTTCCATCATTGAATGTCTTCGTTCAAGTACATCAAATATTATTAGTTATTACATCAGTCTATTAATATCTTCTTTGAGAGGATGGTTATAGGAATTAAAAAATTCCCTCCAATTATGAAATTCTTCTTCAGGCAAGGAGTTCTTCTATTTTAGTTCTGAAACATCATCATATTGAGATTCTGATAAACCCTTGAACTACTCATCATGTTTAAACATTGAATAAACATTGGATGAAACGTTTTTAAAAGAATTACTAATATATAAATAATTAATATTTATAATATTGATCTTTCCGTCATGAAAATTCAAATACCATTCAGTGTCATTATATTATCTAAAAATACACTTCAATGTTCTTATTTCAGACTAGTATTCAACTTTAAAATCCATGATATCAGCCTTTTTCTACAAAATATTTTCATCTATCTTATTTAGAGCATCCAATTATTCAAGAAACATTATACACTTCTAGATATTCTTACACCCAGATTATATATTTGAAAGATAAAAAATACAATAAAAAACATTTTCCAATAATTAATTGATGTAATTGATCCATGATTTAATTTTCTAATAGGAATGAGTAGCTTTTGAATCTTTTGAATCCAAAAAAACATCCAAAACATGTGTCCTCTATGTTCAAGAAGATGAATTATGCTTCCCATTTTATTTATCTTTTTCAAAATTTGAAACTTCTATCACATCAATGTTTCTAAAATTATTAGCATTATCTAATACTTTGGTATGATATTGTTAATTTTAAAATTCCTTTTATGAAGTCACTTCTTTGTATAAATATTAAAGTCATCATATTTCTTTGATTAAGAACTAAAAAAGAATCTTTCTTTATAACTCATTCTTTATTTTATTTCTTCCATTGATTCCTATAGAGAAGTTTCTTTAGATTCTTCTCCCACTAATCTTTCTATCTTATTGGGAAATATTAATCACTTCTTAAATTATATTTTCCAAGAATCTTCACATATGCCTTAACCTTAATAACTTTATCTGAAACAACTTTTTCATCATAAATAAATTTTTATTTCCATTTACAAATAATGAAATAATATTTATAAGTTTCAACAAATTTATGATCCTTAAGAATTGGTTGAGAATAAAAAATTGGTGGTGGAATATGTTTATTAATTGACAGTGGAGAAATTGTGATATCACATTTTCAATACCCTCCAATAAAATGGATATATCCTCAAGATTTTTACACTACCTTTATATTAAATTATAAAATTTCACATTTTCAAATATCTAATTTTGTTTTTTATTCTTCTCAAATGATTTCAACACTTCTTTGGTTCTCTATTTTAGATCTAAGGCATAAACCTTGTCTAAACCAAAGTGTAGTTCACTGAATATTTTCACTAAATTTATTCTTATTATCTATTAATAAACATCTTGAAATATAACATTAATTTTATTCTTCACCATGGGAGAAGAAGAAAAAAATTTCCTCTTTTCATGAACTTTCTCTTTTAAATGATGAAATTTGACAACAAATGCAACCTTTTCCAATTTTTAGAAAACATTTTGATCTCCTACATAAAAAAATATTTCATTATTGAAATTGTTTCTCCACTTATCAACTAATCCTTTTATCTCATCACCAATGATTTGTTTTTTAAAATCATTACAACCATAATGTTTATAAATATTTAGTAAAGAAAACATAGCAATTAAAAAATTATCAACTTCATAGAACTATACTTAATTGCTTCAAATAATAAGAAAACATACAAGACTAGAGGTATCATCATCATAATCATTTATAAATCCAATATGAAGAAGATAAAATCCTTTAATGAATATAAGTAACTTTTTCATGGGATTAATTCACCACACAAGCATAATGAAATAACTCTTGAATCTAGTTTCAAATGATATAATATCTTAATTATATAATATGTTGGGATCCAAGTGGATTAAACCATAACATTTTCATAACTTTCTAACTTCTATAAAATTGTATGACTTACAAGAAAGGATTCTTGAACTAATGTTACTTTGATAGGTTTTGAATCATGTTGAGAATATAAATTTTATGACCCATAAAAAATATTAAATGCTATAACATATTGATCATATTAAACACTAAATTTAATAGAAATAATATAATTACATTCCAATAGCATGGTAATGAAGATTTAAATATTCCTTCCCAACAAAATCCTTCTCCCAAATTTTGAATATTATAGTATATTTCAATAAGGATTGAATTTTATCCAAGAATATATTCTCTGTCAACCATTTGATCACAAATTCACTTTTAGTAATATATTTGGGGTGGAAATTTTGATATTATTGAACTACATGAAAAGAAGTGATTTGTTGAAGCAAAATCAGATCAGATAGACGGAAAATATCAGAATGGACAAAGATTTGAAAGATGAGGGTCATCAACTATATAAGAAATTGATGTGGGATATGATGAACCACTCATGTATTTATAGGCTTGGAGTGACGATTCTACATCAAATGACCTAATTTATTATATTCAAAGACAAATATGACTCGACAAATGAAATTCATCGAGCAAAGATTTAAAAATATTTGTGAACACTATTTATTTTTTTTATTTTTTTTATTATACACAATGTTTTTTCCAGAACTAAAAACAATATGATTTGTAAAAATTTAATTTATAAAATTTAAACAACCACAATACCAAAGAAATAAATCCTAGTAAACATCAATGATTGGAAACTACCTATCATAGTGAAAATAAACTTTCTATGGGAAAGTAAGTATGGTAATTGTACATCACGTTTTTAAGAAAAATTCAGTAATTATAAAAATAGGATATTTTAAAAAATATAGAAAATTTATTAAAACTAAATAATTTAGTTAATCCAGATATCTATAGAGTTAGTCAATTGGATTTTTTTTGATATAATTAAAAAAATTAGACTAATTAAAACAAAATATGATTTTTTGTAAAAAAACTATTTTTTAGAAAACCAAAACATATATATTACTCATTTTAAAAGGATTTAATTAATGTATGTATAATGGTAAATAAGATGTTGATATGAATGATCACTTAGTATTCACCATTCATAGATTCTGTTTAATATATTCAAATCTATCAAAACTGGGGTATTTTATAAAATATCTACAACTAGTTCTTCAATACTGAATTATTTTAAAATAATATCATTTTTATGTGTGTTATTATAAAGGAAATATTTTATTATATATATATTTTTCTTGTCAAGGATTTGTTGGGTTTTTACCTCATTCTATGGAACATTTTTTATCACATAAATGTTTAGTTTTACTCAAACTATTGACCAAGTGAATTATTGTTTTGTTCTTAGATAACACTTCATCACAACAACATCAAGGTTAGAAATATTCAAATTTAGATGTAAAAAGTGTTTCTATGTGTTTTTTTCTTTCTAGACTGTTAAAATAAATCTTCTCCTAGGAAATAAATTGTTCCTCATGTTATTTTGTTATCCACTTTACATCGACCAATGATAGAACACAAAAACAATTTATATCAAAATAATTTATGGAAGAGTAAAATAAACCTAATACCATAGTTCCCTTTAGATAAAAAAAAGTTTATATGATTATGGTGAGAATCTTTTATATTACATTAATATCAATCACACAAGAGTGCAGAAAACATTTAATTTATATGACTAACTATTATGTACAAGAATATACTAATCATACCTATAAATATATATTGATCAACTTGTTTTATATATTCATAAATATCTAAACTATTTGAGGTTTTTATAGGAATAGTAAAACTTTTCGTGTTATTGTAATCAAATTTCTGAAGAATATATTTTTATATAATTATGTTGAGATATTTTATTTATTTCTAGTTTTTTTTTGAAATGTGAAAACCTATAACATATCAAGGTTCTAACATCATGATCATGTCAAACTCTGATATTAGAATATATGACAAATAACAAGTAAGATACTTATGAGTTAAAAAAATTATAATGTTATCAACATAAATTTGAAAAATGATTATGTTTTTAGAATATTATATTATTAAACATACTGGATCCCCTCAATCATATAACAAAGTTAATTTTAACAAAAATATAGTTAATATATTATAACAACCTATAGGGCCCAATTTAAGCCCATAAAATTCCTCAATATGTCTAAAAACATGTTCTAGAGAACTTATATATTAAAAAAATTGGTTTTTTTAACATAAGATTCATAATATACAAATCATTTATGAAAATCACACTTCACATCCATTTGAAAAAGTTTGAAATTATGAAATGTTGAATATTTTAGAAATATAATAATAAATTAAAGTCATGATACTGGGGTATACATTTACTTATAATCGATTCCCTCTTTTTGATTATATCCTTAAGAAACAATTATATCTTTTCTTCTTTCTATTATTCTATTTTCATAACATGTATTACAAAAAACCCATTTTACACTTGCTATAGTATAATATTTTGTTTTTCTAACCAAATTCTAAACAATATTACATTAAAACTCATTAAGTTCATCTTGCATAGATTTTATCCAATCATTATCACTTAAATCTTCATCAGATGTTCCAGGTTCGAATAGTGAAAAAAATTAGAATGTCCAATTTTATTTATTAAGGAACTTATTATTCAAATAGGTTGATATAAATCATCCATGATATTATAATTTTGATAATTAATATGTATAATTTACTTATTAGGTTTATAAAATTTAGTTCTTTAACTACATGATGAAATTATTATTAAGTTAGAGCTTCATAAACATATTCTTAAATTGTTTTCTCATGAGAAGAACATTGCAACATATGTTCAAAATATGTTTTTGAATTAACATATCATGATTTGGATTGAGGTTGATTGAAAATAAAGTAATGTATTCATAATATTTTACATGTATTGTTTTCTAAATAGTACATGTCATTTTATTAAAGACTCTATATTGATTAAAATTCATAGAATAACCAAAAAACAATCCTTAATCTTATTTTATAGAAAAAATATGTAAATTATCTTTAGTATTATAAATAATGACTTCGATCCAAAAATATTGTATTTAGAATGTTTTGGTATTCCTACAATCCAAAACTCACAAGTATTATTAGTAATAAATGGGCATATTAAGACATGATTAGTTGTATTAAATGTAGTAATAATGCTTCATCCCAATTTTTTAACAAATAAGTATTCAGTAAACATGGTTTTTTGTAATCTCATGATTAATTCTATTTATTATTTCACCTGTACCATTTTATATTGAATTATAGGTGCTGATAAATTATATATTATACCATTTTTAATAAAAATTTTAAATAATGAATTTTTAAATTGTCTAACATGATCACTACAAATATTTACCAAGTATAGATTTTTATAACTTTTAACTCAGTCTACATATTTTTTAAAAAATAAAAATGATTCCGACATCTTTGCTAGAAAATAGACCCACGTAGGTCTAGTCTAATTATCAAAAAATGTATTTTACACAGATAAATCCTATTTGTATAAGAAAAAAATTTATATATGTAGTAATTGTAAATCAATAGAGGTTAATACTTCACAAATAGATTTAAAACATTACTTATGTTAATTTTTTAATTAACAATGATAAAAATCTTTTGGATTATACAACATAAGTTATGATTGATCGTTAAATAGTCATTTATTAGATAGTTAATCTATAGTTATAACGTTATGGTGTCCTAATATTCTATTCTATATCCATGATTGATCTTCCATTTCATATGTTCATGGTATATCATTGATCTAACAGTCTTATATGTTATGTGTATAAACTTTTCCATATTGTTTAAAAAATGAATAAATTAATATTTTTAACTATAAAAATTTCATTAATACTTGCTAATATTTCAAATTAACATCTTCAAAAACAATTCACTTATTCTAATAAGGATGTTCTTAATACCTAAAAAAAATTAATCATTCAAAATTAATGATTTTCCAAGAAGAAAAATATAACATATTTCAATAAGTTCTCCTTGATCATTATCACCAATGGTAACTTTTCCATATTTCTTATTTGAAAATATTCTTGATGAAATCCTTGTTTCCAGTCATATTCTTGGAATATCCACAATCCATGAACTATACATTTTATTGTAAATTCCTTATTTTTTCTAAAAACAATAGGATTATTTTTTTAGAACCGAAACCTTCTTGGGTATAGTATTCTTAGAAAGTATGATTTTAGGAATCCCCATTTTTCAAACATTTGTTGGTTGAAAAAATGTTATTTATTTTAAGAAATATGACTTATTAAAACATAAAAATTTTATTTTATTGAAAACATTTATTTTTCGAATGGCCACGACATTTATATTTTCTAAAAAATGAATCAATTTTCAGAATAAAATATTTATTTTGACAAATATGTTTCTTATTAATATATCACATTTTTAGACATCATTATAAGATCATATATGTTTATAAATTTTATCAATGTTCTCATTTAAATTGGAAAAATCTAATATTTTATTTCAAAACTATAAATTTCAATTATTAGTATTATAGTTATATTCGTTACTCTAATACAGGTTGTACATGATTTATGTTTTTCTAATTCATTTCAAAAATAATTTTTTTAAAAATTCCAATTTTCTAATTCCATAAAGAATGCTATTATTCTAAAAAGTAGGTTTTTGTAAATATTTAGAAATATATGATACCTTAGTATTATGAGTATAAATTTTTGATATTTATATATAATATTTTTCTTAATAAATATATTTTTTCTATATATTTCAAATTTCTAACGTTGTAATAATTTTAAAAATCTTGATACCTCTTCAAAACCAGGTAAAGGATTAATTTCATCAGATATAGATGAATACTCATCAGGCGATGTATAATTTTAATCATTATAATAATTTGAATAATTTTCATTTAGAATTAGATTGGGTAAAGAATCAATAGTTACCTTAGCCATAAAACAATTATTGATCCTTGGAATCTCAGCATTAAAAATTATATTCCTGTATGTTCACTTCCACAAAGAAAAAATTTGGATGAACCATCTCCACCACCTTCATTATATGTTACTAAACCTTTGATAATTTTAATATTCACTTTATTTTAGTATTTCCTATAATTTATTTTCGAATTTTTATCCTTATTTTTTAGTTCATTTAAACATATGAAATTCCGGGCTTATATAACCAACCATTTTCAATTTATAGAAAATATCTTATGAATAATATATCTTATCACATATATCTTTGTGGCTATTCTTAAAAATATACAAGAAATTATACTTCCCAATAATCATGTTTTTCCTCCAGTATAACTTAGCTAATTTATTCTGAATTTCTGTAGATAAAATACTATATATTTCAACAAGAAAATTATTTTTCTAGAATGGAATTGAAATATTCTTATCGGAATGAACATTATTTGAGACATTTAAGGATTTTTAAAATAATCTCCATAATTTTTTTGTGGATTCACTTGTTTAAACTGCCCTCATATTGCATGAGGGAACCAATAAAATAAAGAAATCTCAAATTTTTTATCATTATCATCATCCAAAGTTGGTCATTTGGATTCTCATTTTGTGGGAATTATCTCAACATTATTTTCATCTAATATCGAAAATATAGGATCCTTTCCACCAAGAGATTAGAGACTATTCAAAATTTTAATAATTCATTGATAAATCCATACAATATTTTCACCAGTTTAAAAATTAAAAACTTGATAGTAAGCTTACAAAATAGATCTCACAGTCTTAAAAACATTAGAAGTTTCAAATTTTTTAACATGAAATCTCCTCCAAAAAGTATTATTAACATCACAAGAATCTATTTGAATGTATATGTTTCTTTTAATAGAACATAACAGGGTATTCGTTACTCTAAAATTCAAATGATATTATAACTTATCTTGAATTGTAAATATAGAAACATAATTCTCATAAACCATGTAATTAAGAGTAATCATAATAAATTTATCAACAAAATTTTTATTAACAAATGTATTAATTTCATGCCTCAAATATTCATAGTGAGCACCCTAAAAAATTTGTGGTCTTTTAGGATTTAGATTTTCAAGTGTAACAATATTTAATCCTTCCAGATTATTGAAACAAAAAATATTTCTAAAAATTATTTGTTAATTTAATAAAATTATATAAAAAATTTTCAAAAAATAAAATTAAAAAATTTAAAACTAATATGAAAAGTAGTATAACCATATCTGAAACAAATTTTTTGATTGAAAGATTTATAATGGCTATAAGAGGTGGGGGATTGGAATTGTAGTTTAAAAGAATAAACTAATTAAAAAATTATTTGTTATAGTTTATTATATTTATATTGTGTCTGATTATTATTTTAACATGTACTAAAATCATATTAAATCCAATAAATCAGATTATACAATGTTTTACTAAAATAAACCAACTTAACAAATTGTACAGCATAAAAAAATAACTTTTAGAGACATGTAAAAGTAAATACTAACCTAAAAACATGAATGAATTAATAAATATTTATAAATAATTTTCTACAAATTAACCTTAAGAAATAAATAATTATATATACATCAATATTAGGTATCTAATGTTTTCAACCTAACTATAAGTTATTTATTTCTTCAGCATGAAATCCCAGGATCTAAAATATTAGAATTATCTATATCTTTCTATCCTTACAAGCCCCCGATCTGCTAGATTGTATCCATTCATCATCATATCCCCTAAATACAAAGATCTAAACTCTAATAAAACATAGAATACAAATGTAAAAACATTTAATGGATTTTATAATCCTCACACATAATTCTATAAAATATAAAATCTTTATAATATTTTTAAGAAAAAGTAATGAATTGTTATTACTGAGAAATATTTAGAATGAGTTATTTTTTAAAATTAATAAGTTCCAAACTCTTCAAATTATCCCATGTTTACATTTAATATTTTAGAAATAATATTTTATTTATACTTATAGATAGTTTCAATGAACTCAAATGATATACATCTTGATCTCTCAGCAAATACATCTCCATATGATGTAATTTTTGTTGTAGTAATAAAATTATGTAAAAAATTATTCCATATGATAGAAATATTTATGAATATGATTATAAACATTTTTACTCTTATGAAATAATTTTTTTTATTGTGATAGAATAAAATTATTCACCATGATAGACTAGATTCGTCTATGCTAAAAGAATTGATTTTATCAAAACGATAGACTATATTTTTTGATCCAATGAAAAAAAATTAGTTCAATCTGATGGACAAGACATAGGATAGTTAGATGTACTATAATTTAATCAATTATATATAATATAACAATATGGAATGTTTATATTATATGTTTATATATACTTCTTCATTCTGAACAATAATCAATTTTCTACAAAAACATAGTAATGGATTGGAAAATATGTGGTTTTAAAATTTATTTTTTAAGAATGTGTTTTGATTTTCAAAAACAAGGATATAAAGTGTAAAATTAATAACTTTTAACTCATCAAAATTTTCCTCCACAATATTTGGCTTTATTGGGCTTCTATGGTGTTTTATAAAATGTGTAACAACAAACACAATGTTCATTCTTGACATCTTAGAATACAGATTTTTTAATGATCCTTCAGTACTCTATTTGATTAACAATTATTTTTTTATATCTAATGATTGATTAATCTCCCTCAAAATTGGAGTGGAAAATATTACAGTGTCTCCTTTAGCTATTTCTATTTGTATTAATAAATAGCTAAATATTTCATTTCATATTATACCTAATTAATTTTATATTTTATGTTGGAATTGAATCCGATAGATTTGTAATCCAAAATTTATTATAAATTACTATTATTTATTATTTTTATAATTATTAATATTATATTTTTCATATATTATTTTGTATGATTTTTATAAGTACAATATTTGAATTATTATATGATCTATTAAAAATATATTACAAGTTGATATTTGATAAATGTTTTATATCATACATACTAATGTAAATATCTATCGTATATTGGGGATCAATAATTTCTCTATATGTATTATACTACATACTATGATTTTTATGTTTAAATAAAAAACATATCCTATTTTTGGACAATGTAAAAAAGATATGTATTATCTATAATGTTTAAATTATATTATTTACTGAGGTTATTAGTTGTTTACCTCAATCGTATGTCATACATTTAGAAATAAAAATATCGGATATAGATATTTTTCTATATTGTATATTTGTACATTTTTTGATTTTTTAATTTTAAAAAGGAATATAAGATTTTAATATAGAGTAATGTATTATGTACCAGAATAGAAACCTTATGAAATAAAAAAACTTATAAAAGTGGAAATATTATATAATCTATAGAAGTGTTATGAAATTGAAGAACTAACTTTAAAAATAAACAGTATATTTAAAATGAAAGTGTTATGTTTTGAAAGAGACAAAAAATAAAGAACTTACTATATTGTTTTTAATTACGATTACAATTTTAGAAGAACAAATTATGAATACTAAACATGACATCGTGTTTTCCAGACAACGCTATGTAATTCATATTGTTATGTTACATCCTTTATAGGATGTTATATTAATATTTAACATTGCATTCTGATATAACCAATATATTATAATATTTTTACATCATTATATGATGTTGAGTTAAAACTATCCATATTATAGCATTATGTTTCTTCATTATATTGGTATTTTGATCCATTATGGATCAATGTGGGTTGTTATCTCTATCTTTTAATTTTTTAAATATTTATTTAAATCATGGAATATTATTTAACGATTTTTTACAAATTTTTTGACAAAATTGACAATGTTTTAGGAGAACAATATCAATCCCTATTCATTTAACAGTAAGATTTTTTTAAAAAGAAACAAAATGTTTGGATGCATTGTGAGGATCCATTGGTGGATAGAATGTTACATAAAGAAATAATGTGACACTACATCAAAAAAGAACATATTATAAACAGAAATCTAATAATATGATAGTGTTTAGGTATAATGTTAATAAGAGGGTGCAATGTTATATTGAGATGATGACACATTATTGAGAGATGCTGTAAGGTTATGTTAATAATAACACGTATTAATGATTTATAACACGGGAATTAGTTTATCAAAATATGTATGTTATTTTAGTATATAAATAATTCTAATATTTCTATGGTTATATTATTATAACAGTTATTAGATGTGAATTGAATTTCCAAAACACCCACGTGGAGGATGATTTTGGAGATCATGATAAATGAATTATCCATTACTCATTTGACTATAAATAACATTTGTATAAAAAAAATAGGACACATAATTTAATTAATACTACTATAAATAAAATGTTATGACGTAAAATTATTTATACACTACTATTCTGGATGACTAACACATTTTTGGATTCCCTAAATTAAATTATCCTGCGTAAGTTCCAATGGTCCAAAGATGCTTATTTCTACACTAAAATTCCCATGTCACCATTCGATGATTATACAATTCCATATCCCTAAGTGATGTTTTATTTTTTATTGAATATCTATTATCAGGTTAGAAAATAACTCAAGCATTATTTTTACTACATTAAAAGTCAGCATCTTAGTTATGATAACATGATCAAAATATAATTTCACAAAGGTTAGGCCTTTTCCCTAGAATAAGGTAGAAGTTTCTGAGTCATGCCTCCATGAGAACAAATGTTAGGGGAGTGGATTCTGAATTTATCCAGGGAAAGGATGGTTTATAATATTGTTTCCCTCTTCATGGGTGAGTTTATTTAATGTTATTAATCTCATGGAGTAAATTTAATTAATGAGTAGATATAGAATCCATTTTTATTCAATCTACTATAAAAATTAATAGTGTTATTTATTTATTTCCTACAAAAAATTTATTGTCTTATAGTTTAACTCTGATATAAATTTTATTGAGATTATAATTAGTTAATTCATAGCCCATGGACTCTCTCTAATATCCCAATCTACAAAAAAGAAAAATATTATATCATTGTATCATTAGGATGTATTTTGTTTCTAACCTTTGTGGTTTAATTAACAGTCTTTGAGGAAGATTAAATCATAGTTTTGTTGGTCTAAATCAAAATAAAGAGAACATTACATATAAACCACATTGAATCAATGTTTAATGATATGGATATTAGTTATTAATAATGAAATATTACCTTAAGTACATGAGCGTTAAACATTAAGATGTCATGGTAAAATGATACAAATTAATTTAGTCTGTCTTGAATTACTTAACTAGTAAAAATAAAACAATATATACATGGAATTTAAAATTTATATGTATTTTGTATTGGGATAATAAGGAAAGTTTTTCTAATCATGTTTTAAAATGGAAATATGCTCAAGACAAGTAGAAATTATTTCTTGTCACACATTATGGAACATATAAGTTGAAGAGAACTAAGATAGGAATTTTGAGAGAAGAATATCATGACCTCAAGATAGAAGTATAATAATATGTAAATAGGATGTTCCATAAATTCCCAAGTATTTAAAATTGAATGAGTGAATTTGGTGAATAATTGGACTACACATTCCTTGTTGAATGAGTAATTATATCCCAACTATGGAAATGCAATTTAATGATGTTTTGGACTAATAAAATATTTTTTTGGAATATACAATATATGAGCATATTGGATCACCTATGTTTTATGATCATGAGTTGAATAAAATTGATAAAAATGATAATAATAATAGGAAATGATTTCATTTGAAAATTATTATAACATATTCTATTTCATCTTATAATGAATCATTTTCCACAGTTAGTAAAAAGAAGAGGATAAAAAAGGTTTTGAAAGGATTTTAATAGAAGAATAAGAAGAATCAATCCAAAATTAAAAGTTAGTACCTATAGGATGATAGGAAAGGTTGTTCTAATTCAAATTTATATAATATAGATCTATCAATTATGAATATATATATATATATAAACAGCATGTTACTCTATACCACCCAAAATTTAAATATCGAATTAAGCACAATAAGTTCAAGATAAAATATAAAATGTCCCTAAAAAACTATAATAATTATAAAATATCCTATTCATGTAATAAATTCGAATGTGAAATGGAAACAAGTAACAAAAATTTTATAGCTAAATATAGTTATATAACAACTTTAACTTATCACTCATGTGATTCAACTGATTTTTGGAGAATCAACAAGAAATCTTGTGATTATTTATTTAATTTCTAGTGTGGATGAGATGACATGACCTAACTAATAGAGGCACCTCCTGGGATGAAAGTTGGCTAAGAGTGACTACACAAGCCTACCACCAATATATTAGGGGTTACAGATTAGAATCGAGTATGTGTATCTCACAAAATGCGGGAATTAACCTATAATAACTATAAAAACATACCTTTAATGAAAAGGAAAAACAAAATAATAGTAGGAAATATTTAATCACCAAAACTATATACAATGAATTCATGATAAAATGAATATAAATATATCCCAAAAGGTAAGTAAAAATGTAATAAAACAACTGAAGCATATGTAAAACATGAAATACTAAGAATATCCTCCATGTATTTGGTTCTCCTAGATTACTCTATAACCATAAGGGTAACAAACACATTCACAATATCTCATGCTATATAATACATTATTGAGAATAATTTGATATTCACTACAAAGGAACCATGCCAGCTCCATGTCTACCTAGATCATATCTCACTTATGTTTCATCTGCATAGACACATCATGTGTGGTAAAATGATCTGTATAGGGGAGAGTGGAAACTTTACATTGTATAATTCCCAAAAACCATAAGGGAAACACAATGAAAAAATTCAACTCAACTAATGGTACGTGAGTTATCTAGGTTGAATATTAAGGGGGAACAATATAACAATACGTAAGCTTAAGATCCCAGTTAAAAGTGTAAACAGATAAATTTCAAGGGAGAATAACCTAGATATTCTCTACATCTAGTATTCTAGTAGAGCCTTGGAAGGTACCAATAATATCAGATTGAATACTCAATATTCATTCAACATGATCAAATAGGACATCTTTGATCACTAAAGAATCCTTGATGATTTAATTCAATATACACACATATATATATCATCTTGAGGAAAACTCTATGGATGACAAGGATTCAATGGTTTAATGGAAATATGTTTCTCTCATCTATTCCAGCTACTATACTAACATCACATCCTAACAAGGGGGTCCTTCTCATCTCTAATTATTTATTGTAAGATGAGAGAGCATTGCACACTCCATTACATCAATACCATAATTACAAAGAAATATCTAAAATACCAATTTAATAAAATCCATTTATCCTCTCCATAATTATAATGAAAGATACAAGACTTATAGATTGTTCTACAACGGTTGAGGGGGTATCAAGCATTGTGAAAAAAATTCCCCACCCAAGATTAAAAACAAGGACATATAGATTGAGGGAATATACCTAGGAGTGTATGAAAGTAGGTGGGGAAGGGGATGGTATCAAACCCATCCTTATAAAGTAAGTAGAGGGACCCACACCTTTTTGGATGATAGATTAGAAGAGGGGGTACTGAATCTAGTATCACAATAAATATCCCACCTGAGCCTCATCATCATCCCTACATAGTTAAATAAGAAATCATCTAATCTCAATTCACAAATGAAATTTGATATCAAAAAACACCACACTATTTCAATATATGAATAATTATATTCAGGATATGATATCTATTTTTCCAAAATTTTAATCAAATGAAAATTATACATTTCATCATATTAAATACAATATATGGTATATATAACTATAATGATTGGAGGGGGGGTTTCTCTCTAAAATCTTGTCACCCATATATCATTCCATTTTTTATTTTATTTCAAACCATTATACCACACTTATCACAACCCATGTTCTATCATCCTCAAACATAGAAGTGAAAATTCCCCATCTAAACCACATATAGATCGCCTCCATGTGAGACACTCATTTCAGACCTTCCACACTACTAAAATATATTCATGGGTATGTACTTTGTATGATCTCTTTTCACTAAACACCACTGACCAAAACAATTTTACATGTACATCACTCCCAATCTTTCCACTAATGATACAAGGATGAATCATCATTGTTGGTATTTGACATTGTCTCCAATTTCATATAGTATCTCTCCATCATGCTTCACCGCATTATTACCACCCAATCATACTATCCATATATTATTCCTCTATACTTTGAGTGGTTGAAAACCCCACATTTTTCTATGATGAAGTACGGATATTTTATAAATAGACTAGATAGAGGGAGGATAGATAAAAAATATAAAAATTGCGAAGATAGAGACATTGGTTATTACATTATTCATTGATCATCCTGGAGATATTCAATAAAAATAATGAAAAATATTAGATACAAACAATACTACCCTAACCATTCAAGATAAAATGTTATGGATTTAAAATAAAGGATATGATAAATAATATGAGAATTATAGAAAATAAATGAACAATCTAACCAAACTAAATCAATATGAGAAAATTTTTCCAACTATAAAAATTTCATACAATATTTTAGATGAAAAGATAAACTAAAAATAAAATTCTCTACCTCAGGTAGGATCAATAATGATAATGTATTTTTCTACATCAATATTTGTTAGTGATTTTGTTGAAGGACTTTTTTGGTTGATCACAAGGGTTCCCAGTTCCATCCACCACTACATCCTCTCCATCCCACTCTTAATATTAGGTTTGTGAGGATAAATCAAGAAAAATGGATCAACATAGTATTTACTTTCTAAGATTATATATTATAGAGTTTTCCACCATAAATCAATAAATAAAGCAATTAAATAATTTAATTTAATTAATTAATACCTCATTTATGGAAAATAACAAAGGGTCCCAACATGAATTGAAGTTATACCATTTATAGAACAGTAATATTTTACAATTTTTTCCTACTTTAAATAATATTATTTTTTATATCTTATGTTACTAAACCACCGAATTAAAACAATTCACAACATATTATAATAAACTTCAAGTAAATATAATAATATTAATCAATTATGATACATAAATTTAATTATTTTGTTTTTCCTCCTAGTATTTAATGATTAGAAAATAAATAAGTGAAGTGATATTATTAAAATCATTCAATTTTAAAAGGGGTATTTATCAAAGATTGTTTTTCAAGTGTTTTTTATTTTCATAACTGATAATGTTTAATGGATTTAAATGTATTCACTAATGAATTATCTCTCAGTATATTAGAAATCTATATTAAATAATATTATGAGTACTTGTAGTTTTAAATGATTATTTTTCTATAAAAGTTTTTTTCATTTAATATTTTAACTAAAATGCTAAAATCTTAAATTTTATATTATTTAATCGAATGAAATGAACTTCATTTTGGAATTTGGAATGTTCAAATTTTCAAAGTATGAAATATTTGGATATTTAAAAAAAATATTTGTGAATAGAAAAAGACATCAATTTTAAAAATAATGTCACATTTATGAAATTATCATGATACTCAAATGAATTTAATGTTTAAAAAAATTATAGAAAAAATAAATATTTTGTATGTAAAATAATATAATTTTGAACTTAATTTTTTTTTGAAAATTTAGAAATGTATGTAATTTTAGTAGAAAACTAATAATTATTTTGGGTTATTAACTATTAAAATATTATTCAGTAGGTTGTTTTTGGTTTAGGTTTGATTTTAGATTAAAATAAGATCTCTCTAATTAAAAATAATTCAACCAATTCAAAAAAAACCAATTATTATACATGATTTTATTTAAAATAATTTTTATACTCAATAATTGATGTTGAATAAAAATTCCTTTCATTTAATTTTTGAACATATAGGAAAATTAATTATTATGAGTTTTATAAGATGAATTATATAACATGGTTTTCATATTTGGGATCAATATGTTATATTTTTTTAGTGATGAAAATTTAATTTTTAGTCATAGTGAATATTTAATATTGTAATATAGGAACAGAATAGTGGTCAACTTAATTCAAGATGAGTGGTGGTGACTTCTAGTTTATAAAATTAATCATAGAATTTACGAAAACCCATAATGTCAGAAATACATACAAATATTTGAGTGATAAAAGAATGTGATCAGAAAAATAGTACTATCGATACTTTCAAAATCCAGAGTTAAGGAAAATTTTATAACATACAATATATAACCTACCTTATATATACATAAAAAAGATAAAATCTAGTTAATTAGTATAACATAAACCTTATAAAAAATTAATAAAATATTATAGAAGTTTTATAACAATGATAAAAACTTTAACCTATAGTTTTTTGTAATTCAATAATCTAGATATTTGGTATCCATAGTTTTCACCAAACCATAAGGATCGATATTAGATAAATAAGGATTACATTGATATAATGATGAGAAGAACTTATGTTTCCCTATGATTAAGATCCCTTGTACAGAAAGATCAGAATAACCTCTCTCATCCTCTCTTTGGAAGAACTCAATTAAACACAATATCATATAAATAATTTCAAAAAGAAAATTTCATAAGTCATTTACAAACCTCTAAATAGATTCCATAAGAAAATTTCCATCAAAAAATTAAAATAGAGAACATGAGTAAACAAATTTTAAAAAATTGTGAAAGTAACATCATAACATAAGTGATGCATAAGTTTAAAAATATTAGGTTACTATTATTTTTCTTCTCCTCAAATAAAGCTTGATTCTATATGAATTTATTCATCATTCATATGTTTCATTATTCGGAGTAGGTTTCAATGACATTCGATAGAATCATCTTCACATGATATGGTTATGTAAATATTTATTTTGAAAGATGAATCTAATAAAGAAAAATTATAACTCTTCAAAGGTCCCATCTGATATAATGATTTTAGTTCATCAAAAAAAATCTATAAATTTTGTCTGATGTGTATTTATATGTGATTGTTCAAAGAGAATGTATACCTCTAGATGAAAAGTTTATCTAATATATGTTGTACAACATCTTCTTGTGGGAATTTATTATACATCATCTTATTGAATTTATATACCATCATCTGACTAACCTTGAACTCATATATATTATATACAATGTATAGGTACATCTAATTTATTAGATTCTTTTCAGTTTGATAAGTCCAAAAGATTTAAGCTATGTTCTGCATAATTTGGTTCATCTAGAAAACCTAAAAAATATTTCTTCCAATTTAAAATAGATTATATTTTCTGAATAAATATATGTTTTCTAAAAAAACAATTTATAACATTTTGGATGTTTAAATTTAGTAAATTTAATTTTTCAAGTATGTTTTGTTTTTTCAAAATTATGGTTATAAGGCGTTGAAATAATCTTTTGACTCCATAGTCCCCAGATTTTCAGAATTCCACAAGCATAACTCATAAAGATAAAAACTTGTTTTTAAATAAATTTGAATATAATTAATCCTAATGAAATACAAATTTAATAACTTTACCCTTTTTATTTTATTTTCAATATCTACCCTTCAGATTAAAAATCATTTTCTGAACATTTTGTTTGAAGATTCGGGTTTCACATTCATTATCCCCCATTGATATTTTAACAATAAAATCAGAAATATAGAAAGGTTACATGAAATGATACAGAATGAAAATATTTATACAAAAATTATATGAACAAAAAATCCATCCAAAATATATATGTAAAAAATATTCCTCCAAATAAATTATAAATGATCCATCAATTAGATATAGAGATATTTATGAAAAAAATACAATAAATGAGATTTATTTGTTATAATACAAATCAATAGACCAAAAGAGAATAATTAATTACTATATTGAAGTTTCTTCACAAAAAATTCTACTTAATCACATCATCTTGATACTTTTTGGATTCATAAAAAACTAATTTTAGCACTTCCGTATCTTTTTTAAAGTCTTGAATCTTTATATTTGTATTCCTAAAATTTGAAACTTCTTATATATATATATATATATTGAACCTTATTTCATAGTTCTAAAACCAATCATCCATTTTCAATTCCAATGTTTCTAGATTTTCTATTACTCATATTCCTTCATTAATATTATAATAGTTATCTTTTTCTATATTTGAAACTATTTTTGATGATTTACATATACCTTCACTTTTCTAATCATTATACATTAAATCCCCACTAGTATGATTTACCAATCTAGTAATTAATTTCAACTATTTTTATTTTACATTTTATTTTCTTTTGAGATCATTAAATTCAACGTCATTTTGAATAAATATCTTGGCGAGTTATTTCCATGAACTATTGTTTCCAGAAAATTAGATCATCATTTGGATGGAATTATATAGAGAATGAATATTATTGTAATAGTGAAGAGTATATTCATGTTTCTTAATATCATAATTTAAATAATTTATCCTCATTTCAAATACCTAATTTCATGTAATGTGGGATGAGTGGGTTGAATTAGATGATGCATGTTGAATTGATAGAGGAGGGGGTCTTCAATTACTAACATCTTTATTCATTGAACCAATTTTTCTTAAAACAAATTAATCATTTAATCTTTATTATCAGACCTAGGTTTCTCATAATCTACGGTATTATGATGATGATATTATTCTTTTAAATATGCATCTGTCTGAAACTTCTATATCTACATCCTTGTTATATTAAGATGATATTTAAGTAAAGGACATGGTTATACAATCATTTTCAAATTAAATATATTTTAAAACACTTATTCAATTTCTTATTCACTTTTAGATTCACTATTTCAATATTTTTTATTAGCCTCAAAATTTTAGTATAAAAACATCTTCATATTGAGACACTTTAAATAAAAATTATTTTACCTTTCACTTTCTAGATGATAGAGGATGTTATGATGGTTGATTACATTTCCCTTTTGATGGAATGAATTTATGAATTCATTGTTTTAATATAAACATAGGAGAAACATATATATTTTCTCCTTGCATTATAACTTCAGTATAATATGGTGTTTACTCAACTATTTTTAATATTTTTCTATCCAAAAGATCTTGTACATATTTCTTCTTATACTTCTTATTATTCTTTTCCCCTTTGTGATGGATGTTATATGTTTTATATGTATTCCCTATGACCTCATTTTCATGTATAATGAAACAATATGGGTTGACCTAACATGTCACCCAATCTGTCTTACCATAAGACCTCAAACATGCCTCATCAAATATCAGAGGATGTCGACAAGTATCAAGTGTCTAAAAGGTGTTGGGGGAGGCTATACCATTTTCATAGAGTGTAATAATAATGGAAAATAACAAAACCTATATAAGAATATGAATATCAATGTTGACACAATAAACAAAATAACATAATAATACATTGTATTAAATGTAATACAATATACATTCATATATACACACAATAATGGAAAACATACAATAGATGATCATCCACTTGGTTGACCAAAAGTAAAAAATGGAAAACTAAAAATAAATAATATATAGTCAACTTCTAACACAAAGAAAAAAAATACACACTCGGTATCAATGATTCTAATTTTGAACCACCTAATCATGAAAATAAACATGAGTGGATCTACTTAACCAAGAAACATTGGGACTTAGACATATCCATCAGGTAACTTTTCCTCCAACCTGAAATAATATATTAGGTCTACATGCACACTGATGTTCACATATAAGGGGTGAGAAACAACTCTCAGCAGTCTGTCCCTAGTGGTGAACCCATACATTTTCAGTAGTAAAAAGTGCATTAATAAATTATATGTTTAGGATAGTAAACAACTAATAGTAGATAGAAGAAAAGGAAAAAATTATATAGGGGGGGACATTGGATAGAGTCTTATTATAAGGTTCTTACCAGACACCCATTGTAAATCTACCCCACCTCTATCCCCCACATGAGGATTTACAACATGTGGATAACCTATCAACACAACAACCAGTGAATCTACATAATGTACACAAGATCTCCAAGATGCCTAATTGAATTGACATGAATGTCATACCCCAAGTTGTAACCCTATGAGTCCACATGATTTGCGCATCTACAAGGATGTAGAGATATAATACCATGATGTAACCTAGTGATTGCAAAATATACGGTAACAATACTAAATAACCCATCATGATTTAGAGTCATGATGAAAAAATTTGGGACCAACTATGGAAGTAACAAGGTGGAATCCATAAATAAACCTCGGATCAAAAAAACCATCTACGAGACCCAAGAGCACAACGACATATAGGGAACATAAAAACTGACTCAATGAGTTCTGTGCACCCTCATGAGCTAGAATCCATAGTATCATGGTATATGAATCAAATAGAGGAGTGTTTCCCTGATTACAATCATAAAATAGCCTCCTAAAATCATTGAAATATAGCTAATAAATTGATGTGATAAGCATATGGCAACTCAAGGAAGCCACCCAATCTATGATATCCCAAGGGTGTCCTCCTCAAACCACATTCCTCATAAAACTAACTCAAACATCACAACCATAGGACAACCGAATGTCAGATAATCCAACCTCAAAACCACCAACCCAAATTATAAACAAGAATCTATAATCAAATATAAAACAATAAATAATTAGCCATATCTCAGCACCTTGTATCTCAGTACCCAAACAGATCAGTAACTATAGGCTCTCCACAACTCGCCTCTATAATAAACCAAAACATGGGGGAAGACCTTTCCCATGCTATGCCATAATAAAACGTCCAACTAGGGACACCCATAATACACTAATTCTCTTGTTACAAATATGGGAAACATCCTAAAATGGATAAAAGGACATAGTAAGAGAAGGAAACTTAATAAGGGTTCCTTTATCTATTCTAATAACCCAACCATGAGTAGAACTAGAAACATCCACAAGAGGACCTCATTGTCCAAAAATTGATATTTGATCAAAAACATACCCATGGAATCCAAGAGAACAGGCATGCAGATAGGGTAATTTAAAATTACCTTATTGACCTCCACAATAGAAGGTCCCTATAAGGGTTCCTCACCATAATCCAATCCTCGGAGAAAATACCATGCGACAAAACCTCAGCCGAACCTCCCGGTGAACAAAATATCCCTGAGTACCAACTTTTCCCCTGAGAAACACAAGAAGTAGCATGCCAAATGAGTATACTAAAGATTTCATTAGACCTATATAAATGGCTCAACGACACCCAACCATTATCTTGGTCCAAAGGTTCCATCCTAGCCTAAAGGATCAAGTAGCTCTGATCCTCAATTGAAGGATAACAACTTCAACAACACTGACCTCAAGAAACCATTAATGACACATAGGGACAATCCAATATCTCCTCATAGATACTTTTAGTTATCTTCCTTTTGAATATATCCAAAAATTTTATGACCCGTCCTCGGGGTTCGTTCCGTGACTTTCCCAAGCTCGCCTTCCATAGGCCAGGGGATGGATACTAGGACCAAAGGTGTAAATCCCTAATATGGGAAGGCATTTACTTTATTAAAGTTAAAAAAACACAACAAATTATGCAATATGAAGTAAACACTATGTAAAATTGAATACAAAAGAGTGTGCTGAAATGTAAATGGGACAGTATACAAACCCAACTGAATAACTAGTAAAGGGACAAACAACTGAAAGTAAAGAGCAGATCCTGGATTGTCCTCTGAGGATTCCTACCTTAAGGGTAGGTACAGATGGACACCTCAGCACCGATGACCGTCTGTCTCCACCATGTGCTGACTTGTCACAAGGTCCACATCTGAGTATCGTCCATTCGTGGTCCTCTCGGCCTCAGTCAGCTTTGTCCATCAGCTGCATCTAACACAACGAGGTGCATGCATAGCCCGTGCAGGGGGAGTATAACGATACTCAGTAGGGTTCTCGAGACCCGCGAGGTCTCACAATATCCACTAAGGATAAGCAAAAGAAGAATGATACAGCCACAAAGTATCATCCAACCCTACTTAGGTACATATCCATACATATACCTAAGTTACCAGTCACAGTCCGACTCCAACTCACGATCCCAAGCACAACACAGTCCATATAGGAAGTAAAGTCCAACACCATGATGATAATGATTAAAAGGAATGACTCATCTCACATAGGTATGGAACAATTGTAGAGAGATATAGATGATCAGATGTAGCCATTGGATCATCAAAGATATCAGACCCACACATGATACAGTCCAGCTAAGCTGTCAGACCCACACAAGATATAGTTCAGCTATCTGGTCTATGTTTCGGAGCCACATAGAATACAGTCCATCTATCTCGTCTAAGCCTTCAGACCCACACAGGATACAATCCATCAATTATAGAGTAATAGAGATGATCTTATGTACTTACTGATTCATCTAAGTGGTTGGACCCACATAGGATTCCGGTACAGAAGTCGACACAGACGCAGCCAACTTAAGGGTTCCTGCATACAGGATGCTCGATTCCGGGCGGGTCCACTCCTTGAGCAAAGGGGGTCGATACATCAACTATGAAGAAGTGCAGAGTTTATGTATCCTGATGTTCCGTCCTATAAAATGAAAGTCCATGCGATAGAAGGCGCGTCAATCAGATTCCCAATCTGAGAGTTATTGGATTTTCTGTTCCAGGGGCGCGGTTGGATTTATGCACGTTCCAAACCCGGAAGTTTTCTAAAGTTGTCCAAAACAATCTTAGAGTATTGGAAAAGGACCGCCTCGTCGTGAGGATCCCAGTATCTTAGACGACGCATCGATCAGACACGTGGTCTAGAAGATATTCACTTTTAAGTGAAACAGGCCCGGTCCGTCAAGCCCAGTGGGCTGACAGGGCGGCCCTTCTCGATTTGGTGGGTCTGACCCAGCTGAGGGTCGGCCAGGCCCGTTGGAGCGTAGACCACCAGGGACCCGGTTCGCTGTGTCTAACCCGGTTAAGGGGTCGGCCCGGCCCGGTGGGGCGTGGCCCTCCTGCGGACCCGACCCGGGTCAGCACCGGGCAGCGCCGCCCCTCCTTATGCCCGACTGAGCGAAGAAGGCCAGTTTTTTCATGCACGACTGGCCCATGATTGTGAGCCGCAGTTCCTCCACAAGCGGCACCCATATGTGTCGCAGTTTCCTTCTGCCCGGCCGATAGGAAGCCGGCCAGTTCGCCGGCCAAGGTGGCCCGCTCTGCGCGGCGCCAAGCGGTGTCGCGGTCTCCTGCCCGGCCGGTCGTAACCAGCATGTTCATCCAGAAAGGGGCATGTGGATGCGGGCCGCACCTCCTCCACGCGGAACCTATGGATGCCAAAATTCACCATCCCGACCGGATGTAGTCGGCCAGTTCATCATCCCGAGCGGCCTGCGGTTGCGGGCCGTGGTTTTCCTCCACCTGCCTGGTGTACAGCCTCTGCTTCTGGTCGCCGCCGCCTCTGGTCGCCGCCACCTCTAGTCGACATTTCCAAAATATTCAGGATCCAATGGAGGGACTTCAGGCTGTGTTCGTTGGGCTTTATCCCTCCATGTTAGGTGATAACAAAAGTCCAAAGACAATCCAACACATTCATCATGAATGAGGTATAATTTTATTCATTTAAAATTATACAAAACCACTTCCTCAATTCAAGTTTAGTTCGTTATAGTCATGGAAAATGGCATCGCGGAAGACTGTATCGAGGAATATGGTGTCGTTCAGTAAACGTTTTAGGGAGAGTTGTTTTTGTTGATGACGTTCTTCGTGGGCAGTGTCTTCTCCCTTGACACGGGGGAAGAAGAAAGTTGAAGACATTCGAGGGCGTTGTGTTCTTCGTCAAGAGAGTATGTCGTTATTATTGGGATGAAGGCCCTCTCTATTATCCAAAGCTTCACTAACACAATATGTGCCAAACCAAAAATAATATCTTGGTTATTATTTTTATTCATGATATGAATTTCAAAATAATTCAAAATTTAGAGGTTAAAATTAATTAATTTTTCATTAATTGGGAGCATGTTGGAATCTTAATGAGGGAGGGTGGAATGTGGAGATTTTAAAATTAAAGAGGATAGGTGGAGAGTGTTGGAGTTAGTTGTTGGGTTTCAAGGGGAGTTGAAGAGTTTAAACTCATGTGGGCCCCACCCCATGTTATATCCTCCCAAGGGAGGTTAGGGTTTGTTGGGGCCCATCACTAACCTCTACATAGATACGTTAATCACCTATCAATTAAAAATGTGTTGCACAAACATTATTATTTACCATATAATTTTAAAAAGTAACCCCAAATTATAACTTCCATCCTGTATAAAACACAACTCTGGTAAAGGTCCCCTTAAGAGAATACCGGCGCTACGAGTTCATCGGTGTCCTCATATTTCAATTCCGAGCACGGGTTCAAAAGATAGAAAAACCTGCACGTCTGTTTTCTGAACGTACTAGAAAAAAACTTCAGAAATTGATTCCGGGCACACTGGGCCTCAGAATCAGGTGCGGTCAGAAACTGCGGACTCCTAAAATTCTGAAATATATAAGAAAATATTTTTCCATGAAAATTCTAGGTCTTTACATTAACCCCACCGCAGGGATTTAAATCCCAGTAAATATACAACACAAACTATGGGAAAAAAGTGGGTACCAATCATGCTTCTAAGCCTCCCGCTCCCATGTCATCTCCTGGAGTTTCCTGTGTTTCCAGAAAATGCACAGCAGAGGAATCGACCGTCCAGGCAGAATCTGCTCTTGTTGATACTCAATCTCTACTGGGACCTCTGTGAATGTCTCCCCATCATCGATGTCCAACTCCATGTGGTCGATGATGTGGGATGAGTCATGCATGTACCTCCTCAGCTGAGATACGTGGAGGACGTCGTGCACCCAGTGAAACTGAGGTGGAAGGGCCTGGTGGTAAGAAACCATGCCTACCCTACCGAGGACCTAAAAAGGTCCAATGAAACATGGATATAACATGATTCCATGCCCAAATCTCCATAGACGTCATCAAGGTGAGACCCGTAGAAAGACGTGGTCGCCATCCTTGAACTTCAGTGGTCACCGTCTCCTATCATCATAAGACTTGTGTCTGCTCTGTGTACACTTCATCCTCCCATGGATGATCTGCACCTTCTTCATCATAGCATGAATCATCTCTGATCCTACATGTGCTGACTCCGCTGGGTTAGTCCATCACAGAGATGATCTTCAAGGTTGGTCGTACACTGCCTCATAAGGGGCCATCCCGATGGTGGAGTGGTAGCTGTTGTTGTATGAAAACTCCACCAAGGGTAAGTGATCCTCCCACATTCAACCAAAGATGAGGACACATGCATGGAGAATGTCCTCGAGAGTTTGAATGGTCCTCTCAGTCTGACCATCCATCTGAGGATTGATGGTGGTGCTCAAGCGAAGCTGCGTCCCAAAAGCCTACTTTAACCCCTTCCATAGCCGGGAGGTGAAACAAGAATCTCAATAGGAGATGATAGTTGATGGTACATCATGAAGTTATATGATCTTTTCGATATATAGGCATCCCAATCTCTCTATTGTGCCCTACTCTCTGATCGTTAGGAAGTGGGCCGACGTGGTGAGTCGGTCTATGATCACCCAGATAGAGTCGGGTCCTCTAGATGTATGTGGATGTCCCGTCATGTAATCCAAGGATATCCCATCCCACTTCCTATTTGGAACTTTTAAGGGCTGAACCACGCCCGTCGGACCCTGGTGCCCCACCTTCACTTGTTGACAAGTGAAGCATCGAGAGAAAAACTTTTCTACTACATTCTTTATACCTGGCCACCAGTGCTGTCATCTGAGGTCCTGATACATTATCGCCAATCCTAAATGTACCACTAGAGGGGAAATGTGGAACTCCATCAACACCTCCACCTATAGTGAAACTGGTACCATGGTATGTTCTATGAAGAGGATGACATGATCCCCACCTTTAGAAAACCCATCAAGAGGCTGCCCTAAGGATATCGGAGTACGTCGTGTCTCACAGTCAACATCCCCTCATTGTGCCTCCCAAACTCGCTGAAGAAGTGGAGTGACAGTTAGAGACTGAAGAAATGTTGCTCCGTCTCTATCAACAAAGGATATATGCAGCGCGACTAGCTGCTCTGTCACCTCTCCTAGCAGCTGAATGACCGATCTTCTGCTGAGTACATCTGTTACAATGTTCTTCTTCCCAGGAGTATAAACTATGTCGAAGTCATTGTCCTGGAGGAACCCAATCCATCGATGCTGTCTCTGGTTCAGGTCCTTCTGCAAGAGGATGTATCTGATACTCTGGTGGTCATAGTAGACTATAAAACACTAGCCCATTAGATAGTTCCACCACTTCTTCAAGGAGAAGACCACTGTTTCTAAATCCAGGTCATGGGTAGTGTAGTTCTACTCGTGCTATCTCGAATTCCATGAACCATACGTGATCAATGCTCGTTCCTACATCAAGACACACCCGAGTATGGTCTCTGATGCATCATAGTAAACCACGTACCCTATGCCCTCCTCCATTAGCCTCAATATTGGCACACTGGTCCACCTATACCTCATCTCATGAAAGCTCTACTGGCATCTCCCTAACCAAACGAAGGGTTTCCCCTTCCTCTTCAAAGTTTAAAGTAGTAATGGAACTCTATAGAAGTTTGGCACAAATCTATGATAGTAACCATCTAGTCCCAAAAAACTCCACACCTCTGTCACACTCCTGGGTGGCTCCCAAGCAAGTACTGCCTCGATTATTGCTGGATTCACCGCAACTCCAGCCTCCGAGATGACGTGTCCCAAGAAGTGAACCACTCAAATCAAGAACAAGAACTTCGAGAGAATACCATAAATATGGTTCTCTCAGAGTGTATCCAGTACCACCTATAAGTGATATTCATGCTCCTCGTCAGTAGTCGAGTAAATCAGTATGTCATCAATGAAGACTATGACAAATAGATCGAGGTAAGGCTGGAAGATCTGGTTCTTGAGACTCACGAGCACTGCTGGAGTGTTGGTTACACCGAAGGGAATAAGAAAGGACTCATAGTGGCCATATCGACTTTTGAAGGCCATCTTCAACATATCCTTGTCTCGAACTCTGAGCTGGTGATAGCCTGACCTGAGGCTTATCTTCGAGAACCGTTGATCTCCCTTGAGCTGATCAAAGAGGTCTTCAATCCTTTCGAGTGGGTACTTGGTCTTCATGGTCACCTGATTCAGGAGGCGGGAGTCGACACAAAGTCGCAAGCTCCCATCCTCCTCCTTGGAAAAAAATCAGTGATGCCCAGGGTGAAACACTGAGTCGGATTAATCCCTTTCCCTATATGTCCTCCAGTGGTACCCGTTGGTCACAAATCTTAGTGGGAGCCATCCGATTTGCTGGAGTAGACATCAGTGTTGTCCTAAGGTACATGTCAATGTAGAAGTCTACCTCTCTATAAGGAGTTAGTCTTGGAACATTGTCAGGAAAAACCTATGTGTACTGATCCACCACAACAGGAAAACTAGGACTTCGCACATCAACTGCTCTAAGGATGAGACTAGCCAAATGATGTGTCATCTATTTCCCCATCCTCTGCGTAAGTCCATCCTACACTGAAAAGTCTCCCTATGGTCGGGATGGAATTCCTTGTGGTGGTGGTGGTAGAGCCTCAAAATGTCGTCCACCACCCGTTGCTCGGCCAACTCCACTCCCATGTCTGTATGCTCCCTGCGGACCACCATGGTCGAACCTCTTCTTATGCCTGGGAGGTCCCTCTATGGTCTGCTACTCATCTGTATGCTAGGTCGGGTAGTCATGAGCGATGTGGCCCTGCCCGCCGCAGGCATAACACTGCCTACTCCTCGTATAGCTGGCTCTGTCTCGTGTGCCCCACACAACCAAACCAGTATCCTGGGATCATCCACATGATGGCTTGGTCTGCTTAGACCTCTACAAAATATGTCTACTGCTAGCTGTAGAAGACTCTGCTATGTGTCGCGTTGTGGTGGGTATCACTACTGGTGACTGATCAGCGAGAAATCCCTCCACCAGTAGGGGTTTCTCCATCATCCTCTCTTGCGTCAGAAAGCTGAGGGGAATCATCGAAGCCCTGGTCTCATTCTTGAGTCCCTGCTCGAAGGTTCGGGCCCTAAAGAACAGGTACCACACCATATCCGTGGAGTGGTGTGAGAGGTCGGTGAACCTCGCTGATTACAGAGCTACTGTCATGTTTCCATGTTGTAGATGAAGTAACTCCTGAATCCGTACCGCACAAATGGTAGTTGGAAGAAACTCCGAGTGGAAGAGACTCTCAAAGTCCATCAAGAGTAAAGATGCCTCATCATGCACCTAGAGAATTTGGCTCCACCATCTGCCTACTACTGCCTGTAGGAGACTCGTGGAAAGGATCACCATAAGGTCAGCTGGTGTCCCTAACAATCTGAAAACTCTTACGACAGCTTCCAGCAAATCCTCATCTACCAATGGGTCTGTCTCTCCACGGAACATGTTAAACCTCTTTTTCTAGAACTCATGCAACACACTCAGTTGGCATGAACTCTTTGCTGCTGCGGATGGTGGTATCGGTGGCCCAGTGGGGAGTGGTAGCGCTGGTGCCTCTGATGTGATGGGGCCCTGCACTGAGGCCTCGTCACTCGATGGGCTACCATCTCGTATGTAACTCAGAACCCTAGCTGGCTGCTTTGTTGGGGCCATCTTGAAAAGAAACAGGTGCTCCAAGGTTAAACAGAATATTTGGTGAGTTGACAGAAATTAATCACAAAGAAAACTTTTCAGAGAAAACACACACACAATCGTGTTTTCGTGCACTGAGTCTTATATCAGAGGTCAGGGTCCTGGTGTATGGATACGTCGGCCACCACACAGACATTGGACACCCTTTACTGTAAACCACAATAAATAATCTTAACATTATTTCATCACAAAAAAGAAAGATCAGAGTCATGAGTTCTGCAGTAGAACTGACTCCTCTGATACCAATCTTTCAAGACCCGTCCTCAGGGCCCATGCCGTGACTACCCCAAACCCGCCTTCCATTGGCCAGGGGCTGGCGACTAGCACCAAAGGCATAAATCCCTAAGCTGGGAAGGCATTTATTTTATGAAACTAAACATACACAATAGATTATGAAATATGAAGTAAAAAATAATTAAAATTGAATACAAAAGAGTGTGTTGGAAAGTAAATGGGCCAATATACTCACCCAACCAAACAACAAGTAAAGGGAGAAATAGTTGACAGTAAAGAGCAGCTCTTGGATCATCCTCTAGGGATTCCTACCTAAAGGGTAGGTACATATGGACACCTTAGCACCCACGCCCATAAGTCTCCACTGTTTTCCAACTCGTCGCAAGGTCCAACTCCGAGTACTGTCCAGTCTTGGCGCTCTCAGCCTCCGTCAGCGTTGTCCGTCGTCTGCATCCAACAAAATGAGGTGCGGGCATAGCTCGTGCAAGGGTGAGTATAACAATACTCAGTAGGGACCCAGAGACCCGAGAGGTCTCAAAATATCTACTAAGGATAATAAAAAGAAGAAAGATACAACCACAATGTATCAACCAACCCTACTTTGGTATATGCCCATACATATACCTAAGTTACGAGTCACATTCTGGCTCCAACTCAAGAGCCCAAGCACAACTCAGTCCACACATGAAGTAAAGTAAAACACTATGATGATAATGGTTGAACGACATAACTCAGCTCACACAGGTATGCCATAAATGTAGAGAGATATAGATGACCATATGTAGCCACTGGATCATCTAAGTTGTCGGACCCACACATGGTACATTCCAGCTAAGCTGTCGGACCCACAATAGATACAGTCCAGCTATCTCGTCTAAGCTGTAGGACCCACACATGATACATTCCATCTATTCTAGTATAATAGAGATGATAATATGTAGTTATAGATTCATCTAAGCTGTCGGACCCACATAGGATATAGTCCATCTGCTCTGTCAGAATTGTCAATCCCACAAAGGATCCCAATACAGTTGTCTTCATCATCAAACCCACAAGGGATTCTAGTACGGTAGTTTTCACTATCGAACCCACATAGGATTCCGATACAGATGTTGATGCAGTCCCAACCATCTCTAGGGTTCCTGCAGACAGTGTGCTCGATTCTGGGAGGGTCTGATCCTCAAGCAAAGTAGGTCGATACATTAACTATCATGAAGTCTAGATTTGATGTATCCCGAATTTCCGTCTCATCAAAAGGAACCCAACGCGACAGAAGGCATGTCAATCGGAAGACCAGTCAGATAGTTATTGGTTTTTCCGTTCCAGGGGCCCGATTGGATTTAAATTCATTCCAAACCTGGCCATTTCCAACGTTTTCCAAAACTAACTTTGATTATCCCAAAAATATCACCATGTCGTGATGATCCCAGTGCCGAAGAGGGCGCGTCGATCGGACGTGCGGTCTAAATGATATTGATGTTCAAGTGAAACGAGCCCGACCCATCAAGCTCAGTGGGGTGACGGGTTGGTCCATCCCGGTTTGGCGGGTCCGACCCCGCTGGGGTTCAGCCCGGCCTGGTGGAGCGCGGCCCACCCAGGGACCCGGCCTGATGGGTCCGACCTAGTTAGGGGGTCGGCCCAGCCCGATGGGGCATGACCCACTCACGGACCCAGCCCGGGTCGCGTGCCGGTTTGGCTCGCCTGGTGGCACCGCCCCACCTTGCTGCCCGATAGGGTGAAGCTGGTTAGGTTTGTCCGGCATGAGCAGTCTACGGTTGTGGTTCATGGTTACTCCGCACGCGGAGCTGTGGTTTCCTTCATCCCAGCCGGGAGGCGGTCGGCCGGTTCGCTCGTCGAAGCGTCCCGCCCAGCGCGGGCCGCTGTCTTCTCTGCAGCGCGGCGCCACGGTCTCCTGCCCGGCCGGCCATAGCCGGCCATTTTTTCTAGAAAGCTTCCCGTGAATGCAGGGCCCAACTCCCCCACACAGCACCTATGGGTGCCGTAGTTTGCCAGCCCGGCCAGTTCTTCAGCCCGAGCGGTCTGTGGTTTCGGGCTGCGGTTTTCCTCCACGCACCCGGTGCGCAGCTGCTGCTTTCGGTCGCCGCCACCTCCGGTCGCCGTTGCCAAAATAAACAAGGTCCAACAGAGGGTCTTCAGGCCGTTTTCATTTGGCTCGCGCCCTCAATGTTAGCCAATAACAAAAGGCCGAAGACAATCCAACACATTCATCATGAACAAGGTATAATTTTATTCATGTAAAATTTTACAAAACCCTTGCCTCAATTCAAGGTTCCATCATCGTAGTCACAAAATATGGCGTCGTGGAAGACGGTGTCATGGAAGAAGGTGTCGTTCTGTCAACATTGGAGGGAGAGTCGTTGTCGTTGGTGATGTTTTTCGCAGGCAGTGTCTTCTCCCTTGATGCAGGTGAAGAATAATGTTGAAGACCTTTGAGGGCCTTGTATTCTTCGTTGAGATTGTACATCGTTCATCATGGGAGGAATGCCCTCACTATTCTCCAAAGCTCCACCAAAAAAATATGTGCCAACCCAGAAATAATAGCTTCAAATTTATTTTTATTCTTGATATGAATTTCGGAATAATTTAAAATTTATAGGAGACAATTAATTAATTGTTCATTAATTGGGAGTGTGTTGGCATCTTAATGAGGGAGGGTGGAATGTGGAAGATTAAAATTAAAGAGGATTGGTGGAGATTTTAGGAGTTAAAGGGGGGATTCAAGGGGAGTTGAAGAGTATAAAATCATGTGGCCCCACCCCTAGTTATATCCTCCCAAGGGAGGTTAGGGTGTGGTGGGCCCCACCCATAAACTCCACCTCGAGATTTTAACCACCTATCAAATAAAAATTTGTTGCACAAACATTTTTATTTACCTTTTAATTTTAAAAAGTATCCCCAAATTATAACTTCCATCCTGTATAAAACACAACTGTGGTAAAGGTCCCCATAAGCGAATACCGACGCTTTGAGTTAATCGGTGTCCTCATATTTCAATTCTGACCACCGGTTGAAAAGATCGAAAAACCCGCACGTACTTTTACTGAACATACCTGAACAAAACTTCAGAAATTTATTCCAGGAACACTGGACATCAGAATCAGGCAGCGTCAGAAACTGCGGACTCATAAAATTCCAAAGAATTTATGAAAAAAATTGTCTTGAAATTTCAGGGTCTTTACAAAATTACCTCAAACAACTGTAGCCGACATACATAAGATATTATGACTAATGAGCTCACAACCCCCACATGTGCGTCATAGGTGACACCAAACCATTGGAGGACCTCAAAAAAATCCTCATACTAAAATCTCATAGTCAAAAACACTATCAAAATTTCTTATGAATTCCAAAAGGATACCACCATTATGATCTACATGGAGAAACACTGAAAATTAACTACTAAGAAGTCCAATTATGACCACATCGTGACGAATAGGAAAAATATCCTTGGAAATGGAATGTAAACGGCATGAACTTCTGGTCTATGACATATAAACACAATATTCTACTATGTAAGTGTTCCCAAATCCACTGGAATTGTAATTTCCAAAAGTACATGACATGTAGACCCTATACACGGTGTGTATCCTTGTATGGGTACTTTCCCATATACCTCATCCCCACTCGCCAAGTAATATACCTGAGTACACAGTGTTTATCACCAGTACATGATGTGTAACCCAACATTAGTGGATTACCAGGTAGGTATCCAAGTACTCTACCTAGGTGGGTATGCCTACACGACATGTAGCACACACGATCTCTCACTATATACCCTACACGACCAAGTACCCCAACACGGGGTGTCTTGTCGGGTACTCTACAACACCCTAGAATCCCACTCCACAACGTGTACCCTAGGTAGATGCAATATAGTTCCCAAAAAATCATATTCTAAAAACCAGAATAATACATTATGTGTGATCTTAAAACAAAAGTTTGTGTACATAATAATCTGTGAATGGGAAAACCACTAACTGACCCGAGACACAAATTTACCCTTGAAACGTTTAGATAGACTTACAAGGGAAACAATAAAACTCCATAAAATTATTTAAAATTGAAGAAAAAAATATTATGGGGATTTATGGTGTAAAAATAAAATTTACTTACCTCCTTTCGGAAACAACTGATGGTTTTATCTGATCAATGATCGTAATCTATCACTAGATAATGCATAGTGACCCGAGTTTTGTAGTGGTGCCTCATATTTTCTATCCCTCTCCCACTATATTTTTAGAGACACAAAGAATGGGTGCGGGGAGTATGTAAAAATAATAAGGATCAGGGGAAAAATAAAATGAGAAAAGAAAAAAAATTAGAAAAAAAATAAAAAGAAAAGAAAAGGGTCTCGGGCCGGACCCATTCCCATGATACAAGTTTTTGTTTTGCCTAGGAAAAAATACACTCTAGTATCCACTATAGAGACCAAATATTATCACCATTAACCATTTAAAATACATGACCATATAAACATGCACAAATAAATTAATTTATAATTATTTAAATATAAATAATTCTATGAAAATAAGAATGGATCAGACTCCCACAATCCTATGCTTCAGTAAATTCATTTTTCAGTGACCAATAGAGTGGTCATAAAAATTATCCAAGATCATATTATTGGATAAATTATTATTTTCCCCAGAAACGCCACTGAGAATAGAAATTCAAAATTCCTCATTGCTTCCACATCCAGTGATGATGTGGGTCGTCACATTATCTTACCCAAAAGAAGGATCATTAGGATTATTCTTATATTTATTATTCATAATGGTTGTTAAAACATCACATTAAATGGTTTATTATTTCATATATTACAAATTAGAGGAAGTTAAATATTCCTATCTCTTTAATAAAACATTCTCTTTAAATTATGTGTTTCCACTTTCGATGCCATATTGTCTAATTTTTCAACAATTTTCTTTACATCAAAAAATAATAACATTTATCTTCATTATTTTTTATTCAAAAATAAAGGATTACTTCTAACTGTAATTGAATAGTTTTTTATATCAATTTCACTTCTTTGATGTTCAAAAAAATCAAATTTATAAATCATAGAAAAATTAAATTATTTAACTTTATAGACCAATGCTTAACAACTTCAATGAAAAGAGAAGAAAACTGCACAAGATTTAACTTTCTCATGTTAAAAATATATTCCGAAACATATATATCTTTCAAGATAAGTTTATATATATCCCCTATTATTAATATGAGATTATTAATCATCCAAATTTCTACAATTATTTTATCTTTCAAAAGATCACGGAAATTCCATAATTTCTCATAAGAAAAAAACAACAATGTGTCAGATTTAGTTTTTTCAACAATTTCTAACTTATCATATAGCTTATGATTTATAAAGTTTACTTATCCTTCAGAAATAACTATTACCAATTTAATTTATTCTTAAATATTTAACTTATAAAAATCATCCATGAATTAAACGTTATAACATTAATGTTTTATTCAATGATTAAATCAAGAAAGGTTTATAATTATTTCTTAATCGTTGAAAAATAAAGATTGAAATATTTTTTTTCTTGACAAATATATTCACATACATTCAATAAAATTATATATTTTATTTGGGAATCATAATTTTTAAAACAAATTCATTCTAAAAGTAATTCTTGGAAAATGAATATTTTGGAAATATATCTTGAGAATATATTTATGTTAATTTGACAAACTATGGCTAACAGAAAAAATGAATTGAAATTGATGGACCAAAATTTGGATGGTGAGAGACATTCTACAAAGTCATGTGGTAGTTAATTAGAAGTGACCTAAACCCCATTATATGTTCCTAAGGAGAGATATAATTTGACTTCCCCTAATCTAATGTCTTATAAAGAATACCTCTTTTATATTGATGACTGTTAAATTTATCAAAATATGAAATGATTTACTAACCTCTCACTATTTTTTATAAACATCATTGAAATTTTTTATTGAACAAATATATTTCTAATAGAAAATAAATTTTTAATTTTTTTCTCCAGAAAGTATAATTTAGAAATTTTAAAAACAATATAAAAATTTTTTATAATAATTGAGAGAAAAAGTTGATAATCTATAAATTACCAAATGGATAATAAATATAAAATTTCATTAAAAATGTGTATAGTATTATATGTTTATTGTTTTAAATAACATTTTAATGAATTTTTTAAGATTTTTTTTTCTATAAAATATGTGAATATTGTTTCTGAATTTTTTTTTAAATGTTTTACAAACATAAAAAAAAATATTAATTTTTTTTTTAAAAAAATCCTAAAAATGTTTACCTTGTTTTAATGTTTTTTGTTTTAGAATTTCAAGAGATAGTTGAAACACAAATTATATATTGATAATAATTTTATTTTTACCATTCATAAATTCTATTTAATATATCGAAATCTATTTTAATTGAATGGATTTTTTAATATATCATAAGTTGATCTAGTGCTATAGAGAATTGAAAAATGATATTTTATTATTGTGGGTTATACTATAAGAAATGGTATCTTAGACCTGTTTTATTTTTTTGATTGATGTTCTTGGTTATTACTTATAGAAATGGAAAATTTTTTATCACAAAAAAAATAATATTTTTATTAAAATGAAACAAAAATCTGTTAGTATATAAACATTTATCTTCCACAAATTCAGGTGAAATAGTAGAAACTACCATTGAGGGTTGTTTGTTTGAATAAAATGATAGAAAAACCTCTCATATGGAATGAAAATTTCAATATATTCTTTTTATATCCATTATACATATAGAAAAACAACATCTAAAAAACTTTTTAATTGAAAATAATTTCTAAAATCATAAAATGAACCAACATCTGTAGTTCCATCAAGGTGACAAAAAATAATTTAATATCTTTAAGATGTTATAATTTTTTATTTTATTGATTTCAATCAATTTTTCATACATATAAAATTAAATTTGTATGACTACATATGATATAATGTAAACTAGAAATTATTCCTCTAAAAATATTTTGATTAACTACATTCCCAGATTTGTCAAGATGAATTGATTTTGAGGTACGGATAAGAGTAATAATAATATTATTACTATTTTAAACATTCTTTATGAAATATATTATCTACTTTTCTTGATAGAAAAAAAAATTACTTCTAGTTTTAGATAAATTTTTAAAACAAAGGAAAATGGTTATTTCACCAATCATGCTCATTTCAAACTAATATTTCATAAATCTGGAAATAAAATAAGTAATAGATTTTTAGTTGAACCAAATTTAATTTCATAAACATAAATTTGAGAAATAATGGAATATTTGAAAAATTATTTAATAAAGATAGTTGGACTTAATGATCCATTATTTTTTGCAATAATATTATTTTGAATCTATCAAACCATGCTCTAGGGAATTTTTTAGGTCCATAAAGTTCCATAGTATGTTTGAAAAAATTATTCTGAGATTTTATATTTTATAAACCCCATGTTAATTGTATATAAACCTCTTCTTATATTTAACCATCATGGAAATCAATATTTACAACCATTTTAAAAAGGTGTGAAATTTAGAAATGCGTGGTATGTAAGAAATATGCAACTAGCTTCAAGTCAAGCTACTGGAGATTAAGTTTCTTCATAGTCTATGCCTTCTTGTTGATAATAACCCATTGTATAAAGGCTATATTTATTTCTAAAAATTACTCAATTTTCCTGAAATTTATTATGGAAAATCTATTTTACACTGATTATAGGAGAATCATTTGGCAGTTCATATAATGTCTATACTAGATTCCTCCCAAATTTATATATTTTTTTCTCACATTGATTTTATCCAATATTAATAAATTAAATCATCATTATGAGTGGTAGGTTCAATTATGATAAAAATTAACGAGGTTTAATTTTATTTCCTATGGAAATTAATTTTTATACTAGTTTTCCAACATTACCAAAGATATTATAACTAGTATGATTCATAAGGATTATATAAATTATTGTATTTATAAGTATATACTTTCAAAAAAAGATAAAATTTATTCTAGATTTATAAAATCATAAAAATTATCATAATTTTTTCTTTCATGAAGATAATTTTCCATCAGGGGTTGAAATTTGGTTTTTGTAATGACATATAAAGATGTGGATTCTAGTAAATTGAAATCAAGAGGATAAGTTTCATCGAATATAAAATAAAATTTTGTAAAATATTAATTTTTTTTATTTAAAACTCTATAATACCTACTATATGTAGAATAACCTATAAAACTTCATTCATTAGATAAAGAATAAAATTGTTTTAAATTATCTTTTATATTTAAAATGAACACTTTAAATTTAAAAAAACTCTAATATAAGAAAGATAATAATTTCTTCATATCTAGAACATGTAGTGAGATTTATTAATATAATCCATAAGTTGATCAAAATTTATTTTTAAAACGTTGGTGATAATTACTTTATCCTAAAAATGATTATAAATTGAGTATTCACTAAACAGGGTAATAGTAATGTCTTTAACAACTATGTTTATTCTGTAAAATATACCACTTCGTTGAGGGGTTATAATAAATGAAAAGTTTTTTACTATACCAATTTTACTATAAAATGTATCATATTCATAATTTACAAATTTTCAACCCTGATCACTACGAATAGTTACCAATGATATATTTTTTCTGTATTACCATGGGAAAAAAAGTTGTTAAAATAAGAAATACATAAAACTTTTTATAAAGAAAATAGACCCATGTATATCTAGTTTAGTCATAAACTAAAACATATTAATAATATTTTCCATAAAAAATTCTTGTTTTTGTGGACTAAATTAATCTATTATCACTAACTATAAATCGTAAGATTCTAAAACATCACTAATAGTTTTAAAACATGATATATGTTATATTCCAAATTGACAAGAATAAATTTTTAAGAATACTTGTAGTTTTATCTAGTATATCTGTAGTTGTTCCTTTATTATTATTTTTTGGATAAGGTTATAATCATAGAGTTTACTAATGCTTAATGATTCCTTATTATATAAACAAGATACTATTATATACAGTAGAAGTTAGTTTAAGAGATTTTAAAAATGCATAAAAGTAAATTTCATCTAAAATAAGAAATATATGATCAAAAGGGAAATCAGTATATAATGGGGGGGGGGGGTGAATTTCAGTTTATAAAATAAAATATAAAATTTAATACAACTCATCATATAGATAAATTGAAAAAACCTTTGTTTGGAATAAGAAATTGAACAATAAAAGTTGTGTCAGTATTGTAAAAAACCAAATCTAAGGAAATTTTTATGAATTACAATATGAATATTTCCATAAACGTGCAAAAAGGAAGTATAAAAACATATAAAATTAATGTATCTTTATACAAAATTCAACAAAAATTAAAAAATCATTTATAATAATGATCCAGCATTTAACCCATAGAGTTAGGGAAGGCAATAAAATAGGTCGTAGGTATCCACTGTTTTCACCAAATATTAATTTTTTTATTATTTAATGAATAAATCCCCCAATAAAAATATCAATACTAGTTCTAATTTTCTAGCCATAGGAACCCTCATCCAGAAATACTAGAATAAGTTCTTTCATCATATCCCCAAAATCCCTCAATCAAACACAACATTGGACAGAAAATAATATAGAAAAATGGTACTAAGAAATTTACAATACTCACAATAGTGAGTTAAGATAAAAAAAATATCTATATTATATAATCGATAATATGAGTAAAATTATGTTAAAAAATATTCTAATTAACTTTATATCATCAGTGATTAAAAATAATTAAAATCATAGTTTGTAAATTTTTTTATTCTCCTAGAATTTAATTTTATTCATAGGAACTTCCAAAATTTCTATATTTTTGATTCTTTAGAGTTAGTTGAAATGAATTCAAATTGACTCATATTCACTTGAATAGGCTAACCATATCTATTTTCCCATATGGTATATCCAAATAAAGAACTATTACATTTTTTGATAGGTTCAATCTAATAGATTTTTTTTCAAAGGATAAAATATTTTAGGTTAAATTGGTAAGTCGTTATAAATTATCATTTAAAGGGAAAGCATGAAACCATCTAATAATTGTATCTGATAGAATTTATACAACTTTAGTTTATTGGACTTTATTATACTTAATATTATAATATTTATATACCTTCATACAATTAACCTTGAAATTATACATCTGATGTTCAAAGTAAAATTCCCTATTATTTATAAGATTGTTTTTTTGTTTGATTCATTTGAAATTCTTAAGCTATGATTGGTCTGATTTCAATTGTCCGAAAAACATAATCAATGTTTTCCCAATTCTAAAACGAATTCTATTTCTAGTAAAAATATATATTTCTAAAAAACATTCTAAAAAATTGGGAAGTGTAATTTAAGTAAAATGAAATATTTATGGAATACTATTTTTTTTTCACAAATCAGGATATAAGAGGTAAATGAAAACTTTCAACTAAACTGGTAAATTTTTGTTACCATAGTAAATGATAATGTGGTTAATGAGGGGATTAGACATAGAGATAATTATTAAAATATCACTAAAACTTTTTTAAATGTGATTGGTGGGTTTTTGTAATTAAAATTTCATATATTTTTAAGTTGGAGTAAATTGGAGAAACATTCCATAAAAAATAGATTTTTTATATTTTGAAGTTCATACTATTTACAAAGGTTTCACTCACCAGAGTTATAAAACCACGCATCCTCTCTTTAATTATACACATATCCAATGCTCCCTTAGATCAATCATGATATACAAAAATACCCTAAAACACCCTTATACAAGAACTAGAGATTTTTTCTTCCCAAATGACCCATTCAAGAAGGATTAATGTTTATCAAAAAGGAGATTATCCAAGGAAGTGGTATTTGTTCTTACTAGAATTTTTTCAAGTTTTATCTTTCTAAAAGCCACTAGAAATATTATATAAACATATTAACATAAATAAATAACTATCATTAATATGACATCTTTTCTTTTCTTAACGTTATAAATTTTTTTTCCTTTTCCCTCAAATATGAAGTGAAAACAACACTCATTCGTATATATGGACTACCACTATATGATGTTATGTATTTCATTTTTCATCACCTCCCCATATGAAGGTTTAAAAATATTACACTAATATATATATATATATATATATGTGTGTGTGTGATTTATTTTTTATTATATAACGATATATTTTATCCACCTTCTTACCCTACCATATAATATAATATCCAAATTCCACTCATATGTATGTGTAGAATATTACCTTCACGAAGTGATGGAATTAAGTTTTTATCACTGCATCACATAGATGGTCCTGTGGATTAATTTAATTATTAAATATGATATTTATTATTTTATTTTCATTATTAATCTTAAACAATACCTTATTTAATTAATTTTCATCAATTAGAAAATTGAAAACATCAACCATGCATACGTGCAAACTATAACCTCTAGGAATGACGTATATCGTTTTTCATGACCAAAATAAATATATTATTTTATAAATGTATCTAATTTATAAATATGATATATATGAAATTAATTAAATTCATTCCATGAAGAAATAAAGACCAAATGTAAGGGTTGTAGTTGTCAAATCAAAACATGAATGAGAAAATGAACTCTTAAAACATATTAATTGGATTTTAACAAGTAATTATGAGTAAATGGGCTAAAATAAGTTATGAATAAGTTATATATTGTAATATATATAAATAATTATATTATATTAAATAATAATACATATAAATTTATTATACATGTGGTCGGAACACATCTCCTGATGTGAGAATCCCAGGTAAGGGTTTATGGCCTTAAATTTCCTAATTTGAGACATGTCTTGAATTACACACCTATTTTAAATATATTGGAAATATAATAACTCTATTAAAAATTATATAAAAAATTTATTTTAATAACAGTAATTATTATTCAAATGCATGTTATATTTTTCAATAAATTTTGATTCAAGTATTATAAAATCTGTAATGTTTTATTGTATAACTCACTCTTTATCTAGATTTTTCATGTTTAAATTTAAATTAGGGAAAGGTAATGATATTATTATGCATAAACACATATATATTTCTCTAATATGGTAATTTTAAGGGTTGTAAATTATTTTTTCAATTTATCCTCCCTTTGAATCTCAGATCCATTAAATGGTTATTTATAAAAAACCATTCTCTTTTCAAAATTGTATTCAAGAATAATTTAATTCAATGTAAATATTAACTATTTTTCTTTATATTTATTATTCCTAAATTATTTCATAAATTTACATTTATTATGTTTTACATAATATATTACTTTCGTAAATGGAATAAGTTTACAGTTTTCAGTACGGGTAATTTTTGGCTCTCTTTAAAAAATGTGAATGGAAGATTTTTTTAGTATTTAACACTTGTCCACAATTTTCTATAGTCATAAATGTTTTTTTAAAAAAAATTAACTTAAAATTATATATTCTTTTCAAATAAAAATATAATCCCACAATTTTGGGAATTTTTCATTTTTAAAAGCTACAAAAAATAAAGGGATGTTACTTTATCAAAATATTTAAAAAGGGGGATTTATTTTATTTATTTATATTTTAACTTAGACTTTATTTTTTCTTTAATAATCACTGTTTATTTTAAAGAATCCTACTTTTATAAAACAATTCATTAATAATTTTTAAAAAATAGCTTGGAATCCTTTTGAAAAGTGTTTTGTAAGTGGTTCAAAACTTCATTTTTACAATAATGTCAAAAAAGTTTCAATAAGGTTTTTTAATTATTTTCTTTCATTTTCATCTATATTTATAAATAGAAATATTTTATTAAAAAACCTTCGATTTTTTTAATTATAAATTATTCTTCCATCCATCATTGATTTATATTCTTTCCCTTATTTTTTCACAATATGATCCCTATCACCCTCATTCTCCCATTTTATTTTTTTTTATTTTTTATATCTATGTTCTTTAATGGAATGGATGTGTTAACAAAGATTTATACCCATCAATATTTATGTTTTAACCACAATTTTTCATAAATTTGATTGTGGGTGTTTACCAACAAAGGTATCTCATTTTTTTAACTAAGGAAAATATTGACAATCTATATAGTTATTAGTTAAATATATATGATTATTGAAAGCTAAAAAAATTTTGATTATGTAATTAGGAAATATTGAAAATCGATATTACTAAATTTAATAATGACCTTTTAAAATTATTTTTATTGTTTATTGTATTATTATCCATTCCTTATATATTATTAATACATTAGACTCATTAATTGATGTACATGGCATATAATAGCCCCAAAATGACTTAGTATGTATAATAAGATAAAGTATGATGAGTATTAGAGTATGAGTACCATAATATTTTTGATTTCGTAGCCATAGTCCTTAATGGTATGTTTTTGATATCTTGGAATAGATCCTTAATTATATGAATATGGTGTGGAATGTAATATATTTCATAATTAGGAAATCAATTATTTTTGTCCATGTTATTTTTTAAATTTTTATTGAGATATATATTTCAATATTATATTATTAGTTATCTTAAATTATTTGATGATCAATTTTTATTTACAAATTAATCATTCTTTGGTAATTTTTTGACGACTTCAACTATATGATATCCCTTAAAGAATATTCAAAGAACCCCTTTCTTATTTTCCATTTCCCTTATATATGAATAAGTTTAATGTATATAATATATCTAAAAAGGTGTAATATGTAATGAATTTTGTAGTAAATATTTATGTATTATTATAGAATAAAAAAATATAGGTATAATAGGGAAATTTTCCCTTGAATGAGAAAGACATGAGCCTTTTTAAGTTTTTTTAATACTCTAAAAACATTAATGTATAATGTTCTTGGGTATGTAATTGAGTCAACAATTTCATTAAAGTTATATTTATGGAATGTCAAAATTGGGTCACTATAGTTCATATCAAATATAGTAGGTAAAAACTATGTATTTTTAAAATAGATCTTTGTATATGGTTCTAGGTTTCTATTTTTGGTATCATGACATGGTTTATATAACTTTGGAGACTATTATGATATCATATGAGTATAATTTACTGTATTAATATGATGTTTTATTATCATAAGTCAAAAGTCATCTATACCCTTCAAAGTTATTTTATTGATAAGTATAGTAATTTTGTTTGGTTGAATCATAAGAGTTGAATAGAAGATGTAATAGTTAAATATATATTTTTATTTATACAATTTATGCAATGGTTTGTTATGATTTAATTTTGTATAAAAATAGTAGCTACTTTTTGTTTTTTTATGGTTTGAACCACTAGTGTTGCACCCTTTATTTATTATATGTAACAATTTACTAATATTTTTAAATATATAATTTTTATGAGTGAGGTTTTGAAGAGTTTGGAGAAAGTTAAAAGTGTTTTTTGGGATAAAGGGAAGGCATAAGGGCTACACATGGTTTGTCCCAACCATGCGACAACCTATGAGAAGTAGTGAAATTTAAAAATTGCATGGGTATTTCGAGGTTGTGGATTCAGCATTGATGATATACTTTTATGGAGACCATTCTAGGTTTTCATTTTATGTTCATCCTTAAGAAAGTGGATAAAACACATTTAACCCATGGTATTCATAACCATGAGACTAAACCATGTGGAGGGCTAATGATAGATCATAAAAAGTGGATCTGACATCTATTTTCCTTTAAGTGCCTTTTCCCCCTCTTATGTAGCCCTACAATAGGATTTTGGTCTTTAAATGGTTGGATAACCTCTCCAAAGTGAATTTAATGAAATTTGGTGCAATCAATTATTGTTTTGAATCCCAATTCCTATCGTAAGAGTTCGTTCATCATCGTTTATAATGTTTTTCTAAGAACTACATCACCCCTTTTCTCAGTTTCTTAGATATATGCCTACAATGGGTAGATATGAAGATATGTATGTCTAATAAGTTTTTTTTGGTCTTGGTTATTTTAGGGGAAGATATATAAGGTGGGTTCAGAGATATTCAACCCGTCTTTCGCACATTTTTTTCATGTTTTTTATCATTTTCTCCAAAACTCTTGAGGTAGGTGGATTCACTCACGACTCCCCTATTTAGAAAATATAGGATTAGTTTGGAATAGATTATTTTCTTTTAAATTGACTGTAAAATCTTGGTTAAAATTATGATGCAAATCTTTTAAAGGGAGGATTTATGGTTTATGGTGAAATTGTTTAATTTTGGTGAATTGTTTTGCAAAGTGATATTGTTTCTTGATTTTAAAATATTGAATTTAAAATGTATATTTACGAGAATTATGGTAAATGGTTTCATTGAAATGTTTTCAATAAAATTATTGTTTTATTGAAATAAATTTGAAATGGTTGTTTTAGTGGGTTTCAAAAATAGTATTACTTTATTTAAGTGGTATAAATGATTTGTTTTGAACAGTTATTGGGGAGAAAAGGCTCTATGTGTTCTTTTGTATTTGGGATGAATATGGGTAAGAATTCTCCTCCATCATTATGTGATAGATAATGGTTAGGTATTTCTACCCTTTTAAAATTGGATCATTTAGCTGTGTGTGTTGGTAAAAATTTGGGATAGATAAGGGTCAAGAGTCTCCGTCATCGTTTTTGGGATGGATAATGGTTCGGGATATCCCCCATTAAACATTAATGTGTATTTCGGTTGGATATGAGTAAGAAGGCCCCCCAATATTTCTAGGATGGATAAGGGTAAGAGCTTTCCCCACTTCTAGGTTTTATGCCTGGTCAGTTGGGTGGACATGTGTAATGGAATTTTTACACCAAAAACGAATGTTAATTTAATTAAATAAATGTAAATGTTATTTACTAAGAAAAATGTTTACTATAGATTTTTTCTATAGTTTTTTATACAATATTTTAATTTTTTAATATAAATCATTTAATATAAGATTTTCTAACATGTTCTATCATAGTGGTGTGAGTAGGGAAGTAATTGGGGAAAACCTACATAGTTTTAGTACTCAACCCAACATTGTAACATTTGATCTTTTAAATATTTCATTTACTGGGACATAGTAAAAGGTAATGTATCACACATCATTAGCATAATTCCATGAAACATGAGCTCCATGATGATGTTGGAGCATGGATATTGTGGAGAATGGTCTCTGGTATTTGTTTTGGGGTCTTATTAGATTTTTTACACTGTTTACCATGGTATTGTAGTATTCCTTGGTGGTATTTATTTTTTGTATGGTTTTGATTAATGAAATATTTACTCTAATTTTAGGGATATCATCAATCATATAGTGGTATATTTGGTTTTTCGAAGTTAGTTTGTTGTTTTATTCATTAGGGTAAAATCTACCCACTAGTTTAATGAAGCCCTTCGGCATTTATTTCTAGTCATTGTGGAATTGGGGATTTTTCTTATTTCTATGTTGCATCCTCACACATTCTCAAGCCAATGAGGGAGAACGAGGTATGTTACTACCATTAACTAATTTAATAATGGATTTTATGGAAAATGTTTCATTCTTGTTAAAGAGAATCCATGAAGATTTGGATATTGAGTGAAAAACCTTATGATTATGCCTGACTATCTATATCACTGTTTTATTAACCACATGAACCTAGGTGAGTTTCCTAATAAACAAAATAAGAAAAAATGGAATTTCCTGGATGTTTAGTTGATATGAATTATTAAGATAACAAGATTGAACATCATACTTTTCATGAATTTTGGAAAATACATTGTTATAATTATATCAATGGAATATAAAGATATTTTATATGTGGTAAGGTATGAAATATATAAAGAAAAACTGGGGGAAAACAAAATAGTTATTTGGAACTATAGAGGGGAGTAATGTTATTCCAAATGTATCGATTGAATGTTTTGAAAGTGGGGCATATAGAAATTCCATAAATAGATTCCCTAGGTTTAATGCCCATAAAATTGGAAGAAAAAAAATATATCAATAATATATTAACAAAATCATTCTCGGTACAACAAAAGATAAATAAAAGATGAATAATATATACAAGTTATGAGTTATTGAAACAATTTTCTATGTTTAATGTGGGAGACATGATTAGATTTATATTGATGAATCATAGTACATTATTCATAGTTTTTTTTCTAAATGAATAATTAAGGAATAAGATGAAATATTTTGGTTAAAGGTTTATGAAATAATTTTAATGATTTTTGTGTCTACTTATAGGTCTTAGAGAGGTATGATGTAGTGGTATTTGTAAATGGATTGATATGATTTAAGAATGGTCATTAGTTTAAAAGTATAGATATGGTTTTGAGAACTAATGTGAATGTATTAAAATGAGGTTAATGATATTTTTGGATGATTTTATTATGTATTAAAATATAAATGTGACAAGTTTAATCTTTTTATTTATATTGTGATTTACTATTATGGTTATTTGGGAAGAATTTTATTACATTGAGGAGAAAAGACAAAAGGTAAAGATAACCTTTATGATTAAGAAGTTATATAATTTCAAGGTAATTATGGATAATTGGGATAAATAGTTATTAAATTATTTTACAACATATGTTTTATCATATAGATAACCATTGGACATAAAATATTTATTTGGTGAAAAATTAGTAAGAAGTATTTTGGAAGAAGTTCACTATACATTTTAGAAAAATATAGGTACTAAGGTAAATAATATATTTTTTGTATATTAAGGAATTTTATGTCAAAGTATATCATATTAATTATGAAATAATGATTAAGCTAACTTTTGGATTCATATATGAATTTACTTTGTATTTAGGCTGGTTTATGTTATTTATGAAAAACATATTAGCATATTTTAGAGAGTATATGATAAGGTCATTTAAAGTAATGGTAATTGACTTTATGAGTGATTAAATGTTTCTAGAGATAAATCTTATGTTTTTTTTGAAAAAAATATGTGACCAATCATTCTTATCATTGAGTTTCTATTTGGAATAGCATATTTTTAGGGTTGTTTTGGTTTTTTGTTGGTGTAATTATTTAAGTTGATCTCTTCGTGTTATTATTGAATATTTAAATGATTGATGTATTATTTATTTATATAAAATTTTATTCATATTTCATTTCTGTATTATATTTACCCATGATAATGAATTTTTATTTCACTAAATGACTAGATACAAGAGGAATAAACTTTCATCCATTTTGGTGTTATTATGATCTATTTGAAGTTAAATTTAGTACTTTAGGATTGAAATATTAAAAATATTCATTTAATATTTAGAATATGAGATGGAGCATAAATGAAGAAATTCATAAAACAAAAATAAATGATGAAATTATTATAAAATTGAAAAAAATCAAGAATATATATTTTTTAAAATTTTCTTTATTTTGTGTAAAAGAATTCCTCAAATCACGAAAGTGGGAGCTAAATCATTGAGTTTGAAGTGGAAAATTTCACTTAGATATCGACGCCTGATTATAGAAAATCACTAATATAGTGGTAGATAATGTTATTTTCAGATATTTATTTAAGAAATACTATTTTTATTAGCGGTAACATTCAAATTACTTATATATAGCTGAGATTATAATTATGTCATGAAATATTCATTTTTTGGGTAAGAATAAACTAAAACATTTATAATGTAATTTATTTATGTGTTGGAATGTAAGAATATGAGATCTGAAAATGTTATTCTCTTCTAAACAATAATATATGTTTTTTCTTACATTATAGAGAACACTAAACTAAAATGTGGGATGAAATATTTCTATTTTCCTTTTGTAAATAGAAAAAATATAATCAAACATGATACATAAATATAATTATTTTGTTTTATATATATGATTTTTTTGATATTAAAGTAAACAATTAATGCAATATTATTAAAAGAAACCAATGTTAACATGGGTATTTGTTAATAAATTGTTATTTATTTATTTTTTATTTTAATAAATGATCACTTCTAATGGAATTAAATATATCAACTGATAAATTAATAATAAATTAATTATAAAATGATTTGAAATATTATTTCAAACACTAAATGTTTTAAAATTTATGTTTTCAATAATGGAATTTGTTATTTATTATTGATAATTTATTTTAATGATAAATTACCAAATTAAATAATATTAATAATATTAAATAAATTTAATTTTTTAATTTAGAATGAAAAATTTAGCTTATTTTATTTATTTTATTTTATAAAATAATAGATTTTTGGGTGAATTGTAACACATTTATATTTTATCAGATATTTTCGTTTTAATTTCTTTGATTTATTTTGTTGTATGGTACACCATGATTAGCTTTCACTATACGTAACACTGTATTATCTTGAAGTATATGAAACACTACTCTTGGCTTGTGTTACACACCATTTCGAGTTCGTTTGGTCGAATTAATTTCATGAAAGACTGAGTATATGTTATTACTAAATATAATAATCTAGTTATTATAATGGTGGGTATGAATAGTAATAACTTCATTCTAAAAATCAAAAAACTATTTAAATAAAAATAAGCACGTCTATAGAAATATAAAAGCACTCTATATGGATTTTATTAGTGAAAAATATCTAATATATTAAATTTATTACTTAAAATTTTTATTATATTCTTTTTATACATGACATTAGAACACATTCAGTTTTACAAATAAAATGACTGTATTTCTAAAAATGTTGTTTACCGCATTTTGATGGTGAAACCATTTCAAATCTATTTTTTACACTTTTATGAGATATTTTTTTAAAAAATATTATTATTTGGAGTAAGGACATAAAAATATATATTTTTTGAATTATTGGTATTTTTCTAAAAATATTTATTTTTAATGAATAGTAAAAGTACTGGATTTTAATTTAAAAATTCATTTTCATCTGATTTATTTATACAAGAAAGGTTATCCATTGAAATGAATTTAAATTATTATTAGATTATTGTTTTATCATTTAATGAAATTTTGGGCATGTGATGTAATTTTACATTGAAATTAGATATAAATACATATAAATATTTTGATGGTTATTACTGTGAATAACTCATTTTCTCACTTTGAAAACGTTAATTAATTTTCAATTAATTACACAAACTTCTATGTTATAAATTTGGGAAAATAGATTCAATATTTATAATTAGTGGTTTCAAATTATTTTAATAGTTTTTTTAATTTTTTGAATATTATGAATAGTAAGTAGGATAATTTTTAATTTCCATTGTTAAAGGTAAATCATGTAAATTAGGGTCACAAAAAATAATATAAAGATAATAAAATTACCCTAACACCTTTCAAAATCCATTTTGATGAATTAATGTCGACCAATATTACTCAAGGGTTTGAATTGATTTAATTAATGTAATTTATTCAATGAAAGTGTTGTAATAATAATTATGACAAAAGTAAGTGACAACATGTCACTCGTTTATTTCTTATAAGTATAATAATTTTATTGTAGTGATAATCCTGATAAAACATCAAACATAAATAATATCTAGAAATATAATGAAATTATATACATAATTTATTTTTATTAATAATTTATATATATATAAAAATAATCAAAAATATTGACACAACATTGATACAATAATTATTTCGTTAATAGAAATATCAAATAAAAGATATTATAAATACTAAAATAAATATTTTGTATAATAATTTATGTCATTCATGATTTTTATAGTAGAATATTACATGTTATAAGACTACTAAATTCTTTGGTTTGAAGTTATATCTCTATTCAGATTTTATTTGAATTCAATTATATGAATAGTGTGAAAATTTACACTATTCATATTTTATTAAGATAATATTTTATTAAATTATTTAAAAATAATAAATATATTTTAAAATTACCAAGTGGATTTGATAACGTCCAAATGTCAATTAATTGTCCCATAATGGAAAATTTAATCCATATAAGTTAACGTAATAGGTTCATAATAATTTAAATGTTGTTACCTCAATTAAAATTAAAAGTGAGTAATTAAGGGAAATTGAATAGATAAGGGTAAAAATAAAATACATAAATTTCTATAAATTATTGTATGAGATTATTTCTAACATTCCTCATCTTATCCTTGAGATATATAACTTTTTAACTTCTGTAATTACAAAATAAATTTATAATAATATAATATTTCATTAATTTCCTAAAGTGCCCCGCATTCCACTTATAAAAGGCCACCACATCTACCTACATACTCACACCTCTCAAACCCATTTCCTCAACCAAATTACGCTCAAATAAGCTCCCAAAATCCCTCTATTCCTCATATAGGTCAAACATTGGGTTCAAATCCATCTTAAAGAGACCTTGTGTGAAAATCAAGATGATATACTCAAAAAAATAAGAGGTTCCGATACATATGAAGGATATCAGACCTAAGGTAAATGTTAATTTTTCAATATCATTATTACCCATGATTTTTTATAAATAATTATTTACTATTTTATATTCATCATTTACAACCTTGTTCCCTAAATATGTAATACTATTTGTATTCTTCTACAATTTTTAATGTCAATTTTACCCATTGGTGAATTTTTATGATACTACATGAAAGGAATATTCTATCTTTATTTGATATGAGGTACTATTTTTACATTTAATAAAAATGTTTTATAATAATGTTTTGTAACTTATATGGAACGAATGGATTCATACAATTTTATAACACCTTATTTATACGAAGCATCATTTAAAATCTTTCAAGTGTATTTGCAATAAAATTAATTTCATTTAAAATTTTGTGGAATTTGGAGAAAAGAAAAGATTTTTTAATAAGAAAGGATATATTCCTCAATAATTAATTTCAACTATTCTATCAAAATTATTTTCCAGTTAAGATAACAGAAGGTTATGTTTCTATCCATATTATAACATTTATTTGATATTTTTAGAATGGAATTATTATTATTAGTCCATATATTTTATATTGATTATGATGGAATGATGATTAAGAAACCCATTTTTGATCATTGGGTTATGATATCATGAATTGTTTATGTTTTGGTTGAACATGTATGAATTATTTCATTATGATATGTGTGGGACATATATTTCTCTCCAATGCATAAGTTAATGATTTATATTTAATGATATAGACATGACTGGAACAATAAGTAAATTTGGTTTAGTAATATACATATAGAATGGTAAGTAATCCCAATTTGGTAATGCAAATTCTCTGCTCTGATGGTCTAGGTTTTGAGCCTAGGATAAAATAGAAATGGTTTTCTATGATTATGTGTTTTCCAAAAGTTATTATTTCAAGTCATTGTTATGTTATCGTGGTTAATGTTCCTTTAGGATTTTTCCAAAAAAATTGATAAGATTTATTTCATGACTCAATATTTTGATATTAAAAAGTTATATTCGTGTTTTTTTAAATTTATATGTTCATATATTGTTTTGTTACCCTTACTCACCATCTATTCTCACCCTTTCTTATGTTTCCATTCAACGGGTTTTAAATAAAAAATTTAAGTAGGATTATTAAAGGGGAGGATCTTTATAGGAGATTTGGAAATATTTCTCAATTTTGAAGAATGTATTACATGTTTCCAATGGAAATAAACTATTATGGTCCCCAGGCATGCATTTCTAAAATTTAATGATTATTCATCTGTAAAGATGTAATATTCATATACATCATTATTGGGTCATTAATGTTGGTATCATTATAATGGTTTAGTCATCCTTTGGAAACTAGGATGACAAAAATTTATGGAGAACCCTAGGGATATTTCTAAGGGATTTCCAAAGGATATCTATGATTACAGGTTATAGTCGTATAATTATGGAAGTGATCATTAATAAAATAGGATTAATTCTAAGATGTTAGAGGTTTAAAATACACCCCCATGGTTATATTATTTTCCAAGTATAATTGTTTCCTCTAAAAAATTTCTTTTTCGGTGTTAGGAAATGGATATCACCCCAAAGAACAATGTAAATGATCATTGTAATGGGAAATGCAATGAATTTCCAACTGTAAAAATAGATATTTTTATAGATGGAATGAAAAATGTTATCACTATACTTAATAAGGTTATGAATCAATATGTACTTACAAATGAGTAGAGAAGGGAACAACATTCTGTCGAGTCCTTCAGGAGGAATCATTCACCTTATTTAGTGGGTCTTCCGATCCACTTATTCATGAATAATGGATCATTACAATTGAAAAGAAATTTTCCATTTTTTAGTGTTCCGAACATGAAAAATTCATTTTGGTTTTTTATCATTTAGAAGGAGAAGTGGACAATTGCTAGACTCTAATCAAGAATTTTAGGCAATAAGATAAAATTGAATCCATGATATGGTACGAGTTCAAGAACATATTTTTCAATAAGTACCTTCCACGTATTCTTCGAACGAAAATAGAAAATGATTTCCATGAGCATAAGAAAAAAGTTGATGAATATATTGGTACATACAAGGAAAATTTTACAAGACCTTCAAAGCATGATTCTGGATTTATCATCCAACTTCAATGAATAGTTGATTGATTCTTTAGTGGATTAAAACCAAGCCTTCGATGGGAGTTAGCTACAAGAGACATCACTTTCTATGAATAGATTGTGCATTGTGATCCCATGGTATAAATTGAAGTTGGTGTTACATATCAATCTCATGGTTTTGACATGAAATGAATGATTGAGTTAAAAGGAAAAGATCAAAACAATGGGGAAAAATGTTTACTGTTTCTTTATGATCAATGTGTAGAATGAAGTATGGTGGAGACTATCATAATGGTACAAGGAAATATTTTAATTGTGTAAATGAAGGTCATTGAGAAGTTGAGTGTTGAAGTAATGAAACAAGGTATCTAATGTCGTGAATAGAGAAAATTCTACAAAAAATACACCACCTACAATTCAATGCTACAATTGCTAGGAAATTTAGAAATATACTACAAAAATACCTAATCAAAGAGTGATCAATGATGAATGACTTTAGAAAACTATTAAAGCCATAGACAACAGAAAATAAAATGTGATCACTATTGATGATGTTTTGTATGAAAATGAAGTGGTGGAATGACTGAGTGTTTATATAATGGGATTCTAGGACAATGTTGTAGAATATCTTTTACGGTATTATGGAATAATGAAGTATCTATATAGTGGTCCCCTTGTGGTTTTCCACATGTATTAGAAAGTAAATGATGAGTGGTACTGGTAACCATGAAATGTGATCGAGGTAATAAGGTGATGTTTTTGGAAAACACATGATTTATGGAAGTATGACCATTAATATGAACATGAAGTTGAGATAATTATATTTGGATAAAGATATATTGTATTGGAATAAGTAAATTGAACAATATCAGTGACCTTGGAACTAGTTAAGAATATATTGACATGTGGGTTATGCTACCATGGATAAAGATTATAACTTTTTTGACATAAGAATTAGAAAACATGTATGTTTTCAATTATGATATTTGATAGTTTAAGTTGTTACCACGACTCAAGAAAATTCGTGATTAAGGTATTCAAAATTTTGGAATGTGAAATCCATGAACTAACTTGTGATAAGGGAGATAAATGTTATACCGATTTAGATGACCTATTTCTAAAGTTGTGGATTTTTACTTTTTTATAAGGAATGTAAGATTTTCCGATTATGGATAGAATTAGTTATACTCCATATGATATTTATTAGATTAAAGTATTATCTCCCTATAGGTGATGTTATGCATATATGATAATCTGTGTTAACCATTTTATGAGACATATGGAATGTCTTATCATTCTATTTGTGGATAACATGATCCGTTAACACTTCAGGAATGTAAAATTCAACATTATTTCATAAAATAATAGATGTAGAGTAAATTTTTAAAGGCATGAACAATATTTATATTTTACTGAAATAATGTAATTATTTCTTCTCATATTCTTCCAATTTATGGAAAGGATATTGAAAACCATAAAATATACCTTACTACATTCTTATCTGATGAATTATATGGTCTCTTAATTCATCACATATTTAGGATTTTTAGGTTGTTAACTTTATCCAAACCATTTTCTCTATCACACACAATCGTTAAAAAATGGGTATATTTTTCTTCCATATCCATGTTTTCACTTCCCTCTTATTTTATTCTATGTGGAAACCCAATGACGAGTTACTTTGGGAAAAAAATATGTTTCTAACATTCCTATTTTAAAATGAAGTTTTAGTATTTCTTATTACAATATGGGTTTCTATGAAAGAAAATTTCAAGTTTTAAACCTTTTTTTACCCCAATTAATGTTAAGGGATAAATTAATTTGACTGTAATTATAATGTAAGGCCATGAGATTTTATGAGATATATTCTTTTTAATTACATTGATGTCTTGAGTTTTATGCTACACTATGATTAGCTTTCATTATATGCAACAATGTATTTGCTTGTAGTATAATCAACACTATTATTGGTTTATGTTACACACAATTTCATGTTATTTTGATATAATTAATTTCACAAAAGACTCAGTATAAGTGATAACTAAATATGTTATCCTATTAATTATAATAGAAAGTATTAATAATATTATATCCCTTTTAAAAAACTGTTTAAATGAAAATAAGTGAGTCTATAAAATAATAAAATTATTTTTTATTTATTTTATCTGTGAAATATATATGTATTATTTTTAATTTAATTTATAAAATTTACCTTATATTCTTTGTAGACATGATAAAAGAAAAAATTTAATATTACGGATTAAATGAGCATTTTTTCTAAAAATTCAGTTTTACCGCCTTTTTATGGAGAAGCCATTTTAAATGTATTTTTTTTTACTTTTATAAGTTTTTTTGACAAAATATTCATATTATTTAGTAGGACATAAAATTTTACTTTGGAATATTTTTTGGTATTCTTTTTTGATAATATTCATTTTTTAATGAATAGGAAAAAATACAGTATTTTTATTTAAAACTATTGTGTCACTTGATTTATTTATACAAAAGGATATCCTTTTAATTCGGTTTAAAGTATAATTACACAATATTTTTATCATTTAAAAAATGTTGGTCATTGGATATAAGTTCACATTAAAATTAGAAATAAACACACATCGATCGGTTGATGTTTTCTACATAAAAAAACTCATTTTCAGCATTGACAACTAGAATTAATTTTAAATTAATTTCTGCAACATCTTTGGTTTGATTTTTAAAAAATGGATTCCATATTTTTATAATTTTCTCAAAATTATGTTAATATTTTACTTTTATTTTTGTATATTATGAATAGTAACTATGGTAATTTTTATTTACAATTTTTAAAGGTCAATTAGGAATATTAGGGAAACAAATAATGTGATAAAGACAATAAAAATACCCTAAAACCTACCAAAATCATATTGTATGAATGAAAGTGGACCAATATCACATATGGATCATAATTGATTCATTTATTTTACTTTTTTCCATTAGAGCTGTGTAATTATAATTAAAACAATATAAAGTGACGACATGTCACTCTCTTATCTTTTATAAGTATAATATTTTTAATCTAGTGATAAACTTGATAAAACATAAAAAAATAAATACTCTCCAGAAAATAAATGAAATTATATACATAATTTGAATTTATTTAGAATTTATAGATATTAAATAATTTCGATAAATATTTACACAACAATGATACAATAAATATTTTATTAACTAAAATATCAAATAAATGATATTATAAATATTAAAAAAATAATATTTGATATAATTTATGTCATCCACGATTTTAACAGTATAATATGACATTTAGATTCCCAATAAATTATTTTTTTATGTTATATATATTTTTGGTTTTTATTTAAATCAAATTAAATGAATCGTGTAAAAATTGGCACTATTGATATTTTAGTAAAGTAATATTGAATTAAATTATTTAAAATTCATAAAAATAGTTTAAAATTACAATGTGCATATGATAAGGTCTAAAATATAATTAATTTTAACATTAAGTAAAATTTACCACATATAATTAAAACTAATATTCTCTTAATAACTATAATGTTATTACCTAAATTAAAATCACAATAGAGTAGTTAAGGGAAAATTAAAATATAAGGTTTAATATAAAATAAATACATGTCTAAAAATTAGTGGATGAGATTATTTCCAACCTTACTCATCTTATCCTATAAAAATATCACTTTAGAGCTATTGTAATTCTAAAATCATTTTATAATAAAATAATATTTTAAGAAAATTCTAAAGTGACCTTCCACCCTCTTATAAAAGGACACCACATCTACCCACTTACTCACACCTCTCAAGACATTTTTCTCAACCATCTTATAATCAAATAATCTCCCAACATCCCTCCCGTCATCATAGAGGCCACACTTTGGACAGAAAGCCATCTATGGAGATGTTTTTGAAAATAAAAAGTAGGTACTCGAAAAAGAGGAGGTTCAGATACATACAAAGGATATAAGACGTAATATAAGAGTTAATTTTAGAATCTCATTATTATCCAATATTGAGTATACATAATTATTTACTAAGGAATATTTTTCATCCAAAAACATCGTCCCTAAAAATACAATACAATTTCTATAATTCTACAATTTTTATGTCAATTTTACCCATTGGTGAATTTTTACTAAAACGTATAAAAGGAATATTTTGTTGTTATTCGATATGAGCTAATTTATTGTCATTTCGATAAAATTTATGTGGAGAATGGTTTTTTAACTTATACTCACTGGATTGATTCTTACACATTCATAATTCTATATTTACAATAATCTTTATTTAAAAGATTTCATGTATATTTTCAATTAAATTATCTTCCATTAAAATATCATTGTATTTTGAGAAAAAAAATTCGAATAAGAAAGGATATTTTCCTCAAAAATTTATTTCAAGTATTTTAAAAAAATTAATTTCCATGAAAGATGAAATAGGGTTTTGTTTCTATCCCTATTATCACATTAATTTTATTGTATTTATTATGGAATTATTTTTATGAAATCCATTTATTTTATATGGATTATGATGTAATGATGTTTAAGAAATCCATTTTTATTCCTTGGGTTATTTTATGATGAATGATTTATGTTTTTTTGGAACATGTAATTATGATTTCAATATGAGATATGTGAGACCTATATCTCCCTCCAATTAATTAGGTAGATATTTATATCTCTTCTGATGGAAATGACTAGAATTATAAGTAAATCTAGGTCACTAATACAGTGCTAGAACGACATGTAAACCCGATTCAGTAATGGAATTTTTTGTCTATGACGGTCTTGGATATGATCCATGGATATGTGGAAATGATTTTCTATTATTTTGTGTTTTCCACAAGTTATTGTTTTATTGCAATGTTATGTTATCATGGTTAATATTCCTTAATTATTTACACCTTAGTATATACAAATATTTAATTCAAGACTCATGATTTTGATATTCAAAAATTATGTTCATGTTTTTTTACATTCATATGTTCATCAAATGTTTTATTACACTTAATGAGCATCTATGTCCACCCTTTAATATGTATCTACTCTTCAGGTTATAATGAAGTAATTTAAGTTGGAGTACTAAAGGGGAAGATCTTTTGGGGACATCTTCAAGATCATTCACAAGTTATAAGAATGTATTCCATGTTTCCAAAGGATAAGAACTGTTACAGTCCTGAAGCCTATATTTTCAAAATGTAATGAATATTCAAATAAAAAGATGTAATATTCATATATGTCAAGCATGGGTCATTACAGTTGGTATGAGAGGAATGTTTTAGTCAAACTTTTCAAACTAGGATGTAAAAACATTAGTGAGATCCCTATAGATATATCTAATTTATTTCCAAATGATATGTATAATTATTGGTTATAGTCCTAGAATTTTGGTAAATATCATGAATTACCTAGGAATAATCCTATGATGTTAGAGATTAAAAATACACCCCTTGCCTATGTTGTTATCATATTATCATTTTTACCACTCAAACTTTAATTTTTGGGGTTTAGACAATGGATGGAACTCGATGGAACCGTGTTAATGATCAATTCAATAGGAAATAAAAATATTACCATCCTTAAAAAACCAATGTTACGGGAGATGGAATGAAAAATATTATCACTATACTTACCCAAGTTATGACTCATAATGGACTTCTAAATGAGCAGAGAAGTGAACAACATTCTATTGAGTCCATTATGAGGAAACACCCACCTTCATATAGAGGGTCTTCTGATACACATTTCGCTATTCAATGGATCAGTACCATTGAAAAGCTATTTTCCATATTTCACTATTCAGATCATGAAAAAGTCATTTTGGATGTTTATCGTTTAGATTGTGAATCAGACTAGTGGGGGACTCTAATAAAGAATGTGATGCAATAAGATGAAATTGAATCTATGGAATGTGATGAGTTCAAGAACATATTCTTCAATAAGTACATTCCTTGTATTCTTCAAATAAAAATGGACAAGGAGTTATTTAAGCTTAAGAAAAAGGATGATGAATCCATTGGTACATACAATGAAAATATTACAAGACTTTGAAGTTATTATCCTGGATTTCTCATCCAACCTCAAAGTAAATTTGATCGTTTATTCAGTGGCATAAAAACATTATTTGAAGGGAGTTATATATGAGAGACATTAGTTTCTATAATGTCATTGTGCATTGTGGTATCAATTTAGAAATGGAATTTGGTGTTACTATAAATATTGTGGTTTTGAAAGAAATGAATGATGGAGTTCAAAAGAAAATCACAAAATAATGGAGAAAATAGGATGATTGTTTCCTCAGGCTCAATGTGTGAAAATAAGCATGGTAGAGACTATCTTAAAGGGACTAGAAAATGTTTTTTAAGTGTGTAAAATGATGTTCATCAAGCAGTTGAGTGCTGATGTAATGAAAATAAGGTACCTAATAATGTGAATAGAGAAAAGGCTACAGAGAATGCACCAACCACACTTCAATGCTACAAGTGCACAGAAATGTGGCAGTATTCTATCCATTACCCTAATCCAAGGGTGATTGATGATGATCAGTGCCAGAAAACTCTTAAGGGAAAAGACAAAATAAAATCCCATGTGATCACTATTTATGATGTTGAGTATGAAAATTAAGCAGTGTAATGATTGAGTGTTTATGTAATGGGATTCCAGAATAAGGTTGTAGAATCACTTTTATGGTATTATGGAATAATAAAATATATATTTCGTGTTCCAATGTGGTTCTAAACATGTATTTTAAAGTATATACTGAGTGTCACAGGTAACCATGAAAAGTGATTGAGGTAATGAGGTGATGTTTTTTGAAAACACATAAATTAGGGATGGATGAACCTTAATACGAACATGATACTGAGATAAATATATTTGGATAAAGGTATATGGGATAGGAATAAATAAATTGGATGATATTAGATACCATTGAAATAGGTATGTATTTAATGATATGTGAGTTATGCTACCTTAGATAATGATTATAGCTTTTTGGACTAAAGAATAAGAAAACACACATGTTTTCAATAAGGATATCTGATAGTTCAGGTAGTTACTGTGACTCAATAAAATACATGATTATGATATTAACTTCTTTGGAATGTGAAATCCAAGAAATACCTTATGATATATGAGCGATAAATGTTATATTGGTTTAGTTCACCTCTTTCTAATGTTGTAGATTTTTATTTTTTGGAACGATTGTAAGGTCATCTAATTATTGATAGTATCAGTTATACTATGGTTGATGTTTGTTAGATTAATGTATTATCTATCTATAGGTGGATTAATGAATATTTTTTCATCTATGTACACCTTTTCGTTGAGACAGATGGAATGTGGCATCATTCAATTTATGAATCACAGGATCTGTTAACACTACAGGAATAAAAAATTCATCTTTATTTTGTTGAATAAGAGGTGAAGTGGAAATTTTTTTAAGGCACAACCAATGATAAGATTGTACATAAATAAATTATTTATTAATTATCAGGTTCATCAACTATATGGAATGGATCTTGAAAACCAATAATGTTATCTTAGTGCCTTCTTAATCGATGAATCACATTTTCCCATAAATCATCACAGATTTTTGGGTTTATAGGTGTTAACATTCTCCAACCTTATTCCCTACCACTATCCATCAGAGCTCGATGGTTAGATTTTTCTTTTATATCCATATTTTCACTTCCCACCTCTATCCTACTATATGGAAACCTAGTGATGAGTCACTTTGGGTAACTGTTCTGTTTATATCTTTCCATTTTAAAATGAGTTTATATATTTTTTTTTACGACATGGGTTTTTATAAAAGAAAGTTTCAAGTAGTAAAAATTTTATAAACCCAATCAATATTGATGGAGAAAATCATTTTAATGGGGGTAAAATTTACCACCTATAGTTTTTATGAGATGGATACTTCTTAATTTCTTTGAGTTCTTGTGTTTTACGCTACACGAACATTATCTTGCGCTATACACAACATCGTATTAGCTTGTAATATACACAACTATATTCTTGGCTTGTGTTATAAAAAATTTTAAGATCATTTGATAGAATTAATTTCAAACAAGACGGAGGATTAGTGATCACTAAATATTATAACCTGATCATTAAAATGGAAGGTATGAATAGTATTAACGTCATTCTAAAAAACAATTTAAATGAAGATAAATGAGTCTATAAAATAATAAAATCACTATTTTTGGAATTTTTTTGTGAAATATATATATATTATATTCAATTTAATTTATAAAAGTTATCTTATACTCTTTATATATATTATATAAAAACTAATTCAGTTTTGTGGAAAAATTGATCATTTTTTTAAAAATATTGTTTTACCGCCTTTTGTTGGCGAACCCATTTTGACAATATTTTTTACACTTTTATACGTAAAATTTAAAAAAATAAACTTTTTATTTTGCAGAAGTACCTAAAAATTTAATTTGGATGTGTTTCTCGAATTTTTATAAGAACATTCACTTTTAATGAATACTGAAAAATTGTGCATTTTAATTTAAAAATGATTATTCATTCGATTTATTTATACATAAAGGTTATCATTTTAATTGGTTTTAAATTAAATTTAGATTATTTTTTTATCATTTAATCCAATTATTTTCATTAGACATAATTGAATATTGAAATTATATATAAATACACATCAATATTTTGATGATTTTTTAAATAAAAAACTCATTTCCCTTATTTTCCAATGGGAATTAAGTTTAAATTAATTAATACAACTTATCTGTTTTGAATCTTGAAAAATGGATTCCATATTTTTAATAATTGGTTCCAAATTATGTTAATATCTTAAACTTATTTTTTGGATATTATGAATATTAATGATAGTAATTTTTATTTTCCATTGTTAAAGGTAAATAAGATAAATTAGGGTGACAAATAATATGATAAAGATAATAAAAATCCTAACACCTGTAAAAGTCCTATTGGATGAATGGAAGTCATCCAATATCACCTAATGCCCAGAATAGATTCATTTAATAGAATATTTTTCATGAATGTGATGTAATGATAATTGAAAAATAGAAAATGACAACAACTCTATTATCTCTTATAATTATAATATTTTTAATGTGGTGAAAAAATTTATAAAACTCTGAACAGAAGTAGTATCTTGAAAAATAATAAAATTTCTACATCAAGTGAATTTATTTATAATTTATATATATAAAATAATTACCATAAATAGTGACACAAAAATGATACAATAATTATTTTATTAAGGGAAATATCAAATAAATGATATTATAAATTTTAAAATAAATACTGTTTGAAATAATTTATATCATACACAATTTTTCATGGTTAATATGACATGTTATAAGACTATTAAATTAATTGTATATAATTTATATATCTTTTTGGATTTTTGTTTTAAATTCAATGAAATGAGTACTGTAAAAATTGACACTATTGTTATTTTATAAAATTAAAATTTTATTAAATTATTTAAAAAACATAAATTTTTTTAAAAATTATAAAGCAGTTTTGATAAGGTATAAAAGATAATTAATTTTATAATTATGTGTAATATACCCCATATAACTAAACATAATATCCTCTTAATAATTAAAATATTAATACCAAAATTAAAATTAAAATAGAGTAATTAAGTGTAAACTGAAAATATAAGCTTTAAAATAAAATAAATATATGTCTAAAAATAATTGGATGAGAATATTTATAAATTTAATCATATTATCCTCTAAATATGTCACTTTGGATCTTTTATAATTGTAAAATCATTTTATATTAAGATAATATTTCTAGTGTTTCCCAACATTCCATTCCTTTATCTTATAAAAGGTCACCACATCTACCCACTTACTCACACCTCTCAAGCCCCTAGTCTCTTCTAAATAATGATAAAATAAGAACCCAAAATCCCTCTCTTCATTATAGAGGCCAAACATTGGGCATAAATCTATCATATGAAGACCTTTTGGACAAATAAAAAAGAGGTACTCAAAAAAGGGGAGGTTCAAATACCATCATAGGATATCAGACCTACTATAATGGTTAATTTGGAAATCCCACTATCATCCAAGATTGTTTATAAATAATTATTTATTAGGGAACATTTAGAATCCACATCTTTGTTCCAATAATATGTAATTATATTTCTATTTTTCAACAATTTTTTAAAGTCAATTTTACCCATTGGTGAATTTTTATTAAACTGTATGAAAGGAATATTTTGTCTGTATTCGATATGAGGTACTTTTTTTAAGAAAAATTACGGGGATAATGATTTTTATCTCATATGTAGTTAATGGATTCTTACGCTTTCAAAATTACTTTTCTCCTTTAAAATTTATTTATAAAAATTCAATTATATTTTTAATTAAATTATTTTATTTTCAAATTGCGTGGTATTTTGTGAAAATAATAATTTTTTGAAGAAGAAAGAATATTTTCCTAAAAAATTAATTTCTTTTATTTTATAATGATTATATTCCATCATCTATGAAATAGGGTTATGTTTCTATCCATATTATTAAATTGATTTTATTGTTTTTATTTTGGAATTATTTTTATGAAATAAACATATTTTATACTGATTCTGATGTAATTATTTTTAAGAAATCAATTTTTGTTTGTTTGGTTATGCTATGATGAATGGTTTATGACTTTGTGGAACATGTAGTAATTATTTCATTATGACATGTGTGGGACCTATACCCCCCCAATTAATTAGGTAATGATTATATCTCTTTAGATATACATTACTGGAATGGAAAGTACAACTGGTTCAATAATATAGGGCTGGAACGACAAGAAAACCCGGTTCAGTAATGGAATTTCTTCTCTATGATGGTCTTAGCTATGACACTTGGATAATATGGAAATTAATTTCTATATTTATTTGTTTTCAAAAATGTAATGTTTTATGAAAATTTTACGTTATCATGGTTAATGTTCCTTTCAGATTTACAACTAACGAACTACCACAATTTATTTCATTACTCATGATTTTTATATTAAAAAGTTATGTTTGGGATTTTTTACATTCATATGTTCATAAATTATTAACATATCCTTTATGAGAATATAATCTAACACTTTATTCTGTTTTCATTCCTCAGTTTATAAAGAAATTATTTATGTAGGAGTACTAAAGGGTATGATCTTTATGGAATATGTTGAAGATCATTCACAAGTTAGAAAAATATAATGCTTCTTTTTTACATTGATATGTTCATTAATTTTTTTCATACACTTTATAAGCATCTAAGTTAACCCTTTCTTAAGTTTACATTCCATAGATAATAATGAAATCATTTTGTAGGAGTACAAAAGGGGTAGTTCTTTTTGGGAAAAGTTGAAGATCATTCACATGTTAGAAGAATCTATTCCATGTTTCCAAAGGCACCAAACTATTACCGTCTTTAGGATTGAATTTTTAAAATGTAATGAATATTAATCTTAAAAGTTGTAATATTCACATACTTCATTCTTCGGTCACTGTAGTTGGTATTTTGGGAATGGTTTAGTCTACCTTTAGAAACTAGGATGAAATTTTTTTGTGAGGTCCCTAGAGAAATAACTAAGATATTTCCTAACGATATGTATAATTATTGGTTATAGTTCTAGAATTATGGTAATAATAACGAGTAACCTAGGATTAAACGAAAGATGTTATATATTGAAAATACAACCCCTTGAATATGATGTTTTTCTTAGTATGATTGTTTCCCTCACACTATTTTTTTCGGTTTTAGAAAATTGATGCAACCTGAAAAAACCATGTTAATGATCTATAAAATGATAAGTGAAATTATTGTCCTCTTGAACAAAAAATGTTATGGGATATGAAATAAAAAATCTTATATCTATACTTACACAAGTTATGAATCACTATAGACTTACTAATTTGTAGACAAGGGAACAAAATTCTGTTGAGTCGATCATGAGGCTATGTCCACCATCATAAAATGGGTCTTCTGATCCACTTGTTTCTGAACAATGGATCAATACTATTGAAAATATATTTAATATCATTCACTGTTCAGATCATGAAAAATAAATTTTGGATGTTTATCATTTAGAAGATAAAGATAACCAGTATTTGACTGTAATCAAGAATTTGAGGCAATTATATGAAATTGAATCCCTTCAATGGCATGATTTCATGAACATATTTTTCAATAAGTACATTCCTCATATCCTTCGATCGAAAATGGAAAAGGAGTTACTTGAGATGAAAAAATAGGATGATGAATTCGTTGGTGCATACATGGAAAATTTTACTAGACATGCACGTTATGATTATGTCTTTATCATCCAACTTGAATTTAAATTTGATCGACTCATTTATGGCTTAAAACCAGTCAATGAAGGAAATTAGATATATGATAATTTAGTTTCTATTAATATATTGAGAATTGAGCTATTACAGTATAAATGGATGTTGGTGTTACATATAAATCTCATGGTTTTGACAAAAAATGAATAGTAGAGTTCAAGGGAAAATATCAAAAAAATGGTGAAAAGAATATGAGTGTTTCCTAATGCTCGAAGTTTGGAAGGAAACATGTTGGAGACTATCTCAAAGGGACTCGAAGATTTTTTAAGTATGGAAATTAAGGTCATTGGGAAGTTTAGAACCTAATTAATGAGAAAAATGTAGCTAATGATGTGAATAGAGAAAAGGCAACAAAGAATAAACATCCCACACTTCAATGCTACAAGGGCAGGGAAAAGTGGCATTATTCTATCAAATGATCTAATGAAGGGGATGTAAAAGATGATCGATGTAAACAACCAATTAAGTCCAAAGAATAAGGGTAATAACATTCAATAACTACTGATTATGTTGACTATAAAAATAAAGTGGTGGAATGATTGAGTGTTTATGTAATGGGATTCTAGAATAATGTTGTAGAATCACTGTTATGATATTATGTAATTATGAAATATCTATGTTGTGGTCCAATGGGAGTTTCCACATGTATTTTAATGTATATCCTAAGAGGTACTGGTAAAAATTGGTGGTGATTGAGGTAATAATGTGATGTTTATGGAAATCACAAGATTTAGGGAAGGATGAAAAATAATATTAAAATTATGTTGAGATAATTATATTTTCATAAAGATATGATGGATATGAATATGTTAATTGGATGATATGAGTTACCTAAAAATTAGTTAAGGAATTATTTTACATAGTGGTATTGTATCTCAGATGAAGATTACAACTTTTTGAACTTAATAATAAGAAAACATGCATGTTTTCGATAAGGATATCTAATAGTTCAGTTTGTTACCATGACTCAAGAAAATACATGATTAAGGTATTAACATGTTTGGAATGTCACAACCAAGAACTAACTCATGAGATATGAGAGATAAATGTAAAAACAATTTTTGTCACCTCTTTCTAAAGTTGTAGGTATTCCTTTTTGGGAAGGATTGTGATGTTATCCAATTTTGGATAGTATAAGTTATATTCTGGTTGCTGTTTTTTGGAATAATATATTATTTGACTATATGTGGACTTATTCATAATTGATAATCTATGTTAACCTTATTTTTGAGATAGATGGAATCAAATATCATTCTATTTATATATCACATGATCTTCTAAAACTTTATAAATGACAAGTTAAACTTCATTCATTTGAATAAGAGACGATGTGGAAATTGTTCAAGGCATAACCAGTGGTCAGATTGTAGTAAAATGAAGTAATTCTTTCATATCATGTTCTTTAAAATTTAAGGAGATGATCTTGAAAATTAAAAATGTTATCTTAATACATTTTGATTAGATGAATGATATTGAACTTTAAATTTCTCCAAACCTAGTTCTCTGCTTCTATGGATTTTTTTCGATATTTATAATACATATGTGTTTCTGGTTGTTAAATTTCTCCAAACCTAGTTCTCTGCTTCTATGAATCAGAACATGATGGTTTTATTTTTTTTCCATATCAATGTTTTCACTTCTAAGATATTTTACCATATGTGGAAATGTTGTGATTAGTTACATTGGGTAACCATTATCTTTCAAAATTTCCATTTTAAAATAATGTTTTTGTATTCCTTTTTATGATGTGGGTTTCTACAAAAGAAACTTGAAATTAGTAAACCTTTTATAACCCAAAATAATTTAGAGGGAGAAATTATTTTTAATGGGGGTATAATGTAAAACAACAAGATTTTATGATATATATTAATTTTTTCCTTGATGTCTTATGTTCTACGCTACACAAAGATTAGCTTACACTCTACAAAACATCGTATTATTTATCAGTATACGCAACATTATTCTTGGCTTCTGTTAAATACAATTTCATGTTACATTAACAGAATTACTTTCATTAAATACTGGGGATAAGTGATAACTATAAATTATAACCTATTTATTATAATGGGGGGTACGAATAGTATTAACTTCCTTCTAAAAAACTAGTTAAATGAAAATAAGTGTGTCTAAAAAATAGTGAAATCAATATTTATGGATTTTATTACTGAAATATATATGTATTATACAAAATATAATTTTTATAATTCTTATTATATTCTTTATATACCTTATATAAGAACAAATTCAATTTTACGTATAAAATGAGCATTTCTCTAAAAACATAGTTTTACTGCCTTTTGATGGGAAACCAATTTTAAATCTAGTTTTTTTGTACTTTTATAAGTTATTTTTACATATAAAACTTCCAATTTAGAATAAATAAATAAAAAATTTCTTTCGTTGATTTTTTTTGTGTTTTTCGGATAATATTCAATTTTTAATGAATTTTAAAAAATACTACATTTTAATTTAAAACTATTTTTTCATCAGATTTATTTAAACTGAAAGGATATAATTAAAATTAGTTTTAAAGTATAATTATTATATTTTTATCATTTAATCCAATTTTTTTCAATTTATGAAATTCCACAATAAAATTACATATAAAAAACATCAGTATTTTGATGGGTTTTACTTTAAAAACCCTCGTTTTCTCGCTTTGACAATGAGAATTAATTTAAAATAAATTAATGAAACTTCAATTTATTGAATTTTGAAAAATGGATTCCATATTTTGAATTAGTGGGTCTAAATTAGGTTAATATGTTACTTTACTTTATTGGATATTATAAATAATAACTATGAAAAATTTTATTTTACACAATTAAAGGTTAATCGGGTAAATCAGGGTAACAAACAATATGATAATGTTAATAAAATAACCCTAATACCTTCCAAAATCCTATTAGATAAATGAATTTTGATAAATATCACCTAAGGGTGATAATTTATCTATTTAATGGACTTTTTTCATGATGATGGTGTAATTATAATTAAAACAAAAGAATGTGACAACATGTCACTCTCATATCTATTATATGTATAATAATTTTAATGTATTGATAAACATGATAACACATTAAAAATAAATATTCTCCCATAATCTAATGAAATTATCTATGTCATGTTAATTTATTTATAATTTATATATAATAAATAATGACCATAAATATTTTCACAACCATGATATGATAATTATTTTATTAAGATAAATATCTAATAAATGATATTATAAATAGTAAAATAATTATTACTTGAAATAATTAATGTCATACATGAATTTTCTCGGGGAATATAAAATTTAAAAATACTATTAATTGATTTGGATCGAAGTTATCTCTATTGTTGGAATTTATTTCAATTCAATGAAATGAATAGTGTAAAAATTGACACAATTGATATTTTATAAAAAGGATATTTTATTAAATTTTTTAAAAACAATAATAATATTTTAAAATAGAAAAGTGGATTTTATAACATCTAAATATTAATTAATTTTCAAATTAGGGGAAATTAACCTCATAAATGTAAACAGAACAACCTCTTAATAATTAATACATTGTTACCTCAATTTAAATGAAAAAAGTTATTAATGGTAAACTGAAAAGATAAGGTTTAAAATAAAATAAATACATATCTTAAAATTATTGGATGAGATAATTTCTAACATTATAAATCTTGTCCTAGAAACATATCACTATGGTGTTATTAGAAAAATAAAATAAAATTATAATAACAGAATATTTCATTACATTCTTAATGTGACCTTCCTCCCTCATTTAAAGAGCCACCACATCTACCCACCTACACACACCTCGGAAGCACCTTGCCTAGTCCAACTTCAACTCAATTAAGATACCAACATCCCTACCTAATTTTTTGAGGACTCACGTTGTTTTTAAATCCATTTAATGGTGTCACATTCTCCTTCTTTAAATATAGTATTTTACTAATTTTTTGGGTATCAGGTAGTCCAGGTTGAAGCCCGACTTAAATTTTTCATATTTTTTTAAAACGTCTGGTTTTCCAATGTCTGCATCTAACACATCACAGTCAAAGCTATGCAGCCTCACCTGGGTCACTGCGTGACCTCTCTCGATTCGCCACACGCCTTGCCCATTTTTCAAGGTAATCAAACAAAATTTAGTGAATAAGGAAATGGAAATAAAATAAAAGCAAGAAGTTCAATAAAATTAAAGAAACATTATTTTAATGATAATTATATTAAAATTATTATTAAATTTTAGAATATAAAAATTTAAAAAGTTGTTTTTAATATTGTGATAATAATAATTCTTTTTAATATTATGTTATGTTATGGAATTTTTTATTATTATTAAATTATTAATATTAGTAAGGTTGTTATTGTTATTACCATAAATTATAATTAATTAATTAACGAGTGAAAACAAAATAGAAAATTATAAAACAAAATATAATTGTCTTAATAATAATAATAATAATGTTATTTTTATTTGGGATTCTTATTCTTGTTAATAGTATGATTAATTTTTTTAATATGTTGTTATTATTATTATTATTATTAACATTATTGATGATATGTTACTTTATTTATTATTATCATTATTTTTTTAGTTTATTATTATTATTATTATTATTATCATTATTATTAGGTGAAGTTATAATTTCAATTTTAGGTTTTATTTTTTCCCCATTTCTTATTTTTTATTTTATTTTATTACATTTTCCCTTTTCTTTTTATTTTCTTTTATTTACCTTTTTCTTTATTTTATTTCCCTTATTTTTCCCTTTCTTCTCTCCTTTTCCTTCCCTTTCCTCTCTCTCTATGGCACACTATTCACTCAATCTTCCCCCTTCTTCTTTTGTGTCGCAGCACACACCCCCTGAGAAACCCTACCTCCCGCCAGCCCTCCTGATCCGTCTGGAGATGCGGCACCCTTCTTCCCACCAACCCTATCTGCCTATAACGCCCCAAGCTTTCTTGGTACTCTTCTCTTTGAATAATACAGTAGCATGTGTTGTACACAACTTCGAGTTCTAGCAAACACAACATCAATCAAACTAGCTGTTATGAATATTAATACCCACATTTTGAAATTTTATACAATTTATCTTTCTAAATAGAATTAATATTTTGATTTGGAATATCTAAATTATCTTAGGGTGAATTTTCAGTACTTTTCAGATAACTTTCATATTTTTATGAATAGTGAAAATTACTAAATTTTAATTAAAAACATCTTTTTAAATCGAAATAATTAAGAGTGATAAATTATGAATTTGAGTGATTTTTTATTATAAATATATTATATTTTTTCCATTTAATCCAATATTGGTCATTGGACATAATTTCATATTTAAACTGGATATAAGCAAGTGCCAATTTTTTGATAATTATTATCTCTTAAAAACACGTTTTTTGTTTTAACAACGGAAATTAATTTTAAATAAATTTCTTCCACTTTTATATTTTGAATTTAGAAAAATGGATTCCATATTTAGAATCAAAATTTCCAAATTGTGTAAATAGGTAACTTTTATTTTTATACAATTTAAATTATTACTTCGGTAAATATATTATTTACAATGGTTAAAGGGTAAATCTGGTAAATAAGGGTAAAAAAAATAATATTATAATAATACTAAATTACCCCAAAACAAGTCCTAACCCTATTTTTTGAAACCAGTCTGACCATGGGCATCTTTGGGTAGATTTGTGGGACTCCATGGGTCCACTTGTAAGTGATAATGACACTTTATATTAATTAAGTCAAAGTAAATTCAAAAATGACATAAGCATATATCTTTTAGAAAAAAAAAATTAGATAAGGTTATATATTTTATATTTTCATCTATAATTATTCATTAAAAATATAAAATTATTTCATACATAATGGTATTTTATTTATAATTTTTATACATTTAATAGTTAAATTTATTTATGACACAATAATGATGCAATATTTTTCTTATTAATGAATGAATCAAATAATTAGTATTATAAATGTTAAAATAAATATAATTTGAATGTTTTGATGACATCAACAAATTTTATTTGTTAACATGAAATCTTAGGATTACTTAAATGAATATGGTTTAAATTAATAAAGATGTTAATACTTTAACAAAAATCAATTATTAAATAGTGTCAAAATTGATAAAAAGGAGTTTTTAAAACAAATATTTTATATAAATTGATATTCTATTACTAAAAATCTAAGGATCAGAAAAAGGAAATATATAATGATAGGTGTGTCATTAATGGAAAACTTAGGGGTTTCTTGGAAGTATACTGTAAGTTTATTAACTATATAATATAAAAATACAAGGAGACATGGTAAAGGTAAAACTATTTTACTAAGACTTAAATAAAAATGATAAGGTTAATAAAGTGACCCAAACCTGTATAAAACCTATTGGATGAGTTGTTTTTGACCTATACCCACCTTAACCATTAAATAATCCACTTTGAAGCCATTAGAAACCGAATATGAAATTATTATAAAATAACATTTCTATCTTTTCCTAAGGTGCTCCTCACCCCTGTTATAAAAGGGAACTTTCCCTTCCCTCTAATTCACACCTTCAAAGCCATTTGGATCGGCCAAAACCTACCCAATTTTTTTTCTCAACATCCCTCACTTCAACATAGAGGCCTTAGTTTGATCAGAAATCCATCCTATGGAGCCCTTTTGATCAAATAAAAATGAAGAACCTGAAGAAGAGGTAATGTTTTCACCACTACCTTTCAAGTTCCTTTCTTCTTCAACTTCTTATTTCATTGTTATTTACATTATGAAATAACAACTATAGTATATTCGATATAATTTTATGTTATTATAAATATGGTACAACCATATTCTGTATTCTATCCATCCATTGAATGACATGTCACTGTACTTGTGTACGTACAACCTACCATCTCCACGTCATGGTGTAATTGTTATTCAATACATTATTATTTGGATGGGTATGATAATGAAGTGTAATTGATGTAAATAATAAATATAACATGATAATGATTATGTATATATGTTATAACATCCAATTATATATTATTTTAATATCAAAGGAATGATATTGTCGCACGTGCATACATACAGAATACCGTCTCCACGAACGTGGTGATATTCATTCCCCATCATTTCCATACAAGTACAATTCTCATTTGATGATTAAAAATAATGATTAGGGACTTGATATCATTCTGTATATTAATAAGATACAACCTATACATAACAAACACGACTTATGTAACAAAAAATATAAAAGAAACTGTGTAAGTTAACACCTGAAACGACCATAATTCTACGATATTATTAACAATGAAAGGTTAAAAGATCATATATGATATCATATTAATGTATATGATTATTTTATAATTTAATAAAAATTATTTTACCATTATACAGGAGTTTAACCAACCCTCAATGAAGGAAAAGTACAAGGTAAGGGTTTATTTCACAATCTCTTCATTATCTGAGGTTGTTTATACGTAATTATCTACTGGGACCTCATTATCATCCACATCCATGTTTCTTAAAAATGTATCTCAAATCATTTGTAATATTTTACATACTATGGGTTAATGTTATTTATACCTTTGTTGACTTTTTATAAGATGTTTATAAAGGAATCTTTCCGTCATTTTCCAAACAAGGTCCTTTTTAACCTTTTCGACAGAATTAAGGTACGTATCTCTTTTTTTAACTTATACAGCGAGTGTGGCTTTTTTCCGCCATTATAAAATCGTCGAAGCTTCCCTTACATGCTTATAAAAATATTTTCAAAGTAAATTTTTTCTTTTAAAATTATGTGACTTGTTAATGATTTCAAAAAAATAGATATTTCTCTCAAATAGTTTTGATTTCATCTATGTCAACATCTTTTGATGGAATTTAAGCTTATTTGAAGTTGATTTGTTAGGATACAAAACTTCCATATTCTATTGATGGTTTTGTGATATGTTTGACTATGGATGTGTTTTTTTATACAATTCATGGTTTATGGAGAAGGTATTGACATTTCGTATGCTAGTTTTAGTACGAATTTTTATGTTATGTTTAAACCTATTCATATGAGGAATGCATTGGACTTAATAAGTGATGGGTGGAGCCTGCTATATCTTCTCGATTCATCAGTAGGTCTCATGAGACAAATTAGTGTCTTGGCATAAGGCCTTGAAAACATCATATTTGTAGTCTTGGAATAAGGCCTTGACTATGTGATTATGAAAGGCTGGATTTATGCATTCCATCAGTATGAAAGTGGTTATTCTTATTCCATGTGATTATTGGACTAATAGAATATCTATGTGGATAAGTAAATGGAATTATTTCATTTTATTTATGCCATTTTATTCTGATTTTCATGTTTTAATGGCTTTTGTTTTAGTTATACATTGCCTTAAATATTTATGCTTATTTATGAAATTTTCTGCTATATTGTTATCCTTAATGGGCATTTATACTGACCCCTTTGTATGTTTTATTTTTTCAAGGATGTGAAGAAGTATTTTATAAATGACCTGTAGGAAGAGTGTAAGGGGATATGAGTGTGTAGAAAAGATGTTATTGTAGTTTTCACTTTGTGATGTAATGTAAACTTTATGAATGTATCTAGTGATTCCAATGCTAAAAAACTAATCGGTCTTTCAAGAATTGTTGTTTTGTGATCATGTCAATGTTATGTAATAATGCACCGACTCTGGGTTACTGGGGTCGGGGCATTACAGTTGGTGTTAGAGGATGTTTAGTAGAAACATTGGAGGCTAGATTTAGATAAACTCTGATTAGAGCATATATACCTAAGATGGAATTTGAGGATTAGTATAGAATAATTTTCTATAATTTTGTTATTGTATAGATTTTGTGAGTTTTTCGAGAAATATATCTCAGTATAGACATGAGTAGGTAGAGGCGGCTCTGGGACAGATGTACCTAGGGGTAAAACCTGAAAACACTGCTTTGATCTAGACTCAAACCAGAACTCGTGCATGATAATGCGCCTTGATGCACTCTTGCTTATGACACTCCCGGGTGATATTCTAAGGATAATTCTCATTTTATTTACAAAAACCCTTATTAAGGGTGTATAAGAATATACCACCTCAAAGAATTTTTTTTTTATGATTATGGATTATATCCATAAAATGTTCAATTCATGTTAAGTGTTTTACATGTTTGGATTTATGTATTGCGATTAATAAACTAATATAGAGTATGAAATTATTTAGAAATTTCTCCTAGTGGAAGAAAAGAAAACCATATCAATGAACTCACTCAACGTAGGTATTTCCCTCCCGCTCAAGATAATTATAGTGGAGCTGGTGATGGAACTGGTGTTGATAATCTATTCACCATACTGGGACAACTCACTCATGTTATGAATAATAACCTTACCCGTATGTTTCACCCTGATCCGCATCATGGAGAATAAATGTTAGATCGATTCATGAGTCAACAACCACCAACATTTAATGGTATTACAAATCCCATAGTATCTGAGCAATGGATAGTTTTCTTAGAGAAAATATTCCATGCCTTGGGGAGTAGTGAAAGGGAAAACGTTATAATGGCAGTTTACCACGTCACTGGAGATGCTGATCAATTGTGGTCAGTTATTCAAAACACAAAGGAAGATGATAAAGTATCAAATATGGAATGGATGGAGTTAAAAGTGGATTTCTTAAAAAAAATACTTTCCTCGTGACCATCGAGAAGATATGGAAAGGGAATTTCTGAGTTCGAGAAAAAAGGAGGATGAGAATGTCGTAATGTATGAGGCTAACATTACAAGGTTAGCGAGATATGCTGCATATTATATACGTAACCCAAGAAGTAAGATTGATCATTTCTATGATGTGTTAAAACCATTTCTCCATCGAGCATTAGTCTCAGAAACCTTCTCATTGTACAAAGATATTGTCTCATGTGCTATCAAGACAGAAAAAGAATTCTCTATGTCTTACGACTTTAAAGCAAAGCAATAGAAGAAGATATATGCAGATCACATTAGAAATGGAAATAAGGGGAAGAAGGGAACGATTGATTATAAATCTTGTAGTAAATGTGGGAAGAAACACCATGGTACTTTCTTTAAAGGAATGAGAGTCTGTTACAAGTGTGGTGAAAAATGCCACCAATCTCATGATTGTAAGGGGAAGGAAGAAGCTACCGATGTTTAATGCTACAACTGCAGGGAGATGAGACATTATGAAAATGAATTTCATGAGCGTTAGGGGAACTTACCTCTTAAAAGGCCAAGGGATCATGGACAAGCGTATGCTATCACTACTGCTGAGGTGGAAGCTCTGAAAGACATGGTGGTAGGTAATTTAATGGTTTCCTAAAGTTTAAAAAATGCATTATTTGATTCTGGATCATCTTGTTGTTTCATATCTTCCCAGTTTGTAAAGAAAATAATATATTTACAATTTGATTTAACGAAGGAGTTGTCTGTTAAAACTCCTAAGGGAAGTATCATTGCTACAAAGTACTGTGGATCTGTTCCCATTAGGGCATATAAATGTTCTTTATCTGCTGATCTCATCGTCATAACCATGATTAAATTTAATATAATCGTTGGTGTGGATTATCTTTCAGACCATGATGAGAAAATTTATTGTAATAAAAATGAGGTTATGATTTTTGATGATGATGATAAAGAACACCTTATCTTTAGAGAAGAATCGTCACCACCTAATTCTTACCTATATTGAAACCCAGAAGCTCAATTAAATTCAATTATTGGGGAGGAAGACAATTAAATAACTATGGGCAAGGAATGGAATGTTCAAATAGAGGATGTACCTGTTGTGAATGAATATATAGATGTGTTTCTATAAGATTTACCTGGACATCCTCCAGAATGAGAAATTGAGTTTTCCATCGATTTAATTCATGGTTCGAGGCCTATATCAATGACCCTTATAGGATGGTCAGTATAGAATTAGTTGAACTAAAGAAACAACTAAAGGAATTGAGTAATAATGGATTTATTCTCCCTAGAGTTTCTCCATGGGGAGCCCCTGTCCTTTTTGTTAAGAAAAAAGCCAGATCTATGAGGTTATGTATCGACTACAGGGAGATCAATGCTATAAAAATAAATAAAAAGTATCCCCTACCTGGCATTGATGGTTTATTTGAACAACTGCATGGAGCTCAATAATTTTCTAAGATTTTCCTTCAATCTGGATACCATCAGTTGTGTCTGAAGAAGTAAGACATTCCGAATACAGCATTTCGAACTAGGTACGGGCATTACGAGTTTACAGAAATGCCTTTTGGATTGATTAATGCACCCTCTATATTCATGGATCTAATGAATAGAGTTTTCAAGTAATATCTATATGATTTTTTAGTTGTATTTATTGATGATATCTTGGTATATTCCAAAATCTATGAAGATCATGAAAATCACTTGCACATTATCCTGAAGACTGAGAAATGACATGAATTATATGGAATGTTTAGAAAGTGTGAATTCTGGCTTCAAGAGATCTCTTTTTTGGCCATATTGTCTATTAATATGGAATCCTTGTTGATCCTTCTAAGACCAAGGAAATCCATGAATGGCCAGCACGGACGAGTATAACTGAGGTACATAGTTTTATTGGTTTATTAGGTTATTATCGGCGTTTCGTCCATAATTTTGCCCGATTGGATAACCCATTAAATAATCTCACACGTATAGGGGTTAAATTTGTTTAGACAAAAGATTGTGAAGAATTTTTTGAAGAACTGGAGAGAATATTAGTCAATGCTCCTATATTGACTCTACCAACGAGGAATGATGGGTTTGTTATATATAGTGATGCATCGAAGAAAGGACTTGGTTGTGTCCTTATGCATAATGATAGGGTTATTTCCTATGCATCACGACAGCTGAAAATTCATTAGATAAACTATCCTACTCATGATATTAAGTTATAAGTAGTAATCTTTGCTTTGAAGATTTTGATACACTGCCTCTATGGTGAAAAATGTGAGATATATACCGATCACAAGAGTTTGAAATACATTTTCTCATAGAAAATACTCAACATGAGGCAAAGGCGATGCCTTGAACTACTCAATGATTATTATTGCACGATACACTACCATCCGGAGAAGGAAAATAAGGTAGAAGATGCTTTGTGTAGAAAGGATCATGGAGTTTTGAACAAGATGAGAGTAGAAAGGGATCCTATTTTCATGGATTAAGTAAAGATGGATATGGAAATCACCATGGAAGGTGAAACATAAATACATTGTCAAATGGTTGTAAACCATCTTTACTAGAATGGATAAAGAGTTCTCAGGCCGATGATGAAGAGTTTAAAATGAATATTAAAGCTGTGAATGATGGGAGATTGAGTGAATTTGTGTATGAAGAAGGAATTTTAAAATTTGGGAGGAGACTTTGTGTTCCCGATATACCTGATCTAAAAAGGGAATTTTTGGACGATGCTCATCGTTCCAATTTCTCTATACACCCTTGGAGCACCAAAATCTATAGAGATTTGAAATAAATTTTTTGGTGGGACAACATAAAGTGGGAGACTTATAATTTTGTGTCAAGATGTATGGTTTTTCAACATGTGAAAGCTGGAAGGCAACGACCTGGTGGAGTATTGAGACCTCTTCCCATACCTGAGTGGAAATGGGATAATATCACTATAGACTTTGTCATGGGTCTTAAAAGGCTCCTAGAAGGAATGGTGCAATATGGTTCATTGTTGATTGTCTTACCAAGTCATCACATTTTCTTTCTAGAAGGGATGATTTACCACTTGAAAATCTAGAAAGTCTATATATTAATGAATTTTTGAGGCTTCATGGAGTACCCCTATCAATTGTTTCAGATCACGATCCCCGTTTTACATCAATATTCTGGAAAAGTTTTCAGAAATACTTGGTTACTGAAATTCGTTTGAGCACTGCTTACCACCCCCAAACTGATGGAAAATCAGAACGGACTATTAAAACCATAGACGACTTGTTGAGATCATGCTCACTTGAATTTCAGGGTATGCGGGATCAATATTTACCTATGGTAAAATTTTCCTATAACAATAGCTTCCATTCAATTATTTATATATCACCATATGAAGCATTATACGGAAATAGATGTCGCACACCAACCTGTTCTGATGATGTTGGTGAAAAAAACTCATAGGCCCTTAACTGGTGGAGAAGACAATGGAAAAGGTGAAGGTAATCCAAAACCACATCAAAGAAGCTCAATGTAGGCAGAAAAGCAATGCAGAAAACCGAAGGAAGGATTTAGAATTTCAGGTAGGAGATCATGTTGTCTTGAAGGTATCATCATGGAAGGGTGTTATATGTTTCGGTATGAAGGGAAAATTGAGTCCCAGGTACATCGGACCATTCGAAATTCTAGAACAAATTGGGGTTGTAGATTACCGTTGGGAAATGCTGCCAAGTCTCTCCAAACATCACAATGTGGTCCACGTATCACTGTTGGGAAAATACATGCCTTACCCAATGCATGTACTCACCTATGAGGAATTAGAACAGAAACCAGATATGTCTTATTGTAAAGATCCTGTCTAGATTCTTGATATTAGAAAACATGTGCTGAGAAACCGGACGAATCTTCTGGTAAAAGATCAATGGAGAAACCAAAATATGGAAGAGGTAACGTGGGAACCTGAGGAAGTTATGATTAAGAACCACCCAAGTCTTTTCATGCAGTAGTTTTCTAGAAATTTTGAGGACAAAATTATTTGAAGTAGGGGAGAATGTAACACCCCATGCTTCCATGGTACGCTTCTCTTTTAATAACTCAGTAGTGTGTGTTGTATGCAACTTCATGTTCTAATACACACCACAACCAATCATACTAGCCGTTATGAATAGTAATACCTACTTTTTGAGATTTTATACATTTTAACATTCAAAATGGACTTAATTTGTGGATTCTGAATATCGAAATTACCTTAGGGTGAATTTCAGGTACTTTTCGGATAACATTCAAATTTTTATGAATAGTTAAAATTACTAAATTTTAATTAAAAACAAATTTTTTAATAGATATAATTAATAGTGATAAATTATGAATTTTTGTGATTTTAGAGTATATTTAGATTTTATTTTTATCATTTAATCCAATGATGGTCATTGTACATAATTTCACATTTAAACTGGACATAAGAAAGTTCCAATCTTTTGATAGTTATTATATCTTAAAAACATGTTTTTTGTTTTAACAACGGGAATTAATTTTAAATTAATTTATTCCACTTATGTATTTTGAATTTAGAAAAATTAATTCCATATTCAGAATCATATGGTCCAAATTTTTTAAATAGGTAACTTTTATTTTTATACATTTTAAATAATTACTTCGGTAAATATTTTATTTACCATGGTTAAAGGGTAAATCAGGTTAATAAGGGTAAAAATTTAATATTATAATAATACTATATTACCCTAAAACATATCCTAACCGTATTGGCTGATACATTTCCAACCATGGTCATCTTTGGGTCGATTTTTGGACCACATGGATCCACTTGTAAGTGATAATGACACATTATATTAATAATGTCAAAGTAAATACAAAAAATACATAATCATATATCTTTTAGAAAAATAATTTTTACATAGGGTTATATATGTTAAATTTTCGACTATAAATATTATTTAGAAATTGAAATTATTTACTACATAATGGTTTTTTATTTATAATTTTTAGAAATTTAATAATTAAATTTATATATGATACAATAATGATGTAGTATTTTTCTTATTAATGAAGGAATCAAATAATTAGTATTATAAATCTTAAAATAAATATAATTTGAAATTCTTGATGACATCCACAAATTTTATTGGTTAATATTACATCTTAGGATTAATGAAATTCATTTTTATAGAATTAATAAATTCATTATGACTTAAAAAAATCAATTATTAAATAGTGTCAAAATTGACATAGAGGAGTTTTTTTAAAAAATATATTATATTATTAATTGATATTCTATTCCAAAAAATCTAATGATTGTCATAGGGACTTATATAATGATAGGTGTATCATTAATGTACCACTTAGTTGTCTATTTGAAGTATATAGTATGTTTATTAACTATATAATATAAAAATACCGAGAGACATGGTAAATGTCAAAGTATTTAACTAAGAGTTAAATAAAAAAGATAAGGTTAATAAAGTGACCCAAACCTATCTAAAACCTATTTTTTGAGTTTTTTTCGACCTATCCCCACCTTAAACTTTAAATAATCCACTTTGGAGCCATTAGAAACATAATATAAATTTATTATAAAATAATATTTCTAGCTTTTCCTAAGGTGCCCCTAACCCCTCTTCTAAAAGGGCACTTCCACATCCCTCTAATTCACACCTTCAAAGCCTTTTGGATTAGCCAAGACCTACCCAAATATTCTCTAACCTTCCCTAAATTCAACCTAGAGGCCTTATTTGGATCATAAATCCAACCTAAGGAGCCTTTTTGATCAAATCAAAAGGAAGAACCCTAAGAAGAGGTAATGTTTTCACAACACTCATTCAAGTTCCTTTCTCCTTCAACTTCTCAATTCTTTGTTATTTATATTATAAAATATTATCACAAGTATCTTATATATACTGTGACATTTTTATAAATATGGTAAAACCATATTAAATATTATATCCATCTTTTTAATAACATGTCTCCATATGTTCGTACATACGGCCTACCATCTTCACGTCGTGGTGTAATTGTTATTCAATAAATTATTATTTTTATGGGTATGATAATGATTTTTAATTGATGAAAATAATAAATATAATATGATAATGATAATTTATATATGATATACCATCCTATTATATATTATTTTAATATCAAATAATGATATTGATGCTCGTGCGTATGTACGGACTACCGTCTCCACGAACACGATGAGATTCATTCCCCATCATATCCATACAAGAATAATTCTCGTTTGATGAATAAAAATAATGTTTAAGGACTTTATATCATTCTATATATGAGTAATGTACAACCTATCCATAACAAACATGACTTATGTAACAAAACATATAAACAAAAATGAGTAAGTTAACACCCGAAACGATGATAATACTAAGATATTATTAACAAAGCAATATTAAAAGATCATATATGATATCTAATAATATATATGATTCTTTTATAATTTAATAACAATTATATCACCATTATACAAGAGTTTAACCTATCTTAAATTAAGGAAAAGTACAAGGTAAGGGTTTATTTCACAATCTCTTCATTATCAGAGGTTGTTTATACGTAATTATATATTGTGACCTCTTTATCATCTACGTCCATGTTTCTTTAAAATGTATTTCAAATAATTCTTACTATTTTAAAGACTATGGTTTAAGGTCATTTATACCCTTTTTTACTTTTTATAAAATGTTTATAAAGGAATATTTCCGTCATTTTCCAAACAAGGTCCTTTTTAACCTTTTTGACAGAATTAAGGTAAGAATGTCTTTTTTATCTTATACGGCAGGTGCGGCTATTTTCCACCATTATAAAATCATCGAAGCATTCCTTATAGGCTTATAAAAGTATTTTAAAAGTAAATTTTTGCTGTTATAATTATGTGACTTTTAAATGATTTCAAAAAAAGAGATATTTCTCTCAAATAGTTTTGATTTCATATATGTCAACATCCTTTGATGGATTTTAAGCTTATTTGAAGTTGATTTATTATGATACAAAAAATCAATATTTTATTGAAGTTTTTGTGATATTTTTGACTATGGATGTGTTATTTTTATAACATTCTTGGTTTATGGAGAAAGTATTGACATTTCGTATGCTAGTTTTAATACGAATGTTTATGTTATGTTTAAACCTATTCATATGAGGAATGTATTAGACTAAATAACTGACGGGTGGAGCCCACTATAGCTCCTCCATGCATCGGTATGTCTCATTAGAAAAACTAGTGTCTTGGCACAAGGCCTTAACAAAATATTATTTTTAGTCTTGGCACAAGGCCCTGACTATGTGGTTATGATAGTCTGGCATTATGCATTCCATCATTATGAAATTTTTTATTGATATTGCATGTAATTATAAGACTATTAGAGTGTCTATGTGAATAAGTAAATGGAATTATTTCATTTTATTTGTGCCATATTATGCAGAAGTTCAAGTTTAAAAGGCTTTTGTTTTAATTATACATTGCCTTAAATGTTTATGCTAATAAATGAAAGCTTTTGTTATATTGTTATCCTTATTGGGCATTTGAGCTCACCCAATTCTATGTTTTATTATTAATAGGTTGTGAAGAAATATTTTATGAATGACCTACAGGAATAGTATATAGAGATAAGAGTGTGGAGACACGATTTTGTTGTAGTTTTAACTATATGATGTAATGTATACTTTATGAATGTATCTAGTGATTCCAAGGCTACTAAACTAATCGGTCTTTCAAGACATGATCTTTTTTGATCACGCCAGTGTTATGTAATAATGCAATGACTCTGGGTAACTGGGGTTAGGGTGTTACACCGGCTACGCGGAACCCTTCCACCCTCCTGTTCCATGTGGCGACATGCCGAACATCTGCCCTCCTGCTAAGTCTGACGACGTGGCACCCTTACGCCCTACTACTATGTCTGGCAACTGCTGCCCTCCTGCTTCATCCGGTGACCGCCGCCTCACCATTGTCCCCTCTCCCTCCGGTAAGCGCATATCTCTCTTCCGTAGTGTATGGTTTCTTGCCTTATGGGTTTTGAGTTGTTTAAGGTCTGATCCTGGTAATTTTGGTTCAGTCCTTTGTTTTAGGGTTAATTCGTGTTTCCTTGTGGTGAAATTCACATGCGGTGTTGGTTTTTCACAGATATATTGCTTATTTCTACCCCAAGGTGGGTTATTTCATTCCATAACATCTTTATAAGATTTATATTTCTTCTTAATTGAATTATAATACATTTTAATGATAAATTGTGTGGTGAAAATTTTATTTTGGACATTCTATGATATGCATAATTGATGAATTTTATTTTTTTAGAAAATTCCTATGTATTTTATGCACATTTTGTTGTTGAAAATTTTAGACGTGCTTTATTTAATTGTTGATGGTTAAAAATTAATGTTTTATGGAACGATTGAGGTGTGTCTTTGATTAAATAGACTTTTTCAAAATAAGAAAAACTATTTTGACGTGTTGGATTTTTTTTAAAATTCAGTATGTTCTAGGGGTGATAATGGGGTTTTAGAAGGGTTGGGATGTGCAATTGATTTTAAAATGGTTCTAGAATCTAATATTTGTCTATTTTAAAGTGAGGCCTTTAAGTATGCACGGGAGATAGTTTTTTTAAAATTGATCAATGGTTTATTTAAGTGGAATTTTAGATGTGAAACATTGTTGTAAAGGTTTTTGGGGTTGTTGGGTAGGTACAAATTGGGTTTTCAAGGTCATTGAGGTGTGTGTATATTTTAATGGGGATTTTTCTCAAAGGGAAATGAGTCATTTTGGGTGTGTTTCCTTTTTTTCACACTTGAAATTAAATTTAAATTTGTTTGAATAATGGAAAACATGTTGTGATATTGTAACCTTGAGTATTTGGTTTTAATTTGACGTATCTATATAGGATAATGTAGTTTTTGGTGTAAATTTTTCATGGATTATATTGAAATGATTTAGAAAATAGTTTTAATGATTTATTTATTTATTAATATAGAGAAAAAATAGTATTTGGGAAAATTTGAATATGTGTATGTATTTAAAGTAGTAAGATTATATAAAATGAGACATGTTTTAGGTGTAAACCCACTTGGAGTCGCTTGGTGGTGTTTTATAAGTTGTGAAAATGGTTCAGTTAATTGTGTAATTTGAGAAAAATTAGTTTTAGGGATAATTTCTTAACAATGTGGTATGAAATGACTTTCTTATTAGTAATTGGGTGTGTTTATATGTGTCAGCCCTTGTTGTGTTATTTAAATAAGGCTTCCTAAATTGTGAAAATTGATTATGATCTTATTTGAGTGTTTCGAAATGGGGTTTTTTAAAATAATTAAGTAATGAAAAATTTATTTTGGAAAGGTATTTTGGGGTGTGTGTATTTGAAATGTTGTTTGGGTATGCAAGTGGTGGATTTTGTGGGTAATGCCTTGTTTGGTCTGTGATATGAGAAAACAACATACTATGTGAAAGTGAAACGTGATTGAGCACAAGGGAAAACCCCGAGTATCTAGGTGGGAGGACTAGAACTAGTGTGGCGGTGATCTGGAGTGGTATTATCCATTTTTCACTTAGTGGGATTGACAATTGCAACACGAACTAAACATATGAATTACCGAGGGTCGTGGTTTCTAAGCCTCATTTTCTATAGGTCGTGGTTTCTACGTAATATTTACTAAGGGTCGTGGTTTCTAATTCATGATTCCCCGAGACATGAGGTTCTAGTTTCCCACTAGAGCTAGATAACCCTGAGATAATTTACCTATAGAGCTCTACCATCCATGACATGGTGCCTTTTATCGGCATATGGAGGATCACTTTTGTGTGTGTGTGTGAGAGTATGTGTGTATGTGTTCCCTTAATGAATTTTTCTCTTCCCGATTAAAATATTGTTTTTAAATGGGTTTTCTTAGTGTTTTCCTTTAGAATTTATTTGTAATTGTTTTCTTTAAAATCGTTTAGATAGTATAATTTTGAATAAGCAGATTAAATTATCTCTTGAATGTTGTGGAATGGATTCTTTTCTTTTGGTGGCATCTTTCTGGGAATTTGGATCAAACCCTACATACACCCTTGGGTGTATATATAACTTGTTTATATTGTATTCATGGTTTTGGAATCGTGCTCAGTGATGGTGGTTCAGGTTGTAGTTCATCTTCTTATAGAGTGTGGTGTTGATGTGGCCTCTCATGTTTCCTTGGGGTTTGAGTGAGAGTATTAGTTTTTGTTATTGTCATTTTTTTTTGTTTTGGTTTGACATATACACCTTAAGGTTTGTTTTTAGTTTAAGGGAATTTTTTATTGATAGTTTTTCAGTTTAATTTTATCTATCTTGTTGATTGTTTTTATGTCTCTCCTTTCGGGTAAATCGTTCACATGTGTTAGTTTTGATACCCGGGAAACTGTGCCAGCCCGTGGGAATCGAAAATGCCCATCGAGCCATGTCCTGGGCTCGGTAGTCTGAAGACCCGACTGGGATCAAGATAAAATGTTTTCAAAGGGGGGTTTCTCCCTTGGGTCGTGTCCCTTTGGGATAATGTCAGGGTAGACCAAAGTTAAGGGCATCAGAACATGCCATTATAGGTATGAGCAAGTTTCCTGGTTAGCACACCTCATGGAAGGACTCGTGTTACTAAAGTAATTTGAGGTTTCTCTGAGATGTTTTTCATTGTGATTAATCCTGTTTAGGGGAAATGAAAATAGAGTAGGGTCAGTGGTCCCAGTGAGCTCGTAGGGTCTGGCAAGCCATGCAAATATGGGGACTCTGTCCTAAAATAATCTTTGTGGTGGTGGCGTGATTGGCGTAATGCCACCAACCCTATCTCTCAGTCACCCGCCGACACTAGTCTCTTATTGCATCGTCCCTCGTCTCATTGTTTTGTATTCATGGAAATCTGGTTTGTATGTAAAAATGATTTGGTGTTTTTATAATCAGTGGTTGTGTGGCATGTCCTTGTATTTTTGGAATGTTGGGTGTGTGGTGTTTGAGCTGAGAATCCTTTTTGGATGATTTGTATCTTGAGTTTGAATTATTATTGGTCAGTTGGTGGGAAATCGTGTGGTTTTAGGTTTCTTTTCAAAAATACCTCAGGATTCCCTTACAGTGGTTCCCTCTTGCACGTTTAGTGGTATCTTGAGGTATGTATTTTCCATTTGACCAATTTGATTGGGTCCATGGTTTTTTTATCCACTAGTGCACGCCCCCTATAGAGCATTAACATGTGATCGAAGTGCATCCACGAGTAATTATCTGTTGGTCGACCCTCCAATTGATTAATGAAATCACTCTCCCTTTTGGGTGATAGTGCTATATCTATTACTTTTTTTCATTTAAGCAGATACTCTCGTTGTAGGATGACATATGTGAGGGACATTGATATGAGTTTTGGTCTCTTTGAGTTGTCTGAGTCAATAGGTATGAAGTTCGACACCGTCATGTCCGAAGGTTTCCCCCAAAAAATGGTGAATGGAATTCCAGTAGTTAAGGGTGAAAGTGGTTCTGAATTTTCAGTGTTGACCAGTGTCTTGAAAGGCTTTGTAGGACTTTCATTGGCTGCAAGGGTCATGTTTGGTGACGTCTTGTAGTGTGAGTTATCTTTGAAGAGAAAGGGTGTATTTTGATGGATCCTTCGGGAATCCTTGTTTTCATATAAGTGTGTCCTCTTGAGTGTTCTAATTTTTCTTTTCAAAGGGTGGTGTTGGTCGTGTGTCTTTCCTTCTTATGTTCATGGTTCAGGTGAAGAGGTGATGCATGTGCATCATCTAATCCTCCATTCGGGTGGATGTGACATGAGGGAGTAGTTGTATGTCATGGTGAGTTGTGTTTATTGATGTTTCCAAGGTTGTGGCATGGTTTCATGTATCACTAAAAGGAGAAGCTCTGTTCATCATTTTTCAATGCATGACTGCGAAGTAGAAGATTCTTCAAACATCAGGGCTCTAGCCATAGGCCTTAGAGTGAAGCTATCGCATGGTCCTGAACCTCGGGAGTGCATGAGACCGCATCATTTTTTCTATCTTCAATATTTAAGGTGGAGGCATAGTCTTCACGTTACCTTAATGTCCCAAGGGTTGATTCTAACCAAATGTAATCACTTTTAGTGGTCCTTATGGGGTCTGCTGGGAAAACTGATCTCAAATTTGAATTGTACTCATCTAGGGATATTGAGATGCTGGTTTGTCTTGGGTCATTGTTTTGACGCCCCGGAAGTTGGGCTATGCCCTCCCCACCCTTTGTGGGATGGTGTTTGATCTCCATCGGAAAATTTTTAAAGTTTTGTATTTTCTGACAGTTCCAATTGTGGGGAGACCTACGGTGTGTCTCGCATAAAGGTCTTTGGAATAAATCATTGTTGGATTTTCCATAATGGTGGTGAGTCTTTACAGACCTTCCTGTTTCGGTTTTCCGATCATGCATTGGGTGTTGGTAGGTTATTAATGGTGGGGATCCCCTTTGGTGTTTCCCATGATGGCATTTTGGTGATGTTCCTATCCTTGATCAATCAATTGGAGGTGTTCTATATCTTTAGGGTGGGCGCCACATTTCAGAGTGTCTTTTTAATAGTTTCTTGAGTTTTTCATTTTATTCACTTTATCTGGGCACGATGTGTTTGCCTCTCTCAACTTGTTTTCATAGGGATCCTCATGATCCTTAAGGGGTATCATTTCCTTCTTTGGGTCTCAGCCATAGTTGAGGATTTTCGGGGACATAAAGCATTATGATGTGGAGAATTGTCACACTCTTCATCTTTAAATAAATCATTTTATTAATTTTATGGTTGTCTTGTAGTCCGGGTTGAAGCCCGAATTAAATTTTTGGGTTATTATTTTTCCAAAAAACAATGGTTTGGATAGGTATGCATCTAGTACAATGTGGTTGAAGAAGAGCGGCCTCACCTGGGTCACCACGGTACCTCACCCGGTTCGATGCACGCCCTGCCTGGTGTTTAGGGAAATCCAACAAAATTTAATTAGTAATGAAATAGAAATAAAATAAAAGTAATATGTTTAATGTAATTTAAGAAAAACTGTTTTAATGATAATAATAATATTATTATTATTAATAATGTTGAGAATATAAAAATTTATTATGTTGTTAATAATATTGTAATAATTAGTATTATTTTTAATAATATGTTATATTATGACCTTTTTTATTTTTTTAAAATTTTTAATATCATTATGTTTGTTCTTGTTATTACCATAAATTATATATAACTAATTAAGAAGAGAATAAAAAATAGAGAAGAAAAGAAATATTATATAATTGTTTTAACAATAATAATGTTATTTTTATTTGAGATTCTTATTCTTGTTTTTAGTATGATTAATTTTATTAAGATTTTATTATTATTATTATTAACATTATTGATGATAGGTTACTTTATTTATTATTATCATTCTTGTTTAAGATTATTATTATTATTATTAATATTATTATTTCAATCATTATAATTTGGTTAATTTTGAATTTCAATTTTTGGTTTTATTATATTTTTATTTCCCATATCTTTATATTTATTTTATTTTATTCCATTTTCATTATCAATTTTATTTCCATTTATTTACCTTTTTCTTAATTTTATTTCCTCTCTTTTTTATTCTTTCTTCTCTCCTCTCCCTCTCCATTTGTCTCTCACTACGCACATTGTTCACTCAATACACCCCCTTCTTCCTTTGGGTTGTGGCACACACCCCCTGAAAAAACCTACCTCTCGCTGACCCTCCTACTCCGTCCGATGTTGTGACACCCTACCGCCCTCATACTCTATCCGGCGACACGACACCCTACCACCCTCCTCCTTCGTTCGACAACACACCGAACTACCGCCCTCTTGCTCTGTCAGCCGACACGGCACCTTGACACCCTCCTTCTCCGTCAGGCGACCGCTGCCCCACCGTTGTCCCCTCTACATACATTAATCCCTTCTCCCTCTTTCATAGGGTATAGTTTCATGCGGTTTGGGTTTCGAGTTGTCTGAGGTCTGATCTTGGTAATTTTGGTTCGATCCTAATTTTTTTAGGTTTATTCGTGTTTGATTGCGGTTAAATTGACATGAGGTGTTGGTTTCACACAAAGATATTGATGATTTCTACCATGAGGTGGTTAATTTTGTTCCATAGCATCTTTAACTGATTTAAATTGATGCTTAATGAAATTATAATGCATTCTAATGATTAATTTCATGGTGAGAATTTTATTTTGGACATGCTTCGATATGAATATTTGATGAATTTGAATTTTTTTAGTAAATGACTGTATTTTATGCGCATTCTGTTGTTGAAAAATTTAGACATGTTTCAGTTAATTATTGAGGGTTTGAAAATTATGTTATCAAGAATTCTTGAGTTTCAGTTGTGATTAATTTGAGTTTTTCAAAAGAAGATAAATTATTTTGACGAGTTGGGGTTTTTTTTATTTTGATCATTGAGTATGTTCTTGGAGTGCGAATGGGGTTTTAGAAGGGTTCGGATGTGAAATTGATTTTAAAATGGTTTTGGAATCTAATATTTGTGTTTTTTAAGTATTATCCTTGTGGTATGCACATGTGTTGTTTTTTTAAAATTGAAATTTTTTTAATTTGAGTGGCGTTTGAGATATGAAACATAGTTATAATGGTTTTTGGGGTTGTTTGGTAGGTGCGAAATGCATTTTCATGGTCTTTAAGGTGTGTGTGTATTTTAATGGGGATTTTGTTCAATGAAAATTGAGTCATTTCGGGTGTGTTACCTTACTGTGGACACTTGAAATTAAGTTAATCCTTTTTTGGATAATGGAAAACATGTTTTGATATTGTTACATTGAGTATTTGGTATTAATGTGATGTATATACGTGGGATAATGTGTTTTTTGGTGTAACATTTTCTTGGTTTATCATCAAATGATTAAGAAAATAGTTTAAATGATTTATTGATTTATTGAGATGGAGCGAAAGTAGTATTTGGGAAAATTTGAATATGAATATGTAGTTAATGTATGATGATTATATAAAATGAGAGATGTTTTTAGTTTATACCCACTTTGCATCGCTTGGTGGTGTTTTATAAGTGGTGCAACTAGTTTAGTTTATTGTGTAATTGGTGATAAAATAGTGTTAAGGATAATTTGTTATATAAGTAGTTCAAAATGACTTTCCTATTTGTAATTGGGTGTGTTTATATGTGTCGTCCCTTTTTCTGTTATTTAAGTAAGGCTTCTTAAATTGTGCAAATTGTTTACGTTCTTATTTACTTGCTGTAAAATGGGGATTTGCGAAATGATTAAGTAATGAAAAATATATTTTGGAAAGGTATTTTGGTATGTGTGTGTGTGTGTCTTCAAACATTGTTTGGGTATCCAAGTGGTGGCTTTTGTCCCTGTTTCATTTAGCTACATTGATGATTGACACACTAACTAAACATATGAATTACTGAGGTTCGTGGTTTCTGTGCAATTCTTTCTGTGGGTCGTGGTTTCTAAGCCATTTTTACTGAGGGTCGTGGTTTCTAACCAACGTTTCACCAAGACATGAGGTTCTAGGGTCACACTAGATATAGATAAACTATAATGGATTTACCTATAGTGCTCTACCATCCATGACATGGTGCGTTCCATCGGCATAAGGAAGATTTATTATAGTTCATATTTCATGAATATTGATTCATTTATTACATGATGAAGAAGCATTAACAAACATAAATAATTTTGTAATTAAAAATCATAAATAAAATATAAATGTTATTATAATGATATTCCTAAAAAAATTTACCTAGAATATGATAAACTAATACTCAAACATTGGGAAAACACGATGAAACATAGCTTGGTACATGTTATAGTATTCCACCATGAATAATATGTACTTCCATAATTGATTTCACATAGGTTTCTTTGCTCAAACCGCCTCCTCTTAACTAGAAACTTCATACTTACATAATCATTACACACACGTAGGTGAGAGGATCTAATAGATTAGATAATGGTGGTTTTCATAATAGAAACTATGGGCTCACAAGACATTACATAATAAAGTGGAGGGTATGAAACACATAACATTACAAATAATTTAACCAAATAAATTAAAAGATACGAAACACATAGAGAGGAATAGTTTAATATCATGATCACCCACATAACATTTAATGAGAATACATTTTATATCTTGTTATCAATTACATTTTTTTATTAATTACAATAATAATAAAATAATTAATCAAATTAATACAATGTATCTTAATTCCATCCAATAATCATTAACCAACCACTATCTATAATATTAAACAAAATTAATTTCATTTAAAATTAATGTAGTACACAAGTGGACATTGAGGTAACCATGTTGGTTTTCCAAAAATTTTGATCAAAAATTTATTTAATTTTTAATTTTTAATTTTTATTCCTATTAAATGTTGTTTACTATTGAATGAATGAAACAAAAAACACGTAATAAATATATTTTATTATTTATTTAATTCTCCTATCCCAGAAAAATTGAGAACAATATAGACAATAGACTATATGATGTGTATAAAAGGACATTATGTGTACTATATTATACAATTTTCCACAATAAATGCCTTATGATAAGGAATGATCCCTATCATAAACTCATTTGATGTACACATCCTCTTAACCAATATTCATGACATGTACAGTCACATCCCTTATTCATAGTACACACATTAGAATTGGGTATGTTTCCGGCATGGGGATAATCTTTAGGAATAAAACATATACTACAAATACAAAATGTTTATCCATAGAGGTACATGGATTATCAATCCCCATGTTATTTATACCATAAATTACTCCTAAGAAAATTGTATTTTCTCATCCATGAGAAATCATGGACAACACATCATGTACAAAGGTTTGATATAGTGATGTTATTTCAGGACATGTTCCAGTATATTTGGATCCACAATCTAATCCACCTTAGTTAAAAATTCATTCTAATTATTTCAGATATATCTAATGATATGAAATGATATAGATTTCAAAGAAAGATACAAAGTGTTTATAAATAAAGTACATGCATTTCAACCTATATTTTACTAGGAAAATCCTTCAGCACCTCCATGCATAATTAATTAAATGCTTCATCATTTTTAATCATTAACGAATTACTGGTTATGTTATTGAGAATGAATAAGGGGAATAAAAAAATGAACCCATTTTAAAATGAATGATTTAGAGTAAAAAAATGAAAATTCATGAATCTATTAAATAAATAATTAAAAAAATAACAAATTAAACGTGTGACAGATCTGATAAAACTTGTCCGTTTCATGAGAAACATAACTGTTCTTTTATATTAAGACCAACCCTTATTTTAGTCCTAATGTATGTGTAATAATTTTTGTACATGATCAAAATATAAAGAATAATGAAAAACATATATTATATGACTCGGTAAAATGATTAAACTACAAGAGAAGGATCTACAATGGTAATTTATAATTTATTTATGAGAAGATATTGAATTTCCTAAACATTTAATTCATATTTTAATGGTATAATGTCTCAGATATCATTGTACCATAACGGAACTTTAATATCCAATTGTATAATACCTTTATGTGTGGTACACATGTGCACAAAAATATTAAAATTTTGTTTTAGAATCATTGGGTGGTAGGATGGATGATCCTTATCACTCTTATTGTTCAGGGTTGATCACAACAATATTCCTCCCAAATGAGGGATAGATCCAAATGTTATCTTAATGAATTTAGAGTGGAGGACGATATAATTCACTCTAGGTCTTGAGAAAGTTCCACACTATCCTCTGTGAACACTAAAAGTGTTTTATGGAAAGTCATATAATTAGATATTTATTATGATAGGTTTAAGGTTGGAAAATAACACAGAATCCCCTTACCTTATTTAATATTCATTTTTGACTCCATGTCAATTAATTATAATATAATAATTATTAATCAATAGACATGTTTAAAAAATTTAGAATATAAATAAATATGATTTAAAATATTTTCAATCATACAATCAATATCTGTATTATTTCCCACATCAATAATTACTTATCCTAATATAAGGAATTTTTATTAAATAATTGTTACTTGATTCTTCTACGACAAATATACAAAACATTATATTTTCCATAGATTAAAAATATTATTTTTTATTATTATTTAACTCGTTAATTATTTAAAAAAACATATTATTAAATTGTGTAATTTAACCAAAATAGAATATATATTATTTCTTATAACTTTTAAAATTTATTCCTTTAATTAAACAAATATTGAAGACACACAATTTGTGTGACCCTGTAGGCCAATTTATTAGTGGAAATAGAAATAAAAACCTAAAGTCCAAATTTAGAATCTATTTACACACTAATATGACCATAGAGAAAGAATTCAATATCACAAAAACATCCAACCAATCCTGAACACTTAACAAGTAATATGATCCCTTTACTATGATATCTCAAATTCAGAATGTTGCATTCAAATTCGATAAAAATATATTATTGATGTATCTTTTAGTGAAATTAAGGAAACTAATACACCCACTAAACAATAACTCTAAGAATTTATTATGGTATTTCCATTACCAACAAATAACTCAAGATATAAATATCTATCAATGTTTAGAAGGGATAAATCCTTTCCCATATTATCAAATAATTTAATATAACTCTTTATCCGCACAACATATACTACCAAGATGTGAAATATGTCAACATGGTTTTTATCAATACATCAAATAATTGATGTTATAATAAAGATTAATGATAATAATAATGTGTATGGACCGACACATATATCTTTATATCATAACATCCAATGACAAATGGAAATTTGGTTTCCCTATTGACGAGTCTCTTCTCATAACCTTCTATCTTGGAGATTTCTAAAGGCAAACCCCATGAGAAGGTGTGTTAAGGTATTATGATACACCGACCCCTTATAACTAATATTTTCAGTGTCCTATTAGAAAATTTCATCAAGCCATAGCATTTGGTTCACGAAAGGGGTCATGGACCCTATAGGTTCCCCTAATTGTGGTGAAATGTTATGAAATTTAAGCATTGTATATTTTCTTACCAATTTATCACAATAATTTTTCACATAGAGTAATAATAATAATAAGATAATTAAATATAATTAACAATGAATGAATTCAATAATGTACTATAAAGTTGGTTCTTGGGAACCAACTCCAAAAAAACATCTACGAAATCAATTGAACAATCTGATAAAATTTCTAAGGGTTTTTGTTAGGGTTAATTTTACATTTAAACCACAAATAGGCCCATGACTCATATACCCATAATTTAGCTAAGTATCACTAATTAATAACATAGGTATTTATAACCAACCCAAATTGATTCATTGTTCATCCACAAAAATGAAAACAACTAGAGTTAATGAATATGAGATATTAGAACGCCGCCCTGTGTGGAAAAAGACTCACTATCACATTAAATTCCTTCACATCCAAAATATTGAGCTCAAAAAACTCATGAAACAATGACCTCGTGATGTGGAATACTCTTAGATCAAAAAATATTTTAGATCCATCCACCAAAAATAATAAACATAGTGAAAAAGATTCTTACACTTTGTATATGCCTTGCCAATCCTCAAAAAACCAAACCATTCCTCATCCAAATATAATCCTAAAATATGAAGTGAAATGAAACTGTGAACCATTGAACCCCATCCCAATATGGTCCTTTGATAGGGTTTTCACTATTGGGATATCCTATCTACCAAAATTTAAGTTGTTTTATAGACAGTTGTTGTATATGAGCAGCCCACACATGCCATAATTCATGAATGAGTTCTTTACAAAGATCTCACACTAACCCCCAATCAATTTTACCATTTCATAATACTTCAAACCAACATTATCTTCACTTACATATCAATAAGAAGAGAAAATATGTACTATTATCACTCACTTGTGTCAAAATAGTCACTTGTAGCTTCTTCAAAAATTTATACATGAACATCAGTAAGAATTACCAAGTACGCACTATGATCAATAGTAGGGTATCATCCACTATCGAAGATAAATTATTTGTGTTTTCATTTATTTTTATTGAATTCTACAAACAAGAACCATATGCATCACAACAAACTTTATCAAGTAGTAAAAAATATTATTCGATAGCTCACAACCCAAAGTCAAAATGAACGGTAAAATAGTATTCCTATATTCCATAGCCAATAAATTGGTAGGTATGAATAATAATATTTGTTTTTTGAAAATTATATCTTTTAAACACTTAAAATATCAATTCATTGGTTACCAATTGATTATAATTAAAAATAAAAATCATTTGAATGTAAAAGAGAGTTTTTTATAAAAAATTGTTTTTTTGTGTAACATCTTTATATCTTAGTAAATTAAATAAATAAAATCTGGGAAATTATTTTAATAAAATTTATAAACTATATATTTAGTATTATTTTTAATCATTAATTTCATATTTTCACTATTCCCATGCTAATAACAAATCCAGTTGTATGCTTAAAAAATATATTTTTTAAAAGCAGGATTCATCTCATTTTGTGTATTATGCTAAATTTAATTTTTTTCCACATATTGAAATTTAATTTGATAAAATGGATTAAATATTCTTAATTTTGATAAATAATTTTGTAAATAGGTCCAATTTATTTTTACACATTATGAATAGTAATCATGGTAAAATTTATCATATTGGTAATGGGTAAATCAGGATAATATATAGGTTAAAACTAAATCTTTGCTTAAATATTTACCATAAAAAGTCCAATTATATGTTGTTTATTTCACCCATATCACCTTATGATTTATAATTTACTATTTATGGAATACATTTACATGAAATTACCTATATAATTTCAAACCTGAGAAAAAAAATGCCACTCTATTACTTTTAAATACATCTTACTTATTCACATATGGATCAAATTAAGTTGTTAAATAATATATAATTTTATTTTGAGAATAATAAAATATGTTTTATGATGATATTAAATTTCTATTTTGTAGGTATTATGAAATTTCCTTAAATTCTTATGCACCACTGACACAATATTATATCAATTATTAGAAAAATAAAATAATTTATATTAAAAATATTAAAAGTAATAAAATTTGGGTGATTTATTAGAATAAATGAATTTTATAGATAAATATATAATATTAGGTTTATTATAAAAATTTATATTCAAAATAAAACCTTTTATTGATGTATTTTAATTCAAATTAAAAAAAATAACACCAAAAATGACAGCATTGAATATGTGGAAACATCATACGCTGGTTTGAAACTGGTCACGTACACGATGTGTACTTGCAGTTCATAGCGTGTTCCATCAGCAATACATGTTCTACATGGTTTTCAGCATGTCATGAACAACAGTCCTTGTACACTTAGTACATGGCGTGTACCGATTCTGCTATGAAATTTCCAGCTTCCTTCTCTCTCAAAAATTTGAGGTCATGCTGCTTCAATCATGACGTGAAGTGCTGTTTTGTTCCACATTTTCCATGTTTGCCTTATTTGGTTTCACAAGTCTATCCTGCATAAAAAAATTCAAAAAATCAATACCAGAAACATTAACTATATCAAAGTAATTGACATGTAATGAATTAATATGTCAAAACCAATCAAAATATAAATACAAGAGGCAAGAATAAATAAAACATATCGATTTTAATTAAAATATAAACCAATAAATTATTACATTATATAATGAAAATAAAAATATAAACAAATCTTATATACGATGGAATCATATGGAAGCTCTCGATGGTCTCATATTCTCCCTTTGGACTAGAGTGATTCAAAATGCCTTGGAAGGGTGGTTGGGGGTGAATTTTATAGTATTTTCTACCAAAACCCGTATCCCACGTCAATAAAATGAATTAAAATATTAAGCGGTGAATGATTACATCGAATAAAGGAAATAAAAACATAAACAAAACTTATCTATGATGGAATCATACATTATGAATTCAATCATTATGAAAGTATTTATTGATGAACATGAGTTTAATTGAATTTTTTTATATTCATTGATATGTTTCAATATCATGTGATAATTTATGTATAATTTTTTGATAATCAATTATTCAATCCATATTGTTTATGCCTTATTTAGCGTCCATTGTATGAATTCACTTTATGACCATTTTGGATCACCCCTTTATTATGTTTCGTTTAGACATGATGCTATAAAATGTTTTATGATTGAAATGAAAGTATTTTTAACAGTAAATAAAGATGATCTCAATGAAATACTATGTTGTATTTTAGGTTTTCAAAGGTAATTTTGGATTCCAATATATATATCTATTTTAATTAAAATACTAAACTATTCAGTCCTTTTGGATGTGATTTCATATATTTTATACCGATATAATAAATTAACCACCATATTTGGGCTACTTGGGTTGAGGTATTTACACAACTATTCAACACAAAAATATTGTATATCGGTTGGCCCAATTTTCAACAATATGAAGCAGATGGTTTGGACCATACAAATAATCCTACTCTGTTGGATCTATACCCCAAGATAACAGAAACCCAAGAGACCAAAATTCACATCCTCCCACTAAAATTTCTTCTACCACTACATCGAAAGAGGTTATATATAAGGGGTACACCAAAAAATATCCAATTAACATACCACAATGAGGGATATGTTTCCATAGGATGGTCACCAATTACGATTCCAAACACATTATTCACCATGACATACAAGTAAATATGAAAGTATCCACCGGGGATGGTTGTGGAAGTTCACCCCACCTTATGCGAAATAATCATGTCCATCAACTATGAATGACTTGTGGAAATTGACCATGAGGTCCATGTTATCACTTTGGGATTCCCCCAAAAAATGTAAGTGTATGGGGCCACCGATCATTGATCGCTAAAGACTGACATCCCACTCAATGATTGAAACAACATCCCCAAAACTAGTTTTTGAAGAACCTCCTCCATCATCTTGACAAAGAGTCCCTTAATGTAATAATCAAACTCCACACCCATATCGTGCTACTTAGATATCATTAAATGTTGTGGATTCAACATCATAAAGGAGAACTCCACTTCATTAATCCATATTCATAAAATATGATTTTACTACATACCTATAACTCTCATGGAAATAAAATGAAAATTACCTTTCATTCCCAACATGAAACTGAACAAACCAATTCCTATAATGGTAAAATCCACAAATAAACAAATTTCACAAGGGATACCATCATCTCACATAGACTCATTATTACATTATATTCATAATACAAGATGAAGCATTCTTTTTTTAAATAATGGTATGCCATGGGCTACCCTTTGAAATAGTATATTTAATTTTATATACTCATAGAAGGTGAATTTATCATCTATTCACATAACACCCCAATCCACACTAAACACTAGCTACATAGTTGATATTAACCACCAACAAGCTGGCCCTCCTCACCAATCAAGAGGGGGTTCACATACTACTAATAAAAATTCCCACATTATCAACCAAATTTTCAACCACCTTATGACACCAGAAAACAATAACCACTTAATTATGATCCTAGGGCCCATACCCCACTTCCCTTCTAAAAGGAATTGACAAAAAATATCACTTCCCCCAAAAAGGATAGAATCACTTCGCCTAAATGGGTGAGTGAATGTTCACTATGAAATGAAATATTTTAAATATCTATGATCAAGTAAGGGGTTCCACATAAAAATATAAAATATAAAAATATGGTGAAGGATGATTATCTCATTTCAATATTTACTTGTAGGAGGCTCCATGAATAATGAGCAAGTTTCGTTCCATTAACTTCACCCAATGATGCTTGACAATATAATACCATCGCAAAAAGCACACTACAAATATGATTATCAACACTCCATGATCTACAATTACTTTCCAATAGTGGTTTTTTGAAAACAACCCCATATCCTCATTATTCCTCCCAATGGATCATCCATGTGATCTATGAATCTAAAAAAATTTATTATAGAATGTATCTAAGAAAAAACCGATGAGGATCTAGGTCCTTGATTCCAAATTAGGTCATGCTCTCATTTAGAGGGTTCAAAAATATAAAAAATATAATTAACCAGACTATATCTCACTATAAACCCATGATTGAGTAGTCCAGTCCTATGTTGATAAAACACGTCCATAAATGGACCACCAATAGGCATTACAAGCTCAATATATAAAACACCATATAGCCAGAATAAATGCCATGATAATGGAATTGTGAGCCTTAGATTCTAGTCAAACCTATACCTCTTTAGGGTCGCACTCTACTAAAACCTATGAAACCTCTACATTTGTAACATATACAACATCACTAACCTATGAGATATCTCATCCTACTATAGGAAAATACAATTTAATATATAAAAATGATCTTAACTTATAAATAAGGGAAGATAAATAATCTTAGATCCAAAGAAAATTTTCTCTCGATGATTTATTGGATAGAAAAACCTCATAGCTTACTAATTAGTAATAAGAGGTTTAACTATATGAACATGATCCCCACAAAACCAAAAAAACATGCAAGATAACTATCTCTAGGAATCCCCCTATAATTAGTAGGATAAATCAATAATATTTAGAGAACATATAAATGACTGAAAAATGAAGGACATGAAGGATCAAAATTGATCACTACATGATGAATGCCACAACTTTCCTTAGCCCAGTAATCAACATCATAGTGACATGGATTGACTGACATGTTATTAGAATCATTTAAAAAGGATACATCAAAAGACATAGTAATTATGGTTTCCCTAGTCTAATAAAAAAACTCAATACACCCTTATAATCTTATCCTTAAACCCAAAACTAGCCCTCAAATGACTATTAACTTTAAATTATATCGTTATGATAGTCCTATATCAAAACCATTATGGCATGGACCAACCCATCAAGGCTCCATCGAGGCCGTATTTTGGACAAGAGTTCCACACCAAGACTACAGAATAGTTTCCAGGGGATGGTGAATATTATTGAGTAGGAATATACCATAATATATGAGTCCTTATACTAAAATATAATACATAAAATATCTCTAATACGTATGATAACTGAGAAATTTTAGATGGATATATATTTAACAGATATATATATAATGAATACATGATACATTAAAAACAATTAAAATTCACAATGCAAGTGAAAGGTAAATATAACATCTAAAAAACTCAAAAACATGAATAATTAATAATTTATCCACATTTCATGTAGTCATGGATAACACTCCAACCATATAAATCCCTATAACAATTAGAAATCACCATGAAATATAATACATTATTAATCATCACTATAAGTCCACTTCAAACATGACATGCCAGCTCTAGATCTACCAAATCCATCATTGACCCCCAGATCATTGGAAATGACACAACGTACAAGGCAACAACGATCGTGAATTGGTGAATATAAACATAACCATTAGGATTCATTGAAAATATAAAAGAACCAAAAATAAATAATTTATCTCCAGTTCTAGTATGTGAGTTGACTAGTTTGATGTTGGGGAGAAAAAAATACACCCCATGTTAGCTCAAAATCCGGATACTAAAGAGTAATTGGATAAATGTCAAGGATGAATAATCATGATATATTTTATAAATTGGTTCCACAAGGATACTATTAAGTTCCCAATAATAAAAAATCCAACCCTCCATGTCATTCAACATGATTAAACAGGAAATATTAGATCACTAAGGAATCAAAAAATATTGAATTCTATAAATTTACCATATTTTTAGGGAAAACATTAGTTTATTGAGGGGTCACATGTATTGAGTAAGTCTGAACTAATAAGATATTTCAACTATCAAGAAATCTTAAAAAAAGTTATATTCATCATAGGTATAGCATGATCATATGAAAATGGAGCACCACACCCTTTTTTATTCAACGATCTAATATAAAATAGTGTATAAACTTCCAATGTGATGAATCTAAAAAAACACTAAAAAACTACTATAGGGGACCCATGCCTCATCACTGGGTCCGTAATGGATGATGGAGTACTAACGTTGGTGGAAAACCCACACCCCACCTCATTACCTAAAACGAGGGGGTGGATCATGTTCACGGATCGAGGTTCCACTCTCCATGTGTGTATTGGGGGGGGGGTATTATCCTTATCTATATAAATAAAGAAGGGAATCACACCCCATTGGAAGTACACCTCTACCTTCACAGTTTTAACTCCAATATCACCCAAATGATCACACACAAGCCTCATTGTTGGACCCACATAGCTACAAAACAAATTTTCTTATAAAATCCTATAAATGACCAAATATAGTAAAACAAGATTCACCATTACAGTCTATGTATAAAAATACATAGGATAGACTGTATATTTTTTGAAAATGGGAATCAGATGAATAGTATGCATTTCTTCCAATAAAATATAAGTTATGATAAATGAAAATAATTGGGGCCTTCCTCATGAGTCATATTTAAGTACCACATATTGTCATGAATTTTTTTATCATGATTCCTAGATAACAAATCAATATAAATATTATCTAATAGAAGTTGTAGGAAAATGAATCTAGGAAACCAATTTTATTAATTAATAATAATAAAATATTAAGATATCTTCCTATTATACACACTCTACAAAGAAAGCTAATTTCACTACAAGAAAACTAAATTTTTGCGACCAGCGATTTGTGACGGGATCCCGTCGCAAATGGTCTTTTGCAACGGGGCTCCGTCACAAATTTCCCGTTGCCAAAAATGGCATCGCAAATAGGTGTTTTTACGGTTTTCCCGTCGCAAAAACAGTATTTGCGACGATATTTTTCCCCCGTCGCAAATGTGGTTTCATTTATATATAAAAAAGGTATTTGCGATGGGTCATCGCAGATACATTAGTTGCGAAGGGTTTCTAACCCGTCACAAATGCGAAATATAAAAAACACTTGCGACGAAGGTATTTACGACGGACCGTCACGGAAATGTTTTTACGATGGGTATTCTTCCCGTCGCAAATGTTACAGTAAAAAAAAATTACGATGGGAAATCCCATCTCAAATACTAAAAAAAATTAAAAAAATTAAAAAGATTAATACAAATCGTATAATATTATATAAAAAAAAAAAATAATAATAATAATATAAAAAAATTATATTATTACAATATAAATAAAAAAATATATAAAATATTTTTATGAAATATTAATATAAAATAATAATAATATGAATATAAATAATATAATATAATATAATAATACTAATATTAATAATATAAAAAATGAATATAATATTGTTATTATTAAATTATATATATAATATTAATATTAATATTAATAATATAAAAAAATCATATTATTATAATATTAATATATATATATATATATAATATAATTAGGAAATATTAATATCAAAAAATAATAATATTATTAATATAAGTAATAAAATATTATATATTATGAAATATTAATATCAAAAAATAATAATAATAGTACTAATATTAATAATATTAATAATTAATATAAAAATAATATTATTAAAATAAACATACATATTTATGAAAAAATAATATTAATATTATTAATATTAATAAAATTATAAAATTATAAACTTCCCAAATATTAACAATAAATATAAAATATTAAAAGTAATATTACTAAAATTAGCACACATTAAAAATAATACTAATAAGTAATAAAATATAAAGAAAATAAAAAACAAATTAAATCATGCAATATTCGTACCAATATGAAAGTGGAATTGTAAATAGTTAATGTGATAATAAACAACGAACTCAAATGTTTATTACATCTAAAAAAATCACTGGGGGGTGGATAATCTGGAGGACCTGGAGGAGTTGGTGGAGGAAACTCCATCCCTAAACTATGAGTTAGACAACGCATATACTCCATCTGCTCTAGATGTTTCTCCTCATATCGACGTCTCTCCTCATCCTACTACTGACACATATTCTCCTACCATCGATGCATCTCTTCATCGTGCTACTGACACATCTTCTCCTGACCCTAATGCAAATCCTCTATAACCTGACTCTTAGCACGTAGCTGCTCCTGATACTGTAAGGTAGAAGATGATGTCTCTCCACGAGCTCCTCTCAATCTAGACGCCGACATCTCAGTAGTACCATAATAAGTTGTAGGAGATAAATTAGAGCTGATACCAACTACTCAGCCCTTTTTGACGCCATACTGGGTCTCCAGCATCCTTGTCGTCTCATCAAAAATGGTGGACACTAGTCTGATCACCCGTCTCGTCTTGAATCTCAGCCTGTGTCTAAGAGGTCGATGCCTCATATAAATCCTTAAGTTTCAATTAGAAATTAAAATAATGAAATGATTATATGTATTTAATTAGTAAACTGAAATGAAAATAATACTGACCACAATATGATGCTGGCGGTCCCCTTTAATCTCTCTAGTAGACGAGTCAGTGTACATCCTCTGATAAACGCCGTACGTCAAAATATCGGGTACTCAGATTCTTGTATGAATATAAAATAAATTTTTTATATTTAAAGTTGTATAAAATATTAAAAAAATTACTTAACAGATGCAATCTATGCGCACTGAATGTATGACTAGTGGCCCGATGCGTTACCTCTTGTCTCCCCCGATTCTGTCGACCCAATGCAGATCTCCTCTAAAACCCACCACCCAACCAGTGTGTACATAATCCATCCCAAATGTGAGATCAAATGTACTCTGGTCAGTGGGTTCTACAGGACTCATCAAATTATGTCACTATGGCTTTCTTCACAGCCGTCTTTCTCAAATAATGCAAAAACTGACGGAAACGGTCACGCATAGACACCACCCATGCCGCATGGATAGTGGCAAACATGATCTCGTCGATGGGATACCATAAACCCTAATATAAAGTTATTAATGAATTAAATTTCAAAATAAATAATATTTAATTATGTACCAGCTAATGATCGAACATGGTGGCCTACACATCAGTGGGAATCTGATCCCATGTGAGCCAGGGATGAGAAAAATAATTGCACAAGATAGCGCTCCCTTGTCCACTAGCAATATGCATAAAACTGTGGAAAAAGAACAAATAATAAAACAATTATCATAATAATAAATTATAATGAACGATAACTAAAATAAAGAGGTTACCATACCACCGCATTTGCGCATCAAATCCAAGAGGTGGACATCGCTCCAGGATAGGATCTGGAATCATCAGTCTGGAAAGACTACACCCCCTCCGAGTGCTCCATGTAGGGCCAATAGCCTGAGGGTCGGATTACTCAAGAACCTCATCATCCATAGGTAGATCAGCCTCCATCAACTGACGAAACGTTTCTGAGTTCATCTAAAACATTAAACGATTGTTATTAGAAAAAAATTGAAAATAACTATTATGTATAGATATATATTTGTTATGATTCTAACCAGCATTTTATTGTGTCAATGTTCATCTTCATCATCATATTCATAGTTTTCAATGTCAATGTCTTCATCTTCCTCATCAACACTATCAATTTACATATTAGTTTCACTTTCATTATCTCTTTTCATTTCAAATTCAGTTGTAACATCATTGACAACATCGTTAACATTGACCCTTAACTGTGGGGGTGTCATCCTCGATGTTCACATCTATTTGTGAAAAAGGTGTGTTTTGAGGAGTGTCCTGAAAAATTTCATTTCCTTACACTTCAGTGGAACCACATTCAGTTTGAGTAAACTGATTTTCTTGAGATTTAACTTTTATTATACTCCACCAATCATCCAACTCTTTTGTAGTAGCATAGTATTTTGAATAATAAATTTGATGTGCTTGATGAACCAATAAAAATGGTTCATTTACTGCAAGAAGATTTTTATGTTTAATATCAACAATTCCTTGAGTCGGATGAATATGCAAGCCTCTCTCAGTATCCAGCCATCGACATTTAAACATTGTTACATAATTCTATCCCAAATAACACAGTTCAATAATTTCTTCAAGCATGCCGTAAAAGTCAACTTCAATATTTCTATGATGTGATCCCTTCAAGCAAACACCACTATTCATTGTTTTCTTTGATTCCCCATATGCATGTGTATGAAAGCGATAACCATTCACCACATATGCATTATATGATTTAACCATTTTGGATGGTGGGATACTCAATATACGCAATCGACTATCAATCTTATCAGCATGTACAGATACCTGAAAATTTGTAAAAAATTTATCACTATTACAAGTAATAAATTGATTTTACATGTAAAACCAAAAAAGAATTTATGTTACCAGTTTTTGAAACCAGTAGGAAATTTTTTTTTGCCGATGTTCTTCTAATCCAGCTGCTGTAATTTTTGGAAATTGTTTCTTGATACGATCATCATATAACCTAAAAATAAAATATGATTAATTTACTGTAACAGAATCTATAGAATAAGGGATATGAGCACTCACTGTACAATTTTTGACATTTCTTCACATTTGAGTAGAACATATGTATGAGCTCTATGATGTTCATCATCTGAAAGACATCTATCATGAACTCAACCAAAGCAAAGATCGGGTTGATTGACAACTGATAATTGATTGTTCATATCATCATCAACATTCCCCTCATTCTGGCACATGTGGTTAAATTTTTAGGGATATTACGATTCAAAATAATGATAGAAAAATAAAGCAATTTCTTCTTGCAAATAAGATTCAGTAATTGATCCTTCAACTGATGCTTTGTTACAGACTTTTTTCTTCAATTTCTGCATGCATCTCTCAAATGGGTACATCCATAAAAACTGAATCGAACCTCCACCTTTTGCTTCATGTATAAAATGGAATATCAAATGTTCCATTGAGTCAAATAAAGCCAGTGGAATGATTTTTTCCAGTTTTCATATAATTACAACAACAACTTCATCTAGTTTTCTTAGTGTATCGTAGTCTGTTTTCGCCGCACACATGTCTCCGAAAAAATATGATATATCTGTTATAGAATCCCATATCTTTGAATTCATAAAAAATCTTAATCCAATAGGCATAATTCATTCCATTATAACATGACAATCATGAGTTTTTAATCCGGTAATATGACCATTTTTAACACATCTGCCCATGTTTGAAGCATAGCCATCTGGAAGTCTCAAATATGAAATCCACTGACAAAATAATAATCGAATCTCTTTGGTCAGTGTATAATCTGATTTTGGATTCATTAATCTCTGTGATATGAAATTTTCAAACAATTCAAGTTCTGTTCGCCTGTAAATTTGGGCAAGAGCTATTTGTGCCTTCAAATTATCTTTGGTTTTACCCGGTGTATCCAAAACTGTATGAAATAATTTATCAAAATAGTTCTTTTCAATATGAATGACATCCAATATGTATCAGACTGACAAATCAGACCAATATGCCAGATTCCAAAAAATGCTCTGTTTTGTCCAATTGTGTTCTTTCCCAAAGCCATGAATTTTCTGTTGGTTTATTGTCGGTCCAAAAGTGATGGAAGGTAATGAAAATACAACTGATTGTAACTCTGTACCTGAGATCATTTTTGGAGGTTCATCTCTTTCAATTCTTCCTTTTTTGAAATTCGATTTATTCCTCCGAAAAGGATGATCAATTGGAAGAAATATGTGATGACGGTAAAAATAGAAAGGTATTTTTCCATTCACGAGCATAAATGCTTTGTTGTATCCCATACAGTAATGACATGATTTTGGACCATGTGTACTCCAGCTAAATAACATTCCATATGCCAGGAAGTCACTAATTGTCCACATCAAATCATATTTCATTACAAAATTCTGTTTCGTAGCAGCATCAAATGTACCAACACCATGAATCCACAATAAATTTAACACATCAATTAATGGTTTCAAATAAACATCAATATTGTTTTTCGGATGTCTTGGGATTAATACTGTAAAAAATATATAAGGCTCTTTTGTCAACATCCATGGAGGAAAATTGTACGGTGTTATAAAGATAGGCCAATAGGAATACTAACTACCAAAAAATCCAAATGGACAAAAACCGTCAGTAGAAAGACCAAATCGCACGGTCCGGGATTCTAAAGAAAAAGATGGATGCAATTGATCAAAATGTTTCCATGAATAACCATCAGATGGATGAATCAGGATTTTACTATTTGAAATATTGGTTTTGTGCCATGACATAATTGTCACTGTGTTCTGAGATATAAATAAACGCTGCAACCTGGGTGTATGCGGGAAATATCTCACCTGTTTTACAGAAATCAATTCAGACTTCCCTGATTGAGCTTCTTTATACCTCGATTGTCCACATGTGGGACAACTATCCAACGAATCATTTTCACCAGAATATAAGATGATATCGTTTGAACATGCATGGATCTTCTGATAACTAAGGCCCAGATTACGAACTAGTCTCTTGATCTCATAATAATTAGAAGAAAGAATATTTCCTTCAGGTAATAGTGTTTTAGCCAAAGAAAATATCTGATCAAAAAAGTTATTTGACATTCCATTATCTGATTTAATAGCCATAAATTTTTCAACTACTTCTAATTTTCTTATCTTGCAACCAGGATATAATGCATCCTCAGCAGACCTGAACAACTCAGCAAATTTAGATGGTGCCAACTCAGAAGGTAAATCAACATCATCCTCAATTTATGTTTTTTGAACGGATGACCTTGAAACATCATGTACTAAATTCTAAAACCGTGATGGATCTAGAATTAAATTATTAGTATCTTCTCTAGAACTGCGTTCACCATGTTGATACCAAAAAATACAATCTGATTGAAAACTATAACGCAAGAGATGTTTCCCAACGATGTCAAATGTCTCAAACGTTCTCAGAGAAAATTTTTTACAAGGAAAATTAATTGTCCGTTCTGAAACAAATTCTGGGTTTGATTATGAAAATGATAAGAAAGCTTCAACACCATCAACATATACAGGATTTAAACTAGAATCGTTTGGATTTCTGCGCTGATTTATCCAAGCACGATCATCTAATAATGTTTGATGTCGATTTCCTTGTTCCATATTCATATATATGTTTCAACAAAATTTAAAACCATTACTGTTGTTAAATAATTTGATATAAGAAAAAAAATATCCTAAAAAAATAAGATACATAATTATAGTTATTTCATAGTAATTACTAATAATTATAGGCGACACAGTTAGTTTGTAATCATCCCCACAAATTATTATTAATTTATCAATACTTAGCAATACTTGGAAAAATAAAATATGCTTTAATAATGAAATAATATTTTGTAAAAATCATTGTGGAGATTATAATACTAATTATTCTTATATGTTTCCAGCGGATTGGAGGAAGCTCTTTTTCCTGAAGACTCATCTCATTGAAAGGAGATCAGTTGTCAGGGAAAAGAGCCTCTTTTTTCTGACGACTCGTCTCTTTTTAACATTCTCCCGACTGAAATCAGAATAAAAAACTTGCTATGACATACGTTAGAGCACATTTTTCATACCGATTTCAGTGGGAGAAAGTAGCAAAGATATGAGACATTGAACAAATGGTAGCCTCCAATGCACTGGAAATTGTGCCAATTTATAACCATGTAAGTGAAGTTTTTTGATTTTTGATTAATTATTATTTATTATTACTAAGTATTAAAAATATCAATATTTCCAAAATATTTTTCTCTATTCTTGACATGTTCAAATCTTAAAGAGTCGTCAATTTTCGGGTCATTCCCAATAAAATGTTTTGTGTCAACCATGTCCAATTTAAACTCTATAATTCTCCTTACATGGTTGATCACCTCGCAAGTAGTGTTGCAATATGACAATACATGTAATGTCGTTATCGTCTTTAAGAATAATATCACATGACCCATTACATAGATCATTATTCCTTGAAAACTTAAGAGAACTTCAGTATCTTTCCCTTACTTTTTCAAGAAATAATGGTCTATGTAAAAAGTCAGGTGATATGATTCTTATAGATGAGAAAGACATGACTTGGGTTGTCCTATTTCAACGCTACTTGCGAGGTGATCGACCAAGCAAGATCAATTATAGAGTTTACATTGGACACAGTTGACAAAAACTTTTTATTGGGCATTACCGGAAAATTGGCGACCCTTTAAGATTTGAACATGTTAAGAATAAAGCTAAACTTGTTGAAAATATTGATAATTGTAATAATTTATAAATTTTTTATAATTTTAAAAATATTAATTTTTTTTATAAATATTAAACATATAATAATAAAATAATTATATTATTAGTATTATATAATTATTCATATTGGAGGAATATAATATTTTATATTATGCTACTATTTATGTTACTAATTATATTTGTAATTATGTTACTAATTATGTTACTAATTAGAAATGCGAAGATATGCATATAGGTCGGGTGGTTAATAAATCATTTAATAGAAAAACAAAGGTCATTGACCGCTCATCTACCTCAATTCTCTTTTCATTTTTGTGTTGATGTTGACAGGAAACTACTACCTCCACATGTAATATTTTCTTTTACTGTCAAAATTATAAACCTCCTCACATCTATGTTGGAAAAGAGGTTGATAATTTTGACAGTAAAAGAAAATATTACATGTGGAGGAAGATGTTTCCTATCATGCCTCAACACAAAAATGAAAAGAAAATTGAGGTATATGAGTGGTCAATCACGCTTGCTAATTTTTCTAATTGTTTTTATGTCTTTCCTAATTGTTTTTAAGTTATTCCTAATTTTTTTAATTGTTTCCTAATTCTTTTTAATTGTTTAATAATTCTTTTTAATTATTTCCTTATTGTTTTTAATTGTTTCCAAATTATTTTTAATTGTTTCCTAATTATTTTTAATTATTTCCTAATTATTTTTAATTGTTTCTTAATTATTATAATTTTTTTCCTAATTGTTATGATTGTTTCATAATTATTATAATTGTTTCCTAATTATTAAAATTGTTTCCTAATTATTATAATTATTTCCTAATTATTATAATTTTTTCCTAATTATTATAATTGCTTCCTAATTATTATAATTGTTTCTTAATTATTATAATTGTTTCCTAAATAAATCTATTTATTTCCTAATTATTATAATTGTTTCCTAATTAAATATAATTGTTTCCTAATTATTATAATTGTTTCTTAATTATTATAATTTTACTAAATAAATCTTATTTGTTTCCTAATTAAATCTAATTGTTTTCTAATTAAATGTAATTGTTTTATAAATATTTTAATTATTTCCTAATTAAATCTAATTGTTTCCTAATTATTTTAATTATTTCCTAATTATTTTAATTGTTTCCTAATTATTCAATATCAATTAAATCTAATTATTTCCTAATTATTTGATAATTATTTTAAATAAATCTAAATAAATCTAATTATTTCATATTCATTTGATAATTATATATTTATTTCTAATTATTACCAAAACATCCTCCGGGAGTGTCGAACCAAGAGTGAAGCAAGGCCCATTGTCGTGTACCAGGTTACCCCCAGTCAAGCTCAAAACACCTTATTAGAGTTTTCACTCCTAGGTACATCTTTGCCAGAGCCGCCTCTACTTGTTCGTATCCAGACAAAGATTATTTGGTATAACCACATAATCTAATTATACTATATATCTACTAAACATTATTTTAAAAGAATTAAAATTAACAATTAAAAATAAAATTAACAATTAAAAATAATTTAAAAATTAAGAATAATTTAAAAAATAAAAAGAATATAAATACCTTTGATATTTTGAATTAATATGCGCCTTCTAAATCCTTCTCTCCTCTTCACGAAAGAATAAATTAAAACAAAAAAAAAATTCGACATAGAACTGAATGTTAGAGTGTGAGAGGAAGAGAGATCTGAATGTTATGGGAAAAAATGGGTGGGGTGTATATATAGGTTAGATTATTTACGATGGGATACCGTTGCAAATACTAGGTATTGAGATAGGATACCTTCGCAAATACTATGTATTGCAATGGGATACCATCGCAAATACCTTTGCCCGCATTAATTACGGGCGGTGGTTAAAAGGGTTTTTGTGACAGGCCCGTCGCAAATAGCTGCCTGACGACACACCATTAGCAATGGGTGGATATCCCCGTCGCAATTTCCTATTTACCACTTCCGGTATTGGAGATGGGCCCCATCGCAAATACCTTCACATGCATTAATTACAGGCAGCGGTTAAAAGGGTTTTTGTGATGGGCCCGTCGCAAATAGCTGCCTGCCAACACACCATTATTAACGGGCGGAAATTCCCGTCGCAAATTCCTATTTACCGCCACCGGTATTGGTGATGGGACCCGTCGAAAATATCACATGGGGAATAATTTTTTGCGATGTGACAATTTACCCGTCGCAACTAGTATTTACCACCACCGGGTAGTTGTGACGCGTAGAAGGCGACCATCACAAATAGGCTTTACCATCACCGGTATTGGCGGTGGGACCCATCGCAAATAACACCTGGTGAATAATTTTTTTCGACGGGACAATTTACCCGTCGCAAATAGTATTTACCACCGCTGGGTACTTACGACGAGTAGAAGGCGACCATCGCAAATAGGATTCCCGCGTTTTGGCGCGCAGACTGCATCATAGCTATTGTGAAAGGTCCTGTATTTCGGTCGCAAATAACTGACCATTTGCGACGGGAATATATTCCCGTCGCAAATACACTTTTCATCGGAGTTTTTGCGATGTGAATAAAGCCTGTCACAATAAGCTGTTTTTTCCGTAGTGTTTGGGGACTCAACCCCACAACAGCTACCCCAAACCCCACCACTCCTATGCCACCCCAACCGACTATAGTGAAAGCATGACCTAGGTAATGGTTTTCTCTCTTTAGTAAATCCACCCATATAACATTCTCTTTTTTCATTTTCGAAAAACCTTATCCCATTATTATAAAACCCTTTGTCTCATCATCATCAATCCCATACACATAAATTCTATAGAAGAACAACCTCGATCTCACATCTATGACAAGATCTCTTTACCGACCTCCACCATTGATGCACCTATTCATGATTTCATCCATCACACACCCACCACACATCTACCACAACCAATTTGATGCTACTGACACCCATATCTCTCCTGAATCTCATTTCATTTCTACAGATCCATACCATCAGTGATTGAGGTTTAACATACCATTCCTTAGTTCTAGATCTCTCTACCAAGCTATACTATATTAAAACCCCCCTAGAATTCATTCCTTTAATACTATCTCTACCCATGTCTTGGATTGTGTTCCATCATTTTCACATGAGAAAATTGTTGAAGTGTATTTTTAATTTAGATATATGGAAGAAGATATATAATATAGAACAGGTTAAGGTAGATAATTTAGTCATCATTTGTTTACTAATAGTTTTCCATATTGTACATAATTATCTAAAACAATATTAGATCAAAGTTACACTACTATAAAAATCCTTGATATAAAAATTTCATGATTTAATAATAGGGATCATATAAATAGAATTTTATACATAGAAAATAAAATAATAATCCATCCTAATTAAATTATGTTAAATAAATGTTTCCCATAATTCAATTTCCATATAACATTTCAATGAATATGAAAATTATTATAATTATGACCTATCCTTGGTTTTATTAATCATGAAGATGTTCATGGACACATTTATTCTTACCAGTGATTTTAGTTTATTTTCCATATCTCAAATTTTCCCATTTTCTTTCACCACTTTCTCCTATCATCCACCCTCTTAAGCCTGGGTTTGTGTGGAAAACCCTTGTGGAAGGGATAAATGATGTATTTAAATGTATATATTAGTTCTTATAGGGGTTTAAATCATCAATAAATAAAAAAAATAAATAAATTAAGTAAACTAATTTAATTTATTACTCCACCTACGAAGTTAAAAACACGAGGGTCCCGATGTGAACTAATGTTTTTTCATACATAGGGTAAACCCTATATCTTTTACTCGATAATGATGTTAGTTTTACAATAATAGGATCCATTTAATATATATATATATACATAAGTGTGTTATAACTATAAATTGTGTGACTAAATACAAATTTTTATATTTAATATAAATTCTTCAAGGCACCACCACGCTCAGAATTTAATTCTACCTTAACCTAGTGATAAAAACCATTGACCAAAGTCAATATAAACATTGAATAATTTTACAACCTATTTCAACTAGAGAAAATATACCATTTTACCGCTGAAGAGGCCCCAATACACTAAAACTAAAAATTGAGCTATGTGATTCATAGGAAAACCATGGTCTTTATATGAGATTTAAAATTTGAATTCTAATATAGATGTTAATATTATTTTTATATATTTAAATCACATTATTAAATTTATGTAAATAAATATGACGAGTTATAATATAATGTTATTATTATTGGAGATTCAGAAATGAAGTATAAGAATAATCACTATTGGTTTTTAAAAGATTAAAATATAATTCGATTTTATAATTTATAATATAAAAGAAGAAAACCATAATTTAAAATAATTTGGTAAGAAATTCCAAAATACTACATCCATCTGAAAAAATGGGTATGCTTATTTGGAATCAATATAAAAAGAAAATGGTAGACTTATATCTGGGATAAAATATTTGAAAATAAACATTACATGTTATATATTTGAATTTGATGTTTTTATGAATAAATAAGATTGAAAAATAAGAATAGAACATATAGAAATAGGTTAAGTCGTTGTATTGATGGGATATTTCCACATATGTACAAAAAAAACATTTTCATGTTAAATACAATGGTATTTATTATGTTAATGATTTTATGTGTGGTTTATTTGGACATTATGAATTATATTGTTCTTTACAATATGTTCAATCTCTTGATCATAAACTGGATTTTATATCTAAATCTATGTCTAATCATAAAAAGATAATATATATTACAGTATGGTCAATAAATGTTATTTCTTTAATATAAATGGACTTAAGCAGGTGTTTTTTCTAAATAGAGTATATTTATTTTTCCTGCTGAGTATTTGTAATATTTTTTTACCGGAATGTGAGTAAATATTATTTATTTTCAATTCCATATATTAAATTTTTATAATTCATTGAATATAATTTTACATATTTTTTAGATCTTTTTTTTATTTTCATATATGACAAGATCACTTGTGGGATATTTATTGTTATATCATATCAGGAGGAAGTGAAACTTTAATGAACTTGGAGTTATTTCATATAAATATAATTCTATTTTTTCTATATAGAACATATATAGTTAAATGATATTAAAACTAAATATAGTTTCATTTTTATAGTTCTCTTTTTATTTAGATTTGCTGGATCTTTACTATTTTTCATTTATTTTTGTTATAATTGGTATTTATCTTTAGGATGTATGTTTTAGGATTATTTAATCATTTTCCTCCATAATTTGTAGAAAGCATGTGATGCATTCAACTACAATTTCTTATGTAAAAGTTTATTACATATTTTAATCTATCTTGATCATGATATAATTTTAATGCTTTATAATTTTAATAATGATGGTTTATATTATAAATTTTGTGGAGAATTTTTTGTTTATGTGAATCATACTTCAATATGAAAAATTTTGATATTTTTCTCTAGATTTTGATCATTTTTATTAGAAAAAAATTGTTTTAATTTTTCATTTTTTTGATAATGGGATTTGTAGATATTATTAAGGGAAAATTATTGTAGTGGATCACTTTCCTCCTATATATTGGTTCCTATAATCATAAAACTCTTTCTTTTGTGTCTAGACTTAATAATTTCGTTATTTTATAATGATGTTAAATATAATGAATTTTAAACTCAATGATTATTTTTATTTTTATATATTATTTATTAGTATTTATTTGGTTATTATTATTTTACATTTCATATTCCTTATTATAAAATTTCCCAAAGTAAAATTTATAATTTATTTTGCAATCTATTAAAAATACATCACATATTAATATGTTCTGAATGTTCAATATCATACATACTGGTTTAAATATATGTAAACCATGTTTTATGAATTCATCTATGTGTATTATATAATTTATTTAGTTATTAAACAATAATTTATTATAGATCATTATTTTTTAATAATTAAATCTTGTTACGTATTCTAAAAAAGGTTTAAATTATATAACATATTTATTTTTTTCATAAGTATTATATCATATATTTTGAAATAATCATATTACACATGAATCATATTCTATACATAAAAGTCTTACATTTTTGGATGTTTTTAATTTTAGAAAGATAATTTTTATGATTTGGTGTAACTTATTACATTCGCTAATGGAAAACTTACAGATTTAAAAGAAAGTATTTTAAAATGAATATAATTGTTAATAAAATCTTGTGAGCTTTAAAAAATTGATATAGAGTCTTTAAAAATGAAGGGTCTTATGAAAATGAAATATAACATTTGTATAGATATAGAAAATCCGGAAGATACTCTTATATTTTCACTTCAAATCATCATTTGAGCGGAACAAACTCTCGACACTAAATTAGATATTTTTTTCAAGTGAGAAGTATATAATTTAATTTCTTATGTTAAAAAAAGTAAAAAATTATATCTTAATCATGAACTTGTTATTATGATACACCCAATGTATTGTGAATGTTCGAAATGAAGATACTATGTTGAGATAAAAAAACTACTGTTATAGAATTAAATTTCTTTGTTTCATTACTATCTCGATTGACTAATAATATATGTGGTTTATTATATATGTATTGTCATTTTTTAAATTATCGTTTAATTTTTATGATACACCTAAAAGTTTCTTTGATTTGATTGTTAGATAATAGATCGATACATTAGTTAAAAATATCAATAATTAATCATTAAGATTTAATATCATGTTAGAGAAAAATTCAACATTTTAATTCCATGTGAGGTTGTTTCAAGGAAATAATTCGGTGTAAAGAAGTAATTTGACACTTTGAAAAGGTTAATTTATTTTAAAATTTAATATTAGAATATTATGGTGGATGAGCATACTGTTAAGAATAGTCATCGAGATTACATTGATATTCAAACACATCGTTAAGTAATGCAACCCCATTACATTAAAAAGAAAATATCTAAATGTTTAAGAGTATGGGAATTAGTTTATCATAATACGTTTTATATTTCAATATATATGATATAATATTATTTATATAATTCTATCATTCTATCATTTTTTGGATTTAAAGTGAATTTAGGAATCACTTGCAAAAAATAATATCATGGAGATCATGTTGAGAGGATTATAAACTTCTAATTCATCTATAAATAAAGAAAAAAAATAGAACAACATATATGATTCCATTACTAATTATGTTCTAAAATGTTTCTATGCTATATCATTTATCCACGACTTTTATTTAGTGATATGGAATTACTTGTTCACCCAAATCAAATTGTTCTAACTCAATACTAAAGGGATTGAATTTATTTCATCTACACTAGAATTACCATATCAGAATTCACAAATTTTAACTATTTTAAATTTAATACACTATTTTATTATATAGTGAATAATTGTTATCAAGTTAAAACACATGATACACTTGGTTGTTCCTCCTAATAATACATTTTATCAATTAATATAACCATAACAAAATGAAATATCACATAGGTTGTTCTTTATCATTGGATAATGGAAGGAATTTATAGTATCTACCTCTAAGTGTAAAAAAGGATAGATAATTTGGTTCTATTTGGCCTAATGAAAGGAATAGTTTTTAATAGGTTTCTAACTCCACTCAAAAAAATTTGTTTTAATTAATACAATTTCACTCATGTATTGTAGGGGTGATGTGTATATGTATGATCCTTTTTTATTTGATCAAATATAATTATACTCCATGTTATTTGTTTATTTTTGACAAAAATTTCACTAGGTTAAGTTTAATTATGATTTAAATTATGTTTACTATTTTATATATTCAATTAATCCCCTCTTGAATTTCATAAAATTCATAATCACTTTAATCCAAAACATATCTTGATCTCCCATACTAATATTTCCATGTAAATCCTTAGCATACTTCTATTGTGAGAGAAATATAAAATCTATTTTATTAGTGAGTTGAAAACCCCAGAAAAGTTTCAACTCAATAATCATCAACATCGTGAATAAATAGCACATGTTGGTAAATAAATCCTCAAAAATTCCTTCATTTTTCCAATAAAATATAATATCATCATTATACATAGTCACAATTAGAGAATCTGTGTCACTTCCACTCACTAAAATAATTTAAAATACATTAATTCAACTAAATTACATAATAATTAATCTAATTTATTTCTTTTAATACCATACTCGGTGTGACTATTTGGGTCCATATAATTCCTCAATCTACTTGAATACTTGAAAAAAATATCTGTTAAAGATACAATATTCCAATTTTTCAAAATGAATCTATTTATATAGTTCAAAATTAATTTAAAAAAATCATGACATCAATTTTAAAATATGTATAGTTACTTTGATGAAAAATCGTAGAAATATTTTAATTTTTTCTAACATCATGACTGTAGAAAAAAAATACATTTACATCAATATCCTAAATCTGAGAATTTCATTTTAAAATAAAGAATGATTAATTGTTATTCACAACACCATTATCATTTAGTTTATTAAATAAGAATTTTTTTAAAAATAATTTTTTTTTCTTATGGAAATGACACAAATTCTAATGATTGGAAAATAATGGGAAGAATAAGAAGTACAAGAATAATTGAAAAGTCTCTGAAAATTCTGATTGATTTTGAAAGTTCATATTTCGGTAGTAATTCTAAAAGAGAAAAGGAATATTGTTATCTTATTTTTATTGATAAATATGGTCATATAACATATTCAACTTCTAACTCATATTAATCTATTTATTTTGGTGAATATGAATGAAATTCAATGATAATTTATTTAATGGATCCCATGAATTAAATTTCTAATTTTGAATCATATATTGATTTTAATATAGATTATATAAGTTCAAATCCAAGTATTAAAAATATTATATAGTAAAATTAATAGTTATATTAAAATTTAATTATAATTAGTGATTTATACCTGATGTTAAAAATGGATCACACAAACTTTCTAAAAGATAAGAAGAATATTGATATTGGAAATTTTAAACTAGGTAAAATAAAATCAAAATTTTAATATAAAGAATAAACAAATAAAGATTTTTAATTCCAACTCAAATAATAAATTATTTACTGATTTCAAAGCTATAAAATATGAAAATGAGGTGATTAAGTCTTAGATAGAAAATTTAAATAAATATTTATCTAAGTAACTATTTAATGTCAAGTGTTTCATAAATTTATATGATTGAAAAATATTAGTAGAAATAAAAAAATAAGATCTATCTTATCATTGATCTAACAGTACAATAGATGTCTATGAACTACTTTTTAAAGACAAAAAAGGAATTCCTTATATTACTTAGTTTAAGAGTGGTTTATTTGGCTATTGTATACCAAATAATTCATTATTATATGTTCAATAACCTTATAAACAATAATTTCTATAAAAATTAATTTTTAATGTTTAATGGTTTAACTATTATATAGTATATGATTTTAAATATTTTCAATTAAAACCAATTGGGATAAATGTGATCTTACTATTCAAGTAGTATTATTTATCTTTTATAGTTATTATGTAAAATCGGTTTTTATCATCAGAATTATTAGAATACACCTAAATTATTCTTGTTTTTAATTAATTTAATATTTTTTTTGAAATTAATTATATATCATTTAAAATGTTTTTTAGATATAGGATGTGCTTATTTTTTCATATGAGAAGTTTATACGAAGGATATTAAACTTTCATATTATTTATTGTGGAAGATAACCTTTAATTAAGATAGAGGTAGTTTTATTAAATCTACTTGTATTTTTATATTATTTCACTATTTAAAATTTAATTTTTCTACAAAATCATGTTGATCTTTTGTAAACAAAATATTATTCACCTTAGGGGATATTTACTGCTTTTCATTTATTTATATTATTGTTGTAATTACTCATTATATTGAATATTTTCTGGGGGAGTTAATTATTTTTCAAATTAATATGTTTAAATCATTTAATGGGTTTAGTTTTAAATTTCTAAAAAAACTATTAGTTTTCAATATAGCTTGAGAAAATTTCAATTTCAATGGTTTTATTATTTTAATCATGTTAGTTTCTTTTATATGTTTTAAAGACAATTTTTTTTCATTTGAAATAGGATGAGATATGATACTATATTAAATATTCACTTTAATGTTATCTTTTTTTCTATTAAAAAAATGGGGGATTTTGTTTCTTGTTTCAGGATTATTGGTTTTCTAATAATCAAAAATAGAGAATTTTTTCACATGGATTCCTGACATATTATTTTTTCATTAATTTTTTTTTATTTTGATTTTTTGTTTCAACATTGATAATTTTATATATTAAGAATGATAGTGATTGTGTGGGATTTTATGTTTAGATTTTATTATTGTAATTTATTTATTTTTATTTCCTTTTTATTTTCTTTTATTGATATTCACTATTGTAGAATTTTCCTAAATACAATATATTATGAATTGTCTTTATTTTTTAAAAATATCTTTCATATTTATAATTTATGAAAGATAAATTTATTATGTTCAGATTTAAATATCTTACATATGAGTTGTTTCTAGAATTTAGGTATGAGTATTATATTACAATTTTTGATGAAAATTGTGGTGTTCCAAGGATGATTGATTATGTGGGGTTTAAATGTGAAACAAACATTCATGAATGGTTCCCAATTGTTTAATGTATTCCAATGGGTTGTTTATAGAGCCAAAAACACATAAAGGTACCCTCATTTGAGATGTATTTGTGAACCTTCATTCCAAAGGAATGAGGTTATTATGAAATGGCACTACGGGGCTTATAGAATTCTTATTAGAGTGGATGGTAGGTCAGGACCATCAAACCCTTTTGGAGGGAATATATTAATTATTATGCGACTCTCTTATAGATTTGATTTAATATATTTTCATGAATCCTTTGACATTTCCCTTGTATGACACGTGTCACCCTTAAAATAATGATCAATTATTAGCAGGGTGATTTAAGAATAATCTATATCTATATAATATTATCCATCAATGGACGGATATGTATATATCCTAGGTTCTCCACCAATTGTACTCTTATGAAATATGGATCACATATTCATATATTCATCACAATTTTGATGCTAGTTTTAAGCCATGTAGTGGGGCACTCTAGAATTTACTGTTATCCAAAGATATGGGAGTTGATTTCACATCAGTATAGAACCCATAAATCTCGATTCATACATATCCTTTTGAAATGAATCCAAACAACATTTTTCGGTGCCACTTAATAGGTCACATCACCTTTTAGAGTCGCATGAAAAGGCCCAAAAAATACAGTTTAACATCATGAGGCAAAGACGAATAGGTATAATGTGACGGGTCAAAATTTGGTGTGGGTCTTATAATGATCCCGAGGGACAAGGAATAAACATGGTCTCCTAGTTTGGGTATGATTTTATCAAGAATATAGTCTAATTATGATGGTGAAGAAAAGAAACTAGAAGGAATATCATCCTCTTGGTTGGATATGAACCTACCAGGGATGTATCCTAGAGAACATTAGGGTGGATTTGGGTACTGGTTTTAAACCTCATTATAGCTTCCTATGTATCCCATTTAGTTTGTTATTAAAATCCTTATAGTTCTAAAAGGATGGGTATTACACCTATGGATGAGGCCCATCAATTCATTGTTTGGAATATATCCCTTTGAATGAATTTAAAATTTTTTTGGGACATACACAGTATAGGAGGACCATGTTTCTTGAACCGTGAGGAATGACATGGCACAAGTTGATTTTGTGGTTCTATTGGGTCTTAGACTTAGGAGGATTCCCATTTTCTGGAGTATGGTTTGGGATTATACGAATGCGTAGGCCCATGTGTGTGAGTTAGTTTGGTTGGGGATTATACCGAGTATGAGGCCCATAAGTAATTCAGTATTTTTGGTGATTAAACTAAATAGGAGCCCCTAAAAAGTGGATATAGTTAGGGACTACGCCGAATAGGAGGCCCATTGATGCTTGGGATCATTCGGAGATGATGACCTCTACTAACCTCTAATACAAAACGATTCATGGTCACTGTGAGAAAAAATAGGATGTGGTGTATCTGGTGATCACACAACTAACATTTCCTACTTGTGGATGAATGCTAGATCCCAAAGGGTAGGGGATCGAAAGAGCTCTCATACCCATTTCCTAACTTTTTTATAACTTAGACCTAAATGGATAGAGAATGCGCATTGGGTTCCCGTCTCCTATTTTATTTTTGAAACATGGATAGTTACATTTGATTATGTATCTAGATACAGTATAGATGATGATGAGAATTGGGAACACATACTTCAAAAAGAGAGACTTGATTATTACTCTATTAGGGATTCTCTGTTCCATATTATAGAGGGGATGAGATAAGGATCCATCACTAGCCCCCATCAAAGGGAAATGCAATTAATTCCAATAAATCTCTAAAATCGGTATGTCTGCATGAGTACCTCCATATTTGGGACCCTCATTAGCATGGGAATGTACACTAGAAATAATTATGAGCACCCCCCTTATGAAAGATGTTACCAATAATCCCTAATTTACCGTGGGTATATATGCTCGAGAGGAACGTTGGTACACCCTTTGATTTTTTCATGCATAGCTGGAGATTTTTGGAGAGGCATTTTCCTAATTCCACACAATGGGGGCCAATTTTGGTCTTAGAGATTAACACACAAAGGGTTGATGAATTAGTCCATTATAAATTTTTGTGGAGAGGATATAGTGTGATCGAACATTGCATAAGTCGAATGTAATGACATTGGGAAATCTGATCTGGAACTGTGGAAGACCCATTTTGAATTGAATTTTAGTAAACTCACTATGTTTTCTAGTATGTATCGTGTTCCAATGAAAGTATGAGTTTCATCTGTGAAGAAGTTTTCTATGTAGGTGTGGATTTTTCCACATAGAATTTTTCAACATGGTTATTTATTCCTCCCATGCAGCGTTTTTCAACTTGGGGAATCAATACCTCTAAGTAGAAAATTATTATATGGGGTGATTGTATATAAATGGTCCATCCTGTTAATATTTATAGACGAGAATTAAAAATATTTTTATGTATTCATTTATTAAGGTGAATTCTTTTTAATTCATAATGTTATTCAGTTGGTTTACCTTCTTAGAGTTAGTGTCTCTCTCACTTTCACATACATATCTTCCCTACGTCATCCTCTTTTCGGTTCCCATATGGGGTATTTTATAAGGGAATTGGTGTATCTAAATACTAGGGTGGCCAGTAGTCCACAATGAGTTGTGGGGACTTCGTTTGTGGGATACCAATTAATGACATCCCTATCCGCAAATGATTTCGATAATAGGGGACAAAAAATATTATCCAGGCGCAAAAATGATGTATAGTTTTGGTGGGATGGTTATTGGTGGGGGAAATAAATCACTATCCAACCCCTAAAATGATCTAGATTAATTTCTGGGATCTAAATAAATAGAATGTCTAACAAATGATTTCATTTGTGAGACAACTTGAGGAAAAATGGTCCATATAACGAGTTTTGATATACAAAACCTATCCCTCCTTTGAAGATTCATGTCCCTTAATATTCAATAAAACTGTTTTTTGAGGTTTATTTTACCCTTAATCATTTATAAATGTATTTTAATCTTCTATGAAGTGTTTACATGACCAAGTAAATGACTTCCATTATAATTGGATCTAATTGAGTTAGAGATGAGGTGGTTCTGATGAAGATGTTGGTCTGATTTGAATAGAATTGTAGTAGGAACTTGGACCCACAATGTGTCCCATTACTATAAAATGGGGGTCCCAACTCCTTTATTATTTACTAAATCATTTATGTGATTGAATCCTTTGTGAAATACCAACTGTTTGCTACTCTCCCACATTGAGTTCTCCATTACGGATGAAATCTTTGCATACTCAATGTTGGACACTTGTGAAATTTATTCCCACTAAGCCTCTATTTATATGGGTCATCCAAATGGTGAATTTATGGTTAATTTACTAGGTTCATCATTGAACTAGTTCCTAATAGACTGAGATTCATACAGAATTAGCAACTCACGGACTGAGCACATGCTATGTGGTTTCAACATACATTCCCATGGTATTAAATATTAAATTAATTTGTTGATCTTCCAACAAAGACAAAAATAATAATTTAAAAAAAACTATGGATTACACATGCATAACCAAATTTAATATAATACATTCCATCATCAATAATATTTTAAATGATCTTGGACACTCATCATTCCTCATGTTGGTATTCTAAATAATATTATTTTACCATAGATTTTGAATTACACATTATACAATAAATCATTTATGACTAAAATTAAAATTGATGGAGATTATCCCATTCAATTAGTTTATTATAAACTTCCATCATCCTTGATTGATGAATCCTTGGATCACATTCAAGTGAATGTATCTAATGCGGTAAATATCATTTCTGAATTAGATCAAGAGAAGATATACATTCTAAATTAGTTCCTTTGGACTCAAAGAAACCAACATAATGATGATATATCATTTTGGTAGTCTATTGAATGTTACACATCCACTATTAATCTCTCAAGAGAAGATCCCACAAGTGGATATTTATCTACGTAATATTTTCAATTTGGAGGATGATCTTATGATGAATGGGATTGGATGTTCTAGGTGCACTAAAATTTCATGGAATTCACTGAATGATTGGAGGTTTTAACCATGTTCTATGTATTGTGTATTTCTGAGATTGTATTATATTCACCGAACAAGATCTTACATAAATAGATTAGTTATTTGAGTTAAATCACCAAAACATTTCATTTAACATAGTAAAAAGTCAATATTGGCATACATAATATTTATCAATTTTGTAGAATTAACATAATTAGAAACATGTATAATAAATTAATTCCTTAAAATAACTCCCAGGATGATACTAAATAGGTTTCTCCCTTAGAAATATATTTATTTATTGCATCAGATAAATCACAAGCTCATACCCTTCAAACCCATCCACCAATTAAGTTCAATAACATTACAATACTATGTTGTCATACTATTTATTTGTGGATGAAGATTCTGTGTAACATGACTCACCTGATTCTATAATCATGATGCAGTCTAGGGTTATATTTATCCACTATCTAAGAAGAAAAACATAATAAATTGGGTTACTAGATCCGTCCAAATGTATACCATGTTTTTTGGTTAGAGATATTTTTCCTATGTTCCTCAGTTGATGGTTATCCCATATCAGGATTATTGTACTGGTGTTATGATCTACAACCTAATTATGGAGTCTACTTTGGTAATGGGAAGACACGCTGGCCTAACTATTCCCACTCTCACTCAAATTTATGATTTTTCAATCTATATTCAATAGGGTATATCTCCACATTATATTTGGGGGTCATTTCAATTTTCAAGTGGGTGGGTGGTGGGATAGTTTTACTGCTACAAATATCAGTATAACATAACAATACCTCAATCCTCATTTCATCCAAGAGTTCAAAATATTTCTAGCATTTTCCGTAAATCACTGGGAATGAATGATGTCATTGAGTTATTAAATGATTTCTCCAAATTTACTTTCACTCCTCACTTAACACTATATGGAGTGGTGGAAGATAACAAATGAAACTATATGGATGAAAATTCCTACCTCATCTCATTATGATATTGTATTTTACAATCCTAGATAAATGAGATTACCATATGATAACCTTATGCTATTTATAGGTCTGTATGATAATTTAGATTCCTTCGATATGCCGCATCTTTACCCCATATAAAGATTAAAATTTAATAAACCCCAGTTAATTTTTTTAATTATAGGGAGGATGATGCATTAGGATTTTGGAAGGATAATATCTTTACATCCCATGAGATATATGAATAACATATCATGGGGTATGAAAAAATGTGGGTGTAAATCTATCCTAATGGGGTGTTGGGGAATCCAGTTAGATGGGTGATTAAACCAATTGGTGCTCCTGGATATTTTCTTATCATGCCATATTAACCCAATTATATAAGAGGAATAAATTCATACCATATTCATAATAATATTTTTGATGATTCGTCCAAATTTTCTCCTTCTATATAATGTATAGAGGACCCCATACGTTTTACTTGAATTGTTGGAAGCCCAAATGAGGCTAGTACAAGTGGGATAATATCACAAATTCTATTGATTGATACCAAACCTCCCAGCTTAGTTCATAATGATAAAAAAGAACCTGAGATGGAAAAAATTTCTCTCCTTGGGTTCACAACAAATAATGAGATTGTATTTCTTGAATGTGATCCTAGATTATATACTCGTAGAAGAGGGTGGACACGGTTAGTATATTAGTTCTTCAATTGAACTACATGCTATGTGAAAGTGGTTATGGAACCCAATTTACATTGTCATCATAGAGTTTCCTTATGAAAATATTTTGTGTAAGATGAAAACATCTTTTCTCCTTTTCCTTGGAATGGCTATAGATGGGTTTGATTACGATCATATTAAAGTCCTTTTTCATTATGTTCTCATTGATCGATAAGATTTGGCTGACTGTGAATTCAATATTATCTAGTTTAATCTTTCCAATCATCAGGAAGAATCATTAAAGGATACTGATACTATAATTTTTTACTTTGTCACTAAAGAAGCATGATTTTATGATAATATGGGTGAAAAAACTATCAAGCTATGAGAATAAAAGTCTCACGTAGCTTGTATTATTTTTCAATGGTCATCAACATATGTGGTAATTGAATCCATAAAATAGAGAGCCTTGTAGCTTAGGGATATTATTAAAAAATGTGTCAATTAGCTAAATATTAATCTAGTAAAACAACCATTCTAGATTAGGAATCCAACATCTCCTTTTAGGTGGTAGCTGATCTGATGAATAAAGTACGTCAAGTTTCACATTAGCCATTTCTAGTGTTTTCCATTTCTAATAATGTTACGCAGAGACTCTAGGATGTGGATGGCCCTAAATTGTTACTATTAAATGAGTAAATGATATCTTATTTTCATGTAGTCCTTATTATTTATCTTATCTTATAGTTTCAATAAATTAAAACATTCCATATTTTGAAAGATAATATCTCAGATGACTTTAATAGTTTTATCATTAGATAACAATCACATTCATACCCAATAAATTTAAGTTGACATGATCTCTTCTAGATAATTTCTCATAGATGTTTAAAATAATAATTACAATCAACTTTTTACCAAAGTCAAAATACATGGATGAATATAATGTAATGGTCTTTTTTCCCTCAACTAAGGGATTTAGTGAGCATTTTTTTGATGATTTATAGGGTTACATAGAAAATATTATTACATTGAATCATTTATATTACCACCATAATTTTTTCTTATGTACAATTTTTTATCGGATTAACATGCATAAAATTAATTTCTCTTAGTTATACCTTTATAGGTTTTCAATAAAAAAATTCTTTCTTTTATTTTTCATTGTTCATTTTTTTGTAGACCATGCCATGAGTATGTCTAGTGAGATAGGACTAGACATTTAATTACGGTTCCCTTTTTAGGTTTTCTACCTAGAGGGTTATATTTTTATTTCTTTGGGTATATTAAATTATAGAAGCCCATTCTATTACAACTAGAGTTTTAGGTTGAAAAACATTGACCATGAATTATGGGGGTGAGAATACCATTAAGTCTTTTTGGCTAAGAATTTAAAAAAAATTATTGCAATGAAGCTGGATGTTATGCCCATATTTTGTGATTTTGGAATATGATATACGGTCTGGAACAAGAATGTGAATACTAACCATATATCATGTTTAAAATGTGTTTTAAACATGATTTTATTTTTTTATACATATATAGAAGATGTATATTCTTAGGATGAATTTTCCTTTGGTTGGTAGAACTTTTTTGTGGGTAATTTGCGCATAGACAACAAGGGAATATTAAAAAAATTCAAAAGAAGGTGTCCTCAAAAATCCAAAATTCTATTTTTGAAATGTAGATAATTTTTGAAAACATTTATTTCCAATGTCAATATATGGTGTCTTTTCAAGTTAATGATTTCTGAAAATGAATAGGGAATGTTTATCTTCATTGTCAATGAATGAACTTCAAATACTAGATGAAATTTTATTTCTTAATCTATGGATTTAGTTTACTGTAGTTTAATTTCATTCTATAATGGGAAAGACAATGTAGTTGAATATCATATGGAAATGATGTTCAAGGGATATGATTTATGGCCACTTATCCTTGACTGTAATGTAATAATATTTTCATTTTTCATGGTAATCTGTCCATGAATATTCAATCAACATCACAAATTAAGTGAAAAATGTTTTAAGTTGTAATATTGGGGTTTTTTAATTTGAAGACTGATCTGGGAGGAAAACATCATTGGAACGTATAGAGATAGAAGGGGTATATCCCAAGGAAAAAGTTTCCTTTGGTTGAGACAACTATTTTTGTGGGAAATTTATGTAGAGCCAACTAGGGAATATTCTAAATATTCAAACATAGTTTTCATAAGGACATTAATCTTCCATTTCCAATAGAAAAAATAAATTTTATGGAGATTCAGACTTGGCCAAAGAAATATTTTGTTTTGTGTAAGTTTCTTAATATGAAAAGAAAATTTTCATATCAAAATTACCTAATAATGGGTAGAAATATTTTCCTTATATATGTATTTAATACATGTAATAATGTTGTGTTTTTATAATTGGGCCTGATACATAAGGTCTGCAAATCACTACATATCTCATCCATATATGAATTGATCCTTATATAGTTTTGAAAAGTTTTCTTGACACATTTATCGAACCCTTATGTGAGAAAGGGGAAATTTTCATTGAATATGATATCACCAGTGGGGTGAGACATGTATTGGACCATCCTATGTAGATCTAGATTTTATGAATGATAGTAGGGGAACATAATTTTTATTTGTGTGGTCGAATTGAGATATAGGATCTAGGAATAACTACATATGTCATTAAAGTAATAATCAGGCCATATATAGTTCTTTTGTAAAATCTCCCTATACAGGTCTGATCCATACCCAGAAAAATAGGGATCGGTTTTATGTTTCTGATATGCCAAAATTGATGCTTTATGCATCACATTGTATCATGTGATAATAGAAATCAATAAATAAATATTTCTAAGAAGTCATCCATTTTAGTGTCATGTAATTAAAAAAACATCCAAGCAGTTTAGAATCATGCAGTAAGAATTACTGTGACTTGATGAAAAAAAGGAAATATAATATATTGAATCAAAGTTGGAGATTCAAATTTCACACCATATCTTGAAAATATGGGAATAAATCTACAATTATTCCTTTAACCCAAATTATGAATTAGGGTGATGTCTACCAAGAATTTTAGTTTCATGATGTAAGGACAACATGGGGTATTTCAATTTTAGGTTGTACAATTGGGACCAGTTTTCATGGAAATTATTATTAATAAAAGTATCATCAATTCAATATATTTTGAAATTCATCATATTTAAAGAGGAAAAATGAAAATCATGATTTTTTGGGTTCTCAAATATGGATTAATGGGATGGGAAAATTGTTATTGGGTCTTAAGGAGAGAGGAGAGGTGTCACTTGAGAAATAATTTTCAATTTATTGATAATCCTTTTGGTGGGAAATTTATGTAGATCCATCTAGGGAATATTATGAATAGTAAAAACAATTCCAGGGGAAACTATCCTTCCAATTCTAATGGGTAGATAAATATCATTGATATTAGAAATTTTGAAGGATGCATAGTATGATTAGTGCAAGGAATGTGTCTGAGTATGAAATTTGTTTTCAAACTATAATTTTTCATGGAGTTTGAAGTTCCCTATATGGATCCCACTAATTTATTGGTGGGAGATTTTTGTTTCCCTGATGTACACTTGAATGAGGAAATACAAATTTATGATATTCCTACATAGATATTTTTTTATGTTGGAGAGGGGACCATTTGATTCATTAACCTATCGTGGGACTAGGAAATGAGGTCTACGCATCACTACATATCTCGTTAAGGAAAGAATCAATAAAAACATAGATCATGATGAAAAATTTAGTTTAGTGTCATGTAATGGGGACTTTACCCATGTTGTTTAATTTCATGTGGTAAGGAAGTAGTTTCCCTAACATGAAGTTGAAATAATGCAGCTAGACCCAAGATTAAAGACATGTGGGTCACTATGCATCTTGTGATGCTTGCAATCAATGTAGATGTAGTTCTTGAACATATTTCAACATTTAAATAATTAAAATCATGTGGTATGAACATATAGTGGGACTTTTATAGTCTTCTAACTATAACCATATTAATCAATATATGAATTGAGGTGACTTGATCATATAGGAAATCCATTACCTAAACTCATAAAACCACATGAGCTATGAATGGTGTGGAGAAATGTGGTGGAGAAGTTTTATTCAACCACAGAATGTGATAAAATGATTGATATTGGAATTTGGATTTTGTGCGGATTGTTGCGGCTAAACCCAATACTGCAGATCTAGGTGTCACTAGATATCTTGTGAATACATGAATCATATCGTACATCATTCCTGATGGGAAAATATCTATGCAGGTCTTAACATATGAAGAGGGAGAATTTTTCTTATGGACTATGGTAGTTGGACCTGATATTATTGATTTTACCATCATATAATATCCCATGTGTAATGGAATCGAGGAGATGTAGTTATGAAAATGATTCAAAGTACATATCTGAAAAATGTTCAAAAAGATGGAATTTTACATAAATTGACCATTAAATTGAAGGAAACACATTAAAGTCCCATACATTAATTTTTTTGTATATAGGGGAGGTTGAATTTTCTGTTTTTATGGATAGGCCCAGAAAATACGGTCTGAGAATCCCTAATAATCCCATTATTTTGAGAATCATGCCACACATATTTGTAATGATCCAGTATAGTAGATTACCTATTTCGGGTGTGGTTTCCTCTCTGGTAAGGACATAAAAATTTATTTCAGTTATGATCATAGGTGTCACATGATTATTCTATTGTACATGAATACTATTTAACTTCATGTTATGTGGGCATTTACCATGTAATTTAACAACATGTTGAAAGGATTTGAACCAATCAATTTAAACATGCGAAGTCATGGTGATGATGAGATGCAATTTAATGTCATACAATGTTGATGTTAGTTTCATAATGACTATCGTCTTTTGATATGGATGACATCTCACACTTTTTTATTGTCATGTGATAAAGACTAGATACATAGATTAATTTCATGTAGTGGAGATGAGATTCAATTTTTTCACACAATGTACTTCTTGAGAAAACATCAATTAGTGGTGGATATAGTAAGTTGGAGTTACATCGAGGTCAAGGAATAATATTCATTACATTACATATTTTTTATAGAATAGCGTCCCTACCACATTGGATCAACTTTTAATGTGTTCTTTTTTAGTATCATTGGAGTCTTGAGGACCAACAACCTAACTCTTTCAAGTAATGATTGGAGGTGAATTTTTTTGTTAAAGGATTATGAATATAATTTTGGTGGACATACAATGTTTGAAAGGAATTCAATCTCAAGTCATCTAGTTTTTCCAATTCATCCAGCTATTTCCGGTATTTCTCATCTATGGATAGTGTGTCATAGATAAAAATTAAGAGCTAAAGGTATTAGAATTCGATGGTAAGGACCACCTTTGTACTATATAATAAAGAGTATGGGGTCACCTTTGTGGAGGTACATGTCATAATCTGGTAAGGCCAAATGAATTTTTGGAGATTTTCCAACCAAGTATTTTAATTCGTATCCACCATATTCTCAATTATATTTGATATGGTATTGTTACTAGATTTTATCTATCCATTATCCACTACATGATAGCAGAAAGAAGGGATGAATTTTATATTATATTCTAGTTATAACTTCTCTAATTAAATAGAATATAAATTGGAGTAATTTTCCGTGAATATTATATGAGGGACACCAAATATGAAAATGATATTGGCTTTCAATAACAAGAAAATATTTCTTTCCCTCAATTCTTTCAAGGGTATATCATCATCTTACATGTAGAATAATTATATTTCATTAATAATGTTTATGAATTCCTCGGTTATGGAAGGAGGATATGATCCTCTAACATCCACCCCCATATGTATAATGTCTATGAATATTTCACTGTGTGTAGACACTCTGGGGGTTTCTGAATTTATTTGGCAAGGGAAGGGTAGGAATGGATCTTTTTGATTAATTATTTATAATATTGCATCATAGTGGGTCATTAGTAACCTAACCTATATAATTTATTAGAATGACTGAAACATAAATTATGGGTTTTTCATGATCCAAGTTTTACTTCTTTCATGACAACAATAGTATCTCCTCAATCAATGAACCTATGTAGGACCCCATCAAGGCCCCTCTTATAGAGGACCTTATGATAATTTTTTTGTATCATATTGAACATAGTTAATTACTCATTTTCATATTTTCCATTTCTCATTTATGTCCAACAAGATTAATTTATTTTAAATATAATATATAAAGTGTATCATCTAGCTAGTGGTAGGACTATATGGTTTAAGGATGAGACTAAGTTTATCAATCTATTCCATGTTGTCTTCAATAAAAGATGTGACCATCCGATGGTGATATATGATGAAGAATGTTTCATCCCAATATCGATCCACTATATCCATAACTATATTTTATGGTCCAACATACTGTTAATGTAGTTATAGTGGTACATGATTCAATTTTAGATCCAAATAGAACTCTTCCCTCAGTACTTGTATTGGTTTTAACAGTGTGATTAGTAATTCTATTTTTATGTAATAATCACGGTGGACCTTCTTAATGAACAATTTTGAATAATCCATTATTTTAAAGTGGTTAAATTTCAACTAATTTTTCAAATGTATCCCTAAAATGAGACTTCTATACTCTACATCATTATCCATACACTATTTAGATGGTAGAAAGAAGTAAGGTAGGATTTCCTTTTCATGAAAAATATGCATAACTCCCAACCCAACCTTATTGATTCAGGGGTCATCCATCCACTTACCTATCAGGATTATGGATGCACCAAAAAAACATCTCCCATATATGGTGGCCGTATTGAACAGATAATATCTATTTATCAAATCATTTAGTTTCTAATGACATCATTTCTTCCAAGGGATTCTCTAGAAGAATGTTTACTAATGCCTAGCCTATTACTTATTTTTGAGGCATGAAATGAATGTCAAACTGTTGCAAGATGATTTATCAACATGAAAAATTCTTGTTGAACATTACAATGTTTAGAATGTATTTGTGTGTGTTTATATGAGAGATCAAATAGACCTCATTCTTTTTCATGTAGTGCCCCAATTTCTATTCTATGAATATTATCAATAGAAAAATTTTCTTGATATCTAAATAATATGTATTGACTTCAAGCATAGTTCAACCACGTTAATAAAGGTTTTTTTACTAACTAAATATTCATATTTTGAGAGGATGACAACAAGTTATCACTCTATAACATTCACATATAAAATAAGTTTCCTTCCATTGACATGTGGCATTAGCACTCAGTGGCTCAAAAATAACTTCTTGATATTGTCGAACGCATGATAAAAATCATCAATACACTAGTATGTATCCCCCTTTTTCATCAATCTTTTGAAAGGAATACATTTATCAAAAGGTTGACTACAAATCACCAAATATAGGCCAAATTGCCTGGAATTCCCCATAACTATTTTATTATTGGATGAGGTGACATATTAAGGATGGATTTTTCCTTTGCAGGGCCAAATTTGATGTCATAATGGCATATGAAAAAGACAAGAATGTTTTATGAGGTAAGGGCAAAAGAAAATATCATAGAGTTTTTTATTAGGTTGTGCTATATCATATTATTGATGATGGTTTCAGAATCATCTAAGAGGTAAAACAATAATAAATATTTAACCCCCATATTTTCAATGTATAATTCAACAATCTTACCTAGGAAGGGTCTCAATATGAAATTAATGGCATGTTGGTAAATAGATCTAACATTTTTTCAATCTTAAGGGAATTTACCGATATAAAAATTTTTCATAAGGGGCCCTGAAGTTGGTGACATATTTATACTCCTGATCCATTAAAATTTTTATATATCCCAAATAACCATCCATGAAGGAGATGGATTAATATCTGGCCATTAAATTTATCCATAGATCTATGATCGAGACCGGTAAATCATAATTTGAGCAGTGCCAATTCAGATATCTAAAATCGATGCAGCCTCTGATTTATCTATTCTTTTTTCTTGACATAGAATATATTAGCCATCCATTTTGGGTATTGGACCTGTAAAACAATTTTGTACATGATTATCTTGTCTAATTCAACCTATATTTTCATAACATGTATGGGTGTGTCCTTTTGGATACTTGTATTTAACCACGGTGGTCCCCTATATAGCATTTATGGTGAGTGGACTACTCTGGATTAAGACATGAAACTTCTGTGTAGTTATTGGTTAAAACACATTGATTCTTCTTTAGATAAGAGGTATGTACCTCTTATTGATTAGAAGATGTGGAATTACTAATCTTAGATTGTCATGAGTCTTATTTTATACCCATATTGATATCTTTCAGTTCATCAAGTATGGTAGAGACACCCTCCATAAATTATCAAGGGGAATTCTTGAGGTCCACATCCTCTTTTTATTTCACATCTTCACCTCCATTACCCTATTCAATTGGGGGAGAATACAATGGGGTAATATATCTATATTTTGGAGAGGAGATGATATTTTGTTATTTAGAAGATGAATAGACTTCCTTCCAACCATGTTGAAAATGTAGGATTTCGTTGAAACTATATATTGAATGGAGGGATGGATGGATAAACATTTTCTTCATCCTATCAAGGTTACAAGACAACCAATTATGACTCCACTGATGAGAAATAGATTTATTAGAGCTTTAAAGACAGAATAAGGGTATTTTCATCTATGATTTTACTTCTTCTTAGAGACTTAGTGGCCTTTTCAATACCACTAGTCCTAGTTTTTTTGGCTTATATCATGATAGTCGTTGGGTATATTCCTGAATTTGGGATCATAAAATCAACCTAATTGATGGAAACACATAATCTTCACCGATCTATATAAAGGGGTTGTCCATGATCATTTAAAAATAGTTCGGGCTAGAGACTCAAGAAACACCATAATCTAAGTTCTCTTCAATTTTCATCTAATAGAATCCTTAATTAATATAATGAAACTCTATTGATTTGAATCTGGACATGTCGGCGTACAAAATATCGATTTTTACATTAATGTAGAATTTTATGAATTGATGGTACGATGCGTCGATTTCCATTATTGATGAAACCAAGGACTTTCGAGTAAGAAATTAATGGTCGTATGTAGCCGAACAGCCAGAAATTCAGATTTTGATATGACGTCCTGAAAAATATGACTTGAACATGATTTTAATTAGTGAATTTTCTCTATTTTTTCCTCTCATTATAGTGTTATGGAGGGGGATGATATGTTATCCTCACTATAGCCCAACATTTGAAGCATCCATAATTGAATTAGAATAACTACTAAGCCATTGTCAATGAAAACCCTTCAGATATCAACTCTATTTATTCTACTAGACATGTCCTAAGGTTCTATGTGACTATGTATAATGAAATATTTATCTTAATCCATGTTGTAGTCAAACAAATGAAATTATAAAGGATTCCTTTGATTCCAATAGTTTTTAGCATTGTGAACCTCATCTTCCAAATCTGAGGGACTTAGCAATGCCTCAATTAGTGATTCTATGATGTATTCAGGTAAAAGTAGGTCATCTAGTATTGATGAAATGGATGATACTTGGAAAAATTGTTTCAATTTATCATAATTCTTGGAAATGTATGATTCCTAATGGCATGGTGATCTCCTTCACTATCTCTTTAGGGTATGGAGTACTTGAATCAAATGGATTATTCCTCAAAATAGGATTTTACGGTGCTCTCGTCGATAGTGGGCTGGACTGAACATACTTTCTTTCCCACCGAGTGTGATTGATAACATGTACCCCTTATGATTGATATTACATAATGATCATGTTAGGGTTTTTTTTCATATACATGGGGATTTCAATCCTTTTGATAGAATTGATAAAGAGATATTCCATGAGTTTACATGGAACCGTAAGTTCGAGTTGGGACATGAATAAAATTATGGTTTTTATATGAATGAATCTTCCTCTATACACTTGATTCCAATGATATCTTCTTATTGATCACCAATTAGGTGAAAGAACATGGGTTTATAGACATAATTATCATCAGATAATTGATAAATCAATTAATTAGCATTAAATGAAATGAAGGGTTTTGAATCTTCTCATAGTTTCCATTAAATTTGACTTGAAGGAAATTTAGTAGGAATAAGAATGATTTCTTGTTCAATATTTTCTAATAGTCACCTTTTGGGAGCCATCCTGGGGATCCAGGTCTATATGAATTCATCTTGGGCCCATAGGTATGTATCCTCTTCATGGTTAGGATGCTGGGACATTTGATTTTGGTGATGATGATTGCAGGAAGGATCCCTTGGACAGTCCCCTTTGTCATCAAGATGATTTTTTTGGTGGCTATTTCATTATCCTCTCAAATGTATGTGAGAAACGCATTATTGAGTTTTGGGGATAGGCTCCCAAAATGGTTTGATATGAGTATTGGTGCCATCCAGTTCTGAACCATTGACAATCGTTTAGTGGATGGTTGGCATGGCTTCATATGCTATAGAGCCTATCGAGCTACCACATTGGTTGGGAGAGTACTATCATGGTGGTACTTCCTAAAAATAGAATTTCAATCCTGTAATTTAACATGATGGATGGATGATGGTGTCCTCTATTTAGATGAGGGATTAGATAGTATAGTAGATGATTCACACGTCCACAAAAACATTGATACACCATATGGATCGAAGAGAGTTCTGGTAAAAAGTTCATAAAATATATTTTCCAAACACACAAAATAACACCTCATAAAAATAGTATATCTATCATTGGAAACATGCAAAATAAATTTTCCTTGTCTGAACATCTTTCATTATGGGAATAAAATGGGACCAAATAGGTGTGTAACACCATAATCTTGGTTAAGGATTCATGTCAAGTTCTACATTTTTGTTTCTGACAAGAACATGATGTCATTGATAGGATTGATAGTGGGGAGATTGAATTTTTTGATTCAATCATGTTGAGTTCATCATTTTTTACAGCTTCATATGTGATGTTTTTGGATCTAAAATCGCCCATTTGTTCCCTAATTCAATAATTTTCGTGAACATAATTTCCAAAAGTAAGGTTGTTATAGAATAATGACCCTGAAACACTTAGGTACATCATATTTGTTGAGAGGATGGAAGGTTAGGCAGATCACACACTTTTGTAGGGAAACTATTTCCTCTTCAGATACTCTCTTAGAGATTTGATTTCAGACATGTTCTTGAATCCTTTTTTCATTCCCATGTATGACATCTATCACCCATTAATTAATAATCAATTATTATCATCTATTAATTAAGAATCATATTTATAATTATGAGGTTCTCCATCAATGGAGGGGTTTGTGTGTATTTTAGGTTCTCTATAAAAGGTAAAATTTTGACATGAGGATCAGAGATTCTCATATATTTCATCATTATGAATCCATTTTTAAGCAATATAGTGGGGAAATCTGGAATTTATCATAATATAGGGATACATGAGTTGTTGTGACATTGGGATCTAATATATAATATGGGATTCCTATACATGAGTTTTTTTACATTGAGGAGGACCATGTTTTTGTAACCATGAAAAAAATATCGACTTAGGGTGATTATGAGGTTATCTTGGGGATTACACTCCAGAGGATTCCCATTTTTTGAGTACAGATATAGAATCTGCAGAACAGGAGGCCTGTAAGAGTGATTATATATTGGGATTATAACAACTGGGAGGTAAATTGGTACATGGGTATGGTTGGGGTTAAACTGAGTATGAGGCCCAAAGGATTGGTTATGGTTTGGGCGTACACCAAAGAAGGGGCATGTAAGTTCTTGGAATCATGAAGATATCAAGATATCTACTAATATACAAGCCCTGGTGAGTCATGCTCAGTGTGAGAAAAAAAGATGAACTGGGAGATATAATGATTATACAACCACTTTACCCATTAGTTGATATATTAAAGAGACAAAAGGGAGATGGATATGGAGTGATCTGGAACATGTCTCCCCTTTTGTTTTCAGAGCTTGGGCCAAAAGGGAGAGATAATGGGATTTTAGTTCCCATATCATATATTATTTTCATAACTAGGATATCCCCATAGAATGATCTATCTATCCACATCCTGATAGATAAATAGGATTAGGGATGCATCCCCTAGTAAAAATGACTGGGGGACTACTCCAAAAGGGATTCCCAACTCTTGATTCTAGAGAGGTTGAGAGAAGGTTCTAGTACTAGCCCTCATCAAATGAAAAGGTGAGAGGTTCTCCTCAATCTATGAAATGAGAAGATCCATGTGGGTACTTATAATGTTGGGAACCTCATTACCATTTTAATTTATGAATGTAAAAATTATAAGGATTCCCCTTATGATGGAGGTTACAAATATGATCTTATTTACCATGGGTATGTACACATGAGAGGGAATATTGGTGTACCTTGTGATTTGGTCATACATATCTGGTAGTTTTTGGAGTGTCCTTAGACTGATGCCTCACAAGGGTTACCACTTAGTTGTAGATATTTACAGAAAAAAGGGTTAATGATGAAGTCTATTAGGGAACTTCATCGAGGGGACAAGGTGTGAATGAATAATACGTCAATGGAAGGTAATTGTAGAGTGAAATCAGAGTATCACACAAGAATTCCACATTCCACAAAGAATTTTTATACACGGGATACGACTCATTTCATGTATAATGTTTCGATGTGGGTATGGCTATCATCCACGTATGGGTTTTTACATGGGTGTGGATTTCATCAGTGTATCATTTTCCATGGTGGGTCCGAGTTCCTCCTTCGTAGTATCCTCCTACATAGAGACTAAATACATCTATGTAGAAATATTGTATGCAATGCTAATCACTATAAAGGGTCTATCCTATTATTCATTTTATAAGGCATCCTCCATGAGTTTTAGGGCACTGGATATCTAGGTGAATTCTTTTTCTTTCTTAAAGATACGAGGTTTGTTTACCTGCTCAGAATCAGTGGCTCTAAAATTTTCTTCCACCTTTCATCTTTCTGTCATCTTTTTTTTTCAGTTCTTGTAAGGGTACTTTTACAGAGGGCTATGGGTAACTGAATATAGGGTTGGTAGATCAGTTTTGGTCGGATGTGTGGAATTTTTTTAGGATAACAATTAAGGAAGTTTCATCCCACAATTTACTTTGTTTGAGGGGGATTTGTCATTTGTGGGGGAAATAAATCATTTTTTAGCCCCACAAATGTTATAGATTCATTTTTGAGAACTATCAGACATCTCATCATCATGAAAACAATTTCTATTATAAAATACCATGCAAATAAGCGATCTGTATAGTGATTATTTCTATGAGAAACATATCTCACCTTCTCTTATCTGTATCCCATAACAATATTTTAAACTCTTTTTTGCGATTTATTTTACCTATTAAAATTTTATGAATGTATTTTCATCTTCTATAAATAGATTTCAGGATCAAAAATTTTTATAGTGTGTTTATTATTTTTAAATATATCATGTATTTTGATTTTTAAAGAAGTAAAATATATTACGTATTCTTAATAACTTTTAAATTATTATATATAGAGTTAATGTGACTACATAAGTACTATATAATATATTTGATAATAAACATATAACCTATGAATATTATTCTATATCTGATGGTCTTATGTTTTTTAAAACATTAATTTTGAAATAGATATAATCTTTTGATATTTCATAATGTATTAGGTTCAAGAATAGAATGCTTAGAAAGTGAAAAAAAAGTATTATAAAATCAATGAAAGTTCTAACTAATCAGTGGAAGTATAATGAAATTGATGATGTTTTTATAAAAATGAAAACTCTTAAAAAATTGAATATATAATAAATTTACCTCGGTGAAAAAATATTACAAACTAACTTTTTTTATTTATATTTATGATTTTAGAATAACATTATCTTCATAATGAACTCTACATTATGTTATAATGATAATTATATCTATGTTAGGTCCTCCCATTTGAACAGTTATATAATGATATCATAAGAATGAACTGGAAGTCATGTGATATTGATCATTTAATAAAGGATGTACGTGAAGATATGATGTTAAGATAACAAAATCAGTTATTCAACACCCAATTTATTAATTTCATTGGTATTTCAATCTAGTACTAATTGGTGCATTTTGTTCCCTCCATATTCTTTTATTATAATTCGTTGTTTAATTTTATAGATTCTATTCTAAGTTGTTTTGAATTTTTTTAATGATTTTAACAATATATTAGAGAAAAATATTATTCATTATATATAAAATATTATCACTATGAAGAAGAAATATATAATACCTAGATGTAGTGTGTGGATTAGTTAAGGGATGAATGGTGTAAGGAAGCAATGTAAAACTATGTATAAGATATTTTCTTATCAAGAGGAAGATAATATTATGACTTTGGAAGAGTATACTATTATGGTGATGGAATGGGGTTACATTTACACACTAACAAAATGTTATGCAATACTTTTAGGTTTCGTTAAAAAGAACATATCAGAATTTTCAAGAATGTGTTATTAGTTTATCAAAATACGCATGATATTTCAGTATACTGATTATGGTCATATTTATATGCTTATATTATTAAATGAACTATTCTTTATTTTTTTTTATATAACTATATTAATTATGATAATAGAGAGCTTGCTAAGGGAATTAATCATTTCAAATTCATTTACAAATAAAGTCCAATCGAAGAAAAATAGGGCACCCAATTCCATTACTACTAAAATAATAAAAATTACCTATGAAATATAATTTACCAAATGCAATTATAGAGTCACGAGGATTTGCTGTTTCAATGAATACAGAAGGCATGGTGTTTATTGTTTATACACATGCATTCCCTTTTCGTCTTTCACATGTTTAAACATTTAATATATATTTGTATTGATATCATATGTATGGGATAATTATTTTCAAGATGTAAAAACACTCAAAAAATGGTTTTCTTATATTAAAATTCATTTTCAATGATTTTATAACCATATCGAAAAGTAATATCACACATTTTTTGCTTTTTTGACAAATAAAGGATAATGTTTGTGATTTTTTCATCATATACACCAAAGGTTAGAGTGATTTTTATAGCATGGCCAAATGATATAAGGGGTTTTAATAGGTCTACCATAACCATAATAATGGATGTTTTAGTAAATATAATTTCTCCATAAGATAATGCTAAAGTTAATTGAAGATGTTATATCCTTTTTAGTCGAACTACTATAAATATTATTTTTGTTATATATTTATTTTCTAAACAATTTGATCATTTTTTATGTTTAACTACAATTTATATTCTATTTCAATTTAAATATGGTAAATTCAACCTATTCTTAACATTTTCATCCATATTAACATTCAAAAAAATAAACTTCCATTAATTCTAACATGCCATACTTTTCATGTAAAATATTATCATACATCTCTTGTGATATAATTAAAAAATATAAAATAATAGATACTTATAAACCGTAGAAAATTTTCACCTCACTAATCATTGAGATATCAATAAGATTCCTTATTTGGTTCAAAACCTACTCACATGTTTGTTTATTTTGTTTCAGGGAAAGAATATATCATCATAATACATAATCACATTTAGTGATTTTTTTATATGTGTTGTCATAATTATTTTATTCAACATGGAACTTACAAATATATTTTCTCTTCATAATGTTTTATGTAACTGAATACCATGCTATGAGAGATTTTTTAAGCACATATAAATACTTCTTCAACATTCCAACTTGACGACCATCACATTCAAGGATCAACCCTCTCAGATATTCAATGAAAAAATTTTCCACAAGTTTTTTATAAATGAATTTTCATCCAATTGGAAAACATTGTGTTTCCTTTGACAAAAAAAATGAAATATTGGAATTTTTTCTAAACATGTGAATATAATAAATTATCATCAAAATTATTACCATAAGTATGATAATAACATATACAATCAAAAACATATTTGTTCCATGTTATTCCACCTTTTTCATTGATCATTGTGAAAAAAATTCATGTTTTGATCATATTTTTCTTATCTCATATTTTCAGGAAACATGAATTTAGATAACTATAAATGTCAAATAAGGTTCCATTATTTTCAATCCCTCATTATTTTAATTTGAAATCTTAAATGATTTTTATGATATGATCATTCTTTCAAAGGATGAATTCATACCCATTAGGTCAATGATGAGAAACACAAATATAACTATCTCTCAAAATGTCAAAAGGGGGAATATTATTATATTTTTTCTTACAAATCTTGTTATATCCAACTACTAGGCCATTAAATGATCTATTATTTATGAAAGTGAAAAAAACACCATTGCACCATTGGACTAAATTCAAAATGTTTTTTAATCGTCAATTATTAAGTGAAACCAATATCAAGGATCCATGAATTTTACCCTTTTACATCCTTGTAATCCACATCAACCATCATTTGATGATTTTGATTTTTCAACTTCATAAAATAAATAGAACATTTATTGTTTCATCTGATCTATTAGTATTTAATTAATCATGTTATTAATGTTTATGGGTTTCTGAAATTTCCCACACTCCTCTTTAAGATAATCAATGGAATTTTTTAGTTACACATTATGATTTTGATGTTTCCTTAGATGGATTTTATTTATTTAACAATTTTATATATAAATAAAATAAATAACATTAATTAATTTAATGAGATATTATTCCAAAAAATATAAAATATTTTTTCACGTACTCCAACAAACTAGCTTATATTTTTAAAGATAAACCAACTTAGATTAAAAATTAGTTCTTCAAAATATTCTATAATGATTTATTCTAATTTGATATCCAATGATGTTTTCAATATTATCATAATTTAGATAATTTTATATTACCATTATCATTTATATAGTATTAATATCAACATCCAATTCATTCCACACCACTAAATATTTAGAATTTTAAAAACCATCATCTACGATGAAATTTGGTGCATATTACGTTTTAGTGATGCAATAGCCATATTATTTAACTTACATACAAAAAACCCATTATAATTAGAAGTATTGATGTCCAGAGAAGAAATTACTTGTAACATAAAATGATCAATGTGATACCTTATTGAATAATCATCTTTTGTTGAAATTTTTAATATTACACTAACATGACTCAAATTTTTTTTGAATTCTAACAATTTTATTATACTATAGGAATTATAAAATATTAATTTATTTAACTCATTATAATTCACCTTTTAATTATTTACAATTATATTTACATTATAAATCTCATGAAAATTATCACATTATATAGTACTTGAATTAATGTATTACATCATTATTTTGAATATAATTTCCAAATTTTTAGTATATTTTCCTTTTAACTCATAAATTTATTTACATAATTAATTGTAATAAATCATAAATAGATTTCTTTCTATATTGATCCTTATAATTTCTTACAAGAACAAAATGATTCACAGTCATAGTCAAAACACATTTTGTGTTTTCACAACACCTATATCTTCTTCACTACTCCCTTCTACTTATTTTTTTGAGGATTCATTGAGATATTTTTATTTTTCTATAATGGCGGTTAGCCTTTAATTCGCCAACTTAACTTTTTCTCTTTCAATTCCTTCACCACATGTTGTGGAGTCATGTTGTGAGAAAATATTTTTCATTTTTTTCTATTTGATGTACTTTTTCACATTAAATGTCTTACTGTATTAATAACTCTATCAATATTGTTCTTTATTGATGATCTTTTGGGTTAATAATCATATTTGTCTTCTTTATGATTCTTATGGAAACTTGATAATGAGTAGGTAATCTTTCTATAGTTAAATAATTTAATTCTATATTGCCTATATATTTACCTTTTCATCATTTCATGACTTTTGAGAATAAATAAATAAATTACATAATTTCAATGGAGTTATTTTGGATATCAATTTCTTCCTCATGATACTTCTTTGAATCCACATAATTTATACTTTAAGAGTTGTGGTATCCCTTGATATTCCTGGTTTTATTTTTAATGTTGTATCTATTTTTATATTGTTGGAAATAAATTTGTTTTTTAGTTTGTACATGATGCACTCATCCAATTATTTATCCTCTCTCAGTGAAATATTTACATCAAATTTATATAGGATGATTCTGATCAGGTTCTTCATAATAATTTAATCTTACTGTTTTTTCACTATATATTAAAATTAAAATTAATTTTTTTACTTAATTGAATAATTTTTCCAAAAATCAGTCTTATCCTATATATATATATATTTTCAAATAGATCCTTTTATGTTTATTATTTAAAATATTTTTGCATCTTGTCTTCTTCATGGATATCATGGAGCTTTTTATAGATTATACTTTATATCTTCATTCAAATTACTCATGTGTAATATTTCCTAAAGAGTGATGTGATTAATTCATTTTACTCTGTCCCATAAGATTCCGCATTATTCTTATTATGAAAATAATATTCCATCCTAGTTTCAATAAGATTTACAAGATTCTAAGTGATATCATTAACCAATAAGAGAACATTCAGAAGATAATGATTTGTCCTCTCTCTCTCTATAGATGAAATTCTACTCCACAAAAGATAAAATTCACTTTTATGTTGACAATACATACTGAATTCAAGGATCTCTTTGATAAAATGTACATGAAGTTGATATTTAACTCAAGTATATGAATATCAAACCTAAAATATTTCAAATCTACTAGGATACAAAAAAATAAGACCAAGAGAGTTCACCACCACTGACGGTGTGGGGATGAATTATTTAACGCATTAAATACCAACTCTCTCTTGAAAAATACAAGATTCATATCATTGGATAGTGTGAGTGGATCTTGATGGTGAAAATGTAATTATGAGATAATGAGTGAGAAAATGAAGAAAAGGGCATATGGATTTTTACAAGGCTTATACGCACTTATTATTTGGTGGATAATCAATAGTGTAAAGTGGATTTGATCTCATTAACCATATTCCAAATTAATATCAAAGGAAAAAAGTAATGGAGAATGTGAGTCTACATCTATGGAGTAATATGAATATGATTGTGTTCATCATACAGTCTACAGAGAAGCTAATAAAAGAGGTTTTTGTACCCTAAATCAAAATATTATCCAAAATTTTGGTATTACCTCGAATAATCAACATCCACCTCTTCAAAATTCACCTAATAAGAGAAATAGGTAATGTTTAAACAATTTCCAGCCATTCTATTATTGAAGATAAATTCCTTTAGTTTGATGAAATATTTTTATATCAAGAAGAAGAAATAAAGTAGTTAATAAGACTCAATAGAGAGTTACTCCCATTAATTCTTCATACCATACATGTTTGACAAGAATATCCTCAGCTTCCACTTCTAGTATGAACACATCAACATAAAGGATATGTTGAAACTACTGATGTGGATAATGAATTCCCTACACTAATAGTCCAACGGAATTAGAGTCAGAAAAATCCTTATAGGCATACCCCCATGGATTATCCAATGAAAATACTAGAATCTCAACCCCAATGGTCTTGCCAATCATCACACCTATTCAGGATCTAGCTACTCCACCTATTTAGGTATCAGCTCAGCCAGGTATTCGTTGAATTATTATAAAAAAATGGGGTCATTTATGACTCTATTGGAAGCTGTAGAAGGATGAAGTGAAACAATACAGCTAGAAAATATATTATATCTTAAATAGTTGGATATAACCCATCCTCCACCAATCTTTGGGAATCCCACATTTCCAGTCTTCAATGGCCCATGAGATCTATAGTAGCACATGAAACATTTTTCCTCTCTCTTTGATACATTGAGGAGAACCCCTGAACCACAAGAGGCAGTGATACTCATATGTATTGTTAAATCACTACAGGGGCCAGCCTCTGTCTGGTATACAAGATTATTGTCTCGATCGATGATTGGATGAAAATATCTCTGTTAGATATTATTTTGACAATTCAGTTCAATGTTATAGAAGAAAAAAATCTCCAATATCATAAATTAAAAGAAATGGTAGAATGAAATAGTTTAGTATACCATTTATTGGTGTAATAGATTAACATAATCATTTAATATATGACTCCCTTAGGAAGCATTTCTACCCATTTGTGTTGAAAATATCCCTATCAAGTCTTACACAACATTAGTCCCTATGAAATACATATAAGGTTTTGAAGATATGGTCTTGGTTTCTTTACTGGTGAAAAAATACATAGGAGAGACTATAGAAAAATCCAGAGTAATTCCATCACCTCCATGAAAAAGGGTAGAATAATCAGAGGCCACTACATCCAAACATAAGCTGTCACATGTACTCGATCCTGATTCAAATAAATTATCATACCATAGGGATCTACCTCTCGATCATCAGTAGCGATTACCACCTCAACAAGATGAACAAAAATATCAATGGAGGATACAATTTGAGGATTCAAAAAACAATGCCTATCCTTTTCAAAATGACAATGTCCTAGGATATTTTATCTAGGCCTTCGAAAACAACTTAGTTCCATTTCCACAGCAAAATAAACAAAAAAAGTAAGTAGACGAGGACCTCCCAAACTATATCCACTTCCATAAAATTTTGGGGGCCCCATCTAGAAGTGTATTATTTTGAAGGACCTACTATAAAAGTTGATGGAATCCAAGAAAGGGATGATGATAAATTTCAGTATCCTATGTAGCATGTTTTACTATTACCAATCCAGATGAGGAAGGTGAATGGAAGGAAGTGAAATGTAATAATTCTCATAAATTAAATGATTTGATGGTTAATAAAACAATAAACCAAAAGGATGACATTCGACGAACAAAATTGAAACGACAAATTGTGTCTCATTCCACTTCCATTTCAACAAAGCTACCATCATCAAAAGATCAATCCTATGATGGCCCGTCCTTAAAGAAGCATCATAGATGAGATAATAAAGAGTATGTTGAAGAAGATGGTTCTGTTTTAAGGAATTTTTTTCCCTCAAACTTATCAGATTTCATGATAATCGTCTCATTAGCATGAGCCCCACCCTACAAAACCACACAATAAGAGTTGACCTGTTTTGAAGAAACTTCATTTTATGAGGAGTTGATTTTTGGTTCAATTAATATTATTCACATAACAGATCCATATTAAAATGATGATTCAAATTCTCAACCAGAGATCCCTTTAACTGATTAGGGAATGGGGGGAAGATATTTTTCATGTTCAAAGAAACAGGGGAAGAAGTAGGTATTCTATAATCCATTATTCCAACTAGACCCATTCTCAAACTGTTTATGCAGCATAAAATTATGGGCGAGACCTTCAATTGGATTAGTAGGAAAAAGAAAATTCTCCCACATATGAAGGTGTTTTCTCTAAAATGATCATCTTATAAATCTAGTTAATGGATATACCACAACCTACTCAGCAAGTGAGTAGACCTAGTGAGCATAACCCACCAGGAGAAGAAGTATTTCTGGCTTCCACCCCAGAAAATGGTTCACCCACATCAGAAGCATTACATTTCAAGGCACTTAAAAAATAAAATTTCCATTCTTGAAAACATAGGCCACTGAATAAAAAATATGATGGGTTGAACAGACTAGCCAAATTATTGGCCAAACTATCAATTATGGATGCTCTGAATCAGTCTAAGAATATCTGGGAAGCACTTATTTATGATTTTTCAATCCCTTAAGTGTATTAAATTTAGCTTTATTCTGCATTGGTTTATTATATAGAGAATGAACCAAAAGAATGTCATGTAGTTATATCATTCATCTACAATGATGTGATTTCCATCATACTAGGAAACTGCAGTCCCTTGTACATATCCAGTGGGATTAATGATATTGATATCCAATGAGCCTTAATTGATAATGGCTAAGGGGTCAACCTCATTCCAATTCGGAAACGTCATCAGTTGGGCCTCACAAAATACCGTTTTTACCCTCCACTTTGATGTCATAGGGTAATGATAATAGTGATAAATATCAACTCTTTGAGGTTCAACACAAAACATAGTTTGGGGATCTCATATTTGATTCTGTGTTCATGGTTGTCCGGTAGGACACACCTTTCAACATTCTGTTTGGGATACTGTTGGTATATCAGCATGATAAAATTCCTTCATATTGCAAACAATGTCTAAAATATTGTTTCAATGCTCAATTTGGGACATTTTTTTGGTGATAAGGATCCATTCAATACTTTTTAATCTCAATACATTGATTTAGAGTTTTATGATAGAAAGGGAAAACAATCCATGTAAAATGATGTTATTAGAATCGATGCTCTGAATGGTATGGATGATAACCTAGGTAGCTCATTAAAAAATCTCATTATATATACGGTTTACCCTTTTATCAAATTTAAAGGTTTGGCCTATATCCAAGAACACATTTAGTGGCTTCTATAATATCAATTGGTCAAACTATGCCTCATAATATAGGAGACATCATTGATTCACCAAACAATGATGAAAGCCTAAACGGTGATGTCATCATTCCATATACCTAACATCATCAAGTCTCTAATTAATCAATAAATAAAGAATAATATATCACAATCATGAAAAAATAGAAGGATGTTGATTCTAGTCCCATCCTATTCCCTTTAGAATTTGAAAAATACCCTTCATCGTCAACTGGGATGGAGATGGTTGCCTCCCCTTTAGTATTTCAAAATACCATCCGACCCACTAGTTCTAAAAGTATTTATTCATCACCAACCCTTCATGAAGAGGAAGAACAATCAACACGTGATGATTAATATGAATAGGAAGACCTCAGGGAATCCTCTCTAACATTTGAGGAAGGTGTTTCCACCATTGTCGATGAACTCTGAGAAATAAATCTGGTTACAGAGTAAGACCTATTCCCCAATATGATTAGTGCGTCATTGAATCATGAAAATAAAGAGGTGTATACTTTTTTTTAAGAATAATCAGGATTCCTTTTCTTGTAATTACACATATATTGCAGGGATATTAATAAGCAATAACTAGAAGACACCTGGCTCATGCCCCCAAAATTGAGGATGAGGTTGACAAGATTGTCAAAGCCGACATCATTTGAGATGTGAAATATCCATATTTTCTAGATAATATTGTCTTGGTGAAATATAATAATGGTAAAATCATTGTCTAAATTTATTTCATAGAACTCAACTAGCATTTTCTCAAAGATGACTTCTCGGTCCTGATCACAGAACACATAATTGATGAAATAGCAAGCTATGAGGCTCTCTTATGGATGGATGGATACTCTAGGTAAAATAAAATATAGATGGACCAAGATGATGAGGAATATATAGCCCTCATATCCCCTGGAGGCATATTTTTCTTTTGGGTAATTCCCTTTGGCTTGAATAATGCTGGTGCGACAAATAAACATGAAATTCACCAAATATTCAAACCAATCTTGTTATATTTTACTGAATGCAATGATGATAATATAGTGCTTAAATCAATGCAAGGTTCTTATCACCTGATAGAATTTTTGATCATATTCAGCAAGAATTAACAGCATAATAAGAATATGAACCCCTTGAAATGTGCTTTCAGGGTAATCATATGAAAATTTCTCAGTTTTGTTGTATGCCATAACGGTAGACAATTTGATCCCCAAAAAACTAAACCTACCATGGCATGCCACCACCACAAAATTTTATCGAGTTGAAATGAATTCAAGTAAACATGTCCTATATATGACTCTTCAAAGATAATCTAGAAGTAAATTTATTTCCCTTAACCAAATTTATGAATAAGGGGTTCACATATCAATTAAACAATGACTGCCTAGATGGATTTTATATCCTCAAGAAATACCACTTGAGTCAACCGGTATTGATGAAACCTGTTGAGGTAAAACCACTCATCATTTATGTGACAACCTTGGAGGGATAATTTTGTTCCTTCCATTTAAATAAGAATGAAAAAATTGTCATTATCTCAGTAAAACCATGCTCGAGATAAAGACTCGATATTCAGATATTGAGAATAGATTCATAACATTAATCTTTGTATATCAATAGAAAAGGAACCACCTACAACATCACAATGTCCACAAGGTCTCTCATAATAAACTGCTTAAATATATCCTTATTCTCCTTGTAAGGACCTGACCCCAGTTGACCAGAGCTGATGCCTTATTTGACTATATTGGAATACAACAAGGAATGGGATTCCCGAAGGACTGAGTAGCTTAGTATTATTTGAAACAAGATTCATACATAATTTCATCTTTACAAATTGAAATTAAAATACAACATAGAAACTCTATAGACAACATCCATAACTCCTAGGTTATTTTAGCATGTCATTCATAATAAACTTCTTCCTGTCCTGATAAAATAAAGAATAATAAAAAGGTGAGATCAAATGCTCAGTTAGAGTACAAAATACAACGGAAGATATTACTACATAATCATTAGGCATGTTGAATAAATAAAAACATATGTCTTTAACAAATAATAAACTTTATCACATTCTGGAAGGAATAAGAATTGAGTAAATATTGCCATAATATAACATAATCATGGGTGTTCTACTTGTCGAATAACCACATGAAGCATCAATACTATTTTCATAATGAGGGAATTCATAATGTGGGACAAAATAACCATACCGTCAAGGCCTTGTTCCATGACCATAAGAAATCATTTTTTCAACGCCTAGTGCCAAGACCGCAGTTGGTCTCATGAGACCTACCGATTCACCAAGGGGATATAGGGGGTCATTCCCAACACGTAGTATGTCAATTCATTCCTAATATGAACAGGGGAAAACAATATATAAATTCATATTTAATATAATATATGAAATGTAAATAACATTCTCCGAACATCAAGCATAAACACTAATCATTCAAAGTAAATTGGTGAATGGTTTAAATATATAACATCCACAGAAAAAATAATCATAAACAATTTAATTAAATATGGTAGATGATACCCTGAAATATTAGTTTCATTAATACATAACAATCAATAAGAGTTTTGAAATATATGAATATACTCCTATAAATGTTTCATGTAATTCATGAAATAAATAGTCTATCACTTTGGAAAGAAGAGTTATTTTGGAAAAATAATTTTATAAAACCAAATGTGAAATAAGATATTCTTTTCTTAGAAAGATGATTGATTTTATAAATATATTATCTTCGAAAATAATATTAGATATTTCCCTTTAAAATATGTAAGAAAATGAGATATTCCCTTGAATCGGTTTTGGTTTTCAAAAACGATTTTGAAAGATCCTTTAAAAACATGTAACTATCCATAATATAAGGAAGGATTAGATTGGTGTAAATATATAAAACGCTCAAACATAATTTATGATGAGTATATCATAATACATATGAATTTAATTGAGGTAATTAGACAATGAAAATGATTCAAACGGAAATGGACGTTCAGGTGGAAAAATTGTTACCATAAATCTGAATGTGTTCCCCTATTAAAATTAATGTCATGGAATATGAAATTATACTAATTAATAACATAATTAAGAAACTATTATAAATGTATTTAGTTTATCATAATTCAATTTTGGTCATTTATGTTCTTATATATAAGTAATTATATTTAATTCTGTCGTTCTGGAGAGTTTTCTTTAATGATTTTTCTTAATCGGTTTACTTGTTTTAAGTAATGAAGTTCATGTGGAATGGTTGAAAATATATAGAATTGAAATTAAATATTATTTTTGAACATCCAGAACTATTAATGGTAATTTATATCATTTGGTTACATGGATTGAGTATATATAATTAGATGAAATATTTAAGGCATTCACTTAGACTGGTTTAGTGGTATTTTGATTTTTCAGAACTAGTTTGGTCATACAATTTAATAATTTGTATGTTTTATAGTTTATGAATATTAAATAGGTTATAACACATATACTATATTCTAGTTCAACCATAAAATTGGTTTCATGACTAGTAATGAATAATAAATTGAATAATGAAACTTCGTCGTCCACGAAGGCTATAAATTGGAACCATAGGGACATTGATTTCATTTATATAAATAAAAGAGAGAGACTAAGAATATTGATGATGGGTCTTCCATTAACATGAAGTAATTAAAATATATAGATGATCTGAATGTTATAAATGTAATTTGGATATAGAAGGTGAAGATAGAAAAAGAAAATAAATGAACTTGAAAATAAAAGGAAATTGAGAGACCCCTTATGAAAATTCAGCAGCCTAACAACGTAGCTTAAATTTTCATAAAATGAAATGAAGAGAAAAAGTGTGTCTCTTCATATTAAAATAAAAATACAATTAAGATGAAAACATAAAATTAAACTTCAACATACATAATGGAAATTTAAAGTGATAGCCTAAAAGAAGTATCGACTAAAAGAGTTGGGCGAATGATTCCCATACCTTGTAAAGTAACTCATAGAACATGAAGGTTGGGACCTTGGGGGATAATGGACACTTTGAGAGGACTCTTAGAGAGGTAAAACCACCAGATCATTAGGGATGAGAGATTTGAAATAAATGAAAACAACTGGATGAGTGGTTATTTATAGAAGAAGAGAGGGAGTTTTTTAATAATTTCCAAGGGACACCTCATTAGTGGTTTTTGCCAAACCATGGGCTTTACCATGGTTTTTTCACATGGTTTTTTCCAACTGGGACGCCTCATGTCATAGGTTACAGTAAGTATGTTGACCAACCTTTTATTATGTCATTATTATGTCATTAAAACCAGTGAAAAATCAAAACAGTATTTTTACTATTCACAAAAAAATTCAGGTATATTACAAAAATCCAAAATATTCACCCCTACCCTTTTTCGATGTGTAAAACTCAAAAATAAACTCCAAATTTCAAAAATAATTTATTAAATAATATGATTTTAATTATTAAATAAAATGATAGTTAAATTGACAAATAACTATTTTAATGTATAATTAGTTTTATATAACATTGAAAAATTAATTAAGATCTCATTATCTTATTACCTTAAAAAAATAAAATAATATCATTAGTTACTATTCATAAGGGTCATATTAGTATTCATATTACTATTCATAATGGTATGTTATGATCCACCAAAAATAATGTTTGTTCTATCTGACTCCAAATGGATTACTGGTCAAAACTCTAGATGATAGTTTTTCGAAATTGAAAACATTGTTGGGTAAAAGTTGTCTTTAACATATATATTATAAAATAAATACAATATTTATTTTTCAAAACCATGGGGTGTTACATTCTCTGTAACGCCCCGACCCCAGCTACCCAGAGTCGGTGCATTATTACATAACATTGGCATGATCACAAGAAAGATCAAATCCCGAAAGACCGATTAGTTTAGTAGCCTTGGAAACACTAGATATATTCCTAAGTTTTACATTACATCATAAAATGAAAAACTACTACAACAACATAATGTTTCCAACGTCCACACTATAAACCCCTCATAATATCCCTGCAAGTCAATCATAATTTACTTCTTCACTACCTGGGAAAAATAAAACATAGAAAAGGGGTGAGCTCAAATGCCCAGTAAGGATAACAATATAGCGGAACATTCAAAATAAGCATAAACATTTAAGGCAATGAATTACTAAAACAAAAGCCTTTTAAAATTGAACTTCAACATAGTATGGCAAAAGTAAAATGAAATAATTCCATTTACTTGTTCACATGGATATTCTACTAATCGAATAATCACATGCAATATCAATAACCACTTTCATAATGTTGGAATGCATAATGCCAGACTATCATAACCACATAGCCAAGGCCTCGTGCCAAGACTACAAATAAGATTTTGTCAAGGCCTTGTGCCAAGACACTAGTTTGTCTCATGAGACCTACCGATGCATCGAGGAGCTATAGCGGGCTCCACCCGTCACTTATTAAGTCCAATGCATTCCCATATGAAAAGGTTTAAACATAACATAAACATTCGTATTAAAACTAGCATACGAAATGTCAATACTTTCACCATAAACTATGAATGGTATAAAAATAGCACATCCAGAGTCAAACATATCACAAAACCTTCAATACAATATAGAAGTTTTGTATCATAATAAATCAACTTCAAATAATCTTAAAATCCATCAAAGGATGTTGACATAGATGAAATCAAAATTCTTTTAAAAGAAATATCTCCTTTTATTTTGAAATAATTTAAGATCCATATAAAATAAAACATTTTCTTTGAAAATATTCTTATAAGCTTGTAAGGGAAGCTTTGAAGATTTTATAACGGCGTCAAATAACCGCACCCGCCGTATAAGTTAAAAAAACATTCTTACCTCAATTCTGTCGAAAAGGTTAAAAAGGACCTTGTTTTGAAAACGACGGAAAGATTCCTTTATAAACCTCTTATAAAAAGTCAAACAAGGGTATAAATGACTTTAACCCATATTCTTGTAAATAGTAAAAAATGTTTTGAAATACATTTCGAAAAAACATGGATGTGGATGATAAAGAGATCCCAGTTGATTATTACGTATAATACAACCTCGGATAATGAAGAGATTGTGAAATAACCCTTACCTTGTACTTTTCCTTGGTTGGGGTAGGTTAACCTCCTGTATAATGGTGAAATAGTTGTTATTAAATTATAAAAGAATCATATATATTAATATGATATCATATATGATCTTTTAACATTGATTTGTTAATAATATCTTAGAATTATCGTCGTTTCGGGAGTTAACTTACTCATTTTCTTTTATATGTTTTGTTACATAAGCCATGTTTGTTGTATCTTATTCATATCCAGAATGATATACAGTCCTTAAACATCATTTTTAAATCATCAAATGATAATTATACTTGAATGGATACGATGGAAAATGAATCTCATCGCGTTCGTGGAGACGGTAGTCCGTACGTACGCACGAGCGACAATATCATTATTTTGATATTAAAATAATATATAAATGGATGGTATATCATATATACAGAATCATTAAAATGTTATATTTATTATTTACATGAGTTACACATCATTATTATACCCATCCAAATAATATTATATTGAATAACAATTACACCACGACGTGGAGACGGTAAGTCGTACGTACGCACGTATGGTGACATGTTATTAAAAGGGTGGATAGAATACTGAATATGATTGTACCATATTTATAATAACATCACAGTATATGTGAGATACTGGAGTTATTATTTCAGAATGGTAAGAACAAAGGAAGAAGAAGTGGAAGAAGAAATGAACTTAGAAAAGGGTGGTGAAATCATTACCTCTTCTTCGGGTTCTTCCTTTTGATTTGATCAAAAGGGCTCCTTAGGTTGGATTTCTGATCAAACTAAGGCCTCTAGGTTGTAGTGAGGGATGTTGGGAGAGTATTTGGGAAGAGTTTGGCCGAACCAAAAAGGCTTGAGAGGTGTGAGGAAAAGAGAAGGAGGAGTGCCCTTTTATAAGAGGAGTGAGGGGCACTTTTGGAAAAGCTAGAAATATTAATTTATAATAAATTCATATTCGGTTTCCAAAGGCTCCAAAGTTGACTATTCAAAGGATGAGGTGGGGATAGGTCGAAAAAAACTCATCCAATAGAATTTAGACAGGTTTGGGTACTTATATTAACCTTATCTTTAAGTATTAACTCTAAGTTAATTAGTTTCACTTTTACAATGTCTCTTTGTATTTTTATATAATATGGTTAATAAACTTACTATATACATCCAACCGACCCCCAAGTGGTCCATTAATGATTAACCTATCATAATATAAGTCTCTTGGCCGAACCTTAGATTTTTAGGATTTTAATATTAATTAATAATATAATATTTGTTTTAAGAACTCTTTTATGTCAATTTTGACACTATTCAATAGTTGATTTTTGTGAAACTCATAAAAGATTTATTACTTCGAACAAAGTCAATTATATCAATCCTAATATATCATATTATCCTAGAAAATTAGTGTAATTCATTAAAAGTTTCATATTATATTTATTTGGGTATTTATAATATCAATTATGTTAATTTTTTACTATTTTAGTAATTACTGCATCATCATTGTGTCATAAATAAAATAAATTATTTAATGTCTAAAAATTATAAATAAAACATCATTATGTAGTAAATCTTTTTATCTTTCTAATGCATATTTATAATCGAAAATCCAACATGTATAACCCTATGTAAAAATTGTTCTTCTAAAAGATGTAATCTTATGCCATTTTTATTTTTATTTTAACTTTATTAATATAATGTGTCCCTACCACATACAAGTGGCTCCAAGGGGTCCCCAAATTGACCCAAGGATGCCCATGGTCGGGTATGTGTCCACCAATAAGTATAGGACACGTTTTAGGGTAATTTTGTATTATTATAATATTATTTTTTTAACCCTTATTTACCGGATTTACCCTTTAACCATGGTAAATAAAATATTTACCGCAGTAATTATTCAAAATGTCTAAAAATAAAAGTTACCTATTTACACAATTTGAACATACTGATTCCAAATATGGAATCCATTTTTCTAAATTGAAAACACAGAAGTGGCAGAAATTAATTTAAAATTAATTCCCGCTGTCAAAACAAAAAGCGTGTTTTTAAGAGATAATAACTATCAAAAGATTGACACTTGTTTATGTTTGGTTTAATTGTAAAATTATGTCCAATGACCAACATTATATTAAATGGTAAAAATATATTCTAAATATACTTTAAAACCACTCAAATGCTTAATTCATCACTATTAATTATTTTGATTAAAAAAGTTGTTTTTAATTAAAATTTAGTAATTTTCACTATTCATCAAAATATGAAAGTTATCCGAAAAGTACCAAAATTTCACCTTAGGCTAAATTCAATATTCCGAATCCAAAAATGAAGTCCATTTTCAAATATAAAATATATATAATTTCAAAAAGTAGGTATTACTATTCATAGCGGCTAGTTTGATTGGTTACGGTGTGTAAGAACTCGATGTTGCGTACAACACACGCTAGCGTACCGTGGAAGCTTGGGATGTTTCATTTTAAATTTTTGATGTCCCCATTTAGTCAAAAAGTTTAAAATATAGTATCTAAAAAGGGTTCACTATTAAAATTTGGTAAAAGTGAAATACTGAAAATGAATTTGTTCTTACATTATGTTTAAGAAACTCATAATATGGATTCTAAAATTATAAGGATTATATAAAGTTTAAAATTTAGTTGACACTATACATAACCTCTTTTGAACAGCTTGTTTGGTAAGTCATGGTGCGATTGAACTTGGTGTTGTGTGTAGTAAAAGTTATTGAATTATTTTGAAGAAATAACACACTATAAAATCTTGGGGTGTTACATTCTCCCCTCCTTCAATAAATTGCGTCCTCGCAATTTGAAATTGTTCTTCGAAAATAAAAGGTTGAAAATAGAAAATATCTTTGTGGGAAAACCCACATAGGAAATTGGGTTACTAAAATTTAGTCTTAATATGAGGAAAAAAGAAATGAAAGGATCACCACAAAATTATGATCTCTATTAGGAGAACATTGGTGGAAATTATAGACATATAATTGGAGGAAAAACGTAAATATTTATAGGTAGTGATTGAGGTCATCAATCACAAACAAGTATAAAATTGATGTCCTTAAACTCATCAATCTATGATGATTTGAAGTACCATCAGTTCCACAAAATATAGGGTATTGGGATAACACATTTTTGACGTTTCAAAATATCTTAGTTGAAATCCCACATCGAAAAATGAATTAATGATGCCTCTATTTTAAAATAAAGAGTGGAAAGTATGAAGATTACCGAAAATAACACATACTAGGGTTCCATGTAGGAAAATATGGATATGGAAGAAAAATCTAACCATCAATTATCTGATGGAGAGTGGTAGAGAGCATGGCTATAAAAAGGCCAACAATCCCAAAGCCATAAATTAGTGATGATTTAAGGTACCATCTAGGAAAACATTTTTGTTCAAAGTTGCTTTTCTTAATATTGAGGAATTTATTTATGAGATTGGCTAAGATCATAAGGAGATATACTTACTTTAAAATTAGAGTTTTATCCCTTAATAAATTTCTACCAAAAACTCATCATTCTCTCGTAAAAAAAAATTCTATTTATACTATTCATAGAGGGTTCCAAAATAAACAAATTTATAATTCATCTACCAGATCATTTAAAAAAACTACTTTATTTAATCCAGGACATCTCGTGGGATAGTGGTAGGTGATACACCCTTGTCGCCCTTCGGTTGCGGGTTCAAGTCTTGCGGCCTTGCCGGACGCGATGGGTTGCCGCCCGACCTCCGGGTTGTCCTTTTACGGCAATCCAAAATAATCCAAACTAGAACTATCCAAAATACTTCTGTCCAAACTCACAGTCCAACATTTATAAGGAAGGTAAACATAATGTAGATCCTTTTTACCCCGTAATAGCATATGAATACCTTCATCATGTATTACCATATTCCTTATTGATTACATTAATGCTCCCTTATTCCATATATATTGCTGGATATACTTCATTAATCCAAAAATGTTTTAAACCCCAACAATGATGGAATATACAAATCATTAATCAGCTTCAAGGTAGTCAATAATATCCAATATAATTTATCCAAATCAATCATGTATTATTCTAAAATCACCACCTCGGTATCTGAACCATATTATGGTTTATCTTTCTCTCAACCATATATTTTCCAAACATTTAACCTGCTACTGAGTCACTTTTCTTTGTTCCACACCATCTCAAGTCCTTAATGAAATAGTACTGCAGTATAATCCTTATATACTCCATAATTATTATAACAAGTACATTGTTGATACAACACTCAATTGACATAATCATCATAAGAACTCTAATCATTCCTCTTCATCTGTGGTAGTATCATAACTTGATTATTATCCAATAGCATCATTTGCGTCATAGTCTGATGACTGGGACATAGGTTCGCGTAGTGTCCAAACTCCTTGCAAATGAAGCATTGTACATTTGAAACCATTTTCTTACCCTTGCAGTCACGTACTTTGTGCCCTTTTTCTCCACACTTATAACAAACTCCCATTCCTTTCAGGCAAGTTCCAGGGTGTTTCTTTCCACAGTTACCACATATGGGAAAATTCTTCTTTTCCCTCTTCCTTTTATCCATCTTTCTCTCTTCTATCCTTTTCTTCTCTTGCTTCCCTTCAAAGCCATAGGACTCAGTAATCTCTTTACTTATCTTATCAATACATGATATTATTTCTTCATATGATGATAATACATGGGAGACTATTTCTCTTATAAATTCTAGCTTAAGACCATGAAAGATATGATCCTTCCTTCTCTTTGGATCATGTGCATTTCTGGAGTTCTCATTCCTTCTACTGGGCGCCATTTCTAAACAATGGAATACACTAGATCAGTTTATGAATCAAAATACATAATCCCATACTTATAAAACACTTAACATAAATTGAACTATTTATGGATATAATCCATAATCATAAAAATGTTTTCTTTGAGGATGTATATACTCATAAACCCTTCATAATGATTTGTAAAGATAATGAGAGTTATCCTAAGCATATCCCCCGGGAGTGTCATAACCAAGAGTGCAGCAAGGCCCGTTGTCGTGCACCAGTTCCCGTTCGAGTCTAGCTCAAAGCGGTGTTTTCGGGTTTTACCCCTAGGTACATCTGTGCCAGAGCCGCCTCTACCTGCTCGTATCCAGACAGGGATGTATTGCTCGGAAAACTCACAAAATCTCTACAATACCAAAATTCTAGGAAGTTATTCTATACTAATCCTCAAAGTTCATCTTAGGTCTACGTGCTCTAATCAGAGTTTATCTTAATCTAGTTTCCAAGGTTTGTACTAAACTTCCTCTGATACCAACTGTAACGCCCCGACCCCAGCTGCCCAGAGTCGGTGCATTACTTCGTAACATTGGCATTATCACAAGAAAGATCAAATCCCGAAAGACCGATTAGTTTAGTAGCCTTGGAAACACTAGATATATTCATAAGTTTTACATTACATCATAAAATGAAAAACTACTACAACAACATAATGTTTCCAACGTCCACACTATAAACCCCTCATAATATCCCTGCAAGTCAATCATAATTTACTTCTTCACTACCTGGGAAAAATAAAACATAGAAAAGGGGTGAGCTCAAATGCCCAGTAAGGATAACAATATAGCGGAACATTCAAAATAAGCATAAACATTTAAGGCAATGAATTACTAAAACAAAAGCCTTTTAAAATTGAACTTCAACATAGTATGGCAAAAGTAAAATGAAATAATGCCATTTACTTGTTCACATGGATATTCTACTAATCGAATAATCACATGCAATATCAATAACCACTTTCATAATGTTGGAATGCATAATGCCAGACTATCATAACCACATAGCCAAGGCCTCGTGCCACGACTACAAATAATATTTTGTCAAGGCCTTGTGCCAAGACACTAGTTTGTCTCATGAGACCTACCGATGCATCGAGGAGCTATAGCGGGCTCCACCTGTCACTTATTAAGTCCAATGCATTCCCATATGAAAAGGTTTAAACATAACATAAACATTCGTATTAAAACTAGCATACGAAATGTCAATACTTTCACCATAAACTATGAATGGTATAAAAATAGCACATCTAGAGTCAAACATATCACAAAACCTTCAATACAATATAGAAGTTTTGTATCATAATAAATCAACTTCAAATAATCTTAAAATCCATCAAAGGATGTTGACATAGATGAAATCAAAATTCTTTTAAAAGAAATATCTCCTTTTATTTTGAAATAATTTAAGATCCATATAAAATAAAACATTTTCTTTGAAAATAATCTTATAAGCTTGTAAGGGAAGCTTTGAAGATTTTATAACGGCGTAAAATAACCGCACCCGCCGTATAAGTTAAAAAAACATTCTTACCTCAATTCTGTCGAAAAGGTTAAAAAGGACCTTGTTTTGAAAACGACGGAAAGATTCCTTTATAAACCTCTTATAAAAAGTCAAACAAGGGTATAAATGACTTTAACCCATATTCTTGTAAATAGTAAAAAATGTTTTGAAATACATTTCGAAAAAACATGGATGTGGATGATAAAGAGATCCCAGTTGATTATTACGTATAATACAACCTCGGATAATGAAGAGATTGTGAAATAACCCTTACCTTGTACTTTTCCTTGGTTGGGGTAGGTTAACCTCCTGTATAATGGTGAAATAGTTGTTATTAAATTATACAAGAATCATATATATTAATATGATATCATATATGATCTTTTAACATTGATTTGTTAATAATATCTTAGAATTATCGTCGTTTCGGGAGTTAACTTACTCATTTTCTTTTATATGTTTTGTTACATAAGCCATGTTTTTTGTATCTTATTCATATCCAGAATGATATACAGTCCTTAAACATCATTTTTAAATCATCAAATGATAATTATACTTGAATGGATACGATGGAGAATGAATCTCATCGCGTTCGTGGAGACGGTAGTCCGTACGTACGCACGAGCGACAATATCATTCTTTTGATATTAAAATAATATATAAATGGATGGTATATCATATATAAAGAATCATTAACATGTTATATTTATTATTTACACGAGTTACACATCATTATTATACCCATCCAAATAATATTATATTGAATAACAATTACACCACGACGTGGAGACGGTAAGCCGTACGTACGCACGTATGGTGACATGTTATTCAAAGGGTGGATAGAATACTGAATATGATTGTACCATATTTATAATAACATCACATTATATGTGAGATACTGGAGTTATTATTTCAGAATGGTAAGAACAAAGGAAGAAGAAGTGGAAGAAGAAATGAACTTAGAAAAGGGTGGTGAAATCATTACCTCTTCTTCGGGTTCTTCCTTTTGATTTGATCAAAAGGGCTCCTTAGGTTGGCTTTATGATCAAACTAAGGCCTCTAGGTTGTAGTGAGGGATGTTGGGAGAGTATTTGGGAAGAGATTGGCCGAACCAAAAAGGCATGAGAGGTGTGAGGAAAAGAGAAGGAGGAGTGCCCTTTTATAAGAGGGGTGAGGGGCACTTTTGGAAAAGCTAGAAATATTAATTTATAATAAATTCATATTCGGTTTCCAAAGGCTCCAAAGTTGACTATTCAAAGGATGAGGTGGGGATAGGTCGAAAACAACTCATCCAATAGAAGTTAGACAGGTTTGGGTACTTATATTAACCTTATCTTTAAGTATTAACTCTAAGTTAATTAGTTTCACTTTTACAATGTCTCTTTGTATTTTTATATAATATGGTTAATAAACTTACTATATACATCCAAGCGACCCCCCAAGTGGTCCATTAATGATTAAACTATCATAATATAAGTCTCTTGGCCGAACCTTAGATTTTTAGGATTTTAATATTAATTAATAATATAATATTTGTTTTAAGAACTCTTTTATGTCAATTTTGACACTATTCAATAGTTGATTTTTGTGAAACTCATAAAAGATTTATTACTTCGAAAAAAGTCAATTAAATCAATCCTAATATATCATATTATCCGTTAAAATTAGTGTAATTCATTAAAAGTTTCATATTATATTTATTTGGGTATTTATAATATCAATTATGTTAATTTTTTACTATTTTAGTAATTACTGCATCATCATTGTGTCATAAATAAAATAAATTATTTAATGTCTAAAAATTATAGATAAAACATCATTATGTAGTAAATCTTTTTATCTTTCTAATAAATATTTATAATCGAAAATCCAACATGTATAACCCTATGTAAAAATTGTTCTTCTAAAAGATGTAATCTTATGCCATTTTTATTTTTATTTTAACTTTATTAATATAATGTGTCCCTACCACATACAAGTGGCTCCAAGGGGTCCCCAAATTGACCCAAGGATGCCCATGGTCGGGTATGTGTCCACCAATAAGTATAGGACACGTTTTAGGGTAAATTTATATTATTATAATATTATTTTTTTAACCCTTATTTACCGGATTTACCCTTTAACCATGGTAAATAAAATATTTACCGCAGTAATTATTCAAAATGTCTAAAAATAAAAGTTACCTATTTACACAATTTGAACATCCTGATTCCAAATATGGAATCCATTTTTCTAAATTGAAAACACAGAAGTGGCAGAAATTAATTTAAAATTAATTCCCGCTGTCAAAACAAAAAGCGTGTTTTTAAGAGATAATAACTATCAAAAGATTGACACTTGTTTATGTTTGGTTTAATTGTAAAATTATGTCCAATGACCAACATTATATTAAATGGTAAAAATATATTCTAAATATACTTTAAAACCACTCAAATGCTTAATTCATCACTATTAATTATTTTGATTAAAAAAGTTGTTTTTAATTAAAATTTAGTAATTTTCACTATTCATCAAAATATGAAAGTTATCCGAAAAGTACCAAAATTTCACCTTAGGCTAAATTCGATATTCCGAATCCAAAAATGAAGTCCATTTTCAAATATAAAATATATATAATTTCAAAAATTAGGTATTACTATTCATAGCGGCTAGTTCGATTGGTTACGGTGTGTTAGAACTCGGTGTTGCGTACAACACACGCTAGCGTACCGTGGAAGCTTGGGATGTTTCATTTTAAATTTTTGATGTCCCCATTTAGTCAAAAAGTTTAAAATATAGTATCTAAAAAGGGTTCACTATTAAAATTTGGTAAAAGTGAAATACTGAAAATGAATTTGTTCTTACATTATGTTTAAGAAACTCATAATATGGATTCTAAAATTATAAGGATTATATAAAGTTTAAAATTTAGTTGACACTATACATAACCTCTTTTGAACAGCTTGTTTGGTAAGTCATGGTGCGATTGAACTTGGTGTTGTGTGTAGTAAAAGTTATTGAATTATTTTGAAGAAATAACACACTATAAAATCTTGGGGTGTTACATTCTCCTCTCTTTACAAAAATATTTTCCTCGAAATTGTCATTTTATAATCTAATCCAAAAATAGATGGGGGGACTTTTACTTTATGGATTCATACAAATCCCATGTTGCCTCTTCGTACTTATGGTTTCACCATAGTACCATGACCAGATAAGTAGTCTTATTGTTTAGAACATTGTCTCTACGATCCATGATTTTCACTAGCTCCTCCTCATAGGAATGATCATCCACCATCTATAACACCTATGAAGAGAGTACATGTGAAGGGTCTGGTATGTACTTCCTTAAGAGGGATACATGAAAAACATCATGTACTTTCGACATGGTAGGTGGAAGTACCAGTCGATAGGCCACAGCTCTGACACGATCAAGGATCTCGAAGGGGCCGATATACTTAGGACTTAGCTTTCCTTTCATCCCAAACCTCCTGACCTTCTTCCATGGAGATATGCATTGAAATACCATGTCTCCAACATTTAATTAAAGGTTTCATTGACAGTTATCCGCATAAATCTTCTGTCGACTTTATGCTGCCTTGATATGATGCTGAATGGTTATCACTTTCTCCACCATTTCTTTGACCATTTCAGGTCCTACCAACTTATTCTCATCGACTTCATCCCAATGTGCTGGTGTTTGGCACCTTTTCCTATAAAGGGCTTCATATGGTGCCATTTAGATGCTCGAGTGGAAACTGTTGTTGTAGGAGAATTCATCCAGTGCATGATATTGGCCCCAGCTTCCATTGAATTCCATAGAACATTCTCTCAACATTTCTTCTAGTTTTTGAATAGCCTGATAAGATTTTCCATCAATTTATGGTTGATAGTCCATATTGTTGTTCAGTTCATTTCTTAAATCATGTTGGTGACTTTTCCCAAACATCGAGTTTAATCTAGAATCATAGTAGGATACGATAGATAGTGGTACTCCATGAAGCCTCACCACTTCTTTGATGTAAATCCGTGCAAGTTGATCTAATGAGAAAACCTCTCTAATCACGGTAAAGTGAGTTTTCATTGTATAATGATCCACAACAACTGATATAGCATTGTTTCCTCTGTATTTCCTTGGATGTCCTCTGACAAAGTCCATGGTAATGTTTTCCCGCTTCCTTGTTGGTATGGGTATTGGTAGCATCATCCCCTTATAATTTTTCCTCTCAGTCTTTACTTGTTGACAAACCAGGTAGTTTGATGAATATTCCGCAATCTCCCACTTCATATTGTCCCACCAAAAGTTTTCTCGTAGATCTTGATACATCTTTCTGCTACCAGTCTGTATAGAGAAATTAAAACCATGAGAATCATCCAATAGTTCCCTCTTTAGCTCAAGAATACCAGGAACACAAATCCACTTTCTTAATTTCAAAATTCCACCTTTATATACTAATTCGGTCAACTTCCCATCATTTATTGATTTAATTTTTGTTTAAAACTCTTTATAATAAATTGAGAACATTTTAACTTTTCCTGTAAATAAGGATTGACATCCATTGGAAAATGTAGTGATGTGTTACCATCCATGATAATTCCCATACCAATATTTACTAGATCCAGGTACAAAGGATCCCTTTAAACACTCATCTTTGTTAGAACACCCTGATCCTTTCTGATCAAAACATCTACTACCTTACTTTCCATCCCTAGGTTGTAGTGTATTGTGCAGTCATAATATTTGAGTAGATCAATCCATCTCCTTTGTCTCATGTTGAGTTCTTTCTGTGTAAATATATATTTCAAACTCTTATGATCTGTATATATCTATCATTTTTCTCTATATAGGTAATGTCTCCAAATATTCAAACCTAAAATTACCGCTTCTAACTTAGGATAATGAGTAGGATAGTTTTGTTCATGAATTTTTAGTTGTCTAGATGCATAGGCAATCACTTGATTGTTCTGCATAAGGACACAACCAAGTCCTTTCATTGATGCATCACTATAGATAACAAACCCATAATTCCCCTATGGTAGGGTTAGGAACGGAACATTCACAAACCTATTCTTCAATTATTAAAAACGTTCTACACATTCCTTTTTCCATATGAACTTAAACACCTTTTGTGTGAGCTTGGTCATTGGGTTGGATAAAAAGGCAAAGTTTTTATCAGAACGCAAATAATAACCTACCAAACCATTAAAACTACATACCTCGGTTACATTCGTTGGAATAGTCCATTCTTGCAAAGCCTTTGTCTTCGTAGGATCTAATTATATTCCATCCTTAGAGACAATGTGGCTGAGAAATAAAACTGATTGGAGCCAAAAATCACACTTGCTAAACATCCCATGTAATTCATTTCTTCTAAGAGTCTTCAGAATAGCGTGCTAGTGATTTTCTTGTTCATCATAGATTTTAGAGTACACCATGATATCAACAACAAAAACCACCACAATTTCATCAACATATTCCTTGAAAAGTCTATTAATCAGATCCAAAAAAATAGATGGTGTATTCGTTAATCCAAAAGGCATTATTGTAAACTCATAATCCCCGTACCTAGTTGGAAAAGCAGTTTTTTGAATGTCTTCCTTTCTCATAAGAAACTGATGATATCCAGATCAAAGATCAATTTTCGAAAAATATTGGGCTCCATGATATTGATCAAATAATTCATCAATTCGTTGATGGGGATACTTATTCATTATTGTAATAGCAATTTATTTCCCTGTAATCAATGTACAACTTCCTAGACCCATCTTTCTTCTTTACGAAGAGAACAGGGGCTCCCAATGGAGAAACACTAGGGAAAATAAATCCTTTATCACTCAATTCCTCTAGTTGTTTCTTTATCTTCACTTACTCCACTATGGAAATTATATAAGGGGTATTTGATATGGGACTTGAAATAGAAATTCTGTCAATAGAAAACTCAATTTCCCTCTCTGGATGATGTCCAGGTAAATCCTCAAGAAATACATCGATATATTCTTGCAAAACAGGTAAATTTTCTATTTGAACCTTCTTCGCCTCCCCATTTTTTATTTCATTCCTTTCCTCCCAAATAAAATAATTTATTATATCTATTGAGTGTGGATCTAGATTATAATCATATTATGATGTTTCTAACATAGAGATATGGGTAACCACACTATTCTCAATAATTGTAACTTCTTTCATATTGCAATAGATCTTTGCATCATAATTTCACAGCCAATTCATACTGAGAATTATATAAAATTTATTCATTGGTATGATGATAATTTGAGAAACTAAATAATATTTATGTGTCATGAGAGGGATTAATTGACACGCCATTGTTGTAATGATACATCCACTAGGGGCGTTGATTGATAACTCCTTTATTAAATCAAATTGGACATATCAAATTATCATAGAAAATATGGAAGATATAAATGAATGCAATGACCCCCAATCAAAAAAATAATTGGATAAGTTTGATTAAATGATCAATTTACCTACCCCCACTTCATTAGGAACTTCTACCTCGGTGGTTATGACCACATAAACTTGGCCATACTCCCTTGGCCTTCTTGGGGGAACATTTCCCTGACACTTAGGACATTTATATGCATATTATTCCAACTCCCTGTAATTATAACATTCAACATTGGGAGCTTCTTTCTTCCCCATAGAATCCAGAGATAGGTTGAATTTTTATATACACTTGTAATAGACTCCCATTCTATTCAGGCAAGTGCCAGAGTGATTCTTCGCATAATTACTGCATGATATAAATTCACCTCTTCCCTTCTTCTCTATTTCGTTATTTCCATTCCCAGAGATTTCAGCAGCCCTACTCTTCTCATTATTTCCCTTAAATCCACATGACTTAAAGAATTAATTTTTCTTCATGATAGAACTGGAGACTATACCTTCATATGATGAGAAATTTTGGGAGAATAGAGCCCTTTATAAGAATGGTTTTAAACTATCAAAGAATCGATTAATTTTTCTCCTTGGATTATGTATGTAGTCTGTAGCATGCCATTCCAACATTGTAATTTTCGATTCATACTTGGAAACATTTTCATCCTCTTTCTACCTTAGATTCAATAAATAACTCTCCATATCTGCTTGATCTTCATGAGTGAAATATTTTTCTAATAACATTTCCTTAAAATAACTCCATTCCATATCATATAATTCTTCCTCCTCCTTTTTTTGGATTAATGACCACCACTGATCCGCATATCCCATAAGAAGATAAACTACCAAGAAACCTTCTCTCTTTTATTACATCCCAATGAAAGAAATATCATCCCAAGGGAATATATCTAATTCCCTACAACAAATGGGTTTGTAGACCCATTGAAAGAAGAAGGTTGTTGTCGCATAAAGCGATCTAACGTAGCTCTTTCACGTAGTGGATCTAGATGCTCCCTACGGGTAATGATGTTTTTCATAACCTGAGTATGTTGTCCCAGTATAGTGATGAGTTTCTCAGTAACAGTCATAGCACCAGAGCCAACATCATTATCTAGAATCTGAGGGAAATCCATACAGGGGACACATGCCTTCATGTGGTTTTCATTCCTTCCACTAAGCGCAATCTCTAAATAATGTAATACACTATATTAGGTAATGAATCAGTATGTATAATAATAACGTAACAACATACTTAGCACAAATTTAAATCCTACTCATATCTAATCCCATAATCACAAAAATCATTTCTTTGAGGATAATTTTACATTTAAATCATTCATAATGGATTGTAAATAAAATGTGAGTTATCCTAAGCATATCCCTAGGGATTTTAATAACCAAGAGTGCAGAAAGGGCCTTTTTCGTGTACAAGGATACCCCGGGTCATGCTCGAATCTCCTTGTCGGAGCTTTCAATATTAGGTACAACTGTGCAAGAGCCACCTCTACCTGCTCATATCCAGACAAGGATGTATTACTTGAAATATCCACATAATCTATTCCTTACCAAAATACCATGGTGATCTTGTATGTTTATCCTCAAAGACTAACTTAGGGACTCTTGAGTAATCTATGTTTTCTATATCTAGTTTCCACTTTTCATAATAAACTTCCTCTGATACCAACTGTAAGGACCTGATAGCAGTTGCCCAGAGCCGGTGCCTTATTTGATTATATTGGAATAAAAAATTAAATGATCATCCCAAAGGACCGAGTAGTTTAGTATTATTGGAAAAAAGATTCTTACATAATTTCAACTTTAAAACTTGAAATGAAAAAACAACATAAAAACTCTTTAGACATCATCCATAACTACTAGGTTATTTAATCATGTAATTCATAATAAAATTCTTGATGTCTTGATAAAATGATACATAATAAAGGGGTGAGCTCAAATGCTCAGTAAGAGTAAGAAATACAGTGGAATATATAATAACATAATCATTAGGCATGTTTAATAAATAAAAACATATTCCTTTATCTAATAATAAACTTGATCACATTATGGAAGGAAAAATATTTGAGTAAATATTTCTATAATATAACTTAATCATTGGTTTTCTACTAGTAAAATAACAACATGAACCATCAATACTATTTTCATAATGAAGGAATTCATAATGCGGGAAAACATTACCATATTTTCAAGGCCTCATTCCAAGTACATAAATAATCATTTTGTCAAAGCCTTGTGCCAAGACCATAGTTTGTCTCATAAGACCTACCGATGCACCGAGGGGCTATAGCTGTCCCCAACTGACACTTAGTATATATAATGAATTACTCATATTTACAGGGATAAACAACATATACATTCATATTAATTCTAATAAATGAAATGTAAATGACTTTCCCTGAACATTAAGTATAAACACTAACCATTTGGAGTACATTGGGGAAGGGCTTAAAGATAGAACATACACAACCAATATAACCAGAAACCATTATATAAAATAAGGTAGATGATTCCATGAAATAATATTCCCAATAATACATAATAATAAATAATATTGTTGAAATATGTGAAGATACTCTTTTCAAATCATCGTGTAATTCTTGAAATAAATACACTTTCTCTTTAAAAAGAAGTGTTCTATTAGAAAAAATCATTATATAAAACTAGAAGTGAAGTAAGTTATTATTTTCTTATTAATATTAGTGATTTTATAAATATAATATTTTCCCAAAACAGATTAGATTTTGCCCTTGAATATAGGTAAGAAATTGAGACATTCCCTTGAATCGGGTTTGTATTTCAGAAATAGTTTTGAAAGATCCTTTCAAGACCTTTAACTATCCATAATATAAGGAAGGATTCTGGTTGGAGAACATATATTGAACAATCAAAACGAATTTATTATGATTATATAATAATAAATAATAATTTCAATGAGGAAATTAGATAATGAAAACAACCAGAATGGAAATGGAAGTTCGGGTGAAAAACCATTACTTTAAATCTGAATGTGTTCCCTTCTTGAAATTAAGGTCATGGAATATGAAATTATACTAATTAATAACTTAATTAAGAATCTATTATACATTTATATAGTTTATCATAATACTATTTTTTTCATTTATGTTCTTATTGATAACTTATTATATTGAATTTTATCATTCTGGAGTGTTTTCTTTCATGACTTTCATAATCGGTTTACTTATTTTTTAAGTAACAATGATCATGTAAAATGGTTGTAAATATCCAAAATAGAAATTAAATATTATTTATGAACATAAATAATTGTTAAAGGTCATTTATATCATTTGTATTCATGGAGAGAATATAAATCCTTATATGAAATATTTATGACATTCACTTAAATTGTTTTGGAGGTATTTTGATTTTTAGAAACTATTTTGGTGATACGATTTAATAATATGTATGTTTTATGGTTTATGAATACTAAATAGGATTTAATAAATATTATATATCCTGGTTGAAATATCTAAATGGTTTCTTGACTAGTAAATAAGATGAAATTGAAGAAAAAACTTTATCGTCCACGAAGGCTATAAATTGGAAACTCATGGATGTTGATTTTGTTTATAAAAATAAACAAGAGGGGGTAAGAATATTGATGATGGTTCTCCCATTCACATGATATAATCCTAGTATATTGATGATACTATAGTTATCATGTTAATATGAATAGAGTATTTTAGGAGAGAAAATGAAAATAAATGAACATGAAAATAATATAAAATTGAGAGATCCCTCATGAAAATTCAGCAGCCTAACGACGTCGATTAAAATATATTAAATTTAAATGATGAAAAATGGGGTATCTCATCATATGTGAATCAAAAGGACAGTAAATGGAACACATAAAATCAAACTCCAATATATCAGAATGGAAATTCAAAGAGATAACATAAAAGAAGTGTCGACTAAAAGAGGATGGTGAATGATTCCCTTACCTCATAGAGTAAATCCAAGAACATGGTATTTTGGACCTTGGGGGATTAATGACACCATGATAGGACTCCTAGAGAGGTAAAACAACCAGATCTTTAAGGAAGATGGACTTGTAATGAAAGAAAATGAATGGACGTGTGGGAATGTACATAAGAACAAAAGAAGCTTTTTAATAATTTCAAAGGGACACCCTATTAGAGGGTTTTTCCAAACCATAAAATTTCCCCCAGTATTCATCCATGGTTTTAGCCCCTTAGGACACCTCATGTCATATTTTACTGTAAAAAATTCATCCAGCCATTAATTATTTTATTAGGATGTCATTAATCTTCTGAATACTCACTACTGATTTATTATTATTCGTGAAAAAAGTCATGTATTTTAGAAAAATCCCAAAAATTCACCCCTACCCTTTTTCAATGAGTATAATTAAAAAAAGAACACCATTTTTTAAAAATAAATTTCTAATTATTATTAATTTAATTTTTAAATAAAATCACATTTATTTTGTAAAATAACAATTTTAAGGTATAATTAGTCTTATATCACATTGAAAAATTAATCAACATCTCATTATCTTATTACCATAAGAAAAAAAAATAGTATCATTATTCACTATTCATAACGGTCATCCTACAATTCATATTACTATTCATAAGGGTATGTTACTATTCACCGAAAATCTGGATTGTTCAATCAGACTCTAATTCAGTTACTGATCACAACTCTAGATGACAATTTTGTGAAATTCAGAACATAGTAGAGGTAATACTGTGTTTAATGGATAGATTATGAAATGAATTTAATATATATTTTTCAAAACCTTGAGTAGTTACATTCTCCCCTCGCTACAAAAATATCATCCTTGAAATTTTTTTTTTACAGTCTAGGCCAAAAATAGAAGGAGGTACTTTTCCTTCATGGCTTCCTCCAATTCCCATGTTGCCATTTCATACATATGGTTTCACCATAGTACCTTCACCCGATGTGTAGTCTTATTGAGTAGACCATTGTCTCTATGATCAACGATTTTCACTTGTTTCTCATCAAAGGAATGATCATCCTCCAACTATACCAGCTCTGAAGAGAGTACATGCGAGGGGTCGGGTATGTACTTCCTTAAGATGGATACAAGAAAACAAACTATGTACTTTTGACATTGTAGGTGGAAGTTCCAGCCGATATGCCACAACTATGACTAAAAAAAAGATCCCGAAGGGGCCGATATACCTGGGACATAGATTTCCATACTTCCCAAACCTCATGACCTTCTTCTATGGATATATTCATAGATATACGAGGTCCCAACATTGAATCCATTGTCTCTTCAATGGTTATCCTCATAACTATTCTATCGACTATGGGATTCCTTGATATGCTACCGAAGTGTTTTCACCTTCTCCACCATTTCATTGACCATTTCCTATCCTTTCATCTTATACTCACTGACTTCTTCCCAACACATCAGTGCTCTACACCTTTTCCCAAAAAGGTATTCATATGGTGCCATTCAGATGCTCGAATGAAAACTATTGTTGTAGGAGAATTAAACCAATGGAAGATGTTGGTCACATCCTCCTTTCAATTCCATAGAACATGCGCTCAACTGGTCTTCCAGGGTTTGAATATTCCACTCAGATTGGACATCAGTTTGAGGATGATAGGCCATACTGAATTTTAGTTCATTTCTTGGAGCATGTTGGAGACTTTTCTAGAACTTAGATGTGAATCTAGGATCACGGCTGGATACAATAGATAGTGTTACTCCATGCATCCTTACCACTTCATTGATGTTAATCCAAGTAAGTTCATCTAATGGGAAGTCCTATCGAATTGTGATAAAGTGAGTAATCATTGTAAGACGATCCACAACAACCCATATAGAATTGTTTCCTCCTGATTTTCATCGAAGTCTAGTGACAAAGTCCATGTTAATGTTCTCCCACTTCCATATTGGTATTGGTAGTGGTTGCATCATCCCCCTTGACTTTTGCCTCTCAGCCATCACTTCTTGGCATACCAAGAACTTTAATGTATATTCAACAATCTCTTATTTCATATTGTCCCAACAAATGCATTCTCGGAGATCTCGTTACATCTTTGTGATACTATGGTGTATAGATAAATTAGAGCTATGAGCATAATCCCATAGTAACATCTTTATCTCAGGAATAACGGGAACAGAAATCCACTTTCCAAATTTCAAAATGCCAACTTCGTATGCGAAGTCATTCAACTTCCCATCATTGATACCTTTAATTTTTTTTGAAACTCTTAATCATCTGCCTGAGAACATTTTATTCTTTCAAGTAAATAAGGTTTGAAAACCATTTGAAAACGTATTTATGTATTACCTACCTTGGTAATTCCCATATCTATCATTACTAGATCCATGAACAATAGATCCCTTTCTACTCTCATCTTGTTCGGAACTCCATGATCCTTTCTGCTCAATGCATCTTCTACCTTATTTTCCTTCACCCGATGGTACTATATTGTGCAGTCATAATATTTGAGTAGCTCAATCCACTTCTTTTGTCTCATGTTGAGTTCTTTACAAGATAATATATATATCAAAATCGTATGATCTATATATATCCCACATTTTTGACATAAAGGAAATTTCTCCAAATATTCCAAAAAAAATTACCACTACTAACTCAAGATCACAAGTTGGATATTTTATTCATGAAATTTTATCAATCTAGATGCATAGGTAATCACTCGATCATTCTACATAAGGACACAACCGAGTCCTTTCTTTAATGCATCACTATAGATAACAAACCCATCATTCCCCGATAGTATGGTTAGGATACGAGCATTCACTAACTAATTCTTAATTTCATCAAAATATTCTTCACATTCCGTAGTTCATATGAACTTAACCCCCTTTTAGGTGAGCATAGCCATTGGGTTGGTTAAACGGGCGATGTTCTGAACGAAATGTGGAAAATAACCTGCAAACAGAATAAAAGTATGTACCTCAGTTACGTTTTTTGGAGTAGGCCATTCTTGCACAACCTTTTTCATTGCAGGATCTATGGATATTCCAACCTTAGAGACAATGTGGACCAGAAATAAAAATGATTGGAGCCCAAAATCACACTATCTAAACCTCTCATATAAAGCTTTTCTTCTTAGAGTCTTTAAAATAGCGCACAAGTGATTTTCATGTTGTTTATAGATTTTAGATTACACCAGGACATCATCAATAAACACCACCACAATGTCATCAAGATATTCCATGACAACACTATTCATCATATCCATAAACACAGATTGTGCATTAGTTAGTCCAAAAGGAATTACTGTAAACTCGTAATGCCCGTACCTGGTTCAGAATGCTATTTTTGGAATGTCTTCCTTCCTCATAGGCAACTAAGGATATCCATATCGAAGATCAATTTTCAAAAAATATTGGGCTCTAGGAATTTGATCAAATAAGTCTTAAATTTATGTCATTGGGTACATATTTTTTATTTTAATATCGTTGATTTACCTATAATCAATGCACAACCTCATAGACCCATCATTATTGTTAATGAAAAGAACAGGGGATCCCAATGGATATACGATATGGTGAATAAAACCTTTATCACTCAATTGATCTTTTTGTTTCATTAGCTCCACTAACTCCACAATGGATATTCTTTAAGGGTTCATTGATATAGGCCTTGAAACTAGAATTAAGTTAATGGAAAACTCAATTTCCTCCTCTGGAGGATGTCCAGTTAAATCCTCTAGAAAGACATCAATAGACACTTGCACAATAGGTACATCTTATATTTGAACCCTCTTCTCCTCACCTTTAGTTATTGCATTCCCTTCCTCCCCACCAATTGAATTTAATAGAGCCACCGGGGGTGAATCTAGATGAGAATCAGATGGTGATGTTTTTTTCCTAAAGATAAGGGATTCCACACAATTCTCAAAAATTGTAACTTCATTATTCTTGCAATATATATTCACTTCATATTTTGACAAAAAATTCATACCAAGAATTATATGAAATTCAGTCAATGGAATGATGATAAAGTGAGAAACCAAAGCACATTTTGTGTCATGTGGGGGAGTAATTAACACGCCTTTGTTGGAAGGATACCTCTACATGGGGTTTGGACTAGTAACTCATTTCTGAAATCAAATTGTACAAATATAATCTTCTTAGAGAAATGGTAAGAAATAAATTAATGCTATGACCTAGAATCAAATAAATCATTTGATAAGTTTGATTAAATGATCAATGTAACTACCACAACTTCATAAGGTACTTCTACCTTTGCGGTTGTGACTTCATAAACTTGTCCTTTCTTCCTTGCCTTTCTTTAGGGAACATTTACCTGACGCTTATGACTATCATGTGCATAATGTCCCAACTCCCTACAATTGTAGCAAAAAACAATGGTATATTCTTTCTTTCCCTTACAATACTGAGACAGGTGGACTTTTTCTCTGCACTTTTAGCAGACTCCAATTCCCTTTAGAAAAGTTCCAGGGTGTTTCTTCCCACAATTAGTACATGATAGAAATTCAACTCTGCCCTTCTTCTCCATTTCCTTATTTCCTTTTCTAGAGTTTTCAGCATCCCTCTTCTTCCCATTATTTCCCTTAAAGTCATACGACTTAGAGAATTAATTTTTTGTCATTATAGCACTTGAGAATATATTTACATATGATGAGAAATTCTGGGAGACTAGTGCCCTTCGAGATAATGGTATTAAAATATCAATTAATCGATCTATTTTTCTCCATGGATTATGTATGTAGTCTAAAGCATGCCCTTCCAGCCTTGTAAAGTTGGCTTCATTCTTGGAAACATTTCCATCCTCCTTCGACCTCAGATTCAAAAATTTCCCCTCTATATATATTCTCTGTTCATGAGGGAAATATTCTTCCTCCTCCTTTGTGTTTTTGGATTAATGACCACCACCGATCCACATCTTTCGTTATATGACAAACTTCCATGAAAACCTTCTCTCTTTCATTACATCCCAAAGCAATAAATATCTTCTCAATGGAATATATCCACTACTCTGATATAAACAGGTTTATAGTCCCATTTAAGGATGGAGGTTGTTGTCGCATAAAATGATATTACATTGCTTTTCCACATGGTGGATCAGGATGCTTTATACAGGTAAGGTTGTTATGTATAACCTGAGTAAGTTGTCCCAGTATAGTTATGAGTTTCTAAACACTAGTCACATCACCAGATCCAACATCATTATCTTTCATCAGAGCAAAATCCCAATTGTGAACACGTGTGTTCATGAGATTTCCATTCCTTCCACTAAGCACCATCTCAAGATAATGGCATACACTAGATTAGGTTATGAATCATAATGTATAATCTTATCTTAACAAAATACTCAGAAAAATTGAAATCATATGCATGTCTAATACGATAATCACAAAAATGGTATCTTTGTGGAAAACATTACATTTATATCATTCATAAAGGCTTGTAATGAAAATGTGAATTCTCTTAAGCATATCCCCAGGATGTGTTGTAACTATAAGTAAAGAAAGGCATGTTATCGTGTACTAGGATACCCAAGGACAAGACCGAAACTCCTTTCTAGAGCTTTTAATCCTAGGTACATCTGTTCCAGAGCTACCTCTACCTACTCATATCAAGGCAGGGATATTTTTATTGAAAGATCAACATAATCTATTCCTTAAAAAAAATCAAGGACGTTCTGGTATGTTAATCCTCAAAGACTGACTTAAGTACTCTTCCCTATTATATATTTTCTAAATTTATTGTCCAAGTTTCGTACTAAACATTATCAGATACCAACTTTAAAGACCTAACCCCAGGTTCCCAGAGTCGGTGCCTTATTTGATTATATTTGCATAAACCAAGGAATGAGCATACCATAGGACCGAGTAGTTTATTATTTTTGGAAACAAGATTAATACATAATTACAACTTTACATCGTGAAATGAAAATACAATATAGAAACTCTTTATACATCATCCATAACTCATAAGTTATTTCAGCATATCATTCGTAATAATCTTTTTCATGTACTGAGAAAATGAAACATAATAAAGGGTTTAGCTCAAAAGCTCAGTAAGAGTAATAAATACAGTAGAATATATGATAACATAATGATTAGTCATGTTGAATAAATAAAAAAATATTCCTTTATCAAATAATAAACTTGATCACATTATGGAAAGAATAAGAGTTGAGTAAATATTTCCATAATATTACATAATAGAGGGTGTTCTACTAGTTGAATATCTACATGAACAATCAATACTATTTTCATAATGAGGGAATTCATAATTAATGACAACATAACCATACTGTCAAGGCCTCGTGATAGGAACATAAAAAATCATTTTGTCAAGTCCTTGTGCCAACACCGTAGTTTGTTTCATGAGACCTACCAATGCACCAAGGGGCTATAGTGGGCCCCACATGACAGTTATTATGTCTAATGCATTCCATATATGAACAGGGATAAACAATGTATACATTCAAATTTAATCTAATATATGAAATGTAAATAACTTTCCCTGAACATTAAGCATAAGCACTAACCATTCAGTGTAAATTCTTGACTGGTTTAAAGATAGCACATCCACATCAAAAATAATCATAAACTATTAAATTAAATATGGTAGAAGACACAATGAAATATTAGTCCTAATAACACATAATAATCAACAATAGTGTTTAAATAGATGATGATAGCCTTATGAAATCTTTATTTAATTCTTTAAATAAATACTCTTTCATACTGAAAAGAAGAGTTACTTTGGACAAATATTTGTTTTAAACTATATGTGAAGTAAGAAATTATTTTCTACTAATATGATTGATTTTATAAATATAATAGTTTCCAATAATATCTTAGAGGTTTCCCTTGAAAATAGGTAAGAAATTGAGATATTCCCTTGAATCGAGTTCGTATTTCGGAAACAATTTTGAATTATTCTTTTAAAACATGTATCTATCCATAAAATAAGGAAGGATTATGGTAGTGCTATATATATAGAACACTCATACAAGAATTTAGGATGAGTATAAAATAATACATAAAAATTTCATTGAGGTAATTAGGCAATGAATATAACCCGAATGGAAATGGAAGTTTGCGTGGAAAAGCCCTTACATTAAATCTGAATGTGTTCCCCTCATGAAATTAAGGTCATGGAATATGAAATTATACAAATTAATAACATAATTAATAACATATTCGACATTTATTTATTTTTTCATAATTCTGTTTAGATCATTTACGGTTTTATTGATACATTATTTTATTGAATTTCGTCTTTTCGGAGTTTTTTAATTCTTGATTTTCATAATCGGTTTACTTGTTTTTAAGTAATGAAGTTCGTGTGGAATGGTTTTAAATAACCAAAATCAAAACTAAATATTATTTATGAACATACAGAATTCTTAATGGTAATCTTTAACATTTTTTTAAATGGAATTTTTATTAATCATTAGATGAAATATTTATGACATTCACTTAGATTGTTTTAGTGGTATTTTGATTTTTTGGAACTCGTTTGGTCATACGATTTATTAATTTGTATGTTTTCCAGTTTATGAATATTAAATTGGTTTAAATAAATATAATACAGTCTATTTCAACTATAAAAATGGTTTCATGACTACTAAATAAGAATAAATTTATGTACGAAACATTGTCTTCCACGAAGGCTATAAATTGGAACGTCATGGATGTTGAATTTGTTTATGACAATAAAAGGAAGGGATTAAGAATATTGATGATGGTTCTTTGATTCACATGATATAATCCTAGTATATTGATGATACTGGAGTTATCATGGTAATTTGAATAGAGGAGGTGAGGAGAGAAAAAGAAAATAGATGAACTTGAAAATAAAATAAAATTGAGAGATCCCTTACGAAAATTCGGCAGCCTAACAGCGTCGTTTAAAATTTCATAAAATTAAATGGGGAGAAAAATGGTATATAATCATAAGGAAATCAAGAGGACAGTAATAGGAACACATAAAATCGAACTCCAATATATAATAAAGAAATTCAAAGTGATAACATAAAAGAAGTGTCGACTAAAAGAAGAGGGTGAATGATTCCCTTACCTTGTAGTGTAACACCTTGAACAAGATGGTTGGGACCTTTGGTGATTATGGAAACCTTGGGAGGACTCATAGAGAGTTAAAACCGCTAGAAATTCTAGGATGATGTATTGTTAATGAAATAAAACCATTCTATGAGTGGGTATTTATATAAAATGAGGGGTAGTTTTTTAATAATTTCAAATGGACACCTTATTAATGGGTTTTCCAAAACCATGGGCTTCCCATGGTATTTTCCCATGGTTTTATCCACTTAGGACACCTCATGTCATATGTTACTATACATAAGTCTACAATACAATTATTATGTAATTATGATGTCATTAAACAACTGAAAAATCAAAACCGTATTTTTACTATTCATGAAAAAATCAAGTATTTTAGAAAAATACAAAAAATTCACATCTAAACTTTTTTGACGTGTAGAATTAAAAAATAAACTCCACTTTTTAAATACAATTTTATAATATTATTAGTTTAATTTTTAAATAAAATTATAGTTAATTAAAAAATTAATAATTTTAAGCTATAATTAGTTTGATATCACCTTGAAATATTAATTAAGATATCATTATCATATTACCTAAATAAAATAAAATAAAATCATTATTAATTATTTATAGGGGTCATATTAAAATTCAAATTAAGATTCATAAGTGTATGTTAATATTCATGAAAAATAATGTTTGTTCTATCAGACTCTAAAAGAATTACTGTTTACAACTCTAGATGACAATTATTTGAAATTCAAAACACAGTAGATGAAAAATTTTTTAATGGAAAGAATATAAAATGAATTAAATATTTATTTTTCAATAACTTGTTGTGTTACATTTCCTATGTTGAAAAGAATTTTTGCATGTTGGGAAGTTATTATAAATCATTTTGATATATATTTTGTTCCTTAAAAAGTAGTGAAAGTCCAAGCTTTGTCTGACTTCCCTGCTGAGTACCCATTTTCTGAAGAAATATAACTAAATACAGAATTACCAGATAAAGAAATCATCTCTATTCCAGAAAACCCCCAAACATGGGAAATGTATTTTGATGGTGCTTCCAAATTTCCAATGGGGAAGAGAATGAAATTCCCTAATCTCTATAATGTTGGGTTAGGTATCATGATTATTTCCATAGAAAAGGTAGAATTGTGGTACATTTTTTCTATTATTTTAAGGTGGTACCAAGAATAAAGAAGAATATCAGGCTCTAATTGGAGGATTGGAATTGGAACTAAAACTATCAGTGTGTCACCCAGAGGTTAAGGGTTAAATAGAATTGGTAATAAAATTGATCTATGGGTATTAATCCATCATAAAAGTAGAGATAAATCCCTCTGTGTAATTATGTTAGAGGGTTAATGGATGAATTTCCCTCAAAACCAATATTTATTACTTCCTGAGGATTCAAAAATACCCATGCTGATGCATTGGAAAATGAAACTATAGCCCTAGAAGATCCAAATTGCGAAAATAATATCAGTATAATTTCTCATCATCACGTGTTTTCACCATTTATTAAATTTTGAATTGATGAAATAAATGAAATCATCCCCATTCACGAACCATTTCTTCCTACCTTGAGATGGATGACACCCATCCTAAAATATCTCCAAGAAAATGTAATTCCACTAGATAGAGAAGGAAAGGGGAATTGTTTATGATGAGAAGCAAATTTCACTCATCATGGTGACTCAAATAACATGAAGATCTTCTATAGATGAGGTTTCGATAGAATTATTCATAGATTCAATGATGGGATATAACCAGAACTATCATGAAATACTTACATTTAGGAACCTATGGTTCCCACTAGTATGGAATCATTCATTCTAATCAAATCCAAATTATTGGATACTTTTGACCTTTATGACACAAGATTACATGATTTCAATAAGAAGTGTCGATCCTTTCATGATAAGTACAACTTCATTCATCAACCCCCTAAGTTACAACATAAATCGAAATACTCCTGACCATTTTCTGTATAAGGGATGGATGTTTTAGGACCTTATCCTCTAGCTAAGGCCAAATAGTTCAATTACATCTTTACTACCACTAATTTCATCTCTAAATTGGTTAAGGAAATACCTATTAAAGAAGTTAGAGACAAAATAATTGTTTAATTTACTTAATCTAATATCATTACCTTATATGGTGTCTGTCATACCACATTGATGGAAAATAACACTAATTTATCTTCTGCTGAGGTATGTAATATATATTTTGAATACAATATCAAATCCCACAATTCATCCCACTATCACGAAGCTACAGATGGATAAAAAGAATATTTCAACAAAACATTTCCCAAAATACTCTAAAAGATGGTGTATAAAGATAAAAGGTATTTTCATGGCCGAATCTTGCATGACTTATGGGATTACATGACTTCTACCCTTACACCCCATGCACAACTCCATACTCATTGATTTACAGGAAAGAAGTAGTTCTTCCCATTTAATTTAAATTTCCTTTACTCTATGTTGTTGTTTCTGATCAACTCTTTATAGATGATAAATCTCAGAAGTGACTAGTTGAGCCTTCGAAATTGGATAAAAAGAGAATATATAATCTTCAACACCTGTAAGTCTATCAGAACCGAATTGCACAAGCTTTAAATTATAATGTTCTCCTCAATTAATTCCTCAATGTAGAATTGGTATTGGTACTTAGGACTCAAATTATTCTAGGAAAGAAGCCTCCAAAACATGATCCAAAGTGAGAAGGACCTTACTCCATAAATAAGGTCTACTCTAATGGATCATATTCTATAATATCAATGGATGGAGAACTCACTAAAACTCTAACCAATGAAAGGTTCTTGAAGAAATACTTTGTCTAATCACAAAATGTTCATCCTAGTTACATGAAATTAAACTACGTTACAACCAATGTCTTGGTCGCACTAAGTTAAACTACAAAGCACCATACGTCCATTCTATATGACGTTAAACTGCGTAGAATATTCATTCTTATTGCACGATGTTAAGCTACACAATAAGAGTTCCTAGTCACATGACCTGAAATTGAAAAACACTATTATCCCACAACACACAAAATTAAACTATATAGATAACATCTTCTTTATTTGATGTTAATAAATATCCTATGATAACACAAATTGGTATTACTTTAAGTACATAAAAAGATTAGAATATTTCATGCACAACAATTAGTTACATCATTTCCACTCGTTAATAGAACATGAACCCCATTTGTTACTATGTTTGAATCAGATCTGTATAGGGACCTCATTTCCAGAACTAAGTGTCACTTGATTCTCATTCCAATGATATACGTAGAGACACCCATATACCTTATATTGGGCCCATCCCCAACCATTAATGAAAAATATTACCATTTACTTTTAAATTATTAAATTCTATACGAGGGACCCTTTTAGAAAATATGGCTTGATTATCATACCATCTTGTATTTTATCCCAATAATTATTTTGGAATGTATTATACACCCTATTTTTCACAATATCATTCAATTGATGTGGGTAACAATCCTTTAGAACTATGTGTAGAAAAAAATTTATTCCAATATTATATGTAATGACACCTATGTCTTATCCACTTGTCCAGCTGCAATATTTTTATCATTTCATGCCAATTAATTTTCTTCCAAGCCCCATGATGTTATGTTAGATGGAAATTTTAAAGTAATATTTTTTGATTAATCCATTCCCCTAAAAAGATACATTGTGACAACGAGATCTTCTATCTTGGGTCTAGATACAATTTTTAAAAAGTATCTTCACCCTCTGGGTATAAAACCTTCACATGGAGTACCTTAAAAAACTACACGTGTCTTGATTCTTGCCTCATCAAGATATGTAGTGATTCTCAGATCTCCAATCCTGGGTCCAACTACAATTAATCATTAAGCCTCTTTTCATATTATTTATTAATTAGATCTACATAGGGAACTAGTTAAATTCTACATGAGGTTCAATTTGTTCCCAAAATGCTATTCTTATGATCAATTACAATTTTTCATTAATGCCAAGTCATCCACATCTTTGCTGCATGACGATAAAAGGCATGGAAGGAACTATGTGTGGATTTCATCTAATTCTAATGAGATACATAGTGACACACATATCATCTATCTCGGGACCATCCAAAAATAAAATAAAATTCCACTTTCCATATATATATGAATAAAGCCTTCACATGGAACACATCAATAATAATGTGTGGCTTGATTGACAACCCAATGAGATTTTTAGTGACGATCGAACAACCAATCATGGTCCCAGTCGGGATTTTTGGAGATAACACCCCCTTCCTTTTCCCTAAATATGATTAAGATATTTATAAGGATATCTTCATGGAATTTTTAATTAATTCCTATTACAATAAGATATATGTTGATGCCAATACTTCTTCAATCAGGCTGAACCATCATACTATAAAATTTTAAAAGCCTTATTACCCACATCAAAACATGATTGATATGAAAAAATATTTCGAGAACTATGTGTCTCTTGATTCTTTCCCTATAAAGATATGTTGTGACACATGGGTCCTATCCTATACTCCAGCTACAATATTCTTCTTTTTACATCAAAATCACATCACATCCTCATAACATGATGATAAACTGTACATTTCTTTAAGAACAACATGTGGCATACTTTTCATCCATATGAGATACATAGTGACATCTAGATTTTCAATCCTAGTCATTTCTTCAACATGATATGAAAACACCTCTATTCTCCCTTGTATGATTCAGATATATATAATGAGATCCAAGGAAACTTTTTACCTTATACATTAACTTTTAGTAGATAGAACTACATGTGGTTTGACTCTTTCTATGACATGATACATAGAGGAACGTATGTCCTATGCCATTGTCCATTCCAAATTTAAAATTAAAATTCTCCCTCTCCCTTATACAGTTGAGAGTCTTTGCATGAGTCTTTATTTTGGGTCCTCTACATAGAGATCCTACTAAGGAAACAAATTTATCTCCATTATACATATGAGTTAGGTCAATGTACAAGACCCATAAATCATGGCTAATTTCCATCCAAAAACGTCCCTTGTATATTGGACATTACTCGTTTCACATTTTATTCTCCCAATGTTGAATAATTTAAGATATTCATAATCATTATTTGTTTTTTTTGTGAATAATTTCTAATACTTGAGAGCTCGTTTTCATTACATTGCAGTACCTTCCCCCTCAAGTGGCATTGCATTAATGACCCACATAATGGACCCATTAGTCAAAAGATGTCACTTTTATGCTATAAAACATATTCCCTGGTTCTCCCAACATAATAAAACCCCCATAATAAGTTTTTCAAATATATTTAACTTTATTATTTGGAAAATATTCTTTTATACCCTTTAAACATTAATGACAGTATGTGTGAACCTATATTTTAAAATGATCACCCTTTTAATATTTCTCCCATTCCCTTTCTCCCGACCTAAATGCCTCCAAGTCAATGGTTTAATCATTTTACATCTCTATAATTTCAAAGAATATTGGTATGACTGTGGGCCATTCGACCATATATCCTATATTATTCCTTTAATATTATGGTCCTAATCATTTTACCTAAAACTACAAGAACAATAATTCCTATGTTTAGTTCAAACCCTCATATAGATCATATATATATGATTAATTGGAAAACACAACTTGAAATACTCCTTTAATATTCAAGTATTTTTTTCAATAAACTAGAGTATTTACTTGGGAAGATCTAAAACTCCATAAACCTTCCATGAATTTTAGAAAATAGAATTCCAGAATTCTTGAGAGCTCTATTATCTAACTATATAGTATACTCCCTAGTTGGACTTGCATAAAATTCTCTAATATAACAGGCATGTCAAGATAAGTATGCCACTATTTGGCTATGCAGCACATTCCCTAATTGCATTGGCATAATATACCCCCATAACATGTTTTTACAATAGTGTTAACTTCATTCTTTGAAGAGACCACCTGTAATGAAATTAACCCCTTTTAATATATCACTATTCAGATATAGAAATCCCCATGTAACTGCTTAAAATTATCCCTTTATGTACTTGAATATGGTAGAAAATGTCCCAAAAAGTCCCCAACAATTGGGAATCCATCCAATCTGTTGTCAAATATAAAGAACTAAATTCAAATCCCTACAACATCCTTGATGTATGAAATTAAACTACACAATGTAATGTCCTTTTGGCATGAAATTAATGTAGATACCCAAAGCATAACGTACATGGAAATTACATTACTTTTATGGAATACTTAGTATTTAACAAAAAACACACACACAAGGACTGTAATAGTTTAGTGTCTTTGGAAACTCAGAATATAATCTTCTAATCGTGGTGAAAGATCTTCAACATCTCCCATAACGATCTTCCTTTTTTTACCTAAAACCATTCTTTATATCCTAGGGAAAATAAAACATAAAAGGGTGAGCTCAAATTCTCAACAAGGGTAAATAAAAGAAATATCAATCACATCATATTCATAAGAACATAACATTTTGGAAATCTTAACCTGCAAAAGAGATCATAATATCATAACATGGGATAAATCATAGTAGTGAAATGTAATCCCAATAATCATAACTTAAAACATGAAACTTTGTATCATACACACATAATCATAGAGAATCATTTCTTATTAGTCAACACTCATTTCCAAGACTATCTTAGTGGACAAAGTCCATTTCTGAAATGAGTTCATTCCTTGTTTCAGTCCTGTTTCACTGAACCGGTTTAACCTGCCGTTCCATCCATGTCTATCTCATGAGATATAAAATCATTACCCAATGCATTGGAGGGAGATATAGTTCCCACCCATATCATAATTATACCATTCATATGTGTGCCACAAAATCATAAATCATACATCATTGCATAAGCCATGTAATAAAAATGGGATTCTTAAACAACATGACATCATAAAACAATTCATATAAGATAAAGGAATTCATAAAAATAATTCCTTCACAAAATAATCAAATAAATGTAATAATAAGGATATAAATATAACCCTATATTATCTTAGATGGAAAATAATTTTGATAAAACACATGAACTCCATTTTTGAGGAAAGTATCCTTTCTAATTCAAAAACTTTTTCCTTTATTAACATGTCATACAATTTAAACTAAAAGAATTTGATTAAAAATAAACTTGAAAACATGTAAAGGAAGCTTCTTGGAAATAATGTTTTAAAAATCCATTCATGCCGTATAAGTTAAAATAACATTCTTATCGTACTTTTGTCGGAAAAGTCAAAAAGTACCTCGTACGAAAAACAACAAAAGATTCCTTTCATATCATTTACTATAAACTCACCAAAGGGTAAAAATGGATTTAAAAAATTGTAGGTGGATGGAAATAATATTACATATTGGGGAAACATGGATGTGGATTATAAAATAAACCCCAGTAAATTCCAAAGTATAAACAATCTCGGATAAAAATGAGATTGTGATATTTCCCTTACCTTAGGTCTGATTTTATTCGTATGTGTCCGAAACTCCTTTATAATGATTTAAATAATGTAATTTACTTGTTCCAGAATCATTATCCTTGTTATGATATCATATATGGTTCACTTATGACTTTATATTACCCGTTATTTTGTAAATTCCATGTTAAAGAGCGTTTTGGGTAAAATCGTTACATTTGTCGTCCGTGTTTTGACTTGTAATTATTCATATGATTACTTAGATCATGATTAATTAATTAAATAATATAAAACATGATTTATATATAATATATATTCATAATATACATATATATAATAGATTAGTAGATGGAAATAAATACACCGTTCATGGAGATGGTAGGCCGTACGTACGCATGAACGCTGTTTTCGTTTTCTTATTGAGTTGAAGGGAATTAAGTAGATGACATAAATATATATACACATAAATCTAGTATCATTATTAAGTAATATATTTCTTGATTACTTATTATATATACTTTATAATCATTCATGAATGGTTAACTTGGAGAATGAATCTCATCACGTCGTGGAGACGGTAGTCCGTACGTACGCACGAGCGATGATATCGTTCTCATGATCGTGAAATTGTATTGGAGTGTATGTATACTATTTCAGAATCAATATAACTTTAAAATAATCATATATAGTTATTATTTAAACCATTATACCCATCCAAGTAAGGTGGTGGTGGAAAATAGATTACACCGCGACGTGGAGACGGTATTTCGTACGTACGCACGCGCGGTGATTTCATCTTCCATAGGATGGATAGATGGTGAAATATGGTTGTTTCATAATTATAATAACATATCAGTATATGAGTGATACTGATGTTATTACTTCATAATGAAACAACTAAATAAGAAGAATTTGAAGTTGAAAAAAAATTGAAAGAATCGGTAACAGATATTACCTCTTCTTTGACATGCCTCTTTGAATCATCCTCTTTGGGTACTAAAATTGGTATTTGAAGAATACCAGGACCTATAGGATGTTTCTAGGGAAATTTAGAAGGTAAATGGGCAGGGATTGGCCGAGTTTGAAGGCTAAAATTGGTGTGAGGAGGAGAAGGAGGAGGTTCCCTTTTATAAGGGAGGAGAGGGGAACCTTTGGAAATCTTAAAAATATTAATTTATAATAAATCTATACCCACATAAAAACCACCAAAAATGACTCATTTTATAATATAAGATGAGATATGGTTTTAATCACATCATCCAATAAAATTTATACGTGTTAGGAAATTATTTTAAATATTATCAACTTGATTTATCCTTACTTAATTAATTTAATTTTATTTGTGGTAATAACATTTCTAAATTTTAAATTATAACAAATAATTAATTATTTGTTGTGAATTGTCCATAATTGGATACTTTATAACATTATATACCATTTAAAGTTAAATTTATAATTTTTATATATTTTTGTGATTTTTAAACAATTTTAAAATATGTTATTTTTATAAAATAACATTATTCTCAATTTTGACACTATTCATTTATTTGAATTTAAATAAAATACATACAGAAGAAATGTTCTAACTAAAAGATTTAATAGATTAATAATAGGTCATATGTATCTATAAAATTAGTGGAGAACATTAAATAGTTCATATAATATTTATTTTATTATTTTTAAAACCAATTATTTGGTTTATCTCTTAATAAAATAATTACAACAACATTTTCCTATAATTATTTAATATACATATTTGTTGCATTAAATTTAAAAATAAAATCCTATGACGATTATAAATCTATTTCCTTTCACAATAATACATTTACCAGAATTTATCATCTTAAAATAACAATATTTAAATTGATATATTTATTAAATTAAGAAGGTGACAACTTTGGCATCATTTAAAAAAAATAATATAAGTGTCATAATCACTATTATAAGACTACAAACGGTTATATATTAGGTCATTGGATGATTATGGTATATATATATACTACCAATAAGTTTTGTTCAGGATTGTGGAACTTTTAATGGGTAATAGTATTTCAATAAAAACTATATTACTGATTTTTCACTTAATAAATAATTTCTACATCATTAATGTATCACCATTAATGACAATTATTTAATCCCTAAAAATTCTAAATAAATTATCATGATGTAGATAATTTTTTTATATTTCTGGAGACTATTCAATTTCTAAGTTTCATGAAGTTTATCACTAAATTAAAATTAATATACTTATAATATTTAAGAGAGTGACATGTTGTCACTTTCTTTGGTTTTAATAATAATTAAGTTATTTTCATGGAAAAAAGTCCATTAATTGATTCTAATATGACCCTTAGGTGATATGGGTCTACTTTTAGTCATCCAATAGTATTTTTTCAGATGTTAGGGTAATTTTATAATCTTATATTTACCCTTCATTACCTGATTTACCTTTAACTATGCTAAATCAAATTTACCGTAGTTACTATTCATAATGCCCAAAAATAAAAATTAGTCTATTAATATAATTTGAACCCACTGATTCCAAATATGGAATTTATTTTTCCATGTTATATACACAGAAGTTTTATAAATTAAATTAAAATTAATCCCGTTGTCGAAAGAAAACGGGTTTTTGTTTAAAACATTTCAAAAGATTGAATTGATTTAACCTACGAATTCAAGGTAAAATCAATGCTAATGACATAAATTATATTAAATGGTAAAAATATATTCTATTTATACTTTTAAACCATTCAATATTATAATTTATCCATATAAATTATTGCGATGAAAAAAGTTGTTTTTAATTAAAATATAGCGTGTTTTTACTATTCATTAAAATATGAAAGTTACCAGAATAATATGAAAAATTTATCCAAAGTAAACTATTATTTCTTGATTCCAAATAAGAATTTTATTCTGTGAAATCAAACTTATAAAAATTTCAAAAACTAGATTTAATGTGGGTGTGCCATCAAAAGGCGGCAAAACTGCATTTTTTGAAAAATACTTATTTTACCTGAAAAATTTATTTTGTTCTTATACCATGTTCTATAAAATGTGTAAGATGAATAATAATGTTATAAAATTCATATTTTAGTTAATACTATTCATAAAGGCTAGTTCATAATAATATTATAATAATATATCGTTGTTTAGTAAAACCTGGTATTGCGTACAACACACGCTATCGAGGAAGGTCGCGATTGCGTGTAATGCAAGCCAAGTCAGGGTTGCGTGTTGTGCAAGAATCCTTCGTTGATTCATATAAAATAATCCACCCATATTTCATTTATACATTGAATATATATATATATACACCCAATGTTTCCTAGAATAACTATTATTGAAATTGTGTGTAACACGATCCAAGAATAGTGTTGCGTATACTGCAAGCTAATACTGTGTTACAAGGTAATATTGGTGTAGCATACAACATAAGAGATTAATGAAATTAAAAGAATATAAAATCTCAGGGTGTTACATTCTACCCCCCTTAAAATGAATTTTTCCCTCGAAATTCATCGGGGATATAAATGGTTTACTACTCGAAATTTTCTTTAATATAAACCTACATCGTAAAAAGGAATACCAAAACCAGTCTTAAAAAAAGTATGAAACGTAACGGTTACCCAAATAAACTAATTATTGGGTTTCAACATAGGTGAAAATATAGATATGGAAGAGAAATCTAACCATCATGTTCTGATGGAGAGTGGTAGAGAACATGGCTATGAAAAATCCATCAATCACAATTCCATAGATTTATGACGATCTAAGGTACCATAAGATTCATCAGATATAAGGGCACTAGGAAAACATTTTTGGTTTTCAAGATCATTTAACTAATGATGATGAAATTGGAATTAGAAGAAATAATTTCGTGATTTTGGTACAGTCTCACCATTAGTCTTTTTTTTGACAATTTCCACATAATCTCTTAAATAAATGAAGTTGAATTTGTCATTTGTGAAGTGTTATCAGATAATGTGATAGAATGATGGGTCATTCCATCTGTCTTAAACAAACGGTTAGAAGAGTTATAAAAAAAATACATAAGTCCATATATACTGAGATTAATCATATATGGTTCCTAAAATGGACTTATACTTCATATATCATACTGATTAATATAATAAAACTAGTTTCTACTAAATAGGGACTTCCTGTAGGCCAGTGGTAAGCGATAAAGGACAATCACACTTCGGTTGTGGGTGAGATTCCCACAGCCTTGTCCGACGCGATGGGCTGTCGCCCATCCTGCAGGTTATCCTTTTTTTAAAACTACATTAATATAACATCCCATCAATAATATCAAAAAAATAGTTCTATCCTTAAACAATACTAACTTATGTCCAACGTAATCCATTCTAATATTTAGGCTTATCTAAAATACTTTGCTCCAAGCTCATAGTATAAGGAAAACGATTACTTGAAATGTCATCAACCAAGCATGTGAATACCATTATTTATCCCCCATATATCTTGTTGGTCACATTCCAATCATGTGAATACTTTAATCATGTATTCTCTTGAAAATGAATACCCATTAAACCTTAGTGAAAACATGAATGATGTCAAAATTTGACTCCTTCCACATACCAAAATCCAAAAATTCTATATACTCAAACCATGATATAACCTTATCCTTATATCATCCATGAGCTCATGAAAACTATCAAACATTTAATTTTCTTTTTATCCCTTCATTATGTGCATATAATATACATTCCAAAAATATCTGAATAACCTTTCATGGATACTGGTACCATTAATCATACACTTTCAAAACTCAAGGAAAGACAATAGTGTAACAATCCTTAGATGTCTCTTTATTCCATTGTACCATGATATATCTTATACAACATTACACTTGATAAACATGTAATCATTCCACTACATTCTTAAACCATTGACCAAGCTTCAACAATTCTTTCATCTCACATGTCATTTTTAGTCTCTTCATCATCATCAACATAAATACTACCCATACGACCATACTGATTCTCTTCATGAGACTTTACCTTAGGGAATTGGTTTTCATAATTCCCATACATTACACATTTAAAACATTAAACCATTTTTTATGTCATAGCAATACCATTATCCTCATCCATGGTGTTAACTGAACCTTTTCCTTTGCACATACTGTCTTTGTGTCCTTCTTTTCCACACGCAAAGAATCTTCCAGTTCCCTTGAAACAATCTCCCTGATGCCTCTTCCCACATGATTTACATGAGGGAAATTTAACTTTCATTCCTCTATGATCATCATGAAACTCCATCTTTCTCTTATTATCTTTTTCGGAAAACTTACCAAAGTTGAGATTATTAATCATATTATGAGATTGCTGATTAGGCATAACAACGATGTTTGGACTTCAAATCCCATTTCATTTGGTTTCTCATGAAGAATATCATTCCATTGTCCGTCATATCCTCCATTATCATGAATCTTCCTGTTTCCAGCCATTTTCTAAAACTCAAAAATAATAGTGTGAGAGGAAAAAATCATGCTAGAGAAAACAACATAGTAAAGGGGGATAACCCTCAATATCTATCATCTTAGGTTAAATTCTATGATTTTTACCGTAGTTATAGGACTATATCCTATACGTATACTTAACCTTAGGGACATCCCTAGACATACCTTAGAAATATATCTAGGGATCTCTCTAAGTTCTCGCATCCTAGTTTCCAAAGGTTGACTAAACCTTTTCTCTGATACCAACTGTAAATACCCGAAGCTTAATGTACATGGACATTACATTACTTTTTCGGAATACTTAGTACATAAAAAAAACACACACACAAGGATCTTAATAGTTTAGTGTCTTTGGAAACTCGTAATATAATCTTCTAATCGTGGTGAAAGATCATCAACATATCACATAAATATCTTCATTTTTTTTACCTAAAAAATTTCTTTATATCCTGGGGAAAATAAAACATAAAAGGGTGAGCTCAAATTCTCAGTAAGGGTAAACAAAATAAATATCAATCACATCATATTCATAAGAACATAACATTTTGGAAATCTTAACTAGCCAAAGAGATCATAATATCATAACATGGGATAAATCATAGAAGTGAAATGTAATCCCAATAATCATAACTTAAAACATGAAACCTTGGGGAATACACACATAATCATAGATAATCATTTATTATTAGTCAAGACTCATTGCCAAGACTATCTTTTTGGACAAAGTCCATTTCTGAAACGAGTTCATTCCTCGTTTCAGTCCTATTTCACTGGATCGGTTTAACCTGCCCTTCCATCCATGTCTATCTCAGGAGATATAAAATCTTTACCCAATTAATTGGAGGGAGATATAGGTCCCACCCATCTCATAATGATACCATATATATGTGTGCCACAAAATCATAAATAATACATCATTGCATAACCCATGTAATAAATATGGGATTCTTAAACAACATGACATCATAAAACAATTCATATAAGAAAAAGGAATTCATAAAAATAATTCCATCACAACATAATCAAATCAATTTAATAATAGGGATTGAAACAGAACCCTATATTATCTTAGATGGAAAATAATTTTGATAAAACACTTGAACTCCATTCTTGAAGAAAATACCCTTTCTACTTCAAAAACATTTTCCTTTATAAACATGTCATACAATTTAAAATAAAATAAGTTGATTAAAAATAAACATGAAAACTTTTAAAGGAAGCTTCTTGGAAATAATTTTTTAAAAATCCATTCATGTTGTATAAGTTAAAAAAACATTTTTCTCGTACTTTTGTCGGAAAAGTCAAAAAGTACCTCGTACGAAAAATGACAAAATATTCTTTTCATATCATTTACTATACACTCACCAAAGGGTAAAAATTGATTTAAACATTTGTAGGTTGATGGAAATAATATTACATATTGAGGAAACATGGATGTGGATGATAAATGCACCCCAGTAAATTCAAAAGTATAAACAATCTCGGATAAAAATGAGATTGTGATATTTACCTTACCTTAGGTCCGATTTGCTTCGTAAGTGTCTGAACCTCCTGTATAATGATTTAAATAATGTCATTGACTTATTCCAGAATCATACTCATTTTTATGATATCATATATGGTTCACTTATTACTTTATATTTCCCGTTCTTTTGTAAATTCCATGTTAAGGAGCGTTTTGAGTAAAATCGTTTCATTTCTCTTCCGTGTTTTGAATTTTAATTATTCATATGATTAATTAGATCATGATTACTTAATTCCAGAATATAAAACATGATTTATATATAATATATATTCAGAATATACATATATATAATAGATTAGTAGATGGAAAGAAATACACCGTTCATGGAGACGGTAGGCCATACGTACGCATGAACGTTGTTTTTGTTTTCTTATTGAGTTGAATGGAATTAAGTAGATGCCATACATATATATACACATAAATCCAGTATAATTATTATTTCATATATTTCATGATTACTTATTATATATAATTTATAATCATTGATGAATGGTTAACGTGGAGAATGAATCTAATCGCGTCGTGGAGACGGTAGTCCGTATGTACGCACGAGTGATGATATCATTCTCATGATCATGGAATTGTATTGGAGTGTATTTATACTATTTAAGAATAAATATCACTTTAAAATAATCATATATAGTTATTATTTACACCATTATACCCATCCAAGTAAGGTGGTGGTGGAAAATAGATTACACCATGGCGTGGAGACGGTATTCCGTACGTATGCACACACAGTGATTTCATTTTCCATAGGATGGATAGATGGTGAAATATGGTTGTTTCATACTTATAATAACATATCAGTATATGAGTGATACTGATGTTATTACTTCATAATGAAACAACTAAATAAGAAGAATTTGAAGAAGAAATAAAATTGAAAGAATTGGTAACGGATATTACCTCTTCTTTGAAACGCCTCTTTGAATCCTCCTCTTAGGTTACTAAAATTGGTCTTTTAAAAATAGCAGGACCTCTAGGATGTTTCTAGGTAAATTTAGAAGGGAAATGGGTAGGTATTGGCCGAGATTTAAGGCTAAAAGTGGTGTGAAGAGGAGAGGGAGGAGGTGCCCTTTTATAAGGGAGGAGAGGGGCACCTTTGGAAATCTTAAAAATATTAATTTATAATAAATTTAACCCCACTTAGAAACCTCCAAAAATGACTCATATTCGAATATAAGATAAGATATGGTTGTAATACCATCATCCAATAAAATTTAGACATGTTATGAAATTATTTTAAACATTATATACTTCATTTATCCTTACTTAATCAATTTAATTTTATTTGTGGTAATAACATTCTAAATTTTAAATTATAAAAACTAATTACTTATTTGTTGTGAATTGTCCATAATTGGATACTTTATAACAATATAGACCATTTAAATTTAAATTTTAAATTTTTATAGATTTTTGAGATTTTTAAACAATATTAAAATATGTTATTTTTATAAAATAACAATATTGTCAATTTTGACACTATTCATTTATTTGAATTCAAATAAAATACATACAGAAGATATGTTCTAACTAAAAGCTTTAATAGATTCATAAAAGGTCATATGTATCTATAAAATTATTGTATAACATTAAATAGTTCTCATAATATTTATTTTATTATTTTTTAAACCATTTATATGGTTTATCTCTTAATAAAATAATTACAACAAAAATTTTGTATAATTATTCAATATACTTATTTGTTGCATAAAAATTAAAAATAAACTCCTATGATGAAGATAAATCTATTACCTTTCACAATAATACTTTTACTCGAAATTATCATTTTATAATAACAATATTTAAATTGTTATATTTATTGAATTATGAAGGTGAAAACTTTTTCATCATTTAAAATAAAATAATATAAGTCTTATAATCACTATTATAAGACACCAAATGGTTATATATTAGGTAATTGGATTCTTATGGTGTATATATATACTACCAATAAGTTTTTGTCAGGTTTGTGGAACTTTTAATGGGTATTATTATTTCAATAAAAACTATATTACTGATGTTTTACTTAATAAATAATTTCTGCATCATTAATGTATCACCATTAATGACAATTATTTAATCCTTAAAAATTCTAAATAAATTATCATTATGTAGATAATTTTATTAGATTTATGTAGACTAATCATGTTTGAAGTTTCATGACGTTTATCACTAAATTAAAATTAATATACTTATAATATTTAAGAGAGTGACATGTTGTCACTTTCTTTGGTTTTAATAATAATTAAGTTATTTTCATGGACAAAAGTCCATTAAACGATTCTAATATGACCCTTAGGTGATATGGGTCTACTTTTAGTCATAAAATAATATTTTGGCAGATGTTAGGGTAATTTTATAATCTTATATTTACCCTTAATTACCTGATTTACCTTTAACTATGGTAAATAAAATTTACCGTAGTTACTATTCATAATGCCCAAAAATAAAAAGTAGATTATTAATATAATTTGGACCCACTGATTCCAAATATGGAATCCATTTTTCCAAATTCTATACACAAAAGTTTCAGAAATTAAATTAAAATTAATCATGTTGTTGAAAGAAAACAGGTTTTTCTTTAAAACATTTCAAAAGATTGAATTGATTTAACCTATGAAATCAAGGTAAAATAAATGATAATTACATACATTATATGAAATGGTAAAAATATATTCTATTTATACATTAAAACAATTCAATAATATAGTTTAACCATATAAATTATTGCGATGAAAAAAGTTGTTTTTAATTAAAATATAGTGTTTTTTAACTATTCATCAAAATATGAAAGTTATCAGAATAATATGAAAAATTTATCAGAATTAATTTTTTATTTCATGATTCCAAATAAGAATTTTATTTTTTCAAATTGAACTTATAAACATGTCCAAAACAAGATTTAAAGTGGGTGCTCCATCAAAAGGCGGCAAAACTGCATTTTTTGAAAAATACTTATTTTACCCGAAACAATTATTTTGTTCTTATACCATGTTCAATAATATGTGTAAGATGAATAATAATGTTATAAAATTAAAAATATAGTTAATTCTATTCATAACAGCTAGTTCATAGTAATATTATAATAATATATCGTTGTTTAGTAAAACCCGGTATTGCGTACAACACACGCTATCGAGGAAGGCCGTGATTGCGTGTAATGTAAGACAAGTCAAGGTTGCGTGTTATGCAAGAATACTTTTTTGTTTCGTGTAACAGAATCCAACCATATTTCATTTATTCATTGAATATATATATATATACTCAATGTTGCGTAGAATAACTATTATCAAAATTGTGTGTAACACGATCCAAGAATAGTGTTACGTATACTGCAAGCTAATACGGTGTTGCAAGGTAATCTTTGTGTAGCATACAACACAAGAAATTAATGAAATTAAAAGAATATAAAATCTATGTGTGTTACAATTAAACTAAATATAATATTATAAAAATATCTTAATTTATATACTTCATGACATGAAACAACACAACATAATGTCATTGTTGTAGGACATGAAATTGCATTGCATAATGTTTTTACTGCAGAACATTAAATTGCACATCATAATTTCCGAAATCTCATTTCTGAAAAATGTATCACCATTCACACATATAATTATTGATGTATTGCCTTCTCATTCATGGCTTATATGGGAATATATGTCACTCTTATTCTCAAAAATATTTCCTATGAAAATACACCCTCTATGGTCTTCAGACATCCATATCTTAAAAACCATTTTCTATCATAATTAGAATGTTCTGATTCAAAGGAAATCTTTTACATGACTATGTAATATATTCCCCAATTTTCGTTTCCAATGTTTCCAACATAATGGGTTTTTTCAGCATGAGAATTCAACTATTAAATCCTGAAACGCATACCCTAATTGGACATACATAATACATCCACTATAATGGGGGTTTTAAGTGGTGGTAACTTCACTCTCATTCAAGACCTCTATTATTCTTATTTTTCATGTTTTATATTTGGTGACCATAAAAACCATGACTCAAGATTTACCTTGGAAGTATTTGAATATTATCAGGAACTTCGTAACCATACGACCATATTTGGGGTTGTTAAATCACAAATTTCATGGTCCAAGTTGTTCAACCTAAAACACTAGACATATTAGTCTCACATTCATGACTTTTAATAATTAACAAAAAGAGACATAGTACTCACTAGGATGAAAACATGAAAAGGGAAATATAGATTATAGACAAATATAAACTCACAAGACCAACACTCTATATTGTTTAGGAAATATCGAGCAATAAAAATTAAAAAGACACAATGTTTGTACGGTTTTCCTTATGAACATAGAAACAATCCATCTATTCTTTCTAAAACTCTAGGATTAGGTAAAACAAAGAGTAAACTCTTTATAGTCATTTTATTTAGGATTATATTATGTAAAGATGTGGTGCAATGAAAATAAGATTTGATGTTGTGATTATAGAAATAAATAATGTATGAACACATATATATGAATGGAGAAAAAATAATTTTCATTTATATTGAAAAAATTTAGGATCAACCATAGAATTGAGTCTGTCTTCCATGTATTATAAGAAGCCTTCAATTGGACTCTTCATTTGTTGAAAAACATCATGAGCCCTCTCACCCGCTTTCTAATGCTCAGTCCATTGAGCAGCTTCAGCCTCCATGGCCTAATGATGTGCGTCTATGGGAGTTGAAATGGCAGTATCCCATAAATTAGACTTCTCCAAATGATTGGTTCAATTTCTTTAACCAATTTTGATCATCATCCATTTTTTGTTAAAGATTCATAATTTCATTCATTATCTCCTTAATTTGCAGATTAAATTTTGTGAACTTTTTTCATGGATTGGATTCCGCCACAAACACTGCAGCTTAAAAACCCTGACCATAGGTTAGTAGTTTGGACATTACATGATCATGTTTTCATTTGTGTTCTTTCTATCTCTATGGAATATTATCCTTCACTATATTATAAATTATGTGATAATCAATTCCACAAAATCCTTGTATGCTAAATATGACTATAACTTAGAAAACAAGTGAGGGAATATCATCCAAAGGCTTCTTAGATATTATCTTCCAAATTATATACCATGTATTGTTAGATGTGATTGTAATAGAAACCTATAGCTCTATGTCACAATCAGAATCACTACCATGTGAAAAATCATATTCCATAATCAGATCACTCAAAGTGGTTCTTATCTTTTCTAATTTCAATTCACTAGATGCTTCAGACTATATTGTTGATTGCGGTAACAAAAAGGCTTCATCTTCAGACCTAACCATCAGATCTCATATCCTTATATAGGTAATTAGAATGATTGATAGCTCCAAAAGTGTATCAATAACAAATCATGATGAATAAAATCAATGAAATTTACCTAGTAATATGTTGGCTACTAGATTATATTTCTCCCTATTATTCTCATCTTCATTAGTTTGGGAATGTACTTCTTAGGAGAGTGGAATTCTCCAGACCATTCTTAGTCACTGTCACCAGAGGCTATGGAGCATCTCCCAACACTATATTCTCAGTTAGTACATTTCCAATGTAAATAGATGCATGATGGAGTGGGATTCCCCATTCATGAAGGGTCTTCACAATGTTATCTACAGACAAGACAACATAAATTGATCTTTGATGTGTAATATAATATAAGAGAAAAATTATGTATTGTAAATTAAATAATGATAACTTACGTCCTTTCATCTCGTCATTGAAGTTCCCAAAATCCTTGTTGAAACCTAGAAAATCAATGTTTGGATTAATAGTGTCCATTATTTTAGCATATACAACTTTTTATATCATATCACCTTAACCATTTATGTTTTCCGAAAATCACTGATTGCTGGCCAAATTGGCTCTACTGGAATTCTATTCCAACAACTCTTCAACTACTTCACCGTTTTTAGGCCTTGTTTAATCAGAATCTGCATGAGAACCTTCCTCAAGCTACCCAAGATAATAGCTCCTTCCTTCAAGAGCTTTAAAAGTATCAACATCAATTGTCACAGAATCCTTCATCACAGACAACAGGTATGAGATATTATATAGATAAGTATGAGAAAAAAACTTTTGATACCTAGAATAATGGTCATCTTCTTTTCATTGAAATAAGAGAATATTTGACCACATCCCTTGAAACTTCATTAATTAATGAAACACATTCATCAGCACAAATCTATACTTCTCATGAGTTTTCCTTCTTAGGATTTAATGGACTAGTATCCCATACCATTAGATAATAATGTAATTTTTATCCTATACAAAAAGTAATCATGATTCGTAAAGTATTTCAAGTAGGTTTGGATAACAGATGACAACATGAATAATAACTTTTGTGCACTTTCTAGAACAACTTTCATTCCCTCTTGAATTTATTTTCATAAGATAAATCAGAAATTGTAATATTTTTCATGAAAATAGAAACATGAGGTAATGGCTAATAACTTACCATATATGTTACATTTATCATGGTTCTCCCTATGTAAAGTTATAGATACCAAAGGGTTTCATCTAGTGTATCGATAGGGGTGCTCAGAGTCCCGTACGTTGGTGACTCAGGTACCATTCATAGTACTACTCTGGTTATAATTTCAAGCATCAAAATTAAATACCATCAATATTAGGGATATTGGATGACTGAGCAGAATTGAAACAAAAGGAAATAGAAATATATTCTCAGTATTAACCTAAATTTCACATTCCTCTTTAGGTTATACAAATACACTATAATGTATTCCATGATCTTGCATGTTGTATATTATTTTAGAGACTGGTACCTGGTCATCATATTCATATATAAAAATCTCCAACTCCATCATGTACTCTTATACCTCATTCAAATTTCTATCTAGATGAAAATCAGAGGGTTCTCTAATATCTCCCAAATCCGGTATTCAATGGTCATATTGTATAACTTCCCATGAATCCCTGAGATCACTAGTCATTCATTCCAAGTAATCAATTGATAAATGCCATACATAGCTTGGAATTGATGTGGTTCATTATAGGGAAAACTCAATGCCCTCTTATTTAAAGGCATCTTCAAGCCTCATTACTCTTCAAGAAGAATCATAATATGAGATTGACACCACTTCTTTATGGTGGAGACTAGATTTCCTCGATGTTATAGGTGATCTCTTCCTAGCCTTGGTCTTCGTAGTAAATTTTCTCCGAGGGTGTTTTGAAGATTATGAAGCCTTGAAGGCCTCAAAATAATTTTGGTTTTGTATTTTTTTCCATAATTTCTATGAATGACAGTTTTTGTGGACTCTACCTAATGTATACCTTTTGTTAAATTCCCTTTAGGGTATTATAAAACTGAAGATTTAGTCTATCCATCATTTATTCCAATTTTTTCATCTAATAGAGGTATAATAATCAACAATTTTTATTTCTCTAAAGCCATCTTAATCTCTTATTATTGAGCTACCATTGGGTGCTACTCATTTTTAACACATGTGGGAGGAATGGAGATCAATTGTTGAAGACATTTTAATTGGAGAACAAACCTATATGGGAAAAAATCCTCAAAGATAGATTTTTCGTCAATCGTGGATTAAATTCACTATCCCTCAATGTGATAATGTAAAACCATAAATCCTAATTATTATCTTTACCATCATCAATAAATATTACAGTTGGTGGGTTACCATAAAGAAAGAATGTGAATTATCCTGATACATTTAGTGTCCTTAGTACCTCATCATGCTTTAGGTTCGAATGCCTAATCCAAGAAAAATTCATCACAAATGGGTAAAAATTACAATTGAGGACTATAAGGGATTTCAACATCGAATATGAATACAAATGTGCTTCAATACATCCCCATAACAAATGGAATGGTTTTGCAAATCTAAATAGAACATTTCTACTGTATAAATGTAATAAGAAGTGACAGGTTCTTGCCAATAAGGGGGTGTCCAACCAAATATATTTACCCTATAATAACATGAATGCATCAAAAAAAGATCCCATCATTACACCGCCTTGATAATCATGGAACGATAGCGAATAAATTCTTAGCCACATGGAATGGAATCTAGCTAAGCGTACCATTGAATCAATCGTGGGATTAGAATTGTGACCCCAATACCTATAATCATACCTCTCCAATATGGGAATGAATGTTCTTGAATCATCCCAATTATGTATAGTTGGGAAAATGGTAGGACATCTGAATATAGGACACATCTCTTCCACTAGTTCTAAAAAATATCACATCCACACATTTCCATAAACATCAACCACATGATGTGGATCATTATCTTTTTATACAGATTATTTCCTATTGTGAATAATTGAAGACCCTATTGTGGAATGTTCTAGGAGTCATCCCATGTTGATGTTGGTTGAATGAATTCATCATATATCTCCCCAAGAATGGAGCCCCAAATATTTGGTAGAAATACAACAAAATGATTCTAACCTCATTGTGCATCAGATGTAATGAATTTGTTTGTGGACTCCATTGGCTTAGAAATTCATGAATGATGTTGTTTTCATAAACATAGTTATATCCTACACATACAACTTCATTAATTTTAACATCATGCTTCTCTTTCATGAACTCAACACAAGTTTGGCATACCCAAGACACCCACATCCATTCAGGTCTGACTCCTCCTCCAAAGTGGAGATCCCAATATTCATTCCATCCATTAAATTGTTCTATTTTTATGCCTGAATGGTTAAATCATTGAAATGTGTAATTGGGTCTACATCATGATCCTTCATATTAGGATTAAAACTATTGAGATATAACATGACTTCAAAAGGGATTATTCCCTCGTGAATAGGGAAACACTTTGTAATAATATTCATAAATTTATAAATGAGGTGTTTTACAAAATTTATTATCAATGAAATGTCTTCTATGATGGAATATCAGAATCATAAAGAATCCCATGACTGTATAAAGGCAGATAGATTCTTTTCAGATATTCACATTCGTATGGAATCAAGTGATTCTCTATGATAGAAATGGTGCTCTCAACAATGTCATAGTAGTTTGGTCTAATAGATTTCATCATTTCAGTTTAGAAAATTTTAGCCTCCTTAGTTAAAGTCATCAATAGATACACTTCTTACTAGATAATCTCCAAAATTTTCTAAATAAGATGAAATAATGACTTAAGAATGATCAAATTTTAACATAAAGGAATTGAAGAATTTTATAAAAGAAAATCCATGTGCGGCTACTTTAATGAGGTCAATCGTGTAGGTCATTCGATAAGGTACCCATCATATGTCCTTTAACAAGGTCCTCATACACACCCCCTTCAAAAAAAATCCACATAGATTAGTTTCTCAGGGTTCTATTCCTTGAAAAAATTTCAAAGGACCTCTGCGCGAGCAAAACAATATTGAGATGGACGAACAATATATGCAATGATAGAAAAAATTGGATATGTGGGTGAAGAAAATGAAAAAGGAATGGGAATATTTATATGAATGACTAGTCTATGCCACTGGACTATTACGAATGACCTATATCTATTCCGTATGTGACATAGTTATGTAGGGGACCTTTATGATCCAAAATTAATTCTATATGATCTTTTACCCCTAATATTACATCATGACTAGATCCTATTTCAGTCAGATCCAATCCTGAGGGAGGATTTTAGTGAAAATCATTTTTTAATGAATTAATAAAAAAAATATTATGATGATCACTTTGGATATATTAAAGTGTTAAGGAAATATAATGGAATCAAGGAAATCTTGTTAAAAGAACCTACACAGCATACCTATGAACAATAAGGTTAGCACAACTTCTGCCAGTATAGAGTAATGGTGCAACCCCTACACCAAGAACCTACATATAGGACCTATGCTAGGGGGCCTACATGAAAATATTTTATTTACACACCTATACAAAAGATCTACATGGAGGGAGCTAGGCCCATGACCTACCAAGAAAACCATCCTTTAACTAGGTCACCTCTATTTCTATAAATTGAACATTTGGGCTCCCCATTTCAAAAACTGAAAATGTTAGAAGAACTCTCGAAACTCTAATTGTGTAGCTCCATTACCTATGTACCCAAAATTTCTTCAGTTATATCTCTAAAATATGTGAGAAGAGTGAATTAAAAGGGATAAACATGACCAAAGTCCCCTCATGGTCTAAAATACAAGATGCCTATTTGAGGACCCTCATTACATAAGAATAAGATACCTATTCAAGGTCCTTTATTAAGCAAATACCTGTGTGGGTTTCATCCAAGGATATCAATAGACACCAATAGTGCTTAACATAAAACCTCATCAACGTGTTTTTGTCCCATTAGTCTATTATCCAAGGAATATTAAGCATTCATGGGCTTATCCTCCACGTGTTAAGATTTTTTCAGTCCCTCTGAGAACCTATGATGAATACCTACGTATTATACCTATGCAACACAAATGTGAGGACACCATATGAGAGATATCCATTAGGCCCTCTTTTTAACCCCACAGGGTATGGAATCACTTCCTTGGATATCTTTCTTGAATGTAATTAGGTTTAAACCTACACTAAGACCACCTGATCTACTAAAACATTTGGAAAGGCAGGTTAGCATGTCTCCAATATGGTTTATATTTCTACAGTCATAGGTTCTCTACAATTTTCTTATAATGGAGTCAGTATCCTTAGGATTTATGTAGGTGTTTATATCTATGATCATGTGGAACATTACCCTATTGAAAGTGTTGGGGAGTTCTCAGGATCATATATTGGGGAGGGGACTATATCCTCCCCTCCTCATCTCTATGACCTAGAACCTCTGGCCCTAGAATGATGAGTGATGATCAGACTTGCTTTTCTTTTCCATGGGGAGTGAGTCCTCTATCCACACTATGGGTCCCATTTTAAGGAATTTCTAATAATATGCCCCTAGTCTTTTGGGGAAAGAGAAAATGGCATTCACCTTCATTTTCACATTGAATGGTTCATTACTCCATGCCCTTGTCCACTATCGCTCTATCATCTTTCGTCGTAGGCCTGACTTCTTCCACAGACGAAAGAGGAAAAGTGTTTGGTTTGATGAATTTTTCACATACTGTTATTTCAAAAACCGATCATTACTCATATGTTATTAGAGGATTGTAATGATTACAACATCCACACTATCTACCTGAGGGAATGTAATATGTGAACTCTGATTCCCAACATAATAAAGATAAATCGGAAGACATTACCTAGAGACCGAGATCACTGGACTTCCTTCTCAAGAATCGAATGCTAATTCCATTAATTGGGGAATCCTCTTAAATATTATGCCCTAAATTATTCCCCCATAAATATCCATGAGTTAAATAATCTCCCATGACCTTGTTACACCAGTATCCTCCTAAGGAGTAAGCCCTAACCTATTTCTCTGAAAGGGTTATACTCCCCTGTGAGACTCACTAAAATATGTGGGATTTCATACCCATCCTAACAGGATACATAGGAATCCTCCCTAAGGGTGAATCACATAATTCCAAATCAACCCTATTCTCTTTGATTCATATCCTCAACAAGGTATAATTAAAAATTGGATCTCATATTTCTTCGAAGTTCCTTGGATTTTATAGGAATAAATCCCACAATAAGCTATGAATAGGCACATTTAAGCTAGATTTCCCTGCTATATGATGTTAAACTGTATGGTTGGGTTCTAATCACACAACCATAAAAGGTATGATGTGTCTTATTATGCAGAACTAATCTATATAGGATTTGATTCATTTCATAAGGAAATGTTGGAATCCCATGTATGGGTTCAATTCCAACATTGAAGAAACATTTTCTCCTTGGATGATGATAAACTATAGAGTAATAACTCATATCCCTATATGATGATAAAATACAAAGTAACTCTTTTCTACCTGGATAAAAATAAATTCTTGAGAAAAACTTTTCTACCTGAATGCCAAAAAATTCCGTATCACCTCATTGAGTGGAATAAAACCACCATCGTTATAATTACAATTGAAGAATCTCTAAGTAGTACATACGAGGATAACATTGATAGAGAACAATTAATATATATAGATATCTCCATCATTAAATAACCTTGAATACATATAGAATATTATAATTTCAATACATGGTTAAAATTGATTGAAAATTTTATAGGGAAACCTATATTACACTAGTTAAATTAAAAAGGATTCATGAACATGTAATAAATCATTAAGAAAGTCCTAGAGTAGTAAATAATTCCCCTAAAGAGGGTGAGATGATCCAAAACTCCCATTCTCTTGACAAATGTGAGTTAAGAATCATTGTGGGTTAGAATCCATAATTAGCTCCTACCTTTGGAAAACAGGACCCTATAGATACAGAACCTTGGGTGTTTCTGGTTCCATAAACATATCCAATGGAAATGATTTGGGGATATTTATTTCCAAATAGAGTCACACATTACAAGGTAAATAAAAGGTCATATAAAAACCACACCCTATTACATAATGATGGTTATGAGAGAACCCTATGGTTTAGTGTTTTATCAATTACATTTTGACAATGTCCCAATTGAGATCAATTCAGATCACCATTTTATAATTTATAACATGTTGTCTCTTTAATCATTAATATCCTCTAATATTATCAATGGTCTCTTCATAGTCTGAAGTAATTAAAGTTTTTATCTACCACCACATGAAATATGTTGACATTAAGAAATTCAACATGAGTTATAACACATGAATATTTTAGTTTCTTCACAAAAATTGTATCTTCCCTAATGACCACTTTATTTCATTCATCTGAAATATCTAAAACCCCTAATAGGTTATATTTAAAACCATAAACAAAGTGTGTCAAAAAAAATTTAAATTATTATCCCCATGTTTTTTTGATACAAATTTTATTTTTGAGAGATCAATCAGTAAAAAATATGATTGATATATCTATTCACTTATAAAAATACAATGATTAGCCAGATATCACCCATTATATTTGATGAACACACACTATTGTTTATCTGTGGATATTTTTTTAGATACATTCAATGATACTTCCATAATAAAATAATTATTCATTCCTTTTTCTATTTGAAAATAATCATTATTAATTATTCATACACAGTTGGACTGGAAAAATTTTAAGGAAATACTTTTCTATTTGACATATCTATTAACATATATAATATGCTTCATTCTAAAGAGAAAACCAATTATTCACATAAAAAAATTAATTTTAAATCTATTTGGGATATTTTCATCCATTATTGTGTTATATCCTCCTCAAATACTAACATGAAAGTTTTCAATAATTTTTTAAATATTGGTTTTGAACAAAAAATTCCTTATCAAAATATTATATCCACCAAAAACACATGTGTTTCCAAAAAAATTAAAGACTTCTAGCATAATTTGATTTTTTTCATAGCTTTAACACATCATATAAATTAATTTTATGACTAGTAATATTAATTATTATCTATGTCATGAAATTTTGTGTTTTTACATAAATGTTCTCATGTTCACCAGATATATTTCACAATTTTTTCACTGTTCTATTTTTAGAAAATTTGTTCCTGATATCACCATTTTGAGGTTTTTGAGATTTCTAAAAATCACTAATAATGGTAAATATTTTATTCATATTTATTCAAAATTTTATTAATTATTATTCTTCAAATTGATTTATGAATTTATAGTTTGATATTATTAAGGGTTAGAATGATCCCTGATATTCATGTATGGTTAAAAATTTTTCCCACTACCCTTTGAATTCTCCCCCATTTCTCAAAAATAACATTAAAAATTTAATATGGTCATTTATAACTAATATTCATCCCAATACACAGTTTTATAACTATATACATGTAACATTTTCACGCTAAAAATATTTTTTAGTGTACTATTAGGATTATTTTCCTTGTTTTGGGATACATTTAAACTCTCAATTTCATTCAACAACATCAATTGTTTTCTTGTTGGGATTTCTAATGATAATTTGAAATTTAAGATAACTTTCCCAAAATCATGTTCTCTTATACCAGTTTAGGGAAATGCATAATGGATTCCATTAATTTTTTCATCAACATAAATTCCACGTGCATTTGATCCTATTCTCATAAACTAGTTAATTATCTTAATTCACATTGGAAATAAATAATTATTCATAATGATCACATGTTGATAAATCTTATTCACATAAAATATCAGCCTAGTATTATTCATAAATTTCAAATAATAAATTTTTTTCATTATTTTTATAATGTTTTCCATTTACCGAAGTACTATAATGTAACCATAGAAACATTTATTAATGAAAATTCATCTTGATCTAATTAAATGTATTATTATGTAAAATGGTTATATAAAATATGAACTTATTGGTTTTATGTTTTTTTTATTTTAATATACCAATATGAATTGATAATTTTACTAATATAGTTATCGAATAGTGATCAATTTATTAGTAAAAATATAGGGATTTAGCATATCCGATTAACTCGTACAAATTAACCGATGGACTCAAACAATAGAATTTCTCTACAAGAAGCCCATTTTTGGAGCTCAGAAAGGAGGTGGAGTCAGTAGGATTCGCTCTTGGCCCAGTCCAAGCCGAGCTTCAACATGTAAAGCTCGAACATAACCTCCTACGGGAGAAGTGGAAGTTGATAGAGATAACCACCCAAGCGATGTTATCTGATCCACCCCAATAGTCTTTCACCATCACACACCTTACCCTACAGTAATATGCATGTGTTATAAGGGGTTATGTAATGAGACCCTAATAATATTATTTTATAAACTATATTTGTCTAAATAATATTCATTCATTTAATTATTGTTTCTTTGTAAATAGGTGTTAATGAAAAATATAGCATTTTTAGTTATTTAAGACAACTTTAAATGGTGGGTTTGTAAACTTCTCTGGATTTATTGTCATACATTATGGATTCTTATATATTCCCCAACCGTGTACTGTGTGTATGGTTTATTTAATATACTATAAAGGAAATAATGAGATGATGTCTTTATATTTTTTGAATTTAGTATTTCCTCAAGAGAGGTCATTAGCTTATGTAATGTTCATTCACCAAGAGTCGTCATTTAATATTAGATTCCATTATAGTGGGATCTAAATGGATAAGTGAGTGTTATATTCTCCCTCAATTTCATTTGTAGTATGGCCATAAAATGAAAACTATGTAGCATCCTGTTGTTATTTTATTTGGTAAAGACAAATACTGATGGGTTAATAGTGTTCTTTGGGAGGGTGGAAGTTTATGTGTATCATATTCTTTCAATGAAAATCCTTATGGTTTCTTGCTCTATAGTTTTCGAGTATTTTTTGATTTGAGATGGCCTTATTTATGCATGATCATTGATTTTATATTTGGGATGCTCCATTGTGAGAAATGGTAATATCAAGTTTCTTCCATCCCCATTACTTAAATTCACCCTATAATAAATATTTTGAGGAATATAATTGTTGAGAAATCTATTCTATGAGTTTTTTCATAGTTTTGTGAACATGGTTATCCTTAGGTTTATGAATGGGTAAATAGATTTGGTTGGGTGACCATACAGGATAAGGAAATCCATAACAAATATACACAACGATATTTTAATAGAGAGAGATCCAAAAAGTTATATTTTCTAAGACTAAGTTAACATTGATGTCATTTTATAACCCATTACTATGACCATATTTTTTATTGTTGATTCAAATTTTTCATTTAAAAAGTCTCTTGGTTTGGAATCATATGGAGTTTTTTTGTTTTTTAATATACCTCTCTAATAATAATTAGTGTGGATCAACATAGTGATCTTTTGAACGTTTAATTAGGATAGTTCATTTTTATAGTATTGATCTAGTTTCCTATTAGTTTGTTGTTCCTTTTTGGAGCGTGATAGTTTACATTTTTAGGGGTGGAGTTATTGGGGGTTTCTTTTAATTGGAATCTCAAACCTTTTTTTCTTGTTGATTATATCCTATATAGATGATTTTTCTTATTGTTTGAAAATTTTAGATTAATTTGAAATGGTGTGTAGAACGTTATTAGGTATATGTTCTCCATATAACCACATGTTGTAAACCATTAAACCTATGACTATTTTAATAAGGATAGAAGTGAGAGTAACATCAAATCTAATATTGATGCATGCTATATAAATTTAGGTCTTGATAATTTTATTTAGAATCCCCAAGCATGGATATGGGATTTCTATTGATGTGAATACAAATGTTGATATATTAAAGGCTTCAACCTATTATATATTCATGGAATGAATTTATCTGACCACGAAATTAATTTTATAGACGTTTCACATTTTCTTAGGACATGGTGAAGACAACATTTGGAGAAATGTTTATTATATGTATGGATTATAGAATCCTGATGTGTATTTTTACTTAAATGAATATGATCCTATGATATAAATACTGAGGAAATTTATTTATTATACATGATTCTGATATGATATAAACTATACAAATAATATGTGTTTTAAATGATTCCTTGAGATAGTAAATAAGAACATAGGCTATGACAGAATCAAAAGAGAAGCAATGCATGTCGAATATTTTTAATGAAATTATCTGGGTTAGGATTGAGACTCTAATTTTATCTATGGTTCATCATGTGTGAAATATATTTCATTCTTGTTTAATTTAATTTTTTTGGTCAAGAAACATATGTTTATTATTATAGTTTTAATAAAATATTTTATTTGTGGGAGACCTTGGATGAGTGGTCTCAGTCTCCTGATGTGGTTATGACCTTCTGTTGAAGAATTGATTTTGATATACTAATATATGGTTGATGGGTAATTTTTTTTGAACGAATTAGAAATTCCACACTGAATATAACCTGATGTATCTTGACCTGAAATATAAATACATTCATATTGTCTTGACACGATCAATTATTAATTTTTTTCATTGGTTCCTTACATGTTATAGAATTGAGGTTGAAAATTACATTCGTGATGGGTTTTTCAACCATTAGCCATTTAAATATGACAATGGGATGTGATGGAGCTAGAATTTGATGTTGGGAAACCTCAAGATACCAATGTCAGAGACGTGATAAAAATTATTATTTATTAAATCATAAAATTAGCACATTTCCTATAACAACTTTGACTCTAGTAACCCAGATCTAGTGTCCAATTTATTACATTAACACAATATACATTGAATCACATCCTAAAGGAACAATCAGTTCAGTATTATTGATAAAATATATAAATACATGATATTCAAAATAAATTTTAAAACAAAAAATAAAAAAATCATTCATATGACCGTTATTCCCTCAGTGTATCCCTGTATATAAATCACCAAACACTTCCTAGTATCCTAGAGAAAATAAGATATAAGAAATAAGTTATATCATATTCTTAGTAATGGTATTATTACCATAAAATCTATAAATAAATAATGTATACTTAATATTGTTGGGTAAATAACTAAAAAATCCATTTAATCAATATATTGAGCATTGTTTGGATGAAATAAATGGGGACCCAATAATTCTGTATAAATAAACATGTAATATTGAAACATAACCACCAATATTATACCTAATGAAATAATCAAATGGGATATCAATGGTTAAATTCAATATTCCAAAAATCATAAACTAATTTTCATGGCCTCATGTCAAGAATTCTTAATATAAATTCCTTATGTGAAATTAATATACATTAATGTGTAAGGCCTCAACCAAATGCATAGACTATTTTTTCTCAAAAGACCTACCAATTTATAAACGGTCTATGTAACTTCCGGCCCCATCCATCACCTAATAATTCCAAATATTTCCATATATGAAAGGGTAAATCATAATCAATGTAATCATTAATATTGAAACACTAATATTTTAAATGCTTATATTTAACCTAATCAAGAGGAATAATCATAAAAAATCTCAAGTAATATGGTGAAGTGTAATAAAATTTTATATCCCCAGTCAACCTGACCACAATCTATCCCAAGAAATAATATGGATGTTATCAATACAATATATCCCAAGTGTACAATATGTACAATAAAATGTCAATGTCATTGGAGAATAATATAATATATAAATTTAAATAAAAATATATTTTTTGGAGGAAAATAAACTTTTTAATTTGAAACTATTTTTATATCAATGAGTTCAAAAAATATCCTGAAAATAATTAAATTTTAAAATCATGTTTTAAAAAATATATAATATTTTTTAAACATTTAGTGGTCATGACCCTAGAAAATCCAATCATGAAGTATATGTTAAAACGAATATCCCTATATGAATTTTTAGTAAAAAAATGGGCCTTAATTTAAATGTATATTAAGAAAATGTTTAAAAAAATTAAATATCTAATAATTTAAAAAAATATATTTAATAAATCCTATGTAAATTTTTTAAAAAAAAATTTGAAAACATTTTTAGAATATATAGATTTGGATGAAAATTGATTTTCTTTTGAAAAGTTAATTAATGTTGAATTTTTTAAAAAACATCATCTATATCATTTTTAGTAAAAAAGATGGAATAAAACTGTACTATTACTTGAAAAAGAACACAAATATCTGGAAGAGAAGAAAATATATTTCATTTAATCTTGAAATTTCAAATAATTACCCCTTGGTGGACTTAAACAGACAATCTCAAATAATGATGTGATTATGAAATAAACAGTTACTAATATGGTAAATTTTGAATCATAATCCCCATTAATGAATTAAAATAAAATGAAAAAATTAATTACATGAATATAAATATTATGATGATATAAAATATCAAAAGGGGTAGTATATACTATAAGCAAAGTAAAAAGTGGTGAATATTGTGAATGTCTTATGAAAGTAAAAGTGAAATGAGAAACCATTACCACTAGTTTGAATTCCATAATATGTTTAAAAAACTATGATATAATAAATATAGGTTTATTCAACACCCATTATATTGTTTTTCAAATTCATAATATGAAGTATATTTTTTAAAATTTCATTCAATGATGTTGAATATTTTAATTTAAAAACAATTCAATTGGAATGAAGAAAAAGAATGTTTTCAATGATAAAATCATAAAATGATTAAAAAGATTTCATATAAAAATTATTTATGTTATTGTTTATAATAACCAAAACTGTATTAAAAAATATTTTATTTTACTAATTTTAGATTTAATACTATACTAAATTATAATTTATCTTAAATATAATTTGGATGAAAATTCAGTTTTTAAATAAAAAACATTATTTTTTCACAATTGACTAAAAATAGTTCTTTTAATAAAATTCTATACAATTCACTATTATATGACTTCGAAATGAATATCTCTAAAATGAATTTTAATTTTCCCAATTAGTTTTATAAGTGTTGTTAAAAATAATTTAAAATTATTAGAGAAAATCCAAACTAGAAGGTTTTTAGAAAAAATACAGTTTTTCAGAAAACATATCATTTTCATTAAAATGGGTCTTATTTTATATTTAAAAAATATATAATAATTTAATTTATATTATACATTTTTAACTATTTTATTATAATTTGGTTTGAACTATTAATTCCTTTCAAATTAATTGATGGGTTATAATAGTCATGTCTAAAGAATAATATTTTAAATGAGTATCATGTTCCCGTTCAAAACTGATGTTTCATGCAATAAAAAATATCAATGAGATTAAATTTATCTGAATGATTATCTATCAAAAAGTCTCATGTTGTTACATTCTCTTGTAATCTTTTTGTTTTGTGTCATATAAAAAATAAAATATGACGTCCCTCTATTAAAGTCCCCTGGTGTTACATTTATGGACTATCAATGAGTACATGAAAGAAGAGGATATTAGGAACGTATATATGTGTCACAAAATTAGAAATTATGGTGTTTCTCACCTATTAATTAATATAGGTAACCACAATTCGAATCTTGTATTTTTAGTGTATTAAACAAAATGATGGGTTCAATGTTGAATTTGAGCAGAAATATCATCCCCAAATAGATGGGTAGACTGAGTGAGCTCTCCAAATTCATGAAGTCATGATTTGGGAATGCATTCTTGACTTTATTGGTTAATGGTAGAATACTATTACCTTAATTGATATTTCATATAAAAATAGTTATCATGATTTGATCAAGGTGTTTCCATTTGAATTGTTGTGTGGGTGGACTTACAGATCACCTCTTGGAGGTGAAATCATAAGATAACATTATTTAGATAGATCGAGCATAATTTATGGGATAAAATATTTTATGAAATTTACCATTATATGTTTAGTGATAGGAAATTATTTCTATAAATCATATGGTAATCGAAACCTTAATCCTTTTGAATTTTATATAGGTGATTATATATTCCATTGAGATACACCTCGATTGGGACATATATGTTTAGAGAGGTTGGTAATTTTAAAACTTAATTATGATTGATTGGTTGTGATTATAGAGTGACTCATGTTGGTTTATTTTAATTAGACTTTACTACACATTTGAATTCTTTCCATGATATGTTTCATGATTCCCAAATGAAGAAGTACTATAAGAGTATGTACAACGTGATTGAGTATTAGGATTGTGAAATTAAACATAGCACTTCAATGAGTAAAAGCCATGTATTGATAGTGGAATGATATAATAGGTTTCTTTATTGGATGACAAAACCATGCGATAGATGGAAATTAAATTATAGTGGTTAAAACCATAATACAATAGAGTCGTTGGCATTGACAATGTAGCAATGGACCTATATATTTTTTGGATACTTGAACTCGATATTTTTTTGGGGAATAATGATTCATGATGGGGATAATTTGGATTTCCTCTAGTTCATAGGTCTAACGACTCAGGCTTGATGTACAAAGAAAGTACATTACTTCTAAGGAATAATTATACATGAATCAAAAATATTTCCAGTGACCGTATTACTTTAGTGCATTTGGTAACATGGAACATAATCGTCTTAATTGGTGAATGATCTTCAACATCTCAAATAAATATATATACCTTTTGTTTTCCTATATAAAACGTTTCATTATATCAAGTAAAAAAGAATACATAAAAAAGGTGAGATCAAATACTTAGTAAGGGTAAACATTTAGAACACACAATTAACCATAATCATAAGAATGTAAAAATATGAACATAATGCTTAAATATCGAAATTATGAGTCATGATATTAATCTTAGTTGTTCGTACGACATAGACAATAAATTAACATTAACCATGACCAAATAACATTGGAATAAAATATGGAATTGTGTAATATAATTAATCACATAATATGATTTCCATATAAGATAATGAATTGTTTCTGAGACCATCAAAGTGGAAAAAGTTCATTACTGAATCGGATTTACTTTCCATTCCAGCCATGTATTACTGTAATGGATTTACTTGTCATTCCAGCCCTGTATTACTGAACTAGATTTACTTGTTGTTCTATTCATTTCTATCTTCTGATATATAAATATTTACCCTATTAATTGTAGGGGGAAATAGGCCCCACCAATCTCATAGTGAAATCATTCTTATATGTTCCACAAAAAATCAATCATTCATCATAGAATACCAAATGAAATAAAAAAGGAATTCTTAAACATCATTCTATATTACTATAATCCATATTAAATATCATTACATCATTAAAAAAATCATATTAATAATGTTGAGTCAATAAGGTTTTCCTTATGACTTTTCCATTCCTTCTTGTTTTGAAAATCACAAACACCTTATCTTTAAGAAAATTGCTTTTATAAGGAAAATTGCTTTTATAAGGAAAATTGCTTTTATAAGGAAAATTGCTTTTATAAGGAAAATTGCTTTCTTAAGGAAAATCGCTTTTATAAGAAAAATTATCCTTTTCATATATTCTTCCATATTTTTATTAAGTATAAGTTTTGGATTCATTTTCTCGGAATCATTGAAACTTTGATATAAAGCATTCTGTTTTAGGGTTCGGATTCTGGACAAGAACTATAAGGAAGTCTCATTCCGAATTCCGGATATGAACTCTAACTAAGTTCTATTCCAGATTCAGGATACGAATTATGAAGAAGAATTCTCATTATGAAATCTAATGAAGAATTCCCATTACGAATTCTAATGAAGAAATCTCATTCCGAATTCTCATTACGAATTCTGATAAAGAATTCTCATTACGAATTCTGATGACGAATTCTCATTACGAATTCCAATGAAGAATTCCCATTACGAATTCTAATGAAGAAATCTCATTCCGAAATCTCATTACGAATTCTGATAATGAATTCTCCTTACGAATTCTGATGACAAATTCTCATTACGAATTATGATGATGAATTCTCATTACGATTTCTGATGACGAATTCCTATTCCGAATTCTCATTCCGAATTCATCTATTAAACAGAATCTGATTATCATTGTTTTATACACTCTGAATTTATTCACTCCAAACCTTCACTCCGAAGTTTTCATTCCGAACATTTATGTTAGAGTTTAAAACGATGTCGTACATTTTGTTACTCTTGTTTTGTTATAAAACAATGTTGTCTGTTTTGTTATAAACTAACCGTTGTCTAAGTGACACGTGTACAGGTCCCTCCGATCTTTAAGGAAAATATGACCGTTGGATAAGGAGCCGACCTTACCTATAAATAGGAGCTCATTTGAAAAAGCTCGCAACGGATGGATGAACAATTTGGAATTTGTGCATACATGCTATTGAAGTGATTTCTAGAGAGAGAGACTCTTATTTGTTGGGCGGAGAAAAACGGGAAGGATGGCAAGAGGGGGGGGGGGTGAATTGCCTTTTAAAAAATGATTAACAATTTAAAATCAAAGTGAAATCAAAGTATGTGCAGCAGAAAATAAAAGAGGCAATCACACAAGAAATTGTTAACGGAGTTCGGCCAAAACCCGGCCTACGTCTCCGCTCCCAACTCAACCGTTGAGAGATTCATACCGCTTGCTTTTCAATGGTTTTAGCAAGAAACCCACTAGGCTTTGAGGTAGCACTAGGACCTATTACAGCTTGCTTTTGATGGTTGAGCAAGAACCCACTTGCTTTTAATGGTTTAGCAAGAACCCACTATCCTTCTTACAGGTGAAGGATAGCTCACCTATTTCTCAAGCTATGTAAAGGAAAGCTTGACAACCTTTTCACACCTTAATGGTGATGTGAAACCCAAAAGAAAGAGGGGATGGGAAATAGAGTGGTTTGTAGACACAAACCCAAATTAAGCTCAAAATAGATAAACAAGAAAAACCGTATTTGAGGAAGTCTTGGGCGCCTTTGATTGATTGGAGATGTTGAAGGCCGCTTCCAAGCTTCTTTGGTGGTGCTCTTGGATGTGGAATTGGATGGAGCACTGGGGGTTCCTTGAGGTGGCTCGCCGGAGGATTGCCGAATGATCAACGAAGTGTCCTTGGGTTTGGTTTTAGTTCCGGTTGGTGTCCGGGGCTTCCTCAGCCTTTATTTATAGGCATGGAACCCTTGGGGAGTCTTCGGAGCCGTTGGAGAGGTCTTCGGAGCCGTTGGAGGCCAAAAGGGAGTTGACTGGTCAAAGCCAACGGCTAGTTTGACTGGGCTATCGGCTGGCCGGTGCAGGGCCACCGGCTGGCCGGTGCCTTGGATGTTGAGAAGGCCTTCTGCACAGGCAGCACCGGCTGACCGGTGCCAGAGCCACCGGCTGGCCGGTGGGCAGACAGTAGCTTACACTATTCATCTGGGTGCCACCGGCTGGCCGGTGACAGAGCCACCAGCTGACCGGTGGAACCTGGCAGTGGGCAATGCATCTGCCAGGTCCACCGGCTGGCCGGTGATATCACACCGGTTGGCCGGTGGACTGCAATTCAGTGCATTTTTGCCAGCTTTCTTGGGCCAATCCTTTGGCAATCTTTTCCCTATCATCCACAACACTTGAAACAATATTAGACAAAATAATAAGGTGATTGTGATCATGAAAATCAAACAACGAGGGGAACGAGGGGTACAACAATCTCCCCCTATTTTGATGATCACAATCACCAAAACAATTAAAGTAAAAACAAAAATTTAAAGGCATGCTTTAAAAGATTTTTCCCCCAATCAATCAAGAATTTTCTCCCCCTTTGTGATTATCAAAATAGCACGGTGCATATAACTTGATTGAGGGAAAGGGTTTGAAAAACTAGATTTGAGATTTGAAAATCAATTGAAATTTTGGAAATTGAAAGATTGAAAATAAAAATTCGATACCAAGAGTTGAAAATTTTGAAATGAAAATTTAATAGAAAATTTTGAATTGAAAAAAAATTTGATACCAAGTGTTGAAATTGAAGGTTTGAAAAGAAAGTTTTGAATAAAAAAAGCATAAACAAACCTAACTCCCCCTAAATAAAACAACAAATCACCGGGGAGAGGTGTTTGAAACCGAAATAAATTTTGGGCCGGAGAGACTCGCTAATAGGGATTTTTCAATCCACACTTGTCTCATGGCGGGTCTTCTCCTATAGAATTCATCGGAAAAGAAAATAGATTTGGGTTGACCGTACCGGGCATTTTTGCAATCACACTCATAAATGAGGTGCCCGGGTTTTTTACAATAATTGAAAAATTTAAAACTAGAGCTCCCCCTTACAAAAACAGTGGGTGCATGGGAGGAGGAAGCTATATTGGTGTATCAAAGTCCATTGGTTGTTCTAGATACTCGTTGAGAACCTAAGAGTTTGGACAAATTTTGTTCACCTTGGGTGAACTTGGCTAGGGATTCCCTAAGGTCCTTGATGGTTGATTCCAAAGAATCAACATTTGGGAAATTTTGGATTTTTAGGGAGAGTTCCTCCTTCTCTTTGAGAAGTTGGTCTTTTTCGGAGGAAAGCTTTTTGAAATTCTTTTTCAAAGCAAAGAATTTTGACGAGAGTTCGTGAAAACCATTTTCAAGGTGGTCTCGCACATGTTGGAGTTCTTCGTATGACAAATGATTGAAAGAATTAGAAGAACTAGAGGAGGAAGAAGAGGAAGAGGATGAAGATACCTCATGTTTTGCCATTAGGCAATTATTACCATTGTCGCTCGAGGAGAAAGAAGAGAAGGAGGAGCTATCACTCCAAGTTTTCTTTAAAGCCTTCTTCTTCTTCTTCTTGGCCCTTTTCTTGTGAGGTGGGAAAACGGGCTTGATCTTTTCGTCGGGTTCTTTCTTTTGATAGAATTCTTGCTTTGGAGACTCGCTAGTACCTTCATAGGTTAGTTCTAAATATTTCCAAATATCATAAGAGGAAGTGCAAGAAGAAATACAATTAAAAACATTTCGGTCTAGCCCACAATGTAGAGCATTCATGGCTTTGCCATCAAGCTCGAAATTCTTAATATCTATGGTGGTCCACTTAGATTCATCGGAAGAAGAAAGTGAATAACCATGAATGACAATTTTAAAAATAGGATAACCAATGCTTTTAAGAAATGTGGTCATGCGGGTTTTCCAAAAAGAATAGTCGGTTCCATCAAAAAATGGAGCACGACCCAATGAAAAGCCTTCGGGGGCGTAAGAGGTTGAAGCGGTAGAAGCCATCAAAAATGATGTTTAATTTGAAACCGGTTAGGGAATTATTCAAATACTTACTCTAATACCAATTGTTTTGAAGTGAAAAATTCGATACCAAGAGTTGAAAATTTAATAGAAAATTCAATGGTTTTAGCAAGAAACCCCCTAGGCTTTGAGTTAGCACTAGGACCTATTACAGCTTGCTTTTGGTGGTTAAGCAAGAACCCACTTGCTTTTAATTGTTGAGCAAGAGCCAACTATCCTTCTTATAGGTGAAGGATAGCTCACCTATGTCTCAACCTATTTAAAGGAAAGCTTGACAACCTCTTCACACCTTAGAGGTGGTGTGAAACCCAAAAGAGAGAGGAATAGAAAAGGAGTTGGGGTTTGTAGGCACAAACCCAATTTGAAAGCTCAAAAAGATAAATACGATAAAACCCGTAATTGGAGAAGAAGCCTTCGGCGCCTTTGATTGATAGGAGAGTTTGACGGCCGCTTCCAAGCTTCTTTGGTGGTGCTCTTGGATGTGGAATTGGATGGAGCACTTGGGGTTCCTTGAGGTGGCTCGCCGGAGGATTGCCGAATGATCAACAAAGTGTCCTTGGGCTTGGTTTTAGTTCTGGTTGGTGTCCGGGGCTTCCTCAACCTTTATTTATAGGCATGGAACCCTTGGGGAGTCTTCGGAGCCGTTGGAGAGGTCTTCAGAGCCGTTGGAGGCCAAAAGGGAGTTGACTAGTCAAAGCCAACGGCTAGTTTGACTGGGCTACCGGCTGGCCGGTGCAGGGCCACCGGCTGGCCGGTGCCTTGGATGTTGAGAAGGCCTTCTGCCCAGGCAGCACCGGCTGACCGGTGCCAGAGCCACCGGCTGGCCGGTGGGCAGACAATAGCTTACACTATTCATCTGGGTGCCACCGGCTGGCCGGTGACAGAGCCACCGGCTGACCGGTGGAACCTGGCAGTGGGGAATGCATCTGCCAGGTCCACCGGCTGGCCGGTGATATCACACCGGTTGGCCAGTGGACTGCAATTCAGTCCATTTTTGCCAGCTTTCTTGGGCCAATCCTTTGGCAATCTTTTGCCTATCATCCACAACACTTGAAACAATATTAGAAAAAATAATAAGGTGATTGTGATCATGAAAATCAAACAACGAGGGGAACGAGGGGTACAACATTATTAACTCTCAAAGCTTCGTGCGACTCCGAATGTTGGTGATTACATTCGAGGGCTTCCGGGGATAGGAAGACAGAGGTGCCGACTACCTTAAAGTTCGAGGGCTTCCTTGCTGAGGAGGACAGAGGTTGCCAACTACCTTGAAGTTGAGGGCTTGCGGGGATAGCAAGACAGAGACTCCGATCTTCGTATCGAGGGCTTACCCTGGTGTGGGTAAGACAAACTTGCTTGAAAGTATAAATCAAGGGACCTTTATCCAAGGTTGTTGGATACCCTTCTCTTTGGGTTAAAAGACTATTATCTTGTTACTAGTAGTTTTACTACTTGTTTTTATTCAGCTACAATTTGTATCATAAGGAAAGTATAACTTTCTTATACTTCCTTACTTACTCTGATTCATTTAGATTCTATACGCTTTAAGGTAGAATCTCATATTGTAACTTTTGTTAAGTTTCAAATTCCAGAATCATATTTCCAGAACCTACTTTTGGAATCTCTTTCCAAGTTTAGTTCGGTGTTAGAGGTGTTGTGAATTTACTTAGTTTAACTTTGTTAAACATAGCCTTTTCTTTTACTTAAGGAAAACATTGTTATTCTTAACTAACATTAAAGGTTTCAAAGGACTTTTTAAAGTATACAATTCACCCCCCCTCTTGTATATTGAGCATCTCATATTATATTTCGATCCTACAATTGGTATCAGAGGTTGGAAACCTCTTACTCTATACCAATCTTACATTTGGTATCAGAGCCGGTTACTGAAATACTTGTACTCACATACAAGTTTTTCTTGCTCATTTTTCCATTCCGAACTTTGTCATTCTGATTTATCCATTCCAAAATTTTCTCATTCCGAACTTTGTGATTACGATTCTAAGCTACTAACAAGTTTGTGTGCAAAGATATTTCTAGTATGGCAGGAATTAATGTTGGATCTATTGACAATCTGAATCCTACAAGACCACCTATATTTAATGGTAATGATTATGAATACTGGAGAGATCGTATGAATACTTTTGTTATCAATACTGTAGTAGAAAACTTTTTTATGCTTACTGGTGATTATAAAATTCCTGACAAGGAAGTCAGAACCTTTACTAGCCAGGAAAAGCAAGAATATCAACTCAACTATAAGGTAAGCAATACTTTACTATGTTCAATGACCAGAAATATATATAGCCAAATTTCTTCTTGTGAAGCAGCTAACTGTATATGGAAGAAGTTAGAGGTTACACACTTTGGGACTTCTAAGGTGATTGAGACTAGAAGAGCTATGCTTAGAGCTGAATATCTTGGATTCAATTTTCCTTATGGAGAACCTATCTGTAAAGTTCAACAAAGGTTTATGACTATTGTCAATAGTCTGCAGTCTATGGGAGAGAAAGGTTTAGATGATGAAGCTGTTGTGGACAAGATAATTGACATTATGCCCAATGAGTGGGAATCCAAAAGAACAGCTATTGATGAGAACAGGAAGGTAACTCAAATTACTCTTGATGAATTATTTGGAACACTTCTACAACATGAAACAAGAATGAAGATAGATGCTGACAACATCAAGAAGAAGAATGGAAATGGTACTATTGCTTTTACTATAACGTCAAATCAGATGAAAGCTAAGACTCCTGAGAGAGTAACCAGATCCAAGTCTAAGAAAGACATTTTCCAATCCGAATCTAGTGAGAGTGAAGTCTCAGAAAATGAATTAGCCAATCTTGCTCGAAGGATGAACAAGATAGCTGGACAGAGAAATTTTCAATCCAAGTATAAGAAGAAGGACATGAAATATAAGAAAGATGGAGAAGTTACTTGTTATGAATGTAAAAGAGCTGGACATATTAGACCAGATTGCCCTATGCTCAAAAAGAAAGAATGAAAGGAAAGGCATTCAGACAGGAACATGAAGAAGTATTATAAAGCCAAAGCTAAGAAAGTTCTGAAAGCTAATGACACCTGGAGTGCCAGTGGTGGTGACTCTTCAGATGAATCTTCTGATTATGAATCTTCAGGACAGAAGAATCTTGGTCTTATAGCCAGATTACCTATTGATAATCATTGTCTTATGGCTAAGGTACGAAATGCTAAATCATTGATCAATGTTTCTTTAAATTCTAATGATAGTAAGTATTATAACTCTTCTGATGAAGAATCATCTTCTGATGAGGAAAATACATTACCTACTTTTGAAGAAGTCTCTAGGTTTGCTGAACTTCTTCAGATTGAGAATTCCAAACTCAGTAAGAAACTTGATAAGGCAAACTCTAGGAATTCTATTCTTACAAAAGAGATATCAGATCTTTCTAAAGATCATGATAAGAAAAATGCTGATTTTGAAGTTATTTAAAAAAATCTTGAGGAAGTAAGTTCTGAGAAGAATAAACTTTCTAAAGAATTAGAAAAAGTAATTTCTAATAAAACTATTTTCGAGTCTAACTCTAGTTCTAAAACTAATGATTTTGAGGATAAAAACTTGGTTTTAAAACTCAAGTCCGAAATTTTTTCCTTAAAGAAATGTTTATCAATCTTTACCCATGGTAAGGAAAATTTTGATAAGATGTATTCTCAAATACGACCTTTAAGAAATAAATCCGGATTTGGTTATACCCATGCAAAACCAGTTTTCAGTAACAATTATTTTGTTCCTCAAAGTGCCCCATTTTGTACTAAATGTCAATGTGGAGGTCACTGGGCAAAAAGTTGTTCCTTAAACAAAACCCAATCTCTAGGATTTCACAAAGCTTACTTTTCTAAGAAAATGTGGGTACCTAAAATTTTATTGTCTGGAAATCTCGGATCCAAGAAAGTTTGGATTCCGAAAGTCTAATTTTCTTCTTGAATTCAGGAAAATAAAGAAAGTTCCAGCAACAATATATGGTACATGGATAGTGGATGTTCCCAGCACATGACTGGTAACAAAAGTTTTTTCGAAAAGATTATCAAAACGAAAGGAGGAAAGGTAACTTTCGGAGAAAATTATAAGGGAGAGATTGTTGGTATTGGTAATATTGTTCTTTTAGGTAAAACCTTAATTTCAAATGTTCTTTTTGTTAAAGGTCTTAAGCACAACCTCATTAGAATAACTCAGTTATGTGATGAAGGTTACCTTGTGAATTTTAGGAATGATAAGTGTTTAGTACACAATTCCAAGGAAGAATTTATTCTCTCAGCCAACAGGCAAGAGAATGTTTACACCCTAAACTTAGAAGACCTCAGGAGCCAAGATTTACCTTGCCTATGTGCAATAGAAGATCACTCTTGGTTATGGCATAGAATATTAGGACACTGTAATCTAAGAAACCTATGTAAACTCTCTAAGAAGAAACTTGTTAAGGATCTGCCGGAGCTTAGATTTGATTCTTCTAAAGTTTGTGATCCTTGTCAATATGGCAAGCAACATAAATCTAGTTTTAAGTCAATCGGTGAAGTCTCAACAACCGATGCATTACAGTTGGTGCACATGGATCTTTTTGGTCTAACACAAACTGGAAGTATTGGAGGCAAATACTATGTGTTTGTTCTAGTTGATGATTACACTATATTTACTTGGGTCTATTTTCTAGCAAAGAAAACTGAAGCTTTTTCCTATTTCAAAAGTTTTAGAGCTCAAGTTAAAAATTAGAAAAACCTTCCATTGAAAACTATTCATAGTGATCATGGAGGAGAATTTCAAAATTCTGATTTTGAAACTTTTTGTAGTAAGAAAGGTATTACTCACAATTTTTCAGCACCTAGAAATCCTCAACAGAATGGTGTAGTTGAAAGAAGAAATAGAATTCTTCAAGGGATAACTAGAACCATGTTGAGTGAATATTCTATTGCTAGACATTTCTGGGCTGAAGCTGTAAGTACTGCTTGTTATACTATAAATCGAGTTTTGATTAGACCTTTTCTTAATAAAACTCTTTATGAGTTATGGAATGGTAGAAAACCCAGACTTTCCTACTTCAAAGTTTTTGGTTGCAAAGTATTCATTTTGAACACTAAAGATAACTTACATAAATTCGCACCAAAATCAGATGAAGGGATTTTCTTAGGTTATTCCACAACCTCTAAGGATTATAGAGTTTTTAATAAAAATACTTGTACTGTTGAGGAAACAGTGCATGTGAAATTTGATGAGTCAGATCCTTTTGTTTTTAAACCATCTCAACCTACATCTTCGGATGTGTTTTCAAAAACTGATTATCAACCTTTGATAGAAGAACCTTCTGATAAGGAAATTGTTCCAGAAGATACTTCTGAAACATTTACCGCAGAAGACTTTCTACCCTATGTTGATGAACAGGTTTTACAAAACCCAAATCAGGTGTTTCTTAAGAATCATCCCAGTGATAGTATCACTGGTGATGTAAATAAACATGTAAGGACTAGAAGTTCCTTAAGAAATGACGTATAAAATCTAGCATTTCTTTCCCAATTAGAGCCTAAAAGCACTGATGAAGCTTTAGGTGATGATGATTGGATCAAAGCAATGCAAGATGAACTAAATGAATTCAAAAGGAATAAAGTTTGGACCATGGTTGAAAGACCTAAAGAAACTTCTGTTATTGGAGTAAAATGGGTTTTCAGAAATAAATGTGATGAAAATGGAGTCATTGTTAGAAACAAAGCTAGACTTGTTGCTAAAGGTTATAATCAACAAGAAGGAATAGACTATGAAGAAACCTATGCTCCAGTAGCTAGACTTGAATCTATCTGTATTCTACTTTCTTTTGCAGCATTCTTTAATTTCAAACTATATCAAATGGATGTGAAATGTGCTTTTCTTAACGGTTATGTTCAAGAGGAAGTTTTTGTTGAACAACCTACTGGCTTTGAAGATACAAAACATCCAGATCATGTTTTTAGAGTTACCAAAGCTTTGTATGGCCTTAAACAAGCCCCACGAGCATGGTATGATAGACTTACTGGATTTTTGCTTCAAAATAACTATGTTAAGGGAAATGCAGATCCACCCCTTTTTATAAAGAAAGATAATAAAAATGTTTTAATTGTTCAAATTTATGTTGATGACATTATATTTGGTTCAACTCAGCAATCTTTGACTGACTCTTTCGCTAGTCTAATGAAATATGAGTTTGAAATGAGTATGATGGGTGAGTTAACATTTTTTCTTGGTTTTCAAATTTCTCAAAAACCAGAAGGAACTTACATATCTCAACATAAGTATATTAAATATCTTCTTAAAAAGTATGGTTATGACAACACTAAGAGTATATGTACTCCCATTGGTACCTCAAACTCTTTAGATCTTGATGAAGCTGGGAAACTAGTAGATCAAACATCTTTTAGAGGTATGATAGGTAGTCTACTTTACTTAACAGCTAGTCGACCAGACTTAATGTTTTCAGTATGCTTATGTTCAAGATATCAATCCAATCCTAAGGAATCTTACTTAAAGGCAGTAAAAAGAATTTTTCGCTACCTTAAGGGAACCATGGATCTAAGATTATTTTATACTTCTAGAAATTATTTTGTTCTAAAAAGCTTTTCTGATGCTGACATTGGTGGATGTAGAATGGATAGAAAAAGTACATCTGGAACTTTTCATTTCTTAGGAGATTCATTAGTTTCTTGGTCCTACAAGAAGCAACATTCAGTAGCACTCTCCACTGCTAAAGCTGAATATGTAGCAGCTAGAAGTTGTTGTGCACAAGTGTTGTGGATGCAACACACACTCACAGACTATGGCTTGAGTTTTACTAAAACTCAAATTTTGTGTGATAACACGAGTGCCATTTCCCTAAGTAAAAACCCTGCACATCACTCCCGTGCAAAACACATAGATATTAGGCATCACTTTTTTGGGATCACACACTTAAAGGAGATATTATTCTTCAGTTTATTGGAACGCAAGATCAACTTGCTGATATTTTCACAAAATCTTTGCCTTCTGATAGACTTGAATATATTAAACAGAAGTTAGGAATGATAACAGTAAAGTAATCTTTCTTAATTAACTTTCTGTTGAAAAAGTCTCCTCACAGTAATAAGCTCCTTTTTATAGGGGGAGTACATTTGATTGTTTGGTTAACAAAGTTTTTCAAAATTTGTTTTCAAACTTTTCAGAACGAATATTTCCGGAATGGAACTTCCGGAACTACAATTTTCCAGAATGAATAGTTTCGCACAGAATACTTCTGGAATGGATGTATTCGTATTGAAAATTTCCGAAATGGAAAATTTCGTACTGGTACTTTCATAACTATATTTTCGTACCAAGTTTTTTTTTAGTATTTACTTTTTCGTATTGAGTGTTTCGTATTTACTTTTTCGTACTGAGTTTTTCATAGTGAAATTTTTCGTAGTAAATTTTTAAAACTTTGTCTTTTCGTAATAAAAGTTTTATTTGGTCATCTTTATATTACCCATTATGAATAATCCTTCTAAGCCAATCTGAAAGGTATGATTTCCTTCCTCAAGTTTTCGTAATCATATTTTACTTACTGGAATTTTCTTGTATTAAGTTTTCGGATTATGGTTTTCTTTATTCTTTGTTTCAATAAAAACCTCAAAAAGATCGGATTCATGTTTTCAACCGTCAGATCTGATCGCAGCTCATTCCAACCGTTAGATCAACTATGGAATGTGAATTGTCATCCCTTTGCCTATATAAAGGGGACCTAAATTCTAGTCCCACATCGGTTTCAATCTTTCGCATGCTGAAGCTCTGCCCCTCTGATTTAAGGCCGTTCCGAATTTCAGTCTTCTCCGTTCCGAACTTCTCAGAGAACTTCTAATACGAATGTCTGTAGAGTTAGCATCTCAAGAAATGTCTTCAACTAAGCCTATATCTCAGTGGTTAGTTTACAGAGAAAGGTTAGTTCATCCGACTTTCTTCAGCAACTACAATTCTATCATCTCAAAGAACATCAAGTTAAATGGCTGAGAGGATGTTGCGGTATCTAAAACCGGGAATCAAGATGAAGTATATTCTGATTTGCTTGTCGAATTTTATGAATCAGTTTCTTTCTTTAAGGAAGATGATAAAGAGAAGTTTTCTTTCAAATCGTATGGCAAGACATATAAACTTTCTTACACCAAGGCTGCAAGCTTGGTAGGGTTAAGTTATGAAGGTGAAGTTGAGTTTATTTCTCACATATTGCCAGACTCTTTGGGTAGTTTCAACAAGGAAAAGTCCTTAGAAACTCTCGGATTGGCTGATGACAAGGCTCCGAAGATTGCAACTCTATCAACAAACTTCCGGATTCTGGAATTATGCGTGCAAGGACTTATCTTACCGAGAAAAGGTGATAAGGATAGCTTGAAGAAGAGTGAGATATATATCTTAGATTTCCTGATAAATCTAAGGAATTTTAACTTGATGAAGCATATTCTTCTTAATATTGAGAATTTGAAGAAGGGGAATCTGAGAGCTCAGATTATCATGTATCCAGCAATCCTCTCCAAGTTGATTGTTCGATGTTTTGAGTCTTTCAAGGAGGCTTGCAAATCTAAGCCGAGAGTTTGCAAGATCATGCTGCTTAGTGATGGCACGCTTAAAAGAATGAATATAGATTTTGACAAGAAGCCTTGAAAGTTTATTGATCTACCTCCTCAAGAAGAAGTAGCTCCGAAAGTTGCTGATCCGGAATCATCCAAGCCAGTAAGGAAGAGAAAGATGAAAGAAGTGGAAGAACATGGAGAAAATCCCAAGTCTAAGGAAGTCCACTCCGCACCTCCAAAGCCTAAGAAGAAGAAGACCTATCCTGACGAGGATGTTACAAAGTGGAGAGCTGATAAAGAGACAAGGAAAGAAGGGGATCCGCAGTTCGGATTGGACCCTGCAGATGCTAATGCTTTGAAGGAGAAAGCTACTGATGAGCTCGAGAAACAAGCTAAGGAAAAGAAGCTTAAGAAGAAGATGTCAGAAGCCGAGGCTGTTCAAGCATTGATGAAGTTCAACGAAATGGTTTCAGCAACTATCCCAGTTCTGAGATCTTTCTCCTTGGAATCTCTACCTGAGACTCCAGGAAGAAATCTTGTTGCTCCGGAAGAGGATGTTGCTACGAATACTGAGGAAGTAGAGCAAGTGGAACAAGTTGAAGAGGCTGCTGAAGGAAGTGGTGAGACAGGAGATGTGCTAAAACAAGTAGATGAGTATAAGGGAACTCTTTCGGAACACTTATCACTCCGGACTTCAGAAGCTGAATCTTCGAAGCTTGTCACTCCAGCAATGGAAGAAGAGAAAGGGGAAGAAGAAGTTGCCTATCATGGAGAAGAAGAACAACTTTTACGTGATATTGCTTAGATGGAAAATGTAGAGGATACTGTTCAGGAAGTTGCTGATGAGGAAGATAATATTGTTCAAGTCTCTGATAGTGAGAAGAGATCTCCGGAACAGGTTTCAATTCCGAAAAAAGATAAGGGGAAACAAATTCTTGCTGATACTCCGAGTTCAGAAAAGAGGATGATAAAGGCAGCTGATAGTTCTTCTAAGAGGAAGTTGGAGCTTATTGAGGAAGAAAACTCTCCGAGCAAGATTTCAGATTCGGAGTCATCTTCGTTGGGGCATGACTTTGTTGTTCAGTCTTTGAAGAAGTTGGTAGGAACCATTCCGACCTTCTCAAGTATTGATTCACGATGCCAGATGCTCCAACATGCGTTGAATCTGAAAACAGACTCCGTATCCATGGTTATGGATAAGTGTGTTGATATTGAAGCCTAGTTCAAAAACTTTTTTATTGGTTATGAAGCCCATAAAAGATCTTGCAAGAGGATGACAAGCTGGTCTAAGAAGACTGTGGAATAGATGAGGCTTTTCGATGAGTTTCAAGATAATGTTAAGGATGCCTTTGAAACCGAGGACAAGAAGTTTAATGAGCTGACTGCATCCTTTGAAGAAAAGTTGACAGAGGAAAAGAACTTTTGGATTCAGGAAGTGAGAGATCTGAATGGGAAGCTCAATTCCGTTTCCCAAAATTGGAAATTTGAAAGAGATCATCGGATAGATTTTGAAGAAAGAATGATGGCTCAGGAAGAGAAAATGAAAGCTCAGGAAGAAAATTTGAAGGCTCAGGATGAAACAATTGAAGCTCATTCCGCAAGAATAGTCGTCTTAGAGAAGCAAGTAGAAGAAGATCATAAAGACTTGAAGAAGATCAAGACAATTCTTAAGGGACTCATGTCGAAGGAGAAAGATCCGAAATAACCTAATCCGATCTTTTTGTTGTAATTTTTTCTTTGTTGTCAAGATTTCAAATTTAATGAAAGTCGTACTTGTTGTTTCTATTGTTGTCATTACTAATCTTTCAGGTACTTCGTTATTTTTTTCCATTCCCTCCAATTCTTTTTGAAAATCACAAAGGGGAGAAGGAAAAGATCCTTAAGAAAAAGAGGAACTCTAATAAGAGTTTATCAAAGGGGGAGAAAGAAAAAATACCCAAGGAAAAAGAACTCTAATAAGAGTTTGTTTAAGGGGGAGTATTTCTTAAAGAAGACCTTCTTATGAAATGTCACTCCGGAAATCTGAATACGATCCTTAGAGTTTCAAAGTCTAAGGGGGAGTTAGTCGTATTCATCTATATCCTTAAAACAAGGGAGATAAGCATTAATATGTTTCTTTCTTCTTAGAATCATTGGTTTTCGTAAGGATGTTTGTGCTTTCCAAAAAGGGGGAGATTGTTGAGTCAATAAGGTTTTCCTTATGACTTTTCCATTCCTTCTTGTTTTGAAAATCACAAACACCTTATCTTTAAGAAAATTTCTTTTATAAGGAAAATTGCTTTTATAAGGAAAATTGCTTTTATAAGGAAAATTGCTTTCTTAAGGAAAATCGCTTTTATAAGAAAAATTATCCTTTTCATATATTCTTCCATATTTTTCTTAAGTATAAGTTTCGGATTCATTTTCTCGGAATCATTAAAACATTGATATAAAGCATTCTGTTTTAGGGTTCGGATTCTGGACAAGAACTATAAGGAAGTCTCATTCCGAATTCCGGATATGAACTCTGACTAAGTTCTATTCCAGATTTAGGATACGAATTCTGAAGAAGAATTCTCATTACGAATTCTAATGAAGAATTTCCATTACGAATTCTAATGAAGAAATCTCATTCCGAATTCTCATTACGAATTATGATAAAGAATTCTCATTACGAATTTTGATGACGAATTCTCATTACAAATTCCAATGAAGAATTCCCATTACGAATTCTAATGAAGAAATCTCATTCCGAAATCTCATTAGGAATTCTGATAATGAATTCTCCTTACGAATTCTGATGACAAATTCTCATTACGAATTATGATGATGAATTCTCATTACGATTTCTGATGACGAATTCCTATTCCGAATTCTCATTCCGAATTCATCTATTAAACAGAATCCGATTATCATTGTTTTATACACTCTGAATTTATTCACTTCGAACCTTCACTCCGAAGTTTTCATTCCGAACCTTTATGTTAGAGTTTAAAACGATGTCGTACATTTTGTTACTCTTGTTTTGTTATAAAACGATGTCGTCTGTTTTGTTATAAACTAACTGTTGTCTAAGTGACACGTGTACAGGTCCCTCCGATCTTTAAGGAAAATATGACCGTTGGAGAAGGAGCCGACCTTACCTATAAATAGGAGCTCATTTGAAAAAGCTCGCAACTGATGGATGAACAATTTGGACTTTGTGCATACATGTTGTTGAAGTTATTTCTAGAGAGAGAGACTCTTATTAACTCTCAACGCTTCGTGCGACTCCGAATGTTGGTGATTACATTCGAGGGATTCCGGGGATAGGAAGACAGAGGTGCCGACTACCTTAAAGTTCGAGGGCTTCCTTGTTGAGGAGGACAGAGGTTGCCAACTACCTTGAAGTTGAGTGCTTGCTGGGATAGCAAGACAGAGACTCCGATCTTTGTATCGAGGGCTTACCCTGGTGTGGGTAAGACAGACTTTCTTGAAAGTATAAATCAAGGGACCTTTATCCAAGGTTGTTGGATACCCTTCTCTTTGGGTTAAAAGACTATTATCTTGTCACTAGTAGTTTTACTACTTGTTTTTATTCCGCTGCAATTTGTATCTTAAGGAAAGTATAACTTTCTTATACTTCCTTACTTACTCTGATTCATTTAGATTCTATACGCTTTGAGGTAGAATCTCATATTGTAACTTTTGTTAAGTTTCAAATTCCGGAATCATATTTCCGGAACCTACTTTTGGAATCTCTTTCCAAGTTTAGTTCGGTGTTAGAGGTGTTGTGAATTTACTTAGTTTAACTTTGTTAAACTTAGCCTTTTCCTTTACTTAAGGAAAACATAGTTATTATTAACTAACTTTAAAGGTTCCAAAGGAATTTTTAAAGTATACAATTCACCCCCCTCTTGTATATTGAGCATCTCATATTATATTTCGATCCTACAATTGGTATCAGAGGTTGGAAACCTCTTACTCTATACCAATCTTACAAATAATAGTGGTATAAACATAACACTATTTAAGTGTGTCATCTTAGATTCAAAATAATTTTTATAAAACATTTGAAATTATTTTTTGATGAAAATTTCCATTCTTTTTCAAAAACGATTTTTTTTCTCAAAATGTCAACATATTTTATAATAAAATAATTTAGTTGAAAATAAACTCGAACCCATGTAGAGTATGCATCATGGAAATAAGACATTATAAATATGTAACAATCCTTTCATTTCATACAAGATAAAAAAACATTCTTCTAGTACTTTTTTTCAGAAAAGTCAAAAAGTAGATTGTATGGTAATTAAAAAAAGATTCCAACCGTACCATGTTGTAAAAGTAAAAAACGGCTACAAATGAATTTAAAAAAACATAGAATAATTGTAAAAAAATTATGAAATCATTTTACGAAAACATGGACATGGAAGGTAAATATATCCTCAGAAAATACTTACATATAAACAATATCATATAAAAAATGAGATTAAAAAAATTATCCCTTTCCAATTTATATTCTGTCTAATTGTATGAATATTAAAATAAATAAAATTATATGAATATGAAATATCCTAACCTTCATAATAATAATAAAAACAACATTAATGGGTCAAATAAACATCACACAAAATAATTAGATGGTTTATCAGGCATATGTCCCATAGAAATAATACCAAGAATAAATAATCACATTCTGGGGGTCTAATATTCTTAAATTGTATCCAAACCTCTAATATAATGATTTCAATAATGTTATTAACTTCTTTTATAATCATTGTACTTTTAATGATAATATATATGATCATATTATAATCATTTGTGAGTAACATTTCATTGTTACTCGTTATTCGTGTGTTAACTACTCTATGTTTTTATGCATGTTTTGTCGAATAAGTATTGGTTATCCTTCATAGGTCATCTTTATATCAATATAATATTATATTAACATAATAGATACCATTTTTATTAATTATTTACATTTATATTATAAGGCCCCAGCCTTAAACCTTACTTAATCTTGAGTTATTACAAGATTACAAATTGAGGATCATTTCAGGTTTAGAGTTTTAGAGAATTAGATCATAAAACATGCATTTCATTCCACGTTAAAACAAAGTGGGTACATAAAAGATAGTATTCATTTTTCCCATCAACAGAAACATATTTAAAATAAAACATGGATTCTTTCTTGACACGTTCTTGACACTATCATCATATCATGTACCATTACCTTGACCTGTGAAAAACATTTCAAAAACGTGGGATGAGCATAAAAAGCTTAGTAAGGGTTATAAGAAGTATGCAAAGGAAACATGAGTACATATATACATAAGAATGAAATCATTCTTTACCCATAAAACATAAGCACTTTAACATACCTCATAAAATCATGAATAAAACATAGAAATCATAAGACATAAAGGTAGCTTGAGGAATTCATAGCATTCTTACGTAGGGAGTAACCCTCTTGGTTACGTTTGGAATACCCATTACAGTATATTCCCTAAATCTCTTCAGAGAAACCTTAACGTTTAACCCCTTCGCGTTACCCAATGCATTGGAGAGCTATATCGGGCTCACTCGCCCTTAGTTTATCACGGAACCAACCGCCTTCATAATAATGCCCAAGAACCATAACATAATCTTATCACATAAAACATGCATAAAGGAAACATAACATTTCCACCTTTCAATAACAAGATATCAATACAACACATTGATATAAAAACATTATGAAAACCATTTTCAATACCAAAATAAAAGAAAAGTAAAACATGGTATTTATTTTTCTTTTAAAAAGAAGGTATGGCTTATAGAGGAAGCCAAAACTCAATTAATAGTCACGACGGTGGAGAAGTCGTTGTTGCCGCATACATATGACAAAAACATTCCCTTTTGTCATTTAGTAAACACTTCTTAGAAAAAATATTCCTTTTGAATAATCATAAAAGTCAATGGGGTTTATACATCATATAAAAGAAGGTTGTGTATAAAAAAAAATATGCCTCAATGAATGGAGATTGAGACGAAGTCCCTTATAAAGACGATATCCTTGGATTAAGGATCAATCAATTACATAATTATCTGTGAAAAAATAATACACCAAATATAAGTGGATATTAAGTGTAAAAAAATCCGAGGTTATTCACACAAATTCATAGAATGACATATTCAAGGAGTACAAGCTTATCCCAAAGAATCAAAATTGGGTTATGAAGTTCCCTTGCAAAAATTTGACAGCCTAACGACATCACTACAAAATTCAGAAAATGAGTAGATTAGAGATGAAGATGGTATATCATAACTTGGACATAAAATTTAAATCAATAAGGATATAGAAGAACATATCCCAACATAATATTTTGTGAATTAGAAGACATAACAAAAGAAGTCTTTTAAAAAAGAGGAGGGTGAAAGGTTCCCCTACCGACATGGTTATCTTTCGAAACATACACCCTGTGAAAGAAGGACAACAAAACATTGATCTAAATACCCATAAATTAAAGTATATTAAACAATGAGTAAAATAATGGACAGTACATACACCACTCAAAGTAAATTATGGAAAATTTAGCATAAATCTCATGGAAATAAAAGTGAGATGAAAAATCCCTTATGAAAACTCGGCAGCCTAACAGCGCCACATAAAACATCCAAAAAATGGATTGATGAGATAAAATAGGGTCTCTCACCATATTACGATAAAATTTACATCAAGAGGAATATAAAATATAATCCCCCATCATAACATAGAGGATCTTAAAAGAAGAAACATAATGGAGAGTACTTAAAAAGAAAGCGAGAGGTTAGATCTCTTACGAAAATTCAGAAGCCTAACGGCGCCACTCAAAACTTCCAAAATGGATTGATGAGAGAAAATAGGGTCTCTCATCATATAAAAATAATACGTACAGTTGTATTAATATAAAATAACATCCCAATAATAAGAAAATATGAGCTTAAAATGAATGACATAAAAGAGTGTACTTAAAAAGAATGAGAGGAGTAGGATCCCTTACCTTGGGCCCGACTTGACTCGATTGTTCTTTAATCTCCTGAATAATAAACTTGAGTTAATTTATAATTTCTTAAGAACCTTTTTCATGTTCATTATTCCTTTTATATCACTTATTACCATGTTATGAACACTATGTTATTATTTAAGCTAATAACGGTCGTTTTAACGATCATTGGTACTTGAGTCAAAAATAAACTCTTTATAATTACAAGTTGTTCATGTGTTAAAATATCCATTACATACAGAATTTTAATAATGATTTAGATATCATATATATTATATATATCCAGTATATTCATGCTTTATAATATTACATAACATTTAGAGTTAAGAAATGAAATGCATCGTTCATGGAGATGGTAAGCCGTACGTACGCATGAACACTACTTCCATTTCTATTTCATATTTAATGGAATTAAAACATATTGATACATAATAGTATTTTAATTCCAGTATGATATCATATATAATATCATAAAATATATCCGTTATACGTACCACATATGGTATTAAGGAATCAAATCACTTTGAGGGGGCGGTAGTCCGCACATCCTAAAATGAAGATATCGCGTATACCCATAATGGAAGCCATAAAGGTATTCCATAAATGAAAAATACAGAAGCTTAAAGAAAAAAATAAACATATAATATATCATATATTATTATAGTGACATCTTAATGGCCACCATGAAATGTGTTAAGAGAAGATTGAACAATCATCGTTTCGTTAGGCTGTAATTCTCCATCCACAGAAACAGTATGTTCTTTAACCATTAGACGAAGGTGTGCGTAAGTGTAGCTAGAATCCTTAAAAAAACAAATCCTAGTATATTTAAGATACTTGTGTTGTTACAAAAGAAAGGTATAAAAAGAGTTTAGGGGGGTGGAGAAGCAAAATAAAACAAAAGGACTCAAGTGAAGACATTACCTTAAAATCGAGTAACTCCCTTTGGTTTGAGATCAAAGGCTTCCTTGGGAAGACATATGACCAAAGTGAGGCTTCTAAGAGTTATAGAGGGATGTGGAGAGAAAAAAATGTCCAGGTTTTGGCCGAGACAAAGGCTTTGGAAGTGTGGGTAAGGAGGTAGAGGTGGGGGCCTTTTATAAGAGGAGAGGAGGGGCACTCTTGGAAAGTAACGAACTGTTACTTTATTTTAGAATGCGTTTCAGATTTTAATGGTTCCACATTGATTTGTTTTGAGGATAAGGTGATAATGGTTCTAAATCCACCCATAAAATAGGTTTTGGACATGTGTAGGTCTTAGAATTTACATTATATTTCAATTTTATTTAAATCCATTATTAATGAGGTAATCGCTGCGTCATCATGATGTCCTAAATAATTTAATTTATTTAATGCCTAAAAATTATAAAAAAAATATAATGATGTAGGAAATATATTTATATTTATAATGAATATTTATAGTAAAAAATATGACTTTTATATCCCAATTTAAAAATTGTTTTAGTAAAACAACTCATATTTGTGTCATTTTAATTTTAACATTAAATAAAAAGATATTTATGTCATTTTCCAACCATAGTGACTCCATGGGGTCCCCAAGTTGACCCATGGATTGTCTTGGTCGGCCATTACTCATAAAATGATGGTAGGACATGTGTATAGGTCATTTCATATTATTAAAACATTATTGTTACCGTAAACTACACTAATTACCTTTAATCGTGATTAAAAACATAATAAGTTACTATTCACCAAAAAATTATTTTAATCCCATTGAACCACATTTTACTTCTTAATGACAACCATGTATGTCAGATTTTTGAAATTAAAAAATCAAAGGTGGAAAAATTTCATTTAAATGGAAAATCAGTTTTTATAAGTACCACTTACTGGTTTCACTATTCATCAAAAAATGAAGTTTTTCAGAAAATTAACAAAAATTCACCCTAAGCTATATTTGGTATTCCGAATTCAAAAATGGTGTATATTTTACAAAATTAATAACATATAAGTTACATTAATAAATTTAATTATTAATTCCTGTTGTCTGAACAAATAGCATGTTTTTATGAAACAATATATATCAAAAGATTGACAGTAGTTTAAGTCAAATTTCAATGTGAAATTAATTCCAACGACCACTATTGGATTAAAAGGTACAAATATATTCTAATTTAACTTTAAAACCAATTAAAAATATAATCTAATCATATAAATAAATTAGAATAAAAATTGGTTTTGAATTAAAATACAACATTTTCACTATTCATTAAAAAATGAACTTTATCGGAAAAATACCAAAAATTTACACAAAGTAAATTTTGATGCCCCAATTCTAAAGAAGAATTTTATTTTGTCAAATATAACACATAAAATTGTCAAAAGTGGATTTAAAATAGGTTCTCCATCAAAAGGCGGTTAATCGACCTTTTAAAGAATATTAGAATGTTTACACTTAAAATTGGATTCATTCACATTTTTATTCCTATAACATTTATTGTAAAGAGTAAAAATATTTGACAAACATATATAATCATTTTGTAGTTAGTTCTATTCATTCCCTCCATTACAACAGCTAGGCGTTAACTACCATTTAAAATAATATTATTTTATTATTATAGTGCAACGTAAGATTCCCAAGAAACTCGTTGTTGCGTCTTGGGTACACCATCAAGCATTGAGTCCTCTTTAAAGTTATATTAATATTTTAATCACAAATATTGATAAATGTGAAAATTTCATATTCTTTATTTACCTGTGGTGTTACATCCTTCCCCCCTTTTGGGAATTGCGTCCTCACAATTTTAAAATCGGGCTTCGAAATTTCATTGAAAATCCCACATCGGAAAAAGAGTCAATAAAACAATCACTATAATATAAATTAAGAGAAGTACAAAGGTCACCCGAGTTAACATATACTAGGATTACAAGTATGAAAACATGGATATGGAGGAAAAATGGTCATGTTCTGATGGAAAGTGATAGTAAACATGTCTAGGAGAAAGTTAATCATAAGAAAATCACAAACTTGTGATGGGTTAAACGGTATTCGATTCCCTAGTAGGAAAAGCTAAGAGAAAACATTTTTGTTTTAAGTTATTCTTCATTGAGGAATTTATTTTTGAGCTTAACTAAATCATAATGAAACATACTTACCTGTCATGTATCCTTTCAACGTTCACTAGATTCCTTAATCAAACTCATATTTTCTCCAAAAGAGGAGTATTTAGGAAGACGTGTTCTCATTAAGAGTACTATAATCAACTTATTGAGAATAACCTAATCCAAAAAAGAGAACTATATATTTTCCATGTCTTTAGACAAAATCCAAAACCAATATTGTTAGTAGGAGATCAGATAACCCAAAAAATTATAATCCTTTATAAAAAGAAAATCCATTCTTAATCTCCAAAATTTGTCCAAAAAACCCAAAGTTCAACGAATACCATTCGATAAACAATTTTCCATAAAATTCATCAGAGTAAACCAAACTAATATTGAAACCCAAATATTTGAAGGATTTAATCACATAGTCTTCCAAGGTACAAATTAACTTTTATCTCCAAATAACATCAGTTGCCCTTAAATTCTCATATTGAAAAGTAATTAACCTAATCACATATCCTCCATGATAGGTTAATCATTTCCATAGATAACCCAAAATACACTTACTATCGATTACTAAAATCATATAACTAAAAAGAATTAGTCAAACTAACCAAGGACTTCACGTAGTCCAGTGGTAGGCGATAAATACCAGTCACACTTTGGTTGTGGGTTCAATTGCCGCAACTTTGTCCGACGCGACGTGTTGTCACACTGTCTGCGTGTTTTCCTTTTTCCAAAACTATATAATTCATAAAACATTCCCCAAAAGGAGATAAAATCTTCAAAAATAATCATAACATATTTTAACCACAATTTTAGATCATTCATTCCATTTTCCATCATAATATATAATAACCCATAATTACCTAAAAAGTAAGGATCATATAAACCCTAATGGTTACCTTTATAATTATTACCTGAACATCCACAACGATTGGTCATCTCGTACATGATGCATTACCTAACATAACAAGGTAAAAGTGGTTGATAATGACTCCTTGATAGTTGTATTAGAACAACCCCGAGTTTCTTCATTGAATCCCCCATTTCATCCAGTCTCTTAATCAGAGAACCACCACAGTTTCCTTCAAACCTATTGTCACTTTGGTGCCTGCTAGATCCAACCATTCACTAAAAACAGAAATGTCAGTGTGAGTATATCAACAAAACCATCATGTACTAATGAGGGAGATAAACACTAAGATATACTTACTCATTTACTTTATCTAAAACTAGGACTCTTTCTGAAATCCTAACCATTATGGTAATGTCACTTATGCTTAAAGAATACCCTAACCTCTAATGTTATCTAAACCGACCTCTGATACCAACTATAAGGCCCCAGCCTTAAACCATACTTAATCTTGAGTTATTACAAGATTAAAAATTGAGGATCTTTTCAGGTTTAGAGTTTTAGAGAATTAGATAATAAAACTTCCATTACATTCCAAATTTAAACAAAGTGGGTACATAAAAGATAGTATTCATTTTTACCATCAAAATAAACATATTTAAAATAAAACATGGATTCTTTCTTGACACATCCTTGACAATATAATCATATCATGTACCATTCTCTTGACCTGTGAAAAACATTTCAAAAACATGGGATGAGCATAAAAAGCTCAGTAAGGGATATAAGAAGTATGGAAAGGAAACATGAGTACATATATACATAAGAATGAAATGATAATTTACCCATAAAACATAAGCAATTAAACATACCTCATAAAATCATGAATAAGACATAGAAATCATAAGACATAAAGGTAACTTGAGGCATTCATAACAATCTTACGTAGGGAGTAACCCTCTTGGTTACGTTTAGAATACCCATCAGAGTATATTCACTAAATCTTTTCAGAGAAACCTTAACGTTTAACCCCTTTGCGTTACCCAATGCATTGGAGAGCTATATCGGGATCACCTGCCCTTACTTTATCACAGAACCGCCCGTCTTCATAATAATGCCCAAGAACCATAACATAATCTTATCACATAAAAAATGCATAAAGGAAACATAACATTTCCACCTTTCAATAACAAGATATCAATACGACACATTGATATAAGAACATTATGAAAACCATTTTAAATACCAAAATAAATGAAAAGTAAAACATGGTATTTATTTTTCTTTTAAAAAGAAGGTATGGCTTGTAGAGGAAGCTGAAACTCAAATAATGGTCATGGTGGCAGAGAAGTCATTGTCACCGCATACGTATGACTAAAACATTCCCTTTTGTTTTTTAGTAAATTCTTTGTAGAAAAAAATTTCCTTTTGAATAAACGTAAAAGTCATAGGGGTTTATACACCGTATAAAATAAGGTTGTGTATAAAACAAAATATGCCTTAATGAATGGAGATTGAGACGAAGTCCCTTACAAAGACGGTATCCTTGGATTAAGGATAAATCAATTACATAATTATGTGTGACAAATAATAAACCAATTATAATTGGATATTATGTGTAAAACAATCCAAGGTTATTCACACATATTCATAGAATGACATATTCGAGGAGTACAAGCTTATCCCAAAGAATCAAAATTGGGTTAAGAAGTTCCCTTACAAAAATTTGACAGCCTAACGACGTCACTACAAAATTTAGAAAATGAGTTGATGAGAGATAAAGAGGTTATCTCATCACTTGAACATAAAATTTATATCAATAAGGATATAGAAGAACATATCCCAACATAATATTATGTTAATTAAAATACATAACAAAAGAAGCCTTTTAAAAAAGAGGAGGGTGAAAGGTTCCCTTACCGACATGGGTATCTTTCGAAACATACAACCCGTGAAAGAAGGACAATACAACATTGATGTAAATACCCTTAAATGAAATTATATTAAACAATGAGTAAAATAATGGGAAGTACATAAACCACTCAAAAAAAATTGTGGCAAATGTAGCATAAATCTCATGGCAATAAAAGTGAGATGAAAAATCCCTTACGAAAACTCGGCAGCCTAACGTCGCCACTTAAAACTTCCAAAAAATGGATTGATGAGATCAAATAGGGTCTCTCATCATATTAAAATAAAATGTACAGAAAGAGGAATATAAAATAACATCCCTCATCATAACAAAGAATAGATTAAAATAAGTAACATAAAGGAGAGTACTTAAAAAGAAAGAGAGAGGTCAGATCTCTTACGAAAATTCGGCAGCCTAACGGCGCCACTCAAAACTTCCAAAATGAATTGATGAGAGAAAATAGGGTCTATCATCATATAAACATAAGAATTAAAGTAGGATTAATATAAAATAACATCCCAATCCTACGAAAATATGAGCTTAAAAGGAATGACATAAAATAGTGTACTTAAAAAGAATGAGAGGAGTAGGATCCCTTACCTTGGGTCGGACTTGACTCGATCGTTCTTTAATCTCCTGAATAATAAACTTGAGTTAATTTCTACTTCCTTAAGAAACTCTTTCAAGTTAATTATTCCTTTTATATCACTTATTACCATGTTATGAACACTATGTTATTATTTAAACTAATAACGGTCATTTTAACGATCATTGGTACTTGAGTTAAAAATAAACTCTTTATAATTACAAGTTGTTCATGTGGTAAAATATACATTACATCCAGAATTTTAATAATGATTTATATATCATATATATCATATATATCCAGTATATTCATGCATTTATAATATTACATAACATTTAGAGTTAAGAAATGAAATGCACCGTTCATGGAGATGGTAAGCTGTACGTACGCACAAACGCTACTTCCATTTCTATTTCATATTTAATGGAATTAAAACATAATGATAAATAATAGTATTTTAGTTCCAGTATGGTATCATATATAATATAATTAAATATATCCTTTATAGGTACCACATATGGTATTAACGAATCAAATCACTTTGAGGGGGCGGTAGTCCGCACTTCCTAAAATGAAGATATCGCGTATACCCATAATGGAAGCCATAATGGTATGCCAGAAATGAAAAATATAGACGTTTAAGGAAAACATAAACATATTATATATAATATATAAATATAGTGACATCATAATGTCCACCATTAAAGGTGTTAAGAGAATATTGAACAATCATCGTTTCGTTAGGCAGTAATTCGCCATCCTTAGAAACAGTATGTTCTTTAACAATTAGACGAAGGTGTGTGTAAGAGTAGCTCTAATACATAACATAACAACATCCTATTATATTTAAGATACTTTTTTTTGTTACAAAAGAAAGTAATAAATAGAGTTTATGGGGGTGGAGAATCAAAATAAAACAAAAGGACTCAAGTGAAGACATTACCTTAAAATCGAGTAACTCCCTTTGGTTGGAGCTCAAAGGCTTATTTGGGAAGACTTCTGACCAATGAGAGGCTTCTAAGAGTTATATATGGATGTGTAGAGACAAAATGGGCTGGGGTTGGCCGAGCCAAAGGCTTTGGAAGTGTGGGTAAGGAGGTAGAGGTGGGGGCCTTTTATAAGAGGAGAGGAGGGGCACTCTTGGAAAGTAAAGAAATGTTACTTTATTTTAGAATGAGTTTCGGATTTTAATGGTACCACATTGATGTGTTTCAAGGATAAGGTGATAAGGGTTCTAAATCCACCCATCCAATAGGTGTTTGACATGTGTAGGTCTTAGAGTTTACATTATCTTTCAATTTTATTTAAATCCATTATTAATGAGGTAATCGCTGCATCATCATGATGTCATAAATAATTTAATTTATCTAATGTCTAAAAATTATAAAAAAACTATCATGATGTAGGAAATCGTTTTAGCATTATAATTAATATTTATAGTCAAAACTATGACTTATATAACCCCATTTAAAAATTGTTTTAGTAAAACAACTCATGTTTGTGTCATTTTAATTTTAACATTAAATAAAAAGGAATTTATGTCATTTTCCAACCAAAGTGACTCCATGGGATCCCCAAGTTGACCCATGGATTTTCTTGGATGGAAATTAGTCATCCAACGAGAGTAGGAAATGTGTCTAGGTCATTTCAAAATATAATAACATTATTTTTAGCTTAAACTACACTAATTACCTCTAATCGCGATTAAAAACTTAATAAGTTACTATTCACCAAAAAATTATTTTAATCCCATTGAACCACATTTTACTTCTTGATGAAAACCATGTATTTCGGATTTTAGAAATTCAAAAAAAAGGTTGCAAAATTTTATTTAAATGGAAAATCAGTTTTTATAAGTACCACTTAGTGGTTTCACTATTCATCAAAAATTGATGTTTTTCAGAAAATTACCAAAAATTCAACCTAATCTATATTTGATATTCCGAATTCAAAAATTATGTCTATTTTACAAAATTCATAACATATAAGTTACATTAATTAATTTAATAATTATTTCCCGCTATCAGAACAAATAGCGTGTTTTTATGAAACAATATATATCAAAAGATTGACACTAGTTTAAGTCAAATTTCAATGTGAAATTTATTTCAATGAAAACTATTGGATTAAATGGTAAATATATATTCTAATTTAACTTTAAAACCAATTGAAAAGATAATCTAATCATATAAATAAATTAGATTAAAAAGTGGTTTTGAATTAAAATACAACATTTTCACTATTCATTAAAAAATGAACTTTATCGAAAAAATACCAAAAATTTACACAAAGTAAATTTTGAGGTCCCAATTATAAATAAGAATTTTTTTTCTCAAATATAACACATAAAATTGTCAAAAAATGGATTTAAAAGATGTTATCCATCAAAAAGAGGTTAATCGACCTTTTAAAGAATATTAGAATATTTACGCTTAAAATTGGATTCATTCGCATTTTTACTCCTCTAACATTTATTGTAAAGAGTAAAAATATTTGAAAAACGTATATAATCATTTTGTAGTTAGTTCTGTTCATTCCCTCCATTACAAATGGCTAGGCGTTAACTACCATTTAAAATAATATTATTTTATTATTAGAGTGCAACGTAAGATTCCCAATAAAACTCGTTGTTGCGTCTTTGGTACGTCATCGAGCATAGCGTCCTCTTTAAATTTATATTAATATTTTATTCACAAATATGGATAAATGTGAAAATTTAATATTCTTTATTTACCTAGGGTGTTACATATATAATCACTTTTTAATGGAGATCATGTTGAATGGATCATATCGCATCGAAGATATGGTAGGTCGTATGTATGCACAAGATACGATATCTATTGAAAAGTTTTTAAGGGATTCTAAGTGGATGGTGTATAAAATATAAGAATAAATATGATGATATATTATTAATATATAGTTTTTAATTCCATAAATATACCCATCCATGTATGGAGGTGATGAAAAACAGAGTACACCACGGCATGGAGAGGGTAAGTCGTACTTACGCACCCATGCTGATTTCATTTTTCATAGGATGTGATGAAGGAAGAATATGTTTATTAAATTATCATAATAACCTCACAGTAAATAATTACTACTGGAATTATTACATACAATGAAACAACTCATGTGGTTGAAGTAGAAAAATAAAGAAGCATGAAGGAATTTGTAAATTATATAACATCTTTTTCGACGTTCCACCTCAAAATCTCCACTTAGAGCACTAGAGTTGGACTTTGAAGAATATCAGGACCTCAATAATTTATCTAGGAAAGTATAAAAGTGAAATGGGCCGATTATAATAGAACATTAAGGATTAATTAGTTTTGGATAAAAGATGGAGGAGGTGACCTTTTATAACTGGGAGAGGGACACTTTTGAAATTTCTGAAACTATTAATTTAAAATAATTTGGATATCAATTAAAATACCTCCCTAATGAGATATATTTTAAGATAATATATTAAAATATTTAAATCTAATAAAAATATATAATATATATATGTTTTTATAAAAATTTAAACATTATAATTTTAATAAACAATTAGCTACTCTATTTAACTTCAATTAAGATAACAGATCTTTCAATATTAATAGGGTGAAATATAAACTTATTTTATTTAAATTATACCATATATGAATAATTTATAACATTTTTGACCATATAATAATAATTATATATTTTTCATAAAAAATATTTTTTTTAAATAATTTTATGAAGAATTATTTTAACAAAATATCAAAGGTGTCAATTTTGACACAATTAATTACATGGATTTTTAGAAATATCAAGATAAGTTTTTATCCTAAAAAAAATTATATCTCTAATAGGAATATGTCATTAATAAAATTATTTAGGAAAATTAATCATACAAATTTAATTTTTTTAATATTTTTAATAACATTTATTTGATATCTCTATTATTAAAATAATCACTACACTAATATTGTGTAATTAGTTAATATAATTATTTGTCGAATAAAAACATGAAATAAAATACTTTTATGAACATAAATTAATTATATTTTATAATAATAGATTTTGTTGAATTTATTTTTTGGAAAATCCAACATTAAAAATAGTATACTTATTAAAGTATGAATGTGACAATGTTAACAAAACATTAAATAAAATAAAATAAATGTCAAAATCTCATCCATAAAGCTTCAAATGGTCAAATTCTCTTCACATGGATTCTTATGGTAGATATATAGTCGAACTATATTATTAGGTCTTGTGTTTAGGCCTTTTTATAGTTATTAGTATTTTAATAAAAATTGTTTCTTGGATTTCTCAACAATAAATTAATTTTTACATCATTAAAGTGTAAACTTTTATGGTAATTATTAATATACTAAAAATTAAAAATAAATTACGGTGATTAATTTAATTATTTTATAATTACATGGAATATTTAGGTTTGAGTAAATATCTTGGTTAACCCTACATTAAAATTATTATATTTATACGAAATTTGAGTTTGGCATTTTGTCACATTCACTAGTTTTATTAATATCTCTTCCATTTTCATTGTACAGTGACCCTTAAATTACTATATTTTGAACAAAACATGTTAATGGTATATTTCTATTCATCCAATGGGATTTTGGTAGTTTTTAGCACCATTTTATGCTCCTTATCATATTATTTTTTGCACTAAATTACCCGATATACCTTTAACCGAGTGAAATAAAAATTACCGTAGTTATTATTCATAATGTCCAAAAATTAAACCCATTAAATTAATTTTAAAAGACTGATTTAAAATTTTGAATACATTTTTCATTATTTAAAACAAAAAATTGGAATAAATTAATTTAAAATTAATTCATGTTGTCAAAACTGAACAAGGAGGTTTTTAAGAAATAAAAACTTATCAAAAGAATGACATGTGTTTATGTCTAATTTAAAAGTTAAATTTCTTCAAATGACCAACATTGAATTAAATGAAAATATATATTACATTTATACTTTAAAACCATTAAATAATATTATTTAACCATACAAATATTTTTATGGAAAACGTTTTTTTTTCAATTAAAATATATCGTATTTTTACTATTAAAAAAACATGATAATTATCTAAAATATTTTAAAAATTAATCCAAAGTAAATTTTGATGTCCTAATTCAAAAAAATAAGTTTATTTTTTCAAATTGAACACATAATTTTTTCAAAAACCGAATTTTAAAATGGTTGTCCTTCATAATTTGGTAAAACTACATTTTTAGAAAAATAATTCTTTTATCCAAAAAATTTATTTTTTCTTTATATCATATCTAGAAAACATATAAGATAAATTTAAAACATTAAATTGAATATATAAAGTATATTTTCATTAAAAATAAATAAAAAGTGTTATGATTTTATAAACAGAATTATTCTCTTTTTATATAGGTTTTCATAAAAACAAATCCACTATATTCAATAGGTTTTAATTTCAATTTCTAAAAAACATGGTAACCAATAAATAATAATTTAAAAAATTAAACCATATTTTTCTAATTCAGTAGTTATTATTCACAAAAGCTATTTTATATCACATAATAATAATATTATAATAATATATCATTTTTTAGTGAAAATGGGTATTGCATACAATGCAAGTTATCGAGGAAGCCTGCTCTTTCATGTGACATATGACAAGTTAGGGTTTCATTTAATTAAATATTCCATTGGTGTTGCATATAATATAATCCAAAAATAGTTCTAATATACATTTAACAAACTCTATACTTAGTTTTTCCTAAAATTAAGTCTATCAAAAGAATTTTAAGTTGTGTGTAATACAAGCGAAGTATAGTGTTGCCTATGCGAAAAGCTAATACGGTGTTACGTATAGATAATGATACTATTTGTGAAGCATCCTACACAATATATAAAATAAGTAAATTTTAATCTATCTCATAAAATCTATAGGTGTTACATTCAACCCCCAAAAAATGAATTTTCCCCTCAAAATTTTTTGGGGTAAAAAATAGATTACTACATGGATGTTTCATTAATAGAAACCTACAATGTAATAAAGGAATACTAGAAAACCATGGTAAAAATAAAAGTTATAAACATAGTGGCTACTCAAATTAACTCAACCATGGGTTTCTATATAAGAGAACATTAGTGGGAACTGAAAACATGGATATGGAAGAAAAATCTAACCCCCATGTTCTGATGTATAGTGATAGAGAATAAGTTTTGTAGAAAGTTATCTTCAAAAAGGCCATAAATATTAGATGGTTTAAGGTACCATATGATTCCTCATATAATAAGGAACTAAGATAAATTTTTTGGTTTTTAATTTCCTTTCCCTAAATTTGAAAAAATTTGCATGAGAATAAATACTTACTTTATTTTGGTAAAATCTCTCTGTTGTTCGTTCCTTGAACAGATTCCACTTCAACTCTTATTTAGTGAAATGAAGTATAATTTTTAATCTTTGATGTTTTAAAAGATCAAGCGATAGAATGATAGTTCATTCCATATGTCACAAGTAATCAAATATGCTTATGTCCACCTATAGTGATATTAATCATATATGGTTCAAAAAAGGACATATACTTCATCTATGATATCGCTTAAATAAAATAAAACTAATATATACTATCCAGAGACATAAAATTGGCTAGTGTTAGGAAATAAAGACCTATCACACTTCGGTTGTGGGTTTGATTCTGATATCCATGAAAATGCGACATGTTTTCTCCCAAAATATGGGTGGCCCTTTTTCTAAAACTATACGATTATAACATTCCATAAATAATATTAAGAAAATTTTTTATCCTTATTCAATACTATATAATGTCCAACATAAATCAGTTCGACCATTATGGTTATCAAAAATAATTCTGTCCAAACTCACATTTCAAAAAAAATCAATTACAGGAATGGTCATATAACAAGCATGTGAATAACATCATTTATCCCTTATAAGTCATAAGATACAAACTTGTGTTCACATTCAAAAACATTGAATGACTTCATCTTCCATTCTATTGAATCAGGGAAATAACCTACATTACCATATATCCTCATTGAAAACACGCTTGTTTCCTTATTAAAAAATTTATCTGAAATATTTATTATGTCCCAAAAAGTTATATACTTTATCCATAATAGAATAACCCACTATTCAATGACTACATAATTAGTTACAATGAAACTAGCATCATCAAATTTACTTATTCAACTCCAATGTATCATTATCCAAACATCATTATCTTAACATAAGGGACATATTAAAGGTCATCTTCCCCTTAATCATGTGTTCTCCAAATATATCACATTACACAAAAATTAATTCTTTATCTCCATATACCTATTCAAAATATCCATTCCAATTTTTAATTAAGTATTTATATTGAATACTGTTATATATTTCCTTCATTATATAAAAAAATCTTTGAAATTTGAAACATATAGACCTCAATCATCCATCTTTATTCTTAAACCATTACTTATGATCCATCATCTTCATCTTTCGTCAATTATGAATTATTTAATACGGATTCTCAAACTCAATATGATTAGTTTTAATGTAAAAAATACATGAAGAACATCACATACCTTTTATATGCCATTTACAATTTCTTTATGTTTATCAGTATAACTAATAGTCATACCATATTCTTGATTCTCTTCATGATATTTCCACATAAGAAATCTATCATCATTATTACCATAATTTCCACATATGAAACATTAAATAGTTAACCATGTTCTAGGTAGTTTCAGTTATTGACTAAAACCAGAAATAAAAGTGTTCGAAATACATATAAGAGATTAAAAACACATAACTAAGGTAAAATACTTATAATATTTCAATCTATGATATCTTCAAGTTAATCATATTGTATTCATGATTATCAAAAATACTCTAATTTTATCATATACTTTAATAATCCTTAGTACATCGCTAAACATATCCTTAGAAATACCTCAAGGGATCTCACTAATGTTTTGTCATCCTAGTTTCCAAAGGGTAACTAAATCTTCACCCTGATACCAACTCCAGCTGCCCAATACTAACATACATGGACATTAAATTACATTTTAAGAAAACTTATACATGACCAAAATATATTCCCAAATACCATATTTGTTTTATTCCTTTATAAACAGTGAACATAATTTTCTAAATTGGAATAAGATCTTCAATATCTTCCATACATATCTTCCACTATTTTTCTCACAGAAAACATTTCTTTATGTCCCAAGGAATAAAAAACATAAAAGTTTGATCTCAAATAATCAGTTCGGGTAATAATTGAGAATATAAAACAAACTATAAACATAATAATGTAAAAACATGACCATAAAGTTTAAATATCAAAATAATTAGTCATGGAATTAATCATGGCAGTTCGTAAGGCATAGATCATAAAAGAATATTAACCCTGATAAAATAAAATTGGAATAAAACATGAAACTTTGGAAGAAAAGTAAGCACTTAGTATTATTTCTATAGTATCCAATTCATTATTTCCAAGACCGTCACTGTGGAAAATGTCTGTTAATGAGCTACGTTTACTTTCCGTTCTGATCATGTATTACTAAACCAGATTTACATGTTATTCTAGCCCTGTATTATCAAACCAAATTTACATTACATTCCAGTAATGTTGATATCATGACACATAAATCTTTAAATAATTCGTTGGAGGGATATATAGGTCCCACCCATCTCATAATGAAATCATTCTTACTTATTCTACAAAAACATCAATCATTCATCAAAACATAATCCCTGAAATAAAATGGGTTTATTAAACATAATTCCATCATAAGATAATCAATATAAAATATAATTAAACAATTAAAATAATAAAATAATATTAATAATACGGATAGAAACATAACCATATTTAATAGCATCATCTTATATAGAAAAAAATTATTATAAAACAGATGAACTTAATTCTTGAGGAAAATATCCCTTCTTCTTAAAAAAGTTATATTTTATCAAAATTCCACTCAATTTTAAAAGAATATAATCCAGTTTAAAATACACATGAATGAATGTGGAGTAATCTTCATTTATTAATGAATTATAAATATGTAAAAAATAGTTAATGCAATGTAAGTTAAAAAAACATTCTCAATGTATTTTTGACAAAAATAGTCAAAAAGTATCTCATATGGTAAACAAAATAAATATTCCTTCCATACAATGATGTAAAATTAAAAAATGTGTAAAAATGACATTAAACATACATTTAATAATTGTAACCATTTTATGAAAAACTTTTATGAAAACATGGACCTAGATAATAAATATATCCCCCGTAAATACTTAGGTATAAACAATCTCGAATAATAAAAATGAGATTGCAAAATAATCCCGTACCAATTTATAATTAGTTGAATCGTATGACTCATAAAATAAGGAAACTTATGTTCATATATAAATATCATAACCTTCATAATAAAAATAAAAAAACATTCATGGGAAATTTAAACATCACACAAAAGAATTAGATGGTGTATAAGGCATACATCCTTTAGAAATAAAAGTGATACAAAATAATCCCTTACATTAGGTCTGATATGATTTGTTTGTATCAAATCCTCCTTTATAATTATTTAAATAATGATATTTAATTCTTATAGAATAATATTCATTTTTATGATATCATATATGATCATATTATCATCGTTTCTGAGTAACATTTCATTTTCACTCGTTATTTGAGTGTTTACTCCTTTATGTTCTTTTACATATATTGTCAACTAAGTTTCAGTTCTCCTTCATAGGTCACAGTTATATAAATATTAAATGATATTAACATAACATATACCATTATTATTTATTAATTACATTTATATAATAATTCGTTAATGATGATCTTCTAGAACAATTCATATCACATCATAGAGATGGTAGGTCGTACACATGCATGATCGACAAAATCATTCGAAAAGTTGTTCAATGGTTTTGAAGTGTATAGTGTATAAAATTTCATAATAAAGGTAATTTTATAATTATAATAACATATATTTATTACTTCCATGATTATACTATTGACGCTTCTTTCGTCACAGAATCTAAAGATCGGAAAAGGGGAATATATGAGCATAAAGTGATTCAACCTTCGAAGAAAACATAAAAAATTGACAAAGGGATGAACAAGGAAAACTTTTCCCATAGGCCGCGTAAGTTCCTTCATGGTCGCGCAAGTGGACTTGCGCGAAGTGACTTGGCGCACAAGTGACTTGCGCGACCTAAGTGGTAACCGCCCGGTAACCGCCCAGGGTCTTCTCCTGCCTATAAATAGACCCTGTGGGCCCCCTATTCAGGAGGATCTTTTCCAAAAACCTGGATTGAAGCTCCCGATTCCCAAGTCTCTTCTCAAAGCTTCCAGAACACTTCTAAGGTAATTTCATACCTAGAACGGAAGATCTAAATAGAGGGAGAAAGGCCTAAGTGTTGAAACTCATCAACACTTCCGCGCCTGAGTGGTCAGTCTTTAAGGGAAGTGGTCACACTTGCGCGCCGCCTTATTCCTTCAATAGAACTTGCACGTCCCTTTTTTGGAAGAACCTCAAGAGGATTTAAAGGCTGTAATGAAGAGTCTATCAAGTATCTCAAATGCTGGTTGAATATCGCTCAAGTACCCACCATGTCGCGCAGGTATACCTGCGCGACCAATACTTGCGCGCCGCCGCAGTACCTGCGTGCCTTCCGAGACTTGCGCGCCCCTTCCTTTTTGGGTGCCTTTCTTGCCCATATCACCCCTCTAAAGCCATTACACCTTTCCTTTTTAAGATTCAGTCTTCAAGACACTATTCAAATCCATTTATGGCATTATTTCTTGATTTGAATTCTTTATTTGAAAGAAATTATGTGGAATATCTCTCAAAACCTAGTGATTTAAATATCTTTATGTCACCAAATATGGAGAGTTCATTCATTCAACCTCATCCTTCAAGATGATAGAATCCTTAAACCTGGGTCTCCTTTTCAGAAATAAGTCCCAGTCATAATCATGGGCTTCCTTTTCAAGAGTAATCCCCAAGTCCCCTAACCTAGGCCTCCTTTTCAGGAATAAGTCTCAGTCATAATTATGGGCATCCTCTTTAGGAGTAAGGCCCAAGTCCCTTAATTTTTGGGCATCCTTCTGAGGAGTAAGCCCCAGATCCTCTAATTTGGTCTTCCTTTTCAGGAGTAATCCCCAAGTCATAATTTTTTGGGCATCCTTCTTAGTATTAAGCCCCATATCCTCTAATTTGGGCATCCTCTTTAGGAGTAAGCCCCAAGTCCCTTAATTTTCTCTTTAACCAGTCCTAATTTACGTTTGATCTGGGATTCCTTCTCAGGAGTAAAACCCAGTTATCAATCCTCTCCTAATTTGGGTTTCCTTTTCAGGAATAAGTTCCATGTTAGAGTATTCAAATCTTCATGAAGCACATATACCTTTATGGACCCTGTTCCTGGATTTTCTCCCTAAAGTCAATCCTAACCTTCATTTATCTGGGTAGTCATATATACATAAGCCCCAAAACATTTTTTATGATTACATTTTTCATGGCCCAATTGTCTATTTTATTACCAATACCTCTTGTTTCTCACACCGAGCATGACTCACGTGAGCTTAAAGAGTAAAATTAATTATGACATCCTTCTTTGAGCCATCAATCATAAACATTTTACTCCCTTATTCGAACTATGTGAGTTCTGATTCCTTTTCCAAAACAAAGGATACGTAGGTAGCCCATCTATGAGTTATATCCCAACTCTGAAATAATTCATGTCCTTCTGAATGACAATAAACTTCAAGTGCCCCACTAAGTGGCTTTAAAACTAGCCTGGTCATTATAATGACCAAGATACTTTTATATAAATGTTTTGAAGGTTACCATTGACAAAGAATCTCTAAATAGATATAAATGATTCTCTATTGATGAAGAACCTCAAATACATGTAAAATATTCTCTAAATTTATTACATATTTAATCATTGATTGTTAAACTGAAGGAAAGCTCATTTTTTACTTGGTAATGTAATAAGGATTCACGAACATAACTTAAATCTATAAAGAGATTCCCGGAATAGACAATAATTCCCCTCAAAAAGGTGTGATGAGTCCGACCTCCCATCCTCTCGACCAATGAAAATTCCTAAGCCTCATCAGTTCACAAACTAATGAAGCACCTACCTTTGGAAAGTAGGTCCATGTGGGTGTGGAATCATTGGATGTTTCCGGTTCTACGAACAAACCCGTTAGAAACCGATTGGAACGTTTGAATCTCCCATCCAGGAGGTCATCCCCGAATTCCGAGGGAAACAAAAAATGGTGAACCAGACGTGAATCCTTAACCAAGTTAAAATGATGTTTTAACTATTTGTTAAGCCCCTATTTAAAACTCAATAAGAGGTCTAACAAAAACAATCATTGACATGTGTGCTCATCCAAGGGATGAAGTGGCTGAATTTTATCTTGATTACGTCTGTTATATCAAATAAGCACTCTTTTCCAAGATCTTTTATATTTCTATAATGGCTGCTATCAAATTCACATCTGTGAATACTGCTGCTGCAAATACCACTGCTACTATTCCTACTGGATCGCCATCTGCTCTGAGGATGGCATCACCTACTCAGCGTCTTCAACGCTGGGTATCAAATCCGCTGGTTAAGGAGTATCGTCAACACGGTACCATCCCAACTCTGGAGGCTGCCCGACAGGCCCTCCAAGTAAACAACTCACACAGGTTGTCTGGAAAACAATGACCAGTGATCTAGAGGCAGGAGGTGCTGACTACCATCTCCAACCGTTTCGGGTCATTATCCCCGGAACGAAATTTCCATTTTCTCCCTTACTATGAGGAAGTGAATGAGAAGGTCCCTCAGGGCCTTAATTCAAAAAGATAGGAGTCATTCCAGAGGGCTCCCATCAACAATCGCCGCCAGACTTGTGCGGTAGTGTACCCTCAACATGATGAGGGTACCGACTCCAGGCATTCAGCTCAGGTTCCTCAAACCCGAGCAGGCAAGACGAACCGCCAGAGATGGAATCCGGTTAACAATGGGCAGGTTTTCATCCCTCCCATCTCTGGAGAAGTCCACCAACCTAACTTGGTGGCGAACAAAGAACATGCACACACACCTATCCATTTTAAATCCACTGTCCAGCAGACTCGTCTGGAAGCATCAAGCCAATCCCGCCAGGCAATTCCGGCGGAGTACTATAGGCAGGAAAATACACCTGCTTATACATCATCAGTTAGTCAGCAGGCTCGGCTGACTATATATGATGGATCTCGTAAACTGTGTTTGGAGAAGTGTAATCAGCAGGCACATACACCTTCTAGTACTAATCAAGCCTACCAACAGTCTTGCTTGGTAGCGCACGAAGAAGTCAGTCGAAAAGCTCCGACGACAAACAGGAGGAAGACTCAACTCTCTGCCTCCACACTTGAGTACTGTCAGGATTCACTGACAATAAATGGAGGACAGGAGAAGGCACATATGCATACTCCAAGACCGGAATGGAGGTATATCTCCGTTCCAGCAGCTGAAGTCACCAAACATATTTTTTCAAGGTGAAAGAGCAGAATAAAATTCTTCCTCATATTCTGGATGCTTTCCAGGATATCATAACAGATTCAGCATCATCTCAGGGAAGGACACATAAATCTATCCCTAGCAGTGGAGTGACACATCAACGATTCACTCCAGAACAGACACACACATCTGTTCTAGTCCAAGAGGGTTATGGGCCATACTCCCCCATATCATACGGACAACCAAGTCAGGCACATACACCTGATTTGAGTGGAGATCGTTAGCCTAACCTGACCATCTTTCCTGATCAGGCACATACACCTGCTCAGAGTAACCACTTTCGTCAACAAGTGGTTTCCAAAGCGAGTAAGAAGGCATCTATGAAAAACATCCGCCCAGCACAGTTAGGAGATCAAAGGCCAATCTGTAACAAGGCCTTGCTCGATGATGGAGTTCTTGAATCCCTCAGACATTTATCTGTTGTAATTCAAGATTATACTCCCTCAGTTCCCAATAACGGGAACATTAATTCCGAAAGTCTTCAACAGACACTTCCTCATGAAGGCTTGCTTCATGAAAATTCAGTCAATCTTGAAGTTTATTCTTCAGATGAGAGCCACAAGAACCCTCTGTGTGCTCAGAAGACCAAGGAGCAAGAGATCTCATCTTTTGTTGTAACCCATTATGGTGGTCCTCCCCATGATGATGAATTTCGTTGTGAAAGTCCTCTCCATAGTAGTGATTCACATTGCCTGTAAAATACTCCAGTGGAAAATGTAGTGCCGAGAAAACCCTCTTATCTTGAGGCACTTGCAAATGTGAAACCAGTCATGTCTGATGCTTTATCGCTAGCAAGTGAAATAATTTCTCAATCATAAGATATCCCAGGGTGTAGGTCATTCTCCGAACCACACCTAAGTCATGCATCTTCTAGTTTGATCAATGACCTCTCTACCAATCTTGTTGAATCTGATGAAGCAACAAGGAAACACCAACTCTTGTCAAAATAGGTAGAAGAATCATCATTTAATGATAAAGACTAAATGCTGAACATGAGGAAAAAACTGGCGAAAAGTGAGGTACCAGCCATGTTTTGGCCTTTGGCTGACTCCCAGTATGACATTCCAAAGATGTTGATGGAAGATGGAGTCCATGATATTTGTCTCAACATATGGAAAAATCTTTGTCAATTGAAGAAGAAGGTATTATCTTATGATGAATATGAAAATAATCTTAAGATAATAGAGGGGCTGCAATGTCAGATTGATTTGGCATCTCTATCAGTCTCTCGGTATCCAAAGGATGAAAAGCAACAGAGAACCCTTCAACGTTCATGCCTTGGCGCACTAAGAAAATTGCGTCATTTAATTGCCAATGCTCTATCTGGTGTTCATATCAGAGGATGGGGTGTTCACGGAGCACTACATTTCACAGTGCTTTCCAGTCAGCAAAGCCCGCCGAAAATGGTCTCATGCAATGTTATTGCCCATGGCCGGCCACATTCAATGGGATTTGTTCATAATCAAAAGCTTGCTCAAGAATAGGCTTCAACTACTTCCTCTCAAAATCAAGCATATAGAGAACAAGTTGTTGAATTGCTCCTACATTAGGTAGGCGAGAATATTGCACAAGCCTCTCGTATGGAGAAAACACATCATCAAATGACAGAAGTTTCGGAAATCATCCAACGGTCTGTTAAACAAGGTGATAAAAGTGGATACAGGCTAATGCATCCAGCTAATTTCCGAACTAAGATTTGCAATATCAAGAGAGCATTTATGAAGGTCTCAGAAATAGCATTTCAAGAGCTACCCCATCTTTTCAGACTGGGGACTCCTTTAACCCACCCCTCAGAGTCAACAAATGGGATTCGAGGAGTTGAGCGGAAGCAGCAGGAACATCCCCAGTTCTAGAGACTGGGGACTCTTTCAAATCATCAATCCCCTTCTCAGAGAATATTGGTCTTTTCTCGATTGGGGAAGAATCCCCAAGAGGAATGAAGAGCCAAATTATCAGAAGATTCCCTCCAAGTTATAGCTCGTCATGAAGTTCCTAAAAGAATAAATCAACAAAAAGCAATATCTCATCAAAGACATGAAAGAAGACAATATCACAGAAATGTTGATATAAGGGATGTGATGAATTATACATCAATCAATGTCATCAATTCCGTTGTTGCTAATCCACCCGAGGAGACTCACTCAGGGGACTCAGATGAAGAGCGTCCTGCTCAAGAAAATGTACGCGCTAATACAAATGAAGAAGGTGTGCGTACACGAAGTCAAAGAATTACTCAGAACCTAGGTAATCTACTTCCTTCTCTCCAAAAAGTATCCAAAAAAGGGAGGGGAAAGAATCAGGTTACATATCCTTCCTCTGGAGAAGGTCAATCGCTCTCGTTAGAGCGAAGGTTTTCACAACAAGAGGAAGAAATGAAAGAATTAAGAAGGTTGAATGCAGAACTACTTCAGAGTAGTCTTCTTCTTAAGAATGACGAAGTCCGACAGTTGAAGGAATTTGTTTTAACTACTGAGATGGATCAGGAATATCCTCATTTATCAGTACACCCTCATAGGTCTAATCCTATGGGTCAAACGCAACAACGGTTGGCAGTGCTACCATCAGTTGCAGCAGCAATCACCACGTCTGTCCAAGCTCCATTCATTGCACCTACCCAAGACCAAATTCAACCTGATGTTTCTCAAAAGTTAATAACTACTATTGAGTCATTAACAGCTCGGTTAGAAACTATGGAAGGGAAACAGACGCAATTTCAACCCGAAAAGAAAGTTTACCCTGAATGGGTAGATTCCATTTCTCCTCCATCTAGTTTTGGAAACCCTATTTTCCCTACTTTTAATGGATCAGGCGACCCTGAACAACATTTGTTTCATTACGTGTCTTGTTGCGATCCTATTATGGGAACTCCAGAGCAGCAAGAAGCAGTGAAACTCAGATTCTTCGTGCGAACCTTGCAAGGACCAGTTTTTTTCTGGTATACAAGCTTGCAATTCTAGTCAATCATCAGATGGGAGGATCTTCGTCAAAAATTCCTTCTTCAGTTCAGCTCCACTTTTCCAAAAATGACAGTTTTTGATCTTACAAACTGAAAGCAAAGGGAGAATGAAAGAGTCTCTGTATTCATTGCTCGCTGGAAGGGATTAACGTATTCCCTGAGTTTAGCACTCCCTTAGGAAGAGTTGTTGCCAATCTGTGTGGAAATTTGCGTGACAAATTACGCGCACCATTGATCCATGTGAAATACACAGGAGGGTTTCGAGACCTTACTTCAATCGCTCAGCAGATTGAAGATTCCCTTATACAGGATAAGGTTAAATATCGTGTAATTCCATCAGCTTCAAGAAGTAGAATGGGTAAAGCAGAAACTGTTACAGTTATGCTTAAACAACCTCCTGTACCTATTTCTACTTCAAAACCTTCATCTTCTCGAAGGGCTCCACCTCCTGAATGCCAACAACAAAGGCCGTTTCATCCACTTGATCAAAGAGATCAACAACGAAAACAATTTGAGGATTTGAAGAGTAAAACATACTCTTTCTGAAATGAGCAGGTTCCTGGTTACATCATTTCAACTCTGGAAAATAATTTGGTACAATTATCAGTGCCCTAGATACCAAACAAGGAAGGAGATGAAGACCGTCCCAATTATTGTCCCTTTCATAAAATGTTGGGGCATCCCATCCAGGAGTGTTTTGTCTTTAAATACCTCCTGCAAAAGATGGTCGACTTGGGACATGTCAAGTTGAATGGTTCTTCGACTCAGATAGCATGTGTTAATGCTACAGTTCTAGAGGAGGAAGGTGAATGGAAAGAAGTTAAAAGCAGAAATGCACAGAAGTATGATGATTGGATGGTCAGAAAGTCAATCAACCGGACTCATGCCATTTTGTGAACACAATTAAAGAAACCAATTGTGTCTTCTGCCATGAATATTGCGGTAAAACCCTCTTCGTCAGAGGGAAAATCCTCAAAGAAACGCTTTGATTCAAAGAAGAAAAAAGAATCAGAAGAAGATGAGTATGTGTCACAGGCTAAATTGTCTTTGACTCTGGCAGACTTTATGACATCTAATTCAAAACCATGGGCACCGCCCCATCAAACGGCACAGCCTAAACAGGCTAATTAGGCAGAGTCCTTATTAGACGAAGAGTTAATCATCGGTTCTGTTAATATGAATCAATTAAAAGATCCGTATTCTAGTCATAATTTCAATTTTGATGAGCCATAATTCCTTGCATCAAATAATGTAATCCAAGGAAGTTCCCGAGGTTCAGGATACAGGGGAAGACATGGATCTTTCCGAAGCCACTACTCCAATTCTACCCCTGCAAGCACTGTGTACGCAGCAGAAACTCGTGGTAGAGCCCTTCAGCGAGCTAAAAAAGAACAAGCAGGTTTTTTTGCAAATAGCCAACTCAGTCTTGGAACAGTTATTTTAGAAGACCGATTGAAGGTTCCATCTTCTTTATCTCACCAAGTAAATGGATCTAATTGGTCTAATCTTCCAAAACCAAGGATGTTTCCAACTTCTATCCCAATAAAAGATGCATCATCTTCCAAAGCATCTGCTTCCAAGGTACTTGCTAAACCGCATATTCCTGTTGGGAAACACAGACCTTTAGATCAAAAGTATGATATATTGAAACACTTGGCCAAAGTACCATCCATGTTATCAATTTTGGATGCTTTGAATCTGTCAAAATATCTTCAGGAAGCACTCATCGAAGCTTTGTCAAGTCCTCCGGAGTTTGAAGAAGAAATTGCTGCAGCTAAAGTCTATCACATAGAGAATAATCTTGCAGAATGCCATGCAATGATATATTTTACTGATAAAGATGAAGATGATGTTTTTCATGGGCACATAAAACCTCTGTACTTATCTGGCAAAGTCAATGGTGTAGATATCCGAAGAGCTTTCATTGACAATGGTTCAGGAGTCAACCTCATGACCATTCGTACACTCCGTCGATTGGGCCTCACGGAATCTGATTTATCTCCTTCTACCATGATGTTACAAGGATATGATAAAAATGAACAAGAACCACTAGGCGACGTTACACTCAGAACTCAGTTTGAAATCTTGTATCCAATTCAGATTTCATGATTGTTGACCAAGACTCAGCTTTCAACGTCTTGCTTGGAAGACCCTGGCTACATCATCATGCAGCTATCCCTTCATCATACCATCAATGTCTCAAATACTGTTTCAATGGTCAAGTTGGAACATTGTATGGTGATAAGACCCAATTCAAGACATGTGAGTCTCAATACATTGAGGTAGTATTTTATTACATGAAGGGAAGAGAAAAATCTACAATGAAGGAAATTACCAAAGTTAATGCTCTATATGGTTTGGAGAAAATTCCAATAAATCCATTTACACATGTGAGTATAAATTATGTGTTACCTGTCAGTCAAATTGACAAAATAGGCCCAAATCAGAATACTCTTATGGAAAGATCCATAATGTCAATTACGACAATTGAGCCAGACAACATGGGAGAAATTGGTAACCTACCAAACAGTGACGAAAGCACAAGTGGTGACGTCTTCATTTCATCTGCAGAAATCCAACATGTCTATACTTCTCTAATCAGGACAAAAGAAGTTATAGCAAGGTCGGAGGTGAATAATTATGTCAATTCTCATTCCATCATATCCTCTTTATTTCCAAAAGAAGGCCCTTTATCATCAATAGGGTCGGAAATGGAAGCTTCTTCTTCAAAATGTGCAAATTTTGACATCTCTTCTGATCATAAAAATTTCATTTTGTCGTCTACTACGCAAGTAGAAACGGAAGAAATAGCACATGATGAAGATGAAGATGTAGATCTTATTGATGCTCCTCCAACATTTGAAGAAGGTATCTCTACCACTGTGGATGAACTTAGAGAAATAAATCTGGGTACAGAGAAAGATCCACGCCCCACTTTAGTTAGTGCGGCCATGACCCTTGAAGAACAAGAAATGTATACTTCTTTTCTAAAGAAAAATAAAGATATTTTTTTTGGAACTATACATAAATGCCTGGGCTTGATCCTGATATTGCTACTCATCATTTGGGTTTACCAAAAGAACATCGAGGATTTAAGAAAGCCGCAAGAAGAACACACCCAACTTATGCTTCCAAAATTGAAGTTGAAGTGGATAAGCTAATCAAAGATAACTTCATCAGAGAAGTTCTGTATCCCAAGTGGTTGGCTAATATTGTCCCTGTAAAGAAGAAGAACGGACAAATTAGGGTTTTCATTGATTTCAGATATCTTAATCGGTATTGTCCTAAAGATGATTTCCCAGTTCCGATTACATAACTCTTAATTGATGAAACCGCTAGCTATGAAGTACTTTCCTTCATGGATGGATATTATGGATATAATCAGACCCGAATGGCCCTAGAAGATGAGGAATCTACAGCCTTCAGAGCCCCTCAAGGTGTGTTTTTTACCGGGTGATTCCGTTTGGTTTAAAGAACACAGGTGCAACATATCAACGCGCCATGCATCGTATCTTCAAACCTTTCTTAGGGAAGTTTGTTGAATGCTATGTAGATGATTTAGTGGTTAAATCCAAACAACGTTCTAATCACTGGGTTGATCTGGAAGTCATATTCCACAAGCTTCGACAACCTAATTTGAAGATGAACCCCTTAAAATGTGCTTTTGGGGTAACCTCAGGAAAATTCCTCAGCTTTGTTGTATGCCATAGTGGTACTGAATTCGATCCTGACAAGACCAAATCAATCCTTGGTATGTCACCTCCTCAGAATTTGAAAGAATTAAGAGGACTTCAAGGACACTTACCAGTGGAATAAAGAATGTCAAGAAGCGTTCGATGTTCTCAAGAAATACCTCTTGATTCCACCAGTACTCATGCCACCTGTTGAAGGTAGACCACTTATCCTCTATGTGACAGCTCTAGAGCGATCATTGGGTGCCTTTATTGCTCAGAAGAATGATTTTGGGAATGAAAATAGCCTCTACTATCTCAGTAGAACTATGATTGAAGCAGAAACCCAGTATTCAAGTATTCAGAAGTGCTACTTGGCATTAATCTTTGCAGTTCAGAAACTGATACACTACCTGCAACATCATGAGGTCCAATTGGTATCTTGCAATAATCCGCTCAAATTCATCCTTAGTCGTCCAATGCTTACCGGACGTCTAGCAAGGTGGGAAGTTATATTGCAGCAGTTCGACATTCAGTATGTATCTCAAAAGGAAATAAAGGGCAAAGCTCTGGCTGAACATCCTTCAGTGGAAGACACGTCTTCAGATATTGAACCCCCTGATGAGGAAGTTGTTTCTATTCAAGAGTGACTTCAAACATGGGAAATGTATTTTGATGGTGCTTCCAGAAGTCCAACAGGGAAGAAAATGGAAAATCCTAAATTAAACAAAGTTGGTTTAGGAATTGTACTCATTTCTCCAGATATGGCATTGTTACCTTATTCCTTTTTATTGTGGGAAGGTGGTACCAATAATGAAGACGAATACCAAGCTCTTATCACAGGCTTGGAGTTAGCACTTCAAGCAAAAGTGAATCACTTAAAGGTGAAAGGTGATTCAGACCTGGTAATCAAACAAGTAAATGGGGATTATGCCATCAGAAACGAAGAGTTAATCTCTTTGTATGATTACGTCAGAAAGTTAATGGAAGAATTCCCTTCCGAACCGACATTTTCTTATGTCGCAAGATCACAAAATGCTCAAGCTGATGCACTGGCTAATATAGCCACAGCTCTAGCAGATCCAAATCGGGACGAGACAACCATCAGTATTGCCCACCGTCGTGCAATTTCACCTTATGTTCAAGCCAGAACAGAGGAAATTAATGAAATTGCTCCCATTCCTGAACCGTATGGTCATACTACAGGATGGATGTCACCTATCAGGGAATACCTTCAAAATAGAACACTTCCACCTGATAGAGCTGAGAAAGAACAAATCCGGCGACATGTGGTCAATTTTACTATTTATGATGGACAAAAACACCTAGAGAAAATTCACTACAAATATGGTTTTGATGGAGTTCTCTTCAGATTCATTGATGGTGAAGAGACAATGGCTATCATGAAAGAAGTACATGAAGGAGTCTGTGGTGCCCACCAGTCTGGACATAGATTGTCTGATCAAATTCGAAGGCTTGGATACTTGTGGCTTCAATGATACAAGATTGTGTTGATTTCACAAAGAAGTGTCATTCATGTCAAGTAAATTCTAGCTTCATTCATCAACCTCCAGAGTTTCTTCATGCAGCTAAATACTCATGGCCATTTTCTACATGGGGAATGGATGTGGTGGGACCTTACCCTTCAGCTACGACCAAGCAGTTTAAGTACATTCTTACTGCTACTGATTTCTTTTCCAAATGGGCAGAGGTAGTACCTCTCAAAGAAGTCAGTTCTAAATTCATTGTTAGCTTCATCAAGTCTAACATCATTACTAGATTTGGTGTCCCTCATACTATATTGACAGACAACGGCACCAACTTCTGTTCTTCTGAGGTGAAGAAATTGTATCAAGAATACAACATTAAATCCAACCATTCATCTCGGTATCATGCGGCGGCCAATGGACAAATAAGAGCCTTTAACATGACTCATTCAAATATACTGCAAAAGATGGTGGATAAAGATATGAGGTCATGGCCTGATAAACTCTTTCATGCTTTATGGGCTTATCGAACTACGACCCGCAATTCAACGCGGTCAACTCCATATTCATTGGTATATGGAACAGAAGCAGTCTTGCCAATTGAAGTTCAATTTCCCTCACTCGGAGTAGCCATTTTTGATCAGTTATCTACAGATGAGCAATCCCAAAAGCGATTGAATGAATTGGAATGGTTAGATGAGAAAAGATTGTGCACTTTTCACCACTTGGAAATCTATTAGAATCGAATAGCACGAGCTTTTAACAAAAAAGTTCGTCTTCATTCATTCAATCAGGGAGAATTGGTTTTAGTTCTCATAACTCCAATAATACCATGAAAGAAACCTCTCAAGATTGAGCCAAAATGTGAAGGACCATATTCAATACATAGGGTCTACTCCAATGGAGCATATTCATTAATCTCAATGGATGGAGAACTCATTACTACTACAACTAATGCCATATTTTTGAAGAAATATTTTGTATAAAATACAAAGTATTCACAAGATGTCCCCGCAACATGACACTAAACTGTGTAGCACCAGTTCGTCCTTGCTATATGACGTTAAACTATACAACAATGGTCCAGTATGACCTTAAACTAAAACTTCATCCCACACGACATTAAACTGTGAAAAAGTTCCCTAAAAAGTCCTGTATGACTTTAAACTACACCATGGTCTAGTATGACATTAAACTGCACCATCCACATTCCATGCATATGACCCTAAGCTATTTGAAAGTCCCTTACGTCCAGAAAGACGTTAAACTACAAAATCATCAAAGGTCCTGTATGGGCTTAAAACAACAACACCGTCCAACCAGACATTAAACTGCACCATCCACGATCCATTAATATGACCTTAAACTATTCGCCCTTTTTTCCAACATGATACTAAACTATAGAAAAAATCCCCAATGCGTTCAACATGACATAAATGGTGTGTTATTTTGTCCTTAGTGCATGAAATTAAACTACGCAGTCCCCCATTTTTTCCAACATGACGTTAAACTGTATTTTCCCTATCGTCCTAACTACATGACGCTAAACTGTACAGAAAGTCGTTGATATGTCCCACATGACATTAAACTATATTTTTTCTCTGCTACATGACACTAAACTATGCAGCACCAATAGTCCTAACTGCAAGACTTTAAACTGCATAGTCCCTTTATATGTCCTACATGACATTAAACTATGAATCGTTAAGGTTGTTGTTACCTCATGTTTCTCACACCGAGTTTGAATCACATGAGCTTAGAGCAAAACTCAACCATAACACTCTCTTTGGGCCGCTAACCATGTGTAAGTCCCAACAACATTTTTTTAGGACGTTGTCCCCAAGAACAACTTGATCATTAATTCATTCTTTAATTGAACTACACGGACTTTGATCCTTGCCCTCTAGGCTGGGTATGTAGGCAACCTCCCAGGGTTCAAGCCCAAAAACAATCTCTTCACATCGGTTCACCACCATCTCATATGATGTTGATTTGTGAAACCGCCCCTAGAATCAATATCTTTACATTGATTCACTTTCGTCCTTGTTATATGACGTTAAACTATGCAACACTTTTGTCTGGTACGACAATAAACTACAATACACTTTGATTTCCTCATTTGAGAGAGAACTATTATTGACATTGATTTTTCAATCATGTTTCATTTCAAAAGACAACGTGCATACATGGTAATGCCTAAACTTTTTATCTCAGGTTAAACCATCATTGCACTAAATTCCCCTTTCACCCTTCACATGTATGAACCAAATTTGTACAAAGGGTAGTTCTAGAACTACGTGGGCTTGATTCCCATCCTTATGGGATACATAGGAACGTTCGAGTTTCCCTCGAATCCAGCACTAAGTCTTTTGGGCCTAACCCCAAATTTCACTTTTAGTCCCTTGGCTGAAAAGTCCTCATGAAAACACACATTGTGTATTCATTATTTTGGTCCAAACTCTATGACCCTAAACTAAGATCTCTCATATTTTCTTCATGCACGACGTTAAACTGCATTTCAAGAAATACGTATGGCTTGATTCTCATTCTTATGAGATACGTAGTGAAGTCCAAAATTTCAATTCATGACCCAACCACAACATGATTATGGTTATCATTGACCTATGTATCTCCATATACATTGGAAAATACCCATCTTTATGTGTTATAATCCTAAACCATAAATATTTTCAGATCTTTATAATCCTTTTCATGACTTTTAGTCACAAAAATGTCAAACTTATGAGAATTTTTTTGCCTGACTATGCAGTACGTGCCTATAGGTGGCCTTGCATAAACAGTCCACATAACAGACTTATTAGCCAAAAGATACTATTTTATTTAACTATGATGCCAATGCCCTTAGGTGGCCCTACAAAATTCAACCCCCTAACGGGTTTGTTAAATGATGGTAACTTCATTCTTGGGAAGAATGCCTCTTTTGTCCTTATTTGTATTAAACGACAATATGTAGGGATCCACAAAAAAATAGCCATCCTTAACATATTTGTCCCATATCCTATTTCATGATCTGAAAGTATTTAAGTCTATGGTTTATTCTTCTTCCCTACGTTTGGGTCAGACCTTCGTAGGAGTGATATTCATCCAGTTCTTCGATAATCTTGTCTGGAAATATCTTCTCCATATTCAAGTACCTCTTTCCATACAGCAAACTCTATAATTTAGAAAATTTGAGTCTCCATAAACTTTCACTGCCTTTTAGCACTAGGAAAGTAAATTTCTGAGAGTTCTTTTTGCCTGACTATGCAGCACGTGCCCATAGGTGGCCTTGCATAAACAGTCTACATAACAGACTTGTTAGCCAAAAGATACTATTTTATTTAACTATGCAGCCAATGCCCTTAGGTGGCCCTATATAATTCAACCCCCTAACGGGCTTGTTAAATAATGGTAACTTCATTCTTGGAAACTACTCCTTTTAATGCCTTTTAGCTCTTTTTCATATCATTCCTCAGATTCAAATATTCTTAAGTCATAGTTTACATATTTTCCCTCATACTTGAGTATGGTAAAATGTTTTTAGATAAATTTTCAAGGAATTGAATCAATTTTAATCCATTTTGGTCAAATCTATTTCGACCTTAAACATTAGTCCCTTTATGTCCAGCACGCATGACTTTAAACTGCCCACAAAAGACAAAGGAACTCTGAATAAAAGTCAAGTTCCAGCTCACTAAATATACATTTTTTGTATGATTTAGGTAATATTGAGCAATTAAAAGGTTCAAAGTTTGTAGGGTTATTTGTAATAATCCTAGTAAAAATCAAACTATGCTTACTAGTCCCATTGGTTTAAGTAAATTTGAAGCAGGTAGAGAGAGAATGCAGGTACAAATAAGTGAAAGTGAAAGTGTTTTTCATTGATGCACAAGAGTTAGAAGGACATCCACAGACTATAGTCTCTTCTATTTTTCAGGAATTACAAGAGGCTTTCAACATAACACTTCATTTGATTACGGCACCCCGAGCTTCATCAGCAACCACCTCGAATTCATTCATTCAACTGGATACAATAAGAGATGCAGTGATACTAGCTCTTCTAGAAACAATTTTAAAAGGATGTTCTTGAGTGCGGTTTGAGAAAATTTTCTGCTGATCAAACAGTGACTCTGTTTCTGACCAAGAGACTTGGAAGATGGATACATGGATTTGAGAATGGAGCATTGGAAGTAAAGATCCATTTGGAGAGAGTAATCTTTTCAAATATTTCTCTAATTCCATGTTTGTCTTCTCTCCACCAACCGGTAGTGGAAAACATTTCAGCCCATGGGTTTTCCATTTTCATATCTGCAAGGAAATGACATAGAGAAAGAATTTGAAAGTTCACACCATTGTTATTTCTCTTAATGCACAGCATAACCGAAATGAAGGAGTAGCAGTGCAGCTTCATTTTAGGTGTATAGTTCTTTGCATCTGGAATATTGACTCCTTGTAGGTGACCATGACCATATAGAGGCAGGTAGATGCTCTCTGGGAAATTAAGATGATATTTCTTCAAGTACTTAGCCAAATATGGGAGAGTGCTGTCACAGATATCATAGTAATCGTATCCAATGATGTTCATCATGTCATCAATCCACTTGCTAGCCAGTTCATCAGACATTTTAATTCCCTTAGGAGCCATTGAATCTGCACAAAAGTTGAAGAAATTAAACTCTTAAATGGGTTTATTTTTCATAAAATTTGTGAAAGAATTCGAAAAAATGGCTAAGGAATTAAGGCGCGCAAGTCTAAACATGGCGCGCAAGTATTCATGTACCGCTCTAGTTTTTGACGTGCAAGTGTAAACCGCGCATGTACAAATACCTTTATAATAGCGCAACATCAAGGAAAACATTGGAAAACAGAGCAACTTGTGCGTCTAAGATAACCTGCGCGACGAGAGCTCGAGATGTTTGAAGTCCAGGAATATAGATGCTTTGTACGGAGGTGAGGCCATGTATTTATAGGCCAGGAGGCCTATCTGCGTGCCGTATACAGTGCGCTCAAATCTTTCACGAGGAAAACTTACGCGCCACCCTCTGTGCCCTGAAGACTTGCGCGCCCCCTTTTTCTTTGGATGTATTCGATTTCCTCAGAGTCAAATCCTCTATTTCTCTCCAGATCCAACTCTGAGGGGGGACTTTTGTTGACGCTCCTTTAGTCACAGAATCTAAAGATCGGAAAAGGGGAATATATGAGCACAAAGTGATTCAACCTTTGAAGAAAACATCAAAAATTGACAAAGGGGTGAACAAGGAAAACTTTGCCCATAGGCCGCGCAAGTTCCTTCATGGTCGCGCAAGTGGACTTGCGTGACACAACTTGGAGCGCAAGTGACTTGCGCGACCTAAGTGATAACCGCCCGGTAACCGCCCAGGGTCTTCTCCTGCCTATAAATAGACCCTGTGGGCCCCCCATTGGGAGGATTTTTTCCAAAAACGCGGATTGAAGCTCCTGACGCCCAAGTCTCTTCTCAATGCTTCTGGAACACTTCTAAGGTAATTTCATACCTAGAACGGAAGATCTAAAGAGAGGGAGAAAGGCCTAAGTGTTGAAACTCATCAACACTTGCGCGCCTGAGTGGTCATCCCTTAAGGGAAGTGGTCACACTTGCGCGCCACCTTATTCCTTCGATAGAACTTGCGCGTCCCTTTTTTGGAAGAACCTCAAGAGGATTTTAAAGGTTGTAATGAAGAGTCGCTCAAGTATCTCAAATGCTGGTTGAATATCGCTCAAGTACCCACCATGTCGCACAGGTATACCTGCGCGACGAATACTTGCGCACCACCGCAGTACCTGCGCGCTTTCCATGACTTGCGCGCCCCTTCCTTTTTGGGTGCCTTTCTTTCCCATTTCACCCCTATTAAGCCATTACACCTTTCCTTTTTAAGATTCAGTCTTCAAGACACTCTTCAAATCCATTTATGGCATCATTTCTTGATTTGACTTCTTTAATTGAAAGGAATTCTGTGGAATATCTCTCAAAACCTAGTGATTCAAATATCGTTATGTCACCAAATATGGAGAGTTAATTCATTCAACCTCATCCTTTAAGATGAGAGAATCCTTAAACCTGGGTTTCATTTTTAGGAATAAGTCCCAGTCATAATCATGGGCTTCCTTTTCAGGAGTAAGCCCCAAGTCCCCTAACCTAGGACTCCTTTTCAGGAATAAGTCCCAGTCATAATTATGGGAATCCTCTTTAAGAGTAATCCCCAAGTCCCTTAATTTTTTGGCATCCTTCTTAGGAGTAAGCCCCATATCCTCTAATTTGGGCTTCCTTTTCAGGAGTAAGCCCCAAGTCATAATATTTTGGGCATCCTTCTTAGGAGTAAGCCCCAAATCCTCTAATTTGGGCATCCTCTTTAGGAGTAAGCCCCAAGTCCCTTAATTTTCTCTTTAACCAGTCCTAATTTACATTTGATCTGGGATTCCTTCTCCGGAGTAAAACCCAGTTATCAATCCTCTTCTAATTTGTGTTTCCTTTTCAGGAATAAGTTCCAAGTTAGAGTATTCAAATCTCTATGAAGCACATATACCTTTATGGACCCTGTTCTTGGATTTTCTCCCTAAAGTAAATCCTAACCTTCATTTATCTGGGTAGTCATATATACATAAGCCCCAAACCATTTTTTATGATTACATTTTTCATGGCCCAATTGTCTATTTTATTACCAATACCTCTTGTTTCTCACACCGAGCATGACTCATGCGAGCTTAAAGAGTAAAAGTAATTATGACATCCTTCTTTGATCCATCAATCATAAACATTTTACTCCCTTATTTGAACTACGTGGGGTTTGATACCTTTTCCAAAACAAAGGATACGTAGGTAGCCCATCTATGGGTTCGATCTCAACTCTGAAATAATTCATGTCCTTCTGAATGACAATAAACTTCAAGTGCCCCACTGAGTGGCTTTAAAACCAGCCAGGTAATCACAATGACCAAGAGACTTTTATATAAATGTTTTGAAGGTTACCATTGACCAAGAATCTCTAAATAGATATAAATGATTCTCTATTGATGAAGAACCTCAAATACATATAAAAGATTCTCTAAATTTCTTAAATATTTAATCATTGATTGTTAAACTAAAGGAAAACTCATTTTTTACTTGGTAATGTAATAAGGATTCACAAACATAACTTAATTCTATAAAGAGAGTCCCGGAATATACAATAATTCCCGTCAAAAAGGTGTGATGAGTCCGACCTCCCATCCTCTCGACCAATGCAAATTCCTAAGCCTCATCAGTTCACAAACTAATGAAGCACCTACCTTTGGAAAGTAGGTCCAAGTGGATGTGGAATCATTGGATGTTTCCGGTTCTACGAACAAACCCGTTAGAAACCGATCGGAATGTTTGAATCTCCAATCCAGGAGGTCATCCTGGAATTCCGAGGGAAACATATACCCATCCATGTAAGGTGTATGTGAAAAACATAGTACACCACAGTGTGGAGACGGTAAGTCATCTGTATGCCTGCGTGGTGATTTAATTTTTCATTGGATTGGAAAATGGTGGACTATGGTTGTTTCATAATCATAATAACCTCTCAGTATATATTTACTTCTATATTTATTTTTTTATAATGAAACAACTAATGAGGTGTAATTATAAGAAGAAATAAGTGTGAAAGAATCGGTAAATGATTTGACCTCTTCTACGGTGTGCCTCCTCTAAATCCCCTATTAGAGCACTAGAGTTAGACTTTAATGAATATCAGGACCTATATAATTTTTTTATTGATTTTTATAAGATAAATGGTTATTTTATAGAAGAATTATAAGGGTTTATTAGGTTTTTAGTAAATTGGGCGGATGTGTCCTTTTATAATTGTGTTGAGGGACACTTTTATAAAATCTAAAACTATTAGTTTATAATAATTTTAAAATAAATCTAAATATGTAAAAATAGAGATATATTTAGATATAATATATTATGAAATTTAAATTCATCAACCAATATAATTAATACTTGTTTTGATGTCAATTTAAACATTATAATTTTAATTAGCAATTAGTTATTCTATTAAAATTTAATTAAGATAACAAATGATTCAATATTAAAAGGGTCTAATATTTTATTACTTGGTTTAAATTATTCCAAAAATTAATAACGTAGAAAAATTAATACCACATAATAATTAATATATATTTTGAAAATTGAATTATGATTTTTAATTAATTTTATAAAACATTATTTTAACAAAATATCAAATGTGTCAATTTTGACACTATTAATTTTCTGGTTTATTAGAAATATCATGATAAGGTGTTATCCAAGAACTAGATATTTTTTTTAAATCCCTAATGTGTAAAGGATATCTATAAAATTCATTGGAAAATTTAATTGTCCCAAATTATGTTTATTTTAATATTTTTAATTACAATTTTTTGATATATCCATTATTAAAATAATCACTACCTCAATAATGTGTGATTAGTTAATATAATTGATTGTAGAAAAAAAATTTAAAGAAAAACTATGATGAACATAAAATTACTATATTTCATTAGAATATATTTAGTCTAATATGAATTCTAGAGAATCCAACATTAATAATTTTATACTTATTAATTTATGAATATGACATCTTTAACATCACCTTAAATAAAATAATATAAATGTCATAATCTCTACTATAAAGATCCAAATTGTCCCTTTATCATCACATCGATTATAATGATTGAGATTTATTTGACCGAAATGAGTTGGTCCTGGAATTATTACTTTTTATGGTAATTAGTATTTTATTTAAATTTTTTATGGATTTATCACCAATTAATTAATGTTTACATAATCAATGTTTAAGATCATAATGTATTTATTAATTTCATAAAAAGTAAAAATAAATTACCATGTCATATATATGTATTTTATATTTCCATGGAATATTTATGGTCAAAGATATCACCTAATTATCCTATATTAAAATTATTATATTTATATGAAATGTGAGTTTGACATTTTCTCACTTCCATGGGTTTTATTAATATCTATGTCATTTCCATTATCATGTGGAGCTTAAATGACTATGTTTTGAACATAATATTTTAAGGTATATATTTTTTCATCCAATAAGAATTTTTTAGGTTTTAAGATCATTTTATTCTCTTTATCATATTACTTGTTAGACTAATTTACCACTAACCATGTTATGTAAAAATTATCGTAGTTACTATTAATAATATCCCAAAAAATAAAAATTAACCTATTATTATAATTTTGACCCACTGATTTGAAATATGGAATCCTTTTTTCATAATTCATAAAAACTTATTTTTAGAAATTAATATAAAATTAAATTTTATTTCCAAAACTAAAAAGCAGGGTTTTAAGATGTAACAACATATCAAAAGAATGACATCTGTTTATATCCAACTTAAAAGTGAGATTATTTCCAATGACCAAAATTGTATTAAATAATAAAAACATCATCCATTTATAATTGAAATACATTAAATAATATTATTTGACCATATAAATTATTTTTATGGAAAACGTTGTTTTTAGTTAATGTTTAGCTTTTTTACTATTCATGAAAACATGATAATTATCAGAAAAATATCAAAAATTCATCTAAAGTAAATTTTGATGTCTCGATTATAATAATAATGTTTATTTTTTCAAATATAATATATAATATTATCATAAAATAAATTTAATAAGGGTTCTCTATCATAAGGCAGTAAAACTACATTTTTAAAAATTTACTTCTTTTATCTAAAAAACTGAATTTGATCTTATATCATATCTAGATAAAAAATAAGATGAATTTAAAACATTAAATTGAATATATGACATATATTTTTCATTAAAAATAAATAAATACCAATATGATATTATAAACACAATTTTTCTATTTGTAAATATGTTTTCATAAAAACATATACTTTATATTCAACTGGTTTTTATTTAAATTTACAATAAATTTGGTAACCATTGAATTATTATTTAAAAATTTGTAAACCCTATTCTAATAATTCCATTTATATTATTCATACCAGATAGTTTATATCCCATAATAATAATATTATAATAAGATATCGTTGTTTTGTGGAACTAGGTATTGCGTACAACATTATATATCGAAGAAGGCTGCTCTTCCATGTAACGAAAGCCATATTAGTGTTCCATTTGGTGAAATATTCCTTTGGCATTGCATATATAATAATTCAATCCTATAAATTTTATACATTGAATAAATTTTATACTCAGTCTTGCGTGAAATGAATTCTATCTAAAGAACATAAAATTTTGAGTCATAAAATCCATGTACAGTGTTGTTTATACAACAAGATAATATAGTGTTGTGTATAGGGAAAGGTAATCTCGGGGCAACGTACAACATAAAAAATCAACGAAATAAAAGAGAATATATTTCATAAAATCAAGGGTTGTTACAATAGGAATGTTTAATATTGATCCTGGATTACCTTTTTATGTTCTAGTGGATTTCAGGAGATGGGAGTATGAAATAGGTAGTTTAAGAGGGAATGGGCCTGGAACACTATTTAAGAGCATGGAGAATAGAAAACTTGTGGGAACTATGAAATATGGATTTGAATGTTCTCATTGATGTTTGTGTAGTTTGAGAATGGTTTTTCTAATCATGCGAGTCATCAAGAAAACTCTGTCGAAAAAAGAGCTTTAGTTAGAATATTTTGAATATAACGAGCATGTTTTTTCATTATGTGATCTTATTCCTAGGAAATATTGTTACATAGTTTTTTAGGGACAATGGATACCACACATCCAGTGCATGATTTGTCGAAAAATTTGGCATAACCATGAAACCATTTATAACAAATGAAAATAAAAAATTTCTTTAATTCCCTTGGTCATATTTTACTGTAACAGTTTTCCGATCACTATTTAGTTTAAACCAACCCATCATAAGGTCTTAGAGGTCTATGCCCTTGATTCCATGGTGATATGTGACAGATATGAATGAATATTTTCAAAGAATTCATGGATTTCCTCTTAGTTTTTTCTCAATTCAATTGTTATTCTCCTGATATAACATCCCCTTGTCTCTTTATAAACCAAATGAGAATTTATTTAGAGATATAGAAGGTATTATAAGAGAATTGATGATGTTATTTTTAGATATATATTTTTTAATAAAAAACATATTAATTTTTAATCTCTTATTTTGACTAATATTTTATTTCATTCCAACGTGAGGTTGGTGTTTCTATCATATAGTATATTCCTCAGTGATCCTTGTGTTATTTTTCTCTCAAGTATATTTTATTTTTGAAATTTAACATTTGATCTTGGAATTTATCATTTCTAGTAATCAAATGTTTTTTCAAAATGGGTTTTCTTTTAAAAATACATTTTTTTGAATAATAGTAGATTGATATAATCTATCAAAGATGGTCTTGATTTGGAAATAGAATTTCAATCATGGTTGATGTTTAAAATTTCTATATAGATAATGTTTTATGAAATGTGGTCTTGGTATTCTTGAAACATAATGATAGTATGTATTACATTCGGAGACCTTGGGTATTGTACGAAAACTAAACATACGCAAAAACTTATTGATGTAATCTATCATTGGGGTAGGTGTATGTGATGCCATGGTTACTAGTGGATATCCTTACAAGGGGGAAGAAGTCCCTAGAAATTTGGATTCATTTATGATAGATAATGTTCCATTATGTGTCTTATTTTTGTACAACATCATGTTGTGGAATTCTATTTGGGACATTCTGGATAAACTACATGTATTTTTATTTGATTATATTATTTTCCCAAATTATGTGGATATAGAACCCGGAAAAATAAGATTATTAATCTGATTATGAAGCCTATATTTATGTTATTTCAAATAGTTTTTGATATTGTAATATTGAATTTTTTGAATTTAAAACCAAAGAATGATTTTATATGAAAAATGATTTATTTTGGAATTTTTTTGAAATATATTTTATACAAGAAATAATTGATTCTTATGGGTAAAACAATATATATTATTTATAGGTATCCTAGTAATCGTTATTTATCACACCCAACCTTTTTCCATGGATAATTTATTCTTTCTAATTTAAGATATAGGAAATGGGAACAACATTATTTAGAGGATGGATATCTGGGATCAGGTTACCTATAAGTAGGAATCGATGGTAGTGACATATGGTCGTGTAATTATTTACCAATGGTTTTCTTTTAATTACATGTTGATGGTCATTAAATATTTTCATCAAGAATTTTTTATCTTTTAATTTGATTTTATCATTTATGGTTTTTTCATTTATATATGATTTATTATTGTCATATTTTGTGATGCCCTGATTACTTCTATCTAATCGTATGTCTTCGGTAGTGTGAAATCATTTACAGTTTTTTAAATGATACCCAAGAGAATTATTCCATCCCATAATGATTAGGAACACACATTGGGCCTTATGACGATCCATCTCGGGTGACAAGTTAGGTTAAAGCGGGTCGTTTCTTTACACTCTCGGCATCCCCACTTCTCTCATTCTAAAGGGTAGGTCCCTATAAAACACACATATTTTGTGAAAAAAAATCAAAAAAAGTTAATATTTTTAATATTTTTAATTAAATGAAATACTGATTTGATTTTGGGTTACATGAAACAATTATTTAATCTTTCATTTCATGCATCACTAGGTGTATCGTGTGTTACCTGAACACCAAGATTAATTGAAACATGACATACTATTAAAATATTATTATTTAGTATGATTTTCATCATATAACCATGGGAATGGAGGGTATCGATAATATTTAATAAATTAGGAAATTTATTTTTTATGAATATATATATATATAATTAATTCATTGGTGATTTATTAATTATAAATAAAAATAAAAATTTTTAAAAATGAATGTAATATTTTTTTGCAAAACTATTTTTAAATAATGAAATGTATTTAAAATAAATGTACATAAAAATTCCTTCTGTTTTAACTATTTTTATGAAATTTATATGTTATAATATCCAAAAAATAACACTCATATTTTGTGTTTTCACAATAAGAGATATGGATAAATTCAATTTTATACATTAAAAGTATATTTTTCTAAAAATTAGTTTTTTCATCTTTTTCATATTTATTTTAAAATTATTTTGTTATTCTTTTAGAATTTATTTTTTATTATAAAAAGTTCATTTCAAAACTATTTTTTTCAAAATTTATTTATGGTTAATGTTATGTAAATTTTCTGAGAAGATAGATCTTCTCTATGAATGGTTAAAAATACTTGTTTTATTAAGAGTATAAATTTCTTCTAAAGCATTTAAAAACATAAAATTTTTCTTAAGATGGTTTTAAAAAGTAAAATTAGGAAAATTATATATATATAAATACAATTTAGGTCATTTTAATCATTTATATATTAAATTTTTATATATGAATATTTAATTCTTTTGAATATTCTCTCTTTGAAGACCTAATTTCTCACAGTATTTGTGAGATTAATTTTAAATTAACTATTTCAACATGTGATAATTAAATTTAAAGAAATAATGCATATTTGGAATCATCATAATTTATATAATCTAATAAGGAAAACATAGATTTTCACCATAATGAATTGTAGAAACGTCAAAAATTATCTACAGTGTTTAAGGTACAAATGCGTTTCCAAGTGGTTAAAATATAAATAAGTGATAAAAATAAAATAAAATATATAAAAACCCAATTTTTGGTATATTTTTATAACATATATACTATATTTTCTCTATTTTACAATTTTTATGTCTTTTTACAGGTGAAAAATGAGGTTTCATTTTTTTACTATAAATTACAAGTGTTCAATTTACCTCACTTATATATGGGCACCACTCTTCAATCCTATTCACACATATAGTAACCATTGATTCATCCAATACATACCCATATAAATCCATTAATTCACTACTCTCATAATTCATTTCTTAGTCTATTCATATATCCAACATAATATTCCTTCAAAGAATATTAAAAGAAATTGATCGAAATAGAGGTAACGTCCCCAAATAAGTGTTTAATTTTATTTTGTAAAAAATATTCTAAAATTATTATTAAAACATGATTATATAATAATATAAATATATTCCATATAATTATTTTATATTCAATTAATGGTATAACCAATATAATTCACTTCTTCCAATAAATTTGACATGAAATCATTATTCGTGTGTACGTTGGACTACCATTTAATGAGTCGATGTTATTAGTTTTATGTCACCACCAGTCATGGATTTATATAATGATGAATATATTATTTATAAATGATATTATTTATATTACTATTATAATTTAAAAAATAAATTAAAATTTTCTTCTTACATTCCATTCTATATAATACTATAATATCGTTCCTATATATGAAATACTACTGACTCGTGAAGTGTTGTGATCCTTTAATTCTTTACATTAAAGGTAATAAATATAGGACTAGTGAAAAAATGTTATATATATTAAATAAATAGTATTCTTTTTTTATATTTTATTTATGTTTCATTCGTTCTTTCTTTTGAGAAAATGGAAATAATGTTCATGCGTATGTATGACCAACCATATCTATGAGTGGTGTATTTTATTTCTTAAATATAACAATTATAGATGAATATAAATATAATTTTACTGAATATATATTATATTTATACCAGGATTACACCTCTTTCTATTATTTAACAGTGATAAAATTTATAGGAACCGAAATATTAAATGAAAACAAACACAAAAAATAAATCAATTATTGTTAGAAATAGGACATTAGCATGAAATTTATAATAAATGGGTAATAATAGGACATGATTAAATCATGTATGGTATGATTTATATTTATGTTGATCTAATATATGTATAATGAAATTATATTTTTTTATACACTAATATCGAATGTGTCTGAAGAATGTTGAGACACATGGAAATGGATTTCAAGTCTATATTTTGTTTCATGGAGACATATGGAAATTCATGAATTGTTTATTTTTTGTGATGTAAATAATTAAGATTTGGAATGTTATATCTTGAATATCATTATTTTAATAATATTTAAAATTTAAATTTAATTAATAATTTATTCTGTTCATACAATTCAATGTAATGTAATAATGGTAATGTATTTCTGGCGCACTTGGTTTTTATGATACACAGGCCATATTCACCAAGTGAATCTTATTTTTAGTGTATGAACATGACATTAATGTATTTTTAAAAGTTAATCAATAAAATTTTGGTGCTTTACATATATATTTTAGGATCTCCCTTCCATGGGGAATACAATTAAATTTTACCAATGTGGGGATGATTTTATTTTACGATCTCAATATTTATAAATATTATTTATGGTAGTTTTTCTGATGATAGAATGGTTTGATCCATCTCACAATAAACTCATGATTTTCCATATCATAGAACCATGTCATAACCGTAAATTTCCCATCATTTTCATCTCTTTATGTACTCTATAGTTCAAAATAAATTTTTTAAGAAAAGTCTACTTTATTTTTCACTATAGTCAAAAACCAATTTTCATCCAAAACTATGTTCACTAAATAAGATTCAATTTAAAAAAATCATAAAATAGTTTATTCATGATGTTTTAACCCAAGTTTTAATTTAAAACATTTATTTTGAAATAAAATTTTATGAAATTTTCCAAACAATTCCAATTTTTTTACTAAAATTTTTAAAGGAATCGTTATTTTAATGTGTATGGAATAAATATAATTTCCCTCAATCATGATTATTATTTTATTTTAATATTACCTTTTAATTTTTAAATTTTATTTAAAAAACATTATTCTCAAATTAATTTATGTTTTAAAATTTTATTTTCAAAGTGGTGAAGATATTTTTCCTCACAAAATGTTTTAAATGATTTTTAATGATTCTTTTATATTTATTAAAGGTTATTTTATAATTAAATAATTTAAAAAAAAAATATAAATATTATGTTTTAAAATTTTATCCTCAAATAAAAGGTAATTCCTCAATAAATGATCCAATTGATCTTTAAAATTCATTTTCCATCTAATATTAAATACATCGATGCTACTTATGATTTACACCGGATACAATCTAGGTATTTCCTTCTTATTATTTCTTTAAATGGGTTATGTTTAAATGAAAACATGTTTACAAAACCCATTTCCCTTCAATGGGTTATTCCATGATAGATTTTTATGGGACCTTCTACATTTTACAGTGTATGGTATAACTATCTTTTGAAATGATAATGAAACGTGTATCATTTCTATAGTTTGGGATATGTTGAAATGTTTTTGAAAGTAATTTTGTTTCATGAGTTGTGATATGATGAATTTTTTATCATCTTGTATTACACATACGTATAATCTTCATTATGCGATTTGTGGAAACTATATCTCTCTCAAATGGAATGGGCAAATATTTATATCTCGTGAGATATAAAAGACCTGAATGGAGAGGAAACCCAGTTTAGTAAGAGAATTTGTCTCCTATGATTGTCTTGAGAGTGAAAAATTACTACAATGATTGTTAGGGGAGTGAACTAATTCCACTATCATAGCCTTGGATGTCATCTTTTATAAATATAGAAATTATTTTCTATGCGTAAGGGTATAGAAAAATTCGATGTCGTATTCCAATGTTTTTCTCTAATGGTTCGTGTTCTTTGATTCCCTTATGATTCATGTATTATGAACAACCAATATATATGACTTGAAAAAAGATTGTCATATTTGATATGCAGGGTTCTGTTTTTATATGTAGTGTTCATGTTACCATATACATATTTTCTTGTTATACTTATGTATCTCCCTTGTTTACCCTTACTGAGAACCCTAACTCACCCTTTATTAGGTAAGATTTCAAAATATTATGAATAAATAAATTATGTATTATATGTATATGTGTTATAGTTATGTAGAATATATTAGTAGGTGGAATATATCACTTATAGACCATTGTTGGCACCAATATTTGGAATGAAGAAAAAACCACAAGATGGCCCCCTGGACTGCCTCGTGAAACCTCTTCGCGGAGTCCCCGAAACCACGGCCGCCAAGAAGAAAAGGAGTCGGGAGGCTCAGAGAATGGATTTGATGTTTTCTAACCCGCCATGAAGAAAATGAGGTTGGAGGCTATGTGAATGGATTTGACATTCACGAACCTTCCGCAAAGCACCGGATGCGCGATGCTCTTCAAGCCCATTTGACGTTCGCGAGCCCGCCATGAAGCTACATCGCCCCTCTTCACGCCGCATGAGATCCGCTCCGCAACACCCCTTAACTTTAAATACAGATCTCCCCCCCGAGCTCTACGGACAGACAATCCTACCTTTTGGATTCTCATCTCCTGAATCGCGAAGAATTCTTCCACTCAGTGAACCATGAGTGGTGAAAGGTACTTCCGCTTCGTGAAGTGCCTCCCCATTGTCTCGTTTTGATCCCCTCTTCTGAGAGGGATGCCTTTTGCAAAGCCTAAGGTATTTTGCGAAGGAAAGGGATCCCCAAGGGGACTCAGGTCATCGCGGAGTGTTTATACTTTGCGAAGAACCCTTCATGTGAACTTGATCCATTTTCTAAAGCAGGATCACTGTACTTCACGAAGCACATTACATCCATACACCTTGCTCCATGAGGCACCTTTTCTCTGTGAGGATGTGCTCCATGAATTCCCATACACTTCACGATGCACCTCCCATTTTCACATGTGCTCCATGTTAAGGCTAAGGCATCCCATTTTGTGAATCACACCCCTTCGCAAGTTCCCTCCTCCACACGAAATGACAGTGTTCCACAAGGCCCCTACCTATAGACCCCTCTAATATAAAAATTATTTTCTCGTGTGACCCTCTAGGTGGGTATGATGTGACATCAATGTCCCCATAACGATACCTCCCATAGCGTTGCTTCGAATAATGCTTCTTCACATAGGCACGCTAATGGATATTGCTTCTTCTCATAGCAATGTTAACGTGGACCCCTCGATGGTTCGCTCTGCGACACCCCCTCACAATGGCATTACTGGTACCTTCACTCCCCCAAGGAGAAAATGGTACTAATTATGTATATCATAGGGGTGTCGACTATACCCCTCGTCCGAGCTGCATTACGTTAAACTGCCAAGCACCATCATCCTCAACACATGATGTTAAACTGTGACCTCACCACATGCTCCGTACGTAGGGTCCCCCACCTTGGGCATTCTCCACACCCCTTGGAATCCACAGGGGATGATATCATCCTTCATGGAGTGGATTATGACGCAGGGAAGAGCGGCCACCATCACTACTGGAAAATGGGTCTATACCCACAGTTTTTCTTAAAACCATGCGTATAGGCTTATTTTGAACACTTATACCCACAATTTTGAAAAAACTTGGATATATGTGTTTTTTATTCAAACCCTATACCCATGGTTTTGGCTAAACCGTGGGAATTGGGTATTTTTTGAAGATCTATACCGACAGTTAATCAAAACTGTGGGTATTGGGAATTTGTTTTGAAGACCTATACCCACGGTTCTACAGAACTGGGGGTATAGCCTTCCCGCATTATGGCGTGGAAATAAAATTAGGCGGGACATGCAAAAAATTTGGCGGGAAGGAAAATATTAACAGTTTAGATTAATATATTTAGGTAAATATAAATATATAATAAAAAAAATTCAGTAGCTCGGTCAGTAAAATGTTATCCGCATCTGCTGTAGGTCACCGGTTCAAATCCCCCTCACCATTTTTTTTTGAATTTAAATAACCATGTCGATTATATTTATATATATACGCAGATGTCTGTGTATAAAACAAAAATAATTCACAGCTTGGATGGTTGTTTAGTGGGGTGTGGCCGCGAGAAACTTTAGGAGGTACGGGTTCGAAACACGCTGGATGTTTTTATGGAATATTAATACTTCATATTAATATAAATGGACAGATATATGAATATATAATAGATTGAAGGCGCAGCTCGGGTGGTCTGTTGGTGTGGGCACGGCCGATAGCGCAGCACGAGGCCTGGGTTCAAAACCCCCTGGCGTCATTTTTTGAAGATTAATTCCCCATGGTTCTCAAACCGTGGGGTCAATGATGTGCCAGCATGTCCACGCACCTACCACGATGTGGCAGTCCTATCCCCATGGTTTCTTCAAACTGTGGGAATAGGTCGACCCCCTATCCCGATGTCGTTCGAGCCCACGGTTCCCAAAACTGTGGGTATAGCCTATTCCCACAGTTTTGGGGGCTATACCCACAGTTTTGAACCGTGGGTATAGGGATGTTTTCCAGTAGTGCTTGGTGTAAGCCCATAGCTTTTCTTGTAGGAGGTAGCACCCCTTCCCCGCCTCACTTCCTCGGTGCCAAGGCCAGCGGAAGGAGTGATAAGGAACGAGGATCCTCCTTTCCTTGGTCCCATGTCCCTCTCCCGCTGTTCTTTTTCACCCTTGGGCCTCCATCATGGAGTAAGTCAGGGCACCTTGGGCCACCCAACGTGTAGTCCCCTTCTCGCTTCCCATGGACACACCCTTCACAACATGATCATTAGGTCTCCGCTACCTCTTGTTTCTCACACTGAGCATGAATTCTGTGAGCATAGAGTGAGCGCCGACCATGATACCACCACGGGCCGCCTTAGAGTGTAAGCCCAAAACCTCTTCTCTAAGTTGCAGGATGTTAAACTTCCAAGCACCCCCATCCCGCGTGACATTAAAATGTACCCCTGAACTACATGGTCTTTGATCTATGTCAAGGCATGGTATGTAAGAAGCCTCCACGAGGTTCAATACCACCACCCATTGGACCAAGGACCTCATTAACCTAAGTTCACCGACATCATCCCCATCTCTCATGATGTTAAACTACATTCCAATCCAGTGGTAAGCCGTTGTGCTCCCACTATCTAGTTGTTCCGACACCCCTTCACGTCTGTTCAACATCCCCTTTTCAACCCAAACAATGGGAACTTTGATCCATGTCAAGGATTGGTACGTAGGAAGCCTCCATGAGGTTCAAGCCCACCACCCACCTGGACCATGGTTCTTATTCACGTCGGTTAACCAACATAAACAACACAACCCGGAACTATGTGGTATTTGATCCATGTGAAGGCATGGTACGTAAGAAGCCTCCACGAGGTTCAATTCGACCACCCATTGGACTAAGGTCCTCATTCACGTTGGTTCACCGCCACCATTCTCATCCCACATGATGTTAAACTGCATTCCAATCCAGCGGTAAGCCGTTGTGATCCATCCCAAACTACAAGGACTTTGATACATGTCAAGGCATGGTACATAGGAAATTTCACAAGGTTCAAGCCCAAAACCCATCGGACCAAGGTCCATATTCACATCGGTTTGCTGGCATGCTTCATCCATACCCGAACTATGAGGACATTAATCCATCTCTTGGCATGGTATGTAGGAAACCTCACGAGGTTCAATCCCACCACCCAATCGTTTTGACCTCATTCACGTCAATTCACCCACCACCTTGGGAATCCTAGAGTGTAATCCCCACACATCCATCCCAAAAAATGAGGAAATTGATCCATGTCAAGGAACGGTATGTAGGAATTCTCTTCAAGGCTCAATCCCAAAAACCATCTTCTTACCTGATTCTTACCTGGGCCGACACATCCCGGTGAGATCATGCCACCCCATTCCCCTCCACAACATTCGGGTAGCCTCCCACACGTTGGCTCCAATATCGGTGTTCCCTCAAGGTGGTTCCTAAATATGATCCACTTTAATCAGTGGTCCGATCTGTCCGATCTGTCTCTGTAGGACGTTAATGTTATGGCATAGCTTGTCTTAAACACACGAAGCTGAGGCAAACCACAAATACATTTTTATGGAATACAATTCCCCGTGTTTGATGTGGGATTCCTCAGGCTTCCCCACCCTCAAGAAGCCCTATAATAAGGGAAAAAAGAGAGACACGCCAATCTATAGTGTCCAAACACGTCAATGATGACCCAACGTGACTACTCCCCTAACCAAATATTGATGCCCTGACCGGACCCCTTGGAATATCCTGGCAAAAGCACTGTAATTAAATAGTTTCCATGAAGATGTGGCACTGGGAAGAGTTTCATGAAAAACGTTTTAAATCTATGAGGGAGACCTGGAATAGGTGATGATTTCCATGGAGGAATCCTCGGATGGAAGAACCGACATCCCATCATCCTGTTTCGATCAAGGAGAAGACATCCCTGAACAAGGAGTGAATTTCGCCCGCCTTTGGAAAGTGGGAATGCAGGGTTAAAAAAAGCCGTTTCCTTCATCCCAGAAAGAGATGGATGTGTGTGCCTTGGATAAAGCATTGGAAATAGATACAATGAAACCAACATGAAGATATTATCCTCAATATGGAGAATTGTAATGCTCGGGGCATCCATGTATTTATGTATCACTGGATCCAGGTATCCGGCGTCGGTCTCCGGCTAAGCAAATAGCAGTCCTGGCGTGAAACTCACCAGAAGTTGGGGCAGTAGAACGTTGGGCATCCCATTTTGTGACGTTGTCAGCGTGGATCCATTTTACCGGCCAGAAAATATGGAACAACACTGGGGCACTGGTGGTCGATTTATTTTCCTCACAGTGTTAATGAGTTCATCTCTATGCTTCCCCTCAATCAGGTTGCTACCACAAGAACACAATCACCGCCCACCCACCTAAGAAGGTGTAGGGGAAACGCCAGCGCAGCTGCTCCGCATGGCTCCCCTACTACCGCAACGACGTCTGTATCGACAAACGTGGGGCGCCCACGCCCCATCTCTCCATTAGAAGTCATCCAAAGAATGGTGATTAATGACCTCATATGTCGTTATGAGGTAGAGGGCATAATCCCAACTCAGGATATAGCCCGGCTAGACCTGTAGACGTCGAGGCCCCGCCATCAACTCCACCCCTGAGGGCCGCGCAGGGAGCCCCTGCTCCCCACTCCAACATTCAATCGTTTTGGGAGCCTGTCCCAGAAACGCCTTGACAACTCCCTACCATACAATGATGAGGTGGGTGACATCCGGATCAGCCCGGTCAGAGTCCCGATCCAGGGTCTCCAAGAAAGGGCCCCCACTCGGCCACGTCAATGCCACCTTTCGGCCTTGCCAGAGGAGCAGGTAGGCTATGTGCCTGCACCACCAGCATCAGCTCGGCAAACCTCACGCCAGCGTCGGGAATGAGCTGAGGACACCGACCAAGGGGCGTCAACGTTGACGAATGTTGTGGACGAAGCCACCGCCGACGCATATCATCAAGTCCATTCACACACAGAGCAGGGGATCATATATTCCCAACATGGATCGAGGCGCCAACCACCCCATGGGTAGGTTGGGTCGACTCACCTGTTTGCAGGCATAAACAATGATTATCGCGAACCGACCTATTGTGGTGTCACCCCGTATGGAGGTCCTCCCCGTACCACTACTACATATGGAATGTGCCTTCCCCACTCCGAATATCTTCATGGAGGTATGGCCCATGCTACCCCCAACCAGAATGAAGGTCTACCCCGTGGAGTGGTGTTCGGCACGGATGCCTCTCCCGTGCCCACCACACTGGGTATGGAGTTCTTCCTCCTACCTCCGACCGTCGATGTGGAGACATTTCTCATATGGTACCTCTCTAATGTCGGGATCCTTCCTATGTTCTCTCCGTAGATGGTGAAGGTCCTGCTCACCCTAGATATCTAAAGGGTGAAGGCAAGCCTCGCTCCACTCGCACAAAGCATGGAGGTCCTCCACATGATCCCGCCAGTTCCAAAAAAGGTGTTACATGCTCTAGTGCTGTTCATGGAGGTCCTCAACATGTATCCCTCGACATCTTCCCAGTATATCCTCACAACTCTACTCTCTAAAGTAGAAATATTCTCCAACATAGAATCAACGCGGTCTAAGGACACTATGTCTGTCATCAACCCTATCTTGAGGAGCCACCCAGGGGCAGGACGGTGGGTCATCGTCGCCACATGAAGAATCTTGGTAAGGCTCGGATGGAGGTCTAACAGGTCCTCTTCTAAGACTCTAAGGTGGTGTATGACTCAGCTCAGAAGCCCTCTCCTCGCTCATCCGTGTCAATGGCCTGGGCAGGGACGAGGCACAATAGCATGGTCCTCCCGGAATGCGAGGATCACAACATTCTTGCCTTCCTTAGCAGGGTTTTCCAGGATGATGAAGACATGGACACCCCGTAGGTTATGGTTGTGAAGTCTCCACCATCATTGATGGAAGCTCTTTCTACCTCTACGAGAGATCACATATAGCTATTCTAGGGACCAATAATTAGTGATCAGCATCACAACTTAGCTCCAGCATCCCTGACCCCCAATCTAGGAATGGCGGCCGCCAGCCCCTCCTACCGCGATGTAGTGGCTAGGTCGCTCCACTCTTCGAAGGATAGCCCGAGGATAAGCGGCCAGTTAGCCCGTTCGCTGTATTCTCCGCCAGCCAACCTACCGTCTAAACGGTCCCCCTCAGTACCACTGCCGGTTCCTCAACCACCCCCAATTGGTGAGTGAGGAAATCAGTGGCCAGACCCTGAGTTTGATTAGTGGAGCTTTTGGAGATTTCTTGCAGTGGACCACTTCTCCCAAATGTTTTGGCCCACGACAGCACATGATTTCTGCATACCTGAGTCTCTCACCCCAGAGGATGTTGAGTGCTTCCGCTACACCCTCTGGGTGACCCATTTCAGTCTCTACCATCAGCGTTTGGTTCTTCCAAGGAACTAGGAACTTTTCAAAGACTTCAATGAGCAATGTCATCAAGTCGATCTGGCCGCACTCCCCATGGCCCAGCACCCCGAGTCACCAGGTCTTCATGAGGCTCTCCAGTAGCAATGCATTCAGAGTATTAAGGTACTCCGCATAATAATAATGGAAGAAATCCCCCCACATGTATGGTCATGGATGGGGACAGTATGCTACCCTCCTCATCAGTCCTATCTAGCAGCAACCCGACTCGTTATTCTATATTGAGGACATGCCCCCGAGAAGGGTCGCGGTCCACATGGATAACGTAGTAGACACAGAAGAAGAGCTGGAGTTTCTCGATGGAATCTTACCCCCTGAGGGTGTACCAACATTGTTAGTCCCATCGTGGAGGGTTACTCGTTAGAAGATGAACCTCCTAGGTCTCCCTGCGCCCACTGAGTCATTGGTACTGAGACAGAATACCGATAAGCGCAAAGAGCATGTCAGGGTGGTCAAGCGCTCCGACCCATCAACCTCAGTACATAAGACATAGGAGGACCCTGAGAAGGCCATGTTGCTCTAGAAACTTTCTGAGAAAAAGAGTTTGGTCGACGAACTCCTGGCTGAATGTGCGGTAGTGCGATGACCCGACTATGGTGATCATAGGCCCGGGTAGCTGGGGAAAGAACAAATTCCCCCCAGCGAGATGCCTCTACGAAACCCTGATCATACATCTCCCACAGACGGGGTTGGAGTCGGAACTCATGGCAAGAGGGAACAGTATGACTCACCAAACCCTCCAAAATGGCGCGGAAATCCACGGAATGCAGCCTGGGTTCCCTCAGCTACCCTACTGGCGTCTCCACAAGCCACTCCACAAGATGTTGAGGCTGTCTACCTTTTTAAAGAACCCAAAAACGCACTTTTGGTTAGGGATACCCATAAATATAGGGACCCTACCCGGATGATCTTATGTGGAAATCATCACCCACCTCGAGGCTTTGGAAACGTGACAGGTGGCTATCCCACCTGATGGAAAGCCATACCCGACATGGGTGGATCATATGTTAGCGCCTCCGGGTTTCAGGAATCTGACCTTATCATATTTTAATGGGATGGGGGACCCTTCATAGCATCTGACCCACTTCAACTCAAGGTGTGAGCCCATGTTGGTTACAATAGCGCAACAGGAGGTTCCCAAGATCCTTTGTTTTGTTCAGACGTTAGAGGGGCCAACGTTCGTGTGTTATACTAAGCTCCCCATCAGATCCGTGACTAGATAGGAGGACCTTTGTAGGAAGTTCCTCTACAATTTCAGCTGTACCACCTGAAAGTCGAGCTTCACAGTCCTTTTAAAGTGCAAGAAAAATCCTGATGATAGAGAAACAGACTTTATCATTTGGTGGAAGGGGCTCACATACTCTCTTGACATGCCACTGACTCAAGAGAAATTACTGACGATGAGCATGGGGAATGTCAAGACGGAACTGGTTCCCTCCCTGATTACTCAGAACTATCCCAGAGGGTTCTGAGACTTATTGGATAAGGCCCAGCGCCTCAAAGAATCCCTACAACAGGCCAGATAGGCACGTCTGATTCCCCCTGCAATCCCAGCAAGGAGAGCTTCCAGAGCAGAGCCCGCCATAGTGGCCCAGATAGAGGCCCCCTGACATCTCGAGTTTATACCAATACCACGGGACCTAAAGCCTCACAGATTCCCTCCACCTCATGTGTAGCCTCTAGCTCCGTCGCATCCTCAAAATCGGCAGGTGCCTCCACGTAATGCGCCACCACCGCCTAGATGGGACAATCACGGTCCACCTCATCGACAAGCCCCTACAGCTCCTTGTCCAGGCAAGGATCCAAGGGATCCCTATCCAGAAAGAAGACACCAGACATAATTTTTCAGTGATAATTAGGTCCATGTTTACTTCCGTAGTTCCCCAGAGCAGGGTATTGTAGGCTTGCCTGAGTGTAGAAGGCCAACAGAGGCGAATCTCACAGATCTCCCAAACTACTTCCCTTATCATCGGATCCTGGGGCACACCCTTATAGAGTGGTATGTGTTTAAAAACATGCTCCAAGACTAGGTTGATAAAAACATAGTCAGGCAGGGCCCAGCCCCAACACATGTGGTGGGTGTATTTGTGAGGTCAAAAAGTGGTAGCGACGACGAAGGCAAGTGGCAGTTGGTTCCTAGCCGCGATTCCCAGAAGTAATACAACTTGATGGCTCGTAAAACGGTCACCCACACCCATGTCATTATCCATGAATGCTGGAACCAGTCGTAGCCTTCAAAAGCTGTGGCCATCACTTCTACATCATCATCTCAACCGGCCTCTTACTAGACGGGCAAGCAGCAGCGGCGCAAAAAGAAGCAATGCGCTCCACCAATGCCATCATAATCTCGTACTCTCGGTGACTTCATGCCCCATGAGATGGGGATTCGTCCCAGAATCCACCCCGTTGTGGATGATTATTCAAGAGAATGTCATGGGTACGCTTCAGTGAACATTGTCGAGTTTGTAAATCCCTATATGACTCCCGACGAGGGAGGATTCCATGCGAATCTCTCCAATGTCCCCAGCTGTCATCACTGTTGGTGGAGCCATGACTATATGGGTCATCGAGGCGCATCATTTGGGACCTATATCCAGGCCGTGCATGCCGTTGAGACTAGACAATAGGCCCAACACATATCTCAGCACACACAGCTTCTTCATCTGGTGTCGTCGAGACCGCCTCCACCACCGTTTGTGCTACTGGATCAGGCAGAGCCGCTTCGGCCGCACTGCGAATAGCTTTTCCTCACTACTGGTCAACCATAGTTGTCCAATCCTCATCAGGAAGCTACTATCCTAGCTTCAACTAGCAGGCATCGTAGTTTACCCAGTACCAGTTAGTCACTGGTCCAGCCGGAAAGGCCCGCCATGCCCCCAATCGCCGAGCAGCCTCCTGTTAGCAGAAGTTCGCACTTGGGGCGGAATTATTATGTCTTCAATCACCGTGTCAGCATCCCATCAAGGCATTCCAACATTGAAGCCCTTCAAATATCTCCAGATATGTGTGATGTCCTCACTGAGGCTTTAAGAATCCCCCTCCAGTTTGAGATGGAGGTAGCAGCTGCAGAAGCCTTCAATGCTGAAGAAGTTGAGGACACTGAATGTCAGTCTGTCATCTCGTTCTTAGGATAATACAGAGGTTCTATTATACAGGAGCACATCTTCCTACTGTACATCACCGACCAATTCAATAGTGTGGAGGTTCTCCATTGTCTCGTTGACACTGGCTCTAAGATCAACCTTATCTTGACACAGACACTACAGAAGATGGGGCTATCCGAGGATGAACAGACTCACTCCAATTTAAGGATCCAGGGATATGACAAGACAGAACAGACCCCAGTTGGCAAGATCTATTTGAAGACCCAGTTTGGTGGCCTAGTTTCCAGTACCGAATTCATGGTTTTCTCCCAAAACACCGCGTACAATGCAATGATGGGTAGGCCATGGTTCCACCTTTATGAAAAGTCCCCACATCGTATCACCTGTGCCTAAAATACTCCCTCAATGGTCGACTAGGCATTCTACAAAGATACGTGTCTCCTTTCGCCTCTTGTGAAGCCCTTAATCTGGACGCTGACTATTACAAGAGCAAGGATAGACAGATTCTGGCAAGTGAGGTTGAACCCGCCACGGTCACAATTGATCCATGGGCAGGCCTGGATGATACCTACAACTTCCCAATCCATTGGTTAGAGGCCATGACCCCCGAAATGGGACAATGCTTTGTCATTTTGGGTACAAGAGGAAGGAATATTCCCAAGTCCATGTGAAGGAGGAAAATCATCTCATACTCTTACACAAACCAGACTCAGGTGTTCTCAGAACCTCCTACCCCTATACGGTATCGGGATGTCCAGCTCATGGCAATGGTGGTACATCATACATGTCTGTTTAATCGGGCTGGATTTAATTGGGTTCTGCGGACGCGATACAACAACTTTTATGTTATCAAGCGTGGCCCCATGGGCCAAAGGCCAAATGGGTTTGGATAAACTACCTTCATCGCTATGGTCTCAGTGGCTCATGATTCTTTTGATGTGATGACCACTGCCGTCCAATCCAGCACCAGCCTCCCGTCGGGTTCTGGTGGCTCGAAAGAAACATTCCCCATGGAAGATTCCTCCATAAGTAGAGAAGAGGGCCTAGAGGATGCAACCCCTTCCTTTGAGGAAGGCGTATCCTCCACAGTCAACGAAATGGTATAGGTGAACCTTGGAAGCAAGGCAGATACAAACCCACACTGATCAGTGCAGCCATGTCCCTCTAGGAAAAGAAATGGAACAAGAAATTCTTTAAAGATCACCGTGATGTCTTTGCCTGGAGTTATGATGGTATTCTAGGACTAGATCCCCCAGTAGCCATCTACCACCTTGGCCTCCCGAAAACCCATCGCGGGTTCATGCAGGCTCCCAAAATGATGCATCCATCTCACGGTGCCATTGTTGGGGCCGAAGTAGTCAAGCTCATCAAATCCAACTTCGTAAAGGACGTCCAGTATCCCAAGTGGTTAGGAAACATCATGCTAGTCAGGATGAAGAATGGACAGATCATAGTCTATATTGACTTCCAATATCTCAACCGACACTGTCCGAAGGAAGATTTTCCCCTTCCAGTGACATAATTGTTGATCGACACTACTGCCGGGATCCAAGCCCTCTCCTTCATGGATGGCTATTCTGGGTACAATCAGATCCCGATGGCCCCCTAGGAATAGGATTCCACCGCTTTCAGGGCCACCATGGTACCTTCGGTTACCAGGTTATGCCCTTCAGCCTAGAAAATGCAGGTGCTGCCTATCAGCGGGCCATGCATCGCATATTCAAGCCAATCCTGGGGACTTTGGTGGAGTTCTATGTGGATAATCTGGTGGTAAAATCTCATCAACATCAGGACCACCTCAAGGACCTTGATAAAGTATTCAATTTCCTCCATTCCCACCACTTGAAGATGAACCCATTGAAATGTGCCTTCAGGGTCAACTCCAGCAAGTTTTTCAGCTTCGTTGTCAGATATCGGGGCATCGAGATCGACTTGGAGAAGATCAAGGACATCATACAGATGCCTCCCCCGAGTAATATTCTGGAGATTTGAGGTCTCCAAGGCCACTTGGACTACATACGCGGATTCATTGAGAATATAGATGGAAAATGTATTCCCTTTTCCCAGATCATGAAGAATGGATCTTCTTATGAATGGGACGAGGAGTGTCAGGATGTATTCGAGGAAATCAAGAAATATTTTCTCCAGCCTCCGTTCTTGATGCCACCTGTCTCCAAAAATCCATTTATCCTCTATGTCCCTGCCCTAGATAGATCTCTCGCTGCCCTTCTCACCCAGATGAATAACGAGGGGACAAAGAACAGCCTTTACAACCTCAGCCGCATGCTCCTCGATACGGATACCAGATACGTCCTCATCAAGAAAAGCTACATTGCACTCATATTATCTATGCAGAAACTCGGCATTAACTGCATCACCAAGAGGTATAGATGGTATCTTGAGTAGACCTGCTGAAATTCATTCTGAACCGTCCCATGCTGACTGGCCAACTAACGTGATGGGAGGTAATTCTCCAGCAGTTTAAAATTAGGTTCAGGACACATAAGGCAATCAAGGGGAAGGCATTGGAAGACTTCCTAGATACCTATCCAACCTCTGCAGATCAGTCCTTGGACATGGATTTTCCCGATGAGGCAATTCACTCAGTAGATCAAGTCGTCCCATGTTGGCAGATGTATTTTGATGGTGCCTCTCAGAAACCTACCGATAGGAGGCTCAATGATCCTAGGATCAATAGAGCAGTCCTGGGTATCGTCTTCAACACCCCAGTGCACGCCATCCTACCGTACTCATTTTTATTGTCAGAAGGCTGCACCAACAATGAGACTGAGTACCAGGCTCTCATCACCAGTCTCGAGCTGGCCCTTGAGATCGATGTGCCCCATTTTCATATTAAAGTGGATTCCAAACTAGTCATCAAGAAATTCAATGGTGACTATGTTGTTAGGAAACCAGAGCTCGTTCCATTGTTGGAGTGCACCCTACATATAATGGCTTAGTTACCTTCTCGACCAGAGGTTACCCATGGCCCTCAGTCACAAAAGGGTCGAGCGGATGCTTTGGCCAGCTTATCTACATCACTTTCAGAGCCCGAGCAGGATGGTCTTATTATACATGTGTCCCATTGGAGATTCATTGCCCCCATCAACCAATAGGATGATGACGGCCTGCGAGTAAGCCATCTTATAGCCGGATCCTCCATGTCAAGATCCCCAGGCTCTTCAGATGCAATGGATGAAATGACCCTCGACTGGAGATCCCCTTTTGTTGAGTATCTCCAAAATGGTTGCCTCCTGGCTGATTGGGCTGAGAGAGAGTGAATCTGACATCGCGCACTGCTGTTTACCCTCCAGAGTGGTCCCAGTCGTGAGTAGATCCTCTATAAGTGCAGTTTCAATGGTGTTCTCCTCCGTTGAATCCAAGGATTTGAGATTCCTCCGGTCATGCAAGAGGTTGATGTCAGTTCCTGTGGTGCCCACCAGGCTGGGCCAAAGCTATCCCATCAGATCTGGAGACTGGGGTACTTTTGGCCCTCTATGATTCACAATTGTATTGAGTTCACCAGGAGCTGTCACGCATTCCAACTGCATACTAATTTCCTGCATCATCCACAAGAACCTCTCCACTACACCATTTAATCTTGGCCATTTGTGGTGTGGGGAATGGATGTCGTAGAACCATACACATCGGCGACATCTTGCCAGTGGAGGTTCATCTTGACCGCCAGAGATTTCTTTTCCAAGTGGGCAGAGGCAGTTCCACTCAAGGTGTTCAAGTCCCATTCCATCGTTGACTTCAGGAGCTCCAATATCATCCACCAGTTTGGAGTCCCTCACACTGTCCTCACCGATAACGACACCAACTTCTAAGTAGAAGAGATAAAGAAAATGTACACCAAGTACAATACCCATTCGAACCACACCTATCAATATCAATTACAGGAAAATGGACAGATCGAGGCGTTCAACAAAACCCTCTCTAACATTTGGCAGAAAGTGGTTGTTCATAACAAGAAGAGTTGTCCGGACAAGATTCCAAACACCCTCTGTCTTATCAGACGAAGAATCACAATTCCACCCAGGTGACTTCATATTCCCAGGTGTATGGGTCTGAGGTCATCCTTCCCATCGAGATCCAGCTTCCATCGTTACACACATCAATCTATGACCAGCAGGAGCCAGATAAGGTGGCTGAAATTCATCTAGCGGAATTGGAATCACTTGACGAGAGTAGGCTTTGTGCCCTGCACAATCTAGAAAGGCCTCAAAATAAGATATCTAGAGCCTTCAACAAGAATGTTATCCTCCGCTATTTATTGCAAGGCGACTTGGTATTGGCCCGCCGAGGGCCAATGATCCTTAGTAGGAAACCACCCATGTTGGATCCCTAGTGGGAAAGATCTTACATAGTCCACAGGGTTTACCGCAATAGTGAATTCTCAATGGTGACCATGGATGGTGAGCGCATAACTCCTCTCACCAAGGTCATGTTCCTCATGAAATACTTTTCATGAGCCCCTTGGTCCCAAATGACCTTAAACTGTATGGTCCTACATGACCCAAAACTACACGATGGTCCCACGTGACCTTAAACCATTCGGTCCTATATGACTTTAAACTGTGCTGGTCCTGGATGACGTTAAACTGAATCTTTAGAACTATGTATGGCTTGATTTCCATCCTCATGGCATATTTAGGAACGCTCAGATGCTTCGTCTAGAGCCCAGCCCCATACTCTTCCCTTTGAATATCCCCCAGGGTATAGTTCTCACAGAGGGTCCTTGCAAGATATGGAGTAGGCTTCCTTATCCACAATAATATGAGGATTATAATGGCTGCACCATGTTCCCACTCCCATTCTTCTATCCTCTCGTGTCTTCACTGCACGATGTTAAACTGCATGGCCTTCAAGAACTACGTATAGCTTGATTCCCATCCTCATGGGATACATAGGAATGCCCAGACATTTTTTCTATTGGCCCAGCCCATAATCCGGAATCTTCCCCACTGGTCAAGACATATGTAAGGGTGCATAAATTTTCCCCAAATCACATCGAGCTAGCCTCGATCCAGCTGTACGTCCCTATCCCTGGAGATGATCGCCTCTTTTGTTGATGGGTAAAACTATGCTTCAACCACTCCATGACTAGGATTCCATAACCATCCCCATCCAGAAGGGCCCCTAAATGGAATGGATGGTAGGCCTATAGGGTCTCTTACCACTTCAAGCCAACACCCTCAAGGATGTTGAGAAACAAGCCGATACAAGCCCCGTGTTTCGAATGTGGTCAGTGAACGATGCTCATTTGTTGCTCCGATTTCAGGTTACTATTGGGATGATGTGTTTCTAACATGGTCAATAGTTATCCTAGATAGTTAGGACCACCTCCAGATGTCCCAAAAATTGAGTGTAGTGGTTCGTTCTGCCCCGTCATATCTAATCGACAAACTCCCCTCGGGCGATGCCCGCTATCAGGACCCGTGGAGCAGAGATAACCAAGACCAGATCTTTGTTTCCCACACCGTGCACTGCTCACGTTGGATTAGGAGTTATGATGAGGATGCAACCATATAGGATGGCGTATGACCTTCCACCGATCCCAGGTTCTCTCTTATAGGATTGCACGGTGTGGTGTGGGATTATGTCATCATTCACGTCGGGTTACTCATCGTGCCCTACACATCCCTTGATGAGGCCTTCCACGTCCCTCATCCTTACTGCAAGATGTTAAACTGTAAGCTGGTCATGCCTCCCTGATCGAGGCCCAGCCTTAGGACCCTTGGCCTTTTCAGACTCCCGTCCATCATCCTTACTGCAATACGTTAAACTACAAGCTGGTCTGGCCTTCCTGACCGATTCCCTTCCTTAGGCCCCTTGGCAATTTCGGGCCCTCGGCCCTTGTCATTACTACAAGACATTAAACTGCAAGCTGGTCAGGCCTCATGGACTAAGGCCTATCCTCAGGCCCCTTGGCCTTTTCGGGCGCCGACCCAGGATCTCTTAGGGGAGTATATCACATGGCATGGTATGGTATTATGTCCTCGTTCGCGTCGGCCTTGTAACAACCAGACCATGTACCTCTACCTCCTGAGCCACCTCGTAGACCCTTTTTTCGGTTCACCAATGTGCCTAAGGGTACTCTGGTTTAGTACCTAGGATGTCGGGCTCTGCTCGGACATGTTTTAACCCACTTTCCAGACTTTTAGTCCCCCTTCATCAGGGCTTTCATCACCCCTCACACCCGGAGGGACCCCCAAAAATGTCATGGATACTACGCTTAAGGGATCTCCTACCATTATGGGCCAACTCCCTGGAGGGTTTCAAAAAAAATAAATTGATAAAAATTTCATGTTGGGAATATGGTCAGCGGTTGATGCTCATTTTTTGTTCCCACTTTAGTATAACATGATATGGATACTGCGTTTACGCCACGATTAATAGTTATCCTACATCGCCATGCGAACCCCATTAATCCCAAAATGTCGGTTAGATGATTCACATACTTCTCCGCCTCATCATGTCCAAGTAGAACTTCGAAACACTTGGTAATATTCCTCAGTGCGCCTCCACGTATTAGGAGGAGCAAAGATGTGATAGGGGAATCATTCGGTGCTACGCACCGATTTCCCTTTGGCATGCATTCCAGGTATTGGAAAAGACATCTTCTTCCCTTGTTTCCCATACCGAGTTTAACTCACGTGTGTTTAGGGATCAGGTTGAGGTCTACACTTACTTGGAGGGTTTTCACTCAATCCTTGGTCTAATATCTAAGACTGTAAACTAAGATCTCATCCAGAACTACATGTGGCTTGATTGCCATCATTATGGGATACGTAGGACCACCTGAATTTCTATACATCGGGTCCAGCCCCATCTCTCAGATATCTACCAATCTCCCGGTCACCTAGGCCCCTTGGCCTATCCCTCTCCAATGGGGGGGATATTTAGGTGTGGTAAAGGGTTTTTGGAATCATGCCCCCCTTATCTTGGGAATCCTCCATCTCTTGGCCACCCTCAAGTTGAGTCCCTCGACCCCTTGCAGTGGTTCTCCAATGTGTTATGAGTACTCCGGTCTAAGACCAAGAATGTCATATTCAACATTGGCAAGTTCCTTCCACCTTTCATGCTTCCTGTTCCCCATCATTCGTACCTCCGTTATCTTTATCACATGGAGGGACCCCCAAGAACGACATGGATAATATGATTAAGGGATCTCTTATCATTACGGGCCAACACCCCTGAGGGTTTTGGACAATAAATTGATACAAATCACGCATTGCGAACATGGTCAGCGGTCCATGCTCATTTTTTTGTCACCATTTCTGGCTAATGCAACCAGATGCTGTGTTGCAAACATGGTCAGCAGTAATCCTTCATCGTCATGCCAGCCCCTTCAGGCCTTTAATTTTGGTTCCATGATTCAAATTATGTTCCACCCCATTGTGTCCAGGTGGAATCTCAACACACTTGGTGCTATCCCCCAGTGCACCTATTCACGTTAGGGGGACAATGTTACAATACGGTGCCTGACGGGGCTCCCACGGTCTGAGCTCTAAGACCAAAAACTAAGATATCCTTAGAACTACATATGGCTTGATTCCCATCTGTGTGGGATATGTAGGAATGCCCAGACCTCTTGTCTTGGGGTCCATCTTGAGCTCTGCTAATTTATCTTCTCTGTAAAGCCTTCTGGACTTTGACTGTGGGACCTTGTGGCATGGTATATGATTACCTCCTCATTCACGTCGGGTTTTCAATATTCATACCATGTGCACCCCATTATAAGAATTAACTCTCATTTTTTCTCTCCTGCATGACATTAAACTGTATGTTGTCCCGCACGACATTAAAAGGAACCCTCAAGAACTACATGTTGCTCGATTCCCATCCTTATGGGATACATATGGCCACCTGGACGTCTCGTTTCTGGGTCCAGCTCAGTTGGAAGCTAGTTTCTCTTGCCCCTTCCCCTCTTACCTCAAATTGTGCCCCTTGGCCAGAAGTTCCCTTCTCGGAATGGTATATGATGTGATATGGGATTATGTCTCCATTCACATCAGGTGTGTATTGTTGTGTCGTACACAGTCCCCAACTAGCATCATATCTGCTACGTTTGTGCTGCATGATGTTAAAATGCATGCTTGGTCCTATCACATGACCCTATACTGTGACCATATCATCCTGACCACACGAACAAATACGGAACCACATTGTGATGTTCTCACTCAAGAGGACATCACGTTGGGTATCATTCATTTAACATTCCATTTGTCAATGCCAAATATGGATTGATTCTTGTAGCAATGCCAGGGCCTGCTACCCTAGGCATGTCACTTCACAAAAAAAACCACTCACCTTAAAGGGAAAACAAGATTTATTAAATACCACTTCTTTTTTTTGCATGGGCCATGCCCACACGCCCCTTTTTCTCTAGCACTAGTACCCGACCATACCACCTCAAGAACTACGTGCAGCTTGATCCCCATCCTCATGGGGTGCATATTAATGCCTGCGCATTTTTCCCCTGGCCTAGCTCAACTCTTGTTTTGGGTCCCTTGACCTAAAACCTCTCCAAGGAACATGTGGTGGTCGGAACCCCCGATTCCCATTCACATCGGATTTTTGTAACTACTCACCACGAGTCTCCCGCACCTCCTCCCATCCATGGTCTGAGTTCTACGAACCTAAACTATGATCTCCCTATGTGAAGGGAATTGAATCCCTCTATCTATTATGTCTCATTGTCGTATTCAGATGCATTTTCACAAAGATCCTGAAGTGTGGAATTTTCATGATACATTCATCATGTTCCATGTCCATGCTTTGTGAGCTCGCTATTTGGATCCTCATCATCTTCCACATCCAAAAGGACCCCCGCACGTTATGGATTCTAGGCTTAAGGGCTCTCTATGGAATCTAGGAAAAAGGTATCTCCATCCATTTCGGGCCAATATCCATAAGGATCTCAGACGACATTTGCAACAGGTCCAGTGTTTCGACCATGGCCAACAATCGACCTTCATTTGTCTGTCCACATGCCAGGCTAATGCAATATGGATGCTGAATTTTCTCTACGGTCAACAGTTATCCTCCATCGTCATTCTACCATCATCGTGATCCAGATTTCATGCCCAAAGATTAACTCATTTCCACTTCCTCATGTTCAAGTGGAATTCCGGCATACTCATTTTCACCTCTTTACACGTCTTGATGCACTACATAGACGAGGTAGCATCATTGGGCCGGTATTCACCGGGCGTCCCTTCGCCCTAACATGCCCCTTCCTATGTCAGAAAATTCCCCCATTACATAATGTTTCCCACATCAGGAATGACTCATGTGGGCTTTGTAGTTTTGGTAGGATGTGTACTGGCACAACCAGGCTTCTTATCATCCTACATGACGTTAGACTGTACCTCTAGAACTACGTATGGCATAATTACCATCCTCATGGGATATGTAGTGACACCCCGGTATTTCGACTAGGGTCCAGCCACACGAATAATAAGTCTTGTTCCACCCCATTTCTGGCCCTCGAATGACCCATCGTGAGGAACTATGTAACTGCAATTTTTCCCTAAACATGTTTAGGATGCCCCATGATGATATTGGGAAGCGACATACCCCTCATAAGAGATACCCATTCTGAAAGAAAGAATGATCCATGATCAAAACAATTCGACCATCAAGTGTACTCCCACCACGATGGCGTAATTTCAAGAGTGTTGGATTCTGTTCGAACAAACCATCACTACACATCCAAGGCATTGCATTCCCCTTATTCGTACTCTCATCCTCTTACATGTCTGGAGTAACCCCCTAACAGTATGGATGCTTGGCGTATGGCCCGCTTACTGTCCTGGGCCAAAGTTCCAGAAGACTAATGGATGACATTTATGATAGGTCTCGTGTTTTGAACATAGTCAATGGTCAACCCTCATTTTTCTGTCCCCACTCCAAGGTAATGCAATAAGAATATTGTGTTTCTAATGTGGTAAAAAATTATTATTCATTTTCAAGCCACCCCCACAATGTTTTGAATCCTAGGTCTCATGATTCACAAATCGCATTCCCATCTGTTCAGATCAACTTCAGTGCCCCTGGCATTACACTGTTCGTGCACAAGAGCACCCTAGAAAAATGGTAATTCAGCTATTCTGAGAACATCATTCTCTAGCCAGGTCTATCCCATTTCCCGCAAATCCGGACCGGTTTTCCAGACCTCGGATGGCTGAAGATTGGTTTATACTCTTACATTTGGATGGGGAAATAAGGTGGCTATCCCTTGTTCCACACATCCGGCCCGACCCATGTGAGCAAGGTAATGGTCGTTGGACATTCCACGAACATCAGAAGGATTCAATAAACCAATGAAAACAACTGAACTCATGCATGCTACTACATTCAACCAATAAAAGAAAGAAAGTATGTTTAATGGTTTGTAATCAATACAGTACCTAGGGGTTGACTCCCACCATGGAGAGATTGACCTCATTGATGGAATGTTGCAGCTCTGCCACCCTCTGGCTGGCGGCATCCAATAGACGTTGCAGCTTGTCCGACTCCCGCTCCTCATCGGCAACGAAAGGGCACAACTCGTCGACTACAATCTGGGGCCACTCCACATTATCCCTGATGGCGATAAACTCCCCAAAATCCCACTTCATGCCCTATTAGACTTCCTCCAGATGAGATTTTATCCTTGAGACGAGATCTGATTGCACACCGAGAGAAGTTAATTGCCTGTCCACCTGATCCTGCAGCCGCTGGACCTCATCCTTAGCCTTCTAGAGCCTCTTGAAGCTTACCGCCTTCCCCTGTTTCCAGCCCACGCCGAGGCCTCGGTCATACTCCTGAATCATTTCTTCCATAAGATCACGGGTGAGCATGTGGGGGCGTTGGGTGTCCACTGCCCCAGCACACAGTTCATGAAGTTGTGAACAAAGCCTATCCATCTCATTCAACCATATCCCTTGGGGGTGTCATTGATGAATTTTGTGATCAGATTCCAAGATCGGCGATGGACTATCTTGTTGTCCTATTCGTCTACAGCCGTCTTGTCCAAGTCAGCACGATTGGCGGGCTCATATGGAATAAATTCCTTTAGGAACTCCTCGGTCAGGTTCATGTCTAGCATCAGATCGGTCGTGGCGGGACCTGAATCATCTGGTTGATCCTCAATTTCGGATCCCAACTTGATGATCTCAAGCGTAGTCCTACTGGTGCCCCCGCCAGCAATCGAGAGTGCTTCATTTTTGGTCAGGTTGGATGTTCACCTCCATGACCATCGGCGTGCCCCTAGGAAGAGCGCTACCAGAAGCCCCCACCAATTTCGCCACAGAAACCCAGGCCTATTGAAGGACTGTAAACGCCACGAAAGGGGCGTGGATGTCAGTTAATGTGGTCAGGGGATGGAAATTGTGAACCGGTCAGAGATGACATACAGAGGGAAAATACTTGGTCTTGCTCTTCAACTGATGTCATCGAAACCCCGAGACATGGCCCCTGTATATATTTGGAAGGACTAGAGAATCTATGGGAGCTGCCTAGACTGTCCCAGCCCAACCAGACATGGATGTTGATGCATCCACGGGCATGGATCCTGAAGGTCCTGCATCAGCACCTGTGGAGGGATGAGAACGAGGTCCATGCACAAGCTCCTCTTGGACAGTATATATGCTGATAAGGAATCTAGAGTTACCCAAGGGAAGTCTCTGTAGACGGAACTTGAAATTTTAACTCGAGAGTCTATGTAAAATCTTTGATACTCAAGGATTGGTCGCCGACTTCACCCTCCTCTGGCAGACTCTGCCTACTGGCCTCGTCCCCCCACCCCCCAACAAGATTCATCCGATTCTTCTGGTAGGGGAAAGCGCTCTCTCAACTCGGTGGTTGAAAGCTGTTGGGGAACCATCTGTTCTAGCAGTACCCTCACTCGATCTGTCATTGGACGCGGGGTGCCCTTGGAATAGATGATATCCTCCAGTTCGACGATGTATTTCTCTACCTCTTCTCGGGATACTGCAAAACTAGCCCTAATGGGACCAATTCACGGTAAGTCCATCCCGAGGCGGTTAAGGTTATTCCATAACTCGGATGGGCCAAGGAATTTCTGGTTGACTTCCCAGATATCCCAGGCCTCCGGGAAGATAGCATTCTCTGGCATGTCAATGTGGAATAGCCATTTCCCCAGGGACTGCGTAGAAATCCCACAGAATCCCCTTGCTGGCCACCCATCTGGATGACTCTATTCTCCTAGGACCACCAGCTCTGACACCGCTTCTGGATTTTCCGCTGCTTGATCCGCTACTACTGCTCCCTCCTCAACTGGTGCGGGCAACACCACTATAGAATCCCCGCCACTGCGGGAATCCCTTTTCAACTTACAGCCTCAACCCCGAGATCGATTATGTTCACCCTCATCAATCAAAACGGTTGGCTGCTTCAGTATCTCCCCTAGGTAGGCCACCTACCAACTTTGGGTGTATTCTCTTATCAGCCCCAGGATGGCGGTCGGCAGAGGCAATGCATTCCGTATCTTTCCATCTTCCAATGTGAACATGAGCCACATCTGCCTTATCACACACAGGTGCTCCTCATAGCGCACCCCCAGATAGACCTGCGAGGTCAGTCACTACAGGCACCAGAATTTCATGGAGAACCGGTGTGGGGTGTAAGGCTCACAGAGACGCTCGCAGTCCACCCTAGCTATCATGACACCACCTCGAAAGGCCAGGAGGTAGGATCAATGCTCCTCTGTATTCCGACCATCATCAGTGAAGGCCCTCATCGACAATGCGAAGTAGTGGAAATTAAATTCTTCCACCCTCCACACCCAGTTCAGAACCGATGGTGCGGTCATCTTGGTCGGAAATCTCCCCACGACATTCAAAATCAAGGGATGAAAGATCGACCCCAGAGGTGTGATGAGGTTTGGATACTTGTATATCCCCCTGATGTGCACCTCCATCCACCCGTAGAGGAGGTTGAGTGGACCGAATACCCACTGGGTCCTTTTCCCCTCGCTAATGTGAAAAATTATTTTTTAAAACTTGTTGAGCATCGGGATCCCCAGGTTGACCCGTCCTCCTGTCGCCAAATTGGATGCCATGATGAAAGTTCTTGTCCGAACTCACATGTTTGTATCCCTCACCACAAGAATACAAACATATATGAGCGCTGAGATGAATACCGCTTGCCTGACTGTTGGTCGTTGTTCAGTACTAACAATGAACCCCCAGGTCTTCCACTGGCTATTCTCCAGCAGCAGCCAGTACAAGTTTTCCTTGCTCCGAGCACCCTTCCTACAAGTTCAAGGCCTCGCTGGGAACTACCTATTTATCGGAATTTTCAAGAACTTATTGAACCAGCTCTTGAATTGGATATCCCTAACGGCCTCCTTTTCCTCCCCGGGGAAGAACTCCATCAGTGTCATCGCAAAATGTGGCATCTGCTCCATATCCTCCCACGCGCCCATGACTGGGAGGAATTCATTGTACATTTCCCCCAGTATTGGGACCGACGAGATCTGATGTCCCTCCCATAGGCTAATGCCGACATCCCCGTGGTGCAGGTATAATGTAATGGTCCCCAGTGACCACCGGCTCAACAGCTCTGGAATTAACTGCTTTGGATGGTAGATATGGAACTGGGAAGCCCATGTTGCCACATACAGGCCCACCCTCCTCATATCTGCCCCAAACTCCTTGAACAAGGTGGCTACCGAGTAGGCCCAAACCCAATCATCTGTGAGATTGCCACCATGGAACATGGTCTAATCTTCAGACCCCTTCTTCAGGTTTCCCAGCACCACCTTAAGAATGGTTTGGTATAGTGGATGTGATGTCTCCAGTTTCAATGGCTTCTCGTTAACATTATTCAGATGATTGTACATGCAGTCAGTAGTGATAGGCATGAAGTCCTTTTGGGCATGTCCATCGGGGGCCCTGAACCATTGGTACTAACCTGATGTGCTCCAGAACAAGTAGGCTGGCTCATCCATACCTGCTGAAGGGATGAAGACATCTTCCCCCAGACCGAACCCATAAAAAGGCAATATCCTACATAGTGGGTAATTCTTATGGCTCTCTAACAACATATCCACCAAAGAATCATGGTCTGAATGGCTCCGGATCAGCTCTCCTAGCCCTTGAATGTTCTCCATTTCGTCCCTCCGAGCGGCATCCGAAAGGACCCCATGGTAAGATTCGTGGTTGGCCATTTGGTTTTGGAACATGTGGATTTGGTTGGCTGGTTCGTTTAGATCATTCGCGATCTGAGTTCTTGAAGGCTGCTCGCGAAGATTTTTCATGGAAGTGCTGCATTGGCATTCAATGCTGGATCACAGAGCGCAAATGCAGAGTCGAATACTCGTTGTGCGCCACGAAGCCTCGATTCCCAAAGATCACTCGCGGAGTACACAGAGCTTCGCGAATCGAGAGTGTAAGAAGAAAAGATCACAGATAAAGGAAAGGACAAAAGAGATGGTAGGCCCCCTATTTATAGGCGGCGGCCTTTGGAGCTTTGCGGTGTGTCCTGTCCATGCGGAGCTTTGTGGCGCACCCAACCCGCACGACCCATGTTCTCCATGCGCACCTTTTCCGCAAGTCAGCAACGCAAACCACCGATGATTTTGGTGATTTCCCTCAGACCTCAACCCTTGATCCTGCCATGGCTCCATGTCAAAGTAGGGGCATTTGTTGGAGCCAATATTTGGAATGAAGGAATGGCCCCTAGATGACCCCCCAGACTGCCTCGCGAAGCCTCTTCACGGAGTCCCCAGCACCCCGGCCGCTGTGATGAAAAGGAGGTGGGAGGCCCAGTGAACGGATTTGATGTTAGTGAACCCACTACAAAGCTAAAGAGGCGGGAGGCTCCACGAAAAGATTTTACGTTCGTGAAACCGTCGCGAAGCACCATAGGCGGGATGCTCCGCGAGACCATTTGACGTTCGCGAGCCCGCTGCGAAGCTACATCACCCCTCTTCACGCCGTGTGAGCACCGCTCCATGGAATCCCTTTCCTATAAATACTAATCTCAACCCATGATCTCTAGATGGACAATCCGACCTTTCAGCTTCTCATCTCCCGAATCTTGAATCATTCTTCCACTAGGTGAACCATGAGCAGCGTGAGGTACTTCCGTTTCGCGAAGTGCCTCCCCATTTTCTCGTTTTGATCCCCTCTTCCAAGAGTGATGCCTTTCGTGAAGCCTAGGGGATTTAATGAAGGAAGGGGATCCACAAGGGGACTCGGGTCATCGCGAAGTGTTTATGCTTCTTGAAACACCCTTCATGTACACTTGATCCATTTTTTATGGTAGGATCACTATACTTCGCAGAGCAGATTGCTTCCAGACACATTGCTCCGCGATGCACATGTGCTCAACGAGGCTGTGCTCCACGAATGCCCTTCTACTTCGCGAAGAACCTCCCATTTGTACATACGCCCTATGCTAAGGCTAAGGCACCCCACATCATGAAGCACAACCCTTTTCCAGTGCCCTCCTCCACGCAGAAGGATAGAGGTCCACAATGCCCCTGCCTATGGACCACTCTTCTTATAAAATCATATTCCGGTGTGACCCCTCAGGTTGGAATGATGTGGCTTCAAAGTCCCCAAGATGATACCACCCGTAGCATTGCTTCGCCTAATGAATCATCAGATAGGCACAGTAATGGCTATTGATTCTTCGCCTAGCCACGCTAACGTGGACCCCTCGATGGATCGCTCCACGACACCCCCTCACCATGGCATTGTCGGTACCTTCCCTCCCCTAGGGAGTAGAGGGGACTTGTTATGTAAGTCCTATGGGTGCTGAGAAAAACCCTCGTCTGAGATGCAGACGTTAAACTGCCAAGCACCCTCATCCTCAACACAAGACGTAAACGGTGACCTCTCCCTATGCTCCACATGCAAGGTCCCCCACCTTGGGAATTCTCCACGCCCCGTGGTCTCCACAGGGGATGATATCATCCTTCTTGCAGTGGAATTTGACCATGGGTAAGGGTGGCCAACTTGGTGTAAGACCCTAGCTTTTGTTGCAAGAAGAAGCACCCTTGTCCTACCTCACTTCCTCAGTGCCAAGGCCAGCGGAGGGCATGATAAAGACTGAGGATCCTCCTTTCTTCGATCCCAAGTCCATCTCCCACTGCACTTTTTCACCCTTGGGCCTCCATCCTAGAGTAAGTCCTGGAACATTGGGCCGCTCAATGCATAAGCCCCTTCTCACTTCCCACGGACACACACTTCGTGACATGATCATCAGGTCTCTGCTGCCTCTTGTTTCTCTCACTGAGAATGAATCCCGTGAGCTTAGAATGGGCACCGACCATGACACCACCTTGGGATGCGTTAAAGTATAATCTCCAAACCCCTCGTCTGAGATGCAAGACATTACACTACCAAGCACCCCCATCCTATATGACGTTAAACTGTACCCCTAAACAATGTGGTCTTTGATCCACGTCAAGGAATTGTACATAGAAAGCCTCTACGAGGTTCAAGCCCACGACCCATTGGACCATGGTCCTCATTCAAGTCATTTCACCAACACCATCCCCGTACCACATGATGTTAAACTGCATTTCAATCCAGTGGTAAGCCGTTGTCATTCCACCGTCCATTTCTTCCGACACCCCTTCATGTTAGTTCAAGAGACCCTTTCCATCCCAAACTACGGGAACATTGATCCATGTCAAGGCATGGTATGTAGGAAGACTCCACGGGGTTTAATCCCACCATCCACCTGGACCACGGTCCTTATTCACATTGGTTCTCTGACACACACAACAGAACCCAGAACAACATGGTCATTGATCCATTTCAAGGCATGGTGCATAGAAAGCCTCCATGAGGATCTAGCCCACCACCCATTGGACCAAGGTCCTCATTCACATCGGTTCACCGACACCATCCTCATCCCGCATGCCATTAAACTGCATTCCAATCCAGCAGTAAGCTGTTGTGATCCTTCCCAAACTATGAGGACTTTGATCCATGTCAAGGCATGGTACGTAGGATACCTCACGAGGTTCAAGACCAACACCCATCGGACCATGGTCCATCTTAACTTCAGTTCGCCGACACGCTCCATCCATACCCGAACTACGAGGACTTTGATCCATGTCAAGGCATGGTACGTAGGAAACCTCATGTGGTTCAATCCCACCACCTGTCGTTCTGACCTCATACACGTCGTTTCACCCACCACCTTGGGGCAGCCTAGAGTGTAAGCCCCACAGATCCATCCCGAACTACAAGGACATTGATCCATGTCAAGGCATGGTACGTAAGATGTCTCTTCGAGGCTCAAGATAAAAAACCATCTTCCATCCTGATTCTTACTCGGGTCCCCACATCCCGGTGAGATCATGCCACCCTATTACCCTCCATAAAATTGGGGAAGCTTCCCACACGTTGGCTCCAATATCGGTGTTCCCTCATGGGGGCTCCTCAATCTGATCCACTTTAATCAGTGTTCTGATCACTCTGATCCATCTTCGCTGGATGTTAAACATGCGGTATACCCTGTGTTAAACACAGGAAGTTGAGGAAAAACTCAGATACATTCCTATGGAATAAAATTCCCCATGTTCGATGTGAGATTCCTCGGGCTTCTATGCCATTGAGAAGCCCTAAAATAAGGGACAGAAGAGAAACACACCAATCCCCAGTGTCTAGAAACGTCAATGATTCCCCATCGAGACTACTCCCCTAACCGAAGGATGATACCCATGACCGAACCCCTTGGAATATCCTGATAGAAGAAGTGTAATTAACTGGTGTACATGATGATATGGCACCAGGAAGAGTTTCAAGAACAACATATTAAAACTATGATGGAGACCCGGACTAGGTGACGAGTCCTGAGGAGGAATCCTCAGAAGGAAGAACCGACATCCCATTATGCTATTTTGATCAAGGAGGAGACTTCCCTAAACATGGAGCAAATGCCGCCCACATTTGGAAAGAATGAATGCATGGTATCAAAAAGCTATGTCCTTCTTCCCCGAATGAGACGGATGCGCGTGCCCCGACAAAAGCATCAGAAACAACCATTTATTTATGTTTTAATTTTTCAAAAGTAATTATATAGTTATAGTCCTCATGACTATGTTATTGAAAGTTAATGAATATTCATATAGAAAGATGTAATATCTATGGATGAAGATAGTGGATTTATATGGTTGGATTCTTAGAATATGTTTAGATATCTTTTGGAAACTAGGATGTCAAAAATTTATTCTGATCCCTAGGGAGTATTTCTAATTGTATATCTATACATTTCTATAAGGATATGTATAAGGATAATTAAAACTATAGGAAATCATCCAAGAATATTGTTAAAGGATATTAAAAGAGGTTTTTAGACACTTAAATTACTCCCTGGATACTACAAGTTAATGTGGCTCTTGCACAGTTGTACCTTGGGTCAATAAATAGGAAAGAGTTCATTGAGTTAGACTTGATCATCAAATAATGCATGACAACGGGCCTTGCTGCCACCTATTTTTAAAATTCTTGGAGTATGATTGGAAAATTAAAAAACTCTTTATTTACCATTATTAATGATTTAAATATATTATGAATATGAATAACATAGTTTAAATTTAAAGTTTCATAGATTAAAATCCTTTTTCATGATTTATACTTCATATAAGTTATTTTAATTGATTATGTGATTCCCCACTATGATTATTGTTACTCACACTCCGATTTTTTGTTTTTCACAGTGGTGTGAACCATACATTATTTCTTCATTGTTGATTTAAATATAAAACATGTTGATGGGGAACAAAATTGGATAATAATTGGATTTAATGGTATTATGATTAATCCTAATCAGTTATCATGATATTTGACTGAAATATTACCCTTTAACTAACCCTCAAACTCACCCAAGAAGAGACAGTTAGAGTTTATTTATAGGTTGGGTGGTACATACCCTATTAAAAAGAATATTTGACCTCATATATATTGATAATGTGCTAATAAGAAACAATGTGGAATTATTAATGGAATGATAAGATTTTTTGAATGTGGAAAAGAAACAAAGTATGTAATAGTATATGAAAAAAGAAAATTTTAGTTAACGTAATTGTTAATAATAATATTCTCCCTCAGATATTATCAATAGTCGAATGTTTCAAATGTGGAAAGAATAATATTTTTTAAAATAAATTTCTTAAGGGGAAATATCATGAAGTTAATAAGTAATGTGGTAGGAGTAATGGTTATGCTACAAATAATGACGAGTTAATTAATGAAATATTAAATGTATACAATGTTATAATAGTTTTATTTATGAAAAAAATGAGAATAACTATAAAATTGAAGTTGATTAATTTCCATAAATTGTTTATATTTTATATCATATAAAATAAGTATTATGGAATAAGAAGAAAAATCATAGTTAATGATCTCAGAAGGATGTTGGTTGATTGAAATGTTTAATAATTATCATTTTTGAATTATGTTATTTAAATCATGAATTTTATAAGGATTTTTTTCAATATTGTAATCAATATGTATTTTCAAAAATATGTTGAATGGTGTTGATGACCTAGAAATGTAATTTAATAAAAATGTGATATTTAGATTAAGAGAAGATAAACCTTAAAATGATGCTAATTTGGAAAAAATGGTGTTGAGTTTGGATAAAGATATGATTGATATGAACAAAGAAGAATTGATAGTATTGATTCCCTGGGATTTGATAAATGATTTGTGGGATATGTGTTTTTTGTTATCATTGATAGAGTTTACTAAATTATTAGATTTATTTGATATATTCAATCATCTATAGTTTTATTCATGGAATGAGGTTGTGTGTTTTTCATTAATATTTTATGGTAATTATTGATATTACCATGGGTTATTAAAATATATGGATTAGGTATTCATATATTTTGTACATGAAAACCATGAACTAAATTATGATAATTAGGGGATTAAGGTCATGTTTGTTTTGAGAAATTTAGTGAACTTTTTTATAAATTTGGAATTTTGGAAAGGTTATAAGGTTAACCATTTATGAAATGTATTAATTTATATTTTATATGATGTTTTATTGATTATTTTATTATTTCACTACATGAATATGTTTGAATAACTTATACTAACAATTTATATTTTGGTAATAACATTAGATAGAACTAATGACATATCAATATTTTATGGATCTCATTTTTTATTCATGACAAATAAAATTGTATTATTGTAATATATGATGTGGAATATGATCAAGGAATAGCCAAAGAATGAGATTGTGCTTATGAAATGGAATGAAATAAAGTAAGTATATTTGGTCATGAATATTTCACAACATTAGGAAAAGGATATTTAAATAAAAAAAATTCCTTTTTATCATCATTTTTTATTATATCAATGAAATTATAAAAAAAAAATTAATTTGTGGATTTTTTGTTGTTATAATTCTATTTACCATGTTCTCTTTCTATCTCAATCTGTATTTTGGTGTCAGTTTTCTCTTATATGTCAATGTTTTCACTTCCCACCTATGTTATAATATTTGTAACACTACTACCTGTTATTCCAAATGATCTTCACATGTCCCTTTTCCATACCTTTAATAGGAATTTTGATTAACTTATTTTATGAAGTGGGTTTCCCACAATGGTATTTTCATATGTTTAACCCTTGTTAATTGTGCACATGTTCAAATTTCGAGGATGCAATCTATTGGGGGTAAAATCTAACAACTAAACATTTTGTGAGATATTTTTTAAATAAATTTAAGATTTTTTACATTTTTAATTATAGGAAATACATAGTTTCTATTTCATTAAACTCAACATTGAGTTATAATTTTTTTATACTCAACAGTCGGTTTTTCATGTATTACACAAATCTTCAAGTTTAAATGAAATGTTACATGCTATAAAAATATGATTATAATATATAATAATGTTCAATTTCCATTGGAATTTAGGCTATAAAAATGATTTACAAAATATAAAAATATATGGTTTAAAAATGATTGTATAAGAAATTATTTGGTCACTAGTTAATTAAAAATAAAAATAAAAACTTTTTAGAGATGGAGGAAATCAGCTTCTAAAAGACCACTTTTTATTAAAAATGTTATTTTAAATCAAAAAATTTAATAAAAAACATTTTTCTAAAGATTTTAGTTAATTTTGACTATTATATATTAAAAAAATTAATAGTCATTTTATTTGTTTCTAGACATGATATAATAGAAATCCAATTTTACATTTAATAACATAAAATTTTCTATAAAAATACAGTCAAATTTTATCCATCTCATTTAAAACTAATTTATTTATATTTTTAAAAATAATTTTTTTTGATGTCGTAATTTCAAAATTATCATGTGGTCGATTTTGGAGAGATATCGGAGAAGTTAAATTTTAATTTGAAAAATGGTAATGCCTTTTTTATTAGAAATTGTGATTTATTTTAAATCATTTCAGAACATATAAATAGTTTTAATATTTATTTAATACCTAACTATGATCAATTTTATTTAAAATAATCAAATGTATAACATTTTAAATATTAATTTATTTAATTTTGAAATAATTTTATTAATCTTTTAATCATTTTCTCTTAAGAATCTCACATTCTCAATGATTCTATGAGACTAATTATAGATTAATGTTTTTAACCTAATGTGAATGGAATTTATAAAATAATTATTCCATAAAAGGAATCAAAATAATTTGTATTATATTATAATGTAATATTATTTATTGATTATAATTAATAATAAAACAGAAAAAATCATGTACCGTAGTTAAAGTAAAGAAGGATTTTATAGAGGTTAAACTAAAAATAATATTTTTCAAAATGAACCAAAACAAACAAAAAACCCTTTGGATTGTTATATTAAGACCTTATATCTTATAAGTTATGAAATTATTTATTTTTATACCTTTTTATTTTGAAAATAGTGTTTACCCCATTCCATTTTTAAAAAATAAAATCTGCCACTCACCTCACTTATAAAAGGCCACCCCTCACCTTACCTCTTCACACTTCCAAAACAAATTGGTTGGGGCAAGAAAATTCCAAATAACATACGTAATTCCCTATAATCATTTTATAATACATATTTTTTTAGAAAGAATACCTAATAATCCTTTTAGGGAAAATCATATAAATCTTCTCGAAGAAATGGAAACGAACCATAACAAGAATTTTATTTTATTTCTTCCCGATCCTCCTTAAATTACTGTAAAACCATGATTATATAATAAAATAATTACATTAAATATAATTATACATAATAATTTTTATTTATTAACTTAAATTCGTCTTTTCTCCAATCAATTGGTTTACAAAATCATCATTCCTGTGTACGGTGGATTACTGCCTCATGAACTGATGTTATTTATTTTCCATTAACACCTGTGATGAAAGGATATAATGGTAAATTTACTATTATATATTTTATTTATGATATTATTATGATTCATGAATAATTTTATCACATTATTCTTCATACATTCATTTCATTAGAATATGATAATGTCATTTTTGTATACGATAGACTACGACCTTGTGAAGAGATGTGATTCATTCATGATTTACATGGATGGTAATAAATATTGTTTTAATAAAAATATTTGATATATATGACATATAAACTATTTTGTAATGGTAATATACTATTTACCTTTAATTTGTTCATTCTGTTGGGAGAATGAAACAATGTTGTTCCATACATTTGACCAACGATCTCCATGAATAGTCTATTTCATTTTCCTACTCCTTATGTTATATATCACTATAGATACATTTATAATTAATATATAACATATTTATATCATTGTTAACAATTTTTACATGATGTATCAATGAAAAAATTAAGAGAACAAAAAAAATCAAAACATAGATGAAAAACAAAGAAGTAATTGCCCAAAACGTGAAATTATAATTGAATAACAAATAAATGGTTAATACAATTTCATAAAAAATCTTATATAGTATGATATATATCTTTATGGTTTTGTAATATATTTTTAAAAAAATTATAATTTTTATAAAGGATGTTTGAATGTTTATGAAGGAATTCGATACTTATTATTATGGATTTCTAGTCTCTCTTTTATTTTTGGGAGGCATATATAAATTCACCACTTGTTTCATTTATGTTGTGTGTATAATAACCCTTTGAAATGTTATACCATGAATATCCTTCCACTAATGATATTTAATGTTTATTTTTTTATTTTTATTTATGGGTTAATATGATTTAAAACATTACTAAAGTGGTAAAGGATTTTTGTCTCACTTTTATTTTCATTGATACACAAGACATATTCACCACCTATTTCATTTAAATGGTGAATATGATACTAATTAATGTATTTTAGGAATATTATCATTAAAAATATTCAGATTTACATATCTATTTTTCGGATCTCTATTTCATGGGGCGTACAATTAATAGTAACCAAAGTGGTAAAGAGTTTATGATACATTCTCGTCATATATAATGATTGTTTATGATTATTTTCCTAATGATAGTATATTATGATCCATATCTTGAGAGAATAAACACTTTTATCTTCCCTTAATTATTTTATAATAATAAATTTTCCCCTTCATTTTTGTATTTTTTTGTACATAACAGTTCAAAAAATAATATTTTTATGAAAAATGATCATTATTTCTCTCTTCGATCAAAACCACTTTTTCATCCAAAATAATGAATTATAATGAAAATAAAATAGTTATTTAAAATTATTCAACCTATTTATTAATTAAATTCCACCCATGTATTAATTGTAATATTATTTAGAATAGAATCTCTAATTAATTTTCCAAAAAATTCCCATTTGGATATTTACTAAAAATGTGAAAGGAATATTTGTTTTAATATGTATAAAATGAAAAAAATTCCTACTATCAGGAAAATTGTTTTCCCTGATGATTCTTTAATAATTTTTCCTGGCTATTTTAATAGAAATGTCTATTCAAATTGTTTTTTATTTTAATTTTTTTTTTAAATAAGAAGGGATATGTTCTTCAAGAAGTGTTTTAAATCAAATTTAAAGATTCATTAATATGTTTTAATAGTTATTTGAAAATAATATTTTTTCCAATAAAATTTTATTAATTTTTATTTTTAATAATTTTCATTCAAGGAAAAAAATCTTCAAGAAATGTTCTATATGATATTTTAAAATTATTTCTTATTTATGTTGAAATCCTTTGTTGCTACTTATGCTTTATTGGGTATATGATCCTTGGAAACCATTCTAATTCTTTATCTGGACGGTTTATGTTTATGATGAAAAGTTGTTTATGAAACTCGTTATTATTCCAATTGTTATAACATTATAAAATTATTATGAAACCCACATCTTTTCATACGTTATGCTATGATGAAAATGTGAAATGATTATAAAACCTGTTTATTTTCAATAGATTATTATATGATTAAATGTCTATAAAACCAATTTCATTTCATGGTTTATGATATGAATAATGTTCCATGATCTTGTAGTGAAAACACGTCTGATTTTTATTATGTGATGAGTGTGACCTATATTTCCCTCTAATGCATTGGGTAAATATTTAAATCTCATGAGATATGTTGGACTATAATGGGGATTAGACATTGTACAATAAGGAATTTTTTTAGTTATGCTAGCCTTGGGAGTGAAAAATAGCACTTATGATGGTTTGGGGAGAGAACCCGTTTTAATATTATATCCTTGTTAGTATGCCTTCAATAATATGAAAATGATTTTCCAAAATTATTTATATGCCAACATTATTTGTCTTTTTCCAATGTTATGATATCATGGATCATGATCTTTTATTCTCATATGATTCAAGTCTTATGAACTAGAAAACATTATTCCATGACCCATGATTGTGACCGTTGATATGTATGTTATGGTTTCCACATGTTATGATAATGCTCAGATACCGTAATGTTATTTTTATTCTTATATATCTCCCTTTTTTACATTGACATAACATACTATCTCAAACTTTATTATGTTTTATTTCCCTAGATATTAAATAAATATATTATGTATAATATGTTTAATAAAGGTTCTGGTTATAAAGAACATAGTGGGAGATAATATATCCCACACAGGGACCAATAGTTTATGTATTCATGTTTTCGAAGTCATTATACCATTATGATCCTCAGGAGTGATTTTCTAATGTAATCAATATTAATCTAAAAAGATATAATATCTATATAAGAAAGGTGTGAGTCACAATAGTTACACAAACCTTGAACACTATCCAACTAAATTCCTCTTTAAGGTCTCAAAACCAGATGGATATAACATATCTTAATCAATATTACTATCCCTTATGGCCCACACATATGCTGAAACAAAAATAATACCCAAATCTCTAAATATAACATATACAGAGGATTGAAAATTTACTCTCTTACATTTTACATTATATAAAACAATAAATAAAATGGGATTGGGTAAATGCAATTTTAGGAAAAAGTTATTATTGAAAAAGGATTTTTTTTGTTTTTATTGAGATTTTATTTAGTTGACTGCACCTAAAAACCAAAAATAGTAATTCCACAATTTTTCATTTAACTATTTACATTAACTAGAAGATTTCTATAACTGTGTCTTAGTGGAATGAAATTTCTACATATGTTATATAGAAAAACAATATATATGTTTTAATTATCCTTTTATTTATCTCTGACTTTATAATAATCTATGTCAAAGATCAAGAAAAAAGATTTTATCAACTTATAAGATCGGTTAAGTGACATGAAAGCATTGAATGCACAATGAAAAATGTATTAATAGAAAAAAAACATTAAATAACTGAATTTTGCCATTGTCTTGCTAAATAATAATAGGCATTCTCTTAAATTCCATGATAATCCTACATTCTTGATATGATGTATGAACAAACAGAATCACTACAAGTGTAATAAATACCATAAAAATAACCTCATTAGTACATGAGTTACATGATGTGTATTAAAATCGACCATAAAAGTGATCAATATGACTAACAATACATACCAAGTAAACACAAACATCACTCATAGATGGGGTGTCCAGTCCCGAGTAGAAGTTTCATAAAATGTTCTAATAACATTTTATCTCATATATAACCTTCACATATAGTAAATCCTATGAGAGGGACTCTCTAATAGTACAGTGTAACATCATAACACCATAGATCAGTAATTGGTTCATGGACCAATGGTTTCTACTATACCTCAGGCATGACTCCCTATTAGCTAGTGGATGTCAACTAGCATCATTTGTCTAATGTGGTATTGTGGGGAGACTATACCCACATATCATAGTATAAATATAGTTGAAATAAAGGAAATCATATACATCCACTAGATAAATAAAGCACCAAGTAAATTCATATAAATAATAATATAATAAAATTCTACTAAGTGATGATAAAAAACCCAAAATAGACATGTAGTATCAATATGAAACTGAATAGTACATTTCAAGAAGTCATAAATAAACACATAATATATACATAAGAACATAAATGTTAGAAATTAAAATTTGAAATAACCCTAATGGTTTTGAGTCTTATCCCTAACCCAACTCCCATTCTCCACCCTAGTATCCATAACGACCAGACATTCACACTGTCCAATCCCATACCTATAGTCAAGAAGCATCTTCTCAGGTTCCCACGTGTCATGGAGGTATGAGAAGGGTGTGAGTAAAACTCTATATCCCACCAACAATTTCAAACCAATATATGACCAAAAAGATAAATGTCTATGAATGGGTGATATAAATAAATAATTTTAAATTTTAAATGGAATAAATGAAATAAGTAAGTAACCATTAATTCTCCAGGATTGTGAAGAAAACATAGGTCAATTATACAATTTTTAATCCTTATTTATGTGACCCTAATCGAGAATACCTTAATTGAATATTTTTTGGTTTCTCTATTCTTATTGTGATGACCATGCCTCCTAATAATTTATCTGGTTTCCCCAGTATACATTAATAAGTAACACGGACCACCCTAATGGGTGTTTTCGTTTCTAGTGGTATAAGCCCATATGGAACACATACTTCCCCTAAAATAATTTTCTCATCTTGTGGATTAATACAAAATGTTAAATTGACCCGCCTTATAATAGTTTTCCAGGGTTTTTTATAATAAAATAGGTATAAAAAACCTCACCTATGGAAGTTTTCTTAACCAAAATCTAAAACCACATTATGTGGTATTTTCATCTAACACCAAAACACCACTGTAAGGGTGTTTTTGATTCTAGAATCCAAATATCCCCAAGGTTGTTTTCATTTCTATAATGACATTATAAAACATATTTAAACATTTTTAATGCTAAACCAAAATTATAATTTCATTTTACAAGAACAAATAAAATATATCTCTTTCTTTAACGAGTGAGTCAACATCATGACTTTCCAATTTACATTTAAACCACATCACAAACCAAATATTTTTTTTCGACGACTTTGTTTGTTATAACAAGATCATAAATATATGGACCCAACATTAAGTATTACATACTCATGTGCCTATTGACTAAAATTCACTTGAATTCTTTCCTAATTATCTTTTAGATTATGATTTTTAGAAAATTAGGTAATAAATATTACATATCAAACCCATATTTTTCAAGGTAAATAATTCTACTATGTATCCATTTTTACGAAAACATTATACTTTTTATAAAACCATGCTTTATTTTATTGACAAATTTTATGAATTTAAAATTTATTTATTATTTTTAATTAATAATCCTTAATCCTATAGAACTTTATTTTGAAAAGGTGTAATGATCAAAAAAATATCATTAAGGGAGATAAAAAAGAGAAATACAAAAAAACCTATAATTTGTTTCCTTTGTGACATTATTACTTATGTCTACGAAATAAAAAATATCGACAAATGTTTTTTTAGCTCAATAGAAAACATTAAAACACAATGAAATTAAATAGACATCCTTTTTGAAAAACATATAGAATTATATTTTTTAACCCAGGTTAGAAATAATTGGATCCCAGTAAAATCTGTAGGATAAACCTCCTGGATAACACCCCCTTCATGCCTACGAAGAGAATGAAAATTATAAAATGAATGGGAATGATATATTAGAATCATCAATAATATAAGTTTTAAAAATATTCACCCATCATATAATAAATATTTGGATAACTCTTTGAATAATATATATCATGATCATGAGTCATATAAGCGATATCAAGTTCACCCATTATATACACTGTATGGAGATCACCCATTGTATAACATATAATAGTATATCCAATCGTATAAGATGTATAAAAATAAAACATCATAATATATAATTATAATGATCCATATCATTAACAAAATTATTTGAAATTTCACATTTTCATCATAAATCCCTTGAAAAACCGGTTTGAACCCCTGGGGAAGAAATTTTGGATATTGAAATACAACTTCCTTTAAAAAAAATTCCAATTTTTTTTTCTAGAAATATAGTAATTATTGTTTTTTCTTTAAAGATAAAATTTATAATTATAATGAAATACAAAATTTGAATAATATTTATCATTTTATTAAAATATGTTAATTCCATATTTGTTAAAACATTCTTTTTTCCTTTTGTAAATAAAGTGAAAAATTTTCATACAAAAAATGTAAACAGATTCATTTTGAAATAAATTAAAATAATGTAAAATGTAACATGATATTTCTATTATAATTTGTTATGGATTTATAATAACATCCTTAAAATAATTTTATGATTATTGAAATTGATGAAAATGATTTCGAGAATAAATCTTTAAACCATTTTGGAATGAGTTTTAAATTAAAGTGTCCCTTATCTCTTGTTTGACTTATAATGTGAATTTTTTATCTTCCTAAATAATAAAATTATGTAAATTATTTAATATATTTCATATCTTTATAATTTTTTTACTCATATTTTATTTATTACCATGTTATATTCAATTACTTAATCAGTTATGTTTGTTTCGGACATTTTGAATACAATCATCTCATATATCAAAAATGAGTATTTTAATTTGAGGATGGTAAATGTGGTAATTATTCAATCATATAAAAAATAATAATCATGATATAATTATATTTTTTATAAATAATTTATACTTCTAAATAATAAAAATTATTATATTATATGAAAAATTAACAACATTAAAATCATGGAGACTATTGGTCATACATACAAATGTGTAATGTTTTAATTTTTCAATTATCATGACCAATGGAAGTTAAGGATTAATTTATTTTTTTTCTATTTATTAGTGTATCATAAATATCTCATTTTTTATTTAAATAAACTTATATATTTCATCAATGTGATGTTTTGATGAAAAATAAATCACATCGCTTTGTGGACGTCGTGGTCCAGGCATATGCCCGAATATTGTTATTAATATTTAATATATTGAATGTTAAGAATTTAGATGATATATTATCATCAAATAAATTTAATTATGAAATTAATATAATATATATTATTTAAATCCTTCATAAAAAACATCAATGAGATGTGGTGATGGAAAGAGAAACACATTTCTTCATAGATGTGGTAATCCACATATACACATGTGCGTTGTTTTAATTTACAGTTTGATAGAAAAGGAAAATAAAATTGGTTTCACTGTAATAATAATTATACATTATTATATATAAATTACTAACATTAATATTTCATAATAGTTAATTAAGATTTTAAGGTTGTGTAAAAAGAAATAAACTTGATATAGGTTGGTTAGGACTTATAACTTCTCCTTAAACAACATATTTCGAATATTCCTTACGCTTCCTAGGTTTGCTATTTTTTTTAAGATTTGGGCCTATAACAAGTGAGAAGTGAATTTATGGAAATAATTATGTATGATGTGGCCAAAAAAGAGTGCTCAAATGGTGTGAGGACAAAATGAGAGGAGGGTCCCTTTTATATATGAGGGGGAGAGACCTTAGAAATTACATAAATTATTAAATTAATTAAAATTATATTTTATAGAAAAATGACTCCAAATGGAAATAATTATTGTATAGGGTGATTTTAAATTTAAATAAACTCAAATATTAAATTTTTTACGTTATTAATTTTTTTTACCCATATCTATTTGTTTTAACCCCTATTAACCAGTTTCACAATTACCAAGGCATCAAATTTTTTAATCTACAAGATTCAATAAAGTAACTATAAAAAGAACAAGAAGACCATAAATCAAATTTTATTGATATTCCAAATATATCAAATTAAACTAGACAATGATAAAATTTTTATGGGTTTAAAATAAATTAATAAAATATTGTTTATCAAAAAATATAATTAACACCATTTATCTTAATATTAATTTAATTTGAATATAATGGCATCATGATAGAAATAGAATTAAAACACACAATTTTTACACATACCTAATATTTTTTTATCTATAAAATTTTATATACACTAGGACTCACCAATTCAATATTAACTTTACAGTTTGTAAAATTATTTACTATTTTTTACTCCTTGCACAAGCACTACATCGGTGATAGTTATGTATTTAATGTAATTCTTTTTCCTAAAATTTAAAAGTTTAATTCCATGATATAAAATAACTTGTATTTAAAATAACCATTTATAACCAAATAAAACAAAAGGTTATTACTATGGAAAAAATTAGAATCATTTAAACAAAGAGTGTGACAGTTAGATTTTAATAATTATTTATAATTATATTACGGTATTTATCAAAGTAAGGATGAATTAAATTGACACAATTTTGAATAATTGAGGTTCATGGTCAACAAAATGTATAAATTAAAATAAATAAAACTCAATTTTTAATATTTGTAGGCCATATCACATTATTTTTAACATCAAATATAAATATTACGCTTATAGTGGTGTAAATTAATTTCTACAGTAATTATTCCTAATAAAATAAAAATGGAACTAGATAAGAATATTTTGTAATCCTCATTAAAAATTCGAAATCAATTTAATAATATTCAATTTCTAGAAGTTGAAGAATTTTTTTTATGATTAAAATGAAACACGTAATTAAAAACAGATTTTATGAAAAATGCATTTTAAGCATAAAAATGAACTTATACTAAAATATCATATAATGATGATTACTATGTAATTAATTTTATTATTTATAACTAAATGTTAATTCTGTAACTTTTTTATAATATTTTAATTATAAATTACTTAATTTAATGAAAATATATGAAAACCTTATAAAAAATTCAATTTTCCTCATTCATTGAATGACTATCGGGTTAGAAAAATACTAAAATATAACCCTAAGATAATAATGATATGATAATTTTAAAAATGAAGATAATTTTTTAAAATTAAAATTCTAATACCTTGATATTAAATGTTAAAATAAAAATATTCAATATAATAGTACAAGTTTAATTAGAAAAAAACCATTTCTTTTTGGATTAAACTATTATTTAATATTATTTATATAATAATATTAAATATAATTCACAAATATTATCAAGGAAGGAAATTGATTTCATTTTTAATTTACCTAGTTTTGTACATTCTCCCCTAATTTGGATATTGAATCCTCTAAATTTTATTCATTACATAAACATGAGGTTATATTTTTTCCTTCATAGAATTTTTTGACTCTCATGTGTTCTTCTTCAACCATATTATTCTCACAAAAAAGCACAACTTGACTAATAACCTTATTAAAAATACATGATCTATTATATCATTAATCCATATTGAATATTCCTTATATGAAATGTTTTCTTCCAACATAACTACTTCAGGTGGCAAAAAATGAGAGACATCCAAAACATGTTTTCGTAAAAAAAAGTGAAATACATCATGTACCTATGATAGACTCAGAGTAAAATCCAATTGGTATGTAAATGCTCCCAATTTCACTAGTATTTGATACGGTCCAATGAACCATAGACTTAGTTTCTTTTTTTAACAAAAACACATAACAATTTTCCTTGGAGACACATTACAATAACACGATTACCTACCTCCAATAGAATATATTTCCACTATTTATCCAAATAACTTTTCTAAATACACTAATTAATATTAATTTATGGTTGAATAATCTTTACCATCACAATCATTTACTTTATCAATTGTGAACCTATGAACAAAATTTCTCCAAATACATCACAAAAACCTATTATTGGATATCACTTTCCAAAAAATACAACAAAAGGTGAAATATATATAATAAAATTATAAATTTTATTATAGTAAAACTCAAATAATGATAGATGTTAATTCCAACTTACCTAGTAATCCATTAAAGAATAACAAGTCATGTATTCCAACATCTGAATCATCCACTCATATTTTCAATAATATTGAGGATTAAAATGTGTATTAAAATTTAATTCAGTACCCAATGAATTCTTACGTATTTTCGAAAAATTGGAAGAAATCCTGTTTTGACAGTTAGATACAATAATAGGAGGAAATCCATAATAAACTATGCCATTAAGGTGCAATAAATAAAAATAGTCTACTGAAATTATTTATTCAATTGACCAAATGATAATATTTATATATTCAAGCAATATTAACACTAAATTAGTTTTTAACTTAAGAGGTCTTAGTAATACCACCATTAAATCCTTGGATATATTTTCACATTTCTACAAAAGATCTACCAAAGGATGAAGTTTCCCTTTGAGAACTGCCATTTTTCTGTAACCTAATTATAAGTGCTTTATTTCATGGTAAAATTTTGAATAAAGTTCTCTATTTCATCCCACCAGTAATAATTATGGAGTTTCTACATATGTTAGTGCGTCTATGATGAATGAAAAATATTAAACAATGATATTTACTCAATGATCCTCCCTTTAATTGGGAATCAACTGTCAAACATAAACTCTTGGAAAATATCAAAACATATTCCTTGATAATGATAAATTAATATTACATACATTTTCTAACCAGTTCCACCATTCCCTATAAATCATGGCCATCCATTCAAGATTTCTTAATTCTTTCTATAAATGTTGAGTATAATAAAAAATAAAAAATAGGGTAATTTCTTACAAAAAAATTCATAACCCATAAATTTTAAATTAATTTAACAAAGGATCATGTTTCAAATATAGAGTAGTTAATGATTAATTATCCCTTTCTTCTAAAATCATCAAATAATTTTTTCTTATTTTATAGGATGGTAATGAATTAGGAAATCAGAATCCTCCATTAGTTTCATCCATCTTTTCTACCTCATGGCCACTTACATCTAAGTGAATATATACTCAAAAAATTTATGATCTATATATATTTCACAATTTAGTCCATATAAATAGTTCCACTAAATTTTATTTGTAAAAAACACAGTATCTAGGTACAGATCATGTGTAGGATAATTTAACTCAAGATATTTCAATTTACATAAATCATAATTAATTACCTAATCATTTTGTATCACCACACAAATAAACACATAAATGAAGTAACATTATAGGATAAAATTAACTATTTCTATACATCATGGTAAAAATAAGAACATTCACCAATAGTTTTTAGGTTATTAGAATCAATAATCATACTCTTACTTCCATATGAATAACACTTAAATATGAGTTAAATTAATCTGTGGGCTAGATAACCAGGAAAATATTTCAACATGCTGTTAGTATTAAACCAAAAACTGAGGAAAAATACATTTCACTATAGCATTTTAAGGCCTCAACAATTCCTAAATATCTTCAGTTTTATCACAGTCAATACATAATCCATCTTTTCAAAAAGTACACATAAGGAATGATTTTTTCATGCAAGAAAAAAGAACATCTACTAAATTTTCCTTACAATTTATTCGTTATATTTTTTTTCTAAAATTCATTTGATTAATTTCATTTTATTTATAAATTATTAAATGTACTAATATATCATCAATAAACACAACCATAAAAGTATCTCTATATTCAGGGAAAAATATATTCATAGAATCAATGAATACAACTGGTGCATTTGAAAACACAAAATTTATAAATATAAAATGAAAATTTTCAAATCTAGTACATAATATTTTCATTATAATTTATTCCTCCTTCACATTAACCATATGATACCCCAATATGATATCAATCATTGGAAAATACCATGCTCCCAGGACCTGGTCAAAAAAATTAATAAATATGAGGAAAAATTACTTTTTTATTTATATTGATGTTATTTAAGGATCTCTGATCAAGTAAATGTCTCATTGAACTGACCATTTCATTTAAAATAAAGAAGAAAACTTAATGGTTATGTTATCTTTTGAATGAAAAAATTATAAATAAATTATTACAACTGATTTTTCGATTCATAATTTCTACATGTGTTATTTGATGAATGTATTTTCAAATTGGATTTGTATTAGGCACCAAGTGAATGGTAAACTAAACATCCTTATCATAAAAACACTAGTAAAATAATTTTTAAATAAATATAAATTCATTTATAACTTGTAAGTCATTAATATGAACAATTGCCTTTTTCTAACAGCATGATCTAAGAAAACTTGTGTTCCCTCTATAATCATTTTATTCACATGATATGTTATCAAATGTATAAAATCATTGAATATAAATTTCGTAACTCTACAATATAACTTATTACGATATAGTAATGAAAATCCCTAAAAATAATAACAACAAATTATTATATGGGAGGTTCAATAGTATTTTTAAGAAAGGTCATATCACTGATACCTATTGGAAAAATTCTATAAATATTGTATTCTTTAATATTTATATATATAATAGTGACAAAAAATTTAATTTTTTCCTAAGACGATATTACCATTTTACTTTAAAATATATTAGGGATTGAAAAAGGTAATGATCCATAATTAAACATAATATTGGAATAATTTGAATATACATGTAACGTACTTGTAACCACTTAACTAGATATCCAGGCATCTTCTATTCGAGTAGCATATGATTTTCCAAACCTTTTTTATTTTTATATTTATTATTTCCACCCGATATAAGTAGATTTATACATATTTTATCATATATACCCAACTCATTATAATTAAAACAACTCACATTTAGATGGATATTTATTATTCTATTCATGGATTGATTACATATCTATTCGATGCAATAATAAGACCTCTGTGAAAAATTAACACTCCGGTAAAAATTTTAATAACCTATAAAAAATTAAATAAAATATTTTTTCTTCCCATGGAACATGGTCAGGTATAATCTCAAGATTCCTTAGTTTCCTGATTGTCAATTTATTGATAGACTGACCACCTTTTACACATGTCCACCCAAGGACCATAAGTTTCAGAAACGTCAATCTCAAATTTCTCAGCATAAGGAAACATTATATCATAATTTTTAGATTCACATGATTCAAATGATCTTCATAAACTTGGTTTCAATCCTGAGTAAAATTTACTAAATTTGTTATGAAGGTTTTGAATAAAATTTGAATGTATGAGGCCAATAATGTAAATTTTTCTTCATATGGGGCTACAAAATCTTGTCTTTTTTACATAAATTCAATCAATTTATTATCCAACCTTTGTTGAAAAAACATTTGGATATATTTATCTAGAAATAGATTAAAATATTACCAAACCATAACATCATGAACAAATCTTCCTTGTATTCTTAACAAAACACCACTATCAACTAACATTAAATTCAAAATGATAAATGAAAAGGGTTTCCAGATGAATTTTTAATGATTATATGGCTTTGAATATCTTTGCCAAATATTTGTTTCATCCATTATCTAACAGAAGATCTGAGATAACGCTGAATGTTAGTGATTACTATTTCAAAAAATTCTCAACAGAAGATATGTTACATTTTTTTAATAATAATTATAATAAAACATGGATTAATATAATATTTATTTCTTATGTTAGAAGATCCATTATAGTAAAAAAAAAATTAACTAAAATTAATACCATTTTAGGATACTGATTTAGTAGGAAATTATCCTTTGGATTTATTCCTAATTTAAATACCCTTTTTCCTTCATGGAAAACCATTCTAAACAAATAAATATTATATGATGTAATATAGGAATATTGAATTATATCATTTCAACATAACCGTAAATGTAATTATTCAACGTTATTATATAGAAATTATCATAACTTATAATTTCATTTAAATCTTTTTCAGAATACCTACTACAAGGAACCAACCATAAACAGTTCATAATCTATTTTCATCAGATTAAAATACATTTTTTACATTCTCAAATACAGTTTACATTTATAGTTTTAGATAATTTGGTCATAAATTTTTCATAAAAAAATATTAAAATGTTGATGGATCAAATATTATATCCATTTATAGAAAATTATATATCTTATAAAATGTAATGACTTTTATTTTCATGGAATATATTTATGAATTTCAAGTTGACTTATTCATCATTAATACTCATCCATAAACCTTATAAAATACATTATAAAATATTTATGATCACAAAATATTAACAAGGTACATAAAATAATGAAATTTATTAGTCAATAAAAATTCTTGAAAACCTATATAATGTTTACATTTATCACAATTTTTTATAAGTATGTGGCCTAAATAATAAAGAGATGAAAAAACCATTTTTAGTCAATGAAATAATTTAAAACCCATATAAATAAAATATAAAACCATTTTTTCTACATAGATGATTTTATTCATAACCCATATTGGGAATAATGGTAGTATAGTTATATCTATAGGACAAAACACTCGGTTAACTCCCACCTTCTTTCTTATGAAGACAACGAACACTAAAAAATTAATTGGAGTGGTATATCATTCTAACCCATTGTATAATCGATATTGGGATCACCCTTTAAATAATACACATTGAGGTCAGCATCCATATATTCTATACTAGGATATCCTGTCATATAAGTTATATAAATATCACCCTTCATATAAGATGTATCAGGATCACCCGTTACATAATCTATATCATTCTCATCCATAGTTGGTTATAATTATTTTGTAATATATCAAGAATACAACATTTTTATCTTTCACTTTATTATCATATATCCCTTGAAAATTCCTTTTTAACCCATATACAATGCATTTTCAGATATTGAAATTCCCTTTCTTTTTATAAACCCATTTTTTAAATCTAAAATAAATGGTAAAAAGAGAAGATGGTATTTTATTCAAAGAAAATATATAATCTAATAATGGAATGAAGTTATAAAATAACATTAACTATGGTAGGAAAATTATTTAACCCTATATAAATGAAAATATGAAATTCATTTTGGATTTTATAAATTAATTCAAAATGTTTCAACACTATTGGAAAAATGATTCCATTTTAAAATAGTTTATATAAAGCAAAAACAAAAATAAAATGAAATTTATAATTATTTTTAGTGCATATAAATAAATATAAAAACTAATTTCAATAATATGGATGTGTAATAAATTGATATATAAAATGAATCTATAAATCATTTTAATATGATGTTCTATATTAAGTTGTCCCATACCATGAGTCCGACTATAAAAATCTATTATTTATAGTCAAAAATAAGAATTTTATTTTAATTATTTACACAATTGAGAAAATGTTTCAGGTTTATTATTATTTTATATTATATTTATTATTCTATAATATATAATTATTTCATTAATTAATTTCACAGTGAATATTTTGATGATCTTCAATTCATATGTAACAAATGACATTGGTTATTTGAAAATGGTCAAAGTGTTCGGTATTTCATAATATCCAAAATAGTAATTACATTATTATAGTTTGTATGAATCAATCAGAATCTAAAAACTAAAGTTCAATTATGGTTGGGATAAATTAACTACATTACAAAAATGGAGACGGTAGATCGTACCTATGCATGTGTAACATTTCCATTTTTAAACTATCATGAAAGAAAGAATGTAAGAATTATTTTGTCTTCATATAATGAGTAAAATATCATATATATCATATAAAATATTTAAATGAACTTATATATATATATATATATCACACATGTGATATGGTGATGAAAAATGTGTTACATTGCACCATAATGGTGGTAGTCCACATGTATACACAAATGATTATAAAAATTTTCAATCACGAAAAATGTAAGAAATTAATTGGTATATTATATTTTAATTTTTTTTAATCTAATTAATATAATATATATTAAATAAATCCTTCATAATAATATGCCATGAGATTCAGTGATGGAAAAACCACATCGCTTCGTAGAAGTGGTAATCTACAAGTACAAATGAGGAACTGTTTAATTTACAGTTGGATAAAAATGGAGATGAAAAAGGGGTTTAACATAATCCAAATAACATATTAGTACATGGATGATAGTTATATTATTAATTAATCATGGTTATATCATATTTTAATGAGGTTTAAGAAAACAGAACTTGAAATGGGTCAGTTATAACTTATACCTTCTCATTAGACAACCTCATTTTCTAAAACATAATCCTCCTAGGTTACATATTTTGGTGATAAAAATACATGTTGGAAGTGGGAGTTAATTTTGAATGATATATGGGTAGGTATTTTTAGAACTAGTTTTCTTAAAATTTTTGAAAAAGAGGTTAGTGGAGTTTCCCTTTTATATGTGAGGGGAGTGGCACTTTTGAAATTACATAATATATTAAATTTAATAGAAATTAATTTTCAATGAAAAATGGATCCAAATATATATAATTGGAATATTGGATGATTTTGAGTACAAATATTCTCCTAAAATAATTGTTTTACATATTTAGATAGTCTTTGGAAATTTATTTCATTATTTTATCCCTAGTGAACCCAACTGATGAATATAGTGAGATAATTGGTTTTTACAATATAGGAGTAAAGAAAGTTGATCCTAATGGAAAAGTGACCCATAAATATTCCATGGATCATACGATAAATAATATCACATTAACATGTGAGAAGATACGATATTTATGAATTTTTAATTATTAAATAACATATTTGTATGTTATAAAATATGGTTAATGTAGTTTTTTGGAACTTTTAATTTAATTTTATATTAATGGATTTAATAAATTATTGGAATTATACGAAATGAATTTCAAAAAATTAATATTTTATTTTGATCTATAAAAGTCACGAGACATGAAAAAATCACATAGATATTATTATTTTTATTGTTTTTAAATGTTATTAATTTACTTTTTCTACTATTTTAACAAGAATTGTGTCGATGTTGTAGAATAATTTAAGGTAATTTTTTAATTTATCCAAATTAAAATTAAATTACATTATAAAAAAATTATTTCAAATAAAATATTATAAATGAACAATTAAAAAATTTTTTACTATGAGAGAATTTAATTGATATTAAAACAGGGAGAGTGACATTCAATATTTATTAATTAATTAAAATTACATTGATATCATTGGTAATGGAATGTGTCAATTAATTTCAAAATATAGAAACAATTAATTTTAATGGTCTAAATTACTTATAAAATTTAATAAATTCAATTGTTAGTATCTTTTTTATGCCTTATTACATTTTTTTAACAATAGGTACCTAATTTACCCTTTTTAAGGCGAGACATATTTAGTACGATTATTATTAATAATGAATTCAAAAAGGAGACCTATTTAATAAATTAGGACTTCAAAGTTGAAAATATTTAAAGAATTTTCTAGGAATAAATTTATATAGGTGGTTAAATTTAATTTATTATTAAAATTCAAAAAAATGAAAAAGTTATTTTTTGATAATTGTGTTTTTAAGCCCAAAAATGATCTTATAAAAAAATAAGTAATAATGATAATTCATATGAAATTATTTTGATAGTTTATAATTAAATGAAAATTATTCTACTTTAAGTTAATTTATATTTTACTAAATTATCTTATTTAATGAAAATAAATGTTGGTTTTATAAAAATCTATATTTTTACTATTCACTGAGAAATAAATCTTTTTAGAAAATTAATAAGATTTCACCATATGATATTTTTTATATGTTGATTTCAATAATTATTTAATTTATTTAAAATTTAAATTCTATAATTTATAAATTATACTTTCAAATAAAGAATTATAATAAATGGAAACAAATATAATATGATTATAACTAGTACTCTATCGATTGAACAATTACTTAATAGTATCTTAATAACTATATAAAATCTAATTCATTAATAATAATTATTCAATAAATTATTTTATTATTTAATTTAGAAATTTTTTATAAATAAACATTTCATTTCATAAAACCTACGAATTCCATTAACCAAATTCATTTTACAAAATCTGAAATTCATTTTAGGAAACCCACAACACGTCTTGAAACCCAATTTCACCACTATAAATGATTTTAAAATCCTATTTCACAAAAATTTATGTAAAATTAATTTCTGTTAAATAAATCTATGATAATTTCCTTTTTGAAAAACTAATTTAACTTGGAATCACCCCTTCAACTTTGGTTTTGAAATCTTATTTTCCAAATCTATCTAAGAGAGTGAAAAATTAAATTATTTGAAATAATGAATGGTATATCATGGAAAATTTTAATATGCACCATGAATTATAATAAAAATTTGAAATATTATATTATTAATTTTATGGATAACTTATATTTTCATTTTGGAGTTCACACGTCAGATACGAGCCTCCAATTCGAGCCAAACATGGGAAAATGAAAAAAGTAGAAAAATTCCCAAAAAAATTGGTCATATTATATATACACATTGAGATATAAATATAAATATAATGAAATGAGAATTAGGAGAAAAGGTAGTCATAGACATACCTGATGCTCTCTATTACCATATACAAAAGTGAAATCAGACAATTGATGAAAGATGTAGACCATGGTGGAAAAAGAAAAAGTACACCCACATTGGGGAGCTACGATTTTTTATGGGAGGGGGAAAAACCTGAGTAAGGTTATAAGGGGTAATCTTGAGTAAAATTATATAGATTAAACAAATAAATTATCATCACATTAGGTCATCAGCTTACTAGTATCATCCACTAGCTAGTCATTCAGCCTAGAAATCATACAAGGCTACTACCCATAGCTGTGGGCTAGCTAGCGACTATGTTCCTACTAAAAAGTGGTGATGAAGAATAAACATGTAGCCTACGATCCTCACAAATGCTACCCAAAATACAGTAAAAATGTCTATTAAACCTATATCTCCTATTCTTGGGTGAGTTTCAGGAGGCTGAATAAATCATTAACTGGTCTGTACCCATTTAAGGGAAGAGTGTTAAATAAATATTACAATGTTTTTAATTAAAATGTACTTACAAATTTTCTATTCCTAATAATATTATGATAATGATTTATAATAATAATTACAAAATAAATTTAACAACTGAAAAATATACTTAATACCTTAAACATAAAATAGGTTTGATTTCTTCCGATGGAAACTCCGGTTCTTTACAGATACCTATTATATAAATATTTTACATTGAACCCCTAATCATCCATTTTCATTGACGAAGATGATAATATAAATGGTTTCACACATACATTATTCTTTAATTTGGTACATTATAAATTTAATCAATTCAATTAAATATTTTATTTTGAAATCCATGTAATCAAATAAAACATATATATTTACATGGTTCACTAATAAAAATGAATAACTCTATCCGTAAAATGACATGATAAAATCAATTTTCTTATGATCCACTACAATGATCCAATTATTACACAAAATAGGTTTTATCCATAAACTATCTTGGATAAAAATGTCTATTTAAATCAATGAATCGAACACAATAAAAGATAACACTGTGAAGATATTTAAACTTATTCTCTTTTATATTCAATGAAAATATTTGGAATTCTATCAATTTATTATTACCTAAGATTCTCTTTTTTAGATCACTAACGCTATAAAATTTAATAAAAAAATAATTCTTTATGATCTCTAAATATATTCCATCATCTTCTATAGATACATTATTATGTGTAGATAAATCACATATCATAGAAAATAATTTTAAATCCAGTAACACAGTACAAAAAAATCAATCTATCTTCTCTTAAATTAAGATCAAATTGATTATACTCTAATGATTCATATAATATTTATACTAATAAAAATGAATATTTAATCATAAAATCCATATGTATCATACTTATTTCTTCAAGAGTCGTATTATATTTTTCTCAAATATAACTAGAGAACTATTATATAGAATCAAGAAATCATAACATTATATCAATTTTGGAATTTTATATTCAAAATAAAATGCATATATCTTCTTAAATAGTTTCTCACTAAATTTCAATTTTTTTTAACTATATCCCTTCACATGACTTTTATTTTGTCAAGAGATACCAAGAGTTCAATTTGATTATTCCACATCACCCAAACCATCAAAACCACTCAAATCGTTACATTAGAAAAAGCCATTATAGGATGAGGTGAAAAACATTGTATATTTTGTTCAATTTCACCAACAACATATAAACTAATCAAATAATATGAAAATTGTGTGTAAAAATGTAAAATATTAGTTATTTATTAGTTGTTTATGATAAATGAAAATTTATCATCACATGGATTATTAAACTGTAACCTCCAATATTAAACAATTCTATTGAAAAAATATATTACATTTATTTTTACATTTTTATTTCCACTAATTAGTACCAAAATCTTATATTATTTATCTTACAAAGTATAACACCATGAAATTTTTTCACCATACCAAAAGATTTTTTATTTTCTGACAATAAAAAATCCACTTTACCATGACATTATTCTATACCACATGCATAATAATATGTTTGAAAAATAAAAGATATATATAAGATTAATTTTTCAAATGAAAACAAAAGTTAGGTTACTGAGTTATTCTGGTTGATGTAGTTTTTATAACACTATAGTGCATTTCGATGATATTGAAAATGAAAAATGAAAAAAAAAATAAAAACTAACCCAAGTCATATTCTATAAATTCATCCATAACATTATAAAATTACAATCACTCTCAATAACCTATTATTAATAAAAACTCATATAAGAATTACTGTCATTTATAGATATAAAACAAAAAAACATTACATTTCAATCAAAATTAACATAAATACGTTAAAAATCACTTTCATACTTTATATAATATAACTCATGCATTACAAAAATCTCACCAACTACCATCTTAGTTACAAGAAAAGGTATCTGAATTGAAATTAAATACTTATCTAGTGTATATGAAAACATTTATGGAAATGTGAAAGATATTCAAGGATCATATATGAAAAAAAAATTAAGAAATCACAAATGTTTTATTTCAAAAGTATCTTGAGAAAGATCCTATCGTAATGGATGAAAATGATCTTTAAGGAGAGGGGATAATGGGTTATAAATGTATAAAAATTAACTTAAATAAGGGATATGGAACTTCCGAAGAAGAATACGATGATGATGATATATATACTATATATCTATAGATAAAGGAAGACGTTAATTTTAAGTTTTTTGAAAACATGGAGGATAATGATGTGTACCTAAGATTAGATGACCCTAAAAAATTTATAGTTATGTAAATTAAGAGAATACAAATATTAAAAGAGGATAAAATGGTATGTAATCATGTGATTTTGATAAGTAATATATGATAGATGCTTCAAAAATTATTGACCCTAAAACTATTAAAAAATAATGAAAACAAATAAAAATGTATTGGGAGGACATAAAAATTATTTATCAAAGTATATAGTTATAGCTGACATGTGTAAGTGGAGAGAAATGCCTTCATTGAAATGAAAAATTTACCCAATAATTGTAAATTAAACACCAAAATTGACATTAAAATATCCCATAAAATATTAATTCATTATAAAAAACGTAGAATTATAATAATTCAATAACCTATGTAGTGTAATTCTATTTAAATGGATTAAATTTCCAAGGAATGGTTTATAATTTTTCAGATTTAAATATTTCCTCAGTGGTAATAGACACTTTTTGGATGATAAAATCAAATTAAATCTATATTATTTCATTTATTTTAAATAATAAATAGATTATAAATAATATGATAGGTTATGGTGAAAAAGACTCTTTATATTAAATAATTTTTCAGTGAGGCCATTGAGATGAAATATTTGACACATCATTCAATAATGGTGATCCTTAAATTAATTTTAATTATTATAGAATAACTATTTCTCATGAAAAATATAAAATGAGTTATATAATTATATCTTTTTAAGAGATTAGTTTATTCATGAATTTTATATTTATCTTAGAGATTCCCCTGAATAGTTCAATGTTTACTTAAGATAGGAGGACTTCTAGTGGAATTGCATACAATAAATTATTTTTGGTCGTCATTAATATTAGATTCATTCAATTACATTTGTTCTACCATTCAAACTATAATTCTTATAATCCAAAAATAATTGTTATTTTATTTAGTTTAGGAGTAACTCTATTCTGTTTAGTATCAATAATGTTACATTGATTCATGAAAAATAAAATGAGAATATGATGATGATTCTAGAGAGGTATTACGGTACAATGAAATTTATAAATGTTCATATAAGTGTAAATTCCTCTAAAAAGTTTAAAAATATTACATAAAATATTGTTTTTAAAATTTTTAAAATTTTACATATGTAGAAACTGCTTTTTTTCAAGGTGAAGTTGATGTATGAAAGAAATGAATTTTTTGAGAATATATTTTGTAATGAGGAAAAGTTTATGGAAAAATTGAACGGGACGATGAAATTGATTATTCCTATTTTATGGATAATTCCATTAAAATGTGAATCTAAAATTATCTATATAGATTCTGAACTCAATTATCTTAATTATTAAGTTAATAACAATACATAACAATTTTTTTCAGAAAAGAAATATTTTAGAGTATATTTCCGTTTAATATATTCAATCTTCTCAATATCGTATAATGCAAAAAACAAACAATTTAAGAGAATAATTAAATATTATAAAAATGTATGGAAGTATATTAATATATTGGTTATTTAGATAGATAAAATTCAGGTAATTTTTTCATGTAATGAAATTAATAAAATTATTAACTAATGATATGGATTGTTAGTGTATAATTATTGGCTAAATGGAAATGTTTTTTTTACAAACATTATTTTTATTATATTTTTTTAATTTCAAAGATACATTATTATTTTTTGAGTATTAAACATATGGAAAATTATTTTTTATATTATAAAACATGTGTGACCATTTATTCAAAGATTATAAAATAGCTATATGTAAAGAAAAATCCATTTTAAGGCAAAGACAAATAGTTAACAAAAAACAATTTTTTACATGAAAAATGAATCTTATGATAATAAATTAAATTAATAATTATTTATGAAGGTTTTTATAAAAAATATATAGATAATATATTCATGTAAATAATTCTACATTTATTTAATATTTTCCTCAATTTATTAAAAATAATTCTTTTTTCTAAAAACTATTTTATACTTTTGGAGTGACGATATTTGATTAATTTATTCATAATCTATGAAACCAATATTGAAAATTTGATTAATTATTTTTATTCCCACTAGTAAATATTAAGTTATATGTTTAGCGTAAATTTTTAGTCATAATGAATAGTAACCATGGTAAAAATATATTCCCATAGTAACGGTTAAAACATTTAACGAGGGGGTTAATTTATGAGACAAGTATACAATTATAACTAAAACCCATATAAATAAGATTTTTTGAGAGTATTTTAACATTAAATTATCTTATATTGAAAAATGTTCATTTGGTCTCACTCCCCATGAAAAATAAAATTATTTTATTTTAAAACCTTGAATATTTTAAAGGGTGTCACTCCTCTCTATTAAGAAATAGAACCTTTTATCCTTAGTTATTCATTCAGATTATGCACTATATCTTATCCAAAAACTACAGAAATAAATTCTTAAATATAAAACTAATTACCTAAATGTTATAGTGGAGAAAACTGATATTTCATGAATTATTATTTTTTCTTGTTAATTTAATCTTTTTGATGGTCTTAATTTCATGAAACACGGAAAATATATTTATATTACATTAAATCACTAGTTTTTCTTTCCACTATAAACTACACCATGGTAAGCTTGCGATACATTCATAACCCACTTAGACAGTGTAACACATAACACTGAGTTGCAACAAAAAATACATTATTATTATTATAAATATTTAAACGACATAATCGTAACCTAGCCATTGAACATGGTAATGTGAATAAAAATAACTACTATTTGAATTATATATATTTTGGTTTAATATAAATAAAACACATTGATAATGAAATATATAATTGTTTAAAATGTATTTATTTTCTTAAACACACTAATTTCACAATGGAACTACTTCAAATATCCGTCTGTCAATAATAAAAAAATAAATTGCAGAAACTATTATAAATGGAATTTTATAAAACCAACCTTATTTTTAATTCATAATTTCAAAATTTTGTTTGGATTATTTTTTTGGAATTTTTGGGAAAATTATTTTTTGGATGAATAATGAAAAATACTGAATTTTAATTCAAATTTTATTTTTTGTATAATTTTTTTATATAGTTTAATTATAATTTAATATTGTTTTAAAGTAAATATAGATAAATTATACTTCTGTTAATTCCATTTAGTTAATTTTAATAATTTTTATACTGAATGTATATATAAATGATTAGTTATATTTTTAAATTCCTTACATTAAAATTCTGCTTTCTCACCGCGTTTGGGGATGTAGAATTAAACATAATTATTCCACTTTTTTAATTAAATTTATGAAATTGAAATAAATGGTTAAATTTTTTATATTATTAATATTCTAGTAAAATACAACATAATTTTATACCAAAATGATTAGTGAAAATGATTAAAATTATTTACAGCGATTATGGTAAAATTACGATTAACATGGGACTAAATCATAACCTTATGGGAAAAATGACCTATCTAATTTTATAAACCCAATTATATAGAAATATTTCATCCGTTCACCTTACATAATTGTGTTTTTTAATTAATTTTTTTTGGTAAAATCCTTTTTAAACCTACGTTTTAAAGAATGCCAATACTGTCCCCTCCCTCCCTTATAAATGGCCTCAAACTCTCCCCCCCCCCAAATTCAATCCTTTAAAGAGCCTTAATTTTATTCATGCTCTATATAATTCAATTTCCAAAATCTCTCCCTTCCTCCATGATGCATATATTTTGGAATAAATCCACTCAATGAATCCCTCTAGGGATATCAAAAAGCATTTACAAAAACAATAGGTAACATCCTACCTCAAGATCTTTTCATTTATTTTATTTATCAACCATCTCAAGTATTATTATTTAATTATTATATAATAACCTGATATTCTAAATATAAATCTATTTTATCTAAGTTTTTTAACTTTACTTACACACACTACCATCTAATAGGTAATGAACATACCATTCTTATATATAGTGAACAACCGCCTTACGAAATGATATAGCTATTTTTAACATTACCACTGCTTAGGGTTTTAAATTATCATGGGATATAAGTTTCTATATGATATGTATTATATTTATGATTTATTTTTACTTTTTTATTTATTATATAATTCAAACCTTCATGATTTCTATTTTTTGTAAATATTATAACAACTTTCGGGGAAGAGTGGACTATCGCCTCATTAATGCAATGTGATTTATTAACACCATATATTGAATGTATAAAGGCTGGGTTTAGTATATTTATATGATATAAGTGAAATAATAATTCTACAATAATGATATTATATATTTATATAAATATATTTCATTTACTTTATTTATTTTAATACGATAATAAAAAGGAAGCAATGTTCATGTGTACGTATGTCCTACCATCCCCATGAATGTTGTATTTCGTTTAATGTTTTTATAATTTATAGAATACTATAATTATTTATATAATGAATATATATTATATACACATAATATCTCACCATATTAAAATATGTAAATCATGATCTAATTAAGAGGATCAATAATAACATGTGCAAACCCCTATGACAAAAAAGCTATTATTACTCAAAGCATTGCTTTAACATGAAACTATTAAAAAATGGATAATATAAATTCATAAGTAAAAAATATATAGTATTAGATATAATAATATATCGATTTTTTATATGTATAATAAACTTATATTTAATATACATGAGTTATTAATTTGTACAAATAAATTCAAGACATAAGGTATGATAATTTCATGTCACTTTTTATTTCTATGAGATACATGCCTTATTCACCCCTCATTTCTTTTATGTTGTCTGTATATTTCCCCTGAATGTATTATATAAATATTATTATTAAAACTGTTTGTATCTACATATCCATTTTATTATTTTCTTTCACAAGATTGTTTTTTCTTAACTTACAAAATCAGTAATGTAATTTTGTCTCCATTTTCATTTATTGAGATATGTGTAATTTTATACATCTATATTTCTATGTGAGGTGTATATACATCCTCTAAAAATTTTTATCATGAATATACATATATTTCTAATATGTTATCCTTTATGAAATTTTATTATTCCTGTTGTATTATTATTCAATGTTACTAATTTGGTAGTAGTGTATAGCTACAATCTAATTGTTTATTGAGATTATTTATGATTATACTTCCTTTGATGAAATATTATGACATATATCTCAATAAATATCACTAATTTTATTATATTCATGTTATTTATTTTATATCAAAGTATTTTAACCATTTTTCTAATCTTTGGCATATATGATGGCCAAGAACGTATATTTATAAAAGTATTAATTTACCTCTCTCTTCGGTTGGATATATGTGTACATTTAAAACCATGTTAAAAAAATGTTTAAGAAAAATATTCTAATGTTATATATTTATCTTAAAAATATATTTTACCCATGTATTACATTTAACAAATAATTTTTAATGAATATTCTTCTAGTTTTATATTTTAAGAACTTTTCTAAATTTTTATTGTTTAAAAGGAATGTTCATCTTGTACAAATTTACCAGTAATCATGACAATCATTCCCTTGAATCTTACTTTAAAATAATAAAAAGTTATGTTTTTATATAAAATGTCTTTCTATTATTTTTAAATTCATTTCTTTAAAGTGGTTTTCAAAAAGAAAAGTCTTCCAAAATATTTCAATCGTCTTTTATATGTCTTCAAGGGAAAATGTTTTCCAAATTACATTAAGAAATCATTCAATTTTTTGAAATAATTTCCTAGGAAAATGGTTTTAGAAATTTTTTTAAGATTATTTTATAATTTTTTGATGGAAAAGTCATCCAAAATTATTTTTACCCTTCTTTCATTTCTTTTAATGGATTTTAAAATATTTTTTTTGGAAAATTAATTATGTTTAAAAATAATTTGTTTTTTAAAATGATAAATGATATTTTCCTAAAGATGTTTTTTTACAATGATCGTTCCAAATTATTTTCCATCTAATATTACATCCATTGGTGTCACTCATGCCTTTAATTGAAAATAAAAAAAGGTTTCATTCATATTATTTCCTTGAATAGTTTATGTTATAATGTCATGATGTCTTTGAAACCCATTTATCTTTCATAGGTTATATGTTTAAGAAACCCATCTTCTTTTCAAAGGTTACATGCTTATGAAACCCGCTTCTAATAATGGGTTATTATTTAATTAAATGTTTTCGATACCCTTCCTCTTCATTATTTTATGACATGATGACATGTTTATGACACACAATTAATCTCATGGGTTATGATAGGATAATAATGAAACCCATATATTTCTTATGGGTTATGATTAAGGGATTGTGTTATTATATTATGGAACATGTTTGAATGATTTTAGTATGATATGGGTGCATCGTATATCTCCCTCTAATTTATTGGCTAAAGACTTATATCACACTAGATAATGATGGGAATCATGAAGATGGGCTAGATCCACTATGGGAAGAAGGGGAATCCTGATCCCTTACAATTAAAGGACAACAACTGGGTATGTGAATCTCTCACTCCCTATAGGTGTATTCACTATAAATATGGAATATAGGAAAACCCAATCTACTATAAGAAGATAGGTAAACCATACCCAATATGTAACGATGGTGAAACCTGATCCATTATAGGGAAAAGACTTTTATGGGGGATTGTGGTGTGCCTCACCCAATAGGTATAGTCAAAAATAAGGGTCGTAATATATTCTTGAAATGTTTATTGACTTATAGGGAGATATATTTCATGTTTATATTTATTCCACTATTATATGTATTATTATAATTTTATGTTTTTATTGGTTGTTCTATTGTTCTCCTTATGGTTAATCACTTGTCAAATACTATTATTTTACCTTGATTCAGGTCTAAAATCATTTATATGCATGTTATGATCTTATACTTTTATGATCACATTATCATACCCTAATGATCATGTTTATACTTATATATATTCCTTGTTTACCCTTACTAAGAATCTGTGTTCACCCCTTATTATGATTTATTCCTTAGGTTATGATTGTATATTTTATGTATGATATGAAAAACAGGTTTCTAGTCTTGGAGAACCATGTGTGAGATAATATAGTTCACTCATGTTCTGGTGTTTACATATCATTGTTTCTAAATTAACTAAACTAATATGATAATTTGGTGTCTTTTTAGTAAATTATTTCTATATTGAACATAAACAATGTAATATATATGTTTAATATTAGGGTTTTATGGAAGGTAGTAGATAAAAGGTTTAGTTAACCTTTAGAAATGATTTTGATAAATATTTAGTTATATCACTTTGAATATTTATAAGAATAATCCTTAGGATGTCGCTAAGGATAAGATTAAGTGTATGGAAAAGTATAGAAAATAACCTAGAAGTTTGCGAAAGGATATAATGTGTGGTTTCCCAGAAAAAAAATCCTTTATCGACACAACAATATGATTTTGTTATGAACATGTATACCTATGAGTAAAAAATATTACAAGGTGAGTCAAGCATGACTTGAGCGTGACATGGTACACGACAATGGTCCTTACCGTGCACCTAGGTTGACACTCCAAGGGGATATGATTTGGGAATTCACAAACTCATTATGAACCATCAAGAAGGATTTATAAATAAGTTGGCTTTGATTAACCAAGAATAAACCTATGGATTAACAGATTAACGAATTTTTCATAACATTTTCATGACTCGATCAATGTCGAGGCTCAAGCCACAACTACCCTAATCCTTCTTCCAAGAACACAGTATCTCTTATATCCTATGAAGTCATGGTCCACATATCCATCATCTGAAAAAGGCATGAAACATGTCAAAAATTTCCATGAAGGGGTGAGTATATACATACCCAGTAGAACAACCCAGATTGTTGAAGGGTGAGTAGTAAGTGATTCTACTAGATAGGAAAATTGTATGTTTGACAAGGTAAAATGAAAAGTGTATAATAAATAGACTACATCTCAATCCAACAATAGATTTAATGTTATCTAGTATATGAACAACGGTATAAACACATTGAGTAAAATTAATCTGTCAATCCTGTTGCACGTACAAAAGGTGGGTAGACACATCCAACCATGAGAAGTTAATCATGGAAAACACAATGAATAACCCACAAATTTTCCCATGTGCTTGCTGGAGAGGATCCAAATTAAATGTGTGAATCAAGATGAATTAAAATATATATGTCCCGCCATAAAATCTTGAATGAGGGAGTAAGGGGTTCTCTAACTCACAGCTCAACCCCCAAAAAAAAAGTGTATCCAAAAGTTACAAAAGAAGTCCATCAATAATTCCCAACATCTCATGTGTCTACCCTAAACACAAAAGTTTAATGGACACAAAATTCACACCTCAATACTATCATATTTGGGTGTCACTAACTCAAATACACATTTATAGGTCACAATACAAAAACACATCTCCATTGGGAAAGAATACATTTTTAGTGATTCTAGAGTTAAGTCAATCAACATGTCATCAGTATGCCACATAGTCATGGGGACAAAAACTCTACATAAGGATCCCATGACCTGGTACACGGTAGGGTCCTACTTGGTTAGTCACTGAGTAACATCACTACCCAGTCCTAATGAAGGGTAATTTTTATGAATTAAACTACGGAACTCCACTGGCCAACCCTGCTAGAGGGTAACACCTGAGAATGTCATTGGGGAACTCCATTGGCCAACTGTATTGGTGGGTTACACCTGTGAATAAGCCATCAGAGAACATCACTTCCTAGCCCATCTGGAGGGTATTCCGAAAAAAAATCCAATAGGGCACTCCACTAACATGCTCTGTTGGAGGGTAATTCCTAGATATATTTTGTTAGGGAACTCTACTTTGTTGTATTGCTAGAGGGTAAATCCTATAAATATGTTATTAGGGAACTCCACTACACAACTATTCTATAGGGTAACAACCAGAATGATTTTTTTGTGAAAATACACTACCCAACCCAACTAAAGGGTAACACCCTATAATATTTTTGAGTAACTCCAATACTCAATATTACTTGAGGGTTACACCGTGAAATACAATGTGATTAAATATTATTTCTACCATAATTGTGTGTGGCCTAGAAAATATCCATGCTAGGTAATGTTTTCATCATATCCCTAATGAATCTATCGAGGTCCCCATTTAATTCTACATAGAAAGAATAACATGATATTCTTCTGATTGACCAAAATATGATTTCAAACGATCGAGAAAATAATGATCAATTATCCATAATGGAGCTCAAGGGGTACACAACATGTGAGGGGACCCACATGACCTGTGGTCCTACTTCATGTCATGGCTTTGCCCCTATATGGAACACAAGTTCATCCCAGGTAGTATAATACACCATTTTTGTATAATACATGTCATGTCCTAACTAGCTATGACCCATGTCATTTCTATATACTAAGACCCCATGTTTGTGTACATCAATATAGGGGGAGTTGGTTAACATGGGATGACACACATGTGGCAAACCCATGTTTGTGTTCTCTTACATGGAGTCCCCACCCATGTGACTCATCACACATGCGGTATAAATGGGGAAGGCACACATGGGGCATGAGAGAGGTATCCACGACATTTCATCCTTAAGATTTCCCAAACTGTTGCACTGCTATAGAGTGAGGCTACACATCAAGTGTTTATCTGGGAACACGGTGTGTTGTCATGTTTTCCATAGAAACTCTATATTTAATTCCTGATATCTAATCTTCATTTCATGCTGATAAACTAATGGTCCTTTCCTAAAATTGTCTGAAATTATCATATCTAAGAACCTTTTTAAATTTTCTTTCATTGTTCACTAGAAATCAGCCATAATAGGTTTACCAGGTTTTCACCGTTTGAACCACATGCCTACATGGATTCATTCATCATAATATTTATGATTAACAACCAAAACGGTTATCCCTGGATTGTAATAATCCTAGATTTATTCTATTCTTGTTGATCCATTTTCATTTCTTCTTTCTACCATGTATCCAGGGGTCAGATCGAGCTCGATTACTCTTAAAAAATCCCAATAGGTTCCAATGGGTACAATCAGTGAAGAACAAAAATAACATAGGTGAATTGAACACAACAAATGTTTAAACATCATTGAACAAGAATTCGTAGAAAAAAAATCAATAGATTGGATTAGAGTTTAGATATAAGTTTATAAAAATTGAAATAAATCAATTCCAATATGTGGGTACATGAGAAGACTACAGGGGGGAACAGATCAAAGAACAACGTTCAATCTGCTAACTAATTTAATAAAAACAGTGTTGGAACACCAATTATTGTGTTTTAACTCTATTTTGGATAGATTCGTAGTGAATAATAGATTCTCAAATTTATTGTAAGGAGTTGATACATTCGTTGTGTCCCGATCCATAGATTCATCGTTGGTTACCGAGGGATTCAATAATGAAATGAGGAACGATCTCCCACTAATGGTGGGAGAATTATGAGAAATACATAGTGAGTTATCCCAAGAGACATATTTATAAACATATCATTTAGTTTAAATGAATTTAATTAATTAAATAGCTAATTAATCCACATAAATTCACCACAAATGAGGGGGGGTCTAAAATTCTAACGTCGATTCATTTTATGATGTGACTATGGTTATATCCACATTCAAGACCCAACCGTAGTCTATGAATTTTTATAAGATCAACCATTTATGAGATATCATTTTTTCCGTGATGTGTCATTCAAGAAAAATATAAAATATATTTAATATTTTTATAAAAATAATTCATAGTACGCTAGGATTTATAATCAAACATGATCACAAGGATTAACTCTAGAAATATATATATAAAAATTTATAATTCAATCAAAGGAATGCCTAACTGGACACATCAATCTATCCTTTTATATTTTCATCCCCAAAAATCAAAACAATGAAAAAAACGTAGGATCTTGAGCCTATATATGGCTCTCCCTCTCATTGGAACACTCAATCAAGTTTATGTGCTTCCACAACATGTGAACCATAGGGATGGTTCATCCACGAAAGTTCATATCAAACTGATACTTGATCCCCATTGGGTTCTCCACAATGGTGTCTCCATCCTCTATGTCTAGCTAACCCAGACCATGACATGTATGTGGTCGTGAATTTATTTTCTCAACTGTGACACATGAAATTCCTTTTGAACCCAATCCATCTATAGTGGTAGGATGATGTGGTAGGAGACCTCTCCAAAACATTTCATAATATTAATCAACCAAAATAACCATTGGTATAGATTTCCTCTCTAGCCAAACCTTTGTATTATATTCCAAGGGGGGGACGCTCAAGAAAATATGGTCTCCCTTATCGAAATAAAAGGTCATATGAAATTAATTTCCATAATATTTATGTCATCTATGGGCCATCTTCATCTGCTCATAGATGACCTTCATGTTCTCCATTGTCACCAACAAAAACCCTAGGTCCATAAGAGATGACTCTCCAATCTCTATATAGTATAAGGATCACCTTCAGTGTCTTCCATAGAGGGACTCCAAAGGGGCTATGCTGATGGTCGAGTGGTAGCTATTGTACTACGTAAACTCTACTATGGACATTTAATCCTCCTAGCTCGAGATTAAATCAAATATGAATGCCCGAAATATATCCTCTAGCACATGGAATGTTTTCTCAGTCATCCCCTTATTCTGAGGTTGAAAAAGATGTAATCATCTATATGTGGGTCTCAAATGCCTCTTGTAGACCTCTCTACAATTATGACGTAAACTGAATATTGAGATCATAGAAAATTTTGAATGATATCCCAAGAAGGACAACGATATCATGTGCGTACAACTACCCCAAACATTCCACTAAACTCTTCTCCCTAATAGAAAGGAAGTGATCTGATTTCATGAGTTGACAAACTCTCACCTAGATGGTGTTAAGACACTTTGTTGTGTGTGGAAGAAATATGATGAATTTAATGGATATGTCATCCTATTTCCACTCTAGGGTCTCAATGGTCTATTACAATCATCCCATAACATGATTTTTAGCCTTCAGTTTCTAGCATGTGAGGCCCTAAGAGACAATATTATCTACAAATTGTCTCTTAATAGAACTCCAAAAATAACAATAAAGATATTTTTTAACGAATTCCCATAGTGGGATGTACAACTAGGGTAGAAGTGTGTAACTCATACATATCCTCCTCGTGCAACATGATTGAAAAAACTGTTCAACCCTAGACAAACATAGACTGAATATGGGAACTGCTGATAATAAGAGGAATGTACAAAACAATTTTTGAAGTATAAGAAGACTGGTTATTTTTGTTTCTTTAATACCCATAAAAATCGGTATTCATAATTCATTTTTATCATAGTAAAATAAATGGTATTTAATTTTATGTGATTGTTGATGATTATATACTACTTTTATAATTTTTAACCATTAAGAATTTGTTGTGTTTAAAATTTCCAATGTTTTAAAGTATTATTATCAGTTAAATAATTAGATGGATCTAACTGAAGATAATTGTTTATATTTTTATTTTAAGATTATTCCATGGGTATTTATAATGTTTTTATGATTGGTGTATTAATAGTTGAATTTATTAAATTTTTAAAATGAATATAAAATTTTTATTTTTATGTTTAAAAATTAACTATATGAAATTATATACAAATAATATTATATATATATATATATATATTGCTGTAAATATAAGAATATATATATTGTATATATTAAAGTGATTTTAGTTTGATTTTTTATTTTAATAAATATTTATAAAAAATTTGGCTATGTACCGATAATAGAGAATCCTTATAGGCCATGCCCCCATGTTCTAGTGGGTACATAGCAAAAGCCCACTCATGTAATGTAGGAAGAGAACTATCCATAGTCTAGGCTAGGTCACACATAAACCCATGTGCAGGTTCCTAGTAGAGGGCATGCATAGGTTAGTCAAAGGCCCATAGTGGATTCTCATGTGTAAGGATCGCATGGTGTGTATGTTCATGTCATCAAACTGAGGCAATGTACACCAATCCTTATAAGGATGTCTCGAAACCCAAATGGTTTCGATGTGAGACTTTTTTTATCTTCAGGATAAAATATTAACCACACATTCAATCCGTGTTTGATCTCAGTTATCCCCATAATTTCATAGTTATAACCCCTCCACCTCAGTATAAATACTAGTTTAATTCCATCTGTCTAATTTTATACAGATGATCTGGACTATCCCCTTTAATCTTAAATGAACCCCCTCTTATAAAAATTATCGGGTTAATTTCAACCCTATGATCTATCCAAATTGATCCAAGCCCTAAATTATTTTTACCTCCCTTTCTCACAAATTTCATTCCCTTGCACTATACCAAGTACATGTCGCTCCCTGGAAAGCCGCTGGGTTTGTCCCCTATAACCGATCCGACCCTTCCTCTTAAAAGAGTGTGGTTTCTATAAGCCGTTGGATCAGGTTTCTATGATCCAGGGCATCCCACCATTTTATCTCTAACTGAAATCCTTTTCACTACACAACAAGATACAAATAAGTTTAATCAATAAAACATGATATAACTCATACCATCTTATCCATCCATCATTTTTCTCTTCTTCCTGATGTAGTTGCAATTCAAACATTCCACACTGCACCGGTCTGCATTGTTCAATTGGACGACTTCCAGTACCATTCATCCTTCACTTTATCTTGATAACCCTCCTATCTCTATCCCTGGTCCCAACATGATTTATTCTTCCACAAATGGGAAATAGTCAATTTTATTTTAAGTCAAAACCCCATCAGATTCCCCTTAATTTTCGAATTATATTATTATAAGATTTCAATCAATCCAATTGATCATTACTTTTTAATAATCATAGATCTTTTTTAATCTCCTTTTTCAATTTGGTGTTTCAATTAGAAAATTCTCTAATTAAATTATGATGTATAATATATCTCTATATATATACATATTTCATTATTTTCACACCCAATAATACCCGAACCTAACTATTCAATGCCCTCTCTTTGTTTCCAAAATCCCACCACCACTATTTTCATCTAAAAAGACATCAGTGTTTTTTGGTTGTTGAAATTATGATTTGTACATATATATGGGTATATATATGCATAAATACACATATATAAATTATTTTTTTCATTATATATATATTTATGAGTTAAGGGTTTTTTTCTTAAAAATTAATTCAATGAAATATATATATAAGTGGTTATTTTATTTTGTATATGAAATTTCATGACTTATATGTGTACATATGAATATATATTTATATATAGAGTGTTTGGTTTAATATTTCTTTATAAAAGATCATTATTTTAAATTCATGTTTTAAGGGATTCAATTTTGTTTGTTGACTTAATCAAAACTTATATATATGTATATATATAATTGTATACACAATTTTATACATATACATATTTATCATATGAAATTTTAATGATAAATATTTATTTTAAATTCATGATTTATGGAATTCATAATAAGTCTATCATTCCTAAATAGTTTATGTATGGATTTGATTAATTAATATAATGAGAATCATGTTATTTACAACGGTGTAAAAATATATATCCCTATATATATAATTACGTATTTTTAAGAAATAAATTTTATGTGTTTTAATTTATGTTTATATTTTATGTCTACTACTTGCATGAATTTTGTCTTATTCTAGGTCAAATTAATTTGTGTGGATTATAATGATATATATATATATAACTATATTTCAATCATTCATATTTTTTTAAACATGGGTTTTGTTATAAATTTTTTTTTCTAAGCTAATATGAATGTTTAAAAAAGGGTTTGATTGTGTTTTCAAAAAAGATTATTTTATTTGTATTGTATATATATATATATTTATGTACGTAAATATATTCATATCAATTTTATTTAATAAAGAGCGTAATATTTATTTCCAAAATTTATATCAAAAGTTATATTATTTTTCATTTATCAATTTACCGCATATGATTATGTATACCATTGTTTCTAAATTAAAAAAATTATCATTTTATGTGAAAAACCTAAACATCCTACTGTTATATGTGTGAAAGATAATAATTAATCTGTGAAACTTCATTCCCACCCATTGGTATGTCATGTATAGTATGTTATGGCCATCATCAAATTTATAAATGATTATCCGTTCATTTTAAATAGAGTGTGTGTGTTTATTTCATTATCATGTTTTTTTTCATTCCAAATAAATAAGGTTATTTACATGGAATATGTAAAAATTTATTATTTTATACCCCATTCATATAAATAATACATTGGACTTATTACGTGATAGGTGAGGCCGGCTATAGCCTCTCGGTACATTAGTAGGTCTTAGGAGGCAAAACAGAGTTGTGTTTTGACCAAGGCCTTACCCTAGTACTTTCAGACATCATGGATGAGGCATCAAAAATATGTTTATGATTTTAGGCTTTATTAATTCCCTTAAAAAATTAATTAGACATAGTATGTGATGGGGGGTCCCACTATATCCCCTCGATGCATATGGAGGTCTCATGGTACAAAAAAATATCTTGGAACAAGGACTCGATAGTATGGTTATATATGGTATTGGAATGAGGCCATGATATTATAGTATTGAATAACTGCATTATGTATTCCCTCATCATGAATATAGTATTTGACCATACACATGATTAATCAACTAGTAGAATATCTGTGTTTAATAATCATTACCTTATGAAAATTTATATAGATTAAATTAATTAATTTAATATTTTCAAATGTAAATGGTATAATTTTTTATATTTATGTATATGATTATATATATAAAAATTCATTCATAAGGGGGGATTAATATTTCTCTTCCAATATATATTCAATGTTTATAAATTTATTGATAACTTCATGGTTTGCATGACTATGATACAAGGTTTTTTTTGTGAAAATTATAAACATGTAATATTTTATTTAAAATTTTGTATCCACAACCTTGGTATGTCATGGATAACTATGTGTATCTATTATCTAACTTATAAGTGTCATTCCATGCATTTTTAATCATGTTCATGAATTTTTTATTAGGAATTTTATTTTTCAATTTTTTTATGTATATCAATTTTTGAGCATGGGATTTATTAGAAATAATTTTTAGTAACTCCAGGAAAATAATGAAGACAAGTTATATGAAAGGTTAATTTTTATAAGATTATTACTTATTCCATGCATTTTTTCAAGGAATTTTTTTTGAATAATGTATTAATAATTTTTAAAACCCCACACTTGGAATTCATTAAGATCACCGAAAATTTTAAAATAATTTTTATAGGGTTAGTAGATTTATAAGGGATGTAATTAAAATTGTGGAGGTAGCACAATGAAGTCTATTTTCATAATGTTTTGAGGAAATATAACTATTTTATCGAATTATCTAAAACCTGTACCTATAAAGGTCCTCCATTATGTAATATGATATGAAATTATTCATTTCCTTCTATAAATAAAATTACACACCATATTTTATCATCAGCTCTAGGAAACTGGGATTCGGAGCATTATAGTTGGTGTATGAGAAAATGTATAATTAATTTTTAAAAATTAGGACAAAAATAATAATTTATATTTTATATCCTAAGTGAAATTATTTCCTTAAATTTTTAGATGGAATATGTGAGATCACCAGCAAATCATTTTCATATTTCTACTGAGTTACTTGAAACTATAATTGTTAAATCATGATGGTGTACATATGAGAATTTTTCCAACCTACATTTATCCTATAGAAACCTTTACCGGATATCAAACACCTCAAATTTCCTTCGATTCTTCCAAGGATCGAGCTATGTCTATTTCATTATGGCTTATGCACAACATTCATTCTATATTCATAAAGGGAAATACAATGAATGTCTCTTCAATTGTTTTATTATGTGTGAAAATTGTCTACCTATATGGAAATTTTGAGAAGTTTTAGAGGTGGTTGTCCTCCATAAAGAATATCTATTTCATGTCATAAACATTAGCATATATGAGAAACATTATGATACCAGACCTTTATTAAACAAGGTTGTATAACTAGACCATAAGTACAGATTCCATTCCAATTTCTCTAATATATACACCATCCCCACCTCTTTATGGAGACTAGAATATAATATGCATGAGTCTGATCCGAGTTTCTCTAGATGGATTTGGTATAAATAAATTGATGAACTCTAAACTACCATGGTAATCCATTTGTGGGGATGGATATTTGTGAGTTATTTTGTGGTGGAGAACCTGGTAAATGTATAAATAAATTATTTTTCATTAATTTGTTTTAATTAATAATAATTATGATGTTTCTGTACGGACATCTATGATGATGTTTCTGTACGTACATCTATGATGATGTCAGAAGGTCTATGTTGGTGGGAATTTCTGAATTCAAGCGAATTGTGGGGGAACATTTTTTAAGGTGGGGGGGAATGTAATGCCCTGAACCAATTTTATAATGATGTAATTAATATAAATTTCATTTTTTAACTTATTATTATTATTGAAATTAAAGGAATATAATTTATATAATCTAATGGAATCATAAAACATGAGAAAACACTAATTTAATAAAACTCCAATACATTACAATATTACATCAGAAAATACTTTTACCACTCCATGAGACTCATAAAAGACCTAATAAAACAAATGGTGTTCTACAAACTAGAATAAGAACAAATATTGAGGAGTCCTCTCCATTTTGGTCTTCCATAGATAGAAAAAATAGGTAAAGAATAATGGAAATGCTGAAAATTAGAGGAATGTACAAAACCATTTTTAAAGAAGGAGAACACCAGTGATTTTTCTGTCTTTAATACCAATAGACATGGGTATTTCAACTACTTTTTATGGCCATTGTAATATAAGTATCCATTTGGATTTAATATTAGGTGACTAATTATGTTTATATATAACCGCAATAATTTTATAACCATTGTGTGTTTTATGTGTTTTGAATTTTAAATGTCTAAAATTTTTATTTTCAATTAATTAAAATGGATTTAATTGAAAATAAATTTTAATATTTAGAATTTAAAATTATATAATGGGTATTTATACGTTTTTAGTAATCATTGGTTTTTAATAGTTAAATTATTAAATTTTTTTAAAAAAAATTGAAAATTTATATTTGTTGGTGGAAAATTTATATACATGCAATGTTGTAATTATTAATTGGGTAATATGACCGTGTAAAATAGTATTAATAGAAAACTAATTTTGATGAATTAAAAAATATATACATATAATAATATATATATATTTTATTTATTTTGTAGATGTAATACATATAAGAATATATATATTGTATATATTTAAATGATATTTTATTGAAGAGTTAGTTTAAAAAAAATTTACCTAAAAATTGGCTATGTACCCACAAATGATAGCATCTTATAGGCCAAGCCCTCAAGGTCCTGTGGAAACTTAGCACAAGTCCTCTCAAGCAGTTCCAGGAGCGAACCATGCATTTTCTTGTCTAGGTCGCACGGAGACCCATGTGTAGGGTCCTAGTCAAGCATGTGAAGAGGATTGGACAAGGAATGTGGTGGTCTCCCATTTGTAAGGACCCCATGGTGTGTGTGTTTGTGTCATCAAACTAAGGAAACACACACTGATCCTTATAAGGTTGTCTCGAAACATGAATGGTTATGAGGTGGTAATTTTTTAACGTGTAGGATCAAATCTTGACTGCACAATCAATTTGCGTGTGTTCTCAGCAGTTCATGACATTTCCCCATTAGAACCTCCTCTACCTTAGTTTAACAATGAGTTCAATTCCATCCATCTAATCCAAGATGGATTATCTAGAATGTCCCCTTTAATCCCGAACAGACACCCACATCTAACAATTCTAGGGTTAATTTCAACCCTTCGATCGGCACAAATTGCTCCCAGATATCTATTCAGGTGTCCTCCATTTCACCCTAGTTCTACTCCCTTGAACCAGACCAAGTCCACATTGCTCACATGAAATACGCCGAACTTCCCCCCCACTATAACTGTTCATATGCTTCCTCTTAAAAAATTGGTTTTTCTTTCAGCTGTTGGATTGTGTTGCTATGATCATGGCCACCCCACCATTTTCTCTCTCTTTGAAACCAATTACACCACAAAACATGATACCAAACTGTTTAATTTGGTTCCAATGATCGAACTCAGACCATCTTATCCATCTATCTATTATTCCTTTTTTTCTTAATGAGGTAGTCATCATCCATTCCATGTCGCACTGGTCGACATCCTTCAATAGGTCGACCGCTGTTCCTATTCCTCTTTCACTTCCACATGATGACCCTCTTATATCTATCCCTAGTCCTAGCTGAGTTTATTTTTCAACAAATCCAAAATAGTTTGTTTTATTTTAACTCGAAATTACTTTAGATTCCTCATAAATACTCAATTAAATATTCTTAATATTTAAGTAAATCAATTTGATAATTACTTTTCACTAGTCATCAATTATGTTTCCTTTTCCTTTTCCAATTTTAGGTTTCAATTAGAAACTTCTCTAATTGAATCATGGGGTATACAATATCAACATATACAACCTTATTTTCAAACCCAAAAATATTAGAAGCTCACACTTCCATACCCTCTCAAGGTTTCCAGAATCCCACATGTCACAACTCGCCTTCACTAAAAGGAGGGAACAGATAGCAGATTTCCAGGCCCTTCCTTCATTATGTTGAATAAGAGATAATGACCCCTCAAACCCGCCTTCTATAGGTCCTGGAGTGGCGACTAGCACCAAGGGTATAGAATCTCACACAAAATGGAAGGAATTACCCTTTTTATTTTTATAGTATCGAGAGATAAGATAGAAACCCCAACAATACCACTGTTTAAAGTAAAGATAAATCCAAAAATAACCCATTCCCATATGTATGCTCAATTGTAAATGATACAGGCCACAAAACTCTAAAGGTGAAGTACCATGAAAAAATGGAAAACGACAACGGCAACTGCCCTAAGGTCTGAGGTAGTACAGTCCCACATGATCCCTGAAGACCTCATGGAAACCTGAAAGAAGTTTTATAAACGTAGGGTGAGCAAACACGTACAATCAGTAGGGAAAACCAAAGACTCTCGTGCATAAGTGGAGATGCATTCCAATTCCCTGTGAGGAATGAAAACTCAAAACACCTATCAAGGAAAACTATCCACCCAAGCCTCACCAAGGCACACTCCCCAAATAACGCAAGGCAAGTAATGTATATTAATAGAAAATAGATATTTGGGTACCCCACGCCACTTTTCCACTGGTTATTAAATAAATCCTACACATCGAACCAATCCCTCTATTCTCACCAAAGTCCCACTTCTAATCCCTGACTGCAGACACCTGGGCCATAACTTCACCACAGTCCCACTGCCAAACCCCGCCCACAAACACCTAGGCTATAACCTCACCGCATTCCAACTACCAAACCCTGCCCGTAGACACCTGGGCCATAACCTCACCGCAGTTCAACTGCCAAACCCCGCCTGCAGACACCTGGGTCAGAACAACTACTGCCACACCCAAAGACACCTGGGCATCATCCCGAAGACACTTGGGAAACAACCTGCCCACAAACACCTGGGCCAACAACCATAACTACCCTTCCCAAAGATTCATGTGCTAACAATGGACATCAGACCATCACAGCCTTCCTGAAGAGTCTTGGAATATTTGGGAAAGGGAGCATAAAATAAGCAAATAACCAGCCACTCATTGGAGTGTTGGAAGAAACACCCTCCCCCATGAAATGGGGGTGTTCGGCACTAAGGTGCTCAACTTGGCTGGGGCACGAATAAGAAACATAAAAGCTACAAATATATGTAAAGGTAAAAAACACTCATCCCAACCTAGGGGTTCCAAAACCTAAGCACAACACCCTTGTTACTAATCATTCATAAAATAATCCATGTCACTCACGACCAAGTCACAACTCATCCCCAAACTAATTCCCATTTAAAATATTCCTATTTTCATGTTCATGTGATCCCATTTAGGATAATTCTGCACTACCAGGCAACTAATATGCATAAACACAAGCCAGGAAAAGAGAAATAGCCCAAAAAATTTTAAGAATTCACACTCGATTTTCTTGTAAAGTTACAATAACAATAAGGGGATTAGTGAGATCCCTCAAATTACTAGATCAAATAAATCATCACAAAAGGGACAAGTGAGATCCCTCGAAGTACTGGAAATAAAGAATAACCCAAGGCACAACCCCATGTCCCCAAAACTAGGAACCAACGATTTCTCAACAATAGAGGATCCCACCTGAATTCATGCCATTGCAGAGTAACCAAACATCTTTTGATTAACAACCAACATCATTATGAAAAATGAGGATCCCATCCTCACCGACATCACCCTATAAAAAATCAAACAGAACAACGCGCCTACTACCAAAACAGAGGAGGGAAACATCCATGTTCAATAACATCATTCATTGTTTTCTTCTTTCTATTGGTTATCCAGGGTGACCACACATGGTTTTATGTTTACTGGGTATCCGTTTAATCAACCGAGTTTACGTGATTAACCAATTTCCATTTTATGTCATTTAATCATCACAGAAGGCAAGGGTTCATTAGTGCACAAGGAAAGACCACCAACAGCCATGATTTTCCGTGAGCATAGGCCCGCACAATTCACATCACATATCAACATAAAAGAGTAAAACATAACATCGATCACACCCACCATCATTAATTAAGGGTGTGTTCATTATCTTCATTATGTTTATCTTCAACAATTCCCACAGAGACAAAAGCGTACCCACCCTGCATGATACATAGAACGGAGAGATGATGGAAAACCCCTTCCTGGTTGATCAAGGATCAATTTTTTTTCTCCACGCGCCAAGAAAAAGGGATGAACGGCTTGTAGGGGAGGAATTTTGTGGACTCAAAGTGGTGAAGAAAGCTCCAGAAGAGGCACACCAGAAGCCACAAGAAGAAGGGACTCCAGGATATGGGAATTTTGGACGCCTGGAAAGTCAGATTGTGGTTTCCCATGTTGTTTTGCAGTTACAAAAGATGGTATTAAGTTGTTATTTAATATCACTCATTGGGGAGGTTTCTTGGGATTTTTCGGAATTAATTATGGGCTTCAAATGGCCATGAAATGGGTAAAAGAATTAATTTATGTCAAAAATTACGCTGCAGGAGTAGGACTAGAAAAAATAAAATAGAGGGATGGGTGAGGACATAGTGCCACCATTAAGGTGTCACCCTTATGGTTCCACCGTCACACTGTCACCCTTATGGTTCCACCTTCACAGTGTCACCCTGACGGTGCCACCGTCACGATGCCACTCTTGTGGTGGACCCTTATTTTGGAAAAGTAATGGGCCAGGAGGGTCTGGGTCGTTACATTAGATACCTCTCAAACAATTCTCGCCCTCAAGAATCAAAAACATACAAGAATAAAGAGAGGGTCCAAAAAACCACCTCGAAGTTACCTTCCAGAAGTGAACCGCATCGTCATCTAGAAACACTTCTCCCTTAAGAAACAAGGTGACATACATGGGTCAAACTGCCCAGTCAAATGGGTTGGGGTGTCTCTTCCTCCATGTCAACATACTATCTTCTTTGGGTAGCACTGACTCGCCCGCACGAGTTTAATCACATCCACCTTAATGTGTCTTGATTAGGTATCAGGTCCTGCCCTCCCCGTAGCCAGGACTTTTCACACACATTCATAGAATAAGGAAAAACACATATTTCATAGCCAACATGGTAAAGCATTCTGTCACAAACAAGTATAAAAATAGAACAACACAAAACTCAAAATAACATTGGCTACTGGGCGTGCATCTGTTCATCTCATTCCAAGGTACTTTCCTCGAGCCCACCATGCCTCCATAACACACGAACTAGAGGAATGGTCTGTCCACGAAGTACCTTATCCTCACAACCCTTGAACCTCAATGGTCTTTCCACAATGGTTACATCGTCCCCGATATCCATCCCTCCCCAGTCGAGGACATGTGAATCGTCGTGCAGATAATAATGAAGCTGGGAAACATGGAAGACGTCATGTATCTTCAGTAGCAGCAGTGGTAACGCTAGCTGATAATCCACTACTCCGACCCACCGCAACACTTAGATGGGTCCGATGAATTTGGGAGAGAGATTGCTCCCCCTACCGAACCTCTGTTGTACACGCCATGGGGAGAAATTCAAGAACACATCAACCCTGACCGTGAACTCCAAGGGTCTCCTCCTATTATTGGAATATGACTTCTGTCGGTCATGTTCCACCTTCATCCTTTCTCGTATAAGATGAACCTTCTCTGTCATTCTCTGCACTTCATCCGGGCCAAGAATGCTCTCTTCCCCAACCTCATTCCAGCACACGGGTGAGCGAAATGGCCTCCCGTAAAAGCCTTCGAACGGAGCCATGCCAATGGTAGATTGGTAGCTATTATTGTAGGTGAACTCTACCAGAGTCAAGTGTCGCACCCACGATCCTCTTGAGTCTATAACACATGCCCACAACATATCCTCCATGGTCTGGATGGTGCGCTCTATCTTTCCATCTGTCTGGGGATGGAAAGCAGTGCTAAGATGTTGTTGGGTTCCAAAATCATACTGCAATCCTCTCTAGATTCATGAGGTAAACCGTGCATCCTTATCTGAAACTATGGATCTCAGAACACCATACAAACGCACTACCACATCCACGCACCTTCTTGCTAAATTATACACTACACCCGAATCCTTGATCGCCAGAAAGTGAGTCGATTTTGTCAACCGATTCACCACTACCCAAATAGTGTCGCATCCCCCTTGATCCATGGGTAGTCCCATGAAGAAATCCATCGAGATTTCCTCCCACTTCCACTCGGGGTCATCTTGTGACTACAACAGACTGCCTGGATCACGGTGTTCGGACTTCACCCGCTGACACATGAAGCAATTTGCTATGAACTCTACTATTGCCCGTTTCATCCCGGGCCACCAAAACTGTCTCCTCAGACCCAGGTACATCTTGGAAACTCTCAGGTGCACCGTTAGGGTTGTGTTGTGGAACTCACAAACAACATTTCCACACATCGCCTCTGGAACAAACATCATTCCTAAAAAAATCATCTGGTTCTGAGCATCCTCCATCCACCCTTCTAGAGCATTTCCCTGGTAAACTCAGTAATGCATCACTTCACTTTTTGAGTCACCCCATTGGGACTCCCCTACCTACTACAATAGAGAATATTTCACTATCATCTGATATATGCAACCTCTATCACCTTCCATCCTAGAATCCAGGTGCGGGGTAGCCAACTCCTCCATCGCCTTCCATGTATCTACCGACTCTCAAACTCCATCCCTCCATGACATCCTGCTCAGGGCATCGGCCAACACATTCCATTTTCCTGACATGTAGGAATTATCAAAGTCATAGTCTTGAAGTAACTCCATCCACCTCCACTACCATAAGTTCAGGTCCCGCTGGGAGAAGACATACTTCAAGCTCTTGTGATATGTGAAGACCATGAAGTGATCCCCGACGAGGTAGTGCCGCAACAACTTTAGTGAAAACATGACCTCCACATTCTCTCACTACTAGAAATATTATATTTTTCACATGTGGAAATGTGTGAACGCTTTTAGCCGTTGGTATAGGCCAATATTTCAGGATGAGTTTTCCCGTCGTGCAACCTTTTCTTCTTCCTGCGTATCGCCCCCACCAAGACTTGTTCTCCTTACCGCATGTCGTCTTTCCCTCTTCAAACCCTACATACATACTCCTCTTTACATGTTTCCTTCCACACATGCACGCCGTCGTCTACATCCCCCCCAGTATTCGCTGTTGTTCCATCGGTGACTACTCCACACCCTCGAAACCATATAGAGGCCAATCCCCATGCCTCCCTAAGGCCCCTACCACTAGAACAATGTTCCGACCACAGTTAGTTTTCCATGGACGACGACTCCAAGATTGATCAGCACCCTAATCCACTATGTGAATAATGACCCTGAAAACCATGATTTTGCGGGTTTTTTTTTGGATGGGACCTTTAGTGGCCTCCAGAGGTGGTCAGAATGGGTCTTTACCAATGAAGCATATGCGACTGCCAAAAGAGGATGTTGCGCGGTATCTAAATACCATTAGTGGACGCTTTTGGCGGTCGCTAATGGTGAGTTTTCTAGTAGTGTATAGATCATGGGTGGAATAGTTACGCTCATGGGGGCGTAACTACCTAGACCCATAGGAGATCACACCTTGATTCTCAATCAACACACATCGGAGGCCTTGCCTGAAATAATCACAAAACACCTCATACGCCACCCCTTCTTCTATAAACCTCAGCACTAGGGCACTAAACAACTACTCCTTCAGATAACTAAAGGCTTCCTGACACTGTTTGTCCAACACGAAATCCTGGTGCTTCTTTGTCAAGGCTATCAAGGATGCCACAACTCAAGAGAAGTTGGGCATGAACATTCGATAATAACCTGCCAAACCAAAGGAAATTGCGAACCTCTGCCATGTTCTTGGGTGCTACCCAAGAAACAACCGCCTCCACCTTCGATGGGTCCACTTTTATCCCTTTCTCGGACACCACGTGCCCAAGGAAATGCACTTCTCGCGTCCAGAACTTGCACATGGACAACTTCCCATAAAGGTGGAGATGTCGGAGGACCTCAGAAAACGTTCTTAGATGCTCAACGTGATCCACATTTGATATTGAGTAGATCAGGATGTCATAAAGAAACAAGACTACGAAACGGTGCAGATATTCCTGGAATAAGGAGTTCATGAGCCCCATGAACATAACTGCTTCGTTCGTAATGCCGAATGGCATGAATACAAACTCAAAGTGCCCATATATTCCCCTGAAGGCAGTCATTGAGTTGTCTCCCTCCTTCAACGTCACTTGGTGATATCCAGATAGCAGATCGATCTTCGAGAACCAACCTTCTCCCCTCAGCTGGTCAAAGATAACATCTATCCTTGAAAGAGGGTAGCGATTCTTGTTCATTACTTGATTCAGTCTCTAATATTCTATGCACAGCCTGATACCACCATCTTCCTTCCTCGCGAAAAAGACTGGAGCACCCCATGGGGATGCACTAGGCCATAAAAAACCCTTCTTCATCAAATCGTCAATCTGGATCTGCAACTCCCACAACTCAAGAGGTGACATCCGATAGGGAGCCATCGAAATCGAACGGGCACCAGGTTGCTAGTCTATCCCAAACTCAACATCACATTGAGGGGGCAGAGTTTCAACCTCTTCAGGGAAGATTTCTATAAACTCACTGAATATTCTTGGGACTTCCACCATTTTTGTATCCACCAAATCCATTGATAGCTCATACATCATGGAGAGGAGGGGTTCCCCTCGCTTTCTGCTTCCCTGGAAACTCCTCTCGTCGAGGAAAGTCACCAGTCAGCCACCCAAGTCTGAAAAAAACCCATCCTAAGAAGCAGTCAATGATGGAAAATAAAGAGAACAACCATTAAATGCCTACGATGACATCGTATGGCTGTATCTACAATAGTTGAAGATCCCTGACAGACTGATGTTTCCCTATAATCAGTCTTCATCCTCGAAAAACGTACAACAGGTTTGTTCAACCTCCGACTGGTGTGCTTAGAACCAGGGGCACTGGATGTCTCTCAGCGTCTAAACCCAGAGCATGGTCCAGACATGGTGTAACAAAAGAGTGTGAAGCTCCTGTATCAATCTAAGAATACACAATGGTACTAAACAAGCTGATCATACCTTGAACGACCTCTGGCCCTGCTAAAACTGCTTCCTCCGTGGCGTGGAACTGCCCACACCCGGCTCCTCTAGCTCTCAGCTATCAGCCACCCCCCGACCACACCTGGGTCGAGGTCCCTGAGGAGTGACCTGAGGAAGGCCTTCTCCTGCAACGTCAGCCCTTGGCGGAGCAGGAGCCCGCTACCCCAGCTGCTGCTGTTGAAAGGGCCTAGCCGGGAACTGCTGCAGCTGAGGTGGGTGTTGGACCTGCCCACCCCGACTGTACTATACTCTGTCCGGGCACTGGTTTAGATGGTTACAATGGCTACCATAGACAAATAACCTTGGTCTCGGGCCCAAAGGGAAAGGGTGAGGACCGGGAGATCATAACTGGAACTACTGCGGCCTGCTCTCTGCTAGTTGGAACCTAGAGGGACCTGATGTTGGAGGCCTGCTGCTGATAGCCTTCCCCTTTGATGAGCCCACTGGATTCCCTCTTATGACACAACTCCCTGTCTTTGCATCCTCTCCGCCACTTCTGTATTTTTCTGCACCTCTATGTATGTCGGTAGTGTGAAGGGAGTAACTGTGTACTAAAGAGAAGGTCGAAGTGCCTCTTCAAAACATCTTTCCCGAGACTCCTCATTAGGAACGAGGTCCGAAGAAAAGAGAAGGAAATTACTAAACTTGATCCCCAACTCTCTCACTGACATGCCCCCCAGTTGGAGGGATATTAGCTCCTTCCTCTTCTCAGCCTTCATCATGGAAGAGAGGAATTCCACTCGGAACTCTTTCTCGAAGTCAGCCCACGCAACCTCATTCCCCTTATTCTCTTCAAGATAAAGAATCCACCACTGATTCACTGCTCCCCACATCTGGATGATGGACAGAGGAACCCAATACTCCATCGGAGCCCACATCAGGCCGAAAGCTATCACAAGATCCTCGATCCATCTCTCTGTCTGTATGTCTAAGATGTTTCCCTCGTACTTCCCAATTGTCTGTCGCTGAACGACTCGAAGAATCTTCTGCCACTGATCATCCTCCTCCTCTCAGTCGGCCCTCTGCCGACCATCCAAGTCATCATCCTGGGCCTTTATCACCCACACTACTCATGGTCCCCTCCCAGGTGCCATAGCTGCAAGGTAAACAAGGAATTTCTATGCCTCAGTAGTGTATAATATTGTTATTAAGTTTTCTTAAACTCTTTTATTTTATGTAAATCCCCAATACAAAAATTAAACATAAGAACACAAGTCATTATGATGCATGTACCGTTCCTAGGGTCTCTACCATGCAATCATTGTATCCTCACTTGGAGTCCTTGCATCGGATCATGGGGGCCCTAAAATCACATGTCCTTGCCAGTCTTCCTTGTCCTAATTCATGCACAAAGATCACCCAACAATATTTCCGTACCACCCCATGAAATCCTGACTATGCCTAAATCCAGGCTCCATCCTACCTCTCAACCTTTCCTTTGATATCATTCTGTCACAACCCGCCTTCACCAAAATGAGGGAAGGGACAACAGATTTCCCGGCCCTTCCTTCTTTATGTTGAAGGAGATATAATGACCCCCGAAACCCGCCTTCAATAGGTCCCGGAGTGGCGACCATAACCAAGGGTATAGAATCTCACACAAAATGGAAGGCATTACCCTTTTTATTTTTATAGGATTTGGAGATAAGATAGAAACCCCATCAATACCAAAGTTGAAAGTATAGGTAAAGCAAAAAATAATCCATTTTCATATGCATGTTCAACAGTAAATGATACAAGACACAAAACTCCAAAGGTAATGTACCAAGAGAAAATGAAATATGAAAATAGAAACTGCCCCTTAGTCTGAGCTACTACAGTCTTGCATGATCCCTAAAGTCCTCTTGGAAACCGGAAAGCAGTTTTATATAAGTAGGGTGAACATACAAGTATACTCAGTAGGGAAAACCAAAGACTGTCGTGTACAAGTGTAGATGCATTCTAATGACCTGTGAGAAAAGAAAAACCAAAAAACCTAGCAAGGGAAACTATCCACCCAAGCCTCACCAAGGCACACTCCCCAAATAACATAATGCAAGTAAAGTATAGTAATAGAACCTCGATATTTGGGTACCTCGCCCCACTTTCCCACTTGTTTTAAAAGACATCCTATGAACCAAACCAATCCCGCCATTCTCACTGCATTTCCACTACCAAACCCCACCTGCACACACCTGGACCAAAACCTCACCATATTCCCACTTCCAAACCCCACACGCAGACATCTGGGCCATAACCTCACCGCAGTCCCACTGCCCAACCCTGCCCGTAGACACCCGTTCCATAACGTCATCGTAGTCCCACTGCCAAACCCAACTCGAAGACAGCTGGGTCAGAACAACTGCTACCAAGACAGAATACACCTGAGCCTCATCCCAAAGACACTTGGGAAACAACCTTCCCACAAACACCTGGGCCAACCACCACAACTACCCTTCCCAATGATTCTTGTGCTAAAAATGGACTTCAGGCCATCAAAGCCAACCCGAAGAGTCTTCCGCTATTCGGGAAAGGGAACAGAAAAGGAGCTAATAACCAGCCACATCTAAGAGTGTTGTAAAAAACACCCTCCCCCATGAAATGGGAGTGTTTGGCACTATGTTTCTCAACATGGGTGGGGCGTGAATAAGAAACATAAAAACTACATATATATGTATAGGTAAAAAACACTCATCCTAACCTAGGGGTTCCAAAACCTAAGCACAACACCCTTATTTCCATTCATTCATAAAAGAAGCCACGACACTCACAGACAAGTCACAACTCATCTCTAAACTAATTCCCATTTAAAATATTCCCGTTTTCATGTTCAAGTGATCCCATTTAAGTGAATTTTCCACTACCGGGAAACTAATAGGCATAAAAAAATCTAAGAAAAAAGAAACAAACTCACAACAATTTAAGCATTCAAACCATGTTTTCTTGTAAATTTACAACTACAAGAAGGAAATTAGTGAGATCCCTGATTGTATTGGAACCAAAGAAAACCTCACAAAAGGGACAAGTGAGATCCCTCAAAGTACTGGACACAAATCAAACCCCAAGACACAACCCCATGTCCCCAAAATGAGGAACCAACGATTTCTCCACAATAGAGGATCCCACCCGAGTTCGTGTCACAGTAGAGAAACCACACAGCTTCAGATTCACAACCAACATCCGTACCAAAAAGAATGATCCCATCCTCAACCACATCACCCCATAGAAAATCAAACAGAACAACATGCCTAATACCAAAATAGAGGAGGGAAACATCCAGGTTCAAGCACATCATTCTATATTTTCTTCATTCTGTTGTTCATTTGGGGTGACCACACAAGGTTTTATGTTTACTATGTATCCATTTAATCCACTGAGTTTACATGATTAACCAATTTTTATGTTAAGTAATTTAATCATCACAGAAGACAAGGGTTAATTAGTGCACAAGGAAAGACCACCAACAACCATGCTTTTCAGTGAGCATAGGCCCGCACAATTCACAACACATATCAACATAAAAGAGTTCAACAAAACAATGATCACACCCCCCCCCCTCATTCGTTAAAGGTCCGTTCATTATCTTCCCTATGTTTGGTTTCATCAATTCCAACGTAGACAAAAGCTTACCCACCCCCATGATACACAGAAAGAATAGATGAATGAAAAAACTTACCTGTTTGATCAAGGATCAATGTTTTTCTCCACGATCAAAGAACAGGGGATGTGCTGCTTGTAAGAGAGGAATTCCGTGGACTCCAAGCGGTATAGAAATTTCCAGTATAGGAGCACCAAAAGCCACAGGAAGGTGGAAATCCAGGTTCACCAGTGGGAAGAATGAAGCCGGCCAATGGAAGAAGAGGAAAAACAACTTCCCATTCGATATATAGATAATATCTTGTTGTTATGGGATATAGGAATTTTGAACCCCTGGAAAGTCGGATCGTGGATTCCCATGTGTTTCTGCAGTTATGCACGATAGCATTAAGTTGTTATTTTATATTCCCCATCAGGGAGGTTTCTGAGATTTTAAGGAATTAATTATGGGCTTTAAATGGCCTTGAAAGGGGTAAAAGAATTAATTTATGTAAAAAATTATGTTACGGGAGTGGGACTGGAAAAAAGAAAACTGAGGGCTGGGTGAGGACACGGTGCCACTGTTTTGGTGGAGCCTTATTTTGAAAAAGTAATGGGCCAGGAGGGTCTTATCCATTACACCAAATCCCCTATTTTTATCCAAATTAGTTAAGGGTGTATTTTATTTTATCAAACTATGTTCGTTACATATATATGGTTATATATATTTATATATACCCATATATAAATTTTTAGTTTCAATATATATTTGAGTTAAGATTTTTTTACTTAAAATTTAATTCTAAAACTTATATATGTAAATGTTTAAATTATTTTGTTTTTGAAATTGCATAAATTATATGTATACATAAGCATTTATATATAAATATTTATATCTAAATATATCTATCTTATTCGGTTTTGGATTTTTTTTATAATAGTTCATTATTTTAAATTCTTGTTTTATGGGATTCAATATTTTTATGTTTTAATTAATCAATACTTATATATATGTATATATAGGTGTATACCCAATTTTAAACATATATTTATTTCACATAAGAGTTATTTGTGATAAATATTTAGTTTAAATTTATGTTTTATGGAATTCTAAATAGGTCATTTATTTCTAAGGATTTATGTAATGAATTAATTGATTTATACATTAAAACATAATTTATTAAAGGTGTTCAAATACATATATATATATATATATAATTACATATTTTCAAAAAATAAAAGTTATGGGTATTTATTTATGTATTAATTTTAAGTCTATGTCTTGAACGAATTTTGTCTAATTTTTGGTCAAATCAATTTTTTTATTATAATGATATATATTTATGTAATTAAATTTATACCTTTAAGATTTTAGTAAATAGGTGTTTCATTTTAATTTATTTTTTAAGTTATGAATAGTTTTTAACAATGGTATTTCTTGGGGTTTCAAAAACATCATTTTTTATGGTATACATATAAATATTTATGTATGTACAGATATGTATATAAATTTTATTTAATAATTTTGGAAATCATTATTTCCAAAATATATAAAAAAACAATGGTTTTTTTAATTTATCAATTTATTGTTTAGGGTTATGTATAACCATGTTTCAAAATGGTAATAGTTATTATTTTATGTGAAAAATCTAAACAATCAGTTATTTTATATGTGCAGTCTATCATTTCATGTGTGAAACCTCATTCTGACCTTTTAGTATGTAATTTATAGTTTTCTATGTCCATCATCTAATTGATAAATTATACTCCATGCCTTTTATATATCATGTTTGTATTTATTTCATTTTCCTATTTATTTTTTCATTCAAAATAAATAATGTTGTTTACATGGCGTAAGTATAAGTTTTTTATGTTCAAGTACATTCATACGAGGAATGCATTGGGCTTAATGAGTGGTGAGTGAGGCCCAATATAACCTCTATGTGTATTGTTGGGTCTCATGAAGAAAATAGTATTTGGTTTTTGATGAGGCCTTACACTAGTATTTTCAGACATTTTGTCCGTGGAATTGACAATATGTTTTAGATGACTGGAATTATTCATTCCCTTTAGGAATGCAATGGACTTAGTATATGACAGGCATGTACCTCTATATCCACTTAATGCATTTTTGGGACTCATTTGAGAAACAAATGTCTTTGTACAAGGTCTTGACAGTGTGGTTATGTATAGCACGAGGCCCTGATGGTGAAGTTATGAAGTCCCATATTATATATTACCTCATTATAAATCTAGTATTTGACTATCCACATGATTATATGAATAGAAGAAAATAAATGGTTAAGAATAATTCTCTTATGAACATTTATATGGATTTAATTAATCAATTTTATATTTTCAAATCTACATGATATAATGTTTTATATTTATGTGTATGATTATATGTATAAAAATTCATTTATATGATGTATTAATATTGTGACTACAATATATAAAAAAGGAAAAAAATGTATCTATCATTTCATGGTTTTTATTTCTATGATATCATTTTATATAAAAATTATAAATAGGTAATATTTCATGTAAAAATTCATATCCACAAACATGGAATGTCTTGTATAATTATCTGTAGCTATTAATTTACTTATAAGTTTAATTCTAAGCATTTGAATTTAATTTTGTACATATTTTATTATGCATTTAATTTTTAACTTTTAAATAATTATAAATTTTTCAACATGGGATTTACGTAAAAATAATTTTTTTTAACTCTCAAAAAATGATGATGACATGTTTTGTGAAATGTTATTTTTTATGAATATAATTTAACATATGTATTTTATTTCAAGGATTTTTTAAAAATAATTTATTAATAATTTTAAAACCCCATACTGGGCATTCTGAATGGACAAAATATGTTTTAAATTCATTTTTATAGGATTAGTAGATATATCAATGATGTACATTAATTTATATAGGAATCACAATAATGATTATTTTCAAACAGTTTTGTGTAAATGTAACAATCATATCCAATTATCCATAAATTAGAGTGGTAAATATCATCCTTTGTGTAATGTGATTTGTAATTATTCAATTCCATTTAAAAAAATAACACAATAAATTTTGGCACCGGCTTCGGTAAACTTTGATTTGGGGAATTACATTACAACAATTAGCGTACCGATATGGTGTGCCACCTTTGGATACAAAAACACATGACACCACAAACTCAATGTCTCCTACTAGGGACTCTCTAACACACTTAGGAAGTGAAGGAGTAAACACCATCAATTGAAGAAAAGTTTTACCCTCCTTCTCTACTAGGGCCTGTTGTAGGTAAGCTAACTTCTCTAATGATTCTTACACTAACATAGACTGGGATGTCCTACTAAACGGAATATTTTACAATGTTTTTTTACTATATTATAGACTATTTCAAATTCTTAGTCCTATAGGTAGTCAAACCAGGATCACTATCTCGGGTTCAAGCCTCTCTGAGTGAAGTCATACCTGAGGGTCTGCTGGTATGAGTAAACGAAAAAGATCTCTCCTAGATGTTAGGGTCCCTATAACCTCATGACGAAGACTACTGCTACTATCTCAAGGGCATGAGTCTATTAGTTTTGTTGGCGGGGTCTCATCTTCCTCAAACCGTATGTAATAACTACCTGCAACTGCATCAACACTAAACTGAGTCTAGTTCTTGAAGTATCGAAATACACTATGAACTAAACACCCATCATAGGTAGTCTCAACACTAGAATCTTCATATCCCACTACCTTTTATCTTCAATGGCCCTCTAGCACTGGTATGACCAGTTAAATATATTCCCTTTCCTTGTTAGGGTAGTAAAAGTAGATTCAATCATAGAGAAGACTTCCAAAAATGACTTGTAGTACCCCAACAATATAATGAAGATTCACACCTCTAACTCGTTCTTGTGTGGCTGCCATGAATTCCATTCCCCTATCGTTGATAGAATCCATAGATAAACAATAAGAAAAGATAACATTCCATAGAATGTTAACCTCATATATCCAAAAACTAGTTATTCGATAGATTTTGGAAAAACTAGTGTCCAAGGATATAGTAAAAATAGTATTTAAGTTTTATGGATGCTCCTCCACAAAAGTAGAGTAGACGAGTATGTCATCGATTAAGAAAAAAAATTGTTCGATGTATTTCAGGAAAACAATGTTCATCAAAGCCATTAAAATTGAAGGGGTACTTTTCACACCAAATGTCATCATTAGGAACTCATTGTGTCCTTTGTGATATCATAATGATGAATTTGGAATATCTAACTCTTGAACTGACAACTGGTGATTTTCGAACATGAGATCAATCTTCAATAACAGTATCACACCTTGAAACTGGCCAAATAGGATATCAATCCTCAAAATGGGTACATTTTATTTTTCATGTCTGGGTTAGGGTGATGATAATCAATGAAAATATGTCAGCTCCAATATGCATTTTCATGAAAAACACCTGAGCAACCCAGAGGGTACATTGGGTATGATGAAAACATTCTCTCAAGGTTCCTCCAACAAAAATAATATCTCCGAATGCTCCGTAGGTTCCATTATATAAGAAAGAGACAATATTAGGACTATCCTCAGATGCATGTAATTGCAAAACTTTTCCCCCAAAAATAGAGGTACTCCCATATAATTATCTAGGATGGGGTCTAAATAATTCTCCACATCATAAGAAAAACCGATTCTTGAAGAGACTGTATTAGAAAGGGATACAGTCACCAACTGTTTGGTGTTGGGAAGCAACAACCTCCTCTCTAAACCCACTTGATCTGCTCTGATATCTCGCTCTCTAGAAAATGAGAATATCATATCACCAGTTCAAAGGTATCTTACTATTATATTGTGATAATCGATCTAGGATTATATCATGGATTGAAAATCTATTTCCAAGATAATGACATAAGGTTCCATAGTGATGACCAAAAGTTCCCACATGAACCAATATCATTTAATAAATAACTCACAATATGGGTAGGTGAAAGATAAAGAATTTGTGTTCCTTGAAGGAACGTAATGATGATGTTGTTCTAATAATATCTATACAGAGAGATTCAGATCTCGCACCAGGATTCTGGAGATAAAATAATGACTAGAACATGTGTCTAAAAATACTGAGGAATGAGTATAATAAAAAATGATATAAAGAATACCCTCATACACTAAGAGATCACAGAAATCCCAAGAATACAACAATCTGTCGCCGCATCTACGAGATCCCTAAACCTGACATTGGATTCCTGGTGCTGGTGGTGGAATGATATCATATTGGTGTCCACCACTTATAGCTCATCCTACATGTCTTCCATCTTTTCTTCACCAGGGACCACCATACCCATGCATTGAAGATCCTTGATTATTGTGTCGCCTTTTTCGTGTTGGTCAATCAACTATCTTCCTAGGATGCTCTATATGTCTGGTTGGTCAGTCATCTGCCATGTGACATTTCTCATCATAAGTTAAACAATGAAACTCTTTAATATTCCCTTGTTCTTTGTGCTACCTCTTCTCATTATGACCATGTGTTTGAGCCTTCTCATGAAATGGTCTCCTTTTAAGAGATATTTGGCTCCATCAAGCTATTTTAGGTAACTCATTTTTGTGTCTCCCACTACCAGCTCCAACTGACTACAGTCCCTCTCATATAATTCTATCTACCACATGTTCTCTCTCAAGAAACCCAGTATAAGTGGGTATTCACAGGGGAACAATGATGGCTTGAATCTCTTTTTGGAGTCCCTAGTGAGACTTCATTACATTGAAGTAGTCATAATGGATCATGTAAATAGAGTACCACATAAGTTCAATGAACCTAACTGCATACTCATCCACCATCATCCATTCATTCTATTATCCATAAGCTATTGGAAATATATGGAGAATAAGTATAAGGGGTATTAATCCTCATAGAACAGTCAATGTATGTCAACCCATGAGTGTATAGACTCATCATGTATCTATATAATAAGGATCCACCAATGCCTAGATGCTCTGTGAGAAATTCTAGTTTCTTGTTCCACCATTAGATCCATCAAGGTCCAAATAAGACTAAATATATTGAGAACATAATTTTTCCAATCCTATGCTACCTGGGGATCTGGATAACTGCAGAACCTCAACATTCTCTAATGATGGATCTCGTAGAGCATGATAAGCATGTGTTCATCATCAACGTACTTTTCTTGCATAATCTTCTCCTCATCATGTGGATGAGATGATAACTACCCATCGATTGGAAGGGTATCACATGATGAACCATTAATTGACACCTCATATATTATAAGGTCTTCGTCACAAACCATAGTTTGTATCCTGGTTATTTATCATCTTGTTGGAATCCTAAAAGTTATCAAGGAAAGCCATGACCATATGAGAATATATATCAATATAACTATGATGGGTAGATGACTAAAAAGGTATTTTTTAAAAGAATAAATCTTATATGATTCGGGTACAATTTATCTTCACAATAAATGTACTCATATGTTCTGTTGAAAAGATGGTAGTTATGGTCTTAGTGAATGGATACATCGGCAACCCATACCCTCATTGGACTCCCTAGACTGAGAGCTGCACTCATGAAACGTAGAAATTGTTTCCCTAAAACCAACCAAATCTTCATAAAGGGAAATATCCAAATAATATCCTGAGGAATAAAATTTATCTGATACCTATATTTCAAGACCCATACTATACTAGGTCTTGATCCACAAGTTCCATAATCCCACCACTATATGAATGGGGGTGGCGATAAGTGTGGAAGAAAAAAATGTAACTCCAGGAGGCCTTTTCCAATGAACCTATAAACAAACACATATCCAACTTGATTAAAAATCTAAAAATAGAATGATGAAATGATGAAACACTTCTATTATGTAAACACAACATGCATGAACCACTAGTTAGTAAAAAAGTATGGTAGTGTAAACTAATGGTAAAGGGGTAAAATACATTCCAAAAAACAAATGTGTCCCCACCTGACAAAACTGCAAAAATGTAAATAGCTTTGAGATACCATATCATTCATCCTAAGATAAGAACATTGTAAACAGTCAAAGAACCCAATATCTCTAAAATACATTGTAATCATGGGAGACCTATCCCTCGTCTTCACGATACATGACACGTTTGGGAAAAGACCATGAAAGGGTGAGTATATATACACACCTAGTAGAATGCCACAAAATATAGAATTGGTTGAATTATGAGATACAAATGAAGAGGAAACATGTATATAGAACAGTGTAAATTGACAAAAGTACAGTTAATAGTGTAAAACTCAACCAAACAAAAGGGTTAAAATAAGATATTACAAGAATAAGGAGCCAAACACAATGAGTATATGAAATAACAGTCGTGGATTATCCACCCATAGCAGGAGTGTAAACTCATAAAATTGTGGGAATATACTCACAGAAAGAATGTGTAAAACTACGAGAATATTCACCTCTCTTGTAATGAAAGAGTATAAAACCAATATGTGAATCAAGAAGAACAATTTTATATATACATATACATAGTAAAAGAAACCCAAACAAGGCAGTAAGAGGATCTACATATCATAGCTCAACCCATGAGAAGAGTGGAAAACTATTACAAAATAATCCCATCAATGATGATGATAGTCTCATTCACCTTCCCTAAAAACAAATGTCAATGGAACTCAAACACCAAAATATAACACTATCAACATAGGGAATAATTGACTCATCTTCATGGTTTTAGATTAGGTCACAAATACTAGTCTATGTGGGGAAACTGTCCCTCATCATTATGATTCCATAGGTACATCAAACCACATCTCATCACTATGATTCATAGTTGAGGGGCCAAAACCATAGATAAGGATTCCATTCCCTAGTACGATAGTAGGGTCCAAAATTTTTACTAAGGAACTCCACTACCCAGTCATACTAGAAGGAAATGATCTTTAATTCTAATAGATAACTCCAATATTCATCCATATAGGAGGGTAACACCTTATAATGTCATTCGGGTACTCCAATTATCATCCATGCTAGAGGGTAATGACCAGGAACAATCCATCGCGGAACTCCACTACCCATCCATGTTACGAGGTAAGCCTATAAGGAATCTATTAGGGAACTGGACATCCCATCCCTATTAGGGTGTACATTCTGAAAATATTTTATTAGTTTACTCCATTGAGCTACCCTGATATAGGTAAACTCCTAGAATGTTTCTATCAGGGTACCCCACTACCCTGCCCGACTGAAGGGTAATGCCGTAAATGATTCCATCATGGACCTCCAATTTCTATCCTTTCTGGAGGGTAAAACTCAATACTATCATCGGGGAACTCCATTTCAAATCCCTACTAGAGGGTTACCCCAACAAATCCCTAATAATTCTGTATGTTTACTACCATTATTGGGCACCGCATAGCTATGCGCCACACTAGGAACAATTAAAATAGTATCTCTAAAGCCTCCACAAAGGAAAATATCACATTATACGTGAACAAAAACATAGGATAAGATACTCACATAACCAAAATCTGAGTTCAAATAAAGGAGATACAAACATTCGAAGTCTCCTAAAATGAGATTAAGGGGTAAAGGATGTGTGAGGGGACCCACATGGTTTGTGGTCCTAATTCACATCCTGGCCATGTCCCAATATGCCACACATATGCATACTATGTAGTAGAAGATGCCATGTAGGTGTACTACATGATGTGACCGGACTAATTGGAACCTAGATCGCCTTCGTATACTTGGATGCTATGTATGTGTACTTTGGTACACGATGTGTTGGTGCACATGAGATGTCACCCTTGTAGAAAACCTGTGTTTGTGTTCTATTACATGGAGTCGCCACTCGTGTGACCATCACATAGGATTTCTAACTGGGTAATGGATATATATCGTGTGAGGGAATTATACACAGCATGTAATACTAATGATAACCCAACCCATAATGTCATTGCTAATGGAGTCCACATACCAAGTGTTCTACCTGGACCATGGAATGTTGAGGGATTTTTTTTAGAAACTATAAACACAATTTCCATGAACAATACATTGTTTCAAGATGATCCATCATAGGTCATTACATGAAATGACTCCAAATTAACTGATTTATGTGCCGTTCATTATTTATATCCACAATTCACATGAACTTGCGAATCGAAGGATCACATGTTTTTTTATTTGAACCCCATGCCACCATGGATTTTTTCATCATGATGATGATTTTTTGAAAATGAATCTATCACCCACACTTCACAAAGATCGTAGATCAATGACTTAATCATCGATATATTAGAATTTCTAAAATGAAATACATATCTAGGGGTCCGATTGAGTATGATACTTTACATAAAAGTTGAATTGGGACCAATGTTTCCAATAAGTGAAGAACGCAAACAAAATGGGAGAAACACACCAAAAAAATGTTCAAACATCATTGGAGAAACATTATTGGCCATAAATTAGGAAATGAGATAAAAAATATAAAACAACTAATAAAAAATTTAAATACATCAATTGCTATATGTTTCCATAGGTAAAGTCTACTGGTTGGGCACATATCGAAGGAAAACATTTTATCCGCTCATTAATTTTATAAATAAGTTATTTGAAAACCAAATGAATAGTCTTACCTCTATTTTGAATCAATCATTTTTGAATAATGTTCTCAATAAATTATTGGAAGGAGATAATTCATTCATTCCATCACTATCAAAAGATTCATCCTTAGTTTCCAAGGGATTTATCAATGGAAGGAGGAAGGATCTCTCCCCGACAGTTGGAGAATTATGAGCTAAACCTAGGAAATTTACCATAGTGAAATATTTATAGACATATAATTTATGAAATATTAATTTAATAAATAAAATTAATTAATTAACTAATAAAATTAAACTCACCATTAACAAGATAGGGGTATGCACATCTTGTGTCGACTCATTTTATGTCGCACATTGGGTAAACACCACGTTCTGGACTCAACCATGGACTCGTATTTCTGATCTAATATTCCTTTTAAGACATAACCTATTTTATATAATGTGTCATGTAAACTCAATATAAATATATTAAATATTTTTATAAAATTAATTTTGTGGTCATTGGGCCGTAGAATTTCTCATTTTCTCAGCACCTAACTCTAGAAATATATATTTAAATATTTCAATGTTAGAGATGAAAAAATTTCTCTAAAAAATTATCATCCAATAAATGTTTTATAGGATTATGTGTTTACTCACTATGATAATTGTTTCGTACTCAATTAAGTATGGTTTTAGTAAATGATGGGAACCAATAGAAACTACATTAATATTAAATGTCACATACAATTTGATGATGAGAAGTCAAATGGGGTGGTCACAAGAGTGAAGAATGTTTTGATCTTGCATAGTCATTTTTTCACGGAACATGATTAAGACCATTTACAATAAATATCTATCTTTCTCACCATGGAATAAAAATAATTAGTTTTCAATGATTTCGGGAATTGAAGACCATGGAAGAAAGAAGATACAGTTCCCTTTATGTCACTAATGCGGAAATAATCCTCTAGGTGAATGAATTAATTGAAGAAGAATATGTTTTGACTTTTGAAATGGTGGAAAAGAAAGAATTCAATATAATTTAAAGATAAATGGTACAATTAATGAAATTTATTGAAATATTGGCCACTTGAAGACATCATAAAAGGATAAATTCATTATGTTCAGAAATAATGGTCATTATTTTAATCTATTTCCTATGTGGAAAGCTCCTAAAGAGAATAAACAACGTGGTAGTAGAAACTGATATATTACTGTTGATAATGATACTGTAGATTAATTATGAAAGGAAATAGGTATTATGTAATAAGATAAGGTATATTTTTTATGGATTAGGGATGAATTATAATAATTGATGTTTCTATGTTTTTAGAATCATGAATTATGTTATATGAATGGTGTAATATTCAAGGATTTTCCAGATTACTTTTTGTTCACTATTGTTTACTTGATTATGTTGAATGTTCCCAATGGTCTGGAATAGTGATTTACTAACAACATGATATTTTGAGTACAGTAATATAACCCTTAATATGTTACTTATGTAAAGATAATATTTGTTTTGATAAAGATATTATGGATATGAATATGTAAATTGTACAATACTGATTACATTGGAAATAATTAAGGACTCATTGAAAAGTGGTTTATGATGCCATTTATGAATTTTAAAACAATTTTTAGATTTAAGGAATAGATACAATATATTTTTGAATGTGAAAAAATTCATGTTTTCAATATGTTTTTATGGTAATTCATGACATTATAATGTTTCCAGAATGACTTGATTCACATGTTTTGTATGTGACTGATAAACATACTATATGATATATGGGAGATCATTATTAAGCTTATATAGAGACATTATTTAGAAAGTATTATAATTTCATATATTGGAAGGGTTATAATGATTACAATTTATGGTTTGTTTTATGTTAAATTTTTGAAGAGGTTTTATAGATTACTATATTCTCTCTCAATATGATGATTTATTCAAATTGGATAACCTATCCTATATTTTTTTTGTGATATGGATATATGGAATGCACTATCATTATATTTATGATCCTCACGATCTGTTATTGATTATTGAATGAACAAATTTACCTTTATTTTTTAGAAATAGGTGAGGTGAAAATTGATCATGTCACATAAAAGGGTGATATTGTATAGAATCAAGTATGTATATATTCATATAAATTATGTTCAACATTAGAGAAATGATCCATAAATCGAAATATTATCCTAGTACCATATTTTTGGATGAACCAAATAGTCCATTATATAATCACATATTTTTTTCCTTATGATTTTTAAATTTATCATGACCTTGTTCTCTATCACTCTCCATCAAAACATAGTGGTTATATTTTTCTTTTTTCACATTCAACCTATGTTCTCCTATGGGAAAACCTTGTTTTGTGATACCATAGGTCCCCATTATGCTTCTAATATTTCTTTTTAAAATGAAAATTTATTTTTTTTTGTTTTGGGTTTATATGAAGTTAACTTTCAAGAGTTAAACCTTTCATAACCCAAATGATTTTTGAGGGTGAAATTTATATTAAGGGGGGAAGAATGTATGACCTCAAAAATTAGTGAATTATTTTTTTCATATTCATTTAATATTTTTTATATTTGGTATTACACAAAACACTATTTTTCTATTAAATCACCATATTATAATTTATTTATATACTACACCAATGTAATATTATGCTAAACACACCACCAACTTGGATTGTGTTATGAAAAACACATAGTTTCTACGATACAACATATAATTATTATAATAATTATTTTAAAAATATATTTATAACCAATCCATTAAATATTGAAATTTGAACAATGATAAATAATTTTAAAATTTTATTATCTTGGGTTCATTTAAATAAATTATATTGATAATGAAATGTATAATATTTGGTTAAATGTTTATATGTTAAAAATACTATTTTCTTAAAGGAACAACTTTTTATGTCATTCAATGAAATATAATAAAACCTATTTTTGAAACTGTTAGATATTTAATTTGATAAAATAATGTTCATATTTATTTTATAATTTCAAAATTATATGTGGATGAATTTTTAGGATTTTTATAAGAAACCTCATTTTTGATGAATAATGAAAAATACTAAATTTTAATTCAAAAGTATTTTTTCAACACATTTATTTTTATACTTAAATTATATTTAATGATTGATTAACTGTAAGAATAGAAAATTAGAAAACAATGATTATAATTTTGTTAATTGGAATAATTTTTATATTGAACTTATATATAAAATCTAAATGATCTTTTGAGCTTTCTCAATTTAAAATACAATCCCTCTCTCCATGTATGTTGAATTAAAATTAAACATAAATTTTCCACTTAAATGAATTGAATTCAGAAAACATACATGTTTATATCAATTAGAGTATATATAGTCTACTAAAATCAATATATATTTTTAATAATAATATTAGTGGAAGTGATTATAAATTATTGAACGATAAAGGTATAATTAGGATTAAAGTGGGACTCAACCTACATCTTAATGGTACATTTGACCTATAAAATTTAAAAAACACCATTTTATGGACATATTCATTCCATATAAATTATATTATTTAGTTTCATTCTGTTTTTATGAATCTATTTATGTAAAAACGTGGGTATGCCTATGATGTTTTCATAAATGCAATGTGTGTCCCCACCCTAACTTATTTAATGCCACCACCTTTCAACCTACATAACATATATCAAGACAATTAATTTTAGAGAATATCAAATAAAATTTAATGATTAACATACCTTCCTATGTCCTTGAATAATACCTTTGTGCATAAATCCAACCAATGAATATATTTGGTTTAAACCAATGTGATTTACCAAAAGATAAGGTGACATCCTTCCTCAAGATTTTTTCCTTTATTTTATTTCTAGACCAAAAAAATCATCTAATACAATTGTAAAATAATAACACTTGTATTATAAATATAATGAGACATTTTTATTCAAATGGTTCAGCCTTCACATACATACATTTCCAGATATTGGGTTATTAACACAATGTCCTTATGTATGCTCAACTACTGCCTGATGAAATGATGTTGTTTTTTGTACCTTTACTACATCTCATGTTTTTAATTGAATTACACTATATATTTGTATACATATATGAAATTTATTTTTTTTCATTCAATACGACAATAAAACAGATGAACCCTTCATGAGTACGTATGGCCTACCATCTCATTGAATAGTATATTTTGTTTAATATTTCTATCTTTCATAGAATACTATAAATATTTACATTATGAATTTATATGATATATAAATAATGTTTTAAATTATAAAAATAATTAAATCATGGTATAAGTAAGTGGATCCGGAATATCAAGTCAAAACCTATACTATTAAGAAAATTGTTATTACAAAAAACATTACTTCAACAGGGAATTGATAATAAACTAGTTATATAATGTCATAGTTGAATCGTATTTGGAATTTGTTATAAGATATCATTTATTTAATAGATTTAAAAGAAAATTATATTCATTATACTTGATTTTTGAACATGTACAAACAAATTCAAGACAAAAGGTAAGTGAATATCATCTCATTTTTTATTTCTATTAGATACATGAATCATTCACCACTATTTTATTTTTTGTGGTGTGTATACATACTATTTATGTATTATTTGAATATTATACATTAATTTATGGGTATTTAAATACCCATTAAATTATCTTTCTTTAATTAGGTTTTGGTTTCACGTTTTACCAAATCGGTAAAGTAATTTTGTCTAAATTCTACTACATTGAGACACTTTCCATGTTATACAACTATATTTTTCTTTGAGGTGTATATACATCCTTATAAATTTTATATCATGTATCCAAATATTTCCATAACATTTTTTAATTCATTTAATGTTATTGTTTCCATTTTGTTATGAATAAATGTTACAAAATTGGTAACAATTTATAGCTACAATCTCATAATTTATCTATACAGTTTTGGATTTCGACAACATTGATGAAATCATATGATCATTCTCTCAATAACAGTCATGAATTTTATTAACCTCTATATAATAATGTTATATCCAAGAAATTTACCCCTTTAAATCCTTCATATAAAATATGATAAAGAATGTGTTTATAATAATGTCCATTATACCTCTCTCATCGGTCTAGAATCTGTGACCATTCAAAACCATGTTTAAAAGAAAAGTTTCCAATAATATTCTACTATTTTCATATGATCATTAAAATAAATTATTACCGATGTTATAACTTTAAAAAAAGGGGTTTCTAAAAGTTAATCATTATTTCTTTCCATGATAGGGGCATATTTCAAAATTTTTATTATGAAAATGGAATGTTTGACATGTACAGATTTACAGAACGTCATGACAGTTATTCCCTTGAATCTTCCATTAGATGTTTTAAAATATGATATTTATCCGATTTTTTCCATAATATTTCATAAATCTATTGTTTTATTTCGTAATCATGGAAAAAGGTTTTCAAAATTTTTTTAGGATTCTTCTATAAGTTATCAAGGTAAAATATTTTAAAATAATTTCTAGTCATCATTTTTTCATTGTATTTGCAATGAAAAAGGTTTTCAATGTTCTTTAATATGTATTCAATGAAAAAATTTCTAAAAATTATTTCCAACCTTATTTCTATGTTTTCAAAGTAATTTAAAAAAAATGGTTCTCCAAAGCATTTATTTTTTAAAATAAAATTTTTAATGATGATATCATACTTTCCTCCATAAACGTTTTAATGGTTATATCCAAATTATTTTATTTATAAGATATAATCCATGGGTGTTACTCAAGCATTTCTGGTAAATTGTCCAAGGGTTTCATTCAATTTATTTCTATTAGTGACTTATTTTTTGATGGAATGATGAATATGAAACTAGTTTCTCCTTCATGGGATATATGCTTATAAAATCCATCTTCCATTCATGGGTTATAAGTTTATGAAACACACATCTATTCACAAATTATTCTTTTAAAGAATGATTACGAAACCAAAAATTTTCAATAGTTAAACATATGATTACAAGGTTTCGACACCCATTTCAATTCATGTGTAAATACACAGACCCTAGTTTCCTGAAGTCTGTTGTAAGAATAGAATGTGTGAATTTTTTTATATAAAAAATGGAATAAATACCAAACATACTACATAATAGAGGATATTTTTCTAGCCCAGGTTTAAGAGAATTATAATTCGAGTGATAAATTCAGATAAAAAGTACAAAATTAAGTAAAATTAAGGAAAGTAACATCATAGAAACACTTCCACACAAGAAATTCATCGTAGCACTTTGACTAAACCAACAAGAATAATTTAAATACATAAATTGAGCCCAAAATTCAATGTAAGGTGTTATGAAAGAAGACTACTATGAAATAATTTTTATTAAAACATTTATTTAAAATTCGTGATTTTAATCATGAAATTAAACTTTTCTCATAACATTATATCATCATTTATTTTATGTATTCTAAAACATATTTTAGGATAAACTCATTCTCAATAATGATAAACATGTTTAAGGTTTATAAATAAAATGAATTATAAAATAGTTTCATAATTGACCAAAAATTAATGAAATTACATTTATAAGTCAGATAATAACCATGATTGATTATGTATGACATTCCAGGGGTGTGGATACATGTTTTACACATGAGATAACATTTATTCCGAGTTTTCACATAAAATGTTTCTATTTATCATTCAACACATAAATGAAAACATGAAATGATAGATAGATTTTAAACCATGGTTTTATAGTTTGGAAAAAAAATATTAATAATTCATTATAAATGAATCAATAAAATAGTATATACATAAATATAAAACATTAAATCTTGTGCACATGAAAATGTAAAACTGATTAATACTGGTCCACAAGAGAATGTTCATTAACCATGGATATTTTGGTAGTTTAATAATCCCATTGACATACACTACGAGGTAATTCACAATATGGTACATCATAAACATTCAGTCATGAACTCGTTCCAAGACCATTTTAAACCATACTATTAAGGAATCATGCGAAGACTGTAAATAACTATATTATCAAGGAATTGTCCCAAAAAATAGTTTGTCTCATGAGACCTACTGTTGCACTGAGAGGCTATTGCAGGCCTCACCCATCACGTAATAATTCTATTGCATTCATCACATTTCTAATAAGAATATATCATTAACTAAAATTGTCCCACACCACATTGATTTATTTGAATCTTAATCATAGATGAAAACAAACTCATTGATAAATTAATGAGGTATATAATCTTTAAGAAATATAATATGTCCCACACCACCATAGATTTTTTAGTTCTTAATCCATATATTTTCATAAAAATATTCATCTCATACATACATTAATTGCCTCTATTTCTATGTCTTCAATATATTTAATAATGAAAAAAATACCCATTTAATCAAAAATTAATATATTATTTTTTCTTCCCCATGTAATATTATACAATAAATAAATATGTTTCTCCCATTAAATGAAAAGTGGTTTTATAATTTCACATAAAATTATAAATTCCATCTCATGCAGTTGAGAAAATAGATTTTTTATAAGAGTTTAGAATAACTAAAATTTAGTAAAGATGTTGAAAAATACAATTTCTATATAATTAGAAAATGAACATATATACTTTTTTATTCTAAAATTCCTATATATGTTTATATTTATATATAACTATATATATACTCATAAAATTGTATGTGGGTTGTACAGATAAAATGCCTTCAAAATTTTAAAACATGAACTCTCAAATATGAACACACACTAAGAAAAGTGGACTAATATAAATGTGCTTACCCGAATGTAAGATTACACATATATTAATATATAAGAATATCACTTTTATAAAAATATATTTTCGAATGTTCATTAATATATATATTTTTAGATATAATATTCATGGAAATGAAACCCTTAACATATATAAAAATATACAATTAAAATATTGAATTGTATATTTTTATATATGAATGTATATAAACATATATATACAATTTTTTTAAAGGATAACATCATGGTAGTAAAATTAAAAACATTAACTCTTTTGAAATATTTCCTTGAAAATGGAGAATGAGTATCATATATACAATTTGGGTATGACAAAGAAACATGGTTATAAATATATATAACTATGTACATATATACATGAATATGATTTATAATGAAGATAATAAAATTTCCTTAATTGATTCAGATCATGATAGGATGAGTGTTTCTGGAACTGAACGAGAAAGAGCAAGCCTGGTAGATGTAATTTTTGGTTAACAACTTTGATGAAAAGTGAGGTTTAAAAAACTAAGTTTCATTTGTTGGTCTGAATAGAAGAAATACAATCAAAAAAATTTTGATTAGTTTAAAATAAATGTGAAACAAGACTAATTGACTCCCTATAATATAATAATAGAGAAATGAGAGATATTTGAATTAGGTATGGTTATTTATGTCTTATTATAACACTAACCATGGGAAAAAATTATGAGGATGATGCTAGAGAGGTCATGGAGAGGGTGGAAAATTGAATCACAAGAATGTAGCTGTTAAGAGGGGCTGACGACTACACGGTTGGATGTGGACAAGTTTAGCATAATGAGGATGAATAAGAGAGAAGGAACAAATGAATTAGATTATGTTTGGTCTAATACAATGGTTGGTATTGACCCTAAAAAAATTAAAAAATTGGGTCATGCGGCTGATTAATAGATCGATAAGATTTAGACATAGTTTTATGGGATGGCCGTAGTGGATCTATGAGTTCCAAAAGAGATGGGTGATTGAGATGATATCAGGGATGAATCAGATGACACTGAGTGGTTGTGTAGTGTTAAATTGGTTGAAAAGTCATGATTTTCCATGGTACGATTTGATGGTTGAGAAGAACACGAGTATGAAAATGTAGAGATGGGGGATCGAAATCTTAAATAGTGTGGATGGATAAGCTCTTGCACGTTGAGATAGGATGGTTGAGATCATGCGTCACAGACAAAATTAATCCCACATCATAAGTGAGTGGGTTCCATGGATTCCATACATACCTCAGTGTGCAGTGATCATGTTCGATTATACAAACACACACACCATGGGGTCCTTATACATGTCACGCACCCGTGGGCCTTGTCCCACCCTTCCGTAACCTCCCCCATGCATGGATGCATGACCTGGAGAACCCAATGCCTGACTCGAGCCATGCCTTGAACACGAGATTGCTCCTACACTACTCAAGCACTCCACTAAGCACCCACCCAGGCCTTAGGGGCTTGTCCTATAAGGCAGCCTTCTGTTGGTTGGTGTGAATTCAATTTGTTACAAAATTGTTTTTACATAAATATTATAAAATTAAAAAATATTTATATCCTTATATGTTTAACTTATAGAATTACATAATTTTTTGTTGTGTATATTTTTCACCCACTATTTTCATTTTTTGGTTAGATTTATAAAAAAACATTAATTGTTAGTAAATTAAAATTCATCCTAGAATTTTAAAAAAAACTACATTCATTAAAACCTGAATTTTTTAATGGTCATGAATACCAATGTCTTATATTTTAAAATCAAAACATTAAATAATAACCCTTAATTAAAAACCTTAATTTTCAATAACTGAAACTGTTTTTAAAACATTTAAAGCAGTTTACACTTAAAATAACCAGCGAATAGAAAGCATCCAATGACACCTTGAAACCCATTGAATATTTATAAATATAACTTAATTCTGTATAAATACCCCTTCAAGGTATTCAAAGGATCATGATCATTTCATCTTATATGTGGATTGTACTCTAGATTCCATTGACTTTGAGAAATTTTTTATAATCTTCTAACATTTTTTTATTGAGGGATTCAAGGGACATAGGCTACCTAATAGGTTATATTGTGATCTATCATGGTCTTACATTTATTTTATAGGGTCTTGCAATGAGTTTTCTGGAGTAGTTGTAATATATTGTATCCATGTAATATTTCAATGTCTGAATAAAATGATTCCCTTTTTCTTTGGTATATTTCACATAAAACGTACCATTTCACATTAATCCCAAAACAATAATAATAATAACTTAAAATATTATTATTATAGATGTAATTATATTTGAGGATTTATATGCTCCCCCTTAACAGAATTTTTTCCCCACAATTCAATGGTCCTCATACACTCCCACCAACTCCATCCTTATGACATCACCCGTGATGTCCCTAAAACAATTTATTTATTCTATACTATTTTATAATATTAAAATGACCTATAATGATAAATACATACATTTACCAGTACCAAAATAGTTTGTGGTTCTATGTTGTCTTCATTTCCATGGTTATTCTAAATTTTTCAATTAAATTAGTCCAAACACACCTCGAGCAGCTAGAGTCAAACTCATGTATGAAACAATCAAATCTCAGGTGAAAGTAACATGAGATAAAAAGCTCTCTGATACCTGAAAGGGAATTATTCTTATAAATAAACTGAGTCACCATGTTTTCTATAATTTTAAAATCATAAAACCTCCTATACAAATTAAAGATTAGGAGTTGAAAAAGATAAGTGACACAACGGTCACCCGTTTTAGTAGGTTTCTGAAAATTACATGATGACATATACCTTTCAAACATAGTAAAATATATGATGTGAACCTCGAAATAATTTTTTCATGGTGAAAAGAATGCATGTTTATCATGAACTATGATAAACTAAACAAAACCCAACCCCTAGTATGATTGGAGAACACTAGGGTTGTTGGAAAATTAATAAAGATGTTTGAAAGATAAAAACTGTTTTTCAAAAGGTTCGAATAAATTGGAATACTAAATTATCATTATCATTTCTATTATATCATCTGCAAGGGTTAAAAGAAAATATTGTGAGGCTCTACCTTCCATTCGAACAATTCATGAATGGAATTTCACTTATAAAACACTCTTAAATTACATGTTTTATTCGAATTTTCCAAAATTTACTAGGTTTTTCCACTAATAACAACTATAAAGACCCATACCCCAATTTTCAAGAGTTAGTGCTAAGAATATGCTATGTAATGTTTTTTATAAAAGGAACTGAGTAATTACACAAAATACAACATAAAAGAATATCTTTTACCGGTCCAGGTTATGGAGAATTCGAATTCCAGTGATACATTCAGATACAAGAGTAAAAAATTTAAAATACGTTAATCACAGTAACATCAAAGAAACGTTTCGACACAATAAATTCATCGTATCACTTACACTAAACCTAAAAGAATAATATAAATACATATGGTGAGAAAAAAATTCATAGTAAGGGGTCTTAAAACAAGGCTATTAATAAATAATGGTTTTTAAAAGCATTTATTGAATATACATTCTTAAAATCTTGAAAATAACCATTCTCATAAAGTGTCGTCATAATTTCTGTGAGGGATTATAAAATACATTTTAGGATAAACTCATGATAAAGATTGATGTTCTTACATAAGTTTTCTGAATAAAATGCATTATAAAATATGCATGTACATAATCAAAAATGCATTAAATGACACCATTTTGTTAGATAATGGAAATTCTTGATTATTTATGACATGAAAGGTGAGAAGATAAATATTTTACACATGAAATGAAATTTATTCCGAATTTTCAAATAAAAAGTTGTCATTTATCATTCAACACATAGAATAAAACCATGAAATGATAGATAAATTTATAACCTTTGTTTAGTAGTTTGGAATCTAAATATTAATCATTATTTATAAATGAATCACTAAAAAAGTATATACATAAATATAAAACATTAAAATGTATGCACTTGAAAATATAAAATTAATTAATATAGTTTCATAAGAGAATTTTCATTAACCATGTATATTCTACTAGTTGAATTATCACATGGAAATTCAATTACTAGATTTTTTATATGGGAATGCATAATGAAGGACATCATAAAAATTCTTTCAAGGCTATATACCAAGACCATAAGTTACCACATATAAAGGGCTCTTTCCAAGACCATAAATAACCATCTTGTCAGGGCCTCGTGCGAAGACACTAGTTTTTATCATGAGACCTACTAATGCATTGATATGGTATTGTGGGTCTCACTTGTCATGTAATAAGTCCATTTCATTCCTCATATTTATAATAACAAAATATCATTAAATCAATTTGTCCCATACCATAGAGATTTATTTGAATATTTATCATTGATGAAAATAAATTAATCGATAAATTCTGGAGGTACATAATCATTAAACAATCCAATGTGTCCCATACCACCTTGTAATGTTTAGTCATTAATCCATATATTATCATAAAAACTTTCATCTCATACTTGAATAAATTCTATTTATTTGTAAGTCCTAAAAAAATAAAAAATGAAATAAAAAAACTTTTAATCAAAAAAACAAATATATGATTTGGTCTTGTAAAACCAATCATATACCATAAAAAATAGATTTGACACATGAAATGATAACTTGTTTCCCAATTTTACATAAAATGATAAGGTGTTTCCCATGAACTTGAGAAAACATATGATACAATATATAAATCAATTTATTAATTGAAATGGTAACTTGTTTCAAAATTTCACATAAAATGACAAGGTTTATCTCATGCACTTGGCAAAAAAGATAGTTTATAAGAGTTTAAAATCACTATAATATAGTTTGGAGGTTGAAAAATACCATTTATAAATAAAAATAGAAGGAAACATTATAAATTTTTATTATTGAATTCATATATATATATATATGTATATATATAACTATATATATGTAATTTTTAAAGTGGATGTTGTTAGTATACATAAAACTCCTTTTAATTTTTAAAACAAGAACCCACCCATCTGAGCACACACCAAGAAATGTTGAAAAATTTAAATGTGTTTACACTAATGTAGGATTATGCATATACTCATAAATATGAATATCACTTTTATAAAAATAATGTTTGAAAGGTGCATTAATACATAAGTATTTATTTATAAGATTCATGGAAAACAAACTCTTAACTGAGATATATAAATACATATACTGGTAATATAAAATTATATATATTTATATACGCATGTATATAAAAATATATATACATTTTTTTGTAAAATATCTTAAAATGGTAGTAAAATTAAAAAAAATAATTCGTAATAAATTTATACTTGAAAATGGATAATTCATATCACATATGCAATTAGTGTAAGAAAAAGAAGCATGTTTTCAAATATATGAATATATTGATCCATGATTATGATTTAAAACGACGAAAATAAAATTACCTTACTTGATTCGGATCAAAAGAGGCTGAGTGTTTCAGAAACTGAGAGAGAAAGGGAGAGCTAAGAAGATTAAATTTTTGAGTAACATCATGGGTGGAAAGTGAGGTATAAAATAACCAATGTTTCAATTGTTGGTCCGAATAGACTAAATAAAAACATATAAAACAATTATTCGCGATAAATCAATATAATAATGGGTGAATTGAAACCATAAAATTAAAAAATTGATCAATGAGAGGGATCCGAATTAGGGATCATGATTTTTGGATTAAGGTAACACAACTCTTGGAAAAAAATGAAGAGTGTAATGCTAGAGAGGTCTTGGTGAGGGTGGAAAATGGAATCAAAGGGAAGTTGTGGGGAAGATTGATACTGACAAAAAGGATGGGTGGGGACTGGTTTAGATCAATGAGGAAGAAGAAGATGGAATTAACGGATGACTCAAATTATTTTTGATAAGATCTAAGGTTTAGTATTAACCATAAAAAAATTTAACAAAGGGGGTCTTGCGGCTGATCAATGGAAGACTAATATTTAGCCACAAGTTTGATTAGAAAATCATTGTGGATCGATGAGTTTTAAAAGAGATGGAAAACTAATATTAGATCAGGGCTCAATCAGACAGACCTGAGTGGTTGATTGGTTTTAGATAGGTTGAAGGGTCCAAATATAATGAGGTCAAATTAGATATTTGAAAAGAATGAAATGATAAAAACACAATGATGGGGGTTCGAACGCTGAACTGGTGTAGATGGTTAGGATCTCATGAGGTGAGGTCGAATGGAAAATTTCACATGCCACATAAAAAATGAATCTCACATCGAATGTGAGTGGGTTTCCGTGATACCTTATAAACCTCGGTGTGTAGTGATCATGTTCGATTACACAAGAAAAAACACTATGGGTTCTTATACATGAGACCCCACAAATGGGACTCGGCCCACCCATGAATAAACTCTCACATGCACTTGCGTGTGACATGGGCTACCCTATGCACGGCTCGAGCCTCTAATTACACACTATCTTGCTCCGTCACTGCTCAATGACTATGCTAAGCACCAACCCAAGCCATAAGGGCTTTCACTATAAGGCTTCCCCCAGTTAGTGGGTGTGAATTAAATTTTTTAGAAAACAATTATTACATTAATATTATAGAATACATAAATATCTCTATCCTTATATGTTTAGCTCATAGAATTTATAATATTCATGTTTTTCTATATTGGTATCCCACTTTTATCATTTCAATGGTTACATTAATAATGAAGACATTAAATTTTAGAAAATAAAAATCCATCATAGACATTTTTTTAAAAAAACTACTACCATTAAAATACTAATGTTTAAAATAACATAAATATCCAAAATTTATATTTTAAAATCAAAACATTAAATAAAACCCCAAAATTAGAACCATTGATTTTATTTATGTATAAATTTTATTTTAAAAAAATTAAAGCATTTAATACATAAAATACCCATTGGATATAATACATCAATATTCACTTTGAATCTCGATGACTAATTATAATAGTCACTTAAATCCATATAAATATTCTTTCACGGTATTAAAAATATCAAGATAATTTATTTTTTTATGAGGATGGTGGTATAGATTCCTTTGATTTTGTTTATTTTCTCTATTATTCTCAATATATTTTCTGTTTTGGAGGATTCAAGTGATGAAATATACTAAATTCGTGTTATTGTGATGTTGGATGGTCCTCCATTTATTCTATTGGGTGTTGAAGAAAGTTTTCTTGAGTAGTTGTAATCTTATGTATCAATTTAATAATTCAATGTTTGAATAACATATTTCTCTTTGTACTTGGTCTATTTTTAAAAAAACACCCAAATTCACATTAAAACAAAAATAATATCTATAAAAAATAAATATATTTTTATTAAACCTATAATTATGTTTACAGTATTACATCATGGATTGTCATAGGATGTTTATGAATCCCATATATTTTTATGGGTCAGAAAATGATGAATGTTTTATTATCTTTTGGAATATTGTTTGAATGATTTTATTATGATATAGGTGGGCCATATATCTCCCTCTAATGAATTTGTTAAATATTTATGTTTCATGAGATAATTATGGGAATCAAGTCAACGGTCTTGATCCCCAATGAGAATATGTTAAAACCAAATCCCTTATAAGGAATGGACTATATCGGGGGATGTTCATGCGCACTTCCCAGTAGGTGTTTTCTCCATGAAGATGGATGATGTGGAAAACTGATCAAGTATAAGAATATGGGGAATCCTGACCCACTATAGGATGATGGGGAAACCCGATCCCTTAGGACCATGACTGAGGATGGTGTTGTATCCTACCTAGTAGGTTTAATCTATATGAAGTGTGCTAATAAGTTCTATAAATGAGTCTAGACGTATAGGTAATAATACTATCTATTTTTGTGTATTCCAAAATTCTTAGTCTTAATCCTATGTTATGATTTTATTGCTTATTCTACTGTTTCCATTATGATTCATCATTTATGAACAACTAATTTTTATGCCATGATTCATTCATTTGATCATTTATATGTTGAGATTGATCATAAAATATTATCGTCACATTCTCATACCTATATACTCTTTTCTATTATTACAAATGTCCATTGTTTATTCATGCTGATCATCAGAGATCAACCCTTTTTATGTTTCCCCTAGGTTATGGATATATATTTTTTGTATTATCTGTCAAAGAAGAGTGATATTCCAGGAGAACCTACTAGAAGATAATATATCTCACTCCTATAGTAATGTTTATGTTTCTATTTTCCAAAATAAACTAAAATAATACAGTCTTTGGGTGTCTAATTGTGTACTTTTTTTTGTTTTCAGCATAAATGATGTAATGTATATGTATATTAAGACACAATTTTTATATCAGGTCCTCCCAAATGCCCAATCCATGTGGACTTATGTTTCATTCAATGGACTAAATACAAGGAAGAGGAATATGTTATTTTTGATCTTTTTCATGTTTCTTTTATCTTAAAAATCCTATAAAATATTCTACAACCATCTTAAGAAATTTTGAAATATAGAAAATATTTTTACCTAGATAGGTATTGGGTGAGTTTAGGTATCATTAATTCTAATGTTAAACCCTTATCAATATATTGTTCTATAGTTACTTGGAACACTTCTATATCCCTCACAAGTTGTATGAAAATTATGAAGGGTGTGGATTGTGGCATTATAGATTTTACATGGTAAAAAAAAAGGATAATCCATGGATATTTCATGTAAATTCATGTGAAAACTTGATATTTTACTTTTTTTATATAAATTTAAATTTTCAATAGCTTTCGATACATGAAATCACGAGTGCAAACAAACAGTGATGTACAATTAAAATATTATTATTTAGCATGAAATTTAACACATAAAAATTATTTTGGAATGTTTAAATAGAAATAAATAAATTATTCAAATTATATATGTTACTAATGTAAAAAATTAATTCATTATTCATAAATTTATTATAAATGGAAATACAAATCATTTGAAAATATAAGAAACAATTTTCTGAAAAACTATTTTTTATTCTTGAAAGAGTTATTATCATAAAAATTTAAATTTGAGACTATTTTTGAATTATTTTAATTAATCATTCAAGATTGAATAAATTTTTATGATTAAAAAATGTATTTTTTTTCATAAATTTGTTTGACTTGTTTTTCACAATTATTTTTAAACAATTTCAAAATCATATAATTTAATTAAAGAATAAATTTAATTATTAAATTATATACCTCAAAATTATGTTAGATTGATTTTATGATTATTTAATAAAATAATTAATTTTCCAAATAATATTTCAAATAAAATTTATTATTGAAAACAACCTTTTCATATAAAAAAATAAAAGGGTAAAATTTTTAAAAAATTAATTTAAATGTATTATAAATTAAATTATATATTTAATAATCCATTTTAGGTCATTTTAATAAATTTCATATTGAATTTTTACATTAAAAATTCTCATACATTTGAAAATGTTCTCATTGGAAAGGCGATTTTTCATTGTATCTGCTACTGTAATCTGAAATTAAATTATGTGACTTATGTAATTTGAATTTGATAAAATGAGTAAAATATTTTTAATCATGAAATTTATATTATATATTAATTTCAAATTTATTTTTTTCATAAAAATTATTAATTACAATAAAAATCAATTTTCATAATTAAGGATAAAATATGGATTTTCTTATTACATTCACTTGTTATAAAATTAATTTTTTGTACACTTATGATTTTATTTTATAAATATTATCTGAAATTTAGAATAAATGGATCCAAATTATCTAATAAGTATCATTTTAATTCTATTCATAATAGATAAATTAACTAGGGAAATAAAAATATACAATTTACATTGGTGAAAAATAATATTTTAAAATTACATAATCGTAATTCATAAGGAATATTATATTTAAAAAATTTGTGTATTCTGGTGTAAATTTGGATAACACATATATTCCATTAAATCCATTAATTATAAAATTTTGTGGCACTTTTTTATAGAGCGACATCCAAATATTGAATATTTTTGTGAGTTAAAAAATTGCCACTCCATTAAAAAGGGCCTCTCATAGAATCAATTATTCTCACATCCAGAGCCATTTTTCATTACCAAAACTGGATTAAATACCTTCGAAATGTACTTATACTTTTTACATTACTACTTTTCATCCAAAAATGCTATTTTGTTGGTCCTTAATAAGAGATCTAAAGGGATTATTCCAAGAAAAGGTAATTGTCTTCACAAAACCCCTTCTTATTTACCAATTCTCTTACAGACTTCATTCATGTCTTAATAAATAAATATATATATATATTTAATGGAAAATAAAATCAAATATACTATGATGTTATTATTTTTACAGAATAATTTATATCTATATCCTCTTCAATCATGTGGGAAATTAAAATTTTCATTGTGTGTGCATCAGACAACCGCCTCGCAAACTGATGTAATTGTTTCTTCCTTAACCACCTCTCATGGTTGGATATAATTATGGATTCAATACTTATATATCATATTTAAGATATTATTATACTTATGTAATTATAATAACTCATATTGCTGATTAAATTCAATTTTTTGGGAATACAATAACGTCAATCATGTGTACGAAAGACTTCTGTCTCCCGGTGCGATGTGATTCGTTTCTCACTTACACACAATATGGAATGTAATAAGGGATAAATTAATGAAAAATAAGATATATATGAAATCAAAATGATTCTGTAAATGAAATATCTTATTTACATTTCTTGTACATAATTGATCGAGTAAATAATAACAATATTCATGCGTATGTACGATATACCATCTCAACGAGAAATGTAATTAATTTTCCATATCAAACACTAATCGATTACCCAAAAAATATTTAATGAATATATATGGTTTTTATATCATGGTTAAAATTATTGATATTATGAAACAATTATAAAATTTAGAGGAAAAAATACCGAACCAAAACACACATGAAATGTTGAGGAGTTATTACCCAAAACATGATTTTAAGAATGAATTATTAATGAAAGGGTAATAAAAGATCATATTTAATTCATAAATGGTTTAATTTTTATATTTATCATTATATAATAGATATATAATAAACCTATATTTATTATTTATTAGTTTCTAAGGTGTGTGAATGAATTCTAGACTTAAGGTAATGAAAACTAGTCTCAATATACCTCCTTTGGGAAATATGTTATATTATTAAATTGTATTATTTTATAAGGATTATAAAAAAATGTACATTTTAAATAAATAAAAAATTTATTCTATTAATATTAATTGTCTCATTTCATTTTATTAATTATTTGGGTTAATTATTCTAAAGTTACAAATGTGGGAAGGGTTTGATGTCATAATATAATTTTTTATCATTGTTGTATATGATTTTGATTCCAATAACTAAATATTATGATCTACATATGAAAAAATTATTTTTAACAATGATTATTTTTTTAGAATATATTTTTTTTCTATTTAATTCTTGTCTTCACATACAATGTATTCTAATAGAATATTTTTAAGAAAAAAAGACATTCTTTCTATATTTTGTCGAAATCCATTTCCATGTTAAGTATTAAAGTTTGAAATAAATTTTTTATAATTATGAAAAACAATTAATGTCATTTTTTAGATTTTTTTATATTTCATATAATGTATTCAAAAGAAATATTCTTTTCATTTTCCAAATGAAGCATTTTTACTTTTTATCAAAATTGTGAATGTACTATTTGTTTTAATGGGTACTACATGAATATAATTTCATGCAGTCATTACCATCCATTGTTCTAAAGATTTATTTATAAGGTAAATAGGTTATATTAGAAAAAGTATTTTAAAAATGTTTTGTAAACTTTTTATTTGAATAAGGTTATTTTCAATGTGAAAAGGTCATATTCATTTGTAAATGTTTAATTAATCATTCAAAATCAATTTACATCTAGGATGACATCCTTTACTATTATTTAATATTTAGTGGTGATATGATCCTATTATATATTTCATTATCTTTATCTATGTAATTTAATTTTACGATGATAATAGGATTATGAAACCCATTTACTTTTTATTAGTGATGATATTATGAGTGTTTTATGATATTTTGGATCAAACATGTATAGATTATGTGATGGGTGGTCCCAATATCTCACTCTAATGAATTGGGTAATTATGGATATCAATACTAAATTATGTTATGTGTGCATCTATATTCATGTTCACAATGTTATTAATGGACCTGCTTTCATATCAATTGGATTAACCAAGGTCTTTGTTTACATTCCCCTGAGAATAAGTGTGGGCCTATTTTTCATGTCCATAAGATTAATAATGAGCCATGTTATATGTGAATAAGTTTATATTAGGGTCTTATTTAATGTTATTAACTTAATGAGTGAACCTATTTATTTTTATAAATTTTCACAATATTATGATCTTATACGTATTCAACAAATCTATGTCTTATGATAATGGTATTACCCCATGGAATATATACATTGATTCCTTTATGATTCATGTATTATAAACATCCATATTTTTTATCTATTATATACATGGTATGGTATAAAAATGTTAATCTCATGTTCTTGTTCCTTTATTTTCATATTATTTATATGTGATCATTGATATCTCTTTTGATTTGCCTTACTATGGATTTAATAACACTGTTTATTTTATTTTCTTCATCATTTTATGAAGAATGATTTTCTATATAATACAATCAAAAAGATTGATAAATATAAAGAAATTAGTGGGAGTATATGTAGTTCTTCTTGGTAATAGTTATTTATGTTTTCCAATATTACAAAATAAATAGAACTAAATGAATATATAAAGGATTATTATGTTATGATATGGATATTCTTCTATTATATTTATTATTTATGAATGATCTAGTTGGGTTTTTATAGTTCAAATTAGAGAAAAGGTTAGTTATCATTTAGAAACTAGGATGAGAAAAAATCCGTGAGAAACCTTAGGGTAAACCTATGTCCAAGAGGACATCCTCAGTAATGGTAAAGAAATGTGTGTGGTTTTACTAGAAAAAACACATGTTGGGATACTAAAAGGGGAATTTAATCTGTCAAACTTTTACCGGGAATTAAAAATATTGAATAAGGTGCATTGAGATGGAATCGATCGTCACCTGGTGCAAAACAATGACCCTTTTTGTGCACCTTATTTGACACTCCTAGTGGATATGTTAGGTAAATTTACAAACTAATGAATACATATCATGAAGGATATGAATAATTACTATAGTTGACCATGGATATGAATGTGATGTCATATATTAAAAAGAAGGTATCATAATTTAGACCTCTTATAAATAATTTTTCATGAATATTTTTTTCTCCATAGAGAATGTTATTATTCAAGTGGTGTTTGTTATTTTGGAAAATGAAAAAAAACCTAAGCGAAGTTGGTTAATGATGAATGTAATGAAAAATGTTTTAATGTGAACCTAAAATTTTTGATGATATTGATGAATTATTATATATTTATTTATAAATAGATTTCATGATATGTGATTAATAACATATACCATAAACAAATCATAGAATCAACGAAATAGAATGATAGAGTTCGCTGAGAGATCGGGTGGTGGATACCATGAAGGATATAATATATAATTTTATATGTATAGATATTTCTGGTAAAAGCACTTCTAGTATTTTCACAATGGAACGATAAGATATTTTGATTGTAGATAACAAGGAAATACTTCATGTAATATATAGGAAAGAAATGAAAATTTTGTTTAATAAAATGTATGAGAATAATGGTCTCTCTAATGCATCATCTACAATTTAATCTTTTAAATGCTAAATAGTATGGTAATTATGAAAATACATATCCTATGAGGAAATATCTCATATATAATCACTAAGGTTGTATGGGTAATTTTTTTATTATTGATGTTGAAGAGAGTAAAAATTAAATAGGAATGATGTATGTAGTTATAATTTTATTATTTATGTTAATCCTAAGAACATTGATGAAATTGATGTTATTGAGTATTTTGTGATGATTCATATTTCACTATATAGGAAAGTGATATTCAGTAGTAAGATGATGAAGAATAGTTAATGGTTTAATAATGAAGTGGTTTTATTAATTTGTTTACATACATTACATCCATAATTATGAATCATGAAACATATATGGATTTTTCTATTGATACTTTTCATTAACAATTTTAAAGAACATTTCAAATGGTATTGATGACCTATAGATGTGATTTAATTATAGGGATATATTATATATAAACAACGTTATTATGGGAAATATAAACCTTAATATGTTTGTTTTTTGATGGTTTTTCTTGGTACAACCAATGAATCGACATAGATGTGAACACATGATTTTCTATTCCATGTATTCCTTCATAATAAAGCTGGATGAAACTCATCACATTTGATGAAGATTTTTTCTCTATTATAGAAAAAAGATGATGGGATTTAAGTACCTACTTACATTAATTCCTATTTTGGATCTCATTTCATAGTCTGGGTCTCCCTTATTGATTTGTGTAACATTCCAGAAACTCATTCCTGGTGCCATCTACTTTGGAACACTCTTGTAAATTAAATTTCATATATTCGAAAGGGTATTAACCTTTGGTTATGTGATTAGATATGCTGGATATATCCTAGTGTGTCTAGATACTGGGTATATTGAAAATTTGATTTCTTCCCCTTGGTAAGGAATATCATATGATAAATCCTAGTCACACAACACAAGGAACCCTCATTGATCATGAGGTAATTAATGTCATAAGAGTCTGTATTCCATGGATATTTACCTCAATCATCTTTTGTTTTGAATGAGTTAGGAGTTTGTATCTGGTTACATGTTCTATATCTAATGGATATGGATAAATTTTTTTGTTTGAGATAGATCAAGGCATGAGTTTAACACCTTGTACAGGCATGCACCATGTTAATGTTTTATGGGTATAGATGGACGGATCATAATTCCATGTGGAGGAGGATATTGGAGGTGTGTCCCTAGGAGAGATTTTACACTTGGATTATATACCAGTGAATTAGAACACCCCATGGAGGGATACATAGAGTATTGGATAAGATCTCTCTGTGGAGGTGGATCTTGGATTGGTGTCCCTAGTATGGAGGACGCCACACATAGAAAGTTTACTAATGGATTAGAGCGCCCCATGGGGGTGGACCTAGAGTTGTGGATCTGAATGCCACATGGAGGTAGATCCAAGAGGTGTGTCCTTAGGAGGTATGATGTCACATGTTAATATTTTACCATTGTGGGGATTGGACCTCAAAGTGGTATCCTACGTACAATTTTTTAAGACATTGATAAAAAGAAACATATTTTGAACTCAATGTTTAAGGTTTTGTTATAGGATTGATCCATGCAGTCTAACATTATGTGGTAAGGAAACTCATATATTGATTTTATAATCAATGAGGGATGGTGTGGGGCCTACAAATTTATGCTTCTCTAAGTGAATATGTGACAAGATTATGTATGGATGCCTACCGAGGTGTGTAGATGTGGTTCCATCCCTTGTCAGTCATACACAGGTGATCATGTTCTTATTAAAAAGGTTTTGGATACATTTTTACATCATATTTTTAGGAAATTTTAATGTATTTTAATTATGTATATTAAATATGATGAACAACAAAGTTTTAGGTATTTCATCTTGACCATGGGGGGCTCAATACTCACCCCTTAGGATTATCTGATCACCACTCATGGGCCTTTGGGGTGGGATTGGTATTGGAATTTCCATAAAGCAGTAGTAAATCAAGAGGTATATGATATAGTCCATTTTAATAGAATAAATATTGGTTAAGATACCTATAAATAGAATCAACTGGAATGTTGGAGGCTCGAATCAAACTTGGGGTGAAGTAGGAGGGAAGAGGAGTAGGTGACACTTGTCTTGTGGGGACTCATGGTGAAGTTGAATCAAACATGAATGGGTTCAGGTTCCATGGGGACTCATATATCATAAAGGCGGTTCATCATAAGTGAGTCACCTTGGGGAGACTAGGTGAGGTGATTCCTGATGGTTTTATGTTAATCAAAGGTGTGGTTTTCATGAATTTGAGTTGTTATAGAGACTAAGGGTTTTGTGAATGGTTATTATTCATGAAATGGTGTCACCCTACCTTAAATGGATGTTTATATTTCAAGGGGGATTGCATCCCAAAGGACATATTCTTTTCAAAGCCTCATGTTTCCTAGATGTAGATATTTATTTTTTATGGGAATGGTACTTCACAAAATGAATATTCACTAGGGGTCTCTCAATAACATAACAGAGAAGGTTTCATGAATATCTGGTACATTGGGTGCTCAATTTTTCTTTTGGTCATTAATAATAGGAGTTTCACAAATCAGTCTAAATTTCATAAGTCAAAATATAGATGATAATCCCAATAATTTCATACTGAAGGGGGTATTTATTGATTAGTGGTTTTAAAAATATTTGATTTTCTCATGAGTAATAATGTGATTCACGAATGGGAACTGTTCTGCTAGTCTAGTTGTCATCCTTCATAAGAAACCTTCAACACTTATCGTGTTTGCAAAGAACTTAGTAACTCAAAATTTAGTTTCAAAAAGTATATTCTTTACTTTACACCTTTACTGAGGAATCTTCTTGTAGAGAGAGCTTCAAAATCTCTCTATATTCACGATGGACCTGATCTTCATGAAACAGACCCTTTATTGGGGGGTTTGGGCCTTTTGTATTATATTTTATTTGAATTGGGCATTCCTTCCTCAACCATTCCTATTGTTCACGTATTTAAATGCAAAAATACCACCCATTGAATGTGGTTCGATTGGGAAAATGCGGGTTTGATTCTAAGGGGGAATCATAAAAAATGGCATTCAACTCCCTTTCTCATATAAGACTCATGAAGATCAATCTCAAAGATCACTTAAAAAGCCCATTTGTGATAGTCACTCCCTAAAATCCATTGTGAATACCAAGGCTAGTCTATTCCTATAAATATCATGGGACATCAAATACACTGAACCTATTGAATAATAAAATATTTTTCACTCTTTTCATGAAGCTCAAACATTTCATCAGTACTTTGTGATATCGATGCTCAGAATTTCTAAAGATGACCTGTCTCAATGGGACTGGAAATGTGATCAATACTCCATAATTAGGAACTCTGGGAACCATTCCTTCAAAAATAAATATCTATAAATAAAATCTTCATGAACAGTATTCGTGAGAAGCCTTTATATAGAAGACTCAAATGAATACAATACCTCAAATCACATGGCCATTGAAGAAGCTAATGTTACTATTGTATTTCGAAAAGAAATGGTTGGGAACATAATGATTAGGGATAGTGTCTAAATACCATAAGAAAACTAAACAATCATTTAACTAAAAAAATAAGGATATAAGGGAATACCCACACATTAATAGGTTTTAACATATATGGATTCAATATGAGGGAAAATTTCTTTATCCCTAAAATGAGTAGAGACAAACTGTACTTCCAGTTTATAATAAGAACATGGAATTACCAGTAGAACATGGTTTCTATAAGCCACATTTTGATGGAACATGTAAAAATAATATATGAAAATATTTGGAATAATTTCAGTAATTATTATATAGATATTTAGGAGGAATATTCTTCCCCCCGCAGTATGAGGCGATACTCAAGTTAGGGAATAGAAATCCACAAAAAGGATAGAATGACAACTGGGACCTCTTCTTGGGCAGCCAATTTACTGAAGAATGGGATTGGGCCTACTAGGAATGAACTTCTTGATATGAATTCAAGTAAAATATAAAACTATTGGGGATCTACGAAGCACCATGGTCCTCATATTTATTTGTTTACTTCTATCAAATAATCATGACTGGGTTTTTAAGAAGGAGGTTACCATAGACCAAAAAATTCCATCTACGTCATTGGGAGGTTAGAGTAATCCTGGGGGTCCTTTAAAAATCCCTAGGATATTGATATTTGGGAGAATTATGATAAGGTCCTCCACATTGAGAATGTATAGAGGCACTAATAAAAGCTTTTGGCCCAAGCGACGGCACTACTAGAAATGTTTCCAGGAACCAGAAAAGATAATCTAGATAAAAGGAATATTTCATTCATGAAATGGTTCATATATTTCTTAAATGAACCAATAGCAGAACCGGTTTAAGGAGAAGAGTTATCAATGAAGTAATAGGGGAGGATGAGAATGTGTCATGTGTCTTACTAGTTGGAATGGAGTACTATTACTAGAATATCATAGAGGAATTTAAGTTGAATGTATGGGGATACATCATCAGGGATGAATCTCCTACCATGGTTAGGATTTTTGGGTTCATTTACATGATCATTTTCTTTCAGATGATCCCAATTAAGGATTCAAACATGGGGGTGTGTCCAAAAACATTTCTTATGGTTTCCATGTTGGATATGGGGAAGTATGTCAATGATGTAATCATGGTACTGGAGAAGTTGTACAGGCTACTTCTCCACATCATTGAAGGGAAGATTCCCATTTGTGGGTGTGGGTACTATAATTTCAAGTACATTTGCCTTTCCACAAACATGGGGGGATATGAGTAACCAAACCCCATTTCTCCTCTAAAAAAAACTTTTGATCAACCATCCTAATCATAATTATAATTCTCATTCTTATATTGGTCATGTTGGGCATGTCAAAGAACATTTATTTTGTAAATCAATTCACATTTCATCCATTTCCCCTCCCAATGAGGGTGGTGACTGTTGAAGATATATGAAAAATCAAGCAATGATCTTACCTCATGACCTAATGTGGTTGGGTACAAGTGGAAAGTGATGAATTTGAACCATTATCTGAACCATACAACCCACAATTATTTGAATGATTGAGAATATGTTTGTAGTGGATGACATCGAAAGTATACAAGGATGTGTTATATGAATTTCAAATTTTAGTTCTATCAAATTTTTGGTGCATGTTTTCACGTGAGGATGAGAAAATACACAATGATATATAGAAAGAAACCACTACGTATGGAATCATAAATGAATACATTCAATGATGGAGGAGCATATATTACATGGGAATGCTAAGGCACCAAAATACCTGAACTAGAGATGGATTGTTACAACAAATATGGGTTCCAAGATTAGTTTTTGTTGGAAAATTCTATTCATTTAGAGACAACATACTATGTAGGGCTATAGAAAAGTGTCAATCAGTTCATGGACACAAACAGGAAAGATTAACAGGGATAGAAGGTACATCGAACTCAATTATCATGGTTACGTGGAAGCATGATGAAGCTGACCTCTATAGGGTGGTCCTAAGGTCATTTATCCACGATATTAGGAAGTAGTTTCATCATTATGATATCCCAAGTGACTATATCTTCCTTAAATCATGGTCCACATAGTATGTCTTCAGGAATAACTATAGTTTTCATGGGAAATGGAATCATCTTAACAGGGCTAGTATGCATATTTATAGGATTTTTCATGCCATGGTCGACTTTCATTTGTTCCGGGAGTATGTGGAGTGATATGTTGTGGAGATAGAGGACCTGGTCCATTCTCAGGTCACTGTGTGCTAACTTAATGACCTTGTAAATGTGATATTTAACATAACATGTCCAATAAAATTGTTGTAATAAGAGAAAGTTGTATACTTAACTATGCCCAATGTGTTAAACAACTCTTAGGGAAGCAATAACTATTGAGGATCTCCTATGGGAGGAAGAACTAATAACGAACAAGTAAATATCTATACCTTATATTACTCTGTTGATACTTGTTCTTAAAGCTATTTTAGTCCATCATTTTCACATATGTAAGAAACAGACAAAGATAAAGGGTAGGTCCATAATATAATTGAAAATAGGGATATATGAGATGAACCCTTCAAGGCAGAGGTGTCTTCTCCCTCAATGATATTGTCATCACAGGAATCCATCCATCAATACCTATGACTGAGTTATCAGTTACAGATGGAACCATTCTTAGGGAACTACTACTAAACCTCCAAAATCTCCTTGATGGTATGTACAATTCATGTATGTCTCTTCCTCATATACTCCATTTTGGAATGACAATTCACATAGTACTTAAGACTCGTCCATTAATATCCACACTTGATTTAACCGTGCCTAGGGGTGATATGGTGATGTAAGTGGTTTCTATCCTAACATGAATGGTAAAAGAGACTATGGTAGCTAGGACAACCATGGAGGAACCAAAATTGGTATCTAATAAAGATGAATATGCAACATAAGTGGAAAAAATTTCAAAGGGAACAAATGTGAACGAGGAGGATGAATTGGATGAGCCTGCCCTAAAATTTATAGGGGTGGTGAACTCAGGGGATGAAGCAAAGGATGGGGGTACAAATAGTGGATACTATGGTAGATTTAATAGTTTCTTCTACATCAGCGAGGCCAGAAGGTGTTGCAAGGGCATATTCTATAGGTGTAATGGTTTACAAGGAATAATTTTTTTATGGAAGTTATTGTTCTATAGATTCCAAAACACCTACATCAAGATGATCTAACCAACAATGGATGGATGATATTACATACTTATACTCCCTATCCACTAGAAAATTTCAATGATTCAAAATAAAACATCACTGAGGATAACATTATTGTCTATCACAATGTGTGGAGGGGTGTGTAGAACATCATCACCTGCACCCAGATAGATGAACATCCAAATAGAGTGTGATCTATTCCCCATAGTCTAGTCATCTTTAATTCCAGTTTGGTGGAATCTAACTTCCTCCATTAACATTCCTAGGAAATTATTATGATGTTGGTACATGAAAAATGGAACGCCCTTGACCTTACTGGGAGGAAGAAGAAGGATGAGGGCTCAAAGGCACTTGAGGATACTGATGGCGAGATTTCATGCTTGTAGTGGCTATAAAAGGAGCACACAAGGATAAAAAATACCCAAACTCAGAGTATCAATAGTATCATAGCATAATTGGTTTTGGATGAGGCCAAGGAGGAAGAGGTGAAATTCTTACTGGCTATGTGACAAGATGAACAAAATAGGCAGTAGATCAATGTTGTATACATTTTCTCTATGGATGATGAAAATAATAAATACCTAACATAGCTGTAGTGGACCATGAAGGACACTCATAAATGTCCAGATAAGATTGACTGATCTATTTCTATGTTCGATCTCTAAATTTGTTTTTTTCATATTAGAGGATCTAATTTGTGGATGTCCCTATGAAACTATGTATTTTTTTATTCATTCATTATAGACTTGTTTCATTGTTTTTAGGTCAATTATATCAATGTGATAACCAGTGTCCAGTCCCTAAAAACATGTCATCCATTCTTAGTGTGGGAAACAAGGAAAGGATATGTGACTTTACATTCATATGAGAGTGTTCAGAAATCATTGAAAACTAAGGGATATCTAATATTGAGTGACCACTATGAGTTCATGGGCTGAGAGGTTCTAGGGATGGAGAACATGTATCTCTGAATAGTGGAAATTCTTTTTCATGTACCCTAGTACACTGATGGGGTGAGACCATGATCATTGAATCATAACTGAACAAAGGAAATGGGGAGTGTTAATCGAAGCTCCCGAAATATTGAACTCATGGATGATGTCTCATTGATATAGGATAACTGCTAACCATTTTCAAAACACAATATCGATATCATTTGCATGGAATGAGGACAAAAAAATGATGTTCGACCACCATACATGATTGGACCATCAAACCTGTCTCATAATGTCATTTAAAATCATTCATAATATTGGATCAGGATGGTAGGTGTCCCATTTTTTCCAGACACACTGATATTTAGGTTCCCTTAAGATATGAAGGAAGAAGGGAATCCAAAAGGAGGAGCATGCTAAGTGTGTAAATGAAGTGATGGAATGATTGAATGTATTCAAACCCTCTTGTAATTATGAGACCATTGGATAAAGAACATTGTTGTACATTTATTAGTATGAAAAAGTCAAAATCATCATCCAAAGGAATCGACATCTCCGATGCTGAAAGATGGTTGAATGATTAATGCAATAGTTGACTGACACTGGAATAAATGGATTCGTAGGTGAAGGCCTAACATTCTTTGTAGTTTAATATAGTGCAATGATGACATTGTACACAAACTTTTGACATCATATAGTTTGTTTGTGGTATTGTTCAATTTAACATCTTGTGATCGGGGAACATATCATAGTTTAACGTCATATGATTGTGAAGTGGTACATGAAACATTTGCATAGAGTTTCAAATCATTAATTCCTAATGTTACGTATATAGGAATCCAGTGTTTATTTCATAAGGTATTGTAATAGTTTAGAATCATTCAAAAAGGGATAGAATGAACCAACATCAATGGAACATGTCCATCTTCATAAGTTGAGGGTGAAATAGGTTAGCATGATGGCTGACCGTGTACTGCGAAACAGAAAATGGGGTAGGTCACAAACAATTTAATGTTGTGATGATTTAAATATGTATTCCACTTTTAGTTCATAAATCTTGTACATATTGAAAAAATATCATTTTATTGGATAGACTATGTCTTTTAGTTTAAGGAAAAAGTGTTTTCAGCTATGATATTAGGGATGAAAAAGGCCCTATGAAAATTCAATAGAGGGTTTGTAACCAACATTCAAAAATTTAGGCATCACTAAATTCCCCATAAGAATGGGAATCATTAAACACATTGTTTTGAAACACAATGTGTTATATGATAGATTCCCATAGAGGTATTCCCCCTAGAAAAATAGTATTGAATATTCTCATACATGGATATGAGGCACCCAGAATTTATACAGGATAAAGCTATTATTTAATGTAATGTTGTGATGTTTTTATTTTTTATTCAACCCATATTTAAAAAAGAGACTAGATTTTTTATCCCTTATATTTGAATGTAATCATTAACTCTTATATTGGAAGACTCATCCCAATTTGAGTTTACTACATTTGAATCTTAATCATAATCAATATTTTTAATAATATTTCCTATTGGTTTTTACGCTATAATAGTTACACTTTGTGATAAATAACAATTTTTCTCATTCTATACTACTACCTAAAAAAATTAAATATTATTACTTTTAATCGATGTGTTTGGATTTTATTATCCCATAGACATCCACATGGGAAATCTCTAGAAATATTGTGTGCTCATTATTGTTTGTATTGTAGTTTTTCTTCACTATCTTCCCTTATAGATATGTATCACACATGTGAATGTGATCTCATGGTAGAATAATGTTATCTCTATGACGATAATTATTCAAAAAAAATCTATAATATTTATTCTAAATTTCAATAAATGCAATGTCAAAAAATATTTTCTCCCTAGAACAATATGAATATTTTATCCTCTTAATTAATGAGATAAATATAAATTTTTCATACATTCCATTATAAAATTTAGTACCATACATTCATTATATAGTGAAATTATTCCTAATAAAAAATTCATTTCCTGACTCATGTAACCTAATTGAACATTATAGGGAATGTTTTAAAAAATTCCTCCACTAACATAACATCTTTCCATATTATTTCATTTATCCATTTTATAGATTTTATAGATCAAATTATTTTAAGCCCCTCATCATTGTTTAACATTACAATTCAATCATTTTCAATTTTTTCTCTATGATAATATCATTGATTTTAATCCATTGAGAAGTGAAACCAGTATTTAATATCCATGTCTGAGCTCTGTCTATCAATCTCAATGTAGTCCCATCAAAATTTCCCTTTTTTTCTCTTCTCTTATTGAGCCATGGAATAAGGATAGTTTTAGTTTAGGATCAATTATATTTCTATTTTACTACTCCATGGAATCCTCTTCATCCTTCTAAAGGGATACTTATTTTTTCCAGTTGTCATCATGCATTAGGATACTTCATTTTTTCACACACATCATCTATGTATCCCCTTTAAGACATTCATTTTTTCTCTTGATGAAAAATTCATTACCTAGTGACCAAAACTATCACCATAGAAGTAGTAAACATTGAATATAAATTTATGATATGAAATTTGTATATCCTAATCTCTGATTTCCTTTCTTGATAAATGATTCATAGATAAAAAAAACCATATACAGTGTATTAACCATCTTCCCATTACTATAATATTAAATTTTTTGTGTCTTAAAATTTTCTTCTGTTAATGAAAAAAACTCATGTTTCTATTGCATGTCATCAAAAGATACATTTTTTAAGGGGTGGGATCTTGTGTTTCCCCCCACTACCCTTGACGTAATCATGTGTTCAGGATCCTTGAATAATTTTTCATTATCACCAAACTAATGCCCTTATAGAATAATAAAAACTTTTTCAATGAGCACCACTTATGATTTCATTGAGGTTGGTGCACATGTACTCCCTAAATCGATTCTGAGAGTGATCATTAATTCAATATTTCGGTACTTCTATCACCACATCTTGACTTCTGCTTAAATTTATTCCATTAAATTTATCAACAGTTTCACCTTATTATTTAGAATACATTTTATATTATTGTGATATAGAATAAAACTTCCATATTTGAAATTGTAGAATTTATTAAATTGTGTTTTTCACATACAATATTTTTTAATCTTCCGCCTCTTATTTTTGAATATAGATCTTGGAGGAATGTAAAATACCATTAAAATTATTTGTTTTATCTCTATATATATCATGTTTTTTGGGCTCTACATTAACCTTAACATAAGTATTAATTAAACCTTTGAATATATCATGTTGGCCATTTCTTTCTCTCACTTTTTATTTATTTACAAAAGCAACACATGCTTCCACCATTAATTATTTATTGTTTTCGACCACATCATCTTTAAATACCTTTGATTTTTCTACTTCTATATTTTGGAAGTAGTATTTTTCTAAATAATTATTCTATATTTCTATCTTTTCCTTATCACCCTTATGTGTAATATTTACAATATCTTCTTAATAATTATATTTGTGGTTGCCATTTGGTCACCTATAAGCATGGTGAATTTATTTTAAAAATATTAAACTTGTCAGTGTAGCTTCCCCTTGAACATTTATTTACATTTTTTGATATTGGGGGGGGGGGGGGGTTGAAACGACATAATATCATCAAATTATTCATTCATAGTTTCTTCATTAATTGAGTGTTTCATCATAGCCATAAATTCTATATCACAAGGATATTATTTGGGAATAGAATAAATACCATTATTTGAATTTTAATATTCCAAAATTATGATGTGAAGGCTTTATAATGTCACATCATTCATATATTTGTCTTTAAGAACTTATAATCATTAATTAATAATCAATGGTAATCTTCTAAATATTATTTTAACAATTTTTTTAATATTAATTAATTCTATATGACCTTAAATTTATTAAATTGGAATATTAAACTGATAAAAAAAATACTTCAACTGATTCACTGATGCTTATGATCAAATCATCATATTAATTCCACAAATCCAACATCTTCACTTCCCAAAATATTAAGTCTCCTTTATAGATATAGAGAATATTTTACCACATATACTGTGAAGTATTATATGTCATAAAGTTTGTGTAAAAATTTCTTAATAAATTATTAATTATCTTTATATATGCCTCTATCTCTTCTTGGTCATTTTATTATAAGGCCTTAAATTCTCTGCTAGCTGTGATCCCATGAATGGTCATTTTATACAAATCCATCTCTAATGATCAAAAATAATTGTTGGGTTTTCTATTTCCCTAGCTATAATTTTTTTCCATAAAATATATGAATCCATTTATGGTTGTAAACTATCTCCAATACTATATATATAGTAAATCTATTATAATTACACCTCTGACACCACCTTTTGGTCCTCAATCAATGTTTGCATAATGGTGTGAAATAGAGGAATATGAAATTTTAAATTTAATACCTTATAATGATATTATTTGATTATCCTCATAAACACTTATCTATACCTCACAATCTATATAGATATAATTAAATATACATGTAGACTTTACATATTCTACCCAAATGGGATACTCCAACGAGCATATACAACAATACACACAAGAAAATAAATCTATAAAATGACTATTTTTTAAAAAAAAGTTCATATAGGGTATAATGAACCTCATGTTAAAAAAAACATAAGAAAGATCACTACTCTTACCAAAGAGATTAATGAACTACTCTTAAATTAAAATATTTCTTATATTGAAAATGGCATTTGAAGGATAAAATTGTAGTGGTGTATCACTATGCATTACCTTTAGTATTTTGAGGAACCATAGTTGAAGTTCCTATAACTAGGACTCCCAAAACACTAATTTTTTATTCTCACCCTTTTTAAACATTCAATCCATTTCATAGAAACACACTTATTCTCTAAACATCTATGCTCATGTGTTTCACCACCATTAGTTTATATTGAATATAAAAATGGTGAAAAAGAAGGACTTATGCACCAGAATATCATGTTATATTCAAAAATATTATAATACTATAACATGCATTCAAAGAGTTTTCACTTAATATAGGGATATATATTAATGACCCACATTAATTACTTAACATTTTCTATTATGGAATGTGAACAAATAGCATATATTTTATTTCAAATTGTATATATGACCATGTATGGAAAACACACAGGTCATGAATTACACCACCCCCTATGTTATCTTAATCACTTTCCATGATAAGATAAATTTCCACATTTGGTTCCATAAATTCATCCTCCATATTCATTGAGAAATTAAAATATGTTTTCATGAACTTTCCTTAAATATATACTCTATTTAGTTTAGGATATGGCACACATTAGTAAATTATGGTGAAATAAATGAGATGTTATAAGCTCCCTAGTTCTATAAAATTTATTAACATATATCACTTATATAATTTTTCCTTATAGAAAAAAACCAATGTGGATTCATTGAAAATCACATACATAGATTTATTTTTCTAATTACATATGAGACTCCCTCCATATTTCTTATACATGAACCTTTACAAAGCCATGGTCATTCAAATACATAAATAACCTTATATAGTAGTTTCACATACATGATATCTTATTGAAATTTAATTTCATAATATAGACAAATTCTTCAAGTAGATATATTCCCTACATGGTAGATTCACATACAGTACTCCTTCACATATCCAATTTTACCATATAGTGATATTTCATTACATAGAAGATTCAATTAGGTGAGATACCTCATGTAAAATGATCTGTATACATGGGTGATTTTATGTTTTTTTTAAACCAAAAAACACCATATTTTGTTGAATTTATCTAGTTTACAATTATATATATATTTTATCCTTTAATTTATATATTTCAAATATAGAAAAATAGTACATCAATGATTATTTTTTACTTAATTGTCAATAAAAACAATATAAAAAACACTCCAAGCAGATTATATAACAAACAAAGAAATTAATATCTTTTCTATTATGAATTTTTTATTTTAAATCAACAACCACATTCTATCTCATTTCCATCCAATGAAAAATGAAAATTTTTCTCATGCGTACGTATAATCTATGATCACAATAAGGAAACCACTTTCAATTTTCATTACCACATCAATTGGAAGGTAATATAGATAGATTTAATTAATATATATGATATATATGATAAAAGTATGATTTTATAAATATAAAAATTAATTTAAATTCATTTCCCTCTAATAATTGATAAAGGAAAGCATGAACCATGTGTGTGTGTGGATTACCACCATAAAAAATTAATGTTATTCATTTTTCATCACCTCATTATATTGATTTTTCTAAAGGTTTTATATAATGAATAAATATAATATTTATGACACAATTAATAGTATATATATGATAAATCTACGAAAAATGTGAAAATACCATAATCTCTAATGAAACATTCATAAAAAATGAAATGGTTAACACACAAAATATTCATTTTAGTGGAAAATTATTAATGAATTGGTTATTGGAGATAATTAATTAATCATATAATGAAATATAATTAAGAATATGGTTTTGATATTAATTTGAAACAAATATAACTTATTATACCAATTTTTAAGGAATGACCAAAGCTATCAAAAAACATAATGTTAGGGTTTATACTACAATAACATTTTTACTAGGATTATTAATGTGTCTATTTCCATTACAGGAAATTGAATGTTAATAATATCCTAATCATCAACAATTTTACCGAATATTGTTTATTTTTTGTTATTTTTAAATATTATTATCATTTTCATCTCTTTAATATTCAAAAATACAAAAAAAAATTTAAGTCAATATGGCTTTATCACATCTATACTTTCAAAAATATTTTCCCTCAAAATCAATATACTTAAAAATTATTTTAGTAATGTTTTTTTCTTAAAAATAATTTCATTTACTTTTATAAATCCTTTTATTTCTTTAAAATTTATTATAAGGATTATTTTCAAATATTTTTTATATTGATCAAATTTTACTTTTTATAAATTTAGGAAAAGAATGTTTCTTTTTTAACATATATTAAATGAATGATGTTTCCCCCGATTATATAATTTATTCATCCATAAAATTATTTTATACTTTTTCATGATTTTAAAGGATAAAATGACTCCCATTTTTTCAATGAATTTTGAGTTTTCAAAACTTACCAAAACAAAATGATATTTTCCTTAATTTTTATCGAACATTTCACAGGATTTACTAAAAGTATATTTCATCTATTTAAATAAACTTTAATGATTTTTTTCTTTACTACGAATACACTCTAATGATAAATTATTTTTCAAGATATATTTAGATGATAGAATATAAAATATATTAGAAAACCAATACAGTCCACAAGAAAATTAGGTGATGATGGAATCATGAATTTAATGTTCTTATGGAACACATGTGTGTGGTACATTATTCTATGATGGGTGGTTCCATTATATCCCTTGAATGAATTGGGTAATTGTGTTATATCTCATAATAGTACAAAATGAATATATTATTAATTATCAATCCACTATAATAAGGGATTCTAGAAATAATACCTAATCTAATATACTAAATGATGTAGGTAATAATTCCAGATCCATTATACTATTTTATTTTGATGATTATACCTTATACATTATGATATTGGATGTTGTGGATGATAACTGATTTATTATGTTATGTGATTCATGTTTTTATTCTTGCTCCATTAGGTTATGAATTTCTATTATTGAATTTTTTCCATGTTCTTATGTTAGTAAATAAAGTTATGTTGTGTTTTTAATGATATGTGATTTCAATTTTGTATTGAAATTCAAGATTCATGTTTACAAAGAAGTTTATTCGATAACCCTTAAGTTGAAATATTGGTTCTTTTGGTATGATTCTTTTATTTTATGCACTTGAATGTATTATAATAGCCATATAATCATCGTATTATCACTTATGATCTTTGAGTGATATCTTCTGTGTTTACCCTTACTGATAATATGAGATCACCCTTTCATATATATCTATTTCCCAAGGTCATGAAGAATTTTCAATGTTGGATATTTATATGAATTTTATCTTATTATAAGAAATTTACGGGATATATTTAATATTTTTCATAGAATTAGTTGATTATGTATATAGTTTCCAAAACAACTAAACCTTTATTGTTCTGGGGTGTGTATATTTGTTTGATGTATTGAATATTCATTTATAGTGATTTAATATTTATATATATATAATTATTGGATACCATAAATTGTTATATGTGTATGGTTTAATTATTTTTTGGATATTAGGTTATGTGGAATATAAATATTGAACCTACAAAAAATTATATTAAAAAAGTGATATAAAATTATCCTAACGTGTCATCGCTTGAAGTGAAGGTGTTAAAATTTCTGAAATATGGGATTTATTTTATTATTATATTACTAATCACATTTATTATTGTTTATATAGTTATTATGATAACAATTTTGGTTTTATTTAATTGTTATAACCATATGTAATCTTTCTAGAAACAAATATTAATAGAAATACAATGACTTACCTTAAGAGAAACTAGATGTTATAATATTTTGAATGAAAAAACTTGTGGGTATTATTTCCAATATTTCTTATGTAATGAATAATTATGTGAAAAATATTGAGCATTAGAATGCCCCAATAAAAGAGTATCATTTCGTTGTGTCCTTTATGTAGGAATGTTTACCTACTTTTTATGGTTCCAATGATTTAAAAATTACAAAAAAATGGATCAATGCAATTTAAAATTAATTTTTCATCTATAGTGATTGCTATATAACATGGGTTTTTAGCTATATCCTCCTTTGATAGTGAGTCTTATCAATGGTGAATTCTCATTAAGAACGTGAGGAATGAGGATGAAATCAATTCCATAGAATGGGTGATGAATTAGACAATATTTATCGAGATGTATCTTTCAAAATGTATTCATACTAAAATATTGATTGACTTCATTAATATAATGTATAAGTACAATGAATCCATTGATATCTATAGATAAAACATTAAAACACATTCAAGGTATCATTATGGGTTCTCAACAACCGTAAATGAAAAATAGATTAGTTCTATAGTGGGGAAAAAGTTACAAAATGGTGTGATCTATAATAGGCATTAGTTTCTAAAAATAAATATTTTTATGTCATCATAATGTGAGAATGGATGTTTTCAACTCTCAATAATCTCATGAGTTTTGTGATAAAAAAATGTTGATTGAGTTTTATGGGAACTCAAATATTGGATCCCAAGAATGAAATAAAGCCAACAACCCACATTCCAAAAGTTTAGTAATATGTACTATGGAAATTGACTTAAAGGGGAAGGGTGATGTTTTATAAGTGGGAAAGACTTCCACTAATAATATTATCGTTGAAGAAATGTGAAATAAAAAAAATGACAGAGGTGACGTTGGATCCAACTGATGAAATCAGTTGTTTTAGATATAGGGTAATTGGAAATTATGTAAATAAATTCTTCAATACAAGTTATAATTAGGATAATAATTCTTAACTACCTCATATTCTAAATGAATATTGGATAGAAAATGTAATCACATATGTTAATCCAACTCAATTAAATAATGTGGTGAAAATAATAATCAGAATCCACTTTATAACAAAAAATTTATTATTTGATTTGGTTTATTTGAAATTTTTATATTTAGAAAATTTAGTAAGTGTATAATGTCACTAATAGATTTGTTTGATATAGATTTTTAGTGAAAAATTATAATATTATGGTGATTAAATCTCATGCATATAGCTCATCTCATATACATGTTTGTCAGACTGTTCATCTAAAAAATATTGTTTTTCTCTCTATAGTAAATCATGATGTGATTTTGGGAATGTACTGTATATATATAAAAATATTAAGCATTTAAACTACTAAGGAATATATTTCACATTAGAGAACTCATTTAAACCATTGACCATCCATTGGTACACAGACAAACAAGAACATCCAATTGAAGTTAAATTCATTACCCATATCGTACTACCAATACATGATAGAAAATTAGTTCAACTGTATGGGGGGAAAATAAATATTTAATATATAATTATTTTTTGGGAAAATGATGATAAATTTAAAAAATTATTCTCTAGAGTTTTCTAGAATCTTGAAGATGGTTTTATAAAAAGAAATTATAACTAGTGTTATACTAATTTCAATGATTCTATATAGAATGGACCTAATTTAGTTATATAAATTGAGGGTTTCACTCACAGTGAATCTTGATAATTGATTCATATTCCAAAATAATTCACCGTAGGGTGCACTAGTTCATTTATCAAGAATATGGATGGTTTAATTCAACAATGTATGGATTATTGAGACCCTGAATGGATTATGATCAAGAATAAGTATCTAATACCCTATTTTGATGATTTTTTATCAATTACATATAGATCAATAATATTAAAATATTGAAAATAATTATATAGATAATTAATAGGGGTTAAAAGTGAGAACATTCCAAAGTTAGATTTCCATATGAGGTATGTACACTATGATATTATAGTGATTCCACTTGTACTTACCAATGGACCTCTATCTTCGAGTATTTGATGAATAAAATCTTTTGAGAATAAATTTTTCCATTTTTGTTAGACTTTAAAGATGATATTATACATATTAGAATATTTATGAAGTTCACAAAGATCTTATATGAATTGTGTTAAAGATAATGGGAAAGGATAAGATGTATTGGGTTATATAATTGTACGATACGGTATATTAGTGGATCCTTCAAAGATGGATTATATTTAGTAATGACCAAAACTAACAACAACAATTGATATTTTCAGTTTTCTTGGATTAGATGGATACAATATAGGATTTGCGTGAAATTTCTAATATATATAAACTCCTTAAACCGTGTTGAAAAAAAATGGAGTGATGTTCATTTAGACAGACTAATATGAAGATAATTTCAAGGAACATAAGGGATATTGGTCAGTAAACCTTTGATGACACCATCATAAAATAGAGAATATTATTTGATATATAGTGATGAATTATAGAATGTATTGAGATATTTTCTAATGTATAATGACTTGGTTTTAGATTATTAGTCACTATAATTAATGGTTAATGAGGAACAATAACCAACTAATGACATGGAGTTGGTAATAGTAATTTATTCATTGAAAATATGGAGGCATTATCTATATAGAGAAAGGTGTGATATATATATATATAATGACTAGAAAATAAGGTTTTATAAATTTATATTGAAGGAGTTTAATATGACAAAAATTATATTATTTGAGTTGATCAATGATTATGAACGCAAAATACAGTACTACCATGAGAAGGTGAACAAAATGTTTGATACTCTGAGTCAGATGGAACACACTAGCTTTTACATAAGAATGAAGAAAAGAGATATAATACTTATGAATTTTTAGAATATAGACATTTAAATTATATGGAAATGGAAAATATACAATGTTTATAAGATTATTATTCAACCATCCATCCATGTGTTGTTTAAATTTTAAAGAAGATGAATTTGGAACCACATAGTAAGGTAAAGATTGTTCGAGAGTTGTATCTTGACTACAATGGGATAATTAGGATTAGGAATCAAGTATGTGTCCCATATGTATGAAAATTGAGTAATTTATTGGATGAATCAGAAAACTCATCATTTATATTACATCATGGTATTAAAAAGATGTATTGAGACCTTAGAGAGAATTTTTATTTAGAAAAATTGAAATTGAATATTTTAAAGTATATATATCATCACATGGTATGACAACAAGTTAATATAGAATTAAAAAATATAAACGGATAGTGCAATAATGTCCTATACTATAATTGAAATGGGAAAACATCATCATGTATTTTATCATTAGACTACCCATGACTAAAAAAGTCCATAAATTCATTTGGGTTTTACTGGATCAACTAAAAATGTTTGCTAATTTAATTTCTATCAAAGAATATTTATTTCGTGACAAACAATCCAAGATATATATTAAGGAAGTTATAAGGATATATGGATTACCACTTTCAATTTTCCCTGATTTGGATTCAAGGTATATATTGATGTTCTAGATAACTATTTAATAAGTGTTGAATATGGATCTGCTCATTAACACTACATATTATTCTTTAGAATATAGTGAGTCTGAAAGAACCATTTAAAATGTATAGGATATGTTGAAATCATTTTTTATGTATATAAAAGGATGTTTTTATCAACAATATCCACTTGAGGAATATTCTTACAATAATGACATCGAATTTACTATCCAGATGGATCCTTATAAATACCTCTATAGAAGTAAATACATAAATCTAACTTGTTGGGATGAAGTTGGAGAACATAATCTATTAGGACCAGATGTAGTTTTTGAATAAATATAAAATGTCGGTGCTATTAAACAACACATCAGGCCAGTTTATATAGATTTAAAAGTTATTATTACATTCAACAGTGAGATATATATTTTGTTGTAACTGAAAAAATATTATTATAATTATACTCTTGGATATTATTATTATATTTTAAAAGAAGTTGTAGATGACCCAAAATATATTGGTCCCTATAAGATTCTTGATTGTATTGGGGTGGTAGTGTATGGCTTGTAATATCAACCATACCTCACCTATGTTCATGTCATTTTTCAAGTTTATCTTTTTAGGAAATAAAAACATGATCCTTGGCATGTATTAAACTCATAGTCTGTATAATTCAGGATTGATCTTTCAAATGAATAATAACGTATAGATATTTTGGATCAGATAGATAATGTTTTTTAAAATAAGACCTCTCAATTGGTCAAATATCTTTTTTAAAACCATTTATTTAAGGAAGATTCATCAGATAATAATGAGGAACTGAGGTAGAGGAAACCTAATTTTTTATTGGAGTAAAACTATTTAAAGGGAATAAATCTTATATATGGGTTTATTGTAACCTCTTTATTTTTGTTGAATAAGATTTTCTTCAAACAAATTGGATGTGTTTGATTGTTTGTGATGTACACATCATGGAACATATGGGAATAATGCCAAAAAACTATAAACTAAAATAAATCAATAGATATTTAATTGAAATTGATAAAATTCTAGTAATACACTAATGTAATGGTAATCATGAAATAGTTTATAAATGATAAGGGATGTTAGTCTGTTGACTCTTAGCTAAACGAAAATTATTTTTTACAGAATCTATTTTATATATGTTTATTTAATATTTAATTTATACTTCTTTAGTAATAAAATGATGTAAAATTAATATTTACATATGAATAAAATTATTTATAATTCATTCATTAATTATCAAATTGTTATAAAAAAGATAAAATTATTTCATACTTAGAAGATATATTTTTCAGGAAACTATTTTTACAGACAGAATTCATTTTTAAGTTAATAAATTTAATTAATATATTATTATGACTTATTTTAATGTAATTATAAAACAAAATATTTAATGATAAATATTGACATTCACAGAATGGTTGTTATTAAATAAAAAATTGGAATAAAAACAATTTTATGCTTAAAGAGTTTTTTTCTAAAATTAGCTTTGTAACTCCCATACCCTAGTAACCCAGAGTTGGTGCATTATTACACAACATTGGCATGATCACAAAAGATCTTGTCTCGAAAGACCAATTAGTATAGTATCCTTGGAAATACTAGATACATTAATAAGTTTTACATTATATTATAAAATAAAAAACTTAAACAACATTGTATCCATAGGAAACACTCATATCCCTTAGAATATCCCTACAGGTTAGTCATAATATACTTATTCTCATCCTGTGAAAAATAAAACATAGAAAGGGGTGATTTCCGATGCTCATTAAGGATAAAAATATAGAGTAAACTTTTCTAAATAAGAATAAACATTTAAGAAAATGTATTAGACTAAAACAAAATCCTTTTAAACATGAACATCATCATAATATGGAAAATATAAATTCAAATAATTCCATTTACTTATTCACATGGATATTCTACTTTTATAATAATCACATTCAATATAAATAGACACTTTCATAATGATGGAATGCATAATGCCAGACCTCATACCCACATAGTCAAGGCCTTGTTCAAAGACTACGAATATGATTTCTTCAAGACCTTGTTCCAAGACACTAGTTTGTCTCATGAGACCGAATGATGCATCAAGGAGCTATACCAGGCTCTACCCATCACTTAATAACTCCAATTAATTCCTCATATGAAAAGGATTAAACATAACATAAACATTCGTATTATAAAAAGCATATGAAATTTAAATACATTATCCATAAACCATGAATGCTGTAATAATAACTCATCTACAGTCAATCATATAAAAAAAATTTCAATACAATATGAATTATCTGTATCATAATAAATCAACATAAAATAATCTTAAAATACGTCAAAGGATGTTGACATAGATGAAATCAAAAAAATTAGAGAAATATCTCTTTCTATTTTGAAATGATTTCAAAGTCATATAAATATAAAAGAAAAAAAATTATTTTGAAAATATTCTTATAACCTTGTAAGGGATGATTCAATGATGTTATAACAGCTGAAAATATCCACACCCACCATATAAGTTAAAAAACATTCTTACCTTAATTTTGTTGAAAAGGTCATAAAATACCTTGTCTGGAAAATGATAGAATGATTCCTTTCAAAAAAATATATGGAAAAATAATGGTATAAATGATCATAAACCATTGCTTATTAAATAGTAAAAATGTTTTAAAATCAATTTTAATAAAATAGGGATGTGGATAATAAAGAGGTCCCAGTATATAATTACGTATAAACAACCTCTGATAATGAAGAGATTGTGAAATTTAACCATTACCTTGTAATTTTCATTAGTCAATGGTAAGTTCAAATACAGTATAATAGTTAAAAAATAGTTATTAAATTATAATAGAACTATATAAATAAATATGATATAATATATGATATTATAATATTGCTGTGTTAATAATATTTTAGTAGTATCATCGTTTCAGGTGTTAACTGAATCATTTTCCTTTATATGATTTTTTACATAAGTAATGTTTGTTATGGATAGGATGTATATTATTAATATTCATAATGATATTAAGTCTTTAAAAATTATTTTTAATCATCAAATGAATATTATTTTTGAATGGATGTGATGGGGAATGAATCTTATCGCATTCGTGGAGACAGTAATCTGTACGTACGCACGAGCGACATTGTGATTCTTTTGATATTAATATCATATATAACTGTATGTTATATCATATATAAAGAATCTTTATCATGTTATATTTATTATTTACATCATTTATACTCTTTATTATACCCATCCAAATGATGAAGTGGTGGAATAACAAACTACACCATTACGGGGAGACGATAATCTGTACGTACGCACGTGTGATGACATTGTCATTTATAGAATAGATAGAATAATGAATAGGGTTGTAACATTATTATAATTACATCATTTTATATAAAAGACACTTGATTTATTATTTTTTAATAGAAACAAGAAACAAAGAGTCAGTGGAATAAGAAAATAACTTGAAAGTGGTGATGAAATATTTACCTCTTCTTCAGCTTCATCCTTTTGATTTTATGAAAATGGATCCTAAGGTAGAGTTTCTGAATTATGTAAGGCCTCTAGGATGAATGTAGGATTGTTTAGAGGATATTGGGGCAGGTGTTGGCCACGCCAAATGGCTTGGAAGGTGTGATTTTGAGAGACGTGGGAGTGCACTTTTATAAGAGGGGTGAGGGGCACCTTAGTAAAAGATTGAAATATTATTTTATATAAAATAATTTTTCTGTTTATAATGGCTGTAACATGATTTATTTATAGAATATTCTAGTTATGGTTCTAAAATCAGTAAACCAATTGGTTTTAGACTGGTTTGGGTCACTATATTAACCTTATCATTTAGATTTAACTCTTAGTTAATTATTTTGACATTTACAATGTCTCTTTGTATTTTTATATTATATTGATAATAAAAAAACAATAAAAATCCAAAAGAACCTTAATTGGTTCATTAATGAAATGTAAATATTATTATTTATTCCCTTGGGCTGACCCTTATATTTTTTAGGAATATAATATCAATTAATAAAATAATATTTGTTTTAAAAAACTCTTTCATGTTAATTTTAAAACTATTTGGTATATTTTTATTTTATATTCATAATAGCATTATTACTACAAAAAAAAGTCATTTAATAATCACTAACATGTAATATTAACCAATAAAATATTTTAATTTCAATAATATTCTCAAATTAGATTTATATAGATATTTATAATATCAATTAGTTTAATCATTCAATAATAAGGTAAGTACTATATCATCATTGTGTCATAAAGAAATAAAATAGTTTAATGTCTAAAAATTGAAAATAAAATAAATTATGTAGTAAATATTTTTAGCTTTATAATTAATAGTTATTGTCTTATTTATCCTTTGTATAACCCAATATTATAAATGTTTTAGTCATGAAACGTTGAATTTAACAATTTTAACTCTTCTTTAAATAAATTAAAAATAAATGTCATAATGTGATCCTAGTTGACCTAAAGTATTGTATTTTATTCATAAGGTTATTTTTGGTCGAAATACACTCATCCTACAGGATTAGGAAATGTGTTACCGTAATAATAATATCATTGTCACCTTTAATTACCCTACTTACATTTAACCATGGTAAATAAACGCGAAAGTTACTATTCAAAAAAAAAAAATACTTATTGAATGAAATTTTACTTAATGATATCAACTATGTCTCTTATATTTTCTAAACTCAACTCACATAAGTGGTAAAATTATGTTTTATGGAAATTTGAAAAAGCTCCTAGTAGGTAGGTAAAAGACGGTAAAAAGTGTAATAAATGTTTTATATATCAAAACTTTTTACAAAATGACTCCAATGAATTACATTGAAATTATAAAAGTATTATATATCTATTGGGACCTAAAATAAATTTAAATAAAAGAAATAATTATTTAATTAAAAAGTTTGTTTTAAACAATAACTCATTATTCTTCACTATTCATAAAAAATTGAATGTTTTCTGAAAAATATAAAAAATTCACCCTAAAATAATTTTGATATTCCAAATCCAAAAATGAAGTCCAATTTGAAAAATAAAATTTATAAAATTTTAAAATGTGTGTATTACTATTCATGAAGACTACTTTGATTGGTTGTGGTGTGTTTGAACTCGAAGTTGAGTACAACACAAGATGTTGGATAATTCAATGAGAAATGTACCGTGGAAGCTTGGGGTGTTACATTCACCCCTATTTAAAATAATTTCATCCTCGAAATTTCAAAAATATTAATACAAAAATAATAATTGTGTAGTTCTACATCATTTTTTCCTTGGGTTCCAACATCGCCTCTTCCATCCTATGGTTTCTCCATAGAACATTTAACAGACGAGTCTTCCAGTATATCAACACTTGTTCTTTGGTATCCATGATCTTTGCATGATCTTCACTGTAAGACATATCAGGTTCCCGTTCTAATTCATCATAGGTGAGTACATGCGTTAGGTCAGGAATGTATTTTCTCAACAGTGATATGTGTAACACATCATGAACTTTGGAGAGACATGACGGCATTTCCAAACAGTAAGCTACAACCCCAATTCGTTTTAGAATTTCGAATGGTCCGATTTACCTAGTACTCAATTTAACATTTTTTCCGAATCGTATAACCCACTTCCATTGAGATACCTTAAAAAAATGATCTATTACATGAAATTCCAAATCCTTTCAGCTGTTATCAGCTTAACTCTTCTACCTGATTTGGGTTACATTGATGTGGTTTTGGATAAAATTCACATTTTCTATCGTTTCCTCAACATGTTTGGGGCCTATAAATTTTCTTTCACCAACATCATCCCAACAGGTTGGTGTCCAACATCACTTTCCATATAATTCTTTATATAGTGCCATATGAATACTTGAATTGAAGATATTGTTATAGAAAATTCAACAATAGGTTAATATTTTTCTTACATACCTTGAAAGTCAAATGAGAAAGATCTCAACATGTCATCTATGGTTTTAATTGTATATTCTGATTTTCCATAATTTTGATGGTGGAAGGCAGTGCCAAAATGATGTTCATCATCTAAGGCCATTAGAAGACTTTTCTAGAATCATGATGTAAAATGTGGATCACGATCTGAAACAACTGAGGGGTACTCCATGAAGTCTTATAACTTCCTTAATATATAGTCTATCCAGACATTCATGAGGTAAATCTTATCTTTTATGAAGAAAATGAACTGACTTGGTAAGACGATCAACAATGACTCATACTACATCATTCCTTCTAGGAGTCTTTGGTAGTTCCATGAAAAATTCCGTCATAATATTATATCATTTCCAATTAGGTATGGGAAGAGGTTGCATGACTCCTCTAGGATGTTGCCTTCTAGCTTTCACTTGTTGAAAAACCTTACATCATGACACAAAATCAGCAATCTCCGTCTCCATGTTATCCAACCAAAAGTGTTTCTTTAAATATGTATACATCTTGGTGATCCAAGGGTTTATAGAGAAATTGGAGCTATGAGCATCATCCAACAATCCCCTTTTCATATCAGTTATATCGGGAACACAATGTATCCTCCCCAATTTCAAAATCCCATCTTCATATAAGAAGTATACCAATCGCTCGTCATTCACAACTTTAATTTTATTTTGAGACTCTCATCATCACCCTGATAATCCTTTATCCTCTCTAGTAAATATGGTTTGATATCCATTTTAAAAAGAAGTGATGTTTATCCTTCCATGGTTATTCCCATATTCATCTTTACTAGATCCATGAAAATTGGATCACTCACAACTCTCATCTTATTCATAACTCCATGATAATTTCTTCTCAAAGCATCTACCATATTATTTTCCTTCCACGGGTGGTAGTGTATAGTGAAATTATAATACTTGAGTAGTTCGATCCATCATCTTTGCCTCATTTTGAGTTTTTTCTATGAATAAATATAATTAAAACTCTTGTGATCAATATATATGTCACATTTTTTACCATAGAGATAGTGTCTCTAAATCTTCTGATCAAAGATTTCAACTGCTAGCTCAAGATCACAACTAGGATAGTTTTGCTCATTAATTTTTAGTTGTCATGATGCATGGGTAATAACCCTATCATTCTGCATAAGGACACAACCATGTCCTTTCTATGATGCAACACTATAAATAACAAACCCATAATTCCACAAAGGCATATTAATGATAAGATCATTGAATAATATTCTATTCAATTATTCATAAAAATCTTCACACTCTTTTTTTTAAAACAAATTTGACCCCTTTATGTGTGAGCTTGGTTATTGGGTTAGCCAAAATGGAAACATTATGGACGAAACATCGATAATAACCTGCTAAACCAATAAAGCTGTGTACCTCAGTTATACTTGTTGATGCTGTCCATTCATGGATTTATGTTATCTAAGAAGGATCAATAGATATTCCATCCTTAGATACAATATGTCCAAGAAAATAAATCTCCTTAATCTAGAATTCACACTTGCAAAACATCCCGTATAATTCATTTCTTCAGTGGGTTTTCAGAATGGTGCGCAAGAGATTTTAATAATCATCCTAGCCTTTGGAGTAAACCTCGTTATCATCAATAAATACCACAATAAATTCACCAAGATATTCATTGAAAAATCTGTTCATTAAATCCATGAAAATAGAGGGTGTATTAGTCATCCCAAAAGGCACTACTATAAACTCGTAATTCTCTTACCTGGTACAAAAGGCTGTTTTCGGAATGTCTTCCTTCTTTACAAACAACTAATAATATACAGATTGATGGTCAATCATTGAAAAATATTGAGCTCTATGATTTTGGTCAAATATATCATCAATGCGAGGTAGGGGATACTTGTTCGTTATTTTTATAACATTGATCTCCCTATATACAATGCACAACCTCAAAGATCCATCTATCTTCATAAAAAAAGAACAGGGGATCCCCATGGAGAAAAACTAGGGAGAATAAATTCATTATTAATTAATTCATATAGTTGATAATTTATTTACACTAATTCCATAGTGGCCATTCCATACGGGGTATTTGATATGGGTCTTGAACCAGGAATTAAGTCAATGGAAAACTCAATTTCTCATTCTGGAGGATGTATAGGTAAATCTTCTGGAAACACATCATCATATTATTGTAAAATAGGTATGTTCCCAATTTGAACATTCCTTTCTTCACCCAGAGTTATTTCATTCTCTTCCTCCCCAACAATTGAATTTAGTTGAGCTACTAGGGGTTGATCCAGATGAAACACAGATGGTGACGTTTCTTCTCTAAAGATAAGGTACTCTTTATCAACATCGAGAATTGTAACCTCCTTATTCTTATAATAAATTTTCTCATCATGGTCTGACAGATAATCCATAGTAAGGATTATATAACATTTAATCATGGGTATAACGATGATATCGGCTGATATATAACGTTTATATGCCTTAATGGTAACTGATTCACAAAACATTGTTGCAATTATACTTACCTTAAGTGTTTTGAAGGAAAAATCCATTGTTAAGTCAAACTGAAAATATCTAATTTTCTTCACAAAATTGGAAGATATGAAACAATGTGATGATCTGGATTCAAATAAAGCATTGGCTAAACATGAGGAAACCCTTAAATTACCTACCACTACGTGATTTGGAGAATCAACCTCAGTAGTAGTGATAACATTAGCTTGGCTTTGTTCCCTTGGAATTTTTGAAGTAATTTTCCTTGGTGATTTGGACACTCATTTTCACAATTCCCCCTTTCTCTATAATTGTAGCATTCATCCTTGACAGCCTCTTTCTACCACTTGCAATCATGAGCTTAGTGCCCTTTTCACCACACTTGTAATATGCTCACATTCCTTTTAGGCAAGTACCGGTGTATTTCTTCCCATATTTACTACAAGAAGGATATTTAACATTTCCCTTCTTCCCCTCATTTCCATTTCCATAGTGTTTAGCAGATCTCTTCTACTCTTGATTTTCATTAAAGTTGTAAGAATTATATAATTTCTTCGTGGTCTTAATAGCACCTAAGACAATATCTTCATATGACGAGAAGGATTGTGAGACTAATGCTCGATGGAGAAATGGTTTTAACCCATAAATGGAATGATCAATCTTACTTATTAGGTTATGTATATAATCTTCATCATGCCTTAAAAACCATGTAAAGTAAGGATCATACTTTTTAATATTCTCATCCACCATTTTCCTAAGATTCAAAAATTTTCTTTCCATATCTGATCGATGGTCATGAGGAATGTATTTTTCTATGAAAATCTCATTAAACTCCCTTCATTCTATATTTTACACTTCATCATCTTCATTTGTGTTTTGAATCAATGACCACCATTGATCAACATCTCCTGTGGAGGGATAATCTGCCATGAAATCTTTTTCTCTTTAGATACTCCCCAAAGAATGAAATATTTTTTATAAGGAACTTATCCATTCCACATCTACCAAAGGATTTTTATTCCAATTAAATATTGGCAGTTTTTTCCTTATGAAGAGGTCAAACATTGATTCTCTGCATTGTGAATCAGGGTGCTCCATACTAGTAAAGTTATTATTAATAACCTGAGTGAGTTTTCCTAGTATGGTGATAAAATGATTAGCAACCGTTGCTTCCCTAGCTCCACTATAATTATCTTGATTAGGGATGGAAATCCCTAAATTGAGGATGTGCATTGAAACAGATTCCATTTCCTCCACAAGGAACAATTTCTAAACAATAGAATACACTAGATTAGTTTATGAATCACAATACAAAATTCCAAAATTCTAAAATAGTTATCATAAATTGAATACTTTATGGATATAATCCATATACATTAAAATGATTTCTTTGAGGAAATACATACTCAAAATCCCTTCTCAATGGTTTGTAAATAAAATGGGAATTATACTAAGAATATCCCCCGAGAGTGTCGTAACCAACTGTGTAGCAAGGCCTGTTGTCGTGAACTAGTTTCCATTCCAATCTAGCTCAAAGCGGTGTTTTCGGGTTTTACCACTTGGTACATTTGTGCTAGAGCTACCTCTACATTCTCGTATCTAGATAGGGATTTATTACTTTGAAAACTCACAAACTCTCTACATTACCAAAATTATATGAAGTTCTTCTATACTAATATTCAAAGTCTATCTTAAGGAAATGTTCTATAACAATTGTATTTTTAAATCTATCATTAATGGTTTGCACTAAATTTTCTCTCATACCAACTATAATTCCCTGACTCTAGTTTCTTAGAGTTTGTGCATTATTACCTAACATTGGCTTGATCACAAAAGATCACGTCTCGAAAGACCGATTAGTTTAGTAGACTTTAAAATTCTTGATACATTCATAAGTTTTAAAATACTTTATAAAATGAATAACTACAAAAACATAGTCTCCATAGTCTACACTCATATCCCTTAGACTATCCCTACATGTCACTCATAATATACTTTTTTGCATCCTGGTAAAAATAAAATAAAGAAAGGGGTGATCTCAGATGCTCAGTAAGGATAACGATATAGCGGAAATTTTTATAAATAATCATAAATATTTAAGGCAGTGTATATGAATAAAACAAAAGCCTTTTAAACATGAACATTAGAATAATACAGAAAAGATTAAATCAAAAAATTCCATTTACTTATTCACATGGGTATTCTACTAGTCGAATAATCATATGAAAAACCAATATCCACTTTTATAATGATGGATGCATAATGAGAGGCTTCGTAACCACAGAGTCAGGGCCTTATTCCAAGACTAAAAATAAGATTTTTTCAAGGCCTTGTTCCATGTCAATAGTTTTTCTCATGATACCTACCGATGTATTGGGAGATATAGTGGCCTCCACCCGCCACTTACTTAGTCTAATGCAATCCCCATATGAAATGGTTTAAACATAAGATAAACATTTGTATTAAAACTAGCAAATGAAATGTCAATACATTATCCATAAACTGTGACTGGTGTAAAAATAACACAACAATAGTCAAACATATTGCAAAACATTCAATACAATATAGAAATTTTGTTTCATAATAAATCTAATTAAAATAATCTTAAAATCCATCAAAGGTTGTTGGCATAGATGAAAGCATAAATTTTATAGAGAAATATATCTTTCTATTTTGAACTCATATAAAAGTAATATATTTATAAAAGAAAAAATTTATTTTGAAAATATTATTATAAGAATTTAAGGGAAGCTTCTACGTTGTTATAACGGCTGAAAATAGCCACATCCACCGTATAAGATAAAAAAACATTCTTACCTTAATTTTGTCGAAAAGGTCATAAAGTACCTTGTTTGGAAAACGATAGAAAGATTCCATTGAATAACAAATAAGGTCAAATAAGGGTATAAATGAATTTAACCAATTTTCTATTAAATATACAACATGGATTTGGATGATAAATCGGTCCTAGTAGATAATTATGTGTAATTAACCTCAGTTAGCGAAGAGATTGTGAAATTTTACCTTTACCTTGTACTTTTCCTTTGTCGATGGTATGTTAACCTATTGTATAATAGTTATTTTTTTTATTAAATTATAAAAGAACTATATACATAAATAAGATATCATATATCTTCTTATAATAATTATTTGTTAATAATATTTTAGTAGTATCATCATTTCATGTGATAACTGATTCATTTTCCTTTATATGCATTGTAACGTAAGTAATGTTTTTCCATGATAGGATATATATTATACATATTCCGAATGATGTAAAGTCTGTAAAAATTATTTTTAATCATCAAATAATAATTATTCTTGAATGGATACGATGGGGAAGGAATCTCATCGCGTTCATGGAGACGGTAAACCATATGTACGCATAAGTGAAAATATTATTCGTATGATATTAAAATCATATATTATTGGATAGTATATCATATATAGAATCATTATCATGTTATATTTATTATTTATATCATTTATACTCATTATTATACCCATCCAATTGATGAGGTGTTTGAATGTCAAACTACACCACGACGTGGAGACAGTAATCCATACGTATGAATTTTTGGTGACTTTTTCATTTATAGGATGGATAGAATAATGAATAGGGTTTTAACCCATTTATCATAACATCACAGTATATTTAATATACTGGAGTTATTATTTTAGAATGGAAACAACAAAGAAAGAGGAAGTGGGATATGAAAAGAACTTGAATGTTGTGATGAAATATATACCTCTTCTTTGTGTTCTTATTACTGATTTGATCAAAAGGTCTCATTCGGATGGATTTGTGCCTTATGGAAGGCCTCTAGGATGAAGGGAAGACAGTTGAGAGGATATTTGGGTAGGGGTTGGCCGATCCAAATGGCTTCTAAGGTGTGAATATGATAGAAGGGGGAGTTCCCTTTTATTTCGAGGCAAAGGTGGGAATTGGTCGAAAACCACTCAACCAATTGGTTTTAGACAGGTTTGGGTCACTATATTAAACATATATTTTAGATTTAACTATTAGTTAATTAGTTTGATATTTACCATCTCTCATTGTATTTTTATATTATATGGTTAATAAACAGACTATAAACTTCCAAGAGAACCTTAAGTGGTTTATTAATGACATATATAATATTATTTATTCCCTTTTGTAGAAACATTGATTTTTATGAATATAATATAAATTAATAATATATTTTTTTTAAAGACACTTTTATGTCAATTTTGTCACTATTTGGTATTTGTTTCTTAAATTCACTGTAGATTTTTTACTTCGAAAAAAATTAATTTAATAAACCCTAACATGTCATATTAACTGAGAAAATTAGTATAATTTATTAAAGGTCTCAAATTAGATTTATTTGGATATTAATAATATAAATTATTTTAATCATTCATTAATAAGGTAATTACTGATCATCATTTTTTCATAAATAAATTAAATCAATTAATGTATAAAAATAATAAATAAAATACCATTATGTAGGAAATATTGTTATCTTTCTAGTGAATTTTTATAGTTTAATTTATCTTATGTATAACCCTTTATTAAATATGTGCTTGTTGTGAAACATTGAATTTAACACTTTTAAATATTCTTTAAATAAATTATTAATAAATGTCCTAATCTAATCCATGTGGCCCTAAAGGATCATATTTTATTTATAAGGTTGTTTATGTTTGAAATACACTAATCCAATAGGATTAGGAAAAGTGTAATGGTACTAATAATATCATTTTTACCTTTAATTACCCTATTTACTTTTAACTGTGGAAAATAAAAGTCAAATGTTCCTAGTAACCAAATATTATTTGAATCTTATTGAACCAAATTTTACATACTGATATCAACTGTGTCTTGTTGATTTTTGAAATTCAACACATAGAACCAGTAAAATTATGTCTTATGCAAATTATCAAAAGCTCATAGGTGGTGGGAAGAAGGAAGTAAAAAGCTCAATAAAATATTTATGTATCTAAACATATTCTAAAATAACACCAATGAATTAATTTGAACTTATATAGGTATTATGTATTAATTTTTACCTAAAATTAATTAAAATGAAATAAATAATAATTTAAATAAAATGTCTGTTTTAAACAATAACTGAGTGTTTTTCACTATTCATCTAAAATTGATAGTTTTCAGAAAAATATCAAAACATCACCGCAAGCAAATTTCGAAATTCCATATCCAAAAATGAATTCCCTTTTGAAATATAAAATTGTTAAATTTTTAAAATTGTGTATTACTATTCATAATGACTAGCTTGGTTGGTTGTGGTGTGCCTGAACACGATGTTGCGTACAACACAAGATATTGTATCATTCAAAGAGAAACATACTATGGAAGCTTGGGGTGTTACAACTTCTTACATATTTTATGTATTAAAATTAGATTAATTTATTACAAATAAATTAATTGATTTACAAGATATATATTTCATATTTTTAGTCAGTATAATAAATAGTTTTAATAATTCATAGTTGAATTTGTTGTCGTAATGAATATTTAGAAAGGTAAAAATCCAGTCATTGTGGTGAGGGAAAAAATAGTTAACGAGGAGGATGAAATTTTAGATAAGGCATAAATTATCAGTAATGAATAACTACATATGAAAATTATCTGTTATTTAATGTTAATAATTTTTAATTTTTCATAAAAGTGTGAAAATATGTATTATTTTGGATGAATACAAAATGAATGGGGTTTTATTCAATAATTTGGTTTCCTCATCAAATAAAATTACTTTATATGTTTAATTAATTTTACAAGGAAAATCATATTCTCATTTCTCTAGAACTTTTTATTTTTCAACATTTACCACAAGAAAAATAAATTCTTACTCTTTTTAAATGAATATTTTAAATTCTTGGGTTAAATTATTTTTCAACTACATCAACATATTTTATGGAGTCAAATGATCCACTAGTGATATAATGTAATTATATAATATACCTTTTTTCTAAAGATTGCTTTTGATGTTACATTGTGAAGGTTATTATAAAACCTATTTCTTTTCATGTGTTTATTATGTTATTACAGAGTCATGAATATTCTAATCATGTGGTACAAATATGTATGGTTTATCATTAAATATTGGTTATATATATTTTATCCCTAAAATATATTATCTAAATGTGTTATATATCATGATATTATAAATAATGATTTTTAATAATTCATTATCCAATAAACTATTTTATTAGAACAAAATTTCCAAAACCAATATACTAAAGGATATTGGTGACATTTCCTAATCCATTATACTATATGATTATGGTGATTATACCTACTTCATTATGATATGGGATAATGGTGTTGATTTCATGTATATGAGTTTATGGGATTATTTTTTGAATATAATCCAACAATGATAAGAATTACTATTCATATTTGTATACTATATTATAATGTCATTCCACATGGTTATGTTTTGATTTTAGTGTTTCATGATAATGACTTTATTTTAACACCTAAGACTAATGTTATGAAGAAGTTTATTAAATAACTATTAATTTTTTAGAAATATTCTCATAGTTATGATTATATTATATTATTCACATGATTATATTCCCATCCAGACTTATTTTTATCTTTTTCTCAGTTGTGATATTTTAGTGATATGTACCATGTTTACCCTTATTTAGCATCTCATCTCACCCTTTCATGTATATTCATTTCCCCTTGCTTTAAAAAATATTTTTAAGTATGAAAGCTCTACGAAAGGTATTTTTAGAGAATAAAATTTGGATATATTTTTAATATTGTTAATGAGATATGTTTATTATGTATCTAGTCCTAGAATAATTCAGTCCTTTATAATTAAATGTAATTTATTTTGTGAGTTATATTTATATTAATATAAGTTGATGTCATATTTATGAATATAATGCTTGGTTCACCTAATTTTTAAAAAATATATATGGTTTTATATTTAATTATGTGTTCTTTAGAAAACACAGGTGTAAGAAGAAATATTATATTTGGGGGGATGAAATTATTATTGATGGATAATTAATTTTAATGAAAATTAAGAGTTAATTTTCCCATCCCAAAATATTATTTTATTTATAGTTAATAAATTTATAAATGTGATTCTCCAAAATCAAACATTATTATAGTTATTATTGTTATGAATATAGAGAAGGGTGAACTGGAAATGATTAAGGCGATTGCATTGCTAAAAATTGGGAAACCCTAGATATCAAGCTCATGAAGTATGGGGAGATTAGAATCCAAATAATCACTTCTTCTTTTATATACTCTCATTATAGAAAACCAATGTAGAGAAAGACTGATAATATTATAGATTAATTATATAATCCTATAAATAATATGAAAATTTATTTGGTTAAGTACATGTTTGTGGGACATACAATAAATAAATTAAAAATGGTTCATGCTACAACAAATTCAGATACCTTATTTTAGAGGATATCAATGTGTATGTATCCAATCATAACATGTTTTATTTTACCATATTGTGAGAAACCATATAAAATTAATAATCATTTTAATAATATTTTCAAAATTTTAGGGTTCTTAGATTAAAGGATGTGAATAATTATATTTGTATTCATTCATGTTATTTTCCATTAAATTATCTAGAACCTAAAACAAGTTGATTGGTTTTTTTATCAATCAAATAAATTCTTCTATAAATCTAATAAAAATTTATTTATTTTATTTAATTTTATGTCAAAAAAATACAATTTATAAGTCTGTTTATTAATCATTGGTTTATTTGGATCTACTGGTATTTTAATACTCTGAAATTTGTTTCCCCGTTGATTGGTACTCCAAAAAAGATGAACTATGATATGTAAGTAGACATAATTTAACTATTTCGGATGATTATAAAATAAATAGATCTATATATCCTCCTAATTGATAACTATTTCCATTAAACCAATGATCAAAACTTTAATTTGAAGGAGAAGTATAAATGTAGATATCAAGTAAATTTTTTTTTTTTCATATGCTTTGGTATTTTGAAAGTAAATTTTTATGATTAAAATATCCTAAATCAATTCTATTTTTTTAACATTAATGGTTATAAGTTTATAAAACATAGAAAATTGAATAATTATGAAAATAATAAATGGAATTTAATTTTTTTATTATTTTACACCTCCTGAAATTAATGATTGGGAAGGATATAAAGAAGAATATAAGGATTTTTCCAATAATATTATTCGAAATGAATAACCCCCCCATACTGATATATAAATTTTCTAAATGATTTCATAATGATGCATCAAAAACTACTCCCCCAATATTAACAGATGGTTCCCCCAATAGATATGTGTAAAATATTTTGAATAATTGTTTTGATCCCCATTTGAATTAGTTAGATGTAGATAGGTTATATAATTCTTACCATACAGATAATGGTTCTATTATGATTACTTATGAGTTGCATGATCTAGTTCAATTGGAAATAATGAAAATTGAACTCTATTAAGACAACCCAAAAATTATATATATAAATATTGCATCACTTTTTTGAATATTCAATACATCGGGCAATACTATATTCTATATAATGTTATATCCCAGGGTCCACTAAAAGTATCCCCAAGATGGTGGGTTATGAGTCCTTAATAACACCTCCTTGTATATCAAATTATAATGAATAATATCATGGAAACATTGATCTATGGTGAGGAAATAATACCCTCATATTATAGTGACACAATTTATGTTATCATATATTATAAATATTAGAAGCAAGATATAAAAGATCACACAATGTAAAACATATATGGAAATAAAATATTTTAATTAAACATACATGGAATTGAAATAATAATCAAATGACCAAGGCAGAATAATACACAAAATGATATCATGTCATTTTGATATAAAAAGGAAATAGGGGTATATGGAACAAAAAAATAACAAATTCTATATAAAAAATACACAAGATCGAAGGAAAATTACAATATAATCTCCAATATATATTTGATCCTATACATTGATTCTCCAAGCTATAATAATAATAGATCATGCATACATAATAGGGCCCAATCTCTAATCTATATATGTTTCTATGGTGTCTACATGGGTAACAAATATAGGTTGAGTAGGGTGTGAGATAAACTATTTAGGGCACCGCCAATGATGTTTCAAATAATACATTTAGATTTTTATTATATTAGTGTGTAGGTATAATGAAAAATAAACATTGATTGAAAATAAATACTAGTAAGCTCAGATTTTGATAAGAAACCTAGAATACATTACCTGCATCAATATTGGAAAGAATGATTCTATACACAGTAACCATTTTTATACACGTATATAATTACATACACATAAGTAATCTTGTATATTATTTATATATGTATATAAATTTTATACACGATGAAATATTAAGGAACATACATGGATTATAGGTGATATATGGATGTGGGGTGTAAAATAGGAATCCACAACCAGTCTAACAAGCTATATGTTGCAACAAAGGGTACATTCCAATAATATCATATTAATGTGATGCATATTTCCCATCCTCGGGAAAGTGGGGTGAGTCATCATGCCCAAAAAAATTGAAAATGATTGTGCAACATATCTCCCATCATCCAGATAAATGGGAATGACGTGAGATGTCATTTCCATCACACAATGTAAAGATGCATGAAACAACATGCTCAACAAGTCCCTTAATCATTAGTCATTGGATAATATCCATGGCCTAAGATAAAAAATCTTTAATGTTTTCCTCATAATTATTATAATCATTTGACACAATTTATATATTGGTTCACAATTCATATAATAAAAATATATATATATATAATGTGGCATGGACCTTCCACCCACTATCATTAAATTAATTAAAGATATTTAGTTTATTTTTTAAGCTAATTACAATGTTACAGTCAAGATAGTCCACTTACATGAGGTTTGGGTATTTTAACATTTAAATATATAAAATATTCATTTCATTTAGCAAACACAAATGTGTAGAATTAAACAAGGAATTCAACCTCATATGTTATAATGTGGTTCTAGAAGAGTGGAAAAATCAATATTGATTACCTTAAAAGCGGAATTCGCATTATATAGAATTGTGTTTAATTTTATTTCATGATATAAATTGTAAAAATAATAAATTAACACCTATACATGGAGGGAATATTATAATACCTTCTTCCTTTGGTCTTTGGATGACCAACCATCCAGTATTAGCCATTGATTAAAATTAGTACAGAATAAATTAGAAAAATAGACCATTGACCAAAAATTCATGCATGTGAGAGTATATAAATATAGTGCAAGGGATTTGAAGATGATAGATCAAATAAATTAAGAGTATTTTATATCATACAATTGAAGATTCACCGTTACTAACAATGATGGAAACAATGTTTGGAAATGGGATCATCCAAAATACTACCCATAGCCTATGAGAGATCTATGAGAGAAGAAATGGGTTACACCTTCAATATAGTAGAAAATAATTGTGGCACAATGTTTAAAGTCATTTCAAGTGTGAAAAGGTAAAATAAATCATTTTAATGGGTTATTCACATGATTGGATAAACCATATGCCAACTATGCAAAAACCACTTCCCAATAAACAAACTAGCATGGTCTAGTTGTATATTTTTCTAATCCATGAGCTAGTTATGTGAAAAATGCGTAGTAAATATATTTGTAGCACCAGCATGGGTGTGGGGCTAGGATTCACGATTTCAGAAAAATCATGTGACCTCTTCTATTCATTGAGTTCCCCTCACAGTTAAGTCACACGTTTATCAATAACATTGTTCTAATGATAAATATGAGGTTGTCCCTTTAATTTATGATCTTGTGGGTTCCGAAAAAGCACTCGAAACTCCCAAGAATTTCTGGAGGATATTGGGATCTCTCACTAGTATAGAAAAAGAGCATAAATTTGGTTAAAAATGATTCATATATCAGGAAATTTTGGGCCATTACAACCTCCCCACCACAACGAAACTCATACCTATGTTATCGTTCTGAGTCTAAATAGGGATCTTCAATGAAAATTCCAAGCCATTGGGCATGCACATCAGCCTCTTCTTCATAGGGATCATATTTTATTTGTATCTGATTCAATAACACATTTATTTAAGTAACTCTATTGCCTCAAAGAGTCGTCATGCTCTGATCTATGGTATATACTAGGTACACATCAAAAGAAGAATCCATGTCTAACTCGACCACATGAGGCCATAATAATTGAAACTATTTTGGATAATATCTATAGATATTATACACATGAAAAAATAATGAATATACCAATATATCTTAGTATGTTCTATCTTATAAGTCACTGATATGATTTAATCAAAAACCTCAAAAGGATCGATGAATCGAGGTGGAATCATGACCTGATTCCAAATACATCAATGTCCTACCAGGGTAACACACAAGAAAATCTAATATTTCAACTCAAAATCCATTGTAAGTCAACATAAATCAGAATAATATTTATTCTTGGAATGAGATATCAACACACACTTCCAGATTAGCTATAACTACTTTGAAATCTCATAAATTGGATGTGGTCTAAGCATAGTTTCCTCCCATTCCTCTAACCATCAAAGAGGTAATCAGGATGTCCTACCATATACATCTTCATAAATAGACATCTAGATTGTATCCTAAAATATATTATTGTAATAGAAAAATGACTGGGGGATATCATTCTCCGATGAACCCCCAAAATCAAGGACAAATGAAGGAATTATTTCCTCTAACACCTGAACTATATTCTTTGTATGACCATCAGTCTGAGGGTGATAATTCATGATCAGATGAGCCTATGTACCCAAGGAATTTTCCAACATATTCTAGAAACATGATATAAAACAATAATACCAACCATATATAACAAAATGAAGAGCTCTGTGATGAAATAATACCAATATAACATACAACCTCCCACGCTCATCCATTAAGAAGTTATCTCAAATAGGAAAAAATTGTGTGACATTTTTCAACTGATCGAAAAAAATCCCAAACTATACCTTTGACATTAGGTGATTTGGAAGAAAGTATCACTATACCCATGAAGTCATCATCCCATGTCCACTCATAAATGGATATTTGATGTAAATTTACTGTTGTTAGTTGATGTTCTGCATTCACTTAGTGAAAACTCGAACATCATGTAATAAAGCCAAATATCTCCTATTTCATACCAAGCCACCAATACTGGTGAAACAAGCCTTAGTAGAGATTTTGTACTTTAAGATATACTTACCAGGCTGAGTTATGAATTCCCCATATTATCTCCTCTCAAATTCATTCTAGAAAAAATACATGCCCATGGGTGTTAAATATATCATCCTCATTAATGGTATAACTAGGCGATGTGTCATAATCTTAGATACTATCCCTCAAAACTAATCCATAAAGATCTATAATATTGAAATTTTCTAACAATTCCAAAGGGTATAGCTTACTATTAAATCCATAAACACTTTGTGATCAAGATATCCTTATCCTCAACTTTCATCTCATACAAAAAGTTTATTAGTTTGAACTATGCATAGGCCTACTGAGCCTTCTATGTCTGAGTCTCTCATTTCATTGAATTATCCAATTTATTTCTTTTATAAGGATCATCAGAAATCACAAATTAGAAATATTGCAGTTGTTTATGCCAACTAGTAGTCATAATATTTAGAATACACTATGTAAATATATGTTTAATTATATCATGATCAATGAATACCAAAAAACTCTACCCATATAGATAATTCCTATAATAGGGTAGAGCATTCACAACATCAGCTATCATGAGGTCATTTTTTAGGTAATTCCACTCGTGAGGACTTAAATGATGACACACATATTCCACTATGTTTTCATCATATATTAGAAAAAATATCATAAAAATTCTTAATGTATCATAATAAACTGTAAACATATTCTACCTTGATTTAGAAGAATTGAGATCATTGCTAAATTCATCCTTCCCTTCGACTCCAGAATGGCTCTATCACAATCTGTTGGGAAATCAAATTTCAGAACCCTTATAGCCAATCTCATAAGAGGCGATTCTGGGAATGGTATGTTCTTTATAAATCATTTTTTATATCCTACTAGCTCCAAGATACTCTATATATCAATAATGTTCTTTGTTTATTCCTAGGAATCCATAGCTCTCATCATCTCTCGAATAGTTGGCAGTCCTATCTCATAGATGATTTGACACAGAATGTGGGATTTATCGATCCGAATGTGAAATTTGGTGATATTTGGGTAAATACAGGCTTTCTCATTGTATTCAATGTTATTTTAATATATATTCCATGGTTTAGTCGGGTACCAGAATACACCATTATGTTATCCAAAAATACTACAACAAATGAATCTAGATATGAGAAAAAACCCCAATTCATCAGATCAATAAAAAAATATAGGTTGTGTATGAGATGGAATGAAATTACTAGATACTTATATAGAACATATCATATTTTTATAGATGTATGAGGTATTGTTTGATGATTTGAAACACACTTGAGGATGTTATCATCCTTTTTGAGAAAAAATGATAGTTAAATTACATAGTGAGGTAGTACGTTGTATAAAACTAATTTTCTATGGGTCTTAAAATTTCTTTATGATATCTTAAAAATATATAGGTCGCATCTTATATGGATTAATGTAATCTTTTTCTTTTCTTGACACTAGATCAATGCTGAATTCTACCTCACCCACTAGAGGTATCCCATTAAAGTGGTCAAGGAAGACATCCCCACAATTCTCCACTACAAGAAGGAAAACATTATGGAATATTACCAGATCATCCAGGAAGAGACTATAAATCTAATAAATAACTCTCCACACCATATTATTCTCAAGGAAAAATAAAGATGAAAGTACCTCCCATTATCACTTTATAATTTGTATACCTCTCTCTTGTTTTGTTAATGTCACCCTCTACTGATAAAAATCAATATGATATTGATAGAGAAATAAAAATTTATATTGAGAAATATATAAAACCATATCATGATGATGATGAATAAATTCCCCTTGAATATACATCCCACTAAATCATGGTGACACTGCTTACATCGGCGAACAAACACCAATCGGATACCCAATTGGTTATCAAGTGTCATTACGCCACTAGAGTAATCTATCAGTGGGATAAGACTCTCCCGACATTTCAAAAAAGTAAATATGTGTAATTCACCTATATCAAATAAATAAGACACTGGATTAGATGCTAAATGATTATTACAATGAATAATAGATGGATGAACACTATTCTCCTCTAGAAAAAGATATAGTATATGTATGTGGAATGTACTATGACCCTATGAAACAATGTGACTTCCCAAATAATATTTTCTTGGTTGGCCCTGTAAGTCCAATGTTATGTTCCATATACCTCAACCACCACCTTATCTTGAGTGGCCGATGGTATTATAGAAACTTGCGTGGTGATATATTACAAGTACTTCTCCAGAGTATTGAGTAAGTGTAAACCCTCTATCGCTAGGTATGGGTGAAAAATTCTTCCAAAAACAATGAATATGGCCCTTCTAGCCACATCCTTAACCCTTGACCGAGTCTCACATACCCCAAGGTTCTGTGTGTCCTAGTTTCCTACAATGTTTACATATAACAGAGCTATCATGATGATGTGTTTGAATACTAACACCCCATGATAAACCTCAAAACATTACTGGATTCAACTAGAAGAACCAATACAAGGTCTAAGAGCTGAAATTCCATGGATCCAATGATTTTCTTCCCACAAATTTTATTATGTAATGTGGGTGTAGTTGACTATCTATGAAATAGTGGTCGACCAGAATATGTTTACCTATGATAAGATGGTGTACACTAGCCTATCTGTAAATAACTTCACAATAATTAAATAATCACTAGATAGAGTCAGAGTCAATTTTTCGATCTCAGTAAAGTGGGTAAAAGATTCCATGAGAGACATGTTGTCCTACGACAAGTTCTTAAACACTCTATATTGGTCTGACTGTAAGGTCTGTGGAAATAAGTAATCATATATTATTATCTAGAAATGCATCAATTTCAAACCCCAATGTAGTTAATCCTAGGTAATCACATTTGACCATCTCTTTGAAGAACCACATATCATATTAGTGGAGAAAATGAACCATCACTCTTACATAATCTCCATGTATTTGAATATAAAAATCAACGACTGTAGAAAGGACATGACATCATGAGGTCCACCATCCACCGAAAAGGTGGGAGGATGCTTCTTCTTGAATTCTAGGGTCCACGCTAAAATAATTAGTGTAGGTCAAGAAACTATATTGGTAGACTACATCACATGAAGAAAAACCTCTCCAATTGGACATCTGTGACCTTTTTAGGAATAACATGTTGTTCTATATGTTGCATTATGGGGTAAAATAATGTTGGATCAGGGAAAACCTTCTTCATATCATGGTTTTAATTTCCTTCATTTCATATGAGTCTAGGACATCATGATCGAATAATTCCATAATAAAAAACACTCAACTCAGAAACTAATTTCATATTTAATGAGACTATATATAAACAACTAGGAATGGTATACGACATTAAATGATAAATAGAACACCTATCTTACTACTCTAAAATAAATGTCTAGGTGATAAAGGAAATCCATGACATAAAATAGTAAATGTTTTAGACACCCTAAATACCCACTAATGACACTAGGTTTTGGTCCAGGTATCAAATAACATGATAGAGGTTTTGTTATATAGATTTTCAATTTCATGGTATAGATGAAAAAACCCATTATTTAGCAATTAAAATCGTATTTATTGGTAAATATTTAATTTTTAAAGGATAATTTTTTATTTATGTTCATAATATTGTATATATATCATGGTCTAGTTTAATTTTCCCCATTCCCAATTTATAAAACTTATACTAATAATAAATTGGAATTGGAATTAAATTTAACTCTAACATAGCTTATACATCTGGTACCAAGATGTAACATGTCATATTAAATTATTTTATTAAATTAATTACAATTCTGGATTTATAAAAGTACTTTCTTCATAAATTTCAATTGAAATTTTGGTAGTCAAATCAACTGATGTCGTTTTGATCCATATAACCTTTAGGTACATAACTCACAACATGGTGAATTTATCCATTTAAGGTTTCATAAAAAATATATGTTTAAAAAACTATTTATATTTATTTTATAACATTAATTAATCCAATTATACATCCCAGAAATAAACATTATCATATTCAAAATATATAAAAAGGAATGAATATATATACTATAGACAATGGTCATAGAATGTAAACATGCAATGTTACAATTCATGGAATAAATGTCCTAATGTTCTTACATAGATGAATTAGATGATAAAAATTTCCATAAAAGTTAATGGAAAATTGATGTCCATTAGTGAAATATTGGTAATATTATTATAGTAATAAATCATTTGTTTCACCCAATGATGAAATTGAATAAACTATAACTAGAGAAATGTATAACACAAATAACCCAGCCCATGAAATTTTAGCTTCCACTATACGTGGGTTAGATACTACTAGGATCGGTTTCTTTACAAAATTATAATAAATATAATTATCTATTATAATACAAAAATATTAATAAAATGGAGAAAAATGTATCTGATACGCCTTTGTAATGTTCTGAACTGTGTCCCACTAAAACAATGCCCCAGGTAGTTAGGTCACTTGGCCTCAAGTGTTCTTCCCAATAATCCGAAGGTTATAAACTAGTATTGAGTGTCCATGGTGGTTATATAGAGAGGATATAACCTCAAATCATTGTATAAAAAGAGTTATTAAAATTATATTTAGTAGAGGAATCAGGATATAATAAATATCATAGTGAAAAAATATGAAAAATAAAATAGTTGAACTAATCATATATAAAACTGAAATAAAAATGAAATCCCAAGGGTGAGTAGTAAAAAAATTATGTTATGGAAATATGGTATTCAAAAAAGAATATGGAGTAAATGGAATAGGCATATTCCACAAGATGTTAAAAAACTAAAAATGATCCAAAGAATGATCCAATACTATCATCATTATATGCTCCATCATATTCTTTAATTATCCGTACTATAAGAATAATAGATCAAGAATCCTTAAGAGGGATGTTTCCCATATCGAAACATATGATTATGAATATTAATTGAGTACCAAGGGAGGCCTGAGTAGGGTGAGAGATAAACTTAGTAGGCCGCTACCAATTTCATATAGAATAATCTTTATATTGAAATCTGTGTAGTTTTTATAAAAAATAATGAAAAATAAACAATGATGAAAAATAAATAATAGTCTCCTCCAATTCAAATACGCCACCGGGAAGACTTTACCTTTGTCGACATTAGCTAAACTGAGTCATAAATCAGTAAACATTTATATCCACACACACACACAAATTTTTAATAATGTATAATATATATTCAGTTATATACATTATATATGTGATAACGTATATTGGTATATAGAGGTAAACATGGTGCTAGATTTACCTAAGGCATAACTCTGACGTCCTTAACCAGTATAACTTTATATAGGTTCAAAAAATCGGTAGAAATATTAAATCTAAAAGTAATTGAAGACAACATTCCCATTGTTTGGGATGGTGGGGTGAGTTATCATTCCCAACACTTGATGAAATGGACTGTGGAGGATCATTCCCATCATCCAAAAAAAATTAAATGATGTGAGATGTCATGACCATCACCTAATGTAAGGGAGTTTGAAACACCGTGGTCAATAATTACCTCAATAATTTTTTAGTGGAAAATATCCATGTCATAATAACAATAAACTTTATGTGATTCCACATTAATATCATAATCATTTAAAACAATTTAATCAAGGGTTCATGATTTAGATAATCCAAATGAATAAATATATAGCATGTGGCATGTGATTTCCTCCAAAATCTATTAAATTGAAGAAATCCATTTAATTGATATTGAAAAGAAATAAAAATTTAAAAGTCAAAAAAATCACTCATATGGTGGTTTGGTAAATTTATAATTATATAAAAAAGAGGGGATTTCTTTTAGCTCACCCAAAGGGGTGGATGTAAACGAAACATTCATCATCCCATGGTCTAATGAGGGCCTATGGGAGTTCTTAAACATGGTTCGATTATATTAAGAAGGTAATTATAATTCTAAGGCATCAAAAAAAAATTTATGTTGTGTTCCACATCATAAAATACTGTAAAGTCACATAAATATAGGAAATTACTAAATCACCTACCTTATGTTTGTGGATCGCCACTCATCTAGTGTTAACTTTTGATTTGAAGAAAAAAGATGATAGTAGAAAAGTAAACCAATTCCTTGAATGTATTTCTTATTAGAATGAAACAAATATCCCATGAGATGGGAATATAAATGAAAAAAAAGAAAGTAATAAGATTAGGGATCTTACTATTCAAGATCAATTGAGACTGATAGGGATGAAAACAAAGTTCAGAGGTGGTATTTGTTGAAAATGCTGACATAGGCTTTAGAGATCTCCATAAAGGATAAAATGGGTTACACCATATCTAAATGAGAGAGGAAATGTGTAAAGTTGGTTAAAAAACACTGGTGGATAAAATGTAAATTACACCACATTTATGGGTTCTAATGATTTGGTCACATATTCGGTCAAAACATACAACAACTGTGTGCCAACCATTTCCTATGAAACCCACTCACACGATCTAGGATAATGGCTTTCCTAACCATGTAAAACATGTGTGAAAAGACTCAATAAAAATTTCTAAATCATCCATACATGCATGTATTTTAGTTCACTTGATTTTCAAAAAACCATGTAGCCTATATTGGGAACTAAGTGATCCATATCGTTGAGTCACATGATTATCACTAACTATGCGCTAACTATTTTTCTCGGGATGTCTCTCAAATTTCTAGAGTTCTGGGCTGCAAAGAAGCCCTAGAGACACAAAATAATTTACATAAGCCTTAGGGAACCCATCTAGGATAAAATAATGAATTAAAAGAAATTCATACATTCATGAAAATACATCATTTTACTACATCCCCTCCTTAGAGAAACTCATCCCTGAGTTTTCCTGCTACAAGTAAATAGGGATCATCTGGGAAAAGGTCTAAACACTAAAAATTCATGTGAGGCTCCTTCTCCCAGGTATCAGCATGTACATATTCATTCTTTTATTAAACCCATTGGGAAGTAACTTGCCTTCTTCAGAGAGTATTCATGCTTCGATTCATGATATATACTAGATATTACCCAATGGGAGTGTCTTAATATAAATAAAAATCATTAGGTAATAAATCGTGCGATGGTTCTGGATAATATCAATAGAGCTAAGACATGGGAATGAAAACATACATTGAAAATTATATATGTGAATGTGATATCCTATAACACACTAGTTTCATACATTCCAATAGCTCAAAATGTATTAAGAATCGGGTCAAAATATTACCATTATTCTGAATCAATCAATGGACCTAACTTGGAGAAACACATAAGAAAATATATTCGACAACCTCAAATTCTAGAGATTTTCAGTACTTATTGGTGTAATATTATTTCTTAGAAATATTACTCAACATGATATTCTTGATTAGATAGACCTACTTTGAAGTCTCCTTAACAAGATGTGCTCCATGATGTGCTTCATTTCCAACCTCTAACCAGCACATAGTTGATTGGCATGTCCAATATATAAGACCTCATAAGGAGCTGTATGGATGGTGTGATAAATATGTTATTATATGATAGATTGAGTAAGGGTATATGTTTCTCCCATGAACCCCAAAAATAAAGGGCATACACGTAGATAATTTCCTCTAACACATGGATCACATGCTCTGTTTGACTGTCATTATAAGGGAGATGGGTAATGATCAGAAGAACCTATATATCAAATTCCATCTATAACCCGACGGAAATAGTGAAATGAATCAAGAATACCTATATTATATGATAGATTGCAGAGATCTATGAATACATTATAATTTCAGGACATACATACTCTCTATTTTATCAGCAGAGAATATCTCTCGAATTGGTAAGAAGTGGGAAGCTTTTGTCAACTAAATAATTAAAACAACAACTCTATTGTTTCCTCAAGGTGATCATTGAAAATGATTCTTAATTTCAAAGGATACATGATCCTATTTTCAATTAGTAATGGATAATTAAGGAAAAATTTTTATCATTCACGGATGTTCTATCTTCACCTTTTAAGAAGTGGAACACCGAGTAATTAAGAATGATATGTCCCATTTCGTATAATAACACCAATACTAGTGAGGTTTTTAATGGTATATCATAGTGAAATTGGGATATACATCCCAACCTCAGGATGGATATCCTGGAATCATCTCTTATCAAATGTGTATTGGAACCCATATACACCCATGCATGCATAAAATCCCATCCTCGTCCATGGTCTAACAAATTGATGTATCATCCTCTTAGATAATCATTATCAGGAATAAGCCATTAGTATTTAATAGTTTCCTCATTATTATCCATTTCAGAAGGATATAGTATATTATTAATGGCATGAGGACTTACTGATCATGATCCTCTTGAAGCTCAACATGCATCTTTGAAAATAAGGCTATAAGCCTCCACTCACTGTTGGCCCCCTAAACTATCTATGTCCATTGTTTTCATATGATAGAATCGACCACTACATTTCCTTTACCAGGTGTATCATTAATCTACAAATTGAATGATTGTTGTAATTCATCCATTCTACACTACATATGATTTATATCACACTACATAATGATATTATTGTGTATTTTTTGAATAGTGAATACCACAAAAATGATCCCCATGTAAATAATTCCTCAAAAAACTGATAGAATACACAAGAATACCTTTACCAAGGTTGTTTGTCTGATAAATATTCTCATGAGGATTAAACAAAAGAGACACATATTCCCACAAATCACTCTTCATACATTATATCTTCTCCTAATATGATTCAAGATTCATGAAAATAAACTGTATAGCTTCTACATGGATTTGGTAGAATTAGGATTGACGATGAAGTTAAACTTGCTTTCAACTCATGGAAGGATCTTGCTGAGGATTTTGATAATAAAAACATTCACACCCTTTTTATTTAATATTGTATGAAAAAATTATATTTATGAGAAATAATTGATGAATCACTAGTAATATATGTCAATCCCCATGAAAATACTTATATCAAAGACATTCTTAGGATGATCATAGGAAACCACATTTCTCAACTTCATTGTGTATACTAATATTAAAATATCATAGATAATGTGACCAAGGATGTTTAACTTTCCAATAAAAAATAGGTATTTGGTTATAATTTTAAAAATATAATTTTCTCCATTAATATTCAACATGATCTCAAGATGATTGGAATGATTATGTTTGGTATGATGATAGAAAATGATATTTTACAAAACTTCTTCCCCATATGAATCAATATATGGGTGGAAAACTCAATTCACTAGATCCATAAAAATAGGTGGAATTTTTGTGAGAATGAACTTGTTTATGAGGTACTCATAAAGACCTTATGTTTAAAAAATATATATATACGGTTTGTATGAAGATCTCACACTCACTTGATGAAACACTGACCTTAAATAAATATTTGAAGACACATTTTCTCTTTATAGATTATTAAATATTTCATCTATTTGAGGACATAGATAAATATTCCTAAGTGTTGTTTGGTTCAACTTTTGATAGTCGATAAAGTGCCTAGTGGTACCAACATCCATTTTTAAAAAATTCCATTGGACAATTTTTTTTGATAATAGGTCAGATAAAATGTTTTTCTTACATGACTTTCAAATGGTTACCAATTTTCATAAGCTCTGTAGGATCCATCCTATAAGGATGAATGGACATTGATTCTTCTCCTGTCGTAGTCCCAATGGTTAATTATACCTTTTCCCTAGAGGTATCCTTGAAAATTATGTAGGGAAGTCATCCGTAAAACGATCCAGCTTGAGAGGGAAAATAGTATGGTGTATTCCCTGATCATCCATAAAGATAGTAGATATCTCAGAACTCACTCCATCCATACCATGATTACCAGATCCATCTTAAAACTCATGGACATCCCATTATTCCATGTAAACGTGTCTACATCCCTCTAGTGATGTAATCAAAAAACATTAGTGATAAAAAAAATATGTTCTTGATAGGGAACTTACCAGTCCATCCTGGAAAATTATACCAATCTCATTTAGGTTAGGGGAAAATATATTCTACATCAATAAATATCCTTCAATCTAAATAGGACCCACCTTACGTCGTTGAACACTCTCTTATCAGATACCCAATAAGTTATCTTGTATCATTACCCCACATAAGTACTCTATCTCTAGTTCTGGACTGACCATATTTTTTTAGATCTAATATATTGAGAAAAGACCACGTTGAATAAATTATTCCTTAGAGTTGAAGCTACTAAAGTCTCACCATGAACAATAAAATTTTTGCTACTCTACTCCTATGGAACAGGTTTCAATGAATATAACTATCTCATATCACAACCCTATATTACAACTTCACTTCCCTGAGTTAGCCTACCGTACTAGTGTTTTAATGCCTAAGTCTAATTCCATCTTCCTTGGCCCCCACCTCATCCAAAGTGGATGATGGTACACCATATTCTTAAATGGAGGGATACTATTTTTTCCTTCTGTAGAGCGTGCATTTAGTGTGCACCCTATTTTTTCTAGGTACTGGTAGAACAATAAAACGTAATTACTAAATGTTTCCCATCATACCACAAACACTATACTGACATCGGTATGACATACATTGGGGTTTCATGTGTCCTAGTTTAGAAACATTGGTGACATATAATGAAACATTCAGTATGTTGTGTTTGACTATAGCTACCCCTACAAGTAACCTTAGAATGATGATTTTGACCACTAGATGTCAGACTACCACATCTGTGAGATAAACCACCAAGGATCACACAATCAGCTTCATTCAAATTCTATTTACTATTAATGTTATGGTTGAGATTCTATGAAAAAATTTTAAATCAAAAGATGTTGACTTTAGATCCAATGTTGTTTACCAGACTACCACTGAATCAACTCATAGTGACGATCTCATCATCAAATAGGGTCATAGAAAATATCCAGGGCTTTATAAAATAGGAATAATATTACATCATATACAAGGTTCCATGCTACATGTTAACGAAATCATGATATTGGTCAGCCCTCAATTCTTGGTGATGAATGTTATCATAGAATATCATCATCAAATCCCTCCAGATCATATGATGGTGTGAGTCTGCAAGAGTAATGAAATTCCACAATCACTTTGAGTGGCCACATATAATATAAGCATTGAGATTTATCTTCCTCTCTAGATACATGAGATGATGCTATAATATAGAAAGCACAGATTCAATCGATAACTCACCAGTATGTGGTCCTCCATCACCCAATAAGGATGGATAATGGTGCTGCTACAAATCCCAAGTCAACCGAACCATAGTCCAGGTAGGTTGAGAAAATCCTTCCAAAGGATGGACCATACAAAGTAAACCATCATAGAAATGGGAATCTATGACCATTTGTGAAAAAATAGGTGGGTCTATAGGTGGAACTATGGGAGGTAATAATGTTTGTTCAACATCCACCTCCTCTGAGTAATGGTCTTCACTACATTACTAGAATTTGACTCCAGGCCTTCATGATTTCATGATATAAAAATTCAAGACACATAACTCAGAAATGAATTTAACAATTAAATACTTCCTAGATAATTATCAATGATAGGTACATATCCTTCTATGATAAATATCACACCACTCTACCTATTCCAAAAGCTTTTTCTATGTGATAATGAAAATCCATAATAGGCAACATGAAATGTTAATGAAACACTAACTACCCAAAACAAAGAACATGCTTGGCTCTAGGTATCTTATAACATGACATTGGTTCCATTCTATGTAGTTTTAATTTAATGGTACAGAGGAAAACAAAATTTACTATTCAATTGGAGTCCCATTTAGGAGTAATAATTCTATTTTAAAATCATAACTTTTCTTTTCTATTCACACCCATTTATATATATATATATATATATATATATATATCATGTTCCAGATTAATGTCTCACTATTCTGATTTTATAAAATTAATACTTCAGATAAACTAGAATGGACTTTCAATTTAACAGTCACATTGTGTTTACATCCGATGTAATGATCTAACCAATCATACAAAATTATTAGATTAAATGAATAAACATTATTATTTTATAGAAGTAATTTCTTCATAAAATTACATTGGAATTATAGAAATAAAAACAACTGAAATTATTTTACTTCATGGGCCAGTAGGTACAGAACCGAGAACATGGTATAATTACCTAATTAGGGTGTATTTCTCAATATTTGTAGGGAAAAACATTTTGACTGATATAATAATGTTGATTAATACAACTGTGTATCCTTATAAGAAACATTAGAACATGAAAACCATTCAAAAGGTCATGAATATATATGAATCAAACTACGAACACATAATATAAATTTGACATGAAAAAATTCAAGTCATATATGCCTTAAGGATCCTAAAATGATTAATGAGTTGATAACTCCTATCATTAGCATTCCAAAGAAAAATAAGTCCACTTAAAAATATTTCTAGTATTAATATCTTCGTAAAAAATGTGTGTTTGCAAAAAATACAATGAAATCAATTTTACCATGTGAATTTGAAAACAAAAATAACATATTCCGGGGAATTTTAGTTTCCATTGTATGTCAGTTAGCTTCTCCCAGAAATAGGGTGATTAAAATGTCCAATAAATCATATTATCATGTCTAATAATAAAATAGTATCACAAAAATGAAAATTTTCTATGATACCACTTTGTAACATCCTAGATCTTGGTCAAATAAAATGGTTCCCCAAGTAAGTTGGTCACATGGCCTCAACTGCATCTCCCTATACAAGAGAGTTTGGTGACTAGTAAGGGTGGTACATGGTGGTATGGTGGGGAGGCTATACCCTCGTATCAGAGTGGCACAGTAGATGTAAAAAAACATCTTAAATAGTGGAAGAAATATATAAATGATAGTATAGTGTAAATAAATTTTGATAATAGAACATCTAAAGTAAAAAACCATGAAATTGAAATAATAATAAAAATCATATGGCTTTCTAATACATAAAATAATATCAAGGCATACTAATATTAAAAACAGAACAGGTTGTATAGAGAATATGAATATACCATAAGATATATAAGAAAAAAACATCAAAAGACTACTCCACTAGAATTATGAGAATATTACATGTTGAATACTCCCATTTTACAGGCTATGTGAATAATAGATTAATAATCTATAATATGGTTATTTCCCTGATCTATATATGTAGTAATGAAGTCTGCACGGTTACAAATAGAGAACCAAGTTGGGTATGAGATATGCTTATAAACATACATGAACAAATGTCTAGAAAAATCTAGTATATGTGTTTATAATAGTAGTTTGTATGTATAATGTATAATAAAATTGATGGATAATTAATTCTTGTTGGAATAGGTTCTGATCAGACACCTACATTACATTACCTAATTCATCATTTGACATAATGAATCTGAACTATGTAACTAGAGGTATAATTATATATATACATATATGTAATGAATTATAATATTTATTCAGGTATATAAAATATAAACTTGAGGACATATATAGGAATATATTTGGATACTTGGTGCTAGATGGACCCATGTTGTAACTTTGGCATCGATAACTAGGATGTTCCCATATACTACATTCATGTTATTGTACTTGGTCATTTTTGTGGCCATTTATCATTCAGGAAACATGAAAATCTTCTAGGTAGACTTCACATGGCATGTCATACTTCTATTATTCAGTAAAACCATAGTGCTAGAACTATAAGGCCACAAACATTTATATTTGGATAAAAAATCATGTTGTAGAAAATTTTTAAAAAATTAAAAATATACTTTACACATTTTCACATGATAATATAGCCTATAATCCTTCCCTAAAACATTATTTTAATTATATATTTGTTCCATCTATTCCTTTTCATCACCGACCAGTAGAATATGGTTGTCCCATTTGATGGGGGGAAATACCATCAACACCCTTATCATTTTCATGCACCAAACTGGTGAATAAATGAACATCGATTGGTTATGGATCCATCATCACCACCATCATATCTTGATCCCACCATCGACACTAACCCAAGTCCACATTATCAGTATGTTCCACTAGGAAACAGGTGCACAATAATTTTTTTCAAGGTATTTTTTGAACCACTATACAAAATGAATTTTAGTAAAGAACAAGAGAAGAACTAGGGAAGAAATCTAAAAATCAATCATGAAGAATCAAACATGAACATTGTTCATTTTTGCCTCAATTAAGTTCCATTATAATGAAAAATAGAGATATATATCTTAAATATGACAATAAATCATCATGTTACCATTAATATAATCCCATACACAAAATATGATCAAGATGTGAACCAATCCATTAGTTTATTGATTCATGTTCCTCAAAGTATTGGAAATTGGGATAAATAAACATAAAAAACATCATACCTCATAGTCGTATCAATTACTGACAAATAAAAATCATGTGGTGTAGTCATTTGTGAGATCTATGAACATTGATGCCGTTGAAAATCCTTGTGATAATTATTCAATCCTTTGATCTGATGTTTTTTCCAATACCTCTACAGTTCTCCACACTGGGTTACATTGTTAAGTGTAATTCCCTAAGACACACTCATAATATGTTATTTATAAAAGATTCACAGTTCCCTGCATTGAAATGATTAAATTTATTAATTATATTAATCTAGTTTATTCTTTCTCCCATGATTACTTTTTAGAAAAATCTTGATACTAACTATGATTATTTCACACCCATGGTAAAACATACATTCTAAACACAATGGTGGTTTGATGTTTTTTATTTGATACTTCAATTAAGAGATGTTACACCTTTTCCATAAAATGGATGTGCATGATATTAATATATTTAATAATACATAAATATTAATTCCCTATATATTAGGCCACAAAATCTCACATTGTCTCAGCCCTTATATTTTAAAATATGTCAATGATTACACAGTAAGGAAATGAGACATAAAATTCTCCCATCCATAGGGATTTTAATTTCTATAAGTGGAAATATACTAAAAATATGTGGGTATTGAGATAACATCTGGTTCTCCAACTTATAGTTTTTATCATTAAGATACCAATGTTTCCACCAGTCACACATTAAAAGAATCAATTTCCCACAAATGATCTTATCAAACCATTCCTTGATCTCCGCTGGGTACCATGGAATGATAGATTAATCCTCGATGTCCATATCATCCCAGTAAATAAGATGAGATCTTTCTAGAAAATAAATCCTTAGCTACAACACCTAGAAGACATCTTCTTCCCATTATAACTATGGTGGTAGATCCTAGAGGTATGTCACATCACAGACTCTATGTAGTAATTGGGAAGTGTTGATCAATGTTAGAGATAACATATCGCCCTAGCCAAATCTCAATAACCCATATCAAGTTGATACGAACATGAACACATGGTGTCCCACATCAAAATCCAAAGTCATGCATCGTTGGTTTTTATAGGGCTTCTTACTACTCTATTCAATCATCATACACTACTATATGATCTATTAATTCTATGTAATAGCTCTCAAAAACTCAAGGACATCATTTCTAAGTCACATAGTTCTGTCTAACGAAGTGATGAACTATAGCTTCATAAGTACAAGGCCTCAAATGAATCCAAAATGATGGTGTAATTGAAATTTTTTTATTGTATAAATAATCTATAATGGGTAGAAGATCCTCTAAACTATGACCAATGTACAAAATTCAATCCCAGAAAATTTACTATCAAACATGAATGATATTCTTAGTATGGAAATAAATTTAAGGGTGAAATCATGCTTTTAATGGCAACTGAGTCAGAAGAGTCATCCTATAATCCTATAAATAATCATGATGTGAAATGATCCTCAGGGTATGAAACAGTCATCAAGGTGACTTTGTAAAGATGTAATATCTATTACATGGAAACGTATCTCATGATCTATATATAAATATAATCATGAATATATAGAAATTTGGATGAATTTCAGAGTTAATATATGATTAACTTGATGAGATAATTTCTTTTGTAAATAAATCATATCATTTTCACTATGTCCATATAAAATCAATATAATTTTACTCTAGAACAACAATGGGCAGAGATCAACCTGCTGGAACCTAGTTCTTATCCCTTATTTCTATACTAGTGATCTGTTGAGAGATAAAATATGATCCAAATTTCTTTTCACATGGAAGCCAAAACAATATCCATAGGCCTTGGTACATATTTACTCACCTATTTGTACCTATAAATATTATGTATGAAACTCCCTCGTTATCTCCTCTTACAAAATCCCTGGTACTATCATCCATCCACCAAAAACGAAAACATGCTCCCCACCTTCAGAAAGTTCATCAAGAACATGTTTTATAGATATCAATTTTGGTAAGGTCTCATAGTTGGTATCTCCATTCTGAGATTCCAAAATATACAATAAAATTATTTTGGAAACAACCATATATTAAAGATATGATGAACCATCCTTGTATATTATTGAAAACTGCAATTAGGAAAACTTCTCTAATGGCTCAACAAAACACTGAAAACAAGATCACTATCTTAAAGTATCTCCTACAATGTTCTCCATTGTAGTAGTGTAGAATATATGATGTCCTAGTATTTTAGGTACTATATCCATCACCTCTATACAAGGTTACGATACTTTTGACTGAATATATAATTGATACATTTTAACCAAAGTATATGTTAAACAACTCACCCATAAGGTGTTTTCAACACATATTCAGGGTAAAGAATACCACTTCCAACAGAAGATCGTGTTTCATGTATTTTATTCTTGTGTGGTCTCAATATCTTGGACCCATAGGTGATCCCTGACATCCTATGCATTATAAATCATGAAAATCCTATCTCTGAATAATTTTAAAACATGACATACTCAACACCCTTCTCTCGAATTATCATGTGTTGCGTGGATATAAACCACTTCTAAAACACCTAAAAATAATGTTGGAACAATTAAATCCACATAAAATATGAAAATTTCATATTAAAATAATAAAAGGTACCAATATAATAGGGAAATCATCCACATATCTCATGTAGTTTTCTGCAAATCAAAGGAATCTTCACACCTCCATCACACTCTTGGGTGTATCCAAATATTACACTAACTCAACCATTATAAGGTCAACTACTACATTAACTTCATAGATAAAATGTCCTAGAAATTTAACCACATGAGTCTAGAATTGACACTTTGAGAGATTCACATATTGATGGTGTTACACGAGTGTGTTTGGATTCATCCTTAAGTGTCTCATGTGCTCCTCCTCAGAATATAAAGATCCTAGGATATCATAAATGAACACCAAAAAAATAAATGTCCATGATTGTATAAAATATATATTTCATGATCCCCATGAATACTTACATGGTTTATATTATTCCAAAGGAAAAAAATGTTCCCATAGTGACTATATATATGTTAGCATTCCATCTTTAGTATATACACATCTCATACTCAGTGATAGTAAAATCCTAATGTGAGGTCAATCTTCAAGAACAATGAAACATATATTAACTGATTGAAGTGGTCGTTGATCCTTGATAGATGATACTTATTCTTCATTTTCACCAGTTTTAGGTGTCAATAATCCATTTATTACCTCAAGATTAATTCCTCTTTCTTTGTGAAAAAACCATGGGGCTTCCTAGGGGGAAACATTGGGTCCTAAGAATTTTTTCCTCTATAAATCCTCCAACTAAAAAAATAAAATCATTATTATCCATGGGATTTATATGATATTCTATTTGTGATATCAAGTATTTCATTGAATTTAATTTAATATAGAATTTTATATCTCAGTGGGGAGGTAATCCTAAAATAATCTCAACAAAGACATCCTCACACTTAGCCCCCATATCATGAAAACTGGTAAATTATACCATTTAACAGTCCAATATTAATTCTTTCAAAGTTGATTGTAATTGGATTAAAACTCTTAATCTTGTATCCATCCTCTTCCTCATGAGTCTCATTCTTTCCTATGATGGAAAAAAATCCTCCCATCAACACGGAAACAATCAATCCTCCACCTAAGTAGTCAATATGTGAACGAAAAATGTATAGCCACAACTTGACTAAGATGTTGTTGTGAGGCCCCATTAATGAAACTATGATATCACATAGGATAATATATCCTCCATGCATTATACCAAACTATTGGAAAAAGTTTGTGATCACCGAGTCAAATATGGTAGGAGTTCCTTTATGTATGGGTCAAGTTTGGGACTCTACCAGAACCACTAATTCTCAAATTATGGATATATAATGAAAAGAGTATATCTTTATGATGTCTATAAAAGCAACATTAAAGGTAAAAAATACACATATGTTACCTATACTCATCCATGAAACCTATATATCATAGTAATAAATGGCTAGGATCTACCCTCACCCCATCCACTAACTCTCGGATCATGGAAAGGACAACATGTCTATTGTGGTGGAAACATGTCCAATTGTCTTCCATCTTATGTGACTCTCCCTTATCCTCTTCCAAATAATTCATCCCTAGATCCTACTTGCTCGTAAAACTACTTTATCCTATGTGGAACATCTATTTTCTATATATCATAAATTAAAGGAGTCGTACAATCCCATTTGACATTCCCCTAACCATAAAAAGTTGCACCGCCTACCCCTCGAATGAAGAGACCCATAATGAGATCCATGAACTACATACCCTCAATCCTGAGATAATCTCTTAAACTTACATGAAAATCAAGATCCAATCATTTTTTTGACTAAATATTTATGAAGTCTCATCCCCTGTGTGCCCATTGTTGCACCCATTGTTGGAGTCTTATTTACCTGAAATCTCTATATTAATAAGGAACTCTCTTGCACCATAGAATAAGAAAAAATGTATTGAGGTATCACATTGGTCCATATGAATCTACCTATACCTCACTCAATGTTTCATCCCCAAAATAAAATATACACAATCATATAATTTAGTATCATGAGAGGTTGTTAAACCTCGACGAATACTCATCCACAGTCATGTTACCTTGATGTAGATGGAAATGATTCCTGATGTTTACTTCACACATCATATATCTATATTAATCATCCCTAAAGTGACTCTCATTCACTATCCTTGAAAGGGTGACAATGTCATATTTTATAACCACTATGGTTCTCTAATACCATGAATATCCATGAAGAATTATCACTACCGGGACAAACATATGTTCTATAGGTTTCCGGACACGATCAAGGTCTCATGTAACAACATCGTGCCAATCCCCATCCATATTTTGGTGTTGTGTGATGCTACACATCAGGGGTTTCTAGAACATAATATCATTAATAACACTCATCATGTATAACTCATTGTATAGTACAACATTTACCATATATTACTCATCATGTAGAGGTATGACTAGGTGAAAATTAGAAGGCACGACCTCCTAAACAAGTCCATGTATCAATGACTATTACTCAGGGAACTCTCCTTGGAATCCTACTACTAAATCCTAACTAGAAATTTTCATGGAGGCATAAGGAAATAGAAAAGATAGGAAATGATATTTTACTATATATGTGAAGAAATCGAAAGAAGAATATGGAAACAAAATCAATTCATATAAGATTTATGTAACAATATTTTTTGCAGAAACTAAAGTCTATATGCAATGAATAACAAGGAATGTTATTTGTGTCTTCGATCATGGATATGTCAGATTCCAATCCAACACTATAGAACCTATCATGAAATAAAATCTCACCAAACATCAAATTGTTTCTATAAAACTGAAACCAATCACATATAAATATAGAAATTCAAACTCTAGTTCTAAGATGGAACACTCCTCAATTTCCACTATATCATGACCTGACCATTTAGGGTTGTCTTAGACTATTGTATTATGAGGGGGAATACTATAAATCATCCTATAATAGTCCAGAAGAAGGATAATAGTGCCGAGTAGTCATAAAACTCACATGGGAGGTGTCAGCATATAGTACCAATACACACACAAACAAATTTCAATTCCCATTCAATACAGAAATGTAAAATACTATTGATATTGAATTTATTTATACATTTAAATCCCACAACCACTGTATGATTAGGAATATTTAAAATCATAATGGGATAAAAACAATACCACAAATTTTGTAAAGAAGACCATCCCAGTAGTTAGAGAGGATAATAGTCAAATGTGACTCCTGGAATGAACCAAGACCCGTCTATCCAAAAAATAATCTCTATATTCTCAAAGTCTTCCAAGAAACCCATCGAACCATGGGTCATTTGTATAAGACACGACATGTGCCAGAAGATCCTATATAGTAGTGAGTATAATAATACCCAACAAGATACCCCTGAATCACTAATAATAAAGCACTAATAGTAACAATATCATCACATTATATGTTATTAATAATAGGAAATATACAATATACCTTCTAGATACACCCATGGTAGACACTAATCCCCAATGTAAGGTAACAACCCCCTTTGTAAAACCATGTGATTTTGTGAAATATTTTTATTTAAAATAATTTAATATTATAGATGTTATGTGATACATGTAACACTGTTATTATCTTGTGTGATTCACAACACATAGTGTAGCTTTTCTTACACCCTACGCTGCATTTTAATGAAATCTGACATATTAATTATATATTAGTATTCAATATGATAATTATAAACAAGAAATTGGAGTGGCTATTATGGATATGATTAAATAAATTAGGAAAATATATTTTTTATACGTTATATAAAATATGTTTTTTGGTGTCAAATTAATTATAATTTAAAATAAAAATACATTATAATTTAATGGAAATCATTTTATGAAAAAATATTTTTATCCTCAAATAGGTGTTTTATTTGAATATCTTTAATACATAACTTTTATTGAATGATTTTAATGAAATTGATATATTAAATATTAAATAAAATGATTTGATATCATTTTATTTTTTTTAAATATAATAAATAAGAATAAATCCAACCATATACTTAAAGAAATTATTTATCTAAAAAAATAATTTTTATCGTATTTTGTGAACTTATTTTAAAAATTTCTTCAAATTTTATATACCTTATTTGAAAACAAATAATTTCATAAATCATAATTTCAATATTATTATGTAGATAATTATTGATAATTTTTTAAATAGATATAATTTTACAAGAATAGTGAAAATAATGGTTTTTATTAAGAATTTTATTTTGTTAATGACTAAAAATAATATTTTAATGTGTTTTTAAAAGTTAAAAAATTTCAAATTAATATATATTAATTAAATTTGTGTCTTTTTAATCAATTTCATATTATATTTTTTATATAATGTTTTTAATATATTGTCATTTTTTGATCGGAAAACATTTCTCATCACATTTGTTGGTTTAATTTTCAAATAATGTTTTCCAATATTGTGAATGGAATTTGGAAAAATTGATTCAATATTTATAATCATAATAATATATATTATTTTTCATGTTCAAAATTTTTTTTACCTTAATTAATATTAAAGAAGTAAAAAATTTATTATCACAATTTATGTAAAAATGGTTTTACAAGGGGTTAAAATAAGAAGAGAAAGTGTTAAATGAACATGAATCTTTTCCAAAACCCATTTAATTGAGATATTTAAATCTTATAACCTATAAATATTTATAATATAACATTTTAGATAAATTTTTTTTTGAAATTGTGGAAAAACTTTTTTCTTTTCCAACATTTTCAGTGTGTCTATTACCTCAATTATAAAAGGTCACCCATATTATTTCATCTTTATACCTAAAATACCTATTGGTTCCTCCAATAAAATCTGAAAATAAATTAAATAAATCCATTATATCATTATATAAGAATTATTTAGTTCATAAATACAACCTAATAATCCTTTTGGTCAAAACCAAAATAAGTCTTCTCAAGTAGAGGTAATGTCCCAAACCGAGCGTTATATTTTATTTATTCCTCTACCTCCTTCAATTATTATTAGAAAATGATAATATAATTAACATTTCATATTAGATATAATTTAATTATAATATTTTAATTTATTAATCTAAATCATTTTCCTCTTAAATAAAATGGGATTACAAAACATAATTTATTTGTATAACATACTATTTACTCGGTGAATAGTGTATTGAAATTTCCATCACCATCTATCAGGACTGGATATAATGACAGATGTATTATTTATATTTGATATTTATTATATTATTATACCATTTATATCATAACACAACATCTAACCTCTTATATCCCTACCCACGGGAAAACAATAACATCGCTTGTGTGTATATTGGACTACCGCCACATGATTCGATGTGTTGTGTTTTCTATTTTCATTTTAATAATGTTGAAATAAAGATATATTCAATGAATATATATTATATTTTAAAAATACTTTTACCTATATAATAATTATATCTCATATACCTTATTACATTCCATTTCATGGGGGATGCGATAACATTGTTCATGTGTATAATGGATTATCGCCTTCATAAGCGATGTGATTAATTTTTCACTTATTCATTTAAAATAAGGAAATAGGGAAAATTTAATGAATATTTTTGATATATAATAAATTTAATGTCTATATATGGGGATATATTATTTACCATCATTTCATTCAATCCGTCGAGAAAATGCAAATAGTGTCCATTCCTATGATGACCTAACGTCTCCATGAACGATGTATTTTATTATATATATATAATCAATTATGGGATACTATAAAAACATAAATAATTTTTATATAATATATTTCTATCTTTTCTATCATTTTTAGATTATTAAAATAGGATAAAAGTTAGATAACCAAATAAATTATCAAATCAAAACATACACGAAAAACAATGTAGTTATTGCATGAAATGTGCCTTTAACAAGGAATTGTTAATAAAGAGGTAATAAATGGTTATAAGGATATAATATATGGTATGATATATATATATATTAATATAATGTTTTTAAAAGATTTATAAAAAATATATATTTATCGTACAAGTTGTTTGAATGTGTATGCAAGAAGCTACGACCTAATATATGGTATTTCCCTATCATTTTTATTTTTATTCGATTAATGAAATATTCACTATGTGTTTAATTATGATGTGTATAAACTAAAAAAAATATTCTTTTATTCTTATCATAATATTATGGGTATTTACTTATACATTTTAGGACATCTATTTCTAGGCATTTATAATTCAAAAGGTAACAAAATGTTAAGGGATTTTTATCTAAATTTTCATTCATTGAGATACATGTTATGTTATCCACATATATTCATTTATGTGGTTTATATAACATTATTGACATATATTATCATGAAATTATTAATTATCATTATATAATATTTTTCATTTAAATTTATTCTTTCATGGGTCATAATATTGAAAGAAACCAATGCGGTAAAAGATTTAATTTTCATTAACATCATTTTCACGGATTTCACATGATTATGATTATAGTGATGAAATCAAATGACATATCACTCAACAAAATAATTTATTTTATTCTAAAATTTTGATATCTATAGAATACATCTTTTCCAATGTTTTTCCTCTTGTTATTTACTCTATACTTTGAGTAATGTATAAAGAAAAATCATATTCATTTGAATATTCCGTCAAAAAAACTTTTATTCCAAAAAAATGATATATATAACTGTTTTACATTTTTTAACATAATAAAAATGAATTATTTTAAAAAATTATACTTTTTTTATTTTTAAAAAAATCAGAAAAGAATATTCAAGTAGTTTTACAAAAAATTCTCATTTTTATTTTACTGAAAATGTGAATGGAATATTTGTTTTAACCAGTATCACATGGAAAATATTATAATCAAATATTAATAATACATTGTTTAAAGATTCCATTTTATGTTCAAATTTTTATTTCCAAATTACTTGATTTGTAATTTTTTACGAATATTTATTTTAAAATGTCTTCTTATTAATGAAAATTTGTTTTTCTCAATAAATGTTCGGAGTGATATTTGAAAATATTTTTCTATATAAGATGAGATCATTTGTTGTTTCTTATACTAAACTAGGGATATGATCTAAAGATACCATTCTTATTCAGTCTTTGAATGGTTTATAAATATGATAACATGATGTTTAATAAATACATTTATCTTCCATGGTTTGTACAATGATAAAAATATTATGAAACTTACTTATTTTTTCATGTGATATGTTTTGATGAAGTGGTGAAATGATTAGGAATCCATTTTTTCATAGGTGATGGTATAATAAAATTCTTATGATATCCATTTCCATTCACAAGTTTTGATATTATGATTGTTTTTTGTTATTATGGAACATATATGTTTGATTTTCCTTATGTTAAGGGTGGGAAACATATCTCCTTCCAATGCATTGGGTAAAGATTTATATCTCATGATATAAAAATTAATAGAATGGGGAGTGAACCAAGTCCAGTAGGGGATATTTTACAATATGATAATTTTGGGTGTAAGTCTTTTCTACTAAGGTTGTTTGGTGAGTGAACCCATTCAACTATGATATCCTTCACAAAACCCCGTCACTACTAAGTAAATAATTTATTATACTTATTTATATGGAAAAATTACATCTCTAATGTAATTATTATACTCTCATGTCTTATGTTCTTCGATTTCATGATGAATCAGGTCTAATGAAGTATATATCTTTATTTTTCAACTCTATATTTTGTTATTTTATATGCTGGTTGGGTTTTCAAATGTTAGTATCATAGTCTAATACCCTAATTATCACTTTATGTTTATGTATTTCCATAGTTTACACTTACTAAGCATATGAACTCTATATTTCTTATTTTTTATTCATGGGTTATGAAGAATGGTTTTGAGTAGGGTATTTATGTGAAGAATAGTTAATGGGGAAATCATTATGGGAGAAATTTAATATCTTTCATGAAATAAGAATTTATTTTTTCTAGTATCAAAAGACACAAAACCTATATAGTCTTCAGACATGTATTTTTGAAATTAAATGAATATTCATAAAAAATATGTATTATTTATCTATGAGAAGTTAGGGTCTTTATATTTAGTATCAAATGAATGGTTTAGATAACCATTGGAAACTAAGATGAGAAAACATTAATGAGATCCCAAAATATATTCCTAAGGATATGTATATGGATAAGGCAATGGAAAAGTATAAGGATTATACAACGTATTAGAAAATACATATTAATTTTGGTAAATGATATGGAATGTGGTTTCATTGAAATAACAATTCATGACTAGATATTAAAAGTTGTTGTGGAATAAAAATAGAGGTTCATATGGGTAATAAAATTAAAAATGGTGAATTGAGATGCACTTGATCCTCACAAGTGTATGACAAAATTCCTTGATTCACACAAGGTTAAAAACTCCTGGGGATAAATCATAGAAACTCAGAAACTATTTATCGACAATAACGAAGGAATTGATTAATTACAAAGAATAACCAAGATTAGTACTAAGGTTTCATATATTGAATATTATGTTTGATGATTTAGACATAATATATGTTATTTTTCATGATTATGTGGATTTACCACGTTCATTTTAGTTTCTTAAACAATATATTTCGGGTTATATTAATATGAGGTCACTAAATGGTATCATGTTAACACTAAAACCAATAGAAAATTTAGTGATTATGAGAAAACAAATTGTATGATGATAGGAGAGATAAATATTGTTATTAATAATAATAAAATCTCAGGATATATTATACAAAATATGAAATTAGATGACATTCCTAAATCATCAAATAATATGAAAAAATAACTTCTATGAAATTTTTGGTCTTAATGAATATATTGTAATGAAGATTCATATTACTACATTTCATGATGGAGGTTAGCATAAATTACAAGAATATTTCATTTGGAGGGGAATATGTTATCAATTCGGAAATGATGTTCTTCGAGTGAAAAATTGTCAAGGAGCTAAATGTATTATGTTTGGGGGAACATAGAAATTATCATATTCAATTCCCTAACCTAATAATTAACATATAGTCCATGAAATGACCTATTAAATTTAAATGGTTGAAGTGTAATGATTTAATTTTTAATGTATTGTAATTCATGAATTATGAAACCTATGAGGATTGTAAAGTATTACTTTTTCAATATGTATTTGGAATAATATGTTGAATAGTGTTGATAACCTTGAAATGTGATTTAATGGCATGTTTATATTTCAATAAAATAATATCATTAATGAAAATATAACCATTAATATGCTCCAGAAGTTCAGATAATGATGTTGTGATAAAGAGATTCTTGACATGGATAAATTTAGTTTGATATAATTTATTAACATAGAACTAAATAATTATTCGATGAAAAATAATTTAATGTTATCATTGATCGAGTTGTTTTTTATTTTGAAATTATGGTATATATTCATTAATATATTGTTTTATTTATTTTTTAAAAATAGAGTTAATTTTTGAAAGCATGCATGTTTTTATTATCCTTTTATAGAAATTTAATTTATTATATTGTTCGAGAAGAATATATGATCATGGAATTCAAAAAAATGGTATGTGACATAAAGATATACATTTTTTATTTTGGGGGAGTAATGATAAGTTAAATTTGGAAATTTTGTAACAACATTATATTTTTTTTATCTTAATCATGGATAAAAATATTTTTGTAGGGTTAAAAGGTTAACCATTATGTAATGGGTTATGTTGAACTTTTGTATGTTTCTAGAGATTATTGTAATATTTCACCATATGATGATTTATGCATAACCATTCTAATGAAATTATATTTTGATAAAAACTAGTGATAAAATGAATTAATTATCATTATTTTATGGATATAATTATCCAATAGTGCTTCATACATAAAAAATACATTTTATAGAGTCATATTTGAATTATAAATTGTTCAAGGAATAAACAATGGATGATATCGTGATTATGAAATGGAATTAAATCAAGTAAGTATGTCTTTCCATGAAAATTATGCATCATTATAAAAAGGATCTTGGGATTAATTATTATATTATTACCATCATTTTTGATGATATCAATGATAATTTTCAAACCACTTTTGTTCATGGTTTTGTGGTTGTCGATTTGCATATGATCATTTATTTTCTTGTGAGCAAGGATCTCTGTCACTATCCATTATTATTTAGAAAATATTTTTTATTCCATGTCCAAATATTCATTTCACATCCATGTTTTTCTTATTTGAAATCATAATATGTGTTTTTACATATTATCTTAACACATATATTTCTCTTTTTTAGGAAGAATATTTATTAATCATTTTTATGGTATAGGTTTTCGACAAAAGGATTTCCAAATGTTAAACCCTTGTTTACTATGAACAAGTTATAATTGTGAGGAAGAAATTTATTTAGGTGGGTAGAATGTTACATCGAGTGAGATTTTGAAATAGTTGTTTTCAATTATATATAATATTTTGATATTTTTCATTACATTCAACAGTGATTGTATCATGTTTTACACACAACACTGAGTGTATACTTTATTACATGTAAAGATATGTTTTAACAAGACACAACATACTATTAAAATATTATTATTCAAAATTATTATTATCACATAACTATTGGAATGGTAGGTGTGAATTTTATTAACCAAAGTATTAAAATATTTTTTTTACACATAAATAGAAAATTTATTCTTTGGTTAGAATCTAATTAGAAATGAAAATAAATAACGCATTCGAAAACAAATGAAAATAATTTTATGAATTTTTTTTGCATAGAAATGTTTTTACTCATTAAGGTAAATAAATAATTTTTTTATGATGATACAAATGCAATTTTTATATAATAAATTCAATCAAATATTTTTCATTCATCTTACGTTTTTTGCATTGAAATAGATGAGTATAATTCCAATTATACCCTCAATAAAATATTGCTCTAAAAAGTTGTTTTGTAGAATTTTTCATACTTAATTTAAAATTTAGTTTTCCCAACTTAAGAAAATTTATTTGCAAAAAATATCTTTTTAAAATCTAAATTTCAAAATTATCTTCGAGTCAATGTTTAATAAATTTTTTAAAAGATAAATATTTCACTTAATAGTGAAAAATTATGGTTTTTATTAAGAATTATCATTTGTTTTAAAGAATTCAAAAACATAAAAATTATTTCATTGTTTTTTATATTTATATTCAGGTAAATTATATATCTATTAATAAAATTTATTTCATTGGAAAAATTTTAATAGATTATTTTTGATATATCATCTTTTTAAACTTTTGAACGTTTTCTGTTTAGAAAACCAATTTTTGATCACATTTTTCTGTTTACCTTTATATTAATATTTTATAATTATTTGAATTAAATTTTTTAAAATTGATTAAATATTTGGAGTTATAATATTTCATATTATCTAACATGTTCAAAATAATTTTTTACGATATTTAATAGTTATAATGGTAGAAAATTAATTTCCGTAGTTGAGGTGAATATCAATTTACCAGTGGTTAAACTAAAAATTTAAGGGGTAAAATTTCCAGGAAACTATTCAAGAACCCCTTATATTTACATATTTATACCTTAAAACTCTTAATTTAGATAATTACTCAATTTTTAAAGTTGTTTCATGTGGAAAAGTGGTAAAACCGTTTTACTTTCGAATATTATTAGTGTTTTACACACATAAATTATAAAAGGCCACCCCAATTGTGTTCTATCCAGACATTGAAAAACCATTTATTCATAAACAATTACTAAATAAATTATTAAATTCTAAATTTCTATCATGAAATCCCTATATTATTTAGAACTCAATAATATGAATCTTTTTCATGTAAATAAAATGATGTTTTCTAAAGAATAGGTAACATCCCTAACAAAGAGTTTTATTTTATTTTATCATAAAATTATATTAGTCAGAGTTGATTACTCAAGAGGGGTTTGAATTGAGTATCTATAAAAGTTTCTTTTAAAAAGGATTTTTTTGAAAAATTACACCCAAATTTAAATATAATCAATGTCAACATGTATTTAATTTATAAAATTATTGAATGTTCGATTAATTTCTCAAAAGTTCGATTAGTTCTCTTGTATATAGATCTGAAGATTGGTATATGTTTTGATAACAACATACTGGTTCAAAAAAGATATAAAGACATGTTAAACTAACTATGAATGTTCAATTTATTTTTATGATATGATAATCAAACAGATTAAAACTAAAAAAACACAGTAGAAATAAAAAAGTGGTTCATTCTCAAGCTGAGACACAGTCCTCTCCACTCGGTGATCACCTACCACCAAGTAGTTTAATTTAATAAATTGTCCTGTCTATACCTTGGATTGGGGTATACAACAGCCCACATGGCTTTCCAGGTCAAATCTAACCTATACCATAGTTTTTTGTGGGAAAAATAAAAAACAGTTCACACTTGACCTCTTCGATTATTCTGCATGGTATATAGAAGAGAATAAAGATAGTGATATTGAGGATATCATGGTATCCTCTAGTTATGCATATGAGTTAGTGTATTTTTTAGAGATAGATACACACACTGCTCAAAAATGTAAATAAAATAACACAGAAGAGTTAGTTATATAGAATAGAGTTTAAAGGTCTCTGTGTTCTATGTAATGAAGTTATGGACTCATATAAAGTAGATAGAATGCAGTTTGAGTATTTTTTTGGGATTTTTTCCTCAAACAGAATATCAAAAAATCTGTGGTTTGGTTTTTGAAAGTGTTGGACTCCTCATGTGTTAATTATGTTTTAATGATCACAAATCTCATTACTGTTAATTAATCATGATATTCAGTGCACATCTTGTTAATGCTCTTCAAACTCAAAAATAGGTGCATGTCATGTTTTTATAATAACAAATCTTATGGATGTTAATTACTCTTTTCAAGTTTTATGCATAATCACAATTCTCTCATATATTATCTCTAATGATTAACCTTAACCCATATTCTAAATATCACTGTCTTAGTCTGAATACAATTTTTTGTCTAAGTATAGAGACACTGTGAAGGACTCACCGTGACCAGACACCGTGACCAGACACTGTGACCAGACACCGTGACCAGACACTGTGACCAGACACTGTTTTGATGATCACTGTGACACCGTTTCTTATGCTTTTGTCAATGTTATTTTAAATAATTTTAATGGTCATATTTGTTGTTTTTAATGCAATTAATGTTATTTAATGTTAATTGTTGGATTGACAGGAAAACATATATCATACCTATGAAAAGGTAATCATTCCTACTGCGAGAGCTCGTGGAATATAAAGAAGATTGAGCTGTATTAGAGAATACATGCACGCTTGACACGTCTCGACACATATACGACAATACATGCGAGCTCTGTACTGAACATAAGAACAATCCGGAGAACAAATGTGAATAACACATTGCACGATTCTCAAATAATTTCCATACATGAAATCCTACATTTCTGAAGAACACACGACGAATCAAGAGACTGTAGAACACAAGATGAACTAGGACACTCTGTTTTTCAACAGAAAAACCAAATAAGGACTCTAAAGCATTCCTGCTCAATCCAACAAGTCCAGAGCTACATTGAGAATCACTAGAGCCATTTTTAAACTATACATCTCTGCTCTGTGATTCATTATTTACTTTTCCAGCAGTGTGTGTCTTCTGCTGTATTTTTACTCACACACTGTCTCCTGATCATTAACTTGAGGATCTGTAAATCCTCACTCAAACTCTTACATATTTTATTTCCCACTGGGATAGTGGTAGAGGTCGTGTGTGACCTGAACAGCTGGTTTTCTATTGTTTTGTTTCCCACGAATAACAGTGGTAGATGACCTGGACCTGGACAGTTTTTCTAAAACGGTTGTTAACCCCGATCCAGGGTGTGGATCAAATTCTTTTATATATTTGAGAGGACTATGTCTCAGCTTGAGACTGAACCTCTTGTTATATCTACTGTGTATCTTTTATTTATGTTTAATGTATAGGACATATATTATATTTATTCCCCTGCTATTATTTTAAAAAACAAAATTATTTTGAAGATACTTTGACAGTTATATTAGCAAGTGTTTACACATATTGTAAATTAGTAGAGTAGTTTCAAAAGTTAGTTTGATCTTGTGGTTAAACTAACTAAGACCTAATCAATCTTTGAGAAGCTAAGTGAACATTTACAATCTGTATAAATTTACTAGAGTTTAACATGATTTATAAATCAGGGGATTTTAAATAGACAATAATTTTAACAGAAATTTGAATTGGAACTCAATTCACCCCCCTCTTGAGTGTCCACTCCGACCAACATTTGGTATCAAAGGTTTAGTTTTTTATTGTTCAATTATTTTTTGAAATACTCTATTTTTCAACTGTGATTTTAGTTGCATATTTAAAGATCTTGAATTTAAGTTAGTTCTAAATTTTTTATCTCTTTAAATTGTATTTCTAAAATCCAGTTATGGATAATAGACTAGAGGGTGCTGCTACTAACATGCCACCTTTCTTCAATGGTATCAACTATGCTCAGTGGAAATTTAAAATAAAAATTCATTTAGAAAGCATAGGTTTTGATATTTGGACTTCCATAGAATCAGAATATAAAATTTCCACTACTGCTAGATCCACTTGGGAGTGAACCTACAAAGAGTGCTTACAATAATAATTGTAAAGCCATGTATGCCTTGTACTGTGATTTAGGAGATGAAGAGTTTATCAGAATTTCTGCTTGTAAAAATGCTTTTGAAATTTGGGATACCTTGTGTGTTTCTCATGAAGGAACAACCAATGTTAAGGAAATGAGACTAAAAACTTATACTATTAAATATGATAATTTTAAAATTAAAACTGATGAACCTATTTTTGACATGTATGTCACGTTTAATGGGATAGTCAATACAATTAATTCACTTGGAAATGCAGTTTCAGTAAAGGAACAAATTATGAGAATCTTGAGATGCATACTAGACTGATGGAGAGGCACATCTGTTTCAATCAGAGAGTCATGTGACCTTGCTGCTCTACCTGTTAAAGAACTCATTGGTAAGCTTATGATGTATGAGGAAGAACTCAAGGTGAACAAAGATGAAGAAGATGAACATAGAAGAAAGTCTATTGCTTTCAAATATTCAACTTCAAAGAACAAGGATAAGGAGAGACTTCAAGCTATAAATGAGAGTTCAAGCTGTGAAGACAGTGAAAGTGCTTCTGATAGTGATTCTGAAATGGCTCACATTTCCAGAAGGATTAAGAAGTTTTATAGGAAAAATAAATTCTTCAGAAAATCAAATTACAAAGGAAAGTATGACAATAAGGAACATTGGAAGAAGAAATAGAAAAATCCAGATAAAAGTAATGAAGTTGTCTGTTATGAGTGCAAAAGAAAAGGACATATTAAAGTAGACTTCCCAAAGCTCAAATTCAAGAAGAAATATGATAAAAATGACAGTATGTACAAAAAGGCTATGAAGGCTACTTAGAGCACTTCTGAGGATAGCTCCATGGAATCTAAAGTTTCTAAAACTGAACATAGAAATAAGGAAAACATGTGTTTTATGACAAATACTTCTGAGGTAACAACTGAAACTCCTGCATTAAATTATTATTATTCTAGAGATGATACTGACTCTGATAACATGTCAAAATATGAACTATATGAATATTGTGATATGTTAGAAGAAACCTGTAATGAGCTGAAAGAGAAATACAATGGTTTAAAGAAACTGTATGCTTTAACTATTAAACATAAATCTGATCTTGATATTGAAATGGAAGATAATGCTCAGTTGCTTAAAGAAAACACTGAACTGAAATTATCTAATGAGCAACTCAGAAAGGATTTAGGGAAATTCATAAATGGGAAGGATATAGTAACTCAAATTCTAGGAAAGCAAGTTGCACCAAAATACACTACTGGAATAGCCTACAAACCAGGACAGAGAAAGTTTACTAAGAATAGATTTATTCCTAAATCTGGACAGAATGCTGCTAATTCTAATTCCATACATTTATAGGATTCAACTAGTTATATTCATAGTTTGGGATCTAATAAGGTTTATCTTTCAAAGTCGGTTGATTCTACAACTTTCATGTGACCCATAAGACAAATTTGGGTACCAAAGGCTTTGATTGCTAACCTGTCTGGACCCAAGAAGATCTGGGTACCAAAATCATTTCCTATCTAAATCTGTTTTGTTGGAAACCTGCTTAAAGAGCCCCTGTAGGAATACCTGGTACTTGGATAGTGGATGTTCAAGACATATGTCTGGAGACTTCTCATGCTTTAAAAGCTTAGTCAGGATTGATGGAGGCTTTGTCACCTTTGGTGATAATTCTATAGGTAAATCATCGGCTTAGGCTAGATTGGTAACACTGACACAGTATTAATTTCTAATGTTTTATTTGTTGATGGACTTAGATATAATCTGTTAAGTATTTCTCAGTTATGTGATGATGGTTTTAATGTTAAATTTGAAAATTATTCTAGCAATGTTTTTAATTCTAAAAATGATTTAGTATTTTCTACCCTGCGAAATGAAAATGTGTATTCAGTTGATTTAAATTCTTTTTCTAAGTAGAATATTACTTGTTTGAATGCCTTTCATAAAGAGTCTTGGTTTTGGCACAGAAGATTAGGACACTGCAATATACACTCACTTAGAAAACTTACTAGGAAGAACTTAGTTAGAGACCTACCCAAAATTGAGTTTCCAAATGACAAAGTTTGTAATCCTTGTCAAAAGGGAAAGCAACACAAAATCTCTTTCAAACCAAAGAAAGATGTCTCAACTTCTCAACCTCTCGAGTTAGTTCACGTGGATTTGTTTGGACCATATAGAGTTTCAAGCTTAAAAGGGAAGAACTATGTCTATGTCTTAGTAGATGAATTTTCTAGATATACTTGGGAATATTTTCTAGCTCACAAAAGTGAAGCTTGTTCTTACATTGTTAAATACTCAAAATCTATAGAAAACCTTAGTGGACATAAGATTAAAATTCTGAGAAGTGATCATGGCTGTGAGTTTGAAAATCATGAATTTGAATCTTACTGCTCACACAATGGCTATAGTCACAATTTCTCTGCCCCTAGGACACCCCAGCAAAATGGTGTAGTAGAAAGAAGGAATAGAACCCTACAAGAAATTTCTAGAACTATGCTTAATGATTATGACCTACCTATTTATTTTTGGGCTGAAGCTGTAAATACAGCTTGTTATATTATCAATAGAGTCTTAATTAGACCTATTCTTAAGAGGACCCCTTATGAGTTATAGAACCATAGGAAACCTAAGGTTAACTAATTCAGAGTTTTTGGCTGCAAAGTCATTATTCTTAATACCAAAGATAATCCTGACAAGTTTGCATCCAAGAGTGATGAAGAAATTTTCATATGTTCTTCTATCTCTAGTAAAGCCTATAGAGTTTTCAATAAGAGAACCAAGTGTGTGGAAAAATCTGTTCACATCAAGTTTGATGAAACTGATCCACATGAGCCTAAAACATCTCTTGAAAATCTTGAAGATGATCTCTCGGTTTTGAACCTTAATGATAAAGACAGTGGACCTATAGTTAAAACGTCCAGTTCTGGAAATTTTCCAGAACATGCTTCTGTTGATTCCCAACCTGTTGTTGAACCAAAAATTTATAGCCCTACCTTTACTAGATCAACTAGAATTCTGAAGAATCATCCTTTAGATGTTGTTGTAGGAAATCTTGATAGAGGGACATAGACTATAGCTTCTTTTAGAAATCAGGTTGAACATCAAGCCTTCTTGTCACATCATGAACCTAAAAACATTGATGATGCTAATAATGATGAATTTTGGGTAATTTCTATGCACGAAAAACTCAATCAGTTTGAAAGAAATAAATTTTGGAATCATGTTGAAAGACCTAAGGACACTTTCACAATTGGCACAAAATGGGTGTTTATAAATAAAGTAAATGAATCAGGAAACATAGTTAGAAATAAAGCTAGACTAGTTGCACAAGGCTATAGTCAAGAAGAAGGTATTGACTATGAGGGTAATTTTTCTCCAGTAGCCAGATTTGAAGCTATTAGGATTTTACTTGCTTATTCTGCACATCTAAATTTCAATCTATATCAAATGGATGTCATGAGTGCATTCTTAAATGGATATATTTCTGAGGATGTTTTTGTTGAACAACCACCTGGTTTTTCAATCCCTCATTTTCAAAATCATATTTTAAAACTATCAAAAGAATTATATGGTTTAATGAAAGCTCCACGAGCTTGGTATGATAGATTAAGTACTTTTCTAATATCTAAATGTTTTACAAAAGGAATAGCTGATCCTACTCATTTTATAAAATGAATTTCTAAAGATGTTTTAGTAGTACAAATTTATGTTGATGATATTATCTTTGGATCTTCAAAAAATTCTTTATGTACTTATTTTTCAAAAATGATGCGAAATGAATTTGAAATGATTTTAATGGGTGAACTGAAATTATTTCTTGGTTTTCAAATTTTTCAAAATGATGATGGAATTATTTTAACTCAAAGTAAATATACTAGAGATCTATTAAAACATTTTGGATTGGATAGCACAAAAAGTAGTGACACTCCCATGAGTACCACCTGTAAGATGGATCTTGATGAAAATGGTAAATCTATTGATCAAACCACTTATAGAGGAATGATTGGAAGTCTACTCTACCTGAATTCTAGTCATCCTGATATTATTTTTATTGTGTGTATGTGTGATCATTTTCAAGCAAACCCTAAAGAGTCACATTTAAATCTTGTAAAGAGAATTTTTAAATACCTCAAGCATACTCCCAATTTAGGACTATTCTATCCCAAAGGAAAATCATTTGAACTAGTTAGTTATTCTGATGCTAACTTTGCTGGATGTAAGCTAGTTAGAAAAAGCACCTCTGGAACATGTCATCTTTTAAGAAAGTCACTAGTATCATGGTGTAGTAAGAAACAATATTCTATTGCATTGTCAACTGCAGAAGTTGAATACATAGCTGCTGGAAGTTATTGTGCAAACATTTTGTGGATGAAACACACATTACTAGACTATGGATATCAATTCAGACATGTCTCAATAAATTGTGACAACACAAGTTCTATTAATATGTCTTAGAATCCTGTTTCTCATTCTAGGACAAAACATATTGATGTAAGACATCACTTTTTGAGGGATCATTATCAAAAAGGTGATATCACTTTGGAATTCATTGGTACTGAATATCAACTTGAAGATATATTCACTAAACCATTAAATTATGAAAGATTAGAGTACATCATAAATGATATTGGTATGATTAATCATAAATGAATATTTTACTGATCATAATGTTTAAAACATTACTGTACTTTACTTTACGGTTTTATACATACTGTTTCTAAGTTACTGTTTTATGCTCACGGTCTGACAACTCACTGTCTCACCATGACTATATAAACTGCTCACTGTTCCACCATGATAACAATAAACTATCTCACCGTGATGGCTAGTTTCTTGTCTCACCGTGAGAAGTATGATAATTTTTTATTATTTTTACCCGCATCGCGATAATTTTTATTTCACCTCAATTTGATTTCCCACGTTTGTTTTTTATGACGTTTGGCATTCCCAAATGATAAAACTTAAGGGTTTCATTCGACTCCATACCCAAATTCTCTCCTGAACCTTCTCTTCCCTCTCACCTGAACCTTTAGTGAATGCCAAGGATGAAGCGTCCATCTTCACCCTCGTCTGAGAAGCGCCGCTCTAAGAAACAAATGAGGATACCGAGGATAGCTCTCGAAGGACCTCTAAACCCAAACCCGGTAAGCCTTACCATTGTACCTGAAAAAGATGTTTTCCCTGAATGGTTGTTGTCTAGCAGATCATTAGTTTTTAAAAGTTTTAAAAGAACAAGGATGGCTTGAATGGTTCACTGGATAGAATAGAGCTATTTACCCGAGGCTTGTATCTCAATTCTATTAGTATGTGAAGTTCTATTTTGAGTTTGGAGAAAGATTTTTGGTGACCAGCTAGATCGATGGTCAGAAGTGCTCTTTCTCTTCAATGTTGTGGGCTACAAGCCTAAGAATTCCACATGAAGTAGTGTGTGAAGATTACCAGAGAGACCCTCCTCCAACAACTGACATCTTTGACCTAGAAATCGCTTTGTAAAATTTAACAGGAAATGGAACCAAGCGAAGGGACATAACTGCTGAACTGGATGGGGAGAGAAGACTTTTGTTCAAGTTTGTTCAGAATTTGGTTAGTCCAAGAAAATGAGATTTTTCTGTGACGAAGTATCAGGATGTGTTCCTGATTCACCTGTTGATGAATGGCTAAAATATCAATCTGTGTAAGTATGTTATCAACCATATCTGTGAGCTGATCAATGTAACTTCCAAATCCACCTCCCTGTTTTATTCAAGGATGATTTCAGCCATGTTTTTCTCAAAAGGAATGGTTGGACCGAATGAAGAAAAATTAGAGGACTTTTATTTCTGGCTATCCATGCCTATCATCAGAAGGATGGAGATTAGCTGGAATCCCTAGAAAAAGCATTGGGTTGATGATAGTGATCAACTGTATAAAAAGTTTAATCCTGTTGACTATCCAAGAAGGACTAAGAACCAAGTTGATCCTGGTTTGGAACCAGATGAAGTGACTGAGTACTCATAAGAAGAAGAAAAAGAAGAAGTAACAGAGGAAGCTCCATCTAGAGAATAATCGGTAATACCTCTAATGGAAACAATTCTTGTTGAAGAGGAAAGGGGTGTTATCCCTGCTGAAATACCTCAAGGAGAGGATGTTTTTGTTGAAGAGACTCTTTCTGTTGATAAAGAATCATGTCAGGAAGCTTATATAGTGGAACAATTGATTCCTGAGATTATTCCATCTGCTAAAGAAAGAATGGACATTGCCTTTCAGCTGGAATGGAAAGAGTTTGCTGAAGAGATTAGGGATGATCATGTGGATCTTGTCCATGTTCTTGAACCTCAAGAATCTGAAAGGAAGCACAAGTTGAGGGGGAGGAAACTTGAAATCTTGATATTGTGGAAGATGGATCTGGTGAAGCTTCTCAACCTTCTGTCACTTCCTCTGTACACTCTCGGTATGAGTTCCCAAGATTTTATGATGTGATTGAGTCACAGCAAGTGACTTCAACTAGAATGGATCTTTCTTCTCTGTTTCAACTGAAGTCCTTAGCTCATTCAGAACCAGAACTAGAGCCCCAACCTGAATCTGGATCAGAATCTGGGTCTGAAGATGACTCTGATCCTCAACCAGAATCTGAACCTCTACCTTTACCTGCATCCTTTCCTGGGCTTCATTCCTTTGTAACCAAAGATGATCTGAAAGTTTTTGGCGAGGCTTTGTTAGCTGGTTTTGAGAAAATTGTCTCCAGTCAACCTTGCCCAGTGACTCTATTAAGTAAAGAAGATACATCAATTATCTTGGCAAATATTATCTTGCATATTCAACCAAGGATGATATGAGAAATTCAAGAAGTCCGAGTAGAGAATAAGCTGCTGAGTGCTGATGTTGCAAATCTGAAAAGTATGGTCGCAAGTCTGCAGAATGAGCTATCTGTGAGATCCGAGCCTGATCTTGTTTCTGCCCCTGCACCTGCTGTTGTTTCACCTGAGTCTTCCGACTCCCTCCTTGCTAGGGATATTTTGTCTCAAGTTCATCCTTACCTACTATCTTTTGATGAAAATATTGGAAAAAGGTACACGAAGTTGCTGGAACGCATGAGAAAGACTGTGGAAACATTGAATAATCTTACAGATGAATACACTGGATGTCTGCAAAAAGTTCTGAAATAGCTCAAAGTTCTAACCAATGCTGTCAAGCCTTCACCTGCTTCTGTTCAAACCTCCACACCTTCTTTGGATGATTCTCTGCTGTGATCCATAATTAAGGAAGAATTACAGAATGCCTTCAGTGTCTTGGATCTATCTTCTTTGTCAGAAGTGATTAAGAATAGTGATAGAGCATTGGACATGGTTAGGATCCATTCAAAGATAGACAATGATGCTCAATAAGAGATCTCGAAGAAAATAGATTTGTATCATTCCTAGATTTTCTCTAAAAGTGACATGACAAATCACTATAGATATCTTCTGGAAAATATGAGAATCTCTCTGGTGACTCATGTTTTTAAATATCAAGTTCAGAAACTTTCATATTTCACTAGATTGTTGGACAGATTTCTGGAGAATAAGGATCATTTTGAAAAGGCTATGCAGTATGGTGGTGAAATAATTACTAATTTCATCAATATTTTGAAGCTATATCTTCATGTGCAGAGTACTGCTATAGTTGCTCCAGCTTCTGCACCCCTTAGACTTGGACTTTCTGCCTTAGCATCAACTACCATGTCAGTTAGCCAAGCCCTTTCTCAGATCCGGCCAGTCATTCTTGACCAACCTAAGCCTAGATCTTCTACTTCTCCTACTATGGCTCCATCTGTTTTTGAAGGTCTACCCTTACCCTCATTTTCTACCTATTATATGCATTCTTATACTGCAGCACCCACTCCTGCTGATGATAAAGGCAAGACAAAAATGGATCCCTAAAGAGTTTACCGACTATTTTTCTTTTTGATGGGATTTCATTTCTTGTTTACAGTTTTTACGTATCCTGTACTTTGTATTATAAATCCTTTGTTTAATGACAACTGCCGAGTTTCATTTCCTTTTCTCTACTTTTTGATAATCCCAAATGGGGGAGAAAAACCTATGGGTATCAGTTCTATAATAGTATAAATGGGGGAGAAAAACTGCAAGTATCTGTTCTAAAAAACTGAAAGTATCTGTTCTATAATGGTTTTGCTATGCTAGTATCTTTAATATTACATGTCTTTTATATTCTGCCTATATATGATTTGTGATCATCAAAAAGGGGGAGATTATTGGACTCCTCATGTGTTAATCATGTTTTAATGATCCCAAATCTCATTACTAATAATTAATATTGATCTTCAGTGCACATCTTGATAATTCTCTTCAAACTCAACAATAGGTGCATATAATGTTTTTATAATAACAAATCTTATGGATGTTAATTACTCTTTACAAGTTTTATGCATAATCACAATTCTCTCATATATTATTTATAATGATTAACCATAACCCATATTCTGCATATCACTGTCTTTGTCTGAATACAGTTTTTTTGTCTAAGTATAGAGACACCGTGAGGGACTCACCGTGACCAGACACCGTGACCAGACACCATGACCAGACTCCGTGACCAGACACCGTGACCATACACCATGACCAGACACCGTTTCCATGATCACTGTGACACCGTTTCATAAGCTTTTGTCAATATTATTTTAAATAATGCTAACATTCATATTTGTGGTTTTTAATGAAATTAATGTTATTTAATGTTAGTTGTTGACTTGACAAGAAACCATATCTCCTATCTATGAAAAGTGAATCATTCCTACTTCCAGAGCTCGTGGAATATAAATAATATTGAGCTGCATTAGAGAACACATGTGCGCTTGACACGTCTCGACACATATACGACAATACATGCGAGATCTGTACTGAATAGAAGAACAATCCGGAGCACAACTGTGAAGATCTCATTGCACGATTCTCAAAGAAGTTCCTTACATGAAATCCTACATTTCTGAAGAACACACGACAAATCAAGAGACTATAGAACACAAGCTGAACTACGACACTCTATTGTTCAACACAAAAACCAGAGAAGGACTCTGAAGCATTCCTGCTCAATTCAACGAGTCTAGAGCTACATTGACAATCACTAGAGCCATTTCTAAACTCTACGTCTCTGCTCTGTGATTCATTATTTAATTTTCGAGCAGTGTGTGTCATCTGCTATATTTTTACTCACACACTGTCTCCTTAATATTAAATGGAGGATCTGTAAATCCTCACTCAAACTCTTACATCTTTTATTTTCCACTGGGATAGTGGTAGAGGTCGTGTGTGACCTGAACAGCTGGTTTGCTGTTGTTTTGTTTCCCACAAATAACAGTGGTAGAGGTCTTGGACCTGGACAGTTTTTGTAGAACTGTTGTTAACCTCGATCTAGGGTGTGGATGAAATTCATATATATATTTGAGAGGACTGAGTCTCGGCATGAGACTGAACCTCTTGTTATATCTACTGTGCATCTTTTATTTAAGTTTAATGTATACGACATATATTATATTTATTCCACTGCTATAACATTAAAATACAAAATTATTTTGAAGCTACTTTGACAGTTATATTAGCAAGTGTTTACACATATTGTAAATCACTAGATTAGTTTCAAAAGATAGTTTGATCATGTGGTGAAACTAACTGAGACATAATCAATCTTTGAGAAGCTAAGTGAACATTTACAATCTGTATAAATTCACTACAGTTTAACTTGTTTTATAAATCGGGGGATTTTCACTAGACAATATTTTTAATAGAAATTTTAATTGGAACTCAATGCACCCCCTCTTGAGTGTCCACTCCGACCAACAGAAAGAGTGTAATACATTCAACACTTTGGTGGAGCTATTTTGAGTACAGTTTAGTTGGCCTTTCTCGTCTTATTGATGTTCCCAAATACTCTTTCATAGAGTTCTTAAGACTTTTTAAAAAAATCTAGTGTTTCAGGAGAATATTATGATCTTTTGGTCCTTTTGTATCTATTCAAAGTACACCAGATTGTCCTATTAAATGATCTAGTATGTAATTATTTTATACCCCATGATTCAACTGGCTTGAAGACCTCCCCATGTGTATGTACCTTGTACACTCTACTGAATGTCCTTTAGAAAACATTAAATAACGTTATGAATGTTAATTTCTTTGTATATAACAATAAAAAATAAATTTGAATTAATAATAAAAAATAGATTTCATTACTATTAGTGAGTCACCAGTACATAAGACTTATTTGTGTCAGTCTTTCATCATCAGGCAGTCAGCATCGATGACTCCATATATCTGTGTGAGTTATTTCCATCAGTATCAGTGACTCAATTAAACAAACGGTGAGTCATCCATCGACGAATCATTTGATCAAACAATGAGTCTTTCCTCTTATCAGGGAGACATTTGATCCAACAATGACTCAATTTAACTTATAGTGAGTCCTTGCATTGGTAGCATCATGAAAACGGTTGGTCATTTTCATTGTCATCATGTGCAATGGTTAGTCCTTTGTTTTTTGATGTCACATCCAACTCCGAGTCCTTTGTAATGATTCCAGCTTCACATACATAGTTAATATAGTGAGTACTTTGTATTATTTGTCTATGAGTAAGACATATTTCTAATGGCGAGTCATCGGCTTGTTAGTGTCAGTGTCTCATACAAGGACAATTTTAGATGATATCTCCAATAAATTAACAATGTTATAAATGGAAATTTCCTCTTATTTACACATAGGCAATAAATTAAAATATTGTTTAGATTGGAGAACACATAAATAGATATATTTAAGATAATTTTATTTTATAATATATAATATCTAACATGATATAAGATAAATTTTAATATATGACATGGATTTTTATAATTAAAACTGTTAGTTAGAGATAGTGGCCAACAACATATCTAGTCCAACAATCTCCACCTTTTTGATAAAAAAATTATTGCCTTAATGAATTGAAAAAAGTTATACCCATTTTGGGAGTAAAAAAAATAAGGATAAGAGAAGAATAGGAAAAATAGTAAAGTATGAACAATTAAATTGTATTAAAAAAATGAGTACTTTATAAAAAATAATAGAAGGCAACTATAACAACCCGGCTTTTCATTACACACTTAAACATAATTTATTAGATAAAAAATCACATGATACAACATAAAATACCGATAGGTATAGTTTCTTTGTGTCTTAGGAATATTACATAACAACATAGAACATAAAACACGCAACATCATTGTTGAAAACTTCCATTACATGACAACTCCATTCCCTCGTACTTAGAATTGCATATGATAACCTGAGGACATGCAAAAGAAAAGAGTGAGCTCAAAATCCCAGAAATGGATTAAACATGGAATAAAATGAGGAATAATACATTTTATAAAATAGTAATTTCAAAATATCACAATAGAACCACGAACATTAAGGCTAGATAAATCATGGTAATCATAACATAGAGATTTTGGAACAACACATAACTTGGAATTAGCATGAGCCAAGGCTCATTTCACATGAAGAATTAGTAAACCCTCATTGAACATGAAGCACGAGTAAAACCTCATTGAACATGAATTACCAAGAGTCAACACTAAGAGAACATGAAGTATCATGATACTATACTTTACCAATGCATTGGAGTGCAATTAGGGCGCACCCTTCTTAAACATTTCATTTCATGCATAAGTGCGCCACAATGATCATATAACCTATATCAATCAACACCATATGTTATTCCATGATTAAAGAATATGGAATATATAATGAAAGTAACATTGAATATGTAAGTGTGCATAAATGTGAATACCATTGATAGATTCATGGTTACATTATTCACTACACTATGATAATAGCTTGGAAAAAACATGGTGCAATTTTTGCAGCATAATAGGGTCAAATAAGAACTCATAAAAATGGTTGATGAGAGAGAAAGGGGAGTCTTATCATATGTATATGAAATCAGCAGTAATGTGTTCTTACAAATATATTTCCAAGAAAATTTTATTGAATTTAGATTCATAATACAAAATAATTTCTTGAATGTAATTGAGGAGAAAGAAACTCCTTATGGAATTTTAGCATGGTAACAGGTGTAAATAGAAGGAATTAATGAGAAAGATAGGGGTCTATATTCATTAAAACATAAATAGTGATGTATGGGGGAGGTGAAAAACCATACCCCATAATTAAAATATAAGTTAAAAGTTCATAACAACTTAATGAAAATTTGGAAAAAAAATGAGAAAGGAAGAAAACCCTTACTTGGTGGTGTGATCCCAAAGGCTTGGGAGAGGCATGAGAGAGGCTTCATGGGAGCTTGGGGTGACTTGGGAGGATTCTAGAGAGATGAGGGAATAGGATGGATTAACTCTAAAGGCTTTGAGAGAAGAGGATGTGGGATCTTGGATGTGTTTATATAAGAAAGGAGAAAGAATTATTTATTATTAAGGATTGGGACACCTCACATTAAACTAATCAAAAACACAAACCAGCCCATAGTTTTCTGACAAGGATTTTTCCAAAGGCGAGTGGAAGAAAATATTTTATTAGGTCAATGGCCGAACATCTTAAAATAATAGGATGGCTTATGTGGAGGTGATCCAAACTCTCATGGAAGGCAATTTAAAAAGACAAAATATTTTATAAGTCTCGAAAGGTCCACTAATGCTTTGTAAAATAAATAAAACAAATAAAAAAACACATTACATTAATGGTAAAACATATATTGGCCGAACATAATTTTTATAGTATTTTTTTTACTTCACTATTAGGTCATTATGATGTCATTAAACACATTATATATTTAAATGATATTGAATTTTTACCTAGAAATTCGACAATCTCAGAAAATTATGAAAATATAACCATTGGATAATTTCGTTGTATGGATTACAGAAATAATATACATTGTATCTAAATAATTTTTTAAATATTTCAATTTTTCTTTTAAAATCAATACCAACATTTATCGAAAAGTCATGGGTTTTGAAAAAAATGGATTTCAAAACTTAAAACAAATTACAATTGCATTAAACAATTTATATGATCAAATATATTTAATAAAAATAAATTTAATAATAATAATATTTTATTAGAATATTTTTTATTCAAAAATCCATTAATTAAATAAATTATATTTTTTGGATGAATATTTACTAAAAAAATACTATTTACTCTTTAAAAAACAGTTTACAAACTAAAAATAACAAAATGAAAGTGTATACATTATTATATAAAAAACTAATTAACATAATAATAGTACTAGGGTCTTGTCACATAACCCCTTATACACCACCATAAGACCTTAGGGTAAGGTGCACGATGGTGACTGACTCTTTGGGTGGCTCAGATAACATTGCTCGAGTGGTAATCCATATCAACTTTTACTTCTCTCGTAGGTGGTTTCGCTCGACCTTAAATTATTCAAGCTCATCATTGGTCTAGTCAAGAGTGAATCCCAATGAATCCACCTCTTTTTCAAGCTCTGGAAAATGTGATTCGATTGGGGAAAGTCTACTAGATGTGATCATTGCTTCCTTTTTCTGAGGAAATTGAATTTGTTAAAGCCCTATATCTACTATATATACTAAATTAGGTTTCCTCCATGCCTATGTGTCGCATTCCCCTTAACCCACATCCCCTTCCAATCAATTTCCCTCTGCATTCCATTCCTCCCTCCCACGACACAATCGGGATCCCCCTCACGTGGTCTCCCTTTATCACTCCAAATTACGGTTCCTTCATTGGGCTTCCTTCCACCATCCAGCTACCTTGCACCATCGACCACGCTGCATTACTAGCTTCGGCGACGCCATCCGAGCTTCTCGCACACATGCTCTACCCTGTTCCAAATTGATTTAGGCTTTCGAGCTACCGACGTGCTTCAATAAGAAATGTCGATACAATCTTCCTCTCTTCATTCTCACCTCCCGTGACGTCGTTCAGTGGTCAGCGCGCTATCTACTCTTACCTCCATATAAGGGTTTCGTTGTACCGCCTTACTTCGATGAAGGTCGATGAAATTATCCCCATCCTCTTTGGTTGGTAGTCGGTATTGCTTCATCCTGGTTCAGTTTCTCTCAACGTGACCTACAATCGCTGAATAGAGGTTCAAATTCCACCATTATACCAAATGATGTTTGGCTGTAATATTCCACTATTTTTTTCCGCGTCTATTTTGAATCATTTCACACATCAGTATGCAACTGCAATCCATGTGTGGGTACCTTCTACTACATTAGGGGACACTCGAATTTCATATTTGATTCTATATTTTCTGTATAATTTTTATCTGTTTCATTCATGTTACTGTAACTTTGGTTTATTGCAATCACAGTACACTCCTTCGTCATGTTTACAGAATATTTAGTCCTTCTCTTCTATATGACTTGTTTATATATGTTTTTCTAATTTTACTATTTCATTAATGTCGCTGAAACTTTGGTATAACAGTCATTTAGTGAAAGAATATTTAGTCCCTGTCTTCCATATGTCTTCCTGTAGTGCAATGTTTTTAATTGGATATGCTAATTTCAGATGATTCATTTCTATATAATATATAAAGGATTCTTTCAAGTTGGTATAATTGTCGGTTAGAATAATCACAGCACACTACTGATCTATGGGTTCCATTTACTGTATTATGTGACATTCAATTGGGATATTTAAATGTATATTTTTTTTTGTAATTTCTATATGTTTTTTTGATGTTGGTATAACAGTTGTTCATTGCAATCACATTTCAGTTCTTATTCTGGTTTATAGAATACTTAGTCGCCATTTCATCCAGCTTCACTACATAAATATTCCTCAATATCCATCCAAGTAATTCATTCACACTTTTTTGTATATTTCTTCTTGTACTGCATTATTTTTAATTGAATAGTCTATTTTCGAATGTTTATTTCTATATAACATATATACACTTCTTTCATGTTAGTGTAAGTGTCGTTCAGTAAAATCACAGTACGGTGCCTATTTTTGTTAAAAAGAAATATCATACAGAATTCAAACATGAATTTTCCATCAATTTCCTTAACAGTATATTTTAAATTGAATCTACTTACCCACAATCATATTTTGGTTGCATTCTAAAACATGAAAATTCAACATAAATACAAAATAAACAAAAATGCAGACACCATCAGCATCGAGAGATGCAAGGTTTCAAATGAGACTTCATGTGAGAGAATAACAGATGGGTACAACAGTATTTTATTTCCATGGAAAAATTACATAAACTATATTACAAAATTATAGGTTCCTAACTTCATAAGAAAATCACCCATGGACGAACATCAACTTTGTTCTACTGGTTCATTCGATTCAGTACAACTGAATTCTGACGATATCAGAGGAGCACACATACCACTTTCACCTATACCTACCAATGGGTAGTATAATTTCATTTGACCAACATTTTCATATACAGTCAGTATATTAATTTTAAATAATGTACTCTACTTTACTCATTCTGCATTTTAATTGACAGTGGCTCTAGATTCCGGATCTTCTTTTCTAAATAGTGTTAGAAAAAAAATTAGAAAAATTTATAGTAACAATATTAACAGTACTTCAAGTAAGTATCCGAGTGTTTCAATATTAAATTCCATCTAATCATTTCAATTTCATTCATGTATTGTCTATTCTCCAAAAGAGGATCATGCATATCATTTTCACCTATATCTTTCAATGGTGAGTAATATTACACTATCAAAGAATAGTGAGTATATATATATATTTTACCATGTCATCACTTTGTATGGTTTGTCAACTACTAAATTTCATTGACAGATCATCAAGGATGTGGATCTTCCTTAACAAGCTTTGTTCATGGTAGCAAGAGAAAGCATATATTTGAATATAATGAAGGAAATTATGACCCCTTTGGTAACTACTCCATCAGCGTATTATTGTGAATAAAATCACATTTTGTGTCATATTTATTTAACAGTTTAACATACTATGCATTAATTTCGCTAGGTGTAGACTGATGGAAATATTTCAACTTACCCTTTGTGTGAATCATTATCAGAGTAAGCACAAATCATGTGTTCAAATTCTTTCTAATTATCACATACTGTAATTTGGTGCATACTATGTTTAATATAGATTTTGTTTTACTACTTAAACTACTGGTAGCAAAGCTTATGTTCACAACAGAGGTGTGATGTATATTATAATCATGCTCTATTCTTCTTATATATCTATTGATATATATGTCCATTATTTCGGTATTTCTATGTAATTTGAATTCATAATTTAAACTTGAAAAGGTTGTGTCATCTAAACGGAGTCATGTCTTTTCTAAAAGAGATGTAAAAACTGGGGAAATAAATTCTATAATTACCCATCGAAGATACTATTCAGGTTTGACCTACTACATAATCATCTATTAATTTACAGATAATTTTTATGCATTTTATCACTAATTAAATTAAAATATTGTTGCAGAAAAAATGAAACAACTTCACCTTTCTAAAAAATGAAGGTCTTTTTCTTTTGTATATATATATATATATGTCCATTCTTTCAATATTTCAAATTAATTTGAATTCATATTTTACACATGAAAATGATGTTTCATCTAAATTTAGTCATGTAATTTCAAAAAGATATGTAACAACTTCTAATGTCAATGCTGGAATTACTCATTGAATATACTGTTAAGGTTTTACCTACTACATAATCATCTATTACATTACAGAAATTTCGTTTGCATTTTCTTACTAACTAATTGAAAATTATGCAGCAGAAAGAATGCAACTACTTCACCTTGGGGAAAATGCAGGTCACTATATTATTTTTAACTTTTAATATAATATTATTCAAGTCATCACTATTTTATGTAATTTATACTACCAAGTTTATTAACACCATTCATTTAACCTTTATTCGCCTGCAAAATATGTTAATATTGGAGATCCCTCTAATTTTTTCCAATACTGTGGATCTATCATTTGGTTTGATGAGAGAAATATAAAATGGAGCACCAATGAAAACCCACGATTTGGTGTATGTTGCGTGCTTGTTAAAGTCACTATGCGATTACTATCTTCATGTCCTCCTTACCTTCGAACGTTAGTCTTTAATCAAAACTCTATGGAAGAAAGAGAATTCCAAGAATATATGTATATTTAAAATTATATGTTTACATTAGTGTCAATGGGTGGTAAGTTTTAAAGATCATTCAATAATGGAAGAGCCCCAATTATATTCATATTGAATTGAAAAAACTACCATCGCCTAGGTAGTTTGTGTCCTCCAGAGGGACAACCACCTAGGTTTTACCAGCTATATGTTTATGATACTGCGAACGAGTCTCAGAACTAGATTTTAAACATCAGGTAATATTTATCATGTAGGTTAACACATTTACATGACCATCATGTTTTCACATCATTATTAATTTAATTCATTTTTCATTTTTGGATGGAGAAAATTCAAACACAGTGTTCAATCATAATATTGTTGTCAATATAAAAAAAATGCACCATGAAACTAATTCTTTAGCTCGTCCTTTCAAAATTGAAAAGGTTGTTCTTGATCATAAAGAACATTCAAAATTAAATTTTCACATTCTTAAGAGAAGACAAACATATGCATCGATATACAACTTTCTTACTACTTCAGAGAATGCGTTGCTTATTGTCGTTAACATTGAAGATCTCAAATGTGAAATAGATATTATCATTAAAATAAGAAGTAGTGATTTGTAGTGGATTGATGAGAATAATCACTTGTACCTTACATTTCAATATCCGCTAATTTTCACAAATTGTCATGATGGATATGTTGATAACATTTTTCATCGATGTACATCTCTGAGTACATGTAGAAAGGTTCTGAAAGTTACAATGCGTGAATACTTCTCCTTTCACTTGTAGTGTCGTTCGAGTGATACATAGATATTACAAAATTCAACAAGACTGTTTCAACAATTTATTGTTGATTCTTATACAATTAACGATTCATAGAGACTATCCTCATACGCATCATTCAAAAATGCTTGAGGGTTGAGTTATACAATGGGCTGCAAGATGCTTTTCTTCGAGGTGACCGTGATGGGTAAGAATGCGGGAAGTGAATCAATTTACCATCATCATTTACTCGTGGTCCTAGATATATGATTCAAAACTACCAAGATGCTATGTCAATATGAAATTAGGCAGGATATCCATATTTGTTTTTATTTTTTAAATGCAATCCACTATAGTCTGAAATCACCAGATTTGTATCACGTCAAAATCTTTGTCCTTCAGACTATCTGAACATTGTATCCAGAATTTTCAATATAAATGTTTACCCGTTGCTGAAAGATTTATGAGACAGATGTTTCTTTAGAAAGCCACGAGTAGGTACCTTTTTTAATATAAATTATTTAATGAGACATAATTTTTCTTATTTAATGAATCTGTTGATGAACTGTGTCATTTATATTATTACTTTATGTGCAGTTGTTCATACAATTTAATTTTAGAAACGTGGAATGCCTCATACACACATTTTACTATTTTTCTGTTGAGAGTGAAAAATAGGTACTCCTACCTGCATTGAAAAATTTGTTTATGTTGATGTTCCAGACAAAGGTGACTTACCACAACTTTATGAGGCTCTTAAAAAGTTTATGATGCATAGACATTGTGGTAATAAAGATTGTAAATCACCTTCTATGAAAAATAGAAAATGTACAAATTTTTTGTAAAAACAATTTGCTAAAAGTACAACAGTTGATGATGATGTGTACGTTCTATACTGACGAAGAAATGATGGAAACACAATTGTGAAAAATGGTGTCCCATTGGATAATTCGTTTTTTGTACCATATAATTATTTCTTGCTAATGAAGTATCAAGCTCATCTGAATATTGATGTTTTCAATCAGTCTACTTCCATCAAATATATGTTTAAGTATATTAACAAAGGTAATCATCGTGTAACTATAGCTCTATATGAAACCAACACTACAACACTATCAGGAAGTCATGTCTATGAGATTAATGTGTATTATGATTGCCGATACATCTCTCCTTGTGAGGCCTCTTGGAGGATATTTTCCTATGATATCCACTATATATATCCTCCGGTTGAAAGATTACATTTTCATTTACCAGGCCAAAATAGTGTTACGTACACTGAAAATGATCATATTGTGGATGTGTTGATTAAGGATAATATTTCTGAATCAATACTCATGGCATGGTTTCATGCTAATGTTGGTTACCTGGAAAGAAGATGTCTCACATTCACTGAATTTCCAAATAGATTTTTATTCCACAAATTTGAAAAAATATAGTGTCCAAGAAAGTAGGGGTTCAGTATTGGTAGACATTATTATGTGCCATCGAAAACTGGAGAGCTATATTACCGGCGATTAATGCTCACAAAGATTAGAGGTCTTACTTCATTTCACAGTATTAAAACCCTGAACAACATTATTCATGGTACTTTTCGTGATGCATGTTCTGTATTGGGACTTCTTGCTGATAACAGAGAATTTATTGAAGCAATAATGGAGGAGTCAACTTGGGCTATGGGATGGTCTACGCGTAGACTTTTTTTCAGCATTTTTTCTCAAACAATATGTCTCGCCCAAAAATTGAGTGGCATGAAACATGGGAGCTCCTCAGTGAAGACATTCTCTGTGCACAACAAAATAGGCTACAAATTCCAGTTATATGTTTTCAGATTGCGCAATATATATAATGTGAAATGTGTAGTATTTAATTTAGTAACGTCAAATTCTATATTAAGACATTTTACTAATTAAATAACAATATTTCAGGATTCCATTTATATTTGACACTCAAGGATCATAAAAAACATATGCACGATTTGCTTGAAATAGAAAACCTACTGCAGAGGAATGGTAGATCTCTTCATTCTTTTCAACCAATGCTCGTTCCAGATTCTGAAATTGTCTCTCAACAAAATCAATTGGTAACTAATGAACTAAATCATAACAGAGAGAGTCTTCATAACGAGTATCTGACTTTGCAAAGTAAGCTTACTGATGAATATAATGACATGATGAGTACCATTATGTCTTCGTTAACTACATTCCCTGGAAGTTTCTTTTTCATTCATGGTCATGGAGGCACAGGTAAAAAAATATTTGGAAAGTATTGACATATTTACTATGGTCTTGAGGTAAATTTATTCTGTCAGTTTCATCCAGTGGAATTCCATTATTACTGCTACCTTGTGGGAGGAGAGAATATTCAAATTTTCGAATTCCGATTTCTATTTTGGAAAAATCTGTTTGCAATATTCAACAAGGTAATGATGTCACAGATCTTCTATAGTTAACAAATATTATTATTTGGGATGAGGCACCAATGATTCAGAAGAATTGTTTTGAAGATTTTTACCATACATTAAAAGATATAACGTCGATAAAAATAGAAATGCCTCGAACATTTCATTCAGTGGAATAACTGTTGTGTTGGGTGGGGATTTCAGGAAAATACTTCCTGTCATACTAGGTGGTATCAGAAATGAAATAGTTTCTTCAATTATAGATTCTGCATACTTGTGGAAACATTGTCATGTTATAACACTGATAAGGAACATGAGATTTCATTCCATTTCTTCTATAATTTCAGATGAGGTTCTTGAATTTTCCAAATGAAATTTAGATATTTGTGAAAGTCGCATTGCAGAACCAAATGATGGTTAATCGACAACTCCAATTCCATATGCATATCTTCTTGCTTCGACTGAAGATCTTGTTTCTGAAATTGTTGAACATACTTATACCAACTTAATCTGTAACCATGCTGATGTTAATTATGTTAAAGACTGTGCCATCTTAGCTCCAACTCGAGATATTGATGAAGAAGTAAATGTGTACATGATGTCCCTCCCGTTTTCTGAATACAAATATTATTTCAGCTCATATTCATCTTGTGGGGAATGTTTTGATACAGATAGACCAGAAAACATATACACATCTGATATGTTGAATTTAATTAATGTTTCAGGGATGGATGCCCGTAAAATTACACTCAAAATTGGGGTTCCTTTCATGATGCTTCGAAATGTAGATCAGTCTGTGAGATTATGTAATGGGACTCTCTTGAATGTTACCCACATGGGAGATCATGTAATCAGAGAAGGAATTCTATGTGGTTGTAATTTAGGATATCTTGCTTTCATTCCAAGATTAAATATGACACACTATGACTGTCGGTGGCCTTTCAAACTGCAAAAAAGTCAATATACATTGACTGTTTCTTATTCTATGACTATTAACATAAGTCAAGGACAATAAATGTCTTATGTTGGGTTGTATCATCGAAAACCTGTGTTTTTTCATGGTTAATTATATGTTTCTCTATCTAGAGTCACAACACTATTAGGTCAGAAAATAGTAGTTGGTGATAATAATCCCACAACTTGTGAATCAATGAAAAATGTTGTCTACAAAGTAATAATTCGTAGATTGTGTTTGGTATACGTTAAATTATATGTTAAAATTTCAATGTTTGGTTCTGTTCAATTTATTTATGTCTGATTTTATGAATGTCAATGTTTCTGATTATGATATCTTTTTAAAAAAATTAAAACAACACATTTATACCCAAATGTCGCAATCAATTAACCCTTTGAATGATATCACACCTGATACTAATGAGACATTGAAGATACGAGTGCGTATTTTGAATTTGTGGTGCAACACATCATCCAGGTACTCAAATGATGATGTTTTGATTGCTATGATTCTTGGAGACATACAGGTGAATTCCAAATAAAAATAGTGTTCATACTATCATTCTTCTATTTCATTTCTATTTTCATTTCATGTATACCACATATTTCTCAAGTTGATTTTTATGTCTTTCAATTTTCGACATATTTTGAAATTTTTTTCTGCAGAAACTGGAGATACACTGTACTATTACTGGGAATCATATTCTATCTATGTTCAAAAATATATTGTGGGAAGTGATGTGCTATTTCATACAGAACATGCAGATAGATAGAAATCAATGTACCATCTTAGTAACTAGACATACATTTCGAGTACTATTCACATCAACAACGCATGTTCGGCCATGTGTTGCACCACTAACACATTTCTGTTTTGATTTTACTTCCTTTGAAGACATTATTCAGAGAAGGGTTCCAGAACAACATTTAATAGGTAAACGTTTATTGAGATTTCTGTAACATTTTACCACTATGACTATAATTTTCCTGTTGATCAATACATCATTTTATGGATTACTGTCAACTATTATTAGCTTACAGTACATAATCTTTTCTTATTTATTATATGTTTTAGAAATTATTGGATATTTACATTGATCACATCCTCTTGAAGAACAGGGAAATTGCAATTTCACGATGAAATTTGTCTTACAGGATGAAATGTTAGTCATTACGGAATTTTAGTATGTCTGACCCGCTGTTTATATTTAACATTATGTGGTAAATATATTTTTGTAGTGGGTTACAACTTAAATGCAGTTTATGAGGATACTATGCTAACCAGATGTCATCTTTCTTGGAATAAATTATCGGTTCATCAAATGTTTAAATATTGAAACTTGTCAGAGTTAAGAAATAAAATAGTATGCTCTCTAATAACATAATTCATTATTTCCATTTCGATTATTCAATGTTTTAATAGTTTTAAACTAGTATTCCAACTAAATTCACATTAAAACTACTTTCATACACTATTATACTTACTCCTGCCATTAATGCGATGAAAATCATTTTCAATCTTGATATTTAAGATGTTGAATCATTCCGAAAAAGGTGATCTGGATAGTTTATTTAATTTTCATTTTTATATATATTGTCCAATTTTCACTATATGATAGATGTAGATATTATATTGGACATTTTGGTTTGCACTTTTCAATTTTCAGATGTATGTTTATAATGGAATCTGTGAATCAAAGTCCATCCCCAACAAACCCATCTTCCTCCTCTACACCATTTCTATATTGAAAAAAAAAACTATTTCTGAAGTCAGGAATTGTGATCAGGTATGTAGTATACGACAAATTTTCAATTTAAATTTTGCACTGTAATAGTCTGGATGTACACGTATATTATTGTATAATATCATTATCATCCTTATTCTCAATGTTGGAAAACCTACAATGTGCTTGATTTCTGTCACCATAAAAATTTTCAAACAACTCACAAGTGGTTCTATGATTCATGAAATTCGTGAATGAAAAAAGTGCATAATGTTGATGGAAAAATTTGTTGCAGCAACTGCAAGATATCTGTAACTTTCATTGTTCCCAGGATATTATTGGTTCTTCTTATTAACAGATTATTAATTATTTTATATATAAATAGTAATTAATTTTTCTTATCCTAAATGCATTTGTAAATATATTTATAAATCAATAGATTTCGAGTGCAGCTACTTTTGATTGATTCCACGGACTCCATATCAGTTGTTCAATTTGATAAACAAGTAATGCAATTTTTTAGAAAACCTACTTCAGATCTGCGAGATTATTTTATTCAGGTACTACAAAATAATAAACTAGCATGATGAAGAAATATGTTCGCTTTATTTAAACTAACATTTACTTTTTTTCTTAAATAAGGTTGATGATGATCACGATTATCCTACTAAATTGACTATTTTCAAATCAAAAAAGGGACCTCCTATCAATTGAAGTGTCAAACTATAATATTAAAAATCATCATTGTTCAGTAGAACAAAACTCATACAAGGTAATATTCATTACCGACAACGAAAACTACATCATCGATTTCAATTATAGCTTCACATAATTTCAGGTAGATTCTATTACATATCCTTAATTTCATTAATATGGATGGACTGATTATAGTTATATGTCCTATTATTTATATAAAGAATTGTTAGAGTAGTGGTTGTACAAATGTAAGCAGTGTTCATGAATATATTCAGGTATAATATAATCCATTATCATCATTTTTTACTTCCCTATTTGTAAAGAACATGCAAATGGATTAATGATTTCTTGTTCTTTCATAGGATCATCAGAATGTTGAATCATTTCGACTCAGTGCAAAGGCTGCCTCTATAATTGAAACATCATCTGCGGTATAATCATGTATTCAGGTATATATATATATATTCTTTCTTATAATTTCCTTTACAATCCTTTATTTTCATCATACATTATAATTGATCCTAGATCTGATGCTTCTTTTTACTATGTTCTATATGCAAAAAAAACATACTGTCTAAATTTATTAATGAAGATTTTATTGAGAAATCTCATCATTTCCCCCCTGAAACAGTCAGTAGAACAAGTCAATCCAAAAATATGGAAATCCGAATGAAGGATAAATTAAAAGACAAAACAGAAAAGAATGACTGATATGTTCTACAGATATGAAACGTAATACGATATCATGTGATTGTATCTTATAATTTATTTCCTATCATCTGACATGGTTTATTATTTCTATAGTACATATCAACCATTAGTTGATGTATTTCAGTGCTGGTGGGAGAAGGGGCATGGCAGGGAGGTTGGGACTATTGGGTGCTCGTGGGAAAGGGGATGGGCAGGTAGGAGGGGCATGGTGGGGTTAGTGCTGGGAAGGAGGGAGGATGAGTTGGAAGGGGGGGTGCTGGGATGGGGTGGAAGCAGAGGCTGGTAAGTGGGGAGGGGAGGGAAGGGGTCGGGCAGGGCGAGGGGAGTGGAGGGGAGGGGCTGGGAATGGGTGGGGGTGGTGATGGGTATGATTGAGGATGAGTTGTAAGGGGGGACGAACCTGGTGTGGGGTGGTGCTGGGCATGGGGAAGTCCCTCTGTAATGTTTTGTTATCATGTTTCTGGTTATTATCTCAGTGAATTAAATATATGGATGGTCAAAATTCATATGCATGTGCTGTTTGTTATATACATGTTTTTTTATCATTGATAGTGTATGATGTTCAGTTAGCCCTTAATTTTAGGTTTCCCTAAATTTAACTTTTGTGTGCAGGTTAAACATCATCTTTGGGTGGGGGTGTATTGCATGGAGATCCATGAAGGTATTAAAAGTACATGCTTATGCAATGTTATGAATTATGTTTTTATTGGCTCGTTGGATGGTTTATATGAATGAAATTACACAAAATTTGAAGATCTACTTTCTTAGACATTATTTTTTGACTACAAAAAACAATTCTGTGATGTTATTATTGATATTATCTTACACATATATCATATTTGAAATAAGTTATTCCATTGTGTTATTTTTATTAAAAGGTAAAAACTTATAAACTGTTCAGTAGTCTTTGCTGCATTACATACTTCTATAGTTGTTTTAAATTATGTTTTATATTTCTGATTCCTAATAAATGGTTTTGATTTTGTTTTACATATAAATATAAATAGGATAGATAGTTTGAATCCATTACTTTTAGATGAGTATCTATACTTGATGATGTGTTAAACCATAGTTGCAAGGAATTGTAGGTCCATGATGGAAGAGTTGGTGAGGGGGGACAAGAGGGGGATATCTGGGCACTGGGGAGGGGGCTACTGTGGGAAGGGGCTCGGCAGGGGGGAGGAGGAGGTGGGAGGGTGACCTACTAGGAAGGGATGAGAAGACAATCAGGTTAGAGGTTAGGGGAGACAAGGTGTCATTTAGGGGGAGTAGGAGGGGGGAGGATGAGGGGGGATGAATGGGTGGGAGGAGATTTTGGTTAGTGTGCAGGGGAGGGGAGGGGAGGATGAGGGCAATGGAGAAGGGCCTGGTGGAGAAGAGGCTGGGCAGTGGGGTGATGGGGTAAGGGGTTGGATAGGGGGGAGTGCTAGGGGATGGGGCTAGGTAGGGGGGACTGGTGGGGGATGGGTCTGGGCATGGGGGAGGATAACAAGTGAGGGGAGGTGTTGGGATGGGGTGGAAGACAAGAAAAGGAGGGGAGAGGGGAAGTGTATAAGTCTGTATGGGGGTATTAGGACGTGCTGGGAAATTGGGCCGGGTTTCATGCTGCGCATGGTGGGGGGGAAGGGAGGGGCTGGGTAGGTGAGGGACGACATGTAGAGGAGTGGCGAGGGGGGTTGACATGTTGGGTATGATTTGGGGGGGCAGGGAGGGGTTGGGCATGGTAGGGAGGAAAGGTACGTGATTGTGGAGGGGAGGGGGAGAGCTACAGACGGTGGTATGAGGACGTGTTGGGAAATGAGCTGACAAGATTTCCAGGGGGAGGGGAGGACCTTCACAGGGGGAGGGGAGGGGTTGGGCAGGGGGGAGAAGAGGGTCTGGGCTAGGGGGAGGAGGATTAATGGACAGGTGCCGGCTGTAATGCAGTGATGGGATGGATGGGGGGGGGGTGGACTGGAGGGTGGAGGGAAGGAGAGGGGTAGGGCTGTGACGAAGGGCTAAGCGGGGGACAGGTAATGCCCTAGGCAGTAGGTGGGTATTATATTTTTTCTCCACTTAAACATGTTTCAGATTTTCAAATATTTCATGATTTTTTTCTGATAGAGTATACTCGGTTACCATTTTCTATTAGTTATTTCATTTAGTATTGATTTTTCATTTTCATATTATTTAATTGTTTTCATTGAATTTTTGTACAGTTTTTTTCATAGATGAATATTGTAAACAAATAAGCCATTGGATTATGAAATGATTTTTTTCACCTCACTAGATTAACATGTTTTTTTCATTGTAGTATGTATCATTTAATCATATATTCATTTCTAATTATAGATTTTAGGGATCAATATAACTGTCAAAAAACATGACTAACTGCTACTCTACATCAATGATGCATGGTAGTACTGGGAGGCTTTGGACAACACATTTGGATTACATGAATTGTAATCTAATCTGCACACCTGATGTTATTGAAAATCATTGTTCTTGTTTATGTTTTCAAACATGTATCTTCTACTGAAATAGTATTGATGTTCTCTTATCATTGTTAATTACATTCGATAGTTTTATTTAAAAAGTGAAACTGTATTGATGTTCTGTTACCATGATTCTGTTTCATTGTTGACCTATTTCAAGTATCTACAAATTAGAATTTCATACTTTCTTTTTATGAATAAATTTATAATTGCAATATATTATTTATTAATTTTGATTGATCACTTATCATATTTCTAATGCATTTATAGTTCATATTTCATTTATAAAGTCGTGCGTAGCACGTGTGATGTACTAGTTTATAATAATCTTATGATCACTGTTCAATGGCTATATTAGCAATGATCATAATTGATAAAGGTATTTTGAAATCAAAAAACCAAAAACCAATTATGTTCATTACTTTTACATAACCATATAATATAAAATTTAAAAAGACCAAGAGGAATTTTCATTAATAAAAGTTTGGGTTGTTACAATCATCCTCCCTTAAAAAATTTCTCCCTAGAAATTTCCTTTTCCGTAGTAAAATAGATGAGGGTATCTCTTCTTCATCACTTCCTCTGATTCCCACGTCGCTTCTTCAAAATTTTTGTTTTTGAAAAACACATTGACGAGGGGCATTGTTTTATTTCGTAGGACCTTTTCCCTACAATCCAAGATCTTCACTGTTTGATCCTCGTAATAAAGATCATCCTCCTACAATACTACCTTTGTAGAGAGTACATGTGAAGGGTCTGGTATGTACTTCATTAATAGGTATACGTGAAAGACATCATTTACTTTGTCCATGGTAGGTGGAAGTGATAGTCAATAGGCTACTACACCGACACGATAAAGAATATCAAAGTGGCCAATGTACCAAGGACTTAACTTCCCTTTATTTCCAAACCTCATGACCTTCTTCCACATAGATCTGCAGAGAAACACCATGTATCCAACTTTGAACTCATGGTATCATTGATGGTTATCTACATAGCTATTTTTTCAACTGTGGGCTACATTGATATGTTGCTGAATGGTTTTCAACTTCTCCACCATTTCTTCGACCATTTTGGGTCCTAGCAGCTTACGCTCACTGATTTCATCCAAACATGCCAGTGTTCTACACCTCTTCCCATACTTGGATTCATAAGGTTCCCTTCAGATGATCGAGTGCAAACTTTTCTTATAAAATAACTCAACAAGAAGAATATATTGGTCCCAACCTCCTTTGATGTCTATTTATCACGCTCTCAACATGTCCTATATGAGTTTGGATAGTATGCTAGGATTGGCCATCCGTTTGAGGATGATAAGTCATACTGAAGTTCAGCTCAGTACCCAGAGCATGTTGAAGACTCTTCCAAAACATAGAGGTGAATCTTAGATCTCAATCAGATACAATTAATAGTGGTTCTCCATGAAGCCTTACCACATCCCTAATATATATCCATGCATGTTGATCCAATGAGAAATCCTCCTGAATAGCAATGAAGTGTGAAAACATTGTAAGACGATGTAGAACAACCCATATTGCATTATATCCTTTGGATTTCTTCGGATGTCCAATGACAAATTCCATGGTGATGTTATCCCATTTCCATACTAGTATAGTCAATTGTTCCAACATCCACATACACTTCTTCATCTCAGCCTTCACTTGCTGACACACCAGGCACATTGATGTATACTCAGCGATCTCCTTATTCATATTATCCTGCCAATAATTCTCTCAGATAACTCGATGAAAATTTTTGTTTCCTGGGTGAATAGATAGATTTGAACCTTGTACACCATCCAAAAGACCGTTCTTCAGCTCTGGACTTCATGTGAGACTTAGTCTTTTCACAAATCTCACAATTACTTCTTCATTAACATTAAACTCCAAGGATTCCCCTTTTTCTGATAGCTTTCAATATCTTCTATATCCCAAATCATCCATTTGATCATCCTTTATCCTTTCCAAAAGTGACGGTTGGGAAATCATTTGTGAAAGGATTTTTTATGTTCCCTTTTTTTTTGATTCCTATGTCTATCTTCATCAGACCTAAAAAGATTTTATCATTCTCAATTCTCATCAATAATACAATCACTAGTTCATTTCTACATAGAGCATCTGCCACCTTGTTTTCTTTCCTAGGGTGGTAATGGATTAAGTAGTAATTCTATTTGATCAGCTCTAATCATCTTCTTTGGAACATGTTCAACTCTTTCTGTGTGAAGATAAACTTGAGGATTTTGTGATCTATATATATTTCACACTTATCCCCAAAGAGAAAATACTGCCAAATTTTTAAAGCGAAGATCACCACAGCCAACTCCAGATCATGTGTTGGACAATTATACTCATGTACTTTCAATTTTTTTGAAGCATATGCAACGACTTTGTCATTATGCAACAACACACAACCAAGCCCTTCTTTGAAGAAACACTAAATACAACAATAAGTTATCCACTTATGGGTAAAGAGAGAACGAGCATAGTGATAAGCCTTTTTTTCAACTCCTTGATTCTTTCTTTAGATTCCTAAATCCATGGAAACTTTACTCCCTTCCAAGTTAGCTTGGTAATGGGGTTGGAAAATCATGAGTAATTTCTCACAAATCATCGATAATATCTATCTGACACCAAAATCTAGGGATATCTGTTATCGATGTTGTCCTCGGTCATCCCTCTATTGCAACTCCTTTGAGGGATCCATAGATATCTCATTGCTAGTGATGATATGGACCAAGAATGAGACCTCCTTCAACCCAAACTCACTCTTGATGTACTATTCATATAGCTTCTCCTTTTTCAGGGTCTCTAGTACAGTTCTCAGATGCTCCTCATGGTCCTCCCCGATTTTGGAGTATTTTGGAATATAATTTATAAAGACTACCACAAATTTGCCGAGGTAATCTATACAGACTCTATTCATCAAGTCCATGAAGATTTCGAGATCATTAGTGATTCTGAAAGGCATTACTATGAATTCATAGTGCCCATATCTTGTACGAAAAGTAGTCTTGGATATATCTTCATTCTTCACACTTACTTGATAATATATCGACTGCAAATCCACCTTGGAGATGTATTGTTCTTCACAGATCTTATCAAACAAGTCATCAATTCGAGGGAGAGGATACTTGTTCTTTATTTTAATTTTTTATTCTCACGATAAGCGATGCAAAGGTGCATTGACCCATCCTTCATCGTGATAAAGAGGACAGGTGCACCCCATGGTGAAGCACTTGGGCATATAAACTCCTCATCCAGATTCTTCTGTTGTTGTTTCATCAACTCCTAAAGCTCTACAACAGCCATTATATATGGAGTCTTAGATATTGGACATTCCCCAGGAATAATATCAATTGAGAATTCAACATTTCTTCAAGGAGGAAGACCAAGCAATTCCTCGGGAAACACTTCAGTGAATTCCCTCACAATATGCCTGTCTTCAAGGATGGTTTCTTCCTTGGACTCAATCGTTTGATCCAGATATGCATTCTCATAGGGCAGTAATATCCATTCTTGATATGAATGAGCTAAAGAAGAACCATACTCCTCCTTGAACATGTGCAGAATCTAGGGTCGATTCCCCACATGGAGAGTGATTTCCCTCTCATAGAAATTTATGTTGTATCTATATAAGGAAACCCAATAAATGCAAATAATTTCATCAAATTCCACCCTAGGGAGTATGATAAGGTAATCAAGAAATTTCAATCCACAGATTCTGACATGGGAGGAGTTATATTCATGTGATGCAATGATTTCTCCATTTCCCTTAATCACCAAAATATTTACATCCATGATTTGTGGTGTTGTTGGGATCCTTCTACTAAACATTATAAATATAAAAGAATGAGTAGAACCTAAAACAAGAAGTATGATCTCTATTATAGAATGAATAACTCATGTACCTGACACCACTTTGTTGTTGAGGTTAACATCGGCAGTAGTGATGGAAAAAGATCTCCCTTGCTGCCTTGGTGGTTGTTGGTTACCTCCGAAAACCCTTTGCTAAGGTCACTGATTAGCAGGGGGCCATGGTTCATTGTAGATGTAGCAATGAACAATGTGTTTAGGTTCAAACGAAGTATTCATCTCCTCTGTTACAGCCATGAATTTGTCTAACCGACAATTAATGGCTAGGTTCCCTTCTCATCCACACCTAAAGCATTTCTTCATCCCCTTTAGGAAATTTTCAGGGTGCTTTGTTCCACACCTTTGGAAAGTGGGGTTTTGGATTTTCGTAGAACTATTGGATTATTTCATCGGACCGCCAGAATTGAACTCCATCACACACTTTATATCCCCATGATACCCCTAAGATTCTTCAATCTCCATTTCAACCTTGAGGGCACATCATAGAATTTCCTCATAGCTGTCGATGTCACGGATCACCAAGGATTTCAGTAATCTCAGTTTCAGCCCAAAAAATAAGCAGCCAACCTTGCATTCAGGGGTAACAACAAAGACAAAATCTTATCGTGCAAGCCCTTTGATTTTTTTTCTCATACGCTCTTACAGATTGGTCATCTTTTTCTTGAGGGAACTGAAGTCCCTTTCCATATTATGTCATAGGGTGTGCGGAAAATATTTATCAAAAAACATCTTCTAGAAATACTTACATTTCAATACCTCGATCTACTCCGCATGATTAATATTTTTGATCAGTTTCCACCATTGATCATCTTCACCCTCCATACACTTAGCATCCAGAAGAACCTTCTCTTGGTTGGAATATTGGAGGATGGAAATGATCTTTTCAATGGAGTGGATCAATAGTTCTACATTTGAGGGATCATTTGATCCATTTAATGTAGGAAGCCTTTTTCCCAATGAGCTCTCGATTGAGACGTCTTCTATCTTGGGGGGGGGGGGGGGTTGAACGTTACTCTTGACCCATGTTTATATTCAAAGTTTGAGTTAGCTAAGATAGTATCGTGACAAGGTTCATGATTCCTTCTCCCATAGGATTGAGGATCTCATTAGAACAATCAGCGCATTGATCTTCACATTGGTTGTTAGCTAATGTTCTCCTGTTACTGGCCATTGGCTAGAATAAAAGTAATTTTAGTGGTAAAACATAAAGGGTAATCCAAAGACAAGAATCAAATGACTTATAAATATATTTTATTTCCATAACATATGATTCTATAGGCTTTAATCTATGATATCCATGATTTAATTTATAATATATATTCTTAGGGGAATTTTTTAAGTTCCTTATTAATGGTTTATAATAATATTGTGAATTTACCAAAGCATATCCCCTAGGAGTGTCATAACCAAGAGTTCAGTAAGTCCCATTTTCATGCGCCAGTTCCTATTTTTGTCTAAATCAAAGCAGTGTTATCAGGTTTTACCCTTCGGATACATCTATGCTAGAGCCGCCTCTACATGCTCGTATTCAGACATGGATGTATTTTTCTTTTAAAACACTTAATCAATACTCAAAAAAATGAATTTTTTATTATACTTAGTCTTTTCTCTAAGGATTCACAACAGTTTTCTAATCCTAATCCCAAAATAACTAAACCTATCCTTTGATGCAACTATAACAACCATGCTTTTCATTACATACTTAAACCTGATTTATTACATAAAAAAATTCACTTGATACATCATAGATGATCGAGAGGTCTAGTGTCCTTGGGGATTATGAACCTTAAAGAACAAATTAGAATATAAAACACACAAAATCTTTATTGACATCGTCCTTTACATGACCACTTCATTCCCTCGTACTTATCATTGCATACGATAACATGAGGACATGCATAAGTAAAGGATGACCTATAAATCACAGTAAGGGAATAAACATGTAATAACATGAGGAAAAAAATACATGTTAGAAAATAGGCTTATCAATAGAGCACAAGAGAAACGTGAACATAAAGTCATGATAAAGAATGATAATCATAACATGGAGATGTGGCAACAACACTTAACCTGAAATTAGCATGATCCAAGGCTCATTACACATAGAGCATGAGTAAACCATCATTGCACATGAATAAAGAGTAAATCCTAATTGAACATGAGTTATAATGAGTCGACACTCAATTCAAAAGATGTATCATTATACTATACTTTACCCAATGCATTGGAGCGTTATTAGGGAACACCCTTCTTAAACATTTCATATTATGCATAAGTGTGCCACATGGATCATATAACATGGAACCAATCAACACTATAAGTTATTCCCTGATTATGGATTTTGGAAAAAATACATGAATGTAAAATTCAATTTTTATATATGCATAAAGGTGAATACCCTTGATAGAGATATGGGTATGTTATTCAATACGCTATAATCACAGCTTTAAAAACACAATGCAATTTCAGAAGCGTAATAACGTGACATAAGAAGTCATAAAAATTGATGATGAGAGAGAAAGGGGTGTCTCATCATATATAAATTAAATATATAGGGGTTATATGGATACATGTACCAAAAAATGTAATGGAATATGCATTCACATTACCAAATAATTTCTTGAATGTAAATAATTAGAGAGAAATACCTTACGGAATTTCGGCATAGTAACAGATGTAAATAGAAGGAATTAATGATAGGGAAAGGGGAATACCATAATTAAAACATCAATAGGGAAGTATGAGGGAGGATCAAAACCATACACAAACATTTATAATTTAAATTAAAGTGGTATATCAACTTAACGTAAATTGGTCAAAAATTAAAAAGGAAGAAAACCCTTACTTGGAGTTGTGATCCCAAAGGCTTGGGAGAGGCTTGAGAGAGGATTTGTGAGATCTTGGGGCACCTTGGAATGATTCTAGAGAGAGGAGGGCCAAGTTTTGACGAACTAAAAAGGATTTTAGTGAAGATGAAGTGAGATCTAGGGTTGGTTTATATAGGCAAAGAGAGAGAAGTATTTATTATTTAGGTTTGGGACACCTCACATTAAACTAATCAAAACCACAATCCAGCCCATGGTTTTTGCAAATTGTTTTTTCCAAAGGGGAGTGGAAAATAAATTAATAAGTTCAATGGCCTAACTTATTAAAATAATATGGTGGATTATGTGGAGGTGAGTCACACTCCCATTGAAAACAATTTTAAAAGAAAAAATGAGTTATAATTCTTGAATGGTCCAGTAACGTATTGTAAAATAAATCAATCAAATCTAAAATCAAAATATATTAATGTTAAAACATATATATTCCGAACATAATATTTATAGTATTTTATTACATCACAATTGGGTCATTAGGATGTCCTAAATCACATTATATATCTAAACGATATTTAATTTTCACCCAAAAATTCGACGGTATCCGAAAATTATGAAAATATCACCATTGGATAATTTCCCCATCCTGAATCCAGAACTAATATTCATTTTACCTAAATAATTTTCTAAATATGGTAATATTAAATTTAAAAATAAATACTGACATTTATAAAAAATTCATGGGTTTTGACAAAAATTTCTTTCATACCTTAATAAAAATCACAATTATATTCATAAAATTATACGATAATTTATATTTAATAAAATTTAAATTAATAATGATAATATTTTATTAAAATATTATTTAACTCATATATCAGTTAATTCATTGAAATAGATTTTTTAGTTGAATGTGAACAAAAATACTATTTTCTCGTTAAAAAGCAATATACCAAGTAACAATAATAAAATGAAGTTATATTATTTATTATATACAAAAATAACGTACATAATCATAGTTCTAGTTTCATGTTGCATAACCCCTTCAAATACCCGCATAAGACCTTAGAGTATGGTGCGCGATGGTGATAGACTCTTGGGTGGCTCGGATAACATTGATCGAGTGGTAATCTTTATCAACTTCCACTAATCTCAATGGTGGTTCCACTTGAGCTTAATGTATTGAAGCTCGGCTTGGGCTTGGTCATGAGTGAAGACAAATGACGCCACCTCCTTTTCGAACTCTGATAAATAGGCTTGTTATGGGGAAAGTCTACTGGATGAGGCCATCACTTCATTTGACTATGTAAATTGGATTTGTTAAAGCCCTATATTTATACTAATAATGTTATCAATATTGAACGACTATATTAGAAAAGATCACAATTATTAACGGTATTTTAAAATCAAAAAACATAAAACCGTGGAAGATCATACGTTTTAAAAAACCATATAATAAGTCATTTAAAATGACCAAGAGGAATTTTCATTAATGAATGTTTGGGTCATTAATACAACCCTAAAATGTAAAAAATAGTCCACACTACATGATCAATATGTAGGGTTAAGGGGTGCCTTCCCCATATCCAGAAGAATCTAGAGAAGGTTGAGCAGGAGGGGTAGGCAGAGGAGAAGGATGGTCACAATGGATTGTGAGAGGAGGGAAATGCACTTCATTAGGAACTATAGAATAAAGGGTATGTTTTGGTGAGAAAAAACCTGATATGGAACCTTTTCTATGATGACTTGCCTAGTGTGAGATACAACATGAGAAACAGACAATTTGAGGATGAACAGCCGTAGAAGTAACAAGACAGAGAGTTACAGCAGGATGTACTACAATTGCTTCACTCTAGACAAGAATATTCGGTTATTACATCTTGATGAAGTGTTAAATGATCTCTTCACCATAGGCCATTTCCTTATAAAAATCCTACCTTCTTCTTATAAACCTATCCAACAAAAAAGTAAATTCAATGAGATTCTAAATTGGTTCCTTACTGTCCATTGTTACTAGAGGAAGAGTATGATTTGTGGCAATGTACATGAACAGACTATTCATTTAGTGCTTTGTGATGAGTTTGGAGAAAAACTCATTAATCCTTTTAGTCAAATCATTCTTAAAGTGAGAATCACACCATGTATAATACATGAATTGATCATGAAATTTATCTAAAGTATCATTGAATTTTTACATACATGAAATCTGATCATACAACTCCTCTTTATACATTGAACTCATAGTTGTATGATCTATAGACTGAGAGGACTGAGTAGGTCAAGCAGAACATGAAGAAAGAGCCGAAGATGTGATATCTTGAACTTCATTCCACATATTGGAAAACTCAATATAATTAAAATGAGAAAAAGGTTATCAAGTCCATTCATGATTGTTTCCACTGTAGTCTTACAAACTTGGGCCAAAGCATTGATTCCCAGTTGTCAACTTCTTGATATCATTTCCAAGCTTGGTATTGCTTGTCACAATTATCTCTTTAGTGGGGATTAGATTTGGCTGAATCTCTTTTATCACTAAATTTCAAACAGAAGAAACGTCAGCTTGAGATAGACTAGTTAATGAAGGAGAAGATCTAGAAGCACCAGCATGCTTTACAAAAACAACCATAGATCTGATTACTTTCACATTCTAAGTCAGCTCAATATTATATCTCCTATATTCATCAATCTCATACCTCATTTGATGTTTCACATAGTGTATTGTGGAGGCACATATTACATCCCTGAAATGTTTAAAATCGTTTTTATTGACATAGTCACTAGATGTGGTTTCATTGAATGGTTCCTTTGTAGTAAGGGAAACAATCACATCATCAGAATCTTCATAATCCAAACCCAAGGATACAAAACTATGATTTTTTATCTATTCAGGAAGGATATTAGAATCCAAAGGAGAAATAGTATCATACATTACATTTCATGTTTGATGATATTTATCATTTTGACGAACTAGTACTTGAGGATCCCCCTCATTGTCATCTCTTAGGTTAGATGGCTCTCCCTCAGTCAAGGTTTCACTGAAAGGATAATTTTACATAACAAGAGTTCTTTGCCTAATCTACAAAACTTGAGAAATATGTTCATTTGGATTTACATATTCTTCCTGAGATACACTCTCAAGGGAGATACCAAAATTGGCTTCAGTAACCTCCATATTCACAGCATTTGGTTTTTCATCAGGGTGGCTGGAGTCACTGTCACATTCACTATCATTGCTTTCTTCATCATTACCATCTTCAATATCCCCATATTCTACTTGTTAATCTAATTCATCCCTTCCTGATTCTATTCCATTTCCCCCAATTTCAGTTTCTTTACTCTTCATCTTCTTCATTGGATTCACTAACAGTTACTGAACTTATTTAAACATCAGTTTCTTCACTACTAGAGGATCTGAGAATAGTTTCATGACAATGTAAATCCAGATGAGGACTTGCAGGTCCAATATAGATTCATTTCCATGGTCCAGTTGTGCCTGGGTTACTTCGATCATCAATTGGTGAGCCCAAATCTCTAACAGGGTTAATAGGTTCTTCTTCCTCATCTGAAGAATATAATACTTCTTCATATTGAATGAGACCAGGATGCACTGGATCCCTTGTTCAAATAGGATGATCTATGGGATTGAACATCTCATAAAATTAGTCTTCATCACTAAACCATTTATTCTTCCATTGATTTCGATTTATTTTCTCCCCTTTAATGATGTCAGAGATTATGCTGCTTCAACTGCATTCACTTACTACTATATTGTCACCTTCATTTATACGACCCTTTTCATTCCGCATATCTGAAAAAATTCTTTAATAAAAGAGATAATTAGATTTACACCTGGGTTTTATCATTTAATTTATTTCAATGATTAGATATCAAAAAATACTTCACATAACATTTCCCTGATGTAAATAAATCATGTATACATCTTGATACTTGAGAGAAGCAATGTACCGTTTCCTAATACATAGCTAATGTTGTATAAATCAAAATAGAAGTGTGCACTCTCCATTCAATTAGGAGGTGATGGGTCTCATGTGGTCTTCATTTCCAGTTAGATACTTTAGAGAAATCTTATAATAGAAAAATTCATTTTCGGGAGGTGAAGTACCTTGATAATCACCAAACCTTCCATCATGAGGTACCTTCAGACATTCCAAACACTTCCTTGAAGAGAATGTGATTATCTTCCCTTTCAGAAATTACTTCATCCACAAAAAAGCATATCCTTCCAGCAGAATCTATAGATTCATGTAAAACACTTACACACGTTTTGGATAGAAGACACAATCATTATCTGTTAACCATTCAAGCCTTATTTGACCTATTATCACTTTTAAAAAATATATTTAATCTTTAAGAGCCATTCAACTAAAACACCCCTCTTCGAAGTTACAACACAATTTACAAGATTGGGATTCACAGGACCTTATGATGCCCTTGATTACCCTTTCTGTTTCTTGGAAGAATGAGACTCACCTTCATCCAGAGGTCGCTTTACTTGCGACATTCCGATCAGTTTAACTGGAAGGTCAGAAGGTGAATGGTCGGTAGAATAGAAAGAGAAAGGCAGAAAAAGAGAGATAGTATATACAATGAGAGTAGAGTGAATCGATTCAAATTTATATAATTTAGGGCTTTTAGGATCTTACAATCACTAAATCATGAACCAGGTTTACTGAAATTAATGAAAATAATGTATTTTAGATGAAAACATACAACATAAAAATAAATAAATGAGTCACTGGTGTTGGTCTGACAGACTTCACAAAACATCAACTATGTTGGAAAGACAACATTGAAACCATGAAAACAGTTTCCTCATGACAACGTTAACAGAAATAGATTAAAGGGGTGTTAAACACAGGGTCTTCTTGATTGATCATTCCTAAATCATTTATGATATATTGTATCCATAAAAAGATTAATGCCTTAGTAGATATATCAGCAATCTGATATTCAATGCTAAAAAATTCCAATGTCATATCACCCTTTAGATAATGATATCTCAAAAAATAATGTCTTACATCAATTTGTTTTTTTCTATATTTAGAAAGTGGATTCTTCGAGATGATAATAGCACTTTGTTAATAACATTTTACAGCTACATGTCTAAATTGAAATCCATATACTAGAAGAGTGTGTTTTATCCATAATATTTGTGCACAATAGCTACCAGTGGATATATATTAAGCTTCAGTAGAAGATAGTGTGACAAAATTTTTATTCTTACTACACCATGAAACAAAATATTTTCCCAAAAAGAGGCATGCATTATAGGTTCCCTCTCTCTATAACTTACATCCACCAAAATTAGCATCATAATAACCCAGTATATCAAATTATTTTCCTTTGGGGGTAAAAGAATCCTAAATTGATAGTATTATCAAAGTATTTGGAAAAAACATTTACTGCATTTAAGTGATACTCTTTAGGATTAGCTTGAAAACAGGAATGCATACACACACTGAACAATATATATGGCCTACAAGTTGTGAAGTAGAATGGGATTACTATCATTACACTATAATTTGTTTGATCAATAGTTTTACCATCTTCATCAATATCCAACTTACAAGTAGTACTCATAATAATTCCAATACATTTAATGTTTTCAAAGACAAATTGTTTTAAAATATCTCTTGTATACTTACTTTAAATCAATACGATACCTTCTATATTATGATAAATTTTAAATCCAATAATGAAATTGAGTTCACCCATTAAATTCATTTCAAATTCTTTTTTTGTTGTTTTAGAAAATTCAATATAAAAATAAATTCATGAATATCCAAAAATAACATCATCAACCAAGATTTGGAATATAAAACATATTTACACATTCACTTTATAAAAACATACAATCATAGATTCCTTTTGATAAACCTATTGAAATAAGATAATTTCTCAATCTATCATACAACACTCATGGATGTTGTTTTAAACCATAGAAATCTTCCATTAACTTGAAAACATGATTTTGAAATCGAGGATTTGTAAAACATAGGATTTTTTCAATGAAATCATCCTAAACTATATAACAATTTAATAATGCACTATTAACATTAATTTGATACCATTTAAAATTAAGATGAGAAGCCTAGGTAAGTAGGACTCTGATCCATTCAATTCTTGCAACAGGTAAAAAGGTTTCATCATAGAAAATCCCTTCCTCTTGAATATATCCTTGTTCAACTAATATAGACTTGTTTCTAAGAATATTTCCACATTCATATTCTTTATTTATAAACAACCACTTAGTTCCTATGATCATGGTTTATTTAGTTCTATCCTAATGTTTAAAAAATTTATCATTTTCATTTTTATTGAGTTATTAATTCATAGACATCATCCAAAACTCATCATTTATTGCCTCATTGATATTTTTTGTGTCATGTTTTGACAAAAAGTCTTGATATTCAACATGATTTATAAGAGAAGATTTAGTTTTTATTACTTTATCTAGGTCTCCATTAATATAATCTAAAAGATGGTTTTAAGGACTCTAGTGTGTTTGGTAAGGGTTTGATTGGTTATTTCAGGTTCTTCATTTTGATCTAGTTCATTATAGCCTGAATCGGGAGAATTTCTAGAATTGCTTGATTTCACAAATTTCATGACATACGAATTAGATGATTTTTCATTTATGTCTAGATTTGATATATCAAATTCAAGATTGTCTCTAAATTTATTAGGATCATGTCGATTTACTTTATCAAATTTGATATGCACAAATTCTTCAACAACTTGGTTCTTTTGTTAAGGACTATATAGGCTTTACTTGAGTTTGACTGACATCAAAAGATTCCTACACCACTTTTGGATGCGAAATTTTCTAGATTGTCTATAGTTTTCAAAATATAATCATTACATCCAAAAACATTAAAATAACTTACATTGGGTTTTCTATTATTCCATAAATCATATGGAACTTTTTTATGAATGGGTTTAATCAACACTCTATTAGTAATGGAGCATGATATATTTACTACTTCGACACCAAAATAAATCGGTAGGTCATATACATTAAGCATAGTTCGAAAAATTTCTTGGAAGGTCCTATATCATCTTTCTACAACTCCATTTTGTTGAGGTGTTCTAGGGGTAGAAAAGTTATGTTTATAGCCATTTTGTGAGCATAACGATTCAAAGTATTGATTTTTATAATCATGTCCATGATCAATTATTATATATTTAATTTTATGTCCTCTAAGTGATTGAATAGATTTAACGTACTTGGAAATGTAAGTACATGCATCACTTTTGTGAGCTAAGAAATAAGTCCATGAATACCTAGAATAGTCATCCATAAGAACATTGACATAGTGCTACCCATTTAATCTAGAAACTCGATGTGGTACAAAAAATCCATGTGAACTAACTCTAAATGATGAGAAGTTAACACTTATTTCTTTGATTTGAATGAGATGTTATGTTTCATTACTTTTTTAAAAGGAGTTCGCACTTTATCTTCTAGAAAATCTAATTTGGGTACATCCTTGACTAGGAAATTTCTCATAATTTTTCAATGTTAGTGTACATTGAAATGTCAATGTTTTCTGTGCCAGATCCATGACTCATTGTGAATGATACTTAGATAAGGTACATTCTATAAGTCTAGTGTATATATATTTATAGCATATGAATTATCATTTCTAAGAGAAGTAAATACTAAGTTATTATTGTCATAAAAAACATGGAATGAATCATTTTTTAATTTTAATTAAATCCATGATCACACACATGGGATATTGTATGTTGATTATACTTTAATCCATCGACCTAAAAATCATTGGGAATTGAAATAGAGTTAGGGTTACCTATATATCCTAGACCGATGATTTTTCCTATACCATTGTCAAGAAATGTGAAAAGTCCTCCATTAATTATGATATGAATTTCGAATCAGGAATAGTCTGATGCCATGTTTAATGAACACCAACTTTTGTAAAACCACAGAATTCTACAGGAACATTTTTGGCAGTTTACCTATAAAACCATTTAACCATGAAAAGATTTTGGAACTCATAGTTTATTAGGTCCACAATCATTAGCAATAAAATATTTATGAAACCACATTTGTCTTATTGGATTTCTATATGTAGAATCTATAGTATTTGAAAAATAAATTTTGTTTCATCCAGAAGAATTGGATGCAGTAGAATAATTTTTAGAACTGAAGCTTGCAGTATAATTTTGATTTTTCCACAAAGAAGAAATTTTTTTATATTTTTTTATAAAATGTTTATTTAATATGTTCCTTTTTCATGGTTGATATCCTATTCGGTAAGTGTACTTGGGAGCTATATATTTACCAAGAATTTGAGTAAGGGTATTTTTCCCATTGGTAAAAATTTTCTATGTCCTTCATTAATTGATCATTAAAATTTTTATAATAATTGTTTTCCTTGAGAAGTTGAGAATTTTTCTCTTTTTCAGTTGTATGTTCAGATTTAACAATTGTAGTAAAAGCATGATGTTTCTTTAAAGGATTTTACTTATCCTTTAGTTCATTCCTTGTCTCCTAAATAATATTATAACACTCAAAAAATTTCTTATTTAGAAATATTTTCAGAACCATATTCATATCCTAAATAATATAAATGTTGTAAATGAGATTCTAGGGTAACCTGATATGTGTCTGTCATTAAACACATATTTTCCTTTTTAGCTTATTCATCATGTAATGACTCTGAGTCACTTGAACTATCCTCATAAAAACACAAAGTTTCATTCATTTCCTTTTTATACTTTCTAACTATATCCTCATATTTCTTTTTATACATGAGCTTGGGATAGTCAGACATTACATGTCCCTTTCTCTTAGATTCATAAAAAACAATTTCTTATGGTTTATCACTTCTCCAATAATACTTTTTCAAATTTCCCTTGTTATCATGATTTCATTTGAAAATTTTCATTCTGGAAAACATATTATTCTTATAAAATTCCTTTAATCTTCTAACTAGATGGGCCATTCCTGCATCTCTGTATGAAGCTGATTCATTAATACTTGAGCTTGAAACAACAGATTCAACATAATTATTCTCATTATTTTTAAGGGAATATGTCTTGAATGATACAAACATCCTTTTCAGTACATCATTCTCTTCTTGGTTGACTTTCAATTATTCGTCATACATAATTAGCTTTCCAATGATTTCTTTGACTGGTAATTTGATGATTTCACATTATTCAATAATTGAGACAGAGGTTCCTCTTCATATTTCATGTAAGAATCTAACAATCCTCTTGATTTTTTCTTTGGCTATGAATTCTCTTCAAATAGAAATCATTGTATTGATAATATCATTGAACGTGAGATACATCTCAAAAATAGGCTCATCAGGATTCATTTTAAAGTTATCAAACTTTATAGTATACATATTGAGTCTCATTTATTTCTCACTAGAAGTTCCTTCATGTGAAACAAAAATGGTATCCAAAATTTCATGGGTGGATTTACATGATGATATTCTGTTAAATTCATCATATCCAAAAGAGAAATTTAAATAATTCATGGATTTTTAATTTTACTTATATGTAGCCTTATTTGGTTCATTCCAATTAATTCTCTCATTAGAAGGAATTGTATACTCATCTGTAATTGAAGAATAAATTTCAAATCTCATAATTTCAGAATTCATTTTCATTTTAATTCTCTATTTGTTACAATTAGGTCCATTAAAGAATGATGTTCTGTTTGTTGTAGCACCTACCAGTCTATTATCCATAATAAATAAAAACTTGTAATGAAATAATTTTAATGGGATAGAATGAAGAAATAACTTTAATGAAATAATTTTAAAGAGGTAGAATAATGAAATAAATTTAATGAACTAGAAATTTTGAATGATAAAAAATTTACATATCATTAAAGTACAAATAAAATCACAATTGAACAGATTAAAAAACATAGATTAATAAAAATAAAAGTCCTTTAATACCAAATGTTGGTCAGAGTGGTATACTAAAGAGGGGGTCAATTTAGTATCTATAAAAAAATTTGTTAAAAAGGATTCTTTGAAAAATTTACTCTGAATTAAAATTTAATCAAAGTTTGTTTGTAGTGAGTTTATAAAAGACCTGAATATTTGATTAAATTATCAGAATATTTATTAGATCTCAAGAATATAGATGTGAAGATTGGTATAACTTTTGAAACCATATTACTAGTTAAAAACTGCTATATTCACTTTTGAAAATAACTATCAAAGCTCAATTTAGTTTTATGAAATGATAATAAAACATAGTAAAACTAAAAAGGAAAAACACAGTAGAAATAAACAAGAGGTTCAGTCTCCAGATGAGACATAGTCCTCTCCACTTGTGGATCTCCTACCACCATGTAGATTTAATTAATAAATAGTATGATCCACACCCTGGATAGAAGATCAAAACAACACATAAGACTGTCCAGGTCACACTTGGCCTCTACTAAATTTTTTCGTGGGGAAAATAACAAATTGGTGTCACTTGACCCCTTCTATTATTCTACATGAGATATAGAGGAGAATTAACAGGGTGATATTGAGGATATCAGGTATCCTCCAGTTATACACTGTAGTCAGTGTATAAGTTAAAGACAGATACACACACTTCTAAAAAATGTAAATAAAAGAACATAATAGAGTTAGAGATATAGAATAGAGTTAGAAATTCCTATGTGCTATAAAATGATATTCTGGACTTGTATAAAGTAGATAGAATGCATTTTGATTCCTAATCAATAATTCATCCTCAAATAAAGTATCACAGACTCTCTGGTATGGTTTTTAAGGGAGTTTATGATCTTCAACACTTTGGTGGAGGAATGTTTAGTACAGTTTCAAAGCTCTTTATTATCTTATGAATGTTCCTGTATACTCTTGTATAGATTTATTCAGAAATTTATGAGGGCTTTAGTGTGGAAAGAGTATATTCAGTTCTTATATTCCTTTTGAATCTTTTCAGCATATACCTCAATGTCCTAATTAATGAACCAATATGTTTTTGTTTTATACCACAAGATTCAACATTCTTGAAGATCTTCCCATGTGTTTGTACCTCGTACTATCTACAAAATATCCTAAATACTTCATTAAATAATGTCATTACCATTAATTTTTCTAAATATGCCCATTAGATATAAATATATATTGATAGTAAAAAATAGATTTTATGACTATCAGTGAGTCACTAGTATCTGTGACTTATTTTCATCGTTATTTCATCATCGGTTAGTCATCATGGGTTACTCCATATATTAGAGTGAGTTCTTTCCATCGGTATCAGTGGCTCATTTGAAAAAACGGTGAGTCATCCATTGACGACTCATTTGAACAAATGGTAAGTACTTCCTTTTTTAGGTGAGAATGTTGACCTAATGGTGACTCATTTTAACTGATAGTGTGTCCTTTATTTGGTAAAATCATGTAATGGTATGTTGTTTTCATTGGTAGCATGTGCAACAGAGAGTCCTCTTTTTTTCAGTGTCACATCAAAAGGTAAGTCCTTTGTAATGGTGGCATCTTCACGTACATAGAAAACCTGGTGAGCCCTCTGTTCGATCTGTCTATCAGTAATACGTATGTCTGATGGCGAGTCATCAGTTTTTCAGTGTCAGTGGCTCATACATAGAAACTTTAATATGATCTGTCTTGTAAATTAATAATGTTAGAAATGGGTAATCCTCTTAATTACACATAGATAATCAATTAAAAGCTTGTTTAGATTGATGAAAAAATAAATAGTTATATAAATAACATGATATGATATTCAAGATAATGTTATGTCATAATATATAAGATCTTACCTGAAATAAGATAGATGTAAATATATGAAATGATTTTTGATAATTAAAACCATTAGTTAGAGATAGTGTCCAATAGAATCTATGGGCCAACAACATCTAGAAATTATTATTGAAAAATTATGATTAAAAAAAATCAGTATCATAAATATACTTTTATTTTTTTATGATAATGTAATATTATAAATACTTTTCCACTTCAGTCGAATGTAATACAAAATCAGTATACGTGCCAACAACGAACTACCTCCTAAGGAACCAATATAATTCATTTTCCATCATCACATATCATCGATGTATATAATCATGGATTTAATGTTTATATCATATATTTTTGATTTTAATATAGGTATTTAATAATAATACCAAATATAACTTCTTACCTCCCAACACGTTAGAAAATAATAGCATCGCTCGTGTGTACGTCGGACTACCGCCTCACAAAATAATGGGATGTGTTTTCCATTTACATTTTAATTAAATGTTAATTAGGATATAATAATTGAATATATATGATATTTCTATTATAAATATTACTTTTATATTTATATATTAATAAAAAGTAATGTTTTTACATTCCAGTACATGTGAGATATGATAATGATGCTCGTGTGTACAACAGACTCTAACCTCACAAAGTAGTGAGATTGGTTTTCCACTAATGATTTACATAGAGGTTAAAAGGGTAAATTTAATGAATATGTATTATATATATGTCTTATAAATTACTCATAAATTTTTTAATATTATTTACATCCCTATATTTCAATCTATAATGAATATGAAAACAATGTTTTTGCATACATTTGACCTTATATCTCCATGAATAGTGTATTTCATTTTCTATACCTAAAAATAAATGGAAAAAAATAAATACATATGCATAGAAGAAATATGATACTTATTTAATTTTTAACCTCATGAGGGTTATTTTAAAAATATCAAATAAATATTTTAACTAAATATCCAAACATATATGAATAACCAAGTAGTTATCGACAGAAATGTAACTTTAACATTGAATTAGTAATAAATTAATAATAAAAGGTCATAATAAGATCATATATAGTATGAAATATATATTTATTGTTCAATAAAAGATGTACAACAAAATTATATTAATTATATCGGATTTTTTTTAATTTGCACAATGAAAGTCAAGACTTATTGTAACATATTTCCATCATTGTTCTATTTTCTATGGGACACATTCCATATTAACAATATGTTTCATTTATAATTTTTATATACATACCATTTATTTATTTTATGAAACCTATACAAAACTTTATATGGATTTAATTTTACATGTCAGTAACTCTCTTTCATGGGGTTTACAGTTCAAAAGTTACCAAAGTGGTAAGGGATTTTTACCACATTTTTTCTTATTTGAGACATATGTAATATTATTCACCTAAATTTTTTTTATGAGGTGTATATATAATACATTTAAAATTTAATATGATTAATTTAGTAAATTTAATGGCATTATATGTTTCATTTATTTTTATCATTTCATGGGGATTGTGATTCAAAGTTACCGTAATGGTAAGGTTTTTATATTTCAATATCATCATTTATCAATATTGCTCATGATTATTCATCCAATAATGAAATAATATGGTTTTTATCTAAATAAAATCATTTATTTTGTACTCTAATGATTATTTATATAGAATTATAATTTTTATGAATTTTTATTTCTTTATTTACAAAAGTTTCTAAATAATGTTTTTATAAAAAACAATATTTTTTCCCTCTTTGATCTGAAACAATTTGCATAAGAAACCATGTTTCCTAAAAAATATCAAAAACTGTTTTAACATACAATAATATTTTTAGGATTATTTGAATGTATTTTTTAATTTTCAAAAAATTTTATGAACTGAATATTTATGTCATTTTCAAAAACTTTATATATGGATTTTATTAACAAAAGAATGGAATATATTTTTAATATAAAATACATGAATGATATTTTAAATCCATTATGAACAACTCATTAATTTAAAAATTCCATAATAATATTAAATTAATATTTAAATTTAAAAGTATTTTCCAAAAAAGAAATTATGAATTTTTTATTTTAAAATGTGATTTTCAAAATAGAAATGATATTTTCTAGAATAAATGTTTCTAATGTTTTTTATATAATATTTTATATGTAATGAATTTTATTATAAAATAAAACCATTTCACAATTAATTTATGATTTTTTAAATATATATAAATATATTATCAATTAAAATTTATCTTCCTCCAGAAATGATTGATGCAATCATTCAAAAATAATTTTTCATATAATATGAAATATTTTGATGTTACATATGCTTTAATGGTGATATGATACACAAATACCATTCTAATTATTTATTGGGATAGTTTATGCTTATGATGATAATCTTATTATGTAACCTATTTCTCTTCCCGAAATTATACATTGAAAAAATTATTATTAAACACGCTCCATTTTAAATGTTTACACATTGATGAAATGATTTTGAAACATATTCAGTTTCAACATATTAGGATACAACTTATTATTATGAAACCATTTTTTGTTCCATGGGTTTAGATATGATAAATGACTTATGATCTTATAGAACTTGAATGTAGGATTTTCATTATATGACATGTGGGAAATATGTCTCTATCTAACACATTCGGTAAATCATTATATATAATGGTATAAATAGGATTGTAATAGAGATTCAAACCCATTTTAAGGGACTTTGTCCCCTGTTATTTTCATGGGAGTAATCCTAGGAAACTATGATAGTTTGGGGAGTGAAACAAATATTCTATTATATCCATTGTAACGACCCTTGACTACAAAATAAATAATTTTATATTGACATGTGTATACCAAAGTTCCATGTCTTATGTAAATGTTATGCTCTGATGGTACATGATATTTGAATTCCTTATGATTCATGTCTTTTTAACTAAAAATATTTATTTCAGGACTGATTTTATTGATATTTGATAAGAAGGGTATTGTTTTTATCTATTATGATCATGTTTTCATACACTAATGATCACATTATTCTTACATATTTTGTTTTTGAACCCTTACCAAGAATCCAAACTCAGATTTCTTATGTGTCATTTCCGCATGTTATAATGAAGATTTAATGTTGGGTATGTATATGAAGAGTCATTAATGGGATGATTTTTGTGATATAAATTGATGATACTCTATGGTATAAGAAGACAATGTATCTTGTATCTAAAGTCAGTAGACATATTTGGTCATCAAGAATTTAATTATAAAATGTAATTAATATTCATCTAAAAGATGTAATATTTTATATAATATGTTTTTATCTTTATATAATTTATTGCATAAAATTCTTCTTGATAGTTTGGAACCAGAACCACCTTAGAGAACTCACTTGGTGAGTAATATAGAATAGATGGTGTCCATCCAAGATATCATGCACATTAGGTCTCACCCTAAGAATGTACATGATGAAAGTATTAATATATTGATACATAAATGGGGATCAAATCTAGGGTCATTGGGTATACCAACAACCCAATATGGATTAACCTTAAATGTGGGGGATTGATGCTCGTGTATAGTTGGTCATTCAAATTATATAAACCCCACATAGGTAAGATGAAAATATAGGATCTCATCCCATCATTTTGGAGAGATTCCTAAAACTCTATCTATAATTAATCCATTATAGAGGATCAAAATATTTTCTCATAATATAATTCCATACTATTCCGTTACAAGGATAGATTGAGGGAACACGCCCTTAAATAAACTATCTATGGTGGGGGGAATATGGTATCCATGTAATCATTGAATCTATACACAACCTATATGTAGGGTTGAGTGTGTGTAAAATTTATTAAAGACCTACCATGTTTCCATTCCTATGAACCTCCTCCCATGATCATGTACATCTGGACATTCCCATATAAATATTCGCATACTCATGATTTAAGGATATGTCGTGTACCTAGATAATTTATAGTACCAGGCTATTCATGTGTACTCTACCCATGTCTGTTCACCTGGATGTGATTGTGGTCATGTATATTCTAGGATACATGATGATCCTCCATGTAGATGTAAATAAATATGTTAATCGGCTCACAAGATGTCTGATACATTTTCAACTCTATGGAAAACTTAGAAATGTAGCCAGTGCCCCACATGATTTGTATCTCTAGATTAAACATCGTGTAGCATTGGTGTTTACAAAAGCTATAGTTCTATTTAATTCATCTCTATAAACTTCTCTAGCCTCTAATCCAATCACAAGACATGTTGGTAAACCCATATTATGTCTGGAAAAGACTTATCATCACCGATGACAAGAATTTGGCCATCTGATTTGACCGAGAAACACCAACATCACTTGTGTCATCATTGTGTGACTAACAAAAGAATAACTGACCATCAATCCAATTCTAATACATTTTCAACGCCATCTTAGCTTGACCCACCATCACCATGAATCTATATATTTAATATCAATCTTTTGTGTTAATAAACTTGTGAACAAAGATTTATTACAATTTATTTTTGGAACCACAATTCAAAATGAACTTTGATGTTGAAAGAATGATGAACAAAGTATGTAAATGAACAATAAAAAAACACGAGGAATAGACCTTATCCAATGTTCATGTTATCCTTTATTTATTTCTATTTTAATTAAAAATTAAGGGATATAAATTAAATAGATAGAGAAGTCACCTAGATCCCCTAAAAATAAATCAATATCCTTAGTGTGATCGATTCATTAATAAATTTTATTAGGTTATTGATTCAACATCATTATTGGAATAGAAATAAAGTATAAATAAACATAAATTTGTCCTACCTCAAGTTCAAATCAATCACTTTCAAAGAAAAATCCTTCATTGTAGTCGTTGGTGAGATCCATAAAATCCAACATTGTTGGGGATCCTTATAAAAGTGATTTGATCATCTGATGCTATGGAATTTTCTAATGCATGTATATAACTCCTTTCTAGGTATCTATGTTTATCAGGGTTACCATGTGACTCACCAATTACATGTAATTTATATAGGAGTCCTATATTACTACATAAAAATTGTAAAATAAATTTATTTAGTTAATTTAGTTAATTATTTGTTACTAGGATGAAGTTTTCACAAACATTTTATGCTAATAAAAATTATGTCATTCCAACGATACATCCCATTTTACAGACCCAATGGTAGTAAAACATTTCAGATCCAAGACTCCAATTATGAATTATTCCACCTTTTTAGGCTAATTGTGCACACTTGATTTTAATATATTATATTTTTAATATATCAATTTCCGACTCACTGGGTCAAATATTACTTTGTCATATCATTTCATATCTCCAAAAATAATACATGATATATTTCAATTAATATTGGAAAAAAATCGATTTTATATTTTTTCCACCAAGGATAACAATATATATTTAGCAATGATTCCACATTGTGATCATTCTAAGGATATAATGGAATATAGGATTGGGTTCCAATGAAAAAATATATCAAATATATCTGGGAATTTTATTTGAATATTAGTTGTAATCCATAGTAACAATTTTATCTCAAATAATAAATATGATTTCATACATAAAAAATTCTACAAAACTTTTTATTTAAAAATTTTAAATTAATATTTCTTATACAAATAGGAAATTTTTTTTCCTTCACCACAATATTGACATATCAAATGGTTTTTACATTATCAAATATGGATTTATTTTTAATATATATAAATGGTATAGGATTTACGCCTTTATTAATTTTTTATTGAATGATTTAAAAGTATTAAAATTCCTCTCTTAGTTATGTAATGACCAATGAGATAGTTTTAATTCTTTGCTGGAATGAGATAAGGTGACTTTTATTTCTCCATTCATTGGTATTGTAGAGTACTACTTAATATGGATTCTATTAATGGAAATATAGCATGTATGTTTATGACCAATTAAATCATATCTGTTCAATAATAAACCCTTAAAATTATTTTATATATACCATATAATCCATCATTTAAAATATTTTACTAAGTGTTTTTATACAATCCAATAAATATTTGAATGCTAAGTGGATATTTTTGAAAAATTATATAATAATAGAAATTGGTGGCCAATTTTTGAAAGGGTATAAATATATATTCTTAAAAAATATTTCCTAAATATTTTGGTGAAACTAATGGGGAAATTTCGCCTCTACAATCATAGATTTCCCTTATTCTAAGGTAGATTCAAAGCATTACACATAGAAGGATCTTCATTTAAAATTATGTATCAACTAGCATGCTTGAAAGGTAAAACATTATCAATTGCATGAAAATGTAGTTTGGTTGACCTAACCACTAAATAAAAAATAATATATGTATTTTATAATTATATGTATCCAAAAGAATATATTAATATTTAAAATGGTTTGTTTAAAAATTTTATATGGATCTAGAGTGTGCATAAATTTAGATTTTTGATAGTTTTATGTAATATGAGAGCATGAATAATTGATTTTGGTGGTACAAGAACAAAAAACTATCCAATTTAACCATGAATCAAATTTCTAATTGTAAAAAAAATTACTGAAAAACTACTGTGAATCATTCAAAATTTTTATAATCAATGATCTAGTGATCAAATATGGGAAATTGTAAATACATAGAAAATATATTATAACCTTTAATTGGAGATGTATTGAAAATAATTATTTTGGATAAAAAATTTTAACTATGAAGAAAATCATAGTTTATATTCTGTAATTATGACTAGATAGTAAGGATATTTTTTTCTACCTTTTTTATTATTAAATATCTAAAATGTGTTATTATGTTATATGCTACCTCAAATTATCAATTATTATCTGATATTCTTATAGTCGTTATTATAATGACCCACTTTGAGGATTTTTTATAATCATTGAATTCTCTATTGGACTATGCTCTACATATTTTTTCTAATATAGTAAAAGTATATATTCATGATTCAAATATATGTTTCATAAATTTAGATCACCATTTACTACATAAAACTGAATAAATTAAAAATTATTGAACCAATTTTATCATTTTTATTGATGGTCATACAAAATTTGAGCTGAAAAATTAAGATGATGTGTGTTACATGAAAATTTGGGTGGTTTCAAAAAAACATTTTTTATATGACATGTAATAAAAATTATTTTTTATTAAAATGTTAATAATAGAAAAAATGTATACAATAACCATTTGGTTTATATAGTTCCTTTTGAGGTATTTTTTTTTGGGATCTGCATCTTATCAAAGAAAAATGTATTTAAACATAATTTCAAAAACCTTACTCCCTCTATGACTTTTAGGCAATGATTTTATAAATATAAATTCATATATATTTTAAATAAATAGTATGAATGGAAGTAGTTTTGAATGTAATTTTTATGATAATCTCGACTGGGTAATGTTTTTAAATAATTATTTTTTAGTTAATGAGGTTTTAAAATAAAATCATGGATTAAATTAATTTATGGATATATATAATAATAAATATTCCATATTAAATTGGGTTTTTATAAAAAACATGTATATAACGCCCTAACCCAGGTTACCTAGATTTGGTACATTACTACATAACACTGGGATGATCAGAAGAGATCAATTCTCGAAAGACTAATTAGTTTAGTATCCTTGGAAGTAATAGATACACACATTAGTTTTACATTAAATTTTGAAATGAAAAAACAAAAACATTGTGTCCCCTTTGAAAACACACTGATATCTCTTAGCCTATTCTATAGGTTAAATTTAATATACTTCTTCGCATCAAGACAAGAAACATAAGAAAGGGGTGAGCTCAGATGCTTAGTAAGGATAACTATATAGCAGAAACTAACATAAACAAGCATAATATTTTAATTCAATGTATAAGAATAAAACACAATCCTTTTGAACATAATCTTCAGAATAATACAGAAATAATAGATCAAATAATTCCATTTATTTATTTACTTGGATATTCTACTATTCTAATAATCACATTTCATATCATTAACTAATTTCATCATTATGGAATAAATAATTCTGGAAATCCTTACCACATAGTCAAGGCCATATCCAAGACTACATGTAATATTTTGTCAATACCTTGTTCAAAGAAACTAGTTTGTCTCATGAGACCTACCGATGCATCGAGGAGCTATAGCGAGCTCCACCCATCACTTACTATGTTCAATTCATTCCTCGTATGAAATGGTTGAACCATTACATAAAAATTTGTAATAAAAATAGAATATGATATCTTAATTCATTAACCATAAATAATGAATGGTATAAAAATAACACACCCACAATAAAATATATAACAAAACCTTAAATACAATATGGATGATTTTATCATGATAAATCATCTTCAAACAAGTGTAAAATCACTAAAAGGATGTTGACGTAGATTAAATAAAAAAAATTTGAGAGAAATATGTCTTTCTATTTTGAAATAATTTAAATGTCACAAAATTACAAAAGAAAAAATTTATTTTGAGAATTTTCTTATATTCTTATAAGGGTAGCTTTGAAGGTGTCACAAAGGAGAAGAATAGCCACACCAACCATATAAGTTAAAAATATTCATACATTAATTTTTCGAAAAGGTTATAATATACCGTGTTTGGAAAGCAATGAAAAGTTTTCCTTAACAATTTTTTATAAAAATTCATGTAAATGTATAAATGAATTTAACCCATATTCCAAGAAATTGTAAAAATGTTTTGAAATAAATTTTTAGGGAACACAAATGTGGATGATAAATAACCCTCATTAGATACTTTCGTAAAAACAACCTCAGATAATAAATAGATTGTAAAATTAACAGTTTCCATTAAATTGTCCTTAGTCGAGGGTAGGTAAGCCTTATGTGTAATGGCTAAATCATTGTTATTATATAATACAATAATCCCCATAAATTAATATGATAGTATAAATGATCTTCTAATATTTATTTATTAACAAATTTTTTAGTAGTATCATCATTTTGGGTGTTAATTGATTCAATTTACTTAATATTATTTGTTAAGTATGTCATATTTGTTATGGATGTTATGTATTTTATTCATACCCGGAATGATATTATGTTTTTAAAAATTATTTTTAATTATCCAATTATAATTATTCTTCAATGGTTACTATGGGGAACAAAATCTCATCGCGTCGTGGTCACAGTATGTCGTAGGTACACACGAGTGACAATGACATTGTATTATTGGTGAAACTGTATTGAATTGGATGTTATATTATATATAAAAAATAATTACCATGTTATATTTTTTATTTCAATAATTATTAATAATTAGTATACCCATCCAAAGGATGAAGTGTTGAATAACAAACTATACCACGACTTCGAGACGTTAAGTCATACGTATGCACGTATGGTGATTTTATTTTTCATAGGATGGATAGAATAATTAATATGGTTGTACCATATTTTAAAAAAATATTTGTATGTATAAGGTACTTGATTTATTATTTTATTATGGAAACATCAAATCAAGATGAAGTATAAGAATACAAGAACATGAAAGCGGTGATGAAATAATTACCTTTTCTTCGGGTGCTTCCTTTTGATTTGATCAAAAGGTATATTTATGTTAGCTTTTTGATCAATGTATGTCATCAAGGTTGATGTGAGGGTGGTTAGGATGATATTTTTTTGGGGGTTTTTTGAGAAAAATGGCTTTGGAGGTGTGAAATTAAGTGAAGTGGACGTTCTCTTTTATAAGATAGGTGGTGGGAACATTAGGAAAAGATTAAAATATTACTTTATTATAAAATAGTTTTTAGTTTCTAATGGCTCTAAAAAGATTTATTTCGAGGATAAGGTGGGGATTGATTGAACACATTTCATGCAATAGGTTTTAGACATGTTTAGGTCACAATATTAAACCTCTCTCTTAGATTTAACTCTTAGTTAAATAGTTTATCAGTAACCATGTCTTCATGTATTATTATAATAAGAGGTTAATAAACGTAACATAAAAAGCCAGGAGAACCCTAAGTGGTCCATTATTGACATATCTAACCTTCTCTAAATCCATAGCTTGAACATTATAATTTTAGGAATATTATATCATTTAATAAAATTGTATTTTTTTTAAACTCATTTATGTCAATTTTAACACTATTTAGAATTTTGTTTCTGTGAATGTCATAACAACATTTTCACTTCGAACAAAATTATTTTAATCATTCATAACAGGTCTTATTTACCTTGAAAATTAGTGGAATTCTGCAAAAGTCTCAGTTTAAATTTATTTTAATAATTATAATATCAATTGTTTTAATCATTCATTTACGAGGTAAATACTACATCATCATTGTGTCATAAATAAATTTCATCATTTAGTGTGTAAAAATTATAAATAAAATACCATGTTGTTGGAAATATTTTTATATTTTTAATGAATATTTATAGTATAATTTATATTATATATAACACTATATTAAAAATGGTATAGTTATTAATATTTTAATTTAACATATTTAACACTTTTTTAAATAAAATAATAATAAATGTCCTAATCTAATACATGTGGATAAAAAAAGAATCATTTTTATTCCTAAGGTTGATTCTGGTCGAAATACCCTTATCCAATAGAACTAGGACTTGTGTTAGGGTAATTATAATATCATTTTTACGTTTAATTAACCTATTTACATTTAATTGTGGTAAATAAAATTCAAAAGTAATGTCATGACCCGTCCTCGGGACCCGTGTCATGACTACCCCAAGCCCGCCTCCCATAGGCCAGGGGCTGGCGACTAGCACCAAGGCGTAAATCCTGATAAAAGGGGAAATAATTGCCTTATCAAGTAAAAAAACACCACAGAGTAAGCCAGTAGAAGTAAACACTAAGTAAACTAGGTGCAATAGTAAGTGCAAGAAGTAAATGGGCTAGAATACAAACCCAAACTGAATGTAAGTACAACTTGAAAGAAATTACAGCAACTGAAAGTAATGCAGCAACATTGAGCCGTCCACTGGAAGTCCCACCTTAAGGGTGGGTATAGATATCCTCCTCAGCTACTCAGGTCCAGCCGTCTGCTCCATGTGCATCCCGCCCAGTGGTGCACCTCCAGGTAAGGAATTGCTCCACAATCCTCAACCACGATCATTGTTGTCTGTCGGCCTGCATCCAAAACAATGTTGTGCGGGCATAGCCCGTGCAAGGGTGAGTATACGCTACTCAGTGGGGACCCCGAGACCCCCGATGGTCTCCCAGAATCCACAAAAGGATAATCCACAAAGGAAAGGTACAATCACAAAGTATCAACCAACACTACGTAGGTATATTCCCATACATATACCTAAGTCGACAATTCCTGTTGGCTCTTACATTCGAGCCCAAATTCAATCATTTCTACATATTAGTACAACCCAATCCACACAGGATAACCCAACCCAATCCACTTAGGAAAGCATGTCAATCATATCAAAGATATTGATTGATAGTCAAGACTCAGCTCACACAGGTATACTTCTTCGTAAGGTGATAGGGACAATCAGATATCGCCACAGATTCATCTATGCTGGGACCCACGTAGGATACTAAACCAGCTAAGCTGTCGGACTCACATAGGATACAGAACAACTACTCTGCCAGACCCACGTAGGATAGCAAGAATAGAGTTAGACACTGCCAGACCCACATAGGATACAAGAATAGTAGTCATTACCATCGAACTCATGGAGGATTTTAGTACGGTCTTCATCGCTGCCGAACCCACGAAGGATTTTACTGTAGTCTTCATCACCGTCGAACCCACGAAGTATTTCAGTACGGTCTTAATCGCTACCGAACCCACAGAGGATTTCAATGCAGTCTTCATTGCCGTCGATCCCACGGAGGATTTCAGTACGGTCTTCATCGCTGCCAAACCCATGGAGGATTTCAGTGCAGTATTCATTGTCGTCGAACCCACAGAGGATTTCAGTACGGTCTTTATCGCTGCCGAACCCATGGAGGATTTCAGTGCAGTCTTCATTGTCGTCGAACCCATGGAATATTTCAGTACGGTCTTCATCGCTGCCGAACCCACGGAGGATTTCAGTGCAGTCTTCATTGTCGTCGAACCAATGGAGGATTTCAGTACGATATTTATCGTTGCCGAACCCACGGAGGATTTTAGTGCAGTCTTCATTGCTGTCAAACCCACAAGGGATTTTAGAACGGTCTTCATCACTGCCGAACCTACATAGGATTTAGGTGCAGTCGTTACAGTCACAGTCAGCTCTAGGGTTCCCGCACACAGCAAGCTCGTTTCTGGGAGGTTCCTCTCCACGAGCAAATGGGGGTCGATACATCAACTGACACGTAGTCTGGAGTTGATGTATCTCAAGTTCCATCTCGACAAGAGGAACTCAAAGTGACATACGGTGCGTCAATCGGACGCCCGGTCTGAGAGTTATTGGATTTTTCGTTTCAGGGGCTCGGTTGGTTTTTAAGTCATAAAAAATCCCGACCACACTCCAACAACATCCAAACCTCGAGCAGAGTAATCCAAAAGTTCTGTCTCACTATGATTAATCCAGCAATGTCGATGACATGTCAATCGGACTTCTGGAGCTCAAGTTATAAGTGTTTCCGCTCCGATGCCCTGGTTGGTTTCGTGTTCGAACCAACCCAGCCATACTCAAAGTTCTCATAAACCATGACTGTAATATACCGAAACGACCGCCTCTATCAAAGGATCGCAACGCAACTGACGGTGCATCGTTCAGAGGTCAGTAGCCCAAGATATGGTCAAAAGAACGAACCTGTCGGGTTTTTGGGGGTTTCGGGCCCGGACAGACCCAGCCCGAGACCCCCTGGGTCGGCCCGAACTGGGTCCAAGTCCGGCCCTTTGGGAATGGCCTGGACCACTGGCGCGGCCCGGCCTAGGCGGCCCGGTGCGGCCGGTCCAGCCTGGGAGGCCCGTTGGCCCGGTGCGGGCGCGCCCCACACGGCCTGCTCAATGCTGGCCTTAGCATTGTGGAAAGGGGGGCGGCTTCCCCCCCCCCCCCTTGATTGAACCGCAGCCCCCACATTGGGGACGCTGCCTTTTCCAGCCGGGGGTTACGACCCCCAACTCCCTTCTGAAACGGCCGGCCTGGTTCGGCCTGCCGGTGCTACCGCCGCGGGACCCCGTGGTCCCGCCCCTCTGAGGTGCAGTTGGCCGGCGGTTCTGGCCGCACTGCCTTGCACCACTGCGGCCTTGTCTGAGCAGTGCAGTGCGACAGTGCCGCGCCCCTCTACCGCGGCCTCTTGTGGTTCTCTGGCGTGGCGCGACGCCGCCACGCTTCTTCTCCCATTCTTCTTTGTTTCCGCACGGTGCCGTTTCACCGCACTACCTTTGTTTGTGCCGCGACAAACACATCATCAAAAGGGGGAGGAGGGTCGGCCGTTTTCGTGTGGTCTGACCTCCTCCCGTTAATCCGATATCAAGCGGCATAAGAAAATGATTTGGTACAGTCAATAATATTTGCGAACTAAAATCAAACCCCTACCTCGATAAAGTCGTCGAATGAGGTTTATAGCGGGAAAGGGACATCACGGAAGATGGTGCCGTGGAAGAAGGATTTTCGGCGTCGTGGTACGTGGCTTCGCAGTACATGTTGTCACAGAGAAGAGGACCGTCAGTGTCGCGGTACACGGTGTCGTGTTTTCGATCTCTGAGGAATCAGCGTTAATCGTCATCCTTCGTTGGAGGTCGCTGTTCTTCGTCGGTGATGGTGTGTTCTTTTCATCCATCGATGATGAAGAAGAAGATTCCTCTCGATTTTGCATATTCTCTCCCAATCCTTAACACCAGAAAACTAACTCAATAATAAAATAAGCTCCACTTATTTTATTAATCCATGTCATGAGTTTCAAAATTTAAAAACCCAAATCCATTAATTGAATTATTGTGTTGGATTGATGAAAAGAGAAGAGAGGGAAAGTCACAACATTAAAGGAAGAGTTTCAAGGGGTTATGGGGAATGAGAAAAGGTGGTGGCTTGTGTGGGCCCCACCTCTCCTTTATTCCCCCAAGGTAAGTTAGCAACCCCACTTCCACAGAATGGATAAAACTACTTAGACAAAAAAAATTCCCTTGAATTTTACGGGTCTTTACATTACTCCCACCACAGGGCTTTACGTCCCCGTAAATATACATCATAAACTAGGTGAACAAATGTGGGTACTGTGCACGCATCTGAGCCTCCCGCTCCCAAGTGATCTCTTTGAGGTTCTCGTGCTTCCATCTGATGCACACTAGAGGAATCAACCGTCCATGTAGGACCCACTCCTGTCTTCCTCGATCTACACCGGTACCTCCACAAAAGTCGCCCCATCTTCAATGTCCATCTCCCCATGGTCGATGATATGTGTCGGGTCATGCACGTATCTCCTCAGCTGAGATACGTGGAAGATGTTGTGCACCCTGTGCAACTTAGGTGGTAGAGCCATGCGATAACCACCTCGCCTATCATGCTGAGAACCTGGAACGGTCCGATGAAGCGCGGAGATAACTTGCCACCCCGGCCAAATCTCCATAATCCACGTCGAGGTGAGACCTCCAAGAAGATGTGGTCGCCATCCTCAAACTCCAGTGGCATCCGCCTCCTATCAGCATAAGACTTCTTCCAGCTCTAAGCTGTCCTCATCTGCTCCTCGATGACCTGGACCTTCTTTGTCGTGGCCTGGACCATCTTCGGTCCCACAAGTACTGACTCCCCAGGGTCTGTCTAGAACCAAGGTGATCTGCAAGGTCGGTCGTACAATGCCTCGTATGGTTCCATCCCGTTGGTGTAGTGGTATCTTTTGTTCTACGCGAACTACACCAAGGGTAGGTGGTCCTCCCAGCTGTGACCAAAGTTGAGGACACATGCACGAAGCATGTCCTCGAGAGTCTGAATGGTCTTCTCTGTCTGACCATCCGTATGAGGGTGAAAGGCAGTGCTCAGATGTAGCTGCGTCCCGAATGCCTCTTGAAACCCGTTCCAAAGCCGGGAAGTAAAGTGAGAATCTCTATCAGAGACGATAGATTATGGCACACCAAGAATCCGTACGATCTCCTGAACATAGAGGCGCCCCAAGCTCTCCACTGAGCCCTGCTCTCTAATGGGAAGGATGTTGGCCGACTTGATGAGTCGGTAGAAAATCACCCAAATCGAGTTGTGGCCTCTGGAAGTACGTGGAACTCTAGTCACGAAATCCATAGATATCCCATCCCACTTCCACTCCGGGACCTCCAAGGGTTATACCAAGCCTACTGGTACCTGGTGCTCCACCTTCACCTGCAGACAAGCGAGGCATCGAGAAACGAACTCAGCTACAACCGTCTTCATACCCGGCCACCAGTGCTGTCGTTTGAGATCCTGATACATATTCGAAACTCCTGGATGTACCGCTAAAGGGGAAGTGTGAAACACCCTCATAACCTCCTCCTGTAAATCATCTGGTACCATGGTACGCCCTCTGAAAAAGAATATGTGCTCTGTCCCCACTGATAATACATCAGATGCATGTCCTGAAGATATTTGTTCACACCGCATCTCACAGTAAATGTCCCCACGCTGTGCCTCTCTGACCTGCTGCAGTAGTGGAGGAGTGACTGTGAGTGACTAAAGAAAGGCTGCTCCATCTCTTTCCATGAAGGATATCTGCAAAGCGACTAGCTGCTTCATCGCATAGCCGAGTAGCTGAATAAACGTCCTCCTGTTGAGAGAATCAGCTACTACGTTCCCCTTTCCAGGAGTATAGACTATCTCAAAGTCATAGTCCTGGAGGAACTTGAGCCATCACCGCTCTCTCAGATTCAGGTACTTCTACGAGAAGATGTACCTAAGACTCTGAAGGTCAGATTTGACTATAAAGTGATCACCCATTAGATAGTGTCGCCACATTATCAGAGTAAAGACCACTACTTCCAACTCTAGGTCATGGGTAGCATTGCTCTGTTCATGCTCCCTCAACTGACGTGATCCATAGGCGATCACTGCCCGCCCCTGCATCCGTACACATCTGAGTCTGGTCCCTGATGCATCGCAGTAGACTACATACCCTACTCCCTCCTCCGATATCCTCAAGATATGTGCGCTGGTCAATCTCTGTCTCAGCTTCTGGAAGCTATGCTGACATCTGTCTGACCAAACGAAGGGTTTCCTTTTCATCTTCAAAGTTGAGATTGGTGTCGTAACTCTGCAAAAGTCTGGCACAAATCTCTGGTAGTACCCAGCTTGACCCAATAAACTCCGCACCTTCATCATGCTCCTGGGTGGCTCCCAAGCTAGCACTGCCTCGATCATCGCAGGATCCCCCACAACTCCCGCCTCAGAGATGACGTGTCCCAAGAAATGGAACTCACGTAACCAGAACTGACACTTCGAGAATTTTCCATAAAGCTAGTGCTCTAGGAGTGTGTCTAGTACAACACGCAAGTGGTAGGCGTGCTCCTCCTCAGTGGTCGAGTATATCAATATGTCGTTGATGAAAACCATGAAAAATCGATCGAGGTATGGATGAAAGATCCTGTTCATGAGAACCATGAACATTTCTGGAGCATTGGTTACACCAAAAGACAAACCAAGAACTCATAGTGGCCATACCGACATTCGAAGGCCATCTTCTGCACGTCCTCATCTCAAACTCTGAGCTGATGATAGCCTTACCTGAGGTCTTTCTTAGATAACCACCATGCTCCCTTGAGCTAATCGAAAAGCTCTTCAATCCTCAGTATCAGATACTTGTTCCTCATAGTAACCTGGTTCAGTCGATGATAGTCGACACACAGTCGCAAGATCTTGTCCGCCTTCTTGGTGAACAATATAAGGGAAGCCCAGGGTGAAACACTGGGTCGGATGGATCCCTTTCCCTGCAAGTCCTCCAGCTATACTCGTAGCTCTCGAAGCTTAGCGGGAGCCATTTGATATGCTGGAGTGGATATCGGGGCTGTATCGGGGTACAGGTCAATATAAAAGTCTACCTCTCTGCGAGGAGGTAGTCCTGGAACGTCGTTATGAAAAATGTCCGCATACTGTTCCACCACTAAAGGAAAACTCGGACTGGGCATGTCAACTGCTCCTAGGATGAGCCTACCCACCTGATGAGTGATGGGATGTCCTCTCCACTGTGTGAGTCCATCTGGAACTGTAAAGGCTCCCATCTCATCGGTGAAGGTGAACCTACTCCCATCGGTGCATACACACCGCACCTTGCGCATAATATAGTCGATCTGAGCATGGACTATGGATAACCAATCCATACCCAAGATGATGTCATAAGGCCTAGACGCCACTACAAGAAGATCCCAGCCGAAGCTCTCACCTTCTAGTGTAAGCTCACACTGCCGGAACCAGTGCATAATCGTCGAGTCTACTCCCGTAGGAGTCTATAGCCATAGGGATCGAGCCAATGGTTCTGTCGGAATCTACGAGCTCCGAACAAGGGTAGCAATAATAAAATAATGACTCGCTCCTTTGTCTATAAGAACTGAAGCAAGGGTGGAGTAGACACAGATATTACCTCGAATCATCTCTGGCGCGCCGTGGTCATAGGCCTTTGCTTCTTGAAGATGAGCCTGTCTCTGCCCGCCAGCTCCCTGTGGTCGGGGTGGACCTCCGGGTGGTGGTGGTGGTAAAGCCTCAAATTGTCACCCACCACCTGCTGCTCGTCCAGTTCCCCTACCTCGTCTGCCTTCTATTGGTGGACCGCCACGGTCGACCCTCTGCCTCTACCTGGGTGGCCCCTCAACCATCTGCTGCTCCTCTGCACGGCGGGTCGGGCAGTCACGATCCATGTGGCACTGCCCGCTGCATGCGTAGCACTGCCTGCTCCTCGGATGGCTGGCTCTACGCCGTGTGCCCCGCACCTCTGAGACAGTGTCCTGAGGTCGTCTTCCTGATGGTCTGGTCCACCTGGACCCCTGTGACATCCGTCTACTACTAGCTATAGAAGACTTTACTGCGTGCCGCCCTGTGGTAGGTCTCGATGCTGGCGTAGGCTCATAAAGAAATCTATCTATGAGAATGGAATTCTCTAGTACTCCTTCCTGTGTTGGAATGATGAGGGAGATCATCGATTCCCTGATCTCATTCCTTAGTCCCTGCTCCAAGGTCTGGGCCCAGAAGAATGGGTCACATACCATGTCCGTCGAATAGCGTGAGAGATCGGTAAATCTCGCCGAGTAATGGGAGACTGTCATGCTGCCCTGCCGCAGGTGTAGAAGCTCCTGGATGCGCACCGCATGGAGGGTGGCTGGGAAAAACTCAGAGCGGAAGAGGCTCTCAAAGTCTGTCCAGATGAGTGATGCCTCGTCGTGCAGCTGGAGCATCAAGCTCCACCATCTGTCTAATTTTGCGTGCAGGAGGCTCGCTGCGGGGATCACCATGAGGTCAGCTGGTGTCGCCACTAACCTGGAAACTCGCACAACCGCCTCCAGCCAATCCTCGGCTGCCTGAGGGTCCCTCTCCCTATGAAACCGGGGCGGTCTCTGACGCAGAAACTTTTGCAGTGCAGTAAGGCGACATGCACTATTAGCAGCTTGTGATGGTAGCATTGGTGGCTCGGTGGGTAAAGGTATCGTCTGTGCCTCTGCTGAAAAAGGGCACTGCACCAAGGCCTCATCACTCGGTGGGCTATCGGCTCGCACAAAACTCGGAACCCTAGCTGGCTTCCATCATGGGGCCATCCTAAGAAGAAACAGGTGTGCCACGGTCAAACAGTATAACTGGCGAGCTGACACAAAGTAATCATAATGAAAACTTTTCATAGACACAAGAAATAAATGTTTTCGTTCATTGAGTCGGAAATCAGAAGTTAGGGTCCTGTTGTACGGATACTTCAGCCACCGCACCAACACTGGACTCCCTGGACTGATAACCACACTCCATACTCTTAACACTATTTCTTCACATAGAAGAAAGATCAGAATCCTGAGTTTTGCAGTAGATCCAAACTCCTTTCATACCAATTTGTCACAACCCGTCCTCAGGACCCATGTCGTGACTACCTCAAGCCCGCCTCCCATAGGCCAGGGGCTGGTGACTAGCCCCAAGGCGTAAATACCGATAAAAGGGGAAGACATTGCCTTATAATGTAAACAAACACCACAGTGTAAGCTAGCAGAAGTAAACAGTAAGTAAATTGGGTGAAATAGTATGTACGGGAAGTAAATGAGTCATAATACAAACCCAAACTGAATGTAAGTACAATTGGGAAGATATACAGCAACTGAAAGTAAAGAAGCAATGTTGAGCCATCCACTGGAATTCCCACCTAAAGGGTGGGTACAGATAGCCTCCTCAACTCCTCAGGTCTACCCGTCCGCTCCGTGTACATCCCGCCCACTACTCCAGCTCTAGGTACCGTCTTGCTCCACAAGCCTCAAACACGATCATCGATGTCCGTCGTCTGCATCCAACACAATGTAGTGGAGGCATAGCACGTGCAGGGGTGAGTATACGCTACTCATTAGGGACCCCGAGACTCCCGAAGGTCTCCCAGAATCCACAAAGGATAATCCACAATGGAAAGGTACAATCACGAAGTATCAACCAACACTACTTAGGTATAGGCCCATACATATACCTAAGTCGACAATTCCCGTTAGGCTCCAACATCTGAGCCCAAGTTCGATCACGTCCACATAGTAGTATAACCCAATCCACATAGGATAAAACAACCTAATCCATATAGGAAATCAAGTCAATCATATCGAAGATATTGATTCAATGTCAAGACTCAGCTCACACAGGTATACTTCTTCGAAAGGTGATAAAGATGATAAGATATAGCCATGAATTCATCTAATATGGGACCCACGTAGGATAATAAACCAGATAAGTTGTCGGACCCACATAAGATATAGACCAGCTACTCTGCCAAACCCACATAGGATAACAAAAACAGAGTCAGAGACTTCCAGAACCACGTAGGATACAAGAACAGTAGTCATTGCCGTCAAACCCACGGAGGATTTCAGTACGGTCTTCATCGCTGCCGAACCCACAGAGGATTTCAGTGCAGTCTTCATCACCGTCAAACCCACGGAGGATTTTAGTACGGTTTTCATCACTGCCGAACCCAAAAAGGATTTCGGTGCAGTCTTCATTGTCGTCGAACCCACGGAGGATTTCAGTAAGGTCTTCATCGCTGCCGAACCCACGGAGGATTTCAATGCAGTCTTCATTCCTGTCGAACCCACGAAATATTTCAGTACAGTCTTCATCGCTGCCGAACCCACATAAGATTTTAGTGGAGTCTTCATTGTCGTCGAACCCACGAAGGATTTCAGTACGGTCGTCGTCCCTGCCGAACCCACGGAGGATTTTCGTGGAGTCTTTATTTCCGTCGAACCCATAGAGGATTTTAGTAAGGTCTTCATCGCTGTCAAACCCACATAGGATTTCAGTGCAGTCTTCATAGTCGTAGCCAGCTCTAGGGTTCCTGCACCCAGCATGCTCGTTTCCGGGAATGTCCGCTCCACGAACCAAAGGGGGATGATACATCATCTAAAACGTAGTATGGAGTTGATGTATGTCATGTTCCATCTCGACAAGAGGAACTCAACATGACAGACGACATGTCAATCGGACGCCCGATCTGAGAGTTGTTAGCCTTTTCTTTCCAGGGGCCCAGTTGGTTTTTAAGTCAAAACCATCCTGACCGCACTCCAACTGCGTCCAAACCTCGAGCATAGTAATCCAAATGGATCGTCTCACTAAGAGGAATCCAACAATGTCGATGTCACGTCAATCGGACGTCCGAATCTCAAGTTATAATCGTTTCCGCTCTGAGGGCCCGGTTGGTTTCGTGTTCGAACCAACCCGACCATACACAAAGTTCTCCGAATCCTTTAGTGTAATATACCGAAAATAACGTCTCGATCCAAGGATCGCATCTCAACTGGCAGTGCATCGTTCGAAGGTCCGTAGACCAAGATATGGGCAACAGAACGAACCTGTCCGGTTTTAGGGGGTTTTGGGCTCGGACCGACCCGACTCGAGACACACTAGGTTGGTCCGAATCGGGTCACTTTGAACTGAGTCTGGGTCTAGACCATTAGGGTGCGGCCCGGACCAGTGTGGCTGGTCCGGTCGGGGCAGCCGGTTTGCCCGGCGCGGGCGCGCCCTCCACGGCCGCTCGGTGCTGGCCATGCCGTTGCGGAAAGGGGGGGGGGGGGCTTCCCCCCTTGATTGAACCGTGGCCCCCACGTGGGGGCTGTTTCTCTTTCCAGCCGGGGGTTATGACCCCTGGCTCCCTTCCGAAATAGCCAGCCAGGTCCGGCCGGCCGGTGCTGCCGCAGCGGGACCCCGCGGTCCCGCCCCTCCGAGGTGCAGGCGAACGGCAGTTCCGGCCGCCCCACCTTTCACTACCGCGGGATTGAGTCGCGACCTTGTCCGACCAGCACGGCGCGACGGTGCGGTGCTCCTCCACCACGGTCCCGCTTCGACCACGGCCTCTCGTGGTTCTCAGGCGCGGCGCGACGGCGCCACGACTTTGTTTTTCCTCAACGGCGCGGCGCGACGGCGCCACGCTTCTTCGACCATTCTTCTTTGTTTCCACGTGGTGCCATTGGACTGTGCTACCTTTGTTCATGCCGTGACAAACACATCATCAAAAGGGCGAGGAGGGTCGGCCATGATCATGCGGTCCGACCTCCTCCCATTAATCCAATATCAAGCCGCTTAAGAAAATGATTTAGGACGGTCAATAATATTCGTGAACTAAATTCAAACCCCTACCTCTATGAAGTCGTCGAACGAGGTTTGTCGTGGGAATGAGACGTCGCGAAACACGGCGTCGCAGAAGGAGGATCGTCGGCGTTGTAGTACGTGGCTTCGTGGTACACGGCGTTGCGGAGAAGAGGACTGTCGACGTCATGGTACATGGAATCGCGTCGTCGATCTCCGTGGAATCAGTGTTAATCTTCGTCCTTCGTCGGAGATCGGCGTTCTTCATCGGTAACGATGTGTTCTTCGTGTACTTCGATGAATAAGATGAAGATTCCTTTCGATTTGGAGTATTCATTCCCAATACTTAACACCACAAAACTAACTCAATAATAAAATAAGCACAAGGTGTTATGGGGAATGTGAAAATGTGGGGGGCTCGTGTGGGCCCCACCTCTGCTTTATTCCCCCAAGGGAATTTAGCAACCCAACTTCCACACAAAGGATAAAACTACTTAGAAGAAAAAATTTCTTTTGAATTTTACGGGTCTTTACAAGTAACTATTCACCAAAAAATATTTTTATCTTATTAAACTAAATTTTAATTACTGATGTCAATTGTGACTCTTGGATTTTTGAAATTCAGTTCGCAGAAGTGGTAATATTATGTTTTATGCAAATTTGAAAATTTTCCTAGGTGCGTGAAAGGCTTCAAATATGTCAATAATATTTTATATATCTAAAATTATTAAAAAACGACTCCAATGAAGTAAAATAAACTAATAAAGGTTTTAAGTATCTATTTTTACATTTAAATAAATTAAAATAATAATAATAATTATTTTAATAAAATTCTTTTTTAAACAATAAAACAATGTTTTTCACTAGGCATAAAAAATTGATCATTTTCAGAAAAATATCCAAGAATTCATCGTATGCTAATTTTAATATTCTGAATCAATAAAATAAAGACTATTTTGAAAAATAGAATTTATAAAATTTCAAAATGCATGTATTGCTATTCATTACTATTTTTTAAATGGCTAGTTTGATTGGTAGTGATGTGCTAGAACTCGAAGTTGCGTACAACACAAGGTATTGTATTATTCAATGTGAAGCATATCGTGGAAGCATGGGGTGTTACGTTATCCTATACTTCAAATAATTTCATCCTCGAAATTTCTAGAATATTATTAAATAAAATTATTAGGGTGGTTCTTCATCAAAAGTTCCTCGGGTTCCACGTTTCCTCTTCCATATTACGGTTTCTGCATAGAAAATCTACCAGACGATTCATCCGGTGCCTCAACAGTTGTTCTCCAGTATCATGAATCCTTATTGGTTTTTCACAATAAGACAGATCGAGTTACAATTCTATTTCATCATAGGTGAGTAAATGCAATGGGTCATGCATGTGTTTTCTCAACAGTTATTTCTCAAACACATAATGAACCTTGGAGAGAAATGGTGGAATTTCCAAACAGTTATCTACAACTCTAATTCATTCTAAAATTTTGAAAGATCCAATGTACCTAGGACTTAATTTTACATTCTTACCAAATCGCAAACACCCTTCCATGGAGATACCTTCAAGAAAACATGACCACCTACTTGAAATTCAAAAGCCTTCCTTCAGTTATTGGCATATCCGTTTTTCCTACATTGAGATTCTTTGATGTGGGTTTGTATAATCGTAAACATTTCCATTGTTTGCTCAATGTGTTCCAGCCCTTTGAGTTTTCTTTCACTAATATCATCACAACATGTTGGTGTGCCACATTTTTTACTATATAATGCTTCATATGGTAACATCGTAACACTTTAATGGAAGATATTGTTATAGAAAAACTCTACCAGAGTTAAATACAAATACTACATACCTTGAAAGTCAAGTGAGGAAGATCTCAACATGTATTCTGTGGTTTGAATAGTCCTTTCTGATTATTCATCAATTTGGGGGTGGTAGGTAGTGCAAAAATGAAGTTCACTATCCAAGGACTTCTGATGACCTTCTTGATGTAAAACATGGATCATGATAAAAAACAATCGATTAAGTTCCCCATGAATACTTAAAACATAATTAATATATAGTATTGTTAATCTTTCACATGGTAAATATACACTTATAGCATGAAAATGTAATGATTTGGTAAAAAGATCAACAATGACTCATATTTCATCATTCCTTCTAAGAATCATTGGTATCCAAATGAAAAATTTCATCATAATATCATCCCATTTCAACATAGATATGGTAAGAGGTTGCATGACTCCTCCAAGATGTTGTCTTCCAGCCTTCACCTGTTGAAAACCATACATCATGACACATAATCCTCAATTTCCCTCTTCATGTTCTGCAAAAAAATGTTCCTTCTAATATCTATAAATCATAGTTCTACCAGGGTATTAGGGAAATTGGAGCTATGAGCGTCATCCAACAACTACATTTTTAGATTAGGTATATTGAGAAAACACAGTATTTTCCTATGTTTCAAAATTCCATCTTCATATACGATGTCGATAAATCTCCCATCATTCACATAATTAATTTTCTTTCAAAACTCCTCATCATCAGTTTGAGAAATTTTTACCAACTATAGTAAAGATTTTTTGGAAACCATTTGAAAAATTATCGATGTTTCTCCTTCAATGATTATTCCCATATACATTTTTACTAGATCCATGTGCATAGGATCCCTTTAAACTCCCATATTTTTCAGAACTGCATGATCCTTTCTTCTCAATTCATCTTCCACCTTATTTTCCTTCCCCATGTGGTAGTGTATAGTGCCATCATAATATTTTATTAGTTCAATCCATCATCTTTGTCTCATGTTGAGTTATTTCTATGAGAAAAATATACAACAAAGTCTTTTGATAGGTATATATCTCACATTATTTACCACAGAGATAGTGTCTCCATAACTTCAATGAAAAAATTACATCTTATATATCAAGATCATGAGTAAGATAGTGTTGTTCATGAGTTTTTATCTTCTGTGATGCACATGAAATAACTCGGTCATTCTGCATTAGAACACAACCATGTCCATTATTTGAAGAATACATTTTATTCAGTTCTTAAAAACATTCTTGAAACTCTTTTTTACAAACAATTTAATCCCTTTATGTGTGAGATTGGTTAATTGGTTAGACAATCAGGAAAAATTATGGACAAAACGACTATAATAACTGATAAACGAATAAAAATACATATGTCAGTTAAAATAATCAGTGCTGGAAATTCATTATTTATCTTGTCTTTGAAAGATCAACATAGATTCCATCCTTAGAGACAATATGTCCATGAAATTAAATCTTCTAAATCAATAATTCTCATTTTCTAAACATCCCATATAATTCATTTCATCTAAGAGCCTTTCGAATAGTGATCAAGTGATTTTAATGATCTTCATATATTTTGGATTATACCAATATATCATCAAAAAATACCACTACAAAGTCATTATGATATTTTTTGAAAACTATATTCATTAGATCCATGAAAACAGAGGGTGCATTAGTTTGTCAAAAGGCATTATTGTAAACTCTTAATTCTCATACTTGGTTCAAAATTCAGTCTTCGGAATGTCTTCATTCTTACTTAACAACTGATAGTATCCAGATCGAAGGTCAATCTTTGAAAAAAATTGAGAACTATGAAGTTGATCGAATATTTCATCTATGAGAGGTAGGGGATACTTGTTCATTATTTTCATAGCATTAATATCTCTCTAGTCAATTAACAACTTCATATCCATCATACTTCTTAATAAAAAGAACATGGGCTCCCCATAGAGAAACACAAGTAGAATAAATCACTTATTACTCAATTCATATAGTTGTTTCATTGGTTACACTAATTCCAAAGTGGCAATTCTATAAGGGGTCTTCAATATGAGCCTTTTAAAATGGAATTAAGTAAATGGAAAACTCAATTTATCATTCTAGAGGATATCCAAGTATATTCTATCTAAACACATCAACATATTATTGAACAATATGTATATCGTATATTTGAACATTCCTTTCATCAACCATAGTCATCTTACTCCCTTCCTCCCTAATAATTGAATTTATTAGAGCTAATAGGGGTTGATCTAGATAAGAATCAGATGGTTACGTTTATTCTCTATATATAAGGTATTCCTTATCACCATCACAAATTATAACCACCTCCTTCTTATAATAAATTTTCTCATCATTGTCTGAAAGACAATCGATACAGAAGATTATATAAAATTAAATCATGGTTAGGATAATTAGATTAGTAGATAATGAACATTTAAATACCATAATGGTAACTTACTCACAAGACATTATTGAAATGGTACTTCCCTTAAGAGTTTAGACAGACAACTCCCTTATTAAATCAAAGTGTAAATATCTAATTTTCATGGAAAACTGGGAATATATGAAAGAATGTGATGATCCAAAATCAAATAAATCATTGGAAAAATTTGAGGAAATGATTAAAGTACCCGCCACCACATCATTTTGAGCTTCATCCTCAGTAGTACTGATCACATACGTTTGCCTATTCCCCCATGGCCTTTTCTGTGTTATGATTCATTGGAGCTTAAGACATTCATTTTAATAATGCACCATTTCTCTACAATTGTATAATTCGACATTGACAACCTCTTTATTTCCCTAGCAATCACATTATTGGTTCCCCTTTTCTGCACACTTGTAACAAACTCACATTCCCTTCATGCATGTACCAGTGTGTTTCTTCCCACATTTACTGTAGGATAAAAATTAATCTTTTCCATTCTTCCCCTTAATTTCATTTTCAAAGTGTTCAATAGATCTCTTCTTCTCCTACTTTTCTTTAATGTTGTATGACTTAGAGAATTCATTTTCTATCTGGATATTACATGAGATTATATCTTTGTATGATGAGATGGATTGAGAGAGTAATGATCGATAGAGAAATGGTTTCAAGACAAAAAATAATCAGTCAATCATAATTATTAGGTTATTTATATAATCTGCAGCATATATTTCTAAACTTGCAATGTTAGCCTCACACAATGTGACATTATCATCCTCCTTCTTCATCATACATAGAAATTTCTTTTCCATATCATCTATATGTTCACAAGGAAATTACTTTTCTATAAAAAGATATTTAAACTCCCTCTATTATATATTTAAAACTTCTTCACACTCCGTTGTGTTTTTAATTAATTACCACCCTTTATATTCATCTCATGTGTGGTGATAAAATACCATGACATCCTTTTCCCATTCGCTACTCCCTAAAGCATGAAATATTTTCTACAATAAACTTATCCATTTCTCACCAACAAATGGATTTTTAGTCCCATTGAATGCAGGTGTTTTTTTCTTCCTGATGATGTCTAACATTGATCCTCCACGTTGTGGATCAATGTTCTCCATATGGGTAAGGTTATTATTCATAACATGAGTGAATTTTCTAAGTATGGTTCGATGTTTTTCCTCACCAGTTTCCTCTCCAACTCCACTATAATTATATTGAGTAGATGGGAAATCCATACATGCATTACAAGCCTTGATAAAATTTCAATTCCTTCCACTAGAAACCAATTATAAACAATGTCATACAATAGATTAGATTATGAATAGAAATACATAATCCCAAACAAGTAAAAAACACAACATAATTGAACAGTTTATTCATACAATCCATAATAATAAAAATATATTTTCTTTGAGGATTTATTTACTAATAAGTCCTCCATAATGGTTGGTAATGAAAATTTGAATTATCATAAGCATATCCCTAGGAGTTTCATAACCCATAGTGCAATAAGGCTCGTTGTCGTGCACTAGTTACTATTCGTGTCTAGCTCAAAGCGATGTTTTCAGGTTTTACCCTGAGATACATATGATCCAGATAATTCTCTACCAACTGCAATCCATACAGGGATGTATTTCTTGGAAAACTCAAAAAATTTCTTCATTACCAAAATTCATGGAAGTTATTATATACTAATCCTCAATGTTTATCTTAGGGTAATGTTATCTAATTAATGTTTTTCTAAATCTAGTTCACAAGGATTGTACTAAAATTCTTCTGATAGCAACTATAATTCCTCGAACCTAGTTACCCAGAGTTGGTTCATTATTACATAAGAACGACATGATCACAAGAGAACATGTCTCGAAATACCATTTATTTTAGTAGCCTTGGAAGTACTAGATAAATACTTATATTCTATAGTATATTGTGAAATGAAAAAAAAAATACATTGTGTCCCCTTCGAACAAACTCATTTCCCTTATCATATTCTTATAGATTAATTATATTATAATTCTTCTCATCTTAGGAAAAATAAAACATAAAAATGGGGTGAGATCAAATTCTCAATAAGGATAACAATATTGTGGAAACTATCATAAATAAGAATAAACATTTAAGGAAATGAATAATAATAAAACACAAGCCTTTTAAACATAAAATTCAGTATAATATGGAATTGATAAATCGAATAATTGCATTTACTTATTTACATTTATATTTTACTAGTCAAATAATCACCTGTATAATAAATAGCTAATTTCATAATGATGGAATGCATAATTCCAGACATCTTAACCACATAGTCAAGGCCTCGTGCGAAGACTACAAATAAGATATTTTCAATGCCTTGATCTAACTCACTAGTTTGTATCATGGGGTCTATTGATGCATCATGTAGATATAATGGGATCCACCCACCACTTAGTACATTTCATTCATTATATGAAATGTTTGAAACATAACATAAACATTCGCATTAATACTAGAATACGACTTGTTTATACTATAACCATAAACCATGAATGGTATAAAAATAGCACATCCATAGACTAAAATATCACAAAAACATCAATAAATTATGAAAGATTGTATCATAATAAATCAACTTCAAACATGTGTAAAATCAATCAAAGGATTTTGACATAGATGAAATAAAAACTATTTTAGATAAATATATCTTTCTGTTATGAAATCAGTTAAAAGTCAAAAAATTATAAAAGAAAAAATTTAATTTAAAAATATTCTTATATGCTTCTAAATGAAGCTTCAAAGTTTTTATAACTGGGGAATATTTCTTCAACCACCATATAAGTTAAAAAATCATTATTAACATTATTTTTAGAATATTTCATAATGTACCTTGTTTGGAAAACGACGAAATGATTCCTTTCAAAAAATTTATAAAAATTCAAACAAGGGTATAAATGACATTAACCCGTTTTCTTGGAAATCGTAAAAATATTTTTAAATACATTTTAATGAAACATGAATGTGGATGATAAATAAGTACTAGTGGATAATTTCGTAAAAAAAACCTATAATAATATAGAGATTATAAAATTAAACCTTACCTTGCACTTTTTCCTAGTCGAGGGTAGGTTAAACTATAGTATAATGGTTAAATAATTTTTATTAAATTATACAAAAATCCAAATACATTAATATGTAATCATACATGATCCTCCAATTTTTCTTTGTTAATAACAGTTCAGAAGTATAATTGTTTCGCGTGTTAACTGATTTGTTTTCCATTTTATGATTTGTTATGTAATTAATGTTTGATGTGGATATGATGTATTTTATTCGTTTATAGAATGATATTATGTTATAAAAATTTATTTTTATCAATTAAATGAAAATTATTATTGAAAGGATACGATGGTGAACAAAATCTCAGTGCGTCATGGAGATTGTACGCCGCACGTACGCATGAGCGACAATACCATTATATTCATGGTGAAATAATATGTAATTGGATAGTATATTATATATAAATAATAATTAACATGTTATATTTTTTTATTTAAATAAATTATAGTAATTTATATACCCATACAAATGATGAATTGTTGGATAACAAACTTCACCATGATATGGAGACAGTAAGTCGTACATATGCATGTATGGTGACTTTGTCATTCATAGGATGGATTGAATAATGAATATGGTTATACCATATTTATAATAACTTATAAGTATGTATAAAGTACTATAATTATTATTTTATTATGGAAACAACACAGCAATATGATGTAGAATAAGAAAAGAACATAAATGAGTTAATGAAATAATTACCTATTAATCAGGTGCTTCCTTTTTATTTGATCAAAAGGGATCAGTGGGGTGGATTTCTGATTAATGTAAGGCATCTAGGATAAATTGAGGTTAGGTGGGATGATATTTGAGTTGGTTTTACCCAATACAAATGGATTTGGATGTGTGAAATTAAGGGAATGGGAAGTTCCCTTTTATAAGAGAGGGGAGGGGACTATAGAAACATATTGAAATATTATTTTATCATAAACAAATATTTGGTCAATAATGGCTCCAAAAGAAATTATATCAAGGAAAAGGTGGGTATGGGCTGAAAAAATCTCAAAAAATAGGGTTTAGAAAAGTTTAGGTCACCATGTTAACTTTATCTTTTAGATTAACTATTTGTTAAAATGTTTAAATTGGACCATGTATTGTTGTATTATTATAATAAATATTAAATAATGTAACTATAAAAAGACAAGAGAACCCCAAGTGGTTAAATATTAACATATATAACCTTATATATGTCTTTTGGACGAACCATTCTGTTTTAGGAATATTATATCATTTAATAAAATAGTATTTTCTTTAAAAACACATTTCTGTAAATTTTGAAACAATTTAGTATTTGGTTTTTGTGAAATTCATAAAAACTTTATCACTTCGAAAAAAATAATTAATCAAACCTAACATGTCATATTAACCTATAATATTCATGGATTGCATCCAATGTCTCAGTTTACATATATTTAGATATTTATAATATCCATTATTTTATCTTTTATTAAAAACGTAATTACAACATCATCATTATTTCATAAATAAATTTAATGAATTAATGTATAAAAATTATAAATAAAATACCATTATGTATGAAATATTTTTATCATTAAAATGAATACTTATAGTCTGATTTATCTTATCCATAAACCTATATTAAAAATGTTCTATTTTTTAAAATTTGAATTTAACACTTTTAACTCTTCTTAAAATAAAAAAATAATAAATGTTCTAATCTATTGCCAGTGGATAAAAAAGGATCATGTTTTATTAATAAAGTTAATTTTTGTCTAAATACATTTATAAAATAGAATTAAGACTTGTTTTACCATAATTATAATATTTTTTTTACCTTAAATTACAATATTTAATTTTAATCGTGGTAAATAAAAATCAAAAGTTACTATTCACAAAAATTAATTTAATTCTATTGAACTACATTTTACATAATAATTTCAACGATGTCTCTACGATTTTTTAACTTCAATTCACATAAGATTGAAATTACATTTTATTCATATATTCAAATGTGCCTAGAAAGGGGGTAAAAGGCGTTACATAGTTCAATAAAATTTTATATATCTAATCATATTGTAAAATGACTCAAATGAATTAAATTAAACTATCATAGGTATAATATATCTATTTTTTATTTAAAATAAATTTATATAATTATTATTATTATTTAAATAAATGTAGTTTTTATACAATAACAGAGTATTTTCCAGTATTCAATAAAAATTGAATGTTTAAAAAAAACAAAAAATTTACCCTATGCTAATTTGTATATTCCAAATCCAGAAATGAAGTCGATTTCGAAAAAATAAATTTATAATATTTCCAAACGTTGGTAGTAATATTGAAAACTTTTTATTAAATGGCATGTTTTATTGGTCATGGTGTGCTATAACTCTAAGTAGAGTATATCCCAAGCTATTGTATTATTTAAAAAGAAACATAATGTGGAATCTTGGGGTGTTACAATGGAGGTTAGAATCATGTAGTATTTGTGGTTCTATATTCATTTTATACATTTTTCATTACAGTCTACCACTCGTGTGTAAAAATTCGACACTCACTTTTCTTGATCATACCATGGTCACAACCCTTTTATATTAACTTTCTACAGGTGAATAATTTATCCTATATGTATGTGTTGATAGTTGATCATGTTATACCACGGGTTTCATTGGGAATTGGACTAGAATCACTGAATGAATTCATTTTTAACATTAAATGGAAAATAACATTTTAGTTTTTTTCTTTAATATAATATATTTCTTGTTGGCATACTGGTGTGATACTATGGTTTTTTAAATTTATCTTATGGATTATTTCATTGGATATAGAAAATACATAACACTTTTTTAGTATATATTTACATTTTATTTATAGGTCATGATTATTTATATAATATTTAGCATGTTTATTTTGTCAATATGATGCACCTCCTTACCATAGTCTCATTCATGTGTATTTATTTTACATGTAGCATATATATTTATATAGAATATAGAATGTCTACTATATTGAAACGAAGAAGGATTACTAATTAACGTACAAAATATTGAGATATTATATATTACTTTAATTGATTTTATGATCTTATATATGTTTATTTGAATATTGGTTAAGGATATGAGACAGGAAATAGGATTTTATTGAATTGAGTATATTAATTTTCTCTATTCGCAGAGTGGTGAGCTGTAATATTAACCTAAAAATGTTAAGAAAAATTATATTTCTCTTGGGATATGTCATTAGGGATCTAATTTAGTATCTAGACATCTATTTATATAGTTGGTAAAACACATACGCACATGTGTGAAGTATATATAGGTTTTTTACTATTTCTTATATTGGATGGTCCTAGAACAAAACCATAGATTCTGAGGTAAGAATAATGTTGCTACTATAGGTATGGACATTGTAATCAAAATCAGGCAATCCAGGTTGGGGTGGGATATACATGCATGATCTTGAACCAATAAAAACACACATGTAAAGTGGTTGGATTTTTCTGTCCAACCGTTCCCCAAATGGATGAAGGAAAAACATTAGTTATCTAATGTTATTTATAGTTATTATTATTATTTTATTATTTTCAATCAGCCTATACTATATCATATGTAAAATGTGTGGATTTTTCCATCATTTCCAACAAAGGATTTATTAAATACCACATGAAACATGCATTCTATATTTTGTTATATGTTTTTTAATTTTTAAAAGGCCATACCCGAACTTTAATTCATCCAAATCCCATAAATATGTGTGTAAATTTTTTAAAAAATATATAATAATGCAAAAATATGTTCAAAATATTCCCAATAAAAATTCAATCAAATAAGAAAATTTCAAAAGTTTAATATAAAAATTGATCAATATTTGAAACTCAAAGAGAAAAATATAAATTAAGAATATAAACCTCAATAAAAAATATATAATGTAATAAATATTGTAATTTTTTTTCCATAGGATGGTAGATAAAAATAATTAAAAATAAATTTCAAATTAAATATATAATATCAAATTTAGTAAAAAATAATTTTCTAAAACACATAAAATTGATTAAATATTTTATGTGAATATTTTAATAATTTTATTAGATACTTTTTTATTATTATGGAAACTTAAATTAACCAAGCCAATGGAACTTTTTTTTTCATATTTAAAATTACTGAAGAAGTAACCTCCTAGATTCCAAATTCTTCTTTTCTATCATCCAATCATAAAAATAAATGCCAATATAACTATTGTATGTAACACCCTGAGATTTTATGAGAAATATTTTTATTTTTACGTTTTATTTTATACGCAACACCAAAGGAATCTTTCACAACACACAATACTGAATTGTCTTTCATTAAACGCAATCACGACCTTCCTCGATAGCATGTATAGTACGCAATACCGGGTTTCACTAAAAAATGATATATTATTATGGAATAGCCATTATGAATATTATTAACTAAATTTTGAATTTTATAACATTATTATTCATCTTACACATTTTCTAGAACATGGTAAGAGAACAAAATAAATTTTTGGGGTAAAATAAGTATTTTTCAAAAAATGCAGTTTTGCCGCCTATTGATGGCACACCCACATTAAATCTATTTTTTACATGTATATAAGTTCAATTTGAAAAAATAAAATTCTTCTCTGAAATCAGGATATAAAAATTTACTTTGGATAAATTTTTTATATATTTCTAATAACTTTCATATTTTGATGAATAGTAAAAATATGCTAATTTTTAATTAAAAACAACGTTTTTAATGGAGATAATTTATATAGATAAATTATAATATTAATTGGTTTTAAAGTATAAATAGAATATATTTTTACCATTTAATATAATATATGTCATTCGCATTAATTTTACATTCAATTCATAGGTAAAAACATTTCAATCTTTGGAAATGTTTTAACTTCTAAAACCCGTTTTCTTAACAACGGGATTAATTTTAAATTAATTTATGAAAATTATGTGTTTTGAATTTTTAAAAAGGGATTCCATATTTGGAATCAGTGGGTACAAAATATGTTAATAGGATGCTTTTTATTTTTGGACATTATGAATAGTAACTATGGTAGATTTTATTTACCATAGTTAAAGGTAAATCGGGTAATTAAAGGTAAATATAAGATTATAAAATTATCCTAACACCTTCCAAAATCCTATTGGATGACTAAATGTCGACCCATATCACCTAAGGGTTGGATTATATTCATTTGATGGACTTGTTTCCACGAAAATAATTTAATATTATTAAAACCAAAGAAAGTGACAACATGTCACTTTCTTAAATCTTATAAGTATAATAATTTTAATTTAGTGATAAACTTAATGAAACTTCGAACATGAATAGTATCCAGAAAGATCATAAAAGTATCAACATCATATTAATTTATTTATAATTTTTAAAGATTATATAATTATCATTAATTATGACACAATAGTGATGTTAAAATTATTTTATTGATTTAAATATCAAATAAATGATCTTAAAAATATTAAAATAAATATTATAAGAACTATTTAATGTGCTCCACCAATTTTCTAGAAACATATGACATATTATTAATCTATTAAAGCTTTTATTTTGAACATATATTCTGTATATATTTTATTTAAATTCAAATAAATGTATAGTATCAAAATTGAAACAATTGTAATTTTATAAAAATAACATATTATAAAATTGTTTAAAAATCACAAAAATATTTAAAAATTATAAATTAAAATTTATATGGTCTTCAATGTAATAAAGGATCAAATTATGGAAAATGTACAACAAATATGTAATTATATATAATAATTTAAAATTTAGAATATTATTACCACAAATAAAATTAAATTGATAAATAAGGATAAATCAAGTTGATAATGTTTAAAATAAATTCCTAACATGTCTAAATTTTATTGGTTGATGATATTAAAACCCTATATCACTTAATATTTGTATATGAGTCATTTTGGAAGTTTTTATGTGGGGTTGAGATTTTATATAATCTAATATGTCTTATATTTCCAAAGGTGCCCCTCTCCTCCCTTATAAAAGGTCACCTCCTCCCTCTCCTCCTCACACCAATTTAAGACTTAAAGAACGGCCAAACCCTATCCAGTTCACTTATCCACTTCCCTGGGAAGAACCTAGAGGTCTTAGTCTTCTTCGAAGACCAATTTTAGTGCCCTAAGAGGAGGTCTCAAAGAGTCGCTTCAAAGAAAAGGTAATGTCCATTACCGATTCTTTAAACTTTATTTCTTATTTTACTTTTTCTTCATTATTTTTATCATTATTAAGTAAAAACATCGGTAGAAATCATATAATTATATGTTATTATAATTATGAAAAAACTCTATTTCACCATCTATCCATCCTACGGAAAAAGAAATCACCGCGCGTGCGTACGTACGGAATATCGTCTCCACGTCGTGGTGTAATCTATTTTCCACCACCACCTTACTTGGATGGTTATAATGGTGTAAATAATGACTATATATTATTAATTTAAAGTGATATTTGTTATGAAATATTATACATACACTCCAATACAATTCCACAATCATGGGAATGATATCATCGCTTGTGCGTACGCACGGAACACAGTTTCCACGATGTGATGCGACTCATTCTACATGATCTTCATTGAATAATGATTATATAAATGAATTGAAATAATAAATATGATATATGTTACACTAATACGATTCTGTAAATGATGTTTTTATAACCTAAAAAAGAGTAATAAGAATTTATTCGACAAAACACACATACGAACATAAAGAAATAAACACCCGAATAACAAGTAGAAATGAACTATTACTAATAAAAAGCTATGAAAATGAACATATATGATATAATAAAAATATGTATGATTATGGAATAAGTCAATGACATTATTTAAATCATTATATAGGAGGTTCAGACACTTATGAAGCAAATCGGACCTAAGGTAAGGGAAAATCTAACAATCTCATTTTTATCCGAGATTATTTATACATCAGAATTTACTGGGAAATATTTATCATCCACATACATGTTTCCTCAATATTTAATATCATTTCCAACCACCTACAATTTTTTAAATCCAATTTTACCCTTTGGTGAGTTTTTAGTAAAATATATGAAAGGAATTTTTTGTCTTTTTTCGCACGAGGTACTTTTTGACTTTTCCAGCCAAAGTACGAGAAGAATGTTTTTTAACTTATACGGAATGAATGGATTTTTAGATCATTATTTCCATGAAAATTTCTTTACATTTTTCCTAGATTATTTTTAATCAAATTATTTTAGTTCAAAATTATTTGGCTTCCTAAGAAAGGAAAATATTTTTTAAGTAGAAAGGATATTTTCCTCAAGAATGGAGTTCAAGTGTTTTATCAAAATTATTTTCAATCTAAGATAATATAAGGTTTTGTTTCTATACCTCTTTTTAAACTGTTTTTATTATGTTATGATGGAATTATTTTTATGATGTCCTTTTATCTTATATGGATTATGTTATGATAGCATGATGATTAAGAATCCCATTTTTATTACATGGGTTATTCTATGATGTATGGTTTATGATTTTTTGGCACACATAAGAATAGTATAATTATGAGATGGGTGGGACCTATATCTTGCTTCAATTCATTGGGTAAAGATTTATATCTCATGAGATAGACATTGATGGAAAGGAAGGTTAAACCGGTTCAGTGAAACAGGACTAAAACGAGGAGTGAACTCAGTTCAGAAAAGGACTTTGTCCGCTAAGATAGTCTTGGAAATGAGGCTTGAATACTAAGAAATGATTTTCTATTATTAGGTGTTTATTCCAAAAAGATTAATGTTTTATGTTATGATTATTTGAATTAATTTTAAATTCTATGATTTATCCCATGTTATGATCTCTTTTGCAGGATAAGATTTTCAAAATGTTATGTTCTTATGAATATGATATGTTTGATATTTGTTTTGTTTACCCTTAATGTGAATTTGAGCTCACCCTTTTGTATGTTTTATTTACCCCAGGTCTTAAAGAAGGATATAAAGTAGGATATTTCAAAAAGGGACTCTAGATATGATGAAATAAATGGGAGGCAACGTAGATGATTTATGAACCAATTGTTTATGTTTCCCATTTTCTAAAGAAACTATACCTATACGGTCCTTTCATGGTTTGGTTATATGTTTTAATTATTAACATTCAATTTTAAATTAATAACCATGTATTTAATGTATGGGTCGTTATAGTTGGTATCAGTGGAAAGGTATAGTCAACCATTGGAAACTAGAATGTGAAAGCCTTAGTAAGAAACCTAAGGATATGTCTACACATAGAACACAATCTTTGTTTTTTAGAAATGTCCATGAACAACCTAAGATACGACCTTAAGTGTGAAATTTTATTCTTGATTATGTGGTTTTCCTATTATAATTAATGTTTCTCACACTATTCTTCTTGGTTTTAGTCAATGGCTGGATCCCGAAGGAACCGTGTTAATGTAGAATGCGACAGGCAATGCAATGATTATCCCCCTGAGCAACCAAATGTTATGGGAGCTAGAATGAGGAATCATGTAGCCATTCTCACACAACTTTCTCAAGCTATGAATCATACATGACTTCCAAACAAGCAAAGTAAAGAGAAAAATTCTATTTAATCCTTCATGAGGAAGCGTCCACCTTCATTCAGTGGGTCTTTGATCCATTAGTGGATAAATAATGGATCAGTACCACTGAAAAGATATTTTTAGTTCTTCAATGTTCTGAACATGATAAAGTCTTCTTATAAGTATATCGTTTGGAAGGTGGTGCTAATCAATGGTGGAATCTTATTAAGAATACGAGACAAAGGGATGAAATTGATTCCATGGAATGTGACGAGTTCCAGAAATTATTTTTCAATAATTATTTACCTCGTATTCTTCGAGAAATGATGGAGAAGGAGTTTCTTGAACTGAAGGAAAAGGATGATGAATCTTTTGGTACCTATGAAGAAAATTTTACAGGACTTATAAGTTACGTTTCCGGATTTATCATCCAACCTGAGAGTAAGATCGATCGATTCATTAGTGTCTTAAAAACAAGTCTTTAATGGGAGTTAGCCATAAGGGACTTCAATAGCTATTGGAAAATTGTTCGATGTGCTCTCAAGGTTGAGATGGAGAATGGTGTAACCCATCAGTCACATGGGTTTGATATGAAGATGAAAATGGAATTCAAAGGAAAATATATAGACCACACTGAAAAAAGATGAGTTTTTTCTTATGCTCAATGTGTGGAAAGAAACATGGAGGAAATTGTCTTAAGGGGACATGAAAATGTTATAAGTGTGGAAAAAAAGGTCATCGGGCAATTGAATGTCGAAATAATAGGAAGAATATGTATAATGATGCAAACAAAAGAAGGGATACAGAGATTGAACCTAATACACTTCAATGTTTCAAGTGTAAGGATATGGGTCATTATGCCAATCAATGCCCAAATCCAAGGGTTGATGATGATGATCGACATCAACAAACTCCTAAGGCCAAAGACAAAGGAGAGTCACATGCAATTACTATCGGCGATGTGGAGTACGACAATGAAGTGGTGATAGGTACACTTACCATCCACTCTAAAGTAGAAAATGATTTATTTGATTCTGGATCCACCAACTCATTTATTTCTGAAGAATTTTCTAAGGTTATCGTTGTATTACCTCAACAATTAGATATTTAGTTGGCTGTGACAACTCCTAATAGCACAACAGTCGCATCAAATGTTTACAATTCTTCTCTGATTGATGTTTGTGGGAAATTGATTCCTGAAAATCTTGTGATCCATCTTATAGTGTAATTTCATGTGATTCTTGGCATGGATTGGATTTCTTTATATGGAGATCATATCAATTTACAAATAAGGGAGGTCACATTTCATTTTCCAGATCAATCTATGACCGTCTATTGATGCAAGGATGAACATAACCTTCCAGTTGAAATTTCATACATCTTATGGGTCTTGATTCCACTAAATGAAGGTTATTTATCACAAATGGTTGGAGAGAAACTCACTATTAATAATTTTCCCATTGTAGTGGAATTTGATGATGTCTTTCTAGAGTAATTTCCTGGACTTCCACAAAATCGTGAAGTTGAGTTTTCATTATAACTCGTACCAGGTGCTTTACCTATTTCAAAGACACCTTATAGAATGGCCCCAATTGAGTTTCAGGAATTGAAGAAGCAACTCCAAGAGAATCTTTATAAAGGATTAGTATGCCCTAGTGTGTCACCATAGAGAGAACCTATTCTATTTGTTCAGAAGAACGATGGATCAATGAGACTCTGCATTGATTATCGAGAACTTTACAAGATCTCTATCAAGAAAAAATATCCTCTCCCATGCATTGATGGCTTATTTGACCAACTACGCGGAGCTCAATACATTTCCAAGATTGATCTTCGTTCAGGGTATCATCAATTAAGGGTCAAAAGGGAGGGCATACCAAAGGCGGCTTTCCGTACAAGTTATGGACACTATGAATTTATAGTTATTCCATTTGGACTTACTAATTCCCTTTCTATCTTCATAGATCTGATGAATAGAGTCTTTAGAGAGTTTCTTGACCTGTTTGTGGTAGACTTTATAGATGATATTCTTGTCTACCCAATGAGAAATTAAGAACATAAAGATCACTTGATAATTGTATTAATGACCCTAAGAAAGGAGAAGCTTTATGCCAAATTTACCAAGTGTGAATTTTGGCTTCACAAATTTTCATTTTTGGGTCACATAATCTCAAAAGAGGGGATATCTGTGGATCCAGCAAAACATAGGTTATCGAAAGATGGTCAAGACCAACAATATTAATTGAGATCCAAATTTTTCTTGGTTTGGATGGATATTACCATGGTTTTGTAAAATATTTTTGAAGGTTATCTAACCCACTCACCAAGTTGACTCGGAATGGAGTTAAGTTTGTTTGGACGGAGGAATGTGAACAGAACTTCAAAGAGCTAAAATGAAGGTTAGACAGTGCACCTGTACTCACACTACATTGTAGTGGAGAAAGGATTGTGATCTACAATGATGCATCCATGCGGGTACTTGGGTTTGTTCTCATGAAAAATTATATGGTGATAGCTTATGCCCCACGACAGTTGAAAATCCATGAACAAAATTACCCAACTCATGATTTGGAGTTAGCTGCTATAATCTTTGAATTACTTATTTTGAGGAATTACCCTTATGGTCAGAGGTGTGATATTTATACTGGTCATAAAATTTTAACGTATATTTTCACATAAATGGAGCTGAATATGCATCAAAGAAGATGGTTGGAGCTGATTAAGGATTACGACTGCTCAATTCATTATCACCCTGGGAAAGCAAACAAGGTAGCATATGCATTATGTTGACAAGACCATGCTAGATTATCCATGATTAGGATCCCAAAAGATCCAATATTTATGAATTTACAAAGGATGGATCATGGAATTATAATGGATAGGGAAAAATAATATCTTTCTCAAATGAATGTTCAACCATCTATACACATGAAGATTAAAGAGGCACAAAAAGAAGATGTAGAGTTACAAAAAAAATGTGAGAAATGTTCCTGAATTCAACCTTGATTGTGATGGGATAATAAGGTTTAAGAATCGGGATTGTGTTCCTCCCATCCCATAATTAAATAAGGAGCTACTGGATGAGGCTCATATTTATTCATTTTCTATTCATCCTGGAAGTACAAATATGTATAGGGACCTGAAAGCGTACTTCTGGTAGGATGGCATGAAAAGAGATGTTGCTAAATATGTCTCTCTATGATTGGTTTGTCATCAAGTTAAGGGTGAGAGACAATAGTCTAAGGGGATGTTACAACCATTACTTATACCAGAATGGAAATTGGAAAACATCACTAGGGACTTTGTCACTAGACTTCCTAAAACATCCAAAGGAATTAATGCTATCTGGGTTATAGTTGATCCTCTTACGAAGATGGCACACTTCATTGCTATTAGAGAAGATTTTTACCTTGATTATCTTGACATGATATATGTAATGGATGTGGTAAGATTTCATGGAGTACCACTTTCCATTATATCTGATGGGGATCCGAGGTTTACCTCAAAATTCTAGGGAAGTCATCAGCATTCTCAGAATACAGAGTTGAGTTTCAGCACTGCTTACCATCCTCAGACAGATGGTCAGTATGAGAGGACAATAAAAACTCTAAAAGAAATGTTGAGAGCTTGCTCTATGGATTTAAAAGGTGGTTGGTATCAACACCTATCTTTGGTGGAATTTTCTTATAATAATAACGTTCACTTCAGTATTCAGATGGATCCTTATAAAGCCCTCTATGGAAAGAAATGCATAACTCCAACTTTCTGGGTTGAAGTTGGGAAAAGAAATCTATTAGGACCTGATCTTGTTGATGATATGGAAGAAAAGGTCAGATCTATTCAACAACACATAAGAGCAGCTCAGAGTCGACCAAAAAGTTATTCCGAAAATCGAAGAAAAGACCTATAGTTTGAAGTGGGTGTTAAAGTGTTATTACGAACATATCCCTGGAAAGGGTCATGAGATTTGGAAAGAAGGGAAAGTTGAGCCCTAGATATATCTGTCATTTTGAAATTTTGGATCGTGTTGGGAAGGTAGTTTACCGATTGGTGCTTCCAAAGAATCTATCTCAAGTTCACGATGTGTTCCATGTATCTCTCCTGAGAAAGTACATACTTGATCATTCACATGTACTCATCTCAGAAGTTGTACCGCTGGAGCAAGATCATTCTTATGAAGAACAACCCATAGAGATTCTGGATCGTAGAAAAAAAGTCCTACAGAACATGACCACTCGCTTGGTGAATGTTTTATGGAGGAGCCACCAATTAGAAGAAGCTACATGGGAACATGAGGATATGATGAGGGAGAGGTATCCTCATCTGTTTGTAATGAAGTGACGAATTTCGAGGGTGAAATTCATTTTAAGGGGGTAGAATTTAAAACCATGAGATATTATGAGAAATATTTTTTTATGTCTTATGTTATACAAAAAACCAAAGGAATCTTTCACAACACACAACACTGACTTGGCTTGCATTACACGCAATCGCGACCTTCCTCGATAGCGTGTGTAGTACACAATACCAAGATTCAATAAACAACGATATATTATTATAGACTAGTTTTTATGAATATTATTAACTAAATATTGAATTTTATAACATTATTATTCATCTTACACATTTTCTAGAACATGGTAACAGAACAAAATAATTTTTTCGGGTAAAATAAGTATTTTTAAAAAAATGTAGTTTTGCCGCATTTTAATGGCGCACCCACATTAAATCTATTTTTTGACATGTTTATATGTTCAATTTGACAAAATAAAATTCTTCTTTGGAATCAGGTTATAAAAATTTACTTTAAATAAATTTTTGATATTTTTCTGATAACATTCATATTTTGATGATTAGTAAAAATACACTAATTTTTAATTAAAAACAACTTTTCTCATCGAGATAATTTGTATGGTTAAATTATAATATTGAATGGTTTTAAATTATAAATATAAATTATTTTTACCATTTAATATAATATATTTCATTACCATTAATTTCACATTGAATTCATAGGTAAAAACATTTCAATCTTTGGAAATGTTTTAACTTATAAAACCTGTTTTCTTAACAATGAGATTAATTTTAAATTAATTACTGAAACTTATGTGTTTGGAATTTTAAAAAATGGATTAAATATTGGGAATTAGTGGTTCAAAAATATTTTAATAGGATATTTTTTATTTTTGGGCATTATTAATAGTAACTACGATAAATTTTATTTACCATAGTTAAAGGTAAATCGGGTAATTAAGGGTAAATATAAGATTATAAAATTACCCTAACACCTACCAGAATCCTATTGGATGACTAAAAGTCGACCCATATCACCTAAGGGTCGGATTAGTTTCATTTAATGGACTTTTTCCCATGAAAATAATTTAATTATTATTAAATCCAAAGAAAGTGACAACATGTCACTTTCTTAAATATTATAAGTATATTAATTTTAATTTATTGATAAACTAAATGAAACTTAGAACATGAATATTCTCCCGAAATATAATACATGTATCTACATCATATTAATTTATTTATAATTTTTAGGGATTAAATAATTATCGTTATTTATGACACAATAGTGATGTTGAAATCATTATATTGATTGAAATATCACATAAATGATATTAAAAATATTAAAATAAATATTATATGAACTATTTAATGTTCTCCACTACTTTTCTAGATACATATGACATTTTATAAATCAATTAAATCTTTTTGTTCAAACATATCTTCAGTATATATTTTATTTAAATTCAAATAAATGAATAGTATCAAAATTGAAACTATTGTTATTTTATAAAAATAACATATTATAAAATTGTTTAAAAATCACAAAAATATTTATTAATTATAAATTAAAATTTATATTGTCTAAAATGTCATAAAGTATCAAATTATGGAAAATTAACAACACATATGTAATTATTTATAATAATATAGAATTTATAATCTTATTACCACAAATAAAATTAAATTGATAAATAAGGATAAATCATGTTTATAATGTTTAAAATAAATTCCTAACATGTATAAATTTTATTGGTTGAGGATATTAAAACCCTATCTCATCTAATATTTGTATATGAGTCATTTTGGATGTTTTTACGCGGGGTTGGGATTTAATATAATCTAATATTTCTTATATTTACAAAGGTGCCCCTCTCCTCCCTTATAAAAGGGAACCTACTCCCTCTCCTCCTCACACCACATTAAGCCTTCACGCTCAGCCAAACCCTACCCAGTTTACTTCCCCACTTCCCTAGAAACATCATAGAGGTCATGGTCCTCTTAAAAGAACAATTTTATTTCCCTAAGAGGAGGTCTCAAATAGGCTCTTCAAAGAAGAGGTAATGTCTGTTACCGATTCATTCAACTTTATTTCTTCTTATACTTATTCTTATTTAGTTTTTTCAATATGAAGTAACAACATCAGTATCACTCATATACTTATATGTCATTATAATTATGAAACAACCATATTTCACCATTTATCTATCCTATGGAAAACGAAATCACCGCGCATTGGTACGTACGGAATACCGTCTCCACGTCATCGTGTAATCTATTTTCCACCACCACCTTACTTGGATTGTTATAATGGTGTAAATAATGACTATATATGATTATTTTAAATTTATATTGATTCTGAAATAGTATACATACACTCCAATACAATTCCACAATCATGGGAACAATATCATCGCTCGTGCGTACGTACGGAATACCGTCTCCACGATGTGATGCGACTCGTTCTACATGATATTCATTGCATAATGATTTTATAAATGAATTTAATGAATACATATGATATATATTACAATAATACCATTCATGAAATGATGTGTATATAACCTAAATATAGTAACAAGAATTTATTCAAAAAAACACACATATGAACAAAAAGCAATAAACACCCGAATAACAAGTATCAATGAAATATTACTAATAAGAAGATAAGAAAATGACTATATATGATATCATAAAAATACGTATGATTCTGAAATAAGTCAATGACATTATTAAAATCATTATATAGGAGGTTCGGACACTTTCTAAGCAAATCTGACCTAAGGTAAGGGAAAATCTCACAATCTCATTTTTATCCGAGATTCATTATACTTCAGAATTTACTGGGGAATATTTATCATCCACATCCATGTTTCCTCAATATGTAATATTATTTCCTTCCACTTACAATTATTTAAATCCAATTTTACCCTTCGACAAGTTTTTATTAAAAGATATTAATGGAATCTTTTGACGTTTTTCATATGATGTACTTTATGTCTTTTCCGGCCAAAGTACGAGAAGAAAGTTTTTTAACTTATATAGCATGAATGGATTTTTATAACTTTATTTCCATGAATATTCCATTACATGTTTTCAAGTTTATTTTTAATCAACTTCTTTTAGTTCAAAATTATATGACAATTTAAGAAAGGAAAATGTTTTTGAAGTAGAAAGGATATTTTCATCAATAATGGAGTTCAAGTGTTTTATCGAAATTATTTTCCATCTAAGATAATATAGGGTTCTGTTTCTATCCCTATTTTTAAATTTTTTTGATTATGTTATGATGGAATTATTTTCTATGATGTCCTTTTATCTTATATGGATTATGTTATGATGGCATGATGATTAACAATCCCATTTTTATTACATGGGTTATGCTATGATGTATGTTTTATGGTTTTGTGGCACACATAAGTATGGTATCATTATGAGATGTGTGGGACCTATATCTCCCTCCAATGCATTGGGTAAAGATTTATATCTTATGAGATAGACATGGCTGGAAGGGCAAGTTAAACCGGTTCAGTGAAACAGGACTGAACCAAGGAGTGAACTCGGCTCAGAAAAGGATTATGTCCGCTAAGATAGTCTTGGTAATGAGACTTGACTACTAAGAAATGATTTTCTATGATTATGTGCTTATGCCAGAAAGCATCATGTTTTATGTTATGATTATTGGAATTACTTTTCACTTCTATGATTTATCCCATGTTATGATCTCTTTTGCAGGATAATATTTTCAAAATGTTATGTTCTTATAAATATGATATGGATGATATTTCTTTTGTATACCCTTACTGAGCATTTGAGCTCACCCTTTTGTATGTTTTATTTTCCCCAGGTCAGGAAGAAGGATATTAAGTAGGATATTCCAAAAAGGGACTCTAGATATGATGAAATAAATGGGAGACAACGTAGATGATTTATGAACCATTTTTTTATGTTTCCAAGTTTCTAAAGACACTATACATATACGGTCCTTTCATGGTTTTGTTATATGTTGTAATAATTATGCTGCAATTTTGATGTAATAACCATGTATGTAAAGTATGGGTCGTTATATTGTATATATATATATAATGTAAAAATATAGTACTTGGTAAACTACGAATATTTTCAAGACCATGAATCCCTTATCAAGCACCAAATAATGATTGAATATGTTTTGGTAGAAGATAAATAATATATTTGTTTGATATTCTCCCTCAATTGATAACAGTATAATACAAGGAAGCTGTTGTACTGAGAATAATCAAAAAATCACAATCTATCTGTGATAAAATAATAAATATTTTATTTTCATCAGATCACCATTCTATAAATTTTATATTTTTATAAATTGACTTGTCAACCAATGAAATATTCATATATAAGTCCAATAGATATCCTTAATTTGGGGACCATTAACATAATTTTTGAGGTCCAATTTTTTTTGAGTGAATAAAAAATATTATTGAATTGATATGAATTACAAAAATAATTGTATAAATAATGATAATTTAACCAGAGATGAATTTCAATTGTTTTTTCCCTCGTAGGAGATGTTAGAGAGGGAGAAGATAAATTCATTTTATTAGTTCCCAATTATAAAACAATAATATAAATCCCTTGAATTATCATCAGAATGTTGATATAGATTTCATTTCATTGAATATATATAGACACACACACACACACACAAATATACATATTTGTAGTTAATACCAGAGTTAATTATTTGATAGCTAAATTTTAATCTTTTCAACATGATTCGTTGATAAAGAAAAACTACAATTGTATATAGAATTCCATAGCAACAATTTTATTATTCAAATTGATTAATTATATTAGATTTCTTTTATATAATGAAAATATCTTCATTAATAAAATTTTACAATAAAAAAAATATATATTTTCAGAAAAAACATGAAGTATAAGTTGGAATTAGGATATATGGATCATGATATAAAATTTAATATTTTATAATTTTTTTTAAAAATTGGAAAAAAAACACCCATCTCTTCTAACCGTCTGTGAAGAAAAATTATTATAATTGAAATAAAAAATGATAAAATTATTAAAAATAAGCATATACATTAATTAGATTTAATGAATTTTATATATTTAATTCCATCAAATGGGAACATCTAATATCAAAAAATGTGCAATACAAACCTCATAAATTGTTACACTGTTATGAACGAAAATTATTACTCCATAATAATAAATAAAATAATAAATGATTTATCTAATTTTATGATGCATAGAATCAACAACCTTCATCCCTTCTTGATTAATAAGTCTCAAAACAATTTAACAACACATATCATGAATAAATTCACCGCAACAATGCAATTTTTTCAAAATTCAATTAATATTTAAAATTTTGTAGAGTTGTTACATTGACCCATTAATTTTAAAGGTCATGAAGAAAAATTTTCTTTTATGTAACACTATAAATATATATATATATATTACTAAAAACTATAGTGTGGTGGTAAAATATTATTAAAATAAATATTTATACATTAAAATTTCAATTCCAAATCAATATAATATAAATAAAAAAATATACACATTGAAAATAAAATCCATAAAAAGGAAAAATTGTAAGGATTATAACCAACTCGTTATTATTAAAAACAATTATTAGGGTTTCTTTTATTATGATATCCATCAATATATTATCCCTAAACACATTTTAATTAAACTATATGTTCTTGATCTTCCTTAATAGAACATGATCATGGGTGGAACAATTTGATCTTTTTATACATTTATTATTGAAAATTTTTCAATATGTTGAGTCAAATAGGAAGTTCTATATCTTCAAAGAACTCCCAATAATGTAAGTTCCCAGTGAGGATGATTTCATTACTGATAGGGGGAGGGGTGAATTAGTGGAACTCCTTTTTTTTATGTTTCTGATCAATTGAATTAAGATTCCCCTCCTATTATAGATTTAAATACGTTGCTGAAAACAAATCCAATGCACAACCATAAGAACCAAAAAATTTACTAGGTTCACCATTCTATATGAATAGTTAATCTTTTTAATTTCATGGAGAAAATCAAGTACCATACAATCAACTAGAAAACATTACTTGGATTATAACGAGTAGGATACACCCTTACACTCATGAGGCACATTAAAGACAATGCAAATGTATGTGGACACCCTCTTGGCACAAATAAGGACATACAATTGTTCTATAATAGCTCATGTTACCTGGGCATCTTTTAAAATAATCATGTGTATTCAATTGAAACATGAATCATCAATTCTATACACCAATGATGTGTGAGAACCATATGGATTTTATTATGAAACCGTACGTATGAAATTTTTTTAGTCTAATTTTCCCAGTCTGATTCATCTAAGTGTGATTGCCTCTGAAACAATCCTCTCCTTCTGATTCTCTAATAGAATACAACTGTAATGAATCAGCACCACTTCAATCCATAATGCAATTCTTCCCATGTCTAAAAATTCCCAGTACAGTAAAACCGAGTATGAAAACATTATTCTGATTATCTCAGAACGATATCAACATCAGCCGAATACAATTGAGAGAATGAGTACGAAGATGCAATGAGTAAAATGAATCCTGATTATGATGATCACCTGAATACAATCATTTTAACCTGGTCTTCTTCCACGTCGAAATATATACAATTCAAAACAAAACAGTGTAACATTATCTCACTGAATACTCAGAGCCTCTGTCGCTACAATGGTGAGCATGACACCATTGTTAGTCAAGTACAATGTACCCATATTCCATTTATAGGTCATCCATAATAGGTTTGGCTAGAAATCCCAAAAACATCACATCTCACATAAATTTTCACAAGTATTAATTTCTTTTGAAATATCAGTGAAATTATGACTTTGTCAATGCATCTTGATTATTCTCAAATCATCTACAATCTTTTCCTCTTCTTATAATGGAATCCCATTGAATTGTAATTCTAATTTCAGTTGTTGAGTAATACGTGTGTATGATCATCTGAGTCTGATTTCTTAAACTATTTTCTCAATAAAATTCACAGAACCAATTTGAATCAAAATCATGCATTTGAATGACTATCTCCCCATAGAAAAATCATTCAGCAATATTCGTTCTTAAAAAACTCATTTAAATGAAGTAATTAAACCCTTTTGAAATAGTTGACAACATTTTTGATCACATCATTTATTTCTTCTCTTGAACCACTTCAAATACAAAGAATATTCTTCTATTTTTATCTTGACATACTTGAAAGATCCATTTGAGAGTAAATTAGTGTTCACTTGTCTATTCCATTATCAATTCACAAAACCATTACTCTTAGCATGATTACGATATAAAATATACAATCTTTTCTAAGTACAATTAGATTTGGTTCAAAATGTTTTATATCATACGAAGGAATACACGATGATACAATAAATTTATACCTCCATTTTCAATTTATACCACCATTTTAATCAATATCACATTTTTTATCAATACCACATTTTTGAGAAATATGGGTATTATTGTCCTGATGTCAATCATTAAATAAGGTGTTGATGGAAAACGAAATTATACAGTAAACCAGCATCACTATTTCAATAGGAATAACCTTTTATTTTCATTCACATGGATATAATTATTTTACAAAACAATCTGTATCATTTCATTCTCACTTCCTCCCAGATATGATAAATTTGGATAATTTTTTGTTGATTAGAATCATATCTTTCACTCTCCAATTCATCCATTATTCTTGTATCACAAGTTCTCCATTCAAATCAACATTTTTGTGAAATATGAATTCAAAAATCATCGTCACATTTAAAACATTATTGTCATGCTAACCTTGATTCTCCAGTAAAACTAATACTTCTATCAAAATATCATATTATCATTAATATTTACTATCATAGTGATTTAGATTCTTTATAGTCCCCTAATGAGTTTGATTTTTTTATTTCCAAGAGTGAGTCTAATTTTTATCAATCCCACAATGAGTCCATTTTTTTCAATCCCACAGTGAGTATGATTTTTATCAATACCATAGTGAGTTTGATTATTATCAACCCCATAGTGAGTCTAACTTTTATTAGTACTATAGTGATTCTGATTTCATCAATCCTATAATTGCTTACAAAAACAAAGTTAAGTGATTTCGATCATTCAAATCATACATTGAAACCAAACCAAAAAAAAACAGACCTTCATCATTAACATTGTCCTTAAAATCTACCAATTTTTTTTTTTCAACCATGTGTCATAAATCATTGATCTTTTTATCATCAAGAATGGATTACTTATCATCAAATCTAAGCCTATATGAGATAACTCAATGTAGGAAACATGAATCACTAATAGAAATACAATGTTGTCCTAATGTTGTGATTATGACAACATATTCATCTTTCATCCTCAGCTATTATTCCTCCTCCCTGGAATAAAAATCAAATTACTTCCTAAAACCACTCCAAAAAATAGTTATAATAGTTCACACACTAAAAAATTACGAATTCACTGCATACCCACAACAAAACCCCTTTACATTCACCACTTGGACTAATTTATGAAACAATAAAATTATCCCACGAAAAAATACAATCGAAATGTAAGATGATACAGTGGATTGAAGGACATACCTCATCCTTGAATAGAAAGTGGTTTGACTTCCATTTGAACCTCAATTTTGAAAATAATTCATTTGGCTAGGGTTTTTAGAATATGTCTGCAACTAGTTCTAATGTCAAAAGATATTCCAGCTTCAATTCATTCTTCTCCACATAATATTTGTCGAAATGATATTTAAAGTCAATATTCTATGAATGAAAATTATTAACTTGATTCGAAGTGAGATTGAGTGGACATCTATATTTACAACCACATATCATGTGTAACATCACATCAACATATAAATCTTTCATTGTGTTTTCATCCACATGAGTTGAGTATCTTCTTTAGTAGAAAAATCATACTCATCTTCAGTGGTACTAAGAGTTACTAAATTGCATTTCATTGAATGCTAGCTAGCACAATTCATTCCAATAATAAATACTCCAACAGATGTGGACCTTCTACCATCAATATTTACTTCCCATTATTCATCTGAATACACAAACAAATCAATACAATCTATGATGCAAAAGTGATTCTAAATAGTATTGTGCATTTGATTTATAATAGAATTAGTTTTCCAGTAATAATATGTGATTCATTTAGAGAACTCTGAAATCATGCCCATAAGGTAACAATATACACATTGTGGGATCCTGAGGCAGTCAACTAAAATAGGCTTACAATCTCCTTTCGATAATCTTTTTGGTGTACTTATTTTCTATCTCCACCTTAAATTATCCTTTTTCTCACTATAATAGTTTTGGAAATATGTTTTTAATTTTCCATGAAAACCCTCATGATAATGTCTTTAACATACATTTCTTAAGAGAGAAAATTATATACTTTCTTAAACTAGATTTGCAACCCAATAAAGTATTTCATTCCCCTAGCAAGGAAATTTTAAATTCCTTTTTCATATTAACAACAAATATTTCACAACATCTGTCATTATAACATATAAAGATAATATAATCAATATAAACAATTACAATGAATGGAATACTCTTGAAATTCTATGATATAAATATTGATATACACTCTTCCATTCTTGAAGCTAATCTACCATAAGAAAATATCTTATTTGGAATACCATGCCCTTGGAGAGTGTTTTATCCCATACACGGATTTCTTCAATATGGACACATAACATTAATCTTTCCAAACAATAAATCTACAAGGATGATAAATATAATCCCCCTCTTCAACATCACCATTTAGGAATGAAGATTTGACATCCATTTGAAATATCTCATAACCATGTTTATCCTTAATAGATAGGATGATTATAATTGATTCTGAACCAAGAATCCGAGAAAAGGTATCATCGAAATAAATTACATAAATCGGTGAGTACCTCTTCCATCCAATCTTTCTTGTTTCTTATAAGCTCACCTAATTTATTCAGCTTGTTATGAAAATCGAAATTTTTTCTAGTGATGTTTTTTTTCAGGTATGGAAATGATTTTCATGTATTTTTTGGATCAGAACCATTTCTTTATTCATGGATTAAACACATTATGGATGATCAAAAGAATCATTCACATCATTCAGCTCTACCTTCGAATACATATAAGTATATGTGATAGATATTGTTTTTCTCTATGTTTGATCTTTCTGAGATGGATCTATAATTATTTTCTGAGCTTCCAATTTCTTCCTCTGCATGAGATATGTTTCATAGAATCATCTTCATCACTTGAAATAGCTGATTCTGATTCTTCTTCTTGGGAAGGAATAAAATTTTCTATAACCTTATCAGAATTTTTTTCCTAAACTTTATCAACTTCATTATCTTCCTTATCTTTCATATTATCCTTTTCTTTTTCAATTACATTAACATAAAATAATTCAAAAATTATTTTTTTCTTTGTAGAAACACATATTTCTTCTTTCTTCTGAAGCATATCCAAGAAATATTCAATATTCACCATTCTGATCATAATTTCCATAGTTTCCACCATTCTTCTTTATGACACATGGACTCTTGAAAACTTATATGTATTTCAAAAATTTATTTTTCCCATAATAATTTCTTTATGGTTTCATGTCTAAATTGGTCATATAAAACAATCAGTTCTTAATGTAAGAAATAGTGCTCATGGATTTCCGTCAAATATAATGAGATATGCCATGATATAGTGACATGGTTCATTCCATTTCTGCCACGCTTCAATTATTTCATTCAATAAACCCTTTTTTATGAGTATATGGGGAACTATACTCATTCTGAATTCCATCCTTCTCCAGGTAAGATTTGAAAAAATCACTTCTGTACTCACCACCATTGTGAATTATAAACTTCTTCATAGAAAACTAAATTTTATTCTCAAATTTCATTCTGAAACATTTAAAACATTTTCAAATCATCTGACTTATGCTTCATATACATAACATAATTAATGTGTGTAATTTCATCAATGAAATTGATGAAATACTTGTATCCACTTGTTGAATTCTTCTACACTGGCCCATATATACCAGAATGAATCTTCTCTAGGGGTTGTCTGGATAAAATATCAACTTTCTTATGCACATCATTTGTAATCTTCCCTTTATCACAAATAATTCAAAACTAATAACGTTTTCATGGAAAATTTGGATTTTCCTTAACAAAATTTCTATAATATAAATATATTATGTTTTTATAACCCATGTGTCCCAGAATTTTATACCACCATTCATTCTATATTATAATTCTCATGGAACAATAATTTCATATTTCCCCAACCTTAGACAAATTACATTTTGTAAGTTGGCCTATGGTAACAATATTTCCATCTTCTTCAGTTTTCATAAAAAAATCCATCATTCTGAATGATAATATCCTTACCCTCAAAAAAAAATTGTGAAACCCTTAACATATGGTGTTTTAGTCCATAAATATAGAACGCTTTCATGGATTATATATTTTTTCTTTTCCAATGATGGAGGATCCCACATCTTTGATTTTTAAGGATTCATAATTTCCAAATTTCTTTTTTCCTTTATTAAAATAATTAAAATTATTCAACCATTTGAAATATACTTTAATGTGAGGAGAACACCCACAACTGAGTTTATAGGTATGTTCTCCCTTTGAAGCATTCAATTCAATTTCCAAAACAAAAGATATTAATTCTTCTTTTTCCTTCCAAAACATTATCTTTTGAGAATAAAAAATAGTTTTTTTGAGGAGGTAACAAAACAAGAAATCCTTTTTCAATATTTCCATTTTATTCACAACATTCAAAAATAATTTCTAGGTTAGGATCAAATTTTCAATAATCACTTCATTATTTTAAACTTTCATCACAACCTTATGAGATTTTTTTCATTGAGGAATTTTACTCCCCCTCAATCAATACCTTCCACATAATGTTGGGATAATAGAAATATTGTTTTTTAACCAAAACATACATTCCATGTACCTGAACGCCCTGCAATAGTAGAAATATCTATAGAATATTAATTATTTATAGAATTGATAGAATATGAATTATTTGAAACTTTTCCCGATCTTCATAAATTTTTTTTTGTCATATGATATTTTTTAACTTATGAATTTTTCACTTTAGAAATATACATAACATTCCTTTTGTTATTCTTTTAAAAAATAACTCCACTCTTCTTCTCACCCTTTGAAGGTAACTTTTGTTGATCCCTCTATGGTTTCTCATTAATAGAACCCTAAAAAACATTAGTAATAGAGCTTTTGAAACTCGTATCTCTCGATTCAACTATTGAATGTTTTTATTGGAAATGTTCCAACTCTTCTTCTTTTTTCCTTGAACTATAGTTCCAAATGATCATTAATATCCTTTTCAACCACAAGTGAGTTAATAAAATTATTAATCACCTTCACATGAATTTCCTTCACTTAAGAAAAATTATCCTGGTTTCTTGAGAAATCATCTTCGAATTTTTTGTTTTTCTTCTCAAGTATTTTGATCTTTCTCAGAAATTCTTTAATCTATTATTTTAAATAATTCTCAATTTTAGTTTCTTCTTCTTCAGAACTACTAATTAAAAATAATTCATCATTCAATATTACAACAAAAGTATTTTCAATACCTTAATCAACAATTTTTTGGATTCAAAATCACTTCATTATATATCTTTATATTTTGATAAGAAATGTTTTATTTTGTATTTGAAGAGTTTCTTTTCATTCCCTATCAATTTCAATTTCAATATATCTCCCTTTTTGTTCCACGATCTTTTTGGCATTCATTCGTCTTCATCACTATCAAAATCATTAATTCATTAAGGAAAAATATCAACAATGTGACCAATGCGTCCACATTTGAAGAATTTCAACGGATGTTTCCCTTTATATTTAACTATAAGTATTTTCACATTTTTATAAAAGAGGGATAAAATATCAATAAAATTTTTTTATATACCTATATTTTAGTGTCATAATCACCATCTTCTTATATAGAATGAATATTATTTGTCTTTTCATTGCTTACTTCCTTGAATAAAATTTCTCCACCACCATGTTTTTCTCTTTATAGCATTCACTCTTCTATTTTCATAAGTAATAACAGTTCTACGCAAATCGTCAACAAATAATTTTTCAGGAGCCCTCTCTTTCAAGGAGGAAAATTTTTCATCGAATTTTCTAGGTATGACAGTTAATATAATTTCCACAAATATAGAGTCATCCAAAATTTCAGTAATACATCTTATAGTATTCTCTATATCATTATCCTTAGTAAAGATGTCCCTAATAGATTCATGCTAACCCACCTTCATGTATTCATCCTTCAATCTACATATTTGAAGATTTTACTTCGTGGAATTAGTATATCCTTAATATATGTTTTCAATATGTTCCCTATACCATAGGTTGTGGGAAAATCCATTAAACATAAGAATTCAACATCATATGGTGATGCCAATATAGGATTCCTCGCCCTTCCATCATTCTCCAGATACTTTGTTATCATCCAGTGTATGTGGAGAATTATCCACAATGGGTGGAAACCAAACTGTTACATCTTCAGGAACATCAAAATTAATTTAAAAAGAATATATATCATTATATCCTCCAAAATATGATAATTATTTCCATAAAATATGGAAATACCTTTACTGTTCACACAGTTCAAATTATCCATCAGTAAATAATAGCAAAGGTAACATAGATCTGATACCACTTGTAAGTGACCAGTGAGGAGGATTGTATCACTGATAGGGGGATGGGTGAGTCATCTATAATCCTTTATTTATGTTTCCTTTCAATTGAATCATCCTTTTCTTCCTATTTGAGATTTCAATTCCGTACTAAAAAAATAAAACACACATCAATTGGAACACAATAATTTATGTGGTTCACTATTCTATATTAATAGCTACATCCTTGGTATGGTATAGAGACAACCCAATACCATTCAATACACTAGAAAACACTCATTGGATTACTACGATTAGGATCAACCATAACAATCATGTGGAACATTGAAGAAAATCCAAATGTGTGTGTGCACATTCTTATCACAAATAGGGTAATAATTTTTTTAACAACAAATCATGTTACCTGAGCTTTTTATCAATTCAACAAGTGTCTTCAAGTGAAATAAAATTAAACAATTAATTACCTAGATGAAAGTTATGAACCACTTGGAATATGTTATGAAACCCTGATTCTGATATTTTTTGGGTCCGATTTTCCCAATCCATTTCTTCTAAGTCCGATTCTACCTGAAACAATTCTCTCCGTCCGATTCTCTGTCATGATACAATTGAAATTAATCAGCACCACTACCGTCTAGAATGAAATTATTCCTTAGTATAAAAATTACGAGTATGGAAAAAACTTATAAAAACAGTGTTCTTATTAATTCAACCCAATACCAAAATTAGCCTAATATAATTGAAAAGAATAATATGATGATCCACTGAATATGATGAACTCAGAGTATGATGATCATCTGAATATAGTTATTGAAACCTTTTATTCTTAACTATTGAAATGTATTCAATAATAAACAAAATAGTGTCACTTTCTCTCACTAAAAATTAATAGAGCCTCTCTCTACTATGATGAATAGTGAACTGTCGTTAGTCAAGTAAAATGCACTTTTTCCCTTTTATTGTTGACGCACAATAGGATTGGGAAAGAATCCCAAAATCTTTCACTCTCTTAAATTTATCCAAATTAGAATTTCTCTTGAAATATGAAATAAATTATGAATGTTTTGACACTAATTAATTCTTCTCGAATCTTTTACCATCTTCACCTATTCTTCTCTAGACTGCCATCTCAATTGTCATTTTGATTTAAATTGATGAGTATTGAATGGGTATTATCATCTGAGTCTGAATGTGTTAATACAATTGTTGAATCCAATTCACAAAACCAGCTTGAATAAAAATCTTGTATTTGAATGTTATGCTCCCCCTCAAAATATCATATTATAATCTATTTTATTCGAAAAACTCATCCAAAAAAGTAATTCAACCATTTTTAAACAGCTGACTACATTTTGATCAACTTATTCATTTCTTATCTTGACACACTTAAAATACAAAGCATCTTTTTCTCCTCCTCTCTTGACCCACATGGAAAATATATTTGAGGGTAAATCAGTGCTCAACAATCTCTTCCTTCTGCAATTCAAACAACCATTCTACCCAGCATGATTATTATATGTAGAGTATGATCTTTTCATAGTATGATTAGCATGGGTAAGAATTTCTTATATTATCTGATACAATACAAGATGATTTTGTAAATCAGTACCATGCTTTTCCATCTATACCAAATTTTCAATGAAAACCAAATTTTGATAAATACAACCTTTTTGATAAGTACCACCTTTTCGATCAATATAGGTAATATTTTCTTAATATCGATCTATAAGTAAGGGGTTGATGGAAAAAAAATTCTACAGTAAATCAACAACACTATTTTAATAGGCATGCCATTTTATTAACATTCATCCAAATATAATTGTTTCAAAAAACAATTCATATCATTTCATTCTCTTTTCCACCCCGATACGATAAATATGGATATGATATTTTTCGGATTGGAAGCATCTCATTAAGTCTCCCATTATTCAATCAATCATTCATCACAAGTTCTCCATTTATCTCACAATTTATTTGAAATAAAAATATGCAAAGTATCATCATATTTAATACATCATAGTCAAGCTGAACCCGATTCCCCAGGAAATCCTACATTTAATTTAAAAAAACATCATATCATTACAAAAAAACTATCATAGTATGTCTGATTCTTTATAATCCCCCAGTGAGCCCGATTTTTATCAATCCCTAGTGAGTCCAATTATTATCAATCCCACAATGAGACTAATTTTTATTATTTCCATAATGAGTCTGATTTCTATGAATCCCCGAGTGAGTCTGATTATTATCCATCCCACAGTGTGTATGATTTTTATTAGTCCCACATTGAGTTTGATTTTTATCAATCACACTGTCATCTCTAGAAACAATGTGATGTGATTTACTTCCTTTAAAATATACCGTGACAACAAAAGACAACAAATAACACCTCTATAATCAGCTTGGTCCTAAAAAACAATTCATATACTTTATAATTAGCCATATGATTCTCATCAGTTTTACTAATTTTCTAAAAAAATGAAAATCACCAGATGTAGTTTTGTTCAAAAAAATATCATGCACTTGAAAATCATTTTTTTCTTTTATCATGATCCATGGCATAACAAGATTATGGACTGTTATTTTCAATAATACTAATTTATTTATAATCATTAAATCAAGGAAATTATTCAAATTTAAAGTGATTTTCATATCGAGGCATGTTTATGATAACAAATATTTACAAAATTAAAATTATATATTTGATAAATAGTTTATAATTTTATTAATCAAATTAATAGTGATTCCAAAGAAATAAAAACACAAAATATTAAAAAATAAGAATAAAAAAATTAAGATGTATCACTGAAATTTCTTATTTTATGAATTCTAGGTATGTAATATTGTGATACACACAACATTTATCTTAAACGTTAAACTATATACTATAGATATACTATTTGTAAAATATGATGGTTATAAAATAGCCATTGGATTGTTGGGTATGCATAAGAGTATTCACAATATGATATATATATAAAGATATATATATATATATATACATATTTATTTATTTAATTATTTCTCAATGGATATGTGAAAATTATTTTATTTTTATTGATAATAAATACGTCATATAAGGTTAATAACATTAATTTCTGAAATATATCATTTTTCTATAAAAGAGGGTTTTCATTATATTATAATGATTCATTAAAAAGCTAAATTAATATTATATTTATTATTAAAAATTAATTTATTATATATAAATAATAATTAATAATCATTCATTTGTTTATTATCAATTAGTTAATAATAATGATAAAATCCATTATTTGTAAAAAATAAATATTATTCAGAAAACTATTTTTAATTAAATAATGTATCTTTATCATTAAAAATTAATCGCATAAAAATTGATAAATTATTATTATTAAATTTATTGATATTATAATCAATAAAATAATGTAACAAAGATATAGTGGGTTTACTAGGTAACATATTAGAATAAATTCTGTTTATATTTCAAAATTTTTTTGTTTGAAATAATTTGTTTTTCATATCATTGTGTTAATATAGGAATTAATTTATTATACATTGTGAACTATTATTTGATAATATGAAAATAATTTTTACTTTCATCATATCAAATTTATCTTAGGTGTTATTTTTTTTCAATATGTTTTTTATTTTTTGGTGAATAATAAAGTAATTATAAATTTTACAGATATTGTAACTTTAATGAGAGTAGCATTGTATAAAAATATCATCAATATTTTTCAGAAAACAATATTAATGGTAAATATTTATTTTTATTGTAATATATTTCATATAATATAATATTATTTATTATAGAATCATATTTTGTATAATTTAGACATCTGTGTAATGTTTTCATTAAAATAAAATCTATTTTTTTTCTTATATATTAATAATATATTCAAAAGGATCCTTATAATAATAATTTGGATATAAAATTCTTGTATATAATTATTTTAAATATTAAGAATAATTCCTTCAGAATTTAAAAACCTCATGATATTATTAAACGATCATTTTTATGCATTAAAGAAACTTTTTTCTAAAATTAGTTTTCTTTCCTTTTTATCATCCAGCCAAATTATTATTTTTTATTTTATAGAGAAACCACTTTTGAGGGAAATGTGGGAAACTGGTTGAGACACAACCAGATAATCAACCAACACCATAAGTAATAATCATATATTTGAATTGCAGCTTTCCTGTTTATGATCTTATATTAAAAGCATGTTTAACATATTCAAGAAACATAATATTATAAAGTGAATTAAATATTTTTAATTATTATTATTAAAAGGAGTTAATATTTTTTATTTTAATTTTTTATATTGAATAGTAACATTGGTAAATAATTGTCAATTTGATTACGGCGAAAATGGGTTAAAATGGTTAAAAAATAAAGTGATATGATTTCATGATAACATAAAATACAATATGAAATGACATTTGTTTTTGTATTTATTAATTAAACATATAATATTTTTATATGTGATAGTTTTGATCCACTTTAATTGAGTAAGATTTATAATATATAATACAGTTTCATGTATTTACATTTTTTCCACCGATCTCATCTTAAACAGAATTCCTCTATCTTGTCTTCATTAAAATAATTTAGGCACATATCTTCACTAATGACTATAAAAATACAATAACAATTTCATTAACCATGCCCTAGAGGTACTTTTATCACCAAAATATCACTTCAAGAAGACTCATGTTTTAAGCCAAAGGAGATTACAAAAAATAGAGGTGTATGATATTACTATGATTTTTCACCTTCTTTACTTATTTGATTAACTTAAAATATTCAATAACCACATTAAAATAATTATATTATTAAAATAAATATAATTATATCACTTTTTTAACAGGAAACCCATTTTATAATTCCTTTCCATCATATGGAAAACGAAAAACATTTCTCATACATATGTCTGGCGTACCGTCTCTACGTAGTGGTGAAATCATTATTCATCACTAATTTAAAAGGTTTATTATAAAAATGTAATTAATGAATATTTTATATATTTATGATAAAATAATGATTCTATAAACATATTTTGTTATCTTCATTTTATGCATCTATCATTTAGATATTATTGATGTTTTTCATGTGTATGTGTGGACTACCACCGCCACAAAGTGTTGTGATTCGTCTTTTTGTTACCACTCCTCTTAGATGAATCTATAAATTTATTTAATAAAAAAATATTTTATTAAATTATTATCATTTCCAGATTATGTAACCATTTAATAATAACATTTACAATGATCAATAAGATGTTGAAATTTTAAAGAATTTAACTACACATCATTATGTGGTCAATTTAATCAATAAATATTCAACGAATAGATGCCAGATGATTTAAATAGGACCTTTAATATTGAAATATAGATGAAAAATGTACTTATGAAAGTGTTTAATAAATTTTAATTGGTTATTCAATATGATATAATTTGTCCAACCTAGCTAGAATCCATGTTAATGGTTTTTTGTCTCAATAGAACTCTATCATGAAATATTTTATATTATGAATAAAAATTAAATAATATAGTGTGTTCAAATCCCCTTTGATATATTTCATCATGGTTAAATATTTATATATTTTATTTATGTATTAAATTAATATAAAATCTTTTATGGGGTTCTGATTCAAATTTTATTCCTCTTGTAATGGATTATTTTGTTATCTCACTCTTATTTGATATTGATCATGTTTAAATTTACATTGGAAGAATTATTTTATGTTTAAATATTTAAACCCATATATTTTCACCTATATTTTTAGCTTAGGGTATTACAAGATTTTTCTTCCATATTTTCCTCTCTTTAGGAATCAAATAATTAAATAATGTTTTATTAAAAAGCTAACATTATTTTATTTTGTAGGATGAGAATATATTTCCTCCATTTAAATGTTTATCAATTTCATTCTTGAATATATTTTTATAAATTTTACAAAAATGTAATGTTGTATTTATATAAAACTTTTATTTCAATAAAAGGGTTTTAAATGAATCATTTTAACATATTTAAAGATTTTTTTTTCATTTTCATAAAAAGTGTTAAAGGAATGTTCTTTTTAACATATTCGTTGTGAGTGGATTTTCTACCTCCTTAATAGTTAATATCTATTTAGGATCCTCTATAACATTTATGTTCATTTCATAGAAAATAATTATCCATTATTCTATGTTTTTTAAAATCTTATATTAAAATAAAAATCAATTATTTTCTAAATAGTTGAAAGTTGATTTTGAAATGACTTTTAACTTCATTTTTACAACAAATTAACAAACATTTTGAGGAATTCTATTTTTAATGTTTCACTTACAAATACTCTATAATTATCAAAATATATTTCTATATTCAAAAATTAATTTCTAATGAAATGATGGTATTTTATCATCATTTAATGTATTATATATTTTACCATATATAGATATAATAGAATTTCTTGTGTTTATGTTCTATATCCCTCCCCATTATTAATTGGATATTATTTTTCACATTCATGTAAACAATTTCATTATCATGCATATATTAAATATTTATTTATCCATATACCACTTTAATATATGGTGTTAATTAATGGAATCTTATTTATATCATTCACTATTGATATAATTTTGTTTTATATTTGTGTCTCATTATAGATATTTATTTATCAATATGATATTTTTATTAATTTATTGATTAAATATTTGATGTATCAATTGAAGATATGTACGTGATGGTTGGGGTCCAGTTATAAACACATCCGCAATGGATCAAAACATTTCATTATACTAAACATTTCCTACATTACTAGTGTAATTGGTTTATACATACACATATAATGAATTTTTTTTTGCAAATGAATTTACTATATGATTCATGATGTATTTTACAAGTCCTTATCAATAAGATAATGAATGTCTGGCATTATGTGTTTCCTTTAGTGAGAAATCAGTTATCATTGTACATGTTTTTAATTTCATCCATGGAAGTATTTCACCATCAAGTTATTAATTAAATTAAATATTTATTTATTATTTACTCTACCATATGGTCATATCTTATCGAATAATGAAAAATTTTGTTTTACACATTCATTTAATAAGATTTTAGGACACCCTTTATTATATTTTACTTTCCCCTAGATATGAGGAATGGATATTTAAATTTGTTTTACAATGTAATTGATATTTTAACCAAGAATTATTATTCCATTCTCAAAAATACTTATAATCGTTTTCTATACATATACATTTTACAAGGTTGTATAATTAGTATTATATTTATGTTTTATCACATTCATAAAAATATCAGATTTTAAAGAGTTACAAGTAATTGCCTTTACATTCTATATCCTTTATATTTTTATGTATTGTTCCATGTAATGAGACAAGATATGTTTTCTTCCTTAGAATATATCTATAAATTTATATAGATTTTTAATTATATTCGACACTATGTTTGGGTGTCTCCTGGACGTAATGATATTATATTAGAAAAATATATATATATTGAAGCACACATAATCACACATTTTTTAAATTAATGGTTCTTTCACTAGTTGGGGCCTCTGATGGAAAATATGGTACCATAGATGATTCATGAATGTGTTGTTTTCCCTAGGTGAATCGTATAGTTGGTTAGTGTCTGGATTTTAGTTATAGATGACTATTGGTGGTTGGAATAAGTGAATTAATCAGATCAATAAATTTATTTATTTAAAATCATTTAATCAAATTCCACCACATGTATATATTTAATTATGTAAAATCCCTATGGTGATCCATTTAACCATGGTATATTTGAGAGGATGATGACTAATTTATTGGAGTTGGACAACTAGGAACATAAATCAATGACAACAATCGAGGGGAATCACGTGATAGTAAAAGAACACAAAAAATATTTGTCTCTATCACAAGTTAACATGTCCTTTACCAACGATCAATAAAATATCGAGCTATGGAATGTTAATTTGTGGAGTACCACATATTTTATTTTATTGATGAGCATGGATATTATATTTTTATTTACTGAAATATTATTTTTCTCATAAGCTCCATATCTTTTGTTTTTATTAATGTAAAGTTTTCATCATTTATGCACATATGATTAGAACACATACTATTTATGAAATTAATGATTTTTTGTCCAGCATTTCATCATTAAATAGGGATATCACATTATTATTTTCAGTTTTCCAAACTTTTATTCTAATTCATTATCAATGGACCATATGTTTGTTTTATGATATTTTCAGTTCTTATTTAAGAATGTTCAAACCCTTGTATTCATGAAGGATATTCCCATAACATGTGATTATTATTTTTGAATGGATCAAGATGAGATGTGGGGTGTTTCTATTTGAAAGATGGATCAAATATTGGATCATGAGACTATCATCCATGGGTGAGGTGATGTGATGGAAAATGAAACTAGATGAACGACATGGGGTTCATGTGGATGTAATCCTACAACTAGAGGTGTATTGATAATCGTAATCCCTAAATATGTGTTCTCCGACATGGATCGATGAAAAAATGGTGAAAGTGGAAGAACAACAGAGATTCATGATGTCATACTTAGATTTTAGAAAATATAATCATAAAAGATATGGATTCTATGAATACAATCCATGTTGTTTTATAGATATTTCACCTAGGGTATCAAGTTGGGTTAAATATCAATCACTGTGTATAACCCATACACACAGTGTGACCTGATGACGGTATCTCACTGTGTACCATGATAACACTTATTGGAATATACATGGAAAGGAACCAATTCATGGTTGGCGCACATGGTCAAAACAAGAATTATGATAATCTCATGAATCTCCAATTTTGGATCAGTGAGTTTAACATTTTTGAGAATGTAATCTCCAGCCATGGTTGAGCTATGAATTCAGTGAATATTAATTGATTTCTTTCCTCCGATATATAACTACCCCTAATTTTATCAATGGAATTTACCTTCTTATGTCATAAATCACATAAATCACATAGAGAAGCCAATAGCTACATTAATCTCATAAATTAATAATGATACATTAATAGTCAAATAGACCAATAATAATGAAAAATATTATTCATGCATAATATATTGAATATAAGATAATTGAAATGGGAAAATATGGATATGAATAATCCACTAGAATAACAACACTTATGAAAATTTCCCTGGTAATAAAACATAATTTTAGTAATAAAATATTCATTTCAAAGATTAATTTTTATATATAACATTATGTTAAAACATATGTGAATAAAATAAGACAAATTTATTGGAATTAAAGAACATATATGACTGTTATAAATCAGACAGTTTGAATAGTAATATGAACATTGAGAATATTAATATAGTTGTTAGAATATTAAACATTCAAATGAAAGTATAAAATAAAATTTAATAATATTATATATAAAAAATATATATATCTATATCATGGTATGAAAAAATATATTTTTTTTAAAAATGATAAATTATGTCTCGGTGTTTTTGTAAAATCTAAAAGTTCATTTCAAAATTAATAATTATTATAATTATTTAATATAAAATTAATTTTCATGAAAAATAATAAAAAAAATAATATTATGTTTTTATATCATTATAATGAAATTTTATTAGACCTTATTTAATTTTTCAATAGGTTATAGAATCTATTATAATATTAAGATCAGTATTTTTCTACTATAAGAATAATTTATTTAAAAATTAAATTTCTCATATTTAATTTTTTTTCCAAAAATGGATTCCATTTTTAAATCATCAAGTCAAAAAAAATTTGGGTGAAGTTTAAGGATTTTTCTAAAATAGGTTAATTTTCACTAAATAGTGATATAAAATAATTTACGATATTTATAATTATAAGTGAAATACATAAATTTTTTAGTAAAGGATTATATAATCACAAATTAGATCAATATTTCATAAACCATTTACTATATTTATTCATTTTAATAAGCACTATTTATATTATTGAGCCAAAATAATAATGCAGTGAATATAACAATCAAAAACAGACTTCCCCTCCATTATAAATACCACCACATATCCTCAAACATTAATTGACTTGTATATTATTAGTATTATATCCAATTATATTCTAATTTCTCTTCCCCGTATCTAAGATCTTAGAGTCTTAACAAAATTAAAATTCCATGTTCCATAAATGGTCATTCAAGGAGGTGGTATTCTAGAGGTATCTTTCTCTACCCATCTATTTTAATTTAATTTATTCGTATAACTTTTCCTCACCTCCATCCAACATAAAAGAATAATAACTCTAGTGTCTTTTATATAGTATAATTTTATATTTCTATTTAAATTTATTACGTCGATAAATTTTCTCATTTACTATTATTCGGTGAAAAAAACTTTTTGTCCAAATTATGGTTGTTTACCATATCCCAAGATAATTAGTTTCCGTTATCCATTAATACATTCAAGGGTTTTCGTAAAAACATTATTTTGATTAATTGTTTTGTAATATTTATATTATAACATTTTCCATGTTCTATAAAAACTATTTATACAAAATATTAAAATAACAAAACTAGTTTTTGATGAATGAGTTCTCACTAAAATTAACTAACAATTTATCATTAACATTTTATCCAATGAATCATCGTAGTACTAGAAAAAATTAATATATAGGGATATTTAAAAAATATAAATGAATTAATTCTATACAATTTATGTTTTGGTGAATTATTTACATATTGCATAGACTTCCATAACATTACAATATAAATATGACTATGAAACCATGAGAACAAACATTCCTATAACAATGTAATTGTAATTTAAATCTAATTTATAAGTCCATATTTTCACTCAATAAAATTATAATAAATTTAATAAATGTATAATATGATATTAATCAAGTAAATAATGAATCTAATTTAATTATTCATGAAATTAAGTGTACGTTCATAATGCATTTGTAAAAAAGGTAAGGGATCTAACAGAACTTCCATTTTCCCTCTAGGTTATAAATTCTCTTCCTTTGCCCCAATTACGTCCTTTGTTATTATACAATAATTTTACTAAATTCTGTTTTAAGTTTCCCAAAAAATTATATAGCTCAATTCCCTTTTTCTATATGTGGAAATATTGGTAATAAATGGTTCCCTTCTGAAATAATCTTGATATAAAAGTCCAATTAAAGGGAACTTATCTATTTCTCACTAATTTTCAGGTAAACTCCATTAACTATTTTAGGCCACAAATATGTTTCTTTGATAACTAAATTTTACATTAAAAATTATTTTAGTTCATCTCTTTTATGGAAACAATTTTTATTTTTTCATATTTAAGGACTCGTTATTCTTTTTCTAAAACTGCAGTAATGTAGAATATTTTAAAATCCATCTAACTACACTCGTTAATTATTTCAATTTAGTTAGAAATAATTATTCTATAATTATTCTTATTTTAGGATTATGAATGAGTAATAATTTTTTACTCCGTTATTTCATGAACACTATTATGATACACCCTTCAATTTTTCCTTATTATATTATTCAGAAAAAAATTTATTTTTATGGATACCCCTTATGATTATTCCATATATTTTATTTATTTATGTTGAACACATATTTATGAACATGTTATGATGCATGTGACTAGATAATTCTCTAAATAACTTTGTAATGTTTAATCTCATGAGACATCAAGTATGGGGTTATGGAGTAACCCTAATCCATTATGGGACATTGTTCACCATGTGAAATGTTCTTGGAAGTTATGTTTTAATTATGTTTATTTCATGTTATATGTTTCTCCCAAATTCCAATTTTTCCACAATCATATAATTCCAAGTTCTATATGTTAGTATTCTATATTTTTGTTCATGAGGCATGCCTTTTAGGTTTTCAGGATAATCATTCTAAGTCATATGTCATTATATATTTCCAAATTTAGTCCTTCTCTAGGATTTTAATCTCACCCATTGGTTTATTTATTCCATAGGTTATCCAATGAAATTATAATTTCTCAATGTGTTATGATATCATTATAGAGATAAATAAAATTGTAAATTATATTAATTTCTTATTTTCTAAATATGTACCTATTCATCTAAAGAAACTAGACATTACAATCCTTAGTAAGTGTTTTGTGGATAACTTTTCTTAAATCATGTAATACTATGTTAAAAATTCTAGGGTTTCTATAGTTGGTATCATAACATTATTCTACTTATTTGTGTGGATTAAGTCTAGAAAACTATAGTAAGAACACTAGGAATAATTATATCACGATGAGTAACCTATATTGAATCATAGTGAATCATATGATAGGATATAATTTTCATTTATATATTATTACATATAAGTTCATAGTTTCATTTTTTGTATTCTCATAATCTATGTATTAAAGCCCTATAATTGTTTTTTATTTTTTTGTTAATTTATTGACATAGGAGAACCTATTTTGACAACCAATTTGATAGAAAAAGTAATTATTTTCCTAATAAAATTACAAATCTAAAGGGAATGGGGGAGCAAAACATAATTACATTTCTAGATCTACTAGATCATTTTATTAATAAAAATATGATTCATGTGGATCCCCCTCAATCTTCAAACAATAAGAATGTTTTCATTAAAAGGTACTCTATATTTAATGGATCTTATGATACCATCATTGTGGAACAATAGATTAACTCCATTGAGCTGATATTATTCATCATTCAATGATTACAAGAAGCGATATTCATCTGGGCAATATATAGTTTTTATGGGAAATTTAATTACAGTCGGAAAATATTAAAAAGACAATGATTAAAGAGGTAATTGATTCTATGGATAATAAAGGGTTAAATAAAATAATTTTCCAAAAAAAATCCCATATACTCTTCATATTAAGACAGACTGGGAGTTCATAAAAATGAAGCAAAAGGAAGGTGAATATATCAATATATAAAAAGAAAACATTAAAATTATTACATGATACACCCATTTATTTTTCATAGATACTAAAGGTAAGGTTCTTCTATTCTATAATGGATTAAATCCGAGTCAACAAAAATCCTTGGAAAATAAATATATTTTAACCTATGAGAATATTTTATGATGCTTCCAATTTGTTAGATGGTGATCAGGGAATATAAGTGGTCTTTCGGGATTAGAGATTAGGAAAAAAATGGAGTTCAATATGGGTTGAAAATTTGATAAATTCACTAAGGGAAAGGAAAAGCAACATTCCATGTATCAAAATGGTGAGAAGAATATCTTGGGAACTTTTCATAAAGAACCATGAGATACTTCAAATGTGGAATAGAGGGGCATCAGGATAAATATTTCCAAAGGTATTTTAAGAATCATAATAATAAATAAGAATAAAGGAGGTTTTAGATCCATATCATCTTATACTACCTCAACTACATGGGACGTGTGAATTATGAGAGTCTCTTCTCTAATCTAAAGGTTTTCAGAGACAATGAAAAATAATATCGTCTAAGGGAAAAAAGTGGGGCATATTCTATAACAACTACTGAGGTGGAACATAACAATGACGTGGTGAAATGAGAAGTGGTTATTCATTTAAGAATAGAATATGTACTATTTTATTTAGGGTATAGTAATTCTTTCATATCTTGTAAATTTAGTATAACTATTTAAATACCAAATAAAAATATGAATGTTGAGTTATCGATGAAAATAATGAATCAATAAATTATTTTTTCTAAAGTATATAACTTCTCCCTAGAAGCTTTTTTGGACTAAAACTCCAATTATATCCTGTCTTACGTCCTTTGTTGGAGTTTTATATTATATTGGACATGTAATCAATATCTATATACAAATAAAACCACAAATATTAGGAAATGGATATAACCCATCACGCACTGAGGCATCACACAATTTTCTACATGTGTATGGAGGAGGATTAATCTCTATTTGAATCATTATCTCGTTTGTGGATATTATGGACTTATGAGAAATAGTATCTACCAAATTGATTGAGTTGAAGGAGTGGATTATGCTCGGAGACATTCCAATTGTAAGCGACAACATTAATTTCTTCCATTAATAATTTTCTGGTCTTCCTCCTTTTCAAGAGTTTGAGTAATCAATTAATCATATACCAAGATATCATCACATATAAAAGACTCCTTATATGATGTCAAAAAAAGATTTGATGGAGGTGATGATGTAGTAACAAGAAAATATAGAAAACAGTTTAAATGCTCGAGGTATTTACCATGGGGTGTGTTATTCCTCTTTATCAATAGGAATAATGGATCAATGATCCTCTTCATTAATTCCCGTTGGCTCAAAAAAAAAACATGATAAAGAAAGAGTATCCCCTACCATGAATGAATGAATTGTTTGATCATCTACGTGGGGCCATGTATTCATCTAAGGCAGACCATCGGTCAAGATATCACTAGTTAAAGGTGAATAAAGAAGATATTCCCAAGATTGGAATTTTATGGAGTAATGGAAACAATTATTTCATATTTATTCTCTTTGGACTCCCAAATACGATATAAATTTTCATATAACTATTCAATAGAGACTTTCGATATTACCACAAAAACATTATGGTTGACTTTATAGTTGGTAAACCGATATACTCCAATAGAAAGGAGTAACAAGAGGAGAATTTGAATATAGTGCTAATAATTTTTTGGAGGGATAAACTATATTAAAAGTACATAAAATGAATCTTCTAGATAGAGTAAGTATCATTCATGGGGAATGTTATCAACATAAATGAATACCTATGGACCCTTTTGAAAAAAAGTCAATTGAGGTGTGGTCTATACCCACATTTGTATCATAGATCCGTAATTTCTTTGTTCAATATGAGTACAGTTGATGAGTTTTGAGAAACTTCTCCCAATTTTTTAAAAAAAAATAACCATGATATCTCGAAATGGTGTATGTTTTATTATGACTAGTGAATATAAAGACTGCATCAATGTGTAGGAAAATAGTCTTATCTATATAGCATTACATATAAAACTGACAAATTTGGAACTATGTTTGGTATAAAATGATGCTTAAAAAAGAACATAGGATTTTTAGTTGTGAAATATGATAAATTAATTATCAATGCATCGAGGATGCTGAAAATTCATTAGAAAAATTATCCCACACAAAATCTAGGGTAAGGACCTATGATCTTTTATTTGAAAATAAAATCGTATTATCTTTATACGGATACATATCTCATACATACTACACACAAGAGCCTCAAATATATATTCATATAGAAGGATCTAAATATGATCCAACAAATATAATTATTATTCAACATGGATTATGAATTATCAATTCAATAGAATGATGGTATGTAAAACAATGTGACATCTTCTCCGTGTATAAATGATCCTATATCATTATCAATGATGAGAATTGAGAAAGTTCTAATATTGTTAAAATTGAAAATGGTGGACATGTGAATCATAAAGGAAGGTACATCATAACTCTTGTGACAAATTAGTTCTCAAAAATCCATTCTAGGGACAAAAAGATGCTTAAAAATATTATATTATAAATTTTTAAATTTGTGGAAGTGATATGAAATGGGAAATTCTCATAGTTCAAAATTTATTAGGATGTATTTTTAAAATTGGGGTCATGACTATATGTAACCGCAATCCATAGATAATGAAATTTATTATAAATTTTTATCATAGCTAATAATTTTATATTAACATCATGAGCACAAAAATGTATTTAAATAATTGAAACAACTATTTGTGGGATAATATAAATAAATTGATCACTGAATATGCATCAAAGTACGTTGTATGTCAGTATGTGATAGATGAAAGAAAAAAGTATAAGTGACTTTTGTAACCATTACCCATACCTACATAAAAATAGGAAAACATCATTATAGACTATATCACTGAACATCCCAATACATCTAGAAGAAACAATTATATATGTGTCATTATGGATATTTATACTAATACTTCTCTATTTATTGGGATTATAGAGGACTTCTCAATCATGAAAATTTCATGGATATAAATTTTATAAGGTTTGAGAAAAAATAGCATAAAATTATTGATTATATCTTCTAATGATACGAGATTTCCTTTAGGAAATTGGAGGAGTCTCCAACAGGGACTAAATATTGAGTTGAAATTAATTATGGATTATCACCCCAAATATAATAGAAAATATGAGCAGACTATTCAGAATCTAGAATACATGTTGAGATCTTGCTCAATAGTCATCAATGGGGAATTGGATCAATAACATCAACTGGTTGAATTATATTACAATAATCATTTATACTCAATAATCAAAATTGTTCCATATAATAACCAATATTGAAAAAGATGTAGGACACCAAGATGTTTGGATGAAATTGGATAGCATAATCTTTTGGGACATGAAATGGTCTAGGAAATGATAGAAAATTTGAAGACCATACAACATCATATAGAGTATGATAATAGTTGATAGAATAACTATAAAGGTAGTCATCAATGGTACATAGATTTTGAAGTTGGATAAATGGTATTAGTCCAATCGTCTCCATGGAATAGAGTAACATAAATTGTGATAAAAGGAAATTTAACTCCTAGGTACATCATCCCCTTAGATATTTTTGATTAGGTTAGATATATTGTCTGTCAACTAGTACACAAAAAATACACGAATCATGTAAATGATGTTTTCCATGTATCCCTAATAAGGATTTACATACATAATTCATAAAATATAGTAAACTCGGAGTCGGTACAACTTGAAAGTGAAATCTCTTTTGAGGAGTAGTTTCCAATGATTTTTGACCAAAGAGACCATTTTCTATGTAAAAAGGACACTCACATTGTTAATGTACTATGGAGTAACCATATGTATTAGTACATAACATGGTAACTTGAATACAATGATGAATGATATATATCCTCACTTATTTTCTCCTTAGTATGTAAAACAAAATTTCAGGGGGAAAAATTTCATAATGGGGGAAGAATGTAAACACCTAAAATTTTATCAATGGAAATTCCATTTTTAAGACATATAATAGATATATCACATAGAGAAAGAAATAATAATAATTTTCCGATAAATGAATAATAATTCATTAGTGACCAAATAATCCAACAATAATTCCAAATATTATAATGTGATAATAAATTTAAAATAATAAAATATAAAATGTCAAAATTTTGATCTTCTCAATCTACTAAAATAAAAAACTCCTAGAAAAAGTCAATAAAATTAAAAAAATATTAAGTTAATCATTTTTAAGATTAAATCTTAAATGTATAACATTATGAGTAAATACGAGTGAATAAAATAATGGGTATTTATATGAATTAAAGAACATATATGATTGTTATAAAGGTGATTATTGGAATAGTAATCTGACTCTCAGGAATAATAATATATCCATTTGAATAGTAAAATCACCTATAGATGTATAAAATTAAATTTAGGTATCTTATTATTTAAAAAACAATATATTTGTATAATAGTATAAGTAATTAAATTTTTTAAAAATGCTAAATTAAATTTTGGTATTTTGATAAAACATAAATGTTTATTTATAATTTTATAATTAACATAATCATTTAAAATTAAATTTATTTTCATAAAAGGGATTCATAAATTATTATTATTTTTTATTATTATTTTAATATTATTTTATGATAATTTGATTAATTTTGTAACGGGTCATAAAATTGATTATAGTATTAAAATACATATGTTTTTAATAATTGATAATTAATTTTATAGATAACATTATCATATTTATAATTTTTATAAAAAGGATTCCATTTAATGAATTAAACATGTCATAAAATGGTTATTTTTATTTTTTTGATATTTTCTTGAAATGGATTAATTTTTTGTGAATAGAGAAATATGGTAATTTACTATATTTAACATTTAAAGCCAAATGTAGTAATTTTTGAGTCATTTATGATTTACTAATCCATTATTTCGAAGTCACCAGAACCATTTATTGTTTTCAGTCATAGGAATCAACACAATTGACAGTCTTGAGACGAAATAATAATCTAGAGAATATAATAATAAAACAAACCACTCTCCCTCGATAAATAACACCCCTCAACACCACTTACCCATAATCCTCAAAAGCCTTATGTCTTATGAATATTTTCACCAATTATCATCGAACAAATATTCCTCATGACCAATATCTTATTGTCTCAACAAAAGGAAAGTTACATTTTCCTTACGTTTTCCATCATGGAGGCGATATTCAAGATGTTACTTTCTCAAACCATTACATTAAATGTCATTTAATTTTTAACATTCTCCACAAATACATTGTATATAAAATCCTAAAAATTAAAATATCATTGTATATTATAATTTAAAATTTATAATGGAATATATTATTTCCACAAATTTCCTCAATTCTACTTAGTCAAATAATCATAACTGTTGTCCAAATGACGGTGGTTTAACGTCTCAATGGATAATGAGTTTTCTTTTTTCCATCACAGAATTCAAGGCCACCCATAAACACATTATTATTGGTAAAATGTATTTTTATATGTATATTATTAATTTTTTCAGATTATAAAATTAAAATATATATTTTATATTAAATAAAACTAAACTAGATTTTAATGATCGAAAAACTGCCAAAATAAACTAAACAATTATCATTAACATTTTATCAAATCAATCATCTTCAGACAAGAAAAATATCATAGATGAGACTATTTAAAATTATTCAAGGGAACTAAAAATATATAATATCACTTCTTTATAATTATGCCTATTTTACTAGAACTTCTTCAAGTTTACAAAATAAAAAAAAATTAAATCATGACAATGAACCCTCCCGAAACAACAAAAGTGAACATTATTACACATGTAAATGGCCATTAAAGAAAATAATATATTTATAATAAAAAAATGTATCATAGGTTACAAATAAATTATTATATCTAATTTTATTATCCAGGTCATTAAGTGAAATTGCAGAACAAATTCAGGCTTAAGGTAAGGGATCTCTCTAATCCTCCATTTTTCATTTTGGGAAACAATTTCCCTTTCTCTACCAATATTAATCCCTTATTTATTCTTATATAATTCTCATAATGATTATGTAAATGACCTAAAAATGTGTCTATATATTATTTCAACTTCATATGATGTTAAAATCCTTTTTTTAAAATGTTCCCTTCTCAGTTACTATTGATAAGAAATTCTGATTATGGGAAACTTCTCTATTTAATACTCATTTTTAGTTTCACTCCAAAATCTATTTTAAACTACCAATATTTTAGTAAAAATTTTCATTTTATCAGAAAAACATATTTAAGTTCATTTAATATTAAAAAACAATTATTTATTTTAATTTTTAAATAGTTTTTATTATTTTCCCAAAACAGTACAATTAAGTGGCACATTACAAATGATACCTAACCACTGTATTTTTTATTTCAATTTAGATGGAAATAATTATTAAAGATATATTTTTATTTTTTAATTATGAATTACTATGAATTATTCTATAACCAATTTCGTGGACTCTATTGTGATAAACCCTTTGTTCTTGCTTATAACATGATTTTGAACCCCATTACTTTCTATGGGTTAACCTTATGATTATTTCTTGTGGTTGATTTCATAATGTGGAAAACATATGCATGAACATGTTATTAAGGGTGAACACATATATAACAATATTTAATTAGGTGATATTTACACACATGAGACGTCATGTATGCGATTAGAGAGTATACATAATCAATTATGAGACTTTGTCCACCATGTGACACAGTCTTGGATGATATCATTGGCTCATGATTATGTGATGTTATATGTTTCTTCCACATTACATCTTTTACATGATCACATGATTCCATTTTCTATATATTATTCTTCCTTATATATTCTTATGATCCATTCCTTTTATTTTATCCTTTTAGGCCTTATAACTCAATGGATATCATTTATTATCATGTTTATTTCTTTATTAGGATTTTTTATCATCCCTTTTTTATTTATTCCCTAGGATATCTATAGTAGTTATAGGAGATAAAAAGGAGTTATAATAACATTACAGTTATAGGTAAAATTATTTATTATTTTTGTCCTATGTTTTCATATTCTGTACCTAATCTAACCGGGAAACAAAACTTCTTTATCATTGTTTTGTATTTGATGGATAATTGTTCTTGAAATCATGTAATATTAGGTATTAAAGGATAAGGTAACTATAAGACCTAACTAATGGAGTTTCATAGGTGTATAGTTTCATAGGTTTGGAAGTGTACTAAAGAGGTTAATGGAATAATGTTTCAAGATAAAACCCCATTTTCCACATTGATGTGGAAATGGAAATTTTATTCAATGACTGTGTAGTTTAAGTGACAGATCAAAAAAGCTAAAGAGAGGTTGAATAGTGATCCAATTTGGATAATACCTGAGGATGGTATTGAATATGTGATCTTTTTCAATGCCACTAAATATGGCATTGGTTTCATGTTACTGTAGAGGCATGCAATGATCTCTTATGGTCCACTGTAGTTGAGATCCCATGAGAAAAACTATGTGAAACCTAATATAAGGGTGGATATGGTAGTATTTTCAATGAATAAGTGTGCACACTATCAACTTGGAGAGTGTTTGAATATTTAATTATAATACTAGAATATCATGTCTATATCCATTTATATTGAAATCAACATATGATAGAGGCATTGGTTGGAGATAAAATAAGAATATTACATTAAGATTGTATATACTCATAGAAAAGGTGACATGGTGGTAGATTCACTTAGAAGGAAGTCCCATTAAATTGTAGTGGAAGAGGAATATATAAAATTGGATTCCATACACCCTTACGAGGATGTAGAGTGGGGTGAATCTTATCATCATATTATGGCCGTGACTCTACCACTTCTATAGCATATCGGAGAGGATAATTTTGTAGATATCTACTATGATGTTCTATGTGACTAGATATACTCAGGAGAAATGACAAATAAATTTTATGAAAGAGTAGTGAATATCATCATTTTTAGGGACAAATATCACTTTTGGACACATTTCAAGAGTTGGTGATGAGGGATTCACAAAATTATCCTTTGGAATTAATTCATGATGTAGTAAATATGTATTAATACCTTCAATGGATGTTTGGGTGGGATTTCAGGCGGTATGGAATTTTCAAGTTGATCACTCAATTTCTCCCATGTCAACAGGTAATCTTTTGACAGTCGGTTCTATGTACAGTGACATAATATATTGAGATCCACAAACAAAAATAGGATTCAATATCGTTGGATTTTATTATTAGTCTTCTAAGGAAACGAGATTCCATACAACTATCTAGGTGATTATTGACTTACATAACATGTCAACATTGTTTTTTTCCATATAGGAGTATAATTATATAGAGATTTTATTATAGTTTTAGATACTGGAGATCACCCGACATCATAGGGTACACACAATTATTATCTATGACTATGATACAAGTTCCACATCATTATACTGAAGATGTATTCTAGGGTATTTTCAGACCATTTATATATGAGCGTGATATTCCACACCTAGATTGTTGGAAATACATAGTGGAATATCATTGTATTAGATGATATGATGATTTAATGTGTTTTAGGATTCCAGGGGTGTTGTAAGTATCACATTCCCTTAGTAGATCTTTCATTAAATAACAATAAAACACTCTACAATAGACATATAATATTGCATGTCCATGTATGAACGAACACATAGGTAATAGTTATGGTGGAATTTTTTTTTTCAGAAACAACTTTTTGGGATAGAGTTTGTGTAAGAAATGATAGATAATGTTTATGATATCTATGAGCATATGAGGATACCCCATAGCAAATATCAATCACACACATGTCAACATTTTAGGCCTTTAGATTTTGAGAAGCAAAATCATGTTTTCTTGAGAGTCGCTCCATTATAAGGATTATAGAGGTTTTTCAATTGAATCAAGATATCCTAAAAGATTATTGGTCTATTTTAGATCATATAGAGAGTTGGTGTGGTCTCTTACAACATGATATTTCCCCACAGTTTGAATGAGAGCTTGACAAATTTCCATTTTTTCATAGCTTAGGAGACACAATAACAACCCAACACATGTTATTGAATGGGGATATCTATACATTGGGGATGAACCCTCCTTCTTAGAGTACCTAGTACTGATTGGGGGTCTACATGAGAGGATCTGTTGTGGTTATACCCTTCCTTTGGTTTGGGATCTTTAGTAGTGTGCGAGCATGCATGAGATCTCTTGAGAGTGGTAACATTGCCATCAAAAAGAGTAATTTGACCGTTGAAATAGTAATTTCATCTCAAAATAGAAATGTATAATATAAATAATATTTATAATGATTAATATAAGGAAATTTAGATTCTATAATACCAAAATATAAATATCACGATTAAAAAAATCAATGAAAATATAAGAACATTTTTAATAAATTGTATTTTAATGTACATTGTAAAAATAATAATTTTTATATTAAACATATAAATTACCTATGAAAAAATTAATATTTATAAAATAAATTTCTTTTTTAAATACACTAATTTAAATTTTTCGTGTGTGAATTTTTGTTAATTTTTTTAAAATACATCACTTTTTAGGGAATAGTAAATATAATGTTTTTCATGTAAGAAATCGATCTTAAATTGCATCATTTATTATTTAATGATGACATAATAATTTATATAACATTATGATATTCAAAAATATATTTAATGTCACAATTTATTTTCGAGGAGTGACATAAATTGGGCACCAAATTTTGTCCCAAGGAGTTAAATTTCATAAATTATTTATTATAATAGAATAAAATTAATTTCAAAACATAAAATTAATTTTCCAAAACCTAACGTCAAAAGAAATCCCCTAAAAAGAGTTTTTCTATTTTTCCACATTCCATTTAATAAAATATGTAAATTATAATTTTAAAAGGTTTTAATGTCATAAAAATATTATATTATATTTAAATACAATTTATCTTGAAAAAAATATCTATTCGATTTTTTACCATTGATATAATATTTTATTTAATATTTTATTCTAATGATACATGTCTCCTCAAATATAAATAACCCCAGTCCCTCCCCTTGGAAAACCCCTATCCCCCACCTTTTAATTCCATTGTTAATTCCAAATCCTCTATTTTATGACCTTAATAATACAAAAATATTTTCTAGAGTAAAAACACTCCATACATCAAGGTATTTTTAAAACAATACATGAGAAACTACACCGAAGAAAGAGTATGTTTTTATCAAGTTTTCAATTTTTTCTTCTTCTGTTTCTTATTACAAGTTCCATTTAAAAATATAATATAATTATTTAGGTATTATTTTGAAAATATATTAATGACATTAAACTACTGTAATTATCATCAATATGACAAATACAAATGTTAATATCTCATTTTCCTCTCTTTCGAAAACATCACGTTTCTTATCAGAAAACATGTACTTGAGTATAATAAATTATTTTTAATATATAAAAGAATAAATATTTTTTATATGAATATATAATTCATTCTACTAATGTACATATTACCTAATAAATATAAAAATTGATTCAATAATTGTAAATATTCCAAAAGTTTAAAATCAATGAAATTCACATTTAAGATAGAGAGTTGTAAATTGGAATAAAATAATTATATATGGGTAAATATTGGACTAAATGCACATAATGGACTTCTTAATGAATGCTTCAATATTCTTATTATTATTTTTCAGGATGCATAAAAGTGATAAAATAAAGTGGTATTTAAGGTATGGTGATTCAAGAACCCAAATCCCTCAGGGTTATCCCTATTTCACAATATCTTTTGTATAGAAATTAAACTAATGTTCCCTAAATAACACATCATTATTCGTTCATTTATTTTAGTGATATAAAGTTTTCCAGCATTATTTATAATCAAAATATAAGAATTTTCCAAAAAGGATTTTCATTCCAAAACAAATCTTGACTCTTATATAGTTGTTTCTTCATTTCCCAAGATCGTTGATGTTTATTCCAATTATTTTTTTCTATTTTATTTTGTAAATAACAATTTTATTCTGAAAAAATTATTTATTAAATCATTATAAAACACATTCATTTCCACGATTTATTTATGAACTATACTTGTTATACGTTTTATGTTGCATGCATGATTATGATAATATAATGACGTAACAGGTGGGCTTGGAATTATATTTCCCTCCAATTAAATGGGTAATGTGATGTATCTCATGATATAATGAATATTATCAATGAATGTGTTTCTATATTTTTCACAATTATCATTATATGATTTATGATCTTATGATACTCATGGAATCAATGCTAGATTTATTGACAACTATGATTGGTATTTGACAATTATGACCAAATGTTACATTTTCCTACATCACTACCTTTGGTGCCTTTATAAAATGTTTCATTCAAGATTATGATGACGATCCACTGATTATTATTTGATCATATTGATTATTCATAGTCATGAAATAATGTTTAAGGACACAAAAATAGGTTTAATAGGTACTAATTTTCTAATTTGTGAATTAGAATTAGAAAAATATATTGAAAACCATATGATAATCAAAGTCTATGTAAACACCAAATAATAGTTGTTTTATATAAAGGATAACCATATATATGCCATAAGATATTCCATTATAGTTAACAGTGTAAAATAATAAATTATTTATGAATGATTTAGAGAATTGTTTTTGATCAAACCTATTATATTTTATAAAAATTAGGGAATCAGTAGAAACTAGGATAGTAACCCATTGGATGGGCAATTCAATGATTATTCAAATTAAAATCCCAAATTCCATGCAAGGTTGAGTTCAAAATGTAATGTAAATTCTTACATAGTTATCTCAAGCTATGGAAAATATCTTGAACCATGTGGAACATACTTATTTATCCAATAAAGAGATATTTTAATGATTATTTTATCTTGTGATGAACAATAATGATTAGTGTGGATTTGGATGCACTGGTAATAGAATTGTGCTTTACCACAATAGTGAAAATATTTTCTATGATATAGTATTATAAGAAAGAGGAGGTGACTCTAGTCTTCTGTCATTTATATGGATAAACTAATGAATTATGAGAATTCATAAAAAACGCCAGACTAAGTATAGAATGTCAAAGATGGCATGGGGATATTTTCTAATAATTTTTATTAACATGTATATCCCATAAACTCTTTGAAATAATATAGAGAGATAATTTATGGAGATGAAGTAAGAGAAAGGTGAATATGTCATGAAATATTATTAATACATCATAGTGGTTTCAAGATATGTCTTGAGTTATATTTTGACTAATTACACAAATATAAAAACATTATTTAGTGGTTTAAAACCAAAACATTGAAAGGATATAACTATCTGAGACTTCAATAGTTATGAATAAGTGGATAAATGTTCATTGAAATTAGAGATAGAGTTTGGATATTAGACCTTTTGACATTGATATGAGAAGATAATAAATAATTTTAAAATTTCTATGTTAAATGAAAAACTATGAAATAGGATCAATCTACCCATATGTCAAAACATTAGGGGAAAAATCCTGGAATGTACCTCAAAGCGATGGGTAATTTCTTCAATTGTGGGGAGAGAATTACACAAATATTATAAATGTTGAAGAGACATGTAGAATATCACCAACATGATTGATTTATAAAATAAAATTAATAATTTTCCACCCATGGTGAATCCTTCAACTATTGGGTGGATGTGCACTATAAAAGCTAGTTAACTAAACCATGAGACCCAGAGTGTAATTTGCTTCACCTACTACCATATAAAAAGGAGAAAGGTAATGAAACATTCATCACTACTAATGAAGTGATGTATTTAAATTAATACATACAATATAACATTCCTATTCACACAATAATAGAGAAAGTATTATTTTATTATGGTTCTATGAATTCCTATATGACCTAAATTCTATCTAGAACCATTGAATTGAAGATCTGACACATAAAAGTAGAGATATTTGTAAAAAAACCTTCTGGTGTGAAAATTGAATGCCATTTGTTGGACTCTTATCCTATTAGAATATGAAATCAGATACTTCTAGGGAATCTTTTAATCCTTCCCTTGCTGTAATTTTATTTCATACTAAGCACGGACCAACTTCTGCTATATAGAGAACACATAAATTTATGGTAAAAGGAAAATACCTTAAATATACAAACCATCCCATCCCAATAAAAAATTTCAAGGAAGATCATAAATCTCCTTTGAAAATCCATAAATTGTGTCGGTATTGACAAACAATGAATAAGAACACCATTCCCCGATGGTTTTTTCAATGTAGGGTATCAACCATGAAGAAATTCTCATTTAATGGGAATACAGTAATGCATTTATTAAGGAGTTACCCAGACATCCCCTATATTATAAGGTATTATTCTCAAAAGAGATTACACCTAGATACTCTACTATATAAACATTCTCCTACATGATTTTGCTGATCAAACAAGAGTAATTAAATAAGAAACTGAAATATCATTCAAAAAAATGGTTCATACTCCCATGTGCATCAATGTGGTGTGCACCCATGCTATTTTTAATCCAAAAGTATTGATCAAGGTATGTGTTTATTAATTACCAGGTTATTAACAAGATTACCATAATTATAAAGTACCCCCTCCCAAATATTTTCTTCTTGTTTGATAATCTTTGAGGATCTCATCAATTCTAAAATTTTCATACTCATTCTGGATAACATCAGGTAAGGGTGATGAAGGAATTTATTCACAAGACTATTTTTCATAAAATTTATGGGAACTGTGATTTCATAGTGATTCCTCTTTTAATTACTAATTCCCATGAAATATTATTGGATTTGATTAATAAAATATTTAGAGACTTTTCCAAAAAAAAATGACAGATTTTATTAAAGATAATATCATTTATTTCAAGAAAAATAGGAATATAAAGAGCATATAATGATTTTGATGGATATAATATGGAAGAAAAAATGAATGCTATGTTCAGATATTGTGAATTTTGGATACAATATATTGCTTTATTGGTCATGTGATAACAAGTGTTGGAATTTCAATGGAACCTTAAAATAAAAACGTAATTGAGGAATGGCCCATACCCACTAGTGGTTTCCGTGAATTAGTAGGGTAATATTGATATTTTTTTAGAAATTTATCGTGATTTCTTATCCTACTAACTAATTTAACAATAAAAGTGTTAAATTGTGTGTGGATTACAGAATATTTGGAATTATTTAAGGATTTCAAGTAGAGTATAATCACTATGTCGGTACTCACACTACCAATAAAAAGAGAAGGTTTTATGATATAAAATGATTATTTGAAGAAATGACTAAGTTTAATACTCATGAAGAATGATAATTTGACCGCATATACCTAAAAAAAGTATAATATCCATGAGAAAAAACAACCTCAATAGTGTTCTCAATTTATAATTTATTATCTTCAACTTCATGATTTGGCATTGCTATGTCTATAGTGAGAGGTCTAACATATATGACGATCATATGATTTTAAAATATATATTCTGACTGTAGTGGATCAACATGAACCAATTAATATTATTAGAGATAATAAAGGAATATAATTTATCTATTCACTACCATCCAGGAAAGGTGAACAAGGTATTTAATGAACATAGTAGAAAATAACATTCTACTATATCCGAAGTGAAGATTGAGAAGGGACCTATCATTAAAGATACACAAATGATGTATCTATAAATCATAATGGAAGGGAATATATCCTACCTTACCAATTTATTTCCCAAAAATAAATCAATGATATTATCCATGATGCATAATGGGATTATCAGAAGCTTCAAAATAACGTGAAAGATGTTAATGAATGCCAGCATCCTATGATTCATATTGAATATGATGGTGTGATTTAGTTTGGAATTAGTCTTTGTGTGACTTCATCACCTGAGATAAAGAATGATCTATTAGAAAATTATTATATCTCATTCATCTCTATAAATATTAGAAATACCAACATGTACCATTATATTTGATATAATATATGGTGTGAAAACATGAAGAATGATATTATGAGATATATGTCATGATACTTCGAATGTCAATAATTCAAACCAGAGTACAGAAGTCTAAATTTATGATGGAACCATTGCCTATACCCACACAGAATAATGAGAATGTACTATGAAATTTTTCATAGATATCCTAGATATATAAATGGTTAACGTTTCATTATGTAATTTGGTGTATTGACTCACCCAAACTGCCCACTTCATCTCTATTGATGGAGATTTATTGCTTGAATAAATATCTAATATATTTTTATTGAATGTGTTGAGGGTGAATGAGTTACCAATTTAAAACATTTCTGATCATGATCCAAGGTTCACATCAAAATTCTGAATTTTTATTCAACATTATTTGCATAATAAATTCAATTTTAGAACATAATATCACCCAAAAATGTATGTCAAATATAATAGAACTATTCATATGCTTGAGCACATGCTATGTTCTAGATTAATTTAATCCAATGTGAGATGGGATTAATATCTATCATTAGTTGAGTTATCATACAAAATTAGTTTCCACAAAAGTATTAAAATGTCTCCATATAAATATCTCTATGGTAAAATATTTTTAACTCAAACATGTTTGGATTATGTTAGGAAAACAAAATATTTGTACATAGTCTTGTTCAAGGGATAATAGAGATGGTTAAATACATCCAATGATATATAGAAGAAGCTAAGAGTTATAAAAATATATATGCCAAAAATATTCAAGGGACATGACATTTTATGTTGTAGAAAATATTTTCTTTTTAATATCACCATGGATGATAGTCACATGTTTTGGAATGAATCGAAATCTCATCCGTAGGTACATAATCCTCTTTTATATTCTTGATCGCATTCGAGTAGTGTCCTATCGAATTTTATGTCCAACAAATATCGATAATGTTCATGATTTATTCCACATATACCTCCTGAAAAAGTACATAACTGATCCCACACATGTATTGAATCTTGAGGTGTTGGAACTAGAGAATGGAATCCCTTATAAAGAGCATTTGGTAATGATCCTGGAACAAAGATAAAACGTTCTATTCAACAATAATACCCTCCTGGTAAATGTTTTTTTGAGGAACCATTAGCTTGATGAGTCAACATAGGATCTACGTGAATAAACGAAACATATATACCCTCACCTATCGATGGAAGAGAATATGTGTTGACATTTTGTGGAAAAAATTTCTAAATTTGGTAGAATTTGACAACCCATTATTAATTATAAATATTTATTTCTTGAATTATATATTTTTTATATTATATTATATAATATATTACAAAAAAATAATAGAGAAACTATAAAAACATTAATTCATCAATAAATATTATTACATTATTCAACTAAAAAACCCATGAAAATTCTAAACATTACAATAATATAAAAAATATAAAATATAAAAAATAGAATAAGAAAATATAGATCACCTCGATCTGCTAGAATAATCTCCGCTACGACTAACACTATAGAGATGAAAACAAATATTAACAAAAAAAATAAATATTTTATAAAATGGAAATATAGATCAATGAAAGGAATTTAGTTTAATATTGAGTGAAATATTTACGTAAAAAATATATGACATAATGTGATAATGTGAATAGTAACATGATCAATTGAAGAATAACCTAACAGTTGGGAATTATAACCTGACCATTGAGAATAATAACCTAACTATTGGAATAATAATGTTACATTGAAATAATAAAGTGTGACATTAATAATAATTATCATGTTTAATATAATAAATTATTAATATTATAATGACAAAACATAAATATCATTACTTAAAAACTCTATTACAATATAAGCACATTTTTGATAAATTTTCTTTACAAGTATTTTTAAAAAATAGAAATTTTTATATTAACAAATACAATTATATATGATTGATATTTATTATAAAAAAATTAATATCAATTATGAAACCATCATAATAAAATCTTTCATGGGCTTTTTTGGATATTTTCTGAAATACTTTATTTTTCAGGTGAATAATAAACATAATGTTTTTCACATAACTAGTGTATGTTAAATTAAATTATTCATTATGAAATAATGAAATAATAATTTATATAACTCTAGGTTTTACTGAATTTTTTTTAAATTCATAAATTATTATTTAAAATATAATAAACATAATTTAAAATTTGAAAAATAATTTTAAAATTACTAAAGTAATGAATTTATCCCATAAAAATATGATTTTTCCACATTTCATTCATAAAATAATTGAATTATAATTATATTTGTATTTTATGTCCTAAAGATATTATATTATATATATGTGATATATATTTTCAAAAAGTTACTATTACCAGTTTTACCTTTGGTATTATATTTTCTTTAGTATTTTATACTAAAATTACCTCTGTACTCAAGTATAAATTACCCTCTCCATCTACTTGTAATACCATTCTTCCATCACATAAAAATAAATATTTCATCCTATATCATCCCTATAAAGACCCTTATAATTAATATGGAAGCTATAGAGTAATCCAACTCTAAACAATGAGGGAGTTTTAGATTTATAAAAGAGAAGCTACACTAAAGAAAGAGTTACTTTCTATCAACTCTTATATTTTTTATTATTTCCATTTTTTCCCAATTACATTGAAAAATATTTTGAAAAATTAACTAAGATGTTTTTTAAAAATATATTAATGATGTTAACCAAATTTATGTATCATCATTATGGTATATATAAATTTTAATATTTCATTTTCCACTCATTCTACAATGTCCCATTAATGATCCGTTAACTCCTAATGCGGAAATTTCTAATAATTTTTCTTATCCACAAACAAATGTATGGTTTAAATAAATTTTCAATGATTTATAAGGGTATAAATATATTCATATTAATATTAATTAATTAATTCTACTTATATTTAATTTACTAATAAAAAAATATAGTCATCGAAAAAAAAGAAAAATTCAATGAATCCATGATATCATAAAAATTCACATTGGACAAAGGATGTTATAAATGTATTTGGGTGATTACAGAAGTAGTAATTTATTCCCATAATTCTTCATTAGACCTAGGTTTACACCTGAGTGGGCACATGTACTATTATAATACTATATAGGTTGTGGCATAGACAGAATGTGACCAAGGGATGTAGTGATGCATGCATGGTGCATGCTTGGTGAGACAACCATAATGATTTTGACCTCACCCTACACTAGGATTTCAGTCCATGTTATTGGATTTATTCCAAATTGGATTACTAGATATTTAATATATATATATATATAATGCTTGGTGGGTGGTCTATTCCCTTTGGATGTGGGGGGTGGGGCTATGTCATGTGTCTCCAACCATTGTATGTGGTCTACACATGTTTCAATGTAATTGTACCACAAAGTAGCTAATATTTATAGAAATGGGTTTTATAAACTAGAAACCAATATTTATAAATGATATACAATCCAAAAAATTAATATAATTCACTTCTTGAACTATGTTTTAATAATATAATGTTTATTAGTCATGGAGAATAAAAGTGAATAAATAAATATAGAAATAAGGTTTGGGAATTCTTGAACCCATATCCTTTTCTTTGGGTTATACCTCTTTGATTAAATAATCTGTACGAATATTCCTCTAGTATTCATTAAATATAATTCAATTATTTTTCAATTTAATTTTTTTGGATATAAAATTTTACAACTTTATTTTTAATCCAAATATATAGATTTCTCAAAATGACATATCATTCCAAAACACAACATGAATCTTCTTGAGTAATTTATTCTCCAATTATGATTAATGATTTTTATACCAACTATGTTTTCCATTTTTAATTCGGTAACCCCATGTGTCTTCATAAAATAATGCTTTAATAAATCCCTATGAAACCCATTACTTTCAATGTATTATTTCATTACTATAATTAATATATGTTCTATGTGGCATGCATGACTATGTAAATATTATGATATGGTTGGTGAGACCATAATTGTATTGCCATAAAATTTATTGGGTAATGTAATTTATCTAATAATAAAATTTGTATAATGCATGAAAATGATTCTAGTTATGTTCACAATATTGATGTTATTATTTATTTACATATGCTATGTGTTGATATTAAGGAAGCATTCTTCACAACTATGTGTATTATTTGAACACTATGAAATGAAGATTTATTTTTATAAATCACCACATTCCATTACATTATCAAAAAGTTCCCTCATGACTATGATAATGGTCTTATTATTATGAAATAATGATGATTATTTTTATCACCCATGTTATATTGATTCATTTCTATTATTCACCCCTTTACATGGCGTTTAAGTGACCGTTTTTTGATGTATAATATTTGGTGACTACGTGGAATACGGGTAATGTGATATTTAATAGTGATAATTAAAAATTATTTAATTTTTTTTATTGTTTTATTATGTACAAGTGATGTATAATACTTATTTTTCCATAATGTGAACCCTTTAAACCCTCAAATGCATAACTATTACATGGTAAATCATTAAAATTATGTAATAGTCTTGTAATGAATATTAGGGTTTAAATAACAACATAAAAGTTTGATATTAATATTCTACATGGAATTTTCATAATTTCCTCCATGTTCTTAACAATTGGCCTATGGTGTTGTGGTAAGATATTTCCATGTCAGATTCAAGAAATAACCATACACTAGATTCATGTTTGATGATCACATGACATAAAGATTGTTTTCTTGGGGATGGATTGTTATTAAATAAGGGATGTTAGTTTGTGAAACATGGACCAGAGGCCATTCCATGGGTCTTATTCCCTTGGATGAGGTGACACAATGATATAATGTCAGGAGATAAACCACATGGTGTGTAGGTTTCATGAATCTGGACACTATTGATTGATTGGGGATGGTTTTTCCTAGATCCGAGTCCCTCATTTTGAAGCGAGGAAGAAATTTTGGAAATAGAATCACATGTGATATGTGTGAATAATTCAACAAATTTCAGAAAATCCCAACATACATGGAATGTAGTATAGGAACACATTTATTTTTGTCCCAAGACTATGACAACTATGTATTTAGGTAGAGTTAAATATATTATTCTATGTATACCTCATAAACTCTATGTATGACCCATAAATGATGTGTTTCCCGATGCTGGTGGATCAATATACAACCTAAAAATACATGGGAAAAAACTTTTGTTGAAATATTTGAATAGTCAGTGTACATTTGAATGACCATAAACACAGTCATTGTTAGTCTACAAAGGAAGTGGTCGAAGCACATGATCAAGTGACAAGTTGACAAAGTAAAACCTTAGTATTTAAAGAAAAAACAATTTTCTTTACATATAATATAGCATCCCTCCTTTTTATCTCATAAACATTAATTACATTTTACAAAACTGGGGATCTTTAAGGTTTAGCGTCTTGGAAACCAGGAAATTAAAACATGAAAACATAAAAAATTCGTCTTAAGCACTTGAAAGTCTTCTCCTCATATTCATCCATGGTTAATTACTACATCTCATAACCTAGGGACAGACATCAAAATAATGGGTGAGCAGAAGGCCCAGTAATGGAAACAAGAGAAACATTTTACATGTGAACTTGAGATACTTCAATAAGGTCATGAAAAGAACATTAAGGAATGAGAAAGAAATCATGAGGCATATCATAATAAAAAATCAGTTTTCATAACTTTAATATGTGGCTAAATCATTTAACATAAACAATGAAGAACATATCACCAAGGTCTATCCCCAAGGTGTCATTTGAGAATTACCAAGGTTATTCACCAAGATATCGTGAAAATTGTAATCTCTAGTGGTTACATCATTACCCAATGCATTGGATCTCTATCAGGGAACACCTTTAAATTTTCCTTTATTATCATGTGATACACATATATCCTCATCAAACATTTCATAAAAAAACCCATATAGCATAAAATAAATGGGTTTCATTTCATAATCACAACGTTTTAAAAACTGCTTTAAAGACATGATCTTTACGTCACTTTAAATCCCACGGAAGGGGAGAGCAAGTATCATGTATGTAAATCCCAGAATTTAAAATAGAAAATTTTGATATATATATGAATACCCCTGTAGAAATAAGATCTTTGAGTATTTACTTTATAACATAAAATAATTTTGAGAAAAGAGAGAGGCATTTTGAGACGAAAAATCTCCAGCATAACAGCTATGTTTCGGGGTTTTAGAGAACATTGAAAAGAGAGGGGACATGGGTCACCCACTCATAAATGTTCCATAAAACAGTATAGGGAAAGAATATAAAGGATATATGAACATGGTAATGAAATTTGGAAGATTTACCATATGAAATTAAGAACATGAAAGAAGGACAAAAATAAGATTTCTCTTATGAAAATTCGGGTGCCTAACGACGTCACTTAAACTTTAAAAAATGAATTAACGAGATCAAATAGGGTATCTCATCATGTGAACATAAATGATCAGTATGATAGATATTGAGATCATACCCCAACATAATAAAAATGATCTTGAAATACTTGACATGAATGTAGAACTTCAAAACGAGAAGGGTGAAAGAACCACTTAAAAATTCGGCATCCTAACAGTGCAACTTAAAACATCAAAATACTGAATTGAAGAGATAAAATGGGGTCTCTAATAATATGATCATAAAATATAAGTATTATAGATATAGATATAATACACCAACATAATAAAAAGTATCTTGAAAGACTTGACATGAATGTAGAGCTTCAAAACGAGAAGGGTGAAAGAACCACTTAAACATTCGGCAGCCTAATTGCGCCACATAAAACATAAAAATAAAAAATTGAAGAGATAAAATGGGGTATCTAATCATATTTTAATAAAATATGAGTGTGATAGATATTGAGATCATACCCCCAACATAAAAAAAAGCAACATGAAGGACTTGACAAGAAAATAGAACTTGAAAATGATAAGGCTGAAAGAATCCGTTACAAAACTTTCGACAGCCTAACGGCGCCACATAAACATTCATAAAATGAAATGATGAGAGTAAAATGGGGTCTCTCATAATGTGAATATAAAAATTACAGTATAATTAATATAAAAGAACATCCTCCAATATCAGAACATTGAGCATAAAAGAAATGACATAAAAGAGATCACTTGAAAAGTATGAGAGGGGGTCAGATCACTTACCTTTAAAACGTAACTCTTAAAACACAAAGGTTGGGACCTTGAGGGCTTGGGGGAACCTTGAGAAGACTCATTGAGAGGTAATGAGACCAGAACATGGTTGGGGGAGAGTGGGGAGTCGAATGGATGAGAGTATTTCTTGGTATTTATAGGGAAAGTGAGGGGACAATGCATTAATGGCCAAGGGACACCTCACAAGTGGTTTTCTAAAAACCATGAGCTCTCCCATGGTCTTTCCCAAGGAGTTAGGCCACATGGTTCCCCCAATACAATAATTCATTACCCTTGGTCAGCAAAACCTTAAAATATATCATGGCATCATCATGACATAGTTATGATGTCATTAAACATACAAAAACACTAAAAATGTATTTTTACTATTCACTAAGAATTCAACTTTCTCAGAAAAATCCCAAACTTTCACATTAACCAAATATCAATGCTATGATTTAAAAAATGAAATCCATTTTATAAAAATAATTTTCTAAATAATTTTAATTTAATTTTTAAATAAATACACTATTCACTGAAAATTCATTTTTTCAGAAAAAACACCAAAAATTGCCTTAATATAATATCGATGCTCTGAGTTCAAAAATGAAATCCACTTTATAAAAATAATTTTCTAAATATTTTTAATTTAATTTTTAATTAAAAAACACTATTCACCCGAAAAAACTAATACATGAATACTAATTTATGAAACCATTATTTAACCACTTTATTGAATCACAATACTTAATCAAGGTTTATAGATTATATTAATAATTTATTTAAGTGAGATTACTAATCAATTTGGACACATTACTAATAATAATCATAAAATCACTATTCATAATTTACTATTCATCAAAAGTTATATTGATCGTATTAGACTCTAAATTTTGTGCTGACCATAATTGTAGAAGACCATTTTTTGAAAATCATTACACATTTTTATTTTTTTAAGGATTACATAAACATTTTTAAAATATCCTTTCTCTAAAATTAATCAAAAATATGCATACTATATTTATCCGGACATTTGAAAATTCATAAACTTCATCATAAGAAGAAATCAAAATTTTTATTTAAAACAAAGGGTTACACAAGGCAGCTACGGTCTCCTTACATAGAACCTTATCACAACAGCATAGGACCTAAGTGTAAGGTGTGCTTAGGTGAGAGAATTCGAGGGAGGCTCAGCCAACATCACACGAGTAGTAATTTATATCAGTTTGATCTTCTTGCAAAGGCGATTCCTTTCTTGCTTCACATGATGAAGTTTGGCTTGTGTTTGGTCCAGAGAAAATCCCAGTGGTGCTACCTCCTTCCCGAGATCTGTTAGATGGGATTCGATCGGTCCAAGACTACTGGGTGAGGCCATCAAATCTTCTTTCTATATTAATTAACCAAGATTACTGGTATTTGGAGATAATAATCAAAACATTTAGTTTCCAGTGGTCATATTGACCAATGGTCATATAACTGTCAAAACCCAAAAGTCTCATTTTAATTATACTCATGTTATCAAATGAAACACTTTTGTTGAGTATCAAAAATAAAATAACACACAAAATTAGGAAACACAATTTATTCAAAATTTTGTGTCGTTACAATCTTCCCCCCTTAAGAAATTACAGCCTCGCAATTTTCTAAAATTGGGTTTTGAAATTTCATTGAAATCCCCACATCAGAAAAGGAGTCAGAAAAACTATTACTTTAAAAGAAAGAAAGGGAAGTACAAAGGTCACCCGAGTTAACCCATAATAGGATTCAATGGAATAAAACATGGATATGGAAGAAAAAATATAGGGTCATGTTCTGTGGGAGAGTGATAGAAAACATGATTAGGAGAATGTTAACCATAAGAAAATCCCAAACATACGATGTGGGTAAACGTTCTTTGATTACCTAGTAGGAAACGTAATCCAACAACGTTTTTGTTTTACTTTCATTTTCATAATTTTGATGAATTAATTTACTACATAGAACAAAAACATAGGAAAATACACCTACCTTCAAGTAGAGTTTCATCCTTTAATAAGTCTCTACCAAAACTAATCTTTTCTCCAAATGATGAGAATTCAAAAAAAACATGGTCTCATCAAAATCCCAAGAATCATCTTCTAGAGAATCACTCAATCCACAATATATTGACTATATATTTCTTCTATCTTTATACATTATCCCAAAATAGAAAGGTTAAGGTAAAACAACTCTTTAAAAAGAAATAATCCCATAGGAATGGATTCTACTTTTAAATCTTCAAAGATCCATGGTACTACCCAAAGTTCATCATAGACCATTCGATAAATAACGGTCCTTAAAATTCCTCAAAATAAACCAAACTAAGATTAAAACCCAAATACAAGAAGTACTTGATAACAAAGTCTTTGAAAATAAACATCATTCTTCATCTCCAAACAACATCAACCACTCCTAACATCTTATAAAAAAAGTATCTAAGCTAAAAATATTTTACCCAAGATAGGTTAATCCTTCCCATAAGTAACCTAAATTACTATAAGTCCACCTTAAATTCATCGATTATTCAAAATATAAGTCAACCTTACTCCTCATTGAAAATACCATAGTAATATATTTACCTTGATCATATAGGGTCCCCAAAATAGTGAACATCTTCCAAAATAATAATAATCTTTTAATACCCTAATCATCTCTGTCATATTAATATGACAATCATCGCATTTCCTATCACATTGGTTGTTGGGACACGTTCGTCCATTTCCCACCATTAACTAGGAAGATAAAGTATAATTAGGGGCTTAAATACTTAGCAAATAATCATGAAAAGGAACTTAAAGCATATAAGGATAACTTGTAGAAGAAAAGTATACCCTAAATTTTGATCCCCTAGGTTCCCATCTAGGTAATCCATGATCATATATTCTTATGTGAATCTTTATTTTATTTTATATTTGTTCATTTAACAATGGTTAATAATAAGCTTATGAATTTACCAAAGCATATCCCACGGGAGTGTCGTAACCAAGAGTGCATCAAGACCCGTTGTCGTGTACCAGTTCCCGTTTGAGTCTAGCTCAAAGCGGTGTTTTCAGGTTTTACCCTATGTACATCTGTGCCAGAGCCACCTCTACCTGCTCGTATCCAGACAGGGATGTATTTTCTTGGAAACCCATTACTCAATAATCACCAAAATACCAGGAAGATTCCCTATATATAAAATTTTCTATAAGATTTTTCCTAATGTTTTCATATCCTAATTTCTATAAATAACTAAACCATCCTTTGATACCAACTATAACATCCCACCTTTTTATCACATAAACATTCATTACATTTTACAAAACTGGGGATCTTTAAGGTTTAATGTCTTGGAAAATAGGAGCTTAAAACATGAAAACATAAAAAATTCTTCTTAAACACATGAAATGATTCTCCTCATGTTCATCCTAGGTTCATTACTGCATATCATAACCTGGGGACATACATCAAAAGAAAGGGTGAGCAGAAGGCCCAGTAAGGGAAATAAGAGAAACATTTTACATGTGAACATGAGATACTTCAATAAGGTCATGAAAATAACTTTAAGGCATGAGAAATAAATAATGAGGCATATCATAATTAAAATAACATTTTTTATAACTTTAAGATGTGGCTACATCATTTAACATAGACAATCATGAACATATCACCAAGGTTATTCACCAAGATATCGTGAAAATTGTAATCTCTAGTGGTTACATCATTACCCAATGAATTGGAGTGCTATCAGGGCGCACCCTTAATTTTTCCTTTATTATCATGTGAGACACATATATAATCATAAAACATTTCATAAATAACCCATATAGCATAAAATAAATGGGTTTCATTTCATAATCATAACGTTTTAAAAACATCATTAAAGACATGATCTTTACATCACTTTAAAACCCACGGAATGGGAGAGTGGGTCTCATGTATGTAAATAACAGAATTTAAAATAGAACATATTGATATATATATATATGTGAATACTCCTGTAGAAATAAGAACTTCGAGTATTCACTTTATAACATAAAATAATTTTGAGAAAAGAGAGAGGCATTTTGAGACGAAAATTCTGCAGCATAACAGCTATATTTCGTGGTTTTAGAGAACATTGAAAAGAGAGGGGAAATTGGTCACCCACTCATAAATTATCCATAAAACAGTAGAGGGACAGAATATGAAGGATATATGAACATTGTAATGAAATTAAATGATGTACCATATGAAATGAATAACATGAAAGTAAGACTAAAATAAGATTTCTCTTATGAAAATTCGGCAGCCTAACGACGTCACTTAAACATCATAAAATGAATTGATGAGATCAAATAGGGTCTCTAATAATTAGTATGATAGATATAGAGATCATACCCCAACATAATAAAAATTAACATGAAATAATTCACATGAAAGTATAACTTCAAAATGAGAAGGGTGAAAGAACCACTTAAAAAACCGGCAGCCTAACGACGCCACTTAAAACATCAAAATACTGAATTGAAAAGATCAAATGGGGTATCTCATCATATGATAATAAAAATCAGTATTATAGATATAGAGATAATAACCCAACATAATAAAAACAAACTTGAATGACTTGACATGAAAGTGGATCTTCAAAACGAGAAGGGTGAAAGAACCACTTAAAAGTTCGGCAGCCTAATAGCGCCACTTAAAACTTCAAAATATTGAAATGAAGAGATCAAATGGGGTCTCTCATAATATGATCATAAAAGATCAGTATGATAGATATAGATATCATACCCCAACATAATAAAAAGGAACATGAAGGACTTGACAAGAAAATAGAACTTGAAAATGAGGAGGGTGAAAGAATCCGTTACAAAAATTTCGGCAGCCAAACGTCGCCACTTAAACATTAATAAAATGAAATGATGAGAGTAAGAGGGGGTCTCTCATCATTTGAACATTAAAATGAAAGTATAATGAATATAAAAGAACATCCTCCAACTTAAGAACATGTAGAATGAAATAAATGACATAAAAGAGATCACCTGAAAAGAAAGAGAGGGGGTCAGATCCCTTACCTTTAAAACATAACTCTCAAAACTCAAAGGTTGGGACCTTGAGGGCCTGGAGGCACCTTGGGAGGACTTCTTGGGAGGTAATGAGACCAGAAAATCGTTGGGGGAGAGTGGGGAGTCGAATGGATGAGAGGATTGCTTGGTATTTATAGGGAAAGTGAGGGGACAAGGCATTCATGGCCAAGGGACACCTCACAAGTGGTTTTCTCAAAACCATGAGCTCTCCTATGGTCTTTCCCATGGATTTAGGACACATGGGGCCCCAAATACAATTATTCATCACCCTTGGTCAGCCAACCCTTAAAATATCCCATGGAATCATCTTGACACAGTTATGATGTCATTAAACATAACGAAACCCTAAAGCTGTATTTTTACTATTCACTGAAAATTCAACTTTCTCAAAAAAATCCCAAAATTTCACATTATCCAAATATCAATTATCTGATTTCAAAAATGAACTCCATTTTATAAAAATAATTTTCTAAAAAATTTTAATTTAATTTTTAAATAAAAACACTATTCACTGAAAAATCTTTTTTTTCAGAAAAAACCCCAAAAATTACTTTAACATAATATCAATGCTCTGAGTTCAAAATTGAAAACCATTTTATAAAAATAATTTTCTAAATATTTTTAATTTAATTTCTAATTTAAAAACACTAGTTACTCGAAAAAACTAATACTTGAATAATAATTTAAGAAACTGTTGTTTAACCATTTTATTGAATCACATTACCAAATCAAGGTTCCAAGATTATATTAATACTTTCTTTAAATGAGATATCTAATCTATTTTGACACATTACTAATCCTAATCATAAAATCACTATTCCTAATTTACTATTCATCAAAAATTAAGTTGATCTTATTAGACTCTAAATTTTGTACTGAGGTAAATTGTAGAAGACCATTTTTTGAAAATCATTACACATTTTTATTTATTTAAGGTTTACATATACATTTTTAAAATATCCTTTCTCTAAAATTCATGAAAAATATGCATACTAGATTTATCCAGGCATTTGAAAATACATAAACTTCATCATAAGAAGAAATCAAAGTTTTTATTTAAAACAAAGGGTTACACAAGGCAGTTACGGTCTCCTTACATAGCCCCTTATCACACCAGCATAGGACCTAAGTGTAAGGTGTGCTGTGGTGAGAGAATCTGAGGGAGGCTCGGCCAACATCAGACAAGTAGTGATTTATATCAGTTTGAACTTCCTGCAAAGGCGATTCCGTTCTAGCTTCACAGGATGATGTTCGGCTGGGGGTTGGTCCAGAGAAAAGCCCAATGGTGCTACCGCCTTCCCAATTTCTGTTAGATGGGCTTCAATCGGTCCAAGACTACTGGGTGAGGCCATCGAATCTTTTTTTCTATATTAATTAACCAAGATTACCTGTATTTAGAGACAATAATCAAAACATTTAGTTTCCAGTGGTCATATTGACCAATGGTCATATAATAGTCAAAACCCAACGACCTCATTTTAATTATACTCATGTTATCAAATGACACAGTTTTGTAGATTATCAAAAATAAAATAACACACAATATTAGGAAACAAGATTTATTTAATATTTTGGGTCGTTACATAGAACCCATGCATTTATATATATATTTCTATGAAATGTGAAGGTTAATATATGACTAGGTGTTATATTGAGGTCACAGACCACATGACCCCTTGTTTATAGTCTGTAATTTCTTCAGTAATTTCCACCCCGTGTACCTCCTTCTTCAGGAATCTGATTTGTGACTACGATTAGCGTATCATGTTAAATTATCCATGTAAAATTTTATGGTTTCCTTAATTTAAGAATAAGGGATATGACATGAGTTAACACCAGTGGTACTTTCTTATGCACTGATTATTAGCCGGTGATAATGATCAGGTGTGGTAATCATATTGATACAAGTATTTTAAAACCCCATATCTCCATAGGACATTGAATCCCTATACTCGTTACCAAGTTAGGGTTGGAAACTCCATTAAAATAGGGAGAAGTTCAACTATCTTTTGAGTGTATCATCCATAATTGGTATGTTGAGGGGAGAATCCCATTTATATATCTCTTATGATTCTTTATGATCACATATATTAGGTTTTGTTTCCCTCCTATAGATGTGTCTAGTTGAATATTGTATATTTATATTTCCTACTTAATGGTTTTTGAAGAATCATACATTGTATAAATATTCTCACTCCATAATTGGATTCTACCAAAAAAAAATTATTATATATATATAAGGAATATCATTGCGGGAATTGTAAGACCAGATACAAGAGGATCATAGTTGTACCTAGTGGAGCTATCCATGTGCAATGGCCATCCTGGTAGATTTTGATGCGGTCTCAATTCTGTATCAATTTTTGAATTATTGTCCAGTTGTGACATTATTTCTAGGAAAATATGTATGTTCCCCATTATTTTTTTTTTCTACTCTATACATTGATATTTTCTTATAGGTTTATTATGCATGGTTTAAACTCTAGCAGTTCATTTGTTCATTATATTTATACCACGTTGCATGGAGCTAGTTGTGTGTGTGTACAAGTAATTTTTCTATGTCATCCCATTTCTTCATTATTCTTACATGGTGTTATTTTCTAAACCATATAGAATTTGTGGTGGACTTGGGGTGTCTCACTCGGATAAGGCCTAGAATGGTGTCCACTAATGGGATTGGTTGTGACATCCTATCCCTTACCAAATTTTATTCTATTTTTTTGAATATTTCTTATAAGTCTGATTTCTATATCTTGAACACAACAATGACCATATTATTATAATAATAAATTAATGGAATATTTTATCTATCACATTTATATTACTGATTTCTCTTATGAACACATATTATATAATGTATTTGCTCGAGTGGCCTAAAAGATATGGTCACCATTATTTTTGGCGATTCATGAAACATAGTAGCATTTTGAAATGTTCCAAAAGATATATATAAATATATATATATATGTCCCTATATCCAGATGGAAAATATCCCTTACCAAACAATACAATTATATTTTACTCAAATTTAGTTAACTCGGAAAGATAATTCTTCTGTTCCACAACTCGTTTTCATCCTTGGAACTCAAATAAATAGAATTTATAAGATTGAAAATATGAAATGTATTTACATTAATTCCTATATACTTGAAATTTAATCATGAACTAATTTGATTTATTAATAATACAGTTTTAAATATTTAAAATAGCCTCTTTTCTATGATCACAAAGTTATGTCAAACTTAATAGATTGTATTTGTGCCCTTCAATAAGGAGGACATTTTTTATTTTATTTTTTTGATATATAATTTCAATAGTATAGACTTTGATTCTTAACGAAATATCATTTCCAAAAGTCACTAACCCTGCATAATTTTCTAAAATATTAAATAGGGGTTTTTATCACTAGAACTATGATTTGGATAACTGTATTAAAAAACATCTACATTACATTTCTTACGAGATTATTAATGGAACATCATTAATGTATATATTTTCACCATTCATCATTTCCAGTATCCCCATTCATTTTTTATTATAGGAACTCTATACTAAAATATATCTTAGACACTCCACATCACAATAACTCTATTGGTTTCATCTTCTACACATATATTTAGAAAATCAAATCATTTTTTATTAGATATATTTTATGGGATATCTTCATAGTTTTATCATGATCAGATTTATTCTTCATCTTCATGGGATTAATTATATTCCATTATGACTCGTCTAGGGTTGATACCTACTTTATGGAATTAATATATTGTACTAACATGAAGAGATTTTATTCCCATAAACTACACAACAAAAAATCCCTATTATTATTATCTTCCATATTGTTATAATTCGATTGATAAAAATATTATTGTATAAGAATTTCAAAATCCTCTTTTTTACACTAATGGTAAGAATAGTTACTCCAATCATTTACTATAAATTATAATGTAATATAAGTAGTATTATCATTCACATTATCAATCTAATCATGCTAATTTTCGTTAAGCTAACCTATAAATTATAAAATGTGAAATTTAAATTGAAATTTTATATGGGAATATTTCATTTTATTGCATGGTTAAACTTCCCCCCCCCCATTTTGATATGAATTAATATTGACATCCACTAATTTATTGAAATCCTTACTCATATTATTCTAATACTTTTAATCTCTAATTCAACTTTATAGTGTTGAATTAAAATATTTTTATTTTGAGAAAGGTTTTCTTCAAGGTCATTCATAATATTCTTCTTACCTTCCACATTCATCTTATGTCCTTAATTTTATCTATATAACATAATTTTATATTACTAATACCATCATTTCAATCATTATTCTTACTATATTTTTTATTTAATATATTTAACGCATTATTTATTTTAGTGTAATTTTTTTTTGAAAAAATTCCTGATAAAAAATTAGCATGTGGACTATCTATGTTATCTCACATTCAATATATTAACTACTAGAAGATAAGTCAACCATTAAAAAATGGGATGTGATGATTATTAAATTTTCACTAATATATTATTATTATTAGAAACATTAGTTTGAGTATCCTTCCTCTTATTTCCTCTTCGTACATGTTATCTTACTTCTAGGAAATTTTTTATTTCTTTTAGAGGATTTCACAACATTATTAGATCTTTTACCCTTTTTTTGTTCGGACTGTCTTCAGGAATATCAGTCCCAAACTTATCATTGTTATTATTTGAAAATTTAGTTAAAAAATTAATTTTTATACTAATTATTAATAATCTTAAGGATAGTTTACATTTATATGTTTAAATACATAATTTAGATGTTCCATAATATAAGGGAAATCATTTTTGTATATTGTTCATGAATTAATTATTCATATTCAGAATCAATTGATTTATCAATATTCTTCTTCCATTATTTTTAGTTTCCTCATTGATTCTAAATACATTTCATCACTAGTAATCTTAGTAACTATTGGTACCTCAATCATATAATAAGAAATTATAATATTATGAATAAACTAAAAGCAGTAATTATCTTCATCTTCTAATATAGATATTTAATGGTCATATATTTATAGAAAATTACTCATTACATTATTTAAAATTAACGAGTATTCCTTTTATCCATAATACCTCTAATGTAACTGATAATTTAATTTAATGTTGTTAATTATTCTTGAATGGTTTTATCATCTTCTATACTCACACCATGAAATTTTAATATTAAAAATTTATTTTTTCTTCATTAACCTTTACATTCATATTAATAATTATTTAATGTTTTCCCAAATCCCAATTACTACTTGAAACTAATTAAATTTATTGTAATTTTTATCTATAAAGGAATAAAATTGATATTTGTAATATTTTTATCTACATATAGTTTTGTATTGTTGTAAAAATACATGGGTAAATATTTAAAAACTAATAAAATTCCCACACAATCGGTATCTATTACTTCTAGCTCATGTAAGAGAATACTCGATATAATAATATTATACAATCCATAGTAGTGTTTCCATTTAAAATTTGAATATAACAACAATTAATATAATCAGAATTATCCAACAGCAATATAAAATCGATATTATCAATTGTATCTGATTTCACTAACACTAGTTGAAATTACTAGGAATGTGTTATACCACTAACAGGGGCGGGGTTGATTTAGTGGTTCTTCTTTGACAATTTCATTTATTAAAATAATCATTTATTTATTCTTATATAATGATCATAACAATTTTCATCTCAACAGTACATAAATACTATAAAAATAAAAATATGAAAATGTAAACAATATTCATACATGATTATTTCATAGGATGGAAAACTAATCCTTGATATGATCACATTGAGTCCAAGTCATATATTTTTTATAATAACAAAAGGAAAATTTAAAATGGATAGGAAGTTATGAACTAATATCTAGTAGTTCTTTCCAATAATATTTCTCCAAATATAAATTATTATGGTTCATATTTGTTGATAATAACAAAAAAAATCATAGTGAAAAATATATCCCTTCATGTGCAAAGATGTCATAAAATCTCTAAATGATATTTTATACCTCAATTTATATACTATCGAAATCATGTTGTTTTCATAAATATATCATGAACATAAAACTTCTCCTTCATTGATAGAATGAAAACATTTTTATTCATTAATGGTGTATTGAGTACTCTCATATCTATGTCTATTCTTATCTCTCATTAATATTATGGATATTAAATAATCACCACTATCCTATATAGAACCCCATTTCAATTATTTTTTTGGACACATAAACGTATCATTGTGTGAATTAAATAATCAGTCATTGATTATTGATATTTTCTTTCTTATGGTCTCCATTAATTAATCATTGAATGTATCCTTAAAACATTTTCAGTAATAACTTTACATTCGAACTCTACAGATACATGATAAACACACAAAGAAACTGTAGTGGTCTGATTCCTTACATAACAATGTGAATTTCTTATTATGATGTGGAAAAATAGAAAAATATAATCCTTGTTCGACTAGATTTTTATTCATAGAATAGATTCAAATCCTAAAACTTTTCTTCCTATAATAACACATTATATTTAATTATTCAAAAAATCATATCTTGAATCATATCTCAGATGAATAATTTTGAATTTTTAATTAATGAACAAAAAATGCAATTAATGTAAACTATTATAACTATCTTCCAAAAATTCTCTAGGTTCATAAATTTTTAGATCTATTAGATCAATATGAAAATTAAGAAAAATTATTATTAACATATATTTAAAAATGAGAGACAATTTGTTATTAAATTTTTAAACAAAATAGTATTTTAATGATATTAAATGAATTTGAATATGTAACATAATAACACTTACAAAATAAGAATTAGCTATATTTTTATATCTACTTAAGATAACCATATTAATCAAAACATTTAATCCTATAAAACTGATACATTACCCATATTAATTCAGGTATAATATTAAAGAAATATTATAATTTTAAATTTTAAATATGTATTCTCCATTTTTGATCCATTGTATTTTTGGAAATTATATGCTTTATATACTTAATTCCACGACATCAAAAAATTATAGTCTCTAGAAAGTACACAACCGATTATCAAAACTATTTCAATAGCCTCATCTCATCTCAAAATAATTATTAGAAATTCCAATGATTACTACTCATTTTTAAAAAAAATATAATATTCTTATACAATTTTGTTGGGTTATTAACATTGGTATAAAACATATATAATAATCAGATACTGAAATTAAATATTTACTAATGTATAGAATGGAGAGATATTTAAAATTCGTACTATATATTATTTTATAAGGTATATAATTATTTAAATACAATTTTAAGATATTATATGGTCTATTCTATTTCACTAACTCAAGTATTCCTTTTTTCACTATTGTTGAGTGGATGTTCTATATTCATTCCCAGACGTATATATACACGATTCCCTTTCCAATAGGCTATTTCATTAGGGAATGTAATTTCTGGTAATACATGTACATATATTTTTCGGTATATATGTATATTTCTAGTATATGTTGGTCTAAAACATCCTTCTATAAAATAGGGAATCATCACACTATCTTAGATTGTAGCCTTGGAGAGAAGTAGGTTTTACAGGGTTGGACCCTCCCAATATATAAAGTTAATATGTATATTTGAAATTAATTATTTTCTTTCTTCACCATTGATCTCAAACTATAATTTTTATTTTGATTTCAAAAACAAAATTTTAGTATACATATGTAAATTTATAAATGAGTTCGTGTATACTCATGTTTATTCCTTGTGTAAATTGAGAAACCGTAAGTGGTTCTCATTTGGTTATTTTTAATCAAACCCTATTTGAAAATATTGATGTAATTATATTTTAAACAATAAAATTTAGTTATTTACATTCATTCATATATATATATATATTGTAAATTTTAAGAATATATAAGTACACACGTAATTGTGATGGTTTTTGGCTTTTTTAGTTGTGCTTTCCCTGGGTTTGGTGATACCCCAAGACCATGTTGAAGCTAATGATGTGTCAATTGGAGGTTCTATTTATGATATTACTTATTATTTACTTATTTTCCCTATCTTAAGAATTATTCATCCCTATCATTGTTTATTATATTTTATTTATTTTTCAAAATACATGTGGATCGGTCTAGTATGAATTTATATAGGGATTTTGGGAACGATTATATTATTTTTTATTCACATATATTGAATTTTTATTGGTTTTTCTTCTCAAAACATTTGACTTAGGGATGATTCATGAAGTATTTTCAATAAAATATATGCATCATGTATATTATCAACTACATATGGAAAATCATTCCCCTTTTAATATATTGAGACAAAGAATTCAATTTTTTATCACACGGGGATCTGGTAGAACTCATAGTGTAGTAAAATATTTTCTTAAGTGACAATCATGTATTTTGGTAATGGTTTCTACATTTATACTCTCTCAGATACATGAATTCATATTTTTTGATTCTCATATAATAAAATTGTATCCATGTGTTCTTGGAAATATAAATGAAAATTTTGTTTTTAGGATTTTCACACTTAGGCCTCATGAAACTAAAATTAGCTTATTTAATATTCATAAATCATTCATCCTTCAATTCTATAAAAATATATCTTACACCTATGGAATTAATGAATTCCCATAAATAATGAATTTCAATGGTCTTGTATGTTTATATAATCCGGTTGTGTGGGTAAAAATTATGTGTGATGTGAAGCTACAAGAGAAAATCATGAATAACTAATTTTATGGGTTTATCTTCATGAAAATTATGGGGGTCACTGGTATTCCTAGGAAAGAAACCAAATTTATGTGTATCCATTTTGTCCTATGTCATACATCATGTGTTGTGGTTAAAAATGACAATGAAATAATGTGGTCACTGAGGCTGGAAAATTATGGTGGTATTTTTTGATATTCAAAAGGCATTATTATTGGTTATTTTCACAAATCTATAAGGATTTTTATTTTATATAAACTATGGTATCTGATATTACATATAATATGATATGTGTGAAACAATTTCATGGGAAATAATATAAAGACTAAATGACATTATATATACATATACTTATATGTTTTCTAAATGATTATATCTAGGTTATGTAATATACCATGTTCATACTAACTGGATACAATTCCTCTAATATATGGATTCCATAATTATTTAATTCTAAGATATTTACTAGGAAAATAATCATGTATTAGACATATTATCTAAAGGGAACATTTTAATGTTTCACATACATATACTCTATAATTATCAAAATATATTTCTATATTCAAAAATTAATTTCTAATGAAATGATGGTATTTTATCATCATTTAATGTATTATATATTTTACCATATATAGATATCATAGAATTTCTTGTGATTATGTTCTATATCACTCCCCATTATTAATTGGATATTATTTTTCACATTCATGTAAACAATTTCATTATCATTCATATGTTAAATATTTATTTATCCATATACCACTTTAATATATGGTGTTAATTAATGGAATCTTATTTATATCATTCACTATTGATATAATTTTGTTTTATATTTATGTCTCATTATAGATATTTATTTATTAATAAGATATTTTTATTAATTTATTGATTAAATATTTGATGTATTAATTGAAGATATGTACGTGATGGTTGGGGACCAGTTATAAACACATCCGCAATGGATCAAAACATTTCATTAGACTAAACATTTCCCACATTACTAGTGTAATTGGTTTATACATACACATATAATGAATTTTTTTTGCAAATGACTTTACTATATGATTCATGATGTATTTTACAAGTCTTTATCAATAAGATAATGAATGTCTGGCATTATGTGTTTCCTTTAGTGAGAAATCAGTTATCATTGTACATGTTTTTAATTTCATCCATGGAAGTATTGCACCATCATGTTATTAATTAAATTAAATATTTATTTATTATTTACTCTACCATATGGTCATATCTTATCGAATATTGAAAAATTTTGTTTTACACATTCATTTAATAAGATTTTAGGACACCCTTTATTATATTTTACTTTCCCCTAGATATGAGGAATGGATATTTAAATTTTTTTACAATGTAATTGATATTTTAACCAAGAATTATTATTCCAAACTCAAAAATACTTATAATCGTTTTCTATACATCTACATTTTACAAGGCTGTATAATTAGTATTATATTTATGTTTTATCACATTCATAAAAATATCAGATTTTAAAGTGTTACAAGTAATTTCCTTTACATTCCATATCCTCTATATTTTTATGTATTGTTCCATGTAATGAGACAGGATATGTTTTCTTCCTTAGAATATATCTATAAATTTATATAGATTTTTAATTATATTCGACACTATGTTTGGGTGTCTCTTGAACCTAATGATATTATATTAGAAAAATAAATATATATTGAAGCACACATAATCACACATTATTTAAATTAATGGTTCTTTCACTAGTTGGGGCCTCTGATGGAAAATAAGGTACCATAGATGATTCAAGAATGTGTTGTTTCACCTAGGTGAATCGTATAGTTGTTAGTGTCTGGCTTTTAGTTATAGATGACTATTGGTGGTTGGAATAAGTGAATTAATCAGATTAATCAATTTATTTATTTAATATCATTTAATCAAATTCCACCACATGTATATATTTAATTATGTAAAATCCCTAGGGTGATCCATTTAACCAAGGTATATTTGAGAGGATGATGACTAATTTATTGGTGTTGGACAACTAGGAACATAAATCAATGACAACAATCGAGGGGAATCATGTGATAGTAAAAGAACACAAAAAATATTTGTCTCTATCACAAGTTAACATGTCCTTCACCAACGATCAATAAAATATCGAGCTATGGAATGTTAATTTGTGGAGTACGACATATTTTATTTTATTGATGAGCATGGATATTATATTTTTATTTACTGAAATATCATTTTTCTCATAAGCTCCATATCTTTTTTTTATTAATGTAAAATTTTCATCATTTATACACATATGATTAGAACACATACTATTTATGAAATTAATGATTTTTTTTCCTGCATTTCATCATTAAATAGGGATATCACATTATTATTTTCAGTTTTCCAAACTTTTATTCTAATTCATTATCAATGGACCATATGTTTGTTTTATGATATTTTCAGTTCTTTTTTAAGAATGTTCAAACCCTTGTATTCATGAAGGATATTCCCATAACATGTGAGTATTTTTTTTAATGGATCAAGATGAGATGTGGGGTGTTTCTATTTGAATGATGGATCAAATATTGGATAATGAGACTATCATCCATGGGTGAGGTGATGTGATGGAAAATGAAACTAGATGAACGACATGGGGTTCATGTGGATGTAATCCTACAACTAGAGGTGTATTGATAATCGTAATCCCTAGATATGTGTTCCCCAACATGGATCGATGAAAAAATGGTGAAAGTGGAAGAACAACAGAGATTCATGATGTCATACTTAGATTTTAGAAAATATAATTATAAAAGATATGGATTCTATGAATACAATCCATGTTGTTTTATTGATATTTCACCTAGGGTATCAAGTTGGGTTAAATATCAATCACTGTGTATAACCCATACACACAGCGTGACCTGATGATGGTATCTCACTGTGTACCATGATAACACTTATTGGAATACACATGGAAAGGAACCAATTCATGGTTGGCGTACATGGTCAAAACAAGATTTATGATAATCTCATGAATCTCCAATTTTGGATCAGTGAGTTTAACATTTTTGAGAATGTAATCTCTAGCCATGGTTGAGCTATGAATTCAGTGAATATTAATTGATTTCTTTCCTCCGATATATAACTACCCCTAATTTTATCAATGGAATTTACCTTCTTATGTCATAAATCACACAAATCACATAGAGAAGCCAATAGCTACTTAATCTCATAAATTAATAATGATACATTAATAGTCAAATAGACCAATAATAATGAGAAATATTATTCATGCATAATATATTGAATATAAGATAATTGAAATGGGAAAATATGGATATGAATAATCCACTAGAATAACAAAACTTATGAAAATTTCCCTGGTAATAAAACATAATTTTAGTAATAAAATATTCATTTCAAAGATTAATTTATATATATAACATTATGTTAAAACATATGTGAATAAAATAAGACAAATTTATTGGAATTAAAGAACATATATGACTGTTATAAATCAGACAGTTTGAATAGTAATATGAACATTGAGAATATTAATATAGTTGTTAGAATATTAAAAATTCACATGAAAGTATAAAATAAAATTTAATAATATTATATATAAAAAATATATATATCTATATCATGGTATAAAATTTTTTTTTAAAAAAAATGATAATTTATGTCTCGGTGTTTTTGTAAAATCTAAAAGTTCATTTCAAAAATAATAATTAAAATAATTATTTAATATAAAATTAATATTCATGAAAAATAATAAAAAAAATAATATTATGTTTTTATATCATTATAATGAAATTTTATTAGACCTTATTTAATTTTTCAATAGGTTATAGAATCTATTATAATATTAAGATCAGTATTTTTCTACTATAAGAATAATTTATTTAAAAATTAAATTTCTCATATTTAATTTTTTTTTCAAAAATGGATTCCTTTTTTAAATCATCAAGTCAAAAAAAATTTGGGTGAAGTTTAAGGATTTTTCTAAAATAGTTTAATTTTCACTAAATAGTGATATAAAATAATTTATGATATTTATAATTATAAGTGAAATACATAAATTTTTTAGTAAAGGATTATATAATCACTAATTAGATCAAAATTTCATAAACCATTTACTATATTTATTCATTTTAATAAGCACTATTTATATTATTGAGCCAAAATAATAATTCAGTGAATATAACAATCAAAAACAGACTTCCCCTCCATTATAAATACCACCACATATCCTCAAACATTAATTGACTTGAATATTATTAGTATTATATCCAATTATATTCTAATTTATCTTCCCCGTATCTAAGATCTTATAGTCTTAACAAAATTAAAATTCCATGTTCCATAAATGGTCATTCAAGGAGGTGGTATTCTAGAGGTATCTTTCTCTACCCATCTATTTTAATTTCATTTATTCGTATAACTTTTCCTCACCTCCATCCAACATAAAAGAATAATAACTCTAGTGTCATTTATATAGTATAATTTTATATTTCTATTTAAATTTATTACATCAATAACTTTTCTCATTTACTATTATTCGGTGAAAAAAACTTTTTGTCCAAATTATGGTTGTTTACCATATCCCAAGATAATTAGTTTTCGTTATCCATTAATACATTCAAGGGTTTTCGTAAAAACATTATTTTGATTAATTGTTTTGTAATATTTATATTATAACATTTTCCATGTTCTATAAAAACTATTTATACAAAATATTAAAATAACAAAACTAGTTTTTGATGAATGAGTTCTCACTAAAATAAACTAACAATTTATCATTAACATTTTATCCAATGAATCATCGTAGTACTAGAAAAAATTAATATATAGGGATATTTAAAAAATATAAATGAATTAATTCTATATAATTTATGTTTTGGTGAATTATTTACATATTTCATAGACTTCCATAACATTACAAAATAAATATGACTATGAAACCATGAGAACAAACATTCCTATAACAATGTAATTTTAATTTAAATCTAATTTATAAGGCCATATTTTCACTCAATAAAATTATAATAAATTTAATAAATGTATAATATGATATTAATTAAGTAAATAATGAATCTAATTTAATTATTCATGAAATTAAGTGTACGTTCATAATGGATTTGTAAAAAAGGTAAGGGATCTAACAGAACCTCCATTTTCCCTCTAGGTTATAAATTCTCTTCCTTTGCCCCAATTACGTCCTTTGTTATTATACAATAATTTTACTAAATTCTGTTTTAATTTTCCCAAAAAATTATATAGCTCAATTCCATTTTTCTATATGTGGAAATATTGGTAATAAATGGTTCCCTTCTGAAATACTCTTGATATAAAAGTCTAATTAAAGGGAACTTATATATTTCTCACTAATTTTCAGGTAAACTCCATTAACTATTTTAGGCCACAAATATGTTTCTTTGATAACTAAATTTTACATTAAAAATTATTTTAGTTCATTTCTTTTATGGAAACAATTTATTATTTTTTCATATTTAAGGACTCATTATTCTTTTTCTAAAACTGCAGTAAAGTAGAATATTTTAAAATCCATCTAACTACACTTGTTAATTATTTCAATTCAGTTAGAAATAATTATTCTATAATTATTCTTATTTTTGGATTATGAACGAGTAATAATTTTTACTCCGTTATTTCATGAACACTATTATGATACACCCTTCAATTTTGCCTTATTATATTATTCAGAAAAAAAATTATTTTTATAGATACCCCTTATGATTATTCCATATATTTGATTTATTTATGTTGAACACATATTTATGAACATGTTATGATGCATGTGACTAGATAATTCTCTAAATAACTTGGTAATGTTTAATCTCATGATACATCAAGTATGGGATTATGGAGTAACCCTAATCCATTATGGGACATTGTTCACCATGTAAAATGTTCTTTGAAGTTATGTTTTAATTATGTTTATTTCATGTTATATGTTTCTTCCAAATTCCAATTTTTCCACAATCATATAATTCCAAGTTCTATATGTTAGTATTCTATATTTTTGTTCATGAGGCATGCCTTTTAGGTTTTCAGGATAATCATTCTAAGTGATATGTCATTATATATTTCCAAATTTAGTCCTTCTCTAGGATTTTAATCTCCCCCATTGGTTTATTTATTCCATAGGTTATCCAATGAAATTATAATTTCTCAATGTGTTATGATATCATTATAGAGATAAATAAAATTGTAAATTATATTAATTTCTTATTTTCTAAATATGTACCTATTCATCTAAAGAAACTAGACATTACAATCCTTAGTAAGTGTTTTGTGGATAACTTTTCTTAAATCATGTAATACTATGTTAAAAATTCTAGGGTTTCTATAGTTGGTATCATAACATTATTCTACTTATTTGTGTGGATTACATCTAGAAAACTATAGTAAGAACACTAGTAATAATTATATCACGATGAGTAACCTATATTGAATCATAGTGAATCATATGATAAGATATAATTTTCATTTATATATTATTACATATAAGTTCATAGTTTCCTTTTTTGTATTCTCATAATCTTTGTATTAAAGCCCTATAATTGTTTTTTATTTTTTTGTTAATTTATTGACATAGGAGAACCTATTTTGACAACCAATTTGATAGAAAAAGTAATTATTTTCCTAATAAAATTACAAATCTAAAGGGAATGGGGGAGAAAAACATAATTACATTTCTAGATCTACTAGATCATTTTATTAAAAAAAATATGATTCATGTGGATCCCCCTCAATCTTCAAACAATGAGAATGTTTTCATTAAAAGGTACTCTATATTTAATGGATATTATGATACCATCATCGTGGAACAATAGATTAACTCCATTGAGCTGATATTATTCATCATTCAATGATTACAAGAAGCGATATTCATCTGGGCAATATATAGTTTTTATGGGAAATTTAATTACAGTCGGAAAATATTAAAAAGACAATGATTAAAGAGGTAATTGATTCTATGTATAATAAAGGGTTAAATAAAATAATTTTCCAAAAAAAATCCCATATACTCTTCATATTAAGACAGACTGGGAGTTCATAAAAATGAAGCAAAAGGAAGGTGAATATATCAATATATAAAAAGAAAACATTAAAATTAATACATGATACACCCATTTATTTTTCATAGATACTAAAGGTAAGGTTCTTCTATTCTATAATGGATTAAATCCGAGTCAACAAAAATCCTTGGAAAATAAATATATTTTAACCTATGAGAATATTTTATGATGCTTCCAATTTGTTAGATGGTGATCAGGGAATCTAAGTGGTCTTTGGGGATTAGAGATTAGGAAAAAAAATGGAGTTCAATATGGGTTAAAAATTTGATAAATTCACTAAGGGAAAGGAAAAGCAACATTCCATGTATCAAAATGGTGAGAAGAATATCTTGGGAACTTTTCATAAAGAACCATGAGATACTTCAAATGTGGAATAGAGGGGCATCAGGACAAATATTTCCAAAGGTATTTTAAGAATCATAATAATAAAGAAGAATAAAGGAGGTTTTAGATCCATATCATATTATACTGCCTCAACTACATGGGACGTGTGAATTATGAGAGTCTCTTCTCTAATCTAAGGGTTTTCAGAGACAATGAAAAATAATATCGTCTAAGGGAAAAAGTGGGGCATATTCTATAAAAACTACTGAGGTGGAACATAACAATGACGTGGTGAAATGAGAAGTGGTTATTCATTTAAGAATAGAATATGTACTATTTTATTTAGGGTATAGTAATTCTTTCATATCTTGTAAATTTATTATAACTATTTAAATACCAAATAAAAATATGAATGTTGAGTTATCGATGAAAATAATGAATCAATAAATTATTTTTTCTAAAGTATATAACTTCTCCCTAGAAGCTTTTTTGGACTAAAACTCCAATTATATCCTGTCTTACTTCCTTTGTTGGAGTTTTATATAATATTGGACATGTAATCAATATCTATATACAAATAAAACCACAAATATTAGAAAATGGAGATAACCCATCACGCACTGAGGCATCACACAATTTTCTACATGTGTATGAAGGAGGATTAATCTCTATTTGAATCATTATCTCGTTTGTGGATATTATGGACTTATGAGAAATAGTATCTACCAAATTTCTTGAGTTGAAGGAGTGGATTATGCTCGGAGACATTCCAATTGTAAGGGACAACATTAGTTTCTTCCATTAATAATTTTCTGTTCTTCCTCCTAGTCAAGAGTTTGAGTAATCAATTAATCATATACCAAGATATCATCACATATAAAATACTCCTTATATGATGTCAAAAAAATATTTGAGGGAGGTGATGATGTAGTAACAAGAAAATATAGAAAACAGTTTAAATGCTTGAGGTATTTACCATGGGGTGTGTTATTCCTCTTTATCAATAGGAATAATGGATCAATGATCCTCTTCATTAATTCCTGTTAGCTCAAAAAAATCATGATAAAGAAAGAGTATCCCCTACCATGAATGAATGAATTGTATGATCATCTACGTGGGGCCATGTATTCATCTAAGGCAGACCATCGGTCAAGATATCACTAGTTAAAGGTGAATAAGGAAGATATTCCCAAGATTGCAATTTTATGGAGTAATGGAAACAATTATTTCATATTTATTCTCTTTGGACTCCCAAATACGATATAAATTTTCATATAACTATTGAATATAGACTTTTGATATTACCACAAAAACATTATGGTTGACTTTATAGTTGGAAGACTGATATACTCCAATAGAAAGGAGTAACAAGAGGAGAATTTGAATATAGTGCTAATAATTTTTTGGAGGGATAAACTATATTAAAAGTACATAAAATAAAACTTCTAGATAGAGTAAGTATCATTCATGGGGAATGTTATCAACATAAATGAATACCTATGGACCCTTTTGAAAAAAAGTCAATTGAGGTGTGGTCTATACCCACATTTGTATCATAGATCCGTAATTTCTTTGTTCAATATGAGTACAGTTGATGAGTTTTGAGAAACTTCTCCCAATTTTAAAAAAACAATAACCATGATATCATAAAAGGGTGTAAATTTTATTATGACTAGTGAATATAAAGACTGCATCAATGAGTAGGAAAATAGGCTTATCTATATTGCATTACATATAAAACTGACAAATTTGGAACTATGTGTGGTATAAAATGATTCTTAAAAAAGAACATAGGATTTTTAGTTGTGAAATATGATAAATTAATTATCAATGCATCAAGGATACTGAAAATTCATTAGAAAAATTATCCCACACAAAATTTAGTGTAAGGACCTATGATCTTTTATTTGAAAATAAAATCGTATTATCTTTATACGGATTCATATCTCATACATACTACTCACAAGAGCCTCAAATATATATTCATATAGAAGGATCTAAATATGATCCAACAAATATAATTATTATTCAACATAGATTATGAATTATCAATTCAATAGAATGATTGTATGTAAAACAATGTGACATCTTCTCCGTGTATAAATGATCCTATATCATTATCAATGACGAGAATTGAGAAAGTTATAATATTGTTAAAATTGAAAATGGTGGACATGTGAATCATAAAAGAAGGTACATCATAACTCTTGTCACAAATTAGTTCTCAAAATCCATTCTAGAGAACAAAAAGATGCTTAAAAAGATTATATTATAAATTTTTAAATTTGTGGAAGTGATATGAAATGGGAAATTCTCATAGTTCAAAATTTATTAGGATGTATTTGTAAAATTGGGGTCATGAATATATGTAACCTAAATCCATAGATAATGAAATATATTATAAATTTTTATCATAGCTAATAATTTTATATTAACATCATGAGCACAAAAATGTATTGAAATAATTGAAACAACTATTTGTGGGATAATATAAATAAATTGATCACTAAATATGCATCAAAGTACCTTGTATGTCAGAATGTGATAGATAAAAGAAAAAAGTATAAGTGACTTTTGTAACCATTATCCATACCTATATAAAAATAGGAAATCATCATTATAGACTATATCACTGAACATCCCAATACATTTAGAAGAAACAATTATATATGTGTCATTATGGATATTTATACTAATACTTCTCTATTTATTGGGATTATAGAGGACTTCCCAATCATGAAAATTTCATGGATATAAATTTTATAAGTTTTGAGGAGAAATAGCATAAAATTATTGATTATATCTTCTAATGATATGAGATTTCCTATAATAAATTGGAGGAGTCTCCAACATGGACTAAATATTGAGTTGAAATTAATTATGGATTATCACCCCAAATATAATAGAAAATATGAGAAGACTATTCAGAATCTAGAATACATGTTGAGATCTTGCTCAATAGTCATCAATGGGGAATGGGATCAATAACATCAACTGGTTGAATTATATTACAATAATCATTTATACTCAATAATCAAAATTGTTCCATATAATAAACTATATTGAAAAAGATGTAGGACACCAAGATGTTTGGATGAAATTGGAGAGCATAATCTTTTGGGACATGAAATGGTCTAGGAAATGATAGAAAATTTGAAGACCATACAACATCATATAGAGTATGATAATAGTTGATAGAATAACTATAAAGGTAGTCATCAATGGTACATAGATTTTGAAGTTGGATGAATGGTATTAGTCCAATCGTCTCCATGGAATAGAGTAACATAAATTGTGGTAAAAGGAAATTTAACTCCTAGGTACATCATCCCCTTAGATATTTTTGATTAGGTTAGATATATTGTCTGTCAACTAGTGCACAAAAAATACACGAATCATGTAAATGATGTTTTCCATGTATCCCTCATAAGGATGTACATACATAATTCATAAAATGTAGTAAACTCGGAGTCGGTACAACTTGAAAGTGAAATGTCTTCTGAGGAGTAGTTTCCAATGATTTTTGACCAAAGAGACCATTTTCTATGTAAAAAGGACACTCACATTGTTAATGTACTATGGAGTAACCATATGTATTAGTACATAACATGGTAACTTGAATACAATGATGAATGATATATATCCTCACTTATTTTCTCCTTAGTATGTAAAACAAAATTTCAGGGGGAAAAATTTCATAATGGGGGAAGAATGTAAACACCTGGAATTTTATCAATGGAAATTCCATTTTTAAGACATATAATAGATATATCACATAGAGAAACAAATAATAATAATTTTCTGATAAATGAATAATAATTCATTAGTGACCAAATAAACCAACAATAATTCCAATTATTATAATGTGATAATAAATTTAAAATAATAAAATATAAAATGTCAAAATTTTGATCTTCTCAATCTACTAAAATAAAAAACTCCTAGAAAAAGTCAATAAAATTAAAAAAATATTAAGTTAATCATTTATAAGATTAAATCTTAAACGTGTAACATTATGAGTAAATACGAGTGAATAAAATAATGGGTATTTATATGAATTAAAGAACATATATGATTGTTATAAAGGTGATTATTGGAATAGTAATCTGACTCTTAGGAATAATAATATATCCATTTGAATAGTAAAATCACCTATAGAAGTATAAAAATAAATTTAGGTATCTTATTATTCAAAAAACAATATATTTGTATAACAGTATAAGTAATTAAATTTTTTAAAATTGCTAAATTAAATTTTGGTATTTGGATAAAACATAAATGTTTATTTATAATTTTATAATTAACATAATCATTTAAAATTAAATTTATTTTCATAAAAGGGATTCATAAATTATTATTATTTTTTATTATTATTTTAATATTATTTTATGATAATTTGATTAATTTTGTAACGGGTCATAAAATTGATTATAGTATTAAAATACATATGTTTTTAATAATTGATAATTAATTTTATAGATAACATTATAATATTTAAAATTTTTATAAAAAGGATTCCTTTTAATGAAATAAACATGTCATAAAATGGTTATTTTTATTTTTTTGATATTTTCTTGAAATGGATTACTTTTTTGTGAATAGAGAAATATGGTAATTTACTATATTTAACATTTAAAGCCAAATGTAGTAATTTTTGAGTCATTTATGATTTACTAACCCATTATTTCGAAGTCACCGGAACCATTTATTGTTTTCAGTCATAGGAATCAACACAATTGATAGTCTTGAGACAAAATAATAATCTAGAGAATATAATAATAAAACAAACCACTCTCCCTTGATAAATAACACCCCTCAACACCACTTACCCATAATCCTCAAAAGCCTTATGTCTTATGAATATTTTCACCAATTATCATCGAACAAATATTCCCCATGACCAATATCTTATTGTCTCAACAAAAGGAAAGTTACATTTTCCTTAATTTTTCCATCATGGAGACGATATTCAAGATGTTACTTTCTCAAACCATTACATTAAATGTCATTTAATTTTTAACATTCTCCACAAATACATTGTATATAAAATCCTAAAAATTAAAATATCATTGTATATTATAATTTAAAATTTATAATGGAATATATTATTTCCACAAATTTCCTCAATTCTACTTAGTCAAATAATCATAACTGTTGTCCAAATGATGGTGGTTTAACGTCTCAATGGATAATGAGTTTTCTTTTTTCCATTACAAAATTCAAGGCCACCCATAAACACATTATTATTGGTAAAATGTACTTTTATATGTATATTATTACTTTTTTCAGATTATAAAATTAAAATATATATTTTATATTAAATAAAACTAAACTAGATTATAATGATCGAAAAACTGCCAAAATAAACTAAACAATTATCATTAACATTTTATCAAATGAATCATCCCCAGATAAGAAAAATATCATAGATGAAACTATTTAAAATTATTCAAGGGAAATAAAAATATATAATATCACTTCTTTATAATTATGCATATTTTACCAGAACTTCTTCAAGTTTACAAAAGAAAAAAAGAACATTAAATCATGACAATGAACCCTCCCGAAACAACAAAAGTGAACATTATTACACATGTAAATGGCCATTAAAGAAAATAATATATTTATAATAAAAAAATGTATAATAGGTTACAAATAAATTATTATATCTAATTTTATTATCCAGGTCATTAAGTGAAATTGCAGAACAAATTCAGGCTTAAGGTAAGGGATCTCTCTAATCCTCCATTTTTCATTTTGGGAAACAATTTCTATTTCTCTACCAATATTAATCCCTTATTTATTCTTATATAATTCTCATAATGATTATGTAAATGACCTAAAAATGTGTCTATATATTATTTCATCTTCATATGATGTTAAAATCCTTTTTTTAAAATGTTCCCTTCTCAGTTACTATTGATAAGAAATTCTGATTATGGGAAACTTCTCTATTTAATACTCATTTTTAGTTTCACTCCAAAATCTATTTTAAACTACCAATATTTTAGTAAAAATTTTCCTTTTATCTGAAAAACATATTTATGTTCATTTAATATTAAAAAACAATTATTTATTTTAATTTTTAAATAGTTTTTATTATTTTCCCAAAACAGTACACTTAAGTGGCACATTACAAATGATACCTAACCACTGTATTTTTTATTTCAATTTAGATGGAAATAATTATTAAAGATATATTTTTATTTTTTAATTATGAATAACTATGAATTATTCTATAACCAATTTCGTGGACTCTATTGTGATAAACCCTTTGTTCTTGCTTATAACATGATTTTGAACCCCATTACTTTCTGTGGGTTAACCTTATGATTATTTCTTGTGGTTGATTTAATAATGTGGAAAACATATGCATGAACATGTTATTAAGGGTGAACACATATATAACAATATTTAATTAGGTGATATTTACACACATGAGACATCATGTATGTGATTAGAGAGTATACATAATCAATTATGAGACTTTGTCCACCATGTCACACAGTCTTGGATGTAATCATTGGCTCATGATTATGTGATGTTATATGTTTCTTCCACATTACATCTTTTACATGATCACATGATTCCGTTTTCTATATATTATTCTTCCTTATATATTCTTATGATCCATTCCTTTTATTTTATCCTTTAAGGCCTTCTAACTCAATGGATATCATTTATTATCATGTTTATTTCTTTATTAGGATTTATTATCATCCCTTTTTTATTTATTCCCTAGGATATCCGTAGTAGTTATAGGAGATAAAAAGGAGTTATAATAACATTACAGAGATAGGTAAAATTATTTATTATTTTTGTTCTATGTTTTCATATTCTGTACCTTATCTACTAGGGAAACAAAACTTCATTATCATTGTTTTGTATTTGATGGATAATTGTTATTGAAATCATGTAATATTAGGTATTAAAGGATAAGGTAACTATAAGACCTAACTAATGGAGTTTCATAGGTGTATTGTTTCATAGGTTTGGAAGTGTACTAAAGAGGTTAATGGAATAATGTTTCAAGATAAAACCCCATTTTCCACATTCATGTGGAAAGGGAAATTTTATTCCATGACTATATAGTTTAAGTGAGACATAAAAAAAGCTAAAGAGAGGTTGAATAGTGATCCAATTTGGAGAATACCTGAGGATGGTATTGAATATGTGATCTTTTTCAATGCCACTAAATATAGCATTGGTTTCATGTTACTGTAGAGGCATGCAATGATCTCTTATGGTTCACTGTAGTTGAGATCCCATGAGAAAAACTATGTGACACCTAATATAAGGGTGTATATGGTAGTATTTTCAATAAATAAGTGTGCACACTATCAAATTGGAGAGTGTTTGAATATTTAATTATAATACTAGAATATCAGGTCTATATCCATTTATATTGAAATCAACATATGATAGAGGCATTGGTTGGAGATAAAATAATAATATTACATTAAGATTGTATATACTCATAGAAAAGGTTACATGGTGGTAGATTCACTTAGAAGGAAGTCCCATTAAATTGTAGTGGAAGAGGAATATATAAAATTGGATTCCATACAACCTTACGGGGATGTAGAGTGGGGTGAATCTTATCATCATATTATGGCTGTGACTCTACCACTTCTATAGCATATCGGAGAGGATAATTTTGTAGATATCTACTATGATGTTCTATGTGACTAGATATACTCATAAGAAATGACAAATAAATTTTATGAAAGAGTAGTGAATATCATCATTTTGAAGGACAAATAGCGCTTTTGGACACATTTTAAGAGTTGGTGATGAGGGATTCACAAAATTATCCTTTGGAATTAATTCATGATGTAGTGAATATGTATTAATACCTTCAATGGATGTTTGTGTGGGCTTTCAGGCGGTATGGAATTTTCAAGTTGATCACTCAATTTCTCACATGTCAACAGGTAATCATTTGACAGTCGGTTCTATGTACAGTGACATAATATATTGAGATCCACAAACAAAAATAGGATTGAATATCGTTGGATTTTATTATTAGTCTTCTATGGAAACGAGATTCCATACCACTATCTAGTTGATTTTTGACTTACATAACATGTCAACATTGTTTTTTTCTATATAAGAGTATAATTATATAGAGATTTTATTGTAGTTTTAGATACTGGAGATCACCCGACATCATAGGGTACACACAATTATTATCTATGACTATGATACAAGTTCCACATCATTATAGTGAACATGTATTCTAGGGTATTTTCAGACCATTTATATATGAGCATGATATTCCACACCTAGATTGTTGGAAATACATGGTGGAATATCATTGTATTAGATGATATGATGATTTAATGTGTTTTAGGATTCTAGGGGTGTTGTAAGTATCACATTCCCTTAGTATATTTTTCATAAAATAACAATAAAACACTCTACAATAGACATATAATATTGCATGTCCATGTACGAACGAACACATAGGTAATAATTATGGTGGAATTTTTTTTTCAGAAACAACTTTTTCGGATAGAGTTTGTGTAAGAAATGATAGATAATGTTTATGATATCTATGAGAATATGAGGATACCCCATAGCAAATATCAATCACACACATGTCAACATTTTAGGCCTTTAGATTTTGAGAAGCAAAATCATGTTTTCTTGAGAGTCACTCCATTATAAGGATTATAGAGGTTTTTCAATTGAATCAAGATATCCTAAAATATTATTGGTCTATTTTAGATCATATAGAGAGTTGGTGTGGTCTCTTACAACATGATATTTCACCACAGTTTGAATGAGATCTTGACAAATTTCCATTTTTTCATAGCTTAGGAGACACAATAACAACCCAACACATGTTATTGAATGGGGATATCTATACATTGAGGATGAACCCTCCTTCTTAGAGTACCTAGTACTAATTGGGGGTCTACATGAGAGGATATGTTGTGGTTATACCCTTCCTTTGGATTGGGGTCTTTAGTAGTGTGCGAGCATGCATGAGATCTATGGAGAGTGGTAACATTGCCATCAAAAAGAGTAATTTGACCGTTGAAATAGTAATTTCATCTCAAAATAGAAATGTGTATTATGAATAATATTTATAATGATTAATATAAGTAAATTTTGATTCTATAATACGAAAATATAAATATCATGATTAAAAAAATCAATGAAAATATAAGAACATTTTTAATAAATTGTATTTTAATGTACATTGTAAAAATAATAATTTTTATATTAAACATATAAATTACCTATGAAAAAATTAGTATTTATAAAATAAATTTCTTTTTTAAATACACTAATTTAAATTTTTCGTGGGTGAATTTTTGTTAATTTTTTTAAAATACATCACTTTTTAGGGAATAATAAATATAATGTTTTTCATGTAAGAAATCGATCTTAAATTGCATCATTTATGATTTAATGATGACATAATAATTTATATAACATTATGTTATTCAAAAATATATTTAATGTCACAATTTATTTTTGAGGAGTGACATGAATTGGGCACCAAATTTTGTCCCAAGGAGTTAAATTTCATAAATTATTCATTATAATAGAATAAAATTAATTTCCAAACAAAAAATTAATTTTCCAAAACCTAACGTCAAAAGAAATCCCCTAAAAAAGAGTTTTTCTATTTTTCCACATTCCATTTAATAAACTATGTAAATTATAATTTTAAAAGGATTTAATGTCATAAAAATATTATATTATATTTAAATACAATTTATCTTGAAAAAATATCTATTCGATTTTTTACCATTGATATAATATTTTATTTAATATTTTATTCTAATGATACATGTCTCCTCAAATATAAATAACCCCAGTCCCTCCCCTTGGAAAACCCCTATCCCCCACCTTTTAATTCCATTGTTAATTCCAAATCCTCTATTTTATGACCTTAATAATACAAAAATATTTTCTAGAGTAAAAACACTTCATACATCAAGGTATTTTTAAAACAATACATGAGAAACTACACCGAAGAAAGAGTATGTTTTTATCAAGTTTTCTATTTTTTCTTCTTCTGTTTCTTATTACATGTTCCATTTAAAAATATAATATAATTATTTAGGTATTATTTTGAAAATATATTAATGACATTAAACTACTGTAATTATCATCAATATGACAAATACAAATGTTAATATCTCACTTTTCCTCTCTTTTGAAAACATCACGTTTCTTATCAGAAAACATGTACTTGAGTATAATAAATTATTTTTAATATATAAAAGAATAAATATTTTTTATATGAATATAGAATTCATTCTACTAACGTACATATTACCTAAAAAATATAAAAATTGATACAATAATTGTAAATATTCCAAAAGTTTAAAATCAATGAAATTCACATTTAAGATAGAGAGTTGTAAATTGGAATAAAATAATTATATATGGGTAAATATTGGACTAAATGCACATAATGGACTTCTTAATGAATTCTTCAATATTCTTATTATTATTTTTCAGGATGCATAAAAGTGATAAAATAAAGTGGTATTTAAGGTATGGTGATTCAAGAACCCAAATCCCTTGGGGTTATCCCTATTTCACAATATCTTTTGTATAGAAATTAAACTAATGTTCCCTAAATAACACATCATTAATCGTTCATTTATTTTAGTGATATAAAGTTTTACAGCATTATTTATAATCAAAATATATGAATTTTCAAAAAAGGATTTTCATTCCAAAAAAAATCTTGACTCTTATATAATTGTTTCTTCATTTCCCAAGATCGATGATGTTTATACCAATTATTTTTTTCTATTTTATTTTGTAAATCACAATTTTATTCTGAAAAAATTATTTATTAAATCATTATAAAACACATTCATTTCCACGATTTATTTATGAACTATACTTGTTATACGTTTTATGTTGCATGCATGATTATGATAATATAATGACGTAACAGGTGGGCTTGGAATTATATTTCCCTCCAATTAAATGGGTAATGTGATGTATCTCCTGATATAATGAATATTATCAATGAATGTGTTTATATATTTTTCACAATTATCATTATATGATTTATGATCTTATGATACTCATGGAATCATTGCTAGATTTATTGACAACTATGATTGGTATTTGACAATTATGACCAAATGTTACATTTTCCTACATCACTACCTTTGGTGCCTTTATAAAATGTTTCATTCAAGATTATGATGATGATTTACTGATTATTATTTGATCATATTGATTATTCACAGTCATGAAATAATGTTTAAGGACACAAAAATAGGTTTAATAGGAACTAATTTTCTAATTTGTGAATTAGAATTAGAAAAATATATTGAAAACCATATGATAATCAAAGTCTATGTAAACACCAAATAATAGTTATTTTATAGAAAGGATAACCATATATATGCCATAAGATATTCCATTATAGTTAACAGTGTAAAATAATAAATTATTTATGAATGATTTAGAGAATTTTTTTTGACCAAACCTATTATATTTTATAAAAAATAAGGAATCAGTAGAAACTATGCTAGTAACCCATTGGATGGGCAATTCAATGATTAGTCAAATTAAAATCCCAAATTCCAAGCAAGGTTGAGTTCATAATGTAATGTAAATTCTTACATAGTTATCTCAAGCTATGGAAAATATCTTGAACCATGTGGAACATACTTATTTATCCAATAAAGAGATATTTTAATGATTATTTTATCTTGTGATGACCAATAATGATTAGTGTGGATTTGGATGCACTGGTAATAGAATTGTGCTTTACCACAACAGTGAAAATATTTTCTATGATATAGTATTATAAGAAAGAGGAGGTGACTCTAGTCTTCTGTCATTTATATGGATAAACTAATCAATTATGAGAATTCATAAAAAACGCCAGACTAAGTATAGAATGTCAAAGATGGCATGGGGATATTTTCTAATAATTTTTAGTAACATGTATATCCCATAAACTCTTTGAAATAATATAGAGAGATAATTTATGGAGATGAAGTAAGAGAAAGGTGAATATGTCATGAAATATTATTAATACATCATAATGGTTTCAAGATATGTCTTGAGTTATATTTCGACTAATTACACAAATATAAAAACATTATTTAGTGGTTTAAAACCAAAACATTGAAAAGATATAACTATCTGAGACTTCAAGAGTTATGAATAAGTGGATAAATGTTCATTGAAATTAGAGATAGAGTTTGGATATTAGACCTTTTGACATTGGTATGAGAAGATAATAAATAATTTTATAATTTCTATGTTAAATGAAAAACTATGAAATAGGATCAATCTACCCATATGTCAAAACATTAGGGGAAAAAATCCTGGAATGTACCTCAAAGCGATGGGCAATTTCTTCAATTGTGGGGAGAGAATTACACAAATATTATAACTGTTGAAGAGACATGTAGAATATCACCAACATGATTGATTTATAAAATAAAATTAATAATTTTCCACCCATGGTGAATCCTTCAACTATTGGGTGGATGTGCACTATAAAAGCTAGTTCACTAAACCATGAGACCCAGAGTGTAATTTGCTTCACCTACTACCAAATACAAAGGAGAAAGGTAATGAAACATTCATCAATACTAATGAAGTGATGTATTTAAATTAATACATACAATATAACATTACTATTCACACAATAATAGAGAGTGTATTATTTTATTATGGTTCTATGAATTCCTATATGACCTAAATTCTATATAGAACCATTGAATTGATGATCTGACACATAAAAGTAGAGATATTTGTAAAAAAACCTTCTGGTGTAAAAATAGAATGCCATTTTTTGGACTCTTATCCTATTAGAATATGAAATCAGATACTTCTAGGGAATCTTTTAATCCTTCCCTTGCTATAATTTTATTTCATACTATGAACGGACCAGCTTCTGCTATATAGAGAACACATAAATTTATGGTAAAAGGAAAATACCTTAAATATACAAACCATCCCATCCCAATAAAAAATTTCAAGGAAGATCATAAATCTCCTTTGAAAATCCATAAATTGTGTGGGTATTGACAAAAAATGAATAAAAACACCATTCCCAGATGGTTTTTTCAATGTAGGGTATCAACCATGAAGAAATTCTCATTTAATGGGAATACAGTAATGCATTTATTAAGGAGTTACCCAGACATCCCCTATATTAGAAGGTATTATTCTCAAAAGAGATTACACCTAGATACTATACTATCTAAACATTCCCCTACATGATTTTGCTGATCAAACAAGAGGAATTAAATAAGAAACTGCAATATCATTCAAAAAAATGGTTCATACTCCCAAGTGCATCAATTTGGTGTGCACCCATGCTATTTTTAATCCAAAAGTATTGATCAAGGTAGGTGTTTATTAATTACGAGGTTATTAACAAGATTACCATAATTATAAAGTACCCCCTCCCAAATATTTTCTTCTTGTTTGATAATCTTTGAGGATCTCATCAATTCTAAAATTTTCATACTCATTCTGGATAACATCAGGTAAGGGTGATGAAGGAATTTATTCATAAGACTATTTTTCATAAAATTTATGGGAACTGTGATTTCATAGTGATTCCTCTTTTAATTACTAATTCCCATGAAATATTATTGGATTTGATTAATAAAATATTTAGAGACTTTTCCAAAAAAAATTGCCAGATTTTATTAAAGATAATATCATTTATTTCAAGAAAAATAGGAATATAAAGAGAATATAATGATTTTGCTGGATATAATATGGAAGAAAAAATGAATGCTATGTTCAGATATTGTGAATTTTGGATACAATATATTGCTTTATTTGTCATGTGATAACAAGTGTTGGAATTTCAATGGACCCTTAAAATAAAAACGTAATTGAGGAATGGACCATACCCACTAGTGGTTTCCGTGGATTAGTAGGGTAATATTGATATTTTTTTAGAAATTTATCGTGATTTCTTATCCTACTAACTAATTTAACAATAAAAGTGTTAAATTATGTGTGGATTACAGAATATTTGGAATTATTTAAGGAGTTAAAGTAGAGTATAGTCACTATGTCGGTACTCACACTACCAATAAAAAGAGAAGGTTTTATGATATAAAATGATTATTTGAAGAAATGACTAAGTTTAATACTCATGCAGAATGATAATTTGACTTCATATACCTCAAAAAAGTATAATATCTATGAGAAAAACAACCTCAATAGTGTTCTCAATTTATAATTTATTATCTTCAACTTCAGGATTTGGCATTGCTATGTCTATAGTGAGAGGTCTGACATATATGACGATCATATGATTTTAAAATATATATTCTGACTGTAGTGGATCAACATGAACCAATTAATATTATTAGAGATAATCAAGGAATATAATTTATCTATTCACTACCATCCAGGAAAGGTGAACAAGGTATTTAATGAACATAGTAGAAAATAACATTCTACTATATCCAAGGTGAAGACTGAGAAGGGCCCTATCATTAAAGATACACAATTGATGTATCTATAAATCATAATGGAAGGGAATATATCCTACCTTAACAAATTATTTCCCAAAAATAAATCAATGATATTATCCATGATGCATAATGGGATTATCAGAAGCTTCAAAATAAAGTGAAAGATGTTAATGAATGCCATCATCCTATGTTTCATATTGAAGATTGGTGTGATTTAGTTTGGAATTAGTCTTTGTGTGACTTCATCATCTGAGATAAAGAATGATCTATTAGAAAATTATTATATCTCATTCATCTCTATAAATATTAGAAATACCAACATGTACCATTATATTTGATATAATATATGGTGTGAAAACATGAAGAATTATATTATGAGATATATGTCATGATACTTCGAATGTCAATAATTCAAACCAGAATACAGAAGTCTAAAGTGATGATGGAACCATTGCCTATACCCACATAGAATAATTAGAATGTACTATGAAATTTTTCATAGGTATCCTAGATATATATATGGTTAACGTTTCATTATGTAATTTGGTGTATTGACTCACCCAAACTGCCCACTTCATCTCTATTGATGGAGATTTATTTCTTGAATAAATATCTAATATATTTTTATTGAATGTGTTGAGGGTGAATGAGGTACCAATTTAAAACATTTCTGATCATGATCCAAGGTTCACATCAAAATTCTGAATTTTTATTCAACATTATTTGCATAATAAATTCAATTTTTGAACATAATATCACCCAAAAATGTATGTCAAATATAATAGAACTATTCATATGCTTGAGCACATGCTATGTTCTAGATTAATTGAATCCAATGTGAGATGGGATTAATATCTATCATTAGTTGAGTTATCATACAAAAATAGGTTCCAAAAAAGTATTAAAATGTCTCCATATAAATATCTCTATGGTAAAATATTTTTAACTCAAACATGTTTGGATTATGTTAGGAAAAAAAATATTTGTACATAGTCTTCATCAAGGGATAATAGAGATGGTTAAATACATCCAATGATATATAGAAGAAGCTAAGAGTTATAAAAATATATATGCCAATAATATTCAAGGGACATGACATTTTATGTTGTAGAAAATATTTTCTTTTTAATATCACCATGGATGATAGTCACGTGTTTTGGAATGAATCGAAATCTCATCCGTAGGTACATAATCCTCTTTTATATTCTTGATCGCATTCGAGTAGTGTCCTATCGAATTTTATGTCCAACAAATATCGATAATGTTCATGATTTATTCCACATATACCTCCTGAAAAAGTACATAACTAATCCCACACATGTATTGAATCATGAGGTGGTGGAACTGGAGAATGGAATCCCTTATAAGGAGCATTTGGTAATGATCTTGGAACAAAGATAAAACGTTCTATTCAACAATAATACCCACCTGGTAAATGTTTTTTTGAGGAACCATTAGCTTGATGAGTCAACATAGGATCTACGTGAATAAACGAAACATATATACCCTCACCAATCGATGGAAGAGAATATGTGTTGACATTTTGTGGAAAAAATTTCTAAATTTGGTAGAATTTGACAACCCATTGTTAATTATAAATATTTATTTCTTGAATTATATATTTTTTATATTATATTATATAATATATTACAAAAAAATAATAGAGAAACTATAAAAACATTAATTCATCAATAAATATTATTACATTATTCAACTAAAAAACCCATGAAAATTCTAAACATTACAATAATATAAAAAATATATAATATAAAAAATAGAATAAGAAAATATAGATCACCTCGATCTGCTAGAATAATCTCCCCTATGACTAACACTATAGAGATGAAAACAAATATTAACAAAAAAAATAAATATTTTATAAAATGGAAATATAGAACATTGAAAGGAATTTAGTTTAATATTGAGTGAAATATTTACGTAAAAAATATATGACATAATGTGATAATGTGAATAGTAACATGATCAATTGAAGAATAACCTAACAGTTGGGAATTATAACCTGACCATTGAGAATAATAACCTAACTATTGGAATAATAACGTTACATTGAAATAATAAAGTGTGACATTAATAATAATTATCATGTTTAATATAATAAATTATTAATATTATAATGACAAAACATAAATATCATTACTTAAAAACTCTATTACAATATAAGCACATTTTTGATAAATTTTCTTTACAAGTATTTTTAAAAAATAGAAATTTTTATATTAACAAATACAATTACATATGATTGATATTTATTATAAAAAAATTAATATCAATTATGAAACCATCATAATAAAATCTTTCATGGGCTTTTTTGGATATTTTCTGAAATACTTTATTTTTCAGGTGAATAATAAACATAATGTTTTTCAACATAACTCGTGTATGTTAAATTAAATTATTCATTATGAAATAATGAAATAATAATTTATATAACTCTAGGTTTTACCGAAATTTTTTTAAATTCATAAATTATTATTTAAAATATAATAAACATAATTTAAAATTTGAAAAATAATTTTAAAATTACTAAAGTGAAGAATTTATCCCATAAAAATATGATTTTTCCACATTCCATTCATAAAATAATTGAATTATAATTATATTTGTATTTTATGTCCTAAAGATATTATATTATATATATGTGATATATATTTTCAAAATGTTACTATTACCAGTTTTACCTTTGGTATTATATTTTCTTTAGTATTTTATACTAAAATTACCTCTGTACTCAAGTATAAATTACCCCTCTCCATCTACTTGTAATACCATTATTCCATCACATAAAAATAAATATTTCATCCTATATCATCCCTATAAAGACCCTTATAATTAATATGGAAGTTATAGAGTAATCCAACTCCAAACAATGAGGGAGTTTTAGATTCATAAAAGGGAAGCTACACTAAATAAAGAGTTAGTTTCTATCAACTCTTATATTTTTTATTATTTCCATTTTTTCCCAATTACATTGAAAAATATTTTGAAAAATTAACTAAGATGTTTTTTAAAAATATATTAATGATGTTAACCAAATTTATGTATCATCATTATGGTATATATAAATTTTAATATTTCATTTTCCACTCATTCTACAATGTCCCGTTAATGGTCCGTTAACTCCTAATGCGGAAATTTCTAATAATTTTTCTTATCCACAAACAAATGTATGGTTTAAATAAATTTTCAATGATTTATAAGGGTATAAATATATTCATATTCATATTAATTAATTAATTCTACTTATATTTAATTTACTAATAAAAAAATATAGTCATAGAAAAAAAAGAAAAATTCAATGAATCCATGATATCATAAAAATTCACATTGGACAAAGGAAGTTATAAATGTATTTGGGTGATTACAGAAGTAGTAATTTATTCCCATAATTCTTCATTAGACCTAGGTTCACACCTGAGTGGGCACATGTACTATTATAATACTATATAGGTTGTGGCATAGACAGAAGGTGACCACGGGATGTAGTGATGCATGCATGGTGCATGCTTGGTGAGACAACCATAATGATTTTGACCTCACCCTACACTAGGATTTCAGTCCATGTTATTGGATTTATTCCAAATGGGCTTACTAGATATTTAATATATATATATATATATATATATATAATGCTTGGTGGGTGGTCTATTCCCTTTGGATGTGGGGGGGGGGGCTATGTCATGTGTCTCCATCCATTGTATGTGGTGTACACATGTTTCAATGTAATTGTACCACAAAGTAGCTAATATTTATAGAAATGGGTCTTATAAACTAGAAACCGATATTTATAAATGATATACAATCCAAAAAATTAATATAATTCACTTCTTGAACTGTGTTTTAATAATATAATGTTTATTAGTCAGGGAGAATAAAAGTGAATAAATAAATATAGAAATAAGGTTTGGGAATTCTTGAACCCATATCCTTTTCTTTGGGTTATGCCTCTTTGATTAAATAATCTGTATGAATATTCCTCTAGTATTCATTAAATATAATTCAATTATTTTTCAATTTAATTTTTTTGGATATAAAATTTTACACGTTTATTTTTAATCCAAATATATAGATTTCTCAAAACGACATATCATTCCAAAACACAACATGAATCTTCTTGAGTAATTTATTCTCTGATTATGATTAATGATTTTTATACCAACTATGTTTTCCATTTTTAATTCGGTAACCCCATGTGTCTTCATAAAATAATGCTTTAATAAATCCCTATGAAACCCATTCCTTTCAATGTATTATTTCATTACTATAATTAATATATGTTCTATGTGGCATGCATGACTATGTAAATATTATGATATGGTTGGTGAGACCATAATTGTATATCCATAAAATTTATTGGGAAATGTAATTTATCTAATAATAAAATTTGTATAATGCATGAAAATGATTCTAGTTATGTTCACAATATTGATGTTTTTATTTATTTACATATGCTATGTGTTGATATTAAGGAATCATTCTTCACAACTATGTGTATTATTTGAACACTATGAAATGAAGATTTAGTTTTATAAATCACCACATTCCGTTACATTATCAAAAAGTTCCCTCATGACTATGATAATGGTCTTATTATTATGAAATTATGATGATTATTTTTATCACCCATGTTATATTGATTCATTTCTATTATTCACCCCTTTACATGTCGTTTAAGTGACCCTTTTTGATGTATAATATTTGGTGACTACGTGGAATACGGGTAATGTGATATTTAATAGTGATAATTAAAAATTATTTAATTTTTTTTATTGTTTTATTATATACAAGTGATGTATAATACTAATTTTTCCATAATGTGAACCCTTTAAACCCTCAAATTCATAACTATTACATGGTAAATCATTAAAATTATGTAATAGTCTTGTAATAAATATTAGGGTTTGAATAACAACATAAAATTTTGATATTAATATTCTACATGGAATTTTCATAATTTCCTCCATGTTCTTAACAATTGGCCTATGGTGTTGTGGTAAGATATTTCCATGTCAGATTCAAGAAATAACCATACACTAGATTCATGTTTGATGATCAAATGACATAAATATTGTTTTCTTGTGGATGGATTGTGATTAAATAAGGGATGTTAGTTTGTGAAACATGGACCAGAGGCCATTCCATGGGTCTTATTCCCTTGGATGAGGTGACACAATGATATAATGTCAGGAGATAAACCACATGGTGTGTAGGTTTCATGAATCTGGACACTATTGATTGATTGGGGATGGTTTTTCCTAGATCCGAGTCCCTCATTTTGAAGCGAGGAAGAAATTTTGGAAACAGAATCACATGTGATATGTGTGAATAATTCAACAAATTTTAGAAAATCCCAACATACATGGAATGTATTATAGGAACACATTTATTTTTGTCCCAAGACTATGACAACTATGTATTTAGGTAGAGTTAAATATATTATTCTATGTATACCTCATAAACTCTATGTATGACCCATAAATGATGTGTTTCCCGATGCTGGTGGATCAATATACAACCTAAAAATACATGGGAAAAAACTTTTGTTGAAATATTTGAATGGTCATTGTACATTTGAATGACCATAAACACAGTCATTGTTAGTCTACACAGGAAGTGGTCGAAGAACTTGATCAAGTGAAAAGATGAAAAAGTAAAACCATAGTATTTAAGGAAAAAACAATTTTCTTTACATAGAATATAGCATCCCTCCTTTTTATCTCATAAACATTAATTACATTTTACAAAACCGAAGATCTTTAAGGTTTAGCGTCTTGGAAACCAGGAAATTAAAACATGAAAACATAAAAAATCCGTCTTAAACACTTGAAAGGCTTCTCCTCATATTCATCCAAGGTTCATTACTACATCTCATAACCTGGGGACATACATCAAAATAATGGGTGAGCAGAAGGCCCAGTAATGGAAACAAGAGAAACATTTTACATGTGAACTTGAGATACTTCAATAAGGTCATGAAAAGAACATTAAGGAATGAGAAAGAAATCATGAGGCATATCATAATAAAAAATCATTTTTCATAACTTTATGATGTGGCTAAATCATTTAACATAAACAATGAAGAACATATCACCAAGGTCTATCCCCAAGGTGTCATTTGAAAATTACCAAGGTTATTCACCAAGATATCGTGAAAATTGTAATCTCTAGTGGTTACATCATTTTCCAATGCATTGGAGCTCTATCAGGGCACACCTTTAAATTTTCCTTTATTATCATGTGATCCACATATATCCTCATCAAACATTTCATAAAAAACCCATATAGCATAAAATAAATGGGTTTCATTTCATAATCATAACGTTTTAAAAACTGCTTTAAAGACATGATCTTTACGTCACTTTAAAACCCACGGAAGGGGAGAGCAGGTCTCATGTATGTAAATCCCAGAATTTAAAATAGAAAATTTTGATATATATGTGAATACCCCTGTAGAAATAAGATATTTTAGTATTTACTTTATAACATAAAATAATTTTGAGAAAAGAGAGAGGCATTTTGAGACGAAAAATATCCAGCATAACAGCTATGTTTCGGGGTTTTAGAGAACATTGAAAAGAGAGGGGACATGGGTCACCCACTCATAAATGATCCATAAAACAGTATAGGGAAAGAATATAAAGGATATATTAACATGGTAATGAAATTTGGAAGATGTACCATATGAAATTAAGAACATGAAAGAAGGACAAAAATAAGATTTCTCTTATGAAAATTCGGGTTCCTAACGACGTCACTTAAACTTCAAAAAATGAATTGACGAGATCAAATAGGGTATCTCATCATGTGAACATAAATGATCAGTATGATAGATATAGAGATCATACCCCAACATAATAAAAAGGATCTTGAAAGACTTGACATGAATGTAGAACTTCAAAACGAGAAGGGTGAAAGAACCACTTAAAAATTTGACATCCTAACAGTGCAACTTAAAACATCAAAATACTGAATTGAAAAGATAAAATGGGGTCTCTAATAATATGATCATAAAATATAAGTATTATAGATATAGATATAATACACCAACATAATAAAAAGGATCTTGAAAGACTTGACATGAATGTAGAGCTTCAAAACGAGAAGGGTGAAAGAACCACTTAAAAATTCGGCAGCCTAACTGCGCCACATAAAACATAAAAATAAAAAATTGAAGAGATAAAATGGGGTATGTAATCATATTTTAATAAAATATGAGTGTGATAGATATTGAGATCATACCCCAACATAAAAAAAGCAACTTTAAGGACTTGACAAGAAAATATAACTTGAAAATGATAAGGCTGAAAGAATCCATTAAAAAAATTTCGGCAGCCTAACAGCGCCACATAAACTTTCATAAAATGAAATGATGAGAGTAAAAGGGGGTATCTCATCATGTGAATATAAAAATTACAGTATAATTAATATAAAAGAACATCCTCCAATATAAGAACATTGAGCATAAATGAAATGACATAAAAGAGATCACTTGAAAAGTAAGAGAGGGGGTCAGATCACTTACCTTTAAAACGTAACTCTTAAAACACAAAGGTTGGGACCTTGAGGGCTTGGGGGAACCTTGAGAGGACTCCATGAGAGGTAATGAGACCAGAACATGGTTGGGGGAGAGTGGGGAGTCGAATGGATGAGAGTATTTCTTGGTATTTATAGGGAAAGTGAGGGGACAATGCATTAATGGCCAAGGGACACCTCACAAGTGGTTTTCTCAAAACCATGAGATCTCCCATGGTCTTTCCCATGGAGTTAGGCCACTTGGTGCCCCCAATACAATAATTCATTACCCTTGGTCATCCAAACCTTAACATATATCATGGCATCATCATGACACAGTTATGATGTCATTAAACATACAAAAACACTAAAAATGTATTTTTACTATTCACTAAGAATTCAACTTTATCAGAAAAATCCCAAACTTTCACATTAACCAAATATCAATGCTATGATTTAAAAAATGAACTCCATTTTATAAAAATAATTTTCTAAATATTTTTAATTTAATTTTTAAATAAATACACTATTCACCGAAAATTCATTTTTTCAGAAAAAACACCAAAAATTGCCTTAACATAATATTGATGCTCTGAGTTCAAAAATGAAATCCATATTATAAAAATAATTTTCTAAATATTTTTAATTTAATTTTTAATTAAAAAACACTATTCACCTGAAAAAACTAATACATGAATACTAATTTATGAAACCATTATTTAACCACTTTATTGAATCACAATACTTAATCAAGGTTTCTAGATTATATTAATAATTTATTTAAGTGAGATTACTAATCAATTTGGACACATTACTAATACTAATCATAAAATCACTATTCATAATTTACTATTCATCAAAAATTATATTGATCGTATTAGACACTAAATTTTGTACTGACCATAATTGTAGAAGACCATTTTTTGAAAATCATTACACATTTTTATTTATTTAAGGATTACATAAACATTTTTAAAATATCCTTTCTCTAAAATTAATCAAAAATATTCATACTATATTTATCCGGACATTTGAAAATTCATAAACTTCATCATAAGAAGAAATCAAAATTTTTATTTAAAATAAAGGGTTACACAAGGCAGCTACGGTCTCCTTACATATCCCCTTATCACAACAGCATATGACCAAAGTGTAAGGTGTGCTAAGGTGAGAGAATTCGAGGGAGGCTCAACCAACATCACACGAGTAGTAATTTCTATCAGTTTGATCTTCTTGCAAAGGCGATTCCTTTCTTGCTTCACATGATGAAGTTTGTCTTGTGTTTGGTCCAGAGAAAATCCCAGTGGTGCTACCTCCTTCCCAAGATCTGTTAGATGGGATTCGATCGGTCCAAGACTACTGGGTGAGGCCATCAAATCTTCTTTCTATATTAATTAACCAAGATTACTGGTATTTGGAGATAATAATCAAAACATTTAGTTTCCAGTGGTTATATTGACCAATGGTCATATAACTGTCAAAACCCAACAGTCTCATTTTAATTATACTCATGTTATCAAATGAAACACTTTTGTTGAGTATCAAAAATAAAATAACACACAAAATTAGGAAACACGATTTATTCAAAATTTTCTGTCGTTACAATCATCCCCCCTTAAGAAATTAAAGCCCCGCAATTTTCTAAAATTGGGTTTTGAAATTTCATTGAAATCCCCACATCAGAAAAGGAGTCAGAAAAACTATTACTTTAAAAGAAAGAAAGGGAAGTACAAAGGTCACCCGAGTTAACCCATACTAGGATTCAATGGAATAAAACATGGATATGGAAGAAAAAATATAGGGTCATGTTCTGTGGGAGAGTGATAGAGAACATGATTAGGAGAATGTTAACCATAAGAAAATCCCAAACTTACGATGTGGGTAAACGTTCTTTGATTACCTAGTAGGAAACGTAATCCAACAACGTTTTTGTTTTACATTCATTTTCATAATTTTGATGAATTAATTTACTACATAGAACAAAAACATAATAAAATACACCTACCTTCAAGTAGAGTTTCATCCTTTAATAAGTCTCTACCAAAACTAATCTTTTCTCCAAATGATGAGAATTCAAAAAAAACATGGTCTCATCAAAATACCAAGAATCATCTTCTAGAGAATCACTCAATCCACAATATATTGACTATATATTTCTTCTATCTTTATACATTATCCCAAAAAATAGAAAGGTTAAGGTAAAACAACTCTTTAAAAAGAAATAATCCCATAGGAATGGATTCTACTTTTAAATCTTCAAAGATCCATGGTACTACCCAAAGTTCATCATAGACCATTCGATAAATAACGGTCCTTAAAATTCCTCAAAATAAACCAAACTAAGATTAAAACCCAAATACAAGAAGTACTTGATAACAAAGTCTTTGAAAATAAACATCATTCTTCATCTCCAAACAACATCAACCACTCCTAACATCTTATAAAATAAGTAGCTAACCTAATAATATTTTACCCAAGATAGGTTAATCATTCCCATAAGTAACCTAAATTACTATAAGTCCACCTTAAATTCATCGATTATTCAAAATATAATTCAACCTTACTCCTCATTGAAAATACCATAGTAATATATTTACCTTGATCATATAGGGTCCCCAAAATAGTGAACATCTTCCAAAATAATAATAATCTTTTAATGCCCTAATCATCTCTGTCATATAAATATGACAATCATCGCATTTCCTATCACATTGGTTGTTGGGACACGTTCGTCCATTTCCCACCATTAACTAGGAAGATAAAGTATAATTAGGGGCTTAAATACTTAGCCAATAATCATGAAAAGGAACTTAAAGCATATAAGGATAACTTGTAGAAGAAAAGTATACCCTAAATTTTGATCCCCTAGGTTCCCATCTAGGTTATCCATGATCATATATTCTTATGTGAATCTTTATTTTATTTTATATTTGTTCATTTAACAATGGTTAATACTAAGCTTATGAATTTACCAAAGCATATCCCCCGAGAGTGTCGTAACCAAGAGTGCATCAAGGCCCGTTGTCGTGTACCAGTTCCCGTTTGAGTCTAGCTCAAAGCGGTGTTCTCGGGTTTTACCCTATGTACATCTGTGCCAGAGCCACCTCTACCTGCTCGTATCCAGACAGGGATGTATTTTCTTGGAAACCCATTACTCAATAATCACCAAAATACCAAGAAGATTCCCTATATATAAAATTTTCTATAGGATTTTTCCTAATGTGTTCATATCCTAATTTCTACAAATAACTAAACCATCCTTTGATACCAACTATAACATCCCACCTTTTTATCAGATAAACATTCATTACATTTTACAAAACTGAGGATCTTTAAGGTTTAATGTCTTGGAAAACAGGAACTTAAAACATGAAAACATAAAAAATTCTTCTTAAACACTTGAAATGATTCCTCTCATGTTAATACTAGGTTCATTACTGCATATCATAACCTGGGGACATACATCAAAAGAAAGGGTGAGCAGAAGGCCCGGTAAGGGAAATAAGAGAAACATTTTACATGTGAACATGAGATACTTCAATAAGGTCATGAAAATAACTTTAAGGCATGAGAAATAAATAATGAGGCATATCATAATTAAAATAACATTTTTTATAACTTTAAGATGTGTCTACATCATTTAACATAGACAATCATGAACATACACCAAGGTTATTCACCAAGATATCGTGAAAATTGTAATCTCTAGTGGGTACATCATTACCCAATGAATTGGAGTGCTATCAGGGCACACCCTTAATTTTTCCTTTATTATCATGTGAGCCACATATATAATCATCAAACATTTCATAAATAACCCATATAGCATAAAATAAATGGGTTTCATTTCATAATCATAACGTTTTAAAAACTTCATTAAAGACATGATCTTTACATCACTTTAAAACCCACGGAAGGGGAGAGTGGGTCTCATGTATGTAAATACCAGAATTTAAAATAGAACATATTGATATATATATATATGTGTGTGAATACTCCTGTAGAAATAAGAACTTCGAGTATTCACTTGATAACATAAAATAATTTTGAGAAAAGAGAGAGGCATTTTGAGACGAAAATTCTGCAGCATAACAGCTATATTTCGCGCTTTTAGAGAACATTGAAAAGAGAGGGGACATGGGTCACCCACTCATAAATTATCCATAAAACAGTATTGGGACAGAATATGAAGGATATATTAACATTGTAATGAAATTTAAATGATGTACCATATGAAATGAATAACATGAAAGTAAGACAAAAATAAGATTTCTCTTATGAAAATTCGGCAGCCTAACGACGTCACTTAAACATCATAAAATGAATTGATGAGATCAAATAGGGTCTCTAATAATTAGTATGATAGATATAGAGATCATACCCCAACATAATAAAAAGGAACATGAAAGAATTCACATGAAATTTTAACTTCAAAATGAGAAGGGTGAAAGAACCACTTAAAAATTCGGCAGCCTAACGGCGCCACTTAAAACATCAAAATAGTGAATTGAAAATATAAAATGGGGTATCTCATCATATGATAATAAAAATCAGTATTGTAGATATAGAGATCATAAAAAAACATAATAAAAACAAACTTGAATGACTTGACATGAAAGTGGATCTTCAAAACGAGAAGGGTGAAAGAACCACTTAAAAGTTTGGCAGCCTAATAGCGCCACTTAAAACATCAAAATATTGAATTGAAGAGATCAAATGGGGTCTCTCATAATATGATCATAAAAGATCAGTATGATAGATATAGATATCATACCCCACCATAATAAAAAGGAACATGAAGGACATGACAAGAAAATAGAACTTGAAAATGAGGAGGGTGAAAGAATCCGTTACAAAAATTTTGGCAGCCTAACGTCGCCACTTAAACATTCATAAAATGAAATGATGAGAGTAAGAGGGCCTGGAGGCACCTTGGGAGGACTTCTTGGGAGTTAATGAGACTAGAAAATCGTTGGGGGAGAGTGGGGAGTCGAATGGATGAGAGGATTGCTTGGTATTTATAGGGAAAGTGAGGGGACAAGGCATTAATGGCCAAGGGACACCTCACAAGTGGTTTTCTCAAAACCATGAGCTCTCCTATGGTCTTTCCCATGGATTTAGGCCACATGGGGCCCAAAATACAATTATTCATCACCCTTGGTCAGCCAAACCTTAAAATATCTCATGGAATCATCTTGACACAGTTATGATGTCATTAATCATAACGAAACACTAAAACTGTATTTTTACTATTCACTGAAAATTCAACTTTCTCAGAAAAATCCCAAAATTTCACATTATCCAAATATCAATTATATGATTTCAAAAATGAACTCCATTTTATAAAAATAATTTTCTAAAAAATTTTAATTTAATTTTTAAATAAAAACACTATTCACTGAAAATTCAGTTTTTTCAGAAAAAACCCCAAAAATTACTTTAACATAATATCAGTGCTCTGAGTTCAAAATTGAAAACCATTTTATAAAAATAATTTTCTAAATATTTTTAATTTAATTTTTAATTTAAAAACACTATTCAATCGAAAAAACTAATACTTGAATAATAATTTAAGAAACTGTTGTTTAACCATTTTATTGAATCACATTACTAAATCAAGGTTCCAAGATTTATTAATACTTTCTTTAAATGAGATATCTAATCCATTTTGACACATTACTAATCCTAATCATAAAATCACTATTCCTAATTTACTATTCATCAAAAATTAAGTTGATCTTATTAGACTCTAAATTTTGTACTGAAGTTAATTGTAGAAGACCATTTTTTGAAAATCATTACACCTTTTTTTTTATTTAAGGTTTACATATACATTTTTAAAATATCCTTTCTCAAAAATTCATGAAAAATATGCATACTAGATTTATCCAGGCATTTGAAAATTCATAAACTTTATCATAAGAAGAAATCAAAGTTTTTATTTAAAACAAAGGGTTACACAAGGCAGTTACGGTCTCCTTACATAGCCCCTTATCACACCAGCATAAGACCTAAGTGTAAGGTGTGCTAAGGTGAGAGAATCTGAGGGAGGCTCGGCCAACATCGGACGAGTAGTAATTTATATCAGTTTGAACTTCCTGCAAAGGCAATTCCGTTCTAGCTTCACAGGATGATGTTCGGCTGGGGTTTGGTCCAGAGAAAAGCCCAATGGTGCTACCGCCTTCCCAATTTCTGTTAGATGGGCTTCGATCGGTCCAAGACTAATGGGTGAGGCCATCAAATCTTTTTTCTATATTAATTAACCAAGATTACCTGTATTTAGAGACAATAATCAAAACGTTTAGTTTCCAGTGGTCATATTGACCAATGGTCATATAACAGTCAAAACCCAACGGCCTCATTTTAATTATACTCATGTTATCAAATGAAACAGTTTTGTAGAGTATGAAAAATAAAATAACACACAATATTAGGAAACAAGATTTATTTAATATTTTGGGTCATTACATAGAACCCATGAATTTATATATATATTTCTATGAAATGTGAAGGTTAATATATGACTAGGTGTTATATTGAGGTCACAGACCACATGACCCCTTGTTTATAGTCTGTAATTTCTTCAGTAATTTCCACCTCGTGTACCTCCTTCTTCAGGAATCTGTTTTGTGACTACGATTAGCGTATCATGTTAAATTATCCATGTAAAATTTTATGGTTTCCTTAATTTAAGAATAAGGGATATGACATGAGTTAATGACAGTGGTACTTTTTTATGCACTGATTATTAGCCGGTGATAATGATCAGGTGTGGTAATCATATTGTTACATGTATTTTAAAACCCCATATCTCCATAGGACATTGAATCCCTATACTCGTTACCAAGTTAGGGTTGGAAACTCCATTAAAATAGGGAGAAGTTCAACTATCTTTTGAGTGTATCATTCATAATTGGTATGTTGAGGGGAGAATCCAATTTATCTATCTCTTATGATTCTTTATGATCACATATATTAGGTTTTGTTTCCCTCCTATAGATGTGTCTAGTTGAATATTGTATATTTATATTTCCTACTTAATGGTTTTTGAAGAATCATACATTGTATAAATATTCTCACTCCATAATTGGATTCTACCAAAAAAAATTTATTATATATATATAAGGAATATCATTGTTGGTATTGGAAGACCAGATACAAGGGGATCATAGTTGTACCTAGTGGAGCTATCCATGTGCAACGGCCAGCCTGGTAGATTTTGATGCGGTCTCAATTCTGTCTCAATTTTTGAATTATTGTCCAATTGTGACATTATTTCTGGGAAAATATGTATGTTCCCCATTATTATTATTTTTTCTACTCTATACATTGATATTTTCTTATAGGTTTATTATGCATGGTTTAAACTCTAGCAGTTCATTTGTTCATTATATTTATACGACGTTGCATGGAGCTAGTTGTGTGTGTGTACAAGTAATTTTTCTATGTCATCCCATTTCTTCATTATTCTTACATGGTGTTATTTTCTAAACCATATAGAATTTGTAGTGGACTTGGGGTGTCTCACTCGGATAAGGCCTAGACAGGTGTCCACTAATGGGATTGGTTGTGACATCCTATCCCTTACCAAATTTTATTCTATTTTTTTTGAAGATTTATTATATGTCTGATTTCTATATCTTGAACACAACAATGACCATATTATTATAATAATAAATTAATGTAATATTTTATCTATCACATTTATATTACTGATTTCTCTTATGAACACATATTATATAATGTATTTGCTCGAGTGGCCTAAAAGATATAGTCACCATTATTTTTGGCGATTCATGAAACATAGTAGCATTTTGAAATGTTTCAAAACATATATATAAATATATATATGTCCCTATATCCAGATGGGAAATATCCCTTAACAAACAATACAATTATATTTTACTCAAATTTAATTAACTAGGAATGATAATTCTTCTGTTCCACAACTCGTTTTCATCCTTGGAACTCAAATAAATAGAATTTATAAGATTAAAAATATGAAATATATTTACATTAATTCCTATATACTTGAAATTTAATCATGAACTAATTTGATTTATTAATAATACAGTTTTATATATTTAAAATAGCCTCTTTTCTATGATCACAAAGTTATATCAAACTTAATAGATTGTATTTGTGCCCTTCAATAAGGAGGACATATTTTATTTTATTTTTTTGATATATAATTTCAATAGTATAGACTTTGATTCTTAACGAAATATCATTTCCAAAAGTAGCTAACCCTGCATAATTATCTAAAATATTAAATAGGGGTTTTTATCACTAGAACTATGATTTGGATAACTGTATTAAAAGACATCTACATTACATTTCTTACGAGATTATTAATGGAACAACATTAATGTATATATTTTCATCATTCTTCATTTCCATTATCCCCTTTCATTTTTTATTATAGGAACTCTATACTAAAATATATCTTAGACACTCCACATCACAATAACTCTATTGGTTGCATCTTCAACACATATATTCAAAAAATCAAATCATTTTTTATTAGATATATTTTATGGGATATCTTCATAGTTTTATCATGATCAGATTTATTCTTCATCTTCATGGGATTAATTATATTACATTGTGACTCATCTAGGGTTGATACCTACTTTATGGAATTAATATATTGTACTAACATGAAGAGATTTTATTCCCATAAATTACACAACAAAAAATCCTCATTATTATTATCTTCCATATTGTTATAATTCGTTTCATAAAAATATTATTGTATAAGAATTTCAAAATCCTCTTTTTTACACTAGTGGTAAGAATAGTTACTCCAATCATTTACTATAAATTATATTGTAATATAAGTAGTATTATCATTCACATTATCAATCTAATCATGCTAATTTTCGTTAAGCTAAACTATAAATTATAAAATGTGAAATTTAAATTGAAATTATATATTTGAATATTTCATTTTATTGCATGGTTAAACATCCCCCCCCCATTTTGATATGAATTAATATTGACATCCACTAATTTATTGAAATCCTTACTCATATTATTCTAATACTTTTAATCCCTAATTCAACTTTATAGTGTTGAATTTAAATATTTTTATTTTGAGAAAGGTTTTCTTCAAGGTCATTCATAATATTCCTCTTATCTTCCACATTCATCTTATGTCATTAATTTTATCTATATAACATAATTTTATATTACTAATACCATCATTTCAATCATTATTCTTACTATATTTTTTATTTAATAGATTTAACGCATTATTTATTTTAGTGTAATTTTTTTTTGAAAAAATTCATGATAAAAAATTAGCATGTGGACTATCTATGTTATCTCACATTCAATATATTAACTAATAGAAGATAAGTCAACCATTAAAAAATGGGATGTGATGATTATTAAATTTTCACTAATATATTATTATTATTAGAAACATTATTTTGAGTATCCTTACTCTTATTTCCTCTTCGTACATGTTATCTTACTTCTATGAAATTTTTTATTTCTTTTAGAGGATTTCACAACATTATTAGATCTTTTACCCTTTTTTTGTTCGGACTGTCTTCAGGAATATAAGTCCCAAACTTATCATTGTTATTATTTGAAAATTTAGTTAAAAAAATAATTTTTATACTAATTATTAATAATCTTAAGGATAGTTTACATTTATATGTTTAAATACATAATTTAGATGTTCCATAATATAAGGGAAATCATTTTTGTATATTGTTCATGAATTACTTCTTCATATTCAGAATCAATTGATTTATCAATATTCTTCTTCCATTATTTTTAGTTTCCTCATTGATTCCAAATACATTTCATCACTAGTAATCTTAGTAACTATTGGTACCTCACTCATATAATAAGAAATTATAATATTATGAATAAACTAAAAGAAGTAATTATCTTCATCTTCTAATATAGATATTTAATGGTCATATATTTATAGAAAATTACTCATTACATTATTTAAAATTAACGAGTATTCCTTTTTTCCATAATACCTCTAATGTAACTGATAATTTAATTTAATGTTGTTAATTATTCTTGAATGGTTTTATCATCTTCTATACTCACACATTGAAATTTTAATGTTAAAATTTTATTTTTTCTTCATTAACCTTTACATTAATATTAATAATTATTTAATGTTTTCCCAAATCTCAATTACTACTTGAAACTACCTAAATTTATTGTAATTTTTATCTATAAAGGAATAAAATTGATATTTGTAATATTTTTATCTACATATAGTTTTATATTTTTGTAAAAATACATGGGTAAATATTTAAAAACTAATAAAAGTCCCACACAATCGGTATCTGTTACTTCTAGCTCATGTAAGAGAATACTCGATATAATAATATTATACAATCCATAGTAGTGTTTCCATTTAAAATTTGAATATAACAACAATTAATATAATCAAAATTATCCAACAGCAATATAAAATCGATATTATCAATTGTATCTGATATAACTAACACTAGTTGAAATGACTAGGAATGTGTTATACCACTAACAGGGGCGGGGGTGATTTAGTGGTTTTTCTTTGACAATTTCATTTATTAAAATAATCAATTATTTATTCTTATATAATGATCATAACAATTTTCATCTCAACATTACATAAATACTATAAAAATAAAAATATGAAAATGTAAACAATATTCATACATGATTATTTCATATGATGGAAAACTAATCCTTGATATGATCACATTGAGTCCAAGTCATAGATTTTTTATAATAACAAAACGAAAATTTAAAATGGATAGGAAGGTATGAACTAATATCTAGTAGTTCTTTCCAATAATATTTCTCCAAATATAAATTATTATGGTTCATATTTGATGATAATAACAAAAAAAATCATAGTGAAAAATATTTCCCTTCATGTGCAAAGATGTCATAAAATCTGTAAATGATATTTTATACTTCAATTTATATACTATCGAAATCATGTTGTTTTCATAAATATATCATGAACATAAAACTTCTCCTTCATTGATAGAATGAAAATATTTGTATTCATTAATGGTGTATTGAGTACTCTCATATCTATGTCTATTCTTTTCTCTCATTAATATTATGAATATTAAATAATCACCACTATCCTATATAGAACCCCATTTCAATTATTTTTTTGGACACATAAATGTATCATTGTGTGAATTAAATAATCATTCATTGATTATGGATATTTTCTTTCTTATGGTCTCCATTAATTAATCATTGAATGTATCCTTAAAACATTTTCAGTAATAACTTTACATTTGAACTCTACAGATACATGATAAACACACAAAGAAACTGTAGTGGTCTGATTCCTTACATAACAATGTGTATTTCTTATTATGATGTGGAAAAATAGAAAAATATAATCCTTGTTCGACTAGATTTTTATTCATAGAATAGATTCAAATCCTAAAACTCTTCTTCCTATAATAACACATTATATTTAATTATTCAAAAAAATCATATCTTGAATCATATCTCAGATGAATAATTTTGAATTTTTAATTTATGAAAAAAAAAATGCAATTAATGTAAACTATTATAACTATCTTCCATAAATTCTCCAGGTTCATAAATTTTTAGATCTATTAGATCAATATGAAAATTAAGAAAAATAATTATTAACATATATTTAAAAATGAGAGACAATTTGTTTTTAAATTTTTAAACAAAATATTATTTTAATGATATTAAATGAATTTGAAGAAGTAACATAATAACACTTACAAAATAAGTCTTAGCTTGATTTTTATATCTACTTAAGATAACCATATTAATCAAAACATTTAATCCTATAAAACTGATACATTACCCATATTAATTCAGGTATAATATTAAAGAACTATTATAATTTTAAATTTTAAATATGTATTCTCCATTTTTGATCCATTGTATTTTTGGAAATTATATGCTTTATATACTTAATTCCACGACATCAAAAAATTATAGTCTCTAGAATGTACACAACCGATTATCAAAACTATTTCAATAGCTTCATCTCATCTCAAAATAATTATTAGAAATTCCAATGATTACTACTCATTGTTTAAAAAAATATAATATTCTTATACAATTTTGTTGGGTTATTAACATTGGTATAAAACATATATAATAATCAGATACTAAAATTAAATATTTACTAATGTATAGAATGGAGAGATATTTAAAATTCGTACTATATATTATTTTATAAGGTATATAATTATTTAAATACAATTTTAAGATATTATATGGTTTATTCTATTTCACTAACTCAAGTATTCCTTTTTTCACTATTGTTGAGTGGATGTTCTATATTCATTCCCAGACGTATATATACACGATTCCCTTTCCAATAGGCTATTTCATTAGGGAATGTAATTTCTGGCAATACATGTACATATATTTTTCGGTATATATGTATATTTCTAGTATATGTTGGTCTAAAACATCCTTCTATAAAATAGGGAATCATCACACTGTCTTAGATTGTAGCCTTGGAGAGAAGTAGGTTTTACAGGGTTGGACCCTCCCAACATATTAATTTAATATGTATATTTGAAATTAATTATTTTCTTTCTTCACCATTGATCTCAAACTATAATTTTTATTTTGATTTCAAAAACAAAATTTTAGTATACATATGTAAATTTATAAATGAGTTCGTGTATACTCATGTTTATTCCTTGTGTAAATTGAGAAACCGTAAGTGGTCCTCATTTGGTTATTTTTAATCAAACCCTATTTGAAAATATTGATGTAATTATATTTTAAACAATAAATTTTAGTTATTTACATTCATTCATATATATATATGTATTGTAAATTTTAAGAATATATAAGTACACACGTAATTGTGATGGTTTTTGGCTTTTTTAGTTGTGCTTTCCCTGGGTTTGGTGATACCCCAAGACCATGTTGAAGCTAATGATGTGTCAATTGGAGGTTCTATTTATGATATTACTTATTATTTACTTATTTTCCCTATCTTAAGAATTATTCATCCCTATCATTGTTTATTATATTTTATTTATTTTTCAAAATACATGTGGATCGGTCTAGTATGAATTTATATAGGGATTTTTGGAATGATTATATTATTTTTTATTCACATATATTGAATTTTTATTGGTTTTTCTTCTTGAAACATTTGACTTAGGGATGATTCATGATGTATTTTCAATAAAATATATGCATCATGTATATTATCAACTACAGATGGAAAATAATTCCCCTTTTAGTATATTGAGACAAAGAATTCAATTTTTATCAGACGGGGATCTGGTAGAACTCGTAGTGTAGTAAAATATTTTCTTAAGTGACAATCATGTATTTTGGTAATGGTTTCTATATTTATACTCTCTCAGATACATGAATTCATATTTTTTGATTCGGATATAATAAAATTGTATCCATGTGTTCTTGGAAATATAAATGCAAATTTTGTTTTTAGGATTTTCACACATAGGCCTCATGAAACTAAAATTTTCTTATTTAATATTCATAAATCATTCTTCCTTCAATTCTATAAAAATATATCTTACACCTATGGAATTAATGAATTCCCATAAATAATGAATTTCAATGGTCTTGTATGTTTATATAATCCGGTTGTGTGGGTAAACATTATGTGTGATGTGAAGCTACAAGCGAAAATCATGAATAACTAATTTTATGGGTTTATCTTCATGAAAATTATGGGGGTCACTGGTATTCCTAGGAAAGAAACCTAATTTATGTGTATCAATTTTATCCTATGTCATACATCATGTGTTGTGGTTAAAAATGATAATGAAATAATGTGGTCACTGAGGCTAGAAAATTATGGTGGTATTTTTTGATATTCAAAAGGCATTATTAATGGTTATTTTCACAAATCTATAAGGATTTTTATTTTATATAAACTATGGTATCTGATATTACATATAATATGATATGTGTGAAACAATTTCAAGGGAAATAATATAAATACTAAATTACATTATATATACATATACTTATATTTTTTCTAAATGATTATATCTAGGTTATGTAATATACCATGTTCATACTGACTGGATACAATTCCTCTAATATATGGATTCCATAATTATTTAATTCTAAGATATTTACTAGGAAAATAATCATGTATTACACATATTATCTAAAGGTAACTTTTTAATGATGTTAAATTTTTGTCTTCCAGGATACATTATGACAATATAATAGTGTTTCTCCCAATTATAATGGTTGATTTACACACCCACATATGTATCACTCCTTTGAAATATCATTATTATTTTGTTAACAAATGGGTGAATCTAGATCATTTCAGACTATTATAATTGCAGTTACTATTATTATGGTTATAGTGAAGCTATATACAAGATTCATGATGGATAATTTTATTTATGGGATGACAACATAATGCTTTCTTGTATGAATGATAAGATACATCCTAAAATAGGTTAGAAGTGGCATTTATGAAAAACTAATATTATGAATTATAGTTTTTTATTCGATCCATGTGAAATTTTTTTTCCTATTATACATCTAAATGAGGGATTTAGATTTCTAATAAAATATAGGCATTTTTAATTTAAATTTTTTTCGAATAATGTAATTAAATAATGTAAATGGGCCTACTTGGAAGTAAACCCTAATCTTGGGTGGTAGAGCGAGTATCCTTTTAGATGGTATTCTTATGTGTGAATTTGATTCTAATTTGTAACCCATAGTCATTATTATTATTATTATTATTATTATTCACTAAGAAAAAAAATGAGTTGGTCATGTACTATTATTATCTAATCAAGGACTCACATTTGTGTTTTCAAATGTTATTTTTAGGGTTATATTGTGATATTTTACCTGTTTTTGTAATCCTTTTCCTTTTGTGACATGTAATTATTATTATAATTATTATTTTAGTGGTATTTTTATTTTTGTAAACAATCATTTTTAGGGATCCGATCCCATCCAATTACAAAATTTTCCATTTTATAGTCATTTTATTGGAACTTGGGAATGTGGGGCACACAACATGTTTTACTTAAATTGAATATATGCATTTGGTTTTTGTTTATTATTTATTGGTAGAATGTTTTCTTTGAATAATACTTTTGGATTTGGGTCATAGCATGATGTCAGAGAAAAAGGATTTCGATAAAGGAATAAAATGATATATGATATTTTACAAGGATTAAAGACTAGGCAGATAGTGTGAAATAATGGATCAAAAGTGTATCAAATCATAGGTTATAAATAATTACATGTTTCTTATCCCTAGTATGGAAGTCAAAAAAATTATTGAATTGATCTTTTATGGATCCAATCAAGAAAATCAAGGTGGAATTGAAATGTGGGGTCTTGTGTGTAGAGGAACTATATATGGGGGTGAACTAAATTGTTAAAAAAATTCAAAAACAATATTTTTAATTTCATTAGATCAAGCCTTTTTGGAGGTGTGGATAAAACTAATTCGATCCACTAGGTTCATGTGTTTTTTTTGTTTTATTTTACACTATAAAATATTTTATTGTTATTCTTAATATTACCACCAAAACAACATTTGAGTGGTTTACTATAGGTAATTGTATTAAGGTGGATGTGATTAAAACACCAAATATTACATCCTTAAGGTCACTTTGTGGGGAGTTTTTGAAAAAGGGTATGGGTGGGTGGATTTTTCTAATAATGGTGGGGTATGAGGGGAAGGGTTGTAATACATATGAATGTAGGATAATTGTGAAGGGATGTCAAGGAAAATATACTTGGTTAGGACTATATTAAAATATGAAAGGTCTATGCACCATTTTGTAGGCATAATGATAGTGGGATGAAAATATAGTGTAAAATTGTATTGAGGATGTGTTATTGTTATGTATAAGTAATGGTGTTTTTGTTAAGTATTTATGTTTATTTTTTTGAAGATTAAAAATTCGTAAAATTGTTTAAAAATACCCCGCATGTTTTCATTTCATGACTATAATTTCTCACAACACAATTAAATAAAATTAAATTTACTCTTTATATAGTTTAGTGGTTATATTATTTTTATAATGAAATTAAATTTTTAATAATTTAATTTTTTTATTGAGATTGGTGTTTCCTAAAATTATAAAAGAATGATGTTTACACCTATATAGAATGATTCTTTTCAATAAGAAATATTCCTATTTATGGAAATATGATTCATGATTAAGAATACATAGAAAAATATTAAGTCGCACAATATTTATAATTACATAAAAAAAATTCATGGTCGTGAATAAATTGAATAATACTAACATATATATAAATTCATATATATGAAGATACATGAAAATGATCCTAAAATATTTTCATTCCTAATTAATAATATAAAAACTGCTTATAAAACACTGTAAAATGATGTTTTCAGAGATTTAAATATTATGGTTTTGAAATCCTTGGTAATTTTTATTGAACTTTCATTCCCTAATCTATTATTTATTTTCTATTTTAAATTACTTACTGTTTGTATTATTTTATTTATCAATTTTACTAATGTGTAAAATACATTTAATTGTTAAATTTTTATGTGAAGTGATTGTGAACTGTTTAATTAAATATTTAGCATTATATATTTCCATATATAGTAAAATAAAAATATTGCATGTTCAGATTGTTTCTATCTATGGATACCTTTGATTGGATCTCAAGAAACCCACATGTAATTATTACCATGTATATTGTGTAGTTTAAATTTGATAATGTGATAAAGTGAACAAAAAAAATCATGACATACCTCATTTAAAGAATAACCCACAAGAAATTTAAATGGGATTAAAAAAATTATGAGTTCATTCTTTAAAAACTTCCATCCCTTTGGAGAACATGAAATATGTATATCATTTGATCCATTACTAGAGAAGTGAGGAAAACTACATAGAGTTGTGTCGTCGTGGATTTTATTTATTCTCTTCATTTCATTCTAGTATTTATGAATTTAAATAATTATTGTATATTTATATTTAATTATAAATTTTATGCTTTTAATAATTAAAATAATGTTTTTTTCTATAACTCATAAATAAAAGATATACCTTTCATGTTTTGAATCTTACAAAATTAAAGGTTATGGGTTTTCTATCAGTCTTAAAAAATTAATGTGTATTATGGGTTATACTCCCATGGGAGGAAACATTAAGTTAATTCATTACGGTTATTAATCCATTCTATATATAAGTGTTATTATATATATTACCATTTATTTCCTTGAAGTAATGGGGTGTAAGCTGAGTGGTAACCGTTGGTTGTACCCCTCACTCTCCATGGGAACTGGTCCAGGCTCGAGTCCTGCCAAAATCGAACACTGTGCATATTATGCAAAGGGTGATTCAAGGACATTTGAATAGCCGGGGGAATGTGTGGTACACTCTAGGCATGGTGGGGCACCCAGTGGATGTTGAGTTTTAAACATACAACAGTTTCACCCATAGGGTGTTAGCCGAGTGGTACTAGCGGGTTATACCCCTCCCTCTCCATGGGAACTAGAAAGGGCTCAAGTACCGCCAGACTCTGAAAATGTTTGTATTATTTATATGGCGAATTGAAGTAATTTCCCTAGATGGGGATTGTTTTTTAATGATCTAGGCATGGCGGCCCCCAATGGGATTAGAGCATTACATGTTTTTCGTATGAGCTTCATCCCGGTTGGTGAGGACTCGACCAGTGCATCCAAGAGACCTGAGGACAAATCTGGGTGGAGACATATTTCCATAACTATTCAACCATATGGTACTCTGGGTAATCGGTTCGATCCTCAGGTCCTGCAAGGAATTCATTCCACCAACAGCCTTTGGGAAAGTTTCCTTTCATGACCTCCAAGCCACCTCAAGGGATTCAAGCCACCATAGGCCTTCAGGCCACATCAATATAAAGATATACCAGAAAGACTTAAAGGGACAAGGATCTATATGGGGATTTAGTGTATTCTAGGTAACAAGAGAAGAGCTAATCAGAATGAGAAGAATTAGATGGTATGACATTGCCATAGGCACCGGGCATGGGCAGCTCTGCACAAGACAACTAGCCAACCATCCCTATGAAGATGGAGTACTGATGTCATGACATGTGCTAGGGAGGAGAAGTTACATGTTTTTTTTGTCTAGGTGATGCCCTCTAAGGTCAATGGTTCATGTAATTGTTTCTAATAATTCAGGCCTTGTAAGGGTTTCACCTCACCCCTTGAAGGGTATATTATTAAAAATAAAATAAAAATGAAGTCCTTTGATGAATTTAGCAATACCATTTATTTCCTTCATTGGAGAGGAGAGAAAAGTATTTATGTAAATATTTTTCCCAATAGATAATAAAAATTTATGTTTATATATTTTTATTTTTAATTTTATTTTATTTTTGAGCCCTACATTATGTAGTTAAATATGTTAATGATTTTTTCGAACTAGCATGTAATAAAACACATATATTTATTAATATTATTGATTATTTTAAAAGATATATCAATCCCCTTCTAGATAACATTATTCATCTTATGTGATCAAAAAATTTATATTATAGATTATTCATATACGATATAGGTTATCCTGTATATACATTTTCATTATCATACCATGAATATCATATATCTAATAAGAAAATGATTTTAAAAAAAGGTATAAATAATCATAAATGAAAGATAAATGTGAAAAAAAAGATTATTACATAAAACATTTATGGTTATTTGTTGGATGGAATTGAGGCTTACCCATATAAATTAAGTATTGACCATTGCAGGATCATAGTGAAACCAAATAAGCTACCCTATGCCAATCCATATGAAAGTGTTTATAATTATGTGTTAAAATATGTTATGAATTATAATGTATTTAATATATTATATAATGATATAATTTGAACTGTTTATATCCATGTATCAACATATAATAAAATTTAATACAAATGGATACTAATTAGATCAAGTCATTACATTTCATATAAGCATAAAATAAAAGCAAAGGGAAGTGTAGGAGTATAATATAATGAATTTACTATAGGTGATAATGAATTAATGAACTAGATGATTTACCAATAAAAAATAGTATGAATATAATTAGAGAGGATTTGGTTAAATTTACTATAGATGAAATAGCATCGTGAGAACTCTTAAAAATTTGGTATCAAAATACTATTTCAATAGGATGGGGAAAGGATTTTAAAGAGTAATGTTTTGATGAACCTATCTTCCAATTGCATTAGAATGTGTAAGTGTTAAATAATGTTACTGATGAAGAAACATAAATGATGACATTTATTACCATTAACTTAACTATAAATGTTTACACAATTTCAACATATTTAAATATTTTTGAATGAAATAAATACTCATTATAGTACATTACAACATTATTTTATAAATATATGAAATTCAGGAGTGAATTTATGAAGTTATCCAAAAGAGATCATTAATTGGAAAAATAAATGGGAATTAAACATTTTTATAATAGTAGATATAAAATGTATCACAATTAACATAAAGCAGTGTAGAAATCAGTGATATATCATGTAATATTTTAAAAAAAATAATAAAATATGGGAAAGGAATGAAATATAATAATACAAATAAGAGAGAATCTACAATTTTATGGAGCTATATAATGGATTTTTAATCAGGAAGTGTTGATTCTGAAAGAGAGATAAACTCAAAAAATTAGTCCTGAAGGGAATGTCTATGAATTAGATGAATGGTAAATATGATTATAGTCCAGGTTATGGATTTTATTACAAAATAGATGTTAAATAGTTAAATGAATAGAATGAAAGGATTCAAAATGTTACCATAAAAAATTGACGAATTATATCGACCTATACAAAATGAAATCATCAAGATTTATAAAATTAAAAACATGTATACATTATAAAATGAAAATATTAAATATTCATCTTATAATTAATTTGATTAATTATAAAATCTTAATTTGATGAAAAAAGGAAAACAAAATTATATAAATGAATAAATTAAGGATTTTATTTCTAAAAATATGCAATGTGAAGAAACAAAATTCAATAAGTTTTTAGACGATATGATTAAAATTGAGAAACAATTTATATATTTTGAGACAATAATAATATTGAAAATATAACGTAATGTTATGATGAGAAAAATTGTGTGGACATATAATATATTCAAAAATATAATGAGAATTTCAAGAAAGAAATTACTAATTTGAAAGTATCTATATTTACTATTGTTAATTATAATGAAATAATTGATAAGATGATGGCTATAAATAAACATAACAAGGGTAAAATAGGATTAAGTTGTAATAAATTAATATTTCTTGAGGTGCAAGACATAATTTTTTGAAAGTAAAAATAGATATGTTTTTAGAGATACTAGATTTAGATTTAAATTATGTGGCCACCATTAAAAAAAATTGAAATATGATTTAAACAGTCATTACCTTATACCTTCAATTTCATTTATAATAATTTATATTCTAAATTACTCTAAAATAAATTTCTTAAATATATTTGGGATGATATGAATTATTATAGTACTCTAGTTAGACCTAAGATATCATGGGTACAAAAAATTTTTTTACATATTCTCAAATGGGGATATTTTATTATGGTACCATCTATATTCTTTCCCTAGATGGAGTAATAATTATTAAAATAGATTATTATGGGAACTGTTTCTTTGTCATGGTTTAATCAGGTTCTGAGAAGGAATTTTTTTTTTCAGTGAAATTATGATGGAACAAATTTTTTTATTCATTATTCATATTGTGGTTGTTAGACAATCTAAATGATGGGTGCACCCAGATAGCGTTGGGTGATCCTCTTATAAATTATATGATGGGTATTCCCAGATAGTACTTTAATTAATTGGGCAATGATTACGTTCCCTAAATAATTATATTTGATGTTGGAGGTATGGTTACTCCAATTTTATGGGTTCTCAATGGATACTATAAGAATTATTTGAGTTTGTTTTCTGGGATACAAATATATCAATCTATTATTGTAATGGGTTTATGATGTTTCATTCTATAAATATTAGCATCACATAGAAACTTATTGTATATTATTATGAATTTTTATTTTGTGGATGACTTATTACAAGTTTTTAAATTTAATTTTCTAGGTATTTATGGGCATGAGTATTTTTATTTTATAATCATGCACATTGATTACGTCAGTATAACCTTATTCTCTTCATAAGCTCACTAATGAATTACATTTTTAAGGGTTATGTTTTACCTTAATGATCATTTTATCTTAAGCCAATTGTGGTTATTTTTCCCTGGATGTAAAGGAAGAGTTTGAATGAATTATGTCCATAATGTTTTTTATATAGATGATGATGATATATTAATGTGAAAAATAAATGTATTGTTAATTTATGGAATTCCCATTTATAGTAATGGTAATTGATTTTGTATTGTCCAAATTATCTAAAAATGTAGACCTAAAAGGTTTTCTAGGATTTTAGTTATCTAATTTTTCCTTTTTATTTTGTAAGGATTATATGGAAAAAGGGTCACCCATATCAACATCAAAGAAAAAATTGTAAAATTTATGATTTACCCACTGAATCTAGGTTTGTGGGTTTTGGGATGTCATAGTTTGTATAAAATGTAATTGTAGATAACTTTTTCTATATAAGAAGTTTTAATGTGTGGATATATTAAGGGTTACAGTTTCCATCATAGGTCTATATGATTAAGTAATATCATAAGTTAAAATTATTAAACACCACATTTGAGGGTTTTACATAGCAAGCATTTTTTGGTAATTAATGACATTTATAGAGACTTTTTATTCGTTTGAGGTATTTTTAAACCCTGGGAAAACATGAGGTTTGAAGTTATAATTATTTTTTTTAATTAAAAAAAATGGAAAAATGTATGTTGGGAGACAACCTATTTTATTGTGATAAGTTTCCGGGCTTGAAACCATGATCTAAGGATTTTAAGGGTTTCATTTCAACCATTTTCTTATGTGATGTTTTGGTTTGTATGAAATTTTTATAATTTAATATAATGTTTATTTAGGAATATTATGTTAATTTAATTAGAAAATATTCGATTATGTATCTTAGAAAAATATATGATAAAATCCATCTGATCTTTGGGATACAAAATTAGATAGAATTTTTTTAATAATTTTAATGATTCATATTCCAGAATTATTTAGCATGATATTTTTATTTTACTTTTTAATTTTAAAGTGAAATTTTTCATACGAGGGTTTACTCAATTTTGACGTTATCAAAAAATGTTCTAACCACTTTGGTTTTGATTATTTTTTAAATTTATGAGGAATATATTGTTATGATTTTTCTAATCATATCGTCTATTTCATGTTTATTTTAGTTCTTAATGCATGGAAAATATCCCTTGAATACACATAATGTGGTGAAAAATACAATATTGTGGAGGAATTTGATTCAAGGATGAAATTACACTAATCATGTAAGTTTATTTCCATGTTATCATAGTCTAGATGTAAATAAAAATACATTAACTATAGGAAAACTATCACAATATAAAAGTTTTATCCTAGTATAATCATTTTTCATTAACATATGGTCTTTTCATTCATCAATGATTTATGTATTTGAGGCCCATAATTTTCCACTGATCATTCACTTGTTTGAGATCAATGGACTCAATCACAATATATAATTATTTATGTTTTCATCCATTCCAAATTATTTTATCATATTTATAATCCTAGTTATGTGTTTTTACCTATGTCTATTGTACTTCCATTTCTCAGTTATTAAGAAGGTAATCTATTATCCATTTTTATGAAGTGGGCTTTACAAAAAAATATTATTAAATTTCCATCCATTTATTGTTGAGATAATGTTCAAAGTGTGAGGACGCAATATATTAAATAGGGGCGGGGGAGGATATAACACCCCAAGACTTAAAAACATCATATTTGATAGAGTAAAGGACAAATAACAATTATTTTATCATTCAGTAGATGTAACACTATAATTTTGTTCTGTTACTGTCACGAATCTCTTTTTCAAGATGAGGGAAGGGATGGAAAAGTGTCGTGATCATCCATTTTCAAGATGAAAAAAAGATAATGAAACCCGAAGCCCCTTCCCCAATAGGTCACAAGGTGGAGACTAGAACCAAGGGTATTTAATCTCACAAAATAGGAGGTATTACCATTTTTTTGTATCCATGATCAATAGATAAGATATATAAAACTCAAAAAAATCAATAATAAATATATATAAAAGAAATCAAAATCTATACCATGTGCATGGTTATAGTAATGATTCTATATATGCAATGAAAAACTCCACACAAATAGAAAAAGAAAAAAGTGAAGTAGTGACATGACAACTTTCACAATGCCTGAGCAAGTAAGGTCAAGGACAGTCCATATAATCCCCCTGTTAACATTAAAAACGTTTTATATATATAGGGTTAGCATAAAAATATATTCACTATAAAAATCCAATGTAACTCGTGAATATGTGGGAGAAGCATAAAAATGCCCCTATGAGAAAACAACAAACACAGAAATGAACATAACAAGGTATACTACACATTTCCAACCTCACCAAGGAACAATCACAAAATAATGCATGTTAGGTAAAGAAAATTACTAAGAACATCAATATTTCGACACCCCACATCACTTCCCACTTTTTAACTGCTCATCTCTAATGAGGAATGCACTGACGCTACCATGCTTTACCACAAGCCCCATTGTCATTAACATTATTCAAACACTTAGTCCACATACCACTCCTCACCCGCAAACATCTGGGCTATAAACAGATCCCATCCCACCCACAGACACCAAGGACACAAAACCACATCCTTATACTGATGAGATCCAGGATGCACACCTCACTCACATACACCTGGGCCTCACAACCGCACCACCACTTCCTTGAATAGTATAGGGATACAAATTTTCTGAAGAGGGAGTAGAGAAGAGCCAATAACCATCCATCCCTCCTCAAAATGGGATGTTGGGAATGGACACACTCCCCCTTAATAATTGGGGTATTTAGAACAAAGTGATCAACACATGTGGTGTCAGTATAGAAATCACAATGAACTATATTTATATGTACCAGACACTCATCCCAACCTATTATTTTTATAAACGACTATCCAAAAAAACATCCCTCGCAAAAAACCCTACATGCATGTACCACCACAGAAAAAAATCACTTCGGTAAGTCAATAAATGAATGGAGCATCACCAAAATTGACAAATCAAAACATACCCCTAGTTACTTCATTTAACATGTTTTTATTCTGCATTATCAATTCATTTATTTAATTATTATATCCCCACTCTAGAAACTTCCAATAAAAACACACAACATGAACATCCTACCCCACATAAACTTGAGGAAGTCCCTGGAAACATTGGGAAAAAGGTCCACATAAGGTAGCACCATCCTTCTTCAAAATAATCCATCCTAAACCATCCTTGGAAGACCCACTACATGTAAAAACACCATATCCAGTGAAACAAAACACACCCAGCTTGTAGTATCACTACACACTCCCCTCTCATGAACACTCATTCAACCACTACCACCATGATTATTCAAATTATTGTTACCATGTCCTTCCTCTCATTATGAAACCCCAAAAAACCATATCACAACCATAATTGGAAGCCACGATTCATTACAACATCACACCCAGTAACATAAACATAGAACAACATGAAACCGCAACCCCACTGCCCAACCTCTGTTTAGATGTAGTCACACTACATAACATGTTCATCCATTCCATAATCAACCAATATCTCAACTTAATATTCCATTACACCACCTATACCACCCCATAACACAACCAAACATATAGTCACAGAGAAAATTTTCTTGCACTAATACGAGGACAAACAAAACAATACATATCTCACAACCACAACAAACTACAAGGTGTATTCAGATTTAATACAGTCATTCATTAAATACACATTTATAAAATGGGTTTTATCACATTACATGGTTTCTCTTGGGGAATCCATTTAATTAACTAGATATATGTGATTAATTAGAATTTTCATGTTCACAAACATTTAACCAATGATTAAGTACCTGCATTCTTGGGAATGGTATGAAAATATGTGTCACCAAATACCATGATCTTTTGATGTCATACATCCAACATAATTCACTACATGGGTCAAAGATAATAGATAAAAACCACATAACCATTATCATAATCATACCCACCAATTATTTATTACTTTGTTGAATTTGGATTCCTTCATTTTAAAAAGGACTCATCATTACAACCCCCCCCCCCCCCCACAAGATAGATAAGTAAAAGGGTGCTGATGGAATTCCCTAATTAGAACAAAAATTGACCAACAATTCTTCCTTACACAAAAAATTAGAAGAGGGGGTTACGTGAGTAGTAGGAAAGACTCCATGGGAAAAACAGACAAACTACTATATCATAGGCACATAAATCATTTGGGAAGAACTGTTTTTTTTTCACACCAAAAGAAAATTAAAGCATCCAAAGAATGATAGGATATCATCATTAGAATATCCAGACCCTGTATTAGTGCAAGGAAATGCTTCCATGGGACATTAATGTTGTATCATGGTCTAGACCATGCTGTTTGATAATAAAAAATTCAATAGAATGTTAGGATATTATGAATACAATTAATATCCTTACAATTTTTTTAGAAACACTCTAACAAGGCTTTAAACATGATTTGTTTTAAACAAAATGTTGGGTGGGTTTAAATGGAAAAACTGGAATTGACTCAATGATGGGTGAGACACCGACACGACTCACAGACACAATTCACTGACATTACTCACAATTGTGACCCACCAATGCCACTAAAGAATTCCATAACATGAAACCAATAATAGATGACACTCACTGATTCTACACACCGGAGCCACTCACTAACACCACTCACCAACGCCACTCACTTATGCTCGTCCTGCAGATGCCTAAACCTACCGACGCCTTGCCCTACTAACTCCTCGACATTCCTATTCCCTGGCTCACCGATGCCTTGACCTAAAAAAGTCCCAACTCACCGATACCCCAACACACTGATTCCCCAACCTACCAACACAAATCCACCAACACTGAGTCACTGATGCATCCTAATATTGAAAAAATAGGAAATTTGAAAAACTCAATAAATGAGATACTGTTTCCTCCTACTACACCCCAAAAAACAGATTTTTACAATGAACTGGACCATAGAGGTCCTAGCCATTACATCAAATACCTATCAAAATATTCTCATCCTCAAGACATCAAAACCAACCCCATGAGAAAGAAGGGTTCGAAAAACCACCTTATAAAATACCTCTTAATCAAAAACCACCCATTTTTTTCAAAAGCTGGAGTGAATCCTAAACATCTATGAACACATCCTCCCACATCTGTTAAAAATAACATCAAATAGATACCTCACTAAATCCACAACTATCCAAACACTACATTTAACTAATTCCTTCCTATATGTCAAGATACTCTGCACTCTGTGAGACACTCACTCCCCACATAGTTTTAATAACATCTCAATTAATGCATCATGAATAGGAATTTGGTCTCCCTATTGTCACGTGATAGTAACTCTTCACACAAAAAAAGGAATAAACCCATCTTATAAAAAACAGGGTTCCCTAACTACATCAAAAATCCAGACACACATTAAATACTCAAAACTACTCTCATTACTGGGAGCGTATTTTCGTCTATCAGTCCAAATTAATCTCTTCCAGGATACCATAACTCTACAAAACAGAAACCAAAAGAATGGAATGTTGATGAATTGCCTTCTACTTATGATCCTAGACCGACACTAGTTGCACCGTGAATGCTGCATCATCCTGGATATCCAACTATCCCTTGTCATGACATGGGTGTCATTGTGAAGATGCCAATAATGTGGGGAAACATGTTGGACATTGTGGATCCTCCTCAACTGTGAGGGAATCTCCAACTAGCATACCACCTAGAAAAATCTCCTAAAAACCTTAAAATGTTTGACAAACCTGGTAGAATGTTTCCCCCACTACCAAACCTCCTCTACACACATTGTAGGGAAAACATAAATAACTCATGGTCCCTAACATCGAATGCCAAGGGTATTCTCCTATGATCATTATAAGTCTTTTGTTGGTCCTATGATACCCTCATCCTCTCAAAGAAAAGCAGAACCATCTCTATCCTACTTTGTAGAAAAACTGGTCAATGAGCAGTTGCCTCCCTCATATACTTATAGCACGTAAGTGAATGAAACTTTCCCCCATATACAAATTAGGATGGAATCGTGAAAATTGAAGAGTGATAACTATTATTGTAATTGGACCCTACCAATGAAAAGTGTTATACCCACGATCTCATAATGTCTTGAACACATGCCCATAATATGTCCTCATGTGTCTGGATGGTCCTCTCTGTCTTCCCATCTGTTTGAGGGTCAAAAACATTATTAAGGTGTAACTCCGTGCCTAAATCTTTCTGAAATCCCCTCCTAAATTGAGAGGTGAAATCTATATCCCAATCTAAGATGATGGATGTTGGAATCCCATTAAGCAGCACCATCTCATCCACATACCTCTAATTTAAGGTATCCAATGCGCTTGAATCACTAATCACTAAGAAGTGAGTTGATTTTTTCAAATGGTCCACTACTATCATGAATGAATCACATCCTCCCTGAGCCCTAGGTCATCCTTTGAAGAAATCCACTAAAATTTAATCCTGCATCCACTCTGGGGAAGAAACGGGAAGCAATAATCCAATAGGAAAATGGTGCTCAGACATCACGTTTTGAAACACTCAGCACTTTTCCACAGATTCTACCACTACCCGCTTCATCCAAGGCCACCATAACAATTCATGCATGCCACAATACATCATGAAAACTTCTGTGTGTACCACTAGGGGTGATCTATGAAACACACTGAGAACTCTCTCATGCATCACCATTGAAGGAAATATTATCTCATGGAAAATAATCCAATTATGACTATCCTTTGACCATCCCTCCAGACTGTCACCCTAGTCAATGCAATCATTCATTACCTCTACCTATGAGTCTACCCACTGAGAATCCTCCACCTGTATGCTCAGTTACAAATTCATCATCATCTAAAATAGACAGCCTCTACCACCATCAATTCTTGCATATATGTGCAAGGTATCCAACTCCTCAATTGTGTTCCAAGTGTCTTCATATTCTTGAACCACCTCCTTCTGCGAATTACTTCCCAAAGAATCATAAAAAATATTCACATTTTTATAGGAGTTGGAGATCTCAAAATCATGTCCAAGAGAAAATATATCCAACTCTAAATTCTTAAGTTCAGATATCGATAGGAAAAGATATTCCACAAGATCTTGTTTTTTTGAAACACCAAAATGCTCTCCCCAATGAGGTATTGTTATCACAACATTATCGCAAACATGACTGCATCAAGATCCAAATAATGTATGTAATAGTTATGTTCATTGGGATGTAATTGAGTAGAACCTTAAGAGATCACTATCCATTTATGCATCAGCAAAAACCCCAAAAATATATTAGAAACATCACAAAACATGTCAAAAATCACCCTTCATCTAAAAACCTAATCATTGGACTGTTAACCAACATCCCCTTCAAATAGGTTAACAACAATTAATTATTATTGCTCCACCCAAAAGTGTGGTCTTTCTAGTTAGAGTTATCAACAGATCTGCTATGTGATAGAATTCAAGTACAAATATCTGGTAATCGATTTCCAGACTAAGAACATTTTGATCCTTTGCCACAGTCTTGAGTGATTCCCATGAAACAACTACCTCAATCGTTGGCAGGTCCACAATTACACCCTAATGAGACCCCACATCTCCAAGAATGTGGACCTCCCATGCCCTACACATATTTGTGGGAAACTTCACATAGAGATAGTGTAATTGAAGAACCTACACAATGGTTCTATGATTATCTATATGATTCTTTAGACTCTGAGAAGATCAATATGTCAAAGATAAACATGACAATAAACAGGTCCAAGAACTCGCAGATGATAGAGTTCATAATCCCCATGAACATGAATGGTACATTTGTATCATCGAACAGAATAACCATGAACTTTTAGTGCCAATACCTATACCTAAAAGTAGTATTCGGGGTTTCACCCTCCTTCAACCTGAACAGGTGATTCCGAGACTATATATCAGTCTTGGAAAACCAAACTTCTCCCCTCATCTAGTCAAAAAGGTCATCTATATTTGAGGGAGTGTTACCATTTTTTTATCGTCACCTGATTTAACCTGCGGATGTCTTTATCAAGACTCATCCCACCATATTACTTCTTTTCAAACAAGACTAGAGCACCCTTAGTGACACATTTTTTCAGATAAATCCGTTATTCATTAGATAATTAATTTGAATTCTTATCTCAAGCATCCCAGAAGGCCCTATCAGATATGTATCCATCGAAATCAGAATAACACCAAGTTGTGTGTCTATACCAAACTCAATGTCATGTTGAGGTGTTAGAGTCACAACCTCCTAATTGAAAACATCCAAAACACATGAAAAACTATGGGAACCCCGACCATCCCAACATCCATATAATCTTTTAACAGCTCGACCAATAAGAAAATAAAACGATTCACACAACGAATTCCAATTAATAACTCCACATTCTAACAAAATCTAGATGTTGTACATCTATGTTTGAAAAAATAACTCTTATCCAGAAGTCATTGATAATAGTATGCAGGATGTATAACCATTTTATTCCTACAATAACATTGTATAGATGCATTTTTTATAGAAAGAGATCCACAACTGGACTAATGTGGCACCAAAATCTTTATGCATCAATAGAAAATCATCAAAAAAGTTATTTTGACCTCTAACTCTCATACGTAATCAAAGGGGAGAAGAAATTTTATCTACGTCCAATCCCACAACATGGAATAAACTGGGTGAAACAAAGTATTGTGAAGCACTGGAATCAAACAAAGAAAAACTTGAGTATTAGACAAGATGATAGTACCTCGAATGATCTCCAAACCATCTATAACTACTGCCTATACGGAGTGAAATAGACAACTCATAGCTCATTTTCCCCTATACTGTTGACCACCTCTGCATCCATGCCCAGGTTGAGGTCCCTAATGAACACATTAAGATCAGCATCCACCTGCTCTATCTCCCCTCGGTAGAGTAGGATCCCTCTATCCATGTTGTTGAAATGGCCTAGACATCAACTACTACTGAGGTGGGTACTAGACCTCACCACCTCCACCATTCTATGATTGAAATTGGAACTAACTCTGAAGGTTCATACGACCATCAACAGAAAATCACCACATCTCCAAGCCTACAAGAAGAGGACGTGAAAAATATATAAAGAACTAAAATTTATAGGGTCGAATACTTGATGGGAAATACATGGAAGTTCCTAATAATGAAGACCAATGGCTAAGTGAATTACCCATTGAATAACTCAGTTGGATCCCCTCCCATGTTAAACCTTCTACAATGTGCATCCTTTCAACCTCCTCAACATTCTTCTAAACCATTAAGTATTTCAGCTAGGTGAAGGGAGTAATTTCGTACTCGATAGAGGGATGAATTGAATCCTTTTAGTGTCACGCCCATGATTATTCATTTGGAAGGTTGTCTAGGGATAAGGGAAGAAGATCCTTAAATGTTATCCCCAGATCCCTCATCGACATACTCTAATTCCATAGGTTGTGTATCTTCTATCTCTTATCATCCTTCATCATCAAGGAAATGGATTCCTCTCAAAACGACTTCTCAAAATTGATCCATAGAACATCACTCTCCTCACTCTCCCCAAGGTACATCGTCCACCACTTATGTGAAGATAATATCACTTGACTAACCTACAATGGAACCTAGAAATCCATAGATTCGTAGATAAAGATAAATGTTATCACTAGGGCCACAAATCCAACTCTCCATCTCTATATTTGAAAGGCTTCCTTCATAATTTACAAGAGTCTGTCACTGGAAAAAATGAGGGGTTTTCTACCACTAATCATCCTCCCCCACAGGTTCAACCCACCGTCATTTGACTAGGTCAGCCTCTTGAGCCTCCACTGCTCAACCCACTTCTAGACAGTGACCAGGTTTTATTACAGAAATGTATATAAGGAACTCCAATGATTGAGTGGTATGTACTTTATTTTGGATTCATTTTAACTCATTTTTTTGTCAAATTTTCAAAAAAACTCTCAAAAAAATAGGAACCCAAGCCATCATGATGAATGAACCCTTCCTAAGGTCTCTAAACTGAAAAAAATGTAGCCTCACATGATCATTATATATGTTTAGTGTCCTAACATCAGATCACGGGCGGACTGGGGTATAAACCCCATGTCCTAGTCAGTCTTCCCTGGCCTATGTCACGCACCGACATCACAGAACACTTCTACCCTAAAATACCATGAAACTTTCTATGTTAATAACTCTAAACTAGATTCTATATCTATATTATCATCTATAATTGCATTCATTCATGATCTTACTTTTTCAAGATGAGGGAAGGGATGGTAAAATTCTATGACCTTCCTTATTTAAGATGAAAAAGAGATAATGACCGCCATGTTCCTCCCCTATTAGGAACTGAGGTAGAGACCAACACCAAGGGTATTTAATCTAAAATAATTGGATGGATAACACTTTTTATAGTAACATAGATCCAGAGATAATATGTATCAAACTCAAAACAACTCCAATACATATTTATATATAAATGAATCCAAAATCCATCTCACATGCATGTTTAAATTAATACTTCTAGACATATAATGGAAAAAATAAAAGTAAATATGAAATGAGTTGTGCTAAGAAGCGACACGACAACTATCTAGAATTCTGAACTAGTAAGGTGTAGAACGGTCTGTGTAATCCCCCTGTAAATAGACAAACATTTAAATATATGTAGGGTGATATTACATGTATACTTCGTTGGAAATTCCAATGTCACGTGTGCACAAGTGGGAGAAGTATACAAATTAACCTATGAGAAAACACCTAAAACTCAAAAGCACATAACAAGTTATACTATCCACCCCAAACTCACTAAGGTATGCTCACAAAATAATTCATGTAATGTAAAGTAATGTAGTAAGCATATCAGTATTTTGGTACCATGTACCACTTCTTACTGGTTACCTGCTTATCCCTAACAGCGAATGTCCTTACGCTACCACACTCTTCAACAAGCCCCACTGTCACAACCTACAAACACAAACCTAGTCCACATAACACGTCCCACCCACAATCACATGGTCTACAATCACATCATATACCTTCTATAGAAAACTAGGCCACAAAACCACAACCTCATTCCAAAGAAACCAAGGAAGAACAACTCGCCCACATACACCTCGGCCCCACAAACACACCACAACCTACCCGAAGAATCTAGGGTTACAAAATCCTAGAATAGGGAGTTGAGAAGAGCCAATATCCAGATATACATCCACCATTAGGATGTTGAGATTGGACACCATATGTTATAATATTTGTGGTGTTTGGAACGTAGTGATCAACATGGGTGGGGTGCGTATATAAATCACAAGAAACTATATATATATTGGTATCAAAAACTCATTCCAATATATGGTTTTTAAAAACAACAACCATCCCACAAAAAAATATCCCTTTCTGCCAACCCTACTTGAATGTACAACAACAAATGATGGTCACTACCGTATGTCGATAAAGGATTTCCACATCCCTACAAGACACAACTCAAAACAAACCACCAAACAATTCATTTATCCTATTGTCAGTATGAATTATCAACTCAAATATTTACTTATTCCATCCCTACTGAGGAGACTACCAATCACAACACACCACAATGACTTCATGAACCACACACACTTTATAGTGTCCCTAGAAACATTGGTCAAAAGACCCATGCAAGGTAGAACCATCCTTATTAATTATCATCCCTCATAAACCATACATGGTAACACTAATACATGAAAAACACCATATCCATTGAATCAAACTCACCCAACTTAATGTCCCACTGAACACTCCCCTCTCTTGAACACTTGTTCGACCACATCAACCCTCATTCTTCAATTTAATGTCACCATTTCTTTCTAGTCAACAGGAAAACCACCAACACACCTCATCCAAACCACACTCATCTACCCCACTACATAAAAAGAACACACCAAAGAACATAAACATAACACTACTCGAAACTAAAGCCTCTCATCCCAACTACTATCCACATGCAGTCCCACTGCATAAAAATTTCATCCATTCCACAATAAACCAATGTCTAAACATGTTATTACATTACACCAACCATACCACCCCATAAAAGCACACATGCTCTAACTCACATCATCACATTACCAGTACAAACAAAACATTTAACAAGACCATAAAATGACCACAACTAGACCAAACAACATGATCTATTCATATTTAGTACTATCATTCTTTAAGTCAACTTTGAAAACATTGGCGTTATCATAAAACATGTTCAATCATTGAGATTCCATTTAGTTAACTAGATATACATCATGAATCATTTTTTTCATGTTCACATCCATTCAAAAAATATTAACAACAAGAATTCATGGGTCTGGTTCACAAACAGAGACCACCAATGACCTTGCTTTTTAGAATCCATACACCCCACACAGTTCACAATATGGATTAAAGATAGTTGATAAATACAAAAAAAATTATCATCATCTTATCATCCCCTCATTTATTACTTTGTAAAATTTTTATTCATCCATTTTCACCATGAGTCATCATTACTCCCACCCGCATGAAAAAAAATAACAATATAGCCGAAAAGAATCCCCACTTGGATTAACAAGTGACCGAAAATTCTTCATTGATCAAAAAAGGGGTTTCTCGAGTAGTATTAATGAATCGATTGCAGAACCGAACAAACTTCTCTAGCACAAGCCTGCAACTCATCGAGTAAGAAATGTTCTGGGTGCACCAAGAGATATCATAAGGGTATAAAGGGAGAGGGAATATCAGGTTTAGAATGTCCAGATCCGATATCAGTGGATGGAAATCGTTCCAAGGGCCATTAATGTTTGATCATGGTAAATACAATGTCGTTTGATAGCCTAAAAGTCATCAAGGCATTGGGATATTATGTAGGTAATTAACATTATTTGAATTTTTTTAAACACTCAATCAAGTCTTTAAACACGATTTATGTGAATTAAAAAGTTGGAGGGGATGAAATAGATAAACTGGGAGGAAATGAATCAGCTTTGGGTGATTCACCGACACAAATCAACAAAATAACTCACTGACAATACTCACTGATTCCACTCATCGATGAAACTTACCTACGCCACTCACCGACACTACTCACGGTTTCCAATCACCGATGCCAATCACCCATTCCACTAACTGAACCCCCTCACTAATGACTCTATTACTAACATCTCAAACTATGGAATAATCAAACCAATAATGCCTCAACATACTCTTTTCTATACCCACAAATTCCTTAAATCACCAACACCCAGACCTACTGATGCTGAGCTACGGGTACTAAGTCATTGATGCATCCTTCCATTAGGAAATTTGGAAAACTCATGGAATGAGCTACTATTTCCTCTTAGAACACCCCAAAAATAGAATTTTGGAAATTTAAAGAACTGTAGTGGTTTATAGAATTATATTTACAAGTATCTCACATATTTTAATTTCGATAGTGTATTCAACATGCAACACCGAACTTAAACGACCCCAAACTTATATTACTATAATAACATAGTCATTGGAATGGAGTGTAAAAATAGGATTAAATTAATTATGAAAAAATGGTTTACACATAAATGTATAATTAATTAATTATTAATGAATTGATTAAAAAATATAATAAAAACCAACAAATAAAAATAATGTTAGTTTAAAAAAAAATTATGCACCAAAAAATGTTTTATCCGAATATATTTAATTAATTTATATTATTGAATGATATTTATGATATTTATTTAAAATATATTCAACGTAATTTTTAACATTCTTCCTATGTGTTTTTGGGTCTTGATATAAAAATAAATCCCATATTTCATAAAATTCTATAATTAAAAAATAGTTTTTTGTCACTTTTATTTTTGGAAGACATATTTTAATATTAGTTTTTCTAAATTTTATAAAATTTATTTCAAAATATGACTCAAATTTTTTCAATCTAAACATCTGAATTTATATTTAGTTAAATTTTGTGTTTTTTTGAAATTATTGATTTTTTAGTGAATAGTAAAAACATTGTTTTTTTAAAAAGATATTTTCTGATCAATAAATTATATTATTATAATTTTAAATGTGTATTGAATATTATATAAAGTTACTTTTGTTTTATATTTAAGATTAATTAATTTTAATAAACATTAAATTTTATTTAATTGTAATATTTTTTTTAAAGACCATTTTTTCTAAAAACTATTTTTAAAATAAAATATTTTTAACATTTTTTTAAATAAAATAATCCCTAATAGGGGATGTTTTAAAATGTAATTTAATATATATATATAGATATGTTTTAATTTTTTTATACAATTATTATTTTATGATATATAGTTAATATGTAATCATATTTTTTCAATATAAACACTTATTTAAAACCTCATGTCTTGTTGTGTTTAAGAGATTATTTAGAAATTAATTTTTTTGATTCATGAGGATAGTATTTGGAAAAATGGATTCAATTTTTGGAATAAAAATAATTTTATAATTTTATAAATATAATTTTTTAAAAAAATCATTACTGAAGAAAATTGAAAATAATTTGAGTGATTAAGGTACAATTGTGTTTTCTTATTATTTAAACATTAAACTTATGAAGAAAATAGGCCAACAAGAAATTTAAAATAAAGTTAGATAGAAATATTTAGACCTTATAACTTTTATTACTGATTTTTTAAATTAATTTATGCAATTTTTAAACAAATAAAATGGGTAAAATTAACTCTTCCAAAAAAAATACAAGAGCGTCACTCAACTCCATTATAAAAGGCCTCCACCAGTCCTCATCTATTCACACCTCTCAAAACCTTTGGCTCAGACAAACCCTAACCAAATAATGGCTCAATTAAACTTATCTAATAATATAATCCTAATTTTGGAATGACATATATCTAAGTAATTCTGTTGGTTTAAACTAAAAGGAGATACCCAAAGAAGAAGTAGTGTTTTCCAAAGAGCATTTCTATTTAATTTCTTTCTCCACCACATAAATTATTCTTATACCATGATTATATAACAAAACTAGTATCATATATATACTGAGATTTTTTTATGTTAAAGGTGTGACCTAAAAATTAGGTAAAATGGGTTAAGAAGTCATCAATCATGTGTACGAAAGACTACCGCCTCCCTAAATGATGTCATTAGTTTTTTCACTACCACATTAAATGATTGGAAACAATGATTGAAATACTATTTATATATGATATATATGATTCCTATAACAAAACTATACAATTTTATTAGTTATAACACATATTCTTTTAAAAAAATTCATGCAATAAGGGATGTAATAACAACACTCCCATGTAAGGCCAAATACCACCTCATGAATCAGTGTGATGTGTTTTCACTAATGATTAATGATACTTGTTAAAATGGTAACTATATTGAATATATATGATACCAATGACATAATTATGAAATTATTCACTAAAATATAATTCTTTAAATACAATATATCTTTTTATTCTTACCATTTTACACACTAAAAATGTGATAACTTCATTCGTGGATATGTAGACTACCACCTCCTCGAAGCGATGTAATTTTTATTTCTTCATAAAAAATCACTAGAATGAAATATATAAGTATATATAATATTATAGTAGGTTATATATGATATAATTATGATTATATAAAGAAATAATTATTAAAGACCATCGTTCCCTAATATTCATTGAAAAACTGAAATGCTACTCAAGAATACGTAAACCCTACCATATCGATGATCAAGACGTTAATTTGTTTTTCATATCCATATAACCTGTTTTGTAATTAATGAATAATTGATATATGAATATTATAATTATTTCATCCTTAATTTTTTTATTTTTTAAATTGTGAAATTGTTGACGTTTTTAAACCAACCAAAATCATTTTTTACACACAATCTGAATATTATCAAAAAATTTTTACTGAAACAACATTTATTTTGTAAATATATATAAGTTGACTATAATGGAAATAAAATAATAAAACATAGAAAATTCCCTAAATAAATTATATAATTATTATAATTTTATTATTTTTGAATATAATGAACATGCATTTAAAATTTGACTAATTGTAAATGTTTTTCTCATCTCACATTTATTTATGTGAGATATTTTTCATATTCACAACTTATTTTTATTGGGCGGTGTATATGATTCCAATTAATTTATTTAATTATAATTATATCTAAATTTATTTGTATTTAAATATCCGTTTGTGGATATATTTTTTCTGTTGTTTACAATTTCAATGTTACAAAAGTGAAAAGGGGTTTTTTATCTCAATTAGCCTTATTTGATATATTTGTTATGTTATGAAGCGATATCCATTTGTGATTTTTATATAATTTACTATTACATTTTATATCATGAATCTTCTTCTTTTCATGGAATTCTATGATTAATTTAATGTTAATCCTTCACGAGAATTAAAATTTCAAACAACCAATGTGGTAAGAGTCATTTGTTTCATTTCCACAATTTAATGAAATTGAGTATGATTATGTCTCTGTTGTTAAAGTCATATAATTATCATAAATTTAGTTTTCATATTGTTATTAATTATATTTTTATTTTATTTTTAAATTTTCTCGTCATTTTTATTATAATTTTTGAGAATTTTTTTTTAGAAAATTCATGTTTATTTCTCTCTTTAGTAAGGAATCTATTTTCATCCAAAAAACATGTTTTCTAAAACAGGTTTAAAAATTGAATTTAGAAGAATAAAAGATATTTTAAACAAAAAATATTTCAAATTAATTTTGTAATAATACTTTATAATCATTAAATTTTATTTCTAAATTTAATTATTTTCAAAATGTTTTATGTTTTACAACATTATTTTCATAATGAAAAGTTAATTTTTCTTAAAAAGATGTTATTATTAGTTTAATGGTATTTCTATTCATAAGCATCTATAATAATTTTTTTACTTAATCTTGAATGGGTATATTTTTTAAAGATACCATCATCGTTCTTTTCATTAATGGAGTATGACTATTCCAAAGAGATTTTAATAGAATCCATTTATTTTCAACTAGTTAATCATGTTATGAAAAGAATAATGGGTTTTTAAATGATCTTTGTTTAGAATAATTTCTCTTTGTGTATTATTCATGTTTTGTTTCTTGGACATTATAAACGATTGGTGGACCCAGATAATGTCATGTGAGCCAATTATATCTTATATGATGTGTGTGTTCAGAAATTTATCGAATACCTTCTTTAATGATTATGTTATCCAAATAACTATATTGGAAGTTGGTAGTATATTTATTCCAATTGTAACTATAATATAGGTGTTCAATAATGGTTTTATAAGATGAATTTCAATGATACCAGTATTAATTATAAATTATTACTATTTAATTATGATGTTTCATTTGATCAAAATTTCTATCACATGGAATTGAAAATTGATTAATATAAATTTTTTACATTACCAATACATTATTTAATTTTTAATGATTATATATATTAGTAAAGGTAGGAATTAATATTAATAAATTACAATCATAAACTGTGATTATGTCATCATTACCTAATGCTTTTATTATGACCATTGATAAAATTTATGTATTTTTTTATTTTTCCATGATGATAATTTCAGATCACCTCACTTATGATTACTTTTACCTAGGTTATGTAGAAATAAGTTAAATTAAATATGTATAGAAGGTATTTTATATGGATGATGGTGATGATTTAATTTGAAAATTAGAATATGGGATAAGTCAGAGAAATTTTCATTTAAAGACTTGTGAGTTATCTGTTTAGTTTGTCCTAATTATATAATAATCAAAACCTAAATTTACATGTAGGATATAACTAATTGGATTTTTTTCATTTTGATATTTTCTGTTTTGGATGGAAAAAATAGGTCATCGTTAAGGGAATCTCATCTAGAAATGTAATGATATGAATTTCATCCATGAATTCAGGAGTGCATGTTTGTTGATGTTATACATATAATCTAAACAAAGGGTATATTAGTGGATCCATGAAATATAGATGTTTCTAAATTATGTAACATAATAACAAATATGAAATATATCCATAGTTTTATTTTTTTGTGGGAAATTTTATATGTTTTGTAGATAATTTCTCAATACTATCTTATCCACTGAAAAAGATAACCCATAAGGGATCTATGTTCCTTTATACATATGAATGTGAATATTTTTTTACGGAACTAAAAATATGGTTAGTTATCTCTCTTGTAATAACATTAACCTAAATTGGATAATGGTTTTTGATTTATAATGTTTCCTCAATCAATTTACTTTGATGCATTGTCTTGAATGATGATATGGTGATAGCTTATGCCACATACCAACTATAGGTTCATGGTTAAAATTATCTTACTCATGATTTGGAGTCATAAATGGTAATTTATTCATTAATGATATTTTGGAATGTACTTTATGATTAATTATTTGAAATAAAAATCATTTGGTGATGACCAAATTTACGTATATTATGTGGTTAAAGTAGTCTCTTATTGAACATCTTGTGTAATCAAATCCTCAAGGACCTTAGAAGAACCCCAAGGAAACAAACATTCTATGGAGATGATTTGGACAAGAATTTAAAAAATAGTGTTTGATTTTTGTGGATATATATATTGTTTTAATGACTTAATTTAATTCAATTTAATATATTTAGTTAATCCTAGGTTATCTCTTGGGGTGTTTTGGATGAATTTTTGTTATTATAAAATTTCATATCATTAATTAATGTTGTATCCTGAAGAAGAAATAATTCTATTAAATAATTCCACAATTTAATACCAAAAAAATTATTAGGATAAAAAAAATCACTAATATAATAACTTTAATTATCATTCAAAGGAAATGGATTACACTATCACCCAAAATCTGTCATTGTTATTGTTGTCAATGACGAAGATGAATGTAACCCCTCGATTATAAATAATAAAATAATGAAAAGAAATAAATATAAAATTAAATGAAATTAAAATAAATAATACCAATTTATACTCCCATGAATCAACCAATACAAGTTATATGCCTCCATTTATATTATTTTATCAATTAAAGTAGGAAGTAGACTCATGATAGAGGTATTGAAGAAGAAAAACAGGAAAAAAATTATCACTCCACCATTATGTGATTAATTTCAAAAAATAAAATATTTGAATGAATTAAATACCAAATGAAACTATATGAAAATGAGTTGGAGACGAAAATAATAATAAGACAACAAGAGAAAATTTATTATTGAATAATGGTGAGTGAAAAAGTAACATGAGAAATAATGAATGTGAGGTTACAAAAATTAAAGCATAACCATAAAATTGATTAAAAACAATTATCATAAAATAAATTCGCTAAAAATACCTTAAATTGAAAATTTGTGGTCCTAGGTTCGAGACCCTATTAATAAATCCCTTCCCCATTAATTAGAGAGTCAAAATGGGGGTGAGGAATTAATGGAAATTAGTTATTATAATGTCACCCACAAAATAGGCCTAGATTCATCCCCCTTTTGGACATGATATTTTTATATTGATTATTGAATAAATTGAAGGTGTAGTACAAGATACATATTATCTTCAATATTTCCCTTAAAATATTTAAAAATTTAATTCCAATTGGATCAGGCATTTAGAAGTTATTATGAAATTGGTGGGGTAACATTATGGGCCGTCAAATATGGCCATTAATTTAATCTTCATCTTTGATCTCCTGGATCACTGTCAATATTGAAAATTAGCTATAAAAATTGTTTAATTAAATTATCCCCATAATATCATATATAAAATGATAATATTTTAGCATCATTGGTCTTGAATTGTGGGATCCACTTTCTTTTCATGTTCATGAGGGCCACTATGCTTTGTACACACATTTCTACATTCATTTCCAAAAATACCCATATCCCATTTTAATTCATCCATTTATACTAAAATAAAAAATATTCCAGACAAATGTATCAATAAAATCCAATAATATAAATTTATAATAAGGAATTCCACAATCTGATGATTTTTTGGTCCCAAATTGACACTATAGACCGGAATTTGCACAATGTTTTAAAATGAAGTTCAATAAATAAAATGCACTAAAATTGGTGTTTATAGACATTTATACTCACCAATTTTTTGATAAAAATATTAATGTTATCCAGTTTCAGTGGCTAATCACACACCCAACTTGATTGTTCTAGTCCTGAGAAAAATCATCTAAAATATATGAAAATCCAATTACCTTTTCCAAATAAATTTTTACATAAAATTATCACTAAATGAAATTATATCGAATAATCATGAGTCCATTAATCATAATTTAACACAATATAGGTTAACATGAATATTCAAATACCATGAAATTTCATTCATATAAAATTTTAAGCATATTTCATCCAATTTCAATTAATCATGACGATGTGTTGGGTATCACCGAAGACATGGGCCCCATATTCTTATTCCAGGGGAATGAAATGTAAGAGCTCGGTGGAAATCACATTAAACCCTTAGATGAGAATAATTATTTTTCTATTATTTTGTTTTTTTTATTATCATTTTTGAACAACAATATAGATAAAATTACCCACATTGGGTAAGAAAACTATTGAGTCATGATCCATATCTACTAAAAACCATACATATTTTGAATTCCATGCTCTTCAATACAGATATAAAGACCAAATTTTGGAATGAAAATTATGGATTTTTGATCCCCATGTACCAAAAGCAATGAATTTGGACCAAATATTTCTCAATGTATTCATCATTGTTTTCATTTTTTGTTGGATACTCAAATTAAACTAAAAGTGACTGAAAATAGCTTTCTAGGATGAATGGGTACCAATAACTCAAACATAGACCCAAAATCCAATTAACATGTAATGTGAAGTTTACATTAAGTCGATGAAAATATAGATTTAGAAAATCAAATTGGACAACCACACAATCCAAACACAATTCACACGAACGTAAATATACATTAATATCATAATCAATGAATAGAAAAATTATTTTATATAACATATTTTTGTTTCACATTGTATATGTATTCAGGAAAGGGTAATGTATCGAAATTATCTATGAAATCCCAATTTTTTAAACTTATATATTTTCTCCCACCAACATAAAATAACACTAACCACAGTTTTGGAAGAGAATAGAGGTTATAGATAAGTATTGGGATGAAATATTGGGGGTCGCGGGTTATTTGAAATTAAATCATGTTATAAAATCATATGAATTGATTTTGATGACCCCTCAATAATAAATTGACCACTTTGACATCATGTAACATGTAGACTCCATAAGAATGATTTTTAGGTTGGTTTGGATCATTATAAAGCATTGGTTTTAGTTTTAAATACTAAATTGCTTCAACTAAAAAATCTCTAACACATAAAATATTTGATCACAATGGAAACCCCATGGGGGTTCCATTGATTATAAAAAACAAATAAAAAATAACAAAAATTAAGAAGTTGGGTTTCCTCCTAGAAAGTTCTTATTTTAATTTTGTTATCATGACTTGGAAGCCCCACCTCACCCAATACAGGTTTTCTACATTTTATAGACCCTATTTTTCTCCACATAAACATGATTGAGGATTATTATTTTTCGGAATTTTATTCATGTACCATCCATTATATGTACAATGAGTTGTAAAATCCATGTAGAATCATAAATGGTTGAGATCATTGGTTTTATTGTATTTCCTAAGACATAAATGATCATTTATATATAATTTTATTCATCAAAAGAATGAATGACTTCCACAAGGTCTTTCTTATCACCTATGAAGGTATTATTGAGTTGTGATAAAAGGGCTGTAATTTTGTGTATTTCATTATTGGAATTTACTAAATAATTTTCAAAATAGGAATCAAAATTTGTTTCTTCTACAATAAATTTAAAAAGAAATGTACCCTTGTGAAAATATGATTCAATCGTCAAATTTTCCATTTCATAAATAGGGTCTGGTAAAGCCTCAAAAATCAAGATGATATTAAATGGTTCAATGTTGTTTGGTTCATGACATTATATAAGGTAGAAATACTCATGATACTCAACCAATGATGTTATATTACTATATTATGAATACATAAAATAAAATTGCTCTTGAATTAAAGACCGTTCAAAAATTACTTTATCTTCTTCAGCTATCTTATTTCCAAAGTTAGGATATTCTATAAGTTCAAGGTAGAATTGTAGAAGATTGGATTCTCCAATAAGTTATGAGGAAGGAATATCCTGACTATGAATGGATTATATAAACATTTAAATGATTTGAAGTTGTAATCTAAATGATGAAACATCTAAAATAATTTTACTTATTTTTATGATATAATGTTTTTATAATATGTTGGGTATGTGTCTAGATATGAGTATGGACATTATGTACTTTCTGAAATATGATATCGTAAACCACCCTTGAGAGGGCATATAATTTATCCTTAAAAAAATTATCTTACAAATCATTGTACATCTCAACATGTTTTCGGTAACACTTAATGTTTTGATCAACTAAATTCAATATGTTAGATGCTTTAAAATATTAAATTCTCATTGTATTATCGCATTGATTTATAATGGGGTAAATATATTGATGATTTATTGGACCAAATGAAAGATCGGATTCATGATTCTCTTAATACAATCAAACTGAAATGGGAAAAGAAAAGTGAAATGGGATGAGAAAAGATAAATGGGGGAAAATATAATTTATTTCTATGTTGACTTATTTTGTTCCCCATAAATGGTGCCAAAATATACTGGTGCCCAAATTTACCAATTATTTATGGTTAATGTGGTCTCTTGTATAAAAAATTAGGTTATAGAGTCTTGATGTACCTACAAATAATCCAAATGAATCAAACATTCACTATGGTTATTTTTACTATGAATTTTCCATCATGGGTTCGAATTGAGTTCATAATTAATTAGTTTTAAGTATTGAATTAAATTAAATTTATGGGAATGGTTTGATCTTAGGTTATCACTTGGGGTGGTTTGGATGAGATTATTTTCTAGTGATATTTTATATCATTAATTCAAGATGTATCCAAACAATGACTTAGTTATAAAAAATCATTCAACAATTTATTATATTTAAAATTCCAAGGATAATAATAACTTGAGTTTGAGGATCACATTAATGTGAACACAAATGAATAGGATTGTAATGGAACTCAAAATATGTCCTTGTTAACGTTAGAGTATAAGAAGAAGAAACTAACTCATCAAATAGAAACCATAAAATGACAAACAGATTTTAATATTAAATTATTTATAATAAAATTCCATACATCCCTTTAAAAGTAATTTTGATAAACCAATACCATGTTTACCCCTACATTGGTTCTATTATATCAATTAAATTGGGATGGTTACTCCTGAGGGAGGAATTGAAGAAGAAAAACTATAAAAAAACCATCACTCTACTGTTTTGAGAATTGTTTTTCAAAATTTGATGTGAAAGGATAAAATTAATAAGAAAAAGGTATCAACATGATATGATGAACAAATATTATGATAATATTACAATTTTTAAATAAATAAAATTGAACAAACTCATACTTGGGAAATAATTAATTCATGATTACAAAATGAAATCTTAACAATATAGTTGAATGAAAAACATATATCCCTAAATCCCATCACCATAATATCATAAAATAGGAAATGTTTAATCCTAGTTTTGAGACCCTATATATAATTTCTTCCACAATTAATTATGATAATAAAAATGAGGGTGATAAATCATTGGAAATTTGACTTTTCAATTATGCCCCCAAAAAATGTACCCCATTTATCCCTCTTTTCAAAGTGTTAATTAGACATTGAAGATGGTAAAATATTAATGGGTAGTTCAATCAAATTATTTTCATCCATATTTAATTTATTATAATATAAAATTTAATTACAATTGGATCATCATTTAAGATTTTATGATGACATTTTCGGGATTAATTTATCGCAATTTTGATGTTTCAATTAATTTAATTTTCAATTTTTATCACATGCATCATCATGATAATATTAAAATTAGATTTGTTAAAAGAACAATGAAATTATCCCCATAATTTTCTATATCTATAGTTAATATTTTATTGTAATCAGGCTGATATTATGGGCTCTAATTTTATTTGATGGGGATAAGGCCCATTCTGCTTTGTTCGACAATTACAACATTCCATCAAATAAAAATCCATATTCCATTTTGATTCATCAATTTATCCAAATATATGAAATATTATAATCAATTGAATAAATAATATCCCAAATAAAAAATTAAATGAATTAATATAATCAATTCAACAATCTAATGATTTATTTGGCCCAAATTGACATTTTTTGACATGAATTTCAAAATTGTTTGAAATGAAGACCAATTAATAAAATTCATTTAAATAAGTGTATATGGACATTTATACACATAAAAATTAACATAAAAACCATTAATATTATTCTCTTTCACTGTCTAATCAACAATAATAAAAGCTTAAAATATATATTGACTTAGAATGTGTTGAATTTGATTAAAATAATATAGTTAGAGTAGATTAAAGATTATTACTACTCAATACATTACAACCTATGGAAAGTGAACAATGTGGATAATGTTACTAGTATAAAGGATCATTCTAGGGTACTTATGATAGGGTTCACAAAATATAAATTATTTTTGGATTTTAAAAATATGGAATTGGAAATCATTAAATAGGGGGGTTATTATCTTTTTAAAATGAGTGGTTAAGAATCTATCCAATTGAGGATTAAATAGGTTATAAAAAAATATATTGAACTTAAAATTATGGTCTGAAATACTCAAATTTTCAACAATTACTATAATGAAATTATAATTTTTTGGAATCGCATTTGTGTCCATTCAACGCCATACCTAAATAAATAGTTATTGGACAAAGATCATAGTTCATCATTCACTATTAATCAAATATGAATGATGATGTATAGAGATTTGAATGAGTATTCATACTTTTGAATCCTTAAGAGATATATTACAAAGTATGCATCTCATTTATTGTAATGTACGAATATTAATATTCAGTGATATAATTATAAGGGTATGTTACATCCCTTACCCGCACCTAAATGGAAATTGGAAAACATTTCAACAGTTTTTTCACCAGAATAACCAGAACTTCAAATGTCTATAATACTATTAGGGTTGTAATCGATCACCTTATGAAGTATGTAAAATTTTTTCAATCGTTTCATATATCTCTGTTATCTGATTTCTATTTTATACATTATGGGAGTTTTGATGATTCACGGAGTACTACATTTAATTTAATTTGATAGAGATATGTGGTCTATAACAATTTTTTGTAGATTTATTTACAAATATTGGGAGTTAGAGTTATGTTTCCATAATTCTTATCATCTCTAGGCATATTACTAGTTTCAGAGAAAAATTAAAAGTCAACAGGATATATATAGATCATTTCCTATGGATTTCAAAATTGGTTGAGATCATCATATTATTCAATTTGAGTTTAATAACAAAAATATATTCATGTGAAGAATTTTTATGGGTTCTTATGAATCCCTATGTGGACAAAATTTGAGGACCCAATCTTGTTGAGATGAAGTAATAGAAATAATTATTATGGTAACATATCTGTCTAAATAAATAATTGAGAATGTTAGAACTATTCGGAAACACATCATGACAGATCAAGGTCTATAGAATATTTTTTGTAAAAATAATCACTAAAATATTGAATTTATTTCAGTGAGAAGGTATTAGTATGTGTTCAACTACTGGGAAAAAATCCCTCAAGGTGTTCCCTCAGGATGTTTTTATTGTGATTTTGTTTGTTGACAAAGTCAAAAATCTATAAATGAGAATGGTTGGAGTTTTTCGAAGACATGTTTTTAAGGTGGCACAGTTTCCTAGTGTTAGCCAATTTTTTGTGCCTCAAAATTGGGAGTTTGGTGTTGGAAAAAGTAATATTTCTTAATACGAGTTAATTTTATGAATAATGTTTAATAAAATAAGAAAAGGGTGAGAACCGCATACCATAATTCATGGGCTACATACCATATTCTGGGGACAATATGCAGAGCGGCATCAATGGTACACGGATGCAGCTCACAAAACCAAAAATGGTTCTTGGATGAGTGGTAGTGAGGTACACGGATGGTTTGTTGATGGATGTATGAAATATACCTCGTAAGAGAAAAGGCAGTACATCAACAGCATGGAAGAACAGTTCGTGGGTGGCTTGCGGTTCATAGAGGCCGAAGAATCAGTAGGTGGTGGAGGGTGAATCGATGATTTGATAAATCTTGAATTAGCCATTTTGGTAGTTAACATTTCCAATATAATAAACTCTAATCACACCAATTACTGTGGAGATTTAACACCCTTGGAAATTATATTATTCTCTTGGATTCAGCAATGTACAAAAGTGGTTCGCGTTGAATGTGTTTATGAGGATTCTTTATCCGAAAAGGATGTCTGGTATGCTGAAATAATTGGTGTGGTACGTGGGGGAGGAATATTTTTTACGTGAGACTAAGAGTTATAAAAGAGGTACATAGAGGGGGAGCTCTGGTACGCAGATGTGAAGACAGTTCATGAATAGAGAACAGTTTGCGGACATGAGGGGTCTTGCATTAGAGGTTCTTGGAATCGGTACGAAGCGATAGTACGTTATCGTGAAGGTGGAGGCACTCCACAAACGAATGGCGATTTGAAGATGTATCAGTGGTACGTGATGAATGTGTCCCTCATTTCAAACCCAGTACTCGATAAGGGAGAGATACAAGGTGGTTCATATTTTTGACATGGAAGCCTGTAAAAGAATGAAATTAGTTTTGCGGAAGTCTTTTATGGAAACTAGAAGTACTCCAGAAGGTGGACATCATCTACATGAGAAAAAGGGACTTCAACAGAGCATCTACAAATAGTTAAGGATTCAAGAATTATTTTAAATTAAGAGACATACATTTCTATATATTGTATTTAACCAAAATGTCGATAAACTATGAGGGGGTTTCTTTTCAGGAGAATTGTGCGATGTAAGGGGAAGGCAGTGACCCTTTTGACCAGTAGTGAGCCAAAGAATGAGGCATAGATAGTGAACCTTAGGAATTCATTGAGAATACCTTAAACCCTATAATGGCAATGATCCTAGGTATAGAAGATATATCCCAAACAATGCACTCATTATTTGCAGTGAGCCTAAGAGAATTTAGTATATTGGTACATTGTCGTTGTATGATCCTTGGACATAGCCCAGTGAGGGTGAACGATGTACAAAATTGTTGTTTCCTATGAACGATTTCATATCATTCTATATATCACTAAGGGAGGAACAGTGAATGGTATTCTGTCTAACAACAAAACATGATCCAAAAGGAAGAATGAATGAATCTACCATACCCCGATCCCCACCCTCTCAGGGTATTCGACCTAGTGGAATTAACATCTACATAGAAGAATTATTTTATATTCATAAAGAATGGAATGTAAAACCCTTGGTATATTTTCACCTCAAATGATCTTTATTTATTAGGTGCATTGTCTTTTCACTTAGAGACCCCGTTGAAACACTATCATGTTCACAATGTGTTCCATGTATCTATACTGAGAAAGTACAAAACTAATCCCTCTAATTTACTAAATTCAACGGGTTTACCATATGATAATTTTATTAACTATGATTAATAACCATGAAAATTATTGAATCTTATTGATAACGGGTTATGGAATAAGACTCCTCAAATTGTTAATGTTCAACACAATAATCATTAATTCGATAATGCAACATGGGAACATGATGATGTGATAAAATAATTTGATACCCAATTTTGGGATCATAGTGATGGAATTTATTATGATAAATTTATTTTAAAATAGATAAAAATTAATACCCCGTGATTTTATGATATATTTCTATTCAAATAAAATTTCTTCGATAGCCTGCGATACATGAAACCTAGTGTATAAATGAACAAAAATATAGTATTCTAATAGAAACAAGCCACTAAATTCTTTTAATATATTTTAAGAACCACAATATGTCAAATTTTTATTAAATTTTCTATTAATGAAAATATATTGATAAATATGTACACAATTTTCAAAAAAGTTGTTATATTCATTGAAAATACATTTTTTCCTCAGAAATAGTTTTTATTGATATTTGTGATGAAATAAAATAAACAATTTCTAAAAAAATTAGATTATATATTTTAAAATAGGAAATAATTTTTTCAATCATCATTTTTATGTTATCTTTTAGTGAATATGTTATATTTTAATGAAAAGATTTATTTTTTGTTAAATGAATATTAAAATATACTGTTTTTAATTGAAAGGTGTATTTTTGATTAAATGACATAAATTTATACATTTTGTTTCAAAAGTATTAAAAATAATATTAGTACAGTTATATTATTAATAAAATAATTGTGTTCAATAGAATTAATTATATATAGTATTTTTTTAAAAAAAACTTTTTATTCTTCAGAAAGCATTTTTTTTCAAGATTAATATTCTTTCTTTGTGTTTTACATGATAAATTTTAAATTCAATTTTTCAGACTTTATATATTGACTATTAAAAAATGGAAGTCGTATTTCCAATCATGAGATTCAAATAATTTAGCTGCTTCTCTTCAATTATTGGTTATTATGGATAGTAATGGGGTAAATATTTTTCTCTTTTATAAGGTTAAAATGTATAGAAAAGGGTCAAAATAAGATAAGGTCTCAAAATTATCCCAAAACCTGAATTAATTTCATTGGATTGAAAAAAATCTTCCATGTCCATAATAAATTTGAATATATTTAATTTTGTAGACATTTTCCCTAGATAATGAAATATTTATTATTTAAAGTAAATAAACTTTAAAAATTTCACTCTCTTCACCTTAATATCTCTGAAATTTTTCCCTAAGGGTACAGAAGATATGATTATAGATAAATGTATATTTTAAATATGATTTCTATTTTTTATCATTTGAATTTATTTTTATTTCTTATTTGTTAAATAATTACCTTATATTATTACTCACATCTAACATAATGCATCTACAAGATGTAGAAATATGAAATAAATTAGTTTAAAATCAAAAAAAGTATATATTTTTTAGTTATAGTTCCACCAGAAATTCATTGATTCTTACAACATATTATGTATGTGTGAATTTTTTTATTTTCAAATTACATTACTATCTTGATATATTAATATTCAAATTAATTTAATTGTTCCCAAATTGACATTAATTATATTATATAATAAATAATATACTATTAAATTATTTATAAATAATAAAATATTGATTGAAGAAATTTATGAAGATAAATAGTCGAAAATGAAATCCCATGGACATTTATCAAAATATTGATAACTTATAATTAAATTATAACCCTTTAATATTGATAAATTTGTTACTAAAATAAAGGTTTAGATTAGTTAATGAATAGATTTAACAAAACGATAATGACTAAAATGACATATAAACATACATAATTTCTAGTGGATGATTCCATTTCAACTATATACACTTATAATTATAATTTATCGATATTATTTATAAATATAAATTAAAACTACAGTAATTATATTTAAATATGTTAAGAAATTCTAAAATTATCCTTTCCCTCCGTTTTAAAAGTCCACCATACAATATTTTTATTACACCACATTTTTTCAAATAACATGAAATAAATAATACCCAATTATATTCTAAACATATTTATATACTAATTACTGCTTTTGGTTTTCTTAAAATAAAATTTTTAGAATCCTTAAGAAAGGATCTAAAGGATGTGAACTATAGAAGAGGTCATCTTTTGAGTCGACCTCTTTCAATTTATTTTATCATCTACGACAACTAAATCATTGTAATTTGTAATAAAATAGTAACATAGTTATACATAATATAGAAAAATTTTATTTTTATAGTATAAATAACATTATTCAACCTCATTTCCATCAAATGGGTAGTGAAAGTATCACCCATGCGTTTGTGTGGACTATCTCTTCCACATAGCTATAAAATTCATTTCCCATCTCAATATTTAATGGGTGTTAATCATGATGGGTAAATGTATATATATTATATTTATAATAATATCATTACTCTATAATTGTAATATAATATCTATCTTCTTAAATTTCTAAACTCAAGAAAATTATAACCGAACTCATGTTTGTTTGTAGACTACCACCTCCATGATGCGATTTCAATACTTTGTCATTTTTTTAAATGGATGGTCATAAGGATATATTTAATTAATATAGTGTACATATATGATATAATAATTATTTCAAAAAAGGTTAATTAATATTTTCCATTATATTTTTCCACCTATTGAAAATTTAAAACAACATTAATGCATATTAATGATCTCCTATCTCTATTAACGGTGAAATTTTTTTTATCTATACATTTATTGATGAATATATTTATATATTTATATATTATATTATATTTTTATAATTATAAATAATAGGATGATGATGAAAACATGATCAAATTATGTGGACAGGGATGACTTAATTGAAACCTGAGAGAGAAACAATGCAGTTATGACAGGAAATAGTTATTCTCATAACAATTTATTAAAAAATGGGGTATAAGTAACTAATATTTTTTATGATATATAATTCATTATGGTTATGGGATAAGTTTATAATAAAACTATATTAATTTAAATTTATTTTTAATGCATATGAATAAATATGATACATGAGGTAAGGATTTATGTTTCAATCCCATTTTCCCCTAGATTATATATGCTTGAATTTCCAATGAGTAAATTTTATGGTAATTTTATAATAATGAAATTTAATTTTATAATCATATATTTAGTCTTGGAATTTTGATATAATATTTCTATTCTACTCTTCTTGGTATATAAAATTATCAGGTAAATGTGTTGGAAAATAATGGCATTATTTTCCCTTTGGTTGTGACTCATTTTCTTCCAGGTCAATATTTCATTTAAAATATTTTGAAGAATGTTTTAATATTATACTATAGATATTTAAACTTATATTTAACTAGGTTTTAATTATCATATATTTTTTTCAATGTTTTAATTTTTCAATTATTCAAGAGATGTACTTTGTGACTTTTTTCTAAATATGTAAAATGAATCATCAATTTAACATACACAGCCTAAATAAAATTTCAAACCTTCATGAACACTCAATGGTTTGAAGTGGAATATTCATGTTTTCCTATTTATTTTCAATGAATTTTTTACCCATAATATGTTTTGAATTTTTTATATTTTATTTATTTAATTTCAAAATAAAATGATAATTATAATCAAGAAATATTCCGATGTAATTTTAATAGTATTTTAGTATTCGATTATATTCTTGATATTAATAAGGGTATTCTAGGTAAATTATCCCATGATACCATCCAAATTCTATCTGTTTATGGTTTATTACTATGATGATGATATTTTCAGGTAACCCATTTATTTTTAGTGGGTTATAGTACGATGAAATTATGAAATGATTACTAAACATTTTTCTTTTCCATGAGTTATGTTATGATGATATGATGAATGTTTTATGATAATGTGGAACACATATGTATTATTTTAATTATGATATGGGTAGGAAAGTATTATATATCTATCTAATTAATTGATTAGGGATTCCAAATCCACTTTGTCAATCAGGGGAGATGTATGATTAATTATGATATATAAAATATGTGTTTATGCATGATCCATTACTATTTTTTGGTACTGGTAGATATTCATGACATATAAAATGCATTCGATAAAATTTTAAGTGACATAATTTTTATTATTTGTTCTTATGATAAGGATCTTAGCTTATGATTCATGATTGATTTATGATTATTATCCACTGTTATGATTTAAATCCTTTTAAATTAAATTTTTTTATTACATGAATATTTTTATGATATATAATATTTTGGGCATACAGTTTTAAATTTATGATAATGATAGTAAACTATTATTTCGGGTCAATTGATTTCATATGATCGTCAATTTATATCTCCCATGTTTACCTTTACAGACCATCTGAGCCCACCCTTTACTATGAATCTTTTATATAGGCTATGAATACATGTTTTATGTATGTTATTTCATGAAGGGTATAATAAGAGAAGACTTTTATGAGAGATGCTGATGAATGTAAAAAAATTAGGTGTTTATGTATCTTGTTTCTAAAGTCAATAAAACATTTTCATTCTGGTGTGGATTTTAATATTACATAATGAATATTCATGTAAAAATATTTAATATTTATGTATCCAAACATTGGGTCTCTATTAATATGTTAATAAAGTAGCATATTAATGAAATTTAATTATATTAATCTAATTTGGTAATCAAGAATATAGTAATAGTATAATCATTAATATTTTTTGAAATTTGAATCCAAAAGACTACTATTATATCGATATAATCCATAATATTGATGGGTAACCTTCTCCCAAAATATAATTTCCATGAATGTAATTGGTAGTTTCACATTATACAACACTAAGAATGAAAATGATATGTACATCAAACCTATCTTCTTGAGTTTCTTGTGAAACCGGCCAGTGAAGAAGAAGTATATATCTATATGACACATTTGGAAAATATAATGGATGTCTATTGTTTTATAATATCCTCCATTTCTTGTGAGATTCAAAAGAACTATTAGTATATAGTCGTATAAAGAATAATTTTTCCACTATCTTGATCCCTATTAAGGGAAAGCGAGATAAGAGATGTATAATATATCCAATGCTCTATTGACAGGAATTATTATAGATTTGGAACTAGAAATGAGTTATGGTGTTAATATGATTGGTATAATATAACACTTATATATGTCAAGGTGTATGATCCTTGAAAATATTTATAATGATCACATTCTATTCTCATTAAATAAAACATTCTATACTTTTTTTTTCAAAATTATTAAATTTTTAATAGTGACAATACTATTTAAAAACATATGAATTATAAATCACTATATTGATGAAGACATGGGGAATGCAAATTTCATAATACTTATAGTGAATAATAAAATAATGAAAAAAAGAAACTATAAAAAGGCTCATTCCTATACTAAGGGTTTATAGAACCATCCATCCAGGAAAATGAATATCCAGATGCCAGAAATAGAATATAATCCGAAATTTTTTTCATGTGGATTGCCATGTAATTTGATTTTGAACTACACCCATCCCATGAAGCTAGGGTAATCTTAATGTATGTCTATAAATGAGTGTAATATTCTTATATCCATATCTTGGTTATTAAATACTTTATGTTGTGGTCAAAATTTTATCCAATTATAGGAAACATGTTGATCATAAAAGGTTTCCATAGGTTGGATGGATCTATAGAATGCTAGTGCAGTGAGGCTGGATACTATAAAAATTGGATAGTATAACCTCACATTGAAACATAACTGATTCAGTTTTATGGAACTATACTTATGTGCCTAGTTTTACCAAGAACATCATTTATGCGTATTTTTTTGCGTGGATATTTTTTTCAGTTATGGAAGTAAAAGTTTCTAATTTTATAAAGATATATTATGTTATGGTTTCCCACAACTGAATAACAGTCTATATTTAATAAATAATGAAAAACCTATTGGAAATTAACAATGAATCAAATTCAGACCTAGTTGTGGTATCACAACATTGGTCATGTACATGATAAGTGTCTGATAATTCTCTCTCAAGATGGATACTAAGACTCTATAAAACACACACACCATTAAATATATAATGCGTGTTTATAGAAAATGATGACCAAAACACCATTGGTGAAAATTTTTAATTTCCAAATATATTCAATAATGTGAAAAAATTAATGTGGGTAGACCGTTTCAATTATACACTATAGGTGGATTCCCAAATTTTATTACTTATTCTTATGACTTGACTACTTCAAGTGAAATTTTATAGATTACGTATATGTGGGAATTAAATTAGAATATAATGGAGTTCATGACTACTATTGAGAATAATTTTGGTAAGAAGATATTGAAACTATTATCATTTCTATATTTTGGATATATTATACAAGAGTTAATTTAGTTTCATAGGGGATATTAGATTAAAAAAATCATTTTCCATTATATACAATCGTAGAATTTTTTGAATGAAATGAGGAAGTATAGTTCATTGGAAATTTTATGATTGATAATAAGTCATGTTATCCTTTCATTATCAATTAAGTGATATACATTACACTTGATAGTATACATTTTAAACCGAGTACTGGATAAATTGGAAATGTTATTTCATTTCAGGTATAGAATGGAATGGAACCTATTTTGTCACATATTTTTTGATGGGGTTGTAATGAATTTTTAAGGCTAACTCAAGAAGGGAACTATCACGCAAGGTAAAAAGTTTATCCTTATAGGTTACCCAAAATAAATGGTGGAAATTTACAAATATGTTCCTTTAGATAAAAATGTTCTCTTGGGAATATGTTTTCCTTAAGATCTAACACATATTAATAAAGGACAGTGTGAGAAAGATTAGGATTGATGAATTTAATGACCATGTTAAACAAGAATTTATACAAGGAAGAAAATTCATACGACCATATGGATAAAGTTATTCTTCAAAAAAAAGGAGAACATTAGAGAAACAAAGAGGTGAGAGAATATGAAATATATGGGTTTCTATATAAAAATGTTGATAACTCAATATTGGTCGAAAATGATTCCCCTATATCTACAAGGATGTAGTTGAGAACATAATAGTTATAATATATAATGAATATGGGTATTTTGAGATATATTTCATGCATAAAAACTCATTTTTGGTTCATTTTGATATTCTGGAAAATGTAAATCTAGTAATTACACCCAGATATTTTACAAAGAAGACAACTTTCAATTGAATATTCAACACAAAACTACTTTCATAAAAAAACCATGACATATTATTATTTAAATTTTACTAAACTATTAAATTGGTGGGTAAAAATATGAATAACTAGATTAAAAAATTTATATAAATTTAATATTTAATATTAATTAATTAATTAATCCTTAAGAAAGAATTCTTATATCGGTAGAAATGTTACTATACGCTTCAAAAAACATTATTTCTTCAACATTTATCTTTATTTATTTTTGTGAGTGATTTTATTTATTAATTCATGGGAATTTTATAAATTTTATTTTATTAAATAGATTTCATTTTTTAAATAATCATTTCAAAATTATTTTTAATTGTATTTTTGTATTTTTATGAAAAGATTTATTTTTAATGAAGAGTAAAAAATATCATGAAAATTAATAATTATAATTTATTCTCATTGAAAAGTAAAATTTTAATTTCAATTTGATCATAAATTAACTAACTATTAATTTGGAATGAAATAATCAATTTAATTATGTGGTAATCGTCTTTTATACCTAATTTTTTGTTTGACTTTATTTTTTTCCTAAAATTATTTTTTATACAAATGAGTTACCATTGAATTTTTCACATTAATATAATAATAAACTACATCAATAGATATGATTTGAAAAAAATATAATTTTTGTAATAATATGGTTAATTTATTATTAGTATTATTTTTTATAGTTTTCTAAATAAGATAAATATGTTGTGAATTTTAATATTTAATATTTTTATGAAAAGTTTTATCTTTTTTTATGAAAAAGTAAAAATATGTTATAAAATATAATTAAACAAATTACATGAATAATATATGATAATATAATAAAAATTCAAAAAATAATTCAAAAAATGTAAATTATAATTTCTTTTAGGATAAATATGAAAATCATTTTCGGTGCTGAAGCAGTGCTTGCACAATTATAGAAATGTCAAATTCAGTCTAATGAAGATAACATTAAATAAGGGTAAATAATTTGATCCACTTAGTTAATAAATAAAATATATTATTAAATAATTTTATGTCATTACTCTATTTTGGGGATTATATAATGAGTTATTTATACCAATGCTTGTGCGAGGCTAGAAAAGAAAAAAGAAAATAATAAATTGTTAGTCCTGAAATAGATGTGGGTAAATAAAAATATTTAATAAATATAAAGGTCAATATTTAATTAAATTTTTTATTTTAAATTTTTTATTTTTTATATTTTTATTCATTAAATAATTTCCTTAAATTATTACTTAATAACGACAGAATTTATATGCAGGTAGTAGAAAATATTATAAATGAAAATAAAAAATACAAACATAATAGTTATTTGTTTTATTAATAGTTACTTGTAAATTTTTTACATAATTATTATATATTATGGATGTTTTAAATCATTAAACAACTTTTTTCTGATTCCATTAAAGTCAAATTAAATGAATAGTATAAGAAATGACATTATTGATATTTTATAAAATTATTAAAAAATCATAAAAAACATTTTAATGAAAAATTATGATAATATATGAGAAAATATTTCTTCTATTAGAAATTCCAGTGTAATGTTTCACCGTATATATAATATTAAAACCATTTAATTTGGTAATTGTTATTACCTATTAAAAAGTTAAAAATGATTAATATTGGGGTTAACATAAAATATATAGTTTAAAATGTTATTTAACATATATAAATATATTTGGGTGATTATAATAAGGAAAAATAACCCTTATAATAAAATACATGTCATTCTAGAACCATTTTGCATGAGTTAGAGACATATTATAATGTTGAATTTCGTGTATTTTCAATAATGACACTAATCGTAATTTTTGATAATCAATATAAAATTATATAAAATTCATCAAAATATTATATTTGGAGAATGGAATTTTATATGGGTTAAAATATAAACTATGGTATATTTTTTATTCACTTTTACCTTTATTGTAATTTTTTTGACCCCTAAAGGGTAAAAAAATCGACGTTGTGATAATTTTCATATGGTTTTATATTATGTTAAAACAAAGAGATAGAGTTCAATACCAAAACAAAACATGTAAATTTGTTTTTGAATTAGGATATTTATAACCATCCTTTTCATATATTATAATTATTAAAAAATTCCCATTTTACTAGTTAAATTAATTTATAATTACTTTCCACTATACGTAATTCAAAAAGGTCGCCTCCCCTCACTTATAAAAGGACTCCCCATTTATCTATTAATCACACCACATTGAGTTATCTTTCTCAACTACAATCACCCATTTCTCTAATAAAATTCCCTATCAAATATTATAGTGTTCTTCTTCTTAGTAGTCCATTACAAGGTTCCTTAAGAAATAATATAAAATAATTTTACCAAATATGAGGTAATTATCATTACCAACTCTTAAAAATTTCATTAATTTATACTTTTGTTAAATTTATTTTACCAATACATATAAAAATCCAGTACAATAAATAAATTATGATGCTATTAATATTATTATTGTATAATTTATTATCCCTTCTCCATCTTAATAAAAGATAAAACAACCCTCATGGGGTCGTATGGCTTATCGTCTCTACATGGTAATGTAATTCATCATTTATAACATCTTTTTCGGATGGTAATAAATATTTAACAATTAAATATATATAATGCTTTCAAAATAATTATTCTCTTGGAATTATAATACCATATCTATATTCTTACCTTCTATTCCGTTATATAATGATAATTTCTATTAGAAATTTGTGTGGACTACAACCTCCATGAAGCGATGTGGCCGATTTTTCATTTTCTACTTATATATATGGTAATAATGATTTATCTAATTTATATATATGATATATATGATATAATTATTATAATTTTATTGAAAATGACTTTTTTAAGCTTTTTACCTTTCAAAAATTTAAAACAGCATTCATGTTTATATATGTCATACTATTTTCATGATGGAGTAATTCTTTTTTATACCACTAACATTCATGGATGATTCTAAATATAAATTAATTAAATATATTTGATATTTTTTTATTATAATTATATATATGATGGTAATATGATATAAAAATATAGACCTGAATGTATTAAATAAAACATTCCAAAAAATGGCAGTCAACCCACAAAAACAATGATATTAATAAGGAATTATTCATAATTTGTTGTCTAAATATAAAAATTGGATATTATATGATATTATTTGCATGGAAATGTTTTTATATATTTTTTAATACGTTTTAATTTATTATATATTTGTTTCAAAAAACTTTCAAATTATGTCGAACCTAGGGAAAGGGTTTCTCGTCTCACTTTTGTTTCTATGAGACATATTCCATATTCACTACTCATTTATAACATGTGGTTTATATTATTCCCCCTTTATAAAATATATCATGATTCTTTTTATATTGATGATTTTTAAATTATCGTTTGACTCTTTTTATTTGAAATATTATATTATTCCAATTTTACCAATGTTGGAATGGTTTATTTCAAAGTCTCATCATTATTCATGATTGTTGGTGTTTATGTATCCATTAGGGTAATTATTTGATTTAATATCTTAAACCCAATATATATTATTCTCCTATATTTACTTTTTCATTTTATAAATTTTTCTTTCAATTTCCTCTTTTATGTACTCAATATATCAAATGAATATTTCATGTGAAAATGAATTTTATTTATTTGGTTAGGTTTCATTTTCATTCATTACCACATTTTACTAAAAATGAATAAAATCAAGATTTTATTATCTTATTATTTAATAAAAAAAACATTGATCTGTGATTGAAATTTTTAAATATATATTAAAATGAATATTATTATCTTTTTTGAATGAGTTACTTTTTAATATTTTTAAAAAATTTGAAAGGAATTTTTTTTATCGTACATGTCATGAATGTAATTCTCCACCATCATGACTGCCCAATGATTTGAATATTTCATTACCCATTTACACAATTTTTTAATTAATAAATTCTCCGTAATATTCCAAGAATATCTCAATTATAAAAGTTATTTTCAAAGAAAAAAATTTATTTCCTCGAGAACATTTTTAAGGATATTATTATATTCATCACTGATAATAACCCTTTATTTAAGTTATGATACATTGGAAAAATGTTGTATTGATACAATCATTATTAAATTTCTGGAAGGTTTATGATTAATTATATTTGGAAGGTATTGAAATACTATAAAATAGTACTTTCTCTATGGAGTTTTTATTATTATTAAGTCATTTTGATTAATTTACACCTTTCATAAAAATATGTGTAATATATGTGATCTAGTAAGATCTGAATGGTGCCAGTTGTATCCTATCGATGCATAGGTTGGTCTCACCAGAAAAAATAGTGTTTGTATTGGTAATATGTCCTACAAATTTACGTATGATTTAAAGGAACAAGGTCTTTAGGATATGTGTTTGAGGTCTTTAAATGAGGTTTTGATGGTAGGTTCAATATTTACAACATTAGAAATTACATTAATATAAAATAATTTATTGATTTCGATGTTATTATTTGAGTAGTTATGATATCCATTGATAACATTAATTCTCATGTGATAATTTATATGGAATTATTTAATCGTGGTTCATTCCTACCATTTTATTATCCAATCACACGTAATTGATAAATGCAATGGGATTTCAGTTAATCTTCCTTTTATATTTATTATTTTTTATTTATTTGATGATATATTATTCTATTTTTTTTATCTTAGTGAGCATATAAGAATACGTTTAATTTTTTTCCATTCCATAGTATATGAAAAAGGAATATTTGAAGGGGTTCAAAGATTGATAAAATTTTACTCTAACATTTTTATATATTAAAAATTTAATTAAAGATTTAATCATACCTCTAGCTACTAATAATAATAACAAATTTGGTTATTATGATTAAATTTCTTGTATCATATGACAAAGAAATAATGTAACCACTAATTCATGGTACACGATTCCGGGTTTTTACAGTTGGTATATGAGGATGTATTATAGAATCATTTGGATGTAGATTTTGTAAAACATACATTAGGGGATGTACCCCAAATATGGACCTTAAAGATTAGTCAAATTATAATAAATTACCATTAATTTTTTGAGGTTATAGATTTTTTTGTCTTCTTAGAAATACATCCACATCTGGATACAATAAGTTGATGTTGTTTTGGAATAGATACATCTAGGGTTAATAACCCCAAAAATAGTTGGCTGAATATATCATAACTATCATGTTGGTGAAAAGTGACTGCGCCCTTTCGGTGAACATGGTTTGGAACATTGGAAGGATATTGTTGGGTTGATTCATATTTTCTATATGAATGATTATGATATATCAGTGAATAAAACTAGTGGAAAACTATGATATTCCATAGTGATTTGGGATAAATCTAATGTTTCTTGGGATGATAATACTAAGGTATATCATATATTTGAAATCATATGTAAACACATTTTGAGGTTTTATGTGGTGGAATTTTAACATGATAAACGATATTTTAGGGGAAAATAATGGGAATACAACCCTTTAGTTTAAAATGTGTATTACAGAAGAAGATATTTATGGAAGAATATTGTTAATGTTTGGGACAAAGTTTTAAAGGAATTAGTAAACAAATAGGGTTTTTTATCTATCATGTTGAGGTAAATATGGTTCATTAATATAATATAGTTGGTAGATTTTGGTAATATATTTATATCAAATAAATTTCTATTGGATTGATAAGTTATTTTGTGACAATGTGATTATTGTTAATTTTGAAGAAGTGATCTATTTTTCGAAATATTATATGATAAATATAATCATATGTTGATAAGTTATGATTGAGATAGTTAATGGAGTCTTATATGATTTTATTGTTCCTTTATGGGGAATTAGGATATTTATCAGAAAAAATTATTATATTTTTTATTTTATTTTATTAAGTTATAAATATTTCATGTAAACATGATTATGAGAGGTTAATATAAAATATATATAGTAGTCGGGCTGATATTTTAAAAAATTATGGAATTAAATATTTTACAATATGTGATATTTTCATGTGATTAACGAAATTCTAGGAAATGATTTATTAGGATGAGGTATATATAACCTTTAGGTTTAAAAAGGATTATTAGTGATTAATTCCATTATATGTTTGGACGTGTAATCTAATTGTCATGAGATATAATTAGAACTTATCTTTTATTATTGTTGATGTTATTTGGGATATGGGGTTATTTATTTACGATAATAACAACTGTAACTGTTTTGTTTTAATTTAGAGAGTAAAATATTAAATTCTCATATTATGGTTTACACATTTGGAGTATCGTCTTAAATTTTGGAGGCCAATTATTTTATAAAAATATAGGATGAATATATTGTAATTATTTTTTGAATGATAAATTAGATGTTTATTTTTGTGCTCCATGCATGGAAATTTCATTTGGAATGATCGTTGTTTGGAATAGAAGATGATATTGTAGTTTGAATTATACAACGGTTGAAATTATACATATATTTTAATTATATATCCTTATTCAACTATTCTATATCGTAAAAAATTTCTAAAATTCTTGGAAAAATTTCTCGAAATATATATTTTATCCCATTACATACATTATTAATGATTCAATGGTTTATTTCAAACCTCACTGATTTATGTTTTTGTTGTCCTAAAATTTATAAGTACCATATTAACAACCAATATATTTTATTCCATAGGTCTATTTTTATCTTATACCTTCAAAAAATTAAACTTCTTACAAATTTTTTCCTTATCTAGAAACCTAATTATGTGTTATTTTAGGTAAACTTTTAGTTTTCCACATCCCCTTTTTAAGGAAACTTTTATTAATCACCATATACTTTGTGGGTTATAATTAAATTTATTTTAAAATATTGAAACTTTTCTAATTGATATAATATTTTTATTCAAAAATTATTATTGGGGGGGGGGGGCGTAACACCTCTATATTTTTTTAATAAGACTAGGTTCAAAAACAGATACGACATGCACCACCAAGCTTAAATGAACCATGAAATATTTCTATTTTAATAGGAAAAGGACACTGAATTGGATTGTATAACTAGGATTAAACACATTACAATTTAATCATATATATATATATATGTAATACTCAATAAAAATATATTTATTAATTTTTAGAATATAATTAAAAACTATTTTTGTAATGTTAGTTTATGATTCAAAAAATACATTTTCTTCAAAAATGATTTTAATTAATTATTATTCAATTAATTCTATAATTATATGGTATAAAATTTAAAAACACAATTTTATCAAAAAAATAATTCTTTTGAAATAAAAATGTAAAAATTATTTGTGGGTGAAATATTAGGATATTTCGTCAAATATTGATTTTGTGATGAATAGTAAAAAATCTCAATTTTAATAAAATTACTATTTTTTAATAACAATTTCTTATTAAACATTTTATTTCATTATACATTTTTATAATATTAAATTATATATAAATTACCTATAGGACTCAATATTAATAAACTATATACATTATTGTTTGGTATAACTTTATTTTTTTCTTTAAAAACAAAATATTTTATAATGTTTTTTCATTGAATTTATGAATTTATGTTAAAAAATATTTTAGACACTTATAGAAATTGAATTTTATAAAATCGAAATAATTTTTTGATTAATAAGTTATAATTTTTTATAGTATTAATCTTCAACATTTTACTGACGAAGTTAAATTTTTAGTTAATAGTAAAAAATACAATTTTTATTAAATGTGTTATCTTTTAGAATATCTCTAAGACATTAATATTATATTATAAATATTAAACATATTTAATTAATATTTAATTAAAATATATGAAATTATCTTACAAAAATAATTCAAAAATATAAATTTGAATTTATTCCATGATAATTATGATCGTCATTCGAAGTGCAGACACAATTCTTGTACATCAAATCAAAAGTAAATTTTTTTTCCAGGATTAATATTTGTGAAGGGGTAGGTATTTTATATACTTATTAAAAAAATATTATATATTATTTTAACGGATTCATATTTATTTTTTATTAATAAGAAAAATAAATTATCAAAATGCTTGTGCAATTCTTCCATAAGTATATAAAAGACAAAATAACTCATTAAATATGTTTTAATGAAAACAAATATGAGTAAATAAACATATTAAATAATATATTACTTTATATTTAGTTTATTTAATTTATTTCCATTATTGTATATTATTTTTAATTTTTAGTGATGAAATGATTACCTTAAATGCTTATTCAATGATAACACAGTGCATGTGTAAAAAGTAATAAAATCATATAAATTTTTTTAATATCATTAAAATTAATATATATTAGGTTTTATATAGCTTCAAATGAAATTTAATGATAAATATAACATATTATGGTCGTTTTATTGAATTATATTAAAATTAAATATTTTTTAGCATATAAAATCAAATTAAATGAACACAGTTTATAATTAAAGTAATAATATTTTATTAAAATAATATTTTATTAAATTATTTAATAATCATTAAAAAATGATATTGGACATGTAAAAAATTATATTTTCTTAAATATAATCACTTTTTAATTTATGTTTCAATTATCACCTTATAATAAAAATTATAATCCTTTAATATAGAAATAATTGTTACTACAGTTAAGGTTAAAAATAGTCAAAAGAGGGGGTAATATAAAATATAAGGTCTAAAATGATATATAAACTGGTATAAATATAATGGGGTAATTATATTAATACCATGTGTTTCTTATAATAAATAAAAGACATTTTATAACCATTTTACATGTTTTGTAACAATATTATATTAGAATATTCCATATACTTTCAAAAAAGTTCTTTAATTATATTTTCCAATAAACCATATTTTATTAAATACTTTATAATTAACCTAAATAATATATTTTGATTAGTGAAAGGTATAATGATAAAAAAATAAACACAGTCTATTTATTTTTCACTAAATGGTTTATAGTTATTTGTTTACCCCTAGATACAAAAACATTGATATCATGATAATGGTTAAAAGGGATAAGAGGGGGCCAAAACTAACAGATAAGGGTGAATACATGACCAAAACACATCCAAAATTTATTTATTGATAGTACTAAAACTCATAATTGTCATATATATTAATTATATCTATTTGAATTCATTTTTCAAAAAATTAAATTTAAGCGGATTTATTAATTTATGTAATTCCAATAGTTCTCATTCCCTCGCATATAATTGGATGCCACTTTTCTCAATTATTCGAACGACTTTGAGCCATGTACTTTGAAAAAATCATGATATTTTTTCATCCCAAATTAACTATATAATAATTATTTGTTCGGGTATTGTAAAAATACAATTCTATGGGACATTAATAAAGAATTTATATTGTACTGGAGAAGTGCTAACCGTCATTATCAACACATTCAACTTTCATTCTTCTATAAATTAATATGTATATATATATATATTACCTATCCAAAAGTTTTAAATAAAATATAATAAATTTTCTTATATTTTATTATTTTAATAATACAATAATTTTTAATCTCTTTTATGTCCAATAAAAATTGAAAACAACTCTCATCCATAAGTAAAACATTCCATCTCCAAATAGTGGAGTAAATTGCCTTTAATCACCACTTTACATTGATTTTTATAAATATTCATCAAATGAATATATATTAAATATATGAGGAAAATGTTTTTTAATTATAATATCACGTCAACTTTCTTACATTTAAATATTTTGAAAAACGATAATGTCTCTCATGTGTGTGGGTAGACATCCACCTCCACAAAGCAATGTGACCTATTTTTCATTTTTATATAAAATTAGAGTAATAAGAAAATATATTATTAGTAAAATTGATATATATGATTTAAATTTTTTTAATTATTATTTACTTTTCTTTGATTCTATCTATCAAAAAGTGTAAATAGAAATATTTTGTACGTATGGTGTACCATCTCTATGAATGATGTAATTCATTTTATTTACCACTACCACTCATTCATAGTTTTAAATAATTATTTAATGAAAATATGTAGGATTTATATCATTATTAAAATAAAGAAGGTGATAAAACCATGTAAAATATAAAATAACCATAACTTTTTACTTGAAATTTACCTAAAAATAAGACAGCTACCACCCAGAAAAGATGATTTTAAAAAGTAATTTTTAACAAATAGGTGATGAAATATTTTTAGTGGATATTATATGATATTATAAGTCTGAAAATTATTCTACTATAAAATTATAATATAGTTAAAATTAATATATTAGAGGATAAATTCAATTATAATGCTAGTCAGACCTCAAGTAAGGGTTTCTCCTCTCAGTTTTGTTTTCTATATGACGTATTAAATATTACCCACTTATTTCATTAATATTTTTTATATAAATATAATTTTATGTGATAAGTAATTATTACTTTATATTTATTGTATTTATTAATTTTATCCCTATTTTTTCTTTATTAGAGATTATGATTTTCAATTTACCAAATCAGTATGGGTTTATTTCAAAATCTAATCATTATTCATGATTGTTTATGTTTAAGTGTATGTAGGTTGAATTATATTATATTTAAATATTAAAACAACTTTATTTTATTCTTCTTTGATTTTTACAAATTATAAATTTTATATTAATTTTATTCTTTTATGTACCCAAGTGACTAAAAGAATAGTTTGATTAAAAAAGGACTTTGTTTTATATTTGGTTGGAAAATTGTTTTATAACATGTCCATATTATTTTAAAAAAATTAAGAATTTGTTATATTGTATAATTATTTATTAATTACTGTTTTCTCATATATTACATTCCTCAAAATGATTTTAAAAATCAATCTTTTGGTTCTTAAAACTGTGTACTTTTTACTTTTTATGAGAAATGTTAATGGAATATTTGTTTTAATGTACACAAAATTAATAAACATTCCAACCATCATGACACCTATTGATTAAAAGAATCCTTAATAACATTCTATGTTTTTTAAGAAATATGTACCCTAATATCAATGAAATTTGTAGTTTTTTAAATTTGATTTCAATGTGAAAAAAGTCATTTAATTGATAATGTTTTTAATGATATTTTTATATTCCCTAACAAAAAAAAAATAATTTAATTATTCTATATTAGGGATATATTTTAATGATACTCAACATATTTTTATAGTGGATGGTTTATGATAAGTTTGAAGGTAATTTTGTTTATATTATTTATAATATACTTACTGTAAGGATAATTTCTTTATCCATATTTTTTTTGATTAAGCTGTATTGTTTATTCTATATAATAATAATTCATCGCAGTTAGTATGTTATGGGTGGGGAAATTTATATCCCCTCGATTAATCGGTGAGTCAAATTAGATAAACTAGTGGGGGTATTTGGCTGATACAATATACATTTATCTATAATGTATTAATATGATGCCATGAGGGTATATTTATGATTTAATGGAATGAATCCTAAATCATAATATTAATATGTCTAAAATTATATATTACATCAATAATAAATCAATTATTTATGGCACAGTGATTATTCGAATAGTCATAAAATCCATGAAAAACATTCAATCTCATGTGATTATTTATATGGAATTATTTTATCATCATTTATTCCTTTCTTATTGTTCTCAATGCTCATGATATTGATTAAATGAAATGTTTCTAAATTTATTCACTATTTGATATTTATTATAAATTATTTATTATATGATTTCTTCTTCTATTTGTGTTCCCTTACTAAGAATTTGAGTTCACTCTTATTTTTTTCAATTTCTTGATATATGAAAAAGGAATCTTTTTATATTTTAAAGGGTACAAAGAATTTACATTTATTATGTTTTATATTACCAGTATAATATAGGATTATCATATATATATAGTTAATTATGAAAAATATCTTATTGTATACTTTATGATGTGATCACTTATTCTATATGAAAATTAATGAAATTGAACATTGATTTTGGGCTATGTGAGTCAGGGTCTTTACAACTAATTGGAGTAATTGAAAATTTAAGATAAATCAAAAAATGGATGTATTGTGATAGCACCAAAAATTTATTATTATTTGTTAATAGAATTAGAAAAATTCAAGGAATATATTATGATGAATCATCTTCTCCATTATCCATTATTAAATACAATGAAATATTTCTTCCCATAGTAGATTATAAGGACTATTAGACATAAAATATGGTTTTCAAAACATCTTTCTTTAATAGGAAGCACAAGGAAGATGTGTATATGAAAAAACTTAATGTACAAGGATATGGACTTATTATATACATAATCATGAAATTATTCAAGAAAGCACTTCCTTTTACATTTAGGATGTTTTTATAGTTAGTGATTTAGAGAATTGGGACATAAAAGATTCCTTACATTACACGTTGTTACCAAGTGGATACCGTAAAAACAGTTTCCATTTTTTTCAAAATATAAAACATTAAATCATAATACATGATTCATTGACAATTAATCAAAATTTTACATGGATTACTTATTTGGATTACACATAAATTAACATGTGAAAATCCTTTAAAACTTGTGATGAGCACAAAAACTCAGTAACGGATATAAAAAGAAGGAAGGAACACATTTTTCCATGAATACCTGTAACGTATGAAATCATATTCAAAAGTCATACTTATCACATTTATATATATACTTTATTTTTAAAACATGAGATTTCAAAAATAAATACGAACATAATTATAACTATATATGTATCTTGGGGAATTACTTTCCTGATTTTGTAACCATCTTAGCTACCTTATAATTTGCACCCCTCACGGCTACCTTAAAATTTATGAAACCATCATAGTTACACTTGGAGTAACCATACGACTGACCTCCCACATACACATAACCAATTCATTGGAGGGAAATATAGTTCTTTCCCTTCAACATAAACAATTTCCATTAACTGAAACATAATCATTCAACTTTAATAATTCCATAAAAACATAGCATTGAAATATAGTAAACCTAAATGTTAAAATGATTTTAAATGAAAATACACTTACAAATATCATAAAAATAAATAGAAACATAATATAGTTGATGTAATATGTTTATACATTTTAAATTGACATAATTCCACATTTTATATGAAAAACATATCACACAATCAATTTTAATACCACATAAATAATGAATTATGAGGTTTACCCAATGAATGGAAATCGAGTTATGAATTCCCTTACCTCAGGCTTGCCTAAATTCAAACTTGTGTAATATTCTTGTATAATGGTTAAATAATTGTTATCAGTATTTTAAAGATACACGTTTATGTTGATAGCATCTTATATTATCATTTCATAATCTCATTTCACCACTTAATTGTTAGTATTTTGTCCCTTGCACTATTTTAGTTGAGTTCCTTACATGATTTCAATTATTGGATCATGAAGGAGGTTTTGGTCAATGGGAAGTCAAAATTATGAATTGCAATGGAAAGGTATTATAATATTTCCGGTACCATAATTTATTCCATTTATAATTTTTATGTTTTATATGAGGATGATTCATATGTTAAAACATTATTGATGTTCGTTTAGATCATTTTAGTGGTTCTTTGATAATAATGGCCTCATTTTCATTAATAGATTAAAAAAAGTGTAAAAAGAATTACAGAACCATGGATGATACATAATACATATATTATAACCTTTTTCAACCATAAAAATGGTTTCAGGGCCTAATGTGAAAAAATTAGTGGAAATTGAAATTACATCATCCACGATGTCGGTAATTCGACACATAACGAACAATGTTTTTATTCCTTTAATAATTCAGATAAGAGAAGAATAGTGATGAGGAATTTTCCCTAAACATGGGAAAATCTAGATTATACTAGATTCTAGAGAATTCATTCTTCTTGGTTAAGAGGACGTGAGGAAAGTAGAATAAATTAAAGGAATCTAAAAATAGAAGAAAACACGATAAATTTCTCACGAAAACTCAGCTGCCTAACGATGTCAGTTACAATTTCATTAAAATAACTTGATGAGTGTAAGGGAATATCTCATAATTCATACATAATATGTAATTTAAGGTGGTATATTTAATGAAATATACCATCACAATCCAAAGAGAAATGGAAGAGAATAACATAATATTAATGAAAAGAAAGAAAATAAAAGGGGATGATTACAACATGATCTATTCTCCTTGAGATCCTTCATAAGGTCTTTGGATTTGGTCTTTTGGTGTGACCAGATGCTCTATGACGTGGGGGAGATCCTTGGGATGAGTATTGGGTAGGACAAAGTTATGGATCATGGCATAATAGGTGGGGGAAGAAAAGTGGAGTGTCTGTGGTATTTATAGTGGAGGAGAGGGGTTTTTTCAATATTTTAATCATTATTATAAATCATGTGACGTAAAATAGTAATAATAGAATTTTATTTCAAACAAAGTATATTTAAATAACTTATTATGTTTTAAATAGTTTATTTTACTGATAATTTGATTATACGGTATTTTATTGTATTTCACTATTCATTGAAAATTCAAGAATATCAGAAAAATCCCAAATGTTCACCCTAACCATTTATCGGCATGTAGAATTCAAAAATAGAGTCCATTTTATGAAAATAAATTTTTAAATATTATGAATTTAAATTATAAATAAAATCATACTTAATTCAATAATTAACAATTCTAGTTTTATAACTTCTTCTATACCACAATGAAAATTTAACCCAAATGTTATTATTTTAAATCCTTAAGAAAATAAAATAATAATAAAGTTTACTATTTGTTTGGGTAATATTACTATTCATATTACTATTACAAAGTGTATTTTTCTATTGAGTTAAAAAAATGGTAACAATAGACTCAAAATAACATTCTGAGCACAATTACAATTCTAGATGATCAATTTTTTCGAAATTGAAAACATATAAGTGGAAATTTTATTTTTAAAGGCTAATTATAAATATCTATTTAAAACAATGTTTCATGCATTTCAAATTATTTTTAAAACCTTGAGGTGTTACATTATCCCCACCTTCTAGAAATAACATCCTCGCAATTTTATTTACATATTAAACAACTAAGGGTATTTTTCCCTCATAGAATTTTTAGACTCCCATGTTGCTTCTTCATCCAAGTTTTTTCTCCACAAAACCATTCCCTGGTGGATTAATTTATATCACAATACCTATTACCTTTGATCAAAAATCTAAACTGGTTTCTCTTCATAAGCAAGGTTCTCTTTTAGCTGTAGTGCTTCTGGGTTCAAAACATGAGATGAATTTGGCACATACTTTCTCAACATCAAAAAATGAAAAAATTTGTGTACCTACGAAAAACATAGAGGTAGAGCTACTAGGAATGCTACTTTTCCAACATTTTCCAATATTTCAAAAGGATCACGGAATCATGGAATTACCTTTCCTTTCTTACCAAAATGCATCACACTCTTCCAAGGAGAGATTTTAAGAAAAATATGGTCACCAACCACAAAAATGATGTATTTCCTTATGTAATCTACATAACATATCTACCTACTCTTAGATGTCCTCATGTGATGCTGGATCATCATCACTTTCCAACCCACTTCTTCTACTTATTCTGGCCCCATCAACCTTATTTTACCAACATCATCCCAAAACACTAGATTCCAACACCGCTTCCCATACAATGCCTTAAAAGGTGCCATTTTAATATTGGTATGAAAACTGTTATTATAAGAAAACATATATAAATAATGTTTCTGATCCCAACTTTCCTGGTAGTCAATTGACAAGCGCAAAGCATATCCTCCAATTTATGAATAGTTTGTTCTTACTGCCCATCTGATTGAGGATGAAAAGATGTACTGAAATTTAATTATATGCCCAATGACTTCTAAAGTCCCTTACAAAAGATAGAAGTGAACCTGAGATACTGATTAGATACAATGGAAAGAAGAACTCCATGTAACCAAACAATATCCTTGAAGTACATCCAAGAATGGCGATCCAAAGTCATTATATATCAAATAGAATGAAAATTTATAGGCTTATTAATCCAATCAACAATATACCAAATCACATTGTTACCCCAAGAATTCATTCGTCATCCCACAACAAAGTTTGTGGATGCATTCTCCCATTTCCACTCTGGCACTAGCAAAGGCTGAAACGTCCCCTTCTATAACTGCCGATCTGAATTTACATGTTTACATGTCAAAAATTTCATGGTAAAATTTTCAATTTCTATTTTCATTCCATCCCACCAATAATACTCTAGAAGGACTCTATACAACATAGTACTGCATGGAAGAATAAAAAATAGAGAAATATGAGCTTAACACAACAATTCATTCTTCAACTGGGAATCAAAAGTCACACAAAACCTTTTCCCAAATCTAAAAAAACAATATTTATCATGATTAAATTCTTGAAGCCTACCCACTTTAACCAATTATAAATTTTTTATAGATAATGGTCTCCCTTGTGTGCTTGCTTAATGCTATCTGACAATGAAGAATGTACTAAAATCAAAAATATAACAGATGAATTCCCTACACCAACAACTTCTAAGACAAAATTCATCAAATAATTAATCGAGGGATTATGTTCCAAATGTAACATGGTTAATAATGCATGATGTTTTTGACTTAAGGCATCTGAAACTATGTTTTCTTTTCCAGGATGGTAATTGATCATCAAATCATAATCTTTTATTAGTTCATGCCATCTCCTATGCCTCATATTTAATTCCTTTTGAGTGAATATATACTTTAGACTTTTATAGTCAATATATATTTGAAATTTGGCTCCATAAAAATGATGCCTTCAAATGTTCAAATCAAAAACCATAGCTTCCAATTCTAAATCATTTGTGGGATAATTTAAATCATGATATTTTAGTTGTCTGGAATCATAAGAAATTACCTGATCATTCGGCTTCAAAATAAAACCATTTCCCTTCAATGAAGAATCACTATAGATAAAGAAATCGCCATTTTGGGAAGGCAAGGCCAAGACAAGAACATTTACAAATCTCTTCATCAGTTCCTAAAAAAACATCACATTATTTTTTCCAAACAAATTAAAATCCTTTCTGAGTAAACATAGTTATCGGGATAGATAACTGTGCAATGTTCTTAACAAAATGTCGACAATAACCTGCTAACCAAAGAAAACTACAAATCTTTGTAACATTTGTGGAAATAATCCCTTCATCGACTAATTTTGTTTTGGGAGGATCAACTATTATTCCATCCTTATTTACAATGTGCCCATGAAATGAAATATGTTGAAACAAAAAAATCACACTTTCTTAATTTTATATACATTTTCTGTTCTTTTATGGTTTGTAAAATAACCCTTATATGTTTTTCATGCTCTTTTTTTTGAAAATACAAGAATGTCATCAATAAATACAACCACAATCTTATCCAGGGACTCATGAAATAATCTATTCATAATATTCATGAATACAACAGGTGAATTAGTTAACCCAAAGGGCATGAAAAAAAATTTATAATACCCATATCTACAACGAAAGGTTGTTTTTGGGATGTCATCTTCCATCACCATCAACTGATGGTATCTGGATCTCATGTCAATCTTGGAAAACTACTGACCTGCCTAGAGCTGATCATACAACTCATCGATATGAGGTGAAGGGTATATTTTTTAACAGTGATGTTATTCAAAGTTAAAAAATCAATGCAATGTCTCATGGAACCATATTTATTTTTAGTGAACAAAACAGAGGATCCCCATAGTGAAGTTCTATGATGAATGATGCCTATTGAAGCAAATACTGCAACTGATTTTTCAGTTCAATAAACTCTATTTGAGCAATATGATAAGGGGGTTTTGAAATTGGATTATCATCAAGAACTAAGTCAATTGTGAATTCAACTTCCCCATCAGGTATGACACTGGGTAACTCATCAGGGAAAACATCAAGGTATTCATTTACCACTAGAACATTATTAATCTGAATAGTTCCTTTTTCTTTGACAATATGATCAAGATAAATTTCATTTCCATATTTAATAGTTTCTCATCTCTTTGGTATGTTATCAATTGTATGGGTTCTTTCTTGTGTACAAATTGAAACACTTTCTGAAAAATAACTTCTTTAGATCTACAATCAATCTTTGCATGATAAACAGATATCCAATCCATTCTATGAATAACATCAAACACGACTAAGGGTAAAACAACAAGATTTTCATGTAAAGTCATTCCTCATATCAAAATATAATGATAATTATAATTCCTTTTTCATATAATATTTCCCCCTGGTGGTTTAACCAAAATTTTGGTCTCATTTGTTGAGTTGATATTTCGAATTTACCAAAAAAATTCTTAGAGATAAAGGAATGTGTAGAACCTGTATCAAAAAAACATTAAAAAAATGAGTGAACTAACAAAGTACATGATACAACTTCATTAAATAAAACAAAATCTGCTGACGTGGTTGCAAAAGATCGCACTACAACTTTCTACTTATTCTCTGGCTTCTTTGAATCATATAGATCTCTCTTTGGGCATGCATTTTCATAGTGACCCATCTCAACACATATAAAACACATTACATTTTGTTATTAGGATTAGTCTTTGGACCATTTTCGTTACAATCTCGGGCCATATGTCCAATATTACCACATTTAAAACACTTCCCAGGTTTTCAAAGACATTTTCCCAGGGTGTTTCTTACCACACATTTTACCAACTGGATATAGTATTTTCTGACCATCAGATTTATTTCGTTGATTTTTACCCATCAATTGCCACCTAGACCTCCTCTTTTCCTTATTTCCAAAATTCACGTGATCCTCAGCAAACTCCATCTATACCATATCATCACATCAGAAAAGTTTCTCATAAATTTTGAATTCATAGGAGGCTAATCCCATTCGATACCTTTGCTTCAGTCCTGAGTAAAAGCAGTTAATATTGCTATCAAGATCCAATATAAGATTTTGAGCATACGTTGCTAGTCATGTGATGTTTCCTTTATACACAACCATTGAATCTTCCTACTTTTTCATAAATTCAAGGAGTTATGTCTCTATACTATGTCGCACAACCTTAGGAAATATTTTTCATGAAAAATACATTTGATGTCATCCTACTCTAAAACATTAAATTCCACTCTACCGATGATATTCCTTAACATTGACCACCACTGATCATATTCACTTTCAAAATGACAAATGGTAAGACTTTCATCTGATTGTATAAACATCCCATAACATTGAATATCTTTTAAAGGGATTTGAACCTTCCTTCAGCTATTACTAGGACATAAGATCCATTGAATGAAGGAGGGTGTTGTGTCATAAAATGTTAAAATAATATCAACTTCCATTGTGGTACCTCTATTTGTTCTCTTGCATGGATTCCCCCAACATTTATTGGTTTTTTAGTTGAGCCATTACTGTCACAAACTTATTGGTTCCGATCCCTACCATTATGGGATGGAGATTTGGAAGGACGTTATTCTGTCAGTGCATTTCCTCTTCATCTTCCCTGTTTCATCTATGGAAAACCATTCTGATCAAACATAACATAGATGAAGCAACATTTTAATATTTATATTCTATAACATTTCAAAATAATAATATAGCGAAAATGATTTCTCGTATTCTCTTACCATCACCCTAACCTATAATGTTATCTAAACCATCCTCTAATAGCAACTATAAGGACCCAAAATTATTATATACATATTCAAGAAATTAATCAATAAAGCACTTACTTTTACATTGAGTATCATTTCATGTTTATAGATTTAGAGAATTGGGACATAAGACATTCATAACATTACAAGTTGTCACAGAGTGGATTCCATTAAAACCGTTTCCATTTTATTCAAAATATAAAACATTAAACCTTAAAACATGATTTCATGATAATTACTCAACATTTAACAGGGATTCCTTATTTTTTTACACATCCATTAACCTGTGAAAATCATTTAAAACATTGGATGAGCACAAAAACTCAGTACAAGATAAAAAAAGAAGGAAAGAACACATTAGTCCATGAATACATGTAACGTATGAAATCATTTTCAAAATAAGTACTTATCAACTATATGTATATATATACATGATTTTTGAAACATGATATTTAAGAAATAAATAAGATTAAATGTAGAACCATAAATGTATCTTGGGTCTTTACTTTCATAATCTTGTTACCATATCGGCTACCTTAAAATCTATAACCTTCACGGCTACCTTAAAATTTTTGTAACCATCGTAGTTACAAATGGAGAAACCATACGGCCGACCTACAACTTACACATACCCAATGCATGGGAAGGAAATATAAGTCCCACTCTTCATATTAAAAAATTCCCATTAACAAAAACATTATCATATAACATGAATAATTCCATAGATATAACGCAATAGAATTTCGTAAAACTGAATTTTAAAAGAGGATTTTAAAGTAAAAACCCCTTATAAATATCATACAATTGAAGGGAGACTTAATATAGAGGATTGAATATATTCATACACTGTTAATAGAAATAATTAAACATTGTATAAGAAATACTCATCGCACAATAAATTTTAATACCACATAAATAACTACGTATAAGGTTAACCTATTGAGTGGTAATCGAGTTAAGAATCCCTGTACCTTTGGCTTGTCTTACATCATACATTTTTAAAAATTTTGTATAATGGGTAAAAGATTGTTTTTATTATTTTAAAAAAACATGTTCATGTTTATAACAACTTATATAATCATTTAATAATCCTATTACACCCCATAATTATTAGTATTGTGCTCCTTGCACTGTTTTTGGTGTGTTCCTTACATGATTTCCATGATTTGTTCATGATTGATGTTCTTGTTGATTGGAAGATAAAATCCAGATTTGGAATGTAAAGGTATTTAAATATTTACAGTACCATAATTTATACCATTTATCATTTTTTATATTTTAAATGAGGATGATTCATATGGTAAAACATTAATGATGTTTGTTTCGATCATTTTCGGGGTTCTTTGAAAATAGCGACCTCATTTTGTTTTTTAAATTAAAACCATGACTAAAAAAGAATTTCAAAACCATGGATGATACATAATACTTATATTATGACCTGGTTGAACCATAAAAATGGCTTCATGTCCAGACATGAATTTATTAATGGAAATTGAAATCACATCATCCACGATGTCAGCAATTTGACACATCACGGACAATGTTTTTATTCCTTGAATAAGTGGGAGAGGAGAAGAATAATGATGGGGAATTTTCCATAAACATGAAAAAATATAGAATATAATATATTATAGTGCTTTCATGCATCTTGTTTGAGAGTGGGTGTGGAAAGAAGATTAAAATAAAGGAAATGTGAAATAATGTCAACTTGATAAATTTCTCACGAATATTCGTCAGCCTAACGACGTCTCTTAAAATTTCATAAAAATAGTTGGATGATAGGACAGAGATATCTCATCATTCATAATGTATATGGAAATTAAGGGGGGATGTTCGATTAAATATCCCAACATAACCCAAAGTTAATGGAAGAGAATAACATAAAATGAAGGAAAATAATGAAAATAAAAGAGGACGTATACCTCTTTATCTCTTCTCCTTGAGATCCTTCATAAGGGCTTTGGATTTGGTCTTTCGGTGAGAAAAAAAGATATAGGACTTGGGATGAGCCTTTGGAGCTGTACTTCTAAGAACTTAGGTATGTTTCCAGGCTTAAGAGTTGTGGGAAGAAGAGGGGAGTAAGTGTGGTATTTAAAGTGGATGAGAGACGGTGTTTTTTAATTATTTTAATCATTATTATAATATTTTTGCCCAAGATTATTAATTGACTTAGTTAATGTGACCTAAAATAGTAATAATGGAATATGAGTTCTAATCAATAGGCCTTACATCACTTATTATGTCATTAATTTTGTATTTTACTGATAATTTGATTATACCGTATTTTATCATATTTCACTATTCATCAATAATTCACGAATTTCAGAAAAATTCAAAAAATTCCCCCTAACCATTTTTTGATGTGTAGAATTCAAAATTTAAGTCCATTTTGTGAAAATAATTTTCTAAATATTATTAATTTATTTTAAAATAGAAGCATACTTAATTCAAATATTAACAATTATAATTCTACAACTACTTCTATATCACAATGAAAAATTAACAAAGATGTCGTTATAATAAATAATTAAGAAAATAAAATAATAAGAAAATTTACTATTCATTAGTGTCATATTATAATTCATATTACTATTTAAAAGGGTATGTTACTATTAACAAAAAAATCAAGTTGGTTCCAATAGACTCCAAATAACACACTGAACACAATTGTAGATGACCGTTTTTCAAAATTCATAACATTGAAGTGGTAAATTTATTTTTAAAGGCTATTCATAAATATCTATTTAATACAATGTTTCATACATTTCAAATTATTTTTAAACCCTTGGGGTGTTACATAAATGGATTGAAACTCAATGAAATTTTAAAAAGTTATGAATGATATATAAACCCCATTTAAACTTAAATAAATCTACCAGATCATTGAATATTTATTTCAATGACAACATAAAATAATTTATTTTTTTGGAAATAATGGGGTCCATGTGTTTATAAGACGTTTAGTTAGGTTATTTTCATTTTCATAGTTGTAAAAGGTTATGATATAATAGTAATTATGAATTAGATAATTTCATTACAAGAGTCATAGAAATGGTTCATAAAGTGCTTCTATATTAAGGACATAAGTGAAGAACCCAGCATGATAAGGATAAATATAATGAGTTATAGATCAATTATGATACTTGGAGTATGTCAAATTACATATATTGGCATGGTACTGAAGATGATTTCTATGGAACAATCCAAGAGGGGAGTGGTTGTAGTTTCATTGGGTAAATATCATTCCTCGAAGATGTTTCCACATATATAGTAGTAAATAGAGAGAATGATTAAAATATCATATGATTTTATGATATAATCATTCATTTATGTGATGATCTGTAATATTCTTGATGTTTTCTGGGATTTGAGTAAGGAGGTTTGATATCAATCTAAGACATGTGAACAATATATGACTATTATTAAAGTAATCTATTAGTTTCTAAAGTGAATGAAGGATATGATCATTTTGTATGAAGGATACGAAGAGATGTTCATTATGGATTTTATATATTCTATCATTCAAAAAGATAATAATAATATCATGTTATAATTTGGATGTGTACTTTTTCCTGACAGAGGAGCTGTGAGATGTAATATTAGAAAGCAACCATTTATCTCCAATTTTATAGTGGATTCTAATTATATTGTGGCTTCTGGTGTAGTCAAGGAATTAGTTTTGATTCAAAACATTATTTAATAGTATAATGTTGTTCCAATATTTTAAGACCCTATCACATTTCACTATGATAGCACAATAGTAGTGGATCTCTCCAATAATATTGGGCCACAACAATTTAAAATTAATATAATTCAATTGATTCATCTATTGAGGTATTTTTATTAATGATATGAAGTTATAGTGAGTAGATTATCTATAATTGAAATTGTGGAAGACCACTTGATAATGTATATGTCATTGTAATTGAATGACTATCATGTGAGGAAATATTGAATAATGGGCTTTAATAATTTGATAAAGTGTAAGTTGGAGACTATTGGAGGTGGTTCCCAATAACCAAATTTAATGTACATGATTACATGATTTCATTTCCTTTAACATTAATGTTTTTTATTATCACATGATGATTATTCCATTTCAGGACACATTTTTTAATAATTTCATAAGGATACATGCATCATGAAAATGCATATCACTTACCCACTATGATGAGATTCATTATGTTATATTACATGATTCTTTAAGCCAATGATCTATAGCATTAAGATATTGTCTAACAGGGAACAAATGATAAATGTTATTAAGTTTAGGAGGCTCATAAGACATTTACATACCTTCTCATGGTATTCTTTCTAGTTAATCATTAACAAATTAAGTTAGGAGAGTAGAGCCATTCATAAGAAACATACATATTATATGTCATTGGATGTTCCTATCTATAGATGTGTGTCTTGACCTATATAATTTAAAAATATCATAAATAACTTTCATAAGTCACATACATTTATGTATTGAAATAAATGACGAAACCACATAATCGCGATGAGGTATAATATATTGGTTTCATATTAAGTGATATTACATTAACGGATGATGTGAGAAAGGATTTATCCATTTTTTTTATAAAAGAAAGTTTATATCCCAATACCATTTATAGAAATTCAACTTCTCGGATATATCCATGGAATTATTGTTTAGTTAAAGTGTTCATTTTTAATAACATCAATGAACGATATATGAAGCACGTTTGATGATGACATAAGTACTCGAACAATATGATTATAAATATAATGATAAAGAGATTATATTAAACATTAATCATTTATAGGAGGTTGTATGCCATTGGGATATTAACATCATTCTTTATGGGTTCCATAGCTTGTCAATAGACTCTAACATAGGAAATTAGGAATATCAAACTATTTCTAGTGAAAAAGAGGCCTATATAGTAAAAAATTAAGTGTTTTAGCAATCTTGTTTGAATTAGATATTGAATTTTACAAGATAGAATAATTCTTTACCTCACTTTATGTTTTAATAATTATTTAGATTTGGTTGATCACTATGATTTATAAACATGTTATTTGATTGAATATTTGAGTAAAATAATAATAATAAATATTTATTTTAAGCATTTGAATAATATAATATTCATTTCATTTATCGATTAATAATGTTGTGATATTTATTTATTAAATAAATAATCATTATTCAATAACTGGTAAATGGCGAGGAGGGTGGGAGGACCATGCTCAATGTTGTGGGTATCATATGCATGTTTCCAACCACGAACCTTCAAAAATGAATATCTAGAAATAATAAATTACAAAAACACACTTGATATGCCCAATGTAAAGAGATACGATTTCTAAAGACCAAGAGAGAGTTATAGATTTCATAATTTTTCTCTCTCCTTTTATTTCATAAAAATATAAAAAAAATCAGGGATTCTTTAAGTGGGTTTGGCTATGATAAGCCGCGAATTACACAAGTGATTGGGATCAGTCAGGATGTCCTTCACATATCATGTGGAGAAATTCAAAGATTTCAATACATATGTAGATCAAAACTGGAGGTATTTTTCAGTTGAATCCTATAGAATAATGATTATAAAAATCATTGAAGTATACTAGATCATCAATGATGAAAGAATTACTTGTTCAAGTAATTATATATCATCTCCTAAATTAATTAAATATTGCTTTATAGGATCCTCATATTCAAGTACTAATATTCTAGAAGTAAATATATGTTTAAATATATTTTATGTAATTTCATTCATTGGGTAAAATATATTTCTATTCAAAAATAAACACTAAAAGACGAGTTGTCCATGCCATAAGGGCTCATTCAGTGTGACAAAAACATATAAATATAAACTTATTAGTTGAGATTACATAATTTTAAAAGTTAAATTTAATTTTTTATATGGTTTTGATCAGTTACAATAAATTTATATTTGCAAAATAGTTCTCTATATTCAACCCATTTGGTATATGTGTTTTACCACTACAGTCATATGATATGGACATCGATGCTTGTGTTTTTATCCATTATTATGTAAAAAATACCATTCATGACTTCTTATAATTTCCATCAATTAATTTGATAGGATTTTTTTGGAAATATATGTATTAATTGAAGATGATTTATTTTTGTGATTACATGAAAAAACTATTATAGTCTTATGGTGTTTTAACTTGTTTATAATGTTCTTATTTTATGTATTTTTTATAAAATTATTGGGAATATAAATTATTTTTCATTATCTGACCAATTAATTGTTACCATGATAATTCAAATGATTTTATTTGATTTTATAATTATTTTTCATTTTTATTTGAAGTATTTTATACAAATAATGGTTTATCTTTTTGATTAATAAGATATTTTTGGATTATTTTACCATGAATTTTATCTTTTCATTATTACTATTTAGGAGTATAAAAATGTGACTATTTTGAAATGTGAAAGTTTATTATCATGGGTAAAATTATTCATGTAAACATGGGAATGTGAAAGTTTAATAAAAGAGGTGAAATTTTCTTACATTATTTCTTATTATCGATTTATAAAACATCAAAAATCCTTTGAGTAGAATATTTGGGGTTCTAGTGACATGTTCTTCCAAGGTAATGATTTTACACTGATAAGTACCATTAATTTATATTTCATCATAACTACTTAAATTTCTAAACTATGATCTCACTATTCCAAGGTAGGATACATTGATGGGGCTTTGATGAGGAAATTCATTTATGTATACGGTCAAATTGTTCCTTACATGACGGTTCAATTTTTGTGGTCCAGGATTAAACTATTAGATCCTAGAGTTATTATACCATATTTAATTGTTATTTATTTAATTATTTATATTTTTAAATTTCAAATGATTTGTATAATTATGGTTTGGAAATTAATCTGTTATGTTATTCACTTTCATACAAAGATTCCATATTAATAAATAAGCTTGTTAATATTATTTTGCAGAACAAATTAATTACTACATACATGCTCTATTTATATAATCATTCCTTATTTTTTCTATTATTATTCTCTTAAAACATTGAAATTTTAATACTAATATTATGTAAAATAATTGGACATTTTCTTAAATTTAAATTAATGATTTAATTCCACTCTCACTTGGAATGTGTAGGGTGGTGATAGAGAATGATCATGTTCACTACATAATACCCTAATTTATTCTATTTATATCATAGATGAGGATTTATATATTTTCCATTAAGTATTTTTTATTTTTTTGGTTCATTATTATTTAATAAATGAAATAGGTGATTTTATCTAATTGTCTGAAGCTTCATAAATTTTTTTTTCTCATTAGGTTTGAGAAGTCTATCTTATTGATGGATAATGCTAAATTAACAAAATAAAAATGATATATTCTTATATAAATATTATAAATGGTTAAATACTTCCCACATATTATCAGAAATTAATTTGGAACATAAGATATTTTATGGAGATATGAAACATGTTATAAACCCTGTGGAATGATAGTTTTCACATCAGTTAAGGGTATCGATATTGGTATGTTATAATCATCCACGTAAAAAACATTCATAGTGAATAATCCATTTCAACACATCCACATTCCAAAATATAGAGAGAAATTTATAAAATTAAATTCTATGTCACCAAATCCACATTCATTTGTTCATATTATCTCATTATCTATACAGAAAATGATAATACGACTACAAAATAAATTAAGTACTAATACAACTACAATTATGACAATTTTATTATAGTTTAGATAAAAAACAAATAATAATTATATATTGGAACAACTAAAAAACAATATCTATACTAGGAATATATTATTCATAAATCACTACAACAACCCTTTAAATTACATCACCATTTTAGACAACATGTATTGTCTCTATCCCATTCTACATGAATGTTAAAAATCGATGACTAATTTAACCAACACTATACTTCCTGATATGAAAGTGGCTACTGAATAGTGGGAAGGATATTATATAGTATTGGCGATAAAATTATATCTATTATAATCCATATGTTTAATGCTCAAATATATAAATAAATTATAATGATTTATCCATATTTCAAACACACCTAATACACATGGAGGCAACCTGGTGCTGTAATAGATATCTTATTGTCCAATATATGACTGTAATTTATAATATATGATGAGTTGACATAAAAAACCATTACAATATTGAACTAATATATAAAATAATTAGGAGTCAGACCTTGTGGATGATTCTTATTTTTAAAATAAGTAAAATAATGGGCAATTGGCATTGAAATTTTTTAGATATTAATTGCATACTAAATCAATGAAAAACCTGTAATTACTTATCAAAGAAACATAACTTCATATCTTAGAAGATATATAGAATCCAAAAATTAAATATATAGGTCTACAAACATATAAATAAATCTATTCCTTATATACTAGCAACGACAGAGACTAAAGTCCCTACATGATTCCCCTACATTTAATTAGTAACTATGTAATATAGATTATGTTTATTTATGTGTAAATATGTTGATAGTTTAACTAAAACCACATATAAACCCCCATGCATGCACATATAATATCATTACACCTATGTATCGTCAGGTAGAATAAGACAGATTCTAAAAAAATACAGATACATGAAATACCTAATAGAATCATAGAAAAATAGAGATACTAAACATTTCATATATCTCATTAGAATCAAAGTAATGAGACCTATTACATATATAATGACTCATTCAAATGAGTATGCTATGAAACCATAGTCATATACTAGATTATCAAGGAACTAAATAAAATATATCACTTGAAATATTGAACACTGAATGAAAATTATGATCTAGAAATCAAATAAGGCACAACCACTAATGATATTAATTGAATAAAAAAATTAATATAGGCACTAAAATGTGTCATAAAGATATAAATAATAATATAAAAAATTTCATTATAAAATAATTCATAAAATAAAGAATAAGGATAAACTGTAACAAAAAAATAACCTATCACTCACAACATTTCATATTTCACCTTAGTTATCCTCAACAAAACTATCATCTAGATTACCTATGTGGAACCTCTATATTAGAGCCATATATCATAGGATTTCTTTGGTTTTGGATACCATTGAAATTTATTATAGAATGATGAATATATATGAATACGTTGGATCTAATTTCATTCGTCATCATCAAACATCTCACCCCAGTAATACAAGACTGGGTTTATCTAGTGTTAGGGATTGAAATAGTGCTCAGTAAAGGCACTGTAAAAACCCCCTTTTTCGGTGCCAAAAAAAGTTCTATCAAAGGTTGTATTTAACTACACTAAAAATTCACTATTAAAGGGGGGCCCCTTATCAGTACTTTTTTATAAGCATTGATATTGGACAACACTTTATTAGTACTACTAGAAAAGAATTGATAATGGGGGTTGTTAATGAGTTCTTTTTTAGAGAGAACTGATAATTACTCCCCCTTTATCAAAATATTTTTACTAGCACTGATATATGATATATTTCCAAAAAAATTATCTCATTAAGAATAATATATAAATATATAATATATTTATATTTATATGAAAATATAAATATATTTATACTTATATAAGTATAATATATATTTGTTTAAATATGATTGACATAAGGATAAATAGAAATATAATCTTAATATGTGTTATATTTAGGGACAATGACTTACAAAATACTTGATAAAATATTATTAATTTATAGTTTTCTAATTAAGAATGATTAGTAATAATTTAATAACAATTCAATGTTAAAAATCATGGAAAAAATAAAATATAAAATATTAATTGAAAATTAACTCAAACATCAAATGACAATAAACTTTGATTTGTGTGTGAATTTGGGATCTACCACATATCTAATCAAAGCATGCAATGTGGTATACCCCATAACAATTTTTGGGACACTTGCCTCATTGTTTAGGCACAAAATCTTAGATGGCCTCCAAAAATGTTTTTTAGTCAGGGTACCCCAATCTTTTCACATTTGCCAGATTTAAGGCATGTTCATGGGTGTCTTATTTCCCTTTTCTAGTGGGGACTGGATTTATTCTTAGGGAGTACATTAATATAGATTTTATGGTTTTAAAATCTAATGTAGTTTCACAATTTATTTTTATTTATAATTAAATATATTCATAATGATTTATATTTACTTATAATAAATAACTTGTATAAATACATATATCAACATATATATATATATATGTATTTATAAATATATAAAATAAATATAAATTATTCATTTTATTTAATGTAAAAAAATTATCAAGTTTATTTACCATAAAAAAAATAAAATATTTTGTATATATATACAAATAAAAAAATTATATATATAAAAAAATGAGTGTCAATAATTAATAAACACGTTCATATTTTATGTGTTCTAGTATATATGAATTCATACATATTATAAATATGTATTTATAACAATATGTAATGATTTTTAAATTATATAAATATAGTTATAATGTTTTTATATACCTATATATGAGTATAAATTAACAAATATATATTTATATTATATTCTAGTGTATGTAAATGAATATCATATATAATATATTCAAATAAATATAAGTATATATATCACAAACACAAGAATTTCACACATGTATTAAAATATAAGTATATGAAAATATGAATGAGAAATATATATGTATATATATATATTGAAATATCATTAAATAGACTTAAAACCCATAATGTTTTATGTTAAAGGCATTCCATATTCCCAGGAGAGGTGCATGGTTCAAATCATGTTGGGCACACATGAGGCTGGAAATTTGCAATTGGATGATAAAAGGGGTGGTGGGGATAAAAGAAATAATAATAAGGGGGATATTAAAGGTGTTGTGGAAGAACATCTAAAGGGTAGGGTCTCATGGTGGTCCAAGAAAATAAAACTTTTCCACCGCTATTCGTGCTGATAAAATCCTAGTTCTTTTAACAGTTCTCTATTAGTCTGCAATTTTAATAAATGATAAAGAAAAAATCTAGCAATGTTTAAGGCCTCTTTTGTAGTATTTCCATGTGCTTTATTGCCATGGTTTTATCCTATTGAAGAATATATAAACTGAAGAGTCCGACATAGATCGTATTGTCACTTCCCTTGATATGTTTTCCCTTCCCTCGCATATCAAAATTTATAATCAAACTTTGTTTAGTAGACCATCTATAAGATCACTTTTAGGAGATAAACCTTCAGGTTGGTCGGAGTGACAATCACATTAGGGGGGGAGTGAAAATGAGTTCATAACAAATATTTTTATTGACTACTAGTTTAAATAAAATCCCACAACATAAATTAAATTTTCCCACATAATAAGAAAAATAATTTAATATTATTTTGAACTCTTAAAATATTTATTTATGTTTTATTAGTGATCTATTAAAACAAAATAAATATTAATTTAACATATGAAATAAATTTACTCGATCATATGATTATATAATCCTCAGATATTATTATCATTAAATGTAGGTTTGTTTTACAGATTCAAACAAATATCATTTAAATCATTGTAATGAATGAAACAAAATAAAATCACATAATGAAATACAACAAGGGGTTCAGTCTCAAGTAAAAAAATAATCCCCTCCACTTAGAAATCACCCACTACATAGAAAAATATATAATTACAATATGATCCAAAACCTAAATCAAGTATACTTAGAATAGTTACGATATGGTCTAGGTCATGCAGGGACCTCTTCCACAATAAAAATTGGAAAAAAAACCAATAAGACCATAGACTAACCTTTCCCACAAACACGTTGGTATAAAAATGAAAAGAGGGTTACTATAATATATAGTATTCTCCATTTACGGTGAAAAATATATTTCTTGTTTATAAAAAAGATAAAAAAACACTGCTACAAATAAATTGAAGAAAATATAATGATAAATAAAAAATATTGAAGAAGATATTGTTTCTAGGTCTGGTGTTCCCTATATGATTAAGTCTCCATAGATGTTACTTATAGATGATATGATGTTTTTTCACTAAAATTATATCTAAAATAGATCATTTTCAATATCCATTATTTCTGACTACAGGAAAGTATTTTTACATTCTATAACCACCACTTATTCATAGTGAAAAAAAGTAATGATGTACCATGTCATATCTTCTCGAATGATCCTTCGTTCATTAATCTAGTATATATTTACTTATGAAAAGCATATGAATATATATTCACACAAAGGAAACTACTTTCAATATAATCATTACAAGGAGGGAAGGAAAGTACATTTAAAGAACAATAATCATGATCCTATGTATCCCTATACTGAGCTATAACATAGACTTTAAGGTTACCAACAATAGTCATGAATATAATTATAAAATAACTCTGGTAAGTATTTATGGTAAAATATATATCAATAGAATTTAATTAAAATTACACATAAAAATGATGGTGGTTCATGGATATTAGTGATTAAGGACAATGATAAATCAGGATGTCAACATGTAGTGTGGAATTATGTCTTATGGTGGTGACTAATGATTAATGGTAGGTCATCTGCTGGTGACTCATTCAATGAATCTAGGTAGATTCTTGCAGTGACTCATTCTCATTGGTGATTCAATATTGAAGGTAAGTTGTCTTCCAGTACACATTATGTCTAATGATAGGTCATCCTCTATGGTGACTCATGATCGAATGTAGGTCATACCCAATAGTGATTCGTGTCTAATGGTTGTTCATCATCAATTATGATTCATAATCAGTGGTGAATCATCTTTGGATGTGGGTCGTTCTCAGTGGTATGTCTTTTTTATTAGTTAATCATTACTAACAATGACTTATCTCCATTAGGGACTTAACTCTGGTGGTGACTCATTTAAACACTAAGTTATATATAATAAAATAATTCTTTATAAAATAAAATTATATCATAAAATAGTAAAGGCATTAAAAATATAATTAACAGCATTTGTAATCATTAAGACAAGGTGGTGTCAACAATCACCCCCTTTTTGATGATAAAAAATATGGAATTCTTAAAACCATATAAAGAATATAATTTGGCGTAAAATATATCTTTTAAATAATTAAAAATGCTAATGGATGGGTTTTAACACAATGTTTAAAACATTAAAACAAATGGTAAATTAGTAAACATCTTATCTTGTATATTAAATTAAAATTTTATCAATGGTATAGTGCCAAAAAAATAACATAAATGGAAAATAAAAGTCACAAAATAGTTTTTTAAAATATATTCGATAGTTATTTAAATCCTTTTGGGAATATCAAAAAATGAATATAAAACCCATGATTTTTGAAGAGAAAAAGATGAATAAGAAGAGAATGCATAATAAAGTCAAAATTGATTACATTATATCCCCAAAATAATGTTACAAGAAACTAACTATCAATAAAAAATTTCTATTATCATCTTCAAAAAGACTAGGTACTGGGTAACGAAAGTGTTTCTCTCTTAATAGAGACAGGGTCATAGAGGAAGTGGTGGAGGGAATGTATGTAGTGGCTATGGGGATCGAGGTAGAAGAGGGATTATATTTGATGATACCTAACTGAAGGTGTTATAATTCATACTTAGGAGGCAGACTGAGAAGCTAAAACTGTGGAGGAATATAATAATTTTTTCCTTGAAAATATCTGTTTTGAAAAAATATTTTTCAATGGCTGGAGGAGATAAATGAGTAGTCATATTTATGCCCTCATTATCTATTACTGTAGTGACTAACAAGTGGAGAAAATGATTCAATATATTAATTAAATCAAGGATAATGTTTTCTCCCTAATCCATGGATCTAATAAAACCCTTCCTTTCCATCATAAACAACATTAGCATAAGAATAGTCACATTTAACTAAATAAATTTCTCATAGAGTATTGGGTAACTTGTGTTAACTTATGATTCTCATCATGAAACATGATGTGAAATTTTAGTTCTTGACTAGTGTAAATCCTCAGAAGATAATACTTAATGGCCTGGGTAAATTTTCTCGATGATGTTTGACATCATTTAAGAAGTCCATTAGATTCTTATTGGCATGATCAATATTAATTCTGATTTATCTCAGACTCTCTATAGGGGAAGTAGGAAGATCTTCCATTGTGTTATCAATATTGTCTATAAAAACTGTCAAATTCATCTTTATATCAAAGAATATAGGGGGTAACTCAAAGTATAATCCATTGATGAATAGTATCCATCCTCTCTAACAAATAAGTCAAACTCTCAGTAAAATATGACTTTATCTCTTCCATCATAGTTCTGATAGAGTTAAACGAAATCGTTTAACTCATGTTCTCTATCTTATCCTCTATAAAAGGATGAAAAATTGTTGGATGTATATGGAATAAAAATAGCTTAAAAAGGTGTTTATCATCTCTCTCACTGAGCTAGGTGGAAAGAGGTTCATATATCATCAAAATACTCTAAAAAGAAAAAATCAGCCTTTCTCTGAAGGGCTCTAGGCGTAGTATTGAGATAAAATCTACATGAATAAAATGAGAAACAATAGTAAAGGGTTTTCTTATTATTTGTAATAATATCCTTAGAAGTCTCAGGCCTGGTACTAACATCAAATAAAAATTTCTCAATCTATCCTATATCATCTATCTACTAAAACATTGTTCTTTAGGATCCATACCACATCGAGCTATGATTGTTGGTCCACCATGAATCCCATAGGATCTATATCATCTTAGGAAAGGGTAGAAGTTCCAACATGATTTGGTGGAGATATCTTAACAACATCAGAATCAGAATAAAGTAACTCAATCCTCACCAAACCAGTAAATATTTCATATTCTTGAAATCCTGATATATCCATCCAAGATGAAGAAGAAACTAGATGATCAACATTGGAAGGATCAATTAGTTGCTAACAAACATAATAGTTTCCTCCCCCTCAACAGATTTTCTCCCCTCATCTCTATCAAAAAATATCATCAATAGCATCTTGAAAAATACTATTTCTCTCCTCTTACATAAGAATCAATATAAAATCCTATATAATAAAAATGTGCCCATGTAATTTATTTATTGTATGGATAACCATGGTCAGATCCACCATTACCACAATCATCTCAGTAATTTTCATCTCTATTATCATAATCAACATTTCTACTATCCTTATAACATCCATCTACATTTCCATTATATTTTTGTGAAATATAAAACATCATAATAAGGATTATATGAAGAACTCATGCACTTTTCATATCCAAACACTTCAGGTTTTTCATCATATCATTAACTTATAAGAATTTATCTAGCATGATGTGATCAAGGAGTATTGGAATGTTGAAATGTGATAGATTGGTTCTTAGTTATGTCCATATCACACCCCAATTAAATGGGTAAATCTTATTCTATAATCCCTTCATCATCCACATATGTTTCATTATCTTTATAAAAAAATCTACCACCTAATCATTCTCTAATCCAATGATAAAAAATGTTCTTTTTCCTGGTAAGCTGATCCTCGACATTAAAGTACTCATCAATTTTATAGACATAATCAACCCACTTCCTCATCAATGGTTCTAATTAATATTCATTATTATATATATGAAATTATTTAATAGAAATCAAATACACTTCAAATATAAAACAACATCATCCTAAATTAAACCATTATCCTCAAGCATGGATCAAATAATCTTTGAAAAAAATAAGAGATTTAGATCTAGAAGATGTCATTCACATGTCCATCAGATTAACCAAAAAATACCTACACATGTCGATTCTATCTATTCATGTCTTAATTTATTGATGAAACACATAATTGTATATCATCTTTTAGAAATAAATGTTTTACAAGAATAACATCTGTTGTATATATGTAAAAAAATGACACACGCCATATAACTCAGTCTCAACATGTTTTCCGATATTTCTGTCTCATATAAGAACTACCAAAGAATTATAATACACAAAATAATCATTATATCTAGGAAATGACCTATGATAGTAATTTTATATGCTAACATGAGAAACATTAAATCATTTAACTCATTTAATTGAATAAAATTTTACCTTCTACTCAATAATAATGACAAAAATTTAGTCGCCATTTTATCCAAAAATATAATCGACATATAGGTAAAACTGTTGTACCATATAGGGTATAATTATATATAATTTTTTTATAACCTATCCATCCATCACTGGTCTTGTGTAGCATTATTCAGGAATGATTTTCTTAAAAAACCAACTTATCATATACTTCCTTCTTAGAAAAAATTGTGTGATTTATTAGTTGTGTGTTTAGCTTCTTGACTGTCGACTTTATCGATCCTCCTAGTGAATTCTTCAAAAGTTGATGCTTCTTGTGAGTTGACTCAAGATCACTCTTCACTCTTACCATTGAAATCAGAGTCTATGGGTCATGTAGGATTGAGGGAAGTCGAATGGTTGGGATAGAAAGGTTGTAGGGAAACTCAAAGTTCAAAATGTGCAAGAAAGTGTGTCTAAAATAATCTATAGAAAAGATTTATATAATATAAGAATTTATAAATCAAAAAATGAGTAATTAATTTAATTTAAAAAGAAATATATTTAATATAAAAAATAGAAATGAAAATAATAAACCAATGACGAGTCGTCTCTAATGGTGGGTTGTTACAATGATAGGTAATTTCATATAGTGGGTAATTTCCGGTAGTGGTCAATTTCCACTAGTGGGTAATTTTTAATGGTCATATTTACCATGCCTAATTCACATTTTATTTTTTAAATAAACCAGAAATCAGTGTCTTATGGAAAATATCATCAAGATGATGTTCAATTCGTATAAATTCAAGAGTTATTTCTCCCTTTTGAAAATGATCTCACAAAAATTGATATCCTACATCAATGATATTTATTATTTTTTGAGTCATATGATTATTAGATATATTTATTATGCTTGTGTTGTCAAAATTTATCGGTAAATGTCTTAATTGATACTTTTAGTCTAGTAGAGTATGTTTCATCCAAAAAAATTCAGTACGACAACAACCTTATACTATGTATTTAGAGTTAGCATTAAACAGTGCAACAAAATTTTATTTCTAACTACATTAATATACTTGATAATTTTCCAATTTATGACTTGTTCCTGAGGTTATTTTTAAATCTAAATTTTTAACGATAGATATCAGCATCTAAGTAACTTATTAAGTATAAATGTTTTCTTTTAGTATCGAACAATCCAAAATCACTTTACAATTTGAGGTATGTGAAAATTATTTTAATAGAAACTATATATGACTCTTTTGGGGTTTCATGAAAATGATCACACATAACCAAACTAAAAAATATCAATCCAAATAGCAGTTAAGTAGTGAATACTTCCAATCATACCTCTATAACTGGTTTGATCAAGCGTCTTCCTATCTTCATCAAGATCAAACTTAAAGGTGTTTCTCATAGGTGTGTAACTTCTTTTAGTGATATCTAAATAAAAAAATTCAAAATTTATTTGGTTTATATATTTCGATTTGAAATAATTCCATATTTATTATGAGAAATAAGAAAACCAATAAATAATGTTGGTTTAAACATTTAAATCATTTCATATTAATTCAGTATTATTTTTTGAAAATCAATACAGATATGATTTTTAGAATATCCAAAGATAAAACTATCTATATTGAAATGAGAAACTAAACCATTTTGTGACTTTTTTTATAAAATGTTTAAAATATTTATACTATTTAAAACTCTTATTGAAATTTGACATGAGGTGATCCTATCATACCCAACTCTAATAGTCCATTTTATACAATATAAATATTTGTTTGTTTATAATAATTTTTTGAAAATGAATATTTTCAAATCAATGGTGTTTTTATAAAAAAACATCCTCAATTATAAAAATACTCAAGAATGAAATTTTTTCCTCCATTTAATATAGTTTGAAATTCAAATGAAATGTATATGAAAAAATTATTTAAAGGATTCATATCTATCTACATGAGTAATGTTATCCTCATCGTATACACAGCCTTTCTAAAAACACTATTATGCAACTAATCTAGTAATTATTTATAACTATTGTTCTAGATCCATAAACCATGGTTCCGAATACCCATTTAGTTATAATATTCCTGGTTCATTTAGGTATAAATAAATGGTATCAAACATTATTTATTTCAAATTCTTTTAGTTACTGTTGAATTTCCATCACTTAAAATTCATCATTAATTGAATTTGTTAATTTCTTTGGTTCATGTTGTGAAAAGAATTCTTTAGGATCATATTTATTCATAAGAGATCTCTAATATTATTAAAAATCTATAAGAATCATATAATAGAATATTTATGATGGTATTTATGATTACTAATAGATAATTTTATGGATGGTTAGGTCATATCATGGAAATCATTAGGTTCATGTTCGGGTTTTGAATGTTCCCCTGAAATGGACAATTTTTCTAGATGTTTTACAAAGTGGTTAGTAGGTATGAAATTTGTATCCTAATTTTAAAAATCATAATGAAGGTTTTATAATGTGGGTTTATACTAATGTATTTATTTATCACCTCACATAACATGGATATATTTTACCACAATCATGGTTCTTTTCAGAAACACTCCATATGACTTACTAGATTTTGAATAAACAAGGAAAATTCCTTCATCACTATTGGAATAATATTTATCATTATTATGATTAGTATTATGAATAATAAAATTTAAAATAAAACCTATAAGTCAACTAACCTTTGAAATTATAATATTCCATAGTTCATAAAGGGTTTTCATTAAAATATGTCTTATTATGAATTTATTAATTATATTGAAGGGTGGATAAACACCCTGTACCATAACGTAATCAAGAAGGTAATATTAATTTTTCATAGAACTATAAAATTTTTAAAAGTGAAATATTTATGAATTCTACAAATACATTCTTTAGTGTGGTTCTAGGAGTATAACTTTTTTATAAATTTCATTGTTGTGATAAAAAATAATTCGATGCATTGAATTTAAAACTCATTTCCATGATCAATTCTTATGGTCTTAATCTATAGTCCATAAGGACTTTCTATAGATCGAGAATACTTGTTAAAGTAGGAGAAAGAATAAATTTTCTGAGCTATAATGAATACTCAATTATAAATAGATAATTCATCTATAAGGACATAGAAATTATGCTTTCTATTTAAAATATAAACTCCATTTTGTAAAAAAAATTCATATGAACCAACTCTAGGAGTCAATAGGTTGAATCATATTTCATTTATTTGAAAGATATTTTTTGTTGTTTAACTTTTTGAGGTGGGTTAAAAAATTTATCATTCGGGAATTCCTTATGAGGTATATATTTAACTAAACCTTTCCTATTATGATTGTTATGTCAGTAAATATTCCAATAGCCTAGTATCGTTTACCGAAGCTAAGATTCCTTATGAAGAGAACTCAAACATAATTTGGTTTTGAAAATATTGATTCATGATTAATAGTATAAACATTTAAATATCTCAATGAGTTTAATAATAATTTATTTTTAACAGAAAAAAAATTACAAGCATTATTTTTAAATTTCACATAAAAACCATCATGACATAGCTGACAGATGAAATGAAAACAGTATATTAATCCATCAACAAATAATACATTTGTAATTAAAACTATGTTATAATTTCAAACTTATACAACTCCAATTATTTTCATTTTAAATTTTCACTAATGGTGGCATGTACACCATCAAAAGTTTTCAAATTCAAGAATCCTGAATAATCAAAAGTAACATCTCTACAATAGTTTTTGTCTAGATACCCCATAAATTTTCTGCATGACTTCTCTAATGGTTCCTAAAAAATAAAATTTTATACCAATAATGACATTTGTAACCAAATCATATAGGTTCTATAAATATTATTAATTACATCTTAGGAACCCATACATATTTAATAGGTTTACTAGAAGTTTATTGTTATCATTGTGAAATATAAACATTATTAGGTCCAGTGGAATAATAGCTATATAAAATGCTTACAAAACATGATTTAAGAACAAAAGAGTTATTGAAAATCTTTATCTATCATGTTTTAAATCCTATAAAATTATTATAATTTGGTGAAATTGTTTTCCTAATATTTGTGGGAAAGTTTACCTTACATTAACATAACTCTTGATGTATTTCCTTACCATTTCAATAAAAAAAATTTGTTATGTATTTTTCTTTAACAGATGACAATTTATATCCTTTTTTAATATGAGATTAGTTTCAATATTAACATAAAAAACATTACTCATGTTGATAATTTTAAATTTATATTTTAGTTTACAAAAACTATCTTCTATATTGTTATAATATTCAGTCATTTTCTCATTTGAAATATTCTCATCATTATAATCTTAACATGAATTATTAGATAAAAATGTAGGGGAAGTAAAAAAGGCATTGATTACCTCATATTTTTTTGTCATGAAACACAAGATTTCCCTATCATTATTTTACTCATGAGTCGAGACTGAGTCATTAGATATGTCTTTATAAAGACTCTAGGATGATTTCATCAATTTTTTGTACATTCCATCCATTTCATACCTCTTTTTATACATCATCATGGGACAGTCTTCTTTGTAATTCCCTTTTCTATTATAATCATAGTAAATGATCTCATTCTGAATGTCAAATCCATTAAAATATTTCTTCAGGTTGCCTCTATTTTCATATTTTTCTTTGTATCTTATTTTCATAAAGGAATTATTTTTCATTTAAAACCACTTAAACATAATGGTCAACTGGACCATTTCTTCATCATTGTCTATTGGTGATTCCACATCACATGAAGTTTCATATTGAACATACTCTTTCTCTATCTGTTTTGAAGCACAATACTTGAATGCATTAAAAATCCATTTTGGTTTATCTTACTCTTATTTGTTAACTTTATATTCATCCTCATAAATTGTAAACGTTTAAATCAACTCGTTCATCAGTATCATAATAATATCGCAAGAATCTATAATTGAGACTATGGTTAGCCTCAATATTTTATCTATGAACCACAAAAATCGCATTATTTTTTCTCTACCATAATCTATATTCCCCGAGGAATAAATTTTCTTCACTATATCATTACAACTAAGAGACATGTTTTTAATAAGATCTTTTCGTTTCATATTCAATTTAGCATATTCATTTGTATAAGTATTTAATCTCATTTTGGTCAAATTATTTTTTCTTTCACGAGAAATAGCTATTGTATACTAAATATCATAAGAAGTTCTTCAGGATGAAATTATATTTAATTCTTAATATCATAAAGCATGTTCAAGTGCATTCCTTATATTACCGTTATTATTAGAAGTATGTTTAGTGGCATCATACAATGTATCTTTATGTGTATTTTTTAATTCGAATTTATCTTCAATAGAATACCATATTTCAATACCCATGCTTTAAACAAAAATTTTCATCTTGATATTCCATTTAGAAATGTTTGTTCTACTAATGAAAGGATTTATGTTGGTTGATAGAAGAGACTGACCTTTTATGGTGGTGAACTGGGCTTGTTTTTGGGTACTTTTTTTTTCTTTTTTGGGTAATTTTAGGATCAATTATATCGTAGATAGTTTTCTGGTGAAAATTTCATATTTTTGAAGGATATGGGAAAATAAAAATTTGTGTATGGGTTTTCCAAAGTAGTGTTCCCCAATATAGAAAACCATGTTAACCAATAATAAGTGGTCTCAAATGGCTGGTGCACAATGTGTCAAACTGTACACTAGATTAGGAGAAACCATGGACCTCTCTATAATAGGAGTATCGTTAGGGGAATGTGTGTTCTACGAGAAGAAACCCATGTGTATGAGATCTTAATCTCCCAAAAATTAGATTTTAATTTTTAAGACCCCTTAATTTAATACCTATTAGACCCAAAATCTCCCAAAATGAAATTATCTCAATTTTGGAGGCTCCCAGATATATTCAAATACCTCCCAACCACTGTTTTTTTGCGGATCGAAGGGCATTTTAAATATATGAACATCTTGAGTATGTGTTTTATTCTAATTTAGATCTATATCTATATTTCTATCATATTCATTGATAAAATAAGGATATATATCCATAGTTGGATTTATATATAGATCTTTATTTTCTATATCATTTGATGTTGGATGTATCTTTCTGATTTGGGTCACGTTCTTTATCCCGTTCTAGATAAATCCTCTACAAATTGGGAATTCTTCCACTATAGAGTGTTGTAAATGATCTATGGTGGGAGGTATATATTTAGAATATCAAAATATTTACAAAAAAATATATGTATCTAATTATAGATTATATTATATTTTTTATCAATTGTATTTCCGATTGAATTAATTAAATGGGTGAATGAATTAATTAAAGAAAATTATGGAAAATTGGAGATATTGGAATTGTGGGTTGTGAAAATTTTATTTTCAAATTAATTAGGGGATATTTTTATTTTTTGAAATGAGTTATTAATTTTGGAATTAGTTAGGTTATATTAGGATTGTTGAATTGAGTAATTAATTATGGAATTTATTGTTCAAAAATCGGATTGCGAATTGAAGTAATAATTATTAAATTAGTAATGGGATTGAGATGATTAATTAATTGTAGATTTAATTAATATGATTATGATGATTAATTAATTTTTTAGTTAATTAATAGGATTTAGATGATTAATTATGTGGTGAGTTATTTAATTGTATGAATATTACTAATTATATTTTTACCAAATTAATAAAATTTAGACGACTAATTAATTATTGAGTTAAATAATATGATTGAGATGATTAATTAATTATTTAGTTAATTAATAATACTTATAATATTGGTTAATTTTTCAGTTAATTAACAATAATGAAATAATTTTTTAATTTTTGAGTTATTTAATGATATCGAGAGGATTATTTTATTGTTGAATTAATCAATGAGATTGAGTTGATTAATTAATTTTGGAATAAATTAATGAAATGATGAATTGTAATAAGGGAATTCATATGAAAATTGAGGTCTAAACTAGTATTAATGGTATTTTAAGATATGACACGGGAAATAGAATGGTAATAGTGGAATTCAACAACATGATAAACCTTGGATATAGTTTAGAATCTAGAGTGGGTTGAAGATGGTATCGAGGTTTTTGTGTCCTCAAAAACCTGGGAGATTTTGTGGTTAAATATAAAATAATTTATAATGTGATAACTATTTACTTATTGATTATGTATATTTATTTATACAACTGCATAAACTGTTCTTGATAGGTTATTTTTTAAGATTCAATTGGTGGTGGCCTACCATGTTGCACTCACACAATACATAGATTTCCTTTTTGGTACCCAAATAGATGTCATGTTTTTAGGAAATATTAAGGGGAAATTCCCTATATTGGATGATTATTTTTGGTATAGAGCATGGATGAGGAGGCATGGTGTGGTTTGGGAACCGATTGGGTGTTTCTAGGTTCTTGACATTCAGTTTTCATTTTCATACTGGACATGTATTTTGGCATGGGATTTCTACATTTTTGTTTTTATATTGTATTTCCAATTTTGGTTACCCTACTATTCTGGTATTGTTCTAGTTATGAAAACATTTGGTTATTCTATTGTTAATTTATTATTTATTTTCGATGGTGTATTAATATTATAGAATAGTGTATACTCACCCCATAATCGATATTAGACCGGAGCTTCTAGTGAGCATCCTTTGTCATATGGGGAGGTGCAGTTGAGATCATTTCTCTAACACGCATGGGGAACTGACATGTGGCGCCTGGGTTGGTACATTACAATGTTGTATCAAACCCTATTTTTTATATTACTTTTTTGGAATGGTATATCTGATACTAGAAAGATTCATTAAATGGTTATAATATTTTTCATGGGAGTGGATAACCCATATATGAGGTAGAACCCATGTACTATGTATTGGATTTTTGTTATTATTTATTTCCATTATAGTGGAATATTATTTAACCTATGGAAACACACAAGTTGTGTGATGTGATTATAATTTCAGAGATATTATAGGATTTGAAATATGGTTTGGTAAGGTATTAAATTTGGGTATGCATGAATCATTATTTGAACATGGGGTTATTTTTTACAATGATTCATATTAATATTGCATGGATAATGGGTTTTTGGTAATTTTTTTATATGAACTATTTTTCATTAATTGTGGAATTGAAACGAAATTGAACTTATTGTGAATTTATAAAAGATGTAAAATAAGGACAGATGTTAATAAATAGGGATCTTAAGATAAATTCTAGTTGAGAATGAGTTTACACTTTGTTAACCATGACCTCGATGTAGGATTTGTAAGGGTAGTGATAATAACCTTTTTTACCGTGTTGTATGAATAGGGGGAAAATTGGTATAGTTTTGTGTAAATATATATTGTTAACAATGTTAATGTTGTGAAATATTTATCCTTTTTATTTTTTATTTATCCCTTGATGTGGGTGCTTTGTTTAGTGAAAATAACCTTGTTTTTGAACTTGATTATATGTTCTAAAGGACTGTCTTGGTTTGGAATGATGTGATGAGATGTTGGAGGGATGGGAAGTCGAAGACATTAAGTAGGTTAAGGATATTCCATAATAGTAGGTATCATTGGTTATGGTGTATTTTCGGTGGTGTTCACCAAATAATTCTTAGTTTAATTATATTTAGTGATGATCACGTTCCTTTCATTGACATCATCCTTGGAGCATTGGATAAGATATTTATTTACACCTCACAACATGATTGTATTCTGGTTGTATATGGGGCCACATATAGGTTCCACTTATAAAATGGTATATGTAGAGCTGGATGTTGGGAGGTACTCCATAGATAATTTATAAATGATAAATTAGTAATGAGCATGTTTAAATTCATCGGGGAAAGTAAAGGTTGTCTGTAGAGGTGGTGGATGTACGTCTGGTCTATGAAGGATTGATGGAATGGAAAAGTGAAAATTATAGATGGGTTTCTTACGGTTGGTGGTCAATGTTATTTAAGAAACACATTAGGTATGTTGTGGAAGTTGATATTGAGATACATGAATCCTTTGAGAAGCATTTGATATATCTGTCTGATCATATTGAGAAAGTGAAGTGCTGAAAGATAGTGTTGATAGTTCATGTTTTGTCGAATCATGACCATGTTCAGGAGGAAAAATGTGAGTGAAAAATAGAGATGTGGGCCCACTAGCCTAATATTTTTTACTCTGAATATTAAATATGCATGGGAGAACATATAGAGGATGAGTTGTTATAAGGATGTAATATTATACGATTTGGACCTTTCATGGAGGTTAATTAGGCCTATTTTAAGGTAAATTGTAACCTTTGTTTGATTAAGTTTAGATTGAGTTATATCTTGGGGGTTTGGTTGGTGAAAATATAAAAACATTGATGGAAATATGATGGCGGACAGTTGTCACATTGTTTTCCCTAACTTTTCACCCTAACCCTACAAACTATGGGAACCCAAATTGAAGGGATTCATATGGTTGGTTGACATTTTCTCAAATAATTCTCTCTCTTTAGAGAAACATTCCACTCTAGAAAGAAGAACACTATTAAGGATAAAATGTAGTGTAACATGTTCTCCCCTAACATGAAAATATACATATAATATTTTAATTCAATAGATATTATATTTTAATTTCACAATACCCCATTTAACCCATCTCAAATAAAATACAAATCCATCGATTTTAGAGGATCCCCAACATCTTTGATACCCTCCCAAACTTTTTTTATTTTCAAATTGAATTGATGAATAAAGATATAAACATTGTAGGTATGTTTTCTCTTCCTGTTAAGATATATCTATCTCTTCTTCTCCTCTTATCTGACAAAAGGGGGATGTTTACCGACTATTAGTTATATATCTAGATATTGTTTTTTATATTTTTTTCACCTACTCATGTATCTAGTTTTATAATCTAGATTTTCTTCTTCATCAGTTTCTTGATAAAATCGCTACAAAATGGGAATTCTTCTATTGGAACACCTTTCAATGATTTGTGGTTGGTGGTCTATAATTCAAATCCCAATGTCTGGATTGTAATTATGTGTATGTAATTTTAGAGTTTCAATTATATGTTTAGTAATGGATTTTGAGATTTATTTAATTAAATTGGTGAATTAATTAATTAAGGAAAATTATGGGAAATATGAGATATTGTAAATTTAACGTGTGAAAAATTAATTGTGGAATTGATTATGGGATATGAGGATTGTTTTTTGGAGTAATTGAGTATGTAATTAATTTAGGGATATTGACATTTTTTAATTATAAAATTAATTGGGGATTTATTTGATGGGAATGTTACTGTGAATAAATGTAATAATTGTTAAATGAATAATTTGATTAAAATGATTAATTGATTTTCTAGTTTATTGATAGGATTGATATGATCAATTAATTATTCAGTTAATTAATATGATTGGGATGATTAATTAGTTTTTAGTTCAATTAGTTGTATTGATATTATTAATTAATTTTATTAATTAATAAAATGATATGATTAATTAATTATTCACTTGATTAATGTGATTGAGATGATTAACAACAGTTGGAGTTAAAAATATTATTTATATGATTAATAAATTGTTGATTTAATTAATTATAGTGAGAAGATTAATTAATTGTTGAGTTAGTTAATGATATTAATTATATTTATTATTTTTTAGTTAACTATTAAGATTGGGAAGATTAATTAATTCTTGAGTTAATTAATGAAGTCAGGATGATTAAATAATGGTAGAAATAATTAAGGAAATGGTGAATGATAAAAATTTCAATCATATGAGAATTGAGATATTTATTAGTAATAATGAAATTATGAGATATGAAATGAGATATAGAATTTTAATAGTTTTATTCTAAGTAATTGTATCTTTAAGGGATCAGATCCATGTGGATTAACTCTTTGCATGTTTCTATAGACAGAGGTTCTCAATGGAGACTCGAAGAATTATAGAGGAGTTCTGATGCTATAAGCATGAAATGGGGGAGGTTGGAATGTTTTGAAATGTTATATGACCTGAAATAGGATTTCACTATGTTTAATATATAGGTGTTTGAGAAATAAATAAAGTTAACAAGTGACAATAGTTTCAGTGAAAACAAAATTCTGAGGATTACATGACGCAAAAGGGGGTTACATGTCATCTAATTATCTGATGATATATATTTAAAATCATTAAAAACCACTCAATTTGTCCAATAATATGGATTTATTGACTCTCCAATAACTATAGGAGAGCCAAAGACCCCCTGTTCAACATTTTATGGATTCCTTAATCATGGATCAATCCAAAGTTTCCGTATTCAATCTATAGTAACCCATGATGGTCCATGTTGTGTTCTTATTTCGTTTTCTAACAACTTCTTTAGTTTTGATATCTTTTTACTCCCATTAATCATTCAATGTAATAAAATATGATATCCCATGTTTGTAATGGGGTTTTTCTTGGTTGTTGGTTGGTGCAGTTGGTTTGCGGCATCCTCAGGTGGATGCAATTCTTGTGGGTGGGGTGATCATAAATCTATTGTGTGGTCTATTATTATGAAAATAATTTCAATGAACTTTTCAGGTAGAGTAATAATTAATTCCATATTTATTTACATGAAATCATAAGGCTAGAATGATTTATCACCGTGGATTGTAATGAACATTACTTAATAATCATTTTATCAGAATTACATAATTGGTATCAATAACATAGTGATATAGCTTCTTTATACTGTGATAACTATTTTCCTCTTCATTTTCTAGATAGTATTGTATCTATGACATTCCTGGTTTTTTCAACTTTTTCATGATGAAATTTTTTAAAAACAATTAATCTATAATAAATTGATAATTGATTGGATAAAATAATAAATGATGCATCTTTAATGAATCTGATTGTTATTGTTTCAATTAGAGGATAATTAAATTGATATGGATATTCATGTTAAATTGAATTCATTGAATAACCAGAAGACTGATGATTTTTTTATAAATGAATTAAAGGAATGTTAAATTAATTGGGTAGTAATTTTTGATATCTTTACATTTCTTGTTTTTTGTATCTATAGATGGAAATTCTAATAATGAATTTCTTAATTCAAAATTGATTAAGAATCAGTTGTGTGATAGGAAATAATTTATTTCTAGGAAATAGGATACCCACATTATTGTAATATCCTTGTGTCTTATGATTTTGAGTTGTGATAGCTCATTGTTTATGGGGTATGAATGGAATTCATTGGGACAAAGAGCCTAATTTCTTTGTTTGTTTCATTCTACTTGTGATATAATGTTATCCTAGATGGATATTTAGTATAATTGGGTAGGGAGGCTTGGAAGTGACATGTTCCTAGGTTGGTTGGGCCTATTGGGCTATTATGTTATAAGGGGTAGGGACTAGATTAAGTTGAAATAGTGGATGTCTAGAGTGGTGAGATGCATCAGTTTATGCATGTGGGTGTTAGGGATGTCATTAAATATTACATAACAGTTTGAAGATGATATGAATCCGTGATGTTTTTTGAATTCGTGGTTCAGATAATGAAAGTGTTTATTATTTATCTTCTTTCTTTATGCCACTACTTGAGATAGATGGATTTCCTTGTATTCATTATTATTTTTGATTTAATATCATGTTTTCCTAATGTACCTAGTAATATTTAATGTACTATTATTAATAAATGACTAAACGTTTAAACCATGAAGTTGGATCTTGATTGAATTTAATGTTGAGGTTATGATTCTGGGAATCAATGGACTCATTTTTCATTTTATTGGAGGGAATGGATCCTTTTTGTTATGAAAATGTAATATAATGTGAGAATTTTAATTGTTAAATAATGTTTACGAATTAATCTAAATAAATTTAAAAGGATAAAAAAATATAAAATAAATTATTGTATCTTATTAAATGGTATCCTTTTTTTAGAATATCTGTTCTTAAGAATGGAAGTTCTATGTCCAATAAATGTTAGATATAGTTGAGTCTAATATGAGTTTATGACCACAGTGTGGTGTGATATTTATTATATCATATTTTATTGTTCCTTTATTCTAATCCACTATGTCTGATAGGAAAATTTACACCCTAGTGATTCTAATCCCTAGGGGTGTATTTCCCAACATCCCAATGGGAGGATGGATAGATGACTACCCCCTTTCTCCCCACTCCCTTGTCTTGGTTTTTACTTGTGTCAGTGTGAATGGTGGTTAGTGTTTTCCATATATGTGTTTATAGGGATGCAATGGATTATTTTTTATTTTAGACACATGTATTTTATATATATTTTACCACATAATTCTATAGGTATAACCTGTATAGGCTATGACTAATTGAGGATCCTTACTCAGGTGATGGGATGAATTGATTGAGGTATAATAACTGATGTATGATAAATGAAATGTGGGATGTGGTGTATCATAAAAACTACTTAGTTAATTTTGGTAATGTGGGTGTGGTGGTGTGATGCACGATGTGCATGTTCTATTTCTTCAACATGGTGTCTTTGGGATAGCCTGTTGGAGATAGATGCTTAGGACATGCGACATTGCTACAATGTGAAAAACTAGATTGGATGTAGAAGATGGGTACTCTTAATATTGATTTTCATATAATATTCTCTTGTTTGTGATACATGGTGAGTGTATCCATGGTGAGGTTGGTAATATAGTATACATGTTTAAGTGAAATGTTATTTTCAATTATTATTCACTATTTTTTTCATGATTTCATTACTTTTTCATCTGAGGATCGGGAGAGTATCATATTGAGTCTACTATTATACTCAACCTATGTATATATAAACTTTTTTCAAGTTAGTTGGACTAGGTTAATGATCAGGCAGGTTACTACCATCTTCGGGATTAGATGGAATTGTTTGGGCTTCGTGGGAATGACCATCTTTATCTTTATTTTGGTACATACTATTTTCCCTTCCAATTGTTGTAGTTATTTAATGACATTACATTCGTGTAATTGAGTTTATTTATATTGTATTCCAATAATATGTGGATGGTTTTTATATTATATCTCTCAATCACATGTGTTCTCATAGAGGGTAATTTATCACATCATTGTGTTAACTATACCATCGGTGCAAGTCACCAACCCGAGGCCTACTGGGGGAGGCACTCATGTGTTACTATATCCATTGTACCATTGGTATCCCAGGTGGCGTACACATTATGGGGATTTTGTAATGATAAATTTGTTTTATAGGTCTATTTGAAGGACATGGAGGTGTTTAGAGTTTTATTCCGAAGATGTTGCATAGGTATGTAGGGAAACGATGTTGACTATGTTTATCAAGTTCTATAAACATGGGATACCAGTTGATAAATGGATATTTAGGGCTTCTTTAATATGTTTCATGGTACATTAATATTACAATGTCTTTAAAAATATAGTATACTGCTTGTAGGGTAGAGTCCAAGGATAGTATGAGGTATCATTATTATTTCATCTATGTTTTATGGGGTACCCTGTGGGTTAGGTTAACATAAAACAATGAAAATAAAAAAAACAAATTTAATTGTTTATATATTATGTTTTAGGAGAGAAAAATATTTATTCAATTATTGGTATAAATCTAGGTCGAAATCTTCATCATGTTCATTCATAAGATGTTTATGAGGTTGCTCCAGAAGATCTCCACAGAGTAGAGATATACGACAAAAACACATAAAGGATGAAACTACAAGAGTTTGAGCACTAATGTCTATAATGGTATGAGAGATCTATTTATAATGTATTCCAAGAATATTGGTCAGAGGATATTTAGATATCTATTAGTTTATCCATTCCTAGAAGGATCAGTGCGTATGTTTCACTATGATAATGTTATGTGGGGAAGCAAGGCAGTGATGGTTCTTGTTCCTCAATGAACATCAGGAGTCAACAATCTTGTTGGAGGATTTCCGATAATAGTTTAAAGATGAGTTTATTTTAAGGTACATGAATGTTCCCTTTCTCTTGGAGATTCTATCCCTTAAGAAGGGGGGATCTAGTCTACGATCATTTCGGTTCCATTAAATAAACGTTTGGAGATATGCTTCAGGCATTTTTCAATATGGAGGGGCTAGTTAGAGACATTTCAAAGAGGATTTTTATATAGATATCAAATTCCTGGTCACCCCATTTATTCTCAAGAAGTCTCTCAAGGGACTATAAAGATGAGAGGTATTTGGTATAATTTTAGACAAAACAATGTCATCATGAGAGGGTAGTTGTTAATAATCATCACATAGTATAGTTGTGGTCCAAGGTTCCCAATTGATAGGACATAGGATATTATGAATAAATAGTGGTAGGTACCTTCCCTCAATGTATCATTTCTCTAGGGGAATTGGGTATTAGTTCTAAGCTAAGGGATCAGAGGTATGTTTTTTTAATGAAGTCCAAGGTCAATAGTGAGGAGAGTTCAAGACATTTCTGGGATGTCAATGTGCACTAGTTGTTCTGTTTTTGGTTTCTTTGTGGCTACATTTCTACGCAAGGTATCAATAGATAGATTCTATAATTTTTTATCAAAAGATATTATATGGGTATTATATAGAGCATACTTATGAAACATCCCATCCATAAAGAGTATATCATGGCAATGGATGAGTTCATCAGCATGGTCAGAGAGAATGTGGATTATGTCGTGGTCAGCTTCATTCTTTAGCATTGCCAACACCAGGTGATCCAGACATCATTTGAGGTAACATTTTTTTATTTTATAGTTCGGTAGAAGTATTTTATAATCCATGGGTCACATGATCCTTCATATCACCTGCACATTTCTATGCTATGGGACTTGAGGTAATGAGATGTCATGTTCACTTGGTATTGACTACACTAGTTGGTGGTCGATCAGAGTTGTATGAATTTTTTAGAGACTGTAAGCTAGTGATGGGGAAGAAGGGATCATTGGAAGATTTTATATGTTTATGGATATAACTATATGACATAATACTTTGCATGGATTGGTTGAATTTAGTGTATACTATCATAAATTGATTTAGGAAGAAGGTTGTGTTCATTGAGTTTGATGGAGATCTAATGGTGTTTGTTGGTGGGAGAGACCCTCAAGTGAGTTAGAGGCGTATTCCATCCCAATAATACATGATTGACAACATGATTCTATGTTCATCATAGGTTTAATTTTCATCGATTCCCTAAGTCATAAAAGAGTATGATAATGTCTTTCAACAGGAGGTTGTACAGTTTTCCCCATGATGAGAGATCGAGTTTGGGATTGAGCTACATCCAGACATGACTACTATCTCGATTTATACACATATAATGATGCTTTATGAGACATGATAACAATTTATAAATATCAATGACCTAGTTAAGGGTGTTTTATTTTTGTGTGAGTGTTTTACCATGGGTTGAACTGATTTTGTTCATAAAGAAGGTTGATGAATGTTTGAAGTTGTATATCGATTATCATCACTTTAACCAAGTGATGGTGAACAAACACTATCATCATCCAGGAATTTATGATATATTCAATCAACCAATGGTGTGAAGTTAGTTCATGAAGACCAATTTGAGGTTTTAATATAATCAGATTCGTGTTAATGATTTGGGTATTTTAAAGACTTATTATCATTGTCTTCAGGGCAATTACAAGTTTGTTGTAATGAAATTATGTGTGAAGAATTATATAGCTAGGATTAATCGGTAAAGTAATGATGTGTACAATGAAATCATAGAATTGTTCATTTTAGATTTAAATTATGACATCCTTGGGTACTCTACATCATAGATTGAGCATGTTGAGAATCTATGTTCCATTTAGGGTGTTCTTCATCATGTGTTGTTATTTGGGAAATTTTGGAATTATGTGTTTTGGGATAATGAAGTCAATTTATAATAGAATTTATATCAATTATGAGAGTATATATGGATCCCCTATATGTAGAAGTAGTTGTTTAATGGGAAGTTTTAATGATAGTTCTAGGGGTGTGAATGTTTTTTTGGACATTCAAGCTATTATAGGAGGAAACAATATAATTTCTCTTAGGTTGGGACTCCATTGATAGTGTTTATTGAAAGGATATGGAATTTTTGTGGATTGATTAGTGGAATAAAACAGTTGGCTATGTAAAAGATAAGTTATCTAGTAATCCAGTACTTTGTCTTCCAGCAGAAGTAGTTCTGTTTTATGTTTTTTTTCTAACACTTAAATTCTTTTGTTAGGATGTGATCTGATGACGTATAGATTGGTATTTTATGCTGTGTCTTAGAAGTTACAACCCCAAGAGTGTATCTATTCCAACAATGATCCCGAATTTGTTGTTGGGGTTTTTTCCCTAATGTTGAGGTGATATTATCTAATAGGAGAGCATTTTGTGGTCTTCACCGATTATAAGATGATGATTAATGATTTCTCCTAGCACAACATAAACCTTTTCCAACATTCGGTGATGGAGTTATTATAGGATTATGACATTGAGACTTCATAAACTCCTGGAAATAAAAATTTGGTAAAAAATGCACAGATTAGGATGTTGTTCGGTGATACAATACATGAATCTGGTGAGTCTTGGAGAGTGATGGAAAACATTTATCCTTACATATTGATATTGGAGAAGTTGGGTTAGATACTTCCTCTTCCATATAATGGTTCAATCATCTCTGGTGCTTTATATTGAGGAATCCCTATTGAGGGATCTTGAGGTGGAATTCTAGAGAGATTGATTTGTTTATGGTGAGTCCCTAGAAGGTTGGTCCAAAGATGATCAACATTTAGTGCTATTTAAGGGAATGATATTCCTTTCTTTAGTGATGCACGAGATGGTTATCAAAGAGTTACACTTTTCTCCTTTGTCGATAAATCCTTACATGACAATGTTGTAACAAGATTTGAGAGGTCAGTTTTGGGAGCCTGTATTGAAGTGTTTATTTAAATAGTTTGTGTCTCAATATTTGGTCTACTAGAAGGTAAATGCCAGGATCAATCTTCCTTCTGGTTTAGTCTAGCCATTAAATAATACATATTGGATTTGGGAGTACATATCTATGGTATTGATTACTTATTTCCTTAGGGTCGAAGAGGCAATAAATTTATATGAGTGGTATTGGATTGCATCATCAAATAGACCCACTTTATAGTGATCAATATGTTGTGCTTTGTGAATGTTTTGTCAAGTTAGTATATGTAAACTATGGTGAGAATCCATGGGGTACCAAGGATAATAATTTCTATTTATGGTCCTCATTTCACATCCAGGGTGTGTAGATGTGTCCATCATGATTTTGGATGTCGTTTATGCCTTAGTGCTTCTATAAATTAAAAGACGGATCGTCAGACATAGCAGATTATCCATACTATTTAATACATGTTGTTCCCATGCATCGTAAATTCTAAAGGTTCATGGAGGAGGAAATTTATCTAGATATAATTTTATATAATGAATAATTTTCACTCCACCATTAGCATGGTTCCCTTTGAGGCCATTTATTTCCAGACATTATGATCTCCATTGTGCTAGATTGTGTTCAGGGAGTCAACAATTCTCATGCTAGAACTAGTAAAGAATAAAACAGAGATGTTTAAGCTTATTTAGGAGAGGATTTAAGAAGAATTAGATCACATGAAATCCTATAATGATCATATGAGGAGACGTCTATAGTTTGACATTGGATATCATGTATTTCTTCGTGTGACTCTTTGTTGTGTGCAGTGATGGATTTGTCATGTGATTAATATTTCCCTCAGATTTGTTTGGAATTTTGAGGTGTTGACTCATGTTGGAGTTGGAACGTCTTGGATAGCTCTTCTCCCACACAGGATCTAGATACAACATGTTTCCCAAGTGTGAATTTTCAATCATTATCTCCATGAACACTCTCATATAATTTATTACTAAGAGATCTATATTGATTATGACAAGACCTTCAATGATTATTCTATAGTGATATAGGGTCGATGGAGAAGGTATTTCACAAGTATGATGTCCCCTTGGTTCATGTCTTGTAGTGGCATAGTGGCACATAAGAGAGTAACTAGTAATGTCAGTCATTGATACAATCTTAATACCCCAAGCTATTTTATTTTTTTCACTTCTCTTTTTATGTTATTCATTTTTGGGTTTTATACCCTTTTTGGTTTATAATATGTATCACTCTTTCTTGTTACTTATTGTAGCTTACACTCTTTCCATGGGATGAAAATCTATGCTGGGTGAGCCATATGACTTCCATGTTAAGATTGATTAAGGTAGATGGGAATACCCTCCCAATATGAGTGTAAAAGACCCAATGCATAGTTCATCGATGCACTATGTCTAGCCACTTCTGCTTCAATGGTGGGTGGTTGAGCTCATATGGTGTTGATGACTTTGAGTGTGGTATCTCATGAGGTGAGTGTTCAAATGACCCTTTTTCTATTTCCTCTATTGTTTGGTGTTGGATTCATGAGGATTAGATTTTTTTTGAGAATTTTTTGATGTAAGGTCACAAATTGGAATGGATTAACCCTTTGAGTGTTTACAAAGACCATGGTTCTTGGAGGAGAAATGTAATAAATTTAAAAGATTTTGTCTTCTAGAAGTCTGTACCATGTGAGGATTTCACATCTGGAAAAGTTGTACAATGTAATAGAGGGTTTCACGACATATAATATATTTGGATTTGGAAAATTAATTAAGAGAAGGGGTGTTGTGTATTTCAGGGAAACCTATATATTGGGATTTGGAAAATATGAATTCCTAGCTTCTATCTTTGATACTTAGTGACCTAGGTTGATCTATGTTGTATTTTCCATCAAATTCTAGCAGTTTCCTTTAGTTTGATATTTTTTTCCAACCATTATTCTTTCCATGTAATGAAAGATAATCATCCATGTTTTATATGTGGGTTTTATTGGTTTTTTGTATGGTGTTGTTCATTAGAGGTATCCTCATTTTGATGTTTACTGTGCTGGATAGGTGATTAGTGATATGTTATATGGTCCATTCTCATGTGAAGAACGTCGATGGCCTTTTGAGGCAGATGATTAGTTGCTTATATATTTATTTACAAGAAATCATATATATAGTGGACCATAATATACATGTAGATATTAATTCAATATTTAAGAATATTTATTTCATAACAAAAAAAATATAATTCCACGACCGTATAGCTTTTGTCTTTTTAGAAACTGGGAAATATAAAAAAATAGTTCATAAAATATCAACATTGTCTCCCACTTATTTCATCAAAACTGTACTCCGTTATGACATATCTTTCTTAATACCCTTCTTCATTAACTATGGAAAATAATGATATTAAAGGGTGATCTCAAATGCTCAGAAAGGTTAAACAAGGGAAATATCAATCATATTATTATCATAAGAAAAAAACATTTCAAAATCATATCCTGCATATAAATGATCAGAATATCATGTTCTGGGATAAGTTATAAATGAGAAATTTAATCCCAATATTCATAACATAAAACTTGAAATTTCTAGGAATACACACATAACAATATAAAATCATTTTCTATTAGTCAAGGCACAATTCCAAGAACTTCATAACAGAAAAATTACATTACTGAACCAAGTTCACTCCATGTCTGAGCCCTATATTACTAAACTAGATTTACATGTTGTTATAGTCATGTATATCTAATGAGATATAAATCTATACCCATTAAATTAATGGAGATATAGATCCCATAAATCTCATGATGAAACCATTCTTACATGTTCCGAAAAAATCCATAAAAACATTCCTTATAGCATAACCCATGTACTAAAATGGGTTTCTTAAACATCATTACATTATAATTGATATAAAACAAATAAATTTTCTTAATATAATTTAATCAAAAACCCAATTAAATAACGTGAATAATAGGAATATAAATATAAACCTTTTTAAAGAGTTTCATCTTAGATGGAAAATAATTTTTGGAAAACACTTGAAATTATTTCATGGTGAAAATATACTCTCATATTCAAAAACATTTCCATTTATCTAAATTTCATGTAATTATAAGAGATAATAATTTAGTTGAAAATAACCATGAAATTTTTTAATAGAAGATTCGTGGTAATAGGGTGTCATGAAACTATAAAAATTCATTCATTTCATATAAGTAAATAAAGTTCTCCTATAACATTTTCCAGAAAAGTCAATAAGATCCTCTAATTGAATAAATTCAAAAGATTCATTTCACGCCATTTAATAAAAATTTTCCAAAGGGTAAAATTATATTTAAACATTTCTATAATAGTAGAAGTAATATTGCATAATTAGTAAGAATATGTGTGGATGATAAATATACCCCAGTAAATACTTATGAATAAACAATCTCAGATAAAAATCAGATTTTAAAAATATACTTTACCTTATGTATGATATCCTTAATATTTATCAGAAACTCATGTATAATTATTTAAATAATTTTATAGAGTAATTCCAGAATCCAAATCATTTAATTATAACAAACATGATTATATTTCCATCTGTTTGTTTGTAATATTTCAATGTCACTCGTTATTCGGATATTAACTACTTTATGTTCTTATGAATGAGTTGTTGGAAAAGTCCAATTTCAACTTCATAGGTTATAGTAAAATCATTTAAAGAATGATATTTTTATACTATATATCATATAAATTCATTAAATTCATGTATATAATAATGGTTTAACGATGACCATGTTGAATGAATCACATCACATTATGGATATGGTAGGTCATATGTATGCATGAGCTATGATATCATTCCCAAAATTGATGAATGTAATTGAAGTAGTTAATATTTAAAAATTATTAACATGTCATATTAATCATATATAGTTATAATTAATATCTGTATACCCATACATGCAAGGTGGTAGTGAAGGAAATATTACATTGTAGTGTGGAGATGGTATGTCATACGTACAAAAAAGTGGTGATTCCATTGTTCATAGGATTGATAAAAAGTGAAATATGGTTGTTTAATATTTATAATAACTTAACTGTATATTAGTGATATTGATGTTATAACTTAATAATGAAACAACTAACAAATAGGAAGTAGAAGAATAATAAAGTTTGAAAGAATATGTAGAAGAGATTACATCTTCCTCAGCATGCATCCTCTAGATATCTTTTTAGAGAACAATAGTTGGTCTTTGAATATGACTATATCCTTTAGAAAGAAAATAGGAATGTTTAGAAGTAAAAAATGGTAGGGGGCCAAGCTTGGAGGATGAAAATGAAGTGAATAGGTGAGGGAGGAGTTTCCCTTTTATAATTGATGTGAGAGGCACGTAAGAACAGACCCTAAATAATAATTTATAATAAAATCACAAAATAAACAAAAAAACCTCCACAATGACCCAATTTAGAAGAAAAAATCATTTAGGGCTGTAATATCATCAACTAATAAATTTTTGACAAGTTATTTGGTCTATTTAAACCAGATCATTTTAATTGGTAGTTAGTTATTCTATTTAATTTTAATCGGGGTAATGACATTCTAAATATTTAATGGTTATACATATTTACATATATGGAGTTAATTGACAATAAATTGATATTTTATGACATTTTAGATCCTATTATTACCAATTTCCAAAATTTTAATATATTTATTATTTTTAAATAATTTACTAAAATATTATTCGTATAATATATCAAAAGTTCCTATTTTGACACTATTCATTTATTTTTCATTAAAATAAATCCACACAGAATATATCATCGAAAAAAATATTTAATACACTCTGAAAATGTTATACTAACTTATAAAATTAGTGGAACATGTTAATTATTTCTTATGTTATTTCTTTTATAATTTGTAAATCTGTTTTTTATATTTCTATTAATAAAATAATTTCTACATCACTATTGTGTCATGATTAATGGTAATAATTTAATCACTACAAATTAAAAATAAAATTATATGATATATTTAATTCTTTTAGATTTATATATACTATATATAGTTGATATAATATCATAGTAATAAATATACTAAAATTAACATTCTTATATTATATGAGATTGTGAAATTTTGTCTCATTCATTAGTTTTGTTATATTCCTGTCATATTCATTGGTATGTGGGGATTAAGTTATTTAATTTTGAGAAATAGATGGTAAGGGATGAATTTAGTCATGAAATAAAATATTAAAGGAGTTGAGATAATTTTATAATATTTTTTACCTCTAATTACATAGTTTACATTTTACCACGGTAATAAAAAATAATTACCCAAGTTGCTATTCATAATGTCCAAAACATAAAGTAGCATATTAACATAGTTTTTACATAATGATTAAAAATATGAAATAAAATTTTAATAATTAAAAACATTTAAGTTTAAATAATTATTTTAAAATTAATCATGTTATTGAAATGGGAAAACAAGTTTTAAAAGTTAAAATATTACCAAAGATTGAAATGTTTTCACATATGAATTTAATGTAAAATTATTTCCAATAACCTAAATTATATTAAATGGTAAAATTATATTCAATTTATACCTTTAATCCATTCAATAATGTAATATATCTATATAAATTATTTCAAACGAAAATTATTTTCAATTAAAATTCATCATATCTTAATTATTCATCAAAACATGAAAGTTATTAGAAAAATATTATAAATTCATCCAAAGTATAGTTTTATATACCTCTTTAAAATAATATTTTTATTTTTTCATATAAATATTATTAATGTGAAAATATCTTAATTCAAAATGGGTTCTCTATTCAAAGGTGTAAAACTAAAAATAGAAAAATAGTTTTTTATTCCTCAATTATGGTTTTATTCATACGCTATGACCAAAACATCCCCTGGATGAATACCAAAAATATTTTACAAAGTATATAACACATATATATAACATTAATTTCATTAAAAAAAGTAATTCACTCAAAAATAATATTATATATTTGATTTAAAATTTTCATAAATAATTGATAGCCAGAGAATTCTCAATGCATTTTCATCAGTTAGTTATAATTATTCCCACTTACCATATAATTGGGATTAATGGTAATTTTATAATATGAGAATATCACGGTTCATTTATAATTTTTATTGCATAACACACACACTTATGAAAAAAAATTAATTTAATAAAGAATTTCATAAAAAACATTTAGGTGTTACTTTCTAACCACATGAACAGAGTTTTTTCCTCCAAATTTATCACATAGAAACAAAAAGATGAAGATACCTCTCCCTTATCATATCCCCAAGTTAGAATGTAGCTTCTTCAAATTGGTGGTCCCTCTATAAAACATTAAACTAGCAAGTGTTCTTGTCACGTTGAACTATTTCACTATGATCCAAAATATATATCAGTTGTTCATCATAAGGAATGTCTTGATCTAGCAGCACAACTTCTAATCTTAGTACCTGTGAAGTGTTGGGTATGCACTTTCTTAAGAGATGCACATTTAACACCTCTAGAACTAGAGAGTGAATTGGTGGATGAACCAATTGGTAAGGTACCTTCCGAACATGATCCACAATTTCAAAAAGGTTGATATATATAGGGATCAACATTCCCATGTTTACAAATATCATTACACTGTTCAAGCGACATATTCTTAAGACCACCTTACCAAACACTTAAAACTCTATTTCTTTTATTCGGTTGTTAACATAACATTCTTTTCCACAATAATATACTATTATGTGTTGTTGAATAGATCTTACCTTTTGTTCTTTTCTATCAAAAAGATTTGATCTTAATAGCTTTCTTTCCCAAACATCATCCCAACATGTTGGAGTTCTGCACTTTTTTCAATAGTGTGATTCTTAAGGAGCCATCAAAATACTGCAGTGAATGTTATTATTATTATAAAAGCCCAACAAAAGTAGGTGTTGAAACCATACACATTTTACATCCATAGAGCAATATCTCAACATATATTCTAGATTTTTATTTTTCCTCTTAGACTGAATTTATGATTGAGGATGATAAGAAGTGATAAAACATAACTCTATATCCAAATAATATTGAATACTTCTCCATAAAAACAAGGTAAACCATGGATCTCGATCAGATATAATGGAAAGTGGTACTCCATTAAATGTTAGAACGTCCTTTATGTATATCCTGTATTTCTAATGAAGAGGGAAATCCTATCTATTAGAAATGAATCGTGTCGACTTAGTAATCTGATCAACTATAACACATATAGTATTATGTTAATTAGATGATTTGGGATATCTGATAAAAAATCCCATTGTGATGTTTTATCATTTCCATTCTCTTATGTGTAATGGTTGTATCGTCACCTTAGACTTCTATCTCGTAGCCTAAACTTGTTGAAAACCCATGCACTGAGAGACATATTTAGCTACATCTATTTTCCTTCCATCCCACCAGAATTAATATTTCATGTCTATGTATATCCATGTGCATCCATGGTGAATAAGGAATGAATAACTATGAGCATCATCCAGAAAATGTTTCTATAATTCTTGTATGGGAGTAATAAAAACATTTTTTCCTGAACCATATTATTCCATCACAATCAAGGTTTGATTTAGAAACATTTATCACCTTCTTTTTAATCTCTACATCATTCTTCTTATCCTCTTTAATCATCACTTGTATTAATGGTTGAACATTCATTTGAGAAAGATAAGTATTATCCCCTTCCATTAAAAATTCATGATCCACTTTTGAAAATACATAAATATTAGATAATTTGTGATCCTTATCAGGGAAAAGATAGCATGGTCTTTTTGACTCAAATCATCTGCCACCTGGTTCATATTCCCAGGGTGGAAATGTATTGAGATTTTGTGGCGCATATTCAGCTGTTTTTGGATGAAAAATATACTTTATCCTTTTATGATCTGTAAAAATATCACACCATTCACCATAATGGAAATGCCTCCATATCATTAATGAAAATTTTGCTACAACTAAATCTAAATAATGATTTGGGTAATTTTTCTCATGAATTTCAATTTTGTAAGGCATAAACAATCACCATATCATTTTTCATTAGAACAAATCCTTACCCCATCTTGGATGCATCATTGTAGATCACAATCCATTCCCCACCATAAGGAATCATGATAATAGGTTCCCTAGAAAGCCTATTTTTAGATCTTTGAAAATATATATATATTCCTCCATAAAAATTAATATAAATACTTTCCGATTAATATTTGTGAGTGGATTAGATAATCATGAAAAATCATTCAAAAAATATCGATAATAAAAATCCAAAACATGAAATATTCGAATCTTGGTTACTGTTTTTGGTCTCATACATCATTCAATTACCTCTGATTTTGCTGGATACATAGATATCCCCACGCTTGAAATTATGTGAACCCAAAAAATGAATCATATTGAAGCAAAAATTCACACTTTGAATATTCGGTATAAATCTTCTCCTTTCTCGGGATCTTCAATAAAATTCTCAAGTGAGCTTCATGTTCTTCCACTCTATTTGAAAAGACAAGAATATCATCAATAAAGACTAACAAAAATTGATTTTTATAGTCTATAAATAATATGTTAATTATATCCATGATGATAGTGGGAAAATTAGTAAGACCAAATGGTAGCACTATAAATTCATCGTGTCCACACCTTGTATATAATAATATCTTGGGTCACTATTGAAAATTTACTATATACCAACAGTTTAAAACTGTTGGTAAAGGATTTATAACCGTTGGTAAAACTTATACCAATGGTTTAGCCAACCGTTGGAAAGAAAGCTGTGGTGATTGTCTTATACCAATGGGTTATGTAATAACTATTGGGATAAGACACCAGAAATCATATTATACCTCCCAACGGTTTAGAAACCACTACAATAGATCATTAATAATGGTTTTTGAAAACCATTGGTAAATATTGACAATAAAATTCCTTTACCAAGAGTTTCTAAAATAGTTGTTAAATATTGAAAAAATAGTCCTTTGAAAATGGTTTTTGAAAAATGTTGTTAAATATTTAGAATAATAGTCATTTACCAACGGTTGTAAACAATTGGTAAAGAGTGGTCATTTTAATTTTATACGAATGATTTTGGAAATTTTTTTATAGATCATGCAATTCTCAGAAGAACAAATCATCCATCTGTGCATTTACCTATAGAATAACAACAAATTCCAAATATAGAATACCTATCATTCTATACCAGTAGTCTCTAAATGCACTTCAGGTTTATAATGATCTCCCCCATTCAAAACAATGAAATATCATATTATAATATGTGTGTTGTGTTGACTGTAGACTATATATTTATGAGGGATATGTTATAAAACCCCTTATTTCAGTTAATTAAAAATGTTATCACATGTTGGGTTTTTTAATTTACACCATTTCTTTCTTAATTAATTCTCTCTAATTTTTTATTTTATCCCATATAGAAATAAAGATGATATAAAAGTCTCCTAGGGGGTGTCCAGGGGGGCTGTCCATGAGGGTGTGGGGGCTTTCCATGGGGGTGGGGGTGTCCTGGGGGTACGAGCTATCCAAGGGGTGGGTGTGCTGTCCACGGGGGAGGTGGTGATGTACAGGGGGTAGGTGGGGTCCAGGGGGTGGGTGGGTTGTTGATGGGAGTGGGGGATATCAGGGGGTTGGCAGTGTCCAAGGGGGTGGCTGGACTTTCTAGGGGGAGGGGGTGTCTAGGGGGTGGGTGGGTTATCCACGGGAGAGGGAAGACTGTCCAGGTGGTGGACGGGCTGTCCGTGGGGGTGGGTAGACTGTCCAGGGGGTGGGCGGGCTGTCCACAGGGGTGATGGGGATGTCGGGGGGGGGGGGGGGTAAGGGTTGTCAAGGGGGGGGGGAGGCTGTCCAGGGGGGTTAAGGGGATTATGTGGGTCCATGGGGGTGTGTGGTGTCTTGGGGGTTGGGGGCTCTCCAAGTATTTTTGTGATGTACAGGGGGTGGGGTTGTCTGGGGGATGGGGGGGTCTCAGTTGGGTGGTGGGTTGTTAGTGGGGTTTGTGGGCTATCCACGGGGGTGGGGTCCATCTATGGGGGTACATGGAATATAGGGGTGGAAGTGATATCCACGGAGGTAAATGGTGCTATCGAAGGGGTATGGGGTTTCATGGGCTGGGCGAGCTGTCCACATGGGTGGTGGGTCTTTCTAGGGGAAACGAGGTATCCAGGGGGTGGGTGACCTATCCACGGGGGGTGGCGGGGCTATCTAGGGGTGGTAGGGGTGTCCAGGCATGGGTGGGATGTCCACGGGAGTGGGGGATGTATAAGGGGTCATGGGGTGTCCATGGGGGTTGTAGATCTATCCACGGGGGTCGTGGGAACTCCAGGGGGTTGGGGATGTCCAGAGGTAATAGGGTTGTCCAAGGGGATGAGGGCTGTCCAAGGGGGTATGGTGGGTCCAAGGGGTGGGTGGGCTGGCCACAGGGATAGCGGGGATGTCCAGGGGGTAATAAGTTTTCAGAGGGTGGGTAAGCTATTTCTAGGGGTGGAGGCTGTCCATGGGGGTGGGGGATGTCCACGGGGGTGGTAGGGCTATCCAGGGGTTTCTAGGGGTGATGGGGTTTCCACGGTTGTGGAGTTTGTCCTGGGGGTGGGAGGGATATCGATGTGGGTTGGGAGGTGTCAATGGGGGTGGGGGCCTATTCACGGGGGTCAGGGGGTTTCCAGGGGGTGGGGTGTTCGGGAGTGGGGGGTGTCTTGGGGGTGGTGGGGGTGTCGGGGGGAGTGGGGGTTGGGCAGATTGTCTGCGGGGGTGGGGGCTGTTCATGGGGTATGGGTTTTCCAGGGGGTGGGTGGGTTTTCCATGAGGGTGGGGTCTGTCTCAGGGGAACAGGTTGTCCAGGAGGAGGGCGGGTTGTCCCTTGTGGTGGCGTGGAATGTCGAGGGGTGTATGGTGGGAGGACGGGTTTTCCACAGGGGTGATGGGGAACTTTAGGGGTTAGGGGGTGTCTAAAGGTGTGTTATGGCTGTCCATGGGGGTTGTAGAGCTATCCAGGGGTACATGGTGTCTAGGAGGTGGGTGGGATTTCCATGTGGGTGGATGGGCTGTCCAGTGGGTTGGGGTTTCCAGGGGGTGGGAGGGATGTCCATGTGGGTAGGGTATGCCTTGTTGGTAGTGGTGTCTAGTGGGTAGAGGGTGTCAAGGTGGTGGGTGGTATTTCAATGGGGTTTGGGGGTGTCCACGAGTTTGGGGGTGTCCTGGGAAGTGGGGGTTTTCTAGGGGGTTGCGGGATGGCCACGAGGGTTGGGGGTGTCTAGGGGGTTTGAGGTGTTTGAGGGGATGGGGGTGTCCGAGGGGTGGGGGTGTGCAGTGGGTGGGGCTGTCCATAGGGGTGGGGGCTATCCAGGTGGTACGGGTTGTCCATGGGGGTGGGAGGGCTGTCCACGTGGGTGGTAAGGCTATCCATGTGGGTAAGGGGTGTCTAGGGGGTGGGCGGGTAGTCCCTGAGGGTGGCATGACTGTCCAACAATTATGGGGTGTCTAGAAGAAGGACCGACTAACCAGGGTGGTGGTGGGGATATCTAGGGCGTTTGGGGTTTCCATTGGTGTGGGAAGGCTGTCCACTGGGGTGGTGGGGTTGTCCAAGAGATAGAGGTTGTCCAAGGGGTGGGTGGGTTATCAATAGGGGTGGTCAAGATGTCGAGGGGGTTCAGGCTGTCTTGTGGGTGGGTTATCTATCCACAGGGGTGGAGGGACTATCTAGGCAGAAGGGGTGTCCTCGGGGTGGGGGGGGGGGGGGGGGGGCTGTCCACAGGGGTGGGGGGATTTCCATGGGGATATAGGGTGTCTAGGTGGTGGGGGGGAAATCCACGGGGTTTGGGGGTTTTTTCCAGGCGGTGGGCGGGCTATCCATGAGTGTTGGGGGTTGTCCACAAGGTGAGAGTTCATGGGGGTGGGGGATGTCTAGGGAGTTGGGGGCAATCTAGGTGGTACGGGGTCTCTAGGGGGTGGGTTGTCCATGGGATTATGGGGTGTATAGGGGGTGGTCGGGCAGTCCATAGGGTACGAAGGGTCTAGTGGGGTGTCATTGATGGGGAGTGTCCCTGGGAGGGGTGAATCAGTCACAAAAAATAATCATGTCATGTTTAATTATTTATAGATAATGAAATAAAAATATTTTGACCTAACTAATCTCACATATATTCAAGCACAAACAATCAATAAATTTCAAAGGTCAGTAATATCAGTAAAAATTTTAACGAATAAATCTATCCCCCATCACCATCACCATCATCACCATATTCATCAGCGTCACCCCCCATCCTCTTCGTCATCCCATTCATCGTCCCCACCTTCCCCAACACCCTCATCCTCTCCCTCGTACTCTGCCTTGTCCTCCTTATCGCATCCTCCTCCACCATGTCCTCCACCTCACACAGCTCCTCCACCATTACCTCCTCATCTCCCTTCTCCTCCGCCTTGTCCTCCTCCTCACGCTCCCCTTCCTCCGCCTCGAACTCCTCCTTTCCATCGTCTTAACCAACAATAAAACTTCCACCTGGTGAACCATATATAGATCGCATCAACAACATATATTCATCACAAGCTGTTATGGCCTTTGGTGGATGTGTTGGACGTAAAAATTCCATTAGTTTCCTAAATGGAGTGTTTTACCTAGAAGACTGTTTTTCCATCTCTCTGGCCCTTTTTTTATCCTGTTCTACATAGGCCATAACCTGGTGGAATTCGGTGGAACTAAAAAACATACCTGAGGGGGGCCAATACCTCATCCGAACTATACTCTTCCTAGGTCTGCAGCGTACTCTATGAGGGTGCTCATCTACCAACACCAAATTTAAGTGATCATTTGGCCCAAAATTGAATGGTTCATGGTCATTACGGGCCTCTAAGGCATCCTGTTACAAATATAAATATATTATTATCTTACAAAATTGAGATTAAATGTTTTAACCAACAATGAAAAACTTACTATCTGCTGCTAAGTCGGTTCATTAACCACACTTCAATCATTCTTCCTTCTACTCGAGCAAAACAATTTTTCTCAGGGCACACGTCCTTCTATATTAATTTTTTTCCTCTACAATGACATTAAAAGTATGAAACCATGATTAAAAATAGGAGACCAATAATTATTTTCATAACTACAATTATATAACAACATTACCAATCGAATAAATTATGGAAGATGCAATAGAAAGTACATGTCATAAAGAAAAATAATAAACTGCCATACCTACTTCCTATCATGATCCGTTATCATAGTACATCCCAATATGTGGAAGTATTTTTACAATTAATGTATTTTCCTTTTAGACAATTCATAAATTAAATTAAATAATTAGTATCAACAAATAACATGCAAAATTTCATTTAAATACATCAAATGGGATTAATATCGTATACTTAATAGTTTTCAAATGAGTAATTATATGTCAATACTATTCTAACAGGAAATAATCCCGAACAGGGATTGCCTCTAACTCTGAGCCAACTCTAGAACGCTATCCAATATACATCTCATGCTAATAGGGTCCCCAAATCTCACCTAAATCCTTTAGATGTGCTGGAAATGCACGCTCACCATTGGGGAAATTAAACCTATGTTGAAACCAAAATATTATTTCTTATAAATAAAAATAATAATATATTCCATTAAATTCATCATATTTTTCACCCACATCTCTGTGCATGCTTTATCCTTGACTTAAATTGGAAACTTTTTCCATGAGAGCAGGCTGACAGAAATGATGTCGGAGTATTTTTCAAGAGTCACAAAAAACCTCAGACATTTTTTCCTTATTTTTTCAATCATTTGACTATCTTCATTATAGTCTTCCATCAACTATGTCTGGTAGTTCCACCCTGCACGCATGTGTGTACACCCCTTCCCCCACCTCTTATAAGTATATGTATCTATTATGAATGAAAAAAAATTAACAACACAATTTTATAATTAAAATAAATAATGGTATAAAAGATTGTTAGGGTTGTATATGTATACCTTTGGTAGTTTGATCAATGTGAGCCGCTGGATCTAGAGAAATTGAATTAACACCCAGTACAGGTGGAGTGGGTTCCAATTTATGCTCCATAAGGATAGACTCTGGTAGATCATGAGTCGAAGAATATGTAAATATAAAATCTTGGAGAGAAAGAATCACAAGTAAAAGAAGATGACATGGATGGATGGCCGAATGTTGGATGAGGAGTGGGAATCATTATCGGATATGTTAAAGACGAGTGAGGATACTCATATGTAAAAGGCGTTGAAAACATGGGAGGGATAAATATCATGTGAGTCCCTAATGACACACCGAGTTCAGAATGTGGGATGAATTGTATTTCAGTTGGAGGGCATGGTCTAATCGTGAACACCGAACAGATCATCTAGCTCTCGTACCACCCCCCTCATACGAACACCCTGAGTACTAAGACCACTACTAGGATGCTCATCAAACAACTATAACCTAATTGGGGGATCCCACAAAAATATTTAAAACAAAATTAATCACTTGACATTATATTTATTTAAATATATATATATTTGAAACAAAATACTTACTACATGCACTAGTTATGGAATGCCCATCTCAGTCATACAACTGCTATTTTCTATCATCTGTTTCAATCACCTCTCTTCAATTGGTTGAATTTCCTACATTTAAAAACAAATATAGAAGTAATTAGAAAGTTATAACTAATGTGTAACCCAAAAAACAGAATAAATGAGATGGAATAGGCGGATTCATGGATAATTTAACAGTCCATTATATTAGTTGAGCATGAATTGATATATCAGGAATTCAATAAATCGTACAAAATGTAATAAAGAAATTTAATGCTTAGTAGGATGTATATTTTCTAATTGTCATCAGTCCATTAAAATCATGTAACATGGATTCTATGGCTTTATTTCACCATACATCCAAGAAAGAGAGAGAACCTGGAATTAGGCCTCCAGAAAATTCAGCAATGTATATATGGGAATCAAGAGTGACATGCCACTCACATTTCAAGGATCCCAAGATAGCTAGAGTTACATTTCTAGAATGTGACTATGGTTATTAGTTTTTTATTATGGAAATTGGTTCATGAGGTGTATGGGTGATAATTGAATTAACAAAGTGTTGTTAATATATGGGCAACAAGAGTGATGCATGACTTGTTTGGGCACTAAGAATGATGTAGTATTTTATTGGTATCATGTATGATGTGATTATGAAATGAAAATATAATGGGATGTGTGAAATGATGGTGTTTTATACTTCTAATATGGGTGTTATGGGATTATGGTTGATGTGGAACCACCGTGATATTGATACATTGGGTCGGGAAGTGACGTTGTAGGTATGTCCTACGGGGAGAGTTCCCACAGAAGGGATCAATTAATTATATTGAGTACATAGGGTATTCTAGTCATGTGGGAATGATACATATACATTCAAATTTAGATCAAATTTTGGGACAATGATGATCTTGTATATGAGATGGAGGATAGTTTTCATCTTTGTATGTCCAAAATAGCATAAGGATAAGCTCTTAAATGGGTGGGATAAAGCAAGGCACAAGTATTTTTCAGGGAATTAAAATATGTGAGGGTTGGGAGTGTACAAGGAAGAGGTTTTGGAGATTCATGTTGGTCTATATCCATCCAAAATGTTACACTTTGTGTCATGGAAAGAAATAGTTGTAAAGAGGTGGGGGTCCTGATGACCCATGGAATGAATATACAACTCATAATATGAATAGTTCTTTGAGAAAGAAAATGATTGTTTATTTTGATTTTAAATTGTGGTTTTATGGTATCCCATTCGGTTGAGCTTGTTGTGTTCTCCTTCAATGGGTATGTGTTCGGAAAGTCCCATTTGAAAATGGGTGAGGATAATCACTACATGGTAGGTGACGTGGTTTTACAGGATAAGGTATATAGTTTTGACCATTTTTGTTTTGGAAAAATTGGTTCACAGGTGGTGAAAAAGGCCTTCCAAAAGAGTATCCAAGTATTTTTTGATGCCTCTCAGTATGGATAGCCAATATTGTCATCATGATCATGTGCACATAGAATACAACCCATTGAGGAGCTTTTGACCACTATTTTTTGACGGATAGCTTCGTAGATTATGTGATATCGACAATGGGTTTAATGATGGGAATGGAGAAGGTGTTTTACATAAAAGGCCATGATTAGTGGTGTGTGAGCCCCCCTCCCACTACCCAACCCCCACCTAAGCCCCCCTCCCCCAGCATCCGCCTGCAACTCCCACCCCAAACACTACCCAACCCCCCACACCCTCTGTAGCCCCCACCATGCACCGCCACCCCCTATACCCCCCCCCCCCAAGAGAACACCCCTCCCATTGCACATCCCCAAAATCCCACTGCACACCCCCTACAGCCCCCACCACTCACTATACAACCCCAAACCCTAGAGCCACCCCTCCCACTGCAAACCCCGCCCCCCCACTACACAACCCACTAATAGGCAACCACCGTCCCCACTACCTCCCCCATGCTGTCCCCACCCCCAAAACCCTACAACCCCCTCACCACCTCCAGCACCACCCTATATATCCCTTTTAACAGCCCCCCCCCCCCACCACTGCACCCCCATAGCCAACCCCCTCACACTACATACCCCTCCCCCCAACTCCCACTGCACACCCACTACACCCCCATATCCAACCCCTCCCAATACAAATCCCATATAGCCAACCCCCCATTGTCCCCCCTACAGTACCCCTCCCCCACCACCCCTACAACCCCACCCCCACATTGAAAATCCCCCGTCACCCCTTGCAGCCCCCACTCAGCAAAGCCACCCCCTATAGCCCCCCCCCCTCCACCCACAACACAAACCATATACAGCCAAACCCTCCCACTACAACACCCCCACTCCCACTACACAACCTCCTATATCCCACCTTCCACTGCACAACCCACATACAACCCCCTACCACTGCACAACCCCCACCCTAGAAATGAACAACCCCCCCTCCCCCGTCACCATCCAACCCCCTCCCACTACACAACCCCCCCCCCCCCCCTCCCACCCTACAAGCCCATACATCACCTCCCAAAATACATCCCCCTCCGCCCACCTCCCCCCTGCTGCCCCCACCCCCCACAATGCATGTATTGACTCATCCCCTGGGGCACATTCTGGTACTACCCCAATCCAGCCTTCCATAGGCTAGGGGATGGAGACTAGTGTCAAACGACATATTCCCTAAAACCGGGTACACATTTCCTTTATAACATTTAAAGTCACAAAACATAGAAAAAAAAGAATGATACGAGGACAATGTGAACTGTATAGTAAAAATAGTGTGTTTAGTAAGTAAAGGCGGATGAAATATATGCCCAACTGAAGAGTACAGGTAAAACTGGAAAGTAGAAGTAATATAGAAAACAACTCCTATAAACGGCTACCAAGGATCCTACCTGAAGGGTTGGAATGTCTCTCAAACAATCATCTCTACCATACTCCTCATCTAATGTCCACCTCTGAGAAGCCTCCATTCCTAGTACCCTTTTCCTCTGTTAACGTTGTCTGTCATCTGCACAAGACATAGAAAGGTACGGGAAAATCTTGTGCTGGGGTGAGTATAACGATACTTCGTCGGGACCCCGAGACTGCAGAAGGTATCTCAAAATCCACAAATGATAAACGACAAAGTATGGAAACTCCAGTCCACACTACATAAGTATATTCCCATAAATATACCTATGTTATCAAATATACCCATCTCAATCATGAGGAAATTGAAGGACAGAAACATAAACCAAAATCTCAACTATTCCACAAATTAACGAATACCATGATGGTAACACCACAAAGGTAAGCACAACCAATGTAACACCACAAAGGTAACATACTGCAGAGGTAAAGACTCATCTAACACCAGGTATAACTTAAGTATAGAAGTAAAGATGATTAGTTAAAAGGATAGATCATATTATTCTATTAAGTAACATTAATTCTGACCCAAAATGTATTGATAGGTTACTAACCCCTACTGACCCCCACTGGATCAATCTGTAAATAACCCCTACTGACCCACATAGGATCTGAACCACAGAGGATCATTGAGCGTTGAGCCACACAGGATCTGACCCACACATGAATGGTATGTGCTGACCCACATAGGATTGTTGTGCGCTGACCCACATATGATCTGATATATGCTGACCCACACAAGTTCATTTTTCTTTCTTCACGTTACATCTAGCCATAGAGTATCTGCACTAAGCATGATTGATTCCTGGAGGTTATGCACCTCATTCCATTGGTCGATACGTCGAAAACCAAGAAACCATTAGATTGAAATATTTATGCCCTTTACCATCAATTACTGAGTTTGTTTCATTATGGTATTTTTTTTATTATTTTTTTTTTCTCTCATAATATTATTTTGAAAAATACCAAATGTGTCCTCTCCCCCATTAAAAAAGTCCCACTGCCTCTACTTCTGTCTTAGCATCATCAATACCAATTAATTATGAAAATACCTGCGAAAATAACTTTTCCAATTTCCTTGTCTAATTCTAAACTCCAAATTTTTGTCATAAATGCATCCCGAGAAGTCCTTTTATGCAATCTAAAAAGAGATATGTGAAGAATAAGTGACATTTACTAACAAGCATATTTCATTTCCTTCTAAATTTCATTAAATTATTTTTATAAAATTAATATATAATAACCATATTATCATAAATATGATAAAATGATTTTATTTTAATGGTATTAACTACCCCTTCACACACTTCCATTAAATTTGTTATGAAATCAACATTCATGTATATGGCGGATTACCACCTCACGAAACGATGTCATTTGTTTATCCATTACCACCTCTCATAGTTAGGAATAATAATAAAATTAATATTTAAATACCAATTCAATGTTTTTTAAAAAATAATCATCACTCTAGATTCATTATATAATATACATCATTTTCATATTCCATAAAATAGGGGATACCATAACATTTCTCGTATGTACGACAGTCAACCGCCTCACGAACAGTTGTGAAGTGTTTTTCACTAACATGATACATGCAATTTAAAAATGGTAATTATATTGAATATATATGACATAAATGATATCCTTTTGATATTAATGAAAAAATTATATTTTTAGAAATACAATTTATCATTTTATTCAAAATATTTCACACACTAAAATAGTGATATCATCGTTCATGGACGTCTGGACTACATCCTCTTTAAAGGAATGTGATTAATAATTTCTCATAACCACATCACAATAAAAAGGTAAATAAATAAATTAAATTGAATAATAATTTATTTATGATATAATTATAATTCTATAAATATAAATGTCACTTGCCTTTTTTCTATAATTATCATTGGAAAAATAGAAAACTTACTCTTGTGTATGTAAGGCCTACCAACTCCATGATTTTAACATTACTTCATTTTTCATAACCACACTTCTTGATAGTTTTAATATAATAATTTTTGTTTGAATACTTATATTATTTCATTTTTTCATCTGGAAATGTTAAAAAATGAACAGTTGACCATATCCGACGAATAATATTTGTTTTCGATATAGAAACTGAATATAGTCCAAACATCCAATATAGACATAATTTAAAAAGAAAATATATATATCATAGAAGTAAGATAAATTAAGTAATAATATTATTTAAAAATATTATCACGTATTTAAATAATTAACATATTTTTATTATTATGTATGACAAAGACAGCTGTTGCCCCACCCCATGTTTTAATTAATTTTTTATTTTATTATCTTTTGGCTCTGGGTTCTATCGTAGAGGATCATGTTTTCCATGGTGTTAATATTTCTGAGGATTATTATTTTTGGGGGGTTTGAGGCTAGTTAATGGGTACATCATGATTAGTGGGAACTGGGATGTTGGCCCTGGTGACCGTCTGATTACAAAAATAAAAAAATAATTTTTTGTATTAATGTTAATACCTTAATAATGATAATAATAATATTATTCTGTAGAAAATTTTAATATTATTATATTTAATTTTTTTTAATAATACTATTTCTAAATTGATATTAATAGTATTATTTTTAAATTTCTCGATTATATTATTATTAATAATGAAATGATATAATTTTAATTAATGTGATACTATTATTGTTAATATTATTATTGTTGTTTTTTAGTTTTATTGATACTATTATTATAATGTTATTATTATGAATATTTTAATTATTATTATTACTAGTATTATTATAATTATTAATCTTATAAGGAAATGAAAAATGTGGACAATCCTAGACCCCTCCTTCACGTTATATAGCAACCCCCATCCTAGTAACCCCATATATGTGCTTGGATTCCATTAATTCCACTTATCCTACATTCTACACACCATCCCTGTACATTGACCTATGGTGAGTTGGAAGAAAGATGCCACCCCTCCATAGAACACCCCACCCATGGTTCACTTCCATCTTCCCTCCATGTTTTGGATACACCCATTTCTACTACATCCAACAGCCGCAACCCCACCTAGTCTGAGCTCCTCCACACCATGACTCCTCTCAGCAGTGCACCTATAGCCATTTAGTGTCAGTGTCCCAACTTCCTGAACTCATCTCATTGTCCCCTATATCCAATGGCCAGAAGCAGTGATGATCCCCCTTCTCCGTCTCCCACAATGGCTGGCCACATCTTTTTCCATCATACCAAATCCCCCAGGTCTGATGGACTTCTAGATTGAACCCAAACCCCCTTTGTAGTACCTCTCTCGCACCTCCAGTATGCACACTCCTCCCTAATGGTTTGTTATTCCTATAAGATTGTGTTTTTTCATTTAAATTTTTTATAACCGTAATGGTCGGGGTGTAATTTTATACTTTCTTTGTTTTTCTATGTTTTACGGTTGGAATGTAAGCCCTCGATCTCCCTCTCCATGATGTTTTGTTGTATCCTCACATTATTTTAGGCAGGCTCATCTAACTATTTTATTTCTAGCATAACCCATCGACACTTTAATATTTTTAATTAACTATTACATGTAGTTCACACCACTATAGGAAAAATATTTAATTTATTGTAGTGTTTTCAGGTTAGTTAAAATTGTTAAAAATGTATTTGGAATCAATTCTATGATTATGTGTAAGTCTGTTTGTTCATAAATGTTATTTGATAAATTATTTGTCTTTTCTAATTGATTTATCATGTTCATTAGTGTAATTTATTGGAGATAGCCTATTTTTAAATGAATTTTTATAATGATTTTAAATTATTTTGTGTACAATATTTACATGACATGGAGTGTATTTTTAGAAAAACATATTTTATTGTTTTTCTTAGTGTGGAGGAAATGTGAAATTAGTTCATATGGTTGTGAAAGTGGTGAAAGTTATGTTTTTAAGGGTTTTAATGTGATTTTGAAGTGTTTGGGTATGAAATTTATTTAAAATTGTGATCCACTTGTTAAATTGGTGAAATCATGATGTCATATTTTAGTGCATTTTTTTGAAATGGATTATTAGTTGAGTAAATGATTTATTTAATTATGTTTCAAATGAAAATCTTTGGAGAAAAGTGATTCAGTGTATGTTTGGGTTTGGTTTTAAAGTGAATGGTATCTTTTTTTAATTTTTATTTTATTTTATAGAGGTTGTTTGGTCCCTTTGTGTGATTTATATAAATTGTTTTACTGGTTTTTCACATGGTTTGGACTGTTTGGCCTTAAAACATGTTTTCATGTGATTTTGAAAAGGGGTAACAGTTCGTTGTTTCATTGTGAATTGTTTGGGAGTGTGATAGAAATATAAAGACATGTTTGGCATTGAAAATGTAAAAGTGGTATTTCTGAGGTGTTTCAGGTAATGTTTTTGTATGTGTAAAACAAATGGCTCATTCGACATATTTTATTCAATTCATAGTTCTTCCAAAAATGTGAGAATGTTTGTTAGGTATGAATTTCATCTGGTAAAAGTGTTGTTTGTGTTGAATATATAAAAAAATCTATTTTGATAAAATTGAGTACCCTATTGGCAGATTAAAAATGATAACTAAAAATAGATTTGATGTACGTATGGTGTGACAAAACAGTTTGCAACATCAATGATATGATGTGATGATGTGACACAAGTATTTATGTATACATTTATGATGATCCTCTATATGGAGATATACCTTTATTGGATATTGTACAGAGTGTTGGTGTTTAGTGTAGGCAATTGTGGTGGTGGAATGTAAGGTGAGTAATGCAGGTGAGGGCCTCCCACTAACACAGTGTTATTATAACCAAAATGTGTTTCTAGGCGTCATTTAGATGATCAAGTGACTATTTATGATCAACCCTGACTAGATGGGTTGGTACAGCTAGATTTTCTATTAGTCCAGGTGATCTTCTCCACTAGATTTTGTCAGTTTTGGATGGCCAATTGGTCATAGACATAAAAGTTTCACTATACACCGGAAGGTGCTTCAAAACTGGGTACATTTAGGGTTCTTCAAGGGATGATTAGGATCACCCATGGTTACTTAATTATTTACATTGATTTTTTACTTTCCGTCATTCTAGTTTATTTCCATCTTACAATATTGTCATTTTTTATTATAGTCTAGTTTTAGTATCATTTGTTTTAGGTTTAGTTTATAAAACTACAAATGGTTTTTTAAATATCATGTAGTGTCTATTGAATTTTAAAATGTGAAAATAAATTTTATTATTTTAAAATGTCAAAACCCTAGTTTTATATTTGTATTTAAAACTTGTGTTAATAGTATTATTTGGGAATGTATATACAGGGATTCTATGGATTACTTTTGGCATCCCAACTGAGAAATTTAATTACTATGCCGATAATATATTTTCAGATATATGTTCCCTTTTATTAGGTTCTCCTAGATGAGTTTCCCTTTATTGGATCAAGTTCGGTGTTTGGTTTGGTGGTCAATTGGAAGGTCGCTTTTTTGTATGTGTGGATTTATATTCATTATGATACTATTTATTACTTTAACTATTAGAATTTATTTATTTTTTATCTTTTTCACATGGGTAAAATCATTCCCAATGGTTAACTTTTGTTCCCTAGTACTAGATTTCTACCCATGGAGATCAGGAACGCCCTTGGTGCATTTCCACGGATTTGATCAGGTGACCGCTTTTGGGTTGACCTCAGTTGGTTCATGAAAAATGGTATCAATGGAGGCCAATGTTATTTAGGTTTTTTGGTAGATTGAGATTAGAATTTTTAGGATATGGGAGGTATGTACGGGAAGGACATTATGAACCCTCACTCTTTCTAATCCTCGAGTCTCCAAGAGTATTCTAGGAATTTAGTCCTTATATTGTTATGGATTTTTTTAGACTGAGTGATGATAGTGGAGGTGATCCATTTTCATGTTGTGGTTTTTAATTCAGTAGTGACCCATGAAATATCCAAGTTCCAGGATCAACTTTCTCTTAGTATTATTGCCTACCTGAGGCATGGCTCACTACCTAGTCACCATGTTGGGAATATACACTAGTCCCTCTCAATTGTAGTTTTGTGTAAGTGGTATATTGTCTTGTTTCCTGTTGGTGTATGTGTGTTTTTATAAATATAAATTATTTTCTAAATGATGATTATTTTTTGAAATGGTTTTGGTATTTTCAATATTAATTTCAAAGGAAAATGTTTTGGCTTTACAGTTTTGTAATTGTTTGAAATTGGAGAGAAAATGTAATGTATGGAGACATATATGACAGTTCATGGGATGTCATGGGTATTTATTTCAAATTAAAGGTTTGAAATTGTTTTCAAAATGTGTTTTTTAATAGGGTTCTTTTTGATGTGTTTATATTTGTTTGGATTTTGAGATGGTTGTTTTAAAAGGAAGAGACATTCATTAAGGTTTCTTTCGATGAATATTGGATTTAGATCTATGTTTAATAGGTTTTTTTAGAAAATTCTTCCTAGAAAGGACCCCATGTTTATTTAAAAGTAATGCCTAGTTTTTGGTGCTTCTCCGAAATTTCCTATCCTTCAAAGTGATCAAGGTCAGTTAGCCTTAGCTGAGTGGCTTGAAGAGGCCTAGAACATCTTCAGGGTATTAGGAAATCCTGAAGCTATCAGTGTGATTGTCGTTTAGGGTCAGTTCCAAGGTGCAACTCTGGATGAATGGTAGTTTTTCACCCTACTATCAATGAATGTTTGGATGACATGAAATGACTTTAAATACACATTTGACTGATAGTTCATACATGGATAGGTGGAGATGATGAAAAAGGAAGAACCTAAGACAATTCAACAAGGCAAATGGATGGTGAATATATATATTGATCATTTCAAGGAACCAATGTCCTTTTCTATAGAGGTAGCCTCACATTATTTGATTAAGACTTTTCACATCATTGGGGGTCATCATCCAAAGTTCATGGAATGGGTCCTACCTTCTAGGGACCATAGTTTTGTGAATCTTCTGTATGAGTAATTACAATCTATATTGGTCTTAAGAGTGAAAATGGCTGTCAAACTAGTGTATCTACTCTCTCATGAAGGATCCCATAGGGCGAGTAGTGTGTTCTAGTGGGAAATTTTTCTAAATATTCATACGCAATGGTTCTACATTCTAGTCTGTTGGACCATTCAATGGTGTGCCATAAATGTCGATGTTTTGAGAAAATGAATCAATCATGTTGCATCCCTCTGAAGGTGTGACATTGTTGCTGGTGTCTGGGTCATTAAGAGAAGTTCTGTATAGACCGTCACCTGAAGAAAATTTTTTCATTAGAGGATTCAAATTCTTGTAATTGAAGTAGTAAATGTTTCATCCATCAGAGCTCAGGCCATAGATCACAGGGTGAATCCTTCATACATTCAGGTGTTTTCCGGGTTGTGAACCCTTAGTTTGGGATTTGCGTTCCCTGTGGGGATTGAAACATTTAATGAACTTTTGTTTATGTTTATCTGTTTCTAATGTTTTACTATTATTGTAAGTTCAACATTTCAATGGGTTAATGTGATTAAGTTGTTCTACTCTAATTCAAGATTTCATTTTGTTAGATTATTCTTTTTTAAATCCTCTATTTTTCTTATTGTGTGTATGGCCCTTGTATGTGTTGATCTTGGTTTAGCTATGCCCGTCTGGATATATAAGTTCTGATTTAAGAACCAATGTTTATTGTTATGCTCGAATTCACTTCTTGGGTTATGTTTAAATTGGAGGTTGTTCTCTATTATTTGGGGTTTATGCACTGGGATTAGAGTTCCATGTTTCAATGGTGGGGTTTTTTCTCGTGTTATAAAAGTTAGTTGGATTTGTTTGGAGTTCCCTCATCGACCCCACTTCCCGGGGTGGCATGTTTGGGTCTTAAATATCATAGTTAGTTTAGTTATTGGGGCTGAGAGAACTCCCCCATGATATCATGTTCTCTTGTGTTTTTCATTCTTTCAGTTTAAATTGGTCATAGACTCAATTTAATTCTATCATTCGGTTTGGTGACATTCAAGGGGCAGATAGTTTCTATTTTGGAAGTAATTGTCACAACCAGAATTTAATATTTATTATTTTTATTTTATATGTTGCCTCTTGGAACTAGATTCCAGGTTTAGGGTGAATGTGAGGTTATATTTTTTTGAGTACTATTTTTTTTTGCGGGTTTTGAGTCGGTGCTTGGGAACCGCATTGTTAGCGGTAACAGTGCAGTTTTCCCTAGTGACCGTTAGATTCCCCAAATAAAAACATAATTTTTATATATTTTTATACCATAATAGTGCTAATAGTAATAATATTATTATTTAGATAAACATATTATTATTATTATTAAATTTTTATAACACTATTATTTCACAATAGATATTAATAGTATTGTTTTAATTTTTTTTTGTTAATATTATTATTCATAATGAAATTAAATAAATGTTATTAATGTGATTATATTATTATTAAGAATATTATTTCTATATTTATTTTACTACTATTATTATCATGTTATTATTATTATAATTGTAATTATTATTATTATTATTGTAATATTAATAATTATTTTTATATAATGATATTAAGAAAAAGGAGAACCCTCGCCCTCCCTCATTCACCATACATTACAACATCCCCCTTCCCTGTTACCACATTGTGTCCCTGGATTCCCCCTCTTCCCCTTTTCATGTGTGCTGCACACCATCCCTATCCATTGACATGTAGTGAGGCGACAAACTTGAGTTATCCCTATGCAGAACACCCCCTCCATCGGTTCACTTCCTTTACCAATCAACGCTTAGCACACTAGCATCACCCCTCTCTGATCCGGCCATCAGTTTAACCCCCTCATAGTCAAAACTCCTCCTCACAAAACCTCCTCCCAACAGTGCACCTATGGCCTCCCATCGCTAGGGTCCTGGTGGCCCGACCACCTCTTTCCAGACCTCATCTCTTCTGGCAAGCAGTAGTTGTGGTCCACATACTCCTTCTCCCACTCATTCCCACAACATCCTTTTTATACAAACCCAACCCCCAAGTCTGGCGGTCTTCTAGTGCGGACTCGAACCCACTTTGCAGTGACTCTACCACCCATCCAGTATACAGACTCTTCCCTTCCCATGTGATATTTCTATTTGATTGTTTTTTCATTCATATATGGATTAAACATAATGCTTGAGGTGTAATGTTTACTTATTATTGTATTCTAGGATATGTGGTTGGTTCGAAACGTCTTGATCTACCTCTCCTTGATGTTTTTTCGAATCAGTGATTTATTTGAGGTAGGCACTTCCGAATATTTCCATTCTAACATATCCTATAGACAATGGTATGTTTGAAATTAAATATTAAATATCATTTGAACCCCCAGAGGCACTATAGTTAATTTATTATAGTGTTGTTAGGTAAGGTAAAATTGTTAAAAACGAATTTTGAATCAATTATTAGATTATGTGTAGTTGGAATTGTGACTAATTAGTATTTGATAAATTATTTTGTTTGTCTAATTTATTTAGAATATTCTTTAATGGAATTTTTTAGTGTGACCCATGATTTATGTCATTTATACATGTTTTTAATTTATTTTTGGTACCATATTTACATGACATGGATTGTATTTTTAGTGAAACCTATTTTGGGAGGTTTGTTAGATTTCATGAAATGTGAAATTGGTTCATTTGGTGGTGCATGTGTTGCGATTTTGAATAGTGAATAAGTAATTTTGAAGTGTTTGAGTATACAATTGGTTTTAAAGTGGTATCTGCATGTAAATTGGTGAAATTGTGATGTAATACATTGTTTTATTCTTATAAGATTTTTTATTAGTTTAGTAGACGATTTATTAAATTACATTTGAAATGAAAATCATGGGAGAAAGGTGTTTCCGAGTATGTTTGTGTTTGGTTTGATAGTTAATGGTAACTTTTTGAAAATGTTTCTTATTTTATAATTGTTGTTGGGTCCCATTGAGTGATTTCTAGGAATGGTTTTAAAGGTGTTCAACATGGTTATGTCCATTTGTTCATGAAACATGTTTTGGCATGATTTCGAAAAGGGGGAATGGCATGTTATTTATTTTTGAATTTTTTGGGTGTGTGTTTGGAACATATGGGCCGGTTTGGCATTTAAAATGTAGAAGTGTTATTTTTGTGGTGTTTTTTTTGTCATTTTATTATATGTGTAAAACTAAAGGACCATTTAGAATGTTTTATTCAACACATGAGTCCTCATAAAATGTGAGAAATCAAGTCTTCTAAGAATGTGTTTTTGGTAAAAGATATGTTTGTGTTAATTATGGAAAATAATTTGTTTTAGTAAAAGTGAGTTCTCAGTCAGAAAATTAAAAATGTTTACTAAAAATGGTTTTGATGTTTTGTATGGTGTGATGGACCGATTGGAACCTCCAATGATTTATTTCATAATTTGTTATAAGTATTTAAGTCTATATTTATGGGGCACCTATATAGGGGATATACCTTTTTGGCGTATTGTGTAGAGTGTCTGTATTTGGGGTAGTCAAGTGCAGTGGTGTAAAATAAGGTGATTCACGTGTGTGAGGGCCTCCCAATAAAACATTTTCATTACAAACACCAAGGTTTCCAATGTATCTTTTAGATAATTTAGTGATAGTTGATATTGAACCCTGATTAGATGGGTGGGTAACCCCTATATTGTTTTAGTCCTGGTGGGATTTTCCACTAAATTTGGCCAGTTTTGGGTAGCCGGTTGGTTATAGACTTAGATTCTTCACTATACGCCAATATGTGGTTTTGAACTGAGTATGTTCATGTGTCTTATAGGGATGTTTAGGATCACCCATGGTTACATCATTACATTCATTTTTTGATTACTTTATGTTATACTTTTTTATTTCCATCTTTGACTATTTACCATATTCACTCTTCCCAACGTTGGTACCATTATTTTTGGTTTTTTATATAAAATAGAAAACGGTTGTGGAAATAGTTTGTTACAAATGTTGGATTGTTGAATGGGGAAAATGGTGCTTATTTTAAAATGTGAAAACCCTAATTTTATATTTGTATTTCCAACTTTTGTTAATGTTCTGCTTTGGGAAAGTAAACAATTGAATTCTAATGGTCACTTTTTGAAATCCCTAGTAAGAAATTTAATGTTCATGCATATCATATATTTTCAGGTTTTGGTACCCTTTTCTCAGGTTCTCCAATAATACATACTCATTATTGGAGAATGTTTGATCATTGGTTGGGTGGTGACTTGGAAGGTCACATTGAGGTATGTGTGGTTTTATATTCTTTTTGTGAATAGTTATTATTTTTATATTCAATTTTTATTTATTTTGTTTTCTTTATTTCATGGGCCAAAAAATTCCTAATAATTAAATTTTGATTCCTGACACTAGTTCCCAGCCCATGGGGATCGAGAATGCCCTTCGGGCCTTACCGCAGACCAGCTCGGGTGATATGTTTAGGGTCGAACAGGGTTGGTTTCTGACACACGTTTCAATTTGAACTTATAGTGATGAACTTCATCTAAATCTAATCTCATTGAGGAATATCTTGATGAAATGCCTTTATATTATTTTAGTAATTTTATATAAATCCCTATATACATGTTTTATCATGAATTTATATACTTTTATGATATATTTTTTTGAAATTATTTAATAGTGTTTACGATTCATATGTTTCCAAAGTGATATGTGGGTTTTCATTGAAAAAAAATCAACTTTTAAGGATCCCTGTAAAAAAATCATTCTCTTATATATCATTGATTTTAAAATTATATTTCTAATGTTTTTATATGTGAATAAAATATTTATAAATTTTATTATATTTAACTTTTACTGTAGATTAATGGTTTTCAAATGGAAACTATTGATATATTTTGAATAGAACAACGATAGCTAATTTTCCTTCCAGGAGGATTATTATTTCATTTCTAGTATCAATTAAATATTAAATATTTTATAAAATATAAAATCTATTGTCCCATTCCTTGGGTATATTGGTATAGACGATTTTTATCAAAATAATGGAGTATTTTTTATTTCAAAATATCTTTTAGAATATATGGTATTTTATAATATAATAGTGAATTGTATAAAAGTTTAAAATATTTTTTCAAATGATGAAAATGTTTAATTTCATTTTTTGGTTCTCGGACATTAAAAATGACGGTTGTTCCCAAATAGCAACGATTGATCCAATTATATTTTACAATGGGTGTGTCTATGTAACGCTCTAATGTATTGGGTAATGATTATGTTTTCCGGAGAATTATATTGGAAGTTGGTAGTATGGTTATTGAAATTTTTAAGTGTGTGTAAGGGTTCAATATTGTTTTTATGAGATGATTTCCCATGTAACATACATGAATTTTTGGTTCATAATAATGAGGTTTCATTGACATCATTTTAAAAAGGTGAAATAAATTTTCTTTTTAATGGAACTCTATTTACCTTTATGGGTAATATTTTATGTATTCATGAAATGGGTTTTCATGGGTTTTATTAATTTTTGTTGGAATCACATTTTCCTTATTTTTTATCCCATTGAGTTTGTATTAGTTACCCGATTAAATTTTTATTGTGATATTTGAGGTTGGAAAATTTATTTGAAGGGGTCATGATTCTAGTTTGGATGAGTTTTCCTAAAAATAGATCATAAATTATTTTAAAAGTTCTACATTATAATAAATGGGTACTAATCGTATGTGTACACTTCATATTTTATTTTAATTTTAATTGGTGTTCTAATATAACTATCAAAATATCGAAACATGATAATATCATCAAGGTGAATGAAATTAATTTAGTAAATAAAACTCAAGTATCAATAATGTTTAGGTTTGGGGACCTATAGCTGGTATAAATTGGTTTATTTTAATATAGATGTTAGGGTATTATTAAACCCATTACCTTAACATATGTTTCATTTTGGTTATTTTTTAAGGATATATAATTTTAATATTATCATGCTTCTTCGTAAAAATATGTATGTTCTGATTTTTTTCCACAAAGAATATAAGAAACCTATAATGGGATGGAACAAAGTGAATGATATTCATCCAAATAAGTATAATTAGATGGTTGTAATTGCAATATAATAGTTTTTTTTAGTAAATTTTATGTTGACATATTAGATACATGGTTATGGTGTCAATGTTAGAGAGGGACCTAATCTACCATTAAGGAACATGATTATTGTATAAATTTTTTTTGGGAATCATTCCCAATAATTTATTGGATCATCTGACCTCATGATAGTTGAAGGATTAATCAAAGTGATGGAGAAGATATTTGATGTCATGGGATGATCAAAAAATGAAAATGAAACACTAACCATTTATCATTTTTATGATGAAGATGATCGATGGTGGTATTTTTTTATAATACCATACGAAATGATGATATTGATGCTAAAAAATAGGAAATATTTAATGTTATTCTTACTAATACATATTTATTTAAGGTTTTTCTACTCCTAATGAAAAAATATTCTTTTAATTGAGAGAAAAATATAATGATTTTGTAGCTTCATATGAATCAAAATTCAAAAAAAATTCATGGTAAGTGATGCATTTTATTCAGGACTATAATAGAACAATTAGTCAATTTTACTAAGGACTAAAACCAATTATACGATGAGATTTATCCGCATGAGAATTTAATATATATGAGAATAATTTTCATTATTCTAAAAAATGTTTATATGTTTTTTTCTAACTCTTATGTTCCCCTTGATAATGGATTTTTTAAGTTGATGTGATGGTAAGTAGTGTGGAAACATACATTAATGAAATATGTTGGAATGAAATTTAATTTATCATCTTATAGAAAGTGTGGTAAAAATACCCCTAGAAAATTTCTTATGAAGACACGGTAGTTATAAATTTGTTGAAGGTTTGGCCACAAGTAACATGAATGAAAGGAAAAAAATACAAATGAATCAATGAATGGGTTAACCAATATATATAAAATACTGATATATTTTAGTTGTAATGAGTTTGTTCATTATGATAATGTGTGTCTGAAATTAGTAGAATTGGATAGAAACATCATGAAAATAATTGAAGTATGAATCATGTTCATTTTACACTACTACAGTCGATGTTGGCCCATCAAATGAAGTGGTGATATGTAACTTACTTGTGCATTAAAATGATTCCAATACCTTAGATGTCTCTTTAACATTGAATTATTTCAATTCTCTGAAATTTGAATGTAAATTAGGAATTTTAACTCATGAAATAAATATGGTACATTTCGTTAAAACATTGAGTGGATGCATTAAAGATAACAATATTTAACGAAATATTTTTATCATTATCAATGGGATGGCCTTTCCTGAAAATATTGTCAAAACAACTGTAATAGTGTTTGATATTATTCCTGGAAAGGTTAGATTTCAGATTATCATGATAATATAGATTTAAGTGATACTAATGTTTTGTTAAATTATTCCATGCCTTTAATAAAATGCCCCAAAGAGAATAAATAGGTTGTTGATGGGAAATTCTTTTAACTAGATCATATTCGGGAATATAACGACACTATTCAATTAGTGATGTGCCTATTGATAATGATTAAATGGATGTTTTCCTGAATAATTTTCCATGTGTTATTCCTGATTGAGAGGTTGGGTTTACTGTTTACCTGGTATATAATTCAATGGCTATTTCTATACCAACTAATCTAATGGCTCAAATAGGACATTTAGAATTAAAAAGGAAATTACAAGAGTCATTCAATAATGGTTTCATATGGCCACTTCAGCATGGGGTTATCCAATATTGTTTTTTAAAAATAAATATATTTAAATGATAATTTTTATTGAATATATATCCTTTAAAAACATAATTATTATAAAAAAACCATTTTCCTCATATCGATGAATTGTTTGATAAACTCAAGGGGAAATATATTTCAATGGGTGACGTGAGGTTGGGGTACCATCGGTTGAATATAAAGGAAGAATATATTCTATAGACTATATTTCAGACTTGAAATTGGATATAAAAACATCTCAATACTTTGAAAATGTTTACATTAAAGACCAGAATTGTCTTCCCGTCAGGAGGATTATATTTTAATTTATTTTCTTCCACTTTTATAATTAGATTTTAAAATAATTGATTTTATATTTTAAATTAGAAAATTATAATATGTAATAAGTTCAATATAGTTTATGACCAAATATATTGGTGAATGCGATTTAAATTAATTTCAATGATTATGGGAAAAATTATCTTAATAAAGGAGTAAACCAAAAAACAAAGGGCTAAAATAACCTAGAAAAGTGTCCAAATTCCATTTTATGGAAATGTTTAAACCATATACTGTATTTTTTTGATAGTGGTCTATAATTGGAGTGAATTTAAATATTAAAACGGTGGCAGAATTACTTTTTCAAAATTCAATAGAGTGTCACTCCTCCTACAATAGAAAAAGGCACTCAAGCCTCCCACTTCATCACACCTATCAAGACACTTGGGATTGACCATGATCATTCTATATAATTCCTAAATATTCCTCACCTCATCTTATAATCATCACTATTTTCATTATACAAATTAATTATGTCACGACCCGTCATCGGGGCCCGTTCTGTGACTACCCCAAGCCCGCCTTCCGTAGGCCAGGGGCTGGAGACTATCACCAAAGGCGTAATCCTGATAAAATGGAAGGCATTTCATTTTTAACCTGTAAAACACACATATTCTGAACACAAGAAGTAGAGGTAACAAGTACTAAAAATAGAAAAGTGTGATGTGATGAATGATAATGGGCCAATATACAAACTCTACTGAATAAAAAGTACAAGTACAAGTAAAAGGGAAAACAACTCTTGGATCATCTGCCTGGAAATCCTACCAGAAGGGTAGGTACAGAACATGAACAACTCGTCCCTGTGGTACTTTCTGCCCAGTCCAACTCCGAGTAGTCTCCCATTCGTCACCCTCATCCATGATCAATACTGTCTATAATCTACACAGAACACAACAAGGTTCAGGCGAAGCCCATGCAGGGGTGATTATAACAATACTCAGTTGGGGACCCCGAGACCCCCGAAGGTCTCCCAGAATCCAAAAAGGATTAACCACAGTATAATGATACAATCACAAAGTATCAACCAACCCTACATAGGTAGATTCCCATACATATACTTATGTTACTAGTCACAGTCTGGCTCCAACACCCGAGCCCCAGAACAACAAAGTCCACATAGGAAATAAATTCAAACACCATGATGATAATGGTTGAATGAATTGACTCAGCTCACACATGTATACATTTTTTGTAGAGTGTTCGAGATGATTAGATGTAGTCACTAATTCGTCTAAGTTGTCGGACTCACACTTGATATAGGACCAACTATGTTATTAGACCCAAAAAGGATATAGGACCAGCTATTACGCATCTATGTTGTCAGACCCACACAGGATACAGGACCAGCTAAGCTGTCGGACTCACACTGGATACAGGACTTGACATTCTGTTGGACGCACAGAGGATTCCGGTATAGTAGCCATCATAGTCTAACCCACGGAGGATTCTGGTACAGTAGTCGTCAGATTCGAACCCACTGAGGATTCTGGTATAGTAGTTGTCACTATCTAACCCACAGATGATTCCGTTATCTCAGTCGTCACAGCCATCTCTAGGGTTCCCACATATAACACACTCGATTCCTGGAGGGTCCGCTCCTCGTGTCATGTATTGATACATCGACTATCACGAAGTCTTGATTTGATGTATCCGGATGTTCCTCCTCATCAAAAGGAACCCAACGCGACAGACGACGTGTCAATCGGATGCCCGGTCTGAGAGTTACTGGCATTTTTGTTCCAGGTGCCCAGTTGGATTTACACTCGATCCAAACCCAAAACTTTTTCTAATTTTTCCAAAACTCACTAAGAGTATCGAAAAAGGACCAACTCATCACGAGGGTCCTAGATCAACAGAGTATGCATAGATCAGACACACGGTCTAGGAGATGTTCTGATTTAAGCAGAGTCAGGCCCGACCCGTCAAGCCCAGTTGGATGGTGGGTTGGCCTGACCCGCCTCGGCAGGACGGACCAGGCTGGGGGTCGGCCCGGCCCGACTCGGCGTTTCTGAAATAGCTGGGGGGTTGGCCCGACCTGGTGTGGCGCAACCCACCTACGGAACCGGCCTGTTGAGCGGGCCGATTCGGTTCGCCCGACAGCGCCAAGTGGTTCCACCTCTCCCATCCCAGCTAGCCGTAGCTGGCCGGTTCTTCCCAGAGAAAGCGACATGCATAGTAGGCCATAGTTCTCTTCTACACAGCGCCTGCGGGAGCTACAGTCCACCATACAAGTAGGTAGACGTCCAACCGATTCGCCCGACAGAGCGGCCCATGGTTGCGGTCCGTGGTATTACTCCACACGGCGCATTTGGGGGATGCGGTTCTTCAGCCCGACCAAAAGGAGGCTGGCTGGTTCGGTTCAGCCTAGTGGCCTGTGGATGTGGGCCGTATCCTCCACCTCCATGTGGATGACGCGACGACGCCAGTCCTCCACCACCGTGGCCTGGCCTAGCCGCTGCCTTCGGCTCCACAGTAAGGCGTGACGACGCCGCGCCTCATCAACCACTGTGTCCCTCCCAGTCGCGATTCCTCTTCCGTCTGTCGCGGTCCTCCGGGACACGGCTATTCATTGGCGTGGTGTGACAACACCGCACTCTTTCGGCTCTGCCTCCATCATCATCAAATGGAAGCAACAAAGGGAAGGGTCGGGCCGTGTTCATGCAGCCTAAAACCACCTCGTCATATGATATCAATTGGCACATCATTCCACCAATTTAATGATGTATAAAGGAGGGTAGAATCAAACATTAAAGTAACCCCTACCTCGATTCAAGGTACATTTTTGATGTTGCGGAAGACGACATCGTGGAAAATGGACATCGTTCCCTCAATGTAAGAGGGAAAGACATTGTCTATTGTGGCGTTATTTGTGGGCAACGTCTTCCTTTTCTTGCCTCGGTTGGAAAGAAAGAAGTTGTGTCATCATTCTTCAGAGATGAGGAGCGTTCTTCATTGGAATAGGCTATTCCTCTAAGAGTTCTCTCAATCTCCCAAGAGAATAAACACCCAGACAAAAATCAAACAAAAGCCTCCCTATTATTTTAATACTGCAATGCATTTCAAATGAAATCAAAAGAATTCATGACACTACAAATTAATTAATTAATTGTGGAAGCTCAATTAATTAATTTATGATTTTGATGCATTAATGAGAGTAGGTGGGAGGTGGAGACACTTAAAAATTAAAAAGGGAGATTTGGGAGTTTAAGAGACTCCCTTAATTAAAATACAGTTACATGGGGAGTTGAGAAGTTTTATGTTCGTGTGGGCACCACAACACAATATCCTCCCATGGGAAGTTATGTGGGTTGTGGGCCCCACATCCAACATCCCTTTGGAGAAAAAATAACCAGCACCTAAATAAAATTTATGTAACACATAAATTTTATTTAATTTATTAATAATCCCAAAAATTAACTTCCACTCTCGACCAAAGGAAACTGCGGTAAAGGGATCCTTAAGCGAAAACCAGTGTTGTGAGTTCATCTGTGTCCTCATATTTCAACTCTGAGCATCAGTTCAAAAGATAGAAAACCTGCACATACGTTTACTAAACATACCCGAACAAAACATCAGAAATTGATTCTAGGCACACTGATCCTCAGAATAAGGCGCCGTCAGAAGTCGCGAACTCTTAAAATTCCCATGTATTTAAGAAATAAAATTCCACCGGATTTACAGGTTTTATTTTCTACCGCCATCATGGCTTTACATCCCCGAAAGATACAGCACAAACTAAGGGAAAAAAATGGTGGTATTGTTCACGCATCTGAGCCTCCCGCTCCCATGTGCTCTCCTAGAGGTTCCCGTGCTACCATAAAATACGAACCAGAGGAATTGACCATCCACGTAGGACCCACTTCTGTCGATCCTCTATCTCCACTAGAACCTCTGTGAATGTTGTCTCATCATCAATGTCCATCTCTCCATAGTCAATGATGTGGGATGGGTCGTGCACGTATCTCCTCTGCTGAGACACGTGGAAGATGTCGTGCACCTGGTGAAACTAAGGTGGAAGATCCAAGTGGTAAGACACCTCTCCTTCCCTGATGAGGACCATAAAAGGTACGATGAATCACGAAGATAACATGTCGCCTCGGCCAAATATCCTTAGGCCTCATCGGGGTGAGACCCGTAGAAAGACATGGTCTCCATCCTCGAACTCTAGTGGTCTCTGTCTCTTATCGGCATAGAACTTCTACCTGCACTTTTGAGTCTTCATCCTCCCCTGGATGATCTTCATCTTCTATATCGTTGCCTACAACATCTCTGGTCCTACAAGTGCTGACTCCCGTGGGTCAGTCTAGCACAGAGGTGATCTGCAAGGTGGGCCGTAATGTGCCTCGTAAGGTTCCATCCTGATGGTAGTGTGGTAGTTGTTGTTGTACGCAAACTCCAACAAGGGTAAGTGATCCTCCCAGCTGTGAAAAAAGTCATGGAAACATGCACCAAGCATGTCTTCGAGAGTATTATTGGTCCTCTCAGTCTGGACATCTGTCTGAGGATGGTAGGCGGTGCTCAAACGAACCTGTGTCCCGAAAGCCTCCTGCAACCCCTTCAGTAACTGGGAAGTCAAACGGGAATCTCGATCGGAGAAGATTGTCGATGGCACCCCCTGAAGCCATACGATCACCTGTATGTAGAGGTGTCACATGATCTCTACTGAGCCCTGGTATCTGATCGGTAGGAAGTGGGCCGACATGGTGAGTCGGTCGATAATCACCCAGATAGAGTTGTGTCTCTTAGATGTACTTGGATGTCCTATCACGAAATCCATGAATATCCCATCCCATTTCCAATCTGGGGGATCTAAGGGATGAACCAAGCCTACTGCAACCTGGTGCTCCACCCTCACTTGATGACAAGTGAGGAATCGCGAGAGAAACTCTTCTACCGCCTTATTCATACCTGGCTACCGGTGTTGTCATCTGAGGTCTTGATATATCTTCTTCACTACTGGAAGTTCCGCTAGAGGAAATGTGTGGAACTCCCTCAAAACATCATTTTTTAGTGAAACTGGTACCATGGTATGCCTTCTAAAAAGGATGATGTGCTCCCCACCTTCAGAAAGCACATCTGGTGCCTGCTATGAGGATATCTGAGCACGTCACGTCCTACAGTTAACGTCCCCATGTTCTGCCTCTCTGACAAAATAATGATGTGGAGGAGTGACTATGATAGACTATAGAAAGGATTCTTCATCTGTATCCACAAAGTTTATCTGCAATGTCGCTAGCTTCTCGGTCGCCTCTCCTAGCAGCTGAATGCCTGATCTCCTACTAAGATCATCTGGTACAACGTTCCCCTTTTCAAGCGTATAGACTATCTCAAAGTCATAGTCCTGGTGGAACTGGAGCCATCACCGCTATCTTAGGATCAGGTCCTTCTGTGAGAAGATGTACCTAAGACTATAGAAGTCAGAGTAGACAGTAAAATGCTCACCCATCAGATAGTGCCGCCACATCTTCAAGGTGAAGACCACTGCTGCTAACTCCAGGTCATGGGTAGCATAGTTCTACTCATGTTGTCTCAAATGCAGTGAATCATACGCGATCGTTACTTTCTCCTAAATTAGGACACACTAGAGTCTGGTTCCTGATGCGTTTCAGTAGACCACGTACCCTACGCCCTACTCCAGTAGATTCAGGATGGGCGAATTGGTCAATCTCTACCTCATCTTCTGAAAGCTCAGCTGGTATCTATCTGACCACACGAAAAGTCTCCCCTTCTTCATCAATTCTGAAAGAGGTGCTGCAACTCAAGAGAAGTCTGGAACAAATCTCTGATAGTACCCAGCCAGTCCCATATAACTCAGAACCTTCTTCACACTCCTGGGTGTCTCCCAAGAATGTACTGCCTCGATCTTCACTGGATCCACATCAACTACAACCTCCGAGGTGACGTTTCCTAAGAAGTGAATCTCTCGAATCCAAAACTGGAACATCGAGAGATTTCCATAAAGCTAGTTCTCTAAGAGTGTGTCCAGTACTACACAGAAATGGTAAGTGTGCTCCTCCTCATTAGTCGAGTTAATCAGTATGTTGTCGATGAAGACTATGAAAACTCGATTGAGGTAAGGCAGGAAGATCCTATTAATGAGACTCATGAACACTGCTGGAGTGTTGGTTATGCCGAAGGGCATAACCAAGAACTCGTAGTGGCCATACTGACTCCTGAAGGCCATCTTCTTCACATCCTCATCTCAAACTCTGAGCTGGTGATAGCCTGAACTGAGGTCTATCTTCAAGAACCATTATGCTCCCTTGAGATAATCAAAGAGGTCATCAATCCTCAGGAGTGGGTAATTGTTCTTCACGGTCACCTGTTTCAGGCGACGGTAGTCAAAACATAGTCCCAAGCTCCTATTCTCCTTCTTGGCGAACAAAATCGGAGATGCCCAGGGTGAAACACTGGGTCAGATAAATCCTTTCCCCTGAAAGTCCTCCATATGTACCCGCAGCTCACGAAGCTCGGAGGGAGCCATCCGATATACTAGATTAGATATCGGTGCTATCTTGGGGTACAGGTCAATGTAGATGTATACCTCTCTACGAGGAGGTAGTCCTGGAACGTCGTCAGGGAAAAAATCTGCATACCGATCCAACACAATAAGAAAACTCAGACTCTGCTCATCAACCGCACTAAGGATGAGACTATCCAACTGATGTGTGATCGGGTTCCCCCTCCTCTGTGTAAGTTCATCCTGCACTGCAAAGCCTCCCTTCTCACCGTTGAAGGTGAACCAGGTCACATCCGTGTGGATACACCACACTTTCCGCCTAATGTAGTCAATCTGAGCATGAATTGTGGATAACCAGTCCATACCGAAGATGAGATTGTAAGGCCTCAACGCCTATAGATGAAGATCCCATCCAAAGCTCTTTCCTCCTAGAGTAAACTCACACTACCCGCACCAGTGCGTAATCATCGAGAATGCTCTCGTAGGAGTATCTAGCCGTAAAGATCGAGCCAACGGCTCCATCAGAATCTCCGAGATCCGAACGAGTGTAGTGCAAATAAGACAATGACTCTCACCTGTGTCTATAAGTACCGCAAAAATGGTGGAGTAGACACATATATTAGCTCAAATCATCTCAGGTGCACCGTGGTCATAGGCCTCGACTTCCTGGAGCTGAGCCCGCCTCTATCCGCCAGCTCCCTGTGGTCGGGGTGGACCTTGTGGTGGTGGGGGTGGTAGAGCCTCGAAACATCATCCACCACCCGCTGCTCGGCCAGCTCCTCTTCCACGTCCGCCTGTTCCTGGAGGACCACCACAGTCGAACATGTGCCTTTTCCTGGGAGGTCCCTATACTGTCTTCTTCTAATCTGCTTGGACGGTCGGGCAGTCATGAGCAATGTGGCCCAGCCCACCGCATGTATATCACTGCCTGCTCTTTGTATATATGGCTCTATCTTGTATTCCCCGCACAACCGAACCTATATCCTGGGGTCACCCACCTGATGGGCTGGTCCTCTTAAACCTCTGTGTCATCTGTCTACTGTCAGCTGCAGATGACTCCACTACGTGTCACCCTGGTGTGGGTCTCGCCACTGATGACTTCTCAGCTATAAAACTCTCCACTACAAGGGCTCGCTCCAGCACCCCCTCTAGTGTCAGAATACTGAGGGTAATCGTCGAAGCCTTGATCTCATTCCTGAGTCCCTACTCAAAGGTCCGAGCCTTGAAGAACGGGTCTTGTACCATATCTGTGGAGTAGCGCGAGAGGTTATTGAACCTCGCTGAGTACTGATCTACTATCATGATACCCTACTGCAGATGGAGTAACTCTTGTATCAGCACCGCACGAAGGGTGGCTAGAAAAAACTCTGAGCGGAATAGACTATCGAAGTATATCCAGAGTAATTATGCCTCATCATGCACCTAGAGCATCAGGATCCACCATCTGCCAACTACTGTATGTAGGAGCCTCGTGACAAGGATCACCATGAGGTCAGATGGTCTCCCTACCAATATGAAAACTATCATGAAAGCCTCCGACCAATCCTCAGGTACCTGTGGGTTTCTATCTCCCCAGAACATGGGCGGTATCTGGTGCTGGAACTCATGAAATGAATTCAAGATGCATGCACTCTCTACAGCTGGAGCTAGTGGTATCAGTGGACCAGTGGGTAGTGGTACCACTGGTACCTCTGCTGTGATGGGGGCCTACACCGTGGGCTCGTCGCTTGGTGGGATACCATCTGGTATGAAACTTGGATCCCTAGCCAGCTGCCTTCGTGGGTCCATCCTAAAAAGAAACAGGTGCACCGTGGTTAAAACAGTATACCTGGTGAGCTGACACAAAGTAATCACGAAGAATAATTTTCAAAGGGAACACATACGTAATCAGTGTTTTCATGCATTGAGTCGGATATCTGATGTCCGAGTCCTGGTGTATAGATACATCTGCTGCTGAACCAACACCGGTTTCCGTAAACTAATAACCACAGTAAAATCACTAAACACCATTACTGTTAAAATAATCAGTGTCCATGTTCTGTGGTAGAACCGACTCTTCTGATACCAATTTGTCACGACCCGTCCTCGGGTCCCATGCAATGACTACCCCAAGCCCACCTTCCATAGGCCAAGGCTGGCGACTAGCACCAAAGGCGTAATCCCGATAAAAGGGAAGGCATTGCATTTTTAACCTATAACACACACACAGTCTAAACCCTAGAAGTAGAGGCAAAAAGTACTAAAAATAGAAAAGTAAGATGTGCTGAAAGAAAATGGGCCAGAAAAAAAACCCACCTGAACAACAAGTATCCGTACATTTTTAAGGGAAAACAGATCTTGGATTTTCCTCCTAGAAATCCTACCATAAGGGTAGGTACACAATTCGAACAACTCGCCCATGCGGTACGTCCCGTCTGGTCCAACTCCGAGCAGTCTCTCATTCGTCACCCTCATCCTCGATCACTATTGTCCATTGTCTGCACAGAACACAAAAAGGTGCGAGTGAAGCCCGTGAAGGGGTGAGTATAAAAATACTTAGTAGTGGTCCCCAAGACCCCCAAGGTCTACCAAAATACACAAAGGATAAACCAAAGTAGAATGATACAATCACAAAGTATCAACCAACCCTACTTTGGTATATTCACTTACATATACCTTTGTTACCAGTCACAGTCTGGCTCCTACTCTCGAGCCCAAGAATAACCCAATCAACAAAAGAAGTAAAGTCAAACACCACAATGATAATGGTTAAAAGACATGACTCAGCTCACACAGGCATTCCTCTTTCATAGAGTGTTAGAGATGATCAGATTTAGTCCATGATTCATCTATGTTGTCGGACCAACAAAGGTTACAGGACCAGCTAAGCTATCAGACCCACATAGGATACATGACCAACTATTCCTCTTCTATGCTATCAGACCCACACATGATACAAGAACAACTAAGCTGTCAAACCCACACATGATACAGGACCAGCCATTCTGTCAGACCCACAGAGGATTCCTATATAGTAGTCATCGTATTCGAAACCATGGAGGATTCAGGTACAATACTCTTCTTAGTCAAACCCACATCAGATTACAGTAAAGTAGTCGTCACTGTCGAACCCACAGAGGATTCCGTCATCTCAGTCGCCGCAGCCAGCTCTCGGGTTCCCGCACACAGCATGCTCAATTCTGGGAGGGTCCTCTCCTCGAGTCAAGTGTCGATACATACACTATCACGAATTCCTAATTTGATTTATCCCAAAGTTTCTCCTCAATAAAAGGATCCCAACGCGATTGAAAGCTAATCAATCGGACACCCTGTCTGAGAGTTATTGGCATTTCTATTCCAGGGGCCTGGTTGGATTGACACTCGATCCAAACCCGACCATTTTCCAAATTTAACCAAAACACACATAGAATATCTCAAAAGAATATCCTCATCATGATGGTCCTAATGTTGTAGATGACACATTGATCGGACACACAGTCTATGAGATATTTGGATTTAAGCAGAGGTGTGCCCGGCCCATCAAGCCCAGGGGGCTGGCGGGTTGGCCTGACCCAGTTTGGTAGGTCCGACCCGGTTGGGGTTCCGTTCGACCCCCATCATCGGGTCCGACCCGGCTGGGGGTCAGCCCAGCCCGATGGGGTGCAGACCACCTGCGGACCCGGCCCATAGAGTGGGCATGTTTGGTTCACCCAGTGGCGTTAAGCTGCGCCACCTCTCTCTGCCTGGCCGGCCGTAGCCGGCTCGTTCTGCTCGATGAATGTGGCCCGCACAAGAGGCTATGGTTCTCTTCCGCATGGCGCCCCTTTCAACCAGCCCGGCCGGCAGGCGGCATGCCAGTTCGCCCGGTTGAGTGGCATGCGTTTTCGGGCCACGATATTCCTCCACGCGGATCCTTCGGACACCACAGTTCTTCAGCATTACCGGCAGGAGGCCGACCAGTTTGGTTCTGCCGAGCGGCCCATAGACACGGGCTGTGTCCTCCACCTCCACTCATTTGACGCGACGGTACCGGTCCTCCACTGCCGCGGCCCGACCTGGCCACAGACTTCGGCTCCACAGTGCGGTAGGACGACCCCACGCCTCTTCAACTGCCGCGGCCCTCCTGGCCGCAGTTCCTCTTCCATCAACCGTGGTCCTCCTGGCCGCGGTTATTCTTCGGCGCGGTGCGATGGCCTAACTCTCTTTTGGCTCCACCTTCATCATCACCAAATGGATTCCACAAAGGGGAGGGTTGGGCCATGTTCGTGCCGCCCGAACCCACCTCATCATATGATATAAATAGGCAAATCATTTCACCAATATAAAAATGTAGAAAAGAGGGTAGAATCAAACATTAATTTAACCCCTAAAACTATTCAAGGTACGTTGTCGAAGTCGCGGAAGACAGTGTCTTGGAAAACAGATGTCGTTCCATCAACGTCGGAGGGAAAGACGTTATCGTTGGCAACCTTATTTTCTGGAAATATCTTACTTTTCTTGCCTTGGTTGGAATGAAATAAGTGGCTTCATCGTCCTTTGGATACTGGGAGCATTCTTTATTGGAACCATTTGTTCTTTAAAGAGTTCTCCCAAAATCTCCAGAGAATAAATAACCACCCAAAAATAAAACAAAAGCCTCCTACTCACTTTAATATTTCCAGGCATATAAAATATATTCAAAAGAATTCAAAACACTACAAATTAATTGATTAATTGTGGAAGCTCAATTAATTAATTAATGGCGTTGGCACCTTAATGAGACGAGGTGGGAGGTAGAGAGTTTTAATAATTAAAAAGCGAGAGTTGGAAGTTTAAGAGACTTCCTTAATTAAAATAGAGTTACATAGGGAGTTAAGAAGTTTGATGTTCAGGTGGCACCCACAACCCAATATCCTCCCACGGGAAGTAATGTGGGGTGTGGGCCCCACCTCCAACTACCCTTTGGAGATAAAATAACCACCAGGTTAATAAAATTTATGTTTCACATATTTTTTTTTAATTTATTATGAATCCCCAAAATTAACTTCTACTATCGACCAAACACAATTGTGGTAAAGGTATCCTTAAGAAAAAACCAGCGCTGCAAGTTCATTTGTGTCCTTGGATTTCAATTCCTAGCTTCAGTTCAAAAGATAAAAATCTCGTAAGTACGTTTACTAAACGTACCCGAACAAAACATTAGAAATTGAGTTCGGGCACACTGGCCCTTAGAATCAGGCACCGTCAGAAACCACTGACTTGTAAAATTCCCATGTATTTAAGAAAAAAAATTTCTTTAGGATTTCTGTGTCTTTACAAATTAAGGCCAGTGGTGCAAACCAAAAGGAGTTACCCGAAAAAGTGGAAACATCATTCATCATGCTCTTTTTTTATTATAACTCTCAAACCACTCAAATATTCTTATTTAATTCTTATATAATAATCAAAATTTCCTAAATATACTTATATAATTGTATTATAATGGTTTTACCTACACTTAGATATACTCCCATATAATGGGTAAAAAATATATTGTTTACGTGTACCGTTAACTACCGCCTCATGAAATAATGACTGATAGTTTTTTATTTTCCACCATTAATTGTTTGAAATTATGATGGAAAAAATCTATATATATGATATGTATTATATTTTTAAGGACATTATTATTATTTATGTATTTTATAAAAAATACCCGTATACTTTCCATTTTTTGTAAATACGATAACATTGTTTGTAGAAGTGTTGACTACTACCTCTCCAAAGTGATGTGATTAATTCACTCATTAAATAGAGTGTATAAAGGATGATTTAAATAAAAGAAGGTAAACTATATTCCATAGTTATCATAATAGATTTATAAAATATATTTAAAATTAATTTTATTTCTTTTAATATGAAAATGAAATGAATGTTGGGATCATGCATACATTCATCCTACTGTCTCCATTAACGGTGGATTTCATTTATTATCTCCAAGTATTTTAAATTGATATAAATACAAATATAATGAATATGTATTATAACTAAATCATCGATTACATTTTTTATTTTATTATATAATGATATAATTAATTGGAACAATAAGTAATAATACAAATTATACTTGAAAAACTAGACAAATAAGACCGGAAACGATGAAAATATTTAATTATTACTAGAAAAAAAGTAATAAGTAATTATAAGAAGTTAATATATGATTTTATAAATTTGATTATGGTTATGATATAGGTTGGTAACATTTCTAAATCTCTTATACCGAAGGTTTAATTGTGTTTTCTTGAAAAAATGAAATGAAATGTGAGGGATTTTTATCTCACTTTTTATATCTATGAGATAAATATCTTATTAAACACTTAAATATTTTGTGTGGTGTATATACAACAAATTATTATATGTTATATAATTAATCATTTTATAATCATTGTATTTTCAAATTTCAATTAATGTTATTCCTTCACGATGCTTATAATTTAATTTTTTTCAAAGATGTATAGGATGTTAATGAATGTTTAAAGATTATTTTCCTCAAGAATACTTATAATGACCTTGCATTTCAATTTGACGAAGTTACATGGTCATTGTTTAATAAAAAATTTAGTTTTCCTCTAATCTTATTTTTCATTATATTTTTCATGTACTAGTACTGTTTTCCACTCTTTGGTTCTCAAAACATTTGATGAATTATATTAAGTAATTCTAACTTCATTTATATCTTCAGATAGAGAACCTTTTTTCTACGAAAAACCTTGTATTCTAAAAGGTTTTTCAAAAAAATATTTTTCTATGATTTCCTTTTTGATTTATTAAATTCATTTTTAATGTTTTTTTCTTTTACCAATTTTTTCAAAGGATTATTCTTGTCACATTCCAAAAAAAGAATTTTCCGACCCATATTACCCAAAACATAGAATGATTTTACATCATTATATGACTTGTATTGATTTATCTGCCTTCTTATATTCAATAGTTAATTTTCATGTAAAAATGAATAATTTCAAATGAAATGGTTTTTTTAAAAGTAATTTCAATGAAATATTTTTTCAAAATTAATATTTCTTAAATAAAATTACTTTTTACTTTAGACTGCTTTTAAAATACATTTTTATATTACCTCCATTACTCAATGAAAAAAACACATTATTTTTACCCCATATTAGATAAGTTTTAATGATTCCATCCTTCATTTTCCTCAGTATGGTTTTCAATTTATTTTACCAATAATACTATTGAAATTGTCTTATTTTATTCTTTTGTTCTTCCCGTTGAAATATTAAATTATGTATGCTCACTAATAATTTAAATTCGATTAATTATTCATGCTATTTATCATGGATATTAATATTTCCTAAACTATTTTCATTGTTACATAAAATTTCTAATTTGATATTTTGTATATTTTTTGGGGAAATATTTATAAACCAATATTATTTACTCAATAATGATATATGATATTGAATATTTTTTATTTATATTATTTGATAATGGAATTATTTGGACAAGAAATGACACGAGGCTTCCAGAGTTCATAAAACCCCTCGATTAATCGATAGGATTGCATGAGACATATTAGTTGAAAAAATTAAATAGGTTTAAATAAGTAATTTTAAACTATAAAGAGGATAGACCCTAGTAGAAGAGGTTTTCATGTCCCCGAGATATAACATCCAATAATTAATTATTTCATTCATTTTTGTTCCTTTATTATTAATCCATGGTTATTTTAAATGAAAAATCTATGGATTCATTTTACTCTCGGTTCACTGATTAAATGGAACATGTTTTTCGTTTCTCTCTTTAATATGATTAATTTTAACTTTTATATTTTTTTAAATGCAATATGTTTTAAGTTATTAACATTCCATTTTTTTACACATGTCCTTATCAATTTCATGATTACATGTCATGTTTCATCAGTTATTACCCCCCAATATTCTTATTGAATCCTTATTGTTTCTAATATACATTACTATTATTGTGCATTTGAGATCACCTTAATTGTGTTTCCCTTTATTAGGAATCCTTTAAGTGTATTATAACATATATTCAAGGATATGATAGATGGAATGAATTTATCCTCGAAAAAATATTATCTTGTAATTAGTGTATTATTTTGTAATATAGTGCTCACGTATGTATCTTGATTTACAAGAATAAAAAACTACCCATGGCTTTAGGATATGATTTTCTTTAATCTTATGCAAATATAATTGTTTCATGACACCCGATTTAGGCTTTCTATGGTCAATTAACTATTGTCCGTATCAACACATATTTTGTATGAACATTTAGAAACATGATATATGAAAACATAAATGAGAGAATATACACCTAAGGATGTATTTGAGGTTATGTATAGAAGAACATTCTAATGTATTGGTTATATAGATATTATGTAGTTTTCCATGAAATATATCCTTTTCTTGATACGAAAAAAGGAAATGGTTCAAGAATAGGTGTATGTAGTGCTAACTAATCCAATAATGTGTGTCATTCCTTACTATATCAAGCCTAGTACACGATAAAAGACTTTTATATTCCCCTAGTTTGACACTCTGGGGGAAATTTATAGGATTATTCACATTTTTTTACAAACCATTTCTAGGGGATTTATTAGATATCAAAATTGAATTACCTAGGTTAATTATTATAACATGAAAGCTCTTATGATGAAATAAAATAGATGAAGTATTTTTGTATTGTGGTTGTGTTGAAAACCATAGTTAAAATTATATTTAGTGATTATCCTTATTTCAATGATTTCCATCATTTTTATTCTAAGTGTTATTTGAATATGGTTTTATAAAAGGGTAAGAAGTATTTAGGATGAAAAATCATCATATCAAGAAATCCATAGGAAATAATCCTTTGCCTAAAGGACGAGAGGGTTTTCGTGCCAACCACTGACCTATATAATGTCCTGGTTAACATGTCATCATATTTGATAAAAAAATTTGATAAATAAATGTTAATAATTAATGAGTGGAATCAAATTTGTAGTTTAGAGATTAATTTCATATCCATAATAGTTTTGGAAAATAGTTTGAGACGTATAGTAATTTTGGTCACTATTTTCTTGGGTATTACTATCTATTAAAAGTCTAATTTGGTTCTTCATGAAGCCATGTTATTTTGTGGATATCCATATTATGAAGTAATAGATGAATTTTAAATTTATCAAATCACAATTAAAGTTTGAATTTGTTTTTGATGAAATATTCCATGTATTAATTTTTTTTAATTTCATAGGCATAACAATATTTCATTAAAATAAAAAATATTATCTTAAATGAATAACGTCATCCTAATAATTTAATTTTTATTGAACTGATTATCTTTTAATTATTCACAGATTTATGGCCTTGGGGGCATCAACCTTTCATTGATCATTCACATGTATTTTATTTATGAAAGAAATCAATCCATATAAATATTCACTTCTTTACACCATGTATATATCTCTACATTCATCTAAGGTTCTCCTATATAGAGAAATAGTTTCATGTTAGTCCATGTGACCTTAATAATCCACATTATCACTTTTATATCAGATATTTTATGAACCCTTATCATTATAATGGATTTAAAAATAGGAAATATTAAACAATATATTACCCAAATCATGTTTAAATTGTAACTATGTAATTTAATTATGGGTGGAATATGTAAAACTATGAAATCCAAAAGCAATAATGTTGTATTCGATAGCACGTATGAGATGTAATACTACTTACATAAAGGGAAATATTATACCAAGGTATGATAAAAATATTACAATTTTGAATAAATATATTATATTATATATATTTCAATGTTTGTAAAACACTATGTTATCATTCCTTACATCTAAGAATGACTTTGTTCGATAGCTTGTGTTAAATGAAAGACCGAGTTTTACAAAACAACAATATACTATTAACATATTATTATATATTTATATATAATAAATATATAATATGAAAGGTTAATAATGGTATTATATATATATTATAACAAAGAATAACATGAATTAATTGGTTATAAAATAAATATAAATTAATAAAATAACTAATTTAATATAAAGGGAATGTTTTTAAAAAACAATATTTATATGCTCTAAAAGGTGTTTTATAATAATTAATAAAATAAATTTAAATTATTGTGTTGTATTAATATAAAATATCTATTATATATTCAATAAAATATTTTTTATATTCATTAAATATATTTTATAAAAATTAAGATGAGAACAATCAAAATATTTAACATAAAAATCAATATTTTTATAAGGGAAAATTTTCCTACCGTTAATGTAGTACCATTTTTAACTAGAATTATGGAACATTAATATATATTAATTGAATAAATAAAGTAATTTTTTTAAAGGAGAAACATAAAAAAAATTAGGGTGATTTTTTTTGTCTTTTTCTTTGATGTTTCATTAATTGATGAATACTGAAAATACTTAATTTTAATTAAAAACCGATTTTTTGTGTAATTAATTTATAAGGATATATTATATTTATAATTGGATTTAATTCATAATTATATATTTATTTATTAAATTATCCAATTTAGGTAATTTTAATATATTTAAATTTTTTATTGAATATGAAAACATCTCAATGAATTGAACATTTTTAAAATTAAAATCTCTCATTATCATCCCTTTTGTACGATTTTATTTAAATTTATGTCATCCAATTATGTTATTGGAATTTTGATAAATGGATTCCAAATTTTTAATTAACAAAATTATATTATATAATAATTTCAATTAAGTTTTTTACCGATAAGATTAAAATTAATTTCAATGATTATGATAAAAAATACAATTATAAGGGACTAAACCCTAAACATATGGTCTAAAATGGGCAAGAAACTTGTCCAAAATCCATTTTAGTTCCATATTCCCATTATATAATATTTTTTTAAAAAAATTTTCCCATTATTGGATCAAATTCTAATAGAAAAAATATTGGTGGAATTATTTTTTCTAAAATCTACATGTGTGCCACTCCTCCACAATAAAAGTCACTCAAGCATCCCATATCCTCACAACTATCAAGAAACATTTTATAAAAATATATCTCCACATATAGATACTATAAATTACTACCCTCATTATATTATCAACTCATTTGAATAATTAAAAAAAAGGAATCCATTTCTTCAATCCAAAAGGAGTTACCCGAAAAGAAGGCAATATCCTTTATCAAACTATTTTATTTTCATTTAATTCTCCACATCCTCAAATATTTTAATTACATGATAATATAATAACACGAATATAATCAATATAAGGAATTTTTTTTACTATATTTTTTTGACCTACACTAACCCACACCTCCATCTAATTGGTAAAAAACATACTATTTATGTGCATGGCGAACAACCACCTCGTGAAAAGATGATTATTCATTTTTTTTACTTTACCTCTATTTATTTATGGGTATTATGAAGAAAAAACTATTTATATATTATATATATTACATTTATTATATATTTTTTATTTTTTAATTATTTCATATCACATTCTTTTTTACATTCAATTTTGTGTAATTTTGATAACATCGTTTGTGGAGTTGTTGACAACTGCCTCCCCAAAGTGATGTGATTCATTCATGATATACATGGAAGATATCTAAAGTAAGGCTTTAATATATCCATTTAAAATATATGACTTATATTTGAAATAGTAATTATAATATATATATATATCAGTTACTTTTCTTTTATTTAATACAGCATTGAAAAGAATGTAATGTTCATGTGTATATAGGACTTATTGTCTCCATGAATGAAGCATGTGATTTATTATCTCCAATATTGTAGATTTTTTTTAATACATTTATAATTATAAAATATTATAATTAAATAGTGGTTTAAATTATTTATATGATGAAACAATGATTTAGTTTACATGAACAATACGTAAAAATTCAAAACATAGTTGAAAAAATATGTAATAAACAAATGAACTGATGAGAAAAATGAGTGATTTATAATGAAAAACTAATAATATATTATAATATGTTAATATATGACATTATAAATTTGAATATTTTTATATTATAGGTTTTTATTATTTTTACACAATTATATATTTGTTTATAGGGTGTTTATCCTAAAATAATAAAGCACAATGTATGATGTTTTCATCTCACTTTTTACAAATGTGAGGTAGATGTCAAATTTACCACAAACATATTTTGTGTGGTGTATTCACTTACCATTGTTATATATAATATAATTATTCATTTTATCATCATGTAATTTAAAATATTTATTTAATTCTACTCTATCATGAATAATATCATTTATATTGTTTCAAAGTTGTGTGGGAGACATTGTAATGTTTAAAGGTTATTTTTCTCAAGAATATATTTAATGACCTTTAAATTCCATTTAATGAAATATTATGACTATTTTTTAGTAAACCCTATAATTTTCCTCTACTATGTTTATTCATAACATTTTTCAATTATTAGTTTGATTTATAAACTATTTGGCAAAAAAAATATTTAAGAAAATATTTTTATGAAAACCCAACATCATTCCTCTCTCTAGATAGAGAACATGTTTTCTCCAAAAAAAAATATTTAATAAAAATGTTTTCATGAATTTTTTTTACCTTGTAAACATGATTTTTTAAAGACACTTTTACCCTTTTGTCTTCAACCAATTCTATTAATGTAATATTCATATTACATTATGAACAAGGAATTTTAAACCATTTTCCATGAAAAATGAATATTAATTTTACCTCATACAAAATATAATGATTTTACCACCATAATTTCATTGTTGTATCCTTTCTATATTTAAGAGGATAATTTTTAAAGAAAATTTATATTTGAAAATTTATTTCAGTGAAAATGGTTTTTAAATGATTTTTGTTCAATATTAAAATGGTATTTTATTCGTGATTGTTTTTCAAATATATTTTAATATAATTTCCATTCTCTAATGACAACAATACTTTATTTTCACTGTAACTATTATATTTTGTATTGATATTATTATTGTTCTTCCTCTGAATGGGTTTTTATTGATTTGAAGAATGATATTATTGAAATTAAATACCATGATTACATTGTTAATCCCCATGAAATATTCCATTTTCTATGATCATTAATAATTTAGTTCCCCTAATTAACTATAAAATTAATCATTGATATTCTTATTTCCCAAAATTTATACCATTTTACATATGGTGTATACATTAATAGTTATTTGATTATGATGATAAATATTGTAAAACCATTATTCTTTATTCAATATTGATATTTGATATGGAATATTATTTATTTTTATTATACTATAAGATGAATAATTGGACAAAAAATAAATTATGGGACCCTAAATTCATATATCCATATGATGAATTGATAAGGTCTCATGAGAAAAGTTTATTTTGAAAAATAAACAGGTTTATACCTGTAGTTTTAAACTATCTAGAGGATGGATATTGACAGTATTGGAATTCATGTTCATAAGACATTACATCTAATAATTATTAAATCACTTCATTTTGATTCATTTATTATTTATAATTTATATTTTGAATTAATTTATGTATAGATGTATTTAACACTCAGTTCATTTACTAAATAGAATATGTTTTTAGTTTCATAACATTCGATATTGATATAGACTTATGTAGTAATTTGAATTGAATGTGTTTCTAGTTTTTTCTGTTAAATATTACATACAAACTTGATTCTTAATTTATTTATTAGATGGCATGTGAGTTCTGTTATTACCTTTCCATTATTCTTATTGATTCATTAGCTCTATGGTAGTAATTTACCTGCACAACAAAATTGATCTCACCCTTATTATGGTTCACTTACACATGAATACGTAAAGTGTGCTAACAAATATATTAAAGGATACTCTATATGGAATTAAATTATCAAAAAGAAAAATTATTTTTTAATTTGTGTATTAATATGTATTACAATACTCATGTATGTATAATGTTTACAATGACTACTAAATTATTCGTTACTTTATGATGTTATATACTTATATATAATGCCAATGTAATTGAATCATGAAATAAACTCTGGGAATTCAAAAGAACTGTTTCTATTTGTTCATATTTATTAATATTAATTAGATAGTTATACTAGTTATAAAAATAGTATGAATTTTTGAATGAAAAATTTCATTTTTATAATAAGAATCCTTTTTGATAATGTTTTATTTAAAAATTTAATTTATAAACATTAAAATTTAAATTTTATTAGATTGATATTTTTTTAAATCATAATATTAAAATTTTAATTTAACTATATTTTTGTATTTTTGGGAAAGTATTGATTTTTCAATGAATAGTGAAAATGCATATTTATGTAAAAATGTCATTTATTTTATTTAATTATATAATTTCATATTCCCAATATGATTTGAATATATTTTTACATAACCTATATATTATTTTTATATATTTATTCAACATAATTTTTTATTAGGCATTTTTATGGTTTTTATTATATGTATTTTTTTGGGTTAATGACAGGGTTTACTAAAAAATAATTTTAAAGGCATACTTTCTGTGATTTTTAATCAAATAAAATAAATACTAATGTTGAATTTGTAAAATTAGATATACATAATATAAATTATTAAAAATTATTTTTATTCAAATAATGATTATTATTCATCAAATAAAAAATATATAATCATTTTTTTAAATTACACTTCATAAAAAACCGTTCTCTCGTCGTGACGACATGATTAATATTGAATTAAAATTTCCCAATATTATGAATTTAATTTTTTAAAATAAAGTAAATATTTTTAATAATAATTATTTATAATTTCTAATATATTCATCATAGTTTTTAACAAAATTATCAGTGAAATCAATTAAAATTAATCAATGTGATAAAGTTAAAAAATGAGTTTACCAAGAGGGTAAAATTTAAAAATAAGGGTCCAAATGACCAATAAACTTTTCAATCACCAATTATATTTGAATATATAGAAATGATAACATTAATTATATATTTTTTTATTATTTTAGTTTTATGGATGTTAGACACATGGGTTCACCTGACATTATTTTGAAATACAACAAGTTTTTCCTTTACCGTACTTATAAAAGGCCACCAACTATCCTCTTCTATTAAAACATTAAATAACAATTGGTTGGGAAACTAAATACCAAAATAACTTATAAATATACATACTATCAACCTATAATCATTATTTATTGAATAAATCTAACCATGTATGTCTGTTGGGGCCAACCAGAAGGACATACCAATATAATAGGTAATGTTCATCAATAATGTAAATTGTTTTATTTAATTTTAAAACCATGTCAATTGTTATTATTCCACGATTATATGATAAACACAGTATAATAAATATAAAGAAACGTTTTTTATGTTTCGGGTATGAACTATTCCTATGCACACAAACATTAAATGGATTATGAAATCATCAATCTCGTCTATGATAGACTATTGCCTCAGGAAATGGTAGTAATCGTATCTACATTACCATTTCTAATGGTTCAGAATAATTGTGGAAATAATAATTAAATATTAAATTTATTAAACATATATGATAATAATAACTCTATATTAATTATATAAAATAAACCCTTTGACATTCTTTACAATAGAAGATATGATAATGTCGCTCGTGTGTATGGAAGACTACCTCCTGACGAAGGGATGTGAAGAATTTTTCACTAACGTGTTACATAAAAGGTAATAAGGGTAAATATATTAAATATATATGTTATATAAGAAATCATAATGAAATTAATGACATTATTATATTTTTTAAAATATAATATAACATTTTTATTTTATCATTTCATACACAGAATAATTTATAATCCCATTAATTGATTTCTGGACTCCCAACTCCTCTAATCGTTGTGATTCTTATTTTTCATCACCAATTAATAATATGATATATACAAGTATAAATAATTAAATAATATGGTATTTATGATATAATTATAATTCTAAAATAAGAAAATTTACCTTATAACCATAATGATCATTGTAAAATGGAATCATTACTCTTGTGTATGTAGGAACTAACATCACAAGGATCATAACTTTAGATCATTTTTAATAAAAATATTCCATTATATATATAAAATTAATAATTTTTTATATATTATAATTATTCAATTATTAATTTATTATTATTTTGGATTTTTGAAAATAATGACCCCTTTAACCATAGTCAGCCTACCATAGTCATTTTGACACATAAACTAAATACGGTCAAAACATCCGACATAAAATTATTTGACTAGGTAAATGTATAAAACATAGTAAAAAGATAAATAAATGAAATAGTAAACTATAAAAATGTTATCAAGAATGTATATAATTAAAATAAGTATATTATTTAGTATGATAATGACACATTTGATAAGCCAGACTAAATGTAAGGGACTTCATGTCAATCTCTATTCATCAGGGCATTTCAAGATGTTTTTCACCTCTATAAATTAAAAAGGTCTATATAGCCCCATTTAGATATTATATAATCGATATATCTATTATATTTATGTTTATATTTTTTTATTTCATTTCATAATTAGGTTTATAATTAATGTTTTTCCCAAGTGATATGAGTTCTTTTGAAAAAAAATACAATTTTTAGGGTTTCCTATAACTCTCTTTCTCTTAATGTATATGATTCTGAAATTTGATGGGAATATTTTTTATATGGGAATAAAATATTTATCATGTTAATTTTATATTTATTTTACATTAAATCAAATTTTTTTTAAAGAAATATTCTTACTTGTTGTAAATAGAACGATGACAATGAATTTTCTTATAAACATGATTGTAATTTCATGTGTAGAATTGATTTCAATCTTAAATGTTTTATTAAATGTAAAATAGTATTTCCATTTTTTGGTATTTTTTTATTTGAAATGTTTTCTGAAATGAAATTTCTAATATTTATTAAAAGTGGGATTTTGGAAGAAAATGGTATTTTAAAATTTGTATGTGATTTGAATACACGATTGAATGATTCTTTCAAATAATGAAATTGATATACTTCATGTTATTGTTCATGGAAATTATAAATTATTGGTGTTCCCCAAAAGAATCTAATGATCCCATTATATAATATACATTGGTTGCACCTAAATAGTGATATATTGAATTGGGTTAATATTATGTTTTTTGGGGAATTATTTTGGAAGTTACATGTACGGTTATTCCAACATGTATGTTTTCTATAAGGGTTATTTAAGGGTTTTATGATATAATTTATTAATGTGAAAACATGAATTTTCTCTTATTTCTAATCAGTTTTCATGGAAATAAGTTGTTTTAAATAGGTAAATAGATAAAGTTTTTAAGGAATTATATTTCGCATTATGGGAAAAATTTTGTATTTTTGTGATACTTTTTTTCATGGGTTTTAATGTATTTCTTATTAATAATGGGTTTATTATCTTTTATCTATTACTAATATTTGGTTCTCATCCAACATTTTGTAATTTTTTTAGGATTTGAGAATGTGTTAAGTATTGAAAGAGGGGAAGATGAATGTAATGAAGACTATTCTAAAAACTAGATCATGATTTATTTTAAATATTCTATATTATAGAAAATATTGTTTCTAATCAGAAGTTTAAAAACGTTATTGTATGGTTTTCTTATTTATGAGTAGTGACCTAAATATCTTAAAATCTAAATCTAAAAAATTTCAAAGTGAATGAAATTAATTTAACGATTTAAAATCATTATTATGTTTTGTTTATGGTCAGGGATTTATGTCAAGTAAAATAGTTCCCCAAAAAACAAGATACTATGACAAAATTCATCCACATAGAGAATATATGTATTATTTATTTCATCTCCATCAAATCCAATATTTCCACTAGAATTGGTTTTTTAGGCTCCATCATTCCAATAATGAACCATTCAATCAAAACTTTACTATAAAATCATTTTAATATTCACAATTTAAGTTATTTGGGATGGTAACCATATATACATAATATATGTGGTTTTATTATACATTAAATTAATAGAAAATCCATTAAAATTAGACTTCTAAATATAAATGTATTCATTATTCATGATGTTTGGATTAGAAGGTGAAAAATACTGTCTTTTCATTCCACTCTTCATTAAAAATGGTTAATTATATTAATCTATGTTTTCTAATATTGGATACCAATTTTTAAATTCAATTTTATTAGGATGGATTGAATTTTTTTTATTAATCTTAAATGGAGGGAATCAGTTCATCTCTATTCTATATAATAAAATAATTTATTATAAATGATATAATTATTATTGAAGTACCCAATGAAAAAATAAAATCGTTATTATGTTGTAAATGGTCCTATTATCCTTTTTTGAATTCATTGTTTTTCTCCATCCAGCTAGATTATTGATTCATCAGAATAAGAAATGGGTATACCATTGTTTCAACAAAAAGGAAATTCAAAAAGATGAAATATCATATATGATTTATTCTTCTATAAGATTTTTATATCCATAAAAATAATTATTTTTGTTTCTTCTTGAATTTTTTCTCCAATCATATAGTTTTCATTAATAGGGGAAAATGTATCATCATATTAAATGTTTTAGTGTTGATAGTAAGAAAACTGACCTTCCACTTTCCATTGTCATATGAAATCACTTTTTGAACCTTAAATATCTCAACATTATGTCCAATACTAGCTTAATATATTAATCTTCATCTTTTTCACCAAAATAATTATAGAAAATTTTTTGGAGACACAGTTCAATCATTATCATAACTTACTACCTATAAAACCTTAAAAATAAAATCTATTTTATGGATCACAAAATTTTATTTCTGTATCCAAATTTTTTCCCTAGAGAAAAATTTTCTACCTCTCTAGTTTTAACGATCTTATTTCCATATTTTAAAAATAAATTAATTCATACAATCACCGTAGTCATTTTTTATATATTCTTCACGATGTTCACAAATTATTTCAATGTAACATAATAGGCCATCCGACTACCCAACTTTTCGTGGAGATGGTAAATCATTTTATTGATATGGCCCACATTTTCAGAGGAATAAGTTATCAATAAAATAATATGATGATTTTTATTTCTATTATTTAATGTCTCTTCAAGGGATCCTTCATGTTCTACCATATGATTAAATATTCCTATTAGTTCATTGAAATTTACTAATTTGGGTTCTTTATATTCAATTGTATCCATTGTAGAGTATTCAATATTAGATTAGAATTATATTTCATATTCCTCATGAAATTGTTTAATACACTTTTCTAATATTCACATAAGTATCCTTCTATGAAAATTAATTCCATATAAACTCAAAGCATTGGATGGGAAGCTTCTTCTGCTCTTCTATAATGAATGTTCTTCGAATTCATCACTGCTAAATTTCCTCGAGCATCATGACAAATTGTTCCCATCTATTCCCATTAGAAATCATATAAGAGATAGATTTACCAAAAATATGTTTTTTCCTCTTTTAGTATTTGTAAACACCATTCATAGAAGCTCCTCTTTCTCATCATCTATAGTTTCATATTTATGGAAATTTAACTTCTACTTGTCCTTGAATGATATTTATTTATATTTATTGGTTGAGGTAGACTCTAGTTCCATTCACATTTTATAATCCACAATAATTCTTAGAAGTCCATCATGATGAAATTTGGTAAAATATATTTATCCCAGATCTGAACCTTATAGATTATACCCAGATGGATGTCAATATATATTATATTTAATGATATATATATCTAATATATCTGTTCTATGTCTCGTTATATACGAAATAAACTATGTGATTCAATTATAAAAACTTCATACATTTTTATTTGAATGAATGATTATATAATTAATGTTTTTTGGTGAAAAAAAGTTGAGATTCACATCCATTATCATTCTATACACTTCATATATTTTGGAACAAATATGACACATGTTATTGTAACTAGTGAATATCATAAATTCGATATAAATTTAATCCATAAAATATTTATTTAAAGAACATAAACCCATGGAATCCAGATTCAAATGTTTATAGTTAGATACAATCATATAAATTCTTGTCATATCATTGACCTAAACCACATTTAATGTAGTCAGAATCACTTCTATACTATGATAATGGAGATATAAATTCATTATTTATTTTTTAATTTGATCATTTCTCTAATAAAATATAGAGAATATTGTAATAGTTAAAACAATTTACAAGAGAACTTAATTTTAAATTAATGTTCAATGTTGAAAACCTAGTATGTGATACAACTAGTTTGACCGCAGGATAACCAAAGAGTGGATGAGTGAATTAGGGTTTCAAATTTATATTTAATGTTATGAAACATATTTACCTGATGTTTTCACCTTCATTAAATTATTAGATATAATCATAAATAATATAATATAAGTAGAGGAAATCAAACTAGAAAAAATATATATTTTACATCTTTCTATATAAATAACTACATCTATGGAGAGCACATGACAAAGTTTCCATGTTCTAGGATATAAAATTAGTGAATATTTTCTATGGATTATATTTTTTTATATGGTAACTCTATCCCAAACACAATAAAATTAATGTGTTTTCAATTATTATAAACTACCCCCCAGATCACCTCTATTAACTCCTCCTTTCACACTCCTCTATATTATGTATGCCTCAATTTACCAACAAGTAGGTTTTTCCATAATAAAAAATAAATTTTAGATTTCACATCATTAAATTCATTATTATATTCATAAATATATTCCATGTTGTTCATAATATCTTAAAATTTCTATGACATCAGATTTCAAACAAATTTCGCATTAGAAAATTATTCATCAAATAAACCCTAGTGCATAACTTGATCTCATAACCTCGAGTGCAAGTCCAATTACAATAAATATGGTGTAAAGTAACATTTCTAATGTAATCTATTGTTTATCCCTTGTTACAACAGTCTATGTGATAGACCATGAGAACATAAATTCCTTGAAATACGCAATTGTCAATGACCCATGTCAGAAGATCCTTAGTGAAAACCCACAACACATATCTCATATGAAATACCAAAAAAACTTTATCCTCAACTACAAGATCCTAAGTAGATGAACACTATGAATATATATATTTTTCAACATTATAAATTGTGACACCAATGTGTATCTCTTCATTAGTTCTGTTATTTTGAAAATTATTCATATGAATACTTTGGAATCTATATTAAATCATTAATTTACTTTTTCATTACAAAAAACTTTGGAAAATTCTCATTTATAAGACTAGAACATTGACATTTCATTTGAAAATTCAGTAATCCATCCATTAAACCAGCTATGTTATTTTTTGTTCACCAGAACTATACCACCTTCATGAGATGTTGAGTGGATAAACTCTATCACATAATTCTTGTCATGTGGTTGAAGACATATATTTCCATGAATGAAATATGAATAATCACCTAAAACCTTATCATTTATCGAGTTTCACCATTATTTTTATTCATTTATCTTATTATCAAGATCTCCTCATGCTTATGTACACGTCCCTTCATTTAAAAACAATGAAATTACTTGGTTGATAACTCAAAAAACACCCATCATTACAATCATTATTCAACTGAATGTGGAAAAGTAATACTATTGAACTCGTGAGATTCAAATAAATAAAAACATGGTCACACGATATATTTGATCTTACATTATTTCTTAAAAAATTGTTACACATTTGATCACATGATCCAAATATTATTACACTCAACATGAAATCCCTACCAGAAAAGGATGTCTATCATTTTCAACATAAAATTTTTTGGTGATCACAATAAATTTTCTTATAAACCCTTGAAAAATACATGAATTTATTATCCTCATCATGATATTAGTGTATACACACATGAAATCATATGCCCCCCATCTAATGATGCAGTACAAAAGGAATTAACCAACAGGCTAATCCCTTGACTACATGAAATCATATGACCAATTTCGACATATGCGATCATATGAACATGATAATGAAATGTTTGAAACCTCCAAACACTCTTAAAATTATGTCCCAAAATTTGGATAACATTTTGAGGTAACACCATCTTCTCTAAAAAAATTCACATTCTCCACTAGGATTATTATTAATAGAAATTAACTTCTTTAAAAATCAAGAAATATGAAAAAATTAAAATGGGATTGAAAAAAATATAACACCATATTTTCAGAACAGATCACCTAACTTATAATAACAAAATTACCATTGTGGAATACAATATTCTATGGAATTAAAAATCCTTTAATATTATATCATTATCTTTATATAACACCAATTTCAAAAGATAAATAATTTCATATATTTTTAAGTAAAATAATTAATTATAATATGATAAAATATTTTAAAATATATTTATACAGATAAATATTTATTCTATAAATAAATTATATAATTTTTCTTAATGAAATTAAATTTCAAAAAATGAATAATTACACAATTCTAGGGAATATTTAATCATTTTAATCACATCAAAATAAATTCATATTGGAGACATTATTTCATAATTGTTCCATTATTAACCTCAATCTTTCATTTTTAATCTTCTATATTAACTTTTAATAGATGTCTGTATAATTTATTATAAGAGATATATGACCTATTTTTGCAAGATTCTCCTGTTATGTTCTACAATATACCCCGGTTCCATGAAGGAAAAAATATGTATAACATTGTATAGAATAACCCATTTCTCATTCATCATAGCCTCCCAAAATATTGGAATGGACAATATAAAATCTATATGACCTCCATGTATGTCAATGTGGGAATGTGTATCTTTATAAAAAAGTGTAAGGGCCCATACGATTTTTTATTCCCCTATTTTATTGCATTGTTTCATTTTATAAGGAAATTTTATTAATTGGGGATCCATAAAATCAGTGGTATACCGTCCATTTTATTTTGAACAACCCCATGCCAAATGTTATAAACTCAAGATTTAGAAGTAAAAAAATTCACTATTATTCAATAAACCATAAATCAAACCACTTAGATATATTTAATTAAATTTACATATATTATTTTTAATACTCATTCATGAAAAATATTCAATAAATTATCACGTTTTAAATAATTAATTATTCATAATTTCAAAAAAATATAATACATGACATTTTTGTCTATTTATCAAAATTTCAATCAAAACCGCATTTCATAGTATAAAAAATTAAATATATTTATACAACATATATCTAATTAATCATACACATACTTTTTTTGATATATTTATCATATAATTAATTTATCTATCATAATCTCTTATTTAGAACATAAATAATTTCTCCCGGATTATCTTGAATCTTTATTTAAGACCAGAAAAAACATAATAAATTAATAAATATTATGAATAAATGATAATCTTACATCAAAAAATTTATTATATATGATCACATATTCTCAACCATAACCATTATATTATCTCATGTTGTTCATCACTATGATTCACTGAATGAATGTGGGAAAAGGAATCTATTCAATTCTCTGATGACATATGAGTATTTTTCCTAATTTAAACTGAAAAAAATTGAAATTAAATGGTAAACCAAATTAAATATATTATAGTAATTGTTCTTCGGTCATTTTAATAATAAATTCAATTAAAAATAAAAATAAGCTCACGAGATTAGCAATACCAGATTTTATTGACATAGAAAGCTTACTCGCCCATGAAATTATATTATATCAGACCTACCTCTATTTGAATAAAATAATAATAATAAATTAAAATAACTTATCAATGAAGAAATTACTTAAATAAATAAATTAATAAATTTTTGATTTCCACAATATAAAGGAATCGAATAATTAAAATAAATAATGAAATTTTATAGAAGTCAAATGATATAATATCAAATTCATTGGTATTATATTCATTTTTTACCGAATTAATTTTAGTATATTGCACATTTTAGTAATAACCAATATAACATAATGAAATATATAAACATAAAAACATAAAATTTTTAGATCTCTGAATTATATACCCATTTAAAATTATTCATTTAAGTGATTTAATATAATTTTTTTTTAAAATATTTTAATTTAGTTATCTAAAACCTAATCCATTACAATTCATAGAACTCAAACACTTTTTATCATCAAAAATTTTAACCACTAAATCACAAAAAAATATTTTGAAAATAACATATCTTATTTAAAAAAATTATAAAAAAATTCTTTAATCATAAAGTTATTAACAACCTAGTATATTGAACATTCATTGTGACAACAGATCCAAGGTTCACACATTCAAAATATCTGTTTCTATGTATCTCAATAAAAATAAATAAATCAGTTATTATGTTAGTTATCTACATGATCTTAATTTTCATGTCAAATTCATAAAATTAAACTTCCCAATCAATATTATGGAAATCCTATCTAATATCATGTAACACGTCAAGATATTACATAAAAAAGTGTGTATGAAACAAATAATGTATTTAATCCAATAAGGGGGGAGTGTTAACAAATATTTCAATTAAACAATGTGCTCAAACACTTCATATTTCTTAATTAATCTTTTAGAAATAGGGAATCCTCTATAAACCAACATTTTTCATAGTAAGGTAAAATATTGAAGAATCCATGATAATAGAAATATAAATATAACAAACTCTTCCCTTAATAAATATATTATTTAAGACAAATTTGTGTTTTACTCATCCCATAATTGAACATAGACACACTCTTTGTTATATCTGGTTCCAAATATATCGACATAAGCACTGTATAACTATTATTAAAAAAAATATAATGGTGATATATATAGTTGTACACACTCAAAATGTAACGACCCAATGTTTTCCAATAGAAATTACCTTCTTATAATTATGTCTTAAAATCACACAAAAACACAACATAATGAACTACTAAGTGTTAAGTGACCATTAAACATAAGTTTTTCACATCTATGTTTTGAATTTCAAACATCCGACTGACACGGTTGTGTTAAAGATGATTTTTGGCGTCTATTAAAACAAATATAATTTTTTCTGAATAGTAACATACACTTGTGAATTGTATTATTACCCTTATTAATAGTAAATAAAACAATATAAGAGTAACGTTACCCATTACAAATTTATAAAAAATTAGACATCATAGAATGTGAAAATTCGACCTTAGTAAATGTTTTGAAATTTTTTAAGCCATAAATAAGTAATAATAATTAATAAATTAATTTAAAAGAAATTATATTTTCCGAAAATGTGTTCATAAAATATCGATACAATGTCTTATAGTTTTTAGATAATTTTATAAGATCCTATGTAATTTTTGAAAGCACTATAAAATCAGTTTTAACTTTTAAAAACAGTATTTTATGTAAATTATGATTTAAAATAAATATCAAATTAATAATATTTAGAACATTATTTTTAAGAAATGGACTATATTATTGGATTATACACATCCAAAAATGGTCGGGGTAATTTGTTGTGATTTTTCTGAAATACATGATTTTTTGATGAATAGTGAAATACCGTAATTTTAAAAAATAAGCTAATAATCCAATTATAGAGTCATGTGTGATGTTCTGATGATATAATCCTACTTGGTTCAGTATCACATGATAATATTACTATTCTCTATCATTAAAGACTCACTATTCCTTGCCTTAGGGGAAATTAATAAACTAATGAATTTTATATTAAGGAAACCCCTTTCCCTCCACTATAAATACCATCCTTCACACCCTCATTTCCTCACACCTCTCAAGCTACAATAATTCTCTAAAATCTACCCAAAAGACTTCTCTATCCCCTCTCCCACTTCCAAGAGATTATGGTCTCATCAAAAGTCCAAGACTGGCATCCTTAAGGAGGATCATCAGAGGAGTATTTAAGAGGTAATTTCTCTCCCTCTTCTCCTTTTTTTCATTAAGTTCAAGTTAATTTCATGATATCTCCCAAAATATCATCATCAAAATGGTATTGTAACTCCATTATTATACATGTAAAATAATTTTATGATTCTAATAGGATATTATATCATCCAACCGCATTTCCCTCTTCCTTTTATTTTATTAAAGAAAAACGTTTTTCGTGAGGTGTTAATTTATCACCTTCTAGAACGACATGCCTTATTCTTCCTTTTCATTCATTAGATCTGGTCATGAAACCGTTATTATGGTTTAGAAAGAATACTTTATAGGTATTATCTCCTATTTAATGTTTTTTAACTAACTTATGTCCATATTTGTAGGTGATAAATTAAAACAAGTTCATTCTGATAAAAAAACCAGCCCAAAATAACCCAAAAAATCTTCATTTAATTGTTATCTAATGATTCATCCACAAGGTATATAATATATCTCATTATATGCTAATTTTAAATTCTTGAATTTCATAAATGTCCTGTAATTTTTGTTCTGGACGTTTAACCATTTTCTACCTGAACATCAATTTATGAATACAAGTGAACCACTCAAGAAAGCGATAAAAAAAATTCCCGAATAATGTTTTTTTAAACTCTATAACTCATCCAAAGGCAAATAAAATCCCTTAATGAAACCATAATGAACCGTATTAATGTACACAAGGTTCTAGATTTCTATTTAATGAATATAATGTCATTATACAGGACATTAAAGAAATGTAAGCATTCAGATACAAGGTAAGGGGAAATTCTCAAACCCAATTTTCTTTCTTCAGGTTCTCACTCTTTCACTCAAATTTGGTATGGTCACTTGTTAAAAAAATTTTTTTCATCATTATATTACCTTTTTTGGGATATAAATGTTTTATAATGAGGTTTAATTCATTCCAAATGCTTTCCAAAAAACTATTCTTTTAAGAACACAACTTTTACCTCTCTTTGATGGTTGATTGTTCTTTTATGAAGTATGTTGTTCCCTCTTTCTTTTTGGAACCCAACTCTTATGAATGTATTCTTATGAGATGAAACACATTCCTTACCATGGTTCTGTTATGTTCAATTTTGATGTATGTTCCATGTGGAAATCATGATAATTATAATGTTAGGATGTGACGGGTGCGCCTGAAATTATATAGCACAATATGAATGTTTCAAAGTGACGGGTGCGCCCGAAATTATAGAGTGATCCAATGAATTGGGTAAATAATTAATCTCATGATTAAATGTGAAATAATTTGGGAACAAGATTATATCTTGGTTCACAAGTGTGTGTGGTAGTTATCCACTACTACATGATATTTCATTTTTTATGCATTTCCATATTTCATGTCTTCTATTTATGCTCCTCTATTGTTCTTGAACTTTTCCCTATGTCATGATTATGCTCAACCCATGCTATATTCTTCTTATCTATCCTCTTACTGGGCATTTATCTCACCCCTATTTATGTATATCCTCATGTGGATACATTTACTAAGGAGAGGAAAAGTGCCAATATGAAGCTAAAGAAGAAGAAATTAAATAAATGTTTATTCTTGATGTTGTAATTGTTATGTACGATCCTAGTTTTCCAAAGACACTAAACCATTGGATCCTCTATATATAATACTATTATGTTTTTTATCATTAAAATGATATAATTTTAATGTAATAAATGTTCTGGATTCTATATTTGGTATCAGCGGAAAGGATTAGTTAATTTGGTAATTAGGATTAGTTAACCCTAGAGAAAACCTATAGCTTGAGACAAAGTAAAAATAGGCACACAAGAATATTTACATAGGGATACCAAATGTTATGTTTTTGGTATAACTTTTTTAAATTAATAAGTTATTCATGACTTGTTTACTTATGTTTTGTTCTAACCATTTCTATTTTAGAAAATGGTGGGAACTAGGAGAAATCTTGCCAAGAACTCGTGCGAGGGATAGTGCAACGATTGCCCGAAGGAAATCCCCAATGATTTGGGAGGTGGAGTTCAAAACCTCATGGAAAATCTTACCCAATTATCCAAGGTTATGAACAATAACCATAATAATGGGGAACATATTCCTTCACCAAAGAGGGACCAATTGACTATCGAATGTTTTATGCGGAAACGATGACCGAAATTTAGTGGATCCTATGATCCATTAGTTGCGGAACAGTGGGTCAACGCCATGGAGAAGATCTTTTCAGTGCTTCACTATTATTAGTTGGACAAGGTGACCCTAGCCATTTATTGTCTAGATAGAGATGTCGATCAATGGTGGGATTTGATTTAGAACACCAAGCAAAGGGAGGAAATTGAAGAGATGGAATGGGAATACTTTAAGATAATGTTTCTTAATATGTTTTCACCAAAAACACTTCGTATGAAGATGGAGAGATAATTCATAGAGCTCAAGAAAAAAGAAATAGAATTTTTCACAACTTAAGAACGAATTTCACAAGGCTTTCAAGGTACGCATCAGGGTTTGTTATCATCAACGATAGAAAAATTGATAGATTCATTAGTGAATAAAAACCACATCTTCAAAAGGCCCTTGAAATTCGAGACATTGGGAGTTATGAAGATGTTTTTCGATGTTCTCTCAAAGTGAAGAAGTAGTTTGTAGAATGGTCCCATTGCTATGGTGATAAGAAACGAAAGATGGAGTTTCATGCTAGAGGATCTAATGACAAAAGTGGGAATAAAACTCAACGACGCACATGACAAAAATGTGGGATTTTGCACCATGGGAACTTCCTCAAAGGGCAGGTAAGTTCTTCATGTGTGGGAATGAAGGCCACCATGCTCAAGAGTGTCTAAAAGACACTAAATGAAGGATAATGTATTCTATGAAAGGAGATAACCACTCATGATTCAATTCTACAACTGTAGGGAGATGGGGAACTATGCAAACTAGTTCACTAAACCTCGATTTCTTGAGGGTAATCAGCGTCATCAACCACCAAAGCCAATGAAACAAGAGTAGGCTTATTCCATCACTACTGCGGAGGTGTAGCATGATAATGAATTCATACAAGGTACACTTCCTATACACTAAATAATGGAAAAAATCTTATTTGATTCTAATTCTATGCATTCCTTTATATCTTTCATGTTTCCTAGAACTATAGAATCGATACCCCAAAACCTTGATGTAGAGATATCTGTAAAAACACCAAGTGGTGAAATCATTGCAACCCAAGTGTTTTACTCTTGTCTTATGGTCGTATGTGGGAAGATTCTTCCAGGAAATCTCGTAATACTTCCCTTAGTGGAATTTGATGCTATAATTGGAATGGATTGGCTCTCATTATATAGAGAACATATCAACTGTCGGGAAAAGGAAATATCTTTTCAAATTCCAATCCATCCAATGCTCCTCTAAAAATTCTAGGATGATCATGAATCTCCTTTTAAAAATACATCAATGGCGTGGGTGTTGATTCCCTATAAAGTAGAATACCTTTCTAAAATGGTTGAGTCAATGGAAAGTGAAATCCTTTAAGAAATGCCCATCGTGAGGGAATACGACGATGTATTTCCCGAAGAGTTTCCAGGAATTCCCCCGGATCATGAGGTAGAGTTATCAATTGAACTCATTCCTGGATCTACTCCTATCTCTATGTGTCCCTATAGGATGGATCCTATCAAACTGGAGGAGTTACAAAAGCAGCTACAAGAGCAACAGGACAAACAGTTCATGTTCCGTAGTGCATCAGCTTGGGGTGCACCAGTGCTCTTTATGAAAGAGGATGGAACAATGCGGTTGTGTATCGCTTCTTGGGAACTCAAAAAGATATCCATAAAGAACAACTATCTTCTCCCAAGTATTGATGACTTGTTTGATCAGTTAAGAGGTTCTCTATACTTCTCAATGGTGGATCTTCATTATGGATATCATCGGGTAATGGTAAAGAAGGAAGATATTCAGAACACTGCCTTTCGAACAAAGTATAGGCACTATGTGTTTTTGGTGATTCCCTTTGAACATACTAATGCCCCAGAAATCATCATAAATATGATTAATATAGTCTTTAGAAATTACCTCGACAAATTTCTGGTAGTATTTATCGATGATATTCTCTTCTACTCCAAGAGCAAGGAGGAACATTAAGAACATCTAAGACTTGTGTTTGTGCCATTAAGAAAATAAAAGTTGTTCACAAAGTTTAGAAAGTGTAACTTTTGTATGAAACAAGTTATGTTCATGGGACATCTGATCATAAGTGAGGGAATTTCTATGGATCCTTCAAAAAAGGCAATTGAGTAATGGCCTAGGCCCTCTAGTGTCACAGAAATCCATTTATTTCTTTGATTAGATGGGTACTACCGATGTTTTATGAGAAAATTCTCACGATTTTCCATCCCGCTAACTATGTTCACAAGGAAAGGGGTAATTTTTGTATGGGCGAAAAAATGTGAGGGAAGCTTCAAGGAGCTAAAGAGAATGATGATCATTGCACCTATATTCACACTACCAAAAAGTAGAGAAAGTAATGTGATATACAGTTACGCTTCAAAGAAAGGATTGGGTTGTGTACTCACGAACAACGACAATGTGATAGCCTATTCCTCACGATAGTTGAAGATCCATGAGAAGAACTAACTGACAGATGATCTAGAGCTGGCAGATGTGAATTTTGCCTTGAAAATCTAGCGGCACTACCTTTATGGAGTGAAGTGTGACATATACACTGACCACAAGATCCCAAAGTATATATTCACACAAAAGGAGCTCAATATGAGTCAAAGTAGAAGGTCAGAGCTAATCAAGGATTACGAATGCTCTATTCACTATCATCCTGGAAAGGCGAACATGGTAGGTGATGCTCTAAGATGAAAAGAACCTGCTTCTCTATCCATGTTGCAGATAGAGAAAGACCCTATCTTCTTTGATATGAAATGAATGGATTTGGAAATAATAAGGGCATGTGATACATCTTTCGTTTCCCAAATGATTGTGAAACCATCCATCTAGGAGATGATTAATGAATCACAAAGGGATGATGTGGAGATACAAAATAGGGTGAATGCCATAAATAAAGGGAAGCTGCAAGAGTTCTATATCGACGATGTTGGTGTGATTCGGTTTAGAAAGCGACATTTTTTTCCTTCATAACATGTAATAAAGAAGGAGATATTGGATAATGCACATATGTCAACATTTTCTATCCATCCTGGGAGTACCAAAATGTACTGTGATCTCCGAGAACACTTCTGGTGGGACAACATGAAGAAAGAGATTGCAGAATATATATCAAGGTGCTTGGTATGTATGTAAGTTAATGTTGAGAGACAAAAGTCCAAAGGGATGATGCATCCATTTCCTATACCAATGTGGAAGTGGGAAAATGTTACTATGGACTCTGTCACGGGTATCCCAAAGTTGTCGAAGGGAAATAATGCAATATGGTTTGTGGTGGACCGACTCACCAAGACTGCCCATTTTATCGCTATTCGGGATGATATCTCACTTGAACAACATGCAAAGATATATGTAAAGGAAGAGTTGAGACTTCATGGTGTTCCACTGTCGATTTTCTCTGAAAGTGATCCAAGGTTCACAACTAAATTCTAGAGGAGTTGTCAACATGCTTTGAGTAATGAATTAAATTTCAAAATGGCATATCACCCCCAAACTGATGGCTAGTCTAAAAAAACTATTCAGACGCTTGATGATATACTAAGAGCCTTATCTCTTGAATTCTAAGGTGGCTGGTATTAGCATCTCACATTGGTTGAGTTCTCATTCAACAATACCTACCACTCGAGTATTCATATGGCTCCGTATGAAGCTCTTTATGGGAAGCGTTGTATAACTCCAACCTCTTGGGATGATGTTGGAGAAAGTAAGCTACTTGGACCCGATCATGTTGAAGAGATGACAGAGAAGGTTCAAGTCATCCAGAAACACATCAAAGCTTCTCAAAGTCGACAAAAGAACTATATTGACAATCATCAAACAGACTTGGAGTTCGATATTGGAGATAAAGTATTCCTTCGAATATCTCCATGAAAGAGTGTCATGCGATTCCGGAAGAAAGGGAAGCTAAGCCCAAGGTATATTGGCCCCATTGAGATCCTTGAACACATAGGAGTTTTGTCCTATCATCTAGCACTTCTACCGAATATGGATCAAGTTAATGATGTTTTTCATGTATCGTTACTGAGGAAGTACATACCAGACCCCTCACATGTACTAAACTCAGAGGTGGTGCTACTGGAAGATGATCTCTCCTATGAGAAGTAGCCAGTAAAGAATCTCGATCAGATGGATAAGGTTTTACGCAACAAGACAACCCATCTTATCAAAGTGTTGTGGAGGAACCATAAGTTTGAGGAAACAACTTTAGAACCAGAAGAGGTAATGAAGGATAAACACCCTCACCTTTTTGTGTAAAGTGAAATTTCGGGGGTGGAATTTCTTAAGTGGGAAGAATGTATGACCCAATGTTTTTCAATGGAAATTCCCTTCATAATATTATGTCATAAAATCCGATGAAAACAAAACATAATGAACTACTATGTGTTCAGTGAACATTAAACATAAGTTTGTCACTTCGGTGTTTTGAATTTCGAAAAACCGACAAACACGGTTGGGTTCAAGATGAATTTTGGACTCAATTGAAACAAAAATAATTTATTATGAATAGTAATGTACCCTTGTGAATAGTAACATACCCTTATGAATAGTATTATGACCCTTATGAATAGTCAATCATCAAACATAAGATTTACCTTACCAATGAATAATTAAATAAAATTTAGACATCTTAGAAAGTGACAATTCGACCTTAGTAAACGTTTTGGTATTTTTTAAGTCAAAAATAATTAAATATATGTAATTAATTAACTTAAATAAAATTTACTTTTTAAAAAATTTGTTCATAAATTATCCAAACAATTTCTTATGGTTTTTAGATTATTTTATAAGACCCTATGAAATTTTTGAAAGCACTATAAAATCAGTTTTAACTTTAAAAACGGTTTTTAATGTAAATTAGTTTTTAATTAAATATTAAATTAATAACATTTATAAAATTAGTTTTTAAAATTGGAATTCATTTTTTCATTTTACACATCGAAAAATGGCCGGGGTAAATTTTTGGGACTTTTTTGAAATACATGAATTTTTGATGAATAGTTAAATACTGTAATTTACAAAAATAAGCTAAATAAGCTAATTATAGAGTCAGGTGTAATGTTATGATAATTTAAGAACACTTGGTTTGGTATCACATGATATAATTACTATTATTGTTCATTCAAGACTCACTATTCCTTATCATAGGGGAAATTAATAAACTAATGAAATTTATATTAAGGAAACCCCTCTCTTCTCCACTATAAATACCACCCTTCACACCCTCATTTCCTCATATCTCTCAAGCTCCAAGACTTCTCTAAACTCTTCCATAAAATCTTCCCTAGACCCTATCTCACGTACAAGAGATTATGGTCTCCTCAAAAGACCAATCCTAGCTTCCTTAAGGTGGATCTCAAGAGGAGGATTTAAGAGGTAATTTCTCTCCCTCTTCTCCTTTTTTTCTTTCAAGTTCAAGTTCATTTCTTGTTCCCTCCTAGCCTATCTTCTTCCAAATGGTATTTTAACTTCAGTATTATAAACTTAATATAATTTTTAAATGATAATAGGATATTATATCATCCACCCCCTTTTGACTCATCATTTTATTTTATTAAAGAGAACGTTGTTTGTGAGATGTAAATTTATCACCTTCAAGAACGACATGTTTTTTCTTCCATTTCTACCTTCATATCTAGTCATGAAACCATTTTTAGGTTTGAGCGAGAAAATTTTATATTTATTATCTCCTATTTAATGTTCTGTAACTAACTTATGGCTACATTTCTAAGTGATAAATTAAAACGACTTATTTGTGATCGAAAAACCGCCCAAATTAAGCCAAACAGTCTTAATTTAATTTTTACCTAATAATTCATCCACAATTATATAATATATCTCATTATAAGATCATTTTAAATTCTATAAATTTATTAATAACATTTCATATTAGTTATGGATGTTTACACATGTTCTACATGAACTTCAATTTATGAATACAAGTGAACCACTCAAGAAAACCCTAAAAACAAACATTCTCGAATAATGTTTTTTAAAACTATAAAACTCATCCAAATGTATATAAAATCACTTAATTAAACCATAATGACGCATATCAATGTAAAAAAGGTTCTTTATTTCTTATTAATGAATATAATGTCATTATAAAAGACATTAAAGAGAAGGAAGAATTCAGATACATTGTGTGGGGAAAATCTCGAACCCAATTTTCTTTCCTCAGGTTTTCTCTCTTTCACTCCAATTTGGTATGGTCACATATTGAAAATCATTTTTTTCATCATTATATGACCGTTTCTGTGATATATATGTTTTATAATTAAGTTTATTTCAGTACAAATGTTTTCCAAAACAACTCTTCTTTTAAGAACTCAACTTCTACCTCTCATTCATGGTTGATGGTTCTTGTATCATGTTTTTTGTTCCCACTTTCTTTTGGGAACCCAATTCTTATGAATGTATTCTTATGAGATGAAACCAATTCCTTACCATGGGTTAGTTATGTTTACTTTTGATGTATGTTCCATGTGACAAGCCTGATAATGATAATGTTATGATGTGACGGGTGTGCTTGGAATTATATAGCGTAATATGAATGTTTCAATGTGACGGGTGTGACCGAAATTATACAGACCTCCAAGGCATTGGGTAAAGTGAATAATATCCTGAGTAAATGTGAAAAGATGTGTAAACATGATTCTATATTAATTAAAAATTATGTGTGGTAATTAACCACTAAGACATTATGTTTCAATTTTTATGCATTGCCACATTTCAAGTCTTTTATTTATGCTCCTCTCATGTTAATTCTCTTTTTCATATGTCATGATTATGCTCACCCCATGATATATTCTTCTTATATATCCTCTTACAGGGCTTTTAGATCACCCCTCTTTATGTATATTCTCATGTGGCTACATGTTCTAAGGAGTGGAAAAGTGCCAATATGATGTTAGAGAATAAGAAATTAAATAAATGTTTATGCTTGATGTTGTAATTGTTATGTACGGTCTTAGTTTTCCCAAGACACTAAACATTTGGATCCTATATGTGTTATACTATTATGTTTTTTAACATTAAAATGATGTAATATTAATGTATCAAAAGGTCGGGATGCTATTCAAAATGTCCTCTATCATTTGAATATCCCCCAATTTTGGAAGGTTTTTTATTTGTGGGATATATCACTATGACACAAATGAATAGTCAAGTAATGTAAAAATAGTCATCACATACATAATTTTATGTGATTAATAATGGATAAAATAATCAATTATGAATATTAATTGTCTCTAACACATGATGTAATTCACAATAATCTAGTAATATTTATTTATAATTTTTCATTAAATTAATGAATTTATATAGATATAAAAAATATTATCATTTAATATAAACATAGAAGGTAATATAGTAACAAAATAAATAGAAAAGACCTCTTAATTTCATTATGGAACTCTAAAGTGATAAACTATAATTTTCCAATCATATTTCTTAAGATATAATTAATAAAATGTTAAATATATAAATAAAAATCTACTACTATTTTAATCATCAATGGAAACCAAAACTAATACTTTATTAGAAGATAAATATTTTGGTTACTCTAATTTTTTTCTAAATATAATCTATGAAATGCATACAAAAATATTTTCTACATTAATTATGGAACATATAATTATAAATATATTAACTATCTTGGAATGTCATCCTATATTTAACAATTAATAACATCCCCATTGAAAATATCATCTCACCATAGCCCTATATAATGGTCTACTAACATATAACATTCTACTAATAAGAATAATAGATAACATTCCATAATCTATTATAGGAAACTTACAATATTATCATGGTTTGTAAACAAATTCAAATCCATTTACTACTCAAATATCTTCTATTTTTTCATTTTTCTTGAATCAAATTTGACGTAATTACTATTATATGAGTCATATACGACATTTCCATTCATCTTCAGTGTCCAAATTCTCTAAGTCATTATCCTTGAGTAATTTAATATATATTCACTAATATTGGTTAAAAAATATTTAAGGAATATATATATATTAAAATCATAAGATCCATGTAAACCATATAATATTAATATTAAAAAACAATATCTCTATATATTTAGGGATAATTATGTATATTTAAAATTGAGATACTGAGTAGAATTATTTAATTTTCATGGCTACAACAAAATTATATGTGCACGATTACCTCTATAACTGAATCCCTAATCCATGATTTTAGGAATTATAATAACGTTAAACCACAATTTACTCCCAATTTAAATTAATATAATGTCTTCTAGTCAATATCATCTTTAAATATTTTAATACCTAATGGAACGTTTTTTTCAAAATCAATGCACAAACTTTTTTGTATATTGAATCTTAAAATTTTACAACATATTGTAAGTTGGATAATAAAAATAATAAAATATCTTTTTTGAGTATTTTTATATATAAAATACTATATTTTTACAATCTAAATTAATAATTTATTGGATACTAGATATATATAATGTTATAACTCAGTGAGAAATAATATGTTAATGAAGTAGCCATCCTATTATAAAAACGTATCAATTGATATATTTTCATAAAAACTAATGTTGGTATTAAAATTTAAATACCAAAGACATTCGAAAAATTTATCCATAATTTCATTTGAACAAATAAAAATATTATAAATAATAAACACTAGTAGAAGAATTAATGAAGTCATAATCAGGTGATAGATAAAACCCATAAATTTCGATATTATATTATTAACACCCAAGGGAATTCTTATAAACTAAAAACTCCCATAACAATAGAAATATATTTTATTTTTATTATTGAACTCCTTTACCCTCATATTTTGTTATACGAAATACAAATATTTAATATATAACCAACTATACTCATTAGGTTTATGAAATAGGTCATCACTAAATTCATAGGGTAACAATTCACCATTATTACTTTCTTTATGTTTTGGTAATTAATAAAAAACCATAATATTTAATTATATATGTTATAAATTAATTTGGAGAACACTATATAGATATTATAGGGTGAATAAATATATTATAGATTATTTCAGTAGCCTAAAGGTGAATATCAAATAGTCTTAAAGGACAAGTATTATAAAAAACTATCAGTATTAGAGGAACAAAAATATATATATTTATCTCAAAGTTGAACTAAAATAATATAGGGAATTTATTTATTTTATTATAATTAGTAATCAATAAAATCAGTTTACATTCCAAGAAATTTCATTAATTAAACATCCTATATAGAACTAATTAATTAAAATTGTTGTGACATTTAACTTTTTGTTTCTATATATCATCTAACATTTTATTGATAGATCTTTCCCCTATAAAATCGTTATAATCACATTCAATGTTTAAAAATACTCTTCTTTTTTGAAATATAATACATAAACTGATATAATGAATAAGTCCATTTAATATATTACAATGTATTTCTGAATATGTAACTGGAAGAAATCCCACTTTTTATTATCACCCACTTTTTTATACTCGGACATAATAATCATATCCACTAGCCTCATCCAATTATATACATGAGGAGAAAACATGATTGTTTGAATAAGACACTTTATAAAATGTAATAATCCTATTAAAATAATAATAATAATAATAAATTAATGTAATTAATTAAATTAAATTAAAATATATTCAATGTTTTACGGGAAATAGTTCAAAATTCACACAATCATAAATCCACTAATTCATCAAATAAAACTATATGAAGATGTCCACATCTAGTTCCTACACTATATTATCATATTTATTTACCTAAATATCTCTTTATATTATTATAAAGACTTTATTTACATCTAATATTCCTCAACTTTCATTTACTGAAAGTAGCTATTACTAGTTGTCTATCAATTAATTTAGGCTACAGTATTTGAATTGGTTGTGGTCAACACCATTTCTAATGGGATGGTTCATCCATTATCACATTGTATTATAAACCACGATATTCACCATGATGTGATTAATATAATTGTTAATTATTTCAAATATCTTCACTTGAATAACATATCACATTACAATTGACTTTTCTGTACTTTGAGGTTCCATATATCTACTTTTTTATATAATGTGGTGTATAATGATGAACAAAATACCCTAATGATGCATGTATCTTTTTATAGATCTACCATAAAACATGTTCTATTACCGTTCATCATATAAAATACTAATCATTAGAATAATAAATTCAATAACCTCATCATTACACAATACTATTGTATAAAATCATAATATAATGGGGTTATCCATTGAGGGAAATATTTTTTCATAATCCCATATCAAAATGGTATGATCATAAAATTCAATAAACTAAACTATATGTAGAGTATTATATTTTTCTTATTAAATTTATTTTTGACTAAAAAATTATAATTCCTTTTTGGGAAAAAGTAAAACATAAATTTATTCTCTCATCGATGAGTAATGACATGAATGTATTTTGAAACTAATATGGAAATTAAATCTACATAGTCATTGAAATTTCATGGTATATATAGAAACATATTCCCCACATTCATGAATTTTTATAAAACTAAAACCCCATTAATTAAATCTATAACTCCCATAATTATTGAAAAATCTAGAAGGTTGTATCCACTTCCACTAGAAAATACTATGCTGACTTATCTAAAATAACAGACTCATTGATTTTAATAAATTTTCATCATAAATCACATAATTTTATAATTCATTCCATCATAACTATCAGGTTTACTATATGACAAATAATATTAGGTACTTCTTGAATTTTATCTTCCACTTCCATATAGATTATTCATATAGGCATAAATACTTTTTTTATTATAATGAAGTTGGGAATATTTTTATTCTCAATACCTTAATATCAATTACAAGGAAAAATTTAGTATATATAAACCAATATTAGTATGATCAAATAAAATAAAATTAGTATACCCACACATATATAAATATATATATAAAACTAAACTATTAATCTATTCATAGGGTTTATATGTTTATATTAATGGATTAAAATAATATCAACCCTTTTTATATTTACATTTTTTCCATAGCCTAATCGGCATAATGGATTATCATAGTACATCGCCTTTACTAACCCATGTAATCCTCAATTGGTCCTAATATAAAATAAAATATGTAAAATTTTATAAAAACCTACATTATATAGACCCAAAAAATCATGGATATCTCTAAATCCAAATATGAGATTAACAGTGGCCCCTAATTCCAATATATTAAAGGCGTTCGGGGTAAAAATATCACCAATGGTGTTAGATAATAAAATTAGAGGCATTTTCCTCTTTTTTTAATAAACAAATAAAAAATTAAATAAAAAATTATATTCTATCACCGAAATATTTCTTAAATACATAAAATGTTATATAATAGTAATAATCCAAGACTATTATAAATTAAATTCCTATTTTTAATGAATATATTACTTATTATATAATATTGTTTTAGAAAAAATAGGAGCTAAGTTTGTTATTTCAGGCCAATTAAAAAAAATATTCATATTTAAAAGACCAGTAGGAATATTAACCACTGATAATATAGTAGTATTATAGTAAATATTGTGATTAATATATAATAAGCATTATGATAAAGTCCAGTCGATATAGACAGATGATATGATTGCCTCAACCTATTGGATCGTACCCTTTATATCCCATTGACCAATGATTATAAGGGTGATGACATCATTGGGATTTACCAAAGACCAATACCAATAAAAATATTCATCAAATAAAGATATAGTGAATTTAATTATGCGAGAAGATCAAGCTTATCAATATCACGAACCAAATAATGATCCCCAAAGTACCCAAAGAATGAACCATTATTGCACACATTACCCCTATGGAATATGATCGTGTAATAAGAGGTAATGTATATGCCATTATAATATTAGTTTTAGTATTTTATTTTTAATGAAATAATGACTATATTTTTCCATGTTTTATTATTACTTTATAAATTACTATATAATCATCTAGATAAAAATCATATTTTGATATGTAGAAATCAATATTTTATTTTTGGGAAGTATATACACTCAATTAGGAAAATCCTTTAATAATTTAACAAATTTATTAAATAAATTTACTTTTAATTAATTATCCTTATTAAATAACAGTTTTTAATACAATAATGATAAACTACTTTAATGAATTACAATTTAAACATTATAATAATTTTAAAGTTATTAGTATCAAAAAACTAGAATATTTTTATCAAATTTATATTTTTACATAAAAGTGAAATTTTTTCTATTTATGTTATTATGTTGATAAAATAAAAATTATTTTTTATATAAACACTTCTAAATAAGGAAATGGTGTTTTTTCATTAATTTGTTTTTTTACTGTTGAATTTTTGGGTGAAAAATAACCGAGGTATGAATATATAATCAATATTATTTCATCATAACATGCCAAAAGTGATGTAATAAAAACAATAATGGTAATAAACTACCTAATATAGGTTTATACTCTAAAAAACTGTTTTTATGTCATTTAATTTATTTTATAATTCATTAATGAATATTCTGAAATGTATAATATTTTTTATGGTTTTAAAATCATTTCTTCATGAACATGACTCAATTACATGCCATAAAAGTTATTAATGATATATATTTGGATCGTTAACTTATTAAATATGTAAAAACCCATTTATTTTGTAGAAAAAATGGGGAAATTACAGAATGGTATAATGTTTTAGATTATTTTATCATATAGATCCAAAAACCTATGGTAAGAATATTACCAAGAATTACCTTCTCTTTCACTATAAATACACACATTAAATCCAAATATGCTTAAATAAAAACACATAGATCAGGAACTTAATCTCCATATATCTCTCCAAGGATTTCCCCTGGCGTTCCCAATATCTTTATTAATTCCTCCTGAATTTTATAAGCACCCACTCAATGTATGCGATTCTCCATACATATTTATTTAAAAACATTCTCTGAGTTATGAATTTTGATTTCCATTTTATCATTTTGAAATATATTTTTTACACATCCCTTTTTATTTCCTTATTATTTCCATGTAATGATATATACCCTTTCGGTATCATAAAGCCCTTAAATTAATCCTTATGTACACCCATTATGTTTCCAACATATTCTTTCAATTAACAATGTGAAACATATATATATGTGAATACCTTTCCCCATACCAAATTAATGGTTTTCATTTCGATATTAATATATTAATTTATTGATTACATACATGTATATAAACCACACACATTAATGACGGGAGTAAAAGGGATTGAATTTATCTCTATGATGTATGATCTATGTTACACATTAATAAATGTACGTGATATGATTATCATGTTTGGAATATAATTAAATATAGTTCCAATGAATTGGGTAATGTTTTATCACATGAGATACCATGTGTGATAAGGATATGAAATCCTATCAACATAATGGTATGATTTCTTGGAAATAATCCTTGACATATTTCTATAGTTTTAGATTTTATATTATTGTAACAGTCTATTGTTTCCTTGATAAAATCAACAATATCATGCATGAATTTTCATGTTTATGGTTCTAATCCTTATTATGTCACCTTTATATTCCTATTGAAAAACAAATACTAATTTCAATATGTTATTACTTTAGTATTACCTTAGTGGTATTTATGGCTCTATTCTTTCTTATGCACATCCCCAGGTTATCCTATGCCATTTTCGAAGAGATATGAAATTTAAAGATTATGTAAACGAGTTTTAAATATATTTTTTAAAACCCAATTCCATTTAATTAATTAATGAATCTAACTAGATAAAATTCACTAGGACTTTAAATAATTTTTGATTGTATTATGGTTGAATTTAAGTAATAAATCATGAATAAAGGTGTATTAATGATGTGAGTTGTCAAATATGATATAGGAGAAATACCTATTTAATATTTGGTATTAGTATTAGAAAAAAATAGTGCAATCCTTATGGATAAGAGTATTAATTATTATATATACCTAATTTAAGGTAATGTATAGAGTATGTTTTTACCATGAAAAATAATAAAAGCCAGATACTATAAGTGAATATAGAATTAGTATAGATGCACCTTTGGGTAATAATATCAAAAACGGTGAATTAGAAATTAACATGATCACCCCTTAAATCATGATAAAGAGGCGTTTGTATACACCTTATTTGAAACTCCATGGGGATATTGTTAGGTAAATTCAAAATATATATTAACTATAATATAGGGAAAAAAATTCCCATGAAATTTTCTTTTAGAAAATAGACAATGGATAACATAAATTGAAATATATAAACCCTAGGTTATAAAATATTAGTATTTTTTGAGTTATCACATCAATTTTCATATTATTTCATTTATTTTTTAGTCGGTTAATAATTATCGTCAATAATGTCCAAATTAATTTATTTAATAGCTGTTAGTGGAATGGATTTTGTCAACATCCAACGTGGTGGGTAATTCCCAAATGAGATAACGAAACCAATATGATACATAGTTGAGAACATAATGAAAATTAATATTCATTAAAATATATTTATAAATAAAAAAATTATGAAGGTGGAAACCCATATATCTGTTAGAAAAATAATGATATAATTGGGACCTTTTTAAGTCAATGAAATTTGAGATTGAGTGGATATTATAATCCTTCTATCATAGAAACATTGATCAAATGCATCTTATTTATCACCTATGTACATCAATTATTTGATTAAGATAAGTTTGTGTTTGATGTTTATATTATTGATGGGGATTTTAATAAATGGTGTATTTATACAAAAAGTATAAATATTGAGATGGATATTGATTTATTTGAGAGAAAAGTAATCGTAAAAATAATTTTTGGGAAATATTTTTCTCACACTATCAGACTAAAAGTAGATAGGTTGTTCCTTTTCATAATGAATTAGGACGATTAATATAATATGGAACATTAGGAAAACAAAAAATTACTTGCATGATATTCCTTAAACATTTTCATTTTCTCCAAAATTAATTTCCAACAACTATTTAGTGGGATAATGAAAAATCTAAAGAGAGATTTGGTTATTCATGTCTTATAAAGATAAGATGAAATTTTATTATGTGGAATTGAATTTGAAATGGAGGATTATAAACATTAAAGAGTATGAAATATGAATATGAAAATTGATTTCAATTACGTTTGAGTAATAGAGAAATATCATAGTTGAAAAAAAAATTCAACCCCCACTTTTCCAATGTGTGTGAAGAAGCATCCCAGAAATTGCATGTAGGGAAAAGGTAAATTATTTATTTGTGGGAATAAAGTGGATCTATTTTGTTTTTTATGATGGAATGAACCAAGAAATTTGATGTAAGAAAATAAATCCATTATCATAGCTTATACTATTGTCTAATTGTTTAAATTTAAAGGAAAAATGCACTAAAAATGAATACAGTAGGACATGATTTATCGATAACAACTTGCGAAAAAAAGTACCTAGATCAATTAGGCAAGGTTGAGTTTATTCCATCACAACTATTGATATTACTAATGATAATAATGTGGTGAAATTTAGAATAGTTTTTCATTCAGTAATATAAAACATTATATTGGATTTGGTTATACACATTCTTTCATACCACAATAGTTTACTATAACTATTCAAATACCACAACAAAACATGGAAGTGGATATAATTGTCAAAATGAAAAGTAGGTAAATTATTGTGGCCAAAATGAATAACATCTCTCTTATACATATTTATGAGGTTAATTTCCTAGTAAATATTGTGATAAAAACTTTAAATGAATTTTATAATATTATATGTATATAATAGATTTTTTTATAGAGAAAACATAAATTTTAGGGTAGAAAATTTCAGCTCATATCACAAATCACCCTATAATTATACAAAAGTATGTGTAAGAGGATAAATCGCATTTGGTATCATAATTTAATGTATGTATATTGTATCCTTATGTATAGATGTATCAAGATCAAATTATTTAGAATAAATAAAATATTATCCTTGATGAAATTCCAATTTTAAAGGAATGTGGTGAAGAGAATCCAAAATAATTTTTATGTCTTCCTCTATGTCAGGAGTTAGGGTTATCCATCAAGCATATACCAAGATATTTTACGATATAAAGGAATATAAATTCAATGTCCATGTATAACCTAAACATATGAATAGGAAACCAGGGTAGAATCCAGATAAAGACTTCATACAACCAAGTACTTCTCTATGGGGTGTGTGAGTTCAATTAGTCAAGAATAATTATAGGTAAATTCACATATATAATGATTATAATGAGATAAATAATATCATGATGAAAAATATCCTTTTACATGTACTGAATAATTTCTCAAATGTCCACTAAGATTTCACTAATTCTCTAATGTGGATCTCCTATTGGGATGTTATCATGTAATGGTAATGTTGAATATCCCGAAGACATATTTTTTTAACAGATACTGGAACTACATGTTCATATTTATTCCATTTGCACTTAAAAATACATTAGGTGTCTTTAAAGACTCTATGAAAATTTTCTACAATGAATACCTCAATAAATTTTTGTCATTCTTCCTAAATTATATTTTTAGCTACTCTAATTTAATGGATAAACATGAGGGGAATTTAAATATTGTATTCAAGACCCTATGAAAGGAAAACATATATATGAAGTTTAAAAAATATTAGTGGTAGATAAATAATGTATCATTACTATGGTATTTTATCATGAAAAATGGATATCTATGGATCCTTTACAAATAGAGACAATAAAATGGTGTACACGACCAGAAACTGTCATGAAGACCTTTAGTTTGCTTTGGACTAGTTGGGTGATATGGCCAATTAGTGAAAATATTCTCATGACTTTCAAACTCACTAACAATGATAACTATGAATAGGGAAATTTGTGTATGGATTGATGATTGTGAGTAGATATTTAATGAGTTATGTAAAAGGATAATTAATACAACAGTGTTCACATTACCCACCAAGGGGGAATTTTTTGGGATTTATAGAAATGAATACAAAAATTTATTAGGTTTTACACTCAAGAAATATGAAAAAGTGATAGCTTATTCCTCCTTTCAATTCGGGATTTATGTGACTAACCAACCGATTCATGATTTAGAAATGGCTACACTGATCTTCACATTGAATATTAGAATTGTGGAATTTATATGGATCATAAAATCCTTAGATATATATTAACAGAAATGGTGATCAATTTACACTAACTAATTTAGTGGGAACTGATCGTCAATTAAGATTAATTTACCAATTTTCATCTTTAGAAGAAGAGATTCACTAAGTGTGAAGGAACCCATAACCCTATCCATGATGTGGAATGAAATATATGTAATATTCATAGACATGAAATTGATAGGATTGGGAATTATAAAATTGTTTTAATCCCACATTTCCTTATAAACCACTAAATCATCGATTATTAAGAGTATAACAGAGGCCTTGAAATGATAATAAAGAGCTTTGTATAAGGTACTGAATATTTGAGAGTAAAATTTTTATAAATATGATTTTATATTTTTTGGAACTTGGATATGTGTTCGGCTAACTGAAGTGAAATATTATTTGAGATACACATCTCTCATGTTCCTATATTCATATCATAAGTAGTATGATGAATAAGGATCTAAAGAAAATCATATCATGGTATAACATAGAAAATGATATTTCAAAACACGAGTCATGATGATTTCTATGAAATCACTTGATGGTAAAATGACCTATGCATAAGGGTTGGATGAAACCATTTTTCATAGTATTTTGGAATTGGAAAACATATCCATAGATTTCATTGAAGGGCTCCCCAGGATATCCAATGGTAGTATTTCTCTATAGGTGTTAGTTAGCCACATTAAAAAGTCACAATATAAAATTTCTATAACATAATATTTATCCATTTCCCAAATCTAAAATATATAGATAAGGAAAGTGTTAATATTTTTTGTCATAAAACTCTTTATTGTCTATGATAAAGATTTAGGGTTTACCTAATGTTTCTAGAGAATCATTTAGAAAACAATGGATATAGATATGAGTCTGTTACTATTTATCCCCCTTATATGGATGTTCAGTCGATATAACTATTCAATCTCTTGAGGATGTGATAAGAACATTTTTAGTAGATTTCTATAGATTTTTGGATTAGAACCATTCTAGAGATGATTTTTTATATAATAGAAATTTACATTCAAGAATTCAAATGGTACCTTATGAGGCTTTTTATGGGAAGAGGAATTGAACTATGAAAATCTGGGATGATATAGGGGAGATGAATATTTTGGGACATGATCATATTAATGAGATGAAATTGGAGGTTAAAACCATTCAACATCATATGAATATCTCACAATTTTGACAGAAAATTTATATACCTAATCTTTGATGAGGTAAAGAGATTGAGGTCAAATATAAGGTGTTCCTTAATATATATCCATAGAATGAGGTCATAAGGATTGGGAATAAGGGAATTCTTGGTCATTGATAGATCTTCCCCTTTGAGATATGTGATCAGATCTAAGCTGTGGCATATTGATTTGAAATACCACATAACTTATACCATATATATGATGTGTTCCATGAATCTCTTGTGAGAAATTACATATCAAAATATTCAAATTTTCTAAATCCAAAGGTGGTATCCTTGGGGAGTGATCATTCCGAAAATTAGTTGTTTGTGACAATCATAGATAATAGAGACAATTTAATATGAATAAAAACTGACCAGGTCATGTTATTGTGGAAAAACAACATTTTTTAGGAAGAAACATGGGAATATGAAGAGGTAATGAAATTGATGTACAATCACTAGTTTCATTAAGGTACATGAAATTTACAAGGGAAAAATTCTAAAGGGTGTAATTATTAAATGAACTCGAATTTTATAAATAAATTTCCATTTTTTCAAAAAATACATTCCATATTAAGTAATACATTTATATAAAACAAATGAAATACTTTGATTATTTTGGAATAGTTATAAAATCTAATCTATCAGATTAAAAAGAATATTATTAATATAAACTGGTGATTAAATAGATATTATATACTGGCCATTAAGATTAGTATATGATAATGGTTATTATAGAGTAAAATTCTAATATATAGAATAAGAGATTAACTCAACGAGTATGATCATACCATATAAGGGATATTTATCATAGCATCAAAGGTCAATGGTTTAAATAGGCTTTAACCCTATCCATGATTAAGATGAGATTCAATAGATAAATTTTGTGTGAAATAGTCTATGGTAAAAGTCTATGATTATGAGATAATGACCCAAACAACATTCATAGAACCACCCTATGAAAGAACCAATATCACACACCATACCCTTAGGGTGGTTTAGTTTATTAAGGGGTGATATATATAGACCATAGTAATATTAATTCATATAATTTATTTTTTAATGAAATATTTATTTTATTTATACCTTTTATTACTACATTATAAATGATTACATAATGAGTATGATTAAATTCATATTTTCTTATAAAGAATTCAAAATATATATTTTTTGGAAAGATATACTCGCAATTTATTAAAGATGTTGACAAATTTATAATTTTTAAAAATTATATAAATTTTTATAAAATACTGTTAATAAATAATATATTTTTAAATAGAAAACATAATATAATTTAATTATATCTAATATAATTTTAATTGGTGTTATAATGTTTTTAGTATTGTAAACACTGGTATTATTTAGTGATTAAGGATTTTTAAAAAAGATAAAATCATAATATGTTTGAAATTATTTTAGTAAAATAAATATTATTTTTGAAATTTGTTGTAAAATTAACCGACGGTGATTTTTAAATATTTTAGGTGATGGAATGGTTATTATGTAAAAATTAAATACAATTTAAATATACAGTCTTCCTTCTAACATCATAATAGTAAAAAGTGATTTAATAATTTCAATAAATAGAATACAAGACCTAATATATTTTCCAATTTAAAATATTAAGTTATTGATGTGACATAATTAATTTAATAATCCTTTAATTAATCATCCATAACCAATATTATATTTTAATGTTAGAAGTCTTTTCATTCAGAACATGACTCACATCCTCATCACAAATGATATTTTTTTAAATTTTTTTAATTATTTCCCTTATTAAATAAAATAAAAAATTTAAGTTTAGAGACATCCATTGGTATAAAAAATGGAAAGGATATTGGTATTAATTATTTTATTATATAGTTATCAGACAAAAATTAGAAATTAATAATGAATTCCACAATCTTTTGAAATAAATAACCACACAACCATTCACATGTATTCACTCAAAACCCATTAATGATGATGTAACTATTCCTTTACCTTTTTAAATCCCACCCAAGATATTCCCAAAATCATAATAATATTCTATCAAACTTTTATAATCAACCCCTCCACATAGGGGATTATATTCGCATCTTTATTCAATGTGTTTAATTGAATTATTACTTTTTATTTCCAATATTTTTGGATGGAATATTTTTTAAACGTCAATTTTTTATATAATTATGATTTATATGTAATTAGATACCCCCATTTACTATCATTAAACCATTATTTAATTCATTATGTACACCTATTATGTTTTAGAAATTATCCCATGATTTTACATTCCAAATATTTGTATAGAAAATATCGAACCCCATTTCCACTCTAGATTATTCACCTAGATATACTGGACCTATTTTTATTTTGTAATTCCTTGAATTGAAGCTAATAAACATAAGCAAATGATTAAATTAGGTGAAGTTTATATTTTTGGGGTATGATCTATGTGGAACGCTAATGTATGTACATGATATAAATGTGATGGGTGGAACCAAGATTATATATCCCTCTAATGCATTGGGTATGGATTTATTTTCACGTGATAAAATGTTTTTTGCATGGTTGGTTATCCTATTCGAACAATATTATAATGTTTTCATGGTCATTGTGGAGTTATGACTATGATGTCTTGTTTTATATTACTTCCACATTCCGATGATTACATTATGTTATCATCAATATCACGATTTGATGCTCATTCCTATGACTATCACCCATTTTATAAAACCATTATATTCCTCCTAACTAACATGTATTACTTTTATCATTCCATGATTTTAGTATTCCCTTTCTAGGATTTATAGCAGACTGCTTCCATAGGCACGTATCCAATTTATTATATTCAATTTTAGAAGGGTGATGGAATTTTAAGAGGAGTTTAAGGAGATTTAAATCTTGTTCTTGTATCCATGTTTCAGGTAATTAGATTATGTATCAATTTACACAAACAAACATGTATTTTTTTTCCTTTTTGGTATTGTATTGTGTGTGTCATTAGAAATAAATTCATTAATTATTGTGTATCAATGAAACAGGTTTCCATAATGATACAAAAAATTCTATATTGAGACTAATAGAAAATACCCTAATATAATGAATCATAAGATCATGTGATCCATATTAATTATTGATATATTATATCATGACCACAATTACCTCTTCTAACACCACCTTTATCTTATTTCCATAATATTAGAAATAACATATAAAAAAGCGTGAGAATATTAATATACTATATTAGTTATCCCCTATGTCTATAACATTTATATATAGAGAGAATACTAAAATATTAGGGAATAAAACCTTTATAATTAATGAATTTTGGGACATTTATTATCAGAGGAAACATTTAGTATGAAAAAGTCACCAATATATGACTTCTACATAATATATGCCACTTATCATGCAATATCTTCTATATCAGCACCATCTATGTTTAATAAAAATTATTTCCACATCCAAAAGTTATATAATAATATAAATATATAGTTTTGATTTAGTAATATAGTCATCATGTACATTTTTTGTTTTTATAATTGTTCATCGATATTAGAAATGATTCATATTCCATTTGAAATAACCCCCATATAATTTATGACTTCATGTCCACAAGAAAAATCATGGAGTTTTTTCAACTATATTGTAGAATTACCTTTGTGTCTATTTTCAAAACCGCATTACAAATTCTAAAAAATTGGGATTATCACAAGAAAAAAACTTATTTATAAAATAATTTGTAGATCATCCCACTTTAATACTTTTAACAAAACTACATGATATCAATTCAAATCATCATTATACGAACATTATCAAAAATGGATATCATGAATTTCAGGATTTAATTATTAATAACTATTAACTAATATATTCCTTAATATATATATATAATAAAAATTATAATGGCCAACATAATAATGAATTTAGGAATCAAAAGAATCCATCTAAATGAATATCATTATCGGGATGTGATTGAATTTTTAAAAAATTGATAGGACAATGTATGTTTTTTGTCAATTTTTATAAGCATTGATAGTAGATTAAGTGTTGATAATGATGGTGTAGAACAAAATAAATGAAATATCATGGAATTAATTAGAGGTGTTGTTATGATGGTCTATAGTATATCACACAAAACACTTTATGGGGTTCCATTAGTTGTGATGGTGACTAAGCATGGAGAATGTCCTCTACTACTACCTATAAAATCCTTTTAGTATTCTTCTTAGATGTTAGGGTCCCTCTAGAATTGTAGTGAGGGTTTTGTATAATTATATTAGAGTACACTATCCATCCCTTAATTTGTGATGTTTTTATTCTATTTAGTTCACCAATAAACACACATGTGTGTTTTTTCTGGAGGGAGGTTAAATGATAACAAATGGGATTTCTGTTACCCATTTCATATCTTGTATCCACCAATGATCATGGATATTAAAAGAGGCCTCATCAAATTTAATTGTGGTTTATACTCCCTCTATAATATTTATAATTCCATATACAAGGTTTTATTGGGATTTGGATTGGTTTTATAGGGTAATTGTGGTCAAATATCACTTATTTATTGTGTAATCTATCCAAATCAATGGGATTATATTTTTAGTTTCTAGTAAAAATTGAAAATGGAATGAAAGAAAATGTTTCTCATTTTGTGAGTAATGATATGTCTCCCTATTATTTTACATAGTTTTTCTTATTGTAACATTTTATTTTTTGGTTCAATTTGGTGTAAAATTATATAGAATTTTCTCATATAATTTCTACATACATGTCATAGAATGTTTACATAATATTGGTTTAATTTTTAGTGTTTCCACCATTCATAATGAGTTTCATTATTTTTTTCCTTATTAAATAGTAAAGAATAATATATTAACTACTTATATATTTTTATAGTTTATTTATAATGATTCATGTGTTAACATTATATTTTGTGAAACAGATGATGATTGTTTTGGACTTGGATGGGGATAGATGACCATAGATTGACTTTTAGCTATATGTTGAAATTTGTGACATCATAAATATTATGAAAAATTAATGTGTTTATTTGTGATTATATGTTCTCTGGGGTTTCTAGTTTTGTAATAAATTATTAGGACCATTGGGGATCTAAAAATTTTATTCGGGATGGGTAAACATAACTATGATCATAATAATTTCTTTTAATTTGTTTGGGAAATTTTATCTGCACAAAAAAGTATTTACTCTAAGGGAAAAAGGCATTATAGCTGAATTAATAATGCAATGGGATTATATTTCATTGTGAATTTTAGAATGAAAATTTATGGTTTATGATTCAGTTGGTTTCTTTCAATTTTGGGAATTTGGAAACAACACTTTAGTAAATAGTTATGGTCAATAGAGTTATTATTTATTAGGACAAAGCTATTGTGTCTTTGAATAACTTATTATGGATGTATGTAGGGAGTGAATATTGGGTTTTTTGATTGATGATTATTCAACTTGATGGGTATTATAGAGATTGGGTTTAAATTAAGGATTTCATATTTTTTAGGTTCTCTTTTGAGAGAAAGTCATGTGATGTTAAAGAATAAAACTTGAATAGTAATAGTGGTTGTAGTTTTTCTTTTATGGTTTAAAAATTACTAGGGAGTTCTATTCCCCATGGAATATTATATTTTACACTGTGATATTGGATTTTATAAAGGTTTTCTATATTAATGATATTATAATTCTTCCTAGATTTGTAACAACATGGATGGTAATAATAGTATGTGTTTCATATATTGAATTTTGGATACCTAGTAAAATATGGTGATTAGAAATTATAATCAACATCGGGGTGAAAAAAATTGATTAATATATATATAGGATAAATATTGGGATATTTATTACTGGGGAATTAAATGTGGTTCATTATAAATAATATATAACATAAAATTAGTTAATCTTTAGATGACTTGCATGTCCCAAAAATGTGACAGGTTATCCTATTTTGAATAGTCATTGATGGTGATGCTTTGAGTAATGTAGGCTTGGTCAGAGATGACTGATGTCAAGGTTTTGAGTCATTATCTAGGATTAAATTTATGTGTGTGATTCTAATGGTATAATATCTTGAAGAATCTATATATCATTCATGTTTTTATTTATTGTCCTAAATGTAGTTAAATTGTCTTAATATGAGGTAAAATTTATAATTCAATGATGGTTCAGTGGCTGGGAACAAAGGTTTTTCTATTAGAAGATATGTCATGTAGTTCCTAGTCCATGGTATGTTATATTAGAATAAAAGTCTTGATTTTTTTAGTTCATGTTATTTTATTTTATGGGACCCATTGTTCTATTCCATAGTTCCTAATATCGATTTTTAGGGGCCCAATGATGATGTTTTACCATTCCAAGGGAATTTTCGTAGGGTCTTGGTCATGATTTTTCATGTTTCCTGATGAATGTCATATGCGTTGAGGATTTAAATCTATTTTTATTGATGTATTCTATAAGGGTCCCATTTAATGTTTTTCTTGGTTCCCAATGTCCTCTCTTGCGGCCCAGCCTTGGTGTTCTGCTATTCTGAAGATACTTTAAAATGTTTTTATAATTTTTTTTGTAACATTAATTTATACAAATTTATTTTCCAATTTATTGAGAATGCTTTTCTAATGATTTTAAGAATGGTATCATTATTAGGGTTATTAAATGTTATTAACAATTTATTGGAGGAAGTAATGGAGGTTTCATTATAAATATTAAAAAAACATTACATTTCCTTACTAGGCTAATGATATCTCTATGTATATAACATTATGAAATAATTTGGGATCCAAGATAAATATTTTAAAACATATTATATTCGGATAGTTGAGTTATTAGACTAAAGGTAACATACACATTTCACCGAATACAAATAATAGAATGATGATCATTGAATGAAGATCATGAGACATGGATCACCATTCATAGTGTTATGGAATGATAGTTTGTACAAATCTAAAGTTGTTATAAAATGGTTTTATAGGGGTCACTCAGTGTTCCAAAATATTATATATTGTTATCAAAATTGTTGATTAATGTTACATTAAGTATTTATAAACATGATTAAGGTTACTATCCTAATGAAAAAAGGTAATTGAAGTCTAGTTGGCGAAGAAAATTGATGGAGAAATCATATATAACATAGTTGATGTTACTAGATAATGATTTTTATGAATAATTTACTGTGGAGTTCCTATTTATTTATAAAAAATATTATAAGACCAATATGTGTGATAAATTTCAATGGATTAAGAACATTATTGTTCGAGAGATTATAGTAGGTGGATCCTAAAATACCGAAAAGAGAAAATAACAATGAATAAGAGACTTATATGACAAAATTATTTTGTAGTTTCAATAATTGTTTCAATCAAAATATGTATCATGTTACTAGATATCATAAGATAATGAATATATAAAAAGATATTGCACATTGGTCAAGTGTAAATTTTTTCCTTGTAAGATGTTGGAATTTTATGGTTACAAATTTGTAGAGTGCACTGATGGAGGGGTATAAGTCCATGTTTTTGTATATAGATCCATTAGATTAACAGTTATTGGATTCATGAATATTGGAAAAAATTAAAATTGTTCACATATGGAAGATTATGAAAAGTTTGTGTTAACATAGGATGATCAGAATGAATGAAAACAGATTAGAGACATATTAATGTTCTAAATTAGTCTCCAGAACAAAAACAATCATATTATGTCTTCTAGGATAATTTAAAAACTTTTTAAATACACATATATGTGAGGATGTATTATTGATATATTTATGATTAATTATACATATATTATATGTAATACTAATAAAGATCATTAACACCGAGGTTAAGAATTTTCAAGGAATACTGGAGAAGATGAGTTTTCAGGAATATTTAATTATATTCATGAAGAATCGAAATTTTTTGAGTAGTATCCAAAAAAATAATAATGAGCATGAATTTTATTTTTTATATTTCATTTACGGGAAAATAATTTCAGTTTAAACCCTCTCACATATAAACACTCTAATAAAAATTGAGTTCAGGTATTACCATACTAACACTATTAAAAACTAAAAATGGGGACACACTAAGGATTTGAGAAATAAGGGTGTTGAACTAGGTTTAAATTTTTTTATAGTTGGATTACACTAGTAAATGGTTTAGTAAGAAGAGTAAACAAAAAAAATTAGTATTTTCATATTGATAGTTGGACTAGTGAAATTGTATAAATTCATTGATAATTGTGTGCTAGAAAGAGAAAATTGATTGGATCATATGGTGTTTCTGAGTGGTGATTTGATGTGTTGTGGTTTTATTCATTAGATAGAACATATGTTTGAAAATTGGTGTAGTATTAGTGAGACACAAAAGAATGAGTACACCGAATGAACGTAGGTCAAAAAAAATAAGCACATACTTGATATAATAAATCAGATGGATAAACTGTGACTGAATTTTTAGGGATATTTATAGAAATGTTTTATATTCTGGAGTTGAATATGTTTTTAGAATAAAAACTTTAAAATAAATGAAGAGGTATAATCATTATTATTAAAATATACAACGATTCAAACAAGATTTGATCCAATTTATTTACTATAATATTATTGAAATCACCATGGAATAACTGGAATTTCTATTATAAGGTTGTAGTCACCCACACCAAGGATGAAAATTTTAAATCAAGATCACCTTGAATTAAATTTCTACATTTTCATGCTTGTGTAATTTTTATATAAATATGGAGAAGTTTAAAAACTATTATATGTTTTAGGGGTTAAATTCAATTAAAATCAATTTATAAAAGATCACTAAAATTTGATTCCTTTTTAATTTTTTATACCTATCTCAATGAAATTTAATTGTTATAAGTGAAATATTTCCCTAATTGATCATTATCCTAGAGAATATTAACTTAATGAAAAATATATGTATTATTTCCGTCAATGGAAAAAATTTCTTAGTTATAAAAATAGAATGATATTATATCATATATCATTTGTCTTAGAAGAAATTTTTGAATGTACATTTGAGTATCCACCTATTCTTAAAAACTATCGTACAATTTTTTATAAATACTGAATTATTGATTTCAATGGGAAATATAAAAAGGAGGATATAATCATTTTAGATAATTTTTATTTAAATTATTTGGACTCATGATTGGGAAATAATCTTTGAAACAAAATAAAGGAATCTTCGAGGAAAATAACAATGTGAAGGAAGAAAAGAAAAAAATATCATGAATAAAGTATGACGGTAACATAATTGTATAAAATGAAACTATAGATGAGTACATCACTAGTGTTAAGAATGTTGAGAGGAACATTGTAGGGATCAATTATTCCTTATAAGATTCCAACATTGTTCTGATACCCATGAGAAATTTCATATACTAGTTTGACATTATTTTTTACACATTGTAAGATAAATAGTATTTTTCTTGTGATGAATTAAATAACATTATTAATTTATTTGAGAAAAGGGAATATATAATATTAGAAAATATGTCTAATTACGAAATACATTCTGAAGAAATGAGAGATCTAAAAATCCTAATGATGTGTTTTTTATGTACAATGTTTTTAATGAAAAGGAAGATGATGAAATGAATGAAAAAAATAATGTCTCTTATCTGAAAAAATTACAGAATATTTCAAGTAATGTATGGAGGTAAAAAATAAATATTTTGAGTGTATTATAATGGCGAGTTTTGTTAAAAATTATTCTAATAATAATTTTAATAATATGAATATTACTATAATGAAAAACTCAGGTGAATAATTGGTGAAAAACTTATATGGAAGATAATAAATCTAAATAACTTATAAAAAATATACTAGAAACAAAAAAATGTGATGAGTAAGAGATTATTGTATGAATCTACTAAAAGTAATTATTTTAGATATGGAAATATATTAATGTGTTTAGAATCATATTTATAGTTACTTATAAGATGGATAAATCCCTAATAAGTGATGAAGATGAAGGTGATGGAACATATAGTTTATATATGATGTTATAAATTTTTTTCACATATTATAAAAAAACAAACAACATGAAATAAAATAGCATAATAATGAATGAAGGCGTGAAAATATATATAGCAAAGGAATAACAACATAAAATTGAATATATGTATATATAATAAATTAAAAAACTTTAAAATTAATGTTTTAGAATAATAAAATTTCGGTGGATGGTCTTATAAAGTTACTCCCTAATATAGAAGATTATTTTTTAAAACTAAATATAAGTTTCCTGAGTTTAAAATAATGTTACTATAAATAAATAATAAATTCAATAATTAATCAATGTTAAAAATGATAACATTTTTTGATGTTGACAAAATTTTGACCATGAATTAGGTGATATATTTACACAGTAAACATAAATTTTCATTACATCATTCTAACTAGGATGATGTAATAATTGTTTTTAAATCATTAAGTACAAATTTATATGAAAAATAATTCACATAAAAATTTAGGTGAAAATATCCACTATAATAAATATTCTCCATTAAAAGATAAAATGTATATATTAGGATGCTATGAACATCAATAAAACTTATACAAAGTAAAATAATTTTTCTACAAATGAAAATTATTTGATAGGTTTTGTTTTTTCTATTGAATTTATGTGCACAAATAATATAATTATAGAACAAAATATATCTCGATATAAATAGGAATTAATTATGTGGGGAAATAGAGGAATAAGGGAGATTAGTTATTTATTCAATTTGAAAAATTAATGTAAAAAAGATCAGATGGTTGAATGCTTCTAATGAAAAAAATTACTACATGGTGGAAGATTGTGGATGAAGCGAAAAATCTGTTCACATTAATATTGAATGTTTAAAAAATATTCTGGCATAAATTTACAATGATGTGATGGAAAATGAAGATGTAAAAAATGAAGTTGTGGATAAATATTCTTCAGTGGAATCTTTTAAAAAATCAGCAAAAAGTGAAATATCATGGATTCCTGAAAGTAGGAGTTCCTTATATATGATATGTGATATAATGATCCTAAATGAAATTGGATAACATGAAGACGAAATATTTAATTTTATAAATAGAAGTTTCATAATAATAAAATGAATAGGAAATGAGCGTATTATTTCTCATAGATGGAAATCAAAGAAAGTTTTTTATATTAGTCGGCTCAAAAAATATACATAGTTTAATCCCACATTGTCAAAATGATAAAAATGGAATGTTTTGGAAATATTATTGTATCAAAAAAATTATGATATATTGAGAATGTTTTATTTATAGTAAAATAACTCGAAAATATTATAATGTCTCGGAAATTTCATATAATATTTTTTTAATTATATGTAATTATTCCGAGACCACAAAATCTTATAGCATGAAATTCTGAGATATGGAGTGCCCGAAATGATCCGTTGAAGTTTGGTTGAGATATAATTATCACGCATAAGTAGTATTCCTAAAAAAGGTGAATAAATCTTAAATGATAACTCAGATCAAAAATATGAGGGCACCATTGTATTCAGGATAGCAGGTTTACCCTAGGCGCAACTTAAGCTTAGTCAGTGCGGGTCTCCTGTGAGAAAACTCAAAAATGGAATAACTGTAAATAAAATAATTAAATCAATTAAGTTATTTTTCATATGCTTATAATAGAAAATGGTAGCATAGATTGAAAATATGAGACCACCGCTGAACTTGTGAGGGAATTCTTTATTTATGAAAGTACTAAATATGGACGGTGCGTGTAACAGCCCAAGATTTTATAAAAAATATTCTTTTTAATTTTATTAATGTCTTGTGTTGTATGCTACACCAAAAGGAGCTCGAACAACACGTATCCTTGACTTTCCTTCATTACACGCAATCACGACCTTCCACGATAGCGTGTGTTGTACGCAACATCGAGTTTCGCTAAACAATGATATGCTATTAAGATATTATTAAAACTAGCCGTTATGAATAGTAATAACCACTTTTTGAAATTTTTTAAATTTTATTTTTCAAAATAGACATCATTTATGGATTCGGAATATCGAAATTAGCTTAGGTTGAAATTTTGGTGATTTTCGGATAACTTTCATATTTTGATGAATAGTGAAAATGACTAAATTTTAATTAAAAACAACTTTTTTAATCGAAACAATTAATAGTGATAAATTATTAATTTAAGTGATTTTAAAGTATATTTAGAATATATTTTTACAATTCAATACAATGTTGGTCATTGGATGTAATTTCACATTTACCCCAGACATAAACAAGTGTTAATCTTTTGATAGTTATTATCTCTTAAAAACACGCTATTTGTTGTGACAGCGGAAATTAATTATAAAATTAATTAATGCAACTTATATGTTGGGAATTTTTTTAAAATAGAAATCATTTTTGAATTCGGAATATCAATTATAGCTTAGGGTGAAATTTTGGCATTTTTCTGAAAAACTTCAATTTTTGATGAATAGTGAAACCACTAAGTGGTAGGTTAAAAACTGAATTTTGCATAAAACATAATTTTACCGCTTCTGTGAATGGAATTTCGAAAATACGAGAGACACGGTTAATATCAAGGACTAAAATGTGGTTCAATGAGATGAAAATAATTTTTTGGTGAATAGTAACTTTTTACTTTTTTTTACCACGGTTAATAGTAAATAGGGTAATTAAGGGTAAATATGATATTAATATTACCCTAAAAAATGTCCTAATTCTATTGGACAAGTGTAATTCGACCAAAAACAAACTTAGGAATAAAATATGACCATTTAGGCCCACTTGAATTAGATTAGGACATTTATTATTAATTTATTTAAAGAAGGGTTAAAATAGTTAAAATCAAAGTTTAATAAGTAAATCATTTTTAATATGGGGATATACATAAGATAAATTAGACTATAAATATTCATTAGAAAGCTAAAATGATTTCCTACATGATGGTAGTTTATTTGTAATTTTTAGACATCAAATAATATAATTTATTTATGACACAAAGATGATGCAGTAATTATCTTATTAATGAAATATTGACATAATTGATAATATAAATACCAAAATAAATGTAATTTAAGACTTTTTATGAATTCCACTAATTTTCTAGGTTACTAGATATATTAGTGGTGATTTAATCAACTTGGTTCGAACATATAATTCTGTTATGACTTTCACAAAAATCATATATCAAATAGTGTCAAAATTGACACAAAATAGTTTTTAAATCAAATATTATTTTATTAATTGTTATTTTATTCCTAAAAATCTAAGGTTCGGCCAAATGACATAGATAAGGATATATGTATTAATAATATACAATTTGGGGTTCGTTTGGCATGTTATAGTAAGTTTATTAACCGTATAGGGAAAGAAAACAAAAAGACACGGTAAAAGTTAAATTATTTAACTTAGAGTTAAATCTAATTGATAAGGTTAAAATAATACCCTAAACTTGTCTAAATCCTATTGGTTGATAGGATTTCGACCCATCCCCACTTTATCCTCGAAATAAGACCCTTTGGAACCATTATAAACCGATTTTGACTTTAATATAAAATAATATTTTGAGATATTCCTAAGGTGCCCCTCTCCTCCCTTATAAAAGGACACCTCCTCCCCCTCCTCCTCACACCAATTTGAGCGCTCAAGCTCGGCCAACCCCTGCCAAAATCCCTTCTCCACTTCCCTAGCAACATTATAGAGGTTCTGGTCTTCCTCAAAGACCAATTATAGTGCCCTAAGAGGAGGTCTCAAAGAGGCACTTCAAAGAAGAGGTAATTACCGTTACCAATTCTTTCATCTTTATTTCTTATTCCACTTCTTCTTCTTAGGTTGTTTCATTATGAAGTAATAAAATCAGTATCACTCATATACTGATATGTTATTATATGTATGAAACAAACCTATTTCACCATCTATCCATCCTACGGAAAAAGAAATCACCGCGCGTGCGTACGTACGGAATACCGTCTCCACGCCGTGGTGTAATCTATTTTCCACCACCACCTTACATGGATGGGTATAATGGTGTAAAGAATAAATATATTTAGTTATTACAACATCATATTGATTCTGATATATTGTATAATCCACTCCAATTCAATTCAATATTTATAGAAATGATATCATCGCTCGTTCGTACGTACGGACTACCGTCTCCACGACGCGATGAGATTCATTCTCCATGTTAACCATTTAAGAATGATTATAAAGTATATATAAGAAATAATAATGGAGTATATGAAATTATAAAGCTACTGGATTTATGTATATATATATATATGTATGTCATCTACTTACTTCCATTCAAGACAATAAGGAGAGGAAAACAACGTTCATGCGTACGTACGGACTACCGTCTCCATGAACGGTGTTTTTCATTTCATTTATCTATCTATTATATGTATATATATACTGAATATATATGATATATAAATCATATTTTATATTCTGGAAGTAAGTAAATCATGATATAAGTAATAGTGATGTCAAGAACAACAAGTCAAAACACCTAAGATAAATGAAACGAGTTTACCCAAAACGCTTCTTTAACATGGAATTTACAAAAGAACGGGTAATATAATGTCATAAGTGAACCATATATGATATCATAACAATGAATATGATTCTGGAATAAGTCAATAACATGATTTAAATCATTATACAGGAGGTTTGGACACTTACAAAGCAAGTCGGACATAAGGTAAGGGAAATATCACAATCTCATTTTTTATCCGAGATTGTTTATTCGTAAGTATTTACTGGGGTGTATTTTATCATCCACATCCATGTTTCTTCAATATGTAATATTATTTCCATCCACCTACAATTGTTTAAATCCAAATTTTACCCTTCGGTGAGTTTTTAGTAAAAGATATGAAAGGAATCTTTTGTTGTTTTTTTATACGAGGTACTTTTTGACTTTTCCGACAAAAGTACGAAGAATGTTTTTTTTAACTTATACGGCACGAACGGATTTATACTGTTTTATAAAGCCTTATTTTCATGAAGCTTCCTATAAAAGATTTCATGACTATTTTCAATAAAATCTCTTTCTTTTAAAATTGCATGATGTTTTGTGAAAAGAAATTGATTTTGAAGAAGAAAGGATATTTTCCTCAAGAATTCAATTCAAGTGTTTTATCAAAATTATTTTCCATATAAGATAATAAAGGGTTCTGTTTCTATCCATATTTTTACATTGATTTGACTATGTTGTGATGGAATTATGTTTATGAATTCCTTTATCTTATATGAATGGTTTTATGATGTCATGTTGTTTAAGAATCCCATTTTTATTACATGGGTTATGCAATGATGTATGATTTATGATTTTTTGGCACACATAAGAAAGGATTCATTAAGAGATGGGTGGGACCTATATCTCCCTCCAATGCATTGGGTAAAGATTTTATATCTCATGAGATAGACATGGCTGGAATGGTAGGTTATACCGGTTCAGTGAAACAGGACTGAAACGAGGATTACTCGATTCAGAAAGGGACTTTGTCCACTAAGATAGTCTTGGCAATGAGTCTTGACTAACAAGAAATGATTCTCTATGATTATGTGTGTATGCCAAAATGAGTAATGTTTTACGTTATGATTTCATTTCACTACTATGATTTATCACATGTTATGAAATTATGCTCTCTTTTGCAGGTTAAGATTTCAAAAAAATGTTATGTTCTTATGAAAATTATGTGATTGATATTTCTTTTGTTTACCCTTACTGAGCATTTGAGCTCACCCTTTTATGTTTCCTTTTCCCCAGGATATAAAGAAAGATTTTAGGTAGAAAAAAAAAGAAGATCTTTATGGGAGATATTGAAGATCTTTCACCACGATTAGAAGATTATAATCTGAGTTTCCAAAGACACTAAACTATTACGGTCCTTGTGTGTGTGTTTTTGTTATGTACTAAGTATTCCGCAAAAGTAATGTAATGTCAATGTACGTTAGGCTTCGGGTCTCTACAGTTGGTATCAGAGTAAAGGTTTAGTCAACCTTTGGAAACTAGGATGCGAAAACGTTAGTGATATCCCTAGATATATTTCTAAGGTATGTCTAGGGATGTCCCTAGGGATAAGTATACGTATAGGTTATAGTAATAGAATTACGCTAACGATCATAGAATTAAACCTAAGATGTTGGATATTGAAGGTACTCCCCCTTTATTATGTTGTTTTCCCTAGCATGATTTTTTCCTCTCACACTATTATTTTTGGGTTTTAGATGATGGCTGGAACCCGAAGGAACCGTGTTGATCAATGCAATGGACTATGCAATGATTTCCCTCCTGAACAAACAAATGTTATGGGAGATGGAGTGCAAAATCTTATTGCTATACTTACACAAGCTATGAATCATTCTGGACTTCCAAATGAGCAGAGAAGGGAACAATATTCTATTGAGTCCTTCATGAGGCAACGTCCACCTTCTTTCAGTGGGTCTACTGATCCATTAGTTGCTGAACAATGGATTAGTACTACTGAAAAGATATTTTGAGTTCTTCAATGTTCTGAACATGATAAAGTCATCTTAGCAGTATATCATTTGGAAGGTGAAGCTGATCAATGGTGGAATCTTATCAAGAATACGAGGCCAAGAGATGAAATTGAGTCCATGGAATGGGACAAGTTCAAGAACTAGTTTTTCAGTAAGTACTTCCCTCGTATTCTTCGAACAAAGATGGAGAAAGAGATTCTTGAACTGAAGCAAAGGGATGATGAATCTGTTGGTACCTATGAAGCAAATTTTACAAGACTTTCAAGGTATGCTTCTGGAATTATCATCCAACCTGAAAGTAAAGTTGATCGATTTTTCAGTGGCTTAAAACCAAGTCTTCGAAAGGCATTAGCTATAAGAGACTTCAGTGGCTATGAAGAAATTGTGCGTTGTGCTATCAAGGTAGAAATGGAAGTTGGTGTTACATATCCATCTCATGGTTTTGACAAGAAACGAAAGATGGAGTTCAAGGAGAAATCTCAGAATAATGGTGAAAAGAATATGAATGTTTCCTTATGCACAAAGTGTGGAAAGAATCATGGTGGAGATTGTCTAAAAGGGACTAGAAAATGTTTTAAGTGTGGAAAAGAAGGTCATCGAGCAGCTGAGTGTCGAAGTAATGGAAAAAGGGTTTCTAATGATGTGAATAAAGCAAACACTGCAGAGAACGCACCGCCAACACTTCAATGCTTCAAGTGCAAGGAAATGGGGCATTATGCTAATAATTGCCCTAATACAAGGGTTAGTGATGATCAACATGAGCAACCACTGAAGGCAAAGGACAAAGGGAAATCACATGCGATCACTATTGGCAATGTTGAATATGACAACGATGTGGTGGAATGATTAAGTGTTTATGTAATGGGATTCCAAAATAATGTTGTATCATGGAATATTGGAATATTTATGTATTGGTCTAATGTGGTATTCAGAGTGATTGAGATATTATGCGCATAATGAAGGGAAAACGAGAAAATGAAATGTTTAACAGTATTCATGAGCTCATGATTGATATAAGGACTAAGTTTGAGTATATAGAATTTTGAGGATTTTTGTATGTGAAAAGTGTTAACTTTTAACTGCATTCATGTTTTCACTAAGGTATTCAAGAGAATACACGATTAAGGACTTTGAATGTTTGGAATGTGACCAACAAAACATATCTTATGATATATGGGGATCGACGATGGTGTTAAATCTCTGGTAATCGTTTTCACTATATTATGAGAGTCGACTGCAGTATTATGGATAAGCCTAAAGATTAGACTGGATTATGTTGGACATAAGTTAGTATTGTTTAAGGATAGAAGATTTTCGATATTATAGATGGGATGTTATAGTAACGTAGTTTTAGAAAAAGGGACAACCTGCAGGACGGGCGACAACCCATCGCTTCGGACAAGGCTGTAGGAATCGAACCCACAACCGAAGTGCGACTGGCCTTTATCGCCTACCACTAGCCTACAGGAAGTCCCTGATTAGTAGAAACTAGTTTTATTATATTAAGCAGTATGATATATGAAGTATAAGTCCATTTTAAGAACCATATGTGATTAATCTCACTATAGAATGACTTATGTATATTTAATATCTTTTTCTAACCATTTGTTTGAGACAGATGGAATGACCCATCATTCTATCACATAATCCGCTAACACGTCACAAATAACAAATTCAACTTCATTTATTTAAGAGATGAAGTAGAAATTGTTCAAGGCATGAACAAAAGTGAGATTGTACCAAAATAAAGTAAGTATTTATTTTAAGCAAATTTTCATCTTTAGGGAAATGATCTTGAAAACCAAAAATGTTGTCCTAGTGATCTTATACCTGATGAATCAGATGGTACCTTATATCATCACAAATCTATGGATTTGTGATTACTGGCTTTTCCATAGCCATGTTCTCTACCACTCTCCATCAGAACATGATGGTTAGATTTCTCTTCCATATCCATATTTTCACCTATGTGGAAACCCAGTGATTAGTTTATTTGGGTAATCGTTACATTTCATACTTTAGTTTTTAAAGCCAAGTTTTGGTATTCCCTTTTACGATGTGGGTTTCTATTAAAGAAACATTCAAATAGTAAACCATTTATAACCCCGACGAATTTCGAGGGCGAAATTCATTTTAAGGGGGGTAGAATGTAACAGCCCAAGATTTTATAAAAAAATATTCTTTTTAATTTTATTAATGTCTTGTGTTGTATGCTACACCAAAAGGAGCTCGCACAACACGTATCCTTGACTTTCCTTCATTACACGCAATCGCGACCTTCCACGATAGCGTGTGTTGTATGCAACATCGAGTTTCGCTAAACAATGATATGCTATTAAGATATTATTAAAACTAGCCGTTATGAATAGTAATAACCACTTTTTGAAATTTTGTAAATTTTATTTTTCAAAATAGACATCATTTATGGATTCGGAATATCTAAATTAGCTTAGGTTGAAATTTTGGTGATTTTCGGATAACTTTCATATTTTGATGAATAGTGAAAATGACTAAATTTTAATTAAAAACAACTTTTTTAATCGAAATAATTAATAGTGATAAATTATTAATTTAAGTGATTTTAAAGTATATTTAGAATATATTTTTACAATTCAATACAATGTTGGTCATTGGATGTAATTTCACATTTACACCAGACATAAACAAGTGTTAATCTTTTGATAGTTATTATCTCTTAAAAACACGCTATTTGTTGTGACAGCGGAAATTAATTATAAAATTAATTAATGCAACTTATATGTTGGGAATTTTTTAAAATAGAAATCATTTTTGAATTCGGAATATCAATTATAGCTTAGGGTGAAATTTTGGCATTTTTCTGAAAAACATCAATTTTTGATGAATAGTGAAACCACTAAGTGGTAGGTTAAAAACTGAATTTTGCATAAAACTTAATTTTACCGCTTCTGTGAATGGAATTTCTAAAATCCGAGAGACACGGTTAATATCAAGGACTAAAATGTGGTTCAATGAGATGAAAATAATTTTTTGGTGAATAGTAACTTTTTACTTTTTTTTACCACGGTTAATAGTAAATAGGGTAATTAAGGGTAAATATGATATTAATATTACCCTAACACATGTCCTAATTCTATTGGACAAGTGTAATTCGACCAAAAACAAACTTAGGAATAAAATATGACCATTTAGGCCCACTTGGATTAGATTAGGACATTTATTATTAATTTATTTAAAGAAGGGTTAAAATAGTTAAAATCAAAGTTTAATAAGTAAATAATTTTTAATATGGGGTTATACATAAGATAAATTCGACTATAAATATTCATTAGAAAGCTAAAATGATTTCCTACATGATGGTAGTTTATTTGTAATTTTTAGACATCAAATAATATAATTTATTTATGACACAAAGATGATGCAGTAATTATCTTATTAATGAAATATTGACATAATTGATAATATAAATACCAAAATAAATGTAATTTAAGACTTTTTATGAATTCCACTAATTTTCTAGGTTACTATGATATATTATTGGTGATTTAATCAACTTGGTTCGAACATATAATTCTGTTATGACTTTCACAAAAATCATATATCAAATAGTGTCAAAATTGACACAAAATAGTTTTTAAATCAAATATTATTTTATTAATTGTTATTTTATTCCTAAAAATCTAAGGTTCGGCCAAATGACTTAGATAAGGATATATGTATTAATAATATACAATTTGGGGTTCGTTTGGCATGTTATAGTAAGTTTATTAACCATATAGGGAAAGAAAACAAAAAGACACGGTAAAAGTTAAATTATTTAACTTAGAGTTAAATCTAATTGATAAGGTTAAAATAATACCCTAAACTTGTCTAAATCCTATTGGTTGATAGGATTTAGACCCATCCCCACTTTAGCCTCGAAATAAGACCCTTTGGAACCATTATAAACCGATTTTGACTTTAATATAAAATAATATTTTGAGATATTCCTAAGGTGCCCCTCTCCTCCCTTATAAAAGGACACCTCCTCCCCCTCCTCCTCACACCAATTTGACACTCAAGCTCGGCCAACCCCTGACAAAATCCCTTCTCCACTTCCCTAGCAACATCCTAGAGGTTCTGGTCTTCCTCAAAGACCAATTATAGTGCCCTAAGAGGAGGTCTCAAAGAGGCACTTCAAAGAAGAGGTAATTACCGTTACCAATTCTTTCATCTTTATTTCTTCTTCCACTTCTTCTTCTTAGGTTGTTTCATTATGAAGTAATAACATCAGTATCACTCATATACTGATATGTTATTATAAGTATGAAACAAACCTATTTCACCATCTATCCATCCTACGGAAAAAGAAATCACCGCGCGTGCGTACGTACGGAATACCGTCTCCACGCCGTGGTGTAATCTATTTTCCACCACCACCTTACATGGATGGGTATAATGGTGTAAAGAATAAATATATGTAGTTATTACAACATCATATTGATTCTGATATATTGTATAATCCACTCCAATTCAATTCAATATTTATAGAAATGATATCATCGCTCGTGCGTACGTACGGACTACCGTCTCCACGACGCGATGAGATTCATTCTCCATGTTAACCATTTAAGAATGATTATAAAGTATATATAAGAAATAATAATGGAGTATATGAAATTATAAAGCTACTGGATTTATGTATATATATATATGTATGTCATCTACTTACTTCCATTCAAGACAATAAGGAAAGGAAAACAGCGTTCATGCGTACGTACGGACTACCGTCTCCATGAACGGTGTTTTTCATTTCATTTATCTATCTATTATATGTATATATATACTGAATATATATGATATATAAATCATATTTTATATTCTGGAAGTAAGTAAATCATGATATAAGTAATAGTGATGTCAAGAACAACAAGTCAAAACACCTAAGATAAATGAAACGATTTTACCCAAAACGCTTCTTTAACATGGAATTTACAAAAGAACGGGTAATATAATGTCATAAGTGAACCATATATGATATCATAACAATGAATATGATTCTGGAATAAGTCAATAACATGATTTAAATCATTATACAGGAGGTTTGGACACTTACAAAGAAAGTCGGACATAAGGTAAGGGAAATATCACAATCTCATTTTTATCCGAGATTGTTTATTCGTAAGTATTTACTGAGGTGTATTTTATCATCCACATCCATGTTTCTTCAATATGTAATATTATTTCCATCCACCTACAATTGTTTAAATCCAAATTTTACCCTTCGGTGAGTTTTTAGTAAAAGATATGAAAGGAATCTTTTGTTGTTTTTTTATACGAGGTACTTTTTGACTTTTCCGACAAAAGTACGAAGAATGTTTTTTTTAACTTATACGGCACGAACAGATTTATACTGTTTTATAAAGCCTTATTTTCATGAAGCTTCCTCTAAAAGATTTCATGACTATTTTCAATAAAATCTCTTTCTTTTAAAATTGCATGATGTTTTGTGAAAAGAAATTGATTTTGAAAAAGAAAGGATATTTTTCATCAAGAATTCAATTCAAGTGTTTTATCAAAATTATTTTCCATATAAGATAATAAAGGGTTCTGTTTCTATCCATATTTTTACATTTATTTGACTATGTTGTGATGGAATTATGTTTATGAATTCCTTTATCTTATATGAATGGTTTTATGATGTCATGTTGTTTAAGAATCCCATTTTTATTACATGGGTTATGCAATGATGTATGATTTATGATTTTGTGTCACACATAAGAAAGGATTCATTAAGAGATGGGTGGGACCTATATCTCCCTCCAATGCATTGGGTAAAGATTTTATATCTCATGAGATAGACATGGCTGGAATGGTAGGTTATACCGGTTCAGTGAAACAGGACTGAAACGAGGATTACTCGATTCAGAAAGGGACTTTGTCCACTAAGATAGTCTTGGCAATGAGTCTTGACTAACAAGAAATGATTCTCTATGATTATGTGTGTATGCCACAATGAGTAATGTTTTACGTTATGATTTCATTTCACTACTATGATTTATCCCATGTTATGAAATTATGCTCTCTTTTGCAGGTTAAGATTTCAAAAAAATGTTATGTTCTTATGAAAATTATGTGATTGATATTTCTTTTGTTTACCCTTACTGAGCATTTGAGCTCACCCTTTTATGTTTCCTTTTCCCCAGGATATAAAGAAAGATTTTAGGTAGAAAAAAAATAAGATCTTTATGGGAGATATTGAAGATCTTTCACCACGATTAGAAGATTATACTCCGAGTTTCCAAAGACACTAAACTATTACGGTCCTTGTGTGTGTGTTTTTGTTATGTACTAAGTATTCTGCAAAAGTAATGTAATGTCAATGTACGTTAGGCTTCGGGTCTCTACAGTGCGGGCCACCCGTGAATGTTAATTTTTGGCCGTAAATTAAATAATTAAGTGACAATTATTTTATTGTAAAATCCATAACTTTCAAAAACTAACTCAGATTGGAAATCCGAGAGTACCATTGGGTTTTTTGGGGATTGTTTCACTTGGGAAGAGCCTCCCCTTGACAGGCAATGGACAAGGGTAACTGTTAATAATTTTCCGAACTTTTTTTCTAGTATGTTTAGTTAAGGCACGAGCAGCGTTTTATAACTTTGGAATAGATACTTGGAATTGAAATCCAAGGAAACCTTGACCTCGCAATGCCAAATATTTTCTAAAGGAGACCTTCACCTTGATTGTAGTGTGTCGTGGTAGGATGTTAGTATTTCAGATTTTCATGGGAGAAAAATAAAATTTAAATAAGTAAAATTTTACTTATTTTATTTGAAAACTACATTTTGATTGCTTTGTGGTGGGGACCACCCAAACTCCAAATTAATATTGGGGACACTCTTGGTATTCGCCTAATTAATGTGCAATCCTCAATTTACATAATGAGAAAACTTATGTTGTTATATTAATAAACATATTTTAATAAGTTGTCTCCCCTTTTAGTTCAGTTTGGAGAAAGCATTGGAAAAGGGAGAATGAAGGAGAGGTTTTGGAGGATCATATTCTCTAATGAAGACCATCCTCCGAAATCAAAGAATGAGGAAGACGCTTAAGCCCGGATCAGATACAACTTGCGGGGGAAACGAATGTCGACGTCACCATGTCATCGACTTCGTCTTCTTCCTCGCGTCACCTCCAACAGAAAATCGAGGTTGAGGGTTTTTATATTAGTTTGATTTTCTTTTATTGATTCATTATATTGTAAATTCACGACGGAAATGGACAAACGAACATGGCCATCATCCTTCACATAAACCATGCTCATATTTATTTTCTTTATTCACATGTTATTAATGCTTTCTTCAATGCCTAATATTTATTTTCTCTAGAAGCACATAGTTTTGATGTGTGTGATATAAGGATCTGAATCCCTCGATGCAAGGATTTCAAATACGCGATCGTTTAATTTTTTTGGGCTTGGAATGAAGCCACAATGGCTTGCGGGAGGAGGCGGACAAATATTTATTGGTTCTAGAAATATAATATTCTGTTTAACACGACATATGGACGCATAGCCCTCGACCCTAGGAACGTGAATATGTGATCATTTTATTTTTTTTTGTTTAGAATGAATATTTTGTGAGCCGTAGAAGGAGAAATGTGGAGGTGCAATTCTGTCGCATCTTTGGGGTGTAGCTCAGGGCGAGATAGGCTGCACGACGGCTGTTCCAGACGTGTTCATGAAGCCTATGGTAAGAGTTGTAGGAGAAGTCGTGGGAATTATTGCTTGGTGAAATAGTGTGTGAGAATTGTGGGGAAGGAATAGTTAATTGGAGAGAGGAATAGTGGGAAAAATGAATTAAAAATCTAAAGAAATTAAAAAGGAATTTGTTTGAATAAGGGGGAGGCGCTACCCTTGTGCATAAATCAAAATTAAGATGGGTTATAAGGAAATAAAGATTAAAATAATAATAATATAAATAATGTTATTAATGTTTTTGGTTTTAAAACCATAATTCATCTGTAACTTATCCATGAAACCTTGGTTTCATGAACTTTCAGTGGTCGTACGACCCTAACATCGAGATCATATTTATGAGACCAATAATCTATGTCCTTTTCAGGTTTTTGGATTGCGTACCTAAAACTCTCAAATAATAACAATACATTGTTATTATAAAATCTTCGACCCTCCATAACTCCTACGTGTGATGTTCGACTGCCTTACCATCTGTGGAGACGTGGTCCTTAAAATATGATGGTCGATTTAAGTTGAATGTTTAATATTAAATTCTGGTTCGTGTCTTGAGTTCACGAAAGACCCAATAATATTGTTAATATTTTTTACGGGATATTGTATTCGACATATCTCCCTGATACATCGTAGAAATGAAGAACCGTGTAAGGAACTAGAATCGTTGGATCGAGATGGTCCATTTGGTATAACCCACATGATTTTTGATAAATTGGGATTATGGCCGGGTCTGATTGAACACGAATCCAACCGGTCCCTCAGTACTAAAAGGCAACTAACATACAGAACGGGCGTCCGATTGATGCACCGTCTGTTGCATTGTGCCACAACACATCCCATAGGGCACGTGTCGTGACTACCTCAACCCCGAATTCCATAGGCTATGGGAAGGAGACTTGAAACAAAAACGTTTTCCCTAAAACTAGGAAGGAATTTCCTTTATAACGTGTAAACACACAAAACCAACATACAACAAGATACGAACGCAAGTCTACTATATAGTAAACAAGTGAGTACAACAAGTAAAAAGGGGCCAGAATACAAGCCCAAATAGAATGTACAAGTACAACTAAAATGCAATACAACTAAATAAATAGGGAAAATCATTTTTTGGGTCTTCCTTCAGGTTCCTACATGAAGGGTAGGAATAGATTGCCACCTTAACACTCCACATCTATCTGTCTCCTCTATATATCGACTCGCTGTATGGTCCACCTCTAGGTACCCTCCAGTCCTAGTACACTCAGCCTCAGTCAGTGATATATGTTGTCTGCATCCAACAAAATAAGGTGCAGGCAAAACTCGTGTAGGGTTGAGTATAACGATACTCAGTAGGGACCCCTAGACTCTCATGGTCTATCATAATTCCACCAAGGAAAAACCAAAATGTTTGAAATCAACATATAACCCTACTTAGGTATATGCCGATACATATACCTATGTTATGAAGTACTCTATCTCTATCATGAGGAAAACACAGAAAAGCTGACTTACCTAAAACTAGGATTTTATTATAGGGGTAGAATCATGTTACATCCCAAGACACATTGTGGAAACCTCAGATACTGTAGAACCCCTCCTCTATCGAGTACAGTGGGCCTACCGCAAGACCAAAGTGTTTCCCACTAACCATGGACTGCTGAGGTACACCTTTTGTCGAGTACCGTGGGTCAGCTGTGTCACCAAGGAGCTCCCCACCGTGGTTCTGGCGCATGACGAAGGAGCTCCGCATCATAGCCTGCTGAGGTACACCTCATGTCGAATATGGTGGGTCTGTCCCGACACCAATGCGCTCCCCACTATGGGTCTGCCGCGACAGCAAGGCTCTCCAAAGAAGGCTAGTTGAGTATCTCTGAGATGAAATGGTCTGCAGTCGTCAGGTCTCAGCCAGCAACTAGGACTTTGTACTATGCTTTCTTGTCTCCTGGAGGATCTGCTCCATGAGCTATTGGTCGATACTCCAACTATCACGAAGTCCCATGAAGAAGTATCTCAAAGGTTCTTCATGTCATAGGAGTCTCAACACAACAGATAACACGACAAACAGTAACCAGATCTGTGAGTCATTATCCTTTTAGTCCCGAGGCCTGGTTGGATTCAAGCTCGATCCAACCTGACTGTTTTCCATCGTAATCCAAAACACTAGTGAGGGATACTCGAAGGGACCGTCTTGATCCAAGGTTTACCATTCCACTGATGGTTTTTCAAACATATGTCTGGTGCCAGAGATATGGCCAAAAGGAAGTGAAGGTTCGTAGTGGGCCCGGGTCCGGTCCGACCTGGTCGGACTAATCCGACCCGACCTGGATATGGTCGACCTAGTTCACATCAACCCACTGGGTCAGGTCCGGCCTGTGGTCCCACCCGGCCTATGGTGTGGCCAGGTCCACTGGGCGATTCGGCCAGCTGGGCGGTCCGGTAGGCCGCGAGGGCCACGAAGTGCCACGGAGACCGTGGGGTGGCGAAGGCCGCGGGTCGGCTCGACCGTCGACAGGGGCTCGACTACTGGGTGTCGCCAGGGTGCAGGGCGGCTCGGATTAGCCCGAGGCGGCTCGACCGAGAGGGTTTTGCGAGGGTTGTTTAGTCAGGATGGCACTGCGAGGGCGGATCGGCCTGGAGGGCGCCGTCAAGGTGGTTTGGCAAGGAGGGCACTGTGAGTCCGGTTTGGCCGAGGCAGCACTGCGAGGCTGGCACGATCGGGGCGGCTCGGAGGTGGCAGTGGCGGTGAGGGGGTTTGGCCCTGGGCACGAGGTCGGTTTACCCGGGAGGCTAGAGCACCGCGAGATGGCTTGGCTAGAGCGCGGACCCGGGGCGCATGACCAGTTCGGCCAGGAGGGCACCGAGGTTGTCTCGGAATGGGCGCAAGATAGGTTCCGCCGAGATGCCGAAGCACCGTGAGGGCGTAGGTCCAGCGTGTGTCGCGGAGTCCATGAGTGGACACACTGTTTCCTTCATCGCCTTCATCACATTCCTCCATTTAGAAGAACACCTTAAGTAAACTTAAGGATTATGGAGCGGACGAGACATGTTTGTTTGAACCGTACTCTTCACATTTGGGCGGTAGCAAGAGGCTCGTCATAAACAAGAGTGAAGAACGTCAATCCCTCACACAATGACTGTTTACCGCCAGCAAATGAAAACATCTATAGTATTAATTTTTACAAAATTAAGAACTTGGGTATGTAATTATACACAAATTAAACCCCAACCTTGTTCATTGACATTGGTTCTGGAATAAGTACACATGTCGATTCTCCGTAGATGAGGACATCCCACGTCAAAAGAAGTACCGAGGAAAAATGTTGAAGGAGGTCAGAGTAATTCATTGGAAGATCATTCTTCATTGGGGGGGGTGCATTCTTTATTGGAGAATGAATTCTTCTTTGGATAGCACATTATTCATTGGAGAAAGTGTTCTTAATTAGAGAGTGTAATCCTCCAAGTGTTGGGTGTCGCGTCACATTACCAGTGCTTTGTCGCTTGGTGATGCCATCATAAATCCTCCTCCCAGTCTCGATATGTATAGGAGAGGGGGGAGGTAATTAAAAATCATGGAATTTATGATTATTCGTTTATTAAGAACCTTCCTAAATTACAATGATGCTGTTACTTAATATAAATTGGGGGGCAAGCCAATTAATTTACATTGGCGCAGATAATGGTGGTGTGTTGGAAAAATTAATCTGGAGAATCCTCAAGAGGCTCCTCCACATTAATGAGGTAGTTGACAGGTTTCTCCCTCATTAAGAGGGGAGTCAAGAGGTTTAGGCCTCGGGTGGTCCCCACCACCACAACCCCTCATGGGTGGTAAGGGTATGGTGGTCCCCACCGCCATAACCACTCATGGGAGGTTAAGGTCTGGTGCTCCCCACTTCACAACTTCCACAAAGAGGTTTAGTTCCAGTGGACCCCACCACCCAACACCCACATGGGTGTTGCAAATAAAAATAAATTGTCACACACTTTTATTTATATTTTATTATATCCCAAAAAACGCAAAAAATAACATTCCCCCTCGACCATCTGTCATCGAGATAAAAGTCTCCTTAAAAGAATATCGGTGATGCAAGTTCAATAGTGTCCTCAGATTTCAATTGCGAGCACCGATTAAAACGTTAGAAATACATGTTCGCATGTTTACTGAATGTACCCAAAAAAAAGTTCTGAAAGTATTTCTGGGCACTCAGGGACTCCAAATCATGTGCCTTCATTTTTCACGGACTAGTAAAATTCCCATATATTTAAAAACAATTACATGGAAATCCAGTTCTTTACATTCTCCCCACCTCATGGATCTACATCCCTATAAACCACAACTCCAACTATGTAAACAAGGGGGGGGTACTGAGCAAACACCTAAGCCTCCCACTCCCATTTTCTCTCCAGGAGGTTCATGTGCTGCCAGCAAATGTGCCACAGAGGTATCGACCACCGATGAAGGACCCACTCTTGTCGATTCTCAATCTCTAATAGAACCTCTTTAATATTCACCACATCGTCGACATCCATCTCGACATGGTCGATGATGTGAGAAGGGTAATGCACGTATCTCATCAGCTGGGATATGTAGAAGACATCATGCACCCGGTGCAATTGACGTGGAAGAGCTAAGTGGTACGCCACCTCGCCAACTCCACTGAGGACCTTAAAGGGTCCGATGAATCTCAGAGATAACTTTCCACCTCAGCAAATTCTATGCAAACCTCGTTGAGGTGAGAACCATTGAAATATGTGGTCACCATACTAGAACACTAGAGGTTTACGTATCCTTTCAGAATATTACATCGTCCTACTCTGTGTAGTCTTCATCTACTCTTGGATGATCTGTACCTTCTTGGCGGTAGCTTGTACCATCTCTGGTCCCACGAGTGCTGACTCCCCTGGGTCATTCCAGCAAAAATTTGATCGGCATGGTCACTCATACAACACCTAAAAATGTGCCATGAATTTGGTAGAGTGATAGTTTTTGTTGAATGAAAACTCCACCAAAGTTAAGTTATCCTCCGAGATGCGACTGAAGTCGAGGACACAAGCATGAATCATGTCCCACAGGGTCTGAATGGTCTACTCAGTCTGGCCATCCGTATGAGGATGGAAGGCAGTGCTCAGACTGATCTGTGTCACAAAAGCCTCCTACAACCCCTTCCGCAGTCGGGATGTAAAATGTGCATCATGATTGGAAACGATCGTCTAGGGTACTCCATGTAACTGCAAAATCTCTTGCACATAGAAGAATCCCAAACTCTCTACTGAACCCTGCTCTCTGATCAGTAGAAAGTGTGCCAACATGGTGAGTAGGTCAATGATCACCCAAATAGATTCATGACCCCTAGATGTACATGGATGTCTGGTCACGATGTCCATAGATATCCCACACTGAATACACTCTAGGACCTCTAAAGGTTGAACAAAGCTTGCTGGTACCTGATGCTCTTCCTTCACTTGCAAACAAGTGTGCACCAAGAAATGAACTCTGCAACTGCTTTCATCATTCCCAGTCACTAGTTCAATTGTTAGAGATCCTGGTACATCTTCACCACTCCTATATGTACTGCTAGAGGGGATGCATGGAACTCCCTCAACACTTCCCCCGGAAGTGAAACTGGTACAACGGTACCTCTTATAAGAGGATTAAATACTCCCCACCTTCTGAAAATCCATCAAGTGCTAGTCCTGTGGATATCTTAGCAGGTCATGTCTCGTAGTCAGTGCCCCCATGTTGCACCTCCCTGACTCTCTAAAGAAGTGGGGGAGTGGCTGCATTTGACTGAAGGAATACATCTCCGTCTCTATGTAAAATGGATATCTGCAAAGTGGATCGTTTCTCCGATGCCTCACCTAGCAGATGTATACCAGTTATCTTGCTGATTACATCTGCTACAATGTGACCCTTCTCAAGAGTATAGACAATCTTGATGTTATACTCATGGAGGAACTCAAGCCAATGTCTTTGTCTTAGGTTTAGGTCATTCTGAGAGATGATATAAATGAAACTCTTGTGATTAGAGTACACGGTAAAACTATCACCCATCAGATAGTTTTGCCACATCGTTAAGGTGAAAACCACTAATGCTAACAATATGTAATGGGTAGCGTAGTTTTGTTCGTGTTGTCTTTGCTTTTGGGAACCATATACGATCACTGGTCGCTCCTTCATTAGGACACATCTGGGTTCGGTCCCCAATGTTTCACAATAGAATATGCATCCTATGCCTTCCTCTGAAAGCCTCGAGATGGAGGAACTAGTCAGCCTCGACCGGAATCTCTCCGACCACACTAAGTGTTTCCCCTCCTTCATCAATACTGATAGTGGTGCTGAAACTCTAGAGAAATCTGGAACAAATGTCTGGTAGTATCCATCCAAACCAAGGAAACTCCCTACCTCCGTCACACTCCTGGGTGGATCCCAAGAAAGCACAACCACAATCTTCACTAGATCTAATGCATCTATAGCTTTGGTTAAGACATGTCCCAGAAAGTGAAATTATCGGATCCAGAACTGGAACATCGAGAGATTTCCCTAAACCTGGTTCTCTCTGAGTGTTTCCAGTACTACTTGCAAATGGTAGGCATGCTCCTACCCAGTATTCGAGTAGATCAGAATTTCATCGATGATGACTATAACAAAGCGGTCAAGGTATGGCTGAAAGATCATTTTCATGAGTCCCATGAACACTACTGTAGGTTTGGTTACACCGAATGGCATAACTAAAAACTCATAATGGTCGTACTAACACATGAAGGTCGTCTTCGGCACATCCTCATATCGTACTCTGAGCGGGTGATATCCTGATCTGAGGTCTATCTTCGAGAACCACCGTGCTCCCTTCAGCTAATCACAGAGGGTGTCAATAATTGAGAGTGGGTACTTGTTCTTCATGGTCACCAGGTTCTGGTACAGATAGTCAACGAAAAGCCTCAAGCTCGCATTCACCATCTTGGTGAACAGAATTGGGGCTACCCAAGGTGAAATTTTTTTTTTCGGAAGAATCCCTTCCCTTGTAAAGCCTACAGTTGTACCCACAGCTCACGAAGCTCTATGGGAGCCATCTGATAGGATGGTTTAGATATCGGTGCCATCACGGGGTACAAGTTAATGTAAAAGTCTACCTCTATTCAAGGAGGTAGACCAAGGATATCATTATGGAAAACATCTACATACTGGTCCACCACTACAGGATAGCTTAGACTCTCCACATCAACAGCTTCGAGGGTATGGCTTGCCAACTGATGAGTGATCGGTTGCACCCCCTCCGGGAAAGTCCATCCTATGCTGTAAAGGTTCCCTTCTCACTGGTGAAGGTAAACCTAGTCCCATGCATGCATACACACCACAAATTACACCTAATATAGTCTATCTGAGCATGGATTGTAGATAACCATTCCATACCGAAGATGATGTCGTAAGGCCTCGAGGCCACTACCAAGAGATCCCAGTGGAAGCTCTCACCTTCTAGAGTAATCTCGCACTACCAAAACCAGTTTGTAGTCATCGAATCATCCCCCAAAAGGGTCTCTATCCATAAGGCTCAATCCAATGACTCCATTGAAATCTATGAGCTCCGAACGAGGGCAGTGTCAATAAAAGAATGACTAGAACATGTGTCTATGAGAACTGTATCTAAGGTGGAGTAGACACAGATTGTACTACGTATTGTCTCTTGAGCGCCATGATCTTAGGCCTCAGCTACCTTGAGTTGGGCTCTCCCCTATCCACATGGTCACTACTGTCGAGGTGGACCTCCTAGTGGTGGTGTGGTAACATCTCGAAACGTCGTCCACCGCCAACTGCATAACCATCTCCTCTTCCACATCTTCCTGCTTCCTGCGTACCACCTCGATAAAATATCCGTCTCTGCCTAGTCTATCCTCTGACCGTCTCCTAATCATTTGAATGGCGGGGAAGACTGTCATGATCCATGTGACCCTGCCTACCGCATGTGAAACACTTATCACTCCTGGTATGTTTGGCTCTAATTTGGGTTCCCCACAAAACCGATCTTGAGTCAATATGGCTTCCATTTGTAGGTTTGAACCTCTTCGACCTCTATGAAGTCTGTCTAATACTAGTTGTAGAAGACTCTGCTGCATGATGACTGGTAGTGGGTCTCACTGCTGGTGACATCTCAGTAAGGAAACTCTCTACCAAGAGGGCTCTCTCTAACACCCCCGCCTGCGTCAGGATGCTATTTGAGATCATCGAACCCTTGATCTCCCAATTGAGCCACTACTCGATTGTCCAGGCCAAGAATAATGGGTCAAACCCCATACCTATGTAGTAGTGTGATAGGTCAGTGAAACTCACTGAGTACCGAGATATAGTCATGGTGCCCTACTGTAGATGAAGTAGCTCATGAATGCGCACTGTGCGAAGAGTCGCTGAGATATACTCTACCCTAACGAGTCTCTCAATGTATACCCAAAGAATCATCACCTCATCATGAACTCGGAGCATCAAACTCCACCAAATTCCTATTGTGTACTGTAGAAGGATATCATCAAGGATTAACATGAAATTATCTAGTGTCCCTACCAATTGGAAAACTCTCACCATGACCTCCATCAAATTGTTTAGCTACTTGGTGGTCCATATCTCCCCTGAACCAAGGTGGCCTCTGGCACTGAAACTCGTGCAATGTTCTCAAGAACCATGCACCATCTGCTGCTAGGTATGGTGGTATCAGTGTCCCAATGGGTAATGTTTATGTTAGTGCCTCGGCTGGTGCCTCTACTGGATGAGGACCCTGTACGGAAGCCTCATCGCACGGTGGGCTATCAGTGCATACAACTCTCAGAACCCTATGTGGCTGTCAACATGGTGGCATCCTGAAAAGAATCATGTGTTCCATGAATATGAAGTAATTCTTTGTGAGTTGACTTAAGAAATCTGAATGTAAAATCTTTAAAACAAACAACCAATCAGTGTTTTCATGCATTGTGTCGGAAATCATAAGTCAGGGTCATATTTTCTGGATATGTTAGCCACTGCACTAACACTAGACTCCCTGAACTGGAAGACACGCTCACTACCATTAAAATTATTGTGTCATAAAATAGAAAGGTCAGAGTACTTAGTTTGGAAGTAGAATCGACTCCTTTGATACTAATTTATCACTACCCATCCCCTGGGGCCCATGTCGTGACTACCTCAAGCCTTCCTTCCATAGGCTAGGGTCTGGAGACTATCACCAAAGACGTATTCCCTAAATCTTGGAAGGAATTTTCTTTTATAACCTGTAAACACACACAACTAACACATAGCAAGATACGAATACAAGTCAACTGTATAGTAAACAAGTGCGTATAGTAATTAAAAAGGGGCCATAATACAAGATGAACTGGATTGTACAAATAAAACTGAAATGAAATATATTTTAAGAAAGTGGGAAAATTAGATCATGGGTCATCCTCCGAGTTCCTACCTGAATGGTTGGTACCAATCTCCACCTCAGCACTCAACGTTCATCATCTCCTCTGTTTACCAACTCACCGTATGGTCCACCTCCAGGTACTGTCCATTCTTGGTACTCTCAGTCTTAGTCAGTGTTTTCCATCATCTGCATCCAACTCAACATGGTGCGGGCATAGCCCATGAATGGTTGAGTATAATGATACTTAGTAGAGACCATGATACCCTCAAGGTCTCACAAAAATCCACCAAGGATAAATCACAAAGCATGAAATCAACAGATAACCATACATAGGTATATTCCCATACATATACCTATGTTATCAAGAAATCCATCTCAATCATGAGGAAAACACAGAAAACCTGATTTATCTCAAACCCAGTTTTTATTCAAGGGGTAGAATTAAGTAAAATCCCCTGTCACATTGTCGAAACCTCAGATGTGGGTGAACTCCCCCTCTATCGAGTACAATGGGCCTGCCGTGACACCAAGGTGCTTTCCACTAACCTTGGACTAATTTGGTACTCCTCTTGTTGAGCAACATGGGTATTCCGTGTCACCAAGGCGCAATACACTGTGGGTTTTCAGCGTCACTATGGTGCTCCCCCTCGTAGCCTGTTGAGGTACTCCTCCTATCGTGTACTGTGGGACTGCCGCGACACCAAGGCTCTCCCCAATATGGGTCTGCCATGACCCCAAGGTGCTCCCCACTAAGCTAGTCAAGTCACTCCGATTAGAAATGGTCAATAGTCATCAGGTCTCATCTAGCTATTAGGACTCCGCACAATGCTCGCTAATCTCCAGGTGGATCCGCCTCACGAGCAGCTGATTGATACTCCAACAGATATTAAGTTCCACTAAGAAGTATCTCAATGGTCTGCCACGTCATATGATTCTCATCACAATAGAATACGCAGAAAACAGACGCTCGTTCTGTGAGTTATTGTTCTTTTATTCATGGGGGCCCAATTGGATTCATGCTCAATCCAACCTGACCATTTTCCGTAGTAATCAAAAACTCTAGTGGGGTATAATAAAAGGGACCGTCTTTCTCCATGGATTCCAGTTCCGCTGACAGTTCGTCAAACGGATGCCAGGTGCCAACGATATGGCCAAAAGAATGTAAAGGGTCCTAGTGGGCCCGAGTCCGGTCCGACCAGGTCATACTAACCAGACCCAACCTGGCTTGGGTTGACCCGGATCTAGTCCATCTAACCCGACCCATAGGGTTAGGCCCAACCCATTGTGCATCACAGTTCGTTGCGTGGCCCGACAGTCCTCAAGGGCCACGAGGGGCCGCGACGGCCATGGGGCAGCGAAGGTCACGGGTCAGCTCGGCCGCGGGGTTCCGCTAGTGCACGGGGCGGCTCGGCCAGGAGGGCGCTACCAGGGAGGTTCGACCAGGAGGGCACTGTGATAGAGGTTCATCCAGCAGGTCACCACAAGGTTGGTTCAACTGGGAGGGTTCCGTGAGGCCGATGCGGTTGGGGTGGCTCAGAGGCGGCATCACCGACGAGGGGGGTCGGCTCGAGGAACGGGGCCGGTTCGGCCGGGAGGTCAGAGTGATGCAGGGTGGCTCGGCTAGAGCGTGGAGCCAGGTTGCGCGGATGGTTTGTCTTGGAGGGAACCACAGTTGGGTCGGCCAGGGCACGAGGATGGTTCGCCCGATTGGCTCGAGCACCGCGAGGGTGAAGGGCCGGTGCAGGTCATGGAGGCCACGATTGGCGACACCATTTCCTTCATTGCCTTCATCTATTTTTAAGAAAACCTAAATTCAACACAAATATTTTGGAGAGGATGAACCAGGTTAGTTTGGACCATACTCTCCGTATTAGGTCGGTATGAAGCAGATCATCATAAATAAGAGTGAAGAACGTCACACCCTCCCATAATGAATGTTTCCCGCCTGCAAAATAAAACATATTCATTATTCGATTTAAAGAAAGGAAGTACTTGGGAATATAATCATAAAAAAATTAAACCCCTACCATTTTCCTTGACGTTGGCATGACAAGAAGTATGGACGCCAATTCTCTATAAATGAGGACGCCCCATGTCGGAAGAAGTCATGCAGAAAAAGGTAGAAGGAGGTCAGTGTTCTTCATTGGCATATCATTCTTCGGTTGGGAGTGCGTTCTTCATTTTAGGATGCATTCTTCAATGGATAGCATGTTCCTCATAGGAGAACACATTCTTCATTGGAGAGTGTAATCCTTCAAGTGTTGGGCATCGCATCACTTACCATTGCTTCGTCACTTGGTGAGTCTGTCCCAAATCCTCCTCCCAAGAACAACATATATAAGAGAGGGTGGAGGTATGTAATGATCATGGAATTTATGACGGTTCATTTATTAGGAACCTTCAAAAATTCCAACAACACTGTTACTTAATTTAAAAATGGCGCAAGCTAATTAATTTACATTGGGGAAAATAATGGTGGTGTGTTGGCATAATTAATATAGAAGAAGCTCAAGATGCTCCTCCACATTAATGAGGGAGTTGAGAGGTTTCTTCCTCATTAAGAGGGTAGTTGAGAGGGTTATGCCTCAGGTGGTCCCCACCACCATAATCCCTCATGTGAGGTTAGGTTCCGGTGGTCCCCACCACCATATCCTCTCGTGGGAGGTTAAGATCTGGTGGTCCTAACTTACTAGCATCCACAAAGAGGTTTTGTTCCAGTGGACCCCACCTCCCAAAACCCACATGGGTGTTGCAAATAAAAATAAAGTGTCACACACTTTTTTTTTATTTTATTCTTTCACGAAAAACTCAAACACTAACATTCACCCTCAACCATCTACTATTGAGGTGAAAGTCCCCTTAAGAGAATATCGAGGTTGCGAGTTCAATGGTGCCCTCAGATTTCAATTCTAAACACTGGTTCAAAGGATAGAAAAACATGCTCTCATGTTTACTGAATGTACCCAAACTAATGTTCATAAATTCATTTCGGGCACTCCAGGCCTCAAAATCATGCAACGTCAATTTTTGAGAACTAGTAAAATTCCCATATATTTAAAAAAAATTACATGGAAATTAAATTTATTTACACTTTGAGACCCCATTTACGTGGAATTCTATTGCGATACGTGTTCATGAGAATTCATGGCAGTTGACGTATTGACCAGTGGCTTGTGGAGCGGACCCTCTCGGAGACAAGCGAGCATACTGTGGGAAACCTGTAGTAGGCTGTAACATGGGAAAGGGAACCAATGTGGGTATGTGATTTGGGATCTACATGGGTCTGTGTTTGAGGGTCATAAATGGATCCACTCGAGGAATACATGTTGGAATAATCTAGGATCATTCATGGGTCTTTTTTAATAGGATCCTTTCTGGGTATGATGATGTACTAGGATCCTATGTGGTTATGATGATGTAGTAGGATCCTGTGGGTGTCTGATGATGTACTAGGATCCTATGTGGGTCTAATGATGTACTATTATTATCTATGGGTATGATGATTTACTATGATCATGTGTGGGTCTAATAATGTACGAGGATACTGTGTGGGTCTGATGATGATTTAGGATCCTATGTGGGTCTGCTTCTTAACAGAGTAAGTTGATTCAGTTGTTAAAACTAGTCATATTTACTATAGTACATATGTTATACATGGTGTGAGCTGAGTACTTACCTTTGTGGTGATACCTTGGTTGTATTATTCTATGTGGTGTAACTATGTGGTACTTACCTTAGTGGTGATATATTTGTTGTATTTTTCTGTTTGGCATACCTGTGTGACACTTTCCGTCATGGAGAAACATTTTTGGTATTCATCGGTGTGGCGTACCTATGTCGTACTTTCTTTTGTGGTGATACCTTGGTGGTATTCTTCTGTGTGGTCTACCTTTGTGGTACTTACCTTCATGATGATACCATTGTAGTATTCTTCAGTGTGGCGTACCTGTGTGGTACTTTTCTTCGTGGTGAATCTTTTGTTGTATTCTTCTATGTGGTGTTACCTTTATGGTACTCACCGTTGTGGTGTTACCTTCGTTGTATTCTTTCCGTTATGGAATAATTGAGCTATGGGATTTTGAGTTGGGACTTGTGTTTCCTCATGAATGAGATATGGATACTTGATAACTAAGGTATATGTATGGGCATATACCAAATTAGGTTTTTCAGATGTTTACATGGTTTTTGGTTTATCCTTTGTGGATTTTGTGAGACCTTTGAGGGTCTTGGGGTCCCTAATGACTATCTTTATACTCAACCATACACGGGCTATGGTCTCACCATGTTGTGTTTGGTGTAGACGATTGATAGCGCTGACTGAGGACGAGAGTACCATGGTTGAAGGTAGCTCAGATATGGAAATTAGAGAAGGCATAACCCAGAGATGAATGATCGAGAGTTATACCTACCCATCAGGTAGGATCCTTGGCGGGTGTTTACAGGTGTTGTTTCAGTTTACTTGTACTTTTCATTTTTGTTGTACTTTCCAGTTGGGCTTTTATTATGGCCCCTTTTTCTTATTGTACATTTTTTTACTATGCATTTTACTTTTTTTTGTATCTCACTATGTTCATGGTTGCGGTTGTATACAGGTTATAAAGGAAATGCCTTCCCAGTTTTAGAAAATACACCTTCCAGTGCTAGTCGCCAGCCCCTAGCCCATGGAAGGCATGATTGGGGTAGTCATGACACCTGAACCGGGAGATGGGTCACGAAAAATTGGATTCAAAGGAATCAGTTCTACCATAGAACAATGGACATTGATATTTTTTAAATGTAAATATTGTTACATGTAGTAAGTGTGGTTACTAGTTTAGGTAATTCAGTGTTGGTACGGCGGCCGGCGTATCCATACATTAGGACCATGACTTATGATTTCTGACTCAGTGCAAGAAAACACTGATTATGTGTGTGTTTTGAAAATTATTCTTGTGTTTTATTGTGTAAACTCACCAGGTATAACATAATGACCATGGAACACCTGTTCCTTATCAGGACGTCACTATGTAGACAGCCAGTTGTGATTTTCATGAGAGTACACAATGACATCCCACTGAGAGATGAGGCTATGTTGCGGGGTCCTATTACTATGTTTTCACCTTCAGGTGGTGTACCAGCAACACCATCACCCATTGGGAAGTAGTTACCACCAGCCGCACTAGAAGATGGTGCACGCCGACAAAGCATGTTTCATGATTTCCAATAGTAGAGGCCTATGAGGTTTCGAGGCAAGACAAATTCCCATGTAGTTTGGGGCTTCAGGGAGGTTATTTCTAGAGTTTTCCTCTAAGTTGATACACTAGTAGAGAATATGGTGATCTTAGTTAACAGACTTTTTTAGTGAGTGAAAATGAGAATGGTCCGCATAGTGATGAGGCTTTTATACATGGACCACTAACCAAGATAGTACTTTAGGGTAGTGTGTCAGCTATATCATTACCCATTGGTCAACAGTTACAACCAGTGGTACCGGTAGAGGACACATATAGGCTTAGTGCCTTATGCATGATTCCGCATCAGATACCCCTCAGGTTCCGAGGTGAGCCCGACTCGCAGGCAGCTATGGACTAGCTTGAGGAGGTGACTGAGAGTTCTCTCGAGCTTCTACAACTTCAGTATGAAGAAAAGTCAGTAGTTGAGTATTTATCGGGGAGTGATTATAATTTCTGGTTCATGATGAATACGATACGATCAGTGCTTCATAGCTCAAACTTTTTATCGAGGTGTCTTTAGGGACATCCGAGATACCACTATTACTTTATGCATTCCAACTTATGTTAGGGTTATAGAGAGATCATTTGTTGTTAAATATTTTTTGACTGAGCGGATGCATCCATTGAATGTTTGTAGTGGGAAAGAAGTAAACTGGTTCCTGTCATATAAACATGGGCATGTAAAAATGTTTCCATAAGAATAATTGTTAGAGACAGATGAATCTACATGTCTGCAAACATGGAAGTAGATCCAGGGGAGAAGCATGAGGTTGTGAACATTTCGACATGTTTCAACCATCCCACAATGTGGTCCCTGCCATTCTCATGTTTGGAGATACCTTTTGGAGGAGACTCGATAATCACACCTACGCCGATGGTGTGATCTGACCCTTGAGGCGAGGGATTCAGTTGGAACCTCTCGGTACAGCGTCGAGGCCTTACAATGCTAGTTTGGGTATGACTGGATATCAATAATTCATACTCAAATTGATGGTATTAGGAAAAAATGTTTTGGTCTATCTATAATTTTGGGATGAGATTTTCCTTAGTCAGCGAAAAAGGAAACCCAGGAAGTACAGGATAAACTCTTACATATGATTGTCTGACTGATCACTCGTGAGTCGGCCAGCCTCACCCACGTGGTAAAAGATGTTTTTAGTTTTTAGTTCCCAATAAGAGTGGATAGAGTTCCTCTAGGACTATGACTTTGAGATAGTCTATAATCCTAGGAAGAGGAAAATGGTAGCAGACACACTCATCATGAGAGCTGACCTACAGCTCCTGAGTGAGGCGATAGAGAATCTATCCTCTTTGTAGATATCCATTGTTGATCGAGATGGAGGAGCCTTTCTTCTGTCTATTACAGTCACTCTGATACTTATACAATGAGTCGAGGAAGTGCAGTGTGGGGACACTGACTACGAGGCTCAACATGCTCAGATATCCTTAGGGAAGGCACCTAATGTATTTTATGAAGGTGGGGAGCACGTCGTCGTCTTTAGAGGACGTATCGTGGTACCAGTAGTGCCACAGAAGGTGGTGTTGAGGGAGTTATATACATCCCCTTGGGTAGTTCATCCCGTTTTGGTGAAGATATAACATTACCTACAATAATAGTACTGGTAGGTAGGGATGAAGAAAGTAGTGGCATATTTTTTATCACGATTCCTCACTTTTTAGCAAGTGAAAACTACTCAGAGTCGAATGAAGTCTTCTGCCGACAAGAGAAGGGGGTCATGTCTTCATACGGGTCTCACCTCGACGAGGCTTGTGGAGATTTGGCTGAGGGGGAAAGATACCACTAATTTATATCAGACCTTTCTATATTCTCAGCAGAATAGCCGAGGTGGATTAACACTTGGAACTTCCACCACAGTTGTAAAAGTTGCACATGTCTTCCACATATCTCAGGTGACGAGATATGTGGAAGACCCATCCCACTTCATCGACCATGAAGAGGTGGACTTAGATTATGGGGTGAATTTTAAAGAGGTTCCATTAGAGATTGAGGATCAACAATAGTGGGTTATTTGTTGGTGGTCGATACCTTTCGTGTGCGTACACTTGTAGCACGTGATCTTCCAGGATAGCACATGGGAGCAGAAGCCTCAGATTCATGTTGAGTACCATTTTATTGTTTTTTTTTCTATTTTTGTGGCTTTCAGGGATGTAAAGCCCTAATATGGGGAGAATTTAATGTCCTAGATATTTCATATAATTTTTTTATTTATATATAATTATTTTGAGACCTTGAAATCTGACGGTGCGCAATTTCGATGCCATGAGTTCCCAGAATGATCTGTCGATGTTTGGTTGAATTTTAATTAGCACACGTAAGACGATTTTTTGAAAAATTGGAATATGTTTTAAACGGTAACTTAGATCAGAAATCCAAATGCACCGTTGTGTTCAAGATGGCAGTTTTACCCGAGTCGTGACTTCTGTTTAGTCGGCGTGTGCCTCCTTAGAGAAAACCAAAAAATGGGATATCATTAAATAAAAAAATAAAATAAATTATTTTATTTTTCAAATTCTTATAACTCACAATCGGTAGCTATAATTGAAAATATGAGACAACCGCTGAACTCATGAGGACATGCTTTATTTAAGAAGATACTAACTTTGGCCGGAACGGGCCACAATGGAATGGTTTTTTTGTTGTAAATAAAATAATTATGTGAAAAATATTTTAGTACAAAATCCAAAACATTTAAATGATTACTCGTATTGGAAATCCAATAGTACCATTGGTTCATTGGGGTATGTTTCACTTGGGCAGAGCCTAACCTCGACCAGTGCAGGTCGAGGGTGACAGTTAATAATTTTCCGAACTTTTTTTGGGTACGTTCAATAAACACGCGAGTGGCATTTTGAAACTATTGAACCGGTACTCAGAATTGAAATCGGAGAAAACGGTTGAACTCATAGTGCCAATATTTTCATAAAGAGACGTTTACATTGACCGCAGTGGGTTGAGAGTAGAAGGTAGAATTTCAGATTTTCGTGGGAGAAGAAAAAAATAAAAAAAAAATTACTTTTTATTTATTTTATTTGAAACAATCATTTTGAATTCTAAGTGGTGGGGACCACCAAATCTCCCATTTAATGTGGGGAAAACCCTTGGTAATACCCTAGTTAATGTTCCGACCACAATTTAATTAATTAGCCAACTTAACTTGTTAAATTAATAAACATAATTTAATAAGTTGTCTCCTATTTTTATTGAGTTTGGGGAAAGCATTGGAAAAGGAGAATTGAAGAGAGATTTTGTAGGATCATATTCTCAAACAAAGAACACATTCTAATGAAGAGAATCTTCCGAAATCGGAGAACAAGGATGACGAATGAGCCTAGATCCGAAAAATCTAACGGGATCAATGAATGTTGATGTCACCATCTCATATCATCTTCCTCATGCCACCACCTATGGACAATCGAAGTAGGGGTGTTTATATATGTTTGACTTTGTTTTATTGAATCTTAACATCCTAAATTCACAATGAAGAGGGCCAAATGAACATGTCCATCATCCCTCAAATAAACTGGTATCCTCTTTCTTTTTATTCTTCGTGTGTTCTTCATGAGTTCTTCAACGCCTTATATTATTATCTCTGGAAACCCTGAGTTTTGCTGTGAATGATATATGGATTCGAATCCCTCGATGAAAGGATCACAAATATGTGATCGTATAATTTTTTGGGCATGGAAGTAAGACACAAAGTCTCAAAGAAGGAGACGGCCAAATATTTATCGGCACTAGAAACACAATATTCTGTTCTGTGCGACATATTGACGCAAACCTCTCGACCTAAGGATCGTGATTATGCTTTCATTTTATTTTGTGTGTTTAGAACAGAGATTAAGTGGTCCATGGAATGGGAAATGTGGATGTACAATTTTTACCTGTCATTGGGGTGTAGCTCCGGGTGAGATAGGCGGTGCGACAACGGTTCTAAATGTGTGGACGAATCCTATGGTTAGAGTTGGAGAAGAAGAAAAGGGGTTGATTTCATGGTAGAATAATGCGTGAGAATTGGGGTGAAGGAAGAGTTAATTAGATAGAGGAATAATATAAAAGAAAAAGAATTAAAAATGTAACGAAATTAAAAATAAAATTGATGGAATAAGGGGGAGGCACTACCCTTCTACGTGAATCTCAATTGAAATGGGTTATAAAGAAAAAACGAATAAATTAATAATAATATAAATAATTTTATTATTATTTATGGTTTTAAAACAATATTTTGTCTTTAAAGTTTCCGTGAGACCTCAGTTTCATGAACCGTCAGTAGCAGTATGACCCTGACATTGAGACAGAAATTATGAGTCCAATATTGGATGTCTTTTTCGGGTATTTGGATCGGGTACCTGAAATGCTCATATAATAATACTATATTATTATTATTAAATATTAGATCATCCATAAATCATACTTGTGATGTCTAATTGACTTACCATATATGGAAATGTGATCATAAAAATAAGACGGCCAATTTATGTCGAATGTTGTTTATTAAATTATGGTTCATGGCTCAGGATCAAGAAGCACTCAATAATAATAATATTATTTTTTGCGGGATCTTGTATTCGACATATCTCCCTCATACGATGTCAAAATGTCGAACCTTCCCTGGCACCGAAAACCTTGGAATAAGGCAGTCCTTTTAGTATACCCCAGGTGGGATTTCAATAATTTTGGGCTACAAATGTGTTGTATCGAACCTGAATCCAATAAGGGCCTTGAAACTAAAATGATACTAACTTACAGACTGGATGTCTTATTGACACACTGTCTGTTGTGTTGAGACCCATTTTACATGGTGGTACTTTGGGATACTTCTTTGTCAGCTGTCATGGATGTTAGAGTATAAAATAGTGCCTTGAGGATCGGACCTTCCTGGAGACAAGCGAGATTACTGTGGGAACCATGTACCTGCATGTAACATGAGAAAGTGATCATATGTGGGTATGTGCTTTGGGAACCAATGTGGGTATGTGTTTTAGGGTCCCACATGAATCCACTCTAGGATTCCATGTGGCACAACTCTAGGATCCTTCGTGGGTCTACTGTACAAGTACCCTGTGTGAGTCTGATGATGTACTAGGATCCTATGTGGGTCTGATGATGTACTAGGATCCAGTGTGGGTATGATGATGTACTAGGATCACGTGTGGGTATGATGATGTACTAGGATCTTGTGTGGGTCTGATGATGTACTAGGATTCTGTGTGGGTCTGATGATGATTTAGGATCCAACGTGGGTATACCTCTTAACAGAGTAAGATGATTCAGTAGTTACGACTAATCATATTTACTACCATACATATGTTATACCTAGTTTGAGGTGAGTCCTTACCTTCGTGGTGATACATTTGTGGTATTCTTCTATGTGGAGTACCTTTGTGGTACTCACCATTGTAGTGATACATTTGTGGTAATCTTATGTGGGGCGTACTTGTGTGGTTCTTTCCTTCATGATGAAACCTTTGTTGTATTATTTTCTGTGGCATACCTGTGTGGTAATTTCCTTCAGGGTGATACCATGGTGATATTTTCCTATGTGGTGCACCTGTGTGGTACTTATATTCATGGTGATACCACTGTAGTATTATTCTGTGTGGTGTACCTATGTGGTACTTTCCTTCATGGTGAAAACATGGTTGTATTCTACTGTGTGGAATTACCTTTGTGGTACTCACGTTTTTGGTGTTACCTTCTTGGTATTCCTTCCTTTTTGGAAAAGATGATCTTTGGGATTTTGAGTTGGACCTTGTGTTTCCTCAGGAATGAGACATGTATATTTGATAACATGTGTATATGTATGCGAATATACAAATGTTGTGTTGTTATATGTTTACACGCTTTGTGGTTTATCCTTTTTGGATTTCAAGCGATCTTTGAGGGTATCAAGGTCCCTACTGAGTTTCATTATACTCACCCCCAAACAGGCTACGCCCACACCTTGTTGTGTATGGGGAAAACGATAGAAAACATTGAAAAGGACGAGAGTACTGAGCCTGGAGGTAGATTAAAGGTGGAAATTAGATGAGGCGTACCACAGGGACGGATGTTCGAGGGCTATACCTACCCTTTAGGTAGGATCTTTGGTGTGTGTTCTCCGGAGCTATTTCAGTTTACTTTTACATTTCAGTTTTCATGTACTTCCCAGTTGGGCTTATACTGTGGCCCCTTTTTCATGCATTACACACTCTTTTTACGATGCAGTTTAGTTGTGTTTGTATCTCGTTGTGTGATTGATTGCATGTGACTACAAGTTATAAAGGCAATGCATTCCCTATTTTAGAGAATACACCTTCTGGTGTTACTCGCCAGCCCGTGGCCTATGGAAGATGGGCTTGGAGTAGTAACAAAATAGGCCCTGGGGGATGGGTCGTAACAAATATATATTTAAAATTGAATGTATCTGTAACTCCTGTAACTTATATGTGGAAAATGAAATAAAAATTCATATCAAATTCTTGAAAACTGTGGTAAAAAAACTATGATCACGCTTTATAAGGGAGAATTGGTTTAGAAACATTCCACTTCTAAAAAGGAAAGATGACTTTATCTATATAACATGTGTTAAAGAGGTGATTGGTAGTGGAAAAAATATAAACGTGGTAATGAAATATACTAGTATAAATTATCTAACTCATTCTGATCATTGTTGGATGATGATATATCAATAAACTTGTGTTGAATTTTACTTTATTAATATTATAGATAATTTAAATCATATAAGTAATATAATGGTTTTGAAACATAAATATACATGTACAAATATTTTTTGACATTTGAGAAGGGATTTTGAAAGAGATATAAATGATAATATAATAATGATGAGAAATAAAAACCAATAAATGAATAAAATTGAATTTAAAATCTGTCTGAATAAATATGAAATAAAACACTAATGGAGTTCTCTATACACTCCACCACAAGATAATGTGGTTGAATAAAATAATATATTTTTAATATATGATGGAAGAAGTATTTTGGTTGAATATAAACATTCTATGTTTTTAGAGATAATTTCATAGTATAACTATTCATATAAAATATAGATCTTTATTGGTATTAGAATCTAAAATGTGTCCTTTTGAGATGTGGAATAATAAAAAACCTTCATTGAAACATTTTATGGTTTCTGGGATTCATTTCCTAATGAATATAAAACATCTATATCATGTTAAATTTGATGAGAAGGTAATAGAAAAAGTGTTTATGGGTTAGTCACCAAATGTAATAAGTTGAAAATGTTAAAAAAACAACATCATAGATTTTTTTATTCCCACGATATCAATTTTCATGAGAATCCAGCATATTTAAGAAATGTTCTTTAAAATGTCTTAGAATAAACAATGAAATATTCTATTTAAATTAAAAAAATGCAAAGGAATATGATACAAAAACATAAACAAAGTGGATTAATTGAATTTTTTGATGAAGAAATTAACACGTGAAGAAATTATCTAAAATTTCATACCCTATAGAATTTGGTTTAAAATTAAAAATTTAATTCAAGAAAATATACATAGTTCATCCCAAAATGAAACTGATATCATATAACCATACATCATTTATTTCTAATGTGGAACTAATTTTTTTCTCCAGAGGCAGTATACCATAAAGAGTTAAAAAATTCTATTAATAAAGAGCTAGGTCAAATTGAGAAAATTGAAATGTGGGATCTATTTCCCCGATTAGTGGGAAAAAATGATATAAAAATAATGTTGGTGTTCAGATATTATTTTAATCATCATGTTGAAATTTCATAAAACAATGAATGACTTGTTTATAATGTTTACTCAAAGTTGCAAGGTTCATATTTTGATGAAACTTTTTCACAAATTTATATATTAGAAACTAAATTAATTATGATTGTATTTATGCACATTATTTTAAAAAAATTTATCAATTAGATTTAAATTCATATTTATCAACTGAATTCATTAAAGAATAATTTTATATTGATCATAATAGTTTTTTTTACTTTAAAATGATAGAACCATGGTTTATAAATTGAAGAAATTTTAAATGGGTTGAAATATGATCTTCATGAATGGTACATTTAACATTACTATTTCCAAAAAATCATGAATCATTCTACATGAATTTTTAATATTATCTTGTATTATGATTATATGAGTATAGTCACCCTTATTTTCATTGTTTACAATTATGGTATATTTTTTGTATGTGACTGGGAAAATTATTTAGAATAGTTTTTTGAAAATATGATGAAAAACATTAAAATTTTCAATACTCGGTGAGTTAATAATATATTTGGGTTTACACTTTCAACCAAAAGAAGTATTAATCATTATATCATGAAATATTTTTTCTAATGGGGTTTTATATAATTATTAACTGACAAATCAAACGAAATCCCTACACCAATCTCTATTGATGTAATGATGAGTAAATATAATTTTGGGAAAACTGTGAGTGATAAATAATTTCATATTTTGATAAAAATATTTATCTATCATAATGCAACAAGGACTGTTGTTTTAATTTTTTTCTTCTAGTAAAAAAATAATGATATCAAATGGAATCACATACCTTGGCATAAAAAATAATTCTCACATATGCTAAAGGAATATCTTGATATTAGTTGTTTTATGAAATAATTTATTACATAGAAATTCCATGATAAATATATTTTTATTTAGATTGATTATAGAATGATATAAAGTCATCATCTTAAGGAAAAGTTTTCTTGAGAGAATATATTTAGAGCTGGCATAGTAAGAAACAATGTTTTGTGACTTTTAACATAGTGGAAAGAAAATATGTTTCAACTTCCCAAGAATGTACACAGTTTATATGGATGAATGTTTCAACAATATTTGAGGGTAAATGTTTTAAACCATTACTGATATATATTTTTATCATATTTCCATATATCTCTTAAAAAACCACACACAATAGTTGAGATCAAAGAACATTGCGATTATATATCACTTCATGAATGAAAAAATTTCTACAGATGATGCTTTTCTTGAGTACCATTCATCAATGTATAAAATTGTGGATATTTTCACAAAAGTTTATACAAAGGAAATATTTTGAGAATTTATTTTGACTAATAGATTTTAAATATCCCCCTAATAAATCTAAAATTTCATATGAAATTCATCCATGATCCTTGGGATTTTTTTAAATGGGATATAAAATGTAATAATATAATAAAAAAGATATTTTTTGAATCTATATAACGTTATATAATAACTTGGGGGATATAATATAAAATTCTGGGGTTGTTTATATTATCATGGACACAAAAATGGATACCAATGAGGGATAAAATACATTCAAAAACATTTCTCTATACAATAGTGCAGTGTTAGGATTCTCTTGATGAGAAATGATATTATTAGATGACTTTTTTATAAAACTGAGTTGTTAAAAGTTGTTTGTACATGAAGTTAAAAACTACAAAGGGGGATGTTGAATAACCATTTAAATATATTGATAAAATATTTTTTTTTTCAATATAATATTTTATTATTATTTTAAAATAGTTGATAAAGAGTTAATGAATTTTCTATGTATGTTTTCTATATGTATGTTACAAAACATTATTAATTATTTTCTGGAGAAAGTGAAGGACGTTTCCTCAATAATGTAAATAAACATACTTAAATTAAGGTGAGGCTAATACATTAATTAATTTCATAGTATCATAATGATGGTCGCGATCTAATTTAGTGTTTATACACATTCATGAAAATAGAGATATGATTTACCATACTGAGGATTATGGATTCTGTTCATCCAATGCAAAAAAATAGATATAGATCACCAGATGCAGATCACCAGCAATTGTTTTCCAGCAAAACAATTTGTATAAATATTTAGTAACTATAAAAAAGGATGCATATATTTAACTTAGAGATCCCAAAGGCAACATATAGGTATCCAAGGTTTTATATAAGGTTACAGAAAACATTTGGAAGCATGAAAAAAGGTAATATTCCCCATGTGTAAAGTTATCATCTATCGAAAAACTAATAAAACCATATTAAGATACTTGAAAAAACCAAGATGATGTTATCAGGAAATTTTTAATATGTGGAATGTGTTTTTTATTTGATAAATATTTTTGAAAACATTTAAAATGATATATGTGAAGAATGATAAATGGTCCAGGAAAATTAATTTTTGAGGTTTGGTAAAAAGTTTAATCTATAATACTAGGTGAATAAAAGAACCAGATAAGTAATACTTTTGTGATAGAAGTATTTAGAAGATTAATTTTCTAAAAAAAAGAAAGAATATAATGTTACTATATTTTGATTGATGGATATTTTTTAAGGATATTTTATACATTATTCAAGTAGAAATGAGTTTTCTAAGGGATGTATGAAGATAGTCATGGTAACGTAATGAAGTGTGTGGCTAAATGAGGGATATCAGATCATGTCCATCGGAATATGATCCCACTCTAAATATCCCAGGGATTCCATAAAATCCAAAAAATATTCTTGATTTCAACTTATAGATGATTCTAACAATATTGACTTAGGGAGGGTTAATATTATATAATATAGACAATTGATAGTTTAACACAATGTTCTTAATAATTTCATTAGTAAAACATAAACCAGATAACAATTTCAAGGATACATAACTAAATTATTAAATCCCCTTAACTATAATTATTCATGATTGATTTATCAACATTTAAAAATATTATAGAGATATGGAAAATATAAGAATCTCAAAAATAATGAGAATAAGTATGTTCAAGGAACTTTGTAGACATCATGTTCTCATTATTATTTATGAACATTAATAAATAAACTAGATTGATTGAGAATCATCTAGTGAAATTATAATGAGTGGGGTTTTGATTTTTATATCTACATTAAGATGGAAAATGAATTAGGTTTTCCACCCATACACATATGATATCTCCTAAAAATTGGGTTGAATGTAAAATTATGCTAACACTATTCAACGTTCAAAAATCACACATGTTTATTTTTGAATAATTATGAGTTTACAACCATGTTGTTATCTTATTGATGTTGAATACCATATGAATGAGGTGTCCTGAGAGGTGTTAACAGACAGAGTTACTCATTAGTATTATCATATATATATTTCATGATATTATATTGGAATGATTCATCGGTTATTGTTTTCTATATAATGAAATGTAAGTGAATTAGAAAATGTTTTGCAGTATTGTTAGATGTTTTATCATTTTTATTCATCAAACAATGGTGATAAATAGGTGTAGTGTCATTGAGGTGCACCATATAGAGTTAATTGGATAAAGGATGGGGGAACCAGACACTTATTTACATGATTGAAGAATTCATATATAATAATTATTGAATAACAGTATAGTTTAAGTGCTATGAAGATTATTAAACTTGTGTCCCCTTTGTTTTTAGAAGAAAAAAAGTGTATGTAATGTGAGTTGGAATAATAATTTCTATCAAGATATTGAAACTGTATAATTGGAGTAGGATTAGATAGGTCAATTTTATATTATAGTGAATTCCATGGACTGACATGTGTCTCCACTGTAAGGATTTAATCACCCACACTGGGTAAAAAACAGAAAACAAATTGTATCATAAATTAATTTATTCACATTCCATGCTCATGACATTGTAATATATTTTTCGATAGGGGTAATAATGGTATGAAAATAGAGGTGTTAAATTCAAGATTATTTTACCTATAAAATATGTCAACTGATTCAACCCAAACCCCCATCTATGTGGTTCTCATGATTATAATGAACATCAAATTCCAAGTGTTTTCTCCTAGGGTCTTATTAATGGTGTTTCATGGATTACAATATCACATATAATGGTTATAGATGTTATTTATGGTGATCAAATTACCTGTACTTGTGACCTATGGTTTTTTAATTTCATTATCTTGGAATTAATCAGCAGATTTTAATGAAACATTCAATGATGAACCACATCTTTTATACATGATTTCTATAAATTGTTTATGTAAATTAGATTTCGATAATATAATCAAGAGTAAAAAGGTTTAGTATATTTGGAAAATTAGGTTTTTTATGAAATAATCTTAAATAAATAATAAAATTTTATTTCTGTATTTAATTATAGTAATACATTCAGAATCCATATTACACTTCATACAATTAGTCACCATATGATATAAATCAACAAATGATCTAAAATATCAATAAGCGGTGGAATCATTTAAAAGGAACATCATACAAATATCAATGAAATTCCAGTGTGAGCCTAATATTCATCATTATATCAAAAAAAGTTGATAATCGTCATCAAATGAGTAAATAGTTATGTGCATGCGTAGAGTGTTTCATATTCATAATAATGTAACATCATTAATTTATGGTCAAATCCCCCACATATATTACGAAAAATTATAGAATCATGTTCCAACATAGAATATGCTCAATAATCATATCAACATAAACTATGAACAAATCCATCATCATGTCCAAAAATTATCTACAATGTTCCGATAGTTATATCACATTACCCAATGATATTGAGAGATAAAAATAGTAAAAAATAAATTTGATTTATTATACATGTCATTTAGAATGAAAAGTACACATCAATCATTAACATGATTTGAACCCATGAGAAATTAATGGGTCATAATAATTCCATAAATCATATATAAATACTGAGCCGTAAAAAATAAATATTCTAGTTTTTTTAGAATAGAATTCACATTATTATATCCTCAATGATATTATAGGTTTATAGATTTGGAAAAATATTTCATGACTCATACACAAAAAACAGATTTAAAATTTTTGATAATTCAACTAAAAATCCATTTTTTGGACAATATATTAATTTTTAGATAGAATTTTTTTATTTTTATGAAAAATAATCACAATATTCAATGTTACTTCTTCCTTGTTCTTACCCATACATAAACTCTAGAAAAAACATTTTCATAATTAGGATAATAAAAAAATCTCATTAAGGGATATATGAAGATGAAATTTAATAGTGCAATGAAAATCAAGGAATCACATGTAATATTTAACATTATAATCATTTGTATTTGACTGTATTTATCTAAACCTAAAAAATAAAATAAAACACAAATTTTTCTTTAATAAAAAATAAAAACACTTAAAAAACCATTTTATAAACCTTGAGCATTATACTAATAAACTGTTTTAAATATATTATAGATGTAATTTGAACACAATTAAAACCATAAGAGAAAACCTCTGGTAACTCCCTCCTTTATTCCTATTATGACAAGAATGATTATACAATTAATTGGTGTAATATTTGGGTACACCCATTTTATAATCTATATCGGGCATTCTCGATGTTATTTGGGTACAACAATTATATAACTATATATGGATCACTCATAAGATATAATGGAACTCAAAAAATCAAATAAGATGTATAATTATCAACCTTTTATCACACAATGATCATGTACCATATCATGAATTACACAATTTATTTTTTTCACCTTTTCATCATATAACATTTCCTGAAATCTTTTTAAACCATTTTAAAAATACCTGTGAACATAATAATACAATATTATTTGAAAACATAATTATCAATACCAAAATAACATAAAATACTAAGATATGGGTTTTATTTAAATTGAAAATTAAAAATTATAATGTAATACAAACATAAAATAATGGTTATAGTAGCTGTAAAATCCGATGTCGTTGTGTATATTAAAAAAGAACATTCACTTTATCATTCGTAAAATACCATACATTATGTACATTGTTTTTATAAAAAATTATGAGAAATGAAAAAATTCAATTTATAAAAATACATTTTATATACAATTAAAAAAATTATTTTTATAAACCTTGTCATTTATGAAAATGATAGTTGTAGTGAAAACATTAAAAGATAATATTTTATGTAAAATTCCCTTACCATTTTGGAAATATTTAAATCAAGACTCATGAATGGATAAAATTAATAAGAATATTATATATCACGATAATATAGAAATTAACTGTATAAAAAATTTAATGGGGGTGTATATAAACCACATTAAAGAATATAGGCACATAGCATTAAAATATGACTCAACAAAAAAGAATTGTGAGGAAGTCCCTTACCTTGAATGTGAATCATCACATACATTATTTATCATTACGAATATTAAAATAATTCTACATAATTTATTGATTAATAAATTTTTTATTTTAATTATTTATTTTATTATCTCATCCATTCATAATAAACTAATTCATTTGTTTAAGTTCACATCACCTGTTTTAATGGTATTCACCATATGTCTGAAAATGAAATTTGTAGGTCTACTACGGTGAAAGAGAACATTATTTTGAAATCAAGATAAAAATAGTAAAAAAATAAATTTCATTTTTTATGTAAGTTATAACTGTAAATCCAATCAAGGAGGATGGTTATGAAAAATGTTTTATTTTACGACTAAGGAGATAGATGGTCATAATTACACTGGAGTAACGTTTACTTTTGTCAACAATAATGACAGTAAAAAGATAAGTAATATTTTTTATTTATATAATTATAAAAACATCATATGTTTCATATAATATCATTAAATATACATATGCATATATATATATATATATAAATAAATAATTCATGTTATTTGGTGATAATAACAGTAATCACATCTCTTCCTAGAGGGCATAGCGCACATATGCACACTAATGACATTAATATTTTTCAGGGAATGGAATGGTAAGAAAGAAACAATATATTATGATTTGAGAATTATAAAAATGTAACTAATATAGCAATTATTTAATATATATATCACATATATTAATTAACTTTATCCATATTACCTTCAATTTAAAAAATTTGGGGAAAAATAATCAAATTACATTTAAAGGTGGTAGTCTTCTATAAACATGAGATACACTATTGTATCCCATCATGAAATGGATAGAGTCATGGTATATATGATATTATATTTCATGGAGTTTTAATTATGTTCTAAATATCATATATATACTTTTAATATGTAATTGATACAAACTATGAGAGGTGATGACGAAAGACAAATCACATTCGTTCATGAGGTGGTAGTCTAATACAGACCTGAATGACGGTGTTTTATCCAATTTAATAGACTAGTAGATGGATTTAGGTTGACAAATAAAAATATAAAAATATAAAAATAATTTTTATACTACTTAAATTTTTTCATCATATTTTATGAATATTTTAAGGAGGTCGATGGAGGAGTAATAAAAAATTCCTCAATTAAGAAAGATCCCTCTTCATTGGAAAACATTATTAGGTATGCTCCAAAATAAGTCATAAGAATGATCTATGATAAAAATATGGGATATAGATTATGTTGAGGGACTTATTAAATGTATTCAAGAAATTATATTTCAGAAAATTGTTATATTGCGGGAATATTAGAGGAGAGATGGTGGCTTTTTAAAAGTTATTTGAGTGCCAGAATTATAATTTTTGAAGCGAAAAACATGTACCCACATTTGTTAGGTTACCAAAGGATAAAAAATGGATCATTATAAAGAATAATATGATATAATTTCTAAATAATTCCATAATGTATAATTTAGACATGTTTTACTATCTTTTTAAGCTTTATGTTTTTTCATTTAACCCCTCATAAACACGATATCACTTATACCACGATAAAATATTTTTAAAAGTTTTTCTATTCATAATGAACAAAAATTATTTTATGTTATTCAATATATACAATTTATTCTCATTTTACATATAAAAAACAATTTTGCATATTCAATTAAAATATTTTGTATAATTTTTTACAAAATTATACCCAAATACCTGATGAAAAAGCGGTTTTTCATGAAATGCGTAATTCCAGAAAAAGTTGATTTATTACTAAAAATATGACTAACAATCTTAATTATTGGATTTTAAATTCATATTTTTATATATAATATATAAATTTAGTTCAAATCATTCTTTATTATCTGTTAATCTAATAAACAAAAATGGTGAAAATTTACATACATTAAAACTTTTTCTAATAAACTCTAATTTCACAAACCTAGAAATAAAAACACAATATAATATAATATTAATATGATTGTAACGAAATAAATTTGATTAAATATAAATATATAATATATATGTTAATCTATATATAATTATGTATATAATTGTACTTATAAATAACATAATGTTTTAGAAATGAAATTTAAAAAAATTGTATTTTTTCACAATCACTGGAAACTTAATTTTTCATGAAAAATACTCACATTTACACAAAATTTTATTTATTATTTTATTACTTAAAAAATGAAATTTATTTTTTCAAATTTATATTCTATAAATTATGAATTATACTATTAAATAAAACAATATTAGAAAATAATGTTAATTTAAACAATTGTTTTGATTTATAAAATATATGAAAATTTTGTAGAAAATATAACAATATAATTACATATTATAAAACATGAAAATGGTTTATTCTATCATTACATAGGTTTTTAAATTCTATGTCATTATGAAATTACCTCCCCATAATTTTATTCCATTATTAAACAAATTGAAATATAGTTCCCTAAAAGCATTTTATGATTCCCATGTTGCTTCTTCAAACATCTGAGTTTTCGATAGAACATTAACATGGTGAATCAGTTTATATAACATAGGGTTCTCTACGTGGTCATGTATTTAATTATTTTGATTCTCATAATAAATATTCTCTTCTAACTAAACTACTTTAGGACTGAAAACATGAGTTTAATCGGGATCATATTTCCTTAACATTGAATCATAAAATACATTTTTTACAAGGGATATACTCATAGTTTTGGAAACTCAACAGGAAAAAATCCATGTTTTACCAATCCATCATAAATTATAATAAACTATGTTATTGAATTTCTCTTTTTACCAAATGGAATTACTCTTTTCGTAGTATTTACATTATGGAAAACATGATCACCAACCTCAAAAGAAAGGTATTTTATAAGGTTATCCACATAAATTTGTTCCATCCCTGAAATATCCCCACGTGTTGATTGATCATTTACAATAATTCAACTATTTCATCTACCACATTTAGTCCTAATAACATTTTATCTCAATCATCATCCTTCAAACAATGCATCCAACACCACTTTTCAATATAATGCCTCAAATTGTACCATTTTCATACGAGAATAAAAACCATTCTTATAAAGAAAACTAAACCAAAGAGATTTGAGGAATCCATATTACATATTACTCTACTTAACATGAAAGAGGTATATCATCTCTGTATTGAATCATTCTCTTGTACACTCCAAAAAAATTTAGGACGTAAAGTTATGCAGAAATTTAATTCAGTACCCGATGCATTCTAAAGCCCACTTTAAAAATTATATGAGAACAAGCAATCATACTTTCATAAATTAGAGACTAGAGCTCCTTGTAATGTATAAATCCCCACTAGAAACCTTTGAGAAATTTTTTCTTAATATATACTATCATTAATAGGTAATAAATGTTCATATTTAGTCAATTGATCAATAATGACCAAAATTTCATTATTATCTTGATCGGTCTTTGGTAATCCAAAAATAAAATACACTGATTTATGTTCTAATTTAAACTTTGTCGATAGATAGAGCTGAAGAAACCCCTTTGGTAATTTCCATTCTATATTTGTCTTATAATTGTAAAACATATTTTTGTAAATTTAACAATATCCCTTTTCATACCATCCCACCTGTAATACTATTGATGTCCTATATACATATTAATGCTTCCTTGAAAAATGGAAAACTAAAAACTTTGAGCATTAATCAACTAATATTTTTTCCATTGGTAATCACATGGAAAAGATAATAACTTTCCTAATCTATTAACACTTTCTTATTCAACATTACACTTAGGAAACATTCCCTTATTTATATATTATACCTATTCCTAAAATATAAAATCCTATATAAGAGTTTTCTTAATTATATTTGATAGATGTGATTATAAGGACTCCTAAAAATAGTTTAGGTTTATACATCCAAATAAACTAGGACTAAATCCCAAAATTCATTTACAAAAGGGTATTTTTATAAACATAGCATGGTTAATGTATCATTATCTTTCCAACTCAAGGAATCAACCAATTTATTTACATTAAAGGATGATAATGAATCATGAAATTATAATCCTTTATTAGTTTTATCCATCATATCTACCTGTTGTTTTACTCTATATGAGTAAAAATAATTTTTTAAATTATTTGATCAATATATACCTAACACTTTACTCCATATAAACGATTCCTCTAAATCATTAATGAATAAACCATAATAGCTATTTATAAATAATTAGTATTTTAATTTATCTCTTGATGATTCAGTTTCCTCAAATAATAAGAAATTAACTAATCATTATGCATTAGGATATAACCAATTCCCTTAAATGAATTGTAATTATTAATAAAAAATACACAATTTCTACAAGTAGATAAAAATATTGGGGCATTATCCAAGATTCTTTTTAGTTCATGAAAAAAATCATCACATTTATTTCAGATGAATTTAATTCCTTTTCAAGTCAACATATTGAATGTTTTGAAAACTTGATCAGTTTTTTTAGCAAGACACTAGTAGTAATGTACCAAAACTAGAAAAATATAATTATATATGTTTTTTGTTACTATATGGTACCATGTTTTGGTGAGTATGAAATTTTTATAAAATTATAAATTTTCATTGACCAGAAGTGTAAAATCATGATTGGAGACTAATATTTGGAATTTATAGGCAGGCACGAATTTAAAAAATAAATTTCTATGAGGAACAAGGAATGGTTTACAGACCGTAGGATTTTTTATCATTTTTGGGGTTTGTAGACTGAAACTGAGTTTTTTGAAAAATGTAGCTCAAAACGCATGATTTTAACAAGGGATGTGATAAATTTATGTCCAAACCATATGGGGAATTTTTTAAAGTATCACAGTTTGAAAACCATGTGTATGTCCAAAAGAAACCATCGGGGTCCGCAATTTTATTTAGGAATGTCAGATAGTTGGAAGAGAGTTTGACTAACCATTTTCAATATTCATATGAGGTGGATTTGTTGTGTACAGTTGCGGCACATGGTTCATGAACAACCTTAAAAAACATACATTCTACCAATGTGGTTCATTAAATAATGGAAAATTAATATTTTTTTCTTCTAGATCCTTTATGGTTTATCCCACATGTTCCTCCTCATTGACATCCAGGAGCTCCAAATATTCACTACCCTATTCCTCCATTCACCCATTATAGTTCTTCCGTATTCTTGGTATTAATCGTATTCCATTAGATGTGTTGGATGTATTATAGTGAGTCTTCTACTTATTATGATTTATTATAGTTTTCATTGTCTTAATTTAACTTGTTGTACCCCAGTTAGGGATTTTTATTCTTGATTACACCAGATTGTGGTGGAATTAGATATCAATATTTGAGTTTTTTAGGAAGTAGATTACTCGAGAATCCATATAAAAAATTCAAAATTTTATTCCACAATGGTATGAAGACACGATGAATTTAAAAATATTAAAGGACTTAATTAATATCATTTAATGATTTTCTTAATATTGTTTCATAGAGCTATGTCCAACTATTTTTGTGGGTTTTTCAAAATATTAGTGATCACTAGGCCGCGGTTTTGTTGAGATGTGATTGGTCAGTGAAGTTTCAAGTTTTATTCCATTATAGGAACTTTGGTTTAAATTTTTTATATCCAATTATGTTTAGATAATTAATTATAACAGTTATACATAAATAACTTGTACTGGGGTTTTATGACTTAGGATCATTATATATCTCATATGATCATGGATTGTCCTTGGAAGACACTTTCAGATCTTTTAAAATAAATAAAAAGATTTATAATGTAAGGTGGTCCATTTTATGTTTCCTAGATTATTAACACATTTATATAGGTTAATTATTCTAGAGATTTCACCTTAGTGTGAACCATCTAATTAGATTTACCCCAATGAATGGGTACAAAAGAGTTTTTAATTTTGAAACTAAATCAATGAAGTTTGGGGTAAACTAACAAATCCATTGTGCCAGCATCATAATTCGACTTATCACTGAGGATGGGGGTTCCCAATAGGATGCCTCATTTTACATAATATTTTAGAGCATCCCAAGGTGGGACACATTTACTTATACGTTGGATTAGAAGATCACTAATAGGATTCCTCCCTAGTATTTTTCACATTAGGGACCCAGTAGGTAGCCCGATGTTTGACCAAACATGAGATAGTGTAATGAGGGTTGGGTGGATATCGTTATGATTGTATCCTAGAAATTCATGAAACATGTAATCCATTGAGTATATTCCAATTATGGTGGGTTGTGATTTTGGCACACATAGATTTTTCATAATTGATTCACTTAGTAATTTTTGATGTATCTATGATTGTCATAGGTTCTTCTAGAGCTTGGATAATATGTCTTTTGGGGAATGATATCATTAGAATTATTTCTAGATGTGGTTCCTAGGATTGGGATCTTCTTCCATTTATGTTTGTCCATTATATTCTTGTAATACTTAGACGTACTTTATGGGAACCAGAATTTAATCCTTATATGGTTGGAGGATACCACTCAATGAGTTCTCATTTTCCGTGTCATTCCTACCATACTAAGGGTTGTAGAGGTATGTTCTAAGGATGTATAATACCACTCTCTAAATACTCTGAATGACTAGATCCATCTCTTCATGTGATTTTTATTGGATGATCCCTTTGTTCCAATGGACTCACCCTTACAAAACATTATATACATAAATATGAATTGTCTTTTAATCCATTTATATGAATGGATTTAGAAAAATACTTTTGTTGAATAATTTTTCTTTTTACAAATCCTTTATCAGTCATCCCACTTAGGGATTATTCTAGTAGTGATGTTGTCACTGCATATAAATCATGACATAGGGCTCAAAAATTATAATATATTTACATGGATTTAGTGGTATGGAATCTTACTCACAAAAAATTAATAGAATATCTTGACACAAAATGGTTACCTTTATTGTAATGACCATAGGTGAGTGTGGGTAAACTCATGGATAAGATATGTATCCTAATATGGTGACATATCTTGATCTAGGTAATTTCTATTGAAAGAAAAGTAGGTATCACCGATTGTGATTATGATCCAAATGATAGACATAATTTTACACAAATTGAGTTATTTGACATCCATCCCAATGATTTCTTAATAGGATGTCTAGATAATCATGATTACAGACTAATGTATTGGGATTAATTTAATTAATGTTACCAGTTTCATTACTCATATATATAAATATGTATATTTATTTATGGGAATTAATATACACACAAAAATAAATATACTTGGTGAAACCATATTCCAGTTTAGTGTCATATTGGATGATAACTTCCTTTGATTTTTCTGTATATTATAATTTCATTCATTTTATTTATAACAATTATTATAATAATAAGAATTATTATCCAAATGAGTAACTCACATTAAAATACAATGAAATTTTCTATATGTGTAAAAAAATGTGTTGTTGGTTCCGTAATGATTTTTGTGCTCACACCCTTATTAGGTCATCATTGCATTAGGGTACCCAACCATTCATTTACATGGTCACAGGTACATGATGGGATGTGGCTTGGGATTTATCGAGTGAGATGGCTCATATAATCACATTGATTTTGGGAATATGGTTTATCATTGAGATGAAAAAAATCCTTTTACTTATTTTTATTATATATTATATTAGCATATATGTCACCAGTATAGTGTGTGATAAATGATTTATGTATAAAATGTATATTTAGGTGTTTACTATATTTCATTTATTTCTACAACATGCTCTAATTATGTTTATTAATAACTTCTTCATTTTAGTTATTAAATTTTCTAGATTATAACTAGTTTGTTCATCGGGGATTTACTCTTATATGAACAAATTTGGACCTCACTATTATTTGTCACCATTTTTCATATGGGGAGTATAGCTTAAGACCATATGGTGAACCCTCTTAGAAAATTGAATTATTTTAATCTGGCCAAAGAAGTCAAATGGTATTATAATAGGTGTTCCACTAAAATTTATTTTTGATTTTTGAAATGTCAGACATGATTGTTTGGAATGTGTTAGTTCTTGTGATTGACATCATATAACTGCCTCGAGAAGATATTTTATAGTGAGAAGTAATGGATTCTAGGGATATCATATTTTTTGTCAAAATATGAAATGTTATAGTTAGAGCTGATTTTTTTTCATTAAAAGACACACCTTTTGATAAGTTTAATATATAATATCGAATTAAAATATTGTACATTAGTGATAGGAAAATTATTTATTTTTAATCTTGGTCAGAAAATGGAATATGCATATCATGAATCATATATGGAATATATTTTCGACAAGTTATTGGGATGGTTGAGTGTGATTTTTACCGAATATAGAGGTTATTTTCTTAATGTGTCAACAATAACGAAGATTTTTTTCCTATATTCTACTAATCCAAGTAGACATGCATATATATATATTCCTTATAATGGAAGGAAATGTGGATCTATAGGTAGATGTTTTATGGAGTATGATGAATCATTACTCCTAAAAAATTATTCATTCACAATATTATATCGATAGGGAACATAGTTCATAATGGTGGTGGCCATATAGAATGTTTTTACTTAGGTTTAGTTATTTAATGAATTTGTAACAACCAATATGATGATTTTCCACATATATTTGAAATAAATTTTACTTAATATAACCATGTTCATATGATATAACACATATAATTAAGGAGATGTGGCATGAGTATCATTTTCCCTCATAAATTATCCTCGGAATTTGACGCATTTACTTATTTTGATCTATTCAGGTCACTCTATTTGATATGAATTGATTCCAAAAATTTTATAGTTAATTGGACCTCGAGTTGTTAATACCATATGTGATGCTCAATGGGTTTCGTTTCAACATTTTTTATAAGTTAGAATCATTCTTCATTAAGGAGAAGTACCTATTGAGGATGCTTGTAGACGACCATGTACCAGGTTGGTCAATTCTAGATAGTTTTGACCATTTTAGGAAAAAAAAATTATACATTAATTAGATAGATAGAGTGTTTAGGTTAATTATATGACTTATGTTGATATGGGTGTGTGGATGATTTCCCATGAGATGTGTCCCTATAGAGAGGTTTGACCATTGGGGAAGGTGGTTAAACCTAGTTTCACTATTTTGTGACTTGATTAGCAGGTCTAGGAGGATATCCTAGAGACACTTTGATGTGACTCATACCATTTTAGGTCAAGATTAATATTTTTTTGGGTAAACATGAAAAATGGTATTTTTCTTTGATTATGGATCCATTTTTATGGAATGATCATGGAAATACACTCTTGTTGAGATTGATTCATGGGAGATTCTCATGATTTGTGAAATATTACTGAAGATGATTATTGTTTCTATTGAAACATCTTGGGTGCTTGTTTATTGAGACCATATTTGATGGGAATGATTATTTTTCTATCATACTATGTTGATCGATGTATTCTTTAATAATAATTTTAAATAATATGTATATTCTCATGAATGAATACAATTTCATGTGATTGGTGGTCATGAAAATTAATAATTGCACATATAGGGTTCCAAACATTTAGGAGTTCTAGATAGAATGATTAAAGTGATAATGAATATTTTCTGTTAGGTGCAGTACTTATAAAAGTATTAAATCAGCGAACAGTCGTGTCTGATCCTGGGAACAATGGTTTTATAAAAAATGTAATGTTAAATTAATGGTTTCATGGACATTGTAAATTATATGAGGAATTCATATCCTTTGTAGAGGATGAATCATGAATAAATAACATATCATATATCAGTCGACCCATGGATGGAACTGGACAAGCATTACTATGACACTCCATGTTTTGAATTGGTTAAGGGTGAGAATATCCTATTTTTTTAGTGAGAATAGCTCAGGGATAGTGATTCATTCTTGTTGAGGAAGTCTTAGTGTATTTCCATCATATAGAAGACCATTCTACTTATCTTGAAATTTATTTGAGTATGCTAAAAGAGTGTCATTTATAATATGACCTTAATAAAATACATTTATTGTTTGATAGAGTGAATCCCTCAGAATTTCAATCAAGATGTGATAAAATATAATCTTTGCGGTTTGGATTTACCATCATCCATTTGAGGATGGTGACCCTAATTACATTTTCAATTATATCTCTAACATGGGTGTCATTTACATATATCTGGAATGGGTGTTGGATGACATTTTCATTGGCACTCAGGAGTGAGTGAGCCTTTATACATGCTAATTTTTATGTTCGGTGGGGGATGGGATATGGATTTTGTGGTTTCTGGTTCATTTCATTGGTATAAATTCAAGGATTATTCTATGTTGGGTTGTGGTGTCTTGGTCACCAAATTATGTCCCTCAAAAGGCTTGGTTTGTGGGATGAAGATACTGGTGTTCGAATGATAATTTGGATTTTTTAGAATGTTGGATACATGATCCAATGTATTAGTGTATTCCATGTGTTTATTCTAGGTATGTGTTTGTGTAGTTTGATGAATTTTTTTATAGGATACAATATTCCCATTAAATGTCTCTTTTTCATGGTTATAGACATCATTGATCATTCCTAGTTATTATCTTAGTGTCCCATAGGAAAAACAAAAACCATGATTTTTGTTTAGAGAGTGTGTTGGTTATGGAGGGGGGGGGGGCTATTGTCATGACCCATCCCCCGAGTCCCATTCCATGACTACCCAAATATTTCCTCCCTTAGGAAATGGGATGAAGACTAGCACCAAGTAGGCATATCAAACTAGTGAGTGGCATTTAACTATGAGCCTTTACACATGAACAAAACTCCATGCCAAAATATTCTAGAATGTAAAAACACTATGTAAAGAAATAGAATGCATACCACTACAACACAACAAAATAGTACGAAAAAATTAAAGTAGTAATGTACTATCGGGCATGAATAAAAGACCAAAAAATAGGAGTATATAACAAAAGTACTCAAGATCATATACTGAAAACACAACCTGATCTAAATATAGGGCGTGGCACTAAAATACTGTATGTAAGACACGAGAACAATCCTCTATATGTCTTATCACACTAGGAACCACATGGTCCTAGTTTGCATGGAACACCATCAACGAGTCTACTTTCAATATAAGGCACAATATGGGTCAGAAAATCCCTTGTAGGGGTGAGTAAAACAATACATAGTAGGGAACCCCAAAACACCATGTAAAAGACCACAAAGGGAACACCACTGTGAATATACAGTCATCTCAAAACAGGTATATGTAAATAAATCATATAATAAAAATATACATGTATACTCGTAATGTATTCAAAGACTCATGGTATCATCCACTCCTAGCCATATGGTTCCGCTCATAGAATTATCGATTCTAGGACATCTCACTACTCGAGCTTTCTAAAACATAGCATGTAGGAATAGTCTACCAAAAGTATTTGAGTGAATATATGCTCTTGATAATTTATGAAAATTCCCTGAGATTTCCAGTCTCAGTATAAAAAGGAATCTCAATATCACAGTCAATCCATGGTCACCATATTATGCTCAAGACATGCTCGTTTCAGGAGAAATAACCCCTCAAGTAATGAAGTCACCTAGTTACTATGGAATCCATGATGAGACATATCAGTGTGATACATGATCCAGCGCACTGAGTTACTATGGAATACAGGTTGAGACAACTCACTTCTGAATAAAGGTCATTCGTTATGATTAAAATGGTATCATGCATCGATCATTCAAAGAGATTCCAAGGGAATGATCTCAATATATATCATCATTGTCTATGATGGGATCATGATTCTACATCAATCCCATAGGGGAAATACAAAGAGAACACTACTGGCCACATATGGTCTAACAAAAAACTGACCAAGCCATATAAAAGAACCACCGCATCGCGAGAGTCCCTATGCCGCAGATGGAACATTAAAAGGATTAGTGTTTAAAAGTTATGGGTCGTTTAGTGAAAATGGGACAATTGGATCTGGGTCTGGTCCAACTCGGTTGGGCCAACCTATCCTTAGCTGTCCTGGGGTTTGTCGTCCCACACGAGCAGGTCGACCGGGCACGACCCGTTCTTTGGGACCAACCCATCGTTTCGACCCATTAATCCACCTTCAGCATGACCCTATTGAACATAGGCTAGTTCATTCCATAATGATGCAATGACTACCATATCTCTGCTAGGTCAATGTGGCTATCCATTGGTTCGGTCTCTCCTCCGACACAAAGTCTTTGGGACTGCATGCTTGTCCATCCAACAAGATTCCCTTCCACATCTCCCGTCCACTCCACCGCATCCCTCCTTGGATGTGGCTTCACGTTGATGCCTGGGGCCATTTGCCCATGGGCCCCTCCACTATAGGCCTCTCCACCATCGACCATCTAGTCGAAGACCACCTGCAATCAAGTGGTTCCACCACCGCCGGTGGCTCCCCTTCTACGAGCCACCACTATCGCCCTATTGCTCTATTTTTCAACATGAAGACACCATTGTGATCCTCAAGTCACAACCTTCATTACTGTGAGATAAAATCCATGCCACAATCCATCATGGTGCAATGTCGTTCAAGTGGTGATATTATTTTCACCAATTTGTTCCATTTACCTCATTCTTCATCACAACTCTATTTTCTTATGTCCATACCATATACATGAAATCAGATCATAACAGTTGGAATTGGGGCACAATGACCAATTGATAATTATTTTTTGAGTCATGGGGAAAACAAATAATTCCAATTAAGAATGAAAAATGGAGGGATAAAATCATGATCTATCAAAGAGGACGTACCTCGATCGACGATCACATCGATTAGGGGTCGTTGCCATTAAATTGGTTAAGGAAATCCCAAAACAAGGATATTGAAAATCAGATAAAAAATCCTCAATAAAACCTGAATGTTAAACCCAAACTGAAACATGCATGATTTATCGATTAAGCTATTAGTCAATTTATCCACATTTTTCATAGCAATAAACAATGGGTAATTAAATTTAATTAAAACTCACACCGTACCTAAAGTTTGTATCTGTCGACATTGGGGTTCGATTATCATTGGCGATCTGTCAAGATTCATCACGATCTGTCATCTAATCGATCATTTATCCTCGTATCATTGACAGCTAAAATTGTCCTATGAGAGGAAATCATCAAGGATCTTCTCCAACACTCGTAGGTATGGATCATTAATGTAATCATGTATCACTTCCAATAGTTTTATAAGAAAGACGTGTTTCAACGTTAAACACAGTTTATAATTACATGTGTTTTGGCATTACTGTAACATTTTTGTAGTGTCATCACATTGTTTCATTCATGAATGAAAAAAAACTACCCCGTCACTACGTCACACCATCTCTATGCAATTAAATGTTAAAAAATTAATTATGATTATTTTATTTATCTTTAAAAACATTTAAATATTATCTTTCGTAGTCAACCCATGCCAGTCGATGTTAGGACCCGCCTATGTAAAATGACACATTATAAAGTCAAGGGTGGTATCATATTTCAAATATGAGTCTCCATTCATGTCTTATTATTATTTTAAAAAAAATAATTTTATTTAATAATTTCATTTACAGTTACATATTTTTGTGTTTTCCCATTGGAGACCCACATTCACTAATGTAATGTTTCACCAAGGGTAAACACACCACCCTGATGACTATGGTGCCATTATATTTCTTATCTGGGGATCCGTTTAAGAGGAATTAAACTTTTTCATGAAAACCACTCATGCATGCTCTTAAAAACGTAACAAATTTCTTCAAACCATTCCAAATACATCGGGCCTCCTAATAGCACGACGACTCGGTGCTTGGTCGCATAATATTCGTAGATATTTTCTAATAAAAATACATGTAATTTTGATTCATTTCATTCTACGTATATTAAGGCTTTACATCATTGAATGCTAAACTAAGGGATTCACCAAAAGATTAGGGTATGACCACGAACCTCAGCCCCACACTTCCATGTATACATCCAAAGAAGAATCATGATGGGAATGGAAAACATAACCCATTATTATATGATTTATGTACAATCATTTTTCCCATGAAACATGTGTTTTCATGTACCTTGTTGAAAAGTGGAATTAGGGGTCACGGTGTATGGATACTTTTTCCACATCACTGAAACTATATTCCCTGGCATTATAGCTGAGATAAATACAGACAACATTGTATCCCCAAACCTAACTCATAGATTCTAGGTTCTAAAGGTTGAACCAAACTCATCTGATACCACTCTATCATGACTCGCCCCCTGTGGCCCATTCCATGACTACCTCAATCTCACCTTCCATAGGCCAGGGGCAGGAGACTAGTGTTGAGTAGGCATATCCCCCAAATGGTAGGCATTTACCTGTGATATTATACGCATGCAGACAACTCCAAGACCATATATGATGGAAATTAATAACACGAATTAATAAAAAGGCATTCATACTATTACAACTCAACAATAGAATATGACATAAGTATAGAAGTAACGTAGAACAATGTCATAATACAATTCCACAAAAAATAAGGTGAATGTAATACAAATAGTAAACCTATTTCGCAGAAAACCCAACATGATCCATCTATATGGTATGACACTAAACTATTATATTTAAACCACCAGAACACACCTCGGTTTGTCTGATCACACTAGGTCCCACCTGGTCCTGGTCTTCCGGGAACACCATCAAGGTGCTGACTGTGTGTACATGAAACAACACTTGGGGGTAAATCCTTTGTTGGGGTGAGTAAAACAACACTGAGTAGGGCACCCCGAAACACAAAATAAAATACTAAAGGGAAAAAAATTAAGAAGATATAGTCATCTCAATATATGTATATTTCAATAACACTTATTTCAATAACATACAAGTATATTTGTAAAGGATTAGAAGACACATGGTCTCATCCACTACCAGCCACATGGTTCCACTTGTAACACACTTTGTTCTAGGAGATCTCACTTCACAACCTATCTAATAGTAATCATGTAGGAAAATTCTAAAAAAAGTATCTGAGAGGAAATCTAGTCTCGAAAAGTCGTCAATTTTTACTAATATGTCTGGTCTAGAAAAGACAAGAAGTCTGGATATCAAATCCAATCATTGGTCATATGAGTATGATCTAGGTATACCAGTTCTGAGAGAACTCATTCATATCGGTATGAATTTAGCAGAGACCCTCCCAATGAGGTCCCTCCCATTTGGAAACAACCTAATGAGAACACATTGAGAACTACCCAAAACACACTGTTCTACACAAGTCATTAAGAAAATAATATGATCTTGATACACTAATAGGTGGTCCTGTGTGCCGAGATCATAGGGGGACATCAATGAAATACTAGAAACATAATCCTAGATAGGGGATATCCTCCCATATATATATTGGTCACACAAATTCCACAAAAACTATATAGGGAACAAAAGAAGATAAATAATGACTGATCGAGCCTCTCGTGAGATGCACGCTCTATCCCACTTAGTCATTGTCGATTCTAGGTTGAGACAACCCACCTACAAATACAGGTCATTCTCTCTAAAAAGACTGAGATCATGCCTCAAAATGTCATAGAGAAATCTGGGGGTACAATATCTATCTCTATTGTCACCATCTATGATGGTATTGGGATCCTATGTCGATCCATCATAGGAAAGAAAAATAGATCACAACCATCCCATTATAGTCCTACTAAAAACCCAAAAATAGATCATAATGGGACCTCCTCATCTCTAGGGTCCCAATGTTGTAAACAGATCATCACGTGGACTTATGATTTGAATGTGACATTACTTTTTCTGAAAAGGGGACTGTTGGGTCTTACCCGGCCCCGGGGTCCACCAACCAAACCCACCGGGTCCAACCCGATGGGCTAGGTCGACCAAACCGACTCAGCTCAGCATGCTAGCTATAGAATAGCATGCATGCACATAGGCTAGTTTGGTCCACCTCAATGCACTGGTTTCTACATCCCGGAGAGGTTAACATGGTTGGATGTCAATTCAGCCACCCCTCCCAAACGAGGACCACAAGACTGTGTGCTACTAGGTTTGACACAGCCCAACCTGCTTGCATCTTCCCATCACCACTCGCGGACATGCCACCACATTCCCATTTGTTTTTGACCATCGAGCCAGTGTATACATTCCTTCAGGTGGTCATGTTGTCATGCGTGTGTCGCTGCCACTTGTGACCCCCCTTATACGAGCTGCCACCATCGCCATATTGTACCATTTTTCAAGATGAATCCACCGTTGCAATCCTCTAGTCACAACATTCATTATCATGGGATCAAATCCATGCCACAATCCATAATGGTGGAATGTAATTCAAGAATTGATGTCTTCTGAAATGGATGGATCCATTAACCACCTTCATTGCTGCACCTCTTTCTTGCTATGTCCATAATAGATTCTCTTTATCGTATCATGGCACCATGAACTGGGAGTTCAACGATCAATAGATCACGAATTTTTGAGACATGAGAAAAAGAAATAAATCCCATGATGAAAGAATGATGGAGGGAAAAAATCTTGAACTAACAAAGGGGAATGGACCTCGAATGATGTTTATGTCGATTAGTGTTCATTTACAATAAAATGGTAAACAAAAAAACACAACAAAGGATAATAAAAATCTATAAAACAACCACCAATAATCCCTTTACGGTAAAACCTAACCTGTAATACACACGACTAATGGATTATTCCATTGGACAATTAATCTACATTTTTCATAGGAATAAAGAACGGGGAATGAAAACAGATTAAAACTCACACCCTACCCTGAGTTTGGATCGGTCGACACAAGGCTTCGATCATTGTTCATGATCCAAGAAGATTCATCATGATCCATATCATCATAAACCCTCAATCATCGTATCATCATTAGCATTCGTTCACCAATGTGATTAAATTTCCATGAGTCTTATCCAGTGATCAAAGGGAAGGATCATTAATCTAATATTATATCCATGCCAATGGTTAAATACGAATGGAACATTTTAGCATTAAATGATTTCCAACGTTACATGTATTTTATCATTACAGTTGCAGAATTGCAACATCACCATGTTGTTTCATTCATGAACTAGAACTGGATGCACCGGTTTATGTTTGGCCCCACCTATATATAACGTCACATTAGAAACTCAACAATGGTTTTATATTTCCAATTCGAGTTCTCGTTCGTGAGTTATTATGATTTTATAATAAAATTATATTCTTTTATTATTTTCTTTACCTTTATGTCCATTTTGGGTCTTCCCACTAGTGACTCACAATGAATAATGTAATGTCACACATAGGGTAAAACTGCCACCCTGAATACAACGATGCCCTCATATTTCTAATTCCTGAACCTGTTTAAGATTAATTTCACTTTTACATAAATTCTATTTAAGCACTTTGAAAAACATAACATATTTTGTCAAACCATTATGTGAACACTGAGCCTCAGAATATCATGACGTCTATGTGCTTGGTTTCATATATTTTCCAAAAAATTTCTCCTAATACCACTCATAAAATTAAAGTCATTACAAATATTTTGAGAGTATTTTTTTGAAGGTTGTTTGAATTAAAATCTTATGTATAGTAGATTTTGTTCGGTAATGAAACACATTCGACTTGTTTTTTGGTTGAAACATGTGTAGTGAAAGGGTCATCCATGGATATTCAGTGAAATGCCCGCATAACCAGGCTATGAATTGTCATTTTGAGTTTTTCCATTATATATAATCATGTATAAAGGGAACTATACTCTTGTGAAATATAATGATTCATCTTTATAATTTTTTCAAGAGAATCTTTAGGACTCTAGTGGAGTGTTTTGTAAGGAAATTAAAATAGTATAGGTACCATTGTTCTTAATTTTCCTTTGAAATTATGAAAATATGGTTGGGAAAACCATAGGATTGTTCATGAATTTGATGATGACGTGATAATGGATGTGGTATATCCTATCAATTAAGGTTTTTATTGGTGTATGTAAAATGGTTTCTCGCATTTTATCAAGTTTTGAATATATAAGAAACATATTCATAATGTGGTGACCGTAGAACACCGGGCATTTGAAAATGAAATGTGACCATTTGAAAAGATCCCACAACCCAGGTAGGTTGAGTTTTAAATATTTATTCTGAGAAAAATATCTTAGTTATGATATTAATTGAGTTATGTAAATTATGAGGTCCTGTGTTTTTTCAGTTTAAAAATTTCCTAAATGAATTTTAATTTTCAATTACAAGATGGGTCAAATCATGATTGAAGACTTAGAATAAGAATTAAATTGTTGGAATGCCTCTGAATAATGTTTATAATTGAGGTATGGGGCTTTTTTCGATCAATGGTTTTACAAATTTTTGAATGGTTTAGTAAATGGAAACCAATGTTTTGGAAATAGGAAGCTCACAACCCATAATGGGAACACAACCAGAGCAAACAGTGCTTCCAGAACTCAATGGCCATTTTGTGGAACATCATGGATTGAAAAACCATGAGAGAGGCTAGAGGAAACCATGTAGGGGCGTGTCTATAATTTTATACCAAAATTTAGTATGATTTCGGAATGATTTTATTAATAGTGCACTACAACTGTGAGGAGGGTGGTATGAGGATTGTACCACCACACAACTAGTGCACAATTTTCCAAATGGTGTGGCCTAACCATAATGTTCATTATGAAGTGTAAAATTATCATTTCTCCATAAAACCTTTTAGAGGTTATAAACCCTTTTCATACAAATTTTATCCATGTTTCACCCCCACAAGTCATACCCTATTTATATATTCCTCAAAGGGATTTGTTCCTCATTATTGGTTCAAATCAAACATTATCAGGTATGTTGGATGACATAAGGTGAGTCATCCACTATGTTAACCAACACTATATTTTTATTTTGATTCCTCTAAATTTTGGTTCCCCAATTATGGATTTTGATTTCCGGTTATGAAATATCATAGTGGAATCAGATAAAAATGTTGTGGTGTTCATAATACCTAGTATGATGATTGGTAAAAATGGAATATTCACTTCACCACATGTCAGATCACTGAGGTACATTTCCATGATGTTATTTTAAATAATTAAGGATATAATTAAAATCATTTACTTATTTTCATTATTTTTTGGCTTTTTTATTATGATCATTGTGTATTTGGGATTTTTTGTTGGATGTTAACGAGTACTAGGTTTTGGATCAAGTGTGATCTGATCAGCTATTGAGGTTTCAAAATTTATTCCTTTATAGTTGTTTTTGTTTATTTTTTTAAATTAGAATATGTAATTAAATAATGTGTTTATAATTTATTAAAATATTGTGGTATTTTGAGAGATAGTATCTTTATATGTCTTAGATGTGCTTGGTTGGGTCTCGACAACTACTCTCGGCCTGTATAATATAAACGGAATGATTCCAAGAGAAAGGTGGGCTGTCGAACATCACCTAGAGTATTTATGAACGTTTATTTATATGTGAATTTTTGGTAATTCCTCTATGGTCAACAAACCATATTTATATTGACCTCAACAAACTACAAAAGATAAAATATTTAATTTCTTAATTAAATGAATGAATTTCAAGGGTTACTAATAGCCCATGTGTGCTAGCTTCATACTTATACTTATCATTGACACTAAGGGTTCCCTGTAAGACTCTCCCATTAACATACACTTTGTGCAGACCCAAACAGGTATTTTTTTAATTTTTTCAAGGATTAGATGATCTATATTAGGATTCCTCTCTAGTATATTTCACATGATGGAGCTAGTGGATACCCTGATATTCGACTAAACCTAATCTAGTGTGTTGGGGTTTGGGTAGAGATGGTTGTAGGTGTTCCATAGAACTTGTACCAAACGTGTAATCATGTGAGGCTTTAGAAGGAGTGGTGTGTTGAGTGTTCATCCACCCTCAATATTTTCTTCATTCCATCACTTAGTTATTATTTTGGTAGCTAGGATTTCTCGAGATGCTTCTAGATGATTCGTTGATAAGCCTATTTATGTGTGATATCATTATAGGGATTTATAGATGTACATTATAGGATTGATTTCCTACATCGTCATGTTGGACAATAACTACATCGGATCTTCAGATGTACTTCCGTGTATCAATATTAAAGGCTTTGAATGGTAAGATCATACCATTATGGGAAGTTCAATTTTTCTCTGGAATTCCTACCATGCTTAGGGTAACATAGGTAGGTTGTTGAGGATGCATTACTACCCACTCCATATAGTCTTAAGGATTATATTAAGCGATCCTAAAGTGATTATATGGATGTTCCCAAGGGTTTGGTGAATGAACCATTACTGAACACACCATAAAAACCTGGGAGTGGGATGTGAAGCCAATTTTATGATTGGATGGAGAACATGTCCGTGGATCTTGACAAATATTCCATTTAAATACCTTTTAATGGTCACCCCTTGGGATTATTTGAGTTGTGATGTCATGAGCACTTATAGATCGGTACATAGGTCTATAACATCATATTATATTTATATGGATTGAGTGGAATTTTTTCTAGGCTAATGACTTTTTATAATATGTCCAAATATAATCTATAATCATTCGTTTTAGTGATTAGAGGTGAGTATGGTTAAACGTAGACATATGAAATGTACCCCCCTATGGTGGGTAGCTTGATCAATGAAATTTATGGAACTTATTAATGTAGGTATCATTGATTAGGTTTACTGAACCATTTATTTAATTAAATATCCATATCTTGAGTGGTGTGTATTACAACTCTATGTCGACTTAATAGGATGTCCAAATGATGAGGATTTCAGACCCATTCGTTGACAATGGTTTCATTCATGTTATTTGTTTCCTTAAAAACATTGATACACCGGTATATATATACATATATATATATATATGTTTATTATATTTATGGTAATATAGAGACACGCATATATATAAATATATTTAGATGATGTGACTTTATTCCAATTCACTCTCGAAAAAATTGTCACTTTACGTCGGCATGGGTTTTATGACATTAACATTATTATTATTTCTAATAGTTATTATTATTATTCTTTTTATTATAATAATGAATATATCACATATACATACAATTAATATTATTAACTATGTAGAATACCAAATTTGTAGTTCCCTAAAGAGTTCTCTACTGACACCCTAATCGAGCCACCATTGAACGAAAGTACTCAAGAAGATATTCCCTTCATTATAGTCACATGATGAGTCAGGATCTTGGTTGAATTAAGCAGGATGGATTGGATATGTATATGGAGTTTTAATATTTGGTTCATCTGAAAGAGAGTGTTAGACCCTTGTAATTTTATATTGATTACTTCTATTATTCATGTATATGTGATTGTCATAGTGAAAAATCAGTGTTTTATATAGGACACAACTGTTCATTTATTTAGTGAATGTCATTTATTTCACATAATAATATTATTTGGATGATGAATTTCATCCAAAACATATTATTTTCTCATATAGATAATATTTGGTTATTTTTTTTATTGTTTTCTCAAATATTATAACGACCCTACCCCACTATATCCAAGATCCAGAGCCATTCATTATTAGATTTGTATGAATGAAAAGAAAACATGTCCCAAATTAATGAATAGTTTAGTATCTTTGTAAAATGATATACAAACAAATGAATTAATTTAAAACATGATATGAATTAAAACACAATAACTCCATTGGATACACAAATATTCTCTATGAATAACTTCGTATTTCAATCATAATTTACATCTTGGGATCCTATGGAAATAAAAAAAACATGAAAGGAGTTACCTCAGATGGTCAATAATGGTAAAAAACCATGGAATATATCATAAATAAATAACCAACAAGGCATGGCGAATAACATCAAACACAATCCATTAAAATATAATCATTAGAGTAATATGACACGGAAAAAATATGATCAAATAATTCAGTATAAATAATCAATGGAGAATCAAACATAACCGTAGATATTCAAATAGTTGATGAATCACCTAGATTATAGATAAATAGACTCATAATTATGTAATGTATAATGAAGAACATACTAAATATATCATTAGGGATTAGACCAACACACCATATATAATCCAGTAATACATAAGCCAATACCCAAAATAGTTTGTCTAAGGAGACCAACTGATGCATCCTTGAGATATTTCTAGACCCAACCATCACATAATAAGTGTAATTCATTCATCATTTTAATGAGATGAAATATAGTCCCAATATAAATACTTATTGATACTAGCATATGAAATGATTATAAAATTCCCCAAACAGTAAATATAATCATAATCCATTATGTGTAATATGATGAATTGTATCGAATTAGCACATCCAAAGTCAAAATAATCATAATAAAATAAATTAAATATGGTGGATGGAATTAGAATATCAAATACTCAATCAATAAAAATATCCAATAATTTGTGTTGACATAGATGAAAATAATCTAATAAAATCAATGAAAATTCCAATGATAAATACCACTTTTAATTTAAATTAATTTATTTAAAATCCCGAATAGTTATAAAAGAAAAAACCCCTTTAAAAATAAATTTTTAAACCTGTAATGTATTCTTGAATGAATTAAGTCTACATGAAATCACAAAATTTATATCATGATAAAAAAATATTCCTTTTAAATTTTCAAAAATGAAATTTTAAAAGAGTATTTTTAAGGAAATTGTGAGAATTAAAAAATTATTTAATTAATTGTTTATTCGTTAAATCCACATAAGGAAATTGAAAATAAAAAAAACAATCAAAATCTATTTCAAATATAATCATATAATGAAAAGACAAATAGCATAAAAGTTTAACACATTGATTGGAAGTTGGTTTAATCATCCCCTTACTAATTTGTAATCGGGGGAAACATATTATACATAAAATTAATTATAATAAAATTAATCATTGAATTAAATGAAGATACATATATTCAAAATATGATATTTCAAATGGAATTATGTAAAATATACATAATAAATAAGGTTTAATAAGAAATATATATCATAGAAATGTTGTGAGATGAGAAACCCATACATTATGTATGAATGCATTATCCACTAGTAATTAATGTCCATGATAATCAAAATAGATTCAATATTTATTTAGATGATAAAATATTAAAAAATATATATTCTTTTCAAATTTTAGTATGTTAATTTATTTACATTTAATTGTGTTGTATTTTCTATGTTCATTTTTATTAGGGCGTCTATTTCGTGGTTGTGTGGTCAGTACCATTGAGTATAAATATAGAAGTTCATGTAAAATGGTAATAACTTATCCAAAATTGATATTATTTAGTTTTAATATCTTTATTAATGTTTAAATGGTCTCAAATATCATTAAGTTATATGGTATTAGGATTATTCCTTAGGTAATATGTTGATTAAAATGTTTTTATTTAATTGTTCAGTTTTTACGACCATCACAAACATGTGTCATTTTATTAATTATTATGTTATTTATTGGTTAAATAACATTATATGACTTATAATATATATATATATATATAAATATTATTTATCCATAATAAAGGTTTTATGGCCATTATTGAATGAGATAATAGAAAATGAAAACTTGTTGTCCAAGAAGGTGGTGAACTGACATATAATGAATGTTGTTTTCATTTTAAAAAATAAAAGGAGGTTAGATGAGATTTTATTATTTATATTACATTATATAGATAATATTCCACTATATATATGATAATAGAGTTACCATGACACAATAAATTTGGGATCTGACTATATGATAAGAAAACAACTGAAATTAAACGTGAATGAAGGATGGTTTTATAACTTGGATATCATTCCCTGGGAATCTTATTAAGTCACATGGATTTGGTATTATGGTAATAAAATCAGGTATTGTATGTGGTTAAGAGTCTTATTATTTAAATTTAGATGAAGTTATACAAGATTCATGTCTTATAAGGTGTGAGGAGAATGGATGTTGAGGGGTTTCATTTATTGGGGAGGAGAGGGGTGTTTTTGATTATTTTATTCATTTATATATTATTTTGGATCAAAACTATAAATAATGATAATCATTGTGTATATTTATAGTAAATAGTAAACTAATGTTCTAAATAATGGATTCTTCTCTAATCCATGTCTAAAAAATTCATGTATTTGGCTACAAATGATAAATTCCATAAATATCTGATTTTGACTATTCACAAAATTTCAACTATTTTAGAAAAAATCCAAGATATAAAAACTAAAATTTTTTAAATATGTATATATAAAAAGATTATTCCATTTTAGGAAAATAGTTGTCTTGATTTGAGAAATTTATTTTTTAATTAAAATCAACCATTATTATAAAAATAATGATTTCAATATTCTATCAAATTTTATAAAACATTGATAAATTACTTATAGTTTCAAAATATTATTATATAATTATAATATAAAAAATTATTAATTTCTGATTATTTTTTTGAAAATTTCTATTATCTTAGATCATTAATTTAATTACATAATTGTTAACAACCATTAATGTTTGACAAAAATCTTGACACATAATTTATCGATTTAAAAACAAATTAGTCAAATTATTTAAATATATCATATTTTCTTTTATGATATACCTATATTTAATTTATAAATTCATCGAAGAGGGTATTATTCTATAGTATATATTACTATTCCTAATGTTCACATTGTTATACTAATGTTCATCATATTATTTAATAGTATACCATTGTTTTAATCAAGGGTTTATAAGAAATAGAAGCTATAAAAGTTGATAAATTTAAAATAAACATACCATGAAATCATGGGGTGGTAAATTATCCCCTCCAAAAATTTCATCCATAAAATTTCATAAATTTCACATCATAAAATGATTTGGTTAGTTTTTATTCATAATTCCATTTGGATCCCCCCTCTCTAATATTATGATTTATCCAAAGTACCTTTACCAGCTGAGTAAACAAATTCCTCACCACCTATTATCTATTGTCTAGAATACGAAAATGCTCTTCACAATAAGTTAAATTAGGATTTAAATATTTTTCTATTAAAATTGATATCTTTTGTTGGTTCTAGAATTTATTTTCATAACAATGTGTGGTGGAACACATCATGTACTTTCAAATGGTTTGGAGGAATTTTCAAATTATAAGCCACATATCTGATTCTCTCTGAAATATAAAAAGTTCTAATGTACCTAGGTCTTAGATTCTCTTTCCTTCCAAATCATTTATGACCCTTCCATGGATAAAACATTTTGAAAATGCGATCTCCCACTTGAAACATCCAATCGTTCCCCCAATTATTGGAATATTAGTTTTCCCTACATTGAGAATCCTTAATACTGGTAAGAATAGTATTTTATAAATATTGTTGTATCCTCCACATTTCCATGGCCAAAAATCTTCCGTTTATAAAATTAATCCTAAAAATTTGGTGTATAACATCTCTTTCCTAATAACACATTATAACGTTCCATTTGAACGCATGAATGGAAACTATTGTTACACAAAAAAATTACCAACATTAATTCCAAACAACTAATACCTTTAATTTTGGGTGAGAAATACATCAAAATATCTTTTAAATATTTGATCGTCCTTTCTAACTGGACATAAGTCTGAGGATGATAATTAGTGCTAAAATAAATATCAGTATCCAAATGATTCTAGAGAATCATCCACAATTTGGATGTAAAATGGGGATCATGATCATACACAGTTGATAGAGCGAAACCATGAGGTATTAATGCCAAATTTATATAGAGTCTTGCAAGGAGATCCAGCGTAAAATCAATACATATAGCCACAAAAATTTTACAATTTTGTAACTCGAAAAAAATAACCATCTTGAATAATTATTTCATCAATTAATTGGTAATTTTTTGACAAAATAAATAGTAATGTCATGCCATTTCTAGGTAGTAATAGTTAGAGCATTCATGAATCCTATAAGACATTGTCTTTCATCCATTACTGGTTGAAAAAATAAACATCTTGATAAATAATATGATATTTCATGCATCATATTATCCCACCAAATACGGTCCTTCAAATATTTTTACAATTTGTGCTTCCATGGTATATGAGGAAATTTGTACTATTATAATTATCCAATAATTCACGTTTTAGCATATTTATAGAGGGAAAACCAAGCCTCTTTCCAAATTCTAAAATCTCATCTTCATTTTTTGATGTCTACCAGTTTCCCATCATTCAGAGATTTAAATTTATTTAGAAAATTATCATTATCATACTGATAACTTCTTATATTTTCCGTTAAATATGGGATGTAATACATCTGACAAAGTAGTGGTTTTTCACCTTCCTTGATAATTCCCATATCCAACATTACTAGATCTACGTAAACAAGATCCCTTTTAGTCCCCATTTTCTTTAGAACTCTGTAATAATTCCTCATCAATTCATCGGCTACCATATTTTCCTTCTCCGGGTGGTAGTGTATTAAACAGTAATAATGATTGAGTAGGTTGATCCATCTCCGTTTCATAATGAGGATTTTATTGTATGATAATTTATATTTCAAAATATTCTAATCTTTATATATATCACATTTATCTGCATAGTTATAGTGTCTTTGTATCATTATGGAAAATATTACAGTTGGTAACTCATTATCATGAGTTATAATGTTCTGTTCATGATTTTTAGCATTCTTTATTTATAGGAAATAACTCTATCAATTTTCATAAGGAAAAAAATTCCATTCTTCGATGAGTAACAATAAATCAAAAATCCATAATTTTTCTATGGTAGAGTCATGATAAGATAAATCACTAATATCCTTTTCAATTCAATAAATTATTATTCACTTTTTTTTATCAGAATATTATTAACCTATTTTTAGGTAATATTATTCAGTAGTTCATCTAATTTGGAGAAATTTTTGAATGAAATGATGATATTAACCTTTTAATGCAATTAAACTTCATCCCTCAGTTATGTTAGTTGGTGTAGGCCATTCTATGTCCACCAATTTAATCAAAGGATCTATTTAGATCCATTATTTAGAGACAATATATACATGAAAAAATCCATTTGAAGCTACAATTCACACTTACAAAACATACCATATATCCATTTTCTTATAAGAGTCTCTAGAACAATTCTCAAGTAGTTATAATGATCCCCATAGCTTTTGGGGTACACCAAGATATCATCGATAAATATGAAATATATTTATCAAGATATTCCATGAATACTATGTTCCTTAATTCCATAAAAATATAGTGTTCATTAAAAAGTTCAAATGGAATTACTGTATACTGGTAATGTCCATACCTTTTTCAAAACCTTGTATTAGGAATATGTTACTTCTTTTCTTACAATTAATGATATTATATATAATGGTAAATCTTAAAAAAATATTTATTTCCGTGAATTTGCTAAATTAAGTCATTAATGTATATAAAATGACACTTTTTATTTATCATAGTAGCATTGATATCCCTATAGTCAATGCACATAATCATAGATCCATATTTTTTCATCATGAAAAGAATATGAGATCCCCAACGTGAAACATTAGTGAATATAAATTCGTTACAACTATTTTAATCTAGTAGTTTCTTTGAATCTATTAACTCCACCATAAATATTCTATAATAAGTATTTGATATAACTCAAGAATCATATATTAGATCAATTGAAAACTCGATATCCTATTATTGTGTATGTTCAAGAAATTACTCTCGAAATACATCAATGTATTCATCTATAATATGAAAATTCTAAATTTGAGGATCTCATTTTTATCAATAGTTTTTATTTGCACTTCTTCTCTAAGAATCTCCTTTAGAAGAGGTGTTGAAGGTGGATCAATATATGAATTAGATGATGAGGTCTCCCCAATAAATACAATTAGTTCCACATCTTCATAGTGAATAATAATTTCCTTCTCTTTGAAATATTTTTTTATTATATTTTGAAATCAAGTCCATATCAAAGAATATAAAAATATAAACCATACATATTCATTTTTTTATCAAATTGGCCATTTATATGTGTCATAATATTAACTTCATGACACATATTTGTCTCAGTAATGTTTAAATTTGGAGTTTGGACTAAAAAATAACTTGTTAAAGTGAATTGAAAATAAATATATTTAATAAAAAATAAGGAAGATATAAATTAATGAAATCTTCTATAACAAAATAAATATTTAGCTAAATTTTAGGATATGATAAAGGTACCTTCCATAACATGATTAAGAATATCAAGGTCAGTTTTGATGACTTTATATGTATGCACTTATTCCCATGTCATTTTCTAGGGAAATTTTATTTGATGTCCAGGAAAATCATGAGTATGGTTTTACAAATAATTATAGATGAAGCATTGTACATTGTCAACATCATTCATTCCATTATAATAATGGGCCTGGTTGACTTTTTTAACTTATTGTTAATAAACTACAATTCCCAATAGGTATGTACCATGATCATTCCATCCACTTTAATTGCATGTTGGAAATTATATTCTTACTTTATACTATTTTTTAATATTTCTTTTCCTAGAGTATTCAGTATCCCTCCTCTTATCGTGATTCCTTATATAGCCATATGGCTTGTAAAATTCATTATCCATCTTTACATTTAATGAATCTAAATCCTCATATGATGAGAATGTATAAGAGATTAGTTATCATTATAGAACAGTATTAATACCAACAAATAAATGGTCAATATTTTTATTGGTTTTAAATATTTGATTTGTGGTTTGACCCGATAACCATATAATGTCGGATTACTAATTAGGGAAATTTTCAACCAATTTCTGTCCCAGAGTCAAGAATTTTCTCCCCATATATACTTTTTGTTTGTGAGGATATATTTTTACATGAAATTTTCATTAAAATTGTTCCATTCCATATTTTCAATTTATTCATTCTCCTTTGTGTTTTTAATTAATTACCAATATTGATCCAAATATCTTGAGATACGATTAACTACGATGATAATATTATTATTTTTGTTACATCCCAGATAGAGAAATATTTTCTCTATTGAAAATATCCATTTCTCTGTGAAAAATTTGATTTTCGTCCAATTTATTAAATGAGGTTCTTTATGTATGATGTGGTCTAAAATTTTTACATTGCATTTTGCATCAAACTACTCGATGAAAGTTAATTTTTTTATCATAACCTTGGTCAATTGTCACAAAATCCTTATAAGTATTTCCTCTCCAGTTTTAGCTCCATCACCAACTTCATTATATTTCATAAGAGGGAAATATGTACATGGAACAAATATATTGAAAAAATATTTCATTCCATACACAATGCACTATTTCTAATGGAGGGTATATAATAGATTAGATTATTTAATTTTAAAAATAGTGAACTAACAAATTATATAACACTAATCTCAAAATATAATCAAGGTATCTATGTGGAAACTATCAATTTCAGTTATAGGGTTATATTTCCCAAATATATTTTTCCTTAAATATACATTCCAATGTTCTACTAAACATTCTCTAATACCAACTCAAATGACACCAACCAAAATCTCCTTGAGCTGGTACCATTCCTTATTACATTGGTAATAAGTATCAGAAATCACATCCCTATGGACCTAATAGTTCATTATAATTGGAGAAATAGACACAAACATAAACCTTAAATTGAATCATGAAATTAAATACATCATAATGAATCCATTGGAGACACCCCTTTTCTCTTAGATTATCCCTGTATGTTTAGCATAACATCAATCCTAGAATCATGGGGAAAAATAAATCATATGAAAGGGATACACTCATACGCTTAGTAAGGGTAACTATACGATGTAATATATCATTAATAAACGTTAAAAACAAGGTTATGGGAATAAGTAAAAATATATTACATTAAATCAAAATATTCATCATAATAGGGAATCAATAATTGAGAATCAAGAAATTAAATATAAATAATCACATAAAAATGAAACATATCAATAAATATTATATAAGTGAAATAATCACATGGATTATTAATAACTAATATCACAATGAGGAAACACATAGTTCAAGACATCATAAACTTAAATTCATGGATTCTTCCAAGACACCATACATAATTAGATTTTACATCATCCAATATCCAAACTAGTATGTCTCAAGAGACCTACCAATTCATTGATGGGATATAGCAGGCCCCAACAATAATATATTTATTCCAATTCCTTCCTCCTATGAATGGGGTGAAGAATAGTGGACATATACATTTATATTGAAACTAGAATATGAAATTATAATTAAAATCCTAAAAAATAAACATAATCATAAACCATATTATGTAATATGATGAATGGTGTCAAATTAGAACATCCACGGTCAAAATAATGATTACAAAAATAATATTGATGGAGTCAAAAATTATGAAACACAATTATCCAAAATATCAAAAAATATTTGTTGAAATGGATGAGAATACTCTAATAAAACCATTGGAAATTTCTTGAGAGAAATACCACTTTTATTTTGAAATCATTGAAAAAAAGATGTGAAATTGAAAATAAAAATTTCATCAAAAATATAATTTTAATCATGAAAGGGATTCCAAAATGCATTCAGGTGTAATGAAATATGTAAAATGAACACATTGCATATAAAAACCAATCATTTTTTATTTTGAAAAATACACATTAAAAAGAGTATTTTGAAAAGATAGTGTGAGCATTAACAAAACAGATCAATTTTATGTATAAACATTAAATAAAGATTAATCTAGTGTAAATACAACATTTGATAAAAAATTAATTTCCCATATAATCATAGGATGAAATAATAAATAGAGTATAATTTTAACCAAATTAATGGAAATTGGGTTAAATACTCCCATACAACATTGTAATCAGTCAGACCCTATTCCCCATAAAAATAATGATCATGAAATGATTAATTGAATACCATAAAATAAAGAGATTCATGATATGATATATTAATTGTAATTATTTACAACATAAAAAATAAATTTGTGTTTAATATGGAATAAATCTCACAAAAGAAAAAAGTGATACGAGGAACCCTTACATCATTTTTGAAAGCATTCTACAGTTTTAGTTAATGACCTCGATAATAAAATTATATTTATTAATTAAATAGTTTAAAACCTATTAATATTATATTTTATTAACTATAATTTTATTATGTTCAAATATGTATATTTATATGATTTATAATGTCAATTTTCATCGTTGTGAGAGTATTTTCTTCATTGTTTTATATTATGTTCTCTTGAGTATAAATATGGTATTTCATGAAAATTGAATTAAATTCCCTAGAAGTGATATTATATAGTACTGATTATCATTAATAAAATTAAATCTTCTCATATTTCATTTGTTTATAAGTTATGAGGATGATTCATTTTGTAAAATGTTGATGAAAATGACTTAATTTATTTTGGCATCTTTTATGGCTACCAATATCTTGTGAAATTTTATTAAATATTATGTTTATATATTGTATTCAAAACATGATATAACATATAATATATATTAAAATCTGATTTGATCATAATAATGTTTTTGGGGAAATATTTTAAGGTTATAATGGAAAATTAAATTATTTCATCAACAATAGAACTGAATCGACACATGACATTCAATGTTTTTATTTTTAAAAATAAAAACAAAAGAGATAAGATTTGATTATCGATATTCAATAAAAAAAATTACATTCTAAGATATATATATATATAACTTGTGTAGTCGTGAAACTTTTTATATTTCATGTGTGATGAGTATAAGAAAATAAATGTAAGTAAAGGGAAAAAGGATGATTTTACCTCTTGGATATAATATCCTTCATATCCACATTAAGACACATAAACTTTATTTCCTAGTAACACCATTAGGTCTTGAATTTTAGGATGATCATTGGGCAGGTAATTTGGTAGATTTTGGAAAAAATAAGTTGTTATAAGGTTCAAGGAGAGGGGTAGGTGAGGGGTGGTGGTAATTAGGGGAGGATAGGGGTCTGTGAGGGGTCGAATTTATATGGGGAGGATAGGGGTGTTTTTTTGATTATCTAATTCATATAGTTTTTATTTTGGATATTCACTAACAATAATTTTGATTATTGTGACTATGTATAATAAATATAGAATGTGACCTATAAATAATGTGTGTTTGTATTATCCATGACTCCAAAATTCCAATATTTGTCTTAACATATTAAATACCACAAATTATTTTATTTCACTATTCACAAAAAATAAACTATTTCATTAAATTACCAAAAATATACCATAACCATTTTCTGATATATAGAATTTAAAAATGGTTGAAATATTTTAACATAGTTTTCTAAATATGATAAATATTATTTCAATTTAAATTCCTCATTTATTTTGAAAAAATATATATTTTTATATTTACACCAATTTTATGACACTTTGAAAGATTAATTATGTTCAAATAAAATTATCATATAATTAAAATAAAACAAAATAATAATTTATGATTCTATTTTATTAAAATATATTTTCTATGAAATATTTATATTAACTACAAAATATAAAATTTAAATTTACATTTCACAAAAATACCAACACTAAATATTCCATTTATAAAAAATTTATTTTTCTTATTCTATGATATAAATATATCCTATTTTCATTGATGAGTTACCTAAATTTTATTTATACTTTTATAAGTAAGGTTTTTATAATAATTTCTTTATTACTATTTCTAATGGTGGAATTAATATTCCTACGACCAAGATAATATTTAACATTCCCCCACAGTTTTAATCTCGGTGTTGCATGGATCAGAATATATATAAGATGTGAAATTTAAAAGAGACTACAATTAAATATTATTATGTTTTAAATATGATGTCATAATTAACCCATTTAAACACTATATGCCCTTGTTGCTAGAAATAAGCCTATACATAGGAGTATGATCACTTGAGGCCTTCAGTGAATTAGATCAAGTTACCAAATTTGTGGAATATTGGATGCGATATTAAAGTCTTCTCCTATCTTTGAAAACTTTAGTTTTATCAAATTCATCAATAAATTCATATTTAGAAAAAATGTTCCCATGGAAATAATTTTATTGTATGGGAATGGTCACACATGATATATTTTCTACAATAATTAGTTCCTTTTATGTATTTAAATATATTCCTCAGGTTTAAATTGTGTTCCTTCTAAATTTTAGAATATACCAAAAAAATAATCAAATAACACATCCTAAAATTTATCCCAGAACTCATGGAATACAACATTAATAAGGTACATTAATGTATAATTCTCATAATATAACCCAAATTACATAACGACAGACTCATAATTCCTATTTATATTATAAATTTTATTCTTCATAATATCTTCCTCCTTCATTTTAAAGTAATGGTACCCAACCTGAGGTTAGTCATCAAAAAATACTATGTTCCCTAGATGTGATCACAAAAATAATCAATATTTGACAAGGAATAGCTGTTTGAAATAGTGATATTTTTAAAGGATTTATAACTAATAAAATGTCTTATTGAACCATATTTTATCAAAAACTAATATTAGATCACCAAACGCAATGTGTTAGGTTCAATAAAACCATTATCTAACAACTCGTGTATCTTCTTTTTAAAATCTAAAATTTCAACTTGTGTCATTCGATAAGAGAATTTAGAAATAGGATTAGCAATAAGAACTAATTAAACATTAAACTCATCCTTCTGATTTTGAAGAACACTTATTAATCCATTATTAAAAAAATTCATATATTTATTCACTATTTTCACATCACTAATTTTAATAGATTCATTCTATTATAAAAATAAGATCTTTGTAAGTATCATTGTCTTATATAAACAATTTCTCAGCATCAATTAAAGTTAACAACAGTGTGAAATCACCGAAAAAAATATTTATTTACTCTATAATATATTAGATAATGATAAAATAAATTCCAGTCCACAACCAAACTAATATCATCATATAATACAGGCAGTTCAATGAGATTTATAGGAAATACCATCACCTTGATAATGATATTATGATTCCTATAATAATTTATTCTAGTTAATTTCACAATTTTTTTTACCAAAAGTAATTTATTATTTTTCATGTGGTGACATTTCAATTTTACAGAAAAATTATTATAAATTAAATTATTTAAATGTAAAAAGTCAAAGACAGTATTGTAATTATTTGAATAAATATATAATGTAGCTATCACCACTTCATTTAATGTAACAACATCAAATATATTATTTGTAAATGACTATTATATACATTTCTTTTTATTATCATAATGATTTCCATCATGTAAAACTAACTTTACACAATTTTTAGTATAATGTACAACTCATTTAAAATAAAAATTCTCAGAATTGGATAGATAACTATTACCCATTTATAAAAATTTTCAGTAATATTTTCATTAAATTAATGAGCTTAATTACCAAACTGATGAAACCAATAGTAATTTCTAAATTAAAAAAAACAATTCCATGAAATGTTTTTTACTAGACATTGATCATTTTAGGGATTTACCTTCAGTCTTAATATCTATTTGATTCTCCATTTCTAGCAACATTTACTTTTTCTTTACTATTTTATTATCTATATTTTTTTAGTAAAATACCTCACAACTTTATCAGAACAACAACCCAATTTCTCATAACATTTAAATTCTACTATAGACTAAGTTTTTTGTAAACATTGTTTCCACCCTGGGTAGAATATCTTTATTTTGATATTAGTGACCAAACGTTTTTAAAAAAAATGAGACTTATACGAAAGGAATGATCCATAAAATTGATGCAAAAGAAAGTTACAATAGTATCTAGGAGGAAATTCAATTTTTATTAATTTGGAAATATGCCATAAGCTCATCAGGAAAATATAGGAAAAATATATGACTATCTCTTGTAAACCCTATATTTATGAGTCCATCTGCAAGATAATCGAATTCCTCAAATTCTTGTGTTATGAATTAATTTATTTATAAGAGTATTTAAAAACATTAGATCAATGTACATATAATCATCTCTGAGAGGTGAATGTTTCTGGTTATCATAGATTTCACCAAAGTGGTAGAGTCACACTCGAACCATATGTTTTTCTATACCTATTAACTTTAAAACTCTAAAATTTTGATGAAAACCATATTTTTTGGGTTTTAAAAAATATGATGTACCATAAGGAACATAATTTTATCTTGTGAAACCACTGTTATGATCTCTAAAAACAGCTTCAATGAACATAAATCCTAGGTTTCCTCTAATAGACCCCTCGTAGTTAAATTTAATCCATCCAAAAATGTCATCTTCTAAGTAACATCAAAAGTACATAAGGGGTTTTGATGTTACCTTCAACAGTATGGAATATCATAATTGGTAAGACATGGAAAAAAAATTTACGTAGGCCATACCGAATAAAATATGAATTTTTCACTACAGTAATTATTTTTCTTTTGGATGATTGAGAACTAAAAGTGGCATCTTTATTAATCATCTTAATAATACAAAAATAAATGACAATAATTAGCTCTACACTGGATACATTAAATATTTTTATCGGTTTTTATAATGATATAGATTAACGAAATATTTTAGGTGATTAGTGATTGAGTTTACATGTGGAAGATAAGCCTCCAATATTTTTAAAATAACATTCCATACACCTAAGGATGTGTGAAATTTATGGAAAATATAATCAAAATCATTTATGATCTAGTGAAAAAATAGCTCATGATATGAGAGAGATAAAAAAATTTTGAATTCTTGAATGAACATCAATTTATCTAAAATAATACATCTAAACAGAGTAAATGTAGAATGTAAATTTCACTTTTTTCATGAAGAGAATCCAAATATAAATAAAGTAAATCTATTTCTAATGAAATAATTAATAATTGAGAATTGCATCCATAGTTGGAACCCATATTATAAAATCCTCCAAGTTTAAATAGAATAATTTTTATCATTTAATCTAACATAACCAAAAATGGATTCAATGGAGGCAATTTGATCTTTGACGGTTGTACTGAAAACACTTGAGAGTATTATTTTGAAACTATTCTGGGTTGAAAATTCAACAAAATTCAAATTTAAAGAATTGTATCTCCCAAATAATTTTTCTCTTAGAAAAACCATAGAGAATGATTTTTTGTGAAAATTATTGTTGATAAGGTGATATTGAATGGATTATTTTAAGATGCATAAATTTATAATAAAAATACCACTAAGAACATCTGACCTATTATATTTTATCAAATTAAACATGATGAACCTTCTTCCCAGTATTCTTAAATTCTATCAAATTCATAATGATGGTGTTATTTCTATAAAGAAAGAAATAATTCCATTTTTAGACAATAAAAGAATAATTTTCTAAATGATGATGTTCTCCAAATGGAAAAATCTTCCTACCATTGAGAGAGACATACCTTTACAAGATGCCAAGTGTCTTCAAAATTTGATCAAAATATGATTTAATTGATATTGATGGGTCTTCCATAAAACATGGTAACCTTTAGGTAGACGAATGGAAAATTACCTTACATGATTCCTAGATCTCCATTATTGTTCAATTTTCACGGTGCACAAAAGTTTTACCAAGTAAGATAAAATATTTCTTCCATATAGTCTCTTACCTTGAATATTTTCTAGTATTAACGGGTGTATATTTCATGTTGATGACATATATCTTATCTGCCTCACTGAGATGAATAATCTCATTATTATAAAATATATTTGATTGGGGATATAAACATATGGAATCCCAAATGGTATTTAAATAATGATTATCCCCCATATTGAGTAGAAATATACACGGATAATGTTCTTAAAAATAAAAGACAATGATAGTGATCGTGTCTCCTTTTTTGACACCTAATGAGAATGTGAATCAAGCCTTTATAAATACATTGATTAGAACTAAAATGTGAGAAGATCCTAAAAGAGAATTCTGCTAATTAAAAAATCTCATTTCAATACAAACCATTTAATGGATTTCCAATGAAACCCTAATATATGATATAAATGGATTTTCTAAGATCACTATTTAATGAAATTTTACCTCTCCATGTAGTTTTTATGATATTATAGACGCATTACGAGGAAGTGATGATATTTTATTTAGTGTATAATTTAATTATTGAGCAGAATTGGTATGATTTTATTAGTGTCCAAAATTTAATCTAGAACATAACAATACAGTCTTGTTATTTTATCATAGTTAGCAACAAGATCATCATCTTTCACACCAATTCAAAAAATAATCCTCTAGTTAAAAATATATATTTAAATATTTCCAACGAAAAAATATCCTCAAATTGACCTCATTTCCTGGAATAAATATACTCTTTTTCTCAGATATTCATAACCAATGACCATAAACAATCAACTTCATCTTCAACATTATAAACTAAAAAAACTGCCATTTTGGAATTCTGAACACCACATGGATTCAAATATATTTGATAGAGAATTGATCCATCCTTCACCTATTAATAGAAATAAACATCCACAGAATGATGGTTTATGTTTCAGAAAAAATCTCTACTATAAACTATATTCTTTATTATTGATCAGGTAAACCTCTATCTAGGATACCACAACCAAATATAGATTTCTTTAACTAAGTCATTTCAAAAAAATTATTAGTTAGATTTAATTACAAAAATTACAAAATTTTAATTGTGAATGATATTTTCCCCTTAGTTCCTTCCTACTAAAACATAGTTATTTAGTTTTCACTAAAACATTCTTATCGAATTGAGTTTTTATGAATAAAATGGTAATCTTAAAATTCTTATTTATTTTATCTTCACCATAAGCTTATATATTTCATGGCCATGATCATAAAATTTTTCTAATATATAAAATTATCTAAAAATATTATATGAAAACAATTTAATAGACCCATCATTCAATATTACTTATTCTAGTGTCTTGATACTAGAATTCTATTTCATAAATTCCCAAATATATTTCAGTTTTAGTACTTTAGAGAATAATATTATATCTCATACATAACAAAACTATATTTTAATGTGGAAACATATAATTAATAAACATTGTTTCATAATAAACCTCATTTAATATGAAGCATGTTTTCTATCCATGATAAATGTTCATGAAATTAAACTTCACATATTCATTGTTCTTAAAAATCTACAAACCCTATGAAATATTTTTTTAAAAATTGGATGGGCATGAAATTCATGGTAAGAGATATAAAAATAAGAGATTTATTAGTATATTTACAATAATATACACCCAAGCTATATTTATGTTTTTGTTTTGTAAAAATTGATAATATGTAATAAAACATTTAAAAATGATGAACATTCAATTTTTTAATCAAATAAAACTATTAGAACACATATAAGTAAAATACAATAAGTATTCGGAAACATAATGAATCACAATAATAAATAATTTTAAATATATGTCATATTTATTTGGATCCCAGATAATTAAATAAGAAAAACCTTATGATAACCTAATACTTATTTCCTATTAATTCAAGTAACTCAACCCACATCATTGTAGCATTATGAGGGTTCAACCATTGTATATTCTATATTGGGATTTCCTAATGCTATCTGGTTGAACCAATAAAATAAACTATATTAGGATAACTCATAATATATACTTTTTCCAACCCCTTATAGTAAGATATTTAGAGCTCAACCATTTTTCATATAATGATCTAGTACCATATTATGAATTTATAATTTTATTATTACTCTTTTTAATTAGAAAATATTTGAAAAACTATTTTAAACATGTATTAAAAATAGTTATAGGCATCAATATATAATTTTTTTAAACACCCAATTTCAAAAAAAATACCTAGAAAAGTAGGATGTGGGATTTCACATGAAGAAAACATTTTTTTTCTAATTAAATAAAAAAAAAATTATTTGTATCAGTGGTGGTAAAATTCATGTTCACATTATACTGTAAAATATAACATTAAATTTATATTTTGTAAAGAATGTCAAATATTCCATATAAGGATTCATGTTTTTTGAAAAACATTTAAATAATGAAAAAAATATCCATTATAAATCTGTCATTTTAGTTTAATTATATTCTTAAAATATTTTGAACATTTTTGAATAGTATGAAAATGAGAGATAGTGAAAATAATTTGAAAGACTATTTTCATTGAAGATAGGTCACTTACAAGTTTGGAAATATTTGAATATTAATCCCCATGAAAGAATAAAAATTAAAAAAAAATTAATATCAACAGAATAGATAAATTCAATATATAACATTTAAATTGGGGTATCTATATATAAATCATGAACTAATATAGGTTTCATCATCAGAATTTTCCTCAATGAATTGAAATTATGTTAAATTCAGTTTCACCAAAGTCTGAAACATCACATATACTATTTATATTCTTAAATAATAAACATTTGATAATTATTAACTAGAATAAGTCCATTTTTATGTCTATTATTATATTTATTTTACCTCATTACATTATATTTTCCATTTTAAAATCATATAAGTTCACTTCAAGTGTCATGATGGTATGCAATGTGTGTATCAAAAATGACTTTTGTTGGTATTGTTTATCAATGTGATCAAAATTTAAATGACTAAATATTAATAATAGGGAAATAGTTTTCATTTTCATACATTTATTATACTTTTAAAACAAACCATGAATGATTTTTATGAAAAATGATCTTTGATACAATAATGGATATGGTAGGTTGTACATTTGTTGGTGAAAAATTTAATTTTTCAACATTCCTTATGGAGAGAGGGAATGTATTATTTTATCATTGGATAATTACCATCATATAATAAATATTAATTTTAAAATATAATTATATATATCATACATATTATTTTATGATGAAAAAATGGTCACATTGTTTGGTGGAGGTGGTAGTGCACACGTACACACAAACAACGTTAAAATTTTTTAGTGAATGAAATTGTACGATTGAAAATGAAATATTTTTTTCTGAATGATAAAATTATAATTATTATAACAATTTTCACATATATAAATATATCACATATATTCCTCAACAATATCCCCGTTAACTTCCATATAGAGTGTTATTGAAAAAAATACACCACTTTGCAAGGCAATTTTCCCCCATACACAAGATAGAGGTTAAATTATCCCACACAAAAGGATATTTAAAAAGGTGTAAGTGATGTAATAATTCAATTTGTATAATTATCTTCTAAAATATAATAATGATACATTAAATCCATCATTATAAAAATATATGAGAGGAAATCATGAATAATAAATCACATCAGTTCGTGGGGTGATATTATGTTTTATACACGTATAATGGTTTCATTTCCATTTTGATAAAAAAGGACATGGATTTATGTTATCAAATTAGTATAATAGTATCTTATTATATAAATGATACTTGTGCAATTAAATCTACATAATTTAATAATGTTTTATATACATGATAGAAAGAATAAAATATAATTTTTTTATTTTATCACGATACATATTTTTCACCAAACAACCTTAGGTAAGCATGAAATCCACGATAATATGGATTTGTTATCCAAAAATTAGATCTAAATTGTTGGATGGAAATTAAATATGGTGTATCGATAGGTATTTTAAATGCCTAATTTTTTATGTGTGTGAAATTCTTAGGAGAGGGGGTGGCCCCATATATGTTAGGTGAGTTGCACACATCTAATTTTTTTATCAAAAAAGGTGAACCCATATTTTTCTCATGAAATATTAACACTAATTGACCATTACAAAGACATATATGATATATTATAAATATATTTACTTAAAACATAATTTTTATTTTTTAAAAATAATATTTTATTTATTATCGTTTTAATTTATACCCCAGGTACTACTGATGAGACATCAACCATGGTAAAATGTGTTTACAATTTTTCCTATTCATTATGGAAGAAATTATTTTGAACATATTATTGAATATAAATTATTCTGAATACAAATAAGGAATACATTTTTAAATTTTAAATATACAAAATTTATTGGTTTTAATTTAAAATTGGGCATATAAATGCAATACAAAACGATTTTTTAAGAAATGTATTTTTCATGAAAATGATGATATAATATTAACTCTGCTATTTAGTATTATCATTTTATGAAATTTAAAATAATAATAACTGATAATATATATATATATATAACAATTATAAGTTATGGTTTTTTAAATTATTAAAATAAGGGGACGTTTTTACACTAAAATTAACTACAGATGAAAAACTTATTTTCAAAAACAAAAATAAAAATATAATAAAATCCGAAACAAATTAAATGTTTCTAAGTTGATTAAAGATAACTAAATAATAATAATAATTTTTTAAATTTTATATAAATCTTAGTGTGAATTTAAAATTACTCCTTTTTTTAAAAGAAATGATACTTTTGTTGAAATTAGTATTTTAGACAGCTCATCGAGAAATCAATGTTGTCTAAAAAAATTCCTAAAAACATCACCCTATGATGTTTTTTATTTTTTGATATCGAATATTCATTTTTTTTATCAAATTCATATTTAAAAATATATAAATTAAAATTATAAATACAACTTTTTAAAAAACTGGTTACGTTAAAATTATTTCTTTTTTTAAATTTATAAAATAAATAAAATTTTATTATAATTAATATAACTACCTATTTCAAACTAAATAACATGAAATTGAATTATTACATTGTTACATGGGTTATTATAGAATATTTCAAATAATATAAATCGAGGTTTCCCAGATAGGTAGAAAAATCATTTTGTGCAATAAAGGTGTTGTATTTGTAATGAAGAGATAATATATCATTCAGATAAAAATAATAAACATATAAAAAATCAGTGAATAATTGAAAAATGATATAATGAGAACATAAAGGTATATTATAAATCATTTCAATGATTTATCTACATGAATTTTCCAAAAAAAAAATCTATTTTAAAAAATTTATTTATAAGAAAATTTTAGAAGAAATATGGTGAAATGATATATTAAAACAAGATAAACCCAACACATGTTTAAGCTATGATAGTCCCCTGACCTTTAATACTATTATTTATATCATAACATTTATTGTTATTGTATCGTATGAATATGATTATTGAAACCATAATAAAAAAAATTTCATTTTGTTAATTTAAGTTATTATTATTCAATTATTAAAATTAAAATGTATTTAATGATATTTTATAATTTTAAAGTTGATAGATAAAAATGTTTAATTAACTAATCCCAATTTTATTTTGATTCCATTATTTTTATTATTATTATTTTATATTTTTTTATATTACATACATAAATATAGAATGAATAGAAATGTATTTGTTAAAATTACATACAACCAATGCTGACCACCAGTAGATATAATGAGAAGTAAATCATTGACAATGTCCTCCTAGGATAAAAAGCTATCCTTTAAGGATAATTTTCAAATGAGGTAAGAGAGAGAGTATATATAAATTTAATGAATTAAAATTAACTTTTAGATATCATAATAATATTCATATTTTCAAAAATTATTATGTTTGAAAAAGTTATATATAAAGAGTAAAATTAGGACAAATATAAAAAGTGAGGATTGTGTGATTACATATTTTAAAAGGATACTCCATTACTATGGGACTAAAGACAGAGGTGTTGTGAAAGGATGATTCGAGAACAACCCAAATCATACTAGGAGTATTAATATTAAAGAATTAGTTATATATTGTGATCTTATAAGATTATGGTAAGTGTATTTCCAAGGGAAGTTAGTGATGATATTTATATAATAAGGTAGAAGTATTTGTAGGATAAAATATTAAATAAATTATTATTTTATATTTATACATTTTAATATTCATTTTTTGGCATTATGAATTTAATTTGATTTATATTAATGTTTTGGTTTTTAATCCATTTACACTAAAATTATAATGGTATATTAAAGTTTATCTAAGAAAGAAAAATGTTTGTTTAAAATTTTGTACATAGAATTTTTTAATATATATTTTAATATTTAGTATTGAAATATGATATAATTATTTTTAACGAACAATTAATCATGTTAAATATTTTTCTGGGTTGATGAAACCATTTTATATTATATTAGATTTTGATTGATTCATATATGATTTAATTAAAAAATTCATTTTACCTGAAAACAATATTTATACTACTCACACTAAAATATTGGTTTTCTATAATATTAATGTAAATTCAACTGAATAAGAAATAACATTGATCCTAAAATTGAATTATATTTTATTAAAATATGTATATTATATATGGGATTTTATATTTTGATGTTAAAATTATTATTCATTACAAAATCTATTAAATTAAACTTTATCAAAATTTAACATATCTGTTATTTTAGACTCAAACTTGTATATATATTTTTACCATTATAATAATTTTATTTCAATAATTAATTCCTAGAAACTGATTTATATATTTTCTTTTCAGTGTCTTATTGGTTAAATTATTATTCTATAGGTATGATTACTAATCTAATGGTCATGTAACTAATCATAATTATCAGATTACTATTATAATGCTATAATTGGTTATAGACATTCTATGTACAACTGATATTTCATTTTATTCATCATTCATTTTAATTCAACTCACATATCTATTTTCTTAATTTTTTTAAATTTTGATAGGAATAATATTTTTTTGTTTCATTTTACAATATTTTATAGGGGTGTAAATTTTTAGGAAATAACAAGTATCAACATTTTTATAATATAGTAATTTTATATTTCTATTTTTATTATATAATTTTACAACTTTTAGTTTTATTGGGATTATTTAGTATCTATATGTGTTGATTTAATTTATTGATATAATTAATCTTTTTTTACTAAATGGTACATGTTTGGCATACTACAATATATTATTATACGTGAAACACTATGTATTCACAAGGAAATTTCGAAATTAAAAATTATTGATCATTACAATCTAACCCATTTAAAAATTTCATCCATAAAATTTAACCTTATATTCTCAGTTGTGAATAGATGAGGGTACTACATTTTCATTACATAATCAGGTTCCCAGGATTCCACTTCAATCATTTGGTTTTAGAAAATTAAATTTTTATGGTGATTTCTCTATTTATGTATAATAATGTCTAAGAAGTCTAAAAAATTCACTGTTTAATACTGATAAAAATGTTCATTCCCAATGTTTTCCACATCCAAATTTAGATCAAGTGATGGATCATATATATAATTTCATAGGATTGATACATCGAACACATCATGGAATTGGTATAGCATTGGAAGACATTCTAGTTGGTAGAGTATAAATCATATCTAATAAAGGATATCAAAGGGGTGAATGTAAAAATGTATGTGATTTAAATTCTTAATAGACCTCCTAAATATCTTACATGATTGTATTTAAAGGATCACTTTTCATCATACTTTAATCATTGATTATCTTCATAGATTATCATTAGAAATATTTTATGAAATATTAATATCATTAAAATGTAGTTTAATGGGTTGATCATTCTCAATAATTTGATGTACAAGTTTGAGTTTATGAAGACTATTTTCACTAAAATCATCCCAAAATAAAGGAGGTCTTCATCTCTTCCCATATTGAAATTCATATGGGGTCATCTGAATACATTAGTGTAATATGTTGATATATGAGGAATAAAAAAACAAAATTTAATAATCCAAAGGTCCTTTGATCTTTATCAAGATTGATCTCAATATGTTGTTGAGTTTCAAAATGGTCAATTTATATTTGAAATTATCATATATGTGATATTCTACACAAAATTTTCCCACAATGTTTAGGTAATATTGAGGAACCCTCTTGAAAATAATGATGAGCCTCAGATCATGACTAGAAAAGATAAAAAATTCAACCTCATGTTTCTTCACTACATACTTTATTTTTATCATTCAATGTTTTTTGAAAGATATATCATCCCAAATTTGAAGTAATTGAGTATACATTATGATTCAATACAGCACAACCCATATAGTGTTGTCACCTAATGTTTTCTTCTGAATATCCTTTATAAATTTTATGGTGATGTTGTATCATTCCCATGGTGATATGTGTAGTGGTTCCATTTTCCATTTAGTTATTTGATTCTCATATTTGACATACATACATATTATGAAAGTTGATGTGTACTGAAAAATATTCTTATTCATAATTCCCATTACAAAATATTTCAATCACCTCAAAAAAATTGGTATGATGATATGTGAGAATCCCCCAACATCTCTTTCTTTATCTTTGGTGATGATGTAACAACTTCTATTATTCTATTTCAAATGAGTATATCTTTTTAAAGTATGAATTAATTAATCTTCCCTGTATTTCGTTCTTACCTTAATATACACCTCCAAATAATCCCTTTATCAATTATTTTATACTGAATATATCAATATGAAATCATTTGGGAATGGTATTATTTATTCATTTACTTGATGATTTTATAAAACATAATTTTCATATCTATAAAGACAAGGTTCTAATAAATCATCATCATGGATATAGTAACATGTTTTTCTATGAATATTAGCTATATTATAAACATTTATGGGATATTAAGGAATTGAACAATCACAGTCATGCACTAATTGTAGCCATCACCATTGATGCATGTTCAACTGAAACTAAGTGAATATATAATTTAAATTGATGGGATCAATATATGTGTCAATATTATCTTCATATATGTAATTCCAAAAAAATACAATGACCATAATTGAAACTCCAAATAATTTTATGGGAAATTATACTCATGGATCGTATGTTTTTTGATTATTTATTAATCATTTTTTCCTTTGGAATGTTATAAAATATGTTGACTTATTTAAATAATCCACAAATATCACAAACCCATATAATCATTATGGGAGTGTGAGTAATTTTTCAGTGATTATCCCTTTCCTGATCACATTGAATCTTCCCTCACATCATTCCATCTCAAAATAAATTACCCCATTTTTAAACTTATTTAGCAGGAAAAAAAGTATGATATATTTTTCATAGGGAATATGAAATACATAGTTAATCAAATAAAACAAATATTCTTTTGTAAACTAGTGGTTTTAAGAGATTAAAAAATTTATATCCACTTTAATAGATCCAAATATCTTAGAGCAGTCATGATCTCATTCCCCATGAATGTGACACGCTTCATTAAAAATATATATATTCTATGATTAGTGTACAATTTCTCCTTCAATAATAAATTCATCTCAATACCTATATGATATTTATATTTCTTAATAGAATTATATTATATGATATTATCATATATAAAGGACACCATTAAATTATCATGGTAATCTATGAAGACTATATTAATCTGGTCTATGAATATTGAAGAGGAATTCATAATTACGAATGGAATAACTCCAAACTCATAGAGTTCATATAATGTAAGAAATTTTCCTATTTCAACATATTATATGTTTATATTCACATGAAGATATCATGAAAAAATATTCACTTTGGACAAGTATTTATATCGTTAATATTGATCAAATATATCACATATACTTGGTATTATATACTTGTTTATTTTTTTTGTTTTTTTCAAAGTTTAGTTGTCAATGTAAGGCCCTATTGACCCAAAGTTATTCTTGAACAATAGCAATAGGGCTCCCCACGGTGATACACTAGAGAGTATGGACCCCTTTTCCAAATTCAATAGTACATTATTATATTAATTGTCTTGTTTTTTAGAGGTTATCATGAAGGAGATCTTTGATGTAATTGAGATTTAAGGTATGTGTTGAATTTAAAACATTACCTAATGATATAGGGGATTATTATGAAATTCATAGGGTATTATAATAATATATTCCCTTATATTGGGTGTGTCATTAATGTTGATTCATGCATTTTACTCAATCAATTGAGTAAGAAATGATTCATTTTTCGGCATCAAAACTTATACCATTATTGAATTTGATAAAAGGTATTCAATTTTTTAAAATGTTTGGGGCTGAAGCCTCATTTATTATAAAATAAAAAAAAATTCCTCATTTAAGTGTGAAATGGGTGACCAATTACATATCCAGAAGGCCCAGTGTGTATTTAGCCCATTACATGACCCGTAGGCTCAATTTTTAGGTCCAAAGCCCATTCTGTGAATAATATTGCTACAGTACCCACCTGCTATAGTAATGCACAGTACCTGCCACTACTATATTACCATGCCGCCACAACAGTGACCCACCGCCACTAATGTTCTTTCCATTTATATAGTGCCTCCGCTGCTACAATAGCTTCAGTACAGCTATGGTTCTAGCGCCCATTGGGTTTTGAAACCCCATTTTTCATTTAGGATTACGGGTTTTTGAATGAAATTTTCTTCTATAAATTTTTTCATCAATTTATAATGAGAGACAATCCATGCATAATGTATAATCAAAATATATAAAAGGGAAGATTTTAATATCTATGAGTAGAATCTTCCCACAAATGAAAAGTAGGGAAAATTCAAAAACATGAGTTGAAATGATTATACCTATAGGTGTTTTAATAGATATCTAAACTTTTGGATATCATTGTGGTGATTCAATAGTTCAAAAAATTATAAAATATAAAATAATTCAAAAATGCTAAATTGAATAAAAAATACACCATTATTGATTCATTATGAAGTGTAAATGTTTTCACTTAATTTTATTATTATAACTCAGTGGTAGTTATGGTATATGAATTCCCATTAACAATCATCTCAGGTGGTGGTTAAGGTTGATCTCCCTAAAATGTCATCAGTTTGGTGCAATGGATTGTATAGTATTCTTATTCCTTGTAGTTGAATCATCGGACCCTCGATGGTGTGTTATTATGTGACATAATTTTTCCCATCACATTATTTTTTTGTTTCTCTATAACATTTGTGATGATTAATCACTTCTCTTTTACAATTGGTATCTTTCCTCATTCTATTGATTTTGTTCTAATTGTATTTATTTCGACATCTTGGATGTTTTCATGAATATATCTGCTTAAATATTTAATTAATTTATAGCATATATTGAAATTACATCATTCAATTCTTATCTCTATATCCGTATAACTATTTATCAACAAACATATCTAATTTAACAGAAAATAAATCATTTAATTATAACTAAAAAAATTCTTAGATAATTATATATTTTCATAGGTTTCATTTTAACCCATTAAAAAATCTATAAATTTTCAAATATTTTTTTTAATAAAAACTAAGGCAAAGATTGAAATCCCTATAAAATACTACGTATATGTTTTAATAGATTCACACATATTTTAATTAATAAATTGAAACTATCTCACCGTCTATATATGGAGATTTTGAGAAAAACAATTGTTTAAAAAATATCTTCTAAAATATTCCCCTTCCATTCCATCAACATCATCCTTTGGGTTTTATTCTTCACTAATGTGCACAATCAATCATATCCACATTTTAAATGGTATATGTCCAAATTAATTTTCCCCTACATAGAAAAATGAATCAGGAAAACATTTTTGCCCATGGAGTTATTAATATGACTCAAAAAATATAAATCATAAGATCCACTATTATCAATGATCATTGTAAAAAAGATGAAAATTTTGAGTAATTTATATTTAATATGGGAATCTATTCATTCCACATAGTTTGTTATCTTATGCATAACCTAAGAAAATATTTTGTGTACCTCTAATAGGTTTTTAACCCCACCTCTCACTAAATATGGAATGTTTTTTAATTATCATTTCACTATCCCTCACATGGGTTATTTTTCCAGTCCCGACTCATTCCCACAATTTTATTAAAAAGGATAGGCTAAAATAAAAAAGTCATGATATAATAGATAACTAAATTATTAATATCTATAAATAAATTCGAATTTTTTCACATATGGGTTCTATAACTTTAACAAATGTTATCGTTTTCTAACATAATTCCCAAAATCAACTCAACATTTCTCTAATAAAAACTATAATGATATATATCTAATATAAATTAATTTGAAATCATTTTTAGGATAAAAACCTAATAATAATATAATCATGAGTCATATGGATTGTATAATAGGAAAATTGGGTTTATATAATATACTCATATACAATATATCTAGAATAAAATATAATGTATTTCCTTATTCCAAAATATTAGGATTCATATTCTCAATATTACATGAAATATTATATGGACTTATATTATGAAAATGGTGATCTATAATGCCTATAAGGGGAGGAATAATTGCTAAGTAACATGAGAAATGTTTCAAAATACAACATGTATTAATAAAATAATCATTATAATATTATTAGAAAATGATAAACATAAGCATGATGGAAACATTTAATATTTATATTGAACATGGTATATTAAAAATTATTTAGCATCAAGACACTTTATTTAAATCCCACAAATATGTTATAAAATCATGCATCACTTTAATGTTGCCCATATGTGTTCAAATCCAAACTTCACAAATTGGGAAAATATATATCAACATGTTCTCACATAATTAATATAATTTAATGATATGTATCACATTACCGAATGTATTGGATAAATATTATTATTATCCCACTAAAACATCATAAAATGATCATTATATTTCAGGCCACCCAGAATGGAAAATGTACATGAGCAATAATCATGATATGAGCCCATGCGAAAATAATGGGTACCATAGTGACTTCATAAAGCATAAATCAAGAAATATACATGAATGAATACAAAAGGGGAAGGGAAAATATTATATCAGTCATAAAATTGTATGATTATCAATTAAGATATCATATTTATTAATGATAATAAGAATAAACATAAGAAAAATAAATTTAAGATATCAAAAAAGGACTTTATAAAAAAGCATGATCATATCTATAAATGAATTTTAATGAACTAGAATAATAAATATTACTAGGTAATATAATTTAAATACACTTATAATGAAATTATAGGAAATTTATAAATAATATTAGTGAATGGTTTTTACAGTTGAAGATAATCCCTATAAAAGAGTTGAGTTCGATAGTCTCTTTACCATATGTCATATTTTATCATCATATTTATGGATCTATTATAATAAAAATATTTTCATTAAACCTCAAAAAAAATTATAATTATATTAATTTCATTATTATTAATCAATGATAACAATTAAAATATATTCAGTTGACATTTCAAGTTATAAATATATTGGAATAGCAAAAATGTTTCTTAAAAATAACCATTATTTGTTTCGGTTTTATTGTTGTCATTTTTTGTAATGTATTTTTTTATGAATACTAATTGAATATTATAATAAAATACAATATATTTATGAATATATTATATAATATAATCTAGCTATCCAAGAACATGGTGATTTGTAAATCTTTTACAATACGCATAATGTTTAATTATAATGATTGTCAACATGATGTGTCGAAAGGGGGAGAATGTATATACACAAAAATTGGATTAACAAAATCTATTATATATAATAATGACATTAATATATTAATAATAGATTAGTATAGTAAAATAGAAAATATATTGATAGAGTATAACTAATAAGCAGTGAAATAAAGAGAGGATTGTTTGGTTACATCTTTATTGAAGGATTCTCCTTTTCAATTGGATAAATCCTTGAGAGATTGGGAAAGGATGACAAAAAATATACATAATGATAAAAGGATACTTAATAGGATGTAATATTATATATAATTTATTTTAATAAGATTATTAGAATTTGTTATTAATGGTACGAGATTGAGGTTATACTTGAGGGGATGTGTATTTTGAAGTTAATATTTTAAATAAATTATTATTTCCAAATTAAGAATTATAATAGTAATATTAATGATAATATGATTTATAAATGATTATAAATACATAATTTCTTGGTTTTGATACAAATTATAAATCGAAATTATTTGTTTATAGAAAAGTAATGAAGAAAACTGAAAAAAACAAATATATTTTTTTAATGTAATTCTTCACATTTTATGAATTGGTAAATTAAATTTTCATTTGGAATTTCAATTTCAATTTGTTTAAAATGATTTTTTATATTATAAAATAATTCTTTATCTAATCAAACCATTATATATTTTATTAGAATTTTATTACAAAATAAATTATTCAATTTAAATACACCATTTATCTAAATACAGTATTAATACAATTCACATAAAAATTAATGTTTTGATGAAGATTACAGTAAATTCATACATAAAAAATTCAGAAAAGATAAATCCAAAAAATAAATTCATTTTATGAAAATATTTTTCTATCATATATTTTGTTAATTATTGATGAAATTATTTATTTTGAAATCATATTTAAATTTACTCATTATCAATCTTTTGTGTATAATCTATTTGAGTTTCTAATTTGAATAATTATTTCATTATATTTTTATATTTATATTTAATTAATAAAATTTGAGTAAATTCTATTTATATTTTATTTTATAATTTTTATTCATTATGTTTTTATTTTAATGGTTACATTACTAGTTTAATGATCATGTTACTATTCTGATTGTTATTTTGGTTTTATACTGAATATAAATACCTCATATTTCTTGTATTTATCATTTTTTTTAAATGGGCCTATATCAAAAAAGGAAAAGACATTTTAATAGATTAGAAAATAATTATAAGATTCTAAAATAATACTTTTAAATGTAATCACAACACCAAAATAAAAATATGTTAGTTAAAACAACATTATTCCAAGAAATTCATTATACACCTCTCTATAATTATCTGATCTATAAGACATAATATCACATCCAAAAAAATCATGTATAATGATTTAATTTTTTAATGAAATGGATTTTAATAGTTTATCCTTTTCTCAGTAAGGTTTTAGGGTAAATAAATTGTACCATTTCCAGTTTCCATCACCATAGTGGTCCAGTCATAATCATGATAAGGATTGACCCATCTATGAATTGGAGAGAATTTAATAACATTGACTATCCTAATTTTTTATCATCTAGTGAAGTAGTGGTACCAAAAGGTCTATAAAGACAACCCAAATCATTTCCTTAGTGGTTTGAAAAAATCGAACAATACCTAGCTGGACCTAGACCTCCACATGAAGAACTATCTATATTACATTTGATATATCTAGGAAAACGAAAGACCCATATAAAATCTAATGTACCTTTAAGAGGTTGAAGAATAAATGAAATTAAAATGCATTTTAGAATAATAAAATCATGCATTGAGTTTTCAAAAAATACTAATTGAAAATAATTTTTCCTTTTTACTATACCATGAATATATACTAGAGAAAATAAATGGGTAAATTTATTATTATTACGCATAAAATTATTATTTTTGTTCTGAATTATATGGAGTATATTCACATAATCTAAATGTAATATATATGTTTCACTTGGTATGGAATATGAAACTAAAAATTTTCTATAAGTTGATCATAAATAAAAATAATGTGTATAACCAAAAGTGACATACACAATAGAATGAACATGTTGCACCTTAAGGGTTATACCAGTGGTGCAGTTTTTTTTCATTCAAGTATTAAATACCCAATATCATTGGGTGCATTTTAAAAATAGAATCCAATTATAAATAGTGAGATGGAAAAAATTGATAGATATAAAAAATATACAAATTAAAATCAAGAGGTCTTTACTCTGTCTATAAATAGGATAGTGATACAAAAACAAAAGGTATCCTAGTAACATTAGTTAGGTTGTTGTTTTTTGTAATTATCTTTATTTTTATTCTTTTATGCCTATATAGTTTAAATGTATCTTTATAATTTATGACCTCTGTTCAGTTATAGTGTTTATCACTATTTTATTCAAATATTTTCCCATTCTCTCTCTTTATCATTCTTCTCAATTTCTCATTCTTCCACCATTATATATTATACTCTACAATTACTGAATAAACTAGTGATTTTATTTTAGGGATGTTACCATGTACGAAAAATCAGAACATAAACTCATAATGGTTTTATTTTTATTTAGGGGGAATAAGGGTGATGTGTATCGGTGTAATGATTTTCATGCATGACATGGATCTTGAACACATCTATATTGTATAATTTATATCTTTTCCCTCCCATATAAATAATGTTATATTTTCACACAATGGAGTTGAGATAATTAATAGATGAATTCACATATGATGGGGATCGATTTTGGATGAATCCATCATATTCATTGATGTGTCCCATTAACCGCGATTTAGTGGGTGAAAATTTTATTTTTTATATTAATTCAACATTTAAATTTTTTAAAATTAAAGGATAGTAGATAATTAATGAGATTTCATTATTTAACTATAATAATAAATTTAGAAAAATAGGAATAATAATTAATGAAACCAAAATCAAACCCTTGGTACGTGTTCTTTCTCTATAACCCCATTCTATTTGAATTTCATGTTAGTTTAAAATTTCCACCCATTTCTATATTATTATTTTTAAAATTTTAGATAAAAATAATAAAAATGTATTATATTATCTGAATTATAAATATTGAGTTAATAATTATTTGATTCATCATGTGAGATAACCCTGGCCATCCATTATGCCACACTAGATAAAAGTTAAGCATCATTTTACATTCACTATAATGGTAGGCGTAATAATCGGGCTTGGTTTCCAGAGAGTCACTTAGTTGTTTATTATATATTTATCATCACATTTTAAATAGTAATCATTTTGAATTTATTAAAAAACAAAAAAAATATCTCACTATAATTTTTTCAAATGATTATTTTTATGTAAGAAAATGTTACTCATAGGTCCATGTAAAATATAAAGTGGTTTAAAATGATGAGGACTTCATATAAAAATAGGGATAATAACCTCATGGTACTGGTAAGGTGGATTTTAAAATTCAAAGAGATAAGACTCTCACTTCAATAAGTGAGTGATATGGGCATTAAATCCCAAATATATTATCAAAGATATAAGTACTAAATGGAGTTTCCATTCGATCTACACAATTTTTCTAAAGAGAACCAAAAGGTTTATGTCACAAATAAAGAATATCCACATCCTAACTATATCAATATTGATATAAAAAATTATATTAAAATATAGAATGGTTAAATAAAAAATGGCAAGGTGATTTACATGTGGGTGATCAACAAGGAGTGGATCAATATTGGAGTGACTGAAAAAAAACCTGAAAAATGTTATTTAAAAAAATGGTAGAATAAATAGATCCATTATTCCAATATCTATACCTCGATGAAGAAACCACCCAGGTGGAGGAAATTGATGAAAAGATAGAGGTCTTTGATAACCCTCTTATAACTAATTATATCCACACTAAGAGGAATATATCATTGTAAAATATATTGACTCTTAACAAACTCATGAAGATAGAACTTTCATAATCAACATCTCAAGAAGGTAACCCATTCTTAAACAACATATAAAATATAATAAAATCCACCCACCAACAAATTAATATTGTAAACTATTACTTTCCTTTTAGATGTAATGGAATTATAGTACACACATGGCGGATTAAACCATTATTTATATTCATATTTTATTTTTAATAACATTCAATTTCCTTTATAAAAATTAGTTTATGGGGGATTACATTCTATTATTATTTTTTAACATTAATTAAATGGTCCATAATATTCAATGATTCATATTATTTTTTATGTATATGATGGGACAAAATCACCCCTAATACATCAAAGGGAATAGATAATTTATTATACATGAGAAATGGGAGTTCAGTAATACATTATCATTCTATTATTCTACAAGAATTTTTTTTATGATTTTATTTTGAGCTTCAAAACTATAAACTTCATGATCATGTTTAATTTTTCGTTTCTTAACTGAACATGGGGACATGAGTTTCTTATGAACGCTATGATTACCTGTTTTATATTTCAATGATATTGAGATTTAATGACTAATATAGAGAATTTAATGATTATAATGGAGAATATATGACAATATAATAAATCATTATTTAAGGAAATTGGTTAATCCATACTAATGAAATTACCCATAACCTTTTTCATAACACTAAATTTATGGAATTTATAAAGATAATTTTTTCATTTTTATACATTCCATGGGTGATTATACAAATCATATGATTAATTTTAAAATGGGATATCTAGTCCCAATAATTTAGATATTATCTGAACCATGTTTCCTCGGAGATGATGGGTATGTCACACATTATAACTTGTATTGGTACAAGTCATAACAATGCATGAAAAATAATTAATATTATTAGTAAATTTGTTCATAATTTCTTATCCTTTAGACCACATTTTACATTAATCCTTGATTATTCCCAAAGACTACAAATGACCCTGTTAGGAATGATCTACATTTCACACCATTATTATCAATAAAATCCATTATCATAGTAATTTCATGTTATTTTAAATTTTATTTGTGGGGGTGATGGTATTCATTGTGAAATTGATGCACTACTATCTATGGAAAAAGTGTGAGGTTATTATGTAACTATCGATAATTATATCTATTGAAATTATCATATTATTATTATTTTGTATGGTTGAAATCAAATTCAATAAAATTGAGAACCAATATAAATATTTATGTAAGATCCCGATTTTTGGAAAGGTGTGTTTTCCTTATGTTTTGGTTGAATCCCTTGTTTCGGGCTTCAAGAGATGTCTTATAAAAGTATGAGAAGCCTTGGGGGTGTTTCGGTGGCTCGGGGCACAAAAGAAACGAAATATGTTCAAGACAAGCCAGGGTGCACGACATGCGCATGACCAGGGAAAACTGTGCGGCCTCCCCAAGCAAACCGTGCGACCCCTCCCCTTCCGAATAGTAGAACGCGCATGGTTTACGCACGGTTTTCGAAATCATGTGGCAAAACTGTGCAGCCTCTTAAATATTTGAAACTTTACAAAATTTCCCCTCCAGGATTTTAAGAACCCACTCCAGTTTTCCACTCATTTCGTCCCTCTTCACCCTTTCTTCTCTTTTTTGTTTAGGGTTTCTATCTTCTCTCCCTATTGTTCCGAAGCTCTAAAACCCCATCTTTTAGTTGAGTTTTAGGTTGATGATCCAAAGGTTGGTCGAATCAAGGTCTAAGGACTCGATTAAGAGTGAGTACAACCGCGGTTTCGAGGTAGCTGGTCTACAAGTTATATCCCATGGTTATTTGGGTATTTGTGCATGTTTAGTTGTGTTCATGTTTCCCCCTGGTTGTGTTTGGAATAACCTTTGCATGTTTGGTAATAATGGTGTCGGAAATGGAAAATGGGCACCCTCATGATCCCCGTGGGATGCGTTGGGATTGACTAGACCTAATTTAGGGCCATCCATGGGATGTGCCGGCTTTCCCGGAATTAGGGACTGTTATTAAACAAGTAACTTTTTGTAATAAATTGTAGATCCCTTGTTGAATATGTTAACCTGATTAATTAAAAATGGAATATAATTTAGGTGATACAACTAGAATTTGAAATAACATTAGTGTAAAATTGGAATGGGTTGAATGGTTGATTCATGGGAATGATGAATGGGTTAAGTGGGATAATGTTTAAACTAATTAATTACCATAATTTGATGGATTATGGGTCTAGTGTTGAATGCTTAGTGATATTGAAATAACACATGGGAATTGGTTGAATGGTTAAATGATGTGAAGTGGTAATGTGTTAGTGGGTTATAACATGATGTCTATTCTTGTGCGGTTCGTTGTGAATGGTTTTTCCAAGGGGCAATGGTATGGATGGTTGATGGTTACATATATACATAATCATTTTCACATGGCTTGGTAGAGTGGGGTATGACTTTAGGATCTACGCCCATGGTTCGAGAAAAGACTGATGCTCTAAACTCCACCCCAAATGCATAGGTTATGAATGAGGACTAATGATCTATTCTCCTAACGGTTACATCCACCCGGACAGAGGCTTCAAGGACAGAATATGGCTACTATGAGGGGGTTAGTCCTAGTGAGGTAGTATAATGATGTGTTTACCCTCTAGCGTGTGATTTTTGGACGTAGACCCATGTGACCTAATGTATGTGATTTACCCTTGGGAATGTGATGAAATGGTAAGTGATGGTAAATGGTGTGAAATGAATGTTAATGGAAGTGGAAATGGCTTTGACTCTGAACTGGTTAATGGAACCATAAATAATTACATGTCAAATATCATTCATATTCCTTTTTCATGCAATATGTGTTTATACTGGATATTTTGTAGACACCGTTGGTGGTGTCCTACAGTGTTGTACTCACACCCTACACGGGCCACCATTGGGTACCCGAGAAGACTTCATGTTTGGAGGTCAGGATAAGGGAAAGGGTCCTTGCTAGATAGTTGAGTGGACATGGGTAGCATATGGTGGAGGATCTAGACTTGGAGTCAGGACCATTTTGGGGATTTTGGCCATTTTCCTTATTTTGGGCTTTTGTTTACTTTTGCACTTGTAGTATGACATGGAAAAATTTATTGTTGGAAAATGTTATTCTACATGTTCCTTGTTTTTTTAATATTGTTTCCAAAATTGGTTTATTTCTATTGCGTCTTACTCTGATAAAAAGGGGGTATTGTCTCCCCACTTGACCACATAGACCCCCGCTGCTAGTTGGCATCCTTTGGCGTATGGGAAGGCGTGATTAAGGTTATGTAACTACCAAGATCGGAGCCCCGTTGTAGTGGATTTCGGGTCAGGGATGTTACAAAATGGTATTAGAGGATGTCATTCTTCTCCTTCTCTTTGGTCTTTTTATTTCGGATTGGAAGCCAAGGGTTAAGAAATGTCAGGCCTTGGTAATGATCTCGTTCTTGGGAGTATCTAACCCTTGTACAAGGGAAAACCCAAGTAACCCTTGGTGGGAATTTGTGTTCATGGTTTTGTGTTGTTATAGTTGATTATATTTCACCATTGGGAGATGCACATGTGGTTTGATGTGACTGTTTAATGATATTTGGATAGTGTTCTGAACGGCACGAGTATTTTCATTCAAGCATCGTTGTAGGCACCTAGGGAGATAGGTGACATGCATTGTGTTATGCACATGCACAAGGTGAGTGTGTGAAGAAGGAAAGTAGGGTGCCTCATTAATTTCCTGAAACCAAGAAAAAAAATGAGAAGAATGAAATAAAACATTTTGGTAAATGTTGTTTAATGAAATATAATGGTTGGAAATGAAGTGGAAATTGTTATTGTAAATTGTTGAGTGAGTTTGATGATAGTGCATCATTTCTTACCCCATGTGGACCATGGCCCGTAGTAGGGATGGTTGGGGCAGTGAATTTGAGGTGTTTATGTTGTGGAGTTATTATATGAAAATTGGTTGTTTTAGCTAGTAATGAGATTTGATAATGTCGTGAATGTTATGTGGTATGTGTGCTAAATCTCATCCTTCGAAATGTAGAGAGATTCCACCAGGACGTCGGTAACCAGTTCGGAAACAGGGGGTGTTACTAAGAACATGCCTCCGGTAGAAGAGCCCGAAAATGTGGTGATCAACAAAGTTAGATAAGACCAATTCAGGGTAAACATCGCTCGTCTTATTCAGATGATGGATCGGCACCTAGGGCGGGTTTCACTGAGTATGTTTGAGCTGAACAAGGAGTTCCAGTTGTAGCAACCTCTAACCTTCACCAGAGAGGGTAGGCTAGAGGCAGCGGAGTTCGGGTTAGTGTCTGTCTAGAAGATATTGGATCACCTAGATACTCCTCTTGAAAAGTGAATAAAGCTGGTTGTTTATATGTTGCGGGGATAGGAAAGGCGTTGGTGGGACATTAAACTCAAATCGAGCATGCTGAGGAAATGTTGTGGAAGGTTTTTCAGGAAAAGTTTTTGGAGCATTTCTACCAAGAGACTTAGAGGTAGGAGTGGTCTGCAGAATTTATGAGCTTTACTCCGGGATCGATATCGGTGATGGACTATGCTAGTCACTTCACTGATTTAGGACGCTTTGTCCCAGTGTTAGCAGGGGATAAAGAAGCGGTGTCAAGGCACTTCCACGATGGGCTGAGATATGAGATCAAGTCTCAAGTAAATATCTTTTGTTTGAAGAGGTTTCCAGAGGTGATGGATTAGGAATTCATCTCTGAAGGGAACCTGAAGGGTGCTTCGGGTGGTGGTCTTGTCGTGCCAGCTGGACAGACAAGTGGTGCATCTTCTAAAGGTCGGAAGTGTCGTTTGTAAAGTTTCTCACTAGGTGTTCATAAAGGATAGTCACCCACTCAGAGTGGAAACCAGGTGTTCTGTTATCAGTGCGGTAGGTCGGGGCTTATGCGTGGTCAGTTTCCTCAACCTCCAGTTGAGTTTCGTTCGTGCGACAGGATGGGACATCTGCATTGGTACTGCAGGAAGCCTCGGAAGGTGGGCGAGTATGATGGTGAAAAGCAGGTGTTGGGTATGGGAATAGGATCAGTTGTCTCATATCAGGCTGGCAGTTGGAGCTCCATAGGCTATACTGGCAGGGGCGGAGGACGTGTGACTCCATGGAAATATCTCTCATGCCAGTAGGGCAGTGTAGCACAATGTACTGAGGCAGGAGCCCAAGGTAGAGGGACAGGTCAGTTGTAGGCAGTTCAGTTTGTGCCTAGTGATTGCAAGGCTGGACTGTTGACTATTCGAGGTACGATCCGTGTAGATTCTACATTTTATAGTACGTTGTTCGACACAGGTTCCACACACTCTTATATATCTACTCGACTTGTGGTAGCACTGGGTTTACCTGTGGAGAGGGTGTGTGGTGTTATGTCAACTGACACTTCGTTGGGGGTGCGGGTTGAGGATATCAAGCAGTGCAAGGGATGTTCCTTGTAAGTCAGTGGGTATCATTTTCAATGGGATTTTTTCAGTCTCTATATGTCAAGGTTTAACCTAATCTTTGGAATGGATTGGTTGGTGTTGTATCTGGCGCCCATAGACTATTATCGTCACAGATTATCGTTCAGGTCGCTTGATGGCGACACTTATGTCCACCGTGGAAAATGGGATGTTCGAGTAGGTCATGCAAGAATGTTTGGTCAACATATGAGTGGACTCATGGCTTAAGTGGCATGTCTCATTCTTGCTGATAATGAAGGAGGGGAATAGTCTATTTTCCCTCCTGTGGTGGATCGGTTTCAGAATGTGTTTCCTGGGGATTTCTCGGGGTTACCCCCTAAGAGGGATGTTGAGTTCGCAATCGAGCCGTTGCCAGGAGCGGAGCCAGTTTCCATTCCGACATAACGAATGGCACCGGTAGAACTCCAGGAACTGAAGGCTCAACTTGAGGAAATGGGGGGTAAGGGGTTTATCCGTCTTAGTACATCTCTTTTGGGATCTCCCGTGCTTTTTGCAAATAAGGCCGATGGGTCATTAAGTGGGTGTGTTGAATATCAAATGTTCAGTCAAATGACAGTTAAAAATCAGTACCTTCTTTCTAGAATTGATTAACTATTTGATCTATATAGGGGTACATAGGTGTTTTATATGATTGATATGAGGTCGGGTTATCACCAGTTAAGGGTGATGTCTCCTGACGTATCGTGGACAGCTTTCCGGAGTCGGTACGGGTTTTTTGAGTTTGTGGTAATGCCATTCGGCTTGACCAATGCACCGGCGGTGTTTATGGATTTGATGAACTGAATATTTCATCCCTATCTAGATCATTTTGTTATTGAATTTCTTAATGATGTCTTAGTGTACTAGAAAACTCATGACGATCATGCCCAACATCATGACATTGTCTTGGGTACACTAAGAGAGAAACGACTATACGCCAAGCTATCAATGTGTCAATTCTGGATATGTGAGGTGTATTTTCTGGGTCACATCATCTCGAAGGAAAGTGTGTCAGTGGATCCAGATAAAGTGCATGCAGTTGTATCTTGGGATCCGAACAAGATTGTTTCTGATGTTTGGAGTCTTCTGGGTTTTGCTGGGTATTACTAAATGTTCATTCCGGATTTCTCTCTCTTGGCAGCACTACTCTCGGGCTTGACTAAGAAAGGAACCAGGTTTGAGTGGTTTGAGGATTGTGATAATTCCTTTCGAGTGTTGAAGAAGTGGTTGATGACCGCACCTATCGTGATCTTACCTGAGCTGTTTAATAATTACATCATGTTTTGAGATGCGTCCGGAGTCAGACTTGGGTTTGTGTTGATGCAGGATGAGCGGGTTTTGGCTTATGGGTCGAGGCATTTGAGACCTCATGAGTGGAACTATCCCACTCATGACCTTGAGTTGGCTTCATTGGTGTATTCCTTGAAGTACAAGAGGCACTATCTATTGGGAGAACGATTTACTATGTTTACCGACCATAAGAGTTTAAAGTACATCTTCTCACAGTGGGATATGAATCTTCGGCAGTGAAGATGGGTTGGATATCTCCAGTCTTGTGACATTGAGTTGCAGTACACGCTATGAAAGGGAAATAGTGTTACTGATGCTTTCATCAAGAAGGTTCAAAATCAGGTGGTTCAGGAGTCCATCACCAAGTGGAAGGTGATGGCTTTGGTTGTAGAGATGCTCATAGAGGTGCAGGAGGAGAATGGTCAGGTCACTTTTTCATCCTTAAATATGGAGTCGACGCTTTTGAGTCGAGTTAATTAAATTAATCTTGATGATATTGAGTGTTTGATCATGAATGAAAAGCATAATGGTGGGGAGATACCTTTTGATTTGGCCATCGGCGTGGATGGATTTGTTCATGTTCATGATCATGTGGTTGCGCCAGAGTGTATCCGAGAAGAGTTGATTCATGAGTTCCACACATCAAAGTGGGCAGTGCATCCCTATATGATCAAGATGTACCATGATCTCTGAAGGAATTTTTTTTGGCCTGGAATGAAGAAAGAATTTGCGGCCTTTTTGCCACGGTGCCTTACCTGTCAGCAGGTGAAGGTCGACCATCAATGACCAGGTGGTTTGTTGCATCCATTTCTCATTCCGGAATGGATGTGGGATGATGTAACAATGGATTTCTCCATGGGTATTTTGAGGATGTTGCAGAGGAATGATGCAATCTAGGTGGTTGTGGATCGGTTAACGAAAGTGGATCATTACATACCCATTCAGGAGTCCTATACAGTCAACCAGTTAGGAGAATTGTATGTTCGGGAAATAGTGTGGTTGCATGGCATTCCACGAATCATAGTTTCAGACCGAGATCCACTTTACACATCGCATTTCTGGAAAGGGTTGCCGAAGGTGCTTGAAACAGATGTGTTTTTCAGTACGGCTTTCCACTCGTAGATAGACAGGCAGTGGGAGCGTACAATCCAAGTGTTGGAAGACATGTTAAGAGCTTGTCTCTTGTACTTTGGTGGATCTTGGGAGAGGCACCTATAATTTGTTGAGTTGTCCTAAAACAAGTGTTTTCAGGATACGATTCATATGGCACCGTTTCAGGAACTCTACGAGAGTCCATGTAAATCTCCGTTGCATTAGCTAGAGGCTGGTGAATCTGAGTTGTTGGGGCCAAGTCTCATGCAAGAGACTACATAGAGAGTTAAGTTGATCAGGAAGAGGATGGCTAAGGAACAAAGTAGGCAGAATTAGTATGCATATTAGAGGCTTAGACCTCTTGAGTTTGTGGTGGGTGATAAAGTGTTCCTCCCGGTGTCACCAATGTTGTGTCACCGTCGGATTCGAAAGCAGGGTAAGATGGCACCCAAGTATGTGGGAACATTTGAGATTGTGGAGAGGATCAGGATAGTGGCTTACCAATTGGCTCTTCCATAGTGGTATGGTGGGATACATGATGTGTTTAATGTGTCACAGCTTTGACGGTATCACCGTGACCCATCTCACATGGTTGAGGTGAAAGATGTCTAGCTTGAGGCTGATGCGTCTTTGAGGAGTATCTAGTTCATGTGGGGGATCATAGTGAAAAGGTGGTGTGAGGCAGGGTTGAGCCATTAGTGAAAGTACTATGGAAGCATGGAACATTTCTAGAAGAAACATGGGAGTTAGAATCAGATATGCGGGCTCAGTGGCCCGAACTGTTCTCTTCGGTGGATCAACGAGGCTTTGAAACTCGGCTCGAGGACGAGATGTTATAAGGTGGGGAGGTTGAAAGGGCCCAGTTTTTGGAAAGGTATGTTTTCATTATATTTTTGTTGAATCCCGCGTTTCAAGCTTCAAGAGATGTCTTTTGAATGTATGAGAGGCCTTGGGGGTGTTCTGGGGGCTCGGGGCACGAAATAAAGGAAATCGTGGCAAGAAAAGTCAGGGCGCACAACCTACCCACGACCAGGGAAAACCATGTGGCATGCCCAAGAAAACCATGGGACCCCTCCTCCTCCAGAAAGTATCATGCACATGGTTTGTGCACAGTTTTCCAAACCATGCGGCCATATTGTGTGGCCTCTTCAGGTTTGGAAAATTTACAAATGCACCCCTATGGGATTTTATGAACCCACTGAGTTTTTCCTATCATTTCCACCCTCTTCACCATAAGAGTGAACCAAATCTCCCATGATCTCCAATAGATCGATCTCCCATGATTCTAAGGCATTTTTGTGCCATGGGTTGTGGAACAAAGCTCTTCGTGAGGTTATTCCCATCCTTGCTTCTCTTTTTGGATTAGGGTTTGTATCTTCTCTCCCTCTTGTTCTGAATCTCTAAAACCCTATCATTTAGTTTTGTTTTAGGTTGAAGCTCCAATGTTTGGTTGGATCAAGGTCTAAGGACTAGATTTAGAGTGCTTTCAACTAGGGGTTCGAGGTAGGTGGTCTTCATGTTATATCCCATGGTTATTTTGGTATTTGTGCATGTTTAGTTGTGTTCTTTGTTCCCCTTGGTTGTGTCTTGAATAACCATGGTATGTTTTGAAATAATGGTGTTTTAAATTGAAAATGGTAACCCTCACGATCCCTGTGGGATATTTTGGGATTGACTTGACCTAATTTAGGGCCATCCATGGGATGCGCCAGCATTCCCAGACTTAGGTAGTGTTATTAAACAAGTGACCTTGTTGTAATAAATGGTAGAGCCCTTAATGAATATATTGGCATGATTGGTAGAACTTGAAATAGAAGTTAGGTGATGCACCTAGACTTGGGAATAACCTAAGGGTTAAATTGGAATGGGTTGAATGGTTGATTAATGGGAATGATGAACGAGTTAAATGGGTTAATGTGTAAAATGATTAAAGACCATAATGGGATGTATTATGGGTCTAGTGTTGAATTCATAGAGATATTTCCATAACACACAGGAATTGGGTGAATGGTTAAATGATTTGAAATGGTAATGTGTTAATGGGTTAGGGAATGATGCAAATTCCCGTGTAGTTCGTTGTGAATGGGTTTTCAAAGGGGTAATGGTATGAATGGTTGATGGTTACTTATATACATAAGTATTTTCACATGGCTTGGTAGAGTGGGGTATGACATGAGGATCTATGCCCACGGGTCCAGAAAATATTGATGCTCTAAACTACACCCAAAATTCATGGGTTTGGAATGGGGACTGATGATCTATTCTCATAACGATTTCATCCACTCGGAATGAGGCTTTGGGGATAGAATATGGTTACTATGAGGGGGTTAGTCCTAGTGAGATTGGATAACGATGTGTTTAACCTCTTGCATGCGATTTTTGTCCTTAGACCGAAGTGACCTAATGTTTGTGATTAACCCTTGGGAATGTGGTGAAATGGTATGTGATGGTAAATGGTGTGAAATGAAAGGTAATGGAGGTGGAAATGTCTTTGACATCGAACTATTTAATTGAACTTTAAATAATTACTTGGAAATTATCATTCATATTCCTTTTTCCTGAACATCCTTTTTATACTAGATATTTTGTAGACATCGTTTGTGGTGGCCTACTGAGTTCTACTCACACCCTACTCGGGCCGCCATTGGGTACCCGAGCAGACTTCATGATTGTAGGTAAAGTGAAGGGAAAAGGTTCTTGCTAGATAGTTGAGTGGACATGGGTACAACTTGTTGGAGGATCCAGACATGGAGTCAGGTCCATTTTGGGGATTTTTGTCGTTTTCCTTATTTTGGGATTTTGTTCACTTTTGCACTTGTAGTATGACATGGCACATTTTATTGTTGGAAATGGTTGTTATACATGTTCCATGTTTACTGATTATTTTTTCCTCTATTGGTTTATTTCTTTTGCGGATTAATCTAATAAAAAGTGGGTATAGTCTCCCTACATGACCACATAGACCCCTGTTGCTAGTCGGAAACCTTTGGCATACGAGGAGGTGCACTTAAGGTTAGGTAACTACCCAGCTCGAAGCACCGGTTTATTGTCTTCGGGGTCATGGACATTACAATTTATAAATGAATAATTAATGAAATCAGAGGTATTTAAATAAATTAAATAACTTATACCAATAAAATAGTATCATAACCAATGGAATAGTAGTGTCACCATCAGGAATAGTAAATTGGTCAACATAATATTAATATCACCTATTAAAGTTTGAATAAAATCTAGGTTTCTTTTGTATGAAAATATAATAGATATATATAATTTTAGAAGTATAAAACTTTTTTAATAATGATAAAGCATGTGTTTTTATATTTGTAAGTCACTATCACTTAATTTCAATTTATTAATTTATAGAATGATTTTAGAGTAAAATGTTTTTTAAAAAATAAGCTCATAATTTAATTTTTTTATAATTATATGATAAATTTATGGGACCTTAATTAATTTTACAATGTTTTCAAAAATCTTTTATAATTATAAAATCATAATTTTTCAAATTAAAAATGATTTTAATTAATAATAAAATTTCCCATATTTAAAAAATTAATTCTACTATAGGGAGTTCATTTTTAATCCAACACTTCAAAAATTTATTTTGGTAAATATATTGGATTTTACTAATATATATAAATTTGTGGTGATTAGTAAAATATGATAATTAATGATAAAAGATAAATACGTTTATCATTGAGTCATTATTGATTTAAGGATAATGTAAGACTAAAATATTAATCTGTACCTAATTATTGTTATATATTAAGTTATAATGATCAAAATATTTCTAGTCTTGATCTAAAATAATTATCTAATGAATTACATAATGAGAAAACACCCATCTCATAACCACTATATACCACCCACAACCACCTCTTCTTCTCTTACTTACTATGGCATGGTGAATGTCTAAGAACTGACCAATAAAATTACAAATTTTACTCCCCCATATTCTAGTATCCTTAGTTTCATCCAAAGATAAAACCCTTTTCCCTAATGTGGATCTCAATGGGAAAAAATTCAATAGGTAAAACGCTCTATATTTTTCTTTTAATTTCTATTAAATTTAATTTCATTTCATATCTTCCCCTAAAATATAATTATACACAGGTTATGATAAATCCATTATAATTTATATTTGTTGGAAAAATCCATTAAGGTAACATTGCAACAAATTTGGGTTGGTTATGTTTATTGACAATGCAGGATTCCATGGTCAATTATCCAGTTCCCGATATATTATAGAATATCCTTGTTGAAAAAGAACTATGAAGAACGAATAGAATACCTTGAGACAGTAAAGATAAGCATATTTAAGGTGGCATCATTTTGTAGTGTTTTCCAAATTTTGGGGGTCCAAAATTTGGAATTTGGTGAGCATTACGAGAAGTGAATTTCCTTGATAATATCATCAAAATAATGAAAATGCATGAGTTTTACAAGATGAGATTTTTATGAGGATTTCGCAAAGATGTGAAGAGATTTGACAATGTTCTTCGCGATTATGACATGCTTCACGAATAGAGGTGTTGAAGAGAATTGTGGTGGAGAAGGGCATTGCGAGTGTAGATTTGCAGAAAAGGTTCCAAATAATTGACAGAACAATATGCAGATATGATGAGCTCATTGATCTGAATATTTTTTGTTTTTCTTCAAGATTTTGCGAAAATTTAGGCAGAAAGTTTGGTGCTTCACAATTTTAGATGATGTGTCAATGTCTATGCATGGATGGATCTAGGGTTGGTGGAATCACCTATAAACAGGCCTCGACCACCTCAAGTAAATTAGAGAGTTTCCCAAGAAAAAATTATTTCTATCAAATCATGAAGGAGGTTCGTGGGGGAAGTGTTCTTCTTGAAATAGAGTAGCTTCGCAATGGCTAATCTCGATCCGTGAAAGTGGTGTCTTCCACGTTGGCTCAGTGAGCTTAAAGAAGGATGTCGCTTTGTGATGTATTGATCTCTAAGATGGACTAAGCTCTACGAAGTCTTGAACATTGTGATGATCTATGTTCTGTGATGTAGTGTGGTGCAAGTTGGAGTAAGCTCTATGAATATGTGTGCTTTCCAAAGAGGCATGGAATTTATGAAGGCTTGTTTGAGCTTCACAAAGTTGGGGGATTCACGATGTAGGGTGATTTGAAAAGGTATTTCCAATGGGGTTTTCCCAGTGATAAATGGAAGAGGGGTATTCATTAGTGGATGAAATTTGGATTTCAATATAGAATATAAAAACAATGTAGGATGCATTCATTAGAGATAATGAAGATACCTACGAGTCTTCAAACTATGTGAGGGTCTTTTGAAGAAGCAGTGAACTCACTTCAGTTGAAAGAGCAGTGATTTCTCAAATTGTGAATGGATGTAAACCATGAGCGGCAATAAATCTGCTTCGAACTTGTAAACAACAGTGTGCTTATAGTGTATTTGGTACATTGGCACATATCTAGTGTATGCTTCTCGGACATAGCCCATTGAGTGTGAACCAAGTAAAATTGTTGTTTCTTATGCATTATTCAAGATTCATTCATCCTCTATAATGGTAAGGACAAAGAGAATATTTTTTTCATTACAAAAAATGATAAAAATGGAAATCTATTTCAATTAGTCATACAATGATTCACCCCCCTCTCAAGTTATATATCCTAGTGAACTTAACAATATAGTCTAATTTAATTATTTTAATGGAATAATTCATCTTCAAATCCCCCCATATTCCATTTATTCTAAAAATGTAAATAGCACATGTGGTGTGTCGATTTACTGCCACCTAGATGATGGGTTTTCATTTATAACTATCACCTTCATGGAAAATTATAAAAAAATTACTTTGGTTATATGTGTTTTTATTATACATATTATAAGTTATATAATGTTCTGGATCCTGTATATATATAAAAAAGATGATATAATCTCACAATGGTCATAAACACCACAAAAATAAATTAAATTATTTTCGTTAACATTCTATCTAACAAATAATCCTCATACCATATAAAAAAATGTTATATACATCCAATTAATATTATTTTTAATATCATATAATTTCAATTATGGGGAATCCTTACATCACGCAAGAACTTCCATACATATAAACTAATGAAATCATCTTGAAATCCATGAAAACAAATAATCCCAGAATGATGGAATTGGACAGTATTACTCATCATAATGACCGTAAATGAACATAATAAAATAATTACCAGTAAATAAAAATCTATAAAAATATATTATATTTTTTACCTTATTAATTTATATTTATTATCAATGATATTAGTGTGATTCAAGTACCCATATGCATGGTACTGGGAAATCTTTAACCCAACACTATTTCCATTGCGTTTCAGCTTTCCCTCCATTTTTTGTATGGATGTTCAATTAATATAATTTATTTTTTCCTTCCTATTATTTTCTCATATACAAATCTTTCTGATGTAGTTTTATGTAAAATTAAGTGATTTATTAAAAGAACTAGTCCTTTATAAAACACTTCTTTTACTTCTTTTTAGATTGTTTCATCTGTACTAAAGATTGATAATATGAATTTTTTTTCTCATTTTTATTGGGAACCCCAATGTTTATTCAAGAATGTTTTATTTATTAAATGAATATCATTCCATTACATGGTCAATTTTATGTTCAGTTTTGTTAAATTTAATATGAGGAATTAATGATTATGTAAATGATATAATGTTATGGTTGTGATTAGAATTTCATAGCACTCCAATGCATTGGGTAATGTGATGTATCTCATGAGATAATGTGAAATATTCATGAACTAGATTATATATTCTTTCAAAATGAATATTTTATGGTTATTAAATTATTTTATGTTTGAACATGATGAATGCTTTGTTCAAAAATATGTGTGTTAGTTGACCACTAAGACACGATGTTGTATTTTTATTCATTTTAACATTCAATTCCATTATCTTATTCTCACTCTCATTATTAGTATTATTTTATTATTTTATTATTTTTATGATGATGATGTTTATAATAAATCATTTTTCATGTCTCTTATTCATAGTATTAATATAATTTTAGATCTCCCCTTAATATCCTGTATATCCTTACAAGGATACTTGTATTAAGGAGAACATGAGGTGTAACGACCCAACGTTTCATTAATGGAAAATACCTCTTGATCCAGATAATTGTCTCATTATAAAAAAATGTTTTTATAAGTTGTCAACTTCTTTTGTTTTATGTTAAGAGTTGTGATCGCTACTTTTTTAGCCATTGAACAGTGATCACATGATTAGTATAAATATATTGCTTCAACGAACCCAATTTTAGTCAGATAAAGGAAGCGATAGCCTCATCCAGTAGAATTGCCCCATACAAAGCCCATTTGTTGGAGCTCAGAAAATAGGTGTCATCCTTGGGATTCTCCCTTGACCAAGCCCAAGTTGAGCTTCATTATGTCAAGCTCGAATGTGACCGTCTGCGGGAAAAGTGGAAGTTGATTGAGATTACCACTCGAGCGATGTTATCCGAGCCGCCCCAAGAGTCTATCACCATCGCACACCTTTCCCTTAGAACTTATGCGGCTGTTTTAAAGGGTTATGTAACAAATAAGTAGTAATATTTTCATGTACATTATTTTTCTTATAATAATGAATATAATTTCTAGTCATTTTTGAAACATTGTAAATAGTTTTTAAAGAACAAATGGTGTTTTTAGTTATTATTTAATTAAGAAATCAATTTTATTAAATTAACGGATTTTTCAATTAAATAATATTTTAATAAAATAATAATATTATTATAATATAAATTTTTATTAAATAGAAATGATCTTATAATTTTATGAATGAAAATAAATTTTATATTAAGGTTTCAAAGCCATTTCTATCAAAACCCGTGAATTTTTGATAAATGTTGGTTTTTATTTTAAAAGTTAAAATTAACATATATAGAAATTTTTTAGATAAAATAAATGTCATTTCTGGAATCAGGACGTCGAAATTATCCAACGGTGAATTTTTCATAATTTTCTGAGACTGTCAAATTTTTGGGTAAAAATTAAATACCATTTAAATATATAATGTGTTTTATGACATCATAATGACCCAATGGTGATGTAATAAGATACCTTAATACTTATTTTCGGCCAATATATTTTTTATCATTAAAATAATGTGGTTTTTGGTTTGTTTGACTTACTTTTCATAGCATTAATGAACCCCTCAAGACATATTCAACACTTTGCCTTTTTAAATTAATTTCCATGGGAGTGTGACTCACCTCCACAGAAGAATCCCTAATATTTTAATAAGATCGGACCGTGGCCTTGTAAAATAGTTTTTCCACTTTCCTTTTCCAGAAACCATGGGCAAAAACTATGGGATGGATTGTGTTTTTATTAATTTAATATAAGGGGTCCCAAACCTAAATAATAAAGAATTCTCTCACCTTTCCTATATAAACCCACCCAAGCTCCCACTTCCTCCACACTAAAATCCTTTGGTGTTCATCCAACCTCTGCCCTAATCTCTCTATAATCCTCCAAAGGTTCCCCATGCTCCCAAGAAGCCTCTCACAAGCCTCTCTCTAGCCTTTGGAAGCACACTTCCAAGTAAGGGTTTTTTCTCCCTTTCTCATTTTTGGCAACTTTATTTATGTTGTATTGCCCTTTTAATTTCAATTATGAATGTAGGGGTATGGTTTCGCACCTCCCCAATAATTCCCTCTTATTTTTTGAATGATGGGAGATTCCTTTCTCTCTTATTAAATGCCTCCCATGTACACCCATTACTATGCCGAAATTCCGAAAGGAACTTCCCTCTCTTCTTTTATATTCAAGCAATACTTTTGAATCATGAATCTAAATTCCATTTCAATTGTTGGGACATGTATATATATGACCTCCTTACTGTATATTACATGTAAATATGATGAGGAACCCCTTTCTCTCTCATCAACCTTATTTTTATGAATTCTTATGTCACGCCGTTATGCTGGTGAAATCGCACCAATTTTCTAAGACAATGTCTTTGTGTAGTGAATACCATGACCATTTCTCCATCAAGGGTATTCAACTTTTTGCACATTTACATATTGATTGTAAAGTCTCATGTATTAATTACACATTATTTTAGCGTTGAAGAAATGATTATGTTTAATGAATCCATGTTTTATGATCCATTTGGCACACTTATGGATGAAATGAAATGTTTAAGAAGGGTGCGCCCTTATAGCACTCCAATGCATTTGGTAAAGTATAGTATCGTGATACGTCATGTGAAATGAGTGTTGAATCATACTAATTCAAGTGCAATGAGGTTTTACTCGTGCATCATGTATAATGAAGGTTTACTCATGCTTTCTGTGCAATGAGCCTTGGCTCATGCTAATCCATGTTCAGTGTTGTTGCCACATTTACATGTTATGATTATCATGATTTATCATGCCTTTATGTTCATGTTTCATTTTTTCTCTATTGATATGCCAATTGTCTAACATGTTTTGTACTCCTCATGTTATTCCATGTGTGCTCCCTTACTGGGCTTTATAGCTCACCATTTTCTAATGCATGTCCTCAGGTTATCCCATGAAATGCTAAGTACGAGGGAATGTAGTGGTCATGTAAAGGATGTTTTCAATAAAGATGTTGTATTTCATGTTTTACGTTTTTATGTAACGATACTAATCCCCAAGGACACTAAAACTCTCTATCTTCTTTGTTGTATCATGTGAAGTTTTATGTAATAAATCATGTTTAAGTTGTAATAAAAAGAAGGGTTGTCATTGTTGGTATCAGATGATAGGTTTAGTTATTTTTGGGATTAGGAAACCCTAGTAAAGCCTTAGATACAATACTAAGTATAATAAAAACATCCCTATGTTTTGGTAAATACTAAATTAGTGGTTTTTCAAACAAATACATCCCTGTCTAAATACGAGCAGGTAGAGGCGGCTCTGGCACATATGTATCGTAGGGGTAAAACCCGAAATCACCGCTTTGAGATAGACTTGAACGGGAACTAGTGCATGAAAATGGGCCTTGCTGCACTCTTGGTTACGACACTCCCGGGGGATATGTTTCGATAAATTCACAATCTTGGTATGAACCCTTATTAAGGGAAAAATTCCCCTAAGAATATATGTTAGAAAGTAGATCATGAAAAGCCTAGATTGAATCCTATGGACTCATGAGTTAAGGAAATAAATTTTTATTTATAAGTCATCAACTTTTTTTTGGATTACCCTTAATGTGTCACCCCTATCTTTTCTTTTATTCTAGCCAATGGCTAGTAATAGGAGGACTCGGGCTAACAAACGTTATGAAGATCCGTGTGATGATTGTACTAATGAGATGCCAAGTCCAATAGGAGCGGGAATCATGAACTTTGTCATGCTTCTCTCTCCGATAACTCAAGTGTTGAATAGAAACACGGGTCAAGAGGAACGTTCAACCTCCCCTAAGAAAGAAGAAGTCGCTATCGAGAGATTCATGAGACAAAGGCCTCCTACTTTTAGTGGATCATTCGATCCCACGATCGCTGAATAATGGATCAACTAAATTGAAAAGATATTCTCCATCCTCCAATGTTCTGAACAAGAGAATGTTCTCATGGAAAATAATGGTATAGAGGGTGAAGCTGGTCATTGGTGGACATTGATCTAAAATACGAAGCCTGAGGAGGAGATCGAGGCTTTGGAATGGAAGGAATTCTGGAAGATGTTTTTTGATAAATACTTTCCGCGCACCCTCCGTCATAAGATGGAAAGGGACTTCCTTTCCCTCAAGCAAAAAAGATGAAGAATCTGTGGGAGTGTACGAGGAAAACATCACAAGTCTTGCACGATATGCTTTCGGCTTCGTCGTTACCCCCGAATGAAAGGTTGACCGTTTCTTTGGTGGGATTAAGCCTAGCTTACGGAAAGAATTAGTGATCCATGACTTCGACAGCTATGAAGAAATTGTCCGATGTGCCGTCAATGTTGAAATGGTGATCGAAGAATCACAGGGGTATCATGGGGAAAAGAAGCATAAGGTGGACTTCATTGCTAGTGGTCTGATGGATAAATCCAGCGGCGCTAAGAAGTTCCAGCACCCCACTTGCCAAAATTGCGAAAAGAAGCACACTGGAAATTGCCTTAAGGGGACGAGAAAATGCTCGAGGTGTGGAAGAGAAGGGAACTTAGCTATTAACTGTCGGCAAGAAGGACCCGCGGCTGCGACAGAGGAGAGGAATGATCCGTTAGAACCTCAACGTGTTGTTCAATGATACAAATGCAAAGAACCGGGTCATTTTGCAAATAAGTGACATAATCCAAGGGTTATCTGAGGCAACCAACAACCTCCAAGACAGCATGGAAGAGATTTTACCATCACTTTTTCCGAAGTGAACCCCGAAAACGAAGTGGTGACAGGCACGATAGTTATTCATTCAAGAATAGCGAACGTACATTTTGATTCAGGTTCTACGCATTCATTTATATCTTGAAAGTTTAGTAGAACAATTTCAGCACCAGCACAAATCATGGAAGTAAAGATTTCGGTGAGTACAGAAAATGGGGAAATCATTGCATCCCATGAATATAAGTCCTCCCTTGTTATAATCTGTGGATTGAATTTCCTGGAGAACCTCATCATACTCCCTTTGGTGGAATTTGGTGCAATTCTTGGCATGGACTGGCTTTCCTTATATAGAGAAAACATAAATTGTCGGGAGAGGGAAATCACACTCCATATGGAGAATCGAACCCCGATTCTTTATAAGCGTCAGGAGGAGAAAGCATCGATATTAATTCCCTATGAGCATGTGTATCTAACTCAGATGATTGAGTCCAAAGAAGAAACCATCCTTGAAGAAATTCCTATTGTGAGGGAATTCACGGAAGTGTTTCCCGAGGAACTTCCTGGTCTTCCTCTAAGAAGAGATTTTGAGTTCTCAATTGAACTTATACCTAGGGAGCTACCAATATCGAAGACTCCATATAGAATTGATGTTTTTGATCTTGAAGAGCTAAAGAAACAACTACATGAGAATCTGGATAAAGGGATTTTACGCCCAAGTGCATCACCAGGGAGTTCACCAGTCCTCTTCGTCAATAAAAAGGATGGGTCAATGCAACTTTGCATCGATTATCATGAACTTAACAAAATCACGATAAAGAAAAAGTATCCACTCCCACAAATTGATGAAATGTTCTATCAGTTGCATGGAGCACAATACTTCTCCAAGGTAGACTTGCAGTCGGGATATTATCAAGTAAGGGTGAAGAAGGAAGATATCCACAAGAATGCTTTTCGTACAAGGTACGGGCATAATGAATTCATAGTAATGCCCTTCGGACTCACCAATGCTCCATCAATATTCATGGACTTGATGAATATAGTATTTAGATATTACCTTGTCAAATTTGTGGTAGTCTTTATAGATGAAATGCTAATATACTTCAAAAACAAGGAGGACCATGAGGAGCATTTAAGAACTATACTGGAGACTTTGCGTAAGGAGAAGCTCTATGAAAAGTACAGAAAGTGTGATTTCTGGTTGAAGGAGGTCTCATTCTTGGGCCATATCATCACAAGAAATGGGATATTTGTGGATCCCTCCAAAACAGATGAAATTGAGGGATGGTCGAGGCCAACATCGGTAATTGATATCCGTAGCTTCTTGGGGTTACCTGGATATTATCGATGATTTGTGAGAAATTTCTCACGATTTTCCAACCCACTTACCAAGCTAACTCGAAAGGGAGTAAAGTTTTCTTGGAGTATTGAATGCGAAGAAAGATTCAAGGATTTGAAAAGGAGGCTTATCACTGCACACGTGCTCACTTTACCCACAAGTGGGGAGATTTTTGTGGTATTCAGTGATGCTTCAAAGAAGGGCTTAGGCTGTGTGCTGATGCTGAATGATAAAATGATATCCTATTCCTCAAGGCAGTTGAAAATCCATGAGAGAAACTATCCAACACATGATCTAGAGTTGGCTGCTGTGATCTTTTCCTTGAAAATCTGGCGGCATTATCTCTACGGAGAGAAATGGGAGATATATACTGACCACAAGAGTCATAAATATATATTCACACAGAAAGAGCTTAATATGCGCTAGAGGAGATGGACAGAGCTCATCAAGGATTATTATTGTTCAATACATTACCACCCTGGGAAAGCTAACAAGTTGGCGGATTCCCTAAGTAGAAAGGATCCAGCGATTCTATCAATGATGAGAATTGAGAAGGATCCAATCTTCTTAGACTTGATGAAGATGGATGTGGGAATCATAAAAAGGGAACATCATCAATCCTTTCACAAATGATTGCTCAAACATATCTTTTGGAAAGGATAAAGGATGGTCCAAAGGATGATGTGGGAGTTCAAGAAAAAGTGGAAGCTATCTAAAAGGGGAAATCCTCGGAGTTTAATGATAATGAAGAAGGAATTGTGCGGTTTGGGAAAATACTATATGTTCCATCATGTCCGGAGCAGAAAAAGGAACTTTTGGATGATGCACATAGTTCAAATTTCTCTATTCACCCAGGGAGCACAAAGATGTATCGAGACCTCCGAGAAAACTTTTGGTGGGATAATATGAAGAAGGAGATCGCCGAATATACATCAATGTTCCTGGTGTGTCAGCAAGTGAAGGTAGAGAGGCAGAAGTCTACAGGGTTGATTCAACCATTTCTCATACTAGAATGTAAATGGGAGAACATCACTATGGGCTTTGTCACCGGACTTCCGAGGACATCCAAAGGCAACAATGAAATCTAGGTTGTTGTGGATCATCTTACAAAGACTGCACACTTCATTGCTATTCAGGAGGATTTCTCATTGGATCAACTGGAACTGATATATATTAGGGATGTGGTAAGGTTTCATGGAGTAACACTATATATTGTGTCTGATCGAGATCCATGATTCTCCTCTAAGTTTTGGAAGAGTCTTCAACATGCTCTGAATACCGAACTAAACTTCAGTACGGCCTATCATCCTAAAAATGATGGTCAATCCGAGCGGAGTATCCAAACACTTGAGGATATGTTGAGAGCATGCTCAATGGACTTTAAAGGAGGATGGGATCAAAATCATCTTCTGGTCGAGTTCTCTCATAATACAAGTTTCCACTCGAGCATCCAAATGGCACCATATAAATCCCGGTATGGGAAAAGGTGCAGAACACCAGCATGTGGGGATGAGGTTGGTGAACGTAAGCTGCTTGGACCAGAAATGGTCGATGAAATGGTGGATAAGGTGAAAACCATTCAGTACCATATCAAGGCAACCTAGAGTCGACCGAAGTGTTATGCAGATAATCGTTGACGAGACCTTGAGTTTAAAGTTGGAGACATGGTCTTTTTACGCATATCTCTGTGGAAGAAGGTCATGAGGTCTGGAAAGAAAGGGATGTTAAGTCCAAGGTACATCGTCCCCTTCGAGATTCTTGATCGTGTTAGGGATGTGGCCTATAGACTAGAACTTCCTCCTACTATGGCCAAGGTGCATGATGTCTTTCATGTATCCCTATTAAATAGGTACATATTGGACCCTTCACATGTACTCTCTTCCGAGGTGGTACAATTGGAAGATGATCTTTCTTATGAGGAGTAACCAGTGAAGATCTTAGATCGTAGAGAAAAAGTTCTACAAAATAATACAATGCCCCTCATCAAGGTGTTGTGCAGAAACCACAAGTTTGAAGAAGCGACTTGGGAGTCGGAGGATATGATAAAGCTGAGTTACCCACATTTGTTTTAGTGTGGGAAAAGGAAAATTTCGAGGGCGAAATTTCTTAAGGGGGGAATATTGTAACGAACCAAAGATTCATTAATGTAAAATCCCTCTTGATCTAGTTAATTGTCTCTTTATAAAAAAAATATTTTTATTAGATGTCAACTTATTTTGTTTTATGATAATAGTTGTGATCATTACTTTTATAGCCATTGAACAGTGATCACATTATTAGTATAAATATAAGGCATTAATGAACCCAATTTTACTCAGACAAAGGAAGCGATGGCCTCATTCAGTAGAATTTCCCCATACGAAGCCCATTTTTTGGAGCTCGAAAAGAGGTGGCGTCCTTGGGCTTCACCCTTGACCAATACCAAGCTGAGCTTCATTATGTCAAGCTCGAACGTGACCGTCTACGGGAAAAGTGGAAGTTGATTGAGATTACCACTCGAGCGATGTTATCCGAGCCGCCCCAAGAGTCTGTCACCATCACACACCTTACCCTTCGGTCTTATGTGGCTGTTTTAAGGGGTTATGTAACAAATAAGTAGTACTATGTTCATGTACATTATTTTTTATATAATAATGAATATATTTTCTAGTCATTTTTGATACATTGTAAATAGTTTTTAAAGTACAAATGGTGTTTTTAGTTATTATTTAATTAAGAAATCCATTTTATTAAATTGAGTGATTTTTTAAATAAATAATTTTTTAATAAAATAATAATAATATTATAATAATAATTTTTATTAAATATTAATGATATTATAATTTTAGGAATGCAATTACAATTTTATATTAAGTTTTGAAATCCATTTCTGTTAAAACCCGTGAATTTTCGATAAATGTTGGTTTTTATTTTAAAAGTGAAAATGAACATATTTAGAACTTTTTTTAGATAAAATAAATGTAATTTCTTGAATCAGGATGCCGAAATTATCCAATGGTGAATTTTTCATAATTTTTTGAGATAGTAGAATTTTCGGGTAAAAATTACATTCCATTTAAATATATAATGTTGTTTATGCCATCATAATGAACCAATGGTGATGTAATAAGATACCGTAATCCTTATGTTCGTCCAATATATATTTTATCATTAAAATAATGAGGTTTTGGGTTTGTTTTACTTACTTTTCAGAGCATTAACGAACCCCTCAAGACATATTCAACACTTTGCCTTTTTAAATTAATTTCCCTGGGAGTGTGACTCACCTCCATATAAGCAACCCTAATATTTTAATATGTACGGACTTTGGCCTTGTAAAATATTTTTTTCCTCTTTCCTTTTCCAGAAACCATAGGCAAAAACCATGGGATGGTTTTTGGTTTGGATTAACTTAATATAAGGGGTCCCAAACCTAAATAATAAAGAATTCTCTCATCTTTCCTATATAAACCCACCCAAGATCCCACTTCCTCCTCACAAAAATCCTTTGGAGTTCATCCAACCTCTGACCTACTCTCTATAGAATCCTACCAAGGTGCCCCAAGCTCCCATGAAGCCTCTCACAAGCTACTCTCTAGCCTTTGGAAGCACACTTCCAAATAAGGGGGTTTTCTCCCTTTCTCATTTTTGTCAATTTTCTTTTATGTTTTATTGCCCTTTTAATTTCAATTATGAATTTTGGGGTATGGTTTCGCACCTCCCCCATACTGCACTCTTATTGTTTGAATGATGGAGACCCCTTTCTCTCTCATTAAATGCCTCCCATGTACACCTGTTACTATGTCGAAATTCCGAAAGGAACTTCTCTCTCTTATTTTATATTCAAGCAATACTTTTGTATCATGAATCTAATTTCCATTTCAATTGTTGGGACATATATATATATGACCTCCTTACTGTATATTACATGTAAATATGATTAGGAACCCCTTTCTCTCTCATCAACCTTTTTTTATGAATTCATATGTCACGTCGTTACACTGCCGAAATCGCACCGATTTTCTAAGCCAATGTCTTTGTGTTGTGAATACCATGCCCATTTCTCCATCAAGGGTATTCACCTTGTTGCACATTTACATATTGATTATAAAGTCTCATGTATTAATTACACATTCCTTTATCGTGAATTAAATTATTATGTTTTATGAATCCATGTTTTATCATCCATGTGGCGCAGTTATGCATGAAATGAAATGTTTAAGAAGGGTGCGCCCTTATAGCGCTTCAATGCATTGGGCAAAGTATAGTATCATGATATGTCATGTACAATGAGTGTTGAATCATGCTAATTCAAGTGCAACGAGGGTTTACTTGTGCTTCATGTGCAATGAGGTTTTACTCATTCTTTATGTGCAATGAGCCTTGGCTCATGCTAAATCCATGTTAAGTGTTTTTTCCACATTTCCATGTTATGATTATCATGCTTTGTCGGGCCTTTATGTTCATATTTCTTTTATTCTCTATTGATATGCCTATTATATAACATTTATTGTACTCCTCATGTTATTCTATGTGTACTCCCTTACTGGGCTTTATAGCTCACCCTTTTCTTATGCATCTTATCAGGTTATCCCATGCAATGCTTAGTACGAGGGAATGTAGTGGTCATGTAAAAGTAGGTTTTCAATAAAGATGTTGTATTTCATGTTTTAAGATTTTATGTAATGATACTAAGCCCCAAAGAAACTAAACCTCTCAATCTTCTTTGTTGTATCAAGTGAAGTTTTATGTAATAAATCATGTTTAAGTTGTAATAAAAAGCAGGGTTGTCATATGAGGCCTGAAAATAAAATAATGAAGTTGAAAATAAATAATATATATTCATCATACATACCTAACTATCCCAAGACACTAATTCTTATTATAAATGTTGTGTTAAAAATTTAAAATGATTACCATTAATATTATGTAATAATTAGGTATGAATAGTAGGGTCTCTAAAGTTATTATGATATAATAGTTTAGTTAATCTGGGAATTTGTATTAAAGAGCCTCAATGAGAACCCTTTGTATGAGCGTCAGTATATATAAGAACATAAGAATCCTTTTTTTAAAAAAAATAAGTAACATAGGGATCCCATAGTATATTCCACTATATTTAATTTAAAAAATAACTAAATTATATGTTCAGTCCATGTTGTATTATGTTATGTTCAAACCTTTTATAATTTAGAAAATGTGGGGAATTAGGAAAAACTAGGATAACAATCCATGTGAGGGACAATTCAATGATTTTCTGGACATCATTCACAGTGCCTGGGGAGGTGGAGTTCCATCATTCATGTAAATTCGTACTTAAATGTCTCCAGCTATAAAAAATTAACTTGAATAATGTAGAATGTACTCTTTTATATAAGATGTAGAAACTGGTTATCAAGTCTTCTATGTGGAGACGACCTATGAAATTTAGTGAATAATACCTTCCAATAGTCATGGAATAGTGGGTCAACTCAATGGAGAAGATATTTTCCATGTTTTACTTTTATAAGATGTATAAGTTGAATCAAGTTGTTTTTAATTTAGATTCAAATGTTGATCAATGGTGTGTGTTGATTAAGAACACTAATCAAAAGGATGAAATTGAAGAGATGGTGTTGTAGGACATTATAACAATATTTCATAAACATGTATTTCCTACAAACTCTTCAAACAAATATTGAGAGTGAATATATAGTGACGAAGAAGAAAGAAGGTGAATCTACGATTACTTACAAAGGAAATTTCACAAGGATTTTAATGTATTCCATTGGATTTGTTATAAAAAATGATGAAAAATAGATCTAGTATTTATTGTATTAAAAACACAACTTCGAAATTCTCTTGAAATTTGAGTCCTTGGAAGTCCTTAAGATGTTATTTTATTTGAACTCAATGTGGAGATGGAATTTGGAGTGTTATATCATTGATATGGTGATATGAACATAAATATGTTGTTTCAAACTATAGGGCCTAATGATAATGGTGGAAACAATACTCAAACATCCACTTGTAATTATTTTTGGAAGAAGAATGATTGTAATTAGCTCAAATGTATGGGGAAATACATCAAGTGAGTGATAGAAGGCCCCCAATATCATTAATATCTAAGGGACATGAGTATGTGAGACAATGGGGTGAAGAAAATTAGAGAAACACATATCGTTCAATGCCTCAATTATAGGGAGTTGGGGAACTATGCAAGACAATGCCCAAAACCTCATTTTCTTGGTGATAATTAGAGTTAGAATTCACCAAAGACAAAGGAGAAAGAGAAAACTTAATGAGTCACTACCATTTATCTGGTTCCTAAAATTATGTGGTGACAAGTTCATGGGTTATTCATTCATGAATATAAACCATATTATTTAATTATGGTTCTATGCATTCATTCATATCTTGAAAGATCAATCAATCTTTCAAACATCACCTAAAAAATAGAGGTTGATATATCTATGAGAATAGAATTTAGGTAAATTAATTCATCCAAGGTATATAAATCCTCCCATTTCAATCCTTGTGGAGTAATCCTCGCAGCGAATCTAGACTTACTTATTTTGGTGGAGTTTGATTCTATATTGGGCTTGGATTGGAAATATATATTCTAGTACAACTTAATCCTTCGAGAAAGGGAGATAACTCTTCACCTTTCAAGGCATACTCCAATTATGTAAAATTGTAAGGAGAATAAGTCTCTTTCAGAATCATCATATCACCTGTGTATATTATTGCCTTATGGGAATGTATACCTTGGAAAAATTATGAACAGGATAGAGAGAATCATCCTCAATGACATGACCATTGTGAGGGACTACACTAATGTGTTCCCTGAATAATTTCCATTTCATCCTCATAACCGAGTGGCTTCTTTCCCTATTGAATATATTACCAAAACCCTACCTATATCGTAGACAGCTTTTAGAATGGACATAATTGAGTTAGAGGAACTGACAAATAAGTTACAATAGAATATGGAAAATGGTTTTATATTCTCGAGTTCTTTAACATGGGGTGAACCAATACTATTATTCAAGAATAATGATGGATCAACACACCTATTCATTGATTATACTGATTTCAAAAAAATCACGATATTGAAAAATTATCCCCATCGACAGATATTTGACATGTACTATCAACTCTATGGGACCAAGTGTATCAGTATGGTGTACATACTGTTGAGATATCACCAATTAAAGGTTACCAAGAAATATATTCCCAAGAAATCATTTTGAATAAGGTAAGAACACAATAAATTCATAGTGATTCTATTTAGGTTCATTATTTATCCAGAAATATCCATATAAATACTGAATATTGTCATTATATATGTCCTCGAAATAGTTGTGGTTGTTTTTATTATTTATATTCTAATATAATCTTTGACAAAGTGGGAGAATGAGGGGAATTTGAATAAGTTGATAAAAGCTTTTTATTGGAGAAATCATATGTAAATTATAATACATGTGAGTTTGGATGGGGAATGTATCATTATTGGGGCATGATATTACTAAAAATAGAATATTTATGGACTCCAATAAGACAATGTTGATCAAAGAGTTTCCTAAAACAACATCTGTAATGGATATTCTTTGTTTCCATGGACTATTTGGTTATGATTTGAGATTTGTAAATAACATCCCAATATTTTCAAAATATCTAATCCATTTAAATCTGAATGGATAAAATTTTATCTGCACTGGTGAATGTGAAGACTTCTTCAAAGAGTTAAAAAAATGCTTACCACTATTCCTGTAATCACACTTCCAACATATGTGGAATTCATTTTGGTAAACAAAATTCCTAAATCAATGTATTAGAATGTTTACTAATGAAAAATGATAATGTGATTGACTAATCCTTAAGGATGTTTAAAATTAATGAGCAATTATTTCCCACAAAAAATTTAGATTTTGGAGTAGTGATCTTCACATTGAAAATTTGGTGACATTATATATATAATGAGAAATATGAATATATATTTATCATAAGAGATTCACATATATATTCATATATTAGAAACATTATTTTTCCAATGATGATGGTTATATCCTATCAATGGTTATTACTTCTCATTCCACTATCGTATTAGAAAAGAGAATAATGTGCTAGATGCACTAATTAGAAAACAAATTGAAACATTAATAATGATGATAATTGTTAAGGATCCAATATTAAAATAATTTAAATGGATAGACATTGTATCCATAAAGAAGTAACATCACCAATCATTTCTCCAATGATTTCTCAACCAACCCTCATTGAGAAAATAACAGATGATCAGTGAAATTATGTGGAGATTTAAAATATTGATTACCCTATATGAAAAGTAAATCATTAGAGACTAATATTTATTATGTATATTATGTAACATTTGGGTCATGGATTTGGTTATTATCTAGTATAGATTTAAATAAATAGATTATGAATGACACACATAGCTCAACCTTCTCTATTCACCCAGGGAGCACAATGATGTATAGAGATCTTCTAGAGAACAATTGGTTGGAAGATATGAAGAATGAGATCATAGAATATACATTATGGTACATTATATGTCAATAAGTGATGGTTAAAAGAAAAAATTCTATAGGTATGATAAAACCATTACGCATACCAACATGGAAACTGGAAAATATCACTATGTAATTTGTCACAATATTACTGAAGACATCTAGAGGAAACAATTCTATATGTGTTGTGGTGGATATTATTTTAAATAAATATCACATTATTGAAATTTTAGAGGACTTTAAAATGGATTATCATGCACGAATATACATCACATGAGTGGTAAGTCTTCAGGGACTACTACAATCGATTGTATATGATCGATATCTAAGATTCACCTCCATGTTCTAGAAATGTATCCAAAATTAAATATACACTATGGTTTACTTAAGTATGGAATATCATTCTCAAAATTATGGAAAATATGAGTGGACTATTAAAAAAATGGATGTCATGTTGAGGGCATGTTCGGTGGACTTCAAAGTGTGATGGGACCAATATCTTCATCTTGTTGAGTTCTCTTACAATAACAAATTTGAATCGAGCAACCAAATGGTTCCATCTAAATCCCTTTATGGGTAAATATGTATAACACTAGAATGATGGCATGTTGTTTTTGAACATAATCTACTATTACCTGAAACAGTTAAAGAAATGGTAGATAAGTGAAAAAAACACACATCACATCAACATAGCCAAAATTCGAGAAAAGAGCTATGAAGACAATCATCAATGATACCATGAGTTTATGGATGGAGACATATTATTCATCAATTTATCTCAATTCGAGATTATAAGGATATTTATGACCAAAGGAAAAATGATTCCTTGGTAAACATTCCCATTCAACAACAATGATTATTTCGGAGCACTAGCCTATTGATCAGCTCATCCACATACAATGTATCATGTACGTGATATATTCATTGTCTCCCTCTTAAAGAAGTGCATACCATATCTCTCACATGTAAAAAATTCATAGGTGTTATACTTCGAAAACGACCTGTCTTATAAGGATAACCAATGATGATCTTGGATATGTTGATAAAGTTCTACATAAAAAGACTATTCACCGTGTAAAATTACTATGAAAAAATAATAAGAATGAAGAGGCATCATGGGAACCGAAGGAAAAAATGTAGGAGAAGTATACTCATATGTTCTCATCATTGTTTCTGAATCAAAATTTCAAGGTTAAAATTCATATGGGGGAATAATATAAAAACATGATTTTTTGAGTCATTATTGATGTAAGGATGATGGATGACCAATATCTCAAACTCTCCTACATGATTTTAAAATATTTATTGACAAGGTTCAAATTATTAATTGTATTGATCCACAACAACAAACTAATGGATAGAAAAAAAAGAAAACACCCCTTTCTGCCCCAATATATACAACCCCTCACCACCTGCTATCCTCACACCTTTCAAAGTCTTGAATCTTGTCCAATATCCTCCGAATACTCTTCCCAATAACATCCCACAAATCCATGATCCCTCAATATCATAGAAATACATATCATTTATCCTTAATGATGTTCTCAATATGGATAAATTTAAAGGCTAAAATCCTCATTCTTTTTCTTATTACATCCTTTCAATGTAATTTATTTTCATTTCATATCCCAATATGCACTAATACATGTGGATAAATGACTATTGTATGATTTGTATTCAATATTTTTATTATGTTAATGGATTAATTAATCTTAAAATCTCTTACCATTCCATTTATTTCTAAAAAATAGATTATTTCTCATTATGTGTCAAACAACCAACACTGTGTATGATGCATTTACATTTTTTACTACTACTTTCATTACGTTTCACAAAAACATTATTATGGAAAAATATAATTTTATTATACGTATTATAAGATAAAAACTATTCTATAACCAATATATTTTAAAAATATTTTATTATATCATCATTGTCAAAAAAACACCCAAATAATTTAAATCATTTTTATTAACATTCTATCTAATAAATATTCATCCTACCCAATAACCAAATGATATAAAAGACCAATTATAATTATTTATATTCATTATTAAAATCTAAATTCTATTAGGTATAATCATTCACATTTGTCATGGTCTTCTTTACTTATAAATAAGAAAAAAAATCTCAAAAACCAAGAAACCTAACACACTGGGAACGACATAGTTGAACTCTATATCTCAACATAATTACCATTTTCGAATTTAATAAAATATTGATTAATAAAAACATGTATAAATGTTACAGATTTATTAATTTATAAATTTAATTTTTATTATTTTGGATATTAATGTGAAGGATGCACTCAAATATAATGTATGGGAAATTCTCAAACCCATCTCCATTTTCCATTGTTTTCCCTCATTCAATTCATTTTAATTTTGGTTGTTTCCTTAATATCATTTCTTTTCTTTAATTAACATTATTTTTTGTTATAAAAATATATCAAATATGGTTTTATTAAAAAATCAATGCTTTTTCTAAAAGAACTCTTCCAAGTTAATAAAGATCTTATACTTCTATTGAGATTGCTTATTCTTCACTCAATATTAATACCATACATTTTATTCCAACATTATTTTGGGAAACCCAACGTTTATTTATGAATGTATGATTTATGTAATGAAACCAATTCCATTATATGGTTTATTTATGTTCAATATTCATTTATGTTTTATGTAGAATGAATGAAAATGTAAAATATATGATTGGATGTTGTTCCATGAAAGCGATTGTGCTCTAATAAATTAGGTAATGTGAAAAATCACATATAATAATGTGAAATATGTGTTAACGTGATTCAAGATTTGTTCATAATGATGATTTAATGTTGATACAAATATGTTATTCTTCAAAAATATTCTATCTTTATTCAAAACTAAGTGTGGAAGATTACCTCCAAGTAATTTTGTTTCATTTTTATACATTTACATAGTCTATTAATTTATCTAATTCATACTCTCATGATTATGATGATATTTTTTGAGATTATTTAATGATGATGTTTATGCTTAAGCTAGTTTTATGACTCTTATTCATACTCATGGGTCTTTTATCTCTCAATTTTTTTGATGTAGATCCTTAGGTGAATACTTTTAATAAAGGAAACACAAGGGACTATTAGAAGATTGAGAAGAATGAACTATATAATTTTTATGCATTCAATGGTACTAATTTGAAAAATACACTAAACCTTTGGTTCTTGGTTGTGAAAAAATGGTATATTATTTAACTTTTAAAGGATGAAATAATAATTTATTGAATGTAGGGTAATTATATGTTATGTTGGGTAATGGGAACTGTTATTAACACATTCAATATACTTTCATAGTATTCTCTTCATGAAAGAAAGTAGAAAAAATGAACAAAATAATAAAATAATGTATTTTTTCTTGAAATGTTCAAAATAAAAATATAACCATTCCAATGATTTTTATTATATGTTGTTAAATGTTTTATGTATACAATAAAAAGTGAATAAACTTAAAAAATGTTAAATAAATCTGAAAATGTACATAAAAATAACTAATAGTTTGAACATTTCAATATGGTTCAATCCATTCATCACACAATCATGTTTCATTACATACATTGATTTTGTGAATTGACATTTATCACTATGAAGTATATATTTCCCTGTAATTGTTACATTTTATAGAATGATAAATTATTTAATAGATAAACAACCTCTTATGCTCCTTAATGTTTTTTTACATCAAGCCCTAAAATAAATAATCAATAAAATCATTAGTGATTTAATTAAAATGTTTTCATGATTTAATGTTAATTTTTTCATTATAAGGTTGAGAAAATAGTTCTATTTACATGTTAGGGAAATTATCATCTGTTCATTGTATTTGAATAACTCTACATCAATACTTAATTTATGGGGTTGAATAATGTGACTCATATTAGGTAGAACATGAATATGAATTCTTGATAATAATTAATTGGGAAACATTTCTGAATGAAGGGAGAGGATCCATACCTTTTAAATGGAGAAAAGTAAAATACTTGGATAGATTATTTCCTATAAAAATGTGAAGTGGGGTTATTGTTTTTTTTTCAGAACATGAAAATTTAAATTATTTTTTATAATCACTTTGTTATGATTATTTGAGATTTAAATATTTTATATATATTTCATTGAAAATTATAATTAAATTTTTTGGGACAATCATATTTCAAATTTGAAAATATTTGACAGAATCATCTTTTCAAGAAAACATTTATTCATTTTATATTGATATATAATAGATTATAAATAATATAATTATATAATTAATTGTTTATTTTAGTTTTTGGAATTTGAATTTTATTAGTTAATATTAATAAAAATTAATTAGAATTTTATATTCGTGATCATTGAATTTAATTATGACTTTTTGGTATTTCACATAATTGTTTTTAGACACTCCAGTTAAAAAAAATTTCAATTTAATATATATCCCTTAATCCATAGGTTTCTAGCCACATAACATACTCATGATAGGTAGTTTGACAATGTATGTGAACCTTGAAGGGCATCATGACAGATACGAGGGGACCAGGTCCTGTAGTGCATGATTTGTTTGGGACAATCCCAACAACAAACCTATGTGTGTCAACATGAGTCAATTTGAGTGTGTGTAATGTATTGATGATCCAAAATCCCATACTTATGTGACATTTTATACTATGGTAAGATATGAAAAAATATACATAGGAGATCCAGATAGAGTAGCAATGTAATGTGGGATGCCAAATATGGGTATTATACATTATATTAACTGGAAAATGTTTTCGAACATCTATAATGTTTCTCCACTATCTGATAGACCTCCACTGTAATTTGATTCATCCTACTCTACTATGCTTCACTGTATCGTTATTATAGACATATGAACCCACCTATGTAGCCACATTATAAGATCTATCTCAATATTATGACCACTATTGAGGCTATGTTGTTCATTGGATTTGATTATGATATTGAGACACCTTCTATGATTAAAATCAAATGCAAATGAATACATGCATGTCGATCAAGATATTATGAAGGAAAAATGAGATTCATGAGTGGCCCTAAAAAATCTCACAATCGTTGTTCCAAAGTCATGAGTAAAAAAAGATTGTGGGAATCACATGCTTTCATATAGAAATAGTTATATTGAATTTTAATTCTCATTAACCGACTATGCGAGACAATAGATGAAAATAGAAATGTGAGCCCATTTAAGAAAACATATTCATGATATTTCAAAAATAAAATTTCTTATGTGAAATGTTGGAAAATATATTGGGAAAAATAATTTATATGAGAAATATAGGATGAAGAGAGCTCAAATAATTTTAAACCAAAGTAGAAGATATGGAAATTTCGGGAAGATAACACCCTATTATCCTTACATTTGGAAGGATACGTCCAAGAAGATTTGTTTAAATTTTTTTAATTAATTGTGAAACAAAACATCATGTCCCTAAAATATAATAATGTTTCTACACTATAAGAGCTACAAACATGGTGGAATAGTTTTTTGTTATTAGGTATTGAATTCTTGATATTTATGGGGGAAATTTAAAAAAAGAATATAATCTAACTAGACAGAGGGAAAATAGTCATAGACATGAAAAATATAAAATAATATTCAGGGTTTCCCACCTCTATAAATAAGCAGGTGATGCCCCAAAAAGGGATCAATGGATTTTGATATGGGGAACTACTACATCTTTTTATCTGAATCTTTTGTTCTTTTGTATTTTAGTTTCTTATCTTTAATTCCTGAATTCTATTAAATTTATTTTTATATTATATTTTCTTCTATGATATATTCATTACCTATATTTCTCTTTATTTATATTTCTAAATATTCCATGGTGTGTACATACACAATAAAATGAGTTACTGGTGAAAGAATGACCTTAGTGTATGATACGATGTTCCAAAATTCAAAACAAAAATTCAAAATATTTTTTTCTCTATTGTTTGTGAAAAATGATGATGTTTATGGTTGTTGATATTTTTCACTATGGAATGGGTATTATAATCATCTCTATTATTTTATTTATATCAATTCCATCACATTCATTGAATTGGAGATCTTCAAACAATGGAGTTGAGTTCATTAACAGATGGAACACTATATAATAGTGATGGGTCATTTAAGGTTACGTACAATTGATTGAGGTGTGAAAAAAACCATTATCATTAGGGGAGTTGTAATTTAATATTCTTATTAATTCATGATTTAAAAACAAATTAATTATAGGATAAGAGATCATGAATTAAATTTCATGATTTATTATCAATCTAAATTTAAAAAACATATAAGAATAATGATGTTTCTGGAAACAAAACCTCAATTAAGTTTACATTCTCTGAAAAACCAATCTCATTTATTTTTATGTTAATTTAGTGAGTTAATTACAATTATTGTGTGAATAACTATAAATATCTTCAAGGGAGACTACCTTTCTTTGAAGTTAATGTACACTAGGGAAAATATAAGTATTATTTCTCACATCCCAAAAAATATGTACAATAATGTACCACCGTAATATTCTCAATGTATTATTTAATGAATCTTTTCATCATATATATCAATATTTTATTGCCACATTGAAATTATAAAATGAATCATTCTGAACTCATAATTTTCATATCTTGTATTAAATTATGTTTTTGGGATGTATTTTCTCATCACATGTATCTAATTATATATAGAGTTATGGACCACTCTCATGAAGTATTTATATCCTAAATGTTGATTGAAAATTTCATCAATCATTTTTAGGGAATAATTTTAATTTATGGTGATATTATTGATCTCTTAGTAGTTAATTGGAAGACACAATAACCCATCATTATTCATGAGAAAGAGAACTAGCGAACCCCAATGTGATGAATTGGGGAATATTATCCCATTATCAAAATTCTATTGTAGCTACTTATTTAACTCCATTGATATTTGGTCCATTAAATAGGTTATATTATATATATTTGTTGATATGTATATGGGTTCCATCGAGAACACTACCTCACAATTCGTGGCATGATAGAACAATTATTTTGGGAATAAATTAATATATTACCACGTTTGGGGTATTCCCTCATGTTGGACTCTTTCCATTGTCTAAATATTTTCAAAAAAAATGATACTTTAATGGGTATAAAAACTCACAATGTTGAGGGAGGTTGTAAAATGGATTCACGACTATTTTCTTCACTTATACAGTTTCATGCAATTGTTCAGAATAAGGAATTGTATTTTATTTTCTCATATTTTGATATCAGATTCGTGTAAAGATTCTTAATCCATGCCTAATAGTGAATATAAATTTACTAATGATAGGATTATAACATTAATTGGAGACATCCATATAGAAGTGCTAATTATAGAGAGTCCAACATTTTCTGTAAAAACATTTAACCATTCAGAGATAACGAGTCATCCATGTTTAAAGGGGGTGATTCGATAGTTCTAAAAACATATATCATAGAATTCAATTCATAGAAGATGAATCAAATAAAACATATAATATTCTTCTGTGAATAGTAAAAATCTCTTCTACTAATATATATAATTACACAACCTTAGTGGTGGTGTTGGAAAAAAATTCCCCATTATCCATCTCCTTTTGAATTTAGTGATAATGATTATCTGCAAGGGCTCATAATTTGATGCATCGTCTTGTATTATTCTATTGTTCCTTATTGATGAAGCACTAAACTGTATGTAGAGAATTAGGAATTTACATTATATAATCCATAATAACAGTCATATTATTCATGACTCTACCACATTCATGTTCATGATGATCTTAAAAATAAAATATTAAGTATTTCCCCTTTCCATTGAGGAAATTACAAGGTTCCTTATTTCAACACCATTAACAAGGAAATGATTCGATATTTAGAACAACTTTATCATTTGATAGCCCATCATTAAATTTCATCTTATTTTATTTTCTCCACATCTATGGAACTATTCTCCAAACTCAATCTACACATTTAGAATACACTGAGACACATCTTCCTAATAGTGAAAAAATGTAATAGAAAGTGATTTTTAGTACTATTGTTTTAAACCAATGAATGATATATCATTTTTATCTATTATTCTCTATAATATAAACATTGGTATAGATTGAAATTTTTTTAATATAAATCTTATATCTTTTAATATATTCATTCCCCTTACACAAATGTTCAAAAAAATCTCTCTTCATATAGGTTATAAGTGTTTAAGGGAAGTATATATTAACCATTATCATCATAAAATATTCACACACCATTATTTCAATTTCATCATTTGGATTAATATTATTGAATAAATTGCATCATTGTGTATATTTTACTTCTAAATGATAGATTGGCATAACAAATTTCTACATTCTGGATGAATGATGTGAATGCATGATATTTTCCCAAGAGGTGGCCCACTATTCCACAATAGGTGGATCAGAATATTCAAAAACATTTTTGGGAATTGTTTTATGGAGGACTTAATGAATAAATGTTCCTTATTAGGAAAATCATGACCTTCCGCATGGTTATGATTGTTATTTATAACCTTTAATATGTGTTTATGTTTCACAATGACGTCTTGAAGTCTACCTGTCATTTAATTAGGAATTTCATTCAAACAATTTTTCATTTCTCCTTTGATGGGGATATTGTTCATGTTTATCTTGGTTTCCACCATTTTATAAAATATAAAATTTTATAAACAAAACAATGTTTATAAGTAATATATATTTAATGTACTCTCATATTTTAATGAATTTTAATTTCTTTTCCCTTGGGATCCCAATGTTTATCGTTATTTATCTTTTACTAAGGTTATTCATAAATTAACCAAACCTTTATCTGAATCAATATCTAATGTTATATATCTAACATAAATAATAATTAAATCATTATAAAAAATAATAATTTAATATTAATATAATCCAAAATTCAATGGTTAAGTATCATTGAAAAATTAGGCTCATATGATGTAGTCATACATAAATAATTAATAAAATTTTTATCCATTTCACTGTAGCCCTCCTAGTAGGTTTTATATAATACATTGTAAATATAATGACATGAGGAAATTCTTAAAGAGAATGGTAAGATTAATTAAATATATTTTGATTAATTCTAGTAGTGGAAGATGGTAAATTTGTCAATATAGGTAGTGGGTGATCATAATAATCATCAAAATATTAGAAGAAAAGGATAGTCATCATAAACATGGGGTAATAATTTGAATGTGACAAGGAAACTGAAACATTAATAATAGTGGGACATCATAACATTGTGAAACAATATGACACATAAGCTATAAATAAATCTAACATACTGTCCATCCATAACATATTTGTACAAATCTTTACATCAGGAATTTTAAACACAAATATTCCTTTGTTTACAAATAAAAACCATAAAATCATCATATATATTAGAATAACCAATTTATTATATTGATATATAATATCATCCCACTAATCACATAATAAAATAATGGTAATCATGCATTCCTTATAGAATAGAAAATATACAAAAAACATAGACATAATATAAACCAATGATTAAATAATGCAGTCAATAGTGATGTCAGAATGTGCATGTCAATGAATATATGTGGAGGTTACCAAAATTGGAATGTAAAAATAATTTTGGTCATAGTAGTGTATAATTATAAATTAAGAGACCATATTTGTTTGATATATGAATTATAAATATAAGAAATATCAATGATAAATTTGAATAAATCAACATACTAAAAACAATGAAGGTATATTAAAATGTATTTAAATTTATGTAGAAACATGAATATTTATAAGGGAAAATAATTAAATGAAAATTGAAATAAATTCTGTAAAATATTCAGATGAATTATATTTAATATATTATTTAATAGAAGATAAATACAAAAGAAAAGTTTTTTTTTCAAGATTCGCCTTACCTTAGGGCCAGTTTTGTTTCATCATTTTTATGCTTCAGCTATAATAAAATTATATTTATATGAAAAATAATAACGAATTATATTACATTTAATTATATATTTTCAATAAATTATTTCAATTATAATCTATTAAATAATTTATTTTAGTAAATGTATAAATTGATTGTCTGAAATGATTCTTCACATTACCCAATTTTAATTTCAGTTTCATTGTACTTTTTAATTTATCATTATGTAAATTTAAGCCATAAATCTTATAATAAATTTACATAAAATTATTAATATAATATATAACCAATAGTAAACAATCATTAAGTAATTTATATGTAAATAATAGACATCATTATTATTAGTGGATAAAAAAACCATTAGAAAGACATGTTGAACATGGAAGAGAGAGAGAGAGAGTATGTGTACATTAAAAGAAATAAAAATTTATATAGAAAGTCATAATAACATTAACAAAATATTTAATAGTTTATAAAGGTTGAAATTTAAATCTATAATTTGACTAATAAAAACACTCCTAATTGAGGTGGGTGTATCTTGTGTTGTTAACTTGTTACAAAATTCTAAATATAAATATAATCATTTATCTTTTGGTAGAATAATTTCTATAATTATAAAGGATATGCTTATTTATTTTATCTTTTTACTAATATTCCTCCTCCCAATGTAAAATAGGATGTAAAAACCACATCAAAATCAAATATTTTCTCAATGTTCATCATCTTGAAGGGAAACCAAAACATTTCCATGTTCAACTCATTTTATAATAGTTTTTATCTATTAGGGATATTATTAGAAAATTCCATTCAGTTACATAGGGATTTTTTTTAAATAATTCAAACAATATTTACCATGTGTGGTGTCACTATATTAAAGAAGGGATTACGTTCGATCTCGGGAATTGTCTTCATAATCTCATCACAATAATTCGATATTGCACCCTCCAATAAACCACCGTGTTTTTTAGTTTCTTATAATATATAAAGACTAAAATCACTTCCATAAATATAGTAGATCATTATTTAGATCTTATTTAGAATTAGGTTGACAACCACTCTCAATTGAAAATTATATTCTAAAAGTACCAAATGTAAATATTCTAGATTACATCTACATTGTCCATTTCCTATTCCATACTCTTATTCATTACCATTATTTATAACGACATAGACAATATAACTATAACTAAGATTAATAAATTAGGATCCTAAAATTAAATTTATTAATTATGAATATTTGAGTGATTTTTCTGAATATAATTAAAAAAATTTCTTTTTTTTCTTTTAGAGAGAGTATATAATCTCTCAGTTGATATAATTTAATAATATACACTGAACACCTCTAATAATATGTATATAATCTATATATATACAATATTATTAACACTTTATAAATTTTCAACAAGCTCAATGTTTTATAAAAACATACCACATGTAGAATTAAATGGTATCAATCAAAATAAATATTCTTAAATAGAAAACGAGTTCTAATTATAAAGATACAAGATAAAAGATTGGTTATAAAAAAACATTATCAAACCCCACTATTATACATGGATCTCTCTAAAGAGTTATAGAATTATAAAATATATACACATTGAATTACGAAAATAAATAAATTCACTATTCCTTTTAAAACTAGTGTATTTGAGTATCAAAATTATTATTACATAAATTGACAATAGTAATTTTATTTTTATTTCATTAGAGAAAACATGACATTAAATTTCATCCACCATACCACAATATGAGGCCATTTCAATTTAATAGAAAAATAAAAAATAAGGTAATGAAAATATAACATAAATTAGAAACTAAAATTTATTAAATATTTATTAGAAAATGATTTCTGATCAAAATTCAAGTAATTAATCATCCCATTTAACATTTTCATTATTATTATAAAAATCATTTTATTATTTTGTGTTTTTATCATTTGATACAATTAATATCATTGTTGATCTTGTTTTTCATGATTTCATTATTACAAAAACATCATGTTTCATGAATAAATAAATAATTATGATGTTTTATACAATAAATATCAACTTTGTAATCATCTAAATAAGTTTTTAATTTCCAAATTTAATGGAATCTAAACTAACATAATTTTTTGGAAATTTATATTCCATGAATTTCTCATCAATTTTGATTTTAAATTTTTTATCTAATGTATTATTTTTATTAAATTTGTTGAATCAAAATTTATATGGTATGTTTATTATTTTTGATGTTCAACCGAAGAATCAATCTATTCTTTCTTAAATTCCATTTATTGATTTAATGAAATCTAGTTGTTCTCTCATTTTGGGATGAAAACTTTCCCAAACATCTGTATCTTTAAATTTACAATGTATCTAGATTAGATCACGTATCATCAAATAATTATGATTTTTATAACCCAATAAAATGTCATAGGCATCATCCAATTTTTTTCTTACATTTTTAAAACATATATATATAATCTATCATTTTCAATCTGTAGAATTATTTAAAATTATTTAGTAAGTCCAACTTCATATTTTGTAGTATATTAGATTTTTTAGAATTTATATTTTTTGTTATAAATATAATCAAATTTATTAAAGTGTTAAATGTATTGAAAATTATTGAACTTATATTCTCATATCAAGAATGTATGTTTCATGAAGAGTTCGTGCACGACATCCACAATGTATGATAATAGAACTCAATGTCATATAATGCACTAATGTAGTACACTCAGATAGAAGTAATACACAATGAATTATGTATTTAAAAATATTAAAAACTACCAAATAATATTTGGATTCCTACAAAAGATCCAATAGTTGAACACATGGGTCAGTAAAGGCTTACACATAGTATAAAGTCGTACACCAATGGAATAATGAATTGAGATCTCAGTCTAATGTCATATAAACTATATTGAAATTTATACCCCACATAATGAAAAATATATTTCCTTTAAATTAATCTCCTGGAATCTTCAACCTCTAAAAATGACTTTAATACAATTTAGTAATTTATCAAACCTTTTAAAACACATCATTACATTACCAAAGAACACGTGAAAAAAAAAATTAATCATAATATTAGAGTGGTCCTATGTACATAAATTACCCATATACTCTAGCTTCAATCTACCCTTTATAACACATTCATGAATTATATTTACCACTAAATAAAATAATATTCAATCAATTGTATTTTTTGAATTAGTTATCCATGTCTTTCGTGCATCTATAATCCTTTCACGAATCCATGAACTTCTAAATTAATTGATTCAAAAGGTTTTATACAACATTTATAACTCTCAAGATTTCTAAACTATAATAGCATGTAATTTCTCCTCGTGTGAATTTATTTTTTACTTTTGGAATCAACCAATAAACCATCTGATGTATTGAGATACATACATAACAACCTTCTCTTTCTATCCATTTCTTTATTTTAATTTACCAATATGCACCTTGACATCCAAATATAAGATACCTTCCCCATTAATGTGTTCATACATCATGTATTATAGATTCTCAATCATTTTACACATATTATAAAATGATTTTTTATAAACATTCATTAATTATAACCAAATTATGGTGAGGAATAGTGTTTTTGGATGAAGAAGTTTGAAAACAAATCAATTAGAAACTAAATAATAAACATTTATATTTTATTATTCATAATAAAATCCTAAAGTATTTTGATCTCTTAAACTACATGGGATGACATGGGGAATACAAATACAATATGTGTAAGATAAAAATCCTTGTATGGGAAAAATGATTAGAAACATAACATGTGAGTAAAATGTATAAAAATATATCATCAATGATAAGGATCCAAATTAATCATATGGGATCATAGAAAATGATGTGGTATAATGAGATCATAACATCATAATAACTATGTCAAATACATATAACATGATATAAAAAAGATTCAATGATAACTTCCTTGATAATATTACATGGTCAAAAAATAACATCATTTATTTGGATTGATCCTTATTACCATACATGATGCCTCATAGGACTAATGATTTACTAAATAAATTAGTGAGATATTGAGGCACAAAAATCATAGCATGTTTCTGATTTATTTATTCCAAAAAAATAAAGGCAATCATAATGAAAAAATCGTAATAATTACCCATTGAAATAAATGGGTTGAAAAATAACTCCTAAAATCGTTATCAAATGATCTTTCATAATGATTTTGTTTAATAAATAAATATAAGTAATGTATTACCCAATCAAAGTAAGGGATGATAATTTTGGTATATATGTAACGGATATATTTAAATTATTTAGAATTATTCTATGTCATAAAAAGTTATTTTCATAGATGAAATGTATTTAAAAATAACATAGTATATTTATAGTGAAAAAACTCTATTTTTTACTTTGAAATCACATCTTCAAAAAAATTAATAATATTAAATAAAATAATTTCCTTAAAATAAACTGTGGGAAAATAAAAGAGGCAGAAAATAATATATTTTTCATGATGCTAGGTATTTATATACATACAATATAATATAAAAACATTAAATTCACACTATTGTAAAAAGGTTTAAAAGAACCATTTTTGAAAAATTAAATGAATATTTCATTCATATAATTTTTCAAAAAGAAAATAATCTGAAAAAAATTATTTAACAAATCATTTTTAAAATTTAAAAAAATTCTTCAATATAATTTTATAATAAATGGATGTGGAAGGAAAAAGAAATTTTGTCCAAATAGAGGAATAATGATATATTTTCTTATAAAATGTAAATCATTTTATGTATTAAAGGGATTGAAATAATAAATTACTTGAAAAGATCATGAATATTAAAAATATAAAAATGTATATTTGTTTTAAAATACAAATATACAAGAAATACTCCACGATGGGATTAAAAATAATTAATCTAGAATAATGGTAAAATTGTAAAATAAACCATTACCACTTTTTTAGATTTTGAATCATAACCTATTATTTATGTAATTTCCATAAAATGAAACATTAAATACCATTAAGATTAAAATTTTTATTATTTAAAATTTAAAGGGGTAATATATTCATCAAATAAAATAAATAAGTAGATAATATGACATATGTCTTACAGAATTAACTTTGATATAAGAAATTCCTTAACATGAGTCCATAATTTTCATGTATGTCATTTATCTCGAGTTTAAAAAATATATATATATTTTGCTTAAGATATCTGTCTAGGATTAATCACTTCTTCATAAAAAATTTAATTCATTTAATTTAATGAAATGTGAAATTACATATTTCGATATGAACACATTGAATGTTTTGAGGATGTCTTGTTCATAATTTGAAAACGAAATCGAGTTGTGGACCAAGAAAAAGGGTGTCATTGTTATGTATTCTATAGTATACTAATCATGAAATAAATATATTTTTTTATAAATAAAATATACATTTAAATGTAAATATAAAACATGCTAATGAAAAACAAACTATGTTTCAATCATGATGATGGTTGGTCACATGTACACATGTGTAATATTTAAATATTTTTTGATCATGATAGAAATACTATTTCTATAATTATATTATAATAAATAATTTCATATTTAAATATACACACATATTCCATCCATGTGGTGTGAAAATAAAAAAAATCACATCTCTTCGTTATGTGGTAATCCTCTATTCTCACAAACAATGTTATAATTTTTAAATGGATTGCAAGGTAGTAATTGATATGATTTTCACTTATAATAAATTGTTAATATTTAAGTAATATAATATACAAAAATAAAATCAAACAGAATGAATATTCATGAGAGGCTCTGATGGAATACAAATTTCATCATTTCGTGAGGTGGTAGTCTGCCGTACAATTGACTGATAATTTCATTTCCCATTTTATGAAAGTGGAGAGGGATATAGGATGTGAAATTAACATTGAAATATTTTATTATATTTTAGATACTAATGGTTTTATATAATCATGACTGAGAAATATTTTAAGGATAGAGAAAATCAATAAACCAAGATGGTTAGTTAGAAAAATTAACTCTTCTTCGGACAACCAATTTAGAATTTAATCTAATGTCTCCTTAGATTAAATTTCTGATAAAAAAGGACTCTTTGAAATATAAAGGGATGTTAAGAAGGTATTTGGGATGAAATTTCACAAACCATACATTTTAGAGGTGCAAATAAGATAGGACGGGGGTTCCCTTTTATAAGTGGGGGAGAGGACATTCTTCGATTTTTTAAAATGATAAAGATACATCAACATTTTGAATATGAAAAATGATCTGAAATGGATAATTATAGAGCCTTATATTATATAGTATAAATTATTTTGTATAATATGATTTTTAGTCGTCTTTAGTTCATTTAAACCATTATTTTTTCTATTTTAATCCATAGTAACCCCATTTTATCCTTAACCTCTACAAATAATTTTAACTATTTTTACTATTCATTATGAAATAAAATTAGGTTATACTTATTTTATATTAATTATTATGATTAATAATATGGAATTAATTTTAACTAATTCATTTTATATAACTAGAAAAATAAAATTCAAATTGAAACCCACGAAATGTATTAAAAATAATTTGGTCAAGAAATGTATTTTCCTGGAAACGATGATTTTACATTAACAATATACATAAATATCATCATTATATTTAGTAAAACTCATATAAATAAAAATAAAATATATAATTTTCATCGAAATATTAATCTACTATTGTATATTCTATTTAAATAAATTTGTTATACATTATTGACTTGAAACTATTTTGCAGAACACCATTTTATTATGGATAATATTAATCATTGAACCAAATAATGAAAATTCACATTAAATTTAAACTAATTAAATAATTTTAAATGAAATATATCATATGTAATTTTTTTAATCGAAAATAAATTGTTGCATTTATGTTACCTCATTGAATGAAATTAAATTACAGTATTTAAAAAATCCAATATTTTTTACAACTCACTAAAATAGAAATATTTTTAAAACATTCCAACAAATTATATCCAATTTAAATATTGAAATAATCATTCATATAATTATAATAATTTAAGAGATTAAAATTTATAGAATTTTGAAAATTTAATTATATTATAATCTCAGAAAGAATAAATAAAATTAATTTTTGGAGAAAAAATATTTAAAAAATAAGTAAAAAGACATCACTAAAAAATGGTTAAATATTATTGTGATTTAATAATTAAATTTACAATATATATAAACTTTTAGATATGTTTTTTGAAATATGGATATATATGTTCAAAAATCTTATTTTCAAGACAATGTTACGATTATCATGATTAAATAATAATTTATTAATAATATACCATGGTTCAGTTAATATCACGTTTTAATGTTATATATACTACCAAATATAATGTTCTTTTAGAATCATAAAGTGTTACATTATACACCCCTCAATAAAAATTTCCCCCACCATTTTATCAAATGATTAGTAATAAAGGGTTTAACATTAAAACATCCCTCTGTGGAAAACCAACATTCTAAATAATTTTATCAAGACATCCTCTTAAAAATAGGTATAATGAAATATTAAGGTAACAAAATAATTATATTTTCAAATTGGATTACATTGGGAAAAGTGAAAAATGGATTTGTAAAGAAGATCAATTTAAGAGATAACTTTATGTTCAATTTTTTTAAGAGTTAATAGACCATTTATTCATAAAAAATGAATAAATTTTTTATTTCAATGTATTTTTTAGAATGTTTATGGATCCTTTTACCATCCTAACATAAAAGATATGAAATTACACTTTAATAAAAATTTAAATTTCAACATTATTTAATTTTTCTGTAAAATAATATATATTTTTATAATAAATGATTAATTAAAATGAATTATTCTGGACAAAAACATTATAATTAACTTCTAACAGTTCAAATGATTCAACAAAATTAAATTATGATATAGAAATTGTATTTAGACGTTATCCACCGCAAATAAAATTGTTTGAACAACGTATAAAAATTTCTTATATGATTAAACCAAAATATTAATATCCAAATCCAATTTTCAACAGAATTCATTCTATAACTCATTATCTATACATCATAAATATCCTCAACATTTAAATATTTTATAGTGTTCTTCCCAAATATTATTTCAAGTTAATTCACATGTTAAAATACAAAATATATAATAATTGTCTCAAAATATTAAAATAATAATAATTATAAGATTTTATCCAAAAATATTATTCTAAAAATGAACTTATTATCTATCGATTATTTTTTAGGTAAAAAAATTAATACGAACAAGTACATTATGTACTCTATTATTAGTTGACACACCGATAACACCCTTCATTTGGGGGTTCAAGGCTCATTGAACTTCTAGATGTGTTGGGTTGTTTTTTATCATAATGTTTTTCTATTCTCTAAAAACATATTAATATAATTAAAATAACAATCAATAAAATACAACAAACATCCTAATGATAAAATTATTATTTAATGAATTTTTTATACAGTGAACTAATCTATGAAATATATTTTTTTAATAAAAAAATAATTTTAATTAACTATAATTACCTCAACATCAAGGAAATATTATTGATTATCCTTTTTTAAATCATGTGTTTTCCATAAAATGTAACATTACAATTTAATATACTTTATATTCAATTAGAATAATTCTATAAATTCATAGAAATCCATAAAGAGAAACTAATGCAGAAAAATCATTATAAGATTCACTATCCATATAACTATAATACAATTGATAAACATACTTCAAAAATATGATTCTCAAATCCAAACACATAAATTGTATAATCATTCCACTTTAGTGATTTAATATTATAGTCCCATAGGAATTAGTCCTTCGATAAGATCATTAAATCAGATAATGACCATGGTCCCCATATCATCAAAATTTAACATTTAAAGTTGTATTAGGTTGATAATTATTTCATTGATCTTTTTACCCAAAATATTGATTTTTATTTATAAATTAGCTTCATTATTACCTCATATTCAACAAATAAATAATCATCGAATTATTTTTATTCATGTTCCATTATTTCACTTCCCACATTTTCACATGTAGTAAATTGAACGTTTTATCACCTTTTAAATTTGAACTCCCCAACTATGAAATACTTATCATCATTGATATGTTTGGAAATTAAATTATTTTTTGTTAACTGTAATTAGACATAGATCATTTCGAATGATCATAATATAGATACCATCCATTCTCAATAGGTTAGACATCTCAATAGAAAAATCATTATATCAAATATCACATTGGATGTTGGTATTGTTTTTGCTATATACTGTCACTCAGTAATGATATTAAGAGACAAAATATGAAAAATCATTAACATTAAAATGGGAAACTTCTAAACCTATAAGTAAGAACAATAAAACTATCATTATATTTAAAATTATGAGTCTCTGGGTTGAAATTTATATATCATGGATAATTTTTACCATTTGGTTATGTAACTTTCCAATTTATTCAAGTCAATCATAATGGTTATTAAAGAGTTTGTGTATTATGAATTCCAATCACATAGGAGTTTCAAATCAATTGTGTATCATGAAATGTTTTCATGAACCAAGAAATAATTTATTATAGCTGAATGCACCCTTTTCTATGTAATTACTCCCACGTAAAATTGTACCAAACTGATATCAACATAGAGTATCCTAACTAACATTTGATTTCTTGGAACCCACTATATTTATATATCACTAAAGTTTTGTGCCGTTATATTATAATTATATTTATCCTTATAAATATCTATAAGGTTATCACAAAAGTTTTTCATTCCTAATCCCCCAAAATAACTTGAAATTTATTTTATACTATTTATATTGACCCAATCCGTGTACACATATTATTACATCATTTTTAATAAAAATGCACTAATTGTAACCCAATTCTCATGAGGAAAAAATTCTTTTCCATATAATGTTCATAAACAAAAATTTTAGACTAAAAATAATAATTTTTTTATTTTATTCTACATAATGAACTCCTAAATTATATTTCTCTACTTTAATCATCGATGACATAATAAATATATAGATAAAAGTGGTGGGCTGAAAATAACAGTAAGGGAATAAACATACAAAACAAATAATGATTGATTCAAAGGTAGTACATGATATCAAAAAAATATGACTTAAGAGTAATCACATAGGATCATAACATTAATAAATGGTATCAAAATATCATGTCATCATTGGAAATGTCGTAGCAGCATATATAATGACATAAACATGATTCATGGAAAAAAACATAGAATATTTCCCATGGAGAAGAAATTTACAATAATTGATTTGGTTTCATCCATATTTTTATACATGATACCCAATTACAAAAAAGTTTAACCCAATGAATTGTAGAAAAATATAGGTTCACTAATCAAACCATATTCATTATTTATGTTTTCAAAAAAAGGAAACCAATTATAAGGCCTAAATATAAGAAATTCCTATATAATGAAGTGGCATTCAAAATCATACCTCATATCATAAATTAAGTAAATATCCTAATGAATGAATTTTATAATTGAACATAATATGTGAATCGCCCAATAAATTTAATATATGGTAATATATTTATATATGTGAGATATAGATATACTTAATTAGAATAGATTCATAACATCCAAGGGGTTTTTCATTGATGAATATGACATTAAATTATTAAATTGAATATTTCATGAGAAAAATACAATTTTAACATTGACATCACATTATAAAAATATAAAATTTTAAAAAATAATATATAAAAGATTAAATTTAAAAAAAAGATGGAAAATTATAAATTAGTAATCAAAAAATTAAGTTTCAATATGGTGGGTAATGTCAATCGTGTTTTATACGTTAAAAAACATTCAATTAAATATTTTCTTCTACAATCGTAAAATTTAAATTCTTCAAAAAATAACAATAATATTCAAATAAGAAATTTTTTTCAAAATTAAGAAATGGGTACTAATTTATATAATAAATCAATTATATAATATTAAAATAAATATTTAAATATTTTTAGAAAATATAGATACAAAAAAAATATTTTCTATACAAGAAATAACTATTTTCAACACTTCTTAAAAACATATTGTCAATTATTTTTAGGAAAAAATAATAGGAAATTTTAATAATAGAAAAATATTTCCATAGTAAACATAGGAGAATAAAATATATTGGGTTTAAGACAATAAAATCAATCATTACATCCATGTGATGCTTAAGCATTAACAATATGGAGCAATGATGATATTGTTAAATAAACCATTACCACAAAATATGATTTTGATTAAAAACCCCCATGAATGATATTATCTAAAATTAAAATTTAATATCAAGAAGATAAATATATTCATGATTTAAATTTTTTAAGGACCATTCATATATCATAGAAAATAAATAAGTGGGGAATATGGAATATATCCCATGAAAAGTAAAAATGAGATGAGAAATCCCATAGCCCGAGTCCAAAATTGTAATGCATGTCATTTATATAATATATAGTGAACTTATATAAATTATTTATTTTCATTGGAACATTTTTTAGATTTGATCTCATCTATAAGAGTATTTACCTCATTTAATGTAATATAATATTTAATTACTTATTCTATTCTTTCTACATCTCCTATTTTGAGGGTTCCAATTTCATAATGTCAAAATGGAATCTGTGTGTTGACAATGGTGGAAGATTACACTATGAAATACACCACATACTAGTGATATTTAAATTATAATAATTTTTATAAATAATAGATACCTTTATTACTAACCGTTAAATATGATTTTGAAAAATGAACAATGTTACGATCATAGACAGGGTGAGTCGTACAAATGCATGAGTAACATTTCAATATTTTAACAATCATTATGGAAAGAAGGTAAGTGTTATTTTAAAATTATAAAATTTTAATTTTATTAATAATATAATCTTATTAAATTTAATAAACATAGATATTCCATCCATGTGATGTAGTAATGAAAACCAAATCACATTTCTTCACTTGGTTGTATTTCACCATACACATAATGGATGTAATCTTTTTTCAATGGATGATAAGTTAAGAAGGTATATGATATGTTAATTTTAAATAATCAATAATATTTATATAATATCTTATTTAACCATTACATCAATCATCATAACCATATGTGATAGGAGATAATGTAAAATGATTACCATGAATTACGAAGTTGTAATATGTTGTTCATATGAATGATGGTTTCTGTTCTCATTTGATTAAAGAGGTGATTCATGTAGCTTAGTAAACAATATATTAAAATAAAATAATATGGTAGATAATTATATTATTATATCATCATTATTATGTAATAGTTTAATGATAAGGATGAATAAATAATACAATGATGCTCAGTTAGGAATAATGCATCTTCTTGAGGCTACCTCTTTAGGTTTAAACAAAATTACTGTGTAGATTAGATTTGTGGTATTAAAATAACATTAGGACGTAGGAATGGAAGAACTAATTGTTTTTGAGTATTAATTTTAAAAACCACATGTCATTATATTTGTAAATAAGTGAGGAGACTCGGTTCCCTTTTATAAGAGTGGTTGCAGAAACTCATGGAATATCCGAAAGAAATAGGTATACCTACATTTTAAACAAGAATATGAAATGGAATATTATATGTGGTTTAAATATTGTAAGTAAAAAGTATTTATACGTGTTTTTATATATCATTTAAACGATTTTCATTTTTGATTAACCCTGATAAACATGTTTTAACATTAATCACAATATTTTTTTTTAAATTTTTAACTAATAAAAATGAAACAATATTCATACCTTATTCATAATTATTCTTTTGGAATAAAATGAAATTTATTCAATTCAATTTATTTTTAGAATTTAATTTAATTTTTGTCCTAGAAAACATATTGAAATAAAGCTTATTAAGAAATGATTTTTTGGAAAACAAGATGATCATCCATTTACTATATGACTAGTGATAAAAATTTAATCAATTTTAATTCTTATAAATAGATATATTATATAAATATATCATTTAAAAATTTCCTTTTGATGGGTTAGGTGAAATATATTAAATATCAAGACATTACGCACATAAAAACGGTTTATTGATGAATGTTTTCTAAGCATAAAATTGAAATATACCAAAATAATTAAATTTATCAATTAAAATTAAATTAAATATATAAATATAAATAAATATTATCATATTTCACATTAAGGACAAGTCAAATATATATTTTACTTTAAAAGTGCATGATTTAATGAAAATAAATTACAATATTTGAAAATGAAAATTATTTTCTATTTGTTTAAAACAATCATTTTTGAGAAAAATCACCAAATTTAACAATAAGTTAATATTGATATACATTTTTAAAAATTAAATTAATTTTAGAAATTATTATATCTAAATTTTTGTAAATAAATTTATAAAAGTTTCTTATCAAAATTTTAAAAACCATTTTTGAAGAAAATGTATTTTAAAATCATTAAATATCTTTACTAAAATTTAAGTACTTATTTTTATAAATTAATAAATATAAATATATTTTATAAAGATATTAAATATATTTATTGACATGTTTATTATTATTTATTCCAAATAATTAACATATGTGTTATAACGATCACATTTAACAAATTATATTTTCATAAAATATCTTTGATCATTTAATATCATTGTTATCTATCATATATGATATCAAACGAACTGTCATTTTTAATCTTTTTCTATAAAATGTAATCATTTACTAGACACAAATTCATTCACTCCAAATTCCCAATACTCATTAAATTTCATTAATAAACTACATTGACAACTGATATAATAATCAATACAAAGGCAACATCAATCTCATCCTTCATATTTATTGTAAAATCAAAACATAATCCAAAAGTACATTTAGTACATCAACTAATAATTGAAAATAGATTAATAGGTAAATGTTTTCTTCACATTATTTACACCATGGGTGTAAGGGTTAAATTTATTCTATTATCTAATTAACTATTTTAATTTTAAGAAACATCTTCTCCTTTTGATTTCTTCCAATTTTATTATGATAATTTCCAAAAAATTATACTCTTTCGAGTTGTTCAGATTAATTTTTATGAAAAATTTGAACTCTCACTCACTCTTACTAAAATACCAAAAAATTTCCTGCGAATTTTATATTATTATATAATTATTTTTAGATTTTCACTCATAATATTTATTTATCATTAATATAGATCAAAACTATAATTTAGAGAGTAAAACACATTCCAAAAACAGTAGATTTTAAATGGTATATCCAGAATTAGTAATTAAAATTAATTTAATAAAACAATAGAATTATTTCGAATTTTTATAGTTCCAACTCAATTAAATATATACAATCCTCACTATGGTAGATTTTATAATGATACAATAATAAATCTATCAAATGTTCACCACTATTCACATTCCAATCACGTTTTATAACAATTACATCATTAAAACATTTATATACATTCTAAACTAACATTTAATTAAAATTTATATAATGTTAATCCAAAATATTATTGATATACATAGATAATAATTAAAAATATACTATAAGGAAGTTTCCTATAATATATTTCTTAATTTAAATACACATTTTTTGTTAAACTCTCCTTTATTTCATGATTTATTCAGTTTCGTTCCAACATTGAACATGTCTAGGAATCAAAGATTTACCTTTTTCTAAAAATATTTTCATAACTAAGAAAAATATCTTCACATGAGATAACAATATAGTGTCAATAATTTATTCTTACTCCATCATTTTTTCCATTAAAAATTTAACAAGTAATATGAGTGCACATTTTTTTACACATTATTATCATTCTTCTTGAGAGTAGATTCCTTATTTTCAAAAAAAAATTATAACCTAAGATCCCTATTTCATTCCCAATAAAATTACATTGTTTTTTTCATGATACCATGTTTTACATATGATATCACCCTTACCATCCATATTGAAAATTCAGAAAACCATTTTAAATCATTTAATTGATAAAATTATAGGATTAGTATGATCAGAATCATTCTTCTATGATTTAATCCTAAAGAAAAAACTAATTTAATTTTCATTTCATATTTAACTGTTATTGTAGCCTCATATTCACATCAGTATGACATTTATTTTTTATTATTATATTCCAAAACACTTCGTATAATTTTCTACCTATGTTGTAATATTCATAGTGGTTTTGAAATGATTCAAATTCATTTTTTATTAATAACTTTTTTATTACTACATAATCTATTTAATGGTTTTATGTTTCTTTCATGATTTTTTTTATCCCCCTATTGAAATGAAACAACCCAATATAATAAAATATATTATTATAATGAAATATATAATTTTTTTTATTGATTTAGATAAATGTATCCCAAAGTCTAAATGAACAATAATATATTATACAATTATAATGTATTAGTAAATTATTTTAGTACAAATATGAATACAAAAATTCTGAGAGAATTATTATTAAAATAAATTCAATTAATATTAATTTATTATAGATAAAAATAAGATTATTTTAATGTAAACATATGGTTTTTCATTAAATATGTTTATATATATAAAGTGTTTTTATCTTAAAAAATTAAACTGATACTTTGGGGTTGATGATTTAAATGAAATATATAAATTTTATATTGTGTCAAATGTATTATCATTAATTTATTATTTTTTGAAACTTGAGAAAATAATAACTCTAGTTTTATGCTTAAAATGAATTTTTCATATGGAAAAATAGATTTTTCCATGTTTTTCATAGTTGTTTTAAAATTATTTTCATTCAATTATTTAATTTGAATCCGGAAAAATGGATTCCATATTTTGAATTAGGATTATCAAATTTTTTATGTAAATCCATTTTAGTTTTATCAACCTGAAAATTGGTTGTACTAAATTTTTCTCACCACGGTTAGGCTGAAGATGAAAAATAAGGATTAAAATTTTGGATAAGGCATTACAATTACAGTTAAATATGTCTTTAAACAATTATATGTGTATAGGTAGGGAATTTACAACCATTAAAGTATATATGCTCATAAGGTGACATATATATTTTATTATTAGCTTTATATTAATTTAATAAAATAATAAATATTAAATTTCACACTCTTGAAATTAATATCTATAAAATTTTGAACTAGGGTACATAAATTAATAGTTCAGCTATAAATGTATATATGAAAAATATTTTTTATAGTGTTAATTTATTTACAAAAAAAATTATTATTTATTACATAAAATTCTTACTATAATGACCCTGACCTCATTAGCCTATAAGTGATTCCTTAATTTACTACGTTGGAGTAGATACATGATTCAAATACTAATGGAACCAAAAGGTTAGTTGTTTTGGAAAATACATACATTCATAATTCTTATTTTACATTTTGAATTGAAAATCAAACATAATCCATTTCAACGTAAAATGACCATAATAATCAAATCCCAATCCAAAAAATCGTCTTCATATCCCATTGAAAGAGAAAACAATATGTTTATGCTGACATGCTATGTATGGGTTATGTTAAAAAAAATATTATGAATCGATAAGGAATAATCAATATAGAAAGGTAAATAACTAAAGATAAATTCCTTTTAATCAATAGACTAAATTGAAATTTATCCATATATTTTATCATAGTGAAAATCTTGTAGATAATTATGACAGAATAATTAATGAAGATAATTCAAAAATACTAGACTCCATAATTCTCTGGTACATGGAACATTTACAGTCAATATATATTCCCAAGACATTTTAAACTCTAATTATTCCAAATGATTCAACTCATGAGACTACCGAGGCATCAGGGGTCTTGTCATAACTAGTCCCCAATCTCTATCTTGAATGTCTAAATGATTCCTCATAATGTCACGACCCCCTCCCAACAAAGATGCCCCTCATGATCTAGAAATGGTGAAATGGAGATAATGACCCCTGAGTCCTGCCTCTAGTAGGCCCCGAGGTGGTGACTATCACCAAGGGTATGAGTTTTCCCAAATATGGGAGGCATTAGCCTTTTTATAATTTAGGATCTAGAAATAGGCCAAGTCAACCACCAAAAAGGAAAGGAACAAGTGTAGAGAAATAAACCCAAACCAAGCCCACATGCATGTTTAAACAATTTTATAACAAGGTGAAAGTACAAGAAATCTCAAAGTACAATACCAAAAGAATCAAGTGTACATCAACAGCAACAACTCCAACTTTCTGACTAGTAGGGTCCCGCATTGCCTTGGTAGTCCTCCTGGAAACCTCAAAGTAAACGTAGGGTGAGCATACAAGTGTACTCAGTAGGGAAACCTAAAGCTCTCGTGCACAAGTGGGGAGACATCCTAATGTCCCGTGAGAACAATAGAAGAAGCCTAGCAAGGAATTCTATCCACCCAACCTCACCATCCACACTCACCAAAAACACAATCACAACAGGTAGTAGTATATAAGAAACAAGAGTATTGGGTACCCCACACCATTTCCCTTTAGTTAGCTTCCCTTCCCAATGGCGATCGTCCTAACGCTGCCACACTCTCCCTGCCCACACACACCTGGGCCTCACTACCACGTATCCCACCCGCAGACACCTGGGCCTCACAACCACGTATCCCTCCCGCACACACCTGGGCCTCATAGCCACGTATCCCATATGCACACACTTGGGCCTCACAACCACGTATCCCGCCCACACACACCTGGTTCTCACAACCATGTATCCCTCCCCCACACACCTGGGCCTCATCCTGAAGATTCTTGGGAAATAGTAGAACCTGCCTGAAGAGTCTTGGGCTAAAACCATCCCAATCGAAACCTACCCGAAGAGTCTTATGTGTAAGGTCACCTCTAGCTGTCACACCCTAGGGGAGAAGGAGCAGGAAAGAGCTAGTAACTCTGGAAAAAACACCCTCTCCCATGAAATGGGATTGTTCAGTACTAAGTCCTCAACATGGTTGCGGTGAGATAGAACACAAAAGATACAAATATATATATATATATATAAACCAAACACACAGCCCAACCTATGGCTTCTAAACAGAGAAACTGAGCACGTGCCTTGGCACTGCTACTACGAAGCATGCATACAACATACAACCCCAACCCCATTTAGGTATTCAAGTTTCAGAAGAATTAGTTTATTTAGTTCCTTAACTACTGGGAAACTATCCACAAACAAACACATCAATCGTTCGTAGAACATATCCCTGCCATCCACAAATCAAGTTAGGAAAAAACAAGCAACACAACCAAGTCCTTTTTATCAACCAACAAACCCATTGATTATTAATCCCATTCCATTACCATGACCCACCATTTATTAACACTTCCACTTTTTATTTATTATTCACAACCCATAGTCCGTTCACAATCAAGCCTATCCCTGCAGCCCCGCTACCAAACACCATAACCACAATCACACCAAAACCCATACATCATTATCCCTTTATTACCATTTATTGCATCCCCACTGCCCATCACCAAAATATCATTCACACCAATCCACAACCAAAATTCTTTCCACATCATCTCCCCTTTAACATCATTTACCACAGCCCTACTTCATGTTCTATTCATAACAACCTAGGATTCACCCCTCCCTTTCACACACCAGTATCCAATCCAAAACCCACATGTTCATTATTCCAATTTATTTATCCGGGGTGATCGCACAAGGGTTCCAGATTTTAATCATCCATCATTACGTGATTAATAAAATTCAAAATTTAACAAAGTTCCATTCAAAAAAACTATATAGAAAGTTAGTGCAACATTTAATTGCACAAGCAAAGGCCCCCAACGAACGTGATTTTCAGTAGGCATAAGCCTATTCAATACACAACATAATATCACAGGACATAAGATAAACATAACAACATCCCCATCCCCATTATTTAACAAGTTTTTATATTTTTTTATTGGCTCAACCATTTCTCATGAAAACAAGAGAATACCCACCCCATATGATGCACAATTTGGTGAGAGTTAATGGTAAGATCCCTACCTCAACAGGTTCGGATCCCAGCGCTCCCTCGGATCAACTGTAGAAGATGTCCGTTGGCGTCTGTCACTTCCGTCGAGTCCCGGAAAAACCTCCTAGGGTGGAAGTCAGAATGGAAAGGCCGAAGGAAAGACAACGAACATAGGCTCAGAAGTTCCGCCTCGTCGTTACGATCCCGTGGCCGCTGATGGATCATAAATAGGAGGTCAGACGAAGAAGTTATGGAAGAAATAGCCTTCAAGTCTCATGGGATAACTTTCCTCAGAGCAAAGGAGAGGAGAGGGGTGAGTTGAAAAGGAGGAGGGGAAGGTGAGAAAAGCAAAATTACACGGCGTGTACTTTATGGTACACGACGTGTACTCGGTTATTTCACACGGTCTCCACGCAGCTTCTAACACGGCTCTGCGGCCATTGACTGGTCAACACACGGTTTGAGGGTAACACATATGCACGGAGGGACTACACGGCATGTAGTTTGGACACACGGCGTGTACCCATTTATTGCACACGACAAGGACAGGGCTCCAATATGGCACACGACCATTGACTGGTAACGCGTACGCGGGGAAGGTCTACACGACGTGTAGTATCAGACACACGACGTGCACCCATTATTCCACACAGTAAAGACATGGCCTTCCATATGGGGTATACCCAGCAAGGTGGTACATGGCGTGTAGTAAAACTACACGGTGTGTACTCATTTACTTCACACAGCAAGGACACGACCTGTGACACGGGGTACACCCGGAAAGGGGGTACATGGCGTGTACTCAAACTACACGGCGTGTAGTTTCAAAATTCTAGAAAGTGTGGGAAAAGTCCATTTTACCCTCCAAAACACTTCGTGACCTTATTTTGTCAAAGTAATGGCCCAGAGAGGTCCGGTCCATTACATCAGATACCTCTTAAAACATTCTCGTCCCCGAGAATTCAAAAACCAACCAAGAAGAACCCAACAAGATACCTCTTAGGGTTCTCGTTATAATAGGAACCCAACCAACAACCCTAATCATAGGAGTTAGGAATTACACCTTCTATGTCGAGATATTATCCGCATTAGGCGGAATTGACTCTCCCGCATGAGTTTAATCACATCCGCATTAATCCGTCTCAATTAAGGATTGGGCCTTCCCACTTCTATATATTAGGATTTTCCAACTTTCACTACCCCCAACACCACACAACCAACACACTTCCCGAACATGTGGTTTGGGGAAAAAATTTCTTCTCCAATGTCGATTTATTATCCTCTTTAGGCGGAACTGACTCGCCCACAGGGGTTCAATTGCATCTTCATTAATGCATCTTGATTAAGGATCATGTTTTTCTTTTTCCCCACACATCCAGACATGCTACACACTTCAAGAGAACAAGGAAAAAAGGACCCACTGCCAAAAAGCCAAGCATTCCATATATCAAAGGTATAGAGTAACATCAACACACAACTCAGAAGAAAAAGGTAAAACACAAGTCAAAACAACTCCGGGTACTGAGCGTGCATTTGGGTGTCCCGCTCCCATGTGCTCTCCTCGAGGCCTCCTTGACTCCACAACACACGATCCAAGGGAATGGTTCGTCTAAGGAGCACCTTCTCTCTACGATCCTCGATTCTGACTTGTCGTTCCTCGAGGGTCACTTCATATCCCATATCTAATTCACCCTGGTCGATAATGTGGGAGTCGTCATGTAAGTACCGACAAAGCTGGGAGACGTGGAAGACGTCATGAACCATCTCCAACTGAGGTGGTAGGGCCAGCTGATATGCCACCTCACAGACTCACCTCAGCACCTCAAAAGGTCTGATGAACCTAGGTGAGATCTTTCTCCCTTTCCCAAACCTCTGCTACCCCCGTCGAGGGGAATCCTTCAAGAACACATGATATCACACATCGAACTCCTAGGGCCTCCTCCGACGATCAGCATAAGACATTTTTCAGTCCTGAACTGCTTTTATCCTCTCATGTACAAGATGGAATTTCTCTGTGGTTCTCTGCACTACCTCTGGCCCAAGAGCACATATCTCACCAACCTATTCCCAGCAAATGGGTGAACGACATGGTCTTCCATACAAAGCCTCATACCGTGCCATGCGAATAGTAGAGTGGAAGTTGTTGTTGTAGGCAAACTGTACTAAAGGAAAGTGTCATACCCATGATCCTCCGAAAACCAGAACGCATGCTCGCAGCATGTCCTCAAACGTCTGGATAGTCCGCTATGTCTGCCCATTGGTCTGGGGGATGGAAAGCAGTGCTAAGGCATATCTGGGTGCCAAAATCATGCTGTAACCCCCTCTAGACTCGTGAGGTAAACTGAGTATCCCGATATGAGACGATATTCCTTGGAACTCCATGAAAACGTACCACCTCGTCTACGTACAACTGTTCCAAGCTACTCACCGGTCCTGACTCCTTAGTTTCTAAGAAGTGAGATGATTTCATCAGTCGATCCACCACTACCCAGATAGCATCATAACCACCCTGAGATTTGGGTAGTCTTGTGACTAAGTCCATCGAGATGTCATCACACATCCACTAGGCGATATCTAAAGGATGCAACAAACCACTAGGAACAAGGTGTTCAGCCTTCACGTGCTGACACACTAGGCATTTAGCCACAAACTCCGCCACTGCCCGTTTTACCCCGGGCCACCAAAACTGTTCCCTCAGGCCTTGGTACATTTTTGAAACTCCTGGATGTACCGACAAGGCTGATCTATGGAACTCATGGAGAACTCCCTCACGCATTTTCTCCGGAACAAACAACCTTCCATGGAAACAAATCCGATGTCAGTGGTCCTCTGACCATCCTTCTGGAGTGTTCCCATGATCGACACGATCCCGAATCATATCCGTCTCGGAGTCCCCCCACTAATACTCTTATACCTTCTGCAACAAGGAGGACTACACCGTCATCTGAAACAAACAGCCTCTAACTCCTTCTACCCTTGCATCCAATTGCAAGGCAGCAAAATCTCACATCGCCTTCCAAGAAGCAGTGGATTCCCGAACTACTTCCTGATGCGAATTCCTGCTCAGGGCATCCTCCACAATGTTTCCATTACCTTGAGTGTAAGAGATCTCAAATTCATAGTCTTGGAGAAACTCGACCCATCTCTACTGCCGCAGGTTCAGGTCATGCTAGGAGAAGATATAATGCATGCTCTTGTGATATGAGAAGACCACAAAGCGATCCCCAAAGAGGTAATGTCACGACAACTTCAGTACGAACAATACTACTGCAAGCTCTAGGTCATGGGTGACATAGTTACCCTCATGAGGGCGTAACTTCTTAGACCAATAATAGATCACTCCCTTCTTCTGCATCAACACACACCCCAGACTAAGGCCAGAAGCATAAAAAAACACCTCATACAACAACTGTTCCTCTGGAAACCTGAGTACGGGAGCACTGACCAACTTCTCCTTCAGGTAGTCAAAATCCTTCTAGCACTTCTCACTCTATAGGAATACATAGTTCTTCCTAGTCAAAGCTGTCAATGGAGCAGCAACTTGAGAGAAGTCCGAAATGAACATGTGATAGTAACCTACCAACCATAGGAAACTACGATCTTTCTCCATGATCTTGGGTTCCACCCAAGAAAAAACTACCTCCACCTTCGGTGGGTACACTGACACTCCATGCTGAGACACTAAGTTACAAAGGAAGTGTACTTCTTGTGTCTAGAACATACACTTCGACAATTTCCCATAAAGATGGTGGTACCAAAGGAATTCCAAGACTGCCCTAAGATGCTCAACGTGCTCCTTCTCTGATCTTGAGTAGATCAGGATGTCATCAATAAACACAACGACGAACCGGTCTATAAACTCTAAGAAGAAAAAGTTCATAAGTCCCATGAACACATCCGGTACATTCGTAACTCCAAACGGCATCACTACAAACTTTAAGTGCCCATACCTGCACCTGAAAGTAGTCATCGAGATGTCATTGTCCATTACCCTCAGCTGATGATATCCAGATCGTAGATCAATCTTGGAAAACAATCCTCCACCCCTCAGTTGGTCAAAGAGATCATCTATCCTTGGAAGGGGTAACAGTTCATGACTGTTACATGGTTCAATCTTCGGTAGGCTATGCATAGCCTGAGACAACCATCTGCCTTCTTCATGAACAGAACTGGTGCACCCCATGGTGATACGCTGGGTCGAACAAAACCCTTCTCCATCAGATCATAAATCTGAATCCGTAACTCCCACAACTCCAAAGGTGCCATCCAATAAGGGGCCATCTAAATAGGACGGGCACCAGGCTGTATGTCTATCCCAAACTCAATGTCACGTCGGGGGGGGGGGGGGTAGAGTCACAAACTCTTCAAGAAAAACATCGAGGAACTCCCCAACAACTTCTGGTACATCCATCATCTCTGTATCAGCTGTAACCACTGATAACCCACCTAACGAGGAAAGGAAAGGGTTCACATGCCGGCTTCCCACTTGATAGCTCCTATCGCCAACAAATGATACGTGCTTCCCATCTACATCGGATAACATGACTCTTCTCCAAAAGCATTCGATAATTGAACTAATAGAAAACAACCAGTAGATTCCTAGGATTACATCGTATGGATGCATCTGTAACAAAAGAAGGTCCCCACTAGATCGATGTGGTCCTAATATCATCCCACATCCCCAAAAAAAACAAGATAGGCTGGTCTGGCCTCCAACTAGTGTACTCAGTACCAGTGGTACGAAAAGTCTCTCTATGTCTAGTCCCAAAGAATGGGCTTGACCAGGTGCAACGAAGGTGTGCGAAGCTCCCGAATCGAACAAAGAAGAAACAAGAGTGATGAACAAACAAATCGTACCTCGCACCACCTTTGGTCCTACTGGAGCTGTCAACTCTGGTGTGTGCAACTGTCCACACATAGCTCTTCTGCCTCTCTGATGTCGTTCACCTCCCTGACCATGCCATGGTTGAGGTCCCTGAGGGGAACCCTGAGGTCGGCCTCCTCCCACAAAGTCTACCCTTAGAGGAGCACATTCCTGCTGCTGTTGGAAGGGCCTCGCTGGAAACTGGTGCTGGTGTGGTGGGCCTTGGACCTGCCCACCTCCAACGTACTGATCTCGGGTCTGGCACCGACTCTGAACATGCCCGAAACCTCCACAAGAAATACACATTGGTCCTGGGCTTGTGAAAAAAGGATGGCCCGAAGATCTGAACTGGAACTGCTGGGGCCTGCTCCCCACTGGACAGAACATGGAAGGTCCCGTCGCAGGAGAACTGCTACTGACTGCTTTCCCCTTCGATGAGCCCGGCTGGATCCCATCTCATGGTGAACCTCCCAGCGAGTGCATCCTCTCTACAACCTCTTCCTTCTTCTATACCACCAATTACGTCGGAAGGGTGAAGGGGGTGACATCATACTGGAGCGAAGGACGAAGCGCCTCCTCCAAATGTCTCACCCGAGACTCCTCATCTGGAAAGAGATCCAGAGCAAAGCACAAGAGATCCTTGAACTCGATCCCCAACACTTATACCTACTTACTACACTTCTGAAGTGAGAGTAACTCCTTCCGCTTCTCCACATTGATCATGGAAGTAAGGAATTCCTCTCAGAATTCCTTCTCAAAGTCTGCCCATGGAACCTCTGCCTCTATCCTCTCTCCGAGGTAGAGCGTCCACCACTGTCGCGCCACACCTCTCAGCTGACTGGCTGCTAGGGGAACCAAGTACTCCATTGGAGCACGGATGAAGGTAAAACTGATCCCTATCTCCTCAAGCCACCTCTTTGTCTCCGTATCCGAAGTAATACCCTCGTACTACTTGAGGGTCTACCTCTGAAAAGAACGGATGGACTTTTACCACTGGCTATCTTCCTCCTCCCGATCAATCCCCAGCTGATTGACCGCCTGAATCAGCTGGGCCTCGGCCGTCTGAGCCACCCGGGGATGACGTCCAGGTGCCATAGTTGTATGGTAAACAAGAATCGCCTAATCCCAAGTAGTAAGAAAAACTCAAGGTTTTTTTATCATTTTATTTCAATTTATTTCCCAGAACACCCAAATCAAGTAAAACACAATCATGATGATTCATGTACCTTCCCTAGGTTATTTACCCTGCAATCAATGTAGTATCACTTGGTCGTTCGGTAGGCTCATAGTCCTTGCGTCAGATCACAAGGGGCCCTAAAATCCTGTGTCCTAGCCGGTCTTCCCTGACCTATGTCACGCACCAAGATTAACTAACACTATTTCCCTACCATCCCATGCAATCCTCAATGTGCCTAACTCCAGAATCCATCCTATCTCTCATCCATCACCTCTGATACCATTCTGTCACGACCCCCTCCCACAAAAGATGCCCCCCCTGAGATGGAAATTGTAAAAGGGATACAATGACCTCCAAGTCACGCCTCATGTAGGCCCTGGGGTGGCGTCTAGCACCATGGGTATGCGTTTTCACAAAAATAGGAGGCATGACCCTTTTTATTATTTAGGATCGGGAAATAGGACAAGTCAACCACCAAAAAGGAAACGAAGAAGTGTATATAAATAAACCCAAACCCAGACCAAATGCATGTTTAAACAATTTTATAACAAGGTGAAAGTACAAGAAAACTCAAAGTACAATACCAAAAGAAACTAGTGTACAACAATAGAAAAAACCCCAACTGTCTGACTAGTAGGGTCCCGCACGGCCCTGGTAGTCCTCTTGGAAACCTAAAAGTAAACTTAGGTTGAGCATACATGTATACTCAGTAGAGAGGCCTAAATCTCTCATGCACAAGTCGGGAGACATCCTAATGTCCCGTGAGAACAACAGAAGAAGCCTAGCAAGGAATTATATCCACCCAACCTCACCAGCCACACTCACCAAAAACAAAATCACAAAAGGTAGTAGTATATAAGAAACAAGAGTATTGGGTACCCCGCACCATTTCCCTTTAGTTAGCTTCTTTTCCTAATGGCGAATGTCCTGACCCTGACACACTCTCCCCGCCCGCACACACCTAGACCTCACTACCACGTATCCCGTCCGCACACACCTGGGCCTCACAACCACGTAACCCGCCCGCACACACCAGGGCCTCACAACCACATATCCCGCCCGCACACACTTGGGCCTCATCCCAAAGATTCTTGGGAAATAATAGAACATACCCTAAGAGTCTTGGGAAAAACTATCCCAATCAAAACCTACATGATGAGTCTTATGTGTAAGGTCGCCTCAAGCCATCACAACCTAGGGGATAAGGAGCAGGAAGGAGCTAGTAACTATGGGAGAAACACCCTCTTCCATGAAATGGGAGTGTTTTTCACTAAGTTCTCAACATGGTTGGGGTGTGATAAAACACAAAAGATACAGATATATATATATATGTATACCAAACACACAGACCAACCTATGGCTTCTAAACATAAAAACTGAGAATGTGGCTCGGCACTGCTACTACGAAGCATGCATACAACAAAAAACCCCAACCCCATTTAGGTTTTCACGTTTCAGCAGAATTAGTTTATTTAGTTCCTTAACTAATGGGAATCTATCCACAAACAACCACATCAATCATTCGTAGAACATATCCCTTCCATCCACAAATCAAGTTAAGAAACCACAAGAAACACAACCAAATCCTTCTTATAAACAAACCATCCCTTTGATTATTAATCTCGTTCCATTACCATGACCCACCATTTATTAACTCTTCCACTTTTATTTTATTATTCACAACCCATACTCTGTTCACAATCAGGCCATTCCCTGCAGCCCCGCTGCCAAACACTATAACCACAATCACACCAAATCCCATACATCATTATCCCTTTGTCACCATTTATCGCATCCCCACTGCCCATCACCAACATAACATTCACACCAACCCAAAACCAAGATTCGTGCGACATCATCACCCCTTTAACATCATTTACCACAGCCCTGCTGCCCGTTATATTCTTAACAACCCAAGATTCACCCCTCCCTTTCACACACCAGTAACCAAGCCAAAACCCACATGTTCATTATTCCATTTTGTTTATCCAGGGTGATCACACAAGGGTTCCATATTTTAATCAGACAAATTTATGTGATTAATCAAATTCCACATTTATCAGTGTTCCATTCACAAAAAACGGTCTAGAAAGATAAAGATACATTTAATTGTGCAATCAAAGGCCTCCAATGACCGTGATTTTCAGTTGGCAGAAGCCTATTCAATTCACAACATAATATCACAGGATATAAGATAAACATAACAACTTCCCCAACCCCATTCATAAACCAGTTATTATCTTTATTTATTGGTTCAACCATTTCTCATGAAAACAAGAGGATACCCACACCATATGATGCACAATTTTGAGAGAGACGAAGGAAAGATCCCTACCTCAATAGGATCTGATCACAGAGCTCCCCTAGATCAACTTTAGAAGACGTCTATCGGCGTCCGTCACTTCCGTCGAGTCCCGAGAAAACCACCTCTGGTGGAAGTCGTAAAGAAAGGACAAAGGAAAGACAAAAAACCCAGACTCGGATGTTCCGGCTCATCGTTACGATCCTGTGGCCACTAACGGATCGTAAATCGGAGCTCGGACGAAGAAATTATGGAAGAAAGAGCCTTCAAGCCTCTTGGGAGAACTCAGCTCAGAGGAAAGGGGAGGAGAGGGGTGAGTTGAAAAGGAGGAGGGGACCCCTCCTTTTGTAGGCTAGAAAAGAAAAAGTACACGGCATGTACTTTATTGTACACGGCGTGTACTCGGTTATTTGACACAGTCTCCACGCGGCTTCCAACACGGCTCTGTGGCCGTTGACTGGTCAACACACGGTTTGAGGGTAACGCATACACGAGGAGGGACTACACGACGTGTAGTTTGGACACCCGGTGTGTACCCATTTATTGCACCCAACAAGGAAACGACTCCAACACTGCATACATCCATTGACTGGTAACGCGTATGCGGGGAAGGACTACACAGCGTGTAGTATCTGACACACGACATGCACCCATTATTCCACACAGCATGGACACGACCTTCAACATGGGGTATACCCGGCAAGGCCATACACGACGTGTACTCATTTACTTAACACGGCGAGGCACAACATGCGACATGGTGTATACCCGGAAAGGGGGTACACGAAGTGTACTCAAACTACATGGCGTGTAGTTTCAAAATTCTGAAAAGTGTGGGAAAAGTCCATTTTACCCTCCAGAACAATTCGTGACCTTATTTTAACAATGTAATGGGCCGGAGAGGTCTGGGCCATTACACATAACCAAATAAATAATTCAATTCATCAATAATATGGTTTATCAAATATCCATATTGAGTAAATGATAATAATTTATAAAAATGATACCAATTAATAAAATATTGTTAAATGTAATCACCATTTCTAAAAATGCTACCAGTTTATTAAATAATCATATTCATAAAAATAATATATATTTACTAGATGTGTAATATTTAATAAAAAAATATAAAAAGGAAGTGTTTGTTACATGATAAAGTTACCAATCACAATATAATGTGATATTACAATGTTATTTTTTAACATTAGGTAATTTTCAATTCAAAACACATTGAATGGGATAATACCAACTGGGATAGAAAATACAATTATGTATGATTTATTGCTGTTATTAAATGAAAATTTTCAGTATATATCCCCCATAAAATTTTGTTGGAAAAGAATAAATAATAAGTACCAATGGAAAGTAAATTGTTACAAAATCATTTTTCTTTATAGTCCAGTTAAGATTCATTCTATTTAACTTAATTTATAATTATTTTAACAGGTTTTAAACATATACCAAAACCATGTTAAATTTATGATATACATTTTTTTAATTTTATATCATATTATAACACTTTTTTTAATTATCATTCATAATTTTCATCATTTCTGGGGGTAGTTGTTGTGTTATTCGAGTATGTTTTGACTGGTAATTTTTCGATACGTTAAATTATATCATGATATGATAATCTATAATATATAAACCGTGATGTAAATATTATATATGTTCCACATATATGTATTTATAATAATACATAATGATTTGAGATAGAAAATCAAGAACATCATATACGGAGATTGTAGTTCGTACGTCTGTATGTACATTGATTAAATTTTCATGTCGTATTGAAGTAATGAATGGTAAATTATATATATCCATATATTATAGATAAATTATTATATTTGTGTCATATATTTCACATATTTTTATTAAAAAAACTTTTAATTCATTCCTTCTAAATTTTGAATTAATTCCATTACATTGAAGTGTCAGTAGTCCACACGTCCACACACGATGTCATCATATTTTCACAAAATGGTTTGAATAATTGAATGTGATATCAAATATTTACATGTGAATACATAGAATATAAATATCATATATACCATATATAAAATATATATCCATCATTATTTCCATCCTTCAATGGTTTTAATGGTGGAAGGAACGACCTCATTTTTAAAGGTTGTAGTCCTCCATAGACAACAATGATGATTTCATATATCATTTTATGGAATTTTATTAAGTTGTAAGTATTAGCCATAATATAACAAGATTTAAATATATTTATTATACATTTTCATTATATAATTAATATATAAGATGAATTGAAGCGGTGGATAATGAAAAAATAATAATGTTCTTGTTGAATAATATTACCTCTTTTTCAAGTAAATCCTTGTGGATTGTACCAAAATATATCCTTGGTTCCATTACATTAAAAATTCAGGATTCTAGGAAGACGGTATATATTTTGGGACATTTTTTGGACAATGGTTGCAAAAAACAAAAGGTTTGAGATGTGTGCAAAATTTGAAGGGGTGAGTGTAATTTTATAGAGGAGGAGTGGAATTATTGTAAATATATAAAGGAAAAAACTATTGGGAGTTATTACTTGTATAATGTACCTAAAAAAAGTAAAAAATTGATATTAGTGAATTTATGGTCAATAAAATCCTCCACCACATAAAAATAAGTGCATTTTTTAAATTTTGTTTTTTAACATTTCAGTTTCTCAACTTTTACAATTTTCTTTTTTATTATGATAAATAGTTTTCTAACCTTAGTATTTTACACCTTAATAAAAAAATGATCCCTTCAACATAGTTTTTAACCATTGATCCTAAATTACATTACCAATTTATAAAATAAAAAAGTATAGGTGTTTTTGAAATTAATATCAACAGAAGTGTATGTAACGTGAAAAAAACTACTTAAACTATAACAACACTAACATTACTTAATTTAATATTTAATGATAAAAAGATATATTAAAATCGATTTATTGGAAAATTAATGGAAAATAAATGATATTTTAAAAAAATTAAAAATCATTTTATAAGAGATATTATTTTTAGGAATTCTAAATCAATTACTAAAATATTATTTATTTTAATATAAAATTAATATCAATTTTGACATTAATAATTTAATATAAATTTGAAAATTATCAAAAAAATGATAGAATTAAAATATTTTAAGTTAAAATATTTTTTAAATTGATATATTCATCAAAAAATTTACGTAATCAAAAAATATAATTAAATATGTTTACTTTAAAAAAATTATAATATCATTTATCATAGTAATTTATTTACTAAATAGTTAAAGGGTTTGAATTTAAAAAGAATTAAAAATAATAATATCACATGTAAAAATTAATTATAAATTTTAATTATAAAAATAAATAATTAATAATTTCAAATGGCATTTATAATAGTTTTCTCATTTTTTCATATATCATGGCTTTGTAAATGTTAATGGTATGAAATGTTCTTTTTTTTTGTGTTTTTTTAAATAACTTATTATTAAGTTCAATTTAATAGATTATTATAAACTAATCTCATAAACTTTTAATATATATGGAATATTGTCTCAATATTTTCATTCAAGAAGTTTTGGAAAAGATTTTTAGTCATTTTCCTCCTTAATATTAATGTTTAACCGTCCCATAAACTCATTTTTTCCTTAATTGTTGTAATTAATTTTATTTTCATTTGCTGATATTTTTAGTCAAAAACTATGTGGAACCTATTACGAATTAGTAATTATTGTTATTGAAAATATAGAATGAATTTTTATATTTTCCAATCTCAAAACTGGAGGAAATTAATTTAAAATTAATCCCGCATATGGGACAGGACAATGAGTTTTTAATGTAAAACTACTAAAAAGGTCACTATTTTTATATCTAAATTTAATATAAAAATTATTCCAATGACCTTAATTGTATTAATATATATAAAATTTAAATAATAATATATTAAAAAAAATTATAAATATAATTTAACATTATAAAATATTTATATGAAAACATAATTTTCAATTAAAATTCACTATTTTTCAAAAGTAATAAAAAATAAAACATCACATAGAAGTACCAAAAATGAATGTTATGATAATTGTTACATTATTACTCAAAAATTTAATTTTATTTTATCACATTAAATTTATAAAATTATTGATATAAATAAGTCATCCATTAAAAGGAGGGAAAATAAGATTTATAAAAATATTGGTTTTTATGGATAAATTTAGATTTGTTCTTATCGTATTCCTATTAAATATATTGGATGAATTAAAAAATTATGATTGAATACATAATATGTAGATTTATTTAAGATCATTCACTAATAGCGATTAAATTAATTTATTATGATAAAACACCATTTGAGAATAAAAATAATTATCATGAAAACATTTCCTTTGTACTATATTGGTTTTTATATTCAATTTTAACTAATTTGTCACCAAAGAGTTATGAAAATATGTGTAAAAAATATTTTCAAATTTTATTTAAACCATTTCATAAATTTAGATACAATGCATAGTTTATAGATTTTATATTAAATAATTATATTAATATTATGTTATAGTTTGGTAAAAATCATTCATGTATGTAACATAAGTAGTCAAACATACTCGATATTGTGGGAAATAAAATCCAACAAAGTGATGTTTGAACCTCAATCTAATATATCTATTTGAAATAGGGTAATATATACATATAATTTCATGTAAAGAAATATAGAGATAAATTAAATTTAATCATAAAATAAAATATTTTATTATATTCATGTGTTATATTCTCCTCATCGTAATGAAAATGTGTCATAGAAATCCAAAATTAGTCTTGGTAACCGAGGGGTTGAAATTTATAAATATTTCATTTTTTAAAAACTCACATCATAAAAGGTGTTAATGACACATATTATTAATAGAGGAATAGGGTAATGTGAAGGTTAAAATAAAACTATTCGTTATAATAGAAGAAAATTATTGAAAACATGGACATAGAATAGAAATATAACTATATATTTATTATTGGGAGTGATAAAGAAAATTTTCATGAAAATTTTATTTAAAAAAAATTAATAATCGAGAGGGGTGAAAAGGTTCATTAATTTCATGAAAAATGATGTTAATATGACACCAATTTTATTTCAAGAACCTTTTCTTACACATGAAAAATTATTATATTTGCTATGAATATCAGTAAATATGAATTTCAATAAACACACTCATATCCTTTCATTGTTCCTTGAACTATTTATACATAATTTCATAGAGATGGTTGCACCATATGGTAATGAAAAACATTAACCTATGAAACATATTCCAAGGATTAAATAAATCCATTTCATAAATTGTTATCTTTATGAACCACCCAAAATTTTAAGATCCAAAAAATTAGAATTAGTTCAAAGGTAGTTTGTACTATCCAATTTAATTTGGAGATATCAATGATCTCATTATCCAATAAATATTATATCAAAATCATGAACATATAAATGGTTACATTTACTGCAATCATGTTCTTTCCATTATGTTTAACATTCCACTAAATCACAGTTATTTGTACCATTCAAAACATTTTTTAAATCCATTATTAAATAGGACTATATTATAATAATTATACATTTCATAATTCTCATAACCATCACATAATTGAAAAAAATACTGATATAATATTATTCATAAATTAAAATACAATAACAATAATAATTTCTCATTATTTGTGTCAATATAGAAATCTTGAACATGATCCATTAGCTCCTCTTGAGGCATATTCACTTGACGCTTGGGGATTTTTTTCAAAGTGCCCTAATTAACTATAATTAACACAATAAATATTGGTTTTGTATTTCTCCTTATTACATTATTATTCTAGGTTTTCCATTTTTATGTATTTTTAAATAAATCATATTCCATTCAATCAATAATCTTGGTGTTTTATTCCACAATAATCGCATGCGGGAAATTTTTATTTCTCTTATTACCATTATCTATATTTTTCATAGTCACACTCTTGTTCTCATTATTCCTTCCAATAAAATAATACATAGATAAATACATATCAATCTTTATATTACCTCATACTATGTGCACATATGACTAGAATGTTTTGGGGATAAATTCACATTGAAATATTGAAGTATGTCCATAAAAGAAATGATCCTTATTATCTTACGATTAGGTGTATTTATGAGGTTCATATTACTTCATTTAAGAACCATTTCTAAATGATGAAATACAATGTATTAGATAATACCATTATTAAAAATAGTGTAATGTAAAATACTAGTAAAATAGAAAAATTAAATGAACAAATTATGTCTATCTAATCACTTAATCATAAACAAAGTTTCACTAGTGCAACACCCTGAACATAGAATGATCATAGCTAGTGAATTAATTTATTAAAATCAAAATGATACAAGAATTAATTACCTTTGGATTGAATAGATTATCATTTTTCTAAAAACATATCACACACATGATACATATATAACATTAATAAATAGAAATGAAACATGATAAATAATGAAGTGAAATAAAATGCATCATTAAAAGGTCATTCAAATATTTATTCTACATATCCTAGGGAAAGGAAATACAATAAGTGTGATTTCAACTACTGAGTCCTGGAAAGTAATGTAGAATAAATAATGAATTTATGAGAGTAAATAAAAAATATAAATATACATAAATAATAACACGTTCTTTTCAAATGACTAGATAACGCATAATCAATGTGGCATGGTGAGAAATTGAAACACGTTGCATTTAATCAATTTAGTGTTAATTAAAACAGGTCTATATATATATTGACACAATAATATCATGGATAAAATATACTAATTATTGTTATGTAAATTAAATTTAAAATTATTAGATGTTATTTTTTTATGAATATGATACCTTTTCTGTCAAGCTTAATTTTCAATACATTTAAAACTATTATGATTTTCCCAAATAATCCATCTTATGAGACTATAGATGCATTGAGAGACTGGAATTAACCAGTCCCCAACCAATATGGATTTATTTAAATAGTCACCAACATATGTATTTCTTTCCCGGGCATTCCCCATATATCTAAAAATCAATTTAACTAATTAACTACATGAATTATCAAGTATCTTTACTGAATATGTGATACAAATTTATCAATATTTCCCTAGTTATTAAAATAACTGTCCAAGTGGGAAATGTATGTACCAATGGAACATGGATTTGGAAATAATAATATAAATTTCATGATAATATGGATATTCATGATATATTTAGTTCAAAATAAAAAAATAGTAAGGATGTGATTGTTTCATGATATAGTTAACAACCACAAAATAAAGTGATATTGCAATGATAACATTTATTTCATGGTAATTTTAAATTCAAAACCACTTGAATGAGAAAATTCAAAGTAACACCATGAATAACGTGAATATAATAGGATTCATTACATAATATATAAAAATGGTTATTAGATATTCCATAAAAAATAATTAAGCAGTGAAAATGGTGTATTATATATGGAATGAAATGTAATAAAATAATCCCTTACCTTGAGTGTGACCTGTCAAATATATATTTATTTTATTTAATAATAATGTAATGTTAATTATTATATTGATTAGAAAATTATTTCATTTTTATTATAACTATTATGTGGATTATTAAAATGTTGTATACAAATACATAAAAAATTATGTTTACATTGTGTGTTTTGAAAAAATATTGTTTCTATGACAAATATGACATTTGTTGGTTAATAATGGTCCAATAGGTAATTATATAAATATATCATGAATAATAATCATCAAATAATTATCATATATATTCATATTTTAAAATTTTGAAAAAAAATCAGGAATTATGGTTAGGAAAAATAAAATTACATTGCAATCATAGAGACAGTTGTCCATATATACACATGGGTAACTTTCCCATTTTTTAATGATCATTTGGGAAAAATTAAAAGAAACAATATAAATTTAAATATTGGTAATTATATAATACATACAATTTTATATAATCACATGTGATTATATGTCTAATTATTTTTATGTAAAAGGAATCATATGGTGTCATGGGGGCAATAGTCGACACGTCTATGACCGACATTATCTCTTTTTATTATGTGAGATGGGTAAAAATTATAATGATATGTTATATTTAAATTAATTTAATTATTTCATTAATATCATATATATATATATTTATGTAATTTATTTCATGTAATTTTAAATAAAACCATATTTTATACATTCCATGTATTTGGTGAATGAATGACATCGCTTTGAGGAGAAAGTAGTCAACACTTCCACAAATGATGTTATCATATTCCTCAAAAATGGATTGCATAATGAAATTTTATCTATAAAAATTTCATAAAAATAAAAAAAATATTTAAAATATATAATCATAGTTTCTATCATAATTCTGATCCATGAAATATGGTAACCAAAAAATTAATAATCATCATTTTGCAAGGAAAAAATTAACCGTACAAAAACAATTTGCGTGTCCTCTATTAGATTAATGTGTGTGTGAGTGTAGGTAAATAATCTAAAATAACAACACATACATATATTTATGAATTTTTTTATTATATTATGATGGAATAAGATAAAACCGTGGTGTTTAGAATAAAAATAAAATAAAAGAGATTGAGGAATGATGTATCCTATTATTCGGATAACTCTTTTGGTTTTCAAAAAAGGGATTGAATGAATGGATTAATTCCCAATATGAGTCATATAGGATTAGGGGTGTAAATTTTTGGGTATATTGTTTTAGATATTTTTTTAGACAATGTGGTTCCATAAGTGTGATGAAGTGGGAGGGTTGAGTTCTTTTTTATATTGGAGGATGAGTGACACTCTAGTAAATTATTGAAAATAAAAATCCACCAATGTTTTTACCATTAAATATGGCATCAATAATAAACCAAATTGGATAAAACATATTATAGGTTATATATATGGTAATCCAACAGATTTTGGAAAATTTTAAAGACCATTTCGTTCACTATGTTTATGGTTCATTCTCTTTTAATGAAATGTTTCTCTTAATCCTTGTAATTACATTTATTCATAGTCAAATTTGTTTTTTGAAAAAAAATTATTTGAACTTATTATACACAATATAAAATTCGTATTCAAAATTTGGAATCCATTTTTCTAAATTTAAGTCATAAAAATGGGGAATTTTCTTTTAATTTTACCCTGAAAATGGTATGGCACATCATATTTCTTAAGCAATAATGATCTAATGTTTCATATGGTTTTATATATAATTTAAATTAAAAATTTATTCCAATGACCTATTTAATATTAAATGATATAATATTTATATAAAAAATAATTAAATCTAAAAAAATATAACTTTTTTTGATAAATAAATTTGATGAAAAGTGTATTTAAATTAAAATTTAATATTTTACACAATACATAAAAAAATTTATCCTCACAGAAAAATACCAACAATTCAACATAAAGTTATTTTTCATTTTATATTTCAAATATTAATAAAATTTTGACAGATAAAATTTCCAAAATTTATATTTAACATTGGTTCTCCATTAAAAGGCTAGAAAAATATTTTAAAAAATATATAATTTTTTATTTCTGATATTTTGTTTTTTAATATCTTATGCATGTCAAATGTATTCAATGAACGTAAAAAATATTTAATTAAATATATAAAATACGTATTTGATTAATATAATACAGTAAGAGTAATTAATTTAATTAATTAGGATAAAATTACTTTTTGATCATAAAAATATATTTTAAAAAATAATCACTTTATACATAATTGATTCTTATATTCATCTCTAATTAATTTGTAACCACTGAATTAAATAATGTATATTCATAATTTATTTAAAATTTTTTATAAACTATAGCCTAACTATTAAGTTATATGTTATTATATTCAATAATACTATTTATATAATATATTATAGTTTGGTAAAAATCGGTCTTGCGAGTTACAAAGGCCATTGTGGAAGGTTAGTCTTGTATGTAATGTATTCCCAATATGATGATCCATATTGAGAGAACAAAACATCAGAATTAGTTTATCATAAGAACAACTAGATTCTTTATAAATAATTATAGAAAAAAAATTATAGTAATTCTAAAAGAAAATTTTTACTATGTCTTGGGTGTTATATTCTCTTGACATTAAATAAATTGAATCCTCACAATTTAAATTCAATCTAGGTAAACAATGGATTTATCTTTCAAAATAATTTTTTTTAAACCGCCATGGTGATTTGGATTAATAACACATTTTTATAATAAGACTGAAAAGAAACTAAAATGGTCACTTAACCAGTTTCTATATTTTGAGAACAATTCTAGGAAATTGAATCATGGATATAATAAAAATATATAAAAATCATATTCTAATTGTGAGTTCTAGAGAAAATGTTTAGATTACAGTTGATGGCCAATAAGTGATAAATTAGAGTTGTGAATAATGTTTCTATATATTAGAAAACATTATGATAAAATGAAAAGGGAACTGTTTCTATAAACTTTTTTCATAATTTGAAAAAATAATCATCTCTATAAGTATATATGTATCCATATTTATATTAATACAATATTTTCCATTGATTATTCCTTGAACTATTTATTCTTTATCACTTCGCACACGATACTTCATATGGTTTTTTAATACATTAATAAATAATAAATCAGTCAAATACAATCTTAAACCATTTTATAAATGGTTATCTCTTATAAAATAATATATTCACACACTTTAGAAGGGAGGCCACAAAAATTCCAAGGTGGAAATATTTGATAACATGCAATGGATTTTAATAATCACATACGAAACATTTTAATTTAGTAAAAACTTGAATAACCATATAACCTTATCAATAACCTAAATTTTTGTTTTTCCTTAAAAAGAGCATAGATTAATTGATATATTATATAAATACAAAAATGATGTATACTCCATAAATTGTAGCATAAAAACCTTTTCAATAAATCAAAACATACTTCCAATGTAGTTGTCACATATCTGATTTACATTTTTCCAAACCCATAATTTAATTATCCAAACGTAATTATCCTAAGATTATAAACATATTTCATGTTATCATTTCTACAACCATGGGTTTTACAAAAGATTTACATTATACATCTTTGTAACATTCAATATATGATCTCAAATCCATAACTAAAATGTACTACAATACAATCCACATATATTAAAAACTTCATATAACTAGTGCATCACTGAAAAAAATACATAATTCTTTATTCCAGATATACGGGCATTAATCATTCCTCTTAATCTAACATTGTAGAATAATCTTAACAATGATCTATTAGACTGTTTTGGGTTATATTATATTAAAGCATGACACCTTGTCTTGTTTCATGTCCCATATCCATGTAGTGGAAGTATTGAACATTCAATTTCATTATATTTATCTTCTAATCACAAATATGGTTTCCTTTTTTCCACATATAACAAATTCTAATTCTCATCATGTAATAATTGGGGTGTTTCGTTTCATAATTATCAAACATTGCAAAACATTTTTTCCCTTCTTCCCATTATTATTCTTTTGAACTACCATAGTATAATTTATTTATTTCATTTTAAGTCATAGGATATGGATATTTATTATCCATATCATTTTCTAATGAATCTATGTTTTCATTAATGATAATTCTTGGTAGATTATTTCCCTTTAAATAATTCCTTTTGACCATGAAAGACATGACCATTAATACTCTTTGGATCATGTAAATTGGTGAGCATTATGTTCCTTATGCTAGACTACATTTTTAAATGATCAATAAACTAATTGATATTATTTTAATAATTTATTTTTATATATAATACTATTAAACTACATAACATAAACTGAATAATTTCTTCATAGCTAATATAATAATCATAAACATGGTTTTTTGGGGGGCCTTTTTAAATTTTCAATCAATCCTAAAGGTTTATAAAGAAAGCGTGAATTATCCTAAGAGTAAAAACTAGGAATGCCAAACCACATTCATGGTAAGGACTATTTTTCTTGTACCTAGTTATGAGATATTTGGATGAACAAACCTTTCTAGAGTATTTACCCACAGGTACATTTTTTCCATAACCACATCCACTTGACGAATCCAAAAGGGGATTCACTTCTTAGAATAATCACATTATATGTACCTTACAAAAATTCTAGTATGTTATTCTATTATTATCATCAGATTATATCATAAGGTAATGTTCCATAATCTATTTTTTCTAAAACTAGTTTCCATGGTTTTTTCTAAACATACTTTAATACCAATAGTAACGCCACGACCCCCGAATTCCTCGAGTCGATGCATTACATTATTACATTTTAAAAAATACAGCCTTCATATTCCAAAGTAATTATATGTTTAAAATTTTTGGAGAACTATATTAAATACATTTTACCCATATTAAGTTGTAAAATTTGAAATAAACATGATACATAATAAGGTGAAATAAATAGAATATTTTAATTATTATTAAAATATTTCTTCTCCATAACCTGGGGAAATGAAACAAAATCAGGGTGATCACAAACTCGTAGTAAGGGAATGTATATAAGAATTAATAACTAGTTACTGAGATTAAATCAACATGGAAATAAAAATTACTAATTAATGAAAAAATTGAAATAACATTATAATGCATAATCAAAGAGGCAAGGTGAGCAACTCAAACATATTTTATATACTCAATAAAATGAGAATGAAAATGAATCCCCGGATATATCGGAATAATAAAATCGTAGATAAAAATAGTACATGAATTCTCTGTTAAAAATTTACTATGAGTTGGGAATCATGTTTCCCAGTCAAATAATACCTTTACAATCATGATTTATTCTCAATAAAATTAAAACTATTCTGATTTGACCGACTAATTCGTCTCATTAGACTACCGATGCATCAAGGGAATTTATTTAACCAATCCAAAAAACCGTATGTATTTTATGTCTTAGGAATTCCACATATATAAAATAATTTATTTAATTAATTAAAAATATATCTTATCGAGTATTCATATTGAATTAGATATACATATTTATCAAAATAATCCCCAATCAATCAAAACACTACCCAAGTGAACACCCTATGTATAAATAGAACAAAATTTTGAAAATATTAATACGTATTTTATTATAATATATATATTCAATATAAATATAATTTTGAATAAAAATAATCATAAGGAAGTTATTGTTTCAAAAGAAAGTTAACAAACAAAAAAAAGTGATATTCCAAAGATAACTCTTACCATATTGTAATTTTAATGTCAAAAAACAATGAATGATACAATTAAATCAAAAAAATAAATACCTTTAAGGTAAAATTATTCATGATATAAAATTTCAAAAGGGTTATTATATAAAACATAGAAAATATTTTTGTGACAAAAATGGATTTTGCCTTACAAAATGAAAAGTGAGAAAAGAGTCACTTACAAGGAATTTGAATTTTCATGGGTGTCTTTATCTTCCTAAATAACAACATTATGTTAATTTTATAATTTCATAAGAATATATTTAATTATAATAATTTTTTTAAATTCACTTATCATAATTTTATATAAAACTAATTATACAATTACTTTTACATATGATGTTTTAACGAAATTTGGATTATCTTTTAAAAAAAATATTTTTGGTAAACTATAGTCCAAGGGGTCATTATATGAACATATAAATAATAAATAAAATTAAATATGTATTATATTAATAAATAAATTATATATTTTAAAACATTCATGAATGATACTTATGAAAAAAGAACCAACGTTACAATGATGGAGATGGTAGGTCGTACATAGAAGTTAGTAACATTCCGATTTTCAATGACAAATATAGAACAAGGAAAACTAAAATTAAATAATTCCAAAATTATAATTATATAAAAAATACCAATCTATTTAATCATATTTACTTATATATATAATTATTGTGATTTAAATGAAATCACATCGAGTCAAGGAGGTGGTAGTCGACACTTTCATGATTAAAGCTATCTCTTTTTAGTGTGCGAGAAGGGTAATAAATAAAATTATATATTATATTTATAGAAATTATATTATTTTATAAATATAATATATATATTATTTTTTAAAATATTATTCATTATATCAATTATCTATACATTCTGTGTATATCATGAGAGAATCACATCACATTAAGATGACATTAGTCAATATTTATAAAAATGATGTTATTGTATTCCCACAAAATAGGATACAGAAAGGTATGTTTTATATCAGAATTTGAGATCAATTAAGAAATTATAAATATAATATAAAAATATATTTTACATCATAATCTCAATCCATGAAATGTATTAATAGAAAAAATGAACAATCGTAATTTCGCGAGGCTTCAGTTCATCATACATAAACAGTAAGTTCGTTACACATGAGATTCAAGTGAATGTTAGTTTAGGTAAAAAAATATTTAACAAAACATATAATTATATTTTTTATACTATATTTATGATATAATAATATAATATTAAGAACCTAGGGCGGTATAATGAAAATAATATAAATGAACTTGAGGAAGGATGTAACCTCGTATTTGTATATATCCTTTTTTGTTTTTTTTTGCAAACGAGATTCCATAGATGGATTTGTGCCCAATGATAGCATTATAAGAAGAGGTAATATATTTTGAGAATATATTTGATATGATTTTGGTCTAAGAAATGTGTATTTAGTGGTGTGATGAAGTAGTAGTGTTGAATGCCATTTTATAGCGGAGGAGAAGATGCACTCTAGCCAGTTTTTGAAAATGGAATTACACCAATGTTTTTTATAATTAATGTCATTCAAATAATGTTGAAAAGAATAAATAAGAGTGCATAGGATAGTAATATGAGAATAAATTGGATTATTACATATTTCTAGATAATTTTATCCCTTATGTTTGCGTTCTAGTCTCATGTTAGGATAATTTTTCTCTTAATCTTTGTGATTAATTTAAATCACATTGACTAATTTATTTTATAGAAAATTATTCTGAACATATATTAAAAAAATAATAGTGATTATATATATATAAATATATATTTTTAAAAATTATGATCATAGAAGTAGTAGAAATTAATTTGAATTTAATCCTGCAGATAGGATGATAAAACAAGTTTTAAAGTAAAAATGCTCAAAATTTTCATAAGTATTTTTTTCTAATATCAAATTAATATTGATTATATGGACATAAATTGGATTAAATGAGATAAAATGGATTAAAAATTATTAATAAGCAATGAAAATATAATTTAATATTATAAATTAATTAGATGAAGAATCAGTTTTGAATTAAAAATTAGTATGTCTCATTATTCATAAAAAAATGAAACATCATTGAATAATACCAACAACTCATTGTAACAAAAATTTTCTGTTTCAAAATAAGATATGATGTCTATTTTAACATATAAAATTAAAAAATGTTCCATATTTTATTTTTAAAATATGTTCTTTATTAAAAGACAATAAAAATAATTATATAATAATTTAGGGGTTTTTGTGTAATATTTTTCTTTCTTGTATCTTATTAACATCAAAAATATTATATGATTATAAATAATATTTTAAAGTATATATAAAACATATTTTACATTCATTAATAATATTTAATTTAATTTCTTAGTATAAATTTCATTTTTGAACATATGAGTAGTATTTTAAAAAACATTCCATTTTTGCTAAATTGATTCTAATATTCATCTCTATTTATGTTTTAACAAATGAATACAATGATTAATTTTTAGAAGTTAGTTAATAAAACTCATATCCTCTACTATAAGAGATCGATTATATCATATTATATTAAATATTTAGATCTTTAATAATATCTTTTTTTAAATCATGGACTTTATTGTAACACAACCTTTCAAGGAAAGTAATTCATATGTGTAATGAAATCATACATCTGACTTCCATGTATTGAAAGCTAAATATTATATTTCATGTTATATAAGCTCAACTAGGTGTTTTGTAAAAGTAAATCTAGAAATAAAAGTAAATTTATTGTCAAAAATATTTATAATTTCATGGGGAGTTACATATGGGATGCTATTCTACAATAATCATAAAATTATACCTTAGTGGTATATTCCATAGTCTATGTTATCGTAAATACAAATTCTATGTTTGTTACAAATCATTATCTAATAAAAACTATAATGTCCCTAACCCTAGTATCATATATATGTTTCCATAATTTATTACATTAGCATTGATAAATGATTCAAATCCCAAATTACCGAAATTTTTACAAGTATTTTAATCTATATATATACATGATTCCCATTTTATATTAGGAATTAAAAATGAAACAGAAAGCAAAATTAGGTAAAATAATCATCATCCTTGAAAAACCATTCCATGGATTTTCCTTCAAACCCTTGGAAAATTCATGAAAATAAGTGCGATATAAAATTCATAGTAAGGGTTATGTATTATAAAATATATCACCAATCAATAATGACTAGTAAATATGGAATGTAAAATAATTGAGCATACATTTCAATTAACCAACTGACTGAAAACTAAATGCATCAATATATTGTTTTTTATTGAAAATACTATTGATAATAATAACTAAATAATTAATTATGTTAATTCTTCAATATTGTATTTCATGATTCCCAAGTACCTGGATCGTTTACCATAGAGATCTATTCTAAAGAATGATTATACTATTATGCATTGGCCAAATCATTTTTTCTCAAGAGTCTATATACATATCAAGGAGTGTTAATTACATAGTTCCAAACCCATGTCATGCATCCTCAAATAATTCATTCATATATCTAAAATCTATTTTGTTAATAAACAATTTTCCATGTCGAATTTCACTATTGAGAAAAAGATACAGATTTATCAAAATTCCAATAATTTGTCAAATATCATTCAATGTAAAAACTTCATGTAATCATGGTATATGATATATTAGTTGATCATATACATTAAACCATAATATATTTATTTATATTAAATTTAATAGACAATAAAAATTATCATAATTAAGTGATATTTTCATGATAGAGTTAACAATCACAAAAGAAAGTTAGATTCTAAGGATACATTTTATCACATTATAACATTCAACTAAAAAAAGTGAAACAGATAATTTAAATTGTTACATAAAATCAATTAAAGTATTAGATAATAATTATTCTCTATTAAAATGGGAAATATATACACCAAATCCATGTGAATTGGTGCATTATAACAAATTATTCTCAATGGAATGTAAATTGAGTTGAAATTCAATAACTTATGCTATATTTTGGTTGAATGGTCGTTAACCTCTTGTATAATAGTTTTAATAATTTTTTACTTATTACAGAACCATATAAATATTTATGATATAATATATGGTTAATTTAAAACATATTACAACCCCTTCCATGAGATGGAGATGGCGAGGCGGGCTGTGCGTACGACTTCCAGTTTCGGCGATGGCGTTTAGGGTTTCGTAATGGCTCTTCCGCACTTCTTCGGCTTCATGTTTCTCCTCCCCAACAGGTCTGCGTTGGTGTCTTCACCTGCTCGTGATCCTCGTAATCCCGCTGGTTCTTGCAACCCGACGGATGTGCTGGTGACCCGCGGTTTGGATTCGTCTCGGCTTGCCTCAGACTTCCGTAGATCTGCGGATGTGGCGCCTGAATCACGGTTTGCTGCTGACTCCTGCATGCAGCCGGTGACAGAAATCCCTTCCCGATCTAATGATGTGCGGCACATCTTCCCTCAGCCGAATACAGATCTGTTTGCTAGATCTGAAAATTTGCACCAGCCTACGGATGGAGTGAAGGTAAGTCGTGGTGAGGCACAGATGGCGACTGATGTGAAGGGGAAGATGGATATGCTCTCTTCTATGCCGGGTGGTAATTACCCTCATTCTTATGCTGATGTTTTAAGGAATTTAGCTTCAAGTCCGAGGTTGGATGGTTTTAATTCCCTGGGTATGTTTAAAGACTCAGGTCATGGTAGGATCCTCCGTAAGGGTGCCTCTTCTCATGTTGAAGCTGACCCCGTATCACTTGCTGAGCAGTTGGAAATTGGAAAACACTATTTGATTGCACGCATTGCTATACCTAAAGGTCAAAAACCATGGTGGATTCAAGATTTGAGTAACCGAATTTCAATTTTATGGGGGTTCTCCAATTGGAAATGTGTTTCTCTTGGTCGGGGTTTTTTCCATTTCTTGTTTCCTTCGGATGATTTGAAACTTCGTGCTTGGAGTATTGGAACCCTACTTTTAAAAACTGGTTGGCTTTACTTACATGAATAGTTCTTGGATTTTAATGTTTCGCGTGCAAGAAATTCCTTTTCTCATGTTTGGGTTCGCTTGCATGGGCTGAATTGGGTCCTTTGGCATCCGAAGATTTTGCATGTCATTGCCACAGCAATTGGGACTCCAATTCGTCTCGACAAGGAGACTGAAGATGTCCGGTGTGGTCATTTTTCCAGGATGTTGGTGGAGTTTGACCTTAGTTCCACATTAGTTGATAAGGTGACTCTTTCTAATCCTTCTGATAACATTCAAATTGATGTTGAATATGAGAAGAAACCTCTCTTATACAATGAATGTATGGCTGTTGGACACTCCTTGGAGACATGTCTGAAGCATGTCTCATGTGAGGAGTGTGGATTGAAGGGTCATCCATCAAATCCCTACCGCAGGAAATCAAAGCCTTCTGCTCATGGTGGTGATGCAATCAAGGTTCCAGCTTCCTCTGTTGCAGATGTGATGACTTCTAGGAAACATGATTCTCATTTTCCTGATATGAAAGGAAATGGTCTGTTGGTGGATGTATCTCTGGAGAAAAGTGGCCCCTCTGTCCCTCCGGTTGTGGACCATGACTGTTTGTAGGGTAATGTCTCTGACCAGGCTGATTCACACCAAGGTGTTGACTATCATCAGGAATTTCAGAAGCTCTTTCATTCTTCTGAATTGTCTAAGAAATGGGGGAGTGCTTCTTAAGTTGAAGGGGAGCAAGGTACCCATACACAGGCTTTGGGCAGTGGTGCGTGTGCATCTTTCAAGGATGTGGTCGTGAGTGGTAAGGAAAGGCTGACTTGTGGTGAGGCTGTATTGCCTACCACAGTTAATAGGAAACCAAGGAAGGATTACTCTACAGTTCCGAGGACGGTGACCACCAGGTCATCCTCCATGAAGGCTATGGAGAATCTATCTACGGAGAAATTGGAGCGAAGGAAGAAATATATCAAGTTTCTCAAAAAATATGAGCCCCAATCAGAATGGGAGTCAGCCGATGCAGATGATATGACCAGGTATGAATGTGATGGTAATGACTATTCTGACATGTAACCTCACCCAATTTTCCTTGTTTGTTTCTGCACTTTTCTTCTTATTAATAAAATTTCGGTCCAAGCGTGCTTGGATCTGACTTTTGGGTACAACCCCTTCCATAATATTCTTTTATAATTTTCATCATTTTTCATGTTAATTATAAAAGTTTTCAAGTATGTTTTGACTTGTATTTAATTAAAATTATGTTGATAATGATTTCATAATATATAGAATTTAAAAAATAATTTAAATATTTTATATGTTCCGTATATATGTATTTACTGTTATATATTCATTGTAGATAATAAATGAAATATTTCATTCATAGAGATGGTAGGTCATACATACACCTGAAAATTGTTTCCATATTCTTAAAATATTAAAAGAATGAAAGGTAAATGATATATCTGTTTATATTATATTTATTTTACCATATTTATTTAATATAGTTTTATTAAACCCATCATTAATAAAATACATGTTATACATGAACGAATCACATCACAATGAGTAAGCGGTAGTCCAGACATCCACAAACGATGTAATCGTATTTCTACAAAATGGTAGTAATGTGAGTATATTCTAAAAAAAATCCATAAGAATAATGGAATTATAAATATCATATATACCATATAGAAACTATAAATATATTATTATTTCTAACATTGGAAGGTTATAGTAGATATATGAATACCATCTGTGTGTGAGGCGGTTGTCCACCGTACACACAAAAAATGATAGTAAATCTCATTCAATGGATGTTTGTGAATGTTTATGATGTAAGATTAAGATAAAAAACTCACTAGATTTAGTAAAAATTATTTATCATATAAAAATATATTATAATAATTGATGGGGTGGATAAAGAAATTAAACAAAATTGCTCTTCGAAAAGTAAAATCTTTTTCAGGTAACATATGTTGGCTTATAAGAAAAAAATCCATGGTTTCCATTCATACCAATATGAGTACTCTACAGCGAGGGGTGGATTTTTTTTTAATTATTAGGGAAATGTTGGAAGATAAATTGTTTTTTAGAGTTGTGTGTACGTGAGGGGTCGAGTGCCTATTTATAATGGAGGAGGAGTAGTATTTTTTAAAAATTAAAAAGGAACACACTCTTGGGATGTCTTCCATATGTCATGTACCTCAAAAATAATAAAATATTGAATTTTAGTTAAATTATGACCTATAAACCCCTCCACAAAAATGTTCATTTGTATACTTTTCTTCCTTAACTTCTACGATTCACCCATTTTCCCATTTTTGTTTTCATTTAGGTAACTAGTTTTATAACCTATATAGTTTATCCATTTACAATAATATAAAATAATAAATGATATATAAATGTTAGAAAGTGATTGTAAATTATATATCTAATTTATAAAATAAAAATAAATTTTTTTGGAATTAATTTAAACCCAAACGCTCGTAAAATGAAAAAACACTACATAAATCAGAATCACTCTCACAGTGCATCTTTTACTTTTTAATGATAAATATAGTAATTATATGGAATAATTGTGCCATGAATTTTTCATTGTTTAGATGTAATAAATATTAAACATATAATTGTAGAATATTGTTTTTTATTAATCTTAAATCGATTAATAAAATATGTGTTATAATACATTAGGATCAATGTAAATTTTGACATTTTAAATTAAATTTCAATTTAAAAATATAAATAAAAGTATGGAATTCAAATATCATAACTTTATATTTATGTAAAATTATATATTCATCGAAGATATTGTGTAAAAAGAATAATTAACTCATTTTTCTTAATTATAATATTTTTTAGTATAATTTATCTTATTAAATTATTAACTAAATAATTACAATATTTTCATTTATAAATAAATAAGAATAATTATATGACTTATTATAATTAAATATAAATAAATAGGATAAAAATAACTCATTTATATCTTAAAAATTATATTTATAACCTAAAATATACTGTTTTCTATATATCAAGGGTTGGTAAATGCAAAAGCTAAGGAAGGTTACTTATTATTTTTTTCCGTAGTTAACTTATTTGAAATTTCATATTCATGAATGTTTTTCCAAATAAATCATAACATTAATAAAATAGTTTATATGGTTAATTTATGTCATCAAAAGGGGTTTTCGATAACTTTATAGGTCATTTGGACCCTTAAGATTAATGCTTAACCACTATATAAACCAATTTTTACCATATTCGTTGTAATAAATTGTAATTTCATTAAAAACATTTATGGTCAAATACTATTTTTGACAAAATTATAAACATTAAATTAATATTATTCAAAATATTTAATATATTTATCCAAATTTAAATCAATGATGTGGCAGAAATTAATTTAAAATTAATCCCACAAAGGGAAAGAGGAGCATGTTTTTAATGGGAAAATGATCAAAAGTTCACTACGTTTTTATTTTTTTGTTAAATATAAAAATTATCACAATGAACTAAATTTTATTAATAGAGATAAAATTGAGTTATTAATAATTTAAAAACAATTATAATTATTATGAAACACTATGAATTGTCTAGATACAAGAATAATATTCAGTTGATGTTCAACAATTTTCACTATTCATCATAAAATGAAACTTCTTATTAACATTCTAAAAAATAACCATAAGATAAATTTTTCATCATGATTTGAAAAATTAAGTTTAATTTAAAAAGAATTTTTTTTATTGTAAAAATATTAACATTCAAGACAACAACAATATTAAAAGGGGTTAAAATTGCCTATAGAAAGATACAACTTTTTATGGGGGAAATTGGGTTTGTTCTTATATTATGCCAATAAAATAAATTTGAGGAATGTTAAAATAATAGATTGTATACATACTATATATATATGATTAATATATATCAAAATAAAAATTCTATTTGATTAAAATATAATTCCTTTGGTGTATAAATTCTTCTATTGAAACCTTTCCGTTATATTATATTGGGGTTTATATTCACTTATAAGTACTTAGTCACCAAAGAAGTAAATAAATATGTTTAATTAATAGATTCAAAATTTATTTAATAATTTCAATACATTTCATAAAAATGGTTTGTTTTTCAGTATCATATTAAATAAGAATATTAATAGTATGTTGTAGTTTTGTAAAACTTAGTCAAGCAGGTAACACAAACTCTCAGAAGAACTCATTGTTTTGTGTAACACAACACATCATAGTGTTGTGTGTCCCAAAATATAATATCATTATTTCTACAAAAATAATAATGATATGAAATTTCATATAATTAATTCTATAAACAAAATTAAATATATTCTCAAATGAAAATATATAAATGTTTTTGGGTGTTACACATACCTATAATGAAACAATATTTCCTCCATTAATGATAAAATTAAATTAATGATATTATAAGTGATAAAATGTTTATAATTTGGGTTATTTATTATTTTCCAATAATTTGGAAGAAAAATATAACATATTTTTATTTTTAAAATTATTATATTTTAATTCCATATTTGTTATAGTGTCTTTAAATTCAAATTCAATTAATATTTAAAAAATGACATTAATGAATTTTTTAGGTAAATAATATTTTATTTAATGAATTAGAAATCATAATGAAAATTTCATTCATAAATTTAATTAAGTACTATTGATCATATACAATCTTTTCCATTTATGAGTCACATTATCATTTATGGTAGCATTTTTAACCCGTTCAAATGGAAATAATTGTTACTGTTGTTAATATAATAAATAGTTAATGAAAGGGTGAATAAAAATGTTAATATTTTTAATGACGATAAAACTGGTAAAAATTTAGTTAGATTATTTTATTTATACACTGTTATCTTTTTATTCAAATAAATGTCCATTTGGAAGAGTATTTTTTCAAATTGACATTATCATATTTTAATCTACTAAGAAATTAGAAATGTATCATCTCCCTCCCTTATAAATGGAAACCCCTAAATTCTCTTATTTACATCACATAAGGGATTCTAAATTTCTTAGAACATAACATTTTTATTTTCAAACATACATATACAATAAATTTAGGTGATTTATTCATAAAATACCATTATATAAGTCCTAGATAAACGATCAAATGGTAACCAACTAAGAGAGAGGTATTACCCAACTTCTTTCAATTTATTTCCTCTTATACATCCTCAAATTATATTATATTCATAATAAAAAACCAAATTTACGAAATCTATTTTAAACTTATTATAATTTTGGGATCACCATTATCCACCCTCTTTATCATCAAATGGGATGTGAAAGTATTTCTCATGCATATGCATGGCTACCCTTCACCACATAGCGACACAATTCATTTTCCATCACCATATTTTATATATGATTCTCATGGAGAGTTTAAAGGTTATATATTGTGTTTATTTCATATATATTCTTCTGTATCTATAATAACACTTCTACTTTCATACCATCAAATATGTTGGAATGTGATAATGTTGCTTATACAAACATGTGGACAACCACCTCTACGAAGTGAAGAGATGGGATTTTCATTTTTTTTCTTACATGGATGTTTATTATTATTTATTTAATGAATATTTTTTATTTATATGATACAAAAATTATTTTACAATGGTGAATTTTGATTTTCCCTTCATTCGTTATGTCCCTGGAAATGTGAAAAAAACATTTGTGCATATATATGACATATCAATTCCATTAAGAATAAACTTAATTTTTCTATATATACCTTTTATAAATGAATATGAATATATATAAATAAATAATTCATATTAAAAATATATTAATATTAAAATTATGGATATTATGTAACCATGATCATTTTACAAGTATCGCAACATCCAATGCAAAACATGCATGAAAAACAAAGCAGATATCATACAGAACATCGATTTTGATAATAAATAGTTGATAAATGGTTGATAAAATAACAATAATAAATAATTATCTGTATGATATATATAATTATTTTTCTGGAATAAAATTATAAGATATATATATAAATATTGTACATAATAAGTGTGAACAAGACTGATGAAACACAAAACTCGATGTAAGGGTTTAATGTTATAACTGGATCGTTTATCATGATTATTTACCATTATGATTTCAATGTTTTAGTTTCATGATCTAAATTCCAATATGAAATAGAATTTTCTTTTTCAATGAAAATTTCTAAAGATTACATGTTTATTCCCTTACATTAATAACTCAAGGAACATGAATAATATTTTTAATTAAAATTGTCATTATTTATCATTTCAATAAAAAATTATTTTTATTCCATATTTATGTTTCCTGAAAACAATTTATGGAGTTAAATAATATTATCATTTGATTTCTTAACTAATTTTAACCATGATTTAATTATTATAAAATGGTTTAAAATGAATCTTTTATTAATTAACTAAAAATTGTACTTTTTACTAGTTGTACAAAAAATGTGATGGGAATGTTTTCATTTAACATAAAAAATGTGAACAGAATTTTTTATCATCATTAATGATCAATGATTCGTTGTTTACATTATAGGTTTATAAGGTAAGTTTCAAATAAATAATTTGGGTAACATTTTTTTCATTTGGAGATTTTAACAAAGCACTTTCACGAGGAAGAAAGATTATTTTCCTAAAAAATATAATAAGTGGTCATTGAATTTAATTTACATGTTTTATAACCGTTTTTGACGTTAGATATTATCTAATGGTAATATTATCCAAGGATATTATAGATATTATTAATATATATGGGTTATTATTATGATTCAAATATTTATATGAAACATGTTTTTTTCCATTTGTTATGCTATGATGAATTGAAGAAATTTTTACAAAAGACATTTCATTTCTTTGGGTTATGCCATGTTGAATTGTTTACAATGCCCATTTCAATAAAATGATTTATTAATTTATGATGTTTTTATGATCTTGTCTCCCAAATATGTATCATTTGAATTATATTGTGAGTGGAACTATTAATTTTTAACCTTGTAATGCATTGGTGGATGTTTATATCTCAGGGGATAAATATGGGAATCTAGTAGATGTGCATAATCTACTATGGAAAAAAAAATTTATTTGATCGATATACTCTGGGAAATAATTAAATGATATTGGTCCACTATAGGATACTAATGATGATACCTAATCCATTATTATTTTATTTTCTTGGTATTTAAACATAAAAAATGAAATTATATATATATATATGTTGGTGGTATGATTTTATGACATGAACATATGGTATATGATTGATTTTTATGATTTATCTGTCATATGATTCAAAAAATTTTAAATGATAATTATTTATATAGTTACCCTAGAATTTTATAAATAAAATTACATACATTTTAATATAAACATTTCTTAATTAAAACCAAAATATTGTGAGATCATGAGTTGTTGTTAGACTAAGATTACAATACATAAAAGGAAACTAAATTATGGGATCATTTTTTTAGTTTACATAGTGAGATCCTAAATCAATTTAATATCATAAAACTAAACATGATAACATTCAGAATACTTAAAATAATGGGGTGAGCTAAAATCCCAATATGCGAATAAACATGATATAGAATCATATTGTATGAGTTAAATAAATGACATGATTTCATAAAAGAGAACATAAGAGTAATAAAATTAGGGTATAATATAATGAGAATTGTATCATACGATAATGGAAAATTGGAATGTGGAAATTATATAAAATGTGAAATAGACATATTCTAAGACTAACAAACAAGATAATATCACATTTTGGATAGATTCCCATATTTGATTAGGATCACCCCCAAATTCCATACAAAGAATCTCATGAGATTAAAACATTACCCAATGCATAGAGAGATATATAATTATTGGACCACCATAAAATTAATTTCATTTACATGAATTATAATGACAAATATTGACATAATTCATAATTCATAATCATAAGAACTTCCCATGGAATGTAATGAGTTGCATAATTTTGTATTATTACAAAATGAAAAGAGATTCTTTAAATAATGAATTGGAAAAATGTTCATATGTAATGTGATAACCCCTAAAAATTTGGATACTGTGATTGATATATATTTAAGAGACATATATAAATAATTTAATGAATTATATAGAATTGAAGGATATTTTCATTGATGAATAGAAATCTTTTTAAATAGTATAAAATCATTCTGGAGAAAAATAATCATTCCACGTTGAAAAAGAGTATTTAAAAATTAAAACATAGAAATTAATGTGGAAATAATTTTATATGAAAATAATACGGGAAAAATATCTTTTAAGATTCGGTGAAAATATTTTTTATGATGGCAGAATATATTTTTCATGTCATAATCATTAAAATAATATTCATTTTACATTTCCTGTAAAATGTTTAGACGAACCACAATTTGAAAATGAAAGTAATATTTCATTTTAGCCTATTTTAAAAATTATTATAGGGTAAAAATTAATTTAATCAATCACTGTATATTACTAAGAACAATTTAGATCATTTAAAAAACATATACATATAAGAGAAAGTGTTTTTAACTAATGAGAGAACACATTTTATTTTATATAAAACATTTTCTCAATATTTTTTGGTTCCAAAGATAGTAGAATGGTGGTATTACATTAAATTATTCATGAATAACCATATTAAAATTAAAATAAATAATTTTATTATACAATTATTAAATAATTTAATTTAATGTAAATTCAAGCATAAACAATCTATTTTAAAATGGGATTGAATCATAAACTGCATCCACATTGTTAAAATTTATATCATAAATCACATTAATGATTTAAATTTATAAAACATTAAAATAGGATTATTTATTAAACCTTAATTATATAATATGTAAATGTTAAGTATATATACAATTAAAAATAAATCAGCTCCATCAATGAAAATGTTTCTCAAAAATAGAATATTTTGAGATAAAAATGCTTACCCTAAAAACGAACCATCACGTGTGTTGCTTATCATAAAAAAAATTATCCTAAGTTAGTTATATACAGTTTTTAAAAACCTTTTTAATTCTATTATTCATTTTATTTTAATTATTTACCATTTAAAATTTATTTACCTATACAATTAATCTCACATGAGACATTTTAATGATAAACTAATCATATGTACAAAATCACTATGGTAAGTTTCCTGCTGTGATAATATTATTATTATATTATCAACAAAATTATATTAATTAAAAATTTTCCCAAATTGTACCGATATTAAACATTAAAAACCAATAATGAAGTATTTTTATTAAAAATTAATTGCGTTAAAAAATTGTAGATGATAAGACATATGTATGCAAGAGTAGCATTTCTTTTTTCGAATATCACTATAAAAGATGGTATGTATTATTTTATCTCTAAATATTGATAATTAGATCCAAAATAAAATAATATTTCACTAAATACATTTACATATACTATCAATGTTATGTGGAAATAAAAATGAGTCACATCATTCTGTGAGGAGGTAATCTACTGTAGACGCAAATGAAATCATTTATTATTCAATAGATGGTATGTTAAGAAATTGTAGGATATATATTTCTCCCATAATTAGTAATAACTCATTAATATAATATAAAATAATTAAACTAATGTTTATTACCTTATATTTAAATCATTTGTGAAAATTCAATCACAATGAGAATCTGTGATGGAAAAAAATTATGTTGATTCACGAGGCGACGATCCACTATACACATGATCACTAGTTTCATTTACCATTTAAGGGAGGAGGAGATAGATGTTTATTAGTAACATAAAATAAAAAATAATAGTATTTAAATTATATTGTGTTTATTATATTATAATTTTTTATAATATTTTAATGATGTTGAAGATGAAATAAGATAATATGTTCAATAGAGGTTATTCCATCTTTATTGGATAGCTTCTTTAGGATTTCAGAAAAAGAATTCCTATGTTGTATTTATGATCAATAAAAGGGTTATAGGATGATTTAAGGGAATATATGAATTTATTAGGATAGGTATTTGACTATCCAATGGGTTTTTTATCTGTTAAGTGGAGAGATCTTGGGGTGGATTTTTATTAACATCGTACATAATATAGTTGTAATGTTTGAAAATAATGAATTGCACCTAGATTTTTCTCCAGAAAAAGGATACAAAATTTATCCTTTTAAAAACCAATAAGATATAAGATTGAAATATTATCTTTTAAAAGTAATTATAAAATAGTAGTTTCATTTTTAACCCATATTATTTTAGTATAACCCCCAGGTAAACGTATTATTAAATTAACCACGATAAAAAAGATTTATTATTTTTACAATTAATTGTGATCAAAAATCTAGTTGACCATGTTAGATAATATAAATTATTCTAATTTAAAATAAAAAATTAATATTTCAATAGTATACACAAATAATTGAAAGATGATAATTTTAAATTAAACTTTAATACATGTCAAAAAATAATTTTTCCTGAAAAACATATTTTTAGAAAAAGATGATCTCATATTAACTATATGAAACATAATATTGTTAAAGTGAATTAAATTACTATTATTAATAATATAATATATAAATTTAATTAAAATCATTCCACATTATGTGTTATTTTAACTTTTTAAAAATGGTCAAACATTGTATATATTAGAATTAATTTTTGATATTAAGGTGTTCTTAAGCCTAAGAATAAACTAATACTAAAATCCATAATTAAAATGATTTTAATTTAAAAAAATTTATTTCAAATAAATATGAATTATACTTATTTTAATTTTAAATAACATTAAATTAATCCTGGAACTTTTAGTTGACAATTTTATAGAAATTAGTATTTTTCACTATTCATTAAGAAATTATTATTTTTCAAAAATCCTATAGAATATTCCACTTTTTAATATTGATATAGTTATTTAAAAATTTAATTCAATTTTATAGCAAAAATTTTGATAAATTTTAAAAAAAAGTTAAATTAGTTTTTCATTGAAATGAGTAGAAATAAATTTTTGAAGAAAACATTTTTCTAATGAAATATACCTTCCCTTAAAATTGATAAATTGTTAATTAGAATTTATATATAAATTTATATTGAGTAGGTACATCATATAGATTTCATAATTTAATTAATCTAATTCATAACCAGCTATTTAATTTCTATGATAAAATGATTATATATAAATAATATATTTTAATAATATGTCACGGTTTGTTTTAACTCAGTGATTATAATTAAATACTCTACAAAACATATTATTATTTATAAAAATCCTGGTGTAACATATATACCACCATAATTAAACTATATCTTACCAATTTTAACTATTAACACCCCAAATATTTAATGGTATGTTTCTCTAAAATACATTTTATTCATTAATGTGTTCCATTGAAACAACACTAGTTTATTTTGGGGATATTAAAAACCTAGCCATTAAATATATAGTTTCCACTTCTCTGTTTTGAATTTCAAAAAATGGTCATCCATATTTGTGATCAGTAAGTAATTTTAAGTCTTACAGAACGAACTTGATTTTTTGTGAATTGTAAAACACTCATATAAATAGTAATATCAATAGTAATATGACCCTTATTAATAGTAAATAATAATATTATTTTATTTTAATAAGGAAATAAGTTAATGAGATCTTAATTTTTTTCAATGAGAAATAAAACTAATTGCATCTTTAAGATTGTTATTTTTTGAATTAACTATGTCCTTATTTAAATACTAAATTTATAACATTTATAAAATTAATTTTAAAAAATTTAGTTCATTTTTGAATTCTAAATTTCTAAAAATGATTAGGTTATAGTTTGGGGATTTTTTTAAAATTTTAGAATTTTGGATGAATAGTGAAATATGATAAAATACCGTATATAAAAATTATCAGTTAAATACACTATTTATGACATCATAAGTGATTTAAGGCCCCTTGGTTCGAACTCACATGAACTTATTACTATTAGGGGTCACATAAAACCACAATATTGGTTATTTTGAGGGAAATAATTAAATAATGAATTAAATATTCAAAATATACCCCTCTCCTCCACTATATAAAACCCATCACCACTACCTATTCTCTTCACTCCTCCATTCCTTTAAGCTCCTCAAAGTTCTTCCCAAATACCCTTCCCTAGTCACTCCCATGACTAGGAAGCTCTTAATCTTTCTAAAAGACCAAAATAACTTCCCTTTAGGTGGTTCTCGAGGAAGATATTTGAAGAGGTAAAACACCTTTCTTTTTATTTTACATTCATTTGAATTTGTATTCATTTTTTATCCTCTTCGCACCACATTTTCTCAAATGATCATGATAAATACAGTATAATATATATAATATATTTATATCTTCTGTATGGAAGATCCATCATCAATATTCTTACTCCCCCCCCCTTATTTTTATAAATGAAATCAACATCCATGAGGATCAAATTTATAACCTTCAGGGACGAAGAAGTTTAATTCTTCAATTATTCCTTAATTTTTGGTCATAAAACCATATTTATGGTTGAAATAGGTCATAATATATTTATTTTATCTTGATTAAAGTTTTGGAATCTTTACACGTAAATAAAATGGAATAATACTACAAAACAAGATTTTTGAGCACAATACTGCGAAGCCAAATTCAAGCGTTTATTTTTAACTCATCAAATGAGTCATCCTCATGATATATAAACAGATTCATTATAAGATCTTTTATATCTCTTTATGTAACTAATAATGTATATTACCAATTATGGATGTTTAACTATATTTCAAACCAACTTCCTTTCATGAATACAAGTAAACATATTATGATACCATGTAAGAAAATTCATCAAAAACAATATCATTGAATCTCATAAACCCATCAAAAAGGCCATTAACGAACATAATAAGGCAATAACATATCAATAATTTGTTTATTAGGTTCTGGAATTATTAATTAATGAATCTAAATTTTATTTTTCATGTTGTTAAGAACAATCAAGAACACCTTTGAGCATAAGGTAAGGGATTGCTTAACTCAATTTTCATTCTTTGAGTTAATCATCTATTTCATTGGTTACATTGTTAAAATAATATGTGTGAATGAACTATTATTGTTTTACAAAGTATATCCACATACATTTTTTGGATGTTTATTTGTCACACATAAATATTTGGAATCAGTGGGTCCAAATTATTTTAATAATCTACTTTTTATTTTTGGGCATTGTGAATATTAACTACGGTAAATTTTATTTACTATAGTTAAAGGTAAATCGGGTAATTAAGGGTAAATATAAGATTATAAAATTACCCTAACACTTAGAAAAATCCTACTGTATGGCTAAAAGTAGACCCATATAATCTAAGGGTCAGATTAGATTTATTTTATGGACTTTTTTCCATGAAAATAATTTAATTATTATTAAAACCAAAGAATGTGACAACATGTCACTTTCTTAAATCTTATAAGTATAATAATTTTAATTTAGTGATAAGCTTCGTGAAACATCGAACATGAATAGTCTCCGGAAATATAATACAATTATCTACATCATAGTAATTTATTTAAAATTTTTAGGGATTAAATAATTATCATTTATTATGACACAAAGATGATGCAGTAATTGTCTTATTAATGAAATATTGACATAATTGATGTTATAAATGACCAAATAAATGTAATTTGAGACTTTTTATGACTTAAATTAATTTTATAGGTTAATATGACATGTTATTGTTGATATAGGTAACTTGTTTTGAACTTATCATTCTCTTATGAATTTCATAAAAACATGTACCAAATAGTGTCAAAATTGACATAAATTCGTTTTTAAAACAAATATTATATTATTAATTGTTATTTAATTCCTAAATATTTAAGGTTCTTCCAAATGACTTATATAAGGATAGATTTATTAATAATAAACAACTTGGGGTTCGTTTGTCTTGTTATGGTATGTTTATTAACCATATAGTGTAAGAAAACAAAAAGACACGGTAAAAGTAAAATTATTTAACTTAGAGTTAAATCTAATTGATAAGGTTAAAATAATAACCTAAACTTGTCTAAATCCTATTGGATGAGAGGATTTCGACCCATACTCACTTTATATTCTAAATAAGACCCTTCAGAACCATTATAAGTAGAATTTGACCTTAATATAAAATAATATTTTGAGATTTTCCTAAGGTGCCCCTCTCCTCCCTTATAAAAGGGCACCTCCTCCCTCTCCTCCTCACACCAATTTGAGAATTCAAACTCATACAAACCCTGCCAAAATATCTTATCCACTTCCCTATAATCATCCTAGAGGTCATGGTCTTCTTCAAAGACCATCCTTAGTAATTTAAGTGGAGGTTAAGTGAAGGCGCGTCAAAAAGAGGTAATATCCATTACCGATCTTTTTCAATTTCTTTCTTCTTCAACATCTTTTTATTTAGTTTTTTCAATATAAGGTAATAACATTAGTATTTATTATATACTGATATGTTATTATAAATATAAAACAACTCTAATTAACCTTCTATCCATCTTACGTAAAAAGGAAATCACCGCGCGTGCGTACGTACGGAATACCGTCTCCACGCCGTGGTGTAATCTATTTTCCACCACCACCTTAATTGGAAGGGTATAATGGTGTAATGAGTAACTATATATGATTATTATAAAGTGATATTGATACTGAAATAGTATACATAAACTTCAACAAAATTCCACGACCATGGGAACGATATCATCGCTCGTGCGTACGTACGGACTACCGTCTCCACGACGCGATAGGATTCATTCTCCACATTAACCATTAATGAATGATTATAAAGTATATATAATAAGTAATCATGAAATATATGAAATAATAATGATACTGGATTTATGTGTATATATATGTTTGTCATCTACTTAATTCCATTCAACTCAATAAGGAAACGAAAACATCGTTCATGCGTACGTACGGCCTACCGTTTCCATGAACGGTGTATTTCTTTCCATTTACTGATTTATTATATATATGTATATTCTGAATATATATTATCTATAAATCATGTTTTATATTCTGGATTTAAGTAATCATGATCTAAGTAATCAAATGAATAATTACAAGTCAAAACACGAACGACAAATGAAACAATTTTACCCAAAACACTCTTTAACATGGAATTTACAAAAGAACGGGTAATATAAAGTCATAAGTGAACCATATATGATATAATAACAATTAATATGATTATGTAATAAGTCAATGACATTATTTAAATAATTATACAGGAGGTTCGGACACTTACGAAGCAAATCGGACCTAAGGTAAGGGAAATATCACAATCTCATTTGTATCTGAGATTGTTTATACTTTGGCATTTACTGGGGTGTATTTTATCATCCAAATCCATGTTTCCTCAACATGTAATATTATTTACATCCACCTAAAATTTTTTAAATCCAAATTTTACCCTTTGGTGAGTTTTTAGTAAAGGATATGAAAGGAATCTTTTGTCGTTTTTCGTACGAGGTACTTTTTGACTTTTCCAACAAAAGTACGAACAATGTTTTTTTAACTTATACGGCATGAATGGATTATTAAAACATTATTTCCAAGAATCATCTTTTACAAGTTTTCAAGTTTATTTTTAAACAACTTCTTTTAGTTTAGAATTGTATGACATGTTAAGAAAGGAAAAGTGTTTTTGAAGATAATTTCTTCAAGAATGGAGTTCAAGTGTTTTATCAAAATTATTTTCCATCTAAGATAATATATGGTTCTCTTTCTATCCCTATTATTACATGGATTTGATTATGTTGTGATGGAAATATTTTTATTAATTCCTTTATATTATATGAATTGTTTTATGATGACGATGTTTAAGATTCCCATTTTTATTATATGGGTTATGCTATGATGTATGGTTTATGATTTTGTGGCACATATAAGAATAGTATCATTATGAGATGGGTGGGAACTATATCTCCCTACAATGCATTGGGTAAATATTTTATATATCATGAGATAGAAATGGCTGGAACGGTAGGTTATACTGGTTCAGTGAAACAAGACTGAAACGAGGGTGACTCGGTTCCGAAATTGACTTTGTCCACTAAGATAGTCTTGGAAATGAGTCTTGACTAATAAGATATGATTCTTTATGATTATGTGTGTATTCCACAAAGTTTAATGTTTTAATTTATGATTATTGGGATTTCATTTCACTACTATGATTTATCCCATGTTATGAAATTATGATCTCTTTTGCAGGTTAAGATTTCCAAAAGATATGTTCTTATAAATATGATGTGATTTATATTTCTTTTGTTTACCCTTACTGAGCATTTGATCTCAACCTTTTATGTTTTCTTTTCCGAAGGATATAAAGAAAGGTTTTAGGTAAAAAAAAGGAAGATCTTTATGGGAGATGTTGAAGATCTTTCACCACGATTAGAAGATTATATTCCGAGTTTCTAAAGACACTAAACTATTATGATCCTTATGTGTGTGTTTTCGTTATGTACTAAGTATTCCGCAAAAGTAATGTAATGTCCATGTACGTCAAGATTCGGGTCTCTACATTTGGTATCAGAGGAAAGGTTTAGTCAACCATTGGAAACTAGGATGCGAAAATGTTAGTGAGATCCCTAGAGATATTACTAAGGTGTGTCTAGGGATGTCCCTAAGGATAAGTATACGTATAGGATATAGTCCTAGAACTACGGTAACAATCTTAGAATTTATCCTAATATGTTAGATATTAAGGGTACTCCCCCTTTTAGTATTTTGTTTTCCCTAGCATTATTTTTTCCTCTCACACTATTCTGTTTGAGTTTTAGGCGATGGCTGGAACCCGAAGGAACCTTGTTGATCACTGTAATGGACAATGCAATGATTGTCCTTCTGAACAAACATGTGTTATCGGAGATGGAGTGCAAAATATTCTTGTTATACTTACACAAGCTATGAATCATTCTGGACTTCCAAATGAGAAGAGAAAGGAACAATATTCTATTGAGTCCTTCATGAGGCAACTTCCACCTTCTTTTAGTGGGTCTTCCGATCCACTTGTTGCTGAATAATGGATCAGTACCACTGAAAAGATATTTTCAGTTCTTCAATGTTCTGAACATGATAATTTCATATTAGCAGTATATCGTTTGGAAGGTGAAGCTGATCAATGGTGGAATCTTATCAAGAATATGAGGCCAAGAGATGAAATTGAGTCCATGGAATGGGACGAGTTCAAAAAGTTTTTTTTTCAGTAAGTACTTCCCTCGTATTCTTCGAACAAAGATGGAAAAGGAGTTTCTTGAGCTGAAGTAGAAGGATGATGAATCTGTTGGTATATACAAAGCGAATTTTACAAGACTTGAAAGGTATGCATCTGGCATTATCATCCAACCTGAATGTAAAGTTGATCGATTTTTCAGTGGCTTAAAACCAAGTCTTCGAAGGGAATTAGCTATAAGAGACTTCAGTTGCTATGAAGAAATTGTTCGTTGTGTTGTCAAGGTAGAAATGGAAGTTGGTGTTACATATCCATATCATGGTTTTTACAATAAATGAAAGATGGAGTTCAAGGAGAAATCTAAGAATAATGGTGAAATAAAGATGAATGTTTCCTTATGCACAAAGTGTGGAAAGAAGCATGATGGAGATTGTCTTAAAGGAACTTGAAAATGTATTAAGTGTGGAAAACAAGGTCATCGAGTAGCTGAGTGTCAAAGTAATGGAAAAAGGGTTTCTAATGATGTGAATAAATCAAACACTTCAGAGAACGCACCACCAACACTTCAATGCTTCAAGTGAAAGGAAATGGGGCATTATGCTAATAAATGCCCTAATCCAAGGGTTAGTGATGATCGACATTAGCAACGGCTTAAGGAAAATGACAAAGGGAAGTCACATGCGATCACTATTGGCGATGTTGAATATGACAACGATATGGTGGAATGATTAAGTGTTTATGTAATGGGATTCCAAAATAATGTTATATCATCGAGTATTGGAATATTTATGTATTGGTCTAATGTGGTATTCAAAGTGATTGAGATATTTTTGGAAATAAGATGATATGCGCATAATGAAGGGAAAACGAGAAAATAAAATGTTTAACAGTATTCATGAGAACATGATTGATATAAGGACTAAGTTATATCATGGATTGATTATATATAATTTTGAGGATTTTGGTATGTGGAAAGTTTTAACTTTTAACTGCAATCCTATTTTCACTATGGTTCAATGGGTATTCATTTTTTCAAGAGAATACATGATTAAGGTATTCACATGATTGGAATGTGACCAACAATATATATATATGGGGGATAAATGATGTTATTCACATGCTTGGTTGATGACATTTCAAGTAATAGTTTTCGTTATACTATGAGCTTGGACCGAAGTACTTTAGATAAGCATAAATATTGGAAGGGACTATGTTGGACATATGCTAAGTATTGTTTAAGGATAGAACTTTTTTCGATATTACTGATGGGATTTTATAGTAATGTAGTTTTAGAAAAAGGACAACCTGCAGGATGGGCGACTTCCCATCGCGTCAGACAAGGCTGTGGGAATCGAACCCACAATCGAAGTGCGACTGGCCTTTTTCGCCTACCACTGGCCTATAGGAAGTCCATGTTTAGTAGAAACTGGTTTTATTATATTAAGAAGTATAAGACCATTTTAAGAACTATATAAGATTAATCTCACTATAGATGGACTTATGATAACTTTTCTAACCTTTTGTTTGAGACAGATGTAATGACCCATCATTCTATCACATGATCTGCTAACACAACACGAATGACAAATTTAACTTCATTTCATTAAGAGATGAAGTGGAAATTGTCCAAAGAATGAAAAAATGTTAGACTATACCAAAATCACGAAAGTATTTCTTCTAATTCCAATTTCATCAACTTTAGGGAAATGATCTTGAAAACCAAAAATGTTGTCCTAGTGCTCTTATATCTGATGAATCAGATGGTACCTTAGATCATCACAAATTTATGGCTTTGTGATTTCTGGCTTTTCCATAGCCATGTTCTCTACCACTCTCCATCAGAACATGATGGATATATTTATCTTCCATCTCCATATTTTCAACTATGTGGAAACCCAGTGATTAGTTTTTTTGGGTAACTGTTATGTTTCATGCTTTTGTTTTTAAAGATTGGTTTTGGTATTCCTTTTTACGGTGTGGGTTTCTATTAAAGAAACATTCGAGTAGTAAACCATTTATAACCCTGACGAATTTCGAGGGAAGAATTCATTTTAAGGGGGGTAGAATGTAAAATCCCGAGATTTTATAAGATACATTCTTTTTAATTTTATTCATATCATCTATTGTACGACACAACAAGATTATCTTTCACTATACTCAACACTGTAGTAGCTTGTAGTATACGCAATCACAACCTTCCTTGATAGCGTGTCTTGTACGCAATACCGGGTTTTACTAAACAACGATATATTATTATAATATTGTTCTGAACTAGCCGTTATGAATAGTGTTAACTAAATTTTGAATTTTATAACATTATTATTCATCTTACACATTTCTAGAACATGGTATAAGAACAAAATAAATTTTTCGGGTAAAATAAGTTTTTTTCAAAAAATGCAGTTTTGACGCCTTTTGATGGCGCACCCACATTAAATCTAGTTTTTGACATGTTTATAAGTTCAATTTTACAAAATAAAATTCTTCTTTTGAATCTGGATATAAAATTTTACATTAGATAAAGTTTTGATATTTTTCCGATAACTTTCATATTTTAATGAATAGTAAAAACACGCTATATTTTAAGTAAAAACAACTTTTTTCATCATAATATCTTATGTGGTTAAATTATAATATTTAATGGTTTTAAAGTATAAATAGAATATATATTTACCATTTAATATAATGTATGTCATTAGCATTGATTATACCTTGAATTCGTAGGTTAAATCATTTCAATCTTTTGCAATGTTTTAAAGAAAAAACCGTTTTCTTTCGACAACAGGATTAATTTTAATTTAATTTATGCATCTTTTGTGTATTTAATTTGGAAAAAGGGATTCCATATTTGGAATCAGTGGGTCCAAATTATGGTAATAAGCTTCTTTTTATTTTTGGGCATTGTGAATAGTAACTGTGGTAAATTTTATTTATTATAGTTAAAGGTAAATCAGGTAATTAAGGGTAAATATAAGATTATAAAATTACACTAACACTTGGAAATATCCTATTGGATGGCTAAAAGTAGACCCATATAACCTAAGGGTCGGATTAGATTCATTTTATGGACTTTTTTCAATGAAAATAATTTAATTATTATTAAATCCAAAGAATGTGACAACATGTCACTTTCTTAAATCTTATAAGTATAATAATTTTAATTTAGTGATAAACATCAGGAAACATAGAACATGAATAGTCTCAACAAATCTAATACAATTATCTACATCATAGGAATTTATTTAGAATTTTTAGGGATTAAATAATTATCATTTATTATGACACAAAGATGATGCAATAATTGTCTTATTAATGAAATATTGACATAATTGATGTTATAAATGCCCATATAAATGTAATTTGAGACTTTTTATGACTTAAATTAATTTTATAGGTTAATATGACATTTTATTGTTTATATAAGTTACTTGTTTCGAACTTATCATTCTGTTATGAATTTCATAAAAATCATGTACCCAAAAGTGTCAAAATTGACATAAATTAGTTTTTAAAACAAATATTATATTATTAATTGTTATTTAATTCCTAAAAATCTATGGTTCGGTAAAATGACTTATATAAGGTTAGATATATTAATAATAAACAACTTGGGGTTCGTTTGGCTTGTTATGGTGTGTTTATTAACCATATAGTGTAATAAAACAAAAAGACACGGTAAAAGTAAAATTATTTAACTTAGAGTTAAATCTAATTGATAAGGTTAAAATAATAACCTAAACATGTCTAAATCCTATAGGATGAGATGATTTCGACCCATAAACACTTTATCTTCAAAATAAGACCCTTTGGAACCATTATAAACCGAATTTGACCTTAATATAAAATAATATTGTGATATTTTCCTAAGGTGCCCCTCTCCTCCCTTATAAAAGAGAACCTCCTCCCTCTCCTCCTCACACCAATTTGAGCATTAAACCTCGGCAAAACCCTGCCAAAATCTATTCTCCACTTCCCTAGATTCATCCTAGAGGTCCTGGTATTCTTCAAAGACCATATTTAGTTCTTTAAGTGGAGGTTAAGTGAAGGCGCGTCAAAAAGAGGTAATATCCATTACCGATCTTTTTCAATTTCTTTTTTCTTCAACTTCTTCTTCTTTAGTTTTTTCATGATAAAGTAATAACATAAGTATTTATTATATACTGATATGTTATTATAAATATGAAACAACTCCAATTAACCTTCTATCCATCCTACGGAAAAAGGAAATCACCGCGCGTGCGTACGTACAGAATACCGTCTCCACGCCGTGGTGTAATCTATTTTCCACCACCACCGTAATTGGATGGGTATAATGGTGTAATGAGTACCTATATATGATTATTATAAAGTGATATTGATACTGAAATAGTATACATACATTTCAACAAAATTCCACGACCATGGGAACGATATCATCGCTTGTGCGAACGTACGGACTACCGTCTCCACGACGCGATGAGATTCATTCTCCACTTTAACCATTCATGAATGATTATAAAGTATATATAATTAGTAATCATGAAATATATGAAATAATAATGATACTGGATTTATGTGCATATATATTTATGTCATCTACTTAATTCCATTCAACTCAACAAGGAAACGAAAACAACGTTCATGCGTACGTACGGCCTACCGTCTCCATAAACGGTGTATTTCTTTCCATTTACTGATTTATTATATATATGTATATTCTGAATATATATTATATATAAATCATGTTTTATATTCTGGAATTAAGTAATCATGATCTAAGTAATCATATGAATAATTACAAGACAAAACACGGACTACAAATGAAACAATTTTACCCAAAACGCTCTTTAACATGGAATTTACAAAAGAACGGGTAATATAAAGTCATAAGTGAACCATATATGGTATCATAACAATTAATATGATTCTTTAATAAGTCAATGACATTATTTAAATCATTATATAGGAGGTTCGGACTCTTACGAAGCAAATCGGACCTAAGGTATGGGAAATATCACAATCTCATTTTTATCTGAAATTGTTTATACTTTGGCATTTATTGGGGTGTATTTTATCATCCACATCCATGTTTCCTCAATATGTAATATTATTTCCATCCACCTACAATTGATTAAATCCAATTTTACCCTTCGGTGAGTTTTTAGTAAAGGATATGAAAGGAATGTTTTGTCATTTTTTCGTACGAGGTACTTTTTGACTTTTCCATCAAAAGTACGAAGAATGTTTTTTTAAACTTATAGGGCATGAAGGGATTTTTAAAACATTATTTTCAAGAAGCTTCCTTTACAAGTTTTCAAGTTTATTTTTAATCAACTTCTTTTAGTTTAGAATTGTATGACATGTTAAGAAAGGAAAAGTGTTTTTGAAGATATTTTCCTCAAGAATGGAGTTCAAGTGTTTTATCAAAATTATTTTCCATCTAAGATAATATAGGGTTCTGTTTCAATCCCTATTATTACACGGATTTGATTATGTTGTGATGGAAATATTTTTATGAATTCCTTTATCTTATATGAATTGTTTTATGATGACGATGTTTAAGATTCCCATTTTTATTATATGGGTTATGCTATGATGTATGGTTTTTGATTTTGTGGCACACATAAGAATGGTATCATTATGAGATGGGTGGGACCTATATCTCCCTCCAATGCATTGGGTAAAGATTTTATATCTCATGAGATAGACATGGATGGAACGGTAGGTTATACCAGTTCAGTGAAACAGGACTGAAACGAGGGTGACTCAGTTCAGAAATGGACTTTGTCCACTAAGATAGTATTGGAAATGAGTCTTGACTAATAAGATATGATTCTTTATGATTATGTGTGTATTCCACAAAGTTTCATGTTTTAAGTTGTGATTATTGTGATTTCATTTCACTACTATGATTTATCCCATGTTATGAAATTATGATCTCTTTTGCAGGTTAAGGTTTCCAAAAGATATGTTCTTAGGAATATGATGTGATTGATATTTCTTTTGTTTACGCTTACTGAGCATTTGAGCTCACCCTTTTATCTTTTCTTTTCCCCAGGATATAAAGAAAGGTTTTAGGTAAAAAAGGAAGATATTTATGGGAGATGTTGAAAATCGTTCACGACGATTAGAAGATTATATTCTGAGTTTCCAAAGACACTAAACTATTACGATCCTTATGTGTGTGTTTTCGTTATGTAATAAGTATTCCACAAAAGTAATGTAATGTCGATGTACGTCAAGCTTTGAGTCTCTACAAATCCACTTGAAGCCGTCAGCACCATAGAATTGGTGGTTTTCCCGGTAAAGGGACTTCAGGTGTGACATGTGTCTAGTGTTGCATATGGTTCTTGGAGGTTGAAATCATGGAACTAGTTTTGGACATTCGTGTATTGGGGGAATGGGGAAACCATTAGCCCTAATTTACTTTTTGAACTAGTGGTTATATATGAATTTAACTTTTTGTCTCTTATTTTTTTATCCATTCATTTGTTATACTTTTGAATGAGTATCACTGAGTAAACATTTATAATAAATATTCAGATTGAAGGATAAACCCATATGTTATCTCTTCCTATGGAGGTACTGGAGATTATTGTGATAAAAAACCTTTGAAGTAGAGTACCTACCTCTTTCAAACTTGCGAAACAAATGTAAACAACAATATGTAGTAACAAATAGTCTGGACATTCTCCACACCTGTCAAGGGAATACTTCAATTTACTACCACATAACCATGGAATAATTGGACGAGTATATGCGAAGAGGAAAATATCACAATGGGATTTTCCCATGTTTCACCCTATTCCGGAACTACACGGCCATGTTATGGTTTCAAGATGCTTCTTTGGAGGGAAACCTTTCTGCAGCCTACATGTACCAACTACTTAGTTATAGCCTCTACAAAAATGTCTATGCCATAGATGATATATGTCGAGACATAGTTCAGCGTGTTCTTCATGTGTTGGTCCATTCAGACATTTCCAACCTTTCTACCGTTTGAGTCCCCCGCATGAAACCCGACTGTTCGATAAAGGAGTTCAACCCCTTATATCTGAGGTTTATCTCAGTTTAGAACTGGAGGAGTTGAGCATCAATTTGGGGTTTCCACTGAACAAAATTGAGAATCCTATACGATGGGATATGTGGTAAGAACATAAGAGAGATTTTTTTGTGGTTATGAAATGAATTGCGAGGATGAAATTTTTCGATGGAGGGAATAATGTAACACCAAAAAAAATTTATGGTATTTTTCTCTTAAATACATTCTATTCATCACTTTGTTCATTTGAAACTACTCTAGGTTATTTAGGGTATTGTCAAAACCTAGCCATTAAGTATAAATTATCCACTTTTATTTTTTGAATTTCGAAAAATGTTCATCTAGAGTTGTGATCAGTATGTCATTTGGTGTCTGATAGAACAAACATTATTTTTGGTGAATAGGAACATACCATTATGAATAGTAAAATGACCCTTATGAATAGTAAATTATAATATAATTTTATTTTCTTATGGAAACAAGATAACGGGATCTTAATTTGTTTTTCAATGAGAAATAAAACTAATTGAACATTTTGGATTATTATTTTTCGAATTAAATATGACCTTATTTATAAATTAAGTTAATAATATTTGGAAAATTAATTTGGAAAAATGGAGTTTATTTTTGAATTCTATACATCAAAAAATATTTAGGGTAAATTTTTGGGATTTTTTTGAAATTCTAGAATTTTTGATGAATAGTAAAATAAGATAAAATACCGTATATACAAATTATCATTACAATAAACTATTTATGACATCATAAGTGATGTAAGGCCACTTGGTTTGAACTCATATGAACATATTACTATTAGGGGTCACATGAAACAACAGTATTGGTTGTCTTGATGGAAATAATAAAATAATGAATTAAATGTTCAAAATTTACCCCTCTCCTCCACTATAAAATCCCTCACCCCTCCCTCTTCTATTAACTCATCTAAACCTTGATGATACTCATAGTTCTTCCCAAATACCCTTCCTTAGACACTCCCCATGACTAGGAAGCTCTTTATCTTTCCAAAAGACCAAAATCCTTTCCCTTAAGGAGCTTTTCGAGGAAGATATTTCAAGAGGTAAAACACCGTTCTTTTTCTTTTAGTTTCATTTGAATTTATCTTTATTTGTTATCCTATCTTCACCTACTCTATAAAAATGATCATGATAACTTTAGTCTCATCTATATACTAGATTTATATCATGTAAAAGGAAGAAACATCCTCAATATTCTTACTCCCTCCCATTTATTTTTATAAATGAAATCAACGTTCACGAGGTTCCAATTTATAACATTCTTGGACGACGAAGTTTCATTCATCAATCATTTCTTCATTACTGGTCATGAAACAATATTTATGGTTGAACTAGATCATTATAAATTTACTTTATCTTGATTAATGTTCTGGAATATTTACACGCACATAATATGGAAAAATAATTCAAAACAAGTTTATTAAGCACAAAACCGCCAAGCCAAATTCAAGCGTTTATTTTTAACTCATCGAATGAGTAATCCTCATGGTATGTAACCATAATCTTTATAAGATCATTTATATCTCATTAATTTCCCAAATAATTTATATTAACAATTCTGGATGTTTAACCATATTTCAAACCAACATCCATTAATGAATACAAGTAAACAAATCATGAAACCAAGTAAGAAAATGCTTCCAAAACAATAAAATTGATTCCTTTAAACCCATCAAAAAATGAAACTAATGAACTTAATAAGTTTATAACATATAAATTACATGTTGATTAGGTTATTGAATTTTTAATTAATGAATCTAAATTTGATTATTCAGGTCGCTAAGAACAATCAAAAACACCTTCGAGCATAAGTTAAGGGATTGCTTAACCCAATTTTCATTCTATGAGTTAAACATCTATTTCATCGGTTACATTTTTACAAGAATATGTTTGAATGAACAATTATATTTTTATACTATATATCCAATTATATTGTGTGGATTTTTATTTTTCTCACATTAATATTTCTTTTATTTTTTTTCAATCTAATGATTCGTTCATAGAAAGGGAATCCTTCATTATCTTCTTTAAGTCGACACTTCTTTTATGTTTTCTAGTTGAAATACATTTCTAATATTTTTGTGTTTGATTTAATTTATTCTTTTTAATGTAATTTTGATTTCAATATGACGAGAAACCCTTTTTCTCTCATCATTTCATTTTATGATGTTTTAAGAGACATTGTTAGGCTACCGAATTATCGTAAGCGATCCTCTCTCTCACTTTTGTTCAAGAATCTCACCTATGATGTGCCCTTTTATATTTTATTTCTATTGATGGGGTATATTTTTTCACCTACCCCATAATTTCCTTGTGACATATAAATAATGGAATACCCTTTTACCTCTAATTAATCCCTCAAAATAACACTTGTTACCATGCCGAAATGTCTGTAAGGGGTTTCTAAACTCACTTTCATTTCTGTGAGATTTTCAGTTTTTGCCAATAATTTCATATATATGGTATATGTTTACTTTCCTTTGATATAAAAATAACATGACTCTCTTTATATTCATGTTATTAAATTTTCCATTTGATGTTCATTACAATATAGTCATATGATTCGACTGATTATATTGTGGTAAGAGACTTTGTCTCAACTACTATTTGGTTGTGACTAACTTTGTATGGTGAACCTAATAAACCTTATGTGGTTTACCTATAACCCATTTGAGAAAAATTATCAATTGAAATTATATTTATATTAAATATCCATAATCTCATATCAGGGAAACGTTTTTTGTATAACTGTATACCATTTTACATACGGTGTTTATTTGGGAAGTTATTTTAGTAATGAAAATATTAATAAATCTGTATACTATAATCTATACGAATATTGAAAGGGCATACTTCTATTTTATTGAATCAATGTATAAATAATGAATTGTAAATTCAGTAGTAGGTGGGGGCCTGTATAACCCCTCGATGCATCGGTGGGACTCATGAGACAAATCAGTTGGCGACAAACCCTTCGAGTTTGTTTCATAAAATCAGACATGTTTCTACCCATAGAACTAAACCATTTTTACAGTATTATCATTCGTGTTACAGATAAATGACGTCCAATTAATATGAATTTTATTTATTAATTATCAGTTATTATTATTATCCATGAGGTTTTCAGTTTGACTAAATCCATGGATGCATTTTGATTTTCGGTTTATTAATGGAATTATTTTTTAATCCATTCACTATTCTATATTAATTATATTAGATAGATTTTGATTCACATGTGATTGTACTAATATATCAACTATTTTTAACCCTTAATGGGTGTTTGATTTCACCCCTGTCATTGTTTACCCTCAACAGGTAATGAAGATAAGGACATATATTGAGTTCAAGTGGGTGTAGTTTTAGTTTTCGTTATGTATACTATTTTGTAAACCATTACAATGTAATTTGAGGAAAATCTATGTATATAGTTTCTTGAATACACCTAAATTGATCGTTATTTCGGGATTTTCATTCTATCCACACTTTCAAATATCATAAGTAATGCACCAGCTACAACCTAGAGGAGTCAGGCTGTTAAATAACTAGTGACCAATAATAAAGGGATAAAAAATTTGAATTTTTTTTCCCAAGCCCTTTTCATTGAAAGGGTTATTAAAACATATAATTTAAAAAAGGAAAAGGTAAATATTAACATCATGAAAAATAATACATAAATATGGTACATTGTTGATAATACTTTAATGATGTAAAGATATGTAAATGGATGAATAAGAAACATATGTACGGATGTAATTGGATTTTATTGATCACAATAAAGTAAATCACCAAGAGAATGTTAATAATCACCGGCCAAAAATCTATGATGAATTCAATGGACTTTGATTTATCAAATTTGAACGTAATTGGTTATAATTTCTTCTTTAAAATACCATTACCATCGTAGATGTATAATCTTTATATTATCATATTTCACATTAAAAATTCATCATACATTGTATCTTTTATTTCTGGAAAACATTTTTTGAGGTGTTGGATCAATTTCCACTTCAACCCTTATCCTGAGGAATGAATAACCTATACGAATTTTTCATATATGAAGTACTAAAATTAAATTTTAATGGATCATAAGATCCATAAAAGAGTAATAGAGTATTCTTAAAATAAATATCAAAACTATTTTTTTTCACAATGTCTAATAATACACAGAATGAATATTAATATTTTAATCTCTTAAATTGAATAATAATACCATAGATCATTCCTTAAATAGAAAACTATATATCCAAAAATAACCTTAATAATATCATCATGAAAAAAGGTTTAAAACTCAATGTTTATCTTATGCCCATCAAATTACACCTCCAAAAATAAAATAACATTTTCCCATAATAATCATTTATGTTAAACCCATTGTTATATGATTATAAAAATCATTACCCAATAAAACATTTCTCATGAATATAATATACATCCTCAAAAAAATTATCATAATATTTATTTTTAACCAATTATTTATTTTATATTTATTTCAAAATCAAATAATTGTAATTGAATATTATTACAATAATATCTTGAAAAATATGAGTGATTGATCTTTTTTCATTTTTAGAATTCAATATATTCTAACAAATCCATAGAGAATAACAACTACATAACATTCCTTAGTAGATTTATTATTATTATAACAAAAAATAACATATTATAAAATACATAAATATATTAATTAATAGATCCCAATATATACATACATAACTACAGTAATTGGTATAAAAATGTTATTTCTTTGGCTTGGGGGTTAACCCATTGTTTAGGACATTTATTCAGATAATTCTCAATCTCATCACAAATAATACCACTAATTCCATTATAATTAATGACATTTGATATTTATATCCATATAAAAATTATCTTACCCTCCATTTTATATATATTACATGCTGATTCTTACCATATTATTGACATGTTTGATGAAAAATATTCTTTTCTATTTCATATCTAACACTTAGAATTCGATAATATGTCATCCTTATCATATTAGATGCTTTAATAAATAAAAATATATTCCATGGATTATATTAATTTGAAATAAATTATTTTGAATGATTATAATATGTAGAACATACTATCTCATTATGTCTGGAATCTCATTAGGGAAGTCATTAAATTTCCCATCACCTTGGACTTCATCAATCTTTCTCTATTTCTAACCATTAAAAAAATATTACTTGAAGCAAGATGAGAATGTTTTATCACACCAAAGGGGAAATTATTAACATAGAAGAAAAAACTGAAAAATAAAATATATTTCATTACTTACGGGGTTGTGGAATTAAATCTAAATTACAAATGGAAGTTACTCTAATTTGGTTTTTTATCCTCACTCTTCATTTGAGTACCTTATAATAGGTTGTGGTGAATTTTTGAATTCTTATGGATATACCTCATGAGTGTCAATCCAAGTGCATAGTGGAGCCCCTTTTCATATAGTATCTATCACTAATTTCAAGCATGATGTGGCTTTTTAAGAGTTATTTCCCCTAGGTATATCTATTATAGAACAAATCCACATAAAATATCATTATGGAGATGTTATTTCTTGGAAACCACTCACACTATACATCACCAATATTTCATGAAATATTTCTATACCTAGTCTTATTTTCATACTTCTCTCTAGGATTATCAATAAATATTATTGATAATAGTTTCAAAATTTTATCTAAAACATTCTATGATAGAAAATATAGAAATATAATAATTATATTCAAAAAAATGGATGATTTTTTTTACAAAAAGAACAGTTATTTATTACCCAAATATTTTAAGGTGAAGGCTATTTAGAGGACTAGGATCAAAATTCATAAAAATGACTAAACCATGGATTAATTATTATTTTTTATTTTATTTAATGATATCCAAAATCAATTTTAGTTCCTATAAAATTGTAGGATTACATTAGGAATAAATAAACTAAATTGATGAGATAAAATCCCACTTACGGAATAAAAATGACTATGAAATATAACATGTGAGTCAATGATATAACAGGATATCATATAAGATATGGTAAATTATTTATCATATATGGGATTAAAATAATTATCATGGTATTATATTTTCATTGAAACATGGGATTGTTCCAATGATATAAATCATGAAAAATAAATAACATAAAAATAACATCAAAGGAAACATCACATAGTGGACAATACCCCATAATGGATTGGGTTCACACAATAATCTCATGCATGACATATAAAGATACTAAAGCAGTACCAAATGCATTGGAGGGGTATATAATTCCATGACAACCATCCAAACTCATTTAATTAACACGAGGATATAAATCATAATTCATACACATAACAATCACCAATAAAAATAAATGGCTTTGATCATATTGTATCCTAACATTATAAATAGTGATTTCCTAATAAAGGACATTGAAAAATGGACATAAAGAAGTAATACCCAATCATAGTATGGAATATTTGGTTAGGTATATATTTAAGAGAAATAAATATAATTAAGTTAGATTAAATATAAAATAATTATAGATAGTTTTTGATAATGAATTAAAATAATTCAAATAAGCATTAGAGACAGTCCTAAGGAAAACAAACTTTAAAATATTAAAATCCCTTTTGCCAAAATAGAATTGAGAATATAATGTTTAAATCATTTATGTTTGGTAAAAACCGTTAAAAAATATAATGTATTATTTGTAAAAAATAATTCTCATGAAAGTGGAAAAGATTATGCATACAGTACATGTTAAAGCAAAGATTCCTTCTAAATTTTTAGTGAAAATAATCAATTTACTCATTTGGAAAATGATAATAATAAATATTAAAAAATTTATTTTAAAAATTAAAATGGTTATTAATTAAATTAAAAATTAAAATAATAATATTAAAAACATTTCAAAACATTTTAATGAAAATATATATAAGGAATATAAAGGTTTTTCATCAAAATATATAATTAAAGTGAATTTTACTTAAAAATATATTGATAATATTTTTATCTACCAAATTTATGAAAAAAGAATTATTATATGAATAATTCAATAATAACTATATAAGAATAAAATAACATTATTTTTTATTTTATAATCAAATAATTTCCTTTAATTGAAATTCAAACATAAATAATCTCAATTAAAATGAGATTGAATCACAAACCCATAACATGTTGGTAGAATTTCAATAATAATTCACATTAATAATGAAATTGAATAATTACATAGAATATCATAAAATATTATTATTTTATGATATAATATGAAATTTTTCAATATATATAAAATTTAAAATAAATTAGTTACATAAAAATTACATGTATCTTAAAGATGGATGTTTTGAGATAAATCCCCTAACCTCAATACCGAATAATTATTTATGTTTATATATTACTAAATAAAAATTTTTTTTAATTTTTTTGTTCATTAAACATACTCTAGGTTTATTATTTCATATACTTTATTTCTAACCATGTCAAATTTAATTATGTATCCTATTAATTTCATATAAGAAATGTCGAAAATGAACAATGTATATTCCCAAATTAATATTTCAAGTTGAATAAAGTCATTTGATAGTTTTTTAATCATATAAATATTCCTAATAATGAATTTATTTTTATTTTTATTTATAAATTATACTTTTAAAATTATTCATGAAATATGGTAATGAAAAATGTACTATATAACAATCATGTAGACGGTTGGTCATACATACGCATGAGTAAAGTTTCAATTTTTCGAAGATCATGATGGAATGAAGGTAAAGTTTATTAAATATATATAGGATGATTAATATATCAAAAAAATCAAGAAAAATCGCATTATTTATTTAAATATCTTTAGTATACCATCCATGTGTTGTGGTAAAAAATACAAACCACATTGCTTCATGAGGGGGTAGTCCAACATATAAAAGAATGATGTTAACATTTATTGAATTGTTACAAAGGTAAGAAAGTATACAATATATTAATTATATATTAAAATTAATATATAATTAATATGATATATAACAATACAATTAATCATACTTTCTTTCTATGTAAAATGAATGTGGAAGATGATGCGCATCACTTGGTGAAATAGTAGTTCGAAATACACATGATCAACATTATCATATTATCTATGAAATACAAAGTAAAAAAGGTATACTTGATATTAAATGTATAGAATTATAATTATATAATATGTATAATATAATTACATGAAATAAATCATTATATCGTGATATGGAAAGTAGTGAGGGAATGTGAATTATTTCAGTTTATAAAGAGGTAGTTCTTCATAAAAAAAATCAATTGTTTCATTTAACATATGATGGAGGAGGTGGATGTTTTAATTCCCATAAATTTGAAAATTATAAATATATGGTGGATAATGTTATTATTATGTCATCATGGTTTATTATTATTTTAAGTAAGTGTGAGAAAAAAAATTCTTAATTAAGGATATTGTATACTTTTATGAAAAATTATTTAAGAGATGGGTGTACTTTTATAAGCGCGGAAGAGGACATACATGAAATTAGAATTATACATGTTTTGAGTAATTTTTAACATATTAATTTTTAGTTTAAACCTAGGTAAAACAAATTTTCCCTTAAGCACGGTAAATAGTTTATACTATTTTTAATATTAATTATTTCCTAAAATAATGTTTATCTTATTAGATAATACAAATTATTATGATTCCAAAAATATAATCCATGTTTCTAAAATGAACTCAATGATTTTTCATAATTTAATTTTAAATTAATTCTATTGTCTTGTAGACTAAATGAGTTTTCATGAAATGATTTTTTATAGAAGAAATGATATCATATTAACTATATGACATGTATTAATAATAAAAATAATTTCAATTAATATTTTTAGATATATGAAATTGAAATTTAATTTAAATCATTCTTTATTAGGGGTTATTTTAATTATTTAAAATATATAACATTATCCAATTTAAAAATGTTTAAAAAATGAAAATTTAAGACTAAGAATAAAATTATTCTCAAATATAGTATATATATCATTAAATTTTAATTAATTCGACATATAATAACAATATAATACAAATTTTAAAAAAAACATATTTCAAATGATAATGGTACATTTAAATGAAAAAATTAAAAAAAACATATGAAAAAATTATTTTCACTATATACCAAAAAGTTATATTTTATCATGAAAACAACAAAATCACCCTAATATAATCTAGATATGATGATTTTAATAATAAATAAATTTTTTTATTAAATTATTCTAATAGAGATAAAATAATTATATTTTTATGCAATAATGAATTAAAAATTAAATTGTGAAGGAAAAATATTTTCATTTACTAAATTTTCATTGCATAAAATTGGGTTACTAGTAAAATATAATTTATAAATAATTTATATTGAGTAGGAAATTTATTTATATTTCATAAAATAGTAATTCATATTCAATCCCACAGATTTAATTGGCAAGGCAAATGATTATATTTAAATAATATTTTTTCAAAAATATGCCATGGTTCATTTAAATTTTCCTGGGGCATGTCAAATACGTCATCGAATATAATGTATTTTTCAATAACATGATGTTACAAATTCTAACATCATTAATTTTCATTAACTTTTATATATTGGGTATGAAATTTTTTTGTTATCGATATTATCTCATACACTTTTCATTATCAGATGCCTTCATATGATCACCAATTGATATCTAAATTTTTTACCCTTACTTATCATTTGGAACTAACTTTAATTGTGTTTTCATTACTAGGATACAAAGAAAAATTTATGTATATTATTTGCAGATGTGTAAAAATGGAGGAGGATGTAATGGTAGATAGTGAATAATGTATCAGTGTAAGATGTATATCTATATATTCACCAATGTCAGTAAAAATTACCTATTATGGAATTTATCATAATATTTTATTTAGAATATTCATTAAAAATGATGTTCTATTGAAGAATAAAAATTATTTGGATTTACATTTAGTATCAGAGTTTTTTTAATTAATCCATTGTTATTTTGAATAGATAATCTTGGTTAAAATCCTCGAGGATAAGTCATAGTATATGATAACATTCAAATGATTTGAAAAAATCATGGATAACCTAGGTTAATCTTATGGTTTAATATATTGATAATAAGGTATCAGGTTTAGACATCCTATGAATGATATTTCATGATTAATTGATAAATAAATTCGATTATTATGGCATGATACACACACATTTCTTTTTTGGTGTTCTTCAAAAGGATGAAAGCGGAAGAAAATTTTCCATCAATGATTATGACAAACAATTAAAAGAATTTACAATTTGAAAACAAAATCATATTAGGGATGGAATGAAAAAAATTATAGATATGATTATGCAAAATTTTTACTCCATGAATCATGGTGAGTTTCTAAATGATCAATGGTTAGAAAAATGTACTTTTGAATCGTTATTTAGTCAAAAACTTCCTTTTTTAGTGGGTGTTCTAATACATTAATGGTTGAGTGATGGTTGAGTATCATTGAGTATTTATTTTTTATTCTCCACTACTCAAAACATGAAGAGGGTGTCCTAAGCATTTATTAGTTTGAAGGTGAATCAGAGAAATGGTGAAATTTTATTAATTATATGAGTGATCTAAAAGTAATTTAAATTTATGAATTTAATGAGTTTAAGGGGATATTTTTTAATAAGTAATATCATCATATTATATTTAAAAATATGTAGAATATATTCATTGATATTAAGAATAATTTGGAGTAATCAATTGGTACATATGAGAAACATGTACAAGTCTTGCAAGGCGTGTTTCTGGAATACTCTTTAGCACGGAAATTAATGTTGACCAATTACTTAGTGGCGTAAATAAATGACTCTAAATGGTGTTATTTGTATGAAAATTTAGTGTCTATAAAGAAGTCATTTTTTGTACACTAATTCTAGAAATAGTTATTGGATATTCTTAATATTCTAAAGGGTTTGAAAGAAAATAAAGATTGCGTCTATTAAAAACATGATTATATAACATGGTTAAAATTAATTACATGAATCTACCTCCTCAATATATGGAATGAAATATAATGGTAATATTTTTAATTTAATTTATAGGTGTTGTAAATGATTAATGGTTGGCCATAGAGCTATTGAATGTTGAAAGGTTATAAATAGGCTGGTTTTTGAAATGGAGGGAAAGAATGTTCTAACTAATTCTTTAAGCACACTCTACTCCCTGAAAAAAAAATAGTTTGGGAATTACACTAACCATTAAAAATATCTAAATTTTATTTTTGTTCTCATAAAAAACCTCTTAATACTAAATACAAGGTGAAACCTCTTGTGATCACAATAAACAAATATGGTTATGAGAATGATGTTGTAAAAGGTACCATAATCATCCACACTTTATTTACTAATGTAAAATTGTATTATGGATTTTTCCACTAATTCATATTGAGGAAATTTTATATGATTGTAGAGATACCACCTAAATGATTATATGTTTAGTTAGCAGTGATAACTCTTAATGGTATGATGATCAAATCTCAAGTTTATAATTCCTCTTAATGTGAATTTTGTTGAAATGTGCCACCTAAAAATATTTTGATTTTCCATATAATTTAATTTTATGTGATTCCAGGCTTGGATTGGCTATATTTATATGGATCTGATATTAATTTCCTATTAATGGAAGTTACATTTCATAATTTTAATTAACATATGATTTCCTATAAGTGCAATGTTGAAAATGAACATCAAATGGAAATAACATATATTTGTACAGTCTTAATTCTAATCCACAAAGGAAATATGTAAAATAATGTTGGGGTGAAATGGTACCTAAAGGATATACCAATTTTCTGAGAGTTATATAATATATATCAAGAATAATTTCACATACTACAACCACATATTTAAATTATTTTTTTAATAGAAGTTATTCCTATAACTACACCTATTTCAAAAATTCCTTATATGATGGCCCTAATTAAGATGTACAGATAGAAGAAGAAACTATAAGAAAAACTTAATAAGGAATTCATATTCTGTAATGCATCTCAATATGGTAAAACATTCCCTTTTTAAAAAATACATATGGGTAAATGTGTTATTGATTTATTTTTGGCAACATAACAAGATCACTACTGAGAAAAAATATCATCTAATATGTATTGTGTATTGGTTTGATTATCTATGAGTATATCAATACTTACATAAAATTTACCTTCATTATATATATCATTAGTTGAGGGTTATGTATAATGATATATCTATGAAATCCTTCAATATGAGGTATGAGAATTATTAATCTATAGTGATACCATTTGAACTGACCAATACACCTTAGATCTCCATGGATTAAATAAATATAAACTTTAGAGATAACCTTGATTTGATTATGGTAGTCATTATAGATTCGATTTTTATATATTAAGTGTTCATGTTACATAATTAAGATTATTATATAATTATTATGAAGACAATGATAAATGACAAGTTGTCTGAAAAATTCACCATGTGTGAATATTGGCATAAAATTTAAATTATTAGCTCAAATTATCTCAAGTGTGGGAATATATCTGGATCCTTCAATGAAAAACATTATTTGAAAATGTTCTTCAACAAAAAAAGATTACAAAACTATTTATTTTTTTGGCATGGATAGATATTACTAAAACCTTGTAAGGTATTTCTTAGGGATATCTATTCCAATAATCATGTTCACTCAGAAGGGGATTATGTTCATATAGGAATATAATTGTGACTAGAAGGGTTTTGGATCTTTATTGATGCATCAGATATTTTTCTAGGATTTATCCTCATGTATAACAATATGGTGATATCGTATTGATCATGGAAATTTAAAATGGAATGGAAATTTCCCTGAATCAGCTTTGGTTCTAACATTGGTATTTTTTTCATTAATGATATAGGTGAATACTATTTATAGATAAAGGTGTGATATATACAACAATAATAATTTTTGATGTATTTTTCAATAAAATTATGATTATAAACTTGAAAATATATCTACTGATAATTGATGATTATTATTATTCATTACTTTATAATCACAATAAAGTGAACAATGTGGAGGATGATTTGAGTCGAAATAATAAATCCATTTTATCTATGATGAGGATAAAAAATAACTATTATATATGTATTTACAATGGATGGATCAAGAGATCCTAATGTAATGTTATTAATCCTCTATATTACAAATGAGGGTTAAACATCATTCCGTGTTAATATTAAAGAGGTGTTGAAGAAAGATCTGGAGCTATAGAAGAATGTGAGAAATATCCCTTATTTGAACCTGTACATTGATGGAATGAAATGGTTAATGAATCATTTATATGTCCTATCAATACAGGTACTAGACATGAAGATGTGTATATTAGATGAATATCACAGTTCATCACCACCTATTTATTCTAAAACTATAAATATGTATAGAGTTTTAAAATAGTTATTTTTCTAGGAAAACATGAAATGAGATATTTTACATTATGTATCTTAGTGATTTTTATATAGAAAGGTAATTACTAGGAGAGGTATGTTGAAGAAGATGTTATAACAATTACCTATATATTAATTAATGTGTGAAAACATTACCATGGATTTTATTATTATATATCCCAAATAATTTAAAGGGAACATTGGTATTTATCTATTAGTCGATCGCTATATTAAGTCATAACACATTATTGAATATAGATATTACTTCTATATTAATCATATTATGAAAGTGGTAAGGTTTTATGGATGAAAACATTCATTTTTTGGAGATAAGTAAATTAGGATTAACAGGATGTCTTGGTGTAAGTTTTAGTCGAACTTGGGAATGAGTTATGTTTCATCATTAATATCCATCCTCAGAAGGATAGATAGTTTGTGAAAAATATTAAAACCCTAGAGGAAATTTTGAGATTATGTTCTCACGATTTCAATAGTGATTGGGATCAACACCTTCTTATAGTTGTATTTTCTTAGAATAATCGATTTAATATAATAATTCAGATGGGTCATTATGAATATCTATTTGGATGGTTATGTCAATCTTCTCTGTCATAGGATTATGTTGGATAATAAAAAACATCGGGGCCTGATCTATCTAAGGAAATGATAGATAAGGTAGTGTAAATCAATTGAACATAATGTATTATCAAAATTAGAAAACCATTTATATTGATAATCATCATAGAAATACAGAATTTTAAAATGGGGATAGTTATTTTTGTTAATATCTCAATGGACTATTTAATGATATTAATAATGTAATGAAATATCTTCCCTACTTATATTGGACACTTTGAGATTCTTGGTCATGTATGGATGGTAGCTTATCACTATTCCCTCCCACTAAATCAGTATCAAATTCATGATGTGTTCAAAACATCTCAATTGAGAAAATAAACATAAGATACATTATATGTACTAAACTCAATGATCATAACATAGGAAAACATATCTCATAAAAGGAATACCCACTAAATATTCTAGATCTTAAATAGAATTTATTACAAAACGATACCACTCATCTAGTCAATATATTATGGAGAAACCATAAATTTTAGATTGTTACTCGAGATCATAATAGTTTAAGGATATAGAGATAATATTAACTATTTATGTTAGAGTGATGTAATTTCAGGGGTAAAATTTATTTTAATGGGGCTAGAATGTAAAACCCTAATATTTTATTATATATATTTCATTCCTAATAATTTCTTTTATAGATTTTGATATACAAAATGGTGAATCTAATTGAATGATAATTTAGTATACCATTATATCAAATATGATAAATTGATGGGAATGAATAGGAAAAACTGAATTAGGAAAAATTAATGTATCAAATATATTCATCAGTTATCAGTTTATTATAATTGAATATAAAAATCATTTAAAAGTAAAAGGGATGGTTTTTTTGAAAAATATTTTAATGCTTCCAATGTGTTTTTTTAATAAGACAAATTGATCACTATTAGTAATTATTTTATGGTGTTTCTTTATTATATATTCAATAAATAATTTATTCTTTTAATTTATTATTTTTACATAACATATGAATAAATCATCTTTTATGCCTAAAATGGTTTTTTTCAAAAAATGGGTTTCAGTGAATTTTTCAATCATATATTATGATTTATATCTTCCAAATATACTTATTTAATACCAAAAAATGGATTCTATATTTATAATTTAAAGGATAAAATTTCATAAATAGTTCCTTTAATTTTTTTAATATGAATAGTAATTGTACTGAATTTGTTTCCACCTTGCTGTGCGTATAATAGGTAAAATAGGGTAAAATATTTGGGTTAAGGAATTATAATATATATAAAACATTCATTTATAATATTTATGAGTTTATTTTCTTCCAGTTACATTAAATTATCATATATATGGTCTCTTGGTGAAATATTTATATGATTATGACATTTATGTTAAATTAATATAAATATTATAAATTGTCACTCTCTTGAATTTAATATCTATAAATTTTTTACATAATGGTAAAAATAAGATGAGTTAATTTATAAATGTATATTTTAAAATAAAATTATTTTTTATGGTGGTTATTTAATTTAAATTTTTGGTAATTATATAATTATCTTAAATTCTTACGAAACTCCCTCTAAAATTTTATTCAATTATTAAAAAAATAAATAAATTATTTTAAAAAATTTAAATTTAATATAATTGAAATTAATGATTAAGATACATGAAAAGTAAAAATAAATTTAATATATTAATTTTCAACAAAATATATATATTCTTCATCCAACATTATCATTGATTCATTCAATATTAATAAAATGAATAGTCCCAAAATTGACAATAATGAGATTTAATAATAATTAATACTTTATTAAATGGTTGAAAAATAATATTAAAATTATAATAATGAACATAAAAGGAATTCGGTTTAGAATACCTAACATAGTGATTTTAGGATCTTAATTTCCATGTATGGAGAAAAGTATTAACCCTTTAATATTGAAATAGTTGTTACAATGGTTAAGGTAAAAAATGTATAATGAAGGGATTAATAAAATATATAACGTTTAGAATAACACTGAAACCAATATACATTATAATAAATAAAATTATACCACCATTTAACTATTTTTTATAATTCACGGTCATTTTGATGCATTTTGATTAATAACGACTGATATTATATTTTAATCTTTTATAAAATTCCAGCTGTGTCCAATTATTCCCTTATAAAATGAAAACACTGATATATCATCTTCATATCACATTGATATTTCAATATAGACCAAGTCCTTACCATATCTCATAAAAACCACTATATGTATTCCTATATTGTATTTTCAATCTTAGAAAACCATTTCATGTGTCCTTTACAAAGGATATAAAGGAGGCAAACTGAAAGAGATGTAAATATCTTTCTCGACCTCTTTCAATTTTTCATTCTTATATATCCTTTATTTTTATGGTATTCATAATAAACTATATATATTACATATTATATATTTAAAATATATTTATTATTCATTTGCGATCATCATAATCCTTAAACATTCCCAATAAATTATATGTGAAATATCTATTGTGAAAATGTTTGACTAACCATCTCCATGTAGCGATATGATTAATTTTACACCACCTTATTTCATGGATTCATATCATGATGGGTTTAAATATTATATATCATATTTTTTACATATTTATAATTATATAATTGTAATATATCATATAACTGGTACCTTCCAATCATTTAGAAACTGATAATATCTCTTATGTTTACATGTGGAATACCACCTCCATTAAATGATTTTATTTAATTTTCATTTTCATTTTATTTTATGGTCTTAAAGATGTATTTCATTAATATAAAAGATATATTTGATATGATAATAACTTAAAATGTGGACTTTTTATTTACCTGTATTTTGTTGCATCCATTGCAAAGTGAAAACAACATTTATGCGTAAATACAACCGTCCTTCTCTATGAATCGTATAATAATTTTTATATGTCTACTACTTAAGGAAAAGATATATATATATATATATTGTTAATAAAATATTTATATTATTGTAAAATGATCAATTCTTTGAACCAGGACTTACAAACTAAAAAATGCATGAATAATAAAGTTTTTATAATTCAAGAAAGTGATTTTAATAATATGTTGATAACAAATGGCTGATCAGAAGTCATAAATAAATAATACATGTTATTATATATATTATTATTGTTATAGAATAAATTTATACTAGATATATATTTATTATATTTGAGTTTAATATTTTTATGAAGAAATATGATAATTTAGGTAAGGGTTCATTCTTACAATCTCATTATTTGTCATGGTTATTTAACTTAGGGTTTTTATGGTCAAATTTCCTGATATACCTATCATGAGAATCATAAATTTCATTCATATATGGTTATTTTTGGATATTACAACTTTTTATAAAATTTACTATCATTAAGAGCTTAAGTCATAGAATTAATGATATTATAGAAAACATACTTTATTTTTTTTCTTAAAAAGAAAATAATTTTTATTTTATATCTATGTTTTCAGAAAAATAGATTTAAATAATATATTTAGTATTATTTTATGTGTGTTTAAATTCATTTATTAACTAGAATAAATTTTTAAAAAATTGTTTATAATTATTATACATTTCATTTTCTCAATAGAATATGATTTTCTATATTTAAAAAGTGTGAAATGAATTTCTTTTTACCTTATATATCATAAATTAATTTTCAAGTTGTTCAAACCACTCCATTTATTGAATCCTAAATTATATGTTTCCAAGGATCTTACCAAATAGAAATCCTTCCATGAAATTATCAATGTTTTTAGATTCTGAAAAAGAAATTCCAAACTAAAAAGGGTATTTTCTATACGAAATATTAAGTGTGATATTTAAAATGAATTTAAATTATGATAACATTATGTTCTTGTTATTATGTACTTGGTATATGATCAATTATTACAATACATGTTCTTTATATTGATGTTTTTTGATTATTAGGAATATTGTTTTGAAACTCGTTCACTTTTAAATGGTTATGATATAATTAATTTTTGAAATGTTTACGAAACTTATTTTGTTTCCAACAGTGATGTTATGAAAAAGTGTTAATTAAATCTATTTTTTTCATATGTCATGATATGATGAATGTATTATGATCCTATTTATCAAATTTGAATGTTATTATTAATTTATCAGTGGTACTAGAATTATATTTTCCTCTAATGTGTTCATTAAATTTTTATATCTCATTAGATAATTATGGGAAACAAGCTAATGTGCTTGATCCACAATGGGAAATAGGTTTATCTTCTAAATCTACTATTGGAAAAATATCATGATTCTAGATGTAGTATGATTTTATTTTGTGAGTTTTTAACCTTCACATATGAAGTAGTTTATATAATTATTATTGATAAACACTTTTATGATATGAACATATAGTTCACAAATGATTTAAAAAGATTTATCACTACTATGGTCCATGTCCTTTGAAGAGGTAATTATTTATTCTATGAATCAGATTTAGGATCATAGATAGATTGTTTATTAAAATTTTATGTCATCCTCATGATCTTATACCCTAATATTTGTCTTATGTATTCCTATTATAATTCATTGATATGTCCCATGTTTTTTCAGACAAGGAATTTAAGCTCTTCCTTTCTTATGTTTCCATTATACATGTTCTGAAGAAATATTTAACTAGTATGTATCATGAATGATAAAAAGTTGGGACAAAATAATTTGATATGATTAAGAATGTATCTAAATAAGATATTTATGTATACTGTTTCCAATTACATTAAAACATTACTTTTCAGGTTTTGATTGTAATTATATATATGGAATATTCATAACAAATAATATAATTTTTTATAATATTGGTGTAATATTATAGAAATGTAATTTCAGTTATACATAATTAAATGTTACTATAAAACTCAATTGCCATGTGCATAAATAATTTTCAACACCTATTATATAAAATAAACCATCTTTCTTTTTTCTAGTACATGCAGTGAGTCTAAATTTTCAATTAGTTTATTTTTGGATCAATGCCCCAAATCATAAATCTCAATTTGGGTAATATCATAATTAATAGAATCACATACACAGTGTATTCAATTATAGGGGTTTTATAAGTTTTCACCATTATATTTCTTAAATTTTTTAATTTCTAAATTTGTAAATTGTTCAGATATATTTAGTAAAAATATATTCAATTATGTTGGGTGTTACCTTTCTCCTTGAGAGAGTTGTGGATTCATTTTTAGATGATCTCAAAAAATATTTTGACTATTTTTCCCTTTTTAGAAAAGATTCATATTATAAACTTTAGTTGAATAAATTTTCAAATTATAAGATTTAGGAGACCAAGAATATATAAATTCTATATTTTAATTTTAACATCCTTTAAAAGGAACTTCTTGTTGAGAGAGAACTTATATACCTAAAATGAATTTAAAATGTTCTCTCAATACTATGTTTCATCGGAATATGTTCCTGATGAAACCTAATACTTATATATGGAAAATTTTCATGCTTTAATATGATTTTAGCCATGACATCCAATAAGGAATCATTTACACATTAACTTTCTTTATACATCCTTCAAAAGCATGTGTCATTTTTCGAAAAGATTATTTTTTCTCAAAAATACCATCAATATTCATTTTTATTTATTCATTAGATATTGGATTATTTTTTTAAAACATTACACAAACTTATTTCTATCATTCACTATTTTGGAGATGATGTTGCACTATTGTAACTTCTTGGATTGTTCTTCTTGTCAGGGCATTTGAATATGATATCAGTTGAATGTTTTCATAGTCATGTTCTTGAATAAAAACTTATATATAAGTCCCAATATTAGAAGTAACATTCAATATATAGTAAATAACCTCAAGATATTGACTTTCAACTGATTCGGTAGATTCATCTACATCACTATTTGAAAACCATTTTTCATAGGGGTGATTATACATACAATTAGTAGATAATCTAACACTTCAGATACATCCATAATGTTGTGTCACCTAATTCATCATGGATCATATTTTATTATTCTGATCAAAATTCTTTTAACTATTCTTAAAATATGCAGAAGTTCTTTCAAAATCTATTATAATTACGATGTTGATAGATTTCTAAAACATAAGCTCTTTTATAATTGTCATAAATATTCACTACATATAATCCAATAGAAACACAGTATGAATAAACACAATATGATCCAACCAAATGGATCCTTTACTCTAATTCAAATGACATGTCCTAGTGGACAATTGGAGACACACCTGAGAGAGGGCGGGGGATGAATCATGTGTTATCATCTATTATCCAATTTCTAAATATTCTTATAATATTTTACCCATTTAGTATTTAAGGCATTGTTATCTATTGGGTTACTTTTGTATCATTTTATCTTTTTCCCAACATGACACACCCACATGATATTCAAAATGATAATATCATATTACCATGCAATATGTTTTCATAGTTTGACTATAATATGGGAAGCCTACTCTATTATGTGTTCTACTCCTATTAAATCATTTATTATACACTAGTAATATTCATGTCAAGTATAATTGGGTTGTATGGGGATTAACATGAAACTATTCACACCATATAACAAATGTTTTAGATCATTATCATATATAATTGATCATGTACCGCCTATATTAGGTATTTTATATTGGTATCACACCAGTTCTTCAACACTTCCTCAAAACAAAAATTGTTTCCATGAATGCCCTATAATATTTAATAACTACATTAAATGTATTCTCTATAGTAGATTAGATCTAATATATTTTATATAATTATATTATTTACCACCTTCATTGAAACATTATGGTTTTTTACTGTCATGTTTAAATATAATGGAATACATGCTTATTGATCATTTCACGACATAAAAAATCATTATTTTTTTCACTTTTTTACTACATTGAATGTCTTGTTCTGATGAATAAAAATAAATTATCCTCATATACAGATACATATTCATCATTGATAGCATATATTGGTTTAAAATGATCAATCTCGGTTTCATCTTCACTTTTTTGAGAGATATTATATACATTATTTGTTCACATTCCGTAATATTTTAAACTTACTTCCTCTTTTCTTATGTACATAAATGAGTGGTATATTTTGTTCTTACAATATTCTTAATTTTTCAAAACCTATACTTTATCCAAAAATGGAAAATGATGACATATTTTTGATAATACATATAAAAAGTTTTGTTATATAAAATCACTTCAAGATACCCCACTAGGATATGTGCATATTTTAATATATTAATAGAGTCGGATAAAATATATATGATAAAATATAAAATACCCTAATACCCTGAATCTGCATGAAAGTGTATTATTTTATGTTATCAAATGAAATAATCAATAATATTTGTGTCATGATATTTAAAACACTCAATAGAGAAGAATTTCACTTCATCATGCATGAATTTAAAACCAAAATTATATTTTTATTTCACTGGAAAAATATTAGAATCCAGGAATCGAGCATTGTTGGGTTCTTGTATTTTCGCTTCATTTCGGTTTATGAGGGAAAGGTAATTAACCAATGATCTACTCTCATTGATGATGTATGGGTCCTGTGTGATGCTTTTGGTTCTATTATTGTGGCTTCCATCTTCTTCGATGGCCCAGGTTCTTCCTTTGGGGCGGAGGCTCGGGCACAACTTACTGGTCTTTATGTTTACTAGGCCTCTTTCTAAACGATAATTAAAAACCCACTTTTCAGTAAGTAATGAAGTTATTTTTTGGAATTACACTCCTCAATTATATGTCAATGGAAATATAATAGACACTAAAAATCTTATCTTGAATAATGTATTGATTTTTATTTGAATTATCATTTTACGATTAAAAAATCATCATCATATTTAGAATCTTCATTATTATTGGAAATTAATTATAATTCAACTTCATTTATTTTGAATCAGTTTGTTCCTATCCTGATTTATCTTTTGATTTATTATGTACGAATCATTAAAACATTATATTATATAAATAAATTATTTACTATTATGTTATGGAAACTAAAGGCTAACTTTGGTATCATCTAGACTCTTTTTTCATTTGCAGACATAATTAAATATGAAATACCATCATTTCTAGTAAATTATAATTCCAAAATTTCAATTTTTAGATTTTTATTTGTTATTCCTTTATTTTGATATCATAATCAAATTTTTATTATTTAATCACAATTTCGTTTGGATTTTATTTTCATTGATGTTCCATTTAATTATAATTTTACATGTTTTAAATTTCCATTATAAACATTAATGAAATATTGATGTCCTCTTAATTTTTACTGAACGAATTCCTAATGTTTGATCTTGTTCAATATCAATAATATGAAGCCTATTTTATGGCTCTTCAACGTTTTAGCATGTTTCGTACATGAAAAAATCCATATACATCATCACATTTTTTGTTTTTCTTCTTTAGACATAAATACAGAGTCTCGCATTTTTTACATGTATTGTTATTAATTTTATCAATATGACTAATGTAAGATGTTAAAGTGGTTTTTTAATACATTATAATTCTTATGATGTATCTAATCCCATTTTGAATTAAACTTCATATATTTTTTTGATTATGATTTCATACGCTTATCTAAAAAATGATTGACTTAATATAATGTCTTATATGACACATTTGAAGTGTGAAATTAAAATGAAAACTTATAGTTGAATCGGAATTCATATTCATTGATCAAGTTAATATATTATACGTGGAGTGTTAGTAAATCAAATGAAATCATATAAAATAAGTGAAGTAATATTAAAATACCAAAAGTCACATGAAATTTTTATTAATGTCTTACACTTTGTATGATGGCATATACTGATGAATTAAATTCTTATGATCTTATCCCAAATTCATACACACTATACTAAATTTATAAAATTCACTTAATTAATTATAGATTTACTTCAAGTCATATCATGGCTTACTTATGTCCTTCAAATAACTTATATATTATTTGAAAATTTTACAAACCAATTAAAACTCATAATCATAGTTTCTAAGAACTATTTCTGCAAATTAAAAGTCATGATATTTTTTTTCAGGTATATAAACTGTTTGTATACTCTAGATAGACTATATACATTATAAAACATGATCCAAAGTGATTGTTAAATTTTAATATAATAATATTCAATCTAGAATAATTCTTTTGAAGATTCTTTATTACTTTATATCTTCAATATTTCATTCGAATGACATTTAAATTATAATATAATGTCTTTTCATTGGTTTATCATACATCTAGAACTTTAGAGTTTTTATACACTATAATTAATCAATTTTTATTAGAGTAAATGTCTTTATAATTGTGGATAATCTCAAACAATTTTCTAATGTATAGGGATTACTAAATATAACACATCACTATATATACAGTTTCATGTATTTATAGTGGTATTTAACTATAATATTATTTACCAATAGATTTGGAAAACCTTCATGTCATCGTTATATGGATTCACATTCCATCACCAATTATTCTCCACAAACATTGACATTCTTTAAGGAATTACATTCAAAAAAAATACTCAATATAATGGACATGTAATATATAAAATTTATTAAGGGCAGATAAATAATTAATATTGAATGAAGGAATTAATTTTGTGGTTACCGCTTTATTATACATTACTCCTTTTCTATGGGACTAAATAAATGATGGATTGGGATGGTGTAACGCCATACTATATATAGGGATTATAAGATTCATTGGAGAATGGAATTGGGTAGCGATTTGGTTATGTGAGGTGGATGTGATGTATTTTTCCAAGGGAAGTTAGTAAGAGTATTCATACCTGAGTTGATTGTTAGGTTAATGTTAAAATGTTAGATTAATTATCATTTCCAAAGAAAAGATCTTAACAGTGATATGTTTGTCATTATGTGTTATATTTGATAATTTTTTATTAATTTTAAGTCATTAATACACTAAATTTTATTAATTAAATAAAAATGAAGGAATAAGAAAATTTATTAAAATAAATAATTAATATTTTGAAAATTTAAAATCTTCATATTTTTTGTATATAATTTGAATACAATGTTTTCATTTTTTATTTATGTTTTAAAAAAAATTGTCAATCCATTTAGTTTACCAATTATTAAGTCATTATTAATTCCTTTCTAGTGCAATTAAAACATACCATTTATGTAAAAACTATATTTTTATTATTCACCTAATTGTGGATGTTTTAAAAAAAATTCAAAAAAATTACCATCTGACAACTATAACATGTTGATTACCAAAATTTAATTCATTTTATCAGGGAAGTTTTCTAACATTTTTATTCATAATTATTGACATAAAAATTATGATTTTTATAAAATAAATTAAAATACGCTTTATAAAAAATGCACATATACTTTAATTTGGTTTCTAGTTTGAATAACAAATTATTGGATGTTTAATATTTTTATGTATATAATTTATTCATTTTAAATATTGTTTTTATTTCATTTGATAGTATTATTGGTTATGTTACTATTATAATAGTTAGATTACTATTCTAACTACTAGGATATTATTCGTAATGGTCATGCCACTTTTCTAATATTAATTTTGGATTTATGATTTCGTTAAATTACTTTTAAATACATTATTAATAATTAAATTAAATTTCCAAAAATGTTTTATATTATTTATTTTCAATTTATCAATTACATTATTTATTTTTTTTAAATTTTATTCTTGATTGAATGTTTTGTAGAGGATCCAAATGAACCTTATTCTCTTATTCTTGTAATTTTCAGCAATTTTTTATGTATGTTATTCCATTTGATTAATTCATTTTATTGTGTTTTTTATTTCACAAAATCTAATGTTCTAAATTAATGAAAAAGGGATTATTATTTTCTAAATTATGTGGTCTGTCTTTTTTATACTACACAATATTCCAAAATGTAACATGTTAATTTTTAAAAGGAAAATTGTATATGTGAATGAATCTTTCATTATGCATGTTGGGTCACCTTTCTTGGTGGACTTGTTAGCAATCAATGAACAAATAAAATTTCATATATTTTTATTTGTTACTATTTTATTTATTTTTTATTATTCATAAACTAATATATTATAAAATATTATAGATTTTTTTTGTTAACAACCTATTATAATTTATTCTCAAAAACCATATGTCCATTTTATTCGACAAAAACAATTATGAATTTTTTTATAGATAGGAAATTGGATATATAGTCCATCAGGCCTGAGGATCTTGATGTTTGAATGAGATAAAATATTTTGAGGAACACTATTTGTGTTAGGAATCATTATTAATAACATTGGTGTATGTTTATTTTGATTATGTTTATCTCATAGTTGTGATTCCATATTCAATTTTTATTCTTTGATGTTTCCATTATATAGTTGATATCACATTATGATATATATATATATATAATATATTCTTTTTATGACTGATTATAATGTTAACATAATATTTGATGACTGGTAGCATATCAAGAGGACTGACTGAGGTTAGAGAGAATCTATTATGTACTCACAATTTATGTGAGAAAGGGTAGGGCACTAAAAATTGAATTATATCCCTTTTTTATATTATTATATAATGTTGGATATGATATATATATATATATAGAACATATCATAATTGAATATATATATATATATCAATATTATTCTTTATGAACACTTTTTAACTTAATGTACAACTTTCTATGGTTTTTGGATTTCATATTTTGTTATCTATATTAATTTTTTTTCATTATTAAGTAATGATATTTGTCTCTTAATTTGTTGTCTTACACTTATCTATATGTTGTAAGTGGAATTATTTCATGTATCATATTTGACCCCTAGGGATACATTCATGAAACCTTTTTAATAGAAATTGATTTTATAAAGGGAAAGGGTTCTATGAAAAATGAGAAAGAAGAGATTTGTTTTTTAATTAATTTGAAAATGGACTTATAAAATTTGAAACCTTTCATATGTTATTCAGTTCATTTTTTAATTACATATTAGGGAAATTTTAATTAACTAAAACAATTGATATTTGGTTATTACAATTTAAAACAATGATAGTGTTATATTGAAGTTTATATGATTTTTTTATGATAAAAACTCTTAGTGGGTTAGATTTAGTAATGTAATACTTGAATTTATTATAGTATTCTCCTGGGAATCCTTAATTGGAATAACAAAATTTGGAGGGAGAGAACTAGAATTTGGGGTTCCATGATTTTATTCAAGGAGTAAATCATGGTAATTTATAATGATCTTATGGTTATTCTCAAATTTTTATAATGGTTATATAAATATCATTGTTAGGGGTGTATGAAATGGTAATTTTAATGGTGATACTTTTTTGTGATCAATTATACTAATTCAATATATTTCTATTATGTTGTTTTATATGAGTGTCATGTTAGTGATTCAAATTCCTCTTATATCGTTTTAAGGAATACAATAATATTTCACACAGTATAAGTGATACACATAATGTGATGACATGGAATGAGTAGAGGTGGGGTTTGATGAATAATATTTATTTTTGAATGATTTAGTGGTATGGTTAAATCATTGGATTAATTAATCTTAGTGGAACATCATTGTAAGAAAGGTAGTTCCTAATAAGTTATTTATTTTTCATATTGGGAATTCATAGATAATTCATTATGTGTGTGATCCTTGTATTGTTGTAATACTACACATTCATTTATTGGATGAGATGAAATTTGGGGTAATATGATATAGTATGACGCTTTGGTAAACAAATTAATAATACCAAAAATGACCATGATTAGTCTTCTTTATTGTTACTCAAAAATTTTCTTATCACAAGATTTAGAAAGAGTTAGTATTATTTTACTGAAAAATATATTCATGATAATTGCGGTAGTACATGTCAAATTCATAAAAGGACTACATGGTAGGAGTTAGTTTTTGTGTTGGTTCATATGTTATTCAATTAAAAACTGTATTGGTTTTCATAACCTATATGATATAGTGGATATAGAAAAAAGCCATTGATAAATTTTTCATCCATTATGTTTAATCTGCTTCATGGCCTATTATAAGGACCCAACCATAGAACATTACAAAATCAAGAATTAAATGAATAATTAAAATTGAGTATCTTTTCATGTATAGAGTTTTAGAGAATTAGGCCCTAAATATTACATTACGGCTCAAAAATTACATTCTAGACATATCTACTCAATTTAATTTTTTTTTCATAAAACAAAAACTCTTCAAAAAATAGTCATGTCTAGTTCCATGATTTAGATAGAATGAAATTTCCAAGATCCCATCCTTGACCCTATTCAAGTATACGTCCTATGTAAAATATTTCAAAACATGGGTTGAGCATAAAAAGCTCAGTAATGGTTATAAAATAATGAAATAAAACATTATTCTATCAAAACATAATATTTTTAACATACCTCATGAAATCATTTGATTTATGAATAACACATAGAAATCATTAATCATAAAGGTAACTTGTGGCATCCATATCATACTTTCATTGTAGCTATCACAGCTATGTAGGGAGTTACATTTGGAATACCAATCACATTATATTCCATAAATCTATTAGGAGAAACATTCAAGATTAACTCTGTCATGTTACCCAATGTATTGAAGAGCTTCCTTAGGCTCACCCACCCTCTCTTTATCACGAAACCACCCGTATACGTAAACAATTCCCAATAACCACAATGTAATCATAACACATAAAACTGTCATAAAAGAAAAGATAATATTTTCTAATTTCAATCACAATATATCATTTAAATATATTTTCATAACAAATCAATTATCAAAATCATTTTAAATACTAAAAAATGTAAAATATTATATTCTATATATTTTCCTTTTAAAACATTACGTATTGCTAAGGAATCCATAGATCAAATAATAATAGTGGTGGCAGAAAAGGTCATTGTCAACTCTTATATTAAAAGAAACATTATTTTTTCATTTAGTAAAACAAAAAATTGAGAAAAGATTCCATTTTAATGAAATTAAATTTCAAAGGGGTTTATACACCGTATAAAATCATGTTGTGTATAAAAAAATATGCCTAAATGAAAGTAGATTGAAACGATGTCCCGTACCTTATGTCTGACTTGATCTGTTCGTTCTTTAATCTTTTGAATAATTAACTAAAGATAAATTATACTTGATTAAGAACCATTTACATGTTTATTATTTCTTTTCTATCACTTATTACAATGTTGTAAATGTTATAATTTTATTTAAGTTAATAACGGTCGTTTTGTCGATATTTGGTAATTGAGACAAAATTAAACTTCTTATAATTACATGTTCTCCATGTGGTCAAAGGTCCATTATCTCCAGAATGATATTAATGATTTAGATATAATATATATCATATATATCCAGTATATATATGAATTTATAATAATACAAAACAATTAGAGAGAATAAATGAAATGCACTATTCATGGGGATGGTAAGTTGTATGTACGCATGAACGCTACATTCATTTCCATTTTATATTTTAAGGGAATGAAAACATAATTATACATAGATATATTATAATTATTGTATAATATAATATATAGTTTCATTAACTCCACCCCTATACATCCCACATATTGAATGAATGAGTCGAATCACTTTGAGGGAGCGGTAGTTCGCATTTCCTCAAATGAAATTATCATGTTTTCCCATAATAGAAACCATGAATGTATTCATTAAATGGAAAATAATGAATCATAAATAAAAAATAAACATAATATATATCATATATAAATACATTTCTATCAGAATGTTCCCCATGAGAGGCGGTTGCAGATATTTGCACAATCACTGTTTCGTGAGGCAGTAGTTCATCGCCCAAAGAAACATTATGTTATTTACCCATTAGATGGAGGTGTGGGTAAGTGTATCTGCAATAATTATCATAAATACAACCTATTATATTGAAAATAATTTTGTTTTTATAAAATAAATTAATGGAAATAGTTTAGGTTGTTGGAGAAGTAAAATAATATAAAAGAACATAAAATAAAACATTACCTTCCAATCGTGTAACTCCCATTGGTTTGAACCAAATGAATTACTTGAAGTGCCTTCTGAATAAGTCAAGGATTCTAATAGTAATATAGTATTTTATGGAGATTATTTAGGTAGATTTTTAATGAGACAACGGGCTTTAGAAGTGTGAGGAATTGGATTTAAGTGGTTTTCATTTTTAAGGGGGAGGAGGGGCTCTTTAGGAATGTTTGAAAATATTATTTTATTTTAAACTTATCTTTGGTGTTAAAATTTCAAAAACTAATGAAAGTTGAATCTAAGACGACTAATGTTCGAAATAAAATCATCTAAAATAATATTACTAGTTTTTGGGTTTTTTAAAAATTTATAATCTTATTTATTTAAATATTCTATTAATGAGGTAAACAGTATATCATTATTATGTCATAAATAATTTTATTTATGTGATTTATAAAAATTATTAAAAATTATCATGATTTAGGAAATCAGTTTTTCTATCAAATTGGTACTTAAATTGGAAGATATACCATATCTAACCCCATGAAAAAATTGTTTTCTAAAAGATATTTGTTTTTGTCATTTTTCTCTTTACTTTAAGTTATTTAAATTAAGGGGTCATTATCACTCCCATGTGGCTCCATGGGGTCCCAAAATCGAACCATGTATGAAATTGTTCAGAAATTTATCAACCAATAGGATTATAACACATTTCAGGGTAATTTAATATTATTATAATATATTTTTTACACTTATTACCATATTTACCCTTTAACCATAGTAAATAAAATATTTACTGAAGTAAATAAACAAAATTTCTAAAAAAGTTTATCTATTTAAACAATTTGGACCACCTAATTCCAACTATGGAATCCGTTTTTACAAATTCAAAACACAGTTGTTTAATATATTAATTTAAAATTAATTCTCGCTATTAAAATGAAAAACATGTTTTTAAGAAATAATAAATATCAAAATATTGACATTTTTTTATGTCAAATTTCAAATTTAAATTTCATCCTATGTCTAAAATTGGATTAAATCGTAAAAATATAATCTAATTAATCTTTAATACCTTTTAAGAAGATAATATAACCATATAAATATATTAATTTATAATGCAGTTTTGAATTATAATTCATTATTTTTACTATTCATTAAAATATGAATTTTATCAGAAAAATTTAAAAATTTTACCCAAAGTAAATTTTGATGTCCCTATTAAAAATAAGAATTTTATTTGGTGATATAGAATATACAGGAGTTAAAATAAACTATATTTAATGAGGGTTCTCCATCAAAAGGCGGGAAATAGACCTTTTTATGTATATTATAGTATTTGTGCTTAAAATTAGATTCATTCTTATTTTATGCCTCTAAAAATGATTGTATAAATATAAAAACATTTAATAAACATTTATATTCATAATGTAGTTAGTTATGTCAATTCCATCCAATACAACGGCTAGGCGTTGACTACCATTTGAAATAATATTATATTATTATTTTTTAGTAAGACCCCATATTGTGTGCAATGTAAGATTTCAATGAAACCCATTGTTGCGTATCGGGTACAATATTGCACAAAGAATCCCATTAAAAAATTAATATTTTATTCACAAATATAAATAATTATGAAAATATTTTATTTCATTATTTACCTTGGATGTTATATCATTCCCCCCTTTTGTAAATTTTGTCCTCACAATTTTTTTCACTTATCTAATAGGGGGGTATTTATCCCTCATAGAATTTTCAAATTACGACGTTTCCTCTTGAACCATATGGTTTATTTACAATAACTATACCTAATTAATTTCCTTATTCTGTAACACTTTCTCTTTTCGGCCGTGAATCTGGACTGGTTGTTCCTCATAAGAGAGATTTTATTCCAACTAAACTACCTATGGTCTCAACACATGATATGGATCTGGCATATACATACTCAAAATTGAATAAAAAAAAACATTGTGTACCCAAGATAAACTAAAGACACGCAGTAAGAAACCTATACAACTTTCTTTAGGATTTCATAAGGTCCAATGAACTTCAAACTGAACTTTCCCTTCTTGCCCAAATGAATCACACATTTACATGAAAAAACTATCGGAATGTCATGATCACTTACATAAAAATAAAAAACCTTCCTTTAGTTATCCGCATAACTTTTCTGCTTGCTCTAAGTTGTTCTCATGTTCTTCTAAATCAACTGAACATTTAATGTCATCACTTCGACAAACTCTTATCCCATCAGTTTCCTTTATCCAACTTCATCCCAAAATTATAGAGTACGACACTTCCTCCCATATAATTCCTCAAATGGAGCCATAAGTATATTGGAATGAAAAATGTTGTTATAAGAAAATTCAATCAAAGAATGGTTGGCCCCTAATTCCCTAGTAATTCAGTGAAAATTCTCGTCGCATATCCTCCAAGGTCTGAATTTTTCGTTCTGACTTCCCATCTGATTGATGATGAAAAGTTGTACTAAAATTTTATTCATTACCCAACAACTTCTTAAGGCCTTTACAAAAGTTATAAGTTAACATTGGTTCACTATAAGATATAATGGATAGGGTAACTCCATAAAACCTAACTATCTCATTAACATTCAACTGATAAAGATGATCTGGCGGCAAAGTATCTCAAATACGAACGAAATGAGTAGATTTAGTCAATCGATAAAAAATAACATGAAATACATTATTACCTCAATATGTCTTTAGTAATACCACAAAAAAGTCCAAGGATATATTCCCTCATTTCCACTCTGGCACTAGTAATGATTAATGCATCCCTTTCAATATCTGCCATTATTCTATAACCTATTGTAAATTCAAACACATCATAGTAAAATTAGTAATATCTATTTCTATTCCGTCCCACCAGTAATACTCCCAAATATCTATGAACATCATAGTATTTTCGGGATGAATTGATAATGGTGAAATATTAGCTTCACATAATAACTCGTTCTTCAACATCAAATCACATTTCACACATAATATCTTTCCAAACCTCAACACACGATCATTATCAATGTTAAAATAAAGCAACATTACCTTTTTAACCAACTCTACATTTTATTGAAACTCATTGTCTTCCTTATGCGCTTTCTTTATTATGTATGATAAAGATGATATATATCACAGACACCAGAAAAAAATAGATTAATTTCTTGCACCAAAAACTTCTATGAAAAAGTTCATCAAATCAAAATCCAAAGGATCTCATTCCAATTATAGAATGGTTAATGAGTCATTAATTTTTTAAACTCAAAGAATGAGCCACATATTTTAACTTTCCTATATGGTAATAGATCGTGAAATCATAATCGTTGATTAATTCCAACCATCTCCTCTATCTCATGTTCAATTATTTTTGAGTGAATATATACTTCAATATTTTGTGGTTAGTATATATTTCACATTTTTCTCCATATAACTAATTCTTCCAAATATTTAAATAAAAAACAGAGGCAGCTAATTCCAAATCATTTTTAAGTTAATGTAACTCATCAGATTTTGACTGACATGAAGCATAAGCATTTACCTGATCATTCTGCATATAGACACAACCATGTCCTTTCAATGAAGTATCACTGTAAATAAAAAACACACCATTTCTAGAAGGTAGTTCCAAAACTATATCATTCACAAATTTTATTTTCAATTCCTGAGACCAATCATCAAATTCTTTTGTCGAAATAAAATTATCACTTTTTGAGTTAACATGGTCATTGAACTAGATAATTATGAAAGAATTACAACAAACCTCTAGTAATAACCTTGTAGACCATGAAAACTACTAATCTCAGTTATATTTGTGGGTCTTCCCCATTCATCAAAAAATTATGTTTTAGGAGGATCCACAATTATACCATTTAATTAAACAATGTCACCAAGGATTGAAATTTTTTGTAACAAAAACCAAGACTTGTGGAATTTCCCAAATAGTTTCTTTTCTTTTAATATTTTCAATTCAAACCTTAAATGAATTTAATGCTCCACTTAACTAATATATAATAGATAAACAAAACCAAAATTTATCACTTGAGTCAACTGAGCCATTACTCCAACACACTGTTCAGTTCCAATTCTGAGTATCTTAGGATGATGATTTGGAAGGTCATTTCTATCTGTTTTCCTTACCAGTAGAGCTTCCATGTTTCATTTTACAAAAACCATTTTGAACACATTAATATCTTAGGTGAATCAACATCATAATCTATAAATTCTATATCATTTGAATATTTACTGAAATTAATTTATGGACATTTATTAAACAATATCTTAACTCCTAAAGTTATCTAAACCACCCTCTAATACCAACTATAAGGAACCGGCCTTAAAACATTACGTAATCATGAATTAAATGAATAATTCACATTTAGGATCTTTTCAGGTTTAGAGTTTTAGAGAATTATTACATAACTATTAAAATACATCTTAGAAATTACAAAGTAGAAAATTCTACTAAATTTCCATTTTTTTCATAAAATAAAAACTCTTTAAAAAAAGAGTCATCTCTATTTCCATATTTTAGACAAAATGAATTTTACATGATCCCATCCTCGAACCTATTCATCTATAAGTCCTGTGAAAAATATTTCAAAAAATGAGATTGGCATTAAAAGCTCAGTAATTTTTATAAAATAAAGAAAGAAAACATGTGTAAATGAGAAAAAATATTATTATCATACCTCATAAAATCATAAGATGTATGAATAACATATATAAATCATAAATCATATTGTTATCATAGGAAATACATATCATATGTACATTGTAGCTATTACAACTACCTAGGGAGATACATTTGGAATACCCATTATAGTATATTCCCAAAATCTATTAGGAGAAACATTCAAGTTATCCTCTTTTATATTACCTAATGAATTGTAGAGATATCTCGTGCTGACCTGCCCATGGTTTGTCGTGAAACCTCCTGTATGCGTAAACAATGCCCAAGAACTAACAGACAATCCTAACACATTAATCAAACCTAACAGAAAGATAAAATTTACACATTTCATTCCCAATATATCATTTAAATATATTTACATAAAATATAAATTATCAAAAAAATTCTAATAAAAACAATATTAAATGATTGTATTGTATTTATTTTTCTTTTAAAAACATTACAACTTTTTATGGAAGCCATAGATCAAATAACACTCATGACGAAGGAAAAGTGTGTTGTCACCGCTTACGTTAATAGAAACATTCTTGTCATTTAGTAAAACTACTCATAGAGAAAATATTCACTTTGAATGAAATAAATAGTAAAAGGGTTTTATACATCGTATAAAATAATTTCATGTATAAAACAAAATATTCCTCAATGGAATGAGATTGAGACGATGTCCTTTACCTCCTTTCCAACTTGACTCGTTCATTGTTTAATCTCCAGAATAATATACTAAAGTAAATTTATACTTGATTATGAATCTTTTTCATGTATATTATTCCTTGTCTATCGCTTATTACAATGTTATAAACATTACAAAATTATTTTGGTTAATAATAGTCATTTTGTCGATATTTGGTAGTTGAGTCAAAAATGGACATCTTATAATTACATGTTGTCCATGTGGTCCAAATTCCATTATTTACAGAATGGTATTAATGATTTAGATATCATATATATCATATATATATATGGTATATATGTGAATTTATATATGTAAATAACATTTGGAAATAGATAATGAAATGCACCGTTCATTGAGACGGTAAGCCGCACGTACGCATGAACCCAAATTTCTTTTCTATTTTTTTTAATGGAAATAAAACATAATTATAGATATATGTATTATAATTCCATTATGATATCATATATTATTTCATTAAATCCATCCTTTTTACTTCTCACATATGGAATTAACATGTTATATCACTTTGAGAGGGTGGTAGTGTGATGACCCAGACCCCCCTTGGTCCCTTCCTTTGCCAAAAATCCGGTTTCCTTGCGGGGTACCGATCGGTGAGACCGATCGGAGAGACCGATCGGTGCGACCGATCGGTGAGACCGGCCGACGTCGGCCAGCCTTGCCAAGTTGTTCCAGTAACGTTCCTTTTTCGCAAATAGGGTTTTAAACCCTATTCTGCCTTGTTAAAAATGTCTTGGGAATCCGAAACGCGCACAAAGGTTTTAATTAAATGCATCATTAATTCATGGTTCGGTTAAAACCACCCAGTGCCATTAATGATGAGTCAAGCCACGTGGTCAACCCACGACTCCTTCGTCTTCCATGGTTTTGTGTTTCATCTCAACCGTCCCCAGCTCTTATAATTAAGGGTTAGGCCGTGGTTTTCCCCCTTCTTCGATCGTGGCTCTTCTGGTGCATCGGGACCGCCGCGTCGTTATCCGTAAAGTTCTGCACCCCCGGCCTAAACGTCGATCATCTATCAACAGGTAGGGAATTTCTCTCGTCTCTCATTTTTGTGTATCATGCGGGGTGGGCGCTACTTTGTTCCTATAGAATTGGTTGAACCAAACCCTAATGAAGATAATAAACGAAGTTCTAAAGGAAGAAGGGGAAGGGGTTGTGATTGTTGTTATGCTTTATCTTGTGATCATCCCTTTTGTTGTACTGGTTTATGTTTCCTGAAAAGTGAGGCCGTTGGTGGTCGTGTGTGTGCACTTGAATCCCCTCATGATGTTTTAAATGGGTTGCTGAAATTGTGAACTCCTGCTGTGAAATCGGTTAACCACGTATATCCGGCTAAATAATTGAAAGCACCAGGACCGGCCCTTCTGTGTTAACTCCTGGTTAGAACACACGGATTTTGAAATCATGGAGTGTGTTAAATCGTTTAAATCTGAAAATCCCTGACTTGTGTTGGTAGTGGTTAGTGGTTGTTTTCCCTTCGGGCCGTTTGCTGGAAATGTGGGAGGGGATGGGATCCCCTGTTCTTTTTATACTCTCGGTGGCTGTGTGAATTTGGGGGATGGGATCTCCTGTTGGCATGGTTTCAGTGGTTGTGAGTTTTTATCACGAATTGGGGAGAGATCCACTGTTGGCAGAACCAGGTGTGAGTGTTTTGGTTGATCTATGCTTTGACGTTTTCTTTGGTTATGCTTATGGTAGTTGCCCAGTAGTGCTTAAAATTAATTGAACATTTTGACTGAACGTGAAACAAAAATGGGACAAATGGTTTTGTGGGCAAGGGTCGTGAATCGTGACTCGGACGCTGTGGTATTGTGTTCTGTAGGTTGGCTAGGAAAACCTAAGTTTTGGGTGAGTGTTTGTTACCTATATCTATACTTGTAGCTTTGTGTTTCTTATTCGCGCCCCACCCAAGTTGAGCACTTAGTGCCGAACACCCCCATTTATGGGGGAAGGGTGTTTTTCCCAACACTATACTTAGTGGCTGGTTATTAGCTCCTTTTCTGCTCCCTTTCCCGGATAGCCCAAGTACCTTCGGGCAGGCTGTGATGGCCTGAAGTCCATTATTATCCCAAGAACCATCGGGCAGGGTGTTGTGGTGGTTGGCCAGGTGTGTGCGGCAGGTGGTTTCCCAAGTGTCTTCGGGATGAGGCCCAGGTGTTTCGGGCGTGGCAGTGGATCCTTTAGCCCAGGTGTCTTCGGGCGTAGCGGTGGTTGTTCTGGCCTAGGTGTTTGCAGGCATGGTTACTTGTGACAGTTGAGGCCCAGGTGTGTGCGGGCGGGATTTGGCAGTGGGACTGCGTGTGGTTGTGGCCCAGGTGTGTGCGGGCGGGATTTGGCAGTGGGACTGCGTGTGGTGGTGGCCCAGGTGTGTGCGGGCGGGTGTGGCAGTGGGACTGCGGTGAGAATGGCGGGATTGGTCCGATGCGTAGGATGTCTCAATAACCAGTGGGGAAGTGGCGCGGGGTACCCAAACATCGATGTGCTCTTATTATTTATATTACTTGACTTGCGTTATTTGGGGAGTGAGCCTTGGTGAGGCCTGGGATGGATAGTTTGCCTTGTTAGTTGTTTGGTTCACTCTTTTCTCACGGGACTTTAGTACGTTCCCCCACTTGTGCACGAGAGTCTTGGTTTTCCCTACTGAGTGTACTTGTATGCTCACCCTACGTTTACTTTCAGGTTTCCAGGAGGACTACCAGGGCTGCGCGGGACCCTATTAGTCGGATAGTTGGAGTTGTCGATGTTGTCGTACCTTTGTTTTCTTTTGGTAATGTACTTGAGAGCTTTCTTTTTCTTTTGTACTTGTACCTTGTTGTAAACTGTTTAAACATGCATGGGGACTTTATTTGGGTTCATTTATATAAACTTGTTTCTTTTCCTTTTTGGGAGGTCGACTTGTCCTTTTTCCCGATCCTAATTAATAAAAAAAGGGTAATGCCTTCCATTTGCGAAAATTTTCTATACCCTTGGTGCTAGTCGCCACTCCGGGACCTATTGAAGGCGGGTTTCGGGGGTCATTATCTCTCCTTCAACATAAAGAAGGAAGGGCCTGGCAATCCGCTGACTCTTCCCTCCTTTTGGTGAAGGCGGGTCGTGACAGAATGGTATCAAAGGCGGGTTGAGAGATAGGACGGAGTCTGGAGTTAGGCACAGTAAGGATTGCATGGTATGGTAAGGCAACAGCGTTGGGTGACCTTGGTGCGTGAATTAGGCCAGGGAGGACCGGCTAGGACACGGGATTTTAGGGCCCCACGTGATCCGATGCAAGGACTCTGGACCTACCGAACGACCAAGTGAGGCCACACTGATTGCAGGGTAGAGACCCTAGGAAAGGTACATGCATCATAAATGACTTGTGTTTTTGTGTTTCTGGGATGTCTTGGGAAATTAAGAATAAATTAAATCTTAATAAGTTTTGAGAACGGTTTTCTTTGCACTACTGGGCTTCGGCATTCCTTGTTTACCTTGCAGTTATGGCACCTGGAAGGCGACCACGTGTGGTACAGGCGATCGAGACTCCTGAGACTACTTTGGCCAATCGGCAGAGAGCTGATCGGGAGGAAGAGGACGACCAGTGGCAGAAGACTCTTCGAGCCTTTCAGTGACAGGCCCTCGAGAAATATGAGGGCAGCACCTCCAACATGAAGACGGAAGGCTGGCTGGAGGAGCTAGTCATAGCCTTCGGCCTGATTCGGGCCCCGACGGAGTACTGGGTTCCTCTGGCGGTTAGCCAGATGCGAGGAGCGGCACGTCAGTGGTGGATGCTTCACCTGGGGAGTAGGAAGGAGTCTGAGGTTGCTTGGGCGGACTTCGAGAGGGAGTTCCGGGTGGAGTTCCTCTCCTCGACAATGAAGGCGGAGAAGAAGCAGGAGCTACTCTCCCTCCAGCAGGGGAGCATGTCCGTGAGGGAACTTGGAATCAAGTTCAAGGACCTCCTGCGTTTTGCTCCGGACCTCTTTCCCGATGAGGAGTCTCGGGCAAGACGTTTGGAGGAGGCGCTCCGACCCTCCCTCCAGTATGCGGTTACCCCCTTTACCCTTCCGACATACTTAGAGGTTCAGAAGAAGGCCGAAGTGGTGGAAAGGATGCACGCTCTAGGAGGACTGTCACGTGAAGGGATCCAGCTGGGACCATCGAAGGGGAAGGCCGTCAGCACCAGGCCTCCGGCATCGGGACCCTCCAGGTTCCGACCCGCAGGGAGCAGGCCGCAGCAGTTTCAGTTTCGATCCCCTGGCCCACGTTCTTTTCCTTCAGGCTCGGGACCACGGTGCTTCATCTGCGGGAGCCCTGGACATATTCGGAGTCAGTGCCCCGATCGGGTGCAGTACAGCAGTGGCAGTCATCCCCAGCGTCCGCCGCAGCAGCAGTTCCCAGCCAGACCCTTCCAGCAGCAGCAGCAGGGACAGCGAGCTCCCGCTCCTCCGCAGACAGACATAGGAGGGGGAGGCCGACCTCAGGGCGCTCCCCAGGGACCTCGACCAGGGCGTGGTCGGGGAGGTGACCGACAGCCGAGGGGCAGGGGAGCTGGGCGTGGACAGTTACACGCCGCAGAAGCAACAGTTCCAGCAGGGCCAGAGGTTGTTCGAGGTACGATCAGTGTATTTAGCACTGTTGCTTATGCTTTGTTCGATACCGGAGCTTCGCACTCCTTTGTTACACCCAGTCTAGCCCGCGCCTTGGGTCTAGATGCCGAGAGACTTCCAGTGCCCCTGGTGTTGAGCACACCAGTTGGAGGTCAGACCGACTTGCTGTTCGTTTGTCGGGGATGTAGACTGATGTTGGGGCCACATCAGTCGGTTAAGGATCTCCTTCTGCTACAGATTCGGCCGTACGATGTCATCCTAGGCATCGACTGGCTATTTTCTGTGTGCGCCGTCATCGACTGTTTCCAAGGGAGGGTGGTGTTCTCCGGTTTGGACGGCCAGCGTGTTACTTTCACCGGCGAGCGGAGCTGTCCGAAGGGAAACAGGAGGGAGGAACCTCTCCTCTCCTTGTTGACCGAACTGACGATCGAATCAACAGATGAGGAAATGGTGGAAGTACCAGAGATCGTTCGTGAATTTGTGGACGTCTTTCCTGAGGAGGTGACGACTCTACCCCCTCGACGTGACATCGAGTTCGGGATAGACCTGCAGCCCGGCTCTCGACCAATCTCGATGGCTCCTTACCGGATGGCACCTTCGGAGCTACGGGAGTTGCGGATACAGATTGACGATCTGATGAAGAGGGGTTATGTTCATCCAAGTGCATCACCGTGGGGTGCCCCAGTCTTGTTCGCAAAGAAGGCAGATGGTGGCCTCAGGTTGTGCATCGATTACAGGAGGCTGAATCAGGTAACGATCAAGAACCGCTACCCTCTTCCGAGGATAGATGATCTTTTCGACCAGCTGAAGGGGGCAGGATGGTTCTCGAAGATCGACCTGCGATCCGGGTACCACCAGCTGAGGGTGAAGGATAGCGACGTCCCGAAGACGGCGTTCAGGTGCAGGTATGGTCACTTCGAGTTCGTGGTCATGCCCTTTGGTGTTACGAACGCCCCGGCCGTGTTCATGGGGCTTATGAACTCCATCTTTCGGGAGTACCTGGATCGGTTTGTGGTGGTGTTCATCGACGATATCCTGATCTATTCAAAGTCAGAAGAGGACCATGCAGAGCACCTGAGGACGGTTTTAGAGGTCCTCCGACAGCACCAGCTCTATGGGAAGTTGTCAAAGTGCAAGTTCTGGGCACGAGAAGTGCACTTACTCGGACATGTAGTGTCTGAGCAGGGAGTAGCAGTCGACCCATCAAAGGTTGAGGCAATTGTTTCTTGGGAAGCACCCAAGAATGTGGCGGAAGTTCGGAGTTTCCTCGGACTGGCGGGCTACTACCGGAGATTCGTACCCAACTTCTCCCGGGTAGCAGCCCCTTTGACGGCTTTGACCAAGAAGGACCAGGTTTTCATGTGGAGCGAGCAGTGTGAGTCGTCCTTTAGCTACCTAAAAGAAAAACTGGTTAGTGCCCCAGTGTTGAGATTGCCAGAAGAAGGGATGGCCTATGAGGTATTCTGTGATGCTTCGGGACAGGACCTGGGGTGCGTATTGATGCAGCGACAAGGGGTGATCTCTTACGGGTCCAGGCAGCTACGCCCCCATGAGCGGAACTATGCCACCCATGACCTGGAGCTTGCAGCGGTAGTGTTCGCATTAAAGCTGTGGCGACATTACCTCTTTGGGGAGAGCTTTGTGGTCTTCACCGATCACAAAAGCGTGCGCTATATCTTCTCCCAGCGTGACTTGAACTTGCGACAGCGGAGGTGGGTCGAGTTTCTCCAGGACTACGACTTTGAGATCTCATACACTGAAGGTAAGGGAAACGTTATGGCCGATGCCCTGAGCAGGAAGCCGCATCAGGAGGTGGTTAGGGAATCTGCTGATGCTTGGAAGGCGATGGGGGAGTTGGCTGCCTTACACTTGGATGCAAGGATGGAAGGTACTAGAGGCTGTTTGTTTCAGATGACGGTACAGTCCTCTTTGTTGCAGCAAGTGGAAGAGTCTCAGTGGGGAGATCTTGAGGTGGAAGTGTTGCGGGATCGTATCGATCAGGGGAACGCCCCGGAAGGATGGTCGGAGGACAGCCGACGTCGGATGCTCTTTCATCGGAGGTTGTTTGTTCCAGAGGTGATGCGTGATGAAGTCCTTCGTGAGTTCCATAGCTCAGCCTTGGCAGTACATCCGGGTGTTTCGAAAATGTACCAAGGCCTGAGGGGACAGTTTTGGTGGCCCGGGGTGAAACGGGCAGTGGCAGAGTTCGTGGCTAAATGCCTGGTGTGTCAGCAGGTGAAGGCTGAACACCGTGTTCCTGGTGGTCTGTTGCATCCTCTAGATGTTCCCGAGTGGAAGTGGGACGACGTCTCGATGGACTTCGTCACGGGACTACCCAGAGCTCAGGGCGGGCATGATGCTATCTGGGTAGTGGTGGATCGATTGACAAAATCTGCTCACTTCTTGGCTATCAAGGAGTCAGGACCCGTGAGTACCTTAGCACAGAGGTACGTGGATGAGGTGGTGCGTTTGCATGGAGTTCCGAAAACGATCGTCTCAGATCGGGACACTCGATTCACCTCACGAGTCTGGAAGGGGTTACAGCATGCTTTTGGCACCCAACTACGCCTTAGCACTTCTTTTCACCCTCAGACTGATGGGCAGATAGAGCGGACTATCCAGACCTTGGAGGACATGCTGCGAGCATGTGTTCTGGATTTCGTAGGATCATGGGTACGACACTTGCCTTTAGTAGAGTTTGCCTACAACAACAGTTTTCACTCTACTATTGGCATGGATCCTTTTGAGGCTTTGTATGGAAGACCATGTCGTTCACCCTTATGCTGGGCAGAGGTTGGTGAGACTGGTACTCTTGGACCAGAAGTAGTGCAGAGCACCACGGAGAAAGTCCAGCTAGTGCGGGAGAGGATGAAAGCAGCTCAGGATCGGCAGAAATCTTATGCTGATCGTCGGAGGAGGCCCCTGAAGTTCGAGGTGGGAGATCATGTGTTTTTGAAGGTTTCCCCTCGACGGGGGCAGCGGAGGTTCGGAAAGGGGAGTAAGCTCTCCCCTAGGTTCATCGGACCTTTCGAGGTGCTAAGGCGAGTTGGCGAGGTAGCATATCAGCTGGCCCTACCACCTCAGTTGGAGAGGGTCCATGACGTCTTCCATGTCTCCCATCTTCATCAGTACTTACATGATGACTCTCATGTCATCGACTGGGGAGAGCTAGATGTGGGAGGAGACGCGACCTTCGAGGAACGGCCAGTCAGAATCGAGGATCGCAGGGAGAAAGTGCTCCGTGGACGAACCGCCGGCCTGGTTCGTGTGTTGTGGAGACATGGCGGCCTCGAAGAGAGCACGTGGGAGAGGGAAGCACAGATTCGTGCCCAATACCCCGAGTTGTTCTGAGCTTTGAACCTTTGGTGCCTGTTGTGACAGAACGTTTGACCTTTTTGTCTATGAAATGTGCTAGTTCCTTTCCTCTGTTATGTGTGGAAAGCCCCGGCTAAAGGGAAGGGGAAACCCGACCCCTAATCAGGACGCATTAAGGTGGATTCGATTAAACCCGTGCGGGCGAGTCAGTGCCGCCCAAAGCGGATAATATCTTGACATGGGGGAGGGGAACTCCCCAAACCCACATGATCGGGTGGTTTGGCGTGGTGTGTTGCTTGGTTCTTGACAGGGAGTGTTTTCAATTAGCGGGGGTCCACTCCTAAGAGGTATCTTCGAAGATGGTTGTTCGGATCCTCTCTTTCCTTCTGGTTTGTTTTGATTCTCGGGGACGAGAATCGTTTAAGAGGTATCTGATGTGATGACCCAGACCCCCCTTGGTCCCTTCCTTTGCCAAAAATCCGGTTTCCTTGTGGGGTACCGATCGATGAGACCGATCGGTGTGACCGATCGGTGAGACCGATCAGTGAGACCGATCGGTGCGACCGATCGGTGAGACTGATCGGTGAGACCGGCCGACGTCGGCCGGCCTTGCCAAGTTGTTCCAGTAACGTTCCTTTTTCGCAAATAGGGTTTTAAACCCTATTCTGCCTTGTTAAAAATGTCTTGGGAATCCGAAACGCGCACAAAGGTTTTAATTAAATGCTTCATTAATTCATGGGTCGGTTAAAACCACCCAGTGCCATTAATGATGAGTCAAGCCACGTGGTCAACCCACGACTCCTTCGTCTTCCGTGGTTTTGTGTTTCATCTCAACCGTCCCCAGCTCTTATAATTAAGGGTTAGGCCGTGGTTTTCCCCCTTCTTCGATCGTGGCTCTTCTGGTGCATCGGGACCGCCGCGTCGTTATCCGTAAAGTTCCACGCCCCCGACCTAAACGTCGATCATCTATCAACAGGTAGGGAATTTCTCTCGTCTCTCATTTTTGTGTATCATGCGGGGTGGGTGCTACTTTGTTCCTATGGAATTGGTTGAACCAAACCCTAATGAAGATAATAAACGAAGTTCTAAAGGAAGAAGGGGAAGGGGTTGTGATCGTTGTTATGCTTTATCTTGTGATCATCCCTTTTGTTGTACTGGTTTATGTTTCCTGAAAAGTGAGGCCGTTGGTGGTCGTGTGTGTGCACTTGAATCCCCTCATGATGTTTTAAATGGGTTGCTGAAATTGTGAACTCCTGCTGTGAAATCGGTTAACCACGTATATCCGGCTAAATAATTGAAAGCACCAGGACCGGCCCTTCTGTGTTAACTCCCGGTTAGAACACACGGATTTTGAAATCATGGAGTGTGTTAAATCGTTTAAATCTGAAAATCCCTGACATGTGTTGGTAGTGGTTAGTGGTTGATTTCCCTTCGGGCCGTTTGCTGGAAATGTGGGAGGGGATGGGATCCCCTGTTCTTTTTATACTCTCGGTGGCTGTGTGAATTTGGGGGATGGGATCTCCTGTTGGCATGGTTTCAGTGGTTGTGAGTTTTTATCACGAATTGGGGAGAGATCCAGTGTTGGCAGAACCGAGTGTGAGTGTTTTGGTTGATCTATGCTTTGACGTTTTCTTTGGTTATGCTTATGGTAGTTGCCCAGTAGTGCTTAAAATTAATTGAACATTTTGACTGAACGTGAAACAAGAATGGGACAAATGGTTTTGTGGGCAAGGGTCGTGAATCGTGACTCGGACGCTGTGGTATTGTGTTCTGTAGGTTGGCTAGGAAAACCTAAGTTTTGGGTGAGTGTTTGTTACCTATATCTATACTTGTAGCTTTGTGTTTCTTATTCGCGCCCCACCCAAGTTGAGCACTTAGTGCCGAACACCCCCATTTATGGGGGAAGGGTGTTTTTCCCAACACTATACTTAGTGGCTGGTTATTAGCTCCTTTTCTGCTCCCTTTCCCGGATAGCCCAAGTACCTTCGGGCAGGCTGTGATGGCCTGAAGTCCATTATTAGCCCAAGAACCATCGGGCAGGGTGTTGTGGTGGTTGGCCAGGTGTGTGTGGCAGGTGGTTTCCCAAGTGTCTTCGGGATGAGGCCCAGGTGTTTCGGGCGTGGCAGTGGATCCTTTAGCCCAGGTGTCTTCGGGCGTAGCGGTGGTTGTTCTGGCCTAGGTGTTTGCAGGCATGGTTACTTGTGACAGTTGAGGCCCAGGTGTGTGCGGGCGGGATTTGGCAGTGGGACTGCGTGTGGTTGTGGCCCAGGTGTGTGCGGGCGGGATTTGGCAGTGGGACTGCGTGTGGTGGTGGCCCAGGTGTGTGCGGGCGGGTGTGGCAGTGGGACTGCGGTGAGAATGGCGGGATTGGTCCGATGCGTAGGATGTCTCAATAACCAGTGGGGAAGTGGCGCGGGGTACCCAAACATCGATGTGCTCTTATTATTTATATTACTTGACTTGCGTTATTTGGGGAGTGAGCCTTGGTGAGGCCTGGGATGGATAGTTTGCCTTGTTAGTTGTTTGGTTCACTCTTTTCTCACGGGACTTTAGTACGTTCCCCCACTTGTGCATGAGAGTCTTGGTTTTCCCTACTGAGTGTACTTGTATGCTCACCCTACGTTTACTTTCAGGTTTCCAGGAGGACTACCAGGGCTGCGTGGGACCCTATTAGTTGGATAGTTGGAGTTGTCGCTGTTGTCGTACCTTTGTTTTCTTTTGGTAATGTACTTGAGAGCTTTCTTTTTCTTTTGTACTTGTACCTTGTTGTAAACTGTTTAAACATGCATGGGGACTTTATTTGGGTTCATTTATATAAACTTTTTTCTTTTCCTTTTTGGGAGGTCGACTTGTCCTTTTTCCCGATCCTAAATAATAAAAAAAAGGGTAATGCCTTCCATTTGCGAAAATTTTCTATACCCTTGGTGCTAGTCGCCACTCCGGGACCTATTGAAGGCGGGTTTCGGGGGTCATTATCTCTCCTTCAACTTAAAGAAGGAAGGGCCTGGCAATCCGCTGACTCTTCCCTCCTTTTGGTGAAGGCGGGTCGTGACAGGTAGTCTGCACTTCCACAAATGAAATTATAGCGTTAGCCCATAATGGAAACCATAAAGCTATGATATAAATGGAAAATACCGAAGCATAATGATAACATAAACATAATATATATCATATATAAATATAGTTCCATCATAATTTCCACAATGAGAGGATATTGGAGATATTTGAAAAATCATCGTATCGTGAGGCAGTAGTTCACCGTCCACAGAAACATTATGTTCATTACCAATTAGATTGATGTGTGTGTAAGCGTAGCTTAAATTCATCTCATAACAACATCCTAGTATATTGATTATACTGGGTTTTTATAAAAAAAAGTAATAAAAAGAGCTTAGTTGGATGGATATGTAAAATAAAATAAAATAACTTAAGAAAAAATGTTACCATTAAATTGGGTAACTCCCATTGGTTTGAACCAAAAGGTTTGCTTGAAGTGTCTTATTCATTAGGTAAGGATTCTAGGAATAATATAAGGATGTACGGATCCTATTTAAGTAGATGTTGGATGAAACAAGGGGATTGAGTAGTGTGATTAATGGGTTAGAAATGGTGTCCTTTTATAAGGGTGAGGTGGGGCTCTTTAGGAATGATGTAAAATATTATTTTATTACAAACTTATATTCGGGTTAAAAAAACAAAAATTATAAAATTATAATATAAGATGACTCATGTTCAAAATAAAATCATCCAAAAATAATTTTACATGTTTTGGATATTGTTTTAATATTTATAATCTTATTTATTTAAATCATCCATTAATGAGGTAAACATTACCTCATTATTGTACCATAAATAATTTTATTTATTTGATGTAACAAAATTATAAAACAAATATCATGATGTAACGTTTTATCTACAAAATTAATATTTATAGTCCACGATATAACTCATATAACCATATGAATAAATTGTTTTACTAAAAGATATTTGATTATGACATTTTTGTCTTTACTTTATTTTAATTAAAATAAAGTTTCATTATCAATCTCATTTGGCTCCATGGGGTCACAAAAAAGACTGAAGGATGAATTTGGTCGGAAATGTATCAAACAATAGAATTTAGACAGATTTTAGGGTAATTTAATATCATTATAATATTATTTTTTCCCCTTATTTACTAGATTTACCATTTAACCATGGAAATTAAATTATTTACTGAAATAAATAATTAAAATGGATAAAAATAAAATTTTCCTATTTACAAAATTTGAACCCCATGATTCAAAATATTTAATCCAATTTTCCAAATTCAAAACATAGAATTGTTGGAAATGAATTTAAAATTAATTCTTGATCTCATAACAAAAAGCATGTATTAATGAAATAATAACTATCAAAAGATTTACAAATTTTTATGCAAATTTCAAAGTGAAATTACTTCCAATCAAAAACAAATTGTATTAAATTGTATGAAAATAATCTAATTACACTTTAAACCCATTTAAGAAAAAAATATAACAATATAAATAGATTAGATTAAAAGGAATTTCTGAATTAAAATACACTTTTTTACTATTCATTAAAAAAATGCATTTTATTAGAAAAAAAACAAATTTTAATCAATGTAAATTTTTTTATCCCCATTATAAATAATAACATTATTTGGTCTAATATAACATGTAAAATTGAACAAATCTATATTTAAAGGGGTACTCTATCAAAAGGTGGTAAATAAACCTTTCAATGAATATTAGAGTAATTATTCATAAAATGGGATTATTTCTTATTTTAAGCCTCTAATAATTATTGGATAAATGTTAAAACATTTATAAAACATGTATATTCATATTATATTTAGTTATTCCCATTCCCATAAATACAATTGTTAGGAATTAACTACCTTTTAAAATAATATTATATTATTATTTTTCAGAATAACCGAATGTTGTGTACAATGTTTGATTTCAAAGAAACCAATTGTGGCCTATAAGGTATGAAATCAAACTTATCATCCCTTTTAAAATAAAATTAATATTTTTTTCACAAATATTAATAAATATGAAAATGTATTATTTCTTTTTTTGCCTCCGAAATAACACTTATATTGATATTTTTCACATTATTGCATTGTGATGAGAAACAATATGAGCAATAAATTCTCTATGGTATGATTTTATGATGTTTTTATTCCACTAATTATATCTCATAAAGTAATATAATGTATAAATTTAGTAGGGAATGATTTATTTAGGTCTCTTATAGTGTTTGAATGTGAATTGAGTAGGCATTCTTATCAATGTGGAAATGATATACTAAGGATTTTTATGATATACATCATAGTATATTTGTACTAAAAATGTAGTGTTATAAGAATTCATATGGCAGTCAGTTAACCATTTAATGATAAGGTATTTTCCTTAACAATTCATGAAAATTAATTAATGTAATGAATGATGAATTAGGTAAACATTTCTCAAATATGTATATGATTTTATTACATTACTCGAGTTTGAATGGGATAATCCCATCTATTCAAGGCCATAAATAATTTCCATTAATGGATTTATGGTAATTGGTCTATAGTGTTTTAAGGTATTTTGAAATATATGTTTATCACTGATTGCTGGTTGGATTTTATGGGACTAGGTCAGTGTGATGTTCTATATTTTTAGGCCTTATAGTGTGGATAATGGGGTAGGTCTATAGGGGTGGTTCTGAGCTATTATTATGAGTATTTATATTCATGGGATATTGAATATCAATCTTTTACCTTTTTATATGGCTAGTAGTTGTGAACATATCGATTAATGTTCTTTTTAAACCCAAATGGTTAGATAATATGGGGTCTATTATTAGTGTTTTTATATATTAATTATGAGACATATTTTTAAGATAAACACGTAATTTGTGAAATAATACATTAAATTTGTATGGAGAATATACATCAATTCATGTAGTTGTTATTGATTTAGATCAAGGAATGTTGTTTTAATTGGTCTTTAGAGATGTCTACAATATTAGTGGGAGTATATTAATGTGATTGTGGAATTAGGGGCAATATCAATGAATCAAATAATATGGAAATATTATACTCATATGAAGGTATCTAGGTGTTTCTTTTTTGTCATAAGAGTCACAAACAAATTTTGTGTAACATAATTTTTCATTTTTATATAGGGGAAAAGTTTATTTTGGTAATGTTAGTTCACCATGGAATTTATAAAATCATTCAACATGTGATTAAGCATGGTTAATGTAAATTTTTGTTTTATATAACTTTTAAAAAAGGGTTAATTATTTTATAAGGATAGGGTTTTTTGGTATGTTTTAATTCAGATGATTAAGTTAGTGGATATCACCATTTTATCTATAAGTTAATAAAGAGGATATAGTGGCTTTGAATTACAATGGATGGATTTGAGGTTAAGAGAAATTTAAGAATTATTCTTTATAATGAAAAATAATATTGTGTAGATTTTCTAATGAACTGTATTATTACCTATTAGTTAATTATTAAGGAATAAAGTATGAGGATGATTGATATGATATTGTGTTTAAATTTTATGAAATTTATTTATGATGTGACTTTTGGAAAAGATTATCATGGTAAAATTTCATGTTCAAATTTGATAGAGAAAATTGTATATAACTTGTTGAAATTGTAATGTTTCATTCCTGGGGATGTAACTTATTGTTATATAATAGAAACCATAAAATACTTATAAGGATTCCATTAAAACTCTAGTGGTGTAGAATTTTTAATGATATATTACTCTACAATTAAGAGCATGATGATAGTCTTCAAGAATCCCTGTGGCCCATTAAACATTCACGAGATCCACCATGAGTCCCGTGTACGAGCCTAACCACCCACATACATTAGGATTTATTTAATATTTTTAGGGTTTTATAAACCCCCCTTAGTGGGTTTAATTTAAAGGGTGTATAAATAGAGGAAGTGAGATCTCACTTTCCTCTCTCTCTTTCTCATAAATTGTCTTCAAATATTATTTGTTTTTTCAGGATTATTCATCACATAGATTTATTGTATAAAATCATTATCATCAATTCATATTACCAATTTCTTATTTTTCTTTTGATTCTTAATTTTTTTAGTGAAATAGACCTCAGTTAAATGATAAGTGAGCTATATTTTTCGCACATCCATTGAATTTATATAATCATATTTCATAAAATATAAGAGATAAACTATAACAATATTTTTCATTATTTAACACTGACAAATTATTTATTACCTAAACAATCTCTTAATAAAACTCCAAGGATTGATAGGTCTAGTGTCAGAGGAAATTACGAACATTACATAATAACATAGAACATACAACAAAATATATTTACTGAAATATTATTTTACAAGAACACTAAATTCCTTCACACTTGACATTGAATTGGATAACCCGAGGACATGTATGAGAAAAGGGTCAGCTATAAATCCGAGTAAGGTAGTAAAAAAGGCCTAAAATTAAAAATATCATAAATTTTAGGAAATAAGAATATCAATGGTGTACAAGAGAAATGTGAACATAATGGCATGATATATCATGATTATCCTAACATAGAGATTTTTCTACGACAATTAACATGATATTAGCATTTTACAAGGATCATTGCACATGGAGCACGAGTAAACCATCATTTCACTTGAATTAGCATGTGTAAACCCTCATTACACTTTAATTAGAATGTGTAATCCCTAATTTAGATTGAATTATTATTATTCTATTCTATACCAAATAAATTATAGTGCTATCAGGGCACACCCTTCTTAATCATTTCATTTCATGCATAAGTGTGCCACAAGGATCATATAACAAGGATTCATTAAACATCATCATTTATTCCATGATAAAAGAATATGTAATTAATAAATCAAACATTATAATAAATAATTTAATGTTCATAATGATTAATAACCATTATAGAAAAACGAGGGTGGTATTCACTACACAATGACATTGGCTTGGAAAATCGCGGTGCAATTTCAGCAGCATAACGACGAGACATGAGAATTCATCAAAAATGGTTGATTAAAGAGAAATAGGTGTCCCATAATATTTAATTGAAATTTAAAACATGGGTTCATATAGATACAATTCCCAATATATGTATAGTAATTTAGATTCCTAATACAAAATAATTGATTGATTGCAAGTGAGGAGAGAGAAATCACTTACAAAATATTGACATGGTAACAGGTGTACATTGGAGGCATTAATGAGAGAGGAAGGGGTAACTCATAATTACAAAATAAGGAGAGAATTATGGTGGAGGTTTGAAAACATACCCCAAAAATTTTAATTAAAAACATAAGAGTATAATAATATAATGTCATTTGGAAAATAATGAGAGAGGAAGAAATTGCATACTTGGAAGTGTGATACCAATAGATTGGGAGAGGCTTGAGAGATTCTCCATGGGAGCTGGGGAGAATTGGGTGGAAATTATTGATATAAGGACAGGTTACATAGATACTCACAGGGTTTTTAGTGAAGATAAGTGAGATAATGTGTGGGTTTATACAGGAAAATAGAGGGAATTCACTATTATTTAGCTGTTATACACTACACATTAAACTAATCAAACCCACTGACAAACCAATGGTTTTTGAACATGTTTCTTTATCCAAATGTGATAGGAAAACATTCTTTTATATTTCCAATGGCTTAAATTATTAAAATATTATGCTTTCTTATGTGCAGTTGAGTCACACTCTAAAAAAAATCATTTCAAAATGTTAAAATTAATTATAAGACTTGAAGGGTCCACTAAGGATTTGTAAAATAAATCAATTAGACAAAAAGTAAAATTATTTTAAAGGAAAAACATATATAGGACGAAAATTTCATTTACGGTATTTTATTACATCAATATTGGGTCATTAGGAAGTCACAATCACATTATATATTTAAACTGTATTTAATGTTTACCCAAAAATTCAACTGTCTCAGAAAATTATGAAAAATTTTCCATTGGATAATTTTAACGTCCTAATACAAAAAATAATATTCATTTTATGTAAATAATTTTTTAAATATATGAATTTTTACATTTATAAAAATACACATTTATCCAAAATTCATGGGTTTTGACAAAAGGTACATTATAACCTTTATAAAAATTACAATTGTATTAGTAAATTTTTTAAAATAATTTATATTTAACAAAAATTAATTTGGTAATAATATTTTATGAAAATATTATTTAATTCATAATTACACAAATTCATAAAAATAGATTTGTTAATTGAGTATTAACTAAAAAATACTATTCGTGCTAAAAAACTATTTACAATGTAACAATAATAAAAATAATATATATTCTCTATAAAAAATATTGAACATAATCAAAGTTCAAGGGTATTGTTACATAACCCCTTATAATACCCACATATAACTTAGGGGTAAGGTGGGCGATGGTGATAGACTCTTGGGGTGGCATGAATAAAATCACTTGGGTGGTAATGTATATAAACTTCTACATCTCCCATAAGAAGTCCTTTTTGATATTAACATATTGAAGATAAGATTGGGATTGGTCAAGAACAGATCCCAATGACATCACCTCATTTTTGATCTCCAAGAAATGGACTTCGTACGAAGAAATTATACTTAATGAGGCCATCTCTTCCTTTGGTTAAGTAAATTGGATTTGTTAAATCCCTGTATTTATACTAATCATATGATCACTATTCAATGTCTATATTACCAAAGGTATCAATTCATTAATTTATATAAAAATCATAACTCATAAAACCATGGAAGTGAATAGGTTTTATATAAGCATTTCAAATAATAATAAATTTAAATATATCACCAGTAATTTTAATTAATAAAATTTTGGGTCGTTACAATCTTCCTCCCTTAATAAATTTTTCCCTCAAAATTTATTCTTCACACACTAAAACAGATGTGGTTAAATCTTCTTCATCACTTCCTTGGATTCTCACATTGCCTCTACAAACTTATTGTTGCACCACATCACCTTGTCAACGAGCATTATCTTATTCCATTGTACTTATTCCCTATGATATAATATCTTCATAGGCTTCTTTTCATAGTAGAGATCATTCTACAATGGTACCACCTTTGAATTGAGTACATGCAAAGGATCAGGAATGTAATTTATCGAGAGTTATACATGGAATACATCATGTACTTGATATATGTTCGGTGGGAGTGTTATTCGATAGGCCACTACTCCAATGAGATCAAGGGTGTCAAAAAGGCCGATGTATATTGGACTATTATTTCCCCTCTTCACAAATATCATAACTATATTCCATGATGATATGTGTTGGAATAAAATTTCTCTAACAAAAAACTCTAGGTCTCATCGACGATTATCAACATAGATATTTTTCAACTATGAACATATTTAATGTACTGCTCGATGGTATTAATCTTCTCTATAATTTCATCGACCATTTTAGGACCAAAGATTTTTCTCTCCCCAACTTCATCTCAACATGAAGGTGTTTTCCACATCTTCATATGAAGGGCTTCATAAGAATCCATTTGGATACTTGAGTAAAAGATGTTATTGTAAGAGAAATCAACTAGTAGAAGATGTTGATCCCATCCTATTTTGAAGTCCATTGATAATTATCTCAAAATGTCCTCAAGTGATGGGATAGTCTTCTCATATTGGCTTTATGTTTGTGGATGATAATTTGTACTGATGTTTAGATTAGTATTCAACACATGTTGATGTATCATCCATAAATTAGAGATGAATCATGGATCTCAATCGGATACAATAGATAGTGGAACTACATGAAACCTTACAAATTCTCTAATATATATTTGTACTGGTTCATAAAATGAGTAATACTCTAGAATTGTAATGATGTGTTCAGTCTTTGTAAGATGATCCACAAAAACCCAGATAGATTTGATTCCTTTGGAAGTCCTCATAATTCCAGTGATAGACTCCATGATGATGTTTTCCCATTTCCATTCTGGTATAGATAATGGTTGCATCATCCCCTTATACTTCCCCCTCTCATCCTTCATTTGTTGACATACCAAGTACATTGATGTATAATCAGTGATAAAATTCTTCATGTAATCACTCCAATAATGCTCTCGAAGATCTATATACAACTATTTGTTTCCTGGGTGAATGGAGAAATTCTAACTTTGTGCATAATCCCAAAGTTCCTTCTTTTACTATGGATTTGCTGGAACACATAAACTTGTCCCAAATCTCAAATTTCCTTCTTCATTAACATTGAAATCCAAAAATTTCCATTTTCTTATTGTTTCCACTTTCAATTTAATTCCCATATCATCATTTTGATCATCCTTTAACCATTATAAATGAGACGGTTGATCAATCATTTATGAATGGACTGATGATGTTCCCTTCTTTATAATTTCCATTTATATCTTAATAAAATATAAATAGACTAGATCCATTTCAATTCACATTAATGATAGAATCGATGGGTCCTTTCTACATAGAGCATTTGCCACCTTGTTCTCTATCCGACGGTGGTAATGGATTGTGTCGTCATAGTCCTTGATCATCTCTAACAATTTTCATTGGTACATGTTCAACTCTTTCTATGTGATTATATTGTTGAGGCTTCTTTGATCTATGTATATTTCACAGAAGACCCCAAATAGGTAATGTAGCTATATTTTTAAAGTGAAGATTACTACAACAAACACCAAATAATGTGTTGGATAGTTTTTCCCATGAACAGTCAATTTTGATGAATCATAGGCAAAAAATTTTCCATTAAGCATAAATATACATCACAATCCCTTCTTTGACACATCACTGAATACCACAAATATTTCTCTAGTTTTGGGTAGTGTGATCATGGGTGCAGCGACAAACCTCTATTTCAACTACATCAAGCTATCTTCACATTCATCAATCTAATAAAAATTTACTTCGTTCTGAGTTATCTTGGTAAGAGGGATGGAAAATCGTGATAAATTTCAGAAAAATCGTCAATAATATCTATCTAACCCCAAGATGTAATGGATATCCTTTGCCGATATTGTCTTCATCCATCTTTCAATTGTAGCTATATTGTATTCATAACCATATATCTCATTTATTGTGATTATATGACCCAATATTGATACATCCTTCAAACACAACTCACATGTGATGTACTTTTCCTAGAGCTTCTCTATTCCCAAGGTATCTAGTAATGTTCTTATATGCTCCTATTTCAATACCTTGGTTTTGGAGTATGTTAGATTATCATATATAAATAATACCCATGATTTGGCAAGACAATCCCTAGATAATCTATTAATCGGGCCAATGAAAAATTCTAGAGAATTAGTGAGTCTAAAAAGTGTTAATATGAATTCATAGTGCTCGTACCTTATACGAAAATCATTCTTGGGGATATCCTCCTTTTTCACCCTCACATTGTAATATCCCAACTGCAAATCCACCTTGAAGAATTATTGTTCTCTACGTAGATGATTTACCAATTTGTTAATTCAAGGCAATGAATACATGTTATTTATCATGATTTTGTTGAGCTCAAATTAATCAATGAAAAGGCACATTAACCATCCTTATTCTTAACAAAGAGGACGAGTTAAACCCATGGTAATAAACTTGGGAATATAATCCCTTTATCCCGATTCTCAAGTAGTTTTTTATTCATCTCCTCATGTTCCACTATAGCCATTCTATACATTGTATTTGATATTGGAAAAGAAATAGGTATAATATCAATCAAGAATTCAACAAATATTATAGGAGGAAGATCAAACAATTGATTAGAAAACACTTTAGTGAATTCACACACAATAGTAATGTCTTTTTGGATGGTTTCATCCTTATACTCAATCATTTAAGAAAGATAAACATTCTCATAGGACAATAATATCCATTCTTTGGATGATTTTTCTAAATAAGATGCATCATCCTCCATGCTATTATATAGAATTGGGGGTCATTTCTCGATATGTGGAGTGATTTCCCTCTCACTACATTTTATGTTGGCTCTATATAACTAACTCTATTTTATGCCATGAATTTCCTAAAATTACACCAAATGGATTATGACGATGATATGTAGGATGTTCGAACCACAAATTGTGAAAGGGTAGGATTTATATTCTTGTTTTGCAATGATTGCATCATATTCCTTTCTCAACGTCATTTTTACTTCTTTGATTTATGGTGGTGTTGTGATTGTTCTACAAAAAATTCAGGATATAAATGAATATGTAGATCTCGATTTAAAAATGTATGATCTTTATTCTTGAACACATGACAAGTGTACCTATCACAACATTGTTTTCAGGGTTCTATTTTGTGGTAGTAATGGCAATAGATATCCCTTGCATCCATGGAGGATTTTGGTTTCCTCTAAGAACCATTGGCTTCAGGCACTGGTTTTCCAAGTGCCCTGGTTATTTATAGTTAAAGCAATGAAAAATTTGTTGACAGTCAAATAGAGTATTCATCTCTTCTGACATAGTCTCATTTTTTTATTTTAGGAATTTAATGGCCAGGTTCCCTTCTCTTCTACACCTAAATCATTTTCCCAAATCCTTCATGAATTTTTTTGGTGATTTTTTCAACACCATTGGCAAGTGGGGTGCTAAATTTTCATAGCACCATTGGGTTTATCCATCAGATCACTATAATTAAAGAACACCTTACAATTTTTATCCCCATGATACATCTAAGTTTCTTCGATCTCCATTTAAACTATGAGGGCACATCAAACAATTTCGTCACACCTATCCAAGTCATGGATAGCTAGAGATTTTCGTAAGCTAGGATTTATTCCCCCAAATTAGCAGTCAAATTTAGATTCAGTGGTAACAAAAAACCCGAGGGAATATCAATATATAATTTTGTATTTTTTGGAATCAACGTATTTTTTTATAAGTTTAAGGAATTCCCCTTCCATCATAAGTCGAAGGGTGCGAGGAAAATATTTATTGAAAATAATTTACTATAAATCTTTCCACTCAAACGCCTAGATCTCCTTCTTAGGTTTCATATTTTTTATCAATGTCCAGTATTGATCAGCCTCACCATCTATACAATAATGTTATAGATGAACCTTCTCTTCTTCATAACATTGGATAATGGAGAAGATCTTTTCAATGGTTTTGATCCATTGTATGATAATTGAGGGATCAAATGATCAATTAAAATTAGGTGGCCATTGTCTTGTGAAGCTCTTGATTAGTACTTGTTATTTTATAGGGGGTTAACATTTGTCTTGACCCTTGTTTGTATTCAAAACATGTGTTAACTGAGATATAATAATGAAAATTATTTCTATTTCCACTCCCATCATATTGGGCATCTCATTTGAATAGTCATCACAATTATATTCACATCAGTTGTTAGCTCGAGTACTCCTATTACTAGCCACTGGCTGGAATAAAAGGAATTTTAGGGGTAACACATATAGATAAATATAATGAAGAAAATATAAGAAACATAAATTACTTTTATTCCCTTAACTTATGAATTATTAGGCTTCAATCTATGTTATCCATGATATTTTTCCCAACATATATTATGAGGTGATTTGTTTTATATTCCCTTACTAATGGTTCGTCCTAATATTATGAATTTACAAAAGAATATCAACCGAGAGTGTCATAACCAAGATTGAATCCAGGCACATTTTCATTTTCCAGTTACCATTCAAGTCTAACTCCATGAAGTGTTTTTGGGGTTTACCCCTAGATACATCTGAGAGAGAGCCGCCTATACCTATTCGTATAAAGACATGGATGTATTTTCTTGTCAAATGACTTACTAAATACTCACCACAATTTTGGGATGTTTTTATTATACATAGTATAATCCCTAACGCTTTCTTGAGGGATTTCTAATAATAACTTCCAAAATATGGAAACTTCCCTCTGATACCAACTATACCAACCCTTCTATATATTACACACTTAAAAATGATTTATTAAATTTACATGCTCTTAAAAAATAAATAAGGATCGATATGAATAATGTCTTGGTAAATTAGAAATATTAAATAACTACATAGAAAATAAAACCCAACATCTTTACTGACAATATCTTTTACCTAACCCCAACATTCCTTCATACTTAGAATTGCATGGGATAACCAAAGTACATACATAAAAAAGGGTGAGCCATAATGACCAGTATTAGTGTAAGAAAGGAATAACATGAATAATATAGTACATGTTAGGAAATAGGTATATCAATGGAGCATAATAAAAATATGAACATGAAGGAATAATATATAATTATTATCATAACATTGAAATGTGGAAACAACATCTAACATGATATTTTCATGAGCCAATGATCAATGCACATGGAGCATAAGTAAACCATCAGTGAACATGAATTATCATGAGTGAACCCTCATTTCAAAAGAATTAGCATGATTAAACCCTCATTTCACTTTTCGTATCATGATACTAATCGTTACCCCATGTGTTGGTGTGTTATTAGGTCACACCCTTCTTAATCATTTCATTTCATGAAAAAATGTGACACATGGATCATATAACATGGATTCATTAATAATAGTCACTTATTCCAGAATAAAGGAATTTTTAATTAATAAATGGAACTATATAATAAGTATATAAATATCAATAATAGTGAATACCCTTGATAGTGAACTCTGTATTGTTTTCACTACATAGTGACGTTGGCTTGGAAAATCATGCTGCAATTTTGGATGCATAACCATGTAACCAATGAATTGATAAAAAATGGTTGATGATATAGAAATGGGTGTCTCATCATATGTAAATTATATTTAAATTAGGTGGTGGGGTCATATAGATACATTTACCAATATATGTAATAAAACAAAGTTTTATAATACCAAATAATTGCTTGAATGCAAATGAGGACAGAGAAATCCCATACAGAATTTATGCATGGTTACAGGTGTACATGGGAGGAATTAATGAGAGGGAAAGGGTTATATAATAAATCAAAAATAAATATGGATGTTTGGGGTATGTGAGAAATCATACCCAAAAATTTTTAATTGAAAATAAAATTGTATGACAACATAATGAAATTTCGGTAAAAATGAGGGACGATGAAATCCCTTACATGGAAATGTGAACCCAATGGCATGGTATAGGCTTAAGAGAGGCTTTATGTGAGAATGGGGCATTGTGGGAGGATTTTAGAGATATGGTTGAATGTTATGGATGTGCTACAAGGTTTTTGAGTAACAGGAAGAGGGAGCATGGGTGGGTTTATATTGGAAAAGAGAGGGAATTCATTATTGTTTAGGTTTTGGACACTATAAATTAAACTAATAAAAAAACAAAACCATGGTTATGACCATGGGGTTTTTTAAAGGGTAGTGGAAAACATAGTTTTATAAGTCTAATGAACTAAATTTTGAAAATATTATGCTTGCTTATGTAGCGGTGAGTCACTCCCTCAAGAAATTCATTTTAAAAAGATAAAATGTTTTATATGACTTGGTGGATCCACTAAGGATTTTTAAATAAAATAAAACAAACCTAAAATTATATTATATTTAAGTTATAACATTTATTTGGTGAAAATTATATTTATCGGATTTCATTACATCGCTATTGTGTCATTAGGATGTCATAAAACACATTATATTTTTAAATAGTATTTAATTTTTACCCAAACATTCGACTGTCTCAGAAATTTATGAAAAAAAATTCATTAGATAATTTCAATGTCCTGATTTCAAAAAAAACATATTCATTTTAACTAAATATTTTCCTAAATATTTGAATTTTTACTTTTAAAATAAAAACTGACATTTATCAAAAATTCATGGATTTTTACAAAAACAACTTTCAAATAATAATAAAAATTATAATTGTATTCATAAAAATTATACAATCATATATATATAATAAAAAATAATTTAGTAATAATATTTTATTAAAATATTATTTAATTAAAAATTCCATTAATTCATCTAATAAAATAATTATTAATTCAATATTAACAAAATATCACTATATTTAAATTATAAACTATTTAGAAAGTAACAATAATAAAATAAATGTATATTATCTATAAAAAATAATGCACATAATCATAGACCTAGGGTCTTGTTACATAACTCCTTATAACATCCACATGTTTCTTAAGGGTAAGGTGATCAATGGTGACAGACTTTGAGGGTGGCTTGGATAACATCACTTGGGTGGTAATATTTATCAACTTCCACTTCTCCCAGAGCCAGCTCCATTCAAGATTAATGTGCTCAAGCTTGGCCTAGGATTTTTCAAGACTGAAGCGAAGTGGATCTAGCTCCTTTATGATCCATGCCAAATGGGATTCGTTTAGATAAATTCTACTACATTTTGACATCACATCATTTTTCTACGTAAATTCGATTTTTAAAGCCCAATATTTATACACATCATGAGATCACTATTCAATAACTATATTAGCAACGGTAAAAATTCATAAAGGAATGTTAAAATCCAGAAACATAAAACCACGGATGGCCATATGTTTTACATAACCATTTTACATAGTAACACATTTAAATAGATCATAAAATATTTTCATTAATAATAGTTTGTGTTATTACATAAACATAATGGAATGATATGAATGAGTAGATGTGGTTTCTGATGAATAATTTGTACTTTTTAATTATTTACTGGTATGGTAAAACCATTGGCCAAAATAATCTAACTAGATTAACACGGTATCCATGGTTTGTTCCTCAAAAGTGATTTAATTCATATATTGGGAATGCATGGATAATTCATTAGAGGTTTGGTTCTAAGAATGATGAAATAATACTCATTAAGGAAATGGTTGGGAAGATATTTGGGGTAATTTTATGGAGTATGACCCTTTAGGGAAAATTTATAGGAAAAAATGATAACGAATATTCATCAATGTAGTTATTCAAACATTTTCTAACCACAAGTGCTAGGAATAGTGATTATTTATTTACTTATAAAGTAAATTTATGATCATTATTATAGTTAAATTCAAATTTATAAAATTATTTAATATTTTTTGTTTTTTTGAGTTGTTTGATATGTTTTTACATTTAAAAGTATATTGATTTTAGTAACATATAAGATGATGTTGAATATTGTCTATGAGAATTTGGTCTTCTGGTATATTAAATCTATATCTTTTTATATAGTTATTCTATGTACATGAATTCATTTGTATGGGAAATGATATGAGCAATAAAATCTCAAGGGTACTTTATCATTACAAGTTTATACCTCTTATGTTGTCAAAAAAGTAATAAAATTGATTGATTTATTGTGATACTATTGAGATAGGTTTGTTATCGTGCAAGATTGTGAATTGAGTAGGCATTCCCATTAATTTGGAAATGAGATAATGAGGAATGTTTTGATATACATCTAAGCATGTTGGTTCTCAAGAAGTAGTGTTGTGTGAATTCATGTGGAGGTTAGATCTCCATTGATGGATTAAGGGTTTCACCTTAACATCTAATGAAAAGAATTGGATATCAATAATGATGAATTATGTAATCAATTCTCAAATATTTTTATTTGTTTTCCATAACATGAGTGTGAATGAGTTAATGACATCTAGTCATTGCATTTAATAATTATCTTGAATTGATTTTCGGAATTAGTCTATAGTGTTGGTAGCTATGTTAAAATAAATTTTTATCACTAATTAATGGATGCATGTTTTGGGATTAGGTATATGTGATTTTTTATATCTTTAGAAAATATATTTCGGATCATGGGTTTTGTCTATTATGGTGGGTTTAAGCAATACATAAAAGTAGTGATATTCAAGGGATATCAAATATCATATTTTTACCTTTGTATCTGGCTATCAGTGATGTACATCTGGATTGACATGATTTGTAATGCAAAATGGAAAGATAATATGTCTTTCATTATCAGTGTTGTTATGTAGTAATGATGAGTCATATTTTTTTGATAAAAACATAATTTGGTATATGATAAATGAATATTTGATATAATATATACATAAAGTCAATTAAATTTTATGGATTTAGGTAAAGGGATATGGTTTGAATTTGATTTCAGGGATATCAAATATCGTAGCAGGATTATACTGATGGGATTATGGAAATGGATAAAATATCAATGAATCAAACAATGATGAATGTCTATACCCATTTTATGGTAGTTGGGTGTTTTTTTGATGTCACTATAGTCACAGAAATTTGTTTGGGAACATAATGTGGAACTCTTTTCTGTGGGGAAATAGTGTATTTGCATATTATTAGTGTACTAGAGTGTTGAATAAAACCTATAACATGTGATCAAGAATGGTGAATGAGAATTGTATTCATATATACCATTTAAAATATTAATGAAAATTATTTTTTTAGGGGCACGAACATTAGGTGAAGATATAATATAGTAGGATTAATTGAGTTCATATCATCATTTTATCTAGCAAGAAATCAAGAGTAACCTGTGCTATTAAATTATTGTGGAATGATTAGATAATGGGAGAAGTTTTAGAATGACTATTGAGAATGACAAATCAAATTTTTTGGAGTTATTAGTGACCCCTATTGTTAACTATTGGCTATTTTTATGAAGTTCTATTTTTTATGAATCATATTTTTTTTATATTCAAATATTCGATTTAGTGGAACATATTTTTAGGAAATTATTTTACTGAATAAATATTTGGTTCCATGTTGATAAATAATATAAAACGGACCTTGAATAAATTATAAATGATCATGACAGGAGATGGGATTCTATTTCCCACAATAGATCCCATGAGATGATAATAAGGATCCCATTATAACTCCAGTTATATAGAAAGTGATTATGAGCACATATTCTACAACTGGGAGCTTGATCACTGTCTATAATAATCCATATGGTCAATTTACCATTCACAAGATACACCATGAGTCACTTGTAGGAACCAAACCACCCCTATTTTATAATTTTTATATCTTTTTACAGTTATTATAAATCTTCTATGAGAGTTTCATGGAAAGGTTGGATAAAGGAAATGATGGGTGATCTCCATTTCCTCTCTCTCATGCATTGTAATCAAAAAATCGATGTTGATTAAGTATTGTTCTCTCCAAATATTTATGATATGAAATCATTATCATCACATTATGCATTGTTATTTATTTACATATTATATATAGAAATTTTAGTAAGGAAAATGAAGATCAAATGATTATTATTTTCATTCAGTATCATGATTACATCAATCAGGGAATAATTCCAAAAATTCCTCTATATTTGATTGAATATAAGTTGGATAGTGAGTATTCCTAAGGTTTGATTTAATTTTATTTAAAATTGATGATTTATTTTTTTTCAAATAATAAATATTTTACCTAGAGGAGTGTTAAGGACATGACATGGACCATTCATATATTTTTTTATAATTTTTAATTCAAAGAATCATACATTAGTTTTAATGGTTAATTTAATTAGAAATAGTTATTAATTAATTAATTTATTCTATTAAATATTCATATTTAATTAATAATGGCATCACAACTAATATATGATCTTTCTAAAATGGTGAAATTTTTTGTCCATTTGGAAGATGATAAACAAACACAAATTGATGGTTTACTCTTTTTTGAGGTATGTAGTCCAGTGTATATTAGGAAATAAATTTGTGGTTTATTTGTGATTACCAATGTGTGCATGGGGTTCAGATTTGGGAATCCATAGCGGTGATCACAATGGATTCGAATTTGTTTCTTATAATAGGTACAACTTACAATGATTAGAATCGGTGATCTATATAAGGTTGGGAAATACTTGGAATTCATATGGATTATGTCACCATGGAGAATGAGTATTTGTAATGACAAATAGACAGATGATTGGTCTATAGGATTGGGATAAATTTATAATATCATTTAATGATATTTTTTGGTTGATTCAATATAGTATAAATATTATTATCGGAGGGTGTGGTGGGTTCGTAGTTTGGTGAATTAATGAAAAACTCCAGTTATGGTATTTATTGGATCATGGGTATTTTATTACATAAATTCATAACTTTTAAGGATTTTAATACATTAATATAAATTTATTAAATCTATGGTTTGAGGTTTTATAGATCAAAAATGATTATAGATGAAGATACTATTGTGGGTGACTGTAGAGAGGGTTTTTTTGGTGCTTATATCCTGTATTGAGAGAAACACAAGGATTGTTATGATATAAATCATAATTGCGAATTATTCCAACTTTTGAATCACCTAGATGTGGGGTGAGACTATATGGATTATTTATTGATGTAAATGGTATTAGTGAAGTTTCATAGGTCATGGTTAACTATAGATAGGTTATATTACTTTGTTGTTTAGGGAGGTGTATTGGGTGAAGGTATATTGGTCATGGAGAAACATAGAATATGGTATGTGTTTGGATATGAGATCCAAAGATGGTCGATATGCATGTGGAGTTCTATGATATGAGTTGTGTATATAATTATTTTAAATATTTATTATTCAATCCATGTTATAGTTATATTTTTATGTGTTGATTATCTTTTCAAATTATTTCTCAGTGGTTTGGTGCATAATATTTTCTCATAGGTTCTAGGCCATGGAATACCATGTTTCTCAATGTCATTTCATAGGGTTCTGATTATGGTTTTAATTTTCCTAGTTCCTTACCTTAGGTGAAAATCATTATTTTATATGATTTTTAGTGTATTATATTAGAGGAATAGTATTTATATTCAATGGTTCTTCATTTCTTTTATTAGGGTAATGGTTATTGAATTTTGTGGTTAGTAGTGTATTCTCTTATGAGTTGGTCCTCACATTCTCTAGTTCCAGATATATTATCATATGGGATTGATCATATAATTCCATAGACCTTAGTGTCCTCTAAAAAAATTACTGTAATAGAATATAATTCTTCCCTGTATTTTCATTTAATCTATCAATCATATAATTCAATTGATAACTACTCCTTCTCATATGGGACTGAAACATTTCTGTATCATTCATGATATTATGGGTATTAATGACCTAGGGGTTAGTCATATGGATCCCAATATAACATTAAATGGATTTGGAAAAATCCTTTAGTTTTGGGAAATGTGGTAGCTTGATAACATATGATTACCGAATTAAATTATTTTATTTTATATTTGTTATTAAATAACTTATCCCATTAATATACTTTTTGTTATGGTATATATTATGGATTCAATTTATTGATTACAATTTTTATTTCTATTGACATCCCGCACATGCTCTTTGGTTGATGTGCATACATTATTTTATATGAGTATGAAATGAAATGAGTATTATTTGTGATCAAAAAATTTGTGATTGATGTGGTTTTGAGGTAGGATTGAGGTGAGTCTTGGGATTCTTGTTGGGTTACATTTCATAATTTCATTAATTTTATTATATTCATTATATGATTATCCCAATGGATGGTCCCATGATGAATGGGATTTTAAACTCATATATGTTCTTTTATATGAAATGAGTGAATGTTTATTTTGATTATGGTGTGCTCATATGTTTAATTTCACATGCATAATACGAAATTTTTTTCCATATAGAATTTCAATTATTTATTCAATGTTGTATGATATGATACTAAAAATATAGTCCCTCAATGGTTAATCATAGACTTTTAATTCCATTTATATGTCTTTTTCATATAGGGGGACAACATTTGTCCGAGAGTGTCTCTGGAATGGTCAAAATTTGACTAAGTTAGGCATGCGAATTAAAATAATTATGAGTATTTATATTATCAAAATATTTTGCAATATGAAATAATAAATAACAATATATGACATAAGTCTTATTTTTTAAAACATAATTCAATTAACATATTATTAATACAATTTATTTCCCTATCATATTACCAATGTTTGATTATTAAAAATTTATAAGAAAATATCCTAAATTCTTAATCATCCTTAAAAATAATAGTCAAGATATAATCAAATAGAATTATGATAGATGAAAATCCTTGATCCAATACCTCAATTTTTATAATTATAAAAATTCATGAAAAATCAATACACTTTTATATTATCAAGTTCTTTATCCACCTCATTTGATTCAATGAAATAATAAGAATATAAGGAATTTTCAAAGAAGAATGAGATTGTTTTCTCGATGGAAGTGAAAAAGAATATTTTATGTTTAAAATCCACCACAAAATATTTATAATAATAATGCTCAATAATCCCCTATTACTTTTTTTTAAACGTTTTTTCCCAAAATAATGTCTAATAGTGGAGTGAAAACTAACTCATGTCATTAATTAAAGAATATTTAATAAAGTTCTCATTTTAAAAAACCATTCAATCCTATATTATAATAATATATCATTTCTTGTTTTTAGGATAGTATAAAATTGAAATATTTACATGTATAAATAAATATAACCTACTACAATATAGAATTATACCACAATTATTATCGTAAAAAAATTACAAAAAAATTACGCTTTGGATAACATCCTATTACAAATATTAAAGAACATTCATAATTTTTTTTGAGTATATTGAATTCATTATAGAAATATTTATACTGAATATAATTAAAATAAAATTATGATGTTTCCATCCCATGACACTATAAATTTCGTGTTGTTTATAAAATGACTATATGTATTGTGATAATATTTTTGTGTGTGCTTTCGTATAACAAAATATAATGATAAATAACTTATATCACATTAAAAACTAATCTAAAATGAAATTGGATATTTTTTAACAATTCAATATGAATATTAATAAACCATGTGAATAAAATGAGAAATATCATTATGAAGATTAAATTAAGAATAAAAACTCAAGTAATTAAGAAGATATTAAATAATTAAAATGATGTATTATTGAAATATGAATTCTTATTTATTACATATTATTGAATATTTTTAATTTCATATGTTATAATACAAATATATTAGTTAAAATTTAACCTTTATAACATAAATATTTAATGGAATGTGATTGAAATTATTTAATGTTAAAAGGTTTGTTTTTCTAAAGTATTGAATATAAAGTGTTTTGTATTTTCATATTAAATAAAATAAATAAACATTAATTTAATATTATAATAAATTGATTAAATGTATACAATATGTATACTTATTTAATTATTGTTTGATATAAAATAATATTGATAAAACATTTGGTTTACAACTTAAATATTTTTAATAAAAAATATTTTTGTTCATTTTTTTTATTTTAATATTAAATTCCTAAATATTGCTATTAGAATTTTGAAAAATTGGACTATGGTTTTGGATATGTAATTTAAATTATATCTTATGAGGAATATTTGTTATTTTAAAATATTATTTTTTGTTGATTAATATATAATACAGTATTTACAAGTATAATTAACCGTATGACTTAATAATATATTAAGATTAATATAAAAAATATCACAACTATGTACTGACAAAATATGTACATATGTTTTCAAATATATCATTTCAAAATAATTTCATGAATTAATAAAACCTTTTTGTACATTTTTCCACCAAAAATATATTTTATTTTAAAAAACTGTTGTTGTATTTTCCTTAAATTATATATTAAAAAAATTCCATTATATTGTTTTTTATTTTGAATAAAGTAACTATTTTTATCATTTACCAAAAAATATCATGTGTATCCATTATATAAATAATCTTATTCCTAAATATGTATTTTTCCCTCAGAAATACATTTTTTGGAAAACTGTTTTTATTGTGTTATGCAAACATATGTTGAATGTAATTTTTATCTCCATCTAAAATTGATATCCATAAAATGGAATTAATATTTTAAATCATTATAATTATCATTATGTCATAATTTTAATTTAAACATAGTGATTAAATATAATTAAACAATGTAAAATTTACTCACCACAATAAAGTCTAAAATGAGGTTAAAATTATAAATAAAGGGATACAATAAAAAATTTCCTAAAACCTCACCTATAAATGGGTGGATTAGGTTTTTATTATACTTAAATTATAATCATCTCACTATTTAGAAATTAGGATTGAATTTAGATGAAAATGAATTCTATGTTATATTAGGAAATTAATATTTAATAAAATGTCAGTCAATACTCATGTAAAGGTTCATGTTCACCGTCCAAGTTGTCCTCAAACATAAAAAATATTATTTAAAACTAGATAAAAAAATTACATATCAATATACTTTTATCAATGTCTTATAAGTTATTTTTTCATTAAAATACATCCCCTTAAATTAATCCCATTGTCAAAGGAGTATTCTTATGTGGTATGGAGATAACTATAAATAACTTGATTTAATTTCTATACCTTTTGTTCTACTTCTACCTATTATAAATAGAATATAATAATTCAAATATAAATAAATCAGTGTAAATAATGTACTATTGTGTGATTATTATTATGGAATTACTATTATGTACCTTTCTCATCCCAATAAAAAAAGTGATTGCATCACCCTTATTATGTTCGGTTGACCAACACCACCAACGATATATTTCATTTTCTCAATATTCCTTCCACGAGATGATATTGAAATTATTTAAATGAATAAACATGATAATTATAACGTGATTATTAATTTTTTATGATAAAATCGACCATAGATTAATGATATAAACCATGGATGATCATAGAGATTTTAAGCATAGATAAATGATTATATCGATAAATCTTTCCTTAATTTAATATATTTTAAAAAAATTATAAATTTTATAAATTCAACTATATTAGAATGGTGAATAATATACTCTAATATTCTAGGGACTAATAAATAATAATATAACACCTTTGACCATAATCAACATACTAAATCAATTTTGGAAAATTTGATAGACAAATACCATGTGGTTGATGTGAGAAAAAACTATTTTATAATTTCCCAAAATATGATATGAAATGAAAATTAAAAAATATAAAATAAAATAAAAATTCCTTGAATCAATTGTAAAATTATATTAATTTTTTTATTCAGGATGTTACATGCATGATGCAAGAGTGTCAGGACTTTATTTATGGTTATTTGTCACCATTTCAATTACCGTATATCTTTTTCTTAATATAAACAAATTTAAATTTTTATGGTGTTAATACCATGTTATTTAATTATTATACCTTCAAAATATTTATTCAATGAATGATTATTTTCATTTCATATATCTCTTTCCATTTTCATTTGATTCATAAAATACCTATGTTGTAAGGATTATTATTGACTTAATTTACCATTATGAATTAAAACCATTATTATTGATATACATCCTTATTATAATGAATTATTTTACCCTATGACTGAATTAAATTTTCTTTTATATTTATTTTTGTGTAATTTAAATTTTTTTCTCATAAAATCATTTCTAATGTATTCTTACGCTAAAAATTATAATGATTATAAGGGGTTTCTCATCACAAATTCCCATCATTTAGACGTGTTTTTACATGAATCTACATTATTAAAATGGTATACATATATCCTATTTGATATGTATTATCATGATTTTATTATTATAATTGAAATTTATATTCAATTAAATGTTCCTCATATTATTATCCTTTGTTCCGAATATTATAAAATTCATCTGCCATTATTTTCTAATATCATACTCCTTTCAAGACTTTTTGGTAAAAGTTATTATATGAGATAATTTTATGTTATTATCCTCAAAAAATAAATTTATATAATTAGTTTAGGTTAATTTTTCGAATTTACAAGCTTTATTGTCATTCCTTTCCCCCTTGGTTCACAATTGAACCAAATTATTTTCTAAAAGTGAATGTGGAGATGTGTTTTCTTTACAGTTGGGAAATATTCTCATTCACATCAATATTATTTATAATGTTTCAAAAAATTTCTTCTATATAATTAAAGGGTTATTTATCTTTATTTTATATAATTTTTTAATTTCTATTAAATTCATTAAAAGAAATTTTTTTTACTATTTTCCAAATGGGTCATTTTTTACATTCTTTATGAATGTGTGAAATGAAAATTATTTTCCAAAATTACAGAATAATATATTTTTATAATTTTCTTCAATCATTTTTTCAATTATACTACCTATTATAGTTATCATAATTTTCTAAATTAATTTTTATACAAATTAATATTTTAAATTTTTAAGAATATTGTCGTATAATAATAAATAAAGTTTTTTCATTCCAAAAATTTATTTTTTATCTTAAACTCCACATATCAAATAAATAACCGCATTCTATCCCATTATTAATTTTTTTAAATTAATTTTTTCATTGCTCTCATTTCATACCCATGAAATGAATTTTTATATGCCTTGTAATTTTTTTACAGCCATTTATCATAAGATATAAAAAAATTATTTTTATTATTCTACTTCACTTTTTCTATCAAATTTGAAAAAACAATTCTCCATTGTAAATATGTTTCACTTATTATTCTACAAATTATCTTTTTACTTTTACTTTTTAGATACTGAACATTAATAATGAAACTCTTCAATTCAAAATCCCTTCTTTTATAAAACCATTCATATGTTTTAAAAAAACATGTTCCCATAAAGGGGTTTTTTAATTAGGTAATCAACACCTAATTTATATTATATTTTTTTTGGGATATGATCTAATTCTACCATAAATATTTTTATGGGATGAAATAGGTTCATTTTTTATAAAACATAATGAAACCCATTTCATTCATAGGATATTTATGCTTTGACTAAATTACGAAGGTTTTTATACGTGTAAAATATATTCATACACATATAAGGATGTTTTGGGTGGACCAAAAACTTTATATTTGTCCTATAGAATTAGAAACTTTTTATAATTCAATATATGATAAAAATTATTGGGGTGTGAAGCCAATATAATATGGGACTATTTCCACTATGTAATGTTGTCTTTTATGTGTTCCTTGAAATTTTCTTATTATATAATAATTTATATTATCGAAACAATATTATGATTCCACAATTATGTGTTACCAAAATATTTATTTTGTAATCAAAAGTTTATTCTTAATTATTTATGATATGTTTATTTGTTGGGTATCTATTACGTATAATCTACTTATGTATCGTGATTATGTTATTATACAAATATTTTTATCTTATAACCTTTTAGGATCTGTGATTAGTTTCAGTTATGATTACCCTTGCTGGGAGTTTTATATCACCCTTATTAGGAACCCATTGAGTAATGTTATAAATAGTTTTATGACATATTAAATGTAAATATTTGTATAATGTGTGTATAATTTTCAAGGAGATGTTGAAATCTTATTGTAAAATTTGGAATTCATGTTTTTGTTGTGAAAATATTAATTTTATTGGAAATGAATGTGTTCTAATTTATTTAATTTTTTTTAAAATAACATAATACTATATACCTCAAATGGTCATGGATATTATGTTACATAATTGTTTTATATTTTAATTATGGATGATTGTGCTTTAGTTTATTTATTTATTATCAATGTAAATTTTTAATAAATACTTAACTCTATGAGTTGGTATTAAATATAAAAAACATTGTGGGTGAAAAGTGATTTACTAATAAAGAAATTTATGTTATATTAGGGAAATCATGATATATATCTTGGAGAATTTATTATCAATGTAATATTTATTGATATATTATATTAGGATATTTATGGATAAATATGAATTTAATTTTTTAATATATAGGAATTTTTTTTAAAATAATATCATAATTCTAGAAATAAAATTAAAATTATTTTTAGGTGTTATGGTTTTATAGTTTGAACATATAATTAAATAGATTGAATATTGGATGAAATAATGCTGTCAAAGGATAATACACTAACGACTAATATTTTCAGTATAAATATATTTTTCAATTATTAACGTCATCATATTTTTTTCAATATTTTGATTTATTACAAATCATCATGTTGTTGTTTTGGATGGAAAGTCTCCAGAAACTCTTATGACTTCTATCCAATTAACAATGTATAGTTGGGCTAAATGTTTGTGAAAAATAAAAATCAAAATGTATTCCTATAATGAAGGAACATGTGACAATTTTTATTCATATTAATGATTGGGATATTGTTTTATATTTTGAATTATATCATGAGTAATTAGTTCATTACAAATTCCTTCATATATTATCATCAGTTAGAAAAACTAAAATTTTAAGGATGCAATTTATGTAAGGGGGTAGAATGTAACACCACTTTATTTTATTATGTGTATTCAATTAAAAAAATACCATTTTCAATTGATTTTATCATACACATCATATAAATAAAATTAACAAAAATGTGTTTTCATAAATTTTATAATGAACAATAATACAGAATGATATTTAAATTTTAAATATCATTAAAGAAATTAGAATAAAATTAAAACCAAATTTAAATAATATTATAACAAATAAATAAAATAATTATTATAAAAACATATAATATACTTAATAAAATATTATATATATGAATTTTTTTGTTATAATACCATTAAATAAATAAAATTTATCTTTTTGAAGATAAATAAATCATGAGATGTGATTAAAATTAACTATTTATAAAATGGATATTTTTTTCAAATTAATCTCCTTACTTAATTATGAATTATTATCATGAATAGTTTATAATAATTAAATGATTAATCTAATAAAATTATTCAATAAAAAATCACAATCATTTTTTTATTAGTTGATATGTAGTAATATTAAGATCGTATTATGTTTAAAAATAATGTTTTAAATAAAAACACATTTTATTGTGTTTATGTTTTATTTATATGATAAATTCATATAATTTATAATATGAATATGATAAAATGAAATTAATTTTTTTCATTGTGACATGAATATTAACTTAATAAAATCTTATGGTATTACTCTGAAAAGGTTTATTTTTAAGTCAATATTACAAAAATTCAGTCTTTACAAATATCATTACTTTTACGACATCATTAAGATATATGAATGAAAAAAAATGGAAAACAATTTTAATTTTAAAATATTTATCTATGTATTAAAAATAACATTTTAAAACAATATTTTGAATTTGAAAATATTTTATTTACGTTTTCAATGATAGCGTATACTTTTTTAATTAAAACAATTTAAGCCATTTTCATTTCATTAACTATTCCAAAGACTCTTTTTAGTTTTAGAATGATTTTAAAAAAAAAATTACCCTCATTTTTAATAATTAAATGTAATATATAATTAGTATACATTGTTTAAATAATAAATGTCCTATTATAAAATTTATATTTTTAACATAATAATTTTCTTAAAAAAATTATTGTGTTATATGTATTTATATTGAAGTTAATTGTTATCACCGTTAGTAATTGAATGAAAAAAATATTAAATATTAAAAATAAAAATAATTTTTATTATTTATATGTTCAAAATAATTATTGATATTAAAAATTAGACACTAAGGTAAAAGTTGGTCACCAATTATGACATCCTAGATAATTATAGAATAAGTCATTTCCAAATCTATTATTTTTTTGAAATTAAATATTAATTTTAGATTAAATGACACACTATGTATGATAGCGTACCCAACACACAAGAACAGTTTTTTTTTAAAATCATATGATTCACACAACACAGAGTTATATCGAAAAATAATGTTATTATTTCTGTTATTATTTTAAATGGTAGTTAATGCCTATAAGTTGTATTGGCTGGAATGAATAGAATTATATATATTATTATTTTTCATATTTTAAAAATGTTTTTACATTTATCCAATAACATTAGTGTTATAAAATGATAATTAATCTATTTTTATGTATAAAATAATGTAATATTATTAAAAGGTCATTTTACCTCCTTTTGCTGGAGAACTGTTTTTAAATATAGTGTTTCTCACATTTATATGTTCTATTTGAAAAAATAAACTTATTCTTTAGAAGTGGGACATAATAATTTAATTTGGATAAATTTTTGTTATTTTTATGACAAAAATCATTTTAAATGAATAGTGAAAATACGTCATTTTAATTCAAAAATGAATTTTTGATTCATTTATTTATATAACTATATTATCTTATTAAACAATTTGAAAGTATAATTTTATTATTATTTTTATAATTTAATCCAATTTGTTTAATTATATTTTATTTTACATTTGTGTTGGACATAAACACATGTCAATCTTTTGATGAATTTTACTTCTTAAAAACTCACATTCGGTTTTGACAATGAGAAATAATTTTAAATTAGATAAATAAAATTCTTGGTTTTGAATTTGAAAATTTTTATTCCGTATTTGGAATCAGAATCTCTAAATTTGGTGTTTTTCTACCATTTATATTTGGACATTATGAATAGTAACTTCATTAAATATTTTTATTTTCCTTGGTTAAAGTGTAACTCAGGTAAATAAGGGTAGAAATTATATTATACTAATATATATACTACCCATATACTGCTTATAACCCTATTGGATGAGTCCGGAGAGGAAAAATAAATTGTTATGCCATACTTTTTGAATTTCGTACCCACTTCGGTGTGAAAATGACAGGTCAGAATAATTTATTTCATGTAAAGAGAAATATAACATTAACATGAATCATTTTACTAAAAATATTATAAGGTGGGTTATATAAGTTATATCTTCAACTATAAATAGTAATTTGACAGATAATAATCATTAAAACAACTTGTTTTTTTTATTTATAAATTTTAAATATTAAATAAATAAATTTAATTATGACACAAAGATGATGGAGTTATTGATTCATTAATAGAGGATTAAAATAAATGATATTATAATTATTAAAGTGCATGTTATATGATATAATTTATGTCATCAATGAATTTTATAGAATAAATTTAAATTTTATTAGATTATTAAATGTTTTTGTGTGTTGTTTCCTATCTTTTAGGAATTTACTTAAATTCAATAAAATAAATAGTGTAAAAGTTTAAATTATTGATATTTTATAAAACTATTAATTTATTAATTATTTAAAAATTGAAAACAATTTGTAAAATCACAAATTGATTATTTTATTGTTTAAAATTTCATTAATTTTTCATTAATGTGAGAATTACCACATATAAAGAAAATTAATTGCATCTTAACAATTAAAATGTTGTTACCACTTATAAAATTAAAAGAGAATAATTACGGGTAAACAAAAAAGATAAGGTCTAAAATAAACTCAATATTTCTCTAAAAACAACTATATGAGAGGATTTAGATTCATCATAAACCATTCATCTCTATATCTCATTCCTATGCCACTTGCATTAAAAATAATTTATATTAATTTAATATTTTAATACATTCCAAGGGTGCCCCTCCCCTCTCCAATAAAAAGAAACTCATTCCACTCTATTACTCACACATCCAAATACTTTTAGTTAATACCATATCTATCCAATCCTATTTATTGAAAACTTCCCCACATTCCTGAATCCTTCAATTGGATAGAAAACCCTTTCATAGAGGTGTTTAGGTGTTCTTTAATCCTGATCAACCGAAGATGTGGTATCGTTTTCTTAAAGTGTTTTTATTTTGATTCTTCATTAACATCCTTAAATATCATCAAACCATGATGAGATAAAAAATATTGTATCCTCAATATATTTTTATGTTATTATATTAATATCAACCCCGAAATCCATCTCTACATCCATAAAATGATAATGAACTTAATAATTTTTATGTATGTGTGAATTATCACCCCATGTACCGATTTAGTTCTTTTTCAATTACCATTAATTAAGATCGGTTGAAATGATATAATTAATCATCATATGTGATTTCATTCAAATATTAATAATTATATGTTAATATTATATCAATTACTTTATTACTTCCATTTTTATGAAAATGATAATGTTGTTCGTGTGTACGTATACCCTATAACCTCCACGAAGCGGTCTGACTAACATTTATTCATAATATCACTTGTATGATTTATATAATTATATTTAAATGATTATGATTACTTTAATAATATAATTATAATTATGGATTTACCAAATCATAATTAACTTATTTCTATAATGATTACTGAAAAATGAAAATGTTAATCACTCGTACATATGGCTTACCATCTCCATGATTATAACATTGTTCATTTCTCATTATCATATTTAATGATTTCAATTAAACTATATGGTTTATGTGTAAATGTGAAAAATATTTTACTAATAATATTTTTGTGATGATGCTCTTATGACAATATCTACTAGTGACATCATACCATGTTAATTATTGACTCCAGAACCTATTGTCGACAAAACGTCCAACATGAAATCAAACAATTACCTAATTATTATAACATTTTCATAAGCGATGTAATGAGAATAATGAACATTAAAAAGGTTCTTATGACAATATAAATTAACCTATGTTTATTATTTTTGAATCTAAATAATGAAAAACACATTTCAGGCTCTTGGTTAGGGAATTTTTAAAATCAGTTTCTACTCATTGGGTTTTACGCGTACATTTGTTTTTATTTTATAACAGGATTTTGGGTTGAATCACTATTTATTTATTTATGTTGTAATTTACAAATCCCTTTTTTTAGATACTATTTCTACACATAATCACCCCATTGATAAATTCTTACATCACTTATAAAATTTTTTTAAGGGAAATCATAACTCAACACCCATTCATTGAGATAAATATTCATATAATTGGTTTTGTTTTTACAAGAATATGTGTGAATGTCCTATGATTGTTTCACACTGAATATCCACTTATAGTGAGTATAGTAACATTTTTTACACTTAATTATTTCATTGACTTATCTTTAATATAACTATATAATCTTTGTAAGGGACTTTACCTCAATATAATATTATTGAGGCCAATTTTGATTTTTTATGACCCTTTATACAGTGTATAATCAACCACTTTTTACATTAAACGTTATTTAACAGTTTTTAATAATTATTGTTTTTTATGAATAATTTTACTAAACCAAAATAGTATTGTTTTTTAATGTACATGGAGACAATGACCTTCCCACCACCGCGAGCATTATTTGATATCTGGATTTCTCGACAAGTCATAATGTATTTAAAAATAAAAAAAATACCATATTACTTTTTATTCATTTTATTATTGAAATTTTATTATAATGGATTAATTATTTCAATATAATGATTAAAAAGTGGAATTTTTTTTCCTTTATACATGTTCAAATGTTATGATTATGTTGTAGTTCTTGGGCATTGGTTATGTATGCGGGGGGTTCGGTGATAAAAAGGTGGTGGGTTAGCACATGATCACTCTCAACTAAATTGGGTAACATGATGGAGGTAAATGATTATGTTTTTATTAGGTACATAATAAAAATATAGTGATGTGTATTCCAAATGTAAACATGATAATAGCTCCCTATGTGGTTGTGAAAGCTTAATGTAAGTATGTTATGGATGCCACGATTTACCATTATGATTTATTATTTCTATATTTTATTAATAAATAATCTGATTTCAAGGGTTATGGTAAAGAGATTATGTTTTATGAGTGAAAATTCTGATTTCACTGATTTTTATATATTCATTTACTATTTTTTTAATTTTTAATTTTATAACACATACTGATCTGTTTATGCTCATCCCTTGTTTTTTAAATTCATTTCATAGGGTATATGTTAGGGTAATAGAAATCAATGATTTAGGAATATTTATAACAATAGAATATTTCTTTTTGTTTTATTTAAGAAAGTTTATTATTGTGAAAAAAATTGGATAGATTATAAGTTTCTAATTTTAATGTTTTATATGTAGTGTATTAATGAAGACATAATTATTTAAAACTATAATCCTTAAAAGACCCTCAAGGTAAATTAAATTAAATACTTTTTTAAAACTAAATATTATATAATATTTATGGAATATGACTTATAGTTGGTATCTGAGGTCGGTTTAGGTAACTAAAGATGTTATGGCATTATTTAAGCATAAGTGGCATGTTTTATATAACTAAAATTGATAGAATTTTACAAAAAATCATAAATATTTTAGATAAGTTGAATGAGTTTGAAATAAAAGAAATATGAATAAATTAGTGTTTATCCTCCTTATATGATAGTATATTATGATTTTATTGATATACATACACTAACCCTTTTAGGTGTTAGTAAATTGACGGATCTAGCTAGAAGAAAAGTTACAATGGATGTAAAGGAAAATTTTGTGGTTTTATGAATAAGAAACTGAATGAAATATGAGATATAATGAGAACTTTGGTGGTTATTCTAAAATTACTATCTGGTGTCATGAATGACCACATGAACCATATTGATATTTAAGCAATCAAATATGCGAGAAATTAAACCCTATGGATGATCGAGTAATAATCATAAAGGTAAGTTTATATAAAAACCTATTTGACAAGGATGTGAAAAGAATCACCTCTAAAAGACTTCGAAGGCATAGGAATATATTATAGGTATGGAAATTATGGTTATAAAGTAGTATCCAACCAATGGAAAATGATGCATTACGTGGACTCTTGGAAAGGAAATTATGTTATTTATTAGTTATCAACTGAATTTTTTAAATTTTAGGACTGTGTTCAATATGAAAATATACTTCTGAAAAAGAATGTTTAGGAATGAGATCATATGGACAATAAAAATATAAGATTACCAATACTAATGTCATTCCAATTGATGATGAGGATACTAAAACTGGCCTATGAGAGGTATGAATTATTTTATAGCTCATGTTTCTACATTATGAAATATTAATAAATTATGAATGATTATTTGTAGAAATGATTTTTTAAAGAATAATATGGATATGGTTCATGAAAAATTTTTAATTATCAAAATCTCAACATTTTAATAATTGATGAGATATGTGGGATCTAAGGATGATGATTTGTTTACAAGTTTTAATGATTGGATTACATTGTATGAATTATAGTATTTGAAAGAATTATGATTGTTGTATAAAAATTTTAATTCAGAAATAATTATCATTAATTTTTTGGATATAGTTATAAAGATCATCTAGGGTTTATAAGATCCCTAAATTTTAGGCAATTACAAGTTATTAAATTTCTGGATGAAAAATGAAAGGAATGAGATAAACATGAGATTAAAATTTGTTATGATTGTTTATAATATTTTATCTCATGTTGTTATTTTTATATGAATTAAATCGTTTTAAAATATTTACAAAAATCATGATGGGTGATAGCCCGTCACATCTGGAAAGGCTGTGATAATTGAACACACGTCCATTGGACAAAAACAGAGCATCACATACCAATGGACTATATAAATTCCTTGGTTAGAATGATTTATTCAGTTTATTTATTTGATTTTTTAGATCAAGAATAATTTTATTTTGGGAACTTATGATTCATCAAATAAATATCCTTAGTGTAGGAAATTGATTTGTGGATTACGTTATAAATTTTCTTTTGGTAGAAATTCATAATTTGGGGAAACCTTTATTCATAATGAAAATAGAATACAATGGAATTTTATTTGAGGAGTAATGGTTGAATTTTATTTTGGAAGAATATATTTTTTTATTGTGGAGTTATGGTGATTCAAGTTATTAATTAAAATGATTTACCTAACAGGGAGAATATGTGACTAGGGAAATTATGTTTTGGTTTGAGGATTTAATAGAGGTCGATTTTATTTGGATATATATGTTAATATTTTTCATAGATGACTATGTGATCAAATCCTTATGAATTTTGAGTTTCAATATTAGTTTGGATTATTTTTTTTAATTTTAAAGACACTTGTTTCTAGAATGGTCTATATTGAAATTGGGTAATATAATTTAATATTGGTGATTAAAAGTCGTACTTCTCCTAATAAATTATTATTTTTTGGGATTATCTAATATTGCACAAACCATTTTGTTTTTGGGTAATGATTCAATATAGGATGAATAGATAGTAAATCTTTTGTGGGTTATGTGATTCTATCGATGTTTTTTCTTGTGAGTAAGGTGTGACCAAACTGTCATGAATACGGATTGATTAGAGAAAATATGAGTTTCCGGTAGAAATTTATAAATCATGAAACTCTACTGTACTAGTATGTATTTTTTTATTTTTTTCATATTCATGCTCAAAAATAAATTCCTCTATAATATTAAAAGTTCCTTAAACCAAAAATAATGTCTATTTACATTTACTACATGGAAATGATAGACCATTTTACCCATTAAATGTTGGTGGTTTTCAGATTATTAACATTCTCCTTCTCATTATTTCTATCACTCTCCCTCAGAACAAATTGATTATTTTTTCTTCCAAATACATGTTATCCAACATGGAATCCGAGTATGTGCTATCTCGAGTTACCATTATAATTTTCTTTATTTCTTTTAATGTGATCTTTTTAATGACTCATTTTCCAATGTGGTATTTTCAATTATGTTACTGAGCATAATTTTAAAATTGTGAGTAAAAATTTTACAAATGGGTGGTTGGATGTTACCTCATATGTAATTAAAGAAAAAGAAATTTTCATATCTATTAATATTTTTTAAATAAATATTAAATTTAGTTTAATTGGGGAACTATATACAATAGAAAATGCAACACATAATAATTGATTTCTATGAAATATTACTTTTCACACAACACTGAGTTATACCGAAAAATATTAAAACAATAATATTATTTTTTTAAATGGTATTTAATTCCTAGAAGATGTATTGGAAATAATTAATATAATTAACTATATTATGATTTTACATATTTTTTTAATTATTTTACATTTATCCAATATATTTTAGAGGCTTAAAATGAGAATGAATATATTTTTATCGATAAAATACTCTAATATTTTTCAACGGTCATTTTACTTCCTGTTGGTGGAGAACCATTTTTAAATCTAGTTTTTTCACTTATAAATGATCTATTTGAAACAATAAACATCATATTTAGAAGTGGGGAATAAAAATTTACTTCAGTTTAATTTTTTTATATACATTATACATAAATGAATATTAAAAATACAACATTTTAATTAAAAAATGCAATTTTATCCCATTTATTTATATAGTTATATTAATATATTAATTGGGTTTAAAGTGTAATATGATTATTATTTTTATCATTCAATCATATTTTGTCCATTATATGTGATTTTAAATTTAAATTGGTCATAAACACATGTTAATCTTTTGATAGTTTTACTTCGTAAAACCCACTTTCTGGTTTTGACAATTAGAAATAATGATAAATTAATTAATGAAAATTTTTTGTGTTTAATTTTTAAAAATATATTTCATGTTTTGAAACACAATTTCTAAATTTGGTAATTAAGCACCTATTATTTTTGGACATTATGAATTGTAATATTAGTAATTGTTTTTATTTACCTTTGGTTAATGGGTAAATTCGGTAAATGATGGTACTATTAACATTATAATAATATAAAACTAACCTAACACATGACTTAAACATATTTTACGTGTTATGGGTTGCAAAAAAATTCATTAGGATGATATTTTACCATTTAAGATCCACTTTGTTATGAAAATGACATGTTTTAATAATTAATTCATAGTAAAGGGAAATATAGGATAAACATATATCTTTTTAATAAAATAAATTTTAGGTGGGGTTCTATAAATGATCTCTAAGTCAATAAATATTCATTTTAAATATAAAAGGATTTCAATCAATGATAACACAGTGACATAGTGATGATTCAGTGATTTCTTCATTAATAAAAGAATTAAATAAATGAGATATTAAATATTGACATACATATTATTTGAAATTATTAATGCTAGACATGAATTCTGTAGATGAATATGAAATTATATTATACTATTAAATTTTTTGTTTTGTTGTTATCTATATTTGTGGATTTTATTTTAATTAAATAATGTAAATAGTTTAAAAATTAATATAATCGATGTTTTATAAAAATGGTAATATATTAATTTTTTAAAAATTCTAAATATATTTTAAAATTATAAAGTGATTATTATATTTCATAAAAGAATGTATAGTTTCCAATTATAGGAAATTTACCCCATATAAGTAAATTTATAATCTTTTTATCAAATTAAATGTCGTTAAAACTTATAAGGTTAAAAGAGAATAAATAATGATAAACTGAAAAGATGTGGTTTAAAATAAATTAAATACAAGAATAAAAACTTTGGGATAAGAGGATTTATATATATATTCATATTATATTCTCCATATCTCATTTTTAATCTTCTTTGATTAATAATGTAATTTATATTAATTAAATATTTTAATAATTTCCAAGGGTGAACCTCCCCTCTCCTATAAAAAAGAACCCATTCCACTCAATTACTCATACTTATAAAGCCTTTTAGTTCATTCAATATATGAAAAATCCTATACCTTCAATCCCTCCCCACATTCAGTAATCCTTAGTTTAGGCTGAACACCCTTCATAAATGTGTTTTTGTTTTTTTCAAATGTGATCAACCAAAGAAGACGTATCGTTTTCTTTAAGTGTTTGTAATTTTTTTTCTTATTTCACCTCCTAAAATCCCATCCATCCATGATGAGATAGTAAATCATGAATCATAAATATATTATGATTTTATTATTTTAATATCTTTTCCTAAATAAATATCTTTTTCCATCAGATGGGAAATGAATTAATCATTTGTGCGTACATCCGAATTATCACCTCCACAAACCAATTTAGTTTTTTCCATTACTATCTATTAATATTGGTTATAATGATGGAATTAATATTAATATCATACAATAATGACATATTCATCATTATAAGATAAAAATATATCAATTAGATTATTACTTCCATGTGCATAAAAATGATAATTTTGTTCATGCATACGTGTGACATATCATCCCCACAAAGCGATGTGTCTCAGTTTTTTTTATTATATCCCTTTTATGATATATATATATATAAGTATATTTAAATGATTATGATGATTTTAAAAATATAATTATAATTAATAAATGAAAAAATGATAATTACTTTGTTTCCATATTGATCAATGAAGAGTGGAAACGTTACTTATGCGTATATACGACATATCGTCTCCATGATTATAATTTTGTTAATTTTTCATGACAATATATAATGGTTTAAATTGAACAATATGAGTTATGTGAAAGAGTGGTGAATATGTCACGAATACTATTTTACAGATAATTGACATATGATCATATGGACTAGTGACATCATACCATGTTCATTTTTTACTTAAGAACTGATTATGGAAAAAACATCCAACATGGACTCAAATAATTACCTAATTATTATTACATGATCATAAATTATTTAATTGGAATAATAAAAATTAAAATTGTTCTGAATAAAGTATAAATTAAAATTTGTTTATTATTCAGTAAGGTAAAGAAAGAACAAGAAAAGTTAGACTCAAGGTAAGGGAATTTTGTAACTAAATTTCTACTCATTGGGTTTTATGCATAAATTGTTGATTATATTATACCACCATTTTGTGGGGAATCATTTTTTATTTATTTATGTTTTAATTTCCAATTCCCTTTTTGTGGATATACTATTTCTTCACATAATCACCACATTGATGAATTCTTATATCATATATATGAACTTTTTAATGGAAATCTTAACAAAATCTCCATTTATTGAGTTAAATATTCATGTCATTGGTTTTGTTTTTCCAAGAATATATGTGAATGGCCTATAATTTTTTTAGACTAAATATCCACATATATTGAGTGTATTTATATTGGTCACACATAACTATTTTAGTGATTAATAATTAATATAATGATATGATCCATGTAAGGGTCATCATCTCAATATTTATTCATTATAGAATATTTTGATTTATATATTGACATATTTTATATAGTGTATAATCAAAACCTTTTGATTTTTAATTTTATTTAATAGTTTTTGAAAAGAATATTTTTTATGATGAATTTTTCTAAACGAAAAAATGAATGTTTTTTTAATGTTCATGTTGAAAACAACCATTTTGTCTCTGTGAGAATTATTTGATATTTGGCTTCCACTACAATCTTTAATATTTTTTTCAAAAGAAACATAAATTGCATAATTTTTTATGTATTTTGGTATTGAAAATTGTTTTGAGAATGGTTTTACTATATCAATATAATTATTTCAACGTGTAAATGTTATTTTTTCTATTATGATGGTTTAAATTTTATTATTAAATTATTGTTCTTGGGAATTGAATATGTATACGTTTGGATCCATGATAAACCAAGGGCAGATATCCCCAGGATAGCTCTCCAATGCAATTGTTAATGTGATTAAGGTAAATATTTAGTATTCTCCTAAGAAATTTAGGGAATATACTCTATTGGGTATTCCGAACATAAATATGAATGTTTCTCCATAGGTTGTTGTCAAATACACAATGTAAGTATGTTATGGATGCCACAAGACACCTTTATGATTTACGATTCAAGGATTTATTGTGTAATCTTCATATTCCATGAGCTACATTAAAGAGATTATGTTTTATGAGTGAAAACGATGATTTCATTGATTTTTATGTATTCATGGACTATTTTTTTCCTTCCATATTGTATAATCCTTTCTAAATATTTTATACTCATCCTATATTTGAGAAAAGTTATTCATAATGTATAAGGAATAGTAAGATAAAAGAATAGTTCAAGAATAGTTTTATCATGAAAAACATTCCTGTTTCTTTAATTAAGGAGATTTAATATTTTGAAGAAAATTGATAGACTAGATATGTATACTTTGTAATATTTGAGATGTAATGTATTAATAATGGCCTAATTAATTAATATTAAAAAGCTAAAAATATCTTCAATGTGAAAGATATGAAATTATTGATCAAAAGTAAACATTCTAAAATATTTTAGGATTAGACCTTATACCAGCAGTAATGTCAAAAATGATTTTACAATTTTAAATCAAGTGATAAAATAAAAAATATCCAAAAATCGTAAATAAATGGATCATTGAGGTAATTATAAACATAAAATATCTTAAACTCACTAATTATTAAATTTTTATCCACCTTTCTTGAAAATTAATTCTCATATAATATTTATAAATTACTATTTACAAAAATTACACTCCTCTCACCTATAAAATATCTCCTTGACCACCCACTTAACGTCAAACCAAAAGACACTTAAATACAGAAATATATAAAACAACATTTCCCAAATATCAAATACATATAATATAGGTTCTTGTCTCTTCAAAATACCACCTTTTAATGGATTAATTCAATTACCAATGGAGGCATCCCATTTTGTATGAAATGAACTCAAAATCACCCCTTTTCATTTATATTCCTTTCATTCTTGTTCTATATCTGAAAAATATATTCCAACCACAGAAATGTAATAATATTTTTATATTTAATATATTTAAATAATATTTTTTTCATTGAATAATGGTTAACTTCCTTCGTCCAACACATTCTAAAATTCAAAATATTGCCCATATTATGTTCGGCTTGTAGTCACCATGACTGTTGTATTTCATATTTAATTAACTCCATACAAGGATGGATATAATAAGTGAACACAGTGAATAATTTTTATATTTAGATAATTATCACTAAATTTTTTTATGATAAATTGTTGGATATATTAATGATGAAATAAATAAATGATTTTAATGATTTTAACAACCCACTAACAAGAATAAAAACTAATCTTTCATTATTTAAAAATATTTTTTTTAATATGTAGAACTGTATAAATTATATACTATTGGATGGAAAATGAATATATAAATCTAAATTATGGGTATTATGAAATGACTTAAAAATTATTTTATTCACAATAAACCTACCGATGTAGTTTTGGATAAATTGATAGAACAACTGCATTTAGTCTACGTGATAAAAATATAATAAAAATAAAATTATATTGTAAAAATGTTAAAAAATGAGATATATTTGATATAGGTTATTGATCTTATATTTAGTGAAAATAATTTTATTATTATAATGGTTAGAAACATTAAACGAGCAAAAAATGACTTGAATTAAGGGATCATTGTTCTGATTTTAATTCATTGAGATATGTTACTTATAATGTAAAAAATTAATATTAAGTGGTGTAAACAGAAACCAATAATTATTTATTTTTAGAATATTGTTTATAAATTGTGATTTTAGATTCATTTAATATATCCTATTTACTTTTCTTTAGATTTATACATTACCTAATTTATATTGATTGCATTACCAAAATTTACCTTTACGGAGTTATTTAATTTTTTATTAATCATTATTTTATATTTAGTTTACATTGAACTATTATTTAATTATATTACAATACCTTTTTATCTTCTAATAACATTCATTTAATTCTAAAAAACTCATTCGAAATGTATTCTTCATTAAAAAAAATTTCTACAAAGGGGTTTCCCATCTTAAATATCTTTCATTGCAACATTTTTGGAATACGAACCACCGTTATTTATATAGTGTATATATATCTTCATTGATATATCATCTCTGGATTTTTATCATTCTTAATAGTAATTAATTTCCATTTCATTTCATCACTTTAAGGATCCTTCAGTCAAAATGTTATAAAATCCACAAAGGCACATTTTTATCTCACTTTTTATTTGAGATTTTGTATATCAATGTACTTGAATGAGGGAAGTCATATTATTCATCTATAAATTCCCATTTTCTTATTATTTTTGATATTTTTTACATGCATTTTTATCTTTCCAATTCCATTTTAATATAATTCAATTATAATTTATTTAAATGTCTTTTCAACCATATATTATATGTGTGGCCTAAAAATTTTTCATCTATGTTTTTAATATTCATAATGTTACAAAAGTTTTATCATGTCTTATTTATTGATTTTTTTGTCATTTTATACTATATTTTATAATTTTTTAAAAGGATTAAATGAAATATTTTTAACATTTAGATCATGGGAATTTATTTACTTTCTATACATAAGTTCATATGGAATGTCATTTTTAATGTTTAGTACATTAAATTATTAATTAATTTTTATAAAACAAATTATATATTTAAATCCCACTTCATATTTTAAAACATTTGTAATTTAATTTCTATTATTATTTTTCATTTTGAATTTTGTGTTTTACAAATAATGGAAAATGTTTTATAAGAACAAATAATATTACTTCATTTCTCTTAGGTATATTTCTATCAGCCATTCTACATTTCATATTTTTTTTATAATAATGGTTTAAATACGTAGATATTTTTTACAAATAAGGTCTTCAATATCTTTATTTAACCCCCTTGAAATGGATTTTTTATGCTACATGTTATTATAGTTTTCTAACTATTTTATAAATTATTTATGAAAATTATATTTATAATTTACCATCTATTTTACCTAAAACAAAAAAAAATATCTCCTTTGGAGTTAGTAAAAATGTATATCCATATAACATCCCTTATGATGTTTTTTTTGGGATATTAATATTTTATATCCAATAATAAAAATATTTATACCTTATTATTTGATACAATCATAAATATTCATGAAACCCATCATCATATATTAATATTTTTCATCAATGTAAAAATACGATAATGTTTCTTTATAGCCCTAAGATGGTTAAACAATGAGTTGAGTGTGCGGGTGTGAATCATTAATTATTTTTTGTAATTTATCATTATTTTCAATTAAAAATATTGAAACCACTAGATTTCATAATATTCTAAATATAATATCAAAAATCATGTCATGTATAATGATAATAAATTAAAGGAATCACACAATATTTACGTGGTTTCATACAAATATATACCCCATTACCTGTTTCCTAACTCTTATGAAATGGTTTATCAACAATAACATTTTGTTGACTAAATAATAACATTGAAATTTTTTTTAATCCTTAGTAGTGGATACTCTAGTAGACACCAGTTCTACACCCCAACGTACATCTATCATGGTTCAACTGGTAATACACCTTAATAATCCTCATACTTGACTTGTTATATAGACTTGACATGAGTCTCTTTATAAATTATATAAGAAGACTAGACCTAATAAATTACTATTATTATTCAACATCAAATATTATCTAGTAATATAATGTTCAATTTATTCTTCTCATGATCTTCCTCCAGGATCCTATATGATATGTATTCCTCATGTACACATTCAAGATCATCACTATATTTTTGAAAAAGTATGTTGCTCTTAAAAAATTGTACCAGATGAGGGATGATAAAAGTCATATTAGTCTTCAAATACCCCTATGTAAATTTTGGATGGACTCCTAGCTTCTGGTCAGATTCTCTCCTCAATACTAAGGTCTATTAGACTCTCACTTATTTTTCATTATTAATTTTTCATAGTTTTCTCAGCATAAATTTATTCTCAAATTTTGTTTCTTCATAATACATGAAAACATAAATTAAAATAATAGATTTTATATATAATAATATTTTTCATCCTTATTATCAACAGGTTTCCTGAACCCCATCACCTAAAGGTACCCTATCCAACCTCGTAAAGAGAGAAAGAATATAATGATACTTGAAGCGCAACTATAATTGGTCAAAGAATAGTTACATGCATTGTTGGTATATAATACACATTTTCTAGATGAATTTATCTATAATTTATATGACATTATGGATTATATAGAAACACAAAAAAATCTACTAATCATAAATGTCAGGAATGATATAAAATACATGAATGTAATTCCAAAAAATGTAATAACTATAATGAAAAAACTACCAAAATAGAATCTTCAACAACCACAATGAGAGAATAAATATCTCCCAAATGAACCATGATCGAGTAATACACCTCCTAATCCAAAATATGATCAAATTAACCTGAAAATAGTTTATATATATGTAGTGTGAGAATAAGAGTTATATTAATTAGGATCCTACCTTGATCCAACAATAAAATATTTAAGAATATAAACTAAAGCCTAATGAAAAAAAGTAAATCTATCTCATCATATATATGAACATGATATGTTCCCAGCTTCTCCATTGGTATATCTAAAAATAGTTCACATAAAATATACCTGGTAAAATAATATAAAAGAAGCTATCCTGCAATCACTTCCCCACTAGTTTTCCTCTCTTCCCCAATATCACACGTCATGAAATATACCTCTCCAAATGTATGTCATCCCATAGACAACTAGGTTAATGTTTCTTTACATGAATTATGTGAGATAAAACATCTCGTTATCCCCTATAATCCATCCATTAAGTAAAATCATTTACGAATATCACTCCCCATAAATAGATAGTATATCAGTAGTTTCGTGGATCCATTACAAGTTGAATGTCATGTATTATAATCATTGACATCAAAAACCACAAAAAACATAACAGTAAAAATCTATTGTATATAGTATCTATATATACATGTGTGGGAAGTGATAACAATCCATTATATCTCTCTACTCACATAACTGGAGAAATAGTATGATCATGCAAATCATAAAACAATACTACCTTGAAAAGTGAGTGTAGTCAAATGGGTAGTTCTACATCCATTCCATGCCAACAAAGATGTTGTGGAAAATAATTTCTCAGAGTCCACAAGGTTTCATTCTCCCAACTGACATGGGTGGGGTTTAATATGAAATCAAAAAACATATAAGATATAATAAAACTCATAAACAATATATGGGTATTAACCTTTCCTTAGGATCCACTACAGAAATCATTACATAGATTCCCTGTTATCAATGTTAAGTACTAGTTATATTATAATCACACAAAAACATAGGGATACTAATTATTTAAAAAAATCATTTTTATCAATTCAAATTAAATTAATTATTTAGTTAAATATTAGTTAACATTAATCCATTTATATTTAATTAACTATGTATAATCCCATGGATTCCACATTTGGTTAATATTATCATCATCTTCATTCCATTCAAGAACCAATCCATTTTTATAGAAATTTATTATTCATTATAATTCTAGAATATGAAGTACAGTAGAAAAAATATGAACCTACCATAAAATCAGTGTATAATAAATACTAACAAACTACCTTAAGTGATAGGGAAAGTAACGAAGTTAAAAAAGTAACATGGACCTCAAACCATTGAAAAAAATATAAAGAAACAATAAATCATTTAGTAAAAAATAGGTACATATATATTCATCCAATTCAATCAATCCCAGTTCTATCTACGACACCACCATTCACATCACTATCATGAGATTCAACAACTATAGTAAACCCACAACTTCCATATCATATCTCATAAACAAATATCTATCTTAGGATCACATCATCTAACATATCAATGGGAACATATTGGGAAAACATATAAGGAAAAAAACATAACCAATTAATAGGGTATCTAGGCCCCAAAAACATGGTATATAGCCTTCACATGGAAATTGGTGTGCACATCCCCAAACATTTACCTATATCAAAAAACTAATTTTATTTTCATATTGTATTAAATGATTCATTTATCTTATTTTACGATAATTATTACCCTATAGAATCATATATCAAAATATATAAAATATTTATTCATGATATAAAGAACGAAGTCAATGTTTAAAAAACATTACGTAACAATTTTTTCCATTAACATTAATATTTACTATGATCTACAAAAATATATTATAAAAATATGTCCTATTTCAAATTAAATTAACATATAGAATAAAATATTTAACAAAAAATTCAAAAATAATTGCATTTTTGGTTCCCCTCAATCATTGGAATAATTGTTTTAAATCAAATGATTCTATAATTATTTATCTATTCAACATTACTTCTATTATATTATTTGACGATATTTGTAAAATTAATATTTTAAACCAAATTAAGAAAATGTTGTCTAGGAATAAAAATATATTTCAGATAATATATTAAATTAAAAGTCCATTCATTATCATAGTGGAAACGCATGTGTTCGCTAAAACCATAAACTAATATATTTAAATGATCCAATTTACCTTGTATTAAGGTTAATTTCACCATTATGAAAAAAATAATGAATGGTTAATTTATTGTAGAACATAAAAAACTAAGAGAATCATTGAATCCCCTACCTTAAGGATTTCAACGTACTTAAATTGCTACTGGAATAGAAACATTGATCTCATCCACCTCTCCCATAAGGAAACAATTACCCCAAAATAACTTCATTCTTAAACAATTATAACTGTCAAAGAAAATTCTTATGAATAAATTAATTTATTATACATTTCATGGAAAGAAAAAATACGAGAAAAAAACTAATTATAGATGAAACCATTGTTCAAAGGGAGGAAACTCACCTCAGTTCACCACAGGTCGAACACGTGGAAACCTAGGTTTTGTCACAATTGAATGGTCTTAGAAAAACATTAATAGTGAACATCTATTATTCTAGATTTGGTAGATAATGAAAGGATTTATATGAAAATTGAGGGTTTGAATAGCTTTATAGATGTTATATAGAAAAACATTTGACAACATGAATGGGTGATTAATGTTTTGAATGTCCCAAAATTAAACCATGATAATAAATATGTCACCAAGATCTCACAAAATAGCATTTATTTCACATCGCCAATTTCATGTCCACATTATTAGTTTTCAAGAAAATATTCATCAAGTCGAATACACAATGTACTAACAACATAAATATATCAAAAACATATATAAACCCTTCCCATGAACTATTCTTGCACAAATCATGAATATCTACATTGATAACGAACTACACACACATCATGTGAATGATGATTCATGTGGTGAACTCCACCCATAACCAGATTCTTGGTCCCAAACCCAACAATAAAATCTATAGGATTATTCCATGAAGAATCAGTATTAGAAATACCCAATGGAAATGGATTATTGGATCTAATTACTTACATTAGATACCTCTCTAAAAATTCTCATTCATGAGTAATTAAAACCAAACATCGAGATATGAATTAGGTGTAACATGAATAGTCCCACAAGACTAAACTCTTAAAAATCATTCCATAATAGAATATCAACCACAGAACACATATGAATAAATTGTAAAACCAGAAAAAAATAATTATTTTCTTTTAAACATTCTTAAGGGTGAGATACCTATCAAAAAAGTGAATGGTCTAAAATAATGAATGATGGAATAGAAAATATTTCATAAACATTGAAAAAAATGAAGAAAAAATTGATAATTTATAAAATATATCATCTTAACCAAAAAAAATATAAGTATAATTAGGACTTATTTATGAAATTATTTCCCTAGAACTCTCCTCAATCCCATCATGAATCATTAAGACAAGAACCAATAGAATGTTATGCCAATTGGACACCTTCTCCTAGATGTCCTGACTCACCTAATGACAATCCTTGAAGGATGAATTATAACATACATCCATCTCATCCCAATTGATTATATTAATGTCCACATGAAGATAAAATAAGGATGGTGTGACACATGGAACACATCCCATATTTGACTAATATGCAGGGGAGACAAATCTTTTGTGCACCAGCTCCAATACAAGAATACACAAAAAAAGTCCCAACAAACCGGAGAGAAATATTACTCCCGCATCCAAACCAATAATCCCCATTTAAATTATTCTCATTTAGTTACACATTATCTCTAACATAAAATCTCGAGTTCTAATAAAATAATTATAAAAGGATTTCAGACTATCCTATAGTACCTTCATCCTCTCCTGAACTGCTAGAACCATGTCTACCATGTTTTACACTAGTCTTGGAATAAGAATTTCAAACTCTCTATACTATGTCTGTTATAATAGTGAATGAAAAGATTAACTATAAAAAGATTAAAATTATGTCATATCGATGGTCAATTAGAAACTATTATTGTAATAAAACTAAAACAAAGTTTAGTGCATCATCCAAGAACTTCTAAAATATAAGATATAAATATGATACATTTCTTCAAGAGTATAGGTACTATACTTTTCTTATAGGTATACATATAGAGTGAATGTTTAGTTTAGGACCAACTGAGATTAAAAAATAATGATTGAGAGCAATCAACACAGTAGTGGTCAAATGAGGATCATGATATGAGGTGTTAACCCATTGGACATTGTGTATCCTCCACACCTCATATGGGTACTTCCTTAAAAAACATCCCTTTCAATAGACCCCTTAATAGATATAAAGAGGTATAATTTCATCAAATGGTCCACTATAACCTATATTTCTTAAAACCATCAGAGTGACGAAGGAAAACAAGTTATGATGTACATCAATATGTGCTCCCACTGAAATTGAGGAACATGTAATTGTTGGAGATAACTGTAATGTCCCAAACATTTATTAATACAATTTATCAATTATTATAGTAATATTATATATTATAAATCAATTTAAATAAATTATATACAATAATAAATACTTTATTAATTAATAATTAATTATATAACAATATATTCTATAAGATAATGATCTTATACTAATGAAATAGTAACAAAACCTTAGGAATAGTATTATAACACTAATGAATAGTAAACCATCCAAATTAATTTTAACCTCACCCATCAATGTATATGCATAATTTTGGAATCATATAAATTATGGTATGACATAATTATAACATAGTCCAAGTAAAAAAATGTTTTAAAAATTATTAATTATATGTTGATATTTTTTTAATAAATAAAAATTTAATTTCTATATTATAATAATCATAATAAAATAAAATAAAATTTGAAAAAGTTATTCATAAAAAATTATTATTATGTCATGTGATTTTATGAAAATTTTATGAGACCTTAGGTAATTTTTAAATTTGTTTTAAAAGCTGGTATAATTTTAAAATATGTATTTTCCAAGTAAATGGAGTTTTTCATTAAAAATCCAGCATCTCTTTTTTAGGAAACTATTTTCATAAAATTGAAATCATTGTAAAATTATATAAGTCAAAAAATGGATAGGGATGTTTTTAGGGATTTTTTATAAATACATGAATATTGTGAATAATGAAATATAATAATTTTCTATAATTGATAAATATATGAATTTTTGAGGCATTATTGAAGAAAAGATGTTCTATGCATCATAATCTATAAAAATACTTTATTATTTTAATATCTCTAATTACAATAATCAATATATTCATAGTATTGAGCCATGATAATAAACTAATGATTAAAATAATGAGAAAACACACCTCTCATACACTATAAATAACACCCCTCACCGCCTCATTTCCTCATGCCATCCGAGATTTTATCCAAGTCCAAACTATTCCCAATACACTTCTCTATACCATAGCAGAATTATAGGGATCATTTCCACAACAACGGACCAAGAAAATTCCCATAACAAGGTTTTCATGGAGGATAAATTCATGAGGTAAATTCTTATTTCATTTTTTCTAATTTCATTTCATGTTCTCTTATTTTTTTTCAAATATAACCAAAAATATGTCAAATGGAATGATAACTAAATTACATTACATATTCGTTAATTCTATCATGATAATGGAATATACATAACTAAAATCTTCTTTATCTCTCTCTATCTTTTGTATCATAAATAAAATCATCTCCCTTGTGTCAATTTACCATCATCGGGGGTGGTGCCCTTTCATTTTACTCAAACTACAAAAAGAGTGTTAAAATCCATTAGAATGATTTAAAAATATTTTATAATTTGTTTCATAACACTATTTTTCTTCTATAACTAACATATATACATAATAATAAATGATAAAGCAAAAACATGTTCATTTTGATTGACAAATCGCCAAATTTAATATAAAAGGATCATTATTAACGTTTATCAAAGAGTTCATCCCCATAACATAAAAAAATTCATTATAAGATTGTTTAAACGTTCAAGAATATCATATATAACATTTAATAATAATTCTAAATATTTATTTTAATTTGACATGAAATTCCTTTCATTATATAAGTTAACTGATCATGAAAACTAAGAAAATGAATAATCCCGACTGATGAAATTAAACTCTATAACTAATCAAAAAACATGATAGTTAAGAAAATAAAACCATACTGAATCAGATTTATGTATAATAGTTTTTTTCTTTTTTAATTAATTTAAATAATTTGATTATATTGAATATTAAATGTGAATAGTGAATTTAGACATAAGGATAGGGGATTCTCAAACCCAAATAAATTTCTATGGCATTTTTACTCATTCACACCAATTTCATTATGTATATTCTTATAGTGATCGTGAAATGTATTTTCATTATTCTACTATTTAATTTTGTGGAATATAATTTTTTTAATTGAGTATATGAAAAAGATAATGATTTCCAAATGAACACATATTTCAAAAAACGCACCTTTTACTCCCCATGATATTATATCTTATCCAATCAAGATTAGTGATTCCTATACCAAATATAATATTCAATTTTTTAATTCCAAATTTTTATTCATGAACATATTTTTTTCGAAATGAAAATTATTCCTTTCCATGGATTATTTTATGTCAATGATTTATATACGCTCTATGTCAGAGTCTTGATAATGTAAATTTCATGATATTATGTGTGCACTCAGGATTATATAGTGTAATGAAAATGATATAATGTGATGGGTGTACATAGAATTATATAGAGCTCAAATTATTTGGGTGATATAATTTATATCCTATGAATAAAAGAAATATTATTGGATATGATGCTATATTTTTCACAACTATTTGTGGTAGTTGACCACTATAACATAAACATTCATTTTAATGCATTTCAACATTCCATTAATTTATGTAATGCTTCCTCTCTTGATTATGATGAAGATCCTCTACATGTTTTGTGATGATGGAGATTATTATTTCCCATTTCAAATTGAATCATATTCATATCTATCCCCTTATTAAGATTTTAGCACACCCCTTTATTGATGAATATACATTGGTGACATATTTTACTAAGGAGGATTAAAGGGAAAATAATTAGATAGAGATGAAATAATTAAATAATTTTTATGTTTTAACAGGTGATATTTATGTATAGTCCTAATTTTCCTATCAAAATAAAATTTGGAATTATGGGATTGTAACAATATTATTATATTATTTTTAAAATGATGTAATATTCATGATAGAAAAAGAAGGGTCAATATAGTTGGTATCAGTGTGTGGTTTAGTTAATTCGGGTAAAAAGATTAATGAATCTTACTAAAAATCCATAGTATAAGACTAAGTTTATTTAAACATATAAGAAGATTTTCTAAAAATATGGATCTCATATGATATGACATTAGAGTAATTTTACAATGTGATAAATTATTCAGACCAATTTTTCTTATGTTTTTATCTGACCATTTATATTTTCAAAAATGGTTGGAACTATGAGAAAACATGCCACCAATCTATTTTGGGTACAATTTGGTGATTACTCGAATGAAATCCCAAATTCCTTGGTATGTGGAGTTAAATATTTTATGGTTATTCTTACCCATACATATTAGTCTATGAACAATAATATTAATAATGTCGAAATGTCATCCATCACATAAGAGGGATAAAATGGAAATAAAGTACATTATGCTCCCACGACCACGAAAGATTAGGGGATCTTCTAATCAATTAGTCATGGAACACTGGGATAACTCAATGGAAAAGATTTAATATGTAATCCACTATTATGATGCAGAAACTTTGACTCCATATCATTACTAATTATATAGATATGTAGATAAATGGTGGGATTATATTAAGAACACCAAGGCAAAAGAAGAAATTTAATAGATAGGTTTTGAAGACATTAGGATAATTTTTATTAAGAATATTTCTTCTCTAACTGTTCATACACATATTGGATTAGAATTCATAGAGTTAATGAAAAATGAAGGTGAATCAATCATGGAATATAATAAAATTCCACAAGTCTTGTAAGGTATACATCCGTTTTTGTTATCGAAAATGATTTAATAATTGGTTTATTATTCATTGCATAAAAACTATACCATCAAAAGGGTATTCTAATTCTGGAAATTGAGAGTTATGAATTAAATTTTTGATGTTCTATAAAAGTGGAGATAGAGTTTTAAAAAGGGCGCTATGGATATGGTGATATGAAATGAATAATGGTGTTTCAAGATAAAGGATTTAATAATAAAGGTTTAATGAAAACTCAACCACACACATGTAAAAAAATATGGGATGAATAATCATGGGAACTACCTCAGAAGGAAGAGGAAATTCTATAACTATGTAATTGAAGGCCACCAAGCTCATGATGGTTGAAGAGAGATATTAAAGTCAACTGATAAAATAGATTAAATGATAGAACAACCCATTATCCAATGATTCCCCTATAGGGATCAAGTTAATCATAGGTGTATGTTCCCTAAACCTAAAGACCTTTAGAGTATTCAGAATCAGTAGACAACATAACTAAAGGATTAAAGGAATTTGCATCCCATAACTATCTTTTAAGAGGAGTATGAAAATAATGTAATCTGTGGTACACATCCTAATCACTCAAGAATGGAAAATTGATTATATGATTACAGTTCTACACATTCCATTATATCCTAAATGTTTAGAAAAACTATGGAATAAAATCCCCAAAAACATGAAGTATAGATATTTATTAAAACCCATAGTGTTGTTATCATTGCAACCTAAGAGATTGAATCCTACCCTTTTAGTGTATGTAGAAATATTCTTCCAGAAAATCTCCTGATACATCTCTTGGGGGAATTTAGTGAAATTATCATAATGTATTGGCTCAATTTATATAGTGTATAGATAAACTTTTCAGAAAAAGAAATAACTTTCCATATTACTATCCTTCCCATGCCCCACTAAAATTAATGGATGATTTTAAATATCCTTTGGTAAATCATTCAATGGTATGGGTATTGATTTCATATGTAGAAGAATACATCGTTTGAATGGTTGAGTCAATGGAAGGTATCTTCCTTGGAGAAATTCTAATCATGAGGGAATATAGAGATATATATATCTGGAAGATCTACCCATACTTTCACTAGATTGTGAGGTATAGTTCTCAATAGATCTAATACCCAAAGAAACTCTTATCTCAAATTTTAGAAAGAGTATGTCTCCTATTAAACTATAGTAATTAAAGATGTACCTACAAGAGCACATGGACAAAGGGAATATACACCTCAATGGATCACCTTTCTGTGTTCCAGTTATCTTTATAATAAGTAGTATAGATCAATGTGGATTTGCATTGATTATTGGGATCACAACAAGAACACTATAAAGAATAGGTATCCTTTTCTGAGGATTGATGACTTGTTTGATCATATTTTAGGATCTCAGTATTTCTCAATGGTGGAACTCCATTCTGGATATCAACATCTAATGGAGAAGAAGGTGGATATTTAGAAGACTACCTTCTGAATATGGTATGGTCTCTAGGACTTTCTAGTGATTCCCTTGGGACATAACAATTCCCCTTCAATCTTCTTGAATTTTATGAATATTTTATTTATACATTACACTGAAAAAAAGGGTAGTATTTATAAAAGATATTCTCATTTACTCCAACAGAAAGGACGAACATGAAGAATATCTTGGCCTTTTGGTGGTGACATTAAGGAAGGAGAAGTTGAATGCAAAGTTTATCATGTGTAACTTTTAGATGCCTAAAGTAACATTCATGGGACACATGATCTCAATTGAGGGAATTTCTATAGACCCCTAAAAACATTAAAAGTCAAATATCTAAGACCCAATAGTGTGGTATAAATCCATAACATTCATGAATAATTATGGTACTATTGATGTTTTCTGATAACATTTTCACGATTTTCATGACTACTAACTATGTTTACATGGAAAGGAGTATATTTTGTCTGGATGGAAGAATGGGAGGTAATATTAATGGATCAAAAGATAAGGATGGTCATTGAACCTATACTCAAATTGCCTAATATAAGAAAATGATTTGATATATCTAGTGACAATTCAACAGACGTCTTGGGGTTTGTACTCATGAAAAATGATAATGTGATATCTTATTACATGAGACAGTTAAATTTCCATGAAAAAAATACATGAATAATTATATAGAGATATCAGTTGTGATATTTTCCATGGAATCATGGTGGCACTACCACTATGGTGTGAAATTATACATATATGCCCATCAAAATATCCTAGAGTATATATTCACACAAAAGGATATCAACATTAGTTAAAGTGGAAGGTTATATATAACCATGTAATATTATTTCTCTATTAACTATGTTCCTAGTAAGGAGAACATGGTAGATGATGATCTTAGAAGAAAAGAACCCACTACTCAATCCTTGCTGTAGATTGTGAAACACACTAACATGCAATATATACAATGGTTGGATTTTAAAATCATTACAGTAGGGAATAACTCATACCTTTCTCAAATGATTTCCCAGCCATAAAACTAAGACAATATTAAGGAGGTAAAAAGTTATGGTTCAATGTTAGAAAATATAGTGAATGCAGTAAATGAAGGGAAGCCGCAAGAGGTATATATCTATGATGATTGTGGGATTAAGTTAGGAACCTGGAATTGGTAATCCTTAATAACCTCGGATAAATATGGATCTATTGGTTAATGAACATGGCTCAACATTTTCTATCCGGAATAGGGGTACCAAGATGTATCGTGACTTCGAGAACACTTCTAGTGAGATAAAATTATGAATACAATTGTGGAGTGTATCACAAGGTGCTTGATATGTCATCATGTAAAAGTAGAGTGACCGAAGTCAAAAGGGTTGAGGAAACAATTTCATACACCCATGTTCAAATGATATAATTTCACTATGGAATTTAGATTGGGTCTCCAAAAGGAATTCATAAAAAATAATGTGATATGGGTTTTGGTAGACAAAGTCACCAAGACATCCCACATAATCACTATTTGGGAAGATGAATCACATAAACAACTTGAAATGATATATTTGAAAAAAGTGGTGAGACTACATGGGGAACCAATACCATGTTTCTCTGAATGTGATCCAAGAATCACATCAAAAATGATGGAGGAGTCATCTACATGATTTGAGTACAAAAAAAAATTTAGCATTACCATTCACCCCAAAAAAATTATCCAATATTATAGGACCACTAAAATACACGAAGATATTATAAGATACTACTCATTATAATTCAAAGGAGGATAGGATCCAAATATACCATAGGATGATTTAACGTACAATAATATCTATCCTTCGAGTATTCAGATGACTTCATATGATGTTCAGTATGGAATGTGAGGTATAACTCCCAATCGCTGGGATAAAGTTGGGGAAAGAAAGCTACATAGACCTGGTCTTTTGCAAGAGATGAAAAATATGGCTAACCCCATCCAAAAACATATTAAACCTTCTTAGATTTTGAATTATATATGTAGTTTACTATTGGAGGGACATGGACTTCGACATTAGAGATAATGACATCCATTGAATATCACCATGGAAGACAGTCATGCAGTCTGGAAAGTAAGGGAAGCTAATATCAAGGTAAATTTTCTATATTTATGTATATGATCGCATTAGATTAGTGGCATATCAACTTTCACTTCTACTGAATATGACTAAATTCAGGATTTCATCCATGTATCACTCATAAGGATGTATATACCAAAACACTCATATTTACAAAGATCAGAATTTGTACAAATGGAAGATGATTTCACTTATGAGAAGCATCCAATAATGATTCTGGATTGGAGAGATAAGGTTATGAGAAATAAGATGACTGACCTTTTCATTGTTTTTTGGAGGAACCATATATATGAAGAAGAAAATTTGGAACTAGAGGAGATGATGAAAGAGAAGTACCCCCACATGATTATGTAAGTTGAAATTTTGAGGATGAAATTTCAAAATAGGGGAAGAAAGTAACAACCAAAACATTTATCAATGGAATATAACTATTAATATAGTAATTTAAAATAGTATAAATTACATCAATTCAATTATAGATCTTAGTAAAATTATTATAAAAATTTAATTAATTAGAAAATAATTATTTATAGAAGTTAAAGAAACTATACCAATGAAATAATAACATGATAATAGGAATAGTAATATGATCCTTATGAATATTAAACCATCCAATGTAATAGTAACTTAAACACTAAATTTATTAATAAAATATAGGAATATTATAAATGAAATTATTATATAATTTTAAAATATTAATATAAATAAATTTTAAAAAAATTATTAATTAAGTGTTGGTATTTTCTGTAATCCATAAATATTTAGTTAAAATTTTATCACTAATTTAATAATTTAATGGAAATTTTATATTTATGAAATTTATTCTTATATAAATATTCTGAGGTCCAATTATATTATGATAATTTTTTGATACCTATGTAACTTTTTAATGTGTAACAAAATGAGTTATTATTTTAAAATCTATAATTTCCATGTAAATGATGTTTTTAATTAAAAATTAAAAATTCAACATTTAGAAAAATATTTTCATAAAATAAAGTTATCTTTTGGATTCTACACATCAAAGAAATTTTATAGTGAATTTTTTGGGTTTTTTTTAAAATACTTTAGTTTTTGTTGATAAGTGATAAAAGATAATTTTCGATAAATGAAAAATACATGAATTATTTAGAAATTTTTATTGTAAGGATTATGTAAACAACATCGAATATAACCATAACTCATTATTTTAATATATTTAATGATTTTTCTCAAACTATTAAAACTTTAGAGTCAAAATAACAAACTAATGATTAAAATAATGTGAAAACACCCCTCCCGCACACTTCAAATACCACCTAATCTCCTCAAACCATTACTGATTTTAGTCTTTCCCAAATTCATCAAAATACTCTTATATATCTACTCCTTCAATTCATGGAGCTCCTTTAATATTAATAATACAAAAACCTATTCCATATAGAGGTTCTCAAGGTGGATTAATTCAAGAAGAAAATTCCTATTTGTTTTCTTTTAAATTATTGTCATGTTCTTTTATTTTATTATTCTATCCTTACATACCCCCATAAAAATATCATTATGAATACAATCACATGAATTTACAATAATTATATAATGATAATGTAGTTCCAATCATTAAACTCCTACCCTCACTCAATCTTTTATTCTATAAACGAAATAGTTTCACCAAACGTGTTAATTTAACAACATCTTGGTAGGTGCATATTCATTTTCTATTAACTACATCAATGACATTAATAAAACTATTATCATGTTTTTAATAGATTTTAAAATTCATATAATAATCAAATTTATGTTTTTTAACTAACATATATACATAAAAATAACTGATTAAAAAATGAGTTCATTGTGATTGAAAATGTGCCAAAATTAACAAAAAATGGTCATCATTATTTTTTTTCAAATGGTCCATCCTCATATCAGATAGCCTAAAAATTTATAAGAACTTTTAGACATTTTTGAGATCACTAATAACATATAATAACTATTATGGGTATTTATACACATTTTACACGAACTTCTCTTTATGTATACAGGTGAATTGATCATGAAAACAAAGAAAATGAAATCTTCTGAATAATGAAATTATACTCCCTAGAACATTAAAAATAGCATAAATGAACATAATAAAACCATAATAAACTAAATACATGTATAAAAGGTTATATATTAGTCAATTAGTTAATATAATTTCATTATACATGATATTAATGTGATGAATGATTTCAGATATAAAGTAATGGGATTCTCAACCACAACTCAATTTAATTTTGTTTTCCCTACTTCACACCAATTTTAATATGATTATTCATTTAATGATCCATAAATTCAATTTCATTACTCCAAAAATTATTTTTTTTGATACACATGTTTTCTAAATGAGTGTATGGAAATGAAAATGTTTTATAAATGATTTATTCTTTCAAAAAACACACCTTTTCCTTCCCTTGCGATTTATTATTCTCCACTAAAGATTCATTATTCCTATACCAACATTATTATTACATTTATCAATCAAAAAATTTATTCCTTAATTAATTCTTCATTAGATAAAACCTACTCATTTCCATTGGATATTTTTTGTTCATGATTTATATAACTTCTATGTTTCATGTATGATAATGTAAATGATAGGATGTGATGTGTGAACCCCAAATTATACAGTGCAATATAAATGTGATGATGTGATAGATGCATAAGAAATTTTATATCACCCAAATTAATTGGGTAATGTGATATATCTCTTAATAAAAATAGATATATTCCTGAACATGATACTATCATTGTCCACAACTATGTGTGGTAGCTGACCAATAATACAGGATGTTTCATTTTTATGCATTTCCACATTCCATTATTTTTAACAATTCTTTCTATATTGATTATGATAAAGATCCTGTGATTATTTTATGATTACTATGATCATGAAAACCCATGTTATATTTTTTCATGTTCTTATATATCATATTCTTGGGATTTTATCTCACCAATTTTTTAATGTAAACCATCAGGTGAATACTTTTACTAAGGATAAATAAAGGGCCATTAAGAATATAAAAATGAAGTAATTAAAGGATGTATAAATTTTATTTTTCAATGATTTATGATGGTCCTAATTTTCAAAGACACTAAACCTTTTTAATGATGGATTTGTTATAGTAATTTTTTTTATCTTTAAAATCATGTAATAGTCATGTAAAAAGGAAGAGCCGCTATAAAAACGACTAGGAAAATATGTTTTCCATTTTCATTACTTCCAACTAAACATCCAGGTACAAATTAATCAATAGAATTGGTTATCATTGGATATAGAAATAAACCTCCTAGAGATCGTCACATCATTTTCATGCAAGGATGTACCATTAAGAGTGAGTTATGAAACTCGTTGAGAACCATCTCTCATATTACCAAAGGGGTGAAAATCAACCCCTAGAATAAAACATATTGATGTTTATCATTTTACCAACCATATGAGGAATCCCATAATGCAACAAATTCTTTTTACACCTCTACCTGAAATAACCCCATTGGAAATCCTTGACCATTTGTACAAAATATGACTACAATTGGTTTTAATAAGGCAAACTCTTCCTCCCTTAATTCCCATATCAGGACTAATCAATAAGGTTTCTTATATTACTCTCCTCAAATCTCTATATTAACATATGACAATACAATTTGACTTCCTACTAAACGCATTAGCTAAAATTTACACATTCATGGTTTATATGAAATATTGAAGTCATAATACTTTCTGAATTCTATCAACCATAATTATATAATTTTTAGGTTAGGTTTCGAAATTACATTTCTCAATTTATTATGATAGATATAACCCATCAAAATTCATGTTGATGTAGTAATATTTCCACAACATCCTGAAAAAAAATGATTTATAAAAACTCAAATTCATTGGTAGAAAAGTTGTATTAACTAGAATGTTATTTTCAAACCCATAAGAAAAAACTGCTTTCTAATGCGTGAAATCACATACTCAACCAATGTGTGAAGTTTCAAAGAAAAACATGAACTAACTCCCTTTTATAGAAACCAAATTACTAGAGTACTAACCAAATTATATATCATGTTCTCAAAAGCATCATAACACAAACTATTCCATAGGAATGCATGATATTTTCTTATGAGTACTATTGGAGGATCCTTATCCAGTGTAAAATCTTATACACACCTCTTCTAAGAGCTTACCTAATTATGGATACTACACACCTCTTTGACTATGCTGTAGTTTTCAAAAAAACTGAAAACCATGAACTTTAAATGATATATAACTACACCAAGTTGTGATATGACATCCCCAATGAAATGAACATAAAAAAACTAGATATCACACATTTATAGAATCCCGGATTATATTTTATGAAAAAAATAGCTAAATGGTATATACATGCTCTGTGTGATCCTTCTTAGATGCATATAACATAAGGATGTGATTCATTAAAACCACAACAAATTGATCCCTGAACTCGTTTAGTATTGTGTTAATCATACCCAAATATATATATCAGGTTTTCATTACACTGAACAGTATCAGAACATATTGTTAATTCCCAGAAAGTCATTAGAATGTAGTTTTCATAATATCATAAATTGTAAATACATTTGATTATATTATCAACACAGTTCAATCATTGAGAATGAACTAGATTCTTTAAAATGGTTGTATAAATCCTTAATCACTAGAATATGATATTGGTTCTTCACTATAACATCATTCAAGTGATAATAAAAAATATTTAGATGTAGACGTCCATCAACCTTCATTATGAATTAAATCATTGCACCCCTGCTTAGACACTCGACAGAATAAAACAATCTAAAAAAGTTGTTTTATTTTTACCAATATCTTTCACAACCCGGAAGGTCAATCCTCTATCGATACATCAAAAATAGAGTATTTTTCGGCTATATATATTTCCCAATCATGATATCACAGGGAGGGGGTAATTCTATAACCTCCTCAAGAGTGAAAACATGTTACTCTTCAAAAAAATTTGGAAGAACCATTGGATGAATATTCAAATAACACACCCTCAGCATAATTATCAAGTAATATAATGAAAAAGAATGTATCAAACCCATATTAGGGACCCTATCAGCAAGGGACACTAAACTATCTCCATCATCATCAAACAACATGATTTGTCTTATGATTAAATACACAATATCCAACACTAAATACAAAGACTCTATATTTAAGAATATATCTTATGGTTTTATCCATAAATATAGAATGTATCTCCATGATTTGTGCTTCATCAACCCAAGATCATTGTAACTATATACATAAAATATACAATAATTTCCAATAACTAGCATAGTAAACACCAAGGCATAAAAATCCTCTCAATGTGATGTCCTGAAACACATATTGGAGAAGGTGATATAATGGAACAAAAATCTTCTAAGTGCAATAAATCACTCACCGAAGAATAAAATAAGGACAGGGTACCTGGAATAATTTTTATCTCATATAGAGCTAGAAACCCAAGAGAATGTAGAATAACATGAACCACTCCATAACATCTCAGACCAAGAGGATGTCCACTATTAATGACAATATCTACTATCTATGATCAAATATTATCATAGGGTTTTCCTATACCATCCCCACATTTAATCTATTTATCCAATTTTGTAGAACCTTACAAAAATTACATTAGCTAAAATAGATTCAACCGACGATCCAGATGTAGCACACCTAATTTATGCGTTCATCTTTAAATTTCCAGTCACTCTTAACACTAATAACCTCAAAATACATTGTAAAAACATTTCCATAATACGTTATAAGTATATTAAGTGTCTATACCCCTAAAGAAGTGAGATGATGAGGTCTAAGACATATGCTCAGAAATCTAGACGGTCTTTCATAGTGGAAAGTAGGAACCCTAGAACACAACTCTTCTACATGAAAAATATTAATAATTTCCCACTCATGAAGATCTAACCATGGATAATGACCTATTAATGATCACTTAAGTCCCCAACATCTGATGATATATTGATAATATAAATAAGGTGAAATGGAATATGATCACTATCTATGAATCCTTTTCAAAATGTATTTTTGAGGACTCCTCATCCAAAAATTTGTCTCCACAATAATGAAGAGGCTTATGGAAACATATCATAAGCTCCAACATGCCTAAAAACTCATTTTTGAGGGTGAAAATCTTCTACGGACTCATCACTATTATGGTTAATGAAAACACTCAACCAAAAATGGTCCTAGAGAATCTTACAAGAGATAAACAACTCCAAATGATCCCTATGTATTAGGATCCAACATAACATCAATACTCCACACAACATCGCACTGCCAAAAAAACACAGTACACAATCCCGACACATATCAATCTAAAGGCTATATCTAAATCCTAGATCTTGACCTCTATCAGTAATTCAAAAATATATCTGATACATATATTGACTCTATTAATGAAAATGTAAGATTATACTTTTCTATATGTCATTTTCCCTGACCTACACTCTATAATGTTCTTCCAAAACATCGTAATGAAAATATCTGTTAATAAACTAATGAAGACGTCAACAAGGATTCAAACGTGCAAAAGAAATAACTTTTATTGACTCCTAAAACAGTAATGTGGAATACATAAGATTTAATTATTTATTTATTTATGGTTCTACATAATCCCAAGGTCTATCCATTTCAAACACATGGAAAAGAAGATTGATTTGTGCTCATTTCTATGGTGTCAACACTATGAATTGTATCACATCCTTTAGTATAAATTGTAAAAATAAATTGAAGTGAATCACATCAAATGGGGACATATATACAAGTGTTATAGATAGTCTTCATTATTTATAATTCATATTAAATATAACTAATACTCTTTACATACTAACCCACGTAGTCCTCTAATGTTTCTAATTCTACTCTCTACTATATCCCTCAACCTAAACATTTTATACCACTCTATCACAAACCCTTATTCAAAGTGTTCCCCTCTTAGGTAGAAAATGACAGAAGGGTTACAAATTTTCTAAAACCCCACCTCCAATAGGTCACATTTTGGATACAATCAATGAGGTTATATCATACAAATAGATAAGATGAATATCACCCTATGAAATAAGAATGGTGAGAAAACATAGAAATATAAAACAACTCTTTATTAATGTAAAATAAAGGAAGGATCCCAAAAACATTAATATAATTCATATAGTGGAGTTACTGTAAAAAAATACAAGTAAAAAACATTATTCTATAGAAGTGACTGTGAAATAGTAAACAACTTTTAAATAACCTAGAATTTAGATATGTTCACTCTGACCACCATCATTCTCCCACTAACCAAAAAATTAATTTTATATATATAGGGTGAAAATAATTTTAATAAATATTATAATCATTTTTAGAGCCTCTCCTGAAAAATAAAACAATAATATTAAATGCCAGGGAAAAATAAGTGAATCCAACTCATCACATATATAAGTATGTTTGGATTCCATCATCACCATGGATATCTCTCACCACATATCAAATAAAATAGATCTTACAATATAATATCAAAAATAATTAACCTAACTAATACTTCCCCACTACATTCCCTCTCTTCCCCTTTATCGTACACCCCAATCCATATCTCTCTAAAAGTAAAGTAGACCAAAGATACCTTTGATAAAGTATCATGACAAATATCACATGTATCAAATTATCTAATCATCATATATCATGTTTCCTGTGAATCTAATTATACCATCATCCATTTCCACATCACCATAATGTAAATGAGTAGTTTTTGAGATCCACCACATCCCATATGTCTTATATTATACCTCAATGAATCACATAACATACACATAATGCCTATAATAATTCATATGACACTATATCTATTGATAAAAATAGGTAAAATAACCACAATCCATTACAACCCTCTACACACATATATGGTGAAATCATACAACTTTGTGTTCCAATGAAAAATGATACAATGAGTAGAGAGTGATGTTAGAGGGGGTACACAACCATCGATTCATTAATGTCCTAGATATTTCGGATAATAACTTCCTACATTCCAATTGGTTTATATCACCCCACTAATATTGGTGGGGTAGAAAATAAAATCAAAAACACAAACAAGATATAATATTTCTCACAACTACACTATCATCATGAATAATATTTTAACCTCAGTTTTATTTATCCTCACTCATACACTAAATTACTATTTTTAAGGAAAATATATTCTATAATAAAATAATATTTCAATTTTCATTATTTATAGAATTTTTTTATTTTTAAACATTCAATTTACAGAAATTAATTTATTAGAAATTAATTAACATTATTCCCTTGATATTTCAATAATCATATTGTGACGTCCATGTACTCAAGGAATAAAAGAATAGATTCTATTGATAATAAATATTATCATAAATTTCATTTTATTGATGCACTAAATACATCAGTTAAAAAAATTAAAATGTCATATTTCTAAAATTACAATTACTCAAAGAAACATCTTAAGCTACCATAAAATAGATACATAACCAAGCCGAACATGTGACATCAAGTAGTGGGGAAAGAAATACATGTAAATAAGAAACCTATCCCAACGAACTATAATATTTAACATTATCAAAAATGAACAAATCCTTAAAAAAATATTGATAAATCCCAAATTCAAACCATTGTAACAATCTAGGTTCCTTATCTGATGCCATAAGGAATATCAGATTGCATATGACCATCACATGTGTTAGACAATTACATAAACATGAGACTTATGAACTATATATTTCCAACCAATATCCATACAAGGATCACAACAAATCACATAGTATGACTCACATCCCTAGATTAAAGAAAATGAACAAAAAAACCAAAATAATAACCATGGAATTGTTTCCCAACAAACAAGTCATCCATCAATCATAAGAAAACAATTCTTCTCAAACCCAAACAGTTACCTTTGTGAGACAACCTGTTTTATTACTAACATGGACTATCAAATGAATTTATCACCGGAATCCACTATGTGTTACCTAAGTGTATAGTAATTAAAATCAATAAATTTATTAAACCCAATCTAAAAAAACCTATAGATTCAAGAAACATTATTTAATAATAATTCCATTAACATTAATCTTTAATTTTATCAAATAACATCAATTTAAATCATGATATTCTTTAGTTATATACAAAAAATTATGGAGTAGAAATTTATTTTAAACATTATTTTAGCATTAATTTTGATTTACCATGAAACATAAAAAGAATTATTTACAATAACATGCTTATTTAATACTTTATCCAACCAAAATGACAAACTATGTAGTCTTTAACAATTTTCATCAAATTAAAATTATAAACCCAATAATATCAATTATTATGATCATGAATAAACATATATATCACAATATCTAGTAAATCAATATGAAAATAATTATCATGGTGAAAAAACATGAGATCTCTATAACCATAAATAGTTATTTCATTAATAATGTTTAATATTTATTTTGGTCAATTGCACCATTAAAAAAAGAGATAATAATTATGAAATTATGATTTCAAATAAAATAATAGTATAGTCATTGAATCCACTAAAACACAAATTTAAATGCTTTTCAATCAAGAATGGAAAAACTAATTAGATATTAGATCACCTCTCCCCCATGAAAAGTTCAGCCTCATATGAATATTGTCCCACAACAACTCCAAAATATATAAAAATAACTCTCTATTAAAAAAATAGATCATCTTCCGTATAATAGAATGAAAAAAAGAGAAATGACTAATAGGATAAGTATCCAATATGAAAAGACAAGAAACTCAACTCATATTATGAAATATAATACATGCGAATATAAAGGTCAATCCTTCTTCAATGATTATTTAATGACCTTGAGAGAACCCATATCCTAGTGTTATGATAGAGTCATAATATTTATGAAATATATAGGGATGAGTTTATCTTTACATGAATTCTTCTAAACTTACAATCATGATGTGAATGATCCATTGAAGTCATGAATGGACTAAATTTTACACTCACTGAAAAAATGCATCCCCCTAATCTAAATAATCTATGATTAGTTCATATATTGAAATTATGGTCCACATCATGAGTTTTTGAAGAAACATTACCTAATTTTGAAACCAAATCCCTCCACAAAGGGAATATACCATAAACAATGTAATATAAACCCACAAACATCTCCTATGCAAGTCACATATATCTACTCAACCACAAACTATTCAGTCATAATTTGATCTATGTTTCACATCATTAACTCTACATTAAATAAAATTTTAGCTCACAAACACTATCAAACCCGCTTTAGTATTTTTTCCAAGAACCATTTCCCTCAAAAACACAAAAATGAACAAGATCAAAGGATCTATGTACATTCATTAGGTGATTTTAATAAATTTTAATTCATAAAATGATTGAAAATTATTTCCTCATAAATTATAGATATTTATTCATGATTAAAATCCAAATTTTTATCCTAATGGAATTATTCAGGAATCATGATACATGAATCCTTCTATAATATTATTGATGGATTTTATTCATTAAATCATCATAATTAAATAACAAAAAATAAAAAATTTATTCATATCATGAAGTTATGAAAATATGTACAACCACTCATGAGTTCAATATGCATGAATTAAAAAAATGTATCATCTTCTACATTTATGAATGTTATTTTTCAAAAATATTTCTCATGAAGCTAATGTTTATGTTGTAAAATTATAATTATATGTATTAGTTTTCATTCATTAGGGAACAAATTCAATATTTATTCTATTTGGTTTACATTAATATATGTTTGACTACATGAATAAATCTATGATATTAAATATGAAGCTTATATTTTTCTTTTTAAAATTATTTTTTCACATTTCATCTACATTTAACATTTTCTACAATAAAAAAAAGAACATGTTGTTTATTCATTCGATTGAAGTGACTACCACAATCCAATACTGAACCTGAATTATTTCATTGCAATGTGAAACTTGTGTTTCTCAATATATGATTACAATATCTTTACTTCAATAATCCCTCTTATTTTATCAGCAATGTTCATCAAATTTATAATTCAACTCATAAAAAATTTCACATGGATGCATTATCTCATAGAAAATATTAATTTATATTGATACCGTCAGTTGAGATTGTTGAAATTTGATTATATTCCCATGGTCGGTTTATTATTCTGTATGTGAGATCTAATATCACAACGGTTTAACATCTGAATATTCACTGTTTGTTTATCTTACATATGATTAAGAGAGTTTGAAACGTACAACTCATGGTAGGTCTAGATTCAATGAAGGAAATTATATTCATTAGATTGATTTATTAGCAATGTTGGGATATTTATATAGAAAATCAATTTATTATCAAGGCTTAATGATGATTTATGTGAATGTGTGTTTGATCATTCATTATAGATCTTCAGGTTGGCAATCCCTTATGATTGATCTGAATATGTTTTTGTTTTTGTTTCAACAATGTGAATGTGGCCTCTGTGGTGAATATCATCTGATTGATTTCATGATAGGTGCGTGGTTTTTGACATAAAATATCTACATTAAATTATAAATTTGGAATATAGTCGATCAAGTTTTTTTCATTTATACATATTATGATCCCAAGGATGAAGATGTGACACATTAAGCCATGTAATTTAGCATACAGTCATGTAAATATTTTTAATGATGGGGGAACTATGTCCTTCTATATTCTAGTTTGTCATTATATTGATTCTCATCATTCTACTCCATAATATGAGAAAATTTATTAATCACCATGAAAAATAATCATGACCCTGGGGATCAAATCTAGGTACACTCACACACCACGATACAAATATTCTCCCATGAGTTTGCACTACTGTTACCCTTGTACATCTTATATGTTCCCCTACCTACCTATTAATTGGTTCTTTATCATAATTATGAACCTCCCTACATCGTGTATGACCCCTTTCTGACATATTATATCCAGAATACATTTTTAAAAATTGATATCTTATGGCTAAGGTACTCAATGTTGAATCCTTGTCCAAAATTGCTTTAAAAGAAAATTTTCCAAATGAATAATATTATGTGTCATCAAAAGAAGAATGTTCCTCAACACAGGATAATACTTCACCATATTTTAATGATGTCTCTAGATTTTATAGATTACAAGATAATTATAACCGTAAGATAAAAAATATGTTATTGAAAAAAATACTAAAAATTCTATTTTAACTAATTAAATATCATAACATTATAAGGATATTGATTAGAAAACTATTGATTATTAAATTCTTTCTAAAAACCCTAACAGGGATAATTCAATGGAGGATAATCTTTCAAAGGATATTGAAATTGTTATTTCTATGATAAATGATTCTGAGGATAACTCAATACCTTTGACTAATGACTATGAGGATAAAACAATAGTCATCAGACTAAAATCTAAAATATATTTCATTATGAAAAAATTATCATATTTTGCTTTTGGATAGAAAGTGTTTGAAAAAATGTATTCCCAACATCGCCCTCTTATGAAAAATAATTGAATTGGTTATACCCATTCAATTCCAATTTTTAGTCGTAATTATTTATCCCCAATGTGATTATTTCTGGCCTAAGTGTCAAAGTGGTGGGCATTGGGAAAAATATTTTTTGTTGAATAAAACTAAATCCTTAGGTTTTCATAAACCTTATTTTTCGAAGAAAACATGGACACCTATTATTTTAATTTCTATAATTTATAGATCCTTGAATGTTCAGATCCCAAATGTCTATCTATTTTATTTTCTGGAAAATAAAGGATATACCGACAATAATACATGGTATATGGATAGTGGATTTTCCTGGCACAAGATTGGTAAAAAAACTCCATTGAAGAGATTAGCAAGATGAAAAGAGGAATAGAAAAATTTGAAGATAATACTCAGGGATAAATTGTTTTTATATGTAACTTTGTTCATATTGTAAAAATCATTAATTTCAAATGATTTTTTTGTTAATGGTCATATGGAAATTTTTATAAGAATAATATAATTATGTGATTAAAGTTACATTTTTAATTTTAGAATGGATAAATTCCTAGTACAAAATTCCATGGAATTGTTTATTCTTTCGACCATTCAGTATGAAAATGTTTATACAATGAACATAGAAGATCATAGGAGCCCAGATATAACTTTTAATAGTGATATGGACGATAAATATAATTTATGGAATAGAATTCTTGGAAATTATATCCTTAGTAACCTATGTAAACTCTCAATGAAAATACTTGATAACGATCTACCAAATCATATATTTAATTCTTCCAATGCTTTTTATTCTTGTACATTTGGAAAAAAAACACAAGTCATGATTTAAATAAATTATTTATGTTTCAAATTCTAATGTATTATAGATAGTGAATATTGATCTTTTCGATACAACACAAATAGGAAGTATATGTGGAAAATATTATGTATTTATTTAGTTCATGATTACATTAGATTTACATAGGACTATTTTCTAGAAAATAAATTTTAGAAATTTTCTTATTTTAAATATTTTTCATCAAAAGTTAAAAATTATAAAAACCTTACATAGATAACTATTCATAGTGTAAAATTGGGAGAATTAGAAAATTCTTATTTTGAAACTTTTTGTAGTATGAAATGCATTACTGATAACTTCTGAGCTCCAAGAACTCCACAATAGAATGGTGTTGTTGAAATAAGAAATCATATTTTTCAATTGATAATGAGACCCATATTTACTGAATGATTTGTTACTAAACCAATTTTGGGCTGAATCTATATATATGGATATTTATACAATAAATTGAGTTTTAATAAAACATTTTATTAATAGAGCACCATGAGAATTAATAAATGGTAAAAATCCTAATGTTTAATTCTTTAAAATATTTGTATGCAAAGTATTAATATTTAATACTATAAAAAACTACATAAACTCATGGCCAAATCTAATGGAAAAATTTTCTAATGCTACTCTAATAATTCAAAGGCTTATAGAGTTTTTATGTAAAACTCATATGCTGTTGAAAAATAGTGCATGTTAAATTTGATTAAACTAATCATTTTGTTTTTAAACAACCCCAACCTTTATCTTCATATGTGTTTTCAGAAACTGATTATCATCCATTGAAATAATAGTTGTTTAAAAAAGAAAATACAGAAAAAATCATTTCTCATTTATTTAACCTATAAGATATTTTACCTTATGTTGATGAACATGTTTTATAATACCCAAATGAGTTGTTTCCTAAGAACCATCCCAATGACAGTATCATTAGTAGTTTAAATCAGCCTATAAAGACTAGAGGTTCTTTATGAATTAAAAACATCTTAAATTCCATTACCAATTAGAAAAAAATGAACGGATGAAGATTCATCGGATGATGATTGGATTAAATATATTCAAGATAAACTAATTAAATATGAACAAAAAGATGTCTAGTCCTTGGTTGAAAGGCCTATGGAAGTTTCATTAATTTGAGTAAAATGTGTATTTAGAAATAAATGTGATCAAAATAGAATAATTGTTTGAAATAAACAAATATTAGTTGCTAAATTCTATAATCAACAAGATGGAATTGACTATGAAGAAACCAACACTCTAGTAGCAAGACATGAATATATTAATATTCTACCAGCCATTATAGCATTCATTAAATTAGATCATTTTCAAATATGTATGATGTGTTCTTTATTTAATAGATATTTTCATGAAAAATTTTATATTGAACAATAAATTTTTTAAGACAAAAAACATCTTAAACATGTTTTTAAACATATCAAAGAATTATATGGATATAAACAAGCCCCTAGAGCCTGGTATGATAGACTGCAAATATTTTTGTTAAAAACAATTATGTTATGGGAACAATTGATCAAACCATTTTTAAAATGAATGATATGAAAAATGTTTTTATTTTTTAAATTTATGTTAATGAAATTATATTAGGATCAACTTAGTAATATTTAACTGATTCATTTGTTGAATCTCAAGAACTATGAGTTTGAAATGATTAGGTTGTGTGAGTTTACATTTTTCATTTGTTTTCAAATTTCTCAAATACCAGAATGAACCTATATATCAAAACATAAGATTATTAAATATCTTCTAAATAATTATGGTTATGACAACACTAAAAGTGTATGTACTCTAATCGGTACCTCAAATTCTCTTGATCTCGATGATGTGATGAAACTAATTGACCCAACAACCATTAGATGTATGATAATAATTTTATTATAATTAACAACATGTTATCCAGAATTAATGTTTTTAGTATGCTTATGTGCAACATGGCAATCAAATCCAAAGGTATATCATTTTAAAGTGGTTATTTTTTTCTATATTTAATGGGTACCATGGATTTTGGCATTTTCTACTATTTTGTAAATTATTTATTTTAAAAAAACATTTGGATTCTGATTTTGGTGGATGTAGAATAGATAGGAAATGTATATCTATAAATTTTCATTTTGTAAGAGATTCAATAGTTTTTTAGACATGGAATAAGAAACAATTAGTATAACATTTCACTACTAAAGCTAAATATGTAGAATCATTTAGTTTTAGTGATCATGTATTGTGGATAAAACACACACTCACATACAATGACAAGATTTTTAACAAAACATAGATATTGTGTGATAATACTAGTTCCATTTACCTAAGAGAAAACCATGCACATCAATCTCATGAATATAACACAATTATTAGGTATCACTTTCGTAGGGATGACACGCTTAATGGAGATATCATTCTTCAATTTAATGGAATAGGATACCAACTTCTAACATTTTTACACAATACTTAACCTTGGATTTATTTCAATAAATTAATAAATATTTAGGAAGTATAAATGTAAGGTAATCATCCATATTAAATTTTTGTGGAAACCGCTATCTTACATTCAGAAACTATTTTTCATAGGGGGAGTTTTTATGATTACACTTTACTATTTGCCAAAAAATATAAGCTTTCGAAACACAAAATTTTAACATTTTATAACATAAAATTTTAATATTTAGGTCCTAAAATTTTAACATTTGATAACATTATTTTTTCCTTAAAAAATCTCAAAACCTAAAATTTTTTGCTTCTTAAAATTTTTTTAAAGCAAAAAACATCATTTTTTATATATTTTTAGAATCCTAATATTTTATTTTATTATTTTTATTTTTTTGAACCTAAAATTTTCATTCCTTTGAAATAAAAACTTTTGGAACACACAAATCTTATTCCGTAATAAAACATCCATGAACATCTATTTTTTCAGAAGAACCTTATCAATATTGAAAACTATTTCAAACCATTCCAAATATATGTTTCCTTAAATAAATCATCATAATTGAATTTTTTACTTGTCTGTATTTCTATATTGTTTTAAGAAAACATTATTGTATTCATTTTCCTCAAATCCGATTTTTCCTTAAAACTTGAAAAGATCAAAACCTTCAAAATAATTTTTCTCATTTGATATCAACCATCAGATCAAACCAAGATAGTATTAACCATTATATAGGATTTTGAATATGAACTATCATTGTAATGACTATATAAAGGACCCCATATTTTCTACCCACATCAGTTAATCAACTATTTTTGCGCTGATGGTCTCCTACTCTTGAAATATGTCATTCCATGTTCTCAGTTTCCTTATGATTCAGATGTGTCATTATGTTTCCTCATAGAATTTGATATACTCTTATAAGGAACTCAAGGATTGGATTATTTTTATGGAATAGATGGTGGACAGAAATATTGTTTTAATGTATGATTATTTGATTTCAAGAAAACATTATGAAGAATGTATTGTAAAGTCTTTGTGTTTCCAAGAAAAAGAATTAGGATCATATATATCATGATCTTATTATTGAATTCTATTATTTGGTTAGTTTTTATGAACATGGAGGAAGAGATATGGTTTATTTCAAAATCAATGGTATGACCTAATCATTATCATTAAACAAGGATAATAGTATATTGGATATATAATATAGAAGAGAGTCTATATGTTTTTCTCAGAAGTTTCTAGACAAATAATGTAGATATTAGAAGGTTATGGAAATTGAGTACCTTGGGCATAAATGAGTTATGTTACTAAAGATCAATCACCTTTCAAGAAATTTTAATTTGTAATCCATTTGGCGGAAATGATTTCATATTCTAAGAAAGATATATAATGACTATATTATAAATTGTGATAACATCATGAAGGATTTCTTTTTGAATTTATGGATGATAGATCTTGTGAAGTACATAATTATGACGATAAGAAATATCAAGAGTGTAACCCTAAATAATCTAATTTTTTTTTATCCAACGATCATGTCAAATATCATTGTTATTTTCATATAATCCTTCAAAATTTCTTTTAGTTAAAGACCAAAATTTTTCATGATTATGTTGTTCTGTGACGATAATATATAAATGATGAAGATCATTTTTATGAATATATAATGAGGGTTCTTTGATCATTTTGATAGTGAGGCTAAATATATCAGAAAGAAATGAGAAGTAGGTAAATCATATAATAAAATTCCATAGAAACTAAATGTACCAGAATTGAAATAGAATGCTTCAATACCGGAATCAATATTTTCTCCACCTAAGCTGAAAAAGCAAAAGAACATTTCTAATGAAGTGTTAGAAAAGTGGAGAGACAAAAATAATAAATTGATGGATGGATATGTTGAATTTGGTTTAGACAATACTGGGGCTCAATCATTGAAAATTGAAGATGCAAAAGAGATTTTTAAGAAATAAAAATAAAAGAAGATGAAGGAAAGGATGTCAGAAGCTGAGCTTTTCTGTGACTTTCTTAAAGAAATTGAGAAATAATATGATCAAATAAAGGTACTATAATTATTCTTATAATATTTTGATAAAATAGAAAATATGGAAAATAAATTTTCAATTTTGGAACCCATTGTGGAAGAAGAACCAGTTCGGTAATAAGAAGAAGAGTCAAAGGAACAAAAATGTGAAATTGTGATCAAAATGGGGGCAGAATATCAATACAAGGATATTACCCCTAATATGCTGTCTATAAAAATGTCCCAAGATAAATCAACCAAGATAATATCAAAAGGGAAAGATGATACTGCTCATTATTAGATTGATAAACCTTCAGATGATGACATTATGAATCTTGATATTATTCATCCTGGATATGATAAGGATGTTTTTGATAATGATGGTGAAAACCTGGGATGATGATAATTAAATTATTATTTTTCTAATAAGGGCCATGAGTCTTGGAGGGGTTAGAATGTTATTTTTAATGTTTAGAAAGGAAATAAACCGGTAGTTTATTCATCAAATAGAGATTTGATATAAAATTCTACGAAATGTCTTATTAGAACATCTAAGAGAAAATCATAATACAAATATAAACTTCCTCACTAGTAGAGTAATCAAACTCGGATTATTAATCTTAAATGGGACAATATTTTTGTGTTCATTCTTGCAATAATGTGGTGAATACCATTACCTTATTCAAAATTATTGTTTCTAGGTTTTAACTACCTCTAAAATCAATCAATCAGAATTCAGATACAATAAATATTATCATGAATATGATTTTATATCTTGAAGTTGAGTTGAAAATAGTTCATAATTGTTATGATACTCATAGAAAATATTTCATGAAAATAATTAAATGATCCAAATCAGTGATTGATGGTCTTATAATCATTTATGATTTTCACGATTTAGTAATGGATTCTTTTATAAGACATATTAGAAAATCAAGAATCATTCAACATGTTTTTCAGAGAATCTGATGCTTGTGTAAGTTTCCTATATTCAAGAGTATAGAGAAATGAATGGTAAGATGAATTTATTTTCTCTCAATTTTAATAGGGAAAGAGAACTTGGGGACGGGTTGGAAGAAAAATTCAAACACAAATAATATGTGGTAATGTATCAATCCAAAATTAATATGTCTCAAGAAGAATTAATCAGTATTCTTGAAAATAAAATAACGTCTTAGGATTAGGTGATCAATATGTTTGAGGATGATCACAAATAGACGAATAAGTTAAAGCCAAGCTTGATAAATAAAATGCTGAAGGAAAAAAATATTATGTATTTTATAAACTCTGATATTTGGTTGTATTTTTTCTTGTAACAAAATAATCCTATCATAATGAAATTTTGTTATCTTTCCGTTGGTTTTACTTGTAAAATTTTAACCATTAATTTATATATTTTTTATATTTCTTCCATTAATTTTTGAAAATCACAAAGGTGGAGAAAATAATGATAAAATGAATATTATGTTTAAATAATATCATTCCCTAAGAAAGGGGGGATTAAGTAAGGGGAGGATTACTCAATGAATATATTTTTAAGGAAATATCAATCACATCTCTATGAAAGACAAGAATATGATTCATAGGTATTTTAAAACCTAAGGGAGTTAGTTGTATTCCTTTTGGATCATATGTAATGGGAGATAAATATTTCTTTTAAAATATCAAAAATTAATAACCGTATTCTTTAAATTCCTTTTCTAAAATTTGTTTGGGCATTCTAAAAGGGGTATATTTTTGAGTTAATAAGTATCCTTATGGATTTTCCATGGCATTATGTTTTGAAAATAACAAACACATTTCCTTATTGAATGTTATCCTTCTCATACAATAATTATCCTATGGAAAACGTTCTTTCTTGAAGGAAATATATTTTCATAAACCTTAAATTTTATTTTATATGATATGATTAATATTTTACTAAAAATAGTTTAACTATCTTTTTAATAAACCCAAATATCAAATCCTTACCTAAATTTGATTCATATAGTTCTAGATGTTTAATTCATTAGAATGAAAACTCTGAATTTATTAGTATTCATTCTCCGAATTCAAAAAAAATCAGACTCCTAATTCATCAGTATTCAGATTCAGAATTCATCCGAATTTAGACACCGGATTCATCTGAATTTAGAATCTTAATTCTCTGAAATTCAGACTCCGAATACTATGAAATTATAACTATGAATTATCTTAAATTTATTGTCTAAATTCTATATAATTCAGACTCTGATTTCATCATTATTCAGACAAATAATTCCATAAAATTTTGACTCTGAATTCTCGAAATGTCAGAGTCCGAATTCATTAAAAATTAGTACCCAAATATTAATTATTTCAGAATCCAATTGTCTATATTTTTTATAACTTTATTCTCAATTCTATAAGAATATGATTAAATTAATTTCTTACAGTATGAAATTTTCCTTAAATTAACATTTAATTTTTTCAGATCCTAGCTTAGTTATGATTCCTAAACATAATAATGTTTATCTTACATGTTATAATTCCTTACATATGATTTTGTTTCAATGAAATTATGTTGTAAAATTTATATTTATCTAATTTTGGGTTGAGTGACATGTGCATAAGTCCCTCTGAAATTCAAGGAAAAATGTGTCCATTAAGGGAGGAGATGACTTTTTTAATTTTTGCCTATAAATACCCAATACATTTAAGGTTTTCATGATAATTCCTTGATACATTGGGAATTTATTTTTAGTGATTTCTGGAGAGAGAAAATGTCATGATTTTTGTGAAATATGAATATTTATTTCCTTTGTGAAAAATGTTTTCAGACTACCTAGTGATATTCTGATTTTCTTATCAATCGAGGTATTATAATGACATGAAGACAGAGCTGTAAACTAAATTTATTTATGAGGACTTCAGGAAATATGATGACAGAGGTTCCGAGTAGCTTAAAGTTTCTTGTATTGCTAGTACAGCAAGACAGACTCTGATATTATTAATGAGGTCTTACCCTGGTGTGGGTATGGCAAACTTTTGTGAAACTCTATATCAAGGAACCCTTTGCAAAGGTTGTTTGATACCCTTCTCATTGGGTTAAAATATTTCTTCCAAATTTAATTTTTATAGTTTTTGGTTTTATTTATGATGTATTCTCTTAAATAAATAAATTATAACTTTCTTATACTTTCTTATACTATGATAAATAAGATTATATATTCTTTAAGGTATAATATTTCCCTATGATAAACTTGATTAAGTTTCTCATTGATAAGCATGCATAAGTTAATGTTCATTATAATTAGACCTGGCTCCTTTCAATTATAAAATTTTTGAGAACCAGAGAGGTTTTTTGAATTCAAAATGTTAAACATTGTTAAAAATTTATTTTCATAAGGTTAAAAAATGTTTTAAATGTGCAATTCTCCCCCATATACTAATTGAGCATCTACATTTATAATTTGATCTGATATGGTTTAGTCCAACAATTGTGGACACTACAATTTTCATGGATTACATGAATATTATTGATTATTTTGGAATAATTTCTCAAGGTTATATAACACATGAACCGAGTTAACATGGAATGGATTCATGATACATGGATGGACAAATGTGAATGTGAGTTCATGGAATATAAGGGATTGTTGGTCAGTGTACCAATGATCACACTACCTTTCATTTGACAATAGTTTATGATTTATAATGATTCATAAAATGTGGTTTGGGATATATTTTATGCATAATGACATGGTGATATCTACTTACTCATTACAATTGAAGGATCGTGAATAAAAACATCGAATTAAGGATTCATATTTTGAAGGAATAATATTTGTATTATAGATATAGAGGCATTATCTTTATAGATAAATCTATGTCAGATATATATAATGAAAGTATACATTATATATTCATCTAGAATGTGTTAATTATTTGATAGAGATGATGGTTGGTGTTGATAAAATATTATGACTATATAAGAAAATTCCACCAACAGAAAAAAGGAAATATGGATTTTTCATTAATTCAAAATGTTATATCTATTGTATATATGATATAGATTTGAGAATATGTAATATTTTTAGATTTTTAAATATTATACCTTGAAATTATAATATAAAAGAGAATATTATCTTTATGAAATGATTATTGAAATAACTATCCATGTGATGTTTAAAAAAGATTGTATATAGGATTTATTGCTGATGAAGATGTTGAAAATTGTTACAGAGTTCAACTATGATTGTGATAGAATGATAAGGTTTCTGAAATGATTATGTTCCCTTCCAACACCTAACACTAAGAGGATGATTTTATAAAAAAACATATATCTCCTCATTTCATATTCATCATAGAATTATGAATATTTATCGAGATAAAAAAGGTAATTTCTAGTGGTATAAATTAAAATGATATATTAAAGCGTACATATCTTGGTGACTGGTTTGTTAGTTTGTTGAGGTGGAGAGACATATGTCTAAGAGGATGTTACAAACATTATCTCGACTAAAATGAATGTTGAAATACATCCCCATTTATTTTGTTGTAAGAATCATAAAAGAATATAAATTATATAATTTTATTTGGGTTTTATTTTATATCATTATGAACTAATTAAATTAAACTACTACAAGTGATGATTTCTCCCTATATAAACATTTCACTATATATTTTGTGGAAGTGGGAAGGTTTATAGAGTAACAAATTCTATTTTTTCTGATAGACATAAGGGTTTTTACTTGTCGTATTGGTGAATTCTACAACAAATGATGGATACATAGTTTTGTTTTAGTAACTCATATCATCCTCAGATGAATAATCAATCATAGAGGGCCATTAGAACCCTAAATAAAATGTAGATATCCTCTTATCTATCTTTTAAATGTGTTTTGGATCATCACATTTATCTTGTGAGGTTATATTATAATAATAACATTAATTTTTTAATTCAAATGGATATTTATGAATCCATCTATTGAAAGAAGTGAAAAATATTGACATATTGTGCTGAAGTAAGATAATTGAGGCAATTATAACCATAACTAACTAAGGAAGTAATAGAGAAGTTATGATTAATTTAGAAATATATCAAGGAATTTCGTAGTAGATAAAAGAGTAATGATTTATATATTCTATGAGATATATAATTCAGATTTAGATATAAGTTATTTATGAGAATTTCTATATGGAAATTCTTTATGAGAATTTGAAATAAAGGAAAGCTAAGCCCTATATATATTTTCCCCTTTAATATTCTCAATCTAGTGGGGACTATTGTTTCTATTATAACACCTCCACTTAACCTATCTAAAATTCAGGATGTATTCAATGTATCATTTTTGAGTAAGTAAATAAAATAACATTAATATGTACTGAACAAGTAGGTTTTACCACTGAAACATATTTTTCTTTGGAAGAATAGCTAGTGTAAATCTTTGATCCTTAATACCACTGAAGTCAATGTTGATTCCAACTGGGATACCAAATTTATATTTCTTTTAAAAGGAATGTAAACCCAATACTTATACAATTAATTAATATATCATACAGTGTTTTCGAGGTTGATCCCATGAATAAAGGTTTGAATAATTAAATTAAATTAAATGAAGACTCTCATTTTTACAATGATCATGATACTTCACTAATTAAAATGATAGGTAAAAAAGAAACAATTTTTAAATATAAGATGAAATTAAATTAATGGTCATGGTCTATATGTCACACTTTTTTATAATTTAAAAATAAATCACTAACTAACTAATAATATGAAGGTCATGTCACAGAATGATAGAGGAAGATTTATTAAAAAAATTGAATTTAAAAACCCCATGTTGAATTATTTATTAAGAATAAAATAAAATACTACGAAAAATCTTAAATCATTGAAATTATATAAAAACGTTACCCCAAATGAATGTCATGGGACGGAAAAGGTATATAATGAAATTATAATTCTAAAAGAAAATTCTAGAGAATATCAGGTGGAAGACTCGGGTGTGCTCAACACCTCACCCCAGGGTTTTCGTCTTTATTCCAATTTTTTAAAACTCAACCTTTAGACTTGTATTTAAAATCATAGAGGTACTCATGTGTTATAAAATTTTTCATTTAACATTTCAATTTCAACTAAATGTGTTTTGAAGCTTTATGGTGTGGGATCTATTAATTTTTTAATAGAAATAGGAATTTATTAGGGTGTCTCGCATTTTTCATGTAGTTACACTACGTGTCGCACCATGACTTTTTGTATGTCACACCCAGTTGTGGGTTTTCATCGAGTCATTAATTATAAAAAAATTTCCAAGGACTATCAATATGTAAATAAAAAATACATTATCTGAATAATAATATACTAGTGTTTTCAGGCTCATTTCATATTGATTATTAAATTATAAGACTCAGAAGTGAGGCTCGACATATCCCCCATGTCAGAGAATCATTTTTAAAATGAATCTCATCTTATTTCTACATGGTTTATGCTTTAGATATAATTAACATGTATCATTTCATAAAAAATAATAAAATCAATTATTGGATAGATTTAAAAATTTATGTAAAAAATATTTCATTTTATATTTAAATAAATATTCACTAAATATAGTAGTCAAATCCCCAAAAATAAACTCATGTCCTTCCTCAATAATAGAATTTCAAAAAATTAAAATGTATGACCACTCTTCCAGAATTTATATCTAATTTCAATAAACTCAATTGATAAAATTTTGAATGAAATATCCAAACAAAACATGGTAAAACTTTATCATATATTTAATTTCCAAAGAAACAAGTTAACCACACATTTAAATATTTCTTAGTATAATTAATTATTTCTATACATTGATCAAATATGGTATTCAAATTAATTTTATTATGAATAGAACATCCCTTTAAAATTTATTTAGTTTTTATCAATCTTCATCGTGGAAAATAATATAAATACTATTTGTCACATACATAAAAATGTGATTAAAACTGCAGCCTTGAAATATATCTACATTCTCCACCTTATAGATAAAAAATAATAATCACGAGGATAACATTATTAAGATAAAACGACTATCAGGATTTAGGGTCAGTAAGTAATGATATAAAAACCATGTAAATTGGAATATGTATTTTAAACTATACAGAATATTTAATGATAATAAATATCAATACAATGAAAAATTGTATGTTTAATGATATATCCCCTTTTCTAATGTTTCCAGCCCAGATTCTACTAAACTGGTGACCCACGATGGGTCTCCACAATACATGAAGTGTTTCTCTTAGTATTCCTGATTCTGTGAACTAGCAGCAAGGTTCTAATAGAGAAAGTGGGGAGGTCAAATCCAATTTAACAGAGTAATCCATAAGATAAAAAAATAAAAATAATGGAAACAAAACAACCATAATCAATTTCTACTAATATTATCCCAAAACATGGTATTATCAGAAAACTAAATGGTAAATATGCGATGTCATTCCATAAAATTCTTATTATATGGAAAACCAAAACGAAGATCAAATTAAAACCCCCCAAAATGGGTTGGGACAGTATTTAGGATTGCACTATCAATTTTGACCTTGGTTGTCCTTCTCCCATTCATTTTTTGTTCATGACATTCAACCCTCCTCTAATAATGCGCTGTTTGGGTGTATGGTTCGTAATAACCATGGCCAATCATAAAATATCCACTAGATTTCAATTTTTCCCTTTATTTCATGTATCAAATCACTAAAACAACCCTGAGACTTTTTATACACTAATAATCCATTTATTTAACAAAACTAAATTGATGTAAACCAACACTTAATAAAAAACATACCCCAAGAATATCTAAGATCTTATAACCTCCCCGCCTTGTAAGGGTTCATATCGGATCTGCTCCTCTCGAGCATTACTAAGCTTCCATGGTGAAAATATCATGTTGATGATCCCTTATATATGTATCTCTCTCCCAAGTTTCTTACTAAACATTATCATGATACCGTTGATCCATTGTATCATAATTTTTTCACATAATACCATCTCACTATCATAAAAAATCTATATTCTCATCAAAGGCCACATCATGTGCATTTGAATATAGTTTATATCAATCACATGAGATGGGTATGGGGGATAATTTCAATGTTGTGACACAAAAACTACATCGTGAATACCACTATTCCTCTCTGGTTGTGCCATTCATTATGCCATCGGGCCAATCCTCTCAAATATTTTAAACAGGCCCACATACCTAGCAACCAACCCATCCTAAACTAGTGTAGAAAATTTTTATTATATCAGTGTTTTTTACGTTGGTTATATATAACTGACATAGAAACCCGTAAAAATTGTTTTATCACCAGAGTTATTTTTTAACCGATGTCATTAATGTAGATTACCTATTTATAACATCTGTTATTTTATAACCGATTTCAAAAATATTGATATTTGATTTATCACTTTGGTTTTTTTAAAGTGATGTGCTAAATCAAATCTCTTCGATTTTTCACTTTAGTTATAAAATAATAAACGTGATTCTGAAAATATCTATGATTTATCATGTTAGTTATAAACTAACGAACATTATAACTCAAATATAAATGATTTATCACGTCAGTTATTTAATAACCAACGTGATAAAGAAAATATCTATGATTTATCACCTCAGTTGTAAAATAATTGATTTGAGAAACATAAGAAAAAAACATTTTATCGTGTGGTTTATTTAATAACTGAAGTGATAAATATAAAAAACAAGTTTATCATGTCAGTTATTAAATTGTCAAAATGATAAATATTTTAAATTTTTTATCGGGGCCTGTATTTTGTTGTTCTGTTTACTTCAATCAGGTTACCTATGACTCATCTCTCTCGTGAAGAAAACCTAAAAAATATTCTTTGATGTCGTTCCCTCCAACCTCAAGTTTTCAACATCATTCATCATATTTATTACCACGAGATCTATCAGGTCGAATTGCAACACACAAGTAACCCTCACATGCCTTATTTACATTCATTATATTTATTTGTCCCCTAATTTTTTTTTCATATATTATATTTCTATAATTTTACTTGATATCATGGTATGTGTCATAATGTTATTTAATACAATGTTATTTTCTTTTATATTAAAATAATTCATGGGAGTGATATCATGAAAGTTCTCTGATTTTTGTTCCTTCCATATTGTTTAATCATGTTTGTGTACATGTACGTCCATGTGTGTGCTACAATCAAATCATTTTTATGAAAATTATTCTACACAACCTTAAAACCAATGATGTTATTCAATCGATTTTTTTACTATCAAATCATTTGTCAATTTTTTATTTTTGGTAATATATTCAAATTAAAATATATTTTATATTCAATATTTAATTATTCCTTATATGATAAAACAATATATTAAGTGTTTTAATCTAAAATTACATACTCTAACATTATCATTAAAAAACATGGTTCGACATAATAGATATATATGTGAATATAGTCATTATATTGAGCTATGTAATCCTTTATTGTTGTCTCTAGGAGTTATTGTGGGAAAATAAATTGAAAATTAATGTTTTTAAATATTTCTTATGTGGGTAGACATTCATTGATTAGGGTAGGTTTATTTTCCTCGAAATAATTATATCACATTCCCCCATAGACTATATCGTTGGATCATGATATTAAATGTATACATATTATAATATGTATACATCATATTTCATGATTATGGAAGGGTGAATTTGGTATCCAGTTGCACTTGGATGTATTATTTATATACCTTAGTATGAAAGGATCCAAGATGAATTTATACTTTTATAGCATGTTTCATATAGGAGAGACATGTAATAGAAGTATTATTTTCATATTATTCCTCCAAACATTTAATTATTCACAACAATATTATAATTTAATAATACGGCTTACTCTACCATTAACATCATTGATTTAATAATTAATTTCATTATGTTTGTTTTGGGTTTTGATAGAAGTAATAAATTATTTACAGAAGACATTATTCTTTTCAAATTCCCCAACATCAACTTATTTTGAAATAACATATTATAGGAAAATAATGTTTTTCATTCAAAATTATTTCCATTCTAAATTAATCTTTCCATTCATACCCTTTGACAATTTTTCCATGGATTTTTTCTCATAATCCTATTAAAATTTAATTGGAAACTTTTGTATGAGATGACTATCATTTCTATATTAATAAAAATCGAGAAGAATATTTCATGTTAATGTTCCTCAATCCATGATTTCTAAAACATCTATTATCATTTATTTTCAATATTGTATTACTTTCAAAATATCTCAATATTTAATTAAAATATAAAAATATTATATCTAACTATATTTTATTTTTGAAATTGTTTTCCATTGATATATTTTAGAAATATTTATATATATATATATATATTATATTTAATTCTTTTTACATTCAAATTATGATATTTTTCATGTAAAACTAAAATTGCATTAATTTAACAAGATGCATAGTTTTGATATTTATTATAGGTGATAATGAGTTTATGTTCGATTACATTAAATCAAATGAGTAATGAATATAAGGAAGGTGTTGATGCCTTTTTTTGAATTTGATAAATAAAATGTTCCCAAAAATGAAATTTTTTTATGTCGTTGCCTGAAATGTTTAAATATGATGAAGTTGACAAGTAGTGAGATCAAAGATCATATTATTTTTCATTGAATTAATATGAGTTACAACCATTTAATTTTTCATGGTGAAACTAGATAGAATGTCAGATCTACTAATGATGATGATTGGAATGATGGTATCTCTGATGGAATTGATCAAATGATTTTCGATATTACAGTAAAAGAAATTGAGATAGAACCAACAGTTGTGACTCTATATGGTGATGTTGAAAAACCATTTAATATTAGTTGTATGAATTTTATGGTTTGTTATTTGGTGTTAGGAATGATTAACCTGAAATAGAGACATCGATGAAGTGACAGACGTTTTACAAAGCTGCAACAATTGTTGAAAGACAGTCATCCAAAAGACAACAAGCTTCCAAAATCACATTTTAAGGATAAGAAAATATAATTCCTGATGGTATTGAGATACATGATAATTCATTCATACCCTAATGAGTGTATGATATATAAGAAGGAATATGAATTTCTGTTAGAGTATCCTAAATGTGGGACATCATGGTAAAGATTGAAAGAAACATCAATGGTTTATGTAGTGACTACAGAGATCCCGACCAAGGTATTTTGGTATCATAATATTATTCATCGATTAAAATGAATATTTTTTAATTCACAAGATGAAAAATGGTTAATATGTCATGCTCTTTAGTACATATGTGGTGGAAAAATACATCATCCAGCTGATTTTCCACAATGGAAGAAAATTGATGAGTTGTATCCTATATTCAAAAATGAAATTAGAAATCTAAGGCTTAGGTATTGAAAATGTGGAATGAATCCATATCTAATCTGTAGTATCACACATTTTTCAGGGCCTATTTTTTTGGTAATTTAAAACCTCTCCATAAAATTTTGTATGAAGGGAATTTATGTCATGTTTAGTATAATTATCTCTAGTCAGAAGATACTCTAAAATGATATTAATGTTTTCTTGTCAACATTGATTGATGATTTGAAACATTAATTAAAGAATTGTATTAAAATGGTCAAAGTTTTGAAAATGGAATATTTTCAACTTCATTTAGTGCTTATGTTCACTATAAATGACATCCCAGTATTTGTAAATTTTTAATGATACAATGATAAATGGAATAAATCATTTCTAATTTGCGAACAACAAACTTCATATTTTCATTTGCATCATTGGAGGAAAACAATATACATGGGTCATAAAATGTTTTTTCTTATGGATCACTCTTAAAAAAAATTCAAAAGGCATTCAATGGCTCAAATTAATTTGACATTTCTCAAAAAAAATTATTCCCTGATTTGTATTTTGAGAGGTTGAAAACCCATGATGTGGAATTGGGAAAGCCAAATGATTATAGTAATGATAGACATATTTGGATGAAAATGTCAATATTTTTTGATCATCAATATTGTAGATACATTCAAATGAAATATAATATTAAGTTCATACAATTGGAGAAGAATATATGTGATAATTTGATTATAACATTTTTAGATATGAAAGGAAAGACTAAATATGGGTTTAATGAAAGATTAGACTTACTATCAATGGGAATACGTTGGGCGTTATCTCCCACTCCTAATGGGAGTTGAACATTTATTCCACATACATTTCATACATTATCCAAGAGATATAGAATTATAATTTTTTAGTTTTATCATGTTATCAAAGATCCTGAAAGTTATTCTTCAAATGTAATAAATTTTTTCTCTATGAAGGATTTGAAGTTGACATTTATGAAATCAAATGTTTTCCACATCATGATGAAAAAACATCTACAAGTTTTATTATGGGAAATATTTACTTTCTATGTTAGAAAGACTATAAAAAATGTGTGTTATTTTTTAAAATTCAATTTTTAATAACGTGATTAATGTGAAATCATTGACTATTTTATAAATGATTCAATTTCTATACTTTTTCAATTGGAAATGTATTTTTATTCATCTTTTTTTTGATATAGTGGTACATTTAATTGTTCATATGGATCAAGAAATATTGCTTTGTGGAGCTTTATATTTTTTTTTGGTTGTATCCTTTTGAAAGATACATGAAAATATTGAAGGGTTATGTTAAATAATCCTTATCATCCTGAAACCTCCATTAATGAAAATTATATTTATGAGGTGGTTTCATATTTCTGTACAACCTACATGGTTATATAGAAGAACATAAGATTACCTCTATCTATCTATGACAATGTGAATAATGAGAAAAATGGGATTCGTGGATTGATAGTCATATCATTGTCAGCTGAACAGATAAAGAAGATACATTTATACATCTTGAATAACATATCTAATGCTCAATAATATATCACATTTCATGTTAATGTGTTGAAAAAATTTCATCTGAAGAAGAATGAAATGGTCATTTTGAATGAGAACCACAAAACATTTTTCCTATGGTTTAAAAAGACATACTAGGTAGATTAGATATATCATATACATTAAGATGGTTAGTGAGTGGTCTAAAATTAAATGCGATAACATTGGATGGGTATGAAATTAATGGTTATAAATTTCATACGAGAGCTCCAGACAACAGAATTGTGGTTCAGAATAGTGGTGTATTCGTCTTTAAAGAAGCAATGCAATTTTTTAGTTCTAATGACAAAAACCCAATTTCAGCATCATATGAATATTATGGATTAATTGAAGAAATATTAGGGTATGATTAATTTATAATTAATGATTATTTTCTTAATAAAAAATGGTTTATCGGTAACAACAGTGTCAGACACGATGAATTTTGAATAACTATTGTTAATATGACTATATTGGAAGAGATAATAAGTTATTTCATAATGGAAACAGATGAAAAACAGTTTTTATGTAGTTGATCAATCAGATATTCAGTGGTGTATTTTTTTAAAAGGAAAAAAATGAATATGTTGGTGAGGATTAAGTTGATGAAGATAATGATTTATGTGTGATCCCTACTTAGAAGGAATGATTTGTAGAATCTAATGATGACCTTGTTGAAGACATGTTTTCTTCATCATGGAACGATCATGATGAAAAAATTTGGGGAAAAATCCATTTTGAACATTCCTAATATTACAGGTAATAGGTTTTTATTTCTTGTTTACATTTATTATTTTTATAAAATGTTATATATTGTAATTTATTACTTTATTAAAACATATAAATAGAAATGTTTGATTATTTTAATTTTGTTTTGTTTTTTTTATCATGTTTACCATTACGTGACTTATATATCTATTGATTTTGTTGGATGACAATTACATTACCTTGTTTACCAAGTTTACCATTTATAGCATGAATACCATGTTTTCCAAATTTTAACATTGATTGCCATAGTTTACATTTATGTAACATATATATTTATTTATATTATTAAACGACAATTAAACTACCTTGTTTACCATGTTTAATATCTTCACCGTTGTTTAACATGCTTACCATATTTCCCTTGTTTACTATTACATAACATAGTTTGGTTTTTTTTATTACATTAGTACTGTAATATTTTAATTTATATAATTTTAATCTAATGATTTTTTTTATTTGAAGGATAATGACAGATAAATAAGTTGATCAGCCACATGATTCTGGAGATGATCATAATGATCATACAACTAGAGAAGAACAATTACATAATCCTCTTGATGTTCTCCAATCTTCCTCATGTGCTTCCATAATGATAAAAAAGAGTTCATGTGTTGGTAAATGTGTCTTTATATGTTATCCAAAATTAACACTTTACCTTTTCCAAGACAAGAGGATATTGGTTGAGTTTGATGAGAATGAAATTCCTAGATGTCCAATTTAAAATAATAAGTGTTTTGCATCAACTCATGGTAAAAGAAGAGTACAAATTTTTTATAATGAATGGAGAAGGGTAGACAAAGCGATAATATCACAGTTGTGGGAGAAACTTTTGTGAAGATCTATTGATAAGGATTGACTAATATTTAAATTTTTATAGTATAACATGTTTTTCATATTATTTGTCAAATTAAATTTGATATTTCTGACATTAGAGGAGTTATGAGGAAATTTTTTTTGATGGATATTAATAGATGGAGGGATTTCAAATCTACCCTCATATCTGATTTCATTTTGGTCATAGTAAACATGGAAATCCATTTCATATATATCCTTTCATAGATGAGGAAACATTGACACAATTTGTTGAATATATAAGAAAAGAAAAATTTTTGGTAATGGAAATATAAACATTATTAATATTTCTTAGATAAATGAACTTATTAATTTTTTTTCAATGATTTATTATTATTAATTTACAGCAAACAAGGACATCCCATCAAAATATCCAATCTGAATATGTATACCCTCATAGATGATCTTGGGGAGGGTATTGTTTTTTGGAAGAAAAAACTATTGCCAATAAGTTACCTAAATATAGTGCTAAGTCTGCATGCTATGGACAGGATGCCCCTTCATCCCCTCCATCTAGACATGAAAAATGTAAGAGAGATCAGATAGGAAAAAGTGGAAATTATATTTTTGAAGAATAAAAAATAGTTTCTTAGAGGATTGTTAGAAATTTATTTATTATATATATATTAATTATAATATTTATATACTTGATTCATTATAGAAATTTTCAATTAATTAATACAGGATTCACTTGAGGAGAATACCACATAGGGGGTATTTACAGCTATTGGGAGGAATGATATTTTATCTACATCATTGGGAAAGCCTGAACACCCCGGTCGTGCACGAGGATATCTGATGAGTGTATTGGTAGGAAAATGGATTCTCCATTATTCAATATCTTCTATTGAGTGTGATTATAAAATAAATAGAATCCATACAGGTTGAAGTTAATATTATTAATGCGATGATAGAGGAAAAGACTAGAGCATCGATATAGTCTTTGTTTGAGGACATGAGAAGACAATTATAAACAACATCCCTCGCTCTTCAACCTCCCCTCGAGACCCCATTATTTATCCTCCACTCTAACACAGCTCCCACTCCCCCACCTTAGCCTGCGGACCCCATTTTCATTCTTACTCCTCCTCCAGAGCATCCTACTTATTGTGAGTTTTATTTTGATGATCCAAAAGATCATATAGTTTCATAAGGTATGATATATTATATATGAGTTATTTTTCATCATCAAAAGTTAGAGGTAGAGAATCAAATGTTCAAATTACATGATATTATAGATAGATCAGCTCATATACCATTACATACAAATGAGGTGATGACAATAGGATATAGTATCTGCCACTTTTTAGTTTGGTGATCACAAATTTTCTCACTCATTACCATAGAGGTTTGTATGTTATATATTTTATTTTATTTATTATGAATTTTGTTTAAAAATTTTAACCCTAAAATATATTTCTATTTATTCATATGAATACATCCAAGGTAATGAAATATTTTATAAACAACAAAAAATGAAATGGTTTTGAAAACAGATACAGATTATCATAGTCTTGATTATTTGGAATGATATTTGATTTTTTTGGCTAATCATTATTTGTTTCTAATAGAAGCTCATGTGTTTGGATTTTCAACAAATGTGGGGATTGTGGTAACTAATATCATAGACCTTGTTACTAGAGATATGTTGGGAATGAACATGGTGCATATTTTTTCCGTGATTGTCTTAACACCTTTCCCTGAATTATATTAATTAAAAATGTCTTATTATATTTGTTTAGTATTTGGTATATTTATATCATGTGTGAGAAGAATGAGAAGACATATTTATATGGATTCATGGACCTGCGTAGGATTTCCCCTAAATCACATGAATTGGATGATAAAAAATTAACACCTTATATTGCTAAATGATTTGAACAAAATATAATTAAGTTGTGTTAGATGAGGCATTTTTGTGAGAGGTTTCAAAAATATATTTGGAAATTGTTATTTTTCTTTTATCAAAAAACCCACTAACCTTAAATTTTCTTTTATATCAGTGATCATTGGATTTTATAGGTTTTTTCCAATGAATAAAAAACATTATTGGATATACTCTATCCATGGCGATGTGTAGGGATGTTTTAAGAATATGTCTAAAAAGTATGTTTCAATTAATTAATAGTTGATTATATTATATTGAATTTTATATTTATTCCATTCATATTATTTTTTAAAATGGGATGGGACTACATTTAAAAAAACACAATGAGAAAGATTTCTAAGAAAAAATATAAAAATGATAAGGTAAATATCAATTTATAATTAGTTCTTTTCGATGTATTACATAAAAATGATATTTCGAATCGATACTCAATTAAATATAATTTTCATGAAAAACAATGTTTCATCGAATATAGATAATATATATTAATATTTATTAATGAAATAATAAAAACTAGAAAAACTTTTTTTATGTTGACCATGCTAGATTTCCTTATAAACTATTCCATAATATATCATCTGAATTGTTAATTATACACGTTAACTACATTCAATTTAATTTGTACCTATTTTATGACCCTAAACCATATAGTACACAATAGGTCAGACATTTACATGTGGAATGGTCATATTATTTTACAGGTTTGTTTGTATTTTAGTTTTTTTGTAGTTTAAAATATAATTTTGAATTTTGTAATTGTAATTCGGTATTAGGTAGTTGTTATTGTTGGATTATTGATTTCCAGTAGACAATGTATGTTTTGAATATTATAAATATGAATTCTTAATTTTTCCCAGGTTTTTTTGTTTTGGTCATTTTCTGATGCTTTTCTCGTATGGATTACATTATGGTTTTGGTCTACTTTCGATCTAGTTTCAACTTGTTTATAGAATACATTGAGAGTGAATAGTAATGGTTTCATAGTTTTATTTCAAATAATTGTTTTATCCATTGGTTATTTTATAACGGACGTAATAAAACCATGGGAAAATCTTTTTTACTTTAGTTATCTAATAAATAATGAAATAAATTCTTGGAGAATGGTTTTTACATCAGTTATTAGAAAATATATATCATATATCATTTTTGATCTATGTTTTTGGATAACTGACATGTAAAATTCTTCACAGAATGGTTTTTTATGTTAATTATCTTATTACCTACATCATAAATTCTTGGGGGGATGGTTTTTAATGTAGATTATTTCATAACATATGTAATAAATTCTTGGAGAATGGTTTTTTATGTAATTTTTTAAATAACCAATGTCGTATAACATTTTTTACATTGGTTATTGTATAAAAGACATGAAAAATTCTTTGGAGGCATGATATAATACATATTTTATGTAATAACCAATGTAATATACTATATAACAAATCATTTATTAAAGAAATGACGTAATAAATTGACCCTCCAAAGTTTCTCCACATTAGTTATTTCAGAACCGATGTAAAAAATGTTTGGGATTTATGTTTTCATGTATGTTTTAAAAAAACTTAAGTAAAAAAACAATATTTATAACACCAGCTTTAATAACGTCATCTAAAAACCACCATAAAATTAAAAAATAACCGACGTAAAAAACATTTTCCGCACTACTTCTATTTTAAATTTTATGGTGATCCATCTATAGAGATGCTCGATGAAACACACAATCAGCCACCATAAAATCAAAAGGCGATATGCCGATCCACATATGACTTTTACCAACTATATGTTGTAACCATTAATTTTTGAATCAAATAAATGTATTCTGTTTTCTCCTACAAGATAATTGATCCAAAAAATTCTAAATCCCAATCCTCCATCCAACACAACAATGATCCGTATGGTCAAACACTGATTTCCTCACATGGCGTAATCTAAATCATCTCATGCTTACAGTTTGTTTAAGAAAACTCCAAAATCCCAATAACTTCTCACAGGATCCACCAAAATAATGAACTTAAAAACTCACCATGTGATCAATCACTAGAATAGTACACAATAAATTTTTTTTATCTATATATGAAAATAAATACTAAAAAACACATGTTTACCAGAAAATATACTTATTACCTATCAAAATGGAGTAGAAAACCAATGATCGGGATATCAAACTATTACATTTGGAACCCTGTGAAAATGTACTATTTTCTAGAAATAAAACTATTTTATCTAATCAATAGTGATCATTTCTAAAATCAGATGAAAATGAAACATCGTTTTCAACTAATTAATAACTACCCATATCATATAATTCTTAGGAGGTTTCATATTAATTACAAACACAAAATACATCATCATGTCATCCCATTTCCAATATATAATGGGAAAATTATACAAAAAATCACTTGGCCACTAATGATTGGCCTTCACCTACTGATAGGTTTAGTATCTCATCATGAAACCTAAAACATCCTTTCTCATCCAAATCAACCAATACTTCATATAATGATCACAATACATTTTGGTTGAGCCTGGTTATACCACCAACAATGATTCATGTAAGGAATCCATTAATTATCCCCATATACATATAATAATGACATCACAAACATGATCATAAATGATCACATCACCACCAACAATCCAATTGAAATTTATAGCCCTACTTTCTTCAAATTCCCTAAAATCCAAACACTCTATATCATTATACATACTCCCCCTAATCCTTCTCTTAATCTTGGACTGAACATCCAATGATGCAAGGTTCATTTGTGTCTACCCATCCTACCCCTCTGCATGCATCTATTAAAACAACACAACCATCACCCATTGGGAACTCGATTCCTCAGCCACCTAATTTTCTATCATTCATCTCAATGAATATAAAACACGTTTTTCATATCCTAGTGTGTATAATAGCTCGTAATCAATGTACTTTATGCATTGAACCCAATTTTTTCTAAATATTCCAATCATTCTAGTAGAATATTTAATTAAAGATCATATAATCAGTATATAGTGTAATACTCTATCCCAATAAGTACCACTTATAAAACATTAAATTTTAAAGCAGGACGTCAAATTAAAGACCATGAGTAGTGCGGTTTCATTACAGATGCCTCTACTTCCAATCCCCATACACCACAACTAGACCATTTTTCATCAACATAGCCCCAAAAACAATACTAGATGCATCAAAAAATATGAAATACTCATTTCCCATCATGGGCATTATCAAAATTGGTATACAATTAAGATTTCTATTTAACTATTAATATGATTTATAACATGATTCTGACCCTTCAAACATCATTACCTTCAAATAAAATACCAAAATGGTGTTTCCAAATTGGAAAATATTTTTATGAACATTAGAAAATAGCAAGACAGACCCAAAAAACATCGTATACAAAATAAATTTTTTGGGTTCTCCCACGACAAAAAATCATTCACATTCTTTGAGTCATCTGAAACACCTTCCTCAAAGATGATGTGACCAAATAATCGTAATATAACAATAAAAAATGACACCTGGATAACTTTTTGTATATCATATACTCTATTAGTGTACTAATTATTATTTCAAGATGTTTGTAATGGTCATAGAGAGTCTTGGAATACACCATGTTGTCATCCAAAAAGAAAAATAAAAACTGCTCAAGGTACGTGTTAATGATCTAATTCATTGGGCCATAAATAATGCTTTTTTTTGGGCTAACCTGAAATTCATCATAAAAAATATTATAAACAATACATTCTATAAAATTTATTATGTGGTATAAAATATTGTCCCGCCATTAGATGATGTTACCCATATATTTAGTCAATCTAAGAGAATATAGAATCACCACTCACCAGTAAAAAAGATCATTGATTTGAGGAAGATGGTATCTACTATTAACTATCATTGAATTCAACATTATGTAAGAAAACTACAAATACAATGATCCATCATCCTTCATAGGGAAAACATTTTGAGATCCGTAGGGTGATTTAATATGAAAAATAAACCCGTTATTCAATCATTCCACAAAAAGTGTTTTACGATACTTGATTTATTTTGGTTCCATTCCATATGGTGGAATAGAGATTTGTTTTCCTCCCGACAACATCTCTATCATGAACTCAACCTCCCTCTCAGATGGATGTCCTGATAATTCACCATGGAACAAATTTGGAAATAGATCCAACATATGAAGAAAAAAATGCTACTCTACTCCACCATTATATAGAATAAGATAAGCCACATAGGATGTGAGGTAATCAAACTATTCAAAAACATTCCCTACATGACCTACTCGAATATCCATGCCCCATGAGGAATATACAAGTATCCCTCCAGAGACATGGACATCACAATATATTGGCAACAATCATCTTGTTAGTAGTAAATTATTATCCAATCCATCCCTTATATTAGTTCAAAACCAAAAATTATGAGTGAAAACAAGCCCCCCTCAAAATGGTTCCCATAAATCTCAATAGAACACTACTTATATTTTAAGATATTTTCTACCAAAACACTCAATGGTGTAACAATCAACATAACCCTATATTTATGTTCCAAAACTAGGACAAACACATTCTCAAATTAGGAATATAAAAAATAATGTGATTCTTATGTATCAATAAAAGGAATAGCATGAGTAAAATCTACAAAAATAGCGCCTCAAATTGACGATGGCCCAGCCTCGCCACCTCCATGTGTTGGATGAATTGCCCGAATCTGACTTATTCCCCTACACTATGCCCCATCCCTTTCTCTTGGTTCTGCACAACCCTGCTGATGTTGACGCCCTCATCCTGAATTGCCACATCCATTAATCCAATTCCATTGGCCGACATAGCTCCAACCTCTTTCTTGGTATGGGGTAACAGACGTCATGTCTGCAGTATAAATTATCTTAAATCCTACATCAATACTCATTTGTTAGATGTTCGTAAATAACATCTACACATTCCTGAACCTTCCACATGCTATGCACTCTACTGGGTATATAGAAAACTAACTGTACATATGTATTGTCCTACCACACAGATAGTAGAAAACTTGATCAGTACCTTGAGATTCTACATCCCTTTTCTGACTACACTTTCCCCCACTTCCATGTTGAATACTCTCAAAGTGGCACTTTCTACCATAAAAATATGCACAACTTTCTGGCCTAACTATAATTTCATGGCCACCAATAAAATCCTCATTGAGATTAGTTTATCAGATAAGGACATGATCCCAAATGTTACTAAACATATTTAAGTAGAGTATATTCACCTGGGACCTAATATCATGTCAAATTTAATCTTGGAAATGTATCACTATAGCCAATTCATTCCCTCCCAAAGTAGAAATGAAGCATTGTACATTGGTGAGATGGCCAGGTAAATACTTCACATCAATGGTACAATGGGACAACCTAATAAACTATGTATCCTTCTTCTCTATCATGGTTTTTAGATAGAAATGTTCTAAATACATTTATTATAAATAATTCCATTTCATTCCATAAAACTATAGGGTACCAACCATAATATCCCACTAGAACATTTCCTTACCTCACAAAATTTAATCCAACAACTTGTCTCACTTCCCATTAAGCCTCTTTAAGTGATAACGAATCATCATAATGGACTCTATCGATAAAAAACTTCGTTTGGTCAAGAAATACTAGAAAACATTGGAGGGTGTGGTAGCTGAAATTCCCTAGTCAGCTCCATCATACTCATCACAACCCACCCTGGTCACATTCCACCATTTTCATAAAACTAATGATGTTTTCATGGAACTCCGCCACTCCGCTATTAATCTAGACCACCAATATTTCATACTCAATTACCAAAAGAAAATTATCGACAATATCAAATTTTTTCTCAATCGACACATGATGCCTTCGTGGAATCATCCTATAATTGTAATCACACATATCAGAACACAAATCAAAAAACATCCACATTTTTTATAAAATAAGGCTCTCCCCTTGCATTAAACAACAAATTCTATGTATAATCTCACAATGGATATAATCAAAATTCTATCACTACTATTAGGATTCCCTCGCAAAGTTCATGGTCAACAAATTGATAACCAACTCACACAATGACAATTTTTTCCATTAACAATATTTTTAATGATTCTCACTTTCCCAATGCAGTCATTCTCTTTTAGAAACCATTTCAACATTACAACATGTTACCATGAAAAATATACCCATTAATAAAATTTCATTATGAAAATTTATTTAAAAAAAATTCACCTTCATTAAATTTACACATTTAAATTATTTTTATTAGAGATTAGTTCTTTTATTTTTTTTTTGTTAGAGAAGAATGTGGTTCATCATATCCTTCAAGTCCCACGTATCCTCCTCATGTGTTCCTACAATGATGTATGACATATATATCCCTAGATCCCTAAAATTAATAATGAATTCCCATTCTCATACTATTTCATCAATGATATATATATAATTAAATTGTCTCACAAAACAAAGAGTGCATCAACCCATAGTGAAATATGATTCAATTATAACAACATAACATCAAGAGCAACAGTCCAAACAATGGTACATTGGTTATCCCTTGTTCGTTTGTAAGATAATTCGATCAAGGATTTCATTGAAATGCCCAAACACATTATAGAGTCCCTTTTACCATCCCCAAATAGTAATAGAAAACAAAATAATGTCTATCATACCAATTTGTAACAAACCCGACCAAATACCACTAAAAGAGCACACCGAGATGGGTCACCACATAACCTAATGAATGCCTCCCCATATGCATAAGACTTTTGACTACCACTGATATTCTAATAGTGCATGTTTGGATAATATACATTGTTTATTAGAGCAGGTCACAATAGTTAACAAATAAAAATAATGGAAATAAAATATACAACAATATGCGTCACCAAAAATTTCCATAAACTAATTACATGCCCACAACAGAATTGTAAATATGTCATATCATGCCACATAGTGGCATGTTCATGGAAAATTTAAAAAAAAAAGATGACATGAAAATTCACAAAATGGGTTCTAAAACAACATTTGGCCTCCTAATTATTTCATATCCCATGCCCAATGATCCTCCTAGCACAAGGCCTATTATGTAGTCTGGACCTGCAACAAAGAAATATTCTCGAGTGACCAATACTGACCCAAGAAGGGTGTTAGTACCACTATGTAGGCCACCAAAAGTTGTATGTACAAAATATCTATTCTAAAATGATACTCTATGACTATACTGATAGAATGAAAATTAAAAAAAAGATAAACCGGACTATTACATAAAAATATTAATGTAAACCAACCACGCCATTTAATTTATTGGCTATGAAAAACATTCATAACACAATTCCATATTCCGATCAACAATTATGAGTAAGAAAAAAGTAAAAAAAGTTTTGTATCTCACTAAGGAAACCACTTCCTAACTAATTAAATCCCACAAAACATTGTGCATTAGTCCTAACATTCTCATCCAATTTATCCTTTAGGGGCATAGGGAATCAGTCTAACTCCCTAACTCATGTGATCTGCTGTGATTTTAAGAGCCTCATTCTTGCCCGACCTGTGAGAGGAACATTTCTCAAAAATAAAACAATTAACCAAATCCAGATTTACCATATTTATTCACCATTCATTACAAAACCGATTTCAATTAACCATAATTAATAACTACAGAAAACTTAAAAAAATTTGGTTCATTAATTTCTCAAATAATCACTATTTCTTACCAATTTAAACATTCTAATTTATATCCTTAAATCTTTTAACCCATTTAATTTAATCTATTTGACCCATTTATACTATTGAACACAACCCTTTATTCAATTAATAGAACCTAATCAATCACAAATAATTTTAAATAAATTTAACAAGAAAACAATTAAATACATTCATTTTGGCTCTATATAATAAAAATTCACCTATACTCTTAAAATTACAAATCCTAGGTTCATGAAGTAGTACATCCCATTGGTGGTTGTTAACTTGGTCAAATCAACCACAACACATCCCCCGTGGATCATGAGGTGTTAAATTAATCATTTAACCCACTAATTTATCATTGTTACCATTAAAAACAGAAAATGTAAACACAAAAAACGCCAATGTACATCCAAATACAAACAAATATCCAATAATCATATTGGATATATTGTGTAGACTACCTTCCATGATTCTGATGATGAATGATGGGTCAACCCTGGATTTTGAACTTGGTTCCAACACCCTTCAAAGCCCCATCCTACAATCCTCAAGAAATGTGGTTTTAGGGATTCAACAGAAGAAGAATGGATACACAATACCTAATACAATAAATATAGAAAACCTGAGTCCTAGACTATATTAGATCATCGATTCCCAACCAACATGTCATTAATAGTATTAAAAACTAAAGATATTCATTCTTTGAATCTCAGGGAATTTTGGTTCATCACTAGGGATATAAGCGGAATAAATTAAGGAAATACTAAGTGATATAATTTTTTTTATGAGAGATAAATTTGGTAATTTCAAAATTTTAAAGGGGCATGTGGTTTGTCCAGACTATGCATCAACTATATGCCATCCTCTATCCAAGAGGTTTCTAGGTTGTACTGTTACCTAGGTGTCCTTCATGGTTTGATGAACCATGATCAAAACATGTTGGATAGATATAACCTTGTCCAAAATGATTTTACTTACCCCATGCATTGTTTTTCAAACCACACACCCCTCTTATAGGTATGCACGGTTTGGGCCCACAATTACTACTAACCATGAAAAAATCATGAAACATGCATTGGATGATATGTTTCCCATAATTTTATATCATAAACCCCTATAACACCTTTAGGAAACCTTCTACACTCACAAACCATTTCACTAACCAATTTAAATAGACGTATAACCATAAATAAATAATAATTTAAATCATGAAATTATAGGATTATACACATTTTCCCCAAAAGTCAATGAAATGTCATAAATCAATGAAGTAAAATTATATATGATTTATCTAGATTTTTTTTCAATTTTTGGTATATTGATTTTATAAAATACTCACATACACAACACGACCCCAAACTAAATGAATAATTGGTCATGTTAATGTATATTTTTAACAATGAAAAATATAATATATTTTTTAATTATATATATATATATATGTATATTTTGGAAGAGGGTGTTCAATACAGTTAAATTAATGAAATACCAAGAACCATATAAATTACCCATGAAAAATATCCCACAGTTATCCATTAAAATATACACATCCCTTTCACCATGTAACTATCTCCCCCATAATATTTGTTTTAATAATGAATCATAAATAGTACTAAGTAGGAGAGGATAAAATTGGACTGTTAAGAGTGTCTTCCAAAAAAATAGTTAATGAATTATTAAGGAATTATATATGTATGAATCTCATCATAATGTATAATAATAAACTATATCAATTATTTTAATATTTAATTTATAAAATCAATGATTTGGTATTATGTACTGAACGTTTTTGAAGTATGAAGGCTTAAGTTTCATATAAAAAATGTTCTCAAGAAAATAATTGAAAATATTAACCTTTTAAAAATTCATATTCATGAGATCATCTAGTTGAGAAAATTACTCAGGGAAATTCATTGTAAAAATAAAATGAATTAATATAAATATAATATTTTAATGGAATCAATAATTTTATAATAATATCACATAAAAAATAACTAGTTTAACAAAATAGGATTAATTAAATAAAAATTACCTTTTTTATGTTTTCTAATTTAATAAATTGATTTTCTCATTTTATATAATTGGAAATAAATTTTAAAAAAATTTATGATGATTATATTATGAATTAATTCTCTCTTCAAACATATAATCATGAAAAAATTAATGCATGAGGCTTGAATTTTGACTTTTAAAGATATTTTTATGTTGGAATTTATTGGTGTAGAATAAAATATTAAACATAAAAATTTCACTCACCTTTTTCATGGTGAACTATAGCTTCTGTTATGTAATAATTGTATTAAATTTTTTTTATAAATTTATAATTCATGCCTTCAAATTGGACATATAAAATAAATAAAATTATCAGAGAAATTTTTCTATTCAATAATACATAGAAATACAAGGATAATTAAGACTAGAGTTCATAATATAAAATTAGATTCAATGAACGAAATAAATATATTATCAAAGAATGAAATAAATATTCCTTGGTTACCTCTATAAAATTACAATTTAATTACTATGGTCATTCAACTCATTCTGATCATAGTTACCTAATGGTAGTATAATACAAAAACAACATTGTGAGATTACTTGAATGAATCATTAATGTGAATCTAGCTCATCACTTTTTCTCCCCATAGTGATTGGAATGAAGGTTTTTGGAGGCTACGATTGACTATATAGTTTTAATGAATTAAGGAATAAAATAGAATTTTCCTTTACATGGAACAGTTGTTCCTCTTAATTTTCTTGTCCTAGTTGTAATGTTTCTACAATAACTTCTTTGTGATCCACTACTAGCTTCAATTTATCTTTTTCTAATAGTAATGTTTATTCTTCTTCATGGATAGTGTATATTTCAACAGGTTATTCTTCTTACTACAATGATCTCAATTTTTAAATGAAATCCGTTATAAATAATTTCATTGCCTTTTTTGGTTCCTCTAGATTTGATCACAAATTTTCATTAAATCCATGTAAAAATTTAGAATTCTAGGTCCATTAGTCTTATTATTATTCTGCTTTAGAACTTGTAATTGTGAGGGTTTACATTAAATATATAAATTCCACATCAGAACAAACCTTTGTTGTATTTTCCACACATTTATTATCTTGACACACCTCTTAATAATATGTTTCTAGGTTGCAGCATGATGATTCTTCCATTATTTCATATAATTTTATTTTTCTTTTGTTTCACTATTCATCTTACAAATATCTTTGAAATATTTTCTACTATCCATTAAAAGGATGGTGAGATTATTGTTCTTATTCAAGACATGTTATATCTATCATGGTTACCAAAAATAACTCACCACAAGAAAATAAATAAAATAGTTATAAAATAAAAATATGAATAAAAATTCATAAAATGAAATAGATGAGAATTTAATATCAATATAATAATAAATATCATTATTTCTACATTGTTCAATGAGAATGGTCAAAAATTATGATATCCTATAAGGATTCATATATTCAATCATGGATATCAAATTTAAAAAACCAAAAACTTGTATGAAATATAATTATTCTATAATTATATATTATAGGATACTAGGTATCTCAGGTCGATCCCATGAAGATAATTTTTTATAATTAATTTAAATTAATGAATACTATCCTAAATTAATTAATAATTTTATTTATTTTAATCTAAACATTGGATCTTGTGGAGTTTTCTAAAATGACGGAGAATAAAATAAAAATAATTGTGCAAGATGATTTTCTAACCTCGGTTCATATTATAAATAATATTAAATAACATAATAATAATAATAATATGGTCATTATAGTGGTGTCTAAGTGAATTCATTGGTCATGGTTGAAAATCTAAATCTCAATACTATCCATTTCTAAATAGACATGATACAACAAAAAAATAAAAACTTAAGTTAAACTAATTAATATTTAAATTTATTATCAAATTAATCGATTGATCAGGGAGGATACATCACTGAAGACAATGAATTAAAAATCAAACCTTCAACTATAGATAAAAAATTGGAATACATTATGAATGAGTGTGGAATAAATATATGAATTTTTTTTTACAAAAAACCATATGATGAATTTTTTATTGAAAAAATAAAATATTATAGTAATACCACCTCATTGAAATTAATGTACATGAAATAAAATAACTCCCACATAAAAGTAAATAGATTTAAACAATATATGGAAATAAAAACCAAAAAAGAAAATAGTGGTGAAGGTATGATAGAGGACTCTATTTTGAACAACACCTCTCACACAAATTCTAGTTTTTAATAAAAATACTATGAAACAATCCACTAGAATTTTATTAATAGACATAGTGGTACCCCTAGTTTATAAAATAATACATTATATGTGGACATGTCATCCTTGGGTGTTATGAAGAATTATGGTGACAGTTCTAGTGATTATTTACAAAAATTGGATGTTTTTAGGTCTTTATGTAATGTCTCACAGCAACACACAAACTATTATGCTATGACTACACATGTGTCACCTCGAAGTACTCTTTTTAATCCACTCCTATTTCCATTAACTTATATGTAGTGTCATAATGTTAATAACATATTCAAGATTTTATTAATCGTATTCTAATTTTTCAGTCTCACTTCCTCTTAATTTATCAATTTGGGGATATAAAATTGATCACAGACCTATCAATATTTTTAGTGAATGTTTTTATCACTAATTCATTCTCTATTACACTCTTTTTCTCATTAGTATAACATTCACATGAAAATTGAAAAAACAAAAAAAACTCTAACAATATTGGAATGATTTATATATCTAATTAAAAAATATTGAATTTTTTATCCAAAGATATATTCTTAAAAATATATTCATTAATCATACATATAAATTTCAATGGAACTATACTACTCTAAAAGTTAAATTTCATTGTATGAATCAAGAATTTGATGAAGCTACAAGGGAACTAGATGATGTTAGAAATAGAGACATCATTATATATTTATATTAGAGTGATTGAATTTTGAAGGTGAAATTAATTTCATATGGGGATATACTTTTTCACACAATTATTTTTTATATATTTCATCTTAAATAAACATGGAGTGTTTGATATTTTTCTTTGCAAGAAACCCAAAGTGAAAATAAACCTGGATATTGTATTCCTGTAAAACCTAGTTATTATATTAGTATGAATGAATAATAATAAATAAATTATAAAAAAATATTTATAACCATATTAAATAATGAAAATTTATTGATTTATACATGATAAATAGGAACATAGTTTTCTGTTATGCATTTTTCAACTGTAAAAATATATTTTCTCGAAAAACTATAATTATTAAACTTTCTGAATGATTATTATAAATAATTTTTTATATTTATTTATATTTTTAATTAAATTACTAAAAAAATTTAAATCCAAATTTCTATACTCTCATATATTTATTTTCATTTTTTTCATCTACAGAGATTTAGTTTTCATTAAATAGTGAAAGTAAAGATGTTTCTAAAACTATTATATATTTTCATGAAATAAGGTAATTTAAAAACAATATTTATGTTTTTAATTTTATATTATAATAATATAATACAATATTAACTTTAAATTATATAATTAATTATGTGGGAATAAATATTATTGATTATTTTTGATTAAGTTCATTTTTAGGTATAACAACACATTTTTTCAAAAACTGTTTTTAGGATTGTAATCCGTTTTTATATTAATATATTAAACTAATCTAAAATAATTAATGGTTTTAATAAAATATATTTAATAACATATTTCAACATTACTTTTATGATTTTGAAAATAAAATGAATAGATATAAATATAATTTTATGAGAAAGATATGATTTAAAAAAATAGGTCTTAATTTTATTTTTCACACTTATTTAAATTTGAATTATAAAACATATAGTAGTTGAACATTATAAATTTAATTAAATATTATTAATCATAATAAAAAATATAATTCTGTAGTTTAAACATTTTTTTAGAATAAATTGTAAAAAATTACTATATTGTTCTTGTTTTTAAGGTTAAAGATTGTTTACTAGAAGGTTAATCTAAGAGGTAAGGGTAGAAATGCCACCAAAACATCTCAAATTAGTATATTTTAAAGATATTTAACCTTTATTTTATATTTCTTTCTAATTAATTTCTATTTCGATCCACAATAACATGAATATGACCATATATGATTGAAATTGTTTTTAAAATTTTATGTTTATCCCTCACACATGTTATAAAAGTTAAGTTATTTTCCACTAATATTCAAATAATTTTATCCTTATATATCTTATAATACTTACTAAAACAATACGAGAACATAATTATTCATCGTACAGAATATTTTGTTCTCATAAGACTAATATTTCAAGGATTGAGGTGGAAACCATAGGAGTTTTCATAAAGAAGAGGTATACATCATAACTGAGATCTTTCAATTTTATTTCACATACTACTTTATCAAAACATGTTGTATTAATAAAAAAAATATTCCTATAGTATCATTATTATAAATAGATGTTATTGTGATGATGGGACACCGATTGTATTCCTATTATCCAACAAATGGGTAATGAATATATCACTTGGGCATACATGTGGACTACTTACTACACGTTGCAATATGATTCACCATCATTCACAATTTTCACATATTTTTAATAGAATATATTTAATATATATATATATATATATAATATTTATGATATTATAATTCATTATAATTACAAAATATTATTTATCTAGATTTTGTTTAAACCATTGATAAAATGGAGCATAACATGAAGGTACGTAAAGACTATCATTCATATATACCGATATAATTCAATTTTATCACGGATTTATATGAATGGTTATAAAGGTGTATAAAATGAATATATTTGTTATTTATATTATTATTATTAATATATAGATTATGTAAACTTGATGAATATTCTATTAAATAAGCACAAAAAACAAACAAACATGAGAAAAAGAGTTGTCAACTGACTGAAAACAAATTTAGTAATGAATTATAAATAAATTGGTTTTTAAATGTTATGAGTGGGTCGTAAAAATTTTAATTGTATTAAACATATAATATTATTAAATTATACTAAATTTAAATTTATTATATAGGAGGATATAGTGCTTATAAATAAATTCATACATATGGGAAGGGCTCTTAATATAAATATTGTTTTATTGAGTGATGTTTAATTTTATGCACCTATTTATGTTTATGATTTGTATTTTCATTAATTATGAAATGATATATCAACTATTAAACATAATTTAGTCAATTTAAACATACTATTCAGATAAATTTATATATGGGGTTTTGATTCAAAATCTATCAATGTGTTAAGGTTTTTTTATATCAAATTGTCTTATTTGGGACATAGGTTATGTTATAAAACAATCTTATATGTTGATATGTATGTACATAAATTTTGATATGTTTAAAAATGAATAATATATTTGCAATTTTATTTATGGATTAATTTTATTCACTTTCATTCATAGTAATTATGATTCCATAGTTACCATAGAAGTAATAGTTCTATTCTATAATCATAATTTTTTTACATGGATTGTTTATTCTTAAATTTCCAACAATGAAAATATATGATCTATCTCAACCAAATAATATTAATTTTATTATCCTCTACTTATACCATGTGATTAAAAAAATCATTTTATTTTTCTTTATGTATCTTCTCATCAGAATAAAAGAATGTTTTTATGGAAAATCCACTTTAGTTCTCTCTTAATTAAGGAATCATTTCTTCAATTTTCATATTTTAAATAAAAAAATTAATTAATGTTTTTTTAATTTTATCTAAATTCTTAATAAAATTTATTTTTACCCATGTTTAACTGTATATAATTCTTTAAATATAATTTTCTAGTTTATTTCAGAAAGATGGATTTTTAATATTATTCATGAAATTTAAACAAAATAAATGTTTGAACGTACACAAAATGAACTGATTCTCATGCTATCATGAAAGTTAAGTTATTTGGAGAATTCATGATAATTTTAGATGATTATTTTTAGAGAAAATATTTTCCATAGTATTTCATAAATGTCTAAATGTTAAGAAACTTCATAATGAAAACATTATTTTCCTTAGGAAATGTTCCAGTGTTCATATAATGATATATTATTTTTTGAAAAAATAAATTTATGTTTGATATTATTTATAAGAGATATGATCTAATGTTTAGATATTAATTCTTTCTTATAATGATTATTTTTATGGTAATGAAATATTGATGAACACCATTTCATTTCCTATGGGTTATTCATTGTTAAAATTATATATGTGTTCATGATTAATTGGCGTGATTATGAATAGATTATCATTATATAAAGGTTGGTTAAGTAACATCCACCTAAAAATTTTGGTAAAGATTAATGATTTATGATCAAAAAGGGTACAGAAGATGTTATCCAATGTCTAAAATAGTGTATATTGGAGGTTATCCCAAGCCTAAAAGTGGGTATATATGTAACACCCTGAGATTTTAATGAAAAATATTATATTCAATAGTGTAAATGATACACATGATTTATTTTATATTTAATTCCATGAAACTCTATGTTTATCTTATGTTAGCTTCAAACCTTATATTTTAATGTTTGATAGCGTATTCTTCAAGCAACACTATTCTTAAATGACCCATGATATATTATACAACTATAAATATGACGTTAAATAGGAAGATATGAATAATATTAAAAACATCCTGATATATATATATATATATATATATATATATATCATAGTTAGTATAAATTATTGATAAATAATTAGTAAAATACCAATCGCTTTTTTGAAAAGTGATTTAATTCTTCAGAAATATGTTTTTTTCATATATTTTTTTTGATTATCATTAAAAAAATATTATTACCAATTTTAAAAACATTTAATAAAATTATTAGATAAAATGAAAAAAAAAATTTAATAATAATATGAAAAATAACTTGGGTGAAATATTTGGATTTCATTGAAAATATTGATTTTTTGGTGAATAGTAAAATACAACGTTTTTTGAAAGAAGTCTTTTCATTTCAATTAATTAATTAATTTAAAAGCCTCAATGTGTTTTGAATATTTTTTCAGGTAACCTATGTATTATTTAATTATATTTAATTACATTTTAATTAATATTATATTGGTTTTTATATGTTTTTTTTAGCTAAAAAATGTTTAAAAAAATTAAAATGCATATTGTCTCTCATTATTAAGTAATAGAGTATATTTCTAATTGACAATGTTATAATTTAAATTTATATATTATATATTCGTAATTATTAATTTATATTTATAAAATGATTATTATTAGTCACTTATTCAATATATAATAATACTTTATTTAAAAAAAATTATACTTAAAACCCCAAAGTCTCGCTGTGTCTTTTGGATTAATACTGAATTTATATTTTATAATTTTGTGAATTTAATTTACAAATAATAATTCTATATTTCGAATCAACATAATTTGTAATTTCTAATATAGGTAACCTAATTCTTTTCCTAAGTGTTCTATGAAAACACATATGTTTAATTATAATGAATAACGTAAAAAAGAAAATGGTTACCAAATGATTTAAAAGTAATGTTAATGTTTACAATTACCTATAAACATTCCCAAAACCCATTTCATGGACGTTTGTGAACTCTTTCGACCATATAATGTATTTGTATGTATTGTTTTAAAACCAGTACATGAAATTCTCCCATATAATAATTTACGTAATGAAAAATTCAAAATAAACCATTTTCCTTTTAATTTTAATAAAGTCCTAGGGCATGTAAAAAATAGTTTTTCTGTTATATGTAACATTTTCAAATATAAATGGGTTTCATAACAAGATATATTTTCATTAATTATTAGATATTAAATAGGTACTTTATGTTCATAAGAAATTTCAATGTTGTATTTATTTAGTTAATAATGAACTAAAATAAATGACACTAATAATATTAAAAGTGAATTAAATTTAATGAATTATTTTCTTCCATTAATTTTTTTTACTAAAATTTAATTATTTTTTTGAACATAATACATTCAAATTCTATAATTTTCATTATTTTTTTTAATATAAGTTAAAATAATAATTTCAAAATTTAAATTTACATTATTTTATAATAAATGTTAATTTATTACATAATTGAAAATAAATTAAAATTTTATATTCTTCTTAGTGATTCGTTAATTTAAATATATTCCATATATATTCCAGTAATGGTTCAATTGATCTTTTACAATGAATATTTTGTCCCTCAAATAGAAAAAATATTGTTTGTTTGCTTACGTTTACAACTTTTTTTACATGTTAAATGGTCTTCTTTTAAAATTAATTTCCAAAACACATGTGATTATTATATAATAAATTTATTTTAATATTTATAATCATTATTTTTATTTGTTTAATAATTCTCATTTTAATTTGGTTTTAATAGATAAATTACATAGATATTAAAATTAGTTACGTTAATTGAAAAAAATGAAAATAATTTGGAAACATATGAGTTCTGGAAAAAAAATGTGTGAAACATAATTTTTTTCGGATGATTATTTACTAAATAATTTATTATATCCATTAGTATTCTATTTTTATGAATATTAGTTATGATAGGCCTCCCAAAAATGAATAATTTTGTTTATTTACAAGAATTCTACTTCACATCAACTATAAAATAGAACTCATTATCCCCAACTATCCACACCACTAAAGAAACTTTTATTGTAAAAATAATTCCCCAATAACTCAAAATATTACATAATATTTTAATATAATATTTACATTTTGCAGAAATCTAATCTAGGATGGGTTTAGTGAAAACTAAATGAAGATACTTGAAGAAGTTGTAATGTTCTTCAATAAACATCTTTATTATATTTCCTTATCTACTCTATCAGTTATTATTAAAACTTTCTTATATAATAAATTATGTGTCCTAAGTATTATTATATGTTGTTATATTAATTTTAATTCCTAAAACCACACACAATTATATCAAACGAGTTATGAAATAATTGTTAGTGGGTGAGCAGACTACCTCCTCGTGAACTGATGTCATTCGTTTTTTCATTACCACCTCTCAAGGTTGGTAATATTGTTGTATCTAAAGGTTATATATGATTTTTATAACCTAAATATACATATTGAGTCATTATATCATATTAATATACCCTTTTATACCTTTTATATCATATGAGTTATGATAACAACACTTCTGTGTACAACAGACTATCGCCTTAGAAAACAATGTGAAGTGTTCTTCACTATCAAGTTACATGGTAGGTAATAAGGGTAAAAATAAATAAAATAGAAAATATAACTGATATAAATATGGTTTTAATTAAATAATTATATTTCATTAAATAAAATATACCAATTTCATTATTAACATTTCACACACTGAAAATGTGATAACGCCTTTCGTAGACGTGTGGACTACCAATTACATGAACATATGTGATTAACATTACATCACAAGAATAATATATATATAAGTATATAAAATTAAATTTTATTTTATTTATTAAATAATTATATTTTTTTAATTATTAAATATTACATATGTTATTTTCATAAATGTCTTTGAATAATGGAAATTATACTCAGGCATATGTACGACCCATCGTCTCCCAAATCAAAATGTAAGATCATGTTTATTACAATATTTCATTATTGGTTTTAAAAGTATAATTGATGTATAAATATGATATTTTCACTCTTATTATTCTATATTTGTTTAAATAATGACCTTTTTATATCACTGTTAACCTACGAAAATTCATGTTTTACATAGAAGCTGTATATTGTCGTAACATAGGACATCAACCTAATTTTTTATGTAATTATATCTAAATTTTTTTTATAAGAGAAGTATAAGAAATAATTAACATATAAAAGTTTCTAAATAAAGTAAATAAATTTTTTAATTTTATTATATAGGGGGATAAATATCATGCATGATGAATCAGACTCAATGAATGCATTTTTCTCATATCGCTTTTATTTTTGTGAGATATATTTCTTATTTAGAAAGTATTTTTTTTGTATAGAGTATATAATTCCCATAAATAAATAATATTATTCATAATCTTAAATTTATAATTATTTACATGTATATTTTATAATTTCTCTTTCACGGGGTTTATCATTTTAATGTTACCAAATCGATAAGGGTTTTATGTGTTAATTTTCCTTCTTTTATATAATTATTACGTTATACACCTATCTTATTTATGAAGTGGATATACCCCCATGTTGAAATTTTATATCATGAATATAATAATTTTCATGATATTATATGTTTCATTTTGTTTAATTCCCTCTTTGGTATTATAATTCAAAATTACCCAAAGTTGTGAGATTATTTTGTAATAATCTCATCATTTATTATGATTGTGTATGATTTAGTCCCTAATGATGAAATTTTAAAATTGTGATTCATAATATTTTAATCTATTTATTCAGGGTAAATTTATGTAATAATAATATTTTTCATGTCATTGGTACTATTAAAAATTGAGATAACGATTTATGAGAATCTTATTTTGCATCTCTCTTTGGTCAGAAATATGTCTTCTTCCATAACTAGGTTTTCTAATAATTTTTTCAATTTTTTAAACAGTTTTAAAATATTTATCAAAGAAATTTACACCCATTTTATCCATTTTATTAATTTTTCAATGGAATATTCTTACCAATTTTTTATCAAGTTACTTTTATAACATTTTCCATGTGCAAAAGGTGTGTTCTTTACAACATGTATGGAATTCCCCATAATCATGAACATCATTTCTTTAAAGAATAATTTTGAATTTTACAAGGGTGTTATTAAAGAATGTTCATTCTTAATATATTGGGAATTATTAGATTTTAAAATTATTTTCAAATAATACTATTTTCAAATTTTTTATGTTTTAAAATTTATTTTCAAAATAAAGGGATAATTTCCTCTAGAATGTTTTCAATGTTATTTTAATTGTATATCAATTAATCAAAGTCAAAAACCCTTGTAGTTATTGATACTCTACATGGGACATTTATTAAAAATACCATCCACAATGTTTTCTAAATGTATTTGGATGATTTTGTAGAGATTTTTATGGAAGTTGATTCTATTTCCTTAGAGTAACCATGATTCAAAGAGATTGTTATAGAAGTCATTTCATTTACATGGTATAATCATGAATCAAAGATGTTGAAATGAAACCCTTGTTAATGGGTAAATAAGGTTATAATATAATAATCAATTATTCTATGAGTTTTATAATTAAATAAATATTTACATTATTTAGGTTTTTTCCATGGACATTATATATGATGGATGCTGCTAGATAGTGAAAGGAGACCCCATTATAGATTATAAGATGGGTGAAACTATATAGTGCTCTAATTAATTGGGTTATGATTATGTATTGTGGATTATTATATGATATTTATCCTATATGGTTTTTCTAGTTTTACGAGTTATATATTCTATCTGTGGTATTGTATTCAAAAATACAAACATGATTTATCTATTCTTTTAATGGGATTACGATGTTTCATTTGATAAAGATTGATATCACATGGCTTGTGATTATTGATTCTTATGAATTTTTTATTTTTTAATGTATTATTCCATGTTTTCATGTTTTATGATTTTAGTATTTATGGGGTTATATATTATTATGTTATACTCATGCACTTGTATTATGTCATTATACATATATGATCCTATTATTTTCACTATTGAAATACATTTTTTAATTATTAAATTTTTCATTATAAATAATTTAATATAAACATTATTATGTTTCATTTTCTCTTGGTTATAGTGAATTATTTTGAGTGATTTATGACAGGAATAGATTTCATATTTATGATGATGATTTTTTAATCTAAAAGTAAAAAGATGGGTTAAGTGGTAGACATTCTCATTCAATGTCATTTGAGTTGTTCATATAAGTGTTTTACCTTATTTAATAAAACTCTAGTCCAAAAAGGAACTTTAGGATTTTAGTTATGTAATTGATCCTTTTAACAATGTATGGTTTGGATGGAAAAGGTGTTTCACAATAACCAGTAGGAAATATGGAATTTTAATTTTTATGTTTTTGGCATCTAATCTTATATTGTGGGTTATGGGATGTTATAGTTGGAATCAAAAGTGATATTAGATAAAATTGGTTATTTTTTTCTTTTATGTCAGTTTATCTTAAAATTTATGGATACCATTATAGGTCTACAAGATTATAGATAAATTCAATTTATTATATGACACATTTAAGGGATTACTGCAGTAATAGTTTTGAGTTTACAAATGAAATTTTTGTATTAATTTTTTAGGTTTCGGTACATATAACCCTTTTGATCAATAGGAAGTGATATATAGAAAGGATTTGGTTTTCATGTTTAAAGGAAGAAAATGATAACCTGATGTCCTGGTGAAAACTTGTTTCATATGGAAAGGCCACAAGGATTGAGCCCTAAATTGAAGGGAGACATGGTGTAGCACCTACAAATGGCCTATGTGATGTCATGGGTTGTATGAAATCCTCAAAACCAAATATTATGTTTATTTTGAAGACATATGTAATTTTTTTAATGAAATAATAATTCATTTATCCTAGAAGAATATATTATCAAATTCTAATCCATGGGTTTATATCATAGTTAGTAAATGTTTGAGTAAAATTAAGTTTATTTATTTATCAAATGACATGGTTTGAAATTTGGGTATTATTGTGTAATTTAAGATGTGATTTTATCATTTGAAGGTTTATTAATTTTTTGAATGTTTTTACCATTTTCTAAACATTCTAGTATTGGTTATTATTGAATTACAAGAGTAATATCTTGTTATCTAGTTTTTTTATATGGTATTTAAATGTATTATTTTAGTACTTCAAGAATATTAAATTCATCATTAATAAGTATAATTTGGTTTAATTTATGTGATTGTGGTATAATTTGATTATAGTATGAAATTCAACTAATCTTCTATGTATATTTCCATATTCTATTAGTCAATATTTTAAGATAATCCCATAACTCTAAGAAAAATATATTGAATAAACACTATTATACTAGTACCATCATTTTGGTTTAACCGATTGCCATTTTTTTCATATAATATTTATGTTTTTTAGGTCCCTCCCATTCCACTGATCATTCACATTCTTTTGATCAATGGCCTAAATCACTATCTATAATTATTTATTCTCTTCGTGAATTCACACCTTTTTCTCCTATTTGGAATCATACATATGTTTCATTCCATATGAACTTTCTAATTCCATTTCTCTATTATTAATAAGATTTTTTCTTAACCCTATTAAAGTTGAGAATTTACAATAAATGAATTTTCAAAATTATAACATTTTATTATTGAGATAAAGTTCAAATTGAGAGGACACAATTTATTATAGGTGGGATATGATGTGACAACCTATGATTTTAAAATAAGAATATTTTATTAGATTGATTATAGGACACACAAATAGATTTTATCTTGTAATACAAGAAACAACCAATTTATCTTTCTTTACACACAACCCTGATATTTTAATTTTTGATATCGTATTCAACACACAACACCAAACTTAAGAAACCCATGATATATATTACCATTATGGAAAAGAAACTAAACTGGATTATATGAAAATTATTAAGTATTATATATATATATCACTCATTATAAATTATTGATAATATTTTAATAAGTAATCATTCAATTTTTATTAATTTTATTTTATTCTTCAAAAATATGTTATCTAGAAATTTTATTCTTCTACATTTTCATGAAAATATATTATAATCAATTTTTATAAATTTTATATAATTTTTTTAAAAATTTTCTTCATTTCTGGAATTGGAATATAAAAATTTTATTTTGGGAAAACTTTAGTACTTTTTGTATCATTTTGATTTATTAGTGAAAATTAAAAATATCATTTTTCACAAAAGGTCAATTATTTTTAATAACTAAATTAATTTAAATTTAACAATCTGTTTTGACTATATTCATGTAAAATATCCATTATTTATTATTATTTAATTACATTTTAATCTAATTAATATTCTTTTTTTGTATAAGTTTGTATTTGGGTCTAAAAATGTATTTCTTTTTAAAAGTGATTTAAAATGACAAATGTTTCTACATTTTAATTAATTTGAATAAAACATAATAGTGTATTTTTTAAATTAATGTTAATTTTTTATATATTAAAATATTGATTTATATTTATTCAATTATTTTCATTAGTCATTGAGTTAATACATAATAAACTTTTCAAAAATAATATTCTTAAAATTTGGTGGTCTCGCCTTATATATGAGATTAATATTAAATTAGATTTATTGACTTCTGTAAATTGAATATCAAAAAATAGATTCCATATTTGGAATTATATTTTTTTTATAATGTATATTTTGAGAAATATAATTTATTAAAAATGTTATTATTGAAAAAAATTAAATATAATATAAATAATTAAGCTAAAAAAATTTTTACCACGGGATTAAACATTAAACTTGTAGGGGAAAATGAACTATAAACATGTACAAACCCCTTTTTATGAAAATATGTAAACCCTTATTAAAAATTTAAAACTTGTATAATTTTTGGGACATTATTCCATAAATAAGATCCAAAAAATATTTAATGTAAATAAAATTAAAAAATGAACCCTTATCCTTTTAATTTCTATAAGGCCTTGGGATATGGAAAAAATATAATCAGTTATATATAATATTTTGAAATATAAATAAGTTTTTCTTGTAAAGGTTATTTAAATTTAATTTTTAAATATTAAATAATGATTTAAAATTCTTTTGAAACACCAATGTAGTATCTATTAAGTAATTAATTAACTAAAATAAATGATATTAAAAATATTAAATGTGAATTAAATTGAATTTATTATTTTTCTTCGATAAATTTTTTTAGAATATATCACGATACATAGTTATTAACATAATATATTAAAAATAAATTTTTTATTTCATTTTTTTTCATTTATATTAAATAAAATTGTGAAATTTTCATTTATGATATTTTATAATATATGAGATTGAACTGAAGGATTTAAATTTACTTAAACAATAAATATTATGAAAAGTTATTTTTAAATGTTAATAAATTTAATAAATTTTACCTTAATGTACCAATTTATCTTTTATAATGAACATATTGACCCCAAAATAATATAATATTAGTGGAACAATTAGGGTTAAAGTAGAGTTTTTTCACATTACATCCACTTATGTTGAAATTAATTTTCACATGCATGAGATTTGTATTTAATAATTTATTTTAATATATTAAATATTTAGCTATAAATTTTCTGATAAATAAAAATTTAATTTATTTTAAATTGATAAATTAAATAGTTTATAAAACTAGATGCGTTAATGAAAATACAAAATGAAAAAATAAATACATTTAGGTGTTAATGAAAAAAAAATTTGTTTTAAAAATTTTGTGGTGGAGGTTATTCTGGAACAAATAATTCAAACCTTCTATTATTATTCAATTTCTAATTCACATGAAGTAATTGTGACCTACCAATGATGAATTATGTAGAGTACATACACGAATTATACTCCTATTCAACAATAAAAGAGAAGTGACTCTCCCCACATCTTCACACATATCAATCTATTTTTCTCATCTTACCATGATTTTGATAATATTTACCTAATTTATATATGAATTTAAATTACTTAATCCATTCCAATTTATCAATTTGGGTTTATTTACAACAATTTTCTATTTGTGGGTTGTTTTAGGATAAAATGTGAAAAGTTCATAATTCTAAATATTAAAATGATTTTAATCACAATTGTATTTTGTGAAAATTTCATAAAATATTAATTCAATTTTATTTATTATTTTTTTGGACTTGATTTATTTTCTTCAACCATTTCTTTAGGAAAAAAATATTATTCAAGATAATAAAGGCCTAAAAAATTCTATGTTGTTCGAACATATTCCAGGGGGATAACATGTACAAAACCTCTATAACGAAAACCATAAAATTTTATACACACCTAAAATTGAGATGATTACTCCTATAAATGAAATTTGACTCCTAAAATCCATCTCAAATTTAAATATATTTAGTAATTCAATGATATATCGAACACAGATTCCACTGAACAGGTGCCCCGAGCCTGTGGGCCACATGTCCTTAAGCGCATCTACCAGAATACAAGAGTATGCTTACTCTTAGTGAGGGCCCTAGGAGTGTATGTGGGGAGACAATACCCTCTTTAACAAAGTGTAGAATATTTTTTGATTGTAAACATGGGTAAATAGAAGCTGAAATATAATTAAATATAAGGTATATCTGAAAATAGATAGAAAAATAACAATAACTGGAATAACTAGAATATCATTCAACAACTAATGATATGTCAGGTCACTATAAAACATAAAAACATTTATAAAAGAAAACATTAATAACATGTTCCCCAAAAATATAACACAAATAAAATACTATCCCATGCATCCCGAGATCTGAATCCACCATCTGCTATCAAGCTTCATACAAAAGAGCAAGAAAAAAGTGATTGAAGTCGTATACTCCCCTTTTTCAAAACATGCTACCATATAATCTACCCCGAGTACCAAACAGTTATTATTAACGGTGTGATATAATTCTCAATAGTCCATAAGGAATGGTTTCTATAACATATGGCATGTGTAAAATAAATTCAATAGTGTGCATGCATGCATATATAATGTAAAGTAGTACAATAAAACTAAAAACTCGTGTACCAACTTTATCACTCAGATTTTGTCTAAAACTTTTATCAATTCTTTCTTTTATTATTACATGTTTCAAAATAAAACACATGTTAATAATAGAGATGGTTCCAATATGTAACAATGCATGCAGTAATGATCTTTAATAGTGAAGTCCTAAGGGGGTAACCAAGGTGACGTACACCTCAAGGGAAGAAAAAATAGTAATAACTATATAATGGAATGGGAATGAGAATAATCTACAATCTTACTCCATGGAAATCCTCAATTAGGAGCCGACTAAATCCCAAGTTATTGTCCAAGGTAAAATGGGGATAATCAGAGATAGGGACCTATGGGTTGTAACCATGGAACCTACATGTCAATTTGGAATCCAAGGAGTGTATCAAGGAAATCTTGTAATAATATTAAGAGATTATACAGTGTCATACAAAGATTCCATTTATAGAAAATGATCGGGATCATGGTGTATATAAACCTATGAGTGTTGTATCTTTGAAGCAGAATACAGATCCTTAGTTCCCACGACATTCTCCAATCACTATACAATGTGAGATCGAGTCCAAAAATTTCAATTTAATTATGAAGTAATAAAATATTTCATTTTTTTCATGAATTTCCTTTCATTAGTGTGATAAGTTCAAGTATCATGTATCATTTTAATCAAGACATTTTTTCCATCATTACCTTTAATTATTGTGACATGGCCATGTATCATACATCCATTAATTTAATCCATTTAAATAATATTCTATATACATGTTTCATTTTGATACCTTCCATTAATTTTGTAAGGGGTTATATGGATATAAAACCTACTATTTATTTACATTTGAGGCCAAATAATATCGATTTTGTACTTTCCAATTCACATTTCACATTTTATTTCCAATTGAAGATCCTCCCATAGGTGGGTCAAGTGGTGAGAATACGTGTTACATTCCATTTATCCATTAACAATTTAAATCAATACAATTAATATAGAACATATTATCCTTCAAATATTCAAGCCATGTCACACCAGAACAGTGGCCCAATCATGTCAAAACACTAAAAAAATTATCACATAGCTATCATCATGGAATGGATGTAGTTGCAGTCATAACCACAAAATATTAATCAGATATATGGAAAGATCAAATACATATAGTTCTATTGATTATAAGTATATAACATAAATTATATAAATGAATCCCAATGAAATTGGTGGGTCCCACATGACTAATCCGAATAAATGAAATTTTGGGATGGGTTACAGACTTCTTAGGTTAGGATTGTATGACTCACCTCCTTTGATATTGGCCCTTGATTTGGCTCAGTTTATAGTATATATAAAAAATTGATAACTCTCATTCCATGATAACTTGGTTGAGAAAAAAGCAGAATCAAAACATCTTCAATGGACTCAATTTCTTATTGATTCACATAAAAAGTGACTAGTGGAAGATCCATAAGATCCTAAATGGGGGAGATCTCCCCATTCCTATCTTAGATATTAAAAGGGCTCCAAAATGAGGGAAATTAGGGATAATCCTTCTTAAACTCGAATTTGGGAAGACGATGCAGATTAAATAGATCATTAATGGAAAAATAGTCATTTTACCTAAAAAATGTCATGTGCAAGGTTTATCCACAAGGTTTGACAAACGATGTGAAAACCATCAATAGTTACCTAGGTTGAATGGGTTCTCCCATGGTTAGGATGCATGTCCTCGACCCAACCGTGCAAGGTGGATTTATTTGAAAGAAACAAAATCCACAATGTTTTCTAAACTGTAAGGAATTTTTATACAGTTTGCACTAAACTACGAAACATCCATATTTTACAAAAAACGATTGGTTCTGGGATTTGAACATTCTCTGTACAACATTCATACCTTTACTAACCCATTAGTAGTCCATAATAGGTCAAACGTAATGATTTGGGACTAAAATTATTGGATCAATACCTGAGTAAAAAATATGGTTCTTATGATATTCCTCCCATAAAATAACTCATCCCCAAGTTCACCTTCCAATGTTGGAGAAACATTATCTAAGAAGAACTCTGACTATTGGGTATGTACATCAGAATCACCCTTCTAAGTCTCTCCATGTACTTGGTTATACTGCCAAACCACCTATACTAAAGGGACTCTCTAACCTCAGAGAGCCTTTTTCCTCTGGACGATGATGCATAGTAGATACTATTAAATGTTAGAATAAACATATAACTCAACTTTCTTTGGATCAAAATTATGAGACCGGGCAACTTGATATTGGAGAAACTGTGAAACATGAATGACATCATGCATGGAATGATACATCTGAGGAAATAGAAACCAATATGCTACTAGCCCGACACGGTCTATAATTTCAAGAGGCCCTAATATATGAGGAGATGACTTTAACTACTTTTTTAACCATTTATTCCCTAGTCTAGGTTATACATGAATGAAAACATGATCCACAACCTCATACTAAATAGGTTCTCAAATGCGATCGACAGAAGTTTCTCCCTCGAATGAGCTATATTCATTAACATTCTGATAATCTAAACCTACATTGACATCTATTGAAAAATATGAGGACCTTGTAGAGCTGACTCACTAACCTTTATCCAGCACAAGGGTGAACATCACAACCATCTATATAAGGCCTCAAAAGGATCCATCTAAATTGTCACATGAGAGCTCTAATTATAGGAGAACTCAATAAGTGGGATATACTTATTCGAATAACTAACGAAATAAAGGATATATCCTTGGAGTATATCCTATAGAACCTATATTTTCCATTCTATTTGTTCATTGGTCTGAGGGTGAAATATTATGCAATGAATCTCCTATGATCTCATTTCATTTGGAAATTCCTTCCAGAAATGTGACGCAAAATGATCATCCCAATTTGAAATGAAAGTACGTGGAACCCCATGTAGTTATATGAACAAATGGAAATATAGTCATCTTGGATCATAAACTGATTAGGACACATTAATAGGAATTAAGGGGGATTATTTAATTAGTCGATCAATGAATACAGAGATATAATCTCTACCCCTCAGGGACCTAGGTAAACTGATTAGGAAAACCCTAGAAATGTCTTCCCATTCAACTTATTGGATTGGAAGTGTTTTTGAAAGACTTTAGGTATCTGGTGCTCTTTCATCACCTACTAACTTGTGGAACACCTAGAGATAAATCCCATCGTCCGATGTTTCATCCTAGGCCACCAATATTGATGCCACACATCTTGATACATATTTGAGATGTGTGGATGAACTGCCCATAGAGAATTGTAGGACTCCTTCATAAACACCTATATCATACCTATAGGCACCTAGATATGTCCATGTAGACACATGACTTCATCTCTGTCCATAGACCAATCTGAACATAGGTTATATTCTAAAATACTCTCATTGTGTACCATGAATTTAGGATCTGAAATCTGTCTACCCTTCACTTTCTCAAGGTTAGAAGAGGTAATTGGTTACAAAAGGAGGTATGACTATCCTGATAATAATGAAACTTTAAAAGTAAAATATAAATGAGTGATATAAACTTACATTCATCACTGGCTTCATGTACGTCAAGATCTTGTGTTTTCTGACCCAGGGAATTTGTGACCACATTACTCTTCCAACATGTTTTGGTAAGCTCAAAATCAATGGATTGTAACTTTTTAATCCATATCCACTATCATAGATAATTCCAATATTAGAAAAGAAATAATAGAGGAACTGTTAGACCATGCACACCATAATTTACTCACTGAAAAAATAATTCCTCCAGAAACAGATGACATTGACCACAGATGGTAGATCAAGGTCATGCATTGAGTATATTTTCTCGTGAGGGCCCAAAAACTAAGATATAAACACAATTAATTATTCCTACTACATGAACACTTCCCCTATGATGATAACTGATGCATCATAATAGATTGTATAACCTATAGCTTGCTCCATAATAATTGGAATAGGTGCTGCTACAATCCTCCATATCAGCTCCTGAAAGGCGTTCTCGGCTACTTCACACCATATGAACATAAATACCTTATTTTTAAAAAAATATAAGAGGTGAATAAAGGAATAAAATGTTTTTTATGAAATTATTTTAATATCAATCCAACATCATGAAACACCTTATTTCAAAAAACAAATTGGTCTGCACCCGGGAAACTATAGCAGTAAGCTTTTCTAGGTCAATAGATACTATTAATTCTGATATTATTAAACCAAGAAGTGATCATTGTCGATCCATAAGTGGAATGTAGCAATATTATCCTAATGATGATGATCCCTTAATGTAGTCGCAATAATTTCAGGATGTGTGGCATGGTCTCTACCAGTGCGAGAATATACCAATATGTCTTTCACATAGACTATGACCAAAGAGTACAAAAAGGATTGTAAAATCCTATCCATCAGAACCATGAAATTAGCGGGTGCATTTTTAAGACTGAGTGCCATATCAAGGTACTCATACAAACCATACCTCATACGAAAAGTTGTATGAGGTATGTCTGAGGGTCCGAATCACACATGACGATAACATAATATTTGGTCAATCTTTTAGACGACCTTTTCTCCATGGATCTAGTAAAAGAGATTATATATTCAAGGTAGTGGATATCAGTTGTTGATTGTAAGCTGGTTTAACATTCTATAATACATTCAAAAACATAAGGTTCAGTCATTTGTCTTGGTAGAAATCATGAGGGAACCCTAAGAGGATATACTTTCCCATATAAATCCTTCAGCCTCTAAATCCTATAACTTCATCCTCTGTTCCTCATTCTCTATAGGTAACATCCTTTATAGAGGAATTGACACAAGGGATACTCTTGAACCTATATGAATTGTATAGTCTACCTCTCTCTTAAGAGGTAATCCAGAAAAATATTCAGAATAGACATCCCTAAAATGATCCACTACTGGATAGAAATCAACTTGATGTAAACCCCAATCCAACATGAAGATATTTTAACTATTCATATGTTATAATATTGCACTTTTATGTTTATAACTATTCATATGTTATAATATTGCGCTTTGATTATGTAATCATACCCTTATGACCTTATTTTTATCACTTATTTCATTAATTTGTTAATTCATATGTTTTCCATTATAATGAATTTTGGATAATCATTATTGGGTTTTTTTTCCTTAGGTTATAAATAATGATATTTAATGAGTTATATATATATGGTATTTCTTATGGGAGATAATGATGTATTAATATAAAAATGAAAATAGTGGTTAAGGGGGATAAATTCTAATTTAATGTCATGTGAATTATTTGTGAATATGTTTTTCATAACTGAATAAAACTTAAAAACATAAGGACTTCAAGGATATACGGGATCCAATTATTCCTTTTGATATTGTATGTATTTGATTCAAAAAACATTCTGTCGTAATTATTTTCATCAAGGACAAAAATGAAAAATTTATTATTTCATAACAGAATTAGTGTGTGTGGTTTCATGGATATTAAAATAACAGAGGTTATCCTAAGGCCAAATAGAGGTACAGTATAGGTGTTCACAGACTAAAATAGTTCACATGAGAGTTTATCCCAAGACCAAAAGATATTACAAGGGTTGTTATACCAATAACAATGTAAGTGAAGGTATATTTATCCCAATCCTTCCTTATGATGAATGTCTTAGTAGGTATCCTTGAATTATGATTTTTTTATTATGATTATGCCATAATTTGTGTCACTATTTTATGACATGATCGTATGATAATTCTATTCTATGATGTATCATGTTGTTTTATTTCATTATGATTCATGAATTATTAACTGACATGTTTTATTCCATTCCTCGTGATTACAATCTACAAATTGTTGGGTATAAATTTCAAATTTTAATCTTATGTTTTCATATCCCATTGATCTTTGTAACACCCCAAGCATCTACGGAGGTTAACCTACCCCAACCAAGGAAAAGTACAAGGTAAGGGTTATTTCACAATCTCTTCATTATCCGAGGTTGTATATACGTAATAATCTACTGGGATCTCTTTATCATCCACATCCATGTTTTCTTAAAAATGTATTTCAAAACATTTTTACTATTTACAAGAATATGGGTTAAAGTCATTTATACCCTTGTTTTACTTTTTATAAGAGGTTTATAAAGGAATCTTTCCGTCGTTTTCAAAACAATGTCCCTTTTAACCTTTTCGACAGAATTGAGGTAAGAATGTTTTTTTTAACTTATACGGCGGGTGCGGTTATTTTCCGCCGTTATAAAATCGTCGAAGATTTCCATACAAGCTTATAAGAATATTTTCAACGAAAATGTTTTATTTTATATGAATCTTAAATGATTTCAAAATAAAAGGAGATACTTCTTTAAAAAGAATTTTGATTTCATCTAGGTCAACATCCTTTGATGGATTTTAAGATTATTTGAAGTTGATTTATTATGATACAAAACTTCTATATTGTATTGAAGGTTTTGTGATATGTTTGACTGTGGATGTGCTATTTTTATACCATTCATAGTTTATGGTGAAATTATTGACATTTCGTATGCTAGTTTTAATACGAATGTTTATGTTATGTTTAAACCTTTTCATATGGGAATGCATTGGACTTAATAAGTGACGGGTGGAGCCCGCTATAGCTCCTCGATGCATCGGTAGGTCTAATGAGACAAACTAGTGTCTTGGCACAAGGCCTTGACAAAATCTTATTTGTAGTCTTGGCACGAGGCCTTGGCTATGTGGTTATGATAGTCTGGCATTATGCATTCCAACATTATGAAAGTGGTTATTGATATTGCATGTGATTATTCGATTAGTAGAATATCCATGTGAATAAGTAAATGGCATTATTTCATTTTACTTTTGCCATACTATGTTGAAGTTCAATTTTAAAAGGCTTTTTTTTAATTATAAATTGCCTTAAGTGTTTATGCTTATTTATGAAAGCTTCTGCTATAATGTTATCCTTACTGGGCATTTGAGCTCACCCCTTTTCTATGTTTTATTTTTCCCAGGAAGTGAAGATGTAAGTTATGAATGACCTGCAGGGATATTATGAGGGGATTATAGTGTGGACTATGGAAACATTATGTTGTTGTAGTAGTTTTTCATTTTATGATGTAATGTAAAACTTATGAATATATCTAGTGTTTCCAAGGCTACTAAACCAATCGGTCTTTCGAGATTTGATCTTTCTTGTGATCATGCCAATGTTATGTAATTAATGCACCGTCTCTGGGTAACTGGGGTCGGGGCGTTACAGTTGGTATCAGAGGAAGTTTAGTACAAACCTTGGAAGCTAGATTTAGATAAACTCTGATTAGAGCACGTAGACCTAAGATGAACTTTGAGGATTAGTATAGAAGAACTTCCTAGAATTTTGGTATTGTATAGATTTTGTGAGTTTTCCGAGCAATAAATCCCTGTCTGGATACGAGCAGGTAGAGGCGGCTCTGGCACAGATGTACCTAGGGGTAAAACCCGAAAACACCGCTTTGAGCTAGACTCGAACGGGAACTGGTGCACGACAACGGGCCTTGCTGCACTCTTGGTTACGACACTCCCGGAGGATATGCTTAGGATAACTCTCATTTTCTTTACAAATCATTATGAAGGGTTTATGAGTATATACTTCCTCAAAGAAAACATTTTTATGATTATGGATTATATCCATAAATAGTTCAATTTATGTTAAGTGTTTTATAAGTATGGGATTATGTATTTTGATTCATAAACTGATCTAGTTTATGCCATTGTTTAGAAATGGCGCCTAGTGGAAGAAATGGAAACCGTATCAATGCACGCACTCCATGTAGGGATTGCCCTCCTGCTAAAGATAATTATAGTGGGGCTGGTGATGCAACTGGTGCTGATCAGCTAATCACCGTACTGGGACAACTTACTCAGGTTATGAATAATAACCTTACCCGTATGGAGCACCCTGATCCGCAGCGTGGAGGATCAATGTTAGATCGATTCATGAGACAACAACCACCAACGTTCAATGGGAGTACAAATCCCTTAGTAGCTGAGCAATGGATATTTTCCCTAGAGAAAATATTTCAGGCTTTGGGGAGTAGTGAAAGGGAAAAAGTTACCATGGCAGTTTACCGCCTCACTGGAGATGCTGATCAATGGTGGTCATTGATTCAAAACATGAAGGAAGATGATGAAGTATCAAACATGGAATGGAGGGAGTTCAAAGATCTGTTTTTAGAAAAATACTTTCCTCGCGACCATCGAGCAGATATGGAAAGGCAATTTCTGAGTCTGAGACAAAAGGAGGATGATAATGTCACAAAGTATGAGGCTAACTTTACAAGGTTAGCCAGGTATGCTGGTGATTATATTCGCAACCCAAGAGGTAAGATTGATCATTTCTTTGATGGGTTAAAACCATTTCTCCGTAGAGCATTAGTCTCATAATCCTTTTCGTCGTACGAAGACATTGTCTCATGTGCTATCAAGACCGAAAAAGAATTCTCTAAGTCTTATGACTTTAATGCGAAGCAAGAGAAGAAGAGACCTGCTGATCAATCTGGGAATGGAAATAAGGGGAAGAAGGGAAAGGTTGAATATCCATCTTGTGGTAAATGCGGGAAAAAACATCCTGGTACTTGCTTGAAGGGAATGGGAGTCTGTTACAAGTGTGGTGAAAAAGGCCACCAAGCTCATGATTGCAAGGGGAAGAAGGAAGCTACCAACGTTCAGTGCTACAATTGCAGGGAGATGGGGCATTATGCAAATGCATGTCCTAAGCGTGAGGAGAACTTACCTCAGAAAAGGCCAAGGGATCAAGGCCAGGCTTATGCTATCACTACTGCTGAGGTAGAAGCTCCGAAAGACGTGGTGGCAGGTAATTTAATGGTTTCCTCAAGTTTAGCAAATGCATTATTTGATTCTGGATCATCGCATTGTTTCATATCTTCCCAGTTTGCTAAGAAAATTAGATATTTCCAATTTGATTTAATAAGGGAGTTGTCAGTTAAAACTCCTAAGGGAAGTATCGTTGCAACAAAATTTTGTGAATCAGTCCCCATTAGAGCACATAAATTTTCTTTATCTGCTGATTTCATCGTCATACCTATGATTGAGTTTGATATAATCCTCGGTATGGACTGGCTTTCGGACTATGATGCGAAGATTTATTGTAAGAAGAAAGAGGTTACGATTCTTGATGATAATGATAAGGAGAACCTTATTTTTAGAGCAGAATCGTCACCACCTAATTCTTATTTAGATCCACCCCCTGTAGCTCAACTTAATTCAATTATCGGGGAGGAAGAGAATGAAATAACTGTCGGTGAAGAAAGGAATGTTCAAATGGAGGATGTACCTATTGTGAAAGAATTTGTAGATGTATTTCCGGAAGATTTACCTGGACATCCTCCAGAACGAGAAGTAGAGTTTTCCATTGATTTGATTCCTGGATCAAGGCCTATATCGAAGACCCCTTATAGAATGGCTACTGTAGAGTTAGTCGAACTAAAGAAACAACTAGAGGAATTGAGTAATAAGGGATTTATTCGCCCTAGTGTTTCTCCATGGGGAGCCCCTGTTCTTTTTGTTAAAAAGAAAGATGGATCTATGAGGTTATGTATCGACTACAGGGAGATCAATGCTATAACGATAAAGAACAAGTATCCCCTACCTCGTATTGATGATTTATTTGACCAACTGCATGGAGCTCAATACTTTTCAAAGATTGACCTTCGATCTGGATACCATCAGATGTGTGTAAAGAAGGAAGACATTCCGAAGACAGCATTTCGAACCAGGTACGGGCATTACGAGTTTACTGTAATGCCGTTTGGATTGACTAATTCACCCTCTGTATTCATGGATCTGATGAATAGAGTTTTCAAGGAGTATCTCGATGAAATTGTGGTGGTATTTATTGATGATATCTTGGTATACTCCAAAACCTACAAAGATCATGAAAATCACTTGCGCATTATCTTGAAGACTCTTAGGAGGCATGAATTATATGGAAAGTTTAGCAAGTGTGAATTCTGGCTTCAAGAGATTTCTTTTCTTGGCCATATTGTCTCTAAAGATGGAATCTCTGTTGATCCTTCTAAGACCAAGGAAATCGAAGAATGGTCAGCACCTACGAGTATAACTGAGGTACGTAGTTTTATTGGCTTGGCAGGTTATTATCGATGTTTCGTCCAGAATTTTGCCCGATTGGCTAACCCATTAACGAAGCTCACACGTAAAGGGGTTAAATTTGTTTGGACAAAAGAGTGTGAAGAATGTTTCGAAGAACTGAAGATAAGATTAGTCAATGCTCCTATATTGACTCTACCATCGGGGAATGATGGGTTCGTTATTTATAGTGATGCATCAAAGAAAGGACTTGGCTGTGTCCTTATGCAGAATGATAGAGTTATTGCCTATGCATCACGACAGTTGAAAATTCATGAACAAAACTATCCTACTCATGATCTTGAGTTAGCAGCTGTGATCTTTTCCTTGAAGATATGGAGGCACTACCTCTATGGTGAAAAATGTGATATTTATACTGATCACAAGAGTTTGAAGTATATTTTCTCACAAAAAGAACTCAGCATGAGGCAAAGGAGATGGCTTGAATTACTCAAGGATTATGATTGCACGATACACTACCACCCAGGGAAGGAAAACAAGGTGGCAGATGCTTTGAGTAGAAAAGACCATGGAGTTTTGAACAATATGATAATTCCAAGGGATCCAATTTTCATGGAGCTAGTGAATATGGACATGGGAATAACCAGGGAAGGTGAAACATCAATGCTTTTTCAAATGGTTTCCAAACCATCTTTACTAGAAAGGATTAAGAGTTCTCAGACTGATGATGAAGAATTACAAAAGAAGATTAAAGCTGTGAATGATGGGAGATTTAGAGACTTTGCGTATGAAGGTGGAATTTTGAAATTCGGGAAGAGACTTTGTGTTCCCAATATACCTGATCTAAAAAGGGAATTGCTGGATGATGCTCATAGTTCCAATTTCTCTATACACCCTGGGAGCACCAAAATGTATAGAGATTTGAAGGAACATTTTTGGTGGGACAACATGAAGAGGGAGATTGTTGATTTTGTGTCAAGATGTATGGTTTGTCAACAAGTGAAAGCTGGAAGGCAACAGCCTGGAGGAGTCATGCAACCTCTTCCCATACCAGAGTGGAAATGGGACAATATTACAATGGACTTTGTCATGGGGCTACCAAAGACTCCTAGAAGGAACGATGCAATATGGGTTATTGTTGATCGTCTTACCAAGACAGCACATTTTCTTTCTATAAGAGAAGATCTACCCCTAGAACGTCTAGCAAGACTATACATTAATGAAGTTGTGAGACTTCATGGAGTACCCCTATCAATTGTTTCGTATCGTGATCCCCGTTTTACTTCATGGTTTTGGAAAAGTCTTCAGAAATCCCTGGATACTGAACTTCATTTGAGCACTGCTTACCACCCTCAGACAGACGGACAATCAGAACGGACTATTCAAACCTTAGAAGACATGTTGAGATCTTGCTCACTTGACTTTCAGGGTATGTGGGATCAATATTTACCTCTGGTAGAATTTTCCTATAACAATAGCTTCCATTCGAGTATTCAGATGGCACCATATGAAGCGTTATACGGAAAGAGATGTCGTACACCAACCTGTTGGGATGACGTTGGTGAAAGAAAACTTGTAGGCCCAGAACTGGTGGAGGAAACGGTGGAAAAGGTGAAAGTAATCCAAAATCACATCAAAGCAGCTCAAAGTAGGCAGAAGAGCTATGCCGATAATCGAAGGAAGGATTTGGAATTTCAAGTCGGTGATCATGTTTTCCTGAAGGTATCTCCGTGGAAGGGAGTCATACGTTTTGGTAAGAAAGGTAAATTGAGTCCCAGGTACATCGGACCTTTCGAAATTATAGAACGAATTGGGGTTGTAGCTTACCGATTGGCAATGCCGCCAAGTCTCTCCAAAGTTCACGATGTGTTCCACGTATCTCTGTTGAGGAAATACATGCCTGACCCAACGCATGTACTCACCTATGAGGAATTAGAACTGGAACCCGATCTTTCCTATTGTGAAGAGCCCGTCAGGATTCTTGATACAAGAGAACAAGTACTGAGAAACCGGACGACGCGTCTGGTAAAAGTTTTGTGGAGAAATCATAAGATGGAAGAGGCAACGTGGGAACCCAAGGAACTTATGATGAAGAACCACCCGAGTCTTTTTATGCAGTAATACCCTAGAAATTGCGAGGACGCAATTATTTGAAGGAGGGGAGAATGTAACACCCCAAGCTTCTACGGAGGTTAACCTACCCCAACCAAGGAAAAGTACAAGGTAAGGGTTATTTCACAATCTCTTCATTATCCGAGGTTGTATATACGTAATAATCTACTGGGATCTCTTTATCATCCACATCCATGTTTTCTTAAAAATGTATTTCAAAACATTTTTACTATTTACAAGAATATGGGTTAAAGTCATTTATACCCTTGTTTTACTTTTTATAAGAGGTTTATAAAGGAATCTTTCCGTCGTTTTCAAAACAATGTCCCTTTTAACCTTTTCGACAGAATTGAGGTAAGAATGTTTTTTTTAACTTATACGGCGGGTGCGGTTATTTTCCGCCGTTATAAAATCGTCGAAGATTTCCATACAAGCTTATAAGAATATTTTCAAAGAAAATGTTTTATTTTATATGAATCTTAAATGATTTCAAAATAAAAGGAGATACTTCTTTAAAAAGAATTTTGATTTCATCTAGGTCAACATCCTTTGATGGATTTTAAGATTATTTGGAGTTGATTTATTATGATACAAAACTTCTATATTGTATTGAAGGTTTTGTGATATGTTTGACTGTGGATGTGCTATTTTTATACCATTCATATTTTATGGTGAAATTATTGACATTTCGTATGCTAGTTTTAATACGAATGTTTATGTTATGTTTAAACCTTTTCATATGGGAATGCATTGGACTTAATAAGTGACGGGTGGAGCCCGCTATAGCTCCTCGATGCATCGGTAGGTCTCATAAGACAAACTAGTGTCTTGGCACAAGGCCTTGACAAAATCTTATTTGTAGTCTTGGCACGAGGCCTTGGCTATGTGGTTATGATAGTCTGGCATTATGCATTCCAACATTATGAAAGTGGTTATTGATATTGCATGTGATTATTCGATTAGTAGAATATCCATGTGAATAAGTAAATGGAATTATTTCATTTTACTTTTGCCATACTATGTTGAAGTTCAATTTTAAAAGGCTTTTGTTTTAATTATAAATTACCTTAAGTGTTTATGCTTATTTATGAAAGCTTCTGCTATAATGTTATCCTTACTGGGCATTTGAGCTCACCCCTTTTCTATGTTTTATTTTTCCCAGGAAGTGAAGATGTAAGTTATGAATGACCTGCAGGGATATTATGAGGGGATTATAGTGTGGACTATGGAACCATTATGTTGTTGTAGTAGTTTTTCATTTTATGATGTAATGTAAAACTTATGAATATATCTAGTGTTTCCAAGGCTACTAAACCAATCGGTCTTTCGAGATTTGATCTTTCTTGTGATCATGCCAATGTTATGTAATTAATGCACCGTCTCTGGTTAACTGGGGTCGGGGCGTTACAATCTTGATATTCTTACTTGTGGTGATTGATTGATATCTCCCTTATTTAACCTTATTGATAATATTATCTCAACCATTCTTATGTTATATTTTGCACAGTATATTAATTATTGTTTTAAGAAAAATATATCTATGAAGCATTGTGTTTGTGAAAAAAAAATTACAATAAAATATAAATATTATATTTATATTTTTGTATGTATCATTATTTCCAAAAAAACACAAAACATTTTATTTCTACCATAGATTGTAATAATATGTAATGACTTATGATAAAATAATATTTAATATTTGTGACTATATTGATTGGGTATCTTTAAACATAAACCTGAATGAACCATAACTATTAATATGATAATTCACCCATAGTTAATATCGTGCTTCCGTGAAGATGTGGGGGCTAGGCTGATGTAGTTTGAAGAAGTGATCTATCATAAAAACCTAATGGACTAATATAAAATTCAATGCTTTTAAATATTTAAATAACTATATTTTATAATGGATAATGTCTGTTATGTTTTATAATTTTGTTTTTAAATAGTTATGTCCCTTAGAAACACTTTGTAAATTAAAATTATTTCATTCCCTTCAATTTTATTTTTTTCTATCAAAACATTAACATAATTCCACTAACTCTCTAATATTTTTTATTCAATGTTTTAAACAATGGATTAATATATGTGGTAAAAAAATTAATTAAAATTTAATATTGGATGTGGGTGTACAATAATCCATTTAATCCCTTTTCACATATAATTAAATTTTATATGTAACTTTTCAAGTTAATATGGTTTTCCTTGAAATCAATTTTTTATTATCATTCTTGTTTAGTTTTTTAATTCATAAATAAATATTGATAATAATGGGATATCATATAATAATCTATATATATTGTATGTATTTTTTAATATATACCTCTATTTTTGGTTTCAAATTTTTCATTTCATTCCATTTAATATGGTTAGTACGTTTCAGTTTGTGCCTTACATGGCATGTTAAAACCATGTTTGGATCTATGGTATTATAGTTTATGTTGTCTTGTTCAACACCAAATAATTATGACTTTGGGATAATTAATTCCATGCATAGTCTTTTAGTAGGTTGATGGTGGAATTATTGGCAAACATTCATATTATTATATATTGGTGGAATCACATTCATTGTTTCAATAATTTATATTTTCTTTGAATTCTAGGAGTGAATTTATTTCATTCCATAAATGATATCAATGTTTCATTATTCTATGGTTATATATATATATATATATATTTAGATGGGTTAATTGGGATTTTTTATAGTTTTATGTTGTGAATATAATTTTATTTCATTTTTTCATAATTCATGGTAACAAATGTTATTGATAGTTTTTCTAGTGAATGACTACAACATTAATATCTTTTATATGTTGTTACATTTAATGATTGTAATGTTTTTTGATGTAATAATTTTTGATACCGTTATAATGGGTAAGATTTTATTAAGTTATATCAATGCATTAAGGTGTATATTTTTATTATTATTAACATTTAAATTACGTCCACAATCCATAATTAAACAATATTTAATGGACTGGGTTTTGACCTTGACTGAATTGTATTTATGTTACTATTATGTACACTATTTAATGTGATGAGGGTTTTCCCAGACTCTATTAGACACCATACCTTTCGTCAAATGGGAGGGAACCCTAGTTCCCTTACATTTTATACACACTAATGTATATATAGGATGAAGGTTTCCTCTTGAATACCATTTAATCATATTCCATGTGCTCTAATTATAGGGAGTGGCCCATATATTGATATTAACCTACTCCTCTCTAATTTTCAGTGTCGACAAAATGATGTAAATGCATATATTGACTCTATTGGTATATAGAGTTAATTTTTTTAGATGATATGTTTTTTTATGATTCTTAAGAGTTAATATTATACCATTATTTATTTTTAATAAACTGTTATACAAAAAAAGTTATCTAGAAAACTAGTCTTCTATATTTATATACATGAGTATAAATGTTTATGTGTACACCGATATTTCATTATTATGCTAAAAAATTTAGGGTTCTTTCTTAGTAATTATTTTATGTAACAACCATCATTAGTAGATCACATGATACCTCAGCTATAATTTTGTGTATTTAAGGGGATTATATCTAATCCACTAGTTATTTTATCTATTCAGCTTTTTTCTCATGTACATTATGAAAGATTATTTGGTTAAAAATATAGAGTTAGTGATGGACAAAGATCTTATTTTTATCATTTTTTATTTCCATTTTTATGGGTCGTTCCTAAATACAAATTTTTCTTATCCTTTTAATATGAGTTGGTTATAAGAAATTTTTTGTATATGAGTTAGTCTAAATTTTTTCTTGTGGATGGTAATACCATGAATTTATTTTAGTTTACTCTCATGTGTCCTCTTTGTATTTGTATTTTTATTTTTTGCAATGAATGTCACATGGATTTGTAATGATATATTTTAGATAGAAAATTTATTGATATTGAATTATAAGTAGGGTTGGTAAATCAATCCTTGATAATTTATGAATATTATTTGGTTTAGTCTCCTAATTATAGGTATCAAGGCCGTATAGAGTATAGTAGCACGTGTAATTAAGGTTTTATATAGGTATTATGATAAAAAAATTGTTGGTAGGGTAGAGCACATAGTATTATTTTAATTAGTAGTAACACATTTTTAATATAAACACATCAGTAATGAAATAGAAGAGAAAATACAAATGGGTAGAGAAATACAGTTTTCTAAATTTGGTCAACATCTAGGGTTAGTACTATGTGAATAAATTCCTATAGAATGTTGAAGACTAATGTTATAAACAAGCTAATGTTCTTGATCCAAAAGAAGGACACCAAACCTCAATAAAGGGTAGGGGAGAAAATGACCTAATAAAATGATAACCAAATGGATACATAATCCCAATAGTAAACTAGAACAAAAATAATTTCATCAAAATAAATAAATTTAAAAAAATGACTGAAAAATTATATGTGATTTTTTTATAATCCAATATATTTAAATTTAAAAAAAAATTGGGAAATTATATTCAAAATAATATTTTAATTATTTTTTTAGAAATTTTTTTTAATGATATTACATATTATAAATTACTACAATATATTAAAAAAAATTAATTTAATTATAGTAACATGATATTTACAGAGTACTACCTTTTCACAATATACATAAGCATATATTAGAAAATATCCTTGTTTTAATATTTTGAATCCATTAAAAAATTCATTTAAAAAGTTTCATTCACATTAATAATTCTATGAATATGAAAACATTTTTCATTTTATTGAAAAAAATAAGGTGTCATAACATATATCGGGTAAAATTGTTAATTTTTATTCTTCATCATTCTCACATTATAGAAATTTGTGAAAATATTTTTAATACCCCATACATGATAATATAAAATTTTAAATATTAATGGGATAATGAGATATAAAAATGAATATTTATAAGAAAATTATATACATCAAAACTGTTATATAGTAAAAAATCTTAATCTATAAAATATGAAAGATTTATTTTGATGAAAATGGATATAGATGATATAAATAATGGAAACTGTGACTTTGTGGAAGAGTATGGGTTGTTATCTAAGGTGACACACTGAATATGGAAAATTTATGGAAATGAAGAACTCAATAAATCAATTTTAAGACAATGAGTAATGAAAAGTATTATGAAACATTGGAAAAATTTAAAATAATGGAAATCATATAATTTTATTATAATATAATATAATTTATCCATAATCACTACAACACTTAACATTATCAAACCAATCAAAAATGGTCAGTATATTTTATAATAATTATATTATAAAAATTGGATTCCATAATAAATCCTAAATATAGTGTTAGATTTATCATCTACTATAAATTGGTTAAAGGTCATATTTGTCTTTATGGTTGCACATGTTTTGGTCTCAACGTATTCATATTTAGTATACTTTAAACTATATGAGAATAAACATTGAAAAAAGAATAATTAATATCAGACATCAAATTTAATATTGTTTATTTGTAACCATCATTAATAGTCATGTGGGGTCACATTTTTGTGGACGCTTGAGTCTTGAGTGACACCCATACGATAATTTTTATAAGGTGTCAAATAAAAATAATATTTTGGTGATCACTAAAAAATTATAATGTGATTTATCTGATTGTTTTATCCATCAATGATAATAGATAAAAATTATAACATTTCAACCACGATAGTAGAATATCTAAATGTTTTTATATTTTTATATTTTTTAATATTACCGAATAGTCTAACAAAAACATTAATAAAAATTTGTGTTTTGAAATAGAATTTTTTTATAATGTATTACTAAATACACATAAAAATTAAATTAAAAAAATATAATGAAAAAAATAAAATTTAAAATTGGAAGATATTTTTCATTTTTTCAATAAATATTTTATTTATAAAGAAAAAATAAAAAATACTCTATAAAGAAACATTTCATTAAACATTATTCCTAAAATTCATGAAAACATGTATTCTTTTTTGTTACTATTTATGAAAATATAATCAATAATAATTTTTATATAACTATCATGGAAATTAAATATAACATCCCACATTCATAAGAGGTATGATTTTGATCAAAACTTCTAAAAACATTTTATATTTTGATGAATTATGAGAATTACAGATATTGGTGAATGATCAAGTGTATTTTTGGAGATAATAATATTCCCTTTAATATTAAAAAACATTTTAACATATGTATTTTTATTTAATACCTAGTTGAGGTTGAAGTGGTGACAATGTAATTAGGTTGTCCAATATGTTGCTGGTGACCTTGAAGCAAATACCTAATGGCGAGATGGTGGGTAAATAGTAGATGTATAATTAGTTTTTTAAATTTTAAATTGATTAAGAAGTATTTATATTTATTAAAGTGATAATTTCATCTCATTTATAACAACATTAAAATACTCCTCTTTTCATCTACCTATATTTTCTATCAATTTTGAGTCTTCATCATTCAAACTCAAATGAGAGTATCATTTAACACGTTAGGATCCTAATAGTGATTCCAACCAACCAATTCCTTCTATTATATTTTTACGTCAATATTTTACCCTGAATCATTAGTCAAGCCCTAGTTTTGGGGTTTCATTCAAGTTATCTTATTTGTTCTATTTATTGTTGAATGACTTGAGGACTAAAAATGAGAATTTATATGCTTATATCAATTAGGGGAAACCCTTAGTTTCCCAAACGTTTTTAAATGTGTGGAATATTTTATATGAAATTGTGGAAATTCCATATTATTTTTAATTCCCTAAAAATAAATAAATTCAATTTCATTAAGCTCGTTTGCTATTTGTGTAGACCATGAAGGTTGAAATTAATCCATGAACGGGGTGTGTTTACACCATTAGTCATTATTGAAAACATGTGATATAAATTGAAATAAAAAACTATGAATTTTGATTTTGGATAGTTGACCATGATGGATAATTTTTTTTATAATCTTATTGTCATGACCTTGTGTATTCTATGGTTTGAAATTATTTCAGAACATCCAAGGCTATAAGTGAGTTAGACTGGCCATTAAACAATAAATGGGTTTACGATATGAGATCATTCCCCTTGATTATTTAATCATTTATAATTATAATATATATTTTGTTAATTGTAATAAATTTTTGGATTATTTTTATATGGTGGTTCCTAAACCACAATGATCTATTTAGTAATAGTATCTCATATATCCATATTCATTTCTTGTACCTCATCCACCCAAAATGAATCAATGATTAATCATTTAGTATAACACCAATTTAATGGTGGAACCTAATCAATAATGATAATTTTAGTTGGTATTATATTTTCCACCTTAGGATTTAATTGATATTGAATCATCAATATAAAGGGGTTGTTTGTTGGGTTCCTAATCCACATGTAAAATTGTAATGGTGTGCTATTTTCAATCCTGAATTTTATCTATTTAGTAATCCAAATATAAATGGAATAAAAAAATTACGTTATCCACTTAGTTTTTTATATGGTGAATCATCCACAAAGAGATAAGACATGGTGGAATATTTTCCACATGAGGATATGGCCATTGGTGGGTATTAGCCCCACATTTTGATTTGTTTTGGTGGTTCATGATTCACCTAAGGTACATGATAGTGGTGAATCCCACATGTCTAATGATGAATGGTAGTGTGTAATCTTTTAATTATTGGTGATGAATAAATTTCATTGATTCTGGTTTTATAATGGATTGTTCTTATAGATTGATTGTGATGGTGATAACTTGTTTAACTATTCATTATCGATCGTGATTTCTCATTCAACTATATTATTATATAAGTTGTGATATATATTTCATCCTCATTTTTATTTATTTTATGTATATGTCATCCCATTCTAGACCTTTCTAAATAAGGCATTCTCACAAATGGCTTAGTAGTATAGCTATTTGTAGTGAATTTTTATCTTTTATTTTTTATTGGAACATAATATTGAGGATGAATAAGTATTTACTATATCTGTTGTGGAAATAATTGGTGTTGGCCTACTATGTTTTACTCACAGACTAGTTCCTATCATAAACATTATGTTTCATGACTTGGTAGGGTAAAGGGTCCAACCAACATGGATGAATGAGCTAGAGAATATTGGATAAAGTTCGATGTTAGGACTGTCAAGGACATTAGATAATTATTTTTATATCTCAAGTTATATTTATTCTCTGAACACATTAAATTTGGTCATTCCAATGGTGATATAACTTATATTTTATGAATTTTATGATTTTACTAGTGTTTATTTAATAAAATATATTAATGATATTAAATATAGGTCGATATTTAGTCATTGTATTTAGTGTTCATCTCGTTATATTATTATTACAAATTATTTACATTTTTACCACTATGTCCTTATAGTTATATCTATAATAGATTATATTCTCCCTAGTTGAAATATGTTTAACCTTTAAACTATTTGGAAATCTATGATATACAAGGAGTATAGATTGAGGTGTATCTTAACCCAATTTTGTCACGAAGGGGGTGAACTAGTTTAACGAACTTATAAATTACTGTCATAGATATATATTCTTTTGTATTATCATTTGGGATATTATATTCCAGATATAAAACAATATAATGGTTTGGTAAGGATCTTATTTCATGGATTATATAACCCAAAAATCAGGGAAAACTATATTACTAGAGATGGTACTGTTTTTCTTCAATTTTTATTTTATATTTGTGGTGAATTTTAATTTAGATATGTTTTTATATTGATTAATGGTTTATGGGTTTAATAATATATTGGGATGGAAGGAAGTGTGTGTATAAGAATCAATTTTATTTGTATGGATTATGTAATATTCATTATTATTTATTTAATTCCTATTATAGACTAATAATTAAGTTAGTACATGAGTCTAGGTTATTTAATGTGTCGCCAATAACATAAATATTATTTTTTTAATGAAAATATGTGTACAACCTTATATAATCCCCTGTGACTAATTATTGTTATAATGATGTACTATTTTATTATAAAATACTTCAAGATATTTGTTCATATATTGTATAGAAGTTTAGTATATATTAGCCTATTATTGAGACCCTTATTCTGTACGACATTCATTTATGGTAGATCACATTGTACCTATTTTTTATTATATTAAACTAAGGTATTTTTACCTACGATATAATTGTATTCTAAGTTATAGACATCAAATTATAGAGGTATCCCATCATAATTGCATCATGTTTTACATTAGGAACATATATATTATCATTAACACACAGTATTGGGGATTTATCCACTTGTTCTGAACCATAATCAGTTTGATCAAAAGGTAATATGGATTTTTCTTTTTTCCAAACAGTCTATTGTTCAATGAGCATTGAGATGTGGTTTTACCACTCTTCAATTTGGATGGTGGACCCATGGATATAGAGTTCTTGATGGAATGTATGAAGACCATATTTGATCATCATGGTGCATCCCTTTAAGGGAGGGTAAATAATTTTTCTTTTCATGATTTACGCACTAATAAAACAGTGGTTTTATATTTGGGTCAAAGTATTCCATCATATAGGGATTTCCTGTAAGAAACTTTAATCATTGATTTTGATCATTTTTTATATAATTTATTGGATAAAAAATATAGAAAGATCACGATTCTTGATTTATGAGGCATAATGATGCTAAATTACGAGGCAAGTATTATCAATATGTTTTTACCATATCATAGTGATTCATGAGACTATTAGGGTATATTGTTTTGAATACATCTAGATTTAATCTATATATTTGTAGGTGTATATAATTTTCTTTATTTCCTTCATAGATTCCATAAATAATGATTAAATAATGGAGTAGAACCGGACTATGTGTTGATTGTCGGGAAAAAATAATCCATCTACTAAGACCTGTATTGTGACGTACAAAATTGGGAAGTGGAGGTAATTTGAGTCTCCCTAATTAGGGTATATGGATATCCACCATGGAAGTGGTACATCACTTCTATTGAGAGGTAAAACCTTATTTTACTATTACCAGTGTGACCAACATGGCCAAATTCAACCTCATTGTGGCATGTAGATAAAGGAGCGATAATCAAAAGGTGATTTTGGGAATCTGAATGGGAATTGTAGAATCAAACTTTGGATAGTTTATTGTAGGTAATATATTTTGAAATGAGGATATGTTGTATATATATGATTGAAATTATAGTTATTAATTGGGGATTCTACTACTACTTATGAAGTGGAGAAGGGTGTAGAATCTAGAATCAATAGGAATACAACTAGCATGGCAATGTACCTAAGAGGTCAGGTGTTGAGAGCCCACACGATGATTCAGTCCAACTACAATCCATCATCTAGAATCCTATAATTAGTGGTTGGGATCTATTGGTTGTTTGAGTAATGATTCTTACTGCATCAAACATATGTTCTATTTTATTGAATATGGGTGTGTCATGCATGTATCTATATTCTTATATAGTATGTTATTGGGTGATTTTCATGGTGAATATATATACGTTGATTTCTATCAATACAGTCTTGGGGTGAGAGAAATGTACATCTTGGAAAACCTAGATTTATATATATTGATTAGTGCTTGTATGGTTAAATATGAATTCATTATATTAGATATCCACAATTTCAATGTGATCCTTGGGATGGATTTCATTACCCACAATCAAGAGAACATCTATTGCTATTACTTATGTGAATTTTTAATGTTAGTAATGGCTGAAATTTGTAATTAGATTGATGAATGAGATTTTTATGTAGGTCTTTTGGGATAATAAAATTAGCATTTGGGGTGATCATTGCCCAATTGGTTAAAAAAAATTATGAGATGAGATTCCACAGTATACTGCCCTCCCATTTATTTTTAATCAGATCCAAGATGTGGTTATTAAGAATATCTCAAAGATTTGTATAAAAAAATTGATTTACATTACGATATATATTTTATTGATGATGGATCCCATATCAATTCCACTGTATATGATGGATCCTATAATTATTCGAGAGTAGGCATCTTCGGTATAGGATTTAGGGGTAATTGTGATTTATTCACCTATGTATTTATGGTTGGGATGATCTTGTGTTTCTATCCAACAAGGTGGAAAATTTATTATAGAGTTCTCTGGATTATTAGGGATTCACCCTTATGGTAGTTTAAAATAGATATCATATTCTTTATATCTAGAATTTTATGATTATTTGAGGTTATCCATGTTTTTATATAAAATCTAATTGATTTTAGGATATCACTTGTTTAAAATGTTTATTTTTACATTATATGAATTTAGTTTGGGAGGATGTATGACCAATAACAGTTTATTGTTATGTTTTTTGGATTGGATAACCTATTGAGAGTTTTCATGACCCTAATGAATGGGGACTTCAATCCATATGTTAAATCTTTCATGGTTATATTCATTAATGTTAGTCTAGTGTACTCTTATTGATTGGACTATCTCCCTTGCTGTTTAGAGATTGTAGGGAGTATATTAGGACTAAATTAACTATATAGTAATTTATCAATGAGTTAGATATGGATTAAGGATGTGTGATTCTTGGGGTAAGTTATAACTAATGAAAGTATATGCATTGAAATAGATAATTCTAATAACACTAGAGCTAAATACATTTTTAGGGTAGCTATTTTTTATATTTAACATCGGATTTTGGCTGACATTATTACAGTAGATGTTATTAACATAGATTTTTACATTTTGTATTTTACAACCGATGTAAAAAAACAAATTCAAAGCGTTTTTCTCGTAGTTGTTTAAAAACCGACATGGAAAATGACTCGAATGTGTGCTTTATTATGTCATTTATTTAATAACTGACATGGTATATAACCTTTCACGTTGGTTATATAATAACCGGCGTTATAAAGTACTCTTCCGAATCGGTTTTCAACGTCAGTAATATAATAAAAGACGTAAAAACATATCTACGACAGCAGTTATTTTATAAGCGATGCAAAAAAGTATCCTTTTCAATTTATTACATTGGTTATTTCATAACTGACTTAAAAAACTATTCCCCTTGACGTTATTATGTTGGTTTCCAAATAACCAATGTTTAAACAAATACTAATGTATTTTTTATGTCGGTTATGAAATAACTGCCGTAAAAAACAATTTTTGTGAAATAAAACTAAACCACTACTATGCCCAGTCAAATTACCTAAAACAGAGAAAAAGGTTACCAAAAATAGACCAGAACAGACCATAACCCTCCCCCCCCCACCACCCCCCTGTACACCCCCCACACCCTTGGACTGACCCCCACCCCTGGATAGGCCCCACACCCCTGGACATCCCCACCACCCCTGGATATCCCCCCACACCCCTGGACAACTCCCCCCCCCCCACACCCACCTATATACCCCCACCCCCTGGACATCACTCCCACACCCCTGGAAAGCCCTCCTACACCCCTGAAACAATCCAAAAATTGACCAGAACCCCATCACCCCCTGGATAGTCACCACCACACCCCTGGACACCCCACACCCCTAGACCACTGCACCCACCCCTGGACAGCCCCCAACACCCCTATACAACACCCCCACCCTCCTGGACACCAACCCACACACACACCTGGACAAACCCACCACCCCCTAGACAGCCCCATCACCCATAGACAACCCCCCGCCATCCTGTAAACCCCCCACCCCTGGACAACACTCCCACACCACTGGAACCCCCCCCCCCCCACTCCTGGACAACCCCCCACCCACCCTCTTAGAACCCCCCACCCATGGACTTCCCCACCACCCCCTAGACTTCCCCCCACACCCCTGGACAACCCGCCACCCTCCTGTATACCCCGACCTCTAGAAAACACTCCCACACCCCTGGAAAGCCCTTCCACACCACAGGAAAAGACTAAAATATTACCAAAAAATAGAGCAAAACAGAATAGAACCCCCCCCCCCCACTATTGGATAGCCCCACCACACCCCTGGACACCCACCCACATCCCTTGACTACCCCCATCGCCCCCTGGACAACCCCCCACACCCCTGGACAACCCACCCACCGTCCTGGAAACCCCCCACACCATTGGACGACCCACATCCCCTGGATAACCCCCACACCCCTAGAACCCCCCCCCCCCACCCTCCTGGACACCCCGACACCTGTGGACTACCCCCCACCCCTGGAAAGTCCCCACACTCCTGGACAACCCCCACCCTCCTCTATACCCCCACCCCTTGGACATCACTCCCGCACACCCTGGACAACCCTCCCACTCCACTGGAAAGCCCTCCCACACCCCTGGATAGCACTCCCACAACCCCTAGACAACTCGCTCACCCTCGTAGACACCCACAACCCCCATGGACTGCCCCCCCCCCCACCCTCGAGACTGCCCCCACCCTCTTGGACACCCCCACACCCATGGACTGCCACCACCCCCTGGACATCCCCCCACACCCATGGACAACCCCCCACCCTCCTGGACACCCCACACCGTTGGACTGTCCCCCAACCCTCAGGACTGCCCCCACCCTCCTGGACACCCCCACACACCTCTGGACTTTACCACCCCTTGGATAGCCCCCACACCCCTAGAAAACCCCCTCCCTCATAGAAAAAGCCACAACCATGCATTATCCCCCCACCCCCGGGACTACCCCCACACTCCTGGACACCCCCCACACCCCAGGACTGCCCCCACCCCCTAGACGGACCTCACACCACTGGACAACCCCCACCTTCTAGGACACCCACTAGACCCCTATACTGCCCCCACCCCTTGGACAGCCCCCACACCCCTGGAACACCCCACCATCCTCCTGGACACCCACCACACAACTGGACTTCCCCCACCCCCAGGACTATACCCCACACCCTTGGACACCCCCCTGGACATCTACCACTCCCCTAGACATCCATACCACATCCTTGGACAACCCCCACCTTCCTAGGACCCCCCACCCCTTGACAACCCCCCCCCCCAACCCTCCTGGACCCCCCCCCCCCACACACACACACACACCCCTGGACTGCCCCCACCACCATCGGGACAACCCCACACCCTCTTAGACACCCCACACCCCTAGACTACCCACACCCCCGGGACAGCCCCCACCCCCTGGACGACCCCCCCCCCACCCTCCTAGACACCCCCACACCCATGTACTTCTAGTCACCCCTGGACATCCCCACACCCTTGGAGACCCCCCCCCCCCCCCCGCACCTTCCTGAACACCCCCACACACCCATGGACTCCCCCACCCCCATGGACATCCCCTGTACATTCCCCCACTTACCTAGACATCCCTCCCACCCTCCTGGAAACCATCCCACCCCACGTGATATCCCCCAACACACCCTTGGACCCCCCCCCCCCACCTCACTAGACACCCCCAGACCAAAAACAACCAAAACCCGACCACAACCAGACGAGACCCCCCCCCCCCCCCACTGGAAAGCCCCCACCAAAACCCTGGAAACCCCCCCCCCCCCAACCCCTACACCCCCGGACTCCCCCCCCCCCCCCCACCCCCTAGACAGCCCCTGGACATCTGGTGTTGGGAGAGGAGGCGTCGCTATCTCTCGAGTGGCTGAACGCCACTAAAAGGTACTCATCACTCCCACAAGCGAAATGTGAGCTCACAAAATGTTTCACCAATGATTTCATCCCCTAGTTATACAAGCACTAAAGTGATAGAATTAATTATGTTTACAAGGGAATAAAGCATTGGTGAAACATTTTGAGAGCTCAAGCATCGCATGAGGGAGTGATGAGTACCTTCCAACAGTGTTCATCCACTCGAGGGATGGCAGCACCTCCTCTCCCCATGGAATCCCCCCCCCCCCATCCCAATGGACTCCCTGGACCCCCCACCCCCACCCCACTGGACAACCCTCCCACACCTCTGGAAACCCCCCTCACCCCCATAGGACACCCCCACACCCCTGGACAACCCCTAGACAGCCCCCCACTCCCATGGAAATCCCTTCCACCCTCCTCAAAATGCACCCACCACCAAGGACTCCCCCCCCCCACTCTCATGGAAACCCAGGATACCCCCACCCCACTGGACATCCCTCCCACACCCATGGATACCCCCACCCCACTGAACACCCCTCACACCCTTGTATGCCCTCCCCCCCCCCACAAACCTGAATCCAAAATAGGAAACCCTAATAAGTAGACCAAAACAATTAGTACATAAAAATTAAACATTCACACATATAATATTCAAAAAATTAAATGTAAACATATAAAATAATAAATCCAACCTAAACAACTACCATATACACAATTACAATGACATTATTCAAAATTACATTTTACACTATAAACAACTAAAATTCAATCAAACCTGTAAAATAATTTGACCATTCCAGTTGTATGTGTTTGTTGTGTTGAGCACTATTGGGTTGAGGATCATCAAATAACTACAAATTAAAAGGAAAATACTTCAGGTGTATAATGAATAAATCAATTTAAATATTATGGAAAAGTTTAAAATTAAATCTATCCAGGTGAAAGTTCACAACTCTCCTAGTTTTTATTATTTCATACTTAAATCGTAACATTTAATATCTGCATTGGATGATGCCTTTTTGTTCATGAAAATTCTATTTGAATGAGTGTAAATCCAAAATATTATTTTTATGTAATAAATTAAAAGGTAAAAATTATAATTTTATATTTTCCTTTACATTTACATATTTGATATTCGGAATATTTTGTTTCTGTTTTTTTGAATGTAGTCCCATCCCCTGTTAGAAAAAAAATACCAATGGGATAAATTTAAAAATCATTATAATATATAAAACTATTGTGAAATTTAAACATACTTTTCCAACATTTTCATAAAACCTTCCTGCACATCACCATGGAGAGAGAATATCCAATAAAGTGTTTTCTCCTCAGGGAAAAAACCCTAACATCCAATTATCAATGATAAAAGAAAATTTATGGTTAATGGGTTTTTTGTTAAAAGATAATGATCTATTTGAGAGAGATGTGTTTCATACCTCTCACAAAAATGCATCATCCATCATTGTGTGACTATATTCTATTCAATTCTTCCTGCAATATAAATCATTCTTTGTTCCTCCTCCAATTCACATGCTTCAGGGGAAATCAAAAGCGGGTCCATGAACCCATATAAATATGTCGACTCATTTTTATCACAAATTTTATAAAGATATCTTATAAAAAATAAACATAATTATACATTTTGAAAAAATATAATGCATGGAAAAGGTGTTAATACATACATGGAAAAAATTAGCACCATGTTGATGCCCGACTTATCTCCAGTAACAAGCTCCATGATACCAGTTTTCACAATCCCCACAGTTATTTCATGTCCACAAACCTAAGCTTCCATTGGAAACTCATAATGATCTGCCAAAAAATTTGAATATCTTGAAAATTTGTCAAAACTACTAGAATCTGTATCAGATGTCATAGCAATTTGTCTTTGTTGTTTTCTATAAAATATTTCATTACCTTTGATGTATTTATAAAAAAAAATTGAAAAATCTATTATTTTTCAAATGATAAAACAACTTTAATAAAATATAAAATAGAATATATAACATACATACCTCTATGGTAATGATTCGAAGAAGTCTGGATGGCCAAATTAAAAAATGGCCGATATGGTGTCCATCTGTCGTGACCTTATCTGTTGGTAATTGTAGTCGAGCTGATCTATATATAATATCTTATAGAGTGACCCTCCGATTCTCTTCCTATAATTTTTGATGATGAATTATATCTCCTATAAAATGTACTAACCCATAAGAATCTATATGTTGTTGAGGATCATCAACATACATCTCGCAATAGGTAAGAAGTTGCAGCGGACGAGTAGGATAAAAAATGTGGTCCGCAAGATGATGTGGGGGAGTGGGAGCTACTGGCCGAGGTGGAGGATAAATAATGTGGTCTACAGGGGGAGGTGGGGAGTGGGAGTTTCTGGCGGAGGTGGAGGATAAATAATGGGGTTTGTATGGTGAGGTGGAGGAGTGGGAGCTGCAGTGTAAAATTGTCTTTGCATAACTGAAAACATAGACTGTACTGACGCTCTAATATTTACCTACATCGTCAAATTATGATTATGAACTTTAGAATCCGATGATTCTATTTTTTTATAAACACCCTCAACATAAGTAGTTGAAGAACGTGGAAACACATTTCTTACTGATACACCTGGTGAATATCCCTGTACATGACCAGGATGGTCGGGCTTTCCCAATGTAGCAGATAAAATATCTTGCCTCCCAGTAGCTATAAATACCCCCTATGAACTCTGCTCCTCAAGTGAATCCTGTATTAATTAATTAAACATTTCTATAATGATTGAAATTATATGAGGAAAATAGTTAACAGAATTAAATAAATTAGATATCTTATAATCATCTCAGCTACGATTCTTGATTCATCTAAAAGATATTTGTTTCCGACGTTTTCGCAGGGGTGCGCGTGTCCGTCCTGTTGGGCACTGCAGGCACGACTTTTGTGTTTCCCCGCATTCCTGCATTCTAAAGGCGGGCGACATCTCTTCCTTATTCAGGGACGTCTGATCCAAGATTTAAATGGGATGATGGGATGTCAGTTCCTCTTTAGTGGATTCCTCCTCGGAAATCGTTATGTAGTTTAGGTCTCCTTCATAGATTTAATACGTTGTTCGTGAAACTCTTCACAATTCCATGTTTCCATGGATGTCGATTAATTACACTGCTTCTTTCAGGACATTCCAAAGGGTTCGGTCAGGGTAGCAACCTTCTGTCGGGGGAGTAGTCACGTTGAGGCATCATTATTGTGTCTGAACGGTGTGGAATTGGCTTTTCTGTCTTTTGTCCCTTTTTATAGGGATCCTCGAGGGCGCGGAAGCTCGAGGCATCCCACATCGAATGAGGGGAATCATATTCCATATGCATGTATCTAATGTTTTCCTCGGTTTCCCGTGTTTAACACAGGGTATGCTGCAAGTTTAACGTCCAGCGGAGATGGATTGGCCTGATCAAGACACCAGCTGGAGTGGATAAGATTGAGGAATCCCCCTTGTGGGAATTCCGATATCGGAGCCAGCCCATGGGCAGCTTCCCGAATGCTATGGAGTGGAATGGGGTGTTATGATCTCACCGAGATGTGGCGGCCCAGGTACGAATCAGGATGGATGATGGAGAATTTCAGGCAGTGGAAGGAGAATGAAATGGACCCGTCGTGGAGATGGTGGTGGTGATGGGCTTGAGTCTCGAAGAGACTTCCTACATATCCTTGTGGCAGGGAATAAAATTCCACGTAGTTCAGGATGGATGTGTGGGGTTTACACTCTAGGATGCCCAAAGTGTTAGAAGAACCGATGTGAATATATTCTAAATGACCAGGTGGTGGTGGGCTTAAACCTCGCGAGGCTTCCTAAGTACCATGCCTTGAAATGGATCAATGACCACATAGTTTAGGTTGAGCACTAGAAAACTGGTGGGAAAAGGACCTTGGCCCAATCGGTGGTGGTCTTGAACCTCATGAGGCATCCAACATACCATTCCATGATGTGGATCAAAGTCCATGTAGTTTGGGAAAAGGGGCGATTATACTGACACGAAGGGGTGTTGGAACAACTAGATTATTGGGTCACAACGACTTACCGCTAGATTGGGAAGTAGTTTAAAGTCATGCGGGACGGGGCGTGTCGGAGAACCGACGTGAAGAAGGACCTTAGCCTAGGCGGATGGTGGGCTTGAACCTCAGGAAGGATTCCTACGTACCATGCCCTGACATGGATCAAATAAGATGTAGTTCAGGTAAAAATGGGGGCTTGGAACACTAACAAGGAGACGGTTGGGGCCAATGATTGTTGGGCATGGACCTTAGGGAGGATTCCTATGTACCATGACTTGATATGGATCAATGTCCTCATATTTTGGGTATACAGTTTAACGTCATGCTGGACGAGGGTGTGTCGGAGAACCGACATGAAAAAGGACCTTGGGCCAGGTGGATGGTGGGATTGAACCTCAGGAAGGCTTCCTATGTACCATGCCTTTACATGGATCAAAGACCACGTAGTTTAGGTATGAATGTGGGTGTCAGCGAAACGACATGAAGAAGGACCATGGTCTGATTGGTGATGGGTCTTGAACCTCAGGGAGGCTTCCTACATACCATGCCTTGACAAGGATCAAATTCCTCGTAGTTCGGGAAATGAATGTGGGTGTTGGAGAACCAAAATAAAGAAGGACCTTGGTCTGATGGTTGACGGGGCTTGAACTTCATGGAGCTTCCAACATTCCACGCCTTGACATGGATCAAAGTCCTCATAGATCGGGTAGGGTTTCTGCCGGAGAACCGATGTGAAGGTGAACCCATGGGTCCACTGGTGGTGGGCTTGAACCTCGTGAGGCTTCCTATGTACCATGCCTTGACATGAATCAAAGTCCTCGTAGTTCTGATATACAGTTTAATGTCATGATTGATGAGGGCATACATTTTAACTTCATGCTAGACGAGGGCATACAGTTTAACGTCATGCAAGATGAGGGAATTTTCATGGTCGATGATTACTCTAAGCCCACGTGAGTCATGCTCAGTATGAGAAAAAAGAGGCAAGAGAGACCTGATGACCATGTCACGAAGTGTGAATCCGTGAGAAGCAAAGAGGGGCTTACAAGTTGAGAGTCCCATGGTACTGGGACTTACTCCAGAATGGAGGCCTGAGAGCGACAAAGCGCAGAGGGGGATGGATTAGGGACCGAAGAAAGGAGGTGCCTCAATCCCTATCACACCCTCCGCTGGCCCTATCGGTGATAAATTGCGAAGGTGAATGGGTGATACCTTCCGAAAGAGGGGATAGGGGGATTACACCAAGGTGGATGCACTTCTAGGTGGACATATTCCACTCCCGGAAAGAGGATATCATCCCATGTGGGGACCAGGGGGCGTAAATAATGTTCGAGCTGGGGGGACCCTGTGTGTGAGGCACAGGGTCAGGTCATAGTTTAATGTCATGTGTTAAGGATGAGGTGCTAGGAAGGTTAACATCTTGCAGCTCGGACGAGGTGGGTTTACTCCGCACCCCTAGGGCTTACATGACTGATACCCTCTGCTCTTTGTGGGAGAGAAGGCATCGACAAGGCCGTGGAAAAAGGGGGTTCACCGAGCGAACCATCGAGGGGTCCACGTTCGCGTGGCTATGCGAAGAAGAAATAGCCGTAAGCATGCCTATGCATAGAAGCATTAGGAGAAGCAACGCTATGGGTGGTGTCGTTCAGGGTACTTTGAAATCACATCGTGCAAACCTGGAGGGTCGCACGGGAAGAATAATTTCCATGCAAAGGGGTCCGCAGGTAGGGATCTTGTAGATCTTGGTTGCTTTGCGTAGTAGAGAGCACTTCCAAAGTGGTGTTCAATGAGAAGTGTAGTGACTTGGCCTTTGCATGGGGTAGATATGCAAGTGGGAGGTGCTTCGCGAAGTGGAAGGGTGTTCATGGAGCACTGCATTGGGATGTAGAGGTTCCCCACGAAGCAAGGTGCTATGAAACTATGTTCTTCACGAAGTACGGTGACCCTGCCTTGGCATGTGGATCACATGTACATGATGGGTGTTTTGTGAAGCATAAATGCTCCATGACTGCATGTGTCCCCTTAGGTATACCCTTCCTTCACAAATTCCCTTAGCCTTCGCGAAGGGAATCCCTCTCAGAAGAGGGGCTCAAAACGAGGCAAGATTAAGTCCTATCGCGAAGAAAAAATACATCGTAGAGCTCCTGATTCCCAGAGAAAAGAGTGCTTCACAATTTGGGAGTTGAGAAGATGAAAAGTTGGATTGTCCATCTGGAGAGATCAGGGGGAGCTTGGTATTTATAGGCAAGAGGCACTGCGAAGCAGAGCTCACACAGCGCGAAGGGGGACTTCGGTTTCTTTGTTGCTGGTCATGAGCATCAACCAGATTCGTGGAGGTTTACCGCCTCCTCTTCTTTGTGGCGGGTTCGTGAATGTCCGAGCATTCTTAGAGGCTTACCACCTCCTCTGCATCGTGGCGGCCGCATATCTTGGGGGCCCTCCACGTTGGGGCTTCGTGAGGAAGGGCGGGGGGGGCTCCATTTTCTTCGTTCTTTTCATCCAATATTTTGGCTCCAACAAATGGCCCCATCAGACTTGGAGCCACGGAGGGAGCAAAGGCCTATGTGTGATGGAAATCGCCAAAATTATCGGCAGTTCGCAGTGCTGACTCGTGAAGAAGGAGCGCGAGGCATGAAGGGGCCGCACGATTTGGACGCGCTGCGAAGCTCTGTGCTGGCTGGACGCGTCGCGAAGCTCAGGGGTCGCCGCCTATAAGTAGGGGCTGACCTGTCTTGTCTTTTTCATTCCTTGTGACTTTATCCTTTTGCGCTCTCGATTATCGAAGCTCCACGTCCTCCGCGTCTACTCACCGCGAATCTAGCTTCACGGCGAACCACGAGTCTCCGAATCCACGACTGCGCAAAGAGAACGTCTTCTTGCAAGCCGAGGTTAAGCCATGTTTCTTGTCTTTGCAAATGAGCTTCGCGACCGATCTTCACGAACAATCCTCACGACCCGGCCCAAAATTTTTCCGAGTTCTGAAACCATTATAGCCCATCAAGAAGTAGTGCTTGGGGTGCTCACAGATGCCGCCCAGAGGGATGAGATGGCCAACTGTCTGGGCCTAGGGGAGCTGGTCCGAAGCCACTCAGACCCTAATTCATTGACAGACCTGCTATCAGAGAGAAAAAAGAACTATCTAATGTGCAAGAAGTTGTCCCTATATGGCTTTGGGCTAAGAGATGATGTCTTCATTTCGGAGGCGAGCAGGGACGAAACACCTTGCTGGTTCAGGAGCACGCCATGCCAGCGTCAATGGTTCTGGGCGGCTGATGGCCACACGCGGGAAGACATCACACCTATCACCACCGAATGTCTGTACAACCATGTGAACAACATTGACGGGATGCCACTAAAATCAGAGACGTCCCCTCTCATATATCGCACCATACTAAAGGCTGCTTTGAAAGATTCAAAAAAGGGGTGGTCCAATGAGTGGGACCTATGCCAGGGCAGCAACATCAACAACGACTAGGCATGGGCCTACTGGGTAGGTGCCTCATGCGAGGATATTGGGTCCGAGATGAGGAGAGTGGGCTTGTATGAGGCGGGATGGGCCTCCCAATTCCACATTTATCAACCTAAGCAGCTGATATCGGAGCTGTTGAGCAGATGTTTATATAGGACCAACACATTTCACTTACACCATGGAGGGGTTATCATCAGTCTGTGGGATGTCCATCAGATCTCAAGGGTCCCAATCTTGGAGTCCATGTATGATGATTTCCTTCCCGTCATGAGCTTGTGGGAGGATCCAAAGCAAATTCCACGATTTGCACTGGCACTGATGGCACTGGTCCCCGGAGAGGACAAAGAAGCGGTGAGATATATCCGCTTTAATAAGTGGTTCGAGTGGTTCCTAAACTTCCTGAAGGATTGATTGTTCCCTCTGAGGCCTCGAACTTGCCTGAATGGGTCTCAACAGGGAAAGGAGCACTCGTACTGGAGGCTCTTGGAGGAAAACCAATGTAATACCCTGGGTTTCAGTGTCAAAATTTAATAGCAGCTGATAGTCAGGTTAGCGGCGTTTATCACGGCCCTTATCTGCGGTTGGATCCGACAAGTGATGGATACCAACATGGGGGTGTGGCCCATCTCCTTCATCATGGAATCCATGCAGGCCATAGGATGGAGGGACAATCTGGGGATTCCAATGCTTGACCGATTTTACAAGATTGTGTGTCATGTTATCGAGGGAAAGAAGTCGCCGAGGATATACGGGCCCATCCACCATTTGTATTTGTGGATCGCGGCGCACATCAGGGGGGTTTAATAATATACAAACCCCATCTCAACACTGGGGTCAAACATTCAACCCTCCATTCTGAATGCGGCTGGGAGATTCCCATTCAAACTGACGGTACCTCTGGTGCTGAACCGGGTGTGCAAGGCTGACAAATTAAAATTCTACCGGTTTCCATTGATGACGGGAGTAATCACCGATGATGGTAAGGGAACATAATAACACCGAGATTATCTCCTAGCCTTTATAGGTGGAGTTTTGGTGGCTCGGGTGGACCGTGAGCCGCTCTACGAGCTGTACACCCTGCACCGGTTCGCGAGGCAATTCTGGTGCCTGCAGCTGCTGACCCTGTAGGTCTACTGGGATGTGCGTCATGAGGAGCACTCATGTGTAATGAGGCAGTTGTGGCTCATGATCATATGGGAAGACAGGAAAATGTGAATTTCATTGCCTCCGTCCACTGCCGCCTGTGTACTATTGAAGGAGTATGCCATCAGCTGGGAGGCAGCTTATCCGGGGGAAATGCTGAAGCATCCAACCATTTGAGCCGGTGATGGTGGTCCTCCCCTGTCCTAAGGTTGGGGTCAAGAGGAACCAAGGGCCTATCATGGTTGCGGGACATCTGTAGAGGCGAGACCTGCACTAGTTTAGGATGCGGCAACAGCGGCAGATCCAATAGGAGTAGTGGATCCATTGATTCCGGAACAGCAATGAAATCCAGAGGGGCAGCCGCCGAGGGGATTTCGCAGGATATCCACTTAGGCTCCAGGGAAGTGGTTGTGCCATATTTACATGATAGAGGATGTTGTTTCCCTGGAGGGCTGGGACATTTTGAACGTTAACTGGCAATTCCTCATCCTGACTGAGATGTGGGGACACTTGAACCGTCTTGGGATGGTTCTGCCAGGTATAGGCCCTATTCGGGCTGGTTTCACGGGGTCTTCGACAGAGGCGAAGAAATATCTGGATGAGATGGATGAAATTGTCTATTCTAGTGGTGCCCCGCGTCCAATGGAAGACCGAGTAAGGGTACTACTAGATCAGACAGTTCCCCCACATCAGTCGGCCGCCGAACTGAAGGAACGAATCCGACAGTTGGGGGAATCAGACGAATCCTTAGAGGAAAATGAGGCTGACGAAGGGAGCCCGTTGGAGGAATGTGATGTCGATGATGAATACTTGAATATCTATGACTTCATGGAGACTCTCGAGGTATCATCCCATGTTTATTGACTCGGGGTCTACTCTTGGGTCATCATGGTTTTCATACAAACGTCTGAACCGTGCAGGAGGAGTTTGTATGTTGCACTCGCTCTCGCCCCTTGGTGGGCGATGATGCAGGACCGTCAGAACCTGTGCCTGTGGCTGTATCCAGTTCGGTGTCTGGTGGGGATAGGGTACCCGAGGTGGCTCTTCCAGAATCTCCAGACCTCCCGACAATATATGAAGGGCCATGCCTCGGGGTCACATAAATAACGACTCAGGAGCAGCACCAGGAGTTCAATCTCCATAAGTTTTCTCCAGTGGAATCATTTCCTTCATATGTAGATCGTGCCAACTGACATTCATTCCCTTCCATGTTGTGTTCTGTTCTATGACTGGCATGGGCTGCTGCGGCATGGTAGGTCAGGATGTCTTGGGGCATCTCTCCTAGGGGCATGCTGGTGATCGTGGTGATAGTCACCTAGCCTACCCGAACTGCAGCACTACCTATCATTGGCGGGACCACCATCAGGGTCATGCCCAATGTTATTGAGGTTGAGTCCTCCGATATTGATTGACCGGCCGAACCAAGTCCCTCCACGATTGCGCTGGCGCCAGATGTCGCACCAGATTCAACTCTAGATGTAGATCCTGCTGAGGATTTCTTGTCGGCGTATCCCACATACCTGCCAATCGCGTGGACTATGATGAAACGGCCTCCGTCAAAGAGGACAGCAAAATATTCTATCATTGATCATAGAATCTGATCATGTGCATTATCAATGAAACCACCAAACGCTATGGCTGAACGAAATGGACATAATTCTCTTGCGGTTGCGCAAAATTTGTGGTGGGGGAGTGGATTCCCATCGTCCTCATACAATCATATGAGATATCATGATAGAGAAGATCTGGGAGTATGATCACGGGCTCATTGTGGGATGGCAGTGGAGGAAGGCAAAGAACATCAAGAAGCTTCAAGAGGCTAAAAACGAAGTCCAGCACCTATAGATCCGGGCGGATTAGCACTCAGCCTCTCTCAACGCACAATCTGGTCTGATCTTGCGATTGAAGGCCCAATTGGTAGAGGAAGAAGAGAGTATGAGGAAGGCTTCCTGAGAGATGGATACCATTCAGGATGACATAGAGAGGGCCCGAGTTGAGGTTGATGAATTGCACCCCAACACTATTGAGGAGGAGTCAGAACTCATCCGGTGGCAACAATTCCTGGACACCACAATTCAATGGGTGGCATAGCTGCAATGCTCTTTTGACAGGGTCAATCCTTCCATGGGGGGAGTTGAACCCCAGGTACTATAATGGTTACAAACCCTTAAATGTACTTTCATGCTTTAATTTTTTTGAATGTCGTAGCATGCATGAGTTCTGTTGTTTGCGCTGGTTCGTTTCGCATCCTTACAATGTTTGTGAGACGTCCAACGATAATTCCCTAAGCTCACGTGGGTCAGGCCTGATGTAAGAAACAAGATATAGTCGCCTCATTATCCCATCATAACATAGGAGGGTAAACCATGATTTGGGCACCCAGGGATTGGATAATCGGTCCGGATTTCTGGGATAAAGGAGAGACATGGTTGGAGAAGGAAATTCATAGAACATCTGAATTACCGTTTATTCAGCGCGCTCTTGTGCACGAATGGTGAAATTCCAAGGGTGCTAAAATCGGTTCAAAAAGGTGGTCATGGGATGTGTGAATCACAATACCCATGATTCATAACATTGTGAGGGTGGCATGACAATAAAAGAAAACCGTTAACCATGGCGGAAAAATGGTATCCTTACTGCGTTAGCCTGAAATGGGACAACAAATGAGGGCCGACCATTGACCATGGTCGCAACATGGGTCCTAACTCAAATATCATCAATTAGTCTTCCGGGACATTGGACTAGGATACTAGGTAGACCATATGTCGAGGATCCATACTGTTAGGGGGACCCTCGAAACAAGACCAGTCCTCCGGAACATTGGCACAGGACAGCAGGTGGACCATAGGTCGAGCATCCATACTGTTAGAAGGTTACTCTAGACATGAAAGGAGACGAGGGTCCTAATAAGGGGCACGTGAAGCGTGGAATGCGGATTGATGGTTTGTCCAAATAGAATCCAACAATCATCCAATTACACCACCGTGGTTGGAGTACGCCAGATGGGCGCATCAGTTTGATCATGGATCATTATTTCTGTTTTCTGATAGGGCCTCTATGGATAAGTAGTATGTCGATTCCGAAGGTCATCTTGGGGCATTCTGAGCTTGTTCAGGGAAGAGTTATAGTTACACTGTCTGCTAAAAGGGGTCTGGCTAGGGGGCAGGAAAGGGGAAGAACATGATTTATGATTCCTGTGTGTTGGACCCTAGGTAAAATACTAGGGTGTTCCTATGTTTCCCATGAGGATGGTAATCAAGCCACAAGTAGTTCTAGAAGAATAGTTTAATGTCATGTAAGAAAATGATAATCCTGGTTGTGACGTTATACAACCCACAAAAACTACTAAGCCCACGCGAGTCATGCTCGATGTAGGAAACATGAAGTAATGGAGAACTTTCCCAAAACAAGAAGGGGCATGTTAGGGCGAAGGGGCGCTTGGTGAATACTGGCCCAATGAGGCTTCCACGTCCATGTGGAGCACCTATATAAACAAAGAGGTAGAGTCGAGTATGTTGGAGTTCCACTTGAACATGAGGACGTGTAAATGTGGGAATCATGACACACAAGATTTGGATCACAATGATGGAGGCGTGATGATGGAGGATAACTGTTAATCATGGCGGAAGCGCAGCATCCATATAGTATTATCCTAGAATGGGGATAGAAAAATGAGGGTCGACAGTTGACCATGTTCAAAACACAAGACCATGTCGCAAATGTTGTCAGAGATCTATAGGGATGTTGTTCTGAAATGATTGGAGAGCCCTTAGCCCCCACATACATGGAGATCCCTTAAACCTAGAATCCATGTCTTTTGAGGGTCCTTTTGGGATGTGAAAAAGGATGAGAATCCAAATATAAAGCTCACGAAGCTTGGTCATGGGATGAGGGGAATGTCCCCATGAAAATCCCACAATCTGGGTTCTTTGTCAAAACGCATCTAAATATGACAACTAGGCGTATTAGATAGAGCGAGTCGAGTCCCTTCCCATAGGGAGATCTTAATTTAGGGTTGTTGAATTTAGACCATGTATGGGAGGAAACATAGGAGGCACGCGGAGGGTAATTACGAAAAACCCGATGTGAATGAGGACATGTGATGGCTACAGTGCGGTGAACAACCCGGTGTGAATGAGGACACAACCCCGTACCACATCGCACAACCCCCTTGAGAGAATTTTTAGGTCAATGGACTGAAAACGAAAGTTGAGCTGGTCCTGAGAAAAGTGCAATGGCGTTCCTACGTACCCCATGGCGATGGGGATCAAGATGCACATAGTTCTTGAAAGGGTCTTAGTTTATGTTCTTAGAACTTGGACCATATTTGGGTAAGGAGAGCAGGGGACACATGGTTAGGTGGTTACAAAACCCGACGATGAGGGCATAATCCCAACATACTATGTGTTCTCTGGGGAATTCTCGAGTCGAGGGACTGAACACAGAAGTTAGGATGGGCCAGCGGGGAGGTTCCTGGGCGCTCCTACGTATCTCATAAGGATTATAATCAAGACATACGTAGTTCTGAAGGGTGTCATGGTAAGGTACTAGTGCCAGGGTAAAAAAGAGGATTGTGGGAATGACCCTTGCATCAAATGAATCAGAATTTGAAAAATGTTGTTTGTCCTTTAACGTGAATGGTTTTTTTTGTGAAGTGATAGGACTAGGGGAGCAAGCCCTAGTGTCGCCATAAGAATCAAGTCGTTATGGGTGTTGACAAATGTCATGGAATATGAACAATACCTAATGTGATGTCCCCTATGATGGGGTCATCAAAATGTAGTACCATTTTTCGTTGTGTGACCAGGACGATAAAGTCACAACTTAGGGTCGTTTGATAGGACCAAGAATGCATTTTAATGTCATTTAGTGTAGACGTAGCAGTGACGATGCTTGGCGGGGAATGTGTACGGTTCCATGAAACATAATAGATGTGAATAGGGACATAATCCCACATCATACCATATGCAATTTTGAGAGAGGAACATCAAGACGAGAGGCCTACATAGAGGTGAGAGGTGAAGGGGGATAGACTAGCTCCCAAATGAACTGGACCCGAGAACGAGCCGTTCGGGTGGTCCTACCTATCCCATTCGGATTGGAATCAAGCTATACATAGTTCTTGATGAAGATAATATTTTATGGTCTTCGAGCTTGGACCGTGGGAGCCTCGAAGGATGCCTTATTGTTGCTTTGTCCCCCTGATATGCAAAGGTGCACTAAGGGATAGCGCCAAAAGTGTCGAGATTCTACCTAGACATGATGGGGTGGAACATAATGTGAATCTTGCAACCAATATTCGAGGACTGAAGGGGCAGGTGTGACAGAATTGGGTTACAACTGACCATGTTGGAAAAGCAGCATCTATATCGCATTATCCTGAAATGGGAACAAAAAATGATCATCGACTGATGACCATATTCAAAATGCAGGATTTGTATCGATTTGTTGTCCAAAACCATCGGGGGAGTTGGCCCATTACGGTAGGAGAGCCCTTGGGCATGGTATCCAAGCCATTCTGGGGTGTCCCTCTGGATGTGAAAGGTGATGAATTCCAAAATTAAGAGGAACACAAAGCTTGAAAAGTGGATGGATCGTGACCAAGTTGAATCTAACACTCTTGGGAATAAACCAGAGTAATGTTAACACATGGGAGAACCACTGTAAGGAGTAGAGGGACTCAACTTGAGGGTGATCGAGAGACGGAGGGTTACTAGGAAAAGAGGGCATAGTGCCAATAACCCTGTATCATACCTATATATCCCCCCCCCACTTAGAGAGGGACAATCCAAAGGGAATAGGCGACTAGGTGTGCATGTTGTGGCTATGAAATATGAGGTTACCTTTTAATGTCGTACGGGAAATGAAATAGGAGGGATAATTCTTAGAACGGGGTGTGCGTGTTGTGGCTATTGAAAATCCGATGTGAATGAGGACATGGTCCCACATCACACCACGTAGTCCCGTAGTCATGGTCCCGAAGGCAGGACAAAAGATACAAATTAGTTGAACTCAAGCTGGACCCAAAGACCGGAGGTCTGGGCGTTCCTACGTATCCCATGAGGATGGGAATCAAGCCAGATGTAGTTCATATGAGATCCTAGTTTATGTTCTTGGAACTCGGACCATGGATGGATGGAAACATTCCAGGTAAGTGTAGACCTCGACCTGATCCCTAAGCCCGCGTGAGTTAAACTCGGTGTGGGAAACAAAGGAGGAAGATCCTTATTACAATACCCAGAACGTCCATCAATGGGAAGTCGGTACAGGGCCCCGAAGGAAACCTTTAATGTGGATTTGTTACAATAATGCGCAGATGCACACTGAGGAATAGTATCAAGAGTTTCGAAACTCAACATGGACATGATGAGAATGGAGAAGGATGTGAATCATGTAACTGACATTTTGGACTTAATGGGGTTGGCGTGGTCATGGAGGATAACTGTTTACTGTGGCGAAAAAAACAGTCTCTATATCGCATTAGCCTAATGTGGGAACAACAAACGATTATCAACCACTGATCATGTTCACAACACAAGATTTTTTATCAATTTGTTGTCTGAAAGCCTCAGGGGTATTGGCCCGTAACGGTAGGAGAGCCCTTGCGCATTGTATCCAGGCCATTCATGTGGGTCCCTCCGGGTGTGGAAGGTGATGAAATCCCTGATGATGGGAAACATGAAGCCTGAAAAGTGGGTGCGGATGTGTCTGAGTAGAGTCCGACATTCCATGTAACTAAACCTGAGTTCCCTTAGGCACATTGGTGAACCGCCGAAAAGGGGTGGACAAGGTTACTCAAGAGGGAGAGGTACATGATCTGGTCCTTACAAGACTGACTTGAATGAGGACATTGTACCGCAACACGCTTTATACTCCTCTCTATGGGGAAGGGTAGGCCAAGGGGCCATGGTGGGATAAATATTTTTGAATGATGGGGATGGACCCGAAGCTTAGACATTCGGGTGGTCCTACGTATCCCATAAGGATTGGAATCAAGCCACACGTAGTTCTAGAATATACCCAGGGGCAGGATACCCTAACGAGCATGTGTATGGCGCGGTGAGTAACCCGACATGAATGGGGACATAATCCTGCACCACTCCACATAGTCATGTAGGAAATAACCTTGGTAGGGGCCCGAAAAGGCCATGGCGCCTGATAGTTGGGTATTGGTCAAGAAGACCTCGCCAACTCATAGTTTAACGTCATTTAGTGAGGACGATGGTCGGGGAATAGGTCTCCCCTGACAGAGGAGGTGTATGGTATGGTGAACAAATCGATGTTGATGTGGACATAATCCCTCACCACACCATACACTCTGGGTAAGAACATGGGCTAGGGCCCGAAACGGCCAGGAGGCCTGAGGCCGGGCCTCGGTAAGGGAATTCCTACGACATAGAAAGTAACCCAATGTGAATGAGGACATAATCTCGTACCACTCAGTACAGTACCTATAGAATAATTGGGGACATGTGCCCGACCGTTGGTACCACCCAGAGGGAAGTTTGTCACTTCGGGATGGGGCAGAACGAATCATTGCACTCGATGCTTGGGACATCTTGGGGTGTACCTAAAGATCCGGGAAACTTTTTAACATGTTCGAAACACAACGTCCCTATGGTGACATGATATGCGAGCAACAAATGAGAATCGAATGCTGACCATATTCAAAAGGTGGGACAAGTATCAACTTGTTGCTCGACATCCTCGAGGGCATTGGACTGAAGTGGTAAGAGGGCCCTAAGGCCGAGAATCCATACCATTTAGGGGGCCTTTTGGATGAGGAAAGTGATGTAAACCTTGTCAAGGAGTGGGTGAAGCATAGTTGTAAACATATATTAAATAGGAGAACATCTCTAGGGAAGTGGAAGTACATCCGGGTTGAGGCTTGCTCAACCTAAGTTGGAGAAAACGTCTGTACCCTACCATATATCTTGACTTGAGGGGAAGATTTTGGATTTTGGGTTGGGACAATGGACAAAGTGTCCGGGAATTCTTACGTATCCCACAAGGATGGGAATAAATCCCTACGTAGTTCTTGAAGGCCATGCAGTTTAACGTCGTGCGGTGACGACATGGGAGGATAGATGAACGAGAGTGGGCACATGGTGTGACCATTATAATCCTCATATGAGTGGGGCTAAGGAAGCCTACTCCACATCTCTCGAGGACCCTCCGAGGAAACTAAACCCAAGGGGGACAGTAATAGAAAAGTTCGCAGGTCTGGGCTCAAAATGAGATGTCTGAGAGTTCCTACGTATACCACTAGGATGGGAATCAAGCCATGCATAGTTTTTTAAGCGCAGTTTAACGTCATGGAGGATGGAGAGAAGCGTCTCATTGAGGGATATGTACGGTACGGTATGGCGGGTAACCCGACATGAATGAGGGCATAATCCCACACCCCACCATACAATCCCGTAAGAGAGCCTGAGTCGAGGAGGGCCAAGGGGCCTGAGGCTGGGCCTCGGCCAGGAAGGCCTGAGCAGCTTGCAGTTTAACGTCTTGCAGTGAGGATGAAGGAGATCTTAGTTTATGGTCATAGATCTCGGACCATTTTTCAATTTATTGTCATGCAGGATGATACTGAGCATTTTAACGTCATGACGGATGATGATGTAGTTTTACGTTGTCCAGGACCATGTAGAAGTTTAAGGTAATGCAGGACTAGGTGCAATTTAAGGTCATGTAGGACCGTACAGTTTAAGGTCCTGGAGGACCATAATGTACAGTTTAACGTCATGATGGACAAAGTTGAGCAGTTTAATTTCATGTGGGACGGTGGTGCAGTTTACGGTCATGCGGTACAGTAATGTGAAGATTAGGGTCATGCAGGACCGTATATTTTAAGGTCATGTAGGACCATAATGTACAGTTTAACGTCATGAAAGACGAAGATGAGCAGTTTAATGTCATGCATGACGGTAGTTCAGTTTAAGGTCATGCGGGACCGTATAGTTTAAGGTCGTGCATGACCATAATGTACAGTTTAATGTCATGAAGGACGAAGATGATTAGATTAATATCATGTAGTATGGTGGTGCAGTTTAAGGTCATGCAGGAAAACAATGTTCCGTTTAGGGCCATAAGGGACTATACAGTTTAAGGTCATGTAGGACCATAATGTACAGTTTAACGTCATGACAGAAGAAGATGAAAAATTTAATGTCAAGAAGGATGGTGGTGCAGTTTATGGTCATGCAGCACCGTACAGTTTATGGTCGTGTAGAACCATAATGTACAGTTTAACATCATGACGGATGAAGATTAAATGTTTAATGTCCTGCCGGACAGTGGTGCAGTTTAAGGCCATGCAGGATCATAATGTTCGGTTTATCGTCATGTGGGACCGTACAGTTTAAGGTCGTGCAGGACCATAATGTACAGTTTAACATCATAATGGACGAAGATGAATATTTTAATGTCATACAGGACGGTGGTGTATTTTTAGGTCATACGAGACCGTACAGTTTATGGTCATGCAGGACCATAATGTACAGTTTAACGTTAGGAAGGATGAAGATGAGTAGTTTAATGTCATGCAGGATGGTGGTGTAGTTTATGGCCATGCGGAACCGTAATGTGTAGTTTTGGGTCATGTGTGACTATTCAGTTTACGGTCATGCATGACCATAATGTACAGTTTAATGTCATTACTGACGAATATGAGTAGCTTAATGTCATGTAGGATGGTGGTGTAGTTTTAGGTCATGCGGGACCATACATTTTAAGGTCATGCAGGACCATAATGTACAGTTTAATTTCATGATGTATGAAGATGAGGAGTTTAATGTCATGCAGGATGGTGGTGTAGTTTAAGGTCATGCGGGGCCGTAATGTGCAGTTTAGGTTCTTGCAGGACCGTACAGTTTAAGGTTGTGTAGGACCATAATGTACAGTTTAACGCCATGATAGACGAAGATGACCAGTTTAATGTCATGCAAGATGGTGGTACAATTTAAGGTCATGTGGGACCATGCAGTTTAAGGTTGTGCAAGACCAAGGGGCTCAGGGAAAGTATTGCTTGAGGAACTTGGTGTTGGTGGAAGGAGCTTTGTGTTCACCATTCATGGTCACCAAGGAGAATGATCCATTGGGGTAAACCTTATGAAGGATGTATGGTCCTTCCCATTTGGGCTCAAGCTTGGGTGGTTTCTTGTCGGGGATCATTGGCACTCCGAGGGCCAACACCAGCTTGCCTTACAAAAAAGAGAGAAGGCAAACCTTATTGTTGAAGGCTATGGCTGTCTTATTCTGATGCCTTTTCGATTTGTACAGGGCACGGAGCATGTTCTAGTCCAGCGCTTCCAATTTAGCTAGATAGATTTCTGCCACATTATCTGGTGCCTTCTGGTTGTAGACTCCAGTGCGTAATGATGGCAGCTGGATCTCAATGGGCAGGACAGCCTCAACCCCATACACTAGGGAATATGGGGTCACCTGGGTGGAATTGCGAGTCATTGTCTGATACGCCCAGAGGGAGTTGGGGAGCTTGTCCGACCAACTTTTCATGTTATGACCAACCATTATATGCAGAATGTTAGAGAGGGTTTTTTTAATTCCTCTATCAGTCCATTCGCCTTCGCATGATAGCGAGAGTTATGGATCGAATGGATATTGTACTTGGCATAAAATTTCTTTAGCTCGGCTGCTCGGAAGATGGTACCGTTTTCGGTGAGGATAGTATGAGGGACTCCAAATCGGTGGATGATATTGGAGCTCACAAATTTGACGATGAAACGGGCCTTGACCTCTTTGAGTGGAATAGCCCCCACCCACTTGGAGAATAAATCTTTAGCAGTCAGGATGAACCTACACTGACGAGCTGTCGCTGGTGGATATGGTCCCACGACATCGAGTCCCCACACCACAAATAGCCAATAGTACTTGGTTGAGTGGAGAGACTCTGGCGGCCGATGCAGGAAGCTAGTATGAACTTGGCTCATGTGGCATCTATTGGAAAACAAAATACAATCTTGGATCATAGACGGTTAGAAGTACCCCAACCTCAGGATCTGATGGGAATGCTTGGGCCAAGTCTAGTGGGCACCACAAGAACAGTCATGAACCTCTTGCACGACCTGAGAAATCTGGACTCCTTGAATGCAACGGAGGAGAGCACCATCAATTCTCTACTTATAGAGGATCCTCTCAAGACTGGGACCACTCTGGAGAGTAAATTGAAATGTGTGGCATCAGATTTTCTCACGCTCAGCCCGATCATCTGGGAGGCAAACATTTTGTAGATACTTGACAAAAGGTGCCCTCCAATCTAGAGTGGCCTCAACCACTGCATATGAAGAACCTGGGACCCCTGATGTGGAGGTTTCGGTGGTAAGGTGAATTACCCGCGGGCCTTCGTCATCCTCTGGGGTGACGGGGGCGATGACTCTCTGTTGTTCCACATGTATGATCAAATCATCCATCTCGGGTTCCGCAAGGGACGCAGCTAAGCTGGAGAAAGAATCTTCTCGACTGTTCTATGACCGAGGGACATGGGTAACCTCTACTTGAGAAGGGAACTGGGCCATTAGATGGAGGGTGCACTATAGCAATGGAACAAGCTCCAGCTAAGGACAACATAGTCTCCATTGACCTGATTGATGACTAGTTTGGAATCCCCATTCACATGCAGATGGGGAATGCCAATCTCAAGGGCCAGCTCAAGGCCGGTGATGAGAGCCTAATACTACGCCTCGTTGTTGGTGCAGCCTTTTGACAACATGAATGAGTATGGAAGAACGGATTGCATTGGGGTGATGAAGATGATACCCAGACCCACTCTGTTAGGCTTAGTATCATTGATCCTCCTACCAGTGGGGCTCTAGGAGGCATCGTCGAAGTGCATTTGCCAACATCAGACGGCATGATCGATTGAGAGGATTTCCTCATCAGGAAAATCCACATCCAGGGATTGATCCATGGAGGTTAGATGGGCACCTAGGAAGTCTGCCAATGCCTGTCCCTTGATGGCCTTCTCAGGCACGAACCTGATGTCGAACTGCTGGAGGATCACCACCCATCGCGCTAGTCAGCCAGTCAACATGGGGCAGTTCTGGATATACTTCTGTCGTTGTACCCAAGAGATCAACTGTACCTCATGGTGATGAAGGTAATGCCACAATTTTTGTACGGATAACACGAGCGTAAGGCAGGACTTTTCGATAGGGGAGTATCTGGTCTTCGTTTTGAGGAGCATACGGCTGAGATAGTAGAGGTTGTTCTATGTTACCTCATTGTTCTTCTGGGCAATAAGTGCGTCGAGGGACCATTCAGGGGTGGTCACGTAAAGGACTTGCAGCTTTCCATAGATGGGTGGCATCAAAAGTGGATTTTGGAGAAGATATTTCTTGATTTACTCGAAGGCAGTCAGACACTCTTCATCCAATTCATAGGCGGAGCCTTTATTCATGAGCCGGAAAAAGGGCTTACACTTCCCGGCCAGATTCGCAATGAATCGGTGTATGTAGTCTAAGTGGCCTTGGAGACCTAAAAGCTCCCAAATATTGCTCGGGGGGAAATTGGTTGATGGCCTTGATCTTCTACAGGTCTATCTTGATGCCTTGGTATCTGACAACAAATCCAAGAAACATCTCGGAGGTGACCCCGAAGGCACACTTCAACGGGTTTATCATTAGGTGGCGTGAATAGAGGAAGCTGAACATTTTATCAAGGTCCTTGAGATGGTCATAGCACAGTTGAGATTTGACAACCAGATCATCCATGTATCATTCCACAAGTGTCCTAAGAATCGGCTTGAATATGAGATTCATGGCCCGCTGATAGGTGGGACGTGTATTCATTAGGACGGAGGGCGTAATCTGATAACAAAAAGTACATTGGGGAGCCCTAAAGGTAGTGGAATCTTATTCCTCGGGGGCCATCCCGATCTGGTTGTACCCGGAATACCCATCCATGAAGAGAGGTCATAGAACCTAGCCGTGGTATCAATAAACAACTCTGTCACTAGGAGGGGAAAATCATCCTTCAGGCAGTGGCTGTTGAGATCACAGAAGTCGATGTAGACTCTGATCTGCCCATTCTTATTTTTGACTGGCACAATGTTGGATAGCCACCTGGGGTACTAGACCTACTTGACGAACTTGGATTTGATGAGCTTATCAACTTCGGCATCAACCATGGAACCGTGATAAGGTTTCATCTTTATAGGAGGCTTCTTAAACCCGCGATGGTTTGTTGGGAGACCAAGGTGGTGGACGAATACCTAGGGATCTAGTCCTGGTATCTCATCTTAACTCCAGGAAAACACATCACGGTGCTGTTTGGGAAAGTCCATGTACTGTTGCTACCCCTCGAGGTGCATGGGGGCACTGATCAATGTGGGTCTTGGATCTGCCTCGCTACCAAGGTTCACCCATTACAGTTCATCGACTGTGGTAGAGACGCCTTCTTCAAATGCAGGGGGAGCATCCTCCAGATCCTCTTCTCCACCTGTGAATAGATTTTCCACGGGGGAGTCATTTCCGAGCCACCGAACAATGATGGGAGGTTGATGCTGGCCCGAGCGGCAATGGTCATCACTTCAGGAGACTCATGCACCACTGAGAGCATAGCGATGAAGGAAGTCGATCCTATCCCATCCGGCCTTCGGCCCAAGGGCCCACGCTTGATGACATCAAAGTTGTAGTGACGTGTCGGCCTAATACGGTTGATTCCAGCTCATCGAAAGAGACACGTATGACGTACCGTTGTTGCTATGAGCATGACATCCCGATACCATACAGGGGTAGGAGGTTCCGGGATCACCTAAGCCTGGTTGGTGTAGGAGTACAAGGTGATTTTCCACCATCGCTTGGACATGGGAATATTCCTTCGTCTTGTACCCTAAACAACAAAACCCTGCCACATTTCGGGGGTCATGGCCTCCAACAAATGGATCGTCAAGATGTATGCATCATCCAGGCCTGCCTAGGGGTCACTTGTGACTGGGGCGGGTTCATCCTCACATGCCAAAATTTGATTATCCTTTCTCTTGTAATAGTCGACATCCAGGTAGCGAGCTTCACAAGAGGCGATGGAAGACGCATCTCCTTAGAGCACGCCTACTCGACCATTGAGTGAATATTTGAGGCATTGGTGATATGAAAAATTGACCGTTGCATGAATATGGGGCCATGACCTTCCCATAAATACGTTGTACGTGGTGTCCTGGGAAATGACCATGAACTCGGTGCTAGCAATTAGGCCACTAAACTAGGTCTTCAAGAGGATCTTGCTGACTGGGGATTTCTTGGTCTTGTCATATCCCTAGATTCTGAGGTCAGAGGGAGTTAAATTATCCTCAGACAAACCCAGCTTTCTCAATGTCTAAGTCGGGATTAGGTTAATCGGAGAACCCGTGTCAACAAGACAGTGGTTGAATTCCACACCATTGAAATATCCAGTGACGTGTAGTGGGCGAATATGACCATGTATTGGAGGGACTTCTTTTTCACCAGAGAATGAGATAAATGCCCGGCATTCAGCATTCTCAATTCCCTCAGCGTGGAAGGATTCTACAGATGATACCTTCGTCTCAAACTGTAGGGGGATCCTTAGCGCCTCGACAAGTGCCTCACGCATCAGAAAACAGGAATAGAACCTCAAGGATAAAAATCCTTGCTGGAACGCCAGTGAGGTGCTTTATAACATCATACTTCAGTTCCAAACATGATCCTCTGCTTACAGGAGGTCGCTCTACAATTGGAGGCACGGCGGGCCTTTCCGGCTGGACCGGCGGCTGGCTGGTACTGGGTTCATCTCGCTGCCTTCTAGTTGATTCCTGAAGAGTATCTTCCGGATGAGGACCGAAAAAATGATACTGGAATGTACTAGGGAACGTCTAGCTGTGGTACGAACAAGATATCTCTACCTGAACTGGTAGCCCAAACGGCAGTGGAGGTATATCTGAGGGCACCAGATGAGGTTGTGCGTGCGGATCTCTGTGATGGACCTACTGTCTGGTTTTAGTTTAGTGCACGACCAGACTGAAAGCACCTGCTAACATGCCTCAACGACCCATGTGGTTAAGGTTCTGCTGACGTTGACATCGGCTCGGAACATTTTGGAGGTTCTCCTGGAGGTCCCCCTCATCGGGAGTCATATAAGGATTTATTAGCTCCATGGTATTAATCGAAGCGTACCCTTGACTGTTGCTCGAAGAGTCATCCACCACTAGGGGGATTCTAGGAGTAATCCCCATATCAGGGGGCATGAAATCACCGAGTGTGCAGGATGACGACGGCTGTGGTGGAGCACGTTGCTTATTCATGTGATGTCGTTGCTCTCCCTTCTAGGAAGAATGCAGCTGAGATGAGGACGCAGAGGTATTGGTCGCATCTTTTGAAGGTTCCAACTGATTCAGGTGGGCATGAATGATACCATGGGGGTGGGAAATGGTTTCACGGGCCATCCAGTTGTCGTACTTCTAGGACCCACAGCTGGGAACCTGCTGCCACTTTCCTTCATCGTCACTACCACTTTCTGATCTTATGAAGACAACCGCCACTTGTGTCGGGGCCATGCCCAACCTAAATATGATTTTGTTGACCTAGTCTTGGAGCCAGTGTGTAAGCACATATCACTTCTTGAGGGTGTTTCCCAGAATCCGATGATTGGGGAAGTAGTTGGGCCGATCGGTTAGATTCGCCTCTGCCGGCCTTCTACACTCGGGTAAGCGCACAATCCCCTGATCTAGGGCACTTCGAAAGTAACCAGGGACTTGATTCTCATTGAACGAGTAGATTTGGTGCCTTCTTTCCATATAGGGGGATCTGGGATCCTGTCCCTGATGAGGGGACAAAGGGTCATTCTGAGGAGGTGGAGCCTAAGTGTCTCACCTAGGCGGTGGTGGCGCATTGCGCGGGGGAACCAGTCAGTTCTGAGGCAGTCACTATTGGGAAGGAGCATGTACCTGAGGTGGAGGGCCTCTGCGGGGTTGTTGAGCTGGTGCCATTGGAAATAATTCTAGCTTCCTGGGGGATTCTATTTGGGCCACCGCGGCGAGCTCGGCTATGGCAGCCCTCCTTGCTGGGATCATAGTGGGCAGCAGGTGCGCCTGACAAGCCTGTTGCAAAGGATCCTCGAGGCACTAAGCCTTATCTGAGATGTCTTGGAACCCTCCGGGGTAGTTCTGGGTGATCAGGGAAGGAACCAGTTCTGTTTTAACATTCCCTATACACATCATTAGTAACTACTCTTGAGTCAGTGGCATGTCGAGGGTGTATGTAATACCCTTCCACTAGGCGATGAAGTCCGCAACTTGCTCATTAGGCCATTGTTTGCACTTTAAAGAGGTCTGTGATGCTGGTCATTCGCGTGGTGGAGCTGAACTAGTATAGGAACTACCGGTGGAGATCCTCCCAGCCGGTCACCGATCCTATAGGGAGCTGGTTGTAATAAACAAATGCCGGGCCCTCCAATGTCTACACAAAAAATCGGAGCTTGGGGCTTCCGGCTGTGCCGGGGTCCCCAACATGGGGCCACACTGGGAAAAAAATGATCCATGTGCTACGGTGGGTCCCCAGTCCCATTAAATGGTGAGAAAGTGGGATTCCCAAAACCCGGAGTTGCAGTCATATCATCCACCCATGCGGAATATGGATTTCCATCTGGTTGGACTGCCACCTGTCTCGTTTCAAATGCCTTGAGGCGGGCGATGAGTGCCACTATAGGATCATCCGTGTTGGGGTCCCTGTCTTGACAGGGATCCCTAACAACGAATGCATTTCAAGGATCTTCGACATGGTAAATGGATTCAATGGCTCGTGGAGAGACTGGCATAATGGCCCTTGGGGCGGATGGGGGAACCCGTGCTGGATTCCTCAGATTGCCTCGCCGTTCAGGAGGGTTTGGGGAGACGTATCGCTCCCTCTAGTCGTGAGTCACGACTTCTTCCCTTTCTTCTGGAGTAGCATGATCAGTGTTTCCCTGAGGCATCTCGCCGGTGGGGGAAGTTATTCCTTCCTCTGCTTCCCCAGCTTAGGATCACCATAGTCGGGTCGCCTCTCTACAGTGAACTCGGAAAAGAGTTCGTTGACCAGCCTCTTCTGCTCAGCAAGCTGCTGGTGCAATGTGGTCGTCTCAGGGTCTTCGTTCATCTTCTTTATTGATGCAGATGGGTCAGAGTGCGTGACAGTTCCGACATTTTCTTTACCCTTACCGGAATTTCGGTTGAGTACTAGTGACCTAGTGGGTGTACGGAGGCCTAGAAGGTTCCTCTGCTGACGAGTAATCCTCCCTGATGGGTCCAGCAGCGGTGGTACACCATCACGGGGTAAGTCTCCTTCAAGAAACTACATCTCATCTTCCTTTCCCACTATGTCATCCATGTGGACCGCAACCCTTCTTGGGGGCATGTCTTCAATGTCACATAGCGAATCGGGATGCCACCGGATATGACTAAAGAGTATGGCGGCATACTCTTCCTAGCCACGGACTTGCACATGGGGGGGGGGGGGTAGGATCCATAATTATTTTGCGAAGTACCTTGAAACTCTGAATGTAATTTTTTTGGAGGGTGCTCTGGAGACCTGGTGACCCAGGGTGCTGGGCCACGGGGAGTGCGGCCAAATCGACTAGACGACATTGCTCGCTGATTTCCTTGAAGTGAACTTGGCACCTAGAGTACATCACTCGATGATAGAGAAGATGAATGTGTGACGCCCATAGGGTTTGACGAAAGCATTCGACTTCCTCCAGGGTGAGGGATTTCGGCACACATATGTTTGATGCTGCCACTGGCCTGAAATTTTCAGAGAACTGGTCTACTATGAGAATGTTCCACAAGCTCCTAGGCTCAGATTCATGGTCCGGCCCCGTATTTCCCCACTTGTCAATCGGAGGGGGCTGAAGAACCGGTAGAGGTAATGAAGCAGACCGCTGGGATAGTAAACTGGGAAGTAGAGAATATGGTGAACAAGTTGACTAGCCCCTAAATTCTGGGCCATCCTCCGAAGAGTGCAGTGACCTGACCACAATGTCACGATACAACAGGATGATTGCCACAAACTCTACTGCTGGGATTTCGGTTACCGGCGATGGGCCACTTTGTTTCTAAACCATTATTGGACCCCAAAAGAGCTCTCCAGGATCTATGGTTGAGGTAGAGGGCGCTTCTGGTGATGACAGTGGTGACTATATGATAGGATCCTAAGAGATTCCCAAAATTTACTCCTCCTAGATGTACCTGCGAATAGAGGCAGGAATCCGATGGAATTCGCATTCCGGAAGGATGAGGCTGACATGCCTTGTTCCTGCCTTGGTCCTTGATGCGGTGGAATGAGGGGAGGGTTCCAATTCCAAGTCGCATTCTGCATCAGAATCCAAGAAGCGGACCGATTTGATCTCCATCCGGGCATTCCCGGGATTCTTCTTGTGGCGGCGATGACCCACCCTCCTACCCCTAGATGGCTCTTCAGGATATGGTTTGATTCCCAACATATAGCCTCCAGGACATGTTGGCGCCATGGCAGAGAGGACTTCTGCTTGAGACGGCTGGGGTGCGAGGGGCAGCAAGGAAAATGTCCAAGGGAACTTGGGGAGGAACGCCATGAACATCACCTGAGTGGGCGAAACCTCCATTGGAACCGGCAGGAGCATGGGGAGGACATCCATTCTTGGTGCGGGTAGAGCGAGGGTGACCATCACCCCTCTGGTTGCCAGGGCGAGGAGTAATTTTTCTAGTTGCAGAGAGGATGTATGGAGGATCCCTACGTTGGAGAGGGACCAGATGGGAAATGCCTTCACATCGAAGGTCAGGGGTAGGAGAAGGAATTGCATACCCAGTGCGGTGGGCACGAGAAAGGCTTCTGTGATGAGTGTTGCTGCCACGAGGTATGTCTTCATTCGGGGTGGGCGAAGCACAAGGCGTACCTCCGTGAAGAGTTTTGGAGTGGGGAAGCTCCACAATCTGTGGATTAGTGGTACGGTGAGGACCTCTGTACGGGGTGAAATCATCGCGGGTTGGTTCGAGGGGATCACCACTCAGGTTGGAGACCCAGGGAGTCAACCCAGCCTGCCCGTGGGGCTATTGGGGCCTCGATCCTGGTTGGGCATCGGAGTGTTCTTGCTCAGTGTGTGCAGGAGCTTCATGACATACGTCGGCGATGGCTTGGGCCACTGTAGCTGTCGATGTTGCTGCCTCTTGGAGGGCGCCCTCATCTCAAGCCCAACGCTGGAATCGAGTCAGGCAAGTCGGTGCGGGTGGTTCATGGGCATAGCCTTCCTTCTCATCTTGCAAGGCCGGACGGTGGTGCTGACATGGCCGGGTGGGGGCCCTTTCTTGGAGTCCTTGGATCGGGACTCTGACCGGGCTGAGCCAGACGTCACCCACCTCATCAGCATAAGACAGGGAGTTTTCAAGGCGTTCCAGGTACAGGCTACCGAAACAATTGAACATTGGGGTGGGGAGAAGGGGCTCCCTGCGCGATCCTCGAGGGCGGCATTGATGGCAGGGCCTGGACGCCTCCAAGTCTAGACGGGCCATATCCCGAGTTGGGATTATGCCCTCCTCCTCGTAACGATGTACAAGGTCGTTAATAACCCATCATTGGATGACATCCGATGGGGAGAGAGGGTGTGGGCTCCCCATGCTCGTGGGAGCTGATGCCGTTGTAGCAGCAGTTGAGCCACGAGGAGTGGCTGTGCTGGTATTTCCCCTGCCCCCGCGTAGGTGGGTGGGCAGCGATCATATCCCTGTAGCAGCAACCTGATTCCTGGGAAGCAGGGAAGTTAACTGATCAGCACTGCGAGGAACTGAAATCGACAACCAGTTCCCCATCAAATTCCATCTTCCATGGCCGGTAAGAGGGATCCACGCAAACAACGTTGCAGAATGGAATGCCCCACGTTCTACTTCCCCAACATCTGGTGTGTTTCACACCAGGCCCTCTATTTTCTTGGCAGGACCCAGAACCAGATATCTGGATCTCGTGACATGTAAATCTACTGATGAATCAAACACTACTAATCTCCACATTGAGGAGAAGATATTCACGCCAGGTTCACCGTTTCTGTTTCTGATTCATTTGCTAGGGCACGCGCATCCGTCCGCTAGGGCGCGACCGGCACGACTTTTGTGTTTCTCGCATTCCCACTTTCTAGAGGCGAGCAGTATCTGTTCCTTATTCCGGGACGTCTTCTTCTTGATCGAATGGGATAATGGGATGTCGGTTCCTCCTTCTGTGGATTCATCCTCGGATGTCATTACCTAGTCTGGGTCTCCCTCATTGATTTAATACATTGTTCGTCAAACTCTTCCTAGTGCCATGTTTTCAAGGATGCCGGTTAGTTACACTTCTTCTATCAGGACATTCCAAAGGTTCCGGTCAGGGGAGAAACCTTCAGTTGGGGGAGTAGTCACGGAAAGGCATCATTTACATGTCTGAATGCTGGGGAATTGGCATGTCTACCTTTTGTCTCTTAGTATAGGGCTTCTTGAGGGCACAGAAGCCTGAGGAATCCCTCATCGAGCGTGGGTAATCATATGCCATAGGCATGTATCTGAGGTTTTCCTCAGCTTCCCATGTTTAATACAAGGTATGCCGCATGTTTAACGTGCAACGGAGACGGATCGGCCTGATCAGAACACTAGCTGGAGCAGATCAGATAGAGGAATACCCCTTGATGGAATGTCGATATCGGAGCCAGCCCGTGGGAGGCTTCCCGAATGCAGTGGAGTGGAATGGGGTGGCTTGATCTCACCGGGATGTGGCGGCCCTGGTAAGAATCAGAATGGATGATGTAGAAATTCATGGAGTGGGGGGGAATGAAATGGATCCGTCGTGGAGATGGAGGTGGTGATGGGCTTGAGTCTCGAAGAGACATCCAATTTATCCCCGTGGTAGGGAATCAAATTTCACGTAGTTCAAGATGGATGTGTGGGGCTTACACTTTAGGCTACCCAAAGTGTTGGATGAACCAACATGAATATAGTCGGAAAAACTAGGTGGTGGTGGGCTTGAACCTCGTGAGGCTTCCTACGTACCATTCCATGACATGGATCAAAGACCATGTAGTTCAGGTTGAGCACTGGAAAACTGGCATGAAAAGGACCTTGGACCAATGGGAGGTGGGATTGCACCTCGTGAGGCTTCCTATGTACCATGCATTGACATGAATCAAAGTCCACGTAGTTTGGGAAAAGGGGAAATTATACTGACACGAAGGGGTGTCGGAACAATAGGATGGTAGGGTCACAACGGCTTACCACTGGATTGGGATATGGTTTAATGTCATGCAGGACGGGGGTGTGTAGGAGAACCGACATGAAGAAGGACCTTGGCCTAGGTGGATAGTGGGATTGAACCTCATGTTCGCTTCCTACGTACCATGCCTTCAAATGGATCAAAGACCACATAGTTCAGGTAAAAATGGGGGCTTGGCAAACCGACACAGAGACGGTTGGGGATAATGATTGTTGGGATTGAACCTCAGGGAGGCTTCCCACGTACCATGCCTTGACATGGGTCAACGTCCTCGTAGTTCAGGTATACATTTTAACATCGTGATGGACGAGGGAAGGTTGGAAAAACGACGTGAAAAAGGACCTTGGCCCAGGTGGATGGTGGGATTGAACCTTAGGAATGCTTCCTACGTACCATGCCTTGACATGAATCAAAGACCACGTAGTTGATGTATGAATGTGGGTGTCGCCAAACTGCCGTGAAGAAGGACCTTGGTCCGATGGGTGATGGGGCTTGAACCTCATGGAGGCTTCCTACGTACCATGCCTTGAAATGGATCAAAGTCGACGTAGTTCGGGAAATGAATGTGGGTGTCAGAAAAATAATGTATAGAAGGACATTGGTCTACTAGGTGACGGGTCTTGAACCTCAGGAAGGCTTCCAATGTACCATGCTTTGACATGGATCATTTTCATCGTAGTTCGGGTAGGGTTTCTGACGGCGAACCGACGTGAAGGTGAACCCATGGGTCCACTGGTGGTGGGCTTAAAACTCGTGAGGCATCATATGTACCATGCATTAACATGAATCATTGTCCTCATAGTTTAGGTATATAGTTTAACGTCATGATGGATGAGGGCATACAGTTTAACGTCATGCTGGACGAGGGCTTACAGTTTAACGTCATGCTGGATGAGTGCATTTCCATGGTCGATGCTTACTCTAAGCCCACGTAAGTCATGATCGGTGTGAGAAACAAGAAGCAGAAGAGACCTGACGATCACGTCGTGAAGTGTGCATCTGTTAGAAGTGAAGAGTGTCTTATGTGTTGAGAAGCCCATAGTGTCGGGACTTACTCCATGATGGAGGCCCGAGAGCGACAAAGCACAGAGGAAGAGGGATTTGGTACTGATGAAAGGGGGTTCCTCATTCCCTATCACGCCCTCCGCTGACCCTGGTGGTGAGGAAATACAGAGGAGCATGCGTACTACCTTCTGTAAGAGGGGATAGGGGGATTACACAAAGGTGGATGCTCTTCCCCGCAGACACATGCCACTTTCGAAAGGAGGATATCATCCCCTGTGGGGACCAGGGGGCGTAAAGAATGTCAGAGCTGGGGGGAACCTGCATGTGAGGCAAGGGGTCGGGTCACAATTTAATGTAATGTGTTAAGGATGAGGTTTTTGGCAGTTTAACGTCCTGCATATTGGACGAGGTGGGTTTACTCCTCACCCCTAGGGATTAGATGGCTGGTAACCTATGCTCCTTATGGGAGGGAAGGAATCGGAAAATCCGTGGAAAAATGGGGGTTGTAGAGAAAACCATCGAGGGGTCCACGTTAGCATGGCTATGTGAAGAAGCAATAGCCGTTAGCGTGCCTATGCGGAGAAGCATTATGTGAAGCAACGCTACGGGTGGTATCATCCAGGGGACTTTGAAATCACATCATGAAAACTTGGAGGGTCGCACGAGAAGTGGAATTTCCAAGAAAAGGGGTCAGTAGGTAGGGGCCTTGCACAACATGGTTTTTTTCATAGTGGAGAACACATACGAAGGGGTGTGCTTCGTGAAGTGTAGTGCCTTGGCCTTATCATGGGGTAGATATGTGAGAGGGAGATTCGTTGAGAAGTGGATGGGTGTTCCCGGAGCACTGCATCGTGAAGTAGAGGTGCCTCATGATGCATGGTGCTGTGAAGCAGTGTGCTTCGCAAAGTACAGTGACCCTGCCTTGGCATGTGGATCACGTGTACAGGATGGGTGTTTCGTGAATCACAAATGCTCTGCAACTGCCCGGGTCCCCCTGGGGATCCCCATCCTTCACGAATTCCCTTAGGATTCGCAAAGGGAATCCCTCTCGGAAGAGGGGCTCAAAACGAGACAAGACGGAGGCCTCTCATGAAGCAAAAATACCTCACAGAGCTCATGATTCCCAGAGCGAAGAGTGCTTCGCGATTTGGGAGTTGAGAAGCCGGAAGGTCGGATTGTTTATCTGGAGAGATCAGGGGGAGATCTTTATTTATAGTAAATAGGTTCCATGAAGCAGAGATCACGCAACGCGAAGGGGGACATCCGTTGCATCGCGGTGGGTCCCGAACGTCAACCGGATTCATGGAGGGTTACCACCACCTTTGCTTAGCGGTGGGTTTGTGAATGTCAGGGTGTTTGCGTAGGGTTACCGCCTCCTCTGCTTCGCGGCGGCTGCGTAGCATGGTGGTCCTCCATGTCGGGGCTTCTCAAGGAAAGGTGTGGGGCCTCTTTTTTTCTTTCATTCTTTTCGTCCGATATTTTGGCGACAACAATATTGTCCTTTTTTTCCCATCCGAGCTCTCTTACATTTTTTATGTCTAGATGGATGGGTTGGAGGGGCCACCTCTCCAGATCTTGAATACTCAGCTCTTTTTTTGTAATTTTTCAACAATCATATGTTCTTACAATAATGAATACCCTCCCCGATATAAACTATGAGGGTATACATTTTTAGATTGGATCTCCTGATGAGATTTCCTTGTTTGATGTAAATTAAGAATAAGAAATCACTAAAAACAGTAAAAAGATCATTTATATAAGAATTCTTATAAAAGTTTACTTTGCCCATACCAAAAATGAATCGTTTATTCTACATTAAACAAACTATCTCCATGTGTATTCATCTATGAAAAGGATATATATGATGTGGATTTTCATGACTCCTATGACCAAAAATGAAATCATATTTTAGGCTTTATTTCAAATCCCTCCATCTCATGGTAGCCATCGATAATCATTTATTTCTGACTCCTCTAGTGTCAGGCTGATCAAATTTCATCTGATAAAGAAGACTTTAAACATATTATATACAGTAGAAACATTAAAAGAATAGGAAAACAATATCAAAAGATTTTACCAAAATTGTCTCCCAGAACGGAGAGATTATCTCTTTGTCCACACTTCTCCAGTCATCATACAAAATTCTTACTTTTCTTTTCCCCTGATTTGATACATAAATCTTAAAATAATTTGAATTTGGACCTCTAAGAATATCATCCTCATAAAACTCAATGACTATCCTCTGATCATGCGTACGGGGAAGTCATACATTTTGTAAACGTGTGCACCCACGTTTACCATCTTCTGAACTCTTTGTAGTAATGGGAGCACATGAGGAAGATTGGTGAACATCAAGAGGAGCATGTGAATGTTCCTCCCTAGAGGTATGACAAACTAGCTCATCTCCAGAAACATGTGGTTGATCAACTAATTGATCTGTCATTATCCTTCAAATAAAAAAAACAAAAATTTGTTCACAAATATACAAATTCAAATATTTTAATACAATTGTAATCAAAAAATTGAAAATTTTACTAAGTTACGTAATAGAAAAAATGGTTAATATGGTAGGCATGTTAAAAAATGGTAAAGATGGTAAAAATGGTAAAAATGGTCTTTCAGACACTAATTTACAATGATTTATTTCTCGAACTATATGAATAATTAAATGCACCATTATATCAAAAAAAATTAAGAAAATACATTTCTAATTGAAAAATTATAAAAATTTCATTCTTTTCCAAAATGTTAAAAGCATTCAGATCAATCACCTTATTACAAATTGAATTGAAAAAATAACACAACTACATTATAGTCTTTCTGACACTGATGGGAAATATTCCACACAATGCAACAGGTAGAAGTTATTGCATCATGAGGTGACAATCATGAGATTTGATACCTATCAAATTCAAGTCCTTCAATGAGATAAATTTTTTTACATTTGAATAATAACCTTGAGGCACTTTGATATCATAAAGACATTGAAAAAAGATAATTTTATCCCTCTTCGATAATTTATTAAAAGATGGGTGGAAAATGTTCGTCATCCATTAGGAGTGGGATTTAACTCTAAACATATTCCCATTGATAGTAAGTCTAATATTGCACTCAACCCATGCTTTTTATTTATTTTAATATATAACAATGTTCCAATAAAACTACCATAGATATTCTTCTCCAAGTGCATGACATCAAAATTATTTTTAACATTATGATATCTTCAATATGGTATCCCAAAAAATATTGACCTTTTCGTCCAAATTTATCTATCATTACCAGATTCTTGTGTCTTTCCAAATGTCACATCATGGGTTTTCAACCTCTCAAAATACATACCAGTATATAATAGTTTTGGAGAAATATCAAATTATTGTGATCCATTTAATGCCTTTTTTAATCTTCTATAAGAGTGATCCATTGAAAAAACCTTTCGATGACCCATGTACACTATTTTTATCCCATGATGAAATTGACAACATGACGTCTCTTGTTCACAAATTTGACATGATTTATTCCCTATAACATTGTATCCAGACAAATTTCCATATGCTGGGAAGTAATTTATTGTGAACTAAAGCACAACATTCAGTTGAAAATATTCAATTTTATTAGAATCATACACCCTAATACAATCCCCCCATTAAAGATTCAAATCATCAATCCACAGTTAGAAGAAAAAATCAATATCATTGCTGGGTTGCATCGGACCAGAGAACATTATAATCAACATGACATATTTTCTCTTCGTACAATCGTCAGAAGAGAGGTTGTAAATTACCAATAAATGAGGTCATGAACTATGTGTGCTACTGAGGGTTCGGTATGGATTCATTCCATCTGTTAACAACCCTATTCTAGGATTTCTAATTTAATTTTCAAATGTAGGATATTGCTCATAAATTTTTTTCCATTGTGGACAATCACCTGGATGACGTATTTTTTCATCACATAACTGCTCATCATCATGCCTTTTTAATCTTTTTGCATCACGTGAATAAGAAAATAATCGATTAAAACGATTCATTATAGGAAGTTACCAAAATATCATTGAATGGATCTTTGTAATCTCTACATAAGCCTGTGATTTTTCTTTCAGCTTATATTATGATGTCCCACATTTAGGACACTATGACAAAAACTCATATTCCTTCCTATATATCATACAATCATTTGGGCAGGCATGTATTTTCATGTAACTCAATACCATCGGGAATAATATTTTCTTTTCCTTATAATGTGAATCAAGAAGATAGTTATCTTTTGGATGAATGTCTTTCATCAATTGTAGTATCTTTGTAAAACTTATGTCACACCATCCATGTTTTGCCTTTTGGTTAATCAATCTTAACACTGCCGACAAAACCGTAAAATCTGTACTACCAGGATATAATGGTTTTTCAACCTCACCATATAGATGCACAACTATTAGTTCTATCTCAATTTATTCTAATGAAATATTGTGAATCATTTATTCAATTCCATCAGAGTCACCATCTTGCGAATCATCATCATCAGTGAAATTCTGTCCAGTTTCACCATGCCAAATCCAAGGGTTGTAACTCGAATTAAAACCATGAAAAATCAGATGATTGTTTATATCTATACTTTTCAACTTCTTCATATTCAAACATTTTATTCATGAAAAGAAAAATAATTTATTAATTCGAACATTTCGTTTAGAAAATTCCAAAAAGGTATCAACACCTTCCTCATATTCATTTCTTATTCGATGTTCCATAATCAAACATTGACTCATTATTACCTATAAAAAATATCAAAATTATACATCTTTTTAATATAAGAAAAATATATGTTTATATGAAAAACATCATAATTTGAATGTAAAAAATTTTGAAACATAAAACAAATCTATGCGTATTAAAAAAAATTAATGACTATATTTTAAAATCAAAATATAGTTAGATATAACAGTTTTAAATTAATCTCGGAACCTTTCTTCTTAAGGTTCACAAATAATAAATCCTACTGCAACTGGATACCAAATTCACCATTCCGTAAAAAAGAAATATGAATTATAAATATTAAAATATGTATACATTCACTATTGAAAATTACACAAATCCTAACGATTTGAAACCTCTGGGTAACACCCACAACTCTGGACAGCCCCAAACACCTAGACACCACCCCCAACCCTAGACATCACCCCTACCCACTTGGACACCACCCCACCCCATGGACACACCAACCCCCTTGGAAAATACCCCCACCCCCTAGGACACCACCCCCACCCCCACCCCCTTGGACACCCCCTAGACACCACCACCCCCTTGGACAGCCCCCACCACCCCTATGGATAGCCCCCCAACCCCTGGACAGCCCCACCCCTCTAGACAGCCCCCACCCCCTTGGACACCCCCACACCACCTTGACACCATCCCCACCCTACCCCTTTGGACACCCCCTAGACACCCCCAACCCCCTGGACACCTCCACCCCCTTGGACATCACCCCCAGCCCCATGGACACCGCCTAGAGACCCCGACCCCCTTGGACAGCCCCCACCCCTCTGGACAGCACCCACCCCCTAGACAGCCCCACACCTCTAGAAAGCCCCCCTCCCCCCCAACCACCTCGGACACCCCAACCCTCCTAATAACCCTATAACACATCGATTAGTATTAAATCGTCAATTTAAAAATCACCAAATATCCCTAACAATAGAAGTAATGAAGGAGAAGAAGATGTGGATGGAGAATAAAAAAAGAAACAAAGAATAAAGTAAGAAAGAACATGGAATAATTAATGTATTTAAGGAAAATCCATGGAATCCAAGAAAACCATGGTGATTCTAATGGTTGATATAGAAATCGAGAAAATGGAGTATACCTGAGAGGGAAATAAAATTTAAATTAAAAATCTGGATGAATAAAATCACAGTGTAAAGCCTAACATCACGACACAATTGGGTCAGGATAACTATGCATCATTGAAAACCACGACATGGTCTCCCCCATAACCAATAATTTTCTCATAGTCAATGACTAGTCAAAATATATATAACCAAATAGAATAATAATGAAACACCCCTGATCTTTTCATAATGTTTGAATTCCTAAAAATCTAAGTGGTAACCTCAAACATAGATTGTACCAACCCTCTTGGACACCACCCCCCATCACCTTGGACACCACCCTCATCCCCTTTATCTACACTAATAAATTATAGCCTAATATCCATGAAACCATACAATCATCATGTCATAATCTCACAAACCATGATTCAATAGTCAATCCCAAAAGACATATATCCCCCCACCCCCTTAGACACCCCCTTAACACCACCACCCCCTTAGAAAACCCCCCACCACTCTGGACAAACCCCAACCCCCTGGACACCCCCACACCTCTAGATAGTCCCCCAAACCCTTGGAAACCCCCACCCCACCTGGAACCCACCCCCACCTATCACCCCCTTGGACACCCCCTTGGACACCCCAACCCTATCGACAACCACCCCCTAGGGGAAAAGCCCCAAACCATCTGGACAGGCTCCTACCACTTGGACAACCCATAACCCCTTCGACACACCCACCCCCTTGGTCCCCACCCCCATCCCTGGACTCCCCCCCCCCACTACCTGTATTGACACCATGGACACCCCCGACCCTATGGAAAACCACCTAAACCCTCTGGACATCACCCCCACCCCCATGGACACCCCCTGGACACCACCACCATTTTGAACAGGCCCCACCCCTCTGGATAGCCCCCACCCCCTGGATAGCCCCCACCCACTTGGACACCACCACCCCTCATGGAAACCACCCTCCACCCCTACCCCCTTGGACACCCCAACCATCTGGGCACCCCAAAAACCCTCTAGACATCAACCCCAAACCCCCCCCCCCAACCCTCTGGATAGGACCCCACTCCCTTTGACACACCCCACCCACCCACACCCTTGGACATCCCCCACCCCCTTTGACCCCCACCCCCCACACATACACCTGTACTACCCCCCCTCCCCCCGAACCCTCTAGACAGCCCTTCGAACCCTCTAGACTACCCCCACCCCCTGGAAACCACCCATACCTCTTTTGACATCCCCCACACCCCCTAGGACAACCCCAACTCCCTTGAACAGCCCCCACACCACCATGGACACCATCCCCACCCCCATTGACACCCCCTGGATAGCCCCACCCAACTAGACATCCCACCCAACCCCCTTGGACACCCCCACCCACATGCACATCCCCCAACCCCCTTGGAAACCCCTTGTACGTGCACGCACACATGATAAAACAGAAAAAAATCGTGGACATTCATGATATAACTTCCATAGGTTTATTTTACCATAAAAGAATTTAGCATGGTATAAATGATCACTATGAAGCGTACCATGATTTCAAGAATAACGAAAAATAACATTTCAACAAATTAGTTTAGGGCATCACAGAATAAAATGAAAAGGAGTCATATGAGGCTTACTTGAGTATTGTGAGACGACCTGATAGATCTGATAATTATAAATGTAACACCCCAAGATTTTATAGTGTGTTATTTCTTCAAAATAATTCAATAACTTTTACTACACACAACACCAAGTTCAATCGCACCATGACTTACCAAACAAGCTGTTCAAAAGAGGTTATGTATAGTGTCAACTAAATTTTAAACTTTATATAATCCTTATAATTTTAGAATCCATATTATGAGTTTCTTAAACATAATGTAAGAACAAATTCATTTTCAGTATTTCACTTTTACCAAATTTTAATAGTGAACCCTTTTTAGATACTATATTTTAAACTTTTTGACTAAATGGGGACATCAAAAATTTAAAATGAAACATCCCAAGCTTCCACGGTACGCTAGCGTGTGTTGTACGCAACACCGAGTTCTAACACACCGTAACCAATCAAACTAGCCGCTATGAATAGTAATACCTACTTTTTGAAATTATATATATTTTATATTTGAAAATGGACTTCATTTTTGGATTCGGAATATCGAATTTAGCCTAAGGTGAAATTTTGGGACTTTTCGGATAACTTTCATATTTTGATGAATAGTGAAAATTACTAAATTTTAATTAAAAACAACTTTTTTAATCAAAATAATTAATAGTGATGAATTAAGCATTTGAGTGGTTTTAAAGTATATTTAGAATATATTTTTACCATTTAATATAATGTTGGTCATTGGACATAATTTTACAATTAGACCAAACATAAACAAGTGTCAATCTTTTGATAGTTATTATCTCTTAAAAACACGCTTTTTGTTTTGACAGCGGGAATTAATTTTAAATTAATTTCTGCCACTTCTGTGTTTTCAATTTAGAAAAATGGATTCCATATTTGGAATCAGGATGTTCAAATTGTGTAAATAGGTAACTTTTATTTTTAGACATTTTGAATAATTACTGCGGTAAATATTTTATTTACCATGGTTAAAGGGTAAATCCGGTAAATAAGGGTTAAAAAAATAATATTATAATAATACAAAATTACCCTAAAACGTGTCCTATACTTATTGGTGGACACATACCCGACCATGGGCATCCTTGGGTCAATTTGGGGACCCCTTGGAGCCACTTGTATGTGGTAGGGACACATTATATTAATAAAGTTAAAATAAAAATAAAAATGGCATAAGATTACATCGTTTATAAGAACAATTTTTACATAGGGTTATACATGTTGGATTTTCGATTATAAATATTCATTAGAAAGCTAAAAAGATTTTCTACATAATGATGTTTTATTTATAATTTTTAGACATTAAATAATTTATTTTATTTATGACACAATGATGATGCAGTAATTACTAAAATAGTAAAAAATTAACATAATTGATATTATAAATACCCAAATAAATATAATATGAAACTTTTAATGAATTACACTAATTTTATAGGATAATATGATATATTAGGATTGATTTAATTGACTTTGTTCGAAGTAATAAATCTTTTATGAGTTTCACAAAAATCAACTATTGAATAGTGTCAAAATTGACATAAAAGAGTTCTTAAAACAAATATTATATTATTAATTAATATTAAAATCCTAAAAATATAAGGTTCGGCCAAGAGACTTATATTATGATAGGTTAATCATTAATGGACCACTTGGGGGTCGCTTGGATGTATATAGTAAGTTTATTAACCATATTATATAAAAATACAAAGAGACATTGTAAAAGTGAAACTAATTAACTTAGAGTTAATACTTAATGATAAGGTTAATATAAGTACCCAAACCTGTCTAAATTCTATTGGATGAGTTTTTTTCGACCTATCCCCACCTCATCCTTTGAATAGTCAACTTTGGAGCCTTTGGAAACCGAATATGAATTTATTATAAATTAATATTTCTAGCTTTTCCAAAAGTGCCCCTCACCCCTCTTATAAAAGGGCACTCCTCCTTCTCTTTTCCTCACACCTCTCAAGCCTTTTTGGTTCGGCCAAACTCTGCCCAAATACTCTCCCAACATCCCTCACTACAACCTAGAGGCCTTAGTTTGATCAGAAAGCCAACCTAAGGAGCCCTTTTGATCAAATCAAAAGGAAGAACCCGAAGAAGAGGTAATGATTTCACCACCCTTTTCTAAGTTCATTTCTTCTTCCACTTCTTCTTCCTTTGTTCTTACCATTCTGAAATAATAACTCCAGTATATCACATATACTGGGATGTTATTATAAATATGGTACAATCATATTCAGTATTCTATCCACCCTTTGAATAACATGTCACCATACGTGCGTACGTACGGCTTACCGTCTCCACGTCGTGGTGTAATTGTTATTCATTATAATATTATTTGGATGGTTATAATAATGATGTGTAACTCATGTAAATAATAAATATAACATGTTAATGATTCTGTATATATGATATACCATCCATTTATATATTATTTTAATATCAAAAGAATGATATTGTCGCTCGTGCGTACGTACGGACTACCGTCTCCACGAACACGATGAGATTCATTCTCCATCGTATCCATTCAAGTATAATTATCATTTGATGATTTAAAAATGATGTTTAAGGACTGTATATCATTCTGGATATGAATAAGATACAACAAACATGGCTTATGTAACAAAACATATAAAAGAAAATGAGTAAGTTAACTCCCGAAACGACGATAATTCTAAGATATTATTAACAAATCAATGTTAAAAGATCATATATGATATCATATTAATATATATGATTATTGTATAATTTAATAACAACTATTTCACCATTATACAGGAGTTTAACCTACCCCAACCAAGGAAAAGTACAAGGTAAGGGTTATTTCACAATCTCTTCATTATCCGAGGTTGTATTATACGTAATAATCAACTGGGATCTCTTTATCATCCACATCCATGTTTTTTCGAAATGTATTTCAAAACATTTTTTACTATTTACAAGAATATGGGTTAAAGTAATTTATACCCTTGTTTGACTTTTTATAAGAGGTTTATAAAGGAATCTTTCCGTCGTTTTCAAAACAAGGTCCTTTTTAACCTTTTCGACAGAATTGAGGTAAGAATGTTTTTTTTAACTTATACGACGGGTGCGGTTATTTTCCGCCATTATAAAATCGTCAAAGCTTTCCTTACAAGCTTACAAGAATATTTTCAAGAAAATGTTTTATTTTATATGACTCTTAAATGATTTCAAAAATAGAAAGAGATATTTCTCTAAAAAGTGTTTTGATTTCATCTATGTCAACATCCTTTAATGGATTTTACGATTATTTGAAGTTGATTTATTATAGTACAAAACTTCTATATTGTATTGAAGGTTTTGTGATATGTTTGACTGTGGATGTGCTATTTTATACCATTCATAGTTTATGGTGAAACTATTGACATTTCGTATGCTAGTTTTAATCCGAATGTTTATGTTATATTTCAAACTTTTCTTCAGATGAATGTGCTAAACAAGTATGTTCCGGGTTGGGGACCGGTAAAAGTAATCCCTCCAGGTTGGGGACTGGTAAAAGTAAGCCCTCCAGGTTGGGGACTGGTAAAAGTAAGCCCTCCAGGTTGGGGACTGGTTAAAGTAAGCCCTCCAGGTTAGGGACTGGTAAAAGTATGCCCTCCGGGTTGGTGTCCGGTTATTAGAGGCACAACCGGTTGGTGTCCGGTTATTAGAGGCACTCCGGGTTGGGTTCCGGTTAGAAGTAACCCCTAGGTCTTGGGATGAGGCCTAGACAATGAAATTAACATTTGAAATTATGCATTCCAACATTATGAAAGTGGTTATTGATATTGCATGTGATTATTCGATTAGTAGAATATCCATGTGAACAAGTAAATGGCATTATTTCATTTTACTTTTGCCATACTATGTTGAAGTTCAATTTTAAATGGCTTTTGTTTTAGTAATTCATTGCCTTAAATGTTTATGCTTATTTTGAATGTTCCGCTATATTGTTATCCTTACTGGGCATTTGAGCTCACCCCTTTTCTATGTTTTATTTTTCCCAGGTAGTGAAGAAGTAAATTATGAATGACTTGCAGGGATATTATGAGGGGTTAATAGTGTGGATATGAAGACTTTGTTGTTGTAGTAGTTTTTCACTTTGAAATGTAATGTAAAACTTTATGATTATATCTAGTGTTTCCAAGGCTACTAAACCAATCGGTCTTTCGAGATTTGATCTTTCTTGTGATCATGCCAATGTTACGAAGTAATGCACCGACTCTGGGCAGCTGGGGTCGGGGCGTTACAGTTGGTATCAGAGGAAGTTTAGTACAAACCTTGGAAACTAGATTAAGATAAACTCTGATAAGAGCACGTAGACCTAAGATGAACTTTGAGGATTAGTATAGAAGAACTTCCTAGAATTTTGGTATTGTAGAGATTTTGTGAGTTTTCCGAGCAATACATCCCTGTCTGGATACGAGCAGGTAGAGGCGGCTCTGGCACAGATGTACCTAGGGGTAAAACCCGAAAACACCGCTTTGAGCTAGACTCGAACGGGAACTGGTGCACGACAACGGGCCTTGCTGCACTCTTGGTTACGACACTCCCGGGGGATATGCTTAGGATAACTCTCATTATCTTTACAAATCATTATGAAGGGTTTATGAGTATATACATCCTCAAAGAAAACATTTTTATGATTATGGATTATATCCATAAATAGTTCAATTTATGTTAAGTGTTTTATAAGTATGGGATTATGTATTTTGATTCATAAACTGATCTAGTGTATTCCATTGTTTAGAAATGGCGCCCAGTAGAAGGAATGAGAACTCCAGAAATGCACATGATCCAAAGAGAAGGAAGGATCATATCTTTCATGGTCTTAAGCTAGAATTTATAAGAGAAATAGTCTCCCATGTATTATCATCATATGAAGAAATAATATCATGTATTGATAAGATAAGTAAAGAGATTACTGAGTCCTATGGCTTTGAAGGGAAGAAAGAGAAGAAAAGGATAGAAGAGAGAAAGATGGATAAAAGGAAGAGGGAAAAGAAGAATTTTCCCATATGTGGTAACTGTGGAAAGAAACACCCTGGAACTTGCTTGAAAGGAATGGGAGTTTGTTATAAGTGTGGAGAAAAAGGGCACAAAGTACGTGACTGCAAGGGTAAGAAAATGGTTTCAAATGTACAATGCTTCATTTGCAAGGAGTTTGGACACTACACGAACCTATGTCCCAGTCATCAGACTATGACGCAAATGATGCTATTGGATAATAATCAAGTTATGATACTACCACAGATGAAGAGGAATGATTAGAGTTCTTATGTTGATTATGTCAATTGAGTGTTGTATCAACAATGTACTTGTTATAATAATTATGGAGTATATAAGGATTATACTGCAGTACTATTTCATTAAGGACTTGAGATGGTGTGGAACAAAGAAAAGTGACTCAGTAGCAGGTTAAATGTTTGGAAAATATATGGTTGAGAGAAAGATAAACCATAATATGGTTCAGATTCCGAGGTGGTGATTTTAGAATAATACATGATTGATTTGGATAAATTATATTGGATATTATTGACTACCTTGAAGCTGATTAATGATTTGTATATTCCATCATAGTTGGGGTTTAAAACATTTTTGGATTAATGAAGTATATCCAGCAATATATATGGAATAAGGGAGCATTAATGTAATCAATAAGGAATATGGTAATACATGATGAAGGTATTCATATGCTATTAGGGGGTAAAAAGGGATCTACATTATGTTTACCTTCCTTATAAATGTTGGACTGTGAGTTTGGACAGAAGTATTTTGGATAGTTCTAGTTTGGATTATTTTGGATTGCCGTAAAAGGACAACCCGGAGGTCGGGCGGCAACCCATCGCGTCCGGCAAGGCCGCAAGACTTGAACCCGCAACCAAAGGGCGACAAGGGTGTATCACCTACCACTATCCCACGAGATGTCCTAGATTAAATAAAGTAGTTTTTTTAAATGATCTGGTAGATGAATTATAAATTCGTTTATTTTGGAACCCTCTATGAATAGTATAAATAGAATTTTTTTTACGAGAGAATGATGAGTTTTTGGTAGAAATTTATTAAGGGATAAAACTCTAATTTTAAAGTAAGTATATCTCCTTATGATCTTAGCCAATCTCATAAATAAATTCCTCAATATTAAGAAAAGCAACTTTGAACAAAAATGTTTTCCTAGATGGTACCTTAAATCATCACTAATTTATGGCTTTGGGATTGTTGGCCTTTTTTTAGCCATGCTCTCTACCACTCTCCATCAGATAATTGATGGTTAGATTTTTCTTCCATATCCATATTTTCCTACATGGAACCCTAGTATGTGTTATTTTCGGTAATCTTCATACTTTCCACTCTTTATTTTAAAATAGAGGCATCATTAATTCATTTTTCGATGTGGGATTTCAACTAAGATATTTTGAAACGTCAAAAATGTGTTATCCCAATACCCTATATTTTGTGGAACTGATGGTACTTCAAATCATCATAGATTGATGAGTTTAAGGACATCAATTTTATACTTGTTTGTGATTGATGACCTCAATCACTACCTATAAATATTTACGTTTTTCCTCCAATTATATGTCTATAATTTCCACCAATGTTCTCCTAATAGAGATCATAATTTGGTGGTGATCCTTTCATTTCTTTTTTCCTCATATTAAGACTAAATTTTAGTAACCCAATTTCCTATGTGGGTTTTCCCACAAAGATATTTTCTATTTTCAACCTTTTATTTTCGAAGAACAATTTCAAATTGCGAGGACGCAATTTATTGAAGGAGGGGAGAATGTAACACCCCAAGATTTTATAGTGTGTTATTTCTTCAAAATAATTCAATAACTTTTACTACACACAACACCAAGTTCAATCGCACCATGACATACCAAACAAGCTGTTCAAAAGAGGTTATGTATAGTGTCAACTAAATTTTAAACTTTATATAATCCTTATAATTTTAGAATCCATATTATGAGTTTCTTAAACATAATGTAAGAACAAATTCATTTTCAGTATTTCACTTTTACCAAATTTTAATAGTGAACCCTTTTTAGATACTATATTTTAAACTTTTTGACTAAATGGGGACATCAAAAATTTAAAATGAAACATCCCAAGCTTCCACGGTACGCTAGCGTGTGTTGTACGCAACACCGAGTTCTAACACACCGTAACCAATCAAACTAGCCGCTATGAATAGTAATACCTACTTTTTGAAATTATATATATTTTATATTTGAAAATGGACTTCATTTTTGGATTCGGAATATCGAATTTAGCCTAAGGTGAAATTTTGGTACTTTTCGGATAACTTTCATATTTTGATGAATAGTGAAAATTACTAAATTTTAATTAAAAACAACTTTTTTAATCAAAATAATTAATAGTGATGAATTAAGCATTTGAGTGGTTTTAAAGTATATTTAGAATATATTTTTACCATTTAATATAATGTTGGTCATTGGACATAATTTTACAATTAAACCAAACATAAACAAGTGTCAATCTTTTGATAGTTATTATCTCTTAAAAACACGCTTTTTGTTTTGACAGCGGGAATTAATTTTAAATTAATTTCTGCCACTTCTGTGTTTTCAATTTAGAAAAATGGATTCCATATTTGGAATCAGGATGTTCAAATTGTGTAAATAGGTAACTTTTATTTTTAGACATTTTGAATAATTACTGCGGTAAATATTTTATTTACCATGGTTAAAGGGTAAATCCGGTAAATAAGGGTTAAAAAAATAATATTATAATAATACAAAATTACCCTAAAACGTGTCCTATACTTATTGGTGGAAACATACCCGACCATGGGCATCCTTGGGTCAATTTGGGGACCCCTTGGAGCCACTTGTATGTGGTAGGGACACATTATATTAATAAAGTTAAAATAAAAATAAAAATGGCATAAGATTACATCTTTTAGAAGAACAATTTTTACATAGGGTTATACATGTTGGATTTTCGATTATAAATATTCATTAGAAAGCTAAAAAGAGTTTCTACATAATGATGTTTTATTTATAATTTTTAGACATTAAATAATTTATTTTATTTATGACACAATGATGATGCAGTAATTACTAAAATAGTAAAAAATTAACATAATTGATATAATAAATACCCAAATAAATATAATATGAAACTTTTAATGAATTACACTAATTTTCTAGGATAATATGATATATTAGGATTGATTTAATTGACTTTTTTCGAAGTAATAAATCTTTTATGAGTTTCACAAAAATCAACTATTGAATAGTGTCAAAATTGACATAAAAGAGTTCTTAAAACAAATATTATATTATTAATTAATATTAAAATCCTAAAAATCTAAGGTTCGGCCAAGAGACTTATATTATGATAGTTTAATCATTAATGGACCACTTGGGGGTCGCTTGGATGTATATAGTAAGTTTATTAACCATATTATATAAAAATACAAAGAGACATTGTAAAAGTGAAACTAATTAACTTAGAGTTAATACTTAATGATAAGGTTAATATAAGTACCCAAACCTGTCTAAATTCTATTGGATGAGTTTTTTTCGACCTATCCCCACCTCATCCTTTGAATAGTCAACTTTGGAGCCTTTGGAAACCGAATATGAATTTATTATAAATTAATATTTCTAGCTTTTCCAAAAGTGCCCCTCACCCCTCTTATAAAAGGGAACTCCTCCTTCTCTTTTCCTCACACCTCTCAAGCCTTTTTGGTTCGGCCAAACTCTGCCCAAATACTCTCCCAACATCCCTCACTACAACCTAGAGGCCTTAGTTTGATCAGAAAGCCAACCTAAGGAGACCTTTTGATCAAATCAAAAGGAAGAACCCGAAGAAGAGGTAATGATTTCACCACCCTTTTCTAAGTTCATTTCTTCTTCCACTTCTTCTTCCTTTGTTCTTACCATTCTGAAATAATAACTCCAGTATATCACATATACTGGGATGTTATTATAAATATGGTACAATCATATTCAGTATTCTATCCACCCTTTGAATAACATGTCACCATACGTGCGTACGTACGGCTTACCGTCTCCACGTCGTGGTGTAATTGTTATTCAATATAATATTATTTGGATGGGTATAATAATGATGTGTAACTCATGTAAATAATAAATATAACATGTTAATGATTCTGTATATATGATATACCATCCATTTATATATTATTTTAATATCAAAAGAATGATATTGTCGCTCGTGCGTACGTACGGACTACCGTCTCCACGAACGCGATGAGATTCATTCTCCATCGTATCCATTCAAGTATAATTATCATTTGATGATTTAAAAATGATGTTTAAGGACTGTATATCATTCTGGATATGAATAAGATACAACAAACATGGCTTATGTAACAAAACATATAAAAGAAAATGAGTAAGTTAACTCCCGAAACGACGATAATTCTAAGATATTATTAACAAATCAATGTTAAAAGATCATATATGATATCATATTAATATATATGATTATTGTATAATTTAATAACAACTATTTCACCATTATACAGGTGTTTAACCTACCCCAACCAAGGAAAAGTACAAGGTAAGGGTTATTTCACAATCTCTTCATTATTCGAGGTTGTATTATACGTAATAATCAACTGGGATCTCTTTATCATCCACATCCATGTTTTTTCGAAATGTATTTCAAAAATTTTTTTACTATTTACAAGAATATGGGTTAAAGTAATTTATACCCTTGTTTGAATTTTTACAAGAGGTTTATAAAGGAATCTTTCCGTCGTTTTCAAAACAAGGTCCTTTTTAACCTTTTCGACAGAATTTAGGTAAGAATGTTTTTTTAACTTATACGACGGGTGCGGTTATTTTCCGCCATTATAAAATCGTCAAAGCTTTCCTTACAAGCTTACAAGAATATTTTCAAGAAAATGTTTTATTTTATATGACTCTTAAATGATTTCAAAAATAGAAAGAGATATTTCTCTAAAAAGTGTTTTGATTTCATCTATGTCAACATCCTTTAATGGATTTTACGCTTATTTGAAGTTGATTTATTATAGTACAAAACTTCTATATTGTATTGAAGGTTTTGTGATATGTTTGACTGTGGATGTGCTATTTTATACCATTCATAGTTTATGGTGAAACTATTGACATTTCGTATGCTAGTTTTAATCCGAATGTTTATGTTATATTTCAAACTTTTCTTCAGATGAATGTGCTAAACAAGTATGTTCCGGGTTGGGGACCGATAAAAGTAATCCCTCCAGGTTGGGGATTGGTAAAAGTAAGCCCTCCAGGTTGGGGACTGGTAAAAGTAAGCCCTCCAGGTTGGGGACTGGTTAAAGTAAGCCCTCCAGGTTAGGGACTGGTAAAAGTATGCCCTCCGGGTTGGTGTCCGGTTATTAGAGGCACTCCGGGTTGGTGTCCGGTTATTAGAGGCACTCCGGGTTGGGTTCCGGTTAGAAGTAACCCCTAGGTCTTGGGATGAGGCCTAGACAATGAAATTAACGTTTGACATTATGCATTCCAACATTATGAAAGTGGTTATTGATATTGCATGTGATTATTCAATTAGTAGAATATCCATGTGAACAAGTAAATGGCATTATTTCATTTTACTTTTGCCATACTATGTTGAAGTTCAATTTTAAAAGGCTTTTGTTTTAGTAATTCATTGCCTTAAATGTTTATGCTTATTTTGAATGTTCCGCTATATTGTTATCCTTACTGGGCATTTGAGCTCACCCCTTTTCTATGTTTTATTTTTCCCAGGTAGTGAAGAAGTAAATTATGAATGACTTGCAGGGATATTATGAGGGGTTAATAGTGTGGATATGAAGACTTTGTTGTTGTAGTAGTTTTTCACTTTGAAATGTAATGTAAAACTTTATGATTATATCTAGTGTTTCCAAGGCTACTAAACCAATCGGTCTTTCGAGATTTGATCTTTCTTGTGATCATGCCAATGTTACGAAGTAATGCACCGACTCTGGGCAGTTGGGGTCAGGGCGTTACAATAAATATGAATAATGGTGATGGAAAAATGAAGTTGGATGGAATGACATTGATGAATCGATTCTAGGGTTTCCACACAAGAGAGATGAGTCGCAGGTCCCCTGATCAAAAAAAAAACATAATGACTGAATACGGGGTGTGATAAATCATTTAAAAGATTTATCACATTAGAGATTTAATTACTGACATGATATACTTTTTTTTGATATTTATAATGTCGTTTATTTAATAACAAACATAGAAAACTCTTTATCACATCGTTTATTTTATGATGGACATGATATATGTTGCTTTATAGTGATGTGATAAATTGTTGAGATTGGCTTTATCACGTCGGTTTTTTTATAACTGATGCGGTAAAGCGGCGATCTTTTCTTTATCACGTCAGTTATTTAATAACCACCCTGATAAAGCATAGATCATTCCTTTATCACATCAGTTATTTTATAACCGACATGATAAAGGGCACCGGAGTCGATTTGTACGTTAGTTATACAATAACCGACGTAAGAAAGATAATCTATGTATATTTTACGCCCATTATTTTATAAAATTATTAAAATATAAATCTCGATCGATATATATCGTCGGTTATAAAATAACCGACGTGATATATTGATCATTATTGATTTGAACGTCAGTTATATAGAACCAACGTGTTAAACGTTATTTCCACTAGTGTAATATTATTTCATGGTAGCTTATGGTAAATATATTTTAGATACATGTATTCTTTTTACTATTAGGCTACTACTATAGGTTTCTACTTAAATTATCCCATTTCATATTAATGAAGACCAAACTATGTATGAAGGGGTTGAATTTCCTTTTATCTTAATCAATGGGAGATCATTTCAATACCTTAAACAATTTTTTAATTCTATATTGATCCTAATAATAACCAATATAATTTATAATGAATCAATATTTTATAATGGTTTAGAATTCATTTTATGCACATTTATAATTTTGATCGATTGATTGATCTCCTGATGATCAATTTAGCTATGGCCACATGAGCCAAATTACCTGATGAGGGATCTTATATTAGATATGATGATACATAAAATAAGATGTTTATATCATTACCTTTTGGGTGTGAAGGGCATCATGTATATCAAAAATAATTTCTATAGTTATATCTTATATAATATGGACATGATTCCTTGATAAGGGTGGTGGGTAGAGTATCTAATGTATTTTGATATCACGATAGAGTATATCCCAATTAAGAGGAATGTCTTTCTTGTACCTTGAGTAGGAAGACTCATGCATCAGTGGTGTGTGTAAAAAGTAGTAAGTGATAAATGATGAGCCTCTTCAATGGGATATTACTTGATGATCTATAGTAGTATGGATGTTACAATGAAATATCTTCTTATTAAATCATTAAAAATTTAGTGTGTGTAGGATAGATTGTTTTATAAGTCATATTTCTGAGTGATTATTGTCAATATATAAGGTAATGAGACTCCACCTTATTAGGTTTTGGTTTCCTTTGATGAAATTTATGAATGAGTTATTGTTATGCTCCCTTTGAAAATAGATGATGATAAAATGTTGGATTCACACACATTTTCATTGTGTATTTAAATGAGGTATACTATGATATATGATGGCATCCAATGATACTATTCATACCCTATGATGATGAGGGATAAATCAGTGTTTTTTCTATTATTAATTCTTTACTATTCCGAAGGTAAACACTAATACCAAGTGGGCTTTTATAATAATTTAATAATTATGCACCCCAGATAGGAAATTGTATGATGTCACCATTGGTGTTTTTATTATATTATTAAATTATTATTGTGGTACTGATGTAGTATGGGATACCATGGGCTAGTTGCTAAGGGTTATAGATTTCTTACTAATCCATGTGACCAACTCCATTGATTGGTTTGTCTTCATATATGATTAGGATATACTAAATCATCATGGTGTTCATAGGAGAAAAATTTGTAATTTGGATCCATGTTTTACATTAATCTTAAATAAGGTGATATATTAGGTTCTTTTATATGGGTGGAATTGATCACTACCTACCTTACCCATACTGATGGCCACATTGAGTGTATGAATTGGGTGATAGAGGACATGAAAAAAACGGGGATCCTCATGTTTATTTGTTCATAGGATAAGCATCTATAAATTATTGAGTTATCTTATAATAACATTTATTATAAATTTCTTCACATTTAACAATTTTATTCCTTGAACAATAAACCAGGAAGATCACATCTATGTTTGTTAGAGGTAGGTGATTCAATTGTTACCTGGATGCAGCTCTTGTAAAAGAATTCATAGAATATGAGATTATTGAGGATGTTGTTGGTGGTTTCCCAATATATAAATAATTCATGTTATATATAGTGATTTTATCCTATATATTTTTATGTGTGTTATTTAGAATTTTATATGTTTTTCATTGATTGATACATGTGCATATTCAGAATATTGAGAAATTTACACAAAGGTTGATGAGATCATTTGAGTCTATCAAGAGGATTTATAATATAAAATATATTTTAGTTATTACATAGAGATATATTTATAATGAAAATGTAGTCCATGTATTTCATATTCAAATATTCCTTATTTACAAATCTCACATGATCTGTATCGATCAGATCAATCTTGATCCAGACATGTCATTTAAGGATAATTATTTTTTGATTCTAGATCATAGTGACAAAAATAATTGAATATTAAAAATCCCTCTAGAATGGGTTTAGTGGACTCAAATATGTATCTCAGAGGTGACTTGGGAGTATGGGTCTAATATAAAAGTGTAGGGGGTAGATATTCTCTTTAATAAGGCTTAATTATTTTTGATTGTGAATCTCAGGGATGCGATGGTATACTCTAGGGAGGATATAACACCTCAAATTTTTATATGATATAATTTTCATTTAAAATAAATTTACCACATGTATTGATGACTTTTGCTAATTATAGGTGTTCAAAATGGCTCATGGCTTTACTTACAGTGAACATGTTTGGTTTTAACGAATTTATGCATTAATATATGCTAATAAGTGATTCCCAGTGGGTTTTTACGTTGTAACTATTTGAATTGTAAGAGGTGATAGTGACTCTAGGTTGTGGGTGTTCAGTGACCCATGAACTACTATGTGATTATCACTGGGTTCTCATTGATAGGTTGGAGTTTTCTATTTGTTGTTTAATGTATTTATTTAATATTTATGTTAAATAATTAATATATTAAAAATCTTAAGATAATAAGTTTTTCTCATTCTCTAAACATAACAATAACATAACCCATTTTTATTTACATCTCCTTACTCTTATACCTTAGTATTGTCTATTCATTATTTAGGGAATGTATTTGAGTTTTTATCCTCATGTTGGGTTTCTACATGTGATTATAACAGTCCATTTCCCTCTCTTATTATTTTCCTTTACTATTTTCCAATTTTTAATAGAATTCACCGTGATCTATTTTTGTGGAACTTTTTCCTCCCACATTACATCTCATTCATCAACTATGGGTGTCTCATTGACTTCCAATATATATACAGAAGCATTATTTTAAGTTCCATAATGGTTTCCATAGACGGATATTATGTTCCCCCATTTATATGTGGATCTTGTTTGGTGTTCCTTCTTAATATGAAATATCAATCCTTGGAACTATAGCGCTCCATAGTGAAGTAAGATATAAAATGTCATGAAGATTTCCTATTTATTATCATATATAAAAACATCTTGGATATATTTATCTCGAGATCAGACAATAGTCACATAGAATAAGTGGATTCACTTAATGTCATGTGGTCACCATCGGTCACTTAGGTAAAACAATGTATCAACCCACTACATTGTACAATGTCATGAGTTATAGACATCTAGCCTTCATTCATCATGTACTGCCTGATCGTTGAAACTATATAATTTTAGAACATCGATACAATTATATTTAAAGTGAGGTACAATAAATTTATGTTTTAGTTGAAAATTCCTGGTGAACTTTGTGAAGAATTAGATTGGTAATATTGGTAAGAACATCCATGTGGACGACCTCATTTTCAGGTATAGGTGTGTTGATGCTTATCTAACAGATATACACCCCTTGGTCAAATATTTTGCAATGGAGGGGTGTCTATCCTTGTTAATATCTATTCTTTGGATAAGACATATGTTGTGGAACAACAAGCTAGTGATTATAGAATGGGTCATACGAGAATAATCGTAAGGATAGGTTGAAAGAGATATTGGTGTTATAGTAACATCACCATTCCCCCTTTCCACACAATGGATGGTGGTAAACCATACCATGATGTGTCATTATAGAATGAGGAATGAATTCATGTAAGGGGGTCATGATGAATCATTCAGATCAAGAGCATGGTGTGATGATCACTGATAAGGGGTGTAACATTTGACTGGTAAAATGACATGAAGTTGACTATTCATTATGTGCTTTTGGGTCATGTTTATTCCCTAATGAAGTTGGGTCTTTTTGAATGATGAATTTTTTACAATGGACCACTAGGAGATTTTTATCATGTCCGGGTTCCTTATATCCCATTTAAAAAGAGGGATTTATTTTCTAAATAAAACATGCATCAACCCCTACCATTTTAAAACCATTAGACCCCATAATGTTGTTCATGAATGATAATTAACCCAAATAGCCCAGTTTTAAATCATGTTCTATTACATGATAAGTATATTCATGAGAATGAGAAACGTTATAGTATATTTGGACTAGGCATGAAAGATTATATATGTTATCGGCTTGAAATAATTATTGTTGTTGTGTTAAATAATTTTAAATTCATTATATAGATTTTAAATTATGAATTGTTTATATTTAATTGTTTTTTGGTACATGGTGGTAAATCATTATCCTAGGGAGGTTTAGTGGTGGTACCTCATCCACCATTTTTATGTGTTTTTTTCTAGTATACCCAATTCTTGGTGTGGATTCAATATTTAAAATAAAAATATATATTAGTGGAATGTCTTGGAATTTGAAATGATGAGTTGGCGGTAGATCATCCACATGTGGAGATGTTTTGTTTGTCATCTTCAACATGATAGAGTGGTCTTGGTGGTGAATCATCACATAGAGACTTGTAATGGTTATGTATCATCCACCATGGTATTTATGTTGGTGGAAAACTTTCACCTTGAGAGTGACACTAGTGAACCATTTTCCCCATGGCGATGTAGTCTCAGTGGTGAATCATCCTACTAGAAACTAAACGTAGTGGAATATCATTCACCAGAGGATATTGTTATAGTGGTGCATTATCTATCCATATTGATTTTTATTGGGGGTACATCAATTAATTGAGAGGTTTATTGGTGTTACATCATGAAACTATGATAATTATTGATAATGTGTCGTTTATTAGTGATTGGTTTTGCCTCATTAAATGTATAATGACACATTCTATTTAATATTTTCTAGCTATAGATCATTCATCTAGATGGGTTTTAATTATAATAGCTCATTCTCTTAGTGATGAAAAATGTCGAAGTCTCATTCACCTTGATTACATTTTGAGGGCTATATATCAATCATTCATAGGTTTTGTTCTGATTATTTTTATGTCAAATCATTTTATAAATAATGACATTAGGTTTAGTAACATATGGTTTAGTAGGAGGAGTATATATGCTAAAAGGTTATTTACTTATTTTATGATTACCATGTAATGTAGATCATGAACTCATATTTACTAGACTCTTTAGGGAAATCATTGGTGGTGTCCTATCTTGTTAAACTCACACCCTACTTGAGTGCCTCCATACCTGAATAGAAATAATATTTTGTGAACTAGGTATGATAATGGAATGCCTCAATTGACTGTTGAGCCGGTGATGCTTGAATAACGTTGGGTGATGGGACCTGGCTAGGTCTTGACAATATGTATGTTAATATCTCTTGTTCCATTTAATTTTGAAATCATTTTTTACGATCTTCCCAGGATTTAAAAAACTTATGTTTTTATTAATTGTATGAAAAATAAAATATTTCATATTTATAAAATATATTCTTTATATTTAATTATGGATGTAATTTTGTTAAGGAAAATTATGTTCATGTTGTTGCTATATTATACTGCATAATTCTTGATATTTTATCCACTATATTTTAAGGGTTATCTATAATAGTGGGTATATTGTCACCACATTTTATTTTCATACCCTAACCTTTTATTGATAACCTTTATAATTTATGTATGTTTTAATGAGGTGTGGGGTGACATAATTTGGTCACAATATAATTAATCCATATCAAGGAAATTACATTCAATTCCATTTTCTAGATTTTGTTCTTTAAGCACTATTTTTATAATATAAAACTTATTAAATAATAAAAATACATTTATGATAATTTTAATGGAATCACTCATTAAATTTACTATAATTGCATTCTTATAAATAATAAAGTAATTTCGTTAATTTATTCTAATATTTTAAAAACATTCCTTGATATTTTATTGGTTATGATTATTCAAAACTTATTTTAAAAATTCAATAATATTAAATATAGAGAGGAATATTCTTCATTCAGATTCTTGTGGTGAGAAATATTTACATGTGGTTTCACTCATACATTTTATAAATTAATAATTTATCATTTCCATATAATTTTTTGAATATTAGAGCTAATATTCATGGTTTTGATTTATGAAATTAATTTATATTTTAGTGAGTACATTTAGTTTTAAAAGAAATTTTTTATAATTATATCCATTCTAATTTCTAGGATTACATGTGTTTCATTCCTATGATTTATAAATTAATTCATAATCAATTTTCAAGAATTTATAAATAATATATAATCATTTTCTTTATGAGGATCTTTTGATGCATGGTTTAAACATAATAAAAAAATTATATTTGATGAATTCATCTCTATTTTTTTCTAATCAATGTTTTATTACCATGTGGGGTAAAGTTATAATTTTTTTTAGAATAATAAGAACGTTTATTCACAATACTTACTGTATTGATATATGGTTCATTAAAATATTTTGTAACCTAAATGATAATTTTTTATTAAAATCTATGGAAAAGAAGAGAGTGTTTTTCAAAATTGTGATCACTTAATACATATTTCATACAAAAAACTTACTTTAACTATAAAAAAATAATATTTAGTAATTAAAAATACATAACACATCATTTTAGCATGAATCTTAGGTTTAATTTCCAATAATTATTCATTTAACATAAATTCTCACCCACATGTTTGGTTTTATTGGTTTATGTATATTTTTTAACTTACAAATAAATATTAATTCAAAATATATAATATCAAATAATTGGATCATGATGCTCATTATATTTACTTTTTGTTCATTACTACACTTTTGAAATTAATTATTGATCAATATGATAAAATTTCAGGTCAATCCAACAATATTCTCTTGGTTTTAAACCACATAATCATATTTTTAAAGTACCTTTTTAATTTAAAAATAACACATGAAAATGATTTTCCACACTATATATAATATTAAAAGAGAGTCATTTCATATATTTCATATATAATTTGAAATTTCATATTCAAAAATAAAATGATATTCTGATATCCTTTTCCATGTTTTCATTATTTGATGTACATATACCACATAGTAAAAAATATTAATTCCAAAATTCATTGTGTATTAGTTCATCCATATTATATATTAGAATATTATAATATTAAGTCTTGTATCTCAAAAATTAAATAATGAATATGGTATTATAATTTCTTAATAATGAAAACACGTTTTCTTTGTTTTGATTTTTTGATATATGTTTTAATCGAGAAAACTATTAAACAACTAAAATAACATTATGATTAATTTTTTTAAAGCATAAATTTGGATTTGTGAAAAAAAATCCATTATATTTAATGTTATTTGATGAAAACATTCAGATAATTAAATTAATATTATATATCATTTGCTTAGTTTTGATTATTAGATACATGCTTTAAACTAAGTAAATTCTTTTATTTATAAAAATACATCACTAATAGTTTTTAAACAATGAAATTTTGATTAATAAATTCATTATTTATATAAATATAATATAACCATTATAATAGTTTTTAAGACAATTTTAACTGAATTGGGAATTTTGGATAATTTGATGCATTTTTTAAATATAATATAATTTTAATTCAAACTTAATATATTAAATAATTCAACCGCACATTTCATATTTTTAAAATTTCTTTACTCAAAAATTTTAAAAAAAAATCATGGATAACATTCTAAAAATTTCATAATAATTCTGATCCCATTTATACTGTTTTTATAGTTTGACACACCATAATAGTACATGTTTTCTTATGAAAATTACATTGTTTGTTCTAATATCATGGGACCCTATTCTATTTTATACTATCAATTTACTCACATTTTAATTAAATAAGGTTTTTATAGTGTCTTATTTGATAATAATGGTATATTTTATAAATAAATCCCATTTTTGTTAAAAAGGGTCAAAAAAAATTTTCCTTATAAACATGGTATGAGTATAAGAAATGATCATCATCAGTGATTCTAAAATGATTTGTTTCATTTGGGTTGATATTTTAATAATTCTAGTTTTCATAATATAATTTCCATTGTCAGTGATAGGATTAAAAAAATAAATAGTATTTGTTAAAATTATTATTTTCACAAAAAATAATATATATATATATATATATTCATATGTTATATAAATTGGAAAGGGAAGATTAGATTAAAAATTTCATCAATATATAAACCATAACATCATTTAGATTAATAACTAAATAATGAGTAATAAAAAAATTTAATGTTTGGTCCTTTAATTTCGATACTAACCAATGATAATTTTAATGATTTCAAATTTCACTTCTTGATTTTATCAATAATTTTATATTAATGACTCAATTTTCTCTTTATATTTTTCATTTCTTAATGAAGATAATTTTATTATATTATTTAAAATTTGATGAATGAATTTTAGCTAAACTAAGAGAGCCTTTTTACACACCAAAACCTCAATCTGTGTTTTGGAGTCATAGAGATTTAATTCAAAATATAAGTTATATATATAAATCATTGATTCATTACGATCATAGATCTCTAATGATATCAAAAATAAAATTCAAGTATTATGAGATATCAAAGATATAAGTTATATTGATTAAAAATATTCAATTCAATTTTTCGGTCCGAATGATTCAATTATATTGAATTATTATATAATAGTGTTTGAAATATTATGAGAAATCCAATGACTTTGTAATTTTGAAAAACATATAAAATGAATTTTATGATTTTTCATCTTATTTTCAAGATCACATTTCAATAAAATTTAGATAACTTATTCAATTGGATGAATAATATCGGGAAGAATATCAACGAAACCCTTTTAGGATATGAAAATTAGTTAATTTGAATCATATTGATCATTTTTATGGTGTTATAGAAAATGGTATGATAAGTATATAAAAATTACATGTTCCCTATTTTATTTACCATGAGATAATGAATTATAAGAAAATAATGAGGCCATATTTTGGTTTATTAAATTAATAATATTATTTAGTGAGAAATAATAAGAATAATAAGAATTTATCTTTCTAGGTTTGTAGTTGCACATAGTGAAAGAAAAGATAATAGATCAAATGTATTTGGTTAGTGGATGGTAGTACAATGAAGGATATATGATAAATACTTTGATGGAAAAGATATGATCATTTGGACCTACAATTTTGTTGTGTAACACTAATATGAGAAATGATATACATTTTATTAGACCATTAGATCATTTATTAAACATGTAGACATAAGATGAACATTATTGATTAGAGTGCATAAAATGAGGCTCTAGAAATTCCAGTAACATATTGTATATTTGTATTTGATTTGGGAATAAAAGCGGTTTGATTATTTTAGGAGTGTTTGTGGAATTTCATGGGTTTATCACCTAAGACCACCTCATTCGTTCATAACTCCAAAAGATCATGTAGTGCACGAGACCACAAAATTAGGCATCAATTTTTTTAGACTCATTAAGATATAATGAATGTAATGGAACCCTATTTTAATATTTTTGGAGATGTTTATTAATTATATTATGAAAATAATGTGATTTAATTTTTGAAATTATTTTCATAACAATAATAATTATTCTACAACAATATAAATAATTGAGGAATTAAATTAATTGTTCCCATCAATCATGAATTAATATTATAGAGGAAAAATTGTTATATTAGATATGAATTAGTAAAAATGTGGTTTGAAACTAATTTCATATATTTATATAATATTTTATTATTTGATAAAAATTAAAATAATGATTAACATGGAATATTTACATTTATAAAATTAATGAATTTTTATAGGGAATAAATAAAATATTTGGTCTGATTGTGTTTAATTTATAATTAATGGATGAATCAAAATGAATATATTATTCAGGATTAAAAATTTGTAAAAAATGAAAAAAATAATTAAGGGAAATAATTAAATAATGTTATTAATTATTTTACTTGTAATAGTTTGAGAAAATAATTATTTGTAGTATTCATATTAATTTAATGAATTCATAATGTTTTTTTATATTGAAATTTTCTCAAAAATAATTAAATGAGTGTACAATGTTTTTTAACAATTGAACCCATGTAGTTTATTATAGGTTTTATTATGATGATAAATAATGAATGTGTGATTTTTTTCAATTACATTAATTAAAAGGTAACTGTTAAAAGAGCGAAAATTGAGAATTTAATTGTGTTGTTAATGATGAAATTCATTGGATCAAACATTATAATATATATATATATATATTATTGAAATATATTTAAAATAATAATTGGCGATTTTGATTTTAAATTTATGCGTGATGGTAGATATTATTATTATTAAAATATATTTTAAGGAATAATGTAATGAGAATCTCAAGGATAAAATATACCCTCCAAATGATAAAGAATTATCTTAATTGATCTATGGGTACTTATTAATTCGATTAATATTAATTGTAAAATTTGTAAGAATTATTATATACACTAATAGAATCTACTCCTATACCAATAGTTTTGAAAATTGGCTATAGACCCTAAAACCATGGGAATAGGTTATACCTACAGTCTAGGGAACCATGTCGATTTTATCCATAGGTATTTCCCCATGCTATACCCACAGTTTTAAAATTCTATACTTGTGGCTTTGAAACCACAGAAATAGGTGTAGGACAATATGTAATTGACCCTATAATCACAGTTTCAAAATCATAAGTATAGGTTTTAAAAAATTACATGTTGTAGGTTTTGATCCTTGGAACACCTATATACATATGTTGCTCTTAAACACTACATCACATTGTCATATAGGTAAATACATATATATTTACTTATAAATATTTTCTAAAACATGGCTATTAAAAGAAACCTGTGGTAATAGGCGTTCCGGTGGATTTTTTTCCCCCATAGATACCTTTTTCCCAAAATAATATTAGAAAATTCGACCCACGGTTTTTGACGAATGTGGGTATATGCAAGACCTATATCCATTTTTTTTCAGAACTGTCGTTATTAGTCTTCAAGGAAGCCTGAAGCTCATTTAAAAATAATTTGTATGGGTTTGACCTATAACCATGGATTTCGAGAAACCTATGTGTATAGATCTAAAAAACCATATAATCATAGTTTTACAAAAACCAGGGATATATGTGACAATTTCAATCTTGTAAAAATAATTTTAAAAAAATATGGGTATTAGTTCCCATTCATTCCCTAAACCCACAGTTTTGGGAAAACCATCAGAATATGGTCATTTTATATAACCAATACACATTGAAATAAAAAATGGTGCAGTATTTTATGTTGAGGATCAAGTTAATGATGGAAATTGATGATTTATTATATTATATCCTTGTAACTCTTATGGATGGTTAGATATTTTAATGAATTCAATTTTATAATGACTATTATTTATTATTAATTGGGTTATAATATAATAAGATTATATAGGTTCATGTTGAATGGTTTAAGGATATCAATGATTGATAGAATGCATTAGAACTATGAAATTTTAATTATTTCCCTACACATCATCTGAATGTATATGTAGTCCAATAATTATATGATAACTATGACAATGATATGCTATAATTTTTCCCTTTTCTATCACCACTAGAAAATAGTAATTTTATATTACAATGAACATCACCCTTGTTACTTAATGATATTTTCAGATAATTTTGATGAATTAAACATTTATCCATTCCCTCTCAAATATATTTATGGGTTATGGGATATTGATAAAACATGATATTGAGATTAATGATGATTCACCTGATGATTGGCAATCTTTTTCTCTTATAATTTTAGTATCTCGGTCAAAATTGAACCACAGTACCAATTGGAGTTTTAATTTATAGAATTGGGTTTGAGGTACACTAGATATCAAAATGTGCTTTCACCCACATATTTGTGTTGAGGAGGACTGGACATTGAGCAACATATCAAGTGTTATATGGGTATAGAAACATTTCATCAGAAACATCGAACAATGTGTATATTTAGAATCATCTTGGGTGAATTTATAAAAATAAGATAGATGATATTATATTATATTATATGAAATTTATTACACAACTACCATCCACATAATGGAATGATGAGTCCCATCATTTAAAGTGTATTTTTTGGTAATTTTTATATGGAACGAGTGTTATGATAAATAATCATATTCTATAGGGCTTATCACTTTGGTATCCTTACTCCTCTCGAGGAACTTAAGGTTTGGATCATAATATAGTAAGGATGAGAGTCATGGTATTCAATAATCATTAGCGGGAGTTTATTTATGATGACCAATCTTATTATGGTATTCTGAAAATGAGATGAAAATATATTTACTCTTATAAATATTTTTATTTCATAATCATAATGAATGATATATCAGTGTATATTGAGAAGTGTTTAGTATGAATCTTTTTATGATAGATAAATAAATTTGTTTGATATATTTTTTTACACACCATATTATTAATGCCTGTAGATATTAGATGTCATTGGGGTTGACTAAGAAGACATATTTTTATTGACTACTTTATAAATATATTCTTATTTATACATGTAATGTATAAAATATAGAACTAATCCCTCAAATAGATCACCAATATATATTATTTTACTATGTAACTTTTTTTTAAATTTATCTAGATATGAAAGTAGTAGAATTTATATAATAAAATTTCATGATAATATAAATAAATATAATTGACAAAAAAATATTAATGAATTCAATGAAAAAGACATAAGGAAGTTAGAAAAATGTTCCTGTGTATTAATGTTTACAATATAAAAATATTGTCATTATTGGAAAAATAATATTGTTAATGATATTTCATGAAAAGAATATTTGTTATATGTTTTTATGGTAAATAATGGAGTAGACTATGATTCCATTACCTAATATGATGGTATCCCTCCAGAATGAGAAAATAATTCAGAAAAAGATAGTGTAACAATGGTTGTACTTTAGAATTCATAGCGCTCATTTTATTAAAGATACATGGCCTTTCAGTCATGATATCATTTATTCTTAAGTTGTTCTTGTGTTATTTGTTTAATAATCAAATCTCAACCAATAAACATATTTTACATTTATTCAGAAATATTTATTTATTTACCAAAAACTATAACATATAAGAAAACCCATTTCTTTTGCATGCCTTAATAGTCCTTTATTGTACATCATCATTATAGTTCAACATTAAAATTTAATATAGTGTGATGATGAATGGATTTAAAATTATTAAAAAAATTAAAAAATTTATTAGTATTTAAATAGAATGATATAACATATTCTAAAAAATTTAAATATTAGTCAAATATAAGAGTCAAATAATTAGAATGGCTAAAGTACTGAGGATTTCGTGTATGAAAAGATTACTTATTTAAAAGTAAGAGTAATTTATTAAAACGGATTATAAAAAGTGATGTATGAGTAATACCCCTAGAATACGAGTCTACAATTGGTGTATTGAAATTAAAAGGTACAAAGGAAAACATTTAGACAACATCCATAATAGATTTCTTCAAGACATCATATGCCACATGGCTGACCTCACATTAAGCATGTGTCCGATTAAAATGAAGATAATTGGAATCTTACAGTCCAGATAGATATTATTGGAGAATTATCTATATAATATTTCTTACTCTAACCGTAAAGTATTCCACAAAATGTATTAATTTTAATTAAACAAAAATGAACTTCTACCCAATGTGAATGAAATAATTAAATTTTATAATCATCACCCAACGGTCTACCTGATATGAAATCCCCTTTCCAATGTAATTATAATAAAATAACTTAATTTTTTTAATGATTTCAAAAATAGAAAACTACCACCAAAAGATACCAATTCATAAGAAACTATTCCATCAACATTCATAGTGATCCTTGTTATAATTGATGTAATACAACACATGGACATTATAACAATTTCTATTATTGTTTGGTAAGTTACATGAAGAAAGTATAAATTATGTAAGTTAATGATTTATTTATCAATAAAAAACCTCTATATTTGGTATATCACTTTTACTTCCCCCCATATCACAATAAAATCCACATTTATGGAATCTATTTGGAAACAAAACTCTACTTAATTCTTTATATTAAATCCGTTGTTCATAACTACTACATTATCTTCCATGAGAGAATTCAAAAAACCATAAACATGGAGAATAGATCACAAAATAGGAGGACATAATGCAAATCACAAATATTTAATTATAAATAGAATGGAGAAAATATTTATGTAGATAAACAAATAAAAAAACTATTTTCATGTAATTAATAAATATTCATACAGTGTACCTCATCCATCATTTATAAATAATTATATCATTAGAATTACATGACCTCAATAAATCACTATTGAAAATTCAGTTATTTTCAATTTTCTACTATTTTGTTTCACATAGTTGACTAAAAAGACTATTTTGTTATGAAAATATCACTCATTCAAAATAATAATTTTAGTGATCAAAATTTTTAATGGATTATAATTTCTCAAAAATTATTTTCGTGACACAACATACATAGTGGAGAAAAATAATTATTAAAATAGAGTGTTGATTACGTCAAATATAAACTAGGTTCAAAACACTTATTTATGATGACAATTTTATTTTATAGATATGATTGGAGAATAAGTCTTATTTTTAATGAAATTGTCATTCCCTTACAAATATACAAGGAACCCTTGACTTAATATTAAAAAAATGGCCATTACATCTCAAATTGGGTTAGATAGAATATTTTTTTGAATGGAATGGTCATGCCGTGAAAGTGCAATTTTTTATAGAATAGTTGTTTGATAACATAAGATTCTTTATTTGAATGATTATGTCCATAAAAAATAGTATAGATGCAGATTAAATTTTAAGGACTACGTCCATGAAATATAGTTAGGATTAAGATGGAAAATAATTTATGAAGATTTATTTTTGTGACAAATGGACACTTTATAGAAAACACCCTTTGGAAAATACTTAATCCATCCAAAATAGTTCAATAATCCAATGTTTTTTGATTTAAGGATATATATTACAAGGCTTATAGAATCATATAAATTATAAATAGTTCTTTTTTTACAAACATCCAGTTCTAAGAATATTTCTATCTCAATTAAATATATTACTCAAGGGAATTACTACTCAGATCACAAGTTGACCAATTCCAGTCCAACTATTAGTTTAATTTTTTTAAAAAAAATTATATAATTGTTTTCAATTTCATGTATTTATTTTATTATCACATTTTTTTAATTGATAGAAAATTTATATTAGTTATAGTTTTATTATCTTTCCATATCACCTTATTAGTGTTTTTAATTATAACATTTTATATTTTGATGTAAGAATGTTTTTATATAAAAATAATTTGTTTTTATAAGTTAATATCTTTTAGAAACATTATGAATAATATTTTTGCAAAATAATAATAATAATTTGTAATTATTTTATTTAATTTAATTCAATAAAAAATACAAATATAATATATATTTATAAAATATTATATATATTAAAAATTTAAAAAAAATTCAGAGAAATTAATATGAAATTACAAAATTGTAGTTTAGTAATAAAAAAATTACACAAAAATAATAAATATTATTCTCTACAAAAAGATAATAATAAAAACAAATATAAATTGATGGAATTAATAAAAAATAAAAAATAATGCTCATTAATTATAATAATGTACTAAAAAATAATATTCTTTTAAAATTCTAAAAAAATAATAGATAATATAAATTTTAAGTGTAATAAAAATCCATTAAGTCAAGAACTATAATATATAGTTACTAATTATTTTAAACGCACTTTACATAATAAATAGAATTAATTTTTTAAATAATAATATATATAATAATATCACAAATACTTTTCAGATATACTTATTTTTAAATTATGTAAAATATTACTACTCAATAAATATTATTTAAGAGTAAATTATTTGTATATATATAAATACTATAAAATTATTATTTAATTATTCAATATATTTTATATGAGAAAAAATAATGAAACTAATATAATGTAAGAAAATTTGAAATTATAAAATTTAGTTAATATTTTTTATAAAATACATATTACATAATTTAAATAATAATAATTATTTATTTTATTAAATATTATTATGAGTTATTTAAAATTATTTAAATTAATAAATAATTAAAAATAGTATTAAAAATAAGAAATATAATTAAGCTAATAAAAAATAAAATATACCATAATATGATTTTATTATAAGTTATACAAAAAAAACTATGAAGTGTATTATATATTAATTAGATATATAGTAATTAATAATAAACAATATATTATAATATAATGCTAAAATATCAATTTGTAATACTAAATTTATGTAAAATATTTAATATTTGTTACAACTTTGAAAAGTAATAAGAATATAAATAATTTAATATAAATATATATTATAGATGGTTTTAATGAATATAGATAATCAATTATTTTCCACTTGATAAAAATATCATTATGATCACCCTTGGAGACTTGATGATATTCATAAAAAATCACATTGATATGGGTTTTTAGTGTTAGAGGTATATTTCAATTTGTAATGGTTATTACCATATACTATTCCACTAGGCCAAAATTAATCAAAAAAAATTGGCCCACATCTCAGTCTTTAATAATCATGGTCTCTTTAGAGTTCAAGATTAAGATACTCTAATTGATTAGAATTTGGATAAAAAATTACATTATCTAACTATGGATTAAGATTAAGTGCCATAAGTAATTTTACTGCCAACCTATAATCTTAATGAAAGAGGTTTCAATTGTGGGGAAACCAATTAAATTTGAAAAGATAAAAAAAGGGTTTAGTAATTACAATAGAATTTTAGTTAACATATACATTTTTACTCCACTCATTGATGTTGTGTTTTTATCCCCCTATTAATTCTATATATAGCCACTAATAGGGTATGAGTAACTGTCCAGTTTTTTTTAAAAAATAACAATGCATTATAAATTTTATTGAAATATGAAAATATAATTTTTCATGAATCAATTAAAAACGAGGGGTTATGTGATTGAACACTGCAATTTAAATAAGCCTACTATTGAAAGTAATTTTGATATATCTGGTATGCAGTAGGGTTAGAAGATATGAAAACTGGGTAAGCATAATGGAATACCTGCAAAATATACGGATGCTTCTAAATAAAATGGTTGAAAGGGGAGATATTTTTGAGGTATAGTGTGTCCTATACTGGTATCTGAAATGATCCAGAGTTCTTCAAGGATAACATATTCTATCATGGAATCTGCATCTGACATTCACTGAGATACTGTGAATTTTTGTACTATTGAACCTGATAAAAACTTTTTTGTGAATTATGAATCTTCAAATTTGGGAGGTAAGTCTACCTAGGATGAGATCATGGGCAAGGTTGATATAGATAGTTAATCTTAGTCTAATACTAAAAACATTATTGGTGTTATTTATATGTCATATGGGAATTGAAATGGAGAGAAACCACTAATCATGGATGGATCCATTCCAATGTAGAGATTTTGGGAGTAGATGACTACCCCATTTTTTCATACAAAAGAAATTCTATACTTCTTTAGAAGAACAGAGGCTATGATAGGTGAGGCTACAGAAAATACATACCATTATTTACAATTTAATCCAATAGGAATCATTGGGTTCTAGTTTTTTTGATCAATATGATGTAAATTGACAAGCCCCTTTAAAGGCCACTCACCTCATGAGACAAGCTTTGATTACATTTCCGAATGGAGCGATAGGGACACTTAATCACCATGCTTATATATTTAGGAATTAGGACTGATTCATCTAATAAATTAATCAAAAGGCCCGACCCTATAATAATAAGCTTCTATAGTTTCTAAAATAAATACATCACAAGATATGGAATAAGAAAGGGGTTTTCCTAACATATTTTCTATGTTGGATTAACCCAATTAACATGAATATGATAAGATCTACACTGAGAATCATGTGAATAATATTTTTTTTGATAAAATATATTAGTCACCCCTCTATAAGGTATTGATAATAATAATTAATTTGATAATAACTTCTGGATGAATTTCCATGTGAAAATTTCAACCCAAATTTTCTCAGATGGGTATTAATCAATGGAAAAAATCATTAAAACTCAACAGGAATATATTAGTGATCCTATTCTGAAATAGTGGAATAGGAACTCACCCATGGTGGTTCATAAGGGCACACTCATAGATGATTACCCTCATAAAGTTCCTAGTATGATGAATCCAAATGCCAGGATGTATGATTAAAGCCACATCCAAGATCTCCAAAAAACCTAGGGGATTTCAAGGATCTCTATAAGAACCGGGATAATCTCAATGGGTTGAAAATGTGACTTTGGATATAGTTGATCATAACTATTAGAGTCCTTCCCAAAGGATGATAGGTCATCCCATAACAACTTGAGGTTGACCTCGAGGTAGGGGAGGAAAACAAAAAATGGAAAATTATCATTTGTATCTACCAATTGTGTTTGGGTGGGATTGTTGTGCCAAAATCCCTAACATTGAAACCACTATGTATCCTTTGTACATTACTTTTTGCAAATATATATTTAGGAATAAGAATTCTTGGAAACATAGACTCGTCTATTAATATATATAATTATAAATAAAAAATAAATAGTAATTATAGATTAAAAAATATAAAATATAAAAAATCCATAAAAAAATATTAAAAAATTAAATAATAATATTTAAAAAAAATTGAGTGACATAAAAAAATAAAAACATAGGCCATAATTATTGTTTTTATAATTTACACAATAAATAGTATTATTTGTATTTCTTAACAAAAAATAACTTATATTGACTAAAACTCTAAACAAAGTTATTTTTCAAGTAAAAAACTAATTTCACACAATATATTATTTTAAATCAGTAAAAATTTGTTATATATATATATACTAAAGAAATAATTATTAAACTGAAATAAAATATAATTTATATTAAACCAATAAAACAAGAAAATTAATATTAAATTTGTATAAATTAATAATTATGAGTAAAAATAGATAATGAATAATGAAAATACACAAAACATAATAATAATAATAAATAATTTTTTATAAATTATTAGAAAATATATAAATTTATTAAAAATATTAAAATATTAGTAATAAACTACAAATTATTAAATTTAATATAGTAAACAAAAAATGATTAAAAATAACTGTGATTTTAACAAAAAATATAGTTAATAAATTTTATGACTTATTGAAATTTATTAAAGTGTATTTTAAATATCAAAGTATATTATATTGTGTTTTATGAATTATTATATAGAACAATTATATAATAAATTAGACATGTATTTTTTTCAAGTATTTCCACATAAGGATGAGTTATTTTCAATGGTAAAAATAATGTCCATCACAAGAGGTTCTATTTCTTGTTAATTTATGAATCCATAACTTATTTTGATATAGTCATTGACAAATAAAAAACAATTAATATCAATAAATAAAAGAATCATATAAATTATAAACAGCAATAAAATTTACGTAAATTTTATTTATATTTAATTGAATATATTATATTAAAATATTCTATTTTGTTGATAACCTTCATTCAATATATTATAATCATACTATTTTTTTTAATTTTCATTTTTATACTATAATTAATTTATAAAATTATATTATTTTTATGATACAATTATTATTAAAATAATAAAAAATATTGTGGTTTTAATAAAGATAAAATAAAAATATATATCAAAAAATTATTAAATATTCATTTAGTAATGATAAATTACATAATTTTTATTGACATTTTATATTAAAATCTAATTACTTCTATTTTTTTAGAAAACTTTAGTCCTTATAAATAAATTCCATTATTTATTACATGATTATGATTAGATTAGTCCTCATAGAATGCTACATGGTTATAGTATAAACCCTATATAAATAGAGACAGTAATAATGTTTATATCATTTACATCATAAAATTTAAAAAATTTTGTTAGATGGGATATATATATTTTTTGTAATAAATGTGATTCAATGTTATTTGAAAATTATGATCATGTTTTTTAATCTATTTCATTATTGTTTTTGAAGAATATTTTGTTTTTTTCTATCAACATCTTGAATGTAATTCAGAATAAAATGTTATTTGTTTTTGTTTTATATACATCTGAGTTGTAAAATTTAGTAAATGTTATTTTTATTCAGTTATTTCCAGACAAATAAATAGACAAGAATATTTTGAATATCAAGTTCTAACAATCTCAATTATCTAATTTATTGAATTCTATTGAGTAGAAACTAAGACCTATATAAAAATAATAAAATAAGAATCAATTATAAATAATATTTTACATTGAAAACATATTTCATTATTTAAAGTAATTCATTGTTTAAATATATATATATTTTAAATATTTGATTCCCAAAGGAAATACACTACCTATAATTTTCTATTAATGTATGATTTTGGTCTATAAATTTTAAAATGCATATCATAAGATCTATGCATGTTTAAATGATTTCATATTATATTATAGTGAATATGAGCCGTTAGTGAATTATATAATATATAAGAACTTGAGGTATAAATAGGCGCACCGTGTTATGTATATAAACATTCCAATTAAACATTTTTTGTATTTTAAAATTACACCAATATTTCATCATCACTTTATATCACAAAAATAATCTACTTTTATGAAATGGAATAAACACAATTTTTATATAAAAATATTATTAAATAACCATTATAATGGTGATTTATAAAAATTCATAGATCAAGTGGACATGTATTTTTCTTTATAATGTCTTAATATATGATTATGTCTTTCTATTTTTGGTTTATAAGCATTCTGTTCTTATAAAGTAAATATTCATGTTATCCTATTTTCAAAACACATTATAACATATATTCTTATATTTTGATAATGAAACCACATATAAATATGGTGTTATTAATTTCAAGATATCAATAAAGAATATCAATTTTTATTTGGTTCCACTGATTGAGGTGTTAAATGTTATGTTGAGTAATGATACACCAACATAATGTAAGGACTTAACCATAATCATTATACATTATAGTGTTATTATAATAAAATTAACATTATTAAATTTTAAATGATATTTTTGGTTTATATTCCATGAACTGGGTAATATATAAAACATTAAAACTAAAATATTTCAATACTAAAGCTTCTAATCAATATTCATTTTATTAGAAACACCAATCTTATTAATGTAAAACTTTGGTACTTTTCATGCTTAATCATCAAAATTATTCACATTACCACAAATATATTCCTATTCTCCCATAAATCAAATGTAAAAACATTTAAAACTTATTATGAGATAAATATAACATTAAGATACATAATAAAAGGGAAAAATAGTCCAGTAATAAATCCCCAAAAAAATTCATAAAAACGCACACTTTTATTTGGAAAAAAGAATAATCGTTTCAAAAAGGTAAACATATTACCATTTCAAAATCGACTAATTTTCATGAGAACTCACTTAATATAACATAAAACATAAATAGGTAACTTGGGACATCATTTTTAAAATATCTCTATAATATGGTGTTTCCAAAATGGAAGACCACTAACTCTGGAATACCTAATTCATTGGAGGTTATCACTAATTAATAAAAATTACACATATAAAAAGGGAAATTTTAATTGAATGTAACCATCTTAACGTTTATGGTAATATTATTAATATTAATGTGACATTAATGTGGGGAATTCAATTCATTATTTATGTGTAATAAAGACATTATTTTTTGAAAAGGTTCATTTAAATGTTATTTTTAAATGATTGTTCCTTAGAAATATCATATCATTGAAGATATCAAGGATCAAGAAAATTAATTAAGTATATTCTATATAAATAAATAAATAACAAGTGGAAATAATGGTTAAGATTATAAAATTTAATATTATACATAATATGAGAAACTCTTTATCATGGAAGTTGATATTTAACATAGATAATGGAAATTAGGTTATAAATACCATTACGTCGCATCAAATTCCATTTAACATGTAAAAACACCATTATAAATTTCAATAGAATATTATTAACTCATTGTAGAACTATATTAATATTTTTAATATCTTATTTTATGATTTTATATCATCTTATGACCCATTCATTACTAATATTGCCTTATTTTCATGGTTTTGGGTGTTTCAATTTCATTGTTTCAGGGTCAATTTTACTGGTACAAAATTATTGATGTTATTATAAAATAAAATTACAACTCCAAATGTAGAATGAAATTGTGATAATAAACATCCATTAGTAATGATTTATCTATATATACATTTTATTATGTACATTATGGTGATTCATTATTTGAAATGTTATAGACAAATGTTTATTTTATTTTGGTGGGTTTTTTGAACATAACAACATTGATTTGTGTTATTTAATATTATATGTGTATATTTATTACATAACATGAAACATTTCATAATATTACAATTTAAATATTATTTTACTAGAATAAAACTTTTATTAAAATCCAAGATGGCAGTAATGGGAAACTAAAAATCCTTATTCACAAAGTTGACAAAAAGATAAAATTTGTACAATATTTTAATTTCGTTGAATAAGTGTGGGTAAAAATCTAAATTGATATGTGATATTCCATTAGAAACATAATTCAAAATTATATAAATTATTATTGTGATATCTATCTTTGATGTATGAAGGTTTAGGGGATAAAATTGTTGAAGAAAACAAATTAAGATAAGAACATTGATAAAATTTTCTCTTGAATATCACATCCTTGACAGTCACTTAAGAACCATGGATTTGGTCTATTGGTGATTCTAGATGAAATAGTTTGGGAGGAGAGTGAGGAGGAGAGGTTTGTTTTGATATTTGAGGAGATTCATGGCTTGTGAGGTGAAATAGTGCAGTGATAATAGTTATTTATACTTTTCGAGGGATGGGTTAATGTTATTTAATAATGATTTTGTTATAACTAAATCCAACCCCATTGAGTTTTATTTATTTTCCAAGAATTTGGATAACAATTAATTTTTTATAGGATGGTTACGGTTAATAAATACCTCAAATAACCATTAAATTTTATATATTTTTTTAAATTTAATCCTTTCTCATTTAACAATAACCCATTTAATTTTTTAAATTATACCCTGGAAAAATTATTTCTTAACCGTGTTAACATTTTTATACATAAAAATAAAAAACGACCATACTACATATTTTTTCAATTATGATAATAAAATTTGATTCCATTTTACCAATTTAAATTCACATAATTTCTTAAAGTATATTTAAAATTAATGCCATAAAAAACCAAACAAATGTTCTTTTAGTATGAAAACTTCAAAAAATTGAAATGTTTATATATAAAACATTAATTTGAAAATGAATCCAATTACCAAACTAGATTTTTTCACATATAATTGATATAATTGAACATTTAAACCAATTTAAAATTTAATATAACTATAATATTAAATTATACAAGAAATAAGTTTTAGAGTAAAATTTATTATTTTTCCTTATTCATCCAAAAATTATTCTTCTCCAAAAAACACCTAAATTTATCCCTCATATAATTTTGTAATTATTAATTCAAAAAAATATTATATTTTATCAAATAAATTTATAAATTTTTGAAAACTTAGTTTTAAAAGAGTGGCTCTATTAAATGGAAAAAAATGACCATTTAGTTTAAAAAAATCCGTGCTGTTAGAGATATTTATTTACTTCTAAAAATACCTTTTTCGAAATCTCACAATTGAATAAGGTTAAATAAGACATCCATTTGAAATTATACAATGGAATCAATGATGTTCAGTTATGATAACACATTCTAAGGTTCTATATATGAAAAACATGTAAATTGAAGAGAAAACTATCAATCATGTACAAATGGAGAGTGATAGAGAACATGTTCATGAGTATGTCAATAACCAAAAAAACATAATTCTTGGATGGGGTAAAAGGTCATTTAATTCTCAGTATGAAAAGAAAATGGATATTGTATTTTTAAATAATTTTCCTAAAATATAGGAATTATTTTACTACATAGGAATCATACTTACATGAAAAGTATAATTTCATCCATTAATATATTTCCACCAAAATATCATATTTTCTTTAATTAATGATCAATGAAGATAAATTTTTCATTCATTGAGAATCAGAATCAACCTCTACGAATCATAATATCCATAAAAGAATAATTATCTATTCCTCCTCTATTTTGGCATTAACCAAAACAAAAACAGTTATTACAAGATAATATAATTACCTAAATTAATAATCATTTATATGAAAAAAAATTTATAAAAAATATAGTAATTTTAAAATATTAACATATTTTATTCTATAAATAAATGTCCATAAAAGCCTTCAAAATATTATAGAATAAAATTAAAAACCCAAATATATAAAAGTATTTGATCACATAGTCTTTAAGGATAACTTTTATTATTATTAAAATATTAATATTAAAAACTCTTAAAGCCACATGCAAAATTTTAATTTCCCAAATCATATAATTATTATTATATACATACAATTTCAATATAAAATTAATCCATATAAATCATATATTCTTCAAAAATATAATTCATCATTTACTTATCAATGAAATCCCCTTGTATATGGTTTTACATTATCTTATAATTTCCCAAAATAGTGAACTTCATTCAAAATATCATTGATCACATAATCCCTAAATCAAATTCCATTCTTATGTATATTATTATTATAAAAAAATGATCCAAAAATGAAATTAACCTTTATCAATAAAATATTTAAAAATATAAATTTCATTCATAGAAATTTATCACATATGCCTGCGATAGGAGTTTCGCCATTTTTACTATTTGATTGTTGGTTTATTCCCATGGCCTTTCCAGAATAAATTCTTTTCATAGAGTCTATCAAACATTTATTTTGGAAACTATGTTAATATTACCCTTTTATCATTCCTAAATAGTGGGAAACATCCCCAAATATAACATTATTATGGTAACCATTAATAGTTATCTCAAACCATTCATTTTGTATCCCTAAAGGGAGATAACACCTAATTAACTCAATATAAATGATCATATAAACCCCAAATGTTATCCATAACATTTTAAATTATGTCCAAAAAATAAACTCATTGTAACTAAAATAATCTTCTTCTAATTATAAACATATGGGTTACATATACACCATAAACTTATCTAAACTCGATAAATGTCTACCTAATTTTTTCCATTACATAAAACATAAAAAGATGGGTTCCTAATACATTAATCAAATGATAATCTTTTGAACCACATCAGGCTCTTTGGAGATGTCATATCTTCTCCAGATGACCCACCATATTATATAATAGAAATAAATTACTCTTTTTCACCTTCTTTTTTCCTAATTTGATGATTTCTATCCTATGAAACAAACAAAAATCATGAATTAGCATAATTAACTGACTCATCTAAATTAAAACACCCCAGCATTGGATGGCCATCTGCTACCCCATCCTTATGTTGATCATATCTTTTTTATTTATAGTCACGAATAATGTGAACAAACTGAGTATATTGTAAACACTTCCCAGGTCATAACCAGCATTTCTAGAAATGTTGCCTTCCATACTTGGATTATTTCGGGGGGATACCTACATACTTCTAAATTGAATACTTCTCAATTTCCATCAACATTTATCATTTCAAACACTTTTCATCACATGGCCCATAAGTGTTGGAAAAAAATGTCATTTTTTTCATCATAATGAACCACCTTCTCATATATTTTAAATTATCATGACAGAAATTTTGATTATATAATTGGTTTCAATCCTAAGTAAAATCTCGTAATATTTATATCATTCTTCTGAATAAAATTTGGAACATACATCGCCATTAATGAGATATTTTTTTCATAAACGGCCACTGAATCATCTTCTTTATACTTTAATTTCATTAATTTTATATCCACCATATACAGAAATTGTTTGGAGAAATATTTCTCTATTAAGATATTATTAAATGTTTCTTAGTCCACGTAATCAATTTAATCTCTCTCTCAAGTTATCTTAACCAAAGAACACCATCGGTTAACTTCACCATAAAAACTGTAAATGAAAGGAGTTTCCTTTTGATGTTACGGATATTCCATGACTTCCAATATCTTCTCCAGGTCATTATTCCATTTATTGTCTACTGTTGGGTCAGATGATCCACAAAATGATGGGGGATGTTGCCTCATGAAACGATTGACTATAGATATGTTCCGTTTGTGGAAGGATAAGTTATTATCTAGAATGGATACAACCACAATTTTGATATTTTGTCAATGAAGATTTCATGGAAACAAGCTATATTTTTTCAATTGTGACCTTCTCGAGTTGATGATTTCGAATGATATATTACTTATGGTTTCTTCCCACTAACATTTCCATAGTTTCTCTCACGAAAACAATTGTGACGAGTAATATTATAGATGGAAAAAAATGAAAATATTTAAATTCATTTTCATTTTATCTTAACACTATGTTTTCCTCATTCAATGATAGTTATTAACATTTTCATAACCACAAAAATTTTCTAAACCTTCCTCTTGTATGAAATGTAAATACTCATCATTAAACCTTACATATTATTGTTATTTTATACTAGAAGTCACATTATTACATTTACAAGAATTTTTTTGATCTAGAGTTTTAATGAATTTTTTCATCAATAACACAATACAACTCAAATAAATAAATGTATAAAATTCTACAAAATATAAATTTTATTTCATAAAGAAAATATTTTTTAAATAAAACATTGTTTTTTCTCTGGCTCAATATTCACAATTCCCCCCATATTTATCCATGTCTCTATTCTCCCTTAAATAAAATGAATATAATTTAAAACAAGGGATGATCGCTAAATAATATTAAGGGACATAATTGATGGGAAGATGTTTTTATAGTAAAATCCCCATAAATAATTTTCATATAATAATACATATTGACTCGAAAAATGGAATAATAATTTTTAAATTGATCAATATAATGTCTTTTTAGAATAAACCTATTTTTAAGAAAACCTAGTAAAAAGCGTGTGAAATATAAATAGGAGACATGGGAAAATATTTTATAAATCACTATTACAAAGGGTGTAAAAAATGGACAACCTCCAATTATAGAGTTCCAAATGCATTGGAGTTTATCATGTAACCACTAGTCCTTTTTTTATCGATGAACCAACCATTATTATTTTATCACATAAATGAATGTAACTTATTTATCATGTGACCATCCATCATTGGTTTATCACATAACAACTTATCATTATATTTTTTTTATGAACCTTATCAAAAACATAAATCATGAAATATTTCATTATAAAAACAATCTTTTTTGAAATTTAAATTTAAATTTTAAAACCACTCATTTTGTAAAAAAAAAATTTGCATGTACAATGGAAACTACATTACTTTAAAGTATCTGTATAAATTTATAACAAAAAGATTAAAAATATTAAATCAACTTGAAATAGGAAAACTATATGCATTCCAAATATGTAAGAAAATATTTTATTTTAAAAAGCATATTTGAAAGTGTATTTTTAAAAGGGAATCCCTTACAAATTTTGTATCACTGAAGTGATCATACATTTTATGCTTAAATTAATTATAGTCACTCCAAATCCAAATAAAAAAATTGTAAATACATTATAATTAAATAAAAATTCATTTCCCACATAATCATAGGAAGACATTATCAATGAAGTGAGTTTATCCCAAAGAATGGAAGATGGGTTAATAATTCCTCTACCTCACATTATATATATTAAAACCTGTAGAAACCTCCTTTGTAATTGGTTAGAAAAAGTCATTATATCATTTTGATACTATATTAATTTTTATAATACATTTTATAATGATTTTATAAGATATTATGACCCATTCGTTAATAATATTTCATTATATTCATGGCTTCAATTATTTTCATTTCACCCTCTTATGGTTGGTTTTAATTCTATAAAATTGGAGATGCTCATATAAAATGTAATAGAAAATCATGATGTGAAATGATATAATATTAACGATATTATTGAATTTTTAATGGTCCCATATACAATTTCGAATTATTTCATGAGGATTATCCATTAGATAAAATACTAATGAAAAATGTTAAGATTACTTTGGTGTTTTTTATAGAACATCAAGAACTAGATTCATCTTATTTATTATTATATGTTTATTTTAGATCTAGAACATTAAACATGTTATAATATAAATACTTAAATCATATTTAACTAGAATATATCATTTCTTAACATATATAAAGGCGATAAATGGAAATTTAAAAATAATTATTCACGGGGAGGTTAAACTGACATAATATGGACAATAGGTTTATTTAATATAATAATAGGGGATGTGAATTGAAATGGTTATGTGATATTACATTAAAAATGTTACACTCCATTATTTTCATGATCCAAATTTTATCATGCCATGACGTATGGATAATGTTTGGATAAAATCTAAGAATAAATGTTGTTAAGAGAGGTACTTCAAGAAAATAACATCTTGGATATCAACTCCTTAAGAGACAATTTAGGACATTTAATTTGATATTTTTTGTGTGAATAGAAGCACTAGAGTATTTTTAGAGTGAGGAATAATGGTTTGGAGAGTGATTTTATGACCTTCAAGGATTTTAACCTGAATTGGGGTTCCAAGGAATGGTATTTATACTTTTGAGGGGATGAATTTAAGTAATTAAATAATTATTAATTTATAATTAAATCCAACCATATTGTGGTGGAATTAATTTACTCAAAATTGTATGAAAATTAATTTTTTAGAGCCTGGTTAGGGTCAAAAAATATCTCAACAATCCATTATATTTTTTATTTTTTGGTATTTTTTTCCTTTCCATTTTTAACATTATCTTGTTTCATTTTATACTTATTCCTATTTTAATAATCATTTCACCATGGTAACTATTTTATACCTAAATTATAAAATTACCTTAAAAACTAATTTGTAAACTTATTACAAATATAGAACCCATTTTATGAAATTAAATTCACAGAATTAGAAAAATTATATTTAAAATTAATTCTAAAGACACAACGAAAAGGCCGATTTTTAAAGTGAAAAGGTCAATTTTTTAAACGATTTAATATAAAATTTCACTGTTAAACTTATTAAGAAGACCTAAATTTTATTTATAAATGTATAATTTAACTAATTATATACTAAAAACAATTTAATTTTAAATTTGAGAATAAATTTACATTATAGAAAATAAAGTATTCAATTAAAAAAAATATATTTCTCTAAAAAAATATCAAAATTTCACAATAAGCTAATTTTGATATCCAAAATTTTAAAATAATTTCTATTTTAGAAAATAAAATTTATAATGTGTAAACATTTAGTTTTAAAATAGGTGTTCCATTAAAAGTTAAATATATTTCACATTAGAAATTTTTTTTTATGAATAAAATTTTACTTATTCTTATATTAAGAAAATAAAACATATTAGAATAATTTAATACAATTATTTTAAATATATAAAGTATATATTTTATCATTATATTTCACCAATATTTTTTAATTTAATTAATTAAGAATAAATATAATTTTTTGAATAAAAATAGCTTTTTATAAAATCAAATTCTTTATATTCAATGGGGTTTTTTAATTTATAATTAATTGTTATCCAAGGAATTCATCTCACATCACAGGTAAACTATATTTTCATAATTTTTTTCATCTCATGTATTCACGTTATTCCAATGGGTATGTGATGACATCCACATGTAAATTATAATATATTTTAATTTTTGATGGTTGATATGTAGTTTCTTCTATGATATTGAGCATAGTGTATCCTTTTTAAATACCATGTTGTTACACAAATTATATATTCATAGACAAAAATTTTATATAAGAATTCTCATTAATATATAAAATCATTGAAGTGAATAATATTCTATTGAGATAGAGTAAACATGGTCCAAAATACGAACTATATTATGTGAATGAATAAAAAGAATTAATTCCTATGAGTGGAATGAAATAATTTTTTTTTAGACATTCATCATAGATTTCTTCATTCTGATCATCCTTTCCAATGAAATAAAAATAAATTTAAAAATGGAATAACTTAAATAGTTGGAATTGAATCGTTTTTATTTTTTATTTAATTCAAATATATCAAATCATCATCACATAATATTATTTTTAAAATAACTATAAAACAGTACAAATAGATGGCTTTTGGATAGATCATAAACAGATATTGTGAATCTTTTATTGTTAAATTGGTGATTTTTTTGATCCATCACATTTTATGTGTAATATATACAATAAATAAATTTTTTAATAACATATTCTATAATGTTTTGGAAACCTTTGAAAACACTAAATATAAAATAAATTCATTGTTATATGATGCCCAAATTTTCATTGATCCCAAACTTGTGTTTGTATAAGAATATATCTCAAAATATAAGAAATCCAATTTTACATTTTTGGAATTTTAATAAAAAGATGTTATTATTATATTGATGGGTTGTATATTATAGGTCACAAAATGAGTATGTGTATTTTATTTCCTATTTTATTAGATATGAAAATATTTCATGGTAAAAAATACCTCGTTTTTTTTCTCGTTGAAATAATTATTGTACATTTCATTTATAGGGCTAGAGATTTCATTTTTTTGGAATATTTTTTGCACAACATAATAAATTTTTATATTTATATAGAAATAAATGATTATGAGACACTTAGTATTCCATAAAATGTTATATTTATAATTTTATATAAATTGGAAAAAAAATTCTAGAGGTTATTAAATAAACTAAAATTTAATGTAAAATTTTCTTTATGAGGAAAAACAAGGATGGATAGTACAGTTCTAATGGATATTTCCTTAATACAGACAATTAAAAAAATTTCCAAAATTTTTTATGTAATATGGAATCAGTTGAACATAAAATTTGAAAATCGTACATGAAGGAAAAAATTCAAATTTCTGACATTCTTATTTTTCATCTGAATAACCTATAAAAAGTAACTGAATGAGTCTATATGAGGGAAATGATTATAATTTCATAGAAAATATATTTTTAGTATATAATCACCTCAAGGATGGTTTTGGCAGGAATCATGAATAATTGAATTCATATGATGAACAAGATAGAGCACATATATATGTTCTACTCAATTAAGATGAAATAAATTAGTATTAATGTGCTACTTTCACCAATTATTATTAAATATGATTAATAACTAAATTTATATTAATTATTTTTATTATTATATTCCTATAATTTGAAATAAAATTTCAAAAAAATTACATTTGTTACTCTTGAAGAATGTAAATAATATAATTTTTTCTATTACTTACAAAGACATTAAATTGAAATAGGCTACTTTTGGACATTTGAAATCATTATTTTATTTTATCTTCTAATATTTATCATTTATTTTTTAGTTATCACAAAATAATGAGAAACTTTATAGTCTATTATGTTCATTGTGTAACCCACAATCCAAATTATTAATGTATTTTAATTAGTAAATTGTAAATTGATTTTTTACATCATAAAAGAAAAAATGGTAAATAAAAAATTCAATAAATAGTTTTCTTTCTATAAAATAAAGTCTTCATAAATAAATTGATGCTGTATTTTATGGAATGATTACTAAAATAATTTATTTATGTTATATGGTATATAATTACATATAAATGATGAAATAACATTTTGATGATGTTAATTGAGGGATTAAAATTCATCAAATATATGTAGTCATTGAAATTAAATATAAAAACTCTCATATATTAAATGAACTATTTATGTTTTTATATCAAGTAGATCATGATTATTATAAGAGTTATTATGTTTTTTTGATATATTTAAATTTTTAGCGGAGTTTAATAAAAATAAAATACCATAATAGTAGATTTCTAGACAATTAATATAGTTTTTTGGATGTGAAAATTATATTCATTAACCAATTTATATATCTAATTACATATCTTGATCATAGATATATAGTTATCAGTGAATATAACTTATAAGTAAGGGTCAATGACATTGATTATGTAGGAAAAAATCTAAAATAATGAGACTAGATTAAAGTGAAGATCGTATGAAAACAGCCGATGAGAGATAATTAGGTGAAGGAAGTGACATAGATTTATATAATTACAAATACGAAGAATGAAGTATTGAATTCAATTTTTTTCAAAATCACTATAAATTTAACAGAACCAATAAATAGAAAATATTAATTTAATATATATTTTATAAAATTTATTATTTATTTTTTAGATGTCTGACAATAATTTTTAGGACTCGATTCATAACATGACTATGTGTGAGCTAATTCGTGATTAGCAACTTATTTCATCATCCATGGATTATGTCATGGAAATTTTTATAAGGTGGGTTGAGGTAATTTGAGATTGATGATTTTGTATCACACTTCATAGAATCACCCATTCCTTGATTTCTATCCTCAGTAGAGGAACTATGTTTTTATATGAATATTATTTATATTTTATTTTATTTATTTTTAATATATATTTTATAGATTAAGTTTATTTTTTATAGTTTCTAACATGTAGAAATTATCCCTGATATGGTTATTCTATGAAACTAGTTTTTTCACTACGGGTGTTAATGTATCAGGTTCATAGCAAAATATGTCATTATATGATCGCGGACTGAAAGTTATATATAAAAACCCTGTATTTAATTTGAAATGTATATAATACTACTTAAATATATAAAAAAATATTTTCATAGGTTATGATCATTTATTGATGGTAATGTTAGACCTTCCATTTTGATGGTATAAGAGGCATTCGTGTGTGAAAATTTCTATTATGTTTTTCATATAATTTAGTAGAACTATGGAGTGAGGATCAGTAACTATATTTACTTATTTTTTATTCAAATATTTTATTGTGTCTTCACATTGGATAGGATGTAAATTTGTGCTTATTTGATATGGGATGTTTTGTAGAGGAGATCATCATCTGGTTAACAAAACTAGGGGAGGCGGGATCACACACATATATTTGGCGGTTATAATTATAGTATGCGTTATTGGAATTTATTATGAAGTATTATTTATTTATCTTATATTTATATGTGATAAAATTATACAATTAGCGGAATATATAGTCGTTATAGAGTTTGATGTGTAAAGGAATATGTACACTAATAGTCGTAATGGGAATTTTACTAGTGAAAGTCAATTACATAATGTTTTTATTATTTCATTTTTATATTTCCAAACTAAAATAATATTAAATATTTAACCATAAATATGTATTTATAAATTCTTTGGTGACATGTGAGACTAATATTTATCGAATTCGAGGGAGATAAGTATAGATAAATTTCATGGAAGATGAGGACTCATGATAAATTTATTTTTATTAGTTAGCATTGTCACGACCCGTCCTCGGGGCCCGTGACGTGACTACCCCAATCCCTCCTTCGATTGGCCAGGGGCAGGCGACTAGAACCAAAGGTGTAGTTCTCGATAAAAGTGAAGGAATTTCATTTATATAGGTATATAAACACAATAAAGTATGCAAGATGAAGTAAACACTATGTAAACTTAGTATAAAATTATGTTCTGGAAAGGAAATGGGCCAGAATACAATCCCAACTGAATGTACAGTACAACAGAAATGAAAGAAAAACTAAAGTAATGTAAACCAGCAACCACTGAGTCTTCCTCCGGATATGCCACCTGAAGGGTGGGTACAAATTGTCTTCTCAACTCCTTGGGTCCGGCCATCTACTCTGTGTATGTCTGGCCAAGTGGTCCACCTCCAGGTACCATCCCGCTCCCCAAGACACCACCTCAATCAGTGTTGTCTGTTGTCTGCATCCAACACAACGTAGTGCGGGCATAACCCGTGTTGGGGTGAGTATATGACACTCAGTAGGGACCCCAAGACCCCCGAAGGTCTCCCAGAATCCACAAAGGATAAACCACAAATGAAAGATACAAACACAAATATCAACCAAATCTACCTAGGTATATTCCGATGCATATACCTATGTCATCAAATCCAGTTCGGCTCCAACTCACGATCCCATGTTCAACCTAGTCCACACAAGAAATCATGTCAATCACATCGATGATAATGACTAAAAGTCATGACTCAGCTCACACAGGTATACTACTCACGAAGAGGGTTGGAGATGATAGATGTAGCCTCTGAATCATCTCCCCTGCCGATCCCACGGAGGAATCAAGTAAAGAAGTCATCGATGCCAAACCCATGTAGGATCCAAGTACATTAACCATCGCTATAGAACCCACATTGGATACATGTACATTCATTATCGTTGTCGAACCGACAAAGGATCCAAGTAAAATTGTCCTCACTGCCAAACCTACGTAGGATCTAAGTACAGTTTTCATCGTCGTCGCAGTTGCAGGTAGCTCTAGGGTTCCCGCACACAGCACACTCGACTCTGGGAGGGCCCGCTCCACGATCCATGGGGGTCGATACATCAATTATCACGAAGTCTAGAGTTGATGTATCCTGACATTCCGTCTCATCAATAGGAACTCAACGCAACATACGACGTGTCAATCGGATGCCCGGTCTGAGAGATATTGGGTTTTCCGTCCCAGGGGCCTGGCTATAAATACTCTCGTTTCTAACCCGTCTGATATCCAAATTCATCTGAATCACACATAGAGTATCACAAAAGGACCATCTCATCAAAAGAGTCCCAATGTCGCAGTCGGCGCGTCGATCTGTCGTGCGGTCCTTATGTTATTCACGTTTAAGTGAATAATGGGCCCGGTCCGTTAGGACTGATGGGCTGACGGATCGAGTCGACTTGGTTTTGGCGGGTCTGACCCGGCAAAGGGGTCGGACCGGCCCGGTGAGTTGCGCGGCTTGGCCCGAAGTGGCCTGGCCTGGCCCGACGTGGCGTCGCCCGGCGCGGCCCGGCTCGCCCCGGCTCACCCCGGCCTGGCGCGACCCGGCTCGGCATGGTGGGGTGCGGCTCAGCATGGCCCTGATGGGTGCGCGGACCAGCTAGATCGGCCTGCTAGCCAAGCGGGTTCCAGGGGGGCCCGGTTGACCACACCGGCGGCGATAATCAGCACCGCCCTTCCCAAAACCGTCCGGCTAGACCGGCCAGTCTTCTACGCACGCGGCCCGCATGGACGGGCCGCTGATCTTCATGCGTGGCGCACTCTTGGCGCTGCGGTCCAGCTTCGCCCGGCCGGCCGGTTCCTCCGCGCGGCGCGCTCCTGGCACCGCGATTCTCCTCTTCCCATTGGGCCTACAGGTTATTCCTCCGAAGCGGCCCGTGTAGCGGACCGTGGTTCCTCCTGCTCAACCAGCGCAACGACACCAGTTTACATTGACAACTTCCCGGCACAGCGCGGCGACACCTTTATTTTCCCCCCTAGGGTTGCAAATTCCATAACGATCAAGAAATGACGGATGGTCGTCGGGCCGTGTTTTTTCAGCCCGCGCACTCCGCGTTAGGTGATATCATTCGCCCAAAGATGAACAATATTTCCTGAACCACAACGAACAATTTTTATTCAAAAACAATTGTAACCAAACACCCTACCTCAACAAATGATGATGAACGTCGAAGTCACTATTGATGGTGTCGTGAGGTGAGGATTCATAGACGTCAACAGAGAGCATCCGAGGAGGAAACATTGTCTCCCATTTTCATCACAGAGATAAGAAAACAAGGAATGACGTAGTTGGCTAGTTCCCACGTCGGTGTCTCCTCCCTTGTCGGGGAGGAAGATGAGGATGGAGAATTCGGGGTCGTTGAGTCAATGTTCTTCATCGGAGAGTTGGCGTTCTTCAACAAATGAGATGAAGCATTCTTCAAAACTCAAGATCGCTCTCCCCAAAATCTCAACACAACAAGACAACTAAAAATAAAATAAGGCTTCTCCTTATTTTATTAAATCATTCCATGCATTCAAATTTACAAAATTCTAATTCTAATTCACTTAATTAACTAAACCATGATTTGTCTAATTAATTAAGTGATAGGTTGGAAAGTTTTAATGGAGTGAGAGAGGGAGAGGAAGATTCCTCATTAAATAGGAGTTAAAAAGTTTAAAGGGAAAGGTTTAACGAGTTTTAAGGAATGTGAAGGTTGAGGCTCATGTGGGCCCACCTCACAAATATCCTCACATGGGTAGTTAGGGGCCCACCCCAACTCCCCCATTTAGGATAAAACCACTTAGATATAGAATAAAAATTGTTCCACATTTTTATTCACATCTTATTTAATCCAAAATTTTTAACTTCTCCTCCCCCACAAACGCAACTACGATAAAGGACCCCTTAAGCAATTACCGGCATTGCGAATTTATCAGTGCCCTTAGATTTCAATTCCGAGCACCAGTTCAAAAGATAGAAAAACTGACTTGTTCGTTTATTGAACTTACCCGAGATATGCTTCGAAAATTGATTCCAAGCACACCGGGCCTCATAAGTCCTGTTAATACCCACAAACTCGTAAAATTCCAAAATATTTATCAAAAAAAATTTCCTTGAATTTTATGGGTCTTTACAATTACTCCCACATCAGGTCTTTATGTCCCCGTAATGCAACATCATAAACTATGGAAACAAATGAGGGTATTGTGCATGAATCTGAGCCTCTGGCTCCCATGTGCTCTCTTGAAGGTTCTCGTGCTGCCAATGAATGCGCACCAGAGGAATCAACCGTCCACGTTGGACCCTCTCCTGTCAATCCTATATTTCCACCGGGATCTCCGAAACATTCGCCCCGTCATCGATATCCAGATCTCTGTGATCAATGATTTGTGTCGATTCATGCAAGTATATTCTCAGCTGAGATACGTGGAAGACGTCGTGCACCCTGTGCAACTGAGGTGGAAGAGCCAGGCGATAAGCCACCTCGCCTACCCTGCTGAGAATCGGGAATGGTCTGATGAAGCGCGGTGATAACATGCCACCCCGGCCAAATCTCTGTATTCCACGTCTAGGTGTGACCAATAAGAAAACAGGGTCACCATCTTCTAACACCAGTGGTCTCCATCTCCTATCATCATAGGACTTCGTTCTGCTCTGTGCAGTCCTCATTTTCTCCTGGATGATCTGCACCTTCTCTATCGAAGCCTGGACCATCTCTGGTCTTACAAGTGCTGACTCCCCAGGGTCAGTCCAGCACAGAGGTGATCTGAATGGTCGGCCATACAGTGCCTCGTATATTACCATCCCGATGGTGGATTGGTAGCTATTGTTGTCTTCAAACTACACCAAAGGTAGGTGATCCTCCCAGCTATGACCAATGTCGAGAACACATGCACAGATCATGTCCTTGAGAGTTTGAATGGTCCTCCACCTCTGGCCATCCGTCAGAGGATGAAAGGCAGTGCTCAGGCGTAGATGCATCCCAAATTCCTCTTGCAACCCATTCCAAATCTGGGAAGTAAAGTGAGAATCTCAATCAAAGATGATAGACGATGGAACACCATGAATTCATTCGATCTTCTGAATGTAGAGGTGTCCCAATCTCTCCACTGAGCCCTGCTCTATGACAGATAGGAAGTGGGCCGACTTGGTGAGCCGTTCTATGATCACCCAAATGGATTCGTGTCCTCTGGAAGTATGTGGGATCCCTCCACGAGATCCATGGATATCCCGTCCCACTTCCACTCTGGGACCTCTAGGGGATGTACCAAACCTGCCTGTACCTGGTGCTCCGCCTTCACCTGCTGTCAGGTGAGGCATTGTGAAACGAACTCTGCCACATCCTTCTTTATACCTGGCCACTAGTGCTGTCATCTAAGATCCAGGTACATCTTCAATACTCCTGTATTTATCGTTATAGGGTAAGTGTGAAACTCCCTTAGCACCTCCTCCTGTAATGAAACTAGTGCCATGGTATATCCCCTGAAGAGGATGACGTGCTCTCCTCCTATAGAAAATCCATCAGGTTCCTGTCATGTAGATCTCTGTGCACGTCGTGTCTCACAGTCAATGTCCCCATGTTGTGCCTCTATAACACGATGATGTAGTGGAGGAGTGACTATGAGTAAATGTAGAAAGTTTTCTCCATCTCTATCCATGAAGAATATATGAAATGCGGCTATTTTCTCAATTACCTCTCCATGTAGCTAATTTTCTGATCTCCTATCGAGAGAATCATCTACTATGTTTCCCTTCCCAGGAGTATAGACTATCTCAAAGTTATAGTCATGGAGGAAGTCAAGCCATCACTTCTATCTCAGGTTTAGGTCCTTCTGCGAGAAGATGTACTTGAGAATCTGGTGGTCAGAGTTGATTGTAAAGTGCTCACCCATCAGATAGTGTCACCACATCTTCTAGGTGAAGACCACTACAGCTAACTCCAGGTCATGGGTAGTGTAGTTATGCTCGTGCTGCCTCAACACTCGTGAACCATAAGCGATCATTGCCCTATCCTGCATCAGGACTCACCCACGTCCGGTCCCTGATGCATCATAGTAAACTACGTACCCTATGCCCTCCTCTGGTAGCCTCAAGATGGGTGCACTATTAAATATCTGTCTCAGCTCCTGGAAGCTCTTTTGACATCTATCTAACCACACGAAGGGTTTCCCCTTGTTTTTCAAAGATGAAAGTGGTTCCGCAACTCTGGAGAACTCTGGCACAAATCCCCGATAGTACCCAGCCATACCTAGAAAACTCCACACCTCAGTTACACTCCAGGGTGGCTCTGAAGCAAGTATTGCCTCGATCATCATAGGATCCACCACAAATCCCACCTCAGAGATGATTTTCATCAATAAGTGGACCTCTCTAATCCAAAACTGACACCTTGAGAGATTACCATAAAGTTGTTGCACTCAGAGTGTGTCCAGTATAACCCGCAAGTGGAAGGCGTTCTCCTCCTCAGTAGTCGAGAAAATCAGTATGACGTCGATGAATAATATGACAAATCGATCAAGGTAAGGCTGGATGATCCTGTTCACGAGACTCATGAACACTGCTAAAGTGTTGGTTATGCCGAAAGGCATAACCAAGAACTCATAGTGGCCATATCGTTACCTGAAGTCCGTCTTCTGCACATCCTCGTCTTGAACACTGAACTGATGATAGCCTGACCTGAGGTCAATCTTCGAGAACCATCGTGCTCCCATGATCTGATCAAAGAGGTCATCAATCCTCAGGAGTGGATAATTGTTTTTTACAGTCACTTGATTCAGGCGACGGCAGTCGACACATAGTCTTAATCTCCCATACGCCTTCTTGGTGAATAAAATCGGAGAATCCCAGGGTGAAACTCTGGGTTGGATGAATCCATTTCCCCACAAATCCTCCAGCTATACCCGCAGCTCACGAACCTCGGCGGGAGCCATTCGATATGATGGATTAGATATCAGTGATGTCCCGAGGTACATGTCAATGTAAAATTATACCTCTCTATGAGGAGGTAGTCTATGATCGTCATCAAGGAAAACATCGGCATACTATTCCACCATAGCAAGAAAACTCAGACTTCCCACATCAACCACTCGGGGGATAAGACTAGCTAACTGATGTGTGATCGGTTTTCCTCACCTCCACGCAAGTCCATCATGCACTATAAAGGCTCTATTCTTGCCGGTGAAGGTGAACCTGCTCCCATATGTGCGGACACACCACACATTGCACCTAATACAGTAGATCTGAGCATTGACGGTAGATAATCAATCTATGTACAAGATTACGTCGTAAGGCCTCAACGCCTCTACAAGGGGACCCCAGCTGAAGCTCTCTCCTCCTAGAGTAAGCCCACACTACCGGCACTAGTGTGTAATAATCGAGTATGCACCCGTATCAGTCTCTAGCCGTAAAGATCGAGCCAACGCCTCCGTCGAAATCTCCGAGCTCCGAACAAGGGAAGCGACAATGAAAGAATGACTCACTCCTGTGTCTATAAAAACTGCAGCAAGGGGGGTGTAGAAATAGATAGTACCTTGAATCATCTTAGGTGCGCCGTGGTCATTGGCCTCGACTTGCTGGAGCTGAGCCTGCCCCAGTCTGCCAGCTCCCTGTGGTCGGGGTGGTCCTCCTTGTGGTTGTGATAGTAGAGCCTCGATGCGTCGTCCACCTCCTGCTGCTCGGCCAGCACCTCTGCCTCATCTTCCAGCTCCCTGAAGACCGACATGGTCGAACCGCTGCCACTTCTTGGGTGGTCCTTCAACCGTCTGCTTCTCCTCTGCATGGCTGGTCAGGTAGTCAGAAGCCATATGGAAATTCCCTCCGCATGCATAGGACTGGCCTCCTCTCGTATGACTAGCTCTACTGCTTGTGCCCCGCACAATCGAACCAGTATCCTAAGGTCGCCCACCAGATGGCCTGGTCCTCTTGGACCTCTGCAACATCTGTCTACTACTGGCAGCAGAAGTCTCCGCTACGTGTCGCCATGCGGTAGGCCTCACAACTGGCGTAGGCTCAGCATGGAAGCTCTCCACAAGAAGGGATCTCTCCAGTACTCCTTCCTGCGTCAGATTGCTGAGGGAGATCATTGAATCCCTGATCTCATTCCTCATCCCCTTCTTGAAAGTCCAGGCCCGGACAAATGGGTCTTGAACCATGTCCATGGAGTAGCACGAGAGGTCTGTAATACTCAACGAGTACTGGGCTACTATAATGTTGTGCCTGCCGCAGTTGTAGTAACTCCTGGATGCACACCGCACGGAGGGTTGATGGAACAAACTCTGAGTGGAAGAGGCTCTAGATGTCCATCCAAAGTAGAGATGCCTCATCGTGCACCTGGAGCATCAGGCTCTACAATCTACCTGCTGTTACGTGTAGGAGACTCGTGGAAAAGACCACCCTAAGATCAGCTGGTGTCCCTACCAATATGACGACTCAGAAAATATCCTCCATCCAATCCTCGGTTTCCTGAGTGTCGGTCTATAACACCCCAAGCTTCTACGGTACTTTTCTCTTCGAATAATGCAATACCGTGTGTTGTACGCAACATCGAGTTCTAACACACCACAACCAATCAAACTAGCCGTTATGAATATTAATACACACTTTTTAAAATTTATAAATTTTATTTTTCAAAGTGGACTTCATTTTTGGATTCAGAATATCGAAATTTTCTTAGGGTTATTTTTTGATATTTTTCTGAAAAACATCATTTTTTGATGAATAGTGAAACCACTAAGTGGTAGTTAAAAAAAATGATTTTTTCATAAAACTTAATTTTACCACTACTGTGAGTGGAATTTCAAATATCCGAGAGACACGGTTAATATCAAGGAGTATAATGTTGTTCAATGAGAGGAAAATAATTTTTTGTGAATAGTATCTTTTTACATTTATTTACCACGGTTTAAAGTAAATACGGTAATTGGGATTAAAAATGGTGTTAATATTACCCTACAACATGTCTTACTTCTATTGGACAAGTGTATCTCGACCAAAAACAACCTTAGGAATAAAATATTATCATTTAGGTCCACATTGATTATATTAGGACATTTATTATTATTTAATTCAATGAAGAGTTAAAAGAGTTAAAATCAAAGTTTATTACTAAAAATTTTTTAATATAGGGATATACGTAAGATAAATTCGATTATAAATATTAATTAGAAAGATATAAAGATTTAATACATATTGATATTTTATTTATAATTTTTAGACATTATATAATTAAATTTATTTATGACACAATAATGATGCAGTAATTACCATAATAGTGAAAAATTAAAATAATTGATATTATAAATACCCAAATAAATATAATTTGAGACTTTTTATGAATTACACTAATTTTATAGGTTAATAGGACCTGTTAGGAATGATTTAATTAACTTTTTTCGAAGTAATCATTCTGTTATGAGTTTCAAAAAAAATCAATTTTACAAATAGTGTCAAAATTGACATAAAAGTGTTTTTAAAATAAATATTATATTATTAATAGATATTCAATTCCTAAAAATCTAAGGATCATACAAGAGACTTATATCATGTTATATGTATCATTAATGGACCAATTTGGGGTCTCTCGGAGGTATATAGTATGTCTATTAACAATATAATATAAAAATACAAAGTGACATGGTAAGTGTCAAACTAATTAACTAAGAGTTAAAACTAAATGATAAGGTTAATATAATGACTCAAAACTGTATAAATTATATTGGTTGAGTGGTTTTCAACCCATACCAAACTTAACATTTAAATAATCGACATTGGATCCATTAGAAACCGAATATGAATTTATTATAAAATAATATTTCTAGATTTTCCAAAGGTGCCCCTCACCCCTGTTATAAAAGGGAAATCCCCATTCTAATTAATTCACACCTTCAAAGCCATTTGGCTCGGCCAAAATCGGCCCAAATACTCTCTCAAATTCCCTAACTACATCCTAGAGGCCTTCCTTTAGTCATAAATCCAACATAAGGAGCCTTTTTGAACAAATGAAATGGAAGAACCCGAAGAAGAGGTAATGTTTTCACGACCCTCTTTCATGTTCACTTCTTCTTCGACATCATCTTTTTTTACCATTATAAAATAATAACTCCAGTATCTTATTTATACTATGATGTTATTATAAATATGGTACAACCATATTCATTATTCTATCTATTCTTTGAATAACATGTCACCATATGTGCGTACGTACGACTTACCGTCTCGACGTCGTGGTGTAATTGTTATTCAATAAATTATTATTTGGATGGGTATAATAATGATGTGTAATTTATGTAAATAATAAATATAACAAGATAATGATTCTTTATATATGATATAACATCCAATTATATATTATTTTAATATCAAAAGAATGATATCTTCGGTCGTGCGTACGTACGGACTACCATCTCCACGAACGCGATGAGATTCATTCTCTATCGTATCCATTTAAGTATAATTCTCATTTGATGATTAATAATAGTATCTGAGTACTTGATATCATTCTGGATATGATTAAGATACAAACTATCCATGACAATCATGGCTTACATAACAAAACATATAAAATAAAATGAGTAAGTTAACACCCGAAACAACGATAATACTAAGATATTATTAACAAATCAATGATAAAGATCATATAAGATATCATATTAATGTATATGATTATTGTATAATTTAATAACAATTATTTCACTATTATACAGGAGGTTAACCTACCCCAACAATGGAAAAGTACAAGGTAAGGGTTTATTTCGCAATCTTTTCATTATCTGAGGTTGTTTAAACGTAATAATCTAATGGGATCTCTTTATCATCCACATCAATGTTTCTTAAAAAAAATTAAAAAAATTATTAATATTTTACAGAATATGGGTTAAAGACATTTATACCATTGTTTGACTTTTTATAAGAAGTTTATAAAGGAATCTTTCTATCGTTTTCCAAAAAAGGTCCTTTTTAACCTTTTAGATAGAATTATGGTAAGAATGGTTTTTTAACTTATATGGCGGGTGCGACTATTTTCCGCCGATATAAAATCTTCAAAGCTTCCCTTACAATATTATAAGAAAATTTTCAAAGTAAATTTTTTATTTTATAATTTTGTGACTCTTAAATGATTTCAAAATAGGAAGAGATATTTCTCTAAAAATAGTTTTGATTTAATCTATGCCAACATCCTTTGATAGATTTTAAGTTTATTTGGAGTTGATTTATTATGATACAAAACTCCCATACTGTATTGATGGTTTTGTGATATGTTTGACTGTGGATGTGTTATTTTTTATACCATTCATGGTTTATGAATAAATTATTGACATTTCGTATGCTAGGTTTAATACGAATGTTTATGTTATGTTTAAACCTGTTCATATGAGGAATGCATTGGACATAATAAGTGATAGGTGGAACACCCTATAGCTTCTCGATGCATTGCTGGGTATCATGAGAAAAACTAGTGTCTTGGGACAAGGCCTTGAAAAAATCTTATTTGTAGTCTTGGCACGAGGCATTGGCTATGTGGGTATGATAGTCTGGCAATATGAATTCCATCATTATGAAAGTGGTTATTGATATTGCATGTGAATATTAGATTGGTAGAATGTTCATGTGAATAAGTAAATGGAATTATTTCATTTTATTTTTTCCATACTATGTTGATTTTCAAGATTAAAAGGGTTTTGTTTTAGTTATACATTGCCTTAAATGATTATTCTTATTTATGAAAGTTCCCTCTATATTGTTATCCTTACTGGGCATTTGAGATGACCCATTTTCTCTGTTTTATTTTTCCCAGGATGTGAAGAAGTAATTTATGAATGACCTGCAGGGATAATATGAGGGGATAAGAGTGTGGACTATGGAAACTATATTGTTTTAGTTTTCATTTTATGATGTAATGCAAACTTTATTAATGTATATAGTTATTATAAGGATACTAAACTAATGGGACTTTCGAGACTTGTTTTTTCTTGTGATCATACCAATGTTATGTAATAATGCAACGACTATGGGTAACTGGGGTCGGGGCATTACAGTTGGTATTAGAGGATGTTTAGTACAAACCATGAAAGCTAGATTTAGATAAATTCTGATTAGAGCACATAAATTTTAGATGGAATTTGAGGATTAGTATAGAAGAACTTCCTAGAATTTTGGTATTGTAGAGTTTTCGTGAGTTTTCCACGCAATACATCCCAGTTTGGATACGATCAGGTAGAGGCGGCTCTTCCACAGATGTACCTAGGGGTAAAACCCGAAAACACCGCTTTGAGCTAGACTCGAACGGGAGCTGGTGCACAACAACGGGACTTGCTGCACTCATGGTTATGACACTCCCGGGGGATATTCTTAGGATTACTCTCATTTTCTTTACAAATCATTATGAAGGTTTTATGAGTATATACTTCCTCAAAGAAAACATTTTTATGATTATGGATTATATCCATAAATAGTTCAATTTATGTTAAGTGTTTTATAAATATGGAATTATGTATTTTGAATCATAAACAAATATAGTTTATTCCATTGTTTATAAATGGTGCCTAGTAGAATAAATGGAAACCGTATCAATGCACGCACCCCATATAGGGATTTCCCTCCTGCTCAAGATAATTATAGTGGAGCTAGTGATGTAACTGGTGTTGATCAACTAATCACCATACTGGGACAACTCACTCAGGTCATGAATAATAACCTTACCTGTATGGAGCACCCTGATCCACATCATGGAGGATCAATGTTAGATCGTTTCATGAGGAAACAACCACAAACATTCAATGGGAGTACAAATCCATTGGTAGCTGAGCAATGGATAATTTCCCTACAGAATATATTTCAGGATTTGGGAATGTAACACCCCCGGATTTTATGAAAAATATTCTTAATTTCATTAATGTATTGTGTTGTACGCTACACCAAAAGGAGCTTGCACAACACGAATCCTTGAATTGCTTTGCATTACATGAAATCGCGACCTTCCTCGATAGCGTGTGTAGTACGCAATACCGAGTTTCACTAAACAACGATATGCTATTAAAATATTATTAAAACTAGCTGTTATGAATAGTAATAAACACTTTTTGAAATTTTGTAAATATTATCTTCCAAAATGGACTTCATTTTTGGATTCGGAATATCGAAATTAGCTTAGGGTGAAATTTTGGTACTTTTCGGATAACTTTCATATTCTGATGAACAATGAAAATTAGAAACTTTTAATTAAAAACAACATTTTTAACCAAAATCATTAATAGTGATAAATTATTAATTTGAGTGGTTTCAAAGTATATTTAGAATAGAGTTTTACAATTTAATACAATTTTGTTCATTGGATTTAATTACACATTTAAACCAGACATAAGCAAGTGTCAATCTTTTGATAGTTATTATCTTTTAAAAACACACTATTTGTTTTGACGACGGGAAATAATTTTTAAATTAGTTAATGTAACTGATATGTTTTGAATTTGGAAAAATAAACATTATTTTTGAATTCATAATATCAAATATATCTTAGCCCTAATTTTTTGTATTTTTCTGGAAACATTCATTTTTTTGATGAATAGTGAAACCACTAAGTGGTAGTCAAAAAAACTGAATTTTCCATAAAACATAATTTTACCGCTTATGTGAGTAGAATTTCGAAAATAAGAGAGACACAGTTAATATCAAGGACTAAAATTTGGTTTAATGAGATGAAAATAATTTTTGGTTAATAATAACTTTTTGCTTTTTTTACCACGGTTATAAGTAAATAGGGTAGTTAAGGGTAAAAATGATATTATTATTATCCTAACACATGTTCTAATTCTATTGGATAAGTGTAATTCGACCATAAACATCCTTAGGAGTAAAATAAGACCATTTAGGACCACTTCAATTAGATTAGTACATTTATTATTAATTTATTTAAAGAAGGGTTAAAATAGTTAAAATCAAAGTTTAATAAGTAGATAATTTTTAATATAGGGTTATTCATAAGATAAATTAGACTATAAATATTATTTAAAAATCTAAAAATATTTCCTACATAATGGTATTTTATTTGTAATTTTTAGACATTAGATTATTTTATTTAGTTATGACACAACGATGATGCAGTAATTATCTTACTAATGAACTATTGACATAATTGATGTTATAAATACCAAAATAAATGTAATTTGAGACTATTAATGAATTCCACTATTTTTATGGGTGAATATGAAATGCTATTATTTATTTAATTAACTTTTTTCGAATTAATCATTCTGTTATGATTTTCAGAAAAATCAATTACTAAATAGTGTCAAAATTGACATAAAATAGTTTTTAAAACAAATATTATATTATTAATTGTTATTTTCTTCCTAAAAATCTATGTATCAGTCAAATGGATTAAGTAAGGTTATATATATTAATAATAAACAAATAGGGGTTCGTTTGGCTTGTTATAGTAAGTTTAATAACCTTATAGTGTAAGAACACAAAAAGACAGGGTAAAAGTAAAATTATTTAACTTAATGATAAATCTAAATGATAAGGTTAAAATAGGAACCTAAACTTGCCTAAATTCTATTTTATGAGAGGATTTAGATCCATCCCCACCTTATATTCGAAATAAATCAATTTAGAGCTTTTTAAAACCGAATTTCGAATTATAATAAAATAATATTTTTAGTTTTTCCAAAGGAGCCCCTCTACTCTCTTATAAAAGGGCACCTCCTCCCCCACTTCCTCACACCACTTTGAACCTTCAAGCTCGGAAAACCCCTACCAATTTCATCTCTCCACTTCCCAAGAGACATCTTAGAGGTCCTGGTCATCTTCAAAGACCAATTTTAGTGTCCTAAAAGGAGGTCTCAAAGAAGCACTTCAAAGAAGAGGTAATGTCTGTTACCGATTCTTTCATCTTTATTTCTTCTTCCACTTATTCTTATTTAGTTGTTTAATTATGAATTAATAACATCAGTAACACTCATATACTGATATGTTATTATAGGTATGAAACAACCCTATTTCACCATTTATCAATCCTACGGAAAATGAAATCACCACGCGTGCGTACGTACGGAATACCGTCTCCACGCCATGGTGTAATCTATTTTCCACCACCACCATACTTGGATGGGTATAATCGTGTAAATAATGACTATATATGATTATTGTAAAGTTATATTGATTCTGAAATTGTATATATACACTCCATTAAAATTTCACGATCATGGGAACGATATCATCGCTCAAGCGTACGTAAGGAATACCGTCTCCGCGATGTGATGCCTCTCATTCTACATGATCTTAATTTCATAATGATTATATAAATGATATTAATTAATGAATATGTTACACTAATAACATTCTGGAAATGAGGTATCTATAACCTAAAAATAAGAATAAGAATTTATTTGACAAAACACGCATAAGAACAAAAAGTAATAAACACACGAATAACAAGTAGTAATGAAATATTACTAATAGGAAGCTAAGAATATGACCATATATGATATCATAAAAATATGTTTGATTCAAGAATAATAAAATAAAATTATTTAAATCATTATACAGGAGGTTCGGACACTTACAAAGCAAATCAAACCTAAGGTAAGGGAAATATCACAATCTTATTTTTATCCAAGATTGTTTATACTTTGGTATTTACTGGGGTGTATTTTATCATCCACATCCATGTTTCCTAAACATGTAATATTATTTCCATCCACCTACAATTGTTTAAATCCATTTTTACCCTTTGGTGAGTTTATAGTAAAATATATGAAAGGAATCTATTGTCATTTTTCGTACGAGGTACTTTTTGACTTTTCCGCCAAATGTATGAGAAGAATGTTTTTTTAACTTATAAGACATGAATGGATTTTCAAAACTTTACTTCCAAGAAGATTCCTTTACATGTTTTCAAGTTTGTTTTTAATGAACTTATATTAATTTAAAATTGTATGACATGTTAAGAAAGGAAAATGTTTTTGAAGTTGAAAGGATATTTTCCTCAAGAATGGAGTTCAAGTATTTTATGAAAATCATTTTCCATCTAAGATAATATAGGGTTATGTTTCTATAACTATTATTACATTGATTTGATTATGTTTTGATGGAATTATTTTTATGAATTCTTTTATCTTATATGAATTATTTTATGATGTCATGTTGTTTAAGAATCCTATTTTTATTACATGGGTTATGAAATGATGTATGATTTATGATTTTGTTGAACACATATGAATGGTATCATTGTGAGATGGGTGGGACCTATATATCCCTCCAATGCATTGGGTAAAGATTTTATATCTCATGAGATAGACATGGCTAGAATGACAGGTTAAACTGATTCAGTGAAACATGACTGAAACGAGGAATGAAATCAGTTCAGAAATGGACTTTGTCCACTAAGATAGTCTTGGCAATGAGTCTTGACTAATAACAATTGATTATCTATGATTATGTGTGTATTCCAAAAAGTTTCATGTTTTAAGTTATGATTATTGGGATTACATTTCACTACTATGATTTATCCCATGTTATGAAATTATGACCCCTTTTTCAGGTTAAGATTTCCAAAAGATATGTTCTTATGAATATGATGTGATTGATATTTCTTTTTTTTACCCTTACTGAGCATTTGAGCACACCCTTTTGTATGTTTTCATTTCCCCAGGATATAAAGAAATGTTTTAGGTTAAAAAAGATTATCTTTATGGGATATGTTGAAGATCTTTCACCACGATTAGAAGATTATATTCTGAGTTTCCAAAGACACTAAACTATTACAGTCCTTGTGTGTGTGTTTTTGTTATTTACTAAGTATTCTGAAAAAGTAATGTAATGTCCATGTACGTTAAGCTTCGGGTCTCTATATTTGGTATCAGAGGAAAGGTTTATCCAACCTTTGGAAACTAGGATGCAAGAACTTTAGTGAGATCCATAGAGATATTTATAAGGTATGTCTAGGGATGTCCCTAAGGGTATGTATAAGTATAGGTTATATTACTAGAATTATGGTAACCCAAGATGTTAGATATTGAAGGTACCCCCCCTTTATTATATTGTTTTTTCTAGCGTGATTTTTACCTCTCACACTATTCTTTTTGGGTTTTATAAAATGGCTGGAAACAAGATGATTCACGATAATGGAGGATATGATGGACAATGGAATGATATTCTTCATGGGGAACCAAAGGAAATGGGATTTGGAAGTCCAAACATCATTATTATGTCGAATCAGTAATCTCATAATATGATCAATAAACTCAAGTTTGGTAAGTTTCCTGACTCGGCTAATAAGAGAAATATGGAGTTTCATGATGATCATAGAGGAAAGAAAGTTCAATTTCCCATATGTAAATCATGTGGGAAGAGGCATCCATGAGAATGTTTCAAAAGAACTGGATGATGCATTGGGTGTGGAAAATAAAGATACAAAGCCAGTAAGTGAAAAAGAAAAGGTTCAGTTAACACCAAGGATGATGATAATGGTATTGCTATGACATCAATAAAGGATAAATGTTTGAAATGTGGAATGTACGGGCATTATGCAAACCAATTCCATAAGGGAAAGTCTCATGAAGAGAATTAGTATTCTCATATGGGTATTATTTATGTTGATGATGATGAAGAGACTACAAATGATATGTGAATTGATATAATTGTTGAAAATCGATAAATGGTTTAAGAAGGTAGTGGAATGATTACATGTTTATCAGGTGTAATGTTGTATAAGTAATCTCATGGTACTATGGAATAAAGAGACTTCTACGGATTGTTACACTATTGTCTTTCCTTATGTTTTGAAAGTGTATGATGAATGGTACCAGTAACCATGAAAGGTTATTCAGATATTTTTTGAAAGTAGATGATATGCGCATAATGAAGGGATAAGGAGAAAATTAAATATTTTATAGTATTCATGATCTCATGACTGATATAAAAAAATTTATATCATGGTATGAGTATATATAATTTTGGGGTTTTGGTACAGCACTCATGTTTTCACTATGGTTCAACGGGTATTCATTTTTCAAGATAATACATGATTAAGGCCTTAGAATGTATGGAATGTGACCAACAAGAAATATCTTATGATATATGGGGATCAATGAAGGTATTAACATTCTTGTTATATGAAATCTCTAGTAATAGTTTTCACTATAATATGACAATGGACTACAATATTATGGATAAGCATAAATATTGTAATGTAATATGTTGGACATATGTTAGTATTGTTTAAGGATAGAACCTTTTTCGATATTATTTATGGGATGTTATAGTAATGTAGTTTTAGAAAAAGGACAACCTGCTGGATGGGCGGCTGCCCATCACGTCGGACAAGGCTGTCGGAATCAAACCCACAACCGAAGTGCGACTGGCCTTTATCGCCTACCACTAGCCTACAGGAAGTCCCTATTTAGTAGAAACTAGTTTTATTATATTAAGAAGTATGATATATGAAGTTTAAGTCAATTTTAGGAACAATATATGAGTAACGTCACTATATATAGACTAATGTATTTTTTGATAACTTTTCTAACCTTTTGTTTGAGACAGATGGAATGACCCATCATTCTATCACATGATCTGCTAACATATCACGAATTAAAAATTCAACTTTATTTCATTAAGAGATGAAGTGGAAATTTTCCAAAGAACGACCAACGGTGAGACTATACCAAAATCACGAAAGTATTTCTTCTAATTACAATTTCATCAACTTTAGGGAAATGATCTTGAAAACCAAAAATGTTGTCCTAGTGCTCTTATAGATGATGAATCAGATGATACCTTATATCGTCACAAATTTATGGATTTGGGATTGCTAGATTTTAAATTGCCATGTTCTCTACCACTCTCCATCAGAACATGATGGTTAGATTTCTCTTTCATATCCATATTTTCACCTATGTGGAAACCCATTGATTAGATTATTTGGGTAACCGTTAAATTTCATAATTTTTTTTATAGATTGGTTTTGGTATTCCTTTTTACGATTTGGGTTTCTATTATAGAAACTTTCGAGTAGTAAATCATTTATAACCCCGACGAATTTCGAGGGCGAAATTCGTTTTAAGGGGGGTAGAATGTGACACACCAAGATTTTATGAAAAATATTCTTAATTTAATTAATGTCTTGTGTTGTATGCTACATCAAAAGAAGATTTCACAACATGTATCCTTGAATTGCCTTGCATTACACGCAATCGCATCCTTCCTCGATAGCGTGTGTAGTACGCAATACCGAGTTTCACTAAACAACAATAAGTTATTAAAATATTATTAAATCTAGACATTATGAATAGTAATAACCACTTTTTGAAATTTTTTAAATTTAATTTTTCAAAATGGACTTTATTTTTGGATTTGGAATATCTAAATTAGCTTAGGGTGTGATTTTGGTACTTTTCGGATAACTTTCATATTCTGATGAATAGTGAAAATTACTAAATTTTAATAAAAAACAACTTTTTTAATCAAAATAATTAATAGTGATAAATTATTAATTTGAATGGTTTTAAAGTATATTTAGAATATATTTTTACGATTTAATACAATTTTGTTCATTGGATGTAATTTCACATTTAAACCAGACTTAAACAAGTGTCAATCTTTTGATAGTTATTATATTTTAAAAACACGCTATTTGTTTTGACGACGGGAATTAATTTTTAAATTAGTTAATGTAACTGATATGTTTTTAATTAGTTAAAATAAACATCATTTTGAATTCATAATATCAAATATATCTTAGGCCTAATTTTTGGTATTTTTCTAGAAACGTTTATTTTTTTGATGAATAGTGAAACCACTAAGAGGTAGTTAAAAAAACTGAATTTTTCATAAAACATAATTTTACCGCTTCTTTGAATAGAATTTCGAAAATCTGAGAGACACGGTTAATATCAAGGACTAAAATATGGTTCAATGAGATGAAAATAATTTTTGGTGAATAGTAACTTTTTACTTTTTTTTACCACGGTTAAAAGTAAATAGGCTATTTATGGGTAAAAATGATATTATTATTTCCCTAACACATGTCCTAATTCTATTTGATAAGTGTAATTCGACCAAAAACAACCATAGGAATAAAATATGACCATTTAGGTCTACATGGATTAGATTAGGAGATTTATTATTAATTTATTTAAAGAACGGTTAAAATAGTAAAAATCAAAGTTTAATAAGTAGATAATTTTTAATATAGGGTTATACATAATATAAATTCGAATATAAAAATTTATTAGAAATCTAAAAAGATTTCCTACGTAATGGTATTTTATTTGTAATTTTTAGGCATTGAATTATATAATTTATTTATGACACAACGATGATGCAGTAATTATCTTATTAATGAAATATTGACATAATTGATGTTATAAATACACAAATAAATGTAATTTGAGACTTTTTATGAATTACACTAATTTTATTGGTTAATAAGACATGTTAGTATTGATGTAATAAATTTTTTCGAATTAATCATTCTGTTATGATTTTCACAAAAATCAATTACTAAATAGTGTCACAATTGAAATAAAATAATTTTTAAAACATATATTATATTATTAATTGTTATTTGATTCCTAAAATTATAAGGGTCCTCCAAATGACTTAGATAAGGTTATATATATTAATAATAAACAACTTGGGGTTGTTTTGGTTTGTTATAGTAATTTTATTAACCTTATAGTGTAAGAACACAAAAAGACACGGTAAAAGTAAAATTACCGAACTTAATGTTAAATCTATATGATAAGGTTAAAATAGAAACCTAAACTTGTCTAAATTATATTGGATGAGAGGATTTCGACCCATCCCCACCTTATATTCGAAAAAAATCAATTTGGAGCTATTTAAAACCGAATTTAACTTTATAATAAAATAATATTTTTTGTTTTTCCAAAGGAGCCCCTCTCCTCCCTTATAAAAGGGCACCTCCTCCCCCTCTTCCTCACACCACTTTGAGCCTTCAAGCTCGGCCAACCCCTACCAATTTCTTCTCTCCACTTCCTTAGAGACATCCTAGAGGTCCTGGTCTTCTTCAAAGACCAATTTTAGTGTCCTAAAATGAGGTCTCAAAGAAGCGCTTCAAAGAAGAGGTAATGTCCGTTACCGATTCTTTCATCTTTATTTCTTCTTCCACTTCTTCTTCTTTAGTTGTTTCATTATGAAGTAATAACATAAGTATCACTCATATAAGGATATGTTATTATAAGTATGAAACAACCCTATTTCACCATCTATCCATTATATGGAAAATGAAATCACCACACGTGTGTACGTACGGAATACCGTCTCCACGCCGTGGTGTAATCTATTTTCCACCACCACCTAACTTGGATGGGTATAATGGTGTAAATAATTACTATATATGATTATTGTAAAGTTATATTGATTCTGAAATTGTATATATACACTCCATTACAATTTCACGATCATGGAAATGATATCATCGCTCGTGCGTACGTACGGAATACCGTCTCCACGATGTGATGCGACTCGTTCTACATGATATTCATTGCATAATGATTATATAAATGAATTGATTGAATGAATATATTACACTAACACCAATCTGGAAATGAGGTATATATAACCTAAAAATAAGAATATGAATTTATTCAACAAAACACGCAGAAGAACAAAATGTAATAAACAACCGAATAACAAGTAGTAATGAAATATTGCTAATAAGAAGCTCCAAATATGACCATATATGATATCATAAAAATTATTTTGATTCTGTAATAAGTCAATAACATTATTTAAATCATTATACAGGAGTTTCGGACACTTACGAATCAAATCAGATCTAAGGTAATGGAAATATCACAATCTCATTTTCATCCGATATTATTTATACTTTGGTATTTACTGGGGTGTATTTTATCATCCACATCCATGTTTCCTCAATATATAATATTATTTCCATCCACCTACAATTGTTTAAATCCATTTTTACCCTTTTCTGAGTTTATAGTAAAAGATATGAAAGGAATCTTTTGTAGTTTTTCGTATGAGGTACTTTTTGACTTTTCCGACAAAAGTACGAGAAGAATGTTTTTTTAACTTATACGGCATGAATGGATTTTTAAAACAATATTTCCAAGAATCTTCCTTTACATGTTTTCATGTTTATTTTTAATCAACATCCTTTAGTTTAAAATTGTATGACATATTAATAATGGAAACTGTTTTTGAAGTAGAAAGGATATTTTCCTCAAGAATGGAGTTCAAGTGTTTTATCAAAATTATTTTCCATATAAGATAATATAGGGTTCTGTTTATATCCCTATTATTACATTTATTTGATTATGTTGTTATGGAATTATTTTTATGAATTCCCTTATCTTATATGAATTTTTTAATGTTGTCATATTATTTAAGAATCCCATTTTTATTACATGGGTTATGCAATGATGTATAATTTATGATTTTGTGGCACACATATGAATGGTATCATTATGAGATGGGTGGGACATATATCGCCCCCCAATGCGTTGGGTAATGATTTTTTATCTCATGAGATAGGATTGGCTGGAACGGCAGGTTAAACCGGTTCAGTGAGATAGGACTGAAACGAGGAATGAACTCGGTTAAGAAATGTACATTGTCCACTAAGATAGTCTCGGCAATGAGTCTTGACTAATAAGAAATGATTATCTATGATTATGTGTGTATTCCACAATGTGTCATGTTTTATGTTATGATTATTTGGAGTATATTTCACTACTATGATTTATCCCATGTTATTAAATTATGATATCTTTTGCAGGTTAAGATTTCTAAAAGATATGTTCTTATGAATATGATGTGATTGATATTTCTTTTGTTTACCCTTACTGAGTATTTGAGCTCACCCTTTTGTATGTTTTCATTTCCCCAGGATATAAATAATGTTTTTAGGTTAAAAAAGAAGATCTTTATGGGAGATGTTGAAGATCTTTCACCATGATTAGAAGATTATATTCCGAGTTTCCAAAGACACTAAACTATTACAGTCCTTGTGTGCGTGTTTTTGTTATATACTAAGTATTCCGCAAAAGTAATGTAATTTCCATGTACGTTAAGCTTCAGGTCTCTACAGTTGGTATCATAGGAAAGGTTTTGTCAGCCTTTGGAAACTATGATGCGAGAACTTTAGTGAGATCCCTAGAGATATTTCTAAGGTATGTCTAGGGATGTCCCTAAGGTTAAGTATAAGTATATGTTATAGTACTAGAATTACGGTAACCCAAAATTTTAGATATTGAAGGTACTCCCACTTTATTATATTGTTTTCCCTAGCATGATTTTTGCCTCTCACACTATTCTTTTTGGGTTTCAGTAAGTGGCTGGAAACAAGATGACTCACGATAATGGAGGATATGATGGACAATGCAATGATATTATTCATGAGCAACCAAATGAAATGGGATTTGGAATTCCAAACATCATTATTATGTCGAATCAGCAATCTCATAATATGATCAATAAACTCAAATTTGGTAAGATTCCTAACTCGGCTAATAAGAGAAATATGGAGTTTCATGACGGTCATAGAGAAAAGAAAGTTCAATTTCCCCTATGTAAATCATGTGGGAAGACACATCAAGGAGATTGTTTTAAAGGAATTGGAAGATGATTTGGGTGTGGAAAAGAAGGAAACAAAGCCAGTAAGTGCAAAGGAAAAGGTTCAGTTAACACTAGGGATGAGGATAATGGTATTTCTATGACATCAACAAAGGTTAAATGTTTTAACTGTGGAATGTACGGGCATTATGCAAACCAATTCCCTAAGGGAAAGTCTCATGAAGAGAATTAGTATGGTCGTATGGGTAGTATTTATGTTGATGATGATGAAGAGACTACAAATGATATGTGAGTTGAAATAATTGTTTAAGCTCGATCAATGGTTTAAGAAGGTAGTGGAAATATTACATGTTTATCAAGTGTAATGTTGTATAAGTAATCTCATGGTACTATGGAATAAAGAGACATCTAAGGATTGTTACACTGTTGTCTTTCCTTATGTTTTGAAAGTGTTTGATGAATGGTACCAGTAACCATGATAGGTTATTCAGATAGTTTTGGAAAGTAGATGATATGCGGATATTAAAGGGATAAGGATAAAATTTAATGTTTGATAGTATTCATAAGCTCATGACTGATATAAAAAAATAGCAATATCATGGTTTGAGTATATATAATTTTGGAGATTTGGTACAGCACTCATGTTTTCACTAAGGATCAATTGGTATTCATTTTTCTAGATAATACATGATTAAGGCCTTCGAACGTTTGGAATGTGACCAACAAGAAATATCTTCTGATATATGGGGATAAATGATGGTATTAACATTCTTGTTATATGAAATATCTCGTAATTGTTTTCACTATAATATGACAATGGACTGAAATATTATGGATAAGCCTAAAGATTGGAATGGAATATGTTGGACATAAGTTAGTATTGTTTAAGGATAGAACCTTTTTTCATATTATTTATGGGATGTTATAGTAATGTAGTTTTAGAAAAAGGACAACCTGCTAGATGGGCGACAGCCCATCACGTCGGACAAGGCTGTGGGAATCGAACCCACAATCGAAGTGCGACTGGCCTTCATCGCCTACCACTAGCCTACAAAAAGTCCCTGTTTAGTAGAAACTAGTTTTATTATATTAATAAAAATTATATATGATGTTTAAGTCCATTTTAGGAACTATATATGATTAATCTCACTATATATGGTCAAATGTATTCTTTCATAACTTTTCTAACCTTTTGTTTGAGACAGATGGAATGACCCATCATTCTATCACATGATCTGCTAACACATCACGAATTACAAATTCAACTTCATTTCTCTAAGAGATGAAGTGGAAATTTTCCAAAGAACGACAAACGGTGAGACTATACCAAAATCACGAAAGTATTTCTTATAATTCCAATTTCATCAACTTTAGGGAAATGATCTTGAAAACCAAAAATGTTGTCCTAGTGCTCTTATATCTGATGAATCATATGGTACCTTATATCGTCACAAATTTATGGCTTTGTGATTGCTGGATTTTCCATAGCCATGTTCTCTACCACTCTCCATCAGAACATGATGGTTAGATTTCTCTTCCATATCCATATTTTCACCTATGTGGAAACCCAGTGATTAGTTTATTTGGGTAACCGTTACATTTCATAGTTTTGTTTTTAAAGATTGGTTTTGGTATTCCATTTTATGATGTGGGTTTCTATTAAAGAAACTTTTGGGTAGTAAACCATTTGTAACCCCGACGAATTTCGAGGGCGAAATTCATTTTAAGGGGGGTAGAATGTAACACCCCGATATTTTATTAAAAATATTCTTAATTTCATTAATGTCTTGTGTTGTACGCTACACCAAAAGGAGATTGCACAACACGCATCCTTGAATTTCATTGCATTACACGCAATCGCGACCTTCCTCGATAGCGTGTGTTGTACGCAATACCGAGTTTAACTAAACTCTGATATGTTATTAAAATATTATTAAAACTAGATGTTATGAATAGTAATAACCACTTTTGGAAATTTTGGAAATTTTATTTTTCAAAATGGACTTTTTTTTGGATTTGGAATATTGAAATTAGATTAGGGTGAAATTTTGGTACTTTTCGGATAACTTTCATATTCTGATGAATAGTGAAAATTACTAAATTTTAATTAAAAACAACTTTTTTAATCGAAATAATTAATAGTGTAAAATTATTAATTTTAGTATTTTTAAAGTATATTTAGAATATATTTTTACAATTTAATACAATGTTGTTCATTTTATAGAATTTCACATTTAAACCAGACATAAACAAGTGTCAATCTTTTGATAGTTATTATCTTTTAAAAACACGCTATTTGTTTTGACGACGGAAATTAATTTTTAAATTAGGTAATCTAACTGATATGTTTTGAATTTGGTAAAATAAACATCATTTTTGAATTCATACTATCAAATATAACTTAGGCCTAGTTTTTGGTATTTTTCTGGAAACATTCATTTTTTGATTAATAGTGAAACCACTAAGTGGTAGTTAAAAAAATGATTTTTTCATAAAAATTAATTTTACCACTTCTGTGAGTAGAATTTTGAAAATCCGAGACACACAGTTAATATTAAGTACTAAAATGTGGGTCAATGACATGAATATAATTTTTGGTGAAAAGTAACTTTTTACTTATTTTTTACCACGGTTAAAAGTAAATATGGTAGTTAAGGGTAAAAATGAAATTATTATTACCCTAACACATGAAAAAATTCTATTGGATAAGTTTAATTCGACCAAAAACAACCTTAGGAATAGAATATGACCATTTAGGACCACTTGGATTAGATTAAGACATTTATTATTAATTTATTTAAAGAAGGGTTAAAATCGTTAAAATCAATGTTTAATAAGTAGATAATTTTTAATATAGGGTTATACATAAGATAAATTCGACTATAAATATTAATTAAAAATCTAAAAAGATTCCCGACATAATGGTACTTTATTTGTAATTTTTAGACATTAAATTAATTAATTTATTTATGACACAACGATGATGCAGTAATTATCTTATTAATGAAATATTGGCATAATTGATGTTATAAATACCCAAATAAATGTAATTTGAGCCTTTTTATGAATTCCAATATTTTTATAGGTTAATATGACATGTTAGGGTTGATATAAATAACTTTCGTCGAATTAATAATTCTTTTATGATTTTCCCAAAAATCAATTACTAAATAGTGTCAAAATTGTCATAAAATAGTTTTTAAAACAAATATTATATTATTAATTGTAATTTTATTCCTAAAAATCTAAGGTTCGGCAAAATGACTTATATAAGGTTATATATATTAATAATAAACATCTTGGGGTTCGTTTGTCTTGTTATAGTAAGTTTAATAACCTTATAGTGTAAGAACACAAAAAGACACGGTAAAAGTAAAATTATCCAACTTAATGTTAAATCTAAATGATAATGTTATAATAGGAACCTAAACTTGTCTAAATTATATTTTATGAGATTATTTCGACCCATACCCTCCTTATAATCGAAATAAATAAATTTGGAGCTATTTAACACCGAATTTGGCTTTATAATAAAATAATATTTTTAGTTTTTTTCAAAGGAGCCCCTCTCCTCCCATATAAAAGGGAACATCTTCCCCCTCTTCCTCACACCACATTGAGCCTTCAATCTCGGCCAAACCCTTAAAAATTATTTTCTCCACTTCCCTAGAGACATCCTAGAGGTCCTGGTCTTTTTCAAAGAACAATTTACTGTTCTAAAAAGAGGTATCAGAGAAGCGCTCCAAAGAAGATGTAATGTCCATTACTGATTCTTTCATCTTTATTTCTTCGTCCACTTCTTCTTCTTTAGTTGTTTCATTATAAAGTAATAACATAATTATCACTCATATACTGATATGTTATTATTTGTATGAAACAACCCTATTTCACCCTCTATCCATCCTACCGAAAATGAAATTACCACGCGTGCGTACGTACGGAATACCATCTCCACGCCGTGGTGTAATCTATTTTCCACCACCACCTTACTTGGATGGGTATAATGGTGTAAATAATAACTATATATGATTATTGTAAAGTTATATTGATTCTGAAATTGTATATATACACTCCATTACAATTTCATGATCATGGGAATGATATCATAGCTCGTGTGTACGTATGGAATTCCATCTCCACGATGTGATGTGACTCGTTATACATCATCTTCATTCCATAATGATTTTATAAATGAATTTAATGAATGAATATATTACAATAATACCAATATGTAAATTAGGTATCTATAACCTAAAAAGAAGAATAAGAATTTATTTGACAAACCACGCATAAGAACAAAAAGTAATAAACACCCGAATAGCAAGTAGTAATGAAATATTACTAATAAGAAGCTAAGAATATGACCATATATGATATAATAAAAATAATTTTGATTCTGGAATAAGTCAATAACATTATTTAAATCATTATAAAAGATTATTGGACACTTATGATGGAAATCAGACCTAAGGTAAGGGAAATATCACAATCTCATTTTTATCCAAGATTGTTTATACTTTGGTATTTACTGGGGTGTATTTTATCATCCACATCCATGTTTCCTCAATATGTAATATTATTTCTATCCACCTAAAATTGCATAAATCCATTTTTACCCTTTGGTGAGTTTATAGTAAATGATATGAAAGGAATATTTTTTCGTTTTTCGTACGAGGTACTTTTTGACTTTTCCGACAAAAGTACGAGAAGAATGTATTTTTTAACTTATATAGCATGAATTGATTTTTAAAACATTATTTCCAAGAAGATTCATTTAAAAGTTATCATGTTTATTTTTAGTCAACTTCTTTTCGTTTAAAATTGTATGAAATGTTAAGAAAGGAAAATGTTTTTGAAGTAGAAAGGATATTTTCCTCAAGAATGGAGTTTAAGTGTTTTATTAAAATTATCTTCCATCTAAGATAATATAGGGTTCTGTTTCTATCCCTATTGTTACATTGATTTGTTTATGCTGTGATGGAATTATTTTTATGAATTCCTTTATCTTATATGAATTGTATTATGATGTCATGTTGTATAAAAATCCCATTTTAATTTCATGGGTTATGCAATGATGTATGATTTATTATTTTTTGGCACACATATGAATGGTATCATTATGAGATGGGTGGGAACTATATCTCCCTCCAATGCATTGGGTAAAGATTTTATATCTCATGAGATAGACATGGCTGGAACGGCAGGATAAACCGGTTCAGTGAAACAGGACTGAAAGGAGGAATGAACTCGGTTTAGAAATGGACTTTTTCCACTAAAATATTCTTGGAAATGAGTCTTTACCAATAAGAAATGATTATCTATGATTATGTGTGCATGACATAAAGTTTCATGTTTTATGTTATGATTATTGTGATTACATTTCACTACTATGATTTATCCCATGTTATGAAACTATGATCTCTTTTGCAGGTTAAGATTTCCAAATGATATGTTCTTATGAATATGATGTGATTGATATTTCTTTTTTTTACTCTTACTGAGCATTTGAGCTCACCCTTTTGTATGTTTTCTTTTCCCCAGGATATAAATAAAGGTTTTAGGTTAAAGAAAAGAAGATATTTATGGGATATGCTAAAGATCTTTCACCACGATTAGAAGATTATATTCCAAGTTTCCAAAGACACTAAACTATTACGGTCCTTGTGTGTGTGTTTTTGTTATGTACTAAGTATTCCGCAAAAGTAATGTAATTTCCAAGTATGCTAAGATTCAGGTCTCTACAGGGAAGTATTGAAAGGGAAAAAATTATCATGGTGGTTTACGGCCTCCCTGAAGATGTTGATCAATGGTGGTCATTGATTCAAAACATGAAGGAAGTTGATGAAGTATCAAATATGGAATGGAGGGAGTTCAAAGATCTGTTTTTAGTAAAATAATTTCATTGTGACCATCTAGTAGATATGGAAAGGCAATTTCTGAGTCTGAGACAAAAGGAGGATGAGAATTTCGCAAAGTATGAGGATAACATTACAAGGTTATCAAGGCATGCTGGATATTATATATGTAACCCAAGAAGTAAGATTGGTCGTTTATTTGATGGGTTAAAACCATTTCTCCGTTGAGCATTAGTCTCACAATCCTTCTCGTCGTACGAAGACATTTTCTCATGTGCTACCAAGATAGAGAAAGAATTCTATAAGTCAAATGACTTTAAAGAAAAGAAAGAGAATAAGAGATCTGCTGATCAATCTGGGATTGGAAATAAAGGGAAGAAGGGGAAATTTGAATATCCATCCTGCAGTAAATGTGGGAAGAAACACCACGGTACTTGCTTAAAAGGAAAGGGAGTCCGTTACAAGTGTGGTGAAAAAGGCCACAAATCTCGTGATTGTAAGGGGAAGAAGGAAGCTATCGATTTCCAATACTACAATTGCAGGGAGATGGAACATTATGCAAATGAATATCCTAAGCGTCAGGGAAAATTACCTCAAAAAAGATCAAGGGATCAAGGCCAAGATTATGCTATCACTACTACTGAGGTAGAAGCTCTGAAATATGTAGTGGCAGGTCATTTAATGGTTACCTCAAGTTTAGAAAATGCATTATTTGATTCTGGATCATCGCATTGTTTCATATCTTCCTAGTTTGCTAAGAAAATTAGATATTTCAAATTTAATTTAACAAGGGAGTTGTTAGTTAAAACTCCTAAGAGAGGTATCATTGCAACAATGATTTGTGAATCAGTGCCCATTAGAGAACATAAATGTTCTTTATCCGATGTTCTCATCGTCATACCTATGATTGAGTTGGATATAATCCTCGGTATGGATTTTCTTTGAGACCATGATGCGTATTTTTATTGTAAGAAGAATTAGGTTACGATTTTTGATGATGATGATAAAGAACACGTTATCTTTATAGAAGAATTGTAACCACCTAATTCTTATCTAGATCCACCCTCAGTAGCTCAACTAAATTAAATTATTTGGGTGGAAGAGGATGAAATTACAGTGGGGGAGGAAAGGAATGTTTAAATAGAGGATGTACCTATTGTGAATGAATCAGTAGATGTGTTTCCGGAAGATTTACATGGACATCCTCCAGAACAAGATGTTGAGTTTTCCATTGATTTAATTCCTGGATCAAGGCCTATATCGAAGACCCCATATAGAATGGCCACTGTAGAATTAGATTAACTAAAGAAACAACTAGTGGAATTGTGTAATAAGGGATTTATTCACCCTAGTGTTTCTCCATGGGGATCCCCTGTTCTTTTTGTTAAAAAGAAATATGGATCTATGAGGTTATGTATCGAATACATGGAGATCAAAGCTATAATAAAAAAGAACAAGTATCCCCTACCTCGCATTGATGAGTTATTTGACCAACTGCATGGATCTCAATAATTTTCAAAGATTGACCTTCGATCTGGATACCATCAGTTGTGTGTGAAGAAGGACGACATTCAGATGACAGTATTTCGAACCAGGTATGGGCATTACATGTTTACAGTAATGCCTTTTCGGTTGACTAATGCACCCTATGTATTCATGGATTTGATTAATAATATTTTCAAGGAATATCTCGATGAATATTTGGTGGTATTTAGTGATAATATCTTGGTATACTCCAAAAGATATGAAGATCAGGAAAATCACTTGCGCATTATCCTAGAGACTCTGAGAAGACAAGAATTATATGGGATGTTTAGCAAGTGTGAATTCTGGCTTCAGGAGATTTCTTTTCTTGGCCATATTGTCTCTAAATATGGAATCTATGCTGATCCTTCTAAGACCATGGAAATACAAAAATGGCATGCACCGACGAGTATAACTGAGGTATGTAGTTTTATTGGTTTAGCAGATTATTATCGATGTTTCGTCCAAAATTTTTCCCGGTTGGCAATCCCATTAACAAAGCTCACACGTAAAGGGGTTAAATTTGTTTGGAAAAAATAGTGTGAAGAATGTCTGGAAGAACTGAAGAGAAGAATTATCAATGCTCCTATATTGACTCTACTATCAGGGAATGATGGGTACATTATTTATAGTGATTCATCGAATAATGGACTTGGTTGATGTCCTTATGTAGAATGATATGGTTATTGCCTATGCATCACGATAGATGGAAATTCATGAACAAAACTATCCTACTCATGATATCGAGTTAGCAGCTGTGATATTTTCTTTGAAGATATAAAGGCACTACCTCTACGGTAAACAATGTGAGATTTAAACTGATCACAAGAGTTTGAAGTATATTTTCTCAAAAAAAGAACTCAACATGAGGCAGAGGAGATGGCTTGAATTACTCAAGGATTATGGTTGTACGATACACTACCACCCAGGGAAAGCAAAAAAGGTGGCAGATGCTTTGAGTATAAAAGTCCATGGAGTTTTGAACAATATGAGAATTGAAAGGGATCCAATTTTCATGGATCTAGTGAAGATGGACATGGGAATAACCAGGGAAGGTGAAACATCAATTCTTTTTCAAATGGTTTCCAAACCTTCTTTACTAGAAAGGATTAAGAGTTCTCAGACTGATAATGAATAATTTCAAAAGAATATTAATGCTGTGAATGATGGTAGATTGAGAGACTTTGTGTATGAAGATGGAATTTTGAAATTCGGGAAGAGACTTTGTTTTCCCGATATACCTGATCTAAAAAGGGAATTGCTGGATGATGCTCATAGTTCCAATTTCTCTATACACCCTGGGAGCACCAAAATGTATAGAGACTTAAAGGATCATTTTTTGTGGGATAACAAGAAGAGGGAGATTGCTGATTTTCTGTCAAGATGTATGGTTTGTCAACAAGCGAAAGCTAGAAGGCAACAACATGGAGGAGTTATACAACGTCTTCCCAAACTGGAGTGGAAATGGGACAATATTACGATGGACTTTGTCATGGGGCTACCAAATACTCCTAGAAGGAATGATGAAATATGGATTATTGTTGATTGTCTTACCAAGTCAGCACATTTTCATGCTAAAAGAGAAGATCTACCACTGGAACGTCTAGAAGGACTATATATTAATGAAGTGGTGTGACTTCAAGGAGTACCCCTATCGATTGTTTCTGATTGTGATCCCTGTTTTACTTCAAGATTCTGGAAAAGTCTTAAAAATCCTTGGATACTGAACTTCATTTGAGCACTGCCTACCACCCACAAACAGATGGATAATCAGAACGAACTATTCAAACCTTAGAAAACATGATTAGATCGTTCTCACATGACTTTCAGGGTATGTGGGATCAATATTTACCTCTGATAGAATTTTCCTATAACAATAAGTTCCATTCGAGTATTCAGATGGAACCATATGAAGCCTTATACGGAAAGAGATGTTGCACACCAACCTGTTGGAATGACGTTGGTGAAAGAAAACAAGTAGGCCCAGAACTGGTGGAGGAAACGATGGAAAAAGTGAAGGTAATCCAAAACCAAATCAAAGAAACTCAAAGTAGGCAGAAGAGCTATGCAGATAATCGAATGAAGGATTTGGAATTTCAAGTTATTGATCATGTTTTCCTAAAGGTATCTCCATGGAAGGGAGTCATACTTTTTGGTAAGAAAGGTAAATTGAGTCCCAGGTACATCGGACCTTTCGAAATTCTAGAATGAATTGGGGTTGTAGCTTACCGTTTTGCAATGCCGCCAAATCTCCCCAAAGTTCACAATGTGTTCCATGTATCACTATTGAGGAAATACATGTTTGACCCAACGCATGTACTCACCTATGAAGACTTATAACTGGAACTTGATCTGTCTTATTGTGAAGAGCCCATCATGATTCTTGATATGAGATAACAAGTACTGAGAAACCGGACGACTTGTCTGGTAAAAGTCTTATGGAGAAAACCATAAGATGGAAGAGGCAACGTGGGAACCCGAGGAACATATAATTAAGAACCCCCCGAGACTTTTCATGCGGTAGTATTCTAGAAATTTTGAGGATTAAATTATTTGAAGGAGGGTAGAATGTAACACTCCAAGCTTCTACTATACGATTCTCGTTGAATAATGCAATAATGTGTTGTACGCAACATTGAGTTCTAACACACCACAAACAATCAAACTAGCTGTTGTGAATAATAATACCCACTTTTTCAAATTTATAAATTTTATTTTTCAAAATGGACTTCATTTTTGGATTCAGAATATCGAAATTAGAAAAGGGTAAATTTTTGGAATTTTACTGAAAAACGTCATTTTTTGATGAATAGTGAAACCACTAAGTGGTAGTTAAAAAAACTGAATTTTTCATAAAACATAATTTTATCACTTCTGTGAGTGGAATTTTGAAAATATGGGAGGCATGGTTAATATCAAGGAGAAAATTTTGTTTCAATGAGATGAAAATAATTTTTGGCGAATAGGTACTTTTTACGTTAATTTACCACGGTTAAAAGTAAATATGGTATTTAATGTTAAAAATGATATTAATATTACCCTAAAACATGTACTAATTCTATTGGACAAGTTTATCTAGACAAAAAACAACCTTAGGAATAAAATATTATCATTTAGGTCCACTTGGATTAGATTAGGATATTTATTATTATTTAATTCATAGAGGAGTTAAAAGACATAAAATCAAAGTTTATTTACTAAAACATTTTTAATATAGGGATACAGACAATATAAATTTGATTATAAATATTCATTAATAGGATAAAAATATTTCCTACATAATGATATTTTATTTATAACTTTTAGACATTAAATAATTTAATTTATTTATGGCACAATAATGATGTATTAATTACCATAATAGTGAAAAATTAAAACCATTGATATTATAAATACCCAAATAAATATAATTTGAGAATTTTTATGAATTTGAAAAATTTTCTAGGTTAATAGGTAATGTTATGAATGATTTAATTAACTTTTTTCGATGTAATCATTCTGTTATGATTTTCACAAAAATAAATTTTTCAAATAGTGTCAAAATTGACATAAAAAAGTTTTTGAAACAAATATTATATTATTAATTGACATTAAATTCCTAAAAATATAAGGTTCGGCCAAGAGTCTTATATCATGATAGGTGAATCATTAATGTACCACTTTGGGGTCTCTTAGAGGTATATAGTATGTTTATTAACTATATAATATAAAAATACAAAGTGACATGGTAAGTGTCAAACTCATTAACTAAGAGATAAAACTAAAAGATATGTTTAATAAAATGACCCAAACCTGTCTAAATTATATTGGTTCAGTGGTTTTCGACCCATACCCACCTTATCCTTTAAATAATACACTTTGGAGTTATTAGAAACCGAATATGAATTTATTATAAAATAATATTTCTAGCTTTTCCAAAGGTGCCCCTCACCCCTCTTATAAAAGGGAACTCCCCCTTCTCATTAATTAACACCTTAAAAGCCATTTGGCTCGGACAAACTCCACCCAAATACTCTCTCAACTTCCCTCACTTCATCCTAGAGGCATTTTTTTAGTCATAAAGCTAGCCTAAGGATCCCTTTTGATCAAATCAAAATGAAGAACCCGAAGAAGAGGTAATGTTTTCACCACCCTCTTTCAAGTTCCTTTCTTCTTCAACTTCTTCTTTCATTACCATTATAAAATTATAACTCTAGTATCTTATATATACTGTGATGTTATTATAAATATGGTACAACCATATTCATTACTCTATCCATCTTTTGAATAACATGTCACCATACGTGCGTACGTATGGCATACCGTCTCCACGTCGTGGTGTAATTGTTATTCAATAAATTATTATTTGGATGGGTATAATAATGATGTGTAATTAATGTAACTAATAAATATAACATGATAATTATTCTGTATATATTATATACCATCCAATTATATATTATTTTAATATCAAAATATGATATTGTCGCTCATGCATACGTACGGACTACCGTCTCCACGTACACGATGAGATTCATTCTCCATCGTATCCATTCAAGTATAATTCTCATTTTATGATTAATTATAGTATCTAAGGAATTGATATCATTATTTATATGATTAATATACAACCTATCCATGTCAATCATGGCTTACGTAACAAAACATATAAAATAAAATGAGTAAGTTAACACCCGAAACAACGATAATACAATGATATTATTAACAAATCACTGTTAAAAGATCATATATGATATCATATTAATGTATACGATTCATGTATAATTTAATAACAATTATTTAACCATTATAAAGGATTTCAACCAACCCCAACCAAGGAAAAGTACGTGGTAAGGGTTTATTTCGCAATCTCCTCATTATTCGAGGTTGTTTATACGTAATAATCTACTGGGATCTGTTTATCATCCACATCCATGTTTCGTAAAAATGTTTTTCATAACATTATTACTATTTTACAGAATATCAGTTAAATACATTTATACCCTTGTTTGACTTTTTATAATAATTTTATAAAGGATTTTTTCTATCGTTTTCCAAACAAGGTTCTTTTTAATCTTTTCAACAGAATTAAGGTAAGAATGTTTTTTTAACTTATACGGCGGGTGCGATTATTTTCCGCCATTATAAAATCTTTGAAGCTTCCCTTACAAGATTATAAGAAAATTTTCAAAGTAAATGTTTTATTTTATAATTATGTGACTCTTAAAGGATTTCAAAATAGGATGATATATTTCTATAAAAATAGTTTTGATGACATCTATGTCAACACCCTTTGATAGATTTTAAGTTTATTTGGAGTTGATTTATTATGATACAAAAAATCCATATTGTATTGATTGGTTTGTGATATGTTTGACTATGGATGTGTTATTTTTTATACCATTCATGGTTTATGAAGAAAGTATTGACATTTCGTATGATAGTTTGAATACGAATGATTATGTTATGATTAAACCTATTCATATGAGGAATGCATTGGACTTAATAAGTGACGGGTGGAGCCGACTATAGCTCCTCGATGCATCGTTAGGTCTCATGAGACAAACTAGTGTCTTGTCACATGGCCTTGACAAAATATTATTTATAGTCTTGGCACGAGGCCATGACAATCTGGTTATGATAGTCTATCATTATGCATTCCATCATTAGGATAGTGGTTATTGATATTGCATGTGAATATTCGATTAGTAGAATACCCATGTGAATAAGTAAATGGAATTATTTCATTTAATTTTTTCCATACTATGTTAATGTTCAAGTTTAAAATGTTTTTGTTTTAGTTATACATTTCCTTAAATGTGTATTCTTCTTTATGAAAGTTTTCGCTATATTGTTATCCTTTCTGGGCATTTGAGATCACCCCTTTTCTATGATTTATTTTTCCCAGGATGTGAAGAAATAATTTATGAATGACCTGCAGGGATAGTATGAGGGGATAAGAGTGTGGACTATAGAGACTATATTGTTTTAGTTTTCATTTAATGATTTAATGTAAACATTATTAATGTATCTAGTTATTCCAAGGCTACTAAAATAATTTGTCTTTCGAGACTTGATCTTTCTTGTTATCATTCCAATGTTATGTAATAACGCACCGACAATGGGTAACTGGGGTCGGGGCATTACACCGTCTCTCTGAAGAACCTGGGCGACCTCTGTCACTGAAACTCGTGCAATACACTCAGGCGGTGTGCACTCTCCGCTGTTGGGGCTGGTGGTATCTGTGGCCCAGCGAGTAGTGGTACCGCTGGTCGCTCCACTGTAACGGGGCCCTGCACCGAGGCCTCGTCGCTCAGTGGGCTGCCATCTCGCAAAAAGCTCCGAACCCTAGATGGATACCTTCGTGGGGCCATCCTGAAAAGTAACAGGTGTTCCACTATTAATATAGTATAGCTGGTGAGCTGACTCAAAGTAATCAGAAAAGAAAACTTTTGAAACGCACAAGCAATCAGTGATTTCGAGCACTGAGTCGGAAATCAGAAGTCAAGGTCCTGGTGTATGGATACGTCGGCCGCCGCACCAACACTGGACTCCTTAGACTGAAAACCACACTCAATACTTTTAACACTATTTCTTCACAGAATAAATTATCAGATTCCTGAGTTCTGAGGTAAAACCGACTCCTCTGATACCAATTTGTCACGACCCTTCCTCGTGTCCCATGCCGTGACTACCCCAAGACCACCTTCCATAGACCAGGGGCTGGCGACTAGTACCAAAGGCGTAGATCCCGATAAAATGGAAGGCATTGCCTTTATATAGGTAAAGAAACACAATAGAGTAAGCAAGCTCAAGTAAACACTATGTAAACTCAGTACAAAAGTAAGTGCTAGAAATTAAATAGTCCAGAATACAAACCCAACTGAAAGTATAGTACAACAAAAAATAAAGAACAACTGCACTAAAGTAAACCAGCAACCACTGACTCGTCCTCCAGATATCCCACTTGAAGGGTGGGTAGAAATGATCTCCTCAGCTCATCGGGTCCGGCCGTCCGCTCTGTGTACGTCCCGCCAAGTGGTCAACCTCCAGGTACCGTCCCGCTCCACAATACTCCACCTCGATCTGTGTTGTTTTTCGTTTTCATCCAACACAACGTAGTGCGAGCATAGCCCGTGCTGGGCTTAGAATATGATACATAGTAGGGACCTCGAGACCCCCGAAGGTCTCCCAGAATCCACAAAGGATAAACCACAAAGGAAAGATACAAACACAAAGTATCTATCAACTCTACTTAGGTATATGCCCATACATATACCCAAGTCATCAATTCCAGTTCGGCTCCAACTCACGATCCCAAGTTCAACCCAGTCCACACAGGAAAGAAATTCAATCACATCGATAATAATGACTGAAATTCAAGACTCAGCTCACACAGTTATAATACTCGCCTAGAGGGGTGGAGATGATAGATGTAGCCACTGAATCTTCTCCCCTGCCGAACCCACGTAGGATCCAAGTACAGAAGTCATCGCTGCCGAACCCACGTAGGATCCATGTACAATAACCATCGCTATCAAAGACATGTAGGATCCAAGTACAGTGGTCATCGCTGCCGATCCCATGGAGGATCCAAGTATAGTCATCCTCGCTGTCGAACCTACGTAGGATCCAAGTATAGACTTCATCGTCATCGCAGTCACAGCCAGCTCTAGGGTTCCCGCACACAACACACTCGGTTCCGGGAGGGTCTGCTTCACGAGCCAATGGGTTCGATACATCAACTATCACGAAGTCTAGAGTTCATGTATCCCAAAGTTCTGCCTCGTCAATAAGAACTTAACGCAATAGACGGCGTGTCAATCGGACACCTGGTTTGAGAGATATTGGTTTTTCCGTCCCAGGGGCCCGGTTAGAAATACGCTCATTTCTAACCCGAATGATATCCAAATTCATCAGTATCGCACTTAGAGTATCACAGAAGGACCGTCTCATCGATAGTGTCCCAATGCCACAGAAGGCATGTCGATCGGACATGCGGTCTTCATGTTATTCACGTTTAAGTAAATAACGAGACTGGTCCGTTAGGCCCGATGGGCTGACGGATTGGGTCGACTCAGTTTTGGTGGGTCCGACCTGGAAAAGGAGTCAGACCGGCCTGGTGAGTTGTGCGGCCTAGCCCGAAGTGGCATGGCCTAGCCCAAAGTGGCACAGCCCGGCCTGGCCAGGCGTGGCCCAGCTCGGCCTAGCGTGGAGCGGCGGGGCACGGCCCGCCGGGGGGTGGAGCCCGGCTGGCCGAGTGGGTTCACAGGGTGGGGGGGGCTCCAATTGGAGCCTCCCTTCCCCAAACTGGCTGGCTAGACCAACCGGTCTTCAGCGCGTGCAGCTCGTATGGGCGGGCCGCCGATCTTCAAGTGGGGCACCCTCCTGGGGTCACGGTCTAGCTCTGCCCGGTTGGCCAATGGGCCGGCTGGTTCCTCAGCACGGCGCCCTCCTGGCGTCGCGGTTCGCCTCCGCCCGGCCGGCTGACGGCCTGGCCGGTTCTTCCACCGAAGCGGCCCGTGTAGCGGCCCGATGTTCCTCCCGCACAACTTGCTTAACGACGCCGGTTTACATTGCAACACTCTCAACATGGCGCGACAACGCTGTTCTTTCCCCACCGCCGGTTGCCAATTCCAAAAAGATCATGAAACGATAGAGGGTCATCAGGCCATGTCTGTTCGGAATGCTCCCTCTACGTTAGGCGATAACATTCAGCTGAAGATGAACAATATTTCACGAAGCACAACGAACAATTTTTATTAAAATAAAAATTGGAACAAAACACCCTACCTTAACAAATAATGAATAACATCGGCGTCGCGGTTGACAGCATCACGATATGAGGATTCATAGACGTTGATGGAGAGAGTCCGAGGACAAAGCGACATCTCCACCTTTTATCACAGAGAGAAGAAAACAAAGCATGATGTCATTGACAAGTTCATGTATCAGTGTCTCCTCCCTTGTCGTGGAGGAAGAAGTGGATGGAGAATTCGGGGTCTCCAAGTCGAAGTTCTCCGTCGGAGAGTAGCCGTTCTTCAACAAAGGAGATGAAGTGTTATTCAAAACTCAAGAGCTCTCTCCCCAAAATCTCAACACAACAAGCCAACCAAAAATAAAATAAGGCTTCTCCTTATTTTATTAAATCATGCCATGCATTCAAATTTACAAAATTCAAATTCCAGTTCACTTAATTAATTAAACCATGAGTTGTCTAATTAATTAAGTGATAGGTTGTCAAGTTTTAATGGAGTGAGAGAGGGATAGGAAGAGTCCTCATTAAAGAGGAGTTAACATGTTTAAAGGGGGAGGTTTAACGAGTTTTAGGGGATGTGAAGGGTTGGAGATCGTGTGGGACCCACCTCACAGATATCCTCACATGGGTAGTTAGGGGCCCACCCCAACTCCCCCATGTAGGATATAACCACATAGATATAGAATAAAAAATGTTCCACATTTTTATTCACTTCTTATTTAATCCACAATTTTTAACTTCTCCTCCGGCACAAATGCAACTACGGTAAAGGTCCCCTTAAGCAATTAATGACATTGAGAATTCATCGGTGTCCTCAGATTTCGATTACGAGCACCGGTTAAAAAGATAGAAAACCCCGCTCGTTCGTTTAATGAACGTACTCGAGCTAAATATCAAAAATTGATTTTGAGCACACTGGGCCTCAAAATCAATTGTTTTCAGAAGCCACAGACTCGTAAAATTCAAAATTATTTAAGAAAAAAAAATTCCTTGAAATTTCCGGGTCTTTACAAGAATAGCTATAATGGATGAGGAGTTTTGTTGAGGCTTTTTTTATCAATATTTGATTATGATCAAGGAAATATTGTTATTATGGTACTAAAGGGATGTCATCATTTATCCTGAAAGAAGTTCATGGGGATATAAATAATTATTTTTGTAGAGTATTAGGAGAGGCTCACGGCTCAAGATGAGACTACACATAGATTTAAAAAAATATTTATAAAATCTGCATCTGTAGTAGGTGTACCAATATTAGTACTTATAGAAACATCAGGTTCCAAAGAAGTAGTATTTGTAGAAACTTTTACACACTTTTGGAGTTGTTTTCCTTCCACACGATGAAGCTGATCATCCTCCACTATAATGATATTATTAATATATAAACTATTATTATGTATTATATATTTTTTATTGTTTTTAATTATTTATTGTAGAATATTTATATTTATGTTGTTTTTAATGGTTTTTTTAAAGTTATCTATGATAGATATATAATTCAATTACAAATAATATATGTCATGGAAATGTTAATTAATAAAATATAAAAATTATGATGGAATTATATATTCATCACAAAAAGTTGGATAGGAAATTATTTTAATGGAATTTATTATCCATCAAAAATATAATAAGATATGGATAATGTTTTCCGACAAAAATATTATTAATTTATAAACTATTTAATACATAATTAATTAGTTTTTATGAAATTATTTTGACTAATAATCATAATCCATTATAAATATTATTTCTGATGGATAACAATTTCAACCAAAATTTCAATATCGTTTTGATTAATTGGGATGAACCATCACAAATAAGAGAAATTGCAATGTGATTTTATAATATTGTCTAATTGTGATTGGAATCAGTCGAAGATAGCACATCATGAAAAACAAAATATATTGCATGTGGAATAACCATTACTATTTTCTCTCTTAAAATCATAAAATATTTAGAGTCACAAACTTTGTTTAATGATCCGACTAATGGGATCATTCGTCAAAAAAATCTAAATGAAGAGTATTAATTTATTCTTCAGTCACATATTTATGTTGTAATACCCCAATACCAAAACAGTTTTTAAATTTCACTAGATTATGTCAATGTTCCATGCTTTTTATAAGATCTTAAATATTTCATCATTTGTTATACCAAATAAAATAATACATTTTTTTTAATATTTTCAAATAATCATACGAAATGATTTGTATCACATAATATCTTTAGCTCCATTTCTCAACTACTATTTTCCCATTTTAACATTTCCATATTAATTATGGAAAACCTAAACAAAATTAGGCTAATATAACAAAAACTATCTTAGGATGGAGGTTTTACAGAAAAGATGTCAGTGATAAGTTCTTTTATGTACCAATAGAAATGTATATATCATGGTTCAAAAAATCATGGACCTTGAAACATAAATATTAAAATATCAATGTCTCATACATATATATATATATATATATATATATTTCATAAAAAAATCTCAGTTATGATGGGTGAAGATAATGAATCTATCATGTTTTAAGGAAGCTCTATGAAGGTGTTCCTCTAAATCCACCCAACCAAACTTGTTCCAAATAACCATCCATGAAAATATCCAGTTGTAGGGGATGGAATAAAGAACACCAAGGGAGTTATTTCAGGGATCATATCCAAGAATCTCATCCAAACTGTAAAGATATCAAAATTTTAGACCATGAGTTTCTATATTACACTCCAAAAACAAGATCACAAATTGCATCCCAATTTTAATTCCAAAACCCAAAATATCACGTAAATGATAGATTATAGATGAATAGACATGTTAGTTTGGAGTTAGTGTGGTATTTAAGCCACTTAGATTTCTAGGATCAACCATACCTTCTAAAAAACTGATTAGGACACAACTCATAAGGAAATGAGGCCACCCAAAATAGGCCATACGGGAATCATTTGGATCCATATACATATTCAATATAGTAGGAACACAACCATAAAACACAAAAAAGAACACATTAATTAATTATATTAAGGTATGTCAATAATGAAAAATATATCCATAACCTGCAGTTAAATAAAAATGTTTGACAAAATAGTCAAATAATTTTTTGATGAAATAAGATGAAAAGTTTGAAAATTAAAGTAATACCATATCTACATTAACAATTTATGAAATCCATTTAATGAATATGTAAATTGATAATGAATAGTTAATCAAGGTAGAAGGTTTGTTAATAAATGAAATAAAATAATTTAATTTAATTCCAACCATATATTAGTAAGAAACTAAAAATACCCAAAAAACCCACCATGTAATTAACATTATTTTTATTAATTGTATTCATGTTACCAACATTATTTATTTGGAAATATATTAAATAAAATTGATTAATCATAAAAAACATCCCATCAATATAAATACTATCAATCCAATTATAGGTACTATGTATTTTAGTAAGCCACACTATCCCAAATTTAATAATCTCCTAAACAATGTGAAGTATGATGTATTTATTCTTTAACCTACCATAGAGAGAATTATTTTTTAAAAAAAATAATGCATAAAATTACTATTATAATACATATATATTCTATAAGAAGATAAATATAGTTTATTTATCAAGACCATTGATTAAACAATAGATTTCATTGATTTTTATAAGGTAATATACTCCAAATTTGTGGTGGAAAATGAAACTACATATTTATGTTACACTTATAGGAATTAGGTCCAACATAAGTATGAACAATTTCAGTAGTAATCTATTTATGACTTGAAACATTAGAAATATAATGAAAATAAAAAACCCTAATAGTACCATCTTTTTAAAATTTATTATTTCCATATATTATATATAAATAAAACAATTTACCTGAGGATCCATTTAAATTAATTCATGTGTGATTTTCTATGTTTTCCCACAAACCTTCTCAAAGTAAACATAGAAAATATGATTTTTTAGTTATAATTTACCATAAAATACCTAAGGATAAAATCTATAATTTCATATGGAATCTTATACATATATTGTTCCTCATCGCCATAATTATGGGATTTAAAAAAATTGTATAGCATACCCCAAGTAATTATTAAATTTTTAATATACCTTAATTTTTTACTATTTCGAATCATTTAATCATAAGCATGAAAAGATAGATAATAAAAATTATTGTATCAGAATTCAATAATCTACATTAATAAAATTTATTTTCCATTATCAAAGCCATTTATTTGAAAAATACATCTGAGAAATAATATTTTATAATTTATTAGCATCTGAATTATATATATATATATGAAGCACATAATATACATATAAAAAAGGTAAATCAGTTCACCCTTAACATTATTTAAATATACCCAAAGATAATTTTTTAATTATTACAAAACCATTTTCATTCATAGAAGAATAAATACATTTATATCATTTTATAGATGATAGTCCAGGTCAATATAACATTTTTATAAAATATATTTTTTATCAAGTATGAAATATTATTTAAATATATTAATAGGATTTATATATACCTTATCATGAATTTTAACATGAAAACCATAGTACTACAATCAAAATGTTCAATATGTAAATCATATAAACTATAAAATTCATTTAAATTTTGAAAATATTTATGTGACCTTTGGATTATGAGTTGTAATTATTGTTAATATAATTAATTTAGTAATATAAATGTGTTTTGATGATGGGTGATGGAGTGGGAATCCATTAACCATAGGATGAAAAATTTCCCATGATTTAGGTAAAGAAAGAATATGAAATGGCTACTTAGTATCAACCCATTAAACCTGCTGATTGAAGAGTATACAAATATTGAAAATACAAGTGATAAAATAATGGAAGGTCCTCAATTGAAAATATATTTAGTAAGGATTAATGATGTAGTAATGGATCACTTCAAAACATGCCGTAGAGGTGTTCATTTAATATCATTTAAATATTATAAAAAATAACATTTTTGTAGATATTGGCGGAGATGTGAGTAAACCACACAAGAAAATATTTTAAATATGGTTTTTCGGATAAAATATGCAAAACAACATGGATAATGATTTATGAACTCCCAAAACAATTTCAATCCATTTAATATTTATTTGATGCTATTTTGGAATTCTGTATAATAATGTTAAAATTTTCTACGTTCTAACGTGTTTATGGTTAAAATTTATGTTTATATCGATAATCCCCGGAGTTAATGAATTATCATTATCCCTAAAATATCAAAAAATTAGAAAATTCTTGAACTAATATTGATTAATATATTCAATATATGTATCAACATGACTATGTAAATATCAGTTTTCATCATTGTAATCATGAATATGGAAGTACATAAGGATCATAATTTATCTAAATAATTATTATTCTTGACATTATAAGGATGCAGGTATCCTATGAATGGATTATTATGGACTTGTAAAGATTATTTTTATCTTTGTAATCATCGTCAATGTATACTGAAAAATTATCCAATATTTGGATAAGGATTATAGATTCCTAAGACATTTAAATATATTTGGACATTATCTTATAAATATTTATCCCCAAAAACCCAATGATCTAAAAATCTAGCGTCTTTGGAATAAAAGTTATATAATTAGAAAACATGAATCTAAAAATTAAAACATATTTTATCTAATCTTTGTAATTAGATCCAAAATACCTTACATCTCCTATAACTTCATATGAAATATAGTTCCTCCGGTTTATGGTATGTAACCATTTCTTGAGGATTTTTATGGTTTGAATGTCATGGGTGACGAATGGGTGAGTCAGGAGAACATTAATTTATGTTTTGAGAAGAAGGGGAAGTCACACGGGTGGCACACCGGTTGTCTAAACCGTGCGTAGTTGGACCTTAAGGTAGTATATTCCACTCAAGAGTCAAATAGTTTGTCTAACCATGCAGACAAACCATCTGTAGAGTGTCTACCGAGGCAGTGGCTAACACACAGTTAGTGCACAGTTTTTCTAACAATGCAAGCAAACTGTGAAACCACTAGGGTTCATACTCAAAATTTGTAGTCCTAATCCCCAAAAATAACAATACTATGTTATAATACCTCTAACAGGGACCTCATAATTTTAAACATAATATTGAATTATTTTAATCATAATTTTCAATTAAATAGACACCTTGGATATACAATCATAGTTACATTAGAATAATAGGTACATAATTATAAAATATGAAATTAGAAAATAATATGTTTTTCATAGACTATCAACTGAGATCCAAAAACACATCTTATCTCCTATAAATTCACTGGACAGTATGGGGAATACATGATTAATATGGGATGATCTAAAAATCATTGTAAGGAAATAATAATGAGAAGAAATCATGGAACATTAGTTAGAAAGGAAATGAATTATACCAAAAAAGGAATAAATCAAAAATAAACATATGGAAGAATAAAATATAGGACATGGAATCATACGATCAGGGAAACATTAAAATACTGACTCAATATATATAACATGACATAAACACAAGTCAACAAAAACTACAAACACTATATCATATGGTGGAGAATTTCCCATAATGGATTAGTTTTACTCCCTAATCCCATATATGGAATCTCATGAGATTCAGAATTTCCCAATATATTGGAGTACTATCATGGTTCACCCATTATAACATTTAAATATATACTTTCTCCACATAAATAAAATAAACATAATGAATTATCACAATTTTTACCCATTTAATAAAATGGATTTCATAATCATATCATAAGTCATAACCAAAGGGAATAACCTAAGGGTTTACCTGAAAGAAGTGATTAAATAATTAAAAGACTTTCATAAAGGAAAATTGGATTATATTAAGATAAATTCAATCCATATAATATGTAATTCTATCAAAATAGTGTTTAGGATAATTTGGAAATGTTCCACCTAATCGGGGTTTTAATGTAAAAGGTAAAGAGTGTTTAAAAATAGGTAAGAGCATAATAATTCCCATAAAACCAAAAGTCAACTGAAATAATTATAATGATAATATGAGTGGTTTTAAATATTATGGGTGGTTTGAAATATTTCATGGAGTGTAAATGAAATGGAAAAAAATATAGAAATGTAGCCTATATTTAGGATTACTTATTGATAGAAATTTAGAAGGGAACCTTTTAAAAAACGTATTTCCCTAAGAAAGAAAGATGAATTGAGATAGAAAAATATGTTTGGGACATTAAAATACAATATATGATAATAATATAATAAAAAATAAGATATATATTATGGACTAGAAAGGAAAATCCTAACTTAAAAGAAAAAAGGGATGTTCTAAAGTTCCCTTACCATATATCTAAATTCATTATTTACATGATTTTATAGTCCTTAATAATACAATAATAACAATTAATTACTTATTTCTTAATTTATTCTAGATATATTTTAATTATTATAATTTTACTACATCCATTTATGGCCAATTTTATGAGTTTTAATGTAGAATTTCATCATTCAGTGAGCATTTGTTTCACCTTTTCTGGTTGGTTCACTTGTGTTAAATTTTAGAAGTTATTTTCAAATGGGGATACTTATCTAGAAGTGAAATGAAAATTTATTAATGAAATTAAAAAAATTTAATCGGTCCCATAAATCAATGTTTTTTCTTTAATGAGTATTATTCATTTGATAAAAGCTTAATAATAAATGTTTATTTTATTTTGGCGGCTTTTATAGCTATCCCACATTAGTTCCATTTTATTTATTAATATTTTTAAATATTAGTTAAAAACATGAAATTAGTTTTATTATACATATTTCATCATTTTTATCCATAATAAGTTTTTTTATGACCATAAATGAAGCTGATACTGGATAATGAGAAATAATTATCCAAGTGGACGGTAAACCGCCCTAATTTAGACAATAGTTTCGTTTTTTAATAAGAGGTGATGAGAATAAGGGGAAACAAGATATTAGATAATAAGTATAACATTAAAATATCTAAATGAAACAATTGTTATTATTGTTTAAAAAAGTAAGGTGGTGAAGAGAAGGTAGAAAAATTAAATGAAATTAAATGAGATGGTTTGAGAATGCTTCTTCTTGAATTTCACATCCTTGAAAGACCCCTTCAGAAACATCAGGTTCACATTTTGTTGTGACAAATAACTCAGGACATGGTTAAGTGTCTTTGTAAGGTAATTGGCCCTAAAATTTACAGTCTATAACACTTCTATGGTGCGAGGAGAAGTGGTGTTGATGTGTGGAGTAATAGGGGAAGAGATTGGTGTTTTTTATTATTATATTCATTAGTTTATTATTTTATCTCAAGACTGTTAATATTGATGATTAAAATGACTTAATATAGTAAATTAGGTAGGATTTTTCAAAAAAAATGTGATTATATAATCCATGATTGAAAAATTCATGAATTTGGATTATTAAGTTAAATAATATAAATTATCGTGTTTTAGTATTCACCAAAATTCAAATATTTTAGTAATCACCCAAATAAATTACCTAAATTTTTATTTTGTGTATATTTCAATATTATAATCCATTTTATGAAATTAATTTCCTAAATACTAGAAATTTAATTTTAAAAAATCATTATTTATTTTTAAAATAATGATTTAAATTTTTTAATATATTATTTGACAATTTGAAAAATTCAATATAGTATCACAAAATAATATTATAACTATAATGAAACCTAAAATTAGTATAATAATATATTTTATGAAAAAAATTTACCTTTTAATTCATTAAATTAATTATAAAATTTGATATAACCATTTCTGTATTACAAAAATAGAAATAATTCATTAAACATTTTTTAAAAATATTTAATTACTTATACCATGATAAAATTATATCATATTTTCATTTATAGGATACCTATATTTTAGATACTATATAATTGGTGAATTTTCTAATCTAATGGATAGAATACTATTCTTAGTGACCATATTAATAATCATGTTTTGTAGGACTCATAATTTAAACAAATACCACTTATTTCATTCAATAATTTTCACTATTAATATAAGGCCCCATCCATAAACATTACATAATCTAGACTTATGTTAGTAATTCACATTGAGGATGTTTTCATGGTTAGTATTTTAGGTAATTATGCCATAAAATTTACATTACATCTAAAAAATTAATATGTAGACACTTCTACATAGTATCCATTTCTTTTATAAAAAAAAATCTTAAAATAATACATTAATTCTTTTCTTGATATAAATCTTCATGACATATTTCATTCTCTAACCATGCCTTATACCCTGTAAAAAACAATTCAAAAACATGGGATGGGCATAAAAAGTTCATTAAGGGGTATAAAAAAAATAAATAAAACTTTAGTTCATCAATACATAAAAAACATAATATATTTAATATAGCTCATGAAATCATAATATTTGTGAATAACACATAGTAATAATATATTATAAAGGTTACATTTCGTATCCATATCAAACATACATTGTAGAGTTCACAGCTAGGTCGGGAGCTACATTTGGGATACCCATCATAGTATATTTCCTAAATCTATTAGGAGAAACATTATCATTTACCTCTATCATGTTACTCAATGAATTGGAGAGCTATCATAGGCCCACCCACCGTAGGATTATCACAGAACCACCCGTATACATAACTATTCCCATGAACCATAACATATTCATAACACATAAAACAAATATAAAGGAATGATTACATTTCAACATTTCAATCAAAATATATCATTTAAATATATTGATATAACATATCCATTATCAAAACCATTTTCAATTCCAAAATATATAAATGATTAAAAAGCATTTGTTATCCTTTTAAAATCATTTCAACTTTTTATGGAAGCCCAACTTCTAAAAATACCCGTGGTGGTGGAAAAGGTCATTGTCACAACTTATGTTAAAAAGTAACATTATATGTTGTCTTTTATTAATATGCATGATATATAAATATTTCCTTTGAATGAAAAGAAGAGTCAAAGGTGTTTATACACTGTAGAAAAGAATTTATTGTATAAAACAAAATATACCTCAATGAAAGGAGATTGAGAAGAAATCCCTTACAAAGATCATATCATTAGATTAAGACAAATCAATGACATAATTATGTTGTATAAATAAGAATACACCCAATTTAAGTGGATATTATGTGTAAAAAAATCAGAGGTAATTCAAACATATTCATAGCCTGACATAATTAAGAAGTAGAAGATAAACCCAATGAATTGAATTTTGGATACGAATTTCCCTTACAGAAATTTGATAGCCTAATGGAATCAAATTAAAATTATGAAAATAATTTGATGAAAGAGAAAATGGTATCTCATAACATGGACATAAATTTAACAGTAATAAAGATATATAATAACATATCCCAACATAATAAAAATTAAATTAAAAGACATGACATTAAATAAGCCTTTGACAAAAAGAGTACGGTGAATGGTTCCCTTACCAATTTTCTATCATACGAAACATACAACCAATGAAGGAAGGATAATGAAATGAAGATGTAAATAACCATAAATTAATGTATATTACACAAAGAATACAATCATAGGGAGTACAATCACTACAGAGAAGTAAATAGTGGAAAATATAGCATGAATCTCATGAGAATAAAATGTGAGATGAAAACCACTTACCTCGTGTCCTACTGGACTCGTATGTTCCGTGTTCTACCTGAATAAAAAGAATAAGGTAATTTATACTTTCTTAAGAACTATTTTCAAGTATATTATTCCTTTTATGTCACATATTACCTTTATATGACAATTAGTTAATTATTTGGGTTCATATCAGACATTTTTGTCGATGTTCGGAAAATTAGTCAAAAATGAACTTGTTATAATTACAAATTGGCCCTGTTGTAAAAATTTCATTATCTCTGGAATGATATTATTTATTTAGATATCATATATATCTATATTATATGTATTTATTATGTTCCATATCATTTGGAGGTATGAAATGAAACACACTGTTCATGGAGACGGTAAGCCGTACGTACCCATGAACGCTAATTTAATTTATATTTTATATTTAAAGGAATGAAAACATAATAATACATAGGTATATTAAAATTAAATTATATTTTCAATGATATATAATTTAATTCAATCCATACATTATACATTCAACGTATGGAATGAATGAGTCATATCACTTCGAGGGGGTAGTTGTTCGTACTCGCTCAAATTAAATTATTGTATTTACCCATTAGGAATCCATAAAAGAATGATATAAATGAAAAAACAGAAGTATATAGAAAATATAAATATAATATATATCTCATGTAAATATAGTGCCTTCTTAATGGCCACCATAATAGGTGGATAATATTGACAAATCATCAATTCTTAAGGGAGTAGTTCATCATTGACAGAAATAATATGTTCTTTACCCATTAGATAATGGTGTGGGTAAGTTTAGATAGAATAATTATCATATCAATAACCTCGTATATTTATGATACTGGTGTTGTAATAAACAAAATTAATAAAAAGAATTTAGTGGGTTGGAGAAGTAAAATAAAATTAATGATTTTAAGAGAAGATGTTACAATAAAATCGTGTAACTCCCTTTGGTTTGAACCAAAAGTATTTCATGAAATACCTTCAATCAAAGGTAACGATTCTAGGTGTATTAGAGGGATCTTGAAAGATTATTTGGGTAGATTATGGATGCACAAAGGGTCTTGAGAGGTGTGTGTATTGGGTTTGAGCTGACATAATTTTAGAAGGTGGGAGGGGCTCTTTAAGAATGTTTAAAAATTATTATTTTATTATATAATGATTTTCATTTTATAATGGTCCAAAAAAAATTAAAGTATAAGATAATATATCTATGGTTAGAAATAATATCATCCAATAAGTATTGGAGAGGTATTAGATATTGTTTTAATCATTATAACCTTATTTATTTAAATCATTCATTAATGATGTAATCATTGCATCATTATTGTTTCATAAATAATATTTATTATTGGATGTATAAAAAAATACAGGATGTAGGAAGTATTTTTATATGTGAAGTGAATATTTATTTTCTATGATATTACATATTTAACCCAATGTAATAATTGATTTACTAAAAGATATATGTTTTTGGCATTTTTGTCATTACATTAAATAAATTTATATAAAGTTTCATTATCACTATTATGTGGCTCAATGGGGTCCTAAAATAGACACATGGATAAACATGGTAAGATACATATAATACAATAGGGTTAGAACACATGTTATGATAATTTAATATTATTATAATATTATTTTTACCTTAAATTACCCTATTTACCTTTAACTATGATGAATAAAAGTCCAAAGTAATTATTCACCAAAAATTATTTTCATCTTATTGATCAACATATTACACTGTAATATCAACCATGTGTGTCATATATTCTATATTAAATTCACTAATGTTGTACAATTTAATTAAAATGAAAAATTCGGGGTTTTAACTACAACTCAGTGTTTTCACTATTCATAAAAATGATGCTTTTCCGAAAAATAACATAAATTAATCATTAGATATATTTGATATTCTGAAATCAAAAATGATGTATATTTTACCAAAATAAAAACATAAAAGTTGCATTAATTAATTTAAATTTAATTCATGTTGTCAATTCCAAAATCATGTTTTTTAAGAAAGAATAATTATCAAAATATTGACACTTATTTATTCCCAATTTCAAAGTGAAATTAATTCCAATTACCAAAATTCAACTAAATGGTAAAAATATAATCTAATTACACTTTGAAATCAATTAAAAAGATAATCTAACCATAAAATTAATTTAATTATAAGGCAGTTTTGAATTAAAATACAGAATTTTCACTATTCATTAAAAAATGAATTTTATCAGAAAAATACCAAAAATTTACCCAAGTTAAATTTTTATGATTTTTTCTCTGAAGAATAATTTTATTTTTTCAAATAGAATATATAAAAGTGACCAAAACAAGATTGAAAAGTATTCCTTATAAAAAGTCGGTAAATTGACCATTTAAAAATAATAGAGTATTTATGCTTAAAATTTGATTCATTAACATTTCAAGACTCTATCATTTATTGTATAAATATGAAAACATTTAAGAAAGATTTTTAATCATAATATGGTTAGTTCTGTTCTTTCTTATCAATACAATGTCTATGCGTTAACTACCATTTAAAGTAATATTATATTATTATTTTTTAGTATAACCCCACATTGTCTGTAATGTTAGATTTCAAAGAAACTTTTTGTTGTGTATGGGGTATTCCATCAAACCTAGAAACCCCATTATAGTAATATTGATATTTATTTCACAAATATTAATATGTATGAAAATGTATTATTCTTTATTTACTGAGGATTTCACACATAAGGTAATATATATTCACATTCAAATATAATATTTTTTTTATTAACATATTTTTTTATTTATATAGATTTTTTTGTCAGTGTGTTCTATCTAGTGGATCAATCATTTTCAAATTTTCCCTATTATATTTCTTTTTTTATTTATATTTCCCACTATAATATTTTCAGTTCTAATTGGTTTAATTTCTAACAAATTCGAAATTCGTCATTTATTAGAATAAAATTTTTATTAAGATCCATCTATAATATAAGGGTTTTCTGACATAATAATAGAATTTAAATTGATAATATTCTGGGTCATTATAAGGATCATCCCACTACGTAAAAATCATTCTATATCTATGTAAGCATAATCTGACAATTTAATCATGAATGTCAATATGTAAGAACTTCAGTTACATTTTTTTTACAAATCATATTCTCTACACAAGGATCAAAACATATAGAAAATAGTATAAATCTACTATATAAAGATATGAGTTCTCAAAATTAATCTCTATGTAAATAATGTACAATTGATTACACCAAATCCATTCATTAGTGAACGAAAAAAAAATAATAATTTTAAGGGTATAATGAAAGCTATATAATTAAATATAATTGATATTAAATGATGTATAAATGTGATAAATACCATAAGATGTTTCATGAATTAATATATTTACAAATATATTATATTAAAAGGATAATAAATTGATCAATGCATTCAATTTAATTAAGTGAGTTGAATATCCCAATAGAATATCATCTTTATATTGATAGAGTTGATGAGTATAAGAAAACATAATTATAATATACAAGTATAAAATAATAATACGTCCATATTAATTATATAGCATTATGATATATTATATAATAATATAGTTTTGGAGTCTTTGAAAAGAGACACATAAACCAATTTTTCAAAATATTATATCCTGAAACCCAAAATCTCAAATTTGGTTATGAAAGTAAAAACATTATATTTATTTTGATTTTATATCTATAAATATAACATAATTTTTTTCAATGAAATCATATATAATAGAAAAACATTGGATAACTTTTATAACAAATAATTTTTTTTGTTTAGAGTTTTTGATAATAAAGACCAAATCCATACAACTTGGATTCATAAAATTATAGTTCATAAATATGAACATTAAGTCAGACAATACCCAAATTTTCATATTCCAAATTATATCATTATCATCATCCATTGGAAACCATTCTAAAGATAATTCATTTAGCATGATTCTAGATTGAAAGGTGAATATGGAAACATATTAAAGGTGATATCAAAAGCTTAGTATGTGTATGAAAAGTCAGTAACAATTTGATATCATCAGGGATATAAAGATTAATATAATGATATAATGAAAAAATAAATGTTCAGGAGAATAACATATTAGAAACCATAATCTTAATACAAGAATGATTATTCATGTAAAATGGATTAATCCTTTAACAATTGTTATAGTCCTAATCATAAATAATGAAGATCCATGTGATTTTGATCATAATTAAATGGAACATTAATATCACACAGTAAGAATAATTTAAAAATGTCGGTATATTAGAGAATAATATTCATATATTCCTAAAATTTGAAAAACAATATCTCAGGACATCAATATAATTCTATTGACAACAAAATAATTAACTTATTCATTAGAGATGAATAATGTGGTTCAACTCATTACATAATCTATATTGAGCGCACCTGTGAGCTATAATCGGGCCTAACCCTTTATATATGTAGTAAAACGCTAACTTGTGAGCTATTATAGAGCTCAAATAATCACATATTATTCTATAATAGGTCTCATCACATTATATTATCTATATCAGTCTCACTCATGTGCTATAATGGGGATCAATCCCTCATATCATAAGATATAATGTCATCTTACCAATCATCTATGCTATATCAGAATCACCCATAAGCTTGGATGAAGCTCAACACATCCTAAACTATATATAAGTACTATTAAAAAAAATTATATATATTTCATCTCATAATTAAATTCATAGAAATAATAATTATTTAATTAATAACTTCATTGAACCTTAGAAAAGAAATACGTTCCAAGAAAATATCTTGAAACAGTCATAATCTTCCTAAAAAACATGAATGGTATCAAATAAATATAACAAAATGTAAAATATATAACAGGTTGGTTTTCTTTGATATATTGATGTTAATACAATTATAATAACATAAAAAAAATTTCTTGAAAATGACCTCATTAGTTTGAGTAACATCCAAGGATGCAATGTAAGATGGAAAATTATTTTTGAATGATCAGCTAGAATATTTCATGGGTAAAATATACCATCCATTTTAAAGAATATTAATAAAATCTAAATTCATTAAATATAATTATTAAATTAATTTATTTTGAAATCAACCAATTATAATTTTAAAAATTAATATTTAAAAAATTTCGTGGTCATATTACTGGAAATGTAATGGTCATGCCTAATGTGTTATAAAAAATAGTTGTTTTCACATTTTTGTAAGAAAATAAAAAAAATTAACTTATTCTGAAAAATTATACATATATTCCTTTTAAAAAAACATTAAAAATTAAATTATTGGAAAAAATTACATTAATTAATCATCGTAAAACATTTTTGAAAACATTTTTATAAAACATGGATTTGTTAGAAAAATGATTTTATATCGAATAAAGAATGAATGCCATTTTTTTAAAAAAACATTATCTTTGTATATTTAATTAAAAAAGGGAGAAAATTTATATTAATATTTGGAAATTTTATGAATTTCCCTAGGATAAGAAAAGTTAATTTATTTTATTTGATAATTATTAAATAAAATTTTTCAAGTAAAATTCAAGCATAAATAATCCCCATTAAATTTAAATTATAAAATAATCACTTACATCTATGGTATCTTTTCAATAATAACCCATTGAAAGAATTAAATTAAAATGAAACATTAATTTACATTAATATTAATAAATTAATTATATAACATAGCGTATGGGTATTAGTTACACATCATAAAAGTAGATAGGTTCATATACTAGATGTATGTGAAAATAAAAGGTAATTTGAGATGAATAACCCTTGAAAAGATCATATAATTTAATTGAGAGTTTATAATTAAGGATATTTTGTTTTAAAATTTTAGAAAAGTTCAAATATATTATAAGAAAATTTATATATCAATTCACACAAATGCATGAAATAATATAGTAAATGAATAATGGTTATAGACCAATGGAATGCAATTTAGTTATAAAACATTTTCAACTTAGTACCATTATAGTCAAATAAAATTGTATGAAATAATTCAAATTGAAAATCAAAATAACATTATGTATAAGCTATTAATGATATTAAATGTCAAATTTGTATTATACCCCCGAAAAATTTAAATTATTAGTGCATATGGAAAATATAAATCTAAAATAAAAGTGACGATATAAACACTCATACCCATGTTTTTCAAATGACATTAGGTAATAAAATGGTCCATTTACAAGATTTAGAGCATATAAGTATAATATAAGGTCATGAAAAATAGATTATTTTGGGTCATTATAATCGCTATTTATTTATTTTAACCCATAGAAACCCATTTACACCATAATCACTATAATAGAATTTTAATACTTTCATTATTAATTATAAAGAAAAATCAATTTTACATTTTTATATTATATAAATTATGTTTTTCAAAAATATGGAATATTATTAATAAAAAAATTTCATAATTGGTATAATTTATTTTACAATAATCCTCATAGGTGAGATGGGAAACGAGTCTTCTAGAGATGTATTTTTTCAAGAATGAGATGATTTTGTATAAACTGTATTAATAGTAATAATAACTATTTTTATTTAAATTAATTTTAATAGATATATAACCAAATATTTCATTTAAATTATTACTAATTAGAAGTTATTTTAAGAAATTACAATGAATAAAAACTATTAACTTTAAAACATTTTTGAACAAAAGATTTTGCAACCCATAAATAAAATTACACAAAAAATAAATATAAATATGATTTAAATGAAATAGATTAGAATATATATAACTAAATAATAATTTCGTTACTTGAAATAATATTAAAAATAAAATAGTATTTTAAATTACTAAATTGATTTAAAACAAGTGACATTTTTACAATTTTGTTTCATAATTCACAAAAAAATGTTTTTAAAAAATACTAAAATTTCACCCTATGTCCTTTTAGTTATTATAATTTAATTAATGAAGCTAAATTTATAAAATAAATTAATTTTAAAGGTTTTATAAATAAATATTTTCTCAAAAAAGTGATAAGAAATCATTTTTTAATAAAGAATAATTTTTATGAATAAAATCCATTTAATATAGTAGAGTATTTATATATTAAAAATTGATCAAAATAATTACATTGATTATAATATATATATATATATATATCTTAAATTAGTTAATCATATTCGAAACTAAAAATTTAATGGATTCCTTATAACAATCATATATTTCATAGGTCTTTTAATCTCAAGGTTGTGAATCATATATTCAATTAATGAAAATGTTATTCAATTAAAACCTAGTGGTGGTTGAAATAAAAGATATATAATATATCCCACTATTTATTTAATAATTATCACACTTCTTATACATATTATTATTTAACCCTTTCATTATAAATTGAATAATGAAAACATAGGAAAAGGTGAGCTTAAATGCAGATTAGGGGTTATCAAGGGGGATCTCAATTATCACTTAAACATAAATGCAAAATAAATGTGCTAATAAATGCGATGAAAAATTGAAAATCCATTCCAAATATATAAAATAACATAACAATGAATAATGGAACAAATCATGCGAGTTCATAAGACATGGATCATAAGGGAATAAAGGTACATGATTTATGAGAGTATAACACTGGAAAAATGAAAAAAAATTGGAATACAAATATTCATAGAAAATAATATCCATATTATTCTATGGTCTTGAAAAATTAAATCATAGTGGATTAGGTTCATGGTATTATCTTTAACGCGGCGGTTCCCATAGTGGATCCTTTCATTTTTTTATTTTTTACGCTCTAAATTTGAAATTTGAATGTGTTGTAATGGTATTTTGGTCATTAATCATTCCCACTCTACCCTAAAAGTGTTTTTATTGAAAATGTAAAAATTATTTTTATTATTATGGTAAATCCCCAAGAAATTGTATACTTAGTCAAGGTTCACTCCAAAGACAATCATAATGGGAAAAGTACCCTATGGAACTCCTGTCACACTCCATTAAATTAATTATTATATAATGAGATATAAATCCTTTTCCATTACATACGATTGATATATAATTGTAGGAAAACCCAAATCATAATCATAATTAATCCATATGTGTTCCATAGGATTATAAATCATTCATCATTTATAATAACCTATTAAAATGAAACGATCTTGAGAAACATTTGAACATTTAGTCATAGAATAAGCTATAGAATATGAATGATTCTAATAAATCTAGAATCATAATAATGATACAATACCTAGAGTTATAATAAATATTGTATCATTAGATGATATCCCTTTAAAATCATTATTTACATAAAAGTAGGTCATCATGAATAAAAATGAACTTAATTGATCACAATAAATATTTCTTATGGAAAAATATCATTTTTATTTTGAAATAAATTTCTTAAAATATAAAATATTACAAAATTATTTAAACCAAATTTCACTAAAAATAAACGTATAAACAATTAATTTAATATTTAAATCAATTAGTGTTCATCATGGTATGAAATTCAATTCATGTCGTCTGTGTTAAGAAAGATATTCCTTCTACATTTTCGATAAAAATTCTAATGTACCTCAGTCTGAAAACCAAAATAAATTTTTTTTAATATTTTTATAAAATAACAATCATTGGTTAAAATTAAATAAAATAATAATAGTTGAATTGTAAAAATATTATATAGTTTTTAAAGAAATAATTGAATTGAATGAATAATATTTCCGACATAATAATGAAATAAAGTTGTATTTTCTTAAAAATAATATCTTGGTATCCATAGTACATATATACTTGAAAATGAAATGGAAATATAAAATAAAAATATATAAAAAATGATAATAAATTAAATGATAATTAATGATAGGTAGATAATTAAATAATATACTTAGAAACAAAATCATAAACAATCCCAGTATATAAAGAGATTATAACACAATACCATACCCAATTTGGTGAGATTTTTTTCATAATCTACATGTTAGAATAAATTCAAATGAAATTTATAATATCATGAAATTATGGTGAATCATTTTATAACATGTAAATGGTTCTTTATATACACCTCATGAAGGTAACATGGTGAGAATATGGAATATGTATCACGAATATAAATGTGTTAGGATAATCCCCAGAACTAAAGTCTCATATTTATTAATTCGTTTTCTCACCACATTTAGAATATATATAAAAATAATATAAAATTATTTTATAACCTAAATAATTAATGTTCCATAACATATATAATTTACTTACATCAATTTATCACCTATTTAATATGAATTCTTTATTAAAATAACTATTCATGTTGATAACTGATTCATTTTTTATTAATGTTTTAGTTTTGTAGTCCAGATTATTGTACATTAATCATGGATAAATTAATAAACAATATTATTAATTATATAAATATGATATCTATTCATTATATATATATACATTAATCCATAAAAGATAATGTCATAATGATGATTTACACCATCCATAGTGATGATAGGATCTATGTACATGTGAACAATATTTGTCATTTTTTAAAGAAACTAAAGACTAAATAATAAATTATATTTATTCAGTAAAAAATAATTAGATCATAATTTTAAAATATTATAACTATATAAATCTTTGTCACAATATAATTAAACATTTGATGAAAAGTTAATTACACAACTACGAGGAGACTTCAAGTTGGATTTTTGCATAAGTGATGTTTTCATATTCTATTTGATGGAAATGATTTCAAAATGGTTTCTCAATTTTCAAAATAATAATATTTACTATTTATATACTGATGTTATTATATTATATTTGATATGATATATTTATGTGAATTATTATATGAAATAACATAGAAATTACTTGGTTAAGAGTTATACCTATTTATTGAGACACCTATTTTGGTTTACACCAGAATCCTTAGATGGATGTACAATTTTATGAAAACAAAATATAGATTATGGTCAATGAATCAAAGAAGGTGTAATGATATATATGGTTGCGAAATATAGATCATGATGCTTGGATAAGTGATAAGATGTTGTATCCTTTTAGAATGGTGTAGAATGACACACTTGGAATTACATTAGAAAATAATATACTTATATATATATATATAACATAGTCATGTAATGTTTCACTAATGAACACTAAATTATAATATAATGTGTTATACGGTCAAAATAATATCATTCTAATTTTTTGGAAATTTTTTGGTAAACTTTAGTTCTTATGTCCTAGCTAAACCACTTCGACCCCATTTTATGATTAACCATGATATTATAAATGTTTTCCATGATGGAAATTTATATTAAAAAGAGAACGGATGTATAAATTTAGAGTTGATGATTCGAAATTTTCAATCCATATTATCAAATATAATTTATATTTTATATTAGAAAATATTTTTAATATAATAACACAAACCAACAAAAAAATAGTTTATAAGAATATAACATATAGAAGAGTAAGAATTATTTACCCGTTATATAAGGTAATAAATAATTTTATTTTAATTTCAATTTTTAAATATACATCAAATAACGTTTTGGTACTATTATAGAATGAAAAAACTGAATTTAATCTTCTTAATATGCCATTAAATTCAAATACTAAACAATTTTTTAGAATATTGGTAAAATATAAATTATTTTCAAAAAAACCATTATTTGATTATAAATGTTGAAATAATGTTTTTAAATAAATTATTTTAATCATTAAAAAGAAATTTGGACAAAAACACACATAAAAAAGGATAATGTAAAATTTTATGGATATTTTAATGTTTAACGATATTTTTAAAACATAATTACAACTCTATTACCTAGGGGATATATTTTTTTTATAATCAAAATTCATAATGAAAATTAATTACATCACCATATTATATTATGTAATTTATTATTTTTTCAAATATTTAATCTACTTTATTGAAATTAATTTATAATAAAGTGATTAATTAATTTAAAATTAAACATGGAAAATGCGATAAAAACATTATTTTTAGAAAATATGTACACTAAGGAGTAAAATGTGATATAAAAAGGAAATTAATACATTCCAATGATCATAAAAAGTTATAAATTATATAAAAAACTTATGTACCATTGAAACAATTTTAAAACCTAATATAACTTTTTAAATATGGGAAAATAAAAATTTGTTTTCAATAGAAATTAATAATTTAAACTATTTTCTGGAATATCATTCTTTTCAGTAAAATCATAAAATATCATACAATATAAATTTAATGTTGATAAATTAAAAAAATATATTCATTTGGTGAATTTTTTTTATATTTATAAATTAATTATAATATCCCGACAAAAAAATCTATAAAAACCATTTTTTAGGAAACCATATTTCTAAAACATGGAACAAATTTACTATTTTTAATTGAGTAATATAGATATTATACATTAATAAATGTATTTTAATTATATAAAAACATTATAAAATTTATCAAAATATGACAAATTTTTTCGTACAACTATTTGTAATAGCTATGTTACACGATACTATTTATATATTAATATTTGTAAAATATATAATTGTTCATTTAAACATGGTGTTTCATGTAAAAATAGATATCCAAAAAGAAAAATAGTTTAATAGAAATTTATAATAAAATCATGGCGAGTAACAATAATTTGGTTGGCCTACAAAATGTTCGGTAAATATTTATGTTATATCTTGTACAAATTTTCATGGAATCACTCACACTGTAATAATATTCAAATATATAGTCAGTATGGTCTTCATATTTTTATATCTCCAATGAAAATTGATTTAAATGAAAATGTTATGGTAGTGGATTTTTTTCCTTATATATAAATATATATATATATATTCCATATAGAAAAAGATAAAATAAGATTAAAAATTTTCATTAAAAAAGAACGCCATATATCTCATTTACTATAATATATATTTATGGAAAATTGGATGATGGAATTCATGTGATATATTTTATCATGTTATTTTGATTTATCTAATCTTTAAATATTTCAACTAATGAAAATATGGAATTTTCCCAAGTTAAATGTGAGATTACCTATAATAAACAACCTAAGCCCCCAAAAATAAAACATAGGGGGTCAAGATGAGTGATTTTTACAAATAGGTTGTGAGTAGATCATGGGAAAAAATGTCTATAGGAATAAGAAAAATAACAAAGACCAATATCTAATTATAAATCCCTTTGGATTTAAAATAAGGGATAAAATGTAATCTAAGAATTTTTTGTTGATGTGAAAAAATAATAATAAGGGGAAAAAAATCTTCTAAAGAATTTCATGATTCTAGAAAGATAGAACACAAGAAGTAATGGTTTTCATCATCATGAAATATTCTAATGAATTTTTATTCATTATATATAAACTATTTAATATTTTATTGACATTTTTCTTAGTGACTGAGTTATAAGAAGACAAAGAAAATATTAAATGATATGATATTATGTGTAGAAAACTGAGAATGGGAAGTAAGATGTGTTCCGGAATATTTAAGATAATTCAAAGGCTCTATGGAGGAGTCATATTATGATGATGGTTATATATAAAATCATACAATTATGTAGTAATTTACCTAAAAAAGTTGATTTACAATGAGGATAAAAAATGGGATAGCTGTATAATGAACTAGTAGGTGGAAAATTATTTCATATTTGTGATATAGTGAAGATAATAACCTTTATAATTTTATTAGTGAAAAAAACAAGATCCCTAAAAAAATCTAGAAAAAAAATATTGACAAAATTATATATGATAATCTGTTACTCAAATTACTCAAACACAAAAAGTAATATGAATCCAAATACGGGATTAACCTTGAAAAAACATCAGTACCATCCATTTATATTTTGAAACATCTCATATAGGTGTTTTATAGGTTAAATACAAAAATATTCATATATATATATATTTCAAAAATTCATGATAATGTTATTAATAGGTTAAGTGTCTAAAAATAAATTATAATTTGGTCAAATGTGATAGCAATACCTGAGATTATATTATAGTACGTATGATTTTATTTCTAAAGAAAAAATATCATAATAGAAAAAGTATATTTAATAATGATAATAAACAATAAATTAATATATTTTATGAACATAAAAAGATTAAATGAGATTAATTTTTAAATTAATCTTTTAAAAATTATCGTTGTGTGAATTTTGTAGATTTTTTTCGGAAATATTTGATTTTTTAGTGAGCGGTGAAAAATAAAAATTTTACAAAAACATTAAGTTTTATGAAATTATAATGATAAAATAATAACGTGAATGTGGATATAAAAAATATCTATATAAAATATATATATAATAATTTTTTTCACAGATTAAAATATAATATTTTACTTAAAAATATATGCTTAAAATTTGGGAAATCTATGTCATTTATTTGTTCAAATAAATACTAATTTTTATTTACCTCACTTTATAAAATACTTACATGTATTATTTTGGTTTTGGAATGGATTGAAATGAAATTAATTATCCCTTTATTTGTTATAATCCTTTTAATTCCATTTTAATCCACATTTACATATATATTTTTTGTAAAATCCTTTTTAATCTTAAAACAAACATTTTTCTAAAATAGATTTCAATAGTGTTTTACAAACATATATTAAATATAAATTTCCCATTGTAAGTAAATTGAATCATATAAAACGTATTCCTAATTTAGAAACAAAATAGTTAATATTATTTAATAAGTGCAACTTAAATTTAAAAGGAATATTTGTTTGAATGTATAACTTCTTTTCAGTGTTAAATGAGTTAAAATGGTTAAAGTAAAGGGATAGTGATTCAATATAACAGCAAAAAATTCCTAATATTAATTTGATACTTATGTTTTGATATTAAACATATCATCTTTTATTCTTTGGTAATTTGGAACCCCAATACTTCAGTATTAAATTTATTATATAATAATGTTTCATGTATTTTTATGTTTTCCACACACCTCTCTTATTCAATAGAAAGTTGTCTACTATTTTGTCCATAAATATTTTGGCCATTAGCTTGACCCATACCTACACAAATACCTTAAAAAATCCTACCCAACATTTTATTGGTTCTGGCCACACCAAAATAAAACTCTATGAATGAATAAAGTGTAATCTAGTTGAGTTTACCAAAAAAGTTGTGTATGTTTGTGGTATGTTTTTCACATTTAATTCATAAAAAATCCGACAAACATTAAAAAAATCTGATAATAATTACATCAAAATATTAACCATACATATAATTATTATTTTAATGGTACCTTCATTATGTATTTCATTTATACCCTATCGAAAATGAAAACAGCACTTCTCTGTACATACGACCTATGGTCTCAACATGGAAGAGAGATTTGGTCTTCATCACCACATTACATTGAATTTTATAAAGAAGGAATTAATGAATATATATCTTATTTAATACATAATTTTTTTTTAATAAATATATGATATTATCATTATTTTTACCCAAATATCCATTAGAAAAGTATAATGTTATTGACACACATGTGCGAACTACCACCTCCACGAAGTGATATGATATATTTTTCTGTTACTGCCATTTATGTATGATGATAAAAGGGTATATTATTGATAAAAATTATATTCATGAAATTGTTAAAAAAAATTATATGATGGAAAAATTTCATTAAACCTATATCCATGAACTATATACCAATGTAATTTTGGGGAAATTTACCAAACAACATTAAATGGTTAATGAATTAAAGAAATATTCAATGATTGGGTTTCAAATAATTATAAAAGTACCCTAAAAATTGAATATATACTAGACTTTTATTAATTAAGTATTTAGTAAATATAAATTCATGATATGGGAGGATCAAGCCTGTTTGACTAAATTCATAAAAAATGTAATATATTTCTCTTATAATCACATTTTATTTCATGTTTTTCTATGTTCAGATATCCATTGAAAAAATCATATGATAGTAATATATTAAAAAACATATATTTTCTTATACTATAGTGATATTTTAGTTTTAAATATTTATTTTCATTTATGATCATGTAGAATAAATAATCAACAAAGTGAGTTACATGGAATGAGGTTTCTTTTAAACAATTAATGTTCTAATGTTTTTCATTCCAACTTAATTTCATCTATGTCATTTTTATTTTAATTGTTTCAATAATATTATTATTTATAATCCAATTATTATTGGAATTATTTATCAACCATATATTTGAAATACCCTAGACAACCCTGAGGGGAGTGATTCAGGTTGTCAAAGTTTTCTCTTCATTACATGATTATGTTCCCACATTTGGTAAGAAAAATTTGTAATACATGTATGATTGATATGTGTAGTAATCAAAACATTCACATGAAGAAGGGAGCCACTTAATTTTTTACTTGGTTTACCACTTTAAGTATCTGATTCTGAAAGAACACCCATGCTAATTCAATATCATTTTTCTTACTCAACAACCAGTTGATTTTATCATTTACCTTATCTGTCGTGGAATATAGTATTTGATTTATCACCTTTAGCGTCATCATATATTTTTAGGGAATGTAATGAAACTTCTATGACTTGTAGAAACATCATTCCATCCCATCCACACTGAATATGACTGACATCAACTTCTAATATTTTAATGATCTTTATGAATATTCAAATATCCACATGACCCTTCATGCATTGATGCATGTTTATTAAGGTAGGATCTTCCATTGTGTCTTTGAACAGTGATATGTTTCATTATCACTTTATATCATAAATCCATTCAACACTCTCTGAGATGGTTTCATTGTTTTATACAATGTATGACCTTTGATTAAATGTTTTATGAACTTTATGATCAGTTTAACAATCATATGAATTTCTACTATCAATAACTTTTGAGTTCTTCATCATCAGCTTCTCCATTTTGATCTTCATTGACACCAATTGACTATATATTCAACCATATACACAATGTGGTCCTAACAACCTCCCCATTTGTAATTTGTTATCTATACCGTAATGTCCCCCTGAAATGAGTCTACCAATATGATAATGATAATCTTACATCTTCCCTTTTCTTTTTATTTAACTCTTACTTTTCGAACATTCATTTCACTTTCTCTCCCTCGTATTGACATGAAATGTAATGTTCATGGGAAAAGGTTATCTATACATTCATAAGAAAAGTAGCATCATTCATTTCACTCTATGTCTACTTGAAAAATTATAATTGTGTAAAATAGGATGATATAATTCAGAAACCATAGAAGTCCATTATTTACTGATCATGATACCTTAGGAAATGAAAACTCAAGTACTTTGTCTTCAAGGGTTTTTCACATTCATTACGAGATGATGAAATTAAATGCAGTAGGTAATATTCCACCTAAAACTCATATACTCACTTAAAAAAATAGATCAAAAATATTTTAGTGCAATTAGAAGGATATGTGGTATTGGGAAACATTTATTCTTCTTATGTCAATTATTAATTCAGTTACACCCCCATTGTAAAATGACCTCCATGCATTGTAACCGAGGATGAATGATTTGAAAATGACATACATGTTCCGATGACATGTTCTTGAAGAAATTTCCAAGGTAATTGATTTGATACCAACTGAGGTTGATACTAATTAAGATAATAACTCTTTCATCTTCTTCATTTGTCTCCTCCTCAAGGGAAAGACACCTCGTCGTCATCATTAAGGGTGACACTTCATCATTTTAATAATTTAATATATATTAAATAATCTTCTAAGGATGAAAAATTATTCAGCTTAGCTATCAAGAGTTGGAAGCATATACAACTTCTCAGGTAATCCCCCTGAGAGCATTCTTCACCTTCAATTCCCCATATTATCAGAATAAATACAATACAAAAATTATTAAGGGAATAATGTGTTTCCTCATGGATTCTTCAATATGAGAAGGAAGGGTGAGATGGTTTTCTCAAAAATAATTCCCCATCTAATCCAGTGTACATGATTTCACAAGTAAATATATTTTCTGATCCATGTTAATGTGACATGGATCTCATCATATTATATTTTTTATTGTGTGGAGAGTTTCTCATCTAAATAACTATCATGAATAATATATTCAAACAAATTTTAAGGAATTATTCATTATCTGTTTTTAGGGTTACACAAAATTTTGCAATGTAACCATATTTCATATATCTCTCTTATAGAAATTCTATTACACCTGTGTTCCCTTTGGTTTCCACTCTCTCATTCACTTTATATTCATCACGAGACTATTTTCTATTTCCTTTAACCCCAACATTGGATTTTTCTTATTCATGTTTCCTCTTAATTTCTAAATACTTGGTCCAGATGACAATCATGTCATTTAGAATTGTTGTAGAGGGTTTGGATCTTCGACACATGTTCTTATGAGTGTAATCCCTCTTAGTTTCTCTTTAGGTTAAATTACACTTTAATTTCATGTATCTAAAATCCAAGGTCTTCCCAGATTACCTACCTGTGATATTCTTGGGGATGTAAGTGCTCTCAATTCATTTATTATTTATTCCCAAGGTAGATTAATCATACTTTGTTGGCATCAAAGGTTTTCATATCGTATCAATAATGAATTCATGTTTAGATGGACATATACATACCATGTGGCCAGTGAAATTGCATACATCACAAATGTTATCAAGCATTCCAAATTTGTTTTACAGTGAAAAGATGATTCAGGACATGGGGATGTTTTTTTTCTTCTTTTAAATTCTTTCCTTTGATATTTTATTTCTCTGTGATTTTTCATTTATGGGATTATACAAACATTCTACTGAAAAATGCCTAACTTTTTTGCAGCACCAACATTGACCCACAAACATTGTCTTATGGAAATATTCAGTATATGGTTATTAGGACTTATTCTTAAAGTGTTATTCTATTTCTAGGGAACCATCTTCAAGCTTCTTCATCTTGTCCACCCTAATCATGGTGGTCTGTTTCTTCCCCTCTCCATTTTTCTGCATAATTGTTTAGAATTTTTCTTTCAACCATAACTTTTTGTAGAAACATATTTATAAACAATTGTGCAAGTTGGTATTGATTGTACCTTCACATTTTCAATTTCATGTAATAGATCACAGAGTGGTTTCTTGATCTTAATATCACATATTGAATATCTTTCGATATCAGAATCTTTTAGTGAGTATAGAGTGGTAACATGAATTGTTTATTGAGATGTATAATCAAGAGTTTTCATAATCCTCTTGTCACTTGTCAGATGTATTTCAGATTTAGAATCCACCAGTGAGAATTGAGTACCAGAATCTACTATTTTATTATTTTTTATAAGTCTTAATATGTGTCTTCTCACGATTGGTCAACTGATTATCCAATTGTAGACATTCCCTATTGAGAATTCCCTACAGATCTTCAATAATAGCCATATTTTCTAAACATGATTTTTTCATTCTATCAACTTATTCCTCATAAAAAATCATTTAATTCTGAATCAATGAGTCATGTTCCTTGTTCTTCATGAATGTTCCTTCTAATTTTAGACCATTGACATCAGTTCAAATTTTCAGATTCCCTTTAAGAACATGGAACTTTTCTTTAAGAACCTTTCTGACTCAATATTCCTCTTAAACATCTTCAAGACATTTTGATGTATATATTTCATGTTTTTTCATTGTTTGTTAAAAGGATTCAATCTATCTTGAGAGATTATTACATTCTGATATTTTCATTACTGTGGCCTTTTCCATATTGTCAAATAAGTCTTTCTAGATGAGTGATATCAACCAACATGCATAGAAATATTCTATGAATAATACTAACTATTTATTTAGGAATATCATGTAGATAGGTTCTTAATTTCTCATGATCACTTGCATTCTCATTTGTGGTAAATGTTTGATCAACATCACCACTTGTGTTGGAATCCATATGTTTGGTGGAAACCTGATCCACCTTATCTTTACATTAAATGCCTGGTATTTCTTCATTTTTAAAAATTCATGGAGATCTAGGAACATCATCTTCATTAGATATGAGGGACTCATTCAAATGTATCATCTATTTCGTGTTCGTATTCATTATGGTCATGCTGGGTATAGACTATAGCTTAGAGATAACTGAACTTTCATCATGAATTCTGTTCATTGTAGACTCAAGAAGGAAAACACAAATCCTATTCTTAAAAGAATTACTTTAGATTATCCGTCATATGTAAACCTTTGGACTCTAATACCAATTAAAAAACCCTAGAACGCCCTCAAGGGTGGTGAATGAAAACTTCAAATGTTTATCTTATTTACATTTATTGTCACCATATTGGTTGGAACCCTTTTTAATACATGTAAGAGTGATATGTTGAGTAATTAAACCTTTCACATGAAGAAGGAGAAAAAATCACTTTTTAGTTGGACACCACTAAGGGATACTTCCAAGGAGCATACACCGGATGGTTTTTGGTTGTACAAAATTCCCTTAATCATTAGAAGATGTAGATTACAATGGTTTGAGAATAGTCACTCAGTCCCAGGCACACTTCCTTTACAAATGATTAGGGATATCTCACTAAATCTCTTGGATCACTTCTGTTGAATCCCCCTGTCTCATTCCCTTGGTAGAGATCTCAACCAGTTTAACGAATTTAAGGGTGCTTAAACATATTGGAATGAAATGTATTTGTCTATATTCAGCCTGAGAAACTCCTTTCATCTAAGTCCAAAATTCTTTCACTATTATATTCAACTTCCTCTTTTACTGAAATTATAGAATGAACTAGAACATCTCTCTATTTTGATAAAATGATAAACTCCCTTTATGATTTTTCATTTCCCCAAATTGTCCCTGATTCTATGGACTGTCTTTGATCAGTGTACCATGCCTTCTCTGCTTAATGAACCTTCTCTGCGTACCTCACATGGTCTGAATACCCTGCTTACTCCATATATTGTGCCTTCATAGTGTACCACGCCTTCTCTGTGTACCACCTATACTCCTCGTATTACCTTTGATCTGTGTACCACACATATGCCACATACCTCTCTTGCTCCACGCACCACACCTTCTCCATTTAATGCTCATACTCCATGCACTATGCCTACTCTATGAACTGACATCACGTAATTTCTCAGTGTACGGCCTCTGCATACCCCCTTCAGGTAGCGCCATTTTTTACTACCTCTACGTACCGCCTTGGCATAATGTTTCTTCATTCAGTGGACTTCTTATTCAAATTCTTTAAATTATTTCATCTCTTGCATACCATTTTTTCTTACTCAATATTTCTTCCACGGACTATTCCTACATATCTTTTCAATAATTTTGTCTGTCACATACCACCTCTTTCTATGGGGAATCTCTCCTATGTACCACTTTTGTACTTAGACATGTTCTTCCACAACGATGATATTTTCTAATAAAATTCAATATATCTCTTAATTATGGGATTAAATATACTTATATTAGAAAATAACACTAAAAATTATGCTAATCTGTTTAACAAAAAATTTCAATGTGGGGAAATCATCACCACAGATTATGCTCTACCTAGAACAGTAACCCTCTTCACCGTACAACGACCCTCAGGTGAACTGCGAAACTTCACCACGTACTGTGTGTCTTTAGGTCAATGTATTGCATCTCTTCCGCCAATGATGAGCCACTATGCGTACCACAACACCTTATGTGGAAAATAATTTTGGTACCACAACCAATTCTGTGAACCTTTCCACGAACTATTCTATAATATGATTCATGTACCATTCCTATTAAATGGTACACGCCCCATACTATGAGGTACGTAGTTTGCTCCCATTGCTGATTTCCGTCGTCATTCAGCATGTCATTCAATCCTATAATGATATAAATTCATTTCCAATATAATAATCTCGATATTGAGGTATAAAAACGTGGAAAACACTGGAAAAAAACACCACCTTATGTATCGCATTCGGCAAGAACACCCTTGCTATTTCAATGTTATCATTCTTCTTCAACAACCAGCTTCTTTCATCATGAATCTTATACGTTATGATACATAGTCTTCAATCTATTATCTTTAGAATATTCATATTTATCTAAAGAAAGTACTACAACTTATATGTCTTCCAACAGCATCAATTTTTCCAGTGAAAACTAAATATGACCGCCAAAATATTATCATAATTTTACTATCATTATTATTTGTTCAAATCTCTTCATGAACCCTCATGTAATGATGCATGTTTCTTCCGGTATACTCTTTCATGGTATCTTTAAATAGTGATATGTTTCACGATCACTTTATCACAAGATTCCCTTCAACACTCTCTAAGATGGTTTCATTATTGTATACAATGTATAACCTTTGATACCAGAATTTTGAATTTAAGATTAGTGTAAAAATCATCTGAGTTCCCACTATCAATATATTTGATGTTTTTCATCATCTCCTAATTCATTTTGATTTTCATTGTCAATTATTGATAAACAATACAACCCTATACACAATATAGTCCCAAAAATATTAATTTATTTATAAATATTGAAAAATAAACATCATGTCATCTTCCAAAAAGGATTTTTGGAACTTTTTAGAAAAACTACGAAAATGATATTTGTTTTATCATTTATTGATTGAATAGAAATTTCCAACAAATTAACCATTAATCATGTTGAATATTTAGTTAAATAATTATATTTTTATTTTAGAATATACTATTTTTTTGAAATATGGATGAATTTTTTATTTAAAATGTTATCAAAACAAAAATTAATATTATTTATATAATGGAATGAAAATTATTTTAAAACATATTTAAAATTTTATTTTAAAAAAATGTTCATGGGTAATATTTTTTGTGTTTTTATCCTATTTTATTTTTCATTTCCAAATGCCCCATTTTTACTAAAAATATTCATTTTTAGTGAATTGTTGATCTTGATTGATTCATTACAAATATATATACTTCTAGTCATTACATTTCCCATGAGCACAATCCCTTTAAATATTTATAATTTTAGTAGATAATATTTTATCCCTCATGAACATATTATATGTATAATGTATTTATACAACACAATTTCCACTAATTTTTTGTTATACAAATCAAATATGATTTCATGACACGATATCATTTGAAGGGTGTTTATAAGGAATGTTATTTCATAAAATGGGGAAATATTCTATGTTCTCGATTCAACATAGATAACTATTGATTTATAAACCATTTCGATAAAGAATTATTATAATATATCAATATATGATAAATTTATGACATGTGAATTTAATGTTTGGGGTGCGATTATACCAAGCCTTTTGATGCATTGATAGGCTTCATTAGACAAAAAATCATGAATTAAAAATTATATGGGAACATAGTTTTCACCTACCAATTTATGAAGAATGTTTTCTCTAAATCATGGATTATATTATTAATGATAAAATGGATTAGGACTTTTTTCTAAGATAATTAATGAATGATTATGTGTATTTACTTTTTTAGATTTTAGTTTATATCATCCATTTGATTTTTTTGTTGATATTATCCATCGACGTACACTGAACTAATGTAGATGATGAAATGGAATCTGATTGGATTATAAACACTTCGGTATAGTGTATGCCTTATTTTATAATGAATTTTTTTTCTCTAAGTAAATCTTAGTAATCATCCCAAATAACCCTATACGTTTTCCCTTTGTTGAGGATATAAAGACCCATCTTTTGAATGATATAAATTATTCCAGGATTTTTCTAATGAATCATTTTTATATTTAATATTTAATATGGGAACCATGTATTTATAGTGTTTTATAATTGTAATAATATAATGATATTATGAGGTCACATAACTTATATAAAATAACAATATAATAATATAAAAACCATTTCTGGGTTATTGGAGTTAGTGTCATTAAAAAGGAATCAAAGTATGTTTATTATGAACCATCAGAACTATATTTTAAATAAATATTTATATCATGATAATTGTGATAATTTATAATGTATTATAATTATTTTAAATTTATATTGAGTTTTCTTTTATGTATCAAAAATTATGAAAACAGTGAAAAAATTTGACAGATGGAGCCTGGAAGAATGTATGGCTTCAATACCTGTAATCATTGTAAGAATTTACCTAATGGGAAATCCAATATAGATGGTGCGTTAATTGAGAATATCATATCCATATTTTGGAATCTGAATTATTTTATGTTAAATACCCATTCATATATGGATAAATATGAATTTACATAGAATGATTCCCCTATATTGAAACTCTTCATTAGACCAAATAATCTATTTTTTAATATAACTATTAATCCTTTTTTAGAAGAATATTGGATTAAGTACCTAAAAATGTTATTTTTGGACATGGTTAGTAATGAATTGAATATATTTGTTTTAGAATTTTATTTTATATGGAATATGATTATCAATTATACCGATTGATCCCAAAAACTAAATTGATTTATGTAATTTAAATTATGACAGAATGAAATTATAGAGCGATATTTCTCATGAAATACTTTCCTGAACTGAATTAAGATAAAATTGATTGAATTTTTCTTAATTTATATAAAAATAAAGTATTAACTATTTTAGATTATGAGGATAAATTTTCAACATTATCAAAAAATGTTGCAGACTAGATAGGTAATTCAAAAAGGTATTTTGAATATTTAATTTTTTATATTAAGATGAGTCTCCAAATGTTATTGGTTTGTTAAACATTTCATCCATATGATGATATCATATAAAGTGAAATCATAATAGAGAAAAATTCTAGGGCATATATTATTAATATATTTCAATAAAATAGTTGGGTTGATGAGCACCAGGAAAAGTGAAATGTGTCAATGATGAAGAAAGGGAATATGTGATTTCCAACATTTGATCATTCTCGAAGGAAGCACCTAGGAACATTCATAATAGGATCAAGAGTCTATATCAAGGGTGGATAAATGGGTCATAGAGAACATTAAAGAAAGGAAAAGAAATAAACCACTTTTATCCAATTCATTAGCATTAATGTGATAAGGGTTTATTCAAACCAATATACCAAACTTCGAGGAAACCAACCATATAAGTTTACAAGAAGATAAGGAAAACCTTATGTGGTTACTATTGATGAAGAGAATCCTCTTATAGGTTTAGTAGTAATTGCACTTATTGTTATCTAAATTTAGTCTTAGTATAAATTTGATTATTCAACTTGACAATCTTTTAAATGTTTTGTTCTTTCCAAGGAAATTAGATTTCTACCTAACACCATTAGAATGGTTTTTTTCATTGAAGATGCACAATAGATATAGCATCCCTGCCTTTTCTTACATTACTATTACATCATTTTAAAGATATGAAACATAATAGTATTACACATATAGGATCCAAAGGTTTAGTTACATTGGAATACTCGGAAAGTACATAACAACTACAACATCAAGCATAAACATTTATTTAATTTCTTCTTCTCTAGCTTCCAATTGGCCCATGTCCTCTCATTAGTACATGTATCCACATAAGGATATACATTAATAGGGGTGAGATAAAATTCCTGTAAGAGGATAGATAAGAAGAATATATCACGGGGTGAGCATAATCATGACATAGGGAAAAGATCATGAACATGAGAGGAGAATAAATAAAAGACTTGAAATGTGGAAATGCATAAAACATTTTACATCATGTCTTAGTGGATAAGTACAACACATTCTTTTGAACCAAGTTAGAATCTTGTTCACACATCATTTCAAATTTACTCATGAGATTCATCACTTTACCAAATGCATTGGAGTGCTATATAATTTCGGGCACACACGTCACTTTGAAACATTCATATTGTGCTATATAATTCCAGGTGCACCCATCACATCATAACATTATCATTATCAAGATTAACACATGTAAAATACATAGAAAGTGAACATAACTAACACATGGTACGAAATGGGTTTCATCTATTATGAATACATTCATAATCTTGGGGTTCCAAAAATAAAGAGGGAACAACATACTTGATACAAGAACCATCAACCATAAATTAGAGGTAAAAGTTGAGTTCTTAAAAAAATGTTCATTACGAAAAAACTTTTATTGACATAAACAATATTAGAAAACATATATATCCTAAAAAGGTAATTTAATGATGAATAATTAATTTTTAAGAAGTGACCATACCATATTGGAGTGAAAGATGGAGAACCCGAAGAAAGAAAATTGGGTTCAAGATTTTCCCATTACCTTGTATCTGAATGCTTCCTTCTCTTTAATATTCTATATAATTACGTTATATTCATTAATTTGAAATCCATAACCTTGTGTACATTAATATAGTTCATTATGGTTTCATTAAGTGATTTTATGTTCCTTTGGATGAGTTATATATTTTAAAAAAACATTATTCGGGAAATGTTTTATGGTTTTCTTTAGTGGTTCACTTGTATTCATAAATTGAAGATTGTGTGGAACATGGGTAAACATCCAGAAATAATATTACTTGTTATTAATGACATTTCATAATTTAAAATGATATTATAATGATATATGTTATATTCCATTTGGATCAATCTTTAGATAAAAATTAATTGAAGATTGTTTGGGTTAATTTGGGGAGTTTTGGATCACAATGAACTTGTTTTAATTTATCACTTAGAAATATGGGAATAATTTAGATACAAGACATTATGTAGGAGATAATACATAATAAATATTATGTTTCAACCATAAAAATGGTTTAATTACCATATCTGAAGGTAGAAATGGAAGAAGAAAGCATGTCGTTTTTGGAGGTGATAAATTAACAATTCACGAACAACTGTCTCTTTAATAAAATTAAAGGAAGGGGGATAGGGGGTTGGACGATATAATATACTATTAACATCATAAAATTAAATTAAATGTATGATAAGGGATTTACAATAACATTTGGATGAATAATGGTGTGCAGAGATCAAGAAATGAACTTGTAAAAAAAGGAGAAGAGGGAGAGAAATTGTAACACCCCGAGCTTCCACGATACGCTTCTCATTCAATAATGCAATAGCTTGCATTGTACGCAACTTCGAGTTCTAAAACACCGCGACAAATCAAAGTAGCCGTTATGAATAGTAATAACCACTTTTTAAAATTATAGAAATTTTATATTTCAAAATGGAATTCATTTTTGTATTCCTAATATCGAAATTAGCCTATGTTGAATTTTTGGTATTTTTCTGAGAACTTCTAATTTTTATGAATAGTGAAAAATACTTAAAAACAACTTTTTTAATAAAAATAATTAATAGTGATAAATTATACTATTTAGTGGTTTTAAAGTATAATTGGAATATATTTTTACAATTTTATCCAATGGTGGTCATTAGAATTAATTTAACATTGAAATTGGACATAAACAATTGCCAATCTTTTGATATAAATTGTTTCTTAAAAACACGCTATTTGTTGTGACAGCGGGAATTAATTATAAAATTAATTAATGCAACTAATATGTTTGGAATTTTGTAAAATAGACATCATTTTTGAATTCGGAATATCAATTATAGCTTAGGGTGAAATTTTGGCCTTATTCTGAAAAACTTCAATTTTTGATGAATAGTGAAACCACTAAGTGGTAGTTAAATAACTGATTTTTCGTTTAAATGAAATATTACAACTTCTGTGATTTGATTTTCAAAAATCCGACATACATGGTTGTCATTAAGAAGTAAAATGTGGTTCAATGAGATCAAAATAATTTTTTGGTGAATAGTAACTTTTAAGTTCTTAATCGCGATTAGTGGTAATTAGGGTAGTTTAAGGTATAAATAATACTTTAATAATATGAAATGACCTAGACACATGTCCCAACCTCATTGGTTGAGTCATGGCCGACCAAGACAAGCCATGGCCTAACTTGGGGACCCCATGGATCCACTTTTGTTGGGAAATAACATAAATTACTTTTTATTTAATGTTAAAGTGAAAATGACACTAACATAAATTGTTTTACTAAAACAATTTTTAAGTGGGGTTATACAAGTCCAAATTTTGATTATAAATAGTCATTGGAAAGCTAAAAAGAGTTCCTACATCATAGTATTTTTTTTATAATTTTTAGACATTAAATAAATTAAATTATTTATGACATCATTATGATGCAGCGATGACCTCATTATTTAACGATTTTAATAAAATGAATAGATAATGTAAAATCCAAGGCTTACACTTGTCCAAAGCCAATTGGATGAGGAGATTTCGAAACCTTATCACCTTAGCCTCGAATTATATAAGTGTGGGACCTTTAGAATCCGAAAAGCATTTTGAAATAATGTAATATTTCAATCTTTCCAAAAGTGCCCCTCCTCTCCACTTATAAAAGGCCCCCACCTCTTCCACCTTATTCACACCATCAAGCCATTTGGCTCGGCCAACCTCTGCCCAAATACTCTCCCAACATTCCTTCCTTACTCCTAGAAACCTCACTTTGGGCAGAACTCTTCCCAAGGATGCCTTTAGCTCAAATCAAAAAGAGTTACCCGATTTTGAGGTAATGTCTTTTCTAATGTTGTTTTGTTTTATTTTTCTTCTCCAACCCCCTAAACTCTTTTTATTCATTTCTTTTGTAACAACACCAGTATCCTCAATATACTAGGATGTTGTTATAAGAAGGATTCGAGCTACACTTACACACACCTACATCTAATGGTTAAAGAACATACGGTTTCTGTGGATGGCGAATTTCTGCCTCACGAAACGATGATTGTTCAACACTCATATAACACCTCCAAAGGTGGCCATTAAGATGTCACTATTTTTATATATGATATATAATATGTTTTTGTTTTACTTATGCTCCTGTATTTCTCATTTATGGCATACTTTATGATTTCCATTATGGGTAAAACGCGATAATTTCATTTTAGGAAGTGCGGACTACCGCCCCCTCAAAGTGATTTGAATCGTTAATGCCATGTGTGGGATGTATAAAGGATGGAGTAAATGGTATTATACACTATATTATACTGGAATTATATTATACATTTATATCATTATGATTTCATTCCATTAAATATGAAATTGAAATGAAAGTAGCGTTCATGCGTACGTACGGCTTACCGTCTCCATGAACGGTGCATTTCATTTCTTACCTCTAAATGTTACGTAATATTATAAATGAATGTATATACTGTATATATATGATATATATGATATATACATCATTAATATAATTCTGGATATAATGGATATTTCACCACATGAACAACTTATAATTATAAGAAGTTTATTGTTGACTCATGTACCAAAGATCGACAAAACGACCGTTATTAACTTAAATAATTACATAATGTTCATAACATTGTAATAAGTGATATAAAAAGGATAATGAAATTGAAAATGGTTCTTAATAAGGTAGATATTAACTCTAGTTTATTATTCAGGAGGTTAAAGAACGGTTGAGTCAAGTCGGACACAAGGTAAGAGAACTTCTTAACCCAACTTCCATTCTTTGGGTTAATCTCCTACTTTCAAATTATGTCATGATATTATTATGTCTTATTTTGTATTTTTACTTTCTTTATGTGTACCTATAGTGAATAAACATAATATATCTATTTTATTTTAAAAATGATCTTTTTAAGGACTTCGTCTCAATCTCCTTTCATTGAGGCATATTTGGTTTTATACACAACTTTCTTTTATACGGTGTATAAACCCCTTTGACTTTTAAGTTTATTCAAAAGGAATCTTTTTATACGAAGCATTTTACTAAACGACAAAAAGGGAATGTTTTTCTTTCCGTACTTATGCGGCGACAACGACTTCTCCGCCGCCGTGAACATTATTTGAGTTTCGGCTTCCTTTACAAGCCATACCTTTTTTAAAAAAAGAAAAATAAATACAATGTTTTAACATTCTTTTATTTTGGTATTGAAAATGGTTTTGAAAGAATTTTTATTATATCAATGTGTTGTATTGATATCTTGTGATTGAAATATGGAAATGTTATGTTTCCTTTATGCATGTTTTATGTGATACGATTATGTTATGGTTTATGATATGTTTAAACCTATTCATATGAGGAATGCATTGGACTTAATAAGTGACGGGTGGAGCCCGCTATAGCTCCTCGATGCATCGGCAGGTCTCATGAGACAAACTAGTGTCTTGGCACAAGGCCTTGACAAAATCTTATTTGTGGTCTTGGCACGAGGCCTTGACTACGTGGTTATGATAGTCTGGCATTATGCATTCCATCATTATGAAAGTGGTTATTGATATTGCATGTGATTATTCGACCAGTAGAATATCCATGTGAAGAAGTAAATGGCATTATCTCATTTTACTTTTGCCATATTATGTTGAAGTTCATGTTTAAAAGGCTTTTGTTTTAGTTATACATTGCCTTAAATGTTAATGTTTATTTATGAAAGCTTCCGCATTATTGTTATCCTTACTGAGCATTTGAGCTCACCCCTTTCAATGTTTTAATATTTTCCAGGATGTGAAGAAGTATTTTATGAATGACCTGCAGGGATAGTCAGAAGAGGATATGAGTGTGGACTATGGAGACTTTGTCATTGTAGTTTTTCACTTTTTGATGTAATGAAAGACTTATGAATGTATCTAGTGTTTCCAAGGCTACTAAACTAATCGGTCTTTCGAGACTTGATCCTTTGTGATCATGCCAATGTTACGAAGTAATGCACCGACTCTGGGTAGCTGGGGTCGGGGCGTTACAGAAATTACCTCTTAAATCCTCCTCTTGAGATCCTCATTAAAGAATCTAGGATTGGACTTTTGATTGGACCATAAAATCTTGGACGTGGGAAAGGGGATAGAGAAGATGTTTGGGTAGAGTTTAGATAAGGCTTTAATCTTGATAGTTGTGAGGAAATGGGGTGTGAAGTGTGGGTTTACATTAGAATAATAATAGTGAGTCTTCAATGAACAACAATAGTAATATTATCATGTGATACCGAACCATGTGGGCTTACATTAGAATAAAATCACACATGACTCTATAATTTTCATATTTAGCTTATTTTCTGTAAATTACGGTATTTCACTATTCATCAAAAATTCAAGAATTTCAAAAAAATACCAAAAATTTACTCCAAACTTTTTTCAACGTGTAGAATACTAAAATGAAGTCCATTTTTTAAAAATAATTGCTTAACAATTATTAATTTAATATTTAATAAAAATCCTAATTTACTTAAAAAATAGTTTTTAAATGTTAAAAATGATTTTATAGTGCTTTCAAAAATTACACAGGATCTTATAAAATAATCTAAAAACTATAACACATTGTTTCGATAATTTATGAACACATTTTAGGAAAATACATTTTCATGTAAATTAATTAATTAATTATAATTAATTATTTATGACTTACAAAATACCAAAACATTTACTAAGGTCGAATTTTCACTTTCTAAGATTTCTAAATTTTATTTAATTATTCATGGGTAAGGATACTCTTACATTGAATGACTTACTAATCATAAGGGTCATAATTAGAATGACCCACAATTTACATACATTGTTAATACTTCAAAATTGAAGAATAATTATTACAACATATAACAAAACCATGGAAAGGACCGTATATGTATAGTGTCTTTAGAAACTGGGAAACATAAACAAATAGTTCATAAAGCGTCTACACTGTCTCCCATTTATTTCATCATATCTATAGTCCCTTTTGGCATATCTTACTTAATAAAATTCTTCCTGACCTAGGGAAAGAAAACATACAAAAGTGTGAGCTCAAATGCTCAGTAAGGATAAATAAAAGAAATATCAATCACATCATATTCATAAGAACATAACTTTTGGAAATCTTAACCTGAAAAAAAGATCATAATTTCATAACATGGGATAAATCAAAGTTGTGAAATGTAATAACAGTAATCATAACTTAAAACATTAATCTTCGTGGCATACACACATAATCATAGATAATCATTTCTTATTAGTCAAGACTCATGGCCAAGACTGTCTTAGGGGAAAAAGTCCATTTCTGAACCGAGTTCACTCCTCGTTTCAGTACTGTTTCACTGAACTGGTTTAACCTGTAGTTCCAGCCATGTCTATCTCATTATATATAAAATCATTACCCAATGCATTGGTGGGAGATATAGGTCCCACCCATCTCATAATGATACCATTCTTATGTGTCCCCCAAAATCATAAACCATACATCATAGCATTACCCATGTAATAAAATTGGGAATCTTAAACATCGTGACATCATAAAACAATTCATATAAGATAAAGGAATTCATAAAAAGATTTCCATCACAACATAATCAAATCCATTTAATAGGAATTGAAACAGAACGCTATATTATCTTAGATGGAAAATAATTTTGAAAAAACTCTTGAACTCCATTCTTGAGGAAAATAACCTTTCTTCTTCAAATTTTTTTTCCTTTATTAACATGTCATACAATTTTAAACTAAAAGAAGTTTGTTAAAAATAAACTTGAAAACTTGTAAAGGAAGCTTCTTGGAAATAATGTTTTAAAAATCCATTCATGCCGTATAAGATAAAAAAAACATTCTTCTCGTACTTATGTCAGAAAAGTCAAAAAAGTACCTCGTACGAAAAACGAAAAAAGATTCCTTTCATATCCTTTACTAAAAACTCACCGAAGGGTAAAATTGGATTCAAACAATTGTATATGGATGGAAATAATATTACATATTGAGGAAACAAGGATGTGGATGATAAAATACACCCCCGTAATTACTAAAGTATAAACAATCTCGGATAAAAATGAGATTGTGATATTTCCCTTACCTTAGGTATGATTTTCATCGAAAGTGTCTGAAACTCATGTATAATGATATAATGTTATTGACTTATTCCAGAATCATAATTATTGTTATGATATCATATATGGTCATATTATTAGCTTCTTAGTAGTAATATTTCATTGCTACCTGTTATTCGGGTGTTTATAACTTTTTGTTCTTATGCGTGTTTTGTCGAATAAATTCTTATTATTCTCATTAGTTTATAGATACATCATTTACAGAATGGTATTAATGTACTATATATCATATTTATTCATTCAATTCATTTATATAATCATTATTCAATGAAGATCATGTAGAACGAATCGCATCACATCGTGGAGACGATATTCTATACGTACGCACTAGCGATAATATCGTTCCCATGATCGTGGAATTGTATTGGAGTGTATGTATACTATTTCAGAACAAATATCACTTTATAATAATCATATATAGTAATTATTTACACCATTATACCCATCCAAGTATGGTGGTTGTGGAAAATAGATTACACCACGGCGTGGAGACGGAATTCCGTACGTACGCACACACAGTGATTTCATTTTCCATAGGATGGATAGATGGAGAAATAGGGTTGTTTCATAAATATAATAAAATATCAGTATAGGAGTGATACTGATGTTATTACTTCATAATGAAACAACTAAAGAAGAAGAAGTGGAAGAAGATATAAAGATGAATGAATCTGTAATGGACACTGCCTCTTCTTTGAAGCGCTTCTTTGAGAACTCCTTTTAGGGCACTAAAATTGGGCTTTAAAGAATAACAGGACCTCTAGGATGTCTCTAGGAAAGTGGAGAGAATAAATTGGCAGGGTTTGGCGGAGATTGAAGGCTCAAAGTGGTGTGAGAAAGAGGGGGAGGAGGTTCCCTTTTATAAGGGAGGAGAGGGGCACCTTTGGAATAACTAAAAATATTATTTTATTATAAAGTCAAATTCGGTTTTTAATAGCTCCAAATTGATATATTTAGAAGATAAGGTGGTTATAGGTAGAAATAATCTCTTCCAATACAATTTAGATATATTAGGTATCAATTTTAACCTTATCATTTAGATTCAACTTTAAGTTAGATATTTTAACTTTTACCGTGTCTTCTTGTTTTCTTACACTATAAGGTTAAAAAACTTACTATATCAAGCCAAACGAACCCCAAGTTGTTTTTTATTAATATATATAACCTTATCTATGTCATTTGGCCGAATCCTAGATGTTTAGGACTAAAATAACAATTAATAATATAATATTTGTTTTAAAAACAATTTTATGTCAATTTTGACACTATTTAGTAATTGATTTTTGTGAAAATCATAAAAGAATGATTAGTTCGAATAAATCTATTTAAATCAATACTAACATGTCATATTAACCTAGAAAATTATTGCAATTCATAAAAAGTCTCAAATTATATTTATTTGGGTATTTATAATATAAATAATTCTAATTTTTCAATATTATTGTAATTACTGCATCATCATTGTGTCATAAATAAATTAAATTATTTAATATATAAAAATTATAAATCAAATGTCATTATGTAGGAAGTATTATTATATTTATAATTAATATTTACAATCGAATTTATCTTATGTGTAACCCTATATTAAAAATGATTTACTTATTAAACTTTGATTTTAATTATTTTAACCCTTCTTTAAATAAATTAATAATAAATGTCCTAATCTAATCCAAGTGAGCCTAAATGGTCATATTTTATTCATAAGGTTGTTTTGGTTCGAATTAAACTTATCTAATAGAATTAGGACATGAGTTAGGGTAATAATAATATCATTTTTACCCTTAACTACCCTATTCACTTTTAACCGTGGTAAAAAAAGTAAAAAGTTTCTATTCCCCAAAAATTATTTCATCTAATTGAACCACATTTTAGTCCTTGATATTAACTGTGTCTCTCGTATTTTTTATATTCCACTCACAGAAGCGGTAAAATTATGTTTTATGAAATATTCAGTTTTTTAACTACCACTTAGTGGTTTCACTATTCATCAAAAATTGAAAGTTTTCAGAAAAATACAAAAATTTCACGCTAGGCTATTTTCGATATTCCGAATCCAAAAATGAAGTCCATTTTGAAAAATGAAATTTATAAAATTTCAAAAAGTGGTCATTACTATTCATAACGGCTAGTTTTAATAATTTTGTAATAGTATATCGTTGTTTAGTGAAACTCGATATTGCGTACGATGCAAGCTATCGAGGAAGGCCGATGTTGCATGTAAAGCAAGCCAATATAGTGTTGTGAGTAGTGAGATATTCCTTTGATGATTTAAAAACAAAATATTTCTCATAAAATTCTCGGGTGTAACATTCTACCCCCTTAAAATGAATTTCGCCCTCGAAATTTGTCACTTTGTAACAAACAGATGAGGATACCTCTCCCTCATTGTATACTCAAGCTCCCATGTAGCTTCTTCTAATTGGTGGTTCCTCCATAAATCTGTCACCAAGCAAGTGGTCTTGTTTCATAGGAATTTTTCGCTACGATCCAGAATCTCTATCGGATGTTCTTCATAAGAAAGATCTTGCTCCAGCGGTACAACTTCTGAGCTGAGTACATGTGAAAGATCAGGTATGTACTTTCTCAGGAGAGATACATGGAACACATCATGATCTTGAGAGAGATTCGGTGGAGGCTCCAATCGGTAAGATACCTTTCCAACACGATCCAGTATTTCAAAAGGACAGATATATCTAGGGATCAACTTCCCCTTCTTTCCAAATCTCATGACCCTCTACCTGGGAGATATTCGTAAGAACACATTATCACCCACTTCAAACTCTAGGTATTTTCTTTGGTTGTCGGCATAACTTTTCTGTTGACTCTGAGACGCTCTTATGTGTTGTTGAATAGATCGAACCTTTTCTGACTTCTCATCAACAAGATCAGGTCCTTATAGCTTTCATTCCCCAACTTCATCCTAGCAAGTTGGAGTCCTGCATTTGTTTCCATAAAGAGATTCATAAGGAGCCATATGAATACTAGAGTGAAAGCTATTATTATAAGAAAATTCTACCAAAGGTAGGTGTTGATCCCAACCATCGTTGAAATCCATAGAGCAAGATCTCAACATATCTTCTAGAGTTTGAATTGTTCTCTCAGACTGACCATCTGTCTAAGGATGATAAGCATTGCTAAAACTCAACTCTGTATCCAGAGTATGCTAAAGACTTCGCCAGAACATTTAGGTAAACCTTGGATCCCAATCAGATATAATAGAAAGTGGTACTCCATGCAATCTTACCACTTCCTTTTCATATATCCTGGCAAGCTGATCCAGAGAGAAATCCTCTCTAATAGCGATGAAGTGTTCCGACATTGTATGATGTTCAACTATGTCCTAGATGGCATTATTGCCTTTGGATGTTTTAAGAAGTCCGGTGACAAAGTCCATAGTGATGTCTTCCCATTTCCATTCTGGTATGGGTAATGGTTGTAACATCCCCTTAGACTTCTGTCTTTCAGCATTAACTTGCTGACAAACCAAGCATCGAGAGACATATTCAGTAACATCTATTTTCATGCCATCCCACCAGAAGTACTCTTTCAGGTCTCCATACATCTCTGTGCTTCCAGGATGAATAGAGAATGACGAACTATGAGCCTCATCCAGCATCTCCTTCTTTAATTCCGGGATGGGAGAAACACAAACCCGATTCCTAAACTTTATTATCCCATCACAATCAAGGTTGAATTCGGGAATATTTCTCACCTTCTTTTGTAACTCTACATCTTTTTTCTGCACCTCTTTAATCATCATATGTATATATGGTTGAACATTCATTTGAGAAGGATAAATATTTTCCCTTTCCATTATAATTCCAAAATCCATTCTTTGTAAATCAATAAATATTGGATCTTTTGTGATCCTCATCATGGATAAACAGGCATGGTCTTGTTGACTTAATGCATCTGCCACCTTGGTTTCTTTCCCAGGATGGTAATGGATTAAGCAGTCGTAATCCTTAATCAGCACCAACCATCTTCATTGGCGCATATTCAGCTCCTTTTGTGTGAAAATATACTTTATACTTTTGTGATCAATATAAATATCACACCTTTCACCATAACGGTAATGCCTCCAAATCTTTAATGGAAAGATTACCGCAGCTAACTCCAAATCATGAGTTGGGTAATTTTGCTCTTGGATTTTCAATTGGCGTCAGGCATAAGCTATCACCATATCATTTTTCATAAGATCACACCCCAATCCCTTCTTGGATGCATCACTATAGATAAAAAACCTTTCTCCACTACAAGTAAGTGTGAGAACTAGTGCACTGGATAACCTTCTTTTCAACTCCTTGAAATTCTCTTCACATTCCTTCGTCCAGACAAACATAACTCCTTTCCGAGTCAACTTGGTGAGTGTATTAGATAATCATGAAAAATATTTCACAAAATGTCGATAATATCCAGACAATCCAAGAAAACATCGGATCTCAGTCACTGTTGTTGGTATCGACCATCTTTCGATAACCTCTATTTTTGGTGGATCCAAAGATATCCCCTCTTTTGAGATTATGTGACCCAAAAATGAATCTTTTTGAAGCCAAAATTCAAACTTGGTAAATTTGGCATAATGCTTCACCTTTCTCAAGGACTTCAATATAATTCTCAAGTGATCTTTATGTTCTTCCTTACTCTTTGAATATACAAGAATATCGTCTATGAAGACTACCACAAATCGATCAAGACAGTCTCTAAAGACTCTATTCATCAGATCCATGAAGATAGCAGGGGAATTAGTAAGACCAAATGGCATCACTATAAATTCATAGTGTCCATACCTTATACTGAAAGCCTTCTTTGGTATATCCTCCCTTTTGACCCTTAATTGATGATACCCTGAACGGAGATCAATCTTGGTAAAGTATTGAGCTCCACGTAGTTGGTAAAATAAGTCATCAATGTGTGGGAGAGGATATTTGTTCTTGATAGTGATCTTGTTAATTTCTCGATAATCAATGCAGAGTCTCGTTGATCCATCTTTCTTCTTAACAAATAGAATATTTTCTCCCCAAGGTGACGCACTGGGGTGTATGAACCCCTTATCAAGATCCTCTTTGAGTTGCTTCTTCAATTCCTGCAAATCAATTGGGGCCATTCTATAAGGTGACTTTGAAATAGTTAAAGCAGCTGGTACGAGTTCTATTGAAAACTAAACTTCACGATTTGGTAGAAGACCCGACAATTCCTTCGGAAAGACATCATCAAACTCCCATACAATGGGAGTATTCTTAATTGTGAGTTTCTCACCAACCATTTGAGATAAATAACCTTCATTTAGTAGAATCAAGACCCATAAGATGGAAAGAATTTCCACTGGAAGGTTATGTTCATCCTTGCTTTGATAGACGATCATAGATTGATCTGGAATATGAAATGTGACTTCCCTTCTTTGGAAATTGATATGAGCTCCATATAAAGAAAGCAAATACATGCCAAGAATCACATCATATTCCAATATAGGAAGGATCACAAGATTTGTAGGAATCACTTTCCCACAAACATCGATCGGAGAAGAATTATAAACTTTTTATGCGACTGTTGTGCCAGTAGGGGTTGTCACAGCTAACTCAATATCTAATTGTTGAGGTAATATGGTGATATCCTTAGAAAAATCTTCAGAAATAAAAGAGTGGGTGGATCCAGAATCAAATAAAACATTTGATACTTTAGAGTGGATGGTAAGTGTACCTTTTACCACATCGTTATCGTACTCCACATCGCTGATAGAAATTGCATGTGACTTTCCTTTGTCTTTAGCCTTAATAGTTTGTTGACGTCGACCATCATCATCAACCCTTGGATTTGGGCATTGATTGGCATAATTCCCCATCTCCTTGCACTTGAAACATTGAAGTGTAGTAGGTTCATTCTGTGTATCCCTTCCTATGTTTCCATCATTAGGCATCTTCTTCCCATCATTGCGGCATTCAAATGCCTGATGACCTTCCTTTCCACATTTGAAACATTTAATTGTCCCTTTAAGACAACTCCCTCCATGTTTCTTTCCACACTTTGAGCATTAGGGAAATATCATCTTCTTTTCAGTGTGCTTTTTATATTTTCCTTTGAATTCCATTTTCCTCTTCTTATCAAACCCATATGACGGATGGGTTACTCTAATCTCCATCTCAAGTTTGAGAGCACATCGAACGATTTCCTCGTAGCTATTGAAGTCCCTTATGGATAACGCCCTTCAAAGACTTGGTTTTATACCACTAAAGAATCGATCGATTGTACTCTCATGTTGGATAATAATACCAGAAGCATACCTTGCAAGTCTTGTAAAATTTTCTTCATAGGTACCAATAGATTCTTCATCCTTTTCCTTTAGTTCAAAAACTCCTTCTCCATCTTTGTTTGATTAATATGAGGGAAATACTTATTGAAAAATAAGTTCTTGAACTCGTCCCATTCCATAGACTCAATTTCATCTCTTTGCCTTGTATTCTTGATAAGATTCCACCATTGATCAGCATCACCTTCCAAACGATACACTGCTAAGATGACTTTATCATGTTCAGAAAATTGAAGAACTGAAAATATCTTTTCAGTAGTACTAATCCATTGTTCAGCAACTAATGGATCAGTATACCCGCTGAATGAAGGTGGGAGCTGCCTCATGAAGGATTCAACAGAATGTTGCTCATTAATTTGCTCATATGGAAGTCCTGCATGATTCATTCCTTGAGAAATTTGTGTGAGCATGGCTACAAGATTTTTCATACTAGCTCCCATAATGTTTGGTTGCTCAGGGGGACAATCATTGCATTTCCCGTCGCATTCGGCATTAACACGGTTCTTTCGGGTTCCAGCCATTGACTAAAACCAAGAAGAATAGTGTGAGAAACACTAATTATAATAGGAAAACCACATAATCAAGAATAAAATTTCACACTTAAGGTCTTATCCAAGGTTATTCATGCCCATTTCTAAAACACTAATATTGCATTCTATGCTTAGAATTATCCTTAGGGTTCTTACTAAGGCTTTCACATCCTAGTTTCCAAAGGTTGACTATACCTTTTCTCTGATACCAACTATAACGACCCATACTTTACATACATTGTCAATACATCAAAATTGAAGCATACATATTAAAACATATAACAAAACCATGGAAAGGACCGTAGAGGTATAGTGTCTTTAGAAACTGGAAAACATAAACAACTAGTTCATAAAGCGTCGACACTGTCTCCCATTTATTTCATCATATCTGTAGTCCCTTTTGGCATATCTTACATAATAACATTCTTCCTGACCTGGGGAAAGAAAACATACAAAAGGGTGACCTCAAATTCTCAGTAAGGGTAAACAAAAGAAATATCAATCACATCATATTGATAAGAAAATATCTTTTAGAAATATTAACCTACAAAAGATATCATAATTTCATAACATGGAATAAATCATAGTAGTGAAATGTAATCACAATAATCATAATTTAAAACATGAGACTTTGTGTAATACACACATAATCATAGAGAATCATTTCTTATTAGCCAAGACTCATGGACAATACTATCTTAGTGGACAATGTCCATTTCTGAACCGAGTTCACTCCTCGTTTCAGTACTATTTCAATGAACCGGTTTAACATGCCGTTCCAGCCATGTATATCTCATGAGATATAAAATCTTTACCCAATGCATTGGAGGTAGATATAGGTCCCACCCATATCACAATGATACCATTCTTATGTGTGCCCCAAAATCATAAACCATACATCATAGCATAACCAATGTAATAAAATTTGGAATCTTAAACATCGTGACATCATAAAACAATTCATATAAGATAAAGGAATTCATAAAAAGATTTCCATCAAAACATAATCAAATCCATGTAATATTAACATAAATAGAACCCTATATTTTCTTAGATGGAAAATAATTTGGATAAAACTCTTGAACTCCATTCTTAAATAAAATATCCTTTCTACTTCAAAAACATTTTTCCTTTCATAACATGTCATACAATTTTAAAATAAAAGAAGTTGATAAAAAATAAACATGAAAACTTGTAAAGGAAGCTTCTTGGAAATAATGTTTTAAAAATCCATTCATGCCGAATAAGTTATAATGACATTCTTCTCGTACTTTTGTCGGAAAAGTCAAAAAAGTACCTCGTACGAAAAACGAAAAAAGATTCCTTTCATATCCCTTACTAAAAACTCACCGAAGGGTAATATTGTATTTAAACAATTGTAGGTGGATGGAAATAATATTACAAATTGAGGAAACATGGATATGGATGATAAAATACACCCCAGTAAATACTAAAGTATAAGCAATCTCGTATAAAAATGAGATTGTGATATTTCCCTTACCTTAGGTCTGATTTGCTTCGAAAGTTTCTGAACCTCCTGTATAATGATACAATGTTATTGACTTATTGTATAATAATACATATTGTTATGATATCAATTATGGTCATATTATTATCTTCTTAGTAGTAATATTTCATTACTACTTGTTATTCGGGTGTTTATAACTTTTTGTTCTTATACGTGTTTTGTTGAATACATTCTTATTCTTCTCTTTAGGTTATAGATACATCATTTCCAGAATGATATTAATGTACTATATATCATATTTATTCATTAAATTCATTTATATAATCATTATGCAATGAAGATCATGTAGAACGAATCGCATCACATCGTGGAGACGGTATTCCGTACGTACGCACGAGCGATGATATCGTTTCCATGATCGTGGAATTGTATTGGAGGGTATGTATACTATTTCAGAATCAATATCACTTTATAATAATCATATATAGTAATTATTTAGACCATTATACCCATCCAAGTAAGGTGGTGGTGGAAAATAGATTACACCAGGGCGTGGAGACGGTATTCCGTACGTACGCACGCGTGGTGATTTCATTTTCCGTAGGATGGATAGATAGAGAAATAGGTTTGTTACATACTTATAATAACATATCATTATATGAGTGATACTGATGTTATTTCTTCATAATTAAAAAACTAAATAAGAAGAAGTGGAAGAAGAAATAAAGATGAATGAATCGGTAACGGACATTACCTATTCTTTGAAGCGCTTCTTTGAGACCTCCTTTTAGGGCACTAAAATTCATCTTTGAAGAAGACCAGGTCTTCTAGGATGTCTCTATGGAAGTGGAGAGAAGTAATTGTCAGTGGTTTTCCAAGCTTGAAGGCTCAAAGTTGTGTGAGGAAGAGGGGGAGGAGGTGCCCTTTTATACGGGAGGAGAGGGGCACCTTTGGAATAACTAAACATATTATTTTATTATAAAGTCAAATTCGGTTTTCAATAGCTCGAAATTGATATATTTAGAATCTAAGATGGTTATAGGTCTATATACTCTCATCCAATCGAATTAAGACAATATTAGGTATCAATTATAACCTTATCATTTAGATTTAACTTTAAGTTAGATAATTTAACTTTTACCGTGTCTTATTGTTTTCATACACTATAAGGTTAATAAACTTACTATATCAATAAAAACGAACCCAAAGTTGTTTATTGATAATAGATATAAACTTATCTAAGTCATTTATCCGATCCTTATATTTTTAGGAATAAAATAACAAATAAAAATATAATATTTGTTTTAAAAACTATTTTATGTCAATTTTGACACTATTTAGTAATTAATTTTTGTGAAAATCATAACAGAATGATTAGTTATAAAAAAGATAATTAAATAAATACTCACATGTCATGTTAACATATAAAATTAGTTGAATTCATAAAAAGTCTCAAATTATATTTATTTGGGTATTTATAATATCAATAATTATAATTTTTCACTATTATGGTAATTACTACATCATCATTGTGTCAAAAATAAATTAAATTATATAATGTCTAAAAATTATAAATAAAACATAATTTTGTAGGAAATATTATTAGATTTCTAATGAATATTTACAATAGAGTTTATCTTATGTATAAACCTATATTAAAAATGATTTACATATTAAACATTGATTTTAACTATTTTAACCCTTCATTAAATAAATTAATAATAAATGTCCTAATCTAATCCAAGTGGGCCTAAATGGCCATATTTTATTTCTAACATTTTTTTTGGTCTAATTTCAATTGTCCAATAGAATTAGGACATGTGTTAGGGTAATAATAATATCATTTCTACCCTTAACTACCCTATTTACTTTTAACCGTGGTAAAAAAAGTAAAAAGTTACTATTCACCGAAAATTATTTTCATCTCATTGAAGCACATTTTAGTCCTTGATATTAAAAGTGTCTCTAGGATTTTTGAGTTTCCACTCATAGAAGCGGTAAAATTATGTTTTATGAAAAATTCAGTTTTTTTACTACAACTTAGTGGTTTCACTATTCATCAAAAATTGAAAGTTTTCAGAAAAATACCAAAATTTCACCCTAGGATAATTTTGATATTCCGAATCCAAAAATGTAGTCCATTTTGAAAAATAAAATTTATAAAATTTCAAAAAGTGGTTTTTACTATTCATAACTACTAGTTTTAATAATTTTTTAATAGTATATCGTTGTTTAGTGAAACTCAGAATTGCGTACGACGCATGCTATCAAGGAAGGACGCGATTGCGTGTAAAGCAAGCCAATCTAATGTTGTGTGTAGTTAGAGATTCCTTTAATGATTTAAAAACAAAATATTTCTCATAAATGTCCCAGGAGTTAAAATAATAATATCCATAAGGGTATGCAACTATTAAAAAGGGTTTGTTACTATTCATCAAAAATTAGTTTTGTTTCAATAGACTCCAAAATTCATCTTGAACACAACCATGTTTATCGGATTTTCAAAATTCAAAACATCGAAGTGACAAACATTTGTTTAATGGTCACTTAACACTTAGTAGTTCATTATGTTGTGTTTTAATGTGATTTTATGACTTAATTATAAGAAGGGAATTTCCATTGAAAAACATTGGGTTGATACATTCTTCCCCCCTTAAGAAATTTTACCCCCAAAATTTCACAATACACAAATAGGTGAGGGAGTTTTTCAATCATTGCCTATTCTAGTTCCCAAGTTGCTTCTTCAAACATATTGTTCCTCCACAACACTTTGAAAAGATGGGTTATCTTTTTTCAGAGAACATTATCCCTCCGATCCAGAATCTTTAATGGCTACACCTCATTGGAGATATCATCTTCCAGCTGCACCACCTCTGAGTTTAGTACATGTGAGGGGTCAGGTATGTACTTCCTCAGTAATGATAGATGAAACACATCATGAAATTGATCCATATTCAGTTGAAGTGCAAGAGGATAAGCCACATATCTTATGCGGTAAATGATCTTAAAGGGTCCAATATAACTTGGGCTTAGTTTTCCATTCTTCCTATATCACATGACACTCTTCCATTGAGATATTCATGGGAAGACATTATCTCCAATGTTGAAATCCATGTCCATTCGATGGTTCTCAGCATATCTCTTTTTCTGACTTTGAGCAGCTTTGATGTGTTTCTGGATGACTACAACCTTCTCTGCCATCTTTTGAACAAGATCGGGTCCAAGTAGCTTTATTTGTCCATCTTCATCCCAACAGGTTGGAGTTCAACATCACTTCCAATAAAGAGATTCATACATAGCCATCTGAATACTCAAGTGGAAGTTGTTGTTGTAAGAGAAGTCATCCAATGGGAGATGATGATCCCAACCACCTTTGAATTGAAGAGAGCAAGATATTAGAATATCTTCATGTGTCAGAATTGTTCTTTCAGACTGGCCATCAGTTTAGGGGTGATAGGTCATTCTAAAATTTAATTTAGTACTTAATGCATCTTGAAGACTCCTCCAGAATTATGATTTTAACCTTGGATCACGGTCAGAGACAATTGATAGTGGAACACCGTGCACTCTCACCACTTCCTTCACATATATCTTTTCATGTTGTTCAAGCTAATGATCTTCCGGAATAGAGATAAAATGGGCAGTCTTGGTGAGTCGGTCAACCACAACCCATATCGCATTATCTCCCTTCAACGTCTACGGGAGACCCATGACAAAGTCCATAGTAACAATTTTCCATTTCCACATGGGTATAGGCAATGGATGCATCATACCTTTGTTCCTTTTTCGCTCAGAATTAACTTGCTGACATACCAAGCACCTTGATATATATTCCGCAATCTTTTTCTTCATTTTATCCCACCAGTAGTGTCCTCGGAGATCACAATACATTTTTCTACTCCAAGGATGGATAAAGAATGTTGAGCTATGTGCATTATCCAATAGATCCTTCTTTATCCCAGGTTATGAAGTCACACAAAGCCACATTTAAAACTGAATCACACCATCATCATCGATATGGAACTCTAGCAGCTTCCCTTCCTTTACTACATTCACCCCCTTTGTATCTCCACATCATCCCTTGGTGCTTCCTTAATATTCTCCTAGATGGATGATTGCACAATCATTTCGGTAGGGTAGGATGTATCCCCTGCCCTTATGATTTTAAAATTCATTTATTGCATTTCTAAGAAGATATGGTCTTTCTCAATCTGCAACATGGATAGAGTATCAAGTTCTTTTCTGCTTAGAGCATCAACAAGATTCTTTGCCTTTCCAGGATAATAGTGAAAAGAGAAATCATAATCCTTGATTAGCTCTAACCATCTCTTTTGATTCATGTTGAGATCCTTTTGTGTGAATATATACATTAGGCTATTGTGGTTGGTTTATATGTCACACATCTCCCCATATATGTAGTGCTGCCGGATTTTAAAGGCAAAAGTCACGACTGGCAGCTCTAGATAATGTGTCGGGTAGTTCTTCTCATGGTTCTTCAACTGTCTTGAGGTGTAGTCTATCACATTTTTATTTTTCATGAGTACACAACCCAAGACTTTATTTGAATCATCATTGTATGCCACAAAACATTCTCCACTTTTTGGTAGTGTGAGTACAGGTGCAGTGATCAGCCTTCTCTTTATCTCCTTGAAGCTTCCCTCACATTCTTCCATCCAGACATACATTACCCCTTTCCTTCTTAACTTAGTTAACGGGTATGACAATAATGAGAAGTTTCTCACAAAACGTCGATAGTAACTAGCTAATCCAAGAAAACTAGGGATTTTTGTGACACTATAGGGCCTAGGCCATTCCTCAATCTCCTTTGTTTTTCAATGATCCATTGAAATTCCATCACGTGTGATCACATGTCCCACAAAAGCGACTTGTTTCATCCACAAGTCACACTTGTTGAACATGGCGTACAACTTATCCTTTCTTAATGTCGCCAACACAAGTCTTAGATGTTCTTCATGTTCCTCCTTGATCTTGTAGTAGATGAGAATATCATTGATAAACACTGCCTCAAATGTTTCTAGGTAATGTATAAAGACTATATTCATAAAATCCATGAAGATTTCAGGGGAAATAGTAAGTCCAAAGAGAATCTCCAAAAACTCATAGTGCCCATACCTTGTTCGGAAGGCAGTCTTATGAATATTTTCCTTCTACACCTTTACCTGATGATATCCAGAATGACGATCCACATTTGAGAAGAGTAGAGAACCTCTTAACTGATTGAACATGTCATCAATCCTTGGTAGAGGATACTTTTCATTATGGTGATCTTGTTGAGTTCACTATAATCGATACAAATCCTCATAGTTCTATCCCTCTTCTTAACAAAGAGCATTGGTGCACCCAAAGGTGATACACTAGGGTGTGTGATTCATTTTTCCAGATGCTCTTGCAGCTTTTTCTTTAACTCCTCCAGTTCGATAGGATACATCCTATAGGGACACTTCTAGATATGAGTTGCTCTGGGCATGAGTCAATTGAGAACTCTACCTCACGATCCGGGGGAATTATTGTCATCTATTTGAGAAATACATCACTGTTTTCCCTCACGATGGTATTTCTGCATGGTTGGAACTTTCGTTCGACTCAACCATTTTGGAGAGGTATGATTCTTCATAGGGAATCAACACCCACAACATTGAAGGATTTTTCCATGGATATTCAATATCTTCCATTCATTTTTAGAGGATCATGAGATGGTTTGGAATTTGAATATATATTTCCTTTTCCCAATAATTGATATGTTCTATATATAATGAGATCCATTCCATTCCCATTATAGCGTCGATTTCCACAAAGTGATGTATTATGAGATTTGACGGAAGAATATTCCCACATACGCAAACATGAGAAGAGTAAAACACTTGGGTTACAATTATTGCACCACTTGGTGTTTTTACAGATATCTCTACTTCAACGTTTCAGGGATTCTATTCTATAGTTCTAGAAAACATGCAAGATATAAAGGAATGTGTAGAACCAGAATCAAATAAGATGTTTTATATTATTGAGTGTATAGGAAGTGTACCTTGTATGACTTAATTATAATGCTTCACCTCCGCAGTAGTGATGACTTAAGGCTACCCTTGTTCCATTGGATTTGGTGGCTGCTGTTGCAGATTACCCTTGAGAACTCGAGGTTTAGTGCACTAGTTTGCATAGTGCCCTATCTCCCTACAGTTGTAGTACTGAACCATGAGTGGTTCTCACCTTTCATCCACTAAATTCTCATTTTTTTGTGTCTTTTATAAAATCTTGATCATGGTGTCCTTCATTCCCACACATGAAGCACTTATCAATCCATTTGTGACAGTTCCCATGGTTCAACATCCCACATTTTTGGCAGGTGGGTCATTGAGTTTTCTTCCCACTTTTGTCATTAGATCCTCCAGCATTAAACTCCATCTTTCGTTTCTTATCACCATATCCATGGGACAATTATTCAAACTCCATATCCACTATGAGATCACATCAGAAAACTTCTTCATAATTCCCAACGTCTCGAATTGCAAGAGCCTTTCTAAGGTGTGGTTTTAATCCACTAAAGAATCTATGAATTTTTCTATCATTGTTGATAACAAACCACCAAGCGTACCATGCAATCCCTGTGAAATTTGAGTCATATGTTGCGAAAGATTCTATTGTTTTTTCTAGATCTCTATGAATTATCTCTCCATATTCGTAAAAATAGTTCATTGGAAATACTTATTATGTAAAATTATGATAATGTATTCCCATTCCATATCTTAAATTTCCTCCCCTTGGCTTGGTGTTATTAATCAAATCCCACCATTGATCGGCATCTACATCTAGACGATATACGACTAGGGTCACCTTCTTCGTCTCAGAACAGTGACGCCCAAAAAAGATCTTCTCCATGGAGTTGACCCACTGTTCTGCAACTAGAGGATCAGAAGATCCACTAAATGTCGGTGGTCATTGCCACGTAAAACATTCTATAGCCAGTTTCTACCTCTTTGGTGAAGGAGGTTGTTCCCCATTATTATGGTTATTGTTCATAACCTGAGATAATTGGGTAATCATTTCCCTGAATTTATGAACTCCACCTCCCAAATCGTTAGGGATGTCGTTCGGGAAATTGTTGCATTGGCCCTCACACGAGTTGTTGGCCTGATTTCTCTTGGATCCCACCATTTTCTAAAATAGAAAATTTTATAACAAAACATAAGTAAAAAATTCAAGAATAATGTATTCTTTTAATAAATTTATACCAAAAACATAACATATGGTATCCCTATGTAAATATTCTTGTGTGCATATTTGTACTTAGTCTCATTCTATAGGTTTTCTCTAGGGATCACTAATCCTAATTCCCAATTTAACTAATCCTTTCCTCTGATACAAAAAATAGAAACCCGACCTTTTCTAACATTAATATTACATCATTTTATATATAAATAACATAATATTATAACAGTTAGAGTATCTAAAGGTTTAGTGTCATGGGAAAACTAGGACCGTACATAACAATTACAACATCAATGAAAAACATTTATTTAATTTCTTCTTCTCTAGCTTCATATTTGCTCTTCTCCTCTCCTTAGTACATGTACCCACCTGAGGATATACATAATTAGGGGTGAGATAAAATCCAAGTAAGAGGATAGATAAAAAGAATATATCATTGGGTGAGCATAATCATGAAATGAGCAAAATATCATTAACATGAGATGAGCATAAATAAACGACTTGAAATGTGGCAATGCATATAAATGAAACATCATGTCTTAGTGGTTAACTACCACACATACTTGTGAACCAATCCAGAATCTTGTTCACATATCATTTCAAATTTACTCATGAGATTCATCACTTTACCCAATGCATTGGAGCACTGTATAATTCCGAGCACACCTGTCACTTTGAAACATTCATATTGCGCTATCTAATTCCGGGCGCACCTGTCACATTATAACATTATCATTTTCATGCTTTCCACATGGAACATACATCAAAAGTTAACATAAATAACCCATGTAAAGGTATGTGTTTCATCTCATAAGAATACATTCATATGCTTTGTTTTCCCAAAAGAAAGAGGGAACACCATACCGTATACATAAACCATCAACCAGGAATGAGAGGTAAAATTTGACTTCATAAAAGAAGAGTTCTTTTGGAAAACATTGGGATTGACATAAACATCATTATAAAACATGTATATCCCAGAATATGTAATATAATTATGAAAAAACTATTTTTACGAATTGACCATTCCAAATTGGAGTGAAAGAGGGAGAACCTGAAGATAGAAAATTGGGTTCGAGATTGTCCCCTTACCCTGTATCCTAATGCATCCTTATATTTAATGTCATGTATAATGAAATTATATTCATTAATTTGAAACCCAGAACCTTGTGTAAATTAATATTTTTCATTATGGTTTCATTAACAGATTTTATGTTCCATTGGATGAGTTCTAGAGTATAAAAAAACATTATTCGGGAATTTTTGTTTTTATTGTTTTCTTGAGTGGTTTACTTGTGTTGTTAAATTGAAGTTCAGGTATAACATGGTTAAACATCCAGAACTAATATTACATGTTATTAATGACATTACCGAATTTAAAATGATATTTTAATGAGATATATTATATACATTGTGGTTGAATCATTAGATAAAAATTAAATGAAGATTGTTTTGGTTAGTTTGGGCAGTTTTTGGATCACAATGATCTTGTTTTAATTTATCACATAGATATATGACCATAAGTTAGTTCCATAAAAGTAAATAAGAGATAATACATATACAATATTCTGGATCAACCATAAAAATGGTATCATGACTATATCTTAATGTAGAAATGGAAGATGAAAGCATGTCATTATTGAAGTTGATAAATTAACATGTCACGAACAACGTTCTCTTTAATAAAATAAATGGAATAGTTAAAGGGGGTTGGATGATATAATATCCTATTATAATCATAACAATACATTAAATTTATAATACGGGAGTTACAATACAATTTGGTTAATGACAGGTGGGGAGAGATCAATAAATGAACTTGAACATGAAATAAAAAAAGGATTAGAGGGAGAGAAATTACTTCTTAAATCTTCCTCTTGAGATCCTCCTTAAGGAAGTTAGGTATGGTCTTTTGATGAGACCAGAAGCTCTTGGACGTCAGAGAGGGTCTTGAGAATATGTTTCGGCAGATTTTAGAGTAGGCATGGAGCTTCAGAGGTGTGGGGAAATGAGGGTGTGATGGGTGGTATTTATAGTAGAGGGGAGAGGGGTTTCCTTAATATAAAATTCATTAGTTTATCAATTTCTCCTAAGACAAGGAATAATAAGTCTTGAATTACCAAGAATAGTAATTTTATCATGTTATCCCGAACCAAGTGGTCTTACAGCAGAACATCACACATGACTATATAATTTTCTTATTTAGATTATTTTTGTAAATCACAGTACTTCACTATTGATAAAAAATTCAAGTATTACATATAAATCCCAAAAAATTCACCCAGATCATTTTTTGACATGTATAATCCAAAAATGAATACCAATTTTTAAAAATAATTTTCTAAATATTAATAACATGATATTTAATTAAAATCATAATTTATATAAAAAACGGATTTTCAAAGATAAAACTGATTTTATAGTGCTTTCAAAAATTACATAGGGTCTTATAAAAGTACCTAAAAACTACAATACATTGTTTAGATAATTTATGAATATATTTTAGGAAAATAAATTTTCTTTTAAGTTAAATAAATAATTATAATTAATTATTTATCCCTTACAAAATACAAAATTGTTTACTAAGGTTGAATTGTCACTTTCTAAGATGTCTAAATTTTATTTAATTATTAATAGGTAAGGTTACTCTTATGTTGCATGATTTACTATTAATAAGTGTCATAATAATATTCATAAGGGTATGTTACTATTCATACTGGTATGTTACTATTCACTGAAAATTATTTTTGTTTCAATAGACTCCCAAAATCATATTGAACACAACCGTGTATGTCAGATTTTTGAAATTCAAAACACAGAAGAGAAAAACTTATGTTTAAAGGTAACTTAACACTTAGTAGATAATTATGTTTTTTTTCATGTGATTTAATGAAATAGTTATAAGAATGGAATTTACATTGGAAAATTTTGGGTTATTACAATTTATGTGTTATAAAAAAAAGTTTATGATAGTTGATACCCCTTATTACCCATAAACACACCATATTTACAAACATTACTATTGTAGATATGGTTGAATTTTATATAATACATGGTATGTATTGGATTTAAAATTTTAATGAATTAAATATTTCCAAGATTATGATATTAGGATTCTGAATTTCGATATGAAATATATATACCTTAGAGGGAAGAAAATGTTATCAGAATCATGTTTGGATCTACTTATAATGGTTACAATTGATGATATTAATATATAATATGAGAATTGAAAAACTATAAAATGGAAATGAATCCATGTATAGAGGATAAATATTGTGCATGAATATGTTGATTAATTTCATTAATAACTACCAAGAAATACTTTTGAGTGTCTATTTTATTTTTGCATCGATCTCATCCCTGATTAAAAACCAATATATTATTATCTGTATTGGATATCCATAGTAGAATAAGTGGAATTAAGAGAAAACTATATGAGTATTAGGATAAGGTATTTATACACCCTATTATTTCCTTGTGGGTATCCCTAGTTATTTATTTTATGAAAATGATTGGGTCTATGAAGTTGTGGATTCATTATATGGAATTAATGTACATTAATTTATATAACAAGTACACTAAACCTTTTATTGATGACATGATTGACCAAATTCAAGGAGGTTAATTTTTTTTTTAAATGATCTTTGTTTTGGGTATTTCCAACATCATGTAATGAAGGAAGATATTCTAATTATGATATTTCATATAAGGTATAAACATAATGAACATACAGAAATACACATTGGATTGACTAATTAATACTCAATTTTTATTAATATGGTAAACATATTATTCAATAATTTTATCGATAATTGCATTGAGGTATTTATTCATGATCAATAGGAATACTATAAAGGTTATGTTGATAATAATAGTTAGTTGAGAATATTTATTAAAACTAATTGAGAAAAGTAATAATATTGAAAATTGATAAAATATAAATTACCGCATCAAAATTGTTTCATATCATTACCATTTTCTCTATAAGTATGGAATAACCTTTTACCATTCAAACATAAGGTTAGTGATTAAATGAAACGAACCAATGAATATAGTCGAGGCATATAGCTTCCTTATATTAGAAAATTACTATGACTGATTTGTTCAAGAAATTTCCCAATTAGCTAACCAATTCACCAAGTTCACATGTAACGAGGTTAAGTTCATCTATGTTATTTTATTTAATGACTTTTTTATAAATAAAGTAGAGGTTAATGAATACACCAATATTGACATTACAACCATGATTAATTGTATTTCTTATATATAGTTATGTATCAAAGAGATGACATGGATTCCTCCCTATATAGAATGATATACATATTGTATATGCATTAAGGTTGTTGGTAAATTATGGATAGAATAATCCAACCCATGATATTGAGTATAAACTTTAATACTTAAATTTGACAACATTGATGGATTAACTTTAAATATAATGATCCAAACTATATATAAGTCACAAAACATGAAATATATCATCTCAAATAAAGGGATAATCATGAGGACAAGACTATGAATAAAACAACTTAATGATTATGAATTCTCAATAAACTACCTCCCTCAGATGGAAAACAAGTTAGATGATGCATTGTGTAGGAATGATGATTGGGTATTGACTAAAATAATGAAAAAAATATCACATGATCATGGATCTAGTAATATTGGATATGCAAGTCACCAGGCAATAGGAAACATGAAATCTATTTCAAATGATTGAATATCCATCATTGAATGAGAAAATAAATTTTTTACAAAATGAAGATATAAATAATGAAAATATAATAAAATCCATTAAATGTGGTAGTTAGTAAAATCCATTTATGATGATGGTATATTGAAATATAGAAAGAGGTTATGTGTTCCATTTTTTATCGAGATAATAACAGAATTAATTGATGAAACTCAAAAGTCATATTTATTTATAAATCTTATTTTAAAAAATGAATTTCAATTAAAAGGAATATATTTTGGATAATATGAATTTGGATATTACAAAATACATATTAAGATTAGTGGTTCATCAATAGGTAACGGAAAATATGAAACCTCTAAAAGGATACATGAATGTCCAAATTATTTCTTTATGTAAATGATATGATATTTCTATGAACATAGTCACTAGTTTTAAAAAAAAGAGTAAATGATTCTTTTTTTGTTATTGTTGAACACCTTACCATGACCACATATTTCCACATTATTTTGGATGATCATACTCTTAATAGCCTCACCCATTTCTATAGTAAATAATTTGTTAGACCACACAATGATCCACTTTCGATTGAATATTATTATAACCCAAAGTGTATATCAATATTATAGAATTATCTTAAGAATGATATCGACACTATATTAATTTTCAGCATTACTTATCACCCCCAAATAAATAGATTGTATTAAAGGCCTATTCCAAAATTAGAAGAAGTACATAGGTCATTCTCACTTGAATTCCAATATATATTAATTTAGTATTTACATTTTCAAGAATTCAAATAGTATTATAACGACCATTAATGAATTAAAATGTCACTATGTGAAGCATTTCATGACAATATATGTCATTCATGAATTAATTGGGATGAATTTGGAGAAAGAAGAATTTTAATCCAAGAACATGATGAGGATAGATGTATGAATATTGGACCGATTCATAGTCATTGTAAGGAAACATAAAGTATAAAAAATAGATACTTGAATAACCAAAATGATGGATTTATCATTTTATTTTGGATATCTTATTTTATTGAAGTGATCTCTATAGTAGGGTGTTATTAGTCTTGATAATAAAGGAATATTAAGTTCTTTGTTCATAATGAATATTGAAATTTTTGAAATAATTAGATTTATGAATTTCTATTTGGAAATTTATTCATGATTCAAAAAAGATCATGATATGTTACTTAACTATTTATTGAGGATATTAACGCCAGGACAAATTAATTTTACCACCATCGATTAAGAAAAATTGGAAGATTGTTTATCATACTACAAAGATACTATTCAGATTCATAATACTGGGTAATGAATTCTATCGAACCAAATGACTCAATTAGTGATGGTATTTTCAAGAAATCATTAAATATAAGAAAAATATGGGATCATAAAAAATTAATTTTGATGATAACCACACATATACTACATATGTGTCATTACAGAAAGTTTGAGGTTGAAATTTTTTAAAGAGTGTTTCATGTTAAAATTTAGCTTCATTTAAGTATGTATAATTTTATTTCAAGAGAAATATCAAAATAATGTAGATGAAATTATTAAATAATGTGATCAAAACATAAATTTTTAAAGAAATATAGAAAATTTTTATTCTGAAATTAATTTTTTAATTCATCAAGTAAAAATCATAAGGGGTTAATTTTTTATATTTTCAGAACATTTTTATTTTTAGGAGAATAGATATAATAATGATTTACCAAAATCAATCACTTTCTAATGTTGTGATTATATAATAATAATTTCAATTATTTTGAAATATTTTTTATATAAATAATATATAATTAAAATGTGATATAATTGATATAAAAATATAATGATAATTTAATAAATATCTGATTCATATTATGGAAATATAATTTTTGTATTTGATGAAAAAAAATTCTATTAGTTTCCCACTCTTAATAAAATATTTAAAAGGTTAATTTCAGGTTCTGTTCATTTTGGAAGACAATTAATTTTACTTTTATTTACACGATACAATTATTTTTATTAGATACCACATTATACTTGATTTTGTTATAAAATTATTTTTATGCATAATTTGGTTTCCAAAAATATATTTTGTTCGGTTTTATAAACATAAAATAAAATTACATATGTGAACTTCTAGAAATAGGTTTTTTCAAAATATATTAAATATTTCTAATCATTATAATTATAATTATTCTTAAATGGGATTAAATATATGTGTAAGGATTCAGGATAACAGAAAACATGTTATTAATCCTCAAATTTGATTCTATTTGTACCCTAAACTTATCAAAATTAATGTTATGATAAAATTTATGGAAATTACTTACATAATAATATTTTATATATTAATTTTTCATGTTTTTAAATGTTTTCCTCCAACTTAACTTATATGATTAAATTGTTTATCCTCTCATAACTACACTACATGATCAACTAACCTCATATAATCCCTACCCATGTACCTTCCAAACACCCCAATAGAATTTACATAGATCCTTACTTCTTCAAAAGACCACTTCAACAATTCTAAAATTTTAAACCAAAGGTGGTTTCCAAAAGTTGAGGTATATATTCTTAATGTTATTTTTCATGTTCATCTATTATTAAATGTCAGAAAATTATCCATGAATCATCTTATCATGAATACATATGTATTTCACCATTTAATTTTGACATTATGTTAATGTTACATCCATTTTAAATATTTTTTACATCCTAATGATGATGAAAACATCACTAATGTGTATGTAAGATCTATTATCTCCACAAAGTAGTTTCATTCATTTTTCATCGCTTTTTTACTAAGATAGTTATAATGATGGGGTAATTGAATATATATTATATTTATGAAATTATTATGATTATGAAAATAAAATTTATCATTTACTTTTTTACCCTTCCATATATTAAAAAATAATAACATTGATTGGCATATGTGTGGACTACCACCACTTTGAAGCTGTGTGATTCATTTTCCTATTACCACAATGCATGGATTATTTAAAAAAATATTTAATTAATAGAGGTTATATTTAGGGTTTTAATAAAATTGTATAGATTATGTAACCATTTCAAAGAACCATTCAACATGAACAATATTCCAAATCTATTTTTGATTAACAAACAAAACTACCTGAAATGGTTGATATCAGATAGAACTATTCAAATATTGGTTTAAAAATATTTTAAATAGAGTATAAAATGTTGAATAAATATGAAAAATCTCCAAAATATTGTGTCTAAAATATTGAAATTCACAATATTACAAGAACAAATATGTATATCTAAGAAGATAACTATGTTTATGGATTTCAGTTACAATATGATTTTAATTCATGAATTTTTATTCTTGAAATTCTGTAGAAGTACTATATGACCATAATCACATAAACCCTCTATATATTATTATTATATAGTTATTTTATGGCATTACAGATTTATTTTACATTATTTTTTTCTTTTATCAATACTCAATAAGTGAGTTACATAGAGGGGACTTTCTTTTTTTAATGTCATGAATTAATTTTTTTTTCGTCCAACTATTTTCCTTTTATATCAATGTTCTTTTTAATGATTCATGAATATTATTATTTTATCTAATGGGTTTAAATCAAGTAATTTGTAACTATATTTTACAATAACAATTATGTTCTAACAATTAGTCTTTTCATTTTCGAAATGAGGTTATTTTGGTATTTTTTCAAAAGGTGTCAAATGAATATTTTTATTCACATTTACCAAACAAATCAAATTTTTAACCTTGATAATGGTTCATTACAGTGAAAGATCATTTATTAGCTTCTAGGAATATATTAAAATAAAATATCTATCTCAAAATTAATGGAATTTTGGTTTTATGTTTTATGAAAATAAGTAGAATCATGTTTTTAATGGATTGAAAATAAATTTGAATGTGATATATAAAATTGTAATTTAAAAAGAATGAAAGGAAGTTATTTCTAATGTTAGACTTATAATTTATTTTATATTTTTTTAATGGAATGATTTTACTATAAATCCTTCATTTTTTGAGGATTTGTGGTCTTATTTCGTCTTCTACTAATTTATGGTTTCCTTATTCACTAAACTTTTATAGATCACATTCGCAATCACACACCTCAATTTAATTAGAAATTATATTCTCCTAAATGTGTATATTTTATGTATTGTAGATTTATTTGTAATCATTTACAACAGTTTTATTTTTTAAAAAATATAAAACATTTATATATACAGTTTCAATTGAAAGATTGTTATTAAGAATGTTATTTTATTTAAATGGGAAATGTTTCATGTTCATGATTCGATATAGATAAATATTGATTTGAATCGAATTTTGAGGATGAATTGTATTAATAATTCAATATATAATTTATTAGTTGGATATGAATGTGAAGGTCAAGTCAATGTTATTTACAACACATCTGTCATAGATAGGTCTCATGAGACAAAATTTCTATAATTCCATATTAGACTGGTATTTGGTTTACAACAAATGATTTTATTAGAATTTATTAGTAGAGGACATGAAGGTAAGATCATGAGTATTCAAATTTGTGAATTTCATTTATTTATAAATAATTTTTAATTATCTATTTGATATCAATTTTGATATTAAGAATGGATATATATTGAACTCTGTTTTTCAGTTGAATCAATGTTTTTTTGATTATCCAATATACCATATTGATTTTTATTATGTTACTCATGTTAGCTTCCACTATTTTTAACCCTTAATTATCCTTCGATCGCACCCATTAATGATTTTCCCTTAGTCATTATTTGAATATGGATATTTTGAATAATTTAAAGTATAATTGTTTTATGACATTATTTTGAATTTTTTATATAAAATGGGAATCATGTATATTTCTCGATTTCCAATACTGTAAATTTGATCAATCCAATATGATGTGGTTACTCATATCCCATACCAATGTTATACTATAAACACAAAATCTAAGTTATAGTAGTAAATATTGTTACATTGAAGACACCTGATTCACCCCCTTCTCAATTGTGTTGGTACCAGTCAACTGAGAATCACAATTAGTGTATAAGGTTACATTCCATATGGTTATATATAAATACTAATTATTAAAATATTTACATAATATTACATGAATATAAAATTTTACATTTTTTTCAAGAACCTTGAATTGAAAAGTCACATTACATCCCAATGAAAATTTTTGTGGATGTTTTATCTTATAACATGATAAATATGATGATTAAAGAGGTTACTATTTTCATAAAATGTTCAAAAATTAAATATAATTAACCATTTTATAATGTCAGTTAGAAATTTAATTATTCAATAGATATAATTTTTTTCAAATTTCTAAGGATGATACAATCATATCATTTTGTTCCATGTAGTGCAGCAGGTCAGTTGGAGGCTCTGGTTGTTGGACCTCCTCGGAATGAGGTGGAATCCTCGAATTTGCACTCCCCACAAAGGTTGCTGGAACTTCAGAAGATGACAGAGGATCCCCCATGAAAGACTTGGATCCTGATGCAAAGAAGGATGGTGGCTCTTGGCAACATGCTAAGCGTGGATGACCCCCTAGAAATCGTGGCGGAGGACAAGGTCGAGCAGACTTGAGTTCAATGCAAGATGAAACAAACTCTATGGATTCAAATTTGGATGAAGTCATTGAAAGCCTTCCTCAGCAAGCAAGGAATCTTGAAGCGCTTCACTCCAAGGGTCTGAGACGTGGGCGAGGTCGTGGTTTTGATCAGGGATCCTAACAGGATGTGGAAAGAAATATTGCGGACAAGGTACGAAAAAAATTGGGCATTTGTAATGAGGTCCAATGACTTGTGTGTATTGTACAGCTTCACTCTTTTTGTTTACTTGTTTCTATTTTTAATAAAAAGGGCATTGGCCAATTTCAAAAAATACAATCATATCCTTTTATAAATATGGACTCAATAAATCATATATTGATTTCTATTTCGATTTCAAGGACTCCTCAATGAATGTATCTACAGAAATTTTAACATATATATATTCATATATTATGGGAATTCATAATGAGATGTCAAATATTAAAAAGAAAATTGATTTAATAAATGAATAATTAGTTAAAAAGACATATAGATGTGATAAAAATAGAAAAATGGTTGATTTCATGGAGAAACATACTATTCATAATAATAAGAAATTCTAATATGATTATCTATAAACTAAAAATAACCATTTATTTAAATTTTTTTTGATAATATAATAAAAAGAGGTAATCCATATATTTTATAAATAATATATGTTCTCAATGAATGTCTAGGATTCTTAGTAGGATAGAAAAGTGAATATAAAAACATAACATGATATTGCCCTGTATGAAATATGTAATATTCATGAGAAATGCATTGTAATGATGATGATAAAATGGAATAGTATATTGAGAATTATTTAAAATGATATGTATACCCTCAACATGAAGTGCCTTGAGGAGGAAATATAAATGTAAAATTTTCGAGAGGCAAATCCTTGAAATTTTGAAGATTATTATAGAAGAAATTGTTCATGAAAAGTACCAAAAACATTATTTAAAGAATACACATGAATTAGGAATGAATAGATAAGAATCATATCGTGATTAAAACATAACAACTATATAAAAGATTTATCCCTTGAACATGTGTAACAAATTTCAAATAAAAATACTTTTACCAGGTGTATAAATGTCAATTATAAAACTATAAAAATATCGAAGGTGATATGTTAAATAAATTTACCATAAAATTCATGCTAGATTTTGGAATATATTGTAGATAAATTCCCAAAATTTAGGCCAAATCGGTAATTTATATGTCTAGAATATGATATATATATATATATATTGGTTTATATGAAATATTAATATAATGAGATTTTCCTAGTGTTTTTCATATTTTTAATGGTCTGGAGACAATACTATATATAGATGAATAATATTTTGACATGTGGAAGTTGAAACGGATTTAAGTAAGGTGGAGTGGAGATCAATTTAATTGGAAACCTTTTGGATTGTAGATAGAATGATATAACAGAAGGGTAATATCCATAATAAGTATATTGGGATTATTGGATATGTTCTATGATATTTCCAAAAAATATTTATATTTTTATTAATATTACATTAATAATCTATCCCATCAATTTTTTTACTAATACCAAATTATTCCACAAAACAATTTTTGAGAAAATTGAATGATAAATAATTTTATTCTAAGGGGGATTTCAAAAAATAAGAATGACGAATCAGGTTCTCCCATAAAGTCAGTAATTATTGATGAGGTATGTTTCAATACAACTAGAATAATATTCATTAATTACTGTACGAAATACCACTTTATGATCCATTTCAAAACAACCCCATATAAAAATGATAAAGGGTTTAAGCAAAAATATAAATGCACATATATAATTCAATAATGTGATAACTGAATTGGATTGGTTGTCAAAAAAATAAATAAATATTTTTTAGGTACTATAAATGAAAGAAAACAAAAGAGTAATTAAAACTCTTTGTGGAATCTTTAAGATTCATGGACACAAATCTATCAAATGTATGACATAGATACCAAAATAAGAGAATAAATCAAAAGCTAAAGATGAAAAACCAATGAATCATGGTATTGAAGAACATGTTTATATTAAAATATTGAACACATGATAAGAATACTTACCAAACATTAAATTTGTGATTGATTATATGACTATTTATTTGGAAATGGGAAGGAAAATGTATCAAGCTAAAAAAAATATACACAAGCTTTGTTAGATCATGTATAAACTCTTACTACAGCTATGTAAGAATATAAAATTAAAGAGAAAATTGTTCTTTCTAAATAGTTTAAGATATGGATGGATAGAAAAAAATAAGCATTAATAATTTAATATATATATTATCTTTAAGTAATGGTGTTTTTCCGTTGAGAGATAAGTCTCATCCTTATTTGCAACATTAAATAGTGTAAGGATATCCAATTTATTCACATATTTCTGTGATTATTATTTTCAAAATATGGAATTTAATATGATGAAAAAAACACTAGAAATACTAAATGATATAACTTATAGGATGTATAAAGGGTTTTAAATCATTAAAAATCTCAATTATTATTCATTTCAAAATTGTAATCAGTCTAAAACAAATATAAAAAATTCATAAAGATCATTTGGTGATAAATAATAAACAATCACGAATTTTGATATGAATCCGACATGGGGTAGCTACGGATGAAGATATAGTACCTAGTATTTAATAATTTATTTACAATCCATAAATACCTATATCTCCAAAAAATATGATGCTAAGGTATAATGATTATTTCTCTAATAATATTTTTGATTATAATTAATATTACTATAAAATGGAATGATTGGCTAGAAATATGAGAAAATGTATATGAATTCATTTTAAAGTATTGGATTTTTTTATAAGGATAGTTAATCTTTTTGAAATTTATTAAATATCAATTTATTAATCCCTTATATAAGAGAATACCAAAGTCATTATCACAGGGTTGTTATTTTAAGAATTTCATTATTTTCAAAATTGAACTTTATAATTTTCAACATTGGGTTATCCGAAGTAATCAAAGAGATGGTTATATGAGAGAAAATTTCTATGAATAGTGTGGTTATAACATTATCTTTAAATAATGATGATTGAATCACTCAAGAAATGAGAGAACAAGAAAAAATTAAGAATAATGTGTGGAATATTTCATTCATAAAATTTGTAGAGTAAATAAAGAGAATAATTTTCCTTTCCAAGACCATCCACAATATAAAAGACATATAAATATGTATAAGCTAAATATATATTCACCAATTTATTTATATTCTATAAGGGAAGTAAAAAATAATAATAATTTGGATATGAAGCTGACATTGAAAAAAAATACAATGTTAAAGATTAATGTTCCCTTTTAATTGGGAGTTGAATTTGTTTTCCATGTATGTATTAGATTAAAGTTAATATATGTTGATGATAGATGATGGTGTTTTAATCCCACCACTAATGGATGTGAATTTTCCCAATAATTTTAGATAAAAGATAAGATTTAATGGCTACTTAGTGAGTATACAATTAAAATAGATGAATGTAGAGAGTCTTTTTATTGAAAATAAAATTGGTACTTGAGTGGAATGTGTACTATCAATAACATTTTTTGATTTTTTTATTATATATTACTATCAAACATGTTCTATTGAGATTTTATAATTATTATAAAATTATTACAATGGGTTGAATGTTTTATAAAATGTTCACGGAGTATTGAGAAAAGTATCCATTTTTTGAAATCTGGAAATAGAATCATTAATGAAAAAACAATTAAATTTTGGTTTATGTACTCCATGAAATAAATTGATTCCATTCAAAATTTATCAGAAAATATTCAAAATTTATTTAGAATAATAATGAAATGGATAAGACCTAATGTATATAAATTTCATAAGAAATTACTATAGAGAAGATCCCCTGAGTGTTATAAGAATCCTTCGACCTCTATTATTATGAAATTAAAAAATGGAAAACTTCCTAAGGATCATTGGACTCAAGATAAATGTAATCATAATTTAATAAACATTATTTCTTCAGTACATAAAATTGAAATGTGAAGTGTGAAAGGAACATAATACATCTGTGAAACCATAATTATTGAATTCACATTGTTAAAGGATTTATATGTAATTATTACTGGGGATATGGAAAGGTAACTTGTGTATTAAGCCTCATCTAGGTCTATATAAACCTCATACAATATTTTTATAATAAAACCCCATTTTTTATACTATTCCATGATTTTTTAAGCATCCCCTATATTATTAAAATTGATATAAACTATGTAAGAATGTTTCTACTACAAAATATGAATTATTTTATGTGTGTGAAGATTATTGTATATATAAAATTAGATTTATGAACTGTATGAAAATATGAATTTTTAGAATTAATATTCTATAAATAATATGAATAATGATTTATCTATATACATAAATCATTGACGTAGACAACGAAGTCACCCAATTGTATTTATTTAATTGAAATAATTGATATAGAAATGTTTCCACGGTATTGATTTAAGATAAAAAAATTGGATACATTTTTTATATTGATGATATTTCTAGATTATTAATATCTAATTAAAATAATTAACTTGATGTGAGTTTTATGATAAATTATTTCTAATATCACATGGAATGTTATTATTATAACTGATTCAGTTGAAAAGTGGGATATTTTTTGAGATGTTGTATTTAGATCCCTAATATAATTTGTAATGATTATCATGGAATCTCTCAAACTTCAAGGGCTTTCCTTACCACACGATTTTTTGGATTTTTGATTTTTATATAACATTTATTGATTGAGTAAAATTTTTCCAATAAGGAATGATTTGGAGAATTAGGATTGTATAAGACTAGCTTGTGAATAAATAAATATATCATTATATTGTAAAAATACATAATAAAATGAAAATGAGAAAAAGAAGTTGAATTTTTGAGCTATCATTTTAATGTGACGACAATATGATAATAAGTTGAATGTGGGGTTCATTTGAGCTATTTGATGATCTTATTTTTTCCTTATATTGTATGATATATTTAAATTAATGTAAATGAAAAATACCCACCAATGAAAATCCAAGGAATAAAAAAAAATTAAAATGTGATCCTATCAATACAAAAGTGAGATAGGGTGTAACTGAGTTAGTATTATAATGATGTTGTCAGTGTTTCATGAAAAACCATGCTATCAAGGAAAAATTTTTGAACCCAATCATGTGTTGAAGGATTAAAAAATATGGTTTTAAATATGTGAAGATGTATAATTAGGCTGAACACAGATGTTCAATGTATATATAGAATAAGAATAATAGGTAGTTGTCATATGAGGAGTTGTATCTTGTGAGAAAGAAAGCACGAAAGCATCTATTTTTTCATTTCTATAAATGATTATTTTCTAAAAAATTTATTATATAACTAATTTCTAAGAATATATAACGATTTTTATTGAATAATATGTTCTGAGAAGCTAGTGATTAGTTTTGAAGATGTTATGTGCCACTATGTAGAAAACATGGTCAGAGCTACAAGATGTGTTCTGGGATATTTATGTTAAATTGAAGGCTTTATTGATTAATTAAATTATGTTTCTTGATATTGTGAGATCGAGGGATAGATTTATCAAGCTAATAGAAATAAAGTAAGTACATTTAATATAATTAATGGGATACCTGTATAATTAACCAGGGGGAGATGTTTGTGTTAACTTGGGTAATATATTGACAAAATCACTTGTGTAATATGGTGAGTTTTTAAAGTATGATACTTACACACATAAAAATATCCTGATTATATAATTATAGTGTATAATATATGACTTGATCATCCCTAGAATAACAAGGAGTATTTTTCCATGGAGGGACTAGGCATTGTGAAATAATATGTGGAATATGTTACTATTTTCCTTTTTTAAAAATAGTTGTATGATTAGTTAGATAACAAAAGATTCATTTATATTAACTAACCAGAGTGGTTAAAAGTAAAAAAGTGATAAAGGTTAACATAAGAAATTGTAATTGGGTGAAATATGACAACACTAGATTTTTCATCCTCTCTTAGGTATGTCTGTATCAGCATATAATGACTATCATAGATGAATCATTAACACTAGGGGAAAATATATCTATACTAAATTATTTCATCTTGAATTAATCCTCTTTTTCTGAACTCACACACACACACAAACACACACACACACACATATATATATATTAATCCCCCAGTATTATCTTAGTTCATTTTAACTACCGATTTATAAAAAATTTCATTGTATATTTTAGGTTTAATAATTATTATCTAGGTTTTAATTTTATGAGGTGAATTCATTATATACTACCTATCATAAAACAATTTCATTGAGTATTTTTATATCATTATTATATAAATAGTTTTTTTTTCAAAACTCCTTGCATCCAGATTAAATCAAGCATTGGGCCTTATATTCCTCAAAAGTATGTAATATTTTAGATAATTATCTATAAAATTGTCAACTCCTTTTATATTTGACTTGTGATTAGAATTATACTCAATTTGAGTCTATATGTTCAGATCAGTGGTGAATGACATAGATTTAATCTAGTCTTATGGATCAAGTAAGACCGCAACACCTAAGGGTTGTGGTTTTATGCCACTATTACATTTAACAGACATCAATGTATGCATTACAAACTTATGAAAAAAATTACATGTCTAAAAATGAATTTATATTAATTGTGTTTATCTATAAAAAATAAATTACCCTCAACACTATCTCTATGGAAAATAAAGATTCACATGAATATATCAGGATCTTACAATTTTTATGTTACCATAAGATATGGATACAGTCAATGACTAGGTGCATTTATTTGGCCCAATTTTTTATGGTTATTTAATGAATTATATGTATATAGGCAGTGATTAGTAATGTATGCTACTAAAGAGGATCATTATACCTATAAGGAATGATACATGTTTTAGTCTTGGATAATTTTTATCACTCCATTTAAGATATTACTATTTATATTCTCAACTATGTTATTTTTTTGTGAGGTTTCCACAATACTTTTATGTTTATGGATGACCTAATAGTGATATAGTTAAACCAATTCATTTGAAAAATACAATAACCAGTTACTATTGATAATTGACTTCAACATCTTATGTGAATAGTTCATAATATTTTGAATTAATTTATTAGTATATAGAAATGTATAAAAAATATAGTTTCATATATAAATCAACACATCACATGTGTATATATGTATAAAAGAAAAAATTTTAGAGACTCAACTATTGGATGTTTCCTGAGATAGATCAAAAGGAAACAAATGAATATAGTCAAGTGATATTCAATAACATCTTGTATATCTATTGAAAAAAACATTATTCTATTTGTTATACAAATAATATCCAAGAATATGAATATTTTTAGGTTTTATGTCACAAAAAAGCATATGCTTACTAAATTCATCTATGATACTTTCCATTACATGAACATGGCATATTTTCCATATGACAGTGTTATCAGAAATTGATACATAGATGGAATTGATTAATATTTAATGGGTCTTTCCATCCAACATATATAGTCAATTATGGAGGGATTCCTTCATTAACATGAGACATCTATGAGAAATTATAGGTATAACCAAACTGTACCAAAATTTATATCCATTTTAGTTTATAATTTTGAGGTAAATTTGGTTTCTTTAACGTTTGGGTTCCCATATAATCTATTCTAGACCCTAAACTATCCAATAATGAAATTCTAGTGAAATAAAACCTATATCAATGATTCCTAATCTACAAGTATTAGCCAAATATATACCTCATTAATCAATATCTCTTAACTTAATGAGGTTTTTTCACATAGGAAACATATAAAAATGTACTTTAAATCTAGAATCCAATATTTATAAATAAAAAATTCACACACATTAGTTACTTCAACATTATAGAATTATATATCTACTAAAAAAATGATAATTATTTTCTTAATAATCATTATTCTTATTAGGAAAATATCCCTTTACAGGATAAGATATTTTTAATTCAAAATAACTTATCAGCTTTTTATTATAGTTATATCAACTCTTTCTAGAAAGAACATTATCATTACACCTAGACTTATGTTCACTCTTATATATAATATTCAATCCCTTGGACTAGATTTTAGAAATTTATCTTTTTATGTATTTTGGAAAACATATAAGATTTAGTCTCTTTGAGAATTTGAGTATATATAACATGAAATATATATTATTTAAAAATATGAACCATTAATCCAGAGATTTTAATAAAATCAAATCTAGATACTCATCACTAATAATGACATAAAAGTATAATAGATTCAAAAATATTACATTAAAATAATATACAAGAACTATTATTATAGATATAGGATTCATTTAAAAGTAATATATATAATTGTAATACAGAATATGACAACTTAGTATTTACTCATATAAAAGGATTTTTATTTTGCAAATATTGTAGTATTAGTAGGCTCATACATAACCTCTTAAAAAACATTATCACATTAGTAAAAGCTTAATGCTATCATATTTTCAAAGGAAATCATTATAAAAAATATAATATATAATATAAATACTATACATTAAGAGATAACATAGTGATATTGATTAATATCCCACCAAGAAGATTAATGATATTGTTGCAATCAATAAGTGAAACCATCCTAATTATCTGGGGATTAATATCAATTTCCATTCAATTGGTTAATCACTAATTTCATAGAACCCATCACATATGAATAAAATAAGTTATACCGATTATTATAGGATGATTGTTTTTGTCTATCAACATGAATGGTGAAGATATACTAAACTGTATTTTGATGGCATAAATTTGTATAGAAATTTATTGTTTTTATTTTAATGATAAAACAGGGATAAATTTTTTATTTGAACTATATGATAATCTTTATAGAAATAAAACATAAAAAGAAACCACATAGTGTATTTCATGATAATGTTTTCATTGAACCTGAATTCATCGCTATAATACACTATAAATATATTTATTAATAAAATCATGCTATAAAATACGGAAAAATATATATAAATTTGACCAAATAAATATAAATGATGAAGTTGTATTTTGTTTAGTTTGATTTCATCATATATTTCATATGGAGATAGAACCAAACATTCCACGATGGAAAAAAACACACCCTTAAACTCTATATGAGAAAGGGTAAAAAATAGAAAAAGATCATAGTGACAAAAAGAATTTCACTTCTAAGAATCTGTTATGATAATTGCATATAATGAATCTATTGACTTTTAATAAGTTAACTTGTTTGTTTTCGTCAGGTTCCACCAAATTATATTTCTCTATTCATCAACACTCATGTAAATATCAAATACTAAGGGAATAGAACGCTAGATTCCAATGTGACAATAGTAGGGATCATGTTTAGGAATATTATCCAATCTTCTAGAGTCTGTCAAACTAAAATAAAAATCATTTATTTAAATTTCCAAAACATAAACTAAAGAAATAATCCACCTTAAATTTCCAAAAACACAAAAGTTGGTGGTAATGATGTTGTCCAAATGAAGAATAAAAGATTTTTAGGGTAAAATCTACATGTATGATACATGAATGGAAAAATAAACATGACCATTTTTATAACTGACTATGGAACAACTCAAATGGACACATAAACACATTGGATAAGCCACATAGTAAACTCATACATCTATATACATCTATCAGAAAATAGAATAAATATGAGAATACATGAACTGACAGATGGTAAGCCCCAAGACCAATGTGAATATATAGTGAAAAATCTACCCATAAACCATTATAAATGAAACACATATAATTCAACAAAAAAATATTTAAATGGGTAAAATATATAAAAAATATATAAATAAACGAAATACCACAAAAAAAAATAACATTAAATACATGAATAAAATAGCTACAAGAGTAAGGAAACATGAATAAAGTATGTAATCATACATATAAAGGAAATAATTTGTAAAATTTTTGTTGTAATAATTTATTAGAAGAAAACTAGAAAATATCACAAAACTAGTGGCTAATATTTCTCAAATATGATTGTATACTCCCATATATTAGTGTACATTGACTGATTTAAAATGTATTATAAATTATTATAATATTTCATATTAGTTTCCATATATTTGATGGACATTAATTATCCATCTCGTTTAAAAAACATATAAAAAATCACACTTTGTAACTTACCCTTCACAACATTATTAATTGTCCCATATCTTTTTTGATGACTAATATTTGAATATATTTTTTACCCTTCTTCAACTTGATAGAATGTAAATTAAATATTAATTTATATGATATAAATAAACCTACATAAAAATAACTAACTTCATTATCTTCACTCTTTTTTAATTTCATTGTTAAATATTCAACCTCATCCTAAGGATTTCTTGAAACTCATGGTATTCTTCTTTACTTAAACTAAAATAAATGAGATGAATTGGAATTGTTTTTATTAAACACTATTAATTATCTATCATTATATTTCTCACTATCTAATCAAATATGTTGTTACAAAATCATGTGTAGTTCATCACCCATATTTTCAAAGAAATACATGTGTGAGATGTTTGAAATCAATTTTTTCCTATATTAAAAATAAAAAAAATTTCACTTACATGAGTCCATGGTTATAAAAAAATATTACAAAGTCATGATTTACAAATTATTCATTCTTTTTTCCACCTTTAAATAGTAAATTATATTCACAAAACTAATTATGAATATATCATGAATATTCATTCAATACTAATTGACACATACATAATAAAATCATATTTTTGTACATGATATGACATCGATGATAAATCTTACAGAGCATGGATAGAAAATACAATTAATTTATCATCAACTTCATGCATTTATCAATAATAAATTAAATTTGTAGCCATCATAAAATTTATTTAATATTAATATCACACTAATTCTAAATAAATTTAAAATGATTTTAAAATATCCAATGAATAAGAAACCCACATTTATTTTAAGGGTAATATGAAAAAATGAAAAATCTTTTTTCAACATGAAAATTACCCTCCAAATTGATTTAAAGAGATTGGAATCCAATATTTTGGACAAACACTTTTATTGACATAAAACATATGAAATATCAGAGATATTATTTGTGATAAATATTAAATATCAAATTAGAAATGTTTTCTATAACATCCCACCTTTTTATCACATAAAATTTCATTACATTATACAAAACAGAGGATCTTTAAGGTTTAGTGTCTTGGAAACTAGGAACATAATACATGGCAACAACAAACATTCCTCTTAAACACTTGAAAGGATTCTTCATTTTTCATCATATGTTCATTATAGCATCTCATGGCCCAGGAGCATACATCAAAGGAAAGGGTGTGCAGAAGGCCTAGTAAGGGAAACAAGGGAAACAATTTACATGTGAACTTTAGATATATCAAAAAGTCATGAAAAATAACTTTAAGGCATGAGAAAGTGGTCATGAGGCATATTATAAAAAAAATAACTTGTTTCATAACATGAAGATGTGGCTACAAAATTTAACATAGACAATCATTAACATATCACCAAGGTAAACCCCAAGGTGTCATTGGAAAATTAACAAGGTTCTTCACCAAGATATCGTTAAAATTGGAATCTCTAGTGGTTACATTATTACCCAATGTATTAGAGTGATATCATGGAAAACACTTAAATTTTCCTTCATAATCATTTGAGCCACATATATCTTCATAAAAAATTTCATAAATAGCCCATATAGCATAAAATAAATTGGTTTCATTTCATAATCAGAACGTTTTAAAAAATGCTTTTAAGACATGAACTTTATGTCACTTTAAACCCAAAGAAAAAGAAATCAGGTCTCATGTATGTAAATCCCATAATTTAAAATAGACAATTTATATATATATGTTAATACGCCTATAGAATAAATATATTTGATTATTCACTTAATAAAATAATAGAATTTGAGAAAAATATAGAGACATTTTGAGACGAAAATTCTACAGCATAACAGCTATGTTACAAGGTTTTCGAAAACATGGAAAATACAGGGGACATGGGTCACCCACTCATAAATGATCCATAAAGAATTATAGTGACAGAATATAATGTTTATAAGTACATGGTAATGAAATTTTAACGATATAACATATGAAATGATAAACATGGAAGGAAGTCAAAAATAAGACTTGTCTTATGAAAATTCGGCAGCCTAACGACGTCACTTAAAACTTAAAAAAAATGAATTGACAAGATCAAATAGGGTCTCTCATAATAATAACATAAAATATCAGTATGATGAATATAGAGATCATACCCCATCATAATAAAGAGTAATTGTAAAGACTTGACGTGAAAGTAGAACTTTGAAAAAACCAGAAGGGTGAAAGAATTCCCTTAAAAATTCAGCAGCCTATCGCCACCACTTAAACATTCTTAAAATTAATTCATGAGAGGAAGAAGGGTATTCTCATCATATGAACATAAAAATTACATTATGATGAATATAAAATAACATCACCAACATAAGAACATGGAGATTAAATGAGATGACATAAAAGAGAGTACTTGGAAAGAAAGAGAGAGGTAGGATCTCTTACCTTAAAACGTATCTCTTAAAACTAAAAAGGATGGGATGTTGAAGGCTTGGGAGAACCATGGGAGGACTCCTTGGGATGTAAGGAGACCAGAACTTCGTTGAGGATGATTTTGTAGTCGAAATGATGAGAGAATGGCATTGTATTTATAGGGAAATTGAGGGGACAAGGCATTAATGCCCTAAGGGACACCTCTTCGGTGGTATTGGAAAAACCGTGGGCTTTCCCATGGTATTTTCCCATGGTATTGGCCACACGGGACACCTCACACCTTATATTACTATTCATAAGTCGACCATGTTGATTAAATACTTAATACATAATTTAATGATGTCATTAGACACCCGTAACTTAAAAACTGTATTTTCACTATTCACCAAAAATTCAACTTTCTCAGAAAAATCCCAAAATATCACCTTAACCAAATATAAATGCTCTGATTTCAAAAATTACCCCCATTTTATTAAATTAATTTTCTAAATATTTTCAATTAAATTTATAAATAAAAACACAATATTCACTGAAAAATAATTTCTTTCGGAAAAATCCCTAATAATTACCATCACGTAATATAGATCCTCTGAGTTCAAAAATGAACTCCATTTTATAAAAATATTTATCTAAATATTTTTAATTTAATTTTTAATTAAAAAACACTATTCACCCGAAAAACTGATACTTGATTAATAATTTCTGAAATAGTTATTTACCTATTTTATTGAATTACATTACTTAATCAAGGTGGATGGATTTTATTAATACTTTCTTTAAGTGATATTACTAATCCATTTGGTCACATTACTAATCCTAAGCGTAAAATCACTATTCCAAATTTACTATTCATCAAAAAACATGTTGATCTTATTAAACTCTAAATTTCATACTGAACACATTTTTAGAAGACCATTTTTTGAAAATCATTACACATCATTAAATATTTAAGGTTTACGTAAATATATTAAAATATCTTTTTTTAAAAGTTCATCAATAAAATACATCCCATATTCATTCGAACATTTGAAAACTCACAAACTTCGTCATAAGAAGAAAAAGCAATTTTATTAATAACAAAGGATTACACAAAGCAGCTATGGTCTCATTACATATCCCCTTATCACACCAGTAAACGACCTAAGTGTAAGGTGTGCTAAGGTGATTGAATCTGAGGCTGGCTCGGCCAACATCGCACGTGTAGTAATTTCTATCAGTTTGAACTTCTCGAGAAGGTGATTCCCTAATTGCTTCACACGATGAAGTTCGGCTTTGTTTTGATCCAGAGAAAATCCCAGTTGTGCTACCTCCTTCCCAAGTTCTATTAGATGGGATTCAATCGGCCCAAGATTACTGGATGAGGCCATCAAATCTTCTTTCTATATTAATCAACCAAGATCACTTTTATTTAGAGACAATATTCACACCATTCAGTTTCCAATAGGCATACTAACTAACAGTCATATAATAGTCAAAACCCAATAGTCTCATTTTAATTCTACTAATTTTATTAAATGAAAAAGTTTTGTTGAGTATGAAATAAAATAACACACAAAATTAGGAAAAAATATTTATTCAAAATTTTTGGTCGTTACAATCTTCCCACCTTAAGAAATTGCGTCCTCGCAATTTTTAAAATTGAGTTTGGAAATTTCATTGAATGTCCCACATTGGAAAAAAGAGTCAGTAACACTATTACTATAAAATAAAGAAAAGGAAGTAAAAAGGACACCCGAGTTAACCCATACAAGGATTCCATGTAGGAAAACATGGACATGTAAGAGAAAACAAAGGATCATGTTCTGATGGAGAGTGATAGAAAACATGATTAAGAGAGAATTTAACAACAAGAAAATCAAAAACTTATGATGGGTTAAATGGTATATGATTTCTCAGTAGGAAACGTTAACAGAAGCTTTTTTTGTTTTACGTTCCTTTTCATAATTTTGAGGAATTCATTTTCTACAAAGAATAAAAACATAATTAATTATAACTACCTTCAAGTAGAGTTTAATCCTTTAATAAGTTTCTTCCAAAAATAATCTTTTCTCTAAATGATGAGCATTCAAAAACACTTGGTCTCAACAAAAGCACAAGAATAATATTCTAGAGAATCATGTAATTTACAAAAGAAAAAATATCTATCATTAAACATTTATCCCAAAAATAGAAAGGGTAAGATAAAAAAACTCTTCAAAAAGAAATAACCCCATTAGAAGGGAAACTACTTTAAATATTCAATGCTCCACGGTACTACCCAAAGTTCATCATAGACCAATCTATAAATAACCATCCTTAAAATTCTTTAAAATAAACCAAACTAAGATTGAAAAACAAATATAAGAAGGATTTGATAACATAGTCTTCCAAGATAATCTTTATCATTTATCTCCAAACAACATCAACCACACCTACATATTATAACAAAATTAGCTTACCTAAACATATTTTTCCCATGACAGGTTAATTATTTCCATAAGTATCCTAAATTACTATATGTTCACCTTAAATTCATTGATTATTCAAAATATATGTCAATATTCAGTCCTCAAAGAAAATACCGTAGTAATATATTTACCTTGATCATATAGGTCTCCCAAAATAGTGAACGTCTTACAAAATAATAACCATCTTTTAATCCCCTAATCATCTTTTTTAAGAATAATAGCTTCACAACATCAACATGTGGTATATAACAATAGATGTTTTTCCTTAATGATATAAATCCATCTTTGGAAGTGACTCGATGTTCTAAGAAAACATTAAAGATATTCTTATAGGGCATGAACTAAAAAAAATACAACATGACATAGACAATTATTGTGAAGAAGATACATGTACTTTAGTCATCATGATCCATCCCAACATAGGACTTTCATTGTTCCCTTGTCCTTGAAGATTGTTGATGCTCATCATGATTCTCATCCCTTCCAAGAGAGCATTGCTTTGGATAATGTCTAACTTCTCCACATTCACGAAATTGAAATGTATAAGGTAAATTAGATTGAACCTTATCTCTATTCATCACATTATCCATTTTTAATGAAATTGGCTACTTTATGCCCTATCACCCCACACTTAAAAAAATCTCCCGGTTATTTTGTGACATTCTCCTTGGTGCCTCTTTCCACACTTTTTTCACAAAGGAAATTTGGACTTCTTTCCATTATTACCTTTATCAGATGAACCTCCTTGAGACTCTGCCTTCTTCTTCCTTGATGAATTTAGGCAATCAACTAGGTACCAATTGTTTACTGTGATTTTTGATAGCTGGTTTGGCATAATCACAATATGTTCAACTTGATCTCTCATCATCTCTGTCATATTAAGAGGTCAATACTCACATTTCCTATCACATTGGTTGTTGGGACACGTTCTTCTATTTCCTGTCATTAACTAAGAAAATATATTATAATTAGGGGGGATTAAATAATTAGCCAATACTATTTTAAAGGAAACATAAAGCATGGAAGGATAAACTTGTAGAAGAAAAGTATACCCAAACTTGTGATCCCCTAGGTTCCAATATAGGGTATCCATGATCGTATATTCTTATTTGAATCTTTATTTTATTTTTTCTTTGTTCCTTTAATAATGGTTCATTCTAAGCTTATGAATTTACCAAAGCATATCCTCCAGGAGTGTCGTAACCAAGAGTGCAGCAAGGCCCATTTTCGTGTACCAGTTCCTGTTCATGTCACGCTCAATCAGTGTTTTCGGGTTTTACACCTATGTACAACTGTGCCAGAGCCACCTCTTCCTGCTTATATCTAGATAGTGATGTATTTTCTTGATAAACAACATACTCAATACTCACCAAAATACCAGGAACATGTCTTAAATTTAAACTTATCTATAGGGTTATTCCTAAATTTTTCATATCATAATTTCCAAAAATAACTAAACTATCCTTTAATACCAAATATAACATCCCACCTTTTTATCACATTAAATTTCATTACATTATAAAAAACTGAGGATCATTAAGGTTTAGTGTCTTGGAAACTAGGAACTTAATACATGACAACATAAAACATTATTCTTAAACACTTGAAAGGCTTATTAATTGTTCATCCTATGTTTATTACAACATGTCATGACCTGGGAGCATACATAATGGAAAGGGTGAGCAGGAGGCCCATTAAGGGAAACAAGGGAGACAATTTACATGTGGACTTTAGATATATCAAAAAGTAATGACAAAGAACATTAATGCATGAGAAAGAGTTCATGAGGCATATCATAATAAAAATAACGTGTTCCATAACTTGAATATGTGGATACAAAATTTAAGATAGAAAATAATGAACATATCACCAAGGTAAACCCCAATGTATCATTTGAAAATTACTATGGTTCTTTACCAAGATATCATTAAAATTGTAATCTCTAATGGTTTCATCATTACCCAATGCATTGGAGGACTATCAGGGTGAACCGTTAAATTTTACTCTATAATCATTTAAGCCACATATATAATCATCAAACACTTCATAAAAATCCCATATATCATAAAAGAAATGGGTTTCCTTTTATAATCATAACTTTTTAAAAACTTCTTTTAAGACATGATCTTTAAGTCACTTTAAATCCACGGAAAAGGAAAGAAGGTATCATGTATGTAAATCCCAGAATTTATAATAGAACATTTTGATATAAATTTGAATACCCATATATAACAATGATCATTGAGTATTAACATAATAAAATAAAAGAATTTGAGAAAAAGGGAGAGACATTTTGAGACGAAAATTCTGCAGCATAACGGCTATGTTACAAGGTTTTAGATAACAGTGAAAAGAGAGGGGACATGGGTCACCCACTCATAAATGATCCATAAAACAGTATAGGGACATAATATAAATGTAATTATAACCTGATAAACAAATTTTAATGATATGCCATATGAAATGATAAACATTTAAGGAAGAAAAAAATAAGATTTCTCTTATGAATATTCTGCAGCCTAAGGGCGTCACTTAAAACGTCAAAAAAATGAATTGATGAGATAAAATAGGGTATCTCATCATATGAACATAAAGGTTCAGTATGATAAATACATATATCATACCCCAAAATAAACAAAAAGGAACTTCAAGGACTTGACATGAAAGTAGAACTTTGAAAAAACGAGAAGGGTGAAAGAATTCCCTTAAAAATTCGGCAGCCTAACGGCGCCACTTAAACATTCATAAAATGAATTTATGAGATAAATAGGGTGTATCTAATCATATGAACATAAAAATTAATGTATGATGAATATAAAAGAACATCCCCAACATAAGAACCTGGAGCTTAAAATAAATGACATAAAAAAGTTTACTTGGAAAGAAAGAGAGAGGTATGATCTCTTACCCTAAAATGTAACTATTAAAACTCGAAGGTTGGGATCTTAAGGGCTTGGGGGAACCGTGGGAGGACACCATGGATAGTAAGGAGACCTGAACTTAGTTGATGATGATTTTTGAGTCGAAAGGATGAGTGAATGGAATGGTATTTATAGGGAAAGTGAGGGGACAAGACATTAATGGCCAAGGGACACCTCATTGGTGGTATTGGAAAAACCATGGGCTTGCCCATGGTATTCTCCAATGTTATTGGCCACTTGGGACACATAACACATTATATTACTATTCATAAGTCGAACATATTGATTACATACATAGTACATCATTTAATGATGTCATTAGACACCAGTAACTAAAAAATTGTATTTTTACTATTCACCGAAAATTCTACATTCTCAGAAAAATCCCTAAATTTCACCATAACCAAATATCAATGCACTGATTTCAAATATGAACTCCATTTTATAAAATTAGTTTTCTAAAATTTTTTAATTAATTTTTTAATTAAAAATACACTATTCACCGAAAATTCATTTTTTTCCAGAAAAATCTCCAAAAATAACCTTAACATAATATCGATGCTCTGAATTCAAAAATGAAATCAATTTTATATAAATATTTTTCTAAATATTTATTATTTAATTTTTAATTAAAAAACACTATTCACCCGAAAAAACTGATACCTGATTAATAATTTCTAAAACAGTTATTTACCTATTTTATTGAATCGTATTACTTAATCAAGGTGCCTAGATTGTATTAATACTTTATTTAAGTGAGATTACTAATCCATTTGGTCACATTACTAATCCTATGTGTAAGATCACTATTCATAATTTACTATTAATGAAAAATCATGTTGATCTTATTAGAATCTAAATTTCGTACTAAACACATATGCAGATGATGATTTTTTTGAAAATCATTACAGATCATTAATTATTTAAGGTTCAAATAAATATGTTAAATATCCTTTTTTTAAAATTCATCAATAAATTACATCCTATATCCATTCGAACATTTGAAAACTCACAAACTTTACCATAAGAAGAAATCACAATTTTATTTATAACAAAGGATTAAACAAAGCAGTTAGGTTCTCATTGCATATACCATTATCACACCAGCAGAGGACCTAAGTGTAAGGTGTGCTAAGGTGAGAGAATATGATGGTGGCTCGACCAACATCGCATGCATAGTAATTTCTATCAGTTTTAACTTCTCGCGAAGGAGATTCCGTTCTAGCTTCACACGGTGAAGTTCGGCTTAGGTTTGATCTAGAGTAAAGCCTAGTGGTGCTACCTCCTTCCCATTTTCTGTTAGATGGGATCCGATCGGCCCAATACTACTGGATGATTCCATCAAATCTTCTTTCTATAATTATTAACCAAGATCACGTGTATTTGGATACAATAGTCGCAACATTCAGTATCAAACGGTCATACTGACTAACGGTCATATAATAGTCAAACCCAACAGTATCATTTTAATTATACTCATTTTATTAATTGAAAAAGTTTTGTTGAGTATGAAATAAAATAACACACAAAATTTGGAAACAATATTTATTCAATATTTCGGTTCGTTACATTTTCAATGAATCAATGATTAAAAAATAACGCACAATAAATAATCTACATGAAAAACTAAAACAAGAGAGAAATTAGAACCCACCAAATATAATCAGTAATAACCTAGAGTTCGGGGTCATTCACCACAACTGGGATGCTATTTTTTATTGGGTCACTACATCCAACTGAGAATGTTATATAGTTTTTATTTTTGGAAACATTACATTAAATATAATGGTCTTTATTATTATTTTTATTTTAGAAAAATAATAATTAATACACCACCAAGAAATAGATTAATAAAAACAACAATTTTTTTATCATTCATTATATTTTTTCACCATAAATTATTTTGGATTCTCATAAAAACCACATCAAATCATTTTATGTGATCTAAACCCATTCACTCATAACTAAAACTAATAATATTTAAATAAAACATTATAATAGTAAATAATTAATGAAAATTATAATTTGGTCGTATAATATTTTTAGAGTAAAAAATAGTGTAATAAACAATTTGTCTTTCGTTCATTCACTACTAGTGAAATAAGAATTATTTTCTTCCAAAAATTATTCATGGAAGGGACTACGAGGAAACATAAGGCTACTTCGTGGTTGATTTTTTTGTTCATGGTATATGAAAAAAAATACACCTTTATAAATACCAAATTATGATCACTGATAATTGGCCATAATTGTATTAGGTTTCTATAGTTATTTTTGAAAATACATATTTAAACACTGCTACCTTTTTATATTGATATATGTAAAATTATTTATTTATCTATTTATTTTTTTAATACTAATATTATATAAATTGGTTCTATATTACATAAAATAAAGTATATATATTAAATTATAAACCAACATATATCAGTATAAATTATTGCATGATGAATAAATACTAATAATTTTTCCATACTACAATACAACCAATGAAAACCTAAATTCAAATATATATCTAATCAAATCACCCACCCCATTCCTTTGATTCATGAGGATGAAAATATATAATATTTTATAACATACATTATCTCTTAACATCCCATATCATATAAAATAATAGCATAATGTCTTTGAATTTTTCATCAATGAATGATAAAGCTAAAAGTAGTCACCAAACAAGAAGCACAAGAGAATATCTTTTTTAGTAACCAATTAAATTTATTGTTTACTTTAACATATCATAATATTTTAATAATAAAATATTTAAATTCGGAAAAATATTTTCATTTTAAAAGTATTTCATTATATATACAAAATAATTTAATAATTAATCATGATGTAAATTAGTATAGAAAATCATTAAACACATCATGTTTTCATAAATAACAATATATATTTGAAACAGAGAATTATTTAAAAGAAAATAAATGTATAATAAATATATGTAACAGATAAATCTGTTATTCTATAAAAAATTAATTTTAAGGCTTCGTCCTTAAACATTAGATAATCTTGAATTAAATGAATAACTCACACTGAGGATCTTTTCAGGTTTAGAGTTTTAGATAATTATTCCATAACTATAACATCTCAAAAGATTAAAAAGAATACACTTCTACTCTATCTAATGATTCACAAAAATAAAACTCTTCAAATAAAACATGAGTTCTTTTCCTGATACAAATCTTCTTTAATACTTCCATTATCTTACCCTTTCTTATAACCAGTGGAAAACATTTCAAAAACATGGGATGATCATAAAAAGCTCAGTAAGGGATACACTAAGAAGGAAAACAGTCAGTTTCTCGAAACAACAAGTAAACCATGAATAATTTAACATAAGTAATACTTTTCACCTTTATGAAGTAGTAGATATTCTTCACTGAATAACAAATCACCACTTACCAATTTTAACCAAAATATTACCATAAATCCAATATAATGAACACATATCATATAATAGTATCATCGAAAATACACATTGTTAAGTGGAATAACCGTACAGTCGACTTCCACACACATCACTAAATGGAATAGCCATACGGCTGACTTCCATACCAAATGCATTGGAGGTTATAACGCAACCACCCATACTAGTTTATCACAGCACCACCTGTCATATGGTTTATCCCGTAACCTCCAGTCAAATGTCCATGTACCATCATTACACAAAAAATATTGCAAATATAAAATTTTCAATAACATCATTTCATTTGGAATCATAAGAAATAATTTCAATATATTGAAATAATCAATCCATTTTCATAAACCATTTAAAAAAAAAACTTTTGAATCAAAGTGTCCCCAAACACATTGAATCATTTAAAAGAATTATCATTTTAAAAAACTAATTTTGATATAAATAAATCCTTAAAATCCATTTCCTAAACATGTAAATTAAAGGGAAATATTTAGAAAAATAAATCTTTAAATCATTTAAAACTATATTTTAGTTAAAGAGTTTATAACAAAATGAGAGACTCTTGAATAAAAATAATTGAGGAGTAACATATAATCATAACATTATAATACCATGAGAAAAAAAGTATTCATGATATAATATGTCAAAGGACAGTATATACACCATATAAAAGTGAATTGGTGCATTACAATAAATAAGTCTCAATGGAATGTAAATTAAGACAAAGACCCTTACAAAGATGGTATCCTTAAATTAAGGTTAAATCAATCAGGTAATTATGTGAGAAAAATATAAATACACCCAATATAAGTGGATATTAACTGTAAAACAATCAGAGGTCATTCACACATATTCATAGGACGATATAAATAAGTAAGAGAAGATAATCACAAAGAATTTCAATTGGGTTAAGAAGTTCCCTTACCGATTTGGTAAATTAAAAAACATATGCCACATAAAAGAAGGATCATAAAATGAAGATGAAAATACTCATAAATGAAATTATATTACACAAAGAGTACAATCATGGGTAGTACGTACACCACACAAAATGATATGGTGATAAATATAGAATTAATCTCACGGGAATAAAAACAAGTGAGATGAATACCCCTTACCAAGTTTTAATTCAATCGAGCCGTGTGAAAAAAAGTTTATAACCACCTAAATAATCACATAATATCATTAATATAAAGATAATATTTATAGTATATATCAAGTTTAAATACACAATTAACCACATGCAATAAATAGGTGGTGAATAATAAAAATATCACAGAATTAGATGTGAGATAAGAAATCCATTACATCGTGTCCGACTTGAACAGTTTGTTCTTTAATATCCTTAATAATAAACCAAAGTTAATTTATACTTTCTTAAGAACATTTTTCATGTTTATTATTCCTTTTATATCAATTATTACCATGTTATAAACATTATGTAATCATTTATGTTAATAATGCTAATATTGTCGATATTTGGTACTTGAGTCAAAAATGGACTTCTTTTAATTAGAAGTTGTTCATGTGGTAAGATATCAATTATCTTCCTAATGATATTAATGATTTATATAAAATTTATATAATATATTTCTAGTATATACATGTTATTATAATATCACATAACATTTATAGGTAAGAAATGAAATGCACCGTTCATGGAGACGGTAACTCGTACGTACACATTAACGCTACTTCCATTTATATTTATTATTTAAATAGAATTAAAACATAATGATACATAGTTATATTATAATTCTATTATAATATAATATATTACATTATTAACTCCATCCTTTATACTCCCCACATAAGTCATTAACAAGTCATATCACTTTGAGGGGTCGGTAGTCCACACTTTCTCTAATGAGATTATCGTATATACCCACTATGGAAACCATAAAGGTATGTCATAAATGAAAAATAAAAAAGAAAAAGGAAAAAATAAATATAATATATATCATATATAAATACAGTTCCATCTTAATGGACACCATGAGAGGCAGGAGGAGATAATTAAACAGTCATCGTTTCGTGAGGCGTTAGTTTACCATCCACAGAAACAGTATGTTTTTCACCCATTAGATAGTGGTGTTTGTAAATGAAGTTATAATACTTCTCATAACAACATCCTAGTATATTGAGGATACTGTTTGTGTTATTAAATAATGGAATAAAAGTGTTTATGGGTTGGAGAAGTAAAATAAAAGAAAACAGTTTAAGAGAAACTGTTAACATTAATTTCGGAAAAGTATTTTTGTTTTGAACGAAAAGGACTTCTTGAAGTGCCTTCTGCCTAAGATAGGTCTTCTAGGAGGAGTATAGGTATTTATGGAGATTAATTGGTCATGGTTTAGTCGATCCAAAAGGCTTGAAAGGTGTGATGAATTGGTTAGAAGTGGTCTCTTTTTATAAGGGATGGGAGGGGCTCTTTAGGAAAGTGTGAAAATATTATTTTATTATAAAGTTATTTTCGGTCTAAAAAGTTCAAAATATCATTAAAGTAAAATTTAAGATGACTAATATTCTAAATAAAATCTTCCAATCATAATTGGACATTTTTGGGATAATATTATAATCATTATAATATTATTTATTTAGATCATTTATTAATGAGGTAAACGCTCCATCGTTATTGTGTCATGTATAATTTAATTTAATTTATCTCTAATAATTATAAAGAAAAACATGATGTAGGAAATATTATTATCTTTCAAACTAATATTTATAGTAAAAAAGATAACTTATATAACCCCATGTAAAAATTAATTTACCAAAAGATATTTGAATGTATCATTTATGTCTTTACATTAAATTAATTAATCTAAAGTGTTATTATCACACCAATGTGGCTCCACGGGGTCCCAAAATCAACCCAAAGATGCTCATTTTTTGTCATGACTCATCCAATAAGGTTAGGACATGTGTTAAGGTAATTTGGAATAATTATAATATCTGTTTTACCTTTAATTACTCTATTTACCTTTAACCGTGGTAAAAAAAGTCAAAAGTTATTATTAACCAAAAATTATTTTCATATTATTGAACTAAATTTTACTTACTAATAAAAACCATGTATGTTGTAATTTTAAAATTTAATTCATTGAAGTGAAAAAATTTCATTTAAATGAAAAATTCATTTTTCTTCACTACTACTAAGTGGTTTCACTATTCATAAAAAATTGAATTTTTTTAGAAAAAAGACCAAATATTCTCCCTAAGATATATTTGATATTTGAAATTCAAAACTGATGCCTATTTTACCAAATTCAAAACATAGAAGTATCATTTATTAATTAAAATTTAATTCCCATTGTTAAAACAAATGGCATGTTTTTATGAATTAATAACTATCAAAATATTGATAGTTGATTAAGTCCAATTTTAAAGTGAAATTGATTCTGATGACCAAAATTGGACTAAATGGTTACAATATATTTCAATTACACATTAAAACTAATTAAAAATATAATCTAACATTATAAATAAATTAAATTAAAAGGCACTGTAAAAATAAAATACAATTTTTTTTCACTATTCATTAAAAAAATGAACGTTATTAGAAAAAGACCAAAAATTTACCCAAAGTAAATTTTGATGTCCCCATTCTAAAAAAGAATTTTTTTTTGTTAAAAAGAACATTGAAAAATTTCCAAAAATAAATTTAAAATGGGTTCTCCATCAAAAGGCTGTAAATCGACCTTTTTGTGAATAATAAAGTATTTATGCTTAAAAATAGATTTATTCACATTTTAAGCCTCAATACTTTGTTGGATAAATGTAAAAACATTTAACAAACATGTATAATCATATTTTAGTTATTTTTTTTCATTCCTATCAATACAACGTCTAGGAGTTAAACACCATTTAAAATAATAATATTATATTATTACTATGCAACATAAGATTTCAAAGAAACTCATTGTTGCGTATCAGGTAAGTCATCGAACATAACATCCACATTAAATTAAAATTAATATTTAATTCACAAATATTAATAAATATGAAAATATAATATTTCTTTATTTACCAGGGATGTTACATCCTTCCCCCTTTTGGGAATTGCGCCCTTGGAATTTTAAAATTGGGCTCAGAAACATCATATAATGTCCCGCATCGAAAAACTAGTCATTAAAACAATCACTTTAAAATAAAGAAAAAAAATTCAAAGGTCACCAACGATAACCTATACTTGGATTCCATGTAAAGAAAAACATGGATATGGAGGATAAAAAAGTGCCATGTTCTGATATAGAGTGATAGAAAACATGATCAGGAGAAATCAACCCCTAGAAAATCACAAACATGTGATGGGTTAAACAGTCCTTTATTCCCCAATATGAAAAGTTAATAAACAACATTTTTTTGTTTAAGATACTTTTCATTTAGGAAATTATTTATGTGCTTAACTAAAAACATAGGGAAACATACCTACTTGTGATGCAGACTTTCATACTTTACTAAATTTATACCCCAAACATATCTTTTCTCCAAACGATGAGTATTCATGCCATATTGGTCTCATTAAATGCCCTAAAATAAACTTCTATAGTATCACATAATCCATAAAAGAAAAAATGTATATTTTCTTTTTCTTTAGACATCAACAAAAACCAAAATGGTTAGTGTGAGATCAGATAATACCAAAATAGGATAATTCTTTATAAAAATAAATACTACTCTAAATCTCCAAAATTCAATAAACAAAACCAAAAGATCAATAATGAACATTCAATAAACAACCGTCCCAAAAATTATTAAAAAGTAATACAAACTGAGATTGTAACCCAAATCTCATCAGGATTTAATTACATAGATTTCCATGAAACAACATAACAATTATCTCCAAATAACACCAGTCACTCATAAAGTCTCAAATTGAAATGTAATTAACCTAATCACATATTCTACATGATAAGTTAATCATTTTCATAAATAAATCAAATCATCATACATCCATAATAAAAATATAGATTATTCCAAACTAAAACTTTGACCATTATTCCACAATAAAAATCCCATTGTATTCTATCTTCCTTAGGCATATAGTGTTTTCTCAAAAGAGAGAACATCTTCCATAACAACTATTATCACTTAATAACTAAATCATATTTCTATACCAAGTATATCCATTTGATAAAACATAAGTTTCAAAAATCATCTTATTCTTGTTCCATAAAATCATTTTACTAAAATAATAAGTCATACGAACCTGGGACTTCAAGTATGATAGTGGTAGGCGATGCGCCCTTTCGCCCTTTGGTTGTGGGTTCGATTCCTATAGCCTTGTTGGATGTGATGGGTTGTCACCCTTCCTACTTGTTGTCCTTTTTCTAAGAGCATATAATATAAAAACATTCCCAAAAAAGAGATAAATTCCTCAAAAATAACCATAACATATTTTAACCACAAGAGTTCTCATTGCTGCTCCTATTTCATTCAGTATCTCATTAAAGAAACCAATATTGTTTTTTTCAAATATATTATTACGTTGGTTCCTGCTAGATCTATCCATGTACTAAAACAAAAACGGTTAGTGTAATTTTATCCAAAAAATAATCATATATTATCTTATAAGGAGGGTAAACACTAACATATACTTATTCATGTTATCTTAATCCCATTCAGTTTATCTAAAATAACTATGAAGATTTATAATATGATAACCATTATGGTTATGTCACTTATGATTAAAAAACACCCTAACCAGTAAAGTTATCTAAATCGACCTCTGTTACCAAATGTAAGGACCCATCCGTAGACATTACATAATATTGAATTAAATGAATAATTCAAAATGAGAATATTTTCATGTTTAGAGTTTTAGAGAAATAGGCTATTACTATTACATCTCAAAAGATTACAATGAAGAAACTTCTACTCTATCCAATGTTTCACAAAAACAAAACTCCTTAAATAAAACAAGAGTTCTTTTCCTGATACAAATCTTCTTGAATACTTCCATTATCTTACCCTTCCTTATAACCTCAGAAAAGAATTTCAATAAACTGGGATAAGAAAAAAATGATCATTAAAGGATAAACAAAGAAGGAAAACTGTTAATTTTTCAAAACAACATGAAAAAAATGAATTCTTTAACATAAGTAATACTTTTAACCTTTATGAAGTAGTATATATTCTTCACTGAATAAAAGATCACTACTTACCCTTTTTAACCAAAAGATTACCATAAAACCCATATAAAGAACACATATCATATAAAGGTAACATGGTAAATAATCATTCATATTTGGAAAAACCATACTATTGACTTCCACACACATCACTAACTGGAATAGCTATACGTTCGACTTCCATACCAAATACATTGGAGGTTATAACGTAACCTCCCGTCATGGTTTATCACAGAACCACCTGTCATATGGTTTATCACATAACCACCAGTCAAATTTCCAAGTACCATCATTACTCATAAAATATTGCAAATATAAATATTTCAATAAAAATATTTCATTTTCAATCATAAGAAATAATTTCAAGATATTGAAATAATCAATCCATTTTCAAAAACCATTTGAAAAATATATTTTTGAATCAAAGTGTCACATTCCACTTTGAATCTCTTAAAATAATTGTCATTTTAAAACATTGATGTCCATATAAATATATACTTAAAACCCATTTTCAAAACATGGACATGAAAAAGATATATTTAGAATAATAAATATTAAAAACATGTAAAACAATATTTCAGTTAAAGAGTTTCTAACAAAATGAGAGACACTTGAATACTACTAATTGAATATTAACATATAATTAGAACATTATAATATTATGAGAATAAAGGTATGCATAATATAATATGTCGTAGAGCGGTATATACACCATATAAAAGTGAATTGGTGCATAACAATAAATAAGTCTCAATGGAATGTAAATTGAGACAAAGTCCCTTACAAAGACAGTATCCGAAAATTAAGGATAAATAAATCTGATAATTATGTGTGAAAAATATAAATTAACCCAATATAGGTTGATATTACGTTTAAAACAATAAGAGTTCATTCACACATATTCATAGGACGATATAAATAAGAAAGAGAACATCAACCGAAAAAATGGGAATTGGGATAAGAAGTTCCCTTACCGATTTGATAACTTACAAAACATATGCCACAAGAAAGAGGGATCATACAAGAAAGTTATAAATAATCATAAATGAAATTATATTAAACAAAGAGTACAATCATGGGTAGTACATACACCACAAAATTATATAGTGTAAAATATAGCTTGAAGCTCATGGGAATAAAAACTAGTGAGATGAAGACCCCTTACCATGTTTTAATTGAATCGAGTCGTATGAACAAAAGTTAATAACCACCAAAATAATCAAAGAATACCATGAATATAATGATAATAATGATAGTTTATGTCAAATGGAATTACACAATGCCCCGCCGACAATAAATAGGTGGTGAATAATAAAAATATCACGAAATTAAAAGTGAGATAAGAAATCCCTTACCTCATGTATGACTTAACCCGTTTGTTCTTTAATATCCAGAATAATATACTAAAGTTAATTTATACTTTCGTAAGAACCTATTTCAAGTTTATTTTAAATTTTATATCAATTATTTCCATGTTATAAACATTATGTAATCATTTTAGTTAATAATGGTCATATTGTCGATATTTGGTACTTGAGTAAAAAATGGACTTCTTTTAATTACAAGTTGTTCATGGGGTAATATATCCATTAAATTTATAATGATATTAATGATTTAGATATCATATATATCATATATATCCAGTATATACATGTATTTATAAAAGTACATAACATTTAGAGGTATGAAATTAAATGCCCCGTTCATGGAGATGGTAAGTCGTACGTACGCATGAACTCTACTTCCATTTCTATTTATTATTTCAATGGAATTAAAACATAGTGATACATAGTGATATTATAATTCCAGTATAATATAATTTATAATATTATTATCTTCATCCTTTATACATCCCACATAAGGCATTAACGAGTCATATCAATTTGAGGGGGCGGTAGTCCGAACTTCCTCTAATGAGTTTTCGTATTTACCCACTATGGGAACCATAAAGGTATGCTATAAATTAAAATATAGAAGAATAAAGAAAAAATATACCTAATATATGTCATATATAAATATAGTTCCATCTTAATGGATGCCTTGAGAGGCGGTAGGTGATAATTGAACAATCATCGTTTCATGAGGCGTTAGTTTGTCATCCACAGAAACAGTATGTTCTTCACCCATTAGATGGATGTCTGTGTAAGTGTAGATAGAATCCTTCTCATAAAAACATCCTAGTATACTGAGGATACTGGTGGTGTTCTAAAAGAAAGGAATTAAATAGTTTAGGGTTTGGAGAAGTAAAATAAAAGAAAACAATTTAAGAGAAACTGTTACCATTAATTTGGGTAACTCCCTTTGGTTTGATACAAAAGGACTTATTGAAGTTCCTTCTGCCTATGGTAATGCTTCTAGGAGGCGTATAGTGATGTTGGAAGCTTAATTTGTCATAGTTTGGAAGAACAAAAAGTCTTGAGAGGTGTCAGGAATTGGTTAGAAGTGGTCTCCATTAATAAGAGAGGGGAGGGGATATTTAGGAAAGTGTGAAAATATTATTTTATTATAAACATTACATCGGTTTAAAAAAGTAAATAAATAATTTAAGTAAAATAAAAGTTGAATAATATGAAAAATAAAATTATCCTATCATAATTGGATTTGTTTTGGATAATATTTTAATCATTATAATGTTATTTATTTAAATAATTAATTAATTAGGTTAACACTACATCATTATTGTGTCTTCCATAATTTAATTTATTTGTTCTCTAAAAATTATAAAACTAATACCATGATGTAGAAACTCATTTTATCAATCCAACGAATATTTATAGTTGAAAATATAACTTATATTACCCCATGTAAAAATTTATTTACTATTAGATATTGAATATGTAATTTTTGTCATTACTTTAAATTAATTAATATAATGTGTTCTTATCACAACCTTGTGGCTCCATGGGGTCACAATATCGACCCAAATATTCCCATGGTCGGTCATGATTCATCCAATAATGTTAGGACAAATTTAAAGGTAAATTTGAATAATTATAATATCCTTTTTACCTTGAATTACCATATTTACCTATAACCGTGAGGGGAAAAAAGTCAAAATTTACTATTCACCCAGAATAATTTTCATCTTATTGAACCAAATTTTACATACTAATAACAAACATTTATTTTTGATTTTCAATATTCAATTAACAGATGTGGTAAAAATTCATTTAAATGAAAAATTTGTTTTTCCTAACTACTACTAAGTGGTTTCACTATTCATCAAAAATTGATGTTTTTTAGAAAAAGACCAAAAATTCAAGATAATCTATTATTGATGTTCCGAATTCCAAAATAGAGTCTATTTTACTAAATTATAAAAATAGAAGTTTTATTAAATAATTAAAATTTAATTCCCGTTGTTAAATCAAAAAGCGTGTTTTTATGAATTAATAACTTTCAAAAGATTGACAGTTGATTAAGTCCAATTTCAAAGTGAAATTGCATGAAATGAAAAAAAGTGAATTAAATGGTAAAAATATATTTCAAGTACACATTAAAAATAACTAAAATGATAATCTAACCTTGTAACTAAATTAGATTAAATGGCACTTTTGAAATAAAATACCGTATTTTTCACTATTCATTAAAAAAATGAACTTTATCATAAAAAGACCATAAATTTACCCAAAGTAAATTTTGATGTACCCATTCTAAGAAATAATTTTATTTTATTAGAAATATTATATAAAAATTACCAAAAATAAATTTAAATAGGGATCACAATCAAAAGGCAGTAAATCGACCTTTTAGTAAATATTTGAGTATTTATGCTTAAAATTTCATTCATTCACATATTAAGCCGAAATCCTTTATTGGATAAATGTACAAACATTTAAAAAACATATATAATCTTATTTTAGTTAGTTTTTTTCATTCACGCCAATAAAACGACTAGGAGTTAACCACCATTTAAAATAATAATATTATATTATTAGTGTTTAACGAAAGATTTCAAAGAAAACTATTGTTGCGTATCGGGTAATCCATCGAACTTAGAAACCTTTTTAAAGTAAAATTAATATTTAATTCGAAAATATTAATAAATATGAAAATATCATATTTCTTTATTTACCTTGGATGTTACATTAATACATTATGAAATTTTGGAAATTATAAATCTAACATAATTAGGAATATTTTTTATAAAATATTAGAATTCCGAAATTTCCACAATAACACCTTCCCATTTTTAATATTTAATGATTTTTATAATCTAGATTAATTAAAAATTCCCATAAAAATATCAAATATAAATAAAATTATAAATTTGGAATAATATAACTTTATCAAATTAACAAAAATTATATTTCTTTGTATTAATGTCACGGCCCGTCCCTCGGGGACCGTGATGTGACTACCCCAAGACCGCCTTCCATAGGCCTGGGGCTGGAGACTAGCACCAAAGGCGTAATTCACAAAAACTGGGAAGGCATTGCCTTTATAAAGTGTATAAAGACACAACAGAGAACACATCTTGATACAAAACACTGAGAAAACTGTATACCCAAAAGGGAGTGCTGAATGTAAATGGGCCAAAATACAAACCCAACAAGAAAATACAAGTACAAATGAAAAAAAAGTAAAACAAAATAATGGTTAAATAGCTTTTGGATTATCATCCTAGATTCCTACCTGAAGGGTAGGTACAAATTGCCTCCTCAGCACTCCAAACCTGTCAGTATCCTCCATGTACCTTCTCTTCGTAAGGTCCACCTCCGGGTACCGTCTAGTCCTGCTACTCACAGCCTCAGTCAGTTCTGTCCATCATCTGCAACCAACACAACGAGGTGCAGGAATAGCCCATGCAGAGTTGAGTATAACGATACTCAGTAGGGACCCCGAGACCCTCTAGGTTACAGGAAAAAACCAAGGATAAACCACAAAGTATGAAATCAAAAAATAACCCTTCATAGTTATATAATCATACATATAACAACGTTATCAAGTAATCCATCTCAATCATGAGGTAAACACAAAAGATACTGACTCACCTCCAACATGGATTTTCATATAGGGGTCGTATCAAGTAATATCCCAAGTCACATTGTCGAAACCTCAGCTGCTTGAGAACTCCTCCTCTATATAGTACAGTGGGCCGACCACATTACCAAGGCACTTCCCACTAACATAGGACTGCTAAGGTAGTTCTCCTGTCGAGTACTCTAGGTCAGCTGTGTTACACAAAGGCACTCCCCAATGTGGGTCTACTACATCACACAGAGGCACACCCCCTCATAGACAACTGAGGTTCTCCTCCTCTCAAGTATCGTGGGTATGTCGCGTCACATAGGGGTGATCCCCACCGTGGGTCTGCTGGGACACCAAGGCTCTCCCCACTGGGCCAGTCGACTCACTTCAAGTCGAAATAGTCAGTAGTTGTCAGGTCTTAGCCAGCTATTAGGTCTCTGCACTCTGCTCTCTCCTCTCCGGGAAGATCCACTCCACGAGCTGTTGTTTGATACTCCAACTATCACAAAGTCCCACGTATAAGTATCTCAATGGTCTTCCACATCAATGGTGTCTCAATGCAATAGACGGCACGTCAAACGAACGCCTGTTCTATGAGTAATAAGACTTTTAGTCTTGGGGGCCCAGTTGGATTCTTGCACGATACAACCTGACTGTATCTCAACTATACCCCAAACTCTAGTGGGGTATACTCAATGTGACTGTCATGCTCCATGAAGACCAGCACCGCTGACAGTTCGTCAAATGGAGGTATTGTGCCAATGATATGGCCCAAGAATGTAAAGTGTCGGTAGTGGGCATGGGTCTGGTCCAACCTGATCAGACCGACCCGGTCTGACCTAGTCTAGGCCAACCCGGTTTTGGTCACCCCAGTCAGACCTGTTGGGTTTTTCCGGGCCCGTTGGGTGGGCAAGCATGTTTGGTTAGGCCCGGCCCGCTAGTCCCAGCCCAGCAGGCCACGTGGGAGGTTGGGACTAGGATCGGGGACGGTTAGTCCCGTAGCGCAGCGAGGGTGAGGCCCGTCGTGGCTTGGCACGGTGGGAGCAGCCGAGCTAGGTCAGCCAGGGTGCGGTCGGGCCAGTTCGTCCAGGGCGATGCGAGGAGGCCCGGTTAGGGAGGTAGGCCCGACAAGGGCACTGGATCGGGCGGGTGGTGGATCAGGTGGTCGGGAGTCTACCGGGCAGTCCATCAGGCAGGCTGGCGGGTGGCCAGATGTGGCATTACCATCATGGGATGGTGGTTTCAGACATGGCACCCGAGAGAAGTGTAGGTGCGGAGGTGCGGAGGCCGGGTCGGTGCCTTTCAGCGCGGTTCTGGCCTGTGCAGGCCGGCGGTGTTCGGCCGGGGCACATGGGTGGCCGCAAGCGGCTGGGAGCCCGGCAGCGCGGGCTGGCAACGGTGCAGCCTGGGTGGTGCATCCGATTCTACCAGTGGACAGCGCGGCCAGGGTAGCACGGAAAGAGGGCCACGGTTCGGCCTAGAGCACCGGAGCATCGTGTGGGCAGTGCGGTTTGCAGAGGCCGCTGGTAGCGCAGCTTTTATCATCGACGCCATTGTTGTTCTTTCGCCTCATCACCATGAAGATGATCATCAAAAAAAAGAATGACATAGGGGTCGATCCTTATAGGTTTGGCCCGCACCCTCTGCGTTAAGGGTGGTAACAATTGGATCATCATGAAATACGATGAAAAATAATGATTTTCCAATCTCTACATCAATTCCATTCCAACCGAAGATGAGAATAAGAAAAGTAATAATAAAAAAATAAACCCCCAACCTTTGATCATCATTTTTCGACGTAGTCGTGAAAAGAAAATAGAGTTGTCGTCGTGTGCCATATCCGCCACACAATTCAAATCCCGAGCATGCACATCAGATGGGGAATATGCTCCATGTCGGCAGGTGTCCGCAGAAGGAAGTCTGAAGAAGATCATTTTCAGCGTTCTTTGTTGGAATATGAGGTTCTTCGTTGGAGATTTTCTTTTTCTCCCAATCTCTCCTCTCCCCAAAAATAAATGATGTGCCAAATAATAGATAATAAAATCTATTATTTCATTTCCTAGAATTCAAAAACTAAACATTTGATGGCACAATCAAATTAATCGGAGGATTTGGCCCCATTAATAGGGTGTGTTGGAAACTTTAATGTGGTTTAAGTTCAAGAGGCTCCTCCACGTTAAATATGGGGGTTGAGTGGTTTTCCTCTCCTCTAATTTAATAGGGGTCGGGTGGTCCCCACCCCTATTATTCAAAAAGGGAGGTTATGTGGTCTCGGGTGGTCCTCGCCACAATAATCCTCACATGGGAGGTTGAGTTCGGGTGGGGCCCACAACCATATCCACTCATGGGATATTAAGGTGTTGTGCTCCTACCTCCAACTTCCATGAGGATGTTTTAACCAACAGAAAAAAATTATGCCACAAACATAATTTTTATTTTTTTCATTCTCTAGAAACAAAAAAACTATCTTTCTACCTCATCCCACTGTCGTCGAGGTGATAGTTTTCTTAAGTGAATACCACCACTATGAGTTCAACGGTTTCCTCACATTTAAATTCTGAGACATGGTTTAAATGTTATAGAAACCCACTCATACGTTTACTGGACATACCTAAAAAAACATCAGAAATTGATTCCGGGATCACCGGGACTCAAATCATATGCAGTAAATTTTCATGGACATGTAAATTCCCATGTATTTAAAAAAAATTACATGGAAATTCTGGGTCTTTACATTATCCCCACATTTGGGCTTTACATCACAGTAAGCTAAAAATCGATCTAAGGGAACAAATGGGGGTATTGAGAAAAAATATGAGCCTCCTGCTCCCATGTTCTCTCTAGGAGGTTCTCGTTCTACCAGTGAACGCGCACTATAGGTATCGTCAGTCCACATAGGACCCACACCTGTCAATCCTCAATCTCCACTGGAAACTCCGAGAATGACTCCCTATTATCGAAGTCCATATCTCCATGTTCGTTTATGTGAGAGGGGTCATGAACATATATCCTCAGCTAAGATATGTGGAAAACTTTGTGCACTTGGTGAAAATGTGGTAGAAGTGCTAAGAGGTATGCCACAACACCTACTCTAATGAGGACTTGGAAAGTTCTGATTAATCTCAGAGATAACTTGACACCTTGACCATATCTCTGTAGAACTCAGCGAGATGAGACCCATAGAAACATGTGGTCACCATCATCAAACTCCAGAGGTCTCCATCTCTTATCAGTATACAACTTCTTCCTGCTCTATGCAGTCCTTTTCTTCTCCTAAATGATCTGCACCTTCTCGGTGGTAGCTCGTAGCATCTCTGGTCCCACAATTGTAGTCTCCCCTGGGTCAGTCCAGCAAAAAGGTGATCTAAAAGGTTTCCCGTATAATTCCACAAAAGGTTCCATCCCAATGGTGGAGTGATATCTGTTTTTGTATGACAACTTCACAAATGGTATGTGGTCCTCCCTGTTATGACCAATGTCAAGGATGCATGCACGGAGCATGTCCTCGAGAGTCTTAATGTCAGCTCAGTATGGACATCCGTCTGAGGATAGAATGTGGTTCTTAGACAAAGATGCATCATGAAAGACTCCTATAAACCCTTCCATAGTCTGGAAGTAAACCGTCCATCATGATCGGAGACATTAGATGAAGGTAATCCATGTATCCTAAAAATCTCCTGAACATAGAGGCATCCCAAGCTCTCTATTGAACCATGCTCTCTGATCGGTTGGAATTGGGCTGACTAGGTTAGTCCATCAATGATCACCCAAATCGTTTTGTGACCCTTAGATGTACATGAATGTCCTATCATGAAGTCCATGAATATCCAATCCCACTTCCACCATGGGACCTCTAAAGACTGAACCAAATCTACTGGTACCTGGTGCTCCACCTATACTTGCTAACAAGTGTGGCATCGAGAGACAAACTCTCCAACTACCTTCTTCATCGCTAGCGACCAATGTTTTCACAGGAGATCCTGGTACATCTTTGTCACTCCTAGATGTATAGGTATAGGTGATGTGTGGAAGTCCCTCAAAACTTCCTCCTGATGTGACACTGGTACCATAGGACTTCTTCCAAAGAGTATGATGTGCTCCCCACTTTCAGAAAATCCATCAGGTGCCTACCCTATGGATATCTAAGCATGTTGTGTCTTACAGTCAGTGTCCCCTAATTGGGCTTCCCTGACTCGTTGACGAAGTGGGGGAGTGACTATAAGAGACTGAAAGAAAGCTGCTCCAACAATATCCACAAATGATATATGTAAAGCAGCGAGCTGCTCTGTTGCCTCGCCTAGTATCTGTATACCAGACCTCCTACTGAGTGCATCTGCAATAATGTTCTCCTTTCTAGGAGTATAGACTATCTCAAAGTTGTAGTCCTGGAGGACCTAAAACCAACATTGATGTCTCAGGTTCAGGTCCTTCTGGGAGAATATATACCTGAGACTCTTGTGATAATAGTACACAGTAAAACGCTCTCCCAATAGGTAGTTTTACCACATCTTCTAGGAAAAGACCAATGTTGCTAACTCCATGTCAAGGGTAGCGTACTTCTGTTCATGTTATCTCAACTACTAAGAACTATACACGATCACTGCTCACTCCTGCATCAGGACACACCCGATTCTGGTCCCATATGCATCGTAGTAGACTACATACCCAACGTCTTCCTATAGAATCCTAAAGATGGAGCACTATTCAGCCTCTGCCTCAGCTTCTGAAAGAACTGTTGGAATCTCTCCGACCACACGATGGGTTTCCCCTTCTTCTTCAAGGCTTATTGTGGTGCTGCAACTCTGGAGAATTTTGGAACCAACCTCCTTTAGTAACCATCCAAACCCAAGGAACTTCGTACCTCTGTCACACTCCTGGGTGGCTCCCAAGAAAGTTCCGCCTCAATCTTCACAGGATCCTATGCAATTTAATCTTCTAAGATGATGTGTCCCAAGAAGAGAACCTCTCATATCAAAAAATGGCACTTCGAGATATTACCATAATGTTGGTGATCTCATAGTGTGTCTTGTACTACCTGCAAATGGTACGCATGGTCGTCTTCTTCACTTCCTCATCTTGAACCTTGAGCTTGTGATAGCCAGGTCTGAGGACTTTCATCATGAAACATCGTTCTCCCTTCAACAGATCAAAGAGGTCGTCAATCCTCGGGAGTGTGCACTTGTTCTTCACGGTCACCTGGTTTTGGCGATATTAATCAACAAAAATCTTCAAGCTCCCTTCCTCCTTCTTGGAGAACAGAATCAGGGATTCCCCATGTGAAACACTGGTCCAGTTGAATCCCTTCTCATGAAAGCCTTCTAGTTGTACTCGCAGCTCCTGAAGCATTATAGGAGCCATCTGATATGCTGGTGTAGATATAGATGTCATCTCGGGGTACATGTCAATGTATACGTCCACCTCAATATGTGGAGGGAGTCCTAGAACATCTTCAAAGAAAAAATCCTTCTTCTGGTCCACCACTACATGATAGCTCGGACACTCCACATCAACTGCTTCGAGGGTAAGGTAGACCAACTGATGAGTAATTGACTGCACCATCCTCTGAGTAAGTCTATCAAATGCTGCAAAGGCTCCCTTCTCACCTGTGAAGGTAAACCTGGTCACATCCATGGGGAAACACCGCACATTGTGTCTAATACAGTATATTAGGGCATGGAATGTAGATAACAAGTCCATACCCACGATGACGTCATAATGCCTCGATGCCGATACTAGGAGAACCCAACAAAGGCTCTCTCATCCTAGGGAAAGCTCGCATTGCAGGAAAAAATGCGTAATCAGCGAGTCTTCTCCCGTAGTGTTCTCTAGCAGTAAGGATCAAGCCAAAGGATCTCTCAGAATCTTCGAGCTTTGAACGAGGGCAGGAGAAATGAATGAGTGAGTGGAACCTGTGTCTATAAGGACTTCTGCTATGGTGGAGTAGACACTGAATGTACCTCGAATCATCTCCAGAGTGCTGTGATCATAGGCCTCTACTGCCTAGAGCTGAGCTCTTTCTTATCCACATGCTCTATGCAGTCAGGGGTGGACCTCTTAGTGGTGGTGGCAGAAACACCTCGAATCATCGTCCAACGCCAGCTGCACGACTAGCTCCTCTTCCACATCTGTCTGCTCCCTACGGACGACCTCAATCGAATCTTTTTATTTTCCTAGGAAGTCCTTCGACCATCAGTTGATCATCCGAACAATGGGTCAGGTAGTCACGAGCGAGGTTACCCTGCCCGCCGCTTGTGTAACACTGCCTACTATAATCATGTATGTCTCTGCCATGGGTTCCCCTCACAACCGATCTTGAGTCATGAGGTTGTCCACCTGTTGGTTTGGTCCTCTTAGACCTCTACATCATCTATCTACTTCCAGCTGTAGAAGACTCTGCTGCATGTCGAATAGTGGTGGGTCTCACTGCTGGAGACCACTCAGCAAGGAAAATCTCTACCAGGAGGGCTCTCTCTAGCACCCCGCCTATGTTGGGATGCTGAGTGAGATCATGGAAGCCCTGATCTCTCTCATGAGCCCCTCATCGAATGTTTGGGCCCTGTTGAATGGGTCTGGTACCATATTTGTGGAGTAGCACAAGTGGTTAGTGAACCTCACTGAGTACGGTTCCACCATCTTGCTGCCCTGCTGCAGGTGAAGTTGCTCCTATATCGACACTTCACATAGGGTGGTTGGAAAAAACTCTACCAAAAATAGGCTCTCAAAGTCTGTCTGGAGTAGTGTTTACTCGTCATGCCCCTGAAGCATCATGCTCCACCATCTACCTGTTACTTCCTAAAGAAGACTCATGCCAAGGATCACTATAATGTTGGCTGTTGTCCCTACCAGTCTGAAGCCTCTCTCCACAGCCTCCATCAAATCCTCAGCTACATATGGGTCTATCTCTTCCCTGAACTTGGGTGGCCTCTAGCGCTAGAACTCATGCAACACGCTTATGTGGCTTTCATCGACTGGTGCAGGGGATTGTGGAATCAGTGGCCCAACCAGTAGTTGTACCGCTTGAGCCTCCACTAGAAGAGGGCCCTACACCAAGGAATCATCGCTCAGTGGGTTGTCTGCATGTACTAATCTTGTAACTCTCGCTGGTCATCTGTAGGGATGCACCCTTAAAGCAACAGATGTGACACGGTCAAAGATTATACCTGGTGAGCTTACCTAGTTGAGATAACTTAATGAATTTTTTTAAAACATAAATGCAAAAATTGTTTTCGTGCAATGTGTCAGATATTAGTAGTCAGGGTCATAATGATTGCATACATAGGCCTCTGCACCAACACTGGACTCCCTGAACTGAAAACCACACTTAGTACCCTTAACATTATTACATCATAGAAATTATCATAGTACTATGTTCTATGGTATAATAGGCTTATTTGATACCAATTTGTCACAACTTGTCCCTCGGGGCCCGTCCTGTGACTATCCCAAGCCCACCTTCCATAGGACAGAGGCTGGTGACTAGCACCAAAGGCATAATTCCCTAAAACTGGGAAGGTATTGCCTTTATAAAGTGTAAACACACACAATAAAGAACACAGCTGGATATGAAACACTGTGAAATCTTTATAACCAAATGAGAGTGATGAATGTAAATGGGATGGAATAGAATCCCAATAGAAAAATATAGGTACAACTAAAAAACAAGTACAATAGAAGAAAGGTAAAACAGCTGTCGGGTCATCCTCCGGGATTCGTACCTGAAGGGTAGGTATAGATGGCCTCCTCAGCCCTCCACACCCATCAATCTCCTCCAAGTACTGACTCGTTGTAGGGTCCACCTCCGGGTACCATCCATTCCTACTACTCTCAGCCTCAGTCAGTGTTTTTCGTCGTCTGCAACCAACAAAACATGGTGCGGGCATATCCCGTGTAGGGTTGTATATAATGATACTTTGTAGCGACCCCATGACCCTCTAGGTCTCACGATAACCCACAAGGATAAATCACAAATTATGAAATCAACAAATAAACCTACTTATGAATATTACCATACATATACCTATGTTATCAAGTAATCCATCACAATCATGAGGTAAACACAAATGTTACTGACTCATCGCATACCATGATTTAATCTAGGGGTAATATCAAGTAACATCCCCAGTCACACCATAGAAAAATAAGTTTCCGGAGAACTCCTCCTCTATCGAGTACAGTGGGCCTGGTGCGTCACCAAGGAACATCCCACTAACCTTGGACTACTAAGGTAATCCTACTGTCGAGTACCGTGGTTCGGCTGCGTCACACAGAGGCGCTCCCAACTGTGGGCCTTCCTCGTCACAGAGAGACGCTCACCCTCATAGACTGCTGAGGTACTTCTCATGTCGAGTATCATGGGTATGACATGTCACACAGAGGAGATCCCCACTGTGGGTCATCCATGACACCGAGGCACTCCTCACTGGGCCATTTGAGTCACTCCGAGTCAAAACGGTCAGCATTCATCAGCTCTAATCCAACTACTAGGTCTCTGCACTCTGCTCGATCGTCTCTAGAAGGATCTGCTCTACAAGCTACTGGTTCATACTCCAACTATCACCAAGTCCCATATAGAAGTATCTCAAAGGTCTTCCACGCCAATGGGGTCTCAATGCAATAGACGACGCGTCAATTGGACGCTCGGTCTGTGAGTAATTAGGCTTTTAGTCCTAGGGGCCCGGTTCGATTCGTGCACGATCCAACCTGACTGTATCCCAACTATACCCCAAACTCCAGTGGGGTATACTCAAAGGGACCATCATGATAAAATAATATCAGAGTCATTGACTCTTCATCACATTGTCTTCTAGTGCCAAAGATATGGGCAAAGGAAGTAAAGGGTCAGTAGTGGTCCTGGGTCTGGTTCGACCTTGTCGGAATCACCCGGGATGACCCAGTATAAGCTGACCCGATCTGGGTTGACCCAGTCAAACCTATTGAGTCTACCCCAACAAATTGGGCTGGCCATCCTGTTAGGTTCGGCCCGGTCTTCTAGGTCCAGCCCTGTAGGTCGCGTGGGCTGTTTGTCCCAGGCTTGGGGCCGGTTCGGCCAGGGCGCCATGAGGATGGCCACAGGGCCGTTCGGGAGGCCTACGTGGCCAGGGTACCGGTTTGGTCAGGTGGTGGTTTGGGTGGCCGGGCGGCCGGGCGGCCTGGAGGCGGATGGGCAGGCCTACAAGTGGCCGAGCAGACCGCATGGTGGGCAGCGGGCGGCAGGGTCACGGCTCAGCCAGTGCTGGTCGGTGGGTTTGGTCGGGGCGTATGGGAGGCGCAACGGCCTGGAGGCTGGGGGGCCGTGCCAGTGTGGCCTAGCCGGCGCGAGTCGATGATGGTCAGCTAGGGTGCCTGAGAGGCTGGTGGTGGCTAGGAGCCGGGCAGAGCGGTCCGGCGGTCGGCGACCTGTATGGCTCGACCGATTCAGCAGGCGGACGGTGCAACCAGGGTGGCACAGCCGGAGGGCTTCAGTTTAGCTCGAAGCACCAGAACGCCATAGGGGGGGGGGGTCGTAGAGGCCTCAGGTAGCGCGTCCTTTGTTTTCACCATCTTCATCGTTCTTTCACCACATCGCCATGTCGATGTTCATCACAAACAAAAAATAGCAAAGGGTCTGGCCATGTTGGTTTGGCCCGCACCCTCGGCGTTTACTATGGTAACAATTGGCTAATCAAGAAGTACAATGAGAAAAACTTATTTACAATATCTGCATCGAGTACTTTCCAAATGAAGATGAGAAATAGAAAAGAAATAATATAAAAATAAACCCCTACATTTGATTGTCGTTCGTCGATGGATTCACGGAAAGAAAATAGAGTTGTCATCATGCATCGCATCTGCTGCACACTTCCAATCCCATGCTCGCACATCAGTTATTGAAGACGCTCCACATCAGTAGGTGTCTGGGGAAGATGTTTGATGATGATCCTTGCAGGCATTCTTCATTGGAAGATGAGGTTTCTCATTGGAGAACTCCTTTTCTCCCAAACTCTCCTCTCCTGAAAAAGAAAAGATGTGCCAAATAAAATATTATAAAATATATTATTTTGTTTACATGCTTTTGAAAACTAAACATTTTTTGGATCATTCAAATTAATTGGATGATTTTCCTCCCCAATAATTGGGTTCATTGAATCTTTTATGTGGGGGAAGCTCAAGAGGCTCCTACACATTAAATAGGGGGGGGGGGGTTGAGAGGTTTTCCTCTCCTCTCATTTAATAGGGTTCGGGTGGTACCCACCCCTATTATTCAATTAGGGAGGTTATGTGGTATCGGGTGGTCCCAACCACATTAATCCTCAAATGGGAGGTTGAGTTTTTGTGGGCCCCACCACCATAACCTCTCATGAAAAGTTATGTTGTGGTGGTCCCAACTCCAAATTCCATTAGGGGGTTTTAACCAACAGATAAAAATTAAGCCACACACTGAATTTTTATTTAATTCATTCTCTAAAAACCCAAAAAAAATCTTTTAACCTTTACCCATTTTCATCGAGGTGATTATCTTCTTAAGGGAATATCGGCACTACGTGTTCTATGGTGTCCTCAGATTTAAATTCCAAGCACCGATTCAAATGCTATAAAAACCAGCCTGTACGATTACTGAACGTACCCGAAAAAATACATCATAATTTGATTTAGGGAACACCAGGCCTTTGAAAGTTGCACTGTAAATATTCGCAGACTCATAAATTCCCATTATTTAAAAATAATTCTATGGAAATTATGGGTTTTTAAAAATGAAAAAATACAAAACATGTAGATGTTTACCATTATTCCACCAATAAATATCAAGAATAAAATATTTAATGTGTAGTAAAATCTCATAAACATTATATATAAATGAAAACCAAGAACCACATTAAGTTTTATAATATGTATATATATATATATATATAATAATAAATACCACATATTTTCCCCAATTGATTATCAAAATTATAATAACAGTTGAAAATTTTAATAAAATTGGAGTAGAATTTAATAAAACATATATAAAAATTTTAGTTTTTTAAGATGCATATATTGGATGGAAAATAAATGGGGATAATAAATCATTGATCCAAAATATATTTTCTAATACTTTCTACAACGGAAATAATATTACCATGATGATACAATGAAATAATAAAATAATCATGGTAATCAAATTGATGAAAAATACTTTAAATCAAAATAAAAACATTTATAAAAAACATAATTAATAATTTTATTTCCAAATAATAATTAATAATGGTTCAGTAATGAAAATATTCAAAATTTAGTTCATGATAAAAAATTCCATAGATTTATTCTATAAAAAACTTAATTTTCCACTACACATAATGAGATTGAAGTCCACATCTATTAAAATAACTGATTTTTTCAAGATCCTGATAGAACAATAATGAACATCAGATTTTAATATTAAATTTTAGTTATTAATGTTTTTAATCCTAATAATACATATATAACTAGTACCAATTGTAAAGGGGTAATGAAAACACACCCAAACATGTTATATTATTTCAATTACATTATTAGTTCATGTTAAACCCTAACTCGAGAATCACAAAAATGGTACCCTGGTCTCATTCACCACATGACATCAAGAACACATATCTATATTCTAGTGGCTTATAACTAGTTGTGAGGTTATAATGGAGTAAAAATTGTTATAATATAACCTCATGATAAGAAAATAAACTATGATCAAAATAAATTAATAATGTAACTAGTGGAAGAAATAATACACCTAGATAGATAATAATAATAGAACTAGACCAGTGCCAAATAAACACCAAATAATGATCAGGATGCATCATAAATAAAATCATGTCATAAAAATAATATGTAATTACTTACAATGAAAAAATAAATAAATAAATACTACACCAAAAGGTAGTTATAGTATAATCTCAGTCCCATACTACCTTTGTATGTCCACATACAAAAAATAGAAATAATGAAAAATCCAATATACTATCATGAAAAAAAGTGGTTTGTTTATTTTCTAAATGTAGGCATGAATGTGGTGTGACTTGAACTTGATAAGCCACCAGCAATTATTTCAATTACATATCCTATTAATAATTATAAAATGATGCAGTTTATTGGTATAATGACATGAATTGTAATATATAAAATATAACACATATTGGCTCAGGTTCCATATAGAACACCTGATGATCTATACCTTCTTAGGCCTATTAAATAATATCTTTATAGATACCCTAATATATATATATATATTCATTGAATAGGACTCAATGATTAAGAATGGGGTGTCCACTTAAGGATATCAAGAAATTCCCAAACATTTAATAAGGAATTTCAGGCCCAAAAATGTCAAATGAAAGATAAGGGTTATCCTAAAAAATATATTTAGATGAATATTATGCCATGTCATTCCCAGGTATTTTAACTAATGGGTTGTCATGATCAATAATTATAACTAATATAAGGAATCACCATGTCCAAAATTTATTGATAAAGTGGGAAAACACCATAACCCATAACTATATTTCAATAGTAAGTGACACCATTACAAATTTTATTAATAATATTTATTGTACATCAGGTTTATAAAATAAATATGTAATTATTAATTTCATGTTATTTAGATCCATTGTTAACAAGTAAATCCTTTTTCTACCACTTATAATAGTAGTAAGTAGTGACATGTCTAATAATTTCAATATATAACAAGAAATACCTTCTATAATAATTTAATAAAATATGTGGAGTGTCAAGTCTAACACCCATAACCATTCAAATAATTAGATTCAAATTATAAATTCACTTGAAAATTTGTAAGTGTCAGAAATTAAATTTAACAGTTTATTATTACCATGTGCGGAATAATTTCTATTCTATAATCAAATTATTTTGATTCTATTCAACTTGTACATCAATACCATCTTGTATAAATTAAAATATTATGTTTTGGGAGTTTTATCACAATCATTTAATTTAGGAATGTATTTTATTGAGAAAGTGCATAATCAACACCCCCATGAGGGTTGTTTTTTAAATAAATCATCGATTATTATTATTATTTAATTTATCCTACCCTAATGGGGTAGTTCATGTTGAGTTTATCACCTCCCACTATATATAAATTTGTCTTAGAATGTATAAGGATGGACCATGTGATCAATTTATGGAATTTCATATTTAAGGAGAAATATGTAGGGAATTAGCAATACAACACAGTTTACATGTACTATAAAAATTATATATTTTTTTGGAAAACACATCGACAACCTCAAATATCTAAATTAATCCACATATTCCTATTAATAGTATTATATTCAATCTATAAATGAAAAAATAAGAAGAATCATTAAAAATAAAGATAATTGGGTATATGATATAAGGACCCGACCTTAAACAATACATAATCATGAGTTTAGTCCATAATTGAAATTAATGATTTTTCCGGTATAGTGTATTACAGAATTAGGTCATAACTATTATATTACATATCAATTATTACAAAGTATACACTTCTACACAGTATTATTTAAAAAAAATAAAAAACCCTTCAAAGAAGACAATGGTTTTTTTCTTGATAAAAATTTTCTATAGTTCTTAATTTCTCATACCCTTCCTTATATCATTTGAAAATCATTTCAAAAACATGGGATGAGAATTAAAATATCAGCAATGTTTATAAAACTCGGAAATAAAACATTAGTTTATTAATACACACAAATCAATGAAATCATACTTTTCAATCATTAACTTACCACAAAAAATAATACGATTTATGAATAATAAATGGAAATCAGAAGTTATAAAGGTAACTTGTGGAATCCATAACATAATTACGTTGTAGACTTCAAATCTATATAGAGAGTTACATTTTGAATACCCATCGTAGTATATTCCTTAAATCTATTAGGAGAAACATTAACATTTACCTTTGTCACATTACCCAATGTATTGGAGAGTTATCTAGGGCTCATCTGCCTAGGTTTATCCCAAAACCACTCGTATACGTAAACAATGACCAAGAACTATAACATAATCATAACACATAATATAAACAAAAATGAAAGATATAATTTCCACAATGCAATCACAATATATCATTTAATTACATTGACATAATCAATTCTTTATCAAACAATTTTCAAAACAATTTAAAACATTTAATAAAGTGATTTTTGAATGAAAGTGACACATTCCACATTGAAGCTTTCGAAATAAATTTTAATTTATAAATATTCTTTACATATAAATAAATACTTAAATAACCATTTTAAAAACATGAAAATTAATGAAAAGGATTTATAATAATAAATCTTTAAAACATTTAAAATAATATTTTAGTTAGGTGTTCCTAACCAATTGAGAGACACTTGAGTACTAATAATTGATGTATTACAATAATCCAAGAATAAAACATCATGTGAATAAAGGGATTCATGATATAATGTCAAAGGGATGTATATAAACCATATAAAAGTTAATTGGTGTATATAAACAATCAAGATTAAATGGAATCTAAATCAAGACAAAGTCCCTAGCAAGGATTATATCCTTAGATTAAGGAAAAATAAATGACACAATTATGTGGGAAAAATAATAATACACCCAATAAAAGTTTATATTAAGAGTAAAGAAATCAGTGTTCATTCATTCATTAGGGTAAAGACATAGAACACATGCATACAAAGTAATACTCGATCATACATTATTATGATTTTATTTGATCCAAAATAAGTGAAGTCAGAGTAATTCTCAACACTCAAAAAAAATTACATATTTAAGATTACATATAAATAACATCTCATATAGTGAAAAAAACATATAGGGGATGTAACATTAGTATTATTCATACATATATGTTTCTAACAGGATGTAATAAACATTAATTATACCAAGAATTTATGAGGAACCACCCAATGTAGTGGAGATAGAGGAGGAGCACATAGGGTACTATTGTTGTGATAATTGGAAGAGAGAAGGGGTGATAAAACTTTTTTTTAGATAGAAAATTATAAATATTCACATCTCTAAGATGCACATGGTTCGGACACACTATTAATATAAACCATAATCCAATAGTTTAGTGATACTTTCCAAGAACAATCATACCCCACATGCTCATAGTGTAATGTTATATATGTTATGTGGAAGCCCTGTGTGGTTATCCTACACAAATTCACAATGCCGCAATGTTTTTTCCTGGATTGGACTTAGATTCCATAAATATGTTTCTTTACAAACAAGAAACATTGTGAATTTCTCATTCTTATCCCTAACTATGCGCAAACCATGATCCCCAATCTACTTCTCCTGAGACTGATCGTTCGAATCCCAATGCACCTGAACTCAATCAAACTCTTAAGAAACCTCTTGGGATGAAATATGTCTAAAAACAAAACTTATTTTTTATTACAATGTAATAAATTATATTCTGATTTTGATATTAAAAAAGACCCATCCACCATACAAAAACTCGAATTATTTCCAGAAATAATATTTAAAATGGTCTAAAATGCATCAGAAGTAACAATTTCAGTCGCATCAAAACTAAAAAACACTTGAGAATGAATTTTAAAATAACAAATATATATGAAATGATAATTAAATCCACAAATCCTAAAAATAGCTACAAATAATTTATAAACCAATAAAAAAACCAACAATTATTTGTACAATAATGAAGAATAAAAACTTGAATTGGATCAAATAACCCATACTAGTTAAATGTTTAAACATGATGAAAATAATCATCCACGACACACTCAATATAGACAGTTATGTTAATAATATACTTACTTCCAATTATGTTCACCAATAAGTTTAAAAAAATTCAATACAATTAAATAATGTAAATACATTATATTTTCAAATTATTGAATTATAAAATTTTATATCAATAAAATTTTAAAAAAAAAATACATAATAAAAAATAAATACATTTTGAATAATTAATAAAAATTCTCAATAAAAACAATTCTTATATAAGTACTAAAAATTAACATATTTAGAAACTTACTTTAATGGGAGGCCAAAAAATAGTTTCAAACAAATTATGTACTTATTGGGTAAATATTTAAATCTAATTGGAGACTAATTACAATTAAATTTCAAGATAATAAATGCATTGTAACCATAACTAAAAATTAATTTAGAATAAAATCTACTAGCAGGTGGATTTTACATGATGAATATTAATAAAAAATTATTTATTCCATAATTTATAATACATACATGAAAATAATCTATAATATCAAAATTTCAAATAAAAATGATTCTTTGATAAATTTAATGAAATGGGAATGTGAAAATTTTAATATCTTTTGGAGAGGGTGATGTTTGGTAAAACACTATATTAGGGGGAAACATAGTAATAAATGATAACGACTTTGGTAATAAATAGAATAAGAACTAGTGATATGGAAAGAGTTTGGAAAAGTAGATAAAAAGGTTGGGGACATTGGGAAAGGGGAGGGATGTAGGGGGCTCAGATAGTGGATAGTAAAGGATCGAGGGTAGCTGGTAGAATTTATTTGGGGTGAGGGAGGAAGGAGTGAGGGAGGAGTGAAGGAGAGAAATAGTTCATTATTGAAGACTCTAGAAGGTAGCATGGGGGAGAATGGGTGTGGTTCTATGGTTTTGGTGAGAATTAGTGTGAGAATAGTGGCATTAGTATTAGATTTTAACATATAATGGGTTTTTAAAGGACACAATGAACACTAAATATCAATAAATTATATATGTATCAATGAAATCATCAACTGACCAACTATTTTACCCACATCCTTTTCTACTCTATTAAGATGTGTTTATTTGTTAATGTATCGCTTATATTTAAAATATTTTTAAATCCAAAACTATTTTTCTTATTCTAATCACAACACCTAAAATATTTATGTGATGTATTATCATAAATATTATAAATAATTCAATGAAAACATACATATTATTTTACTTAAATAATAGGATGTTTTAATGGGTTCTCAACACTACATAATTGTTTTAGAGTTTTAATGTAGCAATCATATGTTTCTTTTCATCATGAGAAAACCAAAACGTGTATTTACAGGGTAATTGTATATAGATTTGGAAATAAAGATACCATTTATTTTTTATAATACCACAACAATATGAGGTCATTTTCATGGTTTCACCACCTAGATTCATGTTTTTAGTGACATTTATATAAGAAAATGATTATTATTCAATAATTCTAAGAAAACCTAAAATCATATTGACATTCTATATTCTCATACATATCAAAAATATTTCCAAAATAGTTTTCATATGATTTAATATTCCGTCAACATTGTTTTATTTGTTTTTACCATTATATGTTTATTTTATATAGTTAAAACTGTAATACATAATTCTCATTCATCATGAGAAAACTAAAACTCATATTGATCATAAATTTATTCCCACATTTTTAAAATTAAAATATTTACATTGTCTTTTAATTTCACTAATATATTACTTAATTTTCATCAATTTTTCGCATAATCACTTGTTTTTAAAAACCTTGATATATATTAAAACAATTTATTGTATAATTTCATGGATTAGAAAAATTAGATTGATATATCTTCTTCTCTATGATGTCATCATTAACTTAAATACATTTTTGATATGATTTAATGTCATTATAAGGTCATTTGATATGGTTACAATCATCACAAGAATGTTTTATAGTATTAAAACACTAAAAAGGTGTTTTTAATCATCCATAAAAACTATAACATAGATTGACATATAATCCCTTCAACCATTTAAAAAACTCAATCTGTGGAAATATTAAGTTAATTTTATGCTATTTTGAGGCCATTTTAATTAACTTTAATCATAGATGTATGTTTTTGAAGACATAGAAATACTTTCAAAATTGCTAATTTAGTGATTCATAGATCATAGGACATCCAAATAATGTAAATTTGAATATTATTTTCATATAAATTTAGATATATTTTTTATTATTTTAAGGCAATCTATGGTAATTTAAATTTTCCCCAACTACATGGATATTTTATAATTATGAATCAAAAGAACTATTTTTTCATATGAAATGAGAAAAACATTAACTACATTGATATAAAATAAGTTCTTTTATTTAAAGTATCTATCTAAAGATATTTTATTGTGATTTTATGATTTGTTTAGGCTACTTTCCTATTCTATAGCTGAATGAACATTTTTAAAATACTTTCAATCATTAATAACATTTTATATTGTCATTCAAGCACACAGATCATTTGATTGACATGATGTTTACTCATAAACTTCGAATATATTATAAAAATATTTTTACTATTCTATGATAACTTTTTGAGTTCATTTTCTATAGTTTTAATCGATATATTCATGATTTGGTGTTTTTAAAAACTAAAAATTATTTTCAACATCAAATGAAACCAAAACCACATTTTGATATGGAATTAGATTGACCAATTTCCATATTAATATAAAATCATGTTCTAATTATTTTATTGATATCTAGAGTTATTTTATTTGTTATAACCACATTAAACATGTTTTTAATGGCTTTGATATAATTTAAATCCTCTTATTAAGACATTTCAAGCAATCCACATATCAGTTTGATGTGAAATCTATTCACATATTTAATCAATAATTAAAATAATAATTTCTTATTATATCATTCCAAATTGAGGATTTTTAGTGTTTTTATTATTATATAACCATTTTAGAGTTTTAAAACTATAAAAACATGTTATCATTCATCCAAAGAAAATAAAAATTTCAATTGATGTCGTGTTACATCTTACATTTCAAAAATTATTAGTAATTTTTTTCCTATGATTTCATGGAAATTCAAATTCATTTTCTTAATTCACTCATTAACAAATATATTTGAAGACATTAGTATCCATAAAATTCTTATTCAGCCATTCATTAACATTACCCATAATATTAACATTCCACCAACATTTAATTCCATTAAAATTCAATAACTATTTCCTAATGATTCCATGCCATTCTGAGGTTTTTTCCCTTGATTTTGACTATTAAATGCATGTTCCTGAATGATAAAACATTATAATTGTGGTTCATGACCATCCATAAAAAACATCAACTGAAATTTATTTTTAATAAGTTAATATATTTCAAAAATAAAGTTAAAGTCTTTTTTAGATGGGTTCAAGGATATTTGAAGTTATTTTCTTATTTTCAAACACAAATTCTTGTTGTCAATGAATATGATATCATTAACGTATGTTTTTTACATATATTGATCCAATTGAATTCCATATTGATAAGAAATATATTGGGATATTTGAAGAATAATTAAAATCCAATTTTCTAATAATTTCATATGAATATGAGGTCATATTACATGTTCTTAAAATTATATTCATGTGTTGGAGTTTCAACCGCCTAAATGACCATGTATTCCATCATGAGAAAAACAAAAATTTTATTAATGTGGTTTATTATTCCCAAATTTTAAAATTTAATAATTGATAATTTTCTTATTATTTTAAAGAAATTATAGATAAATTTCTTTGTTTTAACCACCAAAAATGTATTCAAAATTGATATATTATATTTAGAACTCATTCTTGACTCATTTTAAGATACCCACACAATTAATTAACACTCCACCTACACATACAAGTCACAGTTAAATTAGAGATAATTTTTAATTATTTCATTTATATGTATGAATTATTTAAAAATTTTATAATGAAAAAAAATTATATCTTTAAAATAATAAAATACATGTTTCATCCATCATTAAAAAAACATAGATTAATGTGGACTCTACACCAAAAAATAAAAAATATGTTTGTTTATAGATATAGACATAGTTATTATATATAATAAATTATTCATTAGTAATTGTACTGATACATTATGAATATTTTAAGTCATTTCCATGGTGTTGACACCCCAACATGAATTTTAATGACATTGATACCATTAAAAATGTATTATTCCATAATTATGAGCACAACACAAATAATATTTAAGTGATTTATATTTAGTCATGTCAGAAATAAAATATATAAATTTATAATTCAATTTCATGCCAATCAAATTTATTTTATTAGGCATTGACTACTACATGCCAGTTTTAGAGTTCAAACTAACTAAAATTTCATTTTATCCTATATTGAGTAAACCAAAACTCATATTCATTCGTATATGTTCAAATATTTCAAAAAATAATAAATCAACATTTTATATTTTTTTTTAACATAAGGAATATTTATCATTTTTTATCCCGCAACACATGTTTTAAATGAAATGGATATTTTCTAAACATATGTTTTCACTCATTATGATCACACTTCATGTAAAATTAATGCACTGTCTTCTCATTTTTTTAAACAAATTAAAATATTTTTGTAATACAATTTAACATAATATCAAGGTCATTTTATAGGTTTTGATATTAAAGTTCATTAATTGAATTCAGTTAAAAATATCCCTCAAAAGTCATGACAATAATACATATTAAAATTAATAATTAATTCGTTATTCAAAATATAGAAAAAAGTGGTTGCTAACAACTCTATAAGGCCATGTCAGGGAATGTGTTAATAATATTAAACAAAATAAATTTTGGGTTGTTAATGTATTTATTTATTTTTTTAGGGAAAATATATATTTTTAACCTCATAAGATGAATCCAAAACTTCATAAAAAATATGAAAAAATATTTAAACAATCATTTGGTGAGAAAGTAATAAAAAAATTTATGAACAAAAAATAAAATATACAAAAATATAAAAAAATTAAAACTACATAATGATTATATAATGTCTAAATATCTAACACTTAGAAGAATTACTAATATATGAATTCCATTCAATGAGTAACATGGTTGCAGGGGAGACTTATTTCATGAAGATAAAAGAATAATTGATTGATGATTTTCATGGATTTGATATAATCCAACCATAATTATGGAATCAAATGGATAATTAATATTTCAAATAAAACGCATCATATAAACAACATAAATATATTAAAATCCTTAGAAATAAAATTGTACAATTAGAATAAATAATGATTATTTTATTTCATAAAATGAATACATAAATGAAATTATTATTGAATATTTTATGTGATAAAATAATTATAAAAATAGAATTCATACTGAATTTTTTATAAAAACTCTTATTGAATATATTTATATTCCAAATATGTAGGAAAATAAATATTTCATATTTCATTTATACACAAATCATGTGATATATTTTATATATTCAATTTCCATATTAAATATTGGTTATATAAATAAATAATATTACATATCCCAAATTACATATATCAAAATCAAATTGAATGTAAATTACATATGTTTATAATAAAGAATGAGAAAATAAATCACACCACATATATTAGAGATTAATAAATGCCAACAATATAGACACCAGAAATAAAGGAACATTATTTCATTAAAAATTAACATACAACTATACAGACGTGATTTTATATGTTTTAAAGGTATCCCCTAAAAGTGATATAGAACAAAATTTCTTATAAATGAACATAAAAACCCATCTGTGACCCAAAATATACGAGAAATGTTGTTCTATGGTTTGATAAAAACCCATGTATAAAAATAATAAAAATAAAAAGTTAATGAAAATTAGTAGAAGAATATTGAAAATATTAAAACAGGACACTATTTGGTGTAAATATTTTACCCAATAAAATTCTATACTAAATTATATATAAAATAAAAAAAATTAAAATTATTCGAAGGGATTATAAAAAAAATTGGATAAATTTTTGTTTTTCGCAACATTTAAAAATTTAAGAACATGAAACAGAAAAATCAACTCCATTTTAAGAAGTGTTATAAGTTAATATCCATAATAAACTATTCAATGAAACACCAAAAAAGTATCATAGATTTGAAGAAAAAAATACACATACAATTTAATTGAGAAACATCGAAAAAAACCTTGGAGTCTCATACCCTTATTATGATTTTAGTTGGAATAATTTAGTTTGGATATTTGTAAAAAAACAATGACTTCTTGGAGAATAAGAAAATAATATTTTTTAATAATTTCTAATTCAAATATTAGAAAACAAAATACAGACCTCTACTTATTGATAAACACATATTTTAGGAATATATGACAGGAATGAAGAGTTAATAAAACATTAAGAAGACAACCTAAACTGATTACAATAATCATAAACACTTATCAAATAAATTTTTTTAAATTTAAATTTTAAACATTAATTCACCCAAATTATTGATAAATTGAGGGAATGTATAAATTCAATAATCCTATTATGGAAGGTAAATATAAATAATAAGAAATTTATTGATATAAAAATAGATTTGATATTTATGGATGAAAAATTTAACTATTGAGAGATATATTGTTAATATTTTAGAATATGTTAATATAAATTAAGCCGGAATTATAGAATAGATGTGAGAGTCATGTAAAAATTGAGAAAACATAAAATAATATTTTAAGACAATAAAAATAAAAACACATTATCAATCAAATCTCACATAAAAATTAATGTATATTAAAATTATATAAAACTAAAAATTAGTAACTAAATAGACAAGATGGAATCATAGTTATTATAAAAAATCTTATAAATTTACATTTTATATAATTATTATATGCTACAATACCTTAACTATATTCCAATAAATAAATTCCCCATCTTTTAGCTTATCCCTACACTAGTGATGTCGAACTAAAAATAAATGTTATAATTCCTTAAGAGTATATGGGTTATGTAAAGAATATAAAGAAATCATTACAGAAACAATATTAAAAATGTCCATGAATTCATTGATTGGTAATAGACATGTGTCATCAAATTTTTATCCACTATATACCTTATTTCACCAACCATTTTATAGTAAAAATGGTTTCAAGGAGACTTTATCAATGAAAAATTCAATCACAATGATATATGATTAGAATAAAAATAATATATTGTATAAATATTTTTTTCTCAATGAAAATTATAAAACAAATTCATACCACCAAGAACCTTTATGATTCAATAATGAATGATATGTTCTTAATATGTAATTATTTTGATATTTATTTTTCATATCCTATTAATAAAGAAATAACTAATATTTAATTAAAATAAAAATGGAAACTATGAAAAGATACATAAAAAATAATTAGTTTCAATGATTATTCTTCTGTAAGTTATTACTAATGTGGAGTGGAATGGTATCCAAATCCAGACATAAAAAACACTATTATTAATAATTAAATAAATTTTACATAATTGGTGAAGGAAATAAATATAAATATTTAATTATAAAAATAGAAATTAGACAAAAAAATTACACAAATATAAAAAAAATTGGGAAACAAATTGTGAACATAGTAACAATGTATTTGAAAAAAAAAATTAATTCAAAAAAAATATGATACCCATAATAGTATTTTATTTATAACCTTTAATATCCATGTTTTATATAATCAGGATCTATAACCACAATAATCAAGTTGTTTCTCATATTCACATTCTTGAATTTTCATTTAATTTTGTAATATCATTATTTTAGAACAAAATTATCATTTATAAGATATTTCTGTAGGAAAATTTTTACGAATGTCACAAATAATTATAATTATTTAATTATAGATTATAAAGAATTCACTATTACATCAATATAAAAAAATTAAGTGGTATTTTCATATTTTTTAAAACAATATTAAAATATTTATAAATTTAGAACATACTGTAAACCTAGATAATATTCTAGATTGGTCAACTAAAAGAAATTATAAATCTAAATCTCAATCAATCGTCATTAATTAATCTAGATTAATTAATTTTACTACATTTACATGAATATTTTTCTTATAGATATTGAATTCAAAATTTAATGCATTGATGCATTTTAGAAAATAATGATATAAAATTATAAATACAAAACCATGAGATATACTAAATAAAATTATATTATATTGAAATTGAATACAATTATTGTTAGAGGGACGAAAGGTTCGGGGGATTCACACAATTGTTTGGATAATCACACAGTTTCAGTGGGGATCATGTGATGATATTAATTAAATCACCTATGTATGAGAACGAGCATTCATTTCAGTCAAATTAAAATAGAAATAATCATATGTATGTGTAAGCATGTTTTGTGAGTAGGGGTCATTGGAAATCATGTGGTAGTGGTATGGGAAATTACATAATGGTACATGAGGAATATTTTTCAGGAATTTAGGGGACATTAAATGAGTGGAATGGTGAAGGGGTTTTTTTATTTTTTATTAAGTACTATGAAATCCATTTAGAGATCTCTATTTAGTTCATTAGGGATCACTAAATTATAGTTATTAGTTTCCACCCATCAATAAAATTTATCTTTCATATAGTGTATCCTTTTTAGTAGTAAAAAAATATACACTATAGCCATGAAAAACATTTCTAAGATAAGATTGAGTAACTAATATTTATAATGTAATTTTATAATAGGATTCATTTATATTCATTCCCTTTTCATTCATTATTAATTTAAATTCAATTTAATTTACATTTACCCCATGAAAACATCACCCAACGTTTAAGGATATTTTATGTTCTCAAACCCATAAATTTTTTTAATCATGGTTATCCTCATTCATGAAAAAACAAATAAACATTCGATAGGATTTATTTATAATTAATTTCATCCCTAGATGTTGAAAATAAAAATGTTAATAACAAATTTATAAAATTAAATGTAATATCATTGGTAGGAAGTTCAATAATTAATAAAAAATAAATAAGTAGTTTTAAACTCAATATAATGGGGAACATAAACAGTTGATGATAATTTTGGACGCACAACTTTTACCATCATTATATGTCCTCAATTCAACACTCCCTGTATTTTTTTCTTTTAACCCATAACATCAAATATTGTTTCCTCTATTAACGTTTTACTATTTATTTTCCATTTTATTCCTCTTAATTCTCAATAACACTGGCATGAACAAAAACTATAAATTCCGGAGGTAGTTGAGGGTTGATCCCCTCAAAAAATGGATACAATGTAAGAAGTAATATCAACTATGACACTACCAAAACATCTTACATACTAAATATTGTTAAAAAAATATATATTTTATTATTTTATTATTTTTAAAATAATAATATGAATAAATTATAAATTTCATAAACTATCCTAGTTACCTAAGCACACTATTACGTGATCCTGTCCTAACATAGTCTTTTCGTTGTTCCCAATCCCCATAAGTTGGTGAATATCACCTTGAACCATGTCACTGATCCCAGAGAATGAGTTTTCCATAAGAAAAACATCATGATATAATAATAGAAGAAAACATAGTATAATGTAACTATTCCAATCAATTATCAATTTGAAAAGTTCCTAAAATTGTTAGCTAAAAATTCCCACATAAAGAATCTCAAAAAAGAGAGTGAAACAAAAATCAATAAGTTTTGTCCCAATACTTCTGAAACAAGTTGAACATAGATCCACCAGTGTCTCTCATCACACGAGTCTCATGAGTAATTAAAACTCCTCACCTCTAAGAGGGTATTTCCCTTTATATTGTCCTAAAAAAATTAGATCTACAAACACCCCATGGAAATATTATCGTGTTAGGAAAACAATATACTGAGGTCTCACGAAGTGCTACACAATCCATTATATCTAAATGAAACCATTTATGATTTCAATTTATAGAAAATTAGGAATGGAATAACCTATACATATTTTGATTCAAAACATGTTCTAATTAATTTTATTACTTGATATATCAGAATAGTATTAAAGGAAAATATTATATAAAACATTTATTTGAAATAAATGGAATGAATAAAATAGTTCAAAAAATAATGATATGTATAATCAAGTCAAACAAAACTAATAACCTTGGTCATATATCTTGAATTATGTTAGTTCTAGTCCCCTATATCCCCACACTTCTCAATCATTTTTCATGTCTCAAGTATGATTCCACAAGTCCCTAAGATTTGGTAATTGAGTCTAATCAATCAATAATTCATTAGGAACGATCATTCCAACCCGGTTTTTTATAGTTTTCGCCAACAATCTATTACTAGAGAGTTAGTGTTCTTGAGTTCTGGTATTAAAAAAATTCAAAATATTAATGGTAATATGACCAAGAATCAATCAATCATTCAGTAATTTTATCAATCACAGTTCAAATATCCAATTTCATGTTCAATATTCCTTTTTAATTTAAAACCCATATCATGGGTTTTCACTAAATTATTTCCTCTAAAATCATAATACATTTAAATAAAATTTCCCTAAAATTCAACATAAAATTGTATCATTAAATAATTTATCATTTAATTCCATTATTTTTCAAAAAACTCCCCAATAATTTCATTTCCATTGAAATTTGGGTTATTATAATTTCTACGACCTTTTAAATAAAATTTAAAATCATCTCAAACCATGGTTTTAAAAAAGAACTATATAATCCATCAAAATCTATCATGAAATCTAGGGTTTTAGTTATAGGGCAATGCCTTTTGGGACTATGTAATTTTAATCTAATTATCAAATCAACACTTGCAACAGGAAATGTCGGGGAAGAAAGAAGGTGAACGGAGATTAATAAATCAACCATATAATCGTGATACATTGAAATAGTGATCTAATCAATCATAATAATGTGGATCAATAGCTCTTGAGTGGAAGATAAAAATATTAGAGGGAGAACATAAACCATATAATATATCATAGACTAGATATGGATAAAGATCATACACCAGCACTTTGAATCACAATATGAAAGGCACTTAAGGAAATAAATCCTCTCAAGAGACCCAAAATACATATAATTCAATTAGGTTATAATGGGAGGTGATATGATTATTAATCCAGGGTCCTCTTATTTTTAATTGATATTTATGGTTACTAGAAACCATGTTCAATGTTTCCCAATTGGGTGACATGGTTAGTTGTAACCATTTACATTTACTGGGATTCTAGAAATTGGTCATGATTTGGATTCATAATTAAACTAAAAATAGTACAACTTTTCAACCATCATTTGTCCAAGGGTTAATGGTTGGAGGGGGGGAACATTATTATAATTGACAATGATCCCCACCAGTGCGCCCACATATGGACTATGGTTTTCTAGGCTAAACTAGAGGGTTTTACCTATCAATGTAACAACCATATATAGTTCCCAAAATGCCCAATGGTTTTCAAAAGTAACAAGAAAATACCTATGTAAGATCCAAATAAAGGGAGATAATAAAGTGATAAATAAATTCATGAATATTAATGATAAGATGTTACACACACCCCACCATAAACACTTTATATCCCCAAAAATCATATGAAGATATTATGTATAAAATATATGATTTAATTTTCCTCTCATTAGTGCCTTATTCTACCATGTCTCAATAGAAATATAACCATGAAAAGAATTCACATAGATGGTAGGTATCACCCATAGATGATGATCCACATTCTCAAAATCAATAATCATGATATGATTCTTTTTCATAGATTAATATGGTTCGACATCAATATCATCCTACCTCAATACATGATGACGATCATAAAGATACTTCTTATGTTGTGATATGTGAAACACATTTTGGATCAAAGTAAACATAGGTTAATGTTCCTAATAGCAAGAAACATTACTAAACTACTAAATATTATAAAAAGGATGCATAAACCTCAATGTTATATTTCAGTATTTTCTTATCCAATAGTGAATCAAGATAGGTGAAAATCTAAATAAACGTTCTAACCAACTAAAAACAACAAAGGATAAAATCCATGATCAATAAAAAATTTACACTACCAATACTCGAATACTATTATTTGTTATATAAAAATAATATTCATAATTATCTCTTCGACCAAACACGATACAAAAATGGATTTTTAACCATTATCTAACAAAAAAGTATGAATTCTATAGTGTTAGCTATACATGGCCTCAAAATAAGAAATTAAAATTTAGTAAATATATCTATTATATAGTAAAACCAAATCATTCCTAAAAGGACCTCACAAGCTCAACTAATTTAAATATTCCAAGCCCGAAGTATGTTACCAGAAATCTATATATCTATTTTTTATTTCCATTAGTCTATAAGTGATTTTTCATGATCAATATAACATAGGTTCACCGCACATAGTAGAGGATTCTCTAAAAAATTAGATGTAAAATGGGGATCCTTATAAAATTTAGAGTAGATGGAACACAATTAAATATAATGATATCTTTCAAAAATATAGCCTTTAATTCTACAATATTTTTTTTCATGAATTGGAATGTTGTGACACCATTTTTTTATTTGATCAATCAAAAACCATATCAAATTATTCCATGGATGGGTATGTGGAAACCCAATAATTTAATCAATATATGTGACATACTACTCCAATGATAAAACATAAAGGGGTTGAATAAAACACAAATTTTTTTGGTGCTCGACCATAACCAGTTGATATGTATAATAATAAGAAACAAAGTTAGTGATGTATTACCCCTTAAATACCATCCACTTCATAACCACATATCATAGAAAATATTAATTTTTAGACGGTGTAATTATCCCTGGTAAATATGGAAATATTTCATCACACCCATTCTCATTAGAAATGGTATAATGTACTGGTTTTAAGAATATAAGACACTCTAAGATGATTTTGAGCTCTTAATAATTTTCTCCCCATCATATAAGGAGTCGCTAATTCTAATGAATTAATCAATAATATATTTCTCAAGAAGGATAAAATTGGGAAAATAGGAGGTCAAATGATTTTCTTTTTCAAAAAATGCCAATTCACATAGTTATCTGATTGTAAATAAAACTGAGTATAAAGAGACTTTATATTATAATCTTCAAATGATCCCTTAAAATCATCGTTTAGATCTTTCCTTCCCAATTTATTAGTAATGACATTCTTCTTACTAGTGGTATAGTAAATGTTGAAATAAATTTTTTTTGATACTACAAGAATCATATCATCTGATGATTGTTATATTTTTATGAGAACATATAAATCATATTTTCTTTGTCATAATAAATGATACCCCATTCTCTAAATATGTATTGTCTCCCACTTCAAAGAGAACATATCATTAAAATATGATAAATATCAAGTTTTAGATAATTTTTCTCAAGTGGACTATGTTTTCTTTAAACATAAGATATCATGTGATCTGTATGTATAATAATGTAGTCTAAACATGAGGATGACGCATCATAAAAGTAAAAATATACATACCCATACTATTAAAGATAAAATATTGGAATAGATGTCAAGAGACACTTCAACTCAAAAAATGAATATAGTATTTTAAATCCAAATATATCATCACACATTTCGGTGTGAGAGTGGTCATTAGAGAAGCCTATTTTGAGAACTTTATTATTATTTTTTGTAATACACTAATAATCCCATGAAGTTCAAAATAATTAAAGCATTACACAATTTCTATCATTTGATAACATCTTTTACCTTACCAAGATTGATAAAAAACCATGTTACGAGACCACTTGCCTTAATAAATTCACATCTTGAATCCATAAATCACATTTTAGTATATTGTAAAAATTTAGTGATCTCTTATGATTTCTAGAACATTTTTCATTTGATGCACATTATCCTCCTTGGTTTTAGAGTAAAAAAAATTCAACCAAATATAATAATATGAAGAAGTCGAGGTAGACATGGAATAATCAGTTCAAAAAAGAAATAAAAACTGTATGAGAGTTGGTTAGATCAAAAGGAATAATAAAATAATCATAAATGCTATAACTATTAATGAATGTCATCTCTAGAATTTCATATTCATTAATTATCAATAGATGTTAAATAGATTGATGATTATTACTTGAGAAAAACTTCACCCCTATCAATTGGTGTAAAAAATTATCAATATGAATAAAAAAATACATTTTCATTACTGTAACATGATTTTTTTAGATAATCAGTAAAAATTAGAATTGTTTTATCATCCTTATTTCAAAAAACCATAGACTCCACAAAAGGTGACACAGTCAGGAATATAAATCATTTTTCAATCAAATCATTTAGTTGGGATTTTAACTCATTTAAAATATCTAGTTCCACAGACTATCAGGTAATAATTATTAGATAAGAACCAAGAACTATGTGAAATGATAGGCAAACATCCCTTAATGTGGTATTCTATAATAGTCATATGGAAACATTTTAGCAAAAACAAAGGCAACTAGATTGAGATCAAGACAAAAAGATTCCCACAATTTATCAAAATATAACATTAATATCACCCTACCCATATTTGAAAAATTATTTCTATCTCTACTCTACAAATGTCCCTATTATCCATAAAAAATGGAATACACAATCACGTTTAGTAAGGGAGACTCACAGAAGTCAACGGCTACTCCAAGCATTTTGAGTAGTTAGAAAATCCATCATGAGAATTATGTCAATAGTATTCATATACAAAACTAATAAATTCATAATTATCTTAATCTATGATTATGATAAAACAAAATATGCATATTAGAGAACCTTCTCTCTATTCATTCAAATGGTCGTAGTAATATCCATCACATAATAAAAAAGATCCAAAAAAAGATTTATAATGATCAAAATATGTGTTGATATAAAGTTATGAATCATAACAATACCAAATAATGTTGTCACTAAGTAATCAATGTATAGTTATTGTACCTTGCATTTTTTAATTCATGCATCAATGTCCTCTAGAGACTCTTTGACGATATAAAGAAACATATTTCATAATTTTTTTGGTTGGAACACCATATCACTTCAATCATCGATTTTCAACCCAATACCATTTAGTGATTAGGTTCTTATAAAACTATATGATTTATAAAATACATGGTATAAAATATTCAATTGACCAGAATGACCACACATACTATATATCTTGGGTCACATTGTATAAACCCGCATAGAATTCCCAACCTTTCCCCACTAAAAGAAGGTATAAAGGATTATTCAAGGTACTATATGAGGTTGGGAAGAAATGAGTTTTTAGAATTGACCAGAAGATTAATCAAACTTCCTCATTCCTTTAATAGATGTATCATTAATTTTATTGGGAGAAAAGGTAACTCCCTTCCACCATGAATTATATCCATTTAAATCCCATCCATCAACACCTTATCCATTACATCCGTGTAATTGGAGAGTCACATCATGAAATAATGATACTAAATTTTAAATCAGGGAACCTTCTCAAATAATCAACCCATCAATTTCTCATCCATCACTACATTAGGAGAAAACATTAATGGTTCAGAAAAATTGTTTGTATACATAGTCAGAGTCTTGAGACCATTTTGGAAGCTCATAAACACTCTATACATTTCCAATACCAGATATTATTGATGTAACTTATCTGTAAAAAGAACAATAAATATTTTCAACCCAATTACCTTATATTACTTCACTATCAACAAAAAATCCCTCCATATCCTTCAATGACCTTAAAAATTAAATATATCACAATGCAACATTATATATTTTGTAGTCTATATGAAATAAAAATGCCAATACATATTTTTTCACCAATACTATGACTCTTAAGAATCGTTTAATAATTATAAAGTTTATTATAGTGACCAATGATTATCATACATAAATATTACGTCATTTTAGATAAATATATAATTCATTAACCAAAAAACACCATTGAGGAACGTAATAGTTTAGTTGCTTCTGAGACTAGGTATACAATATTATAATTTATTGAATGATCTTAAATGGTTCCCAAAAATAAAATCCCATTTTATCCTCTACATAGGAATTCTCTACTTAAATACTTTCTTCATAATACAGGTAAAAGGAAACATAATAATATTTTTGGTTTGATGCTCATTAAGGGTGAACAACAAAGATATGTAAGAATAAAATTAACATAAATTTTTAAGACCATGAAAATAAGAATAACATAAACATAAATGTATGTGAACATGAGAATATAATTTTAAAACAATATCCACCCTTTTAATGAACATAATCTGGAATCAAGGAAATGTGATTTTATATTAAAAAGGTATGATTCATAGGGGAATTAAATTACATGATCAATGAGATCCTAACATCTGAATAAGGCAAATATTTATGGAAAACATATAAGAAGAGAGAATATTATGTAAATGATGTCTACCATGAAAATAATAAAATTTTTGGCCTATAATAACCACTGGTGTACCTATTTTTGGCTTGGAATGAACTCTTCTGTACACTCTTTTGGGATTGGGATAACCATCACTCTACCCACCTCTTAAGGATTAGGCTAAGGATTTGTGTACAAATCTATGCTCGTAAAAAAATTATCATTTCCTATTAAAATGGAGGGAGATACGGGTCTGACCCATCACATAATCCAGAAATTAATTTCCCATAAGATCATTGAATAGTTATTATAGTATATCCCTTAAAAATAAATTGTATTCATAAATAATTCCCTCATATCATAACACATTGAAAATAAATGTGTTTGAGAATATTTTTTTCACATCATCATAACATAAATAATGTAAATGATGTGGATTTCACATATATGTAATCATATTATAAAATATGGAATAAAGATAGGTATCAAAATAATTTTATCATATCATCAAACAATAACCAATGAAAAAGAAATCTTTTTCATAATATTTTAGTCTCGGTACTAACCATTGAATAAAAATGAGTTTAATAAACATATATTCAACATAAACCATTTAGATACAAAATATGAAGGGTTTCCCTAGTTGATGTCCCAATTAAATAATTAGTTACAATGAAGGAAGTTATACTAAATGGGAAATTATTTTTAAAGATAAAATAATTAGGAAATGTCTTTATGAAGTTTAATTTTGTTTGAAATTTAGTTTTTATGGAATAAAAAATTTTGGGAAACCTATTCATTGAGAATAATCATGAAATGTTATAAAGGAGGAACTAAAAATATTTCCTAATATTTTATGTGGAAAATAACTTTTCCACTTTGAAAAGAATTTTTAAAGCATATTTTTAAAAAAATTATTTTCCTTCGAAAAAAACATTAAAATAAGAAAAAATGATGATTCAATGTAAATAATTCTCATGATAACGATAAATTTTCTTGATATAATACACAAATATTCCATTACCATTTTATTTAAATGAATAAAATGCAATGTTTTTGAAAATTGAATAAATATTAATTATAAAACATTTATTAAAATGTATAAAATGGGTAATATTTTAAACAAAAAATTTATTCAATTAATTGTTTAAAACGTTTTTTTGAGAACATGTTTTCATGAGAAAATGGGTATTCGACTGAAATGAATATTTTTCTGGAAAACAGTATTTTCGATCACAAGAGTACATAAAGTGAAAAAATGAAGGGATAAAATTTATTCCCATTAGTTAAATAATGTAGGATAAATATCATCTATTTATTTAGACAATTATCATCGGATTTTATCTTTATAATCAAAATCATAAACAACCTCGATAAATAATGAGATTGTAACATAAAATTCCATCCACTTCGGTAACATTCAATCATTACCCTAATGAAGGATTACTATTAAATGAAGCATAAAATATAATAATTAGAAATGAATTCATTAAATAATATTTCAAAGGGTATGTATATACATCTCTTAATAGATGATAAATGCCTAATATAATAATATTACTAAACAAAGGAAAATTTAGATAAAATCCCATACCGATTTGGTATCATTTGAACTGTAATCCCATTGACTGTGAAATCAAGAAATTGATATTTAAGTGTTAATAATTTTAATAATAATCACATTGAATTATATTGAATGTTAATATATACACCATATAGTATAAACATGTGTAGAATATGTAATTTGTCTCATAAAGAATAAAAGAGAGATGAAAATCCCTTTCTGTATGTATTGAAGACCTTCATACATGTTTGAAACTAATGAATAATAAATAAATATTTATTATATATCTATTATATAACAATATATATATATATTATTTAATTATGTCCTTTTAAAATCCAATTATTAACGATTCCATGTAATTGGTGTGATTTGGTTAATATATGATTTTGTAGAATATGGTTGGATTTTCTATTTTTTCCATTTCAAAATAAAAATAGTTACGACATATACATAATAATTATAATTAAATATTTTTCATATTTATACATCAATTAATCTTTTAATAGAATTCATGAATTTTGGTTTTTTTTAAACAAATGACATTATGATCATGGAGATAATATGTTGTACATATGCATGAGTAAAGTATCTATTTTTCATTTATTATTATGGAAAGGTGGTATATAATATATTTTTAACATAAAATAATAATAAATTTTAATTACTTTATTTTTTCATTAAATATAATTATATATATCATTCATGTGGTGTGGTGATGATAAAATAGTCACATATTTTCGTTATGGTGGTTGCACGCTTGTATATGAATGATGTTATCATCCATTAGTGAGTAAACAGAAAGAAATAAAATAAAATATTATATTTTTAAATTATTAATGTGTCATAAATTTATTAATTTATTCATGTGAATTACATATACTTATCCTTATTATACATACTGTAAAAAAATATTCAAAACTTAATCACATTATTTCACGAGGAGATAGTCTTTAGTAAACACAAACGACGTTATTGTACCCTCTAATAAAGGGAAATTAAAATGTTATAAATGATATAATGAACAAATATTATATAATTATGTCGTAAATATCAAATATTTACTTTATATCCAACATCATAACCATCCATCATTGGTCCTAATTGAAAAAAAAATTACATCGGTTTGTGGGGTGGTAGTTTTTTGTACAAACAAATATTGACTTAGTAACCCAATATATAGAAGTATAAGAGGTTGTTCCTATTGAATTTAACATAAAAACACATCATTATATGTAATATAAATATTATATTATATAATTATGGATTAATAATCAATAAAGGAGGTAGGGGAAGAATTTAAGTAAAAACAATCATTGAGAAACGCTACTCTTCATTAGGTAACCTCCCTTTGTTTTTAAAAATAATAATTTATTTGTTGGATATATACAAAAAAATAAGGATTCTATATTAATGATATGGAATTTTGGAGGTGATTTGTGTATGTTTTGGTTGATCCACATTTATTTAGTAGTGTAAATATGTGAGGATAAACAATAACCTTATATAATTGAGGAGTTGTATTGTTGAAAAAAGATAAAAGAATTCAACAATTGGAGGTCACTATCATCTCATGAGGCTCAAGGATTTATATATAATTGATTTTATGGATTATTTTTTTATACGTACATCAAACACACAAAAATGGTTTTATAGATGTCATCCCCTAACATCTAAGGTTCCTTACTTTTCACATTTTGGGTTATCACTATGGTGACTAGTCATTTTAACCTTTACAATTTGTAATATTAAAATAAAATAAGACTCACTAGATAATATGGCACCACTTATTATAAAATTACAAAAAAAATTCTCAAAAAAAATTCCTTTTGGTTGGAAATTTTATTTTAACACAATGGCATGTAACATTAAAAAAACAATATTTTAACTTTAGCAACGCTAACAATGGATTTACTCTTTAAGGGTAAATGTTGTTAGCATAAACGAAAAATTGGTTCATTAATGAAAAATATTGTATATTTTATAAAAAATACGAATAACTTGGTATGATATAGTATTTATGGTAGTTTAAAATAATTTAATGTAATAAAATTTATTTTAATACAACAACTATGTCAATTTTAAAATTATTTGTTTAATATGAATTTAAAAATATCAATACGATTATGTAATTATATTATATTATATTCACACTAGTGTAACATGATATATTTATATAAATTTACTAAAATAACTCATTCACCTTACATTACTTTTAATATTTTTAGTATCATATCTTTTTTATTTTTCTATTCAACTAAAAATTACTACGATAGTGTTTTATAATAATTAAAAGTAATTACATAATATCTAAAAATTAAAAATAAATCATCATTATAAAAAACTAATTTATAATTCACTGAATAATTATAACTACACATATATTGGTTTTTCATATCACATTGTTTTATAGATATAAAAATCAAAGAAGGTTATTTTTTTCTTTCATTGCATAACATATAATATAAGATAATATAAAACAATATTCCCCAAAATATGAGATAAAAAATTTATTGTAAGGTGAAAAGGTTCTAAATAATTCCATAAATGGGTTTTAAAATATTTTTAGGCTTTTTAAACTCTATCAAATTAGTTTAACACATGGTAAACCCATTTTAACCAGAGGTGATGTAATTGTTATTTTTTACTATTTTCACTATTCATGATGGTAAAATGTATTTTTGAAATTATTAAGAAATTTGAATTATGGTCATTCCACTTATATGTTACTTTTTCCCAAATTCTATTGTATAAAGTGGAAAATTTTAATTTAATATCAATCCCACCGATGTGATGACAAAGCTGGACTCTAGAGGGAAAATGTTCAGAAGTTAAAAATGTTTTTATATAGAAATTGAATATGGAACTTTTTCGATGACCAAAATTATATTAAAAATATAAAATTGATCTATTTTTACTTCATTGATAACCAAAATTCTAATTTTACTATATAAATAATTGAAATAAAATTGCAGTTTTCTATTAAAATTCAGTTTTTTCACTACTAAATTAAAATTTTGTTTTTCAAACAATATGTTTTTTATATAAAAAAGAATGCATAATAAATTTAATTTAATTACTACTTCGTAGTATAAATAGTTTAAAATCATTGTTATAATGATCTGTATTTTATATTATTTATAATATACCACAGTTTTTTTTTTTAATCTTTTCTCCGTGTGTAACACCACCTATTCCTACTATTGTGGGTCACAAAATTTTAGCTTGTTGTTTCATATAAATAAATCAATATAAAGTGTAGCATGTATTATATGGAAGCCTAATTTTTCATTTAACATAAGTTAACTGAGTCTTCTTTATAAAGAATATATCAATGATATTCAAATTATTTTAAAAAACCATATTTCACAAAATCTCAGGGTGTTAAATTTTACCACCCATAAAATCAATTTTCCTACAATATTTATCTTATTTATCAAACATAGGTAATTTTAAAACTCATTAATAGAAAACCAAATCATATAATAGAATAATACAACATCTTTTAATAAAACTAATGTTTTGATACATGAATGATACATAAATAACTCATAAATAAGATTCCTCATTAGTGAAAATAAGTGGGAAGTACAGATTTATGCATTGATGAAATGTGTAAATAATTATATAATATGATATATATCATTGATCAAAAGAATTTAAGTTATCTATATAAGGTTAATAACCATAACAAAATAAACCAAATAGGCATAAAAAGTTCATTTATATCATCATAAATGATGTTAATAGGATAATATTTCATTTATAAATCAGAGTGTTTATTAATTTCCATGTGAAGATTTACTAGATTACTTTTCATTTTATAATAACAGTCTCGTCCTGTAGTTGTTCCATAATGAATTTATACCTCATCTCTTACGCCAAGAAATGATGATTAATTTTTTATTCATGGATTACTAGTAGATTTCGTGATACATAATGGAATGATAAGATAATATATCTTTCTCTAGTTGTAATTTAAAAAAAATTATAAAATCTTATCCAATATTAATAAATATTCATATACATTTACATTAAATACTTCATCTAGTTTATATCATTTACCATTTCATACATGGTTAACCTATGACCTTCTAAATGATTAAAATCAAAAAAATCATAAATAAGGTCAGTAAAATTTATTATCATTAATCCTCCATATATCATAATGTACCTCTTGATTTTCAAATACCAATAATGTCAACACCTTCATCATTTATTCACATGAAACATAGTAATAAACTAATTTACCAGTAATCATTACTAAAAACATAAACTATTATTCATTATTTACATAAAAAATAGACTATTATATAGTGTACATAAATCAAAAAATACTAGAAACTCCATGAATGGTTTCATAAAACAATTTGAAAACAAAATTCAACAATCAGTTCTAAATACATTAATTTTATCCTATTTATTTTAATGATATCAATAATATATTATTCCAAACTAAACATTATTTTCTTCAGACTAGTGATATAAAATTTATTTACATCCATTAATCAATATATAAACATACCATTAAATTAAATTTCTAGTTCATTAGTCCTATTCAACATGATTTTTAAAATCCTTAATGAAAATTATACATTAAATAACCACATATATTTAATTATTAATATAAAAAATTTCTTGTATTCAAATAAAAAAGAATTTAAATAATCCCACTACCTTCTCAATCCAATAACTAGGACCCATAATATTATTCCTAAATACAATTATACAATCACATTTTATTCATAGTATCTTCATCATCAACCACAAACCCATTACTCATACGACATTTCTAATTATCTTCGTGAGATTTCCCTATTAGGACATCAATTTTCATGATTCCCATACATTCAATAATTAAAACATTCAATAATTTATTAAACCATATATAGAGAATTATTAACATGCATTACATTAACAAAATTGTATTATTTTCCCTATAAAATTGCTAACTGTGGGTCCTTTTTTACACTCAACAAATCCCCATGTCCCTCTAATTCAATCCCTTCAGTACTTATGCACACATTCTCAACATATAAAGAAAATATAATCTTCTTTCCTACATGGTATCCATTACAAAAATTATACTAGAACTCTATACTTATATTTTTTGTAAGTTAAAGAGTTATTTATGTTCATTTTGTTAATAATGTTCCATGATTAATAACTATGAATGAACTAAATATCCATTACTCCAATCAATTTCACATTTGGATGCTCATAAGAAAATTGTATATCATGTTAATTGTTAACCTAGTTCCTTCTATTTTATTATATTGGATAATTCTTAAAAAACATTACTGTGAGTAATAATAATTATACTAGGAAACCACGTAATCTCGAAAAATGACTTATTAGATGTCTAAATCTCCAAAAATTATTTTAAATCTATGAACCCTTAGTAATAACATAGTCATTCATAGTTACTATCTTTTTTAATGCTTTATTATGGTATAAATAGTGTTTTTTCATTTACAAATTTAATCCCCCAGTAGGGTCAAACCTTGTGTGTAGAAAATCCCATTTTCATGAACCAGGTAACAATTGAGTACAACTCAATGCTCCCTCTTCAGAGTTATTACCACAACATACCTATCTGTTTGAGCCAAATAAACTTTTAGTGTATACAAAAGAATATAATTTCTTAAAAACTACTAACTCAATCCTTTTCTTAAATTGGAGGATATTTTCTGTTACCTTTAATCACTATTAGAATTATCCTTAGGGACTTCCCTATAAATATCATTAGTAATATCCCTCTGGATCTTGTTATAGTTTCCTTATCAGAGTTTGAAAATTCAAACTAAACCTTTCATATGATACCAAATATAGTGACCTATGATTCCTATACATAGATATGAAATCATTTTAAATTAACATACAATACAATACAAAAACACATTCCTTAGTATTTTAATAGTTTATATTCATTGGAGACTGGTTGGAAAATATACTATTTTGGTAAATTATATTAATTTTTTCCCAAAAATAATGAACCATTTAGTAATCTTTATGGACATAAACTACTTTAATAATTTCATCACGATGTAGTTATAGTAAGACTATAAAAGGCAGAGTTGAAATTTTTAGTAAGGGTAAATAAGAGTTGTATATAATCATAACTTAAATAGAACTGAATGGGAACATGTGCATAAGAAGAAAAAAATAGAAAGGTTATGAAAACATAAGAATTACATATTAAAAACCACAACATAATATAAAAGAGTATAATATTATGTTTTTTATACTGATTGGTAGATCATAATACATGAATCATAATGGAATCAATGGATATGAGCCCATATAGAATAAAATTATCGTAAGACATAGTTTTTTTTGCATACGCATAAGAATATAGAATAGTTTTTCAAAGATACCCACCAAGAAGAAGAAAAACATATTACAAATAGGATTAACACACATGTATCTTTTTGGATTCTTGGATATCCCCTTATGTAGCGTCAATTTGGAATCGTCTATCCACCTATATCCCCTCCTTTTGGGCTTGGGGTAACCCCTATAGTATACTAAGAGATTGGGGGACATTATTCATTATCCAATGCATTTGAGAGAGATATATTCCTCACACATCACATAACCAATACATTTATGTTCCATAAAATAGTTTAATATTTATAATATCAGAACCCATGGAAATAAATAGGTTTCATATAAAAATCCACCCAAGCATAACAAATTGAAAGTAAACAGGTTTCGTAATCATTTCATCACATCATGAAGACACAACACTTATAAAATAAACAGGTTTCATAAAAACATTCATAATATAATAACCTGTGATAGATAGAAAGGTTTTATAATCATTTCATTATCTCATAGAAGAAAAATAAATGGAAGAATAAATTATTTTCATCATAATTATGTCATGGTATATCCAGTTGAATAGAAAAAGTATTTACAAACATCTTATCATTGAAAATAATTCAAAAAAATATTTAGAACGACATCCTTGGTTCATATAGCTAGTAAATAATAAGTTCTTTCAAAGGACGACTTATTATATTGAAAATTATAGTGTAATATAAATCACATAGAATCATCTATGAGGAAGATAAAAGTTTATTTAAATATACATTAATATTTTTTGAAAATGTCATCTTTAAAAATTTAGTTAGAAACATATAATGTAATATTTAAAAATAATTTAAAATATTTCATGAGGGAAATATCATTTTCCACCATGAAAACACTTTTTCAAACATTAAACATTTTTTAAATCATATCCTCTGAAAATAAATATGATTTATTAATGATGATTAAAATAAAATAAAGGTACTGGAATTAAGAAATTATAATCATTCTTACAAAAATATTTCATTCAAATTTTTGGTAAAATCCAAAAATTATTTTTTTCTAAAATGAAATGAATATTCTATTAAAATTCATTTGAAAAAAGTCAATAATTTTTAAAAATGTATTTAATAAAAAAATTATAAAAAAAGTTAAAAAAAATCATGAAATTATTTTATTAAAAAACATGGAATTGGAAGAATATGGGTTTTGACTGAAAAAATGATTTTTCCAAAAAACATTATTTTTTATCTTTAGATTATATAACAAGAGGTAAATTAATGAAAAAAATAATTCTAATTCAATAAATTGTGGATAATAAATTTCATGAGTTTATGTAGAGTTGTATCCTAATATTCTTTCATTGGAATCATAATCTTAAATAATATTAATGTACGATGAGATTGTACCATAAAATCACTACTACTTTGGTACAATTTTAACATAAAACCATGATGGAATATAATTATATTTAACATAAAATATAAAAAAGATAAATAAATTAATGATATTTTATGTCATATTCTATGTATATGAACCTCAAAGACATTTTAGGTTCACAACAAAATCATATGTCTCCAAAAATGAAATCATATACAAAAATCACTTACTAATTTGGAATTTTATCAATTGTAAACCGCACTATACAGATATCATCAATTATAAATGTAAATTACAAAAATTTTATTTTTAATAATCATAAAATAAATTAATGGAATGTATATCTACCATATAAAAGATATATTTGCTGAATGTGGAATTTTACATATAAAAATTAAAGAGAGACAGATATCCCTGGACATAAGTATCAACTTCCTTCCTACATGTTCAAACCACATGTATAAAATATACAAGGTTCTCATTAATCTATATATAAACCATAATTATATATACCATGCAATATATGACATACTTATGTCATTTTATTTCACTTACAATTTCATGTTAAAGGTATGTTTTAGTTAATAACTTCTATGTTTTTCATATATATTTTTCTGGGTTATTTTCAGTCCTCATAGATTATTATTTCATCAATTATATCCATAATAACAATCCTGAAACAATTATCATATTAACACATAATTTATACTATTATAAATACTTAAGAAATATGTTTCGGATAAATGGACAATGTTATGAGCATAGAGATAATAGGTCATGCATATACATGAGTAAAAATTACATTTATTCAATGATAATTATTGAATGGAGGTATGTAATAAGTTGTGTTCAATGAATTATAATTATATAATATTTCCATTTTTTAAATATACTTATTCATATCATTTATGTGGTTTGCTGATGAAAATAGATTTACATCACTTCATGAAGGCAGTTGTCCACACACACATGAATGTTGTTATCATATTTTTCTGAGTGAAAAATGTAAAGAATAAAATCTTAAATTATATTTTCATAATGGTAAATATTTAATTTCTATCAAAATTATTCCATTTTTGTATCTTATATTTATACATATTATCTTCTATGTAATGATTTAGTGAAAAATGAATCAAATTGCTTTGTGAGAAGGTAGTCCTCTGTAAAGACGAACGTCGTTATCATGTCTCATGTGGAATTGAAATAAAAATAGATTGTAATATATAATGACTTTATAGGTATAAATATGTTATAAATATATTATATATAATTTATATCCATCATCATTTCCAACAATGAGAGTTGGTAATGGAAAACGGAATGACATCGTCTCGCAATGCGGTAGTCCACCATACAAATTAATGGGGATTTTGTATCCCATTTTATGGAAGATGAGATAGTTTCTAGTAATTAAATACTAATTAAAAATCTCAATTTATGGAAGACTCTAACGGTATTACATCTGGATATATTATTAATAATTTAAGGAGGAGTAAGAATAAATAAAACAAAATTCACATTGAATAACCTTACCTCCTCTTTAGCTAACCATAATAATTACTCACAAAAATCCTTCCTATGTTGGATTTATTCTAAATATAATGTTTCTAATATGATAGAATTAATTGGGGGGGGGGGTGGGGTTGGTAGGTTTTAATTGACCCAAATGTACATATAGGTATGAAAAATTGAGGAGAGTGACTAGCCTTTTATAAATTTGGAGGAGTGGAATTTTTGAAAACACCAAAATGAATTACATAATGGGAGGTAACTCACACATGATGTGGCTCAAAAATTGATAAATATAAAAGTTTAGAGATATTATTTCTTATCTAGACATCATCCCCAAACAATCACATTCTTTAATCATGTTGTTCATTAACATTTCTATTTCCTTACTTTAACCATTTTATTTTCCACTATGGTAGCTAATATTTTTAACCAAGGAAAATTATCCATAAAGAAAATAATAATATGAGACATAATAAACATTTTTCAAAAACTAATTCTAAATTGTATATCTAATTTATCTAATAATATTATTACATGAGTTGAAATTTAATTTTAACACACACGTATGTAATGAGTAAAAACACCATTTTAACATTAAAAATGATAAAAACGTATTTTCACTTTACGGGTCAATGTACTCACCATAAATGAATTATTTTTCCATGAATGAACCATATTAGATAAAAACTACTTTGGTATAATATATTCTATTTTTCATTTCTAATATTTAAATAAAATAACATTTATTATAAAACTATATTATTTTCAATTTTGACATTAATCATTAAATATGAATTTATAAATGTGTCAAAAAATTATAAAATTAGAATATATTAAATAAAAATTGTAATAAATCTTTTATTTTTCTAGAATATTTTTTTAAAAAAATTCAATTAATTTACATAACATTTAATATTTTAATATCATTTATTTTATATTTCTATTAAATTTATCATTATCATGATGGGGTTTTTAATGAAATTAAAATAATTAGATCACCGGAAAAAATTTATATTAACTATGATGATAAAAAATAATTTATATTTTATAAAAATACTAAAAGCCAAAAATATATTGTCTTTTCAGTATTCCAATGATTTACAGAAATTAATAAAAAGAAGGTTAATATTTTGAATTTTTCATTACTGAACACATTATAATGTTCATGTTCATAAAAAAGTTTCCCATAAACTAATTAAAATAGACCCTAAGATAAAAATTGTAGAAATATGTTCATATAATGTGTGTTTTAAGAATTGGTATGCCATTTTATCCATTATCTTCTTAGATTTTCCGATGTTAAACTCCTTTTTACATTATCCAAGGTAGTTAATTTTTTTATATTAACAATTCATGTGGGTCAAAAAAATATGTTTCCCTTATTAAGAAATATAAATTATTTTTTATATAAATATGTAATCCCTTTTCCAAATTCCATTCATATAGGTGGAAACATTAATTTAAAATAATTTTTGAGGCCAAATGAGAAGAAATTGTTTTAAAGATAAATTTCTAGAAGTTTTCAAGTATTTTATATCAAAATTCCTTAAAAAAATTATTCCACTAACATATGTTATATAAAAAAATATATAAAGGGTATAATTATACCTAAAAATTAAATTAAAATGTAATTTTACTTTATAAAAAAATTAAACTAGATGACAATGTTTAATTAAAATTCCTCATTTTCACTATTAATAATGAATTTAATAATTTAATAAAATTATAAAATGTATAGCCTAATTTTTTTTGATATAATGATTTTAAAATTGAATATTATTTGGATGAATGAATTTCATAAAAGTTCAAAATATTAATTTTACAAATTTTAACTTAATTACATCAGTTTTTTAAGAAAATAATAATTTCGAAACATATAATGAATTCATTGAAAAATAAATTACTATTATATGGTAATATTTCATTATATAAATCCATTATGCATAATATTTTAAAACTATTTATTTCTATTTCTATATTTATTTTGAACAAATTTTTTTGGGTGTTGATTTTAAATAAAAAGAATATATCAATGTTTTTGTTAAAACTTCATGCTTTGTGTAATGATAGCTAAACGCGGTATTATGTGAAAGGAATGATTATCTTAGTGCCATGTTTAAAGAAATATACACATAGTTCATCATGTAACATATGAAAATTAATTGATTTGTGTAACGTAAGATAACATAGTGTTACGTTTAATGAAATACATCATGGTGACTAAATTTTTATGAAAATAAAAATATTTCACAAAATCGTGGGGTGTTGAAATATTTTTTTTATATAAAATAAACTCTTATAAAAGGCCTCTAACTCCATACCTGTTTAGTTCCAATATGGGATCAAAAATAGAAACTACTGATACAAACATTCCTATATCATTGACAGATCACATCACTATCTCAGTAAGAATCAAGTTAGCAAGATTTTTTTTGATTCACCAATAAATTATTCTCATAGACTCTTCAAAGTTTATCTAAGGAATTAGACTATAAAAATGAATATTAAACACTAAAATACTCAGTAATAAAACTGAAATCCTCAACACAATCAAGGTATACTAAAACATAAACTCCATTTCAATGGAATTCAAAACATGAGGATGTAAAAATACTCAAATGAACCTATTAAAAGACTAGAAGTAGATCAAATTACCCCTAATAAACTCTTTTACCAACACACAAGGTGAGATAATTATCTATAAGATTCGAGTTATCTATTACATTTCTCCCAACGTTTTTTCACATCTATCCATTCCAACCTATTGTCTACTATGAAATCCTGTACTATACACTTGTAAAGACCCGTAAATTCCAAGGAAATTTTTTTTCTTAATTTTCTTTGGAATTTTACAAGAACACAATTTCTGACGGAACCTGATTCTGAGGCCCGGTGTGCTCGGAATCATTTTCCGAAGTTTGGCTCGGGTACGTTCAGTGAATAGACGAGCGGGTTTTTCTAACTTTTGAACCGGTGCCCGGAATCGAATTCTGAGGGCACCGATGAAATCACAATGCCGGTATTCGCTTAGAAATGCCTCTTCCGGAGTTGCATTTGTTCGGGTGGGGTTTTTAATTTTTGATCTTGAAGTTTAGAAATAAAATAATTTTACGACAACTTTATTTTATTTCACTTAAGCCACTTGGAAGCGAGTTGAAGCCACTTAAAAGCGGCTTAAACTGAGTTGAACCAGATAGGGTACTATCCAGAAATATCCTACCCTCTTGGTCGGATATTTTTGAGGTGGGGCCCGCACGATCCCCGCCGTTTCTTTCCTCTAAGTAACGCACCCGCGAAAACCCGTCATTATGAAAGTTAACTGACGTGTTTTCTTAAATTCTTAACAGACCATTTAATTGGGCAGTTTATTTCGTAAATTAAATGAGCTGTTTCTTTCGTTGAATTGATTCTATGAATTAATGGTTTGTTTCTTATCTTTTGAAATTCAAATGTTTAGTTGTGTAAATAAAACAAGGCTTAAGGTTATTTTATTTTGGGTTGGTCTTCTTTGCCACCTTGAGAGATTTTGAGAAGCTCTCTCCATCTTCTTCAACCTTGACGAAGAACACGAAGAACACTTAAGATCCGACGAAGAACGCCGCTTCTCTTCTTCGTAGCCGGTGTGTTTCCGAAGATCGACGACCCCGATTCTTCAATCTTCTTCCCGTGTCAATGAAAGGAGACGCCATTTCCTCCTCGGACTTTCTCCGTCAGCTTACGAAGCTTCTCCAGCGACGTACCTCTTCGGACGCACCTCGACGTCAACGGAAACAACGTTCGATTTCCGCGACGCCCGACCTCTGCGACGCTAGTCTTCCGCGGCTAGATTGGCGTGCTCCGCACTTGAATCCGAGGTAGGGGATTGTTGATATTTTATTTATTTATTTTCCATTCTTGACTCTAGAATGTCGAACTTCGAGGATAAATGATTAAATGTTATTGTCTAACGAGAGGGGGGCCCGGACCGCACCAACACGGCCAAAACCCCCTCTTTTGTTCATAATTGTTTCATTGCGGATGGAACGGGATGGCGTGGTGTCGTCGCACCATGAGGGAATCGCATGACAATTATTGTGCAGCGCCGTCGCGCCGCGCCGTGGAAAGAAATCCAAGAACACGATGCTGTCGCGTCTCGTCGAAGAAAGTCAAAGGCGCTACGGCCGGAGCGGGGCCACGGCGGAGGGAAGCGATGTCGTCGCATCGCGCCGGACGGCAGAGGGCGCGGCCGGTTCCGGGCCGCGGCGGAGCAAGATGACCGGCGGCCGACACCGGGCCGTCGGTGTCGGCGAAGGAAGGATCGGCCGTCGCCGGTCCTTTCTGGTGAAACCGGCCGGCCGGTGCAAGCCGACCGGACAGTGGTGACCTGGGGAATTAATTTCCCCCGGCCGGGTCTCAAAAGCGGCCCCAATTAAGGGGCCGCAGTTCTCAAAGGGGGGATTTTCCCCCCGCGCGCGGCACCCGAACGGCGCCCAGGCCGCGCCGCCGTGCCGGATCGCGCCGCCGCGCCGGACCACGCCGCCGCGCCGGACCGCGCCGCCGCGCCGGACCGCGCCACCGCGCCGCCGGTCGGGCCGTGTTTTCCGAGCCGGGCCGGGTCGTCGGGCCGGGTCGCCGCTTGGGGCGGGTCGACCCGGTTCGGCCGATCCAGGGGGGAGGGGGGGTCGGGCCATGTCGGCCCGGGCCCAGACCCCCCAGTTTCGGACCACTTTCGATTAAATGCCCGTATCTTGGGCTATGTGCCTCCAAACGTATCGCCGTCAGCGGCAACACGATGCATGGATCGAGGCGGTCGTTTCGGTTTACTATACTCAAGGTGCACCTTCCTTTTCGGGAGCCTACGTGGTTAAAACTCCATAGTTAAGCGTGCTTGGCCTAGAGTAGTGATCAGGATGAGTGACCTCCTGAGAAGTTTCCTAGGGTGGGTGTGAGACGGAAAAAGCCAATAACTCTCAGACTGGGTGTCTGATTGATGCGCCGTCTATTGTTTTGAGTTCCTATTGACGATACAGAACTTTTGGGATCCTCCACCCGAGAATTGGATGCAGATGGATAGTGGCCGGGTTGGATCGCACCGAAATCCAGCCGGGCCCCTGGAACGGAAAAGCTGATATCTTTCAGACCAGACGCCCGTTTGACGAACCGTGAGCGGAGTTGGTGATCACGTTGAGTATCAGTCCCTATGAGTATACCCTATGGGAGTTAATGGTACAGTTGAGATACAACCGGGTTGGTTCACTCACGAAACCAACCGGGCCCCTGGGACGAAAAGGCTAATAACTCATAGACCGGGCGTCCGATTGACGCGCCATCTGTTGCATTGAGACCCCTATGACGAGGTGGTCCTTTGAGATACTTCTTCATGGGACTTTGAGATACATGGAGTATCGACTTGTAGCTCGTGGAGAGGACCCTCTCGGAGACGAGCATACAAAGTACGGAGACTGTGTAGCCGGCATAGACCTGAAGAATGCTTGTCCGATTCGATTCGGAGTGAATTACGTAGCCCAGTGGGGATCACTACTTTGTGAGGTGGCAGACCCACAGCGGAGGAGCACTACTATGTGAGGTGGCAGACCCGCAGTACTTGACAGGAGGAGTACCTATGTAGGCTATGAGGGGGGAGCACTACTGTGTTTGAGTGGCAGACCCCGGCCGGAAGCACTACTATGTGAGGTGGCAGGCCCGCGGTACTCGACAGGAGGAGTACCTCAGCAGTCTTAGGTTAGTGAGCAAAACCTCGGAGTCGTGACAGGACCACTGTACACTCCAGAGACGGAGCTCTTCAGCAGTTACGATTTCGATAAATGAAAATCCTGCTTTCAGCTAAGACTTTTGACCTTTGTGTTTACCTCATGATTGAGATGGGTCCCTTGATAACTTAGGTATATGTATGGGCATATACCTGGGTAGTGGTTATCCGTTGATTTCACAATCCTTGTGTTTCCTCATGATTGAGATGAGTTACTTGATAACTTAGGTATATGTATGGGCATATATCTAATTAGAGGTTATCTGTTGAGATCTTCTTGTGGTTATCCTTGTTGGTTTAGTGAGACCTTGAGGGTCTCGGGGTCCCTACTGAGTATCATTATAATCACCCCTGCATGGGCTATGCGTGCACCTCGTTGTGTTGGTTGGAGATGATGGGCAGTGCTGATGGAGGCCGAGTGTTCGAGGACTGGACGGTACCCGGAGGTGGACTACACGACGAGTCGGTACCCGGAGGTGGACTACACGACGTGTCCGTACCCGGAGGTGGACTACACGACGAGACGACTCACAGAGGAGGTTGACGGACGAGAGCGTGGAGGAGGCTATCTGTACCTATCCTTTAGGTAGGACCCGAGGAGGATGACCCAGGAGCTGCTTCCCTCTTCCATCTGTTTGTCTTTTTGTTCAGTTGTATTTGTACTTTCTTTTGGGTTTGTATTCTGGCCCATTTACTTTTCAGCTTATCTTTTTTACTTAGTGTTTTTTTTCGCTTGTACTCTGTGGTGCTTGTTTTCTTTTATAAAGGCAATGCCTTACCAGTTATTGGGATTTTACGCCTTTGGTGCTAGTCACCAGCCCCTGGCCTATGGAAGGCGGGCTTGGGGTAGTCACGGCACGGGCCCGAGGACGGGCCATGACAAATTGGTATCAGAGGAGTTTGGTTCTACCACAGAACTTATAACTCTGATGTTTCTTTCTGTGAAGCAATAGTGTTAAGAGTACCGAGTGTGGTTTTCAGTTCATGGAGTCCAGTGTTGGTGCGGGCGGCCGACATATCCATACACCAGGACCCTAACAACTGATTTCTGACTTTTTGCACGAAAACACTGAATGCGTGTGTGTTTTCCAGATGTTTTATTTAAATGTCAGCTCAAACCAGGTCAGCTCACCAGGTATAATCTTTTGACTGTGTCACGTTGTTTCTTTCCGGATGCCTCCCCGTGGACGACCAGCTAGAGCCCCGAGAGTGGTGCGTACTGACAGCCCACCGAGCGATGAGGCCTCAGTACAGGGCCCTATCCCTGTTGAGGCACCAGCGGAGGCACCAGAGGTACTACTACCCGTTGGGCCACCGATGCCACCAGCAGCAGTAGTAGAGGATGCACATCGCTTGAGTGCACTGCAGGAGTTCCAGCGCCAGAGGCCACCCAGGTTTCAGGGAGGGACGGACCCGCAGGCGGCTGAGGATTGGCTGGAGGTTGTGGTGAGAGTCTTCAGGCTAGTGGGGACGTCGACAGATTTCATGGTGATCCTTGCTGCCAGCCTTCTTCAGGCAGCAGCAGGTAGATGGTGGAGCCTGATGCTTCCGATGCATGACGAGGTGGCACTTCTATGGGAAGACTTCAAGAGCCTGTTCTGGGTAGAGTTTTTACCATCCACCCTTTGAGTGGTGCGTATACAGGAGTTACTTCAGCTGTGGTAGGGCAACATTTCAGTGGCACAGTACTCAGCGAGATTCACGGACCTCTCTCACTACTCCACAGATATGGTACGAGACCCGTTCTTCAGGTCCCGAACCTTTGAGCAGGGGCTCAGGCGGGATATCAGAGCATCGGTTGTATCACACAACATTCTGACGCAGACCAGAGTGTTGAAGAGAGCCCTCTTAGTGGAGAGTTTCCTTGCTGAGCAGTCTCCAGCAACAGGACCCACCACGAGCCGGCATGCGGCAGAGTCTTCTGTAGCGGGAAGTAGACAGATGACGCAAAGGTCCAAGAGGACCAGACCTACAGGTGGTCGACCGCGCGACTCAGGGTAGGTAGTGCGAGGCACCAAGGGAAGTGATAGAGCCAGACCTTCCATGAAGTGTTACTCCTACGGCAGAATTGGTCACGTAGCACGTGACTGTCCGACCCGCCATGCAGATGACCAGCAGTTAAATGAAGAACCTCCGAGGCAGAAGCAGAGGTTCGATCCGGGCAGACCGCAAGGAGCAGGCGGCCATGGAAGAGGAGCTGGCCGTGTAGTTGGAGGTGGACGACGCTTCGGGATGTTTCCACCACAACCAGGAGGCCCACCCCGACCGCAGGGGACAAGAGGACATGAGAGATCTCAGCTTTAGGCAGCTGAGGCCTATGGTCATGGAGCTCCGGAAACAGATGGACAGGAGCAGGACTAGCTTCCGACCTTGAGGCTATTGATCCAATTGCTTTTTGTTTTGTTGATGTTTGTCTGTAGTTTCTTTGTGTCTTGTACTATGAGCTGCAATAATAAAAAGACACTTTTCTTTGTTTGCTTTCTTGTCCTTTTGTTTGGTTGATACTGAGTGGTCCTGGCTAAGACTATTGACATGACCCTCACTTTAGAGTTTTCTACTGGAGGAGATCCAGTGACCTCATACTGATGCCGACAATGTGACTCGACCCTTGGAGGCGAGAGTGACAGTTGGATATCTTAGTAGTTACGTCGAGGCCTTACGACGTCATCCATTGCACGAATGCATCCTTCATGTCAGGATTGACTGTATTAGGAAATGGGCGTGGTTCATCCAGATAGGGGATGAGACCAGGTTTCTCTTTTAGGCAAGGGAGAAATTTTAGCAGCTCTTCCAGATCGTATGCAAAGGAGGTGCAGTTCATCCAGGAGAGGATGAAGACTGCACAGTGCAGTATGAAACAGGAAACCGGTGCCAGTCTTAGAGACTCAGGCATGTTAATGTTTCAAGAAGAGGAAGCTTAAAGGAGAGATGAGTCTACAAAGCAGCAGACGTGGAGGTAGATGTGGGAAAGCAGCATGAGGTGGTGTACATCCTAACATGGTACAACACCCCGCCTTAGTTATTCCCACCAGGCTCAGGGAGCTGGAGGGAGGTGGAAGAATGCGGCTGCATGCGGTCAAGGAGTGTGACCCAATGGCTCTAGAAATGATTCAAGGGATAGTCTGTGTCCACTACTAGCTGCTGTAGTAATAGACGTCGATATGAATAATTCCTCGCTTTCACAAATCTTGTTCCAGACCTAGAGTTTCCGGTAAGCCGTGGACTTGACCCTCACGTCTGGAGATACCTTGAGAGGAGACTCGATAATCACACTTATGCCGACGGTGTGGTCAGACCCTCGAGGCGAGAGTTCTGGTTGAAATTTCTTGGTGGCAGCGTCGAGGCCTTACGACGTTAGTTTGAGTATGGAATGGGAAATAACTGTTCATACTCAAATTGACGGTTTTAGGAAAACCTCGGGATGGTTCTTCCTTGGTCGGCGGAAAAGGAAACCCCAGGCAGTGCAGGGTAACTCTTGCATAGGAGGGTGTGACCGATCACTCTTGAGTCGGTCAACCTTACCCTCGTGGCAGCAGTCGTTTTGAGTTCCAGTTCTAACAGGAAATGGAGACCCCTGGAGTTCGAGGATGACGATCATGTCCTTATACGGGTCTCACCTCGACGAGGTTTACGGAGATGTGGCCAAGGCAGCAAGTTATCTCCGAGGTTCAACGGACCTTTATAGGTCCTCAGCTGGGTAGGCAGGGTGGTTTACCGCTTGACCCATCCACCTCAGTTGCACCTGGTGCACGACGACTTCCATGTATCTCAACTGAGGAGATACGTGCTCGACCCTTCGCATATCATCGACCATGAGGAGATGGACGATGGCGATGAGGTGTTTTTCGCGGAGGTTCCAGTGGGGATCGAGGATCGACAGGAGCAGATCCTACGAGGATGATCGATTTCTCGGGTGCACATTCTTTGGCAGTACGGAACCTCCAGGTGAGCACATGGGAGCGGAAGGCTTAGATGCGTTCTCAGTATCGCCTTTGTATCCCTAAGTTTGTGATGAAGCTTTACGGGGACGTAAAGCCCTGTGGTGGGAGTAATGTAAAGACTCGTAAATTCAAAGGGAATTTTTTTTTCTTAATTTTCTTTGGAGTTTTACAAGAACGTAGTTTTTGACGGCACCTGATTTCGAGGCCCGGTGTGCCCGGAATCATTTTCCGAAGTTCGGCTCAGGTACGTTCAGTGAACGGACGCGCGGGTTTTTCTAACTTTTGAACCGGTGCCCGGAAACTAATTCTGAGGGCACCGATGAAATCGCAGCGCCAGTATTCTCTTAGAAACGCCTCTTCCGGAGTTGCGTTTTCCCGGGTGTGGTTTTTAATTTTTGGGCTTAAAGTTAAGAAATAAAATAAATTTACGACAACTTTATTTTATTTCACTTAAGCCACTTGGAAGCCACTTGAAGCCACTTAAAAGCGGCTTAAACTGAGTTGAACCGGATAGAGTACTATCCAGAAATATCCTACCCTCTTGGTAGGATATTTGTGAGGTGGGGCCCACACGAGGCCCGCCATTTATTTCTGCTAAGTAACGCACCCGTGAAAACCCTCATTATGAAAGTCAACTGACACAGTTTCTTAAATTCATAACAGACTTTTTAATTGGGCGGTTTATTTCTTAAATTAAATGAGATGTTTCTTTCGTTGAATTAATTCTACGAATTAATGGTTCTTTTCTTATCTTTTGAAATTCAAATGTTTAGTTGTGTAAATAAAATAAGGCTTAAGCTTATTTTATTTTGGGTTGGTCACCTTGCCACCTTGAGAGATTTTGAGAAGCTCTCTCCATCTTCTTCAACCTTGATGAAGAACACGAAGAACACTTAAGCTCCGACGAAGAACGCCGCTACTCATTTTCGTAGCCGGTGTGTTTCCGAAGATCGATGACGCCGCTTCTTCGATCTTCTTCCCGTGTCAACGAAATGAGACGCCATTTCCTCCTCGAACTATCTCCGTTAGCTTACGAAGCTTCTCCAGCGACATACCTATTCGGACGCACCTCGACGTCCACAGAAACAATGTTCGATTTCCGCGACGCCCGACCTCCGTGACGCTAGTCTTCCATGGCATGATTGGCGTGCTCTTCACTTGAATCCAAGGTAGGGGATTGTTGATATTTTATTTATTTATTTTCCATTATTGATTCTAGAATGTCGAACTTCGAGGATAAAGGATTAAATGTTATTGTCTAACGAGAGGGGGGCCCTGACCGCACCAACATGGCTGAAACCCCCTCCTATGTTCATAATTGTTTCCTTGCGGATGGAACGGGATGGCGTGGTGCCGTTGCACCACGCGGGAATCGCACGGCAATTATTGTGTGGCGCCATCGCGCCGCGCCGTGGAAAGATATCCAAGAACGCGACGCCGTCGCATTGCGTCGAAGAAAGTCAAAGGCGCCACGGCCGGAGCGGGGTCGCGGTGGAGGGAAGCGATGTCGTCGCATCGCACCGGACGGCATAGGCCGCGGCCGGTTCTGGGCCGCGGCGGAGCAAGATGACCGGCGGCAGGCACCGGGCTGCCGGTGTCAGCGAAGGAAGGATCAGCCATCACCGGTCCTTGCTGGCGAAACCGTCCAGCCAGTGCGGGCCGGCCGGGCAGTGGTGACCGGGGGAATTAATTTCCCCCGGCCGAGTCTCAAAAGCGGCCCCAATTAAGGGGCCGCGGTTCTCAAAGGGGGGATTTTCCCCCTCGCACGCGGCACCCGAACGGCGCCCGGGCCGCGCCGCCATGCCGGTCCACGCTGCCGCGCCGGACCGCGCCGCCGCACCAGCCCACGCTGCCGCGCCGCCGGCCGGGCCGGGTTTTCTCGAGCCGGGCCGGGTCATCGGGCCTGGTCGTTGGGCCGGGTCGTCGGACCACTTTCGGTCAAATTCTCGTATCTTGGGCTACGACCTCCAAACGACCTGCCGTTAGCGGCAACGCGATCCTTGGATCGAGACGGTCGTTTCGGTATACTATACTCAAGGTGCATCTTCCTTTTCGGGAGCCTGCGTGGTTAAAACTCTATAGTTAAGCATGTTTGGCCTAGAGTAGTGATCAGGATGGGTGACCTCCTGGGAAGTTTCCCAGGGTGGGTGTGAGACGGAAAAAGTCAATAACTCTCAGACTGGGCGTCCGATTGACACGCCGTCTGTTGCGTTGAGTTCCTGTTGACGATACGGAACTTTTGGAATCCTCCGCCCGAGAATTGGATGCAGATGGATAGTGTCCGGGTTGGATCGCACCGAAATCCAACCGGGCCCCTGGAACGGAAAGCTGATATCTTTCAGACCAGACGTCCGTTTGACAAACCGTCAGCGGCGTTGGCGATCACGTTGAGTATCGGTCCCTATGAGTATACCCTATGGGAGTTCAGGGTACAGTTGAGATGCGGCCGGGTTGGGTCACTCACGAAACCAACTGGGCCCATAGGACGAAAATGCTAATAACTAAAAGACCGGGCGTCGGATTGACGCGCCGTCTGTTGCGTTGAGACCCCTATGTTGAGGCGGTCCTTTGAGATACTTCTTCGTGGGACTTTGAGATACTTGGAGTATCGACATGTAGCTCGTGGAGCAGACCCTCCCGGAGACGAGCATACGGAGTACGGAGACCGTGTAGCTGGCAGAGACCTGAAGACTGCTTGTCTGATTCGATTCGGAGTGACTTACGTAGCCTAGTGGAGAGCACTACTTTGTGAGGTGGCAGACCCACAGCGGAGGAGCACTACTATGTGAGGTGGAAGACCCGCGGTACTTGACAAGAGGAGTACCTCTGTAGGCTATGAGGGGGGAGCACTATTGTGTTTGAGTGGCAGACCCCGGCGGGAAGCACTATTGTGTGAGATGGAAGGCCCGCGGTACTCGATAGGAGGAGTACCTCAGCAGTCTTAGGTTAGTGAGCAGTACCTCAGAGTCATGACAGGACCACTGTACACTCCAGAGATGGAGCTCTTCAGCAGTTACGGTTTCAATAAATGAAAATCCTGGTTTGAGCTGAGACTTTTGACCTTTGTGTTTACCTCATGATTGGGATGGGTCACTTTATAACTTAGGTATATGTATGGGCATATACCTGGGTAGTGGTTATCCGTTGAATTCACAATACTTGTGTTTCCTCATGATTGAGATGGGTTACTTGATAACATAGGTATATGTATGGGAATATATCTAAGTAGAGGTTATCTGTTGAGATATTCTTGTGGTTATCCTTGTTGGTTTAGTGAGACCTTGAGTGTCTTGGGGTCCCTACTGAGTATCGTTATACTCACCCCTGCACGGGCTATGCCCACACCGTGTTGTGTTGGTTGCAGACGACGGACAGTGCTGACGGAGGCCAAGTGTTCGAGGACTGGATGGTACCCGGAGGTGGACTACACGACGAGTCGGTACCCAGAGGTGGACAACACGACGAGTCAGTACCCGGAGGTGGACTACGCGACGAGACGACTCACAGAGGAGGTTGACGGACGAGAGCGTGGAAGAGGCTATCTGTACCTACCCTTCAGGTAGGACCCGAGGAGGACGACCCAGGAGATGCTTCCCTCTTCTAGATGTTTGTCTTTTTGTTCAGTTGTAGTTGTACATTCTTTTTGGGTTTGTATTCTAGCCCATTTACTTTTCAGATTTTCTTTTGTACTTAGTGTTTTGTTTCCTCTTGTACTCTATGGTGCTTGTTTTCTTTTATAAAGGCAATGCCTTACCAATTATCGGGATTTTACGCCTTTGGTGCTAGTCGCCATCCCCTGGCCTATGGAAGGCGGGCTTGGGGTAGTCAGGGCACAAGCTCGAGGACGGGTCGTGACAACTGATATAAATGAGATAAAGTCAACATGCATGTGATATTATTGTTTTCATTAACCAAACTTCTTACCATAGTATAATGATACAAAATATCTTCCAAACATAGCACAATGATTCTTCCTGATCCCCATGGGTTATCTAATGGCCCCTAGAATCCTATCAAAGATCAAAGTGAATAGTATTTTCAAAATAAAACCACATCAAGTTAGGAAATTGGTGAAAAATACAAAATTTATCTACTAGACACTCATTAAGGTGAAAATTTCCAAAAATAGTCAGATAATCATCTCCAAATTATGTATCACCGTATAGAAAATTTAATGTAAAAAAATATACATCTCTCAAACCATATGAAATAAGTCGACCATATAACCACTATTAACCATCATCACATAAATGTATCAAAAATCAATCACACCTACCATCTTAATGTGGTTTATTCCATTTCCCTAGACCTCGGATATCTAGAACTACAAAAAATAGGTAATGGTTTAGTGTGATCTAAACATCCTTATAGGGTCTCACTGTGACTTATATAATCAATTCCATGACAAATAAGTCCTTTATTATATAAATTTATTTAAATCTAGGAATTGAATAAAAATTTATTTTTTGAATAAAAAATAAAACATTGAATTAAATCATGATTCCAAAAATGTTATATTAAATATAAATTAAAAAATTATTAAAGTAGTAATTTGTATAAAATAATTTTATAAATAAACTATCTTGGATAGAACAACTATATAATGAATGGAATGTAAAAACAACTAATAAAAATTTAATATCCACATATATATTTCCTATGTTGCATTAGTTATTGAAATATGGATCCGATCAACATAAAATTATTAATCAGGACTCAATTATGTGTGATCATGTGCATATGGTTAGGGAAATTAGACTAATAAATCAATACCTTATCGGGAAAATTCATTTCAAACAATGTTTAGAATGATTTTTCCACTTCAATCTATTTCTTGGAGTTTTGAGTCCTAACATTGTTATCTAAATCACCAACCAACTAATCAGTTTAATATGTTATTCAATTAATTAACCAATGAATAATGGTTAATTTATTCCGTTCAAATCAATTCCTCATTAATAGTTCAAATTCTCAATTTCATGTTCAAAGTGCCTTTTCAATTTAAATAAAAAAATCTTGAATTTTAAATAAATTTATGTGTTTCAAGTAATTTTTCACTTAAAGAAAACTTTATTAATTTTAAACATAATATTTTTTAATTAAATCATTTCCCATTTCAATCCACCATTTTTCTATAAATCGACCAAACAGTATCAATTCCACAGAAATTGATGTTTTAAATATTTCAATTCCATTTTTAAATAAAATGTCAAATCGCTACAAATAAATGATCAATATATCAATTGATAACTCATTACAGTACATTAAATTAAATTATTGTTTCAAATATATGGAAATTAATTATATAACAATCTAAATTTAATCTCTTGATGAAATAAATTCCTCTAATGGGAAACACCAAGGATGAGTGAATAAAATTAAGATCATGGAATCCACCCTAGAATCAATATCCATAAAAAGTATCCAATCAATAAAAAATGTGATTATTAACTTCTATAAACATTTATATAAATATTGGATAGAGAGAACATAAACTAAAGAAGAAATACTAGTAACATATCGAGATCATCCATTGGAACTTTGATTCATTTGAGGATATGTTGGCTGTTCCATGAGAGCCTCATAAATCAATGTAATTGTATTAGGGTTTACTAGGGTTTGTTATGAATCTTAAATTAGATTGATGATATTTTTTATAAAAACAATTGGTCATCAAAAATGTATTTGAATTGTTTCATTTATGATCTTTATGGTAAGAAGTATCCATGTCCACTAATTGTTTTCCCTTACTTGGATTATGTAAACGGTAGTTGGAATCATTGCGAAACAATCCCAGTGCCAAACTTGTGAAATCTCTTTGTCCAAGAATGAAAGGTTTGTGGTAGTGGCGTTACGTTTTAATGTGACTGTCCTACACCATCTTGTTCACTAATATTAGGGAAAACATTTTATTAAGTTAAACTATATGTTTTTCTTTAACTATGAAACAAGTATGCATAGTCCCCACAAATTCTAATTTTTTTTTAAAAAAAATTAAAAAATCCCCCCCAAACAAGACCCAAAAATGTTGGTAAAACAGTTTAATAAGTACATGAAAATGGTAAAGATATTTTTTAAAAAATTGACTTGTTTATCCCAATTCAAATGGAAATATCCAAAAAACTCATGCCACATAGTCGATACGTTTACATGACTATGAAAATCCCATCCTCCCCACATAATATTCATTATTTATATTAATATTAAAAAATCAAGGTGATTTGAAACATAAAATTTTAATACGGATTTTATTAATTAATTCAAGTTCCCAATGGATTTATGTAATGATAAATGTAAAGGTGGATTCACATAGTAATAAAAAAGTTGTACACTCAATGAAATGTTGAAATTTTATATTTCACTATTTCCAAATCAAACATTATTTAACAATATTATAACAAAATGTTATAGAATATTTAACATGAATTGTTGATCACTCAACAATTTTGTTATATAAAATGTTATTTTGGAAAATGGTTTGGAATTCCATAATGTGAAGATATTTTAATTTTGGAAGATTTCATGATCTAGGGTGTATAGTTAATGATAATTCATTTTACAGACCAATAATTAAAAAATGAATGTGTATTTTTAATATCAAATGAATTTTATCCTTAAATATCTTTTTTAAATAGAATTTAAACAAGACACACTATATAGATGTTTATTACATTTCAATACACAATATAATTTTAAATTCACAAAAAAATTATAAAAAAATAAAAATATCTGCTTTGAGAAGAAGAAACCTTCTCCATTTCCAGTTTAATTCATTTTTATCAATGATAGAAAAATGTTAATTTTTACCAACATTGATAAATAAGTAGAATAAGAATGAAATTATGATGTAATAAATGTTGACATTTATTTAGAAAGAATCATTTTTATTTGATCTTTTTTTGTGTTCATAATAGTTACCCCTAAATAATTATTAGAAAAGATACAAAAAAAATGTAACCCTATTTATTAATTTTCACATTAATAAAAAAATATAAACATATTTTTTGATATATTATAAATTTAATAAAAGTGTTATTTTAGAAAAAAAATAAAAATTAAATGTTTTAATAATGAATATTAAAAGGAAAAAATAATTATAAATAATACTGAGGATATTTTTATGTTTATCTCAGCTAAATGGATGATTTTTTTAACTGTACATATACAAATAGTCATAGGATATAAACTTCAATATGAAGGTGAATATAGTTTTCTTGTGGGAAACTATTATATATTGTTTATGTAAATGTATTTTTATACAAATTATTTCGTAAAAGATGATTAAAAACCGTTAATTGTAGAGACCTATTTAAAAATGTATTATCCAATATTCACCATATCTCAATATTGTATCCAACTTATGAGGTCAATGGTAGTTGAAAATAATAGTTGAGAAGCCTCAACATCGAGATAAAATTATCCATCAATTAAATTGTTAGTTCTAATATGAAGCACGTTTATCAGTTTTCATAAATTACTAATATATATATATATAATATTCATTACTTGATCCAATAAAGATAAAAACTATTCTTTGTTTACCATGATTATCTTATTATATACTTCCTCCACATGAGATTAATATACTCAAGATACTCTTAAATTAGGTTTTCAACAAGTGTATTTCTTTCATCTAACATAAAAATATATCCCTTTATGGTTTACTATAATTTTTCATCCTCCGTGCATCCCAATATTTTATGTAATATTTAAATACCAAGAAATGGAATTATTAATTAGATCCATTTTGTAAGAAAATATTAAATATTTATTAATTCATAATTTATCCCCTATAATGAATAAACTTTTATAATGTTATTCATAGCATATTTTAATTGTAAAATATATTTCATATTCCAAAACAATTTACATGAAATTTTAATATTTTGAAACAGTTTTTATGACATATTTTTCATTATAAATTTCTAAATCAATCCACACATATAAAAAATTATCTATATCTATATAAATACAATTTTATTTCAATTTTATTTCAACAAAAATAAATGAAAATTCATTTAATACTATGTTTTCTACATATTTCTATCTAGCATGAAATGGTTTATATATATAGCAAATTGGAAGGAATATAGTTACTCGAGAGGATAACAATGTGATATAATCTATTCTCTCTTCTATTTTTACCAATGTATGCATGCCGTCATCTATGATTTAGGTAATGAAATTGATATATATATATATATATATATTACTATACATGTGCATTAAATTTTGGGTCAGAATAATAATAATATTAGTCTAATGAACCCTAAAAAATATCTCAAATAATAACCTCATTAAACATATTTCCATCATATTTTATCCCTAAAAATGGACTAAGAATGATTAATAAATCAGTTACTAATTAGAAACTCAAAAAATATGGGTTATTAATGGAAAAATGTGAGTGGACTGAGATCTTATCTAACGATATCCTCTTTATATTATCTATCAAACATTTTTTATTTTACATCATGTATTTTAGTGGAATATGTTTAAATTTATTTTTAATTATTTATTTAAAAAACATTTTCTTATATATTTTTTAATTTTTATAATTATAAATATATTGCATACATATCAATATATGAACACAATTTTGAATCATCAGTATCACTAAACGTTTAATTATCTAGAACCTTAAATTATTGTGATGAAATATATATTTTATTTGTATAAAAAAGATCAAAATTGATAATTATTTTTTAATATTTTTATACAAATTTTATACAGTTTTAAATATGTTAAATTTTTAATGGAGGTGTCCCTAATCCCCTGTAATTATGCCACAATTGATGATAAATTTTTTCCAAATTTAAAAATAAATATATTCAGATTTAATTAAATAATAAAATATATTTGGAATCATATGATTGAAATCACAAGGTGGGATCTAAGATATACCATGATTTCTATGTCATTTTTTTAGTTTCACATAATTATTTAATTACCATGAATTTATATACAGATTTCAGATTCTGAATATTTTTTTCCCATTATTTAGTAACATTAAATAATATAAAATATATACACATTAAAATATACAATAAACACTTTATTTTTAATTAGGAAAATTATTAAAACATATACATAATACGAACATTGAGAATCACGACCATTGAGCATTATATATATTTCTAATGAAGACGTTATAAATAGTTCAGTAAAAAATGTATATTTTGGGAAATCGTTATTGAAAATTGATTCAAAATGGTTGAATTGTGGGATCATCTAGAATAATAATTCCCTATGAATCCCATTTATTTGGAAATGGAAAGGAGTTAGCATCACTAAGGTTCTCCCTTATCCAGGAATAAGTAAAAATATCAATAATTAATCCTTAGGAGGAATCATTTATAGAAGAAGTTAATGTTTGTGGAGATGACAAATACATTAATGTCTGACTTAGAAAGAAATTAATGTTCCACAAATTCACACCATACCTTACGGGATTATTCAATATCATTAATGGATTTTGTGTTTACTGTATATGTATTATTATTATGTAATTTATTTTCAAATATTTTGGGTACCTATTCAGCTAAAATATAGTTTTTAATATTTATTATAAAATTAGCTAAGGGTGAGATTTTTAATTTTTACATATCACAATAAATTATAATACAAACAATTTTTATCGTAATATAATTTTATTAAATAAAATAATATGATAAAATAAATACATGTCATAACAAAACAATTATTATATTTTTAGTAAAATATAAATGTTTTTTTTCACTAAAATTAATTAAAAAATTCGAATGAAATTTTATTTTCATATAATGGTGTATTGAAAAAAATATACATATTCGTAATTACAATTAAAAAAATTATAGAACCATAATTAATTTTACAATGTGTTAATAAATGGACAATTTAATAAAAATGTCCTTATAAATTATATGGATATTAAATACATTTTACATTTTATATATTAATAAATTTTGTGGAAAAATGGATGTAATTTTTGGAATCATCACATAAAAAATTGTAATGGTGTATTTTATGGTTCATAAAAAATAGGATATACTGGTGAAATAACGAAATACTATAAAAGTATCTCATTATAATAGTATATAAGCATCTATTTTTTTTGGTTAATAGAAGTTATATAGAAATTTTATTTCCACTTTTACTATATGATTACAATCACATTACTATTGAGGAAAAATACGAGTCAATTTTATAGAAAACAATACTACAGATTAAAACAACCTCCTCATCCCATTATAATAAAACCCTACAAAACCCCAGTTCAATAAACTTTATAATCTCTATAGATCAAAATAATTTTACCCAAATTACTCCCCAATTCACATAGAATTATTTATATATGATGGGATAACCAAAATACAATAATGTGTGTTTTTAAGGTGTATCATAAGTGTGTTCATGAAATAGAAAATGTATTATTCTCAACTAGATTATCATTAATTATTTTTTACTTATACAAGCTTGAATATATTCTGTCAATTCACATTTAATAAAATAAGTATTATTAATATAATAATATTTCATCATTGTAATCAAATATACTTTATTTTACCTTCATTAATTATATTATTAAATAAAAACATTTTTCATTTTATAGATTCCTCACCTCCTCCATGAACTGGGTGTTATATTTTTCATCACCAAATTAATAGCTGATTTTAATACACATATAATGTTAAAAACGAGATTAATATTAATATTGTATATTTTTGCCTATTATTTAGTATATAATTTTTTATATTGTTAAATAAAACCAAATATGATCTTCATGGTCAGAAAAAAATCATAAACAAACTACCCGAATAATGATAACATATATACTAGATGAATAATCCCTATTTGAGAAAGCATATCCACGTTTTTGACTCTATAAACTTATGTAATTACATTTAATTATTTCTTTTTCAATTTTGGTGTTATTGTGTAATGATACAATATTATTAAATAAATATATACTATTTTATAATGTGTATGAGATGGAACGTCGAGCATAAATGAACCATGAAATAATATTATTTAAATATGAGATTTATAAAATGGATGTTGAATTGGTGGTAATGAATAGTGTTAAACAAATTATAAAATATATAAAAATTTCATAATAAACAAATAATTATCGATTAATTCATAGAAAATAAGAATTCGATTTTTAATGAAGTCATTTTATTCATAAAAAGTATATTGTCTTCAAAAATGATATTTTTAAATTGATTGTTATAACGGATAATAAAAAAATTTCAATATTATTTAAATTGATGTTTATTTTAAAGGATAAAAAACAGAAAATACTATTTTGTAGTTGTTTTAATATGTGATACTCATATATTTATTAATAATAATTCATCTAAATTCATAGGAATTAATTTTATACTATAATTTATTTTAATAACATTTATCTACTTAAAATTCATTTTTATGAAAAATTTATTTTTAAACTAGTTTGTTGGATTAATTTGAAATTATATTACAATAATTATTCATCTTTAATAATGAAAATTTATTTATTTATTTTAGATCATTAGGTCCAAATTTGATAAATATTTCTCTTTAATTTTTATTCATTATGAGTAGTGATCATCGTAAATTTTTTAACGATGATAAACGAATCATGTGTTATCTATGTGTGAAAATAATGTGACAATGAAAACTATATTAATTTTAATAAAAAAGTATATTTCATTAATATTAGTAAAAATTACATATATATGAACTTCATTTTCCATTTGGTCATGATTTGGAAATTCATAATATTTTTTTTTAAACAAAAGATAAATATTTCATTTTCATAATTTTTTGACATTAAATATTTGTTATAATGATAAAAAGAAGAGATGTTCCATTATAAATAAATTTTTTAATATTAATTTTTTTATTTATCATGTAAAATTATATATTATTTTTAGTGATTATATAATTGAAGTAAATGTATAAGTAACTTTGATATAATATATATTCATTTAATAGAGAAATAAAATAAATGATCTTAAAAATATTAAAAGTAATTTAATTTGAATAAATTATTATATTCCATGATATTTTTATATAAAAATGAAAAATAATATAGTATTTAATGAATAATATTATAATTCCAATTTTTTCATAAGTTTTAAAACTAAAATTAATTGAATAGATTGAAAAATGATATAAATGGTTGTTATTATTTATAATATTTTACTAAATGAATCAAACATTCAAAAATACTATTTTGTTATAAAGTGTCGTTAATGGGTTTAAAATATAAAAAATGTTCTACTTACTTAAATATATTACTTTTACAGTAACTATATTGACTCCTAAAGAGTAATGACATCATTATCAAGGTATTTGTCAAAATTGGTTAACATGAGTTTAAAACAATAAGAAAATGGTGAATAAATTAGGTAAAATAATACAATTACTATTGAATGATAGTATCAGTATCTTACTCCAAATATATTATAATAATATCAATTTGGATCTATTTTAAAATGATAATTTATTTTTTATTACTTTAATTCATTAAATAATACTAATAATTTCTCTCCTCTCTCTTATAAAACATAACCTCCACTCATATTTTTTAAATATAAAAATATATTTTAAATGAAATTTACAGGATTAATACCTTAATATAATATATTCTTACATATTTTAATTATTATTTAGGTGATAATACCATCCTCAAATGGCTCTAGGTGAAAAGAAATTGAGGTTGCCCGAAGAAGAGGTATATCGTAGAACTGAATGTTTTTTTCTTATTATTATAACTCTTTAAATTATTATTTTAATATAATGAAAAAATAATAATATATTTCATATAATAACATGTTATTATGTCAATTTAAAAACTAATATATATCCTCTTTAATCAAATGAGAACCTAATGAGTCGTTCCTTTGTATTGAAGACTACCGCCACACGAATCGATCTAATCTATTTTCCTTCACTATATCCAATTGATAGTTATAGTTTCTAATTTAATTTATATATATGATATTAGTTAAATATTTTTAATTATTTAATTATAATATATCATCTATTTACATTTCCTTCTTTGCGTTGAAAAATTGTTTCATTGTTTGTGTGCACGTGTGGGCTATCACTACCACGAAGCAATACTGGTCATTTTCCATCACAAAATCACATGGATGATATATATATGGATATGACCATTTTAATATATAATATTTTATTCATTATATTGTTATAAATTTTTAGAGGTAAAAAATACTTACATTTGTTCAATCATGATCATTGAAAAATTTGAACATTACTCATGCGCGTTTACGAATTGTCCTCTCCATTATTGTAACATGGTTAATTTCTCATTACCATATTATGTGGTACGTTTTAAAATTTTAATTTCTATATAAACATGATTATTATTTAATTGTTACAAATATCTATTTTTTTTACAATGACCTCTTTTAGAAATTTTAACCTTTGAAGTCATTTTGGATATATGAGTCAAATGTCATCAAATCATCTAACATAAACCAAACTACATCAGTAATTGATTAGAATATTCTAAAATGAATAATTTTATTTATAAGGGTTATCAATAATGTAAATAATTAATTTTTGTTTTTTATTTTAGAATTTAAAAAACGTACATGATGATTCAGTGTCAATGTGAGATAATTTCCTTAAACAATGAACTTTTTATGTATCCCATCCAATGATTTTTCTTCCTTATATAAGATTTTCAAAAATATTCATTAAAATTAGAATATATGATTAATGGGTTTCTAAAAATCATTTTTAACATATCTAATATTATTGAAAATCATTCAAAATGTAATAGATTCATAGTTTTCTATAAGGGATACTATAATTTGAAACATTGTTTTAAATTTTTATAAGATTAATTATTCTTTTATTTTAAATTTGTGAACATATTAATAAAAAATATTTTATAGATGTTTTTTATTGAAAAAAATGATTTATAATGAAAATTTTGTGTCATTTTTTTATATATTACAATTTTTTTTCTAATGTAATCATTATAATTAATTTTCTTACATTCATTACAAAACAATATATATATATTTTAATTTATATAATGCAAATTACATTTCATGTATTCATAATAATTATTTGTTGTTTTGAATCGATTGTAATATAATTTTTTAAACCAAAAACCCCCTTCCTTTAGTCCTAGTCACATTGGAATTTATAATGGGTATTATTCGTAAAGTATATTTGTATATCAGAAAGTGTTATTCAAATGAGTTGAAACATGTTTTTCAAGGGTTTTATGATGAAACAATAAAATATTGTAATGTTTTATTCATGTTGTTGTCCTTGGAAATTGTTTATGATGATGTGTTAACGTGATATAAATGATTATTATGGCTAACCATGATATATCATATATTATGGGTTCTCTTAGATACCAATCAAATGAATTTGGTAATGAATATGTTCCTCAGATAATTATATTTGATATCGAATATATGGTTATTCCAATTCTAGGGCGTCTGTACGGTTTATATGGAGATGATTTCCCAAGTAACATACATTAGATCTATATAATTTATAATTAATATGTGTGGACATATTTTTTTATTTCAAAATTTAATCTAATAAATTTATTTTAATTGAATGATTATTCACTTTTGTGTAAAAAGGTTTTATTTTTAGAGACATTTTTTCATTGGTCCGATTCATTTTTGAGAAAAACACATGATTTTGATTTTTCTATTTAATTTTTTTTATAATTTATGTTATGAAAATTATTGTGAAAATATTATTTTTCCTATGTATGTTAACTATTTTATGATCTAAAGTATTTCGAATCCAAAATAATACTTCCTTTTTTATCTCAATGTTTCAAAATAGAGTATATTGGTTATATCATTCTTATTATATCCATTATTGATATTTTTTTGTAATCCGAAGTTTTTTTTAAAATAATAGGTTTAAGGGATGGGTGAGAAAAAATCATAAGTCAATTGAAATTTCACTATGATTATTCATAAAAACAAATACTATTTATTCATAACTCTGTTATACTATGAATTTGTTTTACTGGGTCAAATATCCAAATTGAAATTTCTGAATTTTTTGTGTAAGGTTTCTGACCTAATTAAATATATCAAAAAAAGAAAATTGTAATTATGAATAAAATAAATATAATTATTATTTAAAAAATGTACAATATTTATAATTATAAGTATGTTCCTTATAGTTTCTATTACATCATGGTTTAGAAAAAATTTGATATTTAGATGAATTAATAAGAGGTTATATTAAGATATATGTATTCCATCATGTTTTTTTTATGTTTGATAATAATTTCATTATCATATACACCCATTTTAATTTTTAAATTAATTGGATTTTAAGGTAATTAATGTTATTTTTGGAGAAATTTTATAGGTTGATATATATGTAACCATTAGGTTTAACATGAAGATTATTTCGAAATAATATTGATTAGTTTATTTCTTGTAAGAATAATGGTATAAGATAACCATTGGGGTAAAATTTTTGTTATTGATGATGTTATTAAGTTTATTTTTTATGATATTATGGTTAATGAATTATTGAATTGATATTGGTATTTTATTTTCAATAACTATTTTCATTTGATCATTAAAAAATATTATTAGTTTTTATTGTAGTTGATTTATATATATTAAAGACCATTTTTCAGTGTTAGTGGAAAAGGATGTTACAAAACAATATTATCCTTTCTTGACGATTTAATCATTTCAATCATGGAAAAAACATTTTATAATGACATTGATTTCTTTTTGAACATCCACATCTCTTACAAGAAACTATTCGATCAATCCATCATAATTAAAATTATTAAAAATTTATACAGGTTATAATATTTAAATTATTTTATTTAAAAATATAATCTCATACATCTCTTTTAGAAATGAAGATACCACCATGGAATTGAAAATTTCTATTATTTAGAAATTGACTTCATACTGGATGATAAATGTGATATCAAAATATTAAAAAAAATTCCATGATGTCTAGATTTAAGGTTTAAATTATTAATTGTTTCCTTATATATGAATCAAGATTGAATTTTTATTTAATTATATTATGTAAATTATAAATAATGTCAATTTTTTTTGGAATAAATTATTCATGAATAAGAAAGAAATTTTTAATGTATTATGAAGGAAACTAAATAAAGGATGAGTTTGTCAATTATATTTTGATGTATTAAAAATATATGATATTCATTAAACACTTTAATATTATTCTACATAATATTTTTTTAGTAATATTGAAACAGTAGTTATATATAATAAATACCATCTAAAAGTGGTGTTGTGAATATGTCACAATTTTTAGATATAGTAATATATGGAAATTTTTTAAAGTGGTAAATAAACCATTAGGATAAAATGGATTAGATATTAATGAATATATATTCCATTATAATTATTTTATTTTCTGGGAATATTAGATATATATAAAACCATAGGGGTTAAAATTTAATTTGAAGGATAATGATTTTTTATGATTCCCATCATATTTTTTGGAATTTTATTGGAATTATTTTAATATAGTTATAGTAAAATGGGAACCCATTGGTCAGGAGGTGAAATATCACATATGGCTTTGTCGTAGGGCTTGAACCCGCAACTGAAGGGTGAAAAGGGTGAGAAACCTTCCCCTAGACAATGTGATTTCCTAGTTAGAAGGAAATTACTTGAATAATATGAAACATATTGATTAATTATATGTTAGGAACAAATGTTTTATCATATAGATAGAACTGGGACTGAATGGTTATTTGGTTATTGTGTTTTATGTTATTTTATAAAAATATATCTATTTAGGTATCCTTATATGAATTCGTTAAATTGAAATATTTTTTGATAATTTGGGATTTAATTTCAGGAATAATGGTGAAATAATATTTTGGATGAATTGTAATTATTCATATTATTTATCAGAATAATTATTATATATTAGAGATTTTTAACTATGTTAAATAATTTATTGTACAGTTCATTAAAAAATATTGATTTTTTTTACGTATAGGTGAATAATTTATGTTGGGAGATCATGTGATCAAATTTTTTTGATATTCAAGTTTCAACATTAGTTTTAAATGATTTTTTGAAATGTAAATATAGTCTTTTATGAAATTATATATGTTGAACAATAATGATATTGTTGAATTTGGGAGAGGAATATATTATTTATTTATATGAATGTTCATTCATTTTCAGAATTATATAACAATAATATAATAATTTGGGTTTTGGTAAATTTTAAAATACATGAAATATATATTGTAATCATTTTACTGAATTATATGATCCGATAAAAGTAAATTTTAGGGAATCACGCATAATAATTCATCTTGAATTCTTTTATTTAGTATCAAGAGATTACATTAGGGAATAATTTGGTTAAATGATGAAATTATAGATAGATTGAAATAATATTTCATTATCTTCATTGTATATATGGTAATCTAATTCGTCGATTCTTACAAAAGGATATTGAATAAAAAATGTTATCTTTTTACATCAATTTTAATGGAATAAATTGTCTTTTCACACCTCCCTATATTATGGTATATGGTTATTTACATTCACATGATCATTCTATTTCTTTATATTAATTATCCCTCTCACATAGTATCATTATTTAGACATTATATTTTTCATCCATGCATATATTTTCACTTACTAGAAATGTTTTCAAATTTGTAATCCCTGTTATTCTAAATGACCTCTTTATTTCCATTTAACATTTTTCTATATGAAGTTCTATTGATGTTTATTATGATGTGGGATTTGAAAAAAACGCTAATTATAATAGTTAAAACGTTGTTTACTGAGACCAATTTTAAATTCAGAGGATGTATATTTTTAAAGGGTAGGAATATAACACCTTGATTTTTTCAATGAAGGAAAGTTTTTTCATAACTTGTAAAATGCCCAAATTATTTTTAAATAAATCATAGAATATTATATTATTGATATGATTATTATAACCTAGTTATTGAATTGGTGTGTATGTATAAGATCAACCACTTTATGAAATAAATATAATGTTTGTAAAAAATGAAATTTTATATTAATTATTAATATATAATAAATAAATGATTAGAAAAAATATATATTTAGAAAAAATATTTATTCGTCAAAAAATGGTATTTATTGATTTTTTGGGGGAATAATATAATTAATTTATAAAAAAATAAAAAATTATATTTGATAAAAATGAAATCATTTTTGAATTAGAATATCAAAATCATATTACGGTTAAATTTTGATATTTATATAAAAAGATGGATTTTCAATGAATTATAGAAAATATTGATTTATTATTAAAATATATATATTATATATATTTGAAATTTAATTTTATATTTTATATTTATTTTAATATTTTATTGGGTTATTTTTATTATGAATTATCAAAATTTAGTCTTTTGAATTTATTTTATTGTTGAATATTTAAAAAAAAATCAAACCTTTGTTCTTAAAAAAATGATTTTTCATCATGTTATTCAAATTTAAATTTAAATAAATTTTTGATAAATTTTTTATTTGAATAATGAAAAATTTATTTCGTATTTATAATAAAGAGGTTAATTTTTTTAAAATATTCCCCTCTTATTTTGAGTCACTCTAATTACTTATCATGGTAAATTTCTTTACCATGGTAATAGTAATGATTGATAATTATGGGTATAAATAATGTGATAAAGACCTTTACCATAAAATAATTGTTGAGAATATTTCATCCACAATCATAATTTATTATAATGTATAACATTTTCTTCTATTTTTCCAGGACTTATATTTTTATATTATTTTAGTTAATGAAAGTTAATGAATTTCTTTCTAATTGTTTTATTATCATAATTTTTTTTACAATTTGGATTATATAAAGTTAATTTTAGTTATAAATTTTAATTTGAAATATGATTTATTTCTATTTTTCACGATAATATATTTTAAATTTTTTTTTATGAAATTATTACCATAAATTCATCTATAACACTGATATAGCACTTATTCAATCAATATAAAAATAAAATAAATAATTTTTAAAAAGTTAAATTTAATTAGATTTGAATGAAGTATTATGCATCCTAATTTTGTAGATAATAATGAAATATTATATATTTATTATTTCTTTATATTCTCATTCCATTATTTTATAGTCGATTCAACAATCAAATTAAATTAATAGTTCCAAAATTGAAATTTATATTGTTTTATAATTAATAATAATTTATTAAATGATGAAAATCTCAAAAAAATCATAAGTTAATGTAGATGATTTACTTAATTTACAATAATATCATTTGTCTATTTATAGTCTTTTAGTGGTTTTATATTAACTATATTTTTCCTTCATGTATTAAAACATCATTATCATCATAATTATTAGAACGAGTAAACACGGGTTAAAGCAAAATCATAAGTGTGAAACATCACCTAATCTTCTATCATTCTTATTTTGTAAGATTATTTAGAGTCATATTAATAGTATCTTATAATAATATCAAATTGGATCCATTTAAAGATTAAAATTTGTATATTAGTTTAATAATATATGAAATTCAATGATTTCCCCACCCCTCTCTTATAAAAGGGAGCCCCATACCCTTCATTTTATTAATAATTCAAATACAATTTTAATCAATAAATACCTATCCAAATACCTTGATATAATAAATTAATAAATTATGGAGTTCTTTTTTTGATGAATACTAACATTATATGTCTTTTGGTAAAACTTAAATGAGGATGTCTAATGAATAAGTAGAGATTTTAATCAAATGTTGTAGTTTTATTTAAAATCATAAGACATTGAAATATAATTCACCAAATTATTATATAATAAAATTATTATTTTAAATAAACTAAAATATTTTTGTTTTAATAGAACAACCTATATCTATATCCTCTTCCATTAAACAGGAAAGAATCTGTCATTCATGTGCACGACAGACTACTCCATCACGAACCAATGTAATTCACTTTCCATAATTGTATCTCCGAAAAAGTAATAATGATTTATTTAATATCTAAATATGTTATTTATAAAAAAATGTATCATTATATAAATATAATATTTCAATTTTGTTTACCATTCAATCCCATAAAAAATAATAATGACATTGGTGTGCCTGTATATACTACCCCCTCCATAAAGAGAGGTGATTCATGTTCTATCACCTCCCCAAAAAGTTAAAATATAAAAAAATATTTATAAACATAAAATGGTAATTAATATCTAATTATAATTCCAATGTTAATTAAAATTCTAAACTTCATTCCATAATGATTAATTTGTAATGGATACATTATTCTTAGCTACGTTTAACATACTATGTCCATAGTTGTAACATTGTAATTTTTTATTATCACATACCATGGATGGTTTTGAACTTGTAATTAGTGTATAAATATTAGTCTAATTTAATTATTATTATTCTAGTTTTTATGGATTAATTTTTTCATTGACCATATCCATGCCACCAAAGTGATTTTGGATAAATGAGCAGAATATCAGCAAAACCTCTTACATAAACATAAGTGATTATATAATTTATAATAACATTGTAAAATTAATAATTAACATTAATAATTTTATCATTTCATTAGATAATATAATTAGGTTTATTATTATTCATGATAAATAATGCATCTGGTGAATCATACTCGATGCAATAGACTTTATTTTAATAATTATGTTTTCATGTTTCCCATTTAACACAATCCTTCTATTTCCATTTTTTTCTAATGTCTCAATAAAATTATGAATTATTCTAAAAATATTTTAAATATTATTTATGGCCATATTTAACATTTTTTAATGTGTCCCAAAAAAATTAATCTTTTAATGGTTCCCCTTAAGGGACACTATACATAAAAACCATAATTTAAAATTATCATATTTTTTATTCTAAATAAAACTCATCCTTGCCCAGAATCAAAAATATTATTTTATTGATTTTTTGTATGTAAATAAATTATTTATAAAAATAATTAGATACTAGTTATTAATATAATTGTTTTCTTAATAAATTGATTCTTTGTACTGAATATTTTGAATTCTATTACATATAAAGAGGAAAATATCCATTTTAATGTTAACAACAAACACGTCTTTTCCCGCCTCTATAACCATTTCTTAATATATATATTGCGTACAATAATTTACGATTTCATTAAATAAAAAACATCAACCCCGTTATTACTAGTAATTTTTTATTCATAATGGTTTTTTAAAAGAGTATAATGTTTCGATATCTGAAAGTGTTTTGCATGTGGGTTTAATGGTGCTTTTATGGGATTTAAGAAAAAAAATGAAGCATAACCATATTTTATTGATGATAAAATCCTTGTATGTATTTTTGTAATAATGGTGAGATATGTATAGATCATTATGATGAGTGATCTTGATATTTTTTAAACGATGGTTTCCCCAATATAATTCTCCAACACATTGAGTAATGATTATGTTATCCTAAAAATTATGTCGAAAGTTGAATGTATGGTGGTTCTAATAATAAGGGATCTATAATGGTCTTATAAATTTGATATCCCAAATTACATATATTTATTTTCATTTCATTCTAATTATTTTTCATATAAATAATTTGATTTAAAAATGGAATCCATTATTCCATTTATAATACAATGAATATTCCCATTTCGGGTAAAATAATGTTTCATAGGAGTTTTATTAGGGTTCATAATTTTTTATTAATAAATAATCAAGATTATGACTATTTCATTATGTTATAAAATAAAATATATGATTATAAAAAAATGGTAAGGAAAAAATTTTCATGTGATTGTAAATTATTTTTTGTTCAATGTTTATTTAGTTATAAAAAACATTGTTTTTGACCATATGTATTTATAATGGACAATCAAGTTTCTATCTTTTTATTATATCCCTTATTGAATTTTTTTTCAACATCCATAATTTTAAATTTATATTAATTTTTTAAGGATTGTTATGTTAAAAATAATAATTTTCAAAATAATGAATATTATTCATAAAATTAAAACATGTTTCTTTTTAAATTTTTTATATTGTAGGAAAAAAATGAAACTAAGCAGAAGATTCCAAAATATAATTTATGGGTTCATAATGATAGATTTATAACATAAATCTCGAAAATAAAAAATAAAATTGGAATATAAGTTAAAAAATTATAGTCTAAATACAATGGAATAGGTATTTTTAATGTCTAGGTCCATATATGGTCAGAAAAAATAATAGGTACTGATAAGATAATGTGAACATTGTAGTATGTAAGAACATTAATGAGTAGTTATAAATAATTATAATATCATTATAAAATGATTATAAAAATAGTAAATTATAATAATAAATAACATATACCTTAAATTCTTTTTATGTGTGTATTGAATATATTTAATTTAATTATTTAGGAGGTTAGTTGAGCGTTCCAAAAGATTAAAGTCAAATGTTATGAGATCTTGTGAACCACCAACATGACATTTGGGTTACACATTTACTTAATTTTTCAACCATTTCCTTTATCAAATTCTCATTTACTTCTTCCATATTATATATACATATTATATATATAACTAGTTTTATTAAAATTTATATTTTGAGAATAATATATGTTTTTTGTTACAATATAAATATATTTATAAAACCCCATTTAAAGGAAACTTATTTATTTTTTTCCACTACTAATGTACCACTCCGTATAATTATTTTTACCATCTATGGTTTATTTATACAACCAATTTTAATTTTAGTTTTTTTAAAAATATGGTATTTTGGAAAATATAATTCACTTACCCATTTTATAATCTCATTATATTTTTTCTTAAAACCCCACTCAAGAGGGTCATTTTCAAACATACTTATACACTTTGTTTTGATGCATTCAGATCACTTGATATTCCTTTTTCATTATTTATTTACTATTATTTATTTAAGAACATCTAAAATTATTTGATACATTCTTTCATTGGAATCATTTTTATAGTACATTTGGTTTTGCAATTAGATTAGATTATTTGACCCATCACCTTTTCATGGGGTTTTCATATAAGTATTCCCTATCAATTTTTTAATTATTTAAAAACCATATACATGAACATTATTAGGTTAGAATACCCAAAGTAACACAAGAGTGGGGGAATTGTGTTTTTAAAAAAAATATCCACATTTCTGGATTTTGACACCCACATTGATTTATATTAATATGAAGTGATTTTCATCTATATAAAAATTAGTATAGAATAAATAAAAATAATGATCAAATATTTTCATAGAGGTTTTGGCCCAAAAGATCCTTTAATTGACTCTACTAACAACTCTATATATGAGCTTGCTAAATTTCACTAGAATTTTCATCTTATCACAAGACCAATAATCAAAAACTGAGTGTAGGCGGTGGAATCCTTTTAAGAAATACTAAAAACAATATAATCTGGTTTATTAACTGAGAACTAGTTATCCACAACTTAGATCTAGAAGTTGATACTCCTCCAAAATTGAGTACGAAAAGTTGAAACTCCAATGAATAAGAATAATTTTATTTGAACAGTTCCGGTTGATCATAATAGTTTCAGTAGCTAACAACAGACAAATGATAGATCATATTCCTTATAAAATAGTTTTTCCTAGAATTAAATAGTCTAAAGTGATACTTTTTGAACAATGATCATTAATAAGTTATCAGTAATAACTGTAATAAAATTATTACAATAGCAAATGATTGAACATGTATATCTCCAAAGTGTAGAATCTTTTTGAATCGATCATTTATTTCAGAAGCATCGTAAAAGATAATCTCAATAATACAGTCACATATGTTAATCACTTATCTCACAAATATATATTTTTTAAGAGATACATTGAAAGAATAAATAGAAGAGAAAACCTGATTCGGTATTCTAGATCCAAAATAATGGCATAAATAATCGAGGTAATTCAAATTCTAATTTACCAGGGGAGTCATAGACTCCCTTAGAAATAGGAGTGATTTCATTTTATGAACACGGTTCTTTGAAACAATAAAAATGATCCTTGAATCACTCTTCTATTATGATTTGATCGTTGAATTAATGTTGTATTGAAAACATGGCTAGAAAAACATCACCGTTGAGAATACAGAATTGGGTTGATATGAATAGCATAGGGTTACTTTGTGTAGCATATGGTTTCTATGCATAGTATATGGTTCATATCCATAACATAGGGTTCCCTTTCATAGTGTATGGTTCCTTTCTGTAGCGTATAGTTACATTGTATATCATGGGGATGATAATCCATATAGTAATCTGTGTCACCATAAAATATAGAACATATCATTAATTAACCATACGTTTAACTTTTTGATACATAAGGTATTAAAAATAAATCCAAACTCCAAGATAGAATTACAGATCCATATATTTGGAAATTCTATTAACATAAGTATGTTTATCCAAATGAATTTTCTTTGGGTAATGTAGGATTCATACCATACTCAGCTGTTTCAGTTATCCGCATAACATATGGTTGATGTACCAGAAAATATCTTTCAGAACATACATATGAAAATAGTGTTTCTAGATTCATTCTTTTAATGATAAATTCCATAAAACATAACATATATTCTAATACTAATCACTCAAAAAAAACATCATTATAATATAATCAAGCGTATAATTGGACATCAAAATCATCATAAATTATAGAGTATATTTCATGCAATACACTTCCAAAAATTTCACCTTATTGATAATCATAAAACCGAAAACATAATCCCAAAAAAACATAAATTGAATTTAGGATTTTTAAATGTATAAAAATTGACATTGAAAATACTTTGATATTTTTATTTCAAATTATTACTTTATTAAATAAAAATATATACATTTAAATTAAATATTATGTAAATTAAATATTTTCTCTCTTGAAATGTAGTAGTTTGTAAATATTCTCCAAAACGGATATTAATTGATATTATACCTTCTCCCATTATACCCCTTATAAATTATCTTCCCTATTTTGATTTAAAAATATAGTTTGGAAGAATATGTAATATAAAAAACTTTTAATATAGAAATAAAAAATAGATTGTTAAAAATATTGGATTAAGAGAAAAAAATCTAGGATTAGAAGTTTAATCATTGAACTAAAATAAATGATTCCATAAAAAATAATAATAATGTATATTTAAGTTAAAACAAAATCAATTCTTTGAAAAGATAGAGTAAAATACAAAATCAATCAAATAGTCATCAAAATTAGGGGCTTTGATCTGAAATTTTTGGGATAGAGGGTTGTTTAGGATTAGAATGAGCTTGAACTAAAATTCTAATATCAAGTAGATCCAAAATAAGTCTATATATATAGTTGTTGAATACTTCTTACAATTTACGACTTAACTTCTTTGAATCCTTTCCACCCTAATAATTAAAATCCACATTTAATTTTAGAAAATAATTCACATATTTTTCTAATAGGATGAAATAGGTCAACTATCATTGATATGAGGACCATTGGCCCCATCTAGGATTCATTTGAAGTCAGTTGACATATCTAATGTCATTGATTTTCTAACAGAACATATAAATTTTTTTTATCACTCTAAATATTGTGTATTCTGTCCTTGATCACATCCAGTATATATGTAATATCTTCCATCATTATGAGCAGTTTTTGTGGTGTCTGTTGAGAAGAGGTGGATGCTCTATTGGTTTCGTTGAGAGACTAAAGTTCTCTGCCAATAATAATCTTTAACTAATCAATCTACGTCGTTCTAACATACTCATCCTTTAATGATCATATTTACATTGTCATTTTGGCCATAATTTCATTATGTTGTCCAGAAAAATGATATTTCCATTGAATTCCCTTAATTGAAGCTTTTGAACATCAATCTATTATCTACGAAATGATGTAACTCTTCATTATTAAAAATATTTCATCATAAAATCTATCTCCTCTCGTGGAAATTAGTTTAGATCCAATAATTTATTTTATATTGTAAAAAATGATTTATTAGAAGAATTAAAAGATTCAGGAGATATTGTTTCGTGGTCATGAATAGCTTCCATGCAATGAACATCAATTAAGGAAAAACATTGATCTTCACCAACATGTGGTCTCTCTCTTAATGAAGAACTTCTAGAAACAAAGGAATCATGAAAAATAATAGTTTCTATAATGGGGACATTTTCACTGATAAGTTCATGGATTTGAGATTCTTACTCAACTTTCTCACACACTAGATTCTCTTGCTCACCCCCAAAAGATAGATCAACTATATTCTCAAGAAAATTGAATAAAATTATACATTTTTTTCTGAAAAATAGATTCATATATCTTAGATGCTTCTTCATATGCATCATGCCTCTATATAACATAGTCAACTTAATGAATCATCTTTTTTCACCTAACGATCTTTCAATAACCTCTTCTATTGTTCTGCAACACGTAGAAAAAACTATTTCATGAATTACTCCAAATAAAACCAATGCCATTCAAAGTTACCAAATTAAATGTGTTTCAATGGTGGGAAGGTATACCAAACAACATGATTACAATATTTTCATTCCATCATAACTAACTGAAATGATCCTTCTAAAGGTATAATATCCCATATTCACATCCTCATGGAATCAATTTTAATATATTTTATCCTAATATGATATAAATTAATAATAAATTTTTATAGAAGATAAAACATGAAATACATATCTTGTTAAAGGACATTCTCAAGCCATATCGTACTAGGGAAAATCTAAAACTGTATAACTTCAACAACACTTGATGGTCAAGAGAATGTTCTTTTTTAATACCTTTTTGATATTTCTTGTTCCAAAAAATCAAAACATAATTTCCTAAGGCGAATTACTTCTGTTACAGATATTCCTAAAATCAAATTTAAAATCCCCCATTTTAAAACAATGAAGCTTATAATCCATCCCCACAAAAGACAAAAAAACTCAGATTCACTAATCATAGAGGCAATGGTGTCTCCTTTGAATTTATGAGAAAATAAATAATTTTAAATAAATTCCTTTAATTATATTTCAGATATCATTTGAATGTTATCTTCTCCAAATATGAAAATCAATCCTTCAAATCACATAACATTATTAAGAATAGAATTTGTAGAATATAAATATACAAAATTAATTACCTTTCCCTGCAACACCTTGCGTGCATTCCTTAAAGAATAATAATGGATTTCCATCTCATAATCTATTGATTTTTGTGAGGTTTCAATCTATGAATATTTTCAGACTCAAAGGATTAAATGATTAGATTTTTGGGGCCCAGGAATCGAAAGAGAAAGAGAAAGAGAGGTACTTTAATAACTGAGAGATTATTTAGGATTGTATAATGAGAGTGGGAGAATAAAAACATTTTTTTCAAACTGACTTTGGATGTTCTCATTATGTTTTTAATTTTGGAAAGGAAAATACAATATAATTTAAATGAAATTTCATTAAAAAAATTTAAAATCTGATTAAATAAAAGTAACTATTTAAAACAAACAGATTAGAAACATAGAGAATGTAAATATTTAATAAATTGAGAGATTAATAAATCTTACCCAAATAAAAACTGAGATATTAGAAATAAATTAATAAACAATAATATAATCTAAGATATTCCTAACTCTCCCTTAAAAAATCAAAAATATCATAAGGAAGTGTTTTAGTATAAATATCTACTAATTGGTATTAATTATCACTAAATTATATATATATATATATATATATATATATATATCGATTTTATGGACATGATCTCTTTGAAAATGATGTCTTATACTAATGTTCTTAGTCCTAGAATGACTTAAAATATTATTCGTAATATTTATAGAACTATTTTTATCACATAATGTTTGTATACTATTAAATATTTGTCCAAATTATAGTATAATTTTATTCATCAACAATACTTGTGCACAACAACATCTAGCAAACATATATTATTCCTTATAGGTGGACATGGCCACAATGTGTTGTTTTCTTAATGACCATGAAACTAATGAGTTTCGTAAAAAGTTATAGGTTCTTGAGGACCTTTTTATATCTAATTTACATCCTCCAAAGTCATACTATGAATATGAAATCAATTTCAAATCAGATGTTTTGTGGTAATGATGAGTTTTAAAAAAATGTTCCTCTTAAATATCTAAATATTCTATTTACAGTAGTAAGACGGTACTGCTTTTCATTTGATTAAAATCTTCCACAAATACATACATAAAACATAGTGTCTAGTATAGTAATAGTAATTTATAACAATCTACCAATCATAACATTGTATAACTTTTTGTCAAATGGTTTTCCATCTATATCCATATAAGGATTTATGTTGGTACACATTGGAGTTGTATATGTCTTGTTGATCTCAAGTCCAATTTTTTTTAATAAATCAATAATATACATGGGTTGATTTTAAAAATTCCAAACTTTTTTGGTAAATATGAAATCTTAAAATGAAATTTAGTTCTCACATCATACCCATTTCATATTCTTTTTTCATTAAATTTGAAAAATAATGAAAAATATTTTTATTAGTTGAACAAAATATAACATCACCAACATAAATTCAATTTAATAAAATATTAGAACAAGTTGTTTTCTTAAAACATGTTGCATCTTCCAATCCAAAGGTAAATTTATTTTTCAATAGAAACCAACTTGGTATTTTGTACCATGCTCTATGTGATAGTTTAAAGCTAGAGAGTGCTTTAGTATGTTTAGAAACCTAATTTTTTTCTTGAGAATTTTTAAAACCACATGTTTGTTCAACATAAACATCCTCCATTAAATAAACACAAAAAAATGAAGACTTAACATCCATATGATATAATTTAAAATTCATTTGGGTTGCATTAGATAAAAGTATTATAATGGATTATAATATATCTACATGGGAAAAATGTCTCATCATAATCTATAACTTCATCCGGATAAAAACCTATAGCTACTAATGTAGTTTTTTTTGTTTATGTTCTCTTGATCAATTATTTATTTTGGATGACCCACATTGTTCTTAAAACTAGATAATTAGTTAGTCTCTCTACTAGGTTCCAAACTTCATTATGTTCGAAATGGTTTTGCGCTTCTGGAATTGGTAATATCCAACTCACCTCTTCTATGGCTTATTTAATTGTTTTAGTCTTTAACATAGACTGAAAGGTAAACAATTCAGCTAGGTTTCATACTTTTCATCTAGTACTAATTCTAATTTCTAGGTCTCCTACAACAATTAATAAAGGATGGTTCTTTAGAGATCTCGATGTCAAATGGAAGAAAATATAAAGTTCATCAGTATCTTGTTCTTATGAACTAGACTAAATTTTATTAATATCATTTAAAAAATAATTTTTAATGGTTTTAAGTGACATGTTATCAAAATCATCTATAACTTCTTCATTTTAATCTTTCTTTTTAATAAATGGGTCATTTTCATCAAATATCACATTAACTTGTTCTTCAACAATACTTGATATTTTATTACATACTAAATAAGATTTAGAGTTTGTAGAATATCCCAATAATATTTATTCAAATTCTTTTGGATCGAACTTACCATGGTTGTTCTTAGTATAAAAGATATAAATCATTCATCATAAAATATTGTTGCACTTAACTTTGGGTTTTTTCTATTCCAATGTTCATAAGGTGTCTTTTATTAAATATTCCTTATTAAAACTCTATTGATTATATAACAGGATGTTCTTAAAACTTCTTCACAAAAATAGGTAGGAAGAAATTAATCAGTCAGCATAGTCCTTTCCACTCCATTAATAGTCCAATTTCTCAATTCAATAATTCCATTTTATTGAGGTGTTCTGAGTGAAAATAAGCTTTGTTTAGAACCAAAATTTGAGAAAAAAGAATTGAATTATTTATTCTAAAATTCTCCACCATGATCATTTCAAAATTAAATTATTTTAAAACCATTTTCATTTTTAGGAATTCTAAAAAACATTTAGAAATTGTGAAAACGTCAATTTTGTGTTTTAGAAAATAAACCAAAGTAAATCTAGAGTAATCATCTACTAAAACATAAACGTATAATTTTACATACAAAAATGACACCCTTGACTATCCAAAATGTTCGATATAGATATGTTTTAAAAGATTAGGTGTAGCATTTTTATGAGATTGGAAATATTATTTGTGATGCTATCAAATTTTTCATGCATCATATAACATGTCATTGTCAAATATGAGACATGGAAATTCAGAAACAATTTTTTTATTTGTTAATTTATGTAATGAATATATATTAAACTTTCCAAATATTCTATTCTAAATCCATGAATCATTTTTCTTTCTACTTAATCAATTTATATTCTTTTTACATAATTAATTTATATACAAAGTATACAAGTTATATGCTTTAGGTTCTCTAAATTTAAGTAACTTATCATTAAATAGAGGGAAGGAATGTTTTGGAAAATCATCATAAAAAACATTATCCAAAAGTTGAGAGATACATATCTGATTTTTCATTATCCCTTTCATATAAAATGATTTATTTATTGAGAAAGGTTGTGGATCTCCCACATTTTCTACTACCATTATTTTTTTGTGTGAATTAACATCAAAAGTGAAAATACATCCATCAGATAGTGTTCATCTATGATAGTTTGAGGGATCTCCAATCATATTCCTATAATATCCATTTTCCAAAAACCATATAGGATTTTTGTTAATGAGGAATGTTTCCGAAAAAATTATTTAAATCATTTTTTGTTTTTTTAACCATATTTTCATGGTTCCAGCAGTATTATCTTGCAATGATTTATGAATCTATATTTTTATTATGCTTCCAAAACATATATTTCTTTCTTCAGAAAAACATTTAGAAAAAAACATATATTTTAATACCACTAATTTTAAGTTTTTTTAAATTGAACTTATTTGCCACATGGAAATTTGTTCCAAAATTATATCATCATACATTTATAGAATTAGGAACATAATATTTTTTATACACTTTTGATTATTCACCCTTATATAGTATTCAAAACATTTTTCTTTAAATTAAAAAATTTTAAATAATTTCATTTAATGTATTTTCTCCATTAGTAATATCAAGTGAAACACACATATAAGATTCTACTTCCTCATGTAGTATCATTAACAGATTTTAATAATTAGAACAGTTCGTAGTATATGAGTTGAAATTTTTCCATCAACCCTTGATATTGTTTAAATATATTGTCTCTTTCACCTAAAATATCAATGTAATTTTTTTTCAATGATTTATGTTTCATTAATATGGAATCAAAATTATATTCTACCATAGAACACTAGGCTTCCGATTTATAATTTGAGAAACTACTATTATCCGAATCAGATGTGTAATTTGTTTGTACCTTTTCCTCTTCAGCCATAATAAACATGTTGGATTTTAGGTTTGTTATCCTTATCTGAATAAAATTTTTAAGGGATTATGGATTCATTAGGTAAAATACATGTGTCATTAATATCTCTTTGTTTGTTCTCATAATAAACATTCTTTTGATATCTATTCTCTTGAATTTTTTTTCATTTAGCTGAATATAACCATGTCTGATATGACTACATTTTAGGCATTCATAACTTCTAACATATATTTTTTATTTTTTATCCTTCATATAGGATTTCATGAGTAAAAATTTCTTCTTAGAAAACATTATGAACATTCAATCTAGTTGAGCTAGTTCCATTTCAAAATCATATTATTCTAAAATCTTCTCTATTTTTACTTCTTGCTTTGATCATATAATATGTTTTTAGTATTTCAATTTAAGAGATGTATTTTTTTTATTCACTATAATATTATGATCTTCAACTTCATCCTATATTTTTCATCACAAATCATTAGTTTCCCAATTATTTATTTCATTAATAGATATTTGATAGGGGATGATTAATGAATAGCCGCACATATTCCATTCCATTTTGAAGTTAGTACTGAGTGTAATTTCAAAGCATGATCAGATTATTTGATTGGTTATCCTAATTATATAATACTGTTTATAATTTCTATAAGCATTACATTCATCTATGTGATTCATTCACAATCAAATATTTTAGATCAATCATATTTTATCTAGATGTTTCATATGTCATCTGTCTAGAATTATTTGTTCCTTCATAAGAAACTAAAATATTTATCAAAATTAAAAAGGGGGTGGGACATTATGATAGATGATTGAACTCATCTTGTACATGAACATGTATAATTGAATTCACTGCTTCACAATTGATATCACATTAAGATTCTAATGTAGCATCCCATGTTTCTAGTTTTTAGGAATATTATAAAGAGTAATGATTTTAAGTATACTCTAAATCCAATATACTATAGATGGATAATCATAATATATTTCAAAAACCCATAATTTTCTAAATGAAAATATAGAGGATGTAAAATTGACATTATTTAACTTGTATATAACACTTTAATCTTTCAATAGGGATTATAAATTTCATATTTCTATACATTTATAAAAATATTGCCCTCTAATCCTAATTTTTAGGTCATAATATACAATGTAACAGAAGATAGGGTGAATTGTTTCTTTTCAAAATTGTTCCAAATTTATATATTTCGACACCCACTCTGATTTATGTGGATATGTTTCATTTTTCATCTGTATGAAAATATGTTGTGAATAAACTAAAATAAAGAACACAACATCTTATAATGGTTCATTTAACAAAGATACCATAGTCCACTCTACCCATAACTCGCTCTATAATATTGATAAATTTCTTTAGAATTGTCCTCCTATCATAAGATAAATGATCAACAAATACATGCTTGTAATTGAATCCTTTACAAGAAGGGGAAAAAGTTATATAGTTCCTTAACTGAAAAATATTTATCCATGGCTTAGACCAATAAGCTAATACACATCCACAACCTAGTACATGCAGTGAAAAAAAAATTAAAAGAAATTGAATGGAGAGGTTCTGGTTCATATTCAGTGTTCTAGCAGCAAGAAACTGACTAATGATAGATCTTCTTCTTAAAAAAATATTATCTTCACGAATAGAAACGTCTAATGTGATCCTTATTGAGAAAAAGATCTTCAATAATGTAGCAACATAAAAACAATAGTAATCTAACAATGGTAAATGATTTAAAATGTTTGTATTCAAATTTAACTTATTTCCAAATCAATCATTTTTGGCAATAGCACTACAAACGATAATTTCAATAAAATAGTCGCATATGTATGTTTCTTGTCACACACAAATATCATTTTTGAAGAAAAACTATGGAGTAATATATATAATAGAAAACACACATTATTATTCCAGATCTGGAAGAATTTCCTAATTGATCATGGAAATTCATATTCCAATCGTCCATGAGAATCATAACATCCCTAAGAAATAATATTGATTTTCTATCATGAAAATAGTTCTTTGAAAAAATCAAAAATATCTTCGAATTGGTATTTATTTATGACTTGACCATTTCTAAAATATTGGATTGAAAACATTTATTGAAAAAAAATCACAATTGGGAACACACTATATGGTTGTTATTCATAGCATAGGGTTCCTTTGGGTAGCATCAGATTCCATTACGTAGCGTAGGGTTACATTGCACAGTGAGGATTCCATTGTGTAGCGGATGGTTTCTTTGTATAGAATAGGGTTCCTTTTTGTAGTATACTAATGATAATCCACATGTTTCTCCCCAAACATATAATTGATTAACCATATAATACAATTTTCCACACGTAGTGTATGAACAATAAATCCATAATCCAATGTTGGGATGATGATCGATACATTTCAAGATTCTCCAAACGTAAGGATGTTGATCAAAAGGAAAACTATTTTAGCATAATTCTGGTTTGATACCATATACATGCATTTTTAGGTACCTTTTGAGGTTTTTATATACCTTTGTTTTCGATTTGTGGTTTGCGGTGCGTTTGGGTGAGTTTTATTAAAAAACTAACGAACGTTGGGATGTGCACATTTTGTGAACTGTTTGAAAAAATGTTCCCCTAAAATGATCTAACCATTCAAACCTGTACATATAGGTCCATACTATTGGGGCAAGTTTTCCCCTAATAGAGTTTTCATTCCCTTGAAACTCTGTGTACAGGTTCAATTTTCCAAAATTTAAATTTTATAACACCCTAATCCTTGAGACTATGTTATTTCGAACTTGGATCGACCTTAAAAATATTTTAGGTGATCCAAGAGATTTCCAGAGGGATTATAAGCTGATTCGAACCCCAATATTTGATAGAAAAAGTCTGAAGTGAAGATCCACGATCTTCTTGGTAAGTGGATTTAATCATGTTACTTTTCCTATTATTTCCTATATCATTCCATGATATTTTCATTGAATATTTCAACCATTTACAAGGATCTAAACCTATGAGTTGAGATCTAGATCATGTATTCTGGATACATAACTAGATTTTCTAGATCTTGAATCCTTTGATCTTAATTTTGGGTTTAGGGATTTAGATCCGGATCTAGATTGATGATGTTGTGCCGCTCAGATATCGGGAATTCATGTTTAGATAACATCATAAAATTAACAAAGGTATGTGGTTAAAATCGAATACCAATAGTCATGGATTTGATATGTTTATTTTAGTTTATTTATTTTCTAGCTTCCCATGATAACCGATTTACTAAGTAATGGTAATTAGGAATATATATTTGACTTGTGAATGCCTTGGTGATTAATTGATTATTGAATCAAAAATTAAATAAGTGTTTGGCCAAATAAATATTTCTTTTGGTGATTTGTTGTGGGTTAAGCTATTGTAATTGAGATATTGACTTGGTTGTGTTAAGATAATTAATTCTAGAGAAGTAATTTAGTCCCAAGATGTTGATCAATGATATCAAATTGTGAGAATTAATTATGTAATGGTGAGAATTGATATATATAATTAATTGTGATGAAATAATTATGGAATCAAGATTGTGTTGATTGATAAATTAATTGATAAATTAATTAATGGGTTCTGTTATTACTAAATTGATGAGTTAACTAATGGACATTAAAATGTTTAATTAATACCAGTACTAGTAATTGAATGATGTGAACAATTATTGTGAATTTAATGATGATTAAATGGATGATATTTTTTGTTGTTGTGAAACATGGCGTTCAAGACAGATTAAAAGTTAGGACAAGGACATGAAGTTTCTCACCAATAGTAATCCAAGCTTGTGATTTTGTGGTGATATTCAAGAATAACTACACCGAATGAGATTTGGGGTTCATGAAATGTCATTAAACACCAAATTAATCATAGTAATGAGTGCAGATTAAAATGGGAAACATGAATTGAAATTGGGCATAATGTGATTATTAAAGATTAAAAGAAAACATGGTAAATTTTTAATAAATCATTGTATTTATTTATTAATAAATTTTCATATAATATGTTTTTAAATTCCTTATTTTAGACGTTTTTTGTGGTTGCCTACTGATTTGTACTCACACACTATTTGGGCCTCTTGATCTACACCCAGGAAGAATTTTTTGTTGTATGAAAAGGTGAGGGAGAGGAACTGGGATATCATTCTTTTTGTGATTGGAGAAAGGGAGAGGTAACCAAATGTGGTTCATGATATGGTTTAGAGTCATTGTGTGTTTACTTAAAGTTGCATCGTAAACACTTGACACATGCATTATCATAGAATGGTTTACCTTTCAGTCGAGTATTGTATTTCCTTGTTATGACTATATTACGACATAGTATTATTTTGGTCATTTATACACTTATTCATTTGGTAATTTTTGTTTTCTATTGTTGGTGTTTTATTCTGATAAAAGAGGGTATATTCTCCCCAAGACTGACTTACCATACCCTCACTACTAGTTTTCACCTTCTAGTGTACATGTAGGTATTCATGGGGGAATGAGGAAAACTGGATTAGGGCACCATTTTGTGGAACCCTGGTTGGGACATCACAAAGTGTTATGAATGGAGTTTTCTTATCTTTCCTATTATTGTTCCTTACTGTTTGGGGAATGATGGGAAAGAGAATAAGAAGTGTCAAGGATAGTTAATAAACTCATGAATGGGAGTGGTAAACCCATGTATTGGGGAAAATACAAGTTCTCAAGGTGGGATTGTTGTGATTGTTGTTTTCTATTACAATTGGATATTATTTCACCTTGGGAGACACACTTCTAGTTTGATGTGATATTTGTTTTAAAAATTGTTGAATTTTGATTCGTGGCATAATGTGGCATGATAGGTGAGTATTAATGCATCATTCTAGGTACTCATGTTTTTTGTGACATGTATTATTCATGGCACTCATAGGAAAATGGGTAATCGGTATGTTTTTGAACATGATCAGTTTTCCATGTTGCGATATTGAAATAATGATGAAATGTAAATACCCATAAATTTCAAAGAATTTTTTTTAATTTATTTGGAATTTTACGAGTCCATAGTTTCTAATGGCGTCGGATTCCAAGGACCGGTGTGGCCAGAATCAATTTCTGATTTTTTTTAGGGTACGTTCAGCGAACGTACGTGCGAATTTTTATATCTTTTTAACTGATGCTCGGAATTGAAATTTGAGGACACCAATGAACTCGCAGTACCAGTACTCACTTAAGGGGACCTTTACCGCAATTTCATTTGACCAGGAGGAGAAAATAATTTTTGGAGATTCATTAAAAAATAATAAAAATTATGTGTACATAATTTTTATTTGATGGTGGTTATTTCTTCCAAAGAGGAGTCGGATGTGGGGCCAACACCCCACATAACCTCCCATTAGAGGATAATGGTGGTGGGGCCCACACAATCCCTAAACCCTTCAACTCTCCTTTTTGAACTCTTCACCCCCCCATTTTTTGAAACTCTTGGATTTCCCATGAATTAATGGGGCCACCTCTTCTCTCATAAATTCTTCCAACCCAAATAATTAATGCATACTTTAATTAACATGGGTATCAACAATTATTTTTGAATTGTTTTGAATTTCATTGAAATTATAATATAATGGGAATCCTTATTATAATATTTTCCTAGGGAAATATTTTGGTTGGGGAGGCTCTAGAGAATTAGAAAAAGGTCATCCTCTCTGATGAAGAAAATCATTCTTCAATGAAGAACAAATCCGACGAAGAACGTGAAAAACCTCTTCCAACGACGCTTCCTCCTCAGACGCACCTTGATGTCAAGGAATCTACGTCGTCTTTGAATTCTCTTTCCGCATCATGACGACGACTCTTCCTATAACGTTGACTGGACAACACCATTCTCTGCGATGCTCGTCTTCCGTGGCTCAACGAAGTTCGACGTCAATTACGAGGTAGGGGGTTTGTATAATTTTAGTTTAATAAAATTATACACTTTTCATTGTTGAATGTAAGTGGTCGTCTTGGCCTCTTGATATCACCTAACTTATAGGGAGTGGGTCTAACAAACACAACCTGATGACCCTCCATTGATCCACATTTTTATTGGCGATGGAAGCAGTGTTGGGAGTGGAGACGACGACCAGAAGCGATGGCGACTAGAGATAATGGAGGTCGCGTGCCAGCCGCATGTTGAAGAACCATGGCCTAAAACCACGGGCGGATAGGCCAAAGGAGAACCGGCTAGCCATAGCCGGTCAGGCTGGAAGGAACCACGGCACCCCTTGGCGTCGCGCAGTGGAGGACTACGGCCCGCATTCCGCGGGCCGCTCGGTGGCTGGCCGGCCTGCGATGACCCCGCGGTGCTATGAGGGAACCATAATGGGGGAACAGCATCCCGCCAATGTGGGCCGATCGCATAAGGAAGACATGTGAGATTCTTCCAGTCGGATGGGAGGGTGGTGCCGCTCGGGGCCACCGGTTCGGGAAAGTGGGGGTCGCGCCCCCCAGTATCGCTCGGACGGCCGGGCCAAGCCGCCGCTAGCCGCTAGCCGCTAGCCGGGCCGCGCCACGCCGGGCCAGGCCTCACCCTGGCGGGCTGGGTCACGCCACGCGGGGCCTTGCCACACCACGTCGGTCCGGCCATGCCCCATCAGGTCAGGCCGCACATTATTGGGCCGGGCCGACCCTTTAGCTGGGTCGGACCTGCCGAGCCATAACGGGCCGACCCGCTGGCCCAACGGGCTTGACGGGCCGGGCCCGTTTCACATAAATGTGAATAACATCACGTCCATGCATCTGATCGACATTCCATCTACAAAAATGGTATTCTTGTGATGTGGCGGTCCTTTTGCGACACTCTAAGTGAGTTTTGGACGACTATGAAAAATTTTTCGGGTTGGTTCGAAATCGAAACCAACCGGGTCCTTGGAGGAGAAACGCTTATAACTTAAGTACATAACGTCCGTTTGACATACCGTCAACTATTTCGGTTTCCTTTTGATGAGATGATTCTTTTGGCATACTCTACTTTAGGTTCGAACGTTGTTAGAGTATGGTCGGGTTGGTTTGAGCCTAAAAACCAACCGGGCCCCTCGAACAGAATTGCCAATAACTCTCAGACCGGGCGTCTGATTGACGCGCTGTGTATTTCATTGAGACCCCTATGATGTGGCGGATATTTGAGATAATTCCATGTGAGATTTCATGACACTTGAATTATCGACTAGTAGCTCATGGAGCGGACCCTCCGAGTGACGAGCGAGCAGATTGCAGAGACCTAGTAGCTGGCTGAGACTTGATGAATGCAGATCGATCGACTCAAAGTGATACGGATGGACCTGTGGGAAGCGCTTAGTTGTAGCAGAAGAACCACGACATAGGAGCACTTGGTTTTAGCGACAAACCGACGATACTCGACAAAAGGAGTACCTTTGTAGTCTATGTGGGTAAGCGCTTGGTTGTAGTGGCAGACCCATGGTGGGATGCGCATGGTTGTAGCAGCAGGCCCACAGTACTCGACAGGTGGAGTTCTTCAGTTGTCCAAGGTTAGTAGGAAGCACTTGGTTGTGGAGGCAGGCCCACTGTACTCGATAGAGGAGGATTTCTCCAGAAGCCTTGGTTTCGACTTCGTGAATAAAAATCCTGGTTTGAGCTGATTCAATGACCTTTGTGTTTTATTCATGATTAAAATGGGTCAATTGATAAATTTGGTATATGTTTAGGCATATATCTAAGTAATGGTTATCTGTTGAAATCATTATTTTTGGATTGTCCTTGTTGGATTTTGTGAGGGCTTGAAAGTCTCTAAATCCCTACTAAGTATCGTTATACTCACCCATGCACGGGCTATGCCCGAATCTCATTGTGTTGGATGCAGACGATAGATATCACCGACCGAGGAAGAGTGTATGAGGAATGGACGGTACCTAGAGGTGGATCTCACGACGAGACGGTATCGGGAGGAGAGGAACAGACATGGAGCACTGAGGAGGCTATCTATACCTACCCTTCAGGTTGGAACACCGGAGGATGATCCAGGAGATGCTTTCACCTTCCATTAGTTTGTCCCTTTTTAGATGTAATTTCTTTCGGTTTTATTTTTACTTTATATTTGGGATTGTATTCCGGCCCCTATGTACTTTCAGCACTCTTGTTATTCATCTTTTCTTCATAATTGCTTATGCTTGTACTCTGGTTGTGTGTGCTTACATTTTATAAAGGCAATGTCTTCCCAGTTTTAGGGAATTACGCCTTTGGTCTAGTTTCTATCCCCTGGCCTATGGAAGGCAGGCTTGGGGTAGTCACGATGTGGGCCCCAGGGGACGGGTCGTGACAAATTAGAATTTGAGGATATCAGTTCTACCAAAAAACATAGGACTTCGATATTTTCTTTTTGTGAAGCAATAATGTTAAGGTTAATAATTGTGGTTTTTAGTTCCGGAAGTCAAGTGTTGGTGTGGGCGGCCGACGTATCCATACACCCGGACCCAGAATTCTGATTTCTTACTCAGTGCACGAAAAAACTGATTGCGTGTGTGTTTTCAAAAAGATTCTTTTATGTCAGCTGAAACTAGGTCAGCTCACTAGGTATAGTCTTTTGACCGTATCACATTTGTTTCTTTCATGATGCGTCCCTGCAGACCACCAGCTAGAGCCCCGAGAGATGTACGTACTGGTAGGCCACCGAGCGAAGAGGCCTCAGTACAGGGCCCTCTTCCAATTGAGGCACCAGCCGAGCTACCAGCAGTACCATTTTCTTTTTTTCCACTGATTCCACCAGCCCCAGAAGTAGGAAATCCACACAGCATGAGCGCACTGCATGAGTTCCCGCTTCAGAGTCCACCCAGGTTCCAGGGAGAGACAGACCCACAGGCGGCTAAGGATTGGATGGAGGCTATGGTGAGAGTCTTCAGACTGGTAGGGACACCATCCAACTTTATAGTGATCCTTGCTTCCAGCATCCGTCAGGCAGTAGGAGGATGATGGTGGAGCCTAATGCTCCAGGTCCAAGACGAGGTGACACTTCTCTGGGCAGACTTTAAGAGCCTGTTCTGGGCGGAGTTTGTACCAGCCACCCTTTGAGAGGTGTGTATACAGTAGCTACTGCATTTGCAGCAGGGAATCATGGTAGGAGGACAATACTCATCGAGGTTCACATACCTATCATGCTACACTACAGATATGGTACGTGACCCATTCTTCAGGGACTAGACATTTGAGTAGGGACTCCGGCGAGAGATTAGAGCTTCAGTTGTTTCTCACAACATCCAGACACAGACAAGTGTGTTTGAATGAGCCTCCCTAGTGGAGAGTTTCCTTGGTTTGAAGTCTCCAACAGTGGGACCCACTACCATTCCACATGTAGCGGAGTATTTTGTAGCATTCAGTAGACAAATGACATAGAGGTCCAAGAGGGCCAAACACACAAGTGGTCGACCGCATGACTCAGGATTGTGTGTGCGAGGCACCCAGGGTGGAGAATGACTTACCAGGAGCAGAAAGTGTTACTCATGTGGTGGGCTTGGTCACATGGAATGTGAATGTTTGACCCGCCATAGAGATGATCAGCAGATAGACGAGGAACCTCCCAAGCCGAGGTAGAGGTTCAATCAAGACGAACCGCAAGGAGAAGGCGACCGTGGAAGAGTAGGTAACCATGAAGCCGGTGGTGGACGATGCTTCGAGGTGTTTCCAACACCACCCCTAGGAGGTCCACCCTGACCACATGGAAATGGAAAACATGGCTGATCACAAATGCAGGTAGCTAAAGAATACGACTATGGAGCTCCTGAAGTAGGTGGACAGGAGCTGGACTAGTTCCAGCCATGGAGGCCTCTTTCCATGGTGCTTATAGCTTCCTTGTTGTTTTTGTTTGTGGTTATTATGTGTCTTTGTACTTTGAGATGTAGTAATAAAAGACACTTTTCTATGTGACGTTTTCATTCCTGCCTTTTGTGTGGTTAATACTAAGAGGTTTCGGTTAAAAATATAGAATTGACCCTCACTTTTGTGATTTCTACTTGAGGATACCTAGTAACCACACATTGATGCCAATAGTTTGACTCAACCCTTGGAGGTGAGAGCGACAAATGGATCTCTTTGTAGTAGCGTCGAGGCCTTACGAAATAATTCATTTCATGAGTTAGTACCGTTCATATCAGGATTGAATTTATTAGTAAAATGATGTGGTTCATCTAGGGGAGGAGACCAGATTTCTCTTTTCAGAAAAGGATAAAACAGAGAATCTCTTGTAGAACCTAGACGAGGAAGGGTGACATTGAGTTCTTACAATTGGCTAGTATCACCCATAGTTTTTTGAGTGAACGGTTTTCAGTTTATCCTAATCTATATAGTCTCAAAAGTATATTCTCTCAAAAGCACCTGAACCTAAGACAACGAAGGTATCTAGAGTTCATCTAGGACTATTAAATCGAGATAGTATATAATCCTGTGAAGGGGAACATAGTAGAGGATGCTGTCATGATGAGTTCAGGAATCCAGCTGATATCTTTTGTGGATAGGGATGGTGCAACCTATTTGTAGTCACTACTCCAATTATTCAGTAGAGTAGTAGAGGTGTCTTACCACCTATCCCTTCCACCTCAGTTGCATTGGGTGCACGACCTCTTACGCGTATCTCATCGGAGAAGATGCATGCACGACTCATCCCACATCATCGACCACGTGGAATTGGTCATCGATGTCGGGGAGACATTCACGAATGTTCCAGTGGAGATTGAGGATTGACATGAGAAGGTCCTACGTGGATGGTCGATTCCTCTGTTGTGCATTCACTGGCAGCATTAGAACCTTCAAGAGAAAACATGGGAGCAGGAGGATCATATGCGTGCTCAAAACCCACCATTGTTTCCCTAATTTTTGTTGTACCTTTATGGGGATGTAAATCCCGGAGATGGGGGTAATGTAAAGTCTTGAAAATTTCAAGGGAATTTTTTTCTTAATTTCTTTGAAATTTTACGAGTCCGTAGTTTCTGACGACTCTTGATTCCGAGGCCCGGTGTGCCCAGAATCAATTTTTGATGTTTTTTTCGGGTACGTTCAGTGAACGTACGTACGGGTTTTTCTATCTTTTCAATCGGATCTAAGAATTGAAAATTGAGGAAACCGATGAAATCGCAGCACTGGTATTCAGTTAAGGGTTCCTTTACCATAGTTGCATTTGATCGGGAGGAGAAGTTAATTTTTGGAGATTCATTATAAAATAATAAAAAATTTGTGTCGGTAATTTTTATTTGATGTTGGTTATTTCCTTCCAAGAGGTGTTGTATGTGGGGCCCAAATCCCACATAACCTCCCATGGGAGGATAATTTTGGTTGGGCCCACACGCACCCTAACCCCTTCAAATCTTTTTTTTGAACTCTTCACCCCCCCTTTGGAAACTATTTCATTTCCCATGAATTAATGAGGCCACCACTTCTCTCATAAATTGTGCCAACCCAAATAATTAATGAATTCTTTAATTAACATGTGTGTCATCCATTATTTTTGAATTGTTTTTAATTGCATGGAAATTATAATATAATGTCAAGACTTATTATAATATTTGACTTCGAAAACATATTGGTGGGGGAGGCTCTGGAGAATTAGACAAAGGTATTCCTCTCTGACGAAGAACATCATTCTTCAACTAAGAACATTTTCAAAGAAGAACATGAATAACCACTTCCAACAATGCTTCCTCCTCAGACGCACCCCGACGTCAGGGAATCTACATCGCCTTCAAATTCTTTTTCCACATCACGACAAAAAATCTTCTTACAACGTTCACTGGATGACACCATTATCCACGAAGCTCTTCTTCCGCGGCTTGAAAACATTCAACTTCAATTACGCGTTAAGTGGTTTGTATAATTTTATTTTAATAAAATTATAATCTTCTCATAGTTGAATGAATGTGATCGTCTTGGCCTCTTGATATTGCCTAACGTGGAGAGAATTGGCCGAACAATCACGGCCCGACGAGCCGCTGTCGATCCACATTTTTATTGGCAACATAAGTGGTGTCGAGAGTGGAGACAACGACCAGAATCAACGGAGACCAGAGATAATGGCGACCACGTTACGGCCGCGTGCGGAGGAACCGCGGCCCGCAACTGCGGGCGTCTCAACCGAAGAAGAACCGGACGGCCGTAGCCGGCTTGGATAGAGGAACCATTGTGCCCCATGGTTCCGCGCTGTGGAGGACCGTGGCCCGCGTTCTGAGGGCTGCTTGGTTGACGAATCGGCTAACAGGTAGATAGATTGGATGGGAAGACCCCACGACGCATGGAGGGAGCCACCCTGGGGGAACAGTGGCCCACCCGTGCGGGCCGCTCGAGCCGGGAAGACAGGCCGGCTTCATCCTGCCGGATTGGAGGGGGGTGCCACTCGGCGCCACTGGTTCATAAAATAAGGTGGCTACGCCCCCTGTATCGCTCGGCTAGCCATGGGCCAGGCTGCGCCATGCAGGGCCGGTCTGCGCCCCGCTGGGCCGGGCCGCACCACTCCAGACCGGGTCGCGCCACGTCGAACCTGGCTGCACCTCGCTGGGCTGGGCCATTCCCCTTCGGGACGGGTTGTGCATTATCGGTCTGGGATGACCCATTAGTTGGGTCGTACCCGCCGAGCCAGAACAGACCGACCCGCCAGCCCACCGGGCTTGACAGGTCGGGCCGGTTTCTCTTAAATGTTAATCACATAATGATCATGTGTCTGATTGATGCGCCTTCTGTGGAACTAGGATTCTTGTGAATAGGTGGATCTTTTGAGATACTCTATGTGAGTTTTGACGACTTCGAAAAAATGGACGGGTTTGTTCGAAACCAAAACCAACCGGGCCCTCGAAGCGGAAACCCTTATAACTGAAGGATCAGACGTCTGTTTGATGTACCATCAACTATGTTGGTTTCCTTTTGATGAGAAGGTTTTTTTAGCATACTAAACGCGAGGTTCAAACATTTTTGGAGTACAGTCAGGTTGGTTTGAGCCAAAAAACCAACCTGGCCCCTAGAACAGAAATGCCAATAACTATCAGACCGGGCATCTGATTGACCCACCGTCTATTGTGTCGAGACATATATGATGTGGAAGTTCATTGAGATACTTCCATATGAGATTTTGTGAAACTTTTAGTATCAACCAGTAGCTCATGGAGCAGACCCTCCAGGTAATGAGCGAGCAGATTGCAAAGACCTATTAGCTGGATGAGGCTTGACGAATGCTGATCGATCGACTCGGAGTGATTTAGACGGCCCAATTGGGAGCGCTTGGTTGTAGCAGCAGACCCACGACAGAGGAGTGCTTTGTTTTAGTGGCATACCTATGGTACTTGACAAAAGGAGTACCTTTGTAGGCTATGAGGGGGAGCGATTGGTTGTAGCGGCAGACCCATGGTGGGAATCACTTGGTTGTAGCATTAGTCCCACAGTACTCGACAGGTGGAGTACTTCATCAGTCCAAGGTTATTGGGAAAGGATTGGTTGTATCAGAATGCCCACTATACTTGATAGAGGAGGAGTTCTCCAGCAGCTGTTGTTTCGACATCATCAATATAAATCATGGATTGACCCGAGTCAATGACCTTTGTGTTTTCCTCATGATTGAGATGGGTTACATGATAAATTTGGTATATCTATGGGCATATATCTAATTAATGGTTATCCATTGAAATCTGACTTTTTTGATTGTCCTTGTTGGATTTTGTGATACCTTGAGGATCTTGGGGTCCCTACTGAGTATCGTTATACTCACCCCTGAACGGGCTATGCCCGCACCTCATTGTGTTGGATGTAGATGACAGACAGCGCTGACTGAGGTGGAGTGTACGAGGACTGGACGGTACTTGGACGTGGACCTCACAATGAGATGGTAACTAGAGGAGACATAAGAATGTGGATCACTAATGATGCTATCTGTACATACTCTTTAGTTAGGAACCCCGGAGGACGATCCAGGAGGTGCTTTCAACTTACAACTATTTGTCCCTTTTTAGTTGTACTTGATTTTGGTTGTATTTGTACTTTATAGTTGGGTTTGTATTCCGGACCCTTTATACTTGTAGCACACTTGTTATTCAGCTTTTCTTAGTGAATGCTTCCGCTTGTACTCCGGTTGTGTGTGATTACGTTTTATAAAGAAAATTTCTTCCCAGTTCTAGGGAATTACGCCTTTGGTGCTAGTCAACAACCCCTGGCCTATGGAAGGTGGGCTTGGGGTAGACACGTTGCATGCCTTGGGGGATGGGTTGTGACATTAAAAAAGAGAATAAATAGATGCCTAATGATGACCTTGATTGATGATATGATTATGATTAATTAAATAATTATTGAAGTAATTAATTTGAGATGATTTGATTAATTAATGGTTGAATTAATGAATGAGAATATATGTACCCTTGATAACCAAGACCTAAGAGTAGGATGGTTATGGGTAGTGATAAGGCCTCGTTGTTGACCGTTTGGGGAGAAATGGGGGAAATTAAAATTTGAAACTTTTTGTGTTGGTTTCTCCTCTTATGTATATGATATAGGGTTTCATTATGAGACCTCAGATTTGTGTTTGTCACTATAGTGATATGCCTCCCTGACACTTCTTTCGAAGGAGACTGAGGGGTAGGGCTTGGAAGGAACTTCTAAAAAGGGATCTTAAAGGACCACTGGTGCAAGATGATGCATAAGGGGAGAATTTCCAAGAGAACATTTATCATTTCATGAAATTCATTGAGAGAGACCATATACTAGATTAGAAAATAAAGTCCGATTTGACAAGAGTGTTTCATTGCATCACCCTCTTACTTTTACTAGAGATGGTGGACCTGAGGGAGCTGAATTAAGGACTGAATCCATAGATATGATACATGAAAATTTGTATGCTTAAAATAATTGGAGGGTCAAGTTGGCTACTTATATGCTATGGGAGTCAGAAAAGCAGTAGTGAGAAATTTAGGTACGATCTAGATAGACTAGTGATATGTTATGGAAGGATGTTTTGGAGATGTTCTTGGAGAACATCTATACAGATACAATGATACAAGAAAAGGCTTCAAATTTTATACATCTGACCAAAGGAATCATGTCCAAAATGTATTATTCTCATTTTCTCAAAAATTTACAGCTCTTTGATCCAGATTTGGTGGCAGATTAGGATTCTTTAGCAAAAGGATTTCAGGAAGGACTTAGGTGTGAAATTTTGTCCCATGTGAATATAATTAGGCTGAATAAGTTATCAAATGTAGTCAATAATGCTCTGATTATATAGGGGAACCAGAAGGATGCTTCTATTAATGGAAAAGTATCTATGATTAGATGATCAGAGAGTGTGCCTTCTGATAGCAACAAGCACATTTATGAGAAACTTAGTCAGGAGAATGTAATGTTTGGTGGATAGTCAGGAGGAACAGTTGCATGAGATCTTACACATGTTCTTTTCCAGTAGTGCGGTAGGCATGGACATTATCATACACATTTTCCTTATCCACACACGGAGATCCAAATATGTGGATTTATGGGGAACATACATAATTCTTTCCTTAAGAAACAACTATTAGGTGCTGAGGTAGAATCTTCTCAGAGTTAGAGTGTGGGATGGGGGTCTTCTACACAAAATAGATCAGGTATCTATAATTATACTAGATGAGGAATTAGAGGTAGTGGAAGTGCTAATTTAGGGTGTGAGAGATATTATTATAGATTAGATTGAATCAGAGGAGTTAGAATATTCCATATGGAAGAGGGGAAAGAAAGATACATGAAGTGATGCCTACACTTCTGAAGAGAGAGGTTGTTCCATCGACAATGACATGTACTATTCTAGTGGAATCAAATTTAGCTAGTACCTTTTTTGGTAGTAGTGCCTCTAATTTGTTTCAATCTAAAAAACATGTTATTATTTTGAGAATGGAGGTGGTGTCCGTAAGCGGGATAATGAATATCGATACACCGTTGGGAACACAATCTAGGGATATCTTTTTGTGCAAGGGATGTTCTCTATAGATCGAATAATATCGTATTCCTTTGGATATATATGTCCTTCATATAATGGGCATCAACTTGATTATGTGTATGTATAGGTTAGTCGCATACTGAGCCCACATAAATTTTTACTTTAAGAGGGTGACCTTCGTATATCCTAAGGATGACCAGAATGTTCATAGTGGGTAATGGTATATACATAAAGGAAGAGCTGGGACAATTAATCAACAAGTAGGAGTGATCAATCCCATATTGATAGTATTTTTTCTGCATGATGCGAGTGGAAGCATGAAATCCTTCCAATGGTAGTATAACTAATTTAGGATGTCATTTAAGAAGACTTATCAGGGTTTCCACCTAAGTGAGATATGTATTTCACTATCGAACTCATGCTCGGGAATGAGATAATATAAATTCTTCCAAACAAAATGGAACTGATAGGTATTCTAGAGTTGATAAAATGTATGAGGAGTTTTTGGATAAAGGGTTTATCAGTCCAAGTACGTGGCCTTGGGGATCACCTGTATTTTTTGAAAATAATTCCAGTGTGATATTATGTTTGGTTTTCGATTTCTGGTGGTTGAATAAAAATACCGTTAATAATAGATATAAAATTCCATGTGTTGATGATCAGTTTGACCTGCTAAATGGGTCTTGTGTGTTATCAATGATCGATTTGAGATAAGGGTATCATCATTTGAGAGTTTGGAATTTTGATATACCAAGAACTTATTTTATAAGAATGTATGGACAATAAGAGTTTTTTATGATATCGTTGGTGTTGAAAAACACTCCAATATAATTTATTTCTTTAATGAACATGATCATTAATCCATTCCAAGATTATTTAGTCGTACTGTTTGACGAAGACATCTTGGTGTAGTCTAAGACTCATGATGATCATTCCCAATATCCAAACGTCGTCTTGTGTACACTAAGAGAGAATCATCTATACTACAAGATATCTAAATGATAGTTTTGAATTTACACACTATACATTTTGGGGCACATCATTTCAAAAGAATGTGTGGAAGTAGACACAAAAATTGGGAAAGTAGTGGTTTCATGGGAGAATCCTAAGAATTGTTTTCATATCTGATGCTTTATGAGATTAACTATATATTACATGAGGTTCATCCAGGAATTCTCCAAATTAAAATCATTATTTCTATGTTTTTCAACAAAAGGGATAATTTTTGATTGGATAGAAGAGTGATAGAATGCTTTCTAAGAGTTTAAGAAGCACTTGACATCAGAACCAATTTTGATATTACCTGAGTTGTGGTAAGAGTAAATGGTGTATTGTGATGATTTTGGGATTGGACACAGAGTTGTGTTGAATAAAGGGGATTGAGTCATTTCTTACGAGTCATAAACGTTGGGGCCACATTTACAGAATTACCCTACACAACCTCGAGTTTAAACTTGTGGTTTATGATCTTATGTATTGGAGACACTATTTTTTGGTTGAAAATTTTATAACTTTTACGGATCACAAAATCTTGCAGTATATATTTTCAAAGGCGCCTTGAATCTTCCGTTGCAAAGATGGGTAAAATATATGTAGTACATTGATTTTGAATTGGAATATACATATGGAAATAGGAAGATTCTGCATAATGACTTTAGGAGGAAAACTCAGACTCAGTTGGTACATGAGTTGATTTTAGAGTGGATGATGATGATTTTACTGGCCCAAATGCATATGTTGGTTCTGGAGAGTCGTGAGAAAATGAATATTGTTTTTGTAGTAGAGAAGTTTAATCTCTTGATATATATCATGGATTGTTAGTATGAGGATCAGAAGTGTTTAGGCTTATGGGAAATCCTTAAAGGTGGAGATACACCTTCAGACTGGATAATATTCGAGGATGAGATTGTCTATGTGAAAAATCAGGTTGTTGTGCCTACAATCATGCGATAGAAACTCCAGAGATAATTTCATTACATAATGTGGGTGGTACATATCGGGGTGAGAAAAATGTATAGTGACCTATGATGATAGTTTTGGTGTCTAGATATGAAAAATTAGATATCGGGGTTCGTTACAAGATATTTCACCTCTCAGAATGTGAAGGCAGAGCATTAACGACTTCTATGACTATTGCTGCAATTGCATATTCTGTAACATAAGTGGGTGGTTGGATTCAAATGATGCTTTGAAGTAATGATGGTATTCTGTCCATTGTTGATCAACTAATGAAAGAATCATATTTCTTACCTATTAGTTAAACGTTTACCGTAGAATAGTTTGGAGAACTGTATATGCGGAAGGTATTTTGTCTTTATAGGGTTCCACATATAATAGTATCATTCTAGGATTCGATCATTACTTAAGGAATCTTGCATGGCCTATAGAATGCACGTGGTATAATGGTTTTATAAGAACATCCATTAACCCAATGAGTGATGGTATGTCAGAGTGTACCACATAGGAGTTAGAGGATATGTTTGGGGCTTGTGTGCTTCAATTTTGTGGTTCTTGGGAGACACACTATTATTTTGAAGTGTTTTCCTATGACATTAGTTATCAGGAAACTTTACAGATGGAACTATATTAAAAACATTATGGTAAACCTAGTAGATCACCTCTATACTGGTTATAGGCAGGAGAGTAAAAGGTTTTTGGGTCGAGTCTCATCCAGGAGACATTAGAGCAGGTGTTGTTGATTCATAAATTCATTGCTATAGCTTCACGTAAGAAGATGTCATATTTTGATAGATGGATATGATTGCTAGAATATATAGAGGGTGATCATTTTATTCCTTCAGGTGTCACCTATACTAGCTCACCATTTGATACAGAGGTAGGAAAAGTTGGCACCCATGTTTATATGACATTTTGAGCTACTATAGAGAATCAGGATGGTGGCATAATGATTAAACCTTCCATATAAATTCAGTGATATCTTAGATGTCTTCCATGTGTCAAAACAATGGAGAAATCACCCCAAACTATCTCATGTAAATTATGTGGAAGTGGTTAACCTCAATATATATGTTTCCATTGATAATCATCTGAGACGTGTGCTGGATCAGCATGAGAAAGTGTTGCGGGGAAATACCATGTTATTAGTTCATGTGTTATGGAAACATGGATGTGTTCAAGAGGACAGATGGGAATGCGAAGTAGGCATAAGGGATCAATGGAAAAACATTTTTGGCTTAGAATCATAGTGAAGTTTAGTAGTGTATCTTGAAGAAAATATATTATAAGGTGGGGAGATTGTAAGATCATGACCATTAATAGAGTCATCTTGGGCATGATTTCGGGTACCTTTTGAGGTTTATAAGTACCTTAGTTTTGGAGTTGTGGTTTTGGGTTAGTTTGGGTGATATTATAAGATAATAAAATGGACAATGTGTTGGGCGGGGTTTGCACATGGTTTGACAAACTGTGTGCCTAAACTTTTCCAATAGTGAAAACCGGAACAGAGAGGTCTGGACGGTTGGTGCAAAATTTTCTCTAACAGCGCTCCCCTACCAAAGAAATCATGTGCATGGGTTTAGTTATCCTATATTTTATTTTTAAACAGCCCGAACCCTTGATACTCCCATTTTTTGACGATGGATTTGGGTTTAAAAAATCTATGTGATCCTAGAGACTACCAGTGGGATTACAAGGTGATTTGATCACCATTCTTTGAGATCAAAATCTCGGATAAAGAACCATTCTATTCTCGGTAAGCGTATGTCATCCCGTTGCTTCTCCCATACATTATTATAAATTTTCATGACCATTTCATTGATGATTTCAACTGTTTCCATAGATCTAAACCTATGATTTGAGATCTAGATCTCTGATTTCATATCTGATTCAATATTTTCATGATCTTCATGTCAATGATCATAATTTTGGGTTTAGGTATTAATATCCAAATCATGATTTTTGATGTTGTGCCGCATGGATTTTGTGGATTTTTAGTTGGATAAGATCAGTGAATAAACTGAGATAGGTTGTCTATAGATAACTCTCATAGTAATGGATATGATATGTGTATGCATGTTTATGGATTTTACAGCTTCCCTTGATAATGGATTTCCTAAATTGGAGTAATTAGTAATGTGGAATTGACTTGTGATTTATTTGGCGATAAATTCATAATTGAATCACTAAACAAACGACGGGGGTTTCCCAAAATAGATATTTTTTGGATATTTTTTATGGGTTAATATATTTTAATTGAGACGTTGAATTTGTTGTGTTATGATAATTAATTGGGGAAAATTAATTATGAAATGATTTTTGGATATGTAAGATAATTAATTGTGAGAAATAATTATTTGAAATGATTTTGATCAAAGATAATTAATTGCGAGAATTAATTATTTAAAATGGATATTTTATATAGATAATTAATTGTGAAGTATTAATTATGGATTGAGAATTGGGTTGATTGAATAATTATATGTCAAATTAATTAATATGTTCTGTGATTATATAATTTTTGAGTTAACTAATGGTCATTGAAATGATTAACTAATCGTTTTATTAGTAATGAAATGATGTGGAAAATTCTTATAAATTAAATAATGATTAAATGTATTAGATTTTTGTGGTTCAAGGCATGGAATTCTAGACTGTTTATAAGTTTGTATTCAGACATGTAATTCCTCTAAAACAGTTATCCAAACATGATATTTTTGGGGTGCTAGGCATAAAGACCGACATAGAATGAAATTTGAGTTGTTAGGCGTAGAGACCCAAAATGAGATTTGGGGTGATAAACATGACCATCAATACCAAATTAATGATAATATGGAAAGATGATTGTAATGGGAAACATGAATTGAAAATATGTATAAAGTGATGATTAATGATTAAATGAAAATGTGATAACTGTTTAATTATTCATTGTATTTATTTCATCATAGAATTGAATACACAATAATTTAACTAGACTTGTTTTAGAAATTGTTTTTGGTGGATGACATAGTGGTAATCACATCCTTTTCGGGATGCCAGATTGGTATGTGATGAGAATTTTTTGTTTCGGTACTGGGTATGGGGAAAGCCTAGGGATATGGTACTGTTTGGGATTGGAGAATTAGAGAGGGGAATTGATGTATTTTGGGACCTACATTAGAGAAGTTTTTTATTACTTTTTGTTGCATTGTAGACACTGGACACTTTTTTCATCATAGAATGTCATAGCGTTCTGTAGAGTATTGTATTTTCTTGTTGGACTATCTAATGGAATGTTATTGTTTGGGCCATTAATACGCTTCTTCATTTGGTTATTTTTGTTTTCTTCCATTTAAAATTAATTCTGGTAAAAGAGGTTATATACTCTCCATGAGTAACATAACAGTCCCCCACTATAATTTGAAAACCCTCTCGTGTATGGGGTGTTGTGCTACATTTATTATGGGCAACCAGATCAAGGAACCATTTAGCAGCACATAGGTTGGGATGTTAAAGGTAATAAACCTAAAAATAGATTGGTTGGAATTTTGCTCGATCATCTCTAATTTTATAAAAAGTTGATATAGATACACATTTGTAATTATAATCCCAATGGATATTTATTTATTGTTTAATGATCATTATGAACTACTATAAATAATTGGAAATATTATTTGGAAAATAATTGATGGAATATATAACTTTTAAAAAAAACCGAATTTTTTTTACCATAAATAACCAAGATGTAAAACATTTAATTGATACTTTAGCATATGCTTTTATGTTATTATTTATTCAATTGAAATTTATAGTTGTCCTTTTATATTATTATTTGTGTCAGTATTCTCACCCATTAATTTGCTTTTCTCACATTAATGGCTTGAAATAGGATGGATCAAGCCAACAACCAATGTGATGTGAAATTTCATAATTTCCTATATTATATTCCCAAACTTATTTTATAGATATCTAAGAACATCATAGTAGTACATATTAATCATATAGAATATATAAATAATAACATGATACATGTTGAAATTATTTATACTCCAAGTAATTTAAAATTAAAAGTTAAATCCATTTTATGAAAAAGAACACTACCATTTAGTTGATATTTTTTACCCTATTCAAATTATAATGGATTAATTAAATTTATAATATATTTGTTTTCCTCCAACACACTAAAAAAATGAGAATTTATAAAAACAATTTATCACTTATAGGAACAAACGAGTCATTGTTGGAAATTGATAAATAATACAATTTCAATAAATTAAAAAAAAAGTGGGATGGATTCACAACATTATTTTTGAATGAATATTTTCCTTTCACTGTAAATCTCAAAATATCATGTGTGTCCTATAGATTAAATTTAAATGAGGAGGAACCAGTAATGTCATATAAGGAAAAATTCACAGGGATTTTATGTCATGCAGCCAATTTTTTAATCAACCTTAAAAGTAATTTTGATCATTTTTATGGGTTATAAACTATTATTATATAATATTTATTAACTCAACCCTTTCAAATTGATGATGATATCATTAATTTTTCACATAATTTCAATATGAATATTATTTATTCTCAATTTTATCATGATAATTGAGATAACAAGTGGAGAAGTGAGTCCTATTCAATAGGATTAGTGGATAAATATCATTTTGTGAAAAAATTAAAACAACTCCCATGTTATATTTTTGGGAATAATTATCCATAAATTTTATACATGGGAATAATGAGTTGTTTCTTTTGCAAAAATAAGTGCATAAATATAAAACTTTTAATAGGGAGATGAATAATCCCACATTAGTAATAGAATAAAATATGTATCTAATCAATCATAAACCTATAGTATAATGTTTTAATGACAAGGAATAAGAACACTATATAGATGAATACTATATGATGTGGTTTTTGAAAAATAACTAATGAGAACAAACTCTAAGAGAGAAATAAAAAATCCTATATACTCACTACTATTGAGTTTGATTATAAAAATTAGTTAGAAATATGTACACTAGATATTAATTAATTAATGGAGAAAATAATATTTTATTTTAGTTATATTTATTATTTAAGATAATGAATTTTGAGTATAACTATTCAAAACTGACCACATAACATAAATTTTGATATATTGTTGAAAACTAAAAATTCATAAATTATCATTTCTCAAGAATATAACTTCACGAAAGTCAGTATTTATAGACTAAATCTCATTGTAATCATTATCAGACTTCCTTTAGAGGAATTTGATATTATACTCGGAATAGATTTTATATATTTATCACGATATAACCAATATTTTATGAAGAAGTAAATTTATAACCATATCTAAAATAATCATTAGATTATATGAAAGTTTTAGGTGGAGGATGAGTCAACTATTGAATCATCTTCTTATGAATTTATATTATTACCCTATGGGATGTAATTTCTGGAATACATGATTGAAAAATGGAAATAATCTTCATTTTTTCTATTACATAGAGATATCCTGACCCCAATAGCCTATTGATGATGCCTTATAACATTACATTGGAAGGAAATACAAGGAAATAAAATCCCAAATGACTGAAACATTTGTTTTACCTGGTAAACAAGATAAATACGTGAGTATTTATTTCAAATGAATACATAAATTACAAAATATTTTTTCTTTTCTTTTTAGAATATATTTATTCCTTGTTCTGTATCCCTTCATATCCTTCATAGTAAAATTCATGGTATCCCGAGTAACCGAATCAATATAAGAATCACTGGATAAGATTAGTTATCATTATGTAAAAAAGAATCTATAATTAATTAACCACAAAAATCAATATGGGAAGGTCAATAACTCAAAAAATATTCATTTAATAAATAAATAAATAAATAAATAAGTGTGTAAATAATAAGGAAAGGTAAATAACTTATAAAACATACCACTTAATCAATATACTGATAAGTTAGTGTGTAAAAAATATGGAATGGTAATTAATTAGAAAAATATGTTTAATCAATCAATTTTTAATGAAATGAATCTAATGACTTCTTCATAATGAAAATATCATAGAAAATAATAAGTAAATATAAAGTAAGGAAATTAATACTTATTGAAAATATTATTTCCTAGAAACATGAAAACTTTGCTGTCAATATCTAACCTCAACAGAGTTTAAAACATAGTGGGTAAAAAACCCTTAGTTGTTTCCAACCATCTGATTCATCCCATGATATTATCGATGCATCCTGGGGCTGGCATTAACTGGTCCCAAACCCTTTTCATTCATGTCCAAACCATTATTATATGTAGAATAATTGAATTAATTCATTAATAATGTCCCTAATTGTATATTATTAATGATTAAAGGATATGGATTTATTAATATCTCACATGTCGATCAAATAAAATTGAATATTAACACTGTATGGGAAAATGGTATTTGGTTTAGGTAATTATAATATCTATGATAAATTTTATTGATATTTATGATAAATTTTATGTTTAATGATCAATGCATTGTGAATATAAAGTTGTGAAGTTAATTAATGTGAAAATGATTCAAGTATGTGAATGCCAATAGTTTACTTCATCAAAATAATATAATTGAATTGATTGAAATAATATAGATGACATTAATAAAACATATAAATAATAGATTAATACAATGGGTTATTTTTATTGAATAAATAAATATATATATTTTAAAAATCATAAGTAAAATATACATTTCATTTTGAAAAACATTTTAAAAACATATTTCCTCGAAATCTGTTTAGAAAAAAATATTTGAATAAAATTTTAAAAATTCAATGGAATATTTTATTAAATTAATTTCATATAAATGGGTAATTCTATACAATACATAAAGACTATTCTTTTTTCATGGTAAAAATGTTAGGAAATAGTTTTTTCGGAATGACACATAGATTTTTTTAATATTATTTGTATAAAAAATGGAATAAAAATTATTTTGACAAATCATTCTCAAAAAATTTAAAATTTTTTTAAACATTTTAAGAAAAGGAGATTTTTTTAGAAAAAGTATTATCAGCTAAAGAAAGAAATAAATCTCTATATTATTATAAAATCTTCACTTTAATATTAAGTAATAAAGAGTAGAAAAAATTTCACTATTAATTGAGAACGATCATTAATAAATATAATAGAATAAAATTATAGGGGGTTTTACAAGGATTAAATTATATTCAATATTTTTAAATTCATGATTAAATTTCGTTAATTATAATGAGATTTTGAAATAAATCCTTAAATTATTTGTATTGTTTACGTTTTAATTAATCAAATATTTAATTTTTTTCATCAACTATAGATATAAATAAAAACATGGAAGTACATCAATATATTTTCCAAAGTCACTACAAAAATAATATTATAATATTAATTAAATGAAGGAAGTAATATAACCCAGTGAAATGAAATTGAGTTATTAAATATTTTACCACTTATTGCCTTTTAATTGAAATAATCATTGGTTAAATAACTTAAATTAATCCTATAATATTACGGATAAAAAATTATTCATGATATTAAATTTAATAGGGGAAGTATACACACAATATAATGAAACTAGGTTTATAATATTAAATATTCCTAACAATTATTTTCAAACAGAATCTTTTAACTTACACTTTCATTTGGTGGAATACCCTTTATCCTCATGTAATTTTTTTAAGAATACTATTAAACTATAAAATATCAATAATAATATCTATGATACTATATATAATGATATTATAACTTATTATTAATTTTTCATTAATAATCATTCATTATTTTCACTGTTTCAGTTAATAATTGGCTTCAATTTTAGTATGTTTTAACATGTTATTTTTTGATCCCATAAAATAGATAATGATATAATCATCTCTTGAATTAATTAAATCATATATATATTTTATAAAAACATTATATATGAATTTATATTTATCTAAATTTTTTTTGAAGGGAAATGAAATTCATCTTTCAAGAAGATAATAGGTTATATGTATGCTTCAATGCATTCTCTATATTATTATCATATTGAAATAGGGAAAATTTAACCATATATATGTATATAATATCATTAAAGTACCATTATTTTCTTATTCACATCACATATGTTTTTTAAAATCATCCCTAATACATTTCATTTAATGTGTAAATGAATCACATTGCTTAGCGAGGTGGTAGTTCATCCTATAGACAAACAACATTATCATATTCCACCATAGTTGAAATACTAATGGTATGTTTTATAAATTAATTAAATAATCATAAATATAAAATAAATATCGTAAATATGATATATAATATTTATTTTTTATTTAATTCTCAACCATTAAACATGGTAATGGAAAAACTAAGGACATCAGTTCGTGAGGTGGTAGTCTGATAAACCCACGAATGATGATTTGGTTACCCATTTTATGGATGTGTGTAAAGTAGTAATTCATAAAATTAACGTATGAAAATTAATCTTGTTTAATATAATTATATTGTAATATAATGAAGATATAAAATTAATTTATGGATGTGGATAATAAAATAACATAAAATTTTATTTAGATGATCATTACTTTTTCTTCGAGTATCATTCTTAGTCTTCTACCAATTCCTAGGTAAGATGCATTAATTCTCATTATTGGATAATAGGTTTAGTGGATGGAAGTAGATATGTCATTTGGGTAGGGATTTTCCTAACCAAAGTGTTTTTAGAGGTGTATAAATGGGAGAGAGGGATATATTTTTGGAAATGATGGAGAGGAAACACATGACATTTTTGAAATGACGTTGGGTAAAGCACATTTTCACCTAAAAAAATATTACATTAGTCAAAAAACTATAAGAATTAAATATTAATGTATAAATATTCCGATAAATGGATATTTTAAATCTTTAGATTATTTTTTCACCTTATACTCTAATTTTAACCCACAAGTAATCATGTTTTCTATAATAATCACAATAGTTAATTTTAACTGCATTCAATAATAACTATGGTAAAAAATTATTTCTACCTTAATATAAATTAATAATTATTATGATTCCAAATATGGATTCCATTTTTACAAATATCTAATCTATTTTTCTAAATTCAATCCATATTATTTTGAAATTTAAATTTAAATTGAATGTCGCAAATGTAACACAAAATAAGGTTTTAGAAGTCAAATAGTCAAAAGATTAATTTGTTTTTATATTTATATTAAATTAAATAAAATTATAATGAACTAAATTGGATTAATATATTTATAATTTATAAAATTATTATTTTAAAGCAATTATAATATAATTTTAATATATATATTATTCGGATGAAGAATAAATGTTCAAATAAAATATATTAATTTTCACAATTCATTTCAAAATGAAACATCTCCAAAAAATTACCCAAAATTATCCTAATACAATTTTGAAATTAATATTTAAAAATTCAAGTATATTTTTTGAAATAATATTTTTAAAAGTTATAAAATTTATTTTTAATTCAATTATGACATTCAAAGGTGAAAAAAAGATCATTTAAAAAAATAAAGCTATTTAGGGAAAAATAGGATTTGTTTTAATCTTATTCTTATCAAATATATCAGATGAAAGTTACAAATTTAGTTTAATATATTTATATATATATAATAAATATGATTAAAAAACAATAATTAATTTAATTTATTTGGATACAAAGTGTTTAAAACTTTAAAATATTTTTTTTATAAAATTTTTTCGTTAATATGTAATTGGATTTTGATTTTCATTTATTATTTAATGGTAAAAATTGAATTCATCCAAATATTTTTATATTTTATTTTATACTATTTATAACCTCCAATTTAATTGAGAGGATATAATTTTAATTTTATATATTAATAGTAATAGTAATAGGTAAAACATGGTATTGCGTGTAACACATGCTATCACTGAAAGTTATTGTCTAATGAAACACAAGATGACATAGTGATGAATGAATTGAAATATATATCATAGTAGGAATTTATATAAAATAGTAAAATATTATAATGTATTTGGATGTTATATTTCCTTCTATTCTTGGTGTTTTTTTTCATACATCTTATTAAATAAAATTTTATTCATTCATAATTTTGGAAAATTACATTCTCCACATCATTAATTAATAGTTTTCTTCCAAATTTAAAAATGATATTAGTAATATGTGATTTGATATCTTAAAATTATTTTTATTAAATACCCAAAAAATAAATATTTTAATAATAGATCCCTTTAAAAAGAGATATTTGGTAAGTACACCAATCATATTCAAGAAAATATAACTATTTGTGAATTTAGGAGGACATTGGGTGAAAGTGGAGTTATGGACATGGAGGGAAGGAATAAATAATTATATTGAGAGATTGAGTTCATTTTTCAAAAAAGGGTGAATGATAAAGAGAATTTTTGAGGGGCAAAAATCTATTAATCTAATTGGTGTGAAAAGGAACTTGATGTAATATGAAATGATGGATATATTATTGAATATTATTTCATGTTCATTTCACTATTACAAAGGAATTATTTTACTATTGTAGAATACTGGAAAATATACTCGATGCATTTATATTTCATAAGAACAATTTTGGTTGTGCTTTAATGATTTTTTTATTATTCACTAAATACATGAAATAAATAATGTAAAATGATTTTTTATGTTTGAAGTAATAACATTAAATTTTAATGGATCATGTGATCTATAAAAGGGTGAAAATTCATTTGGATTGAAATTAACTATTTTCTAAAAATAAATATGGTCTATATATTAATTTATAAAACTAATTATTAATTCTAAAGGAGAATCATTAATATTTATTTTTCAAATTGATTAATTAAAAAATTACATATTAACTTGGGCATCACGTAGGCTAGAGGATTGAGTAAACACTTCTCAACCATTACGTAGGGGTTCAATTAGTACAACCTTTCCAGGTGTGACAAGTTGTCACCTTTCTTGTGGGTTATACTTTTTATAAACTACAATCCTAAATAGTTCAAAAGAATATGATTGACACAGATGAAATGATATTAATCACTAAATAACAATTTTACAAGGATTTTCAATGCAATTGTTTTTAATGAAGTCCAATAATATTATTTTGATATTATAAAATTTTCATTAATGAACATATTTTTTCTAAAGGATAAAAATACCTTTAAAAATATTACTATAATATGTAATTTTTTCATTCCATAAATAAAATTTCTATTAATAAATATTCATTCAATATATTTATCAAAATATTTTTTTTATCATGGTAGACTCTCATCCCATAAATCCAAAAAAAGATGTGATTATGAAATTTCACATATGGTCAATCTTGACTCACTAACTCATGTTGGTATATATAACAATTAAGATAATTGATATGAAAAGTCTCCAAAAATTTAACAATATATATATATGTTTCATGATTATTAGAACCAAAATACCATTCATGAAATACTTCTAAAATTTAATTTATGAATTCAAATACAAAAATACATCAAAAATTTAATTTCAATAATGGTACATCCATAGTCAATGGGTTTAATCATGATCATTAATTTTTATTAATTATTCTAACCATTCCAAATGGTCTATAAGAAAATGTGAATTATCCAAAGAATATCCCCACAGTGTGTCCAACCAGGTGGGTATTAATGCATGTGGTCATATACAAGGATATAGTCAATTAAAGCATAATATTCCCTTTCCAGAGATATTAATGTTAGGTACATCTGTGCTAGAACCATGTTCACTTCTAATATCTTGATACTTATTTATTTATAGTATGGACCACATAGCCCCTACTTTACAACAACAATATGATATTATTATATACATATCCTTAAATTCTCTCATAGGGTTTCATTCCATAGTTTAATTTTTAATAAATCTAGTTCCCATTGTTTCTAATAAAAATTCTCTAATACCATCTATAGATACTCCCACTCCAGTAGCCAGACCCTGTTCCTTCTACCATTATATTAGAATAAGATACATATATTTTTAGTCCCAATGTACGAAGTTGTTTAGTAGTCTTGGTAATCTTGATACATAACTAAGTATATTATTAAATATTAATAGAAAAATTAAAAAATATTTATTTTTTCTTTCGAGAATATCCTTATTCCAACTAGAATATCCATGCATATCAGTCATTGTTAACATCATCGAATATCGAGGAATTAAAAAAAATAATGGCGAGTTGTAATGCTAAGTAAAGAGAGAGAACAATATCTGTAATAATGATACATTAAGAACAACAAATACTAAATGTTTAATAACTTAAACATATTACATAAAATCATTTTACTAATAATGAATTATGTATACAATATGGAAATGTAAATAACATAAAACATGTGTTAATTAATCAATAAAATTTGAATGTGGTTGCTAAACACTCTATCATGGTAAGAAACTAAAATTAAATTAAATTAAATTAATAAATTTATAATAAAATTCATATATTTATTTTTTCTTAATGAAAATATCATGGATAAAAAAATTGATTCTGAATGAAATAAATTCATAATTATCTTATGTCATGTTCCCCATGAACATGATTCTTATACCATAAAGATAGATGTTATACGATGTTTAAGACATATTGATTAAATCCCCATTATTTGAGGTTATCCAATTTATTCATCCCATGGGACTACTAATATATTATGGTGATTGCATTAACAGTTCCCAAACCCACTTATCAAATTTCCAAATCATTCCTTATATTTCAAATAATCGATTTAACAAATTAACAATGTTCATTATCAAATAACTTCATTATGTAAATAATACTGATTTATCAATATTTCCAATGTTAATAAAAACATTCAATGTGAAAACCACATGTAAAAACTGGTATATGGTTTAGGAAATAATCATATCCATGATAAATGATATGGATATTTATGGGAATTTTTTTATAAAAAATTAAAGGATATATGAATATCTTTAGAGGATGTCGATGAATACAAGAATAATTTTTGTAACGAAATTTAAATATTTACATTGTTTAAAATAATAAAAATCCAACCAATGGAAAAATAATTACGGTATAAATACAATATATACGCATTATAGTAAGAATAAGGGATGTTTTCACTGATGAAATAAAAAATTATATCTAATAACATTCTTCAAAAAAATAACCTTTTAATTTTTAATATCCATTTTAAAATGATTCTCGAATTTTTTTAAAAAATCATTATCATAAAAAAAATACTCGAAAAAAATGCAATGTATTCATTAAAGAAATGACATTCCAGTCAATAGAAGATTCTTTACATGTACTATATAATATTCCTTTTCATAGTAAAATATTTAGAAAAGTGATTCGTTTGGAAAGACACACACACTTCAATTTGATATTTAAATAAAATAAAAAATGGGTAAAAATTAAATTTAATAATTAATTTTGTAAACATTAAATAAGGCATTTTTGAAAAAAAAATTATAAAAAATATTTTACTATGAAAACGTATTTATGAAAAATTAGAGAAATGAATTTGGATTTTATTAAAACATTTTATCAATAATATTGAATATAAAAGAGTGAGAAAGTGGTACTATTTTTAGAAAAATACAATAAATTACTAATGTTGAATAAAATATGGGTTTTATTAATTAATAATAAAAAATGTATTTTATTCTAAATTCAAGAATAAAAACATCAATTAGAATAAGATTATTAGATTAAACCTTAACATTATCATAAAATTCAATTTATAATAAAAATAATAATTTAAATTTTATATCAATATAAAATTGAAATAAGAAATTTTAAATAAATAAATAGATAATAAAAATTCACTACACACTTAATCATAAAATATTAAATAAATTGAGAATGTAATATAACCCAATGAAAAGGAATTGGGAATATAATTTTATAGAACATGGTAATATTTATTTTAGACACATATGGATGAATTAATTAAAATTTAAACTAAAAATACAATGAAAATTTTCATATTGATGTAATTAAATTTCAGTGGAATTAGATACATCATATAATGAATCTAGCTTCTTAACATTAGAGTATGCCTCAATGAAATGAAATTGCGACAAAATCCCATACCTTATGATTCTATTAGGTTGAAATCCACTTAACATCATATATAATGGGTTTAGGTAAGTTACTAATGTATTAAATAACCATATTAATATTTATTTTATCATATATTATCCTTTTATAGAAAATTATTTTAGTTTCATTAATAATATTTTGGTACTATCAATGTTTGAGTAAGAATTACCTTGTTTTTCAACTCTATTTTTAATTTTCTTATCCGATTACATAGATCATGATTTAATAATATTATAAATTTAAACAATTACTTAAATATCATATATATTCAGTATATATGTATTTATAGTTTACAATAAAAATTTTTTATAATAAATATAATACCCCAATCTAGGAGACAATAGGCCGTATGTACGGATGAATGATACTTCCATTTAATTGTCATATTGAAAGTTTTAAATTAAATTATATATAGATATTTATATATATTATAAATATATTATTGTTGTTATGTAATTTATTTCAAATATTTTTATTAAAACATTCCTTAAAACATTGAATTTAAAGTGTGAACGAATCATATCACTGGACAAAGTGTTAATCCTTTGTTTTCATGAACGATGTTATTATATTCCCAAAAAATGAAAATCCTGAATGTTGGAATTATGTAATTAATATATTAGAATAAATACTTCATAAATATCATATATAACATATATAAATATTGTTTAAATCATTATTCCCAACCTTGAAAGGAGGGAATGTAAAAACTAACTACATCCTTAATGATGTGGTAATCCACCGTACAAAAATCCAATGATTTCATGACCCATTTGATAAATTTTTTTGAATATTTATTTCAGAAAATGAACATAAAAAATCGATGTATTTTTTATATATGTATGTTATTATATAATCCTGATATATAAATAATTTATGGTGGTGTAGAAGGAAATAAATAATAATTTATTTTCTAAAATCATAGTCTCTTCTACAAGTTTCTTCATTATGTTTTAACTAATGCACTCCTAATATAATTTTATAACCAATATAGTTATTATTTATTGAGTGGAGGGAATTTGTGAAGTTATATTATTCAGATATTCATTGACCCATAGTATTTGATAGGTGTGAAGTAGGGGGATAAGGGTGGCTTTTAATAATTGATGGAGATGACACACATGGAATTTCAAATAACCATGTTCGGTGTAGCCATGTTTTTACCTAACAATAGGATTTCATTAAACCCAAAATTCTATAATTAATGTTTTATGGACTACATATGTTCATATATTGTGTATTGGAAAAATGTAGGGTCTTTTTTAAACCTTATAATCAATGTTTATCCATTATGTAAACATATTTTTACCATAATCATTGTAATTAGTATTTAATCCTTTCAATAATGATTATGGTAAAAAATTTATTTTCTCATATTATAAATTAAATAATATTATGATTCCAAATATGGTATCCATTTTTAATAATTCCATCCAAATAATTTGAATATAGTGATTTCAAAATAATACTATAGATAGAACAGGAAAGCATGTTTTTAAAGTGGATATGTTCAAAATATTTCTATGTTCTTATATTTATATTCAAAATATAAATGATTCCATAGAACAAAATTTGACTAACATATGTATAAATGTTTTTATTTTTCTTTAAAATATATTCTTCATATGATTTAACATTAAAAATTTTTTATATTCAATATCAATTTCAATTAAAAATCATTATTTTGAACCATTAATTATGAAATGGACAATTAATGAAAAATAAAAAAAACTCACCTTAAGAAATTTTTAAAATATATTTTCAAAAATGATATTTACTGTTTAAAAAAAAATTTCATGTTTAAAATTTTATTTTTAAAACAATTTCACCACTAAACGGCAGAAAAAATCCCTTTAGAAAATTCATCTTGTTATGGGTAAAATTGGATTTGTTCTTCTCATATTTTTATCAAATCTATTGAATTAATAAAACTAAGGTTATTGAATATATATATATATATATATTTCAATAATACTATTCACTAATAATAATTGATTGAATTTATAATATAAAATCATTTTGAACATAATGATATATTCATATTAAAAATTAAATTATATTCAATTGGTTTTAAACTACGGATTTCTCATTAATTGGTAAAGAATGAATTAAAACATATATTTTTTTTGGATAATTAATGTTATTTATAAGTATCAATTTAATTTCTAGGAAATAATTTTTATTTTAAGCAATAATATTAATATTATTTAGTAAAATTCAATCTTCTGTTTATGGAAAATTAAAGATGAATGTAGTTGTTGTGTCTAACATATGGAAACATACTTTGTGTGCATTTTAACATATATCATAGAATAAAATAATTTAAAATTTTAATATATTGTAAATTATTGGAATGTTTTATTTTCTTCTGTGATTTTTGTTTCATTTCATACACACTACAGAATATAATGTTTTTATTTCTAAATGTTAGGATGATACATTACATTTGATATGAAATATACTAATTTGTTCCCATGATAGTTTCTTATTACTTATCTTTATTTAATGGTTCGGTTCTCAACTGAAATTATTCCAAGATCTTTTCTCATATCCATGAATCCCAATTTAATATCCCCTTTTGAACTGGTTGAAATGAATAGGTAACCATAATATAATATCTAAAAGGATTTCATATTAGCATTTTAATTACTATGGGGTTTTCTGTTATAAATTTTCATTAGAAGGGATGGGTCAATGAAACTATTAATTAATGATCATGAACCCAATTGTACATCAATAATGTGAAATTATCCCTTCAATATATTAACTACATTTTGATCAGCTATGAGGGGAGTCTTACTTATCCAATGTAGATATTTGGTCAGGATACAATCAATTTGAGGTGAAGAGGGAGGATGTCCCTGATACTATCTTTTATATAAGGCAAGGAAAACATAAATTCATAGTGATTCCATTCTGACTTACTAATGTCCCTATATTTTTTTAATATTTAAAAAAAATTAGTGATTTCCTTAAAAATCTATGGTAATGTTTATAGATTATATTCTTATATAATCCAAATATAAAGAGTAATATGGGGAAATTTTTAATATTTTGTTTAATGCATTCAAAAAGGCGAAATTATATTACATGTATGGTAAATGTGAGTTTTGAAGGAATTATGAGGCATTATTGGGGGATATTATCAAAAATAAAAGGATATCATTGAATCCTTAAATAGAAAATAAAATTATGGACTGGTTGACACTAAAATATATAATAGAGATAAAAGTTTCATTACAGTAGCTATGTATAATATATGAATTTGTTAAAATATTATATAATTAATAAACTTGTAATCTGTTAAAATTTTCAAAATAGAATAGTTTTTTCTAGATCAATAATGACAAAGTGGACGGTAGGATTATATTACGAGGTAAATTACTAATCTTTTACATATACTACCCACGAGTGAAGAAGTATATTTTTATATATAGTGACGAATCTAATATATTATTACATTTTGTACTCATTAAAAACTAAAAACTGATAGATCACGCCTCTAGATTAAAGAAATTATATTCAAATAACTATCTAAACCATGACCTGATGTTGACAAAAATTTATAATCATATTGAATATTTTGTTGAATTATCATGATGGAAGGAAAAGTGAGATATATAAAGATCACGAGATCCTGTAGTATAAATTCACACAATAGGAGGTCAATGTGAAATATATAATATGGATAGAGAAGATCAAGGAATATAAATTAGTAAACCATTACTATCAGTATAAGGAGGATAAATTTATAAATTTTATAAGTAGAAAAAAATATTATAACAATATCCTTGTTGATGATTAAGAGTAATACATTATTTTGAGTCATGAAAGAGATGTTAATGGGTATTATTATTGAAGGAAGATAATTTCTTCATTCTCAAATTATTACACAACCATTATATTTTGAGAAAAGCAAGAAATCATAAATTTTTTAAGTTGAGGTGTAAATGAGGTAACATACATAATGAATGTTTAAATAATTATTCTTATAAATTTATAAAAAATGTTTTGTGAGGTTTGGGAAATGTCTCTATGTACCAAATGACCGTGATTCAATGAAGGAGTCATTGATTGATGCTACAATTTCAATATTTTCTATCCATCCAAGTAGAATTTTTTTATATACAGATCTCAAAAATCACTATTTATAAGAAACATAATGATAAATTTTGTGGAATATACATCATTGTGAATTTTACATAAAAAGTTGAAGGAAGAAAGTGAAATGAACAAAGGGATTATATATAAATTACACATACATACATAGAAATGGGAAAACGAGATTATAAATATTATCACAAGTATTCCAAAGAAATTTAAGGCTAAAAATTCAATATGGGTAGTGGTGGAACATCAAATTAAAACTATTAACTTCAATACCATTAATGACGACTTCTCTCTCTATAAAATCATATTTTTGTATATTAAAAAAGTGGAAGGGATTTAATGAAAACCACTATCAATGATTGTGATCATATATCTGATATTAATTTAAATTTTTATAGAAGTATCTAATGTAGTTCTACAATAGAGTTGAACTTAATTCCATCATATTACCCAAAAATAATGGATAATAATAATGAATTGTGTTAATACAAAAAGGATATACTTAGAGAGACCTCTATGGGATTTAAAAAATGACCAACTAAAACAATAAACTGGAATAATTACTCATATAATAATATCTTCCACTAAATAATTTAGAGAAATATTTACAATTCCCACTATGTTAAGTGATATAGAACACCAATGTGTTAGAATGATGTTGGTTAATGAAAACTATATCAAACTGATCTGATTTAAAAAATTGAAGAAAATAACAAGGCCATTTAACAACACAGCAGAGCCAAACAGAGTCAGCAAATGAGCTATACTAAAATTCAACAAAGTGATATGGAGTCTGATATTACGGACTAATTATTTATTCATATATCATGTTAGAATATATTAATAAGATTTTGGATGATAGGAAATATTTTCCTACATTTATTTGAATTTTTAAAATTGTCAATCACATTCGGTTTGTCGCCTATCAACCAGTACTCTCACCAAAATTGTCTCAATTGAATGAATTGTTTGATGTATCCCTACTGAGTAAGCAAATACCAAATACCCCAGATGAACTAAATCTCGTGTTGGAACAGTTAGACCATTCTATCTCTTATAAAGAGAAGCCGATGAACATCATGTACAATATGAAAAAACATCTACACAATGAAAAATCACAACTAATAAAATAATTCTTCGAAAACCCTATTTATGAAGATGAAATATAGGAACATTAGTGGGGAATTAATTATAATTAAATTTCAATTTTTTCAACATTGTTCATGTATTCAAATTTCAAGTGAATTTTTCTTTGGGGGAATAATATAATGAACTATAATATTATATATAAAAATTTAATTCTAAATAAACATGTGTGACATATTTAATAGTATGATATACAATAGAGAAAATTTATTATATAATATACCAACAACAATTAATGATATATTTTTTTAAGTTATAAAATGAACCTTGATATAACATAACCAATGGGAATTGTAACCATTTGGCATTATAGTCATGAGAGATGTAGTTGTTTTGAAGAGACATTTAGAATCAACATATATTAATAATAATTATGAGTTAAAAATTATTTTTAAATGATTATTTATGGAATATTCAAGTACAATGATCCCCTATGAATCGCATTTATCAAATTATGGGAATTCTTTATCATTAATATATTTTACCCTTGACCAATCAACAGTTTTAATTAAATAATTCATGCCTTAGTGAAATCATGTATTTGAGAAGTTCAAGTAAATATAGATCACCCCTAGATCAATGTAACCGAAAAATCCCCATGATTTTACCATAGCTTCACTCCTTTTATTATGTCCTTATTATTTTTTAATAATGGGTTATGTATCTCGTGGATAACTAGTATTAATGTGTGAATTATTTTTGAAATGAAGTTATGTTTACACTGGAAACATTTTGATTTTATAGATTTAGGAAATAATTATCGAAAGATGAAAATAATTATATATTGTTGTCATAATAAATAGAAAAATAAGGATTTTTTATCATAATAAAATGAAATAAAATCATAAAATAAGGCAAAAAAATGTTTGAACAGTGAAATAATTTTTATATTTTTATCAAAAATACATGTGAAATTTGTATCATTAAATAAATTTAATTTTTTAAAATAATATTTCATTTTAATAAAACGAATTCATATATTAGCATTATTATCATAAATATGATAATACAATGTTATGATGTCATGATGAATTTTTAAGAGCGTTAAAAATTTTATCCTGACATACTAAAATTTTATCAATAAATATTATTTTTATTCAAAAATTAAATTTTCAAATATTTTTTAAATTATTAGAATTAATGTGATATTATTTTTGGACCCATCATATTGAACATTGGATAGGGTGATGTTTGTTTATAAAAACTAAACTTCAACTCTCAAATAATACTATACTGTATAGATATCATAATTTATAATAATATGTGAGGATTAAATTTTTAGTTTTTTCGAATTTATATAGACATCTTATTATCCTATTTATTATATAATCAAAATAAAATTTCTATTTAGTCCCAATATGGGACAAATTTTGAAGAAATAATATTTTATTCTAATATTATATTTTCAACACCCTCATACTCTACTTATAAATAGATCCCTCAGCCTTACATCTAATACACACAATCTCTTCCCCTTAGGATTCCAAATTTTAACCAATATATCTCCCAAAAACTCTCCAAAAGTCTCTTAATTGTTTTTCCCTAAAAATGACAAACATGATATATTTTAATGTGTATTCTATGAATACAAATATAAAGGATATTTTAAAATTTTCAACTAAATTATACCACATTATTTTATTTTTAATACCTCCAAAAATAATTTTAATTCATGAAAGATTAATTAAATTAGTATTATTAATTTTCATAAATGTTATTCTATATTTTTATAATCATTTTCTAACATTATCACATTCTATTCTAAAAGGAAATTTTTTTATATATTATTATTAGTTCACTACCACTGTGAACCATCTATTACATTTTTTATCTCCAACAAGAATTTTGGTTAAAAAACACGTATGATAATTAAAAAATAATGTAAAAAAGTATATTATATATTTTTTTCTATAGTAATGTAAAAATATTAATATGGTTAAATAAAACCAAATAATTTCACCTTATTTGAAAAAACATCTTAAATGAACTAAACATACATCGTTAACGTTGAAACTAAATGAGTCTTCCATTTTTCAAAAAAAAACATATGAATATCTGGTACCTTGTAATCCACTAAAATTACATGTAAAAAATTGAATTACACTTTGTGGTTATTTTTTCATTAAACCATAACAGTTATAATTATAAATAAAATAATTTGATCTAGGAATAACGTAATAAATATATTCATGAAGGAATACATAATAATTAGTTATACAAAAAATGATTATAAAAATATAAAATAAAAATTGTAATGGAAATTTACATGAAAAAGGTTAAAAATAAAGTATTTGTCTAAATTTATATTTATTATTAATGCGGATAAATGAACTTACAAGATGATTCATGGAACTAAAAAAATGGATTTTCTAAGCCACCCTCATTACTTTTGGGTTGGAAAGTATCTTCATTTTTATATATATCCCTTTATCTTCTTCTAATATAATACTTCAATATTATATAAATATTATATATATATATATTCCTAGTTTATATTTCATTTATTTGTTGTGGATATTAATTTTTATTAATGTTAACATCTTAATTCTTATTTTTTGAAAATCCATTTAAAGGGATTTTTATTATTTATTATAATTTTCAAATACCAATCCATAAATTACATATTTACTTTTATGTTTTCTAAACACAATATTTTTTTACAAAACCATTTAATATTATTTATAATTTTATTTTAATTTTTATTCAAAAACACACATTAAAGACTTGTTATACTCTTTCATAAAACTCCTCTTAAGTGCTTCATTTCAAAAAAAACCTCTATACTTTTATTTTAGGAATTCACTTCTTTAGAACATAATTATCATGACTTATACATAATTATTATTTTATTAATTTCCAATTGTTAATTATTCCACTCCTTTAGGAAAATCAATGTGATATTACATTTGGTTATGATCTAACATAATATTTTATTCTCCATTTTATTTTTCTTGTGTCTTTATTATTCTTATTACCTATATAATATTTTGTTATATGGAATACATATGAATATACATGTTATGAATGTTTCCATGACCCCATTACACCAACCGTACACTTCATGGGATGGAAATTGGATAAGATATATAATTATGGATGAAACCAATATCAAATAGGTCATGGGTTGGTGATAATCACTAAGTGTATACTATAAAAAATTTGAGGAATTACCCTATTAAAGAAAAAATGAGATATATGATGAAACCACAAAGAAAATCTAGTCAACGTATAATTAAATTTTGATCCCAATCCATGCATGAAATTTCATAAAAACTAAAATAACTCCAAATAAAATTATAAGTACATGAGGAAAATCCACAACAGTGACAAAAAAATCAAAAAAAAAATTATGAACTACCCAAAATCTAGTAAATAACCTCCAAATCACCAACTAAATACGATATTCCTACAAAAAGTTATATAAAATTATGGTAAGAATTAAATGTATTCTTAGTAGGATAATCCCTTAATATTCTCATAAATAAGGTAAATAAACTATTCTAAATCCTAATGATGTATTTTGAATCCAATTCATCACCTATTCGGGTACGACATACTACAAGCATCACAGTGGATCTATCTTCATGTATCATATCTAAATAATAATATAATAATCAATATATATCTAATGCTTTTATCCTACTATCACATCCCCTCCAGTTTTCTTCTCTTCTCCACCATAGGAAATCTTGAACCATCTCTCTACAAATGTAATATACCCCAAATACACCTATTATAATGAATCAAATAACACGTCATGTGTCAAGACCCGACTTCTCCAAAAGGAGGGAAGGGTCAGCAGGTTGCAAAGCCCTTCCTTCTTTATGTTTAAGGAGAGTTAATGACCCCCTAACCCTGCCTTCTATAGGTCCCGGAGTGGCGACTAGCACCAAGGGTATAGAAATTTCACACAAATGGAAGGCATTACACTTTTTTTATAGGATCGGGAGATAAGATGATGAAACCCAACAACCCCAAAGTAAAAGAAAAGGAAAGCCAAATGTAAACCATTCCCACATGCCTGTTCCAAATGTAAAACCACAAGGTACATAAGTGACTACAAGGGTTAGTACCAAAAAAAGAAAATAGCAATTGCAACTGCCCCAAAGATTCGAGTTGTATGGTCCTGCACGTTCCCTGAAGTCCTCCTGGAAACATGAAAGTAGTTTTATATACGTAGGGTGAGCATACAAGTACACTCAATAGGGAAAACCAAAGACTCTCGTACAAAAGTGGGGGAACATACTAAAGTCCCTTGAGAAGCAGAAAACCATTAATATTAATGAGTTCACCCATCCCACCCACCGGCTACACACACCAAGTAACACAAACCATGTAATGTATATAATAAGAGCACATCGATGATTGGGTACCCCACACCACTTTCCAACTAGTTATTGCGACATCTTATGCATCGAACCAATCCCATCATTCTCACTGCAGTCCCACGACCACACCCGCCCAGACACACCTAGGCCACAACCGCACGCAGTCCCACTGCCAGAACCCACCCGCAAACACCTGGGCCATAACTTTCACACATAACCACGCCTGCAAACACCTAGGCCAGAACAGCCACCACCACGCCCGAAGACACCTGGGCTAGAAGATCCACTTCCACGCCCGAAGACACCTGAGCCTCATCCCGAAGATACATGGGAAACTACCTTCCCGCACACACTTGAGCCATAACCACCACACTACCCCACCCGAAGGTTCTTGGGCTAATAATGGACCTCAGGCCATCATATCATGCCCGAAGATACCTGGGAATTCGAGGAAAGGGAGTAGAAAAGGAACTAATAACCAGACACTAAGAATATTGTTGGAAAAAACACCCTCCTCCATGAAATGGGGGTGTTCGGAACTAAGCGCTCAACTTGGGTGGGGTGTGAAAAAGAAACACAAATCTACATGTAAATATATAGTTAACAAGCACTCACCCAAAGTTATGTTTTTCGTCAGACAACCTACAGATCAAAACATCACTCAAGTCTGAGTCACGACTATCGCCAACAAAACCCATTGTCCTATTCTTGTTTTCATGTTCAGTAATAATGTTTAAATAATTTCATGCTCTATAGGGAAACTAATATCATAATAACAAACCAAGGGAAAGATTCGGCTGAAAGTCAATTTATGAATTCAAACCTGGTTTTCTTGTAAGGTCACAACAACAAAGGGATAAGTGAGATCCCTCGAATTACTGGAACCAATGACAACCCCGAGACACTGCCCTATGTCCCCCCCCAAAGGTTTGTCATCAACAGAGGATCCCACCCCAATTAGTGATGTAAAAAAAGTAACCTCCCGGTATGAAACTCACAACCTCTAAATCCAAAACAATAGAGAATCCCATCCCCAATTTTACAACCACTGAGAGTATAAAAACATTGAATCCCATCCCCTCTCACATCACCCAAAAACCAGCCCATAAATGAAGACCACCAAACCACTACCACCAACACAAATCAGGGCCATGGCGATATTTTCAAATTTAAAAGATTTTACACACTCCATGATTTCAATTTTGTGTGTTTTAACTGGGGGTTTTCACAGAAGGGTTGATCCTGATGCTTCCAATTTACTTAGCCGGATATACATAATTAACAATTTTACTTTTTAGGGTAGGAGTTCACAACCACAAGTAATCCATTTAAAACATCACATGGGGTTCATTAATGCATAGAGAAAGACCAGAAACGGCTATGATTTTCAGTAGGCGTATGCCCGCACAATTCCGAAAGATGATCATAATAAAAAAAATAGCATCAACGATCACAACCCCCCCCCCCCTTTATTTCTTAATAGGATTCTTTCATTATCTTTATTTAGTCCTGGTTTATCCAATTCTATAGAAACAAAAGCACTCCCACCCCACATGATTCACAAAAAGGGAGAGATGAAAAAGAATTCCCTACCCATTGATCGACGACCGACGTTTAGGTCGGGCACGGAAAATTACGCATAACGAGGTGGCTCGCCCGATGCACGAAAATCAGCTCTTCTGGATGAAAGTACTCCTCACAGAGTGTGATTGAGAAAAGAAGAAACCCACGATGAACCCTTTAGTTATAAGGGCTGCGGACGGTTGAGATAAGAACGCGAAACCACATAAGGCGCGGGGTCGTGGGTTGACCACACATCCCACACGTTATTAAAGGGGTCAGTGGTTTAAACTGACTCAAAAACTAGGTTCAATCATTAAATATTCAATTAAAACATTTATGGGCATTACCGGGCTTTAAAACACACATAAGGGAGTCATAAAAAGGGTTTAAAACCCTAATTGCGCAAGAAGGAGCGCCACTGGAAGGAACCCATGGGGGTAGGCCAGAGCCACTGGTAGACGAGCTACCGGTATGATGTATCTACTGGAATATGCAGCTACCGGTAGACCGAGCTACCGGTCGATAGAGCTACCGGTAGGCTGCGGCTACCTGTAGACCATGCTATGGGTAGTCCTGCTATCGGTAGGTTAATGCTACTATTAGGCATACCGTTTCCAAACATCACCGAGATTCCCAGACCCGAAAACCCAATTTGAGATTTTCACAAAGTAATGGTCCCAAAAAACTCGGGCCATTACATCATATAACTCTTAAATGATTCTCGTCCTCGAGAATCAAACAACCCAAAATGAAGGAAAGGGTCAGAACAAACACCTCGAAAGATACCTCTTAGGAGTGAACCCCATGTTAACTAAAAACGCCATGTCAAGAACCAACCAACATATCATGTCAAACTGCCCAAGCATGTGGGGGTTGGGGAGTCTCCTTCCCCATGTTATGATATTATCCACTTTGGGCGGCACTGACTCGCCCGCACGGGTTTAATCACATCCACCTTAATGTGTCTTGATTAGGGGTCGGGTTCTCCCCTCCCCCATAGCCAGGGCATTTCACAAACATTCAGAGGAAAGAAAACCAGTAAATTTCATATCCCAGAAGACAATATGTTCTACAACAATAGGTAAAAAAATAACAAAACTGAAAAAAACTCTGGGAACTGGCTACGTATCTGTGCTTCCGTCTCCCACATACTATCCACAATTCCATCATGTCTCCACAACACACAAACTAATGGAATGGTTCGCCCATGAAGCACCTTCTCCTTGCGATCCTCGATCATCACTGGTCTCTCCACAAAATTCACATCATCCTCGATGTCTAGATCATCCCAATCAAGGATTTTTGAATCATCGTGCAGATACCGACGGAGCTGCGACACAAGGAATACATCATGTATCCTCAGTAGTAGTGGTGGTAACACTAGCTGATAGGCCACTTCGCCGACCCGCCAGAACACTTCGAAGGGCCTGATGAACCTATGAGAAAGTTTACTCCCCTCACAGAACCTCCATTATCCACACCGAGGGGAGAACTTCAAGAAAATGTGGTCTCCAACCTCGAACTCCAAGGGCCCCCTCCTAGTATCGGCATACGACTTCTGTCGGTCCTGGGCCGCCTTTATCCTTTCCAGTATGAGCTGAACCTTCTCTTTCGTGCTCTACACCACCTCTGGGCCAAGGATGCATGCCTCTCCTACATCGGTCCAACTCACAGATGAACGGCATAGCCTCCCGTACAAGGCTTCAAACGGGGCCATACCAATGGTAGAGTGGTAGCTATTATTGTAGGCAAACTCTACCAGGGGCAAGTATCGTTCCCATGATCTTCCTAAGTGCAGAACACATGCCCGCAGAATATCCTCCAAGGTTTGGATGGTGCGCTATGTCTGTCCATCTGTCTGGGGATGGAAAGTTGTGCTAAGACGCAGCTGGGTGCCAAAAGCATGCTGCAATCCTCTCCAGACTCGCGAGGTAAACCATGCATCCCTATCTGAGACTATAGAACTCGGAACACCATGAAATTGTACCACCTCATCCACATACCTTTATGCCAAAGCATACACTATACTTGACTCCTTGATCGCCAGAAAGTGAGCCGATTTTGTCAACCGGTCTACTACTACCTAGATGGCGTCGTATCCCCCTTAGACCTTGGGTAGTCCCGTGACGAAATCCATCGTGATGTCATCCCACATCCACTCAGGGACATGTAGAGACTACAATAGGCCGCCTGGAACTCAGTGTTCATCCATCACTTGCTCACACACTAAGCACTTGGCCACAAACTCTGCCACTACTTGCATAACTCAGGGCCACCAAAACCGTCTCTTCATATACTGGTACATCTTGGACACTCCAGTGTGTACTGCTAGGGGTGATATGTGGAACTCACTAAGAACCTTTCCACACATCACTTCTGGGACAAACAACCTTCCCTGGAAAAGCATCCGGTTATGACCATCCTCCATCCATCCTTCCAGAGCATTACTCTAGTCAACTCGGCCACACATCACTTCGCACTCGGGGTCTCCCCACTGAGACTCCTCCACTTGCTGCAACAGAGATGAATGCACTGCAATCTGATATAGTCAGCCTCTACGGCCATCCATCCTCGCATCCAGGTGTAAGGCAGCCGACTCCTCCATCGTCTTCCATGCATCTTCCGACTCTCAGACCGCATCCTTCTGTGTCCTCCTGCACAAGGCATCGACCACTACATTTTCCATTCCCTCAATATAAGAGATATCAAAGTCGTAATCCTAAAGGAACTCCACCCATCTCCACTGTCGCAAGTTTAGGTCCCGTTGGGAGAAGATATACCTCGAGATTTTGTTATTTGTGAAGAACACAAAGCATTCTCCGATGAGGTAGTGCCTCTATAACATTAGCGCAAATACGACCACTGCAAGCTTCAGGTCGTGGGTGGAGTAATTACGCTCATGAGGGCGTAGCTACCTGGACCCATAAGAGATCACCCCTTGTCGCTGCATCAAAACAAATCCTTGGCCTTTTCCTAAAGCATAACAGAACACCTCATACGCTGCCCCTTCTTCTGGAAATATCAGCATTGGGTCACTGACCAACTTCTCCTTCAGATAGGTGAAGGCTGACTCGCACTGCTCACTCCACACGAAAACCTGGTCTTTCTTGGTCAGGGCTGTCAAAGGGGCTGCTACTCGGTTGAAGTTGGGTACGAACCTCCGTAAATAACCTACCAGCCCTAGGAAACTACGGACCTCTGCCACATTTTTGGGTGAATCCCAAGAAACAACTGCCTCATCCTTTTATGGGTCCACCTCTACCCCCTGCTCAGACACCACATGACGGAGGAAGTGCACTTCTCGTGTCCAAAATTTTCATTTCGAAAACATCCCATAGTGATGATGATGTTGAAGGACCTCCAAAACTGTCCTCAGGTGCTCTGTATGGTCCTCTTATGACCTTGAATAGATCAGGATATCGTCGATGAACACAAGCATGAACTGATACGAGTACTCCAGGAAGATAGAGTTCATAAGCCCCGTGAACACAACTAGGGCGTTTGTAACACTGAAAGGCATGAATAAGAACTCGAAGTGTCCCTATCTACACCTGAATGCCATATTCGGGATGTCACCCTCCTTCACTCTCAGCCGGTGGTACCCAGACCGTAGTTCAATCTCCAAGAACCATCCTTCCCCTTTCAGCTGGTCGAAAAGATCATCTATCCTCAGAAGAGGGTAGTGATTCTTAATTGTCACCTGGTTCAGCCTCCAATAGTCTATCCACAACCTGAGTCCACCATCTTCCTTCTTTGCGAACAAGACTGAAGCACCCCACGGTGACGCACTCGGCTGAACATAACCCCTCATCATTAGATCATCAATCTGGATCCGCAAATCCTATATCTCTGAAGGTGGCATCTGGTGAGGAGCCATCAAGATCGGGCGAGCATCGGGCTGCAGGTCTATTCCGAACTCGACATTACGTCGAGGGGGTAGAGTTGTCACATCCTCAGGGAATATGTCCCTAAACTCACGAACGATCTCTATCACCTCCACCATTTCAGTATCAACTGACTCTACTGACAGCTCGACTAACAAGGAGAGGAGGGGTTCCTCTCGCCTACTGCCCTTATGAATACTCCGCTCACTGGTGAAGGTAACATGCCGGCCACCCAAGCCTGAGAACACGAACCTTCCTCAGAAACAGTCGATGATGGCACACATAGAGAATATCCAGTCGATGCCTTAGATGACATCATATGGTTGTATCTATAGCAGAAGAAGATCCCTAATCGACTGATGTGGCCCTACCATCAGTCTGCATCCCCGACAAACAAACAACAAGTCAGTCTAACCTCTGACTAGTGTGCTCAACACCAGGGTCACTGGAAGCCTCTCGGCATCTAGACCCAAGGCACGGGCTAGTCTGGGTGCAATAAATTAGTATGAATATCTGGTATCGAACAAGTCATAAGCAGGGGTACTAAACAAACTGATCGTACCTCGAACAACCTCCGGCCATGTTGGAACTACTGCCTCCATGACGTGTAACTGTCTATGCCCATCTCCTCTTCCCCTCGGTTGTCAGCCACCTCCCTGACCATGCCCCAGTCGAGGTCCCCGAGGAGCGACCTGAGGTCGGCCTACTCCTCCTACGTCTGCCCTCGGAGAAGCGGGAGCTCGATGTCCCTGCTGGTGCTGCTGGAAAGGCCTCGCTGAGAGCTGCTGCTAGGGCGGGGGGTGGGGCTGTCCGCCACCGCCATACTGTACCCGGTTAGGGCACTGACTCCGGAGATGTCCAGGGATCCCACAACCGAAGCACCGTTGCCCTGGGCCCGAAGAAAAAGGGCAAGGACCAGGGGATAAAAACTGAAACTACTGCGGCTTGCTGCCTGCTGGTCGGAACCTGGAGGTTCCTGATGCTAGATCCCTAGTGCTGAAGGCCTTCCCCTTCGATGGTCCCAGCTGGATCCCCTCTCGTGACACTCCTCCTTGAGCATGGATCCTCTCAACCACTTCGGACTTCTTCTGGACCTCCACGTACATTAGTAGGGTAAAGGGGGTAAGAGAATACTAGAGGGAGGGTCGGAGTGCCTCCTCTAAACGTATTTCCTGAGACTCCTCATAACGATAAAGGTCCGAAGAAAATCATAGGAGGTCCTTGAAATTGATTCCTAGCTCCCTCAGTGAAATACTCCCCTAATGGAGGGAGAGTATCTCCTATCTCTTTTCCACCTTCCTCGTCGAAGAGAGGAATTCCACCCGGAACTCCCTCTCGAAATCAGCCCATTCCACCTCATCCTTTCTCCTCTCCCCTAGGTAAAGCACCCACCACTGATGTGCCACTCCCCGCATATGGCTGACGGCCAGAGGAACCCAGTACTCGGTCAGGGCCCGAATCCGGCCGAAAGCTGTCACTAGCTCCTCTAGCCAGCCTTCCGTCTTCATGTCAGAGGTGCTGCCCTCAAACTTCTGAAGGTTCTGTCGTTGGAAGGCCTGAAGAGTCTTCTACCACTGGTCATCCTCCTCCTCTCGATCATCACTCTACCGATCGGCCAAAGTAGTCTCTGGGGCCTCGATCACATGAACCACAGGTGGTCGCCTTCCAGGTTCCATAGTTGCAAGGTAAACAAGGAATTCCTAAGCCCAAGTAGTGCAAAATATTGTTCTTAAAACTTCTTAAACCTTTCCATTTATTCTTAATTTCCAAGACATCCCATAAACATGAGAAAAAATGACATTATGATGTGTGTACATTTCTTAGGGTCTCTACCCTACAATCAGCGTGGCCTCAGTTGGTCGTTCAATAGGTCCATAGTCCTTGCATCAGATCACGGGGGGGCCCTAAAATCTCATGTCCTAGCCGGTATTCCCTAGCCTAATTCACGCACCAAGGTCACACAACACTATTTACCTATCATCTCATGCTATCCTCCCTATGCCTAACTCCAGAATCCATCCTATCACTCGATCATCTCCCCTCTGATACCATTCTGTCACGACCCGCCTTCACCAAAAGGAGGGAAGGGTCAGCAGGTTGCCAAACCCTTCCTTATTTAAGTTGATGGAGAGATAATGACCCCTGAAACCCGCCTTCTATATGTCCCGTAGTGGCGAGTAGCACCTAGGGTATAGAAATTTCACACAAATGGAAGTCATTACCCTTTTTGTTTTATAGGATCGGAAGATAAGATGATGAAACCCAACAACACCAAATTAAAAGAGAAAGTAAAGCCAAAAGTAAACCATTCCCACATGCATGTTCCAAAAGTAAAATCCACAAGGTACATAAGTGACTACAAGGGTACGTACCAAAGAAAGAAAACAGAAACTGCGACTACCCCGAAGATCCGAGCTAGTATGGTCCTGCGCGATCCTCGAAGTCCTCCTGGAAACCTGAAAGCAGTTTTATATACATAGGGTAAGAATACAAGTACACTTAGTAGGGAATACCAAAGACACTCGTGAACAAGTGGGGGAACATACTAATGTCCCGTGAGACGCAGACAACCATTACTATGAAGGAGTTCACCCATCCCACTCACCAGCTACACTCACCAAGTAACGAAAACCAAGTAATGTATATAATAACCGTACATCGATTTTTGGGTACCCTGCGCCACTTTCCCACTGGTTATTGAGACATCCTACGCATCAATCCAATCCCTCCATTCTCACTGTAGTCCCACTACCACACCCGCCCGCACACACCTGGGCCATAACCACACGAAGTCCCACTGCCGGAACCCACCCGCAAACAACTGAGCCACAACTGTCACATGTAACCACTCCTGCAAATACCTAGGCCAGAACAACCACCACCATGCCTGAAGACACCTGGTCTAGAAAATCAACTGCCACGTCCGAAGACACCTGGGACTCATCCCAAATATACTTTGGAAACAAACTGCACGCACACACCTAGACCATAACAACCACACTACCCCGCCCGAAGGTTCTTGGGCTAATAATGGACCTCATGCCATCACAGCCTGCCCAAAGATACTTCAGCTATCTGGGAAATGGAGCAGAAAAGGAGATAATAACTAGCCATTAAGAATAGTGTTGGGAAAAACACCCCCATGAAATGGGAGTGTTCGGCACTAAGCGATCAACTTGGGTGGGGAGAAAATATAAAAAACACAAATCTACAAGTATATATATAGGTAACAATCACTCACCCAATGTAAGGTTATTCATCAGAAAACCTACATATCAAAATAGCACTCAAGTCAGAGTAACGACTCTCGCCAACAAAACCCATTTGTCCCATTCTTGTTTTCACGTTCAGTAATAATGTTTAAATACGTTCATGAACTACTGGGAAACTAATATCATTAGCACAAACCATGGAAAATATCCACCTGAAATTCAATTTAAGAATTCACACCTGGTTCTTTTGTAAGGTCACAACAATAAAGGGATAAGTGAGATCCCTCAATGTACTGGAACCAAAGACAACCCCGAGACACTGCCCCGTGCCCCCCTGCCAAAAAAGGATTCTCATCAACAGAGGATCCCACACCAATTCATGATGTAAACAAAGTAACTTCCCGGTCTAAAACTCACAACCTCTAAATCCATAACAACAGGGAATCCCATACCTAATTTTACAACCACCGAGAGTATAAAATAAGGGAATCCCATCCCCTATCACATCACCCAGCAACCAGCCCGTAAAAGAAAACAACCAAACCACTACCACCAACACAAAGAATGGCCATACCGGTATTTTCAGATTTAAATGATTTTACACAGTCCATGATTTCAATTCCGTGTGTTTTAACTGAGGGTTATCACAGAAGGGTTCATCTTGGTGCATCCAATTTACCTAGTCGAATATACATAATTAACCAATGTACTTTTCATGTAAGGAGTTCCCAACCACAAGGAATCCATTTAAAACATCACCAAGGGATCATTAATGCACAGAGAAAGACCACCAACAGCCATGATTTTCAGTAGGCGTAAGCCCGCAAAATTCAGAAAGATGATCATAATATTAAAAAATAGCATCAACGATCACAACCACCCCTTATTTATATATAGGATTCGTTCATTATCTTTATTTAGGCTTGGTTTATCCAGTTCTACAAAAAGAAACCATGACCACCCTGTATGATACCCAAAAAAGGAGAGACGAACGATAATTTCCTACCTATTTATCGACAATCGACACTTAGGCCGGGGGCAGAACTTTATGCATAACGATGCGGCTCGCCCGATGCACGAAAATCAGTTAGTCTGGACGAAAGTACTCCTCATAGAGGGTGATCGAGAAAAGAAGAAACCCACGGTGAACCCTTTAGTTATAAGGGCTGCCGACGGTTGAGATAAAAATGCAAAACCACGTAAGGCGCAAGGTCGTGGGTTGACCACGCGGCCCCACACATTATTAAAGGGGACGAGTGGTTTAAACCGATGCACAAACCAGGTTAAATAATTAAATATTTAATTAAAACATTTATGGGCGTTACCGGACTTTAACCACGTTTAAAGGAGTCAAAATAGGGGTTAAACCCCTAATTGCGCAAGAAGGAGCGCCACTGGAAAGAACCTGCGAGGGTAGGCCAGAGCCATGGGTTGCTGAAAGCTACCGGCGGGTGATAGCTACTCGTAGCCGAGAGCTACCGGTAGCCGACAGCCACCAGTATCCGAGCTACTGGTATACTGCAGCTACCAGTAGACTGATCTACTGGTGGACAGAGCTATCGGTAGCTACAGCTACCGGTAGACCGAGCTACCGGTTGATAGAGCTACCGGTAGACTAATCTACCAGTAGTCTTGCTACCGGTAGGCTAAGGCTACCGGTAGGCCTACCGTTACCAAACTTCACTGAGATTCCCAGTCCCGAAAACCCAATTCGAGATTTTCACAAAGTAATGGACCCCAAAAATCTGGGCCATTACATCATGTGTGTCACATAATCTCATAAACAACAAACACATATCTTCATAGTGAATTAGTAGATACTAGGAGTGACCATAACCCATATGTCATTTAATATTCCTCGATCCATCACAAACTAGTCACAACAAACCTATAATAATCTATATGATATTATATTTGGAGATATATGTCTGTGAAAAAAACAAAATCCATTAAAAACTCTATATATATTTGGGAAATGAATCAATCATGAATTCCTTCATATAATACAAATAGGATTTGTTAGTTGTGAAAGAGGGTGTACCCAGACAACAATTCCTCCTTATCCAAGATATTAAATAAAATAAACTCCCAAGTTACACTATTTTTCAATGAATCTATCAACATGGGTAGAGATGTTTAGGAAAAATGATAACATAGATGACATATATATCTCACACAACACTATGGTTATCTACCTAGACATTGGGTAAATTGGGGAAATCATATGTCAGACACCCCTCTTTTAGCACTATGCACTAGATATCCAATATGCATAAACAAATTTCATGAAACATTAATTAATTAATTAATTTGTTAAATATAATTTTATTAAATTAATTAGAATCCAAGTTCAGGGCCTCATGGAATAATCCTAATGTTCCCATGTTTCATCAAGAGTTATTATTTGGATTTCCATTATAGCACCAACCCCATTGGTTAAAACATTAATTATTCATTACCATTTCACAATTCTATGTACCCTGAGACTCATCCTAAGAGACCATAATGGGTATGCATAAACCATGTACAATTGGATTCTTCACGCACTGGGGAAAGGAAAGATAAAACATGAAACTCATCCATATAGAATTTTATGAATATTATATAATTAGAAATAATCCTAGGTTTTAGCCAAAAAAGATTAAATTTTAGATTTTACCAATTTAAGAATCCCTAATTCCATATATGGAACCACCATGTATATTACCATTCATCCCTCCATATGATGAACAAACTAATTACACAAACCTGAGTATTATCACACTTATCTCATTATCTTCCCTCCATTATTAAATCCCATCACATTTCATGTCTAAAATCCACCACAATCACACATGGAAGCATGAAATAAAAAATATCAGCAGCATGAAATCTGGGCAATAAAAAAGGCATTAATACTACAAAAACAACATTTCTTGCACAACCATAAATTATTTTCATTTCCACGAAACATGTTCATTTACATCAAGAATTAATGTATCCATTTATCATGGATTAAAATGATATGAATATTATATAAATATCTATTAAATGGCATGAATTAGAAAAATATTATTTCATAAATAAAATAATGTTTCTTTAAACTATAAGGAATATCTATAACATTTATTTATATGAAATAAAAAAAATTAAATTAAATTTTATTGACGAAAAATTTCTCTTCAAACCACCCATTAATAATTTATCTGATATGAATTACCTAATATAAAATCTTTATTCACATTCCTTGAATAATAAAACATTCTAAAAAAGTCATCATAAACATAATAAATTAAATAGTAAAATAAGACACAGTCTGTTATAATAATATAAATACATCTAGTCACTATTAACCATAAATAAATTCATAATATAATCCAATTAAATATTTAGTGATTCTAATTCCACCCTCACCCAAAAAAAATCATGATAACTTTATGATTCAACATGAAAATGAGATGAAAATAATTTTCTACATGGAACGGAGGATTCCAACTACACACTGCTAAAAATAATTCTTAAAATAGAATGGAATCTCCACATTTATGTACTTATGATGAGGTATTAGAAAAAATTTGAAATTTTATATATAAAAGAGGGAAAAATTAAGGTGAAATAAGATCTTTTCTAAAATGTGATTCACTTCAATAAAACCAATAGAGGAAAACCAAAAATAAAACCTGTCTAAAAACACAAACATGGTGGTTCTCATGGACATATGTAAATCAAAATGGTTTAGTAATTTAGAGATGGTACAAATGAATGTGATAAAGGAAATGAATAAATTGAATATATAAGCTTCTATTTATTCAATATTTGAGATACAATTTCTAGGTAATTCAATTCTCTTATTGTTCATTTAATTAATTTTAATACAAAAATTAGGAAGAAACTTTTTAAAAAATATTGTAGTTTAAATAAATTAGTGATATAAATATCATATTTTAAATGGAATTTAATTTCCAATTTCTATAATTTAAAATAATATTTATTATAAAAATTCATATTTATGATAGTTAGGTAAAAATATAAATTTGGACAATCAATATGTGTATTTTTCGAGAAATTGGTATAATTAAACCAAATCTGATGATGTTGGGTAATATTTACAATACCAAAAGAACATTCTATAACCAAAATAACATTATACAATTTAAACAAAAAAACAATTAAATTTTGTGAAAAAATATAACTCTAAAACCCCCCTTAGAACCTGCAATTCATGTGAAAAATAAAAATCAATGGTTTTTAACAATTGGATAAATAAATTAGATACCAAAGAATATATTCATCCTCGATAATAAAAACTAATACTTATAATAAATGGAAAATGTGGTTTTCCCATTCAATCAAGAGATACTTTTATGGGATTCAATTAAATCGAGATCCCAACCACAGAAGGAATAGAAAAAATGGATAACAAAGCAAGATCACCCACTAACGGAAATAATACATATTACTATTACTGGAGTATAGTTATACAATAGTTTTAAAATGCATAAAAATGAATAACCATCTCTGAAAATGGGATATACCTATCAGAAATTGGAAAATCCATAAAAATCATCACGGATGAGAGAACCCATATCATAAACCAGATAATGTTTACTAACTAAAAAACAACATTAAAAAATAATAGCTATGAAACCTTGAGTTTCAGATACTGATCATGTAACTACAACTCACATTTTCATATGATCTAGAGTGACCTTAGCCTTTCACATATAACATTATATGATTTTGATAATAATTTCTCATCAGAGTACAAGACAAGGATCTTGAAGTATAATGTCATTAAAAACTAGGTACATAAAACTAATATCATGGGACTAAAAAACACTTCTTCATTTTGTCATCAAATTTTGCTATTAACTTCAATTGTGATCAAACATTTTCAAATGATAACATTGGATTAACAGGGACAGTGGGGTGAGTAACAAATCATAGTAAGGGAAATCCCCATAATAATAATGCATTATCATAAGGAATAGAAGACATGACTTGATTATATAAAAAGAAATTTATCATAAGGAACCTTAAAATGGTTTCATATAAACCTGGAATTAGGGAAATATTGATGCATCATAAATCATGGCTTTAATATGAGGCAAGGAAAACCTCTGACATCATTTCACAAATAATCACAAGCTCATACTAACTGTAATAACTGCCAAACATAACATCTCATGAGACTTACCGTTACTCAATGAATGGGAGTGGTATTTGGTAGAAACCACCATACTCTTCATGAATATTTTTTCCACATAAATAATTGTACATAATAAATCTTACTTAAACATGAGGATTACCCATGGAAATAATTAGGCACCATAATCATGAGAGAAATAATAACAGATGGGCGTAACAGAAAAGTTTATATGAAAGATGGGAACTGGTGTATACATGGAACATCATAAAGGAAAATTTATATGTATCATGTCGAGTGATTTCAAGTATATGGGACAACATGTAAAAATATTATTCATGAAATATTGGCATAAAAAATTTTTTCATCTGTTTTATGGATAACACTATAGAGCCATTAAAATAGAAAAGGGAATAGTCTTTTATAAAAAACCAGAAGCGAACCAGGAAGTCTTCCACAATAAAAATAATAATTATATATATATATAACAGTGGCTTAAAATAGAAGATATAGTGCCCTTGAAATAGGGTAGGAATTCAAGAAACACCCTCAAACTAGTTTGCATATCAGGATGTATTGAGGATGGAAAAACTTAAAAACATGTATATACCAAAAAAGGGAATTATGAAGGGAACTTGTTACATGATTTTGTAACAATAACATAGAAGTTATAAATAGAAAATAACAATAACATATAACCTCATTTTGCGAAAAAGAATAATAAAACCCCAGAAGGAATAAAGGAGGATTGAGTTTAATCACTCATAGAATATTGGCATCGTATCCTAAGTATTTAAGAGGTATTCATGAGGGAGAAAGTGGTTTCTAATCATTTAAATATTATGGGAAAATAATGGGGAAGTTGAATAATCATATCCCATCACGTGTAGTTTCACATAAAAGGGCATAACATAGAAGACAATCTTGAATAAAAGTGAAGTACAGAGGATCCATTTTCATAAGTTTTATTGTGTTCTTCACTATATATTAATTACTTGAATAGAAAAATAGGATCATTATTTAATAAATATTTTTACCTCTTATATATTTAAAATATTTATTATAACCCTTTTTCATTCATTCATGCCCTTTTTTGGTGGGTTAATTGTTTTAATTTCATTGTCCAGGTCTATTTGTTTTCTTAGTTTTTATGATCAGTTTACTTATTCTCATGAACGAATAAAAATTTAAGATGAACATGGGTGTATAGAATTTAGGATATATGAAATTATTTAAAATATAGTACATCACATGGTTTTAAATTTAATTTGGTCACTTGGAGTTAGGACAAATCATTTTATAAAAAATTAATGATATCATTTTGGGTTAATTAGGGTTTTTTGCCACAATGAACAAGTTTTGATTTATAAATCAAAACCATGTGTTCAAAATAATTTTAGAACAATTGATGAGACAAAATAAATATATTATGGCCTGTTCAACAATGAAATTGGTTTCATGCTCTCAATTGAAGACATTAACTGAAATGGAAAACCATTGTCCTTGAATATGGTTAATTAAAACATCTCTAATGGTGTCTTTACTACTAAAATAAATAAGTGTGAAGCGGATATGTAAATAACATATTACATTATAAAAAAAAATTATAGTTAATGTTTGATACTGGATTTCTCATTAAATTTGGATAAGGAGAGGTAAGAATAAAAATGTAAACAAAAGAACATGGAATGAAATTAAAAGAATTCAAAAGAAGAATATACATCTTGAATAAATCTTCCTTGAGAGACTCTTAAGGGGAGAGGATTTTGTATTTTTGGGAGACTATGGGAATTTCGAAACGGGAGAAGATCTTGGGGAGTTATTTGGATAAAATATAGGCGAGTCACAAGCCTTGTTATAAGTAATCAAAAGAGGTGAGGAGGGGTAGTATTTATAGTGGAGGAGAGGAGGGGTTTCATAATGATATAATGGTTAGATTAATTTTTTTCAATAAGATAATAAATAGTAATGATTATTGTGACCAAAAATAGTAATATCTGTATGTAATGTCAAAGAAATGGCCATTCACATCATCATTGACTCAAGCGTGATGTAGAAATTCTGGTTTTTGCAATTGTTATGAATTTTCATATTTTACAATTCATCAAAAATTCAAGTAATTTAAAAAAATTGAAATAAATTACCCTAACAATTGATTGATGTGTAGAATCAAAAAATGTACTCCAATATTAATTTTCTAAATATGATTAATTTAATTTCTTATTTCAATTATATTTTACTTGAAAAAAAATGATTTTTAAAACTGTAACTGAATTCATAATATGTTCAAAAATTACATAAGGCCTTATGAAATATTCTTAAAACTAGAAGACATAAAATTATAAATTTATGAACACCTTTGGGGAAAATAAACTTTCTTTTAAATTAGTTATTTATATTTAATAATTTATTTATGATTTACAAAAATTCTATTAATTTCACTATGGTCAAATTATCACTTTTAAGATGCCTAAATTTGATTTATACACTCATAGGTGAGAATATTATTCTTTTAGAATTTTTCTATTCATAACGGTCATATTAGACTTTATAATTATATGTTATTATTCATAAGGGTTTGATACTATTCACTAAAAATTATGTTTTCCTTATATAGCTGCATATTCTTACTAATCGCAATAGTGTCTTTTAGATTAATGAAATTCAAAACACAGAAGTGTCAAAATTTATGTTTAAAGGTAACATAGAACTTATTAGTTCATTATAATGTTATTTAATGTGATTATATAAAATATTTATAAAAAAGGAATTTCCATTGAGAAATATGAGGTCATTACATTCTTATCCCCTTATGAAATTTTTCCCTCAAATTTTTTTACATTATAAGCCTAAAATATGTGTGGGAATTTGACTTTATTTTCTCTATGACATCATCAATCATTCCTATTATCATTGAATTCAGGTAGAATGGGTTCATGCATCAAAATGGAAACTCAAGATATTTTCAAAATCACCCACTTCCTTTCCAAAAAAATAACTCACACATTTTGGTTTATATAGATGGAATAATCATTAAGTCATTAAAATGGTATTTCATATATATAATTTTGAAATATCCTCATGAGAATGTTTTTTATAAATATGTATGAATGATTCATATTATAATATTTCAAAATATGGTATTGGTAAATTAGTTATCATATATCTCCAATGAAAACAATCTATAATATCATACATATTGGGTTTTCAGAGATGTCCTTATTTTTCAGCATCTAGAAAATCATTTAGTGCTTCATTATTTTCAAATAAAGATAATATTATGAAGATACATTTATGGTACTCCCAACAGTTATCATGGTATGAGCGTTGAGAGTGAAATACACCCCAATAAAATATACTTGATGCTTGAACTAATCGTGCAATGCTAGAGGTATTGGATGCCTAATAATATTGTTTGCAGGTGACATTGATATTTAAAATAGATTGAAAAACATGTTAAAATGACTTCAGGATGATCAATCCTAGTAGTTTTTCAGGACGAGAGAGAAGAGATGCTCATTATATTCCTCCTTCATAATTTTAACTAAGAAAAAGAGAATGCAATGAGAGGTTTCGAATACTTTTATATTGTTCATAAAAAGAAAAATTTTAACATAGATGGTTAGACATATAAAAGATAAGTGTATCATAACATGTGATGCCATAGGATTAAATCGAGGTTATCCTTGATCTATTTCATAACTTATATTCTTATGATATCTGTTTTTATTCCATTAATAATTTTTTTTAACAATTCTCATGAATTTTACAAAGAATATCCCACGGGAGTGTCAAAACAATAGTTCAGAAAGGCCCATTTTTCTGCACCATTTCCTATTCGAGTCTTTCTAAAATAAGTGTTTTTGGGTTTTAACTGTAGATAATTTTTTTCCAGAGCCACCCCTATTTGTCTGTGTCTAGACATGGATGTATTTTCTTGATAAACTTATTACTCTATACTTACAAAAAATTCAGGATGTTTATTTATAATACTTCCAATACTTTTTATTTTAATTATGTTCTATATTTTTAATATCCAAAAATTATAGACCGTCCTCTGATACCAACTATAGTGACTCTAGACTTTCACATATAACATTACATGATTTTAAGCCTAATTATACATCAGTGTACAAGCCAAAGGTCATGAATTATATTGTATTTGAAGACTAGGTACAAGAAAAAAAAACATGGGTCTAAAAACACTACATTATTAAATATTCAAATTTTGCAACTAAAATATGTTTTTATCAAACATCTTCATAGGATAACATGGGAATAACAATAAAAAAGGGATGATTTAAAAAGCCTTGTAAGGGAATAACCATATGAAAAAAGAATTATCACATGGAATAAAAGGCATGACATGATGATATAAAATATAATTCAACATATTGAACATTAACATGAAATAATATAAACATGGAGTAAAAGAAATGTGTATGAAATATAAAACAAGGATTTCGTACAAGTGAATGTTATCTGCCAAGATCGTTTCACAAAGTAGTACAAACCAAGGAAAACCGCCAGGACCATCACACATTACATCTCATGAGACATAACACTACCCAATGCTTTAGAGCACCATCTAGGAGCACCCACATTACTTTTAATCAATATTTTTGTCACATAATGATTCATACATAATCAATATTACATAAACATAAGTATTACCAATTGAATGAATTGGGTATTATAATCATGACACAATGCATAACAGATGGGCATAACACAAAAGTGTCCATGAAATAAAGGAACTAAAGAATATGTGAATATTCATAATGGAAAATATATATGTATCGCGTTGAGTGATTACATTTATAAGTGACAACATCTACTTCATGTATTCATGAAATCTTGGCATAAAAACATTTTAGAACTTTTTAAGGATTACACTAAATATCCTTTAAAATTGAAAAGAGAACAATCCATTATACCAAAATAGAAGATAAACAAGAAGGTTTCACCAATAAAATAAATATTATATAATGAAAATTGTGGCATGAAAAAAAATAAACAGTGCTCTTGAAATTGGTTCGGAATTTAGGAATCTCCCTCAAAACCAGATTGCTTACCAGGAATTTTTGAGGAGGGAATCACATAAAAACATTAATATCCCCAAAATCGAATGATGAATGAAACCTGTTACATGAGTTTTGATCATTCACATATAATTTATAAGGTTAAAATCATAATTATATATAACCATGTTTAGGAAAAAAATATATATAAAGAAACCTAGAGGAATAAAAGAGGTTAAGGTTGAATCCATCATAGAATATCGGCATGGTATCGTGTGTACTGAAGTGGGATTAATGAGAGAGATAAATGGGTTTATCATATTTTAAAAATCATCTGGAAAATATGTGGAAGGTGAATAATGATACCCCATCACTAGTAATTACACATAAAATGACATAACATAGAGGAAAATCTTGAATAAAAGTGAAGTAGAGAGGATCCCAAACCTTATGCTCGGTGGTGTTCTCCACTTGATATTAATGACTGGAATAAGAAAATGAGAATAATTAATTAATAATTAAATAAACTATTATATATGTAAAATATTTAGTGTGACATATTTTATTTCATTCATGACCTTTGTTTTGGTGGGTAAACAGGTTCAATTTCAATGTTTGGGTCCATTAGTTTTCGTGGTTTATAGGATCGATGCAATTATTTTAATGAAAAAAAAATTGCATGATCTAAAAGGTTCTTCAGAATTGAATTTATATGAAATTAGTAATCATCTATGATAATAATTGGGTTTAAATTTAATTTGGGTACATGGATTGAAGTCAAATAATTTTATAAAACATTAATGATAACTTTTTCCTTTAACTGGCGGGTTTTGGCCACAATGGACATGTCTTGTTTTATAAATAAAAACCATATGTAAAAAAGGATTATAGAACAATATATGAGAAATAATAAATTTATTATGGTCTTGTTCAATAATAAAAATGGTTCCATGACCATAATTGATGATGGTAGAAAAAATTAAAAACCTATCATCACTAAATGTGATAAATTAACACATATCAGATGGTTTCGTTACAGAAAAATAAATGAAGTGAAAATGAGTGAAAATAATGACTTATTTATTAATAATAAAACAATTACATTAAATTTAGTGCAATATAGTTGTAGTAGTATTTTTTTATGAGAGGTAAGGATATAAATGTAATCCAATGAAATTGAAAAGAAAGTAAAATAATTGAAAGGGGGAATTAACCTCTTGAATCTATATTCCATGAGAATTTCTTAAGGGAATATGATTTTGTATTTTGAGGAGACAATGTGCTATTGGACGTGGTATATGATATTGGGGAGTGATTTGGGATGAATATAGTCATGGATCAAGGCTTTAGAGGAGTGAAAAAAGAGGTTAGGAGGGTGGTATTTATAGTAGAGGAGATGTGGGTCTTCATAATATTGTAATATTTAGGTTATTATTTTTCCATAATACGAGAAATAGTAATTATTCTTCAGACCATTAATAGTAATATATTTATGTGAGTTCGAAAAAATGGTCATTTATATCATCCATGACTCTAGTATGGAGCATAAATTTAGGTTTTCACATTTATTGCGAATTATCGTCATTTACTTTTCTCAAAAAATTCATGTATTTTAGAAAAATTCAAAAAATCACCCTAACCACTTTTTGATGTATTGAATCCAAAAAGGAACCCCATTTTGAAATATAATTTTCTAAATTTGATAGATTAAATTTTTATTTCTCTGACAATTTTGATGAAAATTTTGAATTTTAAAACTATAACCGACATTATAATGCTTTCAAAAAATAAATAAGGCCTTATGAAATTATCATAAAATTACATTATATATAATTATAAATTAATTAACATCGTTTAGAAACAATATTTAAAAAAAATTAATTAAAAAAAATTAATTATTTATTTATAACTAATAATAATAACATTAATTTTTCTATGGTCATATAATATGTTTTTATATTATGAAATTTTATTTATACACTCATGGGTGAGGATAATGTTCTTCTAGACAATTTAAAATTCAGAAAGGTCATATTACTATTCATAAGGGTTGGAAACTATTCATAAGAGTATGCTACTTTTCACCAAAAATTGTGATTTTATTATCAGACTCCAAAAATCATACTGATCACAAACCTCTTTTTCAGATTTTTGAAATTCAAAACAAAAAAGTTTCAAAATCATTTTTGATGGTCACATAGTACTGTGTAGTTCATTTTTTTGTGATTTCATCTGATTATATGAAATATATATAAGAATGAAATTTCCATTGAAAATCATTGGCTCGTTACATGATATATTGTATGTCATCTTGTAACCAATATCAAGGAAAAAAGTGTATAACTCACCTGTACCACAATTTCCCCTTCCAGTCCTAGATTTCTGCAAGCCCCTCGTTAATGTTTTCACCATCACCCCCATCAATATATCTATAATTTAGGACGTTATAATTTTTGTGACAAAAATGATTATGTTGAAACACATGAAATGGATCATGTACCTATATCACCTATGGGAGAAGCACTATAATATATACAATGACACCAACATGAACCTGCACATAAGAAGAACCAAAAATAGAGGAGAATGATTATTCCCAATTCCAAATCTACATTGACCCTGTATGTGGTTTCTCCTTCATGATCACGTGACCTCTAACATTAAACGATATAATTATACTCCATTGTTTTGTATAGGACATATTATGATCCTGTGCTGATTTCATCCGATATTGAATAACCTAGCTGATCAGTGTTGTGATTTGGATTAGTTTCTGAACAAGAATTACTTACTCAATGAGCCTAATATAGTACAATAGATAATGAATATATTATATATATAAATTCTCAAAATGTACCACTCATGATTTGGAGTGAAAAATAATTTTGTAAGAGGACTCAGCCAACAGAAATAGACACTTCCACAATCATCTAAAATCCATAACACAAGCATGAAACATGTCTTAAATATTCTAGATTATCTACTCTATCTGAGAATCTATATATAGATTAAAATTATTTCTATGAAAAAAATTATTGTAGAATGAAATATAAACACCACTCCACACCATTGAGGTAATATTATGATCACAATTTCAAATGATCTTCTTTGGGACTCTATAGTGTCTATATACCTCCTCTAGGTACTTACTTGATAAATCCTCCATTGTTATTGACTACTTTAATTCTATGATGTGGGATTAATTTTTATATTATCCAATAACTACCATTTATAATTATATCCTCCCACGATCATGAGGTAAAATGATGATCAAGTCCATCAAAATATCCTCCCACATCAACTTATGAAAATAATAAAACTGAAAAAACCACTAAGAACGGAGTGGGAAACCTTCTACTCTTCTCATATTATGAATCAGAACATGGAATCTATACTAAAATAGTTCAACCCTTTTCAAACAATATAATCTTCCCAATCATGGTACATTTTGAATTACCCAAAATAATTATATAAAATAGTACATTTTAGTAGAAGAATATTTATTACAAAAGATAACGTTACACACCAGTACCATTTTGGTTTAGTGACATTTGAAACGTGAATATATTAAAAACTATTTCATAGGTTAACTATATATGCTACAAATATGATCTCAAAATCTATAACCCTTTATTGACATATCAAAAAAAATTCCATTCTTTAAAAGAATTGGATTGGATATATAAGAAACGACTATCTCATATGATATATAAGTGTAAATAAGGGAGATATCAACATAATGTGAAATAAGAGTTTGATAACAGGAGAATGAAATTTAGAAAATATACATTGTATATTATAGATCATAAACCTATGTAACGAAATAAATACTGTTACTTTATAAGAAATAAATAATAATTGAATCATTAAACATGATCCCAAAGAGGATAACACTAGAATTACACATGGATTTTTGTCACAGACATAATCATATAAATTAATTTTTATAATAGTCAAGGCTTATTTCCCAAACTATAAATTTAGTATGGATTAATTCCCAAAACCATCGTAGTAGACATGGATCACTCCCATGATTAACATAGTGGATAAAAGAATTTGTTTTACTAGGTTCACTGCACTATTCAATCCCTATTTATCTCATAATATGAGAATCGGTACCCAATACATTAAAGGCGAATATAGGTCTCACCAATCACATACAAAAAATCTTACATAATTCTACCACAAGTTTATAAAAATTCATCATATTAGAATCCATGAAATGAAATTGTATTCATAAACATTTCATCATTCGATAATATATAGAAAATAAATGCGAATAATTATCATAACCCATGGGGAAAAAGAATTGGTTTCATGAATATATTTTTAACATAACAATAAACCATGAAAAGAAAAAATATGTTTGGAATAATTCTATTATATCCCTAGAAAATATTAAGTAATAGTAAATCATTTCATCATAGAAGGAACATTGTTTTTAAAGATAACATGTAACTTTTCTTTTGGAAAATATTCATTAAATTTTTTAATAACAATTATAAAATCTAAAAATTCCCAAATAAATTAAAAAAAATATTATTTTAAAAAATTGAAAACATGTTAATGAAGACATAAATAATTTATTTGTCATTATGGTAGAAAATTTCATTCTTGATAGGTATGTGAAAACAAATATTCCTTTCATATTTTTGGTAAATAGTTAAAAGTAAATCAGTTTGGAAATGACAAGAAGATTACATTAATTTTTTTAAGATGTAAAATATTGGTAAAAACGTATTAAAACTAATATTTTAGAATAGTAAATTTTTTTAATAAAAAATTTTATGAAAATTTGGACAAATAAGAAGGATGGTAAACTAACAAGTGAATTACAGACAATTTTTCTAAAAACATTCTTTTGAACTACATAGTATATAAAAAGACTAATATCAAGATAAAACAAGTAATTTAATAAAATTAATAGATCATATAAAATTTAATAAGTCTGTTAAGAGAAACATTGTATGAATTCATAATCTGGAACATAGTAAAAAAAATCTTGAAAATTAATGAGATTGAATCATAAAAAATTTACCGTTTTGGTATTTTTGAATCATAACATCAATGAATGAAAAAAAATTTATATTTATATTTATATCTCCTTATTAAATGGAAATATTACAAAAATGTAATCTTCTTAATTTTATACACCACAAAAAATAAATGAGTGGTTAATATAGATTATTTCCTATTAAAATAAAGATGAGATGAAAATACCTTACAACTGTAGAAACTTTTGATTTGTAATATTGAATTAATAATAAAAAATGATAAAAAAAATATCATTAATATATTGATATTTATTATTATACATCTAAAAGAGGAATTTTATACACCACACAATTTAAATTATTTGTGAATATGAAATGTGTCTCACTGAAATAAAAGAGAGACCCAAAATCCTTTGCATTACATATTGACTTCCTTTATAAAAATTAGAATCTTATTTATTAAAAATATTGTTTTATTACACCTAAATTACATATCCATAACCATATATATCATACCTTAAATTATTTACCTATATTGTTTACTACCATATTTTTAACAATTCCGTCTTAAAATCATGTTTCATGTAAAAAATAACTCATTTTTCATTTATATTATGGTTTGGTAGATTAGGTCCTTCTACATTGGTCATGGTTAAAAAGAAGACCAAATTTTAACAAATATATAATTATAAAATATATAAATTATATATGTATTCATAGTAATCTAGACATGTAATATATATATAATGAGTTTCACCATTCATAGAAATGGTAGGATGTTGGTACACCTGAACACCTCTTCAGCTTTAAAAAAAATAGAAGGAAGGTAAATAATAAATCACCACTAAGGTTAAATTATTATTTAAAATAAAGAAAATATATTAATTAAATTTACCCTTCATAACATCAATGAGATTCATAAGTGAAAAATGAATCATGCCTCTTTAGGAGGCGGTAGTCCTCCGTACACACACGGGACATTATCATCTTTCCAGAGAGATGAAAATATAAATATATGTTGATAATATATTTCAATAAATAATATTATTTCATTTAATTAATTTACATATGTTAATTCCATAATTATATACAACCATTAATTGTGGTTATGGAAGATTAATTTCACATGTTTGAGATGTTCTAGTCTTCGACACACATGATCGATAGTTTAATTTCTCAATTGATTAAAAAGGATATATATATATAGGGAATTCAAATTAAGTAATAACATATAATAATGTGGGATCTAATTTTCTACTCATATCATAATAGTTTTATATCATTTTATGTAGTTAGGTAAATGAATATAGTGATAATGCGTAGTTAAAGACTATACCTCTTCTTTTGTGATCCCCATTAGGTTTATTTATAAATCCTTCATTTCATGGTTTAGAAACATAAATTAGGAACTATGATGTGTTTAGGGAGTTATGGAAGATATATGTGTAGGTTATGGGTTATATAAAGGTTTTTTATGTGTGAATAGAGTTGGATAGTGGAGCCCCTTTATTATTGGGAGAGAGGTCACTCTTGTAATTTATAAAAAAAGATATAATGACATATTTAAAAAATATTAAAATCTAAAAATGGTTATTTATCAAAAATTATATGATATATATCAAAATATTTATTTTCTATAGAAATTGAAGATGTTTTAATGTCACAAAATCACCCACCAGAACCTATCTAGTCGGCGAAATGTTAGGCCACAACTACCCCAAGCCAACCTCCATAGGCTAGGGGTTAGATTCAAGAACCTAAACTTTCAGATAGAATGGTTGGACATTTATTAGAGTACCTATACTCATGTACCAAGCAATAATTATGGATAAGTGTATAAGAATAATTATAAAAAGGATAGATAAAGTGAAAAAATAATGCACGTAACAATCTCTAGCAAATACAAAAGATTGTGACAGAGTAAACCGAAATATAAATTGGAAAAATAGATGCCCAAAAAAATTCCAACATGAGAAAAACATGGAAGGGGGAATAATATATAAGGGATTATGGCCCCATACCAGGTAAAACTATAGGTTTCACCATAATAGATAAAACACACATTCCATGACAAGACAAGATGGTTACAATATATGGGTATTATACCCAATCCCTGACACATGAATATGATTTAACTCTATATGTATAATACCCACATCTGAAAATTATTTGATGGTTCTACTCAATAGTTATGGGATCCATGCCCAAAATCAACATGAGGGTTCTACTATATGGATAGTGGGCCAATTACATAAAATTGTATAAGGGTTCTACTCAGATTTTGATGAATCATTCCCTAACATTGATGGGGGTACCACTCTATATGCAGATAACCCATTATCTAAAATAGTAGGACGGTTCCACTCCATCGATTGAGGAATCGTTCCTCGAAATAGTTGTAGGGTTCCACATTGTAGTTAGGGTACCCATTCCATGACATGAAAAAAGTATTTCACTTTATGGATAAATGACCTAGTACCAAACAAGGATGAAGGGATCCAATCTATATTTAGAGAATCTATGCCCTGATATGGAAGGAGGATTCCACTCACTGGATTGAGAAATCATTATCATACACGAAAGGAGGGAGAAAATCTATAGTTATAGGAACTATTCCCAAACATGGAAGAAGGGTTTCACTATGTAGGTTGATGTCTAATGCCCTAAATTTGAGATTTGTACCACTCTCTAGGTATATGACATGTGCACTAGTGTTTAAGGGTGCAACTCCATATACAGTGTCCTCATTTCCTCATGTATCAAGAAATTACCACTCTCTGATGATCCTATATGGTTGTTTTCATCTTAAAGAAACACATAATGAACCATCATGCCTGAATCATTTCACAATGTATCTTAAAAGAAAATAATAATTCCAATATGAACTCATATATTGAATAATACTCAGGATAGAATAATAATAGGAAAAAATACAAGCGAATAAGAATAAGAAGAAATGAGATGTGGAAGATTATCAATAATTACATAGTCTACAAGGGGTCTTTACGGAATGTGGACCCTCTTCTTTTCCTACATTTTTCCTCACCATCACTTATATTGTTGGCCAATTAGTACTACAAAATGTGTAAGGGTACTACAAAAATGTGTTGGAATAAATCATGACAAATGCATGAGGCTCATAGACTCTCCAACAAGTGAAACTTTAAACCACCAATATGATATCATAAAAAACCTTTAAAGAAAAAATAGATGACACCATTTTCATCCCTATAGAAAAATGACTAGTATAGTCTACTTTATCCCCAAATTGGATTCCATGTTAAGAAAATATAATTCACTATATCATCCTCAAATGAAACTTCATGGATCTAAGCCACACCTCCAAACTAAATACTTGGTATTGGTCATGAAACAACCCCCAAATATTAAGGACACAATTCCTTAGACGATATATCATTATAACACTATATGGAAAATATACATTGGATATAGACTCTTCAAAAACCACAACAACAACAACAATAATAAAAATAACAACAATAATAATAATTTCATTATTATAGGCATACTAATGGTACCACACCACATACCAGAATGATATATCCAATACTAGTCTTAAAATTACAACGTCCTCACTAGGGTCATACTTCTACAATCGGTTCATCAATCATATGTAAAAAAAGAAGATAGCTTGAAATAATTGATTTAATAAAATAAATAAATTATATATTATTATTATTATTATTAAATTATTATTTATTCAAAGGGACTCTTTCCTTTCCCATCATCCATTACTTCAAATGATTGGAGGCCACACCATCCATAGGTTTCATTTAAAAGACAATCCCTCAACATCAACAAATATATTATAAAAGTAATTTTAAAAATATTATTATAATATTATCATATTATTAGTATGTGGTAGGTTGAAACCTTCAAGAAAATGATCTTCACTTCACACATAATACCACCACTTTATTGATTATCTTTTATTTTTCACCTATTACTTTTACAATTAATAATAATATTATTATTATTATCATTTTAAAAAATAATAATAATAACACATCATTATTATTATTAAAAAAAAGTAACATTAATTATTAAAAAAAATAACATAGCTAACATTAATGAAGACCAGATCTATAATTGATTGGGCTTCACACCTTCTAGAGACCCACACATCTTCATTCCATTATCATGTCCATGCCGAGCATCATACACCTTGATACATAATATATTTCCTTTTCATGGAATCCATATCCTCCCATCAAAATTCATCATCACATATAACCTTGTAAAATTGGGATCCATGACCTGTTCTAGAAAAACCTCAAATAAGCAGACATTCTCTATTACAAACCATCACATGAAGTACCGATATGATCCATTCACAGGAAAAAATCTCACTCATGAATTAATCCATCCAAATAAATGTTGATCTATGTGACATTCATGATAGAACAATGAACTTGGGAGGTTTATCCATACTCAATTATTCCCCGACAATGTCAATCCATGGCCAGGTAGCACAATAGTGAAGAACATGTCCAACACAGATGATAAATGAAAAAGAAAAAATAGAATCATTAATTGAAAATTTTTCATGGACAATGATTATATAAATGGGTTTATATCATGATAAATAAGGTATGAAATATTTCGGTTGAATATAATAAATTAAATTATGGGGCTCATGTGGAAGAAAATATCGCAGATCAAAAGTAGATAAAATTCAAGATCATTATTTTAATAAATTGGGTGGAAACCAAAAATGATGAGTCCTTCCTGTATTAAGGATCAATCATTGGTGATGAAAAAATCCATTAGTGATGAAGGTGAAGATACTTATGTATTATTCATTGGTCTCACGATTAACCTCAATTTGATCATCTGTAATTATCCGATCCTAATCTTCCAAAGAAGAACATGTGGAATCTCCTCTCAACAATCATATGGATATGTAGATTAAACTAGAAATTATTTGTAACATTTTATTTATAGGTGAAAATGGAATAATTAATCTAATTTAAAATATTTAAATTATTTATTTATTTTAAATAAATGCACCATACAATAACTAAATCTACCGAACATCACACTCTAACCAACATTACATTGCAACTAAGATAAAACCCATGTTTTAGATTCAATTTTGATATAAAACTTCTTATTCAAGACTCCATTCAAGAGAAATTACATTTTGTTTGAGAAATGTTATCCACAAGATAAAATATATTTTTTATATTTATATAAAATTAATTTTGATCCCATTAGGACTTGAAATAGTGCATCGCATCAGCACATAGATAAAAAAATATTCATTGAAATATTACAATGAAAAAAAAAGAAATTAGTAGAGTCTCTATATTATCCCCTACATCAAATTGTATCTTCATTTAAATTCACAAATTATGTAAAAGGTTTAGGATACTTTTCTCTCAACTTGTTATCCCATTCTGACAATCTCCGCCAATTTTTCTCATGATTCCAATAAATAATCACTCAAGAAAAATAGTTTTCCACAAGTGGTATTTATCCTGTAGTTATCACACCACCAGATCCTTGAAAAATAATTATATACTCTCATGGATCATGTTATACATGTATGTATCTTAGAATGAGTCATTCACATACCTCCTCATCTATGACATGTGGAGAACACCATACTCCTAGACTAACTATAAAGTGGTGAAATTCTCATTCATCACATTGGAAAACAACAAATGAAAAGCCTCTCTATAAGAATATGTTTCAAAGAATACACCATGGGTGGCCCAGAATTTCATACTACCTCAACCATTATATGAAATAGTGTCACTCCAATGTTTTATAAGACATATCCTATGAAGTGTGCTATTGAATCAAGAAAAAACTCCTCAATATCTTTTATACAATTATATCACATAGAGCATTTAGAGGAAAATCCCTATATGTCTGCAGTGATTCAAATTTTAAGATAAGGACATGATGGTGAAATTATATAATAATAACACAAAATGATCAATCAAAAGTTACAGATTTATCTTGATGTATTGATAAATCTGTTGGGGTGTTCAACACATCTAAGGGTATCACCAATAATTCAAGAAACCAAATAGGATTTTGGAAATGATGTATGGTACCCCACCTCCATTTCCTACATTTGGTGATAACCCATCCTAAGGTCAAACATGGAGAACCAATTCTCCCCAAAATTTGATTTTTTTTTTGTTTTTCCATACTCAAACCTATTATAAAAAATTCAAACTGTGGAAACATACCCCAATAACAAATAACATGTTAAATATAGATGTTAAAAGAACAAGAAAAAAGTGAACCATAATTGAACAATATTTATTATAAAATTATTATATAAATGGGGTGATAACATGTGTAACAAGTTAATAATTATATCAAAATATTTTAATTAATTAAATTAGAAGACTCAAGTGAAGATCAATTATTGTAGATCACAAGTATAAAACATACATGCTCAATAAGATCATAAATAATGAAAAACCACAAATTAATATTATTATCTCAATTATATGTTGATAGATGGTGATGAACCCATTGTACAAAGATATGGGTGTTTATCCATGTGTTTTTTCATTCATCTCACAATTATCCTTGATTTTATCATCAAGTATTCTCCAATCCTAACCTGCATTGAATGATGGATGGAATGTCCTCTCAAAAATATATTGGATATGTGGATAGAATTTATTATTACCTATAGAAGCATATTTATTCATTAAAATGGTTTAGGTAATTTAATTTAACATAAAAAATTATATAATTATAATAATTAAGTCAACTCACCAACAGATTCCTTTACCGGACGACCTATACCCACCAAATTTAGGTCACACCAATGGTAATATACACCCTTTCAATTGAAATGTGATCATAGTTTTTTAATCTTATACTCCATTAAGGAAATATTTTATTATATTCAAAAAAGTGGGATGAGTTGTATAAGATATATAGAGTATTTTTATATAGTTAATTCTAGGCTCACTCGGCTTTCGAATCCCATGCCGTCTCTGCACATGGATCTAAAAATATTCTAATGAATAATTAAAATTCATACAATGAAAAAATAGGGTCCCCTCATTTTAGTTCACATTTTCCCTAGTCATTTATGTTTAACCCCATTAAAAACTCATTCTAACCTTAACATCAAAGATTAATTTTTACTATTTTTGTTATTCATTTTTGGAAAAAATGATGTTTACCATATTATATAAATTTAGTTATTATGATTAAAAATATGAAATCAATTTTTTTAAATAATATTCACATATGGATACATTTTTTATTTTAAATTACAAACTCAGGCATGGTGAAAAAAATGGTTTCTAGTGAAATTGTTTTCATAACTGTGGAATGATTTAATATCAAAACTCTTTATGAATTTGATTATACTGATATAAATTTTTTTAATAATTACATTATATATAATAATTTATATTTCAATCATTTCTAAACAATATTTAACTCTTAAAATAAATTAAATTATATGGAATTTTTTTTTTAAAAATCATTATGTTTCAACTATTAATTGAAAAATTAATGTTTTTACATGATTCTAAAAAATCCACCCTTTAATAATTTTGAAATTTTGATTCTAACAATGAAGTCAATTTTATAAGAAATATTTTCAATAAATAATCTTAAAATATATTTTCATATTGGTTACAAAAACATAAAAATCAATTTTTGATAAAAATTTATTTTCAAAAATTATAAATACTTTTTTACAAAAAGTAATTTTACATACATATATTTTCATTACCTAAATAATTGATACATTATTTAAAAACTATTATATATTTATTAATAGAACAATATTTAATAGCAAGGTTATCATAATCAGGTTTAAATAAAAATATTACATGTATATCACTATTTATTAAAACTTGGTGTCACATGTAATGAATTCCATTAAATAAAATAAATTAATTTGAAAATGATATTTAATATAATTTATTGTGATAAAAAATAATTTCCACACCATGATCTACTATTGTGGTTTAGATCCAGAAATTAGTGATAACCACCATTTCTGTCATCGATGGAATGAATAGCCTTTCCTAAAAAATTATGTGCAAATAAATATCAGACTATCCAGCAAGGAAATCACCAAAAAACACAAAGTCTTTCCATACATCTACCTTTGTTCCCCATAGGTGGGACTCATACACCTAATATACTAAATATAACTATGTAATTATCTAAAAAAGGATTAATCTATCACCATCCTCTCTAATAGCATGATGTGTCCCTGATATCTCTTCCAACAAGGACTATGAATCCCCAGATTTAACAACATCATCACTATGAGAATTCATACATAGCTTATCAGCTGGAACATTACCCTTTCCTAGTTTATATGATATCATAAATCCATAATCAAACAATTAATCACTCCAAAATAATTTTTTCAAGTATTGTTATCAATTTGAATAAACATACCTTAAGATCATATAATTAGTGAAAAACAAATAGAAAGTGATGATTAGGTAATGTGACCACAACATTAAGTTAAACACAAGTCCCACCAAGTCATGATCATTGGTAGACTATTTATCTTAATTGTTCGATAATTGTCAATACCCATAAAATAACATTGATATATCTTATCTCTTGAAACATCCCAAGAAAAGATGGGAAGAACCCAAAAAAAAATTGAACTATACTACCTCTTCCGAAAAATGAATGCCTGAAGTGTAGACCTACTTATCCATTAGATACTCAAAGATTATATGACAGTAATCAGTATAGAATTACTTTATACACATTATAGTATTGGTTGTTAGAAGACTAATGATCTATAGAAATTGGTATTCTACCGCCTGTAATACCATTAAAGAACAAAGAAACATTGCCTCTTTTTAACAGTGTTTGAGGATACCATTGATATTAAGTCATCGATCATCAATATATCAAAAAATAATACTTGTTTTGATAAAAAATTCCATAATAAACTAACTTTTCAACCCAAAAAACAAATTTATAAATAATTAAAAAGTTATTTTTATGAATAATAACCCCAAAAACATCTCATTGAGTCTCTGTGGGATCATACTCAATATAAAAGTACACAATAATTTCATTTCGGATAACCACCAGGAACCGATCCCGGAACTCATGAAAAACTATATTCATTAGTCCCATGAAAAAATGTAGCGAAATATTCACAACAAATTATATAAAAATAAACTATTAATTCACATAAAGAAATTGGACAGAAGTCTTCCAAATATCATTATCCTTATCCTTAACCCTCGTATAATAATATCCTCACCATAAATGGATCTATTAGAACTAACTATTTAATTTATGCTGGTTGAATAAGTCATCAATCTATGTTAGATGAATGATGTTTTCCGCTATCTCTTAATTCAAGAAAGGATAATATAAACACATAATAAATTGTTTTCCTCCTTCTTTACGAAAAGTACTAATGCAATGCATTGTAACACACTCGAATAGAAAAACCTCACTGTAATGATATTTGAAATGATCCTGCAACTCCCAAAACATATATATTTCCCATATTTTATGGATACATATATATTAGAGAAGTTCTATGTTATGAATATATCCTAAACAAGATCTCTCATTGAGTGGGTAATTCCAAAACCTCCTCATGAAATACATCATAATAATCTTTTTAAAAAAGGAGAAACTTTTTGTGGAATCTCATCTGAATGATAAATTATCTCATAAATCAAGGAATAAGTCAGTGAACATGACATCAACAAATTCAATGTTATTTATTTCTAATAAAAATTTTCAACTCTCCATAAAAATATAATAGAATAAGGTTCAATTTTTTTTCAATATCATGCACCGTATATATCACATTAAACATGACGACCATGTCGAATAGAAATATTCGAAAAGACAAAGTCTCCAAAAAACTATAGATTCTTTAGATCTAGATCACTGGATCTACAATCATCCTACAAATAATATAACCATCAATGGGTGTAGTAAATTCCAAGGGAACTGGAATATTATCTACATAACGTCCAAAAATAGAGACTTAGACATTTGATATGAAGCCATATTTATATCTTGAGTGAGAACAAGTATGCACCTAAGTATAAAAAATAATAGGGTGCCTAGAATGATGTCTAGGTCCCCAGTAACAAGTCACTCCAAATCATGTAACATGAAACAAAATGATCTATTTATTATCTTACCATAATTAAGAACACCTCTATATCCACACTATTATCTCTATGGAGGAAAAGAATCATTGGGATGTCATCTTCCCACAACATCTACCATATTCTGATTGATAAATAGAGAACCAAGCAACTGATACCTCAACTAATATTTGTAGAATCAGTGAAACTATAATTGTAATAGATTTTTAATACTTCCAAATCCTAAATGGAAGGATTTCAAAACACTAATTACCTTAGCATCTAGCCAATAAAAAGAACATAATCCCTAGGAAGGGTATGGATATCTTTTTTCTCCAGGGAAATGAGATGAAGTGGTTTTTGAAATATCCCTGATTATGAATAAAATTATCATCCCCAACAAAATTATAACACTATAAAATATATCTACTATGTGGGGAATCTTAATTACTCCCTCATAAGATGACATGGTCTTATCCAAAATCATCTTAACGACATATTCAGTCACCAAGTATCTGATTAAAATATGTTGATATGTATAGAGTCCTAAAAATTCACCATCATAGCCTAATGATTCAGACATATGTCAAAATAATATTAGATAATGGTCCAAAAATGGATCATCAACTCCCTAATATTGGAACTACCCTATTGATGGGTATGTAACTCCTATTTGATGGTATATATCATTGTAAATGAATGAAAATATTCTTGAAACTGATCCATGAACATATTCCATGAAACTGACAACTCCTAATGACTATTGAGGAACAAGAACCACCATTGACAAACTTCTCCATGACGAATCACTATTAATAATCAAACATAGATCTCCTTTCGAGCACTAGTAGAACTAAATCCTATATTTTATTCCTCCAACCATTCCCATTTCATATAGTCTTAAATAGATACCTCATACATCGGTAAACACTTGCACAAAAAATCTTAGAGTATCCTCCTCTATGCTTCATCATCATTGAACTCAATTTTTCATTAATATTATGCAATTTCCAGCATAACATCTTCTAGATAAAGGTGATCATCACATCAAAATGGATCCATTGAAATAAACAACTAATCAATATACACTACTAACCCAATAATATTGAATATTTGTGATATTTTTATTTTTAATGTTATTAATAAAACCATGTTCTACTGATTTATTCATAGGTGAAAAGTATATCGATGTCATATACATTCCTAAGACCCACCGCCATAATTAATATCCATTTAGTAATTAGGATTTGAAAACAAAATGTTAAATTAAATGGATAACAAGTGACCCTTATTATCTTATTTATACCTAGTATCCCTTATTTACATTATATATTAACCTCATATGACACAATTTCCCACATAACCCATATTTTCCTCACTTGTGGGTATCTCTAAATTCCTTATTATCCCTTAACCTAAGACTTTGATACCACTATATCACCACATGTTCCCCCAAATGTATTCCCCCCAAGATGAAAATGATATAAGGGAAATTATGAACCCTTAATCCCACATATAATATGAAATGGGTAAGATATAAGCATTAAGGGCATATCATACACACATCTGGGAGGAATTACCCAATAAGAGAACATAAAGAATGAGAGTATGATAAAATCTCCATAAACACCTAATTAATATGAAATAAACGATAGATCCCAATAAATAAATAATCTTCATATATACAGAAAAAACTACAAAGAAAACGAAAATGAGTAGATGAAAATACACTTCAATACCAAGAAATTCTCAAACAGCTCATGAAAAATCCATGACCCAAATTGTCTAGTAAAATTACCAACTGTGTAATGAAGTATGGAAAATATTTTTTATAAACATATACAAATTAGAACATTTATAATTATTAGGATCCTCCCAAAATTTCATTGTTGAAAATATTACAAAATAATGAAAATTATCATAGAACAATATGTGACGATAACTTCTATCCTAATCAGGTATGTTATGATCCTAACATAGCCATGGATCTACCGAATTGTATCTCATGAAAGGAATAATATAATATCTTAAATATAACAAAATAAGGTTCTAAACACCAAATATTATCTATTTTACAACTTTTCCTTAATGTCTCCCTTTTTGATCGAAATCTGTCCAAATTTAATCCCTCTCAATTATACTTGGGATAATGAATCACATTATGCACCATGCGCATCGTATCATATCAGAACCTCATTCCTCGTATCTAAATATTGACTATTTATTTTTTTGGTATACACCATTGATTGTATATTATGTATTATTCTAGAATCATTCATAGCACATATATGAAATACCAATAATAATTCATAGGAAACCATATTAAGAAAAATATGTGTGTGGAATAATCAAATTTTATTCCATCCCTTGAATGACAAATATTAGATATATAACCAATGTTCATGATAGAACGTAATTTAATTACGAGAGTAGAGAGACTAAATATGGGTTATTCATATATCAATTAATTACCAATATTGATGTTGTTCTAAATACACTCCAAGGCATAATTGGGTTTTAATTACCCTCTCAATATTGTTGGGGTATCATATGAAAACAAGAAAACATAAATGATATATATATATATCACACAATACAATGGGAATATACCTATTCTAAGGTACCATTTCAGGTATCATCTCTTAGAATCTCTACTACCACCATTATATTCATGATATCAAATAACCATACAAACATTTTAAGAAACAATATTTAATTACTTATTTCCTTTAATCATTTCCTATTACAGTACTTAGTAGTCACATTCATACCCACCATGACTAAACCATCTAATCCAATAGTTATTTAAGAGTGATCATTTTGAATTATAATCTAGCACCAACACCATTGGATAAAACATTTATTATTCATTTCCATTCCATAATTCCATGTACCCTATGAATCCACCTAGGAGACCTTCAAATAGGTGCAGAAACTATGCACATCCAACTACATCAAGTAATAGAAAATAAAAATGGAAACAAGAAAATATTCCACATATCCTTAAAAAGAGATTCATTTTCTTTAAATCACCCCATAATTCCTCACAACAATGGTAAATCACTTCATATACATGGTCTAGTAGTCATGGGTCCATCCTCAACACCACCATGCATCCCGCAAAATTAAGCACCCACTACTACCATTAAACTGAGAATCTATTCCCTTATAAAATTAACCTTCACCCCCCTATGATTAAAAAACATCAAATCATAGGACTCACATCTAGTAAAACAACAGAAGGTAGTAATAAACAACAAATAGTGTTATTATGAATTCTAAACCCTAATAATACGTGATTTTAACTTAACAAAAAATGAGCTTCCTCATCCCCTGGAATTTACCTTTTTATGATATTATGTTTACTTACATATTGTATTAACAGATTATTTTATAAAAGTTTACAACCATAGATAACCTATATCATTATATGTGAAAAGGTATGGCTTATTTAAATGGATTTCTTGAATGAAATCCTAATTCATCAAATATTAAAAAAAATATGTCTTTTAATAGTGCATCAAAAATTAATTTTATTTCCATAAAATTAAATGAAAGACAATTTCCATATAAAAATTAAACTTTTAGATGTTATCCTACAAGTATTAATGTAAATACATTCTCTATTAACATTTTATGAACATCTAAATATGATAACAAATAAGGAAAAATTGTAACAAAATATATAGAAAAAAGAGGAAAGTTTTTATCATGGTTGGAATATGTATGATCACAATAACTATAAAAAAATTATATTTTTAATCCTGATAAATGATCATTAATTCTAATAATATCATAAACTAATTAGATATATCATTATATCATTATTAGTTGACATTAAACTGTGCATAAATTGAATACCATACTTGTAAAAGAATATTCCTACCAGACCCCACTAAAAAGGAATGGAAAATATAATGATATCTCTACAAGGATATCCCAAAGAAAAGGTCATACAAATCATTTAAAATTTTATTTATACAGAGGAAAAATGAAATAAATATAATATGAAACCTTAAATATGACTTACTGCTCTAGAAAATATAGTGTGAATGAAACTATTAACACACCTAAAAAACACTTACATGGTTATTCACATCGCGGAATATGACATATTATAGTTTTATAATTGGGTTGTAGTTCATCAATACTCATTTAAAAACTAATATTAACACGAATCTAAAATGATAAATTAATTTAAGATATCTGATATTTTTTTCAGGATAATTAAAATGACATAATTATAATTTAATTAAATATTAATTCAAACATATTGATAAGGCTAATTTCAAATCATCATTATTTATAGAATGTAAATGGATAAATATCCTCTGAGATATAAAATTTATTATACCCTATTTAATTCATTACAAACATTTTTATGATAAAAATAAATGTTTATAAGATTATAAGTAAAAATTAAAATTTCAATGAAACAAATGAGAAATCTACTTATTTTATATAATTATAACCAATTGATTAGAATATTCTTTTATTATAAAAAACTACGAAAATGAAAAAACGATGCCACTGTTTGAAAAAATATTAATTAATTTAAAAATATGATACTATTGGAGAAATATTTTAACATTAGACATATTGGATACTATTATAAAAATCTAAATCCATTGAAACATATGGTACACTTTGAAAAAATCGATCACTCGTACCAATTATAAAACCGTTTTAATATCTAGAACCATTAGAACTGATCATATTTATTTATACTGACTAACTATCAAAATAATAACATCTTATTACCAAAGAACATATCTACATATAGAATGACTCGATACCCCAAGAGAAACATTCAATAGTAAGAATGAATTACTCACACCCAAAAGTCTCTATATTGAAATAATAACATTATACCATTATATTACAATAATAAAATTGAATTTCATGGAAAAAAAGACCTTAAACACATCCTTGGAAGACCTATTCGTATGGAAAACACATTGGAAATGTATTTAAGATCCATATAATTAAACTTTTATTAGAGGATGTACAATTATACACCCCAATGCATTGGGTGTTATTTGAATCTCATTAGATACTATAAATAGTGCATGAATTTTAATATTTTGAAAATATATTATATTGACTTAATAGGTATCCTTGATTTATGTTTATGATTTCATATTTTTTGTTTTTTTTTAAAAAGTTATTTTTCCAAGGTCAACGGATAATGTATTATTTATACAATGCAATGATGTGAAAATATGTAATACAATTATTCTATGTTATAATGATGTGCCTCTAGTCTCATATGGAATACATTTCATCTTGCTTTAATTTTATTAAATTTTTTATATGTTGTATAGCTCAACATCATTATTTATATATTCTTAATCAAATCTAATGAAGTAGAAAATGTTCACTAGAATTTAATATCACTTTATAGATATCTAAATAAATTAAATGTAGCTTATATTAAGTTCATTTAATTATGTTTTTAATCACTAAATTACAGTACACCTCTAGAATTTTATGCTATACACAATGGATGTTTTTTTGAAAAATCACACAATAAAATTTAAATTAAACACATTTTTTATAATAAAAAATATAATTATAGTGTATGTTTTAGAATAAAATTCAATCATTATATATATTCATGTATATTGATAAATAACCTTAAAATCAATATCAATGGAAAAAATATCATATTGATTATAAATAATGCAAATGTCCTTATGTGTTTATAGTGGTAAATGATTGATTCTCTATTAAAAAAAATTCCACATTTTTTGACAAAGTTAATGATTAAATATCAAACATCATAATTTTCTATTGTTTATTTACTCCAAATTGTTGACCAAAAACATTAATTTTCATGAAAATTCATTTCATTAATATGAATTATTAATCTATTAATAAAATTGAATTGTCATGTTTTAAAATCAATTTTTTAAGAAATATTTTGATACATGGAATTGAAAAATAAGAAGAAGATGAAAATAATTCTTCTTAAATAAAATATAAGAAAAGTAAAACACATATTTAGAAAAAATTTACCACAACATATATTTTATAATTACATAAATTAAATCATGAAAATAGATTTTGAAATACATTTTTAGCTATTATTTATATCCCTTAAATAGATAGTAGAAATTATATCGCCATAACCATGCATATTAGATCACAACAAAAATGTGGTGAATTCAAATCAAAATAGATTCATTAGAACCCAATTGTGAAACAAGAATATAAAGAGAAATATAAGATAAAAAATTCCCTGAATAATATATAATAGTTTATATAGCTGACGTAGAACAAAAATTAGGTAGGAATATGTCAATAGGAATTTATTAAAAAATATTTATATATGGAAACATCTCAAATAATTTTCATCATGAAATAGTTGAACTTGTGTTGATAAATGATTTTTATCTAACCAAATGATTTCTCCAAACATGGAGCTTGCATAAATACATGTTCCCCTTATCCAATTATACAAATATGATTCCATGTTATTCCCAAAATGTGATTATCTCATATAAATCATCCAATCATCTAAAATAATCATTTTAACTTCGTTAAGTACCACAGTTAAAATTATATATTTTTAATTTTTTAGTATTTAAATAACATAATTAATCCAACATTATTAAATATTTTTAGTATTTTTATTTCTTAACTTTCTTTATCCATCCATCAAATTTTTACGAAAACCATATTTTTCATCCATTAAATTATGTTATTAAACCATAATCACCTATATTAATGGATTTCTTAATAATCTTCATCCATTAGGATGAAAAGTGTGTGGGGGTCCTTACAACAGTATTTATCCATATTTATTAACTTTTGGTAAATATATAACTCACCCATCTATTTAATATATTATTTTATTATTTATTATTCAGTATTATTCATTCTAATTATTTATCAAGAATTATTATTTTAGTTATCTCATATTATTTCGGGATACATATTTTAATGTACCTGATATTATCTATTAATAAATGTATTAAACCAAATATTATGCATTGAGATTTTTTCTACGTCACAAATCATAGGTGTGAAGCTAAAAATATTAAATATTAATAAATTTATGTTGTATTATAATCTTCATAAAGGAATACATTTTTAGGTAATATACTTGGATATTGAATGATAAATTACAAATTATAATATTCATATAAAAAATATATTATGTATTGATTGACTATTATATATTTTAACTGTTAAATTTTTTCTAATGGAGAGTAAAATAAATTTTTTAGAGAAGGGAACATGAATCTTACACTCTGAAATTTTGTTAATTCTAAGACCTTTCTTATTACAAGAGAGATTAAATATTTCATAATTTTTGTATCTTCTCATAGAAAAATTTAGTGAATATGATGAGGATGTTGATTATTTATGAAGTGACAAAATATTATTTAGGAAATCAGTGTTACATATGTCACAATTATTGATAATGTTAATGATAAAAAATAAGTACCATTTTTTGTATATAGAATCTAATTTTGTATATGCATCCGGATTAATATTTCTTAAGTAACATATTATTGTGAATCCATTTTAGATTTTATTCTTAAATGGGTTTAGAAGTTATTTTTCTATGGATTCAAAAGTATAGAATAAGAGTAGTTTAAAAGTAAGTTATGTTTATAAAATATGATTTTCATGAATTAAATATATTAATAAAGCTTATATATAATTATTAATTGATGTTTATGATATATATTTAGAATATATTTATGATATATATTTATGAAAGGATTCTTATTTCAAATTTGATTATTTTCATGGAACAATATTTCATTATTACAAGGGTTATTCAACATATTGAATTGTATTTTTCATAGATAATTTAAGTGATTTTTAATGAAAATTATTATATGGATTTTACTAAATGTTTTCAGCATTGTCGGTGTTATGGGTAATAATTTTATTTCATTGACATTACATTTATTCAAAAAATGATTAGTAATTTATTTTTGAGATAATTTAGGAAAAAATCACTTGAAGTATTAGTTTTTCATTTATAGTAATATATTGGGGATTGTTTATGAAGTAATTATATATTATTATTTAATCTATAAATAGAATCCAATGAAAATATATAATGATACAAAGATTCAGTAAAAAAATCATTAATGAATACTATGGTTTTGAGATGATCAAGATCTATAATATTTATACATTAATGATCTGGATTCTATTGGCCTTATTGGATTTTCCAAAGACTCACATTAGTATTAAATTTATGACGGACCAAGTATTATTTATTATACATCAACAAGTCATCTACAACATTAAATGGTTATATTGTTTTCTTATTTCTTTATACTGAAATATTTTTTATAATAAGGTCACCCAAAAATCGGTATATAATAATTAAAAGTTATTTCCATAGTTATTATCACTACACTAAAAGTTTATATCATAGGTTTTCATATAAATATTAAAATGAAAATGTATTATGGTACTACTATAAAATATATAATTTTATACACCTATTGTAAAGGTTGAGTTTGACCTGATCCAATGTAAAATGATATATTATAATGGTTATCAATGTTCTTTGGTTATGAGTGTGGGGATTAGAAATATAATCTTTTTAATCAGAAAAACAATATGTCCCTTTCACAATATTGTTTTCATTTAATGCATTCACTATTTTTATATCAAATTCACTCGATTTATTACCCTTAATTTTTTAATATTCTTTTTTCTCCAAATTCCATGTTATTATCTTAATTAATGTGATTATTTTATGATATAACATTCACACCTGCTTGTTTCATTTATTTCACTATTGTGGGTCCTAATATTTTTTAATATATCCAAATCATATTTTTTATGTATATTTATATAGTAAATTACTATTTGGTGAATATTATTCATTTGATCTAATCAATATCCTAGTCCTCACGAATTATGGGATGGTCCATTTTCTATTTTTGAATGTTGTAATATTATTGATAAATTGAATCATCTAATACCACTAAAATATGATTATTAGTGAATTTGATTTTTAGAAGGATATAATAGAGGTTCCTTTGAAAATATTTGTTATCAAGTATTGTACATTTCATTTTTTCAAAAAATTATAAATAATTTATTATTGAGATAATTTAGGGAAAAGCACATGAAGTATTCATTCATCATTTATAGAAATATATTGGGTATTGTTCATGAAGAAATTAGCTATTAATATTTCATCTATAAATAGAATCAAATGAAAATATATAATGATACCAACATTCAATACAAAATTCATTAATGAATACTATGGTTTTGAGATGTTCAAGATCAATATTATTTATACATTAATGTTCTTGATTGTATTGGCCTTATTGAATTTTACAAAGCCTCATATTTGTATTAAATTTGTGATGGACCAAATATTATTTATTACACATCAACACATCATCCACAACATTAAATGGTTATATTGTTTTCTTATTTAATTGTACTAAAATATTTTTTCTAATAAAGTCGCACAGAATTCAGTATATAATAATTAAATGTTTTTTCCACTGTTATTTTCACTACACAAAAAGGTTAAATAATAGGTTTTTATCGAAATATTAAAATGAACTAGGATTATGGTACTACTAGAAAATATATAATTTTTATACTCCTATAGTAAAGGTTGATTTTTACCTGATCCAATGTAAAATAGAATATCATAATGGTTATATATGATCATTGGTTGTGAGTGTGAGGATTAGAAACATAATCTTTTTAATCAGATCAAATATATACCCCTTTTACAATATTGTTTTCATTTACTGGATTCACTATTTTTATATCAAAATCCCTCAATTTATTACCCTTAATTTGTTAATATTATTTTTCTCTAAATTCTATGTTATTATCTTAATTAATGTGATTATTTTATGATATAACATTCACACTCTATTATTTCTTTTATTTCACAATTCTGGGTCTTAAAATTTTGCTATTGATCTAGATCATATTTTTTATGTACATTAATATAGTAAATTACAATTTGGTGAATATTATTTCGTTTTATTTAATCTATATGTTAGTCCTCATGAATTTTGGAAGGGTACATTTTTTATTTTGGAATGTTATAATATTATAGATAAATTTTATCATCTAAGACCACCAAAATATGATTATTAGAGAATTTGGTTTTTAGATGGAAATAATAGAGGTGATTTTGAAAATATTATGTATCTAGTATTGTACAATAAATTCTAGAAATTATATGCTTCCAAAAAGTGATCATGAAACTTTTTTTGATACTGATTATTCTAAATAAAACATTAACAAAAAATTTATGAGTTATCCTTATTTTTTTATTTGATTTTTTAATATCTGTATTTGTTCTTGTAATTTTACCTTTTATTTTTAGTGTAAATTAAAATTATTTCACCAAGGTAATAAAAAATTAAATATTACTATGCGTTCTTTAGTCATTGAATATTTATGAGAACTCATTCTGATTAGGCTTAGAGGTTTCAATACCTTCTATAACATTATTATATTTATTATGAACGTAAATAATAATATGTGTGTGTACGATGATAATTATAGAATTATTGAGTGTATACATCCATTTCTAACACATAAAAGGTGTTCTAATAAGGTCATGATTGAATAAATAATGGAATTTAATAAATATAGAATGAATGATCTTATTTGATCATTATTAAAATACCAATATGAATTAAAAAAATAGACGATGAATATAATTATATGATTGAATGATTTCATTCAATATGTTATCCGTTAATCATGCATAGAAAGTGAATATAAATCAATTAACAAGTGTCAAAATATTATTGAAATAGATACATTTTTAAAATAGAAATGAACATAGATTGACCCCTATAGAATTGGAAAATATTATCATAACCATTTATCTATATTATTTATTATGATCCACAAGGAATAACCGTGGAATTCTTTATTCAAAGGTATATTGAAAGGAATCCCTGAATCCCCAAAATATTTTTGGATGGGATTCATCTGCATCCACGATATGATTATATCTTGAATGTAATGATGTTTGAAATACATAGATTTGGAGAGTATAATTTTTTCCCATATGATTTTCAAGAATCACATACCAAACATCCATGGTTGTGATTCCATTCTATAGTCCATGAGTATTATCCTTAATCCATTTATCTCTTCCATGTAATTAAACATATGTTTCATAAATGTATGAGTAATGGGTATAGTTACGTTTTTGTGAACCCTTGACCATAAATCTCCCAAGGCTTATTGATGATATGTAATAAATTAGAGACTATTAACTCTTAACCATGATTGTTTAGATGCATATAAAGAGTCATGGTAGTGTGAATAATATCAAACTATGACATAATAACTCTATTAATGTATCATATTATATAGTATTATATGTTGTTTTAACACATTTATTAAATCTATATATCCTAATATATTAAATTACAACATATTTAAATTTAATCCTTTTCTGTAAGATGTGTCAAAAATAAATTATTCAACAAATTTTAAAATATTATATCCCTGGATTTTGTTTATATTACTTTCAATCTCCCACTTTAAATAAAGAATAGAAACACTTTCATACCATTTTCCTAATAACATTTAAAATTTTCCACAAATATCATTTTGATATCATCCAAAATTCATTTAGAACTATTCAATTAACATCACATTGCAATAAAACATATAAAATAAAATTTGAAATTCTAGTATAAAACACTTTGGGATAAATGACTTGAAATATTCTAGAGAATCACTCTAAATGAAACCAAATCCCCATTCATGTATACAAAAATTTGTAACCTCAAGATCCTTTGAATCATTAAAATAATGAATCAACTAATACATAAATTTATGTAAAGAGTGGATCATATAAATTAATAAACAGTAATTAATTTCCAATAGTATTTAAAATGATCTCCATTAAACTCATTTATCTCACTACATATGTCCCTAAGATAAATAATATGCTAGTGTAATATTGTAGATGTTCCCTTTTTATAAGTCATTGACTGACAACAGGATATGGTGTATGATAATTACATATGGCATCCTCAAAAATTATTAACTCTTCATGGATAAACAAATAATTTTAGTGAATACAACACATGATAATAATCTAATTGATGAGAACACCAGAAGACTCTCATAAAAATTGATAATATGGTTATAGTTACCTTCTAAAAATTTATATAAATTTTATCAGTCTCTCCCATTCACGATCCCAGATGTCTTACCTATTATATGAGAATAATAATATCATCATCTTTGAAATCTAGCTAATGACATGATATACAACATAATCAACTAACCCTAATTAGAAGATATTGAATGCTTTCTTAATACAGGTATCAATTTTTAAAATTTCTCATCCCATTGATATCCCAAACCTCTATTGTTGAGATTATAAATATGTGAAATGCAACCCCTGTAGAAAAATTATATATTTTACGACACAATATTGTAATGATCATTATCCGTCAATCATAAAATCATATTTAGTACCTCATGAGAATATTGTGTATCTTGATTGGTGAATCATACCATTTTTATTCTTAATAATTCATTTCAACTTATAATACTATTGGAAAAACATATGTCTCGGATAACATATTGTTATACTTTTAATGGGAAATTATCATTATAATACATGGAATGTGTAACTATGTATAAATATATGAATCCATAATTAATTAATGATAAATTAGAGATTTATTTTTATATGAAATATTTTATATTATTAAAATCCATTGAGAATACTTACTAGAATAGATATGATCATGAGTAAAACCCATGAATAAAAGATTATAAAAAACTAAAATTAAAAAAGTGATGTGATTAAATGTGGTTAAATGAGTTTTTATCTAGAATATAGTAATTGAATATAAAATAAGGTGATAAAAATAAACTACAAATCATACTAGTGATAACATGAGAGAGGTCTACCTGAAAAGATTCCCCAATATTTATCATATATAAAAAAAATCGATAGTATCATTAACAAAACTTTCCATAAAGCCCAGATCATCCGAGAAATCATCATGTATAAAATGATAGTCTTCATTGAACCATTTTCTTCATAAAATAGGCATAGATACCAGTATCACAGTTGCATAATGTAAACCAATTAATCAATCCATATTGAAGATCCTCATTCAAAAAAACAAAACAGGAAACAATGATGAAAATGATCCCTGACTTTCACCTTCTTTTAATGATCTTATTTATCATCATGAAACTATTGAAAACCATGAACCTACATTAATATTGTTTAAAATTAGATATTAAAATGACATGATTGTCCACCAACTAAATTTTCTTCTTCATATATAACACTGATATCTGCAAAATAGAAGGCTTCCCATTTTTCATTTAAACCTTAATAAGATAAATTTTCATTTATTATCCTATAAAATTACTGAAAAAGTCACAGTTTCAATGAAAGACCACCGAAGGTCGGTAGTATGTAAATCATAGATGGGATACACTATCCAATACATAGTAAATATATTGAAATATCATTATCTGAAAATAAAATCATCATCCAACATGAAAATGTAAATGAAAGGAAAAGATATAGTCTGTAACATCACAACCACAACACTGAGATAGAGAATCAGTCTTCAAAAAATTCCTATTATCCAAATTTTTTTTATCGGGACACCATCATCATTGAGTATAAATCATACTCGTACACCATTTCTACAAAACTTTTAGCATAACCAAAGTTGATGGGGATCAAATTTTGGCTTTTGGTCTAGATTAAATTGCCCTATATCAAACATTAATTCTTTGATAATTAGAAAATAATCAATAGTTATATCCTTAATAAAATATCTTCAAATGGACCACCTTTCCTATTCGGTTGGATAAGGGTATAATTCCACCTTATATACCTCCTTAATAACATGCATGTTATTATTAATCATGATATTATTCTACTGATACTATTCATATGAGGATGATTTCTCTTCATCGAATGATGTATATGATCCCTCTTTACCAGAGGATGATAATGCTAAAGGATCTTAATTTACTACATTTTTTGGTGGTATTTTGGACTTCTTCATTATAAATTTTGAGGTTCTATTGAAAATTATTCCCAGCAGTATGGAGTTGTAAATTTCTTTTACAATCATCTTATAATGGGGACTGATAAATACTAAAGAATCAATAAAAGGTTTCTTACTATTTTGCTGCTCGAGTACAGATATTTATCCTCAACACTGGGTAATTTTTATTGACCATAATTATTATAATAACTCCAAATAGAGTGCTTCTCTATTTCCGTCTCTTGATTGGTTAGAGAATCTCCAAAATTTCCCATAAAAAATTTATCATTATTAACTGTATCCATAGGCTAAGAGAAATCATCAACTTAAGTACACTAAGGCTATGATGGGTAGAAATCTTAGGAGGATACAAAAATCCCCAAAACATTATCACCAGATGGTTCATCTTTTTCAATAGGAATCCTTCAATATTTGTTAACCCAAACCCATATTTCTATATTTTTTCAGAGATGTTATTTTTCAAAGATATGATTTCTCATGGGATCCTTCCCAATGACACTATAATAAATGGAGTTTCAATAGTGCAGAAAATTTGATAAATATCTAGGTATGTTTTTATAGACCACATCTTGGAATAAAAGAGTGTCACCAATATGGAACCACATAACTAAAGGTGTGTGTTATGTAATATTAACCATGAAAAAGGCATGCAAAACTAATGTCATTGTGACGGTAGAATTCATAAATCTAGTAACCAATATATATTTTCTCTATTAAATCAACATAATATATTAGGGATTTCATATTGAGGACTAATCAGTTTATTAATCTTGAAGAACCAAATATATAAATTAGTTCCATATTACATTGGAAATAAGAAATACATTTCACAAGAATCACAATTGAATCCTGAATATTATTTATAATATAATTCTTCAAATCATGGGAAAAGGAAAAAACTAAAGTATGTGATCAGATTCTTAGTAGAAGATATGTAAAATAAAATCTATCATTATTAATTAATTTATATTTAATATTGAAATTAAATTACAAATAATATTCAATTTACTCAATACCTGATCACAAAAAGAATCCATATATAATATCAATCCTGTAATATCATTGATAATAATTACTAAAAATTCAATGAAAGAGATACATAATATTATATGTTTTTATCTCAAAAAAATATGATATCTTTATGTTAAAATCCACATTCAAAGGAAACATAATTTATTTGTAGGTAAATACCAAAAAACCAATTTAAAAAATTTGAAAAGGTATTTTTCCCATTATATTTTTCGATGATTCAAGGGAAAATATATTATTATGGAACACCAATCACTTCATGTACCATGAATTCCTAATATATTTAATGAACAATTTAGTTCATAAAAAATAGTCCTTACAAACAAATACCTATATTGAGTTATTAATATATAATATAAATATTTCCCCAGTCAATCAAATATGATTAAAATTAATACACCATCAATAGAAATGGTATATAGTTAGGTAATGATGATATCCATGATACAAAGACTATGTATATTAAAGAGAATATAATTTCTAAATAATATTAATAAGAACATATATAAATGAAGTGAATTTTATCAACCAAAAACATAATAAGAGTTAAATATGACCATTAATTAATGGTAAAAATAAAATAGTTTGTTAATGAGAATAATGTAAAATTGAATAAATATATTAAAACAAGAATTAATTAAAACGTTTTTTTAAAAACAATTAAATCTTCTAGATAAATCTAAATATGTTAAATTATTTAATAGAAATTTAAAATTATATTAATATCATATATGTTAAAACCATAACATTCATATTGAAAATGTATAATCAATTGAACGAATGAACCTTTTATAAATATTTATAAATATATATTTAAAGCCTTATAAAAAATCAGAGTTAAAAATATTTTTTAATTTATAATTTTGAAAAATACGGACTTTTATAAAAAACTGATAAATATTTTCATGGGAGAAAAATATACCCAATCGGAAAGAGAAATAAGCTCAAATTTTATTTTAAATATTAATATGCATGATTCAATTACAAAACAGAGAAAAAGTTATCATAAAATATGAAATTAAATCAAATTTAATAAGGATTATAAAATAAATATAGTATATTAAATATAGATTATAATTATACATTATATAAAAATAGTGTTCTCCTAAAAAATGTCATCGTAAAATAAATTCGTACCTAATTGATATGTATTAAATTTGAACAACTTGAAATTTTAAAAATGAATATAAAAATGATTCAATATGAAAAAATATTCAAGAATCATAAAAACATAAAATGGGTAGTATAAAAAAACATGTAAGAATAAATTGGTCCATAATAAAAAATATGCCTCAATGGAGATAAATTTGAGATGGGATCCCTTTCCTAAAGTAATACTTGTCTCATAAGTAGTCATAAATTAATGAATACGAAATTTATGTGTATTATAAATTCATATAATAATAATATATATATATATATAATATCTTATATGATGTCACCTTACCATCAATTTTTTAATAATATTTTATTACTATAATTATTTCATTTCTTAACTAATCTATTTTTCAAGAGAATTTTGGGTTGATATTTCCTATCTTTGTAATTGAATCATGGTTAAATAATCTCATTAATTATAATAAATATAAAAATACCATAAATATTAACTATATATATATGTTAATAACATAAAATATAAAGATATAAAATAGACTAACATCGTTCAGAGGGATGGAAAGTCGTACATATGAATGAATGTTGTTATCACTATTTAAAGGAAATAATAAAGTAAAGGTAAATAATAATTTAATTTTATACAAAAATTTTTATATAGCATAATTATTATATATTTTATAAAAAATATATTTATTTTTATCCATACAAAAATTTAAATTAAAAAAATCATATCTCTTCGTGGGGTGGTCTTCCACACATATGGATGAGTAAGGATGTCATTTTCCATCAAAGATAAAGTTAATTACATAGATTTAATATTATATTTATATAAGAATAATTCTATAATAGTTATCATATGTATTCATTTTTCCTATATTTAAAGTTGTCCAAATAATGGAGCGGTGAAAAAAGGCAGACACTACTACATAGAGATGGTAAGTCATACCCAAACATGAGTTATGTTTTAACATTTTGTATAACTGAATAGAGGTCAGAAATAGATGTTAAATAACCATAATAACATATAAGTGTGTTTATGATACTAGATTTATCATTTAATGATAGTTACAATATATTTATTGTATGTTGATGAATAAATAAACATTAAAAATTATTTAATAATGAGTTACTCTTCTTCAGTAAACATCAAATAGATTCCGTCTAAATAACACTTGAAATGATATATTAAAAACATAATAATATATAATTCATTTATATGTAGTATTTTAAGATATTAGTGATGGATATTTTTATATATACAACTCAACATGAAGTAAATAATTGATAGAAGGGGTTTTATTTTATTATTGATGATTGGGGGACTTCTAATAATTCATAAAATATTATAAAATAATGTGTCTAAATCATGTCAAATTGATACAAAATATCATAGATTAGATTATAATAATGATATATTGTTAATAATATATTAAAATAAAATATTATTATGTTTATATATCAAATTAATCATTTTATTTTAGATTAACCCCTTATTTTACAAATTTTTTATCCATATTAGTGAATTTTTAAATATTAAAGGTCTATGTTTTTACTAATAATATATAAATTGGATACTAAAATGAAAGGTGAAATTTTTTGATAGTATATCATATCCCCCATTTTCAATTACTTGTTTTTTGTGACTTTTAAATAATTTAATAATATAGTATTTTCTATAAATATCATTATTGACATAATTAATTTAATTGGACTTTAAAGACAGTAAATAAATATTTAATTTGAATCTATTCCTATAAATCATCTCTAATATTATATATTTATCTATATAATATGTTTAGAAAAATAATTCATTAAAATTATAATTCATTTAATTTACTAAAATCATTAATTTCATTTCCCTATTAATTGAGTTAATAATTTTTTGATGTCATGTAAGGATATTGGGAAATTATACCATAACCAAAATAAAAACAATTACCATGAAAATGTAAAAATTTATCTTTAAAATTAATATTCAAAATTGAATGTGATATCATTAAATCATCTTGGTGAAATATTAGAGATAATAAAATCAAGATATGGAGGTTTTTTTATTAATTACATAAGGTAATATAATGGTAAATATTTATTTAAAACGACACAATGGGTCTATAAATTAATGTAATAGATTGGAAATTAGAAATATCATTCCCCAAATAAGATAAATTTATATCATTGAGGAATTTTAGATCATTATATGAAATTTGTGACTATATTTTACCTATTATACCATTTCTGTGGGGACAAAAATCAACCAATGAAACTATTCATTTTTACAAAGAATAAAACAACCCATTTTACTAAATTTTAACATATCAATTAAAAATAATGATTTTATTCTTCTAAATTTAAATATATTGATTTTTTAGTAACTAATTTATTATCAAAGTGATAAACTCAATGAAAGTGTAGTTTTTTAGAATAATGCATTTTTATGTCAAAAAATGAACTTATACCAAAATCATGTATAATGATGATTGAAATTTAATTAAATATCTTTTTTAATAATAAAGGAGGACTATGATAATTTATGGTCAAATTCAAATAAATATTTTTCTTTTTCAACTGAATCAAAAGAAATGTTTTATAAAATAAGTAATTTTATACTACTCATTAAAAAATAAACCATTTATCGAAAATCCAAAAATTAAAACATAAGATAGTATTGAAATGATAATAATATATATATATATATATATATATATCTCATAATATTACAATATGACTTCAGGGTTATTGTAAAGTCAATTTTATATATAATCCAAGTGATCAATGAATTTTATGTTAATAGAAATACACATAAAATCATGGGTTGTAATGTTCAACTGAATTATAATAATTTCAAACTCTAAATATTATCACTATGATACAAAATACTATGGAAAAATCTACATAAAAATACTAAGGTTACCAGGTTGCTAATTTACATTTATGATTTTTCTAAATAAACATTGACAACATGGTATATCTTGTTTTGTATCACCTAATCCATATAATTCATAATATACATTAGATGTTCTTTATAAGATTGATATTTCTCTAGGTATATTATATTTAAGTTTATAACATGTCAATGATCATCAATTTGCATCATCGAGGGAAATTCAAGCATCACATCATTAAAATTAGAGAGAATCTGTAGAAGAACCAAGGGATAAGTTATATTCTTGATGTGGTCAGGAATTTCAATATGGATGATATATCTGGGGCGAAACATTCCCTTCATTTCAAAAATCATAAACTTCTACAAATAAAATATTTAATGTAATACCTTATCACCAAATTAAATCTCTAGATATATATTTTAATTGTTAGTATAACTATTTTAGCTCTAATATGACAATTTGATTTATTGAATGGATTTAACCTTAACAACAATTTCCTCATCTATATTATGTCCCAATAACTGTATTTCTACAAATTACTCCCAAAGAAGTGGAGTTCTATACTTCCTATCATAGATATATTCAAAATAAAACATCTGAATTATCTAGAAAAAGTTATAGTTTTAATAAAAATATACCAAGGTAAAGTGTTGATCCCAAACACATTTTAAATACACAAATAAATTCAATTACATGTATTCCAGTTTTTGAATAACCCTATGAGTCTAACCATCTATTTTATTATGATATGATGTATCAAGACTAAAACATGTATCATGATACTTCCAAAGGCTTCTCTGGATCATCATGTTAAATGAAGGATTCTGATAAGATATTATTTATAGTGTTACTCTATGCAATCACAAAACATACTTAATGTATAAATGACTAAGATGATTGGAGAGAAATATTATATAATAGAAATATAATTCATTTATTTTATATGGTATTCGACTACAACACTAATATAATTTATCCTATAGATTATTAGTGGAATATATTAATGAAATAAAGATTAATTTTATCTATTTCCATTATAGTAGAAGTCATTGTGTTAAAATACCTCTTTGATTCAATATACAATCCTTAAATTTCTAATACACTAAACATTGGGAGAAATACTTTTCAATATCTCCTCTATTGTTTTCTGAAAAACAAAACGCTTTCAGATCTCTATACATATTTCTAATTCGAGGATGAATAAATAATAATGTAATATGTACCTCATCCAATAACTCTTTAATCTATATTGTTGAAGGTAAACATAATCATTTTCAAACATTATCATTATAGATTGATAATATTTGAAATTACGAACATTCCCCACATAAATCTTTAATTCTATATCTTTCTTTTATACCTTCTTACTCCTCTCATGGATGGATGGTTGAACATTCATACGGGAAAGATAATATCTTTTCCAAATTACATAATATTTTAGGATCGAAATATTTATAAAAAATAAACATTTTATATCATTACATCCTCATCATGGTCAAACTAGATTGATATTTCTGACTCAAAGCATCATCCACCATTTTCTCCTTTATAAGGTTACAATGTATTTTCCATCCTAATTATTTGATCTACTCCAATCATATTCTCTTTTCCATATTCAATTCATTCTAATTAAATATATAATTTACTATTTTATGACCATTATATGGATCAAAAGTTTAACCATATAGATTATAACTCTATATCTTTAATGAAAAAGATACCATTTACAAATCCAAATTATGAATCGAGAATTTTTTAGATGAATTTTCAATAGGTTGGAGGCATATGATATCACAATATCTTTTTCTCATGAAGAAGTATCCCAATTCATTTTCAATAAATAAATATATATCAGAAATACTTCTTCACTACATAGTAGTGTGATAAAATTCACAGTTACTAGGATTCTCTTCAATTCATTGAAATTATCTACACATAAATTTTTTCATAAAAACATAACCCCCTTCATAGTCAATATGTTGAGTGGATTGTATTATCAAAAAGAATCTCCCAAAAAGTATTATTAGTATCCATACAAACCATGAAACCATACATATATGTTACCATGGTTTTCAAGGACATTATACAATGTCCTCCATATTTATAAGATCCACTGATATATCTACAATTGAGATTATATGACCCATGAATGAAATATTATGATTCCAAAATTCCCAATTGGTAAATTTAAAATACATGATTCATTTCATAGGGTCTTCATAAAATCCACAAATGTCATTCATTTTCATTAGTTTACTTTTAATTTAAAAGAATTTAATTATAAATATTACAAAAAATTGGTCAAGGTAACCTATAAATATCCTATTAATTAAATCCAAGATGAATAGAGGATCATCAGTGTATCTAAATGGATTTACAATAAATTTATAATGTTCATACCTCATTCGAATGGTTTTATTATATTTATCCACATTCATGACCCTTAGTAGATGATTGTTATATCTAATTAAAATCCTTTGAAATATACTTAACTGTCAAAAATTGATCAATTAGATTATATATATGGGGGTCTAAAAAATTTCTTAATAGTTTAATTGATATGTTCCCAATATTAAATAAAAATATGGGTTAAACCATTTTTCTTATTAAAAAAATAATGTTTTCACCAAATGGATAAGAACATAGTTGAATGAATTGATTATCTATTTTCTCTAGGATATACATATTCAATTATTATAACTCAATCATGTCCATTTTATAGCGACTCATTGAATTTGTTTTAATATTTGATATGAGTTCTATTTAAAATGCACCATCATTATTTATGGTTTACTAGGGAACTCATATGGAAAGACTTCAATAAATTCACTAAAAATATTAATATCTTCTGTATTGATTTTATCTGAAACTATCTATGATAAATGTTACTCATACATAAGTATTAACACACATATAATGGAGGAAAATTACATTGGGTGTTTAGTTTAATCATCTCATAGAAAGGTTATTTTTGGTTTATTTATATTATCATATATGGAATTGTTTCCTCAATAAATGATATAGTATCTATGCTAAGAGAGACAATACATTCCCAATATTTAATTAAGTTTAGATAGATGAATAATTAAAATATTTTTTGGAGGTTTAATGCCACACAATTATAATAAAGAGGATTTATATACATGAGAATATATCATCATACAATTATCAATTTTTACTAAAAAAATCAGCATAAAATAATTTTGTGGTGATGTGATTCCCTTATAAATTTTTTTATATATATAATAGTTAGTAAAAAATTATTAAAAAATATACATTTATAGTGGAGGATAAATTTTATTTACTGCACTTTACTTTAAATTTTTACTTCACATGTAGTAATTCCATATGTTTAGACTTTTCATAATTTTTGTAAGTTCATTTGATACTTTGGTGATTGATTTTAATAATTACCAGTTACATAAAAACTGAATAATTAGATAATATTGGTTTAATTATTCTACTTATATTCATTATCCAAATGGCCCTTATCACTACACCTTAAAAAACACACTATCCCTTCAATTATTTTCTAGGATGTTTCTTTAAGAAAATACCCAATGGAAATTTATTTATTCTATTATTTTTCATTGATATTCTTTATTTCTAAGGTTTCAAACATATCCTCATATTGTAATGATTTTTCATGAAGATGTATATTCAATAAAACTTATTATCCATCGTAATGGAACATAATACAATTTCACCATACTATGATTTTTTAGAATCTATTTCTATTTACTAACATTGCTTAATCATTCCAAAAAATGGTCAATATTTATTTTAGAATTACATATATAATTTTAGAAATGTGTTGAATATATGATAAGGTTATCCTCAAAATCTATTACACCTTTTTTTCACTTAATAGATAAGACTACATAACCATTTCAGCCAAATTTTTTCATGTGAATAATTACACAAAGAAATCCAATTTAATAGTTTCCAATTCAGTTATTTCTATTTATCCATCCTCTTTAGTGTTTTAGATAAAGGACCACTATTAATAAAATTATCATTTCAGTCATTAAATATAGAAACTAACCCTTTCACTTTTATTACATACCAAATCTAGTAAAATATTTTTGGGGTACATTCTCCATTTCTCAGCTATCAAATAATAATTTGTTACATAAAAAAAAGAGGAATATATCACCTAAATAAGTCCAACATAGGAAAATAACACTATGTAATAATTGTTTTCCATAATCATGAAAGGTTATAATATGACCATTATCTTCTCTATTCCAATGCATTATGTTTTGGATTTCTCAATATGAAATTCCTACATTTTCTACATGTGTTGATTCCCTTTATTCCATTAGGAGACATTACTAAAAAACTAAGAACATATATTTTATCAATATGATCATGAATATGGAGGCATAAAATAAAAATACTTATATGGGAAAATGTTCTCAAATAATATATCGGATAATAATTATTCTTATGTTAGAAATGTTCATTTAAAATCATGTCCCCATGGGCTCGAATAAATTTTTTCTCGTAATATCATTAAAATCCCCCACCCCAATAATCCAAATCTAGTGTTTTCTTTATTAAATTATCATAATAAAATGGGATCCAATCCGGAAGGATTGATCATTTTAGTAGTCTTCAAAAACAAGATAAAAACATTATTATTATATTACATTATATATGTAATATACAATGAATAATATACACAGTTTCAAACATGATATTTTTAGTAATATCCCACATCATATCCAAGGGAATCAAAAAAGAATTATTTTGTGAGATAATATTCTTATTAATAATTAATTTCAAATATAGTTATTAGTAATTAATAAGTTATTATCTGTATTTAAGTGTACATATGTAAAAATATATTCCATTTTATAAATAAAACGATAATAAATTCATCCAGGGAAAATATCATTGTATTAATATCATGGAAAATAATTTCTTAATTTCTAATTAAGAGAATTCTTACTATTGGAAGACATGATTTCAGACATCATGGTATCTTTACCATAAAATTCTTGTGCTAATACAATATAATCAATGGGTGGGTATATAGGAAACAATCGATTAAATAATTTTGGCCAACTAATTTTTATCAATACACCTATCAATTCATCAAGGTATATTTATACACATCCCCCATCAATCACATCTTTTCTAACTCATTACATATCTAGTAAATGATCAAATCAATTAGTAAATAGTATTCCTTATCAACAAATATTGGGATTGAGTAAATAATATTGAATAAAAATATTTACTCTATAAAAAACATTCATTTTAAAATAACACATAGAGAGATGTTATACAATTATAGAAAAAACCATATCAATGAAAAAATAATATGGATTTTTATATTAATGTAATTCTAATTTAAAATGATCCCAATAAATTTATTTTTTCAATTAAATGTTAATAAACATAAAATTAACAAGAGAGAAAATATCTTAGTCAATTAATAAGATATATAAAATCATTTTCATTGAATAATAAAGGTAAAATAAAGAAAAAAATTATCATATTGTTTTATTTATGAGTTTTATTTATAAAATAATTGAATTCTCATAAAAAAAGTTGAATATTATAAAATGATTATAGTGTTTGGAAGATTCATTAACACCTTATACAATAAAATTAAAACATTAGTTTCTAATTTTTAAAAGAATTTTAAAAATGATTATTTTAGAAAAAATAAGAATGAAAACATTAAATCTATTATCTATACTAAACTTGGCTTCCTCCAAGCTGATGTGTAACCTCCATAGCCTTCCACGTTTCTCAAATAGGCCTCTCTGTGAAAATTTCCTCCACCACCTAGCTTGTCGCGTGCTTCCTTCCCTCGAAATTTCATTTCTTCAATTTAGGTTTCAGTTCTCCGACTCTCCGGCTTCCCCGATCATAGTTCTACGGTACTGCCTTCAGAACCCAGTCACCATGTCACCTCCCTTTGGCTACTAATGCTTCGCACTCCTCAATCCTCATCTTCTTCTCTGCCGGCTCCCCATCTCCGGCAGTCGCCATCTCCTCCCATTACCGATTCTCCTCTCTAATCCCTCAACAAATCAATGTCCATCCCCCATCCGCGATCCTCCCCTTCCTCCATTAGGGTTTCCGTGTCTTCCATTTATTCTGCCCACTCATAAGTCGAGACTAGGTTTCCTCCAACCTTGAATATCTCCCCCAGTGCTCCAATCCGTTAATCCTTCGCGACATTCAGCTACTCTCAGGCTAAAGTACAGTATTAGGGATTGTTATTCTTCCGTTACTGGTTCGTAAGAACCTATTTCGGAGTTACGGTTCTGGAAAAATCCAGACTCCGTCGATCTCCTCCTCCCGGTATCTATCTATTCTAACATGTTGGTAATCCTTATTCCTCCTTATCTCACTGTTAGCATAAGTCTACATCATTTTACCTATCTTCCTCGCATTACCTTTACTGGGTTTTGCAGCTCGCAAATCCATCTTCAGTTGACCACGCCACCTATGATTATTCTTCCAGAAACATACGCCACCTATGGTTATTCCTCCAGAAGCATCCTTCCCTAATGTCCAATCAGTTTATCGACACAGACCATAGGTATAGCTTCATACATCTCGATTCTTCACTTCTACCTTACCCTTTTTTGTGTTGATATTTTTCGGTTGCATTTTCTACCAACCATTCATTCAACATTGCATTCTATCCCCACAATCTAAACTACTTTTACAACATTAAAGATGCCTCTTATGATTTTATTGAATGTTATTTCAGTACCATATATTCACGGTTATTCATATTTGGATAATTCTTTGATGAGTACATGAAATTATGTACTTGAATTTCACATTCTCCTGGAATTGGATTCAATCAATGTGTTATTATTCACTTAAATAATTTTAGGCACTAGGTTTGTGATTCCGAGATGCTGATTTCAATATGGTATATTATCCTCATTCCATTATTGCAGTGTTTAATCTATCTAATTGTGCATTGCTCAAATTTTTTGATGTTACATCATCAATAAATTTTCTTATAGTTGTTTCAGAGATCTATTTGTTCAGAAAATGTTTTATATATCTATTCAGATTCTACTTTTTTTTCCTCTCAAATTCGATGACAATAACTCGTGAGATTGGATGTGGTATACAATAATTCGAATTTACCGGTTTTTGCAGCTCGCAAATCCATCTTTAGTCGACCCCGCTACCTTCGGTTCTTCCTACAGAAGCATCCTTCCATGACGTCCGATCAGTTTATCCACGCAAACTATAGGTATAACATCATACATCTCAAATCTGCACTTCTACCTTACCCTTTGTTGCATTGAGATTTTTTTGTTGCATTCACTGCCAACAATTCATTCAATATTTCATTCTATCCCCAAAATCATAACTATTTTTACAACATTAATGATGCCTCTTACGATTTTATTGAAAGTAATTTCAGTAGCACATATTCACGGTTATTCATAGTAGGTTAATTCTTTCATTAGTACATGAAGTTATGTTATTGAATTTCACATTTTCCTGGATATGGATTCAATCAATGTGTTATTCTTCACTTCAGTCATTTTATGCACCAGGTTCGTGATTCAGAGATGCTGATTTTATTATAGTATAATATCCTCATTCCATTATAGCAATGTATAATCTATCTAATTGTGCATTTCTCAAAAGTTATGTTGTTACGTCATTATGAAATTTTCTTAAATTTTTTTTAGGGATCTATTTGTTCAGCAATGCATTTCCATCTATTAAGATTCAACTTCTTTTTTCATCTCTAATTCGATAACAATTCCTCGTGAGATTGGATTTGGTATACAATAACTCATTTTTACTATGAGATTTTAGTTTTTATCATTCTGAAAATTCATTGATGTTTTTCCTGAGTGTTTTTTGTGCCAGGAAAGGAAAATAGTTTAGAATATTCATAAACAGCCTCCTTAATGATAAATCCCTGCATCAGATGTCTCAATATTGAAAATACTAGAACAACATATGCTTTCAGTAAACTGATGGTCGATGCTATTGGTAAGCCATTAAATTCATATTTGGACTATTTTATTATACTAATTTTTTTATGTATGCTATTCAATTATTCATCTCATCTCATTAATGGGGATTAGGTATTTCCATCATCATCATTGCATACTCACCGCTTCATAGAAAATTCGCACTGTTGATTTAAATACAATCCCATTAACTTCATAAGTAAGGGTCGCAAATATAACTATCATTGTGTTTCATTTTTCTGATATTCCATGCATTCCCTATACTGAAATACATTTTTGGATTTTAACTGCATTCTTTTTCCTTGAAAAATCTATAATTAAAACTTATTAGAGCACCTCCACATGCCATGACATACCACTTTAGCATCCAAATGAACTTCTCCAGGATATAGGTATATTTACCAAGGTTATTTTAGATAAAAATATTTAAAGCCTATAAAGTAATAATTTCTGTACACATAGTGCATAAAATACAAACACCACCTACAATTTACCCATTTATTTTCATTTTTATGTAAATTAAATATAGAAGTCTTCTGGTCTTTCTAATTTCTTAGAAATGTCTCACATTTTTTAACATCTATATATCTATTCACTCCTTTAAAACTAGCCATCCATATTAATTAGATTTATAGATTACTAAAAAAATACAGATAATGTTGTATCCTATATCACTGCTAGGACATGAACGTGAATAAGTTGATTATTATGATGTCATTTTGAATCAACCTATTTATCGTTGATCATCCGTTTGTGTGTACATGTAGTAAACGCTTCAAAAAAATTGAATAAGGATTATAAATATAGGCCCATTAAGATCATAATTACAAGTTGTAGATATAACTATCATTGTGCTTCATTTTGTAGTTGTTCCAGGATTTCCATGTACTAGAATAAATTTTTTAACTACATTCTTTTCCTTGAACAACCTTCAATTCAAACTTCATAGAGCATCTCTATATGCCATGACATCAAAAATTAGCATCCACTAGACATTTTCTAGCATATAGACAGATTTACCAATGCTATTTTAGTTAATACTATTTATAGTATATACAAGTACTACTTTTGTGAAATCATGGTGCTACTTTAGCATCATGTTCTTTTAACAAGCACGACGCATGAAAAAAATCAGTCATTTGAGATAAGATTAATGGAAATTAATCATACATGTATGGAATATTGTTTTTATATATATATATATATTATTTGAACTTCCAACAGTCATGACCTTTTTCATTGAACCCAAATTCCATTGATTTATTCTTCAAAATTAGTGGGTGTTTTTTAATCAGTTCCGACATTGAAAATCATTTGAAATTTTGGGGATTGGTATAGATATGCTATCCTTCACTATTTGATATTACATCAAATTACTAATTTATTTATTATTATTTTTTTGGTGAAAAGAATGTTCTACCATTGGAATTTTATGGAATATTTTACGCACCTATGGTTGGTTCATGCAAGTCATGTATGAAAAAAGTTCAAAATTGTAATGCAGAACTACTATATAAACAATAATGACTCCCCAAAAAGAACAAAACCAAGGGTTTCCATCATATATAACTATAAATAATATTATCCTCCGATATCGTTGAATTTTGTTAAAAATGTCAACTGTTCTAGCCTACTAAAATCTTACTTCCTCACTTCAAGATTTAGGGTGTAGTTTTATGTAACATATTGCAGCAGATGAATTTTATTAGTTCCTTTTGAAAATCAAGTTCTGTAATTTGTTGTGTTCTTGATGTATTCTTGGAATCCAACACAGAAACATAGTCATATTCAATTATCCAACTTAAAATTTCAAGGGACTTATTATGATTCTGAAAATCATCGACAAAATTATAAAACCGGAGCATTTACACTAGGATTTAGATTATGATCTTACTGTTATTAGATATTTCAAGGGTAATTTATGGTGAGATATTGTATTCATCTCCATTTTTATATCATTTCCTTTATGGATATTAATTACACTATGACTTTCTAAGGGGAATGGGTGCTGATTCTAACTTATCATTGTGGACTTTGGTGAAGATGTTGCGTAGATTTCCCGACATTCATAGTGGATGTCATGGAAGGTTGAGCACATGTCGTTGGAGGATATTTAGGTGTGACAATGATTCATGGTGAGTTTTGATAATTTATCAGACTATAGATAAAATAAATAAATATTTATTTATGGTGCATGACATCAAATAGGTGCTCACGTGGAAATAATAAATTGGATGAGTCATGAAGTGGCATGAATTAGGTTTACTGACGAATAGAGGGGATGAAAACATCATTTTGGAGGTACAATATTCCTTTTGTATAGATCCATACATGAGTTTATTTATGATATCCTTATGAATGTATGTTTTATACACAAGTGGTTGAAATCAAAAATATTAGATAGATCGAGGATGCAATTCATCTATCCCATTTTTTTAAACTAAAATTGAGTTTTTTGATTTTATATATCAAAACAGGAGGGATTAAACCTATCAAATTCAAGGGTTGGTGATACAAACTAGGTTGTAGCATTCTAATAGGTAAGGTAAATGTTTAATATTTTCTGTTTATGTATATTGAAACTTATTTATAAAACCCTACAACATACATCTTATAGTTTCACTGTTATGTTGCATTCAGTCTTCATTATTCGAATCCAACTTATAAACACAGTCGTATTCAATTTTTCATTGTGAAATTTCAAGGTTATGTTTACGCTTTTGAAAAGTGTCGATAAAATTATAAAACTGGAGTTGTTGCACTATGCTTTGAAGTATGATCCTACTGTTATTAGTTTGTTTCGATGGTAAATTATGGTGATATGTTATATTCATCTATAATTGTATATCATTTCGTTGATGAATGTTAATTTAAGTGTGACTTTCTTAGGGGAATTGGTGCTGATTCCATGTTATCATAGTGGAATTTGGTGAAGACGATGGGTAGTTTTCCTGACATTCATAGAGGATGTATTGGAAGGTTGACCACATGTCGTTGGAGGTTATTTTCGTGCGACAATGATTCCTAGTGAGTTTTTATAATTTATGAGACTTTAGATAAAATAAATAATTTTTTATTTATTGAAACTGATATCAAATAGGTGCTCACATGGCAATAAAAACATGATGAGGCATGAAAGGGATAGGATGAGGTTCAGTGAAGCTTAGCGGGGATGGAAAAATCATTTCTGAGGTAAATTATACCTTTACTATAAATTCATACACGATTTTATTCATGATTTCCTTATGAATGCATGTTTCATACAGAAGTGGATGGAAGCAGAAATATTAGATACATTGAGGATTCAATTTATTTTTCCCATTTTATTTAAAATAATATTGACTATTATGATTTAATAGATCAATCCAGATGGGAATCAACCTATCAAATTCCAGGGTTGGTGCTTCAACCTATGATGTAGAATTCAATTAGGTACGTTAAATGTTTACTATTTTCTATTTAATCATATCAAAACTTATTTGTAAAACCCTAAGACATACATCTTACAGTTTCATTATTATGTTGTCTTCCTGATGTATTCTGCGAATCCAAATAACAAATGCACTAATATTAAATTATCCACTATGAAATTTGAAGGGACGAATTATGCTTAAGAAAATCATCAATAAAATTAAAAAACCAGAGCTGTCAGACTATGCTTTGCAGTATGATCCAACTATTTTTAGTTTGTTTTGATGGATGTTTATGGTGAGATATTCTTTAATTTCCATTAGTATATCATTTTGTTGATGGTTGTTAATTTCAGTGTGACTTTCGGGTAATGGGTGGTGATTTGAACTTATCATAGTGGAATTTGGTGAAGATGTTTGGTAGTTTTTCTGGCTTTCATAGTGGTTGTCTTTGAACATTGAGAACATGTCTTTGAAGGCTATTTTGGTCCGCCATTGATTCCTTGTGAGTTTTAATAATTTATAAGAATTTAGATTAAATAATGAATTATTTATTTATGGTGTATGACAATAAATAATTATTTCTTTATGAGACTTCCTCCAATGAGCTTTTGAAGCACTCATATCTAATTTTTGTGCGTCAATGATTACAGGTGAGTTTTGATAATTTATGAGACTTTAGATAAAATAAATAATTATTTATTTACGGTGTATTTCAAGAAATAATTATTTATTTATGAGACATCCTCCAATTTGCTTTTAAAGCAATCAAATAAGGGTATGTTATCAAGGTAATGTTTCATGTCTGAACTCAATCGATGGTTAATTTATTAGATATCCATGATGAATGGTTCATGATATATTAGTTTAATGTCAAATCTTAATTTAATATTGCAAAGATATGTAAAACATAATTTTGTTTATGTTAATATCACTAAATGTCTAATAATTCCAGTGTACTTTTTTATTCTTGCCATTATTTTTCAATTTTCATTTTTATAAAATAAAGTTTACTACATTTTCATATATTTTTGGATCATTACTACACTGCTCAAGTTTGGTATGATTGAAATTTTATTCTACAGCCATAATGAATTGAATGAATCTTTTATATAGAGGTGATTCAAGTTAATGAAATAGGTTCCCATGTAAAAAATGAACTGCTTATTCCTGGATTTCCGTTTTTTACATCAAATTATCAACATTTCCTCAGAATGAGTGCCTTACATATTAATTTTCTATATGTACTCATAGTCCTATTTTAATATAATGTTTATATTTGTATTTATTCTAGTATACCTGTTTCCCAATTACTGAAAGCTATGAAACAGTTACTGGAATAAATTTTCTCCTCATTAAAAATTGATCAACAAATAAGTTCTCAAATAGGTTTTGCTAACAGGGTTTGATAACAAGTTTTGATTAAATAAAGTGTTTTTAATTGACTTTCCTTGGGATTAATATCTTCGATTGATTTTTTCACGCACAACTCCTTTGTTATTTTCATTACTGTTTTGACATAATTGGTGTTGTCTATTGGAGGAAACTCACAATGCTTGATACTGAGTATGGTTAGATCAAGAAAATGCACCATGTAGGTATGATTAGTTGTGTTTGGTAAATACTACCATGATTCCAGCATCCAAAGGTACCCACTTGGTTCTTTGATTTGAATCTTTCAGCAAAATTAGTATGTGCTAAGGGAGATGTGATATACTACGAAACTGAACTTGAACTATACAAATGAATAATGAATATTTCCAGGTTTTTTTATTGTGAAATCGAGTGATTCATTGGAGTAATAGATTCCTGGAAATGATACATACTAGCCAGTTATTGTTTAAAGATGAAATAGATTTAGGTTTTCGGTTCTGGCAGAAACTATTCTGGATTTTCTACCCACTACTATCAATTATGAATCATATATTCCATTATTACTAATCCTTATTACTACTTTTCATTGAAACAAGCCATTTGGATTACTGTTTTTTAGTAATAGTGCATTCCAATCAGTTCAAGCCATATAATACCTTCTAAATTTTGATAAAAATAGATTTTTTCATGTTCATTAATTTATTATTTATTCATTATTTGCAGATTCTACACAGATGAATATGATTTTCATTGAAAAAATGGATCATTAAACCATTGTATGAAGATGGGTAACAAAAGGTGCAGTCTTGAATTTTATAAATCTGTAGAGAAAGAAAATGGGAGAATGAGATCATATATTTCTTCATCCGGTATCTACTATACCTGCTTTTCATCATTACAATGAAAATTTTACATTGGATTTTTAGGATTGTTGTTATGTTGTTACTAATAAATCAGTAATGTTTTGTCGGTGCCGCCTTTAATGTTTTTTTTGGAGTTAGACCTATGTCAGTTATTAAATGTTTCTTATAAAATTCATGACAAATTTTACTTACTGTTCTTAAATTTTTCTTAATTTTTTTAATTAAATTCAGTTTTGATCAATTTTGAATCAATTTGATGACTGAGAAACTCCATCAACATTTTAATCAGGTTTGTTTGAAAATTAATTTCATACTCGGTTGTACTGGGTGGGTGGTTTTTGTACACTGTATATATTTTAATATATCTTTTCTATGATCTATGTTGAACTGATGCAGGAAATGAATTTGCAATCAATCAACATCCAGATGTGTTGGACCATTGCACAAACGATGCAGGTCACTTCTCTGAACCTTTTATGTGTGACTACGAGGTTCACATCAATAGAGCCTGATAAAAACAGTACTATTGTTACAGTTTTTACACATGATTTTGAAAATAAATACATCTCTGTAGACATGTTCTTATGTTTTTTCAGTTACAAAAACAATATGTATTATGTTCCAATCAGAATTTCAGTTATCAAGTATCAATGTTAATTTTTACTATTTCTAATTACAAATGTGTCTCATCAGTTTTATGATTTCTCTACGGTGAAAATAATGTTTCATTCCTTTAATATATAATATACAACACATCATATTTTTTATCTTTAAATAATGTTTTTTCCTTTTCATCCCTTTTCAAATATCTGTCCAGAAAATATGTTTTTCTCCTCCCAACTATTTGATGTTTCATTGTTTCAGTGTTTAAATTTCATTGTCTTCCATATGTTTTTAGTTTTTTGGTTTCTATGTCCCACTCAATTTTTTTATGATGTAGAACCATATGATTTCAAAGAAAAATTAATATTCCCGTGCCTGTGCACGGGCGGAGTACTTTTAATTTTAAAATTTAAGTTATAATTTAAAATAACAACAATACATTATTTTATAAAATAAAAAAATTATACAAATTTAAAAAAAAGGGAATCAAAGAAAATTATATATGATTAAAAGAAAAATAAGATCGGGTTTTTTTTAAATAACTGTTTGATTGAATAAAGATAAAAAATAAAAAAGATTGAATTAAAATTCTAAAAACATTAATATTAGGAGGATAATTAATTAAATTTATTTCATGAAGGGTATATTATAATATTCCATCATTGAAAATAATAGCATACAAAAAATATGATTATAAAATAAATTTTTAACTATTTTATAACTTTTAAAATGTATCCCAATGAAATTGTAAAAATTAATTGAAAAATAAATCATCATAAAAAATATATATTCATATTATATAAAAAAATTGTCACTATATAAATTAAATAATAATAAATAGGTTTATAATACTAAATATGACTAAATAGAATGGAATTTGATATTAAATATCTTACCTCTAGATCAACTTGTCATATATGTTATTTTAAATACCTACATAATTTTTATATGTTTTCAAAAATTAAATACAAGAACTATAAAACTATATATAATATATTATGTGATCCATTTATAACGTCTCACCACCCATTTGGAATCAGTAGTTTATTACTATAATTATTTTTGGTGTTATTTTCTTTTTCTCAGAAAATTTTTATTTTATATTTCTCTCCCTTATAAATTGAATATGATTATGTCATCTTAATAACATTAATGATAATATAAATGTCTTTTGTATTTCATGTTATATTCATATATATATATATATACTCAACCAATAAAATGTGTAGATATAAATATTAATTATACAATTAATGGAGATTGTATGCCATACATACGGATTGATAGTATTTGGAAAAAAATTTGATATGAAGAAAGAAATATAAATAATAATTAATATATAAATGGTAATTTTAATTTAATATATATCATTAATAATAATTAAATATTTCCTTTTTACCATTTCTGTAAATTTAAAGTTAAAACATATCACATCACTTCTTGGAGGTGGTAGTCCACACATAAATTCAAGTGAAATTATCATTTCCCAATGAATTGAAAGATAAGATGGTAGACAAGGTATTATTAATTAAGAAGAAAATTCTTTCACTGATTTTCATATATATAAATTACTTCCATCTTTATAACTGTAAAAATAAATTTTTAATGCAACATGAATATTAGCGTTTTGAGGACATGATAAGTCATACACACGCGTGAGGGATGTTTTCACATTACATATAATAATAAATATAAATATATTTGTGGTATTTGAGTAAAAAAATTTGTTTAATATAATCAATTTTTTGGATGTTGAATAAGAAATAATCATTAAATTGTCGGTAAAGATGATAAACTATTTCTGCGGACTTACATAATATTAAATCTAAAGGGACATTTGAATGGAATTTAAGAGTAAAATAACATATAATTTTCTATATATTGATTTCAATAATATAATATAGAAGGGTATTTGTAGTTTATGTCGCTCAATTTGGTGTAATGAAATGAGAGAATGGGAGTCCTTTTATATGTTTGGGGACTTCAAATTTTGGAAATTCATGAAATGTTATAAAATAACATAATTCAAAATGATGCAAAATCATTCAAAAATGACATTGATACAAATATATGAATGATATAGTCATTAAATAATCATAAAGTGAATGTTTTATGGGTTTAGATACCATTTGGAATATTTTTAACTATATTAACTCATTGGTTAACCAGTTTTAACCTGAACTATTGCAATGAATTTCAAATACTGAATTGTTATAAATTTATATATATTGTGAAAATTGTCCCATAAATAGAAAATGAATGAAATTTAAGACCATTTATTATTCCCCTAATCTCTATATATATTTCCAACATTTTTTAGTAATTTAATAATAAATTATTTTTATAAAATATCATTAATATCTTATTTGAAATAACAAATTTGATTTGAAATTAATGATACCAAGAAAACATTGAAATTCAAATATAACCATTTTAAATATCCCATATATATTAAATTCATCGATAAGCATAATGGAATATAAAAATTTTCAATGTTTAATTACGTATAATATTTTGACAATCGTATATTTTTTTATTAATTGAATTAATAAAATTTTAGTGCTGTAGAAGTATTTATGTAAATTATTAAATCACTCAAAAAATCAATAAATAGTGATGAGAAAAAAATTTCATATTTAAAATGTGTTTTTAAAGCCATACATAAAATCATAATATAATTACGAAAATTTATTATGAGATATTAATGTCCCGAGTGGGGAATTTTGTTTTTATTATTTTCTTAAATTAATATGAAGTTAAATATCCAAGAGAAAAAGAAGAACGTGTAACTATACTTGTGAAATATGTGTAAATGGATGAAATTATTTCATAAAATATGATAAAAGTTTGTTTATATCACTTCTAAATCATCATATCAATGTATGAAATCTCTTTTACCTATTTTGCACTTTCCATGGGGGAAAAATATTCAAAAAGGTACTATTCACAATGAAAAAAAATTGGGGGACCCATTTAAAAAATATTAGCCTCATGATTACAAATATATAATCTATTTTATTAAATTAAACTCAAATTATTTGTAGAAACTAATTTAAGATAAAAAAATTCAAACATAATTTTAAAAAAGAATTTATTTTGATAAATAGGCTTTGATTATAAATATAATTGTATGCCAAATTATAGTATAATGATGAATTAAATTTATTTAATAATATTATTTCCAACTATAGAAGGATTATATATATTTATTATTAATTTTAATTCATTGTGGACATTTTTTAATTAAATAAAATTTTTTGTTTTGTAAAAAATGGAATTTCTTACTAATAATTAGACAATCAAAAATTTCATTAAAATCCAAAACTGTAAATCTATGATTATATTAAAATCATTAATTTAAAAATTATATAACTTTTAAATAATAATTCAGTATGTTTTCATTATAATTTTAACCTTACTGTTTTGTGTAAACCATGATTTATTTAAAAGCAAAATATATCTTAATATCTTTTGTTATTATAGTGACCGTCAGGTATAAATCTCCTGAAAATCTTCTTATTTAGTAAAATATATAATGTAATACTATTTGAATAGTTGTGAGACAAAGAAATTAAATTGATACTATTTAACTGCATGGAAATTTTTGAACTCCACAACTCAACGAAATTATATTTTAAAATGTTAATAACTTATTTTTCCTGCCTTAATAATTAATATTTGAATCACAAAAAATTTTGGAAGCATTTCCACAATTTTTTTAATTAAAATCATCTAATAACTAATGAAACCCTTTACATTTTATTATATAATAAAAATTTTATTATATCATTTAATGCCTATTTTTTAGGGTTAGCAGTGTAAATTATATATTATTACATTTATACCGTATCCTACAATGCTTATGACATCAAGTGGATCTCATTTGAATCTTTGAGTGAAATAATATTTTACATATTAAATTTGAGTTCCTATAAGTACCAATAAACTACCAACAGACTATTAGAAACTATATTCATTTTATAATATAAAACTATCTCATATAAAATCATTTTAATTAGGGAAAATAAAATTATGTAAATTAATAAAGATTTATTATCAAAAAAATAACTTACATTATATAAGAAATTGGAATTTTTTAGAGTACATATTCAAAAGGAGATATTATAAAAGACTCCAGTATTGGTGGTGGAATAAAATTATATTTTATTTCGGAATAAAATATATATGCAAGATGAAACTATTATTTCCATGTATCAATTTACAACTGTGTTATACAATTGGGATAAATTATAAACCATGTGTATCAAAAATATACATCCCATTTATTAAATGTTTATTTTTACAAAAAATTCAAGATAAAAATTTAACAAATTGTAAACATCATTTTAAATAATATCATTTATTATCAATGCTTTTCTATTAACCATGTTCTTAATAAAGAAACTCTTTTTCAACGTTACATAATGAAAAATTTGAGTTCCCATAGTTAATAGATTCTTAAATTATAAATCTATAATTATTTAAAATATTTGTATATTATAAATTTGGTACCACAAAACCATTAAAATAAATGAATTTAATTGTGTAACATTATTAACTGATGTATAATGTATCTAATGGTTTGAGAGTTCAGATTCTTTAAATTGATAATACAGATGATATCATGTTTCAAATGAAACCTTGATCTAATTCATCCCCCAACCAAAATGTACCACGACATATTAAAATTACAATACGAATATAATCATTAGTAAATATAATAATAATAATCTATGAAATGTGTAACAATTTTTTATTTCATATAAAAAAATATTCCTTTAAAAGAACCATTGTACATAACAGAATTTTAACAGACTTTTTTTTATTATGGGGAATATTAGTATTTATAAAATAATATACAAATCTAATATTATATATAAAATTATATAAGTTATTATTAATGGCACTTGATGTTTAAAAATCCTTTTTTGCAAGTGATTTTTCACTTTATATTTTTAATTTCTATTTTGGAGCCATGTTTATAAATTATATAATATGAAATATTTAGAAAATCATAATTTAAAAATTATTCATGTAAATAATTTTTTAAGAATCATTTTAGGGATTTTTTCAGAATACTTGATTTTAGGTGAATATTAAATAATATTTATTTTTAAAAATGACAATTTTACGAAAATAAATTTAAATAATAAATATGAATATGTTTATAAAACTATTTAATTGATAAAATATTTATTTAATGATTATGTATATGAATTTTAAAATTGTAATTATGAATTGATAAACACTCCAATAAGAATTTTTTTTAAATATTTCTAAGAAAAAATAATTTGGGTCTTTTATTTTAATTAATTATTATATTTTAAAAAATGATTTTTCAATAGATTTGGAAGATAGTGAAATTATTATTTTTAAATAAACCAATTTCTATCAATAAAAAAATAAAATTAAATGATAATTTTATCCTACAAAAAAATTTTGTGATTAAAAATTATTATTTTTTCTTCTAATAAACATATTTTTAAACGTTACATGTGTTGAAATTGAATTTAATTTTTTTAACATGTTTAAAATTAATCATATAAATTGGATTTAATATTTTAAAATTTAATTTTAATAATATTTAGTATGGTTTATTTATTTTTATAAATTAATAATAAATTACTTTTTAATAAATAATTTCCAGAGTAAAAACAAAAGTAATAAAAGTTAAACATGTTTGTGTAAAAGACATAAATTTTTTGAACCCATGTTTTAAATTGAAAAATTCTGTTATGGTATATTTTATGTCATTACACCCTCTATTATTTCCATTTTTTATTCTTCATAACAGGTGGATTGTTTTTTTCATTATATTTTTTCAGAAATAATTAAAAATGTTATTCTCACCACATATAAAGGGGTCTCTCACCTCTCCATCATAACTGTCCAAAAAAATTAATTTTCTCCTAAAAATCTTCATATATTAATCCACATATAATCTTATTTTTTATCCTTGCGATAATTATCAAAATAATATAACCTAAGACAATAATTTCTATGGAATCTTCAATGGGAAAGACAAATTTCTTAATATGAGTACTATTTTACTCACATAATTTCTATTCTTTCATATATTAATAAATATAAATTTTCGATATATATATAATTAAATCGTAATTATTTTTATAATTTATTTTACTACACTATTGGAATAGATATTATCCACCTTTCCCATTTTATTCATCGAAAAACCTATCATATGTGTGTAGTGTAGACTACCGTCTCCACAAACTGATGAATTCATTTGTCTCTACCAAATCTAATGAAAATTCATAAGGATGAATATAAATAATAAATGTTAAATATATAATATAAATATTATTATTAATATTAACATTATAATATACCTTATTTTCCTCACTTTCTTTCATAAGTGAACATGTTAAAAGTGTGTTGGGCGGACCATCACTTCTATGAAGTAACATATTTCATTTTTCATATAGTTTCTTCCTTAATTTTTATTATATTTTACAATTCCACCAACTAAAATAAAAATAACTAAATAATATAATTTTTACTTTTTAATATTATTATTAATCTAACATATATAACATTTTTAATCATAATGATCCATTAATTATTATCATTTCATGTTCTGGTCCGTCTAACGACCTAAATGATTAGTACTATAAAATAATATCATGGATAAATATTGGAACTTATTTATAGAAAATATATGATAGAAATAGGTAAATTAATATTATATTCTAGTTCATTAATTGTATTATTAAAATAAAACTCCTTAAATACGATACCAATGCCCATTTGTTATAAATCCCAAAAACCCACTAAGCACATATTTCATTTTTAAAGACTGTAAAAAATGAAATAAAATGTAATAAAAATAGAATAATAAATAATTATTAAACACAAAATTTTGTACCATGTACGATCTATAAGTGCATGAAAATTTTATTAGTTTCCAGAATAACATATCTTATAAAAAATAGTTTAAAAAATATGAAGTGTACTGACACCTAATATTAAAAATAGTTAATGAAAAACTAATATACATTTCATGATTTAAAAAATCTATTATATTAAATTTTATATATATTATAATCGTTATTCAAATTTTTATTAATATATATATGTTTGTTATTTTGGATTGAGAGTACATTTTCGTTGTAGGGAAACAATGTAAGACAATTTTTACCAAAATTTTTAAACCATCATATTACGTATGATACACCATATTTTTTATGGAATGGTGTATCTACATAATCATTAATAACATGTATCCTTATACTATCATTATTTTTTTAATGTTTTATTTTAAATATAATCCATCAAGTGTTTTTGACTAGAATGTTTTTATGGTTGGACGAGTTTAATTTTATAATCTCATACATATGAGAAATGTTTTTTATCACAATAATTGATTTTATATATTTAATTAAGTATAATATTTACCTCAATTATTAGGAATTTTAATTATATAATAATATTTAAATTTCAATTTAGTTGTAAATATCTGATGTACGTTGGGGTTTTCTTTTTCTGTTTGGTAAGGTTTTATAAAAGAAATCAATTCATTAAGTTAAAATGGATCTTTTTTATGTTAATTATCTGATGATTGGTCACTTTAATCATAAGCATCTATTTTATGGTTCTTTATCTACCACATTGGTGTGAATAAAATTTTATCTTTGGATTTTATCTTGAGTAATCACTTACAAAAAATTATTTCATTGTTCTAAATATTTCCCAAAATCTATAATGATGGTTTAACGTCCTTTATATTTTACCATACCCCACCCATGTTCTACTCTAGAATCGAAATAAAAATAATATGTTTTCACATTTGGCCTTTACATTTTCCATTTCATATTTTAAAAAATTTATTTTTCACAATTTTTATGATATTTTTTCATTCAAATTGTTTCAAAATATTATAATGTTTTTCATATGATGGATATATTGGTTATATTTTATCCCATGATATTTATAAAAAACATACATGTATTTATCAGGATTATATTATTAAAGATTTATAAAAATGTATCTTTTAAAATATCTCAAAAGTGTACGTTCTAAATTTTTTTACATGACATTTCAAATGAAACTATTGACTTTATCACATTAATAATCCTTATAATAATATTAAAAAGAAATGATTTTATATTTTTTTTGAAGAATATATTTATCATCCTTTTGAAATAAATTTCCTCACTTTTTCAGTTTTTAGGTAAATTATAATTTCACTATTCACTGAGTTTCATTATATAATAATTTAATGGAAAAGGTTTCATTTTTTACCATGTTGTTCAAAGTAAAATTCTACTATTATTCTTAATGATTATTTCTACTACCTGTTGATTCATTACTAATGTTTTAAAAAATGGTAGTCATTAAAATTCTTCAAGAGAATTGATACATCACTCACATTACCATTCCTAATAATATTTGTTGTATAAAAACACTTTTGATTCTCATTAATTTCATACGTAAATTTTTTTTATTCCTTTGATTGATGGGGATTTCCCTAGTTACTAACAAATTGATTGATTTATGAAGTGTTTACTGGACTGTATAACATTTATCACTATGGTGTTCATACAATGTGTTATATTATTTTAATAATATTTAAATACAATGTTACACAATTTAATTGGATACCCATATAACATTTAGTTGATTATAATGTTATAAAAACTATATAAATTCTTCTATCAATTAATCTAAATCATGATGAATTTTTATGTTATAACAGTAGGAAATGATACAAAACCCCTTTAACCTATATTAGTTATTCATAATAAATGGTTAATTAATTATGTAACACGTATGTATTTATGATTGTGTGTGTGGTCATATATCACACTCTAATATATTATTTTATAAATATATCTCTTTAATTATTTAGGTGTGGGCACAATGAGCTTGTTCAGTAATGTATGTACATAAAGGGTTTTTGAAAATTATCATTGATATGCATAATGAGTTTGATAACATAGGAATGACCATAAATATTTTATTAACATTAACCTACCATGGTCACATATATTATATATCTCTATTTTTTATGTTATTCCACATTTTAATGTTTTTCTTTCATTTAAATCCACATTACATTCAATATTTATGCATCTATGTTTTGTTATTATATAATTTTACATTATCTAAAGATATAACTATTTTTTGATTGTTATTTTCTGGGTATAAATTCCTTAAGAATTCCTACTATAACCATATTCTTATATTATTCTCACTTATGATGATTGATTGTTATTATTTATATTTTTCCATACTGGGTATTCATGCACACCAAATTCATATATTTCTATTTCCCTTGGTTATGAAGAAATTATTACATAATTTGTGTATAGAAAAATATTTTATATATAATTTGAGAAAAATGTTAGAAAGTTGTTACTTATATATAGTATTTGTTCATATATATGAAAACATAATCCTTAATTGAAAAAAATTGTTTTTATGGGTATGGTTTTTCCAAAACATCTAAACATGTATTCCTAAATGATCATAAGAGTTTATTTTAATAAAATATTTTCATAATGTTATATAATTATATAATGATAATATCTATTATATCTCTATTTTCTTATGGTTTATTAAGACCCATCAGGTAATCTAAATCATTCGATATATGATGGAACAAATTTTAATAGTTACAGAATTGTACCTCAATCATTATATTCATTATCCTTGATGGTGTGGTATGAAAATGGCATATATTCTTATCTCACTAGCCCAAATATTCACCCTTAATCTTTTATAACATTATCGTAGAAATTGAACATATACACAGCATATCATTCTATAAGATACTCAACTTCTTTAATATATCTTTTAAACAGTTATTATACTCATTAATACTATAATTCATAATTAATTTTCAGATATTTATAGTATTGATTAAGGAATGATGTTTGTGGCTAGATCATGTCTATGTTATGAAAACAACCACACAAATTAATTAATCTAGCCAATCATTTTTTTAATGATTTTTTCATGTGGTTCTTTCTTCCATTTTTAACCAAAATATATCTTTCAATACTTCTCACCTTTAATTACATTCTTATCATTGACAGATATATTTTAATTTTTTTATATTCATACAAGTATCTATGTGTTGTATGTATTTTTAAAAATAACAATAATTTTAAAAATCATTCATTTGGATACATACAGTTTCTATATTAAATGATTATCATAGAAATATAACAATGTTTTTTAATGAAATCATTTCATTTTATAGGAATGGTTTCTTCTAATACATAAAATTATCCATTCTTTTTAGAAGTATTCTCTTGTTCCTATAGAAGATTAAATATTTAATACAATTTACTTTTTAGTTATCCAATAATCATCTAATGTTCATGCTTTAGGATAATGTGGATTTATTTCTCTAAAGAAGGTGATTCAATTTGTAGATTATCATGTATTATATGCATTTGATAAAGAATTTAACAATTATGCTTCCACTAATATGTGGACCAGTTTATAATTACATCGTATTTACCAGTGGGAAAATATCTTTATTTCACAATGAAATTAGTCCCTAATAGTGTTCATCTAACAACATAGCTATTAATTTAGTTCTTTATCTCATTCAAATCATATATGACTATCAGATATTTAAGATAAAAAACTGATCCACATCAATAGATAATATGTTTTATTAATTTTTTTATTTTATCTTATATATAATATCATTGAGAACATCCCTCTTAGATATCTAAAATGACACTGATCAAATTGATGCATCATCTATTCATTTGTGTTCATGTCTATTATGAGAATTTAATCCATAATTTTTTAATGTCTAGTAAGGTATATAATGTATATTTAATTAATGCAATTCTCTATCAATTATAAAGATAATAAAAATAAAAATATTTATTCATACAGAAATGTATCATAGTGGTTCGAATTCACTCGATAAGTAACCCATTCCTCCATAACATCATTGTACATAATGTAATATTTTCATAACATAATATATTGTTTTATACAACTTATTATCATGCTTATTTATGTATATGTAGCCCATGGGACATATATTTGTTGCTTGATCACATAAGGTCTGTGTGTTTCTGTGTAACCATGGCTTGTTCTTGTGTATTGTCAGTATGGACTATTCATATAAGGATACCACAAGTTTGATTTGATATTAATTTATCATATTTTATACATTTTATTATACATTATTTTGTATCTATAGTTGATGTCGATGTTACTATATGGATTATCAAATTATGAGGGGGCGGTTTTTGATATATTAATCAACACATACATGGGTTATAACATTTAATGGATGTGTCAAGTGTGTTTTTAACTATCTCATCAAGTATATGGATTTTTAAAATATAGATAGTGAAGTTTCTAAGGGAATGTTTTCAAAGAATATAGAGTTACATTCATCATGGTGTCAGTGCAGGTAGATCAAGTCTCTTAGAACCCAATATATGATCTGTTCTCATATAATATATTATTTCATATGTATTTAAAAAGTTCACATTCATGGAATCGACATGTATATTCTATGAATTGGCATTATGGGATATTGGTTGTGTACTACTAAGTCTAATAATCATACCTCAACCGAATTTTTTTTCTACTTGTATATTTTATATATAGGGATCTGATTATGGGAAAGGATGATGTGCTAGAAAGTTTAGAAGGTGGGGCAGGATGGTGCATATGTTACTGGATAGAGATCAAGTGGATTGTCTACTTATTATTTTTTTATTAATTTTAACATGAATGAGGGTGTTTATTCAACATTGGGTTACTAATTTTTTTTATATGTCATCGTTTTATTGTACATGATTACATTGATTGTTTTTAAATTTCATATTTTTTATTATTATTATTTTTCAATAATGTGATACTATGTTTATAGACTCCCCAAATATGGACTAACATTATCACTGCTTGTTGAAAACCTCCCTAATACAAGGTGGCACACATGAAGTTAAGTAGAATTCCATCTCAAAAATGGATTTTTTTGTTGGTACATTAAAAATGGAATGTGGAGACCGTAACTATATAATATTTATTATCACTTTTCTTTGAATTTTTATAGGGTAGAAATGAGTTAACTGTATTTGGCCTCGAACAGGGGAACTAGGGCAGTGTCAGGTCATTACTACATAATGGACCATAGATTTTCCCTAATGTTGGAATTTTTTTCTATTTTTTTACCATTGTATAAAATTCACCTTAGGTGACACATATGATGTTGATATGTGATTTATGATATTACGTGTTCATATTTAAATCATAACTATTCACATTGGTTAACATGACATTTATATACTCACTGTTCTGTTATATATTAGTTTACTTTTTAAAGGTATGGAATTGTGATATCTATTTGGGATACTTTCTCTAATTGTTTTAGATATCTATGCTTTTATATTTTTTTATGTTTTATTTAAATTTTTTTGGCCGAATACCCATTATATTTTTAAAGATAAGTAATGACCTCTTTAAAATGTGTAGAGGGTGACCCATTACATAGCCCGATGGGCTAGTGGGCATATAACCCATTGCATAGCCCATAGGGCCAAATTATGGGCCCAAAGCCCATTCTGTGAATAGTACTGCTACAATACCCCCATATTGTTATAGTACCCACTCGGAACCCGCTACTCCTACAGTGCCCTGCCTCTACTACAGTGTCCTCCTGCTGCTATAGTATTTCCATTATTACAGAATCCTTGATGCTAAGGTACATCAACAATACCTGGGCCCAATGGGTTTGGAGCCCCCATTTTTCATGTAGTATTACAGGGTTCCTACCACTAAGACAAACCCAAACTACTTCCATATTTTTTATATATTTAAGTTTGAAATTAATTATTAGTGTTAATAATTGAATTTTATTACTATATATATGATGATTATGGCAGACATGTCAGGCATGCGAAATGGATCGTTCTATGATTGGTATATCATGGGTTATGGGAAGAATCCTTGGATATCGTTACCTGATTAATTAGATAGATTTGGATCTATCCCTAAATATTTATTTCATCCCTATGTGATTCCATTATGTGTTGTGTGTGTTTTTTTAGTATTATTCTTCGTACGAGTTATTTAGTAATGCTATTGAGAGCACGATGGTGTGTTTGGATAGGTTGAGGGGGGAAATGGTATCATTGTTTGAGGAACTTTTTGAATGTTAAATGGATAGGTATTTGTTGTGTAGTGGGGCTACAGTTTCATGTTTTTCTATGATTATGTTATTGGCTGTGGTGTTGTTATGCAGCATGGATACAAAGTATGGTTATGAATTAGTGTTTTTTGGGGTATGGTTGTAATTTGGGGGGTTGTCTTGTTGATAAAAAAGTTATGGTGACATGAATTTGTAAAATTATAATGGAAGTGGTTATCTTTGGTGATTAGTGGGGAGGAATTGTGAATTGGGTTGTTTTATCATATGTTTTTTACACTGTTTGTCTTGGTTGTGTATTTTGGAAGTTATTTTCCCTTTTAGGGATGGAATAATAGGTATTTTCATGAAAAAGTCAAAAATATGTTGAGTTATGCTGCATTATTTTATCGAATTCGGAAGTAAGAGTCATTCATTCTGACACGTGCATTTAGTGGCAGCAGTAAAGGAAGTAGTGTAATGTGGTAGTTGTTTTCATGAGAACCAATTGGTTGTGATGAGTGTTTAGTACATATATAAATACTACTACATAATTTTTATTATATACACACCCCACCCCAGTTGAGTTCTATGTGTCACACACCCCCATTATTAGGGGGGATGGTTTAATTCCCAGAACTCTTGGTGGGAGGATGGATAGATCACCATCCACTCTTTACTTCTCCCTCTTCCTGTTGGTTATATCCTAAGACACTTTTGGTATGTTGTTGTTTTTTAGGAACATCTTTGTTCAGGAGAGTTATGCATCCCATGTACCTTCAAGATGATTTATTTTGTGGTTCTCGTGTGTCATCGAGATGTTTTGTGGTTTGTGGCCCAACTATCTATGGGAGTGATGAGTTTTAGTTGAGTAATCCATGTGTGTGTGGGTGATATGTGATGGTGTATGTGGACCAGGTGTGTGTGGGTGGCTTGTGATGAGGTTCTTCTGGAATAGGTGGGAGTGCCACAAAATTTTTTGTTAGGGTTTGACAGTATCTAATCCATGAGAAAGTGGTGTTGGGTACCTTATCATAAATCTTCTAACTATATTACATTACCAGATATGAAATATTTAGTGATCATGCTATTGGGGAGTTTTGGGTGGCTAGTATTCTTTTGTTAGGTGATTTTGGTTTTTTCTATTTCTCAAGGGGGTATTAGTATGATTCTATAATTTTTCATGAGACATTGATTTTAACTACAAAGTATACGTTTTTTCTCACCCTATGTATATAAAAACTCTTTTCAAGATACCAAGAGGACTACAGGGAAAATACATGGAATTAATAGCTTGGATGTTGGGACAGTTTTTGTGTTACTACATTTCTTTTTTATTCTGGTATTTAAATTGTAGATTTTCATTTTATTTCAATTACTTTTTCTTCTAAAATGATTTTGGGATAGACTTTCCATTATTTTATAAATATTTCATGGAGTTTTTTAAGGGTGATTCATTTTGTCTCCTGATGATTGTGATTATAAAATGGTTAATACTACTTATTTTGTGTATTTCCATACCCTCTTTCCGGGTCACCACCCACGGACCGCCAATAGGTGGGAAAAGGGGGTCATTTTCACTCTTTCTTTATCTCCGTTATAGGATTGGAATATTTGGTGGGATGGGGTCATGACAAAATTAAGTGATAAATGTTATTTTGGATTACATTCACAATTTTGGTAACCATATATTCATATGTAAATTATAATAAATTGAAATTTTATTGGAGGATTAATGGTTTAATTTAATTTGATTAATTCTATATGTTTACTATGGACTTATAATGTTTCATGTTATTTACGAAAATGAGTATCATATATTTGAGAATATGTAATTAGGGTAAATATTTTTTATTAAGAAGATTAATCAATGTTTTTTGGAGAAAATGTTATAAATTTAACTTGTAAGACTATATTATAAAATCCTTCTAATTTTTGGGCTTTAATTTTAGTTTATATTATTTTGACTTCTTTTTGTATAATTATTTTTCAAAATATCTATGTTTAGCTTTTGGTTTTATTTTTATTTTTCACAATTAGTTTTTGTTTTTCATTATACAGTGGTTTATTCTTTTGAGGGAATTATCAGATATTATCCACAACTTTTTTATTTTGTTTACTATATATATATATTGTTTTAATATATAATAAATCTTTCGTGGATTATGGGATTTTCTGTAAGCTGAATAATGCGTTTTAGGAATGAAAAAAATAACCATAAATACTATTCGTTTGGAGAAAAAGATGAGTTTGTGGTTTAAATTGATTGAAGGATGAGACACGACATATACTGATTATATTTTTCCATATGTTCATAGATAATATTGTAAATAAATTCCATAACATTTTGAAATAAATAGTAAAAAAATTATATATTTAACATTCCTACTAGGAATTCAATGACTCATTTACCTATAAAAATATACATCATTGTGATTGTTAAATATTTTTAGCGAAATTTTCTATTATTATTCCTTAGAACATCATCGTTAGTTTTCTCTTATATATCCATGTTTTCTTACATGGAACTGTAGTATGTGTTATCCCAGGATAACTTTATACATTCAATTCATTATATTAAAGTGGATATTTTGTTAATACATTTTCAATATGGGGTTTTCATTAAGGTATTTTGAAAAATAACACCTTACTTATTGACAAAAAATTCAAATTGACAAGGCACAATTTCCAAATTAGGGGATAATTTTACATCCAGATTTTTATTAAATGAAACATGATGATCGGTAGTCGACATGATATTCCACATTTACCATAGAGTAACAACATAATACTATTATTTAATATGATAGTTATCACATAGAAATTAGAATGGTGGAAATGAAAATGATTAACTGAATTATGAAAATTTGGGTTTCAAATGTTTCTATTATGAATCATTGGTTACAAAATGAATTATTAAATGAAATAAAAACCAATTTAATATAAAGGATTTGTTTTTCTAAAAAAATATATAAATAAGGAGAATTGAGTTTATTAAATAATAAAATCACTCATTATGGATTTTATTAATGAAATATATATTTACTATATTAAATGTAATTATTAAAATTAATTTTATATTTTTTCTTGACATTATATAAGAACCAATTAATTTTTTTACATAAAACAATTATTTTTCAAAAAAAGTGCAGTTTTTACACCTTTTGATGGAGATCCCATTTTAAATAAATATTCTTACACATTAATATGTTATATTGGACATAATATACCTTTTCATTGGATTTATGAAATTTAATGCTATTTAGGATAATGTATTGTATTTTTCTGATATAAATCATGTTTTATTGAATAGTGAAAAATAATGTGCTTTAATTCAAAACATCCTTTTCATATAATTTATTTATATTTTTATAAGTGCATTGTAATATTTTTTAAAGTATATATAGATATGTTTTTTTATTTAATAATTTTTTTTCATTTTAATATATTTTATATTGATATTAGATATAATTTTTTTTTTCAATCTTTTGATTGTTTCACTTAAAAAAATGTTTTTTAGTTTCTTTCTGTGAAATTAATTTTAAATAATATTTTCCAAAATCTATGAATTGTATTATGTAAAATGAATTACATATTTTAAATTATAAGGTCCAAATTAAATTTCTATATCCATTTAATATTTATGTATATAAAATTTACCAAGGTAAATAAATTATTTATCGTAGTAAAAGTAAACTTGTGACAATAATTATAATTAAAAGTCAAAATTTTAAATTACATATAAACTACAATATTTAAATTGTGGACGATGTGTTTCATGAAAATGGAAAACCTATAAAACATTAATTAAAATCCAATTTACTTTAATTTAATGCCACCTCTATATGTTTGGATTTTAATATAAAATATTCACTAAAATATTTATATGAACCCACATATCCTCAAGTATGAATACCACCTCCTCACCTATGTATTTCAACCCCAAAATCCTTGTAGATCCTAAAATATTTTCCAAAAAATATCCTCCTTGTCCTACCCATGTAGAAGTGGTCCTAGTCTCACTAAATTTCCAAATCCATGGTCCTCAGGTGTCTCTCAAGAACTTGTGATTAAACAGTTAATTTTCCCAAAGTTCCTCTATAAATTTATAACCTTTTTATAATTTCTCTTCAACTCCTTTATACAAAAAATCATGATAACTCTATAATAATTCACATTTTGGACTATTAAGTCTCTAATGGAATTTCTCATATTTCATTCATTTCTCTTCTCTTTTTATTCAATAAAATGTAATTGTTGTCCATGTTGTGCCAGTTATTCACAACCGTGAATAATGTTTTTGTTCATTTTTTCATTAACAAATTCATGTATAGTCTTAAAACAATTATTCTGGTAAAATAATAATTTAATATGTATTTTATAACCAATTTAATATTATTTAAATTTTATATTAAACACATCTTTATTCTGTCCAAATTGTTGTTTTACAAAAACATTGTTTGGTTACGTGTTGACTACCACCACCTCAAAATGATGTGGTTTCTTAACACATCACAAACAATATATAACCTATTTATTAAGTAAAAATATGACATATAAATGAAATATTAGTTATAATTTAATTATATTATATATATATATATATATATATATTTAAAAACATTTCATTCAATGTTTGTAGTATCATTGTGATATGAAAAATTAGTGTTCTTGTGTTTGTATAACCTACCGTCTCCATGAAATATTTTTTTATATTTGTGTTCAATGATTATTAGAAATACCTATATAAATAATACATACGATTTTTATATCATGATTTATATTCTTTATATGATGGACATATGATCACATGCACTATTCACATCGTACAACGTTCACTTTTTACTCAAGTCCGGAATATCAACAAAACCTCTAACGTAGAAATAAATAATTATCTAATTATTATAACATGGTAAGATGTGATATAAAATTAAAAATCAACTAAAATATGGTGATCACAAATTAAAATATTTTTTTATTTCGGAAGACTATGGACATACTAGATAAGTCAAACTCATGGTATCAAAATTGATAAAATCAATTTCCAATCATTAGGTTTTACGCATAATTGGTTAATTATATTATGAAAATATTATGTTTGGAAAAACTATTTATTTTTTTACATTTTAATTTTAACTTCCCTTTTTTGTATATATATTTTTATATATAAGCACCCCATTGATAAGTTCTTACTCTATCATTATGAACATTTTGTGGGAATTTATTAACCCAATTTCCATTATTTAGGTTAAACTTTTACTTTTTGATTATTTCATGATATGATTATGTCATAAATATTGTTTGATAATACTATCATTTATTTATAATTTTTATGTGTATTAATAGTGAGTGAACATAATCAATTTATTTTAATAACAAAATGATATTTATAAGGAATACCCTGATGTTATGCCCCATTATTATAGTATAATGTGTATATATAAACATTTAGTCATGTTATATGTTGAACTAGTACTCCGCCCGTGCGATGCGCGACACTATAAAATAATAATAATTATTAACTATAGATTACTATTTATAAAACATAATAGTTTATATTAATATTGAATATATTTGAAAAGAAAATGAAATACATAATGAGGAGTAGAATTTATAGAAATTGAGGAAAAAAATTAGATACTGAGCAGCCTTTTGTATAAAATTAACAACGAAGGATCCAACAGTGAAACAGAATGAAAATAAATAAATAATATATTGAAATGTTAAATTTACAAAATAGTAATAAATAATATGGGAATACTTTTACAAGTTTATAAAATGTCATCACATGATTTTTAATTAAAAAAATATATGAAAATGAATTCCAATTTATTTTTACCATTATAAAATCATATATATAAAGTGACATACTATTAAAATAAGAATAAATAGTAATAAATATTGAAACATGAACACATTAATTGTGAATGTCAACATAATAGAGAAAATTTTTAAACAATGAAAATACAACATATTGTTTACATAGAAGTATTTTTTTGGGAACAGAAGGGGATAAGAAGTAATAGCAGCCACGATTTTTTAAATTCATCTATTGTTCCCAATCGTAATGGAAGTATAATGGACATCCGTGTAGGTAAATTCATGAATTCCCAATTAGTAGACATTTTCATATCATAGCATAACTTCCGAATGTTGGGTTGAAACAAACGACTATCCCTACAACAGATAATTCAGGTGAGAAAATTAAAAATGGGAATTCAGTTTAGTTTAAATAATATAGGCATCAGAAAGGAAAATGGTTACAATTGAAAATGTTCTTTCATTTTATTAGTTGAGTAAATATATAATTTTACTTACAACTGGAAAAAAATTAAAACATTAATTTGAAATAATATAAACATATATGTAGCCAAATGATACCTGGAAATTGAATCACAAAATATCAGTCAATATTATTAGACTTTTGGTTAACGATATCCTTTATACCGGAATGTAGTTCACCGACAATTCTTATTTTTGATGAAGAGTCTCGAGACAATGTAACATATTATTGGAATAGTTGCAAAGAAACAATAAAGTTTAATGTATTTTACTAACAAATAAGTGGTGAATAATTTTGAATTAGAAGTGACTATATTAATAAGACACCATTATAATAGTTCAAATAAGATACATTAATTTCAATGTGAAATGATTAGGAATAGTCAAGTATGGAAACCTCCCTTCAATATATACCACATATAGGAAATCAATATTGTATACTATGAATCACATAGTTGAAAAGAATTTACTTAAAGAAGAGTTGTTCTAATAAGAAATATGAGATGTGCAGAGGAATAATTGTAATCATAAAAGAAAAAATCTTTGTCCACAAACAGAGATGTGTTCTGAATCCATATGAGTTGATTAAGGATCAAGATCCAACTCATAATGGTCATCCATGGAGGCCCTGAGGTGAAGTAGTGGCAGTTGGTGGTTGAGAATGAAGGTGGCGAGCAGCAGAGCATGTTAGTGGGTCGTTCTGAGGCACGAGCATGCATGATTCAGGGATTTAATTATAACATAAACAATATCCCACATCAAATCCTATAAGTATAGTGCACATGTATATAACTTAAGGCGTGGGATGGCCGAAAAAATCACCTCCAGTGGGGTGAGATCACGCATAACACCTGCACACACTAACCAGCGGGCCACGACACACACGACCCATAAAATATTCCAAATGAAATTGTATTTCATTGAAATATAACAGGACAATATTTTACTAATTTTAAATATCCACTTGTTTACCCGTCAACTAAAACGACATTGTCCACGTGGCTGCATTCGATCCAACCACCATATATAGAAAGGCTTGCATCCATCTACGATCTGTACTTCCGCTTCTTCCCTCCAACACTAATCTCATTGCTCCCACCCACTTAAGAAGACCTGAAAAATGTAATTTAATCTAAAAATATATGAAAACTAATTAAATCTGGATAGATCATGAGAGATAATATCACCATTCTCTATAAACATGAAGGTGTATAAAATATAATTGAACATAGAATATGCACACACATAAGTGAAAACTCGCTGTAAATACAAATAAGAGTTTGTATGTACTGATACAAAATAGTTTGACCCAGTGCTTGAAACTGTAGTAGTGGAAAAGTTTTCCAGAACACTTTGTTTATTCAAATACAACTGCTCGGTTAACTATGTCACCATATATGGAGGATATAAACCATACATGGATATTCTTTAATATTCTATTTTCATAAAAGATTTCATTCAGTCATTAGTTCTGAATGTATATGGTTGTTCTTTCCCATATTTGAATTGGATGTTTGTTTTGGAGAATCATAAGGTAAGGTAGTTCAGGTAATAGGTAAACATGTAATGGGGGTGATCAATAAAACGAAAAGTATATCACGAAGATAGGAACATGAAATAAAATTAAAAAAAATAATATATTCACCTCTAGAACTCTTATAAATGCCAATATTAGGATCCTTATGAATAGGAAATAGTTTTTCATTTTGTTCCAATCACTTATTCTGTTTCAGACCTAATCCTGGTAAGGTACTGAAACCTGGGAGAAAAGTCCATTAGAGTAATTAGGATACCCAAAAATTAGTCCAATAAAATTAAATGACAACTCACTATAAATAAAAATAAGAGTTAGTATGTACTGATAGAAAATAGTTTTACCAAGTTCTTGAAACTATTGGAGTGGATATGTTTTCCAAGAAACTTGTGTGACATTAACAGTAGGTTAATCTTATGTGTGTTATGTGCTTATACCATGTAATATTAATTAAGCACCTATCATAATGTCATAATACTAAATATTTCATCATCTAGTAATATTTAACCATTTGAACCATCTATTATAAAATGTGGTGCTCTATTTTTCTACATAATGAATGATTCATGTAATTTCTTTATTTTATAACATGACCTTGTGAACCAAGCACACACATGAAATAGGTTTGATTCCACTGAGGGGGTTGAAATTATTAAAAGACACCAATTTATCTTATAGGAAACCATAAGAATCGAAAAATCCTTATAACACCATGCATGAAACACAAATCCATGATGTATTTATATAAAGAACCAATATTTGTACCTTTCAGTGGACTCCACTTCTATAGCATTCCTCATTCTCAAATTTTTTTGAATATACCACCAAAGATCTCCATAAAACCTACCTCTACAGAGTTTATCTTTAGGCCATGTGGAATAAATCAATTCTTGAGAAAGATTTTCCAACATTCCACAATAATGTGTGAAAAAAGTTACAAATTATGTTAGTAAATATGTAATAAATGATTATTTAAGGATCTATATAGTAAATTTTAAAACAAAACAACCAAATAATTTCTGTTAAAAAATCACAACCTGTTATATAAAGTAGTGTGCAATGTGCATAGTGTTTCTTCCATTACTACAAACATGACTATGCTAATTCCCAAAATTATGATTGGCCCCATAACCTATCTCGTATACTGTGTGTTACCTCTGAGAACCTTTGGGAAGAAAAACGCAGACGCACCATTCTTGATTGCATCGACACACTGCTTCAAACACTCCTATCATCATAAACCCACACAACTTTATCAGTTACTTTAATAAAAGGGACAGTGAAAAAGAGATGATATTGAATACCAACCAAATTTTTCTAAAGGGATGGCACCCATCATGAACATGGCATGGCTAAAAATGGGGATGTTGAAATTTGGGGTTTTTTATGATAAACATCAATCTTCTCCCAAGCATCAAAAGCGTATATATCTCTAGAAATCTCTGGTGGTTGGAAACATACACAGAAGGTGTTTCAGGTGTGGGCAGATTCTACAAACCCACAAATTCAACCTTGCAGAACAAAGCTAGGGTTATGGTTTCCCATAGTTTTTCTATGAATTGATGAAATTCTCTACGATATCGGTCTAGTAAAAGTATAAAAGGATGGGCCATGATCATCGTCACAATCAGAAACATTGATGCGATGACAGAGATTGCATAAAAACATATTGGGTAAAAATTTCAAGTATCTTTTTACATGAACCTGATAGTGGATATGCAGCATTGGGGGATCCAGTTTCAGAAAGTTCAGATATCACAAGGATGCATCTGGAATGTTGATTCTAGTTGAACAATTTCTGATTATGATCCGACCCACCCAACTCTTTTTTGGAAGAAATGCTATTTGAAGTAGAATCAAAGGAAATGAGTAAACTAACATACAAGAAAACTAACATAACTTACATAATATAAATCATGTTTCATCACTGAAATCAAGGAATACTAAAAACATTAAGAAAATAAACAAAATAGTCGTATATTCTTCAAAAAGTTGTTTTTGGAAACCATAAGAATCCAAAAACCCTAATAACACCATGCATGAAACCTAAATCCATGATGTATATTAAATAAAGAACCAATCTGTGTACTTTTTAGTGGACTTTTCATCTATATAATTCCTCTCGCATTTTTGGATCAATATCCCTCCAAAGATTTCCATAGAACCTCTCTCTACAGAGCGTATATTCTGGCCAACAAGAATAACTCAATTCCTGAGAAATATTTTTCAGCATTCCACAATAATGTGTGAAAAAGGTTACAAATTATGTTAGTAAATATGTAATATATGTTTACTTAAGGATATATATAGTAAATTTTAAAACAAAACATCCAAAGAATTTCTGTTAAAAAATTACAACCTGTTTAATAAAGTATAGTGCAATGTGCATGCAGTCCAGCCAAATAAGGAACGTTTTGGGTGTAATTGAATGGAATGTCTCCATGTAAACCTGTTATAATATCATTCATCTACTGAACGATCTATGGATCTTCACTGTAGCTATCATAGCATCGACCCCATATTGGAGGTTTCTGCAGACCTCTGTAATAGAGTGTGCCACTAAAATCTACTTCAAAGCCTAAATATCCCTACATGAAATATGTAGATGCATGAAATGTTTTATTTGGATATAGACCCAACCAGGTATGGTACTGCAACCTGTTTGAAAACATCATAAAAATTTGAGAAGGTAATACAACTTTCTGTAATACAGAATAGATTATAATAGAAAAAAAATCTAAAATCGGGTGTCCAACTAAATAGTTTCCCTTAAGGTATGTTTTTAAGGTAATACAACTCACTGTAGTACAAAACAGATTATAACACAAGAAATACCAGTTTTGTACCCATAAGGTATATTTTTTAACCCGATCCTGGGTGATTTCAGTCGTTATATTTCTCAAAAAGGATTTAATTTTTCCATACTCTTGCAATAAGAATAGACAGTCACAGTTTGTATGTAGTGTTAGTTATAAAAAAATCTAATTTGAAATCGTAGAAGAAGTTTTTTGCAGATGTATGATTCATCGTAAGACAATTCATGTGTACAGATTCATCAACAACCAAGATAATGCTATTAAACAAATTAAGAGGTCAAAAGACAACATTGAAGTTGAATCAATTTAGAGTCATTAAGATAGTGTGCCACTAAAATATTCCTCAAAACCTGAAGCAACATGCATGAAAAGGAGAATGATGAAAGTGATGGTTATTGATCACATATAGAAGTAGTATTACCTTACAGTAAACGCAATTTATAGGAAAATGCAATATTACCTAATTATATCATTTACTGGTATACATCATTGTATGGTTATAGGATATTGAACCATGGATTGGGAATATTCGACCTATACCTTCATGAAAAGACGTAGCAAGACAGTCATTCAGTTGATTAGTTTTATAGCCAGTTGTACCGACTGAAACCGATATATGATTCTCAAACATCAGAACCCTACAGTAAAAGAGGCACGAAAACAAACTATAATTATGTCATACTAATAGAGCATAATCTACACTACTATCATAAAGAAAAGTGGAAATTTAAATCCCCTAGGTCAGTGCGTTGATATGTTTTGTAAAAGAACATGGTCCAGTTTCGAAATACATGAAGGAAATTTGAGATGTAGTACTGATAGAAGAATGTAATGACTAAGTCAATAGAAAATGTTCTAAATCTCATGCATTCTCCCACAACATTTATATCCTAAGAAGTTGTATATCTCCAAAATAAAGATATAGCAAAACCTGTCGCATTAAATGCATGAGTGGAACCCTGAATTAATATTTATTACATTTAATATAATGAAAACATAAAATACTGGTAAAGAGAATAACATATAAAAGTGTACTCCAAATATGAAAACAAATAGATTCTTTACAGTGTCGCTTATAAGACAACAAAAAAGACAAAGGAGTAACAAAAAAAGATAAAAACCTTATCCATCATAACTATTACAATATATGGTTATGTCCTTGCACTTACTCATTTTCCCATTAATGAAGAAGAAACATCATATATTAGAGGAACCTGGAAATTGTTCCAAAAGTTAAAGGAGTGAACAAATATGAGTCCACGAACAATGTGTTGTAGAATTGATTTAAAAAAATTGTATCTTACTTTCAAATAATAAGTGATGAAATAAATATTGATGTCTCTATTTGTATAATTTTATCCATCGTTGCCACCAAAATCCAAAGCAGCAATACGCTTCATTGATAAAATTGTGTAAGATGTTAACCTGTTCAAAATGTAAATGACGTCAAAAGTACATACACCATGATTTTCATGAAAACATTATGTTGTAATATTTTAAAATAGAAGATGTGGTTTTTTCCACATGAATGATTTAAGATAGAATTGATGAGACATGATTTTTACTCCACAAACTATAGATTGTAATCCTGATAAATCTGCCTATATGATAGAATTTTTTTGCTGCATGATAAGTTGTGCTTTTTACTCCACAAACTATAGATTGTAATCCTGATAAATCTGCCTATATGATGTTATTTGTTTCCTGCTTGATAAAGTGGGATATCAAGGAATATTGAGATGTTGTAAGAAATTTTAAATGGAGATTCTTGTTTTTTGGAAGAAGAATGTGGTCAAAACTGGAAATGTATTTCAGCTAATGGAAACAATCGTGCAGATATAACTATCCCATTCTCATTGATAGTTATATCTATCACAACAAAGTATGATGTTAATGGGATTGTAATTAAATTAATATATAAGGGACTATAGGAAGCAATGAGTAAATTAAGAGGAAAATAGAGTAATACTGGGGAAAAAGTATGATGGAAAGTGAAATTATATGATTAAATCACTATATGCATGGTCTAGTGCTAAAATATGATGTGTAATGAAGAAATATGTTTCTTATTTTTTTTGGAATTTTTAAAACCAATGTAAATGGGTGATTGATTTGAAAGGGGTACACTAGTTTATATATTCTACAAAGATTTATTTATGTATCTTAACTTATACACTATATAATTCTTTATATTGCATGTACATAAAAACTGTTGAAAAAATTCTCAATAAACTAGAATGTGTGCAGTTCATATAAAATACACATGACAAACTAAAAAACTGTGAAACAAATATTTGTTATAAAATATGGGTATACACAAATGTTTGTTACTCACAACCAAAAACAATGTTTATTTCATATAAACCAAAAAACAGACTCCTATGTTAAAAAAATAAATTTCTAAATTGATACAAACCTTAAAACAACTGAGTCACATAATTTGATGATTTTACATCATTGTAAATGAATCAGTCAGCGAATGGCGCACCATTGCGCCCCCAACACAACCCTTGAGTCTCTTCATGAGCTAACATCAGATTCTCTCTCATCTCCCTAATGGAGTTTCTAATGATGTAAGGAATATGCAGCTAATGGGGGTCTCAAACCTATAACACCATACTGAATTTTTTTCACTAAAATATGCATGTTCCAAGCATGAAATGAATGTAATGATTAAGAGGCCAGAACATTTAATGGACAAATCAAAAACCCATGAATTATACACTTTCACTCTTCTTATTAAATGTTCAATGACATGAGGAAAATGGGTATGAGTTTTTTTATAACACTTAAAATTTTATATTAAATTCATTCTGGTTTTAAATTAAAACAAATACAAATTTAATTATAAAAAAAAAACAGATCCTTAGTGGATTAATCAGGTCAAAGATCAATCATGGACATTAATTAAAAGATGAATTTTCAAAAATAATCAGAGTATCCCCCTGTTGAAAATCATGAAATATCACAATGAAAGAATAATTAATCACTGAGGGATAAATCCAGTGTTATGAAAACAATACATCTCTAATGGATTCCATCTATTGTAGCCCCCATGACTGTGTTAATAATTGGTGTTTCAATGCTGAGAAGGGGAGAATTGGGATCTGTGACCTCTATTACATATTTCTTCATTTCCATAAAACCCAATAAAAAGGTAGTTAATGAACCATGATTTAGAAAACAAAATCACATAACAATTAATTTTTTTCTTGTAAACTTGTTTGTAGTTGTTGACTTAGTAGTCTTCATAGAAACACCTATCAATTTATGGAAACCAATTCAGAAAAAAAGTACTCTAAAATCATAAATAACTCAATAATATTAAATTGAAATGTTATTTTTATAATATACTAATATATACTTAAGGTAATAATAGTAAAATTAAATTAACAAAAAAATTCATGTAATGATTAATACATATCTAATAACCTATATATAGTTGTTGTCCTGGTAGTCTCCACTGTAACTATTATCAATTCTTGGTGTCAATTTGAGTGATCCTGTAAAATCATTAAGAAGTCAATAATGTTAAAGTGATATGATATATTTAGAAACAAATGAATGTACATTTTCAGTATAATGAAAATAGAAATTTACAAATATCCAATGAAATTTACAATGGTAGTTGTATGTTGGTTTGTAAGTTTAAACAATTTACATATGACTCTAAAAATATATCACATACTGGTATCCATGCAAACAAATTGGTTGAAGTGATAGTTTATGGAAATTTGTAATGGAATCTACTGGAATAACAGACTATGTGGAGCCCCAGTAATCCCCAATAAATGAAGCGTGAAATTAGTAATATTGCACTACATTATGGAAGCATTGTATGAATATCTTTTATTGGATAATTTCTAGTACAAAATATCATAGTCACATAAGTAGACTTCTATAATAGAGAACATCATGGAGAACATGAAATAAATTCATCCAATAATTGAGAATAATATAGAATAATAATGAAAAAATAAGGAAATTAATAAAAAAAATAAAACATACCAGTAGGCAGATTAATCTCATCAATTGAAATAGAATGCACTAAATATGAAAGTTAATTTTTTTGAAAACTGGTCGAGAATTGCATTCAACTAAAATGTTTCCAAACGAAATTGAATAAACAATGGGCAAAGATAAATTGAAAACAAAGGAAAATGTGATAAACTGTGTGAATTACAATTGATACTAACAAATTGTAGAGTACAGAAATAAAACATTTAATTTGATAATCTTAATTGAAGAAAATGTACAAGGAGACTGAATTATGAGTGAGAGGAAGAATATATCCCATAACCTTGGGTATGTGGTATGGAATATGGAGAAGTGGCATGAGGTTTTAGTTGGGCATGGAGGATAAGTAGACGGAGAAGACACTTATGGAGGAGCTGGAGGCGGAAGAGTCGTGGTGGGAGATGTCGGAGATGGATGAGTCAGATGTTGAGTATCTGGTTGCGGAGGTGGATACAAACCAGGAGGCGCTGATGTAGTGGGGTATTCGGGAGCTGGTGAAATTGATTGGGAACCCTAAGAGGCATTAAACCCAAGCGGGGGAGGGAATTGGAGGGAGGAAACACCAAAATTGATGGAAATAGCAAATTGAAGGGATATGTTGACCGATGTCGGCGGGAACCGTAGGTCGAGAAGAGGGGCTACTCAAGCGGTCAGAGAAATCGATGAAAATTTCCATGGATGTGAAGAAAATCTCAATCCAGAGAAGAACTGAATCTATGTGCAGAAGAGAGATGGGTGGGAACCAGAACTATGAGGGAGACGACGACTCGGGATTACAAGAACCCTAGGTCGACAGAAGATGACGCATCATCAGAAGTAGAATTGAATTGAAACCGAATGTAAAATAGGGATAGAAGGAAACAAATTGATTGAAACAAAGCCTGAAGATGACTTCGTGCAGTCACAGGAGGGAAGAAATGGAGGTATTTGGCTTGATCGGCACAACACAAGAGAAACCCTAAACAAGAGGGAAGGTATGAGTTCTCACGCGGGGGAAAGCATTTGCAGTCGCGGGAGGGATGAAATGGAAAAGGGGTTTTCTCAATTTGAGGTGACATGGATTATTTGGAAGGCAACACGTAGGCTTGTAGGAAGCTTATTTTAGTATAGATAGTATATTACTATATTATCATGATATTTAAGGTTTTTTTAATGTTAATATTTAATTATGGTTATCCATGTGATTCCCAAGTGTGAAGGGAATCTTTAACTAAAACAACATTTAAATTTTTTTAAAAATTTATTATTATTTATCATTAATATCCATGATTTAACAATGACTTATTGAATTTATTTAAATGAACAATATTTTTTTAAATTATTAATTCCTTTCAATTGATTTAAATTTCATTGGGAAACTTTGATTAAAATATATTCTTTTTTTAATGTTTTAATTGTATTTCTAAAAGGGATTGATTATTAAAATAATTGGAATGTTTTTAACATATACGTGATGAACCTAATTTATCCCTTTTATCTTGAAATTAATTTTAAAAGGTTATGATTGTTTTCCAAATTAATTATTTTAATTTATGAGGGTGTGGATTTTTAAAATTGAAACATGATTACAAAGTGGAAATGTTATTTTTCTTTTATTCTTGTTGTATATGTTATGAATTTGTTAGTGTTCTTGGAAAATTCTTATTTATGTGGGTGGTTAAATGATAAAATTATGGTAGATGAGCCCGTGATAGAACTCTAATGCCTTGGTGAATGATATTGAGTAATATGATAAGAATTCTCCTTAGATATTTAGGGAATATACTTTAAGGGGTATTCTAAACGCAACCTTGATGATTTCTCCTTATATAGATATGAAAGATAAAATGTATGTATGATATGGATGAGACAAGTTAACTTTATGATTTATGACTACTAAGAAGTTTTTTTGGATGCATATGATTTCATAATGCCTGTTAAAGTGCTTTTTTATGGGTGAAAATTATGATTTTGTACAATTGTTTTCTTGAGTTTAAAATATTCATAGACTAACAATTCACTTCCTTATTCTATATCCATTACTGATATTTTTATTATCATACCATGTTTTTTAAATTTATTCCAAATGATATAAGGATGGGTGATAGAAATGAATAAGTTAATAATATTTTTATTATGAAATGAGACCATGTTTCTTTTTTAAATGTTTTTTAAAAAACACTGATTTTGAGTATAAGTGTATACATTGTAATAATTAAGTTTTTATGTATGAGTTATTGATTAATTATCTAAAAATATATACTTTAATAGATCCTCAATTTAAATGAAATTCAAGTTATTGACTAAACTCATGATTAAGTAATGTTTAATGTTAGGGCCTTATAATTAACTCAAGGCATGTGTCATTGTAAATGGAATCATTTAAAAAAATAAAATTTTACATGAAGAAATTTTAATAAACAATTTCACCTAACACATTGTTACAATAGAAATGATTCACACTCATGAAAAATTTATTTTTATTTTGGTAAACAACATCATAAATATTTAATAACTATTACATGATAATGATTCAATTTAACTTTTTCAATGTCCTCATTAAACATCGTAAATTTTTTCAAATCCACTGATATGTGATCATGATTTTTATATTGAATTTTAGTTTATGTTAAATAAATAATTGTTTGTAATTAGTATTTTCATTGCTGAAAAGAACTCATAAGGGGTAGTTATTTGTTAGGGAAATTAAAATGATTAAAATTTATTAAAAATTAAAAAGGAAATTTTTTCATAATGTGATATGATATTATATAGTATATAATGTATGATAAAATCCATGAGAAAGGTTTTTTATTGTTATATTGAGTATCAAACTAATTTTAATAAGTAATTAGTTGAAAATTTTCCTATAATCTCTAAAAATAACTTAGAATGTGTTGTTTTAGTAAAAAATTTGACAATTTTGTTTTTTAAATATCTAAAAAAAATTGAACTTCTTTAATGTTGGTTAATGGGTATGTCTTTTTTTGGATTAATGGGTAATTAAGATTAAATTGTCATGTTGGGATGTTGTTTTCATCTTTAATGTGTATTAATTGGAATTTTGAGTTCTTTTTACCACTGATTTTATGTTTCCATATTTTCTTCATATGTTGTAAATATATTGTAGGAATAATGTTGAAATTGTATTCTTTAAAAATAAAATATATTTATATAAAGTTCAATGATCAACTATTATATTAAAAAATAATAATTTTTTTATATCATGTTGTTTCGTTCGGAGGTTATATATTGATGGGACCCATGGGTTGTTCATACGGTTTGGAATAACTCTCTTTGATGAACTATGGTTTTTTTCCACCCTCTATTAGCATAATGCATTATCATGTTTTCATCAAAACTCAGATTTTCCCCTTTGGATTATTTCTATAATATGTTACATTTGTCATCATAATAATTTCACTCAGGACCCAAATTGATAGTAGATCAGGAGTTCCCAATTACTTGAGACATTCCATCATACCTCTGAGTTTTTTTCTTCCTAATGAAAACCAGATGATCTCCTATTATTTTCATTATTATATGAACATGGTATTACATCTATTCAAATTAGATTTATATGGCGATTTTAAATAATACTAATTCCATTTTGAAATAATACTATTGTGGTTGAAATTTATTGATGGCCTGTTTACATAATATATCATTTAGATTTTAATAAAGAAAAGTAGATTGAGGTGTTTCCCATGTGAATAATTATTTTCTGGTTTCACGTCTTCATTTAATCTATATTATTATTTTTTTATTGCACCCACTAATTTTCATCGGATTATTTTTTTTGTCCATATGACCTTGTACCTGATGGAATATTAATTCTACAATCAACGTGAATATGATAAATATAGATAAGTATAGAATTTATTCTATGGGAAATACTATTAATTTAAATATCTATTTCAACAAAAAGAAGTAATTATTTTCATCCATTATATATCAACACATTTAAGTTGTAATGATATTTCTAGATAATATTGTGCTTGTGATCCTGTTAGAGTCTTTTCGGATGAATTATTCTTAGCATTTAGTCATTTGGACAACCAATCCTTAATATTTCAATATGGTTGTTAAATAATTATCATCCTATAAAGATCATTTTTTAAAAATTCAATTATTTATATTTTGTATTCAATTCATGATATTATATTTTTAATGATTCTCCTTGGATTTGTGTCGTGTAGATCTTGTAGCTATATGGTGTGGCATAATATTGACTTGCGGTAAATCAACATTATTGGAGATAACATGGCATGGTTTGTTTCTTCTAATGGCTTAATTTAAGGGTGAATAATGATAATTGGTTTGAGTAACTATTATTCTACCACAGTAGGTACATTAGTATTGTAGTAAATAGATAAAATACCATAGTGTTGGGATGACTTTACCTTTTTCATTTGGGGTAGTTCAGGCATAGATTAAAAATTCATTTTTTCGCGTATCAACGAACATTAACTATGTATTGATTCATTTTTTATGAAATTAAATTATTCATATAATTAACCCTTTTCTATTTGATAACATGTGTAAAATGAATAAAGGATTTTAATAATAAAATATTTGTATTATATTTGGTCCATTAATAAATATAATATAAAATTTTACTTTTAATAAAAATTTATATTCATTATTTTATCACATTAATTATTTAATATTATATGATTTTAATATTATTACCTATTGAAAAATACTTCATTTAAGTATATCCCTATTATCTATTACCACCCTTTATATTATCTATTAGTATTATAATAATTGTAATAGAGATATTTTATTTTTTGAAAAAACCATTATTGACATATGATTCATCGATAGTTTAGTGTCTCTGACATATCAATTGTTAAAAACATTAACAACATAAAATGTAACTTTACCAATAGATATGTCCCTATTGGAAAATGTTAAAAAAAATTATTTATTTTTTTGGAACACGTGTGATATATAGTTGTGTGTATATTTCCCAGTTTTATACTACTGGAATGGATGTGAATATATTTTTTACTTCTATTAAGGGTCATTGGTGGTTTCCTAATGATTCATATACTAACAACCTAATTAATATTTTTGATGTACTTTTAGATTTCATGAATTGGGATCCAAAAAAAGAAAGGGATCCATGATATATACTTGATAAGGAGTGGGATGAGGGTTCAGATGTCACTGAATGGAGTTTGATCAAGATGTCTACTACTTTTTTTGTTACATGATTTGTAATTTACTTAATATGTTACTCATATTTTTATGATTTTATAACATGTATTCCTTAATTATGTTCATTGTGATTATTTTTATTGTTTTATATTATTAATTATATAGTTTTATTAACGTGAAATGATAAGATAATTAGTGTATAGTCTATCCATCAAATAACATAAACTAAAACTACTAGTCTCTATCCCCTAGCATATAGGGATATGAGCCTCATGTCTTGTTGGATTAAATCTTGGACTCTATAGGTTTTTGGGTATGTTACATCAATAGATCAAAATCTATTAGCATATTATTATAACTCTTATGTTTTACCAATTCTGTGTTACTCAAATCAGATAGTCGTATTATGTTACATAATATATTATTATGTCCATTAATACCATTCCATACAAATTATAATCCATGGGAAGCTTGGTATTTAATGAACCTACCCAGTTACTGAAAGGTGGTTTTGCATTTACAACATTAGATAGAACCCTATAGATAATATTTTTTTCATTTTATTTTGAACTATAACCAATCCATTATGAATCATATTAGTGTTGAATTTTTTACAATTTCATTAAATTAAATCATTAATATATCTTATTTTATTCCTTTTTATATGTATGTTTTAAATGTTTTCTTTTTGGAATTCCTATTACATCCACCGAATTATTATTTTCATGCCATATTAGCATATAACCTGTTACAAAACCCAAAATATTTTCTATTCACCCAAAAAAATAATCTAAACATATTCATACATATCCAAATGTATCCTATAAATCTGGTATATGAATGTTCAATAGAAATGTTTTATGTTATATTAGATTGATAATCTTAACAAAAGTAATCTCATAGTCACATAGAGAGAATTCCATAATTCCTATAGAATACGCCTTTATGATTGTGGGAAGTCCGACCAAAATTCCCTCTACCTAGTAAAACATTATTTACTACATAATCCTATTAATAAAAAATTTAACAAATAATTTTTACCAACTATATTCAAAATCTAAATTCTACCCAACAATCTAAATTACAACCCATTATCAGGGTATACATAAACTAAATCATATGTCATCATATTTATCATGATGTTATAATGTTATATGACGAAATTTATCTCATAAATTAATGAGTTACCTATAATCACATTATACAAATAATTTATATAAATGAATATGTAAAGGGAATTAAAAATTAAGTAAATATTTTTTTTAATTTCTAGACATGTGATATATATTTTTTATATTTTAATAAATAAATAATAATAAATATTTATAATTCATTTTAGACCATCCAAAATTTAAAAATTATATTGAAATTAAATTTTTTCCTATTTTTAACGCAATTATATTAAACATTATATGGAATTTACATTAAAACATGACATTTCTAGAAATATAAAAAATATTTATTTCAATTATAGAATATAAAAAATATATAATTTAAAGGTAAAAAAATTATATTATTTATATTTTTATTAAGTAATACATAAAAAGTTGTTGGATGTTGCTTCAAAAACATCCAAATAATGTCCCTTTAATTTTATTATTTCCTAAAAAACAACATGAATATTTTATCATTTTCAATACAAAAACGTTAAATTTTTAAATATTTTATTTAGTTGTAACCCTTTTATAGATTTCCTTTTTAATATATATATTATCAAATTGTTTTAAATTTATAATTCATTTTAAATAAATTTGAAAAGTTAATTTTAATAATAATTATTAAAATTATGGATATTTATTTAAAAATGATTCATTATTTATTTAATTATAAAAATTTTATAAAAAATTAATTTTTAAAAAATATAATTAAATATATATAAAAAAATAATTATTACTTATTAATATTATTTGATATAGTGTGATATAATAATATAAATATGATATATATTTTAAAAACAACAAAAATAATAATCACTAAATATGATATTCTGATATCTTATGAATTGATATTTAACAAATCAATTATTTTTTAAATGATCATGTTTTATAATACAATAGCGACCCAAGATAATCACATCATAATTTTATATCATTTCTATAATTTAAACATTACATCGATAAAATTCCCTCATAATCCTTAGAATGAAGTATTATTGACATTGAGGACTATGAATTAATTTTACAATACTTTGAAAAATATCTAAATATTTGTTCTAAACTAGAATCATTAATAAATTAAATTAAATAACTAATAAATTAATCTAATGATCCTGAGAATGGAAATATTATTGACTTCGAGGATTATCGATTTATATTACAATACCTTTGAAATTTTCTCTATAATTGAGCCACACCAGACTCTTTCTAGACATCCCATATGTTTTACTCATTTTCATAAACATGGAAAATTTGAACATAAGAAAGTGTTGAGCATAGATTCATGGTAAGGTTAAACATAATTAATAAAATTTGAATATAATGTGTTAGAATTAGATGTGAATATGGGTATAATCAAAATATAAAAAAAATTAAACAATATAAATCAATGATCATACACAATAGAATACGTCTTAGCATAACATAATACATGAATCAAATGAGTATTGTAACATGATTCAATAAATAAAATCCATTATAAAATAACATAATAATGATGATAAACATAAAATATTGACGTCATTATAATATGGCCCAAATATTACTATTTTGGAACATTAAACTCACGATCCACACCATTAGTTACCAATCTTATTAGAGACTAAAATATATAGAAAATACTTATCTACGGGGAAAGAAACAATTATCCAATATAATAGAGGTAGATATTGGACCCCACCACTCACTATCCATTAATATTTTTACAACAATAAAATCTATCACTTATTGCATAAAAATAATTCGAAGGGAATTATATCAATTTGATAATACATTATAATTGTAATCATCCACATATTAGAACATAATCAACCTATAAAATGAAACGATTTTGATATAATTTTCATGTGGTATTGCATAAAATATTCATTAAAATCATAACATTATAAAGTAGTGAAAATAAATGGGAAATCAAAGGAAGTCAGTAACATTCATGTTTAATACCATTAAACCAAAAAAATATATTATATAGAGTTTATATCTAAGGGGTATTTAGAAATTAAATTAATTGTCCAATTAATAATTGTATATAATATTGGATTATTCATTGCATTTATTGTTAATAAAATTCCACTTTTCCATCGGGAGAAACATTTAATGATAGATCATATTTATACACAGGGGATGATTAGGCATTAAAAACACAGTGATGGATCATTTCCCCCAAAAGAAAGAATTTATTTATGAAATACATAGAAATACAGTTGATAGATTGGTTTTGAGAATTTCCATGATCAAAGATATAATATGTAAATAGAAATAGACATAGACGAAAAACACATTTTATGATCATTTAGAGATTTTTATTAATGATAATAATTTACATATATCTTTTGAAACAATTTATTAAAACAATAATATTTTATAAAACAAGGTTATTATCACTAAAAAATGTTTCACTTTTTCAAACAGGGGAATATCTATTTGTAAAAGGGAATCATATATTGGTAAAACATTTTACCAACTTATATATCATTGTCACTAAAATCTTGGTAAAAAATTGTCTCTTAATGTTTTTGTGACAGATGAAATCATTTTGTTGCAATTATAATAATACCAACAAATGATATATATGTCGGTTAAAGTGTTTAGTGGCAGAATCTACTAACAAATTTGTTTGTTGGTAATAATATTACCAACATATAATATTTTGTTTTTAAATTACATTTTAAAAAAATTTATAAATTTTTATTTCTATATAAATTTAAAATTATATTTATTAATTTAGAATATATAATACATCTATATTAATTATTATTAAAAATGAAATTCATTACATTCCCAATAAATAAAAAAATGTTGGACAACCACCCCACCCAAAACCTCAGCGAGTCAGCTCAAGCACTGGAAGCTCCAACAAATCATCTCACCAGTAACTCTATCCTAGCATCACCAGTGAGGCACCTCCATCTCATCCACTCTAGTGAGCCAACTCCCTTAACAAATGTACAGCAGTGACTCATTCATTCCAGCGAGTCGGCTCCAAAACAAGCCCAACCATGCCAAAAATTCAACTACTTCGACCCATCCATGCCCCAGGACCATCAAGCCAGCTCTAGAGAGACCTCATGTCACCACAATACCAAAATCATTGGCCCCAATATCTCCACCACAAAACCTAAGAGCATAAAAAATGATTCAACTCAAGTACAATCAATAAACAATTCGAGCCAACTCCAATTTATGTCACAAAATTTAGCATCAATATCTACATCATTGATAACCAAATATAATACACTCATATCAATAAATAATATCTATATGAATTAAAAAAATAAAAATAAATGGATGTTTCAAAAAATGATTTGCATAGTGATAATTTTTTGTCATTCATATTGACATGTCAAGGTTCATCAGTTTGAATGACTCATATTGAGGTATCATTTCTTCAAATGCTTCCAACAGATTCCCAAATACTATCCAATCACAATATATCATTTCCACCATTCATTGGTAAATATTTTTTCGAAAATATTTTAAATAATACAAGAGTTTCAAGGAATAAACGAGTTATAATGAGAATACGCCATTATGAAATTGAATATAATTACACAAACTTATTTCATGAATCAAACAAGAAATAAAAAAAATTCACCTCTAAATAAATCAAAAGCTCCAGGTCATCCTTCACATCATTCAAGACTGAAAAAAGTTAGATATAATGATGTCCACCAAATCATGAAAACCAATGCTCTAGTGAAAAAAACATATCAACATGTCCAAAATAGATAAATCATTAATTGGATTTTATACCAAAAGTTACGGAATCCACCATGATTAACATCCAACAGGTACATAGCGATTAAACCATTTTCAAGTTATCCAAGAAATCATTCCTTCATTCAAGAAGACATATGATATAGAATCTCCAAAAAATTATCCTGATGAAGTATACAGACCAAAATATAACATGACATGGAAGTTTTTATTCAAAATTAACACACCCTACAACTTCATATTAAAATCCAAACACATGAAAAGTTTCTTCGAAGTATTTTATTTTCATTATGTAGTGAAGGATAATCCCATCTTTGGTAATGTAAAGCAATTAACATAAATAAAACTCATTTAACATAATGAAAAAAGATGGTTTTCATTAACAGTTTTCTATATTCAACACCCAAAATATTTTTTATAAAGTGAACTAAAAAACCATTCATAGATACTAAATATTAAATAAAAATTTAAAATTATATAATGAAACAACCATATACAGAAAAAAAATAATCAAGGTAAAGTCACATTATATCTTCTATTTTTCATGGAGCACATGTGATGGTCTCAATAACCTTGAGGATCAGCTATGTAGCTTCAATGGTAGACATAAGATCATATGGCTTCACCTTGAATGATTAGGAAATACCTAGCATTGACATGTGCCCTACATGTCTCGAGATGAAATAAACCCTAGAATTACTTCCCTCTTGATGCTTTTCACACTATTGTGAAATCAATTTAGAATTGATTAGGCCCTTATTATAAGAAATAGTTAACAGAATGGATAGAAGGGCTCTTGAAATTGTTTTGATGTTATGGGATTTTTCCCCATGGGTCCTCCATGTAGACCCATACACTTCGTTCCCCAATAAAATTTCAGGCCACCCACCACCAACAATAACATAGATATCATTTAATTTTTGGGACATCACCGAAAAGGCATCATGTAGAGTCATTCCTACCTTGTCATGGACATGAAAAATTGCACCTACCAAGAATCTAGTACATGCCTTACCCATTTCAACACCTGAAAAGTGAATTTGTCTATCTTCACTAATAATGACTTCCAAAATAATCTTGAAATTCCCAAGCTTCATATACTCTAAATTGTCAATGGTTGATACAATTTCATCACCATTCACTAATGACAAACATTCAATTCTAGAAAAATCATCATTCTTGATTGCAACTATTCCATCATGTGCAATGAATTCCTTTGAAAAGTAATTGATCAGTTGTCTTTTGATGAAGAATTTAATTCCATGTCCTTTGATCTTCTTAAAAATTTCATGCATACTTTCCATTTTATCACTTTCAATATCAACATCCATAAAATTTAATCCAGAAAGACACATGCTCTATAAATAGTCACATTAGTTGTGTCTTAGGAGGTGTTTTCCACCAAAATATTATCATTCATGATGCATATGGTGTATATATTTTTTTGTCAAGAATGAATCATTTATCAATAAATTAATCATTTAGTTATCCTCTAGGATTCATGATAATTTTCATGGCCTCTGGATTTGTGATTCCCATTTTCCTCAGAACTACATCCTTTTCCATCATTTCAAATTTTTAAATGTCCTGATAGAGTATTTTGGATCATAGTGTAGTTATTACGATCATTATCAAATACAACTTAGATTTTTCTTCATATTCATTATCATCCACATCCTTATATGAAATTGCATACCAAGACCATTTAGCTTCCATACAGTAGAATGATTTCATGGTCATTGGATAGATCATTTGGGCTATTAAATTTTTAGGCTCCATTAAAATATCATCAGAAAAGAAAAAACGAATGTAGTGCCATCACCATATTCATCATCAGAAACATTAGAAATATCAACAAGAACCTTTACAAAAAGATTTTCAATAGGCATGTACTTTGAGATTATAGAACCATCATTTGTCATAGTGATATTGTGCCCTCTCTCTTCATATTTTAGAAGATTCTCTGTTCCCTTTGGTTATAATGTATACATTAACAATTTACCGATCACCATGGCCCCAACGAAAGATGACATCCTTGGTCGAACCCCTCTTTCCTAAAATTCATTGTCTTTCAGAAGTCTCTCAATCACCATAGAGAGAGAGGAATTATAGAACAAAAAAACTGAATAATTTTTTTGAACCTATAATTAGAAAAAAAGGATGCAATAAATCACATAGCGGTTGTGGATAGTTAATCCAACCAAGAACGAGGGCAATACTAGCCGAGGGATCCAACACCGAGGAGGCACTGCGTAGTAAAAGGTTTCCACTAATGGTGATACAACACCCACAACTTCATATTAAAATAATGTATGTCATTATCCATGTTCCACACAACCTGCCACTTCTTGTTCAAAATTAACAACCACCGATAATTAAAGATTCTTATTAGTGTTTTATTTTCATTCTTTAATAAAAGATTATTTTGTGATTTTCTTGTGTAAAACAGTTAACATAATGAAAAAAATGCATCAAAATAGTAATATATAAAGAACACACCACTCGATCATGTGAGTGTAGGTCGGGATCACAAAGAAATAAACTACATAACAACTACTCACTAAAATCGCAATACAAAATTAAAACTACCTAGTTTTTTCAAAAAACATTTTAAAAGGTAAATATAGATCACCTAAAAGGTATTAATGTGTAATATTCATAAAATATTGGATGTTATTGAAAAAATGATGGTATTAATTTACCTTTTTTGACATATAACACCCACATGTTCAACCTTTATCTCTAATTAATAAACCAAAAGGTACAAGAGAATTCAGTTCAAAAAAATTCATGTAATTTTTGTTGGATTGAGCTCTGGGCATGGAGTACTCTATACAAAAACAATGTATCCATGACTGATAATGGAATAATTAAAAAAGAAATAGGTAATTTATTTTTGATTATCCAGATAAGACTTCCACAACATGTCTTTGTTGTTTTCTCCTCAGGATTGGATATAAAATTTATTAATTACTTTTAAAAACTCCACTAGAAATTAGATTTTCAATATCATCAGGATTGTTTTGGACACCATCACTAATAAACATACACGGAGCATATTTTTCTATCAGTGTACATTTTACTCACACCATATTGGATCACTCTCTATTATTTCCAAAATTATATGGTCTATCTATGGTGAAAATTACATTTATTTGAAAAATATTTGGATACAAAATGGATATTTATATAGGTTATTCAATATTAATGGTAAAATACATTACATGTCCAACATTTTTTTGTTATTTTGAATAAATTGTGGAATCCTTGATCCCCATTGATAGAATAAGTGAATGTTGATATTGATATAATAATCACAAAGAACGTGCAATGAAAAGAGATACAGGTATTGGGATTTTGTTTCAACAATGGTGCTATATTGATCTCTTCCAAATCAAAGATGTCAAGTGTAATTTTTTGATCAACCGACTCTCTTAGAAAGAATAGCCAGAACATGAGAATTAATGTGACCTTTAGGTTATTGAAAGTTATAAAAATATGGCATATATCCGTCATAGTATCCAATAAGGGTGGTTGTTAGGGAACCTAGACTAGAAAATATAAGGATTACATTCGGATGACTTCAATGTTGTAGGGACAATGACATCACCTCACTCTTCCTATTTTATTATCGGTGCTATGTAATGGTTTGGTCCTAGGAGTTGATTCCATGTATTTGATTTTTACAGAACATTCTTCAATATCATCCCCTCATTTATCACTATTCGAATAAATTCTAGTGTCATGGTCATCCCATAGGAATTATTCATTCTAGATGATATCTAAATCATAATCCTAAACAATTTACTAGGTTTGTATAGCATTCCTAGATCCTTCCATAATGTGTCATGATATATGATTAAAAAAATAACGCCAATTTTTTCTAAAACTAAATTAGGGGTGAAATGTTTCTAAAACCATATAATGTTTCCTCCTATATCAGCATTCAAATTATTAAACAATCTATCTCCACAATTTTGACCTATTTTTATGTGCGGCGTTATGTACAGAATCTTGGATAGAATCCATAATGGCAGACTTGAGCCTCTCCTTCCAATCATAGTCTTGTTAGAACAACATGGGATAATTAGATGAACATATATTAATGGAATAAAATGGAAATGTATGAAAAGGGAATTGACATGTATAATTTTGGTGGTCTGACTCAAATATCAGGAGTGGATTTGAATATTCAATCAATTAGAAACCAATAATCACAAGGAAAATAAATGAAAACAAAAACACCAAAACACATTTCATCATAATTTCATAGAAACCCTAACATCTATTCAATTAAAATTCCAGAATCCCTTGATTTTAATGGAATAAAATTTGACGACAAAGATTTCATACCTGATAATAGGCTCAATCATCGACCTTTTGAATGAGAAATGGGTTATATTTAATATTTTTATTTGGAAGTGGAATGAATTAGTCCGGCATTGGTAGACATGGGGTGTAGGTATTACTGAAGAATCAAGGAGGTGTGGTTTTGGGTGTGGGTGATGGTGATGAACCATTTTCAGACAAAAAGCAGAGATCATTTGTGTGGGATACAGTATTGGTGAGAGACAGCGATGTTGGTAGAGGGGAGGTACGAGATGAGTGTGGGGAAAGGGTGCGTTTTTTATTTTATTTTGATGGATCAATTAATAAATTTATTTTATTTTATATTTATAACATTTAATGCTTCTGAAATGAATTTAAAATTATATTTAAATTATATTTCAAAAATAATGTATATCGGATCAAATTTAATTTTTTTTTCAAATATTCAAAATATTTCCTTCTTAATAAAAACATATTATTTTCTAATTAAGTTAAAAATTAGTCTTATAATTATTATTATTTTGTTAGTATCAATTTTTTTGTAAATTTTTTACTAAAATTTGAAAACATTTTTGTTGTTAAATTATTTGTTTATTTTGAATAAATAATGGCAAACAAATTTTATGTAGAACAAAATTATTGGTCATAATTATTAATAATTACAGATTGATTTGTTGTGAAAAAACTGTTGGTATTAATATGATAATGTAACAAATTTTATTGTTGGTAAATTATTTGTTTGTATTAAAAATGTAATACCCATATTTATATATGTGTTGATAAATTTAAATGTTTGTATTTCAATTCAATAACAACAAAACTTTATATCTGTTGGAATTGTTCATTTTTTACCAATATATATGATATCTGTCGCTAAATTTCTGTAAGTAAAAGACACTTCTGTTTAGTGTATGGATTTATTTTCTAAACCACGACATCATAGAAGTGAAAATTTCATATAAATTTATAATGGTGTTGGAATTTTTTTTTCACGATGAAAATATTAAAAACTGATTTTAGAAAATATTCATAAAAAGAAGAAGATATGAGTCAAATAGAAAAGATATTTTCCAAAATGTCAAATAATTCTTTTAAATAAAAAACATTTCTTATAAAATTAAAAATAAATAATAACATCATAAAAGATGTAAAATGTGTTAAATGAAATGTGTGGTTGGGGATAAATTTTTTTACCTAAATGGATGGAAACCCATTTTAATGTTTTGAAATATCTATAATGTAAATCTAAATCCATAAAATCATAAACAAATTAATTTTCAAAAATGTTCAAGGTAAATATAGTGGTCTCATGAAATAATAAATAATAAGAATTGAAATTATAAATGAGTAAATTGGTGGTAAATAAAATTTTTGATATAGAGGTTAAACTCTTAATAAAATTTATTTTAATTATTATAAAAAATAATATACTTTTTCGAAAATGAAATTCATCAAGTAAAAATACCTGAATTAAAATTTTATTTGGCACCTTAAATGAATTTTTATTATTTATGAAAAAAATATTATAGAAATAATTTCAAGACAAAGTATTATAACTCAATATAAGAAGTTATGTTAACAAAAAAAATACTTTCAAATTTGGTATCACATAAAGAATAAAAATACACTTAAATATTGAAAAATATAAAGTTAATGAAACTCAATTAAATAATTAATAATTTGAAAATAGATTAAATAGGTATTAAATTAAAAATTAATATGAAAAATGAGGAATAATCATAAATATATTTCAATGGGTAAGAATTCGTTATAATAAACCCTTACATTAATTACCAACATCTACTAAAGCACATTAATATTCTATAAAACAAAAATATCTATCTTAATCATTTATTTAATAGCCTTATTCATATATGATACCTTCTATAAATTCATAAAAAAATTATTATCTACATGTATATTTTATCTTGTTATTAACTATTTTCAATATCTTTTGTGAATAATCATGAAAGATTAAAACTAGTTTTTTAATAGTGGTGTTGTTGTTCTTTCATATCCACAAACTCATACATAAAATATAATTAAATACATTAGAGTTTTTTTATAATTTCTTATAGTTTTATTATTTATTGATAGATAATTTTATGTTACGAATCATCTAGATGAAATTTGGGAGAGAAATCTATTGATGATATTTAACAAAAGAACTATAGTATCCTAACTAATAAGTTTAGTGTTTTTTTAATATTCAAAATACAAATTAAATTTCAATTATATATATATATATATTATTGATAATTATATTATCTTATTGATTTATAATATTATTTTTTATCTCTTTTAAATTATTTGGATAGACCAACCCAAATAAGAATATACCTTAATTTATGGTTGATTATTGTTACTATTAATGTTGTTGATTAATGAATAATATCATTATTAAAAAATATTAATGAGATTATTTAAGTAATTTTTTGTGTTTACTTTTATTACTATAGAGTCTAATAAATCATATTGAAACCATATGAAAAAATTTAAGTTACTTCATAGAGGTTATTATTTACACAACACATTGTTAACATTAATATATTTTAAGACAAGGATAGAAAAATAATGTTTATTAATACTTTTCTATTCTTTTTAAAATAATATTACATATTTCACATTTATTATAACATTTCACACATAAAATATGATAATATATGTTTTGGTGAAAAAAGGAAGTCATCGCTTTGTGGTGGCGATTGTCCGCAGAACACAAAGATGATAGTGTCATATTTAGTACTACAATTAAGAAAATTTATTTAATAATTATTCCATAATGTAATTAAATTTATGATAAAATAATCGCATATGAAATTATATTTGAATTATTAAATTATACTTTATTAATTAATATTCTATGGGAATGATTTTAGAAAAACAATTAAATACACATATTTGAATAATTATGTTTTCGTTGGAGGATTCCAGGAAAATTATGGTATTATGAAAATATATTATGAAAATAAGATCCCTGAAAATGAAAATAATTTTATATTATGGATAATGTGTAGTACTTCATGAGTAAATTATTTTGAGCATTTGACATGAAATGGCGTTGAGAGGCCAATTTTATAATGAGAGAGAATGAAGTTTTTGTTAATATTTCAAATTAATATAAGTAGTGTACATATTTCACAAGTTAATAAGACCTAATATTTCTTATAATTTATTGGGGTATAATATATGTTATATACTACCACAATAATTTATTTCCAATCATGTTCTAAAAAAAATTTAAGACCTTTTCTCTATGTATTTTTTCTTTTACCATTTTTTGATTTACTGTGGTAACTAATTTTTGAGAATGTAATTTACATTTAATGGATAAAAAATAAAACTTATTAAATTAATATATATGAAAAATTTTAAAAATTTCTGATTTATTAGATAACATTTCTAGGGGTATGAAATTTAAATTTCATCATTAGATCAATTGAGGTTAAAAACCTTGATTTAATAAAAATATTATATTAAGTATAAATTTTAGGTTTAGGGTAAAATTAGAAATATATTAAATTTTCATGGTATAATTTTTTTTATAGAATACAAAAATTATTTCTATTTGAAATCAATCTATATCCAAATTTAAGTGAAATATAATTTATTTTAATAAAAATACCAACAAAACTGTTTTTTGAAAACTATTACTAATGTCAATAAAATGTTAATAATAGGTTTTCTAAACTTATGTATTATTTTTAAAATTTATATTTTCTCACATATTAAACACATATTTGATCAATTTATTGGTTTATAAACATCTAGTTAATTCAAATATTATTATAAGTTTCTTTTTATAAAATAGATCTTGTTCAAATATTGAATAAAAATTAACTATTTCTAAATAATCCCACAAATTTAAACTTAATTAATATTTTTTCACATTTAAAAAAATTATATAAAAAATAATCTTATTAAAGTTATACTATTTTATAACAAAAGAATATATAAAATATATATCAAAAAATATTTTTTATCAAAATTTTATGTTTTCTAACCATATGTGTTCTTAAAACTATTTCTACAAACTACTAAGTTAATTAATCTTAATATATACTATAATATATTCAAATATTATATATTTTCAAAATAATAATTTATATTTCTTTTTTTTTTATATTGTGATTAAATTGACAAAAATCGTAAATAATAAAAAAGTAATTAGATAAATGAAAATATTTTAATATTATATCATATTTATTATTTACTATATAAATATAAGCATTATTAGGTGATCAATATTTTTTTTACTACTATTGGTTTTATTATTCATTTCTTTTTATTAATTATTTTCAAAGAAATTTTTTTTTTCATTTTATTATTTTGTTTCCTATGATGTTGGTTATTACTATAATGTTCTTAAAGGAAAATGTTGTCCAAACTCTTGGGGTGTTACATTCTCCCCAAAAAACAAATTAATTCCCATTTCATTGTAATTATCATTCAATAAATTAATAAACTAATGGAACCATAAAATATTCATCTAAAATCTTCTATTGATATATCAACCATATTATCCTTGGTAGGACTTGAAAACTATTTATCTAAAATATGAATCATTAGGAGTTCTGGGGGACATACCTTTTATAAAATCATTTTCCTAAATCTTTTTACAAAAAAAATAATAAAACAAAGAATGATATGTTATTTTATAATCATGTCATATAAAATGATCATATGATTATAAAAACTAAATACTATGATTTCCTCTCCAATTACACATTCATTTCGGCCTATTATACTTTCAGTTTAACAATTTCACACGTCGTTTATCCTAAAACTCTCCTGGTTCAGACAAGGTTACATTAAGTTTTTTTATCTCATATATATTAACCTAATGAATTAATGTGATTCATAAATGAATAATTCATAATGGATTGTAAGGAAAATGTGATTATCAGAAGCATATCCCCCATGAATACCAATGTAGGTGTATAGTAAGGCCTATTTATCATGCACCAAGTATCGAATAAGTTAATACCCAATACTCTCTTCTCAATGTTACATCAAATATTAATTATTCTTCAAGAACCTACATTAATTTTTAGAATCTATATAGTGTTTTTATTTCAATGAATATGAAAAAATATTTATTTCCCAAAACTATTTAGTTGTTATGATACAATTAGATGTACCAATTCAAATAATCCCTAAGTATTTTTACTAAATATATATCATACAAACTAAAAACAATAACTATATTTATCCCATAAATAACTACTCTTAACACTAATACTGATTTAATATCCAATACGTTATAAATAATACTATTCTCAATATATTTGTTTGTACAATACATTGTGTGTTTAGTGAAATGTGATATACTATAAAAATATAATTATTTAAATGTGTCCACTATAACCTATAAATTAAAATGGAACCCACACATACTAATAATCAAATTATAAAAAAATCTCGTATAAGGGATTCATTTAATGAAAATGTATTTATTAGTTCATATTAATGAATTAATCAACGTTTAGTAAATTCATTTAATGATTAAAAAAATACATTTTAACCAAAATGATTTTAATTGAAATTTTTGTGAGAATTTTATTATTAATTTATATAAATATTAGAAATATTATTTTATATAAATTATTCCATTTTTTAAATTATTATTTCAAAATGATCTTAGGTTTACATTTTTGTATTCTTCTCAAAAGATTGATTTTTAGTGTATAATGGGATACACTGATTTCAGTAAAACTGTCAATTAATATCATTGATACGTAAAATTTATATTTAAATTTTATAATATTGTAATATTGGTTTTATTTAAATATATTTAATATATCTAATTACATTTGAGCCAGCATTATATGATATTTTGGTATAAGTTCATGTGTTGGACATAAAAACACATTTTTCAAAATAAGGTTTTTTGTTTTCTTAATGCATTTATATTAGAATAGATTTATGCCAACTATAGTAATGGAATACTTTTTTTAAAAAATCCCATGTTTTTAAAAAATAGATGCAAATTTGGAAAATTATTTCTTTTTTATTTCTGGTAATTAAAAATGAGTAACAATAACAATTTTAATCACCATATTAAATTTATATCGGGAAACTATCGATACAAATAATTTTAAAATCAATGAAAATTACACCTAAAAAATACCTTCAATCTATTTAAATAGTGGTCATATACCTTCCACGCCCATGATATTATTTTATTAAAATTTGGGACCATTTTTCATTGAAAATGAATTATATATTACATTAAGTAAATTTAAACTAAAATATCTCACACTCTGGATTTTAATATCTATAATTTTACATTAGTTTAAAAAAGTAAATTAACTATATTTTATATAAAAAACTATTTTATTACATAAATTAATATTCATAAAAATATAAATTTAACCATATAACCATGATATAGTGGAAAGTGTCTACGATGGTAAATTAATGGTTAGCTTGTTATTTTATAGTACGATTCATGATCCCTAAAGTGTAAACAAAATATTCTGAGAATTCTAAAAATAGACAATAGGTTGTGAAAAAAAAAACATTAAGGTTAGAAACATAATCTTTACTTGTCTACATTTTATTGGATATATGTTTTTCAACCCATAGTGGTTGTAATTGAAAAATGGTTAACACAACTCATAATAATGTATGAAACCTATGTTCAAATAAATTTGGCATATTTCATGGTCACTAGATAATTTATATAGTAGAAACATTATGCTACTATAGTAAAGAAATATTCATATGATCTGGTCCTTTAGGCCATTGTTTTAGGCCTATAGGCCACACAACTTTCGGTCCACCAATGTCCATCATGCCATAGTGCATCTAGGCCACCTCAGGCCTCTAGACCATGAGGCTTTTGGAAACATGTAATATTTTATATTAATTATACAGGGTAGAAAACATATGATTAGCACAATAAAAAGAATCATAGAATCTAGTATCAACCAATTTAGAGCCAACCAGATTGGGAATGAAGATAGTGTATGGTGTTCATCAATGGTATTCAGCATCATGTATCTCTGCATTGGGAAATGATAAATAATCTTCCATGTGCGGCGACTTCATAGGTTTTATCAAGGAAAAAAATTCTAGGGAGGGGTAATTGTTGTATAGTCAGGTTTTAATCCTGCCGGGTCAGGTATTGGGAATTGGGTCTTTGTGCATATGTGTCATATATGGGATCCCTCTATAACATGTTATGAAGAGTGATTAATCAAAAATAAATAACAATATAATTTCCACAAGACATTTAATTCATATGATCTAAAACAATAGAAATCTTATCCCTGAAATCAATCAATTTACTTCCACTTGGATTTGAAAATTAATTTATTTTAATTTAATACTTCATGAAATTAATAGTATATATCTTCCCTAACATATAAAATGACCCCTTATCTATTCTATTCCCAATAAAATTTCAGAACACTAGTTTATCCTATCAATTCAAAAATTAAATCTTAACATCTATCCTCAAATTTCACAGGTCATAGTTTTGGAATAATATCAATTTTATAATGATTAATGTGTAAAAAAATTGAAGTTATTTGATAAATATGAATAGATTTTAATCATATGATTTGTTTTATTCAATCTTTTTCCCCATTAAAATATTATTTAATTCATAATAAATACTAACAACAATCTATTTATTGAAATTATAATTTTTAATTTAATAACATACCCAATACCTATATCCTTTCCTATCTAATAGAAAATGAAATCACCATTCAAGTATATGGTGGACTACCGCCTCACCAAAAATTTTATTTTTTTTACTTCACAGTAACTCAAAAATGGTTATAATGATGGATTTAATGTATATATATATATATATGATATTCATGAAAATATTATCATTCTATAAATATAATACATAATATATTTTCCTAACATTAAATCCATTAAATAATAACAACATCTTTTGTTCATATGTTTAGATTATCACTACAATGAAGTGTTGTGAATTGTTTTTTATAACTACATCACATGGATTCTATATATAATATTGTCTCTAAAATTTTGAAAACGTTTATAATATAGATTTTTTTTTGATGAAATAATATATTACATTATTCTATCATTTTCATTGAAAATGGATATGTTAGTCATGCACAAGTACAACCAACTGTCTCCATGATAGTAACATTGCCCAAATTTTATATCTATATTTCATGGTCGGTTTCCAATGTTTAATTTATGAGTAAAAATTATAATTACTTCACAATTTTTTTATATAGAGGATTTAATAACTACCCCTTTGGATATGTTTAGCCTTTTGATATTGGTTTTTGATTATGAATAGATCATTCAAAAACCATAATACATAATCAAATTAAATAAAATAATTAAATATTCCATTAAAATTAAAAAATGAATAGTTAAAAGAAAATGTATAAATCTAGGAAAATAATTGATGGGGTAATATAATATATATCTGTTTATTATATATGCACTAAAGAGCATACATGGAATGTGAGTGCCCAGTGTAAGGGATTTCATCTCAATTTCCCTTCATCGTGGTTTATTTTAATGTTAAACACATAATTTCTTTTATATAGTTAATATGATACCATTATACATGATATTTATTTAGACCTTTATAATTAATGGTATCATATGTTATAACTCACATTATTTCATCAATGGGGATTTGAATTTCAATTTTCAAAGTTATAATGGGTTTCATAAATGAATTTCAATTCATTTTGTTATACTTATTCATCATTAACATTATTATTAAAATATAGTGTTGGAATAGATATAAATTTTTTAACATATTTCAAAATTTATTATGGGTATTTAAATATGTTCACATATCCAATTCATTAATGAATTATCACCTCAAATATTTTGATCTTTCTAATGTTCTTCGTTGTTGGGATCTCATTTTCATGATAGATGTTTCATGTTAAGAACCTGGATTTCATTATATGGTGTACATAATACCTCGTGAAAGAATTTTGGACAATTAATTCAGGAAATCAAATGTAATTATAGATCCATATAATACTCTTGTATTCAATAACTTAAGATTCCAATGTTACCAAAAAGTAATGAATTTATTTTATAATAACTTTTTTAGATTATACATGTTCATGGTTCCATCATGGGATATCTTATTACATTATTTTATAAAACCACATAAATTTTGCTAACTTATTTCTAGTAATTTTTTTACATTTTTATTTTTTGTTTACTCTATTATTTTTTAATTAATCATCAACAACTTGGTCTAAAATTGACACAATTATTGTGTCTTCTTTTAGATAAGGAATATTTACCTTCTATTTCAATGTTTTATAAAATGTTTTCAACAATTATTTTTAATATAAATTATTTATTAATCTTATATTAATTATTCATTCACCATTTTATTAAAATGTTTTAGAATATAATTTCATAACATTTTCTATAAGGTTCACTTTTTACCATCTTTATAAATTCATGAAAATAATATTTTTTAACATTTGTGATACGAACAAAATTACTACCTTAATGAACATTATTCTAATTTATGATTACATTATTTTTATAAATGTTTGTGTTCATAGAAAATTATTTTCACAAAAATTTGAAAAATATTAATTTTTAAAAGTTATTTTCATTATGGAAAGGGTATTTTCATCATGAATTTATGTTATGATATTTTAATTGTATTTTTATTCACCAATGATAATAAAACTTGGTATTAATTATTCTTTTCTGTGGATAAATTATAATGATTCAAACCTAATTATTTATAGGGATATATTGTATTTTTGGAAAATATTTTCAAAAATACCAATGTTTTTCCATGGGTTAAACATGGAACAATTGAATGACTATTATTCTCAAGGGTGTTTTGTTGAAAAGTGAAATATTCAATATTTTTTATTTATGAATGATAAATTGAAATTATGGATGATGATTAGTGAAACTCAAATAGATTATATGATATATCATCCTCAAAAAGCTTATATGATGGGTGATCTTGATGCAAATCTGTAATATTTTGGGAATTGATGATTGTTTTTAATAAATATTATTAACTCTTATGAGAAAATATATTTTACACGTAAATTGGTTAAATCATCTAGATTATGGGTATTAACCAGATTATCTTATAATATCTATAATGAGTATATAAATATAAATTTAGAAGTTACAAAAATGTTTTCATTATGATATATATGGGGAGTTAATGTTCCCATTCACCAAGATTGACATTTCAATTATCATGACTAAGGAATCCATTGAATCTATATTTTGTTAAATCATTCTACAATGTCACTATTTTGATGTTCTAGGTTTTAATGGGTTTTAATTATATTATGATTTTTTGTTTGATATTTATAGTTCCATCGTACCCTTATGCTCATCTTCCATCAAAATATAAATTTTTATTAAACCACATTAAGGGACGTGGGAAACCATATATCGCAAAACAACGAACACTACATGGTGAAATAGCTCACACAATTATTAAAAAAAGGAATATGAATATTTCAATAAGACACTATATATATTTCCCAGTGTAAATTACTAAATTAGGTGTCTAGATCCACCCTAATATGTTTGTTGAGGTGAGAATCCATTCTGTTCATTGTCTGGATGAATTCCTCTAGGGTGATTTTTTCTTGGTTGAATCCCTGAGAGATGATTTGGTTTTTCTTGTCTATACCCACCTCTAGCTCCTTAGTGGACTCAAATGATAACCATATTTCATAAATATATAAATTATACTCATTTTAGGCATTGGGCCTAAATGTGTTTTCAATCATTTCTTCCTTGGAGTGGAATATGAGCCTCATACACTCCCCTACCTCTTCATTCATCACACAAGGTACTCTGATTGGATCTCCAAATTACCCATCTTTTTGGTCTTTGAATTCCTTACTTTCACCTTTATTTTTCTACCTTGTTTCCATTGCATAAGGAATTTGAAAATAGTCATTTCCTCCCTTGTGTTTTTCCTATGGACCACAATGCATTCCTCTGAGTCATGCTTTCCTTTTTTCCACTTCTTCCATCTTGGGATATGGGGAAGTTTCCCTTAGAAATGGTCCAGACTGTCCACTAAGAGTTAGATATAACTATAATCACTTGAATTATCTTTATCATGCATCAATGTTTTTTCTTGTACCACTAGGCCTTCTAAACGGGATTCTAACACAACCTTGGGGACTTCTTTGAGAGGGATTAGCCTCTATAGTGAGTCTCCATGTATGCGTAAACATCCATGATATTATTCTTCTTCTCCTAACTACTAGTCTTCTAAATGGATATGGACTTAGCAATGGGAACTTCTAGGTCCAATTGTTATAATACTCTAACCCCATCCTGCATTCCTTGTCCATGATAAGGTTCTGTAGCAGTGAGAAAAAAAGACTTCCCCTACCACATTACAGATGTATCAAACTCTTTTCTATAATAACCCATAAGAACACTCTTGTCACCACTATATTTTTATTCTCATATTATTCTCACATATTATTTTTAAATTTTAATGAATATGTTTTCCTTTAGTGATTATTTGATCACACCCATCTAATGTATCCTTTTTTATAGTTTATGAATAAAAATGATAATTTTTTTCTATAATGGATTAATGTGTGGTAAATTTTACAGGATATGTTGAAAACATAATGTGAAATAGTAAAATCATGATATATATTAATAATTGTCCTCCTGAGGAGTTGGGTTCTATTATACATGAATTGCTAACAATTCTGTATAAAACTAAACAAAAAATTTCGTTTGGTATGTAATTTATCCATTATTTATTTTTGAGGTTTTAAATTAGAGATTTATAAAATTAGGCTGTATTTATTGCTATGATGCCAAAAATATAAATATAATGTTATTAGATCGGAATCTAGTATAGTGGGTTTTAGGTTGTTATAGTTGGAATCAGAGAGGGTATTAGATATATTTTTTGTTTAACATGTCTTCAGGGAGATAAATTATGAATTTTATATAAAATTATGGGTTTAATAGTTTAATGTTGTCCATATGTTCATGGTCATAAAAACCCAATATTAGGTTTTATATGATTTTATATTGAAGTAAATAATGAAATATTGTGAGATGTTTTATTTTTATGAGCGATATGTAACCCATATGATTAACATGGAGGATAATTTTTGAAGTGTGATATAACGTTTTTTGTAATTTTTTCTAAATGGTATGAGATAAACATTCAAGATAATTCTTTCATCGGTATTTAGGCTGTTTTGGATACTTGATATATGATATTATTTATTTATGGATTTTCATATATTAATCCTTTTGTGATATTGTTGAATTTCAGTGATTAATATATTTTTTATTAATATAATGGTTTTTATATTTTAGATATTATCTTACCATATGTTATCCATTAATGTTTGGGATAATATCTAAAGAATAGAGGAATGACGTGTTATGTTTTTTTGATGAGATGGACTATTATAAGTTTTTCTTAATGATTCACACATGAATAATTCGTTAGGAAGATTCATCGTTTGGATAAAGAGATGATATTTTGTGGGGAAATTGATTAAAGGATTAAATTCTACTTATCTAGTAATTATATTTCTTTTTGTTCATATTCTATATGGTAAATATTATCCTCATATTTCTGAAAAGGATTTCAAAGAAAAAATTATCCTATTACCATTAATTTAGATGAATCTATTATCTATTCACACTTTATTCATTATGGTTTTGTGGTAATTAATATTCCCATAATAATTCAGTTTTTTATGATCAAAGTCCTCTTTCATTCTGTATCATTATTTTGTCCATAATTTTTCATCCATAAGAATATACTCACATCACCCTTATTTTAATTTATTTTATAACCTATTTATATGTTTTTTAATATTTCGTTTATATTTCTATTTCTGAAATTTCATGTGAAATTATTATTAACCACTTTATGAGGTCAGTTTTCAAAAATAGTAATTTGAAATATAAAACCCTTGATTATCAATATAAATTTTATATTTTTAGGAAATAATTCATTAAATGGGGAGTATGTAATTACCTAATATTTTTAAGAGAATATTATTCTATATTCCTTTCTTTACATGAAATATCAAGAATTAAGAAAATCATGATATACTGTAAAAAGTTTTAATATTAAATGTGACTATTATAAGATATCCTCTTATATGGTATGTAAGATAGAGATAATGAAATAATTAAAACAATTTATAATGGGTTTTTATATGTTAAATTTTTTGATTAATGACAAATAAAAAAGTACTCCATTTTTTGTGAAAGATAATTTATTCTTAAACAAAATCATACATAAAAAATGATGATTATTGAGTTTTTAGTGAATAATATTACTGGCTTGTTGAATTTTTTAAAATTTACATTAATACAAATGATATAATTTTAATAATCATCATATCTATATTATATTAGGGTAAAAAGTGATTTTTTTGAAAAAATTGAATTATAGTGAATAGTGAATAATAATAAATTTTGAGAAACTATAATTTCCTTTCATTTAAAAGTAACATTATATTATTAATTTGATATAAAATTACCATATGACTTATTTAATTATACATAATATAATTAATTACATTTAAATATGAATTTCTATTGATTTTGGTATAACTTAATTTTTTAATTTCAGACAAATCATCTTAAAAATCATTTTTCATTGTGTTTTATCAATTAATAGTAATATTTATTTTTTCCATTTTTTGCTGTTGAAATTTAAAATATGGATTTCTTATTTATAACAAGTTTTTTCATATTTAGTATAAAATTATCTTTTATTTATGTTCACTATGAATTGTAATTTTTATAATTTTTTATTTCCAGGGTAATGGTAAATTGGGAAATTAAGGTTAGAAATAAGATTATAAAGACTACAAGGAAAATTAATAGATAGATTTAATCTATTGAATGAGTGGTCTGAAAAATTAAAGTAAAATATTTTAATTTCATAAAAATGTGTGAAATGTTTTATTACAAATGACTTAATATTAAATAATAATAAATAGAAAACATCCACTCTCATAATTTTAATTTCTATAATATATCACGTATTTTATAAAATGGAACTATGGATATTTTATAATAAAAAAATTATATTAAATTATTTTTAACAAATAAAAATATTTTATTTATACAAGTTAATGACTTATTAATTAAAATAAAATCCTTGGTATATTTAGGGGTAACGTTCCCTTTTATTGTTAAATTCTTGATGACAAAATTGTAATTAACATTGTTATCAAAGTAATTGTTAGAAAGGTTAATGGTGGATTAAAAATTGAGAACTGAAAAACAAATAATCAAAATATACAAATGTTTTATTGGATAATTTAAATTAGTCAACTAGAAATTATATATTTTAATTATATAAAAATGGATCAAATTGAACATGAAAATTTATATATATTGATTTAATAATTTAATAAATTCTAGGAGTACCAGTCACCTCACTTGTAATGTCTTACACCATCTCTTTTCTTCCATAAACCAATTGTGAATTTAAAATAACCCAATACATGAAAAAATCCCTTCCTAACATCAATATTCACATTCTATGGGAAATAGTTGGTTAATAATTCCAACCATATAGGGTTTAATGTGTAATGAAAAGGAGTTTTTATGAAAAAGTTTTATATCTTTTAATAGAATGTATTTGTATTATTTCGCCTTCTACCTCCTAAAAATCACCTTACAATATTTTTCAATAATACCCATAGTATCTGGAACATTCCAAAATTTATTTATGGTAAATTAATAAACTATATTCATCTCCTCACTGATCAACTATGAAATGAATCTCTGGTACGTTTTTACAACAAACTACCGCCTCACGGATCGATGTATTTTTTCCATCCCTAGTAATCCTAGAAAGATATAATTATCGATTTAATATATATATATATATTATTAATCATAAAATAATAATTTTTATAGATAATATATCATTTATTTTCATACCATTTCATCCATTGGAGAATGATAACTTCGTTCATGTGTATCTGTTGATTATCACCTCTATGAAGCAATGTGATTATTTTATCATGAACAAATACCATTGATGAAATATAAATTTTTTTATAAATTTTTTATATTATATTTATAATATAAAAATAATTTTGGAATAATAATATAATAAGTACCTTCTTTCCATTATGTTCGTTGAAAAATGGGAATGTTACAAATTTGTACGTACGACCTACTTTAACCAAGATTAAAACGTAGTTCATTTTTCATAACTATAATTCCTTATAGGATAAAATAGTATAATTTTTCTTATAAAAATGATTTTTTAAATATTATTTCTCTTTATTATGGAATTATCACCAAATTGAACACTTCCATCTAGTAAAATATCGTTTTTGGGTTATGAATTGAACGTCCTCAAAACACATGATGTAGACGTAATAGATTACTTAATTATGTATGTCATTATAATAAATAAGATAAATTAATTAAGGATATGGTACGAATACTATTAATGGATTATTATTAGATATAATAGTTCACATAAGTTTATTATACATGTCTTAGATTTCATAAATGGAATGTCTGTGATTGAGGAACTAGATTACATCCGAATTTCCCTTCAACGAGGCATCTATTAATATTATACACACAAATTCTTTTATATTGTTTATCTCCTATGATTTTAAATGTTAAATAATTAATCCTTCATAATTAATGTTATTCGATGATACAACTAATTTTTTTTCATTTAATCATATTTGACACGAAATTTACAATATTATAAGGTTTTTCTTTAACCAGTTACAATTGGTTAGTTTATAATTCTACATCATTTACAATATTACTACATGAATATGTGTGAATTTATTTTTAATGTGTTAATTATATATTTTCACTTTTTAGATTGTATTTATATATGTATACATAATCATTTCCTAAATTAATAATCACTTTAAATGTTATGATATTTGCAAAGGTATTATTTTTCTCAGTCTCATTTTTCAAGGACATGCTTCATGTAATGAACTATAATTTCCATTTATAGTTTAAATAATAAATCATGATTGAATTTTTTTAATATTTAATCATGAATCTAAATAAATTTATATACCCATATTATACTCTTGTCTTCAAGGTATCATGTTTCAAATGTTTTCAAATAAGTAAAGGCATTATCATATAATATACATTATTTTTTGAGATTGTTTACGTTCAAGGATATATTGGGGGAAGTAATATTATATTTTTATCCTAAACCACATATCATTTATTATCTGGTATTTATGAATTTGGATCATGTTTTTATATTCATTTTCCTTCTATATTTATTAAATAAACATTTAGAATGTTGATAGTAAGTTATATGAATCATGTATCTTTTTTATCAAGAAGCATTGTATTTCAAATTCATATTTTCGAAAATGATTAGAATAATATTATTTTGTCATCATAAATTATTTATAAAATATAATATTATAAATCATTTAACATAATTTTAAAAATTTAAGATGTTAACATCATAAATTTTTTTACATGGAGATCTATCAAATTTCTTTTCAAAAGCATGAAAATAATGTTTATTTTTAACACATACACCATGAACTAGTCTTCCCAACATCATAACCACCATTTGAGTTCAATATTCAATTATTAATATTTGATTTTATATTAAAAAAATATTATTTTCATAATATTGTTTATATATTACGTTATAAAAAGTCATTTTCATTGTGGAAATGATATTTTAATCAAGACTATTTTAATGGTACCTTTATTCACCAATGATAGTAACCCTTGTTGTTTCTTATATATACTAGGGATATGTTTTAAAAAATACCAGACTAATTTATTCTCTAGTTTTGTTATGATTCTATTAATTATATTATCCTAAAACCTATTTCTTCAATGATTTAAATAAGATATAAAATAATGGTGGCTATTTTCGAGGGTGTTATGATGAAAAGATAAATCTTATAAATTTTTTTCATTAAGGGTGATTTTATATTATCTATGATGATTTATGACCACATTAAAACATATAAAATAGGTAATTAAAGCTCAACTTACATGATGGGTGATACTGATATATCTTTCTAATGTATTGGTAATGATGGAAATTTTGTTTAATATAAGTTACTCCTAAGAGAATAATGATATATCTAGATATAAGGGTTATCATAACAGATTGTGGGTATTGACATTGTAATTTTTTTCTATTAATAATGGTTATTATAATATTTATATGAAGATAATGTTCTTATATTCAAACATGTTTTCATTATTCTTTTGATCAGGTTTTAATGTTTCGTTTGATCAATATTGACATCATATGGATAATGACTATCATTTCATTTGAAACATTCCTTTAATAAAGACTTATTCATTTTAAAATGTTTAATGATCCATGTTATTATGGTTTGTAATTCTCTTATAATATTCTTATGCAATTTTATTACGTAATTATACACTTATGCTCATATTTTGATCACTGGTGACATCCAAATAGTTATTATTATGATTATCATTACTATTAATTTTTACTCATTATTCTTATATTTAATTTTTTTATAGGTTTTGAAGAATTATTTTGATTTTTTGGGCTTATAAACGATCAAGGTGTTGATAATTTTATGGGAGATATTGGAGAATTCTTGAAAAATAATAAATGATGGGTATTGTTATGAAATTTGTCACATGAAGACATTAGTATTTTTATGTGCCTAATTATTTAAAACTCAATAAATAAAAGGTTATTTTTTTATATAATTGATCCATTTTTATTGAATATTTTGTAATTTTTTTATGTAAAAAATCTGGTCATGTTTATTGATATCAATTCAGGTATACACAAACTATGTATCTTGCACCAGATCTAGGAGTTCTACTTAGGGACTATCATTACATCCAATAGAGACCCCGATTTAATATGTCTTAATTTTACAATATATCCATAAATTTAATATTAAATCTCCCAAAATTGTCCCACAATCCCAAGAATGAAATGTTTATTTTCTATAAGGATAAAATTTTTTTTAAAATACTTCATAAAAAATATAAAAAATAGATCCAAAATATAATTATTTTAAATATTTCATAAGTTGTACTAATATTAGTACCATGGAGAAATAAAAATATTATAATGGTGTGATATAATATGATTTATAAGGGTAAATAGAAGTGATAATTGTTAAATATCAATAGTGAAATTAAGTTGAGAATATCCGTTTATTCAAGATAATTTTTCAAATGTTATACAAAAAAAATCACAGATCATACATCATGGAATAATGATTTGAATAATATAATAAATAAATTTAGAGTTTTGGGGAATAGGGATTAATAAAAATTATCTTGGGGGATTAAAATAAGAATAATAAAGCCAATAATACTATGAAATCTGTGAAATATAACCCAAAAATTCGTATAAGGAAACACAACATTCCTAATCAACACCATTAGTGTCCAATATTAGGTGATATTAAAATATATAACTTGATACTTATCTCATGATACATGAACATTCAAAAAAATCATTTGAGGGAAATATATGGTCTCACCATTCATCATCTGTAATAATGATTGAAACATGAAATTCAATCACATATAATATAAAAAAGAACACAATAAAATAAAATGGATTTCATAAAACAATCACATAGAAACCATTCAATTTTTCTTTTATAATGAACACATATGATAAAATGTTTTTATAAACTTTTCAAATGTAATAAAAAAATAAATCATTTAAAATTATTACATTATTATGAAATGTAATATTCATGGGTATACAAATATATTTTGTATCATTAAAGATAAATACGATCCAATAACGATAATAAATCACATGGTATTTCAACCATATTGATAAACTGTTTGTAGTTCCATCAATTGGTTCCCAAATCAATTGATATATAGAATCATGGTGGAAAATATTCAACAAGAGTAACGAAATTTAGAGTGCTCAAAGAGGAGAATCATTGTATGATAAATCATGTTTATACACAATGGATTATTAAAGATGAAAAATGTGGTGATAGAGTATTCTACCCAAAAATAATGAAAATATATACTAAGATAAGATAATGAAAGGCGATATACATTTTTATTATTTCTACTGATCGACCATAATGTATTTCAATTGATATATACATGCATGAAAAAATCATTTTAGGATAATTGGTAAAATTAAAATTAAAATTAGAAAAAAACCAAGACCTTTTAAATTTATTTATTAAGATATTATCATTTTATAAAATAATGATATTTGAAGAATTATTTTTCGACCCATGAAAATAGTGAGAAAAATGTTTATATAAATTAAAACAATTTGAGGAAAGATTTTCTCACATAAAAAAACATTAAAAAGATATTTTAGAAGACATTTAAAAAATGAAGAAGTCATGGATCACATTAAAAAAAATTTCAAAAAGGAGATGTGATAACATTGAAACATTTTCCTTTTAAAGTTATACATCAATTATGGATACTTAAAAATATAAAATTTTTACCTATATGAATTGGTGTGTAACATAAAACATTTGGTCTAAAAGAATAGAAAACCTATTTAATGTTGTGCAATATCATTTATGAAAACATGCATCAAAAATGAGAAACTGAAATTAATTTCTAAAAAAAAGAGAATGTGAATGTAGAGTTCAAATGAGATAACACACAATTGGTTTTCCAACTATTAATGTGAATATTAGTGAGAAAGTGAATTATATAAAATTTCGAAAACTATTCATTAAGGATTTTGAGAACTATTGTCAACAATGACATACTTTTTTTGAATAAAATATTGACAATGAAAAATATCTAAATTTAATGGTAATGTTCACCATAGTGGAAGATAATGGGAAATTAAATAAACACATAAGGTTTTATTAAAAAATCATTTGAGAGGAATGTTTAATATAAATTATTATAAATCAATAGAGAGAGTTGACATAATAATAAAATCCTTATAATGTTGTGGTCAATTATTTTAAAATACATTTAAATATAGAACATGATATTACTAGTATAACCCTTTATTTTAAATAAATTTCCTATGAAAAAGGAATTAGTAATTTGATACTCTATTGATAATAAAGAATGTTTTTAATAGGAAATATGAATCAAGTGTTGAAAATTTTATAAATACAACCCTTATAATAATTCTTAACCACCACTAATGTAATTGAATATCATTTTAGAAAATAAATATAATAAAAATAAATTTCATAAATATATTAATATATGTAATATTTTATTTTCATCATTTATAGTTTCTATTTACATGTATATTCAATAATTATTTTCTATTTTTAATATTAGGTGTAGTAAATCCTGATCATTTTGAACTACTTTCATAAAAAAAGTAATGTTATTCATTGTAATATGAATGTAAATAATTCATAGATAAAACCAGATACCAGAATTAATTTTTAATAATTAGGTATAGTGTTATAAAATTATTATATATTAGTATTGGTTACAATTCCTATAGATTTTTTTTTGATAATTGTTTTTCTATTTATTTTGAAAATAATGGTGGTACTTTTACTATATAGTTTGATAATAATGTTTCCATTCCATAAACAAAATCAAAAATAATTTTCTTAATAATATAATCTGTTGCTTGTACTTAAGTAGTCATGTTCATCCAGGATAAAAATTTATTTTTCAAACAACTATGTTGTTAGCCGGACCCATATAATATAATACCATTATTAATGGATGATTATGATTATGAAATTTTACAACTTTATTAAAACTTCATTATGGATAAATAAGAAAGAAATTTTTATGATAAATTTATTGTTTTGAATCGTATTTTAAAATATTTTAATAATATCGAATAGATTATGACTTTGGTTTACTATACACTAAAAATTATTAAACTATAAATAAAGTGTTAGAGCTACAAGGGGGGTTACAATTTCTTTTGTGAAGTTCACCCATAAAATCAGAATCAACCAAGGGAGAATAGTTCCATGGGAAAATAAAAGTCCAAATCAACAAGTCATTCACATTAACAATATTGAATTACATATCAACCACATAATTGGAATCCATGTATTCATGTTTCATATAAAGGCATAAAAGATATGCATCATACAGACATTTGATCCATTCTTAAAAAAGTCTGCATGAGAAATTTCTAGACCCATTATTTAAATAATTCCTTTTAAGGTTACAGTCAAATTACTCACATAAAATGTTCTATACAAATAGACGGGTATACATAATTTCATAGATCATCACCCATAATTCTACATCACACATCATCTCATTTCTAATGTAGTGAAAAAAAAACTTCATGAAACATTAGTGATTACAAGAAACACATCCACCACATGATGTTCCTAGAACACCAGTGGTTGCGCTGCCACATTCACATTAATGAAAGTTTGTACTTGTGTAATCCACCAGACCTATTTCATGACGATAGGTTTCATTGACCATATAGTCAACTATAAAATCCCTATTTTATTATATCAATCATATCGTTATACAATGATAAAATTTTAATTGTGGATGCATCCTCTGTTTCTCTAGGAATAGTGATTTGGCTTTTATGTAATGTGGTCATATATTTATCAATGACTACCCCATTTCTTAACCTCCATGAAAAAAATAATGGCTATTGAATCTATTAGAAAGAAGCTATGTATTTTCTCACTATGTAACAACCCAAATACTTATAAAACTATATATTTTTAATCTATAATTATCTATTACACTTCATTATAAGTTTATATTGACATAACTAGAATTTATAGAAACCAATGAATTTATACTGATTGAATAGAAACGTGACCATATGAATAGTTACATGGACATTAGGAATAGTAATTGAGCCAATAGTAACTTGACCTCACCTAAGAGTGTATAACTAAACTTTTGCATCTTATAAATGTAATAGTTATATGTTTATATCATGGATTAAGTAAACAAATGTGTTGGAAATAATAAATTAAGTGTTTCTACTTTTGTAAATCATAAATATTTAACTACAATTTTATAAATAATATAATTATTTAAAATAAAATATATTTTCCTAAAATATATTCATAAATTATTATTTATGTTTTCTTATGTTATATGAATGATTATAAGACCTTAATTAATGTTTCAAAGTGTTTTAAATCATTTATTGTTTTAAAACTAGCATTTTCGAATAAATTAAAATTTTAATTAGAATCTAAATTTCTAGTATATAGAAAAATATTTTCCAATAATTGATATCATTTTTGAATTATAGACATCATAAAATAGTTATGGCTATTTTTTTTTATTTTTCTGAAACATAGGAATTTTTTGTGAATAGTGAAATACAATAATTTATGATATAATCTAAATGCATGATTTATTGATTCATAGATGAAATTAAGTTTATGTAAGACCAAAATAAAAAACTCATTCATTAATTTAGTATATTTTATGATAATTATAAAACTATTCATATTTTTTATCCAAATTATTATACTAATGAGTAAATTAATGAGAAAACACCCCTCTCCAACAATATAGATACCTCCCCTCAACAATTATTCCCCTCACACCTAAAAACCATGTAGATTTATAAATTTCTTCAAAAATCACTTCCCAAGCTTCCTCACCACATCCAAGGCCATATACTCTTACCAAATACCGAAAATCAAGGGCTTTATGTTGGTTCTCAAGGAGGCGAAATCAAGAGCTAAAAATAGTCTTTCATTTTCTTTTATTTTATTTTAACTTATTTTTCATTTATTATACTATATTCGACACTCAATATCAAAAAGGTATTAAAAACCATTATATTATATATTTTATAATTTTGTAATTTTTATGTAAAAAATTAATCATTATAGTTCATCTCTTCTACCTTTTATTCAAAAAATAAAAAACGTCGTCCATGATGTGTCAATTTACCGACATAGTGGTTGATCTTTTTTTTGTTTCTATTACCTTCGTAAATCACTATTATAAACCCGTTATTATTCTTAAATTAGAAATTGTTATAAATGGTATATTTTATATAATGTTCAGGATAATGTTCTTATACTTATTATTAATTAATTAGAAAAATGTGGTTTGTAATGAACAAAATTCTCCAAAATAAACCTACAATAATCAATAATGATTTACATAATGGTTCATATAAATAAAATATTAAAAAATTATATATAAAAGAATTTAATATTATTTATATTCATTAATGAAATTTATTTTTAATTCTTCTATATTTCTATCTTATGAGATGAAAATCAATAATAAACTAACAATGGAAACAATGAATTAAATGCACTTAAAATAATAATAAAAACAAAATATTATTAATACATGAGTGGAAATATTTAATTATAATATCATATAATTAATTATAAATGTTTATATGTTTATTTGATATGTTAATACTAATTTTTATACCATTATACATAAGGTTTAATCATGTTTTATTTAATACGAACCTGAGGTAAGAATAATATTAACACATTTTTATTATTTGGGTTTACTTTAAACGTCATTAATTTTGTTGTAATAAGACTATTTATAAAATAAATTTTGATTATATTATGTATTATTATGTGTATTTATATTTTATAAACACATTCAATTATTTTTAGAAACACTCACATCAAATATATGATATATAGAATAGAAATTCTCATTGAAAATCTGTTTTTAATTTTATTTTTTAAGGAATGATTAAAATGTTGCATGTATTCATGTTTCACGATTAATTTAAAATACCTGCGAATTATTTATAATAATGTGTGGGATCCATATCTCCCACCAATGCATTTGATATGTTTATGTTGTAGGATGATAGTATGGTTACACAATGTGTAACTAAAATGGCCACACCATAAGGTAACCGTGAGGGTTACGTTGTAAGGTAGCCATGATGGTTACATTATAAGGTAGTTGTGAGGGTCACAAATCATATTTTAGTCACTATGGTTCTAATAATATGTAACAAATTCCCCAATTTTCCTTTATTGTATATTTTTTTTAATGTTTTACTAATATATAATGTTTTTCTAAAGTAAGTATATGATACTTATTGGGTGAGAAGTATGTATTTGTTAAAATGATTTCATAATATTATAAGTATTAAAGAGATAATGTTTTCATTACATATATTTATATCCTTTATAAACATTTAGGTTCTGAAATTATTTTTCAAATTGTTTTCTTGAGGTTTTATGGATTTTTAAGAGAAAAAGATAATATAAGATGATTGTAGTGAGGAAATTCCATCAATATATTTCATGTTTTCTATAAATACAACTATATTAATAGTAAATTTTATTTTTTTAGTATTTCCTAATTCCTATGATTTTGGTGTGATATTTATGAATAATTTCATATTTTTCATAAACTCTAAAAAAAGATCTTTGCGAATGTAAATATTTGAATAATAAATGAAATTAAAATATTATTTAATTTTTATTGTTTGGAAATTATACATAGATTGTTTCATCAATGGTGGATTTGATATGATGATGGAATATTCATTACATTAATAATATGGTGCAAAATTTCCACCCAGATAATACAATTGAGTAGTAGTTTACCATAATTCAATAAAAAGATGGTGTGTATTGTCATGTGCTTATAAGAACAATGCATATTCCAAAATAGTGGGTCATTGAAATTTATATAATTAATCCTAAAATAGAATATTAATATTCTATATATTACATTAAATGAGGTGAATGGTCAGGGAAGTGGAAGGCTTTTGAGAAATTTTTTATCCACCTAGGAATGTTTGTCTCATAGATTTATTTCGAAGTGTTGGAATACCACACACTAAGACACCTAATTTTATTCAAAGGTCAAAATTTTTTGTCTTCAACCATGTTCATATATCATTGGATCTAGAGCACCTCCTTAATAGGTAAATGTTGTTTTTCATTATTCATGACAATATTGTTGATGGCCATCTCTTGGTCACACTATAGAATCATTATAGGAGAATGTATTTCTAGTTAGATCCCATCAATTCATCTCAACGTACCTATATACTATTCATTTGGACATACATGTTAAATCAAGGTAGGAGGAAATTATAGTTTTCCAAAATTAAGAATGAATATAAGAATTATATCCATTATTATTTTTAATAATGATTATACACATGATGAACCTCAGTTCTATATCATTATAATGTGTAAATTCTAATAAAATTTATATATAAAAGCCTCATTGAAATTTTAGAGTTCCTTGATTCCCTGACTACCCATGTTTATGGGTATTGAACAATATTTCCAGGAAATAGTGGCCTGAAAATTCCCATCAATTCATATAATCAAAATAATGATTTTACCATTCTTTTTTTCAACTTAATGAAAGTATAAATCTATTTGTACACTCTCGAATAATATAAATATGTTGAACATATATCAATACTATAAATGAACAATTCTCCATGATTGTTACATAGTCATTCATTCCCAAATTTCCATACTGTCCAAAATTCTGTAATATATATTCTCAATGTGATTACTTTAGATTTCCCCCCATAATTTATGAAGAACTAGAATTCAACATGTGGAAATCATCTCATGGCACCGAGTGATGAAGGAGTATTATTATTCATAAAATTAAAATTACACTTCTATAAATAATGAAAAATTATATCCAAATGATGGATTTCGAAGAAGTATTTTCATAATTTTTTTCGAAACACCTTTTATGGTCTTTAATTTCTTATCTTATAATTCCTCAAATTGGATAATATCATTTCCGTACAACATGTGTGGGGTTTCAAAAAAATTATTCTCATTTTTATCAATTATAATTAATATAATTTATGAGATCAATAATATACCTAGTCATTTAGTCTTTATCTAAGGAAAATTGAAACCTTTAAATGAGATCCCCTTGATAAAATTCTTTGAGAATCTAAAAAAGTATTTTGGGCCCATTGAAAATAATAAAACTTTTATCAGTCATATAAAAATTTCATATCATATTACTGATCCCACTAAAGAATCAGCGACACTCTTGGAAACCCACTACAAACTCCAAATTTATTTTATCAAATCCATTTTTTTTATATATTTAAATATTCATTTTTGTCATTTGGTTTTTTCATGAAATCATTATTTGAAATTGATATTGTGAATAACAAATTCTTAATATTTCTTCACGACATAAATCTAAACTAATAGAGAGATATGATATTTCTAATGAATTCACCAAGAATTAAATGCAATTTATTACTAATAGTATTTGGTATGGTATTCCCAATTGAAATATTGATTATTTCTGTGATTTCAATAGTATTTTACATTCTATTTATCAGAGTAATGAAATGATAACAAATCCCATGAGGCATTATTTCTAGATGAATAATTAATTAACAAAATAATTTATTTTATAATGTATAATTTTATAGTGGATCATGATTGTAATGTTAGTAAATCATTCAACTCTAGAAAAAACTGTCAATATTGAAAAATAAAATATTAGATATGATTTCACATTTAAGAGGTGTAAAACATAAACCCTAGTTACAATGTACATTAATGTAGCATGAACATTTGTCAATAAAATAAGGGAATCTATAATTCTCATCATCAATGTAAAGTATTTGGAATAACTCAAAAATTTCATTAGCAATATCAAAATTATCATGGAAAAGATTTACATTGATATTTTTTGGTGTTTTGTACCTTATTAACATTCTTCTCCATTATAAATAATTTAAATTTCCATAAATTTGTATAATCATTTCGTTTCCATTTTTCATGTTACTGGTTCAACATAATACATTATTTATATAAGAGTATATCATCCAATATAGAGTATCTTGGAACCTCCTCCTATAAGGTTTTGTCATTTTCCACATGGATTAACATTTAAGAAAAAGGGAATCTATTGTAATGTAAATTTCATAATCCATCATTGGGAACTATGTATTTAACCACTAATTATAAATATTTTAATCTTTTTTTAAATTTCGGGCTATGTGTAGTGTTGGATTCCATAGAAACTCATCCTCGATCCTTCTTTTACAATTTCCCTACACCAATGAATAGTCATAAAACCATTATTAAATTCAAAGGTCATTGGAGATGAACTCATGGTATTTGGTATAACAGTAAAAAGAAGTGAATTGTGATCCGTGTTAAACAGTGGAAAAGAGTATTTAAAAATACAGAATACAGTGTTACTATCTTCAATATTCTAGAATCACCTATCAGTCCAGAAGGAAAATTTATTATATGAAATAAAATAGAATTTGGATAAAAATATCTTATTTGGTATTAGGAACAAATTGAAACATCAAATTAGAAACGAATTCCGAGACTGAATGATCATTCACTCAATATCTATCTATATATACCTACTCATAATGTAAGATGTTCTTACATAAATGTTTGAAAGTTTTATGATAGAACCATACGCATCAATAGATATGGAAATGTTCTATAAGTTCTATACATTTGAAAAATCTATACAAACTAATGCTTGAGGACCTAGATGGTTTCCAAGGAACCTACAGGTTGGATGTGAGAAATAAGGGATAATCTATGGTTTTTAAATATTATGGAATTAAAATTATAAAAGAATATATTAGGTTTACCAGGTATAATAATAAGACATTTTTTCAAGAAATGTAAATGTATATAGTCCTTGATAGTTTTTTCATTACTAATATAGTGAAATTTAAAAAAAATCCATTGTTGATGTGAATGTTCCCTTCCCCTTATGTGGGGTAGGTCCATATTTTCCAAATCACAAGGTGACTTTTTCTTTTTCTAGATACCATTATTTTCATTCTTCCAATAAGTGGATCTTCTTCCGTTAATAACTATCTTCTCAACAATGTATTCATATTAATGCTTCATTATTCTACATAGAGATTCAGAGATCATTAATTTTTCATCATTTTTGGCCTCATTAAAAAAACAATTCCCGATATAAAGAGATAAATTTTTTTGTATACCCCACACAAATTTATGGTTCCGTCTTGATTTTTTAATTTTCATCCTTCTCACCCTAGACATTACTAAATGTACCACCAAATGAACCACTTTGGAGATCCCCTATCACATCAAAAAAAATGTAGCGACTCCACTATCTTCAAGATAAAAAGTCCTCCACGAAATCCTCATGGTCTATCTTATATCATATTGTCACCCAATGGTATTTTGATAACATAATTAAGGGGTTTAATCTACAGGGTCATTAATTCTCGCCCATAATCCATATTAAGACCATTATTAATAATATTCACGCCTGGTTGGTCATTCACCTTATGATCATCAAAACTATCATGTGTTTAAAACAAAACATACATTGATTCAACCTTTTTAACATCAATATCATATGATTGAACCATTGGCGTGACATGAATTGGATTCTTTTCACAACCATCTTTAGGTTGTTAAATATTTTGTGGTTTTTCCCTAGATTCTTTTCTTCCCTAGTGACGAAATATATCAATAATGGTGTACTCTTTGTTTTTGTTGCAGTCACAATCCACTATTATTATTATTATCTTATATAATAGATAATTATCATTCATGGTGGATGAAAGATCATATATCTTATCCATACCCTTTTCCAACCTCTTGCGGAAAGACTCATAAGAAATCAACTTTATATTTAATATCATTAAACTCATAGATATCCTAAATTTAACCAAGGAAATTTCAATCTCGAGGGAATATATAGAAATAATTTTAATAAATATTAGTGAAACTATATAAAATTCTAGATACATTGTTTCATGGATAAGGTAGTCCATACAATGCATGATTAAAATTTTCATTTCTCGATTAAAAATATGGAATAAATGTGGATTAAAATTTAATTATTATTATTAATAAATATATTTTTTATTAAAAATTTATAGATTATTTTACTAATAAAATTCAGGAATTTATTTGGTGGTTATAAAATGAAATTCACTGATTTTTAGAGGTGGTAGTCTACCAAACAGACGAATAAAATATTCATTTTTTCTCGAGTATATAGTGGGAAAGTTGGTTTAAATTTATTACTCTATCATAATAAAATAAATTTTTGAAATAAAATAATATGTAATTATATAGGAATTTGATAATAAAAATAGATAATGTAAGATAGAATGAAAATAAATTAAAGAAAAACATCTAGTACTCACATTGAATTCAATGTGTTTTCTATAAGGACTCAATGGAAATGAAAGTATTTGTAAAATTCTATGTAAATATAGGAGCAAGGAAAAGGAATATAATTTTAAATAAAAAAACATATTTTTATGATGAAATCTAATTCTTTGAGTATACTATAATTGGTGGTGAGAGGGCCCTTTTTTAATCATTGATAATAAATTATTGGTTAATATTTTTTTTTAATATAAATTGAGCCCATATTTCACATGTCGGTAAGAATCTAAATTGGAGAATAAAATAATTTATCATGAAATAAATTTTATAATCAAACAACCATTAATTTATAAATATATTATCAATATTCTTCTCAGTCTTTTACTCATAAAATGTTTTGTTTTAGCATTATTTATTTCATTATGGTAACTAATTTTGATCTAATAAATTATTTTTATTTACTAAAATGAATTTGGAAGTTATTACATAATTTAGGCCTCATGATTCATAATATTAAATCCATTTTATTAGATGAATTTATGATTTCATAGAAAATCATATTTGAAAATATCACATGTAATGCATGAATACATGTTTTGAGAATAATTTTTATGAATTTATACATTTTGTTTAAGATAAAATTATAAATTTAATCTATATTAATATTATAATACTTTTGTTAAATAATTAAAAAATTTAATGTTACTTTTAAACAAACCTAATATACATTCTATGAAAATAATATTTAATTAATAGAAAAGACCATATATATATTTTATTGGAAAATATTACATAAGTCCAAATAATATTAATCATAGATTTTAACAATTTTAAATAATTAGTTGTGAAATGTATAGTTATACTTTTTAATTACATATATGATCAATTAAGAGTCCTACAAAAAAACATATTTCTAATATAAATATAAAATTTTCATTTTTGTAAAAAAAACATTATCAGTATTCTCCTAAAAATAAACTATTAAAAAACAACTAAAAAATTCAATTATAAAATTATTTTTTGTGTTGAAAAATAATGTCATTTTGGAGAAATTAAAATTATATAATATAAAAATTTATATTTTAAATTAAACAAATATAAATATAGAATTATTTTATAGAAATTTTACGTTTTGAAACATTTTGTTTTATTTATAATATATTATGCGAACACCTGAACTAATGTATATTATATTATTTCATATTCTGAAATTTCATATATTACCAAAATATATTTATAAAATTTTTACAAATAGTATGTTGTGAAAAAATTCACAATTTATTTAGAAAAATAGTTATTTGAGAAGGAAATTTAATTTAATATTAACAAAATTTAATTATTATTATTCTAAAAATAATTAGTTTTTAGTTTTTTAGTATCATTTAATCTATGTGATGTTTTATTATTATTATATTTTAATAAATAATTTCCATCTAATACATTGCAAATCGTTTTAGTTCAGTGTTGCTTGTGAAACAAGTTAATGCTAAAAAAAATTAATTAATGTTAAAGGTATTCCAAAATATGGTGGTGTTAAATCACCACCCAATAAAAAAATTGAATCGTCATAATTTTAAATAAAATTTTATATTCGAAAACATTAGGGTATCAACAAGAAATTAAAGATATATATTCCACTATGTTATCCAAATCACCATCTCTTGTATGACATAGAAAATGATTATCTAAAATTTGATTCTTTAGGTGGACTTTGGGATATACCATTATGAACATCATTTCCATGATCCCTCTTCCAAATAATATACAACAATTTTTTTGATAATTAGCAATCAAATTACAAAATTGAATATAAGAATATAAAAACACAATCATAAGATATTTTCTCTAAAGACATCGTCATGTCAACTAATGACATTTAAATTCTACTATTTCACTTGTGGTTCATCCAATAAATATCCTAGATTAAACGAGGATACATTAACTTTTTTGCAATTATACATATTAAAATAATACATCATAGTAATTTGGAATTAAATCATTCATTTTTTTTCTAAAATTTAAATGTGATTAAATAAAGAATATCCCCAGTCACTTTCAAACCAACTGTGTAGTTAGTCCCCTATTCATACACTATGTGAATAATGAGTCAAAACCCTATAGATTTTTTATGCTTACTAACCCTATGTATATGAAGGCTAGATCTTTAATCCACTTTTATTATGTATACAATGTTGATATTTCGAGGAGAACCACTAAATCTATACATAACTAAACTTTCAGGATGTCATCATAAACATAGAAATATCCTCTAGAATAATCACTATGGTTTTAATTTAATTAATCACATCGTATTTCCCAAAAATAACTATATTATTCCTAAAAATAACTAAACTCTAATATGACACCAACAATATTGATCTTTACATAACACATATTTAATATTAATAATTTTAAAAAATAAAAAATTACATCAAAAAAATAATAATCTCATATTACAATGATTGGACGGTTTACTATGATTGATGACTAAAATTTAATTTTACCATTTTTGTCAAAATTACACCATAAATGAGTCTAAATAGACTCCTTGAATAATTATTTTATGATATAATATTCTTTATAACAGACAAACATTTAATTATAATAAATGTGTTAGCTTATACGATTAGTAAGAGTTAACATTAAGGATATCTATTGAATATCTTTAGTAAGAATAAGATGGGTAAAATGGTATAATCAATATACATAAGAAAATTATTCCAAAAAAATAATAAATAATACATTATAGAATGAGCCTTAGGATTATAGAATACATGAATAAAAAAATGCATAGAAACAATAATCAATAAACATGATCAATTCGAGAATAACCTAAAAATTAGAATAATCATAGACAAGTAATACCTTTAAAATATTTCCAAATATTATAAAACGGAATAATTGCATTCATGAGACACAAAATAAATGTGCACACTTTTGGTTAAATAAAATGTACTCATATTAATACATCTCTCATGTGGTACAAATTTTTAACCAATGCATTTGAAGATGATGTACGGACCCAAAATTAATCATCCATACACATGACTGAAACTTTTAAATCAATCACCTCTCACTTAATAATGCACACATATAAAAAAATTAATATCCAAGAACATTCAACTTAAAATCATGTACTTTTTATAGCATAATTATCCCATGGAATGAAAATGGGGTTCTTATATTTTCAAATTCAACAACATGATGATATCATTACTAATAATTATATGATAAACAAAGGGAAAATAAATTTATATCCAATGAAAATCAATAATGTTCTTGGTAAATACAACGTAATCACGATAATAAATTAAATTTCCATTATAATGAATAGATAAATGGTATAAATATGGTATAATAATTCCCCTACTCAATAGATTCATGTAATCCAGTTTAAAACTCATTAATCATATGAATGTATTATTGTGTGTTTATAAAGGGATAAAAATGGAAGATATCCTGTATTTATAATATGTGAATGATTTGGAATGAAAAATAGAATTATGCATCATTCATCAAAGTTAGAGGGGAATTACATAGATTATAAAGTGAAAAAATGTGGATGGTGTTATTTTAGTAATTTACTTCATCTAATTTAAAATATGTTAATTAATAGAGACATTTATGATAAAATTCATGTTAATTTACCAAATTTCATTTAGAATAATAAATAACTAGGACCTTCTGAAAACATGTATTAAAACCTAAATATTTCATTCAACATGGATATAATGGATTTATTGTTGAAATTATTTAAATGTATAAATGATTATTCATTTAAAATATCAAATGCTGCATAAATATGTGTTCATAAGGAAAAACATTCAAAAAAGATTTTTGAAGATACCAATAAGAAGATGATGTTTTGAGTCAGTTTCAAAATTTATTTTCAAAATGGTAAATTAAAAAACATTATGATACAATTATCCTTAAACAAAACTCTACTATATTTATTAAATGTAAATAAATGTTATCAAATTTAATGTGTGAGGGAATATAAAAAATTGATTTTAATGGACAGAAAGCCATTTTAATGTTCTGAAATATCATTAATGAAAATATACATAAAAAAAAGTGTTAGAGAACATTATTTTCAAAATATTATAATTAAAATATTGATAACATATTATATATCCATAATTTTTATTCAAATTATAAAGGATAATTTTTTTGGGAAATTACATTGTTGACAAAGAGGGGAATGTTTCATTAAAGATAATGGGAATTAATATCACTATGAGAAACAATTTGGAAATTAATTTTTTTATCCTTATAAAATAAATGAATTAAAATTAAATTGTAAATATAGAGGAATAGAATTAACATTGAAATAAAATCATTAGGTGTAATAAAAAATATAGGAAGATATAAGTTTAACAGGAATAATTACAACTCAATGAAGGGATTTGAGTTAACAAAAACCCCATATAACATTGTTTCTCTTTGAATCAATAGAAATTAAAGAGAGGAAGTTATATGGCTCGTAAAACCCATTTAGTTAAATAAATATGTTAAAATCAATTTTGAATACATTATATAATCTATTATATTGAAAACATCGATTTTAATAGAGAGGTAAAATTTTGAGGCAATATTATCTTACCTTAACTTCCAACATTAATCAATGCACTTGAATCAAATATTAAACAAAAATATCAATAAGAATCAACTATTTCTTAACCTTATTCATATATATATATATATATATAATTTTTAATCGTTACTTATATTTATTCAATATAATTATATGATTTGGTTATTATCTATTATAAATAGTGGTTTTGTGTAATCTTGATAGTTTTGAACTAGTTTCATGATAATGTTATTATTCTCTATTATTCCCAAAAATATTACTATCCCTAGATCACTAAATATAATCGAATTAAATATTAATAATATATATAAATTTATAGTTTCATTCAATGTCATTTTTAATAGTTTTTGTAGAAAATTTTAAGAAAAAAAATCTTTAGGGAATTTTTTACAAACAAAGGGTGGTATCATAATAATTTTTTTTTAATATTAATGGTAGAGTTAATGAAAAAAATAAAATATTTATTTTATTATTTGTATCATATATAATGATTAATTATTTACACATATTCATTATTCATATTATTTATTACCATTGTTCGTGTATGAGGTTAAAATGTCCCAAACAACAATATACCATAATTATTAGATGAATATGATGATATGGGCTTATTTTAGAATAAATCACTATTAGAGATTCATAAAGTTATTATTTATGTAATTAGAAGTTTTTTAAACCTATCTTATGATATTTTAAATAATAGGAATGAATTTTTATGAGAAATAAGAGGCATTTTTTCATTGAGGTAGTGGGGTGCACAATGCATGGTTTACATTTTAATTTCACAATGAATTATTGGTAAATAAGGTCTATTATAATATGTGTATTTTTAATAACAATTATATTGTATATTTAAAATTTATTAATCAATTACACCATTATAATAAAATAATATATGAAATGCTGAAAGAAATTGAATTTTTCATTTTATTGAGGTAGTAGTCCACAGAACACATTATCAAAAGTTGCAATCTTCAAAATAAAAAATCGGATTTGTGGTTAATTTTTATTCTCACGGCATAATAAAATAATGTACAAATACAATATTCTTGTAATTTTATACAAATTAAGAAATAATATTTGTAAAATTAATATATTAATTTTTTTTGGAAAAACAAAGTACCTTGAAGGAAATCATGACATTTGCCTTGGATAATTCCAATGAAATGGTTGTCTTAATCCAATCTATATTGAACCGAGTTTGAAGACCCCAAATTATTATAGAATGAAATTATATAAGATAGTATATGTGAAATGAAACTCCAAGACTGGATGAAAATATAACACCGTGATAATTTATTATATATAAGTTTTTAAATTAAATCAATATCTTCAATATATTTCATTATTTGAAACAATGAGTTTAGCTTTCATTACACATAACATCGAGTTTAAATGAAATTTGAAAACATATTAAAATAATATTCTTTTATATAATTATTATCATCTAGAATATGGAATGGTGTGTATGAATATTATTAACTAAATTAGAAAAATTATGGTTATCTATTGATTATAAATAAAATAGGAATCATTTAAAGATAAAAAAATACATTCTAAATGATATAATTTTTATAAAATAATGTTTAGTCACTCATTGCACACATAATTCAGAACTAATTTTTAAAATTTTTCAAAAATTTAGTTGAAAAAATAATTTTTTTTCATATTATAATATCAATAAAACATAGGGTTAATTTTTGGTAATTTAATGAAACTTTTTATTTTTTGATCAATATGTAAAAAATAATCTAATTATATTGTAAACTATAATTTTATTTAAATATATAAAAATATTAATTTATAAAATTAATCATGTTTAAATGATTTTTTTTTTCAATTGTATATAAATTATTACATTATATGTCATTATAATAATTTTCATTTTCCCTTTTGATATAAAAACATTTTAAATTATTGAACAATTTCTGTTTCAAAGGCTACATTCTCATCATCCCTCTGAGATGAATTTTAAATTAAAATTTTCACTTATATGTTATTAATTTGGAAAAATTGTATTTAACATATGAATTCTAATATATTTATATTTTATAAGAATATTAAGTTAAATTTATCCTAATAGTTATCAAAGAAAATTAAAATTAATTATCGCAGTTAAAGTCAAAAGATGCATTTTAGTGTGTTACATGTGCATGTTTTAAAAATAATTTTCAACACACAAGTGATTTTTATTTGATATAATTTATGTTATTTTTAGAATAATAAAGTAAAAAATTATTTATTATTATTCATTTTAATTTTAATTTATTATTTAATGACATAGGTTAAGAAACTAATTATAGTGGGGGAAACTAATTTTTTAAAAAGGGAATAAACATAAAGTATATGGAATTACATTTAAAACCACATGTTATTTTTTGTTAGAGTTTTTTATGAAGCATATCATCGATATCATCGATTATTTATCAATTTTGGTTCCATATATTTTCATAGTGACATCCCATTACTTAATAATATTGGGTATTTAAAAAAATATCACCCCTCAAGGATAAATTAGAGCTCACTACCCTCAATTATTCACACCTCAAATGAAATTTATATATAACAAACCATAAAAAAATAACTTATAAAATTTCTTATACCCATCCTATATTATGTATTTACTTCAGAAATCCATGAATTGGAAGATTTTTTCTAATTATAAGGTTGTTTCATGAAGAATATGTGATGTTATTCGATAAGAATTTTAATTTTATTCCTCCATCCACCTCCTAATATTTTTAATAATCCATTATTGTATTTTAAAATCAGTTTCATCCTTACAAATATTGGATTTTATTTTAAGTTAATTACCTATATACATCTGTAATTCTATAAAATGGGTTATAGAAACATTATTCTAGTGTATGGTGGACCACCGCCTCAGGAACTAATGTCATTGTTTTTTCTATTACTACCACTAATGGTTGAGAATAACAATGGATCTAAAATATATGTATTGTTATTTAACAAATTTATATTTATTTATTCATTATATAATATATAACTTTTTAACTTTCTATTCATTAGGTGATATGAAAACATCACACTTCTGTATAGCGAAGTACCACCTCAAGAAGCGATGTATTTTATATTTCACTAATATTTTACATAGAAGGTGATCAAGATAAATTTAATAAATATATGTTATATAAATTAAATAAATATTATATTCATAAAATAATTATAATTTTCAAAATATTATATATATATATATATATCAATTTAATTCGTACCATTACACTCAAAGATGATAACATTATTTGTCTAGTTATGGACTACCACATTCACTAAGTAATGTGACTCTAATTTCAATAAAACAACACAAGGATGTTATATATATATATATATACAGTCATAAATAAATAGAATGGTAGTTGTGATTTTTTATCGATATAAAAATATAAAATATTATATACCATATTTCTATGATAGTCATTGAAAATTGGAAAGGTTACTGATGTGAACGCATGGCCTACCGTCTTCTAGATAGTAATGTACATAATTTTTCATACACTTATTTAATGATTGTTATTAAAAGGGTAATTTATTTATTCATATGATAATAATTTCATGATTATTATTATTGACATGATGGAACTATATAATATACACAATAAGAAAAACATTCTTAACAAAGCATAGATTATAAAACTATGTAATTAAAACTCGAATCAATGAAAATAATGAATGATTACCAAGAAAAAAATAAATAATATTTTATAATAAGAAAATATATAATATTATAAATATTAATTACTATTCTATTATAAGTTAATAACATGTTTATAACCACTATATTGTTGGGTAAATAATGGACAGACAAAATGAATCATGATGTAAGTGTCTTAATCTCAATTTCCCTTTATTATGGTATATTGTAATATTATGCAACAAATTAGTATTATTTGGTGAATATAGTAATCATATAATGTTTAATATCATTATATATTAATAATTCATGGTATTTTATGTTTCAATTTGAATTACTCCATCGTAATGGTTTTTATATAAAATTCATCATTTGGTATGGTATTTCATAACACGGTTTCATTTCATTGGGTTATATTACTTGTTTGTTTTCATTAAAATAATAATATTGTGTTTGTATTGAATTTTGATTATATAATGTTTTAACTACACTTATTTTATGTAGATTTAATTTTTATTCACGTACTCTATTAATTGGTTATCTCTAAATTCAATGATTTGATATGTGTTGTAGATTATTTTATAATATAATTCTAATCAAGAATGTTTTTTCATTGAATTTAAATTAAAGGATATTTTTTCCCACTAAATATGAAAAGAATTTAGTTTTCTTATCATATGGTTATTCATAATATTTTAATGTAATATTACCATGTCCACTTTTTTCTACTGAAAATGTTTGATAATTATTTTTAAGAAAATATGATTTCATTTATCTCATCGTTTAGAAATCTTTTTTGTTACAAAACAATATTTTTATTATTATAGATCATTTTTAAAAAAAAATCAAGAATAATTGCTAATAAATTTTTAAATTTTTTAACATTTCACTTGATTTTTAAATTAATCTTCGTTTTATTTTCAGAACAATTCATTTTATGAATTTACCAATAATTTGAAAGGAATATTTGTTTTAATGAACACGAGAAGAATATAATCTCCATTTTACATGAACACACGGTGGTTTAAATAATCAATTATATGTTTCTAATATTACATAAAATGAAATAAAAATTCAATTTTATTGATCGTTTAGTTTTACATTTTTTTCAAAATGTAATAGGTATTTCAATCAAGAATTTTTTTTACGGTTATTTTATTGTATTTCTATTTTTCAATTATGATCACAATGGTTAAATGTATTATTAATACCAGGTGTATTCTTTACTTGGATGTTCTATGATCATTTTGAAAAGTAATGTAATTGAAATTTACTTCCATGATTTATTTTATAGCCATTAAATTTCCCTTGAATTATTCACATTCAATTGAAATAAAATATCCCATAAAAATACATATTATTTATAATGAATATAGTTATTTCATATTCCATCTATAATTATTAAATACAACTTATTTAATTGAAATTATGATTTTATTTGGTAAAATGTCGATAAACAAGTATCTTGTTATCAATTTTTTAATTGATTGACAAGGAACATTGTTCATGAATGAAATTCATTATTATATATATATAAGTAATTATTTAGATATGAAGACATTATTGGGTCCCTGTTATAGATAACCCTTCAATTCCTCTATAGGTCTCATGAAATAATATGCTTGTCTAACCTTAGTTAATTTTTTTTCAAAAATTAGTTTTAATCATTATTGAGGATATAGATGATAATAGATGTTTTCATGATGCATTAGATTATAGAATCCCATATATTTTAATTAGGTTAAATAAAAATTCCGTTATTATTATCTAGTACATTTTTTAAATATATATTATATATAGATTCCTTTCATTTTCTATTATTAATTAAATGGATTTGGTGTTCAATTATTTAACTTTATATAATGATTATAATCGTTGAGATTCGAGCACTGATATTTTCATGTGATCGAATTCATTAATATTCCTTGATTAAATTAAAACAGTGTTTGGTTATTTAATATTACATATTGAATATGACTCTCAAATTTTGATTTATTCCACTATTCATAACCCTTACACAGATTTTGAGATCTACCTCATTTATTCCCTTCCTAAGGAATACAAAAATTATATCGTGATTAATATGAAAAGGTAATCTAGAAGGAATAATGTAACTATTGAAAAACAAATGTTATTATATGTGTATTGAAATGAATTTAAATAAAAAAGTATTCACATAGATTACAAATAATACTAAAATATTCATTCCATAGAGATAAAATTCTTTGTATCATATTCAAATGTAATAAATCAAACACAAACTTCTAGAAAATGGGTTAGAGGGTGCTATAGTTGGTCTCGAAAGAAGTGTAGAAGAATCCTTAGAAAATATATTTAAGAAAAATAGATTAGGGATCATAACCATATGATTGGTTTTGAGTATAATTAAATTAGGACATCCAAATGTTTTGTTAAGGTAGATATTATGTACTTTCATTGGTAAATACATCCATTCTGTGATACTACAAGTTGAAATGGTTTGGAATAGTTGTAACATTGGGTAATAACTCTGAAAAGTGGGAATTCTTCATGAACTGATCATCACAAAATATATGAAAGACGCCTTACTATGTACCTAGTTTGAAAATATTGAACGATAATCATAGGATAATTCTCATTTTCTTTATAAACCTTTATAAAGGATTTGAATAGATCATAAAAATGAATTATTTATGACAAACCTACCATGTTTGTCATTTAAAATAATATGTCATTATTTATATGTATCCTATAAATGATTATATTTTTTCCACTATGATAATTTTTCACACATTATACTTTTTTTCAGTCAATTGATGGAACCTAAATGAATCATGTTAAAATTGAACATGAAGTAAAATGTTATGACTATGAGAAACCAAATGGGATGCTGATAGGAGGGAAATATATAATGGTTATATATAATGAGTTATCATAAATTATTATTTAAAACCTATACCATAACATGCATCCAAGATCATCAAAATTGAGAAGGATGGAGTTCATTAAGAGATATAGTGATAGAATCCAAGAATAAAAGAAATCTTCATCTAAATCGTGTATGAAATAAGTATGTAAGAACACTTGAATATTCCTTAATGAAATGTTAAATTTCAATATTTGTGGAATAGAAATGCATAATGAAAATAATTTATATGAAAAAATAAAAGGTATGATGTATGGAAATTAATCTCATCTTATGGATGTGTTTATAGTTATATGTCTTAAATACGGAGAAACTATGAATTATCCAATTCAATTCCCTATATGGGAGGTTAATCTCTATAACAATTATGGGGATTTTTTAAAATATAACAGATAAAGTATTTATATATTGTTATTCAAAAATTAAATTGTAGAATTAGTATGTTAATGTTACTTTGGTTATGGAAGCATAAAGCATATAATTATTGTGTAAAACTTTAGAAGAATATATATATTCATTAAATTAAGAGTTATGTATAAAATCATGGTTTTAGAGGTTTATGTTTTATCATACATTAAATGACTTAAACACCCATGTTAGGTTTTATTTAAAGGTAGTATACCATGGTTAATGATATTTTTAGGAAACTTTGGAAAAAATATTGTTCTGTGTAAATTTTATTTGTGGATTACTTCATTTATATATAATATAAATATTCGTAATGTTATTGATAGTCCTTTTGGTTAGTATTCTCATTAATATCTTCTAATAATATTATTAATCACTGTGAAAAAATATGATATATTAAAAACTAGGAAAATGTTATTTAATGATTTATTTATTTCAAAGTTGTCCATCATGTTTTTTGGGAATATTATAGGAATTATATTAATTTAGTTTAGAAAAAGGAAAAAATATCACACCCTGCAGGGCTGTGGTGATTGAACCAATATGCAATGGATATTATGGTTTTATAACCAACTATTGTAATATGCGATGTCCTAGAAAATAGGCACTTATTTTTAGTTAAAAAATCGAAAAAAAATATTGTTGATGCACCACTGATGTGATATTTTAGGTTCATCGGTTAATTTATTATGTTGGATAACTTATGGTAACTGTATTTGTTTTAAAATTAGTTAGATATAAATATAAATACATGTCACCCATTTATGGATGTTATGATATGTTAATTTTTTATTTTATGGCATTACCATAAAAATTCATCATAGGATTTCAATTACATATATTAATGTTTGAATGGAAAATTAATAGAAGCAAAACAAATGGATGAAATATTTCTTATGAAATATTAACGTATTATGTAATTTTAATTCTTAATTATAATGGGCATAAAACAAATTACCCAACATTAGGAAAATGGGTATTTCAACCAAAAAATTATCTGATTACATTCATATCTGATTAATCATATAGTCTTTTAAGCCAGCATAGATTTATGTTTCTGAGGCCCTAAGCATCACATTGATTTCTCACATTATTATGATCAATGACCTCCATCACTCTTTATAAATATTATCGATTTTTTAAATGAAAATTTTTCTATTTTCTCCAGTTTTCTCTTATATAGAAACCCAGTAATTCCATATGACATTTCTATTTCCATTTCTCTCTTATTAAGAGTATGTTTTTCCATATCTTTTCATATTCACTATATCAAATGAATTAGTAGTTGTTTTTTGTGGACATGTGGTTGTTTAGAGAACCCCCTATTACTATTGTGTTGTTTTTATACACCACCACATATTTCATGGTCTCTGTCTTTTAGTATAATTTTAATTTATTTCATAGAAGTTTTCTTCCTTGTAGTTTTTTTATTATCTTGCAGAAGATCATTTTTTATTTCTCATCGTTTTTTAATTTGAAAAAATTCCTGATGAAATATTTAAAAATTAAAATAAACATGGAAGATATGTTCAGTTTTAGTTTTTTATTAGAAGTCAATCTTTATCTCTACTAAACATATTATATTTAATTCATTTATTTTATGCTTCAATTTTTTTTTACTAAATCATATTTTTTCAAAAAAATTAAATAAAAACCTATAAATATAAAAAATGTCAAATTCCATATAGTAAAACATTAATGTATGAAAAATCCTCATATGTGTGTCATACATACATAACAAATATAAACACATCCACATTCAAAATAACCTCAATCTCAGAGAACACATACATCTTTAAACCAATTCCACAATCATTAATATATACATATAAAAAATTTATATCAATAATCATTTCCCAATATACATCCACTTCATGATCTATGCTACATCTATCTGCCTCTATTGCATCTATTAAACTGAAAAAGACAACATCCACTTATCAACTATAAAAAAAGGATAAAAACCAAAATAAATACAGTATATCATAATTAGAGATGAAGAATTGATAAAATTTTATCATAGAAAGGAAAATAAAAACTGTCACGACTACCTTCTAAAAAATGTTATGGATCAGAACCATTATCCAATATCATATCATTGGTATCTTCCACGTAAAATGAAAACCAAAAAACATAGGAATTGAAATGTGAAAAATAAAAGACAATGAAATTATTTAGAATGATTCATATAATATTTTTTAAATTCCTAATAAAAAAGAATAATTTTTAATATAAAATAAATAATATATGATTACAAATACTTTGGGGACATAAATTTACTTATTTATGATAATATTATACACTTGAAACATTAAAAAAGGATAAGTACATATTCTAATTTATTTTTAAATAAATATGTGGATTTCCTGAAATTTACTATATAATTGTTTTTTAAAATTCTTAATTTTCCCAACATATTATATATTAAAACAATAATGTATCGGTGGTTTTCCAATGTTTTGAAATCAATATGTCGTCATTTTATATGGTTTTGAACCATTGAGGAATGTTTTTGTGTTCTAAAACACTAAAAATTTGATTAGAAACACAACATCAAACCCATAATTATGAATGTGGTGCTATGAGTTTCTATATTTCACAATTAAATATATGGTCATTTTACCCTAATTTTAAAGATATTTGACATCGTTTTCCTAGTTTTGACACCCCCATGCATGTTTATAATTGATTTTTTTTCCTTTCATAAGTTATTATTGATTCATCCTGACCACACCGCATGTTAGATTAACATGTTGTCTATGTGTACACATCAAAAATAACATATCAGTGGGTTTCTAATGAATTTTCACCAATATGTTTTATTTCTCTATGGTGATCACCATTCAATATCTATTTTAGTACCTTTAATCACTAATAATGTGTTAAAATACATAACAAGGAAAACATTATTCATAATTATGTATTTTTAGTACTAAAATTGTAAAATTAAATTGACGATCATTTTACACTGATTTTAGGGCTATCTGACATCTTTTTCCTTTTTCCACCCCAACAAAGAGTCGCATTTAATGGTATTTATACCTTTTAGAAGTGGTTTATTATTAATTTGATCACACCACACATAATATTGACATGTTTTTTATATAAACATAAAATATTACTGATTAGTTATTTTCTAACTATTCCTCATCAATGTGATGTCTTTTTTTTATGCTTTTGACTATCAGATGCACGTTTCATTGTTTAAAAAAAATAATATCATGTTTAATACCACAATCAAAAAACCATAATTAAGAATGATGTTTCAATAGTTAATACATTAAAAATTAAATATATGAACAATATAATATGATTTAAGGGAATATAGCACCATTTTCCTACATCTGACCAACCAAAACTAGTTTTTAAAGATTTTTTGACGTTAAAGAAGTTGTTACTAAGTCATTTTGATAGTGTTTTTTGTTTTGGTGATGTGTTTCCTATTAGTAAAAATAATACATAAATGATAAGTGGGTTTCCAATGATTTACTATCAACATGAGGTCATTTTATATGGTTTGATAGTTCCATGTATGTATTAGTGTTTTAAAATACTAAAAACAAATTTACGTTCATAACTGAAAAACATTCATTTTGGAATGACTTGTCGTCAGTTACTACAGTTAAAAATTAAATATATAGTTGATTCCCTTGTTTTTTGGGGAATTTTATGTAGTTTTCTAGGATTTGACCCCCCAACACTTGTTTTTAATGATTTATGTGCCCTTAAGAAGTGGTTACTGGGTCATTATGGCCACACCAAATGTTGTATTGATGTTTTTTCTATGCCTACACAAAAAAATAACTATTTGGTTTTTTCCAATGATTTCATGTCAATTTGAGGTTTTTTATATATGGGTTTGACTATTCTACACATTTTTTAGTGTTATAAAAATTAAAAAAACATTTACATACACAATACGAAGACCATAATTCAGAATGACATTTCATCCATTCCTACTTAAAAATTAAATATATCGGTGACTTCTATGGATTTCAGTTATAAGTGATGTTTTTATCATGGTTTTAACCCCCCCCCCCTCTCGAGATTGGTATTCAATGGTTTTTTAAATTTAAGAATTTTTTTATGTGTCATTTCGACCACACTGAATATCATATAGATGGTTTGTTTACTCGTACATGTCCAAAATAACTAAGTAATGGGTTTCAATTGATTTCATGTAAATTTGACATCATTTTCATTGGTTTTTAGTTTTCCACAAATTTATTAGTGTTTTCAAACACTTGATAACGTTTATGGACCCAATGGAAAAACCGTCATTCAAAATGATATATCATCATTTCCAAAAATTGAAAATTAAATATATAGTCATTTTCCATTTATTGTTGGAAATTTTGTTGAAATATTATAGGTCTTGACCCCCTAATACTTTTAAGGTTATATTGATTTAAGATGTGGTTACATATTCATTAAGAGAAAACCATGCAGTGGATTGATTTTGTTTTTATGGGTACATGTCAAAAATAACTCAACGGTTTTTGTCCAAAGTTTTCACATTAGTATGAGTTAATTTTCAATTATTTTGATTGTTCCATGCTTGTTTTAGTTTTCTAAAACACTAAAAATATGTTTAACACTGATAATAGGAAAAAAAATCATTCAGAATAATGTCTCCTTAATTCCTAAATTTCAAAATAATATATAACATAATTTTACGAGGATTTTAGGGAAATTCGATGTCATTTTCCATGTTTTGATCTCCCAATGCATGTTTTTAATGGTTTTTATACTATTAAGAGTTGGTTACTGAGTCATTCCGACCACACGACACATTGGATTAATTTTTTTTATATTCATACACATCAAAAATAACACAAAATTATTGAAAAAGGATTAAATGTCAATATGATGTCATTTTATATGGTTTTTAATGTTTCATGAATGTTTTAGTGTTTTAAGACACAAAAAACATTTTTTTGGACAAAACTAGAAAACTATCTTTGAGAATGATATTCCATCAATTCCTACCTTTCACAATTAAACATATTGTCACATTACCCTTAATTCAGGAAAATGGGAGATTTTTTGTGGGTTTTAAAAAATACATTTGTTTCAAATGGTTTATTTACCTATTGGAAGTGGCTATTGATTCATTCTAACTTCACTGCACATCAAAATTATGGGTTTACTATTCATGAACATCAAGAATAACTAAGTAGTGCTTTTATAATGATTTCAAGTCAAAATAATGCCTTTTTTATGTTTTTGACAATTTTGAACACAATTTTGTTTTTTAAAACACTAAAAATTCGTTTATGGCCGTAATAGAAAAACTGTAATTCCAACTCTCCTGTCATTAGATCATATATTAAAAAATTATTTCTAATGTTTTTATCTGAAGATTTTATGGAAATACAACATTATTTTCTTAGTTATGGACCACTAAATAATTTATTTTAAAGCATTGATATCATTGGAAAATTATTATTAGATCATCTCGAGTAAAGCACATATATAATGAAAATATTGGTTTCTTGTAAATATCATAAATAATTAAATTTAGTTTGTCCCATGATTTCACTAAAATACATGCTTGCTTGTTATTTTTATGATCATTAAATGTTTATTTTTGTGTTTTAAAACACTAAAAATATATTTATGGGAAATTAACGGAAACTGTTCAGATTGATGTGGTACCAATTCCATCCTTTCCAAAATAGATATGTAGTTTTTTATGATAATTTTTTGTAATAATTAAATACTTTTTATGAAATATCATTTTATAAAGAAAATAGTATTAATAATATTGATATTTTAGCACATCGTGCTTTGTGGTGCACTATTTCACACCAAATCTAGTCACACCTCCCATCATGCCTTTTCTATTCAATCCACACCTCATGAATGGTCTTCCACATACATAAAATTAATTCTTTACTCAAATTATCTGGGTTCTTGATGCTATTACATGAGGGTAACTAAAAAACAATCTATTCAATGTGTTTTTTTGTTACTAAATTTTGTTTAAACTCAAAATACATTATTTTTTGGTTCTTAAGTTAATTGTCATGTATTTCATGGGGAACAGATATTTTGTGGTGTTTTTTATAGTACAGTTTTATTTTGAATGTGTGTTATTTTTTGGGTAATTATTGGTGGGTTGTGTGATTTTTTAACTAATCATAATAATAATAAAAATATGGAGTAATATAGTGTGAATGATCACCATCTTTAATGATTCCTACCCAAGAATCATCCCTTAGATTTTGGCAGCATCACTGATATGCACCATGAACTCATCATATGGAACAATACTCTTGATGTAATTTACGCCCCATCCTTCTTAATGTGTTTATATTTTTATCCCTTCAATGGTTATCTTTATCTATTTTAAAGATAAATTAAATAATGATTAAAATAGAATTTTTATCTCGTGAAAATATTACATACATCCCTATAATGTTAACTCTTATATATCCCATATATGGAGGTGTGATGAATATCTCCAACCTCGAAGTTGAATCAGGTTGTGGGCTACTGAAGACATTTGAGGAAACATGAGGCTCTCTTGCAGTATCATGTACAACAGAATTGCTAGAATCCAACAACATGATAGTAGTAGTGGCATGCTTAGATATCCTTATTGGATAGAATCCCATTTTTTGTTCTCATAATTCAAGAATTTTAAATGGTTCGAGTATATAAAAATTTTAAAATGGATAAAATAATAGTTGTTTATAAAATAAATAAAAGCTTTAAGAATGTATATATTTACTCAATATATATCTATAAAAAATTGTAATATATTTTCATTACCAATTTATATATTCAATTATATATCTCTTTATTGTCTTTATTATCTTCATTATCATCATCATACATTTCTATGAGTCCTTCATTATCACTCTCTATTGCATGTTCTACTTTTTTGATAATATCGTGAAAAAATGGTTTAATGCTTTTAAGATTATGTGGTTCACTATCATGAATCCTTAGTTTATCATCCACACACATATAATACAAATCTATCAGTATTTAATGTACAACTAAAATCCAAAATTCATGTATTTCATCATCTATATAATGTACAATCATCACTAGTGATTCCAAGATAAATGAATAATTTTATTCAGTGACAACAATTTCTATCTAACAAGATAAGTAATCAGTAATGAAATGTAACGAATCAATCTTTATTCCCCCATCAATGATGAGCTAGTTGAATTTTAATAGGAGAGTGGAAAACATTCCATGATAGTTTAATTTAATTATTTCATTTAGAATCCTATAATATCCCACCACAAAAAATGTAAATACACAACTATTTATAGTTCTTATGTCTTCTCCATGATTAATTGAATGAAACCTAAAGCCACTAATATCGCATTAATCAAATCTATCAGCCCTACTTAAATCAAATTAATACAAAAACATAAAATCATTTTATATTTCATCTTACATTTCAACATTCATTATATAGAAAAAATATAATATGTCACATTTAACATATATAAAACAACTAGAAGCCAATAATATAAATATTAGTTTATAATTTCACGATAGGAGAACCATTCGAAAAGATACTTATTAATAGAGTTCGTAAATTCTATCTCTTTTCAAGATTTTCCCCTTACTCATAAAATAGTTTATAGTTGTAATTTTTTCAATAAATGGACCCACAAAAACACAACTGAGTAGAACATATCTATGCGCCTTTAGAAACTCTAATTCAATCACTATAACATTTTCCCCCATTTTAATTGGTCGTCCAATAGTATTAAATAATGATGATATATTTTCATAAGTATAATTAGAAGAGATGTCATCCACATGTCCATCATGGTTTAATCTAGTCTCAATCCCATCCAAATACTAAGATCATAAGTCCAATCACTCTCCTACTATGCCACCACCATCAATTTAGACTTCATTTTAAGATTAATTCCTCACATATGCATTCAAATAACCTATGTGCCTGATGAAAACAAATAATCATTTTCAAAATAAATTAATCAATGATTTTATAATATCAAATTCACCAATGAAAATAAATTAAATATCAATGTACAAATCAATTGGATACATCCATTAATTGTGTACCGATCCACCATGTTTAGCTTCATCAACTAAATGAAAAGTCAAATAAATCATGACTGTGAATAATTAATGGTTTAATAACATCTCTAAATGAAAATCATCTCAAAAACGTTTTTCTTAATCTTTTTTAATATTGGTTAGATTTATAATTTTTTAAAAAATTATCTCTTAAAAGGTCAAAAAAATAACTGGAAATATAATTACTTTTTCTAAATAATTATAACACAAACATAACAAGAATAACTTATCCCTAAAAATATGTGACTCATGAATTTTTTATCTATGTAAAAATCAATTATTTAAGTAAACACACCTTGATATGTTACTTGAATATCCATATTGAACATTTACATTCTGTAAATTTCAAGGAAAATGACTTTCTCATGATTTTTTTTAAATTATAGAAGAATACTTTCAATTCTCATTTTCCACAAACCATACTTCATATTTATTGAATCCAAATACTTATGGTAATTATGTGTATCATTCAAATTACCCTTCTAATTAATTATTATAATAATTTTAGTGCCACAAATTTTCTTCTCGATATGCATTTTGTCAATATTACGACCTATATAATTAATCTCCCAATAAGGTTGTTTGAAAAATATAATCCTTTTCATCCAATTTTTCTTCCAACTTATTTAGATACTATACTATGTACCACTTTCCCCCGATTGTTTAAACCGATGGAATTTTCAAATTCTTTTTTGAAATTCATTTATTTTCCAAATATTTGTGATGAAAATAACACCTTCTATGAGTATATTATTTAAATATGTTCATTGAATTTATTCTTATTAAACATAAATTTATGAGATGCATGAGGAAGTCGAATACAACATATAAAACAACATTTTATACTATGTGGTATTCATTTAGGTTCAAAATCAAAATTAAAAATTAGACAATACAATCAAATATGAGTGTTCTGACCATATAAATATCATAGGACAAGAAATTCACTGATTATCTATTTTAAAGAAGCATGAATTTTTAATATTTAGCTATCGAACCATCATATATTTTCATACCATCATCACATGATTAAAGAAATTCATTAACTAGAGGTTGAAGGAATACATAATTTTAATCTCTAATAATTTTCTCCTTATGATCAATAATTGATATAATGAAAGAAGTCTTCTTTATACCCATATATTCAGGATGATTATATGTGAAAAAAACAATATTCCCGATGTTATAATAAGTACATAAAGTAACAAATGGGTTAAAACCACCATAATCTAATCCCAAACGTACATTATATGGATCCAAATAAAAATATGGTCATAGTAAATAAAACATCTTACTTGATGCCGAAACTCTCGAATGTCTCATAAAGCTATAATTACTATCCTCATAATTCAACATCATGTCATATGCATTCTTAGATAACCTGAGTTATCATTAAAGGTGTGGTTTTAGAGGAATGTAACACAATACATTTAAAATATATTTCTTCTTTTGATTCTTCCAAGGGATGTATTGATTTAGACTATCAATTTTGTTTATTGACTTCCATCATCATGTATGACATCTTGTTAATTAATCATTATCAAACTCCTTTCATCCATAAAGAATTCAATAATTAACGAATGGTTATATCTTTGTATAATAAGGTAAAAAAAATTCATTCCATTCAAAATCTAATTGAATGATGAAGGGATCCACGATTCCCTAATTTCATCATTAGTTAACTACAAAATCGTGGCCTTTTCATTCTCATTAATTCTAAAAATACACTTGATATGATATAACCTTAGTAAAAAAGACATCATGGAATACATGGACACCCTCCATAAAGTTCTTGTTCTCAATCTTAAACATATTCATAAAAATAATTTTGGGTCTATATTGTTCTTAAAATGATTAGATTGCTCAGGATCAACTAAATATTCTCTAGGTCTATTAAAACCTTCGAAACTATATTCTATAAAACCCAACGCATATGTTAAAAAAATTTGAATTTTAATCTCCTATTTTGGGTCACTTTTTATTTTTATCGACAATAATTTTAATTATATTTACTTTCGATAACATTTATTCACTATTCCAAATCCAACATTCATATAAAGGAAAATACTATTTCAATATCAATTTCTCAAAAACATAGTTTCTAATGAACCGTCTCTTGATTTTATAATAAGGAAATGGAAACGTTATTATACCATCCATGGATCAGTTTTTAGTTGCATTTTAAAAAATTCATTAAATCCCTTCACATACCGATGTTTGTTTCGAGGTAAATTAATCCAACATTTATCCATATGTATTGGATTGTATTATTCTTGTACATTCAAATATAAGGATATAAATCTTAAATGAAATAGTTACAATGAAAAATAAATTAGGATCTATATGGGTGTGAATAAGTCTAAATATAATGGTATTTGAAGTTAGATACATGAATGAAATAATTAATATTTAATTATGGTTGTTTGAAAAATAGATTCTACATTAAAGGCAATAATAATGTATCAGTTTTTTATATTTTAAGTGTAGATGATATTACTATTATTGTAGGAAATTGTATTGGTGTATTCAACCCTAATGTTGTAACTATATAGGGTACATTACAATGAAAAATTAGCTACATTAATTATTGTCCGAACCATTTTCCAGGGTCTAACTAAGCACATGAGCCCCAAATTTAAAACTATGAATGCAAAGTATACTTTATTTGGATTTAACACACAATTGGACAACTAAAACTGATAAAAATGGATGAATTTGGTTATTATATGTTCTTATAACTCATTCTAAAAATTAATGTTATTTTATATGTGAACCTAATTTTAATGAAAGTATAGTCATCCCATCCCATGTTATAAAATAGAGTCCATACATAAATTTTCTCACAAGAATATAGTTAATAATTCAACATAAATTATCACCTCCACCTCTATAAACTCTTTCAAAAACATCCTCTTCTCTTTAATTGGGAACAATAATGAATATAAAAACCCCTTTTGGAAATCAACATGCCATAGACATTAAAATTACAAAATATATCAATGGGAATGGTATGTGGTTAATTTTTTTGAATATTCATAAAATGTTCTATTTTTCAATTCGAATACACTTTGAGAAACCTCTTTGTAAAATTTACATTGAAATCTAAAATATTCAATCATCACAAAAGTCACTATATTCATTGTAACCCAACATTTTTTCTTAAAAATCCACTCAGAAAAATGTGAATATTTATTTTCCATAAAAAATTATTTTATGGACCAAAAAACATATAAGGTCATCAAATCATGAAATAAACTACATTGTAGTATATTATCAAATGTTATGTTTCATGGTACTTTAAAAATAAATTTAAAATAAATGTTTTCTTATAAAAATAATTTTTATTTGAAGTAATTGAATTTAAACATGGTTTAAATTTAAAATTGATTTATATATACATATAATAATTTCATTTGAAATCTAAAACCATGTTTAAAGAAGCATAAAATCCTTGTTATTGTATTCAATGAACTATGAAATAGAAAAAACCATCATATGAACTTTCACATAAAAAAAGTGAGACACGAAATCACCAAAACAAGCACAAAGAAGCCTTAAGAGACAATGATGAACACTAAAATCCCAAATAACCCATGTTAAAATTTATTTATAAAACAACATGGTCATCAACACCACTCATTTGTTTGAATGAGTGGGAGAAAATTAAAATTAGGGTAAAAGATGAGGTTTGGAGGGATTTATTGGGAATAATATCTTAGAATACATCTGAAAATCTATTTAGAGCCCATGCAAGTAATACAATAGAGAGAATATGTCTTCCTAGTGTATATGGGTTTAATGGGTGGGGATTTGAGTTTCTGAAGAGGGAAAACGAGCTTGGGAGAGAGAGGTCAGAGGGGGTCAGTATCGCCACTCAGCAGGGGAACTACTGGGGATCGGGAAGTTTGAGGTCGGTCTGCATCGATTCTGGGAGTAGGGTGTTCATAGAGGGTTTTGGGGTCCCAGGACACCTCTTAGGATTGAGGAGGTAGTTCAGATGGGGGTGGGGTTCCATGATGTCACTTAGAATAAAGAGGTTGGAGTGGGGGTTCTTATTTCGGGGTTGCGTTGGGGAGGGGAGATGAGTAGGTTGGGGGAAGAGGAGGGTAGAGGTTGACTTCATAAAGAGGGAGTATAGGAGCGGGGTGATTTTTTTAATTACCATAATCTCAATAGTTAATGATGATAATTATGAATATAAAAAAATAAAGTAGTGGTTTGAAAAAACTTAGGTGATATTATTATTTTAAACGAATTTTTTATTAGAGTTTACTAGAACCGTCTCTGACCAGTTCTACTTCTTTAGTTTATGTGGGGTTTTAAAAAATTGATTTTCAAATATAAAACCCTTTATTACTAATATATTGTTAAACTTATGTAGATGAAATATATTTATGTTGTGAATAATGTTACCCCTATAAATACTAAAATAGTAATATTATATTGAATAGTGTTTGTGAAAAAATAACATTATTAAAAGAAAACATAACTCCCTTATAATTTATGATATGAATATTTTAAAATAAATTTTTTAACTTCATAAAATTTCATTAGATGGAATACTATGTATATATTTCATTACAATAAACATGGCGTTTAACATATATTACAAACAACATCGAGTTTCTGAATTTAAACAAAATGTTAAATGTTATTAATATATTATTAATCTATATTATAGTTATTAGATATATTCAGGAATGTAAGATACAAATTAAATTCAGTAAATTATGATTTTTTATCACTTAATTATACATAAAATATGAATCATCTAATAGAAAAAGAAATATTCTTGAAATAATATATTTTACCTAAAGGACAGTTTAGTCTCTCTTTTAAAATATAATTTAAAATTAATTTTATAAATTTATACAATAATTATTTGAAAATATAAAATTCTTTTTTAAAATCATAATATTCAATTTTTTTTAGAGTTATGTTTCTTGGATTCTTTCTGAATGTTTTCATTTTTGGATGATTAGTGAAAAATACTTATTTCAAGTTAAAAACATGTTTTTCGTTTAAATAATTTAAAATTTTAAATTATTATTGAATTTTTCAAACGTAAAATGACTACAATTTTATTTCAATTATTCTAATTCTTATAATTATAATAATAATTATTATTATATAGATAAAAACATTGAAAAAATTTGTGAATTTTCTCTTTAAAAAAACACGGTTTCTCATTATGTCTTATTGATTAATTTAAAATTTAAAATTAATAATTATATAAATTTAATTTCAAAAAATATTATTTATATTTGGAATATTCATAATTAATATTTTTTAATAATTTCAGATTAATTTTTTTCATAAAGATATGTAATGTTATAAAAATATAATTACCATAATTATGGTTAAAAGTGACATTTTTCTATAGTTATTACACTTATGTTAAAATTAATCTTCCACAAAATTAAGATTTTTATTTCATAAAATTTATTTATTATTTATAATCATTAGGTACATATTATATAATAATATTCATTTTATTTTAGGATTAATTATTTATATACCTATGATAAAAAACAATTTACCATTGTGGAAAAAACTGGTAAAAAGTTAGTAAAAATAAATTATAAGAAATGAAATTACTAAAATATATGTTATTTTGTGTATATCTAGTTTTTAGTGAACATATATTTCTTTACCTCATTTATTTATATATTTTTGGCTACATACGGTGATATTGACTTCCCATTATTGAATACATTGGGGTATTTACAAAAAATCAACTCCTCTGCTATTATAAAAAGGCATCCACTCCCCTCACTTCTTCAAATGTATAAATACAATTGGATCATAAAAACCATACCCAAAAAACATAACTAAATTCACAATTCATTAAAAATAACTTCTTTTGGTTATAAATACATCCTTGGAAGTATTTGGTTCAAGTCTAAGGGATTTTGGCAATGAATAGGTAATATTTCCAATGATTGTTTTCATTTTATCTATTCTTCAACCTCTTAAAAATATTTTTAAACCATGAGGATATAGTAAAATAAATATATTATATAAACATATATGTTGTTTAATTTTTTTCATGACCTAAATCCATCCACACTTCAGTCAAATTGGTTTTGAAATCATTATTTGTGTGTGTGGTGGACTACCACTTCGTAAATCGATATCTTTTTTTACATTACCACCTATCCCGGTCAGGTATGATGATGGGTGTAATTTAAATATTTTATATTTATATATAATTATAAATATTTATTCATTATATCATATATTCAGTTTTTTTACTTTTAATTCTATAGGGTATATGATAATGTCGGACTTGTGTATATCGGACTACCTCCTCATGAAGCGATGTGATTCGTCTTTCACTGAAGCATTATGTCAAGGTGATAGTGGTAATGTAAATATATATATATATGGAATATTCAATGAATAAATATAATATTCATGAAATAATTATAATTTTTAATTAGAATATATATTTTTATATAATTTTATTTCATACATGTTCACCCACATAAAGATGACAACAATGTTCTTATATGTATGTACTAACACCTTTAGGAATCGATGTGACTCTATTTTCTTCACCATACCACATGGATGATATATATATATATATATGTATAAATAAATAATTATAGTTATAGTTATTATTTTATGATCCTTTGGTAATGATAACATATTACAAACCTTTTTTCTATAATGATCATTGAAAAATGGTAATGATACCCATGTGTATGAACGACTTTTCATCATCATGATCATATTGTACTTAATTTTTCAAAAGAATCATTTATGATTACCATTAAAAGAATAATTGATGTTTGAATATTAAAATTATCCTTTTTATATCCTAACTGTAACGTCCCGGACCCTGGTGCCACGCAACGGGTGCCCTGAGCCCGGTTCGCCACATGACCTCAAGCGCATTTCCCCAAACGCCATAGGCTGCCGACTAGCAGCGAGGGGCCAGGTCTGATAGTGGGGAAACTATGCCCTCATTTTTCAAATTGTAGCGCAGCGGGATTTAAATAAAACATACAACAACAGCGGAAGCTATAAACCATACACAAATAAAGTAAACTACAGTAGTGGATATAACCAACAATAGATAAATGATGATGCTAAATGTTTCAAGTTCTAAGAAAACATCCAGAACATGTTATTCATCAATATAGTACAATAATTTTAGAGTACAAAAAAACAAAGAAAAATAGCTGGCAGTGGCATCACGAGCCTAGGCCCGGTCCCATGCCCGCCTACTCCTCTACAACATTCAAGTACATGTATATAGACTTATGCCCCTATCTACACCTGTAGCAGCGTAGTCTGTTTGGGACGAAAAGCGTGACCCAAACACGGCGTGAGAAATATATCTTAGTAGGCACCCACCAAAGGTTCGTTCCAAACTGCTTGCTAAAATGCAACAATAGTGTGCAGTGGTAAAATACAGTAAAGTAAGCAGTACTCAAAAGAAAAACTACCAGCTATATTGCCATTTTTTATATTCATTTAATACATTTAATATAAGAAATCACCATAGTGCATTTCAAAGTAAACAACTAGTGTCCTTAGACACGTAAAATCCTACCCTCGGGTAACGAGTATCCAACACAAGAATCTGCCCCCAGGAATAACAGAGTTTTCCCTCAGGCATAGGTATTGTCGCCCACCGGAACAGAATCAACTGCCCACTGGCTCGAAAGAAGTTCCCCTTAGGCCGAAATAACTACTTCCCACTAGCTAAATAGTACATTGCCCACAGGCTAATCACAACAATGCCCTCAGGCTAAACAGGTAACCGGGCCATGCCCAATAGATCAAAATACAGTAAACAAGAAATTCCTCTCAAGGCAATTATATAATTACTACATTAAAGGCATACCCTCTGGTATCCTAGCAAACATCTAAAGAGTGAAACACACCACTGGGGTGGTTCCGGATCCAAGCAATGATCCCAACCATCATTTTATTATCAAAATTTAATCACCTATAAAATTCTAGGCATTAAATATAGCAACGGCTCAGCCACATGACTCCCCAACATGGGTTTGTGGCACAAAAAATGCACAAAAAGGCACGAAATTTGAAAATTTACACCAAGCCACATACCTTATACGCCAATGAACATTACACCCGAACGCCGACTCCAGAAATGCCCATGAATGGCGTAGATCTTTGAAGAACAAAACCCAAACAAACATAAATAACTCTTGTTAGGAGAAGAATTGCTAAGAACTATCCAAGGAGGTGGAAGCCCTTACCAATACGGTTCCAACGGGATCATCCGAGGTGGAAAATGATTCCAGAAGAACACCCACTGGATCTTCAAAGGTCTGGCCTCCTCCTTTGTCTCCAAATCGGCTCAAGTGTCTCCTCTGCCAAATGAGAAGGCTACAGCCTATTTTAAGCTGAAAAAACAACAAACACGGCGTGTACTTCTTTAATTTAAATGTTCCTCTGGCGGCACCGCCACACTGTTCATTTGTCGACATGAGTACACGGCATGTACTCCCGAGTACACGGCGTGTACTGTTTCCCAGTTGGCAGCGACTCCACCGCCTTACTATTTAAGTATGCCAACTTACTGCATAGCATGTAAGCTACCACTACACGTCGTGTAGTCGGTTCCTACACCCCTAGTCGCTGACATGGCTATACGCCCCGTGTACCCATCCCAGACCGCCAAAAGTACACGATGTGTGGAAAAGGACACGGCGTGTAGATCCAAAATTTAGGATTTTCCCCATTTTTCATATTTTCTAAAAAACACGTGAGGAAAAGGAAAAAGAAGGAACCCATACCTAAAAAATAATAACTGGTTTCTTACACTAACTATTTAATTTTCACAATAACATTGGAATTCTTAAGAGAGCGTGATTTTAAAAATAAGGAAATTAATACATGAATCAATGAAAATAAGGACATATTGTTAATGAACAAGTGATAATATGTTATTAACGGATCATATATGATATTATAAATATTAATATGATTATACTCTAAGATCATTACATATCTAAAACCAATGTACATTATTTTAATGAACGTTCAACCATAAGAAATTATGAGGTAAGAGATATCATCTAAATTTCCCATCACTGTGGAATATTGGATTGTATTATGCATTTATTTTTAATATAGTTAATATAATTCCACATTTATATGTAATATCAATGATATTAAAAATTCATTAATATTTATGGTTAGATTGTATTTATTTTATCTAATGGATCTTGACATTAAAGGTACTACGTGTGAAAGTATTTCATAACACAATTTTGTTTCATTGGGTTATATTACATGGTCATTATCTTTGATATTCTAAACATATTTGTGAAATTAATATTGATTATTAAATGTTTTATTTCCAATTATTTCATTTGTATTATATTTTTATATTCATAACATATCCATTGGTAAATTTTGACGTCAATTTTTTGATCATTGTATACGTTAATTTTATAGTCCCATTCTTATAGAGATTGTTTGTTATTGAATTTTTGTTGAAGTAAAATAGTTAAAATCTTATTTATAATTCCATCTTAGTTTATTATCCTCTGTTTATTCATGATATTATAAATTAAGATTATTATTTTTAACTATTTTGTACTTAAACTGATTTAGAAATTATTTAATCAAATATGACTTTATTTCTCTCTTCGATAAGATATATTTTTTCTTCCAATAACATGTTATCAAAAAATTAATTAAAAATATTTTATACTTTTAAAAAATAGTCAATAATTTTTTTAAACATTTTCAATTTTAAAGTATGTTTTAATTTGATATTCACTTCATTTTTAAATTAATTCATATTTTCCATCCATAAAAATTTGAAAGGAATATTTTTTCTAACATAACCAGCATGTATAAAATTTAACTCAATCATGAAAAATGAATGTTTTAAATATTTAATTATATTTTTAAAAGATTATTATAAAATAAAATGGTTTCCCTATTATTTTGGAAATATAATTTTAAAAATTAATTTTTTAAAAAAATGGTTATTATCACAAAAACAATTAATGAATATTTATGCTATTTTTGTTCCTAAATTATTACCCCCATGGGAAATTATTGTATGTATTACAACTTTATTCATCCCATGGGTGTTTTTATGAGAATTTTGAAAAAATAAATTATTAACATTCAACTCTGTGATTCATTTTTTTAGTCATTAACATTCCCTTAAATTAGTCACTCTACTATAGACATTAAATATACCCTTAATATCTATAGTATTTATCTTGGATAGATTATTTATAAAACATTATATAATATATAAATAAGGTGTTATAAATTTAAATTTATTTGTTTATTTAGGGTAGCATGGATTAATATGTTTTCCTTGATCAACACATATACTTGAGGATAAGGTACTTTGATCGTGTAATAAATAAATTATTCTATATACGATGAATGCTTTTATTAGTTCCCTCCATAAAAAATAACATACTCTTGAATTTAACTAAGAAATTTATTTATTTACCTTTGAGTATATATTATGGTATATTGTTTTTTAAGATTAGGATATAATACATACATAACAATTTACATTAAAACAATGAGGCTAATAATAAAAAAATATACATTTTTACAAAATCTAAATCATATAAAAATAAAACATGATTTCATTGAAATATCATCATAAAATTTAGCATGACATACTTCATAATCATACAAATCCTTATAACCTCCAAAATGAATTCAAATACCTGCTATGATCACAAAATCTCAAAAAGGGACCTAAACAAATAAAATCATTAGTCTACTGAAAACATTAAAATCTATTAAAAACAATTTTTTGAAAACTCATATGTATACGTATATAAATAATTATGTAACCATGGGACATCATTACCATAAAATTCATACACCCACACTTATAAATGGAATAACCTTTCATTATAATTCCATCTCTGGAGTACCCAATGCATTGGAGAGCTATAATGGGTCACAACCATCATATCATAAGCTATAATGACCCCAACACATCATATCATCAGCTATAATAGGGATATGCCCCTTATATCTTGATCTATAATGGGATAAACCCAACATATATAGATCTATAAGGGGATAAACACAGAATACACAATGTTCATGGAACATATCATGAATATAACTCTTAATAACTCATTTAAACCCTTGAGCTAAACAAATTCAGCTTTCAAAATAAACTTTTCTTGTAAAAATATATTTAAAAAATATAAAAGACAGACTCATTATAATGTAATTATATTCATAAAAAATAAATTTTCAAATATATATTAAATTTATTATAATAAAAATTAATCAGGAAGGATGTATAAACCTCCCACGCCGTATTTATAAAAAAACAAACTTTTGGAATTTCGTAAAATAGACATTTAAAAAGATTACAAAAGGAAAGTACCTTACATAACACATAAAAAAGATCCATTTTCAAAACTGATAAGATAAATATAACATTAGTAACCATATATATACATTTATAAAACCCATTTTGAAATCATAGATGTAAAATAGAAATATTTATAAGAATAAATCATTAAAACATTTTAAAAATGGTTTTGGTTAAGGAGTCCCTAACCTTGGGTTTCACATCCATAAAAATAAATAAAAATCATTTATAATGGTTAAAAGAGTTTTATTAATATATAATAGAACAATATTAATATTTTTAACACATTATATAATCTTCTCATAACATATTTTCACCAATTTATTAATAATAGTTATGTATTTTTCATTATTTTAGGTCTGTTCTTTACATGGTAACTATGGTCAGTTAGTTGTGGATTTTCATGTTGAATGGATAAAGAACTATAAAAGATGAATGAAAGGTTATTAAAAATTTTCCATTACGTTAAATTATACAATATTATTTTTTTCATATATGAAGATGATTCATCTGATAAAATGTTAATTATATTCCTATAGATCCTTTTTCCAGTTATGTGATCATCACAAACAAGTTTCTTTGTAAAATTAAATAATATGAATATAGGATAATTCAAGAACATAAAATAGCTTATATAATACACTATATTAAATATTTTAAATGTTAATGTTATATTATTACTTTCCATTAAGTAATTATTATAAATTGAAAATACATCATCTATGATGTTGCTTAATCGACACATCACTAATGACATTTTTATTTTTGGAATAAAAGTGTGGAGATATAGTATGAGGATTAATCATTCGATAAATATGTTAAATTTATATTACATATAAGATACTAGAGTTTTTATTCCTCTTGTAAATGTTTAGGTTTTAAGATTATAAGAAAAGAAAATGAATTGAAAATAAAATAAATAAATGAAAGAGGAATTTTACCTCCTACATTATGTTCCATGAGAACCTCTTTAAGGCAGTTAGTTTTTGTCATTTGGTTACACCAGAAGGTATTAGAACTTAGAAAGTTTATTGGTAAGAGTATTGGGCTGTATGTTTACAAATATCAAAGATTAATAGGTGTAACGAGAAAAGATGGCATATTTATAATGGAGGAAAAAGGTTTATTCCATTATTGTATTAATTATTTTATTATTTTACTCCAGACAAGAAATTTTTTGGTTATTTTGATTAAATATAGTAATTAGAGAATTTGAGTTTTATCCAAGGGTGATTACATCAAAAAAACATTATTCACGACTCAACAATTCATGTATTAATCTTATTTCTTAAATATTCATATTTTCTTATTCACTAAAAATTCATGTATTTAAATAAAATACCAAAGATTCTCTAAAACAATTATTTGATGTTTATAATTGAAAAATGAACTCCAATTTAAGAACAAAAATTCTAAATGTGATATACTTAATTTTTATTTAAAATAATAATTAATTTGAAAAATAATAGTATTAACACTTTCAAAAAATATTAAGGTCTCATAAAATTATCTTATACTCCTAAAATAATAAAATATCAATACATGGATATATTTTAGTAATGTTTATTTTTTAAAATCATAATACTGATTATAAAATATTAATTAAATATCTATTACTTAAAAAACGTTCAACACTTAATTGTTAATTTGTGAAAAATTATTTACATTTTCAATTATATAAATATATCATATTGTAACTTACAAGATAGATAAATTTTATTTATACATTATTAGGGTATTTTACAGTTCTATGGGTCATATATAATTCATAATTGTCATGTTAGTATTCCATTAGTTTGAATTCATTCATTTCTATAAATACCACTTATTTCAGTATAAAGTTTTAATGAATTTAACAAATTAATGATATAATGAAATGAAATTATTTTATAATTACCTGGGATGTTACATTCGGCACACATTTTATAAATGATTTCCTCGTAATTTTTAATCACCTACTAAAAAACTGAGGATACCATTCCATCATAGCATTTTCAGATTTCCATGTTTCTTCTTCAACCAAGTGGTTTCTACACAAAACTGTAACATGGAAAATTACCTTATTCCATAATACATTCATTCACCAATCACGAATCTGAATAGTTTTCTCATCATATGAATGTTTCATTTCTAGTGGATCTAATTATGGGCACGAAATGTGAGATAGGTCTATAATATACAATCTCAATATCAAAACATGAAAAAACAATTATGTACCTAAGCTTAACATGTATGAAAAGCTACTCAGTAGGAGACTGGTCCAAAATTCTATTTTATTTTATATGTTCTAATGAACCATGTAATTTTCATTCTTTTATTACAAAAATTCATAACACTTTTAAATGATGATATTCTTAGAAAAATTGATATCCTACGTCAAAAATAAAATCTTTTTCTCCTATTATCTTCATAAAATAACAGACTTCCCTGAGATTTTCTCATGTGTCTTTGAATCATATTTACTTTCATAGATACTTCATCTACTAATTTCTTCCCCAAAAATATCCTTTCCCTAGCATCAACTAAAAACATTAGAGTTATAGACTTCTTCTCATATAATGCACAAAAATGGTGTCATATATATACTATAATGAAATATTTTATTATAAGAAAACCTAGGAAATTAAATATATTGATACCAACATCCCTAGTAATCCATTGAACAACCTATAAGAATATCTTCCAATTTTATAATTGTTTTTAGGGTCTACCCATGAGATTGATGATTAAAGGATGTGTTGAAATTTTATTTTATTCTCAAATACATCAGAAGGCCATTAGAAAATATAGATGTGTGATTGGAATCATAGTTAGATACAATGAAAGGTGATTTTCCATGAAACCTGATAATCTCATTGAGGTACAATAAATAAAGGTGATCAAAAGACATGGTGTCTCAAATAGGATGTAAATGTGTAGACTTATTCAACCATTCCAGAATAACACATATTTCACTATCACCTTGATAAGTATACAGTTGTCCAATAATGATTCCCATAGATATATTTTTCCAATTCCACTCTGGAACTAGAAAAGGAAGAATAATCCCCTTTAGTTACTGCCACTCTACTTTATGCTTTTGAAACATCAGTCATTTCATGATAAATTCATCAATATCTATTTTCATTCAATTCCACCAGCAATACTCTTGATAGTATCTAAATATATTTTTTCATAAATGATGAACCAAAAATGGAGAAATATGCACTTCACAAAACAATTATTCTTCAAATGAGAATCACAACGAAAATATATTCTCATCCCAAACATCAAAACCTAATATTTATCAATGATAAATTCAATAAACCAGACCTTTTGAACAAATTATACCTTGGTATACAACTAGGGTTCTTCTATATGGGCATTATTTATTCTTTCTGACATAAATGGATGAACTGACACCTAAAACCAAACAGAGGAATTTCTTACACATACAACATTCAATAAAAAATGCACCCAAAAATTAACGAATGGGTCACATTCTAAATCTGTAATGGTTAATATAGTGTTATATTTCTTACTCAAATAATTATCCAATATGTTTTCTTTTTTAGGATGGTAATGAATAGTGTAATCATAACCTATAATTAGTCTTATAAATTTTTTTTGTATCATTATTAATTATTTCTATGTAAATATATTCAAAAAATTTAATGATCCATATATTTTTCAAATTTTAATCAATAAAAATTGGTGCCTCCAAATTTTTACAAAAAAAAACAACTGAAGCTACTTCAAAATCATGTATTTTGTAAATTAACATAGGATATAACAATTGGCCTGATGCATAATCAATTACTAGATCATTCTGAATTTGAAAAAAACAAATTCCATATAATGAATAATGACAATAGATGAAAAATATACAATCTTTGGATGGTAGGCATCAGAACTAGAGAACTCAAAAATATTTTTTTAAATTCGTGAAAATAATCATTGCACTCTTATTTCCAGATGAACTAAAAACATTTTCATGTTTACATAGACATTGGGAAAGATAATCATGCAATGTTTGCACTCAACCTCTAGTAATAACCATCAAGACAAATGAAACTACTAATATCATTTATATTAGCGTGTATCCTATATTCTTAATCAACATTGGTATTTTGAAGAGCAATAGTTTTTCATCTTTAAAAATAATGTGACCAGTTAAAGAAATTTTTTATAAACAAAATTCACACCTTATGAACATTCCAAATAGTTTCTTTTCATTTAAGGTATTAATAATTTCCCTTATATGTATTTTATGATCCTCTTACTTCTAGAATATTCCAAATTTTCATCAATAAACATAATAATAATATTATTAATGAACTCATGAAATATTCTGTTCATATGATCTATGGATAAAATTGGTACATTTGTTAACCCAAACATCATAACTAAAAATTCATATTGCCCATATCTAGTTTGAAACTCAGTTTTCATTATGTCTTCCTCTTTTACATTCATCTGATGGTACCCCAACCATAAGAAAACCTTCAAAAAATAGTATGCTCACTGGAGATGATCAAATAAATCATCGACATGAGAAAATTTTTACATTTCTTTAAAAGGGATTATATTAAATTCTCTATAATCAATAAATTATATTATTGAACTAATTTTATGTTTATCCAACAAGAAATGAGCGCCCCATAGTGAATTTATAGGTTAGATGAAGCCCTTATATAATAATTTATGAATTATTTTTTTCAACTCTAATAGTTCCATTTGATCCATTCGATAAGGGGGTTAAAAATAAGTTATAATATTGATATATTTCAATATTAAACCCATCCTCTAAATCAAGAACAACCTCACACAAATTATCTGGAAGAACATCGAGATACCGAATTACCATTAGAACATCAATAATCTGAATAGTTCATTTATCTTGGACATTATGTTGAAGATAACATTAACATACATCTTTAATGATATTATCAGCTTCTTGGTTTGTTATCAATGTTATGGGTTCATTCTTGTACAAAAAATTTAATTCATTATAAAAAACATATTTAATCCTACAGTCAATCTTAGAATTATGAGCAAAAATCTGGTCCATACCCAAAATAACATCAAAATATACAAGAGAAATTATAACATGGTTTGAAGGTAAAATAATTCCATATAAATATAAATTTAGATTCTTATAATTTCAAATTGACTCAATTTTTTCTCTATGTTTTTGTACCATGAGTTATGGCTTAATTTGTTGAGCTAGAAATTTTAATATAGTATAAAATTTTAAAATTTAAAGTAATGACTAGACTCTAAATCAATAAACAAACTGGAATATTTTGTAAAAACAAGAAATGTACCTAATACCACTTCTTTTGATGGATCAACATCATTTGAAGTAGTTTCAAAGTATTTTTCAACATCATTCTTCTTCCAATCCTGCAGATTTTCTTCCTAAGTGAATATCCTAGGAAACAATTTAGAAAAATCATCCAATTCCTTATAGTTAAATCATCTCACCATTATATTACCCTTTTTTATGACCATCTATCTTTCAGTCGTGATTTGTATGCACAAAATTTCTACATTGATAGTGTTTACCATAATTTACAATAAATTCTACATGATTTATTTTACCGTAGTTCCCAAAAGAAGGGAAATTATATTCATACTTGTATATTTCATTGATGAATTCATCACCATATACTACCAACCAGACCTCATCATCTCCATATCATTACAAGGAAGATATGTGATGTCAATAACCATCTCAACATTTTCAGCACAATGAATGAGTATCTCATAGATTCTAAACACTCATGAACCCAAATCTTAATATAATAATAGTTTCGAATAAGAGTACAATCTTTTAATATTACTATTAACATCCTAAGTAAAATTTTGTAAATATGTTTCCACAATCATGTGAATTTGTATTTATACACTACCATTGAATCAGCATAATTATCAATCATTTCAATGAATTATTATTTCATTTTCAGTCGAACAGTTTTAGGAAAAAAAATTCCACAAAAAGACTTTAAATAATCACATTCTGAAGTATCAAGATCATCTTTTTATCTAATATTTTAAACCATAGACCACTATTTATCAACATCACCATCAAAATGATAAAATTATATTATTTCCTATTAGTATTCTGAGTATCCCATGACATCAAATATCTTCTCAAATGGATTGATTGACCCATCAAATATCACTGGATCTATGATTCCACTAAAATTTGGATTAAGTTACCTCATAATATTGTATATAAAAGAATAGTTTCTTCATGTTAGATCATTTTCATCTCTAGAAGGGATAAAAAGTAAATTTAAATACTCATTCAACAAAGTCATTATAGTCCCAAACAAATTAGTTCTAATTCCCATTATTCCAGGCTATAGATAATGAAAGATATCACTCTATCGGTGTCTTTCAAATTTAGCTTCCCTATTTATTATTTGGAAACCCATTTAGAATAGACATATCCTGGTCAACGAAACAAAAAAATATTTAAATAATATATCATTTCAAACAATCGATAAATTGAAAATAATGCATGGTTTTCTATTAACATTATCATAACCCCTAAGGTTATGTAAAACATTCTCTAATAAAAACTATAAGGACCTGACCTTAAAACATTACATAATCATTAATTTTAGTTAAGAACATGCATTATTTCACATTAGGGATCTTTTTAGGTTTATAGGTATATATTATTATCACATAATACATACATAATTAACAAAATTCATTAAAAAAGAGGATTCAACTTAAACAGTAACAATTTCATTATATTATAAAACATTTTAAAATACAAAAAACATTCCTTGAAATGTATTTATAATATTTAACTTGACATCATTCTTCCAGTTACTCATCCTTGTAGATTTCTAAAAAAATATAAAAACATAGTAAGATCACAGAAACATAGTAAGGGACATAAAACTATAAAATAGTTAGTCCATTTAAAACATTAATATCCATTAAACGCCTTTTTCATGAAAACTCATAATCATGCATAGATAAATCATGCAGTCAACATGTAAAATTATAACCATAAAACTCTTACATTTAAAATTATAAATCTAATATACTTTTGATCTACTTCAATCTCTAGATTACCCAATGGATTGGAGAGTTATAATGGGACTCACCCATCATATCATGAGCTATAATAGACTCAACCAAACTTATCTTGAGTTTGAATGTGGCTCAACCCATCATATCATCAACTATAATGGGGTAAAACAATAATGTCATGAGATATAATGAGATCAAACCATTATAAACAATTTCTAAGGAACATATCATGAATAGAACTCTTGATAACTCATTTAAACCTTTGGAAAAAAACACATTCAGATTTCAAAAGAATTTTTTTTTATAATGAATTAAAAAAATATAAAATCCATGAATATATAAATGAAATCATATTCATAAAAAATATCTTCATTAACATATAATAAAAACATAATAATAATGATTAGTCATGAATGAATGAGAAACTTCTTATGCAATATATATAAAAACAATATTTTGGATTTCATAAAAGAGACATTTAAAAATATTTCAAAAAGAATGTTTCAGATGTAAGACATGAAAAAGAACCCTTTTTAAAACATAGTAGATAAATTATGACACTAGTAAAATTATAGAAACATTTAAAATTTCATTTTAAAATCATTGAGATAAAAAAGAATGATTTATATGAATAAGTCATTAAAACATTTAAAATAATGTTTTAGTAAAATAGTCTTATAACCTCGAGTTTGACATTCATCAAAAGTTTTATATACACATGTATAATGGTTAAAATAGAGTGATTAATATATTAAAAACCCATATTAATATTTATAATTTTTTATATGATCTTTTTATAAAATATTCTCACCAATTTAATAATAATATATTTTTTAATTTGCATTGTTCCTGGTGCGTTCATTACATGGTTTCAATGGTCCGTTCATTATGGATTTTCATTTAGAATCGATGTAAAACTATAGATGTGGATTGAAATGTTATCTAAATTGTCATATAATATATAATTATACCATATATCAGTTAGTTTTTGGATATTATTATGATTCATTAGATAAAACATTATAGATATTTGTTTAGATCATTTTGTAGGTTTTTTGATCATCGTGAACATGTTTCGTTATATAACTCAATGTTATTTTTATATGATTATTCCAAAATTTAAAAAATTATATCATACTATTTTAAATCATTCTGAACCATTAAAATGTTTTTATGGCCATCCATTATGGAAGAAATTGAAATTAAGAACATATCCTCTATGATGTTAGTAAATCGACACATCCTAGATGATGTTTTTATTTTTCAGAATAAAAGGTAAAGGAGAATAATTATGATGATGAATTATTCAATATACAAGATAAAATTAAATTATATATAAGACAATTTTGTTTTAATAACTCTTGGGTAAGGGGAGGTGCATAGAGTATATGAAAATAACAATAATTAAAAAGAAACTAAAATATATTGAAAAATTAATTTTACCTATTAAATTATCTTCCATGAGACCTTCCATAAGGACCTTCATTTTTCCAATTATGTGAGACTGGTAGGAATTGGAAGTAGTTAAGAGGATTTGTAAGATTATAGAGTTAAATATGAAACATTCTCATGGATTTATTTGTGTGATGAGATAATGGGGTAATGGGTGGTACTTAATTTGATGAGAGGAGAGGTTTTCCTTTACTTTATTCATTATTTTATTATTTTTCTCAAGGAAAAAAATGGTGTTGCTTCTTGTGACGAAAAAATGTAATTAGTGAATCTGATATTGAACCCAATGTTTCATACCTCATTATAACATCATACATGATTCTATCATTCATGTATTTAGCTTCTTTCATAAAATATAGTATTTCAATATTGACAAAAAAATTACGTATTTTAGAGAACTCTAAAAAATCACCCTAACACACTTTCAACGTACATAATTCAAAAATTAACTCCATTTTATTAAAAAAATAGATATATGAGAAATTTAATATTTAATTAAAATTATAATTTATTCAAAAGTATCCACTTTTAAAACAATGCCTTTTTTATTACACATTTAAAAATTAATTAATGTCTCCTATAATTAACATATCGTAATAAGAGAATAAAATATTAATTTTGAATCTATTTTATGAAAATATACTTTATTTTAACAAAAATTATATTAAAAAATATATTTTAATTAAATATAAATTACAAAAAAAGTTCAACACATAATTTTTTTAAACATGTTAACTTGTTCAATTATATAAATATATCATATTTTCACTTATAGGATGAGTCAATTTTAATTATACATTATTATATGATGTTACTATTCTATTAGATATTTTATTATTATTAATGGGAAAGTTATTAAACAATTAGTTTCAATTCCTTAATTATTATAAATACTAATTATTTCATTATAAATTTATAATTATTTTGTCTACTTAATTATAGAATGAATATATATTTTTTATAATTACCTAGGTTGTTAGAACTATGGACATGTAAACACAGGTCGGACACAGTTATAGATATCCCCTTAGTGAATATATAGGTCCATGAGACCAAACAATTTGACTGAAATAGATAAATGGTTTCGTACCCAGTAGTTTAAAATTTCCTTGAGGATATATGTTAAGAGTAGTCGTTTTCATGGTTCTTTAGATACTGATGTCCAATAATTATGAATTTCATTCATTTATAATTCATGTTATGTCTTGAACATATAAAATTCATTATTTAATTCTTCTTAGGGATTCATGTCATGTGGTTGAGGTTTGGGTTGTGTTCCAGTTGTAGTTTTAATGTTTTTGTAAAAAAGGTATTGTTTTGGTCTTGATAGTTAGGGTCCGAAAAATAGATATTGCTTAGGGAAACCCATGTGTATTTTTAGAGGAAACTGTGTGGATTGAGTTTAGTGCTAGGGGATTGGCTCATATCTAGAGCATAGTTTTGGGAAACCGTGTCGTAGGCCATTGGTTTAGTTTTGGAATCGCAAAGTGGCATACTAAATTATTGGCACAAATTTTGGGAAGCCATATAACCATCCCATGTGGGGTGACCCTCATATCTAGTTGCATGTGCACTATTTTCCACCATTGTGTCAAAATAGTGAATCATACCTAGATCTTTGAAAAATTAAAATTCCCATATTTCCCCTCCATTATTTTAAATCTATTTTGGGTATTCCACTTTTCATTCATCCTAAGCTCACTAGGGGTTACTCCAATATCATATTCACTTTCACTGCTACCATTTTTTGAAGCCCCGTTATGGTTATAAGTTGAGTTTCCTTTAGATTATTGGTCAATTTTTCCTTCTCCTACATCATTTACATTGGTTATTGGTGATTCATGGTGTAATTTTTCCTTTGGAAAAACCACAGAGTTGAGGTTTGATGTGTGGATAAATTTATTTGGTCCGTGTGTGTGAATATTTACATTCAATATTAGTTCATTGTTCTTCAAAAGATTCATTGAATTCTAACATCATTCATGTAGGTGTTGCAATCCATTTCCTTTCTAGAACATTCAATTGATGCTTGATATTTTCTTCATATCTTTTCAGATGTCATAGTCTATCATGTGATATTTTATCTATAATTAATATGATGTTTTTATGGTGGAGTATTTGTGTGAAATAGTTTTAAAACTTGGTTTCATTGATTGTTCCTTTGTTTAACAGATATATGTTTTTCGACGACATTCAAATTGAATTTTTAAAGTGAAATTGGGTGCATTGGGTGGTGTTATCCCTTGAATGTGTGTGGATAAATATGCTAATTTAAAATGAAGAAAATTATTTTAAATATTTATTTTCTGGATGAATTGAAATGAACATTTTTTGAAGTTTGATTCAGAAAAGAAATGGGATTTTTTGTAATTTAAATTACTTTTTATATTCATAAAATATGTGACAAGATTTGTATAACTTGTTTGAGGAATATTTAAAATTGATTATTTTGTGTGAATTAATTTGGAAAGTGTATTTTCTCATGGATGTATTTTATTTGGAAATGTAATGGTAAATGGTTTTTTAAAATTCATTGGGATTGGAAATGTGTATTTTGGTTGGAACATGAGATATTAATGGAGGTTTTCTTAAAACATTATCACAATCATACTCTTCATTACACACATCAACATGATTTGTTACATAAAAATGCACTTAAGACGACTCTGGGGATTGAGAGGTCTATTGTCTTGGAAAATATGGAACATTACAAAACACTATTGGAAATAAAAACACAAAATCTTTTTTTTGAATACCTATTTTACATGGCCACTGCATTCCTTCGTACTTAGAATTGCATGGGATAACCTAAGGGAATGTATAAGAAAATGGTAAGATATAAATCCCAATAAATGGGTAAAGAAGACATAACATGAATAATTCAATACACATTATAAAATAGGCATATCAATTGAGCATAAAAGAAACATGAACTTAAAGGCATGATATTGGATGATTATAGTTACATGAAATTGTGGAGACAACACATAACATTGTATTAGCATTATCCATGGATCATTTCACATGGAGAATGAGTAAAACCACATTGCACATGGATTATAATGAGTAATCCCTCATTGTACATGAAGTATCATGATACTAATCTTTACCCAATGCATTAGAGCGCTGTCAGGGTGAACCCTTTTTAATCATTTAATTTCATGAATACGTGTGCCACATTGACCATACAATATGGAATCATTCAACATAATCATTTATTCCACGATAAATGAATTTTCAATACATACAGGAAACTCTTTAAACAATAAGTAAATTTTCATAAAGGTGAATACATATGATAGATAAATGGAAGTGGTATTCACTACACTATGATTATGGCTTGAAAATTGCAGTGTAATTTTGGCAGAATAACGGTGTGAATTTTTTTGTCATAAAAATGGTTAATGAGAGAGAAAGGGTTCATTCATCGTATTTACATGAAAATGATTTTAATGAGGTCCTATATAGACATTTTCAAACATATGTAATGGAATTTTGACACATAATACAAAATAATTTCCTGAATATAAATGAGGAGAGACATATTCCATACAGAAATTTGGCATACTTCCAGTAATACATGTAGGGAATAGATGAGAGGTAAAGGGGTCCATAATCGTTAAAACATAAATAGGAATGTATAAGGGGTGTGATAAATCATACCCCAACAATCATTCGTGAAAATAAAAGGGCATAACAATATTAGGAAACATGGATAAAATGAGAAAGAAAGGAATCCTTTACATGGAAGTGTGATCCTAGGATCTTGGGGTGCCTTTAGAGGATTATAGAGAGTGTAGGGAACGTGTTGGACAAACATCCATGGTTTTGAGTGAAGTGTAACTAGGAATTTTTGTGGGCTTATATATGAAAGGAGGAGGGATTTTTTATTATTTAGTTTTCTCACACCACACATTAAACTAATCCAAACCACAAACCAACCCACGATTTTATGCCCATTTTTTCAAAGGAGATTGGAAAACATTATTTAATATGGCCAATACACTATCTTCTTAAAATAACAGGGTTACTTATGTTGAGGTGAGTCACACTCTCAAGGAAATCAATTTGAAATTTTAAAATGTTTTATAAGTCTTTAAGGGTCCACTGATGAAATGTGAAATAATTAAATAAAATATAAAATAACTTTATTTTAATGGAAAAACATATATTGGCCAAAAATAATGTTTATATGATTTTATTACATCACTATTGGGTATTTATGATTTTATAAAACACATTATACATTTTAATGAAATTTAATTTTTACCCAAAAATTTGAATGTCTCAGAAAATTATGAAAATTAGCTTTAGGATAATTTCAACATACTAATCCCCAAAATAATAATCATTTTCTCCATGAAATTTTATATATATTTTAATTGTTACCTATAAAATAAAAACAAACATTTATAAAAAATTCATGGGTTATGAAAAAATAGATTTCAAACCTTAATAAAAAACACAATCATATTCATAATTATTATAAATTAATTTATATTAAATAAATATTAATTTAGTGATAATATTTCATTACAATATTATATAATTCAAAAATCAATTAATTCATCAAAATATATTTCTTAATTAAACAAAAATGATATTGTTTCTTTAAAAAAAAACTATTTACAATGTAACAATAATAAAATGAAAGTATATTTTGTATACAAAAATAATGTACGTAATAATAATTATAGGGTCTCGTTACATAACCCCTTATTACACATACATATGACCAATGGGTAAGGTGTACGATGGTGATAGACTCTTGTTGTGGCCTAGATAACATTGCACGGGTAGTAATCTCTATCAAATTCCACTTCTCCATGTATGTGGTTGCGTTTGAGATTAGCGTGTTAAATCTCGACTTGGCCTTTGTCAAAAGAGAAGTCCAATAATGCCACCTCATTTACGAGCTCTGAAAAAATGGGCTTCATATATAGAATTTCTACTGGATGAGGTCATCACTTCTTTTACTGATTAAATTATATTTGTTAAATCCATATATTTATACTGATCATGTGATGATTTCTCAATAGCTATATTCGCAACAGTCACAATTCTTAATGGTATTTTAAAATCCAAAAACATAAAACCAAGGATATTCATACGTTTTATATAACCAATATTCATAATAAGACATTAAATTAGAATAATAAGAATTTTAATTGATATAAGTTTGGGTCATTAAAATCTTCACCCATTATGAAATTTCTACCTCAAAATTTCAATTTACATTTTAAGCTACAAACAGGTGGAAGTACTTTTCCTTTATTTCCTCCTCTTGTTCCCATGTTAACTATTTATACATAATTTTTCTCCATATTAACTTGACCATATGAGTAGTCTTGTAATGTAGAACATTATCTCTAGGATCCAAGAAATTCACTAGCTTCTCCTCCTATGAAAGATCATCCTCTAACGGTACTACATACGAATAGATTACATGTGAAGGGTCTAGTATGTACTTAAATTATAGGGATACATGAAAGTTGTCATGTATATATGACTTCGTAGGTGGAAGTGCTAGTCTATTGGATGTCTCCCCAACACAATCGAGAATATCAAGGGGGCGATGTTCCTATGAAAAAACTTCCATTTCATTCCAAACCGCATTACCTTCTTCAACAGAGATATGTGAGAAATACCATGTCTCTAACATTGATCTTAAGGTCTCATCAAGGGTTATTTTTATAACACTTATTGATGAAATTGGAATTCCTTGACATGCTGCTGAATGGTTTTCACCTTTTCCACCATTTCATTGACCATTTAAGGTCCTATAATCTTACACCCAATGACTGCATCGCGACACACCAGTGTTCTGAAGTATTTCCCCATTAAAAGACTTATATTTTGTTATTTTGTTGCTCGACTGGAAACTGTTTTTCTAGAAGAATTCAACAAGTTGAAGATGTTGGTACCATCTTCAATTGAAGTCTCAAGAACACTTTCTTAACAAATCATCTAGTTTCCTAATAGTTTCTTCAGATATGGCCATTATTTTTATGATGATATTCCATACTGATGTTGAGTTTAGTTCTTATATCATGTTGGAGACTTTTCCATACTTCGAGGTGAATCAATGATCATGATCGGATACAATCAATAGTGGTACATCCATGCATCCTTACCATGTCTATGATTTATATCAATGTCAGTTGATCCAGGGAAATTTCTTCTTGAATAGAAATAAAGTGTGAAATCTTTGTAAGACGATCCTCAACAACCCATATTACATTGTTTCATTTGGATGTATTCAGAATCCCTATGACAAATTTCATGGTGATTCTCTCCCATTTCCATGCTGGTATGGGTAATGGTTACATCATCCCCTTAGTCATATGCCTCTTATCCTTAACTTGATGGCATACCATGAATATTGATGTATACTCATTGATCTCCTTCTTCAAGTTATCCCACCAAAAATGATCCTTGAGATCATGATACATCCTTGTGTTTCCTAGGTGGATGGAGAAATTTGAACTATGAGAATCATCCAAAAGTTTCATGTTCAGCTCTAGATTTTACATAACACGTAGCCTTTTCCCAAATATCAAAATTTCTTATTCATTAACATTAAAACTTGAAGATTTCCCTATTATGATTGTTTACTCTTTCTTTTTTATTACCACATCATAATTTTGAGCATCCATTAACCTTTCCAAAAGATAGGGTTGAGCAATAATTTGTGAAATAATTGATGATGTTCCCCTCATTATGATTCACATTCTATCCTTATAAAATCATAGTAGAATAGATCCTTTTCAATTCAAATTAATGATAGAATTTCTGGATCATTTATACATAGAGAATTATCCACCTTGTTCACCATCCCAGGGTGGGAATGGATTGAAAAATCATAATCATTGATCATCTCTAACCATCTTCTTTGGTGCATGTTCAATACTTTCTGTGTGAATATATACATGATGCTTTTGTGATCCATTTATATTTCATACCTCACCCCAAAGAGGTAATTCTGCCAAATATTCAAATCAATGATCACTACAGCCAACTCCAGGTCATGAATTGGATATTTTTTCACCTGAACATTCAATTTCTCTGATGCATAGGAAATGACTTTGACATTTCTCATCAACACACTGCCCATGCACTTCTTCAAAGCATCACAGAATCCCACCGGAAGTTCTCCACTTATGGGTAGTGTGAGCACGAACATAGTGAAAAGCCTCCTTTTCAATTCTTTGTTTCTCCCTACACATTCATCACTCCATGAAAACATTACTCCCTTCAGAGTGAGCTTTGTAAGAGGGTTTGAAATTTGTGATAAATTTCTAAAAAATTCAAAGAAACTATCTAGCTAATCCAAGAAAGTGATAGGTATCTATTACTGATGATGGCCTCATCCATCCATCAATTGAAACTTTTATAGAGGGATCCATAGATATCCCATTTCATGTGAGGATATGGCCCATGAAGGATACCTACTTCAATAGGAAGTCACACCTGTTGTACTTTGCATATAGATTCTCCTTTCACAAGGTCTTTAGAACAGTTCGTTGATGCTCCTCATAGTCCTCCTTGGTTATGAAGTATATTAGAATATCGTCTAGAAATACAATGAATAATTTATCAAGGTAATCTCTAAAGTATATATTAATCATGTCCGTGAAGATTGATGGATCATCAGGGAGTTCTAAAGTCATTATCATGAATTCATAATGCCCATACATTGTACTAAAAGTAGTCTTGGGGATATCATCTTTCATCACACTTACATGGGAATATCCCAACCAAAAATGTACCATGGAGAATTATTATGAACCACATAGCTGATCAAAAAATTCAAAAATTCTTGGTAGAGGATACATGATATTTTCCAAGAGTTTGTAGAGCTCATGATAATAATTTAAAAAGGGGCATTGACCCATTTTATTTCATAACGAAGAGGACTGGTGCACCTCCTGGTGAATCCCTTGGGCGTATAAACACTTTATCTATATTCTCATGTAGTTGTTTCTTTAGACACTTATTATCCACAACATACGTTCTATATGGAGTCTTGGATATTGGAAAAACCCCTGGTATAAGGTCAATTGAGAATTAAATATATCTTCTTAGAGGAAGACCATCAAATTTCTCGATAAACACTTCAAAGAATTATCTCACAATAGGAATGTATTCATGTACGGTTCCTTCCTTAGACTCATTCATCAGAGAAGGATATGCATGCTATCCCTACTTGAGACGACGATGGTAGGGAAGATTCATCCTCCTCCTTTCACTGGTATACAATCATGGGTTGATTCGCTATATGGAGAGTGATTTATCTCTCATGGGAATTTATGTTGGCTCTATATAAGGAAATCCAATCCATGATGACAATTGCATCAAATTCCACCAAAGTGAGTATGATGAGGTTCTTAAGAAATTTCAGTCCACGGACTATGACATGGGCGGTGTAATATTAATCATATGAAATGATTTCCCCATTTTCCAAACTCATTGAATCATTACTCTCATTTTTTTGGTGGGGTTGGGATTTTTCTACTAAACATTCGGGATATAAAAGAAAGAGTGGAACCGTAATAAAAAAGTAAGTTCTCTATTCTTTAATGAATAAGTAGAATACCTTTAACCACTTTGTATTAGAGGATCACTTCTGGAGTAGTGAGGAAAAAAGCTCTCCCATGCTGCCTTGGAGGTTGTTGGTTGCCTCTGAAAACCCTTGGTATAGAGCACAGATTTGCAATGTTCTCTAGTTCCTTGAAGTTGAATTAATGAAAAATGTGTTGAGGTTTAAACAGAGAATTCCTCTTCTTTTTCACATATGCAAGTTTTTCTTGTCCATAGTTAACTACTAGGTTCCCTTCTCTTTCACAACTAAAGAATTTATACTTCCCCTTCAAAAAATTTCTAGGGTGCTTCTTTCTACACCTTTGGCATGTGGGGTACAAGATTTTTGAAGCACTATTGGATTTGTCCAATGGTCCACCAAAATTGAATTCCACCTTAAGTATCTTATCCCCATGATACTCCTATGATTATCATATATATATGTTGACTTTGAGGGCACATCAGAATAATTCCCTATAATTATCAATGTAACTGATCACCAGGGCATTCTGAAAGCTTGGTTTCATCCCAGCAAAGAAGCGGTCAACCTTGTATTTATGGGTAATGACAAGACGGAGGAAAATCATGCACATCATGTGACACTATCCTCGTATTCTCTTATTGATTTGTCGTCATTTTTTATGAGGGTAAGGAAGTGGATTTCCAGCTTATGTAAGAGGTTGCGCGAACATTATTTATCAAAAAAAACTTCTATAAATACTTCCATTCTATCACCTTGATCTCCTCCTCATGCTACGTATTTTTGATCAATTTCCACCATTGATCTGCTTCGCCGTCCATTCAATTTGCAGCTAGAAGAACCTTTTATTTTTCCAAACATTGAGGGATAGAGAATATATTTTCAATGGAGTTGATTCATTTTACGACAATTGTGGGATCATATGATCAATTAAAGTTACAAGGTCTTTGTCTCATGACGCTCACAATTTTAACATGGTCATTCATTGGGGTGCTTTAATGTTCCTCCTAACCCATGTTTCTATTCAATTCATGAGTTAACTAAAAAAGTATCGGGACCTTGTTCTTGATTCATACTCCCATCGGATTTGGCATCTCATTAGAACTCTCATCACATTGATCATCGCATCAATTGTTAGCCCAAGATCTCTTATTACCGTCCATTGTATAGATTAAAAAGAATGTTAGGGGTATCCCAGAAAGGTTAATCCATTTAAAAAACGAATGAATTATAAATAAATTTTATTTCAATAACTTATGAATCTATAGGTTTCTCTCTACGTTATCCTTGATCAACTTACCAACATATATTCTTAGGGACTCTTTTATTCCCTTAATAATGTTTCATACTAAACTTATGGAATTAAAAAATAATATCACATGGATGTGTCGTAACAAAGAGTAAATCAAGGCCCATTTTCGTGTACCCGGATACTATGGGTCAAGCCGGAAATTCCTTGTCGGGGATTTCAGCCATAGGTACATTTGTGCCAGAGCCGCCTAAACTAGCTCATATCCAGACTAGGATGTCTATTCATGATAAACCACATACTCAATACTCAACAAAATTTTGGGATGTTCTCATTACAAATAGTCATATCCCTAAGGATTTCAATAGGGTTTTCTAATACTAATCCAAAATATAAATAAACATATCCTCTGATACCAACTATAACAATGATTCTCTTTATTAGACACATAAACATTCGTTATTACATAAAAATTTACATAATACAACTCTGAGGATTGATAGATATTATGTCTTGGAAAATTAGGAACATTACATAACAACATAGGACATAAAAACCCAACATCTATATTGAAAACTACATTTACATTACTGCTATATTCATTTGTTCTTAGCATTTCATGGGATAACCTGAGAATATGAATTAGAAAAGGGTGATATATAAATCCAATTAAGGGAGTAAATAAGAAATATCATGAATAATAAAATACATTTTAGGAAACATTTATTTTAATGGAGCATAAAAGGAACATTAACCTAAAGGCATGATATATCATGATTATCATAACATGTAAATGTGGCGACAAAACATAACATGTTGTTAGCATGAGCCAAGGATAATTGCCCAAGTATCATTTGTACATAATAATTGAACATTAATTTTCATGATAAACCCCTCATTACACTTGGATTATCATGATACTAATCTTTACCCAATGCGCTGGAGCGCTATCAGGGTGGGCCCTTCTTAAACATTTCATTACATGCATAAGTGTCCCAAATGGATATTAAACATGTAATCATTCAACATAATCATTTATTCCATGATAATGGAATGTGGAATAAATACAAGAAAATATTTAATCAATAATTAAATGTTCATAAAGGAGAATACCATTGATAGATAAATGGGCATGGTATTCACTGAACAATTTCATTGGATTAGAAAATTGCGGTGTAATTTCGGAAGAATAACGGCGGGACATAAAAATTCATAAAAATGGTTGATGTGAGAAAAAAGGGTGTATCATTATATTTAAATGAAATGGACACTAAGGGGGGCATATATATACATTTGCCATCATATGTAAAGGAATATAAACCCATAATAAAAAATAATTTCTTGAATGTAATTGAGGGGAATGAAATTCCTTATGGAATTTTGGCATGGTAACAGGTATACATGGAGGGAATCAATGAGAAGTAAAAGGGTATCTCATCATTAAAACATAAAAGGGACATTATAAGGGAGTTTTGAAATCATACCCTAACATTTATAATTAAAAATAATAGGGAATTACAATATTTTGAATCTTGGGTAAAATGAGAAATAAAGGAATCCATCACATGGAAATGTGATACCAAAAGATTGGGAGTGGATTGAGAGAGGCTTATTTGGAGCATGAGGGCCTTGGGAGGATTATAGAGAGTGGAGGTCAGAGGTTGGTTGATCTCTAATGTCTTTTAGTGTGGAGTAAGTGGGAGTTTGAGTGAGATTATATAGTAATTGAGAAAGAAATCATTATTATTTAGGTTTGGAACACCACACATTAAACAAATTACAACCACTAACCTATCGATGGATTTTTCCAAATGGGAGTATGAAACATTATTTTATTAGTCCAATGGAATAACGTCTTCAAAATAGGGTTTCATATGTGGTGGCGAGTCACACTCTCAAGGAAATCAATTTAAAATGTAAAAATATATTTTATATGTCTTGATGGGTACACAAAAGAATTGTAAAATAAATAAATAAACTAAAATAACGTTATTATAATATTACAAGATATATTGGCTGAAAATAATTTTAATACTATTTTATTATATCAATTTTGGGACATTATGATGTCATTAAACTCGTTATACATTTAAAGGGTATATATTTTTTTTCTGAAAACATTAACTGTCTCAATAAATTATAAAAAATTCACCGTTGGAAAATTTCGATATCCTGATTCCAAAAATAAAATTCATTTTTTCTAAATATTTTTCTAAATATGTGATTTTTAACTTTAAAAATAACAAAGGTCATGTATCCAAAATTCAAGGTTTTTTGACAAAAATATGTTTCAAACCTTAATAAATATTACAATCATATTCATAATAACTATAATGTTATTTATATTATATAAAAAGTAATTTATTTATAATATTTCATTAAAATATTAATTAATTTTAATATCCATAATTGTATCAAAATAGATTTCTTAATTAACTAAAAATGATATTTTTTTAATTAATAAAACTATTTACAAATTAACAATAATTAAATTAAAGTATATTATCTATACAAAAACAATCTACATAATCATAGAACATGGTTCTAGTTACTGAACCCCTTATAACACCTGCATAATACTGAATGGTAAGGTGGGTGATTGTGACAAACTCTTAGGGAGGCTAGGATAACATTTCTCTGGTGGCAATTTCTATCACCTTTCAATTCTCCCACAGGCTATTCTGTTCGAGCATAAGGTGTTGAAGATCAGCATGGGCTTGTTCAATAGTGATTTCCAATGACGCCACGTCCTTTCTGAGCTCTGAAAAATGGGCCTTGTACGGGGGATGTCTATTGAATTAGGTCATTTCTTTCTTTATTTGAGAAAATTGGATCTGTTAAAACCATATATTTATACTAATAGTGTGATCAATTTTCAACAACTATATTAGAAACTATCACAATTCATAATGGTAATTTAAAATAACTAAACATAATACCATGGAATTTCATATGTTTTACATTACCATTTTTCATAATATGACATTTAATTAGATCAAGAGGAATTTTCACTGATAGATGTTTAGGTTATTACAAAACTCGTATGATGTGAAATCCCTGTTGGTACTTTCTGTTGTTAATAAGATGTGTTTTTTTATTTTAATTGATAATTTGAATGTTGTGATGTTTTGGAAATTGATTTGGAATATATGTGGTGTGTGGGACTGGTGGTCATGTTGGCATATTATGAAAAATGTAATTACGAATTGGGTAGTGTGAGGCCCATTTGATATTTAATTATATTTGTAAAATATAATGACTTTCATGTGAGATCTGATAATTGTTTTATACTCCATGACCACTAAAACATTTGGATGACTCCACTATAGTGTCTCATGCATGAGGATTTTATTACACACCTAGACCTTTTTATAGGATCATCTCTAGTGGCTCATGCATGAGAACAATGTTGGTTGTGGTTTCTATACCATAAGATTCCAAGTGTTGTTACTATCCTTATTATTGTGGTAATCTTGGACATCATCTAAAGTGTTGTGTGACTTTTTTTTACACCGATTTGAGGTGTTTTCACCCCTGGTTCTAGATGAGACTTTGTGAGATGTTCCACTAGATTGAATATATTATAGGGGATGGTTTGTTTCTAATAATAGATATATAATGTATTAGGTTAGGTGAGTCCAATATGAGTGTGTCTAGGGATCTTTATATAAAGGTGAATCATATTATCCAGAGTTACAATCTATTTGATCTGTTACTTTACTTGAAAATGGATATTCTATTTGTTAGTTATTACTTCTTGTTTTGTATCCTTTACTTTCATCAAAACCATTATTTATTATCTTGTTGGGTTTTATATTTCAGTTTTTTCTTGGAAATAGGTTGTGTAAATTGAAACTGTACTTAAAACGAAAATATGTGTCTGTTGTTTTTAACAGGAATCATGTGAAAAAATGTTTTTAGTTTATTTAAACTATTTAAATCCAATTTTTAATTTAATTTTAAACTAGTATATGTTGATTGTTTAGGGAAACTAATTGTAGGGACTCTATTGTGTTTTCATATTAAGTTATTTAATCTTATTCCATACTTATTCCACATGGTGTCATTAGACATGGGTTTTTTTGAAGGTTCATGTTTTTTGGTTCAGTTCCTCTATGAGAATTTAGGCACTGTGGATGGTGGTGACCAAGAGGTGAGGTGGAGATTTTGTTGGTAGGGTCTAGTTCTAGTTTTTTATTCTGTCTTGTGTTTCTCCGCAGTTCCTTTTTATAGATAATTTTGTATATTTTTTTACATGAAGATATTATTAGTCCTTATTGATTATAAGTTTCTTTATTTTATCCTTTTCTGGGTGAAAATCATTCTCTCGGTGATTACCTCTAAGTCTGCATTAGTCCCTAGTCCATGGAAATCATTCACGTCCTTGGGGACATGTCTTTGAATACATTAAGTGCTAAAATGGATAGAATACCATATTAGCTCATGAAAAATTGTCTCATAGCAGACCATTGTAATTTAGGGTGTTAAGAATATAGATATTAATAATATCATGACATTGGAGGTAGGCATTGGAAGGACGTCATGATCATATTATTGTTCTGATATTCAAGTTGTAAATGGTTATCTAATATGGAGTCTTTTTAATTTAGTTTTTGGGTTGAGCATACGATGAATGAAGATGTAGGTGAGCCAATGTTATTACTTGATATCACATAGAGTAGTTACCCATGTGGAGTCTGATTACATGATTTATGGTCCACATAGTTTTTTATACCTAAATGGGGAATGTCCCACTAATCATATATCAAAATTAATAAAAACCATTAGTTCCTCATCCAAATAGTTTGTCCTAAGTTGTTTTTTTATTTATTTAAGTGGTGGGTGAACTTTTAAAATTTTAGTGGTGTTCAAAATAAAATGGTTTTATTTAAAGTGATTTTGTATTGAAATGTGAAAATATTTTTCAAATGATAATGTTATTGATAATTTTGAAAAGATTTGGTTTGATGATAAAGTGGTATATCTCACCCTAATAACTCCTTATGAACATTCTCATATGTGTGGGTATATGTCGAGAGAACTTAATGGAAGGTGTGCATGGATGATGTTAGAGGATATGGGATAAACGATTCTGTGATGGTTCATAGGAATCCATGGGTGTGAATTTTAAATCAAATGTTGAGATTTGTTTTTTTCGAAGAGTTATTTATAACGAATGTGTTTTTTGGGTTGTATTTTCATTAAAAATTGTGATATTCCATTTTGAAAAAGATTTTTGTAATTTTTATAGTGGCCTCGCAAGAATGATGATTTTAAATTTAAATGAATTGTTGATTTTTAAATGTTAATTTTGGGTGTTTTGTTGGTTATTTTTGGTTTTAGATGAATTAGTTTTAGCTTGACATGTTCTCTTTTATTGTGTATTAGGATGATGATAATTATGGGTTTTTTCTATATAAGTTGTTTATAATATTTCAAATAGAAAATTCAATAAATATTCTATTTATTATTGCCATGTTTTTGTTTGTACTCAGGTATTTTTATATCTATTATGGTGATCGATGTACATTATGGGAAGTGGAATGGCTCGAAAAAGTTGAGAGTGTATTCAGACAATTCACAACTTGAGAAGCTATAAGGGTGGAGGCTGTTCAATTTTCTTTTGAGGGTCCTTATTTAGACTAGTGGAAGGTTATTTCATTGCTATAAATAAAGGTTGGGATGACAAGGGAAGTGTTTATGACCACATTATTTTGATGGTTTATACCTAGGGAGATAAAGAAGAGAATGGTGGAAAATCTCTATAGTATTCAGCAAGGCTAGAAGTCAGTAACTACATATGTTGATCAATTTAAGTAAATGGTTTATCTAACATCTAATATAAAAATGTAGTATAAATTGAAAGGACCTACTTTTGATATTTTTCTTCATTGAGAGATCACAAAGAGAGTTATTTCATTTGGTAAAGTCTAGTTCGAGATGTTGGTAGAGTAGGCATTCTAAACTGGTCTCAATTTTGGGAAGACAATGGTCGGTGGTGCTTTTGAAGGATCCCCATTAGATGAGAGGTGTGTATTAGGTGTACCTATTCTTGTAGAGTCTCATTAAATGGTTTCATCTTCCAATTAATAACATCATGTTCTTGTGTTCTTCTACTGTGTCCAATTCAGGTTTTTGAAGTCTTTCTGTCGTAATCCTCCAAAATTTTGTTCTCATAGTAGAATTTTTGGCTATCTGGAAAAGTTTTGTATGAATCTACATCTAATAAAGGAATCTTTATTAAAGAATTTTAATTCCTGACTATGTGAAAATGGATGCTTCATTCATCAGGGATGCATCCACATGCATTATAGTGAAGATTTATCATCGTCAGGAATTACTGAGGGCTTTGGAAATCATAGTGAAATTTCATACTCTATTGTTGGGGTGGAGATTTTTTATGATTAATTTTTTTCATTTTTCTGTTTTTGTAATTTCTTATTTTTATTATAACAGTTTGATGAACTTGTTATCTCATTAACTAATTAATTATTTTTAACTGAATGTGTCTGTTAAACTGATTATTACCTCTTTTATGTACTTTTAACTTGTCAGTGTTAGTTCCAATTTTAGTTTTTATATGTTTGTAGGATGGTTAAACATGTGTAATTAATGATTGTGGATGGTTTTTGGGGTTTTTTGTTGGGTTTTGTTTCCTTTTTTTGTATTTCCCTACTACGTTAAGAGTTTCGATGATGTTGAAAATTTCAGGTTCTTTTAGTTGTGTTGTTTTACCTTGAATGGAGAAGTTTTGTTGTTCATGTATGTTTTTCATGCACTGGTTACCTTTGTTTGGTATTTTTTGTAGTTCTAAGTTTCCATGTAGTCAGTTATCTATTGTCAATACCATTGTGTTTGGATTTAAATGTTAGTGGTGTTGGTCAGGTTCTTGTGTGGTGGAAAACACTCTTTTTTTATCATGTGGTTCTTTATGTTCGAGATCCCTAATAAATCGGCCTGTGTGACTTTTGAAGTTGAAGGTCACAATGAGGATCATGTATTTTTAGATCTGGTTAGTTTTGTGAATTGGAGTGGTTAATCATTCTGCTGGGTGACATTTTTGGGGAAGAAATTTTTTTTGTGAGGGGAATTCTCACACGTCGTACTTGGAAATTCATTATCTTATTCTTCTCATAGAATTGGGTAATTTTATTTGAGGTTTTGGGATGAGATCTTGTTTGATTATTTTTTTAATGGATTTTTTGGTCTTGGACGAAAGTGGGCCACAGTTAACACATGACTAGGGGAAGATATTCGTCTTCACCATAGAAGTCATGTGGCTTTAATTGGGCGTCGAGTTCATTGTGTTTGGCCTACTCACGGTTTGGAGAAATCATATGGAAATTGTGATTTTTGGTTTTGGAATTGGGCTGGGGAATATTGTATAATTGGAACACTATTTGAGAAATCATGCATCCCTCCCATGCGAGGTTCCCCTATTCTCAAATTGGGTGCCCACGGTTGGAACATATTTTTTCAAACCATATGGGAAAATAGTTTGTCTTCCAATAATCTTTAAAACAATAAAAATTAAATATTTTCCCTCTATTATTTTAACCATATTACAGTTTTTCTTCCCTCCATTGAACAATTCACACTATGTGGTCCTCCATGCTCCTCCTCCCTTTCTATCCTTCCTGTTTTTAATCCCCGTGATGGGTCTATGGTGAGTTTTGATCAGAATCATGGTTGATTTCATCTTATAATCTTTCTTATATTATGGTATGTTCTTTTCCTTAGTGTCGTTTCTTTTTTCTGATGAACCCTATAGGTCTGGGTAAATGTGCAGTTCAATTTCATTGATCATAGGGTGTGTGTATTTTCTCTCTTGGCTTGGTTCTTTCTCCTACAAATGTTTCTTTGCATTCACATTTTGTTGAGGTAGATATTTCCATGCATTTCTATTCTATCACATTTCATTTAATGCTTTATATTTCATTTAATGATTTAAAAATTTAATACTCTTTATTATGAAATGGTATCATGATTTAATATGACATTTTCATGATGAAATATACATGATAAATTTTTTTGGAAAAATGTTTCCTTGATTAATCATATTTAAAGGCATGAATGCTGTTTAATAAAATTAAAATTTAGTTTTTAATTGAAATTGGGTTCTTTTGTGGGTTTTTCCCTTGGGTGTATTTTATGGTTTATTTCTTTTGAGTGTTTTGTTGTTCTGATTTAAATAAAATCAATTTTTCCATAATGTTATGTTTTTAAAGTTACTGTAAATGAACATGTGTTGGATGTTTGTTCTCCAAAAGAAATGGTTTTTTAATTTAGAAAGCTTCATTGGAATGCTTTATACATGTGTTTCTTTATTTGAATAAGTTGTGTGAGGCTTTTTTTAATTTTGTGTGTTTTTGAATTTGGAATGGGGATTCCCATGGAAAAATCCGGATTAGAAACCATAATTAATTTTTTTTTGTAAATGCATTAGTATTGGAAATGTGTTTCTATATTGAAACATGATATATTCATGGGGTTTGGGTTTAAACCTCCTATTATGTGAATAAATTAAGTGATAATTGTTTTGAATAAGAAGTGGTTATGGTGTAAATTCTTGATTATCACATTGTAAAATTTTGGAAATTATTTTGGAACTTATGTGGTATTTGGGCCTTTTGGGAATGTTGTAATATTTTGGAAAATGTATTGAAAACCATAGTATTAAAAGACCCAATTGGTATTTAACAATAACAATGAATGAAATGTATCATCAATCATGTTATGATTCTGGTATTATAGAATAATTCCACTAGAACTGTTTATTATGTCGTCTCTAGTGGCTCATGCATGAAGACATTATTGGACCACTATAACATTTAATGGGATCATATCTAGTGGTAAGTGCACTAGAACATTGTAGGTTGTAGTTATTATTACATTTATTTGAATGTCTTTTTATAATTATTATTATCATTGGATTCTTGGGAGTTATCAAGAGGATTTAGATACAATTTATTTTCAACCCCCATTACACTGGTTGATGCCGACTTGATGTGATGGGGCTTGGATGGGAATTCCACTAGATTGGATTGTCTAGATAATCCTATTTGTTATTGATAATAGAGAAAAACCATATACTTGAAGGTGAGTCTGATCATTTCAAATCCATGTATTTCTCTAGATATGTTGAGTAATTGATCATGAGTTATTATCTATTCGTTATGTTTTTTTGTATAATAGATATTTTTGTATTTAGTTCTTCTTACCTATTTTTCATGATTGACATTATTCATTACCATTTTTTATTATCTAATTTTGTTTCATATATGAGTTTTGGAATCTATATGTGTTGAGGAAAGTGAAACTCCTTTTGAAAAGGAATATAGTGTGTTTTGATTTAAAAAGGAAACAAATGAAAATATATGTTTGGTTTTTTAAAATGATTTAAATACCATTTAATGTTTCATCTCATTAAAGTAATTTTGGACTATTTTTCAAGTGAAATTTATGGACTATGTGGTATTTTCCTAGGTATATGCATAAGCTCAAACCCGACCTTTGCCACTCAACATCCGTAGACCTGATCTATTTTGCAGGTGTGAGTTAATGGTTATGTTTCTCTTGGAGATGGTTGGTTTTTTGATGGCGGTGACCAAGAGGTCACATAGAGATATTGTTAGTGTATTCCGTTTACTTTTATGTATTCATTCTTATTTTGTTCAAAAGTTTTTGTGTTTGGGTCTATTTTTTATAATTTATAAGACTCAATTATTATTGGTTCATCCTCATGTTCAGATTATTTATATTATGTTGTTTGTCTAGAGAAAATCATTCCCTTGGTGATTACAATTATTCCTCTTTTAATTTTAAACCATATTGTGATTTGTAATTCCCTTTGTTCCATGTATTTGATTGGGTCAAATGTAGAGTTGTATGGAATCCTGTCTAGGTTTGTAATAATTCAGTTGTTATTGTCTGTGATATTTTCCAATTAATAATGTCTCTAGATGTATTTTGTTCCCATTTATTGAATAAATGACATGTTTTTCTATTATTTGTATTTCAATGTTGATTATTATCTCTGATATTCTCTAAATGATATTATCTTTGTTTGAAAACCCTTATCAATATATTAATTACAATGCTTGTGTGTTCAGTTATATAACTTTCTAAATTTATTATTTTTACTTATTAATGATTTCATCAACTGTACTTGACAATAATAAATCATATTACATAACTCATATATTCCCCATCCCATGGATTCTAATAAGTTTTTCAAGATTAATATTCAAGAATATACTAGATATAATAATTTCATTCTTGATGAAAAAAATTACATTGGAATATTTGCATTCGGCATTAATTTAATAAGAATGTGTGTGTCTAATTTTCCAAGACAACTAAAAAATTATTTCATTCATCGTGTTATTCTTTATTTCAAATTATAATATAATAATGAATACACGTGCTATGGTATATTATGTTTGGGGTCACTAAAATGACACTAAAGTAACATGAATTTGATCGTAATGGAATGATAATGGGAATATTTTTATGTTGAAATATAATTCTTTATGTTGTAATCAAGTTTAGTTGAGATCACACTTCTATATATTGTGAGGATATAAATTTCTAAAATATTTCATCTTAATTAAATTAGAGGACATATTTTACCTAAAACTAAGACTCAAAATTTGAAATAATAGAGTAGGGAACAAAATATGATTTATAATCCCATAATTATTTATTTTAAATTTTTAAAAAATATGATTATAAGTTCATTTCTCTTGAACTTTTAATATTACCATGTTCAGTTTTACCATGGAAAATGATTTTACAGAAGTAATTAAATATTAACGAATAGAGAAATTTAAATTATTAAATTATTTATAAATAGTAATTAAAAATATGGAATCCATTATATCATCTAAAATATATAAGTCAATGAAAAATAAAATTTAACATTACCACATATCACAGGTAAATAATCATTTTTAGAAAAATAGTATATTTATGCATAAAATTAATATGTATAAAATATATAAAAAATATTTGATTTTAATTATTTAAATTGGTTTATTAAAAATATTTCGAATTTTATATACCATTCTAAGTAATACAAAACCAAATTTCACAAAAAAATATTTAATTAAATGAATACACTAAAAGTTAATTTTATTAGAAAATATTACATAAGTCCATACAATTTTAATCCAAGGATTTCCAAATAGAAAATATTATTTTTAAAATATTTACATATACATATTAAAAAATTTACTCTATCAATAAAATGGGATTTAAACTTCCAGTTTAATCCTATAATGTTATTATTGTACTGTTTTGGTAAAAATAAAATTCTTCATGTTCACCTAAATATTAATAATTTCATTAATTACATAATTATATATTATAATAAAATAAAACTATTCTATGAAAAAAATGAAGTAAATTTTTTGAAATTCAAATTAAAAACGTTGTGAATTAATTTCTTATATGAAATTAAAAAATATAAATAAAATTTAATTTATAAAAAAATTATTTCTTTTCAATATGTTTTTTTATACTATTTCATACCAACTACAATGATAAATAATTTTAATATATTAGTTATTATATTTAAAGATTATATATTACCAAAATAAGATTCCAAATGTGGTAGACATAATATATTAGCAAACAATTCACAACACTTTATCTAAAAATGTATTATTTGAGAATGATAATCTTTTAGTATGAAATCCTATTAATTGTTTATGCTCTAATTATATTCATGTTACTCAATAAATATATTATTATTTAGAAGAAATTTTATTATTCTTTTAATTTTTGAAAATATTATCATCTAATATGGTGTACCTAGATTTTTGTTTGGTGTTTCATGTGACACACACTATTAGTACAATTCATATTTAATAAAAACATATTTTAGAATTAATATGTTTCACATTATGCCCCTTATATAATTTAAATCATCTAAATGTTAATTATAGCTCACTAAATGAAGAATATAATGTATGTACAAGGCACTCAATATATATCTTACATTGATATATCATACTCAGTATCATATGTAATAGCTAGAAATTATTTATCCCTAATATGATTCATTAAGTGTTCCTAGGGGCATACATTTCTAAAAACCCTTTTCATGATCCATTTTCCAACCAAATACTAAAAAATTTAGTATAATGTTTATTCTCATAATATTAAATAATCTTATGAATATGAAAATTTAATCCAATGGTGTCCTCTCAAAAGAAACATTCATTTCAACCAATGATTAATTCAATTCAACAATGTCCCACTTGGTTCATACTATATGTTTATTTGTTTAACCATTAATATGTTATGTTGTTTTCCCTTATAATTATTAACCTAATCTTCTAATTCAATTATGAAACTAATACTTCATAATGGGTTCTAAATAAAATGAAATTAACAAAACAATATATCTCATGAATTTCATACCATGTGTTCTATTAAGTCACATTGTTGAGAACAAAACGATGATTGAGTTAGTACATTACACCACTTTTAGGGTTATAATCCCTAAGTGAATATATTCCCAATCATGTATCCATTTATTATCTCTAGATATGTATCAAATTTCTAGGAAACCCACACAATGATTATATTACAAAAAATCAATGATTTTTTCCAATACATATACTTATCAATAGGTTTTTTCTAATGTTTTTAACACTTATTCAAAAAAATTACTCTATTAATCCCTAAAAACTAAATAATACTCTGATACCAACAAAAGATATACACATAATTATATTATATTATTTCCATAATTCAAACATTATATCTTACAAATAAACCCAACAATCCCTATAATAGAATTTTTAGTTTCTTTTGTGTATATAAATTTATTTTAAAATTAATTTAAATATTTTTTGATTAATTTGAAATACTAAACTACTTGTATAATTCTCATAAGATGTTATCATCTAAAAAATTTACTGGAATGGAAAAATATAGATGTAATTCGATTAGATAAATATTAAGTGTGAAAAAATTTATAATGATGATATGTCATTTGTTATCATAACATGATAATATATCATTTGTTATCATAACATGATAATATATTCATAATCAAGAATCATAAATAAAATTATACAAAAAAATCATAGATCCTAATTCATTGTGTTATGCATTAAATTACATAAAACTTGAATTCAATGATTTTTAAAAAGTGATTATAAAAACTTTACTATGGGAGAATACGAACAAAATGAGAACAAGAAAAAAATAGGGATATCAATAAAATATGGATCAAATATTAATATATAAAATCTTTAATTTCATGAACCTCACCATCAGTTCCCACAAATACATGATACTAAAATGTAATCATGAATATTTATAAAATTATATATAGTTTTGTAAGTGTTTATTATAGTATGATATATTACCCCTATAACAATCATATATAATTTTGAGTACCACTTGAAAAGAAATCACCCATCACACCCTAAATACCCGTAGAAAATAAAATGTGTTTATTAAACTCTCAGTTAAAAATAATTTAGTTTTTATATCAAAATGAAATAATTTAATGAAAATTGGATTAAATTCTTTTTCTAATGTAATCACAAAAACATATCATTTAGAATCATTGTAATAAAATCCCATGGAAAATAAATGGGTAGGATTAAAATAATAAGTAACATTCTAGGTAAATACAATTTAATATTAATATTAAAGCCTATGGTATTTACACTATATATATAAAGGGTATATGGTTCTATTAATAATTTATCAAAACAATCACTGTATGAAATTTATTCAATACGGTTCTATTAGAAGAAAAAAATGTAAAATTTTTAGAGAGGGAAAAAATTTGAAGGAAAAAATTATATAAACACAATGAGTGATTAGGAAATGAAAATTAAATAATTATTCATTACTCAAAAAGAGAAGTTCATTACATTATACATTAATAAAAATATTTTGTGGAATTATTTAAATAATATATTTTTTCTAAAATAAAACAAATAAATAGGTATTTACATTGATGAAAAGTTAATTATTATATGATATTAGAAAATTAATTGAATGGAAAAAAATTACTATGATATTTTGAAAAAAAATTATAAAAAATATATATATTTTTTCTATAAAAAAATAATATTATATATTTATTTAATAAAATATTAATTCATATATTTAATGTTATATATAAAATATAAATATGGCGGGAATATGTGTTCACATTTAATAATGATTAAAATATATTTTATTACACATTCTCAAAAAGATAGTGTTATGGCATAGTTTGATAAGTTATTTTCTAAATTGTATAGTAAAAACATAGAAAAAAGTTTAATTTTCAAAAAATAACTTCAATAATAGATCCTTGTAAATAGTTAAAGTATATAATAAAAAATGTTTTGTGGATGATAAAACATTTAATAAAAAAATTATAGAAACACTTTTTAGTGTTTTTGAAAAATCATTAATGAAAACACATATCCTAAGAAGTCTAAATAATAACACTTTTAAAAGTTGGGATGAAAAATAATGAATTCACATGAAATAAAAAATAATTTGGTGTCCAATTATATATGATAAAATTTTTATGAATGGTAATTATATACCAGGATGGGAATCCATTTTTAATGATAGTAAGAATTATTATGAACAATGAAATAATTTTTTCATGTGAATTTTTATTAAGGAAAAATTCATTATTTAAAATGTCAATTTTCACCATTGACCAAGTTAATTTATAGTGAAATAAATTCTTATGGTGGAGGAATATAATCGTTGAAGAATTATGTTCAAGAGGAGTAATTTTAACTCAACAAACAAATTGATCTAACAAAAACCCCTTACAAATTTGATATTTTTTAAACCAAAATAGTATTAAATATAGGGCATAGTAAATCAATTAAAATAAAAATAATTATTTTAAAATGATAAAATAAATTAATTATGAAGTGGATGCACCATTAATTTAAATAAATATGTATAATATGAAATAAATCTCAAGGGGTAAAATTTTGAGAAAAGAAACAAACACGTTAATTCTTGACATCCCCCAATGTGATTGAATTTAATATATATAAAAAATAAATTTCTTAATAATGTATTTCGTAACCTTAATTAAATATATTAAAATTTATAAAATTTATGTGTAATTATTCCCTACATTTATATTAGTCACATATTATCTTTTTACCATATCGAGTGTGAGTAATCTAGATCATTTTGAAAAAGTTTGGTAATTTATGTTTTTTAGTTATTATTCCAAAAAATTGCATCATTACAAGATAAAAAGATATATTTGAATTGTTCTCTTATAATTATTTGACAATTATAATTTTATATTAGGATTGTTTTTGTTACAGTTATTATAGTCAAAATGGGGATTAATACATTTCAGTGTTTCATAACAAACGAATATTTGTGTTTTAATTAATGAGTTTAATATTAATCTTAACATTATAGAAAAATAAAATTATAATTATTTTCTTTTTTATATTGTATATTAGATGTTATCATTTTCTCATATTAATCCATGGTTTTTTTTCGAACATTAATCAAGTAGTTTCTTTTATTGACCCAACTAAGAACATTCCATAATTAAGTGATGATTATGATTATAAAAGTGGATTATTTAGAATAAAATTATTATGGTGTAATATTTAATTTAATTAATTAAATTATGGTTTTTAATCATAATTAATATATTTTAATAAATAATAAATAAACTAAATAAGAAAGGTGATACATTGATTCTTGGAGGCAGAAATCCTCACAATGCAAGGTTAAAATTTTCATTTCATGATGAAGTATAGATAAAATGGGTACTAATATTTCACTAGTAAAAAATAATAATTAATCTCTATATATCAAATTTATTTTTAAGTTTCTCCATTATAACCAATGGTGTTAGGAAGTGGTGAAAAAATGATTCCACTGCTTCGTGGTTGTGGTTGTCTATATTATAGATTAATTAGTGGTTCATTTTTTCTTAATTGAAAATGGGAAAGCAGGATAATATTTATTCACAGAGAATATGAAAATGTAGTATAAAAATATTTATATGATATTATGTGAATTATAAATTTATATTGTTAGTAACATAATATAGTAATGAAAACATTTTAGAAAAAAAGAATACTCAAATTAAAATCTTTGTGTTTTCCAAAAATATTCAATGAAAATGGATATATATATTTAATAGGTTTTAACATGTAGATTAAATAAATAGAAAATTATTATAATGGAATTATCATGGGAAAAGATTCATGTTGATACCCTATTCAATTTGTGTTCCTGAATGGGTTGTGAGAGGGCCCCTTTATAAGTGGTGACAATGAGACTTTTTTAAATATTTCAACTTAATATAATGAGAGAAAATGTTTCACATGTCAAGAAAACATAACATTAATAATGGTTTGGGGTTATATATTATTAATAATACCTAAACCATTAATTTTCACAAATGAAATAAATATATCTATTCTTATTTTCGCTAAAATTGTTAACTTTATTCATTGTTGGTTTTACTATGGTAACTAATTTTATCATAACTAACTTTTTTAATTAGTAAAAACAAAATAGACCTTGAAATATAATTTTTAACTAATTATTATTGATATTAATTGATACATATTAGATAATTTTTCTTCGTTCAAGAAAAACTGAAATTTTATTTAGCATATAAAAATCGTAAAAATAATTTTTTCAAAAAAATTTATTAATAATATTAAAATTTCAATATATGGTAAAATTTTATATTTATTTGTTTTTTATGATAAATAATTTTTTTTATGAAAAAAATAAATGTAATTTTGATTCCAAATAAATAAAATACTATATTGTACCTGCATAATATTTAGTTAAAATAAATTTTGAAAAGTTAATTTATCATAACTTTTTATTTAATTAACTAAAATATTATTAATTAGTTTTCAAATATCAAAATATTATAATTATAATATATATTTATAATTATAAGAAACATATTCTATAAAAGTAAATTTTCATAAACTTCTTGGTCATTCAAATATAATTTTATAGGAACATTGTTTTTAAAAATAGATTTTTACATATTCGCCTAAAAACTACTATTTTAGAGGAAAAAAATTACCCTATGATAATGATGACATTATTTGTCAAAAAATTAGGCTAAATATATAAATTGAAGCGTTAAAACATATATTTTATCTTTAAATTAAAATAAAATATATAAATAAGATCTGATTTTATTAGAAAATGTCATTTTAAAACATTATCTATTGATTAAAATATTTTATACCATCTTCAAAATTAATAAATTTTAATATATTTTCTAATATATAAATTTGATATATATTTTCACAATATTATTTAATTATGGTTTATTTAATATATTATCTTAAAAGGCACTATACTTTTGAAGAAATAATAATTTGATAAAGTACAATCACTTCAAATTAAATAATATTTATTGTTAATCCTCTATGTGTAATTATTTTTGTTTATTGATATGTAGTTATTTATGAGTTGTTTTAATAATATAATGATTTTATTAATAATAATCATCTAACATTTTTCAATACATTTTTGTTTAGTGTTTCATGTGATACAATATATTGATGGGTTTTCTTAATAGAAAACGTCTTTTGAAACCTCAGGGTGTTAAATTCCCCCTCCCCCTTATATAAATTAAATCCTTATAATTTTAATTAACATTATGTAATGGGAGAAACTAAGGGATATATTAGAAAAACAAGGTATATCTTTCAAAAAGATAACACCCTCACAATTTTAGGTAAGAGTAGTAATCTATTTATCCCAAATATGATTCTTCGGAATCCTTGAGGACAAACCATTCAAAACATCATTTCAGGAAAACGTTTCAAACCAAATAAAAAAACTATTTTTTTCGATGCTGTAAAACGAATATGAAAGCATAATTATAAGATTTATTTTCCATTAAAAAAATTATTTTTTTCAAATGATTTATTCAGTTCAACTATATCACAATTGGTTAGTCCAATAACTCACATGGTTAATCTTTTGTTACATTGTGTCATGCTCTGTCAATATTGTTAAAATAATCCAATAAGGTATTTATGAAATTGAATCTTCATAATGGACTCCAAAGTAAATTTTATAATCCAAGAATATCCCCTTGAGTTTTAAACCATATGTGTAATTATAACTATATGTTATACAATTGGGGAATATTGAGTTAATACCCAATATTCCGATTCCATTCTTACTACCCCTATTTTCAATAATTTTATTGATTTTTCTTATTATAGTATTTAGTTAGGGACTTTATTCCATGGAAATACATGGAGCCTCTACCTTAGAAATTTTTTGAATGTTATCATATACATAGTATCATCCTTTAGGTTTTTGAGGATGTTATCTTATCCTAATTCACAATAATTACTACACAAATACCCAAATAACTAAACCATACAGTAAAATAAAATATAGTGATCCAAGGTGAACCCATCCATGTTTTCCATAATTTCTAATGTTTAAATGTTAAATATTACAAAATAATCTCACAATCCCAGGATTGGATGGTTTACTGTCTTTTAGGGAAAATCATTTTACAACAATTTTGGATTTTTTTAACATAATTGTTTCCCCACTACACACCATATTGACATCAAATAACTTTTAATCATCTTTATATCCTATATAAATTGAAATTTATGAAAGGGGGAACTCAAATTCATTATAGGGGTAAAAATAAGGGATAGTAGTCGAATATCATTAGTTTGCATAAGATGTTCATATGGATATAATCTAGACTCCTATGAATATTATTCCTAAAAAAACATTGATCATATAACATGGAATAATGGTTTTAATAATATAATACAAGAATCAAAAGAGTGTTGAAATATGACCCAATAAACATCATATATAAGAGAATACCATTAAAATGAGTACATGTATAAAATTATGACAGTATTCAAATATTCTTCCAAACATTAGTATAATGTTCAGATATATTTACTAGCCACACAATATGTTCCCACGATAATGATAAATTTAAATTTACCCATGAATGCTTATATTATGTGATATAGACATTTGGATAATTCCTTCGAGGGTGATATAAGATCCCAATAGTCGAAATCTATACTTAAGAATTACATATAAAAATAAATCACTTATTAATTTATAGATAATAAATGGAAAAAATGTATTTTAGAAATCATTAAAATTAATATCATTCACTTTTTACAGAATAAAGATCACATGGAATTAAAATTATTATAATATACTTTTCAGTAGGAATCATATAATAAAATAATACATAATAACAAATGAACTACCCATGAAAAATAAATGGTTATCCAAATAAATTTAGTATTATTATAGGTAAATAACAATTATTCACAATAATAAAGCTTATGGTAGTTAAAATATATTTATAAAGTGTATATTGTAAGGTATATAATTTACCCAGTCACTCAACACATGAAATGATGAAAAAAACCCTTAATTATAAGAAAAAATGCCATAGTTTTTGTAGTGAAAAAATTTATAGTGGATTAGATTCATAAATAATTGAGGATTTAGAATGAAAAATACTATGATGGATCATTCCTCCAAAAATATATACATTACATAGGCATTCATGGGAAAGAACCTATATAATATTGATAGAAGAATAAAATGATCAACAATAAAACATTTAATTGATATAAAAATTATCAAAAACTATTATAGGAGAATTTTTCAAATTTCATAAACAATTATAATTAACTAAGTCTTTTTTAAAATATATGGTAAATAAAAAAATGAAAAATTTATCGTAAGTGTTAATATTGTTTACATGGATAATTTTAAGAGAAAACTTCATATATTATTACAAAGGTTGCTTAAATATATGAAAAAATCGAAAATTATTAGAAAGAAATTTTATAATAAATTAATAAAATGGTGATGTTAGATGTTTCATTCAAATGTTTATTTTAATAAGGCATAGTGAAAACATTGTATTAAATCACGCTTGAAAAATAAAATTTTATAATATATAATTGAAAATACATAAAGGTAATCTAAACAAATACGGGTAAAATCAATAAAATTTTGTACAAAAGTATAGAAAACATTTCAAATGTTTTTAATTAACTTTAATGAAAAAATCCATAAAAATAGTAATAGAACAACCTTTTTTGAATTAGAATGTGTAAAATATAGTTGTCACGTTACATAAAAAATAATTAATATTCTAGATATAAATGATAAAATTTGAGGGAAATACAATTTTATAAAAGGGGGAAACCATACTTAAATAGAATGGTAATTATTCGTAACAATGATATACTTTTTGAATATGAAATTTTATCAGGGTAAAAATATTGATTTAAATGTATATTTTCTAGCATACTGGAAGAGAATGGACCATGAAATAAACTCTAAGGGTGTAATAAATCAACCATTGAAGAATAAAGTATAATAGGAAGTTTATAACTCAATAGAGGGATATGAGTAAATAATTTTTTTTATAAGATTGCTATCTTTTGAATTGAATTCAATTTTAAGAGCGGACCTGATATGGCTATCCATGTAACATATTGTGACTTTATTTATATGATTCCATGAACATTTATATAGTATTTTACTAGTGACTTGGTGTGGGGTCTTTTTGGGTGATTTTGGAAATTGTTTGAATCCCATTGTGTTGTACTTGGTTGTCACATGATAAAGAAAAGATGTGCAGTTTGTCCCTGAAAACATTGCACACTATTGTGATCCAATGAAAGGGGGAAATAGTTTTTTAACCATGAAACCATCCCCTCTAAATCATAAATCATTATTAAGTTACTCTTTTTATAGTTGGGACACTTTTTGGCAAAAAGTGTCCCCTTCTATGGGATTCCATTCACCCTACCAGTATGGGAATAATGTTTTTTAATTGGGCAGAACTACAAAACAAAGAATATGTGCGAGTTTTATTTCCATATAAATTTTTTTAAAAATCTTGAACACTTGATTTATGTTTCTAATCTTCCCCATTAGAACCGAACACATTTTCCATCCACAGAGGCTCCAAACAGGTTATTTTGTCCCCTTCATTCAATTTTCATGAAAAATAAATGTCCTGAAAGAATAGTTGATCCGTATCCTATAATTATATCTCCTAACATTTAGTTTCATTAGTTATTGCTTTCTCTCATCATTTCAGGTTGATATATCATTAGATAATTTATGAATTAAAACTTCATTTTATGGGATCATGATCACAGTTTTAGTTTCTTAATCTTCTCTGCTTCATTCTTCATTAGAGATCTCAATTTTGAGTTCTCTATTTTATTGTGTTATTAATGGAAGGTGGTACAATATTTATTTTCCCTATTATTGATACATAAAATTTTTTGATTGAATTTAATATTTTTTTTAATTGAGTTAAAATTCATTATTTTAAAGTTTTTTATAAGTGATTTGAAAGTACTTGGAAATTTATTAAAAAAATAAATTTTAATTTAACTAAAATGAGATGTGGTTTTTTGAAAAAAATTATAGAATTTTTTTGAAATGTACTTTATATTTTTAAATGGTATTTTAAGGTTCATAAAAATGATTAAAGTGAAAATTTATTGGAATTGACATAAATTTAAAAAAAACATCATTTCGGTTTTGAAATACAAAAGGCCTGTGGAAAACTAAAAACTATGAAATTCTAATATTAATTGATTTGAATTGACTTATTTCTTGAAACACAGATTTTCTAGGGTAGTTAATGCTTTGTAGAAAAATAATACTAGGACATTGATTCACTAATAATTAATTAAATATGAAAACTCATAGTAAACTCCTATAACATGACTATTAATAATGGGTTCCCTATTGAGGTGTACATTTCCCATTATGAGTTCCCTTATTAAGTAATATTTTCTTTTGTCACACTTGAATAATGTTGAGATAATCTTTTGAGATGTGTGGGGATCCAATTTCCAAGAAAACTAACATATCATGGATTGTTCAAAAAAAATTCTATCATTTATAAACATGATTATATAGGAAAATTATTGGGGAAATATTTTATTCATGTAAATTTATTAATATAATGGTTTAACATAAAATGTTAACTTAAGACTATTTGAATATCATTTTATAAGCATTCTATGGTTTTTATTAGGAAAGTATGTTCTGTTTTAAAATGTGAAAAATGGAATTAGAGGCATTGTTTTATTACAATTGTTAGAATAAATTGAAAATTTTTATGGAAATGAATATGGAGAACATGGGGAGGAAATAATGGGATTTATAGCTCACACCATACCTTATACATTAGTAGTGTGAATACTCTGTTATGATAACTCTTAGAAAACGGATATCACCACATGGCGGTGGTTGATGTTAATTATCCTTTTGACCATGGAGTAATGATGGTGTTCATTGGACCTATTATCCAGTTGTGGCACTTGTGCTATTTTTTATACGTTTTTATAGTTGATGTTGTAGTTTCCATTTGGATGTTTATCATTCTATTAAAGTATTATTTTACCTTTTTAGGTACTATATCCCTTTTGGAGTGTTGAGAATACTAATGTGTATCTGTTATCATCTAATGTTTTGGTTGAAAATACATTCCCTCTCTGATCTTTTATGTTTTTTGTAATAATCACAAAACCCAAGGGGATCAAGAAACACCTTAAGGATATGTAAATTTTGGATTGAGTATCGGGGTACTATGGTACCAAGGCTGGTTCATTAGAAAGGGGAATCAAAGAGAGTCTCATCATCTTTTGTTTATTTCAGAATATAGTTTGGGATGTCTTGATGGGACTTAGTACATATATATAAGAAAATTATTGGACATAGCTCATTATAATGACACTTAAGACCCTAAGGTTGTTCATGAAATGTGTATTAGAGGAATATTTTGATCCAATTATGGAATTATCCCACCCTTTGAAACATGTTTTTTGAAATCCAATTCTTAAATTCCTCCACGATGTAATTGATATTCTTGTATTATAGTTCGATGAATCACGTAATATGTTCTCAATGATACCTATTTCTGTTGTGTAGCATTATCCATGGAGAAGATGTGTGAATAGGTCCCTAAAGGACGATTCTTGTGATCAAAAACTAGAAAATACTCTAGCAGAATATAATCTTATTGAGATAATAGTTTGTGTTTTCCAATATCTAAGATAGTCATAAGTGCACATATCATATCATTTGTAAACCATGTCATGACCCATCCCCTGGGGCCCGTGCCGTGACTTCCCCAAGCCAGTCGTCCATAGGCGAGGGGCAGGAGACTAGCACTAAAGGGGTAAATCTCTAAGACTAGGAAGGCATTTTCTTTATAAATTGTGAACACGCACAATAGATTAAAATATAGAAGTAAAACACTATGAAAAACTGTATACGAATGAGTGATGAAAAGTAAAAGGGGACGTAAAAACAATATCAACTGGAAAGTAAAAGAACAACTGAAGAAAAATTACTATTTAAGAAATGGTAAAGTAGCTACTCGGTTATAATCTAAAGATTCCTACCTAATGGGTTGTTAAAAATAGCCTCCTCAGCACAACACGTTCGTGAGTCTCCTTCGTGTACCGACTCACCGTATGGTCCACCTCTGGGTACCATCCAATACTGATACTCTGATCCTCAGTCATCAATATTTGTCGTCTACAACAAACAAAATGAGGTGCGGTAATATCTCGTGCAAGGGTGAGTATAACGATACTCAGTAGAGACCCCGAGACCATCAAGGTCTCCAAAAATCCAACAAGGATAAACAACAAAGTATTAATTCAATAGATAACCTTAAATAGGTAATTAACCATACATATACCTAAGTTATCATGTACTGAATATCAGTCATGAGGTAAAAACAAAAGTTACTAAATCAACTCATGCATGATTTTATTCTAGGGATAGAAACATTTCGAACCCATGGATGATGGGGAACTTCACCTCTATCGAGTACAGTGGGCCTGCCAGCACAACCAGGCGTTTACCACTAACCTTGGACTGATGAGGTACTCCTCCTGTCAAGTATCGTGGGTCTGTTGCACTCACACAGAGGTGCTCCCCACCATAGGTCTGCTGCCACATCCAGGTGCTCCCCCTCATATCCTGCAGAGGTACTCCACATGCCGTGTATCGTGGGTTTTCTGCCACAACCAGGCACTCCCCCGCCATGGGTCTGCTTCCATAACCTGTAGCACCCCACTGGGCCATATGAGTCACTCTAAGTCGCTCGATTAGCTGTCGTCAAGTCTCCACCAGCTACTACATTCCCTCAAAAATGCATTCTCATCTCAGGAAGATCCTCCCCACAAGATACTGTTTGATACTCCAAAATTCAAGAAGTCCCACGTAAATGTATCTCAAAGGTAAGCCTCGTCATAGGGGTCTCAACGCATCATGTGGCTCTTCAATCGGACGCCCGGTCTGCGAGTTATTATCTTGTTAGTCACGGAAGCCCGGTCGGATTCGTGTACGACCCAACCTGAAGATATCTCAACATTACCCTAAAATCCAGTGGGGTATACTCAAACGAACTATCGTGCTCCAAGGAATCCAACACTAGTAATGGTTCATCAAATGGATGTTCGGTGCAAAATATATGGCCAAAAGAAAGTAAAGGCTAGTAGTGGGCCCAGGTTCGGTCTGACACGGTCGGACCGACTCGACCCAACCCAGTATGAGCCAACCCAGTCTGGGTCGACCTGGTCAGACCTATTGGGTTTGACCAGGCCCATTGGGTAGGCCAGCCTTTTAGGTTCGGCCCGGTCCACTCGGCCCGGCCCAGCGGACATTGAGGGTGGTTCGGCCCAGAGGTCACTGTGTTGGTGGCTCTGTACGGAGGTTGGGGCTGGTTCAGCTGGCACCGCGTGGGGCGCGGCTCGGGCGACTTGACTCGAAGGCCGAGCAGGTTCTTTCGGTGGCGCAGTGAGGGATTCCGTGGCTGTCTCGGGAGTCCGACGACAGTCGGGCAGGTCACTCGATAAGTCGCTGGCAGGCCAGGCAAGGGGTGATAGGTCACGACCATGTCAGTGGGGCGTGCGCAGGCCGTACACAGGTAGGCATGGCGTGCGGTAGGCCACATGCATGACACCCGGGGTGGCGGCAGGCCGACAGGGTGTAGGTCAGGCCACGGGCAAGGCGCACGGGGCATGGAAAGGATGCGGACAGGCTGCGCGGGGTGCATGAATGTCAGCAGGGCGCCGGGTATGTCATAGGCAAGGCATGCCGGCCCCGGGCAGGGTATGTGGGAGGCCGCGGGCAGCCAGGCCAGCGGCCGAGCGGTGGCCTGGCAGGCCGGTTTGGCGCGGCTCAGGCCGACGTGGGCCGGTGGTGTTCGGCTGGGAGAACCGAAGCGCCGCGGGGGTGGCGCGATTCCTAGAGGCCACAGTTTGTGCGGCCTTTGTCTTTTCCGCCTTTGTCGCCTCGTTGCAGCTTCATCGCTGAAATTTCAACATTAACAAGATCTATAGAGTGGTCAGGACATGTTCCTTTGGCCCCCACCCTCCGCATTTATGGTGGAATAAATTGGTTCATCAAAGTAGTAAGATGAACAAAAATTATTTTACAAACTCCGTAAAGAATTTTTTATATCCGAAGAAGAGAAAGCGAAAAGGGATAAAAAACAAAAATAAAACCCTTACAACTGATTTTCGGGCATCGTTCATTGATGTAGTCATGGAAAGTAGACGAGGAGAATCATCATTCGTTGCATCTGCCGCACACCTTCAAATACGAGTTGTGTCGGCTCGTGGATGATGCTCCGCGTTGGTAGGCGTCTGTGAAAGAATTCAAAGAAGGATCATCGCTGGCATGCTTCGTTGGTGAGAGTTCTTCATTCGGGCCTTCTCCCACTAATCCTCTCCTCAAATAACCAAAGGTTTCCACTATAATGAACAATTCCAAACCAAAAATAATAATAGTTCTATTATTTTAGGTGTTGGAACAAAATTCAAAAATGGAAAATTAATTACATGTATCCCCTTAATTAATTCACTTGCGTTTGTAGGAATTAATAAAAATGGAGTTCTCTACATTTAATTAAAGGAAAGATTGACAGGCTATCCCTCATTAATGAGGGAGAGTATAGATGTTTTACTCTCTTTTATCAATAGGAGGTTTTAGCCTTGTGTGGTCCCCATGATTTAACCTCTCACTAGAGGTTATGTTTGGGTGGGCCGCACCACCATAACAACTCATGGGAGTTTAGGTGTGGTGGTCCCACCTCCAACATCCAAGAGGAGGTTTCAACTACAAGTTACTCGCATGGAGGCTCAAATAAAATAAAGTGTAGGTTACATTTTTTTATTATTTATTTATGAATACCCAAAAAGTAAATTTTATTCTCGACCATCTGTCATCGAGGTGAAACTCTCTTTAAACAAATATCGTCATTACGAGTTAAACAGTGCCCGCAGATTCCGGTTTTGGGCACCAGTTCAAATGTTATAAAAAAACACGCTCGTACCATTACTGAACATACCCGAATAAAACATCAGAAATTGATTCTGGGCCTCAGAATCACGCGATGTTAGTTTTCGCAGGCTCGTAAAATTTCCATGTATTTATGAAAAAAAATTCCATGGAAATTCCGGGTCTTTACATTCTCACTACCACATGGCTTTACATCCCCATCAGCTAAAACTCAAACTAATGGAATAAGTTGGGGTACTATGCACGCATCTAAGCCTCCCGCTTCCATGTTCTCTCATAGAGGTTCCCGTAATTCCAACGTACGAACATCAGAGCTATTGACCGTCCCTGAAGGAACCACTCTTGTCGATCCTCAATCTCCACTGTAACCACTGTAGAAGTCGCTCAATCATCGACGTCCAGCTACCCATGGTCAATGATGTGAGAAGAGTTGTGCACATATCTCCTCAGCAGGGATACGTAGAAGACGTCGTTCACCCGGTGCCACTAAGGTGAAAGAGCCAGATGGGAAGCCAACACTCCTACTCTACTGAGGACCTAGAAAGGGCCAAAAAATCATAGAGATAACTTTCCACCTCATCCAAATCATCATAAACCTCAGCATGGTGAGACCTATAGAAAGACATGGTCGCCATCCTCGAACTATAGAGGTCACCATCTTCTGTCAACATATGACTTATTCTTTCTCTGTGTTGTCTTCATCCGCTCCTGGATGATTTGCACCTTCTCTATGGTAGCCCATACAATATCTGGTCCAACTAGTGCTAACTCCCCTAGCTCTGTCCAGCACAGTGGCGATCTACAAGGTTGACCATACAAGACCTCAAAAGGGTCTATCCCGATGGTGGAGTGATAGCTGTTGTTTTATGCAAACTACACCAAACGTAATTGATCCTCCCAACTATGACCAAAGTCAAGGACACAAGAACGTAGAATTCCATTAAGGTTTTGAATGTTCCACTGAGTCTGAAAATCTATCTAAGGATGGAAGGTGGTACTTGGACAAAGCTATGTCCTGAAATCATAATGCAACCCCTTACATAGCCGTGAAGTAAACCATGCATCATGATAGGAGAAAATAGAAGAACGTGCACTATGTAGCTACACAATCTTCTGCACATAGAGGTGTCACATGCTCTCTATTGAGCCCTACTCTCTGATCAGTAGGAGGTGGACCAACATGGTGAGTCAGTCAAAGATCACCCAAATCGAGTCGTGACCCATGGATTAAGTGGAAGTACTATCACAAATTCCATGGATATCCTAGGCCACATCGATTCTGAGTCCTCTAAATGTTGAATCAATCCTACTAGTACCTGATGATCCGCCTTCACATGCTGACCAATGTGTCATAGAGAGACAAAATCGAATAATTCATTCATCATACCTGGTCTCCAATGCTGTAGTCAGATGTCCCGATACATCATCACCACTCTTAGATGTACCACTAAATGGGATGTGTGGAACTCTGTCAACACTTCTGTCGGACGTGACATAGGTACCATGATACGTCTTTTGAAGAGGATGATGTGCTCCCCACCTTCAGAAAATCCATCAGGTGTCCGCCATGTGGATATCTGAGCACATCGTGTCTCGTAGTCAATGTCCCCATGTTGTGCCTCATTTATTCATTGAATATTTTGTTGAGTAAATGGAAGAGGCTGTAGAAAGGTTGCTCTATCTCTATCCACAAAGGATATTTGTAAGGCACCTAGCTGCTCTATCACCTCCCCTTGCAGTTTTATAAAAGTTCTTCTGCTGAGTGCATGTACAACAACATTTCCCTTCTGAGGAGTTTAGACTCTCTCGAAGTCATTGTCCAGGAGGATCTCAAGTGAACGTCGTTGTATCAGGTTTATGTCCTTCTATGAGAAGATATACCTGAGACTCTTGTGATCAGAGTACACGGTAAAATGTTTTCCAGTCTGATAGTTTCACCACAACATCTAGGTGATGACCACTACTGCTAAATCCAGGTCATGGGAAGTGTAGTTCATCTTGTGTTGTCTCATATATCGTGCACCATACGTGATCACTTCTCTCTCTTGCATCAAGACACACCCGAGTCGGGTCCCTGATGCATCTCAGCAGACTACATACCCTACTCCTTCCTCTTGAATCCTCAAGATGGGGAACTGGTTAGCCTATACCTCAGCTTCTAAAATCTCTGCTGGAAGGTCTCTGACCACACAAAGGGTTTCCCCTTCTTCATCAAGGATTATAGTGGTGATAAAAATCAATAGACGTCTGGGAAGAACCTCTAGTAGTAACCAGCCAATCCCAGGAAACTCCGTACCTCCGTCACAATTTTGGGTGGCTCCAAAGAAAGTACTACCTCAATCTGCGCTTATCCAATGCAACTCTAGCCTCCGAGATGACATGACCTGGAATTTGAACATCTCAGATCCAGAACTAGAACATTGAGAGATTACCATAAAGATGGTGCTCTCGAAATTTGTCCAGTACTTCCCTCAAATTGTAGGAATGATCCTCCTCAGTAGGAGAGTAGATCAGAATGTTGTAGATTAATACTATGACACAGCGATGGAGGTATATCTGGATGATCCTTTTCATGAGTCCCATGAACACTGCTGGAGTGTTGGTTATGCCGAATGACATAACCAAGAACTCATAGTGGTCGTACCAACAACTAAAGGGTGTATTCTGTACATCCTCCTATCGATCTCTGAGATGGTGATAGCCTGATCTGAGGTCTATCTTTAAGAACCATTGTGCTCCCATTATCTGATCAAATTGGTTTTCAATCCTTGGGAGTGGGTACTTGTTATTCACGGTCACTTGATTTAGGCGACGATAGTCGATAGAAAGCGTCAAGCCTCCATTCCTCCTTCTTGGAGAATAGAATCGGGGCTGCGTAGGGAGAAACACTGGTCCAGATGAATCCTTTCCCCTACAATTCCTCTAGTTTTACCCGCAGCTCATGAAGCTTAGCGGGATCCATCTGATATGCTCTTGTAGATATCGGTTCTGTCCCAGGGTACATGTCAATGTAGTAGTCCACCTTTCTACGTGGAGGTAGTCCTGGAACATCTTCCGGGAAAACATCTGTGTACTGGTCCACCACTACAGGATAGCTCTAACTCTCCACATCAACTGCTCTGATGTTAAGGCAGGCCAACTGATGACTGATTAGCTGCACCCTCTTCTGATTAAGTCTTTCATGCACTGCAAAGGATCCCTTCTCACTGATGAAGGTGAACCTAGTCTTGTCTGTGAAGACACACTGCACATTTTGCCTAATACAAAAAATCTAAGCATTTAATGTAGATAACCAGTCCATACCCAAGATGACATTGTATGACCTTGACACCGCTATGTGGAGATCCCTAACGAAGCTCCTGCCTTGAAGAGTAATTTCACACTACCGGTACCAGTGCGTAATAATCAATTATCCTTCCGTAGGAGTCTCTAAACATATGAATCGAGGAAACAGTTCTGTTAGAATATCTGAGCCTCGAACGAGGGCAGTGGAAATGAAAGAGTGACTGGCACCTGTGTATATAAGAACTAAAGCTATGGTGGAGTAGACACAGATCGTACCGTGAATCATATATTGAGCATCGTGATCGTAATCCTCAGCTTCTTGGATCTGAGCTCTCTCTTGTCTACATTCTCCCTGTAGTCGAGGTGGATCTCTTGGTGGTGGTGGTGGTAACACCTCGTAACGTCATCCACCACCAACTGTACGACCAGCACTTGTGCCACATCCGCCTCCTCCCTTTGGACAGCCTCGATCAAACCATTTCCTCTACCTGGGAGGTACCTCAACTGTCTGATGAGCACCTGATCAGTGGGTCAGAATGTCACGATCCATGTGACCATGCCCACCGCGTGAGTAACATTTCCCGCTCCTGGCAGGTCTGTCTCCACTTTCGGTTACCCGCACAACCGATCCTGAGTCGTTCTGTCGTCCACCTGTAGGTATGGTCCTCTGGGACCTCTACATCATCTGTCTACTTCCAGCTGTAGAATACTCCACTGACTTTCGACTAGTGGTGGGTCTCACTGTTGGAGGCTGCTCAAAAAGAAAACTCTCCACTAAAAGGGATCGCTCCAACACTCCCGCCAGCATCGGGATGCTGAGTGAGATCATTGATGCTCTGATCTCTCACCTGATCCCCTCCTTGAAGGTCCAAGCCATGAAGAATGGGTACCTTACCATATCTATGGAGTAGCGAGGGGGTTCGTTGAACCTCTCTGAGTACTATTATAAAATCATGCTACCCTACAGTAAATGTAGTTTCTCCTGTATCTGCACCACATGTAGGGTGGTTGGGACAAACTCTGCCCGAAATAGGCTCTCGAACTCTGTCCATAGTAGCTGATTCCCATCATGCATCTAGAGCATCAGGATCCACCATATGCCTAATACTGCCTGAAGGAGACTCATGACAAGGATCTCCATAAGGTTTTCCGGTGTCCCTATTAGTCTAAAAACTCTCATCACAGCCTCCAGCCAATCCTCAGCCGCCTGTGGGTGTGTCTCTCCCCTAAACCTGGGTAACCTCTAGTGTTGGAACTCGTACAACACGCTCAAGCAGCGTGCATTGTCTACTGCTGGGGCTGGGGGCATCGGTGGCCCAACGTGTAGTGGTACCCCTTGTGCCTCCACTAGAAGGGGGCCATGCACCGAGGACTCATCACTCGGTGGGATATCTGCGTTAACAACTCTCGAGGCTCTAATTGGTCGTCCATGGGGAAGAATCCTAAATGAACCAAATTCAACACTATCAAATGATTATACCTGGTGAGCTAACCTGGTTGATCTGACTTAAAGAAAACTTTTGAAAACACACACATAATTAGTGTTTTCATGCACTGAGTCAGAAATAAGAAGTCAGGGACCTGGTGTATGGATAATTCAGTTGTCGCACCAACACTGGACTCCCTGAACTGAAAACCACACATGGTACCCTTGACACAATTTCATCATAGAAAATAATGATCAGAGTCCTATTTTTCTTCTATAGAACAGACTCCTCTGATTCCAATTTGTCATGACCAATCCTCTGGGGCCCATGTCGTGACTACCCCAAGCCCGCCTTCCTAGGCCAGGTGCAGGCGACTAGAAACAAAGGCGTCAATCCAAAAAACTGGGAAGGAATTTCCTTTATAAAGTCTAAATATAAACAGTAAAGTACGATTTGGAAGTAAAAAACTAAGAAAAACTATTTATGAATGAGTGATTAAAAGTAAAAAAGGGCCGGAAATACAAGCCCAACAAGAAATTACAAGTACAACTGAAGAAAAATTACAACTGAAGAAAAGGTAAAGCAGCTATTGGGTCATCCTCTGGGGATTCATAGCTGAAGGGTCGATTTAGATAGCCTCCTCAGCACTCCACGTATGTCAGTCTCCTCCATGTACCGACACGCCGCAGGATCCACCTCCGGGTACCGTCCAGTCCAACTACTCTGATCCTCTGTCAGCGTTGTCCGTCATCTGCAACCAACACAACAAGGTGCGGGCATAGACCGTCTAGGGTTGAGTATAATGATACTTAGTAGGGACCATGATACCGTCAAGGTATGACAGAATCCAACAAGGATTAACCATAGATTATGAATTCAAAAGATAACCTTACTTAGGTATATGCCAATACATATAACTATGTTATCAAGTTATCTATCTCAGTATTCAGGTAACACAAAAGTTACTGAAACATCTGAACCAGAATTTTATTTTTGGGATAGAATCATTTAGAACCCTTGGCTGTTGGAGAACTCATCCTTTATCGAGTACAGTGGGCATGCCGCCACAAACAGGAGCTTCCAATAAACCATGGAATGCTGAGGTACTCTTCATGCTGAGTACCGTGGGTCTGCCACAGTCACACAGAGGTGATACCCACCATAGGTATGGTGCCACAACTAGTCGCTCCCCCTAATAGTCTGCAGAGCTACTCCTTCTGTTGTGTTACACAGCTATGTGCCACAACCCAGCGCTCCTCCGATGTGGGTAAGCTGCCATAACCAGGCGCTCCCCACTAGGACATATGAGTCACACTGGGTTACTCGATCAGCAGTCACCATGTCTCAGCTAGCTACTAGGTTCCCGCACAAATGTTTCCTCGTCTCTGAAAGATCTGCTCGACATGCTACTTGTCGCTACTCCAACTTTCAAGAAGTCTCATGTAGATGTATACCAATGGTTCATCTCGTCATAGGGGTCTCAATGCATCAAAAAACGCGTCAATCAGACACCCTATCTGTGAGTTACTAGCTTTTTAGTCCTGGGGGACCATTTGGATTCGTGTACGACCCAACCTAACCATATCTCAAAATTACCCGGAACACTAGTGGGGTATACAAAAAGGGACCATCGTGCTCATAGAAAACCAGTGCCACTGAAGTTTCATCAATAGGACGTCTAGTGCCAAATATATGGCCAAAAGAAAGTAAAGCACATTTGTGGGCACGTGTTCGGTCCGAACTGGTCGGACTGACTCGGACCAACCCAATCTAGGCCAACACGGTATTGGTTGACCCAGTCGAACCCATAAGGTTTTTCCTAGAACATTGGGTGGGCCAACCTGTTAGGTGTGACCGGGTCCGCTGGGCCCAGCCCAGCGGACTGCGAGGGTGGTTCGGCCAGGAGGTCACCGCGTAGGCGGCTCGATCTGAAGGTCGGTCCCTGTTCCGCCAGCACCGCACGGGGCGCGGCTCGGGAAGCACTGCTCAGAATGCTGAGTTGGTTCGCTCAATGGCACCGTGAGGGATTCCATAGGCCATCTCGAGAGGCCAGAATGAAGGAGGCAGTAGGGCAGGGTCCCCGGGAGGCCGCAGGCAGGCCTGGCAGGGCGCGGGAGGCCGCGGGATGGTCGACAGGGTGTGGGAAGGCCATAGGTATGCCGGAAGGGTTCCTGAATGTCTATGGGCAGGGTGCGTAGGGTGCGGGTAGGCAGTGGGCCGGCCGCGGGAGGCGCGGGTTGGTCGGGTTCAGGCCGCGTGGGGCACGGGCAGGCCAGCAGGGTGCCGGGCAAGACACGGACAGGGTGAGCGGGAGGCCAAGGGTAGGCGGGCCGGTGGCTGGGAGGTGGCTAGGAAGGCGGGTTCGACGCAGATCGGGTCGGTGCAGGCCGGTGATGTTTAGCCGAGAGCACCAGAGCACCACAGGGGTGGCGCGATCCACGAAGTTTGCGGGTAGCGCGTCCTTTGTCATTGCCGCCTTCACCAGCTCGTTGCTGCTTTATCACCGAAAGATCAATATACACAAGATCGGCGGAGGGGTTGGGCCATGTTGGGCTTGGCCCCCAGCCTCCACGTTTAGGGTGGTATCAATTGGTTTATCAAAGTAGTACGATGACCAACAATTCTTTTACAAACTCTGCAATGAATTCTTTCTATCCCAAGAAGAGAAAGAGAAAATGGATAAAACCCAAAAGTAAAACCCCTAACATTGATTGTCGGGTGTCATTCATTGAAGGATTCACGAAACGTAGACAAAGAAAATCGTCATTCCTCGCATCCGCCGCACGCTATCAAATCCGAGCTGCGTCGGCTCGTGGAAGACACTCCATGTTGGTAGGCATCTGGGAAAGAAGATGAAGAAGGATCGTCACCGACATTCATCATTTGCAAGAGTTCTTCATTGGGGCCTTCTCCTGATAATCCTATCTAAAAAGAACCCAAGGATTCCACTGTAATGAACAATGCCTACCTAAAAATAATAATAGTTATATTATTTTAGGTGTTGGCACAAAATTAAAAAATGGAAAATTAATTACATAGCTCCCCTTAATTAATTCACATGTGTTGGAACAAATTAATTAAAAGGGAGTTGGATATATTTAATTAAATGAAAGATAGAGAGGCTCTCCATCATTAATGAGGGAGATTTGAGTGGTTTTACTCTCCTTCATCAATAGGGGGTTTTTCCCCATGTGGTCCCCATGATGTATCCTCTCATGAGAGGTTATATTTGGGTTTTCCCCACGTCATAACCTCTCGCGGGAGGTTATGTTCGGGTGGGCCCAACCACCATAACCTCTCATAGGAGGTAAAGGTGTGGTGGTCCCACCTATAACTTCCAAGATGTGGTTTCAACTACCAGTCACCCACATGGGTGATAAAATAAAATAAAGTGTAGCTCACTTTATTTTATTATTTTTTCATGAAACCCCAAAAATATATCTTTTATTCTCGATCATCTATCGTCGAGGTCAAAGTCTACAAAATTTAATACTGGCACTACAAGTTCAATGGTGCTCTCAGATTTCAGTTCCAAATACTGGTTCAAAAGTTATAAAAAAATCCACTCGTACGTTTATTGAACATACCAGGAAAAAAACATCCAAAATTTATTCTAGGCACACCGGGCCTCGGAATCTTAGGATGTCAGTTTTCGCTGACTCGTAAAATTTCCATGTATTTAATAAAAAATAGTCCCACTGAAATTTTGGGTCTTTAAAAACCATTATTTCACTTGAATTAGCATGATTAAACCCTCAATTCACTTCAATTATCAGGATAATTATCTTTTCCTAATGAATTGGAGCGCTATCAGGGAACACACGTCTTAAACATTTCATTTCAAGCATAAGTGTCCCACATAGATCACAAACATGGAATCATTCAACATAAACATTTATTCCATGATAATGTAATTTGGAATAATTACATGAAAATATTTAAATAACTAGTGAATATAAATAAAGTTGAATACCCTTAATAGATAAATGGATATGGTATTCACTAAACAATGACTTTGTATTAGAAAATCGTGGTGTAATATCATCATCATAACATCGTGCCACAAAAATTCATAAAAATGGTTGATGAGATAAAAAGCGTTGTATCATCATATTAACATGAAAATTACAGTATGGGGTTCATATATATACATTTCCCATCATATGTAATGGAATTTAGACTGATAATACAAAAGAATAGCTTGAATGTAAATGAGGAGAGGGAAATTCCTTATGGAATTTCGGCATGGTAACATGTACATGTGGAGGGAATCAATGAAAGTTAAAGGTGTATCTCATCATTAAAACATAAAGAGGACATTATAGGGGTGGTTTTAAATCATACCCCAACATTTATAATTGACTATAAAATGGAATAACAATGTTATGAAACATCAAAAAAATTATAAAGGAAGGAATACATCACTTGGAAGTGTGATCTGAGAAGCTTGAAAGGGGATTGATAGAGGATTTTGTAGAGGTTGGGGCATCTTGTAAGGATTATAGAGAGAGTGGGGAAGAGTTTTGATGAACTCCAAATGCATTTAGTGAAACATAAGTGGGATATTGGGTGGGAATATATAGAAACTAATGGGGAATTATTTATTATTTAACTTTGGGACACCACACATTAAACAAATCAAAACCCCAAACCAACAGATGGTTTTTTCCAAAGTGGATTCTAAAACGTAATTTAAAAAGTTCAATGTAATAACATATTTAAAATAGTGTTTCTTATGTGGAGGTGAGTCACACTCTCAAGGAATGAAATTTAAAATGTTAAAATGTTTTATAAGTCTTGATGGGACCAGTAAAGATTTTTAAGAAAAAACCTAAAATAACATTATTTTATTTTAAAAAAATATAGTTTCTGAAAATAATGCTAATACTATTTTATTATATCACTATTGGGTCATTATAATGTCATAAAACACATTATACATTTAAAGGGTATTTAATTTTTACCAAAAAAATTTGAATGTCTCAAACAATTATGAAAAATTCACCATTGGGAAATTTCGACATCCTGATTCCAAAAATAATTTTAATTTTTCTAAATAGTTTTCTAAATATGTTAATTTCTAATATATAAAAATGATATTTATCAAAAATTTAAGGGTTTTGACCATAATAGATTTCAAAGAATAATAAAAATTACATTCATATTCCTAATAAATATACTATCATTTATATTATATAATAAATAATTTAGTAATAATATTTCATTAAAATGTTATTTGATTTGAAAATCCATTAATTTATCAAAATAGATTTCATAATTATGTAAATTGCTATTTTATCTTTTAAAAAACAAATTTCAATATAACAATAATAAAATAAAAGTATATTATCCTTAAAAAAAATAATATAAATAATCAATGTAAAAGGTTCTACTTATATAACCCCTTATAACACCCACATAAGACAGAAAGGTAAGGTGTGTGATGGTGAAAAACTCTTGGGGTGGCTCAGATAACATTGATCAGGTGGTAATCACAATCAACATCAATTCTCCCATGTGTTTTTCCTTTTGATCATAACGTGTTGAAGCTCGGCATGGGGTTGGTCAAGAGCGAAGACCAATGATCCCACCTCCTTCTTGAGCTCTGAAAAATGGGCCTCTTATAAGGTAAGTCTACTGGATGAGGTCATTTCTACCTTGGTCTATGTAAATTGGAATTTCTAAAACCCTATATTTATACTTATCATGTGATCACTTCTCAGTGGCTATATTTGAAACTGACACAATTAATAATGGGATTTTAAAATAAAAAAACATAAAACCAAGGTAGTTTATTTGTTTTACATTACCATTTTCATAATAAGACATTTCATTAGATTAAGAGAAATTTTTCTTGATAGATGTTTGGGTCGTTACAAAGCTCGTGGTATATGAAATCACTGTTGGAACATTATATTGTTAATATGATGCGTTTTTATGTGAATTGATAATTTGAATGTTGTGATGATTTTGAAAATGATCTGGATCCTAAGTGGTTTATGGGAGTAGTGGACATATTGGTATATTATGAAAAAGGTAAGGAAAAACATGGTAGTGTTAGGGCCATATGATATTTAATTTTATTTATAAAATAAATGGATTTTCATTTGAGTTCTGATAATTGGTTTGTATTCCAAGAGCACTAAAACATTAGGAAGACTCATCTCTAGTTGATCATGCATGAGGATGATATTACACACCTAGAAATTTTGATGGGATCATCTCTAGTTTCTCATGCATGAGAACACTGTTGGTTTTGATTTTTTACCACATGTTTCCAAGTGTTGTTAATATCATTATTATCATGGAAGAAATGGACATCATCTTAAGGGTCAAGTAACTATTTATTTTTTACCCTGATTTGATGTGTTTGCACCCACCCAGGGGGATTGATGGGGCTATGTGAGATGTTCCACTAGATTTAATATTTAAGTGGTGATAGTTTGTTTCTAACCATAGAAATATATTGTATTACGGTAGGTGAGTCCAATATGAATATGTCCAGAGATCATTATTAATATGTGAAAGATATTCTGAAAATTGGAAATCTATTAGATCTATTACTTTACTTGACAATGGATATTTTCTTTGTTAGTTATTCCTTATTGTTTTGTATCCTTTATATTCTTCACAACCATTTTTTATTATCTTTTTGGGTCTTATATTTTTGTTTTGTCTTTAAAATAGTTTGTGGAAATTTAAAATATAGTTAAAAAGAAAATATGTATGTGTTGTTTTTATAATTAATCATGTTAAAAGATGGATTTGGTTGTTTAAAATGATTTCAATCCCATTTTTTATTTAATTTTAAACAAGTATTTGTGGATTGTTTAGGGAAACGATATGTATGGACTATATGGTGTTTACCTAATGAGTTATTTAATATGATTACCTACATATTCCACATGGTGTCGATGTACATAGGTTGGTTTTTAGGAACATGTTTCTGGTTCCGTTCCTCTCAGATCATTTAGGCATTGTGGCAGGTGGTGACCAAGATGTCCGGTGGAAATCATTTTGGCAAGGTCATGTTCTTTTTTTATTCTATATAGCGCTTCTCAATAGTTCATGTATTTGGATAAACATGCATATTTTTTGACATGAAGATATTATTAGTTCTTATGAATATTCATTTTTTTATTTTGAACTTTTTTTTGGGTAAAATCATTCTCTCAGTGATTACTTCTATGTATGTACTAGTTTCTAGTCTTTGGGATCATGAACGTCCTTGGAGCCATGTCTCTAACTACATTAGGTGCCAGAATGGATATAATCATATCTTAGTTAATGAAAAAATGTATCAATGTTGTCCATTTTAATTTTGGGAGTTAGGTTTTTTGAGATTAGGAATATTAAGAAATTGGAGGCAGGCATGGGAAGGACATCATGATCTCATTCTTGTTCTGATATTAGAGTTGTGAAGGGTAGTCATGGATGGATTATTTTGTTCTAGTTTTTCGTTTGAGTACACTATAAATGAATGTGGAGGTGATCCCATGTTATTTTTGACCTCACATGAAGTAGTTACCCATTTGGTGTCCGAGTACATGATTTAAGGTTGAAAACGTTTTAAATTCCTACTTGGGGAATGTCTCACTAACTGTATATCAGGGTTAGAAAAAAACACTAGTTCATCATCCAAATAGTTTGGCGTGAGTTTTTTTATTGGTTTCAGTGGTGGGTGATCTTTTAAAATATAAGTGGTGTTCACAATGATATATATTTATTTCAAGTGATTCTGTATTGAAAAGTGATATTATTTTTCCAATGATAATGTGATTGATAATTTTTAACTGATCTATTTTGATGATAAATTGGTATGTCTGGACATTATTAATCCTTTTGAACATTATCATATGTGAGGGTATATATGGAAATTTCAGGAAGGATTGTGTTCATGGACAAGGTTACAGGATCTCGGATAAAATCATGTGTGATGGTTCATAGGATTCTATGGGTCGGAATTTGAAATCAAATGTTAATTTTTTTTATTTACAAAGTGGTACCGATAAGGAATGTTATTTTAGGGTTTGGTTTTCATTAAAAAGTGGGTTATTTTGTTTTTGAACAAGATTTTTTTAATTTTTATAATTTCTTTTCAAGAATGAGAAAATGAAATTAAAATTAAATGATGGTGTTTAGAAAGTAATTTTTGTAGTTGTGTTCGTATTCGTTGGTTTTAGATCTACTCATTTTATCTTGAGATGTTCTCTTTTGTTTTGTATTAGTTTGATGATGATTTTGGATGTTTTCTATATATGTTTTTTAGAATATTTCACCAATACAATTCCATAAATATTCTAGTGATTCTTCCACAATTTTTGGTTAAATTCTATTTTTTTAACTTTTATGGTGATCGAGGTCCGTTAGGGGTAGTGGAATGGCTCGAGGAAGTTGAGAGTGTATTTACACCATTCGTATCTCAATAAGTAGTGAGGGTGAATAATTTTCCATTTTCTTTTGAGGGTCCTTATTTTACTAGAGAAATGTTATTTATCTATCAGTAATGCAGGTTGGGATGACATGTGAAGTTGTTATGACCACATTCGTTTGATGATTTTTACTTGAGGAGATGAACAAGAGGAAGGTGGAAAAGATTTGTAGTTTTCAGAAAGCCCAGAAGTCAGTAACTAAATATGTTGATCACTTAAATTATATGTTTTATTTCACATTGAATATAATATTGCATGATCAATTGAAATATCATCCTTTCATTACAGGTCTTCATTAAGAGATCTAGGAGAGTGTTATTTTTTTTGGTAATGTCCAGTTTGAGATTTTAGTGGATGAGGCATTCTTAAATGGTCACAATAATGGGGTGAAGATGATGGTCAGTGGTTCTTTTGAAGGTTCCCCCATCAGATGAGGGGTGTGTTTTAGGTGAAACTATTCTTTTAGAGTCTCATTAAATGGTTCCGTATTCTCATTCATCGCACTATGTGCTTTTGTTTTCCACTGTTTCCAATTAAGGAATTGGAAGTATTCTTGCCGTAATCATCCAATGTTGTTTTGTCGTAGTTTCCTTTTTTCTCCATATATAAATGTTCTGTATGAATCTACATCTAAAAAATAATCTTGATCGAAGGATGTTAATGACCGACTATGTGGTAGGGGATGCTTCATTCATCAAGGCTCCATCGAAATGCCTTATAGTGAATCTTTGGCATAGTCATGAATTACCGTGGGTGTTGGAAATCGTAGACCAATTTTTGTCTCTCTTGTTAGAGTGTTGATGTTTTATATTTCCTTGTTATAGTTTTTAGGTTTTTGTACGTTCTCATTTTCAATGTAATAGTGTGGTTAACTTGTTATCTCATGATCTAAGAAGTTATTTTTATTTGAAATTGTGCCTTAAACTTATTTTTACCTCTGGAATGTACTTTGAACTTGTGTGTGTTACTTCCAATTTTAGTATTTTATTGATTAAAAGATGATTAAACATGGTGTAATCAATGACTATGGATCGTTTCTAGGGTTTTTTTGTATTGGGTTTCTTTTTGGTATTTCCCACTATGTAATGATTTTGGATGATGTTGAAAATTTCAAGTTCTTTCAGTTGTGTTGTTTTACCTTGTACGAGGACGTTTTTTTGTTCGTGTTTGTAGTTCTAGCACTTGTCACCTTAGGTTGGAATTGTTTGTAATTATTAATTTCTGTGTGGTCAGTATTCCAGCATTAGTACCATTGTGATTGGATTTTAATGTTGGTGGCCTTGGCCAGGTTCTTGTGGTCTGGAGAACACTCTTTTGTTCCCCTCTTCTCAAATTGGGTGCTCACAGTTTTCACACATTTTTTCAAACCATATGGGAAAATAATGTGGCTATACATAATCATTAAAACTATAATATTACAATATTTTCCCTCCATTTTTTAACTATATTATAGTTTTCCCCACCTCCATTGAAAAATTCACACTATATGGTCCTCAATGAACCTCCTCCCTTTCTATCATTCTAGTTTTAAATTGCCTTACAAGTTCTATGGTGATATTTCATCATAATCATGGTTGATTTCAAGTTATCATCTTCTGTGTATTATGGTTCGCAGTTTTTCATTAGTGGGATTTCTCTTTTGGAAGAACCATAGTGTTTTGGGTATATGTGTGGGTCAATTTTTTTGATCCTATGGTGTGTGTATTTTCACTCTTGGCTTGCTTCTTCCTCCTCCCAATGTTTTGTTGCATTCACATTTTGTTAAGGGTGGTATTTCCATAAATTCCTATTCCAGAACATTCCATTAATTCTTGATATTTCCTTGAATTATTTTAAAATTTAATATTAATTCTTATTTTATGTTATCATGATTTTATATGATACATTTAATGATGGAATATACATGATATGTAGTTGAAAAAAATGGTTTCATTGATTACTCGTAGTTTTAATGCATGAATGGTGTTCTATAAAATTAAAATTTAGTTTTCAATTGAAATTGAGATATTGATGTGGGTTTTCCCCTAGGGGTATGATGTGTTTATTTTTAGTGTTTTGTTGTTCTGATATTAATGAAATACAATTTTCCCAAATGAGATGTTTAGAAAGTTATTGTAAATAAACATGTGTTGGAAGTTAGTATTCCAAATGAAATGGTATTTTTTGTTAGTGAGTTTATTTGGAATGTATCTTACATATGTGTCATGACTTGTATAAGTGTTTTGAGTCATTTTTTAAAATTTTGTCTGTGGATGAAATTGGAAAGGGGATTCCCATAGAAAATTTGGGTTTGGAAACATTAATGAAAATGGATTCTATAAATGGATTGGGATTGGAAATGTGTTTCTAGGTTGAAAGAGGAGATATTCATGGAGTTTTGATCTAAAAATTTTACTATTTGAAAACCCATTTGGTGATTTTTATTAATAATAAGTGGTTATGATTTGAATTTCTGATTAGGATGTTATGATATTTTAGAAATTATTTTGGAATTTATATATGGTTTGGGCCTTGTTGGAATGTTGTAATATTTTATAAAATGTATTGAAAACCCAAAATTGAGAGTCCCAATTAGTATTTAACAATAACTATAAATGAATTGAATCTTTATTAATGATATGATGATTGTATTATATAGTGATTCCACTAAAACTGTTTATTAAGTACACTCTAGTTTCTCATACATGAGGACATTATTGGACCACTAGAACATGTGATGGGATCATATCTAGTGGTTCGTTCTCTAAAACATTATTTTTTCTAGTTACTATTCCATGTATTTCAATGTTTTTTTATAATTATTATTAACACTAGATTATTAGGAGTCATCAAGAGGTTCAAGATATAGTTTCTTGTCAACCCCATTACACTGGTTGATACCCCTTTGATGCGATGGGGATTGGTTGGGAATACCAATAGATTAGAATGTCAATAGAATCTTATTAGTTATTTACAGTAGAGTTGAACCATATGATGGTAGGTGGGTCTGATCGTATCCCATCCATGTATTTATCTAGCGATGTTGTGGAAATGATCATAAGTGAATATATATTTGATTTGATTATTATTTTTAACATATATTTTAATAGTTAGTTCTTCCTAATTTTTTTCATCCATTAAGTTATTCATAACCATTTTTTATTATCTAATTTGGATTCATATATGAGTTTTGGATTCTATATTGTTTGAATAAAGTGATACTTCTTTTGAAAAGGAATGTATTCTGTGTTATTTAAAAATGAAAACATATGAAAATGTAAGTTTTGTTTTTTAAAATGATATAAATACGATTTTATGTTTAATATTATTATAGTATTTTGGAATATTTTTTGAATAGAAATTTATAGAACATGTTGTATTTACCAATAGATATTCTTAATCTCACATCTGACTTATTCCACTATACATCGGTAGACCCGATCTATTTTGCAGGTGCATGTAAATCGTTAAGTTTCTCTTTGAGATGGTTTGTTTTTTGGATGGGGTTTACCAAGAGGTCACATAGAGATCTTGTTAATGTATTTTATTTATATTTTTGTATTAATTATTATTTTTTTCAATATTTTTTGTGTTTCAGATCTATTGTTTATATTTTATAAGATTCTATTATTATTGGTTCTTTTGCGTGTTCTGTTTATTTATATGATCTTGGACTGTCTAGGAAAATTCATTCCCAAGGTGATTATAATGATTCCTGGTTCTATATTCCACCACTTAGTTATTTGTAATGCCCTTCATTCCATGACTTAGATTTGGTCAATTGTCGGGTGGGATGGAATCCTGTCTTGGTTTGTGAAAATTCTGTTGTTATTGTCTGTGATATTTTCCCATTTATAATCTGTCTAGATGTAGTTATTTCGCATTTATTGAATAAATGAAATGTTTTTTTATATTATTAACCATTCCATATTGATTATTATACTTGATATTCTCTCATTGATAATATCTTTTATTTGAAATCCAAAATCATTATTTCAATTACATGACATGTGTATTCAGTTATATACCTTTCTAAATTGATTTTTTACTGGTTCACGATTTCATCCACTGTACCTGACACTAATAAATCATTTTTCGTAACCCTTATTTTTTCCCTCCCCTAGAATTTACTATGTGAATCGTTATTAATAATGGAGAATAAAAGTTAATGGATATACCAGACATTCAATATATATCTTCTATTCAGATATCAAACTTAGTGTCATATATAATACCTGGAAATAATTTTCCCTAATATGATTCACTAGGTGTTTCTAGGGACATACCATTCTCAATAACCTTTTCATAATTCATTTTCCAACCAAATATTAAAAAAAATTAAATATTTTTTCTATTCTCGTAATATAAAATAAACGTATGAATATTAAAATTCAATAATATAATGTCCTCTTAAAGGTCATATTCTTTTCGACCTATGATACAATTAATTCAATAAAGTCCCACATGGTTCATACTATATGTTTATTTGTTTAACCATGGATACATTATGTTGTTTTCCCCCGTACTTATTAACCTAATCCTGTAATGGAATTTCGAAATAAATACTTTATAATATATTTTGAATGAAATGAAATTAAAAAAAGAATAACTTTGAGGAATTTCAAACCATTTGTGCTATTATGCCACATTATTGTGAATTATATGGTGATTGAGTTAGTACACATTACACCAATTTTAGGGTAATAATCACTAGGTAAATATATTCCCAATCATGTATCCATTTCTAGTATCTAGATATGGATGAAATTTCCACAAAACCCACACAATTTATACATTACAAAAAATACTTGATGTTGTCTTATACATATGCTTATCGATTGGTTTTTTATATTGTTATTCAAACCTTATTCAAAAAAATTACAATATTAATCCCTAAATAACTAAATAATACTACGATACCAACCCAAAATAAAAATATCATTATATTATATTATTTTTATTATTTAAAAATAATATCTTACAATATAATCCAATAATCCCAGGAATAGAATTTTTAGTTTATTTTATGTATAGTTATTTATTTGAAAATTATTTTGAAAATTTCTCAATTAATTAGAAACACTAAACTCCTTATAGAATTACAATAATATCTACGCATCTTAAAAAATACTTGAAATTGAAAAATAGGAATTGAATGGGCTCAGAAAAATATTAAGGGTGAGCATAGTTTACAATGATAATATATTTTTTGTTATCACAAGAATAGAATATATTCATAATCAAGAAACCTAAATTAAATTATACCAAAAAACAAAGATCCTAATTAGTTTTATTAGGGATTAAAAAACATGAAAAATGAATTAAAAGAGTGTTAAAACATGACTTAGAAAAAATGAACTATGAGAGCATACTAACATAAATAGCATAAGTAAAAAAATGGGGACAAAAATAAAATATGGATCAAATATTAATATAGGGAATCATTAATTTCATGAACCACACCATCATTTCCCAAAAATAAATGAAACTAAAATTTAATCATGATTATTTATCAAATGATATATATAGTATTTTAACTTTTTTATTATAGTATGATATATTAACCCCTATGACCATCATATATAATTTTGAGTTCCACATGAAAATCAGTCACCCATCACAACCTAAAAAACAATAAATAATAAAAATTATTTATTATACAATCAATTGAAAATAATTTAGATTTTATATAATAATTAAATAATTTAATGAAAATGGGATTAATATCTATTTCTAATAGAATCACATAAATATATCATTCATAATCATTATAATAAATACCCATAGAAAATAAATGTGTATGAAGAAAGTAATTTGTAACTTTCTAGGTAAATAAAAAATAATCAATATTATAAAGCATATGGTATTCACACTATATATATAAATGGTATATGGTTAAATAAATAATTTACCAAATCAATAATTTTATGAAATTTAGTCAATAATGTTCTATTAGAGGAAAACATGTATAATTTTTACAGATGAAAAAAAATTTAAGACAAAAAGTATTTATACACAATGAGTGATTAAGAAATGAAAATAAAATGAATAATAATTACTCTGAAAGAGACGGACATTACATGAGACATCCAAAGAAAATAGTTTGTGGTATTATTTATATAATATCTTTGATCTAAAATAAAACATCTCTATATGTATTTACATCGAGGGAAAATTAAATTTTAAACGATTTTGAAATTTTAATTTAATGAAACAAAATAACCATGATATTTTAAAAACAATTATAAATCATATATATTTTCTTTAAAACAATAATATTATAAATTTATTTTATAAAAAATTAATATATATAGTGAATGTTTTATATAAAATAAATATCTTTCTTAAGTATGTGTTCACATTTAATAATGATTAAAATAAATTTTAGAACACATTTACAAAAAGGTAGTGTTATGGCATAGTTTAAGAAGTGATTTTCCAAATGGTATAGTAAAAACATAGAAAATCATTTAATTTTGAAAAATTAACATCAATAATAGATCCTAGAAAATAGGTAAAGTATTAAATAATAAATATTTTGTGGAAGATAAATAATTTAATCAAATAATTATGGAAACATATTTTAATGTTTTGAAATATCATCAATGAAAACGCATATCCTAATAAGTTTATAAAATAACCCTTTTAAAAGTGGGGAATGGAAAAATAGAGTTCATAAGAAAAAAAATTAATTTTTTGTCCAATTATATTTTATAAATATTTTATGAATTGAAATTATATACAGGGATAGGAATACATTTTTATTTATAATATAAATTATTTTAAACAATGATATAATTATTTCTTTTGAAAGTTTATTAAGGAAAAATATTTTATTTAAAAGAAAATTTTTCACCAATAAGGATGTTAATTTCCCATGAAATATATATTTGTGGTGGAGGAATGCAATCATGGAAGAATTATGTTTAAGATGGGGAATTATAACTCAAAGAACATAGTTGACTAAACAAAAACCCCTTACAAGATTGACATATTTTGAATCAAAATCTAATTAAATAGTGGCCATTGTATATCAATTAAAATATAAATAATTAAATTTAAATTTTACAATGAATCAATTAAAAGTAGATACACCATTCAAATGAAATCAATGTGTATAATTTGAAATATATCTCAAGGGTTCAAATTTAGAGAAAATAAACAAGCACCTTATTTCTCGACATCCCCCAGTGTGATTGAATATACTATATCAAAAAAATAAATTTTCTAATAATAAATTTCATTACCTTAATTAAATATATTAAAATTTATAAAATTTATGTGTTATTATTCTATAAATGTATATTAGTTTCCTATTATCTTTTTAAAAAATCGAGTGTGATTAATTTGGCATGTGATACAATATATTGATGGATTTTTTTAATAGAAAACTTATTTTGATACCACAGTGTGTTAAATTATCCCACACCATCTATAAATAAAATACTTATAATTTTTATTAACATTATATAATGGGAGAAACTAATAGATCGATTAGAAAATCAGGATATATCATTCACAATGAAAACTCCCTCAAAATTTTTGGTAATACTAGTAAACTATTTATCCCAAATATGATTATTTAGAATCCATGAGGACATACCTTTCAAAACATCCTTTTCATGAAAATGTTTCAAAAATATTAAAATTTCAAAAAAGGTTAGGATGTTGTCAATTCATATTGGATAAATATTTCAAATTAATATGAAATCTCAATCATAATATTTCTTCCCTGTTGGAAAATATATTTTCTCAAAAGATTGATTTGGTTCAACTATGGCATAATTGGTTAGTCCAATAACTCCCTTGGTAAATCTTATGTTTAGTTTTTTTATGTTCTGTCAATATTATTATTCTAATACAATACGGTATTAAAAAAAACAATTCTTCATAATGGGCTACAAAGAAAATTCTATGAACCAAAGAATATCCCAAGGAGTTTTAAACCATATGTGGAGTTATTCCGATATGTTATATATTATGTGACTGTTGAGTTAATAACCAATATTCCCATTCCATTCTTACTACCCCTATGTCCATTAATTCTATAGATTTTGTCCTATTAAAGAATTTAGTCTGGACTTTATTCCAATGAGATACATGGAGCCTCTACTTTATATTTTTACATGAATTTCATCATATACATAGTATTATCCCATGGGTTTTTTATGATGTTATCTTATCCTAATTTATAAAAATTAATACACTAATACCCAAATAAATAAATCATTATCTAAAATAAAATATAGTGATACAATTTGAACACATCCATGTTTTACATAATTTATAAAGTATAAATTTAGTATCTTACAAAATAATCTTACAATCCCATGATTATATTGTTTAGTGTCTTTTAGAAAATATCATTTTATAATAGTTTTATATTTGTTCACATATTGATTCCCACTAGGAACCATATCGATATCCAATAACATTTAATCATCTTCACAGCCTATGTAAATGTAAATTTTTGAAATTGGTAAACTCAAATTTACAATAGGGGTAAACATAAGGGATAATAGTTGAATATAAATAGTGTGAATAAGATGATCGTATTGATATAATCATGATTCAGAAAAATATTATTCCTAAAAAAATCATTGATCACAAAACATGGAATAAGGGTTTAGATAATATAATACAATAAGTTAAAGAGTTTTGAAATATGACTCAATAAACATAATATATAAGTGAATAAAATTAAAATGAGTACATGTAATAAATTATGAAAGTATTTAAATATTGAACCAAACATTAGTATAAGGTTAATAAAGATCTATTAGCCGCACAATATGTTCCCATGATAATGATAAATTTAAATATACCAATGAGTATTTATATTCTAATATGAATACATTTGGACAATTCCTTGGAGGGTGATATAATATCCCACCGGTTTCCATATATACATAAGAGTTCCATTTGTAAATAAATAACTTATTAGTTCATAATGAACACATGAAAAACAAATGTATTTTAGAATTCATTAAAATTAAATTCAATCAATTTTTATAGAATAATGATCACAAGGAATTGAAAAATTTATCATATCCTTCTCGAATGGAATCACATAATGAAGTAACACATAATAATAAATGATCTACACATGAAAACTAAATGGGTATCCACATAAATTCCGTTATATTATATGTAAATAAAAATTTATCAACAAAATAAAGTATATGGTATTTAAAATATATTTAAAAAGTGTATATTGTTTTGTACATAATTAACCCATTTAATCAGCATGTGAAATAATGGTGAAAACGCTTAATTAAAAGCAAGAGAAATTAGTGTTTTATGGTGAAAATTTTATTATGGATTATATTTATACATAGTTGAGGATTTGGAATGAAAAATACCATGATAGATCATTCCTAAAAAATTTAGACATTATATAGGCCTTAATGAAAAATAAGTTGGACAGTATTGATAGAAGGATATGCATATAAACTATAAAACATTTAAATGATATAGAAATTATCAAAACACATATTTTAGATGAATTTTTTAAAATACATTAACAATAATAATTAACTATGCCATTATCAAATAATATGGTAAAATAAAAAATTGAAAATGTGTTATTAATGGTTTATTTTAGAAACAAGGAATATTTTATGAGATGAATTCATTTAGAATAACATTAGTGGATTAAATATGTGAAAAAATCAAAAAAAACATTACAAATATATTATATAATAAATTATTAAAATGTTGAAGTTACATTTTTCTTTAACATGTTTATTTCAATAAGGTGTAGTGAAAACATTGAATTAAGTTACCCTTCATAATTGAAATTTTATAATTTATCATTGAAAATACATAAAGGTTACCTAAAAAAATACGGGGTGAAATTGAAAAAAATTCATACAAATGTATGGAAAACATTTCAAATGTTTTTAAATATCATTAATGAAAAAATCCATTAATATATTAAATAAACATACTTTTTTGAATTATAATATGTAAATAATAGAAGTCACATTAGATAACATATAATTAGGATTCAAGATGTAAAATATAAAATTTGAGGGAATTCCAGTTATAGAAAAGGGGGAATCCACTATTAAATAGAATGGTCAATATTCTCAACAATGATATACTTATTTTGTAATGAATGTTTATCAGGCTAAAAATATTAAATTAAAAGTACATTTTTCAATATACTGGTAGAGAATAGACTATGAAATAAACTCTAACAGTGTAATAAATCAATCATTGAAGAATCAAGTATAAGAGGAAGATTTATAACTCAATAGAGGGATATGAATACATAAAAATATTTTTATGAATTTGTTATCTTTTGAATCGAAATCCATTTTAAGAGAGGACCTCATATGGATTTCCTTGTAACATTTTGTTACCTTATTTATAATATTCCCTGAACATTTTATTTAAATTATTTTACTAGGGACTTGGTTTGGGGACTTTTTGGGTGAATTTGGTAATTTTTTGAATCCCATTGTGTTGTACCTGGTTGTCACATGATTATGAAATGATGTTCAATTGATCCATGAAATAATTTCACCCTGTTGTGAGCTAATTTACGGGGGAACAAAGACTTTTTAAACCATGAAACCATCCCCTCCAAACCATAAATCATTATTAAGTGACTTTTTTTACAGTTGGCACACTTTGTGACAAACTGGGTTCCCTTCTATGTGATTTTATTCACCTTACAAGTAGGGGCATAATGTTTTTTAATTGGGAATAGCTACCCATCATAGAATATGTGCGAGTGTTAATTCTGTAGAAAAATATTTTAAAAATCTTGATAACAAGGTTTATGTTTCTAATATTCCCCATTCGAAATTAACACATTTTCCATCCACAGAGGCTCGTAACATGTAATTTAGTCCCCTTTATACAATTTTCAAGAAAAATCAATGTCTTGATGGAAGAGATGATCCATCTCCTATAATTAGATCTCCTACCTTGATGTTTCATTAGGGATCACTTTCTCCAATTATTTTATTTTTATATATCATTATATAATTTAAGAATCAAAACATCATTTTGATGGATCGTGTTCATATATTGGGTTTCTTAATCTTCTCTACATCATTATTTGTTGTAGACTTCAATTTCGAGTTTTTTTGTGATTTATGGAAGGTGGTTCCTTATTTATTTTCCCTATTAATGACACATTAAATTTCATGATTAAATTTAATATTTTTTTAATTGATTTAAAATTCATTTTTTTCAATTATTTTATGTGAGAGTTCAAAATACATGGAACTTAATGATAACAACCCCTATTTTAATTAAAATAAAATGTGGTATGTTTTTTTGAAAAAAATTGTATAATTATTTTAAAATGTACTCGCTATGTTTAAAAGTTTTTTTAAATGTTGATAAAATAGTATTAATGTAAAAATTTATTTGAATTGACATAAATTGATAAACACCATAATTTTGGTTTTGAAATAAGAAAAGCATGTGGAAAACTAAAAACAGGGAAATTGTAATTTTAATAGATTTAAAATGCTTGATTCCCCCATTATGGATTGAATTATTTTTTGAAACACACATTTTCCTCTGTAGTAAATTCTATAAAAGAAATGAATATGATAACATTGATTAGATAATAATTAATTAAATATGAAAACTCATACTAAACACATATATCATGACTATTGATAATGGGTTCCCTATTGAGGTGTTGATTTCACATGATGGGTTACCTTATTAAGTTATATTTTCTATCTTCGCAGTTGAATAGTGATGATATCATTTTTTGAGATTTGTGATGATCCAATTTCCTAAAAAAACTAACATACCATGGGATGTTCATGATTTTTTTCTATCATTTATAAACTTGATTATATATGAAATTGATTGGGTGAATATTTTTTTCATGCCAATTTGTTTTTAAAATAGTTTCATATAAAATGTTCATTTTAGACAATTTGAATGTCATTTGATAAGATTTCCATGTTCTCTATAAGGAATGTGTCTCTTGGTTTAAAATTTAAAAATGAAATTACCTGCATTATTTTATTTCACATGATATTAAAAGTAGAAAATTATTATGGAATTGATTATGGAACACTTGGTGAGAACTTACTTGGACTTATAGATCACACCATACTATTTCCCTCAGTAGATTGAATTCTCACTTATTCCAGGTCTATGAAAATGGATAGCGCAACATGGTGGTGGTGGATGTTAATTATCCTTTTGACCACCGAGTAATGAAAGTGATATCTGGACATCTTATTCAGTTTTTTCACATGTGTGGTTTTTTACACATTTTTCAATTTGATGTTGTAGTTTCATTTGGGAGGTTTATCTATCTATTCAGCAATTATTTTGCAGTTTTTAGGTACTATATCCCTTTGGGAGTGTTGAAAATACTAATGTGTATCTGTTATCATCTAATGTTTTGGTTGAAAATACATTCCCTCCATGATCTTGTATTATTTTTGGTGATAATAACTAAACCCAAGGGGATCAAGAAAAAACATCATGATAAGTCAAAGTATGATTGAGTATCTGGGTAATAAGGTACCAAGGATAGTTCATCATAAAGGGGAATCAGAAGGAGTCTCATCATCTTTTGTTGATTTCAGAATCTAGTTTGGGATGTCTTGATGGCACTTAGTAAATATGTGTTGACATTTTATTGGACATATCTAAATGTAATTGCCCTTAAGTCCCAAGTATCTTCCTTAAAATTGTATTTGAGGATTATTTTTATCCAATTATGGACTCTCCCCACCCTTTGATCCATGTTATTTGAAATCAAATTCTTAAACTTCTCCTCAATGTAATTTATATTCTTGTATTGAATTTATATGTATCATGTATTATGTCCCCAATGTTGCCTATTGTTGTTGTGTAGCATCATTTATTGGATAAGATGTGGGAATAGGTCTCCAATGGATGATTCTGGTGATCCAATACTAGAAAATACTCTAGTGGAATATAATCTTATCGAGACAATAATTTTTATTTTATTTTATTTAGGACAGTCATAAGTGCACATTCCCTCTCATAATCCTATTTTCATACATTATTCGTATGAATCTTATAATCAAACTCATGAGTTACTTCCAATTAATCCACATTCTCTCAGGGGATTTAATGATCCTCAAGATGGTGAGTATTAGTTAAGAATGAATGTTCTTCCTTTTTGAGTATTTAGAAATACCTGATTTGATTAACACGAAATGATCCAAATTTAATCTATAAGGTTCTAGTAGTAGATATTGTTAATGTTTGGATAAAAAAAATAATTATGGTTCTCAATGGAATTAAATTTGAGTTCATTTAACTGATCAGTTTATTCCAAAATCTTTAGTCATGGAGAATTCAGTGGAGTTTCTCAAACTATTCTAGGGTGACATTATTGTAACTCAGAATGTAAACATACTTGGATATCATATTTAGTTTTCCCCTAATGTGGTGAATAATATGAATATAGAGTGAGGAATATTTGAAATAGGTTTTAACCTGAAATTCAATCTGAATATTTCCTTGTAATGTTGTCTTCTTATACTAATGTCTTTGCAACGATGTTGATGGTTTAGTATGTACTGGCCAAAATGAAAGGAATAAAGTGGTTAATTTTACTCATCGAAGAATATCTATACATTTATTTAATATAAATTTTATTTTTGATTAATCTCATAGTGCTTCTAGATATCAGCCATATTTTGTTATTTCATTGTTTCCTAGAAGAGGCCCATTGACGTGATTTGAATGATGAGATATTGGGAACATGTTAAATATTCCTACATAGAAGAGAAGATCTTCATTTCATGTGGTCTCTCCTTAATCATGTAGAAGTCCTACCATTTATTTTCATCTTCATGAAGTGTAAATGGATCATCGACTCCAAAGTGTACTGTGGTGAAATTTAATTCATCAGGTTTGAAGGTGTTCCCTGAATAGGAATCTAGAATAATTATTGTTCACATAGTAGAAGTGTCTCTAGAAGAATATGGTATTGGTCCAATGATAATGTTAGGTACCTTAACTATCACTTCATCATGGGTGATAGTGATATTTTATATTTATGAATCTTATTCATTTAGTTTGAATATTATTGTGAATATACTAAATAATCCTATGAAGATTTTTTATAATGTGAAGATATAACCATTCCCCTAAAAATAACGATAGATAAGGGTATCCTTTTTCTTTATTGAGTTATGTCTCTATCTTAAATAGAACATACCTATAATATTATGGTTTTCATCATGATACCTTTCGAAATAATTTTCTTTATGGATTATATGATTTATAAAAAGGAATGAATTTATTATAATCATCAGTGGCTCTCCTTTTCTACACATGATGGGGTGTTCTATATAATTCTGGGAGAATGGAACCCTTGGCCGAGTAGAGTCAGACTATCCTTTTTAGACACAGGATGTGTAATATTTGTGTTTAATTTTAATATAGTGCAAGATCCTTTAGTATTGATCTCCAACCAATCATCATAGATTTTCACATTGTGTTTCATTATGATTTATATGGTATACCACTGGTAAGAGATGTATATCTCAATATTTATTTTGTACATGGTACTATACAAGAATATTATCATTCCAAACGTAATGATCAATTAGAGATGAAAGAGTGAAATACTCTATTGATTGGTTTACTTGAAAAACAATTTATATTATATAGTGTGTCACCATGGGTGACACCTCGTATATTTGTAAATCAAAAACCAATAAACACATCACCTATATATTTACAACTAAAAATCAGTTGCATTATAGAAAATAACAAGTATTTTTTACGATAGATTGATGATATGTTTGACCTGTTAAAATCCAAAAAAATTATCACAATGATAAATCTTTGATATCTTTATCACCATTTGAGATTAAAATATTTTTATATTCAAATTAACTAACTCAAGAATAGGTATGTTCATTATGAGAATATTGTCATTCCATTTTATTTATGTAGTTATATTACTATTTTTATGTATTTAAGGATCATGATTTCACATGTTTACATTAACTCATTCATTATAGTCTTTGTGGTTGATATGTTGTTTTACTCAATATAATAGTAGGTTAATGTTTTACATTTTAGATCATTCAAATAATACATGATAGATCACATAAATTGTATGAAGCATTCAAAATGTAATTTTATGATTTTGGAAGTAATGACATTGAGACTTAAAGGGTCGAAACAAGGAATCTCAAACAACTCAAATAAGTTTAAGGATATTCTGACATTGGAGTAACTATGTAATGATTTTTATATATTAATATTATTGGAATTATTTTTTTATTGATCTAGGGTTGTTAAATATTTTTCAGTGTTTTCATCTCTAATAAACACCCTCACTAAGAAGGGATTGATGTTCTTATGAAAAAATGTCATCGTAAATTTTTTGATCTAAAATATATTTTTAATTCTACACTATTATCGACACTTCTAGAGGTAGAGAAAGGATATGTGGTCTTTAATGAAGCATTTGTTTGGGTTATGGTATCATTTATAATGTATGGGGATAATGTTTATCATATGGATCTAGAAATATTAGTCTATAAGGGATAAATTATCTAACCTATGATCTTAATAATACAATTTCGATACATTATCGTATGATTCAACATAATTACCTTTTTAGATTAAGGATTACCATTTATTTCATTTCCAAAAGTGTGAATTAAATCTTCATCAAAAAGTTTAAAAATTTTCAAAATCATTTGTTGGAGTACCTATAGTATATTAAATTCAATATTTCTTACAAGAAGGGGATGCGAAATGGTCTTGTTGATTCATTGAGAAAGAAACATCCGAAAAAGGCAATGAAAAAACATCATAAGGGTTAATATTTATTGGTCTTTTTCATAGTTTCATTTAGGTGTCTAAAAGGAATAGGCTGGAGTTTTCGTGAAAAGTGTGCAGTTGAACTCTATTTTCTTTATATAATTCATCAGGAAAGAAAAAATTATTGTAAATTCCATATAATTAAGGAGTCTATTTATGATGGGATGGCTTCAGTGTATTGGAAATTCTATTCTAAGGTAATTATATTTTTTGATTGGTTTATTGTTCCTTTGTCTATTTGAAAGGTCGTAATTTGGTATTTTTATAATCCATATTGGTCAGTGCACCCTAGATCCATGAATATTTATTACAATATATGGTGGTGATTATGGTTTCCTGGAATGAGATGAGAATTCACTGACTTTTTTTCTCATTTTAATGCTTATCAGTATGTCAAATCTAAGAACAAGAGATGTTTGAGTTTTCTTCATCCACATCTAATGATAACTTGGAAGTTGTACATTTTTTCAAGGGAATTTATGGTTGGGTTCCCAATAACCCATATAAAAAAGAATTTTATATGGGTTGTGATCAATAGGATAATGAAATTAGCGCACTTCGTACGCATTCATGATAAAACCAATGTTATTAATTATGATGTATCAATGGGTATCATATTTTTATTTTTCATGGAGTTCCGTATACTATAGAATTTGATACAGAACCCTATTTATCTTTTTTTACTTGAGAGGCTTCAAGAAGGCACATGGATCTCCGATATGTTTGGTAATGACATATCATCTACAAATGGATGACCAAATAGAACATGGAGGACATGTTTGTTTTTCATCTGTAATTTTTTTTTGGAGTATTGGTTGTTTATTTAGGATTGGATGAGTTTTCATATAATAATAGTTACCAATATCCAATTCAGATGGGGCTTTTTGATGCATTGTATGGCTAGCCTGTAAAATCTATGATATGTTGGTTAGATATTAGTGAATGTTATTTTTTTTACCATGGTTCGTCCAGGATATGATAGTGAATATACATTTTATTCTTCACAGAATGTTAGTAGCACTTATCTAGTAAAAAAAATACAATGTTTATTAGGGTATCACATACAAAAATGGGGGGAATGGAGTACGCACCCCATGCACCGTTTCATTTCCATAATTTTCTGACTGTTATTTATTCTACGCTCCATCATCATGCGACATCCTCGGTCCAGTTGTTGTCCATCCCCGGCCTAGACCCTTCGATGTTTGTTCCTTTTAGGGGGTCCCCGAAGGCACCTCTCAGGGTGGGGCATGTGGTGTGATCAATCTGGGATATCCTGCATGGGCCAGGATAGGAAGCATCATTCCCATGGATCTCGAATATTTGAGCTTTCTCGCACTCGGTGGTGGTGGAAGACTCACGGGTGTCACTGGTGGATCCTGTGATAACATTCATCAATGCATCTATTGGATTGAAATGGACTCTCGTCGATCCGTTTGGGGCTAAGAAACCCCATATATATATTTTTAAATTCATCATGCACTCCTGGGGGTTGCAGGGTGAGCCTCTCGTCTTGGTGATCCATAGAAGCTCATTCTACATAATGATGGCATCGGAGGCAGACTTCATTCGTTCTTGGTGCTTCGCTCCTAGGGACGTGGCCCAGTGGCATGTCAACCTATCCCATTAGTCGATGGAGGATCACAAAGGGAAGGAAAGCCCATGTGCGGTCGTGTGGGTAGGTCTTCTGGGTCTCCCTCTTCATTTCCAGAATGGCGCATTCGTGAAGGCCATCAGGGATGCGGTGGGGGGATTTCCTTTCTCAGATGAGCGTACTCGCCGTAGTGATGATTTCTTGATAGCACAGATCTGTGTGGATATGGACCTTGCTCTACCGGTCTGAGAGAAGATCACTTGGCAAGTGTAGGAGTCAGCGGTCTTGGACCAGGATGTCGTGTACCCGGTGTTCCCCAGGTAATGTCTGTCTAGTTTATTGCTGGGATATTCGTGTCAGTATTGGCACAATCGATGCATCTTAGGGCATTATCATGCTTTCATCGGCCTAAAGCCACTCACTAATTAAAGTTTGTCTCATCAAGAAGCGGACTCACCATCGGGTTTTTATATGGTCCCTATACCCTCTCGCTGTTACCCAACCTCTTCTCCTTTCATGATGCCAGGATCTTCGTCCGACTGCTCGCGCATGCCAGGGAAACAACATTTGAATGGTGGGTTTCTAGATTTCCAAATGAGAGTGCCCAAGGGTTTGGTTCCCCCTTCATGGCATTTCTTGGGTTTATCCTTGGCCCCCAGTACTAGTGTTGTCCGCCACCTTAGAAAGATCGGAGTCCAAGGGGTAGGACATTTCCTGGTGGAGCTTCAGGCAGTCCCTAGGATGTTGTCCAATGAAACACCAAGTGCTCGGGGGAACCCTCCCAGAGATCATCCACTTACGAAGGCTTGACCCTCAGCCAATTAAGGATTTTTTTTATAATGGGACTTTATAGGGATAGGGGCTCGGTGGGGAAGACGACTCATTCCCGGGCGGCTCATAAGGAGGCGGGAGAGATCTCCCCGAAGGTCCTCCTGTCTCCACAAAATCCAGCATCATCCTTCTCGAACATGAGTCCAAGAGTGTGCACCAGGAAGATGAAGAAGAATATACAAGAAAGGGTGAGTTCCTCTTTTCCATTTGAATTCACTACAGTTCCTAGGGCCAAAGATAATATATGGATGTTTTAATGATTTCTATAATAATCTAGAACAACTGAGGGATTTGGGTGAGGGTGAATAATGAATTCTTATCCTGGGAAGCTAGGAACCACAACGTGAAGATGGTGGTGATTCTCGAACATAAGAAAACATTTTTCAAGATCCAATAGTTCACTCGTAAGCTCAAAATTCATGTGTCCATGCATGCAGCTCCGACCAACAACCATATATGGTTGTTCAGATAGAAAGATGTCATAGTGGAGTTAATTCAGGTCGGGGATCATCATATCACGATGAAGGAGTTGAGTAGTGGAGAAGAGTTGTATATATTTATTATTTATGGTAATTGTGATGCCCATAGTTGGGAGGTGTTATGGTATGAGTTTACCAAGTTCGACCTAGGGGCCTAGACCTGGGTGGTGGGAGGGGTCTTCAACATCATTATGTAACCAGACGACATGAAGGGGTGTGGTGATTTCGTGAGGTGGGGAAGTACATCGTCTGTGCAATTCGTGGTAGGGAAGGGGTTATTGTACCTAGGATATTCAGGCGATCAATTTACCTGGTGCAACAATTGATGGGATGTAAGATGATGTTGGAGTAGGCTAGACCGGTGTTTGTCCATCATTCATTCCATATCCATGTACCCGATTGCGAAGGTGAACCACCTAACATGAAGTATATCAGGCCATTCACCGCTCATGTTATCTACATGTAGGATGGATGTTGCGCAGGGGAATTTCAAGTTCTCCATTCAGTGGGTGAGTAATCTAGAATATCATCAATTGGTGAAGATAAGATGGAGAGAGACCCCCTATGGGCCATGCATGGGTGGCTATCCACCATAAGATGAGATACTTAAAACCAAAACTCTTTTTATGGCCAAGGTCTCATCCTCCCCTGGGCCAGGAGGTGGTGGCGTTAAAACAGGTAATGAAAATACTGGGGGCCAGGCTTGAGGATAAATAGGATTAAAGAAGATTTGGGAAACATGCGGAGTTGAGGAGTTCATTGGTGGTGTTGGTGCTCTACCAGGAGCGACAGTTGAGGGATCCGTCTTGGTTAAAGTGGACGAGGGAAGGAGGCAAGAAGACCACATACATTCTTGCATGCATTCCGGAGACGAGGCGTGTGGTTAATCCCACACTCGCGATGGAGTATGGCTCATTTTCATATGACACGGAGGTGTTCATGGTCTCGAAATCTCATTATTTAATGTTCTCCTTGCGGGTAATAATGTGAACATGCTAAGAGGGTACCCTTCGGGGGAGGCCGAGATTTGGGAGGTGATTCCGAATACTGTCTCTAAGTAGGAGAATGCCTTGCTAGAAGGCATCCCAGATGAAGGGGAAGTGAACGAGGCATTGTGAAACATGAGCCCCGATAATGCGGTAGGTCTTGACGACTTCCTGGGTTCCTTCTATAGGGGCACCTAGGAGGAGGTAAAATGCGACCTTATTTTTTCCATTCATGATTTTTTCCGAGGGGGCGGCCTTCCACAGATAACGTATGTGTCTACACTGGTCCTCCTGCTGAAGATTATAGACCCTTCCTCCCTCTCCCACTATTATCCTGTGAGAATGTGTAATTTCCCCTATATTGTCTGAGTAATAACCCTCAATAGGGTGATGGTCAGCTTCCGTCCCAGATGGATATCCTTGGAACAACATGTCTTTGTACAAGGAAGATTGATCCAGGGAGCCGTGGCGATGTCACAGGATCTGTTGAGATATCTGAATGCCCCGTCTCATGGCTCCAATGTGGAAATCAAGATGGACATGAATAAGGAATACGACATTATAGAATGGGGCTTCATTAATACAGTGGTCGTGAGGATGGGAGTATCTAACGTGGCAAGCGATCTTATTTTCAGGTGTGTGTGTTCACCATGGATGGCGGTGACATTTTTTGGGAGAACACATGGATTCTTAAAAACTGTTTGAGGACATCAATAAGGTGATCTGCAATCCCCGAGTGTATTTATTATCATGCAGGATAATCTGACCAGGATGATCAATAAAATAGATTGTGGAGGAGCCATTAGGCTATACTAGAGGAAGTTCAACCTCCCCTATTGTCGCATTTGATGTTTTTGGATGATTCCATTGGGTTCATTAATGTCGGGTGGAGGTCCCTATAGGCGCTCAATAGGATCCTCGTGGAATAATTCATCTGGAGTGGACAACTCATTAAAATTGAGAAGTGAAAATTCTATATCCATATCTCAGGCAATCCGAGATGGGTGGCTAGATTGGGTAACATGCTGGAAATGGGGAGAGGCTCATTCCCCGGAGAATACCTTGGTGTCCCTGTCTCAACAGCTCAGTTGTGGAATAGGGATTTCAACAAGGGGGTGTACAGAATTAAAGATCGCATTCTGAACTAGAAAAATTACTTCCTCTCCTCTGGAGGATGGATCAATGAGGTGCATAGTGTGATCTCAATAATACTGGTGCAATTTATGGCCTCCATGTGGGTGTCGAATGGGGTTATTAGGTTCATTGATAGGATACTTTCACGCTTCATATGGGATAAGTCAAGTGAGGGGAAGAGACAATGGGTGTAATGGGGAAAATGGAATGAACCATCTGTGAAGGAGGGAATCAATGTCAGGAGTTTTGGCGGAGACGCTCCACTTCATACATGTGAAGCATGGATGGGAGTCCCTTGTAGTGCACTCATTATGGGGGAATCATATGTCTCAAAGATATAAGGAAGATATGGATAGTTGTCCAGCAAGGGGGACGACGTTATGGGGCTCGGTGACTAACATCATTTCGACTCTCCTCCCTCTCTCACGATGGATTATCAGGGAAGGGATCATCCTTTTCTGGTAACACAATTGGGTTGGTGAAGTACATGGTTACCTGGGATGCCCGACCCCCACAAACTCGTTCATAGAGGCATGTTCGTATCCCCTGTTCTACAGGTCGGTCCTGGACACCTCTCAATAAGAAGTCTTCGACTCTATGGTTATTAACTCTACGAAGGACATATGTGTCTATACACCTTTTATTTCTTGGAGGTTCAACAATAAAGATTTCCTCTGGACGAACGTCCTACATGGGAAAATGAGAGGTGGAATAGAAAGGCCTAGTGTAATAAGATTCTGGCGAAACTCAATTTACTTACCTAGAGGACACGTAACAACGCTATCCCCTCGGATGACCATATTAAACAGATTGGAATCAGTCTTGAGTCATGTAGCAAATTTTGTGGGAATAAAAGTGAAGAGAGTATTAATCACACATTTTATAAATGAGAATGAGCTCATCACGTATGGTGGTTCTCTGGAGTCTACATAGGATTCCATGAACTAGGGGGTAATGTCGAGTTGTTTAGGGAGCGTTGGTTCCCAAAGTTAGGTGTTTCAATCGTGGAGTTCATGGTGTGGGCCACCATCTTCAAAGCGGTATAATGGTGCTTATGGAAATCCAGAAATTGGTCAAGATATGAGGGTAGCATCTCCACGGGTCGATCTATGGTGGAATGTACCTGTTTCATGTTGGTCGACTTAATTGGCATCATGGGACTTGGTAGAGAGATTTCATCCCTGTGTGTGATGTAGTATCCACTGAGGAGGGCCACCAGGAATGGTGAGGAGAAGCGGGGAATGTTGACTCATTGGATTCCCCCAAGCGATGGGCTCAAGCTTAATTCTGATGGCTCCTCTCTATTAGGTGAAATTCTAGGAGGAGGCATTATTCAGGACTCCAATGGGAGTCTTGTGTTGACCGTCCAAGCTCACTATGGCAGCAGATCATCAATACAGGTGGAAGCAAAGGAGGATCTTATAGGTATTTCTTTATATAGGCTCAGGGTTACTTCCTTTACCCACATGGAAACAGAATCTATGATTATCCATGAATCTCTTCATAGTAGAGGCACCATACCCTGGTCAACCACCTATACAATTGGACTGTTTAAGTCACTTCTCTACTACCAAGTGAGTATTTCACACTCATGGCATGATGGGAACAAAGTGGCAGACTATATGGAATCTATAGCTGCCCCTGGTATGCGGGTGACAGGTCTTACTAATAATTACAGTATGAAACTGGAGGGGGTGAACCTAATATGGGGTGATTCCTTTCGACTCTATTATTTCCAGCCCCAATAATACTTTTTGTTTATTTTTTTGGACCTTCCTGAGACCCCTATTTCCCATTTACGTGAATAAAAAATATAACGTTGGATGGATACAATGGTCTTCAATGGAAATCATTGGAGTTTTTAGCTGGTGGCTATGGTTTTTGGGTGTTTCAATCAGTTTGGGTCTTTGAAGGATTAGAAAATAGGGGAATCATACACCTTAGTTTATGGGAACACTATAGGAAATTTTGTAGGTTTAGAATTTGGATTTCCATTTATAACTTCCACCACATGTAATGTCGATACATTGTGTGTTACATCTATCACAACATTATAAATATTTTTCCCTCCCATATCTTGTCTTGTCTTGAAGAATATAGATGTTGAGAGTAATTTATACTTGATTGAGCATCCATTAAATATTGTAGATATTGAGATAATTGGACTTCTGGTGAGTATAATACATTTGGTTCATGTTCTATGGGATAATTTTTCGGATTCACATGATACGTGAGAGTGTGTGGAATTGATGATAGATAAGTTTCATTATCTCTTTTATATATAATCTTCTTGATATTATTTTTAGGGAATGAAAGTGTTTTTTTTGAGGATTTTATGAAATCCTATTACCACATTTTCAGTATTCCATAAACCATATTTTAATCTCCATTAATTCAGGTCTTTCATGGGGTCCATCTGGGAGAATTTGAAAATTTTGGAATCCCAAGGGGATATTCATAGTTGGTGCATAGTTTGGGAAAACCATCTTTATTTTCCCAAAAAACATCATTCTTATTGTGAGATACTATATTGGGGAACACTATTTCTCCAAAAAATACATCCAACTCCACCAAAATATGGAACCTCAACATTTTGGGGTTTTCATGTTTATAACATGGTTTAATAAACTATGCCCCCTTAGGAGAAACCATGGATACTACCATTATGGGAACATTTTTGGGGTGCATGATTTTTCTAAAAAACATCCCTACACAAAAAACCAATCACATGGGTTTAAATTACTATATAAAATATTCTAAAGATCATGAATCCAAAATGAAGCATCTTGTCTCCTACATTCAACCCTAACACATCTTTTAATCCATAGAGGCCCCCATGAATTGTTTTTGTCCCCCTATAAACACATTTTATGCTAAATTAAAATGTAGAGGGATGTTCTTATCCTTCCAAAGTGTGTGGAAGTCCTATCATGTGGTTTCTTCATATATCTCATTCCATTATCCTAATAGTTTGATTGATCATACTTTAATTGATGGATCTCATTTATATATTTCAAGATCTTATTTTTATGTTATTTTTTCTTGATATAATATCATTTTATTTCTTCTAGTATCTCAGTATCAATTTTTTTTTGAAATGATAAATTAATATTTAAAATTGAGGAATCATAAATTGTAAATAGAATTGATTTGAAATGTTTAACATTACCATGTTTGAATGGTTGATTTTTTGGAAGCACATATTAGCCTAGGAATTTATTTGAAATTGGTGTATGATATCTAGGATATTGATTCCATAGAAATGGATTGACGATAAAAACTATGAATAAAAAAATGTCGAATGACTTTCCATGGATATTTTCCCTATTTTTGTGTAGATTCTCCATGGAGGGAACCAAAGATGAGGTGTAGTTTTTGGGTTCACAATTCACTAAAATCAAGATAATTTTTGAAGATGTGTGAGGATCCAATTACCTAACAAACTGACCTACAATGGGGCTTCCTTATATGACGTTTTTCATGATTTATTGAGTTTTTTATACATAGAAATGATTATTGAAATGTTTTATTCCTTCTAATTACTTTATATAAAATTATTATTAAATCTTGTTTGAATTTTTTTATATGACTTCCAAATATTTTTTTATGAAATAATTATTTTAATTAAAATAGAAAAGTTATATTTAATACCATGATTAAATATAACTGATAGAAAAAATGTAAATATATATGGTATCTATTATGTAACACTTAGTGACACACTACACGGAATTATAGCTCACATACAAAATATTCACTTTGGTGTTTATATATTTTCATATGCTAGTATTGAAAAAAGTTAAATGGACACATATAGGTGTTAGATGTTATTGATCCTTGAGACCATGGAGTGATGATGGTGATTTGTAAAGCTATTTTATATTTTTACACATGACTTTTTTAAATAATTTTGTTTAGTTGATGTTTTAGTTTTCATTCGATTGGTTATCTGTCAATTTAGGTATAATTTTACTTATTTATTAGCAGTATTTCCTCCCACTGGGTGTGTTGATCATAATGACATGTATATATAATATTATTTTATTTTTGTGGAAAATATTTTCCCTTATTTAACTTTTATGATGACATGTTGTAGTCACAAGTCCATGGGGATTGGGAAATTACTTCAGGATAGGTGTAACGCCCCGACCCCTCTAGACTGGAGTCGATACATTACATGTAATATTTAAACGGTTAGAAGGATTGAAATACACAAAGGAATGATCAGTTTATTAGTCTTGATGAAGCTAGATAAATATATGTAACTCATAAATACATTAGAAAAGATTACAAAAAACAATACATAGTAAAAACTAAAAGATGCATCCACAGGAACTCAATTAATGATATCTCCTTCATAACCTGTTGAATGTAAACAATGAAATGGGTGAGATCAAATTCTCAGTAAGGGTTACAAATAGCAGGAGAATGAATCAATAATAACTGAATTGTATACAATTTGACATAATCAATATGGCATGGTGAATAAATGAAAAACTCATGCAATTAACAAACTCCGTATGAAACTGCATCCATAGAGTTTGTGATAGTGAAAACCTCATAGATAGTAATAACAGATAATTAATTAAGTTAATTATTATTAATTGGACTTCATGTATCTAGCACATGATACCATAATACCATTAAAACTATTTATTTTTGTTGGTAGTAACCAATCTGATTTTTGGAAACAAACTCGAAGGGTTTGTTGCCAATTGATGTGTCTCATGAGAACTACCAATGCATAGAGTGGGTATAGTGGGACCCACCCATATCTGCGTGTCCAAATAATTATTTATACATAGGTTTAACATAGGACAAATATGCCTTTTCATTACCTGTATAGAATAGAGAATACTAATTCATCTGTATTTCCACAATCAAAACAACAATCAAATTATATACCATAGTAGAAATGGTATATGGATTAGAAAATAATCATGTCCATGATATGGGAATATAGAAATTTAAATGAAATATTATTTCAATTGAAAAGTGATCTCAAATGGGTATTAGGTATATCACATAAGAAATAGTAGGTACCCAATACTGAGCAAGTCACAATGAAGTGAAAATTGATTCAATACTCGTTACCACATTGTAATCATTTCAGCCATATGAACAATAGTTAATAACCACAAAATGAATATCAAAATACCATGAATATATGGAGAACAATGATAATATATATCAAAGGATTGTACACCTGTACAAATATATCAAATAAGAGGCGAACAATGGAAATCCCATAAAATTGAAGGTGAGATGAGAAGACCCCTTACAAACATTTTGGAATGGTAATGAGTGTTCCAGTGAAGACTTAATGAGCGGTAAAGGGTTATTCCATTATTTATATATCATAAGTGTAGTGTGGGTGAGTTTTGAAAACATAACCCAACATTAGGTATTGAAAATAAAAGAGCATAACACATGGGAGATTCCTGAAAAAGTGGGAGAGATGATCCCTTACCATATGCTTGAAGGTGTTCTTGATTCTTCTTAATGACCAGAATAATAAAATTTAGCTTCCTTAATTGTTAATTCATGAACCTCATAAACATTTAATTGATATTTTATAACCTTATTAGGTTATTTAAAGGAATTTTTAATGGTTTTAAGTGATTCAATTTTATTGTTTTGGTTGAATTTTCTTCTTTGGTTTTCATGATCTGTTTACCTATATTCATGATGGATGTATTTTTGAAATGTTGTTAAACATCCAGAATTGTTAACATACATTATTAGTTAAATTAAAGTGATATAATTGATTTTATAATTATTCTTGTTATATACCATGATGATGACTCATTCAAGGAGTGAAAAATAAACGCTCAGATTTGGCTTGGCAGTTATTAGAACAATAAACATGTTTTTTATTATTATTCTATATTATGAATGTGTAAGGATTACATAACATTAATAATGATAAAAAACATATAAAATGACCTTTTCAACAATTTATAAGGTTTCATGACCATTATTGAATATTTTAATGAAAATTTAAAACCTCCCTTCCTTGAGAGTGATAAATTGACACATCTCGGAAGATGTTATCATTTATTGTATAAAACGAGTGGAAAAGAGAGATATTATATTGAAATATTCCATTAGCATAATAAAAATCCTATAAATTTAAGGTACTGTATTTATCATGGAATATGGATTAGGGGAGGTGAGAAGAGGGAACAAAAGAACGGAACTTTGTAAAATTAATTTAAAGAGAATCGAAGAATGGTTCACGTCTTGTGTAATCCTCCTTGAGCATCTCCTTAAGGCATTTGTTTTTGTCATTTTGGTTAGACTAGAATGTCGTGGATGTCAGTATAGGGCATGGTAAAAGTAATTGGAATAATTTAGACAAGGATTGACACATGAGTGGTGTGGGTGGAAGAGGGGGTGAGGGTGGTTTATATAGTTGAGGGGTGAGGAAATTTATATATATTATATTCATTAATTTATTATTTCCAAAATGACAAGGAATAACTAGTATTCAATGACTATGAATTGTAATATATGCATGTGAGTTTTAGATTTCGGTTCTTACAATACTCATGATTCTAGGAATAGTTAATTTCAATTATAATGTATTGATATGGTAAATTTTTGTATTTTACTATTCAACAGAAATTCACATTTATCAAAAAAAATCCAAAAAATCCACCCTAACCATTTTTCAATGTGTAGATTTCAAAAATAAAGGCCATTTCTCATAAATAAGTTTCTAAATATGATTAATTAAATATTTAATTAAAAACATTATTTAATCGAAAAAATATAAACACCTAAAATATTAATATTTATTTTAAAGGTTCCTTAAATTATTTATACATTCATGGGTATGGATATCATTAATAATAGTCATATTACTATTTATAAGGGTATGATATGATTCAAAATGGTAGGTTACTATTCACCATAAATTTTGTTAATTCTATCAGACTGTAAATATCATCTTAAACACAACCGTGTATGTCAGATTTTCAAAATTTAAAACACACAAGTGGAAAATTTATGTTCATGGATAGGATATACCTATCTCATAAATAACCAAGTGTTATTTCAAAAAATCTTTGGGAATTTTGAAATATAGTTTATGACTCAAATGTATCTAGGAGAATGATATGATAAAATGTTTGGGGTGCTAAATTATTTACTCCTTAAGAAATTTCATACTATAAGTTTTCATTAATAAAGCCCATAAAAAAGATGTGGGTGGTTCTTGTTCATAACATCCTTAGGTTCCCATGTTGGTTCATCCATATTCTGGTTTCTCCAAAGAACCATTAGTAGACTATTTGTCTGATTTATCAATACCTACCACATTGTGCCAAGAATCCTGATAGGATTTTAACGGTATGACAAATCAGGTTCAAGTTATATTTCTTAATAGGGGAGTATATGTGTTGGTTCTGGCATACATTTCTTTAATAATGACAAATGGAACACATCATGAAATTTCTATATACTTGGAGGCATTGTTAAACGGTAATATATAACATCAATTATTTCATGAATTTCAAATGGTATGATGTATATGGTGCTCAGTTAACCATTCTTACCGAACCATAAGACACCTTTCCATGGAGATACATGATGAAATACATGATATCCCACGTGGAGTTCCAAATCCTTTCTTCGGTTGTAATCATAGCTCTTCTCCCTACTTTGGGCTGCTTAAAAATGGTATTTAATTGTCTTCACCTTTGCCTTGGTCTTTCAATAAGTTTTGGGCCTATAAGTTTTCTCTCACCATGTTCATCCAAAGATGTTGGAGTTTGACATCTTTTTTCATATAACTATTCATATGGAGCCTTTTCAATACTAGAATGGAATCTATTGTTGTAGGAAAATTCCACCAATGGAAACCATTGATCCCACATACCTTGGAAGTCAATAGTTCATGATCATAACTTGTCTTCAACTGTTTGAATGGTCCTTTTAGACTGTCTGTCAGTTTGGGGGTGATAAAAAGTACTCATACGAAGCTCAGTATTCAAATCCTTATGGAGAATTTTCTAGAATTTTGATGTAAAACGAGGATCTCGATTAGACACAATCAAGATAGGCACACCATGATATATTAAAACATCATTAATATAAAGTCTTTCTAGGAACTAAAGTTGAAAATCCTCTCTTATAGGAAAACAATGTGCTGATTTTGTGAGACAGTCAACAATTACCAACAATGTATCATTTCAACTTGGTTTCCTTAGTAGTCTAGTGACAAAATCCATTGTAATGTTTTTCCACATCCTTGTAGGAATAATTAGAGGTTGCATCACTCTTCTAATATTTTGTATCTCTACCTTCACATGTGGACAAACTAGACACCTTGACACGTAGTCGAAAATTTATTATTTCATATTATCCCACAAAAAAATATTCCTTCAGATCTCTATACATATTTTTTTCCCTAGGGGTATAGAGAAATATTAACTATTATAATAGCCTAATAGTTCCTTTTTTAGCTCAGGTACTGATGGGACACATAACCTATTCCAAAACTTCATAACTAATTCTTCACACATGAAGTCTTCCAATATCCAATCCTTAACAAAAACAATTTTCTTGTTCATATTCTCATCATCAGATTGAGATATTTTTATACTTTTTAATAAAGATTATTTAGCACTCATTTGAAAGTGTAATGATGTTTCTCTTCCTACACAATTTCCATATCCATCTTTAAAGGATATTCAGATGAGAAAATAGTAACTAGAGGATATGCAGATTCTAGTTTCCTTACTAATGCCAATGAGAGGATGTTGCAAATAGGATACATATTGACATTGAATTCTAGAGTTGTGAGCTGGAAGAGCACAATGAATGGTGTGGTCACAGATTGTAAATAAGAGACCAAGTATATCACAAATTCTTATATAGGTAAAGAATTAGTTTGGATGTGGAGATATTACTCAGAGGTGGATGTGGTACCTAGAAGTAAAGATCCTAGCATTCATTATTGTTATAATACTGCTATGGTGGGACTCACAGATATGTCAAGGTCACATCAGTGGACCAAGAACATACTATAGAAGTATCAATCTTGAGAGATTTTCTCATAGAGGTGATATAGTAGTGAGCATTATTTCTACAGAAGACAATATAGCAAACCCATGGACTAAATAATTGATTTAGTAGAAATATGATCAGCATATGATATCTTGTAGAATGAATGTCATAGGAATTTGGATCTAGTCCAAGTGGGTGTTTGTTGGAGTCTGTGTCTTAGAAAAAAAATATTTTTATATTTATTACATGAATATTTAATGTATTTAAATAATATATATCTTTTTACTTATTGTTTATTGTTCTTTATGACTATAATGTCATAATGTCCTAGAATATTTGTCTCATTAATAAGGTCATGACTATTCCCTACTATGATGATATCCTTGATATGCTGCCAAAATGTTCATAAATTTAATAATGTTCTTGGATGACAAAAAATGATTGGACACATAGTATATATACTGTCAGGTGTGATTACTCGTAAGTAGATGAGGATTCCTCTTCTGATGTACACACTTGGTAATCTCCCAGAAAAGAGATTATGAGAACAAACCCTCCATTATGAATTCCCCATGTATTATTGTCATGGTATATTCCTAGATCCGAGCATGTGAAATGGTCCTTGGACTATAATATTATCATTAATATGGGTCATGACTTTAACACTTATATTTTATGTCAAAAACAGTCATGCCATATGTTGGCAGGGTGTAAGGTATGTTGGGTGCATCATGAATGACTTGTTATTAACTGATAAGTTGTGTAAGGATTTTTACCTCTTATTTGTGAAATTTGATATCTATACCATTTGATTAAAATAGAACCATATCACTAAATTATAGTCCATAGTGTAATGATGAGTTTATTTTTGGAAGTCAAATAATGGCATATCCAGCATATTGTTTGATTACACTATCATTATACCTACAAGATGAGATATTGTTACAATGGAATTATATTACATAGGGAGTGTTCGTATGTGGACATAATCATTTTGACTTTAAGTTATTTCTCATGGGTTCCTTGAACAATTTCTACATAGTAATCTTGGATATTAGTCAAGCACACCCAATTCCAATTAGAATGAATCATAATGGTTAACACACTACGTGTTTTTAGTGGCCACAATTAAATTCTATTTAAATTTAAATAATGGAATAATTATTATTCAAAACGATGAGGATTAATTTTATATATGTTAAAATGATCACATAAATTAAATAAATTTTTATTCACCGAAATATGAATAATATATATTTTTTTTTGCTGAACATTTAATAAATATATATCTAACAGTTTTTAATTAAAATTATTTATTTAGGAGAATAATATATTTTGTTCTGGGGTTCAATTAATGGAATAGTATTTCAAACATACTAAGATGATGTCCATTGATATATAAAATATTACATGTTGGTAAATAATATTTATCAAATTTCTGAAAAAAAATAATAACAATATTGTTATCATAATGAGTCATGGGATTTCATTTATGGTTCTGTTTTATGTATGTTTTTGCACCACAAATAATGGAGTTTTTATTTTTATTATATTGCATGTGTTTTCTCTAATAGTTATAATTGAATTTAATTGTTGTTTCACAATTAATTATTTCAAATGAAACCCCATGTTGACTAATAAGAAGGTAATTTGATTGTGCCAAACCCTAGTGAATTTAAAATTGTTGATCTACACAATTTCCCTCTTGACACCTCCATTCTCTCCCTGTCATGAATGAGAGATTTTCTTCAATGGAGATGAATGAGAAATCAAGTAAATTTTTTGCAAGGCATTTGTTCCGCTGTGATAAAACCCATAAAATGAGTGGTGTTAATCAGAGACCATTAGAAATCATATATATAAATGATATTGGGATTTTATTTTGAATCCTCACAACCACATTAGTGTTAATCATGAAGGGTCGTTATGCGTGAACAACAATCATAAATGAAGAATGTACCAAAGAACCAGGTATTTAATTGCATAAAAAAATATTAAATTAATTATAAACATGATGTTTAAGATCCTCTTTCTCGGTTCCAGTGATGCTCCTCTCCTATTCTAAATCATTGATATCAATCTTTGTATACCAGCGTTCATCGTCGTACTAAATCAAGATTGTTCATTGATTATTGTAAAAGAAAAGTTGGTCCCTCTATTTTCCATACTTCCACAATGTATGGATCCCTATTTATATAACATCATCCATTAATAAAAAATAAAATACAGTAGATTATATAATCACACTATAAATAATAATATATAATCCCAAAACTAGTTAAATACATAACATAAATTGAAACATATATACATATGAAATCACAAAATCATAACGGTGGTTTATTTTTAATGTTATTATACAAATATTCTCCACATATATCATAGGGTTATTCCCCTAAATCAATATTTCCTAAATATAGTTTTCAATTTTTCTACTGAAATTTCTCTCATTTCAACTATAACACCATGAAAAGAGAAATCCCTGGGATGGTGCATTCCATTATTACATTGGAATATATAAAATATTCAAATCCAAAAGTATTGGTCAATTTATAATTTCATGAATACAAAATTGCATACATGATACCAATTTACATTGGAATAATGAAAATAAAAATAATATATATAAAATGATAATAGGTTGAATCCATGAATACTCATTCTATGATATCTTATTTATAACCTGAGGAAATGAAAAAAAACAATGGTGATATCAAATTATCAGTAAATGTTATGTATATTTGATGTTATCATAAATTAGTGATAATATATCAACATTTAAAGCTAAATAGTTAAATCACATTCCACTGAAATAAATACATAATGCATAAAAAATCAGAAATGAAAAAAAAAAACAAAAACAATCATTATTTAATCAATAGTTTGAAAATGAAATTCATCCTTAAATTTCATCATACTGAAAATACTCATGATAATAAATGAGTTTAATTTTGAATGATGTAAATGATTTAATACTGAACATCATGTATCAAGAATCTAAACCACTATACATTCAAGATATATTCTCAAGATGATTTAAAATACTATTATTTTCCCAACTAATTCCTCCAATAAGACTACCAATGCATCGAGGGGCTATCTATAACTAATCCCCACCAGTGTCCACTAGTATAAAGTATTTCCCATATATCAAATAATTGATTTAAATAAAAAACAATGTGTTTTTTTACATATCCTTATTGAATAAAATATATTGATTTACCAATGTTTGAAAAGTTGAAAAGATAATATTAAATATAATTAACTTATGTAAAAATCGTATGTTTTTTAGAAAATAAAAAAATTAATTTCATTAAAGTATTGATATTTAATATTATTTTAAGTTATAATAAAAATTTTCATAAATAAGTGATTACTTAAATATAAAGATAACAATCCCAATTAAATGATATTGTAACGATAAATTTTACGACTTGGTGACATTCACTAAAAATCCATTTGGATGAGATAATTCAAAGTAATGATTTAGATAACATGAATATAAAAGGATTATTGATATGATATATTGAAAGGGGAAACACATACACCACACAAAACAAGTAAGTGGTGAAAATGTGGTTTGCGTCATTGAAGGAAAATTGAGACAATAATCACATCCCTTCTATCAAAATTGTCGTGTGCGTGTTTATACCCCCAGATAATATTATTCTATTAGTTATTTTGATTATTTAGATAATTTATCATTATTATAATTAATTTTATTTGACATATTACAATTTTTTATTCAAATTTATCAACTTTATATTTACATAGATTATTTTGACCACAATCGGTTCATGTGTCAAAAAGGAATATTGTAGGACAACTATGGTCAAATGGGCCATTATATAAACAAATAAAAAATAATAATTATGAAATTATTATCATATTTATAAATCCATTATTCTGATTAATCCTATAATTATTAGTAGTTATTAAAAAAATAACCAATGTTATAATCATGTTCACTACATGTCGTACATATCCATGAGTAACATTCCCATTTTTCAATGATCATTATGGAAAAGAAGGTAAGTTACATTTTATCATTCCATAATGATAATTATATCATAAATACCATTTTATTTAATCAAATATATTTATATATACAATTTTTTTAATGTAATGATATTTTCATCATGTCGAGGAGGTGGTAGGCCACACGTCAACGAACTACGTTAAAAATTATTATTGTGTGAAATTGATAATAAATAAAATGGTATAATATATTTCAAGAAAGATAATTATGTAATGCATCATATATATTTCATGTTTTTCACATATTTTTAATTATATCCAACCTTAATACATTCCATGTAATTTGTAAATGGATCAAATTATATTGAGGAAGCGGTAGATGAAATATCAAAAAATGATTTTATTGTATTTATACAAAAATTAAATAATGAAGGTTGGTGCTATATAAAAATTATAGAGGTATAAAGACAAAATAAATACCATATATATAATATAAAACTATTACCCCACTCGTGCATATGCACGGTTCCATAAATGTATGCCGAATATCCAAATTCATTAATAAATTGAGAAGTTATCAATGAAACTTTAAAACAAATATATAGAAATTAAAATGTTGGTAATAGTTCTAAAATATTAATAAGTTATAGTAAACAGTGAATTATGTAAAATGAAGTTAAACTGAAAAATTAAATGATAATAGAAGGAATATATAGTTGAATTTAAATAAAATATAAACACATTATCATTGTATGAGTAATTGATGTATCAAAACATATCATATGTGAAGTGGAATAATTTCAATACATAATGATATAAACCAATTTTAAAAACTGTACAAAATTGTATGAACATAATGTTTGAAAAATTTGTATAGGTAATTGAAGTGGAAAAGGCTACAGGAAATTATTCTTATTCTTAAGTCATCTTCACATTTTTTATCATCCACTAATAGCATCCCGCAGATGAGAAAAAACATTTAAACATTAGTAAAAATTGATGATTAAGAATGAATGAAAATCCAATGTACCAGGTAAATTGAATATAGTAATAGAAACATAAATGACTGTTATGGAAGTGCATAGTAAAGGGATCAGCAGATAACAGATATTTCACACTAATTTCATATGCGTAGAGAATAATTATTAGAGGAATGTATAAAAAGAAATATCACAAGCATATTGATGGATGAAATTATACCAACTACTGTAGAACAATAATACATTTTTTAAAAGCCTCTATTGTGGATGTAATGTTACAGGTTTAGCTACTGAATGTTGATTTCAAACAAGGAATATTATGTATCTCCTATAGTTAATGAAATATTAAAAATGGAGTTATATTTCATGATAAACACCACAATATTCATTTTTGACGAATTTGACTAATGAAACAGAGTAATTTCTTTAATACAACAGGTTGAATTTCCTACACCCTTATAGTTGAACAGATAATTAAACCATAAGATGATACATTATACAAGTGGAAAACAAATGATACATCCTAGCAGATTGAAAAATAACATTGTATTTCTTGAATAATGGAAAACATTCGGGTATAATTGTATTTTCCATGACACAAGATATACTAATAGTATAAAAATAGGAAATGAGTAGTAGAATATATTTTAAATAAACTATCTTTAATATATCTAATGTAATACATATTACACTAATATTTTAATTCTGAAAAAAATAATGAAAATAATATGAATAGTGAAGACGTATGGTTACCTTGTGTTTGCAGCAGTATATTTCAGTTTTTTTTCTTCAGTTTTTCTGTTTATATCTCCCCTTGATATGGTGTGTAATTCAGAAATATGAAATATCATAAAGACGATATCTGGAGAGGACTTGTCACTATGTTTCATATCATCCTCTCTATCAATATAATGCGCCATATTTTTCTACATAGAAGATATTGTTTGTAGAAATAGAACCTAGAAACTAAAGATGATGAATTAATTGAAAAATAGGGCAGATATTTAATAGTATGGTGTACTGTAACATCAGAAAATTCGTGATATAATGAAACATTTTCTTATTATATATTCAAATTATAGAATGCTAATGTATTTATACCATCTAAGTTTCTTGAAATGAAAATAATTTAGAATAAAGAAAATAAAAGAGATATATAATGGAGTAAAAGTCACAGATTTTGAGGAGAAAAAGCTATATAATGAGGGGCCTTTTCAAATAAATTCATAATGATGAAACAAATGTCAAAGAAAGTCAAACTAGTTGGGAATAAAATTTATAAAAATTGATGAATAAAAGGTACACTATGATGTAGTTTAATCTATAATTAGAATTTCCAAAACCCATAACCGGATTTTCAATCATGTCTATAGAAAGACTAACTTCCTTAGAACAATTACAACCTTCTCTTCCTCCATCAAAACTGTCAATTTTGGAAAATAAAATACATGTTACATCCAAAGCTGAAATACAATACAATATCTAATGCTCAATGAATCAAAAATAACCACAGGTGTAATAAATGATACACTGCTTCAAAACATGTCTCCAAACATTCTCTTTCATAACACCTATTTTATGATAGAAATTTTTCTCATACTATTAATGAGAATTATACAATTCTTAATTTTTAATAAAAATAAATAAAAAAACATTACCAAGATTACTACATGAATCCGCTGGAGAATTATATCTTTAATGGAAGCAATAAACTCCTCTGTAACCAATGTGGGGTGTGTAATATTGTGATAAAAATCTTGATCTACTTCCAAATAACTATTTTCTAGTCTCTTAGCAGCAATTACCTATTTCAAGCGATCACATATCCCTGTAAAGACATGAATTACTACAACCAAAAACATAATAATAAGTTTTTTTGTAGAAAATATATGCTATAGTATCCTTGAGAAATCTGGTTAAACTATGTAGTTGTTATGTAATATAAATTGTAAACTTTAAATATGTGGAAAAAACAAATTTACATAAACTGGAATGTCTAATACACTTCTTAACATATATAACAATTCAAAAAAAATTAAATTAAATAAACAATCACAATTTTCTATTACCTTGTTATTGCACTAAGAAAAACAATTGTACATTATTTCCTATATGAATAAGTCATGTGAATAAACATCTATGAATCAAAATCATTCATATAAAAGATTTTGTAAGATGAAAAACATACAGGGAGAAATGGTGTAATTTTGTACCTAAAATGATGTTTTATAAAAGAAGACATGAAGGATTCATTGTGTCATCAATAGAATGATTTTATGACAAATGCATTAAACATCATAAAAATCTAGTAGTTAAATATTTTACATGTAATAATATAAATCAGAACTAAAATCATAATTAATAATTTTTCAATGGAATTAATTACTTATAGCAAAAACGGTCATTAGTATCTTGTGAGTGTGACATCAACTAAATTTCCTAATTTTCCGTAGATACTAAAACAGAAAATCATTCTTGATGTATAAGAAATATGGAAAAAAGTATGCATAATCAATATGTAAAAATACATATCATTACTAATTGGGAAACATTTTTGTATAATCAGTACATAAATGAATGTATGCATGGAAGAACTCATGGAGCATATAATAATTATCATAGAGAATGAAGTCAAAATATCTTACAGTAGAAAACATGTCTATACTAGACATAAATGGAGCATATAGAGCACATTTTGTGGAGAAGACATGTTACAGAATCCATGTAAAATCAAGGTAAACAAGGAAGAATTAAAGGCAATCCAGAAATAAAATAGGCATGTATTAGATAATTCAACTATTCATGTAAACATTGAGCATAGTACATGAGAATTTTCTTGTAAATGCAATCCATAAGTCAACTATGCTTATAGTCAAAGACAATAATAATAAAATAAATGAAAATTATATTAAATCTACATAAATAAAACTATTAAAAGTTGTATACTGAAAGATGTTAGGTATGCAACAGAAACTTCACATGTTGTGGTAGAAATATATAATGGCCTTGGTAAAAATTATAAGTGACGTAATATTAGCAGAGAAAATAAAGGACAATGAATAATAAGAGATTCAGATATGGTAATCTATCTTGTTAATGTTTGAATAAAGAATACGTAATTGGAAATAGTAAATCTTGTTGTGAAGGGAAAATATAATAATTCTTGTATTGGAGGGAAACAATACTAATCATTAAGTCAGCATTGCATTATCTTCATGAATAAAACTAAAAAAATTATGTATTGAATTAAACCAGGTAGGCATAAAAAACTGCATGGAACTCATATGTAGTGTTGGAATTCTATAACAGACCTGGAAAAAAAGTAACATTGGCCATACAAAATAAAGACACAATTTAATATTCAACCAAAATTAATATCAAACTGAAATTCATAATTCATGGAGAAAAGGGATTAAATTTCTAGAAATTGAGATGAACACACCTTTTTCTTATCTATAGTTTTGAAGAAGAAAACATGTCTGTAAAAGACATACATAGAATACATAAAACAAATTTTATAGACAATTCATGCAAGTGGATCAATGATAAAGTAGGGGAAACTGGGCTATAGTAAATGAGATAATGAAATAAAACATTCATGTAGTCAATAACATTGAACATCTATTGCAATGCTCAAGGTAATACATACTCTATAGTTTCCTCACCTAGAAAAAAATTCGATGTTTCTGGATATGAAAGGTTGTTCAAAGTATAGAATTTACCTAGACTAACTTGAACATGTCTTGTGCTAGCCCAAGATGCGCATATATGGGTATATTGAGTCATGAATGTATACAATTGACAAAACCTTCATGTGAAAACATGATAAACTATCTATGCACATATAATAGGTAAAGATATAGTGAATAGTTGTGAAAAATCATTGGTGTCACTAGAATTACATAATCGTGATGGAAATATAAATAAAAAAATTGTTAATTTATAAAAACATAAGGTAACCTACAAGACTGGGGGTCTGATATCCTCCACGCTCCTCTTAATCTTCATCATTTTCATAGAGATATCCAAGGAGGTATTTGAAAAATATGTCTATTGAATAAATGAAAAGACAATTACATAGAAAAAACACACAATAAATTGTAAATCTTGGTTAACTAATCTCTTAATGAAAACCAGCATCCATCAAAGAATTATTAATGTTAAACCAGTTTAAGAGTTCACATGTATTATAATATAAAAATGTAAATAACTTATTTCATGTCTCATGTTAACAACATTGGACTTTAAGCACAATTGGAGGCTCTTGTTGTAAAAGTGAAATAAATATGGTATGTTTGAACCGATAAACTGGTAATTTTACCATTCCCATAGATACTAATAAAGCATAATAATTATGAGTCATGCAACTATGATTCAAAAAATTGATGAAAATACTGTAAACTGTGTGTTATAAAATTTTCATTGTAAAAAAATGTCAAGAATAAAAAACATTACCAGGAGTAGTAAACATTCATTTATATTATCTCCAAATACTTCATGATTTGAATGTCATTTTGACATTAATTAATGATCTCATGAACCATTAATGAAATATTTAAGAATGAAATGATTTATCTACATGAAATAATGGGATAAAATGAATGTTGGGTATTGAAAATATAAATAACTAAAAAGGTTAAAATTGATTTCACAACACGTTAGTAAAGAAAATGAGATATGATTGCCTGAAAAACACAATGGGAATATAATTAACATAAGAATAATGGTGAAACAATAATATTGATCATAAACTGAATACATTGTGTGATGAAATGGATTGTACATATGGTCCAAATGATCCAAGTGTGTATTCCTTCACAATATCTTCGAAGACAGTTGAATATTTTATGTTGTAACTTACGATTGAAGTAACTAGAGTCATTCATTAATGGGAATGAAGTTACCAATGTTGGGAGGAATCTACCAGAGTATGTAGAAATGTATGATCATGGGGGTATGTTGGATTAATGAATTAAATAATATTCTTGGAATTAATATAAATTAATTGGTGGTGAATTTCCAAAAATGTAGAGGAAATGTAAAATTTTAGTAATAAAAAATAACTAAACATAATGATGATATAGAATATTGAAAATTAATATAAGTAAAAACTAACCTTCATGTGGAGGAACACTTCACCCATTTACACATACTAATTTAATAAAGAAGCTTCTATAAAAAAATATGTCATTATAGTCAATATATATCAATAAAATGAAATTTTCAAATATTGGACAAATTTAATAATATAATTTATTTGAGAACATTACATTTTTGGGAATCAAGAATTATAATTTATATTATTTGATAAGTTATAATAAATGATGTGAAATAGTGACGTATTAATGCAGACTAATATCAATAATTTTTCAAAGGGACAAACTAAAATAAACATCATATTTAAAACAGGGCAGGGATTAGATTCGTGAAATATTAAAGAATCATTCAGGATCATGTAACAATAGAATAACGAAATTTAATATTGTAAGAACATTGAAATGAGAGAGAAGAAACCACCACCAGATTAAAATGAATTCAATGTGTACTTGGAAATGCATTCATAAAAAATAAGAATACCTAATAATAAATTCACTATGTACTTGAACATGTGATCATTAAAAGGATTCAATTATGCCCATGAAAATGAAAAAAAGTATAGTAGTTATTAATTAGTATGGTATTGGAAAATTAAAGTGGGTAATGAAGTATATAAAATGAGATTTAAAATAAAAAGCATACGAAATTCAAAAAAAATCATGCTAATATTGTTAAGTTATTAAAACAAAACTACTGTAAAAAAATAAACTCATACTACTACTAAAATTAAAATTATAAGAGAATATTAAATTTATAAAAGTTATAGAAACTCCATTTAAAACAGTGGATCCTAAAAATAAATGTAGGTACACAACATAACGGTCAAAAAAGAGGAATAACCATTGATCATAAAAGATAAATTAAATAATGTTGAGAAAAGTATGGTTTCAGTAAAGGAAGTGAACCTTGAAATAAATAAATGATCAAATGGACAAGAATCGTGAATGGATGATTGAAAAAATGAGGTATTTTGGGAATTCGAGATAACCTATAGTTAAGGATGAGCCATTATTTTATACAGACAATGATATTAGAACCTATTCATATATAGTTCAATAAGAGTTTTATGATGGGGGGAAGAAGGAATGTGATGATAAGATGGTATTCAAGGAGGAGGTTAAAGGCAGAGGTGAGGTGTAGGAGGATGCATAGCTATGTAAGGGGTCATAGAGGGTGACGATGAGGGAGGTAGTATCAAGAGGGAAGGAGGGAGTCGAGGGGGTGGGGAGACAGTGTTGAGAGGGGAATCGAAGAATAGTGGGAGATAGGTATGGATAGAAAGGGAAATCAAGGAGGAGGCTGTGTGGTTCCAGAGATAGGGTAATATGGTTGAGGTGGATAGATAATCATGGGAGGAAGATGATGGAAGAATCAAACCCTATGTGGGAATACGGGTCGTCGTAAATTGTATCTCACAGTCGAGTTGTGATGAGTATTACATGTGTTTGGTTTGAAATAGGAGGGTTAATTGGTAATTGTATAGGCATCGATGGTGATGTGGATGAATTTGGCAGTGACACATAAGAAGCGATACACCCAGGATTAGTAGATATACTCTATTATTGTGTTAATTATAATTCCCAACCATGATAGTTCGTAAATGAAAAAATAATGACATTGTTTTGTGATGGGTAGTTCACCATACACAAAAATAGTAATTTCGTTACACATTTGATGGAAGTGTGTGTAGTTGATGGTTTTACCCATATCAAAACAAAAAATAAGTATATTTTTGTTGGATTCCTCATGTATTAATCTTGTTTTAATGATTACAAATCTCAATTAGAATTACACATCTTGTTAATGATCTCAAATATTAATAATAATTACTCATCTTATCATTAGTCACAAATCTCACATATCTTGTTACTCATATGTATTTATGCTTTAAGTTATCTTATACTTTATAATGGTTAATCTCAATACATTTTATGCATATTACTTTTATGTTTGAGCACAATTATTTTCCTAAGTAGAAGACACCATGATGATTGCCACAGTCAAACAGACACCGTGAACAGAAACACAGAAGCAGACACCGTAAAGCCTATGTCTAAGACAATGTGACCAATGAGACACTGTGAACAGGACACACCATGAGCAACACACCGTGAGCACGACACCATGAAGGACATACCGTGAAGTAAACACCGTGAAGAAGAAACCGTGACTCAGACACCATGAATGACATACCGTGAAGGGCACACCATGAAGGACACACCGTGACACGGAGACACTCTAAGAGAGACACCGTGAAGGAGACACAATGAAGGACTTACCGTGAAGGAGACACCATTTGCATAACCACTATGACACCATCTCTTAACATTTCTGCTAATATTATTTAAATATTTCTAACAGTCATATTTGATGTTTTAATGAAATTAAAGATATTTAATGGTAGTTGATGGTCTGTTAGAAAACTGTATATCGTATATATGAAATGGAAATCATTCTATTGCCGGAGCTCAGGGGATATTAGAATGATTGAGTTGTAGTAGAAAAGTGATAGAAGATCATCCGTACGTGTGACAACTCAAGAAACATGAGTGCATTGTACTGAATAAAAAAGCAATCCTGACCACAACTGAAGAACACATTGCAAGATCATAAACAAACTCTCATGTGTGCAATCCAGAACAACTGAAGAACAAACTATGAATCAAGAGAACTTTTTTACATTTGAAAGACACCAAGATGAACCATGACACTCTGTTTTTGAACAGAAAAATCAGAAAAGGACATAGAAGCATTTCTGCTAAATCCAACGAGTCCAGAGCTGCACTGCCAATCACTAGAGCTTTTCTAAACTCATTCATACATATTATTAGTGATTCTTTGGTTTACATTCAATCAGTGTGTGTATCTTATTTATATTACACACACACTATCTCTTGTGGTGAACTGGAGGATACTAAATCTTCATTCCAAACTTTCTACACCTTCTTGTGTCCCACTGAAGATAGTGGTAGAGGTCAAGTAGGACCTAGACACTTGTGTGTTGTTGCTTTTGTTTTCCCATGAAGAACAGTGGTGGAGGTCTTAGGACCTGGACAGTTTCTGAAATTTTTTTAACCCTGATCCATGGTGTTGATCAAATTTATATATAAATTTGAGAGGACTAAGTATGGTCTTGAGACTGAACCTCATTCTTATATAAGCTACGCATTTTAGTTTATGTTTAAAGTATACAATATCTAATTAATATTCGGCTGATGTTACTTTGAAATACAAATCTGTTTTAAAGTTACATTGATAGTTAATCTAGAAAGTTTTTTAATATTTTGTAAAGTATTAGGTTAGTTTCAAGAGTTAATTAATCATCAGATCAGATTTACTGAGAACTATTCACTCTTTGAGAAACTAACTGACACTATACTTTAATACCAATTCACTACAGATTATCTTGTTATTCAATTTGGGGGATTTTAATAGAAAAAAAATATTAACGGAAATTTTAATTGGAACTCAATTCACCCCCCTCTTGAGTGTCCACTCCGACCAACATTTGGTACTAGTGGATTGTTTTTGTTTTAAAATTTTTTCAAGAGAGTCAGTTTTTCAACTATGATTTTAGTTACATCTTTAATGATCTTAAATATCTATTAATTCAAAATTTTATCTCTTTAAATATATTTTATAAAATCTATCTATAGATAATAGAATAGAAGGTTCTCCTACCAATAGGTCCCCTTTCATTAATGGAAAAAATTATGCCCAGTGGAAACTTAAGATGAAGATTCAATTAAAAAGTATGGGTTTTGATATCTGGAAAACTTTAGAAACCCAATATAAAATTCCAGAAACTGAAAGAATAACTTGGGATGAACCTATAAAGACTGCTTACAATAATAATTGTAAAGATGTGAATGCCATGTAATGTGCTTTATGAGATGAGGTATTTAATAGAATATCTGATTGTAAAACATCTTATGAAATATGGTATACTTTGGGAGTTTCTCATGAAAAAACAACCAATGTTAAAGAAATGAAATGAAATACTTATACTATTAAATATGATAATTTTAAGATGAGGCCTGATGAACCCATTTCTGACATGTACCTTAGGTTTAATGAGTTTTTCAACACTATGAGCTTACATGGAAAGGATGTTCCAGTAAAGGAACAAATCATGAGAATATTGAGATGTCTACCAGACCGATGGAGAGGAACTTTTGTTCCTATCATAGAATCATGTGACATTGGTGCTCTTCCTGTTAAAGATCTTATTGGTAAATTAATGATGTATGAGGAAGAACTCAAGGTTAATAAGGAGGAAGATGATGAACCCCAGAGAATGTCAGTGGCATTTAAGTCTGCAGCTTCAAAGAGCAAGGACATGGAGAAAACTCACATACCTACTGAAACCTCAACTAGTGAAAGTTCAGAACCTGACAGTGTTGCAAAAATGGATGAGATGGCTATGAGATTTAAGAAATTCTATAGGAAGAAGTAATTCTTTAGAAAATCAAACTACAAAGGTAAATATGAAAACAAAGGACACTAGAAGAAATATTGGAATAAATCTTATTACAGTGATGAAGTTATCTTCTATGAATGAAACTGAAAAGGTCACATTAATGTAGACTGTCCAAAATTGATGTTCATGAAGAAACATGACTACAAAGAATGAAAGTACAAGATAGAAAGGAAAGAAACTTGGAGTGCTAAATAAGACACTTAGAGTGATCCTGACTCTGCTAATGATCATTATTTTCAAAAAGAAAACATGTGTTTTATGAAAAACACCTCTGAGGTAACATTGGACCCTCCTGCTTTAAATCCATACTACTCTGGAATTGATTCTGAATCTAATTTTGAATATAAAAACATATCTAGTGAAGAACTATTTGAATATTTTAACAAGCTAGAAGAGACCTATAATGAAATTAAGGACAAGTACAAAGCCTTAATGAAATAACATTCTCTCTTTTCTACTATTAAATCTTCCCTTGAAATAGAAAAAGAAAAGAATGATCAATTGTTGATGTAAAATACTGAATTCAAAATGTCTATGAGAAATATAGAAAGGGCATAGAAAATTTTAAAAAGGGAAAATATACACTTACTCAAATGTTAGGTAAACACTGTTTCACCAAAGTAAACCACTGGTTTGGTGTACCATCCTGGACAGAGACAGTATACCAAAACTAGATTTATTCCTAAATCTGGACAAGATTCTGCTAGTTCCAGTTCTAGAAATTCTTATGCTTCAGCTAGTTACTCACATAGTCATAGATCAAATAGAGTTTATCTGTCAAAATATGTTGAATCTACTAAATATATGAAACCCATAAGAAAAATATAGTTACATAAAACTTTTCATGCTAACCTTTCTGGACCCAAGAGGATCTGGGTACCAAAATCATTCTCTGTTTAAAACTATTTTGTAGGAAACCTATTAGAAGAGTTCCCATAAGTTTATATGGTAATTGGACAGTGGATTTTTGAGTCTTATTTCTAGGGATTATTCATGATTCAAGATATTAATAAAGGTTGATGGAGGTTATGTCACCTTTGGTGATAATTCTAAAGGAATGATCATTGGCCTAGGCCAAATTAGTAACACTAACTCAGTTTTAATTTCTAATGATTTATTTGTTGATGTACTTAAATATAATCTATTAAGTATTTATCAGTTATGTGATGATGGATTAAATGTTATGTTTGAAAAGGATTCTTGTAATGTTTTTAATTTTAAAAATGTTTTGGTATTTTTTTCCTTGAGAAATGAAATTGTTTATGCAGTTGATTTTAATTCTTTAGCTAAAAAAACATTACTTGTTTAAATTATTTTCATAAATAATCTTGGCTTTCAAATAGAATATTAGGAAACTGTAATATACATTCACACAGAAAACTAACTAGGAAGAACTTAGTTAGAGACTTACCCAAACATTAGTTTCCAAATGACAAAGTTTGTAATCCAAGTCAAAAGGGAAAGCAACACAAAATCTCTCGCAAACCAAAGAAAAAAGTGTCAACTTCCCAAATCCTCGAGTTGGTTCACATGGACTTGTCTGGACATTCTAGAGTTTCTAGTTTAAATGGGAAGCACTATGTCTATTTCTTAGTATATGACCTTCCTAGATAAACTTTGGTATACTTCTTAGATCACAAAAGTGATTCCTATTCTTACTTTATTAAATACTCCAAGTCTGTAGAGAACCTTAGTGGACATAAAATTAAGACCTTGATAAGTGATCATGGTCATGAGTTTGAAAATCATGAGTCTGACTCTTTTTTGCTCACAAAATGGCTATCCTCATAATTTCTCTGCACCTAGGACACCTAGAAGAACAGTGTGGTTAAAAGATGGAATAGAAACCTTCATGAAATTGCAAGAACTATGCTTAGTGAGTATGACCATCCTATTTACTTTTGGGATGAAGTTGTAAATACAGCTTTTTATATAATCAATAGAGTCTTAGTAAGAACTGTTCTCAAAAAGACCCCTTATGAGTTGTGGAACAATAGGAAACCTAAAGTTAGCTACTTTAGAGTCTTTGGTTGCAATGTCTTTATTTGTAATACGAATGATAATCTAGACAAGTCTGCTTTTAAGAGTGATGAATGAATCTTTTTATGATATTATATAAATAAAAAAGACTTTAGAGTTATCAATAAGTGAACAAAGTGTGTGGAAAAATCTGTTCACGTCAAATTTGATGAAACTGATCCACATGAAGCTAAGCCTTCTCTTGAAAATCTTGAAGAGGATTTTTCTGTTCTGAACCTTAATGATAAATTCAATAAACCCTCTGTAAAGAATACCAGTTTGGGAAATATTTCAGAAACTGCTCCTAAAGAACCCGAACCTAGAGAAGAACCTGAAATTTCTAGTCCTACATTTACTAGATCAACTATGATTCTAAAGAATCATACTTTATATGCTGTTGTAGGAAATATGGATAGAGGAACACAGACTAGATATTTTCTTAGAAATCAGGTTGAACATCAAGCCTTGTTTTCACAGCTTGAACCTAAAAACATTGATGATATTATTAATGATGAGTGTTGGTTAATTTCTATGCAAGAAGAACTTAATCAGTTTGAAAAAAATAATGTTTGGAAACAAGTAGAATGGCCAAAGAACACTTTTTCATAGGCACTAAATAGGTGTTTAGAAATAAAGTAGATGAAGCTGGAAACATAGTTCGAAACAAGGCCAGGTTAGTTGCACAAGGCTATAATCAAGAAGAAGGAATTGAATATGAGGAGACTTTTTCTCCAGTATCCAGACTTGAAGCCATTATAATTCTACTTTCTTATGCTACACATCTGAATATAAAACTATATCAAATGGATTTCAAGAGTGCATTCTTAAATGGGTATATAGTTGAGGATGTTTTTGTTGAACAAGCCCTTGGATTTACAAACCCTCTTTTTACAAATCATATTTTCAAATTACCAAAATCATTATATGGTTTAAATCGAGCTCCAAGAGCATGATATGAAATATGATGTACTTTTCTAATTTATAATGGTTTTTCAAAATGAATAGATGATCCCACTATTTTTTATAAAACAAAATTTTAAAGATGATTTACATTTTCAAATTTATTTAGATGATATTATTTTTGGATCTTCAAAAAATTCATTATGTGTTGATTTTTCTATAATTATGAAAAACTATTTTGAAACGAGTTTGATGGGTGAACTAAAATTCATTCTTGGATTTCAAATTTTGTAAACTAATGATGGAATTATTTTGACTCAAATTAAGTATTCTATAGATCTTATAAAATGTTTTGGATTGGATAGCACTAAATGTACTGACACTCCCATGAGTACCACCTGTATGTTGTATCTTGATAAAGATGGAAAATATATTGATCAAACGACTTATAGAGGAATTATCGGAAGTCTACTATACTTAACTGCTAGCAGTCATGATATTATGTTTAGTGTGTGTATGTGTGCTCGTTTTCAAACAAACCCTAAGTAATCACATTTAAATGATATAAAGAGAATCTTCAAATACCTCAAGTGTGACATCCCAAGTATGTAATGAATAATATATATTTTTATCTATGTCTATTAATGAATTAGATAGTGTTTTAGAGGCTTAAAATGAAAATAAATCCAATCTTAAGCATGGAAAACACTAATATTTTTAAAAGATTGTTTTACTTCCTTTTTATGGAAAACCATCTATAAATCCATATTTTGACAATTTTATAATCTATTTTTTTCAAAATAAACTTATTATTTATTATTGGGACATCAAAATTTACTTTGTGTGATTTTTTGGTATTTTTCTGACAATGTTCAATTTTTAATGAATAGTGAAAAATACTACATTTAACATCAAAATTGCTTTTTAATCTAATTAATTTATATTATTAGATTATCTTTTGAATTTTTTTTAAAGTGAAATTAGAATATATTTTTACCATTCAATCCAGTGGAGGTCATTAGGATTAATTTCACATTGGAATTGGGCATAAACTAATGCCAAACTTTTCATAGATATTGTTTCAAAAAAACCCGCTATTTGTTTTGACAACGGGAATTATTTTTAAATCAATTATTGAAATTTCTGTGTTTGGAATTTGGTAAAATGGATTACATACTTGGAATCTGAAGGTCCAAATTATGTAATCAAGACTCTTGTTTTTGGACATTATGAATAGTAACAAGGATAATTATCTTTAATTATCTTGATTAATGAGTAATCGGGTAGTTAAGGATAATAAAATAATATCATAATAATAAAAAAGGCACCAAAATCTGTCCTAATTCTACTTGTTGTCTCATGGCCGACCCTGGGATGCCTTTTTCCAAACATGGGGACCCCATGGAATAACCTTTGTGGAAAGTGACTTTTTATCTTTTTATTTTTTTTAAAGAAAGTAAATATAACAAGAAAGTATCACCTGATTGAAACATTTTTAATTTTGTCTACATAGATGATATTTTAGACTATAAATAGTAATTGGAAATCTAAAAATATTTCCTGCATCATAGTATTTTTTCATAATTTTTAGACTTTAAATAAATTAAATTATTTATGACATCATGATGATGCAGCGGTTACCTCATTAATAAAGGATTTAAATAAAATGAAATGATAATGTATAATATATGACCTACACATGTCGAAAACCTATTGGATGGGAGGATTTCGAACCCTTATCACCTTAACCTCTAATTATATCAATGTGGGACCTTTTTAATCCGAAAATCATTTTCAAATAAAGTAACATTTCATTACTTTCCAAGAGTGCCCCTCCGCTCCACTTAAAAAAGGCCCCAACATCTATCCCCTTAACCACACTTTCAAAGCCTTTGGCTCGGCCAAAACCTACCAATTTTGTCTCTCAACTTCCCTATCTTACTCATTGAATCCTCACTTTGGGCAGAAGTCTTCCCAAGGAAGCCTTTGAGCTCAAACCAAAGGGAGTTACCCGATTTTAATGTAAGGTTTTCACTTGAGTCCTTTTCTTTTATTTTGATTCTCCAACCCCCTAAACTCTTTTTATTCATTTCTTTTGTAACAACTACAGTATCTTCAATATACTAGGATGTTTTTATAAGAATTATTCGAGCTACACTTACACACACCTACATCTAATGGATAAAGTACATACTGTTTCCGTGGATGGTGAATTTATGCCTCCCGAAATGTTGATTGTTCAACATTCTTTTAACACCTTCAAAAGTGGGCATTAAGATGTCACTATATTTATATATGATATATAATATGTTTATGTTTTCCTTAAGCTTCTGTATTTTTCATTTTGGGCATACCTTTATGGTTTCCATTATGGGTAAACGCGATATCTTCATTTAAGGAAGTGCAGACTACCGCCCCCTCAAAGTGATTTGATTAGTTAAATACCATATGTGGGATGTATAAAGGATGGAGTTATGATTATATATATGATTTTATACTGGAATTATAATATACCTTTTTATCATTACGATTCCATTCTATAAAATACGAAATAGAAATGAAAGTAGCGTTCATGCGTACGTACGGCTTAGAGTCTCCATGAACGGTGCATTTCATTTCTTACCTTAAATGTCATATAATATTATAAATGCATGCATGTACATGATATATATGATATCTATGATATCTACATCGTGAATACCATTCTTTATATAATGGATACATGAACAACTTGTAATTATAAAGGGTTAATTTTTTACTCAAGTACCAATGATCGTTAAAACGACTGTTATTATCTTAAATAATTACATAGTGTTCACGACATGTTAATAAGTTATATAAAAGGAATAATGAACATGAAAAATGTTCTTAAGAAAGTATAAATTAACTCAAGTGTATTATTCAGGACTTTAAAGAAAGATCGAGTCAAGTCAGACCCGAGGTATGGTACTTCATCTCAATGTCCTGTCATTGAGGCATATTTTTTTTTATACACAACCTTCTTTTATACGGTATATAAACCCCTTTGACTTTTATGTTTATTCAAAAGGAATCTTTTTTATACGAAGCGTTTACTAAACGACAAAAGGGAATGTTTCTTTGTCGTACATATGAGGCGACAACGACTTCTCCGCCGTCGTGACCATTATTTGAGTCTCGACTTCCTCTACAAGCCATACCTTTTTTTAAAAAAATAAAAATAAATACCATGTTTTACTTTTCTTTTATTTTGGTATTGAAAATGGTTTTCATAATGTTTTTATATCAATGTGTTTTATTGATATCTTGAGATTGAAATGTTGCAATTTTATGTTTCCTTTATGCATGTTTTATGTGATACGATTATGTTGAGGTTCTTGGGCATTATTATGAAGACGGGTGGATCCATGATAAACAAAGGGCAGGTGAGCCCAATATAGATCTCCAATGCATTGGGTAACGCGAAGGAGTGAAACGTTAAGGTTTTCCGAAGAGATTTAGGGAATATACTGTGATGGGTATTTCAAACATAACCAAGAGGGTTACACCCTATGTAATAATGTTATGAATGCCTGAAGTTACCTTTATGTCTTATGATTTCTACGATTTATTCATGATTTGATGTGGTATGTTAAAGTACCCATGTTTTATGGGTAAAGTATGATTTCATTATTATGTATATATGAATATATGTTTCCTTTCCATATTTTTATAACCCATACTGATCTTTTTATGCTCATCCCAAGTTTTTTGAAATGTTTTTCACAGGTCAAGAGAAAGGTACATGATATGATGATAGTGTCCAGGAAGTGTCAAGAATGAATCCATGTTTTATTTTAAATATGTTTTCGTTGATGGGAAAATGAATACTATCTTTATGTAACCACTTTGTTATATGTGGAGTGTAATGCATGCTTTATGATCTAATTCTCTAAAACACTAAACCAGAAAAGATACTCAATGTGTAATCTTGTAATAACTCAAGATTAAGTAAGGTTTAAGGCTGGGCCCTTATAGTTGGTATCAAAGTTATGTTTAGATAACTTTAAGAGATATAATTCAATTAAATAATTATCCAAATATATTTTTTTATGGTCAAATTGAATTGATATAGCATTTGAAGATTACCATGTTGCTTCATCTAAGACATGATTGTTCAAAATGGTTTTCCGCAGAGGAAATAGGGAAGCAGTGCTATGAAGGCATACAGAAGGAAATAACCTTCCGAATCAGCATCCTGAGATTGTCGGAATTGGAACTGAACAGTTTGTTGCAGTAATGGCGCAGTTGAATCAAGCGATAAATGGTGGTGGTATCCATGCACGAGATCAGCCAGATCAACCGCATAGGAACATGTCAGTGGTGGAACATTTCATGAGGCATCATCCCCCATCATTCAGAGGATCATCTGAACCTGTGTTAGCTGAATGGTGGATTAAAGCACTGAAGAAAATTTTCGATGTCGTGGGGTGTTCAGACAATCAAACGGTTAGTCTTGCTATTTACCATTTGGAGGGTGAAGCCGATCAGTGGTGGTCGATGGTTAATAATATCAGAGACGCCGATGAGATTGATGCTCTTGACTGGGAGGAATTCAAAGGTATGTTTCTTGAGAAGTATTTTCCTAAGGATGTTCGACAAAGGATGGAAAATAAATTCTTGGAATTGAGGTAAGAGGAAGACTCAATGGCTACCTATGAAAAAATGTTCACTCGATTGGTAAGGTATGCTCCAAATTTTATCTGATACCTTGATAGTAAAATCTATCGTTTTTATTCAGGATTAAATACAAAATATTGAATGGCATTAGCTTCTCGTGAGTTTAAAAGTTATGAAAAGATTGTTCGATGTGCTGAGAAGGTGGAGATGGAGTTTTCCGATGATTAAGTGTTCTATAACAACTAACAGAAGAAGAGAACGAGGTGGCAGGAGAAAGGGAAGAATTACTCAAAAAAGTCTGATGGTAAGAAATCTAAGTTTCCAGTTTGTGATAAATGTGGTAAAAGGCATGCTGGGGAATGTCTTTTGAATTCTGGAAAGTGCTACCGATGTGGTAAGATGGGACATAAGGCTCAAGATTGCACTGAAAAAGATCCAGGTGAAGGTTAGACCAAATTTTATTTACAGTTAGTTAAATGTTCTAAGTGCAATGAGATGGGTCACTATGAAAACGAGTGTCCGACAAAGAGCTTGAGTGATTGGAAGTAGTTAGACTACAAGCAGAAAGGGGTGGTGAAATCCTTTGCAACTACTTCAGCAGATGTCGGGCCATCAAATGAAGTTGTATCATGTATTTTGTTTCTTTTTTCAGATTATTCCAGTGTGTTTTTTGATTCGGGGTCTACACATTCTTTCATCTCTGAAAACTTTTCTAGTAAAATGGGAATACCATCTTAAGAAATGACTCCGGAACTTTTGGTAAAAACACATGGGAGAAATGTTGAGGCAAAAAGAATTTATAAGAATCTTCCAATCCTTACTTATGGAAAGAACCTACTTGAAAACCTTATTGTTCTACCTCTAGTAGATTTTGATGTTATCCTGGGTATGGATTGGATCTCTATTTACCATGCTAAGATTGACTGTAGAGCCAAAGAAGTTTATTTTCAGAAAGACTTTCAGTTTGTGTACAAGAATGAACCCTTACTGTTGATAACTTATCAAGAGGCCAAGAAACTTGTAAAAGATGGAAATGAATGTTATCCTGCACACATTGTTGAAAAAAAAGGAACTGTTCAAATTAATGATGTGCCAGTGGTAAATGAGTATCCTGATTTTTTTCCTGATGAGTTGCCTAGAATAATACTCGATCGGGAAGTTGAGTTTACTGTTGACTTAGTTCCTGATGCTAAGCCAATTTTAAAACCCCCTTATCGAATGGCTCAAATTGAACTTCTACAATTGAAGGAGAAATTGCAAGATTTATTAGAGAAAGGTTTCATCCGACCTAGAACATCACCATGGGGTGCTCCTATTTTATTTGTTAAAAAGAAAGATGGTTCAATGAGACTTTTCATTGACTATAGAGCCTTGAATAACATCACTATTAAGAACAAATATCTTTTTCCTCATATCAATGATTTGTTTGATCAGCTCCAGGGAGCTCAGTATTTTTCAAAGATTGACTTGAGATCGGGGTACCATCAGCTGAAGGTAAATGAAGAAGACCTTCCGAAGACTGCGTTTCATACAAGATATGGCCATTATGAATTTTTAGTAATGCCTTTTGGGCTAACCAATTCACCTGCTGTATTCATGGACTTAATGAATAGATTTTTCCATGAGTTCTTGGATAAGTTTTTGGTGGTTTTCAATGATGATATTTTGGTTATTTATAAAATTAAAGAGGAGCATGAAAGACATTTAAGGGTTATTGTGAAAACCTTAAAAGAAAATAAACTGTATGGAACATTCAGCAATTCTGAGTTTTGGTTGCAACACATTTCATTCCTTGGTCACATTGTTTCTAAAGATGGGATAACTGTTGATCCTGCAAAAACAAAAGTTGTGGAAGACTGGCCAAGACCCACAAATGTAACTGAGATTCGTAACTTCCTTGGTTTGGAAGGCTATTACCGTAGGTTTGTTAGAAATTTTTCAAGGTTATCTTAGTCCAATGACTAAGCTAAATCGGAAGGGTTTTAAGTTTATCTGGACAAAAGAATGTGATGATTGTTTTCAGGAGTTGAAAAGAAGATTGGTGAATGCTCCAGTTTTGGCACTACCTTCCAGGAATGGTGAGTTTGTTATCTACAGTGATGCTTCATTGAAAGGACTTGGTTGCATCCTAATTCAGAATGATCAGGTAATTTCTTATCCATCACGACAGTTGAAAACTCATGAGGTAAATTAACCTAGACATGATTTGGAATTAGCTGTTGTTTTTTTCGCTTTAAAAATTTGGAGGCATCATTTGTATGGAGTAAAGTGTGAAATATATACTGTTCACAAAAGTTTAAACTATATATTCACTCAGAAAGAGTTAAACATGAGACAGAGGAGATGGATGGAATTAATCAAGGATTATGATTGTACAATTCATTACAATCCGGGAAAAGTAAATAAATTGGCTGATGCTTTGAGTAGAAAAAGTAATGCATCATTAGAAATGTTGCGTTTGGAACGTGATCCTTTTGTAAAGGATTTGATGAACTTTGGCATTGAAGTTGTTGGTGCAGGAAGTTATTTTGTTTTGTTTCAGGTATCAGTGAGATCATCTTTATTAGATAGAATCAAGAAAGCACAAAAGCAAGACAGTGAGTTGCAAAAAAAGGTAGAGTTGGTCCAAAAAGGTAATTTTCTGGAATTCAACATTGATAATGATTGCGTTTTGAGATTTTGGAAGAGATTGTGTGTGCCTTCTGATTCACATTTGAAGAGAGATTTGTTATGTGAAGTTCATATTTCTCCGTTTTCAGTTCATCCTGGCAGTACTAAGATGTACAGAGATCTATGGGAGTATTACTGGTGGGATGGAATGATAAGAGATATTGCTTATTTTACTGTGAAGTGTTTGACTTATCAGCAGGTTAAAGGAGAGCTGCAGTTACCGAAATGGATGCTTCAGCCTCTACCAGTGCCATAGTGGAAATGGGAGAATATATCCATGGACTTTGTTGTGGGATTACCGAAGACATCTCTAGGTAATAATGCAATCTGGGTTATTGTTGATCGCTTGACTAAATATGCTCATTTCCTTGCTATACGAGATACTTTTTCCCTAGATCAAAATTCCCGTTTGTATATTAAAGAGATAGTCAGGTTACATGGAGTTCCCCTCTCCATTGTATCTGATCATGATCCCAGGTTCAATTCTAACTTTTGGAAAGGCCTTCAGATGTCGTTGGGTACTGAAATAAATTTTAGTACAACATTTCATCCTCAATCAAATGGGCAGTCAGAACGAACAATTTAGACCTTGGAGGATATGCTATGAGATTTTTCGATTGATTATCAGGGATGTTGGGACCAACATCTTTCTTTGGTTTAATTTTCATATAATAACAGTTTTCATTCCAGTATACAGATGGAACCATTTGAGGCGTTATATGGGAAGCGGTGTCGAACTCCAGCTTTCTGGGATGAAGTGGGTGAAAGGAAGTTGATCGGACCAGAATTGGTAGAAGAGATGGCAGAGAATGTTCAGCTAATTCAGAAACACATGAGAACAACTCAGAGTAGGTAGAAGAGTTATGCAGACAACAAGGGGAAGGATCTATCTTTTGATGTAGGTGATCATGTTTTTCTCAAGGATTCTCCATGGAAAAGTGTGATTCGATTTGGTAAGAAAAGAAAGCTGAGTCCAAGGTTCATTGGACCATATGAAATTCTGGAGAGAGTTGGATCAGTTGCATAAAGAGTGGCATTACCTCCATGTTTATCTCAGGTACACAATGTTTTTCATGTTTCAATGATGAGAAAGTATATGCCAGATCCATCTCATGTTTTGAGTCCAGAGGTAGTTTAGCTGGAAGAGAACCTGTATTATGAGGAACAATCGGTCTATATTCTTGACCACAGAGAGCAAGTGTTACAGAATAAGGTGATTTATCAGGTAATGGTTTTGTGGAAAAACCACATGATTGAAAAGGCAACATGGGAATCTGAAAATGCAATGAGGGATAAATACCCCCATTTATTCGATAAGTAAATAAATTGCAGGGACTCAATTTTCTAAAGGGGGGAAGGATGTAACATCCCATGTAAGTAATGAATAATATATGTTTTTATCTATGTCTATTAATAAATTAGATAGTGTTTTAGAGGCTTAAAATGAAAATAAATCCAATCTTAAGCATGGAATACACTAATATTTTTAAAAGATTATTTTACTGCCTTTTGATAGAAAACCATTTCTAAATCTATCTTTTGACAATTTTATAAGCTATGTTTGTCAAAATAAACTTATTCTTTATGATTGGGACATCAAAATTTACTTTTTGTGAATTTTTTTTATTTTTCTGACAATGTTCGTTTTTTAATAAATAGTGAATAATACTGCATTTTACATCAAAACTTCTTTTTAATATAATTAATTTATATGATTAGATTATATTTTGAATTGGTTTTAAAGTGAAATTAGAATATATTTTTACCATTTAATGAAATGGTGGTCATTAGTATTAATTTCACTTTGTAATTGGGAATAAACTAATGCCAAAATTTTCATAGATATTGTTTCAAAAAAACCCGCTATTTGTTTTGACAACGGGAACTATTTTTAAATCAATTATTTCAATTTCTGTGTTTGGAATTTGGTATAATGGATTACATACTTGGAATCATAAGTTCCAAAATATTTAATCAATACTCTTTTGTTTCTGGACATTATTAATAGTAACGATGGTAATTATCTTTAATTATCTTGAGTAATGAGTAATCAGGTAGTTAAGGATAATAAAATAATATCATAATAATAAAAAATTACACCAACATGTGTACTAATTCTACTGGTTATCTCGTGGAAGACCATGGGATTCCTTTATCCAAACTTGGGGACCCCATGGAATCACATTTGTGGAAAGTGACTTGTTATCTTTTTATTTTTTTTAAAAGAAGGTAAATATAACAAGAATGTATCTCCTGATTAAAACATTTTTTATTTTGTCTACATAGATGATATTTTATACTATAAATAGTAATTGGAAATATAAAGAGATTTCCTACATCATAGTATTTATTTCATAATTTTTATACTTTATATAAATTAAATTATTTATGACATCATGATGATGCAGCGATTACCTCATTAATAAAGGATTTAAATAAAATGAAATGATAATATAAAATATATGACCTACACATGTCCAAAACCTATTGGATCGGTGGATTTCTACCCCTTATAACCTTACCCTCTAATTATATCAATGTGGGACCTTTTGAATCCGATAATCATTTTCAAATAAAGTAACATTTCTTTACATTCCATGAGTACCCCTCCTCTCCTCTTATAAAAGGCCCCCACCTCTACCTCCTTACCCACACTTCCAAAGCCTTTGGCTCAGCCAACCCCTGCCCATTTTGTCTCTCAGACTTCCCTCTCTTACTCATTGAATCCTCACTTTGGGCAGAAGTCTTCCCAAGGAAGCCTTTGAGCTCAAACCAAAGGGAGTTACCCGGTTTTAAGGTAATGTATTCACTTGAGTCCTTTTGTTTTATTTTGCTTCTCCAACCCCCTAAACTCTTTTTATTCATTTATTTTGAAAAAAATAAATTATCTTAAATATACTAGGATGTTTTTATAAGAAGGATTCGAGCTACACTTACACACACCTACATCTAACAGTTAAAGTACATACTGTTTTCGTGGATGGTGAATTTATGCCTCCTGAAATGATGATTGTTCAACATTCTTTTAACACCTTCAAAGGTGGCCATTAAGATGTCACTATATTTATATATGATATATGATATGTTTATGTTTTCATTATGCTTCTGTATTTTTAATTTTGGGCATACCTTTATGGTTTCCATTATGGGTAAACACGATATCTTCATTTAAAAAGTGCGGGCTACCGCCCCCTCAAAGTGATTTGATTCATTAAATATCATATGTGGAACGTATAAAGGATGGAGTTATGATATTATATATGATATTATACTAGAATTATAATATACCTTTATATCATTACAATTCCATTCTATTAAATACAAAATAGAAATGAAAGTAGCATTCATGTGTACGTATGGCTTACCGTCTCCATGAACGGTGCATTTCATTTCTTAACTCTAAATGTTATATAATATTCTAAATGAATGAATGTACAGGATATATATGATATCTATGATATATACATCATGAATACCATTCTGTATATAATGGATACATGAACAACTTTTAATTATAAAGGGTTTATTTTTAACTCAAGTACCAATGATCGTTAAAACGGTCGTTATTAACTTAAATAATTACATAGTGTTCATGAAATGGTAATAAGTGATATAAAATGAATAATGAACTTGAAAAAGGTTCTTAAGAAAGTAGAAATTAACTCAAGTTTATTATTCATGACATTAAAGAACGATCGAGTCAAGTCAGACCCGAGGTATGGGACTCCATCTCAATCTCCTTTCATTGAGGCATATTTTGTTTTATACACAACCTTCTTTTATACGGTGTATAAACCCCTTTGAATTTTACGTTTATTCAAAAGAATCTTTTTTATATGAAGCATTTACTAAATGAAAAAAAGGAAAGTTTTTGTTGTTGTACGTATGCGGCGACAATGACTTCTCTGCCGCCGTGACCATTATTTGAGTTTCGGCTTCCTCTAAAAGCCATACCTTTTTTTAAAAAATAAAAATAAATACCATGTTTTACTTTTCTTTTATTTTGGTTTTGAAAATGGTTTTCATAATGTTTTTATATTAATGTGTTGTATTGATATCTTGTGATTGAAAGGTGGAAATTTTATGTTTCCTTTATGCATGTTTTATGTGATACAATTATGTTGAGGTTCTTGGGAATTATTATGAAGACGGGTGGTTCCGTGATAAACAAAGGGCGGGTGAGCCCGATATAGCTCTCCAATGCATTGGGTAACGTGATGGAGTGAAACGTTAAGGTTTCTCCGAAAAGATTTATGGAATATACTGTGATGGGTATTCCAAACGTAACCAAGAGTGTTACTCCCTATGTAAGAATGTTATGAATGCCTCAAGTTACCTTTATGTCTTATGATTTCTATGATGTATTCATGATTTGATGTGGTTTGTTAAAGTGCCTATTTTTTATGGGTAATGTATGATTTCATTCTTATGTATATATGAAATTATGTTTCCTTTCCATATTTTTATAACCCATACTGAGATTTTTATGCTCATCCAATGTTTTTTGAAATGTTTTTCACAGGTCAAGGGAAAGGTACATGATATGATGATAGTGTCCAAGAAGTTTCGGGAATGAATCCATGTTTTATTTTAAATATGGTTCCATTGATGGGAAAAATTAATATTATCTTTATGTAACCACTTTGTTATATGTTGAATGTAATGCATGTTTTATGATCTAATTCTCTAAAACTCTAAACCCGAAAAGATCCTCAATGTGTAATCTTGTAATAACTCAATACTAAGTAAGGTTTAAGGCTGGGGACTTATATCAAGCATACTCCCAATCTAGGAATATTCTATCCAAAAGGACAATCTTTTGAACTAGTTTGTTAATCTGATGTTAATTTTGATGGATGTATGTTAGATAGAAAAAGAACCTCTGGAACATGTCACATTTTAGGCAAGTAACTAGTATCATGGTGTAGTATGAAACAAAATTCTATTGCATTATCTACTACATAAGTTGAATACATAGCTGTTGGAATTTGTTGTGCACAAATTTTGTTGAAGAAACACACTTTACTAGACTACAGATATCAATTCAGACATGCCCCAATAAATTGTGACAACACAAGAGCAATTAACATTTCAAATAATATTATTTCACATTCTAGGACAAAACATATTGATGTATGATATCACTTTTTGAGAGATCATTATCAAAAATGTGATATCACTTTGGAATTCATTGGTAATAAATATCAACTTGTTTATATATTCACTAAACCATTAAATTATGAGAGATTATATTACATCATACATGATCATAGCATGATAAATCATAAATAGATATATTACTGGTCTTACGGTTTAATACATTGCTAATTTACTTTATAGTTTCATGCTCATTGTTTCATTGTTACTGTCTCATGCATACGGTCTCACAGTTAACACTTAGTGTTCACGGTCTGACACTCACTTTCTCACCGTGACTGAACAGTTTACTCCCTGTCTCACCGTGATGACCACTAACTGTCTCACCATGACGACCTCTTATACTCGCACCGTAACAAATACTCATGGTCTCACCATGAAGATTATTTATTTGAACCTGTATCACGGTAATTTTTGTTTCACCGCTATTTCCTTTCCCGCTTTTTTATTTTTATGACGTTTGACATTCCCAAATGATAAAACGTAAGGGTTTCACTCGATTCCTCACCTGAATTCTCTCCTGAATCTTCTCAACCTTGCAAACCTTCTCTTCTTCTCTCTCGCCCGAATATTATGTGGATTCCAAGGATGAAGCGTCCATCTTCACCTCATATGAGAAGTGCATGTCTCAGAAATAGAAGAGGACACTGAAGCTTGCACCCGAAGGACCCCTGAATCCCAACCTAGTAAGTCGTACTATTCCTCCTGAGAATGAAATCTTCCATGAGTGGCTTTCTTTCAGCTAGTCTTTATTCCTGAAAGTATTAAGAGAACAAGGATGGATCGAATAGTTCTCTAGATAAGATAGACCTATTTTCCCGAGGATGGTTGCATAGTTCTATTAGTATGTAATGTTTTCAATTAATGCTAGTGAATGCTATATGGTAATAAGCTGGATCAATGAAAAAAAATTCTCATTCTCTTCGAGGCTATGGGTTGTATTCCTAAGGATACCTCATGATGGGATTTGTGAGGATTATCTAAGAGACCCTCCTCCTATAACCGACATCTTTGACCTAGAGAATACCTTGAATGTTTAACTAGAAATCGAACCAAGAGAAGGGCCATAGCAGTTTAATTGGATGTAGAGACAAGGTTTCTTTTTATGTTTTTTCAGAATTTGATTAGACCAAGGAAAGGATACTTTGCTATTTTGAAGTATCAGGATGTCTTTATGAATTATTTGATGAAGAATGGTCATAAGATAAATCTATGCAAAAATGTCATTCACCACATGTGTGAATTGATTAAGGTCACTTCAAAATACACTTCCCTATTTTACTCATGGATGATTTCATCTATGTTATTTGTCGAGGTAGTAGTTATACCAAATTAAGAAAAGCTTGTGGATTCTGAATACTACTTATCCAAGCCTACCATCAAAATGATAAAGATCAATTGGAACTCCTAGAAGAAGAAGTGGGTTGAAGATAATGAAAAGGTTTATGAAAAGTTCAATCCTTTTGATTATCCTACTAGGCCTAAGAACATTTATTATCCTAGTGTAGAACTAGATGAGATGGTTGAGTATCCAGAAGAGAAAGATGAAGGAGAAGAGGCTGAAATACGTTAAGATGAAGCAGCTCATATTGAGAAAGAAAGAATTGTTTGTCCTTATGTTGTGGTTGAAGAAGAAGCACCTCTTTCCCAGGTTAATCAGGAAACCCAATATGAAGCTGCAAGAGGGTTATTTGTCTCTGAATCTGAGCAGTAAGTAATGGAAGAGACAGATCCTGTTGAAGAAGAAATCCCTACTAAAAATGATGCATGTCTAGAAGCTCTACACGAGGAACATTCTGTTCCTCAGTACATACCCTCTGCTAAAGAGAGGATGCCAATTTCCTTTCAATTGGAAATGCAAGAAATGGATGAGGATATTAGAGATGAAATTGTGGATCTTAACACAGTTCCCGAGCCTTAAGAATATGAAATGGAAGCAAATTTTGAGGGGGAGGAACCACAAAATCTTGAGATTGATGAAGCAGACCCTGGTGATACATCTACACCAACTGAGTCATAATTGTGTACACTCAGTATGAATTCCCCAGCTTCTATGATGTGAGTGAATCACATCAACTGACTGCATCTGGGATTGACCTTTATTCATTGTCTTAATTGATGTCAGTCTCTCACCCTGATGCTTAACCTTAACCTACACCTGAATCAGAATCTGAAACTGACTCAGAACAACAACCAGACCATGAACCTACCCATGGACCACTTTATTCACTAGAACCCTTACCTGATAAAAAGTCTTTTGTTTGTAAAAAAAATTTGAAATACTTTGGAGAGACTATCTTAGCTTGTGTGGAGAATATTATATCCTCTCTACCTCATACTGTGACTCAACTAAGTCACGAAGATGCCTCGATTCTTTTGGAAAATATTATTCTGTATAATCAACCCAGAATGATCCATGAAATTCAATAGGTAAGGGTTAAAAATATGGTTCTTAGTGTTGATGTTGCAACTCTGAAAGGTATGGTTGAAAACCTCCATTAAGAACTACTTTCCAGATCAGAGCCTACTCTTGCTCCTACACCTGTTGCTGTTTATCCTAAACCTAATGTTTCCAACATTTCTCGAGACATTGTGCCCCAATTGCATCTATATTTGTTATATTTTGATGAAAAGATTGTATAAAGGCACAAAAAGATGTTGGAATGCATGGGAGTACTTGTGTAGAACTTGAATAAGCTGACATATGAATAAACTGGCTGTCTTAAAAAGGTATTGAAACAGCTCAGTGTTCAAATTGAAGCTGTCAAGGATTCTCCTTCCTATGGTCAGACCTCCAAACCCTATTTTAATGATTCTATGCTCAGATCATTAATCAAATAAGAAATTCATAATTCATTCAGCGGTTTTGATTTGTCTCCTTTATCTAAAGTTGTTAAGAATAGTGATCAAGAACTTTACTTGGTTCAAATTCATTCCAAGATTTCCAATGATGCTCAGAAGGAGATCACTATGAAGATTGATTTATATCTCACCCGAGTTTTCTCCAAATATGATATGAAAAATAACTTTATGTATGCTGTGGAAAATTTTAATATACCTCCTCTAACTCAGGCTTTCAAAACTCAAGTTCAGAAGCTCACTAAGTTCATCACATTTTTGGACAAATTCATGGAGAATAAAGATGATATTGAAAAGGCTATTCAATATGGAGGAGAAATTATCACTGACTTCATCATCCTTCTGATGCCCTATCTCCATGTACAAAGTACTTCCATAGTTGCTCCAGCGGCTGCCCTTCTTAGACCTGGACTACCTACCTTAGCCTCTACTGCCATGTCAGTTAGCGAAGATCTAACTCAAATCAGGCCAATCATTCTTGATTAGATACTAACGAGAGCCTCTACAGCTTCATCTTTGGCTCCCTCTATCTTTGAAGGTATACCTTTACCTTCTTTGTCTACCACCTCTATGCGTTCTTCCCCATCCACAACTGATAAAGGAAAAGGGAAGGCCAATACATGAAGAAGACCAGAGACTACTTTCTTTTTGATGGGGATGCCTTCAATCGTTTATTGTTTGTATTTCAACTATATGGTGTATTCTGAACCTTTTTAATGATATATGAATTGTTAGTTCTCTACTCTTTCTACTTTTTGATAATCCCAAAAGGGGGAGAAATAGTGATGTGTTGTTCTAGAATATATTAGTGATGTGTTATTATAGAATATGTTATTCTATATGTTACTTTCTCTGTAGTTTCATTTAACTTATAATTTAGCTATACATGATTTGTGATCATCAAAAAGGGGGAGATTGTTGGACTCCACATGTATTAATCCTGTTTTAATGATCACAAATCTCAATCATAATTGCACATCTATTTAATGATCTCAAATCTTAATAATAACTACAAATATTATCATTAGTCACAAATCTCACATATCTTGTTACTCATATGTATTTATGCTTCAAGTTATGTTATACTTTATAATGGTTAAGTTCAATAAATTTTATGCATATTACTATTTATGTTTGAGCATAATTATTTGCCTACTTACAAGAGACCGTGAAGATTTCCACAGTGAAACAGACACCATAAACAGAAACACTAAAGCAGACACTGTGAAACCTATGTCTCAGACACCGTGACCAATGAGACACTTGACTAGGACACACGGTGAGCAACACTCCATGAGCAAGAAACCATGAAGGAAATACCGTGAAGGATACACCATGAAGAAGAAACCGAGACTCAGACACTGTGAAGGAAATACTGTGAAGGGAACACTGTGAAGGACACACCGTGACACAGAGACATCATAAGAGAGACAACGTGAAGGAGACACAGTGAAGGATATACTATGAAGGAGACACCATTTTCATAACCGTTGTGACATCGTCTCTTAACCTTTCGGTCAATATTATTTAAATATTACTAACGGTCATATTTGATGTTTTTAATGAAAATAATGATATTTAATGATAGTTGTTGGTCTGTTAGGAAACAGTATCTCCTACATAGAAAAGGAAATAATTCTATTTCCGGAGCTCGGGAAACATAAGAATGATTTAGTTGCAGTAGAAAAGTGATATTGGAACATATCTACGTGCGACAACTCAAGAAACACGAGTTCACAGTACTGAATAAAAGAGCAAACCTGAGCACAACTAAAGAACACACTACAAGATCTTAAAATAAATCTCATGTGTTCAATCCAACACAACTGAAGAACACACAAAGAATCAAGATAACTTCTTCACGTGTGAAAGACACCAAGATGAACCACAACACTCTGTTTTTCAACAGAAAAATTAGAAAAGGACTCAGAAGCATTTCTGCTGATTCCAACAATTCCAAAGTTGCACTTCCAATCTCTAGAGCTTTTTTAAACTCATTCATACTTACTCTTAGTGATTCTTTGGTTTAATTTCAAGCAGTGTGTGTATCCTATTTATTTTACACACACACACTATCTCATCCGTTGAACTGTAGGATACTAAATCCTCATTCCAAGCATTCTACACCTTCTTATGTCCCACTGAGGATATTGGTAGAGGTCAAGTAAGACCTCGACAACATGTGTGTTGTTTTCATTGTTTTCCCATGATGAAAAGTGGTAGAGGACTTAGTACATGGACATTTTCTGAACTGTTGTTAACCCCAATCCAGGGTGTGGATCAATTTTATATCTAAATTTGAGAGAACTAACTCTCGGCTTGAGACTGAACCTCTAGGTTATATCAGCTGTGAATTTTAGTTTATGTTTAAATTATAAAATATCAAATTTATATTCCACTACTGATACTTATAAATACAAATCTATTTTAAAGTTACTTTGATTGTTAATCTAGCACGTTTTTGTATGTTTTGTAATGTATTATGTTAGCTTCAAAAGTTTATTAATCTTCAGATTAGATTAACTGAGAATTAATCAATCTTTGAGAACATAGCTAACCCTTTAAATTAATACCAATTCAATATAGATTATCTTTTTACTCAATTTGGTGGATTTTAGTAGAAATAATTTTTAACGGAAAATTTAATTGGAACTCAAATAACCCCCCTCTTGAGTGTCCACTCTGACCATCTCTGACCAACAATTTTGGATACTTATTAAATTATATAATCTTGTAAAATTAATAATTTAATTGTTTTATAATGGAATTACAAAAAAGTAAACATTGAATAATGTTTCCACTTTTTTTGGGAAACTCATTTTTGTTTTGACCAATGGACTTTCTTGCATTCATAAATGACAAAATTAATGATTCTAGGTTGAGTGGAAGGATTTTTTTTAAATTTTTTTGTAATATTATTGAGGTTACAATGTGTCTTGATATGTGTGAGGAAGGGGAAGGGTTAATTTCATTCTATAGTGGAGAGGGAGTGGAATCAATGTAAATACCAAAAAATAAATTTTTTGGGAGGCTCCCCTTATCTAATGTGATGAATAAATGAAAAATTAATATTTTTTAAAAAAAATATGTGATATAAAAACAAGTAAAAAAATAAAATTATACATTTTTTTAAGTTTGGTTCCTTAGTCATTATGTTTTCTTATATTATTTATTTTGGATTTTTATTTTTGTAATCAGTTTTCTAATATATGTAATTTATCTATAAAGACTAAATTAATGTGATAATTACTCAAATATATATAACCACTAAATTGAAAATATTATATCAAATTTAAAAAATAAACACCCCATGTGTTTTAGATATTAATTTTAAAACTAGAAAAATTTAATTTGAAAAAGCAAAACAATAATTAAAACCATGTTAACAATTCTTTTACAATTTATGGGTAAATATTTTCATTATGGAACAAAAAATATTCTATTAATGGACCATATATTATATTTTGAACACTTAAAAATACATTTGATTAAGTTATGTTATTTATTAACATCAAATCATTAAATAATTTATCATTTGTATTAAAATAAAATTAATATAAATTTTTACATTATTAATTTATTTTTTATTTAAAAATATCAAAAGAATAATAATAATAAAATATATTAATTATAGATTTTGTATGATGATATATTCATAAAAAATATAGGAATACAATAATTTCATAAAAATAAATTTCTTTCAATGGTTTTAAAATTGTTTTTTTATATAATTGTTCACTAACTAATATATTTGTCATTATTTTTTTGGAATTTAATGTAATTATATCATCTCCAAATATTACAGTTAAATTTTTTTATGAAAAAGAACACATTTTTGTTTGAGAATTTTTTTGTAACTAAAACATTGTAGGTTCTTTAATACTTTAATGATTTATAAATGTTAAAGGTATGGAAGGTTATTTTTTTCATTTTATTTATATAAAAAATTATATTGGTATCTTTTAGGAAATTTTATCCAAATAAAAAATAAATTTTGAACCAACAGAGAATATAATATATATATGTGTGTCCATTAGATGTTTTAAAATTAAATGATCATCTTCCCCTTCATATTAATGTTTAGTCCATTGTTAATATTAAGTTTACCTTAATCGCTGTAGTTAATTTTAATTACCATCAATAATATTTTTTTCTCAAAAAGTAAGTTGATCATATAAAAAATTAGTTAATTTACTAATTACCAACATGTATTTATATTTTTTTACCATTCCATTCACCGATGTGTAAAAATTAAATTTAATGTTAATCCCGAAGATGTGGTGAGAATGTAGGTTTTAATGTAAAATTTTAAAAATACCATTAAGAATTTATATCAATAATAAATATAAAAATGATTCACATGAAATATATTTGATTAAAATACATAAATATATATAATATATCTATTTTTAGTTTCTTAAAATAATAAAATATAAACTAAAAATAGAAATTATATAACCCTAAATTTAGGTTTCAACTAAAATTTAGTATTTTTCACTATTTTATATAAAATGAAACTTCTCTTCAAATTCCAAATATTAACACTAAGATAATTTTGATATTCTAATTTCAACCATGATTATTATTATGATAATGAAAAAACATAAGTTTAAACATTATTTTTTAAAATATGATCATTACTAAAAGGATGTAAGAAATTATTTTGCGTGTAACGTAAGAAAAAATAGTGTTGTGTGAAGCATTAGCCTAACATGGTGTTGTATGTAATGAAATATAACGAAGAAATAAAATTTGTTATGAAATGAAAATATTTTAATGCCATGCTGAGTTTCATTATTTATGTATAAATATTAAAATTATTTAATTAAAATTATACTAGTGTTGAATAAATAATAGCCTCATTGACCTTGGTCAACCAATCAAAGTCATTTTGGATATATAGGTTGTATATCATCTAAACATCCTACCTAAATATTATTGATAAGGTAATTTATTAAAAATAATTAACGTAATAATTAATGCGTAAATGGTTACTAATAAAGTAAATGGTTAATTGTAGTTGATTATTAATTATGATGAATAATGTTTGTGATGAGTTTAACTCCTAGTAAAAAATATTATTTTAAAATCATCTTTAGATGATTCATTAAAAACTCTATTTTATCCCATGAAATTTTTTTAAAAATGTTTCAATAAAATTCATATTTATGCCTCAATGTATTCAAAAGTTATTTCATTAATATCATTTATTTATTTATTTCATTGTTTTAAAATGGAATTTTTTTTACGTATTTGATATGGGAAAATTGAAATTGAAAACCCCATTTTAAACATATTAAATACTTATTTTAATAATATTTATCTTTCATGTACATATTCATTAAATTATTTTTCATATATAATTATATGGAAATTAATAAATAATATTTTAATTTTATGTCACTAAATACATTCATTTTATAGTTTATTAAAAAAATGTTTTTATGTATTTTATTTTGAATGTTTTGGATTTTTTTACAAAATTAAAAAAAGTTCAATTTTAACATATAATACATTACCATATTTTCCGACCACCACAATTACTATTTCATTTTTGAATTTGATGAAAATGTTTCATTGTTTCCCGTATAGAAAAAACTCAATTTCCATTTTTTGTTTTTTTAGTTTTGAAAAAATATTAGGAAAGGCTATTTTGATATCTAAAAGTCTATTTCCTGTATATTTTAATGAGTATTTTTGGGATTTTATACATGACATGGTCCTCGAATGTTTTTTTATGATAATAGGTGAGCCCGATAGAGCCCGTTAATATTGGTGGTAGTAATATATATAATATATTCAGTTTTACTACATAGCACCCCAATGCATTAGATAATGATATGTTCTCTAAAGTATTGTACTAGAAGTCGAATGATATTTTTATGGAAAAAAGGAATGTTTTCTAGAAAGGGATTTTCATGGATTCTATTGTTTTAAATGAAACCCTATGGATTATTATTTTTCAGTATTGTTTTATTATAATGTATCTTCTGAAAAAACTGGTTAGCAAATAAATTTTCAATAGTATGTAAATTATTATTTGATAATAATGATTATTATATTAAATGTAAATTCATATTGTAATCCTATGATTTTTAAAATATACTAATTAGTTTCTCTCTTTTTTTGTATCCCATAAGGAGATTTTAATTCTCATTTCCCATTTTTTTAAATTTATTTCACATTGTTTTAAGATTTTTAAGGCCAAATAAAAATACATATCTAATTTTTGAAATATGAGTCATGGAAATAAACCATGTTTCAGTTTATTTATTTTATACTTTATTAATACTGGTCACTGAGTAGAAGTATCCACTTTTCATTTCATGGTATTGTTTTATTAGTGTTATGGAATAATTATTTAAAACAATAAACCCTAAATATATATTGGAAGCAAAGAATAACATTATTGTTTGTGGAATCAGTTTATGGCTGGCTTAATTATGGGTCCTAATAGTTGGATTCAAATTAGTGTTTAAACTACTTTAGTGATTATTATGTTTTCATCAGAGGGTATCTTAAGAGTTATCAATAACATCATGAGATTACGAGTTCATGTTTTATTCATATGTCTAAATTATTAGAAAACCCTTTTTATTTTATGTGATCGGATTTCAATGTGATTATTTGTATTTTTTATGATGTTCATTATATTTTTAGGAATGTGATAGTAATTACATTTATATAATAAAATGTGAAATCGGTAGAATCTGGAAGGGCCGTGGGGAATATATCCACCAAAAAAGCGATTATTTTTTAAATGACTACTTATAGATTATGTGATATCCTAGTCAGTATGAAATTACATCAATAAATTGAAAAATAAGGATTAAGTTTGTATTTGGAGAAATTTATCATACAGATAACCATAGGATTGAAAAGTTATTTGGTGTTTATGTGACATATGTTTTTTCTAATTGATTTTAACTGTTTTGGGAACAATATATTATTAAGGTAAATAGAAATATTTTCATACAATATTGGATTATATTTTTGGAATATTTCTTAAATAGTATTTTGGAAGCATTATGAGGAATCTAGTTATTTTAAGAAATAATTATCGGAACTTGGATATTATATAACTATGTTAAATAAATTTTTTATATGATACATTAATAGTTATTGATGTTATTTGGAAGTAGAAGCTAATGTTTTCCTGGATGAATATGTTATTAAATCATTATAATATTTGGTTTTAACAATTATTCAAAAACCTTTTTGAAATTTATGGATATTTATTTATGAAATGATCTATATTGAATAGTTAGTGATTTATAGAATTTTGGAAATTAAAATAATATTTATTTATATGAATGTTTATTCATATTGGGAATTACCTTACTTTTAACTACCCATTTCAGTAATTTTAATGTTTTATAATTGGATAAATAACATGTTATCATTATTTGATAGTATATGATTTGATGGTTGTTTTTAGTGCTTTTGGAAATAAATCATCATTAATACTCACTATTTGGTGAAAATATAATATTCTCGAGGAAAATGATTAGAGGATAAAATTATACATATGAAGTAATACTTTTTCCTTATATTTTTAATATATATTATAATTTAATTAATAACACGTGGAAAAGGATCGTAATAAAAAATATTATCAAATTACCTTTATTTTCAATGAATCCAACATCTTCTTCACATATCTTGGGTTTATGGATTTGGGGTCGTTATCTTTCTCATGATCATTCTCAATGTTCTGATCATTTATCTTCTTCACTAATAATCATTATTTTGTAATTATGATTTTCTTCCCTCCATATTTTCGAACTTTCCACGGATTTTTTCTTATTTGTAAAAATTGTTATTCTAGAAGATCTGTTCATTTTCCATAACCTATTTTATTGGGGATATTCAGTTACCTATTTTTATGATGTGGGATTTCAAAAAAGGCTTATTCTGCTAGAAAACCAATGATTACTAAGACCATGTATGTCATTTTAGAATGGAAATTTTTAAAGGGGTATGTGATAATTGTAATTCGAAAATATTTTAAACCATATACATTATGTTCAATAACTCATAAAACACACAACTCCAACCTTAAACGAACCACACAATATTATTATTTAAATATGATTATTATCACCTAGTCATTGAATTAGTGAGTATAAATAAAATTAACCGAATTCTAAAATATAAAATAACATATGAATCAATAAAAATAAAATTATTAATTCTTATAAATTTATGGCTTATTTTTTTAAATAGAAATCTTATTCATTAATAATAATATTTCATCAAAAAATGTGATTTATAGTTTTGTGTGGTAGAACAATTTTGATTAATTTCAGAAACATTAAAAAAAATATTTTTGTAAAAGGGGAAAGATTTTTTGAATAATACTTTTGAAATTATCATATGGTGTATTTGTTCGTTTTTCTAGAATGTTTGACTTTTCAATTAATATTAAAAAACTCTAATTTTCATTGAAATTGTATTATTTTTAAAACGTTATCTAATGATTATTTATAGGTTTTATTATTACAAATATTTTATTAGTTAATTTTTCTTAAAAATAATAAAATTAGAGTTTTTTTAATGATTATATTACTTGAATTTAGTATCAAAATAATTATGTACTTAAAAAAGAATTTATCTGAAAACTATTTTTCATCGCATCTTTCAATATCAGTTTTTAGTTATGTTCTGTAAATATAGTGTTATAAATATTAAAAAATGGATTAAATATTTATAATAATAAGTTATTGATTTGGATAATATTCTTTTTTTATTTTTAGTCTTTATTTATAGTAATCATACCAAATTTTGTTACCATAGTAAAGGTGAAATGGGTTAATTAAGGGGAAAAATATTGTGATAAATACTAAAATGTAACCCTGAAACGTCCCTTAATTTCATATTTTGATTATATTACATCTATAATCTTCCAAAATTTTAAAATATGAACTTTTTACAATATTATGTTGACTTTTATCTTTGTAATATTTTATGTAATGAAATATCCAAAATATCACTCTATATTATAATAACATTAATTTTTCAAAATAAGGATAAAAATATGGTATATTATTTTTAAATATTAATTCTAAATATATAATAATACTTTATTTATCACGTTGATTTATTTATAATTTGTATTTAAGAAATAATCACTTTAAATGTGTAAGCAACACTGAAAGGTTTTTTTAATGTTTATAGAGAAACAAAATAAATGATATAAAAATGATAAAAGTAATAAAATCTAAGTTAATTATTTATTACAGGATATTGGTAAATACAAATGACATATTTTAGTGGTTCTAAGTCATTATATTCATAATCTAATTATTTTTCTGTTTTAAATTTCAAATTAAATGAAAATTTTCATAATATATATTAATGTTATTATTAAAAAATATTTCATAATAAATAACCCAAAAAATTATTCTTGAATGTGTTTTTTATATCATTTAAAATAGAAATATTGTTACATGTATTTAAAAATTTTCCATTAATAATATCTATATTGACTCGTAAATAGTAAAAAAATCGTAATCATATTATTTGTTGAAAAAGATTTAAGATGGGTCAAAAGAATAAGTTAATGGTGAAAATATCACCTAAACATGTAAAACAAATATGTGGTTATTTTGAAAAACAAAAAGCATATATCAAAATAATTTATATTTTTAATCATTTTAAATTGAATATTAAATAAAATTAATTAAATAATTTAAGATATTTTATGAATACCTAAACCCTCTTTTATTTAAGGGAACCACCTCTCCTTTTTCACACATTAAAATCAAAATTTTATAGCAAAAACCTATACAAATATCTTTGTAACATCTATTACCACATTCTAGAGGTCATGTTTTGGGAATAATACCAATCTTAGAGTGAATAAGTTGCAAAGAATAGTTGGATTATAAAAGAATTTGTATAAATTTTAATTGAATTTTTTTTATTTCATATTATACAAATTTTAAATATCCTTCAATTGCTTTGAAATAATAAAAAATGTATATTCCATATACTAATATTTTTTATGTTAATAGAAAAACATATATCCTTCACCTCTTCTATCAAATGGGAATGAAATATTTTGTTCGTGTGTAGAGAGGACTACCTCCTAACGAACTAATGTAATTCATTTTCATCATTGTCAATAATTTATAGTTATAATGATGTATTTATTGTTTTTATATGATATCAATTTAGTATTTATATTTATTTATAAATAATATATCATTTAATATTTTGCCTTTGGATCAATTGAAAAATAATAATGTTGTTCACGCATATGTGGGGACTTCCACATACACAATGTGATATTATTCTTGTCCCACAACAACATAAAATGGATGATATATATATATATATATATATGTTTTTTAAATAAATAGTATTTTATTATTATATAATTATAAATATTTTATGATAAAATAGTACTTATATTACTTCCTACTTGATCACTGAAATATTCAAATGTTACTCATGTGTATGTATAGCTTATTATCTACATGATTGTAACATAACTCATTTTCCTTAACCATATTTCATTGTTGGTCTCAAAATTATAATTTATCTATATGTATTATAATTAGTACATGATTTTTTCCTGTATATGAGATAATAATGAACTCTGAGACCATAGAAAACCTACCAATTTCATTTTCGACATATGAGCTGAATATTGTAAAAACATATGGTGTTGTCTTACATGATTAAGTAAATTATTATTAAATTGTAAAAGGAATAAATAACCAAAAATATTATTAAGAAATTTAATAGATAACTTGTGTTTATTTTTCTGGAAGATTAGAGATATAGATGACTGTATGGAATCAATGTAATGGAATTCCTCTTAAAAATCCATGTTAAATGTTTCCCTTAAATCAATTTTTATATTTTATGCCCATGTTCTTATAAATGCTTCATGAAAATTTTTATCTAAGTATACAATTTATTCAATTGTTTGTTTTTACCTGAATTAAATCTATTTAAAATGTTGAAAGATGTTATTTTTTATGTTTTCTCCTAAGGGAAACATAACCTTAGAAACCCCATTTTAAACATTTTAATGATTTATTTTCTAAATTATTCTCTTCTATTTCTATATTCATAAAATTATTTAACGAATTTAATTATATGGGTATAAGTTAATTAAAAATAATATTATTTGATACTTATTGAATTATTTTAATTTGTTTTAAAATAATTATTTTTACTTATTTTCTATGGATTTTTTTTAATTTATTTTCATAAGTAAAAATGAATGTTATATATTAACTTATAAGGAATGAACATATTTTCCCACTATCATAGACATTATTATTTTTTTGTTCCATTACCATTAATCTTGTTTTCGTTAAATTAATACCCTGTTTTTTATTTAATTTTTGTTTAGATTAATTTATTTTAAAAAACTGGTTTTTATAAGGAAATGGTATTTGAATGTTTTTTATATGGGTTTAGAAGATTAATATGGTTTTAGTCATGTTATGGTATATTTAAATTTTTTATTGTAACAATTTTTTATTATATAGATCTTGAATATGGGTGATTCAAATATATATTTTATTATGGGTCCACCCAGACATTTCTCTGATATATTTAATAATGATTATATTCTTAGGGGAGTTATATAGGATGCGAACCATACGTTATTTCTTTTGTAAGTGTTTCATAAGGGTATTATACTAATGATTCTACATGTCACCCAAATGAATTTTATCTGATTTATTATCTGTTTTTATGGAAATAATTTTATTTCCAACTTTATGCTGGTAATAATTTTCCATCAAAATTTATTATTCATTTTTTTGGTAAAAAGATTTGCTTTTAAGAAGTTGTTTCTCATGTGTTCTCTGGTTTTCGATGAATTACTCGTGATTATGATTTTAAAATTATGTTATCCTAAAAAATAACTTATAACGAACCATTTGGGTTAAAAATATTCATTAATGTGTCTGTAAATGATTATTTTATCTTAATGTTTTTTATTTTAGAATAAGATTGTATTTTTGTTCTCTTGGTTTTTATAAAATGAAAATAGACTAATATCATTAATTTTATAACCCCTATTAATATTTTTGAAATCCAGTCATATTTATTTATAAAAAGTACCATGGTTTAAGGATGGGTAAGAATAAATAAGAAATGATTTTTAAATTAATAACGTTTTGTCATTAAAGGAAAACATGTTTCATTAGAAAAAATTTATGTTTTATGAAAAATTGATAATAAATATAACTTTTCAATTTCTTTATAATGGTTTATTATGTAAAAAGTATTACCTAATTATTTAAAACTATAATAATAAATTTATATTGTTATTACAAAAATTTGTATTCTTTTATGAAGACACTATAAAATGTATTGTTAAATATTGGGCCCTAAGACTCATGAGCTACTTAAATATATCCATAATTATATATCAAACAAGATATTAGATTTTATCCATTTTAGTGGGGGTGATATTGGACCCAACCCATCATCATCCACACTTATGAGTTCTACTTGAAAATTAATCCCTTATCTCATCAAAGACAACCCATTGAAATAAAATGAATTCCATGAATTTTCAAATGATAATATTTCACATGTTATATCAAAAATAATCCTTGGATTAATTATGGGTTTCACATCATTTTAAAATTTAATAAGATTTATAAATCATTCATAATCATAAAAATTAAAAACCATGAAAAATAAATTAGTTTCCAATAATTTTGTCTAGGACATTTCCAATCAACCAGGATAAAAAAGATTGTGTAATTTAAAAATATATAGATTACTGTTATATGTTTAATTCAATAATATTACCTATAAGTTAATTTAGTAAATCTAAGTTAACACCCAACAAATAGAGGAAATTAATTTAGAATTCTTATCGAGTAAAACATTGGATGATAGCTTGTATCCATTCAAAATTGATGATTATGAATGGAAAATGCAGTGATACATCATTACCTAAAAAAGTGAATGATATTACCCTATCAATCCATATATATATGGTAGATGTTATATTTTAATAAATTTTTTAGATTAACGGTAATTCATGATAATAGATATACAAATTTACAAAACACACATTTTATGAGAATTTGATAAATTTCATTGAAAAGATGATATAACATGAATCATTTGAAATAATTTATTAAAATAGAAATATTTTATAAAAATTGGTTAGAAGAGATTTATATTAGAAACACAGAAATTGTGATTATGAATATACCTTTAAAATGGAATATTTTAAAGAAATATGTTTTCACATTGAAAAATGTTAAAATGATCTGTTTGGAGACATTCATTAAATGATGAAGTTAAAAGTAACATTACAAAGTTATTTTTGAAATTATTATGTTCAAAATTAAAAAAATATATTTAAAAAACTCAATAATACATCTTTTAAAATACCCTATGTTTTTAAATAGAAAATTGGGGTTTAAGATAAAAAAAATTGATCTAAAAAGCTAAGAAACCTTTCTAATATTTGGAAATGCCTTTTTTGGAAACCCACACCATTAAAATTGTAACATGTCATTGATTTTAAAATATTTGATAGAAAATATAATGGGTATGTGATATTATACACATTTAGGTTTCCAAATATAAAGGATTATTTTTTAAGGAAAATAAATTAAATATTAATTGTTGAAACTATCGTTAAAGTAGCTAAAATTAATTCGAAATAAAGAGATAATTATTGGGAATGAAATTCTATCCAGGTAATATATATAAATTATTTTTTTAAAAACCATATAAGAATATAATTTACAAAAGAATAAACTTTTAAGGAGTAAGAAACCAATATTGTAAGATAAAATTTCAATAGGAAACAACACAACTCAACTGAGGGAGTTTAGTTAACAAAACCCCTTAAAAATTAGTAACATTAGATTCAAAATCTATTTTAAGAGATGAAATGATATGTTTATTAAAAAATCATAATTATAATACAGTTAAATATAATAATTCAGTATTATATAGGCCATTTAAATTAAAACATGGTTTGTAATAGGATATATGTCTCATGGGGTGTAATGGTTTTTTATTAAACCCTCATCTTAATTCCAAACATCCAATATAGTGATTGAATCCCCTATATATAAAAATTAACTATCTTAATCATCTATTTCATAAACATATTTAAATATATAAAATTATATAATCGTAATTTGTTATTATTATTTATGTGTATATTATTTTGTTATTATGTATTTTCAATGTCGGTTCTGAGTAATCATTAACATTCTGATTTAGTTTCTAAATAATGGTATTGTTTTTCATTCTTTGTGAAAATTTAATCGTTCCTACCTAATAATTTGTACCATAATATTTGTTTTATAATTACTTATGATGTTAAAATATCAATTAATGTTTTCTCATATGATTCCCATAAATTAAATAGGATACATACATGTTTTAGTGATATTTAACAAACAAATGTTGTAATATTGATAAACGAGTTTAATAATAATGTTTCTATTCAATAAAAAAATAAAATGCATATTTTTTTATTTATATAATATAATATAAATAAATAATTTCTTATAGTCTTGCAAGATTTTTTACTGAATTTTTCTAATAGTTGGTTAGACTAACCGGAATAAAAAGGTACCATAATTAATGTATGATTTTTAACAGATAAATAGTATGTTTTCAATAATATCATTAAACTTAAAAAATAATTTTTAATTTAAAAAATTTTATGGTTTTGAATAATTTATTAAGTTATTATTATAAATAAAAAAGGGAACTAGAAAAGAAATGATAAATGTTACATCGTAGAGGCAGTAATCCATATGATAGATAGTAATGTTTTTCATTTCTTAATTAAGGTAATAGAATGAAGGGAATTATAATTTTCTGAATCATAATCATAATTAATTTAAATTAAATATTGAAAATTTATCCTTTAATTTCACCATAACAATCAGTTCATAGAGTTAGTTTTGAACAATGAACAGAAGTTTCCGCATTGTGGGGACAGTCATTCTCCATACATTTTGAACAACTGTTTTATTTTTATAATAGTAAATGGGAAATAATGTTCATATTTATTACAATAGGATAATAAAATATATAATAAAAAGTTAAAATTTAATTTTATTTTCATTAGTAAAATTTATTTGGTAATGTAAGATATAATGGAATATAACTTAGGAAATATAATGTGAACAAGTGTAGAAATCATTTCATTTTCCATAGGGTATATCTCAAAAATTTAGTTCTTTACCCAATTTATTTAGGCAAAAAGGCTCCTAAAAATTTAAAATAATTATAAAGGAATTTTAATTTGGAAATATTAATGGTGGATAACATGTTATTTTATTACTATACAATGGGTGGTGAGAGAACATTTTTATATCTGGTGGGAAAGGATGTTTGGTAAATATTTCAACTTAAAATAAAGAGAGAACATTTTTCACGTCTAAATAAGACTTAAAAATAAATAATAATTTATTAGGGGAATATATAAGTTCTATAATATGTATAAAATTTATTTTAAACGTGTTTATGAGATGTTTCTAAGCCATTTACAAATATAATTTTATGTTTTATCATTTTTGGTTTTTCAATGGTAAATAATTTCTTCAAAAATAGTTTAATAATAAATCCTAAAAAATATTCTTTATAATATAATTCTTACCCAATTGTTATAAATAGGACATGCCTTTCACCATTTAATTTTTCTATATAAATGATAAAACAATTATAACATTAGTTCATGTAACATGTAAAACCTATTAAAAACTTTATTTTGAATATTAAATGGTTTGTATTGGGAAAAAATTGAAATGTAATTTATTTTAATGATACATATTTGATTAATAAATAAATAATTATTATTATATATATTTTAGATAAATCTATATCCAATTATTATAATATGAAAATTTAAATATAACAAAATACCAAAAACTATTTTTTAAAATATATTACTAATGTCCAAAAAATGTTAATAGTAGGCTTTCTAAATTCAACAATGTATATCTAAAATTTATATATTTTTATTCTTAAACCTTTTTATTATCAATTTAATGGATTTTAAAATACTAATAAATATTTATATTATTATAATATTACTATTTTGGTAAAAAAGTAGTTTCACTATTAACCTAAAAAGATTCCATTTCAAAAAAATTCACATTAATATATACTACTAAAGTATTTAAATTGAAATATATAAATTTTTGTTAATTTTTTAAAATTAAATTTGTAAAATATATGGACATATATTTTCAATTTAAATACAATAAATTAATAAAAAAACATTTATTGGATAATGACACTTTTTAACATTATTTTTTATTATTTATAATTCTTACAATATCCTTACATAAAGAGTGTGAATATTTTAGATACTATATTTAAATATAAAAAATTATCAAAATAACTTCTTAAATGTTTTTTATTAAATAGATTTTGATAAAATTTTCAACATTATACGAAATATTCAAAGATGATAAATATTTTCATATTAAATCATATAAATTATTTATCCTAAAATGTATTCATTATTAATTGATTAATAAATTGTTTTTTATAAGAGGTTATGTTTTTCATAATATTTATTTAATGGTACTCATCTAATATTTTTTGAATTGTTTTAGGTCTTTCATTCATGGGAAACAATTTTTTAGTATAATATCTACTAAAAGTAAAAAAATATTTTAATATCTTAAGGCGTTTCAAACATTCATTATTAAAGATAAAAAATATAAAATAATAAAATAATGTCAATATGATTTGATAATCGAAAACACATTGATAGTTTTCTAATCATGTGAATTGTTTCTTATAATAGATTATCCATTAACATAGAAATTTAAAAAATATTAAACGTTGATCTATGATTTCCAAGGGATTGAGACAGAAACAATAGGAAACTGGAAATGAGGTTAGTGTGTACTATTCACCATTGAGAAATAATATCTTATCTATTTATTATTGAAAATAATGATGAAAAAAGAATAACCAATTTTTTTCAATACTAGGTGTATCCAGAAGAATCACAATATCACCCAAAGGTTTTTTGTTAGAATTCATCAACCACCGTGATATTTTATTATAAAAAATAAATTAAATTTAAAAAAATGTTGATTTCGGAATGAAGTGTTTTTTGGAAAATATTTTTTAATATGTATTTACCTATCTCCCATGGAATGTACTTTATTATATTTGATATGAATATTCTCCTCAATCCATGATCCAAAATATAAAATTACTCATATTTTTTAAAAATGTATTAGTAATGGATTCTGATACATCACATATAACCCTCAAACATATTTATCTCGTGTATTATTAATGAAAATTGATGTATAAGAGACACAAAAATTTATCTTTTCAATATTCGAATGGATAAAATGTTTTATGTAAGTGATGATAATATTAAATCATTTTATACTTATCAATATTATTGGATCATATAAAAATATTACATTCTATTTGATCTAGAATATGTAATCTATATATTGTATAATACAATATTTACATAGATTTATATTTATTTCCATTTCCCTTACGGTGTGGTAAAATTTATTATATAGTAAACCATATGATTCAATATTTATAGATTTTGGGCATCTGTGTTGTGAGAAAGAAAGGGAATAATCTCAAATCAACTATTGTTGTATCGTCTCAATTTTTTTATGATATTCCAGGTACATAAGTTTGAGCTATAAGTAATGATATATGTTAAGTAATTAGATGTATATAAGGACATATAATAAAAACTGTTGTTAATAAGTATTTCTAGTAAATAATAAGATCGATCTTAACTAAATAAAATCAAATGTAATCCAAATTTTGATATTATATTTTATAGATGAATCAATATGTTAGATAATTAATAATTATTTCGTAGACTGAATGTGGTGGACAAAATATGATTATTTGTAAAATGGGAAAGAAAGAATTTTATTTAGGATGAATTCTCATACAATATTACGATTCAAATAAAAAATATTGAAGTTAGATGGGAAGAGAAAATATTCTATTCATTTAAGACAAGAGATTTATTATTTTTAATTGTATGGATAATGATTAAGATTCAATTATTTATTTCTTTAATCATTTCATTAAAGAGTTAAAATACATTTTTCATTAGTATCATAAAAAATTGATATTATTTTATTATTATACAAGTATTTTTATAAAGAATATTGGAAATTTATTAAGTAATATAATTATATTATTATAGAATAAGAAAGTGTATATGAGTTTATAATATTTAAATGCAGGAAAATATTTAATAATAAAATGGATTATTATTTTATACTTGGAATGAATAAAATAATAAATTAACTGTTTTTTTAATTATAATAGATAATTACCTTATTCTGTTAATTCTTTTATGTGTGGTTAATTTCATCATTATTAAATTCACTATTATTTAAATTTTATTTAATATCATGTCAACAATAATTATTTTCTGTATAATTTTATATTCAATGCTTATTTTCCCCTAAAATGTGTAGGGTGGGTTCATAAGGGTCTTATATGAATGAAATTAAATATAATATGTTATATATTTTCTTGTAATAATAATTGTGTTTATTATTGTCTAATTTGGTTTTATATAATATGTTAATGTTTTGTTATCTATAAAGATCTTTTTTATTAATAGATGGTGTCGTCAATTGTGGTAATATTTTATTATCATTTAATTTTTTTTTCTATTTATTTTTTGCATGATTTTAGCTGTTGTTTTTAGGAGAATCACGTTTTTATTCTATTAAAGACTTAATTTTTATGCTACATCAATAATTGAATAATGATTTATTATAACCATTTATTATTTATAATAGGGAAAATATTTATTATTATATTTAATTCCATTGAATACCAATTTTATGTTATATTTTTAAAGGGTCAATTCAATATTTCCATACACTATGATCTTTGAAATGTCTGGTAAATGTTTGAGTTTTAGAGTCATCAAAATATATAGTATTTTTAGGTGATATTAGCCACATTATATACCATTATTTATTATTATTTTTAAATTAAATAACCCTCAAATATATTATTTATTTTATTTATTTAGTAGTATTTAAAAAATTATTATTAATATAATAAAATTTATATTATTAGTTCTTATATTTTATGTTAAAAAAATTTGGTTAAATATTATATATTTAATATTTATATGGATTTGAAATTAAATAATTTTAATTAATAATTTTTATAATTCCTGGGACTTACATGAAATTATTAATATTACAATAGTTCAAATTTATTAGGTATTATATTTTTTTCATTGTAAAATATATTGTGTGTTGTTCTTGGTCAATTATGTGATGTTAAAAATAAAATTATAAAAATTTGAAAAATATAAATCCTTCCCCATTATAGTTTTTTTAAATGAAAAATCTATTATGTTTAAAATATATATTGAAAATTCATCTATGTGTTTATCCTTTACATATTTAGTCAGTGGCGAAAAAACTAGAGATTTGAAAAATTGTTATGTGACTCTAAAATATCGAATATTTGGTTGAAGAAGATACTTATATATATATATATCATGTTATGTTGTTTTATTCTTATATAATACAGTGAGGGTTTTTTAAGAGGAAAGATGAGACCGATTAAAAGTTGTGTTTAAATGGATTCAAAAGATTATAACCAGAGTTGTTTTAGAATAATAAATGACTACAAATGGATCTTTTTATGAATTAAAAATATATTTCTTATGTATGAAGGATTATTGAACAATATTTATAATTCATAACATTTGTTTTTTCATAAATTAAAATTTAGAAATTAATGTTTTATTTATAATTGAAATGGTTGTATTTTCAAAGGACATGTATCATGTTATTGAATATATTATTTAATTAATCTATGGGTTTTATCATGAAACAATTAATGTATAATTTAATAATGATAAATATACAAATTAAATGAAATTTTTTGTAGCATAAATTAAGGGTAAATATATTATTTATTTATTTTTGATTTATTATAATGGTTAATTTTTGATGGATTTTGAGAATATATTTGAAACAATCACATGAAGTATTCATTACTCATAAATTGAAATATTGTAGATATTTTCAGGAAAAATTTTATATCTCTGCCAGATATATAAATAGAAACTAAGATAACGAAATTTTGACCTAGAAATATGATAACAAATCTTCATTGAATACTTATATTTCATTTTTTTTATCAAAATTGTCTATAATATTTTATTTTATTTTTATAAGTCCATTCTATATTTCACGGTGATACATCATTCCATTTCATTTTGGAGGGCCTTAAGATCACAATTTCTACACCAACTCCTCTTCTGTAGTGTCTATAGGTTTCATTATTTTATATTTTCTTTTGTACTGAAATATATTAAACAATAATATATTTCAGACATTTCCACACCACCAATAAAAATTTCCATCATGGTTCTTGTCACCTCATAAAATGTATGTTTTATAGGTTGTTCCTGTTTTTGAAAAATTGAATTAGGTTAGTGGTGATCCCTAAAATTATGGCACTAGTTTATGCATCTGTAAAAGTCTAGTCATGGAAATCACTATGAGAAATTATATATAGTTTAAAATATCCTTGATCATGGATTGAATGTGTGATGAATAAGTATAAGATTATTATAATTTGATTTACTTAAAATATCATATTATATTATTTTATTTTATATACATTCACGCTTCTAATATCAACATAATTAAATTTATTATTCTCTAATTATTTATTCTTATTATCCCAATTTTTTATTATTTTCATTACTTAGATTATTTTATGACATTCCATTCACTCACCTCTTATGGAAACATAAATTTTATTATGAATTTTATTAAACAATAAAACTAAAACATAATTAACAAATCTATAAGTATAGTTTATTTAGAGGATTAAATACATAAATTCAAAAACAATAAAAAACTAAACAATTTTTATTTAAACTATTTCACCTTTTCATATATGAAACTGATTTAGTAATACTATATAAGATGTCATAAGTAATATATAATGAAAATGGGTGAGCTATATAGCTCAAAGGGAAATAATCCTAGTAAATAAGATACATATTTTATAGAAGGAAAATCATATAAAAATATAATATAAAAATGGATTAATTTCATGAAATATATGATTTCATAATATCATAGAATCATCATAATTTGGAAACAACATAAAATTTTACAACATAATAATAAGCAATTTCTCGCAACTAAGACATCATAACATAGTGTTATAAGATAACAAACCCTTCACCATACCTGGTATATCCTAAGATGGAAACATTACCTAATTAATTGGTTCAAAAAAAGGAACAAGATCCATGTTTCAAATTATATATGTTCTACATATATCATATGCCACAATAAATCATTTCCTAAATAACCTATAGATTATGAGAAAATGTTTCTTATATTCATTCAATTTATAGGAACTTAAAATCATTCCCCTTTTATTATTTCAAACCCATGAGTTGCGAATGTGAGTTTCATACAAGTAAATAAACAATAAATGATGTAAAATTAAATTTATAAGAATACCCAAGCATGAAAATTGTATTACTAACACACAATCAAAAGGGGAGTCATGGAATAAAAATATTGATTTGATAACATAACTGGTCTACAAAATGATTAACAGTATGTCTTTAATGAGAGATAATGGAAGTATCTCAAAGAAAAAACATCATTTTGAAAATAATGTAATGATTATATGTGTATGAAAACATATTAACATGACATTATATTTCTCTATATAATGTAATTAATTGAATGAAAAAGTATTATCAAAAGACTCTTTTACCACAAATATCTCTTTATATGCATAAATGGTAAATCCCATTAGATCATCGAAGACTCACTAAAGGTATTAATGAGAGAATAAGAAAGGCTGATATGTAATATTGAGCTTCAGAGAGAATGAAATGAAGTGTATAGTATGGTATTAATAGAAAATGGTAGAATTTAATATTCATTTCTAAATACAGGCATTGGAAATATAATATGTGAAAAATGGAAAACCATTGTATTACACATAGTTTTAGTAAATACTTTTGGGAATTAAAAAATTTATCTTCACTTTTACATATTAAAAAACTACAATTCAATTTTAATTATTAATTTGTGTAAGGGAAATTAACATAAACACAAATATAATTTTTATAAATATTAATTTCTATTTTAGACATTGAAATATTAGTTATAGGTTTGGGAAATCATTATAATTCATTCAAATATATATAATTAAAAAATATATTTTTGGTACTGAGTTATATTATATTAATTATTAAATCATTACTATGTATTTCTGAATTCAAAAAATATAACGATAACATAATATATTATTTATTAATATTCAGATAAAATAATTTATTTATAAAATTTTCAAAACTCTTGTATAACCTAATTTTGAGAGGCTAATTTCAAATATGTTATTTTTATTTCATGAAAACTAGATTTATATATTGAAGATAAATATTCTAAATGAAAATTAAATATTTGATAAAAGTACTATTTATAATGAAAAACAAATTATTTTTTAATAATAAAGACATTTTTTTATAATATCATACATATTGATTAATATTTTATTATTTTATATAAAATTTATGATTTTACATTTTAATAGTTATCTTATAATTCTATAATGAATTTACTATTACAACAATCATATAGTAGTTTTATTAAAATACTAAGGTAAAAACTATGTAATAGTTAGAGTGCAATAGTCAAATTTCCTTTTACACACATTGTATAATCAACCATTTTCATAATTCATCATTCAATACATCATTAGAATGGGTAATACACTTCCCTTGAATTTTTTTAACTAATTTGTAACTATTCTATTTCTTTTTATGTCATTATGGTAGCGTTGATCAATAATATAGAATTTATTCCCTTGGAGATTTCCTTAGTGTTCATACTATTATTTTTTGTATATAAATGAATTTTATACTATTAAAAATAATTTTTAAGGAAGAATAATCTTCATATGTAATTTAATTGTCTTACATTGTTCTCATATTGTATGAGAAAATAATTAAAACTCATTGTTATACATGAAATCCTTCATAAGGAATGAATTTTTAAAGAATTAAATATTATCTAATACATGTGTTTTATACTATAATATATTATTAAATTTAGAATAAATTTTTTAACAATAATTTCATCTATAATAGTCTTTGGTGTCACATTTTCCCCCCATTTTGAATTTTTATTCATTAAATTACATTTCAAATATTATGGATAATAAAATTTATGGTATATTTAAAAATTACCTACATTTTTTCAATAATAATTCATTATAATTATTGTTATGCCAACAATCATTGACCATGTAAATTTGTTTTGTTTTGTATAACATTACCTCTACAGTCAAAAATCATCATTGTATTCTTCTTCTAATAAATTTCATTCCCAAAATATACCACCTCTAACTTCATTACATGTTAAGAATATGGTATGTAATTCTTCAATGGGGATACATTGAATAAACTATTTAGTTGTGATATATTTTGTGGGAGGTCTAGTTTATATGCTATAGCTCATATGTAATCAATATTTTCATATTGGCCAATTTACCAAAGAAATATATTTCAATTGTTTCAAATCATAGGAATTTTTTCCATGGAGAAATTAATAGGAAAAATTATCACAAAATTAAATCAATATGTTTCATTGATAGTTATCAAAAAATAGCATCCATATAAATTGGGATGGTTAGATGTGTTATAAAATAATCATGGACTTCTATATCATTTTTCTATAAGTTCATAACCCTGTATATTATATTATTTAGATTCATCCAAACATATTGCGGCATAAAAATTATTTCCATCCAAGGATTAAAAATTTTACATCTAAATACTCAAGTTAAATATATTATTCTATGTGAACCTGAATAAATAATGATCTGGATCAATTCATCATATAAAGTAGATTAATAAATATATCAATATATCCCAAAAAGTTTACAATTCCAACTAAAATTTTGTATATTTCTATGTGTGACAAGATATAGTTATATTCATGTCCACGTCCTTATCATTTTGGTTACTTTTCGAAGAATATAATGTGAATACTGAATCTTAATCAGATACAATCGATAGAAAAAATTCACATATCCATTCCACTTCTCTAATATGTGTCCATGAAATTTAATCAAACAATAATTCCTCAATAATGGAAATTAAGTGTATTGTTTTTGAAAAAATATATACCACAACCTATTAGGAAATATTCTGTTTTTTTCATTTGGATATCCATGAAAAGAGTCAATGGGAATATTCTCCCATTTTAATATAGGTATGGGTAATGGATGAATCATGGATATAGGGAATTCCATTACATTATTCAAATGATTTTATACCAAAAATTTTAATTTATATTCCCCAAAATCATTCTTCTAATTTTCTAACCAATAGTGAATTTGTATAGATCTGTACATATTTGTTCTCCCTAGGTGGATAGATATTGTTTAGGTATGATCATCGATCATTAACTCCTATTACATAGAGTATGATTCTACATATATTCAGGTCCCAAATCACATATATTCTTTTTCATCAATGTTCATAACTATGAATTGGTCCTTCCATAAAGAAGATACATTATTTTATATGTATATATCATTATTTTAAAATTCATTATACTTCCACATAATTGATTTTCTGTAAATCATTACAGAAACATATGATAGTATTCATTATTTTATGATTCTCATATCCATATTTTTCATTTATAATATGATTGGATCCTTCAAAATAATTATCATGTATTATGTTATGAGTTCTTTTATATACTGATTATATACCACATTAATTTCTTTCATGTTATGGTTGTGGATTGAGAAATCATAATCCATGATTAGCTCAAACAATATTCATTGGTTCATTATGAGCTCATCTATGTTAATATTTAAATGATATTATTATGATCCATACATATTTAAAAAATGAGTAAATATAATTCTTATAAATATATATTTTAATAATTATTAATTCATGTTACGTGTAATTTACAGGACAGTTCATCCCTTTCAACTTCAACTATTGAGGGGAAATAATTGTCAATTATTCCAATTTCATGAGATAAAAACCTAATCCATTCATTGATTCCTCACTATTGATCACAAATCCATCCCTATAGGTGGGTAATGTACTGATTAGTGGAATTATTATAATCTTACTTAATTAATTTGAGGTCACTGAACAATCATTAATCTAGATAAATTATGGAACCTTCCCATTAATCTTATTATGTGCGTTTAGCAATAATGATAATATTCTAAAATAACTCTAATATTAAAAACCCAATTTTGAGGAACTATATTTATCTATTACATATTTTTTAGGAACCATTGACCAATCACCTCTAGTCTAGAAGGTTCACTTATTCTAACCACACAAGTTATTACACCACCTAGGAAGGATTCCTTTTATAGTCAAATTTGTAATTAGTAAACTTGAAATATAATTTGTCCTTTATCAATGTATTTTACACAGTACTCAAATTCTATTCATTTAATAGATTTATTTTGGAGTAAATGATAAAATAATATATAAATAATACAATAAATTTTTCCAAGTAATATTTTAAGGCTTTATTAATCAATCACATAATTTATACTATATCATTAGTGAGTTAGAAAGGAATTAATATTAATTTATAATGATTGTACATTTTACAACATGTAGATTTCGGTATATCCTCTTTCCTTACTATAATTTAATGATACATTCACTAAGGTATCACTTTAGAGAAGTATTATGATATATATTTCCGGTCAAAAAGGTCTAGGCTACCTTATATGGGATACTTATAATTTATTATGATCATATTTAGTTCACAAGAATTAATACATAGAAATATAAAAATATCATTCTTCTATAAAAAGGGGACTGGTACTCCAAATGGTGAAGAACATGGCCATATGTACTTTATTTCAAAATTCTCTTATTTCATCTTCAATGGTAATTTTAATTAAATTATTCCCATTCTATAGGGACTCATGAATATCAGAAAAGCTCTATGTATGACCTCAATTGGGAAATCAATATACATGTTAGGATTAAGGCTGAGAAACTCTTTTGGGATTATATATGCATAATCCCATTCAATTTTAATGTCATGAATAGTGATCCACTCCTTCTCCATGTCAATTGAGTTAGATATTCTTACACCAAATATTACAAAATAATTTATATAGAATAATATTCTTCAGTCCAATCATCCACTTATATACCCAAGTATAAAATTTGAGGATAATTCATGACATGGAAATTAAATTTCTTTTCAGTACAAATGATATGGTATTTCTATTTTAATAGAAAATCCATCCCCAATATAACATAATATTCTTATAAAGGGAGTATGACAATTTTTTTGGGATATTTAAGAGTAAAATATTGTTTGAGAATGAGTTATATATTTGAGATGAAATAATTTCTTAGTATTTCATTTTCACAAATAAGATGGCCTGAATTATTTATGTGGGTTTTGAATAGTTCTATTATAGTTTCATGATATTAATGATATATTGGAACTGGACGTAAATTGCTAATTTTATCTTATTTTTGGAATTACTAATGTACATGTTTCCACTTTTTTAATTACGATCCACGATAGTATATATGGTGGTATATGCATGTCCTATCTCACATGATGTGGGTGGTTGTTTTTAACATTTATCATTGAAAAACATTATATTTTTGTAATTTTTTTCATAGTGAACATGTTTCGTTATTGATGAAACATTTACTATGTGTAAAAGAATAATCAAAAACTCTATTTCCACTAATGAATTAATAGTATTATTTATACATTTAAAAAATATGTTACATTTATTTCATTCACTTACACACTAAAAACATTAACATTTCTCCCTGAGACTATTTCCAGAATACTTCATAACACAACAATAGAATGTAGGTAGTTGGATTATCTCAATTCCATGAGAATTAACCAATAATAAGAAATATCTATAAAAAAATTTAGGGTATATTAGAATCCATTCCCATAGATTTTAATGTATCAAATGACTGCATAATTTCAATGACCAGTAATCAATCCTCAAAATAAGTGGTCTATATTTTATTCAACATCAATTAATAATTTAGTGACATATCATATAATCCATGTGAATTATTCATTATAAGAATCAATATATTTTTCTACCTTTTTATTTTTTATAATTAATTCTCTATTTTTAAGATGTTTACTATGAGAAAAAATATATATTTACAATTTTATTCATGAATCCATACCATTCCATTGATTTATTTAATTTCTTCCTATTTTTATTCTTTTTATCAATCCACCATTAATATGCCTCTTCCTCTAATTTATAGGTGACTAAATTTATAATTCCAAATGAAAATAACTATAACATTGAGATTATTTTATCAATAAAGATAATCCATTTTTCTACAGTTAAGGGATTCGAAGAAAAATTAAATTAGGATTCCTTTTTCTATAAAAGGTTCGATTGAAACTTATTCTATATTAGGAAGAATAAGTAATTGAACATGATTCACATTATAAATCATATGTTGAGTTAGTTTTTTTGTACCATGAAGTTCTCAACTCATACACTCAACATTTTTGGTATTTTATTGGAACAATCATATGAATTACCATCACATATATTTTTTACATGATTCATTATTTTTCAAGAACATTTCCAAAAAAGGAATTTTTTGTATTAGGATTCTTGATTAAATAAAAATTAAATGAAAACTAACTAAAATAGAATGAGTGAAATATAGACTCTATCTTATGAATATATATGCTTTAATCGAGATTATCCATAGTATATTTCCTATTCTATTATATAACTAATAATAAAATACTTCATAATTTTTTTTATAAAGAATATAGGAATTATCAAAATTATATCTCCTGTGAGTATATTAGAAGGTGTTTAGTCTTAATTACACTCATCATAGACTTAGTGATGATCGATTTGATACTAAACTAGACTTTTTTAGGGTGACTACAAGTAGGTTCATCCTTGGATTAGGTGTAAATACCATGACCCTAGTAGATCGAAGGTCATGTTTTCATTATTACATTGGAATAAGATATAAGGAATCACATCATGAAGGACATAATTTATTATTTGTATTGGTAAACTAGATATATAATAGATTATTTAATTACATTTAAAACAAATATTAAATGAAAATTTAAGACAAAAATAAATATTGTTTATAGAAAATCCTTATATATTATTCATAAAACACTTCCTATATTATAAATAAAAGAAATAAAATAAGGGTAAACTAAAATTATCAGTAAGTGTTAAGTATAAATATTGTTATCTTGAATCAATAAACATAATAAGCAAGAAAATATAAATGAGTAAACTCATAAGAAATTTAAATAAAATTACTATAATAATAAAATAATTAATAACTTAAATGGAATGTTAAATTAATAAAAAATATATTTTATCAATATCATGAATATCATAAATGTATAAGGAATAATAAATATGGAAAAGTAAATAACTGAACATACATGACATTTAATCAATAATCAGATAATGTAATGAATCTGGACATAATATCACTATTAAAATCACATTATTAACAAAAACAAGTAAATTCTAAATGAAGTAAATTCTTAATTATTAGATGTCATGATCTCATGAATCATGAAACCTATACGATCAAACTACTGTCAAGATAGTTTAAAAAAAAGGTAGAAACCTATTTAATTCTAGAATACAAATTTTTGTCATGATACAAATCGATGCATCGAGGGATTATATAATTATAGGGTCCACCCATAAATGAATATCCAATTAATTCCACATATATTGAATATTTGATTTATATCAGTAATAATTTTTCCTATCTTAAAATATTTTTATTGAGTAATGAATATAGATTTATCTATATCTCTATAAAAAATATTAAAATTTAATATAGACCACTTTATGTATAATTTAAATAGGGTTTAATAAATAAACATATCCATGATATATAATATTGATAATTATTTTAAAATTAATGTCTATTAACCAATCAAAGGAGAATATATTGGGGTAAAGTTAATTTCTACAAAAATGAATCAATAAATTCATTGGATATACTTTCCCTGGATAAAATGATATTATATCATCTAAATTATGAATAAGGATGGTATTAATAAAACATATACCTAGGGAATTAATAATAAAGGGTTTTGGAAAAGGATTATTAGCAATTTCAAAAAAATATCTTTAAAAACAATCTTGAAAATATCTTTTTAATTTTGAAAATTAATTTTTAAAACAATGAGTTCACAAATGATTTTTCATATAAATATCTATTAAAAACAATTAAAACATATAATGGATTCATTAAAATAATTGATTGTTCATGATTGATGGAAATTCCATTCATGTTGTACAATTGAAAACAAATATAATTTCACTTTTTTAGTAAAATCCAAACACGAATTATTTAGAAAAGGACATTCATATTGAACTAACAAAAATGTGTTAAATTTTTCTTCAAAATTATTATTAAAAGGGATTTATAATTAAAATATTCTTAGAAATCATAGTTTCTTATTAAAATGGTTCTCTGAACAAAGAGGCAAATAATTTAATATTTTCTTAAAAACACTTTCTCAATTATTTTAATTACCAAGGAAAGGATTAAATGGTATTACAACATGAAAATATCTTGAAAAAATAGAGTATAATAAAACTACAATTTCTTATTATACAATGATAAAATAATTCTCATTCATGGATATTTAGTAATAAACAATCTTGATTAGAATGTGATTATTATATAAACCCTTAATGTGATCATAAAACTGAATTGAGGATTAATAAATGATTTAATTTTTTGTATCAAATGTAAATAAACATAAAAAAGTGGAAATAAAACATAATATAATAAAAATTCATTTAAATAATACTATTAGAATATCATAGAAGACTACGGAATTATATAACCCAATGAAAATTATTTGAGCTTCAAAATTCATTACCACTTGTTAACTAATAAAATAATAAATTATATAAAATAATAAAAAATGAAACATATCATCACATTAATTTTTATTGAATAATTATATTTCATCACTAATTTTTAGTACATTTTCCATATAAAACAAATTACATTAACAAAATTTAAATGAAATTGAGGAAAAATAATCAATATATACACAATTCAAAATAATTTACGTACATAACATTGCAATATTCCTCAATGAAAGGAAATTGAGGCAACATACCTTACCTCGTGTTTTCATTTGGTTGATCATGTTTAACCATTTTAATAGTGGTTTTATAAATTTTATAAATTCCTAATTGATATGTATTAATATATATATAATATAACTTGTGATCATTTTAAAATAAAATATCCTTATACCATTAATAATGTTTTATTTTTCATTCTTTTAGGTTTTAATTAGCCTTTTTCGTATTCAGGATTTATCATGAATGTTTTTATTGTGTATATTATATATATACATAACCGAAATAATAAAAACCATCAAATTATTATCATATTTACACATTAGCTATACTTTTAATACCATTCATTATTATTGGTTTTATGAAATCAATTATGTTACGTTCAAAGAGATGATAGGCTATACATATGCACGAGTAATATTTCAGTTTTTCAAGAAAAATTATGGAAATGATGTAATGAATATTTTACCCCTCATGAAGTATAATAAAATAATATATAATATATTATTTAATTAAATATTATTATATATAGTATCAATGTAGTGTGGTGATGAAGGAGAGTTTCAATGATCGTGAAGTTGGTAGTCCACATGTACATAAACGATGGTATCATTTTTAAGTGAGTGAAATGTTATGAAATCAAAATATATATTAAAATAAATTAATTATATATATGTTATCAATAATATATTTATTTCATTTATATCACATATAATATTTATTTTTATCTATATTACCTAAAATTTAATGTTTTATTTAAAAAATGAAGCACATCAATTCGTGAGTAATATTACGTCGTATGCATGATTGATGTTTTCATAACCCCTATAAAATGGAAATTAAGAATTTATATATGATATAATAACTCAAAAAGTATAATTGTATTAATAATAATATTTATATACATTATAAACATCATTTTACCTAACTACAATAAGTTGTAATAGAAAAAAGAATGACATCAGTTCAAGAGGTGGTAGTTAGATATACACACGAATAATGATTTCACTAACCATTTAGTGGAAGTAGGGATAGTTTAGGTCATTAGGTTTACATAAAACTGATAATTATATATAATGTAATAATTATATAATAATTTTATTAAAATAATTTAAATATTTGGAGAACGAAATAAAATAAATATGATTATTCAAGAATATATACTCTTATTTGGGTATCATCATAAGGTTTTAACATAAAGGATTCATATGATAATTTTATGCATAAAATAAAGATTATAGGATGATATAACAGAATTTGGGAAGTGATTTAGGTTTTTCGTTTCTTAATCAAAAGGGATTTAATATATGAAAAAGAGTGAAGTGCGGCTGCCTTCTATAATTTAGGTGAGTTGCACACCTGTAATTTTTTAAATGAAAACGACATACCCACATTTTTAACATGAAAAAGTGTAAAAATAGAGTATCATCTAGAAATATAGAATATATCATCAAAATATATCCATATAATATATTTTACACTCATTATAAGATTATTTTCAATAAGAAAATGATTCTAAATAAATAAATTGAATTTAAAAAAATTAATTGATAAAAATTTACATTATAACTATTTTATAATTAAATTTACTTTTAAAATATTAAAAAAAGGGCCTTTCGATTAAAATATTTTACTTCTCAAATTTAGTAAAAACCATTTAAAAAAAATTCAAAAAATCACAACAATATATTATGATAATATGATATGACATATAAAAATAATCTTTTTACATAAATTATCTACATTTGGAAGAAATTAATTATAAACTATGTTTAAAAATATCATCTAATCGATTTTCTAAAAAAATATAGTATTTCAGATAACATTTATTTCTAATTTAAATAATTCTTATTTTATTTATAATAAATATATAAACTTTATCGTTATAATTTTTTATGTACTATTATTACTCATAAAATTAATAGTTAAGGTATATCTATATTCTCTATTATGGTTTATTTCGACGATGTGATGCGTGTTGATAAAGCTATCCATGATATAGAATTTAATGAAATAAAATTTTTAGTTTGTTTAAGATCAGTGTCGCATTCCACATACTCTATCAAAAAAAATATTATTTTAAAATCATTTAGTGTTACATTCCAAAATCATTAAATTACTTTCATCCTCCCAATTCTAACATGATCTCAGTATTCAAGGGTTTTGATTTTTAAAATATCATTTTTTTAAACAACCCACAATGAAAACGGGTTAATAAAATATCCTATTAATAAGAGAGAAATGGAAGTATATAGGAAATATATAATAACACATAAATAGGATTCTAAGTTGGACAATATTTCTGGTAAATGAAAAAATGGAAATTGAAGAGAATGATAATATATTTGTATTAATAGAGAGTCATAGAAATAATTGATCTCAAGAGAGTGGGTAATCTAGTAATGATTGATAACCAAAAAACCATATATTAGTTATGAGTAAAGAGACTATTTAATTCATCAAAAATTAATTTAATAGTTTATGTTTTTTATTTCTAGATCATTTTCATAATTTTATGGAATTATTTTACTGAATAATAATATTAGGAAATATTTTTACTTGATATGTATCCATTTTATATGAATTATTTTATTCCATGTTTATGCCTCACTGATGATCCAATTCATCGCTTATATAAAGAAATGAACATTCAAAAGTGAATTTTCTATTCTATTGGAAATAAAAATTACATTTAATGGATCATAGGATATGTAAATTCATTACATGTTGTTGGACATAATGTTTTAATCCTCTTGAAAACAATATTACTAAGATAATTAATTACATTCAGTTTTTATGGTATCATTTTATTATATAAGAAAAATTGAATAAATTTTACTATAGATGAGTCATTGCCATGTAAGTCTCACCATAAAGGATGAGACATCGCCAGATGACTCACCCCAATGAAGAATAACCACCAAGGAGAAGTATCGCATTCCTCAATGAATCATAGCTGAGATAGAAATTTGACAATGTATGAGACACTTCAAGTGATATCTCATTATCACCATGAGACACCCCTAACGATGTCGAACTGCGAGCATGAAATACCATTAAAAAATAATGCTTCCATGAATGATTCACCATTCTAAGGACACACTGTTCAAATATCTCACCAACATAGTTTGAGTCATCTAAAATTTTAGACAATCTTAGTGTCACTAACTCACTGGAATTATTTCAATTTATTTGGATTTAAATATTTATAACATCTAACATAGTGAATTTAATTCCACTAATTATTATAATTTATTTTCTACAATTACATGAATGAATGCATTGATGTTTGGGTTAGACATGTAGTATGAAGATGTAGAGGATCTCGATGATTCTATTTAATGACTCTATATCTCTTAAATGTATATGTATACTCCCTCATGTGATTGATGATATAACACTCTTATAGATATTCATATAGGAAGAAAGATGTGACATCATTTCAAGAACAAGAATATATTACATACATCATATTTTCTACACTTATCTGAGGGATAAATGGAACATCGTACATCCGGTACAATCCTATAATCAAGAAAAATGAATCTAAGACATTTTTTTAACTGCAATATTTTAAACCCGGTTTATTCTTCCGTTCAAATCACATTAAAGGATTAATGAGTTGCCGAGAATATCATTCAAATTAAAAAATATATATTATTACATTATCTACATTGTTTTATATATAATTGCATAATAATAATTGTGAGTTACTATGTTTTCAGAACACATTGTCTCATGCTATAAACTAAAAGATACATAATATCTTATCAAAAAATATTTTAACTTTTTGTCTTATGATTTTAGTGATAAATTTATTGTGTGAAAATATATATATATTTTTGACTCCCTTGAATACTAGGGAATGGTAATGTGGGTTATGGATTATTGGTATATGGTTGTAAAACCTTATACTAGTCATGGATCAGAATTTATTTTTTATAAAGTGCTTATAAGCTGCTGATTTCCATGTGGAGTGGACTAAGTCTCTTATTGAGAAAAAACCTCTTATATTCAATTTTTGATGTGTTTTTTATTTTTATTTAGTATTTTTCTTATGAAATAAAGTTGTTTTAAACAAAAAAAACAAATACATTGATAGTTTATATTATTCAGTGTTTATATATGACAATCATTAATTAAATTGATTTGAAAAGATAAAATAATATTATAATTTTTTTCTTTAAAATTAATCAATATTTAGAGGAATATTTAAAAATATTGTATCTAATATAAAACTATTTTTTGTTCTTAAAGTCCATATTTTAATAAATTTGGTGATTTTTTAAATCACTATTTAACCAAATTTTTATTCGGTTCCCAATGCCCCCACTGTAAATATACTCACTCAAATGAATATTTTGTATCAAATGTTTAAGCTTTGATATTAATGTTTTCATAACTTTTTCAAATATAATTTCTGTTAATCATTAATGATCTGAATTTTTCTGTTAGTTATAAATTTTACTCTTTATATGGATAGTGTACAAGATGTTTATGTCATCAAAATACCTCCATATTTCAATGGAATCAACTATGCTCAGTTGATGATTAATATGAGAAATCATATAGAGAGTATGTGTTTTGAAATATGGAAAAATATTGAATATAGATATGAGCCTACTATAAAAACCCGAGTTTCATGGGATGAATCTACTAATAATGCTTATAACAATAACAATAAATCTATGAATTTACTGTATTGAGATTAAGGAAATGGGGAATTTGAATGAATTTTGTCTTGATAAAATTCTTTTGACATTTGGGGTTCATTAACATGTTCACATGATGAAACTCCTAATTTTAAGGGATGATATAAAATTCATTTATTATGAATTGTTATTTATTTAAAACAAATAATGATGATCTAATCTCTAAATTGTATTTCATGTTTAATGAAATATTGGACGCTATGATCTTATTTATAAATCTAATGTCTAACAATGTCTAAATCATGAGACTGCTAAGATTAATTCTAGAAAGATAGATTAGAACATATGTTTCAATTAGAGAGTCATGTGAAATCAAAAAACAATTAGTCAAGGGTCTAATTGGGATATTGATAATGTTTGAATACGAACTAAATGTTATCTGATAGTAAAATGATTGGTAAAAAAACCCAGTACCCTTCCAGGATATTGCATCCGATAATAAATAAATATCAATATTAAAGAAATGATTTTAAACATCTAGTGTTACTGAGATATATATAGATAATGATGGATAGATGGACCACTTAGATATAATGTTCAGGGAATTTTATTGGGAAAACATGTTTTGTTAAAAACCTAGTTAAAATGAAAATTATGACACTAAAGAAAATGAGAATAAGGATTTCATGTACTATTCTAGAACTAGTGAATTTATCTATAATAAATGAAAAATAAAAGGAAATTTCAAGGAATCATTTCAAAAATTAAAATAATAAAAGTTGGAACGAAGGTAAAATAATTCTATGAAGGAAACATAGATTTCATTAGAGGATAACTATGGTGGTTATTAATCAAATCATGGAAAAATTGTTAGATCAAGCCATCATGTACTTCATGGCTACTTTCCCTGATGTACCTATTATTTCTAATGTTTTTATGATTAATTTAGATAACTCTAAGAATGAAAAAAATTATGATGGCATTTATCATGAAGATATGATTGAATATTGAAAAATTATACAGGATACTTATAATATACATAAGGATAACTAAAATGTTCTTATAAGACAATAATATTTAACTACAGTTATTAAATCTAATTTATCTAATAAAAAGAAAAAAATGATTTGTCACCAAAATAAAATAATGATTGTAAACATTAAATTGGATAATTGAAGAAAGAAATATAAAATTTAAACAATTTTATAGAAAATATTACTTATATTTTAGGAAAAAAAAATTCTCCAAAATATGTTACTGGTATTGGATACCAGCCAATAAAAATACGAGTTTTAAAAAGAAACATTTCTGCAAATTTAAAATCTAAACAATTTACTTCTAATAATTTTTGAAATGGAATGAAAAAAATTACTATCACAAAAATATTAAAACCAGTTTATAAGAATCATATTATAAAAATATGTGTTCTTAAATCCCTGATTACAAACTGTAATGGATCCAAGAATTTATAGGTACCAATATCAATTTTTAGATAAATATTTTTTATAGAAAAACTACTTGAAGACCTCCTAAAAATGTATACGGATAATTGAAATCATGTTTTCAAGGAATATGATTAGATAATATTCTAAAATCAGGAATATAATAAATGTTTATAGTAGTCATGTCACCTTTGGGGATAATGGTAAGGGAAAATCATCAACCTTGGCTAAATTGGTAACAACACTTTAGTTTTCATTTCCAGGGTACTATTTGTTAATGGTTTTTAATATAACCCTCTTAGAGTCACCAAATTATGTTAGGATGTTTTCCATGTAAAATTTGAGGAAAATAATGTAATGTATTTTATTCTAATGATATTTATTTTTTAATTCTTTAAATAATGAAAATTTTTAAGTTATTGATCTTAATTCCTTAATTTCACACAATTATTTCAATCTGACTTATTTTTTTAAAAAAATAATTTCTTTTCCATTGGAGACTAGGTCATTTTAATATTCACTCATATGGGAAGCTTACTAGGAAAGTGTTAGTGAAAGATCTAACCAAACTAGAGTCCTCAAATGACAAAGTCTGTAACCCCTGTAAAAAATGAGAAAAAAGAAGGTTATTTTTAAAATAAATATATTTGTTTCAACTTCTAATAATCTTGAGACAGTTCATGTAGATTTATTTAGACCATCAATATTATCATGTATAAATGGGAAGAAATATGATTATGTATCAGTAAATGACTTATCTAGGTATACTTGGCTATTATTTTTAACTCAAAAAGGTTATGTTTTATGATATTTTACCAAGTATAAATGATCTATAGAAATGTTACATTAAGATAGGATGAAACCCCTAAAAGGTGACCATGGCTATGAAATTTGGAACCAAGACCTTGAATATTTTTAGTGAAAAATTTCGAAATACATAACTTCTATGTTCATAAGACTCTCTAAGATAATTGATCTTTATCACGAAGAAATACAGCTCTTCAATAAATAGGTTAGAGAATAATAAATGAATATGATTTACCTATCTATTTTTGGAAAATTATTATAACACCGTCTGTTACATAATCAATAGAGTTTAAATTAGACATATCACAAAAAATACCCCTTAAGAGCTTTAGAATAAGAGAAATCCTACAGTTAATTACTTTATAGTTTTTTGTTTCAAAGTCATTATTGTTAAAACAAACAATAATATTGAATAAATTTCTTCCCAATGTGATGAAGGAATGTTCCTAGGTTATTCGATTTCCAAAAAAGCATATAGAGTTTTCTATAAAATATCCCAAAATATGGAAGAGTATATTCATATCATATCTGATGAGATATATCCACATAATCCTAGGACCAAATTATAAATCCTTGAGAATGATTTACCATCATTGAACATGAATTACAATCCTTCTGATTGTATTGTTAAATAGTTAGAGAAGTCATCTAGAAAGGAAGATTTCCAAAACATCTATCATTTTATCCTATAAAAGAACCTAACGTGAAATGTCCTAATTTTTATAGAGTTGTTGGTACCCTTATGTACCATACCATAGACAATTAGGTGGGAGCTAAATAGTAGAACATAGACAATACCTTCCCTTATATATTAGGTTGAGCATCATGCATTCTTCTCTCACCTAGAACAAAAGAACATCAATGACACAATTAATGATTAATTCGTGGTTATATAAATAAATGAGGAATAAAATAAATTTGGAATAAATAAATTGTGGGAACTAGTTGATAGACCTAAGGAAATCATAGAAAATTCTACTAAATGGGTGTTTAAAAATAAGGCAAATAATGTAGGCACTGTAGTAAGAAATAAGGGTGGACTATTATCACAAGGTTATAGTCAATAAGAATTAATATAATATGGGGAGACCATTTCAACAATATTTATAACTAAATCTATAACAATCATGTTACCCTATGAAGCTCATTAATATTTGAAACATTATCATATGGATGCTTAGAGTGCATTCTTAAATAGGTATACATTTGAGAATGTTTTTATTGAATAACTCCTTTGTTTTTTAAATTCCAATATTCTAAATAGAGTTTTCAAATTAAAATAAATATTCCTATTGTTTTAAGTAATCCCCTAGATCTGGGTATGATAAGCTCAATAAATTTCTTATTTCAAGATATTTTTTAAAATGTAGAGCTGATCCAAATATTTTTATAAAATTAATTAGAAAAAATTTTCAATTATACAAACTTATGTTGATTTTATTATTTTGGGATCTTAAAAAAAGGTATTATGCACGTATTTCACAAAAATGTTTCTAAATGAATCTAAAATGAGTTTAATATGTGAACATGATTTATTTTTTGGTTTTCATATCATTTTAAATAAATATGGAATAATTTTTAAAACTTGTAAACATACAAAGGTTCTATTAAAATGTTTTAAATTTCACATTACTATGAGAAATCACACTCCAATGACTACCACCCATAAATTGGATCTTGATAAATATAGGAAAGAAATTGATAAACCACTTATAGAAGATTGATTTGAATTCTTCTATACAAGACTACTAGTCATCCTGATATCATGTTTAGTGTGTGTAGTTTTTCACATTTTTACGCTAATTCAAAAGAGACACACGTGGTTTATATAAATAGAATTTTTCAATACATCAAATATACTCCCAATTTAGTATTTTTTACCAATGGAGTCAAAAATTTGATTTAGTTAGTTATTTGGATGATTATTTTTGTGGATGTAAGTATTATAGAAAAATAACATATTTAATATTCAACTTTAGGCTTGTCAATTGTACCTTGGTGTATTATGAAACAATATTTGATTTCACTATCTACTACTAAATCTCAATACATAGCTGTAGGTTGTTGTTTTTAACAAAAATTATTGGAAGAAACACTCATTATTATACACTATATATGAATTCCGAAATGATCTGATAAAATGTTATAATAAAAGTGCAATAAATACTTCTATGAATCATATATAGCATTCTAGAACAAAAAAAATTTATTTAGGAAATCATTTTCTAAAAACACAATTAAAAAAGGAGGTATCACTCTTAAATGCATTGGTACAGAAGATCATCATGTTTATATATTCAATAACCTATAAATTTTTTGACAATTAACTTCATCAAACATGAATTGGTTATGATAAAATTTTGTATGTTTTAATTTTTTGGGTCTCATCATTTTTAATGTCCCACCATTGTGTAGGTCTCACCATTGTGTATGTCTCACCATTGTGCATGTATCGCTTTTTTTAATATCACGGCATTGTACTTCTCACTATTGGAATTTTTACTATTGGACTTCTCATGGTTAGACTTATCACCATGGTACATGTCACTATTTTACTTCTCACTATTGAATTTCTCACTATTGTAAGTTTCACCATTGGTTTTCACGACTTTTTAAAATTTTCAAAAATATTTTTGACAAAAAATTATTAAATTCATTACAGTTTACTTCATGACTTTATTTTAAGTTTAACTCAATTTTAGATTTTGATTTTACAAGATCCCTATTAATGCAAAATGATAGATGTGATAATTCTGCTTAATTTTATTTCAAAGTATTTCCTCATACCTTTTTCTCTTGAGACCTGTGTGCACATTTTTCTCCCTACATTGGTACCTTCTGTTCATCTTCGATCAAGAAAACCAACCATAGCTCCATTCCTAGAGTGAAATGATCCTCAGAGACTTCAGTTGAAAAGTTTCATTCCTTAATGAAGCATAAAAGAGAACTGATTTTTACTACACATATCAAACCAGTTAACCCTTACCTTTCAAAGATTTTTTTTGTACATAAACATTTTATTGATGAGTAATGGATTATTTTGAGTAGATCATTAGTGTTGAATGTTATATATAACCTTGGGTGGATGGATTTGTTCTCTTCAAATAATATACCCATTTATCATAAGAGAGTGTATGATTTCTACCATTATATGATGTTTGGTTTTAAATTATTAGAAGTTTTATGGTTGTGAAGTAAGATAAATTTTCAAATAATCTCTTTTTCATCAATGAAGTGGGATATTTATTTGAATGTCCCAGAAAATTGTTTATTTAATTAATTCATAGGAACTATTTAGTATTATTGTGATGACTTTATCTATGAAAAATACCATAAATAGTTGACTAAATATAGAAGTTTCAATATATAGATTTCTTTACAGTTAAAAGTAGAGTGCAGAGTTCACATCAAGTTTATACAGCACATGTTATTCCCATGAAATGGTGACTTTTCCATTCTAATGTATCTAGATGTTTATTTAAAAAGTCTTATAAAAAGATGATAGATGATAAATCTATACATACATACATATATATATATATATATATTATTCATATTTTATAAATAATGAAATCTTTCTCATGGAAAAATTCCTTAATTAATCAACAGATGAATTCTATTATGCTTTGAGTAAAAGGTTTCATTTATGAAAATAAATAAGCTATAATATATTGTGGTGGTTTTTTTATCACAAGGATTATTTTTATTAGTATATAGATTATCTAGAGCCATTGGAAAATGAAGTGGGTATCAAATAGTGAAAATCTATAGGATGAGTTTAATCTAATTGACCAATAATAGACACCAAATGGCCTAACTGAACATAGTCTAGAACACAATGGGGTATTTGAATATTTTAATGAAATAAACGATGTTTATTTTGTGGATAATAAGAATATGAATATCCCTTAGATGACGGTAGTTACTATGACCTATCTCCTAGTTCTCATGCTTCCACTTTTGGAGACCCTAGCCCAGCTAAGACTCTACCTCAAAAAGAAAAGTTTTTAAAAATTGATGACGAGGTGAAAAAGGTATCTTGAGATTAATAATTTAATGATAAGTTCTAAATAAGACAATATTGATGGTGAAGATGTATAATATATTGAATATGAAAATGTTGATGATGATGATATAAGATATTTGGATCTTGATGGGTTCAGTGGGAATGATGTAAGGGACAATATTGAGACTCATCAGGATCTAATTTTTTCTCATGATGGTTTAGTTTCCAAATAAAGATCATTTTGTTTTTCTTGGAGAAATATATATCACTAAAAGAAAATAATGATGTGAAAATATTGAGGGGGAGAAATCCACATATTATGATAGCCATCAAGTAGATATTTCTCATTTTGGAAACCCTGTTTATGTTTTTTATGATCATATGGAGTCAGATCATGTTGTTCTTGAGTTAATGAGAATTTTTTTCTCTTGTTTGGAATCATGTGGTCACATATATAAATGTTTTTTGTATAGAGTTTATTATTCAAGTGGATGACATTTGACAGTATGTTTATGGTAATTTTAGAGATGTATATACATTTGGTAATCCATCTGTTGATGAGTACCTTGAGGATGATTTTAGTTCCATTTAATTGATAATATCTGATTCTTTTGATAGTAAACCTACTAAAAAGATATCATCAATTTTTGTTTCTTCAATGTTTATGCCTCTTGGAAATCTGTATAATATGAGGATTGACCCGATGTCAATGGAATGGTGTTTATTTCTATACAGTTCACCAAATAATGGTGAACCGTGCATTATAAAAGATAGAGATCCTAAAGGACTGTTTGTATTTAGGTTTGATGTTGGTGGATTGATAGAATGGTTTGCTTCTGTGAGGGAACCGTCTTTTGTTTTCTTGCCTATTTTTGATGATGTTGTCACAAAGATGACTATGATGTTTTTAGGGAAAATAATGTTTCATATATTGGAAATTCATTGAGATGTCAAGATCCAATAATTAGTAATCTAAGTGAAAATTATGTGAGATATATATTTGAGTTTAATATACAACATATTCAACTAAATATGATTCACTATATTCAAGATGTGGAAATTTAAAATAAATGACTTTACAGTGAGATGGATCCTATGAGATCTGTTGTAGAAGGGATGATGTATTCTTTTATAGATTTTACGGCTGCTTTGATGGTGAGAGATAAAAATAATAAAGCAGTGGATTCTAGCGAATGTTATCATTCTCAAACAAATCATTGATGTTGAGTTGGTCAGATTCATTGTAGGAAATCATATCAGAGATTTGATAACTTGTTCATAAAGTGTTGTTTCAGATCATCATGAGGAATATTTATTAAGAATAAGTTATAACAGTGATAATTTTATCATGATGAATACATAATATGATAAGGAAATTAAATATTCTTTAGAGACTATAAAATTTTTATAATGAAATAAATATCTATGATTTATTCCAAACATGAACTACATCCTCAATATATGTTTTTGGAAGAAAATTTGTGGATGCCTCCTAAGACATTACATTTTAATGAAAAATTTGATAAGTTGAAAATATTTTCTTATCTCCTGAATATTTTTTTTTGACGAAAATAAGGAATTATATAGTTCCATGGAGATATGTGGAAATATTATAATTGAATTGGTACATCTTATAAAACCATTTTATCATGTACATGGGACTATAGTTGTAGCTCATGAAGCAATACTAGTGACTTCCCACATGATTCCTTTTACAACTATCCCAAAGTATTTGTGGGCTTGAGTGGTAAGATACTCTTTTTATCCTTTCCCACATATTTTTCAGCTATTTTATATAACTCCAATATAGGTAGTTCATCATCTTTGAACCATCCTCATTCGAGAGAATTAACCTCCTTCAGTTATTTCTGATGTCTCATCAACTATCCCCTCAATTCCTTCCACCACAAATCTATTTTCCATAGAACCTGGTGTTAAACACCATACCTTTGTTAGGGATAAGATAAAATTAGTGTTAGATCCTTTTAATGATCTCCAAAAAAAATTAATGGACTTAGTGTATTTTTTTTTTTGTATTTTTGTATTACTTTTTATTGATAAAAATTTAAGCCTTATTTTATTCATTGACCTTCTTCATCAGAAATCTAATTCTATTCTTCAATCTATTTTACTTTCATTTCCAATTTTATACTGATATTTTAACTGTTTATAATTTCTTGTTAACATTATGATAATACCAAAAGGGGGACAATATCTACGGAATTAACCATTATAGGATTTATTCATCTTCTTTTCCATTGATAGCACATTGTTATGTGTTCTGTTTGATACAGTGTATTTCACTCTATTTATTTAACTATTTATTTATATTTCATAACATATGTATAAAACTATCATTATTTTCCTTTCATTAGAAAATTATAAAATTTAATGATTTTTGATCATCAAAAAGGAGGATATTTTTGACCTCTTCGTTTTAATGATCACCAAATCATGATCACTATGATAATTAATGAGTTTAATGTTTTTTGTTATCATTTTATTATATAATTATTATTGAAGAAATTTTCTCAAGGATGGGTGACCACCAATTAAGTACCACTGTCAAGGATGAGACTCTGCTAGATGAATCACTATGGAGAAGAATCACCAACAAGGAGAAGTCTCTCCATTGGAAATGAGTCACCGGTGACATGTAAATTTGACAAAGTATTATAAACAGATAAAGATGTCTCAATGTCAAATTGAGACACTATCAATGATGTCAAACTACAAGCATGACACACCACCAACTTGACATACCCCCAAGAATGTCTCACCATTCAATGGAGACATATTCCAATGTCCCACCTCCATGATCTGACTCACTACTAGTGTCACTAACTCACAGCCACATATTCAATTTGCTTAAATATAAATATTTCTAATGGATTGTTTATTGAATTTAATGAAATTTATTTTTTTAATAACTATTCATTAATTTCATGATAGAATTCATTTATGTATGTTTCATAAAGACAATATGAAGATGCATAGGATCTGGATGATTCACATTTCTAAAACACCTACAGCTAAAATTATAAGTAGAATACCTCATGAAATTGATGCTGAGATACATAGAAAGAGATACACACTTGAAGGGAGCATGTAATTCATTGCAAGAACTAGATTATATTAATAACTACGTCAGACGTACACTAAAATGAGAATGCTGAAGAACATATTATATCCATTACATTCTGAATTCACGAAAAAACAACCTTTAACACTCTATTTTTATCCAACATATGAATCTATACATCATCCTTGTCTTAAGTCACTTCCATGGAGTCATGAGCTCTATATCATATCATTCAGAGAAACATGAACTTTCTAAATTCTAACTTTCTCTCTTTGTTTTGTTTATGTTTTTATTACTAGTAGTGTGTGTTACACTATTTTCAATACCCATTATCTCCTTTAAACTGGAACATAGTTGAAATATTATCAAATAATATTTTATAATATTGTCCCATGATAATTTTGGTTGATGTATTTTGTGACATATTGTATTTTTTTACTCCCATGAAAACTATAGAAGAATCATGTGTGGTATAGATAGTTGGTATACTGTTGAAAACCCCAATCTAGGTTATTGATCAAAATTTCATTATATATAAACTACATGAAAATAGGTGATTTCTATGTGGAGAAGAATAAGTATCATCTTGATACTGAACCTATTATATTTAATTTTCACATTGTTTTTTGTTTTACATTGTTACATTTCTTTAGAACTGATGATATTTTATACTAAACAAAACCATTATATAGATAGTTTATCATAATTAGTTTTTATATAAGATCATTATTAAGTTAATTTATTTCAACATATTATTTAATATTTTATATTGTTTTACCTGAGAAATAATCAATATTTCATTATGTTTTTATAAATATTGAAACTTATATCAAATGACTACAATGGTAAACATGACAGTATAATAATTAATTGTTGGATTTAATTTAAATCCATTTATAATTTCATTTGTTTGGGTACAAAATTCAACCCCCCCTCATGATATAGTCACTCTAATCAACCCATGTCTTTCCTTCTATCTCAATCTGTTTTTCAAAATTGATATTGTTTACACGAGTTATCTGATATAATACATTATCTAGAAACCTAAAAAATAACATTAGTTCATAATTAATCTTTATTTTTTAAAATATTTTAAATACTTATATATTAACTAGTATATCACAAATTCTAGTGGTGGTAATTAAAATATTATCATCATTCGATTGTCAGTTTAATCCCAACTTCCTAGATTAATGTGATGGGTTGTCACCTGACATACGAGTTGGCCTTTTTCTAAAACAAAATTATAAAAATTAATATTATATTACAAATGGGTAATGACCAAATATTAAATCAATAAAAAGGAAATGATAACGCCCAATTGTTACCAATACAATAAAAATTATGTTTATAAAATTTAAATGCATTATTCCTCAAATAAATTTTCCCCTAAAAAATTATATTTCCATAAATTTCTCCCAAAATATCATTAGATATATTAAAATCCCATAACATAAAACCTAAAAGGGATCATGACTGGAAATATATCTTATAACCATGGTTTCAAACTAGGGTTATTGACCAAAATACTATGGGTATATTCTATACCAACAGTTTCAAAGAACTATGGAGTATTGAGGCGTTTGTATAGCCTACAACTATACCAGAGGTTTCAAAAACCTATACCAAAGGTTTAAAAATGTGGATATAGACTACCCTCAGGGTTCATCAAACCATGGGTCTTAAATGAGTGGGTATATTAATCAGCTATACCCATGATTTATATTGGTTATACCCATGATTCTGATTCCATGGGTACAAATTTTAAATAAAATAAATCTCTCTGTATTCAAACCCATACCACTACATCCCAATTGAATCACCTTACCACTGCATTGATTTCTCTTCTATATATATTTATATTATATATATATATATATTGTGTGTATAAATAAAATTTTTCATATCTGGACTCGAACCACCACCGCTGCTCTATAACTAAAAGACCTTACCACTAAACCATTTTCACTTATATGTATATATATATAAACTCTAGGTGTAAATAAAACACAGCGCATGAAATTAGAACTCACAATGCCACTATCCAACTAAATCACCTTAACAAAATTCCATTTTACTTATGTTTATGTATATAGTTTCTTATATATATTAATTAAATATGGTTATAGGTAAAAAAACAAGGTAATAGGTTTTCCTTCTTATTTTTTACACAAAAATAAGGGGCCCTTTACCCAGAATTTTTTAATACTGTGTTTATTGTCTTATATACCAATGGGTATACCAGTGGTTTTCATAAACCCTGAGTATAGGCTTATATACCCAATTCTATACCCATGTTTCATAAAAGGCATGGCTATTATCCCACCAATACCCATGATTCCGTGTGAAATGTGGGTGTGGGTTTTCCCACGACATTCTCACACATGTTTTTGGCATCCTGCACATACGTGGTTACCTTACACCCACAGTTTAGCACGAACCATGGTTGTAGTTTATAAAATTTCACCTATACCCATTATTCTTGAAAATCATATGTATAGACCTATTTTCTAGTAATGAGTATTCAATACAGTAAATATACGGTTATCATTAAAATAATAATCCCATAATGGTATCTATATTTTTTGTGTTAATGAAGACCTATATTCATATAATATTCAAAAAAAATACTTACATGTTTGGTGATTCTTATAACCAATGTAACATTGGTAAAAATAATTATACAATTTAATTATTCATTCCCAATACATAAATACTTTAAAATATTTTATTTCAACATTAGTATTTCCTTAGTCTACAGTCAAAACTTTTGAAGATGTAACTAACTCAGATAATTCCTACATTTTCTACATTTAATAAAATGTTATATAAGTAGATTCCTAGGATGGGATTCATTTCCATCCATCATACGTTTCATTTTTAATCAACATTTCGATTATTTTTATTGTTAATTTATACACATACATCATTTTCACATTACATTGAGAAAATTTAATGAGTGTAACTTTCCAAATTTCTTAAATAATGTATATCAATCCTTCATTACTCTGTGGTTTCAACCACTTGATAACATATAAAACCACATCCTTCCATTGTATGGTGATTCTAAGAGTTGTTTAAGTTATATGTTGTTAATTATATTTTGGTATAAATTATTAGGTAGAATTGTTATATCTTTTACTCATGTCATCGTCCTTGTTGATTTCTCATAGTCACCCCATTTTACATTATCTTTTGCATTAATAAAATTACATTGGGTTCCAGACACTGAATAAAAAAAATAGAATGATAAATAACAATAAATGTGGGAAAATATATAAGTATTTATATGTTGTTTGAATAATTACACATTATTTTCAATTTATGAAACCATATTTCTTACCTTGGTAAATCATTTTGGTCATATATTCAAATCTTTCACAATGTTTTGTAATCAATATATAAATTATCATAATAATATAATCTGATATTATCAAAAAAAGTGTATAGTAAGGACCATTATCATGAACCATGTTATTATTTAGTCAATACAAATACACCCTTTTCAGAGTTATTACCCCTTGCTAAATCTGTTTTAGAACCTCATCTACTTATTGTATACATACATTGATTTATCAAAAAAATAACATGATATATGCATTACCACTATAATAGAATTCTCTAAATATAGTTATCATAATAATATATCATGTTGTTATGAATCCCTAATCTATGATTTTCCAAATATATTTCTCAAGGATTATACTAAACACCCTAAAGTATCAAGAGTGTCGACCCTGAAACTATTATCATTGATTATGTATCTACATTTTTGTATTGGAATATAATATACGGAATCGTATCCCAAATAACCAAATAGTTTAGTAGCCTTGGTAAACTAGATAGATACATCAGTCATGTACTAATTTTTATAACCCAAATTCAAACAAAATTTTTCCCCAAAATTATCAATATTCTGTCAATAATATTCATTAAGATCAATCATAGTAAAATTCCATGATTCTATGGAAATGAAACAAGATGAGATGGAGCTCAAATGCTCTGTAAAGGGTTGGTATAGTTGTAGATATTATAAATAAATAAGAATAATTAACATGGAATGGTAAATAACTAAACACACATTCTATTTAAATATCTTGAACATCATTAAAATATATGAAATAATAAATATATAATGAATATTAATTAAAAATGAATTCCACTTAATCAATTTCATGAATCTCATCATTGGATAAGTCATAATCAATTTTATTAGGTAAATAACTGAACATACATACAATTTAACAAATAATATAATAATGATGTTCAATTAAAGATAATAATATTTTAATAATATATTGTATAAAAAAATAATTGGATCCTCCATGAATTAACTATCGGGTGTCATGATCTCGGGCATCATGAAAACTCTATCGTTAGGATCATTCACAAAATAGTTTCAATATACCTGTTGAAACCCTTTTAGTAATATCTTACTAATTTGATTCATGATACCTACTGATGCATCGCGAGGAAATAAAATTAATAACACCACCCATACCTATTTTTCTAAATTCTTCCTCATATATATTGAATAATCGATTTAATTAATGAATAATGTGCCTTATCATCAAGAATCTATATTGAGTAATGAATAAATATTTATCAATATTTTCCAAAATAAAAAAACAACATTCATCATAGAAAACATTTTGTATTACTTATATATGGTATTATAAATAAATATACTTCTAATTCATAATATGGACATTATGAAAAAAATATAATGTTTATTTATCATAAGAATGTGAATACTTGGAATGGATGTTCAAGAAAAAAATCAAGAGGGTTTATTTAAATACATTCCTTGGTAAAATGTTCATTGTAAAACATTCATATGGAAAATAAGGATGGTATAAATACAATAAATCCCCAATGAATTATGAATAAATGGTTTTTTCATTGATGAATTCAAATAAAAAACTAACATTAAAAACATTATTACTGACTATATCCATAAATTTTGAAATAAATATTTAAAACTAATGTTTCATAAATAATTTATAAGATACATTTATTTTAAAATAATATTTAAACATTTAATGTAAATTAAAAACATTTCAGTGGCCATAATGGATGGAAATTCTATTCATGTCATGCATGATAAAATAATGAATCCTTTCTCTTTTTTAGTAAAATCCAAAAAAAAGATATATTTTGTCATCGAAGTGAATATACATTTTTTATTAAAATATTCAATAAATTTGTAATTTTATATTTAATAAATTACTATGAATACGATCAAAATATTTTTGAGAAAATTTCATTGAACATGGGTTTTGATTAATTTTTTTTACTACTAAAGAGAGAGATAAAGTCAAATTTTCTTAAACAACACTTTATGAATTTATATAAGAACCAAAGAGTGTACAATAGATAATATTACATGAAAATATCATGAATAACCATAATATAAGGAAATCAAAAAAAATTATTAGAAAATTGTCATAAATATTCCTTAAAATTAAATTTAAAAATAAACAATCTCAAATAGATTTTAGATTTTGGAATAAATCATTACAATGATCATGTAACATCCCAGGTAATTAAAGAATAAAGAATTTTCATATTTATTAATATTTACGAATTAAATATTAATTTTAATTAAAAGGGGTTTCTACGTTCGATAGCGTACTCGATACGCAACGATTAGTTTCTTTGAAAACTTACGTTGCACACAAGTATTAAAATAATATTATTTTAAATGTTAGTTAACAAGTAGTTGTTGTACTGGCGGGAATGGACATAAATTACTAAAATATGATTATATATGTTTTTAAATGTTTTTACATTTACCCAATAAAATATAAAGTCTTAAAATACGGAAAGAGTTCAATTTTAGGCATGTATACCCTAATTTTCACTAAGGGATCACTTATCACCTTTTGACGGCGAACCGTCATTAAATATAGTTTTGATCATTCTTATAAATTCTATTGGACCAAAAATAACTCTTTTTATAATCAGGACATCAAAATTTACCTTGTGTAAATTTTTGGTACCTTTCCGATAAAGTTCATTTTTTTAATGAATACTGTAAAATGTTGTATTTTAATTCAAAATATCTTTTTAATATAATTTATTTATATGATTAGATTATCTATTTAATTAGTTTTAATGTGAAATTTGAAAACATTCTTACCATTAAATCCAATATTGGTCGTTGAAATTAATTTCACTTTGAAATCGGACTTAAACTAGTGTCAATATTTTGATACTTATTGTTTTATAAAAACACACTATTATCTCAGACAGCGGGAATTAATTATTAAATTAATTAATGTGACTTATATATTTTTAATTTTTTAAAATAGACTTCATTTTTGAATTCGTAATATCAAATATTTCTTAGGGTGAATTTTTGGTAATTTTCTAAAAAACTTCAATTTTTGATGAATAGTGAAACCACTAAGTGGTACTTATAAAAACAGATTTTTCCATTTAAATGAAATTTTTCCATCATTGTGTTTTTATTTTCAAAAATCCTACATACATGGTTGTCATTAAGAAGTAAAATGTTGTTCAATGAGATTAAATTTTTTTTGGTGAATAGTAACTTATTAAGTTTTTAATCGCGATTAGTGGTAATTAGTGTAGTTTAATGTAAAAATAATATTTTAATAATATGAGATGACCTAGACACATGTCCTACCCTCATTGGATGTGTCATGGCCGACTAGGACAATCCATGGGTCAACTTGGGGACCCCATGGAGCCACTTTGGATGGAAAATGACATGAATACCTTTTATTTAATGTAAATGTAAAAAATGGCACAAACATGATATGTTTTACTAAAAAAATATTTAAATGGGGTTATACAAGTCATATGTTTGATTATAAATAGTAATTGGAAAGCTAAAAAGATTTCCTACATCATAGCTTTTTTTAATAATTTTTAGACATTAAATAAGTTAAATTATTTATGACATCATAATGATGCAGCGATGACATCATTATCTAACGATTTAAATAAAATGAGAAGATAATGTAAACTCTATGACCTACACATGTCCAAAACTTATTGTATGGGTGGATTTAGAACCCTTATCACCTTATCCACAAATTATATCAATGTGGGGCCTTTTAAAACTGAATCACATTTTCAAATAAAGTAATATTTCTTTACTTTCCAAAAGTGCCCCTCCTCTCCTCTTATAAAAGGACCCCACCTCTACCACCTTACACACAATCCTCAAGCCCTTGGCTCGGCCACCCTCTGCCCATTTACTCTCTCCACATACCTCTACTCATCCTAGAGGATTCCCTTTGTGAATAATCCTTTCAAAGGAAGCCTTTAGGCTCAAATAAAAAGGAGTTACACTTTTAAAGGTAATTCATTCTCTCTTGTTCATTTGTTTTATTATTCTTCTTCAACCCCCTAAACTATTTTTATTTACATCTTTTGTAACAACACCAGTATCTTCAATATACTAGGATGTTGTTATAAGATTTATTCGAGCTACACTCTCACAAAACTACATCAAATGGTTAAAGAACATACGGTTTCCGTGGATGGTGAAATTCTGCCTCCCGAAACGATGATTGTTCAATACTCATTTAACACCTTCAAAGGTGGCCATTATGATGTCACAATTTTTATATATGATATATAATATGTTTATTCTTTCCTTAAGCTTTTGTATTTTTCATTTATGGCATACCATTATTGTTTCCATTATGGGTAAACACGATATCTTCATTTTAGGATGTGCGGACTACCGCCCCCTGAAAGTGATTTGATTCGTTAATACCATATGTGGGATGTGTAAAAGATAAAGTTAATGATATTATATATGTTATTATAATAGAATTATAATATACCCTTTTATCATTATGATTCCATTCTATAAAATATTAAATATAAATGAAAGTAGCGTTCATGCGTACGTACGGCTTACCGTCTCCATGAACGGTGCATTTCAATTCTTACATCTAAATGATTATGTAATATTATAAATACATGTATATGCTGGATATATATGATATATATGATATCCAAATCAGGAATTTCATTCTGGATATAAAGAACCTTTTACCACACGAACAACATGTAATTGTAAGAAGTCCACTTTCGACTTAATAACCAAATATTGACAAAACAAACATTATTAACTTAAATGGTTACATAATGTTTATAACATGGAAATAAGTGATATAAAAGGAATAATGAACTTTAAAAAGGTTCTTAATCAATAATAAATTAAATCATGTTTATTATTCAGGATGTTAAAGAACGATCGAGTCAAGTCAGACCCGAGGTAAGGGATCTTACTCCTCTCTTTATTTTTAAGTACACTCTTTTATGTCATTCCTTTTAAAGATCATATTTATTGTTATTGGGATGTTCTTTTAAATTAATCTTACTGTAATTTTTATGTTCATGTGTTGAGAGACCCTATTCTCTCTCATCAATTCATTTTTGAAGTTTTGAGTGGCGTCGATAGGCTGCCGAATTTTCGTAAGAGATCTAACCTCTCTCTTTCTTTTAAAGTACTCTCCTTTATGTCACTTCTTTTAAGATCCTATTAGTTATGTTGGGGGGTTGTTCTTTTATATTCCTCTTTCTGTAAACATTATGTTGATGTGATGAGAGACCCTATTTCCACTCATCAATCCATTTTGGATGTTTTATGTGGCACCGTTAGGCTGCTCAGTTTTCGTAAGAGAATTTTCATCTCACTTTTATTCCAGTGAGATTTATGCTACATTTGCCACAATTTCCATTGAGTGGTTTATGAACTTCCCACTATTACACTCCTTTTGTAATATAATTCCATTTATGGGTATTTACATATTCATTGTATGAAACTTCTTCAATGGGGTGTACTTTTCGAATGTTACCCAAGTCGGTAAGGGAACCTTTCACCCTCCTCTTTTTAAAAGACTTCTTTTGTTGGGTCTTTTAATTTACATATTGTTATTTTGGGATATGTTCTCATATATCCGTATTTATTTAACTATTTTGTCCAAGTGATGAGATACAATTTTTATCTCTCATCAACTCATTTTGATGTGACGTCGTTAGGCTGTCAAGGGAACTTCTTAACCCAATTTCGATTTCTTTGGGTTCAACATATAGTTATTGAATATGTCATCCTTTGAATATGTGTGAATGGCCATTGATTATTTTACACTTAATATCCACATATATTTGGTGTATTAGTTTGTCACACATAATTATGTTATTGATTTATCCTTAAACCACAAATACCGTCTTTGTAAGGGACTTCGTCTCAATCTCCTTTCATTGAGGCATATTTCATTTTATACACAACATTCTTTTATATGGTGAATAAACCCCTTTGACTTTTAATTTTATACAAAAGGAATCTTTTTCTAAGAAGCGTTTTACTAAACGAAAAAAAGGAATGTTTCTTTTTACGTACGCGGTGACAACGACCTTTTCCGCCGCTGCGAGTATTATTTGGTATTTGGCTTCCTCAACTAGCCGTAATGTTTTTAAAATAAAATAAATACCATATACTCTATTATGTATTTTGGTATTGAAAATGGTTTTGATAAAAGATTCTATTATGATATATTGTGATTGAAATGTGGAAATGTTATCATTCCTTTATATTGGTTTTATGTTTTATGATTTTATATTGGTACTTGGACATTTTTAACGGGTGGTTACGTTATAAACCATATGATGGGTGGTGCCGTGAATACCAGGATGGGTGGTTACGTTATAACCTCCAATGCATTGGGTATGGAAGTCGGCCGTATGGCTATTCCATTAATTATGTATCGAAATTGGCCGTATGGCTATTCCATTAAGTGATATGTGTGGAAGTCGACCGTACGGTTATTCCACTTAAGTATGCTTATGTCCCAAATTACCTTTATATATGTTGTGTGTTCTTTCTATGGGTTTTATGGTAATCCTATGGTTACAAAAAGGTAAGTAATGATACTTTTTTTCAGTGAAGAAATTTTTAATACTTCATGAAGGTGAAGGTATTACTTTGATAGAGTATACATGGTTTACTTCATTTTTTAAAAACTAAGAGTTTTCATTCATTGTGTATCCCTTACTGAGCGTTTTATGCTCACCCCAAGTTTTTTTGAAATGTTATTCACAGGACTTAATGTGGAATAAGGTCAAGGATGAGATCAAGGGAATGTCATGCTATATAAAACATGGAACTAGACATGTTTCTTTTAAGAGTTTTTTTTATTATGGAAACTCAGTAGAAGTGACTACTTTGTAATCCTTTGAGATGTAATAGTTATGTTCTAATTCTCTAAAACTCTAAACCTGAAAAGATCCTCAACATGAATTATTCATTTAATTCAATATTAAGTAAGGTTTAAGGTCAGGGCCTTATAGTTGGTATCAGAGGTCGGTTTAGACAACTTTAGGAGTTAGAAAAGTGTTAAATTTTAATATGATTGAAATGATATATCATTTACGGATTACCATGTTGCTTCGTCTAAGATATTTAAGTGTCAAGAATGGTTTTTCATAAAGGAAATAGAGAAGCTTTTCAGGGAAGGAATACAAAGTAGAATGACTTTCCGAACCAGCAACCAGATATGGTCAGAATCAGAACTAAACAGTTTGTTGCAGTAATGGCTCAGTTGAATTAGGTGATAAATAGTGGTTGTTTTTATTGATTATATTTTGGTGTTTTCTAATTGTAAAGAGGAGCATGAAAGAAATTTAAGGGTTATCTTTCAAACCTTTAAAGAAAAGAATCTATATTGAAAATTCATCAAGTGTGCGTTTTGGTTACAACAAATTTCTTTCCTAGGTCATATTGTTTCAAAAGATGGCATAACTGTGGATCCTACTAAAACAAAAGTTGTTGAAGAATGGCCACAACCCACAACTGTAACCAAGATCCGTAGTTTTCTTGGTTTGGCAGGTTACTATCGAAGGTTTGTTGAAAATTTTTCACGGTTATCTAGTCCAATGACTATGCTAACTCGTAAGGGTGTTATGTTCATATGGACAGAAGAATGTGATGATTGTTATCAGGAGTTGAAGAAAAGATTGGTGAATGCTCCAGTTTAGGCACTTCCTTCCAGGAATGGTGAGTTTGTTATATACAGTGATGATTTGTTTAAGGGACTTGGCTGTGTCCTTTTGCAGAATGATTAGGTAATTGCTTATGCTTCACGACAGTTGAAAACTCATGAGGTAAATTACCCTAAAAATGATTTGGAATTATCTATTGTTGCCTTTGCTTTAAAAATTTGGAGGCATAATTTGTATGGAGTAAAGTGTGAAATATATACTGATCACAAAATTTTAAATTATATATTCACTCGGAAAAAATTGAACATGAGATAGAGGAGATGGCTGGAATTAATCAAGGATTATTATTGCACAATTCATTACCATCCAAGAAAAGCAAATAAAGTGGTTGATGCTTTTAGTCGAAAAAGTAATGATTCATTAGAAATGTTGCGTTTGGAACGTGATCCTTTGGTTAAAGATTTGATGAACTTTGGCATAGAAGTTGTTGGTACATGATGTTCTCTTGTTTTGTTTTAGGTATTAGTGAAATCTTCTCTATCAGACAGAATCATGCAAGCACATAAGCGAGAAAGTGAGTTAAAGAAAAAGGTAGAGCTAGTTCAGAAAGGTAAGTTGCCTGAATTCAACATTGATAATGATTGTGTTTTGAGGTTTGGGAAGAGGTTATGTGTGCCTTGTTATTCACAGTTGATGAATGAGTTGTTATGTGAGGCTCATAGTTCCCTGTTTTCAGTTCATCCTGGCAGTACTATGATGTACAGAGATCTGCGGGAGTATTACTGGTGGGATGGAATGAAAAGAGATATTGCTGATTTTACTGTGAAGTGTCTGACTTGTCAGCAGGTTAAAGCAGAGCAGAAGTTACCAAAAGGGATGCTTCAACCTTTACCAGTGCCAGAGTGGAAATGGGAAAACATATCCGTGGACTTTGTTGTGGGATTACTGAGGACATCTCGAGGTAATAATTCAATCTGAGTTATTGTTGATCGCTTGACTAAATCTACTCATTTCCTTGCTATACGAGATACTTTTTCCCTAGATCAACTTTCCAATTTGTATCTTAAAGAGATAATCAGGTTACATGGAGTTCCCCTCTCCATTTTATCTGATCATGATCCCCGGTTCACATCTAACTTTTGGAAAGGCCTTCAGAAGTCGTTGGGTACTGAATTAGATTTTAGTACAGCTTTTCATCCTCAATCAGATGGGTAGTCAGAATGAACAATTCAGACCATGGAGGATATGATACGAGCTTGTTCATTGGATTATCAGGGAAGTTGGGACCAACATCTTTCTTTGGTTGAGTTTTCTTATAATAACAGCTTTCATTCCAGTATACAGATGGAACCATTTGAGGCATTATATGGGAAGCGGTGTCGAACTCCAGCATTTTGGGATGAAGTGGGTGAAAGGAAGCTGATGGGACCAGAATTGGTAGAAGAGATGGCAGAAAAAGTTCAGTTGATTCAGAAGCACATGAGAACTGCTCAGAGCTGGCAGAAGAGTTATGCGGATAACCGGAGGAAGGATCTATCTTTCGAGGTAGGTGATCATGTTTTTCTCAAGGTTTCTCCTTGGAAAAGTGTGATGAGATTTGGTAAGAAAGGAAAGCTGAGTCCAAGGTTTATTGGACCATATGAAATTCTGGATAAAGTTGGATCAGTTGCTTACCGAGTGTCTTTACCTCCGATTATATCTCAAGTAAAGAATGTTTTTCATGTTTCAATGTTGAGGAAGTATATACCAGATCCATCTCATATTTTGAGTGCAGAGGTAGTTCAGCTGGAGGAGAACCTATCTTATGAAGAACAACCAGTCCAGATTCTTGACCACCGGGTGCAGGTGTTACAGAATAAGGTGATTCATCAGGTAAAGGTTTTGTGGAAAAAACCATGTGATTGAAGAGGCAACGTGGGAATCTGAAAATGCTATGAGGGATAAATACCCCCACTTATTTTGATAAGTGAATAAAATTGCGAGGACGCAATTCCCAAAAAGGGGGAAGGATGTAACATCCCAGGTAATTAAAGAATAAAGAATTTTCATATTTATTAATATTTACGAATTAAATATTAATTTTAATTAAAAGGGGTTTCTACGTTCGATAGCGTACTCGATACGCAGCGATGAGTTTCTTTGAAAACTTCCGTTGCACACAAGTAATAAAATAATATTATTTTAAATGTTAGTTAACATGTAGCCATTGTACTGGCGGGAATTGATAGAAATAACTAAAATATGATTATATATGTTTTTAAATGTTTTTAAATTTACCCAATAAAATATAAAGTCTTAAAATACGGAAAGAGTTCAATTTTAGGCATTTATACCCTAATTTTCACTAAGGGTTCACTTATCACCTTTTGACGGCGAACCGTCATTAAATATAGTTTTGATAATTCTTATAACTTCTATTGGACCAAAAATAACTCTTCTTTAGAATCAGGACATCAAAATTTACCTTGTGTAAATTTTTGGTACCTTTCCGATAAAGTTCATTTTTTTAATGAATAGTGTAAAATGTTGTATTTTAATTCAAAACCTCTTTTTAATCTAATTTATTTATATGATTAGATTATCTTTTGAATTGGTTTTAAAGTGAAATTAGAAAATATTTTTACCATTAAATCCAATAGTGGTCGTTGGAATTAATTTCACTTTGAAATCGGACTTAAGCTAGTGTCAATCTTTTGATACTTATTATTTCATAAAAACACGCTACTTGCTCTGACAGCGGGAATTAATTATTAAAGTAATTAATGTGACTTATATATTTTGAATTTTTTAAAATAGACTTCATTTTTGAATTCGTAATATCAAATATATCTTAGGGTGAATTTTTTGTAATTTTCTGAAAAACTTCAATTTTTGATGAATAGTGAAACCACTAACTGGTACTTATAAAAACTGATTTTTCCGTTTAAATGAAATTTTACCATCATTGTGTTTTGATTTTCAAAAATCCGACATACATGGTTGTCATTAAGAAGTAAAATGTTGTTCAATGAGATTAAAATAATTTTTTTGTGAATAGTAACTTATTAAGTTTTTAATCGGGATTAGTGGTAATTAGTGTAGTTTAAGGTAAAAAAATATTTTAATAATATGAGATGACCTAGAAACATTTCCTAACCTCATTGTATGTTTCATGGCCGACCAAGACAAGCCATGGGTCAACTTGGGGACCCCATGGAGCCACATTGGATGGAAAATGACATAAATACCTTTTATTTAATGTTAATGTAAAAAATGGCACAAACATGATATGTTTTACTAAAACAATTTTTAAATGGGGTTATACAAGTCAGATTTTTGATTATAAATAGTCATTGGAAAGCTAAAAAGATTTCCTACATCATAGTTTTTTTTAATAATTTTTAGACATGAAATAAGTTAAATTATTTATGACATCATAATGATGCAGCGATGACATCATTATCTAATGATTTAAATAAAATGAGAAGATAATGTAAACTCTATGACCTACACATGTCCAAAACTTATTGGATGGGTGGATTTAGAACCCGTATCACCTTATCCGCGAATTATATCAATGTGGGACCTTTTAAAACCGAAACACATTTTCAAATAAAGTAATATTTCTTTACTTTCCAAAAGTTCCCCTCCTCTCCTCTTATAAAAGGCCCCCACCTCTACCACCTTACACACACTCCCCAAGCCTTTGGCTCGGCCAAACCCTGCCCATTTACTCTATCCACATCCCTATACTCATCTTAGAGGATTCACTTTGGGAATAATCCTTTCAAAGGAAGCCTTTAGGCTCAAATCAAAAGGAGTTACACTTTTAAAGGTAATTCATTCTCTCTTGTTCATTTGTTTTATTTTGCTTCTTCAACCGCCTAAACTCTTTTTATTTACATATTTTGGAACAACACCAGTATATTAAATATACTAGGATTTTTTTATAAGATTTATTCTAGCTACACTCTTACAAAACTACATCAAATGGTTAAAGAACATACGGTTTCCGTGGATGGCGAAATTCTGTCGCCCGAAACAATGATTATTCAATACTCATTTAACACCTTCAAAGGTGGACATTATGATGTAACTATTTTTATATATGATATATAATATGTTTATTATTTCCTTGAGCTTCTTTATTTCTCATTTATGGCATACCATTATTTTTTCCATTATGGGTAAACACGATATCTTCATTTTAGGAAGTGCGGACTACCTCCCCCTGAAAGTGATTTGATTCGTTAATACCATAAGTGGGATGTGTAAAGGATAAAGTTAATGAAATTATATATGTTATTATACTGTAATTATAATATACTCTTATATCATTATTATTACATTCTATAAAATACTAAATAGAAATGAAAGTAGCGTTCATGCGTACGTACGGCTTACCGTCTCCATGAACGGTGCATTTCAATTATTTCCTCTAAATGATTATGTAATATTATAAATAAATGTATATGCTGGATATATATGATATATATGATATCCATATCAGGAATGTCATTATGGATATAATGAACCTTTGACCACATGAACAACATGTAATTGTAAGAAGTCCACTTTCGACTTAATAACCAAATATTGACAAAACAAACATTATTAACTTAAATGGTTACATAATGTTTATAACATGGAAATAAGTGATATAAAAGGAATAATGAACTTTAAAAAGGTTCTTAATCAAGCATAAATTAACTCATGTTTATTATTTAGGACGTTAAAGAACGATCGAGTCAAGTCGGACCCGAGGTAAGGGATCCTACTCCTCTCTTTCTTTTTAAGTACACTCTTTTATGTCATTCCATTTAAAGCTCATATTTATTGTTATTGGGATGTTCTTTTATATTAATAATACTGTAATTTTTATTTTCATGTGATGAGAGACCCTATTCTCTCTCATCAATCCATTTTGGATGTTTTGAGTGGCACCGATAGGCTGCCAAATTTTCATAAGAGATCTAACCTCTCTCTTTCTTTTAAAGTACTCTCATTTATGTCACTTCTTTTAAGCTCTTATTTGTTATGTTGGGGGATGTTCTTTTATATTCCTATTTCTTTAAACATTATGTTGATCTGATTAGAGACCCTATTTCCTCTCATCAATCCATTTTGGAAGTTTTTAGTGGCGCCATTAGGCTACCGAGTTTTCGTAAGAGAATTTTCATCTCACTTTTATTCCCGTGAGATTTATGCTACATTTGCCACAATTTCCATTGAGTGGTTTATGTACTGCCCACTATTACACTCCTTTGTTAATATAATTCCATTTATGGGTATTTACATATTCATTGTATGAATCTTCTCCAATGGGGTGTACTTTTCGAAAGTTACCCAAGTCGGTAAGGGAACCTTTCACCCTCCTCTTTTTAAAAGACTTCTTTTGTTGGGTCTTTTAATTTACATATTGTTATGTTGGGATATGTTCTCATATATCCTTATTGATGTAACTTTTATGTCCAAGTGATGAGATACCCTTTTTATCTCTCATCAACTCATTTTGATGTGACGTCGTTAGGCTGTCAAGGGAACTTCTTAACCCAATTTCGATTTCTTTGGGTTCAACATATAGTTATTGAATATGTCATCCTTTGAATATGTGTGAATGACCAATGATTATTTTACAATTAATATCCACTTATATTTGGTGTATTTGTTTGTCACACATAATTATATAATTGATTTATCCTTAAACCACAGATATCATCTTTGTAAGGGACTTCGTCTCAATATCCTTTCATTGAGGCATATTTCGTTTTATACACAACTTTTTTTATACGGTGTATAAACCCCTTTGACTTTTACTTTTATACAAAAGGAATATTTTTCTAAGAAGCGTTTTACTAAATGACAAAAAGGAATGTTTCTTTTTACATACGCGGTGACAATGACCTTTTTTTCCGCCGCGAGTATTATTTGGTCTTTGGCTTCCTCAACAAACCGTAATGTTTTTAAAATAAAATAAATACCATATACTCTTTTATGTATTTTGGTATTGAAAATGGTTTTGATAAAAGATTCTATTATGATATATTGTGATTTAAATGTGGAAATGTTATCATTCCTTTATATTGGTTTTATGTTTTATGATTTTATATTGGTACTTGGACATTTTAACAGGTGGTTACGTTATAAACCATATGACGGGTGGTGTCGTGAATACCAGGACGGGTGGTTATGTTATAACCTCCAATGCATTGGGTCTGGAAGTCGTCCGTATGGCAATTCCATTAAGTATGTATGGAAATTGTCTGTATGGCTATTCCATTAAGAGATATGTGTGGAAGTCGACCGTGTGGTTATTCCACTTATGTATGTTTATGTCCCACGTTACCTTTATATATGTTATGTGTTCTTTATATGGGTTTTATGGTAATCCTTTGGTTACAAAAAGGTAAGTAATGATACTTTTTTTCAGTGAAGATATTTTTACTACTTCATGAAGGTGAAGGTATTACATTGATAAAGTATACATGGTTTACCTGATGTTTGAAAAACTAATAGTTTTCATTCTTTGTGTATCCCTTACTGAGCTTTTTATGCTCACCCCAAGTTTTTTTGACATGTTATTCACAGGTTTTAATGTGGAATAAGGTCAAGGATGGGATCAAGGGAATGTCATGCTATATAAAACATGGAACTAGACATGTTTCTTTTAAGAGTTTTTTTTATTATGGAAACATAGTAGAAGTGACTACTTTGAAATCCTTTGAGATGTAATAGTTGTGTTCTAATTCTCTAAAACTCTAAACCTAAAAAGATCCTCAATGTGAATTATTCATTTAATTCAATATTATGTAAGGTTTAAGGTCGAGGGCCTTATAGATCATCTCATAGAAATGAGAAAAAATCAATGTATAAATTTTGATTATTAATTATAAATCCAGTCAAATAAATTTGAAGAAATTATAAGATTACAATAATTCATTCAAAAAAATCATAGAATATCGTACACGACCATGAAGTAATATAACCCAATGAAAAGAAATTTAGTTATGAAATTATATACCACATAGTAACATTTATGTAAAATCCCCTTAGATGAAATCACTAAAATAAAAACATAAAATATAATTCATTATAATTTAATAATAATATTAATTGTTTAGTGGGATGTATTCACAATATATAAACCAAATTAAGATAACAACAATAAAAATAACTCAATGAATGGGAATTGAGACAATGTCCCTTACCACATTGTTATATTAATTTCAAGAAACATGAATGGAATAAATCCAACTGAAACTTTATATATGACTAATTTTGAATTATTCATGATATTACAAGAAACATGAATGTGATATACACCATATAAGTGATTTTATGAAAAAAACATTATAATATACCTTAGTGAAGAGAAACTGAGAAAAAATTACTTTCAAGAGGCTTCCATTAGGATGGAAATGTACTAAAAATTTGAATATTTGTTCTAAAAATGTTGATAACTTATATCAGAACCATATTAATATTTATAATACCATATATGGTCCTTTTATAACTCATTATCACTATTTAATTTGTAATGTTTCATTATTTTCATTATTTGGGTGTTAATTTCCATGTATAGTCATTTGTGATTTGACACGAATGTTTAGGTTCTGGTGTATATTATTTTTCTCCATAATATATAAAATAACAATCAAGACATCATTATCATATTTATATATGAATTTTACTATTGTGAACTATTGTGTATTACGGTTTTGAGAACTGATGTTGGATTCATTGAAGGAAACGATGGGTTGTGCTTATGCCTGGGTAACATTTCCATTTTTTATCGATCAGTACGAAAATGATTTTAGTATATTTTATCTTAAAACAATTATAATAATTTAAAAAATAATATATTATTTGATTATATTTTATTATATATATCATCCTTATTTTGTGGTGGTGTAAAGAGAGCCACATCGCATCTTTTAGGAAATATTCCACATGTACAAGAATGATGTTATCCTCTCTATGGGAGTGAAATTTTAAGAAATAAAATGATATATTATAATTTTAGGATGATAAATTCATCGTTAATATCATTATTAGGTAATTTCTAATAGATATTTTTGTTAACATTATCTTTATAATATTTCATTTAATGTGTTCGTAAAAAATGAATTGCATCACTTCTCAAGGAGGTAAAAATAAAAAGAAACACAAGTTAAAGGATTTTTATTAGCAGTGGTTGTAGTAAATTCAACTAAATAAATTATGTATCAAAAAGTAATATCATAGAGGTTTGGTGAAACCACAACTATATTTTTTTTTGTTTTAGTATTTTGTGTATGTTTCCGTTAAACTACTACAAAATGTTTTTAAAAAGTATATTTTCACTCACTCCATGATCAATCTGCATGACATTCACCCATATCGTTCTCTCCCATGACCACCTCCTCTCCCCTTTCTAATCTGAACCAGACCCCAGATCCCCCCCAACCTCATGCTCCCTAAAAATGATGCAGACCCCCACCATTCAGCATCACTCCTCCATCATCACTATAAACCCCCCCCCCCCACAACCCCCCCCCCCCCCCCACACACACAACATCCCTCTTACCAGAAGAGATTCAAACCCCCCCCCTCACACCGACCACTATCACAATGGAGTTTCCCCTCTTTAGAGGTGAAACAGACAACCCCCTCCCCCTGGACCTCCCTCTCCCTTGATCGGTTCCCCTCATCAGCGGCTCAGATCCAGTCTCATTCAACCCATGCACACCAGGTACAGCACCCCTATATTTCCATCCACTTCAAAGTTACTCTCCAAATATTTTATGATGTATTCATGGATATTGTTCGAGGTATATTATTCCAGAGCACTTATTTCTCCTTATCATCATTTTCTCCCTGTACATCATACCAATGAATGGTCTGGATGACCAATTGTTTTTTTGGATCGAATTTAACACGTGTTTTTTTGTTTTAGGGTTAATCTTATCCTCTTAAGGATTTTATTAACTTATTACAGTGATTTATTATCACAGATTTTAGAAGTCATAGATCAGAGGTGGGGTTTATCTATTGGATATTTCCTCAAATTAATAGACATTCATTTTTATCCTCATTAATCAAGGTTTTTGAGTTTTAATGAAATTATTAATTGTGTATATAAATAAATTTAAAAGTGAAAACATGTTTCAGTTATATTCCATTAAATTTGAGTGACTTTTATATGAAAACATTAATTTAAATATATATTTTTTCCAACTACCAAGCACACATAAAATTTTATAAAACAATAGAAAATATTTTAATATTTGATTTCAAGATATTAAAAAAAGTTGGACCTTGAAATAATTTTTAATAGAATCTCTTAAATTAAAAGATTGTGCTAGAAGTTTTTAGAACCAATTTTGGGTTACCATGGATTTAGAGAATCTATAACAATTGAGTATTTGGGTTTTCAAAAAAATTATAAATAGGTTTCTCAGCGTTTATTCAACTTTATGGTTGGTACATTTCATAAGTATTATTGAAATATTTTTATAGACCATTTCCCTTTTTATATTTTGGAAATTGAAATGTAATGGTGTTTTTATTTCCCATATATAGTTCTCATATTGATTATTTTTCATAATGAAAGTGAAATGGAAGTTTCTGAAAGGGTTTATAATTGTGGGGTGATATTATTTTTTTAATGGTTAACTATATTATTTTGTGATAATTTATGTGTGACCTATATTTTATAAAATGAGAAGGGATAAGAAGATTTTTTTCAGAAATTTTGGTTCACAAATAAAATTAAATTCAATTGTATAATGAAGAATAAGAAAATTTTACAACCCAAAACATCTATTTTTATTAGTTTACCCATCTATTAGTGTGTGATATCCAAATAATTGTTACATTATATTCATAATTTTTATATAGTGATATTATTCATATTTATACCATGGGAAATGGTTTGGACGTTGATCAATGTACCTAATTTTTCAATCGAATGAACCCTCTTTAATTACAACACTAGTGAAGAATACACCATTACCTTTCCCCCATAAAAATAAAATCATCTACATATAAAATCATAATAATTGAGAATTACTTATCATATTTAGTGTAGAGGTTTCTATTCACACTTCTATTATTAAATATTAATTATTTCAAGAATGTATCTAACATTAAGTACCATCTTCTTGAGATTTATTCTAACCCATATAGATCCCTCTAAAATTTGGATTTTACTTCTTTGAATAATTATTGATATCTTTATATTTGAATTTATATGGAAAAAATTTGGATTAATTTACCTATAAATACACTTTTATATGAAATTGGATTGGAATATTTTGAGATAATATAATTGATAACTGATCCACGGGTGGTGGAATAAAAATTTTGTGTCATTATTATCCATTTAGTATTTTGTTGAATTGAAATATAGTATATGATAATTTTATATTGAAACATGTCCTACTACATGTGTTTGTTGGATTTATCCTAGTAAATAAACTATTATAGAATGTCAAAATAATGGAAATAGTGTCGATAAAATAAAGTGTTACCCATCAAAGGAGAATATAGATTCAAATTTGTTAAATTACCTGTTTGGATTTCAAGAATACAATGCCCAATATTTCGATAGATAAACAGAACCTTCAGCTGATCTTGAGTAGGGTAATAATTCATAGAACATTAGTGATAGAAAATAATTTTTATGAATTAGTTAAAGAAACCCAAATAAATGTATCAAGGTTGTGATAAGTATTCGGTGATGTGTTTTAACTGAAGAATTATCATATGAAATATATTTTTAGAGTTACTATAAAATAAGTACCCATGCATTTAGAGTTTATTTATGATGTACTTTGTATGGATAAGATCCCATATCATTATATGTGATAAATAATGTGATCAACAAACATGGACTTGATTATTCCATGATACACGTCAGGCCTAATAATTTCATGCTTTACTGGGGAGTTGATTTTGATAAAGATAAATGAAAAATATTTCTTTCCAGAAGATAGAATTAAATGAAAAAACATGAGAGTATAAATCAATGTAACCCAATGAAGAAACTAAATAAGAAAACTCATATATAGATATTGTGTTAACTTCCTCTCAAACCACACTTATAAAGATTATTAATGTCTTAGAATAATTCTTACAACATGAAGTGGCGTGATCGGGATTGTAACGATGGCTTGATGTGACATCCAAAAGATTCAACATCCTGGAAGTTGTATGATTTTCTATATCTAGATTTTTGTTTACAAACTAGTCAGATATTTTTGGGATTAAATATTGACGGTTTTAACACTATTGTTACTTTAGGTACTAATTATATAATCTGGTTAGTTTTTTTGACCCCCTATAAGCTATCTTTAAAGATGTGTTTGAAAAACTTTTTTCATTATTTTGAAGAATATTCATAGAATATAAATTCTTGGAAAGGATGCTGATTTATACCTTTAACATCTAATCAATGAATTGAGCAAATTACAGGATGATGGCATTAAATCATATGTTGCTTTAGTGAGAAAACTATTCAAAATGTATGCTACTATAATGGGGACAATTAGTTACACTTTGTAATGTGGAAATTTACCTGGTTATAAATCACTTAATTCTTTGGCATATCCAGTTTTTTATTTTGTTGAACCTCAAGGATTACCTCATAGTTGAAAATTTTGTTTCATGTGACATCATAGATTTCTTGATTGTTCCCATAAATTCATGTTTAACAAGACACAAATCCATAGAGATATTGAAATTATAAAATAACTGACGGTGTAATCTGGTTTGTAATTCATGTTAAAATTAATTATAGTCACTAAATATTTTAGAAAATATCATCATTTTAATGGTGGAAATGGGTATGAAGTACTATATCCGAAGATGATGGACCACAACAATGGAAGAGAAAGAGTATATTTATCAAAAAACCTTATTGGGTGTATAATTTGAAACGTCATAATCTAAACATAATTCATATTGAGAAGAACATCATTGAAAATGAATTTTTAATAGTTCATAATGGGAATGGTAAATCGAAGGATCACCTTAATTCTCAAAAGTATTTAGAGTCAATGATTACAAATCATGGGTTGTGGGAAAAATGAGAATTACATGTATCCCTCTCCAATTTTAACAGTGATAACCCATTAGAAATATGTATTCCATTGTAAATTATATAATGTAAAAGTTCATGATGGATATTCAAGTAACATTTCAAGGTGGGATGGCTTATAACATTGAATGATCCATATATTGTAAAGTCATGACTCACATATTTTTATAGATCAGTTATTTTATTTTCATTTTAACAATAAATTACTAGAAAAAGTAACTACGGTTATAGTTGAGTTCTATACATTTTTAAGATGACTTTGTGGAAAACTGTAAATATAATAGTGCTGGATAAACTTCAAGACTGAATTTTATTTACACTATGTATTTTGAGTATTTCATTTCCCCCGTCATTATTCACAGCCACGATTCATTTGATTGTTTATTTGGTTGATGAAGCTAAACACGGTAGACCGGTACATTATTTATTGATGTATCAAATTGAGAGGTATGTTGACTTTTTTTCATTGGTGATCATTTCATAATTGTTTTAATAAGTTTTTTATTTTATTCAATCAGTTATATAGTTCATTTTAAATCATATGTGAATAATAGAGCTCAAACAAAATGTTCTTTTACTGAATGTAACATAGCTAAAGTGTACTTGTCCTTCATTTCATGGAATTTGGATGAGATTAGTGCTAGATTAAATTATGATATATGTGATAAAAATATATCCACTAAATCTCATTTTGAAAATTGGTCATTGGTATTTCCAACAACTGGATGACCAATTGAAATAGGTTCATCATTCGAAATGACTGAATATGATATAATACATGAAAATAGATATTTTCTACCAAATAATGTAATTTCATATACATTTATTGAAGAATTTTGACTAAAAAAGTAGAGACTCAAAGATAATGACCAAAATGAGATTGAATTAGGAAAATATGCTAATGAATATCTTGTTAAATTGTTCACCCATTGTGAATATTTATACTCAAATTCATTTTATTGGCATGTATTAATCTTTTCTACGTTAAATGTAATAGCTTCAATACATTTTCAATATAATTAATATTCAATATTATGATACAATATGAAATGATATTATTTTTGTGGCTTGAGTTCCAATATGTAATGAAAAGAGATTCGATCATTACAATAGTCATGGATTTTGGTTTTTTACAATTTATTAGGACGAAGACTTGAAAAATCATAATATGGTTGTATTTATATTTGTATAGGTGGGATACAATGGGATGTTGGATGATATAATTTAATTTAACTACCATGTCCAATTTTTAGTTTTCATATTCAAATGCATATGTTTAAACATTTATATTGGTATAATGAAATATTCATAAAATTTTAATTCTATCAACTTCTCTCATTTGACGGATTCCAATCATTGTTCATAAGAAGATCCATTTGTCTTGGAATCAAATAAAATTTGGTTTATTATGTGGATGATTTAATACATGAAATTGGGATTTTTATTGTACGCATAAAGTATATATACAAATATGATGTTGGGGTGGAAATTCATTTGGTGCTTTCTGATATTGAACCTCCTCAACCAAAAATAATATAATATTTTTTTCAAAAGAAATCATAATAATAGATCTAGAAAGAGAGGGTGAAAATCAAGGATGAATTGGAATGAATATTGATAATAATGAAGACAATGAAGAGGAAAATAATTTAAATATAAATTTGTAAAGAATGTACATTACAATTTGACATTGGTAACTTATTAGAACATATATTCATTATTCTAGTTTTCATTTTATATGTAAAAAACATTTAGGTTTTAATTTTTTATACATTTCATATACCATACCAATTTGAAATATAGGAATAGAGTGGTCAAAAAAATTTAGGATGCTATTTGATCAAAATATAGGAGCAGGCCACCACTATAACTATCATTTAAGGATCTTTGTATTTCTATTATATCAAAATCTTCTAGAAATCCACCCATTTCCCCAAATATAATTTTTAGCCCACCACCTAATTCACTTCTAGTTATGGATTTGTTTTTCACCCCTCCATATAGGGGATATTATAATGTTACGATTACTAGTATGTATGCAATTTTTAAAAGAAACATTATATTTTATTAATGGTTTAATACGCATCACAAAAAGATAATGATGACCATTGAAGGGAAAAAAATATGAACAGAAAACATAGATGGGACCTAAATGACTTCAATATTATCATTCCTTTTTATGAGTTCATAATACCTATTAGTGGAAATTATGGGTTCTATGGGTAGATTAAATGTATTTTTGTATGTGAGATGGTTATCTTTATCGTTAACTTCCCAGTGTTGATTTTTTTAAATTGCTGCCAAGTGAATAAAACCCACCAATGAGTAACCATAAAAAACACATATAAAATCTATCGTGCAACTATAAAAATATTTGCTAAATGATTTTTGACTATTAAACACACTGTGGTTTACATCATAACAACTTAATATTGTAGTGCCTATTTAAACCACATCTATTTGTAAAAACTCATAGTATAAACCATATTTTATTATAGTGAACCAATTATATTATCTTTAACAACCTAGTATCTCTGAGAATATAATGTGGTGAAGTTTAAAGACTGGCCAGACCTAAGGTGTGGTGTGACAGGATAGGGCATGCTGGGTGGTGTGACTAGATAGGGTGTGAAATAGTACAGCCCTGCGCAGGGTGTGAACTATAATTATGTATATTAATAATATATTAATTATAGAATTATAAGTTTAGAAAAATATTAACTGATTACAAAATTTATTATAGTATAACAACTAAATATTTATTGTGAATTATAGGAATCGTCACTGTGTCAATCTAAGTTACAGTTTTTCTATTATACCAATGAATATATTTTGAATGTGTTCAATAAAAATTCACACTATTGGGGAAAATAATAATAAAATGTATCATTGATGTGAAAGAAATGTACAAAAAACACTGAATTATTTGTGACTTGTAAAAGAAAACAACACATTAATTCAATGTGTTTTGTTCTTGAAATGATTTAATAAGAAATTTTAAAAGATATCAATGTTTTAGAAACATGTGTCATATGGTCAAAATATAAAAAATGATGTTGTATTTCATTAAAATAATGGTACAACAACTATTAACTTAATTTTTAAATATAATAATTAAAGGAATTTTATTTCGAACAACAATTTTCCCATTATGGTCATAAACAATTTTTTAGTGTTTTAACACACTAAAACATGTTTCAAATAGTAAAAACCCTAGAAAACAACCTCATATTGACGTGAAATTATATTAAACCCACTAATGATTTTTTTATGGTGTTAACATGTATATACAATGTAATATTGAGGTGTAGTGTGGTCGAAATGATTAATTAATCACTTCTTAAATGTATAAAAACCTCTAAAAACAAGTGTCAAGGGTTTAAAACTAGAAAAACGTTGTCATATTTCCCATGAATCATAGTAAAATGACCATTTATTTAAATATCACATCTAAGAACTAGAGGAATATCATTTGGTATAAAGGTTTTTTTATGTCCGTAAACACATTCTTAGTGTTTTAAAATACAAAAATGTGCATAGAAGGATAAAAACCATATCAAACAAGCACAAATTGCCCTGAAATAAAATGAAACCCATTGATGAGTTAATATTGTTTGTGTAAATCCCAATAAACATCAATATGATGGATGATGTGGTCATAATGACTCAGTAACCACTTCATAAAGAAAAACTACATTTAAAAACAATTGTTGGGGTGTCAAACCCAGTAAAATGACATCAGATAGCCCTGAAATCATGGGAAAAACATTATAGTATAATTTTTAAATGTTGGAACTGAATTCACATCAATTAGAATGGTGATTTTCGTATTATGGCCGTTAATATATTTTTACTGTTTTGAAACACTAAAACATGTGTTGAATGGTCAAAACCATAGAAAAAACCTCATATTCACATGAAATCATTGGATAACCACCGATGAGAAATTTATGATTCATATAAATAGACAACATGTAAAACCTACATATAGAGTGGTAGTAATGACTTAGTAATAAATTCATAAAGGTAAAAAATTCAATAAAAACAAGTTTTGGGGGGTCAAAACAATGAAAACGATGTAAGGTTGCACTGAAATCAGGGGAAAACGTCCATATGATTAAATTTGAAATTTAATAATTGATAACACATCATTAAAAATTATTTTTTTCACTTTATGGAAGTAAACATGATTTTTGTGTTTTAAAACACTAAAACATGCGCAATACAGTCAAAACCGTAGAAATCAACCTCAGATTGACATGAAATCATTGGAAAATAACCGCTAACTTATTTTTGAAATGTATGCATAAAAACATCAACTTTATGTGTCTTGTGTTTGAATGACTCAGTAACCACTTATTAAAGGTAAAATATGTTTTATAATAACTAATAGTGGTCAACAAAAGAAAACCAAGTCAGATTGCACTTAAATCAAGGTATAATGACTGTATATTTAATTTTTAAATGAAAGAACTAAAATTACATCATTATGAATGATGTTTTGACCATCGGGACAATAAATGCTTTTTTAGTGTTTCGAAATGCAAAAATGTGCATGGAATGGTCATGCCCATAGAAAAAGACCTCATATTGTTGTCAAATTACTTGAAAACAAATACTAAGTTATTTTTTCATGCATGTATAGACAAGTAATCTACATAACATGTTTTGTGGTTAAAATGATCCAATGGTCACATATTAATGGAACAAAATCCTTTAAAATCAAAAAATTGTGGGTCTAAACTAGGAAAATGTTGTTTAATATTCCTGAAGTTTTGGGAAAAACCATATCATTAATTTTGAAATTTAGGAATCGATATAACATCATTATATATGTTATTTTTCCCATTATTTCATTAAAGATTTTTTTTGTTTTAAAACACTAAAACTTGTGTGGAAAAGTTAAACCCATAAAAAATATCTCATATTGATATGAAATCCTTAAAAAATCACCGTTCGGTTATTTATGTGCACGTACAGAAGACATGTTAATCTAAGGTGTGGTGTGGTTGAAATGACTCAATAAATATTTCTTAATGTTATAAAAAACATTAAAACAAGTCTCGACTTGTTAAAACCCGAAAAAAATGTTGGATTTCATTGAATTTATGGGAAACTAACTATATATTTAATTTTGAAATGTATGAACTCATGACATGATATTATTAATGATGATTTTTCTAATATGTCTGAACATATTTTTTGTGTTTTCAAACACTAAAACATGTGTGGAGCTATCCAAAATAGAGAAAATAACGTCATATTGTAATGAAATCATTGTAGAACCATCACTTGGATTTTTTGACATTTAAAAGATTTAAACATGTCAATCTAATATACATTGTGGTTGTAATGACCCATTAAACACTTCTTAAGAGAGTAAATACATTTAAAAACGTGGACTGTGTCTTTGATTGAGAATTTGAGGATCCAATTTAAGATCACTCCAAATGATAGTTTTCTTGTTATGGTTGAAATATGATTTGAGTGTTTTAAAATACTAAAACATGCATGGAATATTCCAATCCATTGAAAACAATATCAAATTGATATAAAATAATTTTAAAACCATATATATAATATTTTTGATGTGTAAGAATAGACATGACGTGAATACGACAAGCAATGTGGTCGGAATGACTCAAAAACCACTTCTTAAAGGTACAAAAACCATTAAAAACATGTTTCGTGTGATAAAACCCATAAAATAATGTTTTATTTACTTTTAATAGAGATAAAATGACCCTATATTTAATTTTGAATTGTAGGAACTAACATCGCATCATTCAGAATGAATGTTTACCTGTTATGGCTATAAACGCGTTTTTAGTGTTTTAAAACCCTAAAACATGCATGGAATAGTAAAACACATAAAAATGACCACAATATTACATCGCATCATTAAGAAATCACAATTATATAATTTATGAAATATAGGAATAGCTTTTATTTCAAAGTCTTTGAAACTTTTTATTCATAAAATTTAAAGAACAATGCAAGATTCATTAAAAACAAATTAGAATATTTACATATATTATTTCAGTTTCATGTGTAGAATCCTATATTAAATATTTAATTTTATGATTTAAAACTATTTCTTCATATCTATTATTTATTTAATGTGAAACTTTCTTATATTTGATTAGAAACATAAAAAATGTTTGTGTAGTATTTTGAATATATTCTATGCTTTTTCATTTTGACATTTATAATTTTAAATATTCATTTCATCAGTTAAGGTGGTTTATGTCAAAGTTATGTAGAGGTTGACTATTCCAATCCATGAAATTTTTTATATGGAAGTTGTGTTGTTTCATATTTTCTATAATATGTAAAAATATTATCAAGTATTGTACAATATTTTTTAATAATTATGTTTATTTCAAATTTTTTTCTATTTTTGTTATTGTTGATGAGATGATGTGGTTATATTTAGTTCATGAAAATAAGTGGAGTCAGAAAGATATATCCAACCAAAACTTTTTATTTTATTAAAAACAAGGATCAAGCAAGACAAGAAAAAAAACTAACAAAAAATGTGTAGAAAAATAGAAAAAGTGCAAAGGAAAAAAGGGGGACTAAGGGGGGGAAAAAGTGCAGTACAAGGGCGTCGACCCACACAAAAATAAAGCCATCCGCTGGAAATGACCTGAGACCTGAAAAAACTAACAGGTTTTCATTCGTCTTAGCTTTAGCGGCCAGACAGTTAGCCACCGTATTACCCTCCTGCAATGTGTGTATAATGGACGTGTGACTATCCAGAAGCAACATCCATCTTCTAATCGAGTACTCAATGCTCTAAGGGATTGAGCCTTTTCCAGAAAAGTTCTTGATGATGATAAGTGAGTAAACCTCCACCTATTGGATTTTAATATCCCTTCATTTACAAAGGAGCAAACCAGTGAGTAAGGCTGGAGTCTCTTCTTGAAGAGAATCGACATTCCCAAAAAAAGCCAAGAAAGCCACCACCACAGATGTTTTTATTAACTATTTTATAAAAATACTGAAATATGTGATGTTTTTAGAAATTTCAACTAAATAAATTAAGTAAATATGTATAGAGACAGTTATTATTAACCACCATTAAACATATCTATGGTGGTTCATTACATTTCTTAATTTCTTCTCTAGGATATTTTTTTAAGAAACCACCAATGTATAAAAACGATATCACCACAACATACTCCAAAAATGATACATTAAAATCATCCATGAATATAAAAAAATACATTGATACATCAAAATATAATAATTAAAAAAAACTACAATGACACTGATAGGTTGTGTTTTAAATATCCAATATTCTATAAAAAACATAAGTTACAACCCTATTTTTTAGAGTGTAGTCTACTATACACATGAGCGACGTTAACATATCCCTAATAGAATGGAAATAAAAAGTTATTTATGATATAATTACTCCATAGGTATGAATATTTTATAAATCATATATATATATACATTATATCCATTAACAAACCCAGTTGTGAGTGGTGGTAATGGAAAATTTAATGTCATCGGTTCATAAGGTGGTAGTCTGTCGTATACATAAATGACGATTTAATAACACATTTGATGGATATATGATGGTTTTAGGCAATGAACATAACATAACAACATCTCAGTATATGGATGATGCTATGGATGTAATATAATAATTATTTAATACTAATTGATGGATGTGGAGGAAGAAAGAAAATAAAGACACTCATTGATGAACATTAACTCTTCTTCTAGTATCCTTTTAAATTGTTTCACAAAAAGACTTAGTATGATGAATATAGAACAGAAATAATTATTATAGAATGATAAAATAGAAATTTTGAATTGGTTTGGTCAGGTTGTTGGAGACCCAAATTTTTTTAACATTGTGAAAACTTCAGAAATGGAGGTGGCCTCTTATATGTGATGTGAGTGGCACACATGTAATTATTGAAAATAAAATGGTGTACCCACGATTTTCACATGCCAAAAGGGTCCAGAATAGTGTATTATAGAGAAATTGACATGATATGTTCTAAATATATCTTGAAAAATATATTTTATACATGTATTTATTTTATTTTAACTGTAACATTTTTAGTCTAACCCCTAGTAAATCTACTTTTACATTAACTATGATAAATGAATATTACTCTTCTCACTATTTATTTTGTTCAAAATTATGTTGATATAATTAGAAAAAATAAAATTTCACTATTCCAATTACATATTCCATTTTTAAAAATTCAATTCATGGAATTGATAAAATTAAAATAAAAATTAATCCCACAAATGCGACGATAAAGAAGGGATTCAAAGACAAAATGTTTGGAAGATAATAATGTTTTTATATCATAAATTTACTAGAGAATGTGTAAAATTTAATAAATTTAATTAATATATATATAATTGAACTAATTTTACATTTAATCCATGTAAAATATAATTTAAACTTTTAATATAATTTCAATGAAAATATAATTTTCAATTAAAATTAAATATTTTTCACTATTTGTCCAAAAGTGAAACATTTCTAAAAGATCCAAAAACAATCAGCCTAACATAAATCGTATTTTATTAATTGATAAATGAAGTTAATTTTAAAAAATAAATTATTCAGTATTTATAAAAAATAAATTTAATGTTTGAGCACAAAGATAGGCTAAATCATCTTTTTGAAAAAGTATAATTTTTCAATGAACATTTCCTTTTCTATTAAATGATTCTTATTTCATTTATAATCTATAGATATCCCTAATTTTTATTATTTAGTTACTATAATTCATTTACCAAATTTTAATGGTTTGGTTATTGTGGTATATTTTATAATGGTTCTCTTCGACTCAGTGTTGTGTGTTCCAAAATTTGTCAATGATATTTTATTAAATGAAATATAAATCTTGTGTTGTTTAAGAAAAGTTTTGGGAATCTCATACGGTACCTAAAATACATTATTTTAAAACCAGAGTGGTTAAGGTTGCCACATCAAATTTCCAATATCTCGATTGGTATGAAATGTCTAGAAAACAAAATACACTAATCTTTTCCCAGTTTTCATATGTTTCCATTTTTTATATTTATCCTAGTATTTTTATGAATGTTTTATCAATCCTGGTAATAAAAAATATTAAAAACATGACAACCCAAATTTCATTAATCATTTTGTTACATGATAATCCACAAATAAAAAATTGAATACTAACGGTCTAGTGTATTAGAAATTTTAGATATATAAATAAAAACACTAATCCAAAGTATTTATTATTTATTTAAACTCCATCAATTTCTCCTAGGTCTCATTTGTCTTTTAATACTTATTTTGATATCGAGGTGAATAAATATATAATAAATATGAGATATAAATAACTATAATGGAACATTAGGTGTAATCATGATAAATATAGGACAAAAAACACTATATCATAATAGAAAATATTAATAAAGAATCATCTCGTTAATAAGATGATGTCACAAGTCCATAGCCCCAATGGAATTTGAAAACAACATAAAAAATGAAAACCAATCACATAATTCAAGGATCACCAATAAGATATCCAAATATTATATTCTAGGATAACTATCAAGGAACCATACATAGTATGTCAACCTATAAAAATATTATCCAATACATTTGATCGCTATAAAAAATAACCTTTCAGAAGTACAAATTTTTTTATTCCATATAGACTATATATCATAAGAAATAATTTAATAAATATCCTATGGTTAATGAGAACATGTTACATGTGATAATTTATTGCATAAGAACATAAATATCAGAGCCATTAGAAATTTAAAAACCATGAGAAGGGACTCGGAGTTTCATACTTTGAAGTCCCCAGTCTAGTAATTAAAATAAAAATTATTTGAATTCCCTGGGATAAAAATTGGATGGGATACTCAAAAATAACGGTGTTTCATTAAAAAATTATTTTGGAAGAGTAATGATTAAAAAATTGATTATTGTTATGGGGTTAATGAGATGGAATATAATTATATCATTGATAGAACATTATTTGAATTGTAAAATAAAAAGAGGGGTGATATGTGTTATTGAGATTAGGAGTGAATGAAAAGGATTGTAGAGTTGGATAATTATATATATTTATGTTTATAATTTCTTTTTAATTTCTAAATATTGAACTCCATATTATGTGTTGTGAAAAATAGAAAACTATTTTAATATTTATTGTTTTATTTAATTTTTAGGTCCATTATGGAATGTTTTGTGACTTTCATTCATAAGATAACTGAAATCTAATCTTTAATTATACATTACGCTTATAAAAGTATCTCTTCAACATGAATAATATTTTAAAAACCTTAATATACAATATTGGCATTTGAAGGTTGTTTATTCTTTTGGCACTATTTTTTTACTATTCATAAAAAAATAATGTATTGGATAAATTTTTTAAAATTTCACCCAAACATATTTCTTACATGAATATTACAGATTTATTTTTTATTTTCTAAAAAAATTACAAATTATTGAGATTATTAATCTCTATCAAAATTACATATCTATCATGAATTTCTATTTTTAAATGTGAAAACATTATTTAATCACTATAAAGAATTGTATTTTTTTATAATATCATAAGTATTGATTAAATGTAAATTAATTTTATATAATACTTTTTAATTAACATTTATTTTTTTACTATCTTCTTTTTTATTTTCACTTTTATAATAGTTATATAATATTCACATTTCATTGGACACGTAACAATAATATCTCAATAGTTGAATTACCCATTTCAATTTACAAACACTCCACTATTCTCATACCTCATCATTTACTATATTACATGCAATTATTTTATTCTTCAACTAATTTTTTTCGTATTTATAACTCAATCATTTACTTTTATAGTTTTTATAGAAATTAAAGTCATCATTGGGGAAATAAATCCAATTGTGTTTTCATTTGAATTTTCACAATTAATTTTTGTTTCTGTACATTTATAATACCTTACAACATTAAAAATTATTATTTCTTGTTGTGAACTTTTACTATGAAATATAATATCCTTTATATGTGTTTCTATTATAAAAAATAATAAAAACACATTTTGAAATATAAGTTATTTTACTATGGAATAATTTTTATAACATTATATATTAGTTACAACATGTGTTTTGTATGCTAAAATATTATTAAATCAAGAAAAAAATTTATTTAAAAACATAATTTCATTTATGAAGTATTGGTCATTATAATTTATATTTCTTTTCAAACTCTATTGTAGTACATATCATAAATCCTCACTCAGTACAGAAATTAATGCACATGTATACCTTCATATTTTAAAATTAGTCACTTGACTAAATGATCAGGTCCACCAAACCACTACCACACCCTTGATGAAATGTCAGTTTATTGTTCATCTACATTGTATAAACTATTAAAATTTCAACAAACAGGGTTTATTAGTTTAGTTTTCAATCTATATCCTTTCACATGAATTTATTTATGAGTTCACAGGTCTTCCATAACTTTTATTAAAACATCATAGTTAGTCCCCTATACAAAAGATTTATTTATAAGAGATCAGTCCAACCTTTAATATTCATCATTAATTTTTTTCGATGAATGATACATGGATCATATTTATGTATTTGTCAACTCGAAGAAATATATCTTCATTTATTGGATAAATTTTATTGATGAGTCTTCTACAACATCATTTACATTACCAAATGGAATCATCATATATTTAATTAATCAATATCTATCCTCAATAATTGTCCTACCTGACATTATAAAATCAAAAAATAATAACTTGTAATTTTCGTTTAAATAAAATATGTGCATTTTATAGCTTATCATACCCAAAAATTGATCTCAAGTGAATTATTAATTATTTCCTTCAGTTATAATATAACAATAAAATGTGGAATACCTTACAAGATGAATATATGACATGTGATTTGGTGAATTAGAAGATTAAAAAAACAGAAGTAAATAAAAAATACATGAAGACTAAAATAACCATCATCATTATCTGACATAATGGTCATACTATCATTGATAAATATATAAAAACTACATTATATTAATATTGTAAAAATAGTTATAAAATAAATTAAAGAACACGATGAATGTCTTAAAATAATTATGGAAGGATATATAGTAAACTTTAAGATATATATTCATAAAATGTTTGTTCTGTCTATATGACTATTAAGAATATATGGTGGTTTGGATTATTTGGATTTTAGTAATATATCATTATTGGTAATAAATTATATTATATGTGTTTTCTAAATAATAAACTAATGATCCTTAAACAATAATTATCGAATTAGTATCTATAAATTGAAGGATTCACAATGTGATTTTTTTTAATAATTTATCAATGAAATCAATTAGTATAATACTTCATTTAAAGGATAATTATTTTTAAACATGGATATCAGGAAGCATCGCTACGATTTGATATTGACCAAGACTAAGTTTAACATCATCAATAGGGGTTGGATTGGGATTGTTTATGGTAAAACATCATGCTTTTGGAAACCACTTCATGGGTCGTGATTCACTAACTGACATGCACAATCTCTACCCTTACATATCTCATTATTATGTCTAATGGAGGGGTTTTATATGGTTTTTTATGAATAATTTATGATTATATCAACGTAGAATTATTATAAAATAAATCATATCTAAAATAAATATTATTTATTAGGTTCAGTTAGACATATTTTTATCTTTATTTAAATACTTCTAAATTATTTATAAAAATAAAATATTAGTTTTAATATCATTTGATTGATAAATTTAAATTTATAGATAATAAATGAATAATTTTATTTAAATATTATTTTAATTCTTTAATGTTGTAATGGGGAAATTTTCAAAAAACAAATCTGAAGCCTTTAATATATTCAACAAAATTAATTTAGTTGATCATTTTTAGGGTATGGTAGTAATGAAATGTATTATTTAAATGTATAAAAAATAGATTTAATTTCATGAAATGTTTAGAAATTTATATGAAATAAGAATAGGATAACATAATGATAAAAAAAATTGACATTTCTAAAAAAATGGTTTTATCTTTATGTTACGTCCTAACCCCATACCTCATAATGTACCCTGCATAGGATGGAAATCAGGGATGATAGAAAATGATATGATTATTATACATCCAATATGGTACTGGTTAATGACTATACCCAAATGTATATCAATCACATGCATCATAAGCATTTCCCTATGTAGTCTTTAAGGAGTAAGTGGTAATTTGATAAGAACCACTAACGAAAATCATGAATAGAGTAAATTGGAATTCCAAATACATGTAATTTCATAAATAAATTTATATAAAGGAAATCAAAAGTTCATATATAAATGTAGGAAGTAGGGAAATACTACAAACTCCAATAACTCTTTATAGCTACTCAACAACTACTATTAGCTAGTAATGTCTACTGTAACCAAAAACCAATACTTGATGACCAGAGAAATAGTTTATTTAAACATTGGATGATAATAACATGTATATTAAATTAGATACCATTTTAAGGTACTCATGTAATATGTGATATAATAATACTATATCCAAGTGAATAAAAAATCAAACTTAATCATCACTTAAACAGGTAAAACTAGTTTCACATCATTACTATAGCTATATCACATGAAACGTATAGAAATAAAACAATATATAAAAAATAATATATATATATGTGTGTGTGTGTGTGTGTGTGTGTGTGTTTGTGTATATATTTATATAAAGGTACCAAATTCCACTTCTCCACTAGTATATCACATTAATGCCCCTATAGCTTAATCCTCTTCACATCCCTCAAATAACCCATCATGCTCCATATGCAATAGTATCACTGCCATTAATACATCATTTCTAGCCTAAAATATCACCATTATTAATTATAACTAGTTACCAAGAGTATTAATAGAGGCTAATGGATTCAATGTAAATTAATTATACCATATTCCCATATATCCCATCCATGTAAATTCTTAAGAAGTTAGATTACCTATGAATATATATATTTATGTGTTAATCCTGATGTCAATATATTCCAAAAAATATTTCATATTAAAACAGTGAACCACCACATCCCTTTTAACAACACACACTATGTTTTATGAAAATTTATTTAGTGATACCGTTACACCTATACATAAAGAGGGTGTGTGTGGGAGAGGGAGAAGCCTTCCACTTGTTCCCTTTCAATCCTGGATTTTGTAGAAAACACCCCTAAATCGTTTGGGAGTTAGTTTCCAAAATAAAATGGATGGTGTGGGATATTAAATAATAAAATATGTAATAATATAATAGAAAAAATAAAAAATGTGATCTAAATTTTCTTAAAATCATATTCGGCTAATGTCACAAATAGCTCTAGCTACCACTACTAGTGAATAGATTTCAGACAACCATATAAGCATCATTTTCATTATTAATAAATTATTTAAGTAAGAGTTAATTAGTTTTCATTAATATTTACCATGATTGATATTGATATATTATTAATCCAATTACTAATAAAATTATTTAATCTCTTATATATATTCCCATCTATTACATCATCAACAATGTACACCACGAACCATAATCATTCATTTATTAGTTCATTTTTTATTTCATAGTCATTTATGTAATACATGAATCGATATAAGATAAAACATAAAGGATACACTTTATGTGAATAAAATCATCTAAATCACACATTTTAATTTGATCATGTAGAATAAAAATAGATTCAACCATCAGTCCATCATGTAAGAATTAAGAAATAATCATAAAAGATTAATTATATATCAATGATTAATCCTAACTATAAAATCTTCCTAACCACCCTAGTGACCTCACCATTGACTATTACATTAAAATATGATGCCATCAATGGAACATCCCATTACTATAGCATTGGATTCCATCCCATTTTTCATTAAACTAACCATCAATATAAATGTGGCATGAAAACCCATTACTCATCAAATCATTCCAAACACCCAAGGTTATTAATCAATCACAACAAGGATATAAATACCTAGATCATACACACATTTAAAATTTATAAATTCATTACAAAGTAAAAAAGGAATTAGATCCATAAAATTTTGGAATTCAAGCCTCCCACATTATAGAATTGGCTCATTCAACACCATGATCATATTCATTAATAAAAATATATTTTAATTAAATATTTAATTAAAATATTTATTATTTAATGGTATTAAGGAAAACAAAATACATGGAATAATTCTACTAATAGATAAAAATAATCATAAAATGATTCAAGCATTAATTACATATTTATTCAATCCTAAGACTAGATGTAATTATACTACTCAATCCTATTCCATTAAATATATAAAAACTTTATAATATATGTTTTTTATAGTTTCATAATATTCACTATTCTAAAAAACAATACTCAAAACATTTACGGACATAATTTATATTATCTTAATAAATATCAAGTGGCAGTATAAAAACATAAAAAATAAAAATACAAACCTATCCATTTTTTTACTTTTATAAATGAAAGATTAGTTATAATATTCATGTGATAATTATATTTCAAATTAAATTATAGATATGATTGAAAACAATTTTCATTATAATAAAAATCCAAAATAACCCTTAATCATGTGATAACATCAATGGTTATTTTAATATCCATATTTAATGAATTTTAAAAATTTAATCTATGACATGTCAATGAAGTAATAATTTAATTCTATAATTAAAGAAGAAATTTTTAATTGATGGAATGAAATTGACTCCAATGAATAAATAAAATAAGACTATGAAATGATTATTCTTCTCCTAAAAACACACATATTATTAAATGATCATTCTACATGTGGTTCATATGTGTGATTGTTATAATTTTAAGGTCAATAATAACTATTATATAATGAAATAAATAATTATTAATTCACAATTTTATATAGAAAAAATGAAATGTAACATATCTCATACTGGGAAGAGTAGCGTACTGTTCACCGGGTATGAATAGATAATTGAAAAACAACCACTACACAAAGAAATGATACCAAAACTTGGTGAGACACCACTAGAACCTATTAATCAAAAAAAACATTAAAACAATATCTAAATTTAACCAAATAATAGATTAATCCAAAAAAAGTATTTATATAAGTAAATAATAAGAGGTTAATTGAGATGAGGGAATAAAGTGAAAGATTCCAAGATAAATAAAAATAAACCATCGATCCAATATGATTAGACTAATCATGAAATAACTGGGATTTAGAGGGAGGCGCAGGGTGAATCTATTGCTCAAGAGAATAAGAATAAATTTATCCAAGGGAGATGATTCCTTATATTAGTAAAGTGACCACATAATCCTTGAAAATGGTATACTGAAGAAAAAAATGATAGTGGTTCCTCATTCAATGTGAGACCTTGTTTTTGAGGAATTGGAACCTCAGGTATCATCTTCATTTAAAAATATTTGAAAGACTTTTTGGAAACCAAAATTTCCTCCACTATTATTTAGTTCCAAACCCCAATCCATGTTACCTATACAACAACAAAAATTACAGTGCCTTGAGCCTTACACATTACGTTTTTGATAGTGTGACTCACTGAGTATAACTCCCATCTTACCTTCCTCAACAAGGGATCTTGGATGTTTTTTATATTCCTTGAATCTCTTAAGTGTATCCTAAAGTGGTAATTCATTTTAAAATGGATGAAAATATATTTCAATTGTTGTGGTTTACACCAGCACTAAACAGCCAACTTCATAGCCTAACTCAAATGCTCCATAAAAATATGTCATACCCCTACACAAGCCTTGATGAAATTTAAAAAATTCCAATACCAACCCCATAAAAAGGTTTTGGTGTACATTGTAATGTACAACACACATTTATAACTATAAAAACAATAAAATCCATTCATTTTAGTATGTTTTATTTAAATAAATTGAATCACATTGAAGACATGAAGTCCATCTAACCCCAATTCTAAATGAATTGTGATGTATTATAAAGTTATAAATTAATGGTTAAACTAGAATGTCTGAGTCAAACGAACTAAATATTGAAAATTATTTGTAAAAAAACTTATAAAATAAATTCACTTGATATGAATGAATTATAAATAACAATTGAAGTTATTTGAATGAAAAATGAAACATCATTAAGAAAAAATATTTTCTTTCATAATATTTTTTATTAATAAACTAAATTAGTCAATATTGTTGCTTTAAATTAGTGAACTTTATATATTATTTATTTAATCAAATTTTTTAACATTCAAATAATATTTTTACTGTCAAACCCTATCCTCAGATACTTCTTCCTTTTATTTATACCTCGATGTTGGATCTTTTGGTTGAGGTTCAGCTTGGGTGTCCAACAAAAGTCCGTGCAGTTTTTTGGTATTGGTTTTCTTCTAAAACTACTCTTGGTTATTGAGATTGTTTTGGGATGAAAGTTGCATGTTGGATAGTTTATGGTGTTGTGAGTGTCTCTATGTTGTGTTTAAAACATTCAAGGATCATTGGGTGAGCTTCAATAGTTTTTTGGGTGAAAATTGGGGGTTTCAGCAAATTTTGGGGGTTTCACAATTTGAGCACAGCCATCCCAAACAATGAAACCTAACCATGCAAGGTTGCAGTGTTTTCTAGTATCTCCCACACGGTTTGCGCACAGTATGGAAAACTGTGCAGCAAAACCGTGTAGCAACTTGCGGGCATTATAACATTTGACGCAGAGCTCCGATCTGGGTGATTCCACCTCCAAAATGAATCTCTATATGTTGGGAATTGATAAGAGGATCCTCCACCTCCTTCTTGCATCTATTTGGGGAGATTTTTAGGCAATTTCCCAAGAATATTTTGTGATTATTCATGTTTCCTTTACCGAATCTCCTCTCCTTCTCTTCCCCTCTTTCTATCTTGGGATTTCATTGGGGTTTCCTCCCTTGGTAGAAACCTAGGGTTAGGGTTTGAAAATGTGGTATTTTTTTCCTGTGGCTATGGTGTTCAGATGGTCTTTGGGGCTTATAAATCTCTTACCTTTAACTTTTATTTCATTCACACAAAGTTGAGGTAGGTGTTTCCATGGTTTTCATTTCCATTGTAAACCATTCATGCTTGAACACTTTGGATTAATTTCTAAACAAGACTTGCAACTCCTTAAGAATTATAGTTAACTTATTGTGTTGTTTTTATATTGGTTACAATTGTTAAAAATGGTGTTTAAAAGGATTCCTTGATTATGTCTATGTGTGGTGCCCTGGAAGTGTTTGATAAAATAACTAATGTTTTATAAAAAGGAAATTGAGACCTTGTTGTATTATTTGAACTTCGTTTTATATATATTATTGGTTGAAACATGAATTGGAGCATTAAATGTGATTTTCTATCCTTTTTATGGCTTTATTATTTATGGTGAAATGTTTTGGAAAAGTCCTTTGGGTTTTTGAAATATTTATGAGAAATGTTGCAATTGTGTTGGTTTAAAAGGAAGTCGTATTTTTTGGAAAATATATTTGGGTACTCTTATGGAACTTTAGAGGGTTTAATTGGATGTTCGCACATCCATGGGTGCACTAGGTGCACACATGGGAGGGAATTTAAGTGAAAATGACACATTAAAATGATGTTACACATGAACCTTGATTTATCAAATGTTGGCTCTTCACTCTCCCATTAACATACTTCTAAAATAGATCTTGATTTTTAAATAGTGTATTGGTATTTAATGTGGATTTAAATTTATTTTTTTTTTCTTATAAATTTGAAACTTGCAGCATTTTGGAACATATTTGGTTTCAAATGGTTTAATGGACTGTTTGTCTTTGTATACATGGAAATGGTCTTAGAAATGATTGGGAACTGCTTTGGTAAATGTATTTGGGTGTGTAAAATTGGGGGCTCATTTGGCATTGAACGTTTAATGTTGATGTTCTGTGATGATTTTAGAATATAATGTGATTCAAAAAATGTGAATGCTCGGTGGGAAACTACAATAATTTTATGAAATGGATTGAATGTTTAATGGTGTGACGGCCTAGTTGGAACATTTTTTATATGAAATGATCGAATATGTATTTTTTGGGAGCTCCAATCTAGGGTAACATTTTATGGGTGAACGTATTGGAAGCGTCCATATTAGGGGTAGGCAAGTGTGGTGAGATGAGTCACACATGCAAGGTAATTCCTACTGACATAGTATTATTATCACCACCATGGGTTCTTGGGCATCTTTTTGATGATCGAGTGATGTTTTCTGATCAACCCCTATTAGACAGGTTGGTACCACCTAGATTTTGTTATGATAGGTGGGTTTTTCCACTGTATTGGTCGGTTTGGATGGCCAGTTGGTTATAGACATAGGAGCTTCACCATACGCTGGTAGGTGGTTTCGAAACAGAGTATATCCAGGGGTCATATTGGGATGTTTAGGGTCACCCATGGTTACTATATGTATTTCTTGTTTACATTATGCTACATTGAATGTTCGTTTTTTGAGTTTATTTATTTGTAGCATAGACAAGGTTTTGTTGAATTGTTTTTTATTTAAAATGAAAAGTATATTTCGAATGTGGAAACATGGTGTGCATAGTTTGGAAAAAGGGAATGAAAATAATTTATTTTAAAAAAGAATGAAAACCTATATTTTATAGCCATATTTTCAAACTACTATTAATGGATTGTTTTGGGAAAGGAAACACATGGAATCTTTGGTGACTTCCAACTAAGCTTTCTTGCTTATACCCTACTTGTACCATTTAGTGTTGGTAGTCCCGAACTGTTTTGCAGGTTTAGATTTCGTTTAGGTTTTTCTAGTTTGAGTATCTCTTGGAAAAGGGTTGTCTTATTGTTGGAGGTGACAAATATGTCACATGGAGATCATTATAGTAGCTGGTTGTTTTATTTTATTGTATCATATGGTTCTTTTAGTGTTAGTTTTATTTAGTTGTTTTCGTATTGGACCATATTGTTATTTTATTTAGATTCAGTTGTGGGTTTCTATATTTAATTTTCAATGTTGTAATTTATTATCATATTATTATTGGGATAAATCATTCCCTCTTGTTTTTTTGATGCTCGACACTTGTTGCCAGCCCGTGGGGATCGGGAACGCCCTTCGGGCCATGTCGCAGACCGGGTTGGGTGTTGGGTCAGATTGTATACCAGCTTGGTTCGTAAAAAATGGTATCAGAGGTGGTTATTGTTATTTGAGGTATCTGGTATATGTATACTAGAACTGTCGGCACTTGGGAGATAGGTGTGAGAAGGGCATCATGAACCCTTGCATGTTTCGAACCTCATGTCACCAGGGGTAGTTTGGGATTTGAGTCTTTTGGTTTGGGTTGTCTTGGATTGGGGGATGACAATGGAGGTGAACTGATGTCAGGTTGTATCCTCACATGGGGTGGTGACCCTTGTGGATCCTATGTGCCTAGATCAAGGTCCACTTTGTGTTATGCCTTACATAGGGCATGGCTCACCACCGTGTTTCCTTGTTAGGCATACACACTAGTTCCTCTTTCTGGTAGATTGTTGTTGGCTGTGTTTTGATTTGATTTCGGTTCAAGATAGTGTGTTTAAAATGAGAGTTTATTTTCTAATGGAAAATAATATTAATGAACGTTCATTCTATAAAGTGGTTTTAAATTGGTAAAGTTGGTTTTAAAAAATTTAACGTGTTTTGTGTTTAATAAAGTGAATGGAATGTGGCCCTTGGTATTTCATATGCACATTGACATGTGTGAGGGTATATGTGGGAAGTTCATATTAGCACAAGGTATTGGAGATATATTTACACACATTTAATGTTTCCTAAGATACCATGGGTTGGGTGTTTGAGTTAAAGGTTTGGTATAATTTTTTAAATAGGATTTTAATGAGAAAATGATTTCATAAATTTTTTTATTGAAAAATGGGTTTTCTGTTTTTGGGAATTAGCCTCCGAATAAAAGATATTTGAGTCTTAAAATGAAAATGATGATTTTTTTAAATATAATATTAGGTTAGTGTTTGTTTTTACTTTGATTTGGAGGTTGTTGGTTATGGATTGAGTTGTTCCTCTTTGTTTGTGCCTCAGTTTATAGTGGATTTGTTATGCGATTTTCATGTAGTTATGAAAATGCCTTCTAGAAAGGTCCCCAATTTTTTTAATGAGTTATGTCAGTTTCATTTTCTTCCACATGTTTTGCATGTTTTATATGGTGATTGATATTTTCTGGAGGATGTGCAGCGGGTTGTAGATGTCGCACGTGTTTTTATGTTTCTGCGAACTCCCGATTCTGATAGATTTTTCAGAATTTAAATGTTGTTTGAGGCTCTATTCTTGCACTAGAGGGGGTTGGTTTCCCTATCATAAATTTAAGGTGAGATGTCATAGGAGGCATTTAAGGCTACTTTCATCCAACAGTTCATACATGAGGAGGTGAAGTAGAGGAAGGTGGCAGAGCTGTAGGATGTTCAGTAGGGATAGCGATCAGTAAAGTCTTATGTTGATCAATTCAGAAAGCTTGTTCCATTTTCACTGTAAGTATCCTTAGAAGATCATATTAAGGCCCATGTCTTTGTCTGGGGTCATAATCCTGAAATTGATGAGAAAGTTCTATCATCAAATGAAACCTATTTCTAGATGTTGGTGGATGAGGCATTCATGGCTGAATTCATTTTTAGGGTACAGTCGGTGGTAGTGGGTTCTCATTAAGGTTCCTCATCTAGCAAGTAGGATGTGAAAGGGTAATTGGTTTGCGAAAAAAACCCTTTGTAGGCTCTGGATTCCAGTTATTCATATAGTTTTCTATTATGTTTCCAATGCGGACGATCTGGTCACTCAAATCCATCTTGTTGTATTCCACCGATGTCGTGTCGCTGTTATGGCCATTGGGGTCATTTGAATAAGTTTATTAGGGGGTGTTGTCTGAGAAGGAATTCCTTATCGGAGGATGTGTTGCCTATCTTTGAGGAAAGAGATGCTTCAGCCATCAGAGCCCCAACCACAGGTCTTGGGGTGAAGCTCGCACATAGTCAAGAGTGACAGGGGGTGTGAATCCCAACATAATTTTTTTCTATGTTGGGATAGAAATGTTAAACATATCATTTTTCATGTTACCTTGATTTTTTCAGTTAACCTTTTGTTGTAATTGTTCAATGAACTAGATCTCTTGTAACCCAAATAGTTAAGTCAATATGAATGTGACCCTTAAAAATTTTCATTCTCCGTTGAGCATGTCTTGACATTGTGTAGGCCGGTTGCAGTTTTAACATCTCCTTATTCTTGTTTTATTTTTTTTGTATCATATGGTTATTTTAGTGTACGTTTTATTTAGTTGTATTCGTATTGTACCAGATTTATATTTTATTGATATTTAGTTGTGGGTAACTCTGTTTCATTTTCAATGTTGTATTTTATTATAATATTATTGTTGTGATAAATCATTCCCTCTTGTTTTTCTTGATGCTCGACACTTGTTTCCAGACCATGGGGATTGGGAATTCCCTTCGGGCCATGTCGCAGACTAGGTTGCATGTTGGGTCATATGGTATCCCAGCTTGGTTCGTGACAAAATGGTATCAGAGCAGGTTATTGTTATTTGAGGTGTCTGATAGATGGATATTAGGACTGTCGGGACTTTGGAGGTAGGTGTGAGAAGGGAGTCATAAACCCTTTCTCTTTTCGAACCCTGGGTCTCCAGGGGTAGTCAGGGATTTGAGTCTTCTATTTTGGGAAGTCTTGGATCAAATTATTACAATGGAGGTGAACTGATGTCATCTTGTGGCCTCACATGGGGTGGTGACCCTTGTGGAGCCTATGTTCCTAGTTCAAGGTCCTCTTTGTGTTATTCCTTACATGGGGCATCACACACCACCATGTTGCCTAGTTAGGAATAGACACAAGTTCATATTTCCATTAGATTGTTGTAGGATGTGTTTTGATTTGATTTTGGTTCATGTGAGTGTGTTGAAAATAAGAGTGTGTTTTTAAATGGAAAATGATTTAAATGAACATATATTCTATTATGTGGTTTTAAATTGGTAAAGTTGGTTTTGATGCATTGAAGGTGTTTTGTGTTTAATAATGTGAATGGAATGTGGCGCTTGGTATTTCTTATGAACATTGACATGGTTGTAGGTATATGTGCGAAGTGCGTATTGGCACAAGGTATTGGAGATGGATTGACATGCATGTAATGGTTCATAAGATACCATGGGTTGGGTGTATGTGTAAAAGGGTTGGTATAAATTTCCTAAAGAAGATTTTATTGAGAAAATGATTTTAGAAATTTGTTTTTTTATTAAAAAATGTGTTTTTGGTATTTGGGAATTAGCCTCAGAAGAAGGAATTTTTGAGTTTTAAAATTAAAATGATGGTTTTTCAAAAAGAATATTTGGTTGGTGATAGTTTTTAATATGCTTATATGGTAGTTGGTTTTGGTATGATTTTTTTCTCTTTGTTTGTGCCTCAATTTGATATTGGATTTGGTATGCAATTTTCATGTTGTTCAAAAAATTCCACCTAGAAAGGTCCCCAATGTTCTTAATGAGTTATTCCTGGGTCCTTTTCCTCCATATGTTTTGCCTATTTTATATGGTGATTGATCTTTTTTTGAGGTTGTGTAGTGGGTTGAGGATGTCGAGCGTGTTTTTAAGTCATTGGGAATTCCTGATACTATTAGATTTTGCACAATTTTAAGGTAGTTTGAGGCTCCAGTATTTCACTAGTGGGGGTTGGATTTCCAATCATAAATGGATGTTGAGATGTCATATGAGGTGTTTAAGGCTACATTCATCCAATGTTTCATACCGAAGGAGGTGAAGTAGAGGATGGTGGCAGAGCTATAGGGTGTTTAGTAGGGCTAGTGATATGTAAAGTCTTATTTTTAGCATTTCAGAAAGCTGGTTCCATTCTATTTGTAAGTAGCATCATAAGATCAGATGAAGGCCCCTCTATTTGTTTCGGGTCTTCATCCTAATATTGATGAGAATGTTCTCTCATCTAATGAAACAAATTTTGAGAAATTAGTGGATGAGGAATTCATGGATGAATTCATTTTTAGGGTGCAGCATGTGGTTGGGGGTTCAAATTAAGGTTCTTCATCTGGAAAGTAGGGTGTTCCAGGGGAACTAGTTTATGAAAAAAATCATTTTTTGGCTCTTGCTTCCAGTTATTCGGACTATTTTATTTTATGTTTCCAGTGCGGCCTATTTGGTCACTCAAAGTTATCTTGTTGTATTCCTCCGAAGTCGTGTTGATGCTACGGCCATTGGGATCATTTGAATAAGTTCTGTATGGGGTGTTGTCTGAAAATAAAGTCTTGATTGAAGGATGTGTTGCCTATCTATGAGGAAGGAGATGCTTCAGCCATCAGAGCCCCAACCACAGGTATTGGGGTGGATATCGCACATAGTAAAGAGTGACCATGTGTGTAAAACTCAAACTAGTTTTTTTTGTGTTGGGATGGAAATGTTTAACATCTCCTTGTTCTTGTTGCCTTGATTTTGTAAGATAACATTTTGTGGTAATGGTGCAATGAACTAGATCTCTTGTAACCCAAATATTTTAGTCAATATGAATGTGGCCCATGAAAATTTTCATTCTCCATTGAGTGTGTCTTGATTTTTTATAGGCCAGTTGTGGTTTTAACATTTATCAATGCTCATTTGGAGATCCTTGTGTTTTTTAGAATTGGATTATTGTGGGTTCGGTTTTTTTGGTAGGTTCCCTATTTTAGTGGTGGTACTGTCCAACATAGATGTGTAAGTTCTTGTTTTCCCTCAGTGGAGGTTTTTGGTTTCTGGAGGATTGCGAGATTTTTATATGTGGAGCATGGTTACCGCACAGTTACCACACGGCTAATCGAAATCATGTGGCTCTAGCCAGGCAGACAGAACCAACTACATGATCAGTGCATGACCATGCGGTAGGTCTTATAACCACGTGGGTTTCTGTCATTTTTGGGAAGATGTGTTGGCACGATTGGCAGACAGTTTTGAATCTGTGCGGCCAAGTAGTGCAGGGTGCCCCATTCTTCCAGTAGCTCACGCATGGTTGGCACAGGATTTAGAATATGGTGAGGCCGCATCATGAATGCAGTCCAAAAATTTAAAATATTGAAACAACTCGTCCAGGTTGCAGTGAGGGTGTTGTTTGGGGTTTAAATGTTGTTCGTATAAGATGAGTTCTTGTGGTGGGGAGAACCCTCTACTATTCTCCCCACATTCTCATTCATGTTTTGTGGTTTCTTCTTGATCGTTTGAGTGTGACTTGTGGATTGAATAGTCACCCAGTGGTACATGTTATCTTATTATTAATTGTTCACGGTTTTGAGTTTTGGTTACATTTTGGCTGGGTGACATTCTAGGGGCAGAAAGTGTTCGTGGTGCGGATAATTGTCACACCCCGACCTTGGATAATCTTTCCTTTTATTTATTTCTTGATGTTGGAACTTTTGGATGAGGTTCAACATGGGTGTCCAACAAAATTCATTGAATTTTTGTGGTATTGGTTTTCTTTTAAGCCTATTCATGTTTGTTGAAAATGTTGTGGGATGAAAGTGGCATGATGGAGAGTATATGATGTCATCGGTGTCTCCATATAGTTTTTGAAACATTCAAGGATCATTAGGTGAACTTCCCTAGTGTTTGGGGTGTAAATTTTCGTGTTTTGGAAAATTTTTTGGGTTTCATGGTTTCAGAACAACCTTCAAAAACCCTACAACCTACCGATGCGAATTTTAGGAGTCTTCCAGTATCCCTCACACATTTTGCGCACGGTTTGACAAACCGTGTAGAAAAACCGTGTAGCAAATTTCCGGCTTTATCACATTTGATGTGGAGCTCTGATTTGCGTGATTACACCTCCAAAATGAATCAGTATCTATTGGGAATCTACCAAAGGATCCTCCCCCTCTTTCTTGCTATGATTTGGGGCGATTTTGGGGTGATTTCTCAATAAAGGTTTGGGATTCTTCTTATTTCCTTTACAGAATCTCCTATCCTTCTCTTCCACTTTTTGTTTGTTGGGTTTTTTTGGGATTCTAACCTTGGACTATACCTAGGGTTCGTATTGGCTAATTTGGTTTGTTTTTCTTATTGCTGGGGTTTTTGGATGGTCTATTTGGCTTAGATTTCTCTTCAATTGAAGTGTCATCGCATTCACACACCGTTGAGGTAAGTGTTTCCATGATTTTCCTTTCCAATGAAATTTATTGATGATTGAACAAGTTGGATTAATTTTTAAACATGATTCACACCTCCATAAGTATTATAGATAACTTATTGTGTTGTTTTTATGTTGGTTACAATTGTGAAAAATGTCTTCTAAAAGGATTCCTTGATTATGTCTATTTGTGGTGCCTTGGAAGTGTTTGATAAAATTCCTCTTGTTTTATAAAAATAAAATTGAGCCCTTGATGTATTTTATTAACATGGTTTTATATATTTTATTGGTTGAAACAAGAATTGTATCATTGAAGGTGATTTGGGAACTTATTTATGGCTTCATTATTTATGGTGAAATGTTTTTGAAAAGTCCTTCGGGTTTTTGAAATTATTATGAGAGATGTCGCAATTGTATTGGTTTAAAGGGAAGTAGTATTTATAGAAAAAAATTTGGGTATTCTTATGGATCTTCAAAGGGTTTAATAGGATTTTTGCACTTCCATGGGTGCACTAGGTGCACACATGGGTGGGAATTCAAGTGAAAATTGAATTTAAAAAGGATGTTACACATGAACCATGATTTATCAAATGTTGTCTCTTCTCTCTCCCATTATCATAATTCTAAAATGTATCTTGATTTCTAAAAAGTGTATTAGTATTTATCGTGGACTTAAATTGATTTTTTATATAAATTTGATGCTTCGGGAATTTTATCACATTTTTGTTTCAAATGTTGTAATGGTCCGTTTGTCTATGTATACATAGAAATGGTTTTAGAAATGATTTGAAAATTCTTTGGTAAAATTATTTTGGAATGTAATATTGAAGGAACATTTGTCATTGTACTTTTAATGGTTATGTTTTGTGTTGAATTTGTAAAATAATGTTATTCGGAAAATGTGAATGCCCGGTGGGCAGCTTTGAACCTTTTATGAACTGGTTTGAATGTTAAATGGTGTGACGACCTAGTTGGCACTTTGTTGATATCAAGTGATCGAATACGTATTTGGGGGGTGATCCTATCTAGGGTAACCCTATATGGGTGAATTTATTGGAAGAATCCATGTTTGTGGTGGGCAAGTGCGGTGAGATGAGTCAGACGTGCAAGGGCTCTTCTACTAACACAGTATTATTATCAACACAATGGGTTCCTAGGCGTCTTTTAGATGATAGAGTGACAGTTTCTAATCAACCCCGATTAGCTGAGTTGGTACCCCCTGAATTTTGTTAGGCTAGGAGGGCTTTTCCACTGGATTGGTCAGTTAGGGAGGCCAGTTGGGTATAGACTTATAAGCTTCACCATACGCCGATAGATGGTTCTAAAACGTAGTATAACCAAGGGTCTTCTATGGATATTTAGGATCTCCCAAGGTTAATATCTGTATTTCTTGTTTACTTTCTACAACATTGACATATCATATGTTTAGTTTATTTATTTTCTACATAGACCTGGTGTTGTTGATTTGGTTTTTTTATTTAAAATTAAAATATTGTTTTGAATGTGAAAACATGGTGTGCATAGTTTGGAAAAAGCGAAAGAATTTTTTTTTATTTTTATAGTTAAAGAAAACCTATTTTTCTAGACATATATTCAATCTAGTATTAAAGTATTGTTTTGGGAAAGGAATTACATGGACTATTTGGTGATGGCCTACTGAGCTGTCTAGATAACATCCTACTTGTACCATTCGGTGTCAGTAGACCCGAACTGTTTTGAAGGTTCAGATTTTTTTCAGGTTTTTCTAGTTCGAGTATCTCCTAGATATGGGTGGTCTTATGGTTGGAGGTGACAAAGAGGTCACATGGAGATCGTTCTAGTAGCTTGTTGTTTTATTTTTTTGAATCTTATTGTTCTTTTAGTGTTAGTTTTATTTAGTTGTATTCATATTGGTCAAGATTGTTATTTTATTAAGATTTAGTTGTGGTTATCTCTGTTGAATTTTCAATTTTGTATTTTGTTATCATATTATTATTGGGATAAATCCTTCACTCATGTTTTTTTATGCCCGACCATTGTTTCAAGCATGTGGGGATCTGGAACGTCCTTCGGGGCATGTTGCGGACCGGGTTGGGTGTTGGGTCAGATGGCATCCCAGCTTGGTTAACAACATAATGGTATTAGAGCAGGTTATTTTTATTTGAGGTGTCTGGTTAATGGATGTTAGGAATGTCAGGAATTAGGAGGAATGTATGAGATGGTCATCATGAACCCTTTCTTGTTTCAAACCTCGAGTCACCAGGCGTAGTACAGGATTTGAGTCTTTTGTTTTGGGTTGTCTTGGATTGAGGGATGACAATAGCGGCGAACCGATGTCATGTTGCGACCTAACATGGGGTGGTGACCCTTGTGGAGCCTATGTGCCCTTTTCAAGGTACTCTTTGTTTTATGCCTTAATTATACCATGGCTCACCACCTTGTTTCCTGGTTAGTCATAAACACTAGTTCCTCTTTCTGGTAGATTGTTGTTGGCTGTATTTTGATTTGATTTTGCTTCATGTGACTTTGTAGAAAATGAGAGTGTATTTTCAAATGAAAAATTATTTAAATTAACATACATTATATAAAGTGATTTTAAATTGGTAAAGTGGGTTTTGAAACATTGAAGGTGTTTTTTGTTTGAGATTGTGAATGGAATGTGGCCCTTGGTATTTCTTATGCACATTGACATGTATGTGGGTATATGTGGGAAGTGTGTATTGGCACAAGGTATTGGGGATGTATTGACACACATGTAATGGTTCATATGATACCATGGGATGAGTTTTTGAGTTAAAGGTTTGGTATAATTTTCCTAAAGAGGATTTTAATGAGAAAATGATTTCAGAAATTTGTTTTTTATTGAATAATGGTTTTTTTTTGTATTTGGGAATTATCCTCAGAAGAAGGTAGTTTGGAGTTTTAAAAGGAAAATGACGGTTTCTGAAAGAGAATATTAAGTTGGTGTTTGTTTTTAATTTTCTTATGAGGAAGTTGGTTTTGGTTTGAGGTGTTTTTCTTTGTTTGTGCCTCAGTTTGATATTGGATTTGATATTATATTTTCATGTTTTTCAGAATTTCCCGCCCCGGAAGGTCCCCAAATTTCGTAATGAGTTATGTCTGGGTTCTTTTCCTCTACATGTTTTGCGTGTTTTATATGGTGAATGATATTTTCTTGAGGTTATGTAGTGGGTTGAGGAAGTCGAGTGTGTTTTAAAGTCATTGGGAACTCCCGATACTCTTAGAGTTTTCACAATTCAAAGGTTTTTTCAGGCTCCAGTCATGCACAAACGGGGGTTGGTTTACCCATCATAAATGGAAGGTGAGATGTCCTAAGAGGTGATTAAGGATACTTTCATCCAATAGTTTATACCGAAGGAGGTGAATTAGAGGAAGGTGGCAGAGCTGTAGGATGTTTAGTAGGGCTAATGATCCGTAATGTCTTTTGTTGAGAATTTTAGAAAGCTAGTCTAATTATATTTTTACGTAGGATCAGGGGATCAGATGAAGGCCCATCTCGTTGTTCGAGGCCTTTATCCTGACATTGATGAGAAATTTATCTCATCCAATGAAACCAATTTAGAGAAGTTGCTGGATGAGGTATTCATGGATGAATTTTTTTTCAGAGTGTAGTCGGTGCAAGTGGGTTCTCATTAAGGTTCCTCATCTAGCGAGTAGGGTGTGCCAGGTGAACTCATTTCTAAAAGACATCCGCTGTTGCCTATGGCTTCCAGTTCTCCATACAATTTTCTTGTATGTTTCTAGTGCGGACGATTTGGTGACTCGAAGCCATGTTGTTTTATTCCTCTGAAGACTTGTTGCTGCTATGACCATAGGGTTCATTTGAATATGTTCTGTAGGGGGTGTTGTCTAAAATGGAAGTCTTGATCGGAGGATGTGTTTCCTGATTGTGAGTCAGACGATGCTTCAGCCATCAAATCCCCAACCACATGTCATGGGGTGAAGCGCACACACTGTTATAAGTGACAGGGGTGTGAGAGCCAACAATGTTTTTTTCTGTGTTGGGATGGAAATGTTTAACATCTCCTTGTTCTTGTTGCATTGATTTTGTATGTTAACCTTAAATGGTAATGGCGTGATGATCTAGATCTCTAGTAACCTAAATAGTTGATACAATATGAATATGAACCTTGAAAATTTTCTTTCTCCATTGATTTTGTGTTGACTTTGTCTAGGACAGTTGCGATTTTAACATTAAGAAATGCTCTTTTGAAGATGCTTTAGTGTTGTAGAATTGGTTTATTGTGGGTTCTGTTTGTTTGGGAGGTTCCCTATTTTAGGGGTGTTATTTTCCAACATGGATGTGGAAGTTTAGGTTTGACCTCGGTTGAGGTTTTTTGTTTCTGGAGTTTTGCAAGATTTTTACATGTAGAGCATGGTTACCACACGGTTACCGCATGGCTAATTGAAATCGTGTGGCCCTAGCCTGGTGGATAGAACCAACTACACAACCAGTGCATGACCATGCAGTAGGTCTTATATCCGCTTGGATTTCTGTCATTTTTTGGGAAGAGGGGTTGGCACGGTTGGCACACGATTTTGAAACAGTGCGGCCAAGCGGTATAGGGTGCCCCATTCTTCCAGTATCTCGCACACATTTGGGGCATGATTTGGAAAATGGTGATACCAAACCATGAAACCTGACAAAAAATTTAAAATATCGAAACCACTCGACCATGTTGTAGTGAAGGTGTTGTTTGGGGTTTAAATGTCGTTCATATTAGTTGAGTTCTTGTGGTGGGGAGAACCCTCTACTGTTCTCCCTTAATTCTCATTCATGTTTTGTGGTTTCTTCTTAATTATTCGAATGTGACTTGTATAGTGAATATTCACCATGTGGTACATGTTCTCTAAGTATTAATTGAACATGTATTCGTGTTTTTGTTATCTTTTTGTTGGGTGACTTTTGGGGGGTAGAAAGTGTCTGTGGTGAGATGAATTGTCACACCTCGACCTCGGATACTCATTATTTTTATTTATTTCAAGATGTTGGAACATTTGGTTCAGGTTTGGCTTGGGTGTCCAAAAAAAGTCCTTAAATTTTTTTGGTATCGGTTTTCATCAAAAACCTATTTTTTTTATTGAGAATGTTGTGGGATGAGAGCGGCATGTTTGACTGTTTGTGATGTCACGGGTGTCTCCATATTGTGTTTAAAATATTCATGAATCATTGGGTGTACATCCCAAGTGTTTGCGTTGTAAATTTTGGGAATTTGGCCAATTTTTGGGGTTCCACGGTTTGAGCAAGGCCATCCAAAACCATGAAATCAAACCATGTGATGTTGCAGGAGTTTTTCAGTAGCCCTCACACGGTTTTCATATGGTTTGACAAACCCTACAGCAAAACCGTATAGAAACTTGCAGGCTTTATAACTTTTGACACATAGCTCTGATTTGGGTAATTCCACGTCCAATATGAAGAAATAGTTTTTGGGCACCTACCAGATGATCCTCCCCCTACTTGGTTAAATATGTGGCTATTTTGGGGAGAATTTTCAAGAAGGGTTGGTGATTTTTCATGTTTCCTTAATCGAATCTCCTCTCCTTCTCTTCCCCTCTTTGTTTCTTGGGTTTTCATTGGGATTTCCTCTTTTAGTCGAAACATAGGGTAAGGGATGGATAATGTGGTATGTTTTTCCTGAGGCTAGGGTGTGCCGATGGTCCATGGGGCTTAGATATATCATCCCTTGAAGTTTCAATGCATTCACACACCGTTGAGGTAAGTGTTTCCATGATTTTTATTTCCATTGCAATCCATTGATGCTTTAAAACATTGGATTAATTTTTAAACATTATTCTCACCTCATGAAGTATTATATTTAACTTATTGTGTTGTTTTAATGTTGGCTAAAATTGTTAAAAATGGCGTTTAAATGGATTCCATGATTATGTCTATGTGTGGCGCCTTTGAAGTGTTTGATAAAATTTCTTTTGTTTTATAAAAAGGAAATTGAGTTCTAGTTATATTGTTTGAACATTGTTTTATATATTTTTTCAGTTAAAACATGAATTGGAGCATTGAAGGTGATTTCGGAGCCTATTTATGGCTTTATTATTTATGGAGAAATGTTTTCGAAAGTCCTTCGGGTTTTTGAAATGGTTATGAGAGATGTTGAAATTGTTTTCGTATAAGGGAAGTCATATTTATGGAAAAATGTATTTGGGTATTCTTATGGAACATAAAAGGGTTTAATTGGATGTTCTCACAACCATGAGTGCACTAGGTGCACACCTGGGTGGGCATTCAAGTGAAAATGACACTAAAAATGGATGTTACACATGAACCTTGATTTATCAAATGTTGTCTTTTATCTCTCCCATTATCTTCCTTCTAAAATAGATCTTGATTTCTAAAAAGTGTATTGGTATTTAATGTGTCTTTAAATTGATTTTTGTTTCTTATAAATTTCAACCATGGGGAATTTTGGCACACGTTTTGTTTCAATTGGTTTAGTGGACCGTTTGTCTTTGTATACATGGAAATGGTTTTAGAAATGGTTTGGAACTACTTTGTTAAATTTTTTTGGTTGTGTAATATTGAAGGCATGTTTGGAAATGTACTTTTGAAGGTGATTTTTCTTGTTGATTTTAGAAAATAATTTGATTCAGAAAATGTGAATCCACGGTGGGAAACATTGATCATTTTATGAAATGGTTTGAATGTTAAATGGTGTGACGACCCTGTTGGAACATTGTTGATATTAAATGATCAAATACTTATTTTGGGGTGATCCTGTCTAGGGTAAAAATTTATGGGTGAATGTATTGGGAGCTTCTGTGTTTGGGGAAGGCAAGTGCGGTGAGATGAGTCATGCATGCAAGGGTCTTCTTACTTACACAGTATTATTATCACCACAATGGGTTCCTGGGCATCTTTTAGATGATCGAGTGATGGTTGTTGATCAACACCGATTAGATGAGTTGGTACCCCTTGAATTTTGTTATGACAGGTGGGCTTTGCCACTGGATTGATCAGTTACGGTGGCCAGTTGGTTATAGACTTATGAGCTTCACCATATGCCGGTAAGTGGTTCTAAAACCGAGTACGTCCAGGGGTCTTCTAGGGATGTTTAGGATCAACCATAGTTACGGTCTGTATTGCTTGTTTACTTTCTGCTACATTGAATTTTCATTTGTTCAGTTTTTTTATTTTCAGTATAGTGCTGGTGCTATTGATTTGGTTTTTTTATATTTAAAATTAAAAGTCTATTTTGAATGTGGAAACATGGTTCACGTAGTTTGAAAAAAGGGAATTAATTTTGATTATTTATAAAAAGAAAGAAAACCTATTTTTATAGCATTATTTTCAAACTATTATAAATGGATTTTTTTTGAAAAGGAAACATGTGGACTCTTTGGTGATTACTTACTGAGCTTTCTAGATCACACCCTACTTGTACCATTCAGTGTCAGTAGAACTGAACTATTTTGCAGGTTCATATTTTGTCCAGGGTTTTCTTGTTCGAGTATCTCTTGTAGCAGGGTGGTATTATGGTCGGAGGTGACCAAGATGTCACATAGAGATCGTTCTAGTAGCTGGTTGTTTTATTTTTTTCTATCTAATTGTTCTATCAGTGTTAGTTTTATTTAGTTGTATTCATGTTGGACCAGATTATTATTTTATTGAGATTCAGTTGTGGTTAGCTCTATTGTGTTTTCAATGTTGTATTTTATTATCATATTATTATTTGGCTAAATCGTTCCCTCTTATTTTGTTTTGATAACCGACACTTGTTTCTATCCCATGGGGATTAGGAACGCCCTTCAAGCCATGTTTCGGACCACGTTGGGTGTTGGGTAAGATGGCATCCCAGCTTTGTTCGTGACATTTACTATGCATGGGAGATGAATAAATCCAATTTTATATTAAAAAATGTATTTGTCTAAAAAGCGATTTTCATCACATTTTGAGTACATATTTTTAAATTAATATATATCATTTAATCATATTTCACTTTATAAAATAGATTCTATATTTTGAATCGAAATTCTCAAATTTGATACATAGATCCATTTTATTTTTTTGAATTATGATGTTTAAGAGTTGTAAAATTTATCCCCACTATAGTGGGTGAATCATATTAATATTGGTTAATATTAATTGATTGGATAATAATAGTCAATCATTATAGCTAAAATATTATTAATGAATATAACATTAGGATATCAATTTTTTTATATAATTATGACATGCATATGAAAATAACAAATATAATATTTAAAATCAAAGTATGTTACAAAATGTCACTCTCTTTTTTTTTAAATATCTCTTACTTGTTCACATAGGGAGAAAAGGAAGTGATGAATGAATATAAATGTTCATTTTTGAATAATGAAATAATTTTCATGTTGATGATTTAATTGTAATGTTTATGTATTATATAATTACCCTAAATTCATAAACAACACTAATGCTACATTTATTCAATAAAAATAAAAATAAAATAAATGAATTGAAAAGTATTAAAGCATGTATTATTTGAAATAATTATTCTGTTAAATGAATTATATATATATCTATAAGACATATTATGGGAGTTTAAAATTATTATTTTCTAATTTACATTTTATCTTCTTGTATTTAATGTCAAATAAAATGAATAGTGTCAAAAATATAATTATTAATATTTTATAAAACCAAATAAAATTCAGTATAATCATTCATTAAATAATCTTAAATTCACATGAATTTAAAAATAAATCATGTCACCTTTATGGGTAGTTTTTCCTTTTATAGTAAAATTATTTACCCATAATGTGTAGATAATATTAATATTTTGGTAATTTTCAGAGTTGTTAAATGGGTTAAAACTAAATGATAAGAGTGAAAAAAATACCCAATACATTCCAAAATTTTATTCAATAAGAGATGTAAAAATTATCAAATTATTATATTTGAATCATAGAATCTTGGATCCCTTTTTACAAGAAATATAATTTATATTAATTAATTAATTTAAAAATATCCCTGAATTCCCCTTCCCTCTCTTATATAATTACATCCCTTCTCTCAATTATTTACACCACTATGAAATATCATGATAACCAAAACATTGAATGTTACTCTCCTAAATATCATAACCATTTTATAAAGTTTATAATCCATCCAATAGGCAAACCCTATGTCCCTTAATAAGTGATCTAAAGGACATCTATTAAAGAAGGGGTAACTGTCTTTACCAAACCCTTCAATTTTACTTATTTTTATACATCCTATTAATTTTTTGTAAAAATAATATAATAAAAACTATAGCATAATTAATATAAATATATGTCCTTTTATTTGTTGTACAATAATTTTACATCTCATTTCTATCATATGAAAAGGTAAAACATCACTCATGAAGGCATACGTCTTACCATCTCCATGAAGTGGTGTAATTCATTTTTCATCACCACCTTATTTTAATGGTGATAAATAGATAAATAATGACTATATGTGATATTTATGAAAAAAGTATGATTCTATAAATATAATATCTTATTTACATTCTTTTGTTGCAATCTTTTGGAATATGAAAATATCTCCGACATGTATGGATGGTCTACCACCTCTATAAAGCGATGTGATCTATTTTAATTCAGGATTTATTTGGATTATAATATGGATGGATTTAATAAAAATATAAGATAAAAATTATATAATAATAATGATTTAAATATTTATTATTATTCACCATTCGTTTGTCTCATATGTCAAAGAGTGAAAACAACATTCATAGGAACGTACATACTACCATCTCTATGAATGGTGTAATTAATTTTTATATCACTATTTTTATTGTTGAATCTAAATATATATTTATATTGAACACATATAACAATTATACCACTACAAAAAATTAAAATATTTGGGTACTATAATGAAATTTTAAGCATTGAAACTAACAAATCAAAACATTAATGAATAATGAAGTAGTAAACACCAGAAACAATGAGAATAATAAATTATTTCAACAAACCGATGGTAAAATGTTATATAGGAAAAAAATATGGCATTTAGATTTAGTTTTAGTAAGAATTTTCAATAAATATAATATTATAGTACTTTAGTTCAAAATGTCTTATGATTTATTTGAACATTATGTAAGGGATTTCATCTAAATTTCTAATCCATTGAGACATATTTGTAAGTAAGAACCAACTTATTAAGATGCATATACATACTATTTGTGTTATTTAGACTGATTATACCATTAATCATCATTTTTAATTATTTAATTAACGTTACACTTTCATTATGTATGTTTATAATGAAATCGTATCTTATTTCTATTCTTGATATGGTATATGTTTTTCAACAAACATTATTCTAAAAATTGTTTCTTGAAAATAAATTTTTATTGAGAAAGATAATTTATTAAGGATATTTGGTGTTATATTTCTGTTTTTACATTGTATGGAAGTAGAAATTGAATTATTTTTTAATGGGGTATTTTCCATGAAATTTCAAATTTAAAGTACATTTTATCATTTATAGCGTTAACCGATCATTATAATGCTATACCTATTTTCACTCTTTATATTATTCTAAATGATTTTAGTGCATTAATAATGAAAAAAATTTATAAAATTTTATTTTCAATGTTTTATTTCTATATTTATCCTCCCACTATTAATTTTCATCTCTCATAAATTGAATAATTTTTTGTATATTATATATCACGTGAAATAAACAATTTGTATTGTTTATTGGATATTCTATATCACTTAAATATCGATATTGATAGAATAATTGATATTTTTATTTCCAAAAATATATAAATTTTCATATACAATGTTTTAATTTGAATGTTATTTTGTTTTTTGGGGAATAATTGATAATCGATATTCTTTACTAGAAGTGGAAATTTATTTTTATGGAATAATGATCATTAATAAAAGAAATCCTTAGATATATAATGAATATAAATGAAATAAATTGATGGGTGGATAAAATTATTTTATAGCCCCATGATGAATCAATAGGTCTCACAAGGGAATATATTTTTCAAAATTAAATGGTCCATTACCCATATTTCTAATATTTCTAATCACAATGTATTTAGAGTAGAGATATCATGATCTTGTAAGTAATTTCATCTAATAGAATAGATTTTTTTAATGAGAATTCAGTTATTATTATCCATGACTTTAATACATTGTTATTATAGATGGATGTATTTTGTATTATGTTATTAATTAAATGGAATGTGTTTTTAGTTATTTCCCTTTCCATTTTGATTATGCCTTATTCATTCATAATAGCTTCTTCTAGACATAAAACATAATGAGAATTTGAGATCCCCATTATTTTGATTCATTTCCCAAATATTTGTAGAAGTATTCATTAATTTAGATTCAAGGTTATCAAATATTAAAAGTTTTTAAATTTTAAATTTTATTTTTAATGTAAAACCGGTGATCATTTCTGTATATGGTTTATCAATAATACTAAACTATTCAATCCATTAGGATTTGGATTCCTATAATTTATTCCAATATAATAAATTAGACACTAGATCTAGGTTACTAGTGTTTAGTTTGTTACAGTTGGAATAAGATAATGTTTAGTACTAACCTGGGAACATGATTTTAGAAAAACATATCTAACATTATAATTATGATAATCCATTATTGTATTTGTGACCATTTTGGAGGGATTTTAAATTTATGGCCTAAAATTAATGATTACTAGGATTTTAGATAAATTAAATTATGCCACTATTTTGGGATGTAGCCTAGGGAAATAAAGAGAATCAATACACACAATCAATGAATGGATTAAAAAACTAATCAATAGAACTTATTTGGTGGTTGATCATTGAATATCATGACTATATTAAGGAAATGGAACCCGGTTATGTCTCATAATCAAGATCATCTAGAGAAACATTATATTTTATATATTGATACACTTTATTGGATTGTTTCATGTGACAGATGCCTCTGTATTTCAATTAAACTACTGATCCAGTGGTAGCTATGCAATGGATCAAGTCTCTTGAAATTATATTTTAGAACTATGCATGCCCAGAATTGGAAGAGGTTATTTTGGTAGTGTATTATCTAAAAGACGATGATAATAAATAGTGTTTATTTTTCAATAATACTAAATTGTAATATGAAATATAACACATATATTGGAGATCATTTAATCTAATATTATTAAATAAATATATTCTCCTTGAGAAATAATTGATATAATGTTCATAAAAAATATTAAAATTGAGGAATAAAGTGTTATAGACTATGAAGAAAACATTACCAGAATAGTCAGGTATGTAACTGATTATATATTTTAATAGAAGTGAAACATGGAAAATTTTGTAAGTCCTCTATTTTATCCTACAAAGAGAAAAGTTTTCTCCATTTCATTGATCATATGATGAAATATTGTTAGGTGCCATCAAAACAAAGAATAAATTTTCTAGATCCATTATCATTATTGAAAATAATGAGAATAATAGTTTAGTTGAGAATAATAAAAAATTTATTGAATCATAGATGATTAGGGGAATAAGATAATTCAGATCATTTGATAAATTTGGGAAGAATCATTATGGAAAATGCTTGAAGGGAATGGGAGTTTGATTCTAGTTCATAGAAAAGTGTCATCTGGCCAATTAATGCAATGGGATGAAAAAAGGTAATGATTTTATATGCTTTAACTGTAGATAAAATGGTAATTAATAACCCCAATTACCCAGCATCAAAGGAGGATACCACAATAGAGGGTGAGGGGAGGAGGTCAAGCATTTGTGGTCAATACATCTAAGGATAAAGTTCCTAGTGATTCAGTGATACAAACTCTAATAATAACATCTAATTTGTTGAATTAATCATTTTATTATTGTTATTTTTATTATTTTATTTCATCCATGTTTTCTTTTTAAATAATATATTTACCATTTACCATGAGTTGATAATTTTAAAACCTAATACCAAGTGAAAATCTGACCAAAATAAGGATATATCAATCAGTTCCCATTATGAGCCATAAATGTGACCTACTTGAAGACTGGATTATTCATCCTATTGTTGATTTTGATATATTCATTGGTATGTATTTCCTTTAATAATATGATATAATAATTTTTTATAATTATAATGATGATATAATTTATTATGAATAGGTAAAATTTCAAATTATTATAGGAATGATTTTATATTTAGAATCATGTCTTGATCCACCCCCAATAGCTCTAAGGAATGGGAATCCAAGAGAATAAGATAAGACATAACCTACTAATGAAAAATGAAATCTTCTAATATAAGATGTAATTGTTTTATAGAAATACAATATTTTATATACAATGTAATTACATGTATATTTTCCAGAACCTGATGTTTAGCCTTCCAATGATTTAGTCCCTGATGAAAGACTTATATCAAAATCTCTCGATAGTATTTCCACTTATTAGTTAGTGTTATTAAATAAATGACTATAAGAATTTAGTTTTATGTAGTTTATACAATCTATTGTTTCGCCTTGAGGTTCCCCTATTCATTTCATTAAAAGGAAAGCTAGTTCGATGAAGTTGTGATTTTATTATAAGGAAATTAGCGTTATTATAATAAAGAACATCTATCATCTACCTCACACTTATGAATTAATTGTACAATATCACTTAGATCATTATTTTTTAGTGATTTTCCTTAAATATGGGTATCATTAGTTGTGGTAATATTAATAATATATTTTTAATATGACATTCTGACCATGTTATAAACATTAACAATTTATAATAATCAAAACTGGATTTACTAATGAACCCTAGGTTATTATAGATCTAATGAAGATATTATTCACTGAATAACTCGATATTTTGTTTAATTTTTGATGATGTTTTTTAGTATCAAAAAAATAGCATGGGAGAAATTCTTAAGACTCATTGAAAATAAGATTAATATGGTAACATTATCATGTTTGACTTCTATTTTCAAAAAGATTCATTACATGAAATTATTGTCTCAGAAAAGGGAATATTGGTTGATCCAACAAATAATATATAATTTTATGAATGTATAACACAAACAAATATAAATGAGGTACATGGTTCCAACGATTTGGAATGTTACCCAAAGCGATTTTCTGAAAATTATACCAAATTGGCTAACCCCATTAACTATGATAACATGTACAAGGGTTAAATATGTATGAAAATAATGTTAAGAATGTTTTGAATAATTAAATAGGACTTTAAATCACCAATTTTGATTATTCAATCATTAAGTGTGGGATTTGTGATATATATTGATTTAGCGATTAAAAGTACATGTATTCATGCTTTGTAGAATGATAAATTTATTTCATATAAATTACGATAGTAAAATATTAATGTATAGAAATATCCAACACATGATCTTGAGATGGAATCCATAATATTTTATTTGAAAATGTGATTGGATTTTCTATGTGGATAATTTTGTGAGATATAAACACACCATAATATCATAAAGTACCTATTCTGATAGAAGGATATCAATATAATTCAAAGATGATGGCTCGATCTAGTCAATGATTATGATATCCCAATACACTATCACCAAGGGAAGAAAAATAAGAAAGTTGATTCATTAAGATGGAAAACTCATGGTGTTATAACCAATATTAGAATATAGAGATATCATATTTAGATGGATATAGTAAATATAGATATGGGAATTATTATAGAGTGGAAAAAAATATTCATTTTTCAAATGTTTGTCCAACCATTTTATTATAAAAGTTAAAAAAATTAATTTGTTGGTGATAATATTCAAAATAAAATTAGAACTTTTAGTAATGAAATTTTGATATTATGAAATACGTAGAATTTTATATCTATAAATGATAATAGAATGTAATTATTGAATGATTATCATAGATCTAATTTTCATATACACATTGGTAGCATTGATATGTGTAAATATTTAAAAGATCATTTTTTGGGATAATATGAAAGGGGAAATTACATATTATGTTTCTTGATATTTGTTTTGTTAGTAAATGAATCCTAAGAGTAATTTTCTATGATAATTCATGTTACTCATATCTATTCTTATAATAAAATGAGATAATATTATTATGGAATTTGGAATAGTTTTCCTAAGAAACCAAGAAAAAATAAAGAATTATGGGTTATTGTTGATCACTTAACAAAATCCACATATTTATTCACCATAAAATAAGATTTACCTCCACATCACCTCAAAATAATATATTTTAATGAACAATCATGGCTTTATAGTGAACCATATTCTACTCTGTCTGATCATGATCCATGATTTCTATCAAAATTCTAAAATTGTATTTAGAAGGATCTAAAAATTGACCTTCATTTTAGAACTGCATATCACCCTCAATCTAATGGATAATAAAAAAGAACTATTGATATTTTGGAAGATAGTTTGATATCTTGTTGACTATAATTTCATGGTATATGGGATCAAAATTTACCTCTAGTAGAGTTTTATTACAAAAATAGATTCACATAAATTTTTAAAATGATATGATATAATGAATTATTTGTCATGAGATTTTGTACTCTAATTTATTAGGAATATGTTAGGAAAATACAATTTTTTTTCTAGATCATGTTGGGGAGAAACTGAAAATGTTTACTGTAATCTACATTCACATTAAAATTTTCAATATAAAAAACATATTTTTTATGATAATAGAAGGACAAATTTATATTTTCAGGTGAGGGATCTTGTTTTCTTGAAGGTACCTCCATAGAATGGAGTTATATTGTTTATTATGAATGTAAGACTAATCTATAGGTATATTGGATATTTGGATGTTCATGAGTGAATTGAATTTTTGTAATAAAGATTGGAAATTCCAAAAATAACATATTTAAATTGGATGATGTGTTGCATATATATCATTATTAAAAAATTATATTCTCGACCCAATGCATGTTTTCACTTATAAATTAATATATCTAGAACCCGATATATCTTACTATAAAGAACATATCTAAATTTTATACCGTTGATATTACGTTTAGAGGAACAAGATGCATCCATTATTAAAGGTACATTAGAAAATCCTAATATAGAATAGGTCACTTGGGTCCCTCAATAAATAATGTTGAATAAATACAAAAAAATAATCATGTGTTGTAATTCACAAAATTTAATGGTTCAAATTTTTTGGAGGGAATAATGTTGCACTTTATATTTTATAGTATTCATCTTTTAAAATAAATATAATCACTTCAATATGTTCTGATACATGGAACCTCAATTCTAAATGAATTGAAATATAGTCTACAATTTTAACATAGAATTCCAATTAGTTTGAATAAATATGAATATAAAAATTCTAAGAAATATATATTTTCTGCACATTTATAAAATAAATTTAGTGGTTATCAATGAAATAACAAAAAATAAAAACTAGTTAAAAGTAAAAAAAATGTTCTTCTAAAAAACACATTTTTTACGTGTAATATTATTTTATCATAATAATGAAAATTATTAAAAACTCCTAGATGATTTTAATGAAATATTTTTATTATGTATTCAATTATATGTTTTAAAATTTATCTAAAATTATTATTATGTATGGGATAAGTACAAATCCTATTTTAGGACAAAATCAGTATTTCCATAAAAAGAGGTTTTCATTGAATTGATGAAAATTATTTTAAAATAAATTTCTCTAATAATAGTTTTTGAAATTTGTAAAATATATTCCATATTTTTAATTAATAGGTTTCCTATTTTCTATGTAGATCCCATTTTTTTTGAATTATGTATAGTAACCTTGTTAAAATTTATTACATTAATAAAGGTTAAATAATGTTATTATATGTTAAAATTAAGTAATACAGAAGAAAATTTTCATCTAAATTGTTTTTATATATAGGTAATCAAAACCATATCTAGTTGTTCTAGAAATTTATTTGTTTAATGGGAACCTTCCCATAAAAATATCCAATATAACATTAAAATCAATGAATGTTACAAAAGGTCACTCTATTTGAAAATATATTTTTTCTTCACAAATTGATAAAATAATGTGATGACAGAATATGAATAATCACTTTGGTAAGAATGAAATTATATTGATGATGGTAATTTATTTATAATATATAGGTTATAATACAAAGAAATTTTAAAATATGAAAACATTATTCAATTGTATATGTGACATGCAATAACATGCATAGAAATGAATAACACAAACCAATACATTAATACATATTTAATATATTAAATAAAAAAACAACTATATATATTTAAAATCTTGAAATTATTATCTATATTATGTTACATGCAATAACAACATTCATTGATAGCTTTCATTACTCGTAAGATAGATTTCTACCAAATACTATATATATTATTATTTAAGATGAAAACTATATCATTAACATTAAAATGTATATTATAAATATATATATATCTAAATTATAAAAATATATGGTTTACACAAATATAAAATGAATCAATTATTTCCCATTAATGGGAAATGAGAATAAAAATCCATTGAATGTAAGGAAATTTTTTTATGCGCTTTAATGTGTTTTATACTAATATATTAAATTAATTGGTATTAGTGAATAAAATTGAAGAAATTAATATAATATTTTTCATTCTAGCAATATATGATATAGGAATACGAGAAGAATGAAATAAAACATTATGAATAAAATGTTATATTTTGCAGATGGATTTTCACCACCGTTTAAGGTCTCGCATATTTTAAAACTCAATTTTCAATCTTTTACAAATTTTATTTTAAAAATTAATAATTTCCTTAAATTTTAATTTAAAAATTACATTAGGGTGACTTTTTTGGTATTTTAATATAAGTTTCATTTATTGATGAATAGTTAAATATATTGATTTTAATTAAAAATTGACTTTTCAACTAAATAATTTATATTGTTAAATTATATTATAAATTGGTTTTTATGTTAAAATCTATTAATTATTCACGTATTAATCCAATTTATACCATTTTATTCAATCTTATGGTAAATTTGGATATAAAAACATTTCATATATTTTAATATTTTGCCATTAAACACAAACTTTTTCATGACATATGCAAGATAAATTTTAATTGGATTCTATCACTATTTATATTTTAATTTATAAACGTTGAATCCATTTTTTGAATAATAATATTTAATAATTAATATTAACTTCAAAATATCTTTTTACACAACTGATTAACAAAAATAGTTAATGTTAATCACAAAAAAATTATGTAAAAATGATTTTATTTAGTTGATAATATTAAAAGATAAGGTGTAGAAATTACCCAAAAATTGTCCAAAAAACATTTCATATCTGTATTTATACCATATACCATATTTAATTGTATTTTTATCTTCATTTTCACATAAGGTAACAGAGACATCCTAGTAGTGTTTACATTTTGTAATTTAAAATTGTGCCACTCCTCATCCATTGTAAAATGGCATTCACTCCCTTAACATATTCTCACTTCTCTGTCCATTTACATCATCGAAACCATACCCAATTAACTTTTCCCCTCCCCTATGATAAAAATAGTAGATAAAGTTTTTTTATAATTCTATCCAAGTAATTCATTTTGTGTAATACAAATAGATATACAAGAATAAGAGGTAACATTTTTTATGAACCTGGGTTTTTAGAACTGGTCAAAATCTCGACCCGGTTTGAATTTTTTCCTTGTTCCTAAGGAAACTGTGAATATATGGGATGATTTGGAAATTTCAAGACTCCACGCTATTTACACTAAAAGTACATGTCGTGTATGTGTTAGGCGAGTACCAGTCGTGTGCTTAGTGAATACACATCATGTATTGACCATGTAGACATTTTCTACTACACAGTGTGTAGTGTAGGTCGACACGCCGCGTACCCATTACCGTGTAGAGGCCATAAATGGAGTGTATGCCTGTTGGCTAGGTAGAATTTTTTACCAAGTACACACCATTTACTATTTGTTGAGTGATGTTAATCACGAATTGGGCATGGCCTGGGTTACTTTGGGCGGATCTCCCAATGGGATTGGGCATCAAGAATGTCAGCTTGAGATAGTTTGATTGTCAGGTTAGGCATGGCCCGGGTTACTTGGATTACGTGTTCGTCGAACTTGAACCGCATGGTCACAAGTACATGGGGGTTTTAGAGGTGTTGTGTATTAGGTACTATTTTGGTTATTACATCTCACCTGGAAATCATGTGTAGTGTGCACATAGAGAGACTCTATTATGAGGTGGTTTTGACCACTCGTGTGGGTAGAGGCACCTATTAGTTTAGGTTTTGGTATTTATGTCTTGGTGGTTCTTTCCATAAGAATCCATGTGGGAGGTGAAGAGCCTTCTGGAGATGTCATTAAGGATATCGAGTTGGGGGTAGAGGCTAGCAATTATTTGAGGGTAGATATCAGTGTCCCTCCAGTTAGGTTAATTGAGAGAAGACATCGTTGTCCCTCTAGTTACCTTTTCCGAGGGAAGACATCGCTATCCCTCAGGTTACTTTATTTTAGGGGAGATATAGATGTCCCTCCGGCTATTTATTTGAGGAAAGGCATCGATGTTCCTCCGATATTTTATTTCTACAGTGTGCCTTCAGGACATCAGTACATGAGACAAGCGGTGTCAAGGGGTACATTGTTCTAGGTTACATGACAGAGATTCTGGAATTGGGTGAAGCATGTGACACTTCATGGTGGCTGCTGAGCACTAGTGGAGTTGTGTTTGTTTTTGTGCATCATATTGTTTACTGTTTCTTTATTAATGAATGTCTGCATGATAAATTATATTAGGTATGCTCCATTGGGTGGTATCCTACTTAGATTCATCTCACACCCTGCTTGGGCCCTATGTTACGCATGTAGACTTTATGAATTTACATGCAAGAAAAAGGTTAGATTCAAGACCTGAATTTCCTTAGTTGTTGCATTGAGATGGTATAGACCTTGAGGTCTTTCCAAGATAGAGTTTATCTTGTTTTTCTTACATTCTTGTTTTAACACGATTACTTGGTATATAGCTACAGTTGGATAACCTTTGGAACCATATATATATACATGTATGACCTATTTTGGATGCATGTTTTGTTGTTTTTTTAGTAGTTAAAAATGGTGTTCATCATGGTGTTGTGTTTACATTCCACTGCTGATCTTTATACTTATTTTTCCACTATTATTCGATATTGAATTTGCTTCAGCTCTGCGGGTCTGGTTCAAGACTGTTGAGTCATTTGTTCTGCTGCATCTTATTTCATACTTGGACCAGTACCATTATTATCCTCTGAGAGGGTATAGCCTCACCACTATACATGTAAGACCCTCGCTTCTAGTTTGTAGCCTTTTGCATTCATGGAAGAGTGCTTAAGAGAGTAACACATGACCTGTTTAGCACTGTTCGGGTGGCTGTTTGGATCCGGGTTACTAAAAAGTGGTATCAGAGGAGTTCTTGACAGGGATTTAGTAGTAGTGCATTGCTTTATACTAACTATATTGAGACTTATCTTTTTATTTTTGCTCATTTTACTATTTGGGATATGGTAGACTGGATATTGGAAGTTACTGGAACTTGGGTTCTATCTTGTTCTTGGGTGCATGCAGTCCTAGGTACGATGGATGTACTAAGTTACCATGGGTGGGAAATGCTATTTTATTTTTTCTCATGTTACAGATCATATGATTTACAACTCAGTGGATCACTTAGTGTGCAATGTTATTGATTGTGATGTGTAAACTTTGGCCCGGTATGGCAAGGCATGATTGTTTGGCTTTTTATAGGCACATCTATTAGGGTATTTCAATTTCATAACTACATGTATTCTTTGTGAAGTGAAAATTCCATGTGAATAATATCAATTGACATGATTTATTTTCATTAGATGTGTATAGGATAAATTTCAGATAGAATTATTTGTTGATTACAATGTGATATTCCATGATTTATATATTTGTAGAATTGCATATGGTTGGATAATTGGACCTAGCTCTTGTATGAGCAAGAAGGTACTATGGTTGAGGTTAATTTGATCACTTGTATTGGGAGACTTGGTTGTCGGTTTGAGGCAACATTGGTTGTCGGGACGGGCATAGCTCGAAGTACCTTTGATACTTAGCTCTGTTGAGGGCGGGTATAGAGGCCAGGAGGTCGGGATGCCATGGGTTTTGGGTTACGATAGTGGAGAGTAAGTGTAGTTGTTTTACGATGGCTCTTAACTGCTTTCCTTATTTGTGTTGAATATATATTTGTATATATATGTGTGTTTTTTCTGAACATTTATGGTATTCTTCGGGATCCTTTAGTAGACTCATATGGAGTGTCAGATAAGAGATGGTATATTGTCACAAGAGATGGATCAGGTCCAGGATCTGGCGCAAGAAGTTCCTAAGCCGTAGGTTCATGCTTAGGGATAGGATCGGGTTTAGGATCTGGTGCAGGTAGGACAATAGTATGGTCTAGTAGTGTTCTGACCTTGTCTCGACGAACAGCTATGAGCTAGTCAGGCTTGTGTCTTGTAGGGGATCGACGGAGGTAAACAAGTTATAGAGTGATCTTTGTCTTATCTGACGTGGGAGTTCTGGTCGTAGCACCCGCCTCTATTTCTGGGTGAGGGTGGCCCGAAGGTGTCTAAAAGCTTGATAGAGAGCTTGAAAATGATTTTTGAGCAGCCCAATATGCCTCCAGGGTGGAGTGTCAAGCTGGTGATGTAAATGCTGAGAGGAAAGGATAGGAACTCCTGGGATGTGCAGGTTTAGGCTCACAGGCTTCAGGGAAAAGTATGGAAAGAATTCGAGGACAATATTTTCGAGCAATTTTACATAGAGACACTGAGGTCAAAGAGAGATCAAGAGTTCTTGAGCCTTCTATAGGAAGACAATTTAGTCACTGATTACATAAAAACTTTCATAGAGTTTTCTCGCTTTGTACCTGGTATGGTTTGTGATGACATGGAAAGGGTGATGTTCTTCAAGAATGTCTTAGGAAATGCCATTTGGATCCAAGTGAATATTTTAAGGCTGTGTTCTTTCCCAAAGGTGGTGAACCAGTCACTCATTACGGAGGGAAACTAGAGGGATAATCCCCTATTTGGCTGGGGAATTGTTTAAGGTGATAGTTCAGGCCATAGGATGCGAGGAAAAGATGAGTTTCATTAGGTATGTTAGGACAAGGACTTAGCTAAACCATCTCATAGTATTTCAATAGTTGTTTTCTTTCTATTTGGGCAGAAAATTCATGTTCAGACTCAGTGTGATAGGACTCGAAAGGATTGTCGGGCATGTGGATAGGTCAAGAATCTGGAGAGGTTCTGTAGGAATCCTTCTTAGATATATGGAAGACACGGACCTGGGTAGACTGTGGAATCTGGAGTTGGATCAGGTTCAGTACCTGGAGAGGGAAGCCAAGGTTCAGATGATCTTGAATGACATGACATAGATAGTGGGTCCAAAATGATGGGTCAGAGGCTAGTGACTGGAGCAGCACCATAGGGAGGTCAGCCATCAGGCAGCTGTACATCAGGCTAGGTGCACACTATGGAGATTCTAGGTTCTAAACAGGCTGGTGAGATGAAGATAGGTAGAGGTACACCATGAGTGTGGCTGTGAATTTCTTTTTTTCTTTTGTCATGAACTTTTGAAGAACATCGGTTTTGAGTGCACGTGATGCACATGATTCTTGTGAACTGACTAGATGTTGTTCAGTCAGTTTAGAACCATATCAGGTGTATATATATATATATATATATGAGATGTGTAGCATCAGGATCATCTAGGATGCGGGTTACCTGAGTTGCTTGGGAATTGGGGCATCGAGGATGCAGGTTACATGAATTTCTGTGGGAATCCGGACATCGAGGATGCAGGTTACATGAGGTGATAGGAACTAGGTCTTTTCTAGCATCCATTTGATCTAGGACCTCATGGTGGCAGTCACCAATGTGGTGCAGGATATGTTGGGTATTCGGAGTGACACAGGAGCACCAATGAGGCACAGGGGTGACGATAAGTCACGAGAGGACAATGAGTCTAGAAACGGGATAGTAAACCCTTGCTTTGTTGAGTTTTGTAGGGTTAAGAGATATTTAGGAAATTCATAAGGTGGGAAGCCACTTTTGGAATTTATCCAGAACCATTGAGACCAGGGAAGTTCAGGTTACATTGAGCAGGGTGGTATGTTCAGTGCCATCTCTATGTTTTTTTGATAGCTCATGGACGAGCTATGTTAGAGTGGTGAATTTGTAAAAACCCGGGTTTATTATAATCAGTCAAAATCCCAACCCTGTTTGTATTTTTGTCTTGTTCCTGAGAAAATATGGAAAATCTAGAATGTTCTGGAAATTTCCATACTACACACCGTGTGCTCTAAAATTACACACCATGTATGTGTTAGACGAGTACTAGCCATGTTATTGCTGAGTACATTCCATGTGGTAACCATGTAGGAATATCAAACTACATGGCATGTATTGTTGCTTGACACGCCGTGTACCCTTGACCGTGTGGAGGCCATACATGCCATGTATGCATTTTTTCTAGGTAGAATGTTTTTAGCAAGTACAGGTCGTGTACAATTTGTTTAGTGATACCAATCACTGGTTGTGCTTGGCCCATGTTACATTGGGTGGTTCTGACCATGGGATTGTGCATCATGAATGTCGGCATGAGGCAGGGTGACTGTCAGGTTGGGCATGGATCGGGTTACATGGATGGAGGGGGTATAGGCCTTGAGCGTCATGGTCGTAGGGACATGAGGTGTCAGGGGTGTTGTGGATTTGGTACTATTTTGGTGATTACCACTCACCCGGAAACATTCAGTAGTGTGCACACAGAGAGACTCTGGGATGAGGTGGTTTTGACCACTCGTGTGGGTAGAGATCCCCGTTAGTTGTGGTTTAGATACTGTTGGATTGGGGGTTTTATCATATGAAGCCACATACAAGGTGAGGATCCTTTAGGAGATATCATTGAGGTTATCGGGTTGGGAGCAGAGGCTCGCCTTTATTTGAGGGAAAAATCGGTGTACCTCTAGTTACGGTAATTGAGGGCAGACATCATTGTCCCTCTGGTAATATTTTTTGAGGGCAGAAATTACTGTCCCTCCAGTTACATTATTTGAGGGTAGACATCATTATCCCTCTGGCTATTTATTTGAGGACAGGTATCACTGTTCCTCTGGGCTTCTATTTTCTTGGGAGTGCCTTCAAGACGTTGGTACTTGAGACTCACGGTGTTAAGGGGGAACATGGTGTCATGTTACATGATAGAGATTTTGGTGTAGGCCAAACTAGCTGACACATCATGGTGGCTGGTGAGTACCAGTTTAGTTGTGTTTGTTTGGGTGCATCGTATTTTTTACTATTTCCTTATAAATGGATGTCTTCTTGAACCCTAATATAAGGTACACATCGCTGGGTTCGTCTCACACCCTGCATGGGCCATTTGGGATGAGGGTAGACATTATGGATTTACATGTAGGAAAGAGGTCACCATCTGGAGATGGATTGCATTAGCTATTTCATGTAGATGGTATGGACCTCTGGGTCTTGCCTAGATTGAGTTATCTTCTTTTTCTTACATTCCTGTTTTAGAATGCTTACTTGTTATATAGCTACTATTGGTTTTCCATTGGCTCCCTTTAATATATATATAGAAGTATGAACTGTTTTGGATGCATGTTTGGTTGTTTTTTTAGTAGTTACAAGTTGTGTTTAGCATGATGGTGTGGTTACTTTATGTTGTTGTTGTTTATACTTATTACTTATTCTATTATTTGATATTAAATGTGCTTCTGCTCTGCGGGTCTAATTCGAGTCTGCTGAGTCATTTGTTCTTCAGAATATTATTTCATACTCGAACCAGTACCATTATTATCCTCTGAGAGGGTATAGCCTCCCCACTATACCTATAAGACCCACGCTGCTAGTCAGCAGCCATTACTGTTTGTGGAGGTGCGCCAATGGTAGTAAAAACCAACCCGTTTAGCACTGTTCAGGTGGCGGTTCGATCCGAGTCGTTACACTTTCTTCAATAAACAATTTGTTTTATTTATTTCTCAAACACCTATAATTCCATTAATATAAATATTATATAATAACTTATGTATATTAAATACAATTAGATTTTTTTATTTTAGGTTTATGACCTAAAAATTCATAAATTTACATCAAATGGATTACAAAATCATTGTCTGCTTATATATAAAACAACCACCTCACTATCCAATGTCATTTATTTTTGCAATACATTCATTCATTGTTGGTAATAATAATGAAAATAATATTAATATAAGATATTTCTTAAAATTATTATGTATTAATTCATATGTAATTATTATATAATACATACCATCATTTTGTGTCTATTTTTTGTGAATATGATAATGTCGTTCTTGTGTACGATGTATTATCACCTCATAAAGTGAGGTGATTCATTCACGCTTTACATGGAATGTATTTTGGACCAATATTAAAAACATATAATATATATATTATTGAAATGTTATATTTGAATAATAATATATATATAAATAATTTATTTTCTTTCTTTTAATATTATAAAAAAATGGAACCAAAATTCATGCATATGTACGGCTAACCGTCTCTATGAACATTGTATTTAATTTCCAATTATCATATTTTTAGACTTATATAAATACATATATATAAAACATATATGATATTGACAACATGTTTTATATTTTGGATAGTATTAAATCATGATTTAGATAAGGGGAATAAAAATAATTCAAAACATACTCCAAAAACAAAGACAGGTATTACATTGAATGATGAATATAATACATGATTATTAATGAAAAGGTAATGATATTTTATAAAAGGATCATATATAATATAATAAAAATTCAATATGTTTATGTTATAATTCAATAGCATGTTTAAAATAGTTATATGTGATGTTAATTCATGTATGATAATAACGAAAGTGTTGTGAAGGGATTTGATCTCAATATTATTTCATTTATGAATATTACAAGTTTACACAACTAATATCATTTAAAAAGTTTATATAATTCCCCTTTGAAATATAATTTCATTGGTACTTCGTAATTATTGATAATTTTAATTCAATTATAATTTTTTCATCTGAGGGTATTTGATCATATTATTACCAAGTAGTAATGAAATTTCATAATTAAACTCCTTTTTATTAGGTTATATTAATTCATTATTACCATTAATATCAAATTATTATGTTTATAATGACATTATATTTTCTATTATTTTATTCAAACATATTTTATTTTTATTCAAATTTTATGCACAAAATCAATTAATTTATCAAGTCACACTTCAATTTTTTTATAATTTTAAGGGTATTTCAATATTTTATTATAATCAAAATTGTTTTTTTTATTTAAATTTCTTTATATTTAATTATATGATAATCGTCTAAAAACATTTCAATTTTTTATACTCTTCTTATTAATTATCCTTTTCAAGTGATGAAACTTTTTTTCAATCACTGTTTCTTAAAATTATTGAGAAAATATATGGTGAAAATTTGACATCATTTATGGCTTCTGCGAAAAATCTATTTTTATTAAAAAAATATTATTTTATAATAATTATTTAAAAAATTATTTCATTATCCTTTTATAAATTAGTTTTAAAATAATGTTTTTCTCATTATGAATTCCTACTAAGAAATTTCAAATGATTTTTTATCACTTTATAAATAAATAACTTTTATAAAATTTTAATTGTGTAAAAAGAATATTCTTTATGGAATATAAAGAATTACCCAATAATATTAATATCATTTATTTGAAGCATTCATTTCATTTTTACGAAGATAGTTTTAAAATTTATTCTCAAAGAAAAGTTTATTCATAATTAAAAAAACATTTTCCTCAATAATATTATTAAATAAATTATTTATTTCATAAAAGAAAATATTCATTATTCATACTATAATGGGTATACATCATACTGATACCGTCCTTATAGTTCCTTTAGATGGATTATGATAATATTTAACATGGAAAATATTGGATTTTAAATATTTAAATATTTTTTTTATTAATTAATATACACCTGAGTTATTCTATTTCTCGTGACCATAAAAAATTAAATTTCCCCTAAATAAACCCATTTCTTCATATATATGATTTTTACTTATACGATAAATCATTTTTACAAATAGTGGCCATAGTGAAATTTATTTTATTATCTAGGTAAATATTGATAAATAACTATAAATTACTCAACACGTATATTAGATAATGAACGTTGTTTACAGATTAAATTAATTTTAAATTATTAGTGCAATTATTAGGATTGTTTTCCCACATTTTGTGTACTATTTAAGGTAATCCCTTTATGCGTCTATAGTAAAATTAGAGGAATTATTTTTTAAAAATCTGTTGGGTTTATTCTTAGTTTATTTTAAACATTATTTTGACACACCTTGATGAAAAATTTTCTATGTACCTGGGAAACATGTTGTCCAATAAAAAAGAGTTTCCCTAATTTATATCTAGTTATTAACATACAAGATATTTTCACTATAGAAAAAAACTATGAATACATTTCACTACCAGTTTAATGATTAAATTGTATGTGTTTTAGTTATTTACCTTTCCATATTGATTTCCCCTTATCAATTATTTGAAATTCTAGGCATGATTAATTACATTACATTCCATATTGATTGTTCTTTATCAATTAATTTATTTGTAATGAATGATCTTATATTTATCATTTCATATATAATATGATTATTTCTTAATTATTTCTTAAAATATACATAACCCTTACAGAACATTGGAGGTCACCATTTTTTTGATTCCATTCCCTTGGATTCTATAAAGTGTGCTAAGAAAGATATGAACAGATATTCTTGAAGGAATGGAGATATTATAATAAATAAGAAAATAAATTTTTTAATTTGTTTATTTATTTATTATACAAGACACTTGTATGAATCTAGTTTACAATGACTATTAAATTGTTCATTCCAATGGGATATGATTTCCTTGATTCTTATTCCAATTTAATGGTAGTGGGAACTAGCTCTAGGATGTTGGGGTCAAGGATACTACAATTGGTTTCATTAAAATATTATTAGAAACCTTGGGAACAAAATTTATGAAAATATCTTTTAGGGAACATAAAAAATAATATAACTAACGAATAAGTATTTTAAAAAATCCAATAATTTTGGTAATGTTGATATTATGTGGGTTTTCCTAGAAATAAATCCCTGACTAGATAATAAATCTAGATGTGGTTCTTCTACTAATGTATCTAGGGGTAATAACTATGAATGGGGTGTTTCAAAAAGGAGTAGAGTTTAAACTATTACCTGACAAAGGGGCTTACTATGCAACTGGTTTGAAATTCTCAAGAGATATTCTTTGGATGACTCACATTTTATTTACAAACCATTATAAAGGATTTTAATAGATGATTAAAACGAATTTCCTTGGATAAACCCAGGACCACAGAAGGACCTATGTGAAAACAAAATGGGAAATGTTCATATGTATTGTGATTCATGAATTTTATTTTATGATTTTTTTTATTGATAGTATATTGGCTATAAAAATCATGACATATCTAAGGATTATGTTATATTTTAGAAGAAATTGTGAATTCATGAACATAACAGTTATGAATATCATCATCGGTTAATGAGTATAATATGAAAAATAATATCAATGAGTAAAACTAATTTTTAGGGTTTATGTGAAGGGAGTCAGCCAAGATTGATGATAATTTAGAAGAAATTTATTGAAATAAAATCCATTTTTTGATACAAATTTTATTTTAAATGTTATTTTTGGGATAATTCCATTTCATTATATAAATATAAGTTTTATGAAATTGAAAAACTTTATGGTTGATATAAAAATAATATTATTATATATTGTGGAAAAATGGTTCTATTTATGAACATAGAGAAAATGATATTTAATGAGTAAATTTATTTTAAGTATACCCATCATCTTATTGGAAAGATTATAGTAATTATATAGTTTATTAAAAGGGCATCTTTAATTAAAGGTAATAACTCATCGCATACATCTAGGCAGTGGGGCTCAAACCCATGACTGAAGGATGATAATGTTTTCGTTCCTACCAATGTCCTATATGATGAACTGGTTATCATTTTATTTCTATTATATATAATATTTTAAAGCTAAATAGTAATTATGAAACATTGTGATTACTTTTTTTCTTAGATATTAATGTATCAATAAATATACATTTGTAAACAACCATATTTCATCAACCCTAATTTTGGATTTTATCATTACATGATAGAAACATATGTTTGACTCGTCAAAAATGTAGTTTTAAATGAATTATATTATCCACAATTTTTTCAGTGGTTTTCCCACATGTCAATATATTTTTAATGTTTTTTATGACATATTCAAAGTCTTGTATTCAATGGGTTTTTTTCATTCTATTTATAATGTAATTTACCACTCTCTTGAATGGTATAAAATACAAAAGATTGTTTTTTTATGAGATATTCTTGGTTCCTTTAAGACCAAAATCAATCCATGTCTATATTTTTAAATAGAGTGAGTATTATATTTTTAAATATATATTGAGTGAAATATTTTTTAAAATGGAATTTTTTATAATAAAAAAATCAATGCAATTGTCGATATAAAGTAATTACACATTGGAGACCTACATATTTCAATGTTGTGTTGTGAAAACAACCGATTGACTATTAGTGCTATTATTTGCCTATTTTTATCATTTTTTTATCATTTTAAATATGGATATATTTAAAGATTTTAATAATTCAATACACTTATCATTTAAGGAAAATTAATTTTTATATCAGTTTCATCTTCAATTGTAAACAATAATCTATATACTCAACAAAATAAAACTCCATTGATTTATTGGAGTATTAGCTACTTAGACTAATTCGAGGTGGCTTATCAGCTTCTCATACTATGTTATATGTAATTTCGTTACTTGGAAAATAACTTGAGGTCTATTTAAAATCATTATTATAAATGTATCAAATTTGTGTACTCAGATGTTGTTTTCTTGTGATAAGATGGCCTATTTAGTAAAAATCACCAGTCTCATGGGGAGATTGTTGCTGTAGTGGACATGGAGATCATTATGCCCTGAACCACTATAAATATTTCTATGTTCTTATTCATTATATATCTAGTATTCAACTTACTTAAAAAATAATAATGTCTAATATATACATAAACATGAAGAAGGTTAAATTATTGAATTATTATAGTTTATTGAAAATACACAATTCACATCCATCTTCGTTATCTATGTAATATTATGAACCTAAAAATTGGTATCAAATTATGTACTTTTGAAAAAAGTAGATTATCTCTAAAAATTTCAATATAAAAGGTGTATATAAAGAAATATGTCTATGATAGAACTAAAATAATATAGGATAATTACACATAATACTTACTTTAGTAGTGAAAATTATGGATGCTGGAAAGCACAAATGGTTATTTATTTGAAAATTCAATGATTCAATGTATACATTAAGATTGTAACACCATTTTTATTTCCTAAAAATCTCAAAACATGGGATTCTAGTAAATAAGATGAATATGATATCAGTTCAAGTTAAATGAATGATATTATATGTAGACTTGGTCAGGATGAATTCAAATGAGTATCTCAATATTCTACTACCTAAGAACTGTGGAAACCAATTTTTTCCTCTGATGGGATCGAAGATGTCATAAAATTTAGAAAAAATACTACAATGATGAAATTATATGCCTTTGGAATATATGATGGTGAATGAATTACCCCCACAAATGGACAAATGAAAGAGAAATCAAATAGTTTTGTTTTTTGGAAATTCATTTTCACTATCAGATCTGAAATTTAATAAACATGAAGTACTATAATATTAGTGGAATGGATTCTCATCTTCTCTAAGAAAATAAAAAATAGTGGAATATTTTACAATAATGCAATTTATTAGAACCTTTATGATATATGATGCAAAAAATTATGATTTACCTAGAGATCATAACAATATGAAAATTGAAAATACTACACTAAAATTCATTTCTCATAATCATGAAAAGAGAATAGTATAATATAAAATATTCTCAAATGATACAGGATTATTTTATTCTTAAATGTAGCTAGATCAATTATCTAGAAGATTCATAAAATTTTATATGAAATATAGATATTTCAATAAAAACATTATGGAAGATTAATGTCAGCTAATAGATGTGCAAGACAAACATAAAAAATTTTAGAGGAATAATATTTTGGAATTATTTGGCGTACTATAAAATCCAATAATAATAGAAAAAATCGGTATTTATAAATAAATAATATGATTAATGAATTATTACTAGAAATAAAGCTATAATAATTTCTAATGAATAATATATGAAAGAAGTTATTGATTATTATGAAACCTTTCCATCAGTTAATAGATTATAATACATTACAATCCATCAATATTAATGCGTCTCATATGAATTTTAAATTATATCAGGTAGATGGAAACTCATATTTTTTAAACTGATATTTTATGGAGGAATTTTTTATAGAACAACCACGACGGTTTGAAAATACTCATCTACCAAATTCAATTTTCAAACTTACAAATGTTCATTATGGAGTTAAAGAAAAACCTAGAGCATGGTATGAAAGATTATATTTTCCTATATCCCCTTTAATAAATCTATTTATCACCATAATAGATCATGTTCTGAAAAATTATATATCATTGTAATTTTTAAATAATGTATATCAGCATGTAGATATTTTTAATAAACCACATCCAACAGTAAATTTCGAATTTAATAAAGGAAAAATGGCAAAATAAAATTAAAAATAATCATTAATTTATTTATTTAGTTATATTTTAATCCTTTTAAATTTCTTCAGATATTATTTATTTTTTCAACAATTTTTTAAAATGAAATTTTATTAACCTTTTTTATTATAGCACACCATTTCATAATATAAAATAACCAATAATTACACTAATTATTAACCTTGAGAAACAAAATTGATGTCACCATAACATTCAAATACTCTCTCTCTCACTATTATCGTTATTTCATGACACCTTTCAACATCAAAAGCTCTCTTTTTCAAATTGAAAGCCCATTATTTAAATCTTCACCCATTTGATTCTCAGAAATTTTGAATATTAAGAGGGTATATGAATGTGAACCGAATGAATAAAAGTGTCAATGTTTAATAATTCGAAATATTATTGAAGAAATGCATGTACATTTAAAATGGATATGTTATAAAAATATTCCCTTAAACTAAAAAAATATCCTTTCAAGGGTTAGTATTTAATTTCCATAAATAAATTACAATGTCTTTGTTTGATACAGAAGTAAGAACGTTTTATTATAATATTAAGTTTAATTTTGGTGATACATAAGACATCACCATACCATAAGTAAATTATAAGGAATTTTTTGTCTCTTCTATTGAAATTGATAATATTTTTCTATTTTCCCAAGAAGGTGTTTTTGACATCTATATTTGATCAATTGGAAAACAAGAATAGAAATCAATTTACATTATGTTTTTTAACTTAACTCTAATTCGAGTATTGTTTGTATAAGATCTTGACAGTGACCAGAAGGTAATTTTAAAACCCATTTAGTCAAAAATACTTCTAAGAATTGATGAGTCATAAAAATTATTTATCCTGATATTTATAAAATGATTTTGAAATTATGTGATGAAAAGTTTACATTTTCTTGACATATGCTCCCATATATTCCTCAGTATTGTTAGGCTTAGAAATGTAGGTATTTTTACTATATGGAAGGATCATTTATGTCCATTTTTATGAAAATAAAAATATTAAATATGTTGAGTTATTCATTATGTTTCATCAAAACAACATTATGAATGATACAATGTTATGAAATATTTGTTTCCTTTGTAGTATAGTAAATAGAATGTTGTTACCTATTAGTGCATATGACCAACATGAATCTAGTTCTATTGTACTACGGGAGAAAGAAAATCTAAAATCAGCAAGATTAGTACCTATATGTGTAGATGAAGTTGGATAATATCAAATAAAGTATGTTACTCAATAAGAAAATGAATTATTTGATACCAAATATAAAACATATTTTCAATAATCTCTAGAATAACATTTAGAAGAAGAAACCAATGAGGCCCATGTCACACGACTAAGAAGAATATAATAACCAAATGGTTATTTTTCAAAGTAAAAGCATCTAGAACTGGGGGAGTTAACCAAATATTTTTTAGGTGTCTCAATCTCTCCTATGGAATGACAACCTGGGAATCAAGAAAATAATATAAATTAGAAAGAATATAAAGCTAATTAATAATTTGAGGAAACTCTTCATGGTGGTGAGAATGAGAAACCATCAGTAGATTAAACTATAAATTAATTAAGAATAAAAAAACTTCTACTATTATAGATTTTATAGAATGTGTTACTCTTATATCTGGTGATAATATAGATCTTCATATCAATGGACCTTCTTATTATTGTAAGAACCATATTGGAAAAGATCTAGATAACAGAGGAGAACCATCAATAAATCAAGAAGAATAATATTTTTATTCTATGAATAATCAAATAGAAGAGTTATTTATCAAATTTAACAAAATGGAGGAGAAGAATTCAAAATTTTCAATGTATGTTTAAATATAATAATAAATATTTTGAATATTTTAGATGCTCAAAAGCTTCCATAGAAGAAATGGATATTGTACCTGTTCAACTACAAACTCTGAGTGAAAGTTCAATTTTAAGAAGATATTTTGTTGCATTTAAATGATAAATAGATGATCAATTTCCAATTTTGAATGCGGATTCAGTATCAAAGAAATATTTTGGGGATTTGAAGATATATTTGGGAAGTCAGTTAGAATTATTAAGAAGTATTTCTAGTTAATCCATTTATTTTACTCCTACTCCACAAACTAATATGGATTTAAAAATATGGTTTGAATCAATTACTGTAGTTTATTGTGTTTTTAATGATCAGATTCAATCAATTCAGTGTCACTGCACACCTTTAAACAATTAAATTATCAACGATAGAGACTTAGTTGAGAAATAAACATCAACAAATCCTTATCTAAGACCTCTAATTAGTTATTTTGGTGAAATAATCTCATGTTTTTTTGTGAGAAGATAATATTTACGATTTTTTAAATGTTAGTTTATTTGAATTTTTAACGGTGGGAAATGATTCAACTCTATTGATGAGACACTGGTTTTGTAACATTATTTATCATTTTCGAGTAATAATTAAAGAGTTAAATGATGTTAAATTGGATTTTTAATCCTCTTGTTCTTATAAAACCTCTTATTAATAAGCACCATCACCCTCGCCTAGTCCATCTTTTTAAAATTTCTTAGCCAAATGATTATTATACAACAAAATATCATGTAATGATATTATTATTTTTAATATTTTTATGTATATTTTTGCATTATTATTATTTTTTTCGAATTTATTTGGCCAAAACAGAAATCATTTATATCTAGGATTATAATAACATTCTTTGAATATTTGTATGATACATAGAATGTTTTCTAAAAAAATCTTCAATTTCTGTCTTCTTTATATCGGAAAAAGGTTAAGAAAATTAAGAAATATAACATTATTAATTTTATATGAAATTCTATTTTAATTAATTGAAGATAATTATAATTTAAATTTTTATTATAAAAATAAAAATTAAATGCCTACTATAGTTTCATTTAAATCTCATCAATGATATTTTTTTATTTTATATATTTTATATGAGTATTTTTTTAGGGTTTTTTAACCATCAACAGGGGGATTTTTGGGCATTTATTTTCTCTACAATAATCTATGAACATTATTTATTTTTATGATCACATATATTCTTGTCTATTTTAATAACAAAATAACTTTCATTATTTTTTCTATAATATATTTTCCATGAATTTTATCATATTTTTGGCTTAAAATATTTTCTCAATGTATTCCAGAAATGGTTTAATGTATTCCATAAACAATATTCATCCCCTACATTTGTAATCATAATTTTTGGTTAGGGAACCTTAATTTTTTTAGTAAAACATATGGATCATTATTCATATGTTGTTGCGAAAGTGTTTATCAACAAACCTATATTTTTAAGAAACCCAATGTTTTAATAAAAAATATATGAATCATCAATCATAATTTTTTTTAATAGATATACTTTTTTAATCCCACATTTTTAGTATATAACTATAATAAAGAACACTAAATTTTAAAACAAATTAATCAATAATTAAAATTAATATATTATCCACATTTTATGTATTGTTATTCCCAGAATTAAACATCTCTGTAAAATAGTTTAATGACTAGTTCAATGGATCATATTCAAATGGGTAAATTGAACAAATTTTTAAGGGATGTTATGATAGTCTTGAATGGTTTAAAATTGAAATTATTTCAATTTTTCAAGAGATATTCACGGATCAATTATGAATAAAATAAATACCTGTTTTTATTATTAACTAGAAAGAGTTTTATCATTTTCAAAATATTAAGTGGTATATCATTCTGAATACAATGCTAATGCAAAAGACAAAATATTGAACACATGATTTTTTATGAAAAGAATTAAACATTGGATACATAAATGTATCTACATTATTCTATGAAAAAAAATCGGATTGAAAGTCGATACCAAAATTTTTCAATTGATTCCTTTATTTTAAAATCATTCTCAATTTGTATCTTTTCCATTATGTTCATTTTTGAAGACATTTGTCTTTGAATGAAATGATCCATTTTATGTCATATGCTTCTACAAATATGAAATAAACTCTTTTTATTCTACCAATTCATACGTTTTTGATTTATTTGATTATTTACTGCTCAAACAAATTCAGGGTTGATATTCATCATCATGGACTAAGCTATGGATAATTCATTTCCTTATAAATATCCTAAATGGATATATAAAAACCTTATTGTAATGGTGTTTACTACCATTACTCATTTGTTAAGGTCATATTATATGAGGACTTATCTAGTTAAAATTACCATTCTCATGGAGAGAGCATTAGTGTAGTGTACTAGGGGATTTTTTTCCTGAAAACTATAAAAATATTTTTTTACTCATCTTTATTTATTTCTAATTTCTTCTCATATTTAATGAAGATAATGTTTCATATCATCATGAATTACAAAGAATGATAAAATTTTGAAACTATATATATGTATGAAATTAGGAGATTCACCCCCATTATTATCATCTATATTTTTTTATTTTCATCATAAAATATAGCGATTGATTGAAATAATTTCCATGCTTTTAGAGATCATATGATCTGTTACATGTAAATTTTAGTGTTTTATGCATGAAATTTTAATTTTTTGTATAAATGTCATTGAGTGATGGAAATAATTTTTAAATTGATCGAAACACCACCAAAAGAAGAATTTTTTTTTAAATATGTATGTAATATATGTATACATCCTCATATACATTGATATTAAAATAATTATTTAATGATTAAAAATTGATCAAAAAATTTTGTATCATATAACCATCATTTCTGATGACATCAATAAAATTTCCTATAGTGACTCGAGCTCATGCTTCATGATCCGGTTTTATAATATATTGTGTATTTTCTTATAAATAAACCCAATAATTACACAACACATTAAACAATTGTGGTCCATTTACCTGTCTGGGATTTTGATAATTATAACACCCTTACATTTTTATCATAAATTTAAAAAAAATTGGAAAATACATATGATATACTCTGTGCCCTTTAAAATTTTATCATATAGGGACATCATAAAACATTAATGTGACATGTGAGAAAAAAATTTAAAACCATCGGTGGGCATTGAATATGACTGGTGAGGGGTATTGAAAACATTAATAAAACTTTTAAAATATTTTTTTTGAACAAATTTTTGTACATTAAATTATTTTTTCCAAAACATTTGAATATATATATATATATATTAAAAACCCATTAATTTCTCAAAATAATTTTCTTGAGAATATCATTTGGATTTCAGCAATGAAAATAATATTTTTTGTGGGTTATTTAGTATATATGAAATACCATAATAATACTATAGGGGATCTAGTCAAAAATCATATGGAACAATGTTCCCTTAAGACTTATGGGTTCACTCCTCTTAATTTAACATTAATTATTCTAGTACAAATTTTTTTAAAGAACTTTTCATGGAAATTCCATTCTTAATTGTACCACAAAATCAATTCAAAATTACATTCAGAAAATAATTTTCATAATAATAAAATAAATTTTATCATAACATCTCATTAAAATTTTCTTAATGGTTTTTAAAACCATTATTAGGCAAGTACAATTATTGAATTAAATGTCATTATTTGTTATTCATAAATAAAATAAATACCCACATGATATAAAAACACATATATAATTGTGACTTCTTAAATTTTAATAAATATTATATAATTAGGTTTCACACATTAAAATATAAGAGAAAAATGTTAAATAAAATATTTTAATGCTTGGAAGAATCCATGTACATAATAATTTTGGAAGTAAATCATAAAATTTCAATTGAAATCTTGAATTTATATTGAATTCAAGGTATGTTGTTGAAATGAATAATGCATGGTCATGAATTTATGAAAATGTGGCATCCTTAATTTCAATATACCATAATTACATGCCGAATTTTCTATGCATATTTTTTAGAAACATGACAAAAAACATTTCTTCCTTATATAAATGTATAACATTGAATTTAAATTATTGTAATGGCCCAGACCTCTCCGGCCCATTCCTTTGTCAAAAGGAAGGTCACGAAATGTTCTGGATGGTAAAATGGACTTTTCCCACACTTTCCAAAATTTTTAAACTACACGCCATGTAGTGTGAGTACACGACGTGTACCCCCTCGCCAGGTATACCCCATGTTGAAGGTCGTGTCCTTGCCATGTGAAATAAATGGGTACACGCCGTATGTCTTAAACTACACGCCATGTAGTCCCTCCCCGTGTACGTGTTACCAGTCAACGGCCGTGTGCCGTGTTGGAGCTGTGTCTTTTCCATTTGAAATAAATGGGTACCCACCGTGTTTCTAAACTACACGTCGTGTAGTCCCTCCCCGCCTATATGTTACCTTCAAACCGTGTGTTGACCAATCAACGACTGTAGAGCCCTGTTGGAAGCCGCGTGGAGACTGGGTAAAATAACTGAGTACACGCCGTGTACCATAAAGTACACACCGTGTACTTTTTCTTTTCTCGCATATAAAAGGATGGGTCCCCACATCCTTTTCAACTCACCCCTCTCCTCCCCGTTCCTCTAAGCAGAGTTCTCCCAAGAGACTCGAAGGCTCTTTATTCCATAACTTCTTCATCTGAACTCTGATTTATGATCCATCAGTGGCCACGAGATCGTAACGACGAGGCGGAACTTCTGATCATGGATTCAATGTATTACTTTCGGCCTTTCCTTTCCAACTTACACCCAAGGTGGGTTTATCCGGGACCTTACAGAAGTGACAGACGCCGACGGACGTCTTTTAAAGTTGATCTAGGGAGCGTTATGATCAGAACCTGTTGAGGTAGGGATCTTACCTTCGCCTATCTAATTTTTTCATCATGCTGGGTGGGTATCCTCTTATTCCCATGAGAAATGGTTGAACCAGATTAATAAAGATAATAAATGGCTTATATAACGGGGTTGGGAAGTTCGTGAGTGCAATTACATCTTTATATCGTGTGATATTATGTTGTGAATTGAATAGGCTTATGCCTACTGAAAATCACGGTCGTTGGAAGCCTTTTCTTGGGAAATTAAGTGTTTCCCTATCTTCTAGACCGTTTCTGTGAATGGAACTTTTTTGAATGTGGAACTTGGTTAATCACGTAAAGTTGGATGATTTAAAATTTGGAACCCTTGTGTGATCACCACGAATGATCAAAATGGAATAATGAACATGTGGGAGTTGGCTTGGATACGTGGCATTTTATGGGGTTGTTTTGTGTGTTGTTGTGGTTTGGGTGAGCAGCGGGGCTATGGTTGGCTTGGTTGTGGGTTGGTGTGATTGTGGTTTTGGTGGTTGGCAGCGGGGCTGCAGGGATGGGTTGGAATGTGAACAGACCATGGGTTGTGTTTCTTAAATAAAAAGTGTAAGAGTTAATGAATGGTGGGTCATGGTAATGGAACAGGATTAATAATCAATGGGTTAGATGGTTAATAAGGAATGGTTTGGTGTGCTGCTTGTGTTTTCCTTACTTGATTTGTGGATGGCATTGATATTATTTACGAATGATTGATGTGGTTGGTTGTGGATAGTTTCCCAGTAGTTAAGGAACTAATAAACTAATTCGGCTGAAACGTGAAAACCTAAATGAGGTTAGGGTTGTGTGTTGTATGCATGCTTAGTGGTAGTAGTGATGAGGCACGTGCTCAGTTTCTCTCTTTAGAAGCCATAGTTTGGGATGAGTGTTTGGTTTATATATATATATATATATCCGTATCCTTGTGTTTTGACGCACCCCACCCATGCTAAGAACTTAGTGTCGAACACTCCCATTTCATGGGAGAGGGTGTTTTCCCATAGTTACTAGCTCCTTCTCCCCTAGGTTGTGATGTCTTGAGGCGACCTTAATCCTAAGACTCTTCGGGTAGGTTTCGATTGGGGTGGCTTTAGGTCAAGACTCTTCGGGAAGGTTACATTGTTTCCCATGAATTATCGGGATGAGGCCCAGGTGTGTGCGGGAGGGATACCTAGTTGTGAGGCCCAGGTGTGTGCGGTCGGGATACGTGGTTGTGAGGCCCAAGTGTGTGCGGGCGGGATACGTGGTTGTGAGGCCCAGGTGTGTGCGGCCGGGATACGTGGTTGTGAGGCACAGGTGTGTGCAGGCAGGATAGGTGGTTGTGAGGCTCAGGTGTGTGCGGGCAAGGAGAGTGTGGAAGCGTCAGGATGTTCACCATTAGGAAGATCAGCTAACTAATGGGTAATGGTGCGGGTTACCCAATACTCTTGTTCTTATACTACTACTACCTGTTGCGATTGTGTTTTTGGTGAGTGTGGCTGGTGAGGTTGGGTGGATAGATTTCCTTCATAGGTTTCTTCTGTTATTCTCACGGGACATTAGGATATCTCCCCACTTGTGCATGAGAGATTTTGGTTTCCCTACTGAGTATACTTGTATTCTAACCCTACGTTTACTTTTAGGTTTCCAGGAGGACTACCAGGGACGTGCGTGACCCTACTAGTCGGACAGTTGGATTTTTTGTAGTTATTGTACTCTTGTTTATTTTGGTATTGTACTTTGTGCTTTCTTATACTTTCACCTTGTTATAAAACTGTTTGAACATGCATATGGGCTTGTTTTGGGTTTATTTCTATACACTTGTTCTTTTCCTTTCTGTTTGTTGACTTGTCCTATTTCCTGGTCATAAAATAATAAAAGGGTAATGCCTCCCATATTTGTGAAAATGCATACCCTTGGTGCAAGTCGCCACCACGGGGCCTACTAGAGGCGGGACTCGGGGTCATTATCTCCCTTTCACCATTTCCACCTCAGGAGGGGCATCTTTGGTGGGAGGGGGTCATGACAGAATGGTATCAGAGGTGATGGTTGAGAGATAGGATGGAGTCTGGAGTTATGCACAGTGAGGATTGCATGGGATGGTAGGGAAACAGTGTTAGATAATCTTGGTGCGTGAAATAGGCTAGGGAAGACCAGATATGACACTAGATTTTAGGGCCCCCCATGATCCGATGCAAGGACTATGAGCCTACCGAATGACCAAGTGAGACTACATTGATTGCAGGGTAGAGACCCTAGGGAAGGTACATGCATCATCATGATTGTGTTTTACTTGATTTGGGTGTTATGGGAAAGAAATTGAAATAAAATGATAAAATTAAACCCTGAGAAATTTCCTTACTACTTGGGTTTAGGCGATGTTTGTTTACCGTACAACTATGTCAACTAGACGTCATCCCCGGGTGGCTCAGACGGCCGAGGCCCAGTAGATTCAGGCGGTCGATCAGTTAAGGATTGACTGAGAGGAGGACGATATCTGTAACACCCCAGGTAAATAAAGAATATGACATTTTCATATTTATCCATATTTTTGAATGAAATATTAATATGACTTTAAAGGGGACGCTATGCTCGATGGTGTACCCAACACGCAACAACGAGTTTCTTGGGAATCTTACGTTGCACTATAATAATAAAATAATATTATTTTAAATGGTAGTTAAAATGTAGCTGTTGTATTGGCGGGAATGGATAGAAATAACTAAAATATGGTTATATATGTTTTAAAATGTTTTTAAATTTATCCAATAAAAGATAAAGGCTTAAAATACAAAAAAGAATTCAATTTTAGGCGTATATGCCCTAGTTTTCACTAAAGGTTCACTTATCGCCTTTTGATGGAGAACCGTCATTAAATATAGTTTTTTTCACTCTCATACATTCTATTGGACCAAATAAAACTATTCTTAAGAATTTGGACTTCAAAATTTACTTTGTGTAAATTTTTGGTATCTTTCCGATAAAGTTTTTTTTTAATGAATAGTGTAAAATGTTGTATTTTAATTCAAAACCTCTTTTTAATATAATTTATTTATATGATAAGATTATCTTTTGAATTAGTTTTAAAGTGAAATTAGAATATATTTTTACAATAAAATCCAATAGTGGTCACTGGAATTAATTTCCCTTTGAAATCAAACTTAAACTACTGTCAATCTTTTGATACTTATTGTTTCATAAAAACACGCTACTTGCTCTGACAGTGGGAATTAATTATTAAATTAATTAATGTGACTTATATGTTTTTAATTTTGTAAAATAGACTTCATTTTTGAATTCGGAATATCAAATATAGCTTAGGGTGAATTTTTGGGATTTTTCTGAAAAACTTCAATTTTTGATGAATAGTGAAACCACTAAGTGGTACTTAAAAAAACTGATTTTCCGTTCAAATGAAATTTTTCCATATTTGTGTTTTGAATTTCAAAAATCACACATACATGGTTGTCATTAAGAAGTAAAATTTTGTTCAATGGGATAAAATTAATATTTTGGTGAATAGTAACTTATTAAGTTTTTAATCGCGATTATAGGTAATTAGTGTAGTTTATGGTAATAATAATGTTTTAATAAAATGAAATGACCTAGACACATGTCCTACCCTCATTGAATGTGTCATGGCCGACCAAGAAAATCCATGTTTCAACTTGGGGACCCCATGGTGCCACTTTGGTTGGGAAATGACATAAATATCTTTTTATTTAATGTTAAAGTAAAAATGACACAAACATGAAATGTTTTACTAAAACAATTTTTACATGGGGTTATACAAGTCTTATTTTTGACTATCAATCGTAATTGGAAATCTAAAAATATTTCCTACATCATAGTTTTTTTTTAATTTTTAGACATTAAATAAATTAAATTTTTTATGACATCATGATGATGTAGTGATGACCTCATTATTTAACGATTTAAATAAAATGGAAAGATAATGTAAGGTCTAAGACCTACACATGTCCAAAACCTATTGGATGAGTGGATTTAGAACCCTTATCACTTTATCCTATAAATACATCAATTTGGGACCTTTAAAATCCGAAACTCTTTTGAAAATAATGTAACATTTTGTAACATTACAAGAATGCCCCTCCTCCCCTCTTATAAAAGGCCCCCACCTCTACCTCCTTACCCATAGTCCGAAAGCCTTTGGCTCGGCCAACCCTGGCCTAGTTTGTCTCTACACTTCCCTCTCTTACTCCTTGAAGCCTCACATTGGGCATAAGTCTTCCCAAGGAAGCCTTTGAGCTCAAACCAAAGGGAGTTACCCGATTTTAAGTTAATGTCTTCACTTGTGTCCTTTTGTTTTATTTTGCTTCTCCAACCCCCTAAACTCTTTTTATTCATTTATTTTGTAACAAATCCAGTATCTTAAATATACTAGGATGTTTATATAAGAAGTATTAGAGCTACAATTACACACACCTACATCTAATGGTTAAAGAACATAATGTTTCCGTGGATGGTGAATTTCTGCCTCCCGAAACGATGATTGTTCAACATTCTTCTAACACCTTCAAAGGTGGCCATTAAGATGACACTATATTTATATATGATATCTAATATTTTTATGTTTTACTTAAGATTATGTATTTTTCATTTATGGTGTTCCTTTATGGTTTCCATTATGGGTAAACGCGATATCATCATTTAAGGAAGTGCGGACTACCGTCCCCTCAAAGTTATTTGATTCGTTAATACCATATGTGGTACATATAAAGGATATATTTAATGATATTATATATGATACCATACTGGAATTAAAATAATATTATGTATCATTATGTTTTAATTCCATTAAATATGAAATAGAAATGGAAAAAGCGTTCATGCGTACGTACGGCTTACCGTCTCCATGAACGGTACATTTCATTTCTTATCTCAAAATGTTATGTAATATTATAAGTACATATATATAATGGATATATTTGTAATATATTACATCTAAATTATGGATATCAATTTGGAATTATAACATATATTTATATATATCTCTCTCATTTAGTTTTAATTCCATTAATATGACAAAAAATGAAAGTAGCGTTCATGCGTACGTACGGCCTACCATCTCCATGAACGGTGATTTTTGTTTTTTATCTCCAAATGATATGGAATAGTATAAAATGAATATTTACTGGATATATATGATATTTTAATCATTAATACTATTCTGGAAATTATTTACTTATAACTGCATGGGAAATATTTTTTCAAACAAATTCATTTTTGACTCATGTACCAAACATCGGCAAAAACGTCTGATATGAACTAATATTATTAAACAATTATTATAACATTATAATATGTGATATGAACTGAATAATAATCTCTAAATGAGGTACTTAGAAAATTATTAATTTACAATTGCTTATTATTCAGGAATATAAAGAAACGAAAAAAGACAGGTTGGACTTGAGGTAAGGGATCCTACTCCTCTCTTTCTTTTTAAGTACACTCTTTTATGTCATTCATTCTAAGATAATATTTATTGTGATTGGTATGTTATTTTATATTAATCTTACTGTAATTTATATTTTCATATGATGAGAGACCCTATTCTCTCTCATCAATCCATTTTGGATGTTTTGAGTGGCGTCGTTAGGCTACCGAATTTTCGTAAGAGATCCAACCTCTCTCTTTCTTTTTAAGTACTCTCCTTTATGTCACTTCATTTAGGCTCCTCTTTTTTATGTTGGGGGATGTTCTTTTGTATTCCTCTTTCTATAAAAGTTATGTTAATATGATGAGATACCCTATTAGATCTCATCAATCCATTTTTGTAAGTTTTATGTGGCGCCGTTAGGCTGCCGAGTTTTCGTAAGGGATTTTTCATCTCACTTTTATTCCCGTGATATTTATGCTACATTTGCCACAATTTCCTTTGAGTGGTATATTTACATCCCATTATATTACTAATTGTGTAATATACTTTCTTTTATGAGTATTTACATCAATTTTCCATTGTCCTTCTTTCACGAGGTGTATGTTTCGAAAGATACCCATGTCGGTAAGGGAACCTTTCACCCTCCTCTTTTTAAAAGACTTCTTTTGTTGGGTCTTTTAATTTACATATTTTTATGTTGGGATATGTTCTCAGATATCCATATTGATGTAAATTTTATGTCCAAGTGATGAGATACCCTTTTTTTATCTCTCATCAACTCATTTTTATGTGACGTCGTTAGGTTGTCAAGGGATCTTCTTAACCCAATTTCGATTTCTATGGGTTCAACATGTAGTCATTGAATATGTCATCCTTTGAATATGTGTGAATGAACTTTTATTGTTTTACACTTAATATCCACTTATATTGGGTGTATTTATATTTTTCACACAGAATTTTGAGATTGATTTATCCTTAATTCAAGGATACCTTCTTTATAAGGGATTTCACCGCATTTTACATTTCTATTGAGACTTTACTGTTGTTATGAAACAATTCACTCTTATATGGTGTATATACTGTCCTTTGGAATATAATATCATGAATCCATTTATTCTCATGATATTATAAAGTTCTGATTAAATGTTATTCCTCAATTATTGTATTCAAGTATCTCTAATTTTGGTAAAAAACCCTTTAACCAAAATATCGCTTTAAACGTTTTAATTATTTGTTCTTATTAATATCCATGTTTTCAAAATGGGTTTAATGATTTATTTATATGGATATTAATGGTTTAAAATTTTAAAAGCTTCAAGGTGGTATGGGAAACTTTTATTCAAAAATCTCTTTATTAAATGTTTTAAATGGTTTTGGAAGTGGTTTTTCTTTGAATGGATTCATTATTTCAATATACTAAGATGTTATATTGTGATTGAAATGTGGAAATGTTATGTTTCCTATATTCATGTTTTATGTTATACGTTTATGTTATGGTTCTTGGGAATTGTTATGAAAACGGTTGGTTCCGTGATAAACTAAGGGCGGGTGAACCCGATATAGCTCTCCAATGCATTGGGTAACGCGAAGGAGTGAAACGTTATGGTTTCTCCGAAGAGATTTAGGGAATATACTGTAGTGGGTATTCCAAATGTAACCAAGAGGGTTACTCCTTACGTAAGAATGATATGAATGCCTCAAGTTACCTTTTATGTCTTATGATTTCTATGATTTATTCATTATTTTATGAGGTATGTTAAAGTGATTATGTTTTATGGGTAAAGTATTATTTCATTCTTATGTATACATGTACTCATGTTCCTTTCCGTATATTTATATCCCTTACTGAGCTTTTTATGCTCATCCCATGTTTTTGAAATGTTTTTCACAGGTCAAGGGAAGGGTAAATGATGTGATGATAGATTCAAGGATGTGTCAAGAAAGAATCCATGTTTTATTTTAAATATGTTTCCATTGATGGGATGAATGAATATTGTCTTTTATGTAACCACTTTGTTTAAATGTGGAATGTAATGAAAGTTTCGTGATATAATTCTCTAAAACTCTAAACCTGAAAAGATCTTCAATGTTTAATCTTGTAATAACTCAAGATTAAGTAAGGTTTAAGGATGGAGCCTTATAGTTGGTATCAAAGGTCGGTTTAGATAACTTTAGAGGTTAGGGTATTCTTTAAGTATAAGTGACATTACCATAACGGTTAAGATTTCAGAAAGAGTCCTAGTTTTAGATAAAGTGAATGAGTAAGTATATATTAGTGTTTATCTTCCTCATTAGTACATGATGGTTTTGTTGATATACACATAATGACCTTTTTGGTTTTAGTAAATGGCTGGATTTAGCAGGCACCAAAGTAACAGTGGATGTGAAGGAAACTGTGACAGTTTTTGTGAGCAAGCAACTGAATGATATGGGAGCTGCAATGAGAACTCTTGTGATTATCCTCAACCAACTATCTGGTGTCATGATTGACCACCTAAACCTTGGTGATTTCTCTAAGGCATCATATATGCGAGAAACAAATCCCTACAGATGTACAGGTAATAATCATAAAGTTAAGTGTGTTAAAAAACTTATGTGTCAATGATGTGGAAAGAAACACCTAGGAAAATGTTTCAAGGGGACAGAAATATGCTATAGATGAGGAAATGAAGGTCATAAAGCAAGATCCTACCATGGAAAAAGGAAGCATCCAGTTGACTCGAGGAAAGGGAAAGAAGTTCTTTGTGAGGGATAAATTGAATGTTTTAAATGTGGTGTGCATGGTCATTATTAAAACACATGTCCTATGAAGATGTTTCGTGAATGGGATCACCAAGAGCGTACAAATGTTCATTTACCAATACCTAATGCCATTCCGATTGAGGATGAAGAAACTGACAATGAAAAATCAAAGGTATATATTATTTCATGACTATTGTTTTCCTATTTTGGAATCTAAGGATATGATTCATGATTTTGTTTGTAGGAAAGAGGTATTTTGGAATAAGTTGGAAAGGAATGGTTAATGGATCATGATGAATGTAGAATGAGTAAGATGTCAATATATAAGGGCCTCAAGAGTTATGGTGAAATTCTTAAGAGTATTAAGTCCCTTTTGATGATGGGGTTACATTAGAAGACTTTTTATATTATGTGTAACCCTGATGTTTAATATATGAAAATTATATTCAATGAATAGTTATCTTTTCTTTTGTGGGCATAGTTATAAAAACCCATTTGGGTTTATATGATCCTTACTTTTGAGGTAATTATGGGTTACTATATGTTATGGTTGAAGTGAAAGGAATGAGATAAAATTGTGGTTAAATTATGTTATGGTTATTTTTGATGATTTTATCCCTTTTTGGGGAATGATTTGAGAATTATATAGTTTTGGAAAAAGGACGACATGCAGACCGTGTGACTACCTATCACGTCAGACAAAGCTACGGGAATCGAACCCACAACCAAAGTCCGACTGGTATTTATCGCCTACCACTGGACTACGTGAAGTCCCTGGTTAGTTTGACTGATTCTTTTTAATTAAGAGTAAGTTGATTTTGGGTTATTTATGAAAATGATTAACCTATCATGGATGATATGTGATTTGGTTAATTACTTTTCAATACGAGACTTTAGGAGCAACTGATGTTGATTGGAGATAAAAGTTACGATTTAACTTGGAAGACTATGTGACTAAATCCTTCAAATATTTGGGTTTCAATCTTAGTTTGGTTTACTTTGAAGAATTTTATGGACAAATTGATTATAGAATGGTCCTCGTTGAGCTTTGTGTTTTGTTGGACAAATTTTGGAGATTAAGAATAGATTTTCTTTTTATAATGGGTTATCCTTTTCTGGATTATCTGATATTGTACTAACCTTTTTGGTTTTGGTTTTGGTTAAAGTCTAAAGACCTGGGAAGTATATAGTTCTCTTTTGTGGATTAGGTGACTCTCTAGAAGATGATTGTAGTACTCCTAATGCGAACAAGTCTCCTTAAATACTCGTCTTTTGGAAAAAAAATATGAGTTTGATTATGGAATCTAGTAAAAGTTGAAAATCAACATGATAAGTGATTATATTTCCTTATGAATAAATTCCTCAATAGAAAGTAACTTAAAACAAAAATGTTTTCCATTAACTTTTCCTACTGGGGAATCGAATACCGTTTAACCCATCACAAGTTTGTGATTTTCTTATGGTTAACTATCTCCTATACATGTTTACTATCACTCTCCCTCAAGAACATGGCCCTTTGCTTTTTCTTCCATGTACATGTTTTTCTACATGGAATACTAGTATGGGTTATCTCGGGTGACCTCTGTACTTATCTTCCTTTATTTTAAAGTGATTTTTTTACCGACTCTTGTTCCGATGTGGGATTTTCAAGGATGTTTCCAAGATCAATTTTAAAAATTGTGAGGACACAATTCCCAAAAGGGGGGAAGGATGTAACACCCCAGGTAAATAAAGTATATGAAATTTTCATATTTATCCATATTTGTGAATAAAATATTAATATGGCTCTAAAGGGGACGCTATGCTCGATGGCGTACCCAACACGCAACAACGAGTTTCTTGGGAATCTTACGATGCACTCTAATAATAAAATAATATTATTTTAAATGGAAGTTAACATGTAGCCGTTGTATAGGCAGGAATGGATATAAATAACTAAAATATGATAATATATGTTTTTAAATGCTTTTACATTTATCCAATAAAAGATAAAGGCTTAAAATACCGAAAGAATTCAATTTCAGGCGTATATGCCCTAGTTTTCACAAAAGGTTCACTTATCACCTTTTGATGGAAAATCGTCATTAAAAATAGTTTTTTTCACTCTTATACAGTCTATTGGACCAAATGAAACTCTTCTTAAGAATTGGGACTTCAAAATTTACTTTGTGTAAATTTTTGGTATCTTTCCAATAAAGTTTTTTTTAATGAATAGTGTAAAATGTTATATTTTAATTCAAAACCTCTTTTTAATCTAATTTATTTATATGATTAGATTATCTTTTGAATTGGTTTTAAAGTGAAATTAGAATATATTTTTACCATAAAATCCAATCGTGGTCGTTGGAATTAATTTCACTTCGAAATCAGACATAAACTAGTATCAATCTTTTGATACTTATTATTTCATAAAAACACGCTATTTCCTCTGACAGCGGGAATTAATAATTAAATTAATTAATGTGACTTATATATTTTGAATTTTTTAAATTAGAATTCATTTTTGAATTTGGAATATCAAATATAGCTTAGGGTGAATTTTTGGGATTTTTCTGAAAAACTTCAATTTTTGATGAATAGTGAAACCACTAAGTGGTACTTATAAAAACTGATTTTTCCGTTTAAATGAAATTTTTCCATCTTTGTGTTTTGAATTTTAAAAATCCGACATACATGGTTTTCATTAAGAAGTAAAATGTGGTTCAATGGGATAAAAATAATTTTTTGGTGAATAGTAACTTATTAAGTTTTTAATCACGATAAGAGGTAATTAGTGTAGTTTATGGTAAGAATAATGTTTTAATAAAATGAAATGACCTAGACACATGTCCTACCCTCATTGGATGTGTCATGGACGACCAATACAATCCATGAGTCATCTTGGGGACCCCATGGAGCCACTTTGGTTGGGAAATGACATAAATATCTTTTTATTTAATGTTAAAGTAAAAATGACACAAACATGAGATGTTTTACTAAAACAATTTTTACATGGGGTTATACAAGTCATATGTTTTACTATAAATAGTAATTGGAAATCTAAAAAGATTTCCTACATCATAGTAGTTTTTGTTTAATTTTTAGACATTAAATAAATTAAATTATTTATGACATCATGATGACGCATTGATGACCTCATTATTTAACGATTTAAATAAAATGGAAAGATAATCTAATATCTAAGACCTACACATGTCCAAAATCTATTGAATGAGTGGATTGCGAACCCTTATCACCTTATCCTCGAAATTCATCAATGTGGGACCTTTAAAATCCGAAACTCTTTTGAAAATAATGTAACATTTTGTAACTTTACAAGAGTGCCCCTCCTCTCCTCTTATAAAAGGTCCCCACCTCTACCTACTTACCCACACTCCCAAAGCCTTTGGCCCGGCCAATCCCTGCCCATTTTGTCTCTACACTTCCCTATATTACTTTTTGAAGCCTCACTTTGGGCAGAAGTCTTCCCAAGGAAGCCTTTGAGCTCAAACCAAAGGGAGTTACCTGATTTTAAGGTAATGTCTTCACTTGTGTCCTTTTGTTTTATTTTTCTTCTCCAACCCCCTAAACTCTTTTTCATCATTTATTTTGTAACAAATCCAGTATCTTCAATATACAAGGATGTTGATATAGGATGTATTCTAGCTACACTTACACACACCTACATCTCATGGTTAAAGAACATACTATTTCCGTGGATGACGAATTTCTGCCTCCCGAAATGATGATTGTTCAAAATTATTCTAACACCTTCAATGGTGGCCATTAAGATGACACTATATTTATATATGATATCTAATATGTTTATGTTTTACTTAAGCTTCTGTATTTTTCATTTATGTCATACCTTTATGGTTTCCTTTATGGGTAAACACGATATCTTCATTTCAGGAAGTGCAGACTACCGCCCCTCAAAGTGATTTGATCCATTGATACCATATGTGGTATGTATAAAGGATATATTTAATGATATTATATATGATACCATACTGGAATTTAAATATGATTATGTATCATTATATTTTAATTCAATTAAGTATGAAATAGAAATAGAAGTAGTGTTCATGCGTACGTACGGCTTATCTTCTCCATGAACGGTACATATCATTTCTTATCTCAAAATGTTATGTAATATTATAAGTACATATATATAATGGATATATATGTAATATATTACATCTATATTATGGATATCATTTTGGAATTATAACATATATATATATATATATCTCATTTTGATTTAATTCCATTAATATGACAAAAAAATGAAAGTAGTGTTCATGCGTACATACAACCTACCATCTCCATGAATGGTGCTTTTCATTTTTTTATCTCCAAATGATATGGAATAGTATAAAATTAATATTTACTGGATATATATGATATTTTAATCATTAATACTATTCTGGAAATTATTTACTTATAACTACATGGGCAATCGATTTTCAAAAAAAATCATTTTTGACTCATGTACCAAACATCAGCAAAAACGTCTGATATGAACTAACATTATTAAACAATTATTATAACATTATAATATGTAATATGAACTGAATAATAATATCTAAAGGAGTTACTTAGGCAATTTTTAGTTGACCAATGTTTATTATTCAGGAATATAAAGAAACGAAGAAGATAAGTTGGACTTGAGGTAAGGGATCCTACTCCTCTCTTTCTTTTTAAGTACACTCTTTTATGTCATCCCTTATAAGCTCATCTTTATTGTGATTGGGATGTTCTTTTATATTAATATTACTGTAATTTTTATTTTCATATGATGAGAGACCCAATTCTCTCTCATCAATCCATTTTGGATGTTTTGAGTGGCACCGTTAGGCTGTCGAATTTTCGTAAGAGATACAACCTCTCTCATTCTTTTTAAGTACTCTCCTTTATGTCACTTCTTTTAATCTCCTATTTTTTATGTTGGGGGATGTTAATTTGTATTACTCTTTCTATAAACTTTATGTTAATATGATGAGATACCATATTTGATCTCATCAATCCATTTTTGTAAGTTTTATGTGGCGTCGTTAGGCTGCTGAGTTTTCGTAAGGGATTTTTCATCTCACTTTTATTCCCGTGAGATTTATGCTACATTTGCCACAATTTCATTTGAGTGGTTTATTTACTACCCATTATTTTATTCATTGTGTAATATACTTTCTTTTATGAGTATTTACATCAATTTTGTATTTTCCTTCTTTCATGAGGTGTATGTTTCGAAAGATACCCATGTCGGTAAGGGAATCTTTCACCCTCCTCTTTTTAAAAGACTTCTTTTGTTGGGTATTTTAATTTTCATATTGTTATGTTGGGATATGTTCTCATATATCCATATTGATGTAAATTTTATGTCCAAGTGATGAGATACCATTTTTCTTATCTCTCATCAACTCATTTTGATGTGACGTCGTTAGGCTGTCACGGGAACTTCTCAACCCAATTTCGATTTCATTGGGTTCAACATGTAGTTATTGAATATGTCATCCTTTTAATATGTGTGAATGACATTTTATTGTTTTAAACTTAATATCCTCTTATATTGGGTGTATTTATATTTTTCACACATAATTTTGAGATGGATTTATCCTTAATTTAAGGATACCTTCTTTATAAGGGATTTCATCGCATTTTACATTTCTATTGAGACTTCATTGTTGTTATGCACCAATTCACTATTATATGGTGTATATACTATCCTCTGGAATATTATGTCATGAATCCATTTATTCTCAGGATATTATAAAGTTCTGATTAAATGTTATTCCCCAATTATTGTATTCAAGTGTCTCTAATTTTGGTAAAAACCCTTTAACCAAAATATCGCTTTAAACGTTTTAATTATTTATTCTTATTAATATCCATGTTTTCAAAATTGTTTTAAGGATTTATTTATATGGATATTAATGGTTTGAAATTTTAAAATCTTCAAGGTGGTATGGGACACTTTGATTCAAAAATATCTTTATTAAATGTTTTAAATGGTTTTGGAAGTGGTTTTTCTTTGAATGGATTTATTATTACAATATAATAAAATGTTTTATTGTGATTGAAATGTGGAAATGTTATGTTTCCTTTATGCATGTTTTATGTGATACATTTATGTTATGGTTCTTGGGCATTGTTATCAAAACGGGTGGTTCCGTGATAAACTAAGGGCGGGTGAGCCTGATATAGCACTCCAATGCATTGGGTAACACGAAGGAGTGAAACGTTAAGGTTTCTCCGAAATGATTTAGGGAATATACTGTGGTGTGTATTCCAAAGGTAACCAAGAGGGTTACTCCCTACGTAAAAATGTTATGAATGCCTCATGTTACCTTTTATGTCTTATGATTTCTATGATTTATTCATGATTTTATGAGGTATGTTAAAGTGCTTATGTTTTATGGGTAATGTATGATTTCATTCTTATGTATACATGTACTCATGTTCCTTTCCATATTTTTATATCCCTTTATGAGCTTTTTATGCTCATCCCAAGTTTTTGAAATGTTTTCACAGGTCAAGGGAAGGGTACATGATGTGATGGTAGTGTCAATGATGTGTCAAGAAAGAATCCATGTTTTATTTTAAATATGTTTTCGTTGATGGGAAGAATGAATACTGTCTTTTATGTAACCACTTTGTTAAAATGTGGAATGTAATGCAAGTTTCATGATCTAATTCTCTAAAACTCTAAACTTGAAAAGATCCTCAATGTGTAATCATGTAATAACTCAAGATTAAGTAATGCTTAAGGCTGGGGCCTTATAATATCCAGTGGGAGAGGACTCTCTGTTCTTTCTAGCGGAATACCCTCAAGAAGTACGAGGGTAGTACTTCGGATACGGAGACGAAGGGGTGGATTGAGGAGCTAGGGAATTCTTTTACCTTGTTCCATTCTTTGAGGGAGTACTAGGTTCCCCTAGAAGTCAGTCAGCTGAGAGGTGCGGCGCGATAGTGGTGGAAGCTCTACCTCGGATAGAGGATAGAGGAAGAGGTTCCATGGTCTGACTTTGAGAAGGAATTTTGAGAGGAATTCCTTTCTTCAATGATCGAGGTGGAGAATCAGCATGAGTTATTCTCCATTCAGCAGGGGAGTATGATGGTATGAGAGTTGTAGATCAAGTTCATGGATCTCCTGTGCTTTTCTAAGGATCTATTTTCGGATGAGGAGTCTCAGGCGAGATGTTTGGAGGAGGCGCTTCATCCTTTGCTCCAGTATGTTGTTACCCCCTTCACACTTCCGACGTACATGGCAGTACAGAAGAAGGCATAGGTTGTAGAGAGGATGCACTCACTGGGAGGTTCACCATGAGAGGGGACCTAGCTAGGCTCATTGAAGGGGAAGGCATTCAGCAGCAGGTCTCCTACGATAGGACCTTCCGGGTTCAGGCCAGTGGGGAGGAGGCCCTAGTAGTTCCAGTTCAGATCTTCAGGTCCTCGTCCCTTTTTCAGGAGCCCAGGACTGAAGTGTTTTTCTTGTGGCGGTTTCAGGAATATTCAGATTCGGTGCCTGACCCGAGCTCAATACGGTGGAGGTGGGCAGGTTCAGCGCCCACCTCGGCAGCACTAGTTGCCAACGAGGCCCTTCCAACAGCAGCAGAACCATGCTCCTCCGAGGGCAGACTTTGCGGGAGGAGGCCGACCTCAGGGTGATACTCAGGGACCTCGACCAGGGCATGTTCAGGGAGGTGGATGACATCAGAGAGGCAGAGGAGTTGGGTGTTGACAGTTGCATGTAGCAGAGTTGAATGCTCCGGTAGGACCGGAGGTGGTGTGAGGTACGATTTGTCTGTTCAGCACTCTTGTTTCTGCTTTCTTCGATTTGGGAGCTTGGCACTCCTTTGTTTCACCTGGTCCAGCCTATGATTTGGGACTAGACGTAGAGAGAATTTTCGTACCACTGGTGCTGAGTACAGCAGTTGGAGGCCAGACCAACGTATCTTGTGTTTTTCAGGGATGTGGGATGATGTTGGGACCACATCGATCTAGTGGGGACCTTCTTCTGTTATAGATGAAGCCATACGATGTCATCCTAGGCATCGACTGGTTTTTTTATTTTAGTGCCGTTATCGACTGCTTCCGGAGAAGAGTCGTGTTCTTCGATGTGGACGGGAAGCGTGTAGCTTTTTTTGGCGAGAGGAGCTATCAGGAGGGAAGTCATCGTCTAGATCCTCAGCTTTCCTTGTTAGGTGGGTTATCAGTTGTTCCAGATTATACAGAGATGATGGATGTCCCAGAGGTTGTGACTCTACCCCCCCCCCCCCCCCGACGTGATGTTCAGTTCGGGGTATACTTACAGCCTGGTGCCCATCCGATTTCGATGGCCCCTTATCGAATGACATCTTCAGAGTTGCGGGAGTTGCAAATTCAGATTGATGATATTATGGAGAAGGGTTTTGTTCGACCCTGAGTATCACCATGGGGTGCTCCAATTTTGTTTGTGAAGAAGGAATATGGTGGTCTCAGGCTATGCATAGAATATCGAAGGTTGAACTAGGTAACGGTCAAGAACTGATACCCCTTCCAAGGATAGATGATCTCTTCGAAAAACTGATGGGAGCAGTTTGGTTTTCCAAGATTGATCTACGATCTGGATATCATCCGTTGAGGGTAAAATAAAGTGACATCTCGAAGATGGATTTGAGGGGTACGTATGGGCAATTCGAGTTTGTAGTGATGCCGTTTGGAGTTAAGAATGCACCGGATGTGTTCATGGGACTTATGAACTTTGTCTTCCGAGATTTTTTGGACCAGTTCGTCGTTGTGTTTGTCGATGACATCCTGGTCTACTCAAGATCATTTGAGGAGAACGTTGAGCATGTTAGGGTAGTCTTGGAAGTCCTTCGACACCACCAGCTTTAAAGGAATTTGTGGAAGTGTAAGTTCTTGATGCAAGAAGTACACATCCTTGGGCACGTGGTGTCTCAGCACGGAGTGTCGGTGGACTCGTCAAAGGATGAGTCAGTTGTTTCATGGGAATCACCCAAGATCGTGGAAGATGTTTGTAGTTTCCTGGGGTTAGCAGGTTACTGTCGGAGGTTCGTTTCGGACTTCTCTCGAGTTGCTGCTCCATTGAAAGCTTTGACTAGGAAGAACCAAGTCTTCCTATGGAGTGAGCAGTTCCAGAAAACATTCGACTACCTAGAAAATTAGTTGGTCAGTGCTCCCATACTCAGGTTTCCAGAGGAAGGGTTGTTGTATGAGGTGTTTTTTGATGCTTCTTCCCTTGTTCTATGGTGTGTGATGATGTAGAATAAGGGAGTGATCAGTTATGGGTCTACATAGTTATGCCCTCGCGAGCGTAACTATACCACCCATGACCTATAGCTTGCAATAGTATTCTTTGCACTGAAGTTGAGGTGACATTAACTCTTTGGGGAGCACTTTGTGGTCTTCTCAGATCACAAGATCATGCATTATATCTTCTCCCAACATGACTTGAACTTTCGGTAGTGGATATGGGTCGAGTTTCTCTAAGACTATGACTTTGGGATATCTTACACTGAAGGTAAGGAAAACGTTGTAGCTGATTCCCTGAGCAGGAAGTCACAGAAGGAAGTGGTTTAGGAATCAACTGATGCTTGGAAAGCGATGGGAGAGTTGGCTGCCTTGCACTTGGATGCGAGGGTAGAAGGTGTTAGAGGCTGTTTGTTTCAGATGACGGTGCAATCCTCCTTGTTTTAGAAGGTGGAAGAGTCTTAGTGGGGGGACTCTGAGGCAGAAGTGATGCGGGATCATATCTATCAGGGGAACACTCCGGAAGGATGGTCAGAGGACAGCCGACATAAAATGCTTTTCCATGAAAGGTTTTTTGTCCTAAAGACAATGCATGAGGGAGTTCTCTGTGAGTTCCATAGATCATCCTTTGTGGTAAATCCAGGACTTTCAAAAATGTACTGAGCCCTGAGGGAATAGTTTTGGTGGCCTGGGGTGAAACGGGAAGTGAAGGAGTTTGTGTCTAAATGCCTAGTCTATCAGCAAATGAAGGCTGAACATCGTGTTCCTAGTGGTTTGTTGCATCCTTTAGATGTTCCCGAGTGGAAGTGGGATGACATATAAATGTACTTCATCACAGGACTACCCAGTGCTCAGAGTGGTTATGATTCTATCTGGGTAGTGGTGGATCGACTGACAAAATCAGCTCACTTCTTAACAATTAAGGAGTCAGGCTCGGTGAGTACCTTAGCATAGAGGTACGTAGACGAGGTGGTGCATTTGCATGGAGTTCCAAAGTCCATCATTTCTGATCGGGATACTCGGTTTACCTCACGAGTATGGAGGGGGTTACAACATGCTTTTGGAACCCAGCTACGCCTTAGCACTGCTTTCCACCCCCAGACCGATGAACAGACAGAGCGGACTATGCAGACATTAGAGGACATGCTGCGAGCATGCGTTCTGGATTTTGGAGGATCATGGGTATGACATTTTCCTTTAATAGATTTTTCCTACAATAACAACTTCCACTATACTATTGGAATGTCACCGTTTGAGTCTTTGTATAGAAGACCGTGTCGTTCACCCATTTGCTGGGAAGAGGATGTTGAGACCGGTGCTCTTGGGCCAGAGGTTGTACAGAGCACCACAGAGAAAGTCCAGATTGTACGTGAGAGGATGAAAGCAGATCAGGACCGACTGATGTCTTATGCTGATTGTCGGTGGAGGCCCTTGGAGTTCGAGGAGGAAATCATGTGTTCTTGATGGCTTCCCCTCGATGGGGGCAGCGGAGGTTTTGTAAAGGGAGAAAGCTCTCACCAAGGTTCATCAGACCCTTTGAGGTGCTGAGGCGAGTTGGCGAGGTGGCATATCAGTTGTCCCTTCCACCTCAGTTGGAGAATGTTCATGAATTCTTCCACGACTCCCAGCTACGTCGATAATTACATGAAGACTGTCATGTTATCGACTGGGGAGAGCTAGATATGGGAGACGACGCGACCATTGAGGAACGGCCAGTCAGAATTGAGGATCATGAGGAGAAGGTGCTCCGTGGATGAACCATTCCATTGGTTTGTGTGTTGTAGAGGCATGGTGGCCTCGAGGAGAGCACATGGGAGCAGGAGACCCAGATGCACGCTCAGTACCCGGAGTTGTTTTGACTTGTGTTTTCCCTTGTTCTTCTGAGCTTTGTGTTGATGTTATACTATGTACCTTTGATATGTGGAAATCTTGGCTTATCAGTTGTGAGACCTTTTGTTTCCTTGTTCTCTGGAAGTGTGTAGCATGTTCAGATGAGTGGGAAAAATGGAAAAACATGATCCTTAATCGAGACGCATTAATGCGGATGCGATTGAACCCATGTGGGCGAGTCAGTGCCGCCTAAAGTGGATAATATCTCGACATAGGAGAAGGAATTTCCCCAAACCACATATTCGGGAAGTGTGTTGGTTGTGTAGTGTTGGGGGTAGTGCAAGTTGAAAAATCCTAATGTATGAAAGTGGGAAGACCCAATTCTTAATCGAGAGGCATTAATAAGGATACTATTAAACCCGTGCAGGCGAGTTAGTGCCGCCTAATGTGGATAATATCTCGACATAGGAGAAGGAATTCCTAACGCATATGATTAGGGTTGTTGGTTGGGTTCCTATTATAACGAGAACCCTAAGAGGTATATTGTTGAGTTCCTCTAGGTTGCTTTTTGAATTCTTGGGGACGAGAATATTTTAAGAGGTATCTGATGTAATGGCCCGGACCTCTCTGGCCCAATCCATTGTCAAAAAGAAAGTCACGAAATGTTTTGGAGGGTAAAATGGACTTTTCCCACACTTTCCAGAATTTTGAAACTACACGCCATATAGTGTGAGTACACGCCCTGTACCCCCTCGCTGGGTATACCCTGTGTTGAAGGTCGTGTCCTTGCTATGTGAAATAAATGGGTACAAGCCGTGTGTCCTCAACTACACATTGTGTAGTCCCTCCCCACGTATGTGTTTCCAGTTAATGGTTGTGTGCCGTGTTGGAGTCATTTCTTTACCGTGTGAAATAAATGGGTACACGCCGTGTGTCTAAACTACACGTCGTGTAGTCCCTCCCCACGTATGTGTTACCCTCAAACCGTGTGTTGACCAGTCAATGGCCGCAGAGCCGTGTTGGAAGCCTCATGGAGACCGTGTAAAATAACCGAATATATGTCGTGTACCATAAAGTACACGCCGTGTACGATTTCTTTTCTCCCCTATAAAATGAGGGGTCCCCTCCTCCTTTTCAACTCACCCCTCTCATCCACTTTCCTCTGGGCAGAGTTCTTCCAAGATACTTGATGGCTCTTTATTCAATAACTTCTTCGTCTGAGCTCCTATTTACGATCCGTCAGCGGCCACGGGATCGTAACGACGAGGAAGAACTTCTGAGATTGGATCCATTGTCTTTCCTTAGGCCTTTCCTTCCCAACTTATACATGGGGAGAGTTTTTCTGGGATCGGACAGAAGTGACCGACACCGAAAGATTCCTTCTAAAGTTGATCCAGGGGAGCGTTGTGATCAGAACTTGTTGAGGTAGGGATCTTACCTTCGTCTCTCAAATTTGTGCATCATGCGGGGTGGGTATCCTCTTATTCCCATGAGAAACGGTTGAACCATATTAATAAAGATAATACCTGTCTTATATAATGGGGATGGGAAGTTCTTGAATGCAGTTATTTCTTTTTATCCTCTGATATTATGTTGTGAATTGAATAGGCTTATGCCTATTGAAAATCACGGTCGTTGGGGGCCTTTGCATGCACTATTAAATGTTATCCTATCTTCTAGACCGCTTTGGTGAATGGAAATTTGTTGAATGTGGAACGTGGTTAATCACTGAGAGTTGGATGAGTTAAAATCTGGAAACCTTGTGTGATCACCCTGGTTGATTAAAATGGAATAATGAACATGTGGGAGTTGGCTCGGATACGTGGCATGTGATGGGGGTGTTTTGTGGGGTGTTGTGGTTTGGGTGAGCAGCAGGGCTACAGTTGGCTTGGTTATGGATTGGTGTTATTGTGGTTGTGTTGGTTGGTAGCGGGGATACAGGGATGGGTTTGAATGTGAATGGACCATGGGTTGTGTTTATTAAATAAAAAGTGTATCAGTTAATGAATGGTGGGTCGTGGTAATGGAACATGATTAATATTCAATGGGTAGGTTGGTTGATAAGGAAGGGTCTGTTGTGCTGCTTGTGTTTTCCAAAATTGATTTGTGGATGGCAGTGATATGCTTTATGAATGATTGATGTGGTTCGTTGTGGATAGTTTCCCAGTAGTTAAGGAACTAATAAACTAATTCTGCTAAAACGTGAAAACCTAAATGGGATCAGGGTTGTTTGTTGTATGCATGCTTCGTGGTAGCAGTGTCGAGGCATGTGATCAGTTTCTCTGTTTAAAATCCATAGGATGGGCTGATTGTTTGGTTTATATATATATATATATATCTGTATCTTTGTTTTTTGACGCACCCCACCCATGTTGGGAACTTAGTGGCGAACACCCCCATTTCATGGGAGAGGGTGTCTTGCCATAGTTACTAGCTCCTTCCTGCTCCCTCTCCCCAAGGCTGTGATGTATTTGGGTGACCTTACACCTATGAATCTTCAGGTAGGCTTCGATTGGGGTGGCTTTAGCCCAAGACTCTTCGGGCAGGTTTTACTGTTTCCCAATAATCATCAGGGTGAGGCCCAGGTGTGTGCGGGCGGGATACTTGGTTGTGAGGCCCAGGTGTGTGCGGGCGGGATACGTGGTTGTGAGTCCCAGGTGTGTATGGGAGTGATACGTGGTTGTGAGGCCTATGTGTGTGCGTACAGGATACGTGGTTGTGAGGCGCAGGTGTGTGCGGGCGGGATACGTGGTTGTGAGGCCTAGGTGTGTGCGGGCGGGATACGTGGTTGTGAGGCCTAGGTGTGTGCGGGCGGGATACGTGGTTGTGAGTCCCAGGTGTTTGTGGGCGGGATACGTGGTTGTGAGGCCCAGGTGTGTGCAGGCGGAATACGTGGTTGTGGGGACTAGGTGTGTGCGGGTGGGGAGAGTGTGGCAGTGTCAGGACGTTCGTCGTTAGGAAGAGCAGCTAACTAATGGGGAATGGTGTGGGGTACCCAATACTCTTGTTGTTATACTAATACTACCTGTTGTGATTGTGTTTTTGGTGATTGTGGTATTGAGGTTGGGAGGATATATCTACCTGCTAGGTTTCTTCTGTTGTTCTCACGGGACATTAGGATGTCTCCCCACTTGTGCACAAGAGCTTTAGGTTTCCCTACTGAGTATATTTGTATGCTCACCCTATGTTTACTTTCAGGTTCCAGGAGGACTACCAGGGCCGTGCGAGACCCTACTAGTTGTACAGTTGGAGTAGTTGCAGTTGTTGTACTCTTGTTTTCTTTTGGTATTGTACTATGAGCTTTCATGTACTTGCACCTTGTTATAAAATTAATTAAATATGCATATGGTCATGGTTTGGGTTTATTTCTATACACGTGTTCTTCTCTTTTTTGGTGGTTGACTTGACATATTTCTCGTTCTTAAAATAATAAAATGGTAATTCCCCCCATATTTGTGAATAATCATACCCTTGGTTCTAGTCGCCACCCCGGGGCCTACTGGAGACGGGACTCAGGGGTCATTACCTCCCTTTCACCATTTCCAGCTCAGGAGGGGCATCTTTGGTGGGAGGGGGTCGTGACAATTAGAAATAAGATAAATTCATCTTTCCCATAATAATTACATTTTTCTATATATAAATTATATTATACAAGGTATTATAATACTCATAATCACAGAATAGATTTATGTATGACCAAAACATTGATAAAAAGTAATATCCCTTGCAGAAAAATTTTTAAATGAATTAAAATATTAAAAAAATAAGCATTCGTTTTAATAAAAATAATGATTTTTAAATAAATTGATACAAATGTATAAACATCCTTATAAAATATTAAATTGATATTTAATAAAATTTCGATATACACAAATATTGAATCCCCTAAAAAATAATTTGTACATAAAATTTAATGTAATTAAATAAATAATAATCCATTTTATATATACATAAATTATATACCAAAATAAATAAACTTATCCTTGACCGAAAAATCATGAATTAGAACTTAGTTTTTGTATTTATATATATATATTCCTTTCATCAAAACAATTCACAAATAAATACACGTTTGTTAAATCAAATATAATTACTCTCTAATGAAATATGAATAAAAATTATAATCTTTCATAATAATTTTGTAGATGAAATATTAAAATGAATTTGTCAAAAAAATTCATTTGAATACAAATAAAAATAATTTTCCTTACAATCCTTATTCTTAACATAAATTTAATAGGCATAAAACAATTCAAAATAATCTATTAAAATTGAAATTTGAATAGTTTTTTTATTAAAATAATGTTCTTAAATGTGTATAAAAACCTTATTTGTTCCTTAAATCCATGATGAGGTCCTTCTTATGATGATACATCTTTTCACATAATATTATCTCACTGGGCTAATATTTTAGATATTTTCATTTGCTCAATGATTAAGGCTTTATAGCCAAACCTATACACTATAACACACAAAAGTTCTTTCCAGGGATGCTAAGTATAATGTTTTAGAGAAAGAAATTGAAAAATATCCATTGTTTAATTAATCAATTTAATATATTCCTCAGAGTAAAAGAATATAGCATAGAACCAACACCTGAAAATAGTTCAATTACCTTAACAGGTTCATTCGAAATTGTCTTCAAACAACCATTAGACCACAATTAATGCGACTTCAATTCAAAAAAGAATGTATACTATATAATAAATGATATGATGACCAAGCAACACACAATGAACAAGGAAATAAAATCTGAAAGTGATTTTATTCATGATAAAATAGAATTAAAAAATGATTGTACAAAAAACTAAAAAGGAAAAAAAGAAACCTTTCTCTATAGGTTGAAGAAGGCATCAACCTTAAGATTTGTATATCAGTCAAACCCTGACCACAATTTGAGACCGTTTGACAATTATCAGACTCTACGGAACTCCCACATCATCTGCAGTTCAATGTTGCACAGACTACCATGATGGTGTTCGGTTCAAAATCATTCACCGGCTCAACTTTGCTCACCGGATCGATTTCCATCTCCTGGAATTGGCTTACCATTCCATTATGTGTGATATGTAGAACCCCTTATCTTCAAAGTTAGTAAAAATATCTAGAAGAAGCATACCCTCAGATTCCCTTACCCAGGCCGCGACGCCCCTGCTTACCCAATTTCATTCTATTTTTTTTTATAAAATAATTATATAATTTTAAAATGAAAAAAATTACACAGTGTCATATATTTATAAAGATCAATAATAATAGAAATGTTATTGTTTTAAAAGAAAATATAAAAATAATTATGTTCATATGTTAAAATGATTATTTTATAATTAAAAAAATGCTTTATTTTTAAGGATTTCTATTTTACATTTTTGAAAATATTTTATTTTATATTTATTTAAAATAACATATAAATTATTATTACTATTTTTTCCTATTAATTATTTTAAAAAAATTAATTATTTATATAAATAAATCATAATTTTGAGTCAATTTTGAAATTGTCATCATTAATATTAGAATTTTTATCATTCAAAAATATAAATTACATTAATTTCATTGTAAACCTTTTATTATATAAAATCATATTTCTATTATTTAGAAAATTTTATAATCGTTTTAAAGAGTATATATATATATTTAGAAAAAATAATCAAATAAAATATTTAAAATAAAATATTTTTTAAAAAAATAATATCATGTATATAAAAGCTCTATTAATTTATTATCATGTCTTATTTCTTGAAAATAATAATTTATTTTAAAAAATTATAACATATGATATGAAAAATGTAAATTTTTTAAAAAAATTAACCAATTAATATAATATAATATAAATAAATCTCATTATAATATATTATTTAATTAATTAGAAATTATTGGATGTTACATTATTCCCCCCAAAAACTTTGCATCATCGCAATTCATTCATTGGAATAAAAAAAATTATAAATTTTCATCATCAGAATTAACAAACACTAGGTACACCAAAATCTAAACTATATCTCTTAGACAACAACATATAATCTCCAAAATTCTCTAGAATGTTTTTCTGATTCCAAATATAAGGACATGATCCCCTTCTTTTGGATTCGGTGAAAAACATGATTTGTAAATTTTTTATAAAAGAAACTGAAAACTACACCACACATTAATCAGTCCAGGAACTTTCACTAGTCTAGGTTTTGGAATATTAAAAAAACTTTTCATTTTTTCATTGATTTGCAAAAATAAAGGAGTAAACCATATAAAATAATTCTTACCCATTAACCTTTTATCGAATCTGACCAACATAGAATTTCAATGTGACATTTAAACATAATTTTTATGTTATAGGTTGAGAATTTAATATTCCCAGTACGGGGTTTTGAAAACATTAATAAAACTTTAAAAAAAATATTTGAATAAATTTATGTACTTAAAACTTGGCTTTCAAAATCATTGTAATTTATTTATATATATATATATATATAACGGTTAATAATTTCTCAAAAATAATTATATTTTAAAATATTTTAAGTATTTCTCCATTAACGATAATAATTTCTGGCAGGTCATTTATGATACATGTTATACCATAATAAAACCATAAGGCCTCTTGTAATAAATCATATGGAAAAATGTTCCCTTAAGAATTCTGGGTTTACTCTCTATAACATAACATTAATTATATGAGTTCTAGTTTTTTTAACACTTTTGATGGACATGACATTCTCAATCCTAATCCAAAACATTTCAAAAATACATACATGAAATTATTTTCTTAATACAGATATATCCTTTCTCATAACATTCCATCATCATTTTCTCAAATGTTTTCCCAAAATATTTTTAATAGAATCCCATGATTGAAATAAATTTCATTTTTTAAAATCATAAATAAAATGAATAATGAAAATAATACACACTTGATCTAAAAAGTCTTATACAATTTTTTATTCATAAAATAATTCAAAAATATATATAATTATGTTTAAAAATTAAAATTATAAATGATACATTTTAATTAAAACATTTAAATTTTGTAGACATACATGTACTTAATAATATTAGAACTAAATCATTAAATTTAAATTTAAATCTTCGTATTATTATAAATTCAATGTATTTAGATATTATGAATAACACACATATATGACAATATGAAAATACAACATCCTTAACTTCAATATAACATAATTACATTGTCAATTTTCATTGAAAATTCTTTCAGAAACATGTCGATAAACATTTGATCATTATATAAATGTATAAATTTGAATATAAATTATAAATAAGTGAACATGATGTTTCCTATAATAATCACACACACAAACATAGGAATATATTTTACATGGAAAAATAATTCTCATAATCACATTATAGATTTATGTTTAATAAAATAATTTATAAATAAAAAAATATTGAGATTAAATTTTTAAAGGAAGACAAATATTTCAAAATAAACAATACATTAATCAAAAATATTAAATTTTATATACTTCACCTCCAAATGATTTTTTTTAATATTACAAACTATTTTATAAGTATGTGGGAACAACACAATTTCAAATCATCAATTCATAAACAACAAAATTCACACCATAGATTTCAAAAAGGTCATATACCAACTATTTGGATTTTATATATTTGAAATTATAACTAAAATGGGAATGCCACCACCTCAGACTACAGATCTTGATCTATTGGATAATTAGAAAGTTCAAAAATCGAGAAAGTAATGTCACATCATCACCTCATGCTGCCTGCCACGATTTTCCTCAAGTAGAATACCTGACACAAATAATATCACATCATCATCAAATGTAACATCGAGAACTGTATATGGGAGACTGTCCTCCTCATCACTAAAACCTCAACATCCATTCCCAAAGTAATTACATTTCGGCAGAAACCATAAACAAATGTAATGATCAAAAACTGAACCAAAGGTACCATCATCGCTTCACCCTCATCATCACCATCATTGTCGACTACATCACTACACCAGAAAGGAAAATCACTGAATGAAAAAAAATCATCAAGAGAGAATTAAATTGGAACTCACAATATTCGATAAAACACCTTTACTATAATATTTGATGAAGAAATACATAAGTGATATGTCATACTAGTAACCATATTCACAAGAGTATACCGACTCAGGTCATACTCGGAACCTCAATGGTCGCCACATCACAAATCAAAAATTCCTATACATACCACCACACTAGATACAACTTCTATTGGTGCCATGTAAATAGATGTCTGGGCATGGATCTGATCATTTGGGGGCGCCAAACACCACCATCACTGGAGAAGCGGAAACTGAATAACAGAACTAGAAAAAACGAACCATCTCTTATAGTACCAGAAAAATCATCATCCACTGAACCTCATAATTGAATTCATCTTTGTTAATAATACACCAGTTTTTAATTAGAGAGGTGTAGAGGTACATGTGACTAGAACATTGTTAGGGAAGCTGAGGAATTCCCCATCACACAAAATTTGTTAGGAAGACCAAAAAAATTGTGGGAGGAATCCCACAATGGTGAGCACTAGAATTAACCCATACATGATATATAAATTCAAGAATGAGTCCTTCTTATGATGCTACAACATTTCACAAACTCTCATCTCACCAAAATGAATGCTTAGAAATTTTCATACTCTCAATGCTTAAGGATTTAAAGACAAACATCTACACAGCGACTTGCGAATGAGCTTTCCAAGGAAGAAAATTATAAATTCTAATATAGAAAATTGGAAAATATCAATTTTATAATATGTTTCTTTAATATTTTAATCTGAGGAAAATAAAACAACACAGAAACAACGAATGAAAAAGCATCAATTACATTAATATAGAAAACTAAAAGGGTCCACAAACACCCATCATACAACAATTAAATAGACTTCTATTCAAAAATCACGGTTTACTGAAGGATAAATGAGTTGATTACCAAAGACTAAACGATGAAAAAGGGAAGAGTCATAAAACTATAGGATTAATTTTTAAACCAAGATCAAGAAACGATTCAAACATGAAAAAACATAAAAAGGTAAACTAAAAACCTACATCAGTAGGTTGAAAATTATTTGAACCCTCAGATCAGGATCTCAGTTAATACCTAACCATAATCTGTGACTCTTTGTTAATTCCTAGACTGATCCAAACTTCCACCTCATCTACAATCAAACACTTCTCGGAAAACTCTTTGGGAATTCGATTCAACTCCCCTCACTGAATCAACCCCCCTTGATGGCTCAATTTACCTCTCATGGCTTCAGCATCCCATAGTAATCTCCACGACCACTATAACTCCATTTATCATAGTTTGGGGTACATATCTCGATTGAAGCAAACCCTCATTTTCCCTTAACCAGATGTGTGGCTCCTACTAACACAGTTTCATTATATTGTTTTTTATAAAATAATTATATAATATCCAAATAAAAACATCTCATTATTGAAATTATTTTCAAATGACAATAATACTATTAATTCTTCATATTTCAAAAACATAATACTAAGTATGTTGACAAGTCAAAAAAATTGTTCAATAATTAACAGAATACATTTTTTTAAAATATTTTTATTTAAAATATTTCAAAAATTATTTTGTTATATTTATTGGAAACATAATTTATAATATTAATAATAATAGTTTTTATAATATTTCATTTATATAAAATTAATTATTCATAGATATAAATCATATTTTAGTGTCAATATTGAAACATTCATTATTTAGAAAAGTTTTTTATCATTTAAAAATATAACTTAATTTATATTTTTGAAACATTTTATCATATTAAAACATATTTCTGTTATTTGTAATATTAAAATAATCCTTTTTAAAAATATAATTTATTTATGAAAAATTAATCAATTAAATATATATATATAATCGTATTTTATTTTAAAATAATATCTAGTTTATAAAAACTGTATTATTTTTTACTATGACTTATTTATTGAGAATATTAATTTATTTAAAAAAAATTAACATATGTTATGAAAATTTTAAATTTCATAAAACAATATTTTAATAGCTAATAAAAATATAATAACACATTTCATTGTAATTTATTTTATTAATTAATTACAACTTTTGGGATGTATTCTTTTCACACCTATTAGATGCATGGCTATGATGCCCTCATATTTCCATATATCATTCTATTACTTGTGATTAATGGCCTGAATCACTATATATAATAATTTTTATTTTCTATCTATTTCCAAATCATTAATTTCCACCATGGTTATCTTATGTACAAATCTATTTATATGTTATTCCATGTGAACTTCATACATCCAATCATTTTATATTAAGAGGATGTTTTAATAATATTTTTCATGATGTGGGTTTTTATTAATGGGATTTATTATCATCACAATAAAGACTACTGATTTCATGTTTAAATTTCATGAACTCAATTGCTTAATGTTTTGGAGAATGTAACACCATAAAATTTAAAAACATGAGCATGATATTCAACTGTGTGTGGGACACGAAAATCCATGAATTTAAGGTAATATCATATCCAGAGAATTTATGATATATTTAATATTATAAATAAACTCAATCTAATCTATATCATTAAATGAATTCTACACTATGTTATCATTCGTTACATGTAATATTGACTTTCTATTATATCATGTGTTACACGATACAATGATTTATAAATATACTATGAATACTTTTATTTAAAATTATAATTATATGCAAGATCTAAAAATGGAATTTAGTCATAGTATTATCTTAATCATGAAAATATATGGTTTATATAATTATAAAATTAATTCATTTGATGCCACTTAATTAGAAATGAGAATAAAAACAATTGATTAAAAGGGAAATGTTTTTGTGAACCTAAAGTTATTTAATGAAAGTAAAATAGAATAATTAAATTTAATGAAATGTTTTAATAAAATTAAAATACTATATATATATATATATTAAAAAATTCATCCAATATATTTTATAGGTATAATATTAGAATAAATTCAATTTTATGAATAAAAATCTGTATTTTTCGAAAGGCATTTTCCTTGTAATTTAATAGTTCCACTGTTATAAAACTAAATGATTAAAATGCTATTACTTTTATTTGGAAAAATTAAATTTATTTTTGAAATCATGATTTCATATTTCTATTATAGTGTTTTTATGTTATTCTGAGTAGTTTCGTTTTTATTATAAATAGTGAAAATATATAACATCTAATTGTAACTGGATTTTTATCTAAATAAATTTTAATGTCATATTATATTTTAAATTTATTTTTAAGTTAATTTACATAAATTATATTTAAATTAGTAATTTTGAGTCCATTTAAATAAATTTCATTTTAATTATGTTTATAAAAACAAATTACTATTTTTTACAATTTCTCTTTAAAGAACTACGTTGTCATCACATATTTGGGGTAAATTGTAATTAATTTATGCCACTTATCTACATTTTATTTTTTTGAAATTTATTCCAATTTTAAAATATTAATAATTTATCATTTTAATTTAGGTCAAAATAAAAATTTATCGAAGGGATTAGAGAAAATGGTTAATGTTAATCATAGTGATTATTGTAAAACTGACTTTACATAGTTGTTAATATTATATGGAAAGGAGCTAAAATGACCAGTCAATTTTGAAAATCATATTTTCTAGAAATATACTGTCCAAATACCCCAGTTTATAGAAAATGGTTCATTAATTCAAGAATATGAGTCATGTGAGACCTCCTCATAATGATTACTTTTTGGTATTTACTAGAATGTCACTCCTCCTCCCATACAAAAAGGCATTGAATCCCCTTAATTAATCACTCCACTAAAACCATATAGGTACTACTATATCTTGAAACATTAAATCTCTTCTCCATTATAATAATAGTATATGACTTACATCGGGATAAAATCCAACCAAGGAAGGGCTTTAGTGCAAAACAAAAGTAGATACCTGATGAAGAGGTATTGTTCATCAACGAACTTATTCATTTATTTCCCCCTAAAAACCCTTCAATTGTTTTTATATAATTTTTATATAATAACCAAAATATCAAAAATATACATAAATGTTTATGTACATGTTAATACCAAAAAACACAGATGTATTAAATGTGTTGTGAAATCATTCTTCCTGTGTACAACATATTTCTTCCACAAGAACAAATGTCATTCATTTGTCTTTAACACCTATTAAAGTTGCCAATATTTATGTAAATAATATTTATATAGTATATTTATAATTTAGTTATTCTTTTTGATGTATAATAATAACAATAACTTTATTCCCTTATTTTTATGGGAATACGATAATGATGATCATGTGTAAGGCGAACTATTTAATCGAGAAGAGATACAATTCACTTTCGAATTACATTAAATGTATATTGAATGGTTTTAATAAAAATATGTGATATATATGAAATAAATAATATAATATAATACTAAAATACATATATATATCATTTTTTATTTCGATTAATTCTATAAGAAAAAGTAAGTATCGTTTATGGATATATACAACCGACCATCTCAATAAATGATGTATTTCCTTTCCAATAACAAAATTTTATGGATTAATATATGTAAATATTTACATAATATATAATAAATTTACATAATGGTTTAAACAATAGAGGTAATTCAATCATTATCTAATTAATAGGAACTAAAACATGAAAAGTAAAAAAGTTATCAAAAAATAAACTTATTATCCAAAAGTATGAAAATATTGAAATATTTTTATTGAATGGGTAATAATATCATAAACAAGGATCATATATGATATCATAAAGATTAATATTTTCCTAGTACATGTTAATAACATGTTGAAAATTACTACATGCTAGGATAAATGAAATATGGGTAAAAGGAAAGTTAGAGGTATAGAATTTTGTCTCATTTTTATTTCATTGAAGTTTATTGTATTGTTATGCAACTAATTTTATTTATATGGGATATATACTACACATTTGACATTTAATATCATTGATAATTAATTACTAAGGTTATTTTGATTTTCTATTTGAATTATTTCATTTAAGGGTATTTAAACATAATGTTACCATGTGGTAAAGAAATTTCGTAACTAAATTCCTTTTAATTTTGTTATATAACGTTCTTTATATCAATCATAATATATTATTGTGTTTATAATAAATTTCAAATAATTATTTTTTTATATACACTAATTTTTTTGGGGATTTAATGTTGATACACATAATTAGTTTATTTAAAATTATCACTTCAACATTATGATCATTTTAAGATTTTAATTAACAATACCATTATAATCAATATTGTTTATTAAAGAAATTCCATTAAAGGAAATTTTATTATCATTATTTAATACACTAATTAATTTTCATTTAATATATTTAATCATGATATTTTTCATATGATTGTTCAATTTTTCCACTGATTTTATTTAAAATTATTGTGAAAATATTTTAATAAAATTCTAATTCATTTTTCTCTTTGTTTGAAAATAATTTTTCATAGAAAAGCTGTTTATATTATAATTTTTTTTAAAATGTTTTCTTTAAAATTTCCAATACTATTTATTCAAATATATTTCTTCCTAATTTATCATGATAATAAATTGTTTCGAAGGTAACTTCTTTTTAACATTCTGAACAACTAACATTTCAAACCCTTTTATAATTTAATATGAATGTTCATGGTGGAATTCATTGAATTACCTGTCAAAATGACCATAATTTCATTGAAAATTCCATTGAATGTTTAAGAAGATATATTTAATGTAGTTTATTTAAAATTATAATTTCATTTATATTTAATATTTAATTTTTTTCACCATTAAAGTATATTTTCTACAAGAATGCTTATTTAAATATCTTTTTTATTTCATCAATGTCAACAACCATTATTCTTACTCCAATGGGTATATGGCATGTTGATACCATTGTTAAAATTTAATTGATGGATTTTGATTATATTCACCAAGTATATTATTGAAATTTTCTTACTTGAATCATTTTTTTCATTAAATTACCCTTGTTTTAGTCACTTTCTATAGAGTATTGAACATTAAATTAACCCTATATATCCAAATTTTTATCATGGATAGTATTGTTTCCTAAACTATATATTATTTTAACATACAAGGTATACTTTCACTATTATTTTAATATTTGTGAAAATATGTATAAATCTATGTAGTTTAATTAATACGGATCGTTGATAAGGAATATTTGTTTTCAATTAAATAAATATTGAGATATATGATGAATTATTTGGACTAATTTGACATGGGATAGTGGCCATTTAATTTAATTCCCTCGATGCAATGATAGTATCACTAGAAGAAATAAAACTTCAAATAAGATTTTTTTCAATATGGTTTATTTTAAAACATTTTTTAAAAGGTCTTTATGAAAAAGTTTATATATTCTCTATAAAAATAGAATCCAATAATTAATCATTTCTTTGATTCAGTTTTAGTTGTTTTTATCAATTAGATTTTAACTATATCAAAATCTAAATATGAATTTCATCCTCGTATTATTGACTAAATGGTATGGTTTTAATTTTATTACCTTTATATACTGATTATATATTATCAATTTATTTTAATGTCTTCTGTTTTTAGTTATTTATCTTTCCATATTGATTATTTTTTGTCTAGTTACTTAAATGACATGTTTGATCAGTTATTAACAGTTACATATTGATAAGGCCTATTTATTCATTATTTATTCAATTTTACATAACCCTTACTGATCATTTGAGATCAACATTATTTTTTCCCTTCTATGTGATTCCATTTAGTTTACTATGAAATATGTTCTTGCATATCCAATGTAAAATAATGTTATTCTTGAATAGAAAATAATATATAATAATTTTTGTATTCATATGTAATTAAAGGCTCATATATATATATATATATATATATATCTAACAAGACTACTAAATGTTTTATTCTATTGGGATAAAATATACTAGTATATTATCCTAATGTAATGGTAGTATGAACCATCTCCATGAATCTGGTGTCAAGAATGATACATAAGTATTATATAATTACATTAAATACTTACAAAACTCTGATGTAGTGTTTATTTAAATAATAAAAAAATGATTTTGAAAATACTAAAACCAATATAATTTGAATTTATTAATGTATCCTATGATTTTATTAATCCATGTGAAATGTTAGGTGTGCTTAAAATGATAAATTTTAAATTATACCTTTTTTACATGATATATTAAAATTCAAATGGAATGTTTAGTGTCAAAATGGAATTAATAGTATTTCATAATGAATAACAATTTATTAAATGATATTAAATTTATAAATATATTAGACAACAAAAAATGCATCACATATGGTTTTAAGCATCAGTTGTGGTCCATTTTAGTATAGTCTTTCATTTTATAGTTACACTACTAACTCTTAATATACAGAAAACATTTATATTAATATAATTGGTACTAGGGTTAATATGTGATTTTAACTAAAATATAAAGGTGAAAACAAATAAAAAACCTTCCAAATTATTTTGTGAACGTAATTCCACATATAATAATATTTTTTTATAATTATATTAGTTTTTTCCAATTTTAGCATGAAATATAATTTATATAATTTATATTATATAATATTTTCTAAGAATTCCCCCCCAATATATTATAAATAGACACAAATTCTCTCAATTTGTTACAAAAATATGTGCCATATAGCATGAAAAAACAATGTATTTTGCTCTCCTAAACAAATATATATATGTTATAGACATTAAATATATTCAGAAAGGCCATCCCTATGTTATTAAAAAGTTATCTAAAGGAAGTGTACTATGAAATATGTAATCGTCTTTACAAGGTCATAATATTTTATTTCTTCCTCCAATTACTCTTAATTTTTTTAACCACACTAAAATATTGAATTATATATCATAATTATAATTCAATTTTATTTTAACTATTATACAACCATTTACACTCTCTTTTTCAACCAATAATAAGAGAAAACATCTCTCTTCCATAGGTATGACATACCATCTCCATGTAGCGGTGTAATACATTTTTCATCAGTAATTTACATTCTTCAATGTGTGTGTGGACTTCCACCTCCATGAACTGATATGATATATTTTTTACTTTCTGATTTATTTCGATGTTAATAAGGTTAGATTGAATGAATATATATTAAATACATGATTAATTATTTATTTTATATAGATTAATTGTTATTCATATTACTTTCATAAAATTATATAAAACGTGAAAACATCATTCCTATGTAATTATGGTCTATCATCTCTATGAATGGTGTAATTTATTTTTCTTTGTATATATTTTATAGATTAATATATATATATATATAATTCATATAATATTTATGCCATGAATAAATTTATAGAGATTAAGGAAATATAATGAAATTATAACAACCTGAAATGAAAAATAAAACCTTATATGAAAAATGAAGCAATTAACACCCAAAATAATGATAACAATGAAAAATTGTGATGAAATTGGTTATAAAATTTTCTAAAAATATTTTATATTTAATTATTCATATTTTTTTCATTTAGGTATAATAAAAATGAATTTATTAGATAGAAGGAAAAAATATATTATTTGGAATGTCGAACTCTATGTAAGGGATAAATTTTCACTCTATTGAGAAAAATTTGGAATTATGGACCTATTTATTTTTATGAGGTATATATACTAAAAATATGAGTAATTCAATATGAGTACCCAATTATTCATCATTATTAATGATTATATTAAATTTAATCATTTAATTGTTCTGTTTAAAAGAAAATCTTATTATATTTTCTTCTTGATCAAGAATATTTTCTATCCATATCCAAATTTTTAAAAATTGATTTATAGAAAATATTTTTATTGAAATAAATTATTTTTATTGGATATTTCTATTTATCTTTGATCTTTTACATATTATTAAGGGAATATTTCCATTGTTTTACTAAAATGTATTTTTTTCAACAAAAGTAAAAACGGATTTTTTTCTTAAGTTTTATAACATTAACAAACCTTTGCACCACCATAACATTTTTACACTATTTATCTTATTCTAAATTTTTTTAGTTTTTTACAAATAAAAGTATTTTTTAAAAATTATTTTAAAATTAGTATTTTAAATTTCTATCTATCCACTCTTAATGGTTATCTCTCATTACATGATTATTTTTTATATTAGTTGTATCTTGAAATATTCACATCATTCTGGCCATTGGACATTATCTTTGTCATAAATAACCATATACATAATATCATGGATATGATTATTTCCAAAACCTTGTACCATTAATATACATAGTGTTATACATTAAGAGTTATTTGATTGACCAGTTAATTAATGAATATACATATTATTTACTCATTATATTAGTTTATTGATCAGTTATATTATTCATGATTTAAAAAAAATATTCAAAATATAATGAATAATTTACAAATGAAGTGATATATGGGCCCCAAAATAATGTATCCCATTTTTTTATCAAAAGGTATCATGAAACAAATCAGTTGTCTAAGTCAATTGGTGATTTGCCCATTTTTTTTAAACTGCTGTGTCTTAATGTATCGATGGTATAACTATCATTATCTCATAAATCATAATGGCTAATAGTGAAAATTTTCATATATTGAGAGTTTTAAATTTTATTATCCATGAGATTACAAAATTTAAAATATACATGGGAGCATTTCATTACAATTTTATTAATTAAATGGAAGTTGTTAGGTTTTTACCATTCCATAAAAATTAATACTTATTTATCCATTATATATTTCATCTAAATAACCCTTAATGATATTTGATATCATATTTAGTTACCAGCCCTACGAATCTAATAAGAAATGTTATTATGAGTTTCAAGGATAATGAACATTAATTAATTTATTTATTTTTTCTTTGATATTTAAAAATGGGCGTCATGAATGAATCTATTTTTTCATTAATACTAAACTATTTTACTCTTAAGGATTTTGGTTTCCCTATAAATATTGCAATATATTAAATTAGAAACCGACTATAGTTTATTGGAGTTGGTGTTGTAACTGTTTTTTCATAAACCTTATCTTTAATCATTTAATCCATAGGAAAATATAAAAATTAATGACAATAGAAATCCATAACCTTAAATATGTTAATAATCAAAAAGTTATTATCTTCTGTAATTTAATAATAAGACTTATGATAAAGAGAATGAGGATCTAGGAAACTACCATATAAGATACCTCTTTTATATAACACTAAATTATTGAATAATACTAACTTTAACAATACGAGGAAAGTGAATATAAACTAGAAACATCACCAAAAGTGAAATTGAAAGAAACTTTTCTATCTAAATAAGATTGAAAAACAAAATCTTGATAAATGGAATAAAATAAGTCATTAGAAAAATTTGTTGTATAGATAATGAATTTTAAAAACATGGTACCATGTTAATTATTGCAAGACACCATTCTGTCATATGAAAGGAACCAAAGGAATATAATACCTATGTGACACCCTCTATTGATGGTATTGAATCACAATTGGTAACTCCTCCACAATTTCACTATATTCAACATTCTTAACATCCTATTCGATGATGTTATAATAATCAGGAAGATATTGATGAAGCTCTAATACATGGAAATAAACATGAATATGGATCATCTACAAGTATAATTCTAATCGATATTGTATATCCCAACCCTGAGAAAACACCCTCGAATACCTAGAAAAACTATGAGAAACATACACCATAAAAGAAACATCAATACACAGGATAATGATACACCATAGTGATCATGTAACCTCTATAATGAAACTCCAGTGGCCTTATCCATTGATCATTGTATAAATTATTGTGATACTTAACTCACATCAGTCACTCTTGATTAACTTTTAATTTCTATGTCGCACACTATACTAATTTTAGTTTATGACTAGCCAGCTCTATGACTGTGATCCTACACAATGAAGACCAAAACAATTTAACATAAAACTCTTCTAATAGATCCATTCAAATTGTGAGGTGATATTTTTTGTTGAATGAATATTGAACTAAGGGAGGTACCTAACCCATGAACCACTAATGTATAGAATAGCCACAGGAAACACATACTCTAGAGTATGGATGCACTGCATTTCCTAGATATCCAACTATGAATAAGAATAGGTAATAAAGAATAACTAATATCCAAAATCATGTTAGACACACCTCTATTATATTTAGGTTAAATGTGGATCTTGATCATTGATGAACACCGTTTAAAATACAAAAGGACTCATTATATACTCTATGTAGCTCTCTGACAACACCTCGAATAAGATCTACTCTATTATTTTAAATGTAGTGATTTGAACTTATAAATAAGTTCAAAATTAACCATTTAAAATCATGACCACCTTGAGATTTTTGGTATATAAGGATTAAATCCAACAAAATTTCATCCGACAATCACTAGAGAATGTCAAATGCTAAACAAAACCATTTGAGATATGACTCTCAACTATAATATTCTATAAGACTGAATACTACAAGAAATAATCCACAACTATTTTAATAATAGAAAAAAATTGATTCCTCAATGAATAATATATATTTGTCTCCCCATGATGTATTGCAAATGATGAACTATGGAACTCACTAAGAACAACTTAACACATTACTAAATTCATATATATTTTTTCAAGGAAAACACCTAATGATTTACATTCTCATAAAATATTATGGGATAATAATTTAATAAATCATTTTAAACCACTTATTTGGAATCCCCCAATTTTGAATCCTCCACTTTCAACACTAAGGATAAAGGAAAAATAATCTAGTAAAGACAAATTCAACCAATAGTCTCTCCTATATCAATGAGTAATTGGGATATATCTCTCATCGCAATATATGATTATCTAGACTCAAGAAAAATACCATATCGCATGTTTTTTTCAATGAATATACCACACAATTCCATTAACATGGTGAAAATGAAATCTCTATGTAATATTCCTAAAATACCTCTTTTCATCATCATTTTTGTTGATTAAAGTCACATTATGAATAAATATGAATTAATATTTTTCATTTCTATAAAGACAATATATATATACTTATAGTGTAATGTATCCTAAATTTAGAGAATACACTACTAAAAAATATTAAAACAATGTTTAACATAATAACATTCATGAGGTCATTTCAGCTGGGACCCATATAAAGTAACAACCATTTACACAATCCAGATAAAACCCAAAGTGAGACACTGACCATTATAGTAACCCTCGAATGAAATTCCCCCCATCGTGAAATGAAGAAATGTAGTACAATCCCATTTATACAATAAATAAATAAAGGAATCCTAGAACTTGTCAGTATAGAAAAAAACAAATCCTTTCTTGTGAACTTTATCATAAGAGTGAAAATATGGGAGAAGTCATTTATGAATTATAACGTCCCTAAACCCACACTCTTGTAACTAGTACTAAAATAATAAACATTATACTTTTGTATTTGATACATATAAAACTCACCACATTTTTTCCATTCATACCATAAAACATTTAAATGTCAAAATTAGATCCCATATATCTTTATGGATAATTTACATTTAGTGTACTATAGAATCCAGACTAACTATTACTTAAACAATAACCATGTCATCAAAGGATGATTTCTCCCTCCTATCCCATGTTTTTTATTTCAAATTATCTTATTAGCATCATCCAAATGAAACCCTTCAAGACATAATTTAGTCAATATAAATGATGATGACCTAGGGAAAAGGAAACACAGGTAAGGTGAGAAAAAATACATAGTAAGGGTAATTAAAAGCATTAAAAATTACACTGCATTACTGATAATAAGATGATCATAAGATTTTTATTATATAAAAAAATAACATGATAATAATATAACATAACTCATACCCATCAAATATGGATCAATAATATTTTGGTATGGAATAAATCATTAAAATTTAATGTATCATGATAATCAATAAACCATGAACAATGTGACATCAATATTGATCGAAGTAAACGTTTAAAAAACCCTTAATAAGCATAAAGAAAACATGTTTGAATCATGAAATATCATATTTATAACCCATTTCACTCATGTGCCAAAAATAAATGGATAATGGGAAAATCACTAAGAGAAACCTTCCAGCAAGACCATCCTTCTTATCTCTAATGAAAATGAACATTACACAATACTTTGGAGTTCTATCTTTGTGCACCAAGGTCTCACATGGAGTTATTTGGGTTCACATAACATTTATTCAATATTATCAGGTATGGGGTTATCTAGTCATACCAAATATATAAGTTATATTAGTCTCACTAGATGATTTCTTGGAAAACCTATTATAAAAGATATATCGAGCTCACCTAACACTATCAGGGCACACTCATGATAATCAATAATTTACCCTTACAATTCATGGGAAAAAATTTTGAATCATTAAATTTGATACATATAAATAATCACTATTCATTCATTTCTTGATTCATCTGTAGAAAACAAACAGGTTTCAGTTCATTCTCATAATAGATCTAATGAAAGAATAAGTATGGAATCAATAAGACATATCACTAGTAGAGTCTAATTAGTATCTATGGTTGTTCAAATTGATGAATTGAAATACCATTAAATGGTAAATAGAAACATTCTTAAGGAAAATATCCATTTCACATTGATTTACATTAATGGATGTCATCCTAGATAGAAAAGGTGTTTAGAACTTCACATAGAAAAATTATTTGACATAAAAAAGTTCCTCAAAAAGCAGTGAAATATTTTTAAATTTTTTTATATTTAATATTAATATTTAAAACATTGGTTGTTCATGATGGTGTGAATCACAGTTCATGATTTACTTGTTAAGAATTATTAATTTAACATTTTTAGTAAAATGAAAATGTTCCTCATTTATAATTTTATAACAAGATTAAATTTTAATTTTCTTTGTAAAAAAAATTCTTAGTGAATAAATAAATCACATAAATAGATTTAAATAATTTTGAAATCAACATCAATAATAATTTATTTGGTAGAAAATTTATTTTCAATGAAATATAGAAATGAATTTTAATTATCAAGGAAGCATCTTTTAAATAATATTATTTAAAAAATGAGGTAAACACTACTATTACTTGAAAAATATCTTGAAAAATTTGATGAGTATCAAATGAAAATAGTTTAATTAAATAATTATAAAATAATTTTTTTCATGTAAATCTAATCATAGATAACCCAGATTAAAAATTATATTGTTACATAAATCAATTTCCACTTTGGAAACATTTTAATGGTGAGCCCAATGAATAAATAACACGAAATTAATAATTAATTATATATAAAATAATGATATTTTTGATATTATATATCAATTTGTTATTATATTCTCTCCATAAATTAATATATGCTTATAACATAACATATGTCCCAAAGAGTATATTTTGAGATTACCAATCCCTATAATTATAATGAAATTGAAGTTAGAATTAATCAGTGAGTCAATTATGTGTATAAAAATTAAATTCACCTAAATCAAGTGTAAATAAAAAATATTATTATCAAAATTCCTTACCCACATAATATTGTTATATTAATGAAAAATAATTACTAATATACACATGTAAAAGAAATTGATTTATGAAATTTATAAACATGTGGTAACATTAAAATCAAATCCCTTTGAATGAAATAATTCATATTGATACATTAAATACAATGTTTTTTGAATTATTCATGATAAAAAATATTAATGTGAAAATATAAACTTCATATAAAAGAAATTATTTTCATAAAATTATGAATTTTCAAAATGATGTAATTTTATTTAAACCATTACCACTAGTCAATAAATTATATTCATTTATTTCAACTTAAATATAAAAAACATATTTAAATTATATTATTTATTATAATTATTTTCCAAGTTAGATAAATAATTATAAATTTATTTATCATATATATTTTAACTAAATATTTAAATATATAATCAGTTAATTCCATGGCAGGTGTTCTATGGGCATTCAATTCATTGCTTCAAAACGACTTCAGTGTGTTGAATGTGATCAAAGTGGTAATTATGTTAACATATACATAATGAAAATAATATAATAATTTTCATATTTATTCATAAAATAATTTTTTAAAATCAATCAGTAATGATGGTCAAGAAAATTATCTACATTAAAATCAAAGAGGCAATAGGCTGTACTTAAACATGGTTAACATTTTGATATTAGAACACTGATTATAGAATTAAAGAAAACATTTTTTAATATTTAATGAATGATCAGCATATAAAATAAACCACATTGTTAAATTAAATATTCTTTATATATAATCCATGTTATTGGGTGATGAAAAAATCCCACATCACATTATATAGGTGTTAGTCTACATGTATACACTAATGACGTTATAATTTTTCATTGAGTTGAAATGTAGAAAATAGATATATTAAAATTTTGGAATGATAAATATGTTATTAATATAATTATTAATCAATATTTTGAACATATATTCATTTAATTTATTCTAATTAATTCTCATGAAAAGAGTTAGTGAAAATCGAATCACAACACTTCAGGAAGCGATAGTCTATCATATACATTAGTGTCGTTAGTGTGTTCTCAAACGAATGGAAGGTATGAATTTTTATGTGATAAAATATTTTATGGTGTGTAATTATTCTTATAATATCATATATTTACTTGAAATCTATCATTTTAGAAATCTTTAATAGGTGATGATGTAATATGAATTACAACCGTTCGGTAGGCAGGAGTCTGTCGTACACACAAATAATGGTTTTAATTCCCAATTGATGGAAGAGGATAATTATATTGGTTATTACACTAACATTATAACATATAAGTATTTGTTATATTTTGTATCTATTATATCATAATTAATTATGAATATTTAAGGATGTTTATGAAGAAATAAAATAAAAATGTTCAATGAAGCATAATATATTTTCTTTAAAAAAAACATAATATAACCACTAAAACCCTTATTTGGATGGATTAAGAATCAAAACAGGGTATCAAGATAATGGGGATTCAATTTATAAAGTAATTTTTCTTGGAAATGACAATTCCAACTGTATTTTATGTTGTGAATAGAATTTGGGAGGGGTGGCCTTTTATAATTGAGGGGTGTGAAATATTTGTAATTTTTAGAAATAAAAATTTATAACTATTTTTTTCACATTAAAAGAGGTTCCAAAATAATCCATTATCAAGATTTTTAAAAATTAGGGTCAAATGGTAATAAAATTGAATTTACAAATTTTTTTAGGATATTTTAACTCATATCATATAAACCTAACCTCCCGATAAACTCATTTTCAACATAACTTCGTTAAAATATTTTTACTATTTCCACTATTCGTTGTGACTATAAATTAATTTGAAGATATTATATAATTTAATTTATTCAAATAATAAGTATTTTATCTATTTAAAAAATTAAATTCTTATAATTCTCATAATTATGTTTAATATTAAACCTATATGCACAATGAAAAAAGTGAGTTTTCAGGAATTGTATTTTTTAGAAAAATATGATTTTATATAATTATATTAATAATAATATTATTATTAATTATATATCATAATTTTTTAACAAAAAATCTATAAATATCCTTTTAATAAAATGTTTTTTAATTAATTAAGTAGAGAAAAATTGTTCAATTTAAAAACGTTTTTAGAAATTAACAATTTTAAACTCCAAAATAAATATATAAAAAAATTAACGATAAATTTCATTCAAATGTAATAATTGGATTTAAAATAACTATATAATAGTTATGTTACATTATATAAATTTCAATTAACAATATAAGTTTCGTATTAATTTATTTATTGAAAAGAAATGACTATTTAACAAAAATTATTATTTTTTATTATTCACTAAAATATCAACATTTTTTCAAAAATAGAAACATTCACCATTAGAAAATTTTGATATACTCATTTAATATATGAAATTAGTTTTAAAAAATTCATTTTTAGCAATTATAAAAATAATTATAAAATTTTATCATAAAAATAAATCAAAATATTTTTTGTGGAAGATATATATTTTGAAAATTACATTACTAAACATTGATTGACTATATACTAAGAATATATCAATAAATTAATATTTAGTAGAATATTTATATATATATTTCATTAATTAGTTAAAAATATTAATATCCACCAACATAATTGCTACATTATAATGATCATATGTTTCACAGTTCATTTATGATTAGTGTTGTGTGTCATATTCTCAATTGAACATAATATTCTTCTCTTAAAATCTTATGGTGTCACATCCTCTCATATCTTAAGACATTAAACCTAAATATTTTAATTTTTTTAGTAATAAATGTTTTCATATTTTAAAATACCTTTATTTAAGTCGTAAATCGTAAAATTTTTTAATAAAACATCCTCATAATAGGAGAGAAATGGGAGTATTAAGGTTATCTAAAATAGTGAACACTTTTTTCCAAGTAGGGTGAAATTGGTGGAAGTTAATATATAAACATATAAGAAAGGAATAATTAATAAATAACAATGGATATTGATAGACATAATTAATCTAATGAATTTTAATGATCATGAGAAAGTCAACATCTACCAAATCGTAAACCAAATATGTGTGAAAAAAGAACACTCTTTCATTAGAATGTATGAAATATGATAACATTTTCATTTTCATGACACATTACACATATTTGAATCTTAACATATCATATAGACTAATAAAATTTTGATTTATACTTAATTTATAATTTTAAATTCATCCTTTAATCATTTTCCACTACAATAATATCATTCACTCCAAGCAATGAGTATTTATAATGAATGGTTCATTCATCAAGTACTAAAATAAACATTTAATATATCATGTAACCATAAAATAGATAAAAATATTCGTTAATTCTTTATTCATTATCCTAAAAAAATTGTTTAGTATTTGTTAATATATTTCCCAAAAAATAATAAACCATAATATTAAGAAATTATATATTAATCTCTAAAATTAAACGGTAATGTAGAAAGTTCAAACTAAATAATTCCATAAATAAATAAACATTGATTCCCAATGAAATCAAGATTAAGGATTTTTTACATAAAATTACATATAATACCTTCTATCTTACATTAATAAAACAATAATAATATTTTTTTAAATATATTTCATCACTTAATATTCTAATCACTTTTCAATCCCCAACAATTCTATATAATTGAAAAAATGTCCCGTTAATTACCTCAACATGAAAAATATTATAAACAGTAATGGTAACCAATGAAAATAGACTTATTTTGAAAATATTAAAGGAATAAATCCTTAAATAATACCACACATTAGACAAATTGGTTCCATATGCAATTACCTACTAAAATTTATCCCAACATTTCATTAATTACCTTAAGATATCGTCACATAAAACCTCAAAAGGGTGTATAATAATTCGATCTTATGATAAAACTACAAACCATAATACCATGATAGAATCCATAACTGTTAAGATAAGCTCACATAAAATAATCATAATCTCAAATGTTATCTAAATCCAACTGCGATACAAACGATAACAACCCCAACCCCATACTCATGGATCCGATTCTAAAATAAAAAACACTACACTTCAGGATTTGATACTATCAAAACTGACCCAATTTTATCCTTCCAAATAATAAAACATCAAAATGAAATATAGGAAGACATACATATCAAATGACCTTTTAGGATAATAGTTATTAAATAATTAGTAAAAACACTCATATAAATAGTAACCATGTCATAAAATGATCATTTCTACCATATAACCCCTATATTCTTGTTTAACATTATTTCATCATAAACATTCAAATGAAAATATTATATATATAATTACTTAAACATAATTTTTTCTAACTAATTAAAATGAAAAATGATAATTTTGATATCAAATTCTTGATATAGGAAAACATATTCATTAACAGTTGAATATCATCACATAGAATACATGAGGATATGTTTGTAATGATATAATAAAAGTGAATGATAATAACAGTGTATAACTCATACCCATAAAACTATGATTGATAAACATGTGGAATGTAACAATTATTTACAAAAGTTATGCTAACAAATACATAATGATCCATGAGAGGTCAATATTGAACAAATGAATTATTTAAAAACCCATATAAATCATTATTAAAATATGCGAGTAGTTTAAAAAATAAACTTCAAAACCGATTTGAATATTATATTAGAAATAAATTTATCCCATTGAAATCTACTAAAGTAATTCTCATGTAACTCTCTCTTACCTTTCACTAATGACAAGTAACATTAATAAATTCATTGGAGTTCTATCTAGGGGAACCCATCATATAATCAATATCGAGTTCACATAACATTATCTGGGAACACAAAATTTGTAATCTATATCAACCTCACTAAACATTATCATGGAACACCAAACATATAATCTATATCAGCCTCACCCATGGCTATTTGGGTGCATCCATTGTATAAGATAAACCGGGATCACCCGACTGTATTTGGGGGCACCCATAATCATCAATAATGTTGAAGAGTAATTTATGATTAAAAAAATGTATAATTAACCTTTTAACATATAAATAATCAATATTCATTCATTTTATTATTTATCTATTGAAAATAAATGGGTTCCATGTCAATCTCATAATCTATCCAGGGTAAGAATAAATATGGCATCAATTCCATATATCTATTTTGGTGAGTAAGTAACATTAAGGGCCTTTATGAAATTTAATTTAAATACCATAAAAATATAATTATATAATATTCGGATAAAAATAATCTTTTACCTATGAGTGACATCAATAGATGTCATTTTACGTGGAAAATTATTTTTAAATATCACTTGGAAACTTTCTTGATGAAAATATCCTCTCAGTTTTTAAAATGCTTATCTAAAATCTAAAACATTATAAAAAATTAATGAAATATCATTTTGTAAAATTAACTTCAAATCCAAAAAAATATTTAATATAATTTTTGGTCTAGGAAGCATAAACTATTTTTCTTTTCATAAATGCTAAAATAACGATTCATTTCACATTTTCAATCAATCTCAAAATATTCCTCATTTAAAAAATTATAGGAATATTAAATTTAAAAAATTAGTAACATAAAATTATGATTAATAATCTGTCTTTCAATAAAAATATAAAAAAAATCATTACACTTTATGATTATTATGATTGGGGAGAAAATTTATTTTCGACAAAAGTTATAAATGATATCATATTTTGTTTAAAAACATCATTTATTTTAATTATTAAATTGAATAAAATTATAAAATTAATTGGAAACATCATTATTTACCAGATTATAATAAAAAAGGAAGGTTTTTATTATATAATTATCTATTATTTTTATTTAATTTAAATACAAAAATAAACAACCAAAATTAAAAAAGTGATTGTTACATTAATTTTTGACCCATTTTTTAATGTTTCAATCAAGAAACCCATAAACGAATAACCTAAAATTAAACATTAAATATCATGAGAATAATTATTATGATTATATAATATATCAAATTGTTATTAGATACACCTATTAATTGATTCTAGGTGATTAACATAACATATGAGCTAAAGAAGGCAATTTGAGATTATCAATCCTTAAAATGATCGTAACATTGAAGTGAAAATTAATCAAAGAATTGACATTGTGTATAAAATGTAAACACATATGTAAAATTATTATATAAAACATTTGATAATTAAAATTCATAAGACTCATAATACTATAATACAAAATAATTTTATGAGTTAATATAACTTCATGAAATAAATTTTGTCGTGATGTTATTTACAACATTGTAAAATTCCTGTCAAATATCCGGGGATTATAAAATTAAAATTTAACTATAAAATACCATTTGGAATGAATTTTATATTATATTTCATGTATAATGGGACATATGTACATTGTATAATATAAATAATGTGAATATCATTAAAATATTCCCCATTAAAGGAAAAGTGAGATGTAATGTCTTACCTAAATTTTAGACATTCTATGCATGACATTTAACCTCATAATAATATGATAAAATAAAATATATTAATTATTAATAAATATTTAACATCCAAATAACTTATACTTAAACAATTAATTTATCTATGATTAATGACATATTTAAATACATAATTAATTATGTCTACATCAGGTGTTTTAAAGATGTTCGGTTTATTATATCAAAATAGGATTGGTTTTTTTAATGTGGTAAAAGAAGTAATAATTTAAATAACTCAGGAATAATAATAATAATAACAATAATATTGTAATATTTATTTCTGAAATTTTATTTTAAAATTTACCATGAATGATTATTATGAAAAATGAACTATGTTACTATCATATAGGCAGTAGGTTGTGTGTATGAATGAGTAACATAGAAAATCATTATAGAAGGGAAAAAGTATTATTTTAATATTAAAAGAATGACAACAATATCATTAATACCATATTATTTCACTAAATATAATTATATATATTATCTATGTGATTTTTTGATGAAAAAATAGTCTCATCACTTCGTGGAGGTGGTAGTCCACATGTTTTCATGAACGATTTTATCAATTTTGATTAGGTGGGTGGTAAAACGTAAATGACATATTTTATCTTTTATGAATGAAAAATTTGAAATTAATATTAATATTATACCATATATATCACATATATTAATTAATCTATCACTTATTACCTTCCATGTAAAGATTTAGTGTAAAATGAATCGCATTGCTTCCCAAGGCCTTAGTCCACTGTATAAAAGAGTGATGTTATCATATCCCCCATGAAATAGAAAGTAAGAATGTATATATTATATAATAATTAAATAATTATATGAATTTTCAGAATATAAAATATATCTATATATACTTTAATTTATCATTAAAATAATCCTTGAGAGGCAATGACGGATAATGAATTAAATTAGTTCGTTAGGCGGCATTCCGTCGTACACAAGAATTAATGTTTTTTTACCATTTGATTAAAGAGGAAATGTATTAATGTTAAGAAATTTATATAATAAAATATTAGTATTAATAAAAATTCTATTTCATTATATTATAATAATTTATTAATATTTCAATAAGGTGGAAGAAGAATTAAAATAAAACACTCAGTGAAGCGTGATACCACTTCTTCAAACAACGTCCTTTGGTAAACACAAAAATCATAATAAGGATAAATTTATTATCTGTAAAAGGTATTTATGTTTTGGGTGGGGGAGGGAATCTAAGATGGTATTTGGAATGTTGTTGGGTAATAAAAAGGTCTATGACGGTGTTTGATGGATAGGGGAGTTGTTGTAATTTTATAAGTGATGTGTATGGAAAACATTATTTTTTAAAAATAAAAAGTGATTCCCTTGTTTTCCATATCCCACATGGCTCTAAATTAGACTATTATGAAGCCATACATAATATAAGGTCTAAAATATTCCATAAAATATAATTTATAAATGTTTTTAAGTCATTTTATCCATTATATTTTTATTTCAACCCCGAGTAAACATGTTTTCATCTTAACCTCATAAAAATATTTTATCAATTTTCAATATTCATAATGAAGAAAAATTATGTTGACCTTATTATATAAGAAAAATAATTATTAATAAAAATATGGAATTCATTTTAACTAATCCAATTCCCATAATAAGTACAATTTAACATTAAATTAAACCTATGATGATAAATAAAAATTTATTTTTCAAGATCTGTTCATTCCAATAAAAATATGATTTTAAATTAACAAAATAAATAGAAATAATCATAAAATGAAATTAAATTAATATTTATAGATTTATAATATAATAATTATTATAAATTACTATTAATTAGGGTTTTTTATTTATTTCAAATTGAGAACATTATTCACTTTAAAACTGTTTATTTATACTATGGCATAAATCCAAAAATAAACTTATACTAAAATTTATTATTAATTTTATGAGAATTTAATTAATTATATTAAATATAATATTAAATACTTTATTTAATTTCAATAATGTTAAAATAATAATGGTACTCTTAAATTAAAAAATTTATTGAAAATAAAGTATGGTTTTAAAAATTGTTATTTTTCACTATTCACTACAAATTCAATATTTTCCGAATATCTAAAAATTCCACCCAAATATAATTTTTATAAAATTATATATATAATTAATTTAATTTTCTAACATATATTTACTGATAGTATAAAAAATTAATTATAATTTTTTCTCACAAAAAGAAATAAAAATCTTTTTTTACAAAACCATATTTTTAAAAAATTATTTTAAAAGAACTTGAGTGATTGTTTACTAATATATTACAAATAAATTTAAACTGAGTAGTAAATATATATATATATATTTATTATAAATTACATAATACTATTCATACCCACCAATTTAATGTCTCGGTTATAATGGTCACATGCTTTAGGGGTAATTTAATATCATTGTAATGTGTCATATATGATATTGAACATGATGTTATTATTTTAAAATGATAATGTATTACGTAAACCTCCTACAATAACAATATAAAACATGTAATCTCCACACCTATAATATTTTTTGGCAATACCTAAGAAAAAAACGGAATAGTCTTCTAATGATCAATGATTACTCTATGCTAGGGGGAATCCCAATGAAAGAGACCTCATATTCCTAGAACTAACACTCTAACCAATTCCCAAATAGATTACGACACTAAGGATACCTAAAAGATCACATATATTATCTTAATTTTCCTTATATACCAATTATAATAGAATAATCTCCTTGGTAAAGTCTATTACTAAGTAGTCGATAAACATTACTTCATCATCCCAATGAATAGAACTTGAGAATTTGTTACATATATATATCATAAAAAACTCATAGTGAACATAATGTAATCTAATTATAGCCTTTAGGATATCAAAATATATCAATAATATCTGATAATATATTGAAAATAAACTCAAATTCAATAATAATAATTCTACCTTAAACTAATAAAATAAATCCTAAATCGACAGGTGATAGTATTGGTTCTTCATAGTCACCCAATTTAAATGATTATGATAAAAAAATTCACAAAATCCCATATACCTAATTTTCACATTTGAAAGGTGCTCCCAAAGGAAACATAGTGGGCCCAACAAATCTTCTCTATAAGATATCACTTTTTATAATATACAGCTCTAACAACATATAAGGTTCTATCATATATTGGAACATAGATATAGGTGACACATAGGGTTATAACACCTTCCCAGACTCAAAATTTCAATGAGGGGAACACCACAAACCCCACATGAAATAAATTAGGTTATCCTTTTATATCACTTAGAAACAGAACCTTTTATCCCCTATAGGACTCAACACATACTAAAATAATATAGAAGATTGAGACTCAATGATCTTATAACCCATCCAAGGGTCACTCTCACCAATGATCACCACATGAAATGTTTCAAAATAAACGAATATAATGTGTCTGTTGAACCAATATATGATATCCTAGATTGAATATATACAATCCATGTTAATTATGATGTAATATGACTGAATCCACATACATAAGAAAAATCATAAATATTAGTGATACCTAGGAACTAATTAATAGTACATACACACATCTAGAAAACTAGCTCAAAATTTAACTACTATATCTAATGTCAAGGTTTCTAGAATCCTTTTTACATAAATTCTTAAAGAATGTAATATAGATGTTAAAAAAAATGACTGAATTGATATAGAGTCAATCAAGGTATATACCAAAATATAATATATGAAGATAGTACATCTTATGATGTTTTGATCACATAGTGATGGAAAATCTATGGCATCTATAAAATCATTACATTATCCAAAACCTATCTGGGACTAAGGGAACCATTGACATGGCCATGAACAACCCACATTCACTAATTATGAGTTATATCCTAAGGTTATGCTCTACTTAACTCACTCCTCCTCTACAAATAAAATTTTTAAATGATCTTATTCCAATAAGGAATCAACTAAAATATTTACAAAGGATATGCTCATATTAGTCTCATATGTTTGTGAAGACTAGTATAAAATTTCAAACAATCTCTTATTTAATTTCCATGAATTCCAAAAGTGTAAATAACTACACCAGACCCATTATCATGGTTCAATGAACTTATATCTATTTTTAAAGCAGTTGATGTCGGTTAAAACCAATTCAACCCAGACTGAAATATATTATTATGGATAGAAAACCTAGAACTATAGGTCACAACTCTTCTCTATAAAAGTTCTTGGTGACTTTTATATCTTGAAAATTTAGTCCTACAAAACATCCTCCAAGTTAACTACTCCATCTCTAGTAACTCAAAATATGACAATAACATCAATAAGGTTACCAATATATACAAATATAGATTAAATCATATTGAAAATATTCATCTCTAACGTCGTCATCTATAAATATTTTTGAATAATAATGTTTACAGTTATTTTAGAAGATAATGAATTCCTAAACATTGAAACATTATTATTAAAGGGTATGGATCACCGACCATCAAGTTTCCATAGAGGTTGAATATAAAAACCCACCGTAAAATTGATCCTTAATCATTAATCATGAATCAAATGACTCCTTAAGAATCTATAGGAACAAAATTAACTACTATTGACCTAAATGATGAATTATTTCAACCACTAAGTAAAACCATTTCTCTTTCTATGCATGGATCGATCTAAAAGGTATCACCAAATCCTCCTTCCCATCCCTTCTCTCCCATCTTAAATGGATGCCTCATACTTCTTAAACCCCAAGAATAGAAACCCTCAATGTTTTCTCTATTATTATTTTCATCATCGTACTACAATCTACAATGATCAACTACACATCCTACTAAACATATATTTTTTGAATATGACGAGGATGTAAACACAATTATATATCTACAAAAAAATCATACACTTAAATATGTTATCTAAATCATTTTAACTATTATAAATGTCTATCTTAATTCATTGGAAACGATTTGATATTATTTATCTGAATTCAAACACTGGGGTAGAGTAATCATGATCTGTGATCCTTGCCAAGGTTTTTACCCTACATGATACATCATATCAAATTTAATGTTCAATAAACATGATTTCATTTGAATCAGATCAAATTTGACCATAAAATACTATGTCATAGATGGTATCCCATGTTTGTAACTCTTACTAATCAAATTTGAAATTATTTACATACCAACCCATTCGTCTATGGTATTGATAAACTGTAAACTCCATCCTATCTATCAACCATCATATGAAATTACAATAATTATCTACCCTCTCCCTCCAATGTTACACCACTAAGATAGATAATGAAGGATAAGAGATAATGACCCCAAAATCCTTCTTCTAATATACTAGAAGAGGGGGTATATCACTAATAGAATATCATTCATACATATAATATGATTTTTCCTGAATAATTATTTAGTAGTAATATATTAGATGATAAGAACCAGTAAAAAACACTATACATTGAGTTAAGAGTTTATCCCAATACATGTAATCTTATCTATAAACTGATATAACTGAAAAATAAAACAATAAGTACCAAGATAAAAACAAAACAACAACAACGAACTCCAAGAGATCATTCCAGCTAATTAAATACTCCCATGAGATAGTAATTTTTAGCATGAGCACAAAAAAATTACCCATTGACAAAAAAATTGTTTAATATATATTGAAATGAAATTCCCGCTTTTATTATTTTTTATTCCCCCTAGTGTACCACACCATTATTTCGCCTAATACCCCCTAAAATTTCACATCTAATAAACCATTAATATTTCTTCAAGCCTCTAAACCATTTATTGTCATGTAATTGGAACCACACAAGACTAAAAATAAATCATACCAAAGCTAAATATTCATTGCTCAAAAATAAAATTTTAAATGCATGTCTTCCACAATATGGAAAAAGTCATTACAACCATAAAATGAAGTCATTAATGACTCTTATAATCATTAATTGGTTGATTCACCCTCAAATATTTATTTGTTGATAGAAAATCATATTATTTCAATATTTAATTAAAGACATTATTTGTCATATGTTTTTTTTAACATGAAACTAAGAGTAATTTGATAGAAATAACAAATAATAAATATACCACCCCACAAAAATTAGTTAAATTTTTAAGGAATTCCATGATAAAAAATAATTATACTAATACTTAATCATTAATTGAAATTATAAAATCAATTAGCCTTATATCGTTAGAAAAATTCAATAAGTTAACCATGTTGAACAAACAATAATAATAAAACATCCATGCATATATCACAAAAACATAGAAAACAAAATGGGGAAATAGAAAAAACATAAACTAAAAGAAATATAAAACCCTGATCATTCATTTTATTATCCCAATGAAATATCAATTATCTTGAACCTATAGTAAATATGGTTTCAATTAATTAAATTATAGGATTATTTACAATTTTTCATAAGAATATAAGGCATAAAACATTATGGCATGTGATAACATAATTTCATATTTTATTTTATATATTTAATTAATAATAACCATTTAAGATATAACATGTTATTTAAATTATTATTCAAATAATTAATTGATTAATAAACATTAATCATGGCATGTGATTACATCAATTGAATTAATTAAAAAAGTGTAATGAATAATTATTCTTCTCTATAAAATTTATAGATTATTGAATAATTATTTCAAGGGATATTAATTAATTAAATTATTATTCTGTTAAAATAAATTTTGAATATTTATACAATGTGATAAACTGTGATTATTTCACACTTTCACATAAAAAATGGAGAAGTAAATGATTTTTCACTCAATTATAATTCAGCATTCTCTAAGAAATTACTAACAATAATAAAATCAAACCATGAAATACTAGTTCCAAAACTAAGGGAAATTCAAGAGAACCAATTCATGACATCCACCAAAAAAAATCTTGAAACAATGATCCAAAATTGTGGGATCCTAACAAAATATTTTTTATGAAGGAATGAATAAGATAGAAATGAGAAAAAGGAAATAAAGAGAAATAAACCATGATTCAATATTTTGATCCATAGATCTGAGGGTTTTATAATCCTAAAGATGTGGCTAGAGGGTGGGGAGAGGAATATGTGTTATATATGATTCCATACATATATTAATCATATGTATCGGGTGTCATGACCCATCCCCTGGGGCGCATGCCGCGACTACCCCATCCCCACCATTCATGGGCTAGGGGCTAGACACTAGCACCGAAGGCGTATTCCATAAAACTGGGAAGGAATTGGCTTTATAACCTGTAAACACATGCAACTGAGAACACAAAAAGATGCACACTCAAGTAAACTAAAAAGTAAACAGAGTGAGTACAATAAGAAAAAGGGCCAGAATACAAGCCCAACTAGAATGTACAAGAATCATTAAGTACAAGTAAACTCGAACAGCTCATGTGATCACCTGCCAAGGATACAACCTGAAGGGTGGGTACTGATCTCAAATGGTCATCTCTATGGTACACCTCGTCTAAGGTCCACCTCTGATATACTTCCAATCATGGTACTCTCGTCTTCAGTCAGCATTGTCCATCATCTCCACCCAACAGAATGAGGTGTGGGCATAGCCCGTGCATGGGTGAGTATAACGATACTCAGTAGGGACCCTGAGACCCTCATGGTCTCACAAAATTTATATAGGATCAATCACACCGTATGAAAACAACTGACCACCATACTTAGGTATATGTCTATACCTATACCTATGTAATCAAGTAAACCCATCTAAATCATGAGGAAACACAAGGCCCAACTCATCATCCCATATCTCAACTCTTACACAAATGAATGAATACCATGATGTTTTGTACCACACAGGTACGCCACATAGAATAATACCTCCAAGCTATTACTAGGAAGGAAATTACCACATAGGTACGGACTCATCTCACACCAGTTATAACATAGGTACGGTAGTAGAGATGATTAGATATAACTACAGAATCATCATACTCTATTATGAGAAAGACCCACGAACGATCCTAAATCCTCATCATACCCAAAGAGGATTTTATTACATCATTAGACCCACATAGGATCCTAGTACCTCGTCAGACCCACAAAAAATCCTAGTACATCATCAGACACACACTAGATCCTAGTACCTAGTCAGACCCACAATAGATCCTATTACATCATCAGACCCACACATGATCCTAGAACCTCTTCCTACCTAAAAAATATCCTAAAACATTGTTATACCCACACAAGATCCTAGTACCTCTTCAGACCCACATATGATCCTAGTACATCGTCACACCCACATAGGATCCTAGTACATTGTCACAGCCAGCTATCAAGATCCCGCACTAAGACTTCTTGTCTCCAAGAGGGTCCACTCATAATGCCACTAGTTGATACTCCACAAACCATTAAATACCATTATGAAGTATCCCAAAGGACCTCCATGTCATAGGGATCTCAACGCAATAGACGGTGCCTCATACAGACATTTTATCTATAAGTTTTCAGCCTTTTAGTTCCAAGGGCCTGGTTAGATTCGTGCTCGATCCAACCCAACCATACCCCAACATTATCTGAATCTCTAGTGGGGTATACCAAAAGGAACGTCTCACTCCACGGTATCCAGCGCTAGATACTGTTCATCCAATGGGCGCCCGGTTCCCATGTTTTGTCCGAAAGAGAGAAAATGGGTTGAAGCTGGCAAGGGTCCGGTCTGACCCGGTTGGACCCACCTGACCTGACCGGGGCTGCTGTGTCCAGCTGGCCTTCGAGGTCTGTCCTAGCTTGCAATGAGCAACCCGGCCTGGGCGGGTTCCTGCGGTGCGACAGGGCGACCGCTGTCCAGTGTAGGGGTCGAAGGGAGGCATGAGGGCGGCGGTCCGATGCGGGGGTCGTGGAGCAGTGGGGGGTGTGGACAACACTAGGGGGGGGTGTTGGATGTGGGGCGACGTTGGGGGGTAGTGGGGCAGCGCGAGGGTAGCATTGTGGTGTGGGGGCCACGGGGCGGCGTAGGGGTCATGGTGTGGCGCGGGTCCGCGAGGCGTCATAGGGGCCCTGTGGCGGCATGTGGGCCATAGTGCGGCGCGGGATGGCCATTGTACGGCGGGGAAGACGCGGTTTCACCATCGCGTTCATCGCGGCTGATAGTGTGTCATCCGCTATATTCGATTCCGACCGGTTCCATTTTCTGGCACCAGTCTCTACCTTCTTCCATTGCGAGGAACATAACTAAAACCTCAATAAAATTTCAGAAAGTATGGGCCATGTTTGTAAGGCCTGAACCCTCCACGTTAGTGAAGTAGCAAGTGGCTTAATAAATCTTATATGAATAATTTCAAACCCTACAACCTCTGGCAATGATTATTCCCAAACCCCCCAAAAGAAATCAATTATGGATCAACTACTCAGATAGTTGATCCTCGTTCGTTGTTTAGAAGGGAAGAACATGGGAATCAAAAATCAAATATAATTAAACCCCCTACCACGGAGGTTTTTTGAGAGAGGTCGCGAGGAAGGAGACAAATCCATTGGGGATAGTGGCATCGGCTTTTGTCGCTTCTATAAGAGGCTTCCGAAGTTGGCTCGAACAACATCCTCATTCTTCAATTTCAGAGTGCGTTATTCCTTGGAGGATGAGTTTCTTCAAATTTATCCAAAGATCCTCCCTTTTCCAACACTCTCCCAAAAATCACAAGAGATGAAATGCCAACATAATTTAAAATAAGTATAATTTAAGTTTTCACAATAATTAAATGACACTATTGATTAAATGGATAGTTGGCATAATTAAGTTACTCAACTAAATGGGTGGAGTAAATTAATGGGGAGATGAGAGTTTTTCCCCATTATAGTGGGCTTCGAGAGGTCCCCACCACCATGGATTCTAAATTGGTTGTTTCAGGCTTGGGTGGTCCCCAGTACTGCACATTCAATTGAGAGGATTTAAGCTCGGTGGTCTCACCTCAATAAAATTACAATGGGAGGTTTCAACATAAAATAATATAATAGTTTTATATAATTTTCTTGTTATTTCCACAAAAATGTGAAAAAAATATCATTCACCCTAAACCTATTATGGTCGAGGTAAAGGTCTCCTTATGTGAATACAAGCGATTCAAGTTTAACTGTGTCCTCAGATTTCAATTCCGAGCACCGGTTCAAAAGTTACAAAAACCTTTTCACATGTTTATTGAACGAAAATGTTCAGAAATTCATTCTAGGAATACCAGGCTTTAGAATAATGCGCAATCAATTTTCACAGTCTTATAGAATTCCCATATAATTAAAACAATTACAAGGAATTTTCGGGTCTTTACATTATCCCCATCAAAGGGATTTGTTTCCCTGTAATCCACAACTCAAACTAAGAAAACATGTGGGGGTACGAAGCACGAATCTGACCCACTCGCTCCCATGTGCTCTGCTAAAGGTTCTCGTGCTTCTAGTGTACAAATACCAGCTGGGACTTCCATAAATTCCACCCCATCATTGATGTCTAGATCTCCGTGGTTGATGACGTGTGAAGGGTCAAGCACGTATCTCAACAGTTGAGATACGTGGAAGACGTCGTGCACCTAGTGCAACTTTGGTGGAAGAGATAAGTGGTAATCCACCTCGCCAACTCTACTGAGGACCTGAAAGGGTCCGATGAACCTTAGATATAACTTTAACCCCCGCCCAAATCATCGCAAACCGCATTGATGTGAGACTCATAGAAAGACGTGGTTTCCATCCTAGAACTCCTGAAGTCTCTGTCTCCTATCGGCATAAAACTTATGCCTTCTCTGTGCAGTCTTCATCTGTTCCTGGATGATATTCACCTTCTCTGTTGTAGTCCATACCGTCTATGGTCCCACGAGCACTAACTCCCCTGGGTCAGTCTAGCACAAAGGTGATATGAAAGGTCTCTCGTACAATGCCTCAAAATGCTCCATCCCAATGGTGGAGTGATAATTGTTGTTGTATGCAAACACCACCAAAGGCAAGTGATCCTACTATCTGTGACCAAAGTCGGGGATGCAAGCACGCAACATATCCTCGAGGTTTTGTATGGTCCGCTCAGTCTAACCATACATCTAATATGGAAGGTGGTGCTCAAATGAAGCTGCATCCCAAAAGCCTCCTATAACCCCTTCTATAGCTTGGAAGTAAAATGTACATCACGATCGGAGGCAATCTTCTAGGGTACTCCATTAGCTACACAATCTCGTACAAATAAAGGAATCCAATGATTTTTACGGATCCCTTCTCCTTGATCGGTAAGAAATTGGCTGACTTGGTTAGTCGGTCGACGATCACCAAAATAGAATCATGACCTCTGGATGTACATGGAAGTAATATCACAATGTAAATGGATATCCCATCACACATCCACTCTAGGACCTCTAATGGGTGATCTAAGCCAGCTGGTACCAGATTTTCCACCTTCACTTGCTGACATGTGAGGCACCGAGAGTCATACTCGGCTACCACTTTCTTTATTCCTGACCACCAGTGCTGTCGTCGAAGGTCCTCATACATATTCTCCACTTATGGATGTAACGCTAGAGGGGATGTGTGGAACTCCTTCAATACATACTCCCTAAGTGATACTGGTACCACTGTATGCCCTCTAAAGAGGATGGCATGCTCCCCACCTTTAGAAAATCCATCAACTGCTTGCCCTATGGTTATCTGAACTTTTCGAGCCTCAATGTCAGTGTCCCCACGTTGTACCTCCTTGACTCACTAAAGGAGTGGGGGAGTGACTGTAAGAGTCTAAAGAAATGTTTCTCCATCTTGATCCAGAATGTATATCTGCAAAGTATCCAGCTGCTCTGTCACCTCACCTAGCAGTTGAATAAAAGATCTCTTACTAAGTGCATCTGCTTCAACGTTTTCCTTCTCAAGAGTATAGACTATATCCAAATCATTATCCTGGAGGATATCAGTCCAACGTCATTGTCTTATGTTCAGGTCCTTCGGAGAGAATATATACATGAGACTCTTGTGTTCGAAGTAGACTATAAAATGGTCTTTCATCAAGTAATGTCGCCAAATCCTCAAGGCGAAGACCTCTGCTTCTAACTCCAAGTCATGGTTAGTGTTGTTATGATCATGTTGTCTTAGCTGTCGTAAACCATAAGTGATCACACTACCTCCAGCATCAGGATACATCTGTCCCTGGTCCCTGATGCATCACAGTAGACTACATACACTACATCCTCCACTGGAAGCCTCAAGATGAGGTAACTAGTTAGCCTCTACCTCAGCTCCTAGAAACTCTGTTTCAATCTCTTAGACCACATATAGGGTTGCCCCATCATTTTCAATGAAAATATTGGTGGTTAAACAATGGAGAAATCTGGCCCAAATCTCCGGTAGAATCCGACAAAACCTTGAAAACTTCATACCTCTGTCACACTTCTGGGTGGCTCCCAAGCAAGTGATGCCTCAATGATCACTGGATCCACTACAACTCCATCCTATGATATTACATGTCCTAGAATGTGAACCTATCAGTTCCAAAACTGGCACATCGAGAGATTACCATAAATCTAGTGCTCTTAGAGAGTGTCCAGAACTATTAGAAAATGATAAGCATGCTCCTCCTCAGTACCTGAGTAGATCAGAATTTTATTGATGATGTGTACAAAAAAGTGATCAAGGTATGTCTTAATATTCTTGTTCATGTGTCCTATTAACATTGTTGGAGCATTGGTCACACTGAATGGAATAATAATGAACTCGTAATGGCCATACCGACAACTAAAATCCATCTTCTGCACATCTTCATCTTGCACTTTGAGAAAGTTATAGCCTGATCTAAGTACTATTTTCTAGAAACATCGTGCTCCTTTCATATGATCAAATAGGTCTTCAATCCTCGAAAGTGGGTACTTGTTCCTCACGGTCACCAGATTTAGGCACTGGTAGTTGACACAAAGTCTCAACCTCCCTTCCTCCTTCTTGGTGAACACAATCGGGGTGGCCAAAGGAAAAACTCTGGGCCGAATGAATCCCTTCCCATGTATGTCCACCAACATTACCCGCAGATAATTAAGTTCCATGGAATCCATCCGATATGCTAGTGTGTATATCAGGGTTGTCCCAGGGTACAATTCAATGTAAACGTCCACCTATCTGTGAGGAGGTAGACCTGAAACATCCTCAGGGAAGACATCTGTGTACTGTTTCACCGCTACAGGACAACTCGGACTCTCCACATCAACCACTCTGAGGGTTTGGCTTGCCAATTGATGTGTGATCGGTTGCACCCTCCTCGAGGTAAGTCTGTCCTGCGCTGCAAAGGATCCCTTCTCATTAGTGAAGGAAAACCTGGTCAAATTCATGTGGACACACCACACTTTGAACCTAATACAGTCTATCTAAGCATGGACTATAGATAACCTATCCATAAACAAGATGACTTCGTAATGCCTCGACGCCGCTACTAGGAGATCCTAGCCGAAGATCTTGCCTACTAGAGTAAGCTCACACTGCCAGCACCAGTGTGTAATCAGCGAATCATCTCCCATAGGACTCTCTAGCTGTAAGGATCGTGCCAACAACTCCATCAGAATCTCCGAGCTTGTAACGAGGGTAGTGACAATAAAAGAATGACTAGAACTTATGTCTATAACTACCTTTGCTAAGGTGGAAAGACAACGATAGTAACTCGTATCATCTCCAGAGTGCAACGGTCGAAGGCCTCAACAGCCTGGGGTGGAGCTAGCCCTTTTACACCTGATCTCAGTTGTCGGTGTGGACCACCTAGTGGTGGTGGCGGTATCCTCTCGAATCGTCGTCCACCACCAGCTTCATGACCATCTCCTCTTCCATGTGCACATGCTCCCTTCACACCACCTTCATAAAACCTATGTCTATACCAAGGCGGTCCTTCAACCATCTTTTGATCATTCGTAGAGTGGGTCAGATATTCATGGGCCATGTAACCCTACTCGCTACATGTGTAACATTTCATGTTCCTCACATGACTTGCTCTGTCTCTCGTAACCTAGACAACCGATCTGGAGTCATGCGTTCGTTTACCTGTAGGTTTGGTCCTCTTGGACCTTTATGAAATCTAGCTACTTCACGCTGCAGAAGACTCTACTATGTGACATTTAGTGGTAGGTCTCGCTGCTGGTGATTACTCAGTAATAAAACTATCCACTAAGAGGGCTCTCTCTAACACCCCTTCCTGTGTCGGGATGCTAAGAGAAATCATTGAAGCCCAGATCTCCCACCTGAGTCCCTGTTCAATGATCCAGGCATTGAAGAATGGGTCCCGAACCATTTCAGTGGACTAGAGAGAGAGGTCAGTGAACCTCTCTGAGTACTGAGCCACAATAATGTTTCCCTAATGTAGATGAAGATGCTCCTGTATGCACACTGTGCGAAGAGTCGCTGGAACAAACACTTCCCGAAATATGCTCCTGATGCCTGCCCAGTGAAGCGTCACCTCGTTGTGAACATTGAGCATCAAGCTCCACCATCTATCTATTGCTTCCTGTAGAAGGCTGGAGGTAAGGATCATCATGAGATCAGATGGTGCCCCTACGAGTTAGAAAACTCCCACCACAGACTCCAGCCAACCCTCAGCTACGTGTGAATTTGTCTCACCTAGAAACCTCAGAGGCCTCTAGTACAGGAACTCGTGGAACGCGTTCAGTCTGTTTGCACAATCCGACAGTGCGTCTGGTGGTAACTGCTTCCCAACGGGTGGTGGTTCTTCCGGTACACAACCCTAAGGTGCCAACATATTGAGAGGGCCCTACACCGGAGCTTCGTCACTCGATGGGCCGTCATCTTGTAATCTATTGGAAAACCTAGATTGGTGTCTATGTAGTGGAATCTTGATAAGGAATAGGTGTTCCATGGTCATTATGTTATACTAGGGGATCTGACTCAATAAAACACAAGAAATATTCTCAAAACACACACGCAATCAGTGTTTTCGTGCACTAAGTCATAAATCAGAAGTCCGGGTCCTGGTGTATGGATACTTTGGTCACTGCACCAACACTGGATTCCCTAAACTGATAACCACACTCACTAAATTATCTATATTACCATGAAAATGATCAGAGTCCAATTTTATATGGTAGAACTGACTCCTTAGATACAAATTTTTCATGACCAGTCCCCCGGGGCCCGTGCCATGACTACCCCAAGCCCGCCTTCTATAGGCTAGGGGTTGGAGACATGCACCAAAGGAATATTCCCTAAAACTGGGAAGGCATGTCCTTTATAAACAATAAACACACACAAACATGCACACAACAAGATACAAACTCAAGTAAATTGAAAAGTAAACATAGTGAGTATAGTACGCAAAAGGGCTAGAATACAAACCCAACTGGAAAGTAAAAGAAACTAAAAGTACAATTTAACTCGAACAACTCATATGATCACCCATCAAGGATCCTACCAGATGGGTAAGTATAGATCTCGAATGGTTGTTTCTATGGTGCTCCTCGTCTATGGTCCACCTATGAGCTACCTCCAGTCCTGATACTCTCGTACTCATTCAGTGTTGTCCATCGTCTGCACCAATCACGACGAGGTGCGGGCACAGCCCGTGCTAGGGTGAGTATAAAAATACCTGGTAAGGACCCTAGGAGCCTCAAGGTCTCACTAAATACACAAAGGATAAACCAAAAATCCTGAAAACAACTGACAACCCTATATAGGTATATTCCAATACATGTACCAATGTTATCAAGTAAACCCATCTCAATCATGAGGAAGCACAAGGACGAAATCATTGGCCCAAAGCTCAACTGTTCCACAAAGGATGGAATACCATGAAAGTTATAATCACAGAGTTACGCTACACAAGAAAATATGATCAAGGTATAACCATGAAGGAAATTACCTCAAAGGTATGGACTCATCTAACACTAGGTATATCTTAGGTATGGTAATATAGATGATTAGATATAACTACTGAATCTTATCACTCTATTAAAAGGCAGACCCACGTAGGATCCTAAATCCTCATCAGAACCACAGAGTATCATAGTACATCGTCAGACCCACACAGAATCCTAGTACCTCGTCTGAACCACACAATATCCTATTACATCGTCAGAGCCACACAAGATCCTAGTACCTCATCAGACCCACACAGGATCATAGTACATCGTTAGACCCACACATGATCCTAGTACCCTGTAAGCCCCACATAGTATCTTAGTACATCGTCAGACCTACATTGGATCCTATTACTTCATCAGACCGACACAGGATCCTAGTACATCGTCAGACCCACACATGATCCTACTACATTGTCACAACCAGCTACATGGTTCCCACACTAAGCATGATTGTCTCTAGGAGGATCTGCTCCTTAATCCACTAGTCGATACTCCAACTGCCACTATGTCCCACGAAATAGTACCCCAATGGACTGTCATGTCAAAGGGGTCTCAACGCAATATACGGTTTGTCAAAAAGATGCATGGTCTGTAAGTTATTAGCTTTGTAGTCATAGGGGCCCGATTGGATTCATGCTTGATCCGACCTGACCGTACCCCAACATTATCTGAATCTCCAGTGGGGTATACCAAAAAGAAAGTCTCACTTCATGGTTTCCGGAACCACATACAGTTCGTCCAATGGATGCCCATGGCCGATAGAGTGAATATGGGTCGAAGATGGCCCGGGTCTGGTCAGAGCCTGTCGGAACAACCCGGCTCGGCCCACGTTGAGTGGCCAGGCCTAGGTCGCGGCCTGCATTGCGTCGTGGGGGCTGCGCTGCGGCGTAATGGCAGGGGTGCGGTGGAGGGGCCGGTGTGCAGCACAGGGTACATGGGGCGGGGGCCGCGGGGTGGTACAGGGGCTGCGGGGAGGCGTGGGGGTAGCGGGGCATCACGCGGGCCGTGAAGCAACGCGGGGATGCGTGGCCATGCCCACACAGTCCTAGGTGCAGCATGGGTCGGCGGGGTAGCAGAGCCGCTACAGTTTCAATGGTGCCTTTATTGGGGCTATTGGTGTGCCGAACACCGTATCTGAGTCCCACCTATGCTATTTGCTGGCACCGTTGGCCGCTTTCTTCCATTGCAAGGACGACGACAAATACCACATAAAAATTGCGGAGAGGATGGTTCATGTTCGTTTGGCACGAACCCTCTGCGTTATGGTGGAAGAAAGAGGCTTAATAAATCTTGTATGAATAACTTCAAACCCTAAATCCTCCGTAAATTATTATTCCCAAACCTTAAAAATGAAATCATCCATAGATCAAATAGTTAGAGAGTCAAACCACATTCATTGTTTCGAAGGGAATAACATGGGTGTCAAAATTCACACATAATTAAACCCCTACCTCGGAGGTTTGTTGAAAGAGGATGTGAGGAAGGAGTCAACAACTTTGGTGATAGTGGCATCAGTGTTAATTGTTTCCACAAGACCCTTCCAATGTGGATTTGAATTTCATCCTCGTTCTTCAATTCCAGAGTGAATTCTTCGTTGGAGGATGTGTTTCTCAATGATTCTCCAAGTATCCTCCCTTTTTCCAACACTCCCCCAAAAATCCCAAGAGATGAAATTAAAACTAAAATTAAAATAGTTTTAATTTAAGTTGACATAACAATTAAATGACACTATTGATTAAATGGAGAGTTGGCATAATTAATTTACTCATTTAAATTGGATGAGTGAATTAATGGGGAGTGGAGATGTTTTCTCCATTAAAGTGCGGTTCGGGTGGTCCCCTCCACCATGGATATGAAATTAGGGGTTATAGGCTCAGGTGGTCCCCACCACTACACATTCAATTAGGAGGTTTTTAGCTTGATGGTCCCACCTCCATAACATTCTTATTGGAGGATTCAACAAAAAATAAATTAAAAGTTTCATTTCATTCTATTTTTATTTCCACAAAAAATTGAAATACAATATTTTCGCCTCGACCAACTACGGCTAAGATAAAGGCCTCCTTATGAGAATACTAGTGCTGCGATTTTAAACGGTGTCGTCATATTTCAATTCCGAGAACCAGTTCAAAAGTTACCAATACCCGCTCGCACATTTAATGAACGTACCTGAAAAAAATTCATATTTTTCATTCCGGGCCCACCGGGCCTCGGAATCACGCACCGTCAATTTTCATGGTCTGGTAAAATTCCAATATAATTGAAAAAATACATTGAATTTCTTAGGTCTTTACATCGGGGGTCTCATGGATTAAATTTTTTAGAGGAGGCCCAAAATCATTATCCACAGTGCGGTGAACTCCCGAACACAAGTAGTTCTATTGATTAAAGATAGGACCAATTTTCAAAGAATTTTAACCATACATATTAGATGCCTTTAAAAAATTCTCCATAAAAATTTTATCAGTTACACAACCTTTACTACATCATGAGGGAAAATACCAATCCATTTTACCCAGAGCATGTCATGTAGTATAGTGTGGTGAGGATTACATTTCTTATTTCCTACAGTGGGACTGACAAATCACCACACAAAATATACCTTCCTCAATATGATCTGTCATGAAATATGCCTAAACCCTATATCTCACAGGTTAAACATCAAGTAAAACACCATAATAAATGGTTATACATGCTATCTGACTCATCATTGTTCACTCCGACACCAAATAGTCAATACCATGTTATAACTCTGAAGTATCAAGGAAAATGTGGCATGTCCACAAAATCAATACTCCTGGTATCATTAAAATGGATATCACTACACCCACCACCACAGTTTGGTTCCACCTAAAAAGGCCCAATCACTTTTCTATCCTCCAAAACTCCTCTAATCTCAAAAAAAATAAATTGATTTCTTGGAAAATAGAAATGTAGGACTTTAGAAATCAGGGACATTACATGATATATGTTTTTGTTTATGATTTAAAATTTAAAAAATTGAAATATAACAATGATTAAATAGATTTTAATTATTGAATCATCAATTAAAAATTCGGTAATATATTTCATATTTTAGTAGTCAATAAATTTTTAATATTGAAAATAATTAAACCAATTAAAAATAGGAAAATCAGGGTAAAATGACCTGGGAAAATTTTTAAATGATAAAATAGATATCAACTATTTATAAAATAACTTTGATCAGGATGAGAGTCAATTCTATAATTTCTACTAATGTTACCTTACCAAATTCACATAACTCACATTTTACTATATCATTAACACCACCCAATTAATTCTTTCAAGGGAATGTCTCTTATATTCACTTATAAAAGGATATATCCTCAACTCCTTCCAAACCAATTGTTTCATTAATCTTTCTATTAAATACCCTTAAAAATTTATTTATAATTTTCATATTACTTGTTTGATTAATATTGGTTATATAGGGGAATATATCCTTTCTTTTGATGAATAAAATTGTGAGAATGTGTGCATCCATCATTTTTTGTGGTGAGTTTTTTTTTCATATTTTTCAATTTATATCAATTAAATATCATAAAATCTCTTATTCAAAGCTCTAATGATTAATTATTAAAATCAATTAGCTTTTTGAACATGATTTAAAAACTATATAAATTCATTCTATTACTTTTTCCTTCATTGTAAATAATTATTTTGATAAATACATTCATATCTCAATGAGTTCATATTGAATAGATCCCATTGAATTATTTGAAGTAAAGGTGAAACTATAACAGAATCAAGAAAAAAAATTATATGACATTGTACATCACTACAGGGTACAACGACACTATTTATAGAATAGAAGGAAGGATTGAATTATATTTATATTTATTATAGTTAGTTTAATAAAATAATAATCAAGAATAGTACCCTCTAACAAATATTGATGATATGTTTTATCATCTTATATATGCTCTATAACATATCTACTAAACCCATTATCTTGGTCTTGGTTATCAGTGATATTAACCTTTGGTGACAACCCAATGCACTAATACATAGTAACAAATCCCTTGGTATTACATAAAAACTAGGTTGTGATTTTCCATTTTAAAACCCAGCATCTCAAAATAAATATATATGACCCAAATAATATGTTATATATTAGTACAGACAATAAAAATAATATGAAAAAATCACTAAAAATAAATATCAGAGTTTAATAAATTTATTATAGAAAGAAGAATAAATAAAACGAAATTACTTCATTACATAGAGACACTGATGTGGAATTACACCAACCAATCCATTAGAGAAACCCCAATCAAAAACATTTTCTTAAAAGAGTCGAATAATTATACACTTTTAGGGAAATATGAGTCTGTTCCTTTACCTTTTACATAGTGGACAACATTTACTTATGCACTAATGTGAATATGTTGAAGATGTTGAATAATTACCATTTGGATTTCCCCAATATATCGATCAACTCATGCGTCTAGGACACGAACACGTAATCTTATACTTTATAATATAATTTATAATAATGATAGGAACATAAAAATAATTTAATAAGAGAACAAAATTTAATATATGAACATTTTATCCACCAATATCAAATGAAAAATTATTAACAAATCATTCACCTCACATAAAAATCCATGTCATTTTAAAATTCCAATACTAATGATTGGTAAACTATACTTCACTGAAGAGTCACATTTTGATAAACATCCATTAATAATATTGGAACTATGTTACAATTAAAATAGAACAAGGCCCTATACAAGTAAATTAAGAACAAAAATCAAACTACTTGTCATATTTTCATTGAAGTTTTTTCCAAACAAATAAATCATTTTATTATATAAATTTTATCAAACATATTTATTTTATTAAAATAAATCAATGATTTAACACCATAAAACAAACATGTTTTCCAAAATCCATTTCAATTCATATGTTTTCCAGAACAGAAAGCAAAGATGAATCCATCATGAAATCATCCACTTTTCCATTTCCAAATCCAAGAAATACATTTAATTAAACTAATCCCTAATGATATAGAGCAAGTGAAAAAGATACCAAAGTCAAATATTATGAAATTATGTTGAAAATGTTGAGTAACACAATCGTAATCCAAGATATAAGGTCAAATCTATACTCATTCAATAAATCCAATAAATATCTCTTCAAAACAAATCATATATCTTAGATCTATCAAGCATGGATTTGATCTAACATTCTATGAAATAGTATATGAGGATATCTAAATTGAAATATATAAAAAATGATAATTTTCATTGATTATATATATCTAATGATCATATATCTTTAAAAAATAACCATCATATCAATGTGATCAATAAATAATTCCTATGAGATTTGTGGAGTTATATATCCTAACAAAACAGGGGAGATTTAGGCTTTCAGGGGTTACAACATAGTAAAAATCTTATTTTTTATATCATTTAATTCTTGCCACATGGCTAGGTCAAATGGTCTAGGAAATCATGTGCCAAAGGTCCATATTCTAGTATTTCCATTCATCCATCTCGAATTCGTGGTTAAAATGTATTGAAAAATATGCAAAAAACTATGAATGCCTTCTATTTCCAAATTCACGGTTTCCTATAAGAACAGGCACGGTGTGGGGATAACCGTATCTAATAGTTTGACGCCAATATTACCCTTCACATATTTCTATAGAAGTTATATATTTTTCTTTAACCATGATAAAACAATGATCCATTACATACCATTCCAAAAAACAGAGAAACTATTAATTAAATACTAAAACACAACATATGTATTATATAACATCCCAATTCATTATAAAAGTGTAATGTAAATGAAACTGGGTTTTTACAAAAGTCTAAAACTTCTCTATGATAATTATTTTGTCAGGAAATCATTAGTCAAGTTTTAAATGTAAGTATATATTCATTAGTATTTTCCATAAGAGGTAAGGAAAATGTAAATTTACAGTGAATCCATTTGGACTTATGAATGTTGATACTATCTTCATGGTTTTAATGGATATAGTATTTATTGACTACATTGATAAATTTTATATTCATCATATCGTTGATATTAATAAATATTCAAATATAAATTAGTAACAAAATGGCCATTTAATGCTTAGGTAATGGCGCAGAGAAATATGAAATAGGTTTCCAATTTTTTGAAGGGTTAATTTTTTATATAAAGGAATAATTTCTAAATAATTTAATAATATGAAATTTTGTATTTGTAGACATATAAAATAATGATTTTATTTTGATGTTTCCCAATTATGCAATTATCACCAGGATCTATAGTTTTTTTGTGTTAAAAGGATTCTACCAACTCTTTTTGATAAACCTCCCATGGTAATCAAATCCACTAAGAATGATAACATAGAAGTTAGTGAATTTCCTTTGGATAGTGTACTGTGAAGTATGTTTCAAGGAACCGAAAAATTGGTTGATCACCACTCCACTCCATACATTACACACAAACAAGGATGGTTTTCTAATATACAGTGATTTATTTAAAAAGTTCTTAGGTTGAATCCTTTTGGGATGTTATAGAGAAATTACTACTGTCTCATTCTAATTAACGTTGAAATGGGAAAATTACATGATACATGATTTGGAGCTGGTGATATTGATCATCGGATTAAATTTGGGGATAATTTACCTCTACCTCAAAAGGTATGATAAATATATACTAATCACAAGTTTTTGAAATATATATTCTTAAATAATGATTTTATTTTTCACCAATGGAGATGTTTGGAATTTTTAAAATAATTTAACTACTCAATAAATTATCACATCAGATGGAAAATAATGTCCATGTTCCACTGAGTAGGGATGCCTGTGCTTTTTTACCTACAATTAGTTTTGAAATTATACAGTATTCCTTAATTTACGTATTATGACTATTTAATTCAGAAAGGGATGACATAAATCCAATATTTCCAAACTATCTATTCAACTTTCCATCAATATGATGACCAACGAATCGTAGAATGATTCTATGGAAAATTAGAAATGGTAATAAATTTTTCAGAGGTTTAAATTGATTTTGATTATTTTATTTAGTTTGGAACAGAAGTATGTGACCTATCAAAACATGAATTAATGATAGAACTTTTAAATGATGTACATAGCTTGTCCTTTATTATTTATTCACCATTAAGGTAGATTTATATTGGTGTAAACTATAATTTCAATTGGGATATAATAAAGAGATAAATTATATAATCTATATCTAAATTCATTTTATGCTAATATGTAAAGGTTGAATGAAAAAATTATAAGGGTATTTGGAAAACATTAAACATAAATATATTGAAATGGGAATCATTTACCCTAGATTTCACCATATGAATCCAAATGAAATATAATAGGAAAAATTCCATTGCATTATAGTTGGACATCTAACCATGTTAGTGAATTTTGATTCTATGAAAGAATATTTATCTCATAATAAAATCACCATGATATACATAAGGGATGTAGTAAAGATTTTTGCAGTTCCACTCTCTATTAAATCTATTCAGGATCTAATGTTAACCTTAAGGTTATGAAGAAGTATTTAGAAATAATAAGAGATAAGGATTATTTTCAGTAATTATTTTTATCCTAATATAGATCTGTTCTCTAAGAGATCCATTCAATCTTGTTATGATGTGTTGAAATATCATTTGATGGGTTTTCATGGTTTTTTGGATCAACACACCCCCTAGTCAAGTTCTCATATAACACAATATTTTATTGTTTCATTCTAATAGAATAAAATGATGCTCTATATGGGAATATAAGTAAGACTCTAATATACATTGATGATGTTAGAGATATGAAATTGATAGTTGATAACATCATCTATGTAAATTTGGATAATTTTTAAACCATTCATCATCATATTAATGTGGAATAATAATAACATAATTTTTGATAATGACAATCATCAATGAGATATATAAGATGATGTTGGTGATTATGTGTTCCTTAAAATATCCACATTGAATCATTTTTTTGAGAGTTTTTTAATGTTTAGATGTCACCAAGATACATTGTTTTATTCAAGTTCTTTGATCTTTTCAATGTTGTATCATATCACTTACACGTACCTCCACCTCTCTCTAACGAGAATTTTCTATTCCATGTAACAAGTCAATAGATTTAAATACCTGATCCCACACATGTACAGTGCTTAAATGACTTAAAAGTGGATCATAGTTTTTGTAATAAAGAACAACTAGTGTAGATCATGGATCGAAGAGACAATGTAATGATAAATAAGACCACCCTGGTCAAAAGTATATGATGGAATATAAAGTCTGTGGAAGATATCAGGGAACTTGAAGATGTGATGAGATATATTTACCCACCCTTATTTTCCTCTATGTAATAAAATTTCACTAATTAAAATCATTTTAATGGGTAGACCATAACAACCCATTGTTTTAATAAATATATTTCATTAACTAAAAAAAATTAGAGTATATTTTCATAAAAAAAACTATTCAAATTAAGAAAATTACTTATATAAAATTATTAAAAATTATATTATATTATAATAATTAAATTAGTTGGTATCTATATATGTAACCAATATACAAAAAAAAAATAAAAATTTATACAAATAATTGGACTTTTATATATATATGATAGATGTTTCTTAAAATTATTTTTTTGTGTTATGAAATTTAATACTAAAAATTTATTTTTTCAATTTTATAAATTGAATTATATTAAATTACTTCAATATTTTTAATTTATTTTTCCAGTTAGGTGATGGGGTAAATTTTAATTTTAGGCATAAAATATTGATACATGGGTTAATATATCTTATAGTGATAAAATGATTATTTTAAATAAATGATACTATTAATTATAGTGATTTTTTAAAATTATGTGGATATATTTTAAATTGAGACTATAATATGATGATATAAACTATATATAAATAAATTATCACTCATTTTGTTGGTAATAAATTTTAATTAATATTATTAACTCTTAACTTATGAAATTACTTTTTCTACAAAAACAATTAAAAAATTAGATAATTTATATTTATATCTATATAATAAAAAATTTAAAATTATAAATAGATTAAATATATAAAAAATTGAAATGCAACATATCAAAATTAAGTATCAATTTTTAACTTATATCATATTTTATAAAATAATAACAAAGATTTATATTTAATCATGCTTAGTAAGTGTTAAAATCGTTTATCTAATGTGGCATAAAATTTAAAAAATTTAATTTGAATCATAGGCCATTTAAAATAGATTACATATGTTTTAAATTTATAAATTCTTATATTAAAAACATATGGCCTCCTAAATCACTTAACATCCACACATTTCTATTATTTTCCCATACCTACCATTCTTTTCCTATGAATTCCCCCACTTTTCCAATTATAAATAGAGCTCACTTCAACCCTTTCTAGGCCACAAACCTATTTAAAAAATCATTTAAATATATAAAAAATTAATTCACGTAGAAACGCTAAATCCATTATTATCCACCAGCCCCAAAAACCTACCTAATATCTTTTATTTCCAATGGATAATTCAAGAGACGATTCAATTTATCAACATATGTAATAGTTACCTTTTAACTTCCTTTATATATCCCTATCATCCACCCTCCACCAAACTCATTTAAGCTATAAGTAAATAATGAAATAAGAATATATATTACACTAAAATTTTATATTATTGATGGTATAAACATTTTCTAGTAACATCTCATTCCATGGAAAAAATGAAAATGTAGTTCGTGTGCCTTTGTGAACTACCATCCCCATGAATGAAATATTTCATTTTTCAGCACCACTACACTATTATGGGTCTATAAATGTGAATAGATAATAAATATGGTATATAGGTAATTATATATATTCTTATAATATAAATTACGCTTTCTATTAGTAATATTTTCAATAAGAAATCATTATTTAACTATCCCCCTAAAATGAACCTAATAAGAGGGACATTGATTTAAATATAAGGAATAACTACATTTTCACATAGTGTAATCATATAATTATTCATAGATATAATTAAATACCATAAAAATATCTTAAAAATATTATTCTAATATAATAATAATATAATTATAAAATAAAACAATTTCAAAATCACAATAATCCAATAATTATGGTATGTTCATGTATAAGTCAGTATAACCACTAACATAAAAAATATTATAAACTAATATCATTGATGTCTATGAGAAAATAAATACTAAAAATATTTGATTTAGATATGTAAATAATGTTTTCTGTTTTGATTTGGAATGGTAATATAACATCCCGAACTAACTTACTATAAGACCATTAGCTGGAACGGTCTCTGCATGGCCTCAGGAATGCCACAATGTATGCTAGAGGCTGCCAACTAGCAGTGGGAGTATAATGGTTGTAAAAATGGGACACTATCCTCTTATTTAACATAGTATAAGTGTATTATAATAATAAATAATAAAGAAACAATAGTTTATTCAGTAATTAGAAAAGACTAGTTATTTCAGATTATATAATTACTGAGTAAATGTTGCCAACACAAAAAGTACAACCATGTATGCATGTCTAGACTACGATAAAAAATAAAAATTATGAAAAATAAAAATAAGAAATTAAATACAGAATATGAACATAGGTAATGAATATTATTTTTTTGGTGATATCTATGATCATCTAGAGCAGCAGCTCAGTCTTGTTCTCATACGATCCCTAGCCTGAGGCGCAACACATGAAATATTCTTGGAACTATGTACATGACGTCTTCTAAGGTACCCTAGTTTAATGGAGGCCTGAGTAGGGGGTGATACATATATAGTATTCCACTACCAAAATTTTATAATGAATAATCTATTCTGTCTGTATAAACTAAGGCCATGTGATAGTATAATCAATTATAGAGGAGACTAAAAAGAAAATTCCAAGAGGATTAGGTTCTGGATGGACACCTGGAAGACTGTACCTACTTTGGATTATGCTGAGATAAGTCTAATCTCATCTACCGTGTGTAACCACATATATATATATATATATAATCATATTTAATAATTATACATGTATACACACTATATATGTGTGGAAATATATAGGCATATATGTGAATATTAGGTGCTAGCTACACCCGTGTCATAACATAAGCATCCATAACTATTAAAAATGATAAAAGATTTAACCAAGGGTATAAGGCATGATATCATATATTTGAGATACATCGTTCTCATTTCTTGAGATGCTGGGTTGAGTCATCATGCCAAAAACCCGATGCAATAGAACAAGGAACATTATTTCTATCATCCGAGTAAGGCAAACAATGTGAGATTCCATTACAAGCACCCAATGTAAGAAAGCATGAAATGAAATTCCCAACACGTTACATAATCATTGTACACTATAGTATATCAAAAAATTAATCATAATAAAAAATTAGTGATTCCATCTAAGGATTTATTATCATTAAACCCAATATAACAATGGGTGTAACAAAACAAAGAAATACAATTCATAATTTTTCAAAATGTTTTGTTTCATTTCTACCAACATCCATCCAATAAAATTTTTTCACATAACATAATAATAAAGAAAAAACCAATTATAATTAAATTGGAGGCCATGACTATAAAATTACATTTTTCCTTTCATTATTAATAAAATTTTATACTGTGTTCTTAAGCATGTAATTATATCTAGCACCTATTTAAATTTCATGTGAAGCACCAAATCCAAAAATCCATGAATGACATAAATATTTAATTATTTATTATTAATTGTAAAAGAAAATGCATATATAATTGTATTTTTATTAGATAACATGAAATTTTTAGGAATCATTTCATTTAAATAAATTTCATAATCACATTCAAGAAGAATAAATTAACTAAAATAAAAGGGGATTTAAGGAATAATATAATTTTTCTCTCTAATGTATTTAAATTAGCCAAACCCAATGGTGGTCTATGGACATAAAAAATATAGAAAAATATATATGATAATTTCTTAGAAACCATCCTAAATGGGTGGGTTAGGTTTAGGTCATAACCTATAACTATATCATGGGATATATAACCAAATAACGAATAATTTTATGGATTTAATTAAAGGAATTTAATAAATTAGATGTGACACTAGGAAAATATGTCTTGCGACAAAAAAAATTATTTTATTAATGAATTTGATTTTATGTTAAATATATATACTAGCTTAATCATTATTATGATGACCCATAAATCCAATATCCAGGCCTTTTATGGGTTGGTTTTCTAAAAAATGAAGAAATAGTCAAACACACTAAAAATAGGGGAATTAGATCCCTCCAAAATAGCATTGATAGTGCGAATATACCAAAGAAAAGGAGAAATTATGAGTCTTAGACTCCCCAATATGCTTCTAAATTGATTAGATATGATCAAAATATATTTCATATGAACTATATCTCCTAATATCAAGAGGAGGGGAAGGAGAGCTTTATAGGATATTGCTACATGCGGGTTGGAGGAGTAGTAGTGGGGGAGAAATGAAATAAGGTTCCAATGAAAAAAGAGTAATTTTAACTCTTTTAAATGAGTTTTATGGTGTTGATTAATAATTTTAAAAACATGTGTAAACCATTCATGAGCCTCTTATCAAGTAGGGGGCTTACACGGTAGAGGCACACATATTTGGAAACCATTCAAAAATTGTGCATTTCTCCTCTATCAGGAACCATCAATAAAGGTTCATGTCTATGGAGATCCACTCAAATGGTTTGACCAAACCATTAAATCCCTCTATATCCACTATATCAACTACATTTTGTCTTCTATAGGGTTTCATGGTTTTAAAATATTGGGTGCCCCTACAATTTTCTCCCATTTTTTAGGTTTTGTAGCCCAATGCTATGAAAATCAATAGAACCATTGGGAAACCTTTACATCATTAAAACGTGTCTAAAAACAACACATTTAACTATTCCAACTCTCTTAATTATGTTCCAATGAAAATTTTATAATTTTACATTCCAAAATATGAAAATAAGTGTTCCTTGAAATTATCTCATCCAGTCCAAAACATGGTATGCTACAATCTCTCCATCATAAAAATTCACATTCCAAATAATACAATGGGAAATTTTGAGAATTAAACATGGCCAACTAAGGTCATGAAGTTTCATTCAAACATATGGATTTCATTCCCAATTCCAAATGGACTTCCAACAGTCAAATAAATATTATAGTTCAAAAACAATTAAAACTATGGAAGAAAACCCATATTCAATGCTAAAACACTGTGATTGAGCTTACCCGAGCTTGTAAAAAAATGATAATCATAGGAAGATTAATTTTCCTAATTTTTACAATGAAACATTACACCATTTGTTTTACCATTTAATGATAAATTCTGAGCAATAGGTCCCTCACCATAATAATTTCCCAAAAAAACATTTCTTTAGTTCTTTAATGATACTCTTGCAATGATCCATAGCTTTATTTAATGGTCATTTATCGAACAACTTGAAAAATATGGAATAGAAATATTGTCATTAAAATATTTTTCCAATTCTACTATACTCTCCTCATTCAAACAACATTCCAAAAGAGATCCTTTGTCACCCAAATTCATCAAAACATAATGAATACGTGTTGATTCAGGTCCACCATATCATTCTCAAAAACAATTTTCTAATATGGATTACATAAAATAACATAGAACATTATTCCTTCCCCCAATTCACCTTTCATTTTATAAAAAATTTTCCATTGAATCCCAGAACTAGATTCCAGTAACATCAAAATCTCGCAAGTTCATCTTAAGCTATTGTGCCTCATCACACACATGGGTGCATACCCAATACAACACACTTAGATCAGTACGCCTCCAAATATCCCACTCGATCACAGGTAAAGTAAAGGTATCCTTTTAATCATCAACATGATTATATGAATCTCATTAATGTTAGTCTATGAACTATAATTTAAAAGTAAGGTGTCAGTACAATGTTGAAATATCCACATACTAAAAATATTGACGGGTCCCAATGACTCTCAATTCAATGGTGGGCTAGTTCTCATGAGTCTTACCAAGGTGATCCAATTTGGGAACCTATGTATCACATAATACTCACCATTATTCAATAAAAACATTGATTTTAGTGTGAAACTATGATAGACGATATTTATCCAAATAAAATGGAACATTAATAATTATATCATAGGTTATAACCAATTATCCTTCAATGTACCTAGAAGATGTCATGATTGAGGGAATGATTTTTACAAAACAAGAGTACACATAGAGGTTATCATGTATTAAAATAAATATCTCATGCACATCCTTCATAACCAAGGTGAAGTGTCTGACATTGATTTACACCAACAATACACTCCCATCAATAGACAAGAAGAGTGTTCGAACCACTATTAGGATGCATCTTTAAAAAAGGATATGTTAAACCTGATAACCATCGTTATTTGTTGTCCATGATTCCAGTATCACCTAAAATATCCTATGGTCACTGAAACCCAACCATCTAAGTCAACCCCTGAATAATGGTGTTCTTATAGGTGGCTTACACAACCTACAATTTCATCATCATGTTGCTTTATAGGCACCCGCACATTGAAATCTTACTATCCTCTAGTGTAGTTAAATCATAGAGCATTGTCTCCACGTATTCCATTCATAGTTTCACTACCTCTACATGGATTAAACACTATATCACATTCGACATGATGATCCCCACCTTATGAGTGTCATATTCATCATTTATTGAGGAATGAGATTTTTCTCACATCAAATGCACCATAGTCCACTTACCATTGGTACTAGGGGTGTCTAGTACAATTTAAGAAACCATTAAACCAAATGGATAGATAGAATAGACACATAAAAGATCTCTAGGAAAAAATTAAATTGGAATTACAAATTACATTCTATTATAGTTCCATTAATGATCAATATAACGTAAGGCATAAAAGTGAAAAAAATATCATCATGCCAAACCACCCAATACTTATGGAAATGTTATCCCAATTATTTTTACTAGTCATATCAATTATCTATACTAAAGTTGGCTTATTCCTACCCTCTGTGTCACCCATCCCTACCTCCACGTCACCCAATTTCATATTCTACAATTCCTTTCTCTACCCAGGACCCACTCTTAATCGGGATTCTCCTCCTCCCAATTTCATAGCCCGCTCGCACTACCACTTTCCCCGCCAAGGGTTCGACTGTCGCTCCATCCCATAACTTCCTCATCCCGCAGATTCCTCCCCCTTCTCCAATAGCTTTCTTCTCCTACTCCTCTGTATCCTCGGTATCCTTCCATTTTATTCCCCTCCGGCCTTCCATCCCCCCCCCCTGCGACCCAGTTGGCCTCCCCCCCCCCCCCTCGCGCACTCTCCTGACATCCCTCATAATTACGGTTCCCGAATTCTGAATTCCCTCGAGCATCTGACTTCATTCGACATTCCTCCGCACCTTTTTAGTTGCTTTGGTGATAGAAATTGGTCTTCCCACCCGCATGGTGTGCCTCCTTCCGATCTGCTTTATTGTTTCAATTTACCAGCCTGATTTGACAAAAAACCTCAATACACTCTGCCTCTTTTCATTCGAACTTCTCGCAACACCATTCGATGACCAGTGTACTATCTACTCTTACCTCTATATCAAAGTTTCGTTCTACCGGCTGTCTTCGACAAACATCAATGAAACAGTAGTCCGCCTCTTCATGACGCCATCTGTATTTCATCGTCCAGGTTCAGATTCTCTATACGCGTGCTCCTGTCATCAAATAGATGTTCAGATTACTCCATTCTACCATATGATGTAAAGTGACATATTCCAGTATTTATTTTCTACTCTTACTTCAATATAACAGTTTCATTCTAATGGGTGTCTTCGACGATGGTCAACGAAACAAATGTCCACCTCTTTGCTACGCTGTCTATATTGCTTCATCCATGTTCATATTCTCTATACGTGAGCTCTTGTCGATGAATATATGTTCATATTACACCATTATACTATATGTTGTCTGAATGAAATCTTCCAGTATTTATTTTCACATATATTTTGCCTCATTTTTCACATCAGTATGCAACTGCAATACATGTATGGGTCCCTTTTACTACATTACATTACATTTAGATTGCATATTTACTTATATATTTGCAGTCTAAATTATACCTATTTTTCTGATGGTTCTATGTTTGAGGTTCATTGCAAAAATAGGGTTGTGCTTCATGAGGTTTACAGATTATTTACACCAAATCGAAATTTCACAATTTCGTTCATAGGTTCTTCAACTTCATCCTCATATGTCTCTCAATTTCATGAACATTCTTCCTCAGGGTCATTCTCCCTTTAGAACTGATCACAATTTAAGACGTATATTCAAGGGATTTTTTGTTTTGGAATTTCAGCATGCATTACCTTCCCTTCTCAGCTCTCTTCCTTCATATCATATTCCATCCTTCATCATCATCGCACTTCAGGTATTACAATAACTACCTACTGAGAAGCCTAAATCCTTGGAACTGCATTTCTGGTATCATTTCAGTTCTATAGGGGTTAATCATCGTTCCTTATGTAAAATTTTTCTACTGATTTCGTTCACTTATTATTTCTAATTTTCAAAATGGTGGATGAAAGAGAAAGGGATGGATATCATTATTGATCCTTGTGTTGATCTCTATAAAAACTGAAGTTTTCAACGTCATAATTACATATTTTGAGTCTATAGTGGCCAAAGGAGTATGAGAGAGTGTGTTTTATACTGTTTAATAAAATATATGTTCTAATATCCATTATGATAAAATCTGAATCTAAGGAGTTGGTACTAAACTTTTCATCAATGGGTGAGTGAGGATGTAACACCCTTGTCTTAAGGCATTTCACTATTTTATTATGTATTTTTTTATTATAAGAATGTTAACAGGTTCATATTTTTTCTTCTATTCTGTTCAATTTTTTTAAATATGTCCATATATTATCCCATATAAGAATGTAGATTCTATTCATTATTATTGTCCTATTTAACGCCTTGATGAGTATTTATGAAGAAACTGGAGTCAATGAAATTTTTTGGTTTTCTGTGGTTATGTGTTTCGCATCATTTTCCCTCTTTGAACCTTCCTTTCCAAGCCATGAATGTTGAACATTGATGTGGTTGGAAAGAAAATGGAATCATTGAGAGGTTTTAATAACCCTTGCATAGGTTATTTCACTGTTTTATTATATATATTTGTATTATAAGAGGGTTAAAATGTACATATTTTTTGTCTAATTTGTTCTTTATTTTTTCATGAATTTCCATCTTTTATTATGTACAGGTATGCGGATTCTATTCCTGATTAGTAGACTATTTCCCACTTAGATGAGTATGTACAGAGTTACTGGAGTCAATAAAGATTTACTCTTTTCTATATATATGTGTTTCATATCATTTTACCTCTTTGATAGTTACTTTCCATGCCTTGAATGTAGAACTTTTATGTGGATGGATGGAAATGGGAATCAATTACCATGTATTGATTATGATTTTATCAGTTTGATATTTTTTTCTATATCTTTACATATTTTTGAATTAATCTCACACATAATGGAAAAATATGTGAGGATTTTAAATATTTGGTTTCTATACAAACTGTTTCTTTTTCAGGTGGTGGTAATGTTTTTAATTTATCACCAAATCAGTTTGTTTAGAAGGTGTGTGGGGTAGAATTAGGTCAGTGTTTCCATAAATACTATTTCATTTATGATATGAGTGTTTTACATTCATGGTGTTTTACATTCTCTGTGTTTTATACTATTTTCAAAAAATATATATTTCAATACTCATTATGTTAAAATCTGAATCTATGGATTTTGTACTAAACATTTTATCAATAGGTGATTGAACATGTAACACCCATGGCATAAGATATGTCACGGTTTTATTATGTATTTTTCATTATAAGAATATTAACCTGTTCATATTTTTTCTTCTAATTTGTTCAATTTTTTTCCAAATAGGTCCATCTTTTATTCCATATAAGAACGCAGATTCTATTCATTATTATTGTCATATTTCTTACTTTGATTAGTATGTATGAAGTTACTGGAGTCAATGAATATTTCTGGTTTTCTATGGTTATGTGTTTCACATCATTTTCCCTCTTTGAAACTTCCTTTCCAAGCCATGAATGTAGAACATTAATGTGGTTGGCAAGAAAATGGAATCAATGAGAGGTTGTAAGAACCCTGGATTAAGTTATTTCATTGTTTAATTATGTATTTTTTTATTATATGAGCGTTAAAAAGTATATTTTTTTTTTAATTTGTTCATTATTTTTTCAAGAAGGTCCTACATTTATTATGTACAGGTACACAGATTCGATTCATGATTACTAGACTATTTCCCACATCGATGAGTATTTACGAAGATTCTTTTGTCAATGATGATTTACTGGTTTCTGCATGTACGTGTTTCGCATCATATTACCTCATTGATAGTTCCATTCCATGCCCTGAATGTAGAACATTCATGTGGCTGGATGGAAAAGTGAATCAATGACCATGTATTGATATTGATTTGATGAATTTGACATTTTTTTTCTATATCTTTACATATTTTTTAATTAATCACCCTCATAATGGAAAAATATGTGTTGATTTTAAATATTTGTATTCCATACAAATTGTTTCTTTTCCAGGTGGTGGTAATGTTTTTAATTTATCACCAAAGAAGTTTGTTTCGAAGGTGTGTGGGGGAGGTTTAGGTTAGTTTTTCCATACATACTATTTCATTTATGATTTTTCTGTTTTACATTCATGGTGTTTTACATTCACTATGTTTTATACTGTTTAAAAAAAATATGTTTCAACATCCATTATATTAAAATCTGAATCTATGGATTTGGTACTAAACATTTCATCAACTGGTGAGTGAACATGTAACACATAGGTCTTAAGGTATGTCACTATTATATTATGTATTTCTCTATTATAAGAGGGTTAATAGGATCATATTTTTTCTAATTTGGTCATATTGTTTTTTTAAATAGGTTCATCTTTTATTCCATATAGGTACGTCAATTCTGTTAATGATTGCTATCATGAGTATGTACAGAGTTACAAGAGACAATGAAAACTTATGCTTTTCTGTGCGTACGTGTTTCGCATCATCTACCCTCTTTGAAACTTCCTTTCAAAACCTTGTATGTAGAACGTTAATGCACCGGAAAAGGGAATCGATGATAGGATGTAACACCCTTGGCTGAAGTTATTTTGAACGTTCTGTTATTTACGTGTATACTGATCATTTAGATAAGCTTGTCAGTCATTAGGTCAGTGTTTCCATACATACTATTTCATTTATGATATGATTGTTTTACATTCATGGTGTTTTACATTCACTGTGTTTTATACTACTTTAAAAAAATATTTGTTTCAATATCCATTATGTTAAAATCTAAATCTATGTATTTGGTTCTAAAAATGTCTTCAACATGTTAGTGAACATTTAACACCCATGGATTAAGGTATTTCAATGTTTTATTATGTATTTTTTATTATAAGATTGTTAATGGGTTCATATTTTTTTATAATTTGTTCACAATGTTTTTTTCAAACAGGTTCATCTTTTATTCCATACAGGTACATAGATTCTGTTAATTATTACTATCATGATTATGTACAGAGTTACTAGAGACAATGATGATTTCTTCTTTTTTATGCATATGTGTTTCTCATCATCTCCCCTCTTTCAAACTTCATTTCCAAGCCCTGAATGTAGAACATTAATTCAACGGAAAAGGGAATCGACGAAAGGATGTAACACCCTTGGCTTAAGTTATTTTGACTTTTCTGTTATTTATGTAGATACTGTTTATTTAGAGAATCCTTTCATTCCATAGGATTACTTCATGATGAAATTGAGTTTACTAAAGCTATAAAAGAAGCATTTTTTTGGGAAACATGAGATTCATTGCACATGTTATTTTATCATATGTTGCACAGGTGGTTTTCTCATATAGTATAGTCATTCATTGCACAGGTTGTATGGAACGAAACATGACAGCATTTTTCAGAATCTGTGTTATATTTATAATGAATAAGGTTATAAATATAAGGTACATATATGTTTACCACTTATATATGCATGCATGACAACAAAATATTCCCTCTTTATTAATATTTATTTTTTTTATCTTTGCTAATTTTTTTGGAATATATTCATTCAATTTACATCATTAATAACATTTCCTTTTCCAACCATTGTGGTATGGAATTATTGAAACAAATCATTATGTCATATAATAACACCTTGAAATGGTTCTAAAATATTTCTTACTTTCTATTAGATTATATATTTTTTTCAATAACAACCATTACAAATTTATAGTCGATTATTACTTTTTGACACAGTCTATTTACAATAAACTATATAAATTTTGAACTGTATGTTTTTATGGGTTATTCCACACATTTTACTTCCATACATATTTTCATCTATACAATTATCATTTAATGATACAAAAAGAACCCTTGGATGAAAGCAGTATAGGATGTAAATTTCTGACCATGATAATGTGGTAGTGTACTGAGGAAGAAGAGTAGTGTACTGAGAAGAAGAGTACGATTGGGAAGATATGATCCCGTAGTAGTGCAGGAATGACTTCAAGATCTAGAGTCATACCTTCTCTAAGTTTGAAGAGCTAGTCACTTGAAAGGCCAGAAATGGATTCAAAAATATAGTTGGAACTATGGAGCATTCATCAGTCTACTCAGTCTCAGTTACATTTTGATGAAGATCCTTTCAATATGCATGGGGTATGTTGCTTTTAGGGTTTTGATTTTTGAGTTTTTCATTCAGTTTTTATTGTTTTGGGTTAATTAATAGCAGAAATTGATACATCCCATATGTTTACCCATGTAAATGTATCATGTTAAAATCTTTATCTGTGCATGTATTTTTATTAGACAGTATTATGGGTTATTCCACACATTTTACTTCCACATGTATTTTCATCTATAAAAATATCATTTACTGTTACATAAAGAACCCTTGGATGCAAGAAGTATAGGCTGTAATGTGGCAGGCCATGAGAACATGGCAGCGTACTGAAGAAGAAGGTTATGGCTGGGAAGGTGTGAGCCTGGAGCAGTCCAAGGATGAAATCTATAATTTTTAGGTTCTGCATTTTTTTCTTCATTTTTCCTGCATTTTTTTCTGCATCTTTTGTGGTTGTATATAAAATTTTATTACATATGAGTTTTAAATTTTCATTACATACAAGTCATGTTTTCAGTTTTGTTTCTCAATATTATAGAAGCTAGTAGAGATGTATACATTTATTCATTACTATCAATTCACCACTTGCAAACTGTCCACCCATTTACATTCATTTTAATGATTCCTGAAAAAAAAGAAACATATTTATGTATTCTACATCATAGTTTAGCAGTTTAATAGGGGGTGGTGGGGGAAGCGGCAGGGCAGTGGAATAGAAGGGAGGGACTAGGCAGGTTAGAGGGGAGGGGAGGGGAGGGGAGGGGAGGATGGGGCAGGGGGGAGGGGGCTGCTGAGGGAACAGTTTGGGCAGGGGTGGTGGGGGAGGTGGATGGGCAGGGGGAGGCAGAGGTGGGAGGGGGATCTGCTGGTATCGTGTGGGAGACAAACGGAGACAGTGGGGAGGGGAGGGGTAGAGCTGGGTTTGGGGGTTAGTGGAGCTGCTAAAAAATTTGGGGGGGGTGACAGGCTGCCCAGAATAACCACTATTCCTTTTCAATTAGTACTGATATTTCTTTTATTACAAATAGTTCTGATTTTCCTTTTCATATTAATAATTGTTTGGTTTCACCTCACTACATTACCCAGTTCTTTTCATAGTAATATGTCTCATTTACTCACATTAATGTCTAATTATATATTGAAGGGGTCAATATAACTATCAAAAAACATGACAAACTACTACTCTACATCAATGATACATGGAAGTTCTGGGAGGCTGTTGACTGCACATTATTATGGCACAAATTATAATATGATCTACACACCCATTGTTGTTGAAAATAATGGTTCCTATAATTTTTTTCAAAAATTTATATGCTACTTAAAGTGTATTTATGTTCTCTTATCATGGTTAAATGACATTCCATCGTTATTTTTCAAAGGTGACATGAAAGTGAAAACTGATGTATGTTTTGAATATAATGTTCCCTTACTATGCCTATGTTTCAATGATTTCATATTTCAAGTATCTATATATTAGATTTTTATACTTCGTTTCTATGAATAGATTTATAATTTCAATACAATATTTATTATTATCCATTGATCACTTCTCATTTTTTCTAATGCATTTTTTAGTTCAGATTTCATTTATGACGCCGTGCGTATCCACGGGAGATGTACTAGTTTGATTAACACCAGGGTCACTCTATCTCAAAGATAACATGTGATGTAATCATAAGAACTTAAGAGTAATATGATTATCACAAAACTCAAGTGGATCAGTGTACCATCAATGAATCAATGGTTACCACACTTATCAACACATATTAAAAGCGATTTAGTAAGAAAATAGAACATGTTGGTTATGATAAATGGGATTATTAGTCATGTTTATCCTAGTATCTTATAGTTGAATCATAAAAAAATACCATAGAGTCATACTAACCCACATGACTGCGGAACAGCCTGAAAAAATCTGAAGTCATCCAACATCGAAGAAGTTGAAGAATGCTCACATGAATTACTAAGTGGATGACCATGACCTATCCATGACTATCCCATCAAAACCAAGCATCACATGATGTTCATTCCAATAACAAGGTTCAAAGCACCACCCAACCACCTATCCAACCTATAGGTTTTTTTAAAATCTATATACATACATGGGAAAATAACACTAGATATCCTTAATGGTTCACAATAATTTATAACTATTTTTAGGTTCTGATGTCACTAACCACCATGGTCTAGGACCTTAAAAAGGAAATAAATATATTCCCTATAACTAGGACATGTTGAAAAAGTCACTGGGATCTACCTCCTATCTTTTTGGTTCAAGATTAAAATAGGAGGCCTATAGGTAAAATTCATGATCCCATTATAGGGAAAACTCAAGGAATGCTAACACTACCCTTAAATTTGGGTTAAAACTATGGCCATCACTTAAGGTTCTATTTCAAGTTGTTACCTTAACACACATTTAACTCTTTAAATTATTCCAGGGTTACTATTTATGTATATCTGGTAAACTCTATAGATTTAATGTACGTGTACTTCTTAATCTAAGGCCATTAGGCACAAGAAAGTTTCATCAAACAACCTTTTAATAATTATTTATCGATATATAATCCTTTCATAATTAGGAATTTATTTATATAAAACCCATTTCAATCATCAGTCATAGGTTTATTTTTTCATATAATTTGGTCAATGTTATTAAAATGTTAATCCAAATTTATATTTGAATATACATTTCTGGTTCAAATTGGCATTTTAATTACCTAACGCCTCATATAGATATCACCTAGATGCTGATAAAAGGTATCTTATTAATTAAGTAAGGAATTGATCAAGTAATATTCCAATATTCTTTTTTGTTTAAAAACATATAAACAACTTCAAACGCTTTAAATAACCCTCCTTATAAAGTATAAATATATCCCTAGGGGGTAAGAACTAAGGAATAATAAGATAAATTGACCGGAGGGGTTCCCAACATCTCTTATAAGGGTTTAAAAACCCCAACATTATTTTATTTATTACTATTCTAAAACAACTGAAATGGGTTATCACATAGAAAACACACCCAAACTAACCATTCTCGGTGCATTTTTGTAATCAAGAATTTAGTCATGCTGGTTGTCAAGACCAAGTGATAGAGGTAAAATCCCTTAACAATCCACCATTTTATATATTAATTTCATTTTTGATTCAATATATACACAAGACATTGTTTTGTTAGATTAACCTCCATTCCCATATAATAAATGTTTTTTAGCTTATAAAATAATGTTGAAATTCATATAACTATAACCATGTTTTTTTATTTTATTTCATAATATTATTGGTTTATATGTAAATATTTTGTTATGTGGGTTACCCTTACACATTAATAAGAGAACATACACCTTATAAATTCATATTTTTTCATATTTAATCAAAACCAGAAATGTTATATCCCATGCGACCTGTGTACTATGGAAAAAAAAATCACGTTGTGTGAGTTATGGTTTTTCCAACAATATATATGGGAAAACCCATTTAGTTTTAAATTTCAACTATAATAAACAATTATTTATTTAAATTATAATTAGGAATTTTATGAAAAGTATACAATTCAATTGAGTGTGCTGATCAGACACCCAAGGGACATTATCAAATCTCAAACAACCTAGAAATGAACCCTAAATGGAATAGAATATTCTTGGAATGTGAATCTATATATTCCAATAATGATGCATGTAATTTTATATCCCAGTCTTAAAGGGTCAAGGGTAAAATTCCATAAATATAATAAATCTATATTTAATATTATGTATTTCTATCACTCAAGGTGGAATAAAATTCATCGGTAACAACAATCAACAAGAAAAATTATCAAATCTATGGGCACATGAACATTTCCCCATACCTGGGTTCATCACTCCCATATAGAACTATTTACCAAGTGTCTACACATTCTTTATCCTCTGTCTACTAGACGAAAAGAGTCACAAAATATAATATAATCTCTCATACCAATTTTTAACATCTCTATAAGATAGATCAAAAGACCAGTAGTTGGAACACCCTCTGTATGGCCTTATGTGGTCCTCCTCATATACTAGTGGCTACCGACTAGTAGTGAGGGTCAAATAGTGGTATGGTGTAGATACAATACCATCATTTATTTGATTGTGATTTCAGTATGCTAATAAAGAATAAAAATTAATTATGGAATAAGTAATAATAAAATATAAGTAACTTAATATAGTATAAAAACTATATAAATGTTGATGATGAAAATAATACAACCATGCATGCATGCCCAGAATAAGCTACAAAATAAAATGAAGTAAATAATATAGTATTAAATAAAACACATAACATGAACTATATAAAATAATAAAAATCCCATAGGATAATCTCCATGGGAATCATGAGTAGTAGCTCAGACATGTTCTCTTAAACTCCCAAATATGATATAGAAAAAAAATTAATCCATGGACCTACAAACATGAGGTTAGTTCAGGTATACCATTTCAATGGCATCCTGAGAAGGTTGTGAGATATACACAACGGGCCACCACAAATGGTTTGTACACAATAATCCAGTATGTTTGTATAAAATTTAGAAATTTAAAGGTATAATAGAAAATAAAAGATACTAAAACATAAATAGCCACTGTTTGAGGATCCGAAATGAAACCTAGAAGACCTTACATACTTTGGAAACGACCCAAATAAGTGTGAACCCAGTTACTATATTTCTCTATACATATGCATATAATTAATCATATATAATATGAATGGATGTATATACACTATATACGTGAGGAAATATATAGAAAAATATATAGATAATAATTTCTACATTAAATAATAGAATACCATTGGAATACATAACAAGTCTTGTTAATATAAGCTCCAAAAAAGGGTATATTACCTAATCTAATATGAATGTGAGACATCATGTAGATCATTTGAGATGGTGGGATAACACATTATTCCTGTAACCCGACAAAAAAACTACATGAGAGTTCATTACCATCATCCATGTAAGATAAATGGTGTGAGATGCCATGCACAACACCTACTATAAGGGAAAATAAAAAATAATTCTAAAAAATTCCATTAACTATTGTTCATAATCCATTATCAATGGCCTAATCCAAATAATAAATAGTGATTACCTCAAATTATTTTTTGTGTTTAACCAAATCAATCAATGGGTTTTATAATCCAAAGAATTCATAACAATAAATATGCAACAAGTAGAATATCCTTCAGACCCACTTCCATTTAATTAAATTAAACCATATAATTTCATAAAAAATGAAAATATATTTATAAATAAAATAGAGTCCATGAAAATAATATTCCATTTATAATTATATTATAAATAAAAGGGAATGATATTTACATAATTGTTCCATTACATCTAAAAAAATTTATAATGGACATGTTGAACATCCTTTCTATAAATCCAAGAAATGCAGAAGTAGTTAATGATTTATTTTTTTTATTTTAAAAGGAAGATCATCATAAAATGTTTTTTTCAAAAAACATTACATTATAATGAACCAATTTATTTACCTCTATTTAACTAAGACATTCAAGAAGAATAAATTTACACACACAATGAAGATTTAAAAGAAAAATTTAGTCATTCTATCCAATGTATTAAAGATAAGGTACCCCGAGGGTGACTTAATCATAAGGAAAATAAGGATAATTATGTTGGATAAATTTTTTGAACCCGCCATTGAGGGTTGGCTTGGGTTGAGTTCACAACCTCGAACCATATCAGGTGAGATCTAGCCCAAAACAATGTAGTATAGGGATTTAACTTATGACATTCAATAAATTACTTGAAATGCATAAAACATCTAGCGTGTGACACAATGGAGTATTGAATAAAATATAGGGATTATTGGAAAAGATATAAACCACCTATAATGTTTATATAATGAGAAACACATCCAATATTGATGTACTATTTACTCTTATTCGAGAGAAAATGTTTTAATGGTCAAACATCCTAAAAATTGGGTGAATTATCTCGATCCAAAATTACATAGACGATGAGAATATATATGTTTCAATGGGAAATGTGGTGTCATAGACTCATCATTATGCATCCAATGTTAAGATTTACATTAAAAATGGATGTTTTGTGAATTAGGTCTTCTCATACCTATAGGTGCATATGGAGAGCTCCATGAGATAAAATTTCACTCATATAATAGGCAATGAAGAGGGGGATAAATTAAATTTTGTGGCATGGGAATAGGGTTATTTTACCCACATTAAATTGTGTTCACATTTTTTTTACACATGGATTTACAAACCATGAACCAACCATTCATAAGCCTCTTCCCATGTTGGGGGATCCCACTATTAACACACACAAATTGGGACACTACGCAAAAAACCAAACAATTCCCCTCTATCAATAACATATAACTATTTTCACTTATACATGGTTACTCTGAAAAAGATATAAAAAAACCTTGTGATCGCTCTAGATCCACTAGATTAGTCGTGTGGTTACTTTTAGAGCCCCACACCAATTATTTATGTTTCAGAGCCTAAAGTCCATAAACTCAATAGAACACCCATGACACCACTCAGGTTTTAACCCCAGTATACCAACAACATGTTTATGTGTTAAGACTCTCTTAAATTATATTCTAAATCAAACTATAAAATTCATCCTTTCCACCAACCAGAAAATTCATGTTCTTTTAGAAGATTTCATATGGTCCAAAAACCTGGAATATTATAGGTAACAATAGTAACAAATTCATTAAATAATATACCAATGTATGTTCTTTAAAAATCACTGAAAAATATTATTTTCTAATTTAAAATTTCTGTATCATACCTAAATTTCACATAGAATGAAATAATTATATTTAAAATTGTTATAAGATATAAATTATAGTACCTTTTTTGAAAGAAGAATAATAATCATTGTGAGGAAAATGATGAATAATTAATCTATTAATAAACATTTCCAAAACAATAATGATAACTAAAAAATATTATTGAAAATTAAATACAAAATAACTAATACAAATGTATAGAATAATTATAAATTAGTTTTATATGAAGTATATAGACATTAATATGAGTTTTAAATAAGTTGTTATTATATTCATGGTTATTATTATTGTGGTTTGAGTTTGATATCCTAAAACAAAATTCAATGTAATGGAATTATAAAAACAATTTATTGATCATTAAGACATGGTATTTCCTACATAAATATAATTTTCATGGTTTCATTTATCCTTTATTTTTCCTATTTTATATGTTATTTACTCTTTTTCTCTTTGAAATGTTATTCTCTTCATCAAAATTTGTGTTGATAAATTTTTTTCTAAAATAAGTTTATAACATTTATAATAATATCTAACAATATTAATAATGAATTTTTCTCTCCATATCCACACATTAACTAGAAACTTTCTTTATTTTAAAAAGAAATATTAGTATTTTATTCCATATTCACCAAATTTTAATTCACATATTTTGTTAAATATATAGTGAACTAGGGTTTATACAGAAATAACACATATTTTTTGATGAACATTAAATATATTAACATACACATAGACTGTAATAATTTAATTTATTTGGATACTAGTAACACAATCTTATTATTTCATTAATGAATTAAAACAGAACCAAAAAATATCTTCTCACAAATTACTCATCTTAGGTATACCATACCAAAAATGTTCTAAAAGTCCGTTAAAATGAAATATTATAAAGGGTGATTTTGGATTCTCAATAATGTTAATCATATGAAGATATTAATCTATGATAATATTAAATCCTAAAATAATCGTATGAGTATGGTATTATAAAAATAAAATAGTACATTAATACACAATTAGTCATAGAATATAAACATGATTCTTGGTATAAAACATTATTGTTTTAAAAAAAATATCCCATAAGAGTGAGAAATCATAATAATTCAATCATTAACCACAATCTCAATTCATAAAAGTGTATCGTTATAATGAATATAGAAGTCCATTTTGTATTTCATGATTAACTACCAAGACCATAAACACAGAGGTTGAAGACTTATCATTTGTTTCCCATTGTGGATAAGGATGAACCTATTTACCATAGTAGATCAAGACACACCTATTTCCTAATGTATATTTGGATGAAAATTTTTATCATAGTGGATCAGGACTCACCTCTTTCTGATTGTAGACCAATCCCATAGACGTGTTTCCCAATGCTACTTCGTGAAATATAATGCATCACCTAATGAATTAGATGTATATATAGGTCCATACAGACACATATTAGAAACCATACTTATCTTTTCAATGATATAATAAATCATTAATTATGTCATCACGTCATGGTCTATGAAAATGAAATAAGTTTCATAAATATTTCATTAATTCACTAAAGCATAACATATGAAAAATAAATTGGTTTCCTAAAAATTTCATCAAAATAAAAATTAACCATCTAGAGAAAGAATAATGATTGTATCATTTTATTATATCCATATTAAATAATATGTAACATCAATGGATGACATATTATAGGTAATATGATTTTCAAATATCACGTGAATCATTTCATGAGGAATAAAATTATTCACAATTGAAAAAAATTTAAAAACTAAAAAAATTTCAATATATTTTTCATTTGAAATACCCATTTAATAATATAATACAACATAAAATTAAATAATGGTCATGGTGGCCAGAAATTTGTTTCATTCCATATACATTATTACCATGATTTTTTTAAATTTTATGTAACTTTCAAATATTCTTTTTTTTAATGAAAAGAAGATGCCATTAAAAATTATATAAAAATTCAAAACACGGGTAAAAATTCACTCGATAAATCATTTTAATAATTTTAACTATAGTATTTAAAATATTTTTAACGAACATGGTTTTGAATAAAAATGGTTTTTGACCGATGAGTGAAATAAATTAGATTTTTAATTCAAATAAATGTTTAATCTCCTACGTATGTAAGGATAGTAAAATTAATGGATCACATTAATTATCTTGAAATAAAAAAATTATAAAAAATTAAATTTGTTTATTGAGATACAGGTCATAAGATTTCATTATTTAAAGTATATACATAACCAATCACGATAAATGAAGGGATTGTATCAAAAAAAACCTTACCTCATTAATAAGTTTTGTAATATAAACCCAAGGAAAGAGATATCAACAAATGGATATTTAAAACATAGTAATGTCTATAAGATTAATAAAAAATATATATAAGTATATTATATACCCCACATAATGGAAACACATGGATAATATACATTGTGACTCATAATAAATTAATGTGAGGCATTAACAACTTACAATTGGTCTTGACTTCCTTCATACTTATTCAAACATTATATGTAATAAATAATATTTTACATAAGAACGATTAAATAAGTATACATATATATATATATATATATAATTTCATCGATGATTTACTTATGACATTTAATTTCTAGTTTATTAAGAATTCAATGTTAATGTCTTATTTTAGGAAATAAATACATTGTTTTATATATGTCTAGATTTGTTATTTTTTTACCTCATAAATTGATCATAGTTTGATAATATCTTGAAAGATAGTTATTATATAAATTTTAGATAAATCCATTATATATTAATTTATTGTTTTCCATAAAATATATATATAGAAAATGAAATATATTGTTCATGAAGATTGTTGGTTTTATATATATTCATGAATTGTTTTACATTATCTTAATAGATGAAATAAAAAATTCAAGTAATATATTGAATATAAAGATTAATTTGTATATAAAATATATAAAATAGTTGTATTTAAACCTTTTATTATTACCTTCCTTCTAATGAATATGTGAAAAACAAATTGCATTGCATCACGAAGTTCCAGTCCGCCATACACACGAACGATGTTATCATATTCCCTTAAAATGGAATGCAAGAAGTAATATGGGAAATATTTATTAAAAATAATAATAATATCATATATATCATATATAAACAATATATATATATTTATCATTATATCTATATTTTAGAGGTGATTTGGAAAAAAAATAATATCAATTCATGAGGAGATAGTCTGGTGTACACATGAATGATGATTTCGTAACCCAGTTGATTGAAGATGATAAGTAATTAGGTTATATAATTAATATAAAAACATATAATTATATGTAATATATCTATATTATTATATAATAATTTTTTTAACAATTATATGAGTTTGGGGTAGAAATAAAATAAAATGGTCGGTTCAGGATGTTATAAAATCTTCATTTTTTTTTGGTTTTCAGCAAAAGGGGTATTATATTGGTTTTATGACTAAACTGGGAATACATTATGAGGTATGGTAAATAATTAATTGTTTTTTAATGTAATAAATGAACTTATGGGTTGAGTATGTGTGAATGAGAGTGGATATGGGGTTGCCTTTTATAAGTATGGTGGGTGGGATATGTGTAATATTTGAAAATAAAATGGTGTACCCATGTTTTTTACATACAAAAGGCTTAAATATTGCTTAATATGGATCCTATAAGATATAAGCTACAAATTGGGCAAAAAAATTTAAGTTGAAATATTTTTTGGGTAATTTTTAACACATGTTTTTAACCCCATGTAAACACATTTTTACCATAACTGTGGAAAATGATTTTAACAATTTCTACTATTCATTATTATAAAATATTCTTATTTTCCATATAAGATAATATATATTATTAGGATTCCAAATAAAGAATAGATTTTTGATAATTTATTTTATTTATGTGAGAAATTTCAATTTAAATGTAATCCCACAAATATGATGTGAAAGCGGTTACACAAAGTGAAAATGCTCAAATGTTTTTAAATAGTTGTATATTTAAATTCAATATGATATTGATTAAAATATACTAAATTATGTAAATATATATATTATTTAGATAAAGGTACCTTCAAAACAATCTTAAAAAAATTATTTTTTTCAATTCTTTTAAAGAAGAGAAAATTCTTAATAAAAGCCATCATTTTTCACTATTCGTCAAGACTTTATATTATTAAAAAATTATATAAGTATAATAATAAGATAATATTTAGAATATGATTTTGAAATTAATTTAACTTTAATAATGATTTTTTCTATAAGTTGTAACAATTTATCTTTATAGAACTGTGAAAAAGGTGAGATGAATTTTTGTTATAAAACTATTGTTTTAAGGGTAAAATTGGTTCTTTTATTATATATTATATGTAAAACACCAAAGATAAATTTTAAAAAATTAGATAAAAATAATAATATATAAATTTCATTAAATTCATTCATAAAAATGAATTTATTAATTTTTTCAGATAAAAGTTTTTTTCGGCAGAAACATATTTCATCATAAAAAGATTCCTGTTCTTCTCAAATCATTTTATTATAATTTATAATTAAATGGTCACGAATTATCTGATTATATATAAATTTTTAAATAATATATTTTCAAAATTTTGTTAATCCTATTCATACCTATCATTCCAAAGGCTATGGCATAACTCTCATATTAAATAAAAATTTTCTAATAGTATGTTACATTTAATTAGAACGTGGTGTTGCATTTAACAGAGGATAAAATCAAGTTGTTCTTAATGAATGATAGACTTATTATTGTTTGTATAAAATGTTAAGAATGATTTTTTATGTTATGTAAAAAAAATGTGTAGCATTTAATGAAGAATATTAAAAAGATAAATTTATTTTATTTTTTTACGAGAAATATCATGGTGTTACATTCTAACCCCATTAAAATAAATTTTATCCACGAAATGTTTCACTTTGGTACAAACAATAAAGTATACTTTTGTATTATAAAATTTCTTTGTTCCAACATATAATCTCCAATCTAGTGTGTTGTGACAAATAAAATTAATGAGCTGAGTTGTATTATTTCACAGAGTAGTCTATATATGATTCATTACCTCAGCTGATTTTTCCATATATGAAAGTTTATTATCATGTAGTACGACATGTATGTTTAGTGCATATGAACTATCACATATGTACTTCACTGATAGAGGTACCTGAAAGACATCATGAACCTGGGAAATGTGTTATGGATGTTATAAAGGATAATTTACTATTATAATATTATAAGGTATTTCAATGGGACTAATATACCATGGGCTTAGTTTTCCCTTGATTATTCCATGGATAAATTTTTAGGAATAACTTCTCCATAATATGAAGATATAGATCACATTGATGATAATAATCCTAACAGTTCAGTCATCATTTTTGTACCCTTAAGTGTTTCTTACTGTCTCTAATTTTATATTCCATATCATTATATTTCTTAGGATATAATATATTTACATTAGTAATATAATTCCATAATTTATGATTTATATTCTTCATTACTTAAAGTGCTTCATAAAGAGCCATATAAATTATTGAGTGAATGCAATTTTTTCATGAAAACTCAACTATATGAAACTGTTGATCCCAACCACCATTGAAGCTCATAAAACAGGATCTTAGTGTATTCTATGGGGTTGGAATTATTCTCTCATACTGACCATCTATCTGAGGATGATACACATTGCTAAAACTCGAATCTATTTCAAGATCATTCAAAAGACTTCACCAAAACTATATGGTATACATAATATCTCGATCAAATAGAATTTAATGTAATTCTCCATGAATCCATACCAATTACTTAATTAATATTCTACCAAGAGGATCTAGATAAAAATATTAAAGTAAAAAATGTACAATCTTCATAATGTGATTGAATACATCCCATAATTTGTTCAACATAAATAATATGATAAACCCTAAAGGTTAAATGTACCTTTAATCCTTTGACCACAATATGAAAATTGATTCCTACATAAATAAATTTCTCACAAAAAAATAATCAAACCCATAGATTTATATTTCTATAAAGGTCTCTTAAAATATCATTAAACATGATAAACTCTCATTACAAAAATCCTCAAAAGTAGTGTTAATGAATTTTATCTTATCATCAACCATATACTCATAAACTCATGATGGAATTTATAACTCTTAAGTCAATATTTCAGGAAGACATATACACATATTATAGTTCAATCAATATTATTCCTTAAATAAAACCTTATATTATACAAAAATAGTTTCATTGTATTTTAGGGTTAATCTGTGTACTGATAGAATATCAAAAGTTATTTAATTATTCTAAAATATACATCAAGTGATATAATGACATGAAATTTCAATATTAGATCAATAATATGATTTTCATAGTTATAATTAATATAACATCAAACATGAAATTCCAAACTAAGGAGGGGAGGATAACATTCCCCTAATATCTAGACTAAATTCAACTATTATGATTTCATTATATTTCCCTATTTTCATTTTTCTTTTGTAGTTTTTGTGGGTAATCATCCGCATTATCCCTTATATTGGGTAATTAGGTCACATAATTCCAATAATCCTTTCATTTGATCCACTAGATTCTGGGGGGTGAATTAGTCTAAATCATCTTCTCCAACATATAATTAACTAACCTGTTAATCACATTTCGACATTCATGGGAATTATAAACTACCTATCTATATTAAAATCACCTTCAATATATATTTCAAAAATTTATGTGATTCTTCTTCTCTCATTTTTTCATGAATAGAGATTGTATTTATATCAACCATTCAATTTTTCATGAGACCTAATATACCTATTCTTTTAAGACCCATAAAATGGTGGGAATATCCAATTTAAATTGCTATCATCAGTGAACATCAAATAAAATATTTATTACTACTATTGTCACATAAAGCCAAGTACTTTTAATGGGGTTTTTTCCAACATATTATTAGTGAATTTTTATTTTAAGGATGATGAATAATAAAAAATTAGACCATTCAGATTATTAAATTTATATTTATAGGTACCAATATTTTTATAATCCTTTTTTATGATCAAGGATTTACTTCCATATATTTGTTTTAGAATTAATGTTAAGTACTTAATAATAAATATCCCATTACACACTTACCATTCAATAGTTTTAATATCTTCATGATCTATCATGTTCTTAATATGTGGTGTCCATAGATATCCTTCACATTATTCATTATGAACTAATGAAAAGAGTTTTTAAAGAACCAAACACTAATAAATATAAAATATATTTTCATTACTAATGGAGTATTGCTCAAGATCTAATGGATGTGTATAACCACTAAAATTAGAAGTACTTTTTCTCATTAAAGATTCAATTGAACATTGTTACATCCTTTTACCATGGTTTAGTTCATCAGGATTAATATAATGAAAAATATGTGTGATTATGTCAATAATATTATTCATTATATCCCCTATAATGTATGGTTTCTCAAGAGAAAAATCATTGAATTGTCTTTCACACTCAAAATTAACATAGTTATTTTAAGTTTTAACTATTTACTAAAACAACAATGTAGAGTGTGAGAAACACTAATCATAGAGGAAAACCACATATTCTTGAGAAAATCATTTATAGTATGTATAAATCCTGAAAACTAATTTTTAATCATGTAATCCTTATGTTTGACATAGGTCATTCATGGTCATTATTTAAATTCTTCATGATGGTTAGTAAAGAGTTTATGATTTCCTAAATCATATACCATACGAGTTTCAAACATGTTGTGCATAAAAAGTCATTATTGTGTTTCACCAACTGATGATAGAGCCCATCCCAATGAACCCTTATTCGATATGTTGCCCATATGTAACTTTTTTATAGAGGAACATCCAGTTTATTATCTATAGTGGGAAGAAATTGTTTACAAACCACTTCCTCTACACATCACAAAAATTCTAATATATTTTAATATACATATAATTACCATTATAATAATACATTGAGGATCCTTGGAAATATCTATATAAATATACATAGGAATTCCCCTACTTATCTCACTAAACATTTCAGAATCCTAATATCAAAATATTTAATAAATTGCTCCTATGATACCATTTAATGAAATCCATGGTTTGATATATAACTATCACATATTTATGGATAATAATTCAATACATCTCATAAAAAAATTCTTGAGGACCATAATATTGTAGTTTATTTGGATGTTATAAACAAAATCATCTTATTTAATGAAATATCTTCAACATCTACCATAAAGATCGAATCACATAGTACTAATATTATGAATGTCTATCCTAAAACTTTCACCATAAAATGGGGAAATTAACATATGAAAGTGAGTTCATAGATTCTTAGTAAGTGTAAAAATTGGATATATCAATCTATAAACATATGAAATAATAATATAAAAATGATGGTATATTATCATGAACATCAGTTAGGAATTTCATACCCAACCCATCATATATCATAAAAATGAGTAATGGAATAAAAATTTATCATTAAAAAAAATAGACTATAATAGTGATAAATAATCATAAAAATCATCAACCATTATTTCATTTAAAAAATTATGGCTCCATAAAAAATATAGATACATAATTTCATATTCCTAGTTTAACTACCAAGACCGTCAAAATAATGGATCAAGGCTTTTGAACGGTTTCCCATTGTGGGCTAGGATTCACTTATTTCCTATACTAACCCAGGATGCACCTATGACCCATATTGGATCAAGACATGAATATTTCACATAGTGTGTCAATTATTACATGTTTCCAATTTTGGATCAGTCCATCAACTTGATTCCCATAAATATCCCTTGAGATGTGAATCTTTACAAAATTCATTGGAGGTAGATATAGGTCCCACCAATATGATAATAAAGAGTATACATATGTGTTACACAATATCATAAAAATTCTTCATATCATCTCATATTACCCATATAAGGAAAAAATGTTCCTTAAATATTCATCAATTCACCATAGTATAACCCATGAAAATTAAATGGCCTCTATAATCATTTCATAAATATAAACACAAACCATAAAAAAGAAATAATATGGGTTTTATCATTCAATATTATACCTACTATAACATATAAGACATCAAAAAAAGTAATTTTAGATTTAAAATGTTTTCTAAATATCACTTGGAACATTTCTTGGTGAATAGAGTCTTTCCATTTTGAAAAACATTTTTTAAAACATAATCCATTGGAACAAAACATGCATTTGATTGGAAAATGACATGAAGATCCCTTTAAAAAATTAAATTGTAAAAAATATGGTAAAAGTTAATTTCGAAATTAATTTTAATAATGTTAAAATTAATTTTGGAAACTTTTTTAGAAAACATTATTTTAGAAGAAAAATGTTTTGCACCAAATAGAGAAATAATAAGTATTTTTCATAAAACAATATTTTGTACTGTTGGGCATTTAATGAGATTAAAATGGAGGAAAACAATTTATGCGCATGAAATAACTATAAGATGATAAATTATTTTATTCATTGAGATGTGTATCTTAAGATTTCATTCTCAGAAGAATAAACATAAAGAATCCAGATAAAATGATGAAATTTTATCATAAAGCCCTTACACATTGGAAACTTTTGAACTCTAAACACCATGAAAGAGAGAATATCATATATATATATAAATACAAATAATTTTTAACATTATAATAATGAAATAAATTCTAAGGAATTAGTTATACCACCTAAAATAACCACATGGTGAATATGACATGTGACACATAAAATAAAAATGTGACAAAAATCCATTATCATAAGTTTTGAATTCCTTCATAAACATTTGAAGATCCATTATTATAATTAAAAGTTTATTATAAATGTATTATATAACCATGCTAATATATATAATTCATTATATGATTTTCTTAGGTCCTTTCATTAACTATTTATTAACACTTCCATGTTAATGTCATGTTTCATGATAAATTCTATGTTCTCATGTAAGTTTTGATCCATTATTATTATTCCTCTTGCATTGATCATGATTCATCAATGTCAAGAATTTGAAACATTATATAAATATAATATATTTTAATTATATATTTATTTATAGTAAATTACAAAATGAAGAGATAGAAAATGAAATACATAATTCATGGAGAAAATGGGTTATCTGTATGCATAAATGTTGTTTCCATTTTATCCAAAGATGAAATAATTGAAATGAAATAATATATTTATATTAAAAAATTAATTTTAATTAAATATATAAAACATATGTTTATTTAAAAAATTTCTAATTACATTTCATATAACATGAATGATACAAAATAATGACATTGCTTTGTGAGGTTGTATACCATTGTACCCACGAATGACCTTCTTGTATTTCCATTAAATTATCTATGTGAAGGAATATACGATATCCTAATTAAATAATCACAATAATATCATAAATATCATAAATAAATAAAAATCATTCATTACATTTATCCATGAGATGTGGTGACGGAAAATGATTAACATAGGTTTTTGAGGTGGTAATCCATTATGCGAGTGAATGATGACTTCATAACCCATTTGATAGTAGTGGATAAGGATTTAGATTATTAAAATAAAATTATAAAATATAATTATTTTTAAAATAATTATTAAATTATTATTTTAGGGATTATAAAAAATAGAAATTTCTAGGGGAAAAAATAATATAAAATGCTCTGTAAGGGATTTTACCTCTTCTTGACAATTTTTTTGTTAACCAAAAGGATTATTTGGTTGGATTTATGAACAAAATAAGTATTATATATTTTGGGGAGTGAATTAAATAATTGATATTTATTGTTATACCCAAACCCAAATGGTTCTGGATGGGTGAATGGGATAGGAAATGGGGTTTCCATTTATATATGAGGTGACTGTCACACATGTAATTTTTTAAACGAAAATGAACCCATTGTTTTCACCTTCCACAAGGATATAAAAATGTAAATTAATTATACTATAAGATATAATTTATAAATATATACATATGATACGTTTTTAATATTTAATGGATCATTTTTATCCACTATCCTTTTAGTTGAACCATTGATGAACACATTTCTACCTTAACTATGGTAAATGTATTTTTAAGGTTTTTACTATTCATTATTATCAATTGTTTATTAAAAAATGTTATATAATATAAATTATTATTATTTTACATATTTAATCATTCGTTTACACAATAAAATAACATAATTTAAAAATTATTTATTAATTATATCCCAGGGATTGGATAATAATGTGGTTTTCCAAAGAACAAATTTTTAAATGATTAAAATGTTTTTATATAAAAATTCAATATCAAATTGATTCCAATTACCAAAATTGAATAAATATAAATATATATATATATATATTATTTAAAAATACTTTAATAAATATCTTAATTTAATTAAAATATTTCTACATTCTGTAAAATAAATGAAATTTTTTAATAAAATAGTGTATTTTTCACAATTCATCCAAACATGTATCATCGTTTAAAAATATCAATTATTCAACATAAGATGATTTTGAAATTTTTATTTTAGGAATGAATTTTATTTTTTGAAATAAATTTTCTATAATGTGAGAAATAATTTAAAAATAATTAAGAAATAACAAACAATACTTTTTTTTAGAAAAATATAATTCTTAAACATAAAACTGAATCCATTTTTAGATCTTCTATAGAAAACACATAAGATAATTATTAATCATATTATTTAATATATAATATTTAAATTTCATTAAAATCATTCTCTAAAATGTATTTATTTAATTTATTTAGATAAAATATTTTTGTGATTGTGAATATAGTTTTTCCAGAAGAGATTCTATTTACATTAAAATTATTAATCTTCTCATTTATAATTAATTGTTGACTATGGAATTAATTATATCTACAATATAAAACAATATATTTTCACAATTATTTCATTAATATTCATTATTATGATTTAAGTTTATAGGTGATAACTATAATATTATATAATAATGTTTTAACTGTATTGAACATTTTGTTTAAACATGGTGTGACATGTAATGTAGGTTAAACTCAGTATGGCATGTAATGAAATCTAAACATAGTATTATGTGTAATTGAAGGAAAAATTTTTGTTGTGTGTAACATAATATAAACTCAATGTTTTATGTAACACAAAAAAAAACAAAATGATTAAATTCTTTCTAAAAATGATACGTCAAAAAATCTTAAGTGTTACAAAATGAAAGTATCCCAACATTTCTCAGAAGTGGTATTTTCATTAAAATAGCCTAATATTAATAATAATTTCATTTCATATCATTATTTTTTAATTCATATATATTCACCTGATTTTTTCTTTATACTAACGAATCATATATTTTATGATATTTGTAATATGGTTTTCAAACACAATCTCTATCCATTCTAAAAAATATTATTGTAATTAATTTTCAATTCATATTTTATAAAAATAATTAATTTAATTGGAAAATATATTTTTTTCAAATATATATTTCCTCCATGCTTTATTTCCCTATATTTTATATTTTTATCTCCCATTTTATTTTATTATAAAAAACTATTTTTGGAAGTATCGGATTTTTTCTGTCCTATGATTTTCATATGTTAATGGTTTTTGATGTTTCTGATGAATTTGATAAACCACTTTTTTCAGGAGTTCATTATGATATGAAAATGAATGATATTAATTTTCAAACATATGTATGGAATATGATTGGTGGTTCCAAAATCAATCTCAACTAGAAATGATTATGTTAACATCTAAAGGTATAGTATGGTGTAGAAATAATTATTTTGTTAATATTGACATATAAATAATAAGTTCCCCTCATTTTGGAGAATGGACATAATGTATTTTTTTCGCAAAGTCCTATGCATATTGACTTTTGTCACAATGTCTATAATGTGATTATAATCATTTCAAATTATAAAGTTATTTATCATTTTATTCCACATTTTCAAGTTGAAAATAAATTTCATGATGTGACATATTTTCATGAATGAACTTATTTTAATCATTTCTTCACTCTTATGTCATACCCACATGTATTATGATCATTGAGATGTTTTTTGAATAGTATATTGACATTTATTCTTCATTTATGCTATTTTAATAACCATATGTTTCTCTATCATTATTATCACCACCATTAATAATTTATTCTAAAATGATATTTATTACATTCCTCGTGTTATCCTTCATTATTATAATCTAATGCTTTCTGATGAGTTTTCACTTATTTAGCATCATAGATTACCAATTTAATATGTTTCCAATCTTTATTATATTAAGATTATTATTTCATGTGATATGTAATTAATAGGGCATATATGGCAGTTATTATAGAATACATTTTCCAAGTATTGTAAATTGATATGTCTATGTTGCTTATCTCTATGCAAATAAAACTTTTAGTCCATGGGTATCTCGAAAATTTGCGATATGTATTATCAAAATCAGGACTGAAATGTATTATTTTTTTATTTTAAGACTATATTGGTTTTCTATAAAATTATACACCCAAATGTTATGATATAATGAGTGGATTCATTTATGAATATTCTCTACCAGATCATATGCAATACAGTGAACTATGCCATGATCCTAAACACACCAAATGAAGAGAATCATTATATTGAGTTCATCATGACCTGAAAACAATTGTCCTTTACGAGATCTTATGGTCCACTAATAATCCAAAAATTTATAAACGTGTTTGAAGAAATATTTTCTTTTCATCATAACTCATTTCGTGAAAAAATTATTTTTGATAATTTATCATTTATATTGTTTAGAAATATAGTGGAAATTGGTTAATAACATGTGAAAATAGAATTAATTGACTCCATGTTATTTGATAATTTTATTATAATATTATTTTGAATATACCATAAAAAATTATTGACAAAAAATGTAATGATAATTCATTGACAATAATCAAAAGGAGGATGAATAAATTCATTCATATGAACAAAACGTCCTCAAACATGAAATTTAGGATTTAATTTTTACTATAGAGACTACAAAATTTATAAACTATTTTTAGTGGCTTAAAACAATATCTTTAAAATGAATTAATTATAAGGGACTCAAGTACTTATATGGAATTTTATTAATTTTGGATATGGTAAATGTAGACTCTAATTATTTTTGTGGATTTTAGGGTAATAGAATTAAAATGGTTCCTCATAAAATATCATGTAATAAAGATAATGGAGGAAATAAAATTAAAACCTGTACATGTAAAAAATGTGGGTGCAAGAACATAAAAAATCACATCAAAGTAATAGAAAATTGATTCTTGTATAAAAGATTGAAGTAATGATAAAATTATTTTAATGAAAAAAACTCGCAGACATTTAATACCATAAATGAGTTTAAAGGAAAACATTATTATCGATCGATACATTAATTATTTAAAGGTTTGGAATTATTAGGTATGTAAATGAAAGCCCTAATCAAAGGAGTAATATTTAAAATCAACATCAACCAACTAGAAAATTGAAGGATAAAAGAATATAATATCTTTCTACTACCACTAATGTAGATATTGATAATAATTATGTGAAATTTAAACACACTATATACTCAAAAACTCATATTATCTCATTTAATTTTTTATGTTCACATTCCTTCTTAACTGATCTGCTTACTAAAAACAACTATGAAATGAATCAAAGATCGGATATAATATTATATAAATAACCACAAGATAGTACATTAATTGTATGAAAAATATATATCATAACATTGATAATGTTTTTTTTAAAAAATCCTTCCTAAAAATGTGTTTATTCTTACATTAGTATAATACAAATCAGAATTGGGTACTAATTAGATCTCTTAAAATATATTTCACATTATTTTTCAGAATAAGGGAATCTAATTTTTATTCCAACTCATCAACTAATAAAATGTTAATTCAAGGAGGATTATGAAATATCGTTAGAAAATAATTCTATAATAGGGTTCTTGATACCCAATAATTAATAAGACTTATCGAAAATTGTTATGATGAAAATAAATATAGAATCTATTACAGTTATATAGGAATATGTTAATGCATTTAAAAAACTCACAGAAAAAAACTTCTATATTTAATTTCATTATAAAAATTAAACATTACATGCCATAAAAGTCTCACACATGTCATAGAAACATTTCATTATTATATGTATGTATTTATTATATTTACTAATTTTTTATCAAACTTGTGAAAATTTATCTACATTAAATACACATTAGAATCAACTAAAGGCTTCTCAATTTTTTAAATCGTCATCATTACCCAATTAGAAGAAAACAAATGTTTGAGATCCAATATAAAGTCCCGTATATTTTAAGGGAAATTATTTCCTAATTTTCTTTGGGATTTTACGAGAATGCAGTTTTTGACGGCACATGATTCCAAGACCCGGTATGCCCAGAATCAATTTCTGAAGTTTAGCTCGGGTACGTTCAGTAAACGAACGAGCGAGTTTTCCTAACTTTTGAACCGGTTCTCAGAATCGAAATTTGAGGGCACTGATGAGACCGTAGTGCCTGTAATTTCTTAAGATGACTTTTACTGGTGTTTTGTTTTCTCGGGATGTTATATTAAATAAATGTGTTAACTGAAGAGTGAAATAAAAATTTGTGCTACAATTTTTATTTCTATTCTAAGCAGTTATAACCTACATGTTGAAGTTGTGGTGGGACCCACTAAATTCTACCTCTTCTTTGTAGGATATTAGTGAGGTGGGACCCACACGATCCCCACCTTTTCAATTTCGCCAAACCTCCCTTTAAGTTGGTAAACCCCCCATTAATTTGTATCTCCTCTAAATTAAAATACATGCCAATAAAACGCCTCATTAATTTGACAACGCGCGTTAATTAATTGGGTGAATTCATTTGTAATTTTTGAAAAGGTTGGCATGAGTAATAAAATAAGGGAAGCCTTATTTTATTATTGTGGAATTGTTGTGTGAGAAGGTTTGGGGAGAAAATACACAATCCTTGAAGAACTTTATCTTCTTCGCAAAAAACGCCGAGTCTACGACGAAGAACTCCGTCACCGAAAGGGGAGATCGTCGTACCATCTCCTCTCCCCTCCACAGCCAGTGAGAGATGCCTTCTTCATAGAACAACGACGTGCCACATCCTTCACCGAGCGAACACCGATGATGGTTATGGAGCCTCGTTCCACGACGCCGTCTTCCGAGACATCTTTTTCCCTCGACGATCCTGGTTCGACAACTTCTTTGAGGTAGGGGTTTGGTTTTGTGTTCGTGATTATTATTTTTCAATCCAACGTTAAAATCTTAGCTGCTTGCTATCGAATTAATGGTAGGGGGTCAGACCACACGAAAACGGCTGACCCTCCTCCCCCTTTGTTGTTGTATTCATTGTGGCTTGAACGAAGGCAGCGCGGTGGAACGACACCGTGCAGAAACAAGGAGGAACGCGGCAAAGAAGTGCGGTGCCCTCACGCCGCGCCGTTGAGACCGAAAGAGGCCGCGGACAGAGCGGGGCCACGGTCGAAAGGCGGGGCGCCGTCGCGCCACGTCGATAAGACCAAGGTCGCGGCCTCTGGCCGTGGTGGAGCAGGGAGCGACGGCCAGAACCTCCGGCCACAGGCGCATGTAGGGCGAGACCAAATGGTCCCGCGCGGTACACTGGCTGGCCGTTACGGCCGGACAGATCCGGAAAAATAGGGCTTTGAACACATGGTCAACGCGGTAGGGAGGACCCCCCCCCCCCCCCCCCCCGCGGCTCTGCCATTCGGTCCGAAGGGGTGGAAGATCCCCCCTTCCGCGTCCGCTCAGCCCGTGGGTGCCCGGACCGGACCGAACCGGACAGGATGGCCTGGACCGCCCGCACCGTGCCGGGCCGCCTGCGCTAGGCCGGACCCCTACGACGGGCCGCGCCGGTAGAGCAGGGTCTCTCCCTAGGGGGTTAGACCCGGGCCTGGGTCGGGTCGACCGGTTCGGGCCAACCCAGGGGGTCTTGGGCCAGGTTGGTCCGGGCCCAACACCCCCTAAAAACGGACAGGTTTGTTCAAACGCCCGTAACATGGGCTACGGACCTCCGATTGATGCAACGTCAGTTGTGATTCGATCCTTGGATCGCGACGATAGTTTCAGTATATTACACTAATGTTTTAGGATAACTTTGGGTATATCCGGGTTGGTTCGAACACGAAACCAATCGGGCCCTCGGAGCGGAAACGCCTATAACTTGATCTCCGGACGTCCGATTGACGTGGCATCAACTTTGATGGATTACTCTTAGTGATACGGACCTCTTGGATTACTCCGCTCAAGGATTGTATGCAGTCGGAGTATGGTCGGGTTGTTTTTGACTTAAAAACCAAATGGGACCCTTGGACGAAAAAGCCAATAACTCTTAGACCGGGCGTCTGATTGATCTGTCATCAGTCACGTTGAGTTACTTCTATCGAGATGGAACATTGTTATACATAAACTCCGTACTACGTTTCAGTTGATGTATTGACCCTCTTGGCTCGTGGAGAGGACCCTCCCGGAATCGAGCATGCTATGTGCGGGAACCCTAGAGTTTGCTGCAACTGCGACGACGATGACGACTGCACTGAAATCCTCCGTGAGTTTGGCATCGACGAAGACTACAATAAAATCCTCCGTGGTATCGGAAGTGACGACAACCGTACTAAAATCTTCAGTGGGTTCGACGCCGATGACTACTATTCTTGTATCCTATGTGGGTCCGGCATTACTACTGTTCTTGTATCCTACATGGGTCCGGAATTATTTGACATTGTACTAGTATCCTACGTTGGTCTGACAGAGTAGCTAGTCTTGTATCCTTTGTGGGTCTGACAGCTTAGCTGGTCTGGAATGTTACATGTGTCCGACAGATTAGATGAATCAGTGGCTACATCTGATCATCTCTATAATATTATGAAAAAGTATACCTGTGTGAGCTGAGTCTTGAATTTCAATCATTATCTTCGATATTATTGACTTGCTATCATAAGTGGATTGGATTGTGTTATCCTGTGTGGATTGGTTGTGCTATCCTGTGTGTACTTGATCAATCTTGGGCTCGGATGTTGGAGTCGAACTGGAATTGATGACTTTGGTACATGTATGGGAATATACCTAAGTAGAGTTGGTTGTTACTTTGTGTAAGTATCTTTCATTTGTGGATTATCCTTTTTGTTTTCTGGGAGACCTTCGGGGGGCTTGGGGTCCCTACTGAGTAGCGTATACTCACCCCTGCAGGGGCTATGCCCGCACTACGTTGTGTTGGATGCAGACGACGGATATCACTGATCGTGGTTGAGGCTCATTGAGGAAGTCGGTACCTGGAGGTGGACCACTGGGTGGGACGTACACAGAGCGGACGACTGGACCCGAAGAGATGAGGAGGCTATCTGTACCCACCCTTCAGGTGGGATTTCCAGTGGACAGGTCGGAATTGCTGCTTTTCTTTTTAGTTGCTGTATTTTCTTTTCAGTTGTACTTTACGTCATTTGGGTTTGTATCCTAGGCCATTTACTTTCCAGCACTTACATTCGTACCCAGTTTACATAGTGTTTACTTCATCATGCCTACTCTGTGGTGTTTGTTTTCTTTATAAAGGCAATTCCTTCCCTTTTAAACGGGATTTGCACCTTTGGTTCTAGTCACTAGCCCATGGCCTATGGAATGCGGGATTGGGGTAGTCATGGCACGAGCCCCGAGGACGGGTTGTGACAAATTGGTATTAGAGGAGTTTGGTTCTACAACAGAACTCAGGACTCTGATCGTTCTTCTATGTGAAGCAATAGTGTTAATGGTATTGATTGTGGTTATCATTCCAGGGAGTCCAATGTTGGTGCGGTGGCCGACGTATCCATACACCAGGTCCCTGACTTCTGATTTTCAACTTAGTGCACGAAAACATTGATTGCATGTGTGTTTCAAAAGTTTTCTTTTTGATTACATTGTCTCAGATCACCAGGTATACTGTATTGACCGTGGCACACCTGTCTCTTTTCTGTATGGACACACGATAGCAGCGAGCTAGGGTTCTGAGCTTTGTGCGAGACAACAGCCCACCGAGCGATGAGGCCTCAGTGCAGGGCCCTTTTACAGTGGGGGCACTGGTGGTACCTCTACCTGTCGAGCCACCGATGCCACCAACCCCAGTCGATGAGAGTGCACGTCGCCTTAGTGCACTACACAAGTTTCAGTGTCAGAGACCGCCCATGTTCCAAGGGGAGACGGACCCTCAGGAAGCCGAGGATTGGCTGGAGGCTGTACTTCATGTTTTCCGGCTAGTGGGGAAACTAGCTGACCTCATGGTGATCCTTGTAGCGAGCCTCCTGCAGGCGGCATCAGGCAGATGGTAGAGCTTGATGCTCCAGGTGCACAATGAGGAATCTCTTATCTAGACGGAATATGAGATCCTCTTCCGATCAGAGTTCATCACAGCCAACCTCCATGAGGTGTGCATTCAGGAGCTACAACAGTTGTGGAAGGGAAGCATGACGGTAGCCCAGTACTCGGCGAGATTTACCGATCTCTCGCGCTATTCGAAATACATGGTACGAGACCCATTCTTCGGGGCATGGGCCTTCGATCAGGGACTGAGGCATGAGATCAAGGAATCAATGATCTCCCTCAGCATTCTGACGCATGCAAGAGTACATGAGCAATCCCTTCTCATAGAGTGATTTCTTACTGAGCCTACACCAGCATCGAGAACAACCGTAGGGTGGCACGTAGAAGATTATTTTGTAGCTGGTAGTCAACCGATGTCACAGTGGTCCAGGCGGACCAGACCAGCAGGCAGATGACCTGAGGACACTGGCTCAGAGGTGCGGGGCACACGACGTAGAGCCAGCCTTCCGAGGAGCAGACAGTGCTATGGATGTGGCGGGCAGGGCCACATGGCTCGTGACTGCCCGACCCTCCATGCAGAGGAGCAGCAGACGGTTGACGGACCACCCAGGTAGAGGCAGAGGGTCGACCGTGGTGGTCCACATGGAGTAGGTGGACGAGGCAGTGGAGCTGGTCGAGTATCAGGTGGTGGGAGACGCTTTGGGGCCCTACCACCATTACCACCAGGAGGACCACCCCGACCGCATAGAGCTGGAGGGCAGAGGAAGTCTCAGCTTCAGGCAGCGGAGGCCTATGACCATGGTGCACCAGAGATGATTCGAGGTACTATCTATGTCTACTCTACCATTGCTTCAAGTCTTATAAACACTGGAGTGAGTCATTCTTTCATTGCCACTGCCCTTGTTCGGAGCTCGGATATTCCGACGGAGCTGTTGGCTCGATCCTTATTGCTAGAGACTCCTACAGGAGCAGACTCGACGATTACACACTATTGCCGGCAGTGTGAGCTTACTCTAGTAGGTGAGATCTTCGGCTAGGATCTTCTTGTAGCGGTGTCGAGGCCTTATTAAGTCATCTTGGGCATGTATTGGTTATCTATAGTCCATGCTAAGACCAACTGTATTAGGCACAAGGTGCAGTGTGTCCACACCGATGGGAGCAGGTTCACCTTCACCAGTGACATGGGAGCCTTTGCAGTGTAGGATGGACTCACGTAAAGGAGAGGGAATCCGGTCACTCATTAGTTGTCTAGCCGCATCTTAGGAGCAGTTGACGTGAGGAGTCCGACTTTTCCTATAGTGGTGGATCAGTATGCAGTCGGTTTTCCCGACAACGTTCTAGGACTACCTCCTCGCAGAGAGGTAGACTTTTATATTGACTTGTACCCCGGGACAACCACGATATCCACTCCAGCATATCGGATGACTCCCGCTGAGATTCGAGAGCTACAGGTACAGCTAGAGGACATGCAGGGAAAGGGATTCATCCGACCCAGTGTTTCACCCTGAGCTTCCCCGATTTTGTTCTCCAAGAAGTTGGATGAGAGCTTGCGAATGTGTGTCGATTATCGTCTCCTGAACCTGGTGACTGTGAGGAACCAGTATCCGCTACTAATGATTTAAGACCTCTTCGATCAGCTCAAGGGAGCACGGTGGTTCTCGAAGATAGACCTCAGGTCATGCTATCATCAGCTCAGAGTTCGGGATGAGGACGTGCAGAAGATGGCCTTCGGATGTCGGTATGTCCAATATGAGTTCTCAGTTATGCCTTTCGGTGTAACCAATGCTCCAGCAGTGTTCATGAGTCTCATAAATTGGATATTTCAGCCATACCTCGATCGATTTGTCGTGGTCTTCATCGTTGACATATTGATATACTTGAACACTAAGGAGGAGCACGCCTACCACTTGTGAGTTGTACTGGACACACTCCGAGAGCACCATCTTTATGATAAGCTCTCGAAGTGTCATTTATGGTTACGTGAGGTCCACTTCTTGGGACACGTCATCTCTGAGGTGGGAGTTGCGGTGGATCCTATGAAGATCGAGGCAGTTCTAGCTTGGGAGACACCCAGGAACGTGACGGTGGTGCGGAGTTTCTTGGGGCCAGGTGGGTAATACTGGAGATTTGTGCAAGATTTCTCCAGAGTTGCGGGACCACTTTCAACTTTGAAGAAGAATGGGAAACCCTTCCTGTGGTCAGATAGATGTCAGTGGAGCTTCCAGGAGCTGAGATAGAGATTGACCAGTGCACCTATCTTGAGGCAACCAGAGTAAGGAGTGGGGTACGTAGTCTACTGTGATGCATCGTGGACTATACTCGAATGTGTCCTGATGCAGGAGCGGGTAGTGATCGCCTATGGATCATGAAAGTTGAGGCAGCATGAGAGGAACTACGCTACCCATGCCCTAGAGTTATTAGTAGTGTTATTCGCTCTGATGGTGTGGCGACACTGTCTGATGGGCGAGTGATTTTCAGTATATTCGGACGACCATAGTCTTAGGTATATCTTCTCACAGACGGACCTGAACCTGAGACAATTGGTATGGCTTGAGTTCCTCCAGGACTATGACTTTGACATAGTCTATACTCCTGGAAAGGGGAATGTAGTAGCTGATTCACTCAGTAGGAGGACGGGCATTCATCTACATGGGGAGGCGACATAGCATCTCGCTGCTTTGGAGATATCTTTCGTGGATAGTGATGGAGCATCCTTTCTTCAATCACTCATAGTCAGTCCTCCACTACTACAGCGGGTCAGAGAGGCATAGTGTGGGGATGCTGACTGGGAGACGCGACGTGCACAGATTTCCACAGGACATGCACCTGATTTTTTTTTATGGGAGGAGAGCACACCATCCTTTTCAGAGGACGTACCATGGTACCAGATTCATTACAGGCGGAGGTTCTGAGAGAGTTCTACACTTCCCCTTTAGCGGTACATCCAGGAGTGGCAACGATGTACCAGGATCTCAGATGACAGCACTGGTGGCTGGGTCTCAAGAAGGTTGTAGCAGAGTTCATTTCTCGATGCCTCAACTACCAGTAGGTGAAGGTAGAGCACCAGGTACCAGAAGTCTTGGTACAGCCCTTGGAGGTCCCGGAGTGGTTGTGGTATGGTATATCTATGGATTTCGTGACTATAATTCCACATACTTCGAGAGGTCATGACTGCATTTGGGTTATTATCGATCTACTCACAAAGTCAGCCCACTTTTTACCCATCAGAGAGCAGGGCTCAGTGGAGAGCGTGGGATGCCTCTACGTTCATGAGATTGTACGGATTCATGGTTTTCCATCATCTATCGTCTCTGATCAGGATGATCACTTTACTTCCTGGCTTTGGAAGGGGTTGTAGGAGGAATTCGGAACACTACTACGTCTGAGCACTGCCTTTCACCCTCAGACGGATGGTCAGACGGAGAGGACCGTTCAGCCTCTAGAGGACATGCTCCATGCATGTTTTCTCGACTTTGGTCGCAGTTGGGAGGATCACCTACCCTTGGTGGAGTTTTCATACAACAACAACTACCACTCCACCATCGGGATGGCACCATACGAGGAATTATACGGCCGACCTTGCAGATCACCTCTGTGCTGGACAGACCCTGGGAAGTCAGCACTTGTGGGACCAGAGATGGTCTAGGCCATGACAGAGAAGGTACAGGTCATCCAGTAGAGGATGAGGATATATCTGAGCCGATAGAAGTATTATTCTAACAGGAGGCGGAGACCACTAGAGCACGAGGATGGTGACCACATATTCTTGCGGGTGTCACCTCGATGTGGATTACGGAGATTTGGCCGAGGCAGCAAGTTATCTCCGTACTTTATTGGACCATTCTAGGTTCTTAGTAAGATAGGCAAGGTGGCTTATCGCCTGGCTCTACCACCTCAGTTGCACCTGGTGCACGACGCCTTTTATATATCTCAGCTGAGGAGATACGTGCACGGCCCGACGCATATGATCGACCATGGGGAGATGGAAATTGATGATGGGTCGACTTTTACAGAGGTCCATGTGGAGATTGAGGATCGACACGAGGAGGTTCTACGTTGGCGGGATATTCCTCTTGTGCACATCAGATGGCAGCACGGGGAACCTCCAAGAGAGCACTTGGGAGCGGGAGGCTCAGATGCATTCTCAGTACCCTCATTTGTTCCCCTAGTATGTGTTGTATCTTTTCGGTGACGTTAAGCACTGAGGTGGGAGTTATGTAAAGACCTGTAAATTTCAAGGGAAATTTTTTCTTAATTTTCATTAGGATTTTACGAGTATGATGTTTTTGATGGCATCTGATTCTGAGGCCCGTTATGCCCGAAATCAATTTCCGAGGTTTAGCTCGGGTACGTTCAGTGAACGAACGAGCGTCTTTTCCTAACATTTGAACCAGTGCTAGAAATCAAAATCTGAGGGCACCAATGAGACTGCAATGCTGGTTATTTCTTATGATGATCTTTACTGGAGTTGCGTTTTCTCGGGAGGTGATGTTAAATAAATTGGTTAAGTGAATAGTGAAATAAAAATTTGTGCTAGAATTTTTATTTCTATTCTATGAAGTTATAACCTACATGTGGTTGTTGTGGTGGGACCCACTAAATCCTAACTCCTCTTAGTAGGATATTAGTGAGGTGGGACCCACACAAGCCCCACCTTTTCAATTTTCTCAAACCTCCCTTTATGTTTCCAAACCCCCCATTTATTTGTATCTCCTCAACATTAAAATACATGCCAATAAAATGCCTCATTAATTTGACAATGTACATTAATTAATTCGGTGAATTCCTTTGGAATTTTAGAAAAGGTTGGCTTGAGTAATAAAATAAGGGAAGCCTTATTATATTTTTTTTGAATTGTTGTGAGAGAAGTTTTGGGGAGAAAATACACGTGCCTTGAATAACTTCATCTTCTTCGTGAACAATGCCTAGTCTATGGCGAAGAACTCCGTCACTACCAGGGGAGATCTTGATACCGTCTCCTCTCCCCTACGAAGCCGATGACTGACGACATCATCGGAGAACGACGACGCGCCACATCCTTCATCGGGCGAACACCGACGATGATTACAGAGCCTCGTTCCGCGACGTCGTTGTCCGCGATGTCTTTTCCCTGCGACGATCCTCGTTCGAAGACTAATTTGAGGTAGTGGTTTGGTTTTGTGTTCGTGGTTATTATTTTTCCATCCAACATTAAAATCATAGCCGATTTATATCGAACTAACAGGAGGGGGGCCGGACTTCACGAACATGACCGACCCTCCTCCCCCTTTGTTGTTGTATTCGTTGTGGCTCGAACGAAGGCAGCGCAGTGTAACGGCACAACGCAGGGACAAGGAGGAATACATCGAATAAGCACAGTGCCGTCACGCCGCGCCGATGAGGCCGAAAGAGGTCGCGGCTGGAGCGGGGCCGCGGCGCCGTCGGGCCGCGCCGGAAAACCATAGAGGGCCGCAGCTGGAGCGGGCCGCGACGTAGGGGCACGACGCCGTCGCGCCACGCCGTTCGGACCAAGGTCGTGGCCTTTGTCCATGGAGGAGTTCGGAGCGGCGGCCGAAACCACCGGCTACAGGCGCATGGAGGGCAGGACCAACCGGTCCCGCATGGTACACTGGCTGGTCGTCACGGCCGGGAAGATCCGGAAAACAGGGGGTTTGAACCCCCGGTCAACGCGGCAGGGCGGACCCCTCCGCAGGTCCGCCGTTCGGTCCGTAGGGGTGGTGGATCTCCCCTTCCGCATCCACTCAGCCCGCAGGCGCCCGGACCAGACCGAACCAGTCGGGCCGGGCCGGACCGCCTGCGTCGGGCCGGGACGCCTGCGCGGGGCCTGACCCCTACGTCGGGCCAGGCCATGCAAGCTGGGTCGGGCCGCGCCCTAGGGGGTCAGACCCGGTCCCGGGTCCGGTTGACCCAGTTCGGGCTGACCCAGGGGGTCTTGGGCCAGGTCGGTCCGGGCCCATAACCCCCAAAAAATGGACATGTTCGTTCAAACGCCTGTAACATGGGATACTGACCTCCGATTGACGCACCTTCAAATGCGATGCGATCCTTGGATCTAGATGGTCATTTCAGTATATTACAATCAAGGTTTCAGAGAACTTTGGGTATGTCCGGGTTGGTTCGAACACGAAACCAATCGGGCCCTCGGAGCGGAAATGCCTATAACTTGAGCTCCAGACATCCGATTGACGTGCCAGAAACATTGTTGAATTCCTATTATTGAGATATATATTTTGGGTTACTTCGCTCGAGGTTTGGACACAGTTGGAGTACGGTCAGGTTGGTTTTGTCTTAAAACCTAATTGGGCCCCTGGGACGAAAAAGCCAATAACTATCAAACTGGGCGTCCGATTGACGCGTCATCAGTCACGTTGAGTTCCTTTTGTCGAGATGGAATTTTGGGATACATCAACTCCAGAATATGTGTCAGTTGATGTATCGGCCTCCTTGGCTCATGGAGCTGACCCTCCCGGAATCGAGCATGCTGTGTCAGGAACCCTAGAGCTGGCTGCGACTGTGACGACGATGACGACTGCACTGAAATCCTCAGTGGGTTCGGCAGCGACGAGGACTGTACTGAAATCCTCTATGGCTTCAGAAGTGACGAAAACCGTACTAAAATCCTCCATGGGTTCGATGGAGTTGACAATTGTTCTTGTGTCCTGTGTGGGTCCAGCAGTACTACTGTTCTTGTATCCTACGTGGGTCCGGCAGTATTTGAATCTATCCTAGTATCCTACATGGTTCCGACAGAGTAGCTGGTCTTGTATCATTTATGGGTCTTACAGCTTAGCTGGTCTTGTATCCTACGTGGGTCCAACAGCTTAGATGAATCAGTGGCTACATCTGATCATCTCTATCATCTTATGAAGAAGTATACCTGTGTGAGCTGAGTCTTGACTTTCAATAATTATCTTCGATATGATTTACTTGCTATAATAAGTGGATTGGATTGAGTTATCCTATGTGGATTGGTTGTGCTAGCCTATGTGGACTAGATCGAACTTGGGCTCAGATGTTGGAGCCGAACTGGAATTGATGACTTAGGTATATGTATGGGCATATATCTAAGTAGAGTTGGTTGTTACTTCGTGTTTGTATCTTTCCGTTGTGGATTATCCTTTGTGGATTCTGGGAGACCCTCGGGGGTCTCGGGGTCCCTACTGAGTAGCGTATACACGCCCATGCACGGGATATTCCCACACTACGTTGTGTTGGATGTAGATGATAGACAATGCTGATCATGGTTGTGGCTCATGGAGCAAGTCGGTACCTGGAGGTGGACCACTGGGCGGGACGTACACAGAGCGGACAGCTAGACCCAAGGAGCTGAGGAGGATATCTGTACCCACCCTTCAGGTGGGATTTTCAGTGGATAGCTCGATGTTGCTTCTTTACTTTTTAGTTGCTGTATTTTCTTTTCAGTTGTACTTTACTTTAGTTGGGTATGTATCTTGGCCCATTTACATTCTAGAACATACAGTCGTACCTAGTTTACTTAGATTTTACTTTAGTTTCCTTACTCTGTGGTGTTTGTTTACATTATAAATTCAATCCCTTCCCTTTTTATCGGGATTTGTCCCTTTGGATATAGTCGCCAGACCCTGGCCTATGGAAGGCGGGATTGGGGTAGTCATGGCACGGGCCGGAGGACGGTTCGCGACAAATTGGTATCAGAGGAGTTCAGTTTTACCGCAGAACTCAGGACTCTAATCATTCTTCTCTGTAGAGAAATAGTTTTAAGGTTATTGAGTGTTCTTATCAGTCCAGGGTGTCCAGTGTTAGTGCGGCGGTCGATGTATCCATACCCCTGGACCCTGACTTCTGATATCCGACTCAGTGCACGAAAACATTGATGGCATTTGTGTTTCAAAAGTTTTCATTGTGATTACTTTGTGTCAGCTCACCAGGTATACTGTATTGACCGTGGCACACCTGTCTCTTTTCAGGATAACCCATGATGGAAACCGGCTAGGGTTACGAGCTTTCTACGATATGACATCCCACCGACCGACGAGGCCTCGGTGTAGGGACCTTTTACAGTGGGGGAACCGGCTGTACCTCTACCCATCGAGCCACCGATGCCAATAGCCCCAGCCGCTGAGAGTTCATGTCGCATTAGTTAACTGCATGAGTTTCAGCGTTAGAGACCGCCCAGGTTCCACGGGGAGACAGACCCTCAGGCAGCCGAGGATTGACTGGAGGCTGTAGTTCGAGTTTCCAGGCTTGTGGGGACACCAGCTGACATCCTGGTGATCCTTGCACGGAGCCTCCTACATGCGGCAGCAGGCAGATGGTGGAGATTGATGCTCCAGGTGCACGATGAGGCATCTCTTATCTGGACGGACTTTGAGAGCCTCTTCCGCTAAGATTTCATCCCAGCCACCCTCCGTGTGGTGCACATTCATGAGCTACTACAGCTGCGGCAGGGCAGCATGACGGTAGCTCAGTACTCGGTGATATTTACCGATCTCTCGCGCTATTCGACGGACATGGTACGAGACCCATTCTTCTAGGCCCATACATTCGAGCAGGGACTGAGCCATGAGATCGGGGCATCGATGATCTCTCTCAGTATTCTGATGCATGTAGGAGTACTGGAGCGAGACCTTATCATAGAGCGGTTTCTTGATGTTCCTGCACCAGCAGTGAGACCTATCGTAGGGCGGCATGAAGCAGATTCTTCTACAGCTGGCAGTCTAAGGATGTCACGGGGTTCCAGGCAGACCAGACCAGTAGGCGGACGACCTCAGGACACTGGATCAGTGGTGCAGGGAACAAGGCGCAGAGCCAGCCTTCCGAAGAGCAAACAGTGCTACCCATGCGGCGGGAAGGGCCACATGGCTCGTGACATCCTGACCCGTCGTGCAGAGGAGTAGCAGAAGGTTGAGGGACAACCCAGGCAGAGGCAGAGGGTTGACCGTGGCGGTCCGCAGGGAGCAGGCGGATGAGGCAGAGGAATTGTTCGAGCAGCAGGTGGTGGGCTACACATTGAGGCTCTACCACCACCACCACCAGGAGGTCCACCCCGACCGCAGGGAGTTGGCGGGCAGAGGCGGGCTCAGCTTCATGCAGTGGAGGCCTATGACCACGTCACACTAGAGATGATTAGAGGTGATAACTGTGTCTACTACACCCTTGCTGTAGTTCTTATAGACATAGGAGCAAGTCATTCTTTCATTTCTGCTTCCCTTGTTCGGAGCTCGGAGATTCCGACGGAGCCTTTGGCTCAATGCTTACGGCTAAAGACTCTTACGGGAGCAGACTCGATGATTACGCACTGGTGCCAACAGTGTGAGCTTACTCTAGGAGGGGAGAGCTTCGGATGGGATCTTATTGTAGTGGCGTCGAGGCCTTATGGCGTCATCTTGGGCATGGATTGGTTATCTATAGTCCATGCTCCGATCGACTATATTAGGCTCAAGGTGCGGTGTATCCGCACAGATGGGAGAAGGTTCACTTTCACCGGTGAGAAGGGAGCCTTTGCAGCATAGGATGGACTCATGCAAAGGATAGAGCAGCCGATCAATCATCATTTGGCTATCCTCATATTAGGAGAAGTTGACGTGCGGAGTCCGAGTTTTCCTATAGTGGTGGATCAGTATGCGGACATTTTTCCAGACGATGTTCCAGGACGACCTCCTTGTAGGGAGGTATACTTTTATATTGACAAGTACTCTGGGACAGCCCCAATATCCACTCCAGCATATCATATGGCTCCTGCTGAGCTTCGAGAGATACAGGTACAGCTGGAGGACTTGTAGGGAAAGGGATTCATCCAACCCAGTGTTTCACCCTGGGCTTCCCAATTGTTTCGCCAAGAAGGTGGACAAGATCTTGCGACCGTGTGTCGATTATCGTCGCCTGAACCAGGTGACCATGAGGAACCACTATCTACTACTGAGGATTGATAACATCTTCAATAATCTCAAAGGAAAAAAGTGGTTCTCAAAAATAGACCTCAGGTCAGGCTATCATCAGCTCAATGTTCGGGACGAGGACATGCAGAAGACAGCCTTCAGATGTCGGTATGGCCACTATGAGTTCTTTTTTTTCCATTCGATGTAACCAACGCTCCAGCAGTGTTCATGAGTATCATGAATAGGATCTTTCAGTCATACCTTGATCGATTTGTCGTGGTCTTCATCGATGACATATTGATATACTCAACCACTGAGGAGGAGCACGCCTACCACTTGTAGGTTGTAATGGACACACTCCGAGAGCACCAGATTTATGGTAAGATCTTGAAGTGTCATTTGTGGTTACTTGATGTTCACTTCTTAGGATATTTCATCTCTGAGGCAGGATTTGTGGTGGATCCTTTAAATATTGAGGCAGTGATAGCTTGGGAGCCACCCAGGAGCGTGACGGTTGTGCGGAGATTCTTGGGGATAGCTGGGTACTACCAGAGATTTGTGACAGACTTCTCCAGAGTTGCAGCACCACTCTAAGAATTGATTAAGAAGGGTAAAACCTTCGTGTGGTCAGATAGATGTAAACAGAGCTCCTAAGAGCTGAGACAGAGATTGAGCAGTGAACCTATCTTGAGGCTACCAGAGGAGGGAGTGGGGTACATAGTCTAATCCGATGCATCAGGGACCGGACTCAGATATGTCCTGATGCAGGAGTGGGTAGGGATCACCTATGGATCACGACAGTTGAGGCAGCATGAGCAGAACTACGCTACCCATGACCTGGAGTTAGCATCAGTGGTCTTCTCTATGAAGATGGGGCGACACTATCTGATGGGCGAGCACTTTACAGTCTATTCTAACCACCAGAGTCTCAGGTACATCTTCTCGTAGATGGAAATGAACCTGAGACATCGTTGATGGCTCGAGTTCCTCCTGGTCTATGAATTTGAGATAGTCTATACTCCTGGAAAGGGGACCGTAGTAGCTGATGCACTCAGCAGGAGGATGGGCATTCAGCTACATGGGGAGGCGACAGAGCAGCTTGCCACTTTGCAGATCTCCTTCATGGATAGAGATGGAGCAGCCTTTCTTTAGTCACTCAGAGTCGCTCCACCACTACTGAAGTGGGTCAGAGAGGCACAGCGTGGGGAGGGTGACTGTGAGATGCGACATGCACATATTTCCACAGGACATGAACTTGATGGTTTTTCAATGGGTGGAGAGCTCGTCTTCCTTTTCAGAGGATGTATCATGGTTCCAGCTGCTTTACAGGAGGAGGTTCTAAGAGAGTTCCAGACTTCCCCTTTAGCGGTACATCCAGTAGTGGTGAAGATGTACCAGGATCTCAGATGACAGCACTGGTGGCCAGGTATGGAGAAGGCTGTAGCAGAGTTTGTTTCTCGATGCCTCATCAGCCAGCAGGTGAAGGTGGATCACAAGGTACCAGCAGGCTTGGTAAAACCCTTTGAGGTCCTGGAGTGGAAGTGGGATGGTATATATATGGATTTCATGACTGAACATAAACGTACTTCCAGAGGTCACGACTCCATTTGGGTGATTGTCGACAGACTCACCAAGTCGGCCCACTTTTTACCCATCAGAGATAAGGGCTCAGTGGATATCTTGGGATGGCTCTACGTTCAAGAGATTGTACGGCTTCATGGTTTCCCATAATCTATCGTCTCTGATCGGGATGCTCACTTTACTTCACGGCTTTGGAAGGGGTTGTAGGAGGCATTCGGAATGCAGCTACCTCTGAGCACAACCTTTCACCCTCAGACGGATGGTCAAGCGGAGAGGACCATTCAGACTCTCAAGGAAATGCTCCGTGCATGTTTCCTTTACATTGGTCGTAGATGAGAGGATCACCTACCCTTTTTGGAGTTTGCGTACAACAACAACTACCACTCCACCATCGGGATGGAACCATACGAGGCATTATACGGCCGACCTTGCAGATCACCTCTATGCTAGACATTCCATGGGGAGTCAGCACTTGTGTGACCAGAGATGGTACAGGCCAAGACAGAGAAGGTCTAGGTCATCCAGGAGCGGATGAGGATAGCTCAGAGCCGACATAAGTCTTATGCTGACAGGAGGCGGAGACCACTAGAGTTCGATGATGGCGACCACGTCTTCTTGTGGGTCTCACCTCGACGTGGATTAAGAAGATTTGTCTGAGGCGACAAGTTATCTCTGCACTTCATCGGACCATTCCAGGTTCTCAGTAGGATATGCGAGGTGTCTTATTTCTTGGCTCTACCACCTTAATTGCACCGGGTGCACGACGTCTTCCACGTATCTCAATTGATAAGATACGTGCACGACCCGACGCATATAATAGACCATGGGGAGCTGGACAATGATGATGGGGCGACTTTTGTGGAGGTCTCGGTGGAGATCACGGATCGACAGGAGTGGGTCCTACGTGGGCGGTCAATTCCTCTAGTGTATATCAGATGGCAGCATGAGAACCTACAAGAGATCACTTGGGAGCAGGAGGCTCAGATGCATGCTCACTACCATCATTTGTTCCCCTAGTTTGTGTTGTATCTTTATGGGGACGTAAATCCCTGAGGTAGGAGTAATTTAAAGAACCATAAATTTCAATGAAATTTTTTTCTTAATTTTCTTTGGAATTTTACAAGTATTCAATTTCTGACGGCACCTGATTCCGAGGCCCGGTATGCCTGAAATCAATTTCCGAAGTTTACCTTGGGTACGTTTAGTGAACGAATGAGCGGGTTTTCCTAACATTTGAACCGGTGCTCGGAATTGAAATATGAGGGCACCGATGAGACTGCAGTGCCATTAATTGCTTAAATAACCTTTACTGGAGTTTCATTTTCTCGGGAGGTGATCTTAAATAAATGGGTTAACTGAAGAGTTAAATAAAAATTTGTGCTAAAGTATTTATTTCTATTCTAAGAAGTTATAACCTATGTGTGGAAGTATCGGTGGGACCCACTAAATCCTAACTCCTCGTAGTAGGATATTAGTGAGGTGTGCCCCAAACGAGGCCAACCTTTTTAATTTCCTTAAATCTACCTTTATGTTGGAAAACCCCTCCATTAATTTGTATCTCCTCCACATTAAAATACATGCAAATAAAATGCCTCATTAATTTGACAACACACGTTAATTAATTGGGTGAATTCAATTTGAATTTTTGAAAAGGTTGGAATGATTAATAAAATAAGTGAAGCCTTATTTTATTATTTTTTATTTTTTGTGCATGAAGGTTGGGAAAAAAAATACCCGCGCCTTGAATAACTTCATCTTCATTGCGAAGAACGCCGAGTCTACGATGAAGAACTCCGTCATCGCAAGGGGAGATTGTCGTACCGTCTCCTCTCCCCTCTGCAGTCGGTGAGAGGCGCCTTCTTCAGAGAACGAAGACGCACCACATCCTTCATTGGGTGATCACCAACGACGCTTATGGAGCCTCGTTACATGACGTCGTCTTTCACGACGTCTTTTTCCCGCGACAATCCTCGTTCGATGACTTCTTCGAGTTAGGGGTTTGGTTTTGTGTTCATGATTATTCTTTTTCCATCCAACATTAAAATCATAGCCGCTTGATATCAAATTAATGGGAGGGGGCCGGACCGCATGAACATGGCCGGCCCTCCTCCACCTTTGTTGTTGTATTCGTTGTGGCTCGAACAAAGGCGGCGCGGTGCAACGACACCGCACAGAAATCAGGAGGAATGCGGCGAAGAAGCGCGGCGCCATCGCGCCGCGGCCAGAGCGGGGCCACGGAAGAAGGGAGTGGTGCCGTCACACCACACCAGAATACCATGGACGGCCACGGCTAGAGCGGGCCGTGGTGGAGGGCCGCGGTGCCATCGCGCCGCCCAGGTCGGACCAAAGCCGCGGCCTATGGCCCCGGCGGAGCGGGGAGCAGCGGCCAGAACCGTCGGCCGCCGGCGAATGGAGGGCTGGACCAACCGTTACTGCGTGTTACACTGGACGGATGTTAAGGCTGGCCAGATTCGGAAAACCGAGGGTTTGACCCCCTGGTCAACGCGGCGGGGCGGACCCCCCCGCGGGTCTGCCATTCGGTTCGAAGGGGTGGCAGCTCCCCCCTTCAGCGTCCGCTCAGCCCGCGGGGGCCTGGACAGGACTGAACCGACCGGGCCAGGCCGGACCAGCTGAGCCCGTGTTGGGTCGACCCGGTTTGGGCCGACCCACGAGGTCTCGGGCCCGGTCAATCCTGGCCCAAAACCCCCTAAAAATGGACAGGTTCGTTCAAACGCCTGTAACTTGGGCTACGATCCTCCGATTGATGCACTGTCAGTTGTGATGAGATCCTTGGATACTGATGTTCATTTCAGTATAATACACTGATGGTTTCGGAGAACATTGTGTAAGGCCGTGTAGGATCGAACATGAAACCAATCGGGCCCTCGTAGCGGAAACGCCTATAACTTTAGCTTCAGGCGTCCGATTGATGTGTCGTTAACTTTGTTGGATTCCTCTTAGTGAGACAGACCTTTTGTCTTACTCCGCTCAAATTTTGGATGTAGTCGGATTATGGTCGGGTTGGGTTTGAATTAAAAACCAACCGGGCCCCTGGGAAAAAAATCCAATCACTCTCAGACCGGGCGTCCGATTAATGCGTTGTCGGTCACGTTGAGTTCATTTTGTCGAGATGGAACTTTGGGATAAATAAATTCCGTACTATGTGTCAGTTGATGTATCGACCCCCTTGGCTCATAGAGCGAACCCTCCCAGTATCGAGCGTGCTATGTGCGGGAACCCTAGAGCTGGCTGCGACTGCGACGACGATGACGACTGCACTGACAACCTCCGTGGGTTCGGCAGTGATGACGACTGCACTGAAACCCCCCCTGGGTTCAGCAGCAACGAAAACCATACTGAAATCCTCCTTGGGTTCGACGATGATGAATACTGTTCTTGTGTCCTATATGGGTCCGACAGTACTACTATTCTTGTATCCTACTTGGGTCCGGCATTATTGGACTCTGTACTTGTATCCTACGTGGGTTCGACAGAGTAGCTGGTCTTGTATCCTTTGTGGGTCAGAAAACTTAGTTGGTCTTGTATCCTACGTGAGTCCGAAAACATAGATGAATCAGTGGCTACATCTGATCATCTCTATCATCTTACAAAGAAGTATACCTATGTGAACTGAGTCTTTACTTTCAATCATTATCTTAGATATGATTGAAATGCTATCCAAAGTTTATTGGATTGTGTTATCCTGTGTGGATTGGTTGTGCTATCCTGTGTTGACTAGATCGAACATGGGCTTAGATGTTGGAGCCGAACTGGAATTGGTGACTTAGCTATATGTATGGGCATATACCTAAGTAGAGTTGGTTGTTACTTCGTGTTTGTATCATTCCTTTGTGGGTTATCCTTTGTGGATTCTGGGAGACTTTCTGGGGTCTCGGTGTCCCTACTAAGTAGCATATACTCACCCCTGCACGGGTTATGCCTGCACTAAATTGTGTTGGATGCCGAAGACGTACATCGCTGATCGTGGTTGAGTCTTGTGGAGAAAGTCAGTACCTGGAGGTGGACCACTGGGCGGGACATACACAGAGCGGACGGATGGACCCGAGGTGTTCAGGATGCTATCTGTACCCACCCTTCAGGTGGGATTTCCAGTGGACGGCTCGGCGTTGCTGCTTGACATTTCAGTTGCTGTATTTTCTTTTCAGTTGTACTTTACTTCAGTTGGGTTTGTATCCTAGCCCATTTACATTACATCACTTACAGTCGTACCCAGTTTACTTAGTCTTTACTTAAGCTTGCTTACTATGTGATGTTTGTTTATATTATGAATGAAATGCCTTCCCTTTTTATCGGGATTTACTCCTTTGATGCTAGTAGCCAGCCCCTGGCCTATGGTAGGTGGGCTTGGGGTAGTCACGGCATGTGCCCTGAGGATGGGTCATGACATCCAACCATCAGAAAATAAAATATATCACCTTCTCATCTATGGTTATATCATATGAATATGAGAATATATGATAAGGGAGAAATTAATGTATAAAAAATGTGATAATAATTTTTTTATATAAATCATCAAGGATTGACACATAATACCAAAATAAAAAACAAATACCATGACATAATAATTTGAGATACGCATGAAAAATTCGAATTACTAAATAAAATCATAATATTATGAAATCATAAATCTATAGATAAAACATTAAACATGAAATCTAATAAATATTAAATTCTTCCTACCAAAATAATATTAGTGTATAGATTACCATAGTTGATTGGGTTCAGTCCCCATTTTAGTAATGATAGTGTATTGAGTTTCATGGTTGATTTGGTTGAATCCTTATTCCAGTAATCATAGTGTACAAATTCACGTGGTTAATTGGGTTCAATACCCATTCCAATTAATATTATTTCACCAGATATAAAGTTTTACCAAATTAATTATATGTTTGTATAATTTTCTTCCCCCTATACTCAAAATTAAAATCAAAATATGTTCATTAAAATATGTTACAGAAGTGGAAAATAAACCTTTCATAAACTATATATCTGATAAAACCCATAAAAATAAGTGCGGTTTATAATCATTTCATATAGAATAACCAAATAAAATTTCGTTTGGATTCCCTATATAATAAGTTATTAAAACAAATTCATGTTAATATTTTAATAATGCAATTATGTTTCTATAACATTGTGTTCCAATGTTGAAAAAATCATGATAAAGAACAATTTTATGAAAAAAATAAAAAATAAACGCATATATGATTCTTCTTGAAATAATAAAAGGATCTTTTAGGGATCGATATGGAAAATTATTTTTATATTAAAAATAATTTAACAATAATTGTTCTATAAAAAATATATAAGGTTTTTAGTTGATATTTTTGGTAAAACAAATTTTATATAGTTTAGATATGTAATGAAATAATATTTTTTAATGTTTCCTTAAGTCATGTATGAATAAAAGTGGTAATTTATAAGGTAGCCTAAAACATATATTATCTATAATATTAAAATGTGAAGTGAAATATGAAAATGAATATATAATATGTACTTATAATTTTTTTGAAATAAATGTGAATAATAAATAGTAAAATGGTTAAAAATAAAGAGAGTGTGTAACTTAGAATAAGTAAGTGTGATTCATAAGATTCATTTTATGATTTCAAAAAACATTTGTTTAAATCCCATGTTATAAAAGGAAGTAATAAAACCATATTGTCAAAATATGATAATGTATACATGAAGGGCGCATGAGATAACACATAATTATGTTTCTAAATATAATACTGAGCACAAGAGATATGGTAAATGATGGACAAGGATGAAAATTACCCATTATAGAGAATGATAATTATTCATAACAATGTAATTATTTTATTGGGAATGTGTTAATTATGAAAATATTATTGAATAAAAAGTGTAATTTTTAAAAAATGGAAATAGAAATCATAATATAAAATCTTATTTTGTAATAAACCAATCATGAAATTAATAAACTCAACATGAAATGTCATAACTCAAAGGGGGTTTGAGTTGACAAAACCATACAACGTCATGATTATTCAAATTTTAAACCAATACAATATCGAACATTAGCTGGATTTTTAGGTTCAATATCTTTCATTAAATTTAAGAAAAAATCGTTCTTTTTCTAATAAATTCAACACAAAAATAGTTATTATAATTGACACCTCAATAAATAATTCAGATAAAAAACCTTTAACGTAGGTCCTAATTAATTCTAAGCCCGAACCGAACATCGTAGGTAACAATTTTAGGTTTATTGATTTTTTTTAAAAATAATTATTCATATATATTAAATATACCATGGTATATCTATTACCATATGTTGTCAAATCCCAATATATATCATTTTTGGATTCAAAATATCTGCTCACATGGATATTCTAGTGGAAAGTATTTATATTCCCATTGCCATACCCATACCATGTAAATGAAAATTACTCAATGTTATTTATGTTTTATACAATTTCGAACTTAATTAGCTCACAATTCCTTGATTGGTGAAGAAGACTCCCTAGTCCTGAAATCATAAATTTGGAACTCCTTAATTATTTACAAAAGAATTATTTTTTATATACATTTTATATAGTGAACAAGGATTTTCATAAATATATATTATATCTTTTTAGTCAAATATTTATTTCATTATACCAACAAATGAGTGAGTATTGCAAATTTATAGTGTGTTTGGAAACATAAAAACATAAAAAACATTTCCATGAGTGTGTTATGTCATCTCTCGCTATGTTTCACATAACGAGAACCCCTATTTGTAATATAATTCATAATAAATTTATTAATAAATTGGTGAAAGGAAACATAATAAAGGTATAGATCAGACACATAGTAAGAATAAACAAGGGGGATATATAAGCATTACATGAACATAAGGATTTGAGAATATGATCATGACATCTGAAAACCAGTACCTACATATCAAACACAATAAAATTAATTCATAGAATAAATATTTAATGTTCAGAAGATGTGAATTATATGGGAATCATTGAACCTTATCCTTGAGACCATAACAATAGAATACGTCATTGAATTGTGTCAAACACATAAGCATGAAGATTATTTTCCATTGTTTAGAAATCTCACTAGAAAATCTATCATAGTTGAATAGATTCATTCACCAACCCATTAATTTAGAAACGGTTCACTCAAAATACAACCATAGTGGACAATGTCCCCTACTAAATTGGGATCACTCCTCATTATAGTTTGGTCTATCTTGTAAGGTATAAATCATCATGCAATGAATTGGTGGTAGATACTGGTTTCACCAATCACATAATGAAAATCATATATATGTGTGCCAAAATATCATAATACCTTAATTACATCATTACCATTGAACAGAAATGATTTTTTAAAAATTTAATCATTTTATAACATGTGTAAAAGTACATGTTTTGTAATCATTTCAACATTTCATCATAGAATAACATGTAAAAATAAACCAGTTTCAAAATCAATTTATCACAGTATAATACGAAGAATAGAAAAGAGTTTCTTATTCATCATTTCATCATAAAAATAAAAAATATTGTAAAATTATAAGAAATTTATCCATGTACCATTCTCCTATACATTATAATTACCATTAATGGATATCATCAAATATGGAAAATGATTTTGAAAGCTCACTAGGAACATTTCTCAAGGAAAAGAAATTCTTATTTAAAATTGATCATGAAGACTAAAAATTCATAAAACATTTTGGAAATAATTTTTATATAAAATAACATAGAAAACATATATATTTTTCTTTAAAAATCATTTAAATCATTTATTTTGGAAAATATAATTTTCTCTTAAAAAACATTTGAAACATAATTAGTTTCAAAATAATTTAATTTTTAAATAACCATGGAATATTATAAAATAATATTTAAAGAAATTATTATTCATGATTGCACATAATTATTTTTCAAATGTACATGATAAAATAAATATTTATTCCACATTTTTTGTATAATCTATACAGAAATGTTTGGGAAATTGACATGAAAATTACTTTTAAAAAAATTATGAAATATAGAAATGAAATTTCAAATTAATTTATTCAGTAATTTTTATAATATTAAGAATTTTTCTAAACTGTTTTACAAAAAATGGTTGTGGATGAAAAACGTTTTTTTACTAATAAATGAAATAAATACAGTTTTTTGTATAAATCATTATTTTGAACTCTTGAAAATATAATGATAGAAAATGATTGGAGAATGTATTATCATTAAATAACCAAATTATAATAATAATCATGAGTTTCCTGTGACATGGTTTATAAAATATCACTATCATAATTATAAAAATAGATAATCCTTATATAGGATGATATTGTAACATAATATCATTACCACATTGGTAACATATAGTTATAAGCACCATTAAGGAATAAAATAAAATGAAAAATAAAATAAATTTAGAATAAATCAATTAATGATATCAAATTTCAAAGGTGCTTTATATAAACCACATAATAGTAGATATGTTCATAATATAACATATTTCTCAAGAATGGAAAATTGAGTTAAAACCCCTTTACCACTTGGGTATCTTATAAACTCTAAACCCCTTGAAAAAGAGGTCCTATAATGGATTTGTGTATATAAAATTTTTTAGGGATAATCATCATAAAATAAATTAAAGCTTCTTATATACAACACATAAAATAATCACATGGTCAATATGGCTTGTGTCTTACAAAAAAAAATGTGAGTCAAAAATACATTACCTCTTTAGTGATTTTTTGAATCATATGCCTGAATAATGTCTAAAATAAAAATGTAAAATTAAATTTAAATAAATATAGTATATTAATGAAATAATTTCAAATTTAAAGAACATACACAACATAAAAGGAACAAGTGGTAAATTTTCATATATATACCACAAATAAAAAAGATAATAGAAATTCCATAGCAAAAGTATTGACTTCAATCATATATGATCAGACCTACAATATAAAAAATAAAATTTCACTATAAATTTATCAGAGAACCATATATATATATACAATACCATATAGTTTTTAGCTATTTTTATCATTTATTACCAATTCCATGTTAATCTCACATTTTGAGAAATAATTTCCCTTTTCATTGATGTTCTCATTTTTTTCGGATCATATTACATTGATCATGGTTCCATCATCTTAATAATATTAAAGATTATAAAAACATAATATATATTTATTATACATGTATTTCATGTTATACATAATGTTTATTGATATGAAATGAAGTACATTATATGTGGAGACATTATGTTGTACGTATGTAAGAACGTTTTTTACATTTTATTTATTATAATTAGAGAAATAATGGTAGATAACATATTAAAAATCCAATTATTTTCATATATATAACATAATTTTGTTAAACCCATCTTTATTACGATCTACAAAATGTGTGAATGAATGACATGACTTCATGAGGCAGTAATCCACCATACACACAAATAATGTTCTCATTTTACCATTCCATGTAATGTTATAAATAAAATGTAATATCGTGATTCTAGAAGCATAATAATATCAATAATATCATATGTAATCAATAATTCTATCATTATACCCATATGTGGGAGGTGGTGATGAAAAAAGAATAACATTTGTTCAGGGGGCAGTAGTATGTCGAATACAAAAATAATGATTTCATAATCCTTGTGATATTATAGGAGAAAGATTTAGTTTATTTGACACCACGATGTCATGGGGTGTGGAAAAAGATGATTTTTTAACCCTAAGGGTGTGTTAATACTAATGACATAAGTAATCTCCCTAGAGTAGTCTTTTAAATCAACACGTAACAAATATGAAATTAAATTAATGATCAAGAATTTAATAACTATGTCGTATGGTTCTTTATTTTTGAAGACCAGAATAGAAATAAATAACTAGGTTTAAGGTTTATCTTCAAATATGTAAATCTATCATGTCCCATAGGAATTTTAATATTCGTTTCCTTAGTTAATATAATGAAAAAATTATCAATAATTTATCCTTAGCCACCCTTGATTAAACTTGAATGATTGTGAGTGTAATATTAATAATTTCCATGGTTGGACAATCATCCTTTGAATTTGTGAAAGTAATAGTGGTAACTATAAGAACAACTAGGAATTTCCAAATCATGAAATGTGTACCTAATGTGGTCAGATTATCTCATTATGTCATCCCCACATGTTTAATAATCACTAAAAAAATTCTTTATTAAACTATATCACCCAACCAGTGTGATCAAATACTAAGAAGTGTGAGAATAATCTTCTTTCATCAAATAAATATTATAATTTTCATATTAAAAATTAAATTAAAATCATTACCCATTAAATTTCCAAAATCATAAAATGAAAATAATTTAACAAACAAAATTATATATGATAATTTAAAAAAACTATGTCTCCAATATTACATTAGGTCAACTCCCCATAATGTAATAATAGAAAGGATTTACCAATCTATTAAAAAGGAAAAAATGAGGATATACATGGAAGAAGACATGATAAATATAGAATGAAATTAATGTAGTGAAAACATACTATCCAGCAGAAGTGGGTGTTATCAATCGAGATCACCACACCATTCCTTTGTAGGTTTCCTCCTCCTTATTAATGATAGTGAGGGATTTAATCAAACATCTAAATATTTTCAATGCTTAAAAATGATTTGATTTAGTCTAATCTATTTAAAAAACCCTATGACCGTTGCGTTGAGTTTTTGAAACCCTTGAATCATTCGGCTGTTGAATATTTTATCATAGACTAAGATCCAAAGGGGATATCTCTTCAATTGATTCAGGGGATCTATAAAGATAAGGGTATGAGGCTCTCCACATGGCTATAAAAATTATATTAGTGGCACCTAGGGTTCATTAACATGGAAGATTCGGCAGTAACCTCATTTGGATTTCATAATTTTCAAATGAGTCAAATAAACATCATGATGGGGGAAGTCTTTTTCATAGTCGGTCAACTCAAGAAGGGATACTAGGTGTCTATGATGGAAGTCCTCTGCTCTATATCATTGAATGCATATGGAGGAATCTAGTTGTTGAAACTACAAAAAGTCATATCATGAGGTACTCTTGTCTCAACGATGGCTCAGGAGGCACCATTGGTGCAGTAATGCCCCATGATTCACTCATTTATTAACAGTGCCTCATGAGTCACTATCAACTCAATAGTAGATCATGAGGCACTGTTGTGTCAACTATGGATAATTAGTCACCACTTTCTCAATGGTGGCTCACAAGCCACCCTTGTAACAACGGTGGCTCACAAGAAACCATGGGCACTGTTGTGACTCAAGAGTCACCATTGTATCAAGGGTGGATCCAGAGTTTATGTTCGATCAATTGTTACTCATGAGTTACCATTCTATCAATGTTGGATCATGAGTCACCATCATCATGGATGGTGGTGTTTGATCTGAATGGGCTCAGTGTATTTGAGTGGTGGTGTGCAACAATTGTTGTGGTAGTTGAAGTGAGTAATTAAAGGTGATCGTGCATTTATGTGAATAATGGTGGTCCCTAAACCCCTAAGGCATTCATTAATACTGGATTCCACCTGAAATGATCTTCATAAAGTAATCCAAGGGTGTAGTATATGATCCATGGGATGTGGGTTCCTCAGTAGTGGCAGAAAGAATGACCTTGAGATTCAGGGGGTCGACAATGACTATTCTCAGTGTTTGTAATGGCGGTTGGTAAGAACGATTTGTGCCAACATGGTAGAGGGGGGAGGGGAGTGTGTCAAAGGGTGAGAGAGTGGATCATGGAACATGAAAATATCATTTATCATAAAAATGAAATTTTCTTTGATTTTTGGGGGCCCTTATTGAATGTGTGGTGGTGGGCCATGGACTTTTTTTACTCAACCCATGCATGCCTCATTGTAATTATGTCAATAGAGTGTTAGATGTCTAATGTCACCGCCATTTACTAACCCTTCCTGGAAGGGCTCTCCTCCTATTAGTCCATGGGTTTCACCACTATAGTCCAATGCGTGTCTTTGAACAATCCACATATTTCATGTAGAATTAATCTATGTGAGCCTCCCATGGGCCTGAAACCCTCATGTATCCACATGACCATGGAAAAAAATCCCCAGGGCTTAGCATGGACGACCATGACATACTGAACCTAGCGAGGTGGATCGTGGAGCTCTTTAGATTAAGGGAAAAGAGATGATAAATTATTATTAGACCTAAAAATATAAAACCATAAATATTTACAATATATTATAGAAATATATTCCAAATTTAAACTCTATAACAACCACTTATTTTTAAAAAAATTTAATTACACATTCCAAATTTACCATAATTTTATAAAAGCAATTAAAATCTTAAATATATTCATTAGAAAAAACTAAAAAACAATATATTAGATAAATAACATGACGAAAATATCAGAATGACAAATACACCTACATCGAAACTATGTTTTACCTAAAGGATAAAATCTCAACATTGAATTTAATGGGAACCAATATTACCAATATTCAAATTCCAAAACAATAAGATAAAAAAATTATCGAGTTCAAACCAAATTTTCAAATCTATCATAAGATATAAATTTGACTATTAATTTTCTAATAAAAATATTTAATCAAGCATTTTACATTTTCCAATTTTAGAATAATGGGTCATATCTTCTCCTTTAATCAAGTTCTCTAGCTCATTATTATTAAACATGTTAGATCATGATCTACATCCCTTTGAATATTTTCTCTCATCACTCATGATATTAATTTATGTTGAGTTATGATCTTATCATTAATACATTCTCATTATCTATAGGCTTGTAAACGAACTACTCTGTCAACAGTGAAAATAAAAAAGACACATAAAATCATGAGGAAATTTCTATCATGGTTCTAATGGCTATGAGGTTCCATTTTTCTATGAATTAACATTTTAAAATATTAAGCTCAATGAGGAGGTTTACCTATTAAATTATAGTGCATGATGTTATAATTAAAATTGTTTTGACATTATCCCCTTAAAAACTAAAAACACATGATTTCATGAAACTCTGTGTATGGTTATGATAAAAAATGGTATAATATATTATTTGTCTGCCATCTTAAATTTTCTAACTAATTTTAATTTTTTCTTAAAAATAAAATTTTCATTTTAATAAAATGTTTTTCATAGAATAAAACATACATAAATCACCTAACCACATGTGATAAAATCATTGGTTTTGTAATGGACATATTTTTTTCCTCTATGTCACAACCTGAATATTTTATTTTTTTAAATTTTTTTCAAGATGGGAATCTTGTGAAGTGTCCGGAAGTAATCAATACCTAGAGATAAAAACTCCAAAAAATTTCTATAAATATGTTTTATTACCATTTACCATGAATTTACCAACCCCCATACATTATCTTTAAAATATCATGAAATTACTAATAGGTCAGTATCAAGGTTTAAAAAATGGCAGGAAACACATATCTTTATTAATAATGGAATTCATGGTCTCAATGGGACAAAAAAATGATTAATTTAAAGGTGTTAAAAAAGGATAATGTATTTTCAAAATATTACTCAAGAATATTTAAATGTGCTATTGTTCATTAATAACATTGATGTGTTGAAATGAATGTGATATCAAGTGACATGTCCCAGGATCAATCATGAAATTTGATCAAGAGTAAATGGAAAGTATTTAGCATATACATCCACTATAAAATGAACAAAAATGTTGGAAAATAACTCAAGTCATGTATAATAACATCAAATAAATTTTTATAATTTTCATAAATTCAATATATGAAGAAAATGATTTGAAAATTTCACATTCATTAATAAACTAATTTTCTCAAACCATGAATCCTCATTTTAATATCCATCATGCACTTAATTCTTCATTGTAATCATTTATTCTCATTAAAATTTAAATATAAAAAATGAAATCATAGGATTCCTATGAAACCCATGTCTCATAGATGAGTATAATTAAGCATAAATTTTAGTGTGGATGAAATTTCTAGTTTAATAGAGGATATATTAAATCCAATTCATAATATATTTTTCAGAAACATAAATAATGATATACTAAACTCCTTGATACAATGTAGATATTTCTCTACTACATTATCCGTTCATGGGGGTTCTTATTGACTTCTTTAATTGTGGTCCTATAAACAACTTATACCAATGTAAAAACCATTCCACTAAATATCAAGGGAAGAAGGGAATAAGTGAAAAAATACTGAATCCCAGGAAAATAGTAAAACATGGATTACCTCAAATAATATAATTTCGTTAATGTATTTGGTTTTACCCAACCCAATGTTATGAATTAAGTATATGGCATTGACATGTATAAGAAGATCCACTGGATCTTGAGGTATATTCCCACTGATCTTTTTTAGCCTCTATTGATTGAGATTGAACGATTTTCATTCCTATTCTCTCACAATATGAATTTCACCAATGGTATAGATAATTTTAACTTCAAAATTTCCCTCCAAACTATAAAAAATATTACATGGAATTAACAATATTTTGGAATTGTAGTGTTGGGCTTTGTCTCTAGATTAAAAGGTCTTTTACTTAGGCAATTTATCATGTTCCATTTTGGTTCTATCCTAGTAAATTGTTGATATTTTAAAATCTTGTTTTATAATTTCAACCTATAATTTTATTTGTAGCATTATATCTTTACTAACACTCAAAAAATCCACCTTTATCATTTTTATAGCCCAATAGGCTTGGTGCTCCAATTCAACCAGAAGATGATAAAATTTTTCTTAAAAAATCATACAGGGAACATACCTATAGCTATATTATAAATTTATTGATATGATTATAATATTTATTTAGTTCTTTGTATCTAATATTTATGGTTAGGTTTATCCATTTTCTCCAAAATACCTTTGATCTCTCAGTTTGATAATTCATCTTTCCAATTTGTTTGTGGATGATAAGGTAGAGATGTATTGTGGTACACCCAATAATATTTAAGAATATCCTCCATATTTATATTGAAAAAATGAATCCCATTGTCCATAATGATGGTCCTTAGTACTTTAAACCTACAAATTATGTTATTTATGAAAAAATCACATAAAACCATGGCATAAAAAGTATTGGTGTCCTAATATTTCATTCAGTTAGAGACATAATCTAGAGAAATTAAAATGAACTAATTCCAAAAATGACATGAGAAATGGTCCCATAAAATAAATTCCCCATACATAAAATATTTTTAAAATAATAATTGGTTTTTGAGACATATCATGTCTTTTTAGAATATGTGTAGAATATTTTCACTTCTCATAGTTTTCTAAAAATTAATTTTAATTTTTAATCAAATTTTCCCAAAAAAATTATCGATTTATACTCTTTTATGGCCATTCTCTATCCTCCAATTTTTCCTCCATAAAACATTTTATGAAAATATTTGAATAAAGATTATATAGTACATCCCGGTATGCACCACTTTATAACGTGATCATAAACGATTTTATAGTGAAAATGATCTTCCAAATCATATAATCATGACTCAAACATATATTTTTTTCTTTTAATGATACTTGAGGTCCAAGAGAACATTATATGTGGATAAATAATTCAATAAATCAGTATATCATGGTACTCCACTATACACTATGTAGAATTTATCTGTAAGTATGTTATTACTGTGCTGGATCAGTTCTGTAATGTGGGTTTTAGGAGGGATCATGATTATATTAATGTGATATTGGTTTTTAGATACATTTTTATTCATATTCTCTAGGTTTAATTATTTCAAGGGTAGTATCCATCCCTCCATCCATAGTTTTTCATCATCATTCTTTAGAAGTTACTTATGTGCTGGATTATCTGATAATACAATCCGTTTTGTTCCTAGTAAATAAGAACTAAATTTTTTAAAAGAAAATAAGAGAGTAAGGAATTAATTTTATTTAGTCATGTAATTGATCTTGGTTGATTAAAATTTTCATGATGCATATGATTTGACTTTTGGAAATTCATTTATTATATGAGAATGGAATTCTCATAAAACTTTTTTTGGTAGATCAACAAGAAAATAAAAAGCATGCTCCATGTACAGGGGTTTTATAATAGGTGGGAAATAAACTTTTCCATCATCTCAAAAAATTATTCCTTACAATCATCGTTTAAAAAATTCATCTTATTTAAAAAGTAATATTGAATGTAGTTGATCAATTTTTCTATATTTCCTGATTAATATTTAATAAAACAACATTTGGCCTCAAAATTTTCTAATATGTCTAAAAAGTGTGGGATACAGAAAATAATTGGTTGCATTATCTTCATAATTATCTTGCTCAATTGATTTTCTCAAAATTATATTTCCCGAAACTATCCCTTTTTATACATAATGTTACACTTCTCCATGATCAAAATAATATTTGTGTCTATTATGGTTTTCAAAAACAATTTGGTTCCCAAAAAAATGATCAAGATGGTTTCCAAATACCATAACGTTGTCAAAGAATACCTCCACATAGTCCTCAATGTGATCTAAGAAAATATTTACTAAGCATCGCTGGAATGTACTTGGTGAATTACATAATCTGAAAGGAACTATCTTATATGGAAATTTCATGAAAGGGTATGCTAATTTTTTTTACTATTGGAATTTTTGGGGTATGGGTACATAATAATAAAAGGAGAATCCATCCTAAAAATAGAAATGTGTCATTTCATCCAACCTTCCTATAATTTGGAACTATAAATTGTTTAGGATGTGATCTTTTTAGGTGACATTATTTAGTTTTTTTAGTCAATTCCTACCCTCCAACTAATTTTTAAATCATATATATTAATTCCTTATTGTCATTTTTTATGTATTTTAAAGCTAGTTTTCTAGGGAACCACAAGAATGGGGTTTATCCACTGTGAGCCAGAAATAGGGTATGTTATGCCTGCTGCCAACAGTTCTTCAATCTCTATTTTAAAAATATATTTAATTCCTAGTTTATCTAACCTTTGGGCTTTCCTAACGGGTCTAGAATCACCTGGAGAAAAATTATGTTAGAACAAAATTTAGTTTTATTATATGAATGTATCAAAGGCTCCAACATATGGAATGGTTGTTATTTTTCAAAATATCAATAAAAAGATTCTATTTATTCATGGGATATGTTTTTATTGATGATCAATTGAAATTTTTCTCCTTCTATATGATACAAATAATTTAGGTCACGATGGAAAGGTTTTAGTACAAGGATGTGGAGTTATAAAGAGATAAAATTGAAGTCAAATATCCTATATCAATATATTAAATTTCATTAGCAAAGCGTATCATACTTGGTTCCTCTAGGAAAATATAATCTAATTCAGATGATATTTATTCATTATAAAATCTTCTTGATTTTAAATTTTTCACTTATTATTTTATGTTTTTAGCAGAAATTTTATATCCTTGGGATAAAAAACTGTATATATACTAGAGCCATCCATGGGATCAATAAATTATTTGTGGAAAATTTCCAAGATTATATGATTTTTAAAGGGTTCCTCATGTTATTAAGAACATTAAGGTACACATTACTATCTCCAAACTCCATTGTGATGGTGAAATCATGTACATTGATGATCATATTAGATGTAAATGGGAATTTTTCTCCCAAAATTATGGGTGAATTACCTACTTCTTTATCTTGCTCCATTCACAACATATAAAAATCATCTAGAAAAACCTTCCCTTACACTCCCACAATCACATCTTTTAAAATAATATATTATATGATAATAGATCTAATTTCTAGTCGGACAACCACTGTTGTGGGATTCAGTTTATCTTTTTTCACGTATTAAAAGAAATAGTTTGACATGAAATTAATGGAAGCAACAAGATCACAGAATGCAGTAACAAATTTTATATAAGTAATGGTTCTGGTAATATATAATTACTCTAGGTCTTGGAAATTTTTGGGTAATGGTTGTATGATCAAGGTTGAAACACTTCTATTGAGGTTGATTCTTCAATTTCCATAAAACCTATTGGTCATTGTATTAAACTCATTAAGGAATTTGTTGTGTTGGGGAATTTTCCCAATGGAATCCAAGAGGTGTACATAAATTTTAACCTCTTAAAATGTCCCCTGGATTTATTTTTGATTTTTCTCTCACTTAATCATAATTGATTATATGAATCTGGAAGGTAATGAATGTGGATGTATTTATTATCCCTTTTCTTCCATTGAAACATTGTTTATAACCATTAAATAATAAATATTATCTTGGGTTCTTTCTCTATATTCTTGACCTCTTGTGCAGGTTGAGTTGTTTTACCTTTTATTTTTTATTTAGAATTTCAAAATATTCTAGATTCCCCTTATTTTATGTTAGTATAAACGTCTTTAGGTTCTAGTTCCTAGATCTACCTTCCACTCCTTTTGATAACTACTGTAACACTATATTTTGGGTTGGGGATTGTCTAACCTGGTAGTTTCAACTGGTTTTTTGAAAGCATGTCCATGAGATTCTCAAATTTATTTAACCAATCATGTACTATATTTTTCAGATCTTATATCGTTGTTCCATTCTATGTTTCTACTAGTGTGGCACTAGATGATAGTTTTTCATTGGATTTTTATTGAATATGTAGTTGTCGGTGGATATTTGTAGGTATTACTGTATTTATGGTTGTTATAAATTGGATGGATACTTGTATTTTTTCAGGAAAGAGGGTATATATAGACTTTGATAACCCATGAATCCCTACAATTCTTTCCATTCACTCTATGGTTGGGTTTTCTAAATAATTCTTGGATGTAATATAATGGAATGGTTATCTATATCTAGTATAAATACACACCGATCAGCGATGTGATGGGGGTGGTGAACATAAACCTCATTATTAATGATGTTATGGTTATTAATTTACCTGCTTCAAATCCTTGTATCTTACATGGATTTTTAATTCTTCTAGTTTACTTTAAATCATTAGCGTTGAGTCAGAATATTTTACCTCATAGATATATATGGTACATTTAACTCTTTTTTAAAATGGTTTTGAATTCTAAGAAATCTTCACAATTAGTATCCTTGAATCTATGTGTGATTTATCAATCAATGCTCCTCAGAATGATGATTCCATGAGGTTTCACTCATTTTCAATTAACCATTTATAGAATAATATAATTAAGTGATGAACATCCCCATCAAAATGATAGAAACAGGCACACAACTCTTTGAATATTTACCAATATTTAGAAATGGTAGAAATAATTTATTGTGTGATGGTATACATTTCATTCTTCATTATGGTGATTCAGGATAGTAGAAATGAAATCTACATGAAACTTATTTGGAGATCATCCCAGTTGCCGATATATCTAGGTTATATGGTCAAGAACTATCCTTTAGTATCTCCCTCCAGTGAAATGCGGAATTCCCTCCACTAGACGTGTTCCGCCACTACTCAACTTGGCCTGAAGCATGAAAAAAAATATTTGAACATCTATATGAGCTAGTTCAGGTCTTCTCCTGTAAGGACATGAAACTTTGGTAACATTGTAATCATATTGAGTCAAAACTCAAAATCATTTTTTGTATAGGATTGGTCAATGGATTTTTTTATTAGAAAATCGTGGTGGAGAAAGGTCCCATAATCCCTGATATGGGTTCATTTGGATGTCTATTAGTTTTTAGTGACATCTCAATGTTTCACTTGAGTGCTTTTTTCATAATTTTTAAAAGTGGGTTTTATGACGAAGATCTATATGCCTACCCAAATGTTACCTCTCAATCTTAAAGTTAGGATCTATGATTTCTTAATTAGATGTCCTAGTCATGCATTTTGGGGGTTTTATTTAACACATACACTGTGTAAAAAATTACATGTTTTGATACCTCCTAGATGTATGGTGTGGAAAAAGATTATTGTTTCTCCCAAAGGATGTTGAAGTAGTAAAGTCCTATGACATCTACCAGAAGTAGGGTTTTATACCAAAATGACCTGAAAAAAATGTAAATTAATGAATAATAATTAAATATATAGGTAGTAAGGAACATAGTCTATGAATATTAAATTAAATATATGTGACTTCATTTTAGTTTTGTAATCCCTTCTGTAATACTATCATGGCCTTTTTAGATTAATTGTTTTTATTAATTACTTTAATGAATATATTGAAAATCATTTATTCATATCCAACCTTGATTAAATTTTAATGATATTAATAGTTATACTCCAAATTTCCTTGGTTGGTTTATCATCCTTCCAATGTTTGAAAGGAATATTGGGTCTCCCCTAGATCACCTCTGATATTTTAAATCAGTAATTGAGTTCCATAAGTGATTGTATTATCCAAAAATGTCTTCCCTATATGTTTAGAAATAAAAAAATACATCTCTTAATGACACTAGATAACCCAATCGATGTGACTAAATACTAAGAGGAGGTAGAATATTTTATTTAATCAAAGAAATTTTAGAATTTCTTGATTCGAACCAAAAATAAAACTATATCCCATTAATATTATGATATCATAAAAAGAATATAATTTCATAAACCGAAAGAGGAAGAAGAATTTGATAAAAGTTTGAGTCCAACATTACAATAGGTCATCCTCCCACCCAATCATTGAAAGGGTCTACCCTCCATTAAAATATCAATAATGTGTGTATATGGGAAATAATACATGCAAGAAGTGGAAAACAATTATATTAGTGAATAAAATTTATCCTATAGTTGTAATGGGTGTCCTCTCCTTTGGACAATCCACACCATTAATTAGTGGGTTTACACTTCCTTTTATATAAAATTAGGACTGCCTTCAATAAAATTAAAATCACCCATGTGTTAGCAAGATATGAATGTATGTATTTTATTTAAAAATCCCTCGAGGCCCATGTATTGTGTTTTGGAAACCCTTGAATCATTCAGATATTGAATATTGCATTGTTTACAATGATCCATGGGGGTAATCTCTTCTAGGGATTCATGCGAGTTTCAAGGAAATAGTGATGGGGAAATCAATGTGGAAGTGTAAGTAGAACGTTTCTGTTATTTGACATGGCCCGTTTGGTAGTATCCTCATCGAGCCTTCACAGTGGTCAGATGAGTCGAAATAAACATCATGGTGGTTAAATGATTGGTATGAGTTAATTGGCTCTATTAGGGCTGCAATTTTTCTTCGATAGAGTTCCAACCTGTAGAACACAACATTAATGATTCCATTATGTACACCAAATGGTCATTCATGAGAGATTATCTCCTTATGAGAATCACATTTTCCAACCTTGTTGCTAGAAGATAAAACAAATAGAAGGTCAGGACCATACTAGCATCTTCCCTAAAGGTCCTCCCCAGGGCACACACTCCTGGGATTTTCCCTATAGTTTTACATCAAGTTCTGATGGTAGTCTTTACCATTGTGGTATGCATTATGAAGGTCCTACCCAAAATTATATGTCATTTCAAAAAAAAGGTCCTCTCCTATATGATGTCAATGCTAAATTTCCTCCCTAGGGTACATGCTACATAAATTCTCCCTATAGTTGGACATCATGTTTTGACTGTAGTCCTCACTATTATGGAATTCTCATTGAAGGTCCTCCCCTCCTCTAAATTAACATTTTTATTCAAAAAACACTTTTGTTTAATAAAGTGAGAATAAATAGGGTAAAAACAGGTGCATGAGACCCTATGGAATCCTTAAATTACAACATCTATATATTGGAAGCATCCCCCATATATTAATTCCAAGAATGTTCAGTTACCTTTTTATCGGAATCATCTCAGATTTTATCTTCATATTTTTAGATAAATTTGGTCCATGTCTGTATAAACTCTTCCTCGGTTATCTTTTTGTCATTGAAGCCTCTGGTAATGATTAGGATTTTCTTGATGATCTAGTTATCTTACTATTTGTTAGTGTCGACAAAAATTGGTTTACCATTCTACCTTTATACATCCTCTTTGGATGCATTAAATTACAATACATTCTCATGCATTTTTTTCCTCAGTTGAAGGTCATCCACTAGTGATATATAATTTGCATATGAAGTTCCTCCCATTACAAAGTTAAATAAGAGAAATCCCTCATACATTGAGGTGCTTGGGAAAGACATTTTTGAACATGTTTGAAATATTATCAAGAATAAGAACCATCCTTTATCAATCATGTGATATCCCACGAAAATGATCATCCTCCAAGTTGCTCCAAGACCATTCACATACCAACGAGACCCACACTAGCCTTGCTAACTGAGAAGAATTAGTAAAGAATAATTTAATTTGTTAATATCATTTAAAAGATTCACTGTTAGAAAACCAAAAGAATATGTAACTCCTGATAAGAAAATTTTCCATTGATGATATACTTATTATTTTTTGGCCCTCAACTGATTCTCAATTTTACATTCTAGAGGCATTTTTATGAGATTGCACACAAAATATCCATCTGAATATCTGAATAAATCATTTCCAATTAAATGAAAATTTTATTCCTTATGATTGGTATGTAATCCATGTCAAAATAATGAGAGTTATTTTTCATAAAATTGACTTTAAATCCCACACATCTATGTAGATACCACAATTGGAGAAGTGATGAAAAGATATTCATTCAGAATGTTTCAATGTGTTATGTAGATGCAATGTATAGTTTGAGATATCCCTACATTTGTTTATATCTGGGGGTGGGGGAACAAACATATTTATATTTAACCATACAACCCATTTAGAAAACCCCACTATAAATGGAATCATGTTATATAAATATTACAAGGTGTCTATCTGAAATATCCACAACTCATGAAAGGTTTCATGATAAATACGAATGGACATTAAAAAATCTTCAAAATCATTAGTAAAAATAAAGATAAATCCATAGAAAAACAACGGATCTATACAACTAAGAAAATTAAAAATACATCCCACTTATGGGAATCCTATCATCAAGAACTATGACTTTCTTCAATATAAGATAGTTCCTGAGCATATCTAGAATCGTATCTGACTCACTCTTGAAAAAGGATGCATGAGATGAAGAGAGTGGTGACAGTAGTAATAGTTTCTGCAGCACAACATTAGACCAATACAATTTATATGGGGTTAGTTTTACAAGAAATTCATCTATAAGAACAAAAAAGTTAGAATGATTCACCATAACAAGAGAATAAGAGAAACACTAGCCTCTATGTATGGTGGAATTTTTAGCTCAACTACCCCCTCAATGGAAATTTATATTCTCTAATTTAGGGATGAAAAAATAGATATGTTTCTTATTCCATCATATCTCGTGTCCCATTTCCCATATAAGGGATGAAAATGACCCGGAAATATAGATATTCGCTCCATGTCACCCTTCACGAAGAAACTCAAACATGATCCCCGAACGAGAGGGAGAGGTCTAGTGGACTATGAAAAAAACTCATATCAATCCATCACAAGTATGAATCACATTATTCATTACACATTGGTTAACCTCACAGACATAAATCTTGAAAACAACACTAAAAAAATAGAAGATCATGAAGAGGAAAAGTTAATATGGGATACAGTTCACATCAGGAAGGAAGAATAATGAAGGCGTGTGTACTGAAAACTAGATAATATCATAGAATATGGGTTATCCTGTAATCAATCCCATTCTACTTCATGTGTGGTCCTCTAATAGAATATACAATAAAATAAATATCATATAAGACCCACCTTCAATCAATGAGAACAATTTCTCTATGCTCAAATAATGATTCTCTTGGAAGGAGGATGAAATGGAAGACTTTTGGTGGATAAACTCTATGTTTCATTGAGGTATATTACTTATCAAATATTCTTCATAGAAAGGTATTTATTGTAAACTTCTAGTACACGTAACTCCTCCACTAGAGTTCATCATAGAAATTGAAGCAAGGTCATAAACCCTGCATAACATAGAATCTGGTACATTATTCCACCTATAATTGATAATCGATTTATATCAAGATGTTTTTCTACTAAGAAGACAAAAAAAATAGGTTCCTGAAAATCCTCAAATGATTTCTTCGGCTATATATATTACATAAATAATGACATACCAAAGGTCAAATTGTTCCCATTATTTCACATATCCTATATCAAAGTCAAAAGAACACTCATCAAGGGAATTTCGAGAACACCGAGTCATTGGTAACATGATTTAATGCCATGGAAGAGTGACATACACCAATGAATATAGAATAAAAACTCTACCCTCAGTGAGTGAGTGACACCCCACAAACTCCAAATTTCACTATCACTTGGTTCTTGGAATTTAACGGCTCCTATTACTTAGAATAACAACATATTCACTATTCATACCATTGTGATCCCCTGATAGGATCTTTGGAAGAAACAATAAGTATCGAAACTCATATTCTTTGTATTAACCATGAAAATTCCATCCCTATTATGGTAAATGAGTTTTCAAAATCATTCGATCATGGGATTGGATGTCCTATATCACCAGTTCCTCTTCCATTTCATCTCAATGTTGCATAAGATAAAATTCATTGACCTATCAAACTGAAAATAGTGATAGAATGTGAGATTCTGTGATTTCACAACCATATAGAAACGGATGACCTTCTCCTAGAATCAAATGATTCCCTAGGAGGATATGATAACTTTATTGATTGATAACCTTTATGAGGATCTATGAACTCCATACATCTTGGTGAAATATACATGTTTTGTCTTAGTATTTCGATTCCATTAATCAAAGAATAGAAGACTTCATACAATGGACTAATCACCATTGTTAGAAAATTTATCCAGTCCAAGGGTAAATAATAGGAAATTTCTTAGAGTCATCGATCTCACATAATCAAATCCCATGCCCAATCGAGCTCACAATTCTTTAGCATATCATGCAACACCCCTGGGCATTAACATAAACCACTGAATCGACAAGGGAAGTATAGGGGACCTATGAGAAATCAACTCTAGGAATAAATTAAATAATACTCATTCTATGATGATAATGTTTTTGGATATTTTATAGATATGATGGACTATGATTAAATCATTCTAAGAGAGATAAATAGAATCAGTTAGGTTTGTATCGACATCCAGTCAGATTATTCCATCTTTCACTAAATACAAGGACACTCCATTTATGAATGCTTCTTATTCAATGTCCACATACCAGATTTGATAGATTCTAGGCACATAAAGCTGTGAAAGCTTCCAGCGTAAGTAGAGTTTGTTTCCGTAACATCCCTTAAGGAAAGAGGTGAGTGGAAAAAATATTTTATCAAAAGGTAATAGAAGTTTGATAGTTGGATGAAACAAAATACAATAAACAAAGATCATGGTATTATATAATAATTGCTAAAACAAAAAACAATTCTCCCATCCACATCCTCTACAACACAGCCAACATCATTGGAAGCATGGACCAATAAAAAAGATCCTTTTGAAAAATTATCCTTAATTTAATGACAGAGAGAAAGTGTAGGGGTGAAATTGTAACAATTTTGACGTTTTATTTAATAATCTCATATTGTATTCCATCATATCTGAAACAACGAGCACTACCCCACAAAATAGAATTACTGAAAATTGTTATTTCGGTAGAGTCGACATCAAAAGAAGAGTTTATTTATGGTCATATTAATGTAATTATTTTAATAGAACCCTTCTATGATGATGCGTTTAATTATGAACCCGAGTTCATGGCATCTGATCGGGGAATTGGAGGAAGATGTCATAAGTGATAAGGTTATTGAGGGTGGAACATCTACTAAAGAATCCATATATCTAATTTTTTCCAAACTCAGACCACAAATGTTGTAGAAACTCATGGAAGATCCCTTCAGTTGGTCTGTGGGGAATGTGAAAATCCCCATAAACCTTCATAAATCCACTACAAACCAATCACTATGGAATATCAATTAGGAAAAGAATATATGTTAGATCGACCTCGGTGAGGAGGTAGAACTACCCATCCTATCCCACTAAGTAGAAGAGCACCTCCAGATCCAATCTCAGGGGACGATCCACCTATGTCGAAAACTCAATCCCTTAATGTGCGAGTGAAAGGGCATCCACATATTAGGAAGTCTTATCCCTTATTCCATATGAATGAAATTATTAAACAACTAGAAATGGTACCTGAAAAAATCTCGATCTCGAATTCCCAATGTTTTTCAAAATACCTTATTGAAGCACTCATATAATATTTTCAAAGTCCCAAGGAGTTTGAAGACAAAGTGTATGCAATAGAGGTTAATTTTTTAGAGAAAAATTTTGTAGAACACCACATATTTATCTTCTACACAAATGAAGATGATGAAATAATTATATAGGGGATCATTAGACCCGTTAATGATTCCAGTAGGATAAATAATGTTTATGTTTGAAAATTTTTCATTTTAAATGCTTATAGAATTAATTTAACTCCAGTAAAAACTTATCAATGGATGGGTAATGATGAAAATAACCAATCAGTTTTATTTTTAACACTACAAGGCAATGTACAAAATTCAACAGAATTAATTAGGAAAATCTAGCTCAAGGATCAGTTCATAGAATTTATAGAAGAATCTGAATTTATGGTGGTTAAGTATAACATATCCCTCAACTTCTTAATAGGAAGTATACAGTTTCATCAACATGTACCAATCCCCAAATCGTAAAATCAATACACAAAATACTACATTAATTGGAAAATTGGTACATTGCATGCAGATAAGGCCCCATTCAAATCCTACAAGTCACATTATATCAATGTAGGATTCTATAAGGGGAATGTAAAATGGACCATAAATGATGGATTCGATTTGTTCACCCCCTCAAATAGTCTATAAATGATCATAGATGACCCCTTCAGAGAGCATAGCAAACATATACCTACCTATCAACCATATTGATCATATGAGTCCAAATTTAGGTTTATGTTCAAAAATCATCATGATTTCAGTCATCGACCCCGATTTCAATGGTGTGGAAATGTTTTTTTGACACACCATACTATGGTGAAATACAAGATGAAAGTATATATAGTTACTCCCTAGAGCTCTAGAAAATCTCTACCACATCAATTTAAGATGAAGAGTACATCTTTTCACTCAAAGATGATTATTAAAATCTTATTTTCCTATCTCCATCCCCTATAAGGATTTGATGGAACCCTTGCTATTAGTTGGGTCATAGGAAATCATTTCATCATTCAAATATCACATTATTGAATCCTCTCCAAACTCTCGAAAAATCATCACATTAATTTCTTTCACATCAGAAAATGGAAAAGAATATAGTGAGGAGGATGAAAAGGAGTCTGAGGACCTTAGTTGTGAAACTCTAGCATTTCTGTAGGGTGTATCTACTACAAATGATGAGATCAAAAAAATAAATATGGGAACAAAAGAAGACCCAAAACCCATTTTGGTTTGTGTGTTCATTTCATCTAATGGGAAAGAGGTAGAAAACTTATTTCTAAGGAAATATCGAGGTTTATTAACCTTGAACAAAATTAAAATTCTCATTCTCATTCCTAAAGAGTCTACACACCACCTGGTCCATCGATAAAACAATTGGGGCTATATAAACCCTCCAAGAGGATGCACCTAACAATTGTTCCCATGATAAAGGCTGAAGGAAGTATGATCCCTAGATCCAACATCATTTGGGATTTCAAAATACCATATAGCATGCCAATATCATCCCTAACTATAAGAATAATGGTAAAGTAATTGTTTTCCTTGATTCCACTAATCAAAACCTGAACATATCAAAAAATTATGTCAATCTCAATCAAAGATATACTAATCAAGGAAACATTTGATATAAGGATATCTACTTTTTGAATTGTTATTCTTAATATAATTAGATATGTATGGACTATGAAGATGAAGAATACACTACCATCAGGGCCCCCATTGATGATTTTTCTATCGGTTAAAGTCCACTGGCTTGAATAATGTCAGTGCTACATAACAATGATCCATTCATCACAACATCAAACCCTAATTGGGAATTTTTTTTCAAAGTATATATTGATGACTTGGTCGCTAAATATCAATGACCCTATGACCACCTGTATGATTTTGAAACACTATTAAACAACTTTTGGCATCACATCCTGAAATCGAACCCCTTGAAATGTTTCTTCAGAATTAACTTAGTGAAATTTCTCAGCTTCGTCACACACAACCACAGAATAAATGTACACCCATAGAAGACAAAGGATATACATGGAATTTCTCTTCCTCAAAACCTCATAAAATTTATTGGAATTAAATAACACCTAACCTATATCTGGATCTTCATATCCATCCTTGCTAGAATTTTTTTACCTTCCCCATGTTCATGAAAATGGGGTTACACATCAGTGAACTATTTATTGAAATTAATAATTAAAAATTATCAAGAAATATTTAATTAAAATATCAGGGATGATGTGGTCAGTGGATGGATGACCACTTATTCTCTATGTTTTGGACTTAAAGTGATCTTTGGGTGCCATCATCACATAAAAGGATGGCATTGGTAGCTAAAATGACAATTATTATCTCAGTCAAACAATGATAGTCATTGATACTTGTTATTATAATATATAGAATATACGTATAGTTATAATCATGGTAGTCCAAAATCATTGGAATTATTTTTAGCATCATGATGTATGTCTCATATCACATAGAGACCTGCTTAAAAACAACCATAGTCATTTGATATTGACTAGACATTTTTCATGGTGGGCAGTCATTCTATTGAAATTTGACATTCCATTTGATCCTAAAAAATAAATAAAATTATTGGAATTTGTAAATTTTCTAAAAGAGCTCCCCTAAGTAGAATTTTATTCATTGTACACTGAACTACATGATGAATAGGTCGTCTCTATTCAATAGGTCCCCATAGATTGCGGGGTATGTATTTTGATGGGGTATCTAGAAGCCTCAAACGATTTAGGACGGAAGACCCCAAACTCAAATAAGTAGGTTTGGGAGTCCGTCTTGTATCTCTAGCAATGTCACTCCCACCATAGTACTTCATACTGTCAAAGGAGAGCATCATCAATGAACAAAATATCAACCTCTCATTGCAAGACTATGGATGGAACATCAAGTAAAATTCATTCACTTGAAGATAATAGTTTATTTATAACTAATCATTAAGTACTATAACATTTAATATACTATGAAAACATAAGATATAATTACCATTATTAACCAGATCTATTGATTAATGGTAGAATTACCTAGAGAGGCGAAATTTGACTCATGTCCCACGATAACAAAATTCCAAAGTCGATGCCCTAGAAAATGCATCCATATATCTAGTTGATCACGAGGCGGTGAAATTGTAATTATTTTTGTTCATTGTCGAAAGGTGTCACAATTTGTTCAATCCATCATTGAGGATATTTATGAGATTATTAACATACTTTAACCATACTACCATACCAACGGCTGGATGACATCGATTGTGAAATTCCTTCAAAATGGATACCTCTCATAGACATAGTCCCAAGAGATAAAATAGGAATATGAGAAATTATCTATTCTCTCGATGGTGGAAAACCCCAAAAATAATTAATCTATTAGTAGAGCCTTGATGGGGTCCTTCTTAGGTTCATCGAGGGTGAAGATACCACCTAGGTCATGAAGGATGTGTACATTTTATCCTATGGATCACACCTTTCAGGACTCAAGAATTACCACCACATATAAAGACTTGGGTACTAATGCACCTCTATAATGTTTTAATGCACTAAATTCCACAAATAGTAAAAATATTTCTAGGTGTATGAAAACTTCAATAAACAACACCTTGAGTTTCTACACACATATGAGTACTCCTGTCCATTTTCTATATGAGGAATTGACATAGTAAGACCATATTCACCTGACACATACAACAATTCAAGTAAATTTTTATTGTAATCTAACTCTTGTCTATCTGGATCGAAGCTATACCCCTCAATGAATTTGGGGAAACAAACACTTTATTATTCATGATACCCAACAACATCACCATATTTGTTTTCTGTCATTAAATAATTATAGATAATGGAACTTAATTTGTCTTTTATAAATTGTTGTAGTTATATTAGGAGTGTGACGTCATGTCCAGTCAATAGTCCCACAAAAATGTCATGGTTAACGAAAATATAGATTACTTCAAAAAGGACCTATAAAATATACTCCATAAGTTGGTAACTAAGGATAAAAATTCTTGTTTAGTTACAGTTATACATGCCAAGTGGGATTACCAGAACATGACCAACACTGCCACAAAAGAGACCCTATACCCATCAGTGAATGTGATAGAGATGGTCTCGTCCATTGAATTTAAATTACCTACACTTTGTGTGCCCCTTTATGATCAATTATACATATATCATAAGTCTGTGATTTAGATGGCTGAATTGGAGGGACTGGATGAGAAATGATTGCATATCACGAATCACGTAGAAGTCCATCCATACAAGATAAAATGATCAATTAAAAAATGATTTCCTCCAATAATTCTATTAAGGAGAGATGGTGTTGGTCCTCATGACTCCGGTGATAGAATGAAAAAAACTTTGATGTTTGAAATGAACTTGGAGGGACCTTACACCATTAATAACGTTTAACCTAATGAATATTATTCCTTAATTTCAATGGGTGGACAACTCACCAAGTCTCCCACCTATGTATGGTTCCTGAAGAAGAATTTCAAGTAATCAAGTGATATAATCATCATGACTGTATGATAATAAATATCATGGAACCATCATCCTATGCACCTGATTAAAAACTGTATATAAATTTTCAATACGTTATGAAATTAAACTATATATACAAGTATAAGAATCTTATCAGAAAACTATGTGCATGATTTTTGGGAAACATTTGTATGAAAATATACCACCTAGACCCTCACTGACAGTGGGATTTATATGCCACCACATCAAGAAAATATCTTATAGATTTATCAGCCCATTGAAAATAATCTATACCCTTAAATAAATGGTTATTCTCCTGATCGCATGATATTAAACTAAATGAAAATAATTGTTTCAATTTTATATTATCAACATATGAGGATTATATATGGAGAGAGAATGAAAAAATTCCACTATCCACTATGTGATAATATGATCCATGTAGGGAATCCCTCTTTCAAGAATTATGTGTATCTTCATTCCTATCCACATAGTATATGTAGTGACACCAGGATTTTACAGCATAGTCCATCCACCCCCAAAGAAATAGTTACAAATTATCCTCTCTATACATATGGGACATTTATATATAGACAGACTTTAATAAAGATTAATATTTGGCTTCATTACTATATTATTAGATATGTAGATATTTCAAGAACCTATATTACATCCCCGAATAAGGTGTAACTAAATCGGTGCCCCGAGTCTGGTCGTCACATGACCTCAAGCATGCCACCTCATATACCGAAGGTTTTCGACTATCATCACGGATCTAAATTAATTTTGTGGGGAGACTATACCCTCCTCACCAGACTAATCTATATAGGAATAAAATATAAATAGTGGAATCAATACGAAACAACCAATAGCAAACATATCCATTCATCTCTCAAACATGGATGAAAATAAAAGCATTACTAAATATAACAACCCTTCACTTTATTTCACACATAAATATAAATTATTACAGAAATTACTCACTTAATTCATCATAAAAGATCAATATGTCTATTGTATTTGGTTTTTAGGAACATTACATAACAACTTAAAACATGAAATACACATCATTATAGAAAACAACTTTTATATAACCACACACATTCCTTTGTACTTAGCATTCCATGGGATAACCTGAGGACAAGCATAAGAAAAAAGTGAGCTATAAAGCCAAGTAAAGAAGTAAACAATGAATAACATGATAAATAATGAACATGTTAGGAAATAGGCATATCAATAGAGCATAGTAGAAACATGAACATAATGGCGTGATATAGTAGGATTGTCATAACATGGAAATATGGAATCAACATTTATCATGTCATTAGCTCGATCCAAGGATCATTTCACATGGATCATGTGTAAACCCTAATTGCACATGAATTATCATAAGTGAACCCTCATTTAACTTGATGTATTAGGATTCTAATATATACCCAATGAATTGCTATCAGGGAACACCCTTCTTAATCATTTCATTTCAGGCATCAGTGTGCCACATGGATCATATAAAATGGATTCATTAAGCATAATCAATTATTACATGATAAATGAATGTGGAATTCATAAATGAAACTATATAATAATAGAATATAATTTCTTGAATGAAAATGAGGAGAGAGAAATCCCTTACAGAATTTCAGTATGGAAACAGGTGTACATGGGAGGAATTAATGAGATAGAAAGTGATCTATAATCATTCAAATATAATTAGGGATGTTTGGGGGAGGTTAGAAATCCTAAAAAAACATTTATAATTAAAAATAAAAGGGTATTACATCATAATGAAATATGGTCAAAAATGAGAGAGGAATAATCACCTACAAGGAAGCGTGATACCAAAGGATTGAAAGGGTCTTGAGAGAAGTTCCTTGGGGTCATGGGGAACCTTGGGTGGATTTTAGAGAGATAAGAGGATGCTAGGGACATTATTAAAGTGTTTTTAGTGAAGGTATGTGGTATCCTCAGAGAGGTTATATTGGAAAAATGATGGAATTGTTTATTATTTAGGTTTTGGACACCACACATTAAAGTAATCAAAAACCACAAACTAACTCTTGGTTTTTACGCATGGATTTTTCCAAACGGTAGTGTAAAACATTATTTCATGTGGCCAATGGCTGAAATTATTAAAATATTATTCTTTCTGATATAGAGGTCAGTCACACTCCCAATAAAATCATTCTAAAATTATAAAATGTTTTCTAAGACATGGAAGTTCTACTAAGGCTTTCTAAAATAAATAAAACAAACCAAAAATCACATTATTTTGAAGGTAAAACATATATTGTCTAAAAATCCATTTTAATGTATTTTATTACATCACTATTTGGTCACTATGATCTCATATAACACAATATATATTTAAATAGTATTAAATTTTTACCCAAAAATTCGTTTGTCATATAAAATTAAAAAAATTACCTTTGGACAACATTGACTTCTAGATTCCAAAAATAATATTGATTTTATCTAAATAATTTTCTTAATATTTTCATTTTTACTTTTAAAATAAAAACCAATATTTATTGAAATTTCATGGGTTTTGAAAAAAAAAACAGTTTCCAACCATTAATTACAATTAAAATTATATTCATAAAATTTATAAGATCATTCTTATTTAATAAAAATTAATTCAGTAATAATAATATTTTATTAAAATAATATTTTATTACAAATATCCATTAATTAATCAAAATTTATTTCATAATTGAATTTGAATATTAACTAAAAAAATACGCGTGATTTAAAAATCATTTACAAAGTAAAAATTATAAAATGAATGTATATACATTCTAGAAAACTAAATAACATAATATTAGTGCAAGGGTCTAGTTAAATAACCCCTCATAACATCTGCATATGACCTAATGGTATGGTTTGCGATGGTGATAGACTCTTAGGGATGCTCAAATAACATTTCCCAGGTGGTATTCTCTATCAACTTCCACTTCTACCATTGGTGGTTTCGTTCATGCTTAACATATAGATGCACATCTTGGGCTTGGATAAGAGAAAATCCTAATGATTATTCCTCCTTTCTGAGCTCAGACAGGTTGAATTCATATGGATTAATTCTACAGTATTAGGCCATCACTTCATTTGTCTGACAAAGTCAGATTTTTTGAATCCCTATATTCATACTAATCATATGATCCTAATTCAAAGACTATATTAGAAACGGTAACAATTATTAATGGTATTTTAAAATTCAAAAACATAAAACCAAGGAAGTGCATATGTTTTCTATTACAATTTTACATAAAATTAAATTTAAATAGATCAAGATGAATTTTTGGTTCGTTGAAAACTACCCCCCTTCATAAATTAGTCTCTTCAAATTTACTTTTCCGACTCTAAAATATATGTGGGTAACTATACATAATCACATCCTATAAATCCCACTTTGCCTCTTCAAACTTTTGGTTTTTCCAAAATACATTGATGAGGGGCATTGTCTTATTTGTAGAACTTTTCCCATGTGATCTAAGATCATCACCTGCCTCTCTTCATATGAGAGGTTATTATTCAATAGTACCACCTCTAGATTGTGTACATGTTATGGGTCAGGTATGTACTTCCTCAAAAGTGATACATGGAATATATAATGTACTTGAGAAAGGTTCGGTGGGTGTTCTAATTGATAAGAAACTACTCCAACGAGATCAAGGATCTTAAAAGGGAAAATGTAACTCGGAATAAGATTTCCATTCTTTCCAGATTTAATAACTCTCTTCCATAGTGATAGGCATAGGAATACTAGCTCTCCAACATCAAACTCTGTGTCTCATCATTGATTATCAGCATAACTCTTTTGTTTACTCTAAGTAGATTTAATGTGATGCTAGATGGTCTTAACCTTCTCTACCATTTCTTCGACCATTTCTGGACCAATGAGTTTTCACTTACCAACATCATCCCAATATGCGAGTGGTCTTCATCTCTTCCCATAAATGGTCTTCATAAGGATCCATTTGGATTCTTGAGTGGGAACTATTATTGTTAGAGAACTCGTCCAAAGGAAGATGTGGATCCCATATACGATTGAATTCCATTGATCATGTCCTAAACATGTACTCAATTGTTTGGATAGTCATATTAGATTTTCCATTAGTTTGATGATGATAATTGGTACAGATGTTCATCTCAGTATTCAGAGCATGTTGAAGAATCTTCTAGAACAGAGAGGTGGATCTTGGATCTTGAAAGAATAGAATATATAGTGGTAATCCATGAAGCCTTACCACCGATCTGATATGTATATTTGTTCCAGTTTATCCAATTAAAAATCCTATTTAATTCCAATGAAGTGTGATTTCAATATAAGACTATCCACAATAACCCAGATATTATTGGTTCCATTTGATTTCATAGGATGTATAACGATAAAGTTCATGGTGATATTCTCCCATTTCCATGATGTTTTGGGTAATGGATTCATCAACCCCTTATACTTCCGCCTTTCAACCTTCACTTGCTAACATACCAAGAAAATGGATGTATACTAAGAGGTATCCTTATTCATTTTATCCAACCAATAGTGATCTCAGGAATCTCAATACATCATTGGGTTTCCTAGGTGAATGGTGAAATTAAAACTATGTTCATCACCCAAAAGTTAATTATTTAACTCCAAATTTAATGGAACACATATTCTTATCCAAAATATCAATATCCTTACTTCCTTAAAATTGAACTCGATGAATTTACCTATTCTATAAAGTTTTCACATTCTTCTAAATTCTCACAACATACTTCTAAGAATCCTTTAACCTTTCCAAAAGAGAAGGTTGAGAATTCATTTGTGAAAGGATTGATGTTGATCCCTTAGTTATGATTCCCATGTCTATCTTCATCAAACCTAAGAATATTGGATCATTTTCAATTCTCATCAATGATAGAATCGATGGGTCCTTTCTACATAGTGCATCATCCACATTTTTTTATTTTCCTAGAGTGGTAATGGATTGAGATGTCATAGTATTTGATCAGCTATAACCATAAATGATGGCTCTTGTTCACATCCTTCTGTGTGAATATATAAATGAGGATTTTTTATACTATTTCTTCTAGAAATGGGGATGGACTTGTTTATTTACGGTTCAAACAATCAAATCGGTTTCTAAAGGGTTTATTCATAGAACCGGATACATCCAATGATTCTATATCTATTTGGTCTTACTTTCTAATGATAGGTGCACATTAGTAGTGAACTGATGAGGCTTAATAATTAGCATCAGTCGAGGGGATGGGATTTCTGACTAATCACACCTTTTATATGGGGGAATTATTGTCTACTCTGGGACTCTCTTATATATTTATGTTATGTCCATAAATCATTATTAATTTACCAAGCATGATAATGAAATTTTCCTTTAGATTTAGCAATCAATGATTCATAGGTATAGGATTTAGAGAATCATTTATATGTATTTGAGGTTCTTCATTGATAAAGAATCATTTGTATTTATTAGAGATTATAATTTAATGGTATCCTTAAACATATTATATAGAAATCTCTTGGACATTATGATAACCATACTGGTTTTAAAGCCACTTAGTGGGGCACTTGAGGTTTATTATCGTTCATAAAGACATGGATTATGTCAGAGTTGGGATTGTACCAGCAGATGGGTTACCTACGTATCCTCATTAAAGGAGGAATCATAACCCACGTAGTTCGATAGGAAGGATATAGTTTAACGTAAAATGAGATAGAAAATAATTAATTAAAGATGGTCATGAACCATAGAAATGCTTCCTACGTACTCTAATTTCAAGGCAGAGATCAAAGTACAGATAGTTTAGGTGAGGAAGTATGAGGTTTATGCATGATTAATGGCCCAAATAGAGATGTCATAATTACTTTTACACTCTATGATCATGTGAGAAATGCTCGATGTGAGAAACAAGAGGTATCAGTAAAAATGACGATTGTGCCACGAAAGATAAAATCATAAGAAATGATTTAGGGAATACATATGTATGACTACCCCAAAGTAGGGTCCATAAAGGTATTTTTACTTTATAAAGATTTTGTATTTTAACCCAGGACTTACTCTTGAAAAGTAATCCCAAATTAAGAGGGACATATGATTGGGTATATTCCTGAGAGGAGGCCCAAAATCAAAAGAAATTAAGACTAGGGCTTACTCCTGAGGAGGATGCCCAATTATGGGAAATCATGATTGGGAATTATTCCTCAGAAGGAGGCCCATATTAAGAGGACTTGTAATTTGGGGCTTACTCTTGAGAAGGAGGCCCAATGAATTCTTCTCAGGTAAGGATTCCAGCAAAGGAATTATGCCACAAACGGCCTTGAAGACGGTTTTGAAGAATGTCTTTGAAGAGGAGAGGTGGATTTGAAGAAAATATGTGACTAGTAAAGAGGTGTGCAAGTATTCTTCTGAAACAAAAGTACTAGTCGTGCAAGTATACATGCATGATATGAGTCACCTTGGGCGACAAAGAATCCATAGGGTAATACTTGGGCGACATTTAACTCAAGCCCTTAGTATCATCCCTGGAGGCTTCCAGAGGGATGGCGCACAAGTTCCATTGAGAGAAATGGTCTGCGCACAAGTGTCTTCGCTTCTCTTAAAGAATAGACACAAAGGTTCACAAGTAATTATGAGTTCTAATACGTATTCCTTATTATTCCTATTTATAGTTTCCATTCATGGTAAAGAATAAACATAGAAGTGTTCAAAAGACGTCAGGAAAAGACATAGGGTGACCAGATCTTGAATCTGAGTTCTAGAAGAACTCCTCCATAAAATGGGTGACCCACATGGGTTAGTTATAGGCCACTAATATCCTTGGGTGAAAAATTAAATAGGGCACACAAGTGACTTGAACTACCTATATGAGGCGCGCAAGTGACTCACACGACCAAAAGGAAACATGCACGACCCATGCTAAAAGGGTTTTTTGTTCATGATTTTGTCAATTTTTCCTGTTCTTCAAAGGATGACTCTCTTTTTTCTTAAGTTATTCCCCTTTTCCATTCATTAGACTCTGTGATCGAATGGAGTGTCCAAAAAAGTCCCCCCCTAAAAGTTGGATCTGAAAATGGAAAGTGGATTTGACTCTGAGGAAAACGAGAAAAAAGGTGTCGCGGTGCGCATGTAGTAGGTGTGCATGTATTGTTCTGGCGAACCGGTTCTAGCATGAAGGGTCGAAGGATCACCTATAAATATGGGAATCGTTTCGCATAAAGAATACATCATTCGAATGATTCTCATTTTAATCATGCCAATGTCTTGGTTTTTTGGTTGTCTGGGCTTCTGTTCGTTGCGTCATGCTTCCTCAGTCTGTATCTGACTTGCACGCCATTACTAGTGCGGTACAACTTTCGCAACTGTCTTAGACTATTTCTCCATGATTAGACTTGTGAGCCATAATGACTTAGCCATTTTTTCAGTTTCTTCACAAATTTTTTGAAAAACCAACTTACTTAAAAGTTTATTATTCAATCTTTGTGCAGATTCAATGACTCCCAAAAGAATTGGATCGGCTGATGAGTTAGCCAATAAGCAGATTGATGACATGATGAACATCATTGGCCATGATTACTATGATATCTGCGACCTCACTCTCCCAGATTTGGCCAAGTACGTATAGAAACATCATGTCCATTTACCACAAAGTATTTACTTGCCTTTATATGGCCATGGTAATCTGCATGGAGTCAACGTTCCATATGCAAGGAACTATATTCCTCATTCATTGTATATGATTTACACCAATTTCGCTTCAACAAAAGTCTCAGTTGCGGGATCATTTGTAAATTCTAGAATAGTGGAGAAGGAAATTATAATGCAACATAGCCCATGTGCTCCAGATCTGAAACCTCACAAGCCTGAGCTGTAGCCGCATTTATATCCCTCCATTTTATGATATTATTAGATGGATCAGTCCAAGGGATGGAAAAATAGCTCAGATTTTTTTCCCAGAAGTGGTGTGAAGTGGACTTGGATGTGGGAAAATTGGGTGTGACAAACCTGTGTAGAGTTTGTCGAGGATCTGAAAGGAGCTGCAATATATGAAGCCATCTAGGCTGGTCAGACATATGTCTATAGGAATGATAACTTTGTGCTAGAACTAATCAGTCGTTGGAGCCCAGAAACCAATTCATTCCATCTGACTCATAGAGAAGTAGGAATCAGTTTGTTGGATGTCTACAAGATCTCAAGGGCTCTAATTTGGGAGATATGTATGATGAATTCATCCCCTCCAAGGTGACATGGAATTATTTGGAGAAGACTCCAGCTTTGTCATGAGAATTATTGAAAATTTTCCACAACCTCAAGAATTCAAAGTCCACCGAAACACATTCTATAATGGATATTCATCTAGAGGAGTGGATGGTTTTTTTTCTTATCATGAAGAAGGAGAAGGGTCCCACTAGTACTCATCCTACTAGTTGGCCCAGAACAGAGAAGAGGGGTGATCTTGACACATTCTGGACAACCCTGGTGGCAAGAGAATTTGAAAAATGTGGTTATGAAGTGGACCAAATAATTCTAGAGAAGACCCGTCTGGCGGGCTTCTTATATTTTTGAATCAGTGTTTATCTTCTTCCAATTAGGGATTCTAAGGGAGGCTTCAGGCCAGGGACCTTCATTGTTGCAACCAAGTTGGATGAGAGGAAAATGGTTGGGTTGGCCACCATAATTTTGGTGAATATTCATAGGATCTTACTCCTTGTCTATATGGGTAAGACTCCATTGAGAATAGTGGGACTATTCCATGTTTTTTGGGGATGGATCACCACTCATTTCAAGACATATAATTTATAGAGCAGATTACAGGTTCCTGGATGTTCCTGCAGGACATCAGTGCATGCATATTCTGGAATTTTTCCATTGTCTATCAACTCCTCTGATCTGAAGGTGAGGCTGAGCATGTTCGGGTAATTTTATTTCCTTCCTTATGGAAACCCACCATCTAAGCGGTTTTTTGATGATGGAACAACTCTCCTAGAATTGAGGTCTTACATGCTGGCTGGTAGAGATGGTGTATTGGCCACCAGAATTGACAGAGAGATTATATGTGAGGCCTATGACCCATATAGATTGGCATGCCAATTCAAGTGTCTGTCGCAGATTGTTGTATCCCCTCCTGTGCATGTCAGGTCAGAGCAGCATCCAATGGTTTCCCGAGAACTATGGTTGCTGACAGCTATGGAGAAGACTGAGGCCATTTTTGATCTACCAGTTGCTTGAGCGGCGAGTCACTTGACTACAAGGTATGCCGAGAACTGGGTAGCATCAAACCCTGAAGGGGTACTAAATCATCTGGTTCCACAGGTGGGGATAAAAAATAGAATTATCAGGAATGAAACCCTTCATTTGGAAGGTGACTCTTCCTCAATAGGAACTGATTCACCGGTATCTTCACCCAATTATGATGTACCGGATTACTAGGATTGGAATGATGAGGCACGAAATGCATCAAAGCGGCCTCGTGTGAGATATAATCCTCCTGTAAGAGACAAGAGGCCTACTCCATCGACTCTTTGTAAGTTATTTCATTGAGGAAATTTAATCACCATTGTTTTATAGAGAAACAAGTTTCATTTTAGTTTCCTTTATATGTGATTGTAAGAGATGGGAAGAGGTTGTTGTCCATGATCGTAGGACCCTCTTCACGGTCTTCTGGTGCACATGCAGAATATTTACGACCAAAGTCTATCCCGACATGGTGGAGTTTATATTGCAGCGCTGAAATCACCTGGCTAGACTTATGCGAGGGGATACACATCCCTGTATTAGGGAATCTTCGGTCTTCTACTGATATCTGTTTTGAGGATCACCTCGATGAAGTGCAGGATTACATCATATAGTAGGAGATGCTCATATATGCCCATGATGATTCCATTCTTATCACCAAGCGGGTGAAGGAAATGATGAATCATGGCACCCCTAAGGGGATTGGTGCTTCCGTAGATGAGGAGTGGCACGATTACATGGCTCTTGAAGATGTAAGTCTCTTCCCTTATTTTCATTACAACTTGATTTCAATTAAAAATTTCGTACTGAAGGAAATTAATTTCCTTATCCTGCATCTTGTAAAGAAAATAACGGCTGAGGTATCTTCACCACAGTATAGCTCTGGTGGCACCGTTCTTGGAGCCCTTGAATCTCCTCATGAGTCGGGCGAGGTATCTCTAGGCCGGAAAGCCATGGATGAGGAGTTGGAAATGGATTTTCACTCTCTTATACCTATATTGGGAGGTGATGATGTCAACACACCCAAAAATTCAACGAAGAGAAGGAATCAAAGGATGAATTCCATAGATAAATTCTTCATCAGTAGTGATAGGTCTTTCAGATAGTCATGAATACTAACTCATCAAAAGAGTGCTCATATTTCTTGGGATTGCAGGGACTTCCTCAGTTTCCCCTTTGTGGGAGAGGACTGACCCTTCTCTAAGGACGATGAAGGGTGCTGGTGAACAGTCAAAAATTCATGCTGCCCTGGCTACTCCTGAAGAAGAGCCAACGTCTTGTCCCAGTACTACTCCAATTGTTGTTGCAAGGAGAGAAGAGCCTATATCTGTTAAATTAACAATACTTCATAGAAAGTTGAATGAAAAAATAAACTAGCTTCCATTTTGTGACACTTTAGGTTCAATACCTGCACATGAACATTTGGTGGCCCTGACAACTGACTCCGCATTTTTCTCTAAAGAAGCTATTCGGGGTTAGAGGTCGTAGGATGAGGGTCGCCAAAAAGACATATCAAATTCTCCCATGGGTGAGACTAACTAGGAATATGAGATATCACTAGATTAAATGATGAAACATTGTACATCTTTTGAAGAAATTTGAGATCATGTTAAATTACCATGTGTTTTAGAAGATTTTAGACGTGAGTGTTATCCTTCGTCCTGTTAAAAATTTCTTATTACATCTCTAACCATGATTAGTTGAAATGTGTAGTTCCGTATAAGAAATATGTTGACATGATGATGCCTGAAGGGGGTAGAGACAACCCTATTATTGCAGGGACACTAACTCAAGTGGAGCTTAACCCGGAAGAACTTTCTGAAATCCGTCCTGAAAATCTTGCTAAAGCAAGGAAAGATGGGAAGGATCCTTCTCATGTAGATGATCTGTTGTTGGTTAAGAGATAATAATATTTGTGGCTGTACTTAATTTTCAAGATAGCTAATCAAATTTTTTTATCCTTTTGAAATTAACCAAAGCATTCAATTGACTATGTAGGTCCATCAACTTCAGTGGCTAAATCCGGAGGGGAAGCCTCATACTCGGCCCCAACGGGAGTAGAATGTGAAGTACCAAGGTTCAGATGTGAAAGCGAAGAATATGGCACTTAGTTAAGTGCATTAATCCCGAACATTATTCCCCCATGTGGTAGTGATGCTAAATCAGACCCAGAGGTACAGAAGGCACTCCAATTCTCATGTCGCAAGGCATGGCAGAATATATAGAAGATCATATCCGATGTGCCTCTCGAAGAGCTGTCTTCAAAGATCCCTTGACTGCCATCCTTTTTCATCAAGTGAGGAAATGGACGTTTTGGATATCAAGAGATCCATTCCACGGTGAAACAAGTCATCTTATAGAGGGAGCAAGAGAAAAAGTACCATCAAGATCTGACCAGAGCCAGGATATTAACCAATATCAGTGAATTTGAGGCTGCGGTATCCCGAGATAAGGCTAATCATCCAACAATGTACAAGGAGATGAATCATATGTTCAAGGAGAAACTTGTCCAGTAGATCCAGCTTTTTCAATAGTTAGATGTTGTTATTGGGGAACTTTATCGGTGTAACAATTCATTGGAAGAAGTTCAAACAAAAGGTATGAAAACCATTGCAGATGGCCAGAGAGCACACCATCAAGATAAAATGTGTGAAGCTGGTCGAATGAATTAACTTTGTGTGGCTTCTTGTGAATTTTGGGATTCCATAAATATAATAAAGAGTTATGTTGAAATCCTCGGGTAATTTCATGAAAAATATAAGATAATATGATCTATGGATGCTCTTCTAATTTTGTGCATCAATGAAAAAGACATTTCACTTTCAATCATTTGTACCTGCATCCTCTTGCTAATTACTTATATTTTTTTTACCTAATCCAATGGACCTAGTAAACATTGATTAATTTTTTCTAGTATTATAAAAATAACCCTAAAAACTTTGAATGTTTTTGTTGTTCAATATTTCCTAAATCATAAAAAATGTACGTTTTGTGAGATGGGACATGAATTTTGTTCCGAGTTCCTTTTACCGATTCCCAATTTAATGAGTACCCTGTCTTTTGTTGGTAGTTTAAAGTCATGCATGTCAAACATAAAAAGTTTATTGTTTAAGGTCTAATATCATTGACCGAATTGGTTAAAATTGACTAAATTCATTGATAATTTATCTGAAAACATATTACCAAATTCATGTATGGGAGAAAACATGTAAACTATGACTTATGAAATTTTGAATCTGAGGAATGATATGAAAAAAGTGCTAAAAGTTATTAAGGAAGTATTTAATAAGAGTGATGCTACCACTATTTAACAAACCTATTTGGGGGGTGAATTATGTAGGGAAACTTAAGGGAAATGGATGCATAGTCAAATAATAGCATCTTTTGGATGATAGGTCTGTTATGTACACTACTTATGAAAATCCACCTAGGGGAACATGTTGCATAGTCAGGAAAAATAACTCTTAGAAATTTTACCTTTCTATTGCTAAAAGCCAGTGAATGTTAATGGAGATTCAAATTTTTAAAATCATAGAGTCTGTTGTATGGAGATAGGTACTTGAATATGGAGAGGATATTTTCCAATCATGATTGTCAACGAATTGGTTGAATTTTATTCCTGCGAAGGTCTGAACCAAACGTAGTAAAGGGAAAAATAAACCATTGATTTAAATACTTTTAGATCATGAAAAATTGTATGGGACAAATATGTTAAGGATGGATATTTTTTCGGATCCCTACATATTTTTGTTAAGACAAATATGGACTAAAGAGTTTTTTTGCTCATAAGAATGAAGTTACTAATATTTGAAAAACTTGTTAGGGGGATGAATTATGTAGGGACACTTAAGGGAATTGGATGCATAGTCAAATAATCGCATCTTATGGATGACAGGTCTGTTATATAGACTATTTATGCAAGGACACCTAGGGGCACGTGCTGCATAGTCAGGAAAAAGAATTCCCAGGTATCAGACATTTTGTGACCAGAATTCAAGAAAAGGGTTATGGATATCTAGATGTATTTAAGGTTAAAAGTATGACAAATCAAAAATGCGCATTGTCCAATGCATGAAGGAGATACACAACTCAATGCTAACCATAATCATGTTGTGGCTGGGTTTTGAATTGAGATGCTGGACTTCACTACGTATCCCATTAAGATGGGAATCAATCCATGCATAGTTCTTGAAATATAGTTTAACATCATGTGGGATGAGAGTGTTGGAGATCATAGTTTAGGGTCATACAACTCGAACTATAATGAGGAATACACATTGTGTGTTTTATAAACCTCATATGAATGAAGACTAGGGTTTTCATACCACATTGATGTTTTCACAGGGGGTCTTTTCAGCATAGGGACTGAAAGTGGAATTTGGGGTTAGGCCCAAAGGCATAGGGCTGGATTCAAGGTATTCTTGAATGTTCCTACGTATCCCATAAGGATTGGAATCAATCCATACATAGTTCTGGAAATAACCTTTTTATAGATTTGGTTCGTACAAGTGAAGGGTGAAAGGGGACTTTAGTGAAATGATGGTTTGACCGAAGATTAAAGATTCGGGCATTTCCATGTATGCACATAGTCGTTGTAATATGATATGGTTGTAGTTCATTATCAATAATGATTCCATCTTAGGTGAGGATGTTAAAGACTGTGGTAGTTTATTTTTATACATGACAAAAGTTCAAATAGTTTAGGGTCATAAGCATGGACTGGTACTGCATCGTTTAGCTTCATGTATCTAAGACATACTGTTATGCAGTTTAATGTCTACCAGTGTGGAAAATGGGGGACTGTATAGTTTAACATCATATATCAAGGAAGATGGTGAACTAATGTGGATATATTGGTTTTGGGCTTGAACCTCAGGAGGATGCCTACGTACCCACAATATAAGGCAAGGATCAAAGTCCACGTAGTTCAATTGAAAATGAATTGGTGATCGAGTTGTACTTGAGGACAATGACCTAAAAATGGTGTTGGGACATACACATGGTTATCGGCCCATAGAGGGTGTTATGGTTGAATTTTACTCTAAGCTCATGTGAGTCATACTCGGTGTGAGAAACAAGAGGTAGAAACAACCCTAACAATGCACAGTTTAACGTCAAATAGGACATATAAGGTATTTTACATAGTTTAACGTCATGTTAGACATATAAGAGACTATGCATTTTAAATTCTTGCAGTATGGACTAAAGGGACCATGCAGTTTAAAGTATTTCAGTAAGAACTGAAGATGTATTTGTGTCACACAAAATAATTTTTCAGAAATTTGGCATTGGTTGCAGTAGTGATGAGTTCTCCATCCATTGAGATTAAAGAATAAGATCCATTGGAGTAGAACTTATGTTTTGAGTAAGGTCCTTCCCACATTGACTCACGAATTGGATGTTTCTTTCCTGATATCATTGTATTTCTGAGGACCAATACCAATACTCCTCAAATGAATGAACGAAGATGAACTTTTTTGTTGAAAGCATGTGCTACCTGATTCTGATAGTCTTCCATGTGGTGTAGGGTGCACACTCGTTTTTCATCTAATTGTTCCAATTCATCCAGTCACTTTTGAGATTTTTTTTCTGTAGATGAATGATCACAAATGTCTACTCTGAGCGAAGGTAACTAAACCTCAATGGGCAAGAATTCTTATGTTCCATATACCAATGAATATTGAGTTGACTGCATAGAAGTGCATGTGGTTGCCCAATCAGCCCATAATGAACGAAAAAGATTATCAGGCCATGATTTCTTATCTTTAACCGCTATCTTTTGTATTATGTTTGAAATAGTCTTATTGACGGATACGATTTGGACATTGGCTGCTGCATGATACCGAGATGAATGGTTCGATTTGATGTTGTATTCTTGACACAACTTCCTACCTCGTATAAATAGAAGTTGGTGCCATTTTCCGTCAATATGGTATGAGGGACACCATATCAGGTAATGATGATAGACTTGATGAAACTAACAATAATTTTATTACTAACTTCTTTGAGAGGTATTGCCTCTGCCCATTTTGAAAAGAAGTCAGTAGTAGTAAGAATATACTTAAACTTCTTGGATGTAGCCGAAGGGTAAGGTCCTACAACATCCATTCCCCTTGTGGAAAATGGCCATGATTATTTAGATTTATGGTGAAACTCTTTGGGTTGATGAATGAAATTGGCATATACTAGGCAATAATGAATCTTTTTAGTGAAATCAACACAATCTTGTATCATTAAAGGCTAGAATTATCCAAGTCATCGAATTTGATCAGATAGACTATGTCCAGACTAGTGGGCACCACATACTCTTACATGTACTTCTTTCATAATAGCCATTGTCACTTCATCATCAATAAATTTAAATAGAATTCCATCAAAACCTGGCTTGTAGAGAATTTTCTATAGGTGATTTGAGATATCATGAAGAGTAAAATTGACCACACGTCTCTAGACTTGTTCTTTCCCGGCTCTATAAAGTGGGAGTGTTCCATTCTGAAGGTATTCCCTCATATCTATCATCCATCCTGTAGTATGACCATATGGTTAAGAAATGGGACTAATTTCATTGATTTCCTCTGTTCTGATTTGAAAACAAGGTGAAACTGTACAACGGTGGGAAATAATGATGATTGTTTCGTCCTGATTTGGATCTGCAAGAGTTGTGGCTACATTAGCCAGTGCATCAGCATGAGAATTTTGTGATCACGGGACATAAGAAAATGTCAGTTCCCAAGTAAATTCCACCATTAACTCAATGACGTAATCATAAAAAGGGATTAACTCTTTTTTTTCTAATGGAATAGTCCCCATTGAATTGTTTGATTACCAAGTCTAAATCACCATTAACCTTTAAGTGATTCACCTATGCCTAAAGCGCCAACTTCAATCCTACAATAAGAGCTTGATATTCGACTTCATTGTTTGTACCGCCTTCCTACAATAAAAAGGAATAATGTAGCACTACCTTTTCTGGGGAAGTAAGTACCATTCCCAACAAATCTTTGATGAATTTAGTATCTTCCATTTTCTTCCATGTTGGACTTCTGGAAGCACCATCAAAGTACATTTTCTTTGATTGAAGATTATCTTGAATAGAGAAGACTTCCTCATCAGGAAGTTCAATATCTAAATATGTATATTCTACTGAAGGGTGTTCAATTACGGAAATCAGCAAGAGCTTGGCCCTTTATTGCCTTTTGAGACACATAATGGAAATCAAACTGCTGCAAAATAACTGCCCACCTTGCCAGACGTCCTGTAAGCATTGGATGACTAAGGATAAATTTGAGCAGGTTATTGAGAGATACCAATTAAACCTCATGATATTTCATGTAGTGTCTGAATTTTGGAACTACACAGATTAATTCTAGGCAGAACTTTTCAATACTTGAATATAGATTTTCTTCCTCAAGCATAGTCCGACTGAGATAACAATGGTTTTTTTCATTCCCCGCATCATTCTTTTCGGCAATTAAGTCACCCAATGATCGCTCTAAAGTTGTTACATAAATAATAAGTGGTCTTCCTTCAATAGGAGACATTAATACCGGTGGACTCAAGATATATTTTTTGTGAATATTGAATTATTCTTAACATTCTTCGTCCCACTAGTAAGTGATGCCATTTTTCATTAATTTGGTGAAGGGTAAACATTTTCCAGCCAGATTGTTGATGAAATGCTGAATATAGGCCAAGTGTCATTGAATTCCTCTCAATTCCTTCGAATTTTGAGGAGATTTCATAGCAAGGATTCATTTTGTCTTCTCATGGTCAACATCTATACCATGATGGTGTACAACAAAGCCGAGAAATTTTCCTAAGGTTACCCCAAAAGCACAATTCAAGGGGTTCATCTTCAAATTATTTTGTCAAATTTTCTAGAATATGATTTCTAAATCATCCAAGTGATTTGAATTTTGTGTGGACAACCATCAAATCGTCCACATAACATTCAACAATTTTCCCTAAAAAGGGTTTGAAGATACGGTGCATGGAACGTTGATATGTTGCACCAACATTCGTCAGGACAAAGGGTATTACCCGATAGAAAAACACCCCTTGAGGGGATATGAAGGCTATATATTCTCCATAATCTAGAGCCATTCGGATTTGATTATACCCAGAATATCCATCCAAGATGGAAAGTGCTTCATATCCAGCCCTTGCATCAATTAAGTGTTCTGTGATGGGAACTGGAAAATCATCCTTGGGACAATGCCGATTAAGATCTCTGAAATCAATGTAAACTCTAATTTTTCCATTATTCCTTTTCATAGGGACAATATTAGCCATCCTTTTGGACATTGAACTTCTCATATGAAGTTATTCTGGATAATATTATCCACTTGATCTTCAATTTTGGAGGCATATGTTGGGTGTGTTCTTCTTGTGGCTTTCTTGAATCCTCGATGTTCTTCTGGAAAACCCAAATGATGAGTAGAAAAATCAGAATCAAGCCCTAGTATTTTTGTATAATTCCAAGAAAATATATCTCAGTTTTTATTTAAAAATTAAATATACATTTCTTGATCTTCAAGAGTCATGGACACACTAAATAAAGTGGTGTGTGCATCTTTTTTTGTACCCAGATTTATTTCTATGAGTTCATCCGTAGTGGTATAGACACCTTCTTAAAATGATGGAGGATCATCCCTAAGATCTTCCTCTTCATCTTCAATATGTGTTACTTATTTTGTTTCTACATGCATAGTAGATGATGAAGCAAAATTTCCATAATCAAGGGAGAAGTTAGAATTTGAACATCTTGAACAAAAGGCTACCCTTTCTGACCCTATTGATGATGATGGGTCTCTCTTGTGTAATAAAGAGGAGATGATTGTTTGAGAATAGACATCATCGTTTATCTCTCGAATTGATATAACTTCTTGTGTCCTAGTAGATTAATTATATAATTGTTGGATTTTAGCAGATGAAATGATGACATCTCTATTTGAGCTATCATCATTGCTCGGTGAATCCACAATCTCTACCATAATGTCTGGCTTTTTTTTCATAATTGACATTATGGAAGCTTCCATATGAGTATTTGGATTTGGGTCTACCCTATAAATTTGACTGATATGAAACACATAATTTGTACTCAGATGTATGAATGGGTTTACTGGAATCTTTTCCAAATCATATGGAGCATTAATTTTGGTAACATCAGTGGTCGTAGATATCTCCTTTCCCTCCATGTGATAGAATTCTGCCTCAATATATAGAGATTCACATGTTTTGAATGGGTATTTATCACCATAAAATGTCCCAATTTGACCATTGAAACAATATTTGATACATTTATGGTATGATGAAGGTATAGCCGCATGTTTATATAGCCATGGTCTTCTAGGAAAAATGTTGAAGGATGTTTCATGATGAAAAACCATGAAATCTGAATTGGATACAAGGTCTCCAAACTGATTTCTGAGTTTAATCTCACCCAGAGGTTATTGTTCATTTTTATCATATCCATAAAAAATCAATGTAGAAAGAGATAAATCATATTCGATGAGGCTCAATCGATGAGTGTGAAAATAGGTATGATGTGGACTCCTGAACCATTATCAATGAAAGATCGCCGGATGTCTATATCATTGACCATGCCAAATAAATACAAAGGTCTAATATGTCCACGCACAACATCATGTTCATATTCATTTGTAAAAGATATCATTGCATGTAATTCTGTAGGTTCATTCTCTATATGGTAGACTTTAGCTGCATCAATTTTAGTTTTGAATTCCGGAGGATTTGACAAAGCCTCAATGTGTACCTCCCAATGATCCTTTGATAGATTCAAGGAATCCAGAATTGATAATGTGGCCGGTACATGGGACAAATGTATCTAGACATCATACTTTTGGTCCAAATGTCTATGTTTCCCAACAGGAACTTGTGGTTTCAAAGGTTCCTTAGAAGTAGATGATTTTGAAGTATATGCATCTTGTATCGGGGAAGGAATTGGAAAAATTCTTGCCTTTGGTAGATTAGACCAAGTAGGTCTATTTATTTATTGAGAGGAAGAAGGAGTAACCTCTATCCGATCTTCCAAATTAACTATGCCGGAACTAAATCATCCATGTGTGGAAGAACATTCTTGTTCTTGTTGAGCCCACTTAAGGGAATTTACACGAGTTTTTGATGTATATACAATTCTTGCAGGGGTAGGATTTGAATAGTGGCTTCGGAAATATCTGCATCTTCCCCTGTATCCTAGACTTATGAAACTCTCACTAATTCCACTGTTTGATATAGGGAACTCATTCTCATTAAGATCAAAACTGTGAATGGCATACAGATCCGTTAGGTGAATCATGTTAATAGAACCAATGATCAACTCATCATCTAATGAAGACTCTGCCTGATGAACCATTTCAGGTTGTAATGTTTGATGGGGTGGGGCATGTACTTTTGAAGTATATGGAATAAAATATACCAGAGCCAAAGAAAACATAGTCTTTGATATGAGTTCATCTTCATCTGATTTCTCTTCTATTTTCGAATTATGTCGCCTCTTTAAGGATATTCCTTCTGGCAAAGGGAGTTTTTTTGTGGCAGAAATAGCAGAAGGCACCATTGCTTTCTTCAATTGTGTTCATAAAATGGAATGAGTTTGATTGATCGTTTTCCTGAATATCCATTCATCATATTTATGCACATTTTTTCTTTAGACTTCGTGTAACTTGGTGTCTTCCTCTAGATCTGTAGCAGTAGCACATGCTACCTGGGCTGATGCACTATTCGGTTTTACTTGTCTCGAGTCCACCATATTTTCCAGAAGGTCTTCAAAGACAAAAAAACTTCTAAATGGGATTCCCCAACATCTGATGAAATGGAAAATAGTTTGGAAGGTCTTCGTCTCCTTCCTTGTTCGGCCTTTTAGGCCTTAGCAACTGAACCGAATTATTTTCCAGAGCTGAAATGATGTAACCAGGAACATGTTCATTTTGTAAAGAATAAACATTGTTATTTAACTCCTCAAATTGTTTCTAACTTAGATCTCTTTGATCATATTGACCAGACGACCACTATTGTTGACGATCTGGAGGTGGATCCCTCTGATAATATGAAGGTTTTGAAGTGGAAGCAGGTACATGTGCTTGTTTAAGTGTAACTGTAGTAGTCTCTACTCTCCCCATTATCCTTCCTGGAGCTGATGGAATTACAGGAGTTTTAGCCTTTGTCTCCACAATAAAATCTTCGATCTTTTGAGAGATTGATGGAAGGTCTCGAAACCCACCTAGTTGTTTCACAGAAATCAACGGAGTGCATAACTCATCACGCAAATTTTTCTTCACATATTGGAAACAACTCTTTTTGAGAGAGTGTTAAGCTTAAGGAATATGTTAATCCCTTCAAGCGAGTAATTAAATCTAAAACTCTTTCATTTTCCCTTTTCATAATCTTTGTAAGATCAAAAAATGTCGTCTTTGGTAATGTTGAGCTAAATTGAAGAAGGAATCATTAACAGAGATCATCCCACCCGGTAAATGACCGACACTACAAACTGTTATACCAGACAATAGAAGGACCTTGTAATGACTGCACAAAACATATGATCTTAACTGCATATGGTTGTTGAGGAGTTCCCATCATAGGATCACAAGGAGATACAAAATGTGTTACGTGTTGTTCTGGGATTCCTGAACCATTAAAAATTCTGAATGTGGTATTTATAAATTTGATGGGGGACGAATTGCATCAACCAATTAAAGTTAAGCTTTTTTTTAGTTGAACTTGTTCACATTTTCCCTCCATAGATTCCAACCTAGCTGTTAATTACTCAATGGTAGTTATTAACTTTTCATAAACATTTTTTTGATCTTAGACCTTAGCAGTTGTAATAACTGGAGTTTGGACAGGTGTGGTGACTGGTACTGCAACTTAGGGTAGCACTACCGGTTTTTGTTGCGCGTCACCCATAGGATTTTACCTATGACGGTGTACTTATAAAGGAGGATATTCTTGATCCATCCTAGTAACTGAAATGAATTCCCTTGACGGACTGATTCCAGCATGATTAGGAGGAAGACTACCTTGAAGTAGTTCTGCATTCAACCTCCCTAACTCCTTCATTTCTTCCCCTTGTTGTGCAAGCAATTCCTCTAATGGGAGTGATTGGCCTTCTCCAGAGGTAGGGTGGGACGTAACCTGACTTTTACCCGTTTCATTGTCATGTGCATTTCTGGATTATGGAAGGGAATTTCCCAAAGGAATATCTTTCCTCTGGGTAGCCATCTGGATTCTGGTACGCACACCTTCTTCATTTATTTTTATGTGTAAGACTTATTGAATAGGAACATCTTCATATGATTCCTCAGAGTGAACCTCATGTTCTTGGGGATCACTGAAAATAGCATTGATGACATTTATCAATTCATAACACATTGCATTCCATCTATCGGCATTCCTACAATACATTATTTTTCCATGTCCTTTATGAGACATTGAATTTTGTTGAGTTGATCCCTCAGGAACTTCTTGATGAACCGTAATTTGGAGGGAATCTCTTGATAATTCAGCTCTACATTCCTCTCATGGATTCTTCCCTAACTGAGAGAAAACTATGTTTTGCGGAGGAAAAGATTGAGGATTTGAAAAAGTGTAACGCCCCGACCCCAGCTACCCAGAGTCGGTGCATTACTTCGTAACATTGGCATGATCACAAAAGATCAAGTCTCGAAAGACCGATTAGTTTAGTAGCCTTGGAAACACTAGATACATTCATAAGTCTTTCATTACATCAAAATTAAACAAACTACAATAACATGGTCTTCATAGCCCACACTCATATCTTCACTGACTATTCTTGCAAGTCAGTCATAATACACTTCTTCACATCCTGGAAAATTTTTAAACATTGAAAGGGGTGAGCTCAGATGCTCAGTAAGGATAACAATATTGCGGAAGCTTTCATAAATAAACATTAACATTCAAGGCAATGTATAACTAAAACAAAAGCCTTATTGAACATGAACTTTGGCATAATATGGCAAAAGTAAACTGAAATAATGCCATTTACTTACTCACATGGATATTCTACTAGTCGAATAATCACATGAAATATCAATAACCACTTCCATAATGAGGGAATGTATAATGCCGGACATTCTGAAACATTTTGTCAAGGCCTCGGCCAAGACATCTAAAATGATTAAGGCCTCGGCCAAAACCATAAATCAAATTGGAAAGGGCCTCGGCCAATTCCACGTCTAGTTGTCTCATGAGACCTACCGATGCATCGAGGAGCTATAGCGGGCTCCACCCGTCACATATTAAGTCCAATACATTCCTCATATGAATAGGTTAAAACATAACATAAATATTCGTATTAAAACTAGCATACGAAATGTCAATAATTTCTCCATAAACTATGGATGGTATAAAATAACACATCCTCAGTCAAATATTTCACGAAATGCTCAATGGAAGTTTTGTATCATAAATCAATTTCAATTAAACTTAAAACCCATCAAAGGATGTTGACATGGATGGAATCAAAGCTATTTGAGAGAAATAACTCTCCTTTTTTTTAAATCATTTAAAAGTCCCATAATTATAAAATAATACATTTACTTTGAAAAGTTTCTTACCTTAAATTTGTCAAAAAGGTCAAAAAGTACATTGTTTGGAAAACGACGGTGAGATCCTTTTCAAAAACGTATAAGGGTATAAAAGACTTTAACCCATTTTCCATTTAATAGTAAAAATGTTTTGAAAGACATTTTTAAGAAACATGGATTTGGATGATAACGAGGTCCCAGTAGATAATTATGTATAAACAACCTTGGATAATGAAGAGGTTGTGAAGTAAACCCTTACCTTGTACTTTTCCTTGGTTGGGGTAGGTTAACCTCCTGTATAATGGTGAAATAATTGTTATTAAATTATACAAGAATCATATACATTCATATGATATCATATATGATCTTTTAACATTGCTTTGTTAACAATATCTTAGATTTATCGTTGTTTTGGGTGTTAACTTACTCGTTTTCTTTTATATGTTTTGTCATGTAAGTCTTGTTTTTCATGGATAGGTTGTATATTATTCATATCCAGAATGATATCATGTCCTTAAACATTATTTTTAAATCATAAAATGATAATTATACTTGAATGGATACGACGGAGAATGAATCTCATCGCGTTCGTGGAGACGGTAGTCCGTACGTACGCACGAGCGACAATATCATTATTTTGATATTAAAATAATATATAATTGGATAGTGTATCATATATAAAGAATCGTTATCATGTTATATTTATTATTTACATGAATTACATATCATTATTATACCCATCTAAATAATAATATAATGAATAACAATTACACCACGACGTGGAGACGGTAAGCCGTACGTACGCACGTATGGTGACATGTCATTCAAATGATGGGTAGAATATTGAATATGGTTGTTCCATATTTATAATAACATCACAGTATATAGAAGATACTGGAGTTATAATTTTAGAATTGAAATAATAAACAAAGAGGGAGTGGAAGAAGAAAGAAACTTGAAAGAGGGTGATGAAAATGTTACCTCTTCTTCGGGTTCTTCCTTTTGATTTGATCAAAAGGACTCCTTAGGATGGCTTTCTGACTAAAGTAAAGCTTCTAGGACGAAGGGAGAGAAGTTGGGAGAGTATTTGGGCAGGGGTTGGCCGAACCAAAAGGCTTGGAAGTGTGAATAAGGTGGTAGAGGTGGGGGCCTTTTATAAGAGGAGAGGAGGGGCACTTTTGGAAAGATTGAAATGTTACATTATTTCACAATGCTTTTGGGATTCTAAAGGTCCCACACTTATATAATTCGAGGCTAAGGTGATAAGGTTTCGAAATCTCTTCATCCAATAGGCTTTGGACAAGTGTAAGCCTTGGATTTTGCATTATCTTCTCATTTTATTTAAATCGTTAAATAATGAGGTCATCGCCACATCATAATGATGTCATAAATAATTTAATTTATTTAATGTCTAAAAATTATAAAACAAATACTATGATGTAGGAAATCTTTTTAGCTTTCTAATGAATATTTATAGTCAAAATTTGGACTTGTGTAACCCTACTTAAAAATTGTTTTAGTAAAACACTTTATGTTAGTGTCATTTTCACTTTAACATTAAATAAAAAGTAATTTATGTTATTTCCCAACAAAAGTGGATCCATGGGGTCCCCAAGTTAGGCCATGGCTTGTCTTGGTCGGCCATGACACACCCAATGAGGTTGGGACATGTGTCTCGGTCATTTCATATTATTAAAGTATTATTTATACCTTAAACTACACTAATTACCACTAATCGCGATTAAGACTTAATAAGTTACTATTCATCAAAAAATTATTTTTATCCCATTGAACCACATTTTACATACTAATGACAACCATGTATGTCGGATTTTCAAAATTCAATACACATTAGTGGTAAACTTTCATTTAAACGAAAAATCAGTTATTTAACTACCACTTAGTGGTTTCACTATTCATCAAAAATTGAAGTTTTTCAGAACAATGCCAAAATTTCACCCTAAGATATAATTGATATTCCGAATTCAAAAATGATGTCTATTTTACAAAATTCCAAACATATAAGTTGCATTAATTAATTTTATAATTAATTCCCGCTGTCAGAACAAATAGCGTGTTTTTAAGAAACAATTTATATCAAAAGATTGGCAATTGTTTATGTTCGATTTCAATGTTAAATTAATTCCAATGACCACCATTGGATAAAATGGTAAAAATATATTCTAATTATACTTTAAAACCACTAAATAGTATAATTTATCACAATTAATTATTTTGATTAAAAAAGTTGTTTTAAGTATTTTTCACTATTCATAAAAAAATTGGAAGTTCTCAGAAAGTTACAAAAAATTCAACTTAGGATAATTTCGATATTACGAATTCAAAAATGAAGTCCATTTTGAAATATAAAATTTCTATAATTTTAAAAGGTGGTTATTACTATTCATAACGGCTACTTTGATTAGTTGCGTTGTGTTAGAACTCGAACTTGCGTACAATGCAAGCTATTGCATTATTCGAAGGGAAACATACAGTGGAAACTTGGGGTGTTACATTCTCCCCTCCTTCAAATAATTGCGTCCTCGCAATTTCTAGGGTATTACTGCATAAAAAGACTCGGGTGGTTTTTCATCATAAATTCCTCAGGTTCCCACGTTGCCTCTTCCATTTTATGATTTCTCCACAAAACCTTCACCAGCCGAGTCGTCCGGTTTCTCAGCACCTGCTCCCTCACATCAAGAATCCTGACGGGCTCTTCACAATAGGAAAGATCGGGTTCCAGTTCTAATTCCTCATAGGTGAGTACATGCGTTGGGTCAGGCATGTATTTCCTCAACAGAGATACGTGGAACACATCGTGAACTTTGGAGAGACTTGGCGGCATTGCCAAACGGTAAGCTACAGCCCCAACTCGTTCCAGAATTTCGAAAGGTCCGATGTACCTGGGACTCAATTTACCTTTCTTACCAAAACGTATGACTCCCTTCCATGGAGATACCCTCAGGAAAACATGATCACCAACTTGAAATTCCAAATCCTTCCTTCGATTATCGGCATAGCTCTTCTGCCTACTTTGAGCTGCTTTGATGTGATTTTGAATCACTTTCACCTTTTCCACTGTTTCCTCCACTAGTTCTGGGCCTACAAGTTTTCTTTCACCAACGTCATCCCAACAGGTTGGTGTACGACATCTCTTTCCGTATAACGCTTCATATGGTGCCATCTGAATACTCGAATGGAAGCTATTGTTATAGGAAAATTCTACCAGTGGTAAATATTGATCCCACATACCCTGAAAGTCAAGAGAGCACGATCTCAACATGTCTTCTACGGTTTGAATAGTCCGTTCTGATTGTCCATCTGTTTGAGGTTGATAGGCAGTGCTCAAACGAAGTTCAGTATCCAAGGCCTTTTGAAGACTTTTCCAGAATCTTTAAGTAAAACGAGGATCACGATCAGAAACAATCGATAGGGGTACTCCATGAAGTCTTACAACTTCATTAATATATAGTCTTGCTAGACGTTCAAGTGGTAGATCCTCCCGTATAGCCAGAAAATGTGCTGACTTAGTAAGTCGATCAACAATGACCCATATTGCATCATTCCTTCTAGGAGTCTTTGGTAGTCCCATGACAAAGTCCATCGTAATATTATCCCATTTCCACTCTGGTATGGGAAGAGGTTGCAATACTCCACCAGGATGTTGCCTTCCAGCTTTCACTTGTTGACAAACCATACACCTTGACACAAAATCAGCAATCTCCCTCTTCATATTGTCCCACCAAAAATGTTCCTTTAAATCTCTATACATTTTGGTGCTCCCCGGGTGTATAGAGAAGTTGGAACTATGAGCATCATCCAGCAATTCCCTTTTTAGATCAGATATATCGGGAACACAAAGTCTCTTCCCGAATTTCAAAATTCCATCCTTATACACAAAGTCCCTCAATCTTCCATCATTCACACCTTTAATCTTCTTTTGAAATTCTTCATCATTGGTTTGAGAACTCTTAATCCTTTCTAGTAATGATGGTTTGGCAACCATTTGAAAAAGCATTGATGTTTCACCTTCCCCAGTTATTCCCATGTCCATCTTCACTAGATCCAAGAAAATTGGATCCCTTTCAATTCTCATCACATTCAAAACTCCATGGTCTTTTCTACTCAAAGCATCTGCCACCTTGTTTGCCTTCCCCGGGTGGTAATGTATCGTGCAATCATAATCCTTGAGTAGTTCAAGCCATCTCCTTTGCCTCATGTTGAGTTCTTTTTGTGTGAAAATATACTTCAAACTCTTGTGATCAGTATAAATCTCACATTTTTCACCATAGAGGTAATGTCTCCATATCTTTAAAGCAAAGATCACAGCTGCTAACTCAAGATCATGAGTAGGATAGTTTTGCTCATGAATTTTTAGCTGTCGTGATGCATAGGCAATGACCTTATCATTCTGCATAAGGACACAACCGAGTCCTTTCTTCGATGCATCACTAAAAATAACAAACCCATCATTCCCCGATGGTAGAGTCAATACAGGGGCATTGACTAATCTTCTCTTTAGTTCTTCAAAACATTCTTCACACTCTTTTGTCCAGACAAATTTAATCCCTTTACGTGTGAGCTTTGTCAATGGGTTAGCCAGTCTGGCAAAATTCTGGACGAAACGTCGATAATAACCTGCTAAACCAATAAAACTGCGTACCTCAGTTATACTTGTCGGTGCTGGCCATTCTTGGATTGCCTTGGTTTTAGAAGGATCAACGGAAATTCCATCCTTAGAGACAATATGGCCAAGAAAAGAAATCTCGTGAAGCCAGAATTCACACTTGCTAAATTTCCCATATAATTCATGTCTTCTAAGAGTCTTCAGGATAATGCGTAAGTGATTTTCATGATCTTCGTGGCTTTTGGAGTATACCAAGATATCATCAATAAATACCACTACAAAGTCATCAAGATATTCCTTGAAAACTCTGTTCATTAGATCCATGAAAACAGAGGGTGCATTAGTCAATCCAAAAGGCATTACTGTAAACTCGTAATGCCCGTACCTTGTTCGAAATGCTGTCTTTGGAACGTCTTCCTTCTTCACACACAACTGATGGTATCCAGACCGAAGGTCAATCTTTGAAAAGTATTGAGCTCCATGCAGTTGGTCAAACAAATCATCAATGCGAGGTAGGGGATACTTATTCTTTATTGTTATAGCATTGATCTCCCTATAATCAACGCACAACCTCATAGATCCATCTTTCTTCTTAACAAAAAGAACAGGGGCTCCCCAAGGAGAAACACTAGGGCGAATAAATCCCTTATTACTCAATTCCTCTAGTTGTTTCTTTAGTTCAACTAATTCCATAGTGGCCATTCTATAAGGGGTCTTCGATATGGGCCTTGATCCAGGAATCAAATCAATGGAAAACTCAACTTCTCGTTCTGGAGGATGTCCAGGTAAATCTTCCAGAAACACATCAACATATTCTCTCACAATAGGTAAATCCTCTATTTGAATATTACTTTCCTCATCCTCAGTAACTTCCTTCTCTTCCTCCCCAATAATTTAATTTAGTTGAGCTACTGGGGGTGGATCTAGATAAGAATTATGTGGCGACGATTCTGCTCTAAAGATAAGGTGTTCCTTATCATTATCATCAAGAATTGTAACCTCTTTCCTCTTACAATAAATTTTTGCATCATGGTCCGAAAGCCAATCCATACCAAGGATTATATCAAATTCAATCATGGGTATGACGATGAGATCAGCAGGTAAAGAACATTTAGGTGCTCTAATGGGAACTAATCGACAAAACTTTGTTGCAACAATACTTCCCTTAGGGGTTTTGACCGACAACTCCCTTGTTAAATCAAATTGGAAATATCTAATTTTCTTAGCAAACTGGGAAGATATGAAACAATGCGATGATCCAGAATCAAATAATGCATTTTCTAAACTTGAGGAAACCATTAAATTACCTGCCACCATGTCTTTCGGAGCTTCCACCTCAGCAGTAGTGATAGCATAAGCCTGGCCTTGATCCCTTGGCCTCTTCTGAGGTAAGTTCCCCTGACGCTTAGGACATTCATTTGCATAATGTCCCTTCTCTCTACAATTATAACATTCCACGTTGACAGCCGCTTTCTTTCCCTTGCATTCATGAGCTTGGTGGCCTTTTTCACCACACTTGTAACATACTCCTTTTCCTTTTAGACAGGCACCAGGGTGCTTCCTACCACAATTATCACAGGGTGGAAATTCATTTCTACCCTTCTTCCCTGTTTCCTTATTTCCTTTCCCAGAGTTTTCAGCGGATCTCTTCTTATCTTGCTTTGATTTAAAGTCATAAGACTTAGAGAATTCATTTTCCGTCTTGATGGCGCATGAGACAATACCTTCGTATGAAGAGAAGGTTTGTGATACTAAAGCTCGACGGAGAAATGGTTTCAACCCATCAAAGAAACGATCAGTCTTACTTCTTGGGTTACGTATGTAATCTGCAGCATACCTTGCTAACCTTGTAAGGTTAGCCTCATACTTTGCGACATTCTCATCCTCCTTCTGCCTCAGACTCAGAAATTGCCTCTCCATATCCGCTCGATGGTCTCGAGGAAAGTATTTTTCTAAAAATAGCTCTTTGAACTCCTGCCATTCCATGTTTGTTAATTCATCATCCTCCTTTGTGTTTTGAATTAGTGACCACCATTGATCGGCATCTCCAGTGAGGCGGTAAACTACCATGATAACATTCTCCCTTTCACTACTCCCCAAGGCATGGAATATTTTCTCTAAGGAATTTATCCATTTCTCAGCTACTATAGGATTTGTACTCCCATTGAAGGTTGGCGGTTGTTGCCTCATGAAACGGTCTAGCATTGGTCCTCCACGTTGCGGATCAGGGTGCTCCATACGAGTAAGGTTGTTATTCATAACCTGCGTGAGTTGTCCCAGTACGGTGAGAAGCTGATCAGCACCAGTTGTATCACTAGCTCCACCATAATTATCCTGAGCAGGAGGGCAATCCCTACACGGAGTGCGTGCATTGATACGGTTTCCATTCCTTCCACTAGGCGCCATTTCTAAATAATGGCATAAACTAGATTAGTTTATGAATCAAAATACATAATCACAAACTTATAAAACACTTAACTTAAATTGAACTATTTATGGATATAATCCATAATCATAAAAGAAATGTTTTCTTTGAGGAAGTATATACTCATAAACCCTTCATAATGATTTGTAAAGAAAATGAGAGTTATCCTAAGCATATCCCCCGGGAGTGTCGTAACCAAGAGTGCAGCAAGGCCCGTTGTCGTGCACCAGTTCTCGTTCGAGTCTAGCTCAAAGCAGTGTTTTCGGGTTTTACCCCTAGGTACATCTGTGCCAGAGCCGCCTCTACCTGCTCGTATCCAGACAGGGATGTATTGCTCGGAAAACTCACAAAATCTCTACAATACCAAAATTCTAGGAAGTTCTTCTATACTAATCCTCAAAGTCTATCTTCGGGCTATGTGCTCTAATCAGAGTTTATCTAAATCTAGCTTTCAAGGTTAGTACTAAACTGCCTCTGATACCAACTGTAACGCCCCGACCCCAGCTACCCAGAGTCGGTGCATTACTTCGTAACATTGGCATGATCACAAAAGATCAAGTCTCGAAAGACCGATTAGTTTAGTAGCCTTGGAAACACTAGATACATTCATAAGTCTTTCATTACATCAAAATTAAACAAACTACAATAACATGGTCTTCATAGCCCACACTCATATCTTCACTGACTATTCTTGCAAGTCAGTCATAATACACTTCTTCACATCCTGGAAAATTTTTAAACATTGAAAGGGGTGAGCTCAGATGCTCAGTAAGGATAACAATATTGCGGAAGCTTTCATAAATAAACATTAACATTTAAGGCAATGTATAACTAAAACAAAAGCCTTATTGAACATGAACTTTGGCATAATATGGCAAAAGTAAACTGAAATAATGCCATTTACTTACTCACATGGATATTCTACTAGTCGAATAATCACATGAAATATCAATAACCACTTCCATAATGAGGGAATGTATAATGCCGGACATTCTGAAACATTTTGTCAAGGCCTCGGCCAAGACATCTAAAATGATTAAGGCCTCGGCCAAAACCATAAATCAAATTGGAAAGGGCCTCGGCCAATTCCACGTCTAGTTGTCTCATGAGACCTACCGATGCATCGAGGAGCTATAGCGGGCTCCACCCGTCACATATTAAGTCCAATACATTCCTCATATGAATAGGTTAAAACATAACATAAATATTCGTATTAAAACTAGCATACGAAATGTCAATAATTTCTCCATAAACTATGGATGGTATAAAATAACACATCCTCAGTCAAATATTTCACGAAATGCTCAATGGAAGTTTTGTATCATAAATCAATTTCAATTAAACTTAAAACCCATCAAAGGATGTTGACATGGATGGAATCAAAGCTATTTGAGAGAAATAACTCTCCTTTTTTTTAAATCATTTAAAAGTCCCATAATTATAAAATAATACATTTACTTTGAAAAGTTTCTTACCTTAAATTTGTCAAAAAGGTCAAAAAGTACATTGTTTGGAAAACGACGGTGAGATCCTTTTCAAAAACGTATAAGGGTATAAAAGACTTTAACCCATTTTCCATTTAATAGTAAAAATGTTTTGAAAGACATTTTTAAGAAACATGGATTTGGATGATAACGAGGTCCCAGTAGATAATTATGTATAAACAACCTTGGATAATGAAGAGGTTGTGAAGTAAACCCTTACCTTGTACTTTTCCTTGGTTGGGGTAGGTTAACCTCCTGTATAATGGTGAAATAATTGTTATTAAATTATACAAGAATCATATACATTCATATGATATCATATATGATCTTTTAACATTGCTTTGTTAACAATATCTTAGATTTATCGTTGTTTTGGGTGTTAACTTACTCGTTTTCTTTTATATGTTTTGTCATGTAAGTCTTGTTTTTCATGGATAGGTTGTATATTATTCATATCCAGAATGATATCATGTCCTTAAACATTATTTTTAAATCATAAAATGATAATTATACTTGAATGGATACGACGGAGAATGAATCTCATCGCGTTCGTGGAGACGGTAGTCCGTACGTACGCACGAGCGACAATATCATTATTTTGATATTAAAATAATATATAATTGGATAGTGTATCATATATAAAGAATCGTTATCATGTTATATTTATTATTTACATGAATTACATATCATTATTATACCCATCTAAATAATAATATAATGAATAACAATTACACCACGACGTGGAGACGGTAAGCCGTACGTACGCACGTATGGTGACATGTCATTCAAATGATGGGTAGAATATTAAATATGGTTGTTCCATATTTATAATAACATCACAGTATATAGAAGATACTGGAGTTATAATTTTAGAATTGAAATAATAAACAAAGAGGGAGTGGAAGAAGAAAGAAACTTGAAAGAGGGTGATGAAAATGTTACCTCTTCTTCGGGTTCTTCCTTTTGATTTGATCAAAAGGACTCCTTAGGATGGCTTTCTGACTAAAGTAAAGCTTCTAGGACGAAGGGAGAGAATTTGGCAGAGTATTTGGGCAGGGGTTGGCCGAACCAAAAGGCTTGGAAGTGTGAATAAGGTGGTAGAGGTGGGGGCCTTTTATAAGAGGAGAGGAGGGGCACTTTTGGAAAGATTGAAATGTTACATTATTTCACAATTCTTTTCGGATTCTAAAGGTCCCACACTTATATAATTCGAGGCTAAGGTGATAAGGTTTCGAAATCTCTTCATCCAATAGGCTTTGGACAAGTGTAAGCCTTGGATTTTGCATTAACTTCTCATTTTATTTAAATCGTTAAATAATGAGGTCATCGCCACATCATAATGATGTCATAAATAATTTAATTTATTTAATGTCTAAAAATTATAAAACAAATACTATGATGTAGGAAATCTTTTTAGATTTCTAATGAATATTTATAGTCAAAATTTGGACTTGTGTAACCCTACTTAAAAATTGTTTTAGTAAAACACTTTATGTTAGTGTCATTTTCACTTTAACATTAAATAAAAAGTAATTTATGTTATTTCCCAACAAAAGTGGATCCATGGGGTCCCCAAGTTAGGCCATGGCTTGTCTTGGTCGGCCATGACACACCCAATGAGGTTGGGACATGTGTCTGGGTCATTTCATATTATTAAAGTATTATTTATACCTTAAACTACACTAATTACCACTAATCGCGATTAAGACTTAATAAGTTACTATTCATCAAAAAATTATTTTTATCCCATTGAACCACATTTTACATACTAATGACAACCATGTATGTCGGATTTTCAAAATTCAATACACATTAGTGGTAAACTTTCATTTAAACGAAAAATCAGTTATTTAACTACCACTTAGTGGTTTCACTATTCATCAAAAATTGAAGTTTTTCAGAACAATGCCAAAATTTCACCCTAAGATATAATTGATATTCCGAATTCAAAAATGATGTCTATTTTACAAAATTCCAAACATATAAGTTGCATTAATTAATTTTATAATTAATTCCCGCTGTCAGAACAAATAGCGTGTTTTTAAGAAACAATTTATATCAAAAGATTGGCAATTGTTTATGTTCGATTTCAATGTTAAATTAATTCCAATGACCACCATTGGATAAAATGGTAAAAATATATTCTAATTATACTTTAAAACCACTAAATAGTATAATTTATCACAATTAATTATTTTGATTAAAAAAGTTGTTTTAAGTATTTTTCACTATTCATAAAAAAATTGGAAGTTCTCAGAAAGTTACAAAAAATTCAACTTAGGATAATTTCGATATTACGAATTCAAAAATGAAGTCCATTTTGAAATATAAAATTTCTATAATTTTAAAAGGTGGTTATTACTATTCATAACGGCTACTTTGATTAGTTGCGTTGTGTTAGAACTCGAACTTGCGTACAATGCAAGCTATTGCATTATTCGAAGGGAAACATACAGTGGAAACTTGGGGTGTTACAAAAAGTCCCCAGTCTAAAGAACTGAGGTTGTTCATGCTTCCCATGATCAAATACTTGAATCCAATCTGTTGATCCCAAGGGTTGAGCTAAAAGAGTCCCCAATCTTCCAAGCTGAGGTGGTTTTTGAGCTGCTACATCTGAGACTTTCTTCAATGCTCTCTGGATTTTGCAGATCTTAGTCCGAAAATTGTCCGGATTCATCATCCGACATCCACTCAAATCACCTGGCTTAGATGACCATTAGATAATTTCTGACACTTTGTCACCTGATGATGTGCATGCTCTAAACAAGAAGCATGTTTGATATTCTCATTTTCTTGATGCAATAGTAATTCAAAAAAAAATCATTGTGTTTCTGAATTTTTGAAGAACTAGTTGAGGCATGTTCCTGAGAACACATTGGATTACACAGAAAACCAATTGGTTGTGGCCGGCCATGGGAAATAACATTGCATGAAAACACTTTGGGCGGGCATTGTTGACTGGATAGTATAGTGAAATGCAGTTCTCCATGAACACCTCATCCACTAATATGAATACCATATAGGGCATTGGTAATTAACTAGCGCATGCTTTTTTTGTGCACCAAATCATGCACGCTGAAGGGCTCTCTGCTGCTTTTCATCCTTGGTATATCGGGAAACTGAGATAGATGCCAAACGGATTTGGCATTGAAACCCTTCTGGTAACATAACATGATATTCATATTCATCATAAGATAATATTTTATCTTTTAAGTGAAAAATGTTTTTCCACATGTTGAGACGAATATCATGAATACAGTCTTCTGTAAACATTTCTGGAATATCATACTGAGAGTCTACCAAAGGCCAAAACATGATTGGTACATCAATTTTCTCCAGTTTTTTTCTCATAATCATCACTTCCTCCTTATCATTTGATGAAGATTATTCTACCTGATTAGACCAAAGTTGGTGATTCTTTGATGCTTCACCAAATTAAATATGATTAGTAGAGAATTCCTTTATCAAATTAGAAGATGAATGACCGAAGGGGGGTTCGGAGAATGACCTAGACCCCGGGATATTTTCTGATTGAGAATGAATTTCACCTACTAGAGGTAAAGCATCAGACATGATAGAATTCACATTTGAAAGTTCCTCAAGATAAGTGGGCATTCCCATTACTACATAGTCCTTTGAAAATTTTTCCAGGCAATGCCAATTACTACTGCAGAGAGGACATTCCCAGCTAAATTCATCATCATGGGGAGGACCCCCAGGGTGGGTTGCAGCAAAAGATGAAACCTTTTTCTCCTTGGTCTTCTAGCCATGCATAGGGTTATCATGGATCTAATCTGAAGATGATACTTTGAGATCAGCAGAACTATCATGAAGTAATAATTCATGAGGAAGTGTCTGATGAAGACCTTCAGAATTATTGTTGTTATTTCTGGAATTTTAAATTGAAAGAATAGAATCTTGAATTAAAATAGATAATTGTCTGAGGGCATCAAGAACTCCAACATAGAGCAAGGCTTTATTACAGATTGGCTCTTTATTTATCAACAGTGTTGGAAGAGTATTTTTTTTAGATGCCTTCTTACTCACTTTGGAAACCAATTTTTGACAAATGTGGTTATTATTGGCAGGTGTATGTGCCTGCTCAAGAGAAATGCTATGGTTAGGCTGATTATCTCCATTCAAATCATGTGTATGTGCCTGACTTGATTGTTTGAATGACATGGGGGGTATGCCCCATAACCCTCCTGGACTGAGATAGAGGTGTTTTTCTGTGCCGAAGAGATATGTTGATGATTCACTCCATTGATTCAGATAGAATTATGTTTCTTTCCCTGTGATCCTACAGATGTTGTTATAGTATTTTGACATGCATCCAGAATATGGGAAAGGATTTTCGTCTACTCTTTCACCATTTTCATAATGTGGTTGGTGAATTCAGCTACCGGAACGGGGATATACGTCCATTCTATGCTTGGAGTAGGTGTTTATTATTGCTTCTGTCCTCTTTCTCCTGTTAGTGAAATCTGACAGTACTCATGTGTGGGGGAAGAAAATTTTGTCTACCTCATGCTTGTCATTGGAGATTTCCATTTGACATCTCCGGGTGCTACCAAATGATACTGTTGGTTAGCCTGATGAATTGCAGGTGTATGTGCCTACTGATTTCTCCCCACCACATTTGATTGGCATGTTTCTTTGGTTATAGTGCGATGAGCCTGCTGATTAGCTAATTAATTATAAATAGGTTTATATGCCTACCAATAATACTCTACTGGAATTTCCCGGCAGGATTTTCATGTTACTTCTAGACAAGTCTGCTAGGCAGTAATATCAGGATGGACATGTGTATATACCCGCTCGTTGTATTCCATCATGTTGTCTTGATGGACTTCTTCGGAGGGGGAAGAAGTAAGAACTTTCTCCCTATTGATCATATTTTGCCTCTGATAGTTCGTCTTGTGGGCTTGGGTCTAAGGAACCTAAGACAAACCCCTAAACATGATACCCTCATCTTGTTGAGGGTGCACTAATGCACGATTCTAGGGGCGATTTTTTATGGGAGCCCTCAGGAAGGACACATGTATTCTCTAATTAAGGTCTTGAGTGACTATCTCATTCACCTCCCCATAATATGGGAGGGACTGGTGATTGCTTTCCAGGGATAAAAACCCAAAACGGTTGGATACGGTGGTTGGAACCACCTGCTTCTTGACCACTGGTCATCGTTGTCCGGAAAACTAGGGTGATTGGTTAACTTGGAGGGCATGTCGAGTGGCCTCCAGTGTCAGAATGGTACGGTGTTGACGATATTTCTTTAACCAATGCATTTGAGACCTAAAATTGAAGATGCTGAGTAGGTGATGCCGTCCTCAATGGAGACAAGGATCCAGTAAGAGTAGTGGTTGAGACATTCACAGGTGTGAACTTTAAAGAATCCATTTCTATAATTTAGATAGATCTTGGAAAAGAGTAACTATTTGATATAACAGACATAATCAAGATATGGTTGGCCATAGTAATATTTTAGATGAGCACATATGTTATTTATTGCTTTGTTTTCCCTCACTTGAAGATAAATAGGGGCCTAACAAAAAAGTAAAACATCATTTAACTTGGTTAAGGATTCACATAGGGTTCACCATTTTGTGTTTCCTCAGGAAATGGGGATTATCTTGTTTGTTTAAGCATCAAACTTTCCAATCGGTTTCTAACGGGTTTATTCGTAGAACTGTAAACATCCAATGATTCTATATCCAGTTGGACCTACTTTCCAAAGGTATGTGCTCATTAGATGTAGACTAATGAGGATTAACAAATTACATAGGTCAAGAGGATTGGAGGTCAAACTCATCACACCATTTTGGGTGGAATTATTGTCTACTCCGGGACTCTCTTATAGATTTATGTTATGTTCACGAATCCTTATTAATTTACCAAGAATGAAAATGGGTTTTTCTTTTAGATTTAGAAATCAATGATTGATAGGTATGGGATTTAGAGAATCTTTTATAGGTATTTGATGTTCTTCTTTGATAGGGAATCATCCGAATTTATTAGATATTTTTAGTTAATGGTATCATTCAACACATTATATATACATTTATTGGTCATTATGATAACCATAGTAGTTTTAAAGCCACTCAGTGGGGAACTTGATGTTTATTGTCATTATGAAAGACATGGATTATTTCAGAGTAGGATTGTACCCGCTGACGGGTTACCAACATATCCTCATTAAAGAAGGAATCAGAACCCACATAGTTCGATAGGAAGGATATAGTTTAATGTCAAATGGGATAGAAAAGAATTAATTAATGATGGTCTTGAACCATAAAAGGCTTCCTATGTACTCTACTTTTAAGGAAGAGATCAAGGTCCACATAGTTCGGTTGAAGAAGTATGAGGTTTATGCATAATTAGTGTCCCAAAGAGAGATGTTGTAATTACTTATACACTCCAATCTCACGTGAGTCATGCTTGTTGTGAGAAACAAGAGGTATCAGTAAATCTAATGATTGTTCCACGAATGATGTAATCATAAGAAATGATTTGTGGTATATGTATGTATGACTTCCCAGGAGTGGGGTCCAAAAAGGTTTTTGTACTTTATGAAGATTTGGGATTTTAACCCGGGACTTACTTCAGAAAAGAAAGCCCAAATTAAGAGGGACTTATGATTGGGTATATTTTTGAGAAGGAGGCCCAAAATCAAATGAAATTAAGATTAGGGTTTACCCCTGAGGAGGATTCCCAATTAACGGAAATTATAATTGGGACTTATTCATGAGAAGGAGGCCCATATTAAAGGGACTTGTAATTTCACGCTTACTACTGAGAAGGAGGCCCAATGAATTCCTCTCAGATAAGGAATCCAGCAAAGGAATCAAGCCACAAATTGCTTTGGAGAGGGTTTTGAAAGCTATCATTGAATAGGAGAGGTGTATTTGAAGAAAGGAGGTGACTATTAAAGAGGCACACAAGTATTGTTCTAGCGTGCAAGTCCTAGTTGCGCAACTATACTAGAGCGACATGAGTCACCTTGGGCGACGAAGAATCCATAGGGTAATACTTGGGTGACTTTGAACTCAAGCCCTTAGTATCATCTCTAGAGGCTTCTAGAAGGATGGCACGAAAGTTCCCTTGATAGGGAAAGTTGGTGCACAAGTGTCTTCACTTCACTTAAGGGATGGACAATTAGGCGCCGAAGTATTGATGAGTTCTAATACTTAGGCCTTATTCATCATCTTTAGATTTTCCATTCTAGGTGAAGAATTACCTTAGAAGTGTTCAGTAGAAGTTAAGAAAAGACTTGGGTGACCAGAGCTTGAATCTGAGTTTTGGAAAAATTCCTCCCTAAAATGGGGGGCCCACAGGGGATATTTATAGGCCACTGAGCACCTTGGGAGAAAAAAGAATCAGGGAGCGCAAGTGAATTGTGCGACCCATGTGTGGCATACAAGTGACTCACACGACCATAAGGAAACGTGTGTGACCCATGCTTAAAGGGTTCCTTGTTCATTCCTTTGTCAATTTTTATGTACTTCAAAGGATGACTCTCATTGTGGTTAAAGTATTATTCTTTTCATTTCGTTAGACTCTGTGATGGAAAGGAGCATCAAAAGATATTTATATATTTCACATTTCTCCCCAAGGAGGTAATGTCACCAAATTTTTATAGTGAATATTACTACAACCAACTCCATAACATTTATTGGATAGTTTTTCTCATTAACATTCTATTTAGTTGAAGCATAGTTAATGACATTGTAATTTTGCATCAACACACATCCCATGAACTACTGTGAATCGTTACGGAATAACAGAAAAATGTTCTCTAATTATGGGTAGTGTGAGCATGGTTGCAGTGATAAGCCACCTCTTAAACTCCCTGAAGCTATATTTACATTAATCACTCCATGAAAACATCACTCCCTTCCGAGTAATCTCGGTAAGAGTAATGGAAAATCTTGATTATTTTCTCACAAATCGCGCAATAGTATCTAGATAACTATAGGAAGCTACATATATATATGTTAAATATGTTGGCCTTGTCCATCCCTCAATTGCATCTTTCCTGGATGGATCCACTGATATGCCATAGATTGTGATGATATGACCCAAGAATGAAACATCATTTAACCATAACTCACTCATTTTGTACTTTTCAATGAGCTTTTCCTTTCAAAAGGTCTCTAGTACAGATCATAGATTCTCCTCATGATCCTACTTGGTTTTGGAATACATTATAATATCATATATAAAGACTACCAAAAAAATTCAAGGTAATCTCTAAAGACACTATTCATCACGTCCATGAATATTTCTAGAGCATTCGTGAGTTCGTAACGCAAAACTATGAATTCATTGTGCCCGTACCTTGTATGAAGAAAAGCCTTGTGGATATCCTCATTCTTCACCCTTACATGGTAATATCCCTACCACAAATCCACCATAGAGAATTATTGTGATTCACATAGCTGATAAAACAATTCATCAATTCGGGGAAGTGCATACTTGTTTTTTTATCATGATTTTGTTGATCTCATGAGAATAAATGCAAAGGCGAACTGACCCATCATTCTTTTTGATGAAGAGGACTGGTGCACCCATGGTGAAGCACTTGGACATATAAACCCTTTATCTAGATACTCTTATAGTTGTTTCTTCATCTCATTAATCTCCACACCAACCATTATATGTGGAGTATTGGATAATAGAAAGCACCATGTTTAAGATCAATCGATAATTGAACAACTCTTCTTGGAGGAAGACCATAAAATTCATTAGGAAACACTTTAATGAATTCCCTCACAATAGCCAGGTCTTCAAGGATGTTTTCTTCCTTTGAATCAATAATCTGAGCAAGATATACATTCTCATAGGGAATTTATACCCATGCATGAGATGATGGTGATAATGAAGATTCACCTCCTCCTTGAAATTGTACAGAATCATGGGTCAATTCGCCACATGGAGAGTGATTTTTCTATCATGGAAATTAATCATGGCTCTGTATAAGGATATCCAATCCATGCCACAAATTGAATCAAATTCCACCAAGGGAGTATTACGAGGTTTCTCGGGAAGATCAAACCATAAATTATGATGGGGGATGAGTTATATTCATGGGTTGTAATGATTTCCTCATTTTCAATTAACACCGACATCATTACATGCATTATTTTTTTGTGTTGTTTTAATTATTCTACTAAACAATATAGATATAAAATAATGCGCTAAACCTGATTGAAAAATTATTTTCATTGTTCTTGAATGAATAACGAGTGTAATTGTCACAAATTTATTTTTAGGGTTCACTTCAGAGGTAGTGAATGCAAAATAATTCCCTTGCTTTTTTGGGGGTTGTTGGTTGTATCCTAAAACCATTGGCTTATGGCACTAAATTCCAAATTTACCTAGTTCTTTGCAGTTAAATCAATGAACAAAAAGCATAGGGTCGAACAAAGTGTTCATCGCCCCTATGAAAGCCATGGGTTTTTTCTTATTGGATGTTAACGGCCAAGTTCCCTTCCGTTCTATACATAATTCATTTCCTCGTCCCCTTTAGAAAATTTCTAGTGTGCTTCTTTATACACATTTGGAATGTGGGGTGCGAGATTTTCATTTCACTTTTATAATTATCCATAAGACCACCATAATTAATGTCCACCTTATGCCTCTTATCACTAGGATTCCCTTGAGATTTTCTGATCTCCATTTTGACTTTGAGGGAACATCAGACAATTTACTCCTAGCTCTCGATTTCACAAATCAATATGGCTTTTTTAGTCTTGGTTTTATCCCACCAAAGAAGCGGCCAACCTTGCATTAAGGGGTAACGACAAATATAGAGGAATATCATGCAAGCCTTGTGATGATTTTATCATTTGTTCTGATGGATTATTCGTATATTTTCTTAAGGTCATGGAAGTCTATTTCCATCTGAATCGGGAGGGTGAGAAGGAAATACTTATCAAAAATCATTTTCCATAAATCCTTCCAATCAAATGCCTCAATCTCCTCCTAAGTCTTTGAATTATTGATCAAATTTCAACATTGATCAACTTCACCCTCCATATAATAGGCCGCTGAGAGAACCATATCTTGTTATGAACCTTTAAGGATGGTGAATATCTTTTCAGTTGAGTTGTTCCATTGTTCCGAAATTGAGGTACCAGATCATCCATAAAAGTAGGAGGCCTTTTCTTAGGAATCACTCGATTATGACTTTTTAATTATTTGGGGGGGGGGGGGTTGAACGTTTCTCTTGAACCATGATTCTATTAAAAACATAAGTTAACTGAGAGTATATCATAACAATGTCCACAATTCTGGATCCCATTATATTTGGTTTCTAATTGGAAATTTCATCACATTGATCTTCACATCAATTGTTAGCCAGAGTCCTCATATTACCATCCATTGGCTGGATGAAGAGAAATATTATAGGTAAAACCTAAAGGGTATTCCAATGAAAAAATGGTTGACTTATAAATTACTTTTATTTCCATAACTAATGAATTTTTTGGTTTCAATCTATGGTTTCCAAGACCTACATCCCAACCTATAATCATAGGGGAATTTTTTATTCCTGTAATAATGGTTCTTAACATGATTTAAAATTTACCAAATCATATCCCATCGGAGTGTCATAACTAAGAGTGTAGCAAGGCCTGTTGTTGAGCACCAGTCCCTAATAAAGTCTAGCTCAATGTGGTGTTTTCGGGTTTTACCCCTAGATACATATGTTCAAGATCCGCCTCTACTTACTCGTATCTGTACGACAATTTATTTTCTTGATAAACCCCTCCCTCAATACTCACCAAAATTTATGGGTGTTATTATTCTAATTAGTCTAACCAAAAAGGGTTTCACTAATGTTTTCTATTCTTAATACCAAAATAACTAAAACTTACTTTGACACTAACTATAATAACCCTCCTCTTTATTTCTCACTAAATCTAAACTTATTAGATAAAGTCCTAACTTATTACGACATAGAAGATCAAGAGTTAAGTTGTATTTGGGGATTTGGAACATTACATAACAACGTAAAAAATGAAATACACATCCTTATTTAAACCTTATTTTACATGAACACACACATTCCTTCGTACTTTGTAACACCCCAAGCTTCGATGATACGTTTCCCTTTGAATAATGCAATAGCTTGAATTATATGCAACATTGAGATTCTAACACACCGCGACCAATCAAACTAGATGTTATGAATAGTAATACCCACGATTTAAAATTTTATAAATTTTATTTTTCTAAATGGACTTCATTTTTTGATTTGGAATATTAAAATTAGCTTAAAATGAATTTTTGGTATTTTTCTGAAAAATTTCAATTTGTAGGTGAATATTGAAAAAACATCGTTATCAGTTAAAATAGACATTTTATTTAAATAATTAGTTAGTTTATTTAAATTTATATTAGGTATAAATAGATTCATAATACCTATATATGTTCAATGCAGTTCATTTGAGTCATTTTATAATAAGTTTACATATATAAAAATTTTATTGAACTTTTAACCTCCATTTACCCACCTCCTAGGAGCATTTAAAATTTTTCATAAAACATAATTTTACCACTTCTTTGAGTTGAATTTCAAAAATCTGAGAGATATAGCTGATATCAGTATGTAAAATGTGGTTCAATAAGATGAAAATAACATATGGTGATTTGTAACTTTTCACTTTTATTTACAACGGTTAAAAGTACATTGGGTAATTAAAGGTTAAAATTATATTATCAATACACTTAATCATGTAATAATTTTAGTAGATAAGTTTATTTCGACCAAAACCAACATTGGGAAAAAAATATGATCCTTTAGGACTACTTGTATTATATTAGTACATTTATTATTATTTTATTTAAAGAAGAGTTAAAAGAGTTAAAATCAATTTTTAATAAGTAAAACATTTTTAATATAGGTTTATACATAAGATAAATTTGTTTATAAATATTAATTAGAAAGCTAAAAATGTTTCATAAATAATTTAATTTTATTTATAATTTTTAAACCTTAGATAATTTAATTTATTTATGAAATGATGATGAAACACTAATTACATTATTAATTAAATATTAAAATAATTGATATTATAAATATCCAAATAAATCTAATTTGCCACTTTTAATGAATTCCAAAATAATTTAGGATAATATGACATGTTATGGTTGATTAGATAAATTTTTTTGATGTAATAATGTTGTTATGAATTTAGAAAATACAAAATACCAAATAGTGTCAAAATTGACATAAAATAGTTTTTAAGAGAAATATTATATTATTAATTGATATAATATTATAAAAATATAAGGATTGTCCAAATTACATAGATAAGGTTATATAAATTAATAATTAACCACATGGGTTCTCTCAGCTTGTTATAGAATGTTTATTAACCATATTATATAAAAATACAAAGAGACATGGTAAATGACAAAATAATTCACTAAGAGTTAAATCTAAAAGATAAGGTTAATATAGTGACCCAAACCGGTCGAAAACCTATTGGCTGAGTGGTTTTCTACCCATCCACACCCTAGCTACGAAATAAATCATTTTTGAGCCATTATAATCCGAAATTAATTTTATTATAAAATAATATTCCAATCTTTTCCAAAGGTTCCCCTCACCCCTATTTTAAAAGGGATCTTCCCCTTCTCTCAAATTCACACATTCAAACACATTTGGTTCACCCAAAACCTACCTAAATATCATATCAACAATACTAAATTCATGCTAGTGGCCTACCTTTAGTTATAAGTCCATCCTATGTATCTCTTTTGATCAAATCAAAAGGAAGAACTTGAAGAATATGTAAATATTTCTTCATCTCTTTCATGTTTTTTTATTCTTCCATTTATTCATTCATTTTTGTTTAAATTATAAAATAATATCTCTAGTATTTATATATAATGTGTTTTTATGTTAAATTTTGTAAAATGGTATTCATTATTCTATCCATCCTTTGAATGACATGTCACCATAGGTGCGTACGTACGACTTACTGTCTTCAAGTCATGGTGTAGTTGTTATTCAATACATTACTACTTGGATGGGTATAATAATGATGTATAATTGATATAAATAATAAATATAACATGATAATGATTCTTTATATATGATATACCATCCAATTATATATTATTTTAATATCAAAATAATAATATTGTCGCTCATGTGTACGTACAGATTACACTCATCACGAATGAGATGAGATTCATTATTCATCATATCCATTGAAGACTAATTTTTATTTTATTATTGAAAATAATGTTTAAAAACTTAATTTTATTATTAATATAAATAAGATTCATCCTATCCTTAACAAACTTTACTTACGTATCAAATAATATAAAGGAAAAAATATCAGTTAACACCTGAAACGATGATATTACTGAAATATCATTAACTAAGAAACATTAGAATATCATATATGATATAAAGGAAAACGGATCAGTTAACACTCGATGCATCGATGGGTCTCATGAGACAAATACACTTGGAATTGGTTGAGGCCTTTCCAAATTTGATATATGGTTTTGTTCATGGCCTAAATCATTTTTAGACGTCCTGGCTGAGGCCATGAAAAAATGTTTCAGAATGTTCAGCATTATACATTCCCTCATTAAGAAAATCATATTGATTGTTCATGTGGTCATTCGACTAGTAGAATACCCATGATTACGTATAATTATGGCATTATTTACTCAAATCATATTCTTTCACTAAAAGTTATCATGTTTATTATTTGTAAAGGCATGTGTTTTCAATTATTCACCATGCTTAATATTTTTTTTCTCTTCCGCTGTATTGAATACCATTATTGAGTGTTTGAGCTAACCCCTTTCTTATGTCTCATTGTCTCGTGATATGAAGAAGATAGTTATGAGTGACTTTCTGTCATAATCTTGGAAGCATGGAAGTTTCTAATGTAATAAATTTAGTGTTTTATATCTTTTCAAGTTCAAAAATTGAACTTATGTATGAATGTTTTTTCCAATAATACTAAACTGATTGGTCTTTCGGGACCTTATTTCCTTGTGATCATAATAATGTTATGTAATAATGCACTTACACTGGGTAACTAGGGTCTAGGCATTAAAGTTGGTATTTGAGGATGTTTAGTACAAACCTTGGAAACTAGATTTACATAAACTCTAATTATAGCACATTTTGCAAAGATAGACTTTGAGGAATCGTATAGAAGAACTTACTAGAATTTTATTAATGTAAAGAATTTGAATGTTTTCCATGAAATACATCCATGTCTATATATTAGCGGGTAGAGGCGGCTCTGGCACATATGTACCTATGGGTAAAACCTGAAAACACCGCTTCGAGAAAACACTTGAACTAAAACTGGTGCACGACAACAGGCCTTGCTGCACTCTTGGTTATGACACTCCTATGGATATGATTAGGATAATTCACACTTTCTTTACCAATCATTCTAATCAGTTTATGATTATATAAATTCTAAAAGAAAATATTTTTTATGATTATGAATTATATCCATTATCTGTACAATTTATGTTAATAATTTTACAAGTTTGGAATTATTCCTTGACATTAATAAACGGACCTAGTTTATGCCATTATTTAGAAATGGCACCCAATAGATGGAATGAAAACTACAACAATACTTATGATCCAAATAGTAAGAAAGATCATATCATTCATGGTATAAAGCAACAATTTAAAAGGTAAATAGTCCCCCATGTATTCTCAACATAGGAAGAAATAATATCATGTGTTAATAAGATAAGGAATCAATTTTCTACATCTTATGGTTTTGTAGGGAAGAAAGAGACAAAAAGGATGGTCGAGAGAAAGGTGTATAAATGGAAGATGGGAATGAAGGATTTTCCTATATGTGATAACTGTGGAAGGAATCACCTTGGTAAATACTTGAAGGGAATGGGAGTTTGTAATAAGTGTTGAGAAAGAGGACTCCAAGTACATGATTTCAAGGGTAAGAAGAAGGAGGTTACAATTTTTGATGATGATAAAGAGTACCTTACCTTTAGAACAGATATTTTGTCATTTGATTCTTATCTAGATCCTCCCCCAGTAGCCAAACTAAATTCAATTATATGGGAGGAAGAGAAAGAAGAAACGGTGGGTGAGGAAAGGAATGTTCTAATAGAGGATGTACCTATTGTACAAGAATATGTTGTTCTGTTTCTAAAGGATTTACCTAGACGTCCTCCAGAATGATAAATTGAGTTTTCCATTGACTTAATTCATGGATCAACGCCCATATCGAAGACCCCTTATAGAATGGCCACTGTGGAATTAGTGGAACTAAAGAAACAACTATAGGAATCAAGTTAAAAGTTATTTATTCTCCCTAGTGTTTATCCATGGGGAGACCATATCCTTTTTGTTAAAAAGAATGATGGATCTATGTGGTTGTTCATTGACTATAGGGAGATCAATGTTATAAACATAAATAACAAGTTCCCCTTACTTCTCATTGATGATTATTTGACCACATTCACGAAGCTCAATATTTTTCAAAAATTGACCTTCGGTCTGGATATCACCAGCTGTGTTTAATGAATTAAGACATTCCAAAAAAACATTTCAAACTACGTATGGGCATTAGGTGTTTATAGTAATACCTTTTGGGCTGACTAATTCACCCTATGTCTTCATGGATATAATGAATAGAGTTATCAAGGAATATCTTGATGAATTTTTAGTGGTATTTATTGATGATATGTTGGTATACTCCAAAATCTACGAAGATCCTGAAAATCACGTACACATTATCTTGAAGACTCATAGAAGAAAATAATTATATGGGATGTTTAGCAAGTGTGAATTCTGGCTTCAAGGGAATTATTTTCTAGACCATATTGTCTCTAAGGATGGAATATTTTTTGATCGTTCAAAGACCAAAGCAATCCAAGAATTGAAAACACTGAAGAGTATAACTAAGGTACGTAGTTTTAATTCTTTAGTATGTTATTATCATTTTTTGTCTAGAATTTCACCTGATTGGATAACCCATTAACCAAGCTCACTCGTAAAGGGGTTAAATTTTTTAGACCAAATAGTGTAACGAATGTTTCAAATAACTAAAGATAAGATTACTCAATGATATTATCTTGAAGAAACCATCAAGGAATGATGGGTTTGTTATTTATAGTGATTCCTCAAAGAAAGGATGTGGTTTTGTCCTTATGCAGAATGATAGGGTTATTGCCTATTAATCATGAAAGCTGAAAATTCATGAGCAAAACTAACCCAGTCATGATCTTGAGTTACCACCTATAATATTTTCATTTAATATCTAGATACACTATCTCTATGTTGAAAAATGTGAGATATATACCGGTCAAAAGCATTTAAAATATATTTTATCACCGAATGAACTCAACATTAAGAAAAGACGATGGATTGAAGTACTCAATGATTATTATTGCACTATACACTACCACCCATGGAATGCAAATAATGTGGCAGATGCTTTGTGTAGAAAGTATCGTGGAGTTTTGAACAAGATGAGAGTAGAAAGAGATCCTATTTGCATTGATCTAGTAAAAAAGGATATGGGAATAATCATGGATGGTGAAACATCGATTCTTTTTCAAATGGTTTCCAAACTATCTTTACTATAAAGGATAAAAAGTTCTCAGACTGTTGATGAGAAATTTGAAAAGAAGATTAAATCTGTCAATGATGGGAGATTGATCAACTTCGTATATGAAGATGGAATTTTGAAATTTGGGAAGAGACTTTGTGTTATAAACATACCTGATCTAAAAAGGGAATTGTTGGATGATTCTCATGGCTCCAATTTATCTATACACCCTGTGAGCACCAAGATGTATAGAGATTTGAAGGAACATTTTTGGCAGGACAACATGAAGAGGGAGATTTGTGATTTTGTGTCAGGATGTATGGTTTTTCAACAAGTGAATCCTGGAAGACAATAGCCCGGAGGGGTCATACAACCATTTCCCATACCTGATTAGAAATTGGATTATACTGCAATGGACATTGTCATGGAGCTACCAATGATTCCTAGATGTAATGACGTAATATGGGTCATTTTTTATCATCTTACCAAGTCAGCAAATTTTCTTTCTATAAGAGAAGATTTACGACATGAAAATTTATCAAGAATGTATATTAAAGAAGTTGTAAGACTTCATGGAGTAGCCCTATTGATTGATTATGATCATGATCCTCATTTTACATCAAGATTCTGGAAACGTCTTCAGGAGGCCTTAGATACTGAACATCATTTGAGCACTGCTTACTAGCCTCAAACTGATGGACAATTAGAAGAGACAATTAAACCATTGAAGATATGTTGATATCTTAATCTCTTGACTTTCATGGTATGTGGGATAAATATTTACCTCTGGTAGAATTTTCCTATAACAATATCTTCCATTCAAGAATTCAGATGGCACCATATGAAGCATTATATGGAATGAGGTGTAGCACACCAACCTGTTGGGATGATGTTGGTGAATAAAAACTCATAGGCCCAGAACATTTTTAGGAAACGATGGAGAAAGTGAAGGTTTTCCAAACTGACATCAAATAATTTCAAAGTAGGAAAAAGCGCTATGCCGATAACCAAATGAAGGATTTGGAATTTTAGGTAGGAGATCATGTTTTTTGAGGATATCTCCATTGAAGGGAGTTATACAACTAACCAAGAAGGGTAAATTAAGTCCTAGGTACATCATACCTTTCAATATTCTCTAACGAATTGGGGTTGTAGCTTACCGTTTGTCAGTGCCGCCAAGTCTCCCCATATATCACGATGTGCTGCATAAATCATGGTTGAGAAAATACATGACTAAACCAATGCTTGTACTCACCTATGAGGAATTAGAATTGGAACCTCATCTGCCTTATTGCGAAGAGACCATCAAGATTTTGGATACAAGAGAACAAGTGTTTAGAAACTAGATGACTCATGTCGTAAAAGTTCTATGAAGAAACAATAAGATGGAAGAGGAAATTTGGGGACCCAAGGAACTTATGATGAAGAACAACCTGAATATTTTTATGCATTAATATTCTAGAAATTTCATGGACGAAATTATATGAAGGAGGTGAGAATGTAATACGCCAAGCTTCAACAGTACGTTTCCCTTTGAATAATATAATACCTTGCATTGTACACAACATCGAGATTATAACAAACCGCGACCAATCAAACTAGCCGTTATGAATAGTAATACCAAATTTTTAAAATTTTATAAACTTCATTTTTCAAAATGGACTTCATTTTTGGATTTGGAATATCGAAATTTTCTTAGGGTGAAGTTTTGGTATTTTTTTGAAAACATTAAATTTTTCATTAATAGTGAAAAACAGTGCGTTATCGATTAAAACAGATATTTTATTTAAATAATTAGTTATTTAATTTAAATATATATTAGTTAAAAATAGATACATAATACCTATATAAGTTAAATTTAATACATTGGAGTCATTTTATAACAAGTTTAGATATATGAAAATTTTATAGAACTTTTAACTCTCTTTTACCCACCTCCTATGTGCATTTACAAATTTGCATAAAACATACTTTTCCTACTTCTTTGAGTTGAATTTCAAAAATATGAGAGACACAGTTGATATTATTAAGTAATATGTGGTTCAATAAGATAAAAATAATTTTTTCATAATGGTATCATTTGACTTTTTTACCACAGTTAAAAGTAAATACGGCAATTAAATGGTGAAATGAAATTATTATTAAACTAAGACATGTCCTAATTATAATGGATAAGCGTATTTAGACCAAAAACTCCCTTAGAAATAAAATATGATCCTTTATGACCACATGGATTAGATTAGGTCATTTATTATTATTTTATATAAAGAAGAGTTAAAAGAGTTAAAATCAATGATTAATAACTAAAAAAATTTAATATAGCTTTATACATATGATAAATTAGACTATATATATTCATTAGAAATCTAAAATTATTTCCTACATAATGGTATTTTATTTATAATTTATAGACATTAAAAAATTTATTTATTTATGACACAATGATGATTCATTAATTACCTTACGAATGAAATAATAAAATAATTGATATTATAAATATAAAAATAAATCTAATTTGAGACTCTTAATGAATTATAATATTTTTATAGGTTAATATGACATTTTTGGGTTGAATAAATAAATTGTTTTCTAATTAATAATGAATTTAATAATTTATAAAAAACAAAATACCAAATAGTGTCGAAATTGACATAAATGTGTTTTTTTTAAAAATATATATATTATCAATTGTTTTAATATTCCTAAAAATCTAAGGATCGGAAAAATGACTTATATAAAGTTATATTTGTTAATAATGAACCACTTGGGGTTATCTTAACTTGTTATAATATTTTTATTAACCATATAATATAAAAATACAAGGAGACATGGTAAATGTCAAAATAATTTACAAAGTTTTAAATCTAATAGATAAGGTTAATATAGTGCCCCAAACCAATCTAAAATCGATTATATGAATGGTTTTAGACCAATACCCACCTTAGCTTAGAAATAAATGATTTTGGAGCCATTATAAAATGAAAATTATTTTATTATAAAATAATATTTCAAACATTTCCTAAGGTGCCTCTCACCCCTCTTATAAAAGGGAACTTCCCCTTCTCTAAAATTCACACCTTCAGAGCTATTTGGCTCATCCAACCCCTACCAAAATATCCTCTCAATGGTCCTACCTTCATCCTAGAGGCCTATTTTTATTTAGAAAGCCAACATAAGGATCCCTTTTTATCAAATCAAAAGGAAGGACCCAAAGAAGATGTAAATATTTCATCACCTCTTTCAAGTTCTTTTCTTCTTCCACTCCTCATTTCCTTGTTATTTCCATTATATAATAATAACTCTAGTATATTCTATATACATTGATGTTATTATAAATATGGTACAACCATATTCATTATTCTATCCATCCTTTGAATGACATGTCACTATATGTGCGTACGTACGGCTTACCGTCTCCACGTCGTGGTGTAGTTGTTATTCAATACATTATTATTTGGATGGTTATAATTATGATTTATAATTGATGTAAATAATAAATATAACATGATAATTATTCGTTATATATGATATACCATCCAATTATATATAATTTTAATATCAAAAGAATAATGTTGTCGCTCGTGTGTACGTACAGATTATCGTCTCCACGAACGCGATGAGATTCATTCCCCATAATATCAATCCAAGAGTAATTATTATTTGATGATTAAAAATAATTTTTAAAGACGTAATATAATTAGAAATATGAATAAGATACATCCTATCAATAACAAACATTACTTATGTAACAAATCATATAAAGGAAAATGGATCTGTTAACACCTGAAATGATGATACTACTGAAATTTCATTAACAAAGCACTATTAGAAGATCATATATGAAATCATATTTATGTATATGGTTCTTGTATAATTTTATAACAATTATTTAACTATTATAGGGGAGGATAACGTACCATCAACCAAGGAGGAGTACATGGTAAGTGTTAATTTCACAATCTCTTCATTATCTGATGTTGTTTATAAGTAATTATATACTAGAACCTCTTTATCATCCACATCCATGTTTATTAAAAAATGTATTTCAAAACAGTTTTACTATTTACTAAAAAATGGGTTAAATTCATTTACACCCTTATTTTACCTTATATGTTTTGAAAGGAATATTTCCTTTGTTTTCCAAACAAGTTACTTTATGATCATTTAGACAAAATTAAGGTAAGAATGATTTTTTTAACTTATACGGAGGGTGCGGTTATTCTCCACCATTATAACATCATTGAAACATCCTTTACATGCTTACAAGAATATTTTCAAATTAAATGTTTTCATTTATAAATATATGAATTTTAAATTATTTCAAAATATAAAGAGATAATTCTCTAAAAATTGCTTTCATTTCATCTATGTCAACATCCTTTAATGGATTTTAAGCTTATTTGCAGTTGATTTTTTATGATAAAAAACTTTCAAATTTTATTGAAGGTTTGGTGATATGTTTGGCTTCAGATGTTCTATTTTTATACCATTCATGGTTTATGGATAAAGTATTTAAATTTCATATGCTATTTTAATACAAATATTTATGTTATGATTCAACCTTTTCATATGAGGAATGTGTTGGAATTAGTAAGTGACGGGTGGAGCTCGCTATAGCCCCTCGAGGAATTGGTAGGTCTCATGAGACAAGTAGATGTGGAATTGGCCAAGGCCTTTCCCAATTTGATATAAGGTTTTGTCCAAGGCCAAATTCATTTTCAGACATCTTGGATGAGGCCTTGACAAAATGTTTCGGAATGTCCGGCATTATACAATCCCTCATTATGAAAATAATACCGATCGTTCATGTGGTCGTTTGAATTGTAGAATACCCATGATTATGTTTTATTATGACATTATTTACTCATCTCATATTCTTTCCATAAAAGTATTCAGGTTTATTTCTTGTAAAGGTATGTGTTTTTAATTATTCACCATTCTTAATAATTATGTTATCTTTCACTGTATTGATTACCCTTGCTGAGCTTTGGGCTCAACCATTTCTTATGATTCATTTTACCAGGATATGAAGAAGTTATTTATGAGTGACTTGCAGGAATAATCTATGGAGAATGGATGATTTTAATGGAATAAATTAGTGTTTTTTTAATTTACATGTTGTAAAATTGAACATATATATGAATCATGTTTCCAATAAAACTAAACTAATCGGTCTTTCGGGACATGATTTTCTTATGATCATGCTAATGTTACACAATAATGCTCCGACTTTGGGTAATTGGGGTTGGAACGTTACATATTTTTCATTGAATGAGATTACCTGAGGACATCCATAAGAAAAGGGTGAGCTATAAAGCCTAGTAAGGGAGTAAACAAAGAATAACATGAATAATAATATACATGTTGGTAAATAGGAATTTCAATGGAGCATAACAGAAATGTAAACATAAACTCATGATATAGAATGATTATCATAACATGGAAATGTGGCATCAACATTTAACATGTTATTAGCATGAGCCAAGGCTCATTTCACATGGAGCAGGATTAAACCCTCATTGAACTTGAATTAGCATTAATAAAACCTCATACCACTTGACATATAATGATACTGATATATACACAACACAATGAGCGCTATTAGGGAACACCCTTCATAATCATTTCATTTCATGCATAAGTGTGCCACATGGATCATATAACATGGATTCATTAAACTTAATAATTTATTCCAAGTTAAATGAATGTGTAATTCATACATGAAACTCTATAATAAATATGTAAATGATCATAAATTTGAATACCCTTGATAGAGAAATGAGCATTGTATTCACTACCCAATGACTTTGTCTTGGAAAATCGCATTGCAATTTTGGAAGCATGACGGCATGACATAAGAATTATTAAATAATGGTTGATGATAGAGAATGTTGTGTCTCAAAATATGTACATGAAATGGAATGTAGGGTTTTAATATATATACATGTCCCAATATTGGTAATGTAATTTAGATTCATAATACAAAAGAATTGCTTAAATGAAAATGAGGAGAGATAAATTCTATAAAGAATTTCGACATGGTAATGGGTGTACATGGGATAAAATAATGGGGGTGAAATGCGAATATAATCATTAAAGCATAAGTAGGAAATTATGGAGGAGGATATAAATCATAACCAACATTTTCAGATGAAAATGAGAGAGGATGAAGTCCCTTACTTGGATGTTTGATCCCAAAGGCATGAAGGGGTTTAAGAGGGGATTATTGGGACCTTGGGGCACCTTCGGAGGATTTTTGAGCTATAAGGGTAGGGACGTGATCACAGTGTTTTTAGTGAATATAACTAGGATCTTGGGTGGGTTTGTAAAAGAAAATAGAGGGAATTATTTTTTATTTAGGTTTTTGACACCACAATTAAATTAATCAAAACCACCAACAAAACCATCATTTTTACCATGGTTTTTGAAAAAGGGGAGTGGAAATAATAATTTTATAATGTAAATTGCCGAAAATTTTAAAATATGTGGATTTCTTATGTCCAGGTGAGTCACAAACTCAAGGAAATCATTTTAAAATGTTAAAATGTTTTATAAGTTAGGGAGGGTCACTATGGCTTTGTAAAATAAATCAAACAATCCTAAAATCACATCATTTTAAAGGTAACAAATATATTAGAAAAAAAGGAAATTTATATAATTTTTTACATAAATATTTGGACATTATGACATCATAAAAGACATTATATATTTAACCGACATTTAATTTAAATCCAAAAATTTGATTGTCTCGAAAAATTATGAAAAATTCACCGTTGGAAAAGTTCCACATCCTGGTACCAAAAATAATAATCATTTTATCTAAATAATTTTTGAAATAAGTGAAATTTAAATTTTAAAATAAAACAAAAATTTATTGAAAATTAATGGGTTTTGAAAAGGAAGTTTTAAAACATTAATAACAATTACCATTGTATTCATAAATATATTACAATCATTTATATTTAATAAAATGTAATTTAGAAATATATTTTTTTATTAAAATATTATTAAATTAAAAAAATCCATTAATTCATCAAAATATATTACTTAATTGAATTTAAATATTAACTAAAAATATTATTTATCCTTTAATGTCATTTACAAAGTCACAATAATAAAATGAATGCATATTATTTATAAAAATGTGAAGCACATAATCATAGAGCTAGGGTCTTGTTACATAATCCATTATAACTCCCACATAATACCTAAATGTATGGTGTGAAATGCTGATAGACTCTTAGGGGGTTCGGATAACATCACTCGGTGGTATTCCATATCAAATTCTACTTCTCTCATACCAGGTTCCATTCATTATTCACATGTTGAAGCTTGTCTTGGGATTGGTGAAGAGAAAATTCCAGGGACATTACATCTTTACTAGCTCTGAAAAATGTGATTCATATGTATAAATTCTGCTGGATGAGGCAATCAATTCCTTTGTCATATTAAACTGGATTTGATAAAGTCGTATATTAATACTAATCATGTGATCACTGTTGAATGACTATATTAGTAACGGTAAAAATTCGTAACTGTATTTTAAATTCCACAAAAATAAAACCAAATAATATCATGTGTTTTATATATCCATTTTACATAATAATAAATTTAAATAGATTAAGAGAAATTTTCATTAATAAAATTTTGCGTCATTACAAAAAATATACAATGTCATGATACAATGCCAAGTGAATAGAAACCCAAAATAAAGGAAACCATAAGAATTTCAAAATCTGTCAGGACTCCAAGTCTAGAACCTCATCCATGAATATCCCATGTCCAACTGAACACCCTATTAATGGTTCTATTCCCTTTTTATAACCTATAGGAATGAATTCTACTTGGGATCCTGACAGAGGTTCGAGCCGGATGTGAGTACAACTCAGTAGGCCAATACCCATGGTTTCTACAAAATATCCAGTCTAAATGATGGTGCATGCAAATTTGAATACATGGAATGTAAAGGAAAGGTAGTTCATGGGACAGTCATTACCCTTTGTCTAATTTTCTATTATTATTAGGATTATTGATAAATGTATATTTTTTGCATCATATAGTCATTTAGGTCATCATCAACATGTAATCAATGAGTCATTCATTTAATTTATTCACACAATATTCATGGAATTTATCATTCTGTGTGATAGGGAAAAGTTATGTCCATATCTCACTAGGGATGAGCATATCAAGTAATAAACACATAATCCTTGGAGACTCAGTCCATGTATTTTCATTGAATACAACCATTGGGTGTATAGAGCATCAGTCCCACTCCCCATCCAATATATTTCTGGGTATCTTATCGTATCAATCAAAGCCTACACATGGGGGGAGAATCGTTCCTTAATCCCACCACCGATCCATGTCCACATTCTGATTTATACATTCACCACATTTATCCATATCACAACCAATAGAACCAATAAAGATAAAAATCATGGTTCACAACAATTAAAATGTGATTTCGTGTTATATCATAGCTCATTCATAATGAAATTTTACACTACCAAACCCATTATCCAAATTCATCAATTCACTGTCCATTACTAATCCCATATGTCAAAATCTCACATACAATCACTATCTTAGTATTTTAATCAAAATTCATTAGCCAAAAGTCGCAATCCCCATTTAACTAATTTAATCCAGTTTTATTAACATCCCAATGAACCCCTTAGTCCATTAAAGAGTATAAGAACATGCCAATAATTAATTTTCATGTCCATTCCACATTTGAACATGATTATAAAGGGATCTACATTGCATCAAGGAACTCGTGATTATACAAAGCTAACGTCTAGGCCCAGAATATGCCAGTGCACCCCATGGGTGGCCCTACAAAGGTCAAGTCATCCTCCATATATCCCATGATGACCATGTGGGGTTCCATTCATCATTTAGACCCCCATAACTACAAAGATCTTCAAATAATTAAAATCACAACATGGGATAACCAATAAATAAACCCAATCATGATAAAATACCAAATGAGAATATGGGATATATCTTATAGACCAGCTACCATGGCTCCATTGATGAACACACACCTAATTGAGGGAATGGATCCCGATTCAAAACTGATTGGAAGGCTCAACCTATATCTCACTAGAAAAGAATAGTTTTTTATTTTTGGGAGGAGATGAGGAAGCAATTTGAACCCTAAAAAACAGAAGCAAGAAGAGGATAAGCCTTACTAGGATATTTGATTTGAAACTGACATCACTCCTACTGACTTAGAGATGATGGATAATAACACTATAATTCTCTTGGAGGATTTGGTTCATCATTAGGGTTGAAAGGGTGGAAGGAAGGAAATCCCGAGTTGGGGTTAACAATCTCGTAATGGAATTTTTGTAAATTTCTCACCCTTAATAAGTTCCACGGTTTAAACGCTCAGTTTTCCAAATCATGTGGAAACTGTGTGAGAGTTGCTGACCCAAAAATGACCCCTATTCATGGATTCTTTGGAATTCTGTGTGGTTATCTTGTCATTGAAATAATCATCTAAAAGCCTCTACCCAGGGTTGCATGGTTACTTGGTATGATCCGCACAGTTTTCACAAACTATTTGTAAATCGTGCAAAATTCCTAGAAACACTTTTTCATTCCACCATTTTCTTGGCCTGAACCACTAGAACACCAATTTCCTTCTCACGAATTTTTGGAAACATCTTTTTAACTAAAATAAAGGACTCAAATAGATTCATAAGTAGACATACATTAATAAAATTCTACAATCATACAACCTTCCTATCTTAGGAAAAATCTTGTTTGAGCCACTCTTCCTGAATATCATTTAGTTTCCATAACAAATAGATTGGGCCATTGGGCCCGCATATTAGAATCTCACTCCGAAGAGTATACTTTGACATTTCCATGCTACCACAAAACACATCCCGAAGGTACAAATTTAACATGTTTAATATTATCACTATAATCCAAAATTCAAACTAGATGACCCTCAAAGGATTAAATAAGATCAAGATCTACACCATCAATTATTATCTCATGATATGGATCCGGATTATACTTCTAAAGTTGTGAAACTTGAAAAACATAGTGTATCACACTATATCATTGTGGAAGATCTTATCGATATGCCAGCAATCTGATCCTCTTCCCAATATAAAATTTACCCACGTACTTGGGATCCAACTAGACCTCTCTCAAAATTCAATCATGACCCACAATTGGAGACCCCCATAGAAACACTATATAGATAAAAAAAATCAAGAGGTCTATGATACTGATCAGTATATGACTTCTTCCAGCTTTGGGTTGTCATCATATGCTCCTGAATCAAATGAAATTTATCTAATCCCTCCTACACAATACTCGTTCTTAATATCTTCGATTCCCTAGAGTCTAACTAACACAAAAGAGATCTACATTATCTCCCATAGAGTGCCTCAAATGGTTACATGTGAATCATATCCCTGAAACTATTATTGTAATCAAAATCAATGACTGATAAGTAATTTTCCCATGAACCACTAAAATATATGACACAACCTATCAAAAAGTTCTCCAATACATGAATCATACACTCATACTCCTATTTCATTTGCGGGTGATAATCTGTACTCAATAATATCGAGGAACTAATCACCTTCTATAATCTCTTTCAAATGCACGATGTGAAAAACATATCATGATATGAAACTATAGTTCTCATCACACCATGAAATCATACTACATCTTGAACATAAAACTCACTAAACTGATAAATTTTTTACATTTCCCGGATCGGTATAAAATGAACCACTTTAGTCAACCAGTCCCAAATGTCCCAAATTTCAACAGCCTTTTGAGGCATCCTCAGAAGACCCACTATGGGGTCTACCATTATGTCATTCCATTTCCACTCTAGAACGAAAAATGATTGTAAAAACCCACCTAGACTATAATACCCTTCGTTCAACTATTGAAATGTAAGGCATCACACCATGAAATTCGCAACCCTTTTCTTCATTCATGTGCACCAATATTGTCGATGAAAATCACGATACATTTTAGTATAACCGATATGTACTACCCACTTTGCTGCATAGAACACTCACATCCATTACTCACACACACCCATCAGTTCCACAACACAACACAGAACATATGCAACTCCATCACCACCCACAACCCAACTAGAAGGGGACTCCCCACGTTTAAGATGTTATTTCGTGGACAAGCACTATGTATCATCCATCTGAAAATCTTTGACCCAGATAAAAAGAAAATAATCAATCACTATAGATGAAATGGACACTTTTTCATGACCATCCTAATTCTCTATGTTATTCTTCTCAAAGAAGGCTCCATTTTCTATTAATTGTTGGATTCCTGAAGCACCAGATTTTGAGTCTTCTAGCTCAGAGCATATTTAACAGTATTCCTTTTTCATGGTGGTTAAAGCAACTCAAAATCAATGGATTGTAGTAACTCAACCAACATTATCTTATATAGATTTAAATCCCTCGGAGAGAATATATACATTAATCTTTTATGATCAAAGAACATCGTGAATTGTTCTCAAAATAATTAGTGCCTCCAAGAATTTAAGTCATAAACTACAACAACATTCTCAAGATCATATATATGGTAGTTTTTTGATATGGTATCCAATATCGTGACCCATCATCTACAACTCAATCATCCTGTAACCAAACTTATCCAAGTCTGACATTGGACGCATCCCAGAACAAAATGTACTTTTTACTAGGTTTAGGTAATATTATAATCAGTGTGATAGTCAACCACTTCTTCAATTCTTGAAAATAAATTTCTCATGCCTCCGTCCTCTCAAACATAATACAAAAATTGGTTATGCAAGATATTTTTTATAAAAATTAGACAAATCCCTAACGCTCCTCTAGTAATAACCAGCAAAAACCATAAAACATCAGATATCAGAAACATTCATGGGCTTCTCCAAGGACACTACAGCTACACCTTCTCTGAATCTACTGAAACACCGGACTAAAAAATTATGTGTCTGTAGAAATGAACTTTATCAATCCAGAAATGACATTTTGATATATTGAGACAAAAATGATTCTCTATTAGTGTACTCAAGGGGATTTCATGTTGTTTGTATTTAGAGTTGAGAGTTCATGAGTACACCATGATGTTACCAACAAATATAAAAATTAACTGACCTAGATACAAGTGAAATATCTGTTCCATTACTATGATTGTCACAATTGGTGCATTGGTTAACCTAAACGACATCAAAAAAAATTCATACAATCTAGACCTACTATAGAAAGCAATTAACATTATGTCATAAGGTATCACCCTAAACTGATGGTATACCGATATAAAATAAATCATGGGAAACACTTTAGTGCTTCTATGTTGGTAAAATAGTCATTAATTTTGGGAATCAGGTATTTTTTCTTAATCGTCATATTATTCCACATCCTACAATCGACACATAACTTCAACGTTCTTCCATATTTCATAGAAAATAGCACGAGTGATCTCCATGGAAACATACTATTTCTAATGAATCCCTTCCACTCCAACACTTACATATGATCCTTAATATCGAGTAGTTCCCCTAAAGACATTTGATATTGTGGAATGGAAACCGGTTCTTCCGATAGTAGTAACTCGATTGTAAACTCAACATCTCTATTAGGTGGTAGCCTTGATAAGTCCTTTGGAAAACATCTCAGAATTGATCCACCACAAAAGAAAAGTCACGATTCTCTAAATCTCAATCATCAATAACTATACATTCCACTTGGTCCATGAGCCCTCCCAAATACTGAAGAAATGGACATGCACAACCTTCTGGAACATCCCACTCACCATAGAGGATAAAAGTGTAACTATTAGGTTACATAATCAGTACATGACTGTTTCCAACGCTTTCGCCGGGGCGCGCGCATCCGTCCGCGGAGGAGGACGCGCTGCTTGTTGCCCCGCATTCCCGCTTTACAAAGGCGGGCGACATCCGTTCCTTGTTCAGGGACATCTGCTCCTTCATCGAAACTAGGATGATTGGAGGTCAGTTTTTCCTTTCGTGGATTCCTCCTTGGAACTCGTCACCTAGTCCGGGTCTCCCTCATAGATTTAAGACGGGTTCATGAAGCTCATTCCTGGTGCCATATCTACAAGGACGCCAGTTAATTATGCTTCTTCCGTCAAGATGCTCCAAGGGGTCTTTTCGGGGCAGCAACCTTCGGTGGGGAGAATGGTCACGTTGGGGCATTATCGGCATGTCTGTCTTTGGTCCCTCATCACAGGGCTTCTCAAGGCCGCGGAAGCCCGAGGCATCCCACATCGAACGCGGGGAATGTGTACCATCTGAGGTTTTCCTCAGCTTACCATGTTTAACTTGGGGTATGTCACAAGTTTAACGTCTTACAGATATGGATCGGGTTGAAGGATCCCTAGGGGGAACACCGATGTTGGGGCCAGCGTGTGGGCGGCTTCCCGTATATCATGGAGTGGGATGGGGTGGCATGATCTCACCTGGATGTGGCAGCCCGGGTATGGATCAGGATGGATGGTGGAGTGAGACGTGGGGCTTACGTTCTGAGACGGCCCAGGTGGGGAATACAGTTTAACGTCATGCGGGACATGATACAGTTTAACGTCATGCGGGAAGAAATACAGTTTAACGTCATGCGGGACGGAATACAGTTTAACGTCATGCGGGACGGAATACAGTTTAACGTCATGCGCGACAAAATACAGTTTAACGTCATGCGGGATGGAATACAGTTTAACGTCATGGGGGACAAAAGGTTTGGGGCTTACGCTCTGAGGCGGCCCAAGGTGGTCAGGGAACCGACATGGAGAGGTCGGGATGACCGAGTGGTGGGCTTGAACCTCATGGAGGCTTCCTACGTACCGTGCATTAGCACGGATCAAAGTCCACGTAGATCGCTGTGATGGGGCTTACGCTCTGGGGTGGCCCATAAGAGGATGTCATGGTCGATGCGCACTCTAAGCCCATGTGAGTCATACTCGGTGTGAGAAACAAGAGGCAGCAGGGACAAGACGATCACGTCGCAAAGTGTGCGTTCGTGAGAAGTGGAATGGGGCTTACGCGTTGAGTGGCCCGAAGAGGAAACAAGGGCTTACGCGTGGTTAGCGGCCCTTGCTGCCGGGGCTTACTCCAGGGTGGAGGCCCGTGGTGCGACAAATCATAGTGGGAAAAGTACTTCACTGGCCTTGGCAGGGGGGAAGTATGGAGATGCACGGGTGCAATCATCTGCAAAAAATGTTAGGGGATTACGCTCTAAGGCAGCCCTTCCCCCGCAGAAAAACACCGCTCCGAAAAGGAGGATCTCATTCCATGTGAGGAAGATTCCATTCCTGTGGAGACGAGTGGCATAAAAAATGTCCGAGCTGGGGGGACCCTGCGTGCGAAGCACGGGGTCGGACCACAGTTTAACGTCTTGTGTTAAGGACGAGGTGCTTAGCAGTTTAACGTCCTGCAGCTTGGACGAGGTGGGTTTTCTCCACGCCCCTAGGGCTTACATTCCCAACGACCTCTACCCCTTGTGGGAGGGAAGGCATTGGCAATTCCATGATGAAGGGGGCCGCAGGGCGAACCACCGGGGGGGGGGGGGTCCACGTTAGTGTCGTTATGCGAAGAAGCAATAACCGTTAGCGTGCCTATGCGTAGAAGAATAAGGCAAAGAAACGCAATGGGAAACACATCCCAATGGACCGTGAGGTTACGTCGCACAAGCCTGGGAGGCCGTACGGGAAAACAATGCATGGCATGCATGCCCGGCAGGGGAGACATCAGGTGCCGGTGCAGGCGGCAGCCAAGGGGCGTCAAGGTGAGGAGTCCCGTGATTTGCGCACAAAAGGGAAGGTTTGCGCACAAAACTCCGGGACGGCGCGCAATTGGAGCAATGGAATTGCGCACAGAGAGGGAACTACGCATAGGGTTTTATGCGCATGACAGCCTATTGTGCACATGATACACGCATTGCACGCAAGGCTGGAACACTGGGGAGGGGGGAATTCACTGAAGCCGGTGGAGTTGCGCGCAAAGGCGAACTCCGGGGCAAGGTCGCGCGAAATGATGGTTTTACCTGGAAGTCATCTTGCGCGCGGGGGGAGTCGAATTATGCGCACGGGAGTCACTTCGGATTCCTCAATCCCCAAACCATTCGAGGTCATCGTCTATTTATAGGCGACCTCTGGCGCGGACTCCAGGCGACGCGCGAAATTATTCGCGCGCGAGCGTAGCCGGCGCGAAAAAGCTCGCCACACAGAATCGGGGAGCGCAAGGATTGCGCGCCTCAACGGTTCAATTGCGTGAAACCCGGTGATTCTACGCGTGCAGAACAATTTTTTGCACGGAGCCTCTTTTATTTCGCGCACCACATCCTGGTCCTCCAGATCAGGCCTCTGATTCCGAATATGACTTCGCTTCATCATTCCGAAACTTCCTCCGAGAGTTACGAACTTTTTTTCTGCGTAATAAAATGCCCCCCCCCCTTTGAATTGGATCGGCGAGAGGTCCCAACTATCAGTTTCCACGGGAAATAACGAAACACCATGTAGCCAAGTCTCTTGATCAAGCTGCATGCAAAATTCGGATGGGGCGCGCAAAACCTACGGGCGCGCGCGAAATCCTATTTCCGCGCGGCGCGGAACCATGTCCTTGCCTATAAAAAGGGGCGCTGGGTCCCAAATCCGTACTTCTACTTTTTCTGCATGATAAGATTATCGCTATCATGCGTGAAATCTCTTCCGCGGTTGTGCTTAATCACGCACTGGCAGTGTGGAATTCCATCCGAAATTCGGCCGTGATCTCGCGCCTCTTCGAACTTTTTCACGCTTCACATGCCGATTACGTGCTCATCTCCAAGATTCCAGGAAACTCATCTAGATTTCACGCCGAACTCTCTGATTCACGCACTATATCCTAATTTCTCCCAACTCCCGAAAAATTTGAGATGGCTGCAAACCGAGTTGATGTGGGGGAAGCTGTTGCTCGTAGGATAGAAATGGTGGCAAACGAGGAGGTCTATGGCGCCAAGGTAATTGTCTCCAACAATCTGACCTTGTTCAATCTGCTGACTCCGGCCCAGAAGGCATATCCCTTGTCGGACAATCTCCCACTCTGGAATTTTGGAATCCTGGAGGAGGTGCCCCTGCCGGGCATCGAAGTGGACACACCGTGGTCTTGGGTGACTCAGGAGGACGAAATTCCTTGCTACAACATCACCAACACTGGCCATCCTGCCAGGGAAACTAGAAATATGGATGTTTATGTCCAGAACTCGAGGACTAGAACCATTACCGGGGACGAGCCTATGGCAGAGGATTCTTCGGCCTTCTACGTGAGCACGTTCCATCAAAGCATCATGGATGACACGAAGGGCTGGCTGAAGGATTGGGACCTGCAGTCTGGGGGCAACTTCACTAGCGAATGGGCCTGGGCATTTTGGTTTCTCCATACCTGCGACCAGTTCGGGGATGAACTGCGGTATATCGGCCTGTTCGAGGCGGTATGGACACCGCAGTTCCATTTCCACCGCCAACCTGAACTCGGACCGGAACTATTCACCCGGTGGTCTCCTGACACCAACACGTTCCACCTTCATCATGGGGAAGTCGATATCAGTCTCTGAGACATTCACTGCATCGGAGGTATCCCACTGGAGGGTTACCAATACGACAAGTTCGATCCTCAAAAGAACAACTGGGGAGACAGGTCACGGATGCCTATGCTGACGTGGCAGCAGCTGCAGCTGGCTAAGGAGAGACTGGGGGTCAAGGACTTCCTGAAGGACATCGCCTACAAGGGCTGGTTCATCCTGTTCTTTGAGAAGGATCTCACCGTCAAGATGTCAGGACGAGGCAAATGGTGCCCAACCGCGACTCAGAGGAGCAAGGACAGGTCGTACTGGAAGACCCTAGAGGCGAAGCAATACCAATCATGGGGCTACCGCGTCATTGAGGCTCGGGACTCGAACGTCCGGTATACCGGGTTCGTTGCCACCTTCCTGAGTGGGTGGCTCCTGCCGGTGCGGGACGCGAGGATGGGCATCCGTACAAGGACTTTGGTGATGGCGGGCTCCATGGCCGCCAACAAACGGTTCAACTTTGGAATCCCCGTGATGGCCAAGCTGTATACCATCCTGGGGCGCATCTCACGAGGGGGGTCGCCTCGGAGAGTATGTGGTCCCTTCTAGATCTTCCATGGTTGGGTGGAAGCTAATCTCGGCGGGTATACTTTCCCAAACTCCGTCCGTCCTCCGGGCAATGGATTGCGACCGTCCTTGCTAAACATCGTAGGGGTGGTTCCATTGACGCTCAAGGAGGAGGGCGTGAGGATCCGCATTGACAACCATGCCAACTTCAACTTCAGCCCATTCCCCACCCCAGTCGGCCAACTAGTAGACAACAGGCGAGGCTCTCTGGAATAGCAGGAATACTTCTAGAGCATTCGGGGTGGGGTGATCATGGCTCGGATCGACAGGAAGGTGATCTGCGAGCCTTACGTGCCATCCCGATTCACCAGAAAATTCGGGTGCCTACAACGAATGCCGAAGAAGGTATTCACGGCTGTCTGGCAGGAGAAGAATCCATGCGTCCTGCGCTAGATGTGGTTGATGTTTACCTCTTTCGTCTTTGGCAATGTCGTTACTCTTCCTCCCACCGGGGTCGATGCAGGCCTAGCAACCGAATATGCCAAAAATTGGACCATTGCGTACCCTGAGGGGCTATTACGCAAGCGCATCCGGCAACTCGAGGTTACTGGTGGGAATACCGGGTGACGGGAAAGAAGGCATGATGTCGTCGGAAGGGGGGAACCAAGGGCGTGTCAGGCAGCGAGTCCTACGCAAGCCGGGACTTCGGCAGCGGGAACATCACATGGTGCTGCCACGTCCTCATTACCTGCAAGGGGGTCACATGAGGCAGCCAGGGAACTACCCGGGAATCAGATAAGATATCTGCTCGAACCTTCCCAAGACGCAATTCTCCCAGCACTGTGGTCAGCCTGGATGACCCTATAGCGATCGCTGAGCGTCGAAGCCATCTGGCAGAAGATAATGCAAAACGGGATCAAACTGCCGGAGGTCGGGCTCGTTCGAATTACCAACCGAGTGAATTTCCATTGATGACATGCTTATCTGGCATCCATGGATGCATACGCACGCCAAAGGGGGGGCGATCATAGCCAACTTTCCTAGTGAATGTGATGGTCGGCCAGGATCATGATCCGGAAGTGATGCCGCTGAGAGAAGGAGACAGTGACGTGGAGCTGGAGGGGGAGGAGGACACCGGAGAGGATGAAGGCAAGGGAGAAGACAAAGAAGAGGAGCCCGAAGGAGAGGGGTCGCAAGGGCCGACCTACCAAGGGAGTCTCCAAGAGAGCGGCGAGATTTCCGACTCTGATCTCAACATAACTGAGATTCTCGAGGTTTGTCTCTGTCTTCATTCATTTCCATCATTCATTCATTCTAATTTCCAACTTCTAACTCACTACCCCATCCTACTCAGGAGCACTTGAGCGGTGGACGGGCGTCCCCACCAGAGGAGGGAGGAGAGGAACCAGTGCGACATGATGGGGATCCGACACCCATCATTCAATTAACCAGCGCAGTGGGGTCTCCCCTTATGGCGGCTCCTGCAGCGGCCGAAACACTGGGGACCGAAGCTCTAGATTCCAGTAAGTCTCATGCTTCACTACTAGTTCTTGGTGTCGAATTATCCTGTCTGTCCTGTGTATGCCCTACGTAGTGATCTCAATTCTGGAGGCACATCAGGCTGCGGAGCCCAGGCCATCCGCGAGTGGACCAGCGGCAGACATACCACCTCACTCGGAGTATGCTCTCTGCACTGAGTCGGCCCCAACAATTGATGAACAGGGGGCGGCGGACATCAGCAGCGCTGTTCCTGAAAAGAGTTCGGGGTCTGGTGGAGGCGTCATTGCTGTTGGGGCGAGAGAAGATCGCCCGGACGTCGAGGATTCTATTCCTCATGAAGAAATCCATGGGGAGGATCCTGCTGTTGATTTGCTGGAAGCCTTCCCCATATACCGACCCGCTGACCCTGAGGAGATTGATGACTCAGACTCAGAGGCATCTTAGGAGAGCCAGATGACATGGCGCAAAGGGTGGAAGTGTATCCAGCGCTTCCTCAGGAAGCCCCAGCCAGATTGGCTGAGGCGGATAGGATCACTTCAGACATGGCTGTGCTTCCTGTGCACCGGAGGGGCTGGCGCTCAGCGTCTTCATCTGACGGTCCGTGATTACATGGCCGAGAAGATACGCAAGAGCAGCCAGAGCACCGATATTGCTCAGTGCCTGGAAGGATCGGCGAGTGCTCAAGTGCTGCTGATGGCGGAACAAGAAGTCCGACACCTCAAAGGGCAGGCGGCAGATAAGGAGGCCTTCATCGCAACATGCTCTGAGCTCGTGGAGAAACTGACGGCCCAGCTAGCTGATGCTCAAGAACAACTGGTGGAGGCGAGTCACCAGATGACCGTACTTCAAACAGAGCGGGCACATGCAGAAGCTATGGTTGGCGAGCTACGCTCTATGGTGTCCGATGAGGAGAGAGTCTTCAAATAGTGAGAAGTGGTCCTGGAGGCTACCGGCCAGAGGGTAGCAGCACTGGAAAGATTTCTTCAGCACGCTAATCCCTAAGGGATTTGATTTTTACATCTCATGAACATTCTGCTTGTACTTCACATCGTCTCAATCCAATATGTGGTCAAATCCACTCATTTGTATCCTTGGTTTCATGCGCTCAACCATAGTTCCGAAACGAATAACAACTCATCCCTAAGCTCCTGTGGGTCGTGCCCAATGCAAGAAGAATAAGATGCTCGTACCATTATTTCGTTCAACTGTGGGGCATTGACCATGCTTCAGGCATCCAAAATTGGGCCTGGACTTCTGAGGAGACCCCTGAGCCGATTGATGTGTCGACTTATCCATGTGCTCTAACACACAAGCTGGGAAATGCCGAGGGAATTGAAATCAATCCGAACACAGGGGAATGGAGAGGAAGGGTGAATCACGCTGCCAAAATTTGGAACCCAATGGGGTGAAACCATAGAGGATAACTGTCAACCGTGGAAGAAACATAGAATCCACATCACGTTGGCCAGGAATGGGGGGACAATAAGTGAGGGATGACCGCTAACCATGTTCGCAACATGGGGCCTAACTCAAATATCATTGGTCAGTCTTCTGGAACATTGGCCCAGGACAGTATGCGGACCATAGGTCGAGCATCCATACTACTAGGGGGTCCCGTCAAACATGACCAGGTCTTCAGAACGTTGGCCCAGGACAGTAGGCGGACCATAGGTCAAGCATCCATACTGTTAGGGTGTCCCTTCAAACATGACCAGTTCTTCGGAACGTTGGCCTAGGACAGTAGGCGGACCATAGGTCGAGCATCCATACTGTTAGGGGGTCCCATCAAACACGAAAGGAAATGAGGATCCGAATAAGGGGGGGCGCAAAGCGTGGAAGGTGGAGTGGTGGTTTGTTCGAACAGAGTCCAAAACTTCCGAAATTGCACCACCGTGGCGAAGGCGCATTAGGCGGACGTACCAACCTAATCACGGGTCATCCCAATTTCCAGGCAGGACCTCTTTGGTGAGAGAAGTGCTGCTTCCCATTATTACCATGGGGCATCCCGAACATGCTTGGGGTAGATATCCTGATTACACCACTTCCCACGAAGTCAGGCCGAGGGGACAACAATAAAGAAGGACGAGGTTTAGTAATCCATGGGGATGGACCCAAGAAGAGGTGTCCGGGTGGTCCTACGCATCTCATAAGGATGAGAATCAAGCCACACGTAGTTCTTGAAAATATAGTTTAACGTCATGCGAGACAAAATACAGTTTAACGTCATGCGAGATGGAATTCATTTTAAAATCATGCGGGACAAAATATGGATCTTGTTTTTAGGTCTCAGAGCTCGGACCATAAGGATCTTAGTTTTAGGTCTCAGAGCTCGGACCGTAAGGATCTTAGCATTAGGTCTTAGAGATCGGACCTTGAGGATCTTAGTTTTAGGTCTTAGAGCTCGGACTGTGAGGATCTTACTTTGAGGTCTTAGAGCTCGAACCGTGAGGATCTTAGTTTTAGCTCTTAGAGCTCGGACCGTGAGGTGGGAAAAGGGAGAAACAGACACATGGTACGATAGTTAAAAAATCCGACGTGAATGAGGACCTAATCCCTAATTACCATGTGCTCTCCACGGAAATGCTCGAGTTGAGGGACCGAACACGAAGGTAGGCTGGCTGGGCCCGTGGGGAAGTGCCCCAGGCGCTCCTACGTATCTCATAAAGATGAGAATCAAGCCATACGTATTTCTGAAAGGTGACATGGTAAGATACCAGTGCCAAGGGAAAAGGGGAGTGCGGGCGTGGCCCTTGCACTAAAAGAAGCGGAATTTGATAAATCTTGTTTGTCCTATAAGGTGAGTGGTTTTTTTGTTGTGAAGCGACAGACCTAGAGTGGTAGGACATGGTGTCACCACAAGCATCAACCCGTGATAGGCATTGACAAATGGCCTGGCACAAGACCAATAGCCAATGTGATGTCCTCTACAACGAGGTCACCACAATGTAGTTCTGTTTTTCATCGTGCGGCTAGGACGATAATGTCACAGTTTAGGGTCGTGTGATAGGACCAGCAACACAGTTTAAGGTCATATGGTTTGGACCAACAACACAGTTTAAGGTCATATGGTTTGGACCAACAACACAGTTTAAGGTCATATAGTTTGGACCAACAACACAGTTTAAGGTCATATGGTTTGGACCAACAACACAGTTTAAGGTCATATGGATTGGACCAACAACACAGTTTAAGGTCATATGGTTTGGACCAACAACACAGTTTAAGGTCATATGGTTTGGACCAACAACACACTTTAATGTCATATGGTTTGGACCAACAACACAGTTTAAGGTCATATGGATTGGACCAACAACACTGTTTAAGGTCATATGGTTTGGACCAACAACACAGTTTAAGGTCATATGGTTTGGACCAACAACACAGTTTAAGGTCATATGGTTTGGACCAACAACACAGTTTAAGGTCATATGGTTTGGACCAACAACACAGTTTAAGGTCATATGGTTTGGACCAACAACACAGTTTAAGGTCATATGGTTTGGACCAAAAACACAGTTTAAGGTCATATGGTTTCGACCAACAACGCAGTTTAATGTCATATGGTTTGGACCAACAACACAGTTTAAGGTCATATGGTTTGGACCAACAACAGAGTTTAAGGTCATATGGTTTGGCCTAACAACACAGTTTAAGGTCATATGGTTTGGACCAACAAAGAGAGGAGCCTCGGGCAAAGGGGCCTACGAGGGTTCAACAATCTGGGAGGGGCAGGAGATGCAAGCTCCCAGCTTTGATGGGCACAAAACGCAATGGTCGGGCGACTCCTCACTCCCCAAGGGGATGAAGGTCAAGCTGCATGAAACCCGTAAAGAAGAGACCCAAGCACATACTCTAGCGCTCAGATCGCGGGAGACCCGAGAGACACCGGTACGCAGCTCGATCTGTCTGATGTGTGGGGGTGTACTGAGGGTTAGTACAAGGAGTGTCCAGATTCCACCTTGACGTAGTCGGGCGGAAGATGACATGAACCATGCCACCAACATTCAAGGCCTGAGGAAGCCAGCGTGACGACTGAGGATTACTGCTGGCCATGTTTGCAACGCAGCATCCTGTCGTGTTAGCCATGGGGACAAACAAATGAGCATCAACTGCTGACCATATTCGCAATGCGGGGTTTTTATCAATTTTTTTTTCTAAAACCTTCTGGGGCATTGGCCCATGATGGTAGGAGAGCCCTTGGGCGTTATATCCAGGCCGTTCTTGGGGGTCCCTCCGGGTATGAAGGATGAAGGGGGCCAGAATGAAGGGGAACACGTAGCATGGAATGTGGATGGAACTATCCTAAGTTGAATCTGTCACTCTATGTTCTAGACCCGAGTGCCTTGAGCACATCAGCAGTCCACTGGAAAGGGTCAGAGGGCTCATTCTGAGAGCGGCCGAAAGACGGCGGATCCCTAGGAAAAAGAGGGTGCATAATGCCAAACACCCTGGGCACCGAGAGATCGTGGGATATCTTAAGAGATGGGGCTGGACCTAACATCTATGTGTTCAGGCGGTCCTACGTATCCCATAAGGATGGGAATCAAGCCGCACGTAGTTCTTGAAAGGGGGTGCATCTTTAAATTCCATTGGATAGAGAAGGGATAAACCCTGAGAATAGGGTGTGCATGGTGCAACCATTGAAAATCCCACGTGAATGGGGACATAATCTCCCACCACGCCACGCGACCTTGTGGTCGAAGTCCCAAAGGCGAAACAGACGCGACAGCGGACCTCAAATACAGTTTAACGTCATGCGAGACAGAATACAGTTTAACATCATGCAGGACAAAACATGGATCTTAGTTTTAGGTCTTAGAGATTGGACCGTGGGGATCTTAGTTTTAGGACTTAGAGCTTAGAACGTGGGCATCATAGTTTTAGGTCTTAGAGCTCGGAACGTGGAGCCCCAATGTAGGGCACGGTGTAGTTTAAGGTCATGCTGGACCATACAGTTTAAGGTCTTGCAGGACCATACAGTTTAAGGTCATGCAGGACCATACAGTTTAAGGTCATGTACGACCATACAGTTTAAGGTCACGCAGGACCATACTGGCTAGGAAAAGTACTTCTTGAGGAACCTGGTGTTGGTGGGAGGAGTGATACGCTCACCATCCATAGTCACCAGGGAATACACACCATTGGGATAGAACTTGTGGACAATAAAAGGTCCCTCCCACTTGGGTTCCAAATTGGGTGGTTTCCTGCTGGGAATCATTGGTGCTCTGAGAACCAACACCAAGTCACCTTATAGGAATGAGCGGAGGCGAACTTTCTTTTCAAAAGCTCGATCCATCCTGCTCTGATGCCTTTCCAAGTTATGTAAAGCGCGAAGCCTACTTCCGTCCAGCGCTTCTAATTTGTCTAGACGGATCTCGGCAACTCTGTCCGGCGCTTGCTGGTCGTAGACCGCCTTGCGCAATGAGGGTAGATGGACCTCGATGGGAAGGATGGCCTCAGCTCTGTATACCAGGGAATACGGAGTCACCTGGGTGGAATTGCAAGTCGTCGTCTTATAAGCCCAGAGGGCGTTGGGGAGCTTGTCTGGTCAACATTTCTTGTTCTAACTATCCATTTTTTGCAGAATTTTAGAGAGGGTTTTGTTAAACGCCCTAATCTGTCCATTTTCCTGCGCATGATAGCAGGAGGTGTGGTTAGAGAAAATGTTGTACTTGGCGTACAATCTCTTCATCTCGACCGCTTGGAAGTTTGGTCCATTATCCGTGAGGATAGTGTGAGGTATTCCAAACCGTTGAATGATATTGGAACTCATGAAGTCAGCGATAGAACAAACCTTGACTTCCCTAAGCGGGGATGCCTCTTCCCACTTTGAGATGAAATCCTTGGCGGTTAAGATGATCCGGCACAGGCGGGCTGTCGCCGGCGGGTAAGGCCCTATGACATCCAACCCCCAAACTGCAAAGGGCCAAGAATACTTAGTAGTATGGAGAGGCTCCGGTGGATGATGCACAAAGTTATCATGAACCTGGCACGCATGACACCTCTTGGTGTACTCGATGCAGTCGTGGATCATGGAGGGCCAGAAGTATCCCAGTCTCTGAATCTGGTTGGACAACTTCGACCCGGCCGGGTGGGCGCCACATGAGCCAACGTGCACTTCCTGCATGACCTGTGGGATCTCAACTCCTTGAAGACAATGGAGGATAACACCGTCAAACCCATGCCTGTAAAGGAGCTACTCCCGGCTGGGACCGCTTTGAAGGGTGAACTGCGGCGTGCGGTGCCGGATTCGTTCCCGCTCTGCTCGGTCCATCGGAAGACTGTCGTGCCGGAGATATTCCACCAAGGGTGTTCTCTAGTCAGGAACTGTCCTGATCACCACACCTGAAGCCCCGGTGGGTCCTGACGCGGGGGCACTAGCGGAGAGATGGTTCACTCGCGGGCCACGATCGCCCTCCGGGATAACAGGAGCAATGACTCTTCGGTGCGCCACGTGGATGATTAGGTCATCCTGTTCGGGCTCCGTGAGTGATGCGGCCAGGCTGGCCAAAGCATCTGCTCGACTGTTCTGTGACCGGGGAACGTGAACGACATCTGGACATGATGGGAACGTAGCCATTAGATGGAGGGTGCACTCCAGCAACGGTATGAGTTCCGGTTTCCTGACAGCGTAGTCACCGTTAATCTACTTGATGACTAACTCAGAGTCCCCTTTTACATACATGTGGGGTATGTCAACCTCCAGAGCCAGCTCGAGACCAGTAATGAGGTCATGATATTCTGCCTCATTGTTGGTGCATCCTTATGACAACAAGAATGAATATGGAAGAACAACTTTCTCTGGGGTGATGAAGACGATACCCAAGCCCACTATGTTAATCCTAGGATCGTTGAGACTTCTACCAGTAGGGCTTCGGGAGGCGCCATCAAAGTGCATCTGCCAGCATGGGGTGGCGTGATCGACTCAGAGGATTGCCTCATAAGGAAAACCCAAATCCAGTGGCTGGTCCGTGGAGGTTGGGTGGGCAGCTAAGAAGTCTGCCAATGCCTGTCCTTTCAAGGCCTTCTGAGGTACGAACCTAATGTCGAACTGCTGGAGGATCACCGCCCAGCGTGCCAATCAGCCGGTCAACATAGGTTGGCTCAGGATGTATTTCAACGGGTCTACCCGAGACACCAGCTGTACCTCGTGGTGCTGCAAGTAGTGCCACAATTTCTGTATGGAAAATACAAGCGCCATGTAGCTCTTCTCGATGGGGGAGTATCTAACATCCGCGTCGAGGAGCATGTAGCTGAGTTAGTAGAGGCTATTCTCCGTTCCCCCGTTGTTCTTCTGAGCAAGAAGGGCGACGAGGGATCACTCCAGGGCGGTCACATAAAGGACCAACATCCTTCCAGGAACAGGTGGCATCAGGACCGGTGGATGAAGCAGATACTGCTTAATTTCCTCAAAAGTGGTCTGACACTCTTCATCCCACCCATAGGCGGCTCCTTTCTTCATGAGCCGAGAAAAGGGATTACACTTTTCGGCCAGATTCGCAATGAATCGGCGTATATAGGCCAAGTGGCCTTGGAGGCCTCGATGCTCCCGAATATTATTTGGGGGAGGCATCTCACTGATGGCCTTGACCTTCTTGGGGTCGATCTCGATACCTCGATACCTGACGATGAAGCCAAGAATCTTTCCGGATGTGACCCGGAAGGCACACTTCAACGGGTTCATCTTAAAGTGTAGAGAACAGAGCAAACCAAACACTTTCTCGAGGTATTTGAGATAGTCCTAGCACTGACGAGATTTAACCACCAGGTCAACTACATAGCACTCCACCAGCATCCTGAGGATCAACTTGAATAAGAGATGCATAGCCCGTTGATAGGTGGCACCCGCGTTCTTCAGGCCGAAGGGCATAACCCAATAGCAGAAAGTGACCTGGGGGCCCTGAAGGTAGTGAACTCTTCATCCTCGGGGGCCATCCGGATCTGGTTGTACCCGGAGTACCCATCCATGAAGGATAGGGATTGGAACACTGTCGTTCCGTCGATCAACAACTCTGTCACGGGATGGGGAAAGTCATCCTTCGGACATTGGCGATTAAGATCGCGGAAGTCGATGCAGACCCTGATCTGCCCATTATTCTTCCTAACGGGCACAATGTTGGCTAGCCACTTGGGGTACTGGACTTCCCTAATGATGTTGGCCTTAATGAGATTATCAACTTCGGCCTCAACCATGGCACCGTGAAAGGGGTGCATTTTTCTGGGCGGCTGCTTGAACCCGCGATGGTTTGCTGGGAGGCCAAGGCGGTGGATGGATACCTGGGGATCTAGTCCGGGCATCTCATAATAACTCCAGGCAAACACATCACTGTGATGTCTGAGGAAGTCTATGTACCGTTTCCATTCCTGGGGAGGCATAGCGGTGCGGACCAATGTGGGTCTCGGGTCTGCCTCACTACCAAGGTTCACCTGTACGAGCTTGTCGACCGTGGCAGAGACGCCCTCCTCAAAGGAAGGAGGAGCATATTCCATGTCTTCTTCTCCTCTTGTGGAAGGATCTTCCACGAGGGGAGCTGTTTCGGGGCTACTCGACCATGATGGAGAGATGGCGCCGTCTTGGGCGGCAGAGGTCATCACGACGGGTGACTCATGCACCGCGGAGACCGTAGTGACAAAGGCGGTTAATCCAATATCATCCGGCATGCGGCCCAAGGGGCCACGCTTTATGATATCAAAGCAGTGGTTACGCGTTGGCTTGAGCCAGTTGATCCCGGCTCGGCGAAACAGGCACGTATGACGTACTTCCGTTTCCATGATCCCAACGTCCTGATATCATACGAGGGTAGGAGGCTCGAGGATCACTCGGGCCTGGTTGGTGTAAGAGTACGAGGTAATTTCCCATCATCACTTAGACCCGGAAATATGCATTCATCTGGTACCCGAGAGAACAAAGAACTCTTTTATATCAGGAGTTGTGGGCTTCAACCGATGGATTGGTAAGACATATCCGTCATCCAAACCTTCCCAGGGATCACTCGCGACAGCGGCGGGCTCAACCTCACCTGCCAGGATTTTCATGCCATTTCTCTTGTAATAGTCAGCGTCCAAGTAACGAGCTTCACAAGAGGCAAATAGAGACTCATCTCCTTGGATCACACCCACTCGACCCTTAAGAAAGTATTTGAGGAACTGATGGTATGATGAGGGAACTTCCGCCTGAAGATGGAGCCATGGATTTCCCATCAATGAGTTATAGGCAGTGTCCTGAGAGACAACCATGAATTCAGTATTGGAAATTAAGCCGCCAAACTGGGTCTTCAGACAAATCCTGTCGAGAGTAGTTTGCTCGGTCCTGTCATACCCCTGGATTATGAGGTCGGAGAGAGTTAAATCATCCTCAGACAACCCCAGTTTTCGCAGCGTCCGAGTTGGGATCATGTTAATCCTAGAACCCGTGTTGACAAGACAGCGAGGGACTTCCACGCCATTGAAATGACCGGTGATGTACAGCGGGCGGATGTTCCCCTGTATGGGAGGGTCATTATCTTCACTAGAGAATGAGATAACCGCCTGACATTCGGCGTTCCCAATCACCTCGGTGTTGAAGGCTTCCGCAGCCGCTACCTCCGTTTCAAACTAGAGGGGGATCCTTAGAGCCTCGACGAGCGCCTCACGCATTTCAGACGATAGGAGGAGGGCCTCAAGGATGGAAATCCTTGCCGGAATGCCGGCCAGATGTTCCAGGAAATAATACTTTCGTTCCAAATGCGAGCTTCTGCTTACAGGAGGTCTCTCTGCGATTGGGGGCATGACGGGCCCTGCTGGCGGGACCGGTGACTGACTGGTACTAGGCACATCCCGCTGTTCACCGGATGAAGCCCGGGAGGTGGATGACATGCTAGGACTGGAAGGCCGTAGTCAGCCAGTGGCAGGGCTGTGCTGGTTGCAACGTGGGCAAGGCGGTTCCACCTGATCCAGCAACACAAACGGTGGTGGAAGCGAACCTGCTGTCACCGGGTGAGGGAGCCGCGAATGCTGCTCTCTATACCGGGCCTGCCGCCTGGTCTCGGTAGCGTGCATGGCCAGATTGGAGGTGACGACCGCCGTGCCTCGTCAATTCCCGTAGCCACGACTCCGTCGACGTTGGCGATGGCTGGGGACATTGGGGAGGTCCACCTGGCGCTCCTCACTGTCGGGAGCCTCAAAGGGATTTACCAACTCTACAGTGTTAACCAGAGCATACCCTGGGCTCTCGGGGAGTTCCACCTGGTGCTCCTCACCATCGGGAGCCTCAAATGGATTTACCATCTCTACGGTGTTAACAGGAGCGTACCTCGGGCTCTCAGGGAGTTCCACCTGGCGCTCCTCACCATTGGGAGCCTCAAAGGGATTTACTAACTCTATGGTCTCAACCGGAGCGTACCCCGGGCTCTCGGGGAGTTCCACCTGGCGCTCCTCACCGTCGGGAGCCTCAAAGGGATTTACCAACTCTACGGTGTTAACCGAAGCGTACCACATGCTCTCACTCGAGGAGTCATCCATTACCGGTCGGGGTCTCGGAGGGATCCCCATTTCCGGGGGAATGAAATCGCCAAGCGTGCGAGAAGATGACGAAAATGGAAGGGCACATTCTTTCTTCGTGCACCACCGCCTGCTCTTCTGGGAAGAAGTAGGCTAGGACGACGATGCCAAAGTGGCACTCGCAGATTCCGAGGGCTCTGGCTGATCCAGGCGGGCACGGATGATGCCATGGGCACGGGAGACCGTCCTGCGGGCCATCCAGTCATTATACTTCCGGGACCCATGGTCGGAAACCTTTTCCCACCCATCCCCGTCGTCACTACTACCATCTGATCCCACGAAGACACATGCCACCTGTGCCGAGGCTAGGCCCAACCTGACTATGTTGTTGTCAATCTGGTCTTGGAGCCAGTCCTTGAACACATAGCATTACTGGATGGTGTGTCCCAGGAACTGGTGATAAGGGAAGTAGTTGGGGAGATCCGTGAGACATGCCTCTTCTGACTTCTGGCACTCAGGAAGTCGCACGATCCTGTGCTCCAAGGCGCTACGAAAATAACCGGGGACCTGGGCTTCACCAAACGAGTAACCCCGATTCCTCCTATCTGGAAAGGGGACTCTTGGGGGATGACCATTGCCAGGGTCCGGAGGAGTAGGACAAGGAGGAGGAGCCGGATTACCTCGCCAAGGTGGTAGCGGTGTGTTACGCGGAGGCGCCTGCAGATTTTGAGGCAGTCGCTGCTGGGCCAGAGGCTGTGCCCGTGGAGGTGGACCCCTATGAGCCAACTGAGCTGGCCTCACTGGAAGCAACTCTAACTGTCTTGGGGCCTCTATCTACACCACAGCAGCGGGCTCGGCTCTGGTGGCTCTCCTTGCAGAGATCACAGGAGGCAGTGGGCATGCCTGACTGGCCAGTTTCAGGGCTTCTTCGAGTCGCTGAGCCTTATCCGAGAAGTCCCGGAACCCTCCAGGGTAATTCTGCGTGATCAGGGAAGGAACTAACTCCACCTTGACATTCCCCACACACATCATTAGTAATTTCTCCTGAGTCAGTGGCATGTCAAGGGAGTACGTGAGCCCCTTCCACCGGGCGACGAAGTCCATGACTCACTCGTCGGGCCTTTGCCTGCACCTGAAGAGGTCTGCAATGTTCATCTTCCGGGTTGTGGAACTGAACTGGGAGAGGAATTGCCGAAGAAGGTCCTCCCAGCTAGTCACAGATCCAACAGGGAGCTGGCTATACCAGACGAATGCTGGTCCTTCTACTATCTGAACGAAGCACTGGAGTCCCTAACATGGGCCCGCACCTCGAGTTAAAGTGGTCCAACTGTTGTGGCGGGTCTCCGGTCCCATTAAAGGGGGAAAAGTGGGGTTACAAAATCCCGGTGGGGCCGGCATGTCATCCAACCATTCGGGGTATGGCTTTCCATCCGGTGGGATCGCCACCTGCCGAGTTTCCAAGGCCTCCAAGCGAGCGATGAGTACTTCCATCAGATCATCCAGATGCAGATTCCTATCCTGATGGGGATCTCTAACCACAAGCACATTGACAGGATCTTTGACACGATATTCTCACTCAGCTGCTCTGGGGGCAGCTGGCGGAGAAACTGTCGGAGCGGCGGGAGGAAATCGCGCAGGGTCCCCCAGGTTATCTCGCCGCTCGGGAGGGTTCGGTGAAACATATCGCGCCCTATTGCCATGGGCTCCAGTGTCTCCCCTATCGGTGAACACGACACGGTCTGGTTTCCCGGGGGGATCTCAGCAAGGGGTAGATGCTCCTGCCCCTGCTGTCCTAGTCTAGGGTTACCATAGTCAGGCCGCCGCTCTGCAATGCATTCGTCCAGGAGCTCATCAACCAGCCTCTTTTGCTCGGCTAGCTGTTGGAATAGCGTGTCCTTCTCAGGATCTTCCTCTACCTTCTGCACTGAGGCAGATGGGTCGACGAGTTTGACAGACCCGACGGGCTCTTTACCATTGCCGATGTTTCGGCCCAGCGCCAGTGGATCCGTTCATACAGGAATGCCTAGCAGGCTCCTCTTTTGGCGAGTAATCCTCCCATATGGGTCCAGTAGCGGTATTTCCTCGGGGGGTGAGTCCCCGTCGAGGGGCTATACAATGTTTCCCTCATCTGAACGGTCAGCCGTGTTGACTGCTACTACCCTTGGCGACATTCCATCAGGGCCGCCCAGTGGATCGGGATGCCGGAAGATCGCACAGAAAAGGAGAGTAGCGCACTTCCCCCACCCACGGACGTGCGCGTGGGGGGTGGCCTCTTCAATAACTCTGCGGAGTACTTGAAAACTCTGGACGCATTGTTGTTGAAGGGCCTCGTGGTGGCCCAGCGACTCGGTGTGCCGGACCGCGGGGCGTGCTACTAGGTCGACCCGGCGGCACTGCTCACTAATCTCCTCAAGATGCGCTTGGCTCCCGGGATAAGGCGCTAACTGATGGTGGAGGCGGGAGTGAGTCACCCGAAGAATCTGGCGGAAGCATTCAAACTCTCCCAGGGTGAGTGACTCTGGCACATCAAAACCCGATTCTGCGACCGGCCAAAACTTCTCAGGGAAGTGGCCCGCTGCAAGAACGGTCCAGAAGCTCCACGGCTCCGGTTTGGGGTCCGGAACTTTCCGCCCCTGCTCGTCCACCGAGGAAAGTCGGGGAATTGGAAATGGCACCGAGGCAGGCCATCGGGGCGGTGGGATGGCCGGCGGGGAATACGGCGAACAAGCCGATTGGCCGCCAATCCCGGGGTCATCCTCTAAGGGTTGCAGTGCCCTGGATGCCACGTCGCGATAGGATGGGCCAGTGGATGGGACTCCTTTCACAGTGTCGGTGCTTGTCGAGGTTGTTTCGCCTCGCGATTCTTCCGTCGGTCCCCAGAAATGTTCCTCACCCTCCCTAACAGGGGAGGGAGGTGCTTCCGAGGAGGCCAGCAGCGACTGCGGGCTTGATCCCTGGTTGTATGCCAAGTCCTCGTCCTCCAGGATATACCTTCGAAGGGAGGATGTAATCATACGGATCTCGCATTTGGGGATTACGAGACTGACGCGCTGCGTCTCCACCCCTGCCCTCAGCTCGAAGGGTTGGGGGGGAGGTTCCATCGTCGAGTCATACTATGCCTCTGAATCCGAGAAACAGACAGGTTTGATTCCCATCCGGACTCCCCTAACATTCCTCCTATGGTGACGATGCCCCACCTTCCTACCCCTGGGTAGATTCTCAGGGTAAGGACGACTTCCGTCATGGGGTCCCCCGGCCACAATAGAGCTGGGGCAGGGGGGACCGAAGGCCGGGGTGCGAGAAGCACCTGGACAGATGTCGAAATGGACATGGGGAGAAACTCCATGTGAGTGAGCGACTGGATGCACAATGGTTCCACGCTCGCGACCGGCAGTAGGGGGAGTGACCTCATACCCCATGCAGTGGGCGCTGGAAGGAGTCATACCCGGAGCATAGCCGTCGCGAAGAAGCTTTTGGCTTCCCAGCTCGATGGCATGGAATGAGCCCTCATGGTGAGCGGCACTACCGCGGATTGGTCCGCAGTGGCCATTGCCAGTGTCTGCGATCGGGAGATTCAACCCAACCTGCCTGCAAGGCGGTCGGGGTTTCGATCCAAGTCGGGCACACGGCTGCCCATGCTCAACATGGGCAGGGATCTGGGAATAGGAGTCAGCAGTGGCTTGGGCCACAGTGGTTGCTGATGCTGGTGCCCCAGGATAGGAATTCTCTCCCGCCCACACCCGACACTGGCGTCGAGTCAGATGGGCCAGAACCGGCTGTGCGGGCATGAATATTGCCTGCTGCTCGGCTCGGGGAGTCGGGTGGCGGCGCCGACACGGACTGGTGGGGGTTCTTACCATTAACCCCTGGGATGGATCTCCGATTGGGTGGACCCGGACATCCCGCACCTCATTGGCTTAGGGGAGGGATGTGTCAAAGCGCTCCGAGGATAGGCTCCCGAAGCGGTTTAACGTCAGCGTGGGGAGCGGCGACTCCTTGCGCGGCCCTTGAGGGTGGCGATGGTGGTGAGGCGTGGCCGCCTCTAGATCTAAGCGGGCCATGACCTTGGTGGGGATGACCCCTTCCTCATCATACCTACGAACCAGGTTATTGATCACCCTCTGTTGGATGATTTCAGACGGGGAGAGGCGGTGCAAGCGCCTAGCTACTACGACGGTCGAAGCCGGAGCGACCGCTGAATAGGTGGGACCGTGCGGGGTAGCCGCGTCGGTACTTCCCCTGCCCCTACGCCGGTGGGCAGGTGGCGATCGAGCTCCGAATGTAGTTATCTGATTCCTAGAAACAGGGAGATGAACCCATTTGTATCAATAGGAAATTAGATCAACAACCAAGGCGTAACATCATTCCTTCTTCCATGGTCGGCGAGAGGGATCAACGCTAACGACGTCACAGAACAGAGTAGTCAACGTCCTGACGGCCTCGAGCCCTGGCGAGTTCACCTCCTGGTGAGGGTTACTCGGACCTGATGACATGTTGTTATTCTGATTCCCCAACAGCTACCATTCCCCGTGTTGAAGAGAAGTGCTTCACGTCGGGTTCCCGTCCCGGTGATTCTACGTGCGCAGAACAATTTTTCTCACGGAGCCTCCTTTATTTCGCGCACCACATCCCGGGCCTCAGGATCGGGCCTCTGATTCCGAATATGACTTCGCTTCGTCATTCCAAAACTTCCTATGAGAGTTAAGGAATTTTTTTCTGCATCAACAATGACATCGTTAACAATCGATATGGACTTGATACTCGACTAAAAAATCAATAATTGTGATCATGTCAATGCCGGGAATATCTATAAAAAACATTTCCCAATGGAAAAGATGTCCAAAAAACTACATGGAACATCCATAATGTGACTTATATTCTCATATTGCACCGCCAATAGAGTATCAAGTGACATAACACCACACACACATTCCATATTATGGAAACAGACTACTACGAAATATGTTGAACTAAATGAATGTGTAGAACCGATGTAAAAAATATACTTTTTTGTGTGAAATCTTCAACAATCATTCCTTGAGCATCAGAAGGACCTATATCACCTCATCTAGGTGTAGACTGAACTTCAAGAGGTTCTTCTATCCCTCTACCCTTGGATCCAAAATGGGTACCATGTGCTGCACTTCCCTACAACTATAAATGGTATCTCCCCGATGTTCCTTGTCCACCACCCCTACCAGTACATCCCGTGGAGCTCCAAATACTCGCCTAATATAGGTTAATCGATCCCCTACCCACACTCTGTATTTATCTCTATCTTCCAAGACATTCCTTCTATCAGGGGTTCCTATAGAAACACTACACATGGACCATCATGCCACATGCTCTATACTCAATAGTTGGTCTGGAACACTGACATCGCACATGTACCGGCCTTCCACACTTATAGAAGAAAACTAAATCACAAACCTGAGAGACTGGTTCACTTTTCTTGTCTTGATATTCACCGTTGGTCTAGTGTAAATTCTCAAAAAAGCACTTCGTACAATCATATGTTCTTCCAGTATTTGAACCCACAAGAAGAGTATTTCTTCTTCAAGATCCATCTTTGAGGTTTCATTCTATGATGATGTTCTAATCCATCCACTCAGCAAACCTCTTTATCTAGATGATATTTAACTGGGATCTGAGATCATGCCAAAGTCCATCCTAAAAGAAAATTACTATAGCTTCCTCATATCCCACTAAAGAAGGAACAAAAAAATTTAACTCTTTGTACATGCCGACATACTCTATTAATGACAGCATCCCCTTGATTTATTTTTTGGTATTTGGAATAAATCATTGCTAGAGGTTGTAAAGGATCACTTTCTTCTTCAAGAACTTGTTGAGCCATATGCTATCACCCAAACGTGGTGGTTACGGGACAAACAAACATGGCCCAACCCCTCCGAACATATTTTGATGATATGTGGTGTTGAACGCGATGATGGAAACAATGCAATGACACTGCCTCATGGCCACCATCGCCTCGCACGCTCTGTGCCCTTGTGGAACCCACTCGGTCGAGCTGCACTACGGTACCGACAACCACTCCGCCCGAGGATCTTCCACCTGCGACCCCGCCACGCCGCCCAGAGTCGTCGCCGCTATCTGGGCCGATCAACCATCGCTATCCGCCAATCCGATGCCACTGTCCGGGCCAAGCCACCATTGAGTCGCCCCGATAGAGCCACCCCACGACACCCCTACTTTGCCGCCACCCCGTGGTGCCCCCAAGGTCGAGCCGTTGTCTGGGGATGACCCGCCTCACGACCTTCCGTGGCCCTTGCGGCCTACCAGGAGAGGCCTGACCCAGCGGGTCCGGTCAGGTGGACCCGAACCGGGTCGACCCATGCTAGGTCGGGTCGGGTCGGTGCGCCTGGTTCAGACCAGACCCAGACCTCACACAAACCTATACTATACTGGGGCCATAACTTTGGTACCGGATGTCCATTTGATTAATCGTCAGTGGCGTTAGAAATCATGGAATGAGAGGGTCCCTTTGAGTATACCCCAATGGAGTTTTGGGTAATGATTAGGTACAATCATGTTGGATCGTGCACAAATCCAGCGGGGCTCCTTGGACTAAAAGGCTAATAACTCACTAATCGGGCGTCCGATTAATGCGTCATCTGTTGCGTTGAGACCACTAAGACTTGACAGAACTTTTAGATAATTCTTAATTGGACTCCATAGTAGTTATATTATTGACCAGTGACTTATGGAGTAGATACTCTTAGAGACGATCAGGCATAATGCGGGACCCTGTAGCCGGCTGTGATGAGGTACTAGGTTCATGTGTGGGTCTTACAACATACTGATGGGGTAATAGGTTCTTGTGTAGGTATGAAAATGTACTAGTGATCCTTTGTGGGTCAGATCCTAGCAATCCTGTGTGGGTTATCTACAAGTGATCCTATGTCGGTCATCTCCTAGCGATCCTGTGTGGTTCTGCTCCAAGCGATCCTATGTGGGTCTGCTCATAGTGATCCTGTGTGGTTCAGCTCCTTATGATCCTCTGTGGGTCAGCACCTTGCGATCATTTGTTGGTCAACACCAAGCGATCATGTGTGGGTTAGCTATTATAAATCATGTTTGGGTCAGCTTTTTTATATTGTAAGATGATTCAATACTTACATCTAATCATCTTTACTACCGTACTTATGTTATACCTAGTGTGAGGTGTCTTCATACCTTTGTGGTACTTTTACTTCGTGGTAATACCTTAGAGGTATTATTATGTGTGGCGTTCCTATGAGGTACTTGCCGAAGTTGCATTTCTTCCTTCGTGGAACAGTAGTGCTTTGACCATTGGAGTTGGACTCTGAGTTTCCACTTGATTGAGAATGGTTTATTTGATAACAAAGGTATATGTATGAGAATATAACTATGTAGGGTTGTCCCTAGTTTAATTTCCATGTGGTTAATATTCTTCGGATTGTTTGAGACCTTTATGGTCTCGGGGTCCCTATTGAGTATCGTTATACTCACCCCTACACGGTCTATGCCCACACCATGTTGTGTTGGATGCAGATGACAGATAGTGCAGTCTTAGGACGTGGGTACCAGGACTGGAGGTATCTCAGAGGTGGACGTTTGACGATGCGAACCTCATAGATGACCATTCGTGAGCTGTACCTACCCATCAAGTAGAGTTCTAGGTCAGAAATCCAGGATCTTCTTTTCAACTATCAGTTTCTTTTTATGTTCCAGTTTTCCCTCTACTTTCTAGTTGGGCTTGTATTCTGGCCTCTTTTACTAACTGTACTCACTCTTTTACTCTTTAGATTACATTATTTTATATCTTTATGTGTGCTTGGTTGTGTGTGATTACATGATATAAAGGAAATTCCTTCCTAGTTTTAGGGAATAAGCCTTCAGTGCTAGTCGCTAGCCCTAGACCTATGGAAAGCGGGCATGGGGTAGTCACGACACGGGCCCCGGGGGACGGGTTTTGGAAAATTGGTATCATAGGAGTTGGTTCTACCGTAGAACATAAGACTCTAATATTTCCTTTTAATGGAAATAATGTTATTTTTAGTGTGTTTCGTTATCAGTTAAGGGAATACAGTGTGGGTCTGGTGGCCGACATATCCATACACCAGGACCATGACTTCTAATTTCCGACTTAGTGCATGAAAACACTGATTGCGTGTGTGTTTTGAAAAGATTCCATTATGTTCTCGTGAGTCATATCACTAGCTATAACTTATTAACCGTGATGTGCCTATTTCATATCATGATGCCTCCACGAAGATAGCTAGCTAGGGTTTTGAGAGTAGCAAACACTGATATCCTACCGAGCGATGAGGCTTCGGTGGAAGGACCTCTTCCAGTATAGGCAACAGAAAAGGCACCAACAGTACAATTACCCTTTGAGCCACCGATGCCACTAGCCCCGGTAGCATAGGGTGCTTGCTAGATGAGCATGTTTCATGAGTTCATGTGCTAAAGGCCACCCAGGTTCTGGGGGGAGATGGACCCACAAGAGGCTGAGGATTGGCTGGAAGTTGTGGTGAAAGTTTCTCGACTGGTAGGGAGACCATCCGATCTCATGGTGATACTTGCAACCAGCCTTATACTGGAAGTAGTAGGCAGATGGTGGAGCATGATGCTCTACATTCACTATGAGGTGACCCTTCTCTAGGCAGACATTGAGAGCCTTTTTCGGGCAGATTCTGTCCAACAAACTCTTCGCACAGTGTGCATAAAAGAGCTCTTTAATCTATAGTGGGGTATCATGACTGTAGCTTATTTCTTATCAAGGTTCACTGACCTCTCACACTACCCCAAAGATATGATGAGATACCCATTCATCAGGGACTAGACCTTCAATTAGGGTCTTAGGAAGGAGATTATGTCTTCGATTATTTCTTTTAGCATCTCAACACAGGCGGGGGTTTTAGAGAGATCCCACTTAGTGGATATTTTCCGTGCTAACCAGTCACCATCAGCGAGACCCACCCACCGAATGACACGTAGTGGAGTCTTTTGCAGCTAGAAGCAGACAGATGTCGCAGAGTTCCAAGAGGACCAAACCTATAGGTGGACGACTTCAGGATTTATGGTTGGTTGTGCATGGAACATGTGGTAGAACCATTCATTCTAGGAGTGAGAAATGTTACACATGCTGAAGGTAGGGTCACATGGCTCATGATTTTCCTACTCGGCATACAGATGATCAGCACACAGTCAAATGACCGCCCTGGAAGAGACATAGGTTCGACTGAAGAGGCTCGTAGGGAGAATGCAGATGTGGCAGAGGAGCTGGTCGTACCTCTAGTGGGGGGCGACAATTAGAGACGTTACCACCACCACCACCCGGAGGTCCACCCCGACCATATGGGGAGGTGGACATGGGCAAGGTTAACTCCAGGCAGCTGAGGTCTACGATCATGTCATTCTAGAGATGATTCAAGGTACGATATTGTTCTACTCCACCTTAGTTGCAGTACTTATAAACACAGATGCCAGTTATTATTTTCTTTCCATTGCCCTCATTCGGAGCACATTGATTCTAATGGAGCCATTGTCTCGATACTTATGGTTAGAGACTCATACAGGATCAGATTTGACAATTACACACTAGTTCTGGTAGTGCGATCGTACTATAGGAGGTGAGAGCTTCAGTTAGGAACTCATAGTAGCAGCGTTGAGGCATTATGACGTTATCCTGTGTATGGAATGATTATCTACAGGCGATGCTTAGATTGATTATATTAGGTGCAATTTTTGGTGTGTCCGCATGGATGGGACTAGGTTTAACTTCACCGGTGAGATGGTAGCCTTTTCAACACAGGACGAACTTACACAGTGGAGGGTGCAACTGATCACTCATCAGTTTGCAAGCCTTACCGTCAGAGCGGTTTATGTGGAATTTCTGAGCTTACCGATAGCGGTGGACCCGTACATGGATGTCTTCCCTGAAGATGTTACATTTCTACCTCCTCATACATAGGTGGAATTTTACATTTAATTGTACCCCGTGATGGAACTGATATCTACAGCAGTATATCTGATGGCTACCGCGGAGCATTGTGAGTAGTGGGTACAGCTAGAGGACTTGAATGGGAAGGGCTTCATCTATACCAGTGTATATCCCTGGGTAGCCCCAATTTTGTTCTCCAAAAACGTAGATGAGTGCTTAAGACTATTTTTTGACTATCGGCGCTTGAACCAAGTGACCATGAAGAGCAAGTACCCACTCCTGAGGATTGTCGACCTCTTTGATCAGCTGAAGATATGACAGTGGATCTTGAAGGTAGACCTCAGATTAGGTTGTCACTAGATTAGTGTTTGAGACGAGGATGTGTAGAAGATGTCTTTCAGATGTCGGTATGAACATTATGAGTTCATGGTTATGCCATTTGGCTGGACCAATGATCCAGCAGTGTTCACGGGACTCATGAACATGATCTTTTAGCCGTACCTTGATCTCTTCATTGTAGTCTTCATCGACGACATTCAGATCTACTAGACTAATGAGGATGAGCATTCCAATCATTTGCGGGTAGTACTGGATACACTCCAAAAGCACCATATTTATGGTAATCCCGCAAAGTGTCAGTTCTGGATCCGAGAGGTTATAATTCTTGGGAATGTCATATCGGAGGCTGGAGTTTTAGTGGATCCATCAAATATTAAAGCGGTACATTCGTGGGATCCACCCAGGAGTGTGAAGGAGGTACGGAGTTTCCTGGGTTTGGCTGGATACTACCAGAGATTTGTGGTAGATTTCTCTAGAGTAACAGCACCACTTTCAGTGGTGAAGAATAAGGGACAACCCTTCCTGTGGTCAAAGAAATTACATTAGAGTTTACAGGAGATGAGGAAGAGGATGACTAGTTCCCCTATCTTGAGGCTTCATGATAAGGGAATAGGGTATGTAGTTTACTGCGACGCATCAGAGACCAGGCTGAGATGTGTCCTGATGCAGGAGTGATCAGTGATCACATATGGTTCTCGATAGCTGAGACAACATGAGCAGAACTACACTACCCATGACCTGGAGTTAGTTGTAGTGGTATTCTTCTTGAAGATGTGGAGACTCTATCTTATGGGATAACAATTTACAGTCAACTCGGATCACAAGAGTATTAGGTATATCTTCAATCAGAAAGACCTAAAAATAATACAGCTACATTGGCTTGAGTTCCCCCAGGACTATGACTTTTAGATAGTCTATAATCATAGGAAGGTGAACATTGTAGTAGATGCACTGAGTATGAGATCCATTATATAGCTTCTTGGTGAGGCGAGGGAGCAGCTAGCCACTTTACAAATATCCTTGGATGATCAGGATGGAGAATCTTTTCTATAGTCTCTTACAATTACTCCCCCACTTCATCAACGAGTCCGAATGGTGCATCGTGGGGATGCTCACTGCAAGTCTCGATGTGCTCAGATATCCACAAGACATACACCTAATTGATTTTCTGATGGTAGGGAACATGTCATCCTCTTCAGCGGTTGTACCATGGTACTAGTGTCACTTCAAGAGGAGGTTTTTAGGGAGTTCCACACTTCCCCTCCAGCGTTATGTCTAGGTGTGGTGAAGAAATACTAGGACCTCTGACGACATCACTGGTGGTCGAGAATAAAGAAAGAAGTAGCTTACTTTGTCTCTTGGTGCCTCACCTGTCAGCAAGTGAAGGTGGAGTGTCATGTACCCACAAGCATGGTTCAGGCTTTAGAGGTCCCAAATTGGAAGTGGGATGGGATACACATGGACATAGTGACGGGTCATCCACGTACATCTAGTGGACACAACTTCATTTGGGTGATCATCGACCAACTCACCAATTCGAGCCACTTCCTACCAATCAGAGAAAGAGTTCAGTAGAGATAATAAGACGCCTCTATGTGCTTGATATTATATGGATACATGGGGTACCCTCATCGATTGTCTCCGATCGTGATGCATGTTTTACTTCCCAGTTATGGAAGTGGTTGGAGGAGGATTTTGGGACACATCTTCGTTTGAGCACTGCCTTCCATCCTCAGATAGATGGCCAGACTGAGTAGACCATTCAGACCCACGAGGAAATTCTGCGTGCTTGTGTCCTTGACTTCGATCACAGCTAGGAGTAACACTTTAATTTGGTGGAGTTTTCATAAAATAACATCTATCACACCACCATTGGGATTAATCCTTTTGAGGCGTTATACGGGCGACCATGCTGATCACATTTGTGATGGACTGACCTAGGTAACTCAGTTCTAGTGGGACCTAAGATGGTATGAGCTACAACAGAGAAGGTGCGGATCATCTAGGAGTAGATCAAGATTGCACAGAGTAGGCAGAAGTCGTGTTCCGACAAGAGATGGAGACCTCTAGAGTTCGAGGATGGTGACAGCGTCTTCATACGGGTTTCACCTCGATGAGGTTTGTCGAGATTTGGCTAAGGAAAAAAGTTATCTCTAAGGTTAATTAGACCCTTATAGGTCCTCAGTATAGTGGGTGAGGTAGCTTACCTCTTTGCTATTCCACCTCAGTTGCACCAGGTGCACGACGTCTTCCACATATCCAAGATGAGGTGATACTTAGACGACCCTTCCCACATCATCGACCATGGAGAGCAGGACACCGATGATGGGGTGACTTTTATGGAGGATCCAGTGGAGATTGAGGATCTACAGGAGTGGGTTCTTCGTGGATGGTCGATACCTCTGGTGTGCATTAGTTGGTCGCATGGGAACCTCCAGGAGGGCACATTGTAGCCGGAGGCTCAGATGCATAGTCAATATGCCCACTTTTTTTCCTAGTTTTGAGTTGTGGCTTATGGGGACGTAAAGCAATGATGTGGGTACAATGTAAAGACCTGAATATACCTTGTAATTGTTTTTAAATATATGGGAATTTTATGAGTTTGCGAAAATTTACCGTATGTGATTATGAGGCCCGGAGTGCCCAGAATTAATTTCAAAACCTTTGTTTGGGTATGTTAAATAAACATGTGAGCAGGTTTTTCTAACTTTTCAACCGGTGCTCGAATTTGAAATATGAGGGAACCATTGAAATCATTGCGCCGATATTCTCTTAAGGAGTCCATCACCTCAACCCCATAAGGTCCTGGGTGGATGTTAGGTTTTAACATATTCTTGAAGGAATAAAAAAATAAATTTGTGTATCTTTATTTTAATTTATATTCCATGTGGATGTTGAGAAATGGGGACCACCGGACCTAAACCTTCCATTAGAGGTTATGATGGTAAGGACAACCCTAAATAACCTCGCATTATAGGTTATGGTGGTGGAGACCATCCTATGTATAAACCCCTTGAACTCCCCTTTAATGGAGAATCCCTCAAAATTATTATTAAATGAGGGAGAGCCTCTACAACTCCTCCAACATTTTTTATGGCAGCTCAATATAATTAGTTTGGCAAATTTAAATTTGAGACAACAAACTAAATAATAGATATCATAATCGATTAACTTGGGTTACATTTTCATTTTGGTGGAATTTAAGAAAAGACTTGGCAAAAGAGAGAGCGCGGGAGAACTTGGGAGAAAGCTCTTCAATGAAGAATTCCGACAAAGAACGCCGAACTCAACATTGACATTCTTCCTTAGGTCATCCTCTATCATGGGACATCTTCAATCGACAATTGTCTTACCCCCCCCCCCCAACGACGTTGTCTTCTCCGTCATGATATCTGTCGAAGAATCAAACGAAGTACGAGTTTATTTTTGAATGAAAACCTTTCCAATGATTCATCCCTTTATTTTTTTTGGATTTGGGAATAAATCGTTGTGGGATGTTGTAAATCTCGGTGTTCTTCATCAAGTTCTTGTTGATCCATATGCTACCACTCCAACTTGAAGGGTACGAGCCAAACAAACATGGCTTGAGCCCTCCACAAATTTTGTGATGAATTGTGGTGTTTGGCACGAAGAAGGAAACGGTTCGACGACGATGACCTGAAGCCACTGCCACCTCACGACCTCTGCACTCTCATAGCACCCCCGCAGCCGAGCCGCACTGTGGCCCCCCACTGCCACCACGACCCACGGCTCCACCGCTCGGGGCCCCGCCGTGCCGCCCATAGCTACCACCACTGTCCGGGATGAGCCGTTGGTGCCGTCTGGGCCGAGCCACCGCCGTCATCCACTGAGCCGCCGATGTGGTCGTCCGGGCCGAGCCACGACCGTTGTCTACATAGCGGCCACCACTGTGCGGGATGAGCCGCCACTGAGCTGCCCCGACCGAGCCGCCCCGCATCACCACCACTGCCGAGCTGCCCTGCGACACCCCTGTGGCCGAGCCGCCTCACGGCCCCCCACGACCACCCGCGACCCTCACAGCCTATCGGGCCTTGCCGGGTCGACCCGAACTCGGCCTACCTAGGCCAGGTCTGGTCGGACCAGACCCGGACCCGAAACGAACCTATACTTTACTTAGATAATTACTATGGCACCAGACGTCCGGTAGATGAACCGTCAGTGGCACTAGAAATCGTGCAGCGAGACGGTCCCTTTGAGTATACTTTACTAGTGTATTTGGGTAATGTTGAGGTATGGTCAGGTTGGATCGACCCGAAACCCAACCGGGATCCTGGGACTAAAAGTCTAATAACTCACAGATCATGCGTCCGATTGACGTGTCGTCTGTTACTTTGAGACCCTTTTCACGTGGCGCATATTTGAGATACATCTTCAGGGGTCATTTTAGTAGTTGGAGTATCGACCAGTGACTTGTGGAGTGGATACACCCAGAGACGACCAGGCTTAGTGCGAGAACCCTGTAGCTGGAGGTGAGGATGTACTAGGATCATGTGTCAGTCTGACAATGTATAACAACCATGATATTATTACAAACTTAAACATTATTTATTACATAAACTATTCTATTGATACAACATGGATGATTGAGAGGTATATTGTCTTTGGGGATGAGGATCATTATATAACAACTTAAAACATGAAATACAAGATCTTTATAGAAAACTTCCTTTACATGACCACGACATTCCCTCGTACTTAGCATTGCATGGGATAACCTGAGGACATGAATAAGAAAAGGGGTGATCTATAAATCCCAATAATGGAATAAAGATGGAATGCCAGTGGAGTTAAATAAATTTTAGACAATAGGCATATAAATAGAGCACAAGAGAAACATGAACATAAAGGAATGATATAGAATAATAATCATAACATGGAAATGTGGCAACAACACTTAACATGGAATTATCATGATCTAAGGCTCATTGCACCTGGAGCATGAGTAAATTCTCATTGCACATGAAGAACGATTAAATTATCATTGCACTTGAATTAGCATGAGTCAATACTCATAGCACATGACGTATCATGATACTATAATTTACCCAATGCGTTGGAGCTCTATAAGGGCTCACCCTTCTTAAACATTTTATTTTATGCATAAGTGTGCCACATGGATCATAAAACATGGATTCATAAAACATAATAATTTATTCCACGATAAAGGAATGTTGATGTCATTCATGAAACTTTATAATAAATAAGTAAATGTGCATAAATGTGAATACCCTTGATGGAGGAATGGACATGGTATTCACAACACAATGGCATTGGCTTAGAAAATCAGTGCGATTTCGGCAGTGTAACAGCGTGACATAAGAATTCATAAAAATGGTTGATGAGAGGGAAAGGGGTTTGTCATCATATTTACATGTAATGAACAATAATGAGGTCATATATATTCATGTCCCAACAATTTTAATGGAATTTAGATTCATGATAAAAAAGTATTTCTTGAATGTAAATGAGGAGAGAGAAGTTCCTTTCAGAATTTCGGCATAGTAACAGGTGTAAATGGGAGGCATTTAATGAGAGAGAAAGGGGGATCCCATCATTAAAATATTAAGTGGTAAGTATGAGGGAGGTGAGAAACCATACCCCAACATTCATAATTTAAATTAAAAGGGAAAAACAACTTAAGGAAAATCGGACAAAATAAGAAAAGAAAAAAACCCTTACTTAGAAGTGTGATTCCATAGGCTTGAGAGAGGCTTCTTGGGAGCTTGGGGCACCTTGGGAGGATTCTAGAGAGAGTAGGGAAGAGTTTGGACGAACTCTAAAGGCTTTGAGTGAGGAGGATGTGGGATATTGGGTGGGTTTATATAGGAAAGGTGAGTGAATTATTTATTATTTAGGTTTGGGACCCCTTACATTAAACTAATCCAAAACACAAATCAGCTCATGGTTTCATCCCATGGTTTTTTGAAATGGGAAGATGAAAACAATATTTTATAAGTCCAAAGTACTAAATTCTTAAAATAATAGGTTTGCATATGTGGAGATGAGTCACACTCTCATGAAAAATAATTTAAAAAGACAAGATGTATAATAAGTTTTGAGGGGTCCATTAATGCTTTGAGAAGTAAGTCAAAAAATACCAAAATCACATTATTTTAAAGGTAAAACATATATTTGCCGAACATAAAGCTTATAGTATTTTATTACATCACTATTGGGTTATTATGATGACATAAAACACTTTATATATTTAAATGGTATTTAATTTTTACCCAAAAATTTGGTTATCTCATAAAATTATGAAAAATTCATCGTTGGATAATTTCGACATAATGAATCCAAAAGTATAATTTATTTTATCTAAATAATTTTCTAAATATGTAAATTTTCACTTTTAAAATAATAATCGGCATTTTTCAAAAATTCACTGGTTTTGACAGAAATGGCATTCAAACCTTAATAAAAAATACAATTGCATTCATAAAATTATATGATCATTTATATATAATAAAATTACATTAATAATAATAATAATGTTTTATTAAAAATATTATTTAATTCAAAAATCACTTTATTTAATAAAATAAATTTCTTAATTAAATAATAACTAAAAGCACTATCTGTACTTTAATAACTATTTAAAAAGTATCAATAATGACAAGAATGTATATTCAATATTATATAAAAATAATAATTTACATGAACATAGTACTAGATATTTGTTACATAACCCCTTATAACAGCCGCATAAGACCTAAGGGTAAGGTGTGCGATGGTGACAGACTCTTGGTGTGGCTCGGATAACATCGCTCGAGTGGTAATCTCTATTAACTTCCACTTTTCCCGCAGACGGTCCCGTTTGAGCTTGACTTGATGAATCTCATCTTGGGCTTGGTCAAGAGTGAAACCCAAGGACACCATCTCTTTTCCAAGCTCCAACAAATGGGCTTCGTATGGAGAAATTCTACTGGATGAGGCCATCACTTCTCTTGTCTGAGTAAATTGGATTTCTTATAGCCCAATATTTATACTAATCATATGATCACTATTCAACAGCTATAAAATCAACAGTCACAATTGTTAACATAAAAAAACGAAGTTTACATTTTTTATATACATTTTACATAAAGATAAATTTAATTAGATCAAGTGGGATTTCCATTAATGAATCTTTGGGTCGTTACAATATTCCCCCCTTAAGAAATTTCTCCCACGAAATTTCCTTTTCCCACACTAAAACATATGTGGTTAACTCAGCTTCATCATTTCCTCCGATTCCCAAGTTGCTTCTTCAAACATGTGGTTTCACCACAACACCTTTACGTGGGGCATTGTCTTATTTTTTAGAACGTTTTCCCTGCGATATATGATCTTCACTGGTTCCTCATCATAAGAAATGTCATCTTCCAACTGTACCACCTCAGAAGAGAGTACTTGTCAAGGTTCCAGAATGTACTTCCTTAAGAGGGATACATGAAATAAATCATGTACTTTGGCCATGGTAGGTGGAAGTGTTAGTCGATAGGCTACAACCCTGACACGATCAAGGATCTAGAAGGGGCCGATGTACCTTGGACTTAACTAACCTTTCTTTCCTAACCTCATGACCTTCTTCCATGGAGATATGCATAGAAAAAACATCTCTCCAACTTTAAACTCAAGGTCTCTTCGACGATTGTCTGTATATCTATTCTGTCGACTCTGGGATACCTTGATATGCTGCTGAATGGTTTTAACCTTCTCCACCATTTCCTCAACCATTTCTGGTCCAAGAAGATTATGTTCACTGACGTCATCCCAACACGCCGGTTCTCTTCACCTTTTCCCATAAAGGGCTTCATATTGTTCCATTTGGATGCTCGAGTGGAAACTATTATTATAAGAGAACTCAAAAAGAGGAAGATGTTGATCCCATCGTCCTTTAAAGTCCATCGAGCATGCTCTCAATAGGTCCTCAAGTGTTTGGATAGTACGCTCAGATTGACCATCAGTTTGAGGATGATAGGTTTTACTAAATTTCAGTTCAGTATCCAGAGCATGTTGAAGGGTCATCCAAAACCTAGAGGTGAATCTTGGATCTCGGTCATACAAAATAGATAGTGGTACTCCATGCAGCCTTACCATTTCCCTAATATATATCCATCCTAGTTATTCCAAATATAAATCCTCCCAAATATCAATGAAGTGTCCAGTCTTTGTAAGATGATCCACCGCATCCCAGATTGCATTTTTTCTTTTGGATGTCATCGGAAGTCCAGTGACAAAGTCCATGGTGATTTTCTTCCATTTCCATTTTGTTATGGTCAAATTTTGAATCATCCCCTTAGACATCTACCTCTATGCCTTCACATGCTAGCACACCAGGCACATTGATGTATATACAACTATCTCCTTCTTCATATTATCCCACCAAAATTTTTCTCAGAGATATCTATACAACTTTGCGCTCCCTTGGTGAATAGGGAAATTTGAACTATATGAATCATCCAAAAGTTCCTTCTTTAGCTCCGGACATGATGGAACACATAGACTTTTCCCAAATCACACAATTACTTTTTCATTAACATTAAACTCTGAGGATTTCCCTTTTTCAATAGCTTCAAATTTTTCTTGAATTACCACATCATCCTTTTGAGCATCCGTTAACCTTTCCAAAATAGACGGTTGATGAATCATTGGTTAAAGGATTGATGATGTTCACTACTTTATGATTATCATGTCCATATTCATCATGTCTAAGAAGATTGTATCCTTCTCAATTCTCATTGTTGATAGAATCACTGGGTCCTTTCTACTTAGGGCATCTGCCACCTTGTTCGCTTTCCCAAGGTGGTAATGTATTGAACAGTCATAATCCTTGATGAGATATATTCATATTCTCTAGCACATAATAAGCTCTTTCTATGTTAATATATATTTAAGACTCTTCTGGTCAGTATATATCTCACATTTCTCCCTATAGAGATAATGCTTATAGATTTTCAAGGAAAAGATCACCACCGCCAACTCCAGATCATGCATTGGATAGTTTCGCTCATGTATTTTCAACTACCATGAGGCATAGGATATCAATTTATCATTCTGCATTAGCACATAGCCTAATCCCTTCATTGAAGCATCACTGAATACCACAGAATGTTCTCCACTTGTGGGTAAAGTGAGCACAGGTGTAGTGATAAGCATCCTTTTCAACTCCTTGAATCATTTTTTCATTCATCACTCTAAGAAAAATTTACACCCCTTAGAGTTAGCTTGGTCAGAGGGTTGGATAATCATGTGAAATTTCTCACAAATCATCGATAATATACAGCTAACCCAAAGAAGCTATGGATATCCATTACAGTTGTTGGCCTCGGCCATCCCTCAATTGCATATGTTTTGGAGTGATCCACTTATATCCCATTTCTTGTGATGATATGGCCCAAGAATGAGACCTCCTTCAACCAGAACTCACACTTTCTGTACTTTGTATAGAGATTCTCCTTGCGAAAAGCCTATAGTACAGTTCTTAAATGCTCCTCATGATCCTCCTTGGGTTTCGAGTATATTAGAATATCATCTACAAAGACTACCAAAATTTTTTCGAGGTAATCTCTATAGACTCCATTCATCATGTCCATGAATATTTCTGGAGCATTAGGGAGTCCAAAAGGCATTACTATGAATTCATAGTACCCGTATCTTGTATGAAAAGTAGTTTTGGGGACATCTTCCTCCTTCACCCTTACTTGATAATATCTCGAACGCAAATCTACTGTGGGGAAGTATTGTGCTCCATGCAGCTGATCAAACAAGTCATTGATCAGTGGATGATGATAATTTTTATTTATCGTCATTTTTTTAGGTTCATGATAATCGATGAAAAGATGCATTGACCCATCCTTTTTTTTGACGAAAAGGACTGGTGCACCCCATGGTGAATCACTTGGCCGTATAAACCCTTTATCCAGATTCTTCTATAGTTATTTCTTCACCTCTTCAATCTCCATGAAAACCATTCTATATGGAGTCTTGGATATTGGTAGTGCCCCTGGTATATGTTCAATTAAGAATTCAACATCTCTTCTAGGAGGAAGACCAGGCAGTTCCTCGGGAAAAACTTCAGCGAATTCCTTCACAATAGGCATTTATTCAAGGATGGTTTCTTCCTTGGACTCAATCATATGATCCTGATACGCGTTCTCATAGGGCAGTAATATCCATTATTAGGTTTATGGAGCTAAAGGAGATTCATCTTCCTCCTTACACTTGAAAAGAATCGGGGCTCGATTCTCCATATGGAGTGTGATTTCCCTCTCCCGAAAATTTATGTTGGATCTATATAAGGAAAGACAATCCATGCCATGAATTGCATCAAATTCCACCATAGGGAGTATGACAAGGATCGCCGAGAAATTCAATCCAAAGATTATAACAGGGGAGGACTTATATTCATGGGATGCAATGATCTCCCCATTTTCCATACTCACCGACATCTTCACTTCCATGATTTTTGGTGGTGTTGTGATTGTTCTACTAAACATTTTATATATAAAATAATGCGTAGAACCTGAATCAAAAATTAGGTTCACTATTCATGAATGAATAACTATCATAACTATCACCACTTCGTTGTCGGTGTTCAATTTGGTAGACGTGATGGAAAAAGAACTTCCTTTCTACCTTGGAGGTTATTGGTTGCCTATGAAAACAATTGGATTAGGGCACTGATTTGAAAGATGCCTTGGTTCATTGCAGTTGTAGAAATGAACAATGAGTTGAGGTTCGAACGGAGTGTTCCTCAGCTCTGTCGCAGCTGCGGGTCTTTCTTGCTGACAGTTAACAGGTAGGTGACCTTCTCTTCCACACCTAAAGCATTTCCTCGTCACCTTGAGACAATTTCCAGGGTGATTATTTCAGTACTTTTGGCATGTGTGGTGCTGGATCTTCTTAGCACTGTTGGATTTATCCATCGAACTACCAGCATTGAAATTCACCTTACACCTCTTGTCCCCATGATACCCCTGTGATACCCCGATCTCTATTTCTACCTTGGGGGCACATCAGTCAATTTATTCATAGCTGTCGAAGTCACGGATCGCTAATACTTTCCGCAGGCTAGGCTTCATCCCACCAAAGAAGTGGTCAACCTTGATTTCGGGGGTAACGACAAAGTCAGAAGCGTATCGTGCAAGCATTGTGATGTTTGAATCGTATGCTCCAAAAGATTCTTAATCTTTTTTCTTGACGGAAAGGAAGTCCCTTTCTATCTTAATCTGGAGGGTTCACAGAAAATATTTATCGAAAAAAATATTCCGGAAATCCTTCCATTCCAATGCCTTGATATCCTCCTCAGGTTTTGTATTTTTTATCAATGTACACCAATGATCATCTTCACCCTCTATACGATAAGCAGTCAAGAGAACCTTCTCTTATTCAGAACATTCAAGGATGGTGAAGAACTTTTCATTGCAGTTGATCCACTGTTCAGTGATTGTGGGATCAGATGATCGACTAAAAGTAGGAGGTCGTTGTCTCATTAAGCTCTCGATAGAAACTTGTTCCTTCTTAGGGGGATTTGGACATTTATCTTGACCCTTGTTTCTATTAAAATCTTGATTTATCTGAGAGATAAAATTGACAATTTTTGAGATTCACGCTCCCATTGGATTGGGCATCTCATTAGTACAATCATCACACTGATCTTCACATCGATTGTTAGCTCGAGTCCTCCTATTACCGGCCATTGGCTGAAAAAAAATAACGTTAGGGGTAACAAATAAAGGGTAATCCAAATACAATAATTGATGACTTATAAATTAAATTTTATATCCTTAACTTATGAATCTATAGGATTCAATCTATGGATTTCATGATCTACTTTATAACATATATTCTTAGGGGGTTTTCCCTTAATAAGTGTTCATACTAAGCTTTTAAATTTAACAATGCATATCCCCCGGGAGTGTCGTAACCAAGAGTGTAGAAAGGCCCATTGTCATGCACTAGTTCCCGTTCGAGTCTAGATCAAAGCGGTTTTTTCGGGGTTTACCCCTAGGATACATCTGTGCCAGCGGTGCCTATACCTGCTCGTATCCAGAAAGAGATATATTTTCTTGATAACCCACTTACTCAATACTGACCAAAACCTAGGGACGTTTTTATTTTACTTAGTATTTCATCTAAGGCTTTACTAGGATTTTATAATCCTAATCTGAAAAATAACTAAACCTATCCTCTGATACCAACTATAACAACACTTCTTTTATTACAAACTTATTCATTATTTATTACATAAACTAATCACTTGATACCAAATGAAAGACAGAGAGGTCTAGTGTCTTTGTGGATTTGGATCATTACATAACAACTTAAAACATGAAATAAAACATCATTATTGATAACTTCCTTTACATGACCACTACATTCCCTCGTACTTAGCATTACATGAGATAACCTGAGGACATGAATTAGAAAATGGGTGAGATATAAAGCCCAGTAAGGGAATAAATATGGAATACATGAGGAGTACAATAAATTTTAGAAAATATGAATATAAATAGAGAACAAGAGAAACAAGAACATAAAGTCGTGATAAAGCATGATAATCATAACAAGGAAATGTGGCAACAACACTTAACATGGAATTATCATGAGGAAAGGCTCATTGCACATGGAGAATGAGTAAATTCTCATTGCACATAAATCACGAGTAAACCCTTGTTTCACATGAATTATCATGATTCAACACCCATTTCACATTACATATTATGATACTATACTTTATCCAATGCATTGGAGTGCTATTAGGGTGCACCCTTCTTAAAAATTTCATTTCATGCATAAGTGTGCCACAATGATCATAAAACATGGATTAAGAAAACATAATCATTTATTCCATGATAAAGTAATGTGGAATTCATACATGAAACTTTATAATATATAAGTAAATTTGCATAATGGTGAGTACCCTTGATGGAGAAATGGGCATGGTATTCACTACACAATGGCATTGGCTTAGAAAATCGGTGTGATTTCGGCTGCGTAACGACGTGACATATGAATTCATAAATTTGTTTGATGAGAGAGGAAGGGGTTCATCATCATATTTACATGTAATGTAAATTAATGAGGTAATATTGATACATGTCCCAAAAATTGTAATGGAATTTAGATTCATGATACAAAAGTATTTCTTGAAAGTAAATGAGTAGAGAGAAGTTCCTTTAGGAATTTTGGCATAGTAATAGGTGTACATGGGAGGCATTTAATGATATAGAAAGGGATCACCCATCATTCAGACTTAAATAGGGAAGTATTAGGGAGGTGTGAAACCATACCCCAACATTCATAATTGAAATTAAAAGGTCAAAACAACTTAATGAAAATTGGACAAAAATGAGAAAGGAAGAAAAAAACCCTTACTTGGAAGTGTGATTCCAAAGGCTTGAGAGAGGCTTGAGATATGCTTATTGTGAACATGTGGAACCTTGGGAGGATTCTAGAGAGAGTATGTAAGAGGTTGGATGAACTAAAAAGGCTTCTATTGAGGAGTAAGTTGGAGCTTGGGTGGGTTTATATAGGAAAGGTGAGTGAAATTTTATTATTTAGGTTTGGGACACCCTACATTAATCTAATCCAAACAAAAAATCAGTTAATGGTTTTTTTCCCATGGTTTTTTGAAAATGGAAGAGGAAAACAATATTTTATAAGGAAAATTTCCGAACTTCTTAAAATAATGGGGTTGCTTATGTGGAGTTGAGTCACACTCCCTTGGGAAATAATTTAAAAAGACAAGATGTTTAATAAGTCTTGAGGGGTCCATTAATGTTTTGAAAAGTATGTCCAAAAAACCCAAAATCACATTATTTTAATGTTAAAACATATATTTGGCCGAACATAAAGCTTATAGTATTTTATTAAATCACTATTTGGTCATTATGATGTCATAAAACACATTATATATTTAAACGGTATTTAATTTTTACCCTAAAATTTTACTGTCTCAGAAAATTATGAATACTTCACCATTGGATAATTTTGACATCCTGATTCTAGAAATAACATTTATTTTATCTAAATAATTTTCTATATATGTTAATTTTCACTTTTAAAATAAAAACTGACATTTATAAAAAAATTCACGGGTTTTGACAGAAATGGATTTCAAACGTTAATAAAAATTATAATTGAATTCATAAAATTATATGATCATTTATATATAAATAAATTTATTTAATAATAATAATAATATTTTATTAAAAATATTATTTAATTCAAAAATCCCTAAATTTAATAAAATATATTTCTTAATTAAATAATAACTAAAAACAGTATTTGTACATTAAAAACTATTTTCAATGTATCAATAATGACAAGAAAGTATATTCATTATTATATACATAAATAGTGTACATGAACATAGTACAAGTGATTTTTTACAAAAACCCTTAAAACAGTCACATAAGACATAAGGGTAAGGTGTGCGATGGTGACAAACTCTTGGGGTGGCTCGGATTACATCGCTCGAGTGGTAATCTCTAATAACTTCCACTTTTCCCGTAGCCAGTCCCGTTCGAGCTTGACATGATGAAACTCAGCTTGGGCTTGGTCGAGAGAGAAACCCAAGGACGCCACCACTTTTTTGAGTTCTGAAAAATGGGATTCTTATGGAGCAATTATACTGGATGAGGCCATCACTTCTTTTGTCTGAGTAAATTGGATTTATTAAAGCCCTATATTTATACTAATCATGTGATCACTATTCAATGGATATAAAAGCAAAGGTCATAATTATTAACAGAAAACCAGGGAAGATGTCATTTTATATAAACATTTTACATAAAGATACATTTAATTAGATCATGTGAGATTTCCATTAATGAAACTTTGGGTCATTACATGAAATACTGAGGAGTTACTAGGATCCTGTCTGGGTCTGAAAATGTACTAGCGATCATGTGTGTGATAGCTCCTAGAGATCCTCATTAGGTGATCTCCTAGCGACCATGTGTGGGTCAGCTCCTAGCGATCCTGGGTGGGTCAGCACCTAGTGATCCTATCTGGGTCTGCTCTTATCGATCCTGTGTGGGTCAACTCATAGCGATCATGTGTGGGACAACTACTTGCGATCCTGTGTGGGTGAGCACCTTACAATCCTGTGTGGGTCAGCACCTAGCGATTTTTTCTGGGTCAGCTCCTAGTGATCCTATATGGGTCAGCTTCTTTACAGAGTATGATGATTCAGTAGTTACATCTAATCAAATCTACTATTGTACTTAAGTTATACTTGGTGTGAGATGAGTTCTTACCTATGTGGTACATTTCCATCATGGAAATACCATTGTGTTAATATTCTATGTGGCGTACATGTGTGGTACTTGCCTTCATTATATTGCTTCCTTTGTGGAATAGTTGAGATTTGAGGTTTGGAGTTGGACTCTAAGATTCCTCTTGATTGGGATAGGTTTACTAGATAACTTAGGTATATGTATGAGGATATACCTATGTAGGGTTTTCATAGGTTTACTTTCCTTGTGGTTTATCCTTTGTGGATTTTGTGAGACCATGATGGTCTCGGGGTCTCAATTGAGTATCGTTATACTCTCCCCTTTATTGTCTATTCCCGCACCTTATTTTATTGGATGTAGATGACAGACAACACTGTCTGAGGATGACAGTACCAGGACTAGAGGTAGCTCAAGGGTGCATCTTTGACAAGGCGAACCACATAGGTGACCATTCATGAGTTGTACCTACCCATCACGTAGGGTTTGTGGTGGATGATCCAGGAGATGCTTTTCACCTATCAGTTGTTTTTTAGTTTATAGTTTTCCTTGTAGTTTATAATTGGGATTGTATTCTGGCCCCTTTTATATACTGTACTCACTCTGTTTACACTTTAGTTATTTGAGTTTTTATCTTGTTTTGTGATTGGTTTCATGTGATTACAGGTTATAAAGGAAATGCCTTCCTAGTTTTTGGGAATGCATTTTCGGTGATAGTCTCTAGCCCCGGTCATGTTCAAGGTGGGCATGGGTTTATCCCAGCACGGGCCCTAAGGGATGGGTCAAGACACCATTGTTGTTTTATCTGTACACATACTAACATATTTTTGGGATTTGGAACTTTTATTTGGTTTCTTCAATCATCATATCACATTGTACTATATATATACATATTTTTTATGCATGTTTTATATAACATGGTTGGTGATCATTTATATTTTGGTCGATGATGTTGTATGGTAGTATGTGATAGGTCATATATAGAGGCAATTTCATCTATCATTTTTTAAAAATACCTTAGTACTAGTCGCTTACCCAGGTACAATTGGATGTATTCTTGGGGAGTTCAAATGCCATTTTTTTGGGATGTGATAGTATTGAGAAAAAATTCCTAAGGGTAAAATTATTGGGTTTTGGTTGGATTTTGATTGTTTAAAATGATGGATTCCATGGTACATTTTGGAGCTCCAAGGACATTTTTTAAAAGATATGTTTACCAAGATCCAAGTCAAATAAATGGACACTCTGTAGGGGATACAAAAATTATGTATACATGGAAGAGTTTTTTCCCAGTGTTATCCAAATTTTTAGTTACAAGATTTGGATAATGGAGAATGTTTTTTTGGTTAGAAAAGTTGTTTGCAAGATTCATTGTGGTTTGTAATGTTTTATTCAAGCCATGTTTTGGGATCACCATTTCAATATATTGAAAAGGAAATAAGATTGGGAAAATTTTGACTTTTCATGAAAGATGATTTTGCATGAAAGAGGTAGAGATTCATGTGTGACTGACACAAATTTGAAGTGGTTGGTGTGAATGAGAGTTACAGGCCGAATACAATGTAGGATGTGCACATATGTGCTTGGAATAAATCTTAAGAACACAAAGGGGCTGCATAATTATTTTTCACATAGGGTCAACTGGGTCTATAAATATGTTTCTACTACCTCCAATATTTCAGAATATCAATACTTATAGAAATATAAGGATCAAAATCGCATAAGACATTCCCATAAAGGGGTTTGAGTGTAAAGAGTGATGAATTAAAAGCATAAATATTTTTCATAAGAAGGTTTTCCATGATAGAGGGTTGAATTTGGTAGTTCTACACCTAAAATATAATGTTATGTGCAAGGTGTTGATATTGCACACCAGAAAACAAAAACTTTCATGATATATGTATGTTTCCTATTGAATGGGTGGTAAAGTGATATACATCAATTGGATGAAAGTTGGAATTCAATAGATCATCTATATAAAATTGATGTTTTGTCCTTTCATGAAAATAAATTGATAAACTACTTTCTAAAACATGGGCTTATACCTTCCAAGACTAGTGAGAAAAGGATAAAGATGTAGGTGATCTATTCCATCAATAGTGTTCCATAGAAATAGAGTTAGGGAGTGAATCATGGGAATTCAGTGAACTAAATAATAATATTTTAAAGGGAGTGTTCATTGTATAGAAGTCATCTATCCTAAACATTTTAATTATCCTGTGATCCTTAGGGATTTGGTACATCGACACATCACCATTTTATACTATTTGGGTGTAGCCAATTGATGGGGAACCAAGTCATATTATTGTTTCTCATGCATGATATAATTTCTTCTGATGAGTAGCTATGGTAAAGGGATATAATAGTTTTCTTTAACAATGAAACAATATCTTAATGGTTAGTGTTTTTAATATTACATACACTAGTTCTCCCCACCCCCTCAAGGTATTTTACCAGGAAGGTTTATTAATTGTTATCCGAGGAAAGGTTGCATGTCAACAGTTCTATCTCAGTATATCGGATGGATGTTATAAATAATAATGGGATTATGATCATAAATGAATATAAGCATCATTTCTGAAAGTAAAAAATGCAACAGACTTCCAATAATTAGGAATGGGTGTATTTACAGTAGTGATACAAGAAATTTTGGCCAATACCGAGAATGGTGATTTATCAAATGCTGAATGAAGGGAATTGGACATTGGCACTAAATGACTCAATTATTTAGGGGGAGACATATGAAAATCCATATATTAAGGTTATTTCATTTAATCAGTCACATGATATGTGGTAAAATCTATTGACCATCAATGAGGGTGACTCAAAAGTCAGATAAGCAAAGCAATGAGTTAAAGGGAATAAGTACGAGGATCTTAGAATTCACCCTAAAGAGTCAATTAATGATTTCATTGACTATGTTAATGTGGTTGAGTAGTATATTCATTTACCCATAAAAATTATTAAATATATAAATATTGTTAGGTGAATATCAAGATAAGGTCCACCTTGGTTAAATTCGAAGGTTTTCGTATTGGAATATAAAGAAAAAAATGATCTAACATTGGTTAGATTTCATAGTACATTTGTTGATTATTATGTGAGAAATTATAATAATGATGTTTTCAACAAGGGGATTTCCAAATAAGTGGCACTGAAGGCCATAAAGAAGACAAATATTGATGATGGGAATGAAAAAAGATGAGATAGATGAATTCAAGTCATTCTTGTCCACAAATATTCAAAAAGAAAAAGGAAATATAAAAGGGAAATATCCACTTCCATGAATTTCATGTGGTAAGGTTTCCAATAATTAAATAAGGATCCTTAATAAGTTTCAGGATAATGATAAGGATGATTTTGAAATTCCCATGAAGAAGTATTCATCCTATGTTGAAGGCAGCAAAAATATCTTGGGGAATTTTGTGAAAATGAATAATTTACTATCAAAAGTAGATGAAAGTTAATAATAATATATGTTAGATAATTTTGAGGATTTATAGGATCATGAATCATATTATATGGTAGAATATGTAATGTAATCCAAAACAGAGGTATAAAGAGACAATGATAAAGAATATTTCGAAGGATGAGTTGAATTTCCTGTCGAATTAGAAGCCACTCATGAGGAAAAGTTATTTTGAGAGACAAAACGAATAAAGAAAACCATGTGGTTCATGATGAAATAATTTATATACATCAGCCGGAAGAATAGAATTCTGAGTTAAATAATGAAATTGAAGAAACGAACTGAAAAATTCTAGAGATCTCAAAAATTCCTATTAAGTACATGCTCAATATCAATGAATAGAAAATATAACTTGATAGTTTTACTAACACAATAAAATATCAAATAAAACATATTAGAGAAATTAAATAAGAAGTCATCAAATTGAGATGATGTATTAAGGATCATGAAAATATCTTATGTCTTGATACAAAATCACAAACTCATATCCTTCAGTCAATAGAATTGATGAATTTTAATCATAGAGGTCTAGAATAAAATTCAAATGAAAATGATAAGGATAGTATGATGCTTAATAAAAAATTAAAAGAAATAATTGTTGATATTGTACCACATGCTCCATCTCCAATATTGAATATTGATTTTTGTATGAATTTGAATAAGTATATTCATAGAACCCAAGCTAGAAATAGTAAAATAGTATTTCTACATAAGAATCCACCCCGTATGATATGTTATTGTAGTATAAGGATAGTTAAGACACAAATTGTTTTTTACATAGCCAAGAGGTACCATAGGGAGAAAGATAAATAGAAGTATCCATACAATACTCGATATTACAGAACATCATTATATGGATACATTTTTAGGTGTGGAGGATTAAGGAACATGGGAATATAATGCTCATCAACAATGTAAAGAAGCATTCCAAAGCATAATGAATGTGTTCAATGTATCATCAAATGAGATGAAAATTAGAAATAAATTTTCTGTATTTCAATATGATTTTTGTCCATTATGCATTAAAGAAGATCAATATAATCAATCTATACCACGTGGGAATTAAAAAACTCGGATAAAAAATAAGAGAGATGAATTTGATGTGGTTTCAAAGACTAGTTTAACATCATCAGATCACACTTGAATATGGATAATTGACAGTGGATGCACTTCTAAGAAATTACGTTTCATTATCAAGAGAAGTTATTATATTATATTTTAGTAATAAATAATTGGAAATTATTGTCTCTGGAAAAGAATATTTTGGAGGAAAAGAAAATAGGTGTGTTGATGATATGATTCCTAATGGTCTTAGTGAGGACTTACTATGTGTCAATCAGTTATGTAACTCAATAAATGCCCAAATCTTTTCCAAGAAATTATGTTTTATCCTTAAAAAAAACATAATCATTGTTTTTTTTTGAGAAAATTTAAAAAATTGAATATCAACCTTGTAAGTGGACAAGAATATATATTTTTTAATCCAGGAAATAAGAAAACAAGTTATCGAATAAAAAAGTTGGTCATTTGAGCTAATTATCATTGGAATATCTTTTCTAAAATGAGGATGCATGAGACTTCCCAAAATTATCACTTGATCGTACCTATATCTTTGATTCTTTTTAAAAAGGTACGATCATTCAAAATAAATATGAGTAAAAGAGAAAAGGTCATTAATTTTTTTGATCTGGTACATATTGAAGGAACACGATATTCTGTTCTCTTAATTGGGGATTTTTATATAATGGCATGGGTTTCAATCATCATTCTTAAATCTGAGGTGTTCGGTTTCATAAAAACATTTCAAAGGGGAATTAAGAAGAAGATGATTCAAACAATCTGGAGTATCCAAATATATAATAGAATATAGTTAACAAGTAAAAAATGGAGGATTTTCTTTATAAACATGGGATAAGGCACCATGTTTTGGTAGTAAGAAATCCATAGTAGAATGGGGTAGTTTAGAGAAGAAATCGAATTACCAACAACTTGGTGAGAAAAATTATCATTGAGAATGACCTTCTAGAAAAAGTATGGAAAGAAGAAGTGATGACATCAGTATACAATCAAACAGTGTGTCATTTTGTCCAGAAAAAGATAAGACTCTTCTTGAGATATGGTATGGAAAGAATCAAAAATTAAAGAAATTTAAAGTCTTTAGAAGTAACTCGTTCATTCTCAATAAAGAGAAACACATAAAGTTTTAATCCTATGGAGATGAAGGTTGTTTTAGGGATACATAATGAAAATAAAATAATATAAATTATTCAATAAGAAACTGGGAATGTAGTTGAGATAAATGATTTCACTAGTGATGATAATGAGTATAATCATTAAAAAATACTCGACCACTCTCAAGAGAATAGTGATGAAGAGATAAGCCTATCAAGGGATTTTCCAGTTCCATAGAATAGTTTTGAAGAAGATTTAGAGAGTGAAGAAGTTGATAATTAACCTGTATATTCTCAAAGAACGATGAGAAGGGCATAAATTGAGAGATATAACATCGTTGGTGATCAGATAGCACAAATACAAACAGTGAGGGTGAAGACTCAAAAGAAATAATCATTATTATCATAGGAGGAGACAAAAAATATTGAAGAATCAATTCCAAATGAAAACTGGTTCTATTATATGAATTATTAGGTTGAATAAATTGAGAATAATCCGAAATTGGAGATTTTTGGATGCCAACAAATAAAAATATTATTGGGTTTAAATGGGTCTTCTATAACCCGATGAATGAAGATGGAACATTTATTTGAAATAAATAGTGACTAATGTGAAAAGGGTACTCCCAAATATGTAGTATTTATGTTTATGAAAAAATTTCACCTGTTGTGAGGTTAGAGATAATTAGATAATTCATGGACATAACAATGATAAGAAGGATCAATGTTTCCTAGACAGACGTCAGGTCGACATTTTTGAATGGGGATACAGAATAAGAATATTATATTTTGTATCAATATGTTTTTCTCAATCATTAGGTTGAGAAAAAACTCTGTTGAATAAGACACTATATTTATTGATGCAAGCCCCAAGAGAATGGTATTCAAGAATATATATGTTTTCAATGAATCTTAGTTTCCAGCATGGTTGAGTTGATTACAATATCTATGTCAATAATAAATATAATCAAAGGATGATGGTGTTAGTATACATAAATGATAAAATATTTAGTGGATCAAAGAAAACACAATTCAAATAGATTTCTGAATCCCTAAAAATGAGATTGAAATGTCATTGATTGGTGAACATAAATGTTTTCTTAATTAACTTAAGGAAATAATGGAACAATCATTTCTCAATATAAATATTAAAACGAGGGTCTGAGATGTTATTGAATTTATAATTGTAAAAAGATGACTACTGTAGTGGCAACCTAGATGAAACTATCACAGTATGATAAAGGGATTGTAGTTAATATCATAGAATATTAGAAATACATTTGGATTCTATTCTTCATGACATCTTCAATTCCAGATATTTTTTTTTCAACTTTCCAAGAAGAGATATATCAATGTAATCCAAAATAAATTCACTCACTTACTGTGAATATAATATTTTTATATATGAAGGGAATGGTGGATTTTGGTTTTCTGTATAATGAAAATTCTCATGAACAGTTATTGAGCTATTTATATTCATATAGGGCAAGTGCGATAGATAATAAAAAATTAACATATGATGGTTCATTTTATAATTTCCAAGACTTAAACAATACACAATCTGTCTATTTCAGCAAGATTTAACTTATTTAAAATCTGAATGTTATTTTTTTGTTGTTTGAGAAAGTTAGGACATAACTCAAACTTATAAACCCACAAGAATATAAAGTGTATTCCATTAAAAAATATCGATTTTTTCCAAAACATAATATTTTTATCAAAAAACAAAATCAATTTTTGTTAAATATTCATAACATTTAACATGAATTTATATTTTCTATCACTAATCCTTATAACCTTTGAAATGCATTTAAAAAATGGAATTAGAAAAAAGGATCAGTTCGAAATATAAAAATAAGGAATGAAATTATTAGTCCATGAATACTTATAAAATTTTTAATATATTATCATAATGACATATATCTCACACATATATATATATTTTGTGAAATATAAAATTCATTTAAAACAATAAAGAACATATATAAAACCATAATAGGTATATTGGGTAATTATATAGTTATATTCTAACCCTCATGACTACCTTATGATTTTAAGCCCTTTGGATACCATATAATGTAACCCTCATGACAACTTGATGGTGTAACCATCACTGTTAAACATGGAGTAACAATACGTTTGACCAAAAATATACACATAACCTATGAATAAAAGGGAGATATAGGTCCCAACCTTTATCACAAACAATTCCCAAAAATAATAACATAATCATAATACATTGATAATTGCATAAAAATATTTCTTTCAAATTTTATAAAATAGAATATTAAAGGAATATTTGTAATGAATAGTCCAATACAAATGTCATATAATTTATGTGAGAATTAATATAATGAAAAGATTATGTGTATACAATGTAAATAATCATAATTCTTCATAATATAAATGAAATTAATTATAAAAATAATATCATTAGCACATAATTAATGAAGTAAAAGGATAACCCACAGAATGAAAGTTTCGATAAGAAGTCTCTTACCTCATATTTTTCTTACTTGAAACTGGTTTAACAATATTTTATAATGGTTAAAATAGTGTTATTAATATTTTTGAGAAACATAATTAATTTATTTTAAAATTTATATGATCATTTTAAAACATCATTCCACCCTCAAATATATATTATTTTGTTCTTTTAATTTTTTATGGTGTGTTCTTTACATGATTTCAAAGGTCAGTTCATAATGGATTTCCTTATTGAATGGAAGAGAAACCCCAAAAGTGGAATGAAATGGTATTAAAATGTTAATAGAATATTAAATTATTCCATTAATAAATTTGGTTATATGGTATGAAGATGAATCATTAGGTAAATTATTTGGAATTTTTTATAATACCATTTTGGTGGATCATTGATAATAACAAACAGGATTCATTATATTCAATTAAGATTATGCATAGAAGTTAATTCCAGAATATAATAGAGGTCATAAAATACAATTTTAAAATCTTTCCCAAACATTAAAATGATTTTAAAATCACATATGAAGGATATAACAGAAATTGAAAATACATCATACATGATTTTGGTAAATCGGTACATCATGGATGATAATTTTATTATTAAAATAAGTCGAAGAGGAGAATAAGAGTGATGATGAATTTTTTCCATCAAAATGATAAATCCATAATATATTATATTTTAAATCTTTTATGCCTCTTGGATAAGGGGATGGGAATATATTATTAAAAAATAAAATGAATTGAAACTAAAATACATAAAAATTAAAGGGGGTCCTTACCTATTGATATCTTCTCCTTGAGATCCTACTTATATACTCTTGTTTTGGCCGTTGATGTTAATAGTAGGTCATGCACATGAGGAATAGCCTTGTTAAGGGTAATTGGTATAATTTATACAATGATTAAATCATGAGTGGAGTGAGAGAGGGGGGGGGGTGAGGGTGGAATTTATAGTGGGGGAGAGGAGGGGGTTTCCATTGTTTTAATCATTAGTTTAATATTTTCGATCAAGACTATGAATAATCATGATTCAGGTGACCCAAAACAGTAACAAGTTAATGTGAGTTCAAACCAATTTCCATTAAAATCATCCATGACTCATGAATGATGCACAAATTCATTTATTTGTCATTTTCATTAAATTACCGAATTTAACCGTTAACCAAAATTTAGGTATTTCATAAAAATTCACAAAAACACCATATCCATTATTCAATGTTTTGAATTAAAAAATGATTTCTTTTTTTTAAAAAATAATTTTCTAAATATGATTAATGTTTTTTTAATGAACATCATATTTTATTCCCAAAAATTCAATTTTAAAACTATAACTGAATTTTAATCACCTTGAAAAATTATTCCCCATATAATTATCTTATAGCCTTATTAAAATGAAATAATAATATGATTTAATATTCATAAAGTTCATATTTATATTCATAAGGGTATGTTAATATTCACCAATAAATCAACTTGGTTCTTTTATACTCTAAAAAACCTACTGATCACAACTGTAGATGACATTTATTTGAAATAAAAATCATATAAGAAACAAAATTATGTTTAATAGCTAGTTTTTATCAATACACATGAAAAAAATTTCATGCATTTTAATTAATTTTTAAAACCATGTGGTGTTGCATAGTCCCCACCATTAAGAAATTTCATGCTTATAGTTTATTTATTTATTTATTAAACATTTTAGGGTACCATTCACTCATAGAATTATCAGTTTATCATGTTTCATATTCAACAATCCGGTTTCTTTACAATGCCTTTACCTGGTATATTACATTATTTTGAAATATTTGATCTGTTTGATCATGAAACTAAATATGTTTCTCTTCATAAGAATGATTCTCTTCCATCTAAACTCCTGGTGGGATCAAAATATGAGATGAATCTGGAATATACATTCTCAATATAGAAAAAAGAAAAACATTATGTAACTAAGCTAAACATAGAGGAAAATCTTCTTCAAATGTGACTCTTCTAACTTTCTCCAAGATTTCATAAGGTCCAATAAAATGTGTACATATATTTATTTTCTTTCCAAAATGCATAACACATTTCCATGGTGAGATTCTATTAAAAAAATATCACCTACCTAGAATGGTATGTCTTTCCTACTATTATCTATATAACTTTCCTACCATCTCTAAGCTATACTCATGTGATATTAGATCATCTTTACTTTCTCAACCACTTCCTCTACAAATTCCGACCCCATCAACTTTCTTTCCCTGAAGTCATCCCAAAAAGCTTGATTTCAACACCACATCCCATATAATTCCTCAAAATGTTTCATATGTATGTTGGAATGAAAACTATTATTACAATAAAATTCAAGTAAATAAATTTAGTGACCACAAATTTACTATTAATCCATTGAACAACGTCGAAACATATCTTCCAAATTATAAATCATATGTACTGACATTCAATCCGACTTATAATGAAATGATGTATTGAAAATTAATTATATTCCCAATTACTTAAAAAGGCCTTTCAAAAATTTAGATATGAACCTGGGATAACTATCAAATATAATGTAATGTGGAACTCAGTGTAACCTGACAATCTCATTGCGGTGCTGTCAAGAAAGCCGGTCGAAAGACATAATATCTCAAATATGAATGAAATGAGCAGATTTAGTAATTCGATGAATAATTACCCAAATAGCCTTGTTACCTCATGAATTTTTTGGTATCATTATAATGAATTTCATTTATATGTTTTCCCATTTCAACTTTGGTATTAGAAAATGACGAAGCATCCCATTCTATAAGTAACTATCTTCTTTAACCTATTGATATTTAAAATATTTAATGGTAAAATATACAATATATATTTTCATTAAATCCCACCAATAATTCTATCGAAGGTATATGTACATATTTTTACTTCTAGGAAGAATTGAAAATGGGAAAAAAATATCGTTACATAAAAACTATCTCTTTAGATTAAAATATCAAGGCATGCACAATTATTTTCTAAATCTCAAAACCAAATCATTATCAAGGTTATATTATGGGAAATTTCCCATTTTAACCTATTATACCTTTTTATATAACTCATTATCTTTCTACTATTCTCTCTTAAATCTGTCAGAAAAAGATAAATACAGTGAATCCATAAACAATACAAAGTTATTTCCTACACCAACAACTTCCAAGACTAAATTCATCATGTCATTAATAAGATGAACTTTTTCCAATCGTAACAAAGTTAATGATGCATGATGTTTTTGAATCAAGTTACCTTCCACTTGGTTTCCTTTTCCATGATTTTAATTGATAGTGAAATAATAATCCTTTATTAATTCAAGTCGTCTTCTTTAACTCATTTTTAATTTCATCCGATATAATATTTACTTCAGACTTTTTTGGTCAGTATATATTTCACATTTGGCTCCGTATATATGATGCCGGTAAATTATAAATGCACAAACCAAAAATGTTAATTCATAATAATGCATGGGATAATTTTACTTATTAGATTTTATTTTTCTTGAAGAATAATAAATTAACAGATCATTATGCCTCACATCACAACCAATTCCATTCAATAAAGAATCACTATAGATAAAAAATTCACCAGTTCTGGAAGGTAGCTCCCAAACAACAGAGTTCACAAATGTCTTCTTCATTTCACAAAAACAAAAACCACATTCTTATATCCAAACAAATTTAACCCCTTTCAATGTTATCTGAGTTAGAGGGATAGATAACCATGCATAGTTTTTAACAAACTGTCGATAATATCCTGATAGTCCAGGAAAACCAAAAATCTCTATAATGTTTTTAGGTCTTGGCCATTCATCATCCACTTTATTTTTGGTGGGATCAACTGTTATTTCATCCTTATTTAGAATATTCCCATGAAAAGAACTTGTTTGCAACCAAAACTCAAACATTCTAAATTTTCTATATAGTTTTTTTATTTTATGGTTTGCAAAACAACTATTACATGTTTTTAATGATGAAATTTACAACTAGAATATACCAGAATTTATACAACAACCACAACCAAATTCATATAAAAAACTCATGAAATATTATATTCATAAGATCCCTGAATACAAAAGGGGAATTTAGTATCCCATATGGCATAACAATAAATTCATAATGCCCATATCTAGTACATAACACATTATTCAGTATGTCTTCTTCTTTTATGTTAAACTGAGGGTACCCCGACCACAGGTTGACCATTGAAAAATACTATACACCCTAAAGCTGATCAAACAAATCATTGAAATATGGAATGGTATACTTTCTTTTAACAATGATTTTATTCAGGGTTCTATAATCAATAAAATATCTTATGGAGCCATATTTAATTTTAACGAACAAAAAACAGATATCCCTATGGTGAAGTGGTAGGATGATATTAGCCTTTATCAAGAAACTCTTTCAACCACCTTTTCTATTTAAGAAGTTCCATTTTATCCATTAAATATGGGGTTTTTGAAAATCTATTGCCATTAGTAATTACGTCATTTTTGAATTCAACATCCCGAACATATAAAAAACTGATTAACATATTAGAAAAAAAATCAAGGTACTCATTTTCCACTGGAATAACATTAATCTACGCAGTTACCTTGTTTGGTTAAATCTGAGAAATATGAAGTTTATTTCTATATTTCAATATTTTATCATATTCTTCATATTTTCTCAAATTCATGGGTTCATTAATATATAAAAAATAAAACTCTTTCCAAAAAACAACTTCTTCAGATGTATAATCAATGTTATCATGGCAATCAGAAAACCAATCAATACCTCAAATGACCTCAAACTCTACAATGGGAAACAACTAAGGTTTTCATGTAAATTTATTCCATATAACACAATAAAAATATGATTATAATTCATATTTTCTTAAATGTTTCCCTTTTTTGTTTTTAAAATAAGTTATAATCTCATTCATTGTGGTGATATTTCGAATTTACCATAAAATTTCTTAGAATTAAAGTAATGTGTAGACCCCTAATGAAACAAAAAATTAGAAGAATATAAGTAAAAAAATAAAGTATATGATTCAACTTCATTGGATGGTTTGGGGTCTACTGATGCAGTCATAAAATATCTCACTACAACATTATGCTTATAATATGGCATCGTTGCATCCTTTCGATCTTTATTTTGGAAGGCATTTGCATAATGACCCATATCACCACATTTAAAAAACATTAAATTTTTCTTTTTAGGAGAAGTCGTAGGATCATTTTCATTATAATCTCAATCCATATATTCAAACATACCAAATCAAAAACAATTCTTGGTTTTCTTAAGGCATTCCCCATGGTTCTTTTTATCACACATTTCTCTTACTAGAAACTAGAGGTTCTAACCACCAGATTTCATTGATTGATTATTACCCATTGCTTTCAATCGAGAACTCTTCATCTCTTCTTTCTCAATGCATATGTTATCATCATCGATCAAAATTTATACCCTCTCATAAAATCATACATGTTTCTTTAAAATTTTGAATTTTCAGGAGACCAATTTCCTTTGGAATCTTGGATTAAATCCTGAGTAAAAGCGATTGATTTATCTATTGAGACCCTGAATAAGATTACAAGCATACCATGCTTGTATGACACTGTTTTCTTCATAAATTTAAACTAAATCATCATATTTTTTCCTCAATTATATTAATTTCTCCTCCAACCTATGTATAACCACTGTAGGAAAATATTTTTCAAGAAAAATACCTTTAAATTCATCCCACTCCAAGGAATTAATCTTCTATATATCATTTATATACTTTATTAATATCCACCACTGATCCTCTTAACCATCAAAAAGATAAATGGAAATACAAAACGTTTGATTATCTAAACAACCCATAGAATTTAATATCTTTTCAAGGTATTTAATCTATCCTTCATCAACTACAATGTCAGAATATCCTTTGAAAGAAGAATCAAGTTGACTCTGAAAATGATCTACTATCATCATGTTCTTTGTGGTAACTCTGGTTTTTCTCTTTCATGGATGCTGCCACCATTTTTTTACCACTTTATCTGGTCAATTAAAATCCAAAAAATCTCAGTTCCAATTCACACCATTCCCGGTTTCGGATTCTGAAATATATCAGCCTCTCAGTCCCTTCCAACATCAACTTCCCAATTTCATCTGTGAAAAAACCATTCTAGATGGAAATATATTAGATAATGAAACATGGTAAAATTTATGTTATATATAATTTAATCCTAAAAATAATGTAAAAACCCTTTATTTAATTCTATTAACATTATCCTAACCAATACAGTTATCTAAATTGCACAATGATACCAAATATAAGGTCTCAACCTTAAATAGTACATAATCTATATATTTCAATTAAATCGCACTTCATTACAATACCAATTATATTTTCAATTTAGAGTTTTATAATTTTATTATATAACACATACATATAGACCCATAAGCATAAAATGTGGGTACAATTTAAACAATATCCATTTCATTCAAAACATGACATTTTTAACACAAAACAACAACATGATTTTTAGAATATTCATAAAACATTACTTGAAATATTTATCTCTATTACACTTCCTTATAAACGATGAAATAAATTAAAAAACATGATATTAGAAATAAAGCCTCGGTAAGGGTTATAAAAATAAGGAAAAAACGATTATTCCTTGAATACTTATAAACTTATAAAATCATTATCATAAACATATACTTTGTGAAAAATAATAATTCTATAAAACATTGAAAACATATATAAAACCATAATATGTATACTGGTTCATCACTTACTTATATTGTAACCTCACGACTACCTTTTTTTTGTAACCCTCACAGCTACCTTACAGTGTAACCCTCACAGCTACCTTATTTTGTAAGAATCAAACTTACACTCGTTACCATATGGCCAACCACCAACATACACATAACTAATGAACTGGATTGACATATAGGTCCCTCCATTCATTATATAAAATTAACATGAACTAGAAAACAACTATAAAAAACCAATAATTTCATAAATACATTTCTTTCAAATTTTGTAAAATAGAAATTTAAAATAATATTTTTAATGAAACTTACTATACAAATTTCATATAGTTGATCTGAGATTTAATTTAATGAAATGATTTTGAGTATAAATTTTAATTAAACATAATAAATAAAAACATAAATGACACTAATTATACAAATAATCATAGTAATATATAATTAATGATGTAGAATTTCAACCCAAAAATTGAAATTGAGATAAGAATTATATTACCTTAGGTTTGTCATACTTGAAACATGATTAAACCTCATAAATAATGGTTAAAAGAGATATAAACATATTTTAATGAAACATATTTACGTTTATGGAACCTTAAATGATCATTTTATAACATCAATCCACCCATTAATTAATAATTTTTTTTTTCATTCCATGGTTTCGAGTACGTTCATTACGTGATTTCTACGGTCAGTTTGTAAAGGATTTCTTTGTCAAATGGAACTGATACTAAATAAGTTCAATGAAATGGTATTAATATGTTTTTATAATATAAAATTATTCCATAAATAATTAGGTTTATATGGTATGATGATGAATCATTAGATAAATTATTTGTGATTTTTGTTTAGATCATTTGTGATTCCCTTCGATAATCAGAACTTCAATCGTCATATACATTTAATATTATAAATATAAGTTAATTATAGAACATAAAAGCTGTCATATATTACACATTATACTATATTTAAACCATTATAATGGTTTTATAACCATAATTGATGTACATAAATAAAATTGAATGCACATTGTCCTTGATTTTGGTAAATCGGCACATCATATACGATGTTTTTATTTTTAGAATAAGTGGAAGAGGCGGGGTGGAATGATGATGAATGTTTTCCATAAACATGATAAAACCAAGAATATACAATATTATATATCTTTCATTCTTCTTGGATATCGAGAGGGGATATGTTATAAGAAAATAAAATTAATTGAAAAGAAAACACAAGAAATTGAACGATGATTATTACCTCTTCATCTCTACTCCCTAATATCCTCCTTAAGGACTTTGTTTTTGGCCTTTTGGGGTGATAAGAATCTATTTATGTAGGGAAAATCCTTGGAATGTTTATTGGGATGAATTTAGAAAATTTTCATAGCATCAGATTTGTGAGAGGAAGACGGGGTAAGGGTGGTATTTATTGTTGAGGAGAGGTGGGGGTTTCCATTACATTAATCATTAGTTTAATATTTTTTATCAACACAATGATTAATCATGATTAGTGTCACCTAAAATATAAATAAGTTCATTTCTTCAATCCAATGGCCATTTACATCATCCATGACTCATGAATGATTCAAAAATTCATTTATCTGGAATTTTTATAATATTATCGAATTTAACTATTCATTAAAAAATAAATTATTTAATGAAAAAACATAAACACAACTTAATAGTTTTTAGTCATGAAGAATTCAAAAATGAATACTATTTTATGAATTCTTTTTCTAAATATTATTAATTTAATTTTAAATTCATATAATATTTTATTCCAAATATAAAAGAACTCTGAGAAAAAAAATAAAGTGCATCAGTCAAGGACAAAGAACATTTAAATAAAGTATTATTTTATCATGAGGACGGTTTTCAAAGGACATGTAAAGTTGGAATATGTTCTTATAAAACTGCAGGTTTTAGATATTCTGAAAAAGGCCATATCTAAAGAATCATTTTAATGGAATCGACTCGATTGGAGAGTTCATTCGACTCCTTACACATTAAAATTTTTGTATGTGGGACCCCTTATCCCTGAGGTATGTTTTGATTTTACCTTATGTACTGATTTCTATTCTTTACCATGTCTCATACAATAATTAACCGGCTTTCAGGATTGTTGACAAAGGGGGAGAAATAATGGGTATAAAATATTTGAAACTTTCTCATTCAAGATACGATAGACTATGGTAGGAGAGCCTATGATATAGGGGTAGTGTCAACATTTAAAAGTTTACATGTTTTGAAAACCCATGAAAAGTTTCTATGAAATGATGATAGTTCGGTGTTGTGTGGAAATAGCTCATGACTATCAGAGCTTAGCATAGACATATTTGATCATTCCAAATCACAAGAATCCAAGCATTGAATTATGAGGATTTTCTAAGTTAATGATGATAATGATGATTTATAAAAGGATATATATCAAGATATATGGAGTTCCTGATGAAATTAGTTGACGGGTTATTTTAGGAATGAAGGGTTTCATTGATAATATTTTATTGATAATCTAGTTTCATATGCTTAACATGGATCATGTAGTTTTAGGGTATGTGTTGATTAAACATTATATCATTATGAATATCATAATAAGAAAATTATAGTAAAATTTAGAAGAATATTTAATGATTCATGAAAATTTAATGATTTTTCAATAAACCTAAATGGGTATGTTTTTGGGAAAAGACTGATGATGGTAACATTATGCAGTTTTTAGATTGATTGTATTTGTTTATAAAGTTTGTTTCCATGGTTAGTTGTAGATATCTACGGAGATAATTGACAATCTATGTCAATAATAATCCTTGACAAAAAATGGACACTCTATATGTGGTACAAATATATTCATATAAGGTGAATCTATTTCCCAGTGTTTTCTAGATTGTTGGGCCAAAATTTTGAATAATGGAAAAATGTTTTTTTTGAAAATGAGGTTATGTCTACGATTTATGTGGGTTGAAAATGATTCATTCATGTAATTCTTCGGGATCACTATATAAAAATATGGAAGATGCTAGAATCATGCGAAAGATTTGAATTTTCATGAAAGAAGAGTTTGGTGAAAAAGGCAGAGTTGATAGCGCCTACGAAACAAAGAAAAGTGATTGGCACAAAAGGTAGTTACCCACCAAATGTGACATCAACATGTAATTACATAATAAGAAAAAATATTATGCATGAAAATGGAGGGTATAAGGTATTTTTCAGTATGGTTGGATGCATCTATAAAAAAGTTGTTCCCCCACCCCTTCATTTCGAACATCAACCCTTAGATAAATATAAGGATATAAATCGAATAATAGTTGACCATAATGGGAGTTTCACACAAATACTTTTTCATGCAAACCATAAATTTTTGTTGGAATAGGTTTTTTAATGATAAAAGGAGGAAGTAGGGAGTTGGTATCCTAAACTATAATATTGCGTTCAAGGTGTTAATGTTATGTTTAAGACACCTAAATGATTCATGAATGTTATATGATTCTCAATTAATCTATAGTTAAGTGGTATTCATCAATTGGATAAAGTGGAACTACAAAAGAGAATACATCTACAATTATGTTTGTGTTAATTCGTGAAAATTAAAGGACCTGTATGTTCATAAGCTATGGTTGAATCCCTTCCAAGAGCGATGTGAAAAGGATAATGGAGAAGGTAATACATTTCACCGACAATTATCCAGTGAATGTGAGATAGGTAGTGACCCTTGGGAAAGTAGTTAGCTAACTGCAAACATTAAAAAGGAATTGAGCCTTGCCATAGATGTGAGGGAAAATTTCTTTACAATGAAATAATATCCAAATGGGATGTTATTTTAATCTATCATACCACGATCCACCCCCCACAGGTTATTTACCCTAGTTGGGAAAATGAATAAATTGGTATCTAACATTTAAGATACATCATTGAGTTAGGAACAAGTGGGTATAGGTTGATAATTTAAAAATAAATTTTACTACAAAAATATTTTATGTGTAGTCACACTAGAGATCAATGATAATTTTATAGGTGAGTAAAATATTCCAAAGAAAAAATATTATTTAATAAAAATTATTGATTAACGATTTTATATGTTTTTTGTGTTATAAAGGAAGAAAAAATGTGAGAATTAAATTTGGGTTATGAATATATTATTTTGTGAATTTGTTTTGGATGAATATATGGATAGTCCAGGTGGATTAACCAAATTTAAGACCAATCAATAAACACATCAAATATAATGAAAATAAAATCAAGTTATTTTCATGGAGATATTGAGAAGTAACTATAGATATTTAGATGTTAAAAATATATATAAATGGTTATTAAAATGGGTTGTGATATGGATATAAAAATGGTATATTGTAGCATTGCTTGAGATAAATATTTCTATGAAACATAATATTACTCATTTATCACTCTTGTTTCATGAAATTACTTAATAAAAAACTCACTGATGCCTCTTGAATTTATTATAGATTGAACAAAGTTTGGATTTTAATTTAGATTCCTTTATTTTTATAAATTATAATCCAATTAACTTATATCTCTAAATTTAAAAGATGGTAGCACTAATTTTATACCAAAATGACTTCAACCTATAGTTAAATTTCACATTAAAGATGTTTTTTAATCAAAATAATACATCAAAGTTATGGTGTACCCTATAATGTTAATATATATATATATATATAATCATATGATAAGTTTATTTCATAATTTAATAACTATTGGTTTGTAGCGATTAAAATCTCAGCGGAATAGATTTATGAAGTGAATTTACTCGCATTTTCAATATTATATGTCTCTATATTGTATTTAGTGTGATTATTTTCCATTTTTAAAGTATTGTTCTTTTATAATGAAATAAATGGTTTTCATATTAATCCTTGTGTATTAGTGATATACTCATAAAAATATGAGTCATGAATCATTTGTTATTAAATAATTATTGTTTCTCTACTATAGTTATGTGTTTTTCATGGATCGTTAACAATAATTGTTTAATTATATACTAATCAACACCAATATATTCTTAATATTTGATAATATTACCCCCGATAAATAGCCAATATATATTTAAATTTTTAAGGAGGGATAGTGTAGATATGAGATCCCCTCAAATGTAGCATTTTAATTTGAGTAATTATGAACAATATAAATCATTTTCTTGTTGATAATTGATGAGCCCTTAGAGTAGTTAGATAATTTTTCTATGTTGTAAAAACTATATGGAAAAAAATATTTTGTCAAAATATATGTTTTTTAATGATTTTGGATGTGGATCAAAGTATATCCATATGATTATGATTCATTTGAATAAGTCTTTATTTTTAGGGATTTATATAGATCAAATTGCTTATGAGGAAAATTCTAAACATTATAATATGACTTTGAGCTGTTGTTTAATAATTTTAATAAATCTATAACATCAAAGTAATTTTAATATAATTGTGATATATTTTATGTCTATGACATAATTAACATATTTTAAATATAGTTTCTAACTTCATAAGACACTATATGAATTTTAAATGTATTATATCAAATAATTTCTAATACTTGGTTGTATGACCTTAATGCATTAATGAAACATTGCTAGATATTACAATTATTTAATATGAGTTCACCCCATATTAGTTGTCATAATAACTAATAAGACATATGATGTCATATATTTTATATTCCACACTATGAATATATATTACTAGATTTGATGATATATATTCAGATGAAAAAATACTTATTTCAATGAAATTTGAATTCTAATGAAAATTTAAATTAATTTGTACAATTATCACAATCTAAACATAATTGATAGAAAAGTCATAAAATATTGTTAGTAAAGTTTGGAAATAAACATCAAACTAAAGGTAATCCCATGATTTTAAATGAGGGTTTCACACCGTAGAATAAGGTTCCCTATCATAGTGTCATGTCAGGAAAAATTCAATTTTAGACCCTTTGTGTTTTGTGTATTTTTAGGGAATTTTTAGTCATAGTTTCATATTTATATTTAAATGGTTCTTTGATAATTTTGAAATTATAATATCAGGTATACATCATGGATGTTTTGAATTCATAAATGCAAAATTATTCTTCTTGATTAATTTTGTGATGTTTCAGGAAATCATTGACTGAATGTTTTAATGCTGTAAAAAAAGAATGAGTTCCAAAAAATTATTTTTGAGATATTGTTATTATTTATTTAATTAATATAAATAGAAAATATAATGAAATGAGATTTAGTATTTTGGTTTAATTTTATAGAGATGTATATACACTAGTGAAATGAAGGTAGATAATTTTAGAACCATCGGCGAGTTTTGTATTAGTGTTTTTGAAAAGATAAAGCCTACATGATTATACTAACAAGGATATAAATTATTTTTAATAAGCATAATATGACTATTTTTTTCATGTATGTTCTATTTAATAATCTATTCATTCATAACATGTCATATTATGGACAATCTACTATTTTCTCACACCACATATCCGAACAAACTCGTATTTTATTGAAGAAGATCTTCAATTTTATATACAAGCATCCTGATCAAAATTAAATATTGATTCATTATAGATAAATTGATAAATATTTTAATAAGAATATATTCCTATCGAAGAAACCCAAATCATTCAAATAGTCAAAAGTGTATGTTACCTTCTCACAGAGTGTATTGTATGATAATTTTTTGAATATTGTGTTCCAATTTTATGTATTTGTAATAAATTAAATTCTATAGTTATAATATAATATGTGTACATTAAAAAATAAAGCATATTATTGTGAAATAACCCACATCACATCCTAAACAGTGAAAATTTTCCTTATGTGTATTTTTTATTTACTATTATTATATATATGTAATGAAAAGTATTTTATTTTAAGTGTTATGAATACAAATAGTCACTTCGGTTAAGTTAAAATGTGAATTAAAATAAACATATTTGTACAAAACATTCACACCCAACACATAGTGGTTCCCAATATGATTTTAGATATATAAGTTGTATCATAGAAAACTAGGTTCTTCAGAGATTCTACTCATACGACTTGTATTACAGGGAATTAGAATTCTATGAATAGTAATGATATTCAAATTTTTAGGGATGAATTTTCATGGGTTGATGAATCCAATACTACCATATGTTATCTCATAAGGAATAGAAGAAATGTATGTTGCCCCAATTTAATTTTCACTAATGTTTTTATGTATTTATGACATTTTTATGACAAGAGGAATTCTGAAGTATATGGTAATGAATGATATGAAATTTTATAATAACATTTAGATAATATCCCCACTATAGTTATTGTACTATATACAGCTAAAGAAATATAATATATGCATGAGAATATTTACGGGTGGAATATGAAAAATAATGCCGAAAAATTAAAAAAATTTATAGAAAAATTATAAGACATTAGGATGGTTGATGTTAAAATTATTTTGTACTATTATATCATTATAAATGTGATATTTAGTAACATAAATGTATTTAGAGATAAAAATGATGATTCTAAAATCATTATAAATTGATGAAGAACTTTCAAGAAATACATGATCCATATATTTAGTAAATATATTCAAAGGGTACCATTCTGTTGGGGATTTACAAACCACTCTACTAAATTATGAAATTGGGAAGGATCAAATTTTCAATAAAAATGTGAAATATGAAATGTATTTCAATGTTTTGACCAAACTGAATTTGAAATAGGAAGAAATGTTTAGTCCCTAATTTGATTCCGATGATGGTTATATGAGTGACAATAATCACATGAATATCATGGATCTTATATACAATAATATAAAAATGGTAAAATTGATATATGAATGAAAATTATCATTAAATTATTGTAAATATATAATAATTAAAAAAATTCAATTGGTTTTATGATGAAAAGGAATTTTATATGATGTAATGATAAATAAAATGAAATAAATATACAACACTATCTCAAAAAAAATATTATAAAATATATAGTTAATTTGATGAATTCCAAATAAATGAAATTTTTAAGGAAAAAAGAAATGGCGTACTAAATAAAAAGGGAAATGTAATTATTAATCATGTTTTGAGAAAATAGAGGAATATTCTAAATAGAAAACTAAATTTCTGAACTTGGATGAATGTAATGAAAATAAATCCATTAGTTGAGAAATATAAGGATATGAATCTTAAATTAATTTACATATTAATGAAAAAACACTAATTCAATCTTTAAAGGTGTAATAAGTTAAAGAATGAATATAAAATTTCAAATAATGTGTTTGGTAGTGTATGTAATGTTAAAGAAAAGTTTCAAAGTAAATAAATAAATACTAAGATGAGATAAATCTTCTTAAGGTAGAAGCTGGTGAGAAATATAGTGTTATATTAGAATCATAGAAAAATATGGCTACTCAAGAAGAAGAATACCATACATCAAAGTCATGTTTTCTTAAGGTAGATAAGACCCCTACAAAAATGTATAATGATTATGATAATTTATTTAATGTTAAATTTGAGTTATCTCATAATTCCTTGAAAATTTTTATGGATAATAATATTTTTTAAGACCTAGGTAATGTGAAAAAACTTAATATGAACACTATAAAATTGTAGATTCCATGTTAAAGTCTAATAAAACATGGTTTTGGTTGAATGGTAAATTTAATTATACTATAGTTAATGTGTTATATAGTTATATAATGAAAAGAGGCCCTTAAAAATTGACATAATTAAAGCCCACTTATTTACATAAATATACAGATTATTTTTAAAGGAAAACATTGTAGTTTTACCAAACCTCATAATTTATGGGATACTATTAGTGCCTTAGATATTTTGTAAAAAACTATTATTTTTCTTGTCACCACATATCTCTCCCATGTAATGAATGAATTCTAGAATTTTGGGGGATCTTCTCAAATAATAAGAGAAACAAACCCATGGGGGCAAATAGAAAACAAAAATCCGTATATTATGTCGATCCAAAATAGATTTTAATGTATTAAGGATATTTTTGGAAGGTTTTAATGACATTTCCACTATTCTAAGGAGTATAATTTTTAGAAAAGAAAAATAAATTTAATAATTTATGAATATTAAACCTAGAGTAAAGGATGAGAACCCCCTGATTTTTTAGGAAATATTGAAAGAATTTAAGTGGAGGAATCCTTGAATTCATTATAGTGGATTCTAACAAAATATTTCAATTTATATTTATATTTTTTAAAATATTGCGGTGTATGATTGAGTAGGTGTGATATTTGGAAATTAATGTTCATTGAAAAATAATATATTATATAGTTCTAAAATTGAGCCACACAATCTTCATATACAAAATATTTTTTTCATTAATTTAATCAATAATAATATATAGAGTATTAGATAGCTATGTAATGAGGGTAATGGGATAAAATATGAGAAAAATAATTTTTTCACTAAAATAATTATAGATTGAAGAATCATTTTTCAAGGAGAAATAATTAGTGTAAAGACCTGTAAGGTTCGATATCATAGTCTTAGGACTATGTTGTGTTTTTTTTATTTTTTGTTAATAGAAGATGTGTTTTTGATGTTAAGAAATGAATATGTTTTAGTTTTTAGACTTAGGCCAACTATATGAATAATTAGAATCAGATCATGAGTGCGAGTTATTGAATTAAATTCATTGGATTGGAATTTTGATAGAAAATTAGAAGTTAATAGAAATTTTACTCATTCTCGAATGAAATTGTTGATCATAATTGAAATTTTTATCGGATTATGCATTCAAAACTAAATCTGATGATGATTTAATGACCTTGGAGTTATCATAAATCCTTAAGAATTCAAGATATAGGATAATGCTTGTGGAAGAAATGGGAATACAATATGATGTACTCTGGAGGAGCATACAATATAAAGTATTCATGATACAACTCATTAGGGTGAGGAACGCTGGATACAAAAGGATGTAGATCATTGGTATGAGAATCATCGGTGTGACAGTAATAGAAGGCTAGATGATTGATATTTAGGATGTAAAGAAGTCATTACCAACATCTGATCACTAGATATGGTACTCCACTTATTCATCATAATGGATTTCGATGTATATTAACTTCATCAATTTTTTTTATCTTTATGAAATTATAAATAAGGTTCTACTGGAGGTGTAACTGACTGGTCATATTTTTGAGATCAATAAGACAAATAAAAATTAAGACTAATCCACTAGATGTATGTTGACAATGATAAATTCATTAAATTTAATCTTCATTTGACACAAGATCATCGATGTGAGTAGTTATATAAAATGATAAATAATTTGAAGAATTTTCAGATGTTATATTTAAGAGGTGTTTACTATGAAAGTATTTTCAAGATTATTTTAAATACTATAGTGTTATCAATGTTTTACAGATTATTTTTCAGTTGGTATAATGAACTTCTATGAGAAATATTTTAGTGTTTATTATAGGTCATCATAATAAAAAGTATTCAATTTTTTATATAACACCATCTCAATTTGGAATCAAACTAAATAATTTGATAAAATAAATTTTCTTACACTTTAAGAAGTCTTATGTTTTGAGAAAAATAGAGAAGATCCTAGAAGTATTATTAAGATTTTAATAATTAAATGAAGAATAATCAAATTAATGAGAAAATAAATATTTATGAAGGTTACTAAGATGTACGTGAAATTGTTTTCCCACCATTCCAGTTCCAGGGATCCTATAATCATATACCATAATACATTAATATGAGTAGCAGAACCTGAACTATTAATATACACTAATATCTCTAATGGTTTTTTTAAAAGATATTAAATTTCTATCTAGGGTTTGTTTTTAGGGAGATGTTTAGGATGTTACATCAAAACGAGTCCATCAGGTTGAGGTTCAATACAATAGATAAAGAAAGTCCCTTCAATTGATGTTTTAATGAAGAAAGACCGTCAAAGTGAACCCTTTATGAAGACATCCATTAGGGAAAGGTTCATCGTACCAAGTTCCATCAAATGAAAAAATTTTGAGTTTCCAATTGATTTTATACTTTGTTGATGGGGGAAGAGAAAAAATAGAATCATACAAGGGAAAATCTAATAGATCTCATAAGAAATATGTTATCAGATATAGGAAAATCAGACTAACATTACAAAGGATGTTCTCCAGACTGAGTTTCTGGAAGAACATTCCAGATCATCAAGTTCTTCTAATAATTGATGAAGTTAGAGAATATATTATGCATGTAATTTTTTATTTAGCATACTTTTGGATGACGTGAATAACATTCTAAACTGAATCAAAAAAGAATATGTAATATGAATCTCGTAACTATAGATACATACAAATTACTGAAAATAATTGAAAGTTTTATGTGGTGTATAACTATCTGTGCGGAGGTGGATATATAGAAAGATATTTGGGGGGAATAACCATATCAAGAAGTAATATTTCTTCTAGGATTATATATTTTTTCAATTCTCGTGAATTTTTATTTTAGAAACAATATAATTATAGAATAAATATTAGTGGGACTATCAAACATTTCAAAGAATGGGTCTTTGTACCTATCCTTGAAAATAACAGGTTATTCCTTCTGTTTAAATTTTTAAAATAAAAAATTTAAGGTTATGATGTTATATTTGACTAGATTGTATGATTAACTTGATTCAATGATTATTAATGATTACTGAAGAAGTTAATAAAAAAGTTATAATAGAAAAATGAACCACTATGTCACCCCTTAGTGTTTTTGATTTTAATTGGGAACAACAATTGGTATTAGAGAGTAGGTTTCCTAAAAAATATCCATTTATATGATTGGAGAATATCGATTTTTTAATCTATAATTATATTCCAATTTTCAATGGAATGAACAACCATATTTATAATGATATAATGAATATATATCTTGTTTTTCTTGGGTATGATATTTTGGAAGCTACTATAGATGAATTTCCTCCTTGTAGTGAGAATTATCCTTTTACTATGGTAGATAAGAAAAGTAAGAGAATGGTGCCAGAGACGAAAATAATTTACTCCCTTAACTATTTGAATGTTAATTACTTATAGTGAATGATGTTGATATTTCCAAACGTATCTGGGAAAATTTGAAGTACATTTATGATGTAAATACAATAGTGAATAATGAAAAGTTAAAACTCCATAGGCTAATGTATGAAGATCTGAAAATCAGTGATTATGAATAAGTTAGAGACATATTTACTATGGTGAATGATATTTGTGTCACAATAATTTTCATTTTTATGAAGTTTTCAAACAAAACTATTATTTATAATATAATATGAATTATTTATTATAATTTTGATTCCAATGTGTCATTATTGAATGATAAAGATCCTGAAACTCTATATTTGGATGATCATCGCAATACTATTTTTTCTTATGAAATGATAAGAGATAATTTTATGAATTGAAACTAAATTTTTGTTCTATAAATGACCTTTAATTATTCTTTAATTTGAATAAATGGATAAAAAAATTAAGGAAGAATCATGTTATTCATAAGTAGAAAAAACGCTGAAGAGTTCAATAGAATCATTTCCCTATATTCATATAAATAAAATAAAGTAAAATGTGAAATTAAAACCCTTAACTATTTTATTTGAGAAGGTAAATGATATTTTTCACGTAATTTTCCATTTAATAATGTTGAAAAATATAAGTCTGAGGAAAATGATGATAATTATTGGAAATGAAATTGAATGAAATATAAACTAATATTTTCTTATGACATTAAAATAAAAAATAATCTGAGTAGAAGAAAGAAGGATGATTCCTCATCCAATGATGAATCTGATAATTAAATAAAAATTATTTCTCTAGATAGAAACTTAATTAATTCTTCACGTGGATATGATAATGATGAATGATTTTTAGAAACAAAATGGATTTACAATGTGAATTTTAAAAATAAAATTTTGAAAAATAATAAACTCAAGAAAAAATGATTGGTTACAAATGAGACCATGACATGAATGAATAAACACTTTTTAAAGAAAAAATGAAGAACAAGTTGAATATAGATGAATAAAAACAAAATATAGATGTTCTAAAAGAAAGTATTGCTGAGAAAGAAGATGAATATTTGGAAACATAATAAATTCTTTTTATAATATAAAATTATATGAGAAATATGAGAGAAAACCCCAACATGGTTATTGAATTTAAATGGGTAATGTTATAAATAAGGTGAAAGAAATGGTCTATAAAACAATGTTTTTTGTGAAAAAAATATTTCACAATGATAGAAATTCTTAAGGAAATTATAGTTTTATAAAAAGTAGTCTACAATTTTTGAATAAATAATAACCATAAAGTTCTAAAAAAGATCACTATTAGTCTAGAAAAACAATATTCTGATGTCACTGTTGGTATTATGGAGTTTTTCGACACAATTCATACACATTATGGTATAAAATGTCACTACCATTAAACATGTAGGAATTATGGGGGATCTATGGTGACAAAAAACGATCCACTATTACTAATAAAATATATGGAACTAAAAATGGAAACTAAGAAGTTAATGAAAGATGAGTATGTTAATAATGGAGACAAAAGTATGTAGGATGAGAAATAAAACAAATAATGCTTATTTATTTGGCCAGAACAATATGACATGGTTAAAATTTTTGAAGAATCACAAAAAATATCAAATGAATGGGAAAAAAAGGATTATAAATATGTGATAAATGTTAATAAAAATATATAAACAAATATGTGGTTTCAAAAAGCAGAAAATATTCAAGATATGTGAAGATATAGGGAATTTAAACAAATTTGTTTTAATATACATCCATACCTAGAGGAATCCATGAAATAGTAGCTACAAACTCATGGTAACAAAAGGCTTACAAAAAGGTGAAATAAACTTATAAAATTAAAAATAGAGTCTACTGATAAAAATAAACATGTTAAAAAATACGGAAAGGATGAATATGAGGATGAAAATGAATCCATTGAAAAATACATGAAGAAGAAGAAAATATAAAGTCTATGAGTAGACTCACAGTTCAAAATATTCTTCGAAGAAACAACTAAAGTATCTCTTTATTCCAAAAAGATTTTTATTTAAACTAACATTCATGGAATCAGATGAGTTCAAATAATATTGGTGATTATTGAGTCTATTACTATTTTCTCAAAATAATGTAATGAGGTTAATAAATATTTTTTGAATGGTGTTTTTATACACCTAAACATTCTGATAGATTTTTTTAGATGGGTGCATGTTACATTAATCTAAAAAATTATTATCATGATTTCCCCAAAAATTAGAATGTTGAAAGAAACATGAAAAGGGTATTACATAAAAGTTAAAAAATGGAAAATATTAACAACCATGATTATTAACTCATGTTTTCTACGCTGGGATCATCTGTGGAGACATATATTTTTTAGTCAAAGGCTTATTTTTTTGAAACTCAAGTGATAAATTTGATCTCCTCAATAATAGTATCAATATTTTGATATCTAATGTTCCAACCCTTGGAAATGAGATTATTATTCAATAAGTTGAAATCATTTCCTGATGGACCCATTTAAAGTTATTTTCAATATGGGGTACAGAAAAGTAATAAGGGAGAGATAATTAATTGGGGTGTAACACCCCAATATTTCATAGTATGCTATCTGTTCAAAGTAAATCAATAACTTGCACAACATGCAACACCGAGTTTGACTACACCACAACTTACCAAACTAGCCATTCAAAAAGTGGTTATGAATAGTGTTAACTGAATTTTGAATTTTATATACTCTATAAAACTTTATAATCCATATTATGTTTTTCTTAAACATAATATAAGAACAAATTCATTTTTCTCAGATAAAAGAAGTATTTTACAAAAAATGCAATTTTACCGCCTTTAAATGGTGACCCCTTTTTAAATAAAATATTTTACACTTTTATATATTAAATTTGACAAAATATACTTCATCATTAGAAATGGGACATGAAATGTTAGTTTGGATAATTTTTTGGTGTTTTTATGATAACTTTCATATTTTCATGAATAGTGAAAATACTAAATTTTAATTGAAAACAACTTTTTTAATTGAAATTATATATATTGTTAAATTATGCATTTTAATGGTTTGTAAGTAAAAATAGATTATTTTTATCACTTCATACAATGTAGGTCATTATATGTAATTTCACATTTATATTTGACATAAACACATGCCTATCTTTTGATAGTTTTCCATTTGAAAAACATGTTTTTCATTTTGAAAATGGGAATTGATTTTAAATTATTTAATGAAACTTTTTTTAATTTGGTAAAATAATCTTCATTTTTGAATTCGGAATGTCAAAATTATCTTAGGGTGAATTTTTGTGGTTTTTCTGAAAACATTAAATTTTTATGAATATTGAATATTACTCAGTTATTATTTAAAACCTACTTTTTATTTAAAAAATAATTTATTTAATTTATATTTATTTTAGGTAAAATTGATACATAATACCTATAAAAGTTCAATGCAATTCATTTGAGTCGTTTTATAATAATTTTAGATATAATTAATTTTATTGAACTTTTTACTAACTTTTACCCACCTTCTAGGAGAATTTGAGAATTTGCATAAAACATAATTTTCCTACTTCTCTGAGTTGAATTTCAAAAATATGATAGATAAGGTTAACATAAGTAAATAATTTTTTTTCCATAAGAAAAAAATAATTTTTGGTGAATAGTAATTTTGACTTTTATTTTCCACGGTTAAAAGTAAATAGGGTAATTAAGGGTAAAAATGATATTATGATTACCCTATAAAATGTCCTAATTATGTTGGATAAGTTTAATTCGACCCAAAACTACCTTATTAATAAAATATTTCCCTTTAGGTCCCCTTATATTATATTAGGACATTTATTATTATTTTATTTAAAGAAAGGATAAAATTTTACAATGCAAAGTTTAATTACTAAAAAATTTTTAATATAGAGTTATACAAAATATAAATTCGAATATAAATATTCATTAGAAATATAAAAATATTTCCTACATAATTTTATTTTATTTATGATTTTTAAAAATTATATAATTATATATATTTATGACATAATGATGATGTAGTAATTACCTTCTTAATGAAATATTAAAATATTTTATATTATAAATATTGAAATAAATAGAATATTATAGTTCTGAAGCCATCCAAGAATTTTATAGGTTAATATGACATGTTAGGGTTGATTAAATGTATTTGGTTAGAAATAATAAATTTGTGATGACTTTCAGAAAAAACAAATACTAAATAGTGTCAAAATTGACATACATTAGTTTTTAAAAATAATATTATATTATTAAATAATATAATAGCCCTAAAAATCTATGTATCAGCCAATGGACGTACATAATGATATATATTTCATTTATGAACCACTTATGGTTCTCTTGGAATTTTATTTTATGTTTATTAACCGATTATTATAATAATACAAGAACACTTTATAAAAGATAAAATATTTAACTAAGAGTTATTTCTAAATGTATAAGGCCCCAGCATTAAACCTTACTTAAAATTGAATTAAATGAATAATTCACATTGAGGATCTTTTCAGGTTTAGAGTTTTAGAGAATTAGGACATAACTATTACATCTCAGAAGATTATAAAGTAGTCTCTTCTACTAAATTTCCATAAAATAAAATCTCTTAAAAAGAAACATGTCTAGTTTCATGTTTTAGGTAGAATGACTTTTCCTTGATCCCATCCTTGACCCTATTCCTCGCTAAGTCCTGTGGAAAACATTTCAAAAACTTGGGATGAGCATAAAAACTCAGTAAGGGATACACAAAGAATAAAAACTGTTTGTTTATAAAAACAAAAAGTAAACCATGTATACTTTATCAAGGTAATACTTTTCACCATTATGAAGTAGTAAAAAATCTTCACTGAATAAAATATCATTACGTACCTTTTTTAACCAAAGGATTACCATAAAACCCATATAAAGAACACATAACATATATAAAGGTAACTTGGGACATAAACATACTTAAGTGGAATAACCATAGGGTCGACTCCCACACATATCACTTAATGGAATAGCCATACGGCCAATTTCCATACATACTAAATGGAATAGCCATACGGCCGACTTCCATACCCAATGAATTGGAGGTTATAATGTAACCACCCATCCTGGTATTCACGGCACCACCCTTCATATGGTTTATAACGTAACCACCCTTTAAAATGTCCAAGTACCAATATTAAATCATAAAACATAAAACCAATATAAAGGAATGATAACATTTCCACATTTCAATCACAATATATCATAAATATATTGACATAATAGAATCATTTATCAAATCCATTTTCAATACCAAAATACATAAAAGAGTATATGTTATTTATTTTATTCTAAAAACATTACGGCTTGTTGAGGAAGCCAAAGACCAAATTATACTCGCAGTGGCGGAAAAGGTCGTTGTCACCACGTACGTTAAAAGAAACATTCCTTTTTGTCGTTTTGTAAAACACTTCGTAGAAAAAGATTCCTTTTGTATAAAAGTAAAATTCAAAGGGGTTTATACACCGTATAAAAGAAAGTTTTGTATAAAACAAAATATTCCTCAATGAATGGAGATTGAGACGAAGTCCCTTACCTCGGGTCCGACTTGACTCGATCGTTCTTTAATGTCCTGAATAATAAACTTGAGTTATTTTCTACTTGATTAAGAACCTTTTTAGAGTTCATTATTCCTTTTATATCACTTATTTCCATGTTATAAACATTATGTAACCATTTAAGTTAATAATGTTTGATTTGTCGATATTTGGTTCTTAAGTCGAAAGTGGACTTCCTACAATTACATGTTGTTCATGTGGTCAAAGGTTCTTTATATCCAGAATAACATTCCTGATTTCGATATCATATATATTATATATCTCTATCATATACATGTATTTATAATATTACATAATCATTTAGAGGTAAGAAATGAAATGCCCCGTTCATGGAGACGGTAAGCCGTACGTACGCATGAACGCTACTTTCATTTTTTTCATATTAATGGAATTAAAACCAAATGAGAGGTATGTATATTTTAATTCCAGAATTATATTCATCATTTAGATACATCATTCATTATATATATCCATTATATACATATTCTTTTAATAGTACATTACATTTGGGGATAAGAAATGAAATGTACCGTTCATGGAGACGGTAAGCCGTACGTACGCATGAACGCTACATTCATTTCTATCTCATACTTTAATGGAAAAAAATAATTAAATAGAGGTGTATTATAATTCTAGTATAAAATCGTATATAATAACTTTAAATTAATCCTTTACACGTCCCACATATGGCATTAACGAATCACATCACTTTGAGGGGGCGGTAGTCCGCACTCCATTAAATGAAGATATCGTGTTTACCTATAGTGGAAACCATAAAGGTATGCCCAAAATGAAAAATACAGAAGCTTAAGGAAAACATAAACATATTATATATCATTTATAAATATAGTATCATCTTAATGGCCACCTTTTAAGGTGTTATATGATTATTGAACAATCATCGTTTCTGGAGGTAGAATTTCGCCATCCACGAAAACCGTATGTTCTTTAACCACTTGATGTACTTGTGTGAGAGTGTAGTTGGAATAACTATTATAACAACATCCTAGAATATTTAAGATACTGTTTTTGTTACAAAAGAAGTAAATAAAAAGAGTTTAGGGGGTTGGAGAAGCAAAATAAAACAAAAGGACTCAAAAGAAGACATTACCTTAAAATCGGGTAACTCCCCTTAGTTTTAGCTCATAGGCTTCCTTGGGAAGACTTCTGCCCAAAGTGAGGCTTCAAGGAGTAATATAGGGATGTGGAGAGCCAAAATGGGAAGTGTTTGGCCGATCCAAATTCTTTGGGAGTGTGGGAAAAGAGGTAGAGGTGGGGGCCTTTTATAAGAGGAGAGGAGGGGCACTCTTGGAAAGTAAAGATAAGTTACTTTATTTTAAAAAAGCGTTTCGGATTCAAAAGGTCCCACATTGATATAATTCTAGGATAAGGTGATAAGGGTTCTAAATCCACTCATACAATAGGTTTTGGCCATGTTTAGGTCTTAGATATTACATTATCTTTCCATTTTATTTAAATCGTTAAATAATGAGGTCATCGTTGCATCATCATGATGTCATAAATAATTTAATTTATTTAACGTCTAAAAATTATAAAATAAATACTATGATGTAGGAAATCTTTTTATATTTCCAATGAATATTTATAGTCAAAAATCTTATTTGTATAACACCATGTAAAAATTGTTTTAGTAAAACCCTTCATGTGTGTGTCATTTTTACTTTAACATTAAATTAAAAGTTATTTTTGTCATTTCCCAACCAAGGTGGCTCCATGGGGTCCCCAAGTTGACCCATGGCTTGTCTTGGTCGGCCATGACACATCCAATGATGTTAGGACATGTGTCAAGTTCATTTCATATTATTAAAACATAATTTTTACCTTAAACTACACTAATTACCTCTAATCGCGATTAAAAACTTAATAAGTTACTATTCACCTAAAAATTATTTTTATCCCATTGAACCACATTTTACTTCTTAATGAAAACCATGTATGTTTGATTTTTTAAATTCAAAACACATAAGTGGTAAAATTTCATTTAAACGAAAAATCAGCTTTTATAAGTACCACTTAGTGGTTTACTATTCATCAAAAATTGATGTTTTTCAGAAAAATCACAAAAATTCACCCTAAGATATATTTGATATTCCGAATTCAAAAATAAAGTACATTTTTCAAAATTCACAAAATATAAGTTGCATTAATTAATTTAATAATTAATTCCCGCTGTCAGAGCAAATAGCGTGTTTTTATGAAACAATAAGTATCAAAAGATTGACACTAGTTTAAGTCCGATTTCAAAGTGAAATTAATTTCAATGACCGCTATTGGATTTAATGGTAAAAATATTTTCTAATTTAACATTAAAACCAATTCAAAAGATAATCTCATCATATAAATAAATTAGATTAAAAAGAGGTTTTGAATTAAAATACAACATTTTACACTATTCATTAAAAAAATGAACTTTATCGGAAAAATACAAAAAATTTACACAAAGTAAAATTTGATGTCCCGATTCTAAATAAGAGTTTTATTTGGTCCAAGAAAATGTATAAGAGTGATCAAAACTATTTTTAATGACAGTTCGCCATCAAAAGGCGATAAGTGAACCTTTAGTGAAAATTAGGGTATAAAAGCCTAAAATTGAATTTTTTCCGTATTTTAAGCCTTTATCTTTTATTGGATAAATGTAAATACATTTATAACATATATAATCATATTTTAGTTATTTATATCCATTCCCGCCAATAGAACGGCTACATGTTAACTACCATTTAAAATAATATTATTTTATTATTAGAGTGCAACATAAGATTCCCAAGAAACACGTTGTTGCATATTGGGTACGCCATCGAGCATAGAATCAACTTTAAAGTAATATTAATATTTGATTCAAAAATATGGATAAATATAAAGGTTTCATATTCTTTATTTACCTGGGGTGTTACAAAAAGATAAGGTTAATATTGTAATTTAAACTTTTCAGAAACCTATTTGTTGAAATTATTTTGATCCATAACCACCTAAGTCTCTAAATAAATTCATTTGGGGCCATTATAAACCTAATATTATTGAATAAAAAAATAATAATTAAAGATTTTCCTAAAGTGACCCTCACGCCTCTTATAAAAGGGCTCCTCCCATTCTCCCAAATTCACACCTCCAAAGCCATTTGACTCGGCCAAAACCTACCCAAATATCCACCCAATTTCCCTCACATCATCCTAGATTATATAATTTGGTCATAAACCCAACATATAAATCTCTTTTGTTAAAATCAAAATGAAACACCCGAAAAAGAGGTAATGATTTCACCACACCCTTTCAAATTCTTTTCTTCTTCCAATTCCTCTTTCATTGTTATTTCCATATGAAAATAATAACTCCAGTACCTTATATATATTGTTATGTTATTATAAATATGGTATAACCATATTAGTTGTTTTATCCATCCTATAAATGACAATGTCACCACACGTGCGTACCTACAGCTTACCATCTCCATGTCATGGTGTTGTTTGTTATTCAGGCACTTCATTATTTGGATGAGAATAATAATGAGTATAATTTATTTGAATAAAAAATGTTCCATGTTAATGATTATTTATATATGATATACCATCAAATTTTATATGATTTTACCATCAATATAATGATGTTGTCGCTCGTGCGTACGTACGGATTACCATCTTCACGACACAATGACATTCATTTCCACGTTCACCATTCAATAATGATTATAAAAATATATATTATTAATAAGTATTTGATATATCACATAATAATTATAATGAATATATATATATATATGCGTGTTTGTGTATTTACATTCATCTCATTCACCTACTACCATTCAATATGATATGAAAATAGAAACATCGTTTATGCGTACATACGGCCTACTGTCTCCATAAACGTTGTTTTTCATTTCATATATCTATCTATTAAGCCTATTTGTATTATAAATATATATTATATATAAATCATGTTTCATATTTTAGATTTTTCTAAATAATTATCTAAATGATACAATCACGAATAACTTGTTAAAACACGTACAATAAACAAAGCGATTATTTCCTAAAATGTTAATTTAACATGGAAATAATTATTAAATGACTTATATAAAGTCAAAAATGAATAATGTATGATATAATAAATATGAATATGATTTTGGTGTAATCTAATAACACGTAATAGTCATTATAGAGAAGGTTAAACGTACCTTCGACCAAAGGAAAGTGCTAGTTAAGGGTTATTTCCTCAATCTCATTATTATCCGAGATTGTTTATGTGTAAGTATTTACTGGAACATATTTAACATCAATACCCATATTTCATAAAAAATGTTTTAAAAATGAATCTTTTAATGTTTAATGGGAGGGATTATTTAACAATATCATAATTTTAAATGTTTTAATCATATATCTTTCTAAACCCTTTTAAATTAATGCCCATGTTTTCAAAATTATTTGAAGGATTTATTTATATGGACATGAATGTTTTGAAATGATAATTATTTTAAAATGTTTCAAAGTGGAATGTGACAATTTTATTGAAAAATTTTATTTAAATGACAACCTTTATAAAATGTGAGACTTTTAAACGATTTCATCAAAACGGGGTATTTCTCTCAATGAATTTTACAGATCATTTTCATCCATGTGAACATCCTTTGATGGATTTTATACTTGGTTGAAGTTGATTTACTATAATATAATTCTTCTATATTTTATTGAAGGTTATTTGATATGTTTGACAGTGGATGTGTTATTTTTATGCCATTCATGGTTTATGGATAAAGTATTGTCATTTCGTATGCTATTTTTTGTACAATTGTTTATGTTATGTTTCAAACTTTTCATACTTGAAATGTATTGAACTTAGTAAGTGACGGGCAAGGCCCGATATACCACCTCGATGCATCGATATGTCTCTTGAGACAATTAGACGTGGAATTGGCCCTGGACTTTTCCATTTTGATATATGGTTTTAGTCGAGGCGTAAATCATTTTTAGACGTCTTGGATGAGGCCTTGACAAGATGTTTTAGAATGACTGACATTATACATTCTCTCATTATGAAAGTAATACTGATGATTAATGTGGTTATTCAAATATTAGAATACCCATGACTATGTTTTATTATGGCATTATTTACTCATCTCATAATACTTCTATAAGGATTTCATGTTTACTATTTTTAAAGGCATGTGTATTCAATTATTAACCATGACTAATGATTATTTTATCTTCCGTTGTATTATTCACCCTTACAGATCATCTGAGATCACCCCTTTCTTATTCTTTATTTTCCCAGGATTCCAAGAAGTGTATTATGAATGATATGAATGGTTAAGCTAACGGGAATAATGGAATTCTCAAAGAAATATCTATGTTGTGTTTTATGTTTAAAATTGTCATGTAAAGTTAATGTATGTAATCTAATTTCCAAGACTACTAAACTGATCGGTCCTTCTGGAATTGAATCATTTTAATCATGATAATGTATTAAAATAGTGTACTGGCATGGGGTAACTGGGGTTGGGGAGTTATAGTTGGTATCAAGGGAATTTTAGTACATGAATTGGAAACAATATTTAGAAAAACTATGATTAGAGAATACTGCCCTAATATAGACTTAGATTTTAGTATAGAAAAACATCCTAGAATTTTTTTAATGTATAGAATTTTTGTGTTTTCCAAGCAATACATCCCTATCTAGATACGAACAGGTAGAGGCGGCTCTGGTAGAGATGTACCTAGGGGTAAAACCCCAACACATCCATTTGATCTAGAATCGAATGGGAACTGGTGCACGACAATGGGCCTTACTGCACTCTTGGTTATGGAAATCAGGGGGGATATGATTAGCGTAATTATCATTTTCATTACAAACAATTATAAAGGATTTAAGAATAAATACTTCTTTAAGGAATTTTTTTTATGATTATAGATTATAAGCATAAAATTTTCAATATACGTAAGGTATTTTACAAGTTTGGAATTATGTATAGCAATTAATAAACTATCCTTGGGTATTCCATTGTTTAGAAATGGCGCCTAGTTGAAGGAGTGAGAACTTCAACAATATTAATGATACAAAGAGTAAGAATTGTCATATATTTCATGGTATTAAGACATCATTAGAAAGGGAAATGGTCTCCCACATCTTCTCATCATATAATGAAATAGTATCATGTGTTTATAAAATAAGTAAATAATTCTCTCAGTCCTATGGATTTGAAGGGATGTACGAGAAGAAAAGGATGTTAGTGAGAAAGATGGATAATGGGAAGAGGGGAAAGATTAATTTTCCCATATATGATAATTGGGGAAAAATCACATTGGTAAATGCTTGAAGGGAATGAGAGTTTGTTATAATTTTGTAGAAAAAGGACACCATGTATGTGATTACAAAGGTAAGAAAAATTTCTTGAAGGTATAGAGTTGGGACACTAGGAAAATCAATGTCCAAATAATCAGAGTATACCTCAAATGATGAAATTTGATAATAATCATGTTATGATACTACCCAATATAAAGATTAATGACTAGTGTTCTTATGTTTTTATTAAAGAATTATGTAACTCTATTATTATATCAATGATGTACTTGTTATAATAATTTTGGTTTATATAATTATTTTACTACAGTATAATTTTATTAAGGATTTGGGATTTTGTGGTCTCAAGAAAAGATACAGAATAGAAAGTTAAACTTTTGTAAAAATACATGGTTGAAGGAAAGATGAACCTTAATATGGTTCTGATACTGAGGTAGTGATTTTTTGCAATAATATATGATTGATTTGGATAAATTATATTGTATATTCCTGACTACTTTGACACTAAATAATTGTTTGTTTATTCTAATTTTTTGGGATTATACAAACAATTTTGGATATTAGGTGTATATCCAATATTTTATAAGGAATAAGAGAGCATTATTATAATCAATAATGTTTTATTCTAATTCAGTGTATTACCCGGTTTAAAAATAATACATGATGAAGGTATTAACATGTAATTACATGAAAAAAAAGATGTTAATTGTGTTTCCCTTCCTTAAACTTTTGGATTGTGAGTTTGGACAGAAGTATTTTGGATAAGTATAAAGGTTGGAATGGATTAGGTTTAATATTGGATACTATTGTTAAGGTTAAATATTTTATTAATACTATTTTTAGATTGTTATAGAAAGGACTACCTAGAGGTTGGTTGACTACTTGTCGCATCTGGCAAGGCCACGAGACTTGAACCCACAACTGAAGGTCCACAAAGGTGCATCACCTACCACTGGCCTCTATGATGTCCTGGTTTTTGTAATGTAGTTTTTTTAAAATAATTTGTCAAATGAATAATGAAATTCATTATTTTGGGAACAATATCTTATTACAATAAATAGAATATTTTCGAATTCTATTATCTTTTGAAGTGAAATTTGAGTTTGAGATAGCAATTAGTTGAAGGATAAGACTTTACTTGTCAGGTATATATTTTTTATTCTTATTCTATGCATAAATTAATTTATAATCTTTTGGGAAGGGGTAATAAAACCAAAAATGTGTTATCCTAATAACTTATATTTTTTTGAACAGATGATATTTTAAATCATCATAGATTGATGGCTTTGAGGCCCTCAATATTACACTTTTTTGTGATTGATTACCTCAATCACATGATATAAATATTTATGTTTTTCTTCTAATTGTGTGTCTCGAATTGCCACAAATGTTCTCCTAATTGAGATCATATTTTGGTGGTGACTTTTCATTTCACTTTCCATCTTATTAAGTCTAAATTTTACAAACATAATTTTTTTTGTGGGTTTTCCACAAAATTTTTTTCTATTTTTAACCTTTTATTTTCAAAGAACAATTTAAAATTGCGTGGATGCAATTTATTGAAGGAGGGGATAATGTAACACCCTGAGATTTCGTAGTACGCTATTCTTTCAAAATAATTCAATAACTTGCACAACACACAAAACTGAGTTTGAGTGCACAACAATATACAAAAATAGTTTTTCAAAAAGCGGTTATGAATAATGTTAATTGAATTTGAAATTTTATATAGTCTATAAAATTTTAGAATCTATATTATGTGTTTCTTAGACAAAATATAAGAATAAATTCATTATCTTAGATAAAAGAAGTATTTTAAAAAAAATGTAATTTTACAGCCTTTTAATGGAGAACCCTTTTATAATCCAATATTTGACACTTCATTATAATAAATTTGAAAAAATAGACTCCTTTAGAAATAGTAAATAAAATTTTAGTTGAGATATTTTTTTTGTGTTTTTCCGATAACGTGCATATTATCATGAATAGTGAAAAATACAAAAGTTTAATTGAAACAACTCTTTTAATTGAAATAATTTATAGTGTTAAACTATGCATTTGAATGGGTTTTAAGTATAATTAGATTATATTTTTATCATTTAATATGGTGTTGGCCAATATAAGTAATTTTACATTTAAATTTTACATAAACACATGTCAATCATTTACTAGTTTTTACTTTTTAAAAACCCATTTTTCATTTTGACAATAGGATTTAATTTTAAATTAATTAACGAAACTTGTATGTTTTTATTTTTGTAAAATAGACTTCATTTATGAATTCATAATTTAAAAATTATCTTACGGTGAATTTTGGTTATTTTTCTAAAAACATTCAATTTTTGATGAATAGTGAAAAACACCGTGTTATTATTTAAAACCTACTTTTTATTTAAATAATTATGAATTTTATTTAAATTTATTTTAAGTAAAAATAGATACATAATACCAATATATGTTTAATGTAATTCATTGGAGTCATTTTATGGTAATTTTAGATATTAAAATTTTTTATTGAACTTTTTACCGTCTTTTACCAACCGTTCTAGGTGGAGTTAAAAATTTCCATAAAACATAATTTTATCGATTATATTAGTTGAATTTGAAAAATCTGAGAGATAAGGTTAAAATCAGTAAGTAAAATGTGGTTCAATATGATGAAAATAGTTTTTTTTTGAACAGTAACTATTGACTTACTTTTCACGGTTAAAAGTAAATATTGTAATTAATGTTAAAAATGATATTATAATTACCCTAACACATTTACTAATTCTATTGGATAAGTTTAATTCGACCCAAAATAGCCCTCTGAATAAAATATGATCCATTATTTCAACGTGGATTAGATTAGGACATTTATCATTATTTTGTTTAAAGAATATTTAAAAGTGTAGAATTTAATATTTAATAACTAAACCATTTTCAATATAGGGTTATACAAAATATAAATTCGAAATTAAATATTAATTAGAAAGATAAAATTATTTACTACATAATCATATTTTATTTATAATTTTTATACATTAAATATTTATATTTATTTATGACACAATGATAATGCAGTAATTAACTTCTTAAGGAAATATTAAAATAATTGATATTATAAATATTAAAATAGATATAATTTGAACGTTTTGATGCAATACATGAATTTTCTATGTGAATATGACATTTTAGGGTTGATTAAATATATTTGTTTAGAAATTATCTTGTTTTAATGGCTTTCAGAAAAACCAAATACTAAATAGTGTCAGAATTGACCAAAATTAGTTTTTTTAAAAAATATTCTATTATTAAATGATATAATAGCCCTAAAAATACATGTATATGACAAAAAACATACATAATGATATATATGTTATTAATGAACTACTTAGGGTTATCTTGGAATTTTATTGTAAGTTTATTAACCAATTATTATTATAATACAAGAATAATGGTAAAAGGTAAACTATTTAACTAAGAGTTAAATCCAAATGATAAGGTAATGTTTTTAACCTTAAAGTGTCTAAAACCTAATGGTTGAGATTATATCGAACCATAAACATCTATGGAGAGATATAAATTCATTTTTTGCCATTATAAACTGAATATTATTGAATAATAAAATAATAATTAATGTTTTACCAAAAGTGACCCTCACTCCTCTTATAAAAGGGCACTACCCCTTCATTCAAATTCACACCTCCAAAGCCATTTGGCTCGACCCAAAACTGCCCAAATATCCTACCATTTTACCAAAAATCAACCTAGATACCTTACATTTATCAGAAATCCAACCAATGGAGCCCTTTTGTCCAAATTAAAAGGAACCACCCATTTTAGAGGTAATGATTTCACCACCCTCGTTCAAGTTCTTTTCTTCTTCCACTTCCACTTTATTTGTTGTTTCCATATCAAAATAAATACTCGAGTACCTTATACATATTTTTATGTTATTATAAATATTTTATAACCATATTCCTTATTATATCCATCCTATAAATGACAAATTCACCACACGTGCGTACGTACAGCTTACCGTCTCCACATCGTGGTGTAGTTTGTTATTCAAACACTTCATTATTTGGATGTGTATAATTATGTGTATAACTAATTTAAATAATAAATATAAAATAATAATAATTCTTTATATATGATATACCATCCAAATTCATATGATTTCACCATCTATATAATGATATTTTCACTTGTGCGTACGTACGGATTACCGTCTCCACGACACAATTAGATTCATTTCCACGTTCACCATTCAACAATGATTATGAAAATATATATTTTTAATAAGTAAGTAATATATGAAATAATAATTCTACAGAGTATATATATATGTATGTATTTACATTCATCTCATTCACTTACTTCCATTCAATATGATATGAAAATAGAAACATCGTTTATGAGTACGTACAGACTATCGTCTCCATAAATAGTGTTTTCCATTTCATATATCTATCAATAATACATATATATATATTTTAATATGTATGGTATATATATCATGTTTCATATTATAGAATTATTTAAATCATGATCTAAATGAAACGATAAAAAATAACAAGTTAAAACACGTACGATAAAGAAAGTGATTATTACCAGAAATATTAATTTAACATGGAAACAATTATTAAATGAGTAGTATAAAATAATAAATGAATAATGTTTGATATAATAAATATGAATATGTGTTGTAATAATTTTATAACATATTACGGTCATTACACATGATTTTAAACATACCATTGACCAAAGGAATGTGCAAGGGAAGAGTTATTTCCTCAATCTCATTATAATCCGAGATTGTTTATGTGCAAGTATTTTCTGGAACATATATATCATTGATACACATATATAATTAAAAGTTTTTAAAATGGAATCTTTTAAGCTTTTATGAGAGGGTCTATTAAACTATATCATCATTTTATATGTTTAAATGATTTATCATTCTAAACCCTTTTAAATTAATGTCAAATTTTTCAAAATGATTTTCAGGATTTATTTATATAGACATGAATGTTTGGGGAAGATAATTGTATACAAAAGATTCAAACTAGAATGGTACACATTGATTAAAAAATTTCTATAAATGCCTTCCTTTATAAATTTTGAGACTTTTTAACGAATTCATGAAAATGAGGTATTTCTCTCAAATAATTTTACTAATAATTTTCATCTATGTCAACACCCGTATGATGTATTTTAATCTTGTTTGATGTTGATTTACTATGATAAAAATCATCCATATTTTTTCCAGGATTTGTGATATGTTTGAATGTGGTTGTGTTATTTTTATACCATTCATGTTTTATGGATAAATTATTGACATTTGGTATGCTAGTTTTAATACAAATGTTTATGTTATGTTTCAACCTTTTCATACATGGAATGTATTGGACATAGTAAGTGGCAGGTGGAGCCTGCTATATCTCCTCGATGCATCGGTAGGTCTCATGAAAAATTTGACATGGAATTGGGTGAGGCCTTTCACATTTTGATATATGGTTTTGTCCAATGCCTAAATAATTTTTAAATATCTTGGTCGACTCATTGACAAGATGTTTCAGAATTTCCAGCATTATACATTCTCTCATTATGAAATTAAAATTGATTATTCATGTGGTTATTTGACTAGTAGAATACCAATGACTATGTTTTATTATGTAACTATTTATGCAGCTCATATTCCTTCCATAAATTTTTCATTGTATTATTTTTAAAGTCATGTGTTTTCAATTATTCACCATTACTACTGTTTATGTTATCTTCTTCTGTATTATTGAACCTTACTGAGAATCTGAGCTCAACCATTTCTTATGTTTTATTCTCCCAGGATTCCAGGAAGTATATTATGAATGATATGCAAGGTTATGAAAATGGGAATAATGGAATTTTCAAAGAACTATATAATCTATGTTTTATGTTTTATATTGTAATGTAATGTTAATGTATGTAATCTATTTTCCATGACTACTAAACTGATCGGTCCATCGAGATTTGATTTCTTGTAATCATGCCAATGTATTAAAATTATGCACCAACTCTGGGTAACTGGGTTTAGGGCGTTACAAAGGGGATATAGAAAATAGGCTTTGAATACTTGTATGTAAGGGGAGAAGAAGGATTGAAAAAAGAAAATAACAAGTTGTATTGTTTGGAAGAGGGTATTGACAACACAAAAGGGGGTATTGTTTGGATGCATTTCTTTTTTTGTTGTATTTTGTTGTCAATATATGATGTATGTTTTATGTTGATAAAATAAGTTGTTTATTTCAATCCCAGTCCATCGGTATAAAGAATCAGAATCATATCATCAACGATATTCATTGAATATGATCGATTAGATTGGTATTTTGATAGAAAATTAAATTTTTCTTCAAATTTTATAGAGTCTTGATTGAAAGAGTTTATCCAAATTGAAATTTTTTATCGGAGTTTGAATTTGATAATAAATCTAATGATGATTTTGTTATCATAGATTTTTAAAAAATAATAACGAATTCATAATACTAGTTGATGTTTGTGGAAGAGGAGAATATGATGTGAAGTATTCTAGAGAAAAACATGGTATGAATTATTCTATGTATAGATCATCAGTGTGGGAAACACCATACATATATGGATGTAGGTCAATGATAGTATAATAATCAGTGGGGAAATAAAATAATTCTAGAATATTAATCTTGATGGTGTAAATAAGTCACTGCCAATTACAATTCATCGAACACGTAATATACCGGATTCATCACAATGTGTTATGAAAATGATTCACTACAGAAATCATATGTATCTTTATAAAATTAGATGAATAGTTCTATTGTACAAGATATTAAGTGTTCAAATCATTGAGATCAATAAAAAATTAAAATAGAGACTGATCCATCCGATGTATTATGACAATGATAAATTCATCGAATTTTGAACAACATCAGACATAGGATCCTTGGTCCACAGAATAATGAAAACAAGAAATATTATAAATATATTTCAGATGTGTTGTTGAAGATTTTCTCATTGTCAATGTATTCTAAAAATAGATTTTCTATGCAATAGAGTGTTATAAATTTTTAACAAGATAATTCAATTGAACTGAATGACCTATATAAAATGACTTTTATCATTTATAATAGGACATCACAATGAGATTTTTTTAGTTTTTCATATATCATCATCATTAAGATAATCAAACTAAATAATCAAATTTATGAATTGAACTGAATAAATGAATGTAATGACGATTCTGATATATATTTTGAGAATATTAGAGATGCTCCCAAAAGTATCATGTAGAGCTGAAGAAGACAATGATAAAGAGTTAAATGAATGAGAATTTGGGGTTTATTAATTTTCTAGAACAGGAAGTGAAATTGGTTTTCCGTCCATTACAATTCTATGGTTCTTATAAAAGTAGATAACAATACATGCATAAGAGTAGTGAAATATGAAATTTTAATGTGCACCAAGATCTTTAACAATATTTTTACAGGTATTGAGTTTCCAATAGAATATTTTATGGTTGATATTGAGGATGTTTCATCGGAAAGAGTCCATCAGAGTGAAGTTCAATCCAATTAATTCATTAAGTCCCATCAGATGATGCTTCAACGATGTAAGTTCATTAGATTCATCACATCAAAGATAAATCCATCAGATTAAGGTTAATCTTATCAAGTTCTATCATACTGAGAAAGATTTATTTTCCAATAGATTTTCCTCCTAGTTTAAGGATTAATAAAAAATAGAATCAGATCGACGCCAATTATACAGATCCCATCGGATAGAGGATATAAGACTAAGGATAATCAGACATACCTTTCTAAGAAAGTGTTCCGAATTGAGTTTCATGATGAATTTACAAGACCAATATGTTACTAAATAATTTATGAATTTATTTAACATTGTGAAAAGGTAATGATTTATTTAGATTAATTATAGATGAAGTGACTAAATTTTGTAAGTGTATTTGAAACGAAGAAGTAAAGTGAATCTTGTAAATGTGGAGACATACTACATACTAAAAAGGCTTGTATGTTTACTAGGGTGTATTACTATCTATGCCAAAGTGGATTATAAAAATTAAAATTTGGGTTATAAGGTTCTATTAATGGAAAGTTACTATAATGATTTTATAATTTTTCACTTTTTGTGCCATTTTATTGAATCAATCCATGTTGGTTGGGCAATATAAAATGGAACTGAGTAGGTATTTCTACCGATCCTTGTAAATATCATCTATTTCTGTCTCTTTATATTTTCGTTTCCTATAACAATTTATGTTGAAATGCTAATTTTGAGTAGATCAATACTTTAATAAGATTCATAGGTTACCAAAATTTAATAATGAAGTTAGTAAACATTATTATAAAATATAATAGAACCATTGAACAACCCCTCTTTATGGCCTTGATCCTTTTTGAGAACAACACTAGGAAATTCCTACTATCTCAAATCCAGGGAATAAAAAATCATTGATATAAAATAATTTTCCATATTGGATAAATTATTCTAGTTATAAATTTTGAATAAAATGTTATGATGGTTATACCCCAGTTGAGGTGAGATATACATCATTTTTTTAGAAATTATGATAAGGAATGAAGGTCTATGGAATGAAAAAGAGTGTTGAAACACAATCTATAGGGCCTCTTGAATTCATTCACACAAATTGGTGTGGACCTGTAATATATAAATATACCCAATTTTCCTATATTTTTGTAAATTCATTGATTACATCACAATATTGATATGAGTGTTATTTTTAAATAAAACTCACCGGATGTGTTTAATACTAACCTAGTACAATAAAAAATAAGGCTTTTTATTCATGAAATTGATATCTATCAATAAACATAGTACAATGCAAGAGAATTTGAATATAATCATGAAATTTATTGGATATGATCTCCATATAAAATCTCATATACAATAAAATATTATGGAGTTAAAGAAATAATGAAAAAGAAGTGTTGTCAAAATTGGTAGAATATTTCTTGTTAAGATAATAAAATACAATAATATTTTTATTAGAACTAGAATATAGAGTAACTAAAATTCATAATTGATGATTTTTTATAAAAATTTCAAACTATAAATCATATGAAATGATATAAAAAATTAATCCACCTTTATGATACATTAGTTTCATTAGATGTCCTTTCATCATAAAAATCAATGAATAAAATGACCAGAAATTTGATGAGAACTCCAAGGAAGGTATAATTATTAGCAATCTATCTATTGGAAATGGAAAAAATAACAAAATATGAGACTTATCATGGTGGTTAAATTTTATGATATAAAAATCACTAAAAACCAAAAACACATCATTTAGGTGTCGTGGATTTTAAATAATATTATGAAAACAGAAAGTATGTGGCTAGACACATTAATGAAAAATATATTCATGTTTATCCATGTTTATGAAGAATCAATTAAGAACAAAAAAATGTTGAATCTGAGGTTATATAGAGTTTAAAATGTAAATATGAAAAACTTAATAAGCATCTGGAGTAAGATAATATTATTAGAAATCATTTTGTATCAGTTTAGAATAGAATAATGCTTCATATTGTAGATCACCTAAATATAATCTCTCAAGTTGAGAAATTTTATCTAATTTAATCCTTTATACGTAAATAGTTGATTGAAAATAACAATAAGTATCCAAATCATATTGAAATTATTTCTATTTGGGACCATGGTCTACGAAAAGTTGGAAAAATATCATTGGAACCAATTTGGTATTATGAAATAAATAAATTTTCAAGGAAATGTTTTAAAAAAAATTATTCTTAAGGTAAGGTGGGTACACTTAAGTTGAAGTGGTTAATTTTGAAATGAAATTTTCTGTAGTTGAAATATGGTAGGATATAAGACTATACCTTATTGTGACAATATGTTTAAAAGATAAAATTTATCTAATGGATTTTTGGTAATTCTTTTTAACTACTGATCATGAAAAGGAAGTATATCTGGAGAAGTCATACAATATTTTTTCATGATAGTGATATGAGATTAGGATAATTGATGAAGGATTAAAATGGAATAAAATAGACCCAATGACCTGGTATTAAATGTTTCTAAACATATTATGTGATAATTAAATTCAAAATAGGGATAATAGAATGAAATAAGTAAATCAAAGAATGTATTGTAGGTACAAAATATTTTACTATTTATGTTGATGGAATTTTTTCTAAGAGATAATTGAAAGAATCTAGTTTTTTTGTGAAGTAATGAGCATCTACTTTTTTAATTCTTTTTTAGTAACTAAAATTAATTTATATTTTGGATATAGAAGAAACATGGGTGTACAGGTATTTTTCATATCTCGGAACCTCGACTGGTGGAAGATACAGATTGGCTACATGGTTAGTAGAAACCATGTCACCCAGTCCTCATGGTTTCTCCAAATATTGTGGTGAATTTCAGTTAACAGAAATGGGTAATATTGTTTTCTCTAACCAAGTGACCAAGGACGCTCTTCTTTATGAAAGATATCTAATTTATAGCCAAGATTTTTTTTTGGATTTGATGATGGTTTCCCAAAACATGCACACGAACCATGTGAGCTCTATCCTTTTCTAGATTTAGGCGCATGGTTTGACCAACCATGCGACCAAACCATGCAAGCCCATGTTTCTGAGTAAAATTAAAATTCTCACCTAAAATTACTATACGTTTAACCCATTTATACTTTTTTTCATTCAATATATAGGAGGTCTTATACCACCCCTTATTAGATCTCAACCCACCTCTTCTAGAATTTGATCTCATATCATAATCTGACCTCCAATTCAAGAACAGTTCATCTCGTTAAATATCCACTGTTAAGTGATTCACTCATTCGGATCCTTTATTTATTTTATTTTCTATATATATAAATCCATTTTAGTTTGATCTCTTATGAACTATTCCGATGGTATTCATTTGTTTCAGTTTTATCCTAATATTGACTAAACCAAAGGCTGATACTAGGTGAGTTCTCCTCTACACTCCTAAGGTGGATGTTTTATTATTTATCCCTCAATGATATGTTGATTTGTATTATGATCCATTGTCTAATATGCCAGTTCCCCTAATATTTTCCCATAAAAGGAATCTATATTCAATTTGATTCCATAATATAGAACCCAATTACTCTGTTAGAACCCAGTAGTTGTCAAAGGTTGTCATTCTCAATGTAATACACGTCTTTCGGTGTAACCTTTTTTATTCATAATTTTCCCTGATTGTTATATAACCAAAACACCCATCGGTTTGTTTGGTTTCACTTACATGGTTATATTATAAATGATTATGTATAATTTTAGTGGTATATCATAGAAATATAAGTTATAATATTTTTCTAAATTGAATGGATGAGTGTGTTACGACCACATCATGTGACTAAAATTGAAATATTGTTACACCCTTGTTAATAAGGAATGTTAATGAACTATGTAATATATGTTGGATATTATTACTTCCTTTTAATACATAATGTGTTTCTATATAAAGGTTTGAAATCATTTACAATATAGTTACATATTATAATGGTTTCCCTTACATCAATGATACATGAGCATGGAGACCCTTATAGATTATGAAATATGGCATGATAACACTTATGAATTGTGATGAATGGTCATGGTGACCCATATGAATTATGATGAATGAGAATTTTGACCCTTATAAATTTTGAATAGTCATCATTATGAACCCACTATTTTGAATCTAGCAAGGAGACCATACAGTTTTGATCTAGGCATGGAATTCCTTATTCCAGTGATATCAGGCCCTATTCATGTAATGGTAGCCATTGAGTCCTTTGAAACTTGTGAGACTCATGATACTACCCATGGATTCCTGGGTTATTCCATGATACTGGACTAGTATATATTCCCATATATATATGAATATATATTTCACTGTGTATAGAAACTGTATATATGTATGCATATGGTTGCTTTTTCAGAGATTATTGAACACCATCCAAACCAGGCAGTTTCAAACTTGTGTCCTTTAGGAGTCAGAGCCTTCCCCTTTATAGTTTTTATTACTATATACTATTATTATTTCTACATAGTACTCTTAGTATATAAACAAACATATAATTTATAGACACCATTAGTGGTTTCATATTGATTTTATCTCACACCCTATTCAGGATAATGATAGTACCTAATCAGATTATGTGGATATATGTAGGCATAAGGAAAAGCACCCAATTGTTTATTCTCTAGTGATTAAAGAAAGGTATCAGGGATATATTGGACGAAGAGATGTCTTTTGATGCTATTAGAGATAGAATTTTTGGTTTTCTGATTGTTTTATCTTATGATATTGGTATTTTATTTCATTTTTTTCGTTGTGACTAAATGTTCACTTTTGATAAACACATGAAAACACAAAATTTTATATGTGGTTCTTGTTATATTTTATGTTGGTTTAATGATACTTGTCTTTCCATTTTCATTTAGTAGTTATGATTCCTATATATATATATATATTAATAACACTACTATGATACTTTTTTCATGAGGATATATTCACTCCACTGTACCACCTTGGACTCTCATTTCTAGTTAGTATATTCTAGTGTATAGAGAATATCACTTAAGGCCATGGGATCCACTAGATCGGGCACTGTTTAGTGGTATTTGGGTCAGGACATCACAAAGTTATATGATAGATTTCTTTTCTTGATTTAATCATTTAAGATGGTAAAAAAGAGAACGTGACATGTTAGAATTATGTAATGATCATGTGACTAGAATTTGCTAATCCAAATATTGAGATAGGCCAAAATACCTACGATGGGACATGTTGTTCGATATTGTGCTTATTATAGATTCATTGATTTCAACTTTGTGTGAAAAAATGATGTTTTATGTTCCCTATGATTTTATATTTTTACCAATGAATTGGTATGACAAATATGTATTTCATCATGCGTCATTATCGGAACTTTAGAATTTTTATATCATATATTATTTCGTGCCATGTTTACTTTTTTTATTCATTTATGTTAGCATGTTTTGGTTCCCTTATTGTTATGTCCATGATATGTTTATAATATTTCAGGAATGGAATGGATAAATCACTAATTGCGATTAAATAGACCTCATACAACAATTTATAAGGTGTATAAGCCCTTATATATCGGAAGTGGTGATCAATATAGTTAAAACATTTAAATAAAATTTCAATATAAATGATGATGAAATTGAAATCTAAACTGTAATGGTCACTAATAATATGGATTCGATTTTTAATAGAAATGGTGATTTTTTGTTAAAATTAAAATTGATTCTCTTTATAGTAGAAATATTACAGCAAAACATAGTGCTTGACCCAAACCAGACCATAGGAGTGAATAATAAGCATTGTCTCTTATATTTTATACAATTGTTCATATCACCCAGACCCAACACTATGAATGGTCATAAGGGTTTCGTTATTACATAGAAAGTCTTATACCTAACCTATAAATGTATTATTGATCTTTACCATTATTGGATCCTATATGGGAAATGTTCATGGAATTTTACCATTATTCCACCATGAAATCCTCTTTTTGTATGCCAGGAGGGTGCTGACAACCATGCTTAGGAGATGGTGGGCCCAGAGCTATAGGTGATTACTTTAATAGTTCAACACATGGAACTGATTTTTATCCCAAACATGGTAAATGATTTCTAGATTCAATGTGTGTTTCTGTATTTAATTATAATATTATAAGGAGTTCTATGACCAGACCTTTTTATGGGATTGTTGATGTGGGATTTTCAGTAGCTGCATTCAACTACAATTCCATGGATGGTGGAACCACCCCACAAAATTATGTATGGATATAATATTAACTATCTTTGAGTAAACAAAGATAACATTTAAGAGGAGAGGGAATCTTACAATGTATATTCATTGAAGATCCACCAATCATTGGTGGGATATTCTGTATCAAGATAGAAATATCATGAAATTATTTGGAGGGATTTCCAATATATCTTCTAGGAAAATTTCATCAGTGAGACCTTAAGGGATGGCCATGATATGGAGTTCATGAACATAGATAAGGGTCCTATAACTATTATGGATTAAAAATCCCATATAATAGAGCATTAGTACTTTTCACCTATCTATACAGGTTATGATGCTGCTAAAGAGATTCAATTTTTTGACAGGCTTAAGAATACTTTTTGGTCTCTAGTAATATTTTAGTTGGATGACTACCCTATATGATATAGTAAAATAGGCCCTCAGCACTAAGAGAAACATGAGAGATGTTGAATATGTGGGCCATTTTGGTTCATAAACAAGATAGGGAAGTGGTGTAACTAGAGGTCGAAAGAAATTGTTTTAGACCACCTGCATTCGTAGAAACAGTCAGTTGACACCAATCGAAAGTTATGTTGGTTTTCACCAATGAGGAAAGTTCGGGCATAAGATTCCCTAGTGTTCCATCCCACTAAAACATATGTGGGTTTTCACCAATGTGGGATGTTACAGCATAAAAACCCCAATGTTCAGGAGACCCCATTGAATTCAAAGGCTCTAGTAGATTGGGGCATTTATTTAATTCATATATGTATTTCCCATATGTACCTAGTGGGATGGGATTCATATTATCCACACCTTTAGGTGAAGGTTTATAAGCACCTATGAAGGAAGGTAGAAATAGTCATACCAGACATGAAGGCATAAAAGGATTTTTTGGACGACATATCGAGGCTTAAAATACACAACACCAATAGATAGGACCCACTCAGGATAGTTAAGATGCATCATAGGGCCGTTGATCATGCCATATTTATTCCGTGTAGTTTATACGAGAGAAGAATGGTGTTAATCCAACTAATTTTTTAGATATCCGTCTAGTATACTCTAGTATTTTTTATACATTATATTATATGGATACTTCATATTCATTCATCCTTATGTCTATTGTGTAAATGATTTGGCATGATATTCAATACATTGTTTTTTTGATGATTCTCGGAACCGATTTGGGTATAAGAACGAAGAGTGTATTCCAGTGCAAGAATTGAACACTTGAGGTTGGAAATCATCATTTCTTATGGTACTTCTTCTTCCATGAGATAAATTCTTTTGATGTAATCTCAATATGGTATGTTTGGTCCCCTACCATGCCTTTGTAGATTGTAATCCGAGGAGGGTTTCATTTACATCACAATTTGGTGGTAGCTACCTTCAAAAGGGTGACCATGATATCTAGTAATGTATATATATAATAGATTTAAATGACCTCGTAGATTTTCATCCTTTCTATGGATGATCACAGAATATATGTGGCTATTTTCGCTCCTATAGTAGATCATTTCAGGGATGTAATCCATAACGACATTTTTAGACTTCCTCCAAAGAGAGAGGTATAGATTAATATTAATCTAGTTCCTAGAGTAGAACCGGTATCTATTCACCAATATAGGATGTATACTACTATTTTTTTATGATCTCAAGAGGTTGTTGGATGTTCTAGAAGGTAAGGATCTTATAATTCCTATTACATATTCATCGGTTTCACCGATCTTTTTCTCCTAGAAGGAAAACAGAACACTTATGCTTTTTGCGACTTATCATAATTTGAATTAAATTAATGCGAACAATAGGTATCTATTACCTCATATAGATGACTTCTTTGAATAGATAAATGTTTATGGGGTTTTTTCGACGATTGATTTGAGGTCTGGCTATCACCTAGAGCATGTTAGACCTTCAGATATACAACATTTGGATTTCTGATGTTGGTACAGTTTATATGAGTATCCAGTTATATTTTATGGTATTATGAATTAAAAAACAGTTTTCGTATACCATATTTATAGGGTTTTCCATCCCTACCTAGATTCTTTTATCATAGGTTTTTTGGATGACATCTCGGTGTACTCCCAAACACTAAGTGACAATGCTAAACATCTTGAGATCATTCCAAATAAACTGACAGAGATTAATTTATTTGTTAACATAACTAAATTAATATTTTGGATCAATAATATCAACTTCCTATATCATATTATTTCAAAGGATTATGAGTTGACCTAGAGAATTTTACTTTTTTTGTTACCTTGTAGTAGCCCAAGAATGTAATTGATGTTTGGATTTTCATGGGGCCAGATGGTTATCAAAGGCACTTTATACAGAACTTATCATGATTATATGAACTTATTACATGATTGAATATGAAGGGGTGAGGTTTATATGATTATAATATTATGAGACAGCCATTCAAAAGATGAAAGGAAGAGATAATATAGCTATGATCACGATTCTTCCATATCTGGGTAAAAGCTATATAGTGTATTGTGATGCATCTCGTATTGGGATTGGAATAGCATTAATGTATTAATATTGAGTTGTTACATATTTTTTTAATCTAATTCAACAAGTTATTAATTATCTTTCACACTTTCTTGAGTTGAATGTTATTGATTAAAATTTGTGATGTTGGAGGAATTACTTGCTAGGAGAGTATTTTTATAGTATATACAGACCAAAAAATCCTTAGTTATATATTTTCACGTCATGAATTGAAACGTTCATAGAGAAGTTGGGTGGAATGAATATATTTATTTGATTTTGAGATTTTATATGCCTTTGAGAAGGGAAATATTGTTTCTAATGCACTATGTAAGATGACTCAGACACAGATGGTTCGGTAAGATGAACATTGAGGTTCAAGACTATAATGGAATGTCTATAAATACATCATTATAAATTATATATTCACTTTTGGACAGAGTAAATATGTGGAAGTTTTAATATCCTATAGGATTGGTCCTTTATGATTGTGTTTTTAGGGAGGAATCATGTCCAGATCAATCTATTGATGGAGACAACATCCTGTGTATACAACCGAGTATTTAGCTGCCTATGGATATGTGATAGGGTCTGATGCAAGAGTCCATTTATTTTTAGTGGATGGTTAACCCAAGTATATCCAAGATGTATTATGATATGCACTTTCATTATGGGTCTCATGTGATTAAACATCTGATAGCAAGTTTTATCACTAGGTGTTCCACCTATTAGCAGGTGGATTCAGACCACTGGATAATTAGATCATTTACTGGTCCTATAATGTAAATGTTTTGATGTCGTAATGGATTTTGTGACTAGATTATTGAGGTCACCTAATGGTAGCGATGTTGTTTGGGTAGTAGAGTATTATCTAAAAAAGGTTTTGTACTTACTTCCAATTTAGGGGACTTTATAAAGTGGTGATATGGTAATATTTTACATGAATGAGATTATAATCTTACATGGGTTCCCTTGTACTTTCATTTAATATAGTAATTCTCATTTCACATTGAGGTTATGGTAGGGGATATAGAGACAATTATGTGTGTAGATGCATCTATGAATATGGTTTCACCCTCAGACAAAGGGCTAGTCAGAACTGACTATATAGATACATGAGGACATGTTCTGTAAAGACCCGGAATTTCAATGGAATTTTTTTTCTAAAATACTTGGGAATTTTACGCGTCCACATATTTGACAGCACGCGATTCCGAGGCCCGGAGTGCCCCGAATGATCTTTCAAAGTTTTGTTAAATATAAATTCATGTATGTATGCTATTTTCCTAAAAAAAGTGAAATACTCATAAACGGTAACTCGGATAAAAAATGCATGGCCACCGTTGCGTTCAAGATTGCGGGTATACCCTGGGTGTGACATAAGTTTAGTTGGCACGTGCCTCCTGTGAGAAAACAAAAAATTGGAATTACCGTTAATAAAATAATTAAATCAAGTTATTTTATTTTTCAAATGCTTATAACACACAAATGGTAAATCAGATTAAAAATCTGAGACCACTGCTAAACTTTTGATGGTAGGATTTCTTTAAGCAGATACTAACATGGGTTTGCGAGGTTCACCTGAGAAAGTTAGTTTTTGGCCACAAATAAAATAATTAAGTGACAATTATTTTACTGTAAAATTCATAACATCTAAACGGTAACTTCGATTGGAAATTCGAGGGTACCGTTGGGTTCGTTGGGGAGTGTTTCACCAATGAAGAGCCTAACCTCGACCGTAGTGCGTCGAGGATGACTGTTAATAATTTTATGAAGTTTGGTTTGGGTATGTTGGAAATTTATTTAACCCCATGGATTTTGTTAATGGTAATATTTCTCATATTTTAGGTATCTATAAGATAAATGTTTGTTGGTATTCCTTCACTTTTATTAATTTTTATAAGTTGGATTACATGTGTGTGGCTTCTATCATCTAGAAAGACCCACATAAAATCTCATGTTTATCATTAGGAAGTGTATTCCCTTCAATTATCATATTTGGAACTCCACACATAATATTAGGTTTAAATGACATCAATGGGAATAAATTATTTTCAATAATCTATGGTAAGATCATTTAGGTTAACAGAAGAGAATTAAGGGGGGAGATGGTTCTGGTTTCAAATTCTGTTTACAATAACTATTATCTGATTAGTGATTATTACTCTATAATCAGACCCTATAAAATTTTGGGTATTACTCTATAATAATATCATAATAATAGTATAAGATATGTACTGATAATTATAGATTAAGAAAAATCAACAATAATGGTGAAGAATTTACATGGATGGGACATTATGTTTATGGAAACAAATATTATCGAATTTTTTATGATTTTAAATATATAATGGGAGATGGAATATTTCTTACAATACTATTACAGGATCATTCTTTATTTAATTTTGATCATTCAACCCTCCTGCTGTAAATTCGGCATAGTGGAGGGAGATCACAATCTACTCCATTTTGGACTAAATAATTCTTGGATTGAACATGAAGAATGGATTAATATTTTTTAAAAATTAATGTATAAATATGGTTCAAGTGAATGATTATAATTTAATTACAATAAATATTAAAAGGATTAAATAGTAACATAGAAGCTGGGTCAGGGGTAAATTATCTAATATTGTTGAATATACTAAGATTTCTAGTTAAGACTTACAACTATATGGGGTTAATCAATCACAAAATGAATATATATATTTAGATGAAATTCAAAACCAATTTGATATTTATTTACTTCTTATCCATACATAGTGATTATTTAACTATCAAATATATCTTTTATGGCTCAAATATGGTGGTTGGAATTTAAATAATTTTCAATTTCACTAAATTGTGAAGAAATAAAAAATATATCTCATCAATTTTCATAAAGGCTAATCTGTTTGATAATGTAAAAAATATTTCATAGGCTCGAGGTGTCTGTTAATCTCATCTCTTCAATAAAATTTTGGTGGCTAGGACATCTCATACAATTATTGATATTATTGATATGAAAGTCTCTAGAATGAAAAATACCTCTCTCGTACTTGTTCTATAAAACTAAGAGATTCAACATGTTCCTTTCCATCATACACCAAAAAACACTTTTCATAATGATATATTTAAACATACATTCAAAATTTATTTTTGGGAGCCATTAAAATTAATGTTACTCAAGCTATTATTGAATTTTTTGTATCAAAATAGAATCTCATAGGTATCAGTTCACAATTCATCAACCTAATTCCCAAATTTATGATGGATATTAATATTAATTATTTTAAAATAGTGGATAATGGATATAAATTACCAAAAATCAGAAAATATATTTAGGAATTAAGGCTTGTTCTTATTTCTATCAAATTGGTTTCATTCAATGCATTTGGATTTATTCTAGAGAAGTTGATCGAATAATTTTTTTCCAACATCATAATGTTTGAATATCATTATTAAGAAGTCAAAAATGGAAACATGGATCATAGGATGTATGTGTCCATGTTATTTAACACCGTAAAATTGATTTCATTTAGAAAATTATTAAAACTTTTATTATGAATTCCTTACTTATCATATTTAATATTCATCAAAATACAAGTATTTTGATTATATTTAATTGATATCTTGGTGGTACAGTAAAAATTAGAGAGATTTAGGGAAAATGGTTCCCTTAACTACTTTTCAATCTATAATGGTTGATGATTACTATAAAAATACATTATTATGGACCTATGAATGGTCTCAAGAAGAAATTTAGAGAAGCAGAAAAACTAACTGCTCTTACTTATATATTTTTTGAAAATTGATTGTTTCCGTTCTCTAAATTTGATAATAGGTAAATTTAAAATATTATATGAATATATGAAAATTATAAAAATGTCTCCTTATATTAAATTAACTAGGAAAATTCATATAATTATTTTGGAAAGTGAATTGATCCATGTAAGAAAAGTAGAATTATCAAATAATTATCATATTTATCTTAGAGTGTCTTCCTCAATCACTAGAACTCAATTCAGATCAATAGGTTTCTTAAAAATAGATATGTAAATATGTGAGAGATAATTTGAAATGTAAACCACATGATTTGATGGAATTATAGGAATCTATTTCGAAAAGGATTTTACAAACTAATATACAATAGGAAAATCATATATATTGACATTATCACCCGTAAATATAAGATAAATTTCCCTTATGAAAAGAAATTTGGACCAAAAGAGGAATAAATTTACATTGGATAATAATATTCATCCTCACACTAATAAAGGCTAAAAAGTTCACTAGAAATATTATTTTTTAGTACCCTAACTTGGAAATCGATATGATATCTACATTAATATAGATAATCCATGTGAAAAACACCTTAAATCATACTATAGGTAAAATAAAAATATTTATAAACAATATTTTCCAATAAACATTAGCCAGTGAAATATCATACAATTGTGATGTGATCATCATACCATTAGTATTTTTCATTTCTAATTCAACAGATTTAAATGGATGTTGTAATGTGAGACCTATTATAAATTGACTATATATTAAATCGTGGGTACAATTAGAATAATATAATAAATTTTTAGTTCTCAATTATAAGGTATGTATAACTTTCAAAACATTGTTTTCATAAAAAACATTCAAAATATTTAAAACATGATATTTTCAGTTGAATCTTGTATTAAGAGTTTTCTGATATCAGTCGCCGTCATTAACCCTCATATATAAGAATTATTTGGAATAATAACCATACACAATTCATTATAAGAAAAGGAGTGGTGATGGTTCATTCATTGTAGATTTAAATCCATTCAAATCATTAGCCTAATTCTCCCCATCACATCAAACTTCTATTTCTTGATGAACTTAATTTCAACAATTAAACAATTTATTAACCCCCGTAATAAAATTTACTATGCATTTCTTTTCAGACATATGGTGTAAAGGTAGAATAATATTATACACCATTTGGTTTTTATTTTTATAATTTACATTGAATCCCGTTATTTTTTCCATTTAAAACCACGAGATTGGTGGCTATCCTTGATCTCAATTTCTACCTTAAGAGAACATCGAATGATTTATTCCTAAATTCTGAAGCCAAATATGGTTGAAAATTTTTATAAAATTAATTTCAAGACACCAAAAAATCCATATATCTTAAAATTAGGTTGTATGATATTAAAAAAATAATACCTTGATTATATTTAAAAATTTTCCTCATAAGTAATAATTAATTCTTCATTATTTTAACATTGCCCAATGAATCTCTTTTCCATTCATGTATGAATAATGTGAGGAATGTTATTTTTGGAAAATAACATCCTAAACACATCCCACTCTATAGATTCAATTTCTTTCCATTACCAAATGATCTTGATAAGAATCATCTATTGAAATATATCCCCTTCTGAATGATAAATATTATAGATAAATCTGCAATGCTCTATGAACTATAAAATATATAAAAAAAATTTAGTGGTGACTATCCATTTCAGTGTAATTAATATATTAATATACCAACTAAAAGAATTTGGATGTTTACTTATAAAGGATACAACAATAAGTTGTTCTCTACTTTACTCAAGTGGAATCATTGTAAGATTCATGGAATGATAATGTAGTGTGTGTATAAAAATAATATTTTTGATTTAATTTCCCATGTTTTTTGGTTTCAAAAGATTAAAATCAATAAAATTTCTATTTTATTTGATCTAAAACATATTACTCCTAGATTCAAACATTGATTGATACCCAAAAACACTGTTTGAAAAAAAATAAACACAGTGAGAAGTAACATATTCTTGAAAAATCATTAAAAAGTAGTATAAATCAAGAAGCCATTTTTTTAGTCCATGAAAATTTTAATCTATTGTAATATCATTATGAATTATCTTAGTTATTCATATATTTTACATTCTGAATCATTATAATTCTTCAAAAAGAAACCATAAATCTTACTAGGGTTATCCAGAAATAGTGTTGTGTTAGGTGTGTAGTCATATTCCCACTCAACATGAAAAAATATTAAACAAGTTAATAACAATTATGTAAGAAACTGGTTCTTATTAATGAGATACATGTTTCTTCCTTGCCCTTTTCCTTTAGTGTTTTTGAGAAAATAAGGAAAATGGGGAAAAATCCCAAATTTTGGAAGTACACACTGTGTACTTTTCCACACACCGAGTACTTTGGCCGTGTGGGATTAGTACATAGGGTGTGTACCCATGTCAGTGACGAAGGGTGTAAAAATCGATTACATTTCGTGTTGTGGTCCATTACACGCCGTGTAGTCAGTCGGAAGAAAAATAGTAAGGCTTCGGCCAACAGGACGATAGTACACGCCGTGTACTCATGAAGACATGTCGTGTAGTCATGTTGACAGATTAATAGTGCCACGCTGGTGAGAAGCCGCTGAAGGAACAATTAAAAAATGAAAAGTGCACGTCGTGTAGTCAATAGAACATGCCGTGTAGTTTTTCTTTTTCATGTGAAATGGGATGTAGCCTCCCTTGTTCATAGGGAAGGGTTAGAACCGGAGGAAGGAGTCAGGAGAGGAGGCCAGACCTTCGAGGATCTCCAGATCAAGCGTCGGGAATATTTTTCCGCCTCTGATGACCTCGTTGGAACCGCACTGGTATGCACTCCACTATCCTTAAGCCATTATTTCAAATTATTTCTCTATGTTAATTTATTTGAGTTTGAGTGCAGTTTTCTTTCACCTCAGATCTATGCCGTTCTTGGACATTTCAGAAGGTGTCGTTCAGGAATACCGTTCTTGGGTGTTTAAGGTGGGTGGCTTGGTGTTTAATTTCCATCTATTGTGCGTTTTTGTGAATCGTTGTGCCACGAACCCATGTTGGGGAGTCGTGTGGCCGAGGCCCTAGCTGTTTTAATACTTGGAATTGTACAGGTAATTAAACGTAATAATAAACTGCTGTTTGGGATCACTGCTTGGATCCAGCACCACCCTGGGGGTCCGTTCCTCTGTTTAGCCATTTGGCCAGGATACTCGAGGGTATACCATTGTAATAATTTTTTCGAATTTCCTTGAGAGGAATTGTATGTGAATTCCTTATTTACATGTTGAACATGGCCCGGTTACATGTTCTTAAGGAAAGTGTTTTACTATAGCCTGAGGGAATGACAATATTAGCCTAAGTCCAATGTTCTTTTAGACTGAGTTAAACTTCTTTCGTGCCTGTGGAAAATAGACTCTGTGCCCGAGGGCAAAACATTGTACGCCTGAGGGAAATATATATCATGCCTGAGGGAAATTACCGGCGGGTTGGATTTTGATTACCTAAGGGTAAGGGTTTGTGTGTATGAGGACACCGAATGGTTACTTAGAAACTCAATGTAGTGATTTCATTATATTAAATGGTTAAAATGAATATTAAAATAGAAATATAACTGTTGGGACCACTTTGTGTATAAAGATTGTATTTGTTGTCAATAGATGTCAATGCTGGTAAAAATGAAGAAAGATATGAAAAGGACTAAAAAGTTTTTGGAGATTGGCTGAAGTGAGGTTGCCTAGAGAATTGTTATGGAATCATAGCACTGGATTTCATACTTGAGCAATTCTCTTAGACGATTAATTCAGACGATTGTTGAAATGATCCTATGTTCAAAGAACTTGTGTCAAAGGTGACACATTGTTTACAACAATGAAGAATGGAGAAGTATCATCCATTTGAGGATGATTGGAGGAGAATGGTGAAGTATCATCTATCTAAGGATGGTTGAAAAAGAATGAGGATTTGAAGAAGAAAATGCAATGATTCATGATTCCATGGGAACCATGCCAGATCTTACATGAAGAATAGAATCACATGATTTGCAGAATGATGGTTATAAAGACGAGAGCATGTGGAAGGGCATGACATTCTGAGGTAACCATGCATTTCGCATTATATTCTAAATCAGACGATGCATTGCTAGTATGTATATCACACATATCATGAGTTAGGAAAACTTGTGATGCAATCCTTATGAAGGAAAGGGGGAGAAATGATGATGCTAGTCATATAAAGTTTTTATTGAAATGAATGATGATGCTAGGAGATAGGGAAGTTTCAGTTCCCATTGCAACTCTGATGATGCTAAAGCTGATCTATCAAAGGATAAACATCATGATAGTGGGATTCGTGATAAGAGCAGAAGAATGGTTGTAGGAAGAAGTAAAGAGATAAAATGAAAAATCAATAGAAAATCAGGGGATGACAGAAAAGCATAGTTTGAGGTGGCGCTGTTTTCCAGTGTTTCCCAGATTTTAGGGCCTGAAAATTGGGAGATGAAGAAATGTTCTTGGCAATGGATGTTGCACGCAAGATTGAAGATGGTTTATATTTTCATGTGCAGGGAGTTATTCAAGGTCAGAACATTGAAAAATTAAAAAGGAATGGAGTGCACGGAAATTTAGGCATGTTGCGCGCAAAAATAAAGTGGTGTGCGCTATATATGCGTGCTGCGTGAAATAGCAGTGGGTTACGTGAAAAATTGGATCAGTGCATGAAATATTTGCGGGATGCGCGAAATATCAGCGGGATGCGTGAAGAAGAAAGTTGTGCGCGTAATATCAGTGTGTTGCGTGAAAAATGAAGTTTGCGCGAAATATTGGCATGGTGCGCGAAATAGAGGAATGATGTTTGCGCGAAAAATGTGGTTTGAGATCAAGAGCTAGAAAATTGGCAAAGGCATAAAATGCACGAAAGATTGGAGCAGTGCGCGAAATATGATGTCGTAGGAAAGACCGGGTTTGCGCGCAACATGGAACGCGGTACAGAATTTTGCGCGCAATTGGTGCTTCATTCTTAGAAGGATGAAAAATGGGAAATGCATGAGGTGCGCGAAATGTTGAATCAAGGCACGAAATATGAAGTTTCATAAAAGAGTTTTTACGTGCATGAAGGAGGTTTTACACGCAGATTAGTGTTTTGCACGTCGGGTCAAAAATGCCTATAAATATGAGTCAAACCCATCTCATTTTGTGAAACTCGACACATAGAAAAATCCCGAGATCTGACGTGCAGAAAAAATTGAAGTATAGAGTATTGCACGAATTGAGTAAGTGCTACGCGAAAAAGGAACTGCTACGTGAAATAGGATGTTCTGCGCAGAAAAAGAACAGTTGCGCGAAAAGGGTTTTTCGCGCCGAAAGGTGTTTTTACACCCAAGGCTTGAATTTTACGCGCAAGCCACCTAGAATGTTGCGTGAAAAATTTGAGGGTCTCGCGGGCATTCGATAGGTGCATAGAACTCTTGAAGAAGCCTTGCGAAGAATAAAGAATTGTGATCCATTCGGTTTCACAGAGAGAAGTTCAACCGCACTCACACGACTGGTGTTTAACACTATCGTCATGCATTGTTAATTGAAGAATAAGAAGATGTGAAACTGAATTCATATCTGCACCAAGGATGAAGTTAGTATACCAATACACTCCTGTGTTGGTATTGAGAATTGAAGAAAGAGATTAAGACACTATAATTATACTCTGTCAATGAGAAAGAAGAGAATAAGAAGAACAGAGTATTCCCAACAGAAGGGTGACAATTATTCAGGGCAGTTTAATTCTGATGATGCTGAGATGAGCTGGTCTTCATTGTTCTGATAATCACAAAGAGAGTTTGTGATTCCAGTAGATTGAAGCAGAAGCGATCTCAGTGTAGCTGGTTTTTTACTGAAGAAGAAGGGGGAGAAGATTGTGCAGCTTTCAGGTTTGCTGCAGATAAAGAAGTGGTTGTTTACCTACATGTTTCTAGGCAGGTAATAATTGAATAGAGGAAGAAAAAATTAGCACTGTGACATCCAATAGGTCTCAACAGGTGAAAGATTCTTTTGGTGTTGTAATCTCTTTTAATAGAGAGAAGACTGTCATTTGAGGCAGTATAAAGAACCAGCTAGAGGCTGCAAGAGACTATCTTCATAGGCAGTATAAAGAACCAGATAGAGGCTGCTGGAGATTGTCTTAATAGGTAGTATAAAAAAACAGCTAGAGGCTGCAAGTTAGACTAGACTTTCACCAGTCCAGGGAAGAGGATTGCTTCCCACCCTCCTCCAAAGTGTAGGGACTCACACTGTCTAGAGGATTGTTTTCATAGCCACTCCATTGTAACAACATTTTACATTATAATGGAGAATCCATGCACTGGTCATCCCCATGCATAGAATGGAAATAACTACTCTTATTGAGTATTGATCCTTGTAAAAATATCATGTGCATATCTTTACCGCTTTCTATTATTGCATGCGACATGGAAAAGAGAATAAGAGAATCAAGATCCTAACAGCTCTAGAGGTACAGGGATAAAAGTTGTAATTGGTTTAAAAAGTCCCCAACACTGATTCACCCCCCTCTCAGTGTTCGGTATATCCCAAACTGGTCCTTACAATTGGTATCAGAGGGAGGTTAACCTCTGTTGGATTCTCTAATGTGAAGTTATTCTCTTTTGAAAACTTGAGTTACGTTCCTGAGTTAACAATGAAGAGCAGTGTTGGTGATGATTTAGTTACCGTTGATCATAAGGCTATATCTACCAAGACCATGATGTATAGGAAAAAGAAAGAGAAGAGAATGTTGAAGAAGAATTCCCTATTATCTAATGAAGAGGAAGCATCTGGTTCTCCATATCTGGCTGACGTTGAAGGCACACCAGATTTGGAATGTAATGGGAAGGTTTCTCAAGTCGCCACCAAAATATGGACAACCTTCCTACCTCAACTGATCAAGAGGTATGTGTTAGTACATTTGGAAATTACCTTCATGATGAAAATTCTAGAACAAGTGGTGATGAACAATCTACAACATCTCAAGAAATATTATTTGATAGATTAAGAATTTTTCTACATGGTATTCCTGAAAAGAGTGCATCCCTGGTTTGTGGGGTATTTCAATGCATGCAAGAAAATATCACTCAGCTGGAAGAAGAAATTGATTTTTTGGAGAAAGGCTTACAAGAAAAAATTGTTGAATGTCTAAAGCTCTCCAGAAAGGATGGAGCCTTTTAAGCAACAAAGAGGGGATTTTAAGAAAGGTCTTCAAAGTGGCTCAATGATGTTGAAGAAAAGGAGAAAGTCAACAAGATTCTAGAAGAGAATATCCATGCTCTAAAAGATGAGCTAATAAGGGGCAATGAAGTCAAGAAGTTTTATTTGGAAGATAACCCCAAGAAGATCAATGAACTTGACTATTTGTTACAAAACAAAGTAAATATGCATGAAGATGACGTTGAAAGATTAAAGAAGTCTTGTGAAGAGAAGATGAATATTATTGAAAACCAGGAAGTCATCCTCAATATGAGATGTCTAGAATTGGAAGCTGAACTAACCAATCCTGAGAAGACACATATTGAGTCTCCACAAAATAAGGAAATAGTTGCTGTTGGTACTCAATGCTCACTAGAGGATTCTACTGTCAAAAGACCTCCAATATGTGATAAGAAGATCGTGGCTTCACTCATTGATCTATCATAAGAAGCTGAGAAAGTAAAGGTATCATCCATACCAACTTGTATTAATGTTTCTAAAATTGATCCTACAAAAAGTGCAGGTATGAAGAAAAATTCTAAACAAGTTTGGATGAAGAAAAGTGAGATGAAACCTATCACCATGGATATGGTGGATAGGGGAAAGAGTGTATAAGATAGACCCCCACTGAAATCACAACATACCAAGAAGAAGAAGACTCAACAAACGTATCAAGAATATGACAAGAAGTTAAGTTTTGTTGGTCAATGCTGGTGCTACAACAGGTTTGGTCATTGTGCAGTATATTTTTGGTACAATCACTTAAATTTAAAATTATAGAGAAAGCCCATCTCAAGGGGGATAAATTTAGAGAAGGAGAGGCAACATCCACAGATCCAGAAACATCTGTATACTGCAAACAGATTTGGAATGTTAGATAACATCTATGATGTATGCAATCGGAGTGGTCATATGAATGGTGCATGTTCATATAAGAAAATAAGACCACAGAAGCTGGGCAATAATGAAGAAGCATCCTTGGGAAGAAATCAGGTGAACAATGTGAAAAAAAAATTCTCCCAAGAATATTTCAATAAGGAATTTTGAGAAGACCTTGGATTCTAAATCCATGAATTTGAAGAGTGGTGCATCCAAAAGAACTACTAAGGAAGAAGCCACTCAGAAGAATCCATGTAAAAGATCCAATATTAATTCCTCATTCCCTAATGATATACTGGTGGTTTGGCCAGAATATTTGGAATGAATGAGAAAGATGGAAGATGAACAGGCTAAGAATTGTGGTAAAAACAAAAAGAAGATTCTGCACGAAGACAAAGATGTTCTGTGTGTGAGGTGCAACAAGGCTGGTCATACTGTTAGAAAGTGATTTGAATTTATTCCATCCCAACAAGAATTCCTGAAGAGGATGAAAGCTACACCGAGAGATTCTAGTGCTTGGAAAGCTCTTGAGGAAAGAAGATTCACACACAAACAGATAAAATAAGTATTGAGATCCAAACATCCACATTCAAAATTAAAGATCAAATGGGAAAGTGTGAGGAGTGGAGAAAATGGAGCTTCTTGGTTGAGAAAATAATCTCATCCATCCTGCTCACATTGATGAAGCATGGAGGATCCACCTTATTCCCTTAAATATTTGTGTATTGTATTTGTTCTGATTATACAGGGAATTGAAAGTGAAGCAAGATCTCAGGGGGAGAACCTGAGATTCAGTGACGAGAAGTGTTCCCTTGAGGGGAAGACACGTGAATAAGCTTCCAGAGTCATTATCTCAAAATGTATCAACTTCAGTTGGTACTAAATTCTACTACTCTGAAGGTTGTCTGAAGATCATGTCATTGGAAATGGTATGTTATTTCTAAATAACTCATCCTTGGTTACTCAAAATAAATATCATTCCACAAAGGGGGAGTAATGAAAATAATCAATGACATAAGAAGAGTGAAAGTTACCCAAGGACACTTATCCTGCCAATTTCACTTGAATGTTTTTGATCTTTTTGTTGTAGTGAGTGCAAGAATTTCAGGTTGATTATTTCTTATAACATTAAATATATTCGGCCTGGAATGAAAGTGGATTACCCTTGAACACAAGTGTATGAGTTCTCATTTTATGAGGTTTCATATTCAGTGGGTAATGGACAACTTTTTTGTCTAAATCAAATCCTCTTGTTTTCTACACCGAGCATTGCTCAAGTAGACATAGAGTGAAATGATTGATGGCACATTGCTTAAGTATGAAATGATACCCTCTCTTCCATGAACATTGTATTTATTGTCAATAAGGGGGAGAGAAATGAAATGAATGTTTAGGGGAGAGAAATAAGTAAAGGGGAGAGATAAGATTCTCATTTTGACATTGACACATTCATTTGAGGAGAAATTAAGGTATTGAAAAAAAATACAAAGGGGGAGATTGTTGGGACCACTTTTTGTATGAAGATTGTATTTGTTGTCAATAGTTTTCAATGCTGGTCAAAATGAAGAAAGATATGAAGAAGGACTAAAAAGTTTGTGGAGATTGGCCGAAGTGAGGTTACCTTGAGAATTGTTATGGAATCATAGCACTGGATTTCATACTTGAGCAATTATCTTAGACGATTAATTAATACGATTGTTGAACTGATCCTAAGTTCAAAGAACTTGTGTCAAAGGTGACACATTGTTTACAGCAATGAAAAATGGAGAAGTATTATCCATTTGAGGATGATTGGAGCAGAATGGTGAAGTATCATCTATCTAAGGATGGTTGATGAAGAATGAGGATTTGAAGAAGACAATGCAATGAATCTTGATTGCATGTGAACCATGCAAGATCTTACATGAAGAATAGAATCACATGATTTGCCGAATAATGGTTATAAAGATGAGAGCATGTGGAAGGGCTTGACATTCTAAGGTAGCCATGCATTTCACATTATATTCTAAATCAAACGATGCATTGCTGGTATGTATTTCACACATATCATGAGTTAGGATAACTTGTGATGCAAGCCTTATGAAGGAAAGGGGGAGAAATGATGATGCCAGTCATATAAAGATTTGATTGGGAGGAATGATGTTGCTGGGAGATAGGGAAGTTTCAGCTCCCATTGCAACTCTGAAGATGATAAAGCTGATCTATCAAAGGATAAACATCACGATAGTGGGATTCGTGATAAGAGCAGAAGAATGGTTATGGGAAGCAGTAAAGAGATAAAATTACAAAGCAATAGACAATCTGGGGATGGCAGAAAAGCACAATTTAAGGTGGCGCCGTTTTCCAGTGTTTCTCAGATTTTAGGGCCTGAAAATCGGGAGATGAAGAAATGTGCTTGGAAATGGATGTTGCGCGCAATATTGAAGATGGTTTATATTTTCACGTGCAAGGAGTTATTCATGGTCAGAACATTGAAAAATTACAAAGGAATGGAGGGTGTGGAAATTTAGGCATGTTGCGCGCAAAAATAAAGTGGTGCGCGCAATATATGCGGGTTGTGCGAAATAGCATCGGGTTGCGCGAAAAATTGGATCATTGCACGAAATATTTGCGGGATGCGCGAAATATCAGCGGGATGCGTGAAGAAGAACGTTGTGCGCGTAATATCATCATGCTGCGTGAAAAATGAAGTTTGCGTGAAATATTGGCATGGTCTGCGAAATAGAGTAATGAAGTTTCTGAGCAAAATGTGGTTCGAGATCAGAAGCTCGAAAATTGGCAAAGGCATAAAATGCATGAAAGATTGGGGCAGTGCACGAAATATGATGTCGCAGGAAACATTGGGTTTGCGCGCAACATGGAATGCGGTGCGGAATTTTGCGTGCAATTGGTACTTCATGCTTAGAAGGCTGAAAAATGGCAAAGGCATGAGGTGCGTGAAATATTGATGCATGGCATGAAATATGAAGTTGCATAAAAGAGTTTTTACACGCATGAAAGGGGTTTTACGTGAAGATTAGTGTTTTGTGCGTGGGGTCCGAAATGCCTATAAATATGAGGCTAACCCTTCTCATTTTGTGAGACTCAACACATAGAAAAATCCCGAGCTCTGAGGCGCTGAAAAAATTGAAGTATAGAGTATTTCACGAAAAGAAGAAGTGCTGCATGAAAAAGGAACTACTGCGTGAAATAGGAAGATCTGTGTGGAAAAAGAACAGTTGCGCGAAAAGGGTTTTTCACGCCGAAAGGTGTTTTTACGCACAAGGCTTGAATTTTACGTGCAAGCCACCTAGAAGGTTGAGTGAAAAATTTGAGGGTCCCGCGGGCATTCGATAGGTGAATAGAACTCTCGAAGAAGCTTTGCGAAGAAGAAGGAACTGTGAACCATTCGGTTTCACAAAGAGAAGTTGAAACGCACTCACGCGACTGGTGTTTAACACTATCGTATTGCATTGTGAATTGAATAATAAGAAGATGTGAAACTGAATTCATATCTGCACCAAGGAAGAAGTTTGTATACCAATATACTCTTATGTTGGTATTGAGAATTGAAGAAAGAGATTAAGACACTGTAATTATTCTGTGTCAAGTAGAAAGAAGAGAATAAGACGAACAGAGTATGCCCAACTAAAGGCTGACAATTATTCAGGGCAGTTTAATTCTGATGATGCTAAGATGAGCTGGTCTTCATTGTTCTGATAATCACAAAGGGAGTTTTTTATTCCAACAGATTGAAGGAGAAGCGATCTCAGTGTAGCTGGTTTTTCAATGAAGAAGAAGGGGGAGAAGATTGTGCATCTTTCAGGTTTGTTGTAGAGAAAGAAGTGGTTGTTTACCTAAATGCTGCTAGACAGGTAATAATTGAATAGAGGAAGAACAAAGTATCACTTTGTCATCCAATAGGTCTCAACAGGTTAAAGATTATTTTGGTGTTGAAAAATCATTTAACAGAGAAAAGACTGTGTTTAGAGGCAGTATAAAGAATGGGCTAGAGGCTGTAAGAGACTATCTTCATAGGCAGTATAAAGAAACAGCTAGAGTCTGCAAGTTGGACTAGGCTTTCACCTGTCCAAGGAAGAGGATTGTTTCCCTCCCCCCTCCAAAGTGTATGGACTCACACTGGCTAGAGGATTGTTTTCATAGCCACTCCATTGTAACAACAGTTTACATTATAATGGATAATCCATGCACTGGTCATCCCCATGCATGGCAAGGACATAGCTACTCTTATTGAGTAGTGAACCTTGTAAAAATATTGTTTTCATATCTTTACCGCTTTCTATTATTGCATGCCACAGGGAATAGAGAATAAGAGAATCAGGATCCTAACAGGTCTAGAGGTACATGGATAAAAGTTGTAATTGGTTTAAAAAGTCCCCAAAACTGATTCACCCCCCTCTCAGTGTTAGGTATAACCCAAACAGGTCCTTACAATAATTAGTTAAGTTGGTTACTTTTTATCACTTCTTGGTTAATTGCATTTTACTACTGCACACTGTTGTTACATATTTTCAAACAGTTGGGCACAAGCCTTTGGTGGGTGCCTACTGGGATTTATTTCTCACTCCCTATTTCGTTCATGTCTTCGGCCCAAACAGATTACATTTCTGCAGGTGTGGATAAGGGAAAGTGTCCCTATACTGGTACTTGGTTACTGGTGAGGAGTTGTGGAGGATGGGACCGGTCATATTCTCGCGATGCTACCAGCTGTTTTATTTTGTTTTTTTGTACTATGTATTGTACTGTACTGTATTGTTGTGTAACATGTGTTTGGCTGTTTTCATAGAACTGTAGACATGTTGCATCATTATCTATATAAGTGTTGGTTATCTTTTACTGCAGTTGTTTATTTTAAATGTGTATGGTTTACTCCTTCCGCTTTTGTTGTATGATTTTTATTTTATTCAGTTGCGCTAAACATTTACAAATAAGGGTATAGTTTCCCCACTATCAGACATGGGCCCTCACTGCTAGTCGGCAGCCTCTGGCATTTGGATAAAAATTCTTGAGGTCACGTGGAGAACCGAGTTTCGAGAACCTATTGAGTGGAACCTGGAATCGGGATGTTACAAAGTGGTATCAGAGGTTGGTTTTTTTCTTTGACTTACTATTTGGAGCCTTATTCTGTGATATGATGGGAACGGTAGTGGGTAATAAGCTGTGCTCGGGCATATCTAACTCATGTACAGGGAAATTCCAGTCTACCTCGTAGTTTTTCAACTTTTCTGATTTTTCAAATTTTACCGTTGATTTTATTTTCACCATTTTGTGACGCACATGTGATTGTGTTGTTTATATTTTATCCATGGGTTCTATTTACTTTCAACCTAATGAGATGAGGGTATTCCATATCATGCATCATTTAGGCATATGCTAGGAATCACATGCCATGCATAGTTCCATTCCACATTGGTGCATTAGAAACTACATGTTTTGTGGTAGTTGTCGTGTTAGAGAAGCATGCTGTTGTGATAGCTACTTGATAAATAACTATAATGTGATGGGGTATCTAGGTATGAGACTGTTGATAGAATAGACACCAAACATTGGTTTTTAGGAAGTATGGGCCCTCATTGACCAGAATTTTGTGGACCATTGACTGTGTATTTTGTTATAACACATATAAGATGCCAAACATTGATTCGTGCGGAGTATCAGCCCTCACAGATCAGAATTTGGAAGTAAGGTGTTTTTTCAGTATTTTCTAGGCTCCGAAGTAGTTTCAGAGGCTTACTATCTAGAAAACCCATGATACACACCGTGTAGTTCCTCGGACACACTCCATGTGTTCATCTGTTTGGGAAGAAAAGAATACTTTTTGAGTACACGCCGTGTAGTCTCATCCTGTGTCATAGACCGTGTGAGCGGGGACATGGGGAAGGGAAATGCTTTGGCGAACACTCCATGTAAAGGATGTACACGCCATGTTGTGTTGACCAAAAGTCTGCCCGTGTAACTAACAACACGGACTGAGGAGACCTTAAGACATACACGATGTGTCCACTTTGGAACAAGCCGTGTAGTTTGACCTGGGATCCGGCCATGTAACTAACAACCTGGGTCAGTGTAATCCTTTCATTTACACACCCTGTCCATATAGAACACACCGTGTAGTGTGAGCCGTGTATCCGGCCGTGTAACTAACGACACGGGTTGGTGGAGCTCGTCTAGTACACGCCGTGTTGTTTTGACTCCTGACAGACCATCTGGTTTTAGCCATGTGGCTTGGAAACGGGGTGGTGTACATGCCATGTGTGGGTGTAACACGCCGTGTAGTATTAAGCCGAGTGGTCATCCATGTCACAAACAATACGAGCAGTTGTAATTTTCACCATACAAGCCATGTAGTCAGTATACACGCCGTGTAGTTTTGTTCAACCGGATCCATGGGGCTTAGCTGTGTAGAAGGACCCAGGCAGGGGATGAGAATCCAAGTACACGCCGTGTAGTAAGTATACACGCTGTGTAGTATTGTTTTTTAAATCATAAAATTCCATATTCCTCCTATTCCCTTTAGGTGTATTCGTTTTCAGTCTTTAATAAACATGATCTAAGGTGTGCATTTGACCTTATAGATTCGTTCCACTAAGACGACCATGCATTGTTCGCCAGGAGAGCGGCGATGATTATACTCCATAGATGGTGGGACATGGGCTAACAGTGGTTCCTACAGAAGAGCCAGATACAGTTCTATCCATTATACCAGACATAGGCACAGAGACATAGTTCCGTGAGGTATTTATGTGGTTCATGCAGACCTTTTAAGGGAGCACTGTTCGCTGCCACATCTTTGGCTAATCTGACTCGTATATTCTAGCAGCATCATCTGCTGATGTTTTCTCGGGATCGTGGACCATCGGATGCAGAGTCTTGGCTGGGGTCTATGCAGACTATTTTCGAGCATCTTGAGATGCCTCTAGGGTGAAGGGTCAAGCTCGCGACGTATATGCTGCGTGATTCCGCCAAGAGGTGGTGGGATGTTACCACCCAGTCCGAGCATCGCAAAGACATGGCATGGGAAGATTTTCAGGCAGTATTCTTTGACTTCTTTTTTCTAGAGATGCTAAAGGTAGATAGAGCTCAAGAGTTCATGAATTTGTAGCAGGGAACTATTTTGCTGATGGATTATTCTGCTCATTTCACCGAGATTCTGTGTGTTGCACACGTTCTGGTAGGTGATCGGACATTGAGAGACAAACGCTTTGCGGATTGTCTTCGATATGACATTCAAGAACTTCTAAATGTTTTCAGGTTGCTTTCAGTACATGCTATTGTAAACCATGTGCTGATTACAGAGAGGAACCTGCAGGAAGCTAGTGGTATGGGCCAGGGTGGTTCAACATCAGTTTTTGGTACTATTTCTACTAACAAGTGTAAGAGACAGATGAAATTATCTCACGGTGGCATTACCAGCTGGATGAATGTTTCAGGTGGCCAGGTCATGTGCTACTAGTGTGGTAAGGAAGGGCACAAGAGACCTCAGTGTCCACGAGACCTAGTGGATTTCTGATCTTGCGGAAAGATGGGTCATATGCAGCGCTATTGCAGGGCGTTTCCACCAGTGGATAGTGAGAGGCGTTCGCTGCAGACTCCGCATGCGAGAGAAGAACTAGCATCTTCTTAGAAGTCGGGAAACTGTAATATGTCTGGGCGTGCAAGCAGGGATGGTGGTCATGGCCGTGGTAGCTAGACAATAGGATCTCAGAGGCAGCAGGGCGGGACAACTCAAGGTAGTCAGGCTATGTCATAGGGTCGTGACACAGTGCAGGACTATGTAGTGCAATAGACCCAGCAGGAGCAGGATCCCGGACCTTCTACTGTCATAGGTACTATTCTAGTAGCTTATGTCTTATCTTTAGTACTTTTCAATACAGTTGATACTCAATGTTTCATATCTGTGCATGTTGTGGAGAGCCTTAGGCTATGTGTTTCTTCTCCTTCTGCTGTTAATACACTAGACACTCTGTTGGGAACTAGAACGTCTGGTGTGCATTAGTGCATGGAGTTCCCCCTTGAGGGTGGTGGGTGTAACTTTTGATGGGACCTCTATGTATTAGAGATGAAAGCATATGATGTTATTCTTGGGATGGACTGGCTGGTTCACTCTCGAGCATTTATGGATTGCTATCATTGCAGGGTGAGTTTCACGTCACTATAGGGTGGAGAGTTTCTATACAAGGGTGAGTGGGATGTTCAGGAGAGTCGGGATAGACCAAAGCATCTTGGACGAGGTGGAGTCACAGCCTAGATTGCGAGTTTATATCTAGATGATCAAGGGCCTTGTCAGAAGGATTTCCCTCCAGTGGTTTATTGTTTCAAGGATGGTTTCTCGGACGACTTTTCAGGTCTACCTATGGAGTGAGAGGTGGATTTACTTATAGAGCATGTTCTAGGAGAAGCACCAGTGTCCATTCCTCCTTATAGGATGGCTACTCCAGAGTTGCAGGAGCTCAAGAGGCAGTTAGAGGAGTTAAAGTTAAAGGGATTTATCCGACCCAGTATTTCTCCTTGGGGTTCACCTATCCTATTTTCTAAGAAGGTGGACGATACAGTCAGACTCTGTGTGGATTATCAGAAGATAAACCAGTTGATGGTTAAGAACCGATATCCCTTGCCGAGGATTGATGATATTTTTGATCGTCTAATTGGGGAACGAGTGTTCTATAAGATTGACTTGAGATCTAGGTATCATTAGTTGCACATGAGACCATCGGATATACCACTTACAGCTTTTCAGAGCAGATATGATCTGTATGAGTACTTGGTTATGCAATTTGGACTCACGAATGCACCAGATGTTTTCATGGGTTGGATGAAATGTGTTTTCCATCCTTACCCGGATTATTTTGTGGTAGTATTGAATGATGATATGTTGGTGTACTATCACACTCGACACGACCATGACACCCATCTTGAGATCATATTGATTCGACTAAGAGAGCACTAGCTATATGCCAAGCTCTCAAAGTGCCACTTTTGGATGGACCAGATTTACTTCCAGGGTCATATCATCTTAAATGCAGGAATTACATGTAACGCCCCGACCCCAGCTACCCAGAGTCGGTGCATTAATTACATAACATTGGCATGATCACGAGAAAGATCAAGTCTCGAAAGACCGATTAGTTTAGTAGCCTTGGAATAACTATATACATCCATAAATTTTTACATTACATCATAAAAAAAACATCTTGTCTTCATATCCCCTCATACTATCCCTGCAGGTCATTCATAAATTACTTCTTCATAATCCTGGGAAAAAAAAATAATACATTGAAAGGGGTGAGCTCGGATGCTCAGTAAGGATAACATTATAGCAGAAGCTTTCATAAATGAGCATAAACACTTAAGGCAATTTATAACTAAAACAAAAGCCTTTTAAACTTGAACTTCAGCATAAAATGGCAAAGGTAAAATGAAATAATGCCATTTACTTACTCACATGGATATTCTACTAGTCGAATGATCACATGCAATATCAATAACCACTTTCATAATGATGGAATGCATAATGCCAGACTATCATAACCACATAGCCAAGGCCTCGTGTCAAGACTACAAATAAGATTTTGCCAAGGCCTTGTGCCAAGACACTAGTTTGTCTCATGAGACCTACCGATGCATCGAGGAGCTATAGTGGGCTCCACCCGTCACTTATTAAGTCCAATGCATTCCCATATGAAAAGGTTTAAACATAACATAAACATTCGTATTAAACTAGCATACGAAATGTCAATACTTTCACCACAAACCATGAATGGTATAAAAATAGCACATCCACAGTCAAACATAATTCATTCGATACAATATGGAAGATTGTATTGTATCACATTAACCTCAATCAATAATAATGAAGGATGTTGACATAGATGAAAATAATCATCAAAACTATTTGAGAGAAATATCCCCCTTTTCTTGAAAACATTTAAAAGTCACACTATTTGTCAAGAAGCCATTTAAAAGTATATTTTTGAATCAAAGTGTCCCATACCACTTTGAAACTTTTAAAAGGAGTTTTAATTTTAAAACTTTAATGTCCATATAAATAAATCCTTAAAACCATTTTTAAAATATGGACATTAATGAGAATGATTTAGAAGAATAATTCTTTAAAACATTTTAAAATGGTATTTTGGTTAGAGTTTCTAACCAAAAGAGAGACACTTGAATACAAATAATTGAGGTAATCAAAACATTTTAATATCATGCGAATAAAGGAATTCATGATATACTATGTCAAAGTACATTATATACACCACATAGAAGTGATTTGGTGTATATCATCAAAGAAGTCTCAATGGAATGTAAATTGAGATGAAATTTCTCAAAAGGTTGTATCCTTAGGTTAAGGATAAATCAATGACATAATTATGTGTGACAAATATAAATACACTAAATATGATTGGATATTCAGTGTAAAACAATCAAAGGACATTCACACATATTCTTGTAAAAAACAATACCAACGAATTGGATGTTTAACTCAACAAATGGAGAATGAGTTAAAATTACTCTTATCAAATTCATATCAATGACTTGAGAATTACCAATGGAGTGATTATGTGTATCAAACATCTATCCACAGGAAGGGGAGTGGAAATTATGACATAATCAAATGAATAGTGATTCCACACATAATCTTGGGGTAATATAATCAATGAAATATGTGTAAAGCCAAATGAGTGGAAATTGAAATCTCAAATTCCTTTATCGATTAGGTAACTTACGAAACATACACCCATGAAAGAAGTATCATACCATGATGATGTAAATACCCATAAATTAAAGTATATTACACAATGAATACGATCATGGGCAGTACACATACACCACATGCAATAATTAAGTGGTGATCAATGGAATTCTCACAGAATTAAAAGTGAGATAAGAAAACCCTTACATTGTACTTTTTCCTTGGTCGATGGTAGGTTTACCTCCTGTATAATGGTGAAATAATTTTTATTTAATAATAAAAGAATCATTTACTTTAATATGATATCATATATGATCTTTTATCATTGATTTGTTAATAATATTTTAGAATTATCGTCATTTCGGGTGTTAACGGGTTCATTTTACTTTATATTCTTTGTTATGTGAGACATATTCGTTATTAATGGGATGTATATTATTCATATCCAGAATGGTATCAAGTTCTTAAACGTCATTTTTAAATCATCAAATTATACGATGGAGAATGAATCTCATTGCGTTCGTGGAGACGGTAGTCCGTACGTACGCACGAACGCTACTTCCATTTAATTTTTATTTTAAAAGAATCGAATCCAAATTATACATAGGTATATTACTATTCCAGTATAATATAATATTTTATATATGTTACTTAAGTTCATTTACACCATCCTTTATACGTTCCATGTGTGGTATGAACGAGTCATATCATTTTAAGGGGGCGGTAGTCCGCACTTCCTCAAATGAAATTATCGTATGTATATACAACATGAAACGAATAATGGTATGAAATAAAATGGAATTACAGAAGCTTATATATAAAATATATATCATTAATATCATATTTAATTACAGTGCCATCCTAATGGCCACCATGAGAGGCGGTAAGATGTATTTGAACAATCATCGTTTCGTGAGGCGTTAGTTTGCCATCCACAGAAACATTATGTTCATCATCCATTAGATGGAGTTGTGTGAATGTGTAGTTTGAATCCTTCTTATAACAACATCCTAGTATATTGAGGATACTGGTGTTGTTATAAAATAAAGGAAATAAAAAGATTTTGGGGGTTGGAGAAGCAAAATAAATGAAAATACTTTAAGAGAAATTGTTACCTTTAATTTAGGTAACTCACTTTGGTTGGAACCAAAGGACTTCTTGAAATGCTTTCTGCCTAAGGGGAAGCTTCAAGGAGGAGGAGAGGGATGTGGGGAGCTTAGTTGGGCAGTGTTTGGACGAGCCAAGTGGCTTGAGAGGTGTGAGGAAATGAGAAGGAGGAGTGCCCTTTTATAAGAGGGGTGAGGGGCACCTTTGGAAAAGCTAGAAATATTAATTTATAATAAATTCATATTCGGTTTCCAAAGGCTCCAAAGTTGACTATTCAAAGGATGAGGTGGGGATAGGTCGAAAACAACTCATCCAATAGAATTTAGACAGGTTTGGGTACTTATATTAACCATATCATTAAGTATTAACTCTAAGTTAATTAGTTTCACTTTTACAATGTCTCTTTGTATTTTTATATAATATGGTTAATAAACTTACTATATACATCCAAGAGACCCCCAAGTGGTCCATTAATGATTAACCTATCATAATATAAGTCTCTTGGACGAACCTTAGATTTTTAGGAATTTAATATCAATTAATAATATAATATTTGTTCTAAGAACTCTTTTATGTCAATTTTGACACTATTCAATAGTTGATTTTTGTGAAACTCATAACAGATTGATTACTTCGAAAAAGGTCAATTAAATCAATCCTAATATATCATATTATCCTATAAAATTAGTTTAATTCATTAAAAGTTTCATATTATATTTATTTGGGTGTTTATAATATCAATTATTTTAATTTTTCACTATTATAGTAATTACTGCATCATCATTGTGTCATAAATAAAATAAATTATTTAATGTCTAAAAATTATAAATAAAATATCATTATGTAGAAAATCTTTTTATCTTTCTAATGAATATTTATAATCTAAAATAAAACATATATAACCCTATGTAACAATTGTTGTTCTAAAAGATATATGCTTGTGTCATTTTTGTATTCATTTTAACTAAATTAAAATAAAGTGTCATTATCACTTACAAGTGGATCCATGGGGTCCCAAAATAGACCCAAAGATTCCCATGGTCGACCATGTATCAACCAATAGGGTTAAGACACGTTTTAGGGTAATTTAGTATTATTATAATATTATTTTTTAACCCTTATTTACCGGATTTACCCTTAACCATGGTAAATAAAATATTTACCGCAGTAATTATTCAAAATGTCTAAAAATAAAAGTTACCTATTTACACAATTTTAACATCCTGATTCCAAATATGGAATCCATTTTCCTAAATTCAAAACACAGAAGTGGCAGAAATTAATTTAAAATTAAATCCCGCTGTCAAAACAAAAAGCGTGTTTTTAAGAGATAATAACTATCAAAAGATTGACACTCGTTTATGTTCGGTTTAATTGTAAAATTATGTCCAATGACCAACATTATATTAAATGGTAAAAATATATTCTAAATATACTTTAAAACCACTCAAATTCATAATTTATCACTATTAATTATTTTGATTAAAAAAGTTGTTTTTAATTAAAATTTAGTAATTTTCACTATTCATCAAAATATAAAAGTTATCCGAAAAGTACCAAAATTTCACCCTAGGATAATTTCGATATTCCGAATCCAAAAATGAAGTCCATTTTTTAATATAAAATATATATAATTTCAAAAATTAGGTATTACTATTCATAACAGCTAGTTTGATTGGTTGTGGTGTGTGTTAAAACTCAAGGTTGCGTACAACACACGCTACTGTATTATTCAAAGAAAGCGTACCGTGGAAGCTTGGGATGTTTCATTTTAAATTTTTGATGTCCACATTTAGTCAAAAAGTTTAAAATATATTATTTAAAAAGGGTTCACTATTAAAGTTGATAAAAGTGCAATACTGAAAATGAATTTGTTCTTGCATTATATCTAAGAAACTCATAATATGGATTCTAAAATTATAAGGATTATATAAACATTAAAATTTATCTAATACTATTCATAACCTCTTTTGAACGGATTGTTTGGTAAGTCATGGTGTGCTTGAACATGGTGTTGCATGTAGTGAAAGTTATTGAATTATTTTGAAGAAATAACACACTATGAAATCTTGGGGTGTTACATTACAGTATACCCAGAGAAGGTGAGAGCAGTAGTTTACACAGAGCAGCCTAAGAATGTGTTTGAGATACAGAGTTTCTTAGGGATGGCTGGTTATTACAGACATTTTATCCAGGACTTCACCCGCTTAACAGCGCCGTGGATGGGTCTGACTAAGAAGAGTGTGAATTTTGTTTGGTCGGAATATTGCGAGACACCCTTTCGGGACCTGATGGTAAGGTTGACATCAGCACCAGTCCTGATACTTCCAGAGCAAGGGAAGAGCTATACAGTTTACTGTTATGCATCAGGTATTGGACTGGGAGCAGTGTTGATGCAGGGAGATTGAGTAGTTACGTACGTGTCTCAGCAGTTGAGGCCACATGAAATGAATTACCCGACGTATGAACTTGAGTTGGATGCATTTTTACATGCATTACGCTGTTGGAGACATTATCTATTGGGAGAGGATTTTGTGGTTTTCACTGACCAGAAAAGTCTCAAGTATATCTTTACTCAGCGTGACTTGAATTGGAGGCAGCGAAGGTGGGTCCAATACCTTCAGTCCATCGATTATGAGCTTTCCTATACACCTGGTAAGGGTAATGCAGTTGCTGATGCACTGAGCATGAAGAATCAGACACATGAGGTTCATGAGGCTAGTGGTGAATGGTAGCTTATGGATTTGTTCTCTGAGATGCATTTGGAGGTGCCTGACAATCATGGGAAAACCTATCTTTTATCTTTAGCTGTTACTTCTACCCTCCTGGATAGAGTGAGGATGAGACAACTATTTGATTCAGAAGGCCAAGTTCTACGAGAGTCAGTGGCCAGTGAGGACCCTTCTTCTGGGTGGACGATAGAAGATGATAAGGTACTACGTTTCCATGGATGAGTGTGGGTTCTCAGGAATAGATGTGAGGAGGTGATGCGGAAGTTTCATGCTACAACTTGGGCAGTTCATCCCTGAGTTACCAAAATGTACTGTGACTTGAGACGTCAGTATTGGTGGCCATGTATGAAGAGAGATGCAGCCAGTTTTGTTACGAGATGTTCCACCTATCATTAGGTGAAGGCAGAGCATCAGATACCAGCTGGATTGTTACAATAGTTACCCATTTTTGAGTGAAAATGGGATGATATCGTGATGGATTTCGTGACTGGGTTGCGAAGGTCACCTTGATGTAATGTTGTCGCGTGGGTTGTTGTGGACAGAATCACGAAGGTATCTCACCTTTTTCCGATCAAGGAGACCTTCGGTGTTGACGAACTCACGAAGTTGTATATCCGAGAGATCGTATGTCTTCAGGGTGTCCCTCGTTCTATCGTTTCAGATAGGGATACCCATTTTACGTCTCGCTTCTGGAAGTGTTTTTAGAGGGCCCTGGGTATACAAGTTCTTCTAGGAACAACTTACCACCCTCAAACCGATGGCCAATCAGAGCGTATGATATAGGTGCTTGTGGACATGCTGCGTGCATGCGTCCTAGACATTGGGGGATCTTGGGAGAGTCATATACCCCTAGTCGAGTTTTCCAATAATAATATATTCTAGGAAACTATTGATATGGCACCTTATGAGGATACATATGGTAGGCCATGCCGATCACCTTTATGCTGGTTAGAGGTAGGTGAGGTAGCTTTACTGGGACCACGTCTTGTGCAGGAGACTTCTAAGTAGGTCTAGTTGATTTAGAAGAGGATGGCTACTGCACAGTCTCATCATAAATCTTTTACTGATCGCCGCAGACGTCCTTTGGAGTTCGTAGTCGGGGATCATGTTTTCTTGTTTGTTTCGCCGAGGTTCGGACACAGGCTGATCAGGGGATAGGGTAAACTATCACCGAGGTATGTGGGGCCATTTGAGATTCTAGAGAGAGTCGGGCTGGTTGCCAATCGGTTGCAGTTACCGTAGATGTACTGAGACATGCACAGTGTCTCCCATGTGTCTCATTTGTGCCGCTATCATTCAGAACTGTCTCACATCTTTCAGCCTGAGGAAGTTGAGCTTTAGGTCGATGAATCTTTTGGGGAGAATCTGATTCGTATCGTCGATAAGAGCACGTAGGTTCTCTGAGGCCGGTCAGCTCCTCTCGTACGGGTGCTATGGCAGCATGGCCGAGTGTAAGAAGAAACCTGGGAGCGGGAGGCCGATGTACGTGCTTAGTGGCCAGATCTGTTCTGAGCTGTATCTTCCCTACCCTTAGAAGGTCAATTCGGGGAGAAATTTCATTAAGGGGGGATGTTTGTAAGAACCTAGAACTTATTCTTGAGGCACCAGTTTCTTCCTTTCTCTTTTCCTTACGTGTTTTTGAAAAAATAAGGAAAATGGGGAAAAATCCCATGTTTTGGAAGTACACACCATGTACGTTTCCACACGTCGTGTACTTTGGAAGTGTGGGATATGTACACATGGTGTGTATCCATGTCGGTGACAAAGGGTGTAAAAACTGACTACACGCCAAGTAGTGATCCTTTACATGCGATGTAGTCAGTCGGCAGGCAAATAGTAAGGCGGTGGCCAGCTGGGCAACAGTACACCCCGTGTACTCATGAAGACACATCGTGTAGACATGTTGACAGATGAAGAATTCCAAACTGGTGAGAAGCCGCCGAAGGAACAGCTAAATAAAAAAGTAAACATCGTGTAGTCAATAGTACATGCCTTGTAGTTTGTTTTTTCACCTAAAATTGGCAGTAGCCTACCCTGTTCACAGGGAAGGGTTATAATAGGAGGAATAAGTTGGGACGGGATGTCGGACCTTCGAGGATCTCCAGATCGAGCATAGGGAATCCTTTTCTGCCTCTGAAAATCAAGTTGGAACCGCACGAGTAAGCACTCCACTATCCTTAAGTCGTTCTTGCCAATTCTTCCTATATGGGATGTTATTAGAGTTTGAGTGCGGGTTTCGTTCACCTCTAATCTATGATGTTCTTGGACATTTCAGATGGAGTTTTTCGGGTATACAGTTCATTGGTGTTTAAGGTAGGTGTCTTGGTGATTAATTTCCAACTGTTGTGCATTTTTGTGAATTGTTGTGCCACGAACCAATGTTTGGGAGTCTTTTGGCCAAGTCATTTGCTGTTTTAAATACATGGAATTGTATAGGTAATTAAATATGATAATAAACTCCTATTTGGCATCGCTGCTTGGATCCAGGACCACCCCGGGGGTGCGTTCTTCTATTTAGCCATTTGGCCTGGATACCCGAGGGTATGCCATTGTAATAATATAGTCGAATTTCCTTGAGAGGAATTTTATGTGAATTTCTTATTTACATGTTGAGCATGGCCCGGTTACTTTTTCCTGAGGGAAATGTTTTAGTATAGCTTAAGGGAATGTCTATATTATCCTGAGGGAAATGTTCATTAATCCTGAGGGAAACTTCTTTCATGCATGTTGGAAATAGACTCTTTGCCCGGGGGCGACACTTTGTATGCATGAGGGAAATATCTGTTACGCCTGAGGGAAATTACCTACGGGTTGGATTCTGATTACCTGAGGGTAAGTTTTTGTGTGTCTGAGGACACTGAATGGTAACTTAGAAACTCTCTATGGTGATTTATATATATTAAATGGTTAAATGAATATTAAAATGGAAATATAACTATTTAAGTTAGTTTCTTTTTAGTACTACTTAGTTTATTGCATATTACTACTGCACACTGTTGTTACATATTTTCACAAAGTTGGGAATGCGCCTTTGGTGGGTGCCTACTGAGATATATTTCTCACACCCTGTTTGGGTCATGTCTTCAGACCAAACAAATTACATTTCTGCAGGTGTGGATAAGGGAGAGGGTCCCTATACAGGTACTTGATTTCTACTGAGGAGTAGTGGATCATGGGACCCGGCTTAGGCTCGCGATGATACCAGCTATTTTTTTTGTTTTGTTGTACTCTGTATTGTATTGTACTGTATTGTTGTGTAACATGTTCAAGCTGTTTTCTTAGAACATGAGACATGTTGCATCATTATCTATATAAGTGTTGGTTGTCTTTTACTGCAGTTGTTTATTTTAAATGTGTATGGTTTATTGCTTTCGCTGTTGTTGGATAATTTTTATTTTATTCCACTGCACTGCACTTTGACAAATGAGGGCATACATTCCCCATTATCAGATCTGGGCCCTCACTACTAGTTATCAGCCAATGGCGTTTGGGGAAATGCGCTTGAGGTCACATGGAGAACCGGGTTCGGGGCACCTATTGAGGGGCACCCAGAATCATAACGTTACAAATTACATGTCTATAGTAGCTATTAGGAATTGGAAAAAATTTGTCAGAAACAAAACCACTTTTTATTATATACATAACGTTGAATTTTCGTGGAAAATGATAATCATTTATTTACTATAACATATTATTTTATCCTTTACAAAGTAATATCTTAAGTGTCATCCAAAATTTTATTTATTCTTAATATTAAAAAATAACAAAACATTGATATGATACCAACAGAGGTAACTAGAGAATAAAATTCACAAAAATTGCATCAATTCAGATGAAAATTTAATACATTTTATAATATAAATATACCTTACATTATAAATGTTTATTTTATTTTGATACAATTTATATATCATATTATATCATGAATATCTTCATCATCTCCCTTGAAATTATTATCACATAGGACCATTCAATGTGATACTCTACATAAAACCCTTCTTGATAACATGGGGTTAGGAAACATATGAAATGGGGAGCTCAAATGACTGGTAATAGTAAATATGGGTGACATTATTTAATGAAAACATTAAAAAATAACATGAGCCTTATGTCATGAGAATATACGATTAATATTTGTAAAATTGTTCCTAATAATATAATTATTATAATCCTTTTATAAGTCAATGATAGTTCATATGACATGAATCATACAAAAATAAAATATCATGATCATTGAGACCATATCATAAGTATTAAAATATATCATATAGAGTATCCTAGAAATCAGAATAATCATAAATATAGAAATAATTTTCCAAGGCTATCTACTAATACATTAATCACATATTGGTCAAGGGAAAGCCACCCTTGTATTCTATTTTTCCTTGAGATGACCTACTGTGTACCCTCATTTTGGTTAGGGATAACCTCTTAGGTAACCTTTTTTGTCATAAAAATTACTCATTACATAGTTAAATTGAGGTGTATAATGGACCCACCAATTAAATAGTAAAAACACATTAATATGTATTCTACAAGATCATGAAAGCATTTATCATTCCTTCATATATTATACCAGGGAAATGAAAATATGTTTCATGATTTTTTCATTATATAAATTAGTAACCATAAAAAATTATGAATATGGATGGTATCATTTCATCATATACCTTGTGTAGGAAAATTGATATCAATATATGTGATAAAAGATAAAAATACCATTAAATGCTCACTAGAATATTCCATGAGGGAAATACACAATCCATTTTAAATTTACTTATTTAAATATAAAATTTACGTAATATTAGGGAATAATAATTTTAATTTAACCATAAAAACCTATAAGATAATCTTCACGGATTGTAATATTAATTATAATGGGTATAATATTTCTTGTGTTAAATGTTAAAAAATATTTTGTTTACACCTTTAGTAAAAAGTACCTCACTCAAAAAATAGAATACTATTTTTAAACATTTTTATAGAAAGTAAAACATGGGTAACACCGAATTTAATCAATCATTATGTAATAGTAAAAAATTTCTAAAAACATTTTAATGAAAATTTAGATGAGAAAGAAAAATATTCAGAAATTTGAAAGCTTAAATGAGTTATATTTATATTTTTTTTTCGATAAACCTTCCTTTTAAGGGTTGAGGGGAAACCCTTGACAATCCCATGGGCCCATGGAACATGTATCATACATGAACAGAATTCCTAGAGTCATAATTCAAAACCCTGACCCTAATCGCTCATGACATGACTACTTGAAACAGCCCCTACCCAACATCGATATCATTGATGGTTCATAGATCCTCAACTCACATAGATTCCTGGATAGAATTTCCTCATGTAAAGGTTCATGGTGCCTCTTATCAATGGTTGTTTCCATACGCTCTCATCTATCCCCTATGGTTAGCTCTTCTATAGTGGTTTCTACTTGCTCAAAATTCTCTTCCTGGTCTGCTCATGTTTGGGTTGTTTTGGTTGTTTCATTGGCTCTATGGACTAACAGCATGATGTACCAAATTCTATTGGTGTCTTCAAATCCATATAGACCAAAGTTTATACGTGTCCCAAAATCCATGTAGCCTGAAGACCATTGGTGTCCCGAAGGCCCTGAGAACCGTAGTCCCAACCGCTACCCCTGAAGGCCCAAGTCAGATGAATAGTTTTTATTACTATAGTTTTACAAAGTACCTTCTACATTACTACCATATAAATACTACAATAATCCAAAAAATTATCCCCAGTTGTATATGATCATAGGACTTTTGGATTCTACATACGTGCCTCCACCACTCCGGTATGGGCTCATTTGCAAAAATGTTCCTTGTTGAATTGAGAAACAAAGTCAGTGTTACTTGAAAATTATATTATCAATTTTCATTGAATGGATAGGGTAAAAATAAAGGTAATGACATAATATAAATAATAACTATATAGGATGAAAATAAATGATATTTATCACCTACAGTTCATATAATATCCTGATAAAATATTTATATATAATAATCTTAGTAAAAAGTGACACTATAACATTAAAGCCTTTTTTCTATGATAATATTGGAATAATATCCCACATGAAATAAGTAACATAAAATGAAACATTAAGTTTAATTAATATTAAATATACATTCCACAACATATCTAATAGGTGGTATATACACCACATTAAGGAAACAACTAATAAATATATCACATTTTTCACAGAAATAAAAGATAGACGGGAATAGGCCACCCAAATTCTGATTTTAATCATAATTGTTTTTAACAACTTGTATAAAAAATTAAAATTTTTTAAACATTTATGAATGAAATAATATTCTAACCTATAATATAATACATGGCTTACTTATATCATCCTTCCACATCTTCATTAACAATATTTCATTATCATTGTTATTATGTGTGTTAACTGCTTTGTTTTTCATGTATGTTTTGATTTTGTTGGTAAAATCCTTTAATCAAGATCAACTAGAGATAATATCCATGATTTTAAAAATTATATATATATATATATAATATTTATTATATAAATGTTAATATCTTCTAATAATATAAAGAGACAGAAAAAATAATTACACCATTCAAGATGATTTTAGTTCATACGTACATTTAAAATATATATTAATTTTCTAAAAAGAATATAATAAAATATAAATATAAATGATATTTTATCAATAAATAATAATAAATATATTATATATTCATCTATTCTATAATTAATTACAATCATGTGAGATGTTGTTAAAAAAGAATCACAATTCATCATGGAGGATGTAGTCTACACGTACAGAAGGGAAATTCATTCATTTATCATTTGATGAAAGGGAGGTGGAAAATGTTTTTACACTAATAATAATAAAATCATAGTATATTAATGATACTGGAATAATTAATTTTTGACATATACAAATAATTTAGAGGATCTGGGTTATGAATTAAATTTTGGAAATATTTGTAAAGATGATTTCCTCTTCATTGAGAGAACTAATTTATCATACCTATTAATAATTAATTGGATGGTCCTTGATAAAAAAAAATCTCATGAATAGTGTTAAAGTACATAGGATCATGATTGAGTTGGAATTTTCCATGATTTTGGACTCAACATTAAAATTTATTCAAAAACTGTTTTATTTCATTTTTTGTATGGATATTATAATTAATTTATAATAATTTTATAAATTTAATTTCATAAAATGGAAATAATTTTTTAAATATTATTATTAAAATTATATTATGGTTAATTTTTGTAAATTATTTTGAAAAATCTGATGTTAGGATGATTAGTAAAAATAAAACTTTTTAATGAAATCTGTCATTTGTTTTCATGTATTTTAAAATTTCCATTTTTATTTGTATTTATCTAAAAAAAATTATTAATTTATTTTGGTTAAAAATATTTAAATTTATATCATTTGGATTAATATTATACATGATCTTGGTATTAAAACATTATTACATAACAAATAAATTATTACAAAAACTATTTTTCATCTCATCTTGTGGGGGTATTAAAAAATGATCTTTATCCACTAAATGAAATTCAATCATGTAAAATGTATTCCATATTTATTATAGTATTTAATTTTATAATTTAATATGTTTAACATAATTTTTTTCATTATTAATAGTAAACATGGTAATGATTTGTCAGTACAGTAAAAGAGGTTAATCTATGTTAAAAAAAGGGCAAAAGAATTAAAATATATCTGATACATGACTTTGTAATATTTTATGAGTTTTTTTCTACTCAAATTGTTTTAATCAGTTAACTAATGTAATATAGGACAATATTTTTTAATTGAGAACCCAATATATATTTTGGAGAAGAATAGTTATTTTTTGTTCGAATAGGAAAAATAATTTTAAGTATTTTCATTTGATATAATTTTTGAATATGCCACTTCTGTTATTATTGATAAAAATTTTAAAAAACCATTTTGTTATTAATTGACCAAAAAACCATTTAAACCAAATTATAACAATATTTCCAGGTGAATTGTTTTACTCTAAAAATTGGTATTTTCATGAAGACTATTTTTCCTATGTTTTATATTCATATATTAATAGTACATTCTTCCACCATTTGAAAATGAATGTAATAAAATTGATTGAAAATTTAGAAACAAAATTTCAATGAAATGGCCCCTTTTTATTTTCTTTATATAAATAAGTTTTCATTATAAAAAAAGTTATGTTTTCATAGTTAAGGATTAAATGGGTTTAATGTAGTTTAACATAGAGATCAGTCTTAAAACATATCCCAAACTTTTCCATATTTGGTAATATGAGTTTATCTAGACCATATCGCACTATATATTCTAATATAGTCTTCCTTTGTTCAACTTTACTAGATAATGTTGTATATATTATTTAATACTTTATGTAATTCCATGTTTCTTTTTTCATCACTTTTCAAATGGAACCACCTCTTATACTGTATTAATAATTAATGGATCATATATCTCAAACTTTACTTGACATAATACATTCCATAATTCCATCCCTTCTTCCTATATCCAATTTTATTCTCCGAATACCAATATTTCATGTTTCTATGGTGTAAGGAAAAGAAGATATCTCAATGATGATGTATAACTCTTAACCGAGTAATTTCAATTTTTATTTCGCCTTCTAGTTCTCCTAAATATATTATACCCATATAAAATTAATGACAATGGTATCATAAAAATATTAATATTTTATTATTATTATGTTATAAATATTTTTAATTTCTTATTTTTATTTTGGAAAGTGAAAACATTGCTTTTGTGTACGACTTATTATCTCCATGTAGCAATGTAACTGAATTTCCATCACCATTTAATATTGAAGGTTATAATCAAGATACTCATGAATATATTTGATATTCTTGACATTATTATAGTTCATTATACTTACCATATCAATTAACTTTTTACCTTTTAACTTTTTTAAAAATGTTAACGTCTCTTGTGCTTACGTGTAGACCACCAACTCCATGAAGAAATGAGATCCATTTTTATGCATAATTGATATATTATTAAAAATATGTATAAAATTTATATTTGATATATTTATATAATCATTAATATTAAAATTATGATAGATTCAATAAAAATGTTCAGGGAAAGAAATCGGCAACCCAAAACTTCAATTTGATGAAAAAAGTTAACACTAGGTAATAATTTTTTTGCTATGAATTATTAATAAATTGGAATTGAAATTTAATATATGGATCATATATAATATTATATGTTTGTAAATTTTTTATTATATAATTTTAATAAATCTATATTTATTATACTAGGGTATAAAATAACATACATGTAAATTCAAACATAATTTAAGTCATTACTTTTACAATCTCTTTTTATTTGATGATTGTTTATGTTTAGGAATAATTTGGAAAAATTGTATTTAACATAATAAATTTTCTTATCATCTAGTAGTTATTTTTCGTTAAAAGATTATTTTATATTTATTCTCAGGTTGGTTTAAAAATTAACAAGTATATTAAATGTAAAAAACATTATTCAAAAAATATTGTTTGGATGATTTATTTCCAACCATTTACATATGTGTCCATATTTTCCATAAAATGTTATCAATAAATTTTTTATATTTACTAAATATTTTTATTCAAATAATTATTACCCCTGATTTTCTTTCTATAAAATGTTTTAGAATAAATTTTCATATAATTTTCTAATTGAATTACTATTTACCAAATGAGTAATCAAAATACTTGTTTTAACATACACTACACATATGAATTTTTCATCCTTCATGACTATAATTTTATAGGAAGATTTATTTTAACATATATTTGTTTATTATAAATGAATGTTTATCCTATTTTTTGAGATATTTTTTATTTCAAATAAGGGGTTTTGAAGTGAAAATAGAATTTTCATCAAGAAATCATCCAGTGATCATTTAATGGTATTTTCTTCTATGAAAAACAATGTTTATGTTTCTAGGGATATGATCCAATGATTCTATATTTATTATTATTATGGATGGATTATGATTATTAAATACTTCTATACAATATTAATTATTCAATATAGATATTATTTGACCTATATAGAGATTTTAGAATGAATTATATTGATAATTCAAAATATTAGGAATGCATATGATGTGTAGGTGATGGGTGAGAGCCATTTATATATAGATCCATTATGTAAGAATGTGTCTCATGAACTTCAAATATATGAATTCCACATGTCATGGGTATTTGGTTTAAACAGACCCATTTATTTAGAATTATGTTGTGGTTGAGAGTAACTAACTGTAAGATTCATGATATCTTTATTGACATGCCTTAATCATGAATTTCTTGAATTATGTATTTCCTTTTTTAGAAATTCAATTTTCATTATAAATACATTTTCTATTTTAATATTATCCCTATATTCTTTTTGAACTAATGTTGTTGATTTAATGGAATGGGTTTTAATTATCCACTCTAAAATATTTATTGTGCCTTATTTTAACATTATATCTTCCACTGTACATAATCCTTACTAAGAATCAAAATTAATAAATTATTATTTCCCATTCATAGGGATATAAATAAGGATATAATAAATTATATAAAGGATTAAAAAATCTTAATTTTGATTTTTTTTTCATATTTGATATTTAATATGAGAATCAAGTATGTGTATGCTTTTCCAAGAATACTAAAATAATCGATCATGTGTGGTGTGATCCCTTATATTTTACACCATTGTAATATATTTAACATTGAATCATGGATAGTAGAGTCGGATAGGTATAAAGGTCCATATGTTATAAGGATCTTCTATCATCTACTACATTCATTCTAATTTCCATTAACATTCAAAGAGTTTTTCAGAAATATCAATTATATAAACCACTCCAAGAAAGCCACAAACTAATGATTTATAATAGACATTAACTATAGATAGAAAATCAATTTTCAATCAAGGTGAGGTCATCCCATACCATTGAAATGATACTAATTAATTCAGATCTAATAGATCAATCTCACATCAAATATATAAATAGAGGAAGAGGATAGAGTACACAGTTCCAAGAGTGATCAAGTGGATTATTTATAAAATTATGTGTGTTTATATGGGTGATGGAAATATTAAAATTTCATGTCATAGTAAAATTATGTAGTATCAATCACATATAAATATACCTTAAAACCCCTATACAACATGTTCTATGTCTCTGTCTAACTAGTGTGCTTATTAAAGGTGCACCACCCCTTCCTTGTCCATTGGACATGTTATAGGTTCCCACAGGTCAGCTAGTGGGACCTACAAAGGTGTCGGTCCTCTCTCAAAACCACCATATTGTATATGGATTTGTACCAGTTATTTTCTGGAACCCCAATAGATCCAACTACTTGTCTGTGCCTCTGTATTCCACTTTTTAGAATCCAAACTATGAGTACCTCTATCAAGACACAAAACACAATTTATGTAAATTTAAACTAAAATAATGAATCTTTTAATTTTGAGTGTGTCTCAAATCTCCCCCTCTAATTAATTATTATCCTTGAGAAGTGCCTTTAGAAGTTCTATGCACAAATTTCAGGCCATTGATCCATAAAATTGTATTATATATCCAATGTATTATTTTTTACATGCTTCCACTATACCCAATATAGTGGCACCATATTTCTCCCCAATACCTTTTCACTAAGGTACATAATCCAAACTATCATCTACACAAAAAAATTCATTTAGTTCTAAATAAACATATTCTAAAACATTATAATGTGTAGAATCTAATGTGTACATCTAAATTTGAGACTCATGGAATATTTCAAGAATAATTCATTATTGTGGGGGAGTATCCAAACATTTGGACAATATTACGGTATTCTTGATAATATCGAACTTCCCCGTGAACTTTGGTACCAACGTACCTTGTAACCATAAATAATGATTCAAAAACTGAGTATTCAACCATAAGAAAATCCATTCTCCCACATAATACCCAAAATATCATCTCCTTGAGTTGACATATGATATTTGTCCACTATGAGAAGTGAATAACCTTTTAGTAGTCATTCAAACCCTCTTTGAGGACTCTTTCACTATCATTTTCTCCACAATAGTTTCATTACTCACCTCGGTCTTATAATGTGATGATAAAAAAATTAACTACAACTACCATTAAATGATGAAATTTTAATTCGATCGCAGAAACATTTATTTTACCTGAATTCCATCATGTCTAGGTGACCTTCCAATCCTCCATCAGATCAAAATTACATGCCCTCTATTTATCATCAAAAAAATATAACATAGTATCTGACTACCCATTGGTCTATAAATGATACATAGAATTAAACAAAAATATATTCCCTAAATTTTTCTACACACCTTTCCAAAATAATGACATGATATGTGAATTTATATCCAACACCATGTTTGTAGGAACTCCATGATTCTGTATAGTCGGTTAGATCCAATGTTTTCCTAACTCATATACATTGTGATCCTGTTGGTTTAACATTTAATGTTCCACCATAATTAGTCAATAAACCACTATGCACCCAATATTTTGACATCTTGAGGTCTTTGTTAAACCAAATGAATTATAACATCATCTCATCCCACAACCACAAAGGCATTGAATGTTTTTTTATAAATGCACAAAGATGATGATTCTTGTCATTTACTCTCTAATTTTTTAGGCATCATGTGAAAAAACATGTGAATCCATTATTCATCCTGAGAAACTAGAAATATCATTATCTATCATGGTACATATTCATCAATCTGGGACTTACTAAGCATTGTGATGCATGGGAGGCCATCACCAACTCTTCCCTCATGGAATCATGAATTAAAATGATCTCGTGGATATATATCATGTCATCTGAGGTGACCCAATCTTTTAATACCTACACATTACCTTAATATAAGTGAATATTAAATACATAACATTAATATCCATGACAAAATAATAAGGTTTTATTGTCTTTGGAGACTATATACAAAATATTATTATTTCATGAATTATATTCATTATCTCTCACATATTCCTTCCCACATAGTAAATTTATTAGAAAACCCCTATTTAAATCCATGTTTCATTACATAGGGAAATTAAATATAAGATTGGGTGAGGTAAAGTTCTCAGTAAGGGTAAAAAAGGTAGATATAAATGTTCAAATAACCATAATAGGAGAATAAAGGGATAAGAATATGGAAAAAACATGTTTAAACATTACTGAGTATAACATTTATCAAAATTGTGATTCTTTAAAAAATTATTCCCATTTTTTGGACATGAATCATAATTTAATTAATGAATTTAATCATTGAAATAATAACACTAGAATAAAACAAAAGTTTCATAAATAAAAAATGTATATATAATCATTTCATTAGTCAATGATAAATTATAATACTATCATAGTTTATTGGGATCAATCCAAATTCCATGATATTCATATTCATGTATCACTCCCATGACTATAATTTTGGATAAGTCCCTTACTAATCTGGGATCACTCCCTATTACTTTTATTATTGTCTCTTGAGATATCGATTTTTAACCAATGATTTTTATGGTTATATAATTACAAGAACATACCTCACATTAAGAAAACCATATATATGTATAGCACAATATCATAATTAATCTACAACATATCATAACTCGTTAAAAGGAAATAGTTTTCGCCAACAATTCATCAAGTCATCATAACAAAACCAATAGAAAATAAATGGGTTTCATAAACATCTCTTCATCATAATTATAAACCATTGAGAGTAATAATAAGGATTTTATCATTAGATAATATCCAAAATAGGACATATGTGATATCAATTATTTTCATCTTAGATGAAAATTCCTATAAAATATCGTTGGAATATTTCTTATGTAAAATACCATTTTCATTTTGATATCACCACTTTAAAATCAAAAAACATTATGAATTATTACGAAACATATTTTCTTCAAAAAGTACCAAGGAAACATGTAAAGGAACCATAAATGATTTGATATGTCTTGACCATGGTAAATTTTATTCACTCAATGTATGTTAAAAAAAATATACCTTTTACATTTTTGGTAAAAACTAAAATGTTCACCATTTAAAAAATGACTAAAAGATTACATTGAATTTTTTTATAAAAAGTATCAATAGTGTAAAAATTTCATTTAATATTAATATAATAATAGTTATAATTTGTAGAAAATTTTATCAATTAAACATTTTAATGTATGGAATATATTCTTCATTAAAGAGGAAATAATTTTGATTCTCAAAAGAATTTCATTGTTTTTTTATGTACCATAGAGAGTAAATAGGTTCTCTCACTTGAAAATTACAAAAATAACAAAAGGGTAAGAAAATAGAAGGAATTTATTAAATAAGGATCATAGAATTTGCTAAATGAAAAATAAAGTATAAACAATCCCAACAGAAATGTGATTATAAAATTCATCTCTTACCTCATTTACATACATTCTTTGTACGTGTTCGAACCTACGCTTCATTGAGAATCCATTTTTGGAATACCCCTTAATACTTTAAAGGATATTTATATAATGTTTACAGATGTTTTAATCCTTATCTTTGAGTTTCAACCTTTGTTAATCATTTGGACAATTACCGAAATATCAATGTTTTCTTAATTTTAAGGGGCGTGAACGTTACCATAAAGATACAAGTGACGCATAAATGGAACATTATTGTTTGTTTAGACCATATAATATTAACATGTCTATCTATATTATTTTTATGAATTTTAATTCACTTTGTAAAATGTTTTTTATTATAAAATATCATTAATTTTATTTTTGGAAATATTTAATAATATTGACATTAAATTCTACAATATAGTGATGGAATTATAATATAAAAACTTATAACATCCATATTATGTAATATTTATTTTCAAAAAGTTGTAAAATATTTATTTTCCAAATTTTATTACATTTAATATCAGAAAAATAATTTATTTTATTTTTTGAATAATTGAATAAATATGTGTTTCAGTTGCATTATAATTTAATAAAATCATTCATTAAAAAATTAAATACAATTTATAATGAAAATAATAATTAATTTTTGAAATAAATATCTATAACAAAACATGTTATCTTTTAATGTCCCAAAAGAAAATTTATATTTATTTATGTCAAGATAGTGATATTTTTGGTTTATTCATTCTATAAAATAATATAACTATCATGATAAATGAAAATGGTAGAAATTGGACATATTTTATAAAAAATTATAGGATTTGGTCTTAAACTTTCTATTGATAAAATGTTTATAGGTTACAATGCTATTTTAAACCATATCTTATGTTTTAACCCTTTAGTTAACTAATTTTATCTTTAACCAAAAAAATACCATTTTACATCTTAAAGGGTAACTATAATACATATAAGATAATAATTGGATCATAAAAGTACATGGTGTGATATTTTAGACAATTTATCGGACTAATTTTCCTCTCTAAATATTTTTAATATTTTTAAATAATTTAATAAAACCTATTTAACATGAAAATAAGATTACTTTCGTTTTAAGAACTATTAAAATAATTTGACTTTAAAAATATATTAGCACCAATGGTAATATAATAAAAATCATAAATTTTTTTAACAATATATTATTATTAACTATAATCTCATGTGAAAACATAATTAATAAATATTATTTTACTTATGACATTTTTTAAAATCATTTACTTTATTTTTCTACTGGTATCACAAGCACCACTCCAATTTTTTTTAAGAATTCAAGATAATCATACAATTAAAAAATTAAAAGAAATTAGACTCAAAAAATTAAATTATTAATTTAAAAAATAATATTTTATATTGATTAAATAATTTTATTTACTCACATTGATGTCAATAAAAATTATTTATTAGGTTATTTTGACTTTTCTAGCCTTGTCTGAGGATTGCACAAAAAATTGGATAAATCACCTATAATATATCTCCAAAATTCCTATATTTGAATAAAAAAATATATAACACTTAATATTTATTATAAATGTATATAAAATAATTATTCTCTCTCAAATATTTTCTTTAGCACATGAAATTCGAATTTTTCACTGGTTTGCAAGAACTACAATGACAATGATAATGGTTTTTATATTTATCATGATATAAATTATTATTTAGAATTTTTTAATTATTTTGGAATGATATTTGTATAATAATATCATAAATTATTAATTATAAAAGTTTAATATATTTTAATATAATAATTATTTCTTTGATATATCACAAGAGATATCATATTTCATAAAATATATATTTTTCTAATATTCTTAAAAAATATAATCTCTTCATAAAAATGAATCAAAATCAACCTAGAATAAATTTAATTTTCTAAATCCAAAAATTAAATCAATTTTCAACAATTTTATTCTAATAAGATAATGAAATTTCATTTTATGTGAATACATAATGTCTAATTATAAAGAGTTTTGTAATGTGTTTTTATCCACAAAAAGGAAATTATAAAAAAAAGTGTTTATATGATTCATATGTAATTAATTATTTAAATTGTAAATAAAAATAATCTTATCTTAATTTTAAATCAAAATTTAATCATAATGGTGCAATCCAATTAAATGAAATTCAAATTTTACAAGAAATGGTATTTTTTACTATTGACTAAAAATGAATATTTTTACCAAGAACCAATCATTATACCCTATGTTAAAATTAATATGAATATTCAAAAAAATTAACATATTATAATGAAAAAATTATAATATTGTCATAAATTAATTATATTTTTTTCTCGCAAAAATAATGAAAAATATATTTTTGAATAAAATGTATGTTTGAATCATACAATGACTTTTCTTAAAATTTAGTTCTTATTAATTATGAAATAAGAAAAAATATTATTGAGTATGTCCTTATATATATATTTCAAAATTTATTATTTATTATTTATATCTACTAATTTAGCATCTAGGTTATTTTGGTTATATTTAAAAAATAATGCACCATAGTTCATTATGAGCATAGTGTTTCAATTAAAGAAATAAAATGAACAGTTAAAATTAATTTAATGAGAAATATATTATAAAATATAATGTTTTTACATAATTAATATCATTGAACCTACTCAAAAATTTGACACTCACCAATAACAGTTCCTGTGTTACTATAAACTTGAGATTTGACTCTTGGTTGGCCTTCCCCTCATCACCAATGTAGATGTGATAACTAATGGAATAAAAATAATTACACCTCAATAATGTGATGAATCAGTTAACCACTCAGAAATAAAATGCATTAGGTTTCATTCCTCCTCCGATAAACACTCTCCATGCCTTTTCATTTTCTTACTAAGAGTATCTTTAAAAAATTTCCCCCTCCCAAGAGCATAATCCACCCAACACATCTGTTGGAAATTAAAGTCCCGCTAATAAAATATATATCACAAGGAATTGTGGACTATGTGATCAAAAATATCTCTCTGATGATATAATGTCACCAATATTTCATGTCATGGACCTAAACTGCTAACTAAAAGTCATGCATATGGTAGTAGTTCACTTGGGGTTTCCCCTAACATGGCTAAAAAGATAATTCATGGTTCCTTTTCATTATTAAAACTCCCAACCCAAAACCATTATCATCATAGGAGAAGAAATAATAATCCTAGGAACATAAAATTTCATAATAAAATCTAATTTCAATCCCCATATCAACACAATGAATACCTTTTCATACCAATGTATCCACTTAATCTTTAAACCATTATCTTAATTCTTATTCAAAGGTGATACCAAATTTTTAAAGTCATGAATTAACTTTTTGTCGTGCCCTATCAAACCATGGAAACTCATAATATTGAACATATTACAATTTAATTATGAAGACATCAATTCCACCACATTCTTCAAATCAATATAAACACATTCTATAAAAATTTCAAGCATAATGAAATGAACCTTTTAAATCCAAAAAATTACACATTGTGACATTGAAATGATGTTGAAGTGCTTAAAACATGATCAATGTTATCACAAAGTGTCTAGATTTTGATTATTATTTCTTTGAGTATATAAGGATATCCTGTATGAACACAATGATATATAAGTTCAGGTGTAGATAAAAGATCATGATCATGAGATCCCTGAACACCTATAGTCCATTATTTAGCCTAAAAGGCGTCTCTTCATACTTATACAACATATATGTATTCTTTCACATTTTCATTGGCCTATCCTCCTCTTTGACAAAAAGCTAATAGTATCTCGATCACAGATCATTTTTGATAAACCACTGTGCTCCCCATAAAATATCAACCAAGACATGGATCCATGATAATGGGAACATTTTATTCACATTAAAATGATTAACTTCATGTTGTCCACTAAAAATAAAATAATACCACCTTTTTTTATTGAAAATATCACTGGAGAACACCAATGATATTTCCTCATAATGATAAATCCCAATACCTCTAAATAGTCGTCCTATATTCCGAGTTCCTTTGACTATTCCATCCCAATATGATATGGTGAAATATATATAGGATAATATGTCATCTTGATTTCACATGTGAACTAAATTCCTCAATCAAGAGGAAGACCTGAAAATTATTCAAGAAAAACATTCTTATTTTGATGCATGTCTTTTGGAAGGTAAGAGAATATGACCACTAAGTCCACTTTAAGATTCATTCCTTCTATGTGTTCTATAATAGTCTTATTATGGATAAGGTCTAGTAATAGTTCTCTTACTCTAACATCCAATTCTCCATTTATTAAAAAATTCATCCCATTGGGTGTGTTAAATTATACTTGCCTCTAATAGAAGTAGATGTGTGCTCTATAACTCATAATATTGTCTATTTCAAAGATCATATAAATGATTTTCCAATGAAAGATCATAAATTCCCATGTAATAAAATAGCTAGAAATTACCATGATAACTTTTATACATCTTTGGAGATTATTTGGTTTCTTCTCCAAGGGTGTGTCTTGAGAAAAAAACTCAGAAGATAACATAACTAGAAAATAATATACAACATGAACTTTATCATATATAAATGAATAAGATGATCATGTATTAACAGAGCAATAGAATGTGGCAATGTAATAATAAAAATAACTCAAATAGTAGAGGGTCAATCTCTATAATATTTAAGTGTTTTATCCATTGTTTACATCTTTACATTATTCATTTTATGACATTTTCCATGAGGGCCTTGGCTTTCATTATTCACAGATGCCTAGGTCATCATTATCATCTATTGAGGTATACCACCCTTATTCTATTCCGACCTCTTATAAGACATCCAAAAATTCCCCAAACAACAATTTCAATGATAAAACACCTTGATAGATCTATGAAGCCCCATATGTACTTTTAAATTTGTCTAGTTAATGTTCACTCTTTGCCCACAGTTGAAACACTCGACAAAATCAGCTCCCCCTAGGTAGATGAAGTGAACCTACTCTGTTGTTTCTACCTACTATTAACCTTTTTTGAATCCTCAACATCACTCATTCTAATACTTGAATAGTCTCCCTTATAAACTCTAGTAATTACACCAAATTGTCTTTTGAGAGTTGAAGGAATCCCTACATTTCTAACTTCACCCAAATCCTTCCCAATGGTTAGGGATTTACGAAGAACCACTTAGTATTTCATCAGGAAAATGCTCCTAAAATGAATCCATAGTTATCATCAAATTCCTAAAAATATTTAAGGTGTTATGATCTTAATTCCCATCATGCTAAGGATAATAATTGATAAAATCCATTAAAGAATAATAATACGTATTTACTAACATAGTTTTATTCTTCTAGCACAATAAACTCTTAAGCTAAATTTAACATCATCATTTCAGAGAGGAAAACCATAAAAAATGGTATCTGATGGTCACATTAAAATGACATTCATGGCTACCTTCTTGGATTAAAACACCCCACAGTCTCATGTTGGTTCCCTAAAGTTAGAAAGTTCCTAGATTCACTCATCATCCCTATTGTGTCTTATCATGGTCAAATATCATATCAATGGTGTCGATTCAATACTCAATATCCTATGGACCCCCGACACCCTAGAATGTTGGTGGGTGATAAATATACAAGTCTTAAGAATAATAAAAAATCCTTATTTAAGCAGCAAAAATTTGAAAAATCACATACTGGAAGACTCTGGTTTCTATTAGTTATAAAACCAGATCCATTGGACTGGTTGTGGGACCATTCATAAGTGCATACACATGGAAAGTTGATAGTTGGATAGTTATAACCTCCCTAGAATGAGTGTTCTATTATTATTCTCTAGGAGGACCCACCAAATCTCTCCAAGGAAGAATTTTGTAAAATTAAAAATTAATGATCAGTGAGAATATAATAGTTCTCTTAAGGTAATCTCCTATTATATTCATCAATACAACAAGGTATTCTATTTAATGTTTTTTCCATGCTGTAAAACCACAATGATAAGGCCTATCCCGAGGAATACTAAATGGGGATAAAGCTTTTTAATCCTCATTTTCACGTTATTCATAATCATATATACAACACATAATCTAGTTAATTCAATAAATCTAATTGTAATCACATGCATATCACACAAGCACAATGGAAATATAATATCATTAAAATAATTGAACTACTATGAAAATAAGAAATAATATATTTGAAATTTAATCCTACATCTATATTCATGATGCATTAATGCTACAAAATACCTTGGACTATAACAACAAAACATACTAATAATTAGTATGAATCCACAATGCAATAACCATAAGTTCGGTCCCATCACATTAACTAGGAGTTCTGTTACACATGTGTTGGATAAGAACCCCTGATACTACCCTACCAGAGTTCTATACATTCTAAATCCTCTATAACATATTCCCAAATATCACAAAGTTGAAAAATAAGGGAAACCTCCTCTGATTCCATAATATACCACCCCATCCTGAATCATCATGTCTTAAATGAATGCTATAAGACCTGATGTATTCCTCCATGAATTAAAGAGGTTGTTGGATAGTGTTGAGAGTATGGTTGGAGAGGTGGGGTGACTATAACCTTAGTAATAATAAATACACAAAAATATAAAAAAATAGATTCTAAGATAGAATATAATAATGTTTAGGGACAATATTTTTTCATTACAATACATTTTAATATTTCTATATATATTTCCAAATCTAGGCAGTTAAACGACATGCAGTTCTGAGGTCTCATGTGCCTGAAATTAATTTTATAAATATAATGAAAATATTTTATATTTAAAACAATTAATTTTTTAAATTAAATAGGATATATCATTAATAGTTGGTGAGATCATATATACGAGATGACGGTTGTCCTGGAAATGTTGTTATTATCCTAAGTGTGAAATAAAATTAGATATTGTGGGATGTGAGGACCCCTTTCTCATTGTCATATCATTTGATGAGTTAATGAAATAATTACTTCATTAATTTGTTTTTTTATACTCAACAGTTAAGTGTATAAATTTATCACCCTAGAAAAACATTACAGGGTCATCCTCCTAATTTCTACAATCAATGGTGACATCTCTCTTCCTCCTTCCTTTGGAGGATCATCACAGATGATGATGAAAGTCTAAATCAGATTGGATCAGAATGCAATGAATGAAATAACTACTCCAAAATAATTGTAAGACGTGTTATTTATCAATGATGGATCTGAAACCTAACAATATGTCATCAATTTTTGTTTTCACGTATTTAATTAACATGATTATTAATATTGATAAATTTTCATTGATTTTCAAACATCTTTAGCCTTTACATCTTCCCATGTATTGAAATATTTGATTAATTATTTGGTTTTCTAATACGAACTTCTCGTTCATTGTCGATTTACCAAGATCAATTATTATCAATCAATTAAATCCTCTTCTAGTGAATTTACCCCACTATTCAATGTGATCATCACCAGTTGTATCCTCACCGTCTTGGTTCGACATTTCTAGGTGGTACCAAGTTCAATCGGCCCCCTAGATTCTTGGATGATCAATGAAATGAAAATCTATTAACATGAAAGGAATATATTTGAGATCCTTAAAATTCAAGGATGATAGATTTGGTTGTTAAACATCAATACATTAATGAATAGAGGTATGGTGTTGTCCGTAATGGAAAAAAAACCCCTCCCAACAAACTAGATTTGATTTATTATGAACAACTACTTGTCAGAGTTATCGATGGTGAGATATGAAGATTTTAGGGAGATTCTAGGAGAATTATGATGCGGGGATTACTGATACAAACACATAAGTTGGATTGAAGGGTTTTGTTAGAAACCCAACTACATTTCATGATCAATAAAAAACACATGGTGTGTATCCTTCTCAACTGATATATCTAGGGTTTTAGAAAAACATGAGTGTGGAACGATGTGTAAATCACCAATATTTCATATAAAAACTTCTTATGTGAATAATCAATGTGATGGATTAAATTTCTAAGAACACATCATGTTCTTTGTACACGACACATGAAAATCACACAGTCATACCCCATGTATATCGGTACACCATGTACCAAAGTACACATAGACGAGGTCTGGTATACATACATTATGAGTAGGACACAACCTTAATCTCAGTTTTTTAGGAATCATGATTTTGTCCACCTAATTTTTTTTACTTCTACATAGTAGGGATTTTTTTGTCAGAAAGGACACCGATAGGTGTTGGGGTGGGACAATAGGCAATGTGGCTCCCCTCACATGTTATGTACCCCGGGAGATTTTGTGTTCAAAATTTGAACTATTGTATCTCCTTTATTTGGACATGGATTTTGGACTGTGATTAGATTATAGTATGTGTTTTACAACATAGAATGTGATGGTTACCTTAGTTATAGATATCGATACATTATATATATTCTTCCAAGCATGAAACCTTCTGAGGCGATGTTTGATGACACTAATAGTCAGGAAGGATCTCCTGAGGAATACTCTCAAGTTGAACCCTCCATCTGGGATGTGAATTTTCCTTGATTACTTCTAAAATGGAACCCTCTAGTTGGGATGTGAATGTTTTCTCTACAGAATCTTGAGTGTAACCCTCCACTGGGGCTCTACATGGGACCTTTAAGACCTTGAGTGAATCCCTCCAACTATGCTAGGTATGGGACCTCGACCACCAAAGTTGAATCCTACAGATGGGATTTGTATGGGTCCTAGACATTCCAAGTGGAACCCTATTATCATTTAGGGGAAGGTTCCTCGTTGACCTAGATTGGAACTATCTAGTAAGGCGAGCCATGGATCCACAAACACCAAAGCTAAACTCTCCTCTCATGCAAGGGCATGAGTCCTCTACCTAGAGATGTTTTCCTTGATTGTGTCATATAGATACGAGACATGGTTGAAATATCTTTGTACTCAGAAGGATGAGTTATGATTTCCCCACTAAGGCGCATTTTTTTAACGAGTCCAAAAACTATGAAGTAGAATCAGTTCCACCAAGGTATATAGTAACAATGTGTGATGAAATAGTCCCTTAGACTTTTCTGTTCAAGGAAGACATGAGGGATAGTGGTTATCATTGACAAAAATTTGGAACTAATGCCAACTCTTCTTCCTAATATGATATGTGAGATGTATACCCCCCAACACCTTCTTTGGGGATTATTTGATTGAGTATATATATGTATAAATATATATATATATATATCTTTTTACAATATCAACTCCATGGATATGGATACTCTCTTCCTTCCAGAGGCAAAGACACGTAGGGTATGTCATGCGATTTGTTTGTCTAGCTTCACATTTTTTGATGAGTATACTATCAAGATATAGGTGGTGAAGTTTCAATGGGTAGTTCATCTACTCATCATCTTTATCCCCCTATTCTTATATGATCTTACATTCACTCTTTTTCGATTGAGCTATACAATTTCAATATACTCTTTTCTACACATAGTCTTTATCTTGCACTTTTATCTCTTACTGCTCCTCCTTTATCTTTTGGGGAATCCTACTATGTATTTTTATACTCACCCTTTCATGGGATTTTCATTCATTATTCATTTATTATACATATGATGGAATGGTTAACCATGACATTAGATGAGCTTAGAAATACATGGTTCTTGGACCATGGATTGTGGTCGTATATTGGTATATAGGTGTTGGGATCTCTATTAGCTATTTAAATTTCCAGTTTTTGCAGGTTAGGACATTTTTCCAGCTGGGAATCTATTTTTCCCCTTTTATTTTCAATTTACATGGAAAAAATAGTGTTTTTTTCTAGAGATTGATTTATTTTGGGTCTACATTATCGAATATTTTCATCTTTTATTCATTACCTCCACCCATTTTAATTTATTTGGACATGTTTGTGTGGAAATATTCAAAGAAAAAGGCCTCTATAAGATTGTTATTCTTTCATCTCTAGTCTCCACCCCCTGGCCTATGGAGGCTGGCATGGGTTAGTTGTGGATTGTGCATCAGATTAAGTCAGGTCATGACAAATTGGTATCATAGGAAGTTCATTCTTTTGGATGTTTTCTAGCCATATTACCATTATAATATTTTTCTAGTTTTAGGGAAACAATTTTAATGTTTTTCAAGTGAATCTATCATTCCATGAATTCTAGTGAAGGTGCATCGGTCGATGTATCCATTCACCCAGACCATGACTACATACTTGTGGACTCTGCATTCCGATACATTTGTTACAGGGTTAATGGTATATTAATCATATAGGATTGAGTCTTTTTTCAGACTTATTGTGTTATCTCCCATGATTTATCGAAATGTATATATATATACTCATCTTTCCCCAGTACTCCATGATAAAATTCAGGATGCCTCAATGATGATAGCAAACAAGATACTAGCTTTGGCTCATAATGACAACCCTTTGAGAAATGTGGCCTCGATCCAAGGTCTATCCTACGATCCCATTTCACTAGTTGGGTAGGTAATGTCTCCTCCAACTATCAGGTATCATATTTTCCTAATAGAATAGTTTGAGTATGTGTTTAGGCTCATCCCACCGTGAATGTTTCAGCATTAAACACCACATAAGTTTTCAAAGAAGTCAGATCATTGGGTAGAAGAAGATTGAATAGATCTTGTAGTCTATATTTGTAGTCTTCTTCAAACCCTAATGGATCATGTAGTGGTACTAGCATCCATCCTTTTCCATGAAGCATAAGTGATTTAGTGGAGCCTTGTCACATAGAAGCATGATGAGTTGACACACTCATGGGATGAATTCCAAATGCTATTTCATGAGGAGTACTACCCCTCCTTCTTTCATTTAGTATAGATCCAGGATCATCTAGAGAAATAGTACGAGGTTATAGTAGTTGAGTACATATCAAGGTTCATAGACTGTATGTGGTAATCTCTTGAAATGATATGGGTAAACTACTTTCAAGAATAGAAGTTTTAGCAGGGACTCCCCAGGGAGACCCAAGATAGCATTTTACCATTTGGAACCCCCACCAATGTCAAGTTGCGGGATAGGGAACTAGTGATTGAGATACATCAATTAGTGCAATTCCAGACAGTTGGATATGTATGTGTGTTCCACAGAAATGAGTCTTCTACAATATCTAGCAGACATTGGTCATTAGTATCATAGCGTAGGATGTTCTTCTATTATCATAGATATGTTCATGTTAACAGGAAGCACAATGGGACATAGAATCTCATATAAGGGTGGTGATTTACTTGTGATTTGTGAAGTCACATGGCATGGGATTTCCCAACTAGATGTGTGGAGCAGCATACAAAGACAACTAATGGACCACAATAGATGAGGCAGCATTGTAATAAAGGATCTCCCAGACATGGAAATCGTGTTCCCCGAAGAGGTGGGGTTATTATAGGATAAGGAGGAGATGTGGGTGGTGGACACAATCATGAGATATTTCTAACAACACCACCGAGTAGCCCAAGTCAGACTTAGGGAGATAGTGGGTAGGGCTGCAGATAGTTGTATTTTTTGAATGTATATGATCCCACAACCCACAAGATGAAAATTGAATGATCTATGTATATTTAAATATTGATTATGTACTATTATACATTGTTGTAATTCATTCATTTATCTCCATAAAACCGGTGCAAGAGTTGAATATCCAAGTTGAGGTGCTAGTACGACAACTTCGTCTTGAGGTTTCTATAGGGAACCCTTCTTCTGTATCCTTCTTATTCTGGTAGGGAATGTTATCTCTTGGAGGATACCAGTGCATGTGGGACCTTTTCTTCATAATGATAGAACCCTATGGCATCATCATGGGTATGGATTAGTTTTCAATGATATTAAACCATATTGACTATCAATACAAAAAAATCAGGTTCCTATGTGCTAATTGGATGAGATTCTTCTTTTCTGGCATATGAGATCTCATGGTTGGGAAAGTATGTTATTTTAATAGGAGGCTAAAATATATAACCCATCAGTTAGAGAGTATAGTCCTTGGTGAAATAGTATCTTTAGGTGTATAGGGTCCTTAATTTTTAGAGTATTATATAGATTTCTTCTATAGGGATGTTTCGGGACAAACTACGACGTGGTTTATGAGGTTTATATTGAATTTCATCATAGAAACATAAAGATATCTTCTACGAAAAACCAAATGGATCCAACAGAACTCCAAGAGCAGCAATTACAGTTGGAGGACCATCGTGAGTAAGTTTTCATCAATCCCAGGGTGTCACCCTTGGTAGATCAAGGCCTATTCATAAAAAAGGTGGATGTCAGACTACATATTTTCATCTTTAATCATTACATGAACTGGACTATGATAAAGAAAATCAATCCCATTTATAGTATTGAAGACCTATTTGATTAGTTTTGAGGCATGATATGGTTTTTAGTTATCGAACTTAGGTATGACTACCACTATTTAGGGGTTCAGATGGATGATATTTTAATGGTGGTATTTCGATGTTTCTACAAACATTATTAGTTCCTAGTGATTCACATTGGTGTGGTGAATAAACACATCATGTTTAGGTTGAAAATTAACAACACTTTTGAATTTATATGGTAGATATCTAATGAAATATTATATAATGATTGTAATATAACTTGAGGATACTAGAAGTTGACTGAGAAACCTAAAAAATAAAGAGAATATATTACGAAGTGGACTGTAATAGTAGTGATAATTATATAATATCTATAATTAAGAGTGAAGTCAAATTTAGTTAATATCTCTTAAATATAAATAAATTATATATAGAGTTAATCTAGGTAAAATTTATTATATAGAAGTGAAAAATAATATATCAAGCAGAACAAAAAATAAATGATGATATTATACCATTGATTTGTTAATAATGTAATTTTAACCTACATATGGACATTATTGTTTGTAGCTTACTAGAAATAATTGAGAATAACATAGGAAGTGGTTGTAGACCTTATATGATGGTTGATCTTATAAAAAATATTGTAATCACAAACAATCTATGTAGATATTATTTTGTAAATAGACACATTCTTTTCATGCGATCCTTAGATGTAGCCATGCATTGGAAATCTAAGTAAAAAATATGTATCAAAGATTCATTACATTTTCTATTTAATCATTATATTTTATTAACAGTATGCATTCAATATATCGCTTCCAACATATTTTGTGATCTAATTTATCTTGTTAAAATTATAAATGTCAATTATACCAAAATCACCCCCCTCATTGGGTTTTGATTTAGACATCATACTCAAATAAGTGTTATAAACATCACATGTAATTTTTCAGATAATTTCTATAATAAACTCATCATCATGGATAATATGTCAATAAAAAATGGATTAAACCTATTTAATATATAATATTTTCAATAATGGAATAATATAATGAGATCTTACTTATAACATTTGACATTTATGTTTATTTTAAAATAGTTCTTATAGGTCAAGTAAGTGATTTTACCAAAAATATTAGTGATGGTGGTAGATAAGAAATTGACTAATGGTGATATAAAGAAACTAAATTCCTTTTAAAAATCCTTATCAAAACAGTTATAAATGAAATTTAGAGAATATATAGTTTCTATATGAATTAGGGTCATAATAATCCACATATAAAAATCTAAAATCAATGTAATAGAGGAAAATCAATTGTGTAACGCCACGACACCATTTACCTAGAGTCTTTGCATTATTACATAATATCTGCATGATAAAAAAATACCAAGTCTCGAAAGACCGATTAGTTTATTAGCCTTGGAATCACTATATACATTCATAAAGTTTACATTACATCATAAAGTGAAAACTACAACAACATCTTGTCTCCACACTCATATCCCCTTATACTATTCCTGTAGGTCATTCATAAAATACTTCTTCACATCCTGGAAAAATAAAACATAGAAAGGGATGAGCTCAAATGCCCAGTAAAGATAACAATTTAGCGGAAACATTCATAAATAAGCATAAACATCTAAGGCAATGTATATCTAAAACAAAATTCTTTGAAACACGGACTTCATCATAATATAGCAGAAGTAAAATGAAATAATTCCATTTAATTATTCACTTGGATATTCTACTAGTCAAATAATCACATGAAATATAAATATCCACTTTCATAAAGATGTAATGAATAATTCCATACTATCATAACCACATAGTCAAGGCCTTATGCCAAGACTACAAATAAGATTTTGTCATGGCCTTGTTCCAAGACACTATTTTGTCTCATGAGACCTACGAATGCATCGAGGAGCTATAGTGGTCTCAACCTGTCACTTATTAAGTACAATGCAATACTAATATGAATATGTTTAAACATACCATAAACATTCATATTAAAACTAGCATACGAAATGTCAATACTTTCTCCATAAACCGTGAATGGTATAAAAATAACACATACATTGTCAAAATTGTCACAAAACCTTCAATACAATATAGATGTTTTGTATCATAATAAATCAACTTCAAATAAGCTTAAAATCCATCAATGGATGTTGACATAGATGAAATCAAAACTATTTGAGAGATATATCTCTTTCTTTGAAATCATTTAGAAGGAACATAATTATAAAAGGAAACATTTACTTTGAAAATATTTTTATAAGATTGTAAAGGAATCTTAGATGATTTTATAATGGTGGAAAATAGCCACACCTGCTGTATAAGTTAAAAAAAGACATTCCTACCTTAATTCCGTCGAAAAGGATAAAAAGGACCTTGTTTGGTAAACGACGGGATGATTTCTTTATAATCATCTTATAAAAATTTAATAAGGGTATAAATGATGTTAACCCATAGTATGTAAAATTGTATGAATTATTTGAAATACATTTTTATGAAATATGGATGTGGATGATAAAGAGGTCCCAGTAGATAATTATTTATAAATAACCACAAATAATGAAGAGATTGTGAAATAAACCCTTAACTTGTACATTTCCTTCATTGAGGGTAGGTTGACCTATTGTATAATGGTGAAATAATTGTTATTAAATCATACCAGAATCATCTTCATTAATATGATATCATATATGATCTTTTAACATTGCTATGTTAATATTTTCTTAGTATTATCGTCGTTTCGGGCGTTAACTTACTCATATTCTTTAATATGTTTTGTTACATAAGTCATGTTTTTTATGGCTAGGTTGTATCTTATTCATATAAAGAATTATATCAAGTACTTAAACATTATTTTTAATCATCAAATGATAATTAGACTTGTATGGATACGATGGGGAATGAATCTCATCACGTTCATGGAGACGGTAGTCCGTACGTACGCACGAGTGGCAATATCATTCAGTTGATGTTAAAATAATATATAATTGGATGATATATCATATATATAGAATCATTATCATGTTATATTTATTATTTAGATCAATTACACATCATTATCATACCCATCAAAATAATTATTTATTAAATAACAAATACACCACGACGTGGAGACTGTAGGCCATACGTACGAATGTATGGTGAAATGTCATTAAAAGGATAGATAGAATTCTGAATATGGTTTTACCATATTTATAATAACATAATAGTATATAGAAGATACTAGATTTATTATTTTAGAATGGAAATAACAAAGAAAGAAGAAGTTGATGAACAAAGGAACTTGAAAGTGGGTGGTGAAAACATTACCTATTCTTCGGGTTCTTCATTTTGATTTGATCAAAATGGCTACATAGGTTGGATTTATGATCAAAATAATGCCTCTAGGTTGAATTGAGTGAAGTTGAGAGAATATTAGGGCCGGGGTGACCGAGCCAAAAGGCATTGAAGTTGTGAATTAGAGTGAAGGGGGGGGGGGGGTTCCCTTTTATAAGAGGGGTGAGAGGAACCTTAGGAAAAGCTAGAAATATTTTTTTTATAATAAATCCATATTCAGCTTATAATGGATCCAAATTGAATTATTTAATAGTTTAAGTGGTTTTAGGTCAAAAAACTCATCTAATAGGTTATATACAGGTTTGGGTCACTTTAATAACCATATCGTTTTGATTTAATTCTTAGTTAAATAGATTTTCATTTACCATGTCTCATTGTATTTTTATATTATATAGTTAATAAACATACTATGTACTTCCAAGAGAACCCCAAGTGGTAAATTAATGATAAAACTATCATTATATAAGTCCTTTGGCTGAACCTTATATTTTTAGGAATATAATATCTATTAATAATATAATATTTGTTTTAAAAAATAATTGATGTCAATTTTGAAACTATTTAATAATTGATTTTTGTTAAAGTCATAACAAAATTATTAATTCAAAAAAAATTCATTTTAACAATACTAGGATGTCATATTAACTAATAAAATTTGTGGATGTCATGAAAACTTTCAAATTATATTTATTTTAACATTTATAAAACTAATTATTTGATACTTTCATTAATAAAGAAAATACCGCATCATTATTGTGTCATAAATAAATTTCATTATTAAATATCTAAAAAATATAAATAAAGTTAAATTATTTAGGAAATATTTTTATCTTTTTAATTAATATTTACAGTCGAAAATATAACATATATAATCCTATGTAAAAAAAGTTTTCTAAAAGATATATGCTTATGTCATTTTGGTATTTACTTTGACTAAATTAATATAAACTATCATTTTCACTTACATGTGGATCCATGGGGTCCCAAAATCGACCCAAAGATGTCCATGGCTGGAAATGTATCATCAAATAGGGTTAGGACACGTTTTAGGATAATATATTATTATTATAATATTACATTTACCCTTATTTACCAGATTTACCCCTTAACCATGGTAAATAAAATATTTACCGAAGTAATTATTTAAAATGTCTAAAAATAAATGTTAACAATTTACACAATTTGGACCTCCAGATTCTAAATATGGAATACATTTTTCTAAATTTGAATCATAGAAGTGGCAGAAATTAATTTAAAATTAATTCCCGTTGTTAAAACAAAAAGCATGTTTTAAGAGATAATAACTATCAAAAGATTGTAACTTGCTTATGTCCAGTTGAAATGGGAAATTATGTCCAATAACAAACATTGGATTAAATGGTAAAAATATAATCTAATTATACTCTAAAATAACTCATATTCATAATTTATCACTATTAATTATTTTGATTAAAAAGGTTGATTTTAATTAAAATTTAGTAATTTTCACTATCCATAAAAATATTAAAGTTATCCGAAAAGTACCAAAAATTCACCATAAGAATATTTTGATATTATGAATCCAAAAATGAAGTCCATTTTGAATGATAAAATGTATAAAATTTCAAAAAGTGGGTATTACTAAAAATAACGGCTAGTTTGATTGGTTGTAGTGTGTGTTAGAACTCGAAGTTGCGTACAACACACGCTACTGTATTATTCCAAGAGAAGCATACCGTTGGAGTTTGGGGTGTTACATTCTTCCCTCCATAAAATAATTTCGTCCTCAAAATTTCTAGAATACTACTGCATGAAAAGACTCGGATGGTTCTTCATCATAAGTTCCTCGGGTTCCCACGTCATCTCTTCCATCTTATGGTTTCTCCACATAACTTTTACCAGACGATACATCTGGCTTCTCAGCACCTGTTCTCTCGTATTAAGAATCTTGATAGGTTGTTCACAATAAGACAGATTGGGTTTTAGTTCTTATTTCTAAAAGGTGAGTACATGCTTTGGGTCAGGCATATTTTTTCTCAACAGTGATACATGTAACACATTGTGAACTTTGGAGAGACTTAGCGACATTGCCAAATGGTAAGCTATAGCACCAATTCGTTCTAGAATTTCAAATGGTCCAATGTACATGGGAATCAATTTTTCCTTCATACTGAAACGTATAACACCCTTCCATGGAGATACCTTCAAGAAAACATGATCTCTTACATGAAATTCCAAATCCTTCCTTTGGTTGTCATCATAGCTCTTCTGCTTACTTTGAGCTGCTTTGATGTGGTTTTGGATTACCTTAACCTTTTTCACTGTTTCCTCCACCAGTTCTGAGACTATGAGTTTTCTTTCACAAACATCATCCCAACAGGTTGGTGTGTGACATTTCATTCCATTTAATTCTTCATATGGTTCCAAATGAATGCTCCAATGGAAGCTATTGTTATAAGAAATTCTACCAGCTGTAAATATTGATCCCACATACCCTGAAAGTCAAGTGAGCATGATCTCAATATGACTTTTATGGTTTGAATAGTCCGTTCTGATTGTCTATCAGTTTGGGGGTGTTAAGCAGTGCTCCAAAAAAGTTTAGTATCCCGGGATTTCGGAAGAGTTTTCCAGAATCTTGATGTAAAACTGGGATCATGGTCCAAAACAATTTATAGGGGCACTCCATGAAGCCTAAAAACTTAATTAATATATAGTCTTTCTAGACGTTCAAGTGGTAAGTCTTACCTTATAGCAAGAAAATGTGCTGACTTGTTAAGACGATCAATAATGACCCATATTTCATCATCCTTATATGATTCTTTGTAGTCCCATGACAAAGTCCATCGTTATATTATCCCATTTCCACTCATGTATGGGAAGAGGTTGCAATACTCCACTAGGCTGTTGCCTTCCAACGTTCACTAGTTGAAAAACCATTCATCTGGACACAAAATCAGCAATCTCCCTCTTCATTTTGTCGCACCAAAAATGTTATTTAAAATCTATATACATTTTGGTGACCCCATGGTGTATAAAGCTATTTGAACTATGAGCATTGTCCAATAATTCCCTTTTTAGATCACGTATATCGGTAACACAATGTCTCCTCCCAAATTTCAAAATTCCATCTTCATACACAAAGTCACTCAATCTCTCATCATTCATTGATTTATTCTTATTTTTAAACTCTTCATCATTGGCCTGAGAACTCTTTATCCTTTCTAGTAAAGATGGTTTGGAACCATTTGAAAAAGTATTGATGTTTCACCTTCCATGGTGATTCCCATATCTATCTTTACTAAATCCATGAAAAAAGGATCCCTTTCTAATATCATATTGATCAAAACTCTATGATCCTTTCTACACAAATCATTTGCTACCTTATTTTCCTTCCCCGGGTTGTAGTGTATCATGAAATCATAATCCTTGAGTAGTTAAAGACATTGCCTTTGCCTCATGTTGAGTTCTTTCTGTGAGAAAATTTACTCCAATCTCTTATGATCGATATATATCTCACATTTTTAACCATATAGGTAGTGTCTCCAAATCAACAAAGCAAATATTACATTTTCTAAATCAATATCATAAGTAGGATAGTTTTTCTCATGAATTTTCAGATGTCGTGATGCATAAGAAATAACTCTATAATTCTGCATAAGTACACAACCAATTCCTTTATTTGATACATCACTATAAATAATGAACCCATCATTCCCTGATGGTAGAGTCAATATAAAAGCATTGACTAAAATTATCTTCAGTTATTCAAAACTTTTTTCCTGATCTTTTGTCCAAAACAATTTAACCCCTTTATGTGTGAGCTTCGTTAATGGGTTACCCAATCTGGAAAAATTCTAGACGAAACTCCGATAATAACCTTCTAAACCAATAAAACGGCATACCATAGTTATACTCGTCAGTTCTAGACACTATTGGATTGCCTTGGTCTTAGAAGTATCAACATTGATTCCATCCATATAGACAATATGGCCAAGAAATGAGATCTCCTGAAGCCAGAATTCACACATGCTTAACATCCCATATAATTCATGTCTTATAAGAGTCTTCAGGATAATGCGCAAGTGATTTTCATGATCTTCATAGATTTTGGAATATTCAAAAATTTAATAAATAAATACCACTAAAAATCATCGATATATACCCTGAAAACTCTATTCATTAGATCCATGAATAAAGAGGGTGCATTATTCAATCCAAAAGGCATTACAATAAACTCGTAATGACCGTACCTAGTTTCAAATACTGTCTTCGGAATGTCTCCCTTATTCACACACAACTGATGGTATCCAGATCGAATGTCAATCTTAGAAATTTATTGAACTCCATGTAGTTGGTCAAATAATTCATCAATGATAGGTAGGGGATACTTGTTCGTTATTGTTATACCATTGATATCATTGTAGTCGATACAGAACATCATAGATCCATCTTTCTTATTAAAAAAAGGACATGGGATACCCATGGAGAAACACTAGGGTGAATAAATACTTTATTACTCAATTACTCTAGTGGTTTCTTTAGTTCAACTAATTCCACAGTGGCCATTCTATAAGGGGTCTTCAATGTAGGCCTTGAACCTATAATTAAATCAATGGAAGACTCATTTTTTTATTCTAGAAAAAGTCCAGGTAAATCTTCCAAAAACACATCTCCATATTCATTCATAATAGGTACATCCTCTATATGAACATTCCTTTCCTTACCCACAGTTATTTCATTCTATCTTCTCCAATAATTGAATTTAGTTGAGCTATTGGGGGTGGTTCTAGGTAAGAATTAGGTGGTGATGATTCTACTCTAAAGATAAGGTGTTCTTTATTATCATCATCAAAAATCATAACCTCCTTCTTCTTATAATAAATTGTCACATCATGGTCTGAAATCTGATCCATACCGAATATTTTATCAAATTCAATCATGGGTATGACAATAAGATCAGCATAAAAAGAACATTTATTTTCCCTAATGTGAACGGATCCAAAGAACATTGTAGCAATGATACTTCACTTAGGAGTTTTAACTGAAAACTACCTTGTTAAATAAAATTCTAAATATATAATTATTTAGAAATGATCCATAATCAAATAATGCATTTTATAAACATGAGGAAACCATTAAATTACATACCACCACATATTTCAAAGCTTCAACCTCAACATTAGTGATACAATAAGCTTGGCCTTGATACATTGGACTTTTCTAAGGTATGCTCCCCTGACACTTAGGACATTCATTTGAATAATGTCTCATCTCCATGTAGTTGTAGCATTTAACATCGGTAGCTTCATTCTTCCCCTTGTAATCATGAACATTGTGGACTTTTTCACCACACTTGTAACAGACTCCCATTCCTTTCAAGAAAGAACTGAGGTGTTTCTTCCCAAAATTTATTAGAATATGGATAATAAACCACTACCTTATTCCCCTAATTACCATTTCCAGAGTGATAAGTAGATCTCTTCTTCTATTTCTTTGCTTTAATGTCGTAAGACATAGAGAATAATTTTTCGGTCTTGATAGTGCATGGGACAATATCTTCGTACAATGAGAAGATTTGTGAGACTAATGCTCGACAGAGAAATGGTTTTAACCCATTAAATAAACGATCAATCTTACTTCTGTGGTAACGTATATAATCTGCAGCATACATTGTTATCCTTGTAATGTTACTCTCATACTTTGCGACATTCTCATCCTCCTTTTGTCTCAGACTCAGAAATTTCCTTTCCATATCCGCTCAATGGTCACGAGGAAAGTATTTTTCCTAGAAATTATCTTTGAACTCCCTGCATTCCATATTTTATATTTCTTCATCGTCCTTTGTGTTTTGAATCAATGACCACCATTGATCAGCATCTCTAGTAAGGAGGTAAACCCCCATGATAACTTTTTTCCTTTCACTACTCCCTAAGGCATGGGATATTTTTTTGAAGGAATTTATCCATTTCTCAGCTACTAAGGGATTTGTACATCCTTTGAATGTTGGTGGTTGTTGCCTCGTGAAGCGATCAATCATTGATCCTCCATGCTACGGATCAGGGTTCTACATACGAGTAAGGTTATTATTCATAACCCGAGTGATTTGTCCGAGTATGGTGATTAGCTAATCAACACCAGTTGCATCACCAGCTCCAATATAATTATCTTGAGTAGGAGGGGAATCCCTACATGGAGTGCATGCATTGATACAATTTCCATTTCTTCTACTAGGAGCCATTTATAAACAATGGAATACACTATATTAGTTTATGAATCACAATACATAAATCAAAACATGTAAAACACATAACATAACTTGATCAGTTTATGGATATAATCCATTATCATAAAAATGTTTTCATTATTGAAGTATATACTCATAAACCCTTCATAATGGGTTTTAATGAAAATGAGAATTATCCCAAGCTTATCTCACATGAGTGTCATAACCAAAGTGCAGCAAGGCCCGTTGTTGTGCACCAGTTCTCGTTCGAGTATATCTCAAAGCGATGTTTTAGGTTTTTTCCCCTGGGTACATCTGTTCCAGAGCCGCCTCTACCTTCTCATATCCAGAAAGGGATGTATTTCTTGGAAAACTCACAAAATATCTAAAATACCAAAATTCTAGGAAGTTCTTCAATACTAATCCTCAAAGTCCATCTTAGGTATATATACTCTAATAAGAGTTTATCTAAATCTAGCTTCAAAGGATTGTAATAACCTTACTCTGATATCAACTGTCACGCCCCGACCCCAGTTACCCAGAGTCGGTGCATTATTAGATAACATTGGCATGATTACAAAAGATCAAGTCTCGAATAACCGATTAATTTTGTAGAATTTGAATCACTAGATACGTTCATAATGTTTACATTACTTCATAAAGTGAAAACTACAACAACATCTTGTCTCTACACTCATATCCCCTTATACTATTCTTAGAGGAAATTCATAAAATACTTCTTCACATCCTGGAAAAAATAATACATAGAAACGGGTGAGCTCAAATGCCCCGTAAGTATAACAATATAGCGGAAACTTTCATAAATAAGAATAAACATTTAAGGCAATGTATAACTAAAACAAAATCCTTTTAAACAAGAAATTTATCATAATATGACTAAAATAAAATGAAATAATTCCATTTACTAATTCACATGGATATTCTACAGGTCGATTAATTACATGTAATATCAATAACCACTTTCATAATTATGGAATGCATAATGCCATAATATCATAACCACATAGTCAAGGCTTTGTGCCAAGACTACAAATAAGATTTTGTCAAGGCCTTGTGAAAAGACACTAGTTGGTCTCATTAGAACTACCGATGCATCGAGGATCTATAGCGGGCTCCACCCGTCACATATTAAGTCCAATGTATTCCTTATATTAATAAGTTTAAATACAACATAAACATTCGTATTAAAAGTATCATATAAAATTTCAATACTTTCTCTATAAACCATTAATGTTATAAAAATAACACATCCATATTCAAACATATCACAAAACCTTCAATACAATATGGAAGTTTTTTATCATAATAAATCAACTTCAAATAAGCTTAAAATCCATCAAAGGATGTTCACATAGATAAAATCAGAAGTATTTGAGAGTAATATCTATTATTTTGAAATCATTTCAAAGTCACATAATTATAAAAGAAAACATTTACTTCGAAATTTTTTTATAAGCTTGTAAGGGATGCTTTGACGATTTTATAATGATGGAAAATAGCATCACCCACCGTATAAGTTAAAAAAGACATTATTACCTTAATTCTATCAAAAAGGTAAAAAAGGACCTTTTTTGGAAAACGACGGAATGATTCCTTTATAAACGGCTTCTAAAAAGTCAAAAAGGTTATAAATGACTTTAACCCATATTCTGTAAAATAGTAAGAATGGTTTGAAATACATTTTTAATAAACATGGATGTGGATGATAAAGAGGTCCCAATTGATAATTACGTATAAACAACCTTGGATAATGAAGATATTATGAAGTAAACCTTACCTTGTACTTTTCCTTCATTTAGGGTAGGTTATCCTCCTGTATAATGGTGAAATAATTGTTATTAAACTATAAAATAACTATATACATTAATATGATATCATATATGATCTTTTAACATTTATTTGTTAATAATATCTCAGTATTATCGTTGTTTCGGGTGTTAACTTACACATTCTATTTTATATGTTTTGTTAAATAAGTCATATTTGTTATGAATAAGTTGTATATTATTCATATAAAGAATGATATAAAGTCCTTAAAAGATATTTTTAATCATCAAATGATAATTATACTTGTATGGATACGATGTGGAATGAATCTCATCGCATTTGTGGAGACAGTAGTCCGTATGTACGGACGAGCAACAATATCATTCCTTTGATATTAAAATAATATATAATTGGATGGTATATCATATATACAGAATCATTATCATAGTATATTTATTATTTTCATCAATTACACATCATTATCAAAACCATCGAAATAATAATTTATTGAATAACAATTACACCACGACGTGGAGACGGTAGGTCGTACGTACACATGTATGGTGACATGTCATTCAAAGGATGGATAGAATACGGGATTTGGTTGTAATATATTTATAATAAAATCATATTATATAATAGATACTGGAGTTATTATTTCAGAATTTTAATAACAAAGAAATAATAATTTGAAGAAGAAATGAACTTGAAAGAGGGTGGTGAAATCATTACCTCTTCTTCGTGTTCTTCCTTCTGATTTGATCAAAAGGGCTCCATAGGTTAGATTTCTGATCAAAATAAGGAATCTTGGTTGAAGAGATGGAATTTGAGAGAATATTTGGTTAGGGTATGTCCAAGCCAAAAGGCTTTGAAGGTGTAAATAAGATGAAGGGGAAGTGCCCTTTTATAAGAGGGGTAAGGGGCACTTTAGGAAAGGCTAGAAATATTATTTTATAATAAATATATATTCAGTTTCTAATGGATCCAAAGTGAATTATTTAATGGTTAAGGTGGGGATAGGTCAAAAAAACTCAAACAATAGGTTGTATACAGGTTTGGGTCACTTTATTAACTTTATCTTTTAGATTTAACTCTTAGTTAAATAGTGTAAAATTTACCATGTCTCTTTATATTTTGATATTATATAGTTAATAAACGTACTATATACTTCAAGAGACACCTAAGTGGTCCATTAATGATACACCTATCATTATATAAGTCTTTTGACCAAACCTTATATTTTTAGGAATATAATATCAATTAGTAATATAATATTTGTTTTAAAAACTCATTTATGTCAATTTTGAAACTATTTAATAATTGATTTTTTTGAAGTCATAAAATCTTTATTAATTAGAATCAAATTCATTATAGTAATCCAGAGATATCATATTAACCAATAAATTATTTTGATTTCAGCAAAACTATCTAAGTATTTTTATTTTAACATTTATAATATTAATTATTTGATTCTTTCAATAATAAGGAAAATATTGCGTCATTATTGTGTCATAAATAAATTTATTTATTAAATGTATAATAATTATAAATAAAATACCATTATGTAGGAAATCTTTTTATCTTTCTAATTAATATTTATAGTTGAAAATATAAAATATATAACATTATGTAAAAATTGTTTTTCTAAAATAAATATGATTTTGTCATATTTGTATTTACTTTGACTTAATTAATATAAAGTGTCATTATCATTTATAGGTGGATCCATTGAGTCCCAAAATAGACCCAAAGATTACCATGGTTGGAAATGTATCAACCAATAGGGTTAGAACATGTTCAAGGGTAATTTATTATTATTATAATATTATATTTTACCTTTATTTAACGGATTTAATCTTTAACCATGGTAAATAAAATATTTACCTAAGTAATTATTTACAATGTCTAAAAATAAAAGTTAACTATTTACAAAATTTTTACCTCTTGATTCTAAAAATGGAATTTTTTTTCTAAATTCAAAACACAGAAGTGGTAGAAATTAATATAAAATTAATTCCCGTTGTTAAAACAAAAAGAGTGTTTTTAAGAGATATTAACTATCAAAAGAATGACACTTGCTTATGCCCAGTTTAAATGTGAAATAAGGTCTAACGACCAAAATTTGATTAAATGGTAAAAATATAATATAATTATACTCTAAAATCACTCATCATAGTTTATCAATATTAATTATTCCGATTAAAAAAGTTGTTTTTAATTAAAATTTAGTAATTTTCAATATTCATAAAAATATAAATGTTATCAGAAAAGTACCAAAAATTCACCCTAATTTAATTTCAATATTCCAAATCCATAAATGAAGTCCATTTTGATAGATAAAATGTATAAAATTTCCAAAAGAGTGTATTACTATTCATAACAGCTAGTTTGAATGGTTGTGGAGTGTGTTAGAACACGAAGTTGCGTACAACACATGCTACTGTATTATTCAAAGAGAAGCGTACCGTGGAAGTTTGGGGTGTTAGAAATTGGTTTTTCAAAATATATATAATTTAACCTATATATATCTTAATGTGTTATTGATTACAGTTTAATTGAATGTTCAATTGAAGTGGTTAGATATATTCATAGACATCATCTTGAGATTAAATATTCTAAAATAGTGGATAAGTAAATTTGTATTTTACTAAAAATTTACAATAAGAATGTTTTTATACATGACTAAATAATTCATGAGGAGTTATTGCTTAATGATTTTCAGGGAAAAAAATTTTACTATAAATAAAATGTGAAGCCTAACAGATATTTTCAGCATTAATATAAATATATTTCCTTCAAAGACATGGAGAAGTAATTATATAATCATTTTGATAAATAAGTTGTTAGTTTTGATTTTCTATATCTTATTATAATTAATTTAATGAAAGGTAAGGTAATATTTGAGAAAATGTTATGAGTATCATATTTTTGTTTGGGAACAGTGGTCAATTTCATGGTTAGGGGCCAAAATATATTTCATTACTAATGTGGTGTGTTTTAATTCTAAAAATTTTATTAAAATGTGTATCCTCAAAGAAGGAAAACTATTTCAAGAAATAAATGTTGAATGAAATTTCTATGTAATGTTATCGTTGGAAAAGAAGAATAATTTTCCATGGATAACCCTCTTCAAGGTATTGAAATTGTGTTATTAACAAACACTAAATATTAAATTATGTATTTGATTTATAAATCATGTATTATAGGATAATCAATCTTGGGTTGTTGTTTATAATAATGCAGAATTTGAATGGGATCATGAGGATATTTATCAACAAATAAATATGAATATATTATTGGAACCTTTTTTAATGAATTTTAAATTTATTTTGATATATTGATATATATATATTGATAATTTAGAGGAGTTTGTGGAAGAACATTATAATGATTTAGTGAAACATAATCAAATAGTGGTCTAAAGGTTCAATATTCAGGAATAAAAAAAGACCATTTATGATCCTAATATTTCTATGAAGATAGTGTATAATAAAATTGATACACATAAAGTTGAATTTAATACTGTATAATGATTATAGTGTAGTAAATGAAAGTAAATAGTCCAAAGAAGAATATGGAGTTTAGTATTTTATGATGAATTGTTAAAATAAGTTTATGTACAGTGTTTAAGAGGTTTCATGGATGTAATAATTTCATAAATACAAAATATTATATATAAAATTGGAATTGGATATTATGTTGACACATCAAAGGCATAGTCAGTAATTGTGATGAAAAATTGGAAGGAGATTAATAGTCATATTCCTCAATCACCAGAAATATAATATTAATTAAAGAGATATTCTAAAATATGAAATATATAGAGAGATGTAAGTGAAAATATATTTTATATAATCAAGATACAATTTAATGTCTATGTATTACATATATTTACTTATTTTGGTGAAATATAATGTTGTATACCAGGAGATAAAATTTGAACATATAAAAAAGTAAAACATATGATTTATGTCGTAATGGAATTACAGTATATGGATATTGTTTAAATTTTTATACCTTAGGGAATTAATCTATCAATTAAAGTAAATAAATTTGTTTTTTCATATTGTGGACAATGAAGAGTGGGTTTATGACTTTATAAGTCAAGTCCATTTAAAATAGGTTTCATCAACTGGAAAAATATGAATACAATCATTTTTCTTATGGTGACGAAGATTATTAGAGATATAAATATTTTTCAAGAATTTATAGAATAGAATGGAAAGAGAATAAGGAACAAATAAAATAGAAATATTAATTCACTGAGATATCCTTGAACTATTTGATGTATTGTAGAAAGTATATTTTGTGATACTTAAATTTCATTCTAATTAAAGGGTAATATTAATAAAATCAATAATGTCAAGGGAAGATTTAATGGTGTCATTTAGTTTAAAAATGGCGGATCTCTGATGATCAAAGAGAGTGTTACTAGTCACCTATATAGAGATGTATTGAAGAAAATTTATGTTATTTATGTTTGTAGCACGCAAAATAGTCTATTGATAGTGATTTAGTTCTGTGACTTGTGTTTGGAAGTCAAATTTAATTGAAAATGATGAAATAAAAAATTTAATGACTGATGTTATTTTATGAATGGATTAAAATATGAAATATTATATTAGGATGAAAATTAGGATAATACTTCTCTCCATACTATAATAGATGTGTATTATTTATAGAACTGGAGGCTTGGACATGTTAATCAGTACAATATAAAGAATCTTTTAAGATTTAATGTTTCTATTTAAATTTAGTAATCTAAGAGTATTAATGATTTTTTTGGTTGATGATTATGAAGAAAGGCCCTGAGAAAATCATACTACCCAATTAAGTAGAGTTAATATGATTTTGTGAATCTAGTTCAAATTAATATATGTGGTCCAATAGTTCAAGATAATAAAAGGAATGGAAGAAAGTCTTTCTATTTGTTCATGAAATTAAGAGGATGTTATTTTCAAATGATTATGCAGTCACATAGATAATAACTTTACCACATCAAAATAATTTGATTAAGATGAATAAAAATTATTTTACATATAATAAATATTTTGAGATCATATGATGTGATTTAATATAATTCCATTGATGTTAAAAAATAATATTGTGAAATATATAACTACAAAAATGTTTCTCTTATTAGACCTCCTCCGTAGAATTATGTTTTATAATGGAGGAACTACAGAGTAAGTAACATTACCAAGATGGTATTGAAATATAATGGTATTTATTACTACTATTATAAATTAGTGATGCATGTGGTAGTGTACATACATAATCAAGTTAGTAATAGTCTTATATAATATAATATTACAAATAAAAGTTCAATATAAGGAAACCCCTCACTTATGAATCAAAATATATTTGACATAATCTTTTTGATTCGATATAAATAAGAGTTTCAATGAAAGAATTGTGATGCAATAAATGAAGGTTTATTTTCAATATTCTCATTAAATAATGAAACATTTATATTGTTAGTAAATAGTTAATAAAATATTTTAAATTAATGAATTGAAAATATTCATGTAAGTTGTTAAGTAGATTTCCGAAAAAATTATACTTGATGATATTAACATAACGAATAATATATAATAATGGATTTAATAGATTAAAAAATCCCTTTATTGATGATGATTCTAAATATAAATTGGAGGAATATAATTATGATAAATGGATTAAACTAGTCCACATACAAGAGGAAGTAGATGTAGAGTATATGAATTAAATATTAATAGATCTATATCCTTTCCAATATATACCCAAATAATGAAATTAATATATAATACTTATATTTTATCTAAGGTAGAACCAAATATTTATTTTAAATCTAAAATGGTATAATAATGTGTAAATTCCATGAATGGGGGTTTAAATTAAATTGAAAAGATACATTTATGGGAGATCAACCAAATTAGTATAAATAATAATTAGATTGGTAGTAGATGGGTCGTCAAAAACTATATTTATAAACAATGAAAAGATATAAAATAAGTACAAGATAGTGTATAAAGGACGTGCATAAAATAATGGTGTTAATATGAGAATACATTCTCTCATGTGGTATAAATATATTGAATAAGACATTTTCTAATAGTTTTTGTTCAATGAATGTTTATAATTTATCATATAGATAGAAATTCAATGTTTCTGAAGATCATTCTAAATAAGGAATACAATATGAAACAATTGATGTTGTTAATTTTTTGAAATGGGGATATAATGGTGAATATATTGAAGAATATATTATATCACCCAAAAAATGCACCTTTTTCTTCGTATGAATAAAGGGAATCATCTATGAAAAAGTTTATAGATCAATGTAGGATGAATTAAACACAACCCCTATGTCAAAATCATAAATAATGTGAACTTCATAGTGATGGTGTATATGGATGATATTATATTCAACACCGACTTGTAATACAATCATAAATCATAGATAATATTTTTTGTATTTTAATTTTCTATAATGATATATTTATCATAAATAATTGGAATATATAAACAATACATGTATGGACACACAGTCATAAGACATGTTAAACATGAAATGGATTTTTTTAATGAAAGGGGAAATGGAAGAATAGAAACAATTTTAATCTCTGATACCATTATAGTGAAACATGGATAACATTGGATCAATTATGGATTATAAAAAATATCAAATAGATTAATTAATATGATTTTACTCTAAATTATAGTCAACAATCTGAATATATTTTTTGATTTTTGATTTGTAGATCAATTTCATAGTTTTCCAATGAAATAACAATATTTGAAAGAGACGGGGATTTTAAGATTTATTTAGGAAACACTAAATTATGGTTTATTTTAAATTCATGGTGAAGATATTGACATGATGGATTTTTTTTTCTGCAACTAGGATAAAGATGTCACATAGAAAAAATCCACATATGAATAGTCTTTATTCATTTATAGAAAATATTTTTTCAATCTAAAAAAAGAAAATATTTTGTATCATTGAGTATAAGAGATGTTGAATAAAATTCATATAAAAATAAATGTACATGGTTTATATGGGTGAAATAATAATCAAATGATTTTAGAGATATTGTGTTACAACCTATGTCAATTAATTGTAACAATAATTGTGATATTAAGTTAATAATGAATCACGTACAACACTTATATAAAAATCGAAATGAGATTAAGTTTCACTTTATAAATTTAAAGATGGAACGCGACATTAAGAAACCATGATTTCATTAAAGTATAATCAATTTTTAGATATATTTACTAATAATTTGATATATATGGGTTTGAGAAACATCATTTGTACCTCTAAGTTCAACCAATATCCTTAACTTATAGAGGTTTAAATTTCTTATCTACCTATTTTTATATAACGATTCACTTGCAAATTTTTTTTATTTTAAATTATTATTTTAATGTATTTTTTAATGGGAAATAAAAATCCATTAGTAATTCATAGTATAATTATTGTTTTTAGTTAAATATATGGATGGATTTCATAAATTTACTATTTCTTGATTTTCTTATAATGAGTGTTTACTCACAAAGAATTATTGGTTTCTTTAATGAATCTTTTCTATGTTTTTAATGTGACGGAGTCCTCATGTTTTCATATAATTACATAAATCTATAATAAAATAGAAACCCATTGAATTAATTATCTAATAGTGTAAATAACTATATGGTTGTAATGGGAGAGTCAAAATAACTAAACTAAAAGATGTGTAGTATGCAATTTAGGAATGAAAAATTGGAATATATAAAATATTTAAAAACACAAAACGGATAGATTTTTGTGACCATAGGTTTTTTCTAGGTTTTGTTTTATATTGAACATAATTTTTGAGAATTTTTATGCATGTGAAAAAATCAGAATGGATTTATATTAAATGATATATATTCAAATAATTCTAGAAATATAAGGATTCCTCACAACAAAACCTCATGTGTCTAGCTATGAATTGAGTATAATTACTAAAAATAGAAATTTAATTTACTTATATATAAGGGTAAATAAAATTTCATGTAAGCACCACTGGGTATTAAACTTTTAAATGTTTAATGCACTCTACTAGTCACTCCTTAGTAAGGTATCCTCTCCCTTAAAAGTCTTTACTAATTTTTAGTGGTTCGATAAATTTTATAATACCCATGATATTATATAATTAACACCACATGATGGAAAATTCTAATCCATTATCATTATATCATGAATGAAATAGTAAGGTAATCTAATTAATAGATCAAGATGTTTTTCAATGTTAATCTGTATCACAACATAGAGTTAAATTCCACCCTATGATTGAATGATACTTGTTGTAATGTTTAGGCTTTGAAAAGGTTAGGTTGTGAATGTTATTTTTTGGGTGGGTTTTCATTTTAAAATCCAATCATGATGTAAGTGTATTAGTTACAACAAGAAAATACATGTACTTATATAAAATTGTAGAATAAATAGATCTATCACAGAATGATATGTGTCATTCTTCCATTATCATTAGAACTTATAGAATTAAAACACTATTTTATGACATGAATTTATCAAGAATGTTTTGTTATTATATAATTAAAAGTAACTAACTTTTTCAATTTAAATGTTATTGATCTAATTGATGAAATCAAATGATTATATTTAAATTCTATGATGGTGGGAGACAATTAGAGTTTGAAATTTTTAAATCAAAATTATAGTGATATAGTAGAAACTAATATATAGAAGGAAATATATAGAGATATAGTGATAAAATCACAATTAATTAAAATGATGAAAATATATTAGGAAGATGAGTATACCAGTGGAGGGCTATATTGAATTTCTAGGATTAGTAGTGAATTGTGATTTTTTAAATTCCAATGATGATCATACCTTAATGTAAAGTATTTCTTGGTATACTATTGAAGATCGTAAATTCTATAATAGTAAATTATATTGAAAAGCCATTTTTGTTATATATTTTATTTTTAATCATAGTGAGTTTGAAATATGTGAATAAATTATATTTTTCAACCCATTTGGAAATTAGTGACTATATTATAAGATGATGTTGTGCACCAATAACAAGCATTTAAATTAAAATTAATTGTCTAATGAAAATTGATTGATGTTGTGATTATTTAGAATATAAATACATCATTTATATTTTTTCAGTATCTGTATCCCATTGGCGGTGAATAAGGTAACAAAATTCCATGAGCCTTTATCTTGTATTATTGGGATGTTCGTGTGTGGTGTTGTTGGGGAAGATGAAGTGATTCATTACTATTGAATATTAATTATTAAATTTTGACTAATAAAATTGGAAATATAAATTCACTCTAATTCACCCAATATTTTATGGTGTTTTGTAGGCCCTTAGGTTTCAAAACATCAATTTTGATATCAAATGTATAGTATATTTTATTAAAAGTACCATCCAATCAAAAAAGATCGATGAAAAAAATATTATAGGAACTTAGAAAAGATTTGAATGTATTTATGGTGATATAATATGAAAATAAAAGTGATTTTGAGTTGATAATGTATATTTTATAGAACTCTCATATAAAATGAATTTAAATAACGAACCACCAAATGAAATGAAATATGGACTTGGGAGTTTTCAAAGTTGGATATATTAAAATTAGTTAGTAAATCAATGATATATTCATAAAATAATTCAACACATCAATATTTTTTCCCATTAGTTAAATATTGAAGTTCAACCACGTCCAAAATCACTAGGATTATTTACATATCCTCTCACTCTATTGAAATTTGATGCCTAATTTTGTTGTTTATTCATGGAAGCACTAAAATCAATTGGTTTATTGCTAAAGAGGGGAAGATTATTAATCTATTGAAATTTAAAAAGTAAATATATTGAATATTAATGTTATACATTCAATAATTGGAATTAATTTTTCCTATGTAACATGTAGAGTAATAGTAAAAATCTATCATTTCCATAGGGTGTAATATACTCTTGAGGGGGTCTTTTAGTATGTACTAGTTTCACAGGGTAAGAATGAAAGAATGAAAAATTAAAATTCCCATGTCGTAATCAACACTGAAATATCATATCTAGTGTGACTACACCCACTTATGACCCATTTAATCATATTTAATTAAATAAGAATAAAAAATAAATGGAAACCATAACTTGTTCAGTTCTGACCAGACATGTGATTTTCTCATAATTGGGGATCTTTTCATGATGTAACTGATGTTTGATCTCTATAGAACATCCCAATGTACACACTAATATTATTTATATTTCATGCATGTTATTGTTTGGAGAATTGAATGTTCTTTCAAATATTTACATGACCACAAAAGTATTGTTTATTTGATTATAAAAGGTGTTATTATATTAGGGTTCCCTAAAATCCTTGGTATCTATTAAGAACAAGATATAGGGGATAAATTATTTCTCAAATTATCAACAATAGTATTCAATAAATATTTTAACTTGTCCTAGTTTATAAATGTAGGTTTCTGTCTCCCAAATTTCATATGACCCAACAATGATTATATATTCTGTAAGCCAAAAATATTATTTATATCATAGCATACACATTTTTAATGTCATGAAAATTTTATAACATAATTAAAAAATCTAAAATAATGTTTCATTATAAATTCAGAGTCCCTAAGTTTACCCCTCTATCTATTTGATATTAAATGAATTCTAAATATTAAATATTTTTTGTAAAATATTTTCCAGGACTAAACATATTAACATATGTATACACTAAGATAATAAATATATTTCATACTATAATAAGCATAAAAATTAATGAATTTATTTATTTTTTGTGATCATTTAAAATGAAAAATTATCCAAATACTATTGTGGTCCAACTTTTTAATAAAATATAATTCATTTGAATTGTTGAAGCTTTTGAATATGTTTTGGAGGTGACTATATTATCTCCATTCTTAATTGTATTGAGTGTCAGTCACATTTTTGGAGTTGTTTCTAGAAACACATAATTACCACTAAAGGGGAATGGTTTATTCATATCAATGACGACCTTATATGAGCACACTCTATGTGATATAATTTTGGATCGTTTTATATCTCATAAATCAGGATTCAAAAGTTTTTTAACCATCTTTAACTGGTTTATTGTTTCATCAAATGACCATACCATATAGGAATACCTACAACCACTATCTTCATTGATTTTATAAATTTTATAAAATATTATTCAACTATAATTGAGATTTGTCTTCCTCTAATTTGATGTGAACTATAATTTCTTCATAATTCAACCAATCCATACCACTATTGATGCACCTCACATTAGTTACCTCACAACAAACATAAATATCATTTTTGTCTTACATGAAAGTACATGGTAAAATGATAAAAAATTATAATAACATCAAGATCAAATGCCAATACACATGGTCATAGAAACAAACATCCAATGAAACATAGAACCTGTAGTGTTGAAATCAGCTGGTATGTACTCATGATATCTTCTACCTGAGATTATTACATGAATATTTAACATGACAAATAATCCATTCTTATGATTTACCCATATATGATAGGCCTACATCATATTTTTTAAATAAATATAGAATATCTAGACCATAATATTTTTTTAAATCACTTTCATAAGGTCTTAAGGTATGTATTATAGATTAGAGCTTCTATAACCTTTTGATACTCCAAATAATTTTAGTACATTACTATTTAAATAGTGTAATCCAAATTAATTGCACAAATAAGGTAAAAATACATTATTAGCAACACTATATATAAATAATATGGTAACAAAAAACTACATCTTAAGTTGGTTCATGGGAAACCACATTTATTATGCTCCAACATTAATTAGATCTATGTTTCTGATAATTATCTTATCAGAACTCAAATAATTATATCTTGTATCTACAAAGTAATGGATTTAATTTTGAAGACTATCATATTTTTATACCTAGATACACTATTATCTAAAACCTCTCCACCCTATATAAATCTCTTTAAGTGACTATATATCCATTTATTTTCATATTATCCTATATCAAAATCACGACTTCTTAGCTTAAACTATTTGAATAAATTTATCATAATTTATATTATGATAATATTATACTTTCTAGGTACGATTCGATGAATTGAAATATATTATATCATATATCAACTATATTGTTAGCAACATTATTTGTAGAGACAAAATTGGTAGTTTTTTATATTTTTTCCAATAGTTTCAATGCACTTCTCTTCGTAATTTTGTTATCCTAACTGTGATAAATAATCTGATGATCCATAAAAATACTAGTTTTTATATATCATTGATAATTAGTGTTACTTATTCTCCATGTATAAGGAATATATTTCATAGTGTTTCTTACATCCTATTGGATAGATCTGATGACTTTTTGGGCATATTATCTTGATTTTAACTAATATATTCAAAGCATAATGTATGAGCAGGAAATATCATATCTAATAAATAACATTGAATATGTGATAGATCAAACAAGTAAGAACATAGAGTTCTACTCACACTTTTAATATGATCCGATGAATTATTTATGTATTCTAGAATTCATTTATTCCTTTTGACACTTGGAAACATTCTCCATAAAATTTTCCCAAATTGGTATTTTTCAATACCTTATCAACATATATTATTTGACATCTTCCTAGATACCGTTAGATCCACCTAAGTAGATATTATTAATTGATAATTAGGATGATACTCTAATTCAAAATATTCAAATTTTATTTAAACATATTATTAACTAATAATAATACTAACAACTATTTTTCATATGTAGATGACATATTTTACTTGGAAAACAATGGTTCTCCCTATATCATCTTATATAAATATGAAATAGTTTCATTAAAAAGGATTTTTTTTATGATCGTGATGATTATATTTATCCATAAATTTATATTTATATCATATATTCCTTATCATTATTTAGTGGTTTTACCATCACATTCATATTTAATCATATACAAATATCCAATAAGTATTCCTCAAAAGAAGGTTGTATTTCTTTATAATTCCCAATAGAATGTTCATGGAATATTGATATGAAAAACATAATTATAATGTATTTAAGAGTTAAGTATTTTTAAAACCATTAATGGCCTATTTTAAAATTTATTTTACCACCCATTAATGGTATTTATTGAATAACAACCAATGACTATACCTCTATTTGAGAAACTACGAACATTAAAAACATGATTTTAATAAACTGAGATTATTTTTCTGAATTCATGTTCACTTTTCATTTTATTTTATTTTCAATTAATAAATCCTTATATGATATTGCTTTATTATTTACATTAATAAATATTTCACCTTACTTTATGATAATAAAAACATCTCTTACTTTTATTCTATCTGATATACTATGTGTCTCTAGAACATTCATTTTCCATAAAAACATGTAGAACATGTTTTTGTTTCAGTTACCATTTCATCATGAGCATTTAATGTTTCCAAGTCTACCTTTCTCCCACAATAACATATAAATATGTGAACCAGTATAAATATATATAGACAATCACCTAATTATATATTTTCTTTCTTAATAATCTATATAATATCCTTAAAAACTTTTAATAATTTCATCATGAACATATTGTTTTCCTGATGAATGTTTTTATTAACTTAGCTATAACATACTGTTTAACTATAAATTAATAATTATGAAATAATGTATTTTATTCATAATATAATTATTATGATGTACATTTCTTATTATATTGGGCATATGGTTATGGGTTAATGCTATTATTTTGAAATAATGTCTCAGAAAACTAAGAGGAATACGTTCACTAATTATAAATCTCATCCTTAGTGGTAATTATACTAATATAATATATTATTTGTGTGTAAGTAAATTTGAGTTTACAAATAAATCAACTCTATATTTTTATGAATAGTGAATTCACTTATGACGAGTCATTGATTTTAATTTTTCTAACATCATGTATCTAGTTCATATAAATAAATGTGAGTTTATGAATTAATCCAATTTACATTTTCCTAATCGATAAATTCGTAGTCAATAAATTCTGTGGATCAATATCCCAATGAAACTGATGTCCTATAACCAATAATATTTTATTCGTCACTTTTATATTCCTTACTTTGTTAAATAAATATCATGAAAAATGTTAATTTTACCCGTCGATTCTTCTTATAATAGTTCACATGGTCAAGATGTACTAACTAAAGATGATATAGAGATCACATTTAGTTCAAAAGTGTTTTTAATCTCATTAAAATTTTCATTAGAGAACTAAGTAGGAGTTTTATATTTTATATATAACATTTATTGAAAATAAATTATACATCATTAAACTACTATATGTTTTTGATACTCCAAAAAGTCTTTTTAAAATTAAATATTATTTCACTATTTCCAATGTAAAAAATGTGAACAATTATTTGGTAATACCCAAAAAATATTCCTCTAGAATTTTATCATATAGACGAAAATAGAAGTTGATTTCTTATCACCGCTGGTATATGAATCTCTGTTTATTAACTATTTATAAAATTCATATTACATATTGTGGTTTTTATATTGATTATTTATTATTTTATTCGATATTAATATGTGAATCTTATATTATATCTAATAGATTGGATGTAAAATAGAAATATTATAATTTATGATGAATAAAATTTTAGTATAAGATTCTACATGATTCCTCTTCAACTCAATGAAATTTCGATTATTGTTACCTTTCATTCCACCTGATATATAATTTGACTTTTTTTCAATGCTCTCCCTCTATATATTGGATTTCATATTAGGATGTTAAAAATCTGTCTTTGGATCCATTGTTTATGTTTCCTTTTATTCTTTTCATTCATCGTATAAATTGTATGAAATAAATATTTATCTTTCTTAAATTTAGTATATTATTTGAGAAACTAAACAGAAAAATATTGAAGTGGTTTCTCCATAGTATTTGTTTCATAATTCTAAGTGAAACTAAAGTAAATGGGTTCTAAAAATTCAATAATGTGTTTGACAGGATGTTCATGATTAGAATTTATTCACTATTATTTTAGTCAATCAATGTACTCAATATTCTTGAGTACACGATAACCAAACTAAATTATAGATTTTATTTTGAAAATATTCACAAAAAATACAAATATCACTCATTTGTAACATCACTTTATCCTTAAATAATTTTCAGATATGAAACATGGTTTAACCATCAATGTCTTATTGTTTCGTTCACAACTCATCAGAAATTTATATAGAATTATGAGGTAAATATAAAATACATCATACATGACTATATTATAAGCCTCAATTTAATCATTTCATTCATTCTGAGGTGGATCAATAGGTAGTGGGAAAATAACATAAAAATATTTATTTATATAATAGTACAATGATAAATATCTTACAATAAACATTAAAATTTGTGCTAAATAGGGCACGATCGTTGTCTAATATTTATCATGTTATTTTTGGTGTTAATTTACTTTTTCTTAAAGACATATAAATTATAAAATTATTACTTTTATTTTATTTATCAGTTGTTTAACTTATCGATTTATTAATCATACATGTATCCATCTTTTTTATGAAATCCTAATATCCCTAAACTACTAGAGTATAAATACTATGTAATATGATTATTCTTTAAGGAAATATACTTAAAATTTTCCATTAAAGAACTTGTTATGTATATGAAACTACTTTAAGGGTTTTGATGTGTTAGTATTTATGACAAAATACATTAAATCATGACTCCATTATCTATTGAGGGGAGTCCCAACATCTACAGATAAGAACTGTGAATTACCCAATACTTTCCACCAAAATTTCACCAAGACAACTTGGTTCATTTCACTAATTCCAATTTATGTAAGTGAAATGCATCAGTCTTGTTAGAACTCTATAATAGGATGAGTAACCCCTGAATATTTAAGGATATAACTTCATTATATGGTCTCATTAAATTGTAAGTTGTGAAATTTGTTAATGAATTAATATTTATTTAATGGGTTTTTAGTTATTTTTAGTGAATGAAATCCTTTTCTATTTAAATTCCATTTTTATTTTGTTCACATTCAGAACTAGACTAACAAATATCTTTTATTATAAAAATAGAATGGAATCAATATCATGGTGTGAATGTGGATATGAATAAGGTTGTCTCATCTTATAATAATTTTTCAATTATTCATAAGGAAGCTAATACAAAAATATAAAATCATACTCTCAAAAGGTTCCGATTCTCTGGTCAAAGCATCAGCTAAAAAATTGCCTTGCCACTATGTGGAAACAACCTCAATAACCTAAAAAATTATAATCCTCTACTTCCAGAAGTATTATGAAAACTCCCATGGATTTATGTCCTTTTTGAGAATAATTCCAAAAATTACATTGTAATAAAATTCAAACCTCAAATTTTTAATTTTAATAAATTTTCACATCATGTGGACAATAACCATAGTCCTCACCTATACTCCCCTAGAATTTTATGGACCATAAAATGTGCCGAAACAGAATATAATGGATAATTTACTATCTATGAAAATACTAACTCATATCATTTCCCTGAAAAATCAAGATCCATTAACATTTATTTTCATTCCAAAATTTATTGGATTCTAGAAAACCCACCTCCACTGATTGTTCTTTTATATTACATCTAATTGAATTCCAACCTTTGGATAAATACTCATAGTGAAATTAGGGACCCCATATCATAAATGATATCTCAAAATCCCACATATAATGATATAAATTTGACCTGAATTCACATATGTGAGTAGTATCTTCCTTCCCTAATCTTGTTTAATGCCTCTAAAATATCTCAACTCACAACCAAAAATGTCATGTTACGAGAATTAAACTCCACACCATTGTAGAATTACCTAGAAAATCATGTCTCCATAAACTCAAAAATAGAAACCCCATATCTGAAAACACCGATGTAGAGTCCAATAAGACTCTAAATATTATGCAACCAATCCCCACTAAAAATTATATTGCAAGAATATTTAGGACTCAATGAAAAATAACACCATCAACATGATGGTAGTAAGACCCCAATATTATTCACATTATAATCAGGGGGAATGTATTGATTAATTATAATCCACTCCATATTTTTCATATATGATATGAAATAAATTAACTAAAGTTGTAATACACACTCATCAAATATTCTACTAAAATACGCAATTCCATGAGTGTCTCTTCTAGTAAAATAAATGACTACCAATTATAAAAAAAATGCTTCTATTAGGATCATCAATCCGATTGATATTTTTTATGTGATCCATAGTTTATCAATATATGTATTAATAAATACAAGAAAAAAACATTTTTCCCTGAATGGAATCTCTAGAACTACACATCCCAGATAGAATAGATGTTCATTAGACTAGTTATCATTAAAGTAGGTTGTCTATCCATAGCCCACAACCCATTGTATAATATCTTCCACTATCCATATATGACCATTCTTACACCATAAAAGACCAAATGAACTACCCCTACAGTATTCACCATGTTTATCTCTAATAAAAATCTCTCATAACATATTACCTACAATAACATCCCATTCCATTTTAGCCTATATGGATATATGCTTCTAAATTTTTTTGTAAGTTAATCCCGGCTTATGCGACCTTCTTCACTATCCTCATACAAGACTCCTAGTGGAATATTCTAGTTTGGTGTTCATCACTGGAGAAGGTTTTCATGATTTTTAGAGCATCAAAATGATCCCATTGTGTTTAATAATGATTGAAAAAACATGCATTGGAATAGAGGTGAGAAAATATTCTCCAAATTAGTGTCCATATAGTCTAATAAATAATATTACTAAACCCTAAATAATATTTAAAAATATTTTGTTGATTTTCTTGGACCCCATGGTATTATGAAATCCTCCTGAATGAGTTTTGATTTGTGGGTAGACACAAATGGTTTGTACAAAAAACCTATTATTTCATACATGAATATAACATATTTTTAAATTTAAACAACATAATTGTTATATATTTGATGATAGGAAGCTTTAGAATATTGTAAAAATTAGGATCACAAATCACTTTTGCAAAATAAAATATATAAATTTATTTAAATAATTGTTCATTACCATAATAAAATATCAAATTCTTCTTAGTACATGTATTCGCATGTGGATATACATCAATTGAAGGGGTGATCTGAATACCGATAAGTTGTATGAATAAGGGGAATTAATCAATATAACATGGGTGAGAATAATCATCATTATCATATCATATTAATAGGGTCATCATCATAATTAACATGGAAACATTTTTTAATACCATGTAATGATTCACGGAATAAAAATGGAACTTCAATTCATAGTGGTCTAATACCAACCATAGTTGAAAACAAATATATCATCATATCCTTGCATAAGATATGTGTATAAATCATAACATTGTAATTTTCAACAAAGATAGAAAAAATTTAATGAATAATACACATTAAATCATGAGATTCATAACATTAATAAATTCATTGGAGGGATATATAATTCCAGGACCACCCATCACATCATAATATTTACATAATTAATCATTTTATATAAATCATATAATAATCGTAATCTTGAAATGACTAATGGAATGGGATGGGTTTCAAAAGGATTTAATAAATCATGATTTTATGAATAAACATGGTGTTACAAATTAGAAATAAAAAACATATATGGAATAAAATTAATCAATCTCAAGAAAAAAAGAGACAACTCAATAGGGTACAAGATGTGTTTTAGAAGAAAATTTATTTTTATAAAATCATTGTATTTGTCTAAAAAATCAAATTCGAAATATGTATATAACTAAAAATAAAACTGATCAATGATTAAATGTTATTTAAGGAACATAGTGTAAATTCCTAGATGAATATTTTGTGGAATAGGGATAATCCATGGAAAGGGTGTTCTGTTCGAGAATCCCCTTAACTTAGATCACTATTTATTTTATCCCTTTTCTTCCTCCAAAATAATAATCATAGAATTATTAAAACCCATTTCTAGAAAAAAATTTGCTAACTGTTTCTACTAGTTATCCAGTGTAATTATTTTATTATAATTTATTAAAGTCGTATATAAATATGAATTACATTTATATCATGGTTTCATTAATTTTTTAATTTTTTTTCATGTCCTTATTTTTTTGAGGTCATTTATACATTAGAATAATTAATTATAGATCATTAAGAAAAATATATTTTATACATTTTATACCACAAATGGTTTATTTTATCAAACTATAACTATGGTGATAAGAAAAGGGATGGAAATTTCCTCATTGGTGATGACTGTACATTGATGGGACATTGTCAATAGAGTGAAATGAGGAATATTAAAATTTATATATTTTATAATTATGATACATATAGTTCAGAAAAATAATTAATATTAATTTAAAATATTGAGTAATTTATTTTATAATATATTTTTTGAAATGAATTGGTAAAATTAAATAGAATAATAATAAAATCAAGTGTCCTTAAAAACTTATTCATTCCACATTGTGGATTCTCTTATATGACACTAAAAATCACATGATGTTTAAAAATGGATTACTCATAAATGTACATAGGTATTATAAGAGGTTAGAGAGGGATTATTTTGGATGAACATTCACATTTTAAAATAATGTAGTATTATTTTTCTAATGGCAGGGGGTTAGTTTTACTTGATAAAAGATGTATTTTAAGAATAAAATATTAACTAAAATAATATATCCAATAAAAAACGTGTAATAGTGAATTTTACACAATATAAATCATATATAAATATAATTTAATGGTTTTTTAATTTAAAACCCTTTAAAATAGTAATTCACTTATTTTATAACAAATGATTATAGGGAAAAAATGTTATTTTAAGGGATCACTTTTAAATTTAGGTTTTGAAATTATGTTTGTTTTATTTAAATGAATCATTTATGAAATTAATTTTATTTTGGCATAAATTAATGTTAATGAAAGTATTATTTAATTTTCATATCATTAATGGTGAAATATAGGATCCACAGTTACATAGAGAATTATATTTTAACTATTCACCCTAAAATAAATGTTTCTTAAGAAATTAAATGTCCATTTATCTATTTATAAATGGTTCAACACAATGCTTTTCTTCTGGAAACATTGATTGATTCTATAGGATACTAATAAATGTCCATTTATAATTTAGAAACATTAATATGAATGATTCAATTATTTTTCTTGAGTTCTATAAATCTAAAATTATCAAACGAAATGAGTCCTATGCAGATGATCTATATTATCTATGTAGAAGAAGGGAATTACTCTCAACTCCTCCATATAAATTAATAGGAACTCAAAAAAAGATTTATTTTGTTTATTATCCACCCCCAATATATAATTACGATCAATAATACGTATATATAGTCGTAGCTATGAATTATTCTTCAGAATGAACATCATCCTACGAACTTCTCTATAATGTTACTTTGGTTCTTTTAGGGACATATCACTTTGATGTAGCACAATGCCATCTTTAAAATATTATTTTTCATCCTATTAAACATCCCTAGGTTGTGTTTTTTTTGGTTCTACTAATGAATATACTATATAGGCAAGGAAAGATGTGATTCCTTCACCAATGGGAAATCCAACTACCTCCAAACTCGAACCGTCATTCAAGAAACCTCTAAAACTTTCAACTTCTTATTTTGACCCTATCCATAATCCTGGTCATCTGAATAATTTTTTATATATTCTTATTTAGGATTTCAGTTGATTTAATTTTTTACATGATTGAAAATCCATGATATTCTTCCTTATTCATTTTTATTGATTGTTTTCTTAAAATGTTTTTACATTTTTTGGTAACTAGATTTCGTTCTTACCATTATTTCACTTTCACTTTCAGTACATAATCCAATAGGTTTAGCACTCTTAGGTTTATCGTAATTTTTTTCCCTTATACTTACCATTCATTTTTAATGTCACAAATAGGGAGAAAATTACCAAAATGTCACATTAAGTGGGATATACCAAATCTAAAAATAATAGGGATAAATAATGTTGAAAAAATATATTTAATAAGTAATATATTGATTATATAATAATCAGAAAATTAAAGATAATACTATTCAAAATTTCATGTTTAATGTTTTATGGGTTTTTTGATCCTAAAAAATGGAGGATATTATTCAGTTACGAATTTTGTTCCAACATATTTTATGTAATTTAGTTTTTCATGATCTCAAGTACCCTTTATATTTTATGGATGATTCAATTTTTATGTGTGATAATTATGTTTCAACTTTATCTAAGAGATATGGATGTTAAATATACAATTTCAGTAGTCTTGATAAAATTTTCATATGTCCATAAAATTGTATATGTTAAACATTTGGATATACAGAGGTTTGGATACATCATGAATTTTTCTATTTCAAACACATACATGAAGGCTTATCCTATGTAAATTGGATACATCATAGAAATGGATAAATAGATTTCTCCTAAATCAACGGATCATCAGTATTGGAAATATGCTATTAAGACTAAAATCAGATGTAAATCGGTAATGTGGAGTAATCATATATGTGAATTGGTTATGTGGTGAAATAATCTTTGTGGAAAAAAATAGTTGTGTGATTGTTTTAGCTAAATAAAATTTTTCTACATGATCATGAAGACTACATGAATCAAACTGGATAAATTAATAATTACTACATAAATTAATCTAAATGGATCAATTCGGCTATGTGTAATAAAATCTATAAAAATCAGCTATCGGGGGATCTGCAATTAGTAATGTCAACCTGAAACAAAGTATATATTATTATTAAATTACATAAATAATATTTCAATGATTTCTTTCGTTAAAAAAATCATGGATTACCGCTTTATGGAAAGTTGATTATAATTAGAGACATGTAACAAGGGAGGAAACAACTATAAGGATAATTTATTTGTCTTTATAATTTTTGAGGTATTTCCATGGAAATTTACATGTTTTTTTTAAATTGAGATCCATATATTTTATGGTTCTAATGGAATCAAAATAAAATTATTGTTCTATATGAATTTTCAAGTTCATTAAGGTCAGAAATAAATAAAATAAGAGAATAATATAAGAACCATATATATCATTAAAGAACAAATTCTAAATTCTCTAGTGCACTATTCTGTTTTAAATGATAAGAAGAAGAAGAATAAGAAGAAGATTTGTGTTTTACTGTTGTGTTATATCATTCATCATTGTTGTTATTTAAAAATACACCCCATGCTTTTTTGTGTATGTTTGTTATATCACTGAGGGATTTATACCCTCAGTGAGTTTTATTTTAGAAAGATGAGCTATAACTATGAACATTTGTATCCCCCTTTATTTCTATATAATGTTTCCTTTTGAAGGAACATTGATTTTTTTGTGTGTAAATCCATTATGGATACAATTACAAATCTCTCATTCTATTTTAACTAGTATCAGTTGCATTCACCCAGTTTTGAAATCCATTGAAAAAAATCCTATGTCCGGGATAAAAGGAATAGTCTTGTAAAATTCAACTAACTCGTGAAATAGAGTGTTGGTGGAGTGGACTATGAGATTTTTGTTCTAGAAACAACTATAAATATATGTTTATGCTTATTTTTTCGGGTTTATTATTTCAACGCAACATGTTTTAATGATACCATTAGTAATATTTCATATTAAAAGAGGGTTATTTCTATGAGATGAAATATTTAAAAGGCTTCAAATCACCCTTCACATGAGTCTTAGTATAGTCTCTCTCAGACAAAACTTTGTGTGTCAAATCATGTGGTAAAATGTATAAAAATATGGGTATTTTCAGTCTGTATGATTTCATGTTGTAGTTATTTTTCGGCATTCTAACTAGAAAAACATAAGGAAAACTATAAGTATATAACTAAACATATATATCAAAAAATGATTTTTGTAATGTCATGACCTGTCCCCCAGGACCAATGCTGTTACTACCCCAATCCCACCTTCAATATCCCACAGGCAGGTTACCAGCACCAGAAAGGCATTTCACAAAATGGGATGACATTAACTTTAAACAAGAACACACACATACATTCTATAATACACAAAACAAACCACAAATGAAATAAAGTAGTACAAACACCCCAAAGTACCACCCTTAAGAGTAAAAGGTGTAAAATGAAAGGAATGAGGAAAGAATACAATCCTAATTGAAAAGAAAGTACCAGAAAAGATGTCTTATATTCAGAAGTCGTATGTCGTGGATCCTACCTGAAGGGTAGGTACAACTCACTATCAGATGTCACTACAGCACACCACATCTATATATCCACCTCTGATCTCCATCTAGTGTTGGCTCCCCAATGTCCCACCCAAAGATGTCAGTAGTATGCACAAGACACATTGGGTTTGGGAAAATCCCGTGCATGGGTATGAATAAAAATACTGAGTAGGGACCCTGAGACCAAATCGAGTCTCATAGAAATCTAGTAAGGTAAATACCACAATGAAAAATATCAATGTAAATCATAGAGAAACAGACATAGATCACACCTGCTATATAACTTAAGTAAAAAAGTAATGATGATTAATTTTAAAGAGAGATCATTATATTCTTTTGAGAGACTCTGCTACTGATCCATAAAGGTTCACTCTACTCTTGATCCAGGAAGGTTCTCTCAGCTACTGATCACTGACGGGTCTCTCTATGGATAATCCACGACAGTTTGCGTTACTGCATATCCTTGAAGGGTCGCTCGTATGCTGATACATTAAGGGTATCTCTTATGCTAATCCAAAAAGGGTCTCTATTATGTTGTTCCATGATGGGCTTCTCTTATGGTGATCTATGAAGGGTCACTATTATACTGATCCACAAAGGGTATCTATTCATTCTTCACATCACATCCATACACAGGATTCCCACACATATCATGCTTGATTTCTGTAAGATCTGATCCTCAAGACATCTGTCATACCTAAACCACCGTGATGTCCCACATAAAGTAAACTAATGGAAAATCCCACTATACAGGTCCTAATGAAAAAGACGGTGCATCGAATGTTCGCCCGGTCTGTATGATATGGGCATTTTTGTAAAAAGGGCTCAGTTGAATTCGAGTCTGATCTAAACCATTCGTACGAAAATCTAAACCAAAAATCACATAGAGAATCTTAGAAAAACCTCATTGTCTCAAATTTCCTCGTTCCACCGATGGAGCATTAATAAGATGCATATTCTGAGAGATAGCATCGTTTTTTTAAATAGGGATTGGTTCCGTCTGGGATCGGTCCAACTCGGTCGGACAGATATGAAAAATCCTGGCTGGAGGCCCCGGATGACCTTTCATTTCTACCAGGACCATTGGGACTCACTGGACTAGGCTTAGGTTGGTCGTGGGTCCAATCCTCCGAGTCACCCTGGGACCCAATTTTAGTCGGCCCGGTCTGCTCAGACTGGCTGGTCTTTTTTCTCACTTAGGCCGCATAGTGTCCTATGCAGCTTGATTTTGTCTCCCCATCCCGGTCCTCTAAAATGGATCGGCTCAAGGAACTGAGCGCCCTACTCGGGCGACACAGTCCAAATGGCCCGACTCACCCCTCCAAGAAGGCTTGATATGGATCAGTCTGGACAGTCTCAACTATTCTGGTATAGCCCTGACCAGTTCAGATGGACTGGTAGGGGGTGAACATGGATGGTCAACCCAGATGCCGCTTTTGAAAAAATGCAACCCTTCAATGTGTGATGCTCCTCTACGCAGTGCCCTGTGACACCGTGTCTCTAGCACACTATCATAGTTGTCGGGCCGCAACCTACTGTTTCTTCATGGTGGCGTGCACTGGGGACACTGCTCCCGCCTACTAGTGGCCCTCACCACACCACCGTGGGTGGTAGGCTATGCCTCTCTGCCACCAAGGCATGCCTATGGGTGCACCGACTCCCACCGCTCCTGGCCAACGACGGTGCCGGCACATCGGTGGTTCATCTGTGGGCCACTGAAGTTTCTCTGGTGGTCAATTTCTAGAACGATCTGTCCATATGAGATCATAGGTCATGCAGATTTTCTGTGGAGGATTCAAACATGACATTCCACCACTTTTAAAATTCATCTAAAAAGAACAAAAAAGGTGGAGGGACACATGGCCTTGTTCAAATCAGCTCGCGCCCTCTATGTTAGAGGTTTATAATCAATTGGGAAGTTTGGAATTTCAACACATGAATATACCTCACCTTTCAGTTCCCCGAATTTGACAACCCTCCCACAAGAAGACAGGATCCGCGGATCTACCTGTTTATTGTTTGATCTTTGTTCGTTGTTTTAGAATGGATAATGAGGAGAGAAAACCAATAACAAAGAATGCATAACCCCTACCTAGATTGTGGATTTGTCGCTAATGAGGGACGAAGATCCAAGCCTTCATTGATCCTATATCTATTAGCATTCATCTTCATTCATTGTCTCTCTAGTCCATCCCACCAGCATTTGTCTATGGCATTCGTTGGATTGGAATTTCTCTGTAGGTTCCCCAGAGAATCCTGAGTGTTTAATTCCAAAATCTCCAATGCGTTTGTTTAAAAAAAAGTAACATGTTGCTGTGTTTCAGTTACATTTCTATGTTTCATCATTATGAAATATAATTTTTGAAACATCCTAGCATTTATACTTGAATAAATTATACATTAATGATCCTCATTTAATTTTCCTCATCATCACCTCTTCAGTGCACCACAACACCGCTATCCACCACTAAAATGTGAAAAAAACCCTTTTCTAGGTTATTTTATTATTTTCCAAATTGTCTAAAAATTAACATTTCCATCAGAACATTTCTAGTGGAAGTTATGTCATTTGAGGGAAAATCCAGATGTTCAAAGTTCAACGAAGCCATCCAATTTTCAATTCGAGGACCAGTTTAAAAGATATAGAAACAAGCTCACATGTTTATTTAAATTAACTAATAAAAATTCAAATAATAACATTCACCCTAAACCCATTCTGGTAGATGTTAGCCTCCTCTCAAGGGTAATACACCCTAATGAGCTCAAAAGTACTCTCATATTTTCAATCTAAGTTACCAACTATTAGTTGTAAGGATTTGAAAATAAAATAACTGTTACTTAATAATTTTATTTTGACCAAAAACTAACGCCGACCAATGTTCGGATCAACCTAAAGAAAGCATGCCCTCACACTATAATCATTGGTCTCAGAATTTTACCATGATTCACCTTTAAAATGTTATAATAATTTTAGAAATAATATAATTAAATTTAATTATTTTATTTATGGTTATTCCATTTTTCGGTTTTCTCCCTAGAGTGCAGCGCCGACTAAACTTAAGTTGCACATAGGGTAAACCCACCATCTTGAATGAAAATTTTCCCAAATATTTTTGATCGAGGAACCTGTTAAATAGTTAATCAACTTTTTTAATAAACCCAATCACATTTCTATTGAACAAATAACATTTTTTATGGCTCATTTTGAGCACTCGGTGCATCAAAATCACACGTTATCTGAGTTCATACTCTTAAAATAATCACAAATAATTTAAAAAATGTATATACAGAAATTCAAGGACATTACATTCTACCCACTATATGGCTTTATGTCCTTTAAAGCAGAAAAATTCTAATCAATCATGTGGGGGTACTGAGGATGGATCTGAGTCTCCGAATTCCATGTCCTCCCCTAGAGATTCTCATGCTGCCATCGAACATTCACCAGAGAAATCGACTGCCCAAGAAGGACCCAGTCTTTTCAAACCTCTTTCTCCACTAGGAAATACATAAATGTCACCTCATCATCAATGTCCTACTATACCCAGTAGCTAAATTGTGATGTATCATGCATCTACCTCCTCAGTGACAACATGTGTAAAACATCATGCACTCAGTGAATCTGTGGGGAAGAGATAGGCGGTAGGCCACCTCACCAACTTTGCTGAGGATCTGTAATGGCCCGATGAATTTCTATGATAGCTTTCCACCATGGGAAAATCTCGGATATCCCTATTGAGGTGACACCAAAAAGAAGACATGTTCTCCATCCTAGAAATCCATGGGTATCCGTCTCCTGTCTATAAAATACTTCTGCCTGCTTTGTGCAATAAGAATCCACTCCGGGATGGTATGCACCTTCTTAGTTACAGCTCGTACAAACTCTAAACCCATGAGTGTCGACCCCCCTTGCTATGTCTAGTATAGAGGTGATCTGCATGGCCACCCATATAAGGCCTCGAACGTTTCCATGGATATGGTAGATTTATAGCTATTTTTGTACACAAACTACATCAGTGTTAAGTGGTCTTCCCAACTACGACCAAAATCCAGGACCCAAGCAAGAAGAATGTCCTCCATGGTTTGTATGGTCCGCAACGTCAGATCATCTGTCTAGGGGTGAAAAAATGTTCTCTAGCACATCTAAGTCCCAAAGGCCTCCTACAATCCATTCCACAAATGGGATGTAAATAGTTCTTCACAGTTTGAGATGATCTTCTAAAGAACCCTGTGAACCCGCACTATCTCCTAGACGTAGTGGCATCCTAAGCCCTCTACTGACCCCTGCTCCCGGATGGGTTGGAATTGGGCCAACATGGTGAGTCATTCAATGATCTCCCATATATATTCTTGGCCCCTAAACATGTTTGGTAATCCCTTCATGTATTCTATCGAGATACCATACATCTTACACTCTGGTACCTCATGTAGTTGCGACATGTGTGCTGGAACCTGATGTGAATCTTTCACATACTGACAAGTGAGGCATCATGAAATGTAATATTCCACACCAGGATGTACCTCCATAGGGGATGTATGATACTCCTTCAACACCTCATCCCACAACGTCACTTGTACCAAGGTGCATCCCCTGAAAATTATTTCATGCTCCCAACCTATTGAAAATCCACATGTTGCCTATTCTATGGATATCTAAGAATTTCAATCCTCATAGTCATCATCCACATGTTCTACATCCCAAACTCGCATAAGGCATAACGAAGTGATAGTCATAGACTATAGGTATGCTGCTCCACCATCAATCACAAAGGATATCTACATCCTGGTTAGCAGCTTTTTCACCTCACTCAATAGTTGTAAACCATACATCTTGCTGAGCGTGTGATCCACCACGTTCCGCTTCCGAGGAGTATATACTATGTCAAATTCCATGTCCTTGAGGAACTCCATCCATCGCCAGTGTCTCAACTGCTAAAAAGCCAATAGGCACCATTCCATCCATGTGAATGGATACCCACATTAACTAATTGATTTTCCAATAGACTCATTGGTATTGGGAATTCATTCTATATGGACACTTGGTTAATATTCCGATAAACCACACATATCCTCAAACATTGGGCCTTTCTAATCCATTCCTCTACAAGTACCCCACCTACCCCCCCCCCTCTCAAAAAGATATAGGAATTCAATCCGATCTACTAATGCAGATATTGGTTCCATATTACAGAGTAGAATGATGTAGACGTCCCTATCCCTATGGGGAGGTAATCCTTGAAACATTATTTGAAATGATGTTCCAGCAATCTTGCACTATTGTTGGGAACTGAAAACTCAAAACAACAACTACCATAAGGGTAACACTATCCAACTAAGAAGTGATTATATGCACCCTCCTATGCATGATTTTATCACATGTTTCCTAGGTTTCCTTTTTCTCTGACCGAGGAATACCACATTACAACATTTAAGATATTCCACATCCTTTTTCCTAAAAATGTAAATCTATGCGTGAACTGTGGATGACCATTCCATACCCAAACTAATGTTGTAAGGCCTTGATGCTTCCATCGAGAGGTTCCAACAAAAAAAACATACATCAACGGTCAGATCACACCTTTTTCATATTTGGTATTATTGAGTCTCCTCCCATAGGTATCTCCAGATGTGAGAATCAAGTCAATAGTTTAACCGGAAACTATAGGTCTTGAACTAGATTCGTAACAAAAGGAATCATTAGTACTTATAGATAATAATATGGAAGTTAGTAGAAGACACATACTATACGTCAAATCATTCATGGATCCCTTGGGTCACACTCCTTGACCGTAGTAAGATACTCCATCCCCAGTCCTTGAGTTCCCTATGCCTGGTGGGCACCGCATTGGGGTAGTGTTTGTAATATGTCAAAACGTATACCACCTCCTACTGGTCTCCCAGCACCTCATCCATGTCTGATGCCCTGAAGATTCATTTATCCCTATCACTACCTCTTCCTGAATCATTTTACATGTCCATGTCCCTGAGACTGATGTCGATTTCCTTATTTACCACTACTGACATTCACTATCTATATCTGCTAAGCCAATGAAATATCAACCATAAATGTTCTCTCTATATCCCTAAAATAAGTAGGAATGCATAGAGGAATAGTGTTGTCTTGGATGTCCCTAAAAACATTTCTCTGGGAGGTCTGAGACCTGAATCACTGGTCGTGTCGTATTCATCGAGTACATGTAATGGTCGGTATACCATGATGAATAATCCAGTATAGAAATGTAGTCCTCCTGAAGCTGTAGAAGCTCCTGGGAACATGTACCCATTAGCTTTCTATGGAAAGCCACCCCATATCTGAGAAAGGTTCTCAAGATCTGCCCAAAAAAGTCACCTCAACGTAATATCAGGGTAATGAAAACTGTTCAATTTCCTTGTTGAGCCATGTTGAAGGCCCACTGTTAGGACTTTCATCTGATCTAATGGTGCCCTGGATAGATGAAAACTTGGGCACCACCTCAAGTATATCCTTAAAATCTAGTGATTCAGGCTCTCCTCAGAACCTGTAGGGTATCTCCCACAGAAAAGCATGCAAGTAAATGATCCTACATGTGTCATCTACCAGTAACACCAGTAGTAACTGCTAGCCAACAAGAAGTTGTATTTCTGGGACACCTCTAGAGGTTACCATATCAGGTAATGGTCCCTCTACCGAAGCCTTATCACTCAATGGACCATCCTTATTGTCACGTACTGGAATCCAAGCTGGCTATCTACAAAGATGAATCATTAATGAGAATCAATATGAACCAAAATAAATATATTATACCTGGTGAGCCGAATCAAAATATATCAAGAGAAAAAAAATTCCAATACACATGCAGTAAGGGTTTTCATGTACCAATTTGGAAAACAAAATTCAGGGTCCTAGTGTATGGATACATTGGCTACCACAAAAAACTTTACTCCCCAGATTGAAATCTAATCTCATGGCCCTTTGCACTAATTCCCCCCATCTAAAATACAAATTCCTAGTTCTTCTGGTAGAATCGAAGGACCTTATATACCACGTGGTCATGACCCTTCCCCCATGGCTTGTTCGGTGACTACCTCAATACTTCCTTCCATAGGCTATGGTCTAGTGACTAGCATCAAAAAGATATATAAAATAAAGGTAAGTAATTTCCTGTATACTAGTACACACACAGACATGAAAGTCTACACAACGAAAAATACAAGTCTCACACCATGTATATAACTTACATACATAATTAAAGATGATCAATCATTAAGAGAGATGATATTATTATTTTGAGAGGATCTAATACTAATCCACAAATGGTCACGCTGCTATTGATCCATGAAGGGTTTCTCTATTTCTGTTCCACAATGGGCCACTCCATGTCTGATCCATGACGGGTCAAGCTACTAATGATCCTCAAAGGGTCACTCCAATGATGATCTATGAAGGGTCTTTGTTATGTTATTCCACAAACTGTCTATCTTTTTATGTTCAAAAAAGGTTCACTCTTATGTTGTTCCATGATGGGTCACTCTTATACTAATATATGAAGGGTTACTCATATGATTTTCCATAAAGGGTCGCTCTTCATTCTTCACGTCACAACCACCCATTGGATTCCTTCACTTAGCACACTTCAATTCATGAGGGTATTATCCGCGACCCATCGATCATACATCAACTTCCACGATGTCCGAAATTCAGTAACCCTAAGTATTATCTCATTTTAAGGGTCCCCACTCAATAGAAGGTGCGTCGAAAAGACACTAGGTTGGTAAGATATGTAAATTTTTGTAAAAAACCGGACCTGTTGGATTTGAGTCCGATCGAACATATGTAAATCTCTTCGGAAACTCAACTAGATTATCCTAAAAGGAACACATAATTGCAGGGTCCTATTTCCACCGATGGTGCCTCAATTAGATGCCCGGTCTGAGATATATCTTCATTTTTGAAAATAGTGGCTGGTTGCGTCGGGGCCCGGTCCCACTCGGTCGGACCGACCTGGCCAATCCTAGTTCCGGGTCCCACATGACTCGTCTTGTCTACCTGCACCACTATGGCATGCTGGCTATGACTCTCTGACTTCGTGGAGAACCTCCTCACTCTTCCTGTGGTCACCGACCCTGCTGGTGTGCCAATGGTTCTTCTACAGGACACCAGAGTTTCACTGGTGGTCTTTTTCATGAATCGTTTTCACCTATGGGATCATAGGGATTCCACATTTTCTATGGCGGCTTTGGACTCACCTTTAATCCAAATTTAAAATTCGACCACGAAGAACACACAAGGAGGAGGGACTCAGACCATGTTTGTGTCGACCTGTGCCCTCCTTGTTAGAGGTGTATAATCAAATGGGAGGATTTGGATTTTGAAACGTGAATCTACAACGTAATTCAAGTCCATGAATTTAACAACCCTCATACAATAACACACCATCCATGGGAAAACATGTTCGTGGGTTGATCCATATTTACTGTTTTAGAACGAAGAACACAAAAATTTAAAAAAATCACAATGGTATCATAACCCTTTCCTAGATTTCGGATCCATCATTGATGATTAACAAATCTCTGAGCCGTCATCGATACTCAATCCGTTATAATTTTTCTAAATTAATCATCTCTCGAATCCATGGAACCGGCATTCATTGACGGCATTCATCGGAGAGGATTTTCCCCATAGTTTCACCAGAGAATCCCCATGGTTTTATTCCCATCTCTCCAACACATTTGTTTAATAAAAATGAAACATGTCACATCATTTATATTATGTTGCGACATTGCATCATTATTTTGTTTTATTTATTTAACATCTTAGAAGTTACAAATTCTAAAGAAACCAATTAATTATCCCAATTTAATGCACCTCTTGGCCACCTTGTCACCACACCGTAACACCACCGTCCGACTCAAAACTGAGAAATAAATTCTTTTTCAAATTTATTTAAAATGTTATGATATGTTTGAAAATAAAATTTTCCATATGACCCTTCTTGTTCAATGTTATGTACTTTTTAGGCAAATATCAACCTTCTGAGTTCAATGGTGACATCATATTTTGGATCTGGGCACAATTATAAATGTTAGAAAAACACAGTCTCATGTTTATTTAAACTAACCTAAGAAATTAGTTCAAAGATTAACATTCAACCTTTACCTACAGAGGTCTAGTTTGGGATCCCCCAAAGGGGAATAGATTCTCAAAAACCTAGTGGTACTCCCTGATTTTCATTCTAATGTACCATTTAAGAAATATATGGATTTGAAAATAAAATAATTAATACATAATTATTTTATATACTGAAAAAAACTAACATCCACTGTTGGCCCACACCGACCATTGTTAGGAGACGCCTAAGGAAATTATATCCTCCAGAGCTCATCAATGGTATCTGATTTTTAATCCATGTCACCATTAGTGAGTTATAAGTGTTTGAAAAATAAATTAATTTTATTTTTATTATTTGTGGTTATGACATTTTCATGTTTTCTCACTAGAGGGATACACTAACCAAACATATCTGGTTCCTAGGATAAACCCACCTTCTTGAATAAAACCGTGCCCTCATATTTTTGATCATGGATACCATTTAATATTTATTCAACATTTCTAATAAAATCACTCACGCATGATATTTAATGCTTTACAATTTTTAAAGGATGTTTTCGGGCTCTCCGGGCCTTAGAATCACGTGTTGTCTCAGCACTTGGTCCTGAAATAATTCCATATAATTTAAAAACTATATTTGAAAAGATATCGAGACATTATAGGTAATTTTCATAATGAGTGGTTTCCAATCAATTAAACCTCTTCCTCCACACTACAGGTATAGTTGGCTTCGGTATAGTTGTACCAAGTGGTAATATCTTCAAAAGGGAGGATTGGTTATTAACCAAATTTTCCTTTAGTACATGATAAATTGGCATTGCTACAGACTTTTTTTAACACTCCCATGTGATAGGATTGAACAAATTTACAACCTTTTACGAAACATTTTAAAAGGAAAAATTCCTATAAAATATCATATTGGGAAATTAACCATGGACAACATATATCAAAACCAAAAAATTTGTAGATTACCTAATAAATGACATTTTAGATTTATCCCTTCAATGTTCAGAGTTTCTCTTTTATATATTTAGTAGTTACAAAATTCACATCCCTAATTATTCCTTTATTTTATACAATATCTAGAAATATTATGATTTTGGTTAATAATCAATGTGATGGGAAATGTGATGGCTACCCATATGAGATGACCTACCTAATTGAAGCATGAGTTGATATCTTAGTGACAATACATACTCAATTTACTAATGTTTTGAATAGAATAATGGATCAGGGGGAACAATGACACCCCCTGAGAAAGAGAATTTTTCAATTGAGGCCATTATATATTAAAAGCCTTTGACAATCATTAGATCATATTATCCATTAATCTCATAACAATGGTGAAAATCTGTTGAAAATATATTCTCTTTCCATAAGTACTCTTTGCAAGAAAATACTAATATATTTACTTATTGAATGGAGGGAAAAACTGATAAGTGGTGGATGTTTTTCAAGAATACTAATATGGAGGAAGTGATTGAAGTAAAAGGAGATAAAAATTTAAAAAGTGTTTTTTGATAAACATTTTACACACACTCTCTTCCATAAAATGGAATGATATTTAATTATACCAATGAGAAAAGATAATTAATCATTCATTTCATAAAATTAAAACCTTATAATAAATGAATGATACACATTCACCATTATTATTGAACTCATGACTAATAATTTATTCTTCTTCAGTGGGATAAATATTAATATAAAAAAATATTTGGTGATTTGAGACATTAAAAACTGTAAGAAAAATTCACCCATGTTCCCTTAATGTTGAAATAGATAATTTTGAATCTCAAATATCCTATAGGATTAGATATAGGATGTGAATAATGTAGTTTAATTATAGAATAGTTATAGAGAAATATCCTAGTGTGAAGAAAGGCTAACAAAATACTGGTCAAAAGTGTGGGAAGGAGCATCCCAAAAATTACCTAAAGGGTACAAGGAAATTATATTAGAGTGGTATGGATGGGATCCATGCTTCATAATATTTAAGAGATAATATATGAAATCTTGACGAATAATGGAATGCGCCAGCAGCCCCTCGGTTTATTGTACAATGTCTCAACTTCTATGAACATGATAATTGTGAAAACTTATTCACTAAGCCAATAATTTTTGCAGATTACTCATAAAAAATATATGATTCCTAGAGACAAATTGTGAGAATATTCAATTAAAACTACTAAAGTGGAAAAAATGATGTGGTGATATTTATGCTAGTTATTCATTCAATAATAGTGAATTTGTTATTTTATTATGTTTCTATGTACTCATTGATATCATACATGTTTGGTATAACTATTCAAAAAACACCTCAAAACATGGAAGTCACATTATCGATGAAAATGGAAACTAGTTCAATTATTGAATCCTAGGTATATAAATTATCCCCTGTCAATATTTTAGGATGAATATCCCAAAATACCTCTAGATATACCATTTAGATAAATTTTATTCTATTTTGGGTTTTGATTAGATTTTCTTTTATATAGTAAACATAAATTATTGGGAGTAGTAAATCACCCATTATATATTGAATCACCCTATGATTCTATAAATGTGTATGGGTAATGATGGATCTCCTTTCGAATCATTATCTTAATCATGAATATTATTGCATTATGAGTAACCATATATTCAAAAATTGATTGAGACTAATGAAAATATAATCCTTGTTGATATGACCATTGTAATAGAATATATTGGTGTATTTACAAAATAATTTTGTCTTCCTCATACAAATGGATAGGAGGAGTTATCAGTCAAACAAATAAGTGGATATTTCATAATATCCAAGACTCTATATATAATGTTTACTATTTAACATGGGGATCTAGATTAATATCTACATGAGAATATGGATATGGGGTTTATATACCGATGTGATTCACTATGTGGCCTATCTTTCCTTTTCATAAATAATTTTTATGGGTTAATTATCCTCTTCAATGGTTATTATGAGCTCAAATTGATCACAATAAACAAAAATCATCCCCTTAAAAGGATTTATGGCTTGTTTGATTAGATACATAGAGCCTAGTAATTCTATATGTTTGATCTTTGTCTGGGATATTATAATGGGAAGGTTAAGAATGAGTATATCCTAAAAATAACTTTTCATACAATTTATGGGCTCTAAAAGTTCATTTTCATGTCATTTGGACTCACTTATTCTCCTTCAATATTTATGGAATTAATTAATAATGTCATTAGGGATTACCTCAAAAAATTGGTACTCTCTATAGCTGATAGTATTGTCTATTATAATGTCAAAGAGAAACATGTGGTGTATTTTAATGGTGCACAAAATAACATATGAAATGAAAATATATATTCAAAACAATATGAAGGAATGTTTTGGATAGAGAAATTAACATATATAGGGTATGTTATCATGAGAAGACATATATTTATATATCCTTTTATGACATCGGTAAGTGATGGATGACCAAGACCACCGTTTATGATGAAGATTTATTTATTCTTTATATTAAGTAGTTACTATTATTAATTTTTTACAAAATTTTCCAAATTGTATAACACACTAACAATGATAACACGTATGGGAATAATGATCGTTTTGAATGATAAATATGCGGTGAGTTTTAAAGAGTTAAAACATGGATAATCACTAAAATGTTTCTCACATTACCACCCAATGGGGAAGGATATTTGAACTACAATATTGTGTACAAAAAAGTACTGGGTGGCTTAATCTTTTAAATTGAATAATTGATAGTCTATTACTCCTAGAAATTAATGTACAATGGGTAGAACTTCCCAACACCTGATTTGGAATTGGCTATAGTGATCATCATATTCATGATTTGGAGAAATTATTTCTATGGGGAAATTTTTTCATATATATGGATTATAAAATCCTTATCTATATATTCACACAAGAGGAGTACTATATGTTCCAATGAAGGATGTTAGAGCTGGCCAAGGATTATGGAGGTTTAATCCATTACCATTCATTTAAGGAGAATATTGTTATGATGCTCTGAGTAGAAGGGATCACATAAATATATACATGTTGAGGATTCAATGGGATCCATTATTCATATACATGATATTTTGGACATTGTAATTAATAAAGGGAAATTAACCCACATTTATCAAATAATAAATCAACCATCTATTCTTGTGATGAACTAGGAGGCCTAAAGGGTCGTGGGGAGACACCAAGAAATGTTGAGATTGTTACAGAGTTCGATTTAGAAAATAATAGATTTATAAGTATTATAACCTTGGTATGTCTCTGATAAAAATATGGAATAAAGATGGAAATTATGGATAATTTGGATAAATAATCCTTTAATTTTTATCCTAGCATAACTAATATGTATAGATATATGATACTAAAATTACCAGGTGATTACATTAATAATGATATTTTAGATGTTTTATCTCAATGGATGGTATGCCAAGAAGTCAGTGATGAAGTATATAACTCTAAGGGTATAATGAACCCATTACCCATACCAATATGGGAGTGGAATAACATATTAATTGATTGGATTTTAAGATACCTCATTACATATAAAGTCCATAACACCATTTGGATGGTTTTCGATCAGCTTAGAAAGTGTGTATATATCATTATTACTATGGAAAATTTTTTCTTGACCGAATTACTATTATATACATTAACAAAGTGATAAAAGATCATGGATTACAACTATCTATTATAACTAACCAAGATCAATGTTTTACCATGATTTTATATAGAATACATGAGTAATAATTGGATAGAGAGAATAGTTTTATTACTAATAATCACCCTCATTAAAATGGTTATATAGATAGAACCATTAATACTTTATAAGATATAATAAGATCATGTTTAATAGATTTCCATGAATACTGTGATCAAAATCTACCTCAGAATAGGTTCACATATTTTAATAATTTCTTTTCTAAAATTTAAATGAGTCTTTAAGTGGCTATATACGGTATGAGGTGTCATACTCCATAATTCTAGGTTGACAATTGATCGAAGAAGCTATTTGGATCTGATATTATCCAATATATGAAATATAATGTTCAAATGAATCAAAATTTAATGAAATATATGAAAAGATAATATAAAATATGTGAACATAGTCTTCGATGTGACAAGATGTATGGGGTAAAATATAAGGTTTTTCATCACATATCACCATTGAATAAAGTCATGATATTTTGGAATAAAAGAAACATTATTCCAGGATTCATAAACATCTTCTAGATTATTGATCAAATTATATCTATGGAATATCGAATAATACTCAAAAAATCTATCATAAATATATGATGGATTTTATGTATCCTTCATGATGATGTCTATATTAAACCACTAACAAGTATAGAATCCCAAGGTTGTACCATAATGGAATGATAATTCAAATGTGGAGTTTCTAATGAAGTAATTATATTTAAATAAATTTGTTAATGATACAATACAACTCAATTAATGAAAATACTACGACAGAACCACATGTTTCTGGAAGAAACTTGTGAACCAGAAGAGGAAATGAAACAAATACACTCAAATCATTTTTATTCTAAAAAATGAAATTTTTTGGCCCATATTTTTTAATAGGTAGTGATATAAAGGCCCAAAAATTTATAAACGGAATTACTTTCTGAAGGAATAAATGAATTATAGAAAATACATGCAATATTTCTTATTTTTTGGACTATTATAAAATATATCCATAATAAGCCGTTTAGATTTAAATTACAATTAAAAATCAAAATCATTGATAATACTTCCATTATAAATTGAAATTTATTAATATTATATATTTGGGGTTACGATAATATTTAATTGATAAAGAATTATTAAAATATGTTCTCAAATAGTAGGATCATACCCAACAAAGCCCAATTATCATTTCTTTGAAGTGAGAGAACATCATTGGGATTCTTCCATGACCAATGCCAACATCAGATTCAACATTTGAAACATGAGATAAACCATTTATAGTATAATTTCCTGCTTAAGAAGATCATCACACAGACCATGTTCGTTGAACTACCTGAAGAAAGTAAAAATGTTTCACACCTTACCATTAAGGTGTATAGTGGTGTAATAAGGGATCATGTATATAGACAATAGTATAACGATTTTTTTTATTTTACATAAAAAAACTATTATATTGATCTCTACTCATTATTATTTTTTCGTATATATATACCTAATTATATAACGATAATGATATAAAATTTAGTATGATACAAAGAGATAAAATTGTATTTTTGTGAAATATATAGTATAAATTATAACACTCATTTTAATAAATTAATGAATTTTTTAATATATGATATTTTCATAAAATATTTCTATTAAAGAATAATTTTATAAATATAAATTATTATATAATTTAATGAAGTTACATTTTATTTTTTTAAGGTTCAAAAAGTTGTTAGTGTCCTAAAAACTAATATTTTATAGTAAATATAGTTTTATTTATTTTTATGTCTCAACTTCCATATTAAAAAAATTATTATTGTAAAATAAACATTATTTTTGAAATTAATATTTCGTAATTATCCAATAGTGAATTTTTTATTATTTTTTGAGACAATAGAATTTTTGTGTAATAATTAAATATGGATTAAATACAATTTCTATATTATGACATAAAAATAGTCCAATGTGGTGTAATAAATACAATAAAATGGATAAATGGCTAAAAATAGATTTCCCCACTAAAATAACTTCTCCCTAATGTTAATTTTTAAAACATTACAAACTAATGGTGAATTATTCGAAACCAATATTATATTTTACAGTTTTAGATATAATTTTTTACAAACTTGACTCACATAAACATCATGAATAATATTTTATTATGGTTATAGGAGATTATAATAATAAAATATTTATAATAAGTCATATATGAGAGAAAAAATTATAATGAAAAATGGGACGTTTTTTGGTTTATATTTTTTATCACTTAGATTCCAAAGCCTAGGTTTTAAATAATGAATTACCCTCTCTTTGTAAAAAAATACCCACCCATCCATCAATTATGTACACTAAGAAACAATTTACATTGAATCTTATCTCCCTTTATCTCTCAAATTTCCTCCCAAGGGTTTTCAATGATCTTTATAAGATCATACATTTTTTAGAAGAACCCTCTCAACGTAATGTATTCTCTCATATTCCTTTTTAATAAATACTTTATTTATAATAAGACTTTTAATTTCCAATTGTTTATTTCATAATGGGTTTTTACACATCACTTTACAATTATTATGATTCAAAGTGTATTGATAGACTACTATTCACTCTCTTTAATCCCTTCAATGAAACATTATTTACATTTGTTATGCTGCCGAAAATATCCTGTTATTTTCCATGTCTAACATTTGGTTCCTGAACCCCCATCCACATTTCAACTGATGGGAATTCACATAGATATACTTATAAATAATTTATTCGGTACATCGATATATGAAACCCTCACTCCATAAAAATGTGAAAATAATTAATTAAATATATTATGATATTGTATGATCTATGTGGCACACAAATTCATGTGCATTATATGAATATGAAGGGTAGGACCAGAAATAGTTTTCCCTCCAATACATTGGAGGGTGTTTTTATCTCATGATATACCATGTATGGTTCATGGTATGTTATCCAAATCCTAATAAGTTTTATTTCATGGTGGATATCCTTTACATATTCATATTATAACATTTTTTATCTTATTTTCATATCCATATAATGACGTGATATTATAATTTTGAATCATGATTCTATGTTCATTATTTTTATTCTCACCCTTCTATGGCATCATGGTATGCCTCCAAACTTACATTTAATACTTTAATTTATTTTATTCCTTGTTTTTTTTCTTATTGGGATTTAATGATCAATTGTTTCATATCAATGTCCCATGGTTATCATGTGTAGTATTAGAAGGTCAATGGAATTGAAACCCATGTTATAGAGTTTAAATAGTGACATCGCATCCATGTTTCATGTTATTATGATGTGTATCGAATTACCCAAATACACTAGACCAATAAATATTTTGAGATGTTATTATGTGTATATTTAGTTAATTAATCATGATATTAAGCTAAAAATGTGGGTTTTCATATATATATATAAAAGGAAGATAGTACCACATGTGACATGAAACTCTATAATAACTAGAAAACCTAATTCATTCATCTACTAAGTATTAATTCATGACCTATCATGCCCTAATAGAAAATACCGCTTGGGTTGTGCTCTAATCACTATCATTTAGGGAAATGGTATTAAAAGAGTTGTTATCCCCTATCTCGTTGTAACATCCCGTGAATTTATTATATTAATAACTTTTCATAAATGTTTTTTATAATTAAAAACATCAGTATAAGTTAACATAAACACAATTGTTTTACATCATAAAATTTAGTTTTTTATAAACAATGTTATTACATTTATTTTATTAACGAATATATTAAGATATTTATTTTCTAAATAAATATAATTTTCTAAAATAAAATATTAAATATATGATTCTTTAATTAAAAAGACTTGGTTTTCTCAAAACACCATGTTTTAATATTATAATTGTTGAATGAATAAATTATTTTCTTTAAAAATAACAATATACATATATATTAATTACCATTTAAGTATAATATATAATTTATATAATTTATAATACATAATGTATAATATTTTAAATATAATTTATTTTTTATATGTAAAAAATATGTATATAAAACCATTAATTTTATATTTCATGTGATTTTCTATTTAAAGTATTTATTTTCTTTTTTTATATGTAATCTTACAATTCAAGTAATAATTTCTAATTACTATTATTAAAAACATTATTCAAAAAAAATTATTCAGTACATTGTTTTAAAAAGTAATCTAATTAATATTATATCATTTACTTAAAAGACATTATACAAAATAATTGTATTAAGTTAAAATATTTAATTTTTCCTCGTACATAATATTTTAACATTTTGATAAAACCAATATTTCTGACTACAATTGTCTAATATAATTGGATATATCTACCACCTAATGAGACATGTTGGGGTTAATCACAAGTGGGAGGCAACAACCTCAGCCTGCTCGGCATGGCGGGGAGGGATGCAGCAGTTGATTATATCTACTTCTAAAGGTTTTTGAGTCTATGTATAAGGCCCAAAGATCATCCATGAGTTAGTCTATTTTTCTAATGGACTCGTGTATAAGTCTCATAAGGTGTTAACACTATTACAAGATTCCGGTGAACTGAACTATCCATTTAGCTTATATCATATTGGTGAATCATGTTTTCTTTCTATGAGGGATTCATTTATCCTGGTATTATTCCCTCAAAGATAAAACACAATTTAGATCTTATCTATGAGGTAAAATCATCTAAACCATATGATATTTCTCAAACATCGTCTTATTCCTTACGACCCCCCCACCCCACTATTCTATGATCCATCTCCCTAAATCTAGCTGAAGTCACCATCATCTTTTACATTGGAATCAAGTAACCATCTTATCCTCATATTGTTTTAATAAAATAAAAAAACAATTTACTTTCACATAGTGTTATAACAATTATGAATTTTCCATATTGTAATAGTCAAACTCGAGCTATCTTTAATGTCTGGACCTACATAAACCCTGGTTCACTTCCAACGATTTTTTCTTCTCAAAGAATCATTGAAAATAACGTGCATAAATGCATTTTCAATAATTTTTCAATAATGTGAAATCAGGTGATATTATATCAAAACAAAAAATAATATCGTTAAATAGTTCGTTAGTTTGAGTAAAGGAAAATCCATGGTATTGAAACACTCAGTTAAATCCTTATAGGATGACAAGCATCCTATTTTTAGGTATTTTGTAGCCACCTTAAAATAACATAGCTTCTCATGCAATCTATGAAGCTAACCCGAACCTCTTTGTATGTATATATATATATAAGATTATGCTTAAAGGGAGAACCACATACCTCATTTGAAGACCCTATCCATTTTCCCTATTTTACCTTTATCATTTCCCCATATTCGATCACTGCCCAGTATGATCAACCCTTTGCCATATTGAGCATCAAGTTCTATTTTAATTATATAAGGGGAATTTTTCTAAAAAAATATTGTATATTTTTATATATTAATTTTAGATTTTAAGTTTACATTTTTAAAAAAGATATTTTTAAGGGGCTATTTTTTTATTTATTTTCAAAATATATATCTAGAAATCCTTCATAATAATGGTTAACTAGATTTATTTTAAAAATTTAATAAAATTTAAAATATAATTTTATGAAATTATTTTATTTTTAGAAATTAATGTTTTAAAGATATTAATATTAAATTATTATTTCATTGAAGGATTGCATTCAAAAGTATATTTAAAATTTCACAATCTTATATATTATATAGAAAATAATTTATCAATTTCATGTTTATTGTTATGTAAATGAAATAAAAAATTTCACAAGACATTATTGGTGATTATTTATATTGGTTAAAACCTATATCATCAATGTATTATTTCACATACCAAATAATGGTTAGAATACAATTATTTCAGGTAATGGAATCATATCATTTTAATATATCATTTTATATACATTTCATTACGGATCATAATTATGGTCATATGTTATTCATTATTCATTACATTTCATAAATATATGCCCTTATATATATAATCATGTGAATTGAATAAATTATTACATTTATTGTAACTAATTTCAAAATAAATTTTATGAATTGAATATTAATATCACCCTATGCTTTAAAAAAATTACCATCATTTATAGGATTTCAATGATATTTGATTTGATTAGGATCTCGAGCGGTTAAAGTAAAATAAAAGTCTTTTTATTTATTATTTAACATCTTATAGTTTGTAATAGGTGTCCTTGTCATCAAAATCCAATACTATAAAAGATCATTAGTTGTATAATGGATTTTATAATATTAAATAAATTATTAAATAAAAAATATACATCTTTACTTTTTAACCAGATTTAGTATTGTAGGTCTTAGGGTGTTGTAGTAGGTATCAAAGGAACAGTTTCGATAACTTTTGAGATTAGGACATTTGGTTAAAAATATTTTTAGTTTCTAAGAATATTATTTCATTAAAACCATAGTTTATAAACTTTAAGATTATTGAATAATCCAATTGTTTGAAATATAATTTTAAACTTATAAAAAGTTAACTATCTTTAAGAATATAAGATTTATAGGGAATTTATTTATCAAATTCTGAACAATATAATTTCAGAATATTCCTTAAGTATGAAAGAATAATTTCAAGGATGACATTTTTTTAATGGTAATATAATGTTACATCCCAGTACTAAAATTTAGTTTCATTTATAAATTAAGATATTACCTTTATTCTATTATAAAAAATATTAATATACTCATTCTTTAAATAAAAGTAATTTTCCCAATACATTCTTATATATAAGATTCTCTAGATAAAAATAGGATTTTCATAAATCCATGTTTTAATGTTATAGGTTTTGAATGCATGTCCACTTTTCAAATAAATTTTTCATATATAGTAATGATATTTCTGAACATTATATATAATTTTTAATCAATAATGGTTATTATTTTAAAGATTCATTATTTATGATATGTAAAAAATATGTTTATAAAATCATTAATTTTGAATTAAATGTTATTTTCAATATAAAATATTTATTATATTTATTTTAGATGTAATTTTATTATTTGAGAAATAAAATCTAAAGATAATTATTAAAACTATTAACGTAAATGTAACTTTGGTACTTTTTTAAAAAAGTAAATCAATTTGATATTGTTGGATTTACATAAAATAAATTTAAAAAAATAATAATAATAAGGTAATAGATATAATTCTACCACATAATTAATATTTTTAGAGTTTTATTAAAAAAAATATGTCCAATAAAAATTTTATAAGAGCATGGGACACATCAACCACCTTGTGAGAAAAATTACAGGTCAATCCCATGTTGGTAGCACAATCATTGTCCAACCGTGTGTGGTTTTAAGGGGATGTAGCGGTTGAGAAAAGATCCTATTAAGGGTTATTGGGATCGTGTATAAGGCATAGGGATCATGAATGGTTTTGGATATTTTCTTGTTTGTCCCATGTATATGGTTTTTTTGCGTATTGACCCCATTACATGATTCTGGCCAACTAAACACATCGTTTATCATATCTAAGAGTATAGAACTACATCTTCTTTTAATGTGTGATGTATTTATCTGGGTACTATTCATGAAAAGATAAAATTTAATTTAGATCATAGTCATTGGATAAAATCATCTCAATATTTTGATCATCCTTTATGTCTTCTTCTACCTCACAACCTCCCCTCCCTCATTATTCACTGATCCATCTCCTACAATCACACCGAAGCAGTCAAACTCGCCAACATAGTTGCTTAAGAAATAAATTTTTCACCTCCTCCTTCTTTTATGACATTAAAAAATCTATAATAATTTACTACACATATTTTTCTAATAAATATTATTTTCCATTGACGAAAATTCAATCCTCGATCTATTTTTACAATCTCAACCCACTTAAACCCATATTCACTAGCAACGATTCTTTAATCTCTAAGAAGAAGTGATAATTACACACATAAATATATTTTAAAAAACATTTATCAATAGTGAAAATGTGGGTTATTATTTATAAACATAAAAAAATAAATCATTAAAAACTAGTTAGTTGACATTTGTAAAGATTAATACATGGTTTTGAAACACTCAGCTAAAGCCTTATTGGGTGATTGGAATCCTATTTTTAGGTCTATATTTTCCGCCTTCATAGAACCTAGCATCCCCTGCAAGCTATGCGGGTTACCTGAACCTCCACGCCTATCTGTGGGTATGTGTAATATTTTTCTTATAGATAGAATATCTATCCATCATTGGAAGACCCAGGACCTCTTACTTCCTTCCCCTATATTATTTTCCATGGGTTGAGTACCTCTTTGTTAGAAGGATATTCAGTTTCAATTTTTATTATATAAGGTGAATTATTTTTAAAAAAAATATATATATATATATGTATATATTAATATTAAATATCACCTTTAAATTTTTCATGAACATTTTATAAAGGTTTTATTTATTTATTTATTTTCAGAAGTTATATTCTTAAATCCCATTTACTAATAATGGGTAATTTTTTTGATTATTAAAAGCTATTATAATTTCAATTTATGATTTAATTGTATCATTTTATGCATAAACCATAATGATTTAAAAATATTATTTTTTTAATTATGATTTCATTAAAAATTTTATTTCAAAATGATATTTAAAATATCATGATATTATATATCATATGAAAAAATAAATTATTATTTTCAGGTGTATTGTTTTAAAAAAGAAATTATTTATGATTATTTATATTGGTTAAAACCTATATAATCAATGTATTTTTATATAATAAGTGGTGATTAAAAATACCATTACTTCATGAAATGGAATCATATCACTTAGAGATATCATTTTATATAATTTTCATTCATGATCATAATTGTGGACATATATTATTCATTACTATATATGACCCTAGAACACCCTGAGAGGGAAGGTGTTAATCAAGGTGTCTATTTTTTCTATTAAATAAATAGTGATTTTTCACAAATTGGTGGGAACTTTTTAAACCAATGTGATATAATCATTCTATAATCAGAAATTCACATTTAGAAAGATAACACAACTGTTTTACTTCATTCACCAATAATGGAAAGTCCAAAAAGCATTTGCCAACTTTTTTTAAATTTCACCTAAATCCAGTAATCATTATGGGATATCAAATAAATAAGATCATACCTAGTGAATATATTCTTGGAACACTTCCTTTACTAGATTTATGGGATAACACATAGCATCCCTCATAACACATTCATTAACTCCTCTAAGCTCCCTAATTTTGGTGAAGTCTTACATGGTTTAATGACTTGAAAAAATCAATTTCATATTGGAATTTATGTCTTCATACCAAACTAGATTGATACCTTACTTGCAATATAGTCTTGAGATTATTAACTTTAACTCATTTTTCACATAAACTATATTTTCTACATTATCCTTCTTGAATCTCTTTTATAAATCTCACAATATTTATGAAGAAAACTGGCGTTGTAGAACACTAAGTCATCGTGGAATAACCAGTCATCGTGAAACTCATCTTTACGAGTTACCTAATAATTGGTAATGAATTAGATAATATTTAATTATGTTCATGATCATAATTAATACCTAATTGATGAAGATATTATCCTATGTGAATCCCAAATAATTCTTCCTTTTCTCCAAATCTTTTCATTTGAAAATAAGTCGGGGTAGCTTCCTATTTATAGGTTATGTCTTTGGGGAATACACATTTCCTCCAGTGATTTTTTCATGATCCTCTAATTTCAAGTTAAATATGTTCCTTCATTTATGAATATCTATTAAAATTTCCCAATTTCATGATCATTCTCATAGTCATGAAGAATCAATGTCAACTCATCATGCACTCATTATTATTTTTCATAGTCATTAATAATCATCATATTTCAATCATGTATCCATGATGCTCGTTTGGGATTCTCCATATCATTATGAAGCTCGACCATTGATAAACTTAGACTTATTGAAACTCATTCCTTTACCATATTTGAGAATATTGAATCCCCAAAAAACACTTTTCAAGAATAATTCTTTTTCCTACAGATTTTGAGCCCAAACAATTGGGAAAACACTAAGAAATGATTCCACCATCAACAATATATCAATAATGTTCTATAAGATCACATGCCTTCAAAAGTACCTAGTCAAACCATTGTGGATAGAAAAAAAACATAAACTTGACTTCGTTTGCAGAAATGAATATAAATGGTTCCTATAGTCTCTTCATTCATATTTATATGAAATCTGTATATTAATTCAGTACTTCCTCAGCTGCTATCAAAACCGGATAGTAGAGAAACCAATCTTCCAAAAATATAAGTCTATGTGTGAAAAGCATGGTGTAAGAAACAAGAGGGGATATATGCATTTTCATATCATGTTTTTTAATGCTATGTGATTTTTAAAAAATATATAATAAATATGACCTTTTCTTATAATAGATAATTCTAATTTTGTCGATGTGGAATTTACTGATTTGTAAAAAATCAAGCAACTATAAAACCATTATATCAATAAATTTATCTATTCTACCCCTTTGCATATTAATCCATATAAAATCAAATTGAACATGTAGATATAAAAATAAACTCCACCTAGATTGTATCTTCCCCATAATGCTACATCACATACAAAAATAGATTATAACAGTTGACAAAAATACAGGGAGGGGACAAACAATAACATCCTCATGCACTAGGAGATAGGTGAACACCATGGTATGATCAATGTTTCTCGAACACGTGAGTTTCCAATGGTTTAGTCCGAATTTCACCCACTTAGTCATCATTTAAAAATGCTCAATTTTAATAACATTAGGTTCAATTTCATCATTAATGATGTGATATCTGATCTCAGTAGGTTTTGTATGATAGTTATGAACAATATTAATCATAAGATCAATTATACTCTTGATTTCATAGTGAATCGAGATATCTTGTTTCACCTCATCACCAATATTAGTGTGTTCTTTATTCATCAATAATAGTTGAGTAAAATACATTGTAAAAGAGATATAATCTTCATTAGCCATACTAATTGATGTTTTTTCATGATTCATTCTCAACCAGTTCACATATTTATTGTCAATAACGAATGCTCCACCACTTATGGAATCCCTATATGCCACATCTATAGACGAGTCAGCATAAAAAACCTTGATAATTAATTTTATATACCTATAGAAAATTATAATCCAAAACATAGATTAACTTGAAAATATTTCTTGATTATTTTAATTGTTTCCAACATCTCTTACATAAGATTACTTTGAATGAGGGACATTAAAAATGTTAAAAATACGATATCAGGCCATGCTCTAGTCAAGTTTAATAAGCTTACAACAATTCTCATGTACATGGTGGGATCTAAAGAATACCCATCCTCATGATTTCCATGTTTTTTTCAAATAAAATCATAGTCAACATCAGTTTAGAGTCATGAATGTTGAATTTATTTAGAATTTATCTTGCATATTTCTCTGAGAAATGGAGGTGTAATCCTTTTTTAATTTCCTTCATCCCTACGAAATGTGTGATTTCACTAATCATAGACATTTCAAATTATAATTTTGTGTGATTAGAAACTTATTCTACATATATCAACCTAATTTCATGAAAAATAATGTCATTCACAGACACAAGAACCATAAATTTGTCTTTTTAATAATTCTTCACAGAGAGATTATGGTTAAAACCTTTTATTTTTAATTTAGGCTTATCTTGATAAGAATCCAGATTATAATACCCTGCTCATGGTTCCAGATTTATACCATATTGTAACTTTATTAATATATAAACCTTTATTTCATCATTAATAATCATAAACCATATTGTTATTGAATGTATAATTATTCATCTAGAACACCATTTAATAACACCGTTTTGACGTCCATCTGATAAATTATTTACCCGCATTGAATCTCTATTGCCAGAAAGTGCCTCATAGACTCCATTATAGTCACTAGATAAAATTTCCCTTCAATATAAACACCTTTAATATGTATTTAACCTATACACACCATTCACGCCTTATTTATTATCACATTTCCATAGACATAAAAAAATGAAAGATACACATAGTTCCAATCACATTGTGATTTTATATTCTATTAACAAGATCCCATGTCTAGTTCTTCTCAATATAATATAATTAATCAATCATGGCCAAACCCATGATTTCTCATTCATGGATTCATAAAAACATTTTGGTTCCAAAATTGATAGGAAGGAATAATGTGCCTTATTCCTCAATCTTCATGTGTGTGAGGGTGTTGTCCAATCCCCAATGATGTTGGATTGATTAATTTATGCTCATTCATTTCACCTTTGAGTTTTTGATGATTACACTTTATCCATTTTTTTATCATCTGATTCTTATTCTGAATCATTATCATTTATTGATCCCTAAATGTTTTTCATGCCTTACAAAATTTTTTTATTTTGATATATCCCTTTTCCACATTATTTTTTATATAATATCCTATTATAAAAATAACACCTTGAGGTATTTATGATTTTATCTTTAATGATATTGAAATTTCAAAGTAACATATTTTTTACATTATGATTATTGTAACATTTTTAGAATTTAATCATTGTTTAATATCCAAGGAATATTCCCCTGTTTGTCACATCCCCATAATTTCCTTGATTGCATTATTTATTCTGGATGAATCATTTACATCTAAAAACAAAAAAAATAATTCAAAGAGGGATTCCTTCCATTCCATAACTCATAGGGTGTCTAGGATTATCCCATAAAAATACTTATTCAATTTTGAATGTACAATACTACTTTAATATCCTATTTTCAGTAATGATGAGAACTGAGACTCTCAATCAGTGATGTTCTAGAAAAATTGTTCCATGTAAATTTTTTCATTTCAAAAATACTTTTTTTGTGTGGTTATCAGTAAATTCAATTGATTATTTAGTACATGTTATTGTAATGTAATTTTCAAATTAAATGCATTTGTATTATCCTCCATTTATAGTTCTTAGAGTCTTGATTTTGCAGCCAGTTTCATTCTCACCAATTAGATGATATCTTTTCACGCAATGATGAAATTTATGATTCATCTAAATAATCATTAAGTAAGATATTATACTATAACCACTAGTAAAAATAATGAATTACCTATCTACATATGTTACAGAGATATTTATTGGACCACATACGTCTATGTGGGTGACATAAAAAAGATTTGATTCCCTTTTGTTCTTCAGCTGATATAAATTTTCAACAATATTTCCATACATGAAATAATAATATTCCTTTTCTAATTCATTCCTTAGATTTGTAATAGCAGTTACTATATCCACCACATATATATTTTCCATGAAATTTCTTATTAATCGTACACATCTTCTAGTTCCACAAGTTGTTTTCTTCTTCAATTTTTCAGAAAAAAATGTTCTATTTACTATCAAACTCATATAAATTTACATATGTTCTGCATCCATTCATGATATAAAATACATTTATTACAGTTGATAGTGATACCATTTGAATTAAATTTATCTATAAGTCCAAAATCACAAATATGAATCACACTAGAAAGATTGTGAAAAAACCGTCCAAATAGAGAACTTCTGTTTTACTAATATCTTTATTTTCTAGTTCTATACTTCCACTACCTTTAACTATTAAATCAACATCATTTTAGAGAATCATTATTTTGTATAAAATTTTCCTTATATTATTTAATAAATCCACAATTCCCATCATATGGGAAGATCATCCACTATCGAAAACCTAGGTGATACTATTGTTACTATCATTGACTGATATTTCAACAAGGTTTGATTACTAATGTTTCTTCTTATCCCTCCATGACATACATGATTATGTAGAGGATAAAATGGACTATCCAATTTCTTTTAAATTTGAATTGGTTCAACATTAACATATTTTTATTCCAAATTTGAATACATATTTTCAAGAGTAACTTGGCCTACTTGATGGCAAATGAATTTTATCTATGTTGGGTAGGTAATGTTCCAACCTTTCCACTTCCTGAAATGAATATCTTTATGGACATAGTTAGAACAGTGAAAATAATATCCATAAATCTATTTCTTCTACATAATTAAGGATTTGGTAACACTCTCCTTTGATGACATACAAGAACATCCCCATTCAGATATCTCCTTACCTCTTCATATTATGACATGGTAAAAACTACAAATCAAAAAAATTGAAATTTCACAAGAGGAAATATATTATCACTTATACTCATTCTTATGTCCCATTATATAGTAAATGTATTTGAATGAATATAATGTATGGATCCTTGAGGATATTTATTAGAATCATTTTTTATTTTATTTCTGGATTTCATTGTTGGATGTCAGGTACCTTTTTGAAATTTCAAAAATTATACTTCCCTCTATTTTGACTCACCTCATTTTTGGAATTGTACATATTAACATCACAACTAATTCAACTTCTTACAGTACATGTAGTATTTTATCATTCAATTCCTTCTGATTTCCTTCAAAACCATGTTTAGATCGTTCTAGTAGCTCAACAAATGATAATATTCTAAACTATAATTTATTCTATGATTCATTTGAGTTTGATTCAGTTTCTAGTATACTCCATAGAGGAACAACTTCTTATTCAAGGCCCTTAACATTATTATCCTTCTCCTCTAGTCTGGATTTAAGTTCATTGATGAATTTTCCCCACTCTTCAATCTTGAACTCAAATTCCACGACTTCTTATCAGTTTTCAAAAGTTGTTAAATGTTATTCATCCCCAGATTCTAGTCTATTAGTTTTACGCATTTAACATAATCTGATGAAAAATCGTGAATGACTCTCATATTTCTATTACTTTTTTTTGAATTTAAATCTTATCAAAAGCAACCTCAAGTTCTACAATGAGATCAAAAAAACCAATAAATTAATTATCAGTGTCATTGGAATGCTATGCCTTTTCATATGAATCCATCAAGTATGATTGGGTTTCATCTTTAAACTCTATTTCATCATCCTCCAGAAAATCATTATCAGCTTGTTATTCTTTACAGATCAAAGTATTTCCTTATAATTTCAATCCTGATTTGATGCTTCCCTTTTGGGGGAACATTTTCTACAGATTATTCATGAATCTGTCTTCACATTCATAATCATCAAACTTCCTTGTGAATTGGGAGGCAATGTTACCTACTCTACCATATAGAAAAAATGATATAGGAAGCCTTCCATAAAATCTCTCATTTGCACCACTGAATTTCAAGGAAAAATGAGAAAGAAGTTCATTATTCCCGTTATTTTCATCAAAACTATCTCAAGAGAACTCATGATTTTATATGGATTTGAATTACATTGAATTTCTTACTCGAGTTGTTCCATCTTCTTATTTATATATTATTTCATAAAACACCAGATTACTCAACAGATCATCAAGAATAAGTTTTGAAAGATCCCTTTCTTCTTGTGCTGACACTTTTGGATTGTACAGTTGTGGAATACATAATAATATTTTCCTCATAATTTGAATATCTTTAATTTCATCACCACATAAAAAAGTTCTTTCGAAACTACAATTATTAAATTAGAAATCTATCTTAATTTTTCTCAAGATTCAATTTTAGATCATTGAACCTGGTGTGAAAACCATTGAGTCTGGCCCCCACAAATTTTTTATCACCTTTGTATATATATTATAATTTCTCCCACATTTATTAAGCTAGAGTGGATGTCATAAATATTAAATAAACATTATTAAAAAGAGGATTAATAAGGGAATTTTGTTTTTTGGAATCTATATTAAACATTTTCCAAAATTGTTTAGTCCATGAGCATCATGTCACATCAGTGAACTAAATCCCCTATGTAGTGGAAAAAAGAAATTATATTACAAGGGATATTAGATAGTATCTCATCCTATACATCAAAATTTGTAAATTTATTCTATTAAATAGAGTACTCCATTAATATTCAATGAATTATCCTTGAAAATAAAAATGTATATATTTAAAACCAATAACATATACACTATAATACCACTTGTAGGACACTGCAACACCCTATGAAGGGTGGGGTGAATAAGGGGGGCCAATATGACTTTTAATGTGACAAAAATTATTCCTATGTTGGTAGGAACTTGTTAAACCTATCTGATGAAATCTTGTAGTAATAAAACAATCACAGACAGAGAGATAATACAAAAGTACTACGTGGTTCACCACTATTAGATAGTCCATGTAGAATACACTAATTATTTTTCTGTCATACAAAAATCCTCTAATCATCACCGGTTGTAGAATACATAAATTTAGATGTATTCACTTTATTCTAGACACACTGCCTTTACAATATTTTTTGGATAGAACACTACCTATCATGGAACACTTTTGTTGAATCCACCTAGCTCCCTATATTATTAGAAGTCTTACTCAATTTAACAACATGAAGGTCACATCAGTATATGGTCTTTTAAGTCTTTTTCATTGACTAAAGTGAGACTCTTCTACCAATAGAGTCATATATTAATGCACTTGAAATCACTATTCACTAAAACCATATTTATAACGCTTGTATTTGCAATGCTCACAACCATCATGAATAAAATTTCCTCTGTAGAATACCAATTCATATATGAATAATTAGTCATCACAGAACATCTTTTTTAGACATACCTAAAAATTGGTCAATACTAAGACATTCATTTCCCAATGCTCAAACTCAAAATGAATACCTGATTTGTCAATCCCTTTGCATTCATGAATTCAGAACAATTTATACATTTTCTAATTCATTTCTTGTGAAATAAAGTGTGGGTAGCCACATATATATATTCTTAGCCATTTATGAAGATCCCATTCCTCTAGTGAATTTTTCATGAACCTCTAAATCCATATTCACGAAACGCTATCTTCCGCGAAGTTAAAATGAAATTCACATATTCCTAAACATTCTAAATGTCATAATGAATCACCATCAACTCATCACTCACTCAGGATGTTTTTTCGTGGTCATATATAATCAAAATATTTATATCGCACATTCACAAATCTCATTTAATATTCACTATATCATTGTGAAGCTCAATATTCAAAAAACATTGTCTTCATGAAACTATTTCCTTTTAATATTTTAGAAGATTCAATATTATCAAACCATATTTCATGAATCTTTCTCATTACTTCTGATTTTGATCCAAAAAATTTGTAAAAACTTGTACATGATGCCACCTTTAACATTGTATCCATCTTATATTGTATGATCACATGACACTGAAGCTCCCTGGTCAACCTATTGTGGATTGATAAATAAACACAAACTAGACCCTATTTCCATCAATTAAAATCATTGGTTCCAACATATTCATGACATTTCATACATAAATGTATTTATTAATATATATAATCATGTGCAATGAATAAATAATTCTTTAATAAGAACTAATTTAAAAAGGTATTATATTAATTTGTGAATGATGTTTTAAATACTTGGATGTTAATTATTCCATTATTAACATCCGATGAAAATTCTAATCATCATGAGATTTGGTTTCTTCAAATATATCATTTTTTGAAATTAAATTATGTATATATTATTATATAAATGTATGTAAATGTGTAATTATTCACTCTCTCGTTTTTAAAGCTAAAACTACAGTGAATATATATACATATATATAAAGTACATATTAAAATGTTTTATAAAATGTTTTCACTTGAACATTGTAAAAATGATGGGGAATTGGGGAGTGAACTCATCCCTCCAAAAGGGGGTAGTCTCATGAAACCATTAATTTTTCAATTTTCCCCATGTTTTTCCATGACTTCATAATATTTTATAAAAATTTAATGAATTTTTTGATTATGAAAATAATTCTCAAAGTGTAACTATTTTCAATGGAATTATCGCATTTTCAAAACATAAGTATATTAAAAGGTATTGTAATATTTTTAAAGGTTCAGTATTTTCAAAGGTATTATAATATGTTCCAATTATAATAATTTTCAAAACTATTATATGTTTTCAAGGAGTATGTATTTTGAAATTCATGTTTTTAGAAAAATTGTAAAATTATTTTTAATGCTACTATATTTTGAAAAATGTTTCTTCAAAATGATGTTTTCAAAATAATAATTTTTCTAAATGGATTTTTAAAAGTTATTTCAAAATATAAATTTTGGAAAAAATTAAAAATTATAGTTTTTGAAAATAAATATATCAAGTATGTATTTTGATAAAAGGAAATATGTTTTCATTGGAAATTTTCAAAAAAGGTATTTATAAAAAGGGTTTTCAATAGATTTTTAAAAACCCCTAAATGGGAAATTAATCCCACCCTATATTTTTTAAAATGTTTTTTGGATTATTTATTAGATTTTAAATATATTATATTTGATAAAGAGCTAGCTTGATCCATGTAAATTATATAACATTAATTTATTTTTTTAACTCTGATAAATTGTTATATGAGTTCTTTTTCTCCAAATCCTAGATTGAAAAAGATCCTCAATTTTATAATGGAATGATATTATACAATTACATTTTAAATTAAAATTTACACTGCATTATTATTTAACATGATCCAGAAGTGTGGATATCGTATCATTATAATTATCCCCTCTCTATTGATCATAATTGGGATCACATACTATTGTTACAAACATAAATGATGTTCTGTTAATATTAAATCCTAGAATGGAAAACTAGATGAATGGTGACTATTAATAAAGGTCACACAATTTCAATTTTAATTTCCATAATCATAAAAATAGAATCATCCACACATGACTCACTAGAAGGGGTCTGTGAACAAATAGATATAGTGAAATGGGTTAATGAAGGATAAAACTAACATCCCGTGGAATGAAACATCAATTTATGTCTATGTTTAGATTATAGTATGTTTGAAACATAAATATTATATCTTATTAGTATAATAATAAATACATATAAAAAACCATACCAGAATCTTATAATTTAAGGGTCTTTGGAAACAAGGATACATAAATAGTTGTTATATAAAAATATAAATCATTTCCCATTAATTTATTCATAACTAGCACTCTTCTTATACATATCATTCTTAAAATATTTCTCCATATCCTATGAAAAGGAATCATAAAAATGTTGATATTGTATTCTCAGTAATGGTAAACATAAGAGACATCAATCGATGAATATAAGTTATAATAATATAAGTATAAGGGAAATAGAATGTGATCATTACTTACAATAGTCATACCTAATTATTAAAATGTATTTAATCCTGAAAAATGTACTATTTTTTAGTAAATAAAATGTTATAAGACATATGGTTGTTAAATTATCATTAACCAGTCTTGATATATGATAAAATAACACTAGAATAATTAATTGGTTTTCTGTATTAACATAAGAATAGAAAATCACTTCTTTAATAACGGTCTACTCATATTACTATAATTATGGAGAAAGCATCATAACTGAATTTTATTTCCTATAATTTTTAATATATATTTATAAGTTACATATATCCAATTAAGTCCATTTTATATTGAGATTTTGATAACTCCATCCTTTATTAGGAGTGTTACAACTCTATCACCGTTATATAATGCAATGGAGGGTTATCATGTAACCACTAGACCATGGATTTCATGTAACCACCCAAAATTTGTTTCTAAAATAATAACATGTTCATAATTTATAACGTAAAAACCTATTACATAATCATAATAAATTCAAATATATTACACAATAACATGAAGACATTTACCATTTCATTGCATCATAACCCATGTAATAAAAATGGTTCGCATTTCTACATCATAATCATACACCATACAGAGAAAGAATAAAGAATGTAACCTTAGAACATATCCACAACAAAGAAAGATAAATTAATGGATTTGGTTATATATGAGAAAACCATAAAATTATCCATGGAATATTCCATGAGTAAAATACCCATTTCATTTTGAAATCAATTATTTAATATCTAAGAAAATAAAAAATATTGAGGAAAAAAAATGTTCGAATATAAAAATAGACCCTTATAAATTAATAATCATATAAAATAGAATTAATTATTAAGGGATAATTCGTTTACATAGTGTATGTTAAAATAAAAAATACATTCACATTATTTCATAAAATTTCAGAACACCCTCATCTCAGATAACAAGAAATAAGTTCATTTTAAAAAATAATTTATACAAAAAACATTTGAAAAAATATCTTTAATAGTCATTTGAATAATATTTAATAATTTTTTGAAAACATTTTAAATAAAATATTAATATATATGAATAATATTTCCAACCATAGTGAGAAAGAGTTTCAGTTTTCCGTAAAAACGTTATTTCAGTATCTTGATTACATAAATAGAGTAAATTAAAAGAATGTATGTAATCTCCAAAAATAAAAATAGGATTATAACAGATATATTATTTGGGATTGATAGATCATATAATATCATCATCCGAAAATTTTATCATATACAGTCCTAGATAATTGAAATTATTACATATAACCCTTATTACATTGGTAAAATTTGATTAGTGACCCATACAAATGAAATAATATAAAATGAAATGTTAAATACCATGTATGTATGTATAATTATAATATAACATATGAATTTTGTAGAGGATATTCATTATAAAATAATATAGGTTTATAACATAACATATGTCCAAAATAAGTAAATTCAAGATGATAAACCCTTACCAATTTGGTATCATTTAAAACAAAACCCATTATATGAATTAAATTTAAATTTAAATTTAAATAAAACTAAATAAAAAGTATCCATTATATATAATAAAAAACAATTATTATATACACCTCATAAAAATAAATAGGTGTGTAACACCAAACATATCTCAACAGAAAAATCGAGATATAAAACTCTTTCCATATACCTGAAGTGAATCATAAGGGCTCTGAAATCCAGCATAATAATTATCTATTTATTATAATTATATAAAATTATAATATTAATTCAAAACAATATCATATATTATCCACTTATATCATTTAAATTCATGTTTATTAACAATTTTATTTTAATGTTTCCATTTTGATTGTTAATTACATAATTTTTCATGAATGTTATAGTTTGGTAGTTATGTACCATGAACAATGATCTTTGTTCCTCAATATCCATAAAATTAATAATGATTTAAATATAATTTATATTTATTGTAAAAAAATATAATCACTTATATTATATGGTGATTGAAAATGAATTACATCGCTTTGTGAAATTGATAATTTGTACACACACTCGAGAGATGTTAGAAATTGTTTATTTGGTGAATTTTTTTAATGATATTAAGAAATTAAAAATAATTATTAAATCATAAAAATATTATATTTTTTAATTTTATGCTTTTTTTTATCGATTTATCGAAGACATGATAAAAACATCACATTTCTTCTTGGATGGTGTAGGCAAGACATATGCACTAGTGACATTATCATTTTCTATTGGATCAGATAATGAGAATATAGAAAAGATAATATAATAAAGTAATAATAATTATGTTATAAATATCATATATAATCGTTAAATATATCTTTATAATGTCCCATTAAGGATGGTGATGGAAAATAAATCATATAGTTATGTGGAGGTGGAAGTTCACAAGTAGGCACAGGCGATACTTGTATTTCCCATTTGATTGAGAATGGTGGGAAATGGTTGTACCATAATTATAATAACATATCATTATATTAATGATACCTTATTTGTAATTTTTTATACTATAGGTTTAGATATCATTTAATAATAATAAAAATTGATAGAGAGTAGTTGTGATTTATACATCTTTATGATGTGACCTCCCTCAACTAAAACCATATAAATTCAAATATTTCTCTCATGAGAATAAAATAATAAATATTATGACATAATTTTTTCTAATAAGATGTTTTATAAGATATTTTTTGAGATAAATGGATCAAATTTTTTGAATAGTGGAGGAAAAGTGGTTCCATTTTAATTAGATAGGGCTGAGACATACATTGAATTTGTTAAAAGGTTTAAATGGTATAAGGTCAATTTCAATGTGGAAGTGGATAAAATTTAGAAGTATAATAATTTAAGATAATAAAAGGAATAATTATTTTTAACAAATATTAATTTTCAATGTGTTAGTGTAAATCCTACCAAAATATCTAGGTTTAACCTCAAGAGAACCTAATATAACCTTAGTCGTGGTAACAGAATTTTCCTATTTTAAATTTTAATTCTTACCAAAAATTAAGATTACACTATTAAGTTATATTAAATAATATATTAAAAAAATCAATATATTTAAGATTTTTAAAAACTATAATTATAAAAATTAAATTTTAAATAATCATACAATACTAAATAAAACCTATTTTAGAGAAATAAATTTTTAAGCATGAAATATAATTATTTCCACTAAATTATTTATAAAACCATAAAATTAAAGTATAAATTTATTATTTAATATATTATTATGTAAAATAAATTAAAATAATTATTAAATATAAAAAAGTTTAATTTATAATGATACAAACACATTTCTATTATAAAATATATTTTTTTTGAAAAATGTGTTTTTATGCACAAAAATTAACTTATACCAAAATCAAGTATAATGATTATTCGTATTTAATTAATAATATTATTTATAGTTAGATTAGTCTTATATTAAATTTAGAATAAACTCAAATCATCATGTGACATCCAAATGAAATTAATTGACTATTTATACGAAAATAGTTATTTTTCACTATTTATTGAAAAATAAATATTTTTAGAAAAATAGAAAAAACTTCACCATAAGAAAATAATTAAATGATTTTTTTGAAAATTATTTAATTTTTTAATATAATTTCTATAAATTTTATAAATTCATTATAATATTGATTTACAATATGCAATAAAAATAATTTTGAAAAATAATCATATTTTCTAATCATAAAATGACTTTAATGAAAATTGATTAACTATTTATTAAGAATTGATCAATTTTTTTAAAACAAATAAACAATTGTTTTATAATTAGGTTATTGGCATTCATAACTTCCAATTCAATAGATATTCTATAAGGGGTTATTATATCACTGTTCATTTAGAATTGTGGATGCGTGTAATGAAATGAACCAAAAACAAGTAATTTATTTAATGAAAAAGAAATATAATCTAAAAAATTAGATTTTTGAATAACCCCCCCCCCAAATAAAAAATATCCACATAATTTTTATCCTTATTATCGATGGTTGATTAATAATTTTTTTAAAAAAAAAACTAAATTGTGGAAGGGAATAATAATACTACATTGTGAAAAGGAATAAAAATATTCATTTAAAGGGAATGTGTGAAACATAATGGTTAACATAAATACTAATTAATTTCTTTCCTTGATAAGGATAACATTATCTGGAAGTGAAAATATGGACATATAGTGGAAAGATAATATCTATAGAATAATATAGATTGATAGAGTAAATGGACATGAAAATTTTAATGACTAAAAACCCATAAATCAATGTGGGTGAAAAATAACATTAATTAATTATAAATATATTTTTTTTTATTATGGACCTTTTTAATAGTGTGTATGATTTATTTTATTATAGATGATAGAAAAATATACCTACTTGATTTCATAAAACCCCAAAAAAAATCATCATATGATTGTGTTATTCAATTAATTTCTACCTGTTTTAATCCTATATCTCAATGATTAATGAAATCTATGAATTTTCCATGATTGATTCACTATAATAATCATTTAATAGATCATAATATCTATAAAATAACTAAAACATATTCCAAATTTGAATATTAATATATTTAAAAAAATATGTCTTTTACAAAATAAGATAAATAATATGAATACACCTTATTTAAGAATATTAATATGATAGATTCAAATACACAAGAACCTACTTAATTCATTAAACAAATAGTAAAATTAAAAAACCCCTAAAATCATAATTAATATATAATAGAAAAATATATATAAATGATCATATGTTTTCCAAAAAAACATAAATTTATACCCCCAATAATATCATGTAACTCTTAAGGTCACATACATATCATTTGAAAACATTGATAATATATTTTCCCAAAACATGATCATAACCTGAAACATTATAAATCATAAATGAAAACATATATTCATAAAAAATATAACTCTTTCTTTTTTCCAAAAATATATTCACATGTTGATGAATACATTTCATAAATCCAACATGTAATAAACATCATCAAATATATCATAAATCACTATATCAACAACATAAAAATATATTTCATGGTTTCAAATATTATAAAATTTTCATTATTAATACCATAAATGTATTTATCACAATAAAATATTATTATCAAAACTATCAAAAACCAGACAGGTTGGACCCTTAACCGGTCACCCGAGCCGGCCCCCAACATAGACTAAAGGGTTTTTTCAATCCCCACAGGCTGAAAACTAGTGTTGGGCATCAAAACTAAACAAGTGAGAATGGTTTGGATCGTAAATTAATCCTCAGTAGACATGAAAAAATAATCTATTCCCAAATGAATTTCAATTAAAAAAAGAATCATCAATTTATGGGTTTATCTACATAAATAAAAGTATGTTTTCCATTCATTTTCTCATAAATGAAAATTTAGGTACATTTCACTTTTCAGTTAAAACCACTATTCCATTTTCCAAAAGAAGGAATTTTAATTTTAAAAGAGGTGATGTATACACTAAAAATTGAATAAGTAAGTTTTATACATTTTAAAAACCTTTTCCCATAAACATATGAATCCATTTTATCACTTTTAGAATGATGCTACACTATAGAAGGAAACAAGATCAACAAATATAAAAAAAAGTAAATGAAAAAACACCACACTTATAACCAACCAGCAAATGAATCTCAATCAACTTCCACATATAAATAATTAACAGAAAAATGGGAGAACCTTGGAGATCATGAATAATATAGAACATACGATAAATGTGACTCATCCTAAAGGCAAGCCCTACCTGATGTCATCGTAATGCCAAAATACTTGATCATCACTCTACCAAGACGGATTGAGGGGCCCAATTCCATAGCAATGATAACAAAATAACCCCATGTTATGTGCCACATGAGTAATCTAAACTTTTCAAAAAAATCATTCACTAAAAAATCTCTCCCAATGATAGCTTCTCATGTTCAGACTAAAAATGGGGGTGAGTCAACAAATACCAACCAAACAATAAAACTCATGAATTTTCATTATATATTATCAACAGACACACACAAAAAAATCACCCCTGAATCACTCCAAGGGAGTTTATCTCCCATTCCTTCAACCATCAACTGACAAGGTAATTCCCATCCGAGGAACACCCCTTCTCATCAATATCCAACAAGGTATGAGATGCATCCAAAATATTATTTTCAAAGTAATTAGTTTTACAAAAGCTCCAAATGGGCCTCAATTAACTGTTTACCAATAAATCATTTCCAAAAGAAGAACCATGTGCCACTTTTCAAAACCAAAATCCACTAAGACACTCATTTAAAAAACCAAAGTCACCCTTTTATATGTAAAAATCATTTCTAAAGGCCTCAGGGGAATTTCACCAAGCACTTGATATGCACATTTAATAAACTATTTCATGAAATTCGCATACAATTATGTAATCAATCAATTATACAATCCAAAATTACTCTAAAAAGAATAAACTACAAAATGTCATTAAATGGAGGTGTAAAAATCAATAAATCTACAATTCATTAAATTTAAAGTATAAGGCATAAGGAAACCTACCTCAAAGGACGACCATGCCCGAGCATTATAACACAAGAAGTAGCTCTTCGCCCGTACACACACACAAACACACACAAAAACGCACAGATATATATATATATATATATATATACATATCCTAATACTGATGCATGTGTTCCCCACTCCATGAGGGAACATGAACACAGAAGATATATATATCTATATATATCCATACCAGGGAATATGCGTGCACTCCTTAGAAACCGAACACAAAACCCTACAAAAAATCATTGAGACTGATAAACAACACAAAACCCTAAAATAAAATTAATCCAAACAATGAAATCAAGATATGGTTTAGAAAAGAACAAAACATTTAATAAATACACAAACCTCTTAGAAAAACAAGGATTCCAGAAAATAACCAATTGAAAGTACCATCATCCATTGAGGGCATATCCATATCAACAACTACTAGACCCATTGATATCCCTTCATCCAATGTCACATAAAACCTCCAAAGATACAAACAAATCAATTTCAACAAAAACACCAATTGCATTACAATAATATCCAACCACCGTCATTATTTATAGAGCATAAACAAATATCCCTTAAAACTGTAAATCAATATCTAAAATATTTTAATACAATTTACAAGCTATATAACTGTCAAATCATACACCCCCAACCAACTTCACAATCAATCAATTTCCATCAAAACATAATTAAAACTAAACATTTCATAAATACCCATTTTTCCATGAATTATGAAATTAGTAAAACATACCAAATAATCCCTCAACTAGATCTAACCACATACACTCCCAAAATAAACCATTTCACTCTTCTATAAAATGCCACCCATGTTCAAAACCATGAAAAACATCTCAAATAATGTTTTAAACCACATCAAATGGAACCATATTGTTTCAAATATAAATCCCAAAACATGACCCAAATCAATAAAATAAGATATTTCAAATTGTGAAACCTCACACAATCACCCAATTCAACCCAAAAGGTTTAATAAACATTTTATCAGACAGCTACAATAACAATATATTTCAGAATAAACCGATATTCCTTAACAATCCTATTTTTAGTCAAATCCACCCACAAGAATGTTATTACAATAATGAAGCATACGTATAATAATGGTGTAGAAAATGATTTAAAAATTTATTAATAAAATAAAATTGTCAAATGGATTGAATTTGAAACAAAATGCACGAAAATCCACTTCACACAAGGGAAATGTGACTGAACCTCAACGGACATAGGAACAATGCTCCGAGGACCACTCGTGTACCCTATGCAATGACGTAAATGTGTGATTTACAAACCAACACTACAAGGTTTGGTTATCTGAAAGAAAAACATGAAAATTGGAATAGAAATATATTGGAGGTGAGTTTGTCAGACTGGGAAACTATCGAATTGGAGCTGGAGGGATCCTGAAAGGGGAGAGTAGGGGAGGTCATGCCCAGAAAGTGGGGCGACGATGAGGGTGGTTCACGACCAGAAATAAGAATGATGTCAAAGGGGGGGGGGGTGTAGTCGGGAAGCGGGCTAGAAGGGAGTGTTTCAGGCCACCGAGAGTTGGGAAACACCTACGAGAAGGGTGGATGGATGGGGCGGTGTATATGGGATGGAAAGGGGCGGAGGCCTCCATGTGGGGGAGAACCCCATGGGGGGCTGTGACTCGAATTTGAGAAGAGGGGGAGGGAGAGGTCACAACTCCATTAGGGTTTATCCCGTATTTTTTATTTTTTATAATATTATTTTTTAAATAATTATTAGTATTACAATAATAATAATATTGAAAAATATTAATTATAATAGTATTAATATTTTCATTAATAATAATAATATTATTATTATTTTGTCAAACATTGCATTAAATTATCAATTGATATTATTCTTCATGGGATTGTACTATTTATTTTAAAATCATGTAATTTTGCAGTCCACGTATGGTTAACCACAATTAGACTCACAGTTGAGCATGTGGTGCTCAAAAGGCACCACTAGGCACTGCCATTTTACTGCACTGAGGTGTACGCTTGTCGCACGTTATAATAGACCACAAAAAAGTCAGGCTCCACAACCCAAACCGCTTGGGAAACCTGACAAGAACCACACAATCACTCTTACCCATGTGGGATGGAAATTTAATAGTGAAAAAATAACAATAATCCGAATAATAATTAAAATATTTAAAATAAAAAATCAACCAGGTTGATTAATAAAAATTATCCCCACCATAGAACAATCTGCCACAAAATATTCACCAATATGGAAGATAACATAACTCAAGTAAATTCCTAGAAAACACCAAAATAAACCAAGAGCCTCAGGGTGACCATTTTCAACCCACGTCACAACCGAAAAATTCCTGAAAAACCACTGCCCAAGATTGAAGGGATAATGTGAGAGGGTTTTACCCACATTGAGAAACCAGTACCACAAAATAAATGAAACCCAAACACCCCATCCCGTAGGGGGAAATGAGGTATCTCCCAAAAAAATCTCATTCGATTTCACCATGTTGACTGAACAACACCCTAGAGTGTTAAATGAAAAGCTTACTATGAAATTACCCAGCAACCCGAGGATGAGAAATTAACTCAATTCCTACCACACTAACCAAATAAAATCCAATCCACAATCAGAGTCTAGGGAATTCCTCGACCAAACTCAACCCACTTTCTCAAAGTTAACGGAACAAATCTCCCACTTATTTTTAAACCATTTTTGGGAAAACTAACATACCAGGACTCTTGGACAATGGTATCCCCTAAAAATTGAATCACAATGGAGGAAAACACCAGGATAGATGCTCAAATTAAGAAAGGTCCCAGATACACCGCCTATTAATTTCACGTAACAAAAAATTCCCCTAAAAACACAACTGAGACAAAACTGTAAATCCTAATGGGTCCGTTTGTTCATGGTCCCAACACCCTTCATGGAATCCGAACGATTTAGGAACCACCCTAAGAGAATATAAGAATTCTTTTATTGTGGTAGAATGAGGTTATCACACCCCCCAAAAAATCATTAGCCTAATATGGTGATAAAAATAGAATGAGTAAACATCAGATATTTCAATCCCAAATATGTAAACATGATCTAGACCAAGGTTCAACACACCTTTGGAAACTCTTTACTATGTATGAGCTTAAAACATAGACACGTGGTTATGGACCTGATTGCTGAAGCATCTCCTGCCTCACAATCATGATATTTTCATCCTCTGATCCGCAACTCCTTCTTCATCCTGGTGACTCAAATGACCACAATGGAGGTATATTTTCAAAGGAAAGCAATATAGAGGCTTAGAATTTTCTAAAATGACATATTAGTTTCACATAGGTGAATGTTTTGAAAAACAAGGAGTCGATACTGACAAAAAAGATTCTTAATTAATATTTTCCCTTGGAACACCATGCTCACCGTATGGGGAACCCTTTTGAAAAACTACAACACATTAACAATGCCTCAAATCCAAATGATGATGATGCCACCAACCACCAGTTTTCCAAAACCGGGCCCTCAAATAAACCTGAGAAAAAAATGACTCTATCAAACCCGAGATATCCCAACCAACTTAAGACATTCCACGCTCCTTTAAAACCCCTCCACAACTTCTAAAAGGCCTAAAATGCCTCGATGAACAAGAACCACCAGAGAGGATCCATAAATTATGCATGAATCACTGGAAACATCAGAGAAATTTCTGGGTAGCATACATTGTACAACATGGAAAAAAACATGAAATTGAATCAAGACAAAATCCAATCAATGAAATAGCCCAAGCCAAGGGAAAAGGCTCATAAGACCAGAATATACAAACTCAAGAAAATTTTACTTTTGCAAGAGCTGTCATTGCTATTAAATTTTAAAACTCACATATCACTCCTTTCGAACCATCACCTGTGATTTCATCTAATCTCTATTACATAATCTATAGAAAGGTTCCCCACACACTCTTCGTACATACCCATAAACATGTGATCCTCCATAATAAGTGCAAATGTTCAATCATGTATTTTCCTTATCAACTCCAAACACATACCAAACATTCTTAATCCCAACACTTCTACTTTAAGAACCCATTTTTTCCATTTAAAACTAATTTGAATGAATCCATTTTCTATTTCATAATGACTTTCAATTTTAAAGACTAATTTCAATTTGACAATCTATTTCCATTTCAAAATCCCAATTCACTTTAAAAAAAACTCATACTAATAGAAATAAAATCCAACACAACCATAAAGCCACCATAATGGGAAACTAGTGCATATGCCAAACTCGTTGACATGGTGGTGAGCCATACCCCAAGTTGGTCATAACAATAAGTGTACCTTAAACGTGGCACATGGAATCCACATGGGTCACCACCCCATGTGAGGCTACAGCATGAAATGGTTCACCTCCATTTTCATCCCTAAATATAAAACATCCCATGAAAGAAGTCTCATAAATACCAAACTATCCTTGGTGACTCGAGGATCAATGCGAGTAATAGTTTTCGATGCTATTGACACACCTCCCTCCTAAGTCCCAAAACTCCTAATCTCCACGTACAAGACATGCCAAATAGTAAGGGCCTACTCTGATACTTTTATTTCATGAACATTCTCAAGTCGACCCAGAACTGGTCACCCATTCCGGCCCATGACATGGCTTGAAGGGAATTATCGATCCCCATGGGATATCATCTAGTGCCTATCATTAATAATAAACAAGGTGGAATTATTTGGCCCATAAATGAATGAAAAATAAATAAATAAATAAAGGTAAAAAATGACAACTAGAAGTAGAATGAAAAATAAATCTATACATGGATCCCTATGACCTAAGGGTCACAACTGACCTCAAACCAACTTCACAATATGGTGACTCAATCCATTCAAAGAGCATCACCTGAAGCTAAAAAAAGATAAAACTATTAGAATGAGTATTAAAAATCATAATGTGTTCCCAAATATTCTATTCACAAATGAATTACCTTTAAAAATAATAATCAAATCTATATTTGATATATAATATATAAAAAAATTTAACACATTTTACTCTAAAAAGTTATTATGGTTTATTTCCCTTTTTTGTTAAAAACAAGATTCCATTTTTAAGATGAAGACATTGTAATTTTAACAGAGGTGATGTTTTCACAAAAATTTAGTAAGGTAGTGTATAAATATTCAAAACCATTCTCCATAAACACTTGAAATCTTTTTATCACTTCTAGAAAGAAGCTACACTATGTAAGGAAATTAGATCAACAAACATACAACATGGGAATGGAAAACCCCCTCACAAAAGTAACCAACAAGCACATGCATCTAAATAACCATCCATAGATAACTAAGTACAAGACATCATGGGAGAAACTAGGAGATCTTGAATAATATTGAACATACTATATATGTGACTCATCCTGGAGGAATTCCATACTAGATGGCATCATACTTTCGGAATGCCTGATCTTCACCCTAGCAGGCCTGATTGAGGGGCCCAATCCCATAGCAATGATAACAAAAAAAATATCCTATTATGGGTCACTGGCATAATATAAAATATTACTAAAATCGTTCACTGAAAAATTCGATCTCTATACTAGGATCCAATATTTATACTAAAAATGAGAGGAAGGTAAAAAACTACCACCCAAGTAATCCAACACATGCAATTTTATCTTACACTATCAACACATGAAAAACAAAATCACCCATGAATCTCTCCAAGGTATTTTATCCCTATTTCCTTTAACCATAAACACACGATGGAAGTCCCATCCAAGGACCAACCATTTTTATCAACATCCACCACGGAAGGAGGTACATCCCATAGAGGGTTCTAAAAGTAATTAGTTTAACAAAATTACCAAATGGTCCTCAATAACCCATTGAACAAAAAATCATTTCCAAAAGAAGAAACGCATGCCACTTTCAATAAAAAAATTCCAATTAGACACTCATTTTAGAATCCCATGTCATACATTTAAATCTAAAACACATTTATAAAGGTGAAATGTGAATTTCACCATGCACTTGATATGGACATTTAATAAACAATTTCATTAAATTCACGTACAGATATGGAATAATTTAATTTCACAAAAACATTTATTCTAAATATTATACACTTCTAACTAACATTATATAAAGGTTTGAAAAGTGAGGAATCAATAATTCATTAAATATAAAGGATAATGCATATATAAACATACTTTAAAGGATTTCCAAGATATAGTTCTCTCACTGAAGCAGTAGCTCACTCACATTAACCCACTTATATATAAATATATATCCTTAAAATATGCATGTGTTACCCATTCCATGGGGGAATATGCACAATGAAAATATATCTTTATATACATATCCCTACCTTGAAATATTTGTTTCCTCCTTCAAAACCGACTGCAACTCCCGATGATAAATCCTCGAGAACCAAAAACTACACAATCCCTAAAATAAAGTGAAGGAAAATAACGAAATAAATATATGATTCAAAAACCAATGAAATATTTAATAAAAACACGAACCACATAGAATGAAAAACTTTCTAGAAAAAATACAATTTCAAAGAACCATATTAATTTGTTAGTAAATCCATGTGTTCACCTCGTGAACCCATGGATGATTCAACATCCAATGGAACATCAAACCTCAAAAGAGACACTCAAAACCATTTCCACAAAAACACTAATTCATTTACAACCATGTACAACCTCCACATTTTTTATATAACATAAAACAATTACCCTTAATAACATAAAGACATGTCTAAAAAATAATAATAAAATGTTAATGTTATATGATTTTCAAATCATACCAACATGACCAAGTTCACCAACAAGAAATGACAATACAATAAAATTTAAACTAAACATTTCAAAAAAATCCATTTTTTTTATAAACATGCAATTAGTAAAACATACCAAATGGACACTCAAATAGATATTTCCATATACACACCCAAAAAACCCATTTCAATCTTTTATAAAATTCCACACATGTTCAAAACCTTGAAACTCTTCTCAAATCAAGTTCAAAACCACATCAAATGAAAAAACATTATTTTACATATAGAATCCCATAACATTAGCCAAATCAATTGAAAATGAAATTTCAAATTGGAATACCTCACACAATCACCCAATTCTACCAAAAAGATTCTATAATTTTTTTTATCAAATATCTACGACACAAATACATATGGGTATAAACCACGATTCAGGTAAAATTCTATTTTAAGTCAAATCCACACAGAAGAAAATGCTACCAACAGTGAATCGTACTTATAAAAATAATGAAGAACATGTTTAAAATATTAATATATAAAATTTAATCATCAAATGTATTGAATTTGAAACAAAAGGCATGGAACAACCACCTCAACCCAGGAAAATGTGACAGAACTTCAATAGATGGTGGAACAACGCTCTGAAGACCATTCCCACACCCTAGACAATGAGGGGAATGCATGAAATATGAACTGAGGGTACAGGTATTTGTGAACATGGAGAAAAAAAATGGAATAGTTTTATTCCAATGTAGAGGTCTCCAGATCAATAAACCCACGCCGGTGAGATGTAGGACATCAAAAATGGGACATTAGTGGAGGTCGCACCTGGAAATGAGGTCGATGGTGGGGGGTGATCATGGTCGGAAAGTGGGCCGACAATGAGGGGGGTCATGACCGAGAAGTGGGATAGTGGTGACAGGTTCCGGTTTCAAAGAGCAGGGCATCACCTAGGAGATGGGTGGCTGGATGGGGTGATGCATGGGGGGGGGGGTAAAGGGAGGAGGCTTCCATGTGAGGGAGATCCCCAGGGGGCTGTGCCAAGAATGGAAGAAGAAGAGAGCGGTAGGTCATGACACCCTTAGGGTTTCCCCCATTTTATTTTTATTCTGACATTATTTTATTTTAATAATAAACATTATAATAATAATAATAATAATAATAATTGTAATATAATATTAATAACAACAAAAACAACAACAACAATATTATTATTATTTTTATTACTATCAATCATTTTTCTGAATTTTGTTTTCATTTTTAATTATCTTGTCTTCCATGAGAATGTACTATTTATTATAAATTGGGTAACTGCATAGTCTATGAATGGTTACCCACATCCAGACACATGGTATGACAATTCTTTTTCAACCTGTTCAACAAATCACATCCAGCTTACAATGTTTAGCCCTAAGCTTGTCACAATGCTTAATGAAATTCACACAAGTCACGCACCCCAGCCCAAACCACATAGGAAACCCAGAGGGCACCCCATAATACCTAATAACCATGTGGGATGACAACACAATAGTGAAAAAAGACCTAACTCTTGATAATAATTAAAATAATTAAAAATAATAAATCAACCAGGTCAAGGTGTGACAACAACAACAGACCAAAATTAAGTGTTAATTTTTTACTATAATCATCTGTTCCCTAAACGTATTACTTTACTAATAAATCAATTTTATTGGATAATATTACCATTAAAAACATGATATCATATCCTTAAATAATAACTATAGAATAATAATCTTTATATTTTCCATGATTCGTATAACCATTATATATTCGACAGTTTAATTCTAAAACATAATCCTGAAATTCCCCTGAGAAAAAACACTAACAATTTCTCATCATCGTTTGGAATAACATTGTACCTTATTTAGTATATGTTTTATCTAGTCAATTATGTAATTTACATAGATAATTCCAAGGTTCCCCATATATATGACATTATACTATAAATGGTACTTTTGGATGATGTTCAATTTCCTCTAGGAAAATAATTATTTTCCTCAGAGTTACTTGATTTATACCCTAATTTTATTCATATTAAACACCTAAATATTCATTTTAGAAATATCCTTGGGTGATTATTCCCTCATAAAAAACATTTAGGAAGATGATTAATTTTACCTCCATATTCAATAACAACTGAACTCCCATGATACTCAATTTTTCTCATATTATGTGTGTTTTTAATATCACCTATGTTATGGGTGTAAATATTATAATTGAATATATAATTAATAAAAAAACATAAGGTTTGTCATTTAAAGTCCCATTTAATTTTATTCTTGTCACACAAATGACTTTTTTTAAAAGAATTTTTCATTTTATTTACATTATTACATTTTTTTGGAGGTTTACCATTCATTTTGGTGGAAATGACGTGTTTTCAAAATTTCTGCCATATAGTGAGCATGTTTCATGATTTACAAATTAATTTGGTTTCTTTTATAACTACTACATAATTAAATATTTGAAACCAATTTCACATAACAATTGGCTATCCCTAGTATATTAAAACCACCATATCAATTTTCACCCCATAATAATCCATAATAATGATGGATTTGATTTTTTTATAAATATGTTGGGCCAGCCAGGATGCCTATTTCCTTATTTAAAAGTGTTTTCTAATTTTTCAATGTTTCATTAATTGTTTATTGTATTTTGGTGATTAAAACTCCCACACAATGAAAAAACACAGGTCTCAAACTCAATATCTATTTTTCTTCTTTGGAGCTCTTTTGGAATCATGAATTTGGGAGATATTTCTCAAGGATTTTTAAATCATCCAGATTATAGAAGATAATTTGATTCATCCATAAAGCTTCAAAATTTAACTCTATCTCCCCCATTTAAATCCCCACTAAACATACATATCCTCATTAGAGACTACCTATCAGTTTTTGTTTCTTGTAGATTCAACTTTTGGTGGATTTGGGGTGATTTCATGAAGCTTTTTCAATATAATTGATTTCTTATTGGTTTCTTCCATTTTACTTAGGGTTTCCTCCCTCATTCATAACGTTCTAAAATGTCCCAATGTTAGGTTTAAAACCTAGGGTGTTATTTGTTGTATGGTTGGTCAAATAGTTTGTTTTAAGATTGGTCTTCACCCCCTTGTGGTGCGTCAATGGTGTAGTTTATGTTTCCCACCTACTTTTGAGGGTTTCCAAACAAGTATGAGTGTGATTCCTTGTGTATCCATTTTATGACGAGTTAGTTTGTTTTATTTACTCATTTTTTATATTCCTCTTATGTTTTTGTGGTTTGAAAACGTTTTATGATTTAATGGGTTAAGTGTTAAAATTTATTGTTTCATTTTAACTTGAAATTTGGTGTTTTTCATGTGTAAAACTTGGAGTATTCTTTGGTTTTCTTTTATAACATATCAAATTTTTTTAATAAATATTATTTTGGATGAAATTTATTCTTTGGTAGTGTTTTGGTGTTCCATTTGGTTTGAATTAATGTTTTTAATGGGTTTTATGTGTAAAACCATGTTATGCCTTTTAAAAGTGTTTTATGAAAATGAATGTGTTTTCATGTGCTAATAGAGTGGTATTATTTGAGGTGATTCTATAATCCATGAGAGTGGTTTATTAAATCTTTTTAGGGATTCCAATTCAATTTTTTATTGGTATTGTTGTGCTTTTTTATTTAAAAGATGGTTTTATAATGGGTTTTATGTGCAAAGAATTGGTATACTCCTTAGAACTATTTTATTAAATATTTTAATTCTTTATTAATTTATGTAAGAGGTGAAACGATATTAGAAAAATAGTTTTTATTGTGTATATTTTTAAATTTTCCATTTTAATTGTGACTTTTTATGTCATTTGAGGCGTATCCTCTTGGTAATGTTTTATAAAAAAGTTTAATAGAATTACTAAAATATGAAAGTACTACAAATGTGATTTGGGATGTTTTGTGTGCGTTTGATGTGAAAAATGGATTTTGTGTATAAGAAAGGTGTTATATAACATTTTATTGGGATATTATATGATTTTTAACATCTTGTGAATGATTATATAAAATTGTTAATGGATGTGTTGAATTTTGAAAGATATGCAAAATGTGTAATGGGAAATTTTTATGTAAGTTGGATTTCAAAATAAATTTGAATGGTAGTTTTGATTATGTGCTTGCGTGATGTAAATTTGGGATTTTTGGATGATTTGTGATATGGAAATGGTATTTGAAAGTTAAAATTATGTTTCATGCCTTGTTGAACTTGTTTCAGCACAAGATGGAAACCTGTGTATCTAGCTGGGTGGACATGTACTAGTTTTCTATGATCCCATAGGGGTTAGACTCAATTTCGCATCGCATGATTGACTCTTACAAAACTAACTAATCATTGATTATTATGATTATTTGGGACTACTAGGTTATGGGTATGTTCCCTCTAGTGTCTCATGCATGAGAACAGATATTGTAATGGTTCCTCTCATCGAGATACTAGGTACCTGGGACCCACAACGAGGTAGTGCCTAGGGGTTCTTTCCTATTTCTTGTCCTCATTAGATGCTTTACTGATAATATCAGCATATATTATGTAATTATGGAAATTTTAGTAGCATTTTCATTGTATTTAAAAGTGTTGATTCATTAAAATATCCCAATTGAAAACTATTTAAATTTTTAAAGTTGGATCATTTAGAAATTGTAATTAAACATAATTTTTTTTTGAAAACTCGCATGATTTTCATCTTTGATTATATATCACATGGAATATAATTATGGTGGTATCCTTATGGGCTTTGTCTCACTCCAAACATACACATTTGGTTGTAAGTAGATGTGTTGATTTTTTTCCACATATTTGGATACAAATTTTGTGCATATGTTTAGGGTTTTAGCTATCCAATGTGATGCGTTGTCATAGAGATCTCTTAAGGGTGGTTCCTCATTATATGTGGTGGTTCTTGGGAATTCATTTCTGGTTTTGTACCTTTTTAATGAAATTTGTGAATTGTTTTATGTTGTGTAATTAAATTCTTAAATTTAAAAAAAATGATTTTGTTTGAAAAATATAGATTCATTTTATTGGATTCATTTGATGTTTTGAGTTTATCAACATGGGTAAATCATTCCCAATTTTTAGTTTATGACTCCAGGGAACTCGTGATATCCTGTGGATATTGGGAACCCCCTTCGGGCCTTGTCATGGGCTGGTTTTTGTGCTACATTAGTTGGTGACCTGATTCAGTTCATGATGAAATGGTATCAGAGGAGGTTATGGTTAACTATTTGGGTCACTTTATTTGGGGAATAGTTGGGATAGTATGCAGTTAGGATTATTGGGAATTAGTATTCTGTTTATGTGTAGTGTTCCTAGTCACCCCAACTCATGACATGATTAGATTCGCCAGGGTATGTTGGGATTTATCAATGTCCTTTTGTTTTCTCAGATTGATGTTAATTAGGGGAAAGGAAAAGAGAGTGGGTTAATGGTCTAAGTGATCTCATAGGGCCAGGAAAGCCATGTGGAGCCAGGGATATTCCCTATAACACTCTTCGTAATGGATAAGTGATAGGCGTAGGTCCACCAACCATATCTCCATGCCACTGACTGAAACTAGTTTCCTTTTGCATTGTATTGTGTTATTTAGTTTTGAAATCATAGATGTTTGGTTTTAAAGAAAAAATGACTTGATTTAATGAAAGTTAATGTTTCTATGATATTATTTTCTAATAAAAAGGAAATTGTTAGATTTTTTTATGACGGAACTAAATTTTCCGAATTTTTTTGAAATGTAAAATGGTGTGTTTACACCCATTTCGAATGCCGGAAATTATATAAAAGTTATTTTCAAAAATGTGTTCCCAATAGAGTTATCTAAAATACTAAAAGGTGTTTTAATGGGATAAAATGTTTTGAAATCAATGAATATGACATGAATGTGAGTATTCATTTGAATTATTGGGATTTGGATTTTGTGGTAATCGGTCATGAGAAAAAGGAAGTATTGGTATACATTTTTTGGTTTTGAATAGTGGAATGAATTTTTGTTTTAAACATTGTATATTCCATGAGGGACCAAAAGAATGGGGTTATATGGGATGATGAATGGTTAATGGAAAAATGGATGAGTTTTGGGATGCATATAAGGAGGGTTCCTGGTGTGGCACAGAAACATGCATGTGTGAGGCCCATGGGGTACCATTGTTGGACAAACTATCCACTAAACCGTTTGTTTTAAAAGAAATTATTTTAAAAGAAAACATGATGTCCTAATGACTAGTTTGAGATTTTGGGTATTATGTGTTTTTCAATGTTTTTATTTTGTTGTATGTGTTGAGTCCAAGAAACCCTTTGTTTGAACCGTGTTTTGGGTTTGTGTTTGGTTGTAAGCTGGGTTGAAGGGACAGATAATGGTCTCTTCGGAGAAACGATTCAGGATTCCTTCACAGTGGTTCCCTTATTGTGTTTGGATCTACTTTTTGTCTTGTATTGACCATTCTACCATCTTGGTTGGGTCGTTTGGGTTTTCTTGTTGGTTAATTTATGCCCCTATTAATTTTTAACGCACTGTTAAAGTGAAACCCAGATAGTTTCGCCATTAGAAAATCATAATGTTGATCAATATAAGGAATCCTTTTCTCCAGATTTAGAAACTCAGTTTACACCTTTTACATTATTTATTTTTTTGAGCCTATTTTAGAGTTAGAGTTATCATGGAAGGTTGAAAAAGACCTTAGTTTTTTATGTTACTTGAATCATTGAAGGTGGAAGTGCTTTGGGGTTGTTAGTGTGGATGAGTGTGTGGGTGTTGCCTAAGAAGGCCTCTGGGTCCTTTGAACTCTATTCGAAGAAGGGGTTTATTTTAAACAACTGTGTGGGAAATATTATCATGAGTGTCTATTTTGGCCACTTCCTGGAATTGTGTATTGTTTGTGGAGTTGGTATGAGCTCCCCTTCCACGTATTGTTTATAACAGTCTCAATGGTCACGTTCAGTGACTCAATGTGATGTCGTGTTCACATTACCTTAAAGGTGAAGGTATTGATATCCTCTAAGAGTCATTGACATTTTTGGAGTATTTATCTCATGGTAAAACCACAAGATCCTTTATTTTATAGGATGGTGATTATATTCATCCTTTTCTTCTGTTGTTTTTCACCTTATAAAACAAGGTGTGATGTGTGTGTTCATTTTATAAGCCCTTGTTTTAGTGAATTGGTGGATATGGTTAAAGTAATTTTTGGAATTTCTAATGTATTGGTAATCCCATCTGGGATTTGGGTATATTTTTAATGTAACTGTAAGTAAAAGCTCATTTTAGGGGCTTTGAAAGCCTAACTATGAGACCGAAGATGTTTCAATCAGTTGAGCTCTAGCCATATGTCCCAGAAAGAAGATGACGTATAGTCAGGTGAAATCCCATAGTCGTTTAAAACATGGTACAAAGTCCTATACTTACTATGAATGATGGGGATATTTTAATCCTATTTTTTTCCATCTTGATTGTTTTGATCACGTTCGATGGAATGAGGTTGGAGGACCTCATGTTTATTTTATCGCCCAATGTCATTCTTTTCACCTTTGAATTTCATTTTGTTTTTTGAGTATGGTTGGGAATTTGGAAAGATAGGCTGATCACATGGTTAGTAGTAACCATGCCCCAGAAAACCATGAAAGATGATGGATCCACATAGTAATTGCATGATTTCTCAAACTATGATGACTTACAATGTGGCTATCCGAACTCTTTAAATTTGGGTTCTTCCTCTGTTTTCCCATCTTGGTCGGTCAATATTGTTTGTTGTTATTGTGGAGATACCCACTATGATTCTCATATATGTTTCTTTGAAAATTTCTAATTGAGGTCTATCCATTATATTGGGGAGTCCATTCGGGCCTCCCCTGTTAGTGTCATGATTATGTCTAAGGAAAATTTGGGTTATATCTTATAACGGGGAGCTCATTTGTGTCTCACCATACTAGTAACTCAGATTATTCCATGGTCATGGAATAGAAGTACGTATTCTTGTTCAGATCTATCTAACTACCTACATCTTCCTTGGGTATTAATTGGGAGTGGAGAACGCCCAATGTTCTGGATAAAGGATGGTAAGTTTAACCTTTTGATGTTGTTGTTTTTTGTTTAGGAAAATTGCTTGATTCCTGTTTGGATAGTATTTGAGGAGTTTTTGTTTGGGATAAAATATCAATATACTTTATCATTAATGTACATGGTGTATTTTTTGGTTCGTGAGATTATTCCTTCCTTCATTGATCAATTGGAGGTTTTTTGGCCTTTTGGGGGCGGGTAAAACATGGAAAAGGAGTCCATTTTGTCCATTCATTTGAGTTTGGGTTTTAGATTTGGCATTGCTGTGGATTTACATGGGTGGAATGTTTTATCGTAGAGATAATTGTATCACCCATGACTTAATTTAAAGTTATTTTTCATTAAATTTACATTCTTGCATTCGTTTGGAGGTTTTTCCATTAATTTTGGTGGAAATTGTGGGTTTTGAAAATTTAGGCCAAACTGTGAGGGGATTTCTAGATTTTAAAATAAATATTTTCAATTTTATAACACTTTAATTTCTCAACATTTTACACCCATTTCACATCCCAAATGTCATCACATAGTATATTAAAAGAACCATATCTATTGGGACCCCATAATAATTTATAATAATGATGGAATTGGGTATTTTAATAATTTGTTCTCCCAGCCTGGAATCCCATTTGCAATATTTGAATATTTGTTTTAATTTATCAATATCTCATTTATATTTTTACACTTTTAAGGTGACTCCACTTCCCACAAAAATCCAAAAACATTAGGTTCACTCCAATTATCTATTTCAGCACTTTGTAGCTCTTTTGGATCGTGGATTTGGGGGAAACCTCTCAAGATTTCTCAAATAGTCGATATTTGAGAAGATATTTTAATGCATTCATAAACCATTAAATTTCCACTATCTCTCCCACTTTTTAGTCCCCACATAACCTTTTAAGAGTCATTCGAGCCAAAGTAATAGTTTTGGTTGCTTGGAGATTCAAACTTTGGTCAATTTGAGGTGATTTCATCATGATTTGTCAAGGTAAGTGATTATTTCTTGGTTTTTTCCATTTTTCTTAGGGTTTCCTCCTTCTATCATGAAGTTCTAAAATTTTCATAAGTTAGGGTTTGAACCATGGTTTTTTTGTCTGTTTGGTCAAATATTGCGGTTTAGGGTTGGTTTTCACCCCTTGTGGTGCAGCGGAGGTGTGGTTGATGTTTCACACCATGTTTTGGGGGTTTCCACACAAAACGGTAGGTGATTTCTTGTATAAAAATTTTACGATGAGTTATATTATTGAATTTAATCATTTTTAATATTCTTCATATGTTTTTTTGGTGATAAAACTGTTTATGATAGATTTGGTCAAGTGTTTAAATTTATAGTTTCATTTTAACTTGGAATTGGGTGTTTTTCAGGGGTAACTCTTGGGGTGTTATTTCGTTTTATTTTATAACATATGAAATTGGTTTGTTAAATCTTATTTAATCATCCAATTATACTTTGGAAGGGTCATGTTGTTCCATTGCATTTGAAATAGGGGTTTTAATGAGTTTAATGTGTAAAACAATGTTATGCCTCTTGAAATTGTTTTATGAAAATGTGTTTGTTTTCATGTGCATATTCTATGGTATTATTGATGGAGATTTTATAATACTTGAGATTGGTTTGTAAAAATTTTTAGGGCATCAAATTATATTTTTTATTGGTATTGATGTGATTTTGTCTTTGAAAGATGGTTTTGAAATGGGTTTTATGTGAAAAGCTTGTGTGTACTCCTTAGACTTGATTTACGAAATATTTGAATTGTTTTATGATTTCTATAAGAGGTGAAAAAATATTGGAAAACTATTTTGGATTCTGTATATATTGAAATGGTCCATTTTAAATGTCAAAGGGTTATCATCTGATGTGTATTTTCCGGTAATTGTTTTAAAAAAATATATATAATGGAATTTCTAAAATTTGAATCTGATATGAACATGATGTGGTAATTTTAGTGTGACTGTGATGTGAAAAATGGATTCTTTTATGAAAAAGGGTGTTATGTAACATGTGAGTGGGCTATTATGTGATATTTATCATATTAGTAGTGATTTTATAAAAAATTTAAAGGTTGTTTTGAATTACTAAAGATATGAAAAATGTGTTTTGAGCTATTTTGTTTAGAATTGGATTTCAAATTCAATTTGAATGAAATGTGGGATGATGTGCTTGTGTGATTTACGTGTGGGCTGTTTGGTTGATGAGTGATGTGGATATGGTATTTGAATGTGAAAATTATATTTCATGGTTTGTTGAACTTGTTTGAGCACAAGAGGTGAACTCACGTATCTAGGTTGGTGGATGTGTACTAGTATACAAGTGATCCCATGTGGTTTGGACTCAGTTTCACATTGCAAGATTTAAACTTAAAAAACTAACTAAAATATGATGATTTTTGTTAGAACCAAAATCTTTTTTCAGGTATGTTTTCCCCTTTTTGGATTTTTCGAGAGAAGAGGAGTTTCGAGACATTTTTGAAGTACACGCCTTGTACTTTATCAGTACATGCCATCTCCTTCGTTGCCACAGGAGGCCATGTGCTGGCCAAGTTAGGGCCACACACACGATCATGTGGGAAGACATGGAGTCCGCCTAATGTGGAGTACGGAAACTGCAAGTACACGTCATGTACTCCAAAAGTGCACACTATGTACTTTTGTTTTCATTAAACTCATTGGGGTCGCGTTTGACGGAAAAAACACACCTCCTCGAGGTTTCGTTTGTCTGAGAGTGCCTATTAGCCATGTCGATGAACCCCTGAGTCTATGTACGTCCTCCAATTGGAACACTATTGATTGTGTTGGAATGGAATCAGTGAGTTCTCTCTTCTGCTGGAACCTCGTTTCATGATTCCTCTTCTTTTCCACGTCATCGTGTGTTGAACGTTTTGGACATTTTATTTTATCTATGAATTTCATAGGATATTCATGCTTTGAGGTTCATGTATATTTATCTCTTAACCCCAAGGTAGGTGTTTTGGGCCTTTTTGTAGAATTTCATTGATTTTTATGTGCAAATTCACTATGTAACCATGAACGGGGTATTTCATGTTTACTGTTTTAGCCCTATCATTATCCAGCTTTGCTTGTATGCCATAGTAAAGGTTTTTGTTTGTGAATAGGGTAATTTCCAATGATTTGGATGTATTTTCCTTGCACGTTTTTCCTATTTGACATTTGGGTCTATTTTGCCTGCTAGGCTGCTGTTTAAATTTACATGCCTAGTATTGTAGGATGGGGTGATTATTATTCTGATATGCTGATATGATGTAGAATGCTAGCCAAGTAGTTTTAGAAATTTACATTGGCCGATACACGATGATATAGTTGTTGATTTACACAGAGCCGTGAGAACTTAGTATAGTAGAGCATGGGGAAAATTGATGGAAGGAATTCTCTAGAGTATCTTTTATAATTTACGATATGAGACCACAGGGGGAGTTGACTTTGAGTGCTTCCTCAGAGAGTCTATAGTTCCTCAGCGTGGGCCACAAGGGGAATGAGACGTTGAGTGATTCCCAAGAACATATTTAGTACCTATACGAGACTATAGGGGGAATTGACGGTGAGTGCTTCATTAGAGAGTCTATAATTTTGGTGAACCAGAGGGGTGAGACTATGTGTGCTACCCAGAGGGTTGATTGTATCTTTTAGGTAGGACCAGAGGGGATAGGTTGTGATTACATCCCATAGGGATACCTATTCTATTTATCTTCTTTGATTAGTTGTTGCTCGATTTTTGGACCGTGGATTGGTTACTACCGAGTGATTTTATGTTTACTGCTTTCTGTACTTTCACTGCCATATACTCACTGACTTTTAGGCACAGATCATGTGGTGGTCGCATACTGGGATTCATCTCACACCCTATTTGGGAAATTTTTTTATCACAAACAGAGTATATTTTTGGGGGTATAGACAAGGTAAAGTGCCCTTCTACTTTAGGTACTTGATTGCGTTGGAGAAGGAGAGTATGGGACCAAGAAAAGGCTTGCGATACTAAGGAGTTTCTTATCTTGTTTCCTTTTGTATATTGGTATAGTAATGTATTCTGCATTGTTAATTGTTTGGATAATTTCCAAGAAATATCTGTATCATGCATCATTTATATTTATATGCTCCAGTTGTTTCTTTATCAGTCTTCTGTTGTTACTTTTGATTGGTTTTATTACTAGTTCTGCAATTGTATATCTGTTTACTTCCACTGTGTACTATGCCTATGAGGGCATACTTTCCCCACTATCACACCCAAGGCCCTCACTGCTAGTCAACAGCCTCTACCATTAAGGGAAATGTGCTTGAGGCCATGTTCCAAACCGATTATGTGGCACCTCGGGGTGGCTTTCAGAACAGAGATGATACTAAGTGGTATTAGAGGTTCTATTTCAGTTGCAACTTGATGAGATAAGGAAATTCCATCTCAAGCATCATTTAGGCACTTGTTAGAAATCACATTCCAAGCATTCATTCCATTCCATCTAGGATGCATTATCAATTCCATGTTGTTGTGATAGATGTTGTGTAGAATATTCATGCTATAGTGATTAATGTCATGATTGAAATTCATATTGTGTTTTTGGGAATTGTGTGTAAGGTTTTGTTTGAATGAATGCCAAACATTGGTTCTTGAGGTGTTAAGGGCCCTCATGGACTGGAAATTGGTAGATCATTGCACTGTTTTCCTGTTTAAAACTTTTATAGGATGCCAAACATTGATTAGTGGGGAGTATGGGCCTTCTCGGATCAGAATTTGGAACTTTAAATGATCTTTTCAGTGTTTTCTGGGATCTGGATTAGTTTATGAGGCTTACTATAAGGAAAACCCCGTAATACACTCCGTGTAATGTTACATACATTCCATGTGTTCTTCTATTTGGGAAGAAACAATTTTTTCTTAAGTAAATGCCTCGTAGTCTCTGACCATGTCGTTGGTCGTGTGGGAAGAGACACGAGATGGGAAAAGTATCATTCAAACACGCCGTGTCCACGTTGAACACACCATCTAGTATAAGACTAGGAACCTGTATGTGTAGCTAACGACACGGGTTAGTGGAGTCTCTTCTTATACACGTTGTGTCCACCTTGAACACGCCGTGTAGTCTGACCCAGGTACCCGACCATGTCCCAAACAACACATGTCGATGTTATCCTTTCACATACATGCCATGTGTTTTGAGTTGTGTGTCTGACCGTGTCACTGAAAACACGATCCAGGTGAAGCCTGGCTAGTACACACCGTGTCTGCCTTGAACACGCCGTGTAGTCTGGTCTTTGGAGAGCCATATGGATTATCCATGTTGAAAGACCCGGGTAGGGGGAGAGGATTCAAGTACAAACCATGTTTTTGAATAACACACCACATGATTGGGGTGTTACATGAATAGTTTAGGAAAAATTACATGCCCATGTGAATGACATCAGGGAACACGCCAAGTAGGTAGTGTACATGCAGTGTAGTCATGTTTTGTAAAACATGATTTATTTCTTCCTATTTTTCCATTATTATACCTCTAGTTTTCAGTCCTTAGTAATCTTGTTCTACGGTGTGCGTTTGACATTGCAGATTCATGCCACCAATACATCCTTCAGATGTCCGCCAGTTATAGGGTAGTGACCAGACGCCGAATACGGCTGATCAGAGAATTCTATCTGATCCTCCTATTGTGCCAATGTTGGCACCATCAGGTATACCTATTACCGGTGATGACACACAGTTTAGGGATGGCTTCATGAGGATGATGCAGACCTTTTAATGAGAGTCACATCCTGCCCCATCGATGGCGGATTTGACGCGGGTCATCTAGTAGCAGCATCCTCCCACTTTCTCTGGGGTAGAAGGGCATGAGGCTACAGATTCATGGCTAGAAGCCATGCTAGTGATCTTTGAGCCTATGGAGATGCCTCCAGAGAGGTGGATGAAGTTTTCCACTTACATGCTATGAGAATCCGCCAAGAGATAGTGGGATGTGATCTCATAGGTAGGGCATCAGCAGGTTATGGCTTGGGAGGAGTTCCAGCGTGTCTTCTATGACTACATCTATCCAGAGACCCCGAGTGCCAACTGAACCCAAGAGTTCATGAGTTTAGAGAAGGGTACTCTTTCTGTTATGGAGTAATCGTATCACTTCACCGAGCATTAGTTTTTTACACCCTTCATAGGAGGAGATGGGTTATTCCTGGCGAGGATGTTTTAGGATGGCCTCACACAGGACATCTGATCTCAAGAGAATGTCTTCAGGTTGACTTCCATCATTTCTATCATCATTCAGGTACTGATCCTGGAGCACAATCTGAGGTATTTTAGAGTTATGAGCATGGGTGGCTCGACATCTATAGTTATCATCCCTCCAACTAAAAGCATGAAGCACCATAGGGAGTCTTCGCACTACGATCCAACGAGGTGAGACACCTCTTACGGTAGTCAGGTTGTATGATACCAGTACAGGAAGAGTGGGAATATGATACAATAGTTCCAGAGAGACCCAGAGGATTTTCGATCTTGCAGAAAGATGGTCCACCTTTTGCATCTTTTTCAGGTATTCTCACCAGTAGCTAGTGACATGGGTTCTTCTATGACTCGACGTTCGGATGCAGCACCGCCAGTTTCTCACCAGTCTGGGAACTGGAGTACTTATGGCCCTTTAAGACGAGGCAGAGGTTGTGGTCATGGTTTTCAGTCACCTATCTTTCAGCGACTATGGTGTGGATCACCTCTGAGTGGTCAGGCAGAGTCACATGGCTATGGATTAGGCTAGACTTTTGCAGTGGAGCAGACCTAGCCAGAGCAGGATTCTGGATATTCTACAGTTTGAGGTACAACCCTGGTTGACTCGGATTTCTCTTCAGCTCTTTTCGATACAGTGGCTTCTTGTAGTTTTATATATTTTTCTATCGTGGAGATCCTTGGTCTCTTTAACTTCTATTCTTCTGAGATCCTGACTCTAGACACTCTATTAGGGACTAGAACGACTAGTGTACGTCAGTGCAAGGAGTTACCTCTAGAGGTTGGTGGGTTTCACTTCATATAGGATCTCTATGTCCTAGAGATGATAGGCTATGATGTCATTTTATGAATGGACAGGATAGTTCCCTTCCAAGAATCCGTCGACTGTTATCGCCGCTATCTTTGTTTCATATCACCAGAGGATGGATCTTTTCTTTATAGGGGCGAATTGGATTTCCACATGAGCATACTAGGACCATAGTAGCATTGGTTAGAAGGAGTTATAGCCCATATTGATAGTCTATATATGGATGATTAGGGGACTTCACAGTTGGACATTCCCCTAGTGGTGGATCGTTTCAGAGATGTCTTTCCAGAGGAGATTTTAGGTTTGCCTTCGCAGCGTGAGGTTGACTTTTCGATTAAGCTGGTTCCAGGAGCAGCACATGTATCCATACCTCAATATATGATGGCTACACTTGAGTTGGAGGTGCTCAAGAAGTAGATGGAGGAGTTACAGGAAATGGATTTCACTTCACCCAGTACATCTCATTGGGGTTCACCTATCATATTTTTGAAGACGAAAGATTATACTCTTTGTCTTCATGTGGATTATCGGAAGTTGAAAATGTTTATGGTCAAGAACTTATATCCCTTTCCCATAATTGATGATCTATTTTATCAACTTCGATAAGCATGAGTGTTCTTGATGAATGACTTGAGGTTTGGTTATCATGAGTTGCAGGTTAGACCATCTGATATACCTCTTACAACCTTCTGTAGCAGGTATGGTCTATACGAGTATATGGTTATGCCATTCCCTCTCTCAAATGCCCCTTCAATTTTCATGGCACCGATGAACCATGTGTTCCATCCATACATGGATTATTTTTGGTTTTTTTTTTGTGAATGATAACTTGGTGGAATCTCACACTAGACATTCCCATGCTACCCATCTTGAGATCATTTTGAGTACCCCGAGAGAGCATCTGTTATATGCTATGATCTCAATATATAGCTTTTGGATGGATCAGATTCACTTCTTAGGTCATGTTTTCTCTGAGGAAGGAGTATCAGTAAGCCTAGAGAAAGTGAGAGCTATGGTTTCTTGGGGGCATCCGAAGAACATATTTGAGGTGAGAAGTTTTCTAGGGCCGGTTGGATACAACAGACGTTTCATACAGGACTTTTCACGGTCAGTAGCACCGCTGACAAGTCTGACTAAGAAGGGTGCGATGTTCTTATGGTTAGATCCTTGTGAGTCAGCCTTTTAGGATCTGAAACGGAGGTGGAATTCAGCACCAATACTAGGATTCATAGATAAAGAAAATATCTATACAGTTCATTGTGATGCTTCAGTTATCGGGCTTGGAGCTGTGGTTATGCAGCGAGATGGAGTCGTTGCATACGGGACTCGGCAGTTGAGGCCACAAGAGAAAAATTATCAGACACATGATCAGGAGTTAGAGGATGTTTTCCATGATTTACACTATAGGATACATTATCTTCTGGGAGAGAACATTGTGGTATTCACCAACGATAATAGTTTGAACTACATCTTCACTCAGCGTGATCTAAATTTGAGGCAGCGATGGTGGGTTGTGTACCTTCAGTCCTTTGACTTTGAGCATGCCTATTTTCCTGGGAAGGGAAACAAAATGGCTGATGCATTGAGCCGGAGGACTCAGATACATGAAGTTGAGCAGGCCATTAGTGAGTGGAATCTTATGGTTCTATTCACTGAGATGCATTTGGAGGTGCGTGATTGAGAAGGCAAGACGTTTCTATCTTCTGTATTTGTTACCTATACCCTTCTTGATCGAGTACGAATGAGACAACTATCATATTCTGAAGTCCTGGTCCTATGGGAAATTGAGTCAGGAGAGGACTCTATTCTTGGGTGGATCATAGGAGAGGTTGAGATCTTTCATTTCTAGGGAGTGTATTGGTGCCAGTAGATATACATGAAGAGCTGATGCTGGATTTTCATTCCTCTATTTGGGAATTTCATCCTGGTGTCACCAAGAGGTATCGTGATCTACATCGTTAGTATTGGTGGGCATGCATGAAGAGGGACGTTTCATGTTTAATCATGAGGTGTTCCACTTGTCAGTAAGTGAAGGCAGAGCATCTGCGAGAAATAGGGATTTTGCAGCAGTTACTCATTCCCGAGTGGATGTAAAATTATGTCGTGATGGAATAGTGACCGATTTGTTGAGGTCGCCTAGAGGGAATGATGCAGTTGGTGTTGTCATTGATAGGCTCATGAAGGTTTCTCAGTTATTTTCAATAAAGGAGACCATGGATTTTGATGCACTGGGGCGATTGTACATCCATGATATTGTACGCCTTCATGGGATTCCACACTCCATTGTTTCAGATAGGGATGTACGACCTACTTCTCGGGTCTGGAAGGGGATACCTAAATCTTTGGGTACACAGGTGCTTTTTGTGTACAACATACCATTCCTAGTCAAATTTCATGTCTGAGCATACAATTCAGGTTCTTGAGGACATTCTCTAAGCATGCATTCTAAAATTTAGAGGCTCTTGGGAGAAGCATATATCTCTTGTGGAGTTTTCCTACAACAATTGTTTTCAAAAAACCATTCATATTGAACCTTATGAGGCTTCGTACGGCAGGCCATCACGATCACTCTTATGTTGGATAGAGTATGGAGAGGCAGCTTTGATGGGACCTCATCTTGTTTAGGATACCCTAGATCAGATAGAGTTGATTCAAAGTAGTATGGATACTGCGTAGTCTTTTCAGAAGTCTTACGCTGATCACCGGAGATGACCTCTACAGTTCAGGGTTGGGGATCGGGTTTTCCTACGTGTCACACCGATGGTGGGACACAAGAGGATTAGGAGACACGGTAAGCTTTCATCGAGGTACGTCGGGTCGTTTTAGGTGTTGGAAAGAGTGGGGCTGGTTACCTATCGGTTTCTGTTACCTCAGAGTTACCATGCTATGTACGACGTCTCCCATGTTCCTCAGCATCGATGTTAATTTTCAGACCCGTATCATGATTTCCAACTTGAGGAATTCAATTTGGAGGAGGATGTATCTTTCGAGGAGCATCCTATCTGGATTGTCGATCACATTACGAAGGTTCTTTGTGGCTGGTCTGTTCCTCTGGCATGGGTTATATGGTCGCACGGGTGAGTATATGACGAGACTTGGGAGAGGGAGGCCGATGTGCGATTGTAGTGGCCAGAGTTCTTCGGGTTTTCTTCTACTACGCCATGCTAGGGAAATTCAGTGATGAATTTATTTAAGGGAAGAAGTTTTTAAGAACCCGGATCTTCCTTTCAGGTGTGTTTTTCCCTTTTCTGTTGTTTTTTGAGAAAAGAAGAGTTTATGGAATTTTTTTAATTACACTCTATGTACATTATGAGTACATGCCGTGTACATCGTTGCCGTAGGAGGCCATGTGCTGGCTGTATCATGGCCACACACAGGGTAGTGTGGCGTGACGTGGAGGCCGCCTAATGCGGAGTACAGAATGAGAAAGTACATGATGTGTACTTTGTTTTTCTATATTTAATGCACCGGGGTCACGTCTGATGGATAGAACACACCTCCTCTTGGTTTAGTTCGTCCGAGAGCACCGAGCAGCCGCAGATCTTCACTATCCCTCGAGTCTCCGCCCATCCTCTGATTGTAGCACTTTTGATTGTGTTAGCATAACAATAGCGAGTTCTCTTTTTTTTTTGGAACCTCGTTTCATGATTTCTCTGCTTTTCCAAGTTAACTTGGGATGAAAATTTTAGACGTTTTCTTAGATCTATGGTGTTATATGAAGATTCAATCTTTGAGGTTCTGGTATATTGACCTCCTTACCCCGTGGAACGTTGTTTGTACATTTCTGTAGAATTTCCATGAGTTTTATGTTCAAATTCTACTAATGCACGTGAACGGGGTATTGTGTGTTTACCTTTTTGGCCATATTGTTTTCTTTCTTTTATTGTATGCCTGAGTAGAGGTTATTGTTTGTGAATAGGGTAATTTGATGTGCTTTAGATGTATTTCTCAAGAAAGTTTTGGTGGTTTGGCCTTCGGGTCTAGTTTTTCTCCTAGGATGTTGTTAAATTTCCTATTACTAGTATTGTAGGATGTTGTGAGTGTTGTTATGATATGATGACATATTTTAGAATGCTAGAAAAATAGTTCTTTGGGTTTATATTTTCCGACATTAGATGCTATACATATTGATTATCACAGGGCTCTGAGAACCTAGTGTAGTAGACCATAGGGAGAATTGACATAAGGGATTCTCCAGAGTGTCTTTTATAAATCACCATTTGAGAACATAGGGATAATTGATGTTGAAAGCTTCCTTAGATATTTTTTAGTTCCTTGACAGAAGCCACATGGGGAATGAGACATTGAGTTCTTCCCTAGAGCGCCTTTATTACCTATACATGACTATAGGGGGATTTGATGGTGAGTGCTTCCTTAGAGAGTCTATAATTTAGCAGAACCGGAGGGGTGAGACTGTATGTGCTTACTAGAGGGATTCTTGTATCTGTTAGGTAGGATCAGAGGAGATAGGATTTGATTAATTTACAGAGGGTTACCTATTGTGTTTATCTGATTTGATTAGCTGTTGCTTGATTTTTTTGAATGAGGATTGGTTAATACTAAGTGCTTTCCAACTTACTGCTTTATTTACATTCACTGCCATATACTCACTGACTGTTAGGAATAGATCTTGTGGTCGTTGCCTGTAGGGATTCATCTCACTTCCTGTTTGGGCCATGCTTTTGGGCCTAAACATATTATATTGTCATAGGTATAGATAGAGGAAAGATCTCTTCTACTTCAAGTACATGATTGCATTGGAGCTCGAGAGTATGGGACCAAGTTGTGGCTTGCGATGCTGAGGAGTTTCTTATTTGTTTTCCTTTTGTACATTGGTTTATTACTGTATTCAACATTGTTACTTGTTTGGATTCTTTCCTAAACATATATGTATCATGAATTATTTACATATATATATATATATGCTCCAGTTGTTTCATTATCAGTCTTTCGTTCCTACTGTTTTTTGGTTTTTTATTGCTTACACTATTTTATATATGTTTACATCTGTTGTTTACTCTTCCAATGAGAGCATAGTTTCCCCACTATCACACCCATGACCCTCGATGCTAGTCAGAAACCTCTGGCTTTCGTGGAAATGTTCTTGAGGCCATGTGACCAACTAGGAACGGGGTGCCTCTGGGTGAATTCCGAAATCGAGACGCTATAATTTTGATGATTATGGATGACTAGGTTATGGGTATGTTCACTACTATTGGATGATTCATGAGAATAGATATTGTGATGGTTACTCTTACCAAGATATGAGGTACCTGGGACCCACAGCGAGCTAGTAGCTAGGGGTTATTTTCTATTTTATGTGCTCATTGGATTCATTACTCATATAGATGGAATACAATAAGTTTGTCTTGAAATTTCAGTAGCATTGGCATTTTATTTAAAAGATTTGATTCTTTAAAATAGCCCACTTGAAAAATAATTTAATTTTTAATGTTGAATATTTTAGAAATTGGAACTAGCATTTCATGTTTTTGAAAAAGTGCATTCCTTTTATCTTTGAATGTTTATCACAAGTAGTCTCTTAGTGGTGGTATCCTACATGGATTTTTCACACACCCTACTTACTCATTTGGTTGTAAGTATACCTAATGATTTTGTTTCCATAGGTTTGGGTATAACATTTGGGCCAATGGTTAGGGTTTTAGCGGTCCAACCTGATGCAGTGTTATGGAGATGGCTTAAGGTATGTTCCTCATTCGATGTGGAGGTTCTTGGGCTGTCATTTCAGGTTTTCTACCATCGTAATGGTATTTGAGAATTATTTTATATAGTGTAATTAAATTTTAAAATTTTATAAAATGTTGATTCTGTTTAGAAAATCTAGATTCGTTTTATTGGATTCGATTGTTGTTTTTTTTTATAAACTCAGGTAAATCGTACCCAATTTTTAGTTTATGATACATGATAATATATACTAGCCACTGGGGATCTGGAATGCCCTTCGAGCCTTTTCGAGGGCCAGTTTTTGTGCTGGTTGAGATGGTGCCCATATTCGGTTCGTGACAATTCTTCTTGAGTAATGTCAATCCATTTTTTTCACACTCATAGTATGTCATTAAATGAAACCATATATTCAATATATATAACTTAAATTTTAATCTATGTCATCCATAGTAACAATCTATTTAAATAATTCATTATGTCTTATAAGGAAAGTATGAATTAACCCAAGAACATACCCTATGATTGTTAAACCAGGTGTGTATCATGGGATCATTCACCATGCATCACAATGATGGACAATATAAACTTTACAAAATCACATTAGATTTATTACCCCTAGATTAATATATTCCCAAAATACGTCCACATGAATTATCCCGAAAATGATGTATTTATTGGATAACCATAATCTTTTCCTTACTATAACTTAATATATTCTATTATACATATGCTAATCATATGAAATCTCAATGATTTTTTCACATCCTAGATTCCAAAAGTAATTAAATATTTCTCTAATACAAATTATAGTGACCCATACTTTTCATACATAAATTACACTTCTTATTAGTTGAATAATCAATACATATCAATATGATACATGCAATAACTGTTAAGAATTATGTATTTTGAAATATTTTTATATAAAAAACGAGAATATAAATTGTATAACTCATTTCCCATTATGTTATTCATATCTTTAACATTTCTTACAAATATCATACATAAAACCATACTTCATGACACGAGGAAGATTATCAAAAGAAAGGGTGCATTATTATCCTCATTAATAGTTAAAAAGGGGATATAAATCGATGATCATAAGTGAGAATAAGATAATCATAAGGTTATTAGATCATGAACCTGAAATATTGTAATCATACATATTCAATCAAATTATATTAACCATGAATCATGGACTATGTGTTCTCAATCAACAACCATAATACATAAGAGTGTTAAATCGTAAATATAAAACTAGGATCCATGAGAACCTGACATAAAAATAAGTCATAAGTTTGGGGCATATACATTAGCATAAGAAATAACATCTTTAGTCTAGGATCAATCATAAGAATATAATTGTAGACTAATTACTATAATGGGAATTCCTACTTGTTCATTTCCAACCTTCTTTTAAGAGTAAGATTTATCGAACTATCTCCATCATGTATTAGGAATTTAATAACTATTCCATCCCCTAAGAGTTTCTAATATCCATCATCATTACCCAACGCATTAGAGGGTAAAGGACCCACCCATCCATGCTACAGAACATAACTACCCATCCTTGTTTTATATGATAACCACTCATCTATGTAGTATAATATAACCACCAACTGCATTATCATAATCAATTCAAATATATTCCAAAAGATCATGAAATCATTTAACATTTCATCATAGCATTAACCATTGAATGAAAATGGTTCTCCCAAAACATTCCCCATTATAATCATCGATCATCTAAAAAAAGTATAATGATAGTAACATTAGATCTTATTCCAATTAAATCATAAGAATCATTAACAGAATTTTTATATATGATAAAACCATTAAAAGAACGTTTTATCATTCCACAATAGAAATTACATATTTTTTTACATCACTTATTTAAAATAAAAAATAAAATTTAATGAATTTATTTTAAAATAACCATGGAATATTTTAAAATAATGAAGAATACAAATAAAAATCATGATGATAGGAAAATAAATTCATGTGGGGGGCATTAAAAATTCTTTTTTACTTTTCGGTAAATATATAAAATTACATTATTTTTTAAAATAAAAATAAAATTCCTTTTAAAAAATTATATAAAATTAATCATTAGTAAAAATGGATTTAATAAGTATTTGTAGAATAGTAAAAAAATCATAAATACCATTTAAATAAAATATGGAAATAGAATAAAAGTATTCCCAACTAAAGAGAAATAAAGTCAGTTTTTCTTGATAATATTTTCTCAGTCACTTGAGTACTTAAAGAGAGTGTAACTTCCCGAAATTCATTAAAATGGGACATTTGTATATGATAGTATGTGTGACATAAAAAAAGAGCATAAGGTAATATAATATCTTTAAAAATTATAGAATAATTATTATTTTAAAAAGATTCATACTATAATATATATTTAAAATCACAATACACTAGATTTATCTTGAGTTTTAACGAACAAAAATGTATTATTATAATATTATTATTTAATCTAATAAAAATTAACCTAGACATCAAATTTTTCGTTATTAATAGTAATAACTAACATATAATAATACACAGTCTAATTCATTGGTTAACATGTAGTTCAAAATGAATATAAAAACAAATTGAATATAAATGAAAAGTTTTCATTAAAAAACGTTTTTTATGCTCCCAAAGGCACTTTTTATTAACAAATTAAATTATTTTATATTATTGAATGATATCAAATATATATATATATATATATTATATTTAATAAAATATTTTTCCGTTGTTATAATATATTGGATAGTCATAAGATAACAGCAAAGATAGTTTTAAAAATAAAAACCTTTATTTTTAAAGACAAATTTACCACCTTTTAATGCCCTATCTTTTTTAAATATGAATTTTGAAACTTTTATAAAATTAATATGATTAAAAAACTATTTTTGAAATCTAAATATAAACATTTGGTTAGGGTGAGTTTTTTGAAATTTTAATAGAAGTTTCGTTTTTTTGATTAATTATAAAAAATGATGACAAAATGAAATTTATCATTTTATTAATAAAAACACTTTTAAGGAAAAAATTGAGAAACCATTAGGTTTAATTGGATATGACACTAAAAATAACCACATAATTACTGATAGATACATTGAACATACTAGAAGTGTTCTCCCTAAATAATTTATAGTAGAGAGTGGCTACATATATGTCTGGATCATGCTTTATAAGTTCTTCAAAGTGGAGTGTCAGTTTATCCCAAGTTTTTATGCACTCATATTTATCAATCTTACTTTATTTGATTCTAATGATCACTATAAGATGAGGCTTTTAAATACTTGCAATCTTTATATAGTTAGTTATCATGTGTGTTAGTATTACCATTATCTTATCTACTTCTTATTACATGTCATTAATAATAATAACATCTTCAACCTATTCTTCCCCTAAGGGGAAGAGCAATTCTAGAGATTTCTTATAACCTGAACTATTTCCCATCATTGTCTAGGTGAAACGAACATAATATATATAGCCTCCTCCTCTGTCCACACATACTTGGAGTGTAGTATCAACTCCAGATGATATTCCCCTTCTCTTCTTCACCCCATTGAGAGACCACCGAGACATATGAAAGAACCTCCACCATTGTATCCACATTTTCATCCTATGTAGTCCTATTGTCTTCATTGTATTGATCTTCCATCTTATATCCCACTCCTTGGATCTACTATACCTTGGATTTAAATTCATTTTTTGGAAGTCCAACTCTCGGTTATTCTATGTAGGCACATATAGTATTTACTCACCATGGGTTTCTTCTTATTGGTGATAATGAAACTCCATAGGATCCTATTTTCTTTATATCCCCTCCTCCTCCATGGGCTGTGAAGACCTTTACAATATACTATCATTTCATTTTCATTAGTGATTTCTCGATGCACTTATAACTCTTCTCCTGAGATACGTTTCCTATTTCTCTATATCTGTCCATCACCACCTCAAAAATCAATACATTTGTTCATTTTTAGAAAGGAAAAGGTCCTTATAGGTTTGAATTTTTAGTTTAAAACATATTTTCTTATTAATTAATTATTAAGGATAAATTATATATTAATTTTTTTAATGTAGAATTAGATAATCATAAAACAATTGATACAATCTAGGCCATTTGGACAAATCGCACATTGAAATTTGTTAGGAAACATTTTCATACTTTTCAATATTTTCACTTTAAAAAACTGCTATCTCATCCCATCCATGGGATTAATTATAAATTAATTTCTACCAATTATATGATTTCTGTAATGACCCAAACTTCTATCAATGAAAATTTATCTTTGCCTAATTAAATGATGTATTATATAATATGGTTATACAATTTATGAACTTACTTGATTTTATGCTTTTGGATTTTAAAATAGAGTTATGAATTTTGACCATTGCTATTATAGTTGTTGAAGAGTGATCACATTATTAGTATAAATATAGAGCTTTAGCAAACCCAATTTAATCATAAAATGGAAGTGATGGCCTTATCAAGTAGAATTTCCCCATACAAATTCCATTTTTAGTAGCTCAAAAAAGTGGTGGTTTCATTGGTATTCTCTCTAGACCTAGACCAATTTATTCTTCAATATGATAAGCTCGAACGAAACCACCAATGAGATAAGTGGATGTTCATTGAGATTACCACCTGAGGGATGTTATCTGTGACACAACAAGAGTCGGTCACCAGCGTACACCTTACCCTCTAGTCTTATTCATGTATTATAAGGGGTTATGTAACAAGACATTATCCCTATGATTATGTCTATTATTTTTTTATAATAAATAATATATAGTCATTTAATTATTTATAATTTGTAAATAACTTCTAAAGCACACAATGTATTTTTAGTTAATATTCAACTAAGAAATATATTTTGATAAATTAATGGATTTTTTTTCTTAAATAATATTTTAATAAAATATTATTATTATTAAATTTATTTTTTTAATTAAAAATGATTGTATAATTTCTATGAATTAAAATGTAATTTTTATTAAGGTTTAAAAACCATTTTTTTCAAAACCCATGAATTTTCGATAAATGTTGGTTTTTATTTTAAATGTAAAAATTCATATATTTATAAAATTAATTAGATAAAATGAATATTTTTTTTGGATTCAGTATGTCAAAATTATCCCATGGTTAATTTTTCATAATTTTCTGAGACTGTATAAATTTTTGGTAAAAATTAAATACCATTTAAACATACAATGGGATTTATGACATCATAATGACCCAATAGTGGTGTACTAAAATAAAATAATAACTATGTTCAGAAATTTTTTGTTTTTAATTAAAATAATGTTATTTTATTTTTGTTTTATTTATTTTTCAAAGCCTTAGTGGACCCTCCAAGAAATATAAAACAGTTTAACTTTTTAAATTATTTTCTGTGAGAGTGTGACTCACCTCTACATAAGTAAGCAAACTATTCTAAGAAGTTAGGCCATTGGACATCTAAAATATTTTTTTCCACTACCATTTGAATAATACCACAGGAAAAATTGATGGGTTTGTTTGTGGTTTTGATTAATTTAATGTGTGGCATCCCTAACCTTAATAATAATGAATTCCCTCTCCTTTCATATACAAACCCATCCAATCTATGACTACCTATTCAATGAAAGCCTTTGTAGTTCTTACAAAATCTTCCCTACTCTATCTAGATTTATCCCAAGTCACCCCAATCTCCCAACAAGCCTCTCTCAAGCCTCTCCCATGCCTTTTGGATCACACTTCCATATAAGGAATTCCTTCCATTCACATTTTATCCATGTTTCAAATATAGTTATTTCATTTTATTTTAAATTATAAATGTCAGGGTATGAATGATAACCTCCCCTATGTTTTACTATTTATTTTTTAATTTTTATAGACCCCATTATCACTCATTGGTGCCATCCATGTGTACCAGTTACCATGCAGAAAATCCGTAAGGAATTTGTCTCTCAACATTTAAATTCAAGCAATTATTTTGTTTTATGAATATTAATTCCATTACCTATTTTCAGACATGTATTCAAATGACCAATTAATATCAATTTCATGTATATATGATTATAAAACCCCTTTTAACTCATCAAACATTTTTATGAATTCGTATATCTTGTCGTTACGCTACAGAAATTGCACCACTTTTCCAAGACATTGTCATTGTCTATTGAATACCATTCCCATTTATCTATCAAGGGAATTCACCTTTATGCACATTTACATATTGATTATAAATCTTCATACATTTATTCAACATACATTTATCATGGGATAAATTATTATGTATGATTCCATGTTGTATGATCTATGTGGCACACATATACAATAAATGAAATGTTTAAGATGGGTGTACCCTGATAGTGCTCCAATGCATCAGTTAAAGAATAGTATCCGGATACATCAAGTGAAATAAGGATAAACACATTTTTATTCAAGTTAAATGAGTATTTACTTATTCTAATTCAAGTGAAAAGAGGTTTTACTCATGCTCCATGTGTAATGAGCTTTGGTCCATGCTAATTCCATGTTAAGTGTTCCTACCAAATTTATATGTTATGACTATCATTCTATATAATTCCTTTATATTAATGTTCTTTTATACTACATTGATATTTCTATTTCCTAATAATTATTGTATTATTCATGTTATGAATTTTTTACTATATTACAGGGCTTTATAGATCACCTTTTTTACATTAATGTTCTCAGGTTATCCCATGCAATACTAAGTAGGAGGGAATTCCATGGTTTTGTGAAATAAGTTTTCAATAAATTTTTTTTTAAGATTTATGTTTTTATGTAATTTCCTAATCCATAAAGACATTAGACCTCTCTATCTTCTATGTTGTATCATGTCATGAATTTATGTAATTAATCATTTTTAAGTGTGTAACGAAAAGAAGTGTTGTTATAGTTGGTATCAGGGGATAGGTTTAGTTATTTTTTGGATTATGCATAGAAAACTCTAGTGGAAGCCTTCTGGATAAGAATATGTATAATAAAAACATGCATATTTTTTTGAGTATTGAGTATGTTGTTTATCATGAAAATACATCCCTATCCGGATACGACCAGGTAGAGGCGGGTCTGGCACATATGTACCTAGGACGGAAAAATATGACAAGGAGTTTCGGGCATGAACTAGGGTATCCTGGTACACGACAACAACCCTTTCTGCACCCATGATTATGACACTCCCAGGGGATATGATTTTGTAAATTCACAAGCTTATTATGAACCATTGTGAAGGGAATTAAAAAAACATCCCTGAAGAATATATGTTAGAAATTAGATAATGGATAACAAAGATTGAATCCAATATATTCATAAGTTATGGAAATAAAATTAATTTATAATTCATCCATTTATTGTCTCTAGATTACCCTTTATGTGCTACCCCTACCATTCCTTTTATTCCTACCAATGGCCGGTAATAAGAGGACTCGGGCTAACAACAGATGTGAAGATCAATGTGATAACTATTCTAATGAAATGTCCAATCACATAGTAGCCAGAATCTCAAACATTTTCATGATTCTCTCTTAGTTAACTCAAGATTTGAATAGAAACATGGGTCAAGAGGAACATTCAACCCCCCCCCCCCAAACAAATAAATATTCGCTATCAAGAGCTTCATGTGAAATATTCCTCCTACTGTTAATGGATCTTCTATTCCTTCAATCATAGAACAATTGATCAACTCCACCAAAAATATATTCTATATCCTTCAATGTTCTGAACAAGTGGAGGTTATTTTGGATGGTTATCATATGGAGGGTGAATCCGATTAATGGTAGACATTGATCAAAAATACAAAGCCTGAGGAGGAGATCAAGGCTTGGGAATGGATGGATTTCCAGATAAAAAATTGTACAGATATTTTCCTCCCACACTCCAGCATAAGATGGAAAGGGACTTCCTTTCCCTCAAGAAAAAAGAAGACGAATCCATCAGAGCGTATGAGGATCCCATCACAAGTCTTGCACGATATGCCTATGAATTTTTCATTACACACAAATTAATGGTTGACCACTTCTTTGGTCTGCTAAAACCTAGCTTGTATAATGCATTGATGATCTGTGTCTTCGACGGTTTGGACGAAACTGTCTGATGTGACCTCATGGTCGAAATGGGGATCACAGAATCTTAGGGGTATCATGGAGATAGGATGTGTAAGGTGGAATTAAATTCAAGAGGTATGAAGGAATAATAAAACGATTCTAAGAAAATCCAGCACTCCACTTGAAAAAGGTGTGGAAAGAAGCACCCCAGAAATTGCTTGAAGGGGATGAAGAAATGTTTTTTGTGTGGATAGAAGCACCCTAGAAATTTCTATAAGGGGACGAGGAAATGCTTTTGGTGTGGAAGAGAAGGGAACCTAGCCTTTAAATGACCACAAGAAAAACCTGTGGTTTTTACAGATAATATGAATGCTCCATTTGAACCTCAATGTATTTTTCATTGCTTTAACTACAAAGATCGAGGAAAACTTCCAAATCCGTGCAATAAGCCAATGGTTTTCGGATGCAACCAAAATCCTACAAGGCAGCAAGGGAGATCTTTTTCCTTAACTACTTCCATAGTGAACCTCGACAAAAATGTGGTGATTCCTATGCTCATTTTTCATTCATGAAAAGGAAACACATTTTTTATTCCGGTTCTTCGCATGCTATTATATCCTGAATGTTTAGTAGAACAGTCCCAACACCACCCCAAATCATTGAAGGGAATATGCTGGTTAGTATTGAAAATAGGGAAATCATTCCATCCTATGAATATAACTCCTCCCTTGTCATAATTTTTGGATTGAACTTCCCGGTGAACTTTGTCATACTCCCTCTGGTAGAATCTGATTCATTTCTCAACATGGATTGGCCTTCCTTATATAAAGCCAATATAAATTTCTTTTAGAGGGAAATAACTCTCCATATAGAGAATCGACCCTTGATTCTATACAATTGTACGGAGGAAGATGAATCTTCTTTAGATCCATCATCTCAAGCATGCATGTTTCTACCCTATGAGCAAGAGTATCTTTCTCAGATTATTGAGTCTAAGGAAGCAACCATCCTTGAATACATGTCTATTGTGAGGGAATTCACTAAAGTGTTTCATGAGGAATTTCATTTTCTTCTTCCAAGAAGAGATGATGTATTCTCAATTGACCTTATACCTGGGGCATTGCCAATATCCAAGACTCAGTATTGAATTGTTGTTATGAAGCTTGAGGAGATGAAGAAACATCTACAGGAGAATATAGATAAAGGGTTTATATGCTAATGTGCATCACCATGGGGTTCTCCAGTCCTCTTCGTCAAGAAGAATGATGGGTCAATTTTCCTTTTTTTGATTATCATGATCTCAACAAAATCATGATAAATAAAAAGTATCCTATACCTAGAATATATGACTTGTTTATTCATCTATGTGGAGAACAAAAATTCTCCAAGGTGGATATGTGGTCGGGATATTACCAAGTAAGGGTGAAGGAGGTTATCCACAAGACTACATTTCATACAAGGTATGGCACTAAGAATTCATAGTAATGCCTTTTGGACTCACGAATTCTCTAGAAATAATTATCGACTTGGTGAATAGTCTTTAGAGATTACGTTGACAAATTTGTGGTAGTATTTATAGAATATATTCTAATATACTCCAAAACCAAGGCGGATCATAAGGAGAATCTATGAACTGTATTAGAGACCTTGAAAAACGAGAATCTCTTGGATAATTACTGCATGTGTGAGTTATGGTTGAACGAGGGATCATTTTTGGGTCATATCATCACAAGAAATGAGATATCTGTGGATCCATCCTAGATAGCTGTAATTGAGGGATGGCTGAGACCAACATCGGTAATAGATATTCATACCTTTATAGGGTTATCTCGATATTATCTCTGATTAGTGAGGATATTCTCATGATTGTCCAACCCTCTTATAAAGCTAACATGGAAGGGAGTAATGTTTTTTTGGAGCGATGAATTCAAAGAGAGATACAAGGAGATAAAAAAGGAGGCTCATCACTGTGGTCATTCTCACATTACCCACTAGTGGAGAAATTTTTGTGGTATTTAGTGATTCTTCAAAGAAGGGCATGGGTTGTCTATTGTTGCAGAATGATAAAGTGATATCCTACTTCCCAAGGCGGCTAATAGTCCCTGAGAAGAACCATTCCATGCATGATCTTGATTTATTAGTTTTAATATTTTCATTGAAAATATTAAGGAATTATATCTACAGAGAGAAGTGTGTGATATATACCGAGAAAAAGATCCTAAAATATATATTCAAACAAAACGAGATTAATATGCTCCAATGATAATGGATAGAAATCATCAAGGATTATGACTCCTCAATCCACTACCATCCCAGTAAAGAGAACAAGGTGGAACATGCTATAATTTGATAGGATCTTGTATAATTATCAATGATATGAATTGAAAAAGGTATAGTCTCCATAGATTTACAGAGGATGGAACTGAGAATCATTAAGGGAAGAACATCATCAATCCATTCTTAAATCATTTCTCAACCATCCCTCATTGAGAAAATAATGTACGTTCAATGAATGGTTTTTGAAATTATAAAAATGTTGGAAGCTATTAGAAATGGGAAATCATAAGTGTTCGTGGTTGAAAAGGATGGAATTTTGAGATTTGGGTCATGATTATGTGTACCATCCAATCTAGATATAATGAAGCAGTTTCTGGATGACATACATAACTAATCCTTTTCTATTCACCCAAGGAGCACAAACATGTATCAAGATCTCTGAGAAAACTTTTGGTGGGACAATATGAAAAGGGATATTTGTGAATATATATCAAGGTTCCCAGTATGTCAAAAAGTGAAGTATAAGAGGCAAATGTCCAAGTGGATGATGTTACCACTACCCATACCAATATGGAAGAGGGAAAAAATTACCATGGACATTGTCACTGGACATACAAGGAAATCTAGAGGAAACAAAGCAATATGGGTCATTGTGGATTGTCTTATGAACACAACTCACATTATTGCAATTCAAGGGGACTTCTAATTGGATCAACCTTCATGGATTTTCATCAAATAATTGGTACGAAGGCATGGAGTACCACTGTCTATTGTATCAGATCTGGATCAGAGATTCACCTCGATGTTCTGGAAAAGTCTCCAATAGGCTCTAAGCACTGAACTGAACTTCAGTATTACCTATCATCCTAAAACTAATGGCCATTCTGAGAGAACTATTCAGACACTAGTAAATATGTCATGATCATGTTCTATGGAATTTAAATGGGGATGAGACCAACATCTTCCAATTTTTTAATTCTCCTAAAATAATAGTTTACTGTCGAGAATCCGAATGAAACCCTTTATAGAAGAAGGTGTAGAACACTGGTGTGTTCGGATTAGTCGGTGAGCATAATATTCTAGGACCAGAAATGGTCGACAAAATGGTCTAGAAGGTGAAAACTATTCAATAGCATATCAAGGCATCCGGAATTTGATTTGAAGAGTTATGCAGATTGTCGTCGATGATACCTTGAGTTCAAATATTAATACATGGTATTTCTATTCATATCTCCATGGAATAAGGTCATGACATTTTGAAGGAATAGGAATTTAAGTCCTAGGTATATCACCCCCTTCAATATTCTTGTTCGTATGAGGGATGTGGCATATGGACCAGAACATACATCCCCCATGGACAAAGTACATGATGTCTTTCATGTATCCCTCTTAATGATGTACATACAAGACCCATCACATGGACTGTCTTCATAGGTAGTACAGTTAGAGGATGAACTTTCTTGCGAAGAGAAACCAGTGATGAACTTAGACCATAGAGAAAAAGTTCAACGAAATAAGAAAATAACCCTCTTCAAGGTGTTGTGGTGCAACCACAAGTTTTAAGAGGCAACATGGGAATAATAGGAAGTGATGAAGCAGAGTTACCCACATATATTTTATTGCGGCAGAAGGAAATTTCAAGAGTGATATTTCTTTAGGGGGGATGATTTTAACGACCCAAACATCTATCAATGAAAATTAATCATAGTCTAATTACGTGTCTTATTATGTAATTTGATAATATAACATATCCACAAACATGGTTTTAGTTTTTTAATTTTAAAATACCATTAAGATTTTTGTCCATTTCTAATATAGGAATTGAACAATGATCACAAGATTAGTATAAATATAAGGCTTTAACAAATCGAATTTACATAGACAAAGGATGTGATGGACTCTTCCAGTAGACCTTCCCTATACGAAGCCCGTTTTTCAGAGCTCGGAAAGGAGGTGGCATCATTGGGATTCGCTCCTAACCAAGCCCAAGTCGAGCTTCAACATGTTAATCCCTAACGGAACCAACAAGGAGATAAGTGGCTGTTAAAAGTGATTACCACCAGAGCGATGTTATCTAAGCCACCCCAAGAGTCTTTCACCATCGTACACCTTACCCTTCAGTCTTATACAGGTGTTATATGGGGTTATGTAACAAGACCTTAGCACTATTATTATGTTCATTATTTTTTATATAATAATGAATATACATTCATTTTATTATTTTTTAAATTGTAAATAGTTTCTAAAGCACAAATAGTTATTTTAGTTAATATTCCACTAAGAAATATATTTTTATAAATTAATGGATTTTTTGAATTAAATAATATATTAATAAAATATTATTACTATTAAATTAATTTTTATTAAGTATAAAAGATATTATAATTTTTAGGAATAAATTATAGTTTTTATTATGGATGGAATCCTGTTTTTGATAAAACACGTGAATTTTCTATAAATGATTGTTTATATTTTAAAAGTAAAAATTCAATTATTTATAAAATTATTTAGAGAAAATGAATATTATTTTTGGAATAATAATGTCAAAATTATCCAATGTTGAATTTTTCATAATTTTATTAGACAGTTGAAGTTTTGGGTAAAAATAATATACCATTTAAATATATAATGTGTTTTTAACATCATAATGACCCAATAATTTTGTAATAAAATAAAATGTGAACTATTTAAGGACAATATATGTTTTAACATTAATATAATGTGGTTTAATTTTTGTTTTATTTATTTTACAAAGCCTTAGTATACCCTCCAAAACTTACAAAACATTTTAAAATTTTAAATTGTTTTCCTTGAGTGTCTGACTCACCTTCACATAAGCAAACCTATTATTTTAATAAGTTCATCCTTTGGCCTTATACAATATTTTTTTCTCTCCCCTTTGGAAAAAACCACGGTCAAAAACCAATGGCAGATTTGTGGTGTTTATTAGTCTAATGTGCGGTGTCCTAAACCAAAATAATAAATAATTCCCTCTACTTTCAAATAAAAACCCACCAATGCTCCCACTACCTCTTCACTATAAGCCTTTTTAGTTCGTCCCACATTTACTGTACTCTTTCTAGAATCCTCAAAAGGTTCCCTGAGCTCCCATGAAGACACATTCAAGCCTACCCCATGCCTTTGGGATCACACTTCCATGTAAGGTATTCCTTCCTTTCTCATTTTATCCATGTTTCTAAATATTGGTATGCCCTATTATCATCAATTATAAATGTTGGGGTATGATACTGCATCTCCCATATACTTTCCTATTTATGTTTTATTATGAGAGACACATGTCTCTATCATTGGTGACTTCTATGTTCACCTGCTACCATACTGAAATTCTGTAAGGAATTTCTCACTCCCCATTTACATTCAAGCAATTATTTTGTATTATGAATATAAATTTCAGTACATATGTTGGGACATGTATCCATACTGTCCATTTTATTTATATATTATGAGTCACCCCTTTCTACTTCATCAACCATTTTTAGGAATTCTTATGTCACGCCATTATGCTGCCAAAATTTCACCGATTTTTCAAGTCAATGTCAATGTGTAGTGAATAACATTCCCAATTCTCTATCAAGGGTATTCAAATTTATGCACATTTAATTATTGATTATGAAGCTTAAATTATGTATTTCACATACCTTTATCGTGGAATAAATGATGATGAATGATTCCAGGTTGTATGATCCATGTGGCGCACTTATACATTAAATGAAATGTTAAAAAAGGGTGCACCCTAATATCACTCAAATTAATTGACTAAAGATTAGTATCATGATAGTTCAAGTGAAATGAGGATTTAATCATTCTTATTCAGATTAAATGAGGATTTAATCGTGCTAATTCAAGTGAAATGAGGGTTTACTCTTTATCATTGGGCAATGGGCCTTGGATCATTTTTTTGGGTAATGCCTCGGTCAAAGACCGAAGCACCATTTATTAATTAAAGAAACAACAGTTTACATGAGTCGAAAGGATGGTATTTTATTACAATATCTTTCAAAGATGTGAATTAAATCAGCTAGAAGCGCATCCAGCCAAATCATGCTTTGGTGGACACAGTTGTTGGAAAGGGCATCTGAAATAGTATTCGCTTCACGGAAGGCATGTGTGGCAATGTAGTCAATCTCCTGAAGTGAATTCAAGAAATTCATCCAACGCGTAGTGAGTGGCCAGGCAAGATGAATAACTCCGTTCTAAATGGATTGAACAATGGTGGTAGAATCACTTTCAATCCACAGTTTCGCTATCCTATTTGGAGAGAAAAATCAACAGCCTGGTTGACTCCTAGAATCTCCGCTTCAATGGATGAGGCAATCACACACCCACTATAGAAGAAACCTTGGCAATGGTCAGAAGAATATCTAAAAATGGCCCCACAGCTGGCAGGTCTAGGATTTCATTTTGAGGCACCATCGACATTCACTTTAATCCAACCCAGCATCAGAGGTTTCCAGAATACATCAAAGGGGTGCTTGGTCTTTGGGAAAATACCCAGGACACAGATATGTCTGAGTACCATGAAGTCTCCAATATAATTACTACAACAATCTTTTTGAATTGAGCCAGCTTCATGTATCGCAATGAGAATTCGATATTTTCCTTCCTTGAGACTGAAAGAGTGATTATTATGGATAAGATCATTTCTTACATACCATATTTCATGAAGTAGTTCTGCCACTTCCGCAAGCAATTTTTTTTGACTTGGTGAGAGGCTTCATGTTTAGTACATTTCTTCAAATGTAAACAAATCAGGTTAGATAAGGACCATGAACAATTAAAAAGCTCAAAGATGTAGTTCCATAGAGTGGAGACCGTAGCATAAGAGAAGAAAAGATGATCAGAATCCTCCTTGTACAGATTACATAAATGACATTTTGAGCAATGTTGAATGCGAAAGGCTTGAAGTCGAGTTTTAGTGGGCAATCGATTGTGAGCAATACGCCAAATAAGGGTTAACCAAGAGGGTTTGATCCAAGTCTTATTTAAGGTGCTCACTCATTTATAATTAAGTTCATTTCCAGAGAAGTTGTGCATGTAGAAATATTTCGAGTCAAGTATGCCATTGGGAGCAGGTTCCCAAACAAGGAAGTCCCCAAAAATAGAGAAGGTATAATTTTCAATTATTTGAGCAATGATGTTGGGGAGATCATGCCTATGAAGCTGCATAACATCTTTAATAGTATGGATTCTATCTACAGGACTGTTATTAGGAGGAATCATAGAAATTAAAGGATTACCCATCTAGTTGTCACACCAGAATTTAATGTTGGAGTCAGCGCTGACCATCCATCTAGAGTTAGCCATAATCTTCTGATAAGAGTATCTAATAGAGGGCCAGATCGAGGAGTTAATGAAATTAAAATTTCCTTTTAAACGTTTAGTTTGGAATCTATGGTTTAAAAATTCAGAAGCTTTAGAGTTTCTATTAATGAGACGCCAAGTTAATCTCGCTTGTAGGGCATCATTGAACAGTTTTAAGTTTTTGATGTGAATGCCTCCCTTATTAAGAGGTTTACAATAGGTCTTCCATGGGATGGTGACGAGTTTCCTTTCAAAGATACTTTCCGTCCAAATGAAATTCTTTATATAGCTATTGATTATCTTGAATGTACCTATGGGCCATTTATAAATCATGAGCAAGTAAACCAACTTAGAGACAATGGTTGATTTGAGAAGACAAATTCGACCATCCATGGAAAGGGATTTCCCCTTCCAAATAGAGATTTGATTTATGATTTGATCAGTGATATTAGAGAAATAAAATGATTTAAGACGTCCCTAGAAAATCGGGATGCCTAAGTATGTGAAGGGAAAGAAACCTTCTTTAATTCCAAGGTTACTGGTGATAGTGGGTTTCTTTCAAATCTGATCATTTCAATCTTTTTTTATAATCCTAAAGGAGTTACACGAATAATAGGTAACATTCTTTAACCACCACTTTTGTTTCATTTCTTTATCCACCCATTCAATAATTATTATATAATTAAAATATAATAACATATGTATCCTAAATATAATATAATTTTTTAATTTCAATGGTATGACCTACACTCACACACACTTCCATCAAATGGGATACAAATTCATCTTTTGTGTGTACGGCGGTCTACCGCCTCATGAACTGAATTAATTCATTCCTCCATTTCATCATTTAAATGTTTTAAATAATTATGGATTAATAGTTTATATATGTTATATATGATATTTATAAGTTATTTATGATTATTTAATTACTATATAATACATACCTTCATGATTTCAATATTTTGGAATATGATAACTTCATTTGTCGACGTGTGGATTGCCGCCTCCTCAAAAAAGTATAATTCATCCATGCTATACCTAAAATGTTGTAAGGGATGGTTTTAATAAAAAAATTGAAATATATGACATATTTATGATAATGGAATTATAATATTCATATATATATATATATCACATTATTTTTAAAGTTGATAATGAAATATAAGGAGCATTCATTCGTACGTACGACCATCTTTCTCCATCAACGGTGCATTTCATTTATGGTATACAAATAATATAGATTATTATAAATTCATATATATTGAATATATATGATTATAAAATCATTTTTTTAAATTTTTATATGATTAAATAATTATCTATGTTATAGGAACAACAAAAGACAAGTCAAAACATACTGGAAAAACTAGGCAATTAAAGCATGTAATAGTGAAAATAATGGAATATTACTAACAAATGGGTAATATGATATTGTAATAATATAATATGTGATATTATAAATATGAATATGGGACTAGTTTCGGTATAATTATTGAATTTATTAAAATCACAATACACAATGTCGAAGGCTACTCAACTATAAGAAAGCATATGGTATGGGATTTCGTCTCAATTTACATTTCATTGAGACATATTTGTTATTATTAACCAATTAAAATAAATATGTTTTATATACATATCCTTTTTAATTTAATATCATAATTCACTTATACTTCATGTTATTTTAATTTTCACATTGATCACACTATTCCAATGGGTTTTGACTTGAAAATTACTAAGTGTTAAGAGTTATCTTTGCAATATCAAATTCTTGTTTGATTATAAACTTTCTGTTGAAATAATCACATCCTTATGATAATAATTATTTTAAATTAATTTTATACAGAATATCCATATTTTGTTGAAAGGGATTGTATTATTTATTAAATTGAATTCCATTTTTACATACATTGTTCAATTTAACATTTATTTTAAAAATTATGGAATTAGTGAAAAATCATTATCTTTTATTCAATATGGAAATTTGATAAAGGGAATTTTGTATGATTTAAATTGATTATTTCACAATACAAATAATTATTTTGAAATGAACTATCTTGGTTAGGGACTTGTTAATTAATTCCCCTCAATGCATCAGTAGTCTCAAGGGATGAATTATTTGGCCAAATCAGAGTAGTTTAATCTATCTTGATAATAAATATTGACAGTGAAGGTATCATATGCCTCTAAAACATGATATCCATTAAAAAATATTGTGAATTTATTTATATATCAGTTATTATTATTATCCATGATATATTTTCTATGACATTATATATGGATGCATGTCATTCCCAATTTATTAGTTAAATGGCATGTGTTTTAGTTTTTTGTTATTCCATATTAATTATGAATTATCCAGATGTTTATACGGTATGTGTTCTTAATCAATTACCATACTGTGATGATTATTCTCATTGATTCATTATTTCTTAAATTTTACATAACCTTACTAAGCATTTGAGCTCACCCTTATTTTGTTTTCTTTCCTTATGATATGATGAAGTAATAATTGAATGAGATTTTAGGGATTTAATTCATTTTATCTTATTTTGTATAATGTATTTTTATTTTCTCAATATAATATGGTTATCAGGAATGTAATTTAGTTATTCCAATACTCTTAAACTGATCGTTCCTCATGGAATTTATTTCTTGAAATAATGCCAATGTTATATTGTAAGGCACCAACACCAGGCTTCGAGGGTTAGGGTGTTACATTTAGTGCCTGTAGAAGTTTAAAAGAATCATTGGAAACATATATTTAGGAAAAATATTATTATGGAACATAACCATATTGAATACATTAAGGATATAAAAAGAAGAACATTCTAAAATTATGGTGAAATAGAGATTATATAGATATTCCAAAAAATCCATCCTTGTCTAGATACTACATGTTGACATGGTTCTGGAAAATATGTACCTTGGGGTAAAAAATATGAAAATGTGCATTATGAATGACTCAAGCATAACCTAGTACCTGATAACAAGCCTTATTTTGCACATATTTTGATACACATGGGGGATACACATAGGATTATTAAAAATTTCCTTACAAACCAATATGAAAGATTTATAATTATAGATATCCCCAAAGAAACCATGTTTTTTATTATGTGATTAGTTATGGATTTTTTTTTCAATATTTGTTAAATATTTATCTATTTTTGGTATTATACCTTATAATAACTAATATAATGTTCTAATCCATTTTATTCCATTGTTTAGAAATATATGCTTGAGGAAATAATGTCATCAATACACATAGAAAATGTAGAGGATTTCCTATTGAGAAAGATAGCATATATAGTATTTGAACTCAGAATGATATGGATATATTAGTGTAGACAAATAAATTAAATACACATAGCCTTTCCTAGATGGAAGAACCTATTCCAAATTGATATTATATGATTTTTTATCACTTTATGTTCAAAAGGTCCCCATCATATAGTGGGACTTCTGACCCAATGGTAACTGATCGATGGATTAAGTCATTAGAGAATATATTATTGGCATTTGGATGTGGTGAAAAGGAAAAGGATAAACCTACAGTGTATTGTCTTAATGGTGATGTTGATAAATGTTGACCACTGATCCAGAATACAAGGGAGGAAGAGGAAATAGAACTCATGTGTTGGAAAACATTTAAGGACATATTTTTAACAAATATTTCCTTCATGAGAAACGAACTGATATAAAGATAATGATCACTGGTTTAATGAAAAAGGAGTAATTATGTTTCGTGGAGTATGCATCTATCTTCACAAGGTTATCAATTTATTCTATGGATTTTATATGAAACATGGACTGAAATACTGATCATTTTTAAGGTTTTATGTAATGTATCCAAATGTTGATGGTGTTAGAAACCTTTTATTCATATGATGAAATAGTTTTATATGCTATTGGGGTAGATAAATAATTATCCATGTCTTATGGTTTAAAAGGAAATTAAGAGAAAAAGACTACATAATAGAAAGTAATAGATAAAGGGATGAAGGGAATGAATGGTTTTCTATCATGTGATAATTGTGGAAATAATCACCCTGATAAATGCTTTTTAGGATTTGGAGTTTGTTATAAGTGCGTCGAAAAGGGTCACTAGGAAACACAATGAATGTGAAAGAATGAAAAAGATTATAATCTGTGTTAATCCTGCAAGGATATGAGGAAATATGAAAATTAATTTCTCTAGAGAGCTGTAGATATGCCTCCAAAGAAGATAATGTATCTTGTTGAAGCATATATTATTGAAACTACCTAAGTGGAATGATTTATGTGGGGTTTTATTTGGATATCTGAAATTTGTTGTAGAATTATTTTATTTATTATTTTATCATCATATACTTTTATAATATAAAAGAATTTTTCTTCATCACAATTTCTTTAATGTATTGAGATCATATGATGCAACTTTTTCTTAGATATGAAGTATAAATAGTTAATTTTATATCCATATAATAATATTGTTCTAATGATATATAAATGTATCAATTAATTATATTACTATATATTCATATAGAGTGAAATAATTCTTCAACTCTAAGAAAATGGTTTTGAAAAAAAATGATATCCTATTATCATCATTTTTATGATATCAATTGCCTTCTCCACAACTCTAGATTATTATTTTTTTGTCATAAACATGCAAATAAATATTTTCTCAACCATTTTCTATCAAAACATTACTATTATATTTCTCTTCCATTTCTATTTTTTCTCCAATGTTCTCAAAATTGAAATCCTAGTATAGTGGTGAGCCACCCTCTTCCTTTTCCCACATATTAATAAGATTTGTTATTAACACTATTTACAATTTGGGTTTTTCTACAATGGTATTTTAAAATATTAAACCCTAGATTACTAAGATCATGTTTGAATTGTGTGGATTAAATTTAATTAAGTTGGGTAGAATGTAACGCCCAAAATTTTAGAAAAGGGTATTGTATTTGATAGTAATAATGACAAGGAAACATCAAGAGCATATGAGAATATAATATCCTGAGACTTCATACTATATTTTTTATATAAAATATTTCCAATCAATTCTATATATTTAAATTTAAACAACATTGATTATATCTTGTGTTTCATGCAACAATGAATTTCTCTAATGGCTAGTGTAACATGCATGATTGAGTATTACCCAATAATAATATATTATTAAAATATTATTATTTGATATAATAAGATATAAAAATTACATTAATTTGGAATATGTGAATATGATTAACTAAATTATATAAATATATGGTTGAAATCAAGGTTTAACAAGTAATTATAATTGAATGGGAAACCCAATGGAATATAATGGAAATACTTTTTATAATAAAACAATTTTTATACTCCCAATGAAACATTTTATTAATAAATTAAATTAATTAATATAAGTAAATAATAATAATTATTTATATATATATATTATATTCAATCTATTATTTTTACATTTATAAAATATATTTGATAGGAATAAGATATGAACAAACCCAACTTTACATATTAAAACCTATATTTTTATAAATGTAGTTTTACCACTTTTTAATGGTGGAACTATTTTAAATATGAATACTGATATTTTTATAAATTTACTAAGACCACATAATCATTATTTTTTGTCTAGAAACAATAAAATTAGTTTAAGGGGATTCATGGGTATTTATTTGAGAAGCTTTATTTTTTGATTAATAGTGAAAAATACTGAATATTAATTAAAAGATTCATTTTAATATAATTTTTTTATAATGAAAATACATATTTTAAATCAATTTTAAAGTTTAATTATATTAATGTTACATAATTTAATACTATTTAGTCCATTTGGATTAATTTCACATTGAATTTAGATATGAATACATTTCAATGTTATGAACATTTTCACTTTCAAAACCAGTTTCGTCATCCCGTTTACTAGATTAATTTTAAATTAATTTCTTTCACTTATATGATTTCAATTTTAAAAAATTTATTCAATATTTTGAATTATAATAATTTCCAATTTCTAATAATTTAAATTTTTTTTACCATACATATTAGAAAAGGAAAGTAATATTAATTAGAGTTATAAGGGATAATTATGCAAAAAACCAACTAAACATTAAACTTAAGTGAGAAAATGAGCAAGAAACTTGTAAAGAATAAATTTTATGGATATATTTAGACAATATAATAAATTTTATATAATTTTTTTTATTGTTTTAACAACATTATGTATTTGATATCTCTCGATAGTGTTACTATTTTTATATTTATTAGAATGCCACTCCACCGCCACTACAAGAAAGCCCTAATGCCTCCAAATTATACCCACATATCAAGACATTTAGATCATCCAAAAATATTCACAAATAATCTACCAACATCCCTAAAAAAATTTTATAAGCCTTTCTATGAGAATAAATCCAATGTAGATATTTTTTTGTTATAATCCAAAAAGAGTTAACCAAGTAAGATGTAACATTTTCCAACCATCACTTTTTTTTCATTTCATTATTAAAACATTCAATTATTCATATATAATTACTATATAACAACATAATTATCCTCAATATACTATAATATTTTTATTTCAAGGTTAAAACCTTCACTCACACACACTTCCATCAAATGGGATATGCAATCATTATTCTTGTGTACGGCAGACTACCGCCTCATGAACCGATATCATATGTTCTTCTATTACAACCATTCCTAGGTGGTAGAAATGATATAATTATAGTTTATATATGTTATATATGTTATTTATAAATTTTATATGATTATTTAATTATTATATAATTCATACCTTGTTGATTTTAATTTTAAGGGAATACGATAACATCATTTGTGGACGTGTGGACTACCGCCTCCTCAAAGCAATGTGATTCATTAAAACTATACATGGAATAATATAAGGGGTGTTTTTAGTAAAAAAATTGAAATTTTTTATTAATTTATTATAATATAATGGTAATATACACACACACATATATATAACTAACTTTTTAAATATGACTATGAAATGCAAGTAGCATTCTCGCGTATGTAGAGCCAAACATCTCCGTGAATTGTGAATTCCAATTCCTATCTCCAAATTCTATGGATTATTATATATATATAAAATAATATATATATATGATAATTAAATCATATATTACATTATTATGAATATTAAATCTAAATATAATTAATATAAACAACATGTAACGAGTCAAAACATACATGAAAAACTAGGTAATTAACAACTAAAATAAAGAAATTATTGAATGATTACTAACAAAAAGGTAATAAGATGTTTCAAGAAGTATTTATATGATATTATAAATATTATTATTGTTATGGTATAATTAATTAACTTGTTGTAAAGTCATATTCATGGGATTAAAGGCCACCCAACTAAAATGAATCATGTATAAGGAATTTCTTCACAATTTACACACCATTGAGAATTATTTGTTATTATAAACCAATTCACATTACTAAGGTGTATATACTTCCCATTTGACATTTAATATCATTATTAACTCACACATTATGGTATTTTATGTTTCAAATTGAACTATGTCATCCAAGGGGTTTTGAATTTAAAATTACCAAGTGGTAAAAGTAATATTTTCAATATCACTTTTATTGGTGATTTTTAACATTATCTTGAAAAAATCACAAACATATAATAATTTAGTTATAAATTAAATTTATATCAAATATATATATTTTCATGCAATGGATACAATTATTTCTTAATCCTTATACAGTTTTTACATACAATGTGCACATTGATAGTAATATGATTAAATAGAGAGTTGTTAATAAATCTGTATCTTTTATTGAATATGGATATTTTATATGGCACATTTTTAATGATTTAAATTTATTTTATCATTGTATTCTAAATTATTCGGACATGAACTATATGGGTTGGGATACGGTTAACAAAATACCCTCATTGCATCTGTAGTCTCATGAGTGGTATCTGTTGGTCAAATCAGAGTATTTTAAACTGTCATGAGAATAAATCCTAACTATATAGTTATCACATTCATATTAAACATGAATTATAATAATTAAGAATTTATTTTATTGATATTTCAATTATAATTATTATCCATCAGTTTTTTCTTTTAAATTATCAATGGGTGCGTTTCATTCTCATTTTACTGAATAAATTCCATGTGTTTCCATTATCTATCCGGCCATATTGATTATGTATTATCCAGATATTAATATAGAATTTGTTTTTAGTTACTTACCTTTTATTGATTATTATTCTCATTGATTCATTATATATTCCATTGTACTTACTGTTACTGTGAATTTGAGTTCCACCTTATTTTGTTTCCTTTCCCAACATATGAGGAAGAAATTTTTGAATGAGATTTCAAGGATATAGTTCATTTAATTTTATTAAGTATCATGTTATATTTATATTTTTTTCTTATATAGTATGGGTATCTTGTATGTAAATTGTTTTTCCAAACATCTAAACTGGTCGGTCCTTCATGATTTGATTTCGTGCAATCATGCCAATGTAATAAAATAAGGCACCAACTTCAAGCTTCTATGGCCGGGTTCTTATAGAGGGGAAAATGAATGTAAATTTTTTAATATCTACAAATAACTATTGGAGAATAAATTAAATAATATTTATTAGATATAGATTATATAATTTCATCATTATAAAAATATTTCACCGAAAATTCCATTAAAAACTAGATTGTAACGCAAAACAATTATGGCTTTTGTAACTTTTGATTTATAACCCCCAAGAAAGAAATAAATTAAATCGTACATTAAATTCCATTAATATAAGGATATTAATGATAAACTATTACAAATTTTAGTAGATAATCCTCATTATAAAATATAGCTATATAACATATGTCCCAAAGAAGACAATTTGAGATGATAAACCCTTACCACATTGGTTACATTGTAATCAAAACCCCATAGATTAAATAATTTAAATTTTAAAATTAAGTACCCTGAATTAAAAATTACAAATTAATTGTAATTTTATGAGTATATACACCTCATAAACATAAATATGTTCATAACATCAAACTTTTCCCGATGAAACCAAATTGAGATGAAGAACCCTTACATTATATCTGACTTGATTCGTAAGCGCTCTAACGTCATGTATTTTTAAATTTAGAGCTATTATATATATATATAATATCATATTCATACATATAATAATATATATATGATCCAATTATAACATTTAAACCCCATTTTTTATCAATTATTTATAAAAATCGCAATTTTGAGTGTTAACTGATTTACTTTTCATGAATGTTTTAGTTCAATAGTTATGTTACACTCTCATTTATTATAGTTAATATATATAAATAATGTTAATCATTATATAAATATCCTATATATAAATTTTATACATATTTATCACCATTCATATTTAACGATGTTGAAATATTAATTACATCACTTTCTCAGGATGGTAAACCATACGTACACATGAGTGACATTGCCACTTTTTGATAGATTGAAAAAATGAATGTTAAAGGATAATTAAAATTTTACTAATTATTATTATTTAAAAAATATCATAATTTTTAGTGAATATATCTTTTTTCCATCCAAGTAGATTAAAAATGTTACAAATTTGACATCACTTCATGGACGTTGTAGTCCACACAAACACACACGCGACGTTATACATTATAAATGGATCATGAAGTAAAAAGGTAGATATAGTATTATAATTAAAAATGATTAATAATGTTGTAAATAATAAAAATACAGATTAAATCCATCGTTTTAAGCACACATAAAATATGGTGATAGAAAATGGATCATATAACTATATTGAGGAAGTAGACCACACATTTGTATGAGAGATACTTTTACTTCTCCTTTGACATAGAAGGGGTTGAAATGGTTTCCACATAACAATAAAATCATATCAATATATTTATGAAATTTTATTAATAATTTTTTTATGGATTCGACAATTTTTTATAAGGTTCCATAAGAAATAAAAATGAAAGAGATTTGTTAATATTTATACCACTTCTTTGAGGTACATACTTTGGATTGCACCATAATCCTAGAATAATTGTTATTAGAAGAATAATATAATCTCTAGGATAAATTATATGACTTTATAACGAATTTTTATAATTTATATTCATGATATATGGGGAAAATGGTGTGAATAATGGTGGATAATGGGTTCCCTTTTTTATATGTGATGGGAGGGACAAACATTGAATTTCCAAAACAATTTCAATGATATAATGTCACATTAATGGGAAAGTGGTTCAAAATGGCCGAGTATTCGAATATATAATAATATATTATTTAAATATATTCTAAAAAATAATAATTAAGAATGTTTTGGTGGAAATAACAACATTATCCCTTGGTTTTACTCCTCGAGAGACCAGTTTAAACCTTAACCTTGGTAATAATATTTTACTATTTTTACTTTTAATTATCTATAAAAACTAAAAAAATGTTAAATTAAAATTAATATTATAATATAAAATTTTATATCCATTTAATGATATTATATTGCTATAATTATAAGAATATAATTTTCAATAAGTGCAAAAACTGCAAAAACAATCTATTTTATAAAATTTTATTTTTAAGCATAAAACATAATTTTCATCCATTATATTCATATATTATCTATACTAAACTTGGCTTCCTCCAAGATGATGTGTAACCTCCATAGCCTTCCATGTCTCTAAAATAGGCCTCTCTGTGGAAATTTCCACCACCACCCAGCTTCCCGTGTGCTTCCTTCCCTCGACATTTCATTTCTTCCATTTAGGTTTCAGTTCTCCGACTCTCCGGCTTCCCCGATCATAGTTCTCCGGTACTGCCTTCCGGACCCAGTCACCCTGTCACCTCCCTTTGGCTACTGATGCTTCGCACTCCTCAATCCTCATCTTCTTCTATGCCTGCTCCCCATCTCCGGCAGTCTCCATCTCCTCCCATTACAGATTCTCCTCTCCAATCCCTCAACAAACTAATGTTCCTACCCCATCCGCGATCCTCCTCTTCCTCCATTAGGGTTTCTGTGTCTTCCATTTCCTCTGCCCGCTCATCAGCCGCGACTAGGTTTCCATCAACCTCAAATCTCTCCCCCGGTGCTCCAATCCACTCATCCTTCGTGACATTCGGCTACTCCCAGGCTGAAGTATAGTATTAGGGTTTGTTATTCTTCTGTTACTGGTCCGTAAGAACCTATTTCAGAGTTACGGTTCCAGAAAAATCTAGACTCTGTCGATCTCCTCCTCCTGGTATCTATCTATTCTGACATGCTGTTAATCCTTCTTCCTCCTTATCTTGCTGTTAGCATAAGTCTACATCATTTTCCCTATCGTCCTCGCATTACCTTTACCGGGTTTTGCAGCTCGCAAATCCATTTTCAGTTGACCACGCCACCTACGATTCTTTCTCCAGAAACATACGCCACCTATGGTTATTCCTCCAGAAGAATCCTTCCCTAACGTCCAATTAGTTTATCGATGCAGACCGTAGGTATAGATTCATACATCTCGATTCTGCACTTCTACCTTACCCTTTTTTGTGTTGACATTTTTCTATTGAATTTTCTGCCAACCATTCATTCAACATTGCATTATATCCCCACAATCTAAAATACTTTTACAACATTAACGATGCCTCTTAGGATTTTATTGAAAGTTATTTCAGTACCATATATTCATGGTTATTCATATTTGGTTAATTCTTTGATGAGTACACGAAATTATGTTCTTGAACTTCACATTTTCCTGAATTTGGATTCAATCAATGTGTTATTCTTCACTTCAATCATTTTAGGCACTAGGTTCGTGATTCTGAGATGCTGATTTCATTATGGTATATTATCCTCATTCCATTATAGCAATGTTTAATCTATCTAATTGTGCATTGCTCAAAATATTTTTCTGTTATGTCATCAAGAAATTTTCTTATAGTTGTTTCAAGGATCTATTTGTTCAGCAATGTTTTATATATATATATACAGATTCTACTTTTTTGTTCATCTCAAATTCGATGACAATACCTCATGAGATTGGATGTGGTATACAATAATTCAAATTTACCGGTTTTTGCAGCTCGCAAATCCATTTTCAGTCGACCCCGCTACCTTCGGTTCTTCCTACAGAAGCATCCTTCCCTGACGTCCGATCATTTTATCCACGCAAACTGTAGGTATAGCTTCATACATCTCAAATCTACACTCCTACCTTACCCTTTGTTGCGTTGAGATTTTTTTTGTTGCATTCACTACCAACAATTCATTTAATATTGCATTCTATCCCCAAAATCGTAACTATTTTTACAACATTAACGATGCCTCTTTCGATTTTATTGAAAGTAATTTAAGTAGAACATATTCATGGTTATTCATAGTAGGTTAATTCTTTGATTAGTACATGAATTTATTTTATTTAATTTCACATTTTCCTGGATATGGATTCAATCAATGTGTTATTCTTCACTTCAGTCATTTTATGCATCAGGTTCGTGATTCAGAGATGCTGATTTCATTATAGTATATTATTTTCATTCCATTATAGCAGTGTTTAATCTATCTAATTGTTCATTGCTCAAAATTTATGTTGTTATGTCATTATGAAATTTTCTTAACGTTGTTTTAGGGATCTATTTGTTCAACAATGCCTTTTCTATCTATTCGGATTCTACTTCTTTGTTCATCTCTAATTCGATAACAATTCCTCGTGAGATTGGATGTGGTATACAATAACTCAATTTTACTGTGAGATTTTAGTTTTTATCATTCTAAAAAATCATTGATGTTTTTCCTGAGTGTTTTTTGTGCCAGGAAAGGAAAATAGTTCAGAATATTCATAAACAGTCTCCTTAATGATAAATCCTTGCATCAGATGTCTCAATATTGAAAATACTAGAACATCATATGCTTTCGGTAAAATGATGGTCGATGCTATTGGTATGCCATTAAATTCATATTTGGACTTTTTTATTATACTAATTTTTTATGTATGCTATTCAATTATTCATCTCATCTCATTAATGGGGATTAGGTATTTCCCTCATCATCACTGCATACTCACCGCTTCATAGAAAATTTGCACTGTTGATTTAAATACAATCCCATTAACTTCATAATTAAGGGTCCCAAATATAACTATCATTGTGTTTTATTTTTTTGATATTCCATGCATTCCCTATACTGAAATACATTTTTGGATTTTAAATGCATTCTTTTTCCATGAACAATCTATAATTAAAACTTCTTAGAGCACCACCACATGCCATGACATCCCACTTTAGCATCCAAATGATCTTCTCCAGGATATAGGCAGATTTACCATGGTTATTTTAGTTAAAACTTTTTGAAGCATATACAAGTAATAATTTCTGTACACATGGTGCATAAAAAACAAACACCAACTACAATTTACCCATTTATTTTCATTTTTATTTACATTAAACATAGAAGTATTCTGGTATTTCTAATTTCTTAGAGATGTCTCACATTTTTTAACATCTATATATCTATTCACTTCTTTCAAACTAGCCACCCATATTAATTAGATTTATAGATTACTAAACAATTACAGATAATGTTGTATCCTATATCACTTCTTAGCACTTGAACGTGAATAAGTTGATTCTTATGATGTCATTTTGAATCAACCTATTTCCCGTTGATCATCCATTTGTGTGTACATGTAGTCAACGCTTCAAAAAAAATTTGAATAAGGATTATAAATACAGGCCCATTAAGATCATAATTACGAGAGGTAGATATAACTATCATTGTGCTTCATTTTGTAATTGTTCCATGATTTCCATGTACTAGAATAAATTTTTTTAACTACATTATTTTCCTTAAACAACCTTCAATTCAAACTTCTTAGAGCATCTCTATATGCCATGACATCAAACTTTAGCATCCACTGGACATTTTATAGCATATAGACATATTTACCAATGCTATTTTAGTTAATACTATTTATAGTATATACAAGTACTACTTTTGTGAAATCATGGTGCTACTTTAGCATCATGTTCTCTTAACAACCACGCCACATGCAAAAAAAAATAGTCATTTGAGATAATATTTATGGAAATTAATCATAGCTGTATGAAATATTGTTTTTATATATATTAAAATTATTTGAACTTCCAATAGTCATGACCTTTTTCATTGAACCCAAATTCCATTGATTTATTCTTCAAAATTAGTGGGTGTTTTTTAATCGGCTCCCACATTGAAAATAATTTGATATTTTTGGGGATTGGTATAGATATGTTATCCTTCACTATTTGATATTAGATCACATTACTAATTTATTTTATTATTTTTTTTGGAGAAAAGGATGTTCTACCATTTGAATTTTATGGAATATTTTATGCACCTATTGTTGGTTCATGCAAGTAATGTATGAAAAAAGTTCAAAATTGTAATGCAGAACTGTTATATAAACAATAATGACTCCCCAAAAAGCACAAAACCAAGGGTTTCCATCATATTTAACTATAAATAATATTATCCTCTGATATCGTGGAATTTTGTTAAAAATGTAAACTGTTCTAGCCTACTAAAATTTTACTTCCTCGCGTCAAGATTTAGGGTGTAGCTGTAAGTAACATATTGCAGCAGATCAATTTTATTAGTTCCTTTTGAAAATCAAGTACTATACTTTGTTGTGTTCTTGATTTATTCTTGGAACCCAACACAGAAACATAGTCATATTCAATTATCCAATGTAAAATTTCAAGGGAATTATTATGATTCTGAAAATCATCGTCAAAATTATAAAACCGGAGCATTTACACTATGCTTTAGATTATGATCCTACTGTTATTAGATTGTTTCGAGGGTAATTTTTGGTGAGATATTGTATTCATCTCCATTTTTATATCATATATTTGATGGCTATTAATTACACTATGACTTTCTAAGGGGAATGGGTGCTGATTCTAACTTATCATTATGGACTTTGGTGGAGAAGATGTGTAGATTTCCCCACTTTTATAGTGGATGTCTTAGAAGGTTGAGCACATGTAGTTGGAGGCTATTTAGGTGTGACAATGATTCATGGTGAGTTTTGATAATTTATCAGACTTTAGATAAAATAAATAAATATTTATTTATGGTGCGTGACATCAAATAGGTGCTCACATGGAAATAATAATTTGGATGAGTCATGAAGGGGCATGGATTAGGTTTAGTGATGAATAGAGGGGATGAAAACATCATTTTGGAGGTACATTATACCTTTTTTATAGATCCATACATGAGTTTATTTATGATATCATTATGAATGTTTGTTTCATACACAAGTGGTTGAAAGAAAAAATATTAGATAGATCGAGGATGCAACTCATATATCCCATTTTCATTAAACTAAAATTGATTTTTTTTGATTTTATAGATCAGAACAGGAGGGATTAAACCTATCAAATTGAGTTTTTTGATTTTATGGTTCAAAATAGGAGGGATTAAACCGATCAAATTCAAGGGTTGGTGATACAAACTAGGTTGTAGTGTTCTAATAGGTAAGGTAAATGTTTAATATTTTCCATTTATGTATATTGAAACTTATTTATAAAACCCGACAACATACATCTTATAGTTGCACTGTTATGTTGCATTCTTTATTCATTATTCGAATCAAAATTAGAAACAAAGTCATATTCAATTATTCAACGTGAAATTTCAAGGTTATGTTGACGCTTTTGAAAAGTGTCGATAAAATTATAAAACTGGAGTTGTTGCACTATGCTTTGAAGTATGATCCTACTGTTATTAGTTTGTTTCAATGGTAATTTATGGTTATATGTTCTATTCATCTATAATTGTATATCATTTCGTTGATGACTGTTAATTTTAGTGTGACTTTCTTAGGGGAATTTGTGCTGATTATAAGTTATCATAGTGGAATTTGGTGAAGACGATGGGTAGTTTTCCCGACATTCATAGAGGATGTCATGGAAGGTTGACCACATTTCGTTGGAGGTTATTTTCGTGTGACAATGATTCCTGGTGAGTTTTTATAATTTATGAGACTTTAGATAAAATAAATAATTTTTTATTTATGGTAACTGATATCAAATAGGTGCTCACATGGCAATAAAAACTTGATGAGGCATGAAGGGGATTGGATGAGGTTCAGTGAAGCTTAGTGGGGATGGAAACATAATTTTTGAGGTAAATTATACCTTTACTATAGATTCATACACGATTTTATTCATGAGTTCCTTATGAATGCATGTTTCATACACAAGTGGCTGGAAACAGAAATATTAGATACATTGAGGATTCAATTCATCTGTCCCATTTTATTTAAACTAATATTGACTATTATGATTTAATAGATCAATCCAGCTGGGATTCAACCTATCAAATTCTAGGGCTGGTGCTTTAACCTATGATGTATCATTCAAATAGGTATGGTAAATGTTTACTATTTTCTATTTAAGAATATCAAAACTTATTTGTAATACCCTACAACATACATCTTACAGTTTCATTATTATGTTGTCTTCCTGATGTATTCTGTGAATCCAAATTACAAATGCACTAATATTAAATTATCCACAATGAAATTTGAAGGGACTGATTATGCTTATGAAAATCATCAATAAAATTAAAAAACCGGAGCTGTCACACTATGCTTTGGTGTTTGATCCGACTGTTTTTACTTTGTTTCGATGGATATTTATGGTGAGATCTTCTTTAATTGCCATTTGTATATCATTTCGTTGATGGCTGTTAATTTCAGTGTGACTTTCGAGGAATGGGTGATGATTTGAACTTATCATAGTGGAATTTGGTGAAGATGATTGGTAGTTTTTCCGACTTTCATAGAGGTTGTCTTTGAACATTGAGAACATGTCTTTGAAGGCTATTTTGGTCCTCCATTGATTCCTTGTGAGTTTTAATAATTTATAAGAATTTAGATTAAATAAATAAATTTTTATTTATGGTTTATGACAATAAATAATTATTTCTTAATGAGACTTCCTCCAATGAGCTTTTGAAGCACTCATATCTAGTTTTTGTGTGTTAATGATTACCGGTGAGTTTTGATAATTTATGAGACTTTTGATAAAATAAATAATTATTTATTTACGGGGTATGATAAGAAATAATTATTTATTTATGAGACATCCTCCAATTTTCTTTTAAAGCAATCAAATAAGGGTATGTTATCAAGGTAATGTTTCATGTTTGAACTCAATCGATGGTTAATTTATTAGATATCCATGCTGAATGGTTCATGATATATTAGTTTAATGTCAAATCTTAATTTAATATTTCCAAGACATGTAAAACATAATTTTGTTTAAGGTAATATCACTAAATGTTTAATAATTCTAGGGTACTTTTTTATTCCTTCCATTATTTTACAATTTTCATTTTTATAAAATAATGTTTACTACATTTTCATCTATTTTTGGATCATTACTACACTTCTCAAGTTTGGTATGATTGAAATTTTATTCTACAGCCATAATGAATTGAATGAATCTTTTATATAGAGGTGATTCAAGTTAATGAAATAGGTTCCCATGCAAAATATGAACTGCTTATTGCTGGATTTCCATTTTTTACATCAAATTATCAACATTTCCTTAGTATGAGTGCCTTACATATTAATTTTCTATATGTACTCATAGTCCTATTTTAATATACTGTTTATATTTGGATTTATTTTAGTATACCTATTTCCCAATTACTGAAATCTATGAAAAAGTTACTGGAATAAATTTTCTTCTCATAAAAAATTGATCAACAAATAAGGGCTTAAATAGGGTTTTCTAACAGGGTTTGATAACAAGTTTTGATTAAATAAAGTGTTTTTAATTGACTTTCCTTGGGATTAATATCATGGATTGATTTTTTCACGCACATCTCCTTTGTTAGATTCATTATTGTTTTGACAGAATTGGTGTTATCTATGGGAGGAAACTCACAATGCTTGATACTGAGTATGGTTAGATCAAGAAAACGCACCATGCAGGTATGATTAGTTGTACTCAGTAAATACTACCATGATTCCAGCATCCAAAGGTGCCCTCTTGGTTCTTCGATTAGAATCTTTAAGAAAAATTAATATGTGCTGAGGGAGATGTGATATACTAAGAAACAGAACATGAACTATACAAATGAAAGATAAATTCTTCCAGGTTTTTTTGATTGTGAAATTGAGGGATTCATTGGAGTAAGAGATTCCTGGAAATGATCCATACTAGCCAGTTATTGTTTAAAGATGAAATAGATTTATGTTGTCGGTTCTGGCAGAAACTATTTTGTATTTTCTACCCACTACTATCAATTATGAATCATATATTCCATTATTACTAATTCTAATTACTTCTTTTCATTGAAACAGGACGTCTGGATTACTGTTTTTTAGTAACAGTGCATGACAATCAGTTCAAGCCACATAATACCTTCTAAATTTTGAAAAAAATAGATTTTTTCATGTTTGTTAATTTATTCTTTATTCATTATTTTCGGATTCTACACAGATGAATATGATTTTCATGGAAAAAATGGATCATTGAACCGCTGTATGAAGATGGGTAACAAAAGGTGCAGTCCTGAATTTTATATATCTACAGAGAAAGAAAATGGGAGAATGAGATCATATATTTCTTTTTCTGGTATCTACTATACCTACTTTTCATCATTACGATGAAGATTTTACATTGGATTTTTAGGATTGTTGGTATGTTGTTACTGATAAATCAGTAATGTTCTGTCGGTGCTGCCTTTAATGTTTTTTTGGAGTTAGACCTATGTCAGTTATTAAAGGTTTCCTATAAAATTCATAACACATTTTACATACTATTCTAAAATTTTTCTAAATTTTTTTAATTAAATTAATTTTTGATCAATTTTGAATCAATTTGATGACTGAGAAACTCCATCAACATTTTAATCAGGTTTGTTTGAAAATTAATTTCATACTCGGTTGTGTTGGGTGGGTGGTTTTTGTACACTGTCTATGTTTTAATCTTTCTTTTTTATGATCTATGTTAAACTGGTGCAGGAAATGAATTTGCAATCAATAAATATCCAAAAGTGTTGGACCATTGCACAAACGATGCAGGTCACTTCTCTGAGCCTTTTATGTGTGACTACGAGGTTCACATCAACAGTGCTTCATAAAAAAAGCACCTATTGTTACAGTTTTCACACATGATTTTGAAAGTAAATACATCTCTGTAGACATGTTCTTATGTTTTTTAAAATACAAAAACAATATGTATTATGTTCCAATCAGAATTTCAGTTATCAAGTTTCAATGTTATTTTTTACTATTTCTAATTACAAATGTGTCACATTAGTTTTATGATTTCTCTACAGTGAAAATAATGTTTCATTCCTTTAATATATAATTTACAACACATCATATTTTTTATCTTTAAATCATGTTTTTTCCTTTTCATCCCTTTTCATATATCTGTCCAGAACAATCTGTTTTTTCTCCTCCCAACTATTTGATGTTTCACTGTTTCAGTGTTTAAATTGCTTTGTCTTCCATATGTTTTCAGCTTTTGGTTTCTATGTCCCACTCAATTTTTTTAAGATGTAGAACCATATGATTTCAAAGAAAAATTAATATTCGTGTCATTGTGCATGGGCGAAGTACTAGTTTTAAATATAATAAAATTAATATTAAAATAAATTATTGAGTATATAATCTTTATATTTCATTTAAAAAATTAGTTATCATATATTAATTTAATTTATTAAGCTAAAAAGACATTGTGCGCATAAAAATTATTTTTCAAAGAAATGTGTTTTATGCCTAAAAATTAGCTTATAAAAAATATAATATAATGATAAATCCAATGTAATTAATTATATTATTTTCAATTTATGGATAATTATGGAAAATTGTGATCAAATTAGAAAATAATGATACTTTCACTTGAAAATAAATGTTATTTTTTACAAAAAATGTTATTTCTCAGTATACACAGAAAATCAATTATTTTTAGAAAAATATTAAAAAATAACCCAAACCTAATATTAACATAATTATTTTAATAATTAAATTAATTTATTAATTTTTTTTTCTAAAATTTTATAAAATTATTTGAATTTTCAAACACAAAATAATATAAAAACCATTTCTGAAAAAAAAATTGAACAATTAAATGAATTCATTAAAAATTTAATAATTTTTTCTTATAAAATAATCATTTTATTAAAACCATTATAATAATTTTTGATAATTTTGTTATTAATATTCATACCATCAAATTCAATGGATATTATATAATGTATTAATATTTCATGGTTCATTTAGAGTTGGGGTTGCATGTAAAGAATGTTTTCAAACCTGGGAAATTTTTTCAATGAAACAAATATTTTAAAATATCAAGGTGTTAAACCATGAAACTATGAATATTTGGTAATGAATATAGTCCATAAAAAATTGGTGACTCACATTACATGATAATTCAGCCCATTATATTTCCTTCCTAAAGACCTCCACCCTATTTTGTTCCATATAATATGACATCAATATAAATAGGGTGATCTAGAATAAGATCTATATATTCAATGACTCCTAGAAATGATTCACCATAGACTAATAAATAATAATAAGATATAAATTAGACATTTCTTATATCATATACCAAATGTTCACACACTATAACACCCTTTAGGAACGGTGAGACACTCCTATTGACAATCTTCCTTTGCTTTCAAAGAATGAATCTTAGACAGGAAATGATGTTCGAATACCAATAATAAAAAAATTATTCATTGACCTCAATAAAAAGTAATTCACTAAGAATATAAACCATGAAATATAGTCACAACCAAATAATCATGGTGTTCCTTAAAAGAATGAATTAAATATAATACTATCTCCACATCCTTAGGCCAATCCACTATCTACAAATTTGAAATAGATCTCTAATAAATATACAACTATAGTCTTAAAACTCTTTTTTATTCCTCCTATATAAATCATCATCATCAACCTCAAATTCATAGTGATCCACTAGAACATCCTAGTGAAAATAATTATACTAAACAATACAAATATGTTAACATAGATCCATATTTAAGAAAATGTTGGAACTTTTAATCTAATATAAAAAATGAAGGTCAAATAATAAATTCATATTAACCAAATTCTAATTTTAATTCCAATAAAAACATAGGAACATATAGAAAAAATGTATTATCTACACATTGGTTTCTAATCTCCATGTATTTTCTCTTAATCTAGTTCTTTTTATTAAATTTCCGGTCCCAATGTTAGATCATAAGAGGCATGATCATCTTCTTGACAATATCATTAATTTATATCACATAATAATCCTAACTAATATTATTTCCCTACTAACCCATATATCCTCAATAGTGTCTAACATTAAACATCATCTTATATCTCAACCATCATATTATATACTAGTCTATGATGACCCACTTAATCTAATTATACCACTCTTTTGCTGAGAGTGAATAAAGAAATATAATGATTCTCCAGTACTACCTCCAATAGGCAATGGGTTAGCAATAAGCCCCAATTGTATATCAATCATTATCATTAGAGGAATTACCCTCAATATAATTTTAAGGAATATGATAGATGATATAATAGACACAAAATAACTCTATGAGAAAATAAATAAGTAACCCAAATATATGTTATGTCAAATAATAATTGAAACAACTGAAAATTACCAAAAAGTATCCCCAATAGCTACCCTAAAGCTCCAACTATTCATAAATGATACATAAATCTAGAAATGCCTATTTTGATTTCAAACCTATTGATTTTTACATGAAAAACAATTTTAATATATGTACAGTGAGAATAACATGAATACTCAAAATGATTCTCCTTGAAAACTGCCATAAACATGTTATAAAAGCATACAATAGCCTGATGAATAAAAAATTGAAACAAACCCATCTACTAAAAAATTATATCTATTTTCCCATAATCCCCCTATCTCACTTATCTAGTAATTCAAAGAAATGAACCATTATATATCAAAATAATATATAATAATAAAGGTATGATGATCTAACATCCCCATTAGTTTATCACTCAAACATCCCAATTGCTCATTTCATTTTCTCATCCATTCTATAAGTCATCCTACATCTATTGAAATAATATCATTTAAATTATACATTCTATTTATCCCTACACCTCATATTCTTTATCTCATTCATAATCATGTATATGTTCAGTTTCCATTATATCTACTGTAATCTATTTATAAAACAATACATCATAGATCATACGTGATCACCCAAGTAAATCTATATCCACTATAACTGAATAAAATTATGGGTTACACCATAAAAATTTTATAGCCTAAAAATAAATATATTGTTAAACTGAGAAACATCATATCCTATGTAGGAACACAGCCAATACTACAATCCATTATATCATGGGATATTCTAGCACATAACTACACCCAAAAATAGATCATGTCAGAAGGTAAAGTTAGTAATCTACCCCTTCATAGTGTTTTATGTTTGTTGAAACACCCCCAAAACATTTGGGTGCCAATTTCTTTACCAACGCCAGTGTTAAAATGTATCAAATCATTAAAATATAGAATATATCACAGATAACTATAATATTGTAATATAAGTAGACTTAGTTTCATATATTTCCATTATTTCACAATGCAGATGACTGCTCCCACTGTGGTCGAGATTTCAAAAAAGTATACAATCATAAAGGTTACATATTATTTAATTAATCTACCATTAATTCATATTATTATATATTCATTTAAATAATTATTGTATTATTATTCTATTATTATTTACATCAACAACATAACTTCTTTTATAATATTCTAATGTATATAATCTTCATCAACACTGATTAAGAACCATCCTCCTTGTTCTATTAATTCATTTAAAATTCAAAATTACTGATTACTATAATATTCTTCCTATCCTACAAAAATATAATATTAACTTTTTGTGCATAGATCAAAAATACATAAATATTTGGGAAACCATTAATATATTATCTATATATTTCAATATAAGAAAATAATGTTATGATTTTATAACAATAATAATTCCTTTCTCGGAACTCATATCAACCACCCTGGTGTAATTTTCTCTCTATTTAAATAACATAACCCATCCTTACTTCATTGAAATCAACTATAATTTTTATCCCTTTAAGCCTATTATTTTTATCATCATCATTGCTAACCATTTTTGGGTCTAAATCAATAATGTTGAAATAAGGATATAATATCTTGAAGAAAGAACAATAGGAAAAGAAAAAACATTCAATAAAAAAATCAATGGGGAAACTATGACCATAAATCCAAGGAATTATAACCACTAAAAACGTGTGGATATTATTATCCTTGATCAATTATATTTAAAAAAATTTATTCCAATAATGAATTCCATAATTTGTTATGTATAGGTTTTAAGCATCTAGGAACATATAGGTAGTAGTTATCAATATTTATAAATTATCAAAAATATTTTCAATCATTATTTCATTATTCAAATGGTTTTGAAAAATATTTAATTAATTATAAAGAAACATTCACTGTTCACATAATATACAATCATTATGTATTTTATCCATTTCAAGAAATTAAAAAATGATTAACAACATTAAATAAACACAACCTTGCATATATAATAATACCTAACTAATTTCAATAAGAAACATCAATATCAATGTAAATACTCATGTGATAAAAAATTTCAACCCTTGTTTAATACTAATATCCAAAAATAATAGTTTTTCAAAATATTCTATATTTCTAATATATCAATTATTTAATTCCCTAAATTATAAAAAATCTATTATTATGAAAAAAGTAAAAATGTAAAATTTTATTGTGTGGTATATACTTAATTCTTATAATTTTGATACTTTTGATTGATATCAATTATTTTTCATGTGATTATCCCTTTTCTATTTCTCATATAATTATTTATAAATAATAATATCAACCAACAACATGTATTAATTTCAACTAATAAATTAAATATTATTATAAAATAACATTAATTTTAAATTCTTTATATAGTTTTCTAGATAATTAATTATGAATTGGGTTGGTGATATTCATTTTTCTTTTATTGAAATTTTTTTAGTATTATACTATTTTTTAAAATACCATTATATTAAGAAAATTAATATCAATCATGATTCAAACATACCTAGAGCACATTGAAAAATAATAATATAATCCCGACATTGAAATAAACCTAATTCATGTTTTATGAATAACATAGGATAGGGTACGTTTCACGTAGACTCTAATCTCATAATAATAACATAAATAATTTAACAATTGTTGTAAAAATCATATAGTGATGTATTTGGATATTTCATAAATAATATTAACAATGGAAAATAAATGAGGTAAATAGGTATCTTTTTTATAAAAACATATATGAATCTATCAATTCTTTCCCAAAGCGTTGTCAAATGTTCTTTTTAATTCATTATTAATCCAGTTTTAATTAACCTTTTATTTAGTTCTCTCCTCATGAATCATTTTAAGATTATATTTCATTTGTTAAAATATATATTTAATCCTTACTAACATTGTCTTTGAACAACTCTTATCCATTTATTATTTACTTATACTTTAGAAAAAAAATCATATTTTATTCTAAGAAAAAATGGATTTTTTTATTTGTAAATAATATTACAATCCCTGAAGACCAACCCTAAAAATTGAATACATGCTTCAAACATGTGAAGTAAATAATTAACATATGAAAAACTATGTGACTATGATAATTGATCGCACAATAAAAATAAATTTCATAATCAAACTATCAACCATGTTGATCGTCCATATAAAAAAAGGATGGATCGACCATAAAACCCAATGTGGATCCTCATGGTCTTATAAGAAACTACCTGAATGAAAAAAATGAAAGGTTTTAAAAGAGACCACATGAAAAAAAAAATTTTAATTAGTGTTCTGATATCTAACCACATAATAAAATAATTAAATATCTGATTAAACAAGTTAGAATAAAAAACTTGTAAATTAATATGAAGAAGTCTCTAAACACCCTCTTAACACCTCTATGATTCATTAAAACATAATGGAATGTATTTAGAAATATATAACCATATACATAAAACTCGTATGACATATTATAAAAAATTCAATTTTTTTCTTGAACACATGGTCAAAATTAATTTCAAGAAATATTATGTTTACGAAATTTTAATATGGAACTAAAATCTTAGCATGGTGGTGTCCTTAAAAGTGATAGTTATTTAGTTTACTGTTTTTATATATTTATCATATGATAAAGGGGTGTACAATGATTTCTAGAATTTAGGTAAATGATATATCATAATATATTTGAGTTACTATAGATTTTGGATTAATAGTAGAATTCGGGTGGGAAAAGATTAGTTGATTAGATGATGAGAAATAGTACATACGGTTTATGAATTTTTTTTGATACAAAAAATATGTGGATTTTGAAAACATTTTCATGATGCTAATAAATTTTTGTGTCTTATTGAACTAAAAATTATATCTAAAGGGACGTATATTTTTATACATTACTCCTTAATAAGAGAATTTCAATTAATGGGATGAAAACCATGTAGGGATTAAATCAATTAAGTCAATTAATATATGTTTGGGTTGTTGATGATTGGAAATGTATTTACCTTAGTAGTAGTTTCTATTACATTGTTTTCCTTCGAAGGTTATCAATATAAGTTCTTGGGGTATTCAATTGATGTATCTGAAACAAGGTATTTTATGAAATCTTTAATGGAATCTGAATTTTAATTCATTTAAATATAAAGATACATGTTATTTGTTATGGTTTAGAATATATTTATTGCAACGGATTTTATTGAAGATTAATATTCCAAATGAAATGAAAATTCTATTGGGATACCAATCCTGCTAAATATGAAAACTGAAATGGTTAGATATGGTTAATTTGCTAGAGTTTTGTGGATGTACATTTGTATTCTACATTAGTGAGTAAGGTTAACATTTCCATTCCAAAGGACTATGTTAGCCCTATGATTGAAGATGATAAGGTCCCCATACAACTCACCAAATATTATTAATATACAAAAGATATTTACTTTTTTATCGATAATGAATTTATGTTAATTTTCATTGTTAATGGTTTTGATGGGACCTTGAGTGGCTATTTCAAGAAAATATTGGTTGTTCTAGGAATATTAATAGATCGAATAGTCTACTAGGTATCCAGTTAGTTATTATCTATTATATAATGGATCCCCCTGATAGGTGAGAAGCACTTCCCGAACCATTTCCCATCCTATGGGATTATAGTGGGTACCCAGTGGTCACAAGTTAACTAGTGAGGGTTGGGTGGACACCTGGTTCCCACATTATTTTTTCGAAAAAATATTTATTTAAATTTATTTACTTATGTGTTTTATGTTCAAAAATATTAATTAGAGGAGTTCATGAATTTTTCCTCACATGTATACACTATCAATAAATCCCTCTCATCTATTCCCCCAAGTGGATTTCTCTTAGACCTCGATTGTTTCATGTTTTATCTATCATAGGAGATATCCAGAACTATGTATTACTATAATATCATTATCTATATATTTTCCCCTAATATTCCCATTATTATAATTTTTATCCCAAAATTGGGGTTTTCTGGAATTTTAATTCTTTGGGGTTGGGATGATCCAACTATTTCTCTTGGGATGGATTATGTGTCCATGAGTAAAGTGGCACCTATCTTCTTCCAAATTTTTATTTACTATGATATCTTTATTATGATATGAGAAAAACATCAAGAATGTATTAATGACATAGGATGTAATAAAAATATTTTTCCGGGGTTATAATGAATTAATTAGTATGAATAATGATATTTAACTTCCATAATGAGTTTTTTACATGTCTATGTCACATATTACCATGTATTTGGCCCAAATACTATATAAATTATATAAGGGAACCAAATTGGAAGTTTCTAATATTTTAATGTTATAATGAACTATGATAGAGACTTTGGATCCCTTTTTTCAAATAAATAATGTTATGGTTTGGTTATCATGGTGGCATACATGATAAAATATGAAAAATAAAAAGAGATTTGGGGTGTGAATGTAACACACAAGCATGTGGTGTACTTTTAGTTGGTTGAGATAAAAACCTACATAAACCCTAGAGTGTTAATATGTGTACATGAAATTTCTATAATTTAATAATTAAAATCATATTTTTGAATTATTGGTTAATAATGTATATTCACGGCGTGTATATGTTTTTATGGGATTAACAAGAATTCTAACCATGGGAATATTAGAGTTATAGAATAATTATATATATATTGGAGGACAATCATGCCAACCATATTGGGAAATGTTATAAAAAATTGGTTTGAATTTAATTCCAACCATATACATGTGACATGAGATGAAATATGTAATGTATCATGGTTTGGGAAAGCATTGCAACCATTAACATGCATTATTAGATGGATCAATTATAGGAATAATTACAACTATTATGGTGGCTTATAATAAGGTATTTAATATGTTTTATGGGTTGGTAGATCGTGAAACCATGGTCATGTATATTGTGATGATATTGATATATGTGATAGGTTGGGTGTAGGGAAATCATCAAAGGATTTTGATACATGTTGGGAATTAATGATAATAATGGGATTATAAACTAGAAATGTTGTGAGCCATTCCAATTATAAATGGTGAAAACATTTTTCTGGGTTTTATGAATGTTATGAGGAAAATTTATGGAAGGTGTTTGGTACGTTTCCTAATGGGATTTGTTTGACCAGGATATGGGATTATTGTAATGTACCATTATAACATATAGAATTGATATTTGACATGTTCATATTAAATAGCAACACTATATGAAGAATATATGGTTGATCATATGTGTCATTTGGAGACACAATAATTAATGGTGTTTTATTTTATCATGATTTTATTTTATATAACATATTATATAATCATGCACTCTTATACTCTATATATTTTTAGGGACATAATTTGTGGTGTCCTATTATGTTTTAATCATTCTATATATAGGTTTCATGATCACCATGGTATAATTATTTATTGAATGTGTAGATAAGGGAAACATGCCACTGATTGAGGGTTGAATTGGGTAACTAAGTTGGAGTTGGGAAATGGGAGTGAGTCTGGACTTAGCACCATTTTTGTGACCATAACATGTCCTAATAATATTTGTTTTATTTTTTATTCTATTATATATTACATACCCTCATGATGTATTATTTATGTCAAAATGACTTATATGACATGTTTAACTATTTTTATTTTTATTGAATTTCTAATGGTGTATATTTTTTCAAGATCATGGTTCTTGATTTCTATCATTACATTGCTTGTATGTTTTGACCACTACTGTTATTATTTTCCCTAGTACATAAAGTTGTTTGAAATATATGGTATATTCTCTACATTCTTACCTATTAAACCTTGAGACTACTCAAGAAACCTCCACTATTTAGTGATTTTCGTTAGAGTTATATAGGATCTATTTGATTTCAATTGATTTGAGTCGGGGTGGGGAAGTCACAAAGTGTTATGATAGCCTTGATTTTTATTTATTTACCACTATTTGGGATATTATGTAAAAGTGAAGGGATTGTATGAGAATGGTATAGATATAATTCTTGAGAGTAGATAAACCAAGTATGAGGGGAGTCCATTTTACTAGGGACGGTATTATTGTATTCGTTTTTTATATCTATAGTATACAAATTAGTAGAGAATTTGGATTTCTAGTTTATAATGTATGATATTTTAATTCTTTATAAGGGTGGAAGCATTGTTTTTGTTTCGGAAACAAGTCATGTGTATAGATTCTAATGAAATACATGTGTTGTTGTATGATTAGCCACATTTATTATGGTAAAGATTTTATTTATTTACAGTGTATATAGAAAATAAAAAAATCGTTTCATTTATAACATGACCATGTAATATTATTTAATAAATACCAAAATAGATTATGTAATATCACCTATTGATCAATTATTTTTATCATATATATATATATATTAACCCTGAGTGTGTGTACATAGGGCTTGATAGAATTCCTAGAGTATGAGATGTTCAAATAATGAAAATTTATAAAGAGTAGAGTATTGTAATTAATATTCTTCAATAATTAAAATTATGAAATAAAAACTCTGAAAATTTTATTCAATGGATGTTTTCATTAATTATTGTGATATTAAATGATTATGTCCTCTTGTGGTGAACTAAAAGGGTGGGGATGAGCATGCCCCCACAAAATTTTTATCCAAGGTCCTTTATTGCAGTAGTATTTATAATGAATGAGTAGGTCCATGAAATAAAATTATGAGTTGTACATGTAATGTATATGGAGACACCATGAGATTTATATTCTATTTTTTATTTTACATGATCATTCTATGCATTTCATTTATCCCTATTAATAATTGATATTTTCTCATAGGCTAGTGAGTTATTTGTACAGTTGATTCCTACCATATTTGTCTATCTAAATACAATCCCAGTGAGGTAGGTGATTCTAGATACCTATACGTTGTGAGTATCTACTAAGAAAATGTTACATTTTATGATAAAGATTGATGAACCTATTATTTTTATTAAATGACTTTTGGAAATGATTATATAAAAATTTATCCTATAGATTATGAGAATATATAAGACCATAGATTCGATGCATGTACCATAGAGGGGGATTCCATTTATAGAGTTTTTACAATGGTTTATAGAGATTTATTACTATGACACCCATGGATTTTTTTTATTATTTTTTTATTTCATGGATTTTATTAAAGTAATCAAGGTGTGTATTGAGTATAGGCCTATAATTCTAGAAATTTAAAAATTCTAGTTGGGTTCAGACCCATGCGCAGTCACCGCACAATGGGCGGTAGCTACGTGGTCAGCCCGGGTTCCCAAAAAATTTCTAACAATTAAAATATATATTGTATTATGTAAATAAGGTGTGTTTAATATTTAAATGTTAATGATTGTAATAATTATATTATTTAATTGATAATATTTTATTTAATAAGGTGTTACTATTATTATTATTATTATTATTATTATTATTATTATATTTGTTATTATTTTTTATTGATATTATTATTAATATTTTTTTATAGAATAAGTTTTTGTGTTATTATTATTATTATTATCATTGGTTTTATTATTATTAGTATCATTATAAATAAATAAATAATCCCTAAGCTGAATCACACACCCCCCACTTCCCCCTTACCCTTGGCATGCAGTGACACCCCCCGGATTCTTGTGCATGCACGGACAATCCAGCCTCCACCTCTCCCCATTTGTTCTCTCCCCTATGCTCCAAAAGTGGTACCCCACCTCCACCCTCACCCCCTTACATCATTCCATGCGTGACCTCCCAGGTAAGAGGACCTCCGCTCCGACACCTGACACCTGACTGCCGCCTCACCCCTCCCACACTTCGGTCCTCCACGCCATGGCCCTCTATTCCCCGGACCTCTACATTCCAGCCATTGCGCTCATGTAAGGATGCCCTTAGCATCCCACTCCTGCTCCGGCTACCCACAATCATTTTGGGAAAAACCGACCTCGATGACCACTGCTCCCGTACGTTTAAGAACCCTCTCTTTGGTAGATTGTAATCATCAATTTGGGGGTTTTCATTAATTTATTGAAACCCTAACACCACGATTTGGTTTAATATTTTTTTATCACTATTTAGAATATGTGGTTGGTCCATGCGGGATTTTTCTTCCTTTAGTTAGAGTTTTTTCGCGTCCGTGCTTGATTTGAGGTAGGCGTCTCTATACATCTCCTTCCTTAAGGACTTCCTTTGATGCATGGGTCTTTATATAAATTTATTATCATGATTCTAACCAATGGGGTACCTTTTTTAGCTTAATATATCGTTTTGAAATTGATTTCAATTGTTAATAATAGGTTTCCATATTCATTATTGAAATATGATTAGGTTTAAGTTCACCTTATATGTTGGATGAAATGCCACATTTTATCTTAAACAGAAATTGGGTATGTAAGAAATGTTCATCCTTTTTTTGTTACTGTATGATTTCTGAATTTTGGGTTTTTCATTGTATGTATGATTTGGTGATCCTGTGGCTTACGGATTCTAGTAAAAATGTTTTGGAAAGGTCCGTTTGATTTTTTATATATCATAAAAAAATGGTTAGTCGATTTGGTGTCACAACAGTTATTGTTTTGTTTTTATGGTGAGTGATGTTCTTGAAATGGTTTTTAAATGTTCTCTTGGTTAATCATAGTATTCCATTGGATATTTCAACAGTCATGGGTTCACAAGGTGCACACATGGGTGTGTCATCAAATGAAGGAGTATCTTGAAAATGGGGTTCCTCCCTAGACCTTATTTATTTTAAATGATTTTGTTTGTATTTAGGTAAATTTGCCTCCCTTTTGTTACAAAAAAAATTTGATTAAATGAAATCAAAAAAATTTATTCCTATTTAGAACATGTTGTATGTTTGGAAAAAAAATGAATCTAATGGTCTGTTTGGAATGTTTTTTTAAATTGTGTATTTTCCCAATGTATGGAAATGGTTTTCTGATAATGTATTGGTTTTGGATCTTAAAATATCGTTTGGAGCTTGCAATTCAATAATGATTAAAAAACTATGTTCCTAATGGGAAACCATATTGTTTTATGAAATGTTTTAAATGTTTAGATGCTATAAAGGCTTGGTTGGAACATAGTTTAAAATTAAATGATTGATTTTATATATGGGGCTCTCTTATCTAGGGTAACCCTTTGTGGGTTACCGCATAGGGTGTGTCCGTGTTTGGGGTAGGAAAGTTCAGAGATGAGCCACAAGTTGAGTCAAACGTGTGAGGGCCTCTTACATACACAGTATTACTTCCACAGTGGGTTCCTGGACGTCTTTTATATGATCAAGTGACAGTTGCTGATCAAACACAATAAGATGGGTTGGTACCCCCTAGATTTGTTCTTCAGTGAGGCTTGCATTTCCACTATATTTAGTCAATTTTTGGGCAGCTAGTAGGTTATATAAAAATGAGCTTCACTATATTCTGATAAGTTGTTCTGAACTATGTAAATATAAGAGTCTTCTAGGTATGTTTAGGATCACCCATTATTACTTAATTGTTTTCATTTCTTGTTCACATTCTGTCATACTAGTTTATTTTATGCATTCACTATTTACCTATTCTACTTTATCCTAGCCTTGGTGTATGTTGATATGAGTTTTGTTTATAAAATGAAAAATGATTTTGGAAATTTTATGTATTGTGTGTTGGTTTTTTAAATGATAAAAACATGTAGCTTATTTCAAAATGTGACAACCCTACTTTTATAATTGTATTTTAATGGCGTATCATTAGATTGTTTTGGTAGGTGTGATTCTTGGATTATGTGGCATATATAGGAAACCCTATTGAGCATTTTAATGATTGCACATATTTTATCATTTCAGTTGCGTGTTCCTATTTTCTCAGGTTCTCTTGGATGATATTATCATTATTGGAGCATGGTCGTTCTTTGGATGTGAGGTGACTTGGAAGGTCACGTAGAGGTATGTGTGGGTTTATTTTCTTTATTTTGCTAGTTTAATATTTATCGATAGTTTTATTTATCTTTTTATATTTGGTTCACGTACCAAATTATTATCGTCGATTAATTTTTGATGCCTGACACTGGTTTCCAGCCTGAGGGGATTTGGAACGCACCTCATGACATGTCGCACACCGGCTCGCCTGACCAGTTCAGGGATGATCTGGCCTAGTTCGTGATAATTACCTTATCATGAAAATATATAGGGATGACATAGATAAAGAAATGTTTTTTTGGATGGCCTATGCTATCCTATTCATGTATAGGTTAATTTGTTTTTCATGTCATCTTTTTCTGATGTCATGAATCGTGTTCTCATATCTAAGAGTAACCCAAATGAAGGAAGATTCTCTGGGTAGTTGGATCATATAATAAAAATAAATATGACATATTAGGGTAAAATGATTAATTTAATTGAATATTCACACCATAAATGATGTGAGTAGAGTATCCTGGGTTGTGTTTCACCACTTCTTCATTGAGGTTGAGGTCTGTGGAGTGTTACAATTGAAATACCATTAAGTATATTCTATATAAGTTCCATCGATAACTATTCAAATAGAGTTATATGGGATTATTTTTCACATAAAAATTTATTATAATAGATCAGATAATTTAACAAGTGGTATATAATATAGTCATACCTAGGGTTTACGAGTAGATTTTATAGCACTACAAATGTTGTATATGAGGTTATTTAGTACGTTGGATTCATCATGGAGGATGTGGTTCCCAAGTGAAGTGTCAAGAATGTAAAAAATTATATTATTATTATGATACTCCCAAAAAAGCATAGAGACTAGGATTTGAAATTTCATAGTGTACTAATCTTACGCATATAGATCATGTTTTTGGGCCATCGACATCTCAAGATACAGTTTTAGTTACTTTAAATCTAGAATTTTCCCTATTTAATATGGTTGAATTTCAATCATTCTCATATTCCTGATATTTTTTATTCAATAGTATTTACCATAGATTATTTATATTGGGATATGTCTATTATTAAACCTTTATGGGTGTGAATATTGGTTATTTATAGACGTCAATAGTGTGAAATTGTGATTATTGCTTCTATATTATTCTATCATTACTTCATGATAAAAGTTTGAAAAATTTATGGGACACTAAAAAAATATTAGTTAGTTTATTATTATTTGAGAATTTATTTTCTCTATTGAATGGTGTCATTCATGTTTGATGAGGGTGTCAGTTATATATGTATCGAAGAGTTGGATCTAAAGGAAGGTTGTTTGGACACTAACCATCAAATTTAGGTTGGGATAACCACTAGTTTTGTAGTGTCATTATAGATGGTTAGGGAAAGTTCAAGAAAGTATTTCATCCCATTTATTATCATTAAAAGGATATATTTCCTAAATATTTCTCAGGGTTTCTACCTAAGATAGAGATTGATTTTATTAATAAGTTGTGCACAAAAAAATCTATAACTAGTTCCACTATAAAGGATAGTCTACCAAGAGTTTCATGAGTTTAATGTTCACTATTTGGATTTGAGATGAAGGGACTTATTAAGGGTAGTTTTACCCCATGGGATTATTAAATCTTGTTTGTTGAGAAGGAATATGGTTAATTATAATTATGTGTGGATTATATTAGTTGAAAACATGTTATGATTATTAATAAGTATATTTTACCTTATATAGACTTCCACTTGAACCAATTGAGTGTATCCAATGGGTTTAATAAAATTTTTCCAATGATAGTTTATCTCAAGATAAAATTTTTTCAATCTAACATACCACATAAAATATTTATACTAATGTATCATCTATATGATTAACTTTTTACTCCATTCTATTTAAATAACATGGAGATGATATTTACATCATAGATAAATACAGTCTTCCATCATTATTACTATTTTTTCATATTCATGATCCAAGATGATATTGTCAAATATAAACAATTAATTGAGAATAATTATCAACATTTGGTTGTTATTTTAGATAGAATTATTGAGAGTCATCTTTTTATAATACTATTATTGTGTCAATTTGGGATTAGTGAAGTAACATTCTTTGGTAATTTGACATAATAAGAATATATATTAGGGGACCATAAGAAGATTCAGGATATGGTTTTTTAGGAGGAATGAAAAAAATTATATATATATATATATATATATATTTAGGGTTTGAATTTTAATATCTAACATTAATATAGGATTTATCCAAATTGGGACTATCAATAAAATCATTGAATGATAAGATGGTGGATTTTTCATAGTCTTATTATTACGATGGATCCTTTTAGGATTAGAACTAGAGGGTGAAGGATAAATGGATAAAATCCCTACCCGATTCAATAAATATGTTATCAATGTGATGTAATATATTACAGGTTAGGATTGGAGTAGTTCTTATGAATGAAGTGTTTGTGGTTTCATATACATCTAGTTTCTCAAGGCCACATTAGCTATATTTTATAACTTATATATGGGTTTATATTTTTGGGTGAAATATTTAATTAATTAGTTAACTAGATTATAGGTAAGAGTCTCATGGTTAATATTTAATATAAAAACATGCATTATATTTTTTTAAAAACATGGAAAAATAATTTCCAATGGTGTTTGTTCTAGTATATCTAGTCACTAACATTTGAGTAAGATTACACCCATAGGAAGGAGAATTTTATCACTAAAGCATTGAGTAAGAGAACTCAAACCCCGGTGGTGTAGGTGGTTTTTAGTCAGTGGTATGTGATGTGCTTCTTCATTGAGATGCATCTTGATGTTCCAGAGTTTAAGGTTGGGTTGAACCTTTTTTATATGAGATGTAACAATTCTGAAGAAGGTGATGGTGTCCAAACTATTATATTATTACAATTTATTCACGAGGGGAAATATATATTTTAGGTTTTTTATTCCTAATTTTCCTCTGTATTCCATTTAGAAACATCATGTTATAGGTTTTTTCTTGTTTGTATGAGCATGCATGATTAGTTGAATAGGATACTACATGCCTGTAGAGAGGATATTCAAAATGGGATTTCAATAACATGTAATTAAATTTAAATAATATAATAGTCTCCTTAAATGATGAAGGATATAATGGCGTTTTTCATATAGTTCTCCACATGATAGTGGTTAATGGATGGGTACTAATAACACACAATAATCCTTTAGTATTTACCCATTCATAATATGAAGTGGGATGATGAAACCATAGACTTTATGATGTTTTTTCCAAGGATTCCATAGAGGTGGGATGTGATTTGGGTGTTTATGTACAAGTTGACTATGGTTACCCATTCTTATATAATCATAGCTACCTTCATAACCAATGATATTAGAATGATCTATGTTTGAAATATTTTGAATCTATAAGGGGTGATAATGACAATTATATAATATTGAGAATCATATTTTACATCATACTTCAGATGAGTGTTTTAGAAGTTACGTGATATGTATAAACACTTTTGATCCATGTATCATCATTATATAGATTATTAGTATGATCCGACTATCTTGATATAAAAGAATAATCTGTATACATGTGCCCATGATTTTTGGTGATAATGGTAGAGCCACCTAGAACATATAGTGTTTTTTTAAAATAATAATTATCAAGAGTCTATTTATATGGTTCTCTTAGATTCATTATTATAAGAGTTTTGTTATTCAACTCTCTATTGTAAAGAGTTGGTACGATCTTCGATTATCTAAATGAACATCTTGAACGAGATGATGGAGAATATAAAACTTATCATATGTCATATAGTGACAACTCATTATAGTCATGGGTCATATACATACTTCAAATGAAATACTCTTGCGATTAATGTAGTGTATCTACTATTTATTGGGTGTTTCCTTCATCAAAACATTTGTAGTTTTAATCTTAAGGGAAATTAAACAAAATAATGTGGGGTTTTTCATGATTATTGAGAGGATTGGTAAAATAGAATAACATTTTTAATCTTCTTCAACATTTATAGGTGTTGAATGATCTATTTCAAGTTTCATGGTTTTCGATGCATATTCATAACCCTTCCAATGTGATTTATACATACAATATTATGCTATAGGATGACAAGTCTTCTAATATAGTGATTATTCATATTATATATTTGAAAAAGATAACTCTTCATAGGATTTCAGATCCTCTGGAATGAATTCAATGGAATGATATTCATTTCTAGGATGATAAGTGGGACAAAGAGTCTAACATTCCATGCATGTTTTTATATTTTTCCACTAACAAGGTTTTTTAGTTATTTAGAATTCATCAGAAAGATGCACATAGAAATAAGGGGATGTTGTAACACCCTATATCATTTGGAATTGTAATTATATATTATTATTTTTAACCTCATATATACTAGTTAATAATTAAATTTAATGATGTTCATAAAGAAAGGAATATATTTTAAGAAAAAACAGTCATGTTGAGACTTTTATCTGGATTTTTGAAGCCACTAGATACCATGTTAGTTATTGATGTGTACCTAGTGAAGCCTCTTAATTATGGGGTATCTTATCCCAACCCATTAGTATTTTTATGGATTGATATCAGGTTTATGGTGCTTACTAGATAGGTAGTGGTGGCAAGATGGGTTCTTGGTGGCCACTTGTTTTTTATTGTAAATTATAATTAATTAATTATGTTATTAAATTTTGAGGGAAGATCCTTCATTAATATATTTTTCTAAGGGACACCCAACCCCTATCCCACACTTTTCTTCTTCCAAAGTGGGGATCTCAAAATCCTTTATCATTTTAGGTTCCTCTTATGAAAATATATCACCACTAAAAAGGATTTATCATCCCTTAGGACCCTCGTCCTTTTATTTATTTTTGGGTTAAATAAAGGAAACCCAAAATTATGGGGTTTTATCTAGCTAAGAATTTTCTTCCATTTTGGATTTTATTTTGATTTTCATTCTGAAGAAGGATCTTATATTCATGAGGTAGGAAATCAATATATTTTCTATATATTTTATTAATCATGTAATGTGTAATTTGATATGTATTACACTTTAGGGAAGTGATAATGACATAATATAAAACCAAATTATATTTTAGTGGTTCAATTCAGATTTTTTCTTGGATAATTCCTTTCAAAGATTATAATGTGTTTATTTTTATTTCTAGGTCACTGATTAAAATTTCCTTGTCTAGAGTATTATATTAATGATACAAGGAATCCTAAGTGGTGTGTCCCTAGCACATTATTACATAATGAAATATAGTACAGACCTTAAATTTTTTGTTGATATATTTTAGATTGTTATAGTAAAGATAGTGTATTGGTAGAATTATAATCAAATGTGAATTTAAAAGAGACTGGGTGTGAGAGTTTGACAACAATACCTAGAGTATCATTTAGAAATTAATGAGTTGACAACCTGTGATAAGATATTAACTTTTATATGTTTTAATTGAATGTTCGAAGTTAATTAAATAAAATTTATGTTGTTAATTGTGATCTATTATTCATAAATCATATATTTTATATAGGTTATATATTATAGGTTTAGTGATCATTCCAGCAATACGATTTTGTACATTATAGAATTGTTATATAGAGTAGTTTAAGAGGTCATCCTAGCAACATATGGATATTTGATAGACATGTTCGTTTAGAATTAATTCCAACCACAGACATGCATGATATGATTTATAACTCCTGGTTATTTGGTATTCCTTTTTTGGATCACGGAAAGTGGTCTTGATTCTTATAGTAAATATATGATGTTTTTTATATTTGTATTGAGAAATAGATTCCTACATGATCCTATAATTTATTTTTTCTAATGTTATTAAATCTAGAATATAGATTTTACCCTTGATACCATTTTTCTTGTGAATATGAGTTGTGTGTAAACATTGGGATATTTCAATCCAAGAATCAGAGTCCCTACACAATATTTACACCTTCTTGAGATACCGTTTAGGGTTTTGGGTGGAGATCATAAGGATTTTAACTATCTCATTGTATTCCTAGATAGACCATGAATTCTACAAATGTTGAGATGTTTAGGATAAGTGTTTTAAAATGGATTTAATGGATAGTAGAAGCAGTCATGCCTCTTCCCAATAATATATTTCATCTTCTTTAATTGATAAAATCAGTGGGAATTTAATAAGTAAAGCAATATTCATTATATATAGGATCGATACACAAAAAATATTAAGTAATATAAATATAAATTAATTCATCTAGATAATTCATTTTTAATCAATAATTTACTTATTAGACACTCTGAAAATAACCATTAATATTATATACAGGCGATCCATCAATCTAGTATTTTTTATTGATATTTTTACAGTTTTCATTGTGGAACCCAATTCATTAAACCATTCATCAATGAACTCAACAAAAATTATCTTCTTCTTGAAAAAATTATTTATGGTTTCCAATAGGCCTTGAGAGGGAGGAGGATTATTCTCAATCATTCATGGGAGAATTCATGAGGGGATGTATTGGTCTTGAGAAGATTCATTTCAGTGGATTTATTTAACAAAAAATATCCTTTAAACCTTTAAAATGATATAATTTAGAATATATAGTAAGGGTTATGTGTTTGATAATTTCACTAAGGTCGTTAATCAAATATTATATTTAACATATTCCTTATTTAAATATTAATAATAATATTATATTTCATGATATAAACTAAATCATGAACATTTATATATCATTAAACAAATAAAATACTTAAGGGTCTTTAAAATGATATAAAAATTATGTATCATTCCCATTACCAACTTAACACGAACTTTTAATCCTCATCAACGTTTATCAACCCTTGAAAAATAAATATTTCAAAAATAGAATTTATACTATTTCTTAAATATATATACATAAGGTTTGTTCACCAAACAACATAATATAACGTAATTCAAATATTCATGTAACTAAATAAAAAAATATTGAATAAATAAATATTTATTTATTACAACGTGAATAATAAATAAGAGATAAATAAATGTTATATATTTACTAGATCAAAATTTTTTAATTAATACCACACTCATATATATTTTAAAATCATGTAATAAGTGATTGAATTTATAGGATAAACTAATCCTGAATAACGATTTCACCAAAATATTTGACTAAATATTATTTTAATGATTATGTTAAAATAGAATTTGTAAAATCATTGAACCCACTCTTTTCAAATACAATTTTTAAAACATAATAATTACATTTCTATCATGATACTAATAATTGTGCCCTAATTTTAGCCATAAAATTATATGAAGTAAGAAATAAATATATGTAAAAACATAATTTTTATGAAATATATTTCTACGAATAATTTTAATTTATTCGATAGTTTGGGATAAACATGTAGTCAAATTTTAATCAACCTAAATGTACTATTAATATTTAATTAAACCACCATTATAACCTATTGGGTAAAGTTGGGTGTATGAATATGAATAACCAAATTTACAATATTAATTATCATGGTTTTATATAAAGAAAATACATATATAAAAAAGAACTTAATTTTTGTTAATTTCATTATATATTTCAAAAATAAAAGTATCTCATATGAGATAATTTTTAATTATTTATTTTACCAATAATAAAAATTTATTTACACTTTGTAGATAGTATATTAGAAAAAGTACTTAATTTTTTAAAACTACATGTTTAAATTACCTTTTATTTTACAATTGAGAATTTATTTAACAGATTAATGTTTTGATGAATAGTAAAAAAAATTCTTTTATTAATAACAACCTTTTCTATTAAATCATTTTAAAATATAAACCATATTTTAATTTTTTTAAACTAACATGAATTAAATTATATATTATTTAGTCAAATTTAGGTTTTTTGAGTTAAATTTATATTGAACTTTTATATTACAACAGTTATACTTATTAAAATGTTCTCTATTGAAAATTTATTTTCATCACCATTGGAGGTTTAGTTTAAAAATAAATTGATAACCTTCTATGAATAAATGTTTTAAAATTAACTCCAAATTTTGAAACATAACATTTATTATTATATAATTACGTGAACAAAGTTTTTTCACAATTAATAATTGAAATTGTAAAAATCTAATTACCACTATTATGGTTAAAATGGGTATACCCACGGTAAATCACAAAGGATAGGGGTAAAATCACCAAAAACATTTCCAACACCCATTATATGGCCATATTTTGATTTTAACACACCTAATGTTCAATAATGTCCGATTTTGGATCATTTTGGCATGTGTAAAATGTATGTACAATTTATTCCTTTATAAAATTACATGTTTGTTTTGTACCCAACTTATAATGGACGCCACCTCTCCACTACTCTTCAAACTCACAAGATCCTTTTGATCCTCCAAGCCCAACCCAAATCAATTCTTTACTTCACCCCCCATATCATAGTGTTCATAGTTTGATTAGGAATTGTAACATCCCAATATTTTTGGAAATAATTTTTTCATATAAATAGAATCATTTATTCGTTATACGATACACAAAACACCGACATTATCGTGTGTCACACACAACACTATGATTAGCTTGTGTTACAGGAAAAAATATGTTTAAATGAAACATGACTTAATATTAAAATATTATTAATTAATAATATAATTATATATTATTCGTTGGAATAGAAGGTGTAAATAATATTAAAGAAATTATTAAAATATATGGTTGCACATGTATATAAAATTAATTCCTTGGTGACCAATTAATTTGAAATATAAATAGAGTCTATTTTATAATAATGAAAATATTTTTATGAACACCCATTTTTATGCACAAAAATATTTTTAATTAAAAAAATCACCTTTTGAGAATGATTATAATTGAATTTATATATTAAATATTAAATTCAACGTTTACTAATCATAATATGTGTTTTCTAGAAAAGATAAAAGTAAAAACAAATTTACACTTAAAAATTATTTATTTCTAAAAATGGTTTTGTCCCCTTTTGCACACTTATATTAAAACAATTTTTTCAAATTTTAAAAAAAATTATAAAGGATGAAATTAGTTTTTTAAATTATCATTTCAAAATTTTATTAGGGTGAATTTTTTATAATGTTCTTAGAAGATAAATGTTTCTATGAGTAGTGAAAAATACTTGTTTTTGTTAAGTATATTAATTTCCTTTAAAGCATTTAAAAACATGAATATTTTTTAAATATTATTTTAAAATTTAAATTAGTTCAATTATATATCAATTAAGATGATATATTTCATTGGAATTGATTTAATATTGAATATTTATATAAACTGTTTTCATATTTCAAAAATTTCCACTCTAGAAAAATAGTTTTCCTTTCATTCTATGGGTTTAGTTTTAAATTTAACTTTTCAACTTATATAAATGTAATTTGAAAAAAAATTGATTAGATATTTGGAATAATAATAATTTATATTATATATGATGTTAAAATTAATTTTTCATCGTAATAAATAATAAAAACAGTAAAAAATAATTATCACATTTAAGTTGAAAATGGTCATAACGAGGTTTAAACTAAAAGGATAAGGGTTTAAATTATCTATAAACTTATAAAAACCCCATTTTATTGAAATTTTTAATCCTTATAATATCTATGATTCTACAATTAATAATTTTGATTCATTTTTTCAAGTGACAAATGTGGTTACACATTTTTATTTTAAAACATTATCAGTGTTTCACTCACCTTAGTTATAAAAGACCACCCCTTCTTGTCTTCACTTCACATTTCCAAAACCCATTAGTTTAGAAAATAACTATCCAAATCACTTATTTAATTTCCCTATTTCTGTATATAATCCTTATTTTGGTTTTAAATCCATCCTATTAATCCTTTTTATAAATACCAAGAGAAGTTTTCTGAAGAAGAGGTAATGTCCCAAACCGAGCATTTTATTTCATCCTCCCCCACTTTCATTTCTTATTAAACCATGATGATATAATATACTCACTATCATTCATATAATGAAATTTTATTATGTTAAATTAATAAACATCAAATTTCTCCACTACCATCAAATGGTTTATAAAATCTTCTTTCTTGTGTATGGTGGACAACCACTTCACGAACCAATGTTATTATTTTTTACATCACCGCCAATGTCGGATAGATATAATGATAGATATTGTGAAATTAGTTGTGATTTTTAATGTATTTTTATATTTAATTATTTTTATAACCATTATTCTGTGTATAATTTGTGATTTATTCTAGAAATATGGTGGTTTTATGTCAAATAGAAGGATGTGAAGAGTTGGTGTAGGGTTAGGGGAAAATGTGCACTGACCCAATGAAAACCATGAACCCAAGATATTGTCACTATATAGATTACACAGAATAGAAAAAAAGTATGAAACCACTCCAGGATTGTAACATCCCAAGTATGTAATGAATAATAGATATTTTTATCTATGTCTATTAATGATTAAGATAGTGTTTTGGAGGCTTAAAATGAAAATAAATCCAATCTTAAGCATGGAATACACTAATATTCTTAAAAGATTGTTTTACTGCCTTATGATGGAAAACCCTTTTTAAATCTATCTTTTGAAAATTTTATAAACTCTGTTTGTCAAAATAAACTTATTATTTATGATTGGGACATCAAAATTTACTTTGTGTGAATTTTTGGTATTTTTCTGACAATGTTCATTTTTTATTGAATAGTGAAAAATACTGCATTTTACATCAAAACTGCTTTTTTAATATAATTTATTTATATGATTATATTATCTTTTGAATTGGTCTTAATGTGTAATATGATTATATTTTTACTATTTAATCCAATGGTGGTCATTGGAATCAATTTCACATTGAAATTGGACTTAAACTAGTGTCAATCTTTTGATACTTATTGTTTCATAAAAACACGCTATTTTCTCTGATAGCGGGAATTAATTATTAAATTAATTAATGTGACTCATATGTTTTGAATTTTTTAAAATAGACTTCATTTTTGAATTCGGAATATCAAATATATCTTAGGGTGAAATTTTGGTAATTTTCTGAAAAACTTCAATTTTTGATGAATAGTGAAACCACTAAGTGGTACTTATAAAGACTGATTTTCTGTTTAAATGAAATTTTTCTATCATTGTGTTTTGAATTTCAAAAATCCGACATACATGGTTTTCATTAAGAAGTATGATGTGGTTCAATGAGATTATAATAATTTTTTGGTGAATAGTAATTTATTAAGTTCTTAATCGAGATTAGTGGTAATTAGGGTAGTTTAAGGTATAAATATTGATTTTAATAATATAAAATGACCTAGACACATGTCCCAAACTTATTGGTTGTGTCATGGCTGACCAAGACAAGCCATGGGTCAACTTGGGGACCCCATGGATCAACTTTGGTTGGGAAATGACATAAATTACTTTTTATTTAATGTAAAGGTAAAAATGACACAAACATAATATGTTTTACGAAAATAAATTTTACATGCGATTATAAAGATCATATTTTTTATTATAAATTGTCATTGGAAATATAAAAATATTTCCTACATCATATTATTTTTTTTATAATTTTGAGACGTTAAATAAATTAAATATTTATGACATCATGATGATGAAGCGATGACCTAATTATTTAACGATTTAAATAAAATGGAAAGATAATGAAAAATCTAAAACCTAAACATGGCCAAAACCAACTGGATGAGTGGATTTTGAACCCTTATCACCTTATACACGAATTATATCAATTTGGGACCTTTTAAAACCGAAACACATTTTCAAATAAAGTAATATTTCTTTACATTCCAAAAGTGCCCCTCCTCTCCTCTTATAAAAGGCCCCCACCTCTACCTCATTTCACACACTCCTCAAGCCTTTGGATCGGCCAACCCCTGCCCATTTACTCCCTACACATCCCTCTCCTCATCCTAGAGGATTCCGTTTGGGCATAATCCTTTCAAAGGAAGCCTTTAGGCTCAAATCAAAAGTAGTTACACTTTTAAAGGTAATTCATTCTCTCATGTTCATTTGTATTATTTTGCTTATCCAACCCCCTAAACTCTTTTTATTTACTTCTTTTGTAACAACACCAGTATCTTCAATATACTAGGATGTTTTTCTAAGATTTATTTGAGCTACACTCTCACACAACTACATCAAATGGTTAAAGAACATACGGTTTCTGTGGATGGTGACATTCTGCCTCCCGAAACGATGATTGTTCAATACTCATTTAACACCTCCAAAGGTGGCCATTATGATGTAAATATTTTTATATATGATATATAATATGTTTATGTTTTCCATAAGCTTCTGTTTTTTTCATTTTGGGCATACCTTTATGGTTTCCATTATGGGTAAACACGATATCTTCATTTTAGGAAGTGCGGACTACCACCCCCTGAAAGTGATTTGATTCGTTAATACCATATGTGGGATGTTTAAAGGATAAAGTTAATGATATTATATATGTTATTATACTGTAATTATAATATAATCTTATATCATTATGATTCCATTCCATAAAATATGAAATAGAAATGGAAGTAGCATTCATGCGTACGTACGGCTTACCGTCTCCATGAACGGTGCATTTCATTTCTTACCTCTAAATGTGATGTAATATTATAAATACATGTATATGATGAATATATATGATATATATGTTATCCAAATCATTAATATCATTCTGGATATAACGAACCTATTACCAAATTAACAACATGTAAGTGTAAGAAGTCTATTTTTGACTTAAGAACCAAATACCGACAAAATGATCATTATTAACTTAAATGAATACATGATGTTCATAACATGGTATAAAAGGAATAATGAACTTGAAAAAGGTTCTTAAGCAAGTAGAGATTAACTCAAGTTTATTATTCAGGAGATTAAAGAACGGTCGGGTCAAGTCGGATACGAGGTATGGGACTTCGTCTCAATCTCCTTTCGTTGAGGCATATTTTATTTTATACACAACTTTATTTTATACGGTGTATAAACCCCTTTGACTTTTACGTTTATTCAAAAGGAATCTTTTTTATACGAAGCGTTTACTAAACGACAAAAAGGGAATGTTTTTGTCGTACGTAAGCGGTGACAACGACTTCTCCGCCGTCGTGACCGTTATTTGAGTTTCGGCTTCCTCTACAAGCCATACCTTCTTTTTAAAAGAAAAATAAATACCATGTTTTACTTTTCTTTTATTTTGGAATTGAAAATGGTTTTCACAATGTTTTTTGTGTTGTATTGATATCTTGTGATTGAAATGTGGAACTGTTATGTTTCCTTTATGCATGTTTTATGTGATATGATTATGTTATGGTTCTTGGGCATTATTATGAAGACGGGTGGTTCCGTGATAAACTAAGGGCGGGTGAGCCCGTTATAGCTCTCCAATGCATTGGGTAACGCGAAGGAGTGAAACGTTAAGGTTTCTCCGAAGAGATTTTAGGGAATATACTGTGATGGGTATTCCAAACGTAACCAAGAGGGTTACTCCCTACGTAAAAATGTTATGAATACCTCAAGTTACCTTTATGTCATATGATTTCTATGATTTATTCCTAATTTTATGAGGTATGTTAAAGTACCTATGTTTTATGGGTAAAGTATGATTTCATTCTTATGTATATATGAACCCATGTTTCCTTTCCATGTTTTTGTAACCCATACTGAGCTTTTTATGATCATCCCATGTTTTTTTGAAATGTTTTTCACAGGTCAAGGGAAAGGAACATGATATGATGATAGTGTCAAGGAAGTGTCAAGAAATAATCCATGTTTTATTTTAAATGTGTTTCCATTGATGGGAATTAAGAATACTATCTTTATGTAACCACTTTGTTTATATGTGGAATGTAATGCAAGTTTTATGATCTAATTCTCTAAAACTCTAAACCCGAAAAGATCCTTAATGTGTAATCTTGTAATAACTCAAGATTAAGTAAGGTTTAAGGCTGGGGCCTTATAGTTGGTATCAGAGGCCGGTTTAGATAACTTTAGGAGTTCGAATTCTATTAAATGATTACCCAAAAACTATTTTTTAAATGATATAGCATTTAAAGATTACCATGTTGCTTCATCTAAGACATGTTTGTTCAGAATGGTTTTCCGCAGAGGAAACAGGGAAGCAGTGCTAGGAAGGCATACAGAAGGAAATAACCATCCGAATCAGCATCCTGAGATGGTCGGAATTGGAACTGAACAGTTTGTTGCAGTAATGGCACAGTTTACTCAAGCGATAAATTGTGGTGGTATCCATGCACGAGATCATCCAGATCAACCGCAGAGGAACATGTCAGTGGTGGAACATTTCATGAGGCAACATCCACCATCATTCAGAGGATCATCTGACCCTGTGCTAGCTGAATGGTGGATTAAAGCACTGGAGAAGATTTTTGATGTCATGGGGTGTTCAGACAATCAAAAGGTTAGTCTTGCTATTTACTATTTGGAGGGTGAAGCAGATCAGTGGTGGTCTATGGTTAAAAATATCAGGGGCGCCGATGAGATTGATGCTCTTGACTGGGATGAATTCAAAGGTATGTTTCTTGAGAAGTATTTTCCTAAGGCTGTTCGAATTAGGATGGAAAAGCAATTCTTGGAATTGAGGCAAGATGAAGACTCAGTGGCTACCTATGAAGAAAGGTTCACTCGATTGGCAAGGTATGCTCCAAATTTTATCCGAGACCTTGACAGTAAAATCAATCGTTTTTTACTTAGGATTAAATCAAAAATATCGAAGGGCATTAGCTTCTCGTGAGTTTAAAAGTTATGAAAAGATTGTTTGATGTGCTGAGAAGGTGGAAATGGAGTTTTCCGATGACCATGTTTTCTATAACAACCAGCAGAAGAAGAGACCGAGGTGGCAGGAGAAAGGTAAGAATTCTTCACAAAATTCTGATGGTAAGAGAACTAAGTTTCCATTTTGTGATAAATGTGGCAAAAGACATGCTGGGGAATGTCTTCTGAATTCTGGAAAGTGCTACCGATGTGGTAAGATGGGACATATGGCTCGTGATTGCACTGAAAAGAATCAATGTGAAGGTAAGAACAATTTTTATTTACAATTAGTGAAATGTTATAAGTGCAATGAGATGGGTCACTATGAAAACGAGTGTCCGACAAAGAGCTTGAGTGATGGGAAGCAGTTAGACTACAAGCAAAAAGGGGTGGTGAAATCCTTTGCAACTACTTCTGCAGATGTCGGGCCATCAAATGAAGTTGTATCAGGTACTTTGATTGTTTTTTCAGATTATGCCAGTGTGTTGTTTGATTCGGGGTCTACACATTCTTTCATCTCTGAAACCTTTTCTAGTAAAATGGGAATACCATCTCAAGAAATGACTCCTGAACTTTTGGTAAAAACACCTGGGGGAAATGTTGAGGCAAAAAAGAATTTATTAGAATCTTTCTATCCTTATCTGTGGAAAGAACCTACTTGCAAACCTTATTGTTCTACCTCTAGTAGAGTTTGATGTTATCCTGGGTATGGATTGGCTCTCTATTTACCATGCTAAGATTGACTGTAGAGCTAAATAAGTTTCTTTTCAGAAATACTTTCAGTTTGTTTACAGGAATGAACCATTACTTTTGATAACATATCAAGAGGCCGAGAAAATTTTAAACGATGGAAATGAATGTTACCTTGAACACGTCATGGAAAATAAAGGAATTGTTCAGATTAATGATGTGCCAGTGGTAAATGAGTATCCTGATGTTTTTCCTGATGAGTTGCCTGGACTAATACCAGATCGGGAAGTTGAGTTTACTATTGACTTAGTTCCTGATGCTAAGCCAATTTCAAAACCTCGTTATCGAATGGCACAAATTGAACTTTTAGAGTTGAAGGAGCAATTGCAAGATTTATTAGAGAAAGGATTCATTAGACCTAGCACATCACCATGGGGTGATCCTGTTTTATTTGTTAAAAAGAAAGATGGTTCTATGAGACTTTGCATTGATTATAGATCCTTGAATAACATCACTATTATGAACAAATATCCTTTGCCTCATATCGATGATTTGTTTGATCAGATCCAGGGAGCTCAGTTTTTTTCAAAGATTGACCTGAGATCGGGGTACCATCAGCTGAAGGTAAAGGAGGCAGATATTCCAAAGACCGCATTCCGTACGAGATATGGCCATTATGAATTTGTAGTAATGCCTTTTGGGCTAACCAATGAACCTGTTTTATTCATGGACTTAATGAATAGAATTTTCCATGAGTTCTTGGATAAGTTTGTGGTGGTTTTCATTGATGATATTTTGGTGTTTTCTAAAAGTAAATAGGAGCATGAAACACATTTATGGGTTATCTTGCAAACCTTAAAAGAAAAGAAATTGTATGGGAAATTCAGCAAGTGTGAGTTTTGGTTGCAACAAATTTCTTTCCTTGGTCACATTGTTTCTAAAGATGGAATAACTGTTGATCCTGCAAAAACAAAAGTTGTGGAAGAATGGCCAAGACCCACAAATGTAACCAAGATTCGTAGCTTCCTTGGTTTGGCGGGCTATTACCGAAGGTTTGTTAGAAATTTTTCACGGTTATCTAGTCCAATGACTAAGCTAACTCGGAAGGGTGTTAAGTTTATCTGGACAAAAGAATGTGATGATTGTTTTCAGGAATTGAAAAGAAGATTGGTGAATGATCCAGTTTTGGCACTACCTTCCAGGAATGGTGAGTTTGTTATATACAGTGATGCTTCATTGAAATGACTTGGTTGCATCCTAATGCAGAATGATCAGGTAATTGCTTATGCTTCACGACAGTTGAAAACTCATGAGGTAAATTACCCTACACATGATTTGGAACTAGCTTCTGTTGTTTTTGCTTTATAAATTTGGAGGCATCATTTGTATGGAGTAAAGTGTGATATATATACCGATCACAAATGTTTAAAGTATATATTCACTCAGAAAGAGTTAAACATGAGACAAAGGAGATGGATTGAATTAATCAAGGATTATGATTGTACAATTCATTACCATCCGGGAAAAGAAAATATAGTTGCTGATGCTTTGAGTCGAAAAAGTAATGCTTCATTAACAATGTTGCGTTTAGAACATGATCCTTTGGTTAAGGATTTGATGAACTTTGGCATAGAAGTTGTTGGTGCAGGAAGTCCTTATGTTTTGTTTCAGGTATCAGTGAGATCATCTCTATCAGATAGAATCAAGCAAGCACAGAAGCAAGACAGTGAGTTGCAGAAAAAGGTAGAGCTGGTTCAGAAAGGTAAGTTGCATGAATTCAACATTGATAATGATTGTGTTTTGAGATTTGGGAAGAGATTGTGTTTGCCTTGTGATTCACAGTTGAAGAGAGATTTGTTATGTGAAGATCATAGTTCTTCATTTTCAGTTCATCCGGGCAGTACTAAGATGTATAGAGATCTGCGGGAGTATTACTGGTGGGATGGAATGAAAAGAGATATTGCTGATTTTACTGTGAAGTGTTTGACTTTTCAGCAGGTTAAAGCAGAGCGACAGTTACCGAAAGGGATGCTTCAGCCTTTACCGGTGCTAGAGTAGAAATGGGAGAATATATCCATGGACTTTGTTGTTGGATTACTGAAGACATCTTGAGGTAATAATGCAATCTGGGTTATTGTTGATCGCTTGACCAAATCTGCTCATTTCCTTGCTATACGAGATACTTTCTCTCTTGATCAACTTTCCCATTTGTATCTTAAAGAGATAGTTAGGTTACATGGAGTTCCTCTCTCCATTGTATCGGATCGTGATCCCAGGTTTACTTCTAACTTTTGGAAAGGCCTTCAGAAGTCGTTGGGTATTGAATTAAATTTTAGTACAGCTTTTCATCCTCAATCAGATGGGCAGTCAGAACGAACAATTCATACATTGGAGGATATGCTACGAGCTTGTTCTATGGATTATCAGGGAAGTTGGGACCAACATCTTTCATTGGTTGAGTTTTCATATAATAACAGTTTTCATTCTAGTATACAGATGGCACCATTTCAGGATTTATATGGGAAGCGGTGTCGAACTCCAGCATTCTGGGATGAAGTGGGTGAAAGGAAGTTAATGGGACCAGAATTGGTAGAAGAGATGGTAGAAAAAGTTCAGCTGATTCAGAAACACATGAGAACAGCTCAGATCAGGCAGAAGAGTTATGCAGATAACCGGAGGAAGGATCTATCTTTCGAGGTAGGTGATCATGTTTTTCTCAAGGTTTCTCCTTGGAAATGCGTGATGAGATTTGGTAAGAAAGAAAAGTTGAGTCCAAGGTTCATTGGACCATAAGAAATTCTGGAGAGAGTTGGATCAGATGCATACCGAGTGGCTTTACCTCCGAGTTTATCTCAGGTACACAATGTTTTTCACGTTTCGATGTTGAGAAAGTATATGCCAGATCCATCTCATGTTTTGAGCCCAGAGGTAGTTCAGCTAGAAGAGAACCTATCTTATGAGGAACAACCGGTCCAGATTCATGACCACAGGGAGAAAGTGTTACGGAATAAAGTGATTCACCAGGTAAAGGTTTTGTGGAAAAACCACATGATTGAAGAGGTAACATGGGAATCTAAAAATGCAATGAGGGATAAGTACCCCCATTTATTCGATTAGTAAATAAATTGTGGGGACGCAATTTTCTAAAGGGGGGAAGGATGTAACATCCCAAGTAAGTAATGAATAATAGATATTTTTATCTATGTCTATTAATGATTAAGATATTGTTTTGGAGGCTTAAAATGAAAATAAATCCAATCTTAAGCATGGAATACAATAATATTCTTAAAAGATTGTTTTACTGCCTTATGATGGAAACCCCTTTTTAAATCTATCTTTTGAAAATTTTATAAACTATTTTTGTCAAAATAAACTTATTCTTTATGAATGGGACATCAAAATTTACTTTGTGTGAATTTTTGGTATTTTTCTGACAATGTTTAATTTTTAATGAATAGTGAAAAATACTGCATTTTACATCAAAACTGCTTTTTAATCTAATTTATTTATATTATTAGATTATCTTTTGAATTGGTCTTACTATGTAATATGAATATATTTTTACCATTTAATCCAATGGTGGTCATTGGAATCAATTTCACTTTGAAATTGGACTTAAACTAGTGTCAATCTTTTGATACTTATTGTTTCATAAAAACACGTTATTTGCTCTGACAGTGGGAATTAATTATTAAATTAATTAATGTGACTCATCTGTTTTGAATTTTGTAAAATAGACTTCATTTTTGAATTTGTAATATCAAATATAGATTAGGGTGAATTTTTGGTAATTTTCTGAAAAACTTCAATTTTTGATTAATAGTGAAACCACTAAGTGGTACTTATAAAGACTGATTTTCTGTTTAAATGAAATTTTTCCATCATTGTGTTTTGAATTTCAAAAATCCGACATACATGGTTGTCATTAATATGTAAGATGTGGTTCAATGAGATTATAATAATTTTTTGGTGAATAGTAACTTATTAAGTTCTTAATCGCGATTAGTGGTAATTAGGGTAGTTTAAGGTATAAATAATGCTTTTAATAATATACAATGACCTAGAAACATGTCCCAACCTTATTGGTTGTGTCATGGCCGACCAAGACAAGACATGGGTCAACTTGGGGACCCCATGGATCCACTTTGGTTGGGAAATGACATAAATTACTTTTTATTTAATGTAAAGGTAAAAATGACACAAACATAATATGTTTTACGAAAACAATTTTTACATGGGGTTATAAAGATCAGATTTTTGATTATAAATAGTCATTGGAAAGATAAAAAGATTTCATACATCATATAAGTTTTTTTATAATTTTTAGACTTTAAATAAATTAAATTATTTATGACATCATGATGATGAAGCGATGACCACATTATTAAACGATTTAAATAAAATGGAATGATAATGAAAAATCTAAAACCAACACTTGGCCAAAACCAATTGGATGAGTGGATTTCGAACCCTTATCACCTTATCCACGAATTATATCAATGTGGGACCTTTTAAAACCGAAACACATTTTCAAATAAAGTAATATTTCTTTACTTTCCAAAAGTGCCCCTCCTCTCCTCTTATAAAAGAGCCCCCACCTCTACCTCATTTCACACACTCCTCAAGCCTTTGGCTCGGCCAACCCCTGCCCATTTACACCCTCCACATCCCTCTCCTCATCCTAGAGGATTCCCTTTGGGCAGAATCCTTTAAAAGGAATCCTTTAGGCTCAAATCAAAAGGAGTTACACTTTTAAAGGTAATTCATTCTCTCATGTTCATTTGTTTTATTTTGCTTCTCCAACCCCCTAAACTCTTTTTATTTATTTATTTTGTAACAAAACCAGTATCTTCAATATACTAGGATGTTGTTATAAGATTTATTTGAGCTACACTCTCACACAACTACATCAAATGGTTAACGAACATACGGTTTCCGTGGATGGTGAAATTCTGCCTCCCGAAACGATGATTGTTCAATACTCATTTAACACCTCCAAAGGTGGCCATTATGATGTAACTATTTTTACATATGATATATAATATTTTTATGTTTTTTTAAGCTTCTGTTTTTTTTATTTTGGGCATATCTTTATGGTATCCATTATGGGTAAACACGATATCTTCATTTTAGGAAGTGCGGACTACAGCCCCCTGAAAGTGATTTGATTCGTTAATACCATATGTGGGATGTTTAAAGGATAAAGTTAATGATATTATATATGTTATTATACTGGAATTATAATATACTCTTATATCATTATGATTCCATTCCAGACAATATGAAATAGAAATGGAAGTAGCGTTCATGCGTACGTACGGCTTACCGTCTCCATGAACGGTGCATTTCATTTCTTACCTCTAAATGTGATGTAATATTATAAATACATGTATATGATGAATATATATGATATATATGTTATCCAAATCATTAATATCATTCTGGATATAACGAACCTATGACCAAATTAACAACATGTAAGTGTAAGAAGTCTATTTTTGACTTAAGAACCAAATACTGACAAAATGATCATTATTAACTTAAATGAATACATGATGTTCATAACATGGTATAAAAGGAATAATGAACATGAAAAAGGTTCTTAAGAAAGTAGATATTAACTCAAGTTTATTATTCAAGAGATTAAAGAATGGTCGGGTCAAGTCGGATATGAGGTATGGGACTTCGTCTCAATCTCCTTTCGTTGAGGCATATTTTATTTTATACACAACTTTCTTTTATACGGTGTATAAACCCCTTTGACTTTTACGTTTATTCAAAAGGAATATTTTTTATACGAAGGGTTTACTAAATGATAAAAAGGGAATGTTTTTGTCGTACGTATGCAGCGACAACGACTTCTCCACCGTCGTGACCGTTATTTGAGTTTCGACTTCCTCTACAAGCCATACCTTCTTTTTAAAAGAAAAATAAATACCATGTTTTACTTTTCATTTATTTTGGTATTGAAAATGGTTTTCACAATGTTTTTTGTATTGTATTGATATCTTGTGATTGAAATGTGGAAATGTTATGTTTCCTTTATGCATGTTTTATGTGATATGATTATGTTATGGTTCTTGGGCATTATTATGAAGACGGGTGGTTCCGTGATAATCTAAGGGTGGGTGAGCCCGTTATAGCTCTCCAATACATTGGGTAACGCGAAGGAGTGAAACGTTAAGGTTTTTCCGAAGATATTTTAGGGAATATACTGTGATGGCTATTCCAAACGTAACCAAGAGGGTTACTCCCTACGTAAGAATGTTATAAATGTCTCAAGTTACCATTATGTCATATGATTTCTATGATTTATTCATGATTTTATGAGGTATGTTAAAGTTCCTATGTTTTATGGGTAAAGTATGATTTCATTCTTATGTATATATGAACTCATTTTTCCTTTCCATGTTTTTGTAACCCATACTGAGCTTTTTATGCTCATCCAAAGTTTTTTTTGAAATGTTTTTCACAGGTCAAGGGAAAGGTACATGATATGATGATAGTGTCAAGGAAGTGTCAAGAAATAATCCAAGTTTTATTTTAAATGTGTTTCCATTGATGGGAATGAAGAATACTATCTTTATGTAACCACTTTGTTTATATGTGGAATGTAATGCAAGTTTTATGATCTAATTCTCTAAAACTCTAAACCCGAAAAGATCCTCAATGTGTAATCTTGTAATAACTCAAGATTAAGTAAGGTTTAAGGCTGGGGCCTTATAAGGATACCACACATCACTATTTTCTTCATAGATATAGGTTTGAAATTAGTGGTGCACGGTTTTTCAAATCGTGTAACAAAACAATGAGAAAATTGATAACATCACAAATTTATAAATTAAATTAATATCCATATTATGGTTTAATACCCCGACCCTCAATTAACACCTCATTTGACCACCTCTACCCCTGTCCTGGCTCCCACTCCTCCTCGTCTCTTCCATATTTTTATTTTGGGTGAATTTTTTTGGAATCTTCAATAATCCATCAGGTATGTCCCTCCACATTTCTCTTTATCACGATTTATGGCATCTTCTCTCATTATTATTATGTTCTCACATTTACAATGGTTAAATTAACAAATTTTGGGTTTAATATCTTTTCATTGGGTTTAATATTTGTATTTTTGGTGCGTTGATTCATCATTAGGGCCCAATATTGGTGTGACATGTGGTATCCAACCAGTTCTATGTGATTTCAATATAGAGGTAATATATTACATGAATTGAATTGAATAAATGATTTTATTAAGCATTATATGGTTACCAAATGGCTTCCATTTATTATTTGGTTTGTGAAGAGGTGTTTTCTAGGGTTGTTGGTTTTTTTTTCAAGTATTAATGGTGATTTCCCCTTTATAACTACTTCTTATCATGAAATGATTGAATTATTGAAGTTGTGATTATTCAAAATCTAATTACACTTTATATTTGAATTGTAATAAATATCATGCGAAACAAGGGTATCTAGGTAGGTAGACAAGATTTAGTATTCTAGGGTAGATGGTAGGGTCGAGGACTAAACTCCCTCGCATGATTATGTTACATGACTAACTAAAAATATATAATGGGAAAATTGGTTGTGTTGATTAGGATATGGACCTTCTTGGCCAGGATTTCATCACTATGAGTATGAGGATCCTAAGGCCCCACAAACCCCTATTATATAGGTATTTCCCATTGTTCTCACATAGTTTTTAATATTTTATATTTTTATCCTAATCATTACCACTTTTGAGAAAATGAATGTTTTTAATTAAACTGTATTATTCCTTATTTCTAAATTTTTTCGTGTAAATTTGGTCATTTAATGTCATTAAATAGAATCTTTTGGAATGATAATATGGGGCGATTTTTCTCACAACCAATATTGAGCATTAGGTGTATGTAGACCTTGTTCTGTCTACCTTGGATAATGGAAAGGATTTTGTGGTGTAAATGGTGGTTCCTTGTGCTAGATACCACATTTGGTAACGTGTTGGTGGTTGTGGAATAGTGTGTTGACCCAAATTATCCATGGATATTCTAATCATATATTTATTCCCCCATCCATTTTTGATATATTTAATTCCAATTCAACTTGTTAAATGTGTAACTCTCTTTAATTTCATTATTCCCCTTTTTATGGTGGCATGGATTAGATATTTATTTAGTTGTATGAAATAAATGTTTGATGTTCGTTAATTATTTCATAGGATAAACTATTCTAAAAGGAGTTAAAAAATTCCAAGGAATCTATTCCCAGCCCTAGGAATCAGGAATATATATTAGGCCATTCCACAAGCCAGTTCATGTGTCGATTTGGATGAAAAAATGGTCTGGTTTGTGAAACAATTGTATCAGAGACATGTTTTTTCATTTCCCTATATCAGATTATTTGGGAGAGACTAGATAAATCATATCTAAGACTATCAGGGATTTATGTTCTAGTTGTGAGGGGTGTGTCTGACCAAAACACCATGTCATAATCCATGGTTTACAATGGGCTTTTTTGGATTTGGTCTGACTCCACCATTAGATGTGATGCATAGGTTGTTGACTGTGTATGGAAAACGAAATACCATGGAGTGGATTAATTTTTGTGTGTGCTTGTTGTGGTTTAATTGCAATTTATGTGGATATTTAAATCATGTTATTTTTTAATTCTATTTTGGGTGATGTATTAGTGGTTTCATTGTGTTTTTAATTGAATTAGAATCATGTCTCCCTGGAGACCTCCCATGCAACTATAAGAAGAAGCTAAGTGAATTATCTCTCATCAGTGGATAATATAATAGTACAAGTAGTGGTTTGGGATGTCCAAGATTTGGATCAAGGAGTGGTATATAGTCCTTCATAGGGTATAAAAAATTAACTAAGTACTGAAAATCATAAATCCCATGAGTTCCTCAGGAATAAAACCCTATATTATGTGGTAACACAAACCCCTAGGAAGTTGAATAGTATGTCGAAAATATTGACAGGATCTTCAGGTTTCTAGATGCTCCAAATTTTTCCTAGATGAAATGTACTTTATAAAATTCATAATGAGCGGTCATATGTGGTAGGACTCAGTGTATTAGGCAGGAAAACATGATTATATAGGGACAAAATGATTTTAAGGATGATTTTAAAGAGAAAAATATCTCTAAGACCATAGCCCTTGAAAAGACCAAATTGATTATAGATCTCTAACAAGGGGATCTAACAGTTTTGGAATATGCTAACTATTTGTCATAATTGGTCCATTTCCCACCCAATGTGTTTTTAAATGAGCAGCTAAGGGATCAAGGGATTTAAATGAGTTTGCATCCAGATATCCAATCCCAAGTCTTCTTATTAAAAATGAATACATATACTGAGGTGGTTAATCAATCCTTGGTGGTGTAGACATATCTGAAATGTATGTCTTGTTTCTCTAGGTTAACCCTATATTTTCCCAAAGAGGTAATTGCATGAATGATAGGAAAAAGAAGAATGATGATCAGGAGAATACGTGAGGAAGTTCATCTAGCTACCCATCTAGATCACCTTTGTCCAAAACAACTTGTGGTGGGGTAGTTGTGTGCTACCAGTGTGGAAGATTTAGGAACGTTCAGTAATCATGTCTATTTACACCTAGACCCTTCCAACATTGGGGGTTATTGGGTCAATTTTATAGGTTCTGTATGAATGTTTTGCTAACTCAGAGTTTTGAGGGATCCTTAGTGTACAGGGAAATAATAACTCAGTCCAAGGCGTTAATGGTTATGGGTTCTTGGTCTTTTGGGTGTGGTGACAAGGTTGGATATTCTAATGGAATGATTATTCTCAAGGTAGAGCCAAAATTCATCAAATTACATAAGGAATTGGTGAAAAAAAGAACCTTCATCTTATAGATTAGGCACCAGTGGAATCAAAAATAAGGTCATATTATATTTTAAGGTACTATTATTATTACATCATCCATAATTGTTGATTAATGTGATACATTTTATTGTAATTATTCTATTTATTCTCATATTGGGTAACTTTTGAAATTTCCAATCGATGTTATCCTTCATTCCATAGAGTGTGATAAACCTCATGGAAATAAGATGGAGCATTGTTTCAGATGTCTATATTGTGCTCTCTCATTATCAGTGGTCAAATTGGAAAATGAAATATTGGTATTAGAAAAGGATCTATTTAAGGTGATCATGGGTATAAAGTGAACGGTATATTTATAGGAACATAACGATTGTTATCCTCGATGAGTATCTTTTATATCACCAGATGGGGGTATTTATATCATCCAAGGGTAATGGGATCTCCTGATAGAGTGGAAATATCAAAATTATGTAGAATCAATTTCTCGTTCTCTTGCATTGTTCTAGATGATAATGGTAGAGGTTTGGATAATAGGTTTCCTCTAATATTATGTGAGTATCAATAGTTATTTCCAACAGATTTTCTGGTCTACCTTCGATGCAGGATTTTGATATTACCAGTGATCTCTCACAAGAAACAATGATAATATCTCAATACTCATATCATATATCCCAATCATGTATAGGGAGCTAAATATACAAATTGATGGTATGGAATCCAAAGGAATCATTTTCTAGAGAATATCCCATTTGTCCACCACAATTCTTTTTGCAAAAAATGATGATGGACCCCTACTATTGTGTATCAATCACTAGTATCTGAATAGGTTCACATTAAAAAATACATTACCCTTCTATTTTATTGTTTACCTATTGATCATATATTAGGTGAATGTTTTTTTTCAACAATTTACCTTCAATATGGGTATCATCATTTCTATTTTATATAGGAATAAATTCATTAGACAACAATATAATGATGGGAAGACCACTTTGATTGCTTTTTATGCCATTATGGTAGATAAATAATTTGCTGTTTTTTATGTATATTTTGAATTGGGTATTAAATTTGTACCACAACTACTTTCTTGTGGTATTTATTGATGAGATCCTAGTATACTATAGGATAGATTAAGAGAATGATCATCACTTGAGGATCATTGTAGGGATAATTCAAGGCCACCATCTCTATGCCAAGACCTCCGAATTCACTTTTTGGAAAATGAAGTCATGTTTCATTTTCACAAAATATCAAAATGTCAGTTTTCAGTAGACCATGAGAAAATCATAATAATGATTTCATAGTGGAATTTAATGAATTTATTTGAGATCTGGATATTTTTTTGGCATTGAAGGATTTTGAGGAATGTTTATCAAATATTTCTCTCAGTTATCTTTTCCCATTACCATGATCACCTAAAAAGGGGTAACATTTGAATGGATCTCATAATGTCATTAATATTTTGTGTTGATTATGAAATTAATGACCACTTCCCCTTTTTTGATCTTACAAGAATTTGAAATGGGATACATGTTCTACTATGATTATTTATGTATGATTATTGGGAGTGTGTTGATGTAAGATGATAATTTTATGGAATATGGATCTTCCTTGCTCTGACTACATAAAAGAAACTTTCTAACCCATAAACTAGAAGTAGTTTCAGGGATTCATTTTTTAAAAACATGGAAATAAAATCTCCTGGGGAAGGATTTTTAGTTTCCCTGTAGCATAATATTTTTTAATAATTTTTCTCCAAAATTTATCTAAATCTAAGGAAAGAGTAATGGGTTGAGTCCCTTCAAGGGTTTGACATAGATATTTTGTACAACATAGGGAATTCTAACATGGTGGTAAACATCAATGGTAGGAGGATAACAGTGAATGAAATAATAAAATCCAGTGATGAGTGGAATTGAATGGGGATTTTTCCTTAGATTAACATGGGAACCAATGAGCATAGTGGATGAATGTTTAGGAGAGAGTTTAGTCGATTACCTCTCTTTTAGATATTATTTAGTAAGATCATATAAAGTTGAATTGTTCTAACATTATATCTATTTTTTAAATGGTGGGGTGTACCCAGTGGGTAGTCATTATATTTAAAGAGAAACATTTTTTTCAAAGGGTGTTTCATGGTGTAATTTTCTTTATAAAAGTTTATTTTTTTTGATAGAAATCAATAATAGTGGTTTATTCATCCTATAACCACCATGAGTTTTTATGATGTGTGACACCGATTCAGATTTCACATAATTAGGTGCATTATAACTGACATTGTATCGATATTCTATAGTTGATAATAAATTAATTTTTTTACATTGAAGGCCATTGGGTTTACATTAGACACTCCTCATTCCTACCTGAATATAGAATGATGTTTCCATGGAAATTATCATTGGGTTTCATTATACACCATGTGGAATGAATTCGATTTGGGTGGTTATTGACCATCGGACCAATTCATCACATTTTTTCCAATCAAAGATTCGACCAAGGTGGATGAGTTGGGCTAGTTTTATTTTCACTAAATTTTGAGTCTTGATGGTGTTCTATTAGATTTAATTTCGTAAAGGTACCCCTACATTTCATTTAATTTTTTGGGAGTCCTTTATAAGTCAATGTTATCTCAAATCAAACATGGTATGGCATATCATCCTTAAACAGATGGTCAGACTGACTTAGAAAATAATATTTTGGAATATATTCACATTGTATGAATTCATGGTTCTGGATTCTCATGGGATAACCGTCATGGATTTGGAGAATTATCATATAATAATAATTACCAATCGTCAATTTAAATGGATCCCATTATGATGATTTATGGTCTACCATGCCATTTGCCTATTTTATGGCCATAAAAAAGCGAGAATTTTTTTAGGACCTAGCCTTGTGTATGAGATTTCTGATAAAGGTTAATTGATCATGATGTTGTTTTTGATATATTAGACCTCCTACATGTATTATAAAAATACATGGAACCATGCCATAAAATACATAGTAGATAGTAAGGTGTTTTAAAAGGTTACACTTATCCTGGGTCATATTCATCTTGGAATGCAGTTGAAGCTTATGCCAAGTTATGTTAGACTTTCTGGATTTCTAAAATATTTTACTACAAATCGTTTTTTTCTTTATATAATAGCCGGATTGGGGGTGTCTGGTGCCCAACCAACAACGCCAAATAAAATTAAAACAATAAGGACAACTGATCCACATAGAGTTATACATCATAATAACAGTAGTCATTGCCACATCCCATACTGGATTTCTCTTCCCTACTGGTCGATTCCCACTCCAGGCTTCTCCATCAACTCACACATTGAACATGATTCCTAAGTTGTTCCAGGGAAGCCATGTCTGTTGATGTCTTCCTAGTCCCGCTTCCCTTCTTGACTGCACGAACCACCTGATTATTCTTTTTTGATGCATAAATGGTCCGCATTAGTTGTGGGATATAGGAATAATCATTCTTTGATATCCTTGTTGAAGTTCCATCCAATAGTCCTTCACATGCATTTTCTATCTGAATCCCATTTTGAAAAATGTCACTGAAAGAACGACCAACTGGAACACTCAATATCTCCATACCCTTCTTATAGTTCTCCAATCCCACCCCTAGATGTTCAACATTACTTCACCACCTTTGATCTGGCATTCTATTCTCACTCAATGGAAGATGCTCATCTTCTATAGGAATATTCTCCACAACCGTGATATGTGCCTCTGTCCCTAAACCTCAATCCTGGGAATTTCTTGGCCTCTGGTCTGCACCATCCACCAAAGAGCCTATCCTATCCCTACTATGGATGATTTTCATGTTCAGGACAACAGGATCGTGCCCCAAGTCTTCCACTGGTTGACCCTCCACAAGCTCCCTACCCTTCCTAGACTGTTCAATTCCCAAGTCATCAGCCTGCATATTTCTAAAAGATTTGGAATGGTGGAATTCCATTTAACTATAACATCCTATTTAACGTTTATCAATGATTTTTTCAATGTCATTCAACTAAATAAGTATAACCTGGACCCATCCCACATGCTTAAATGATATGATCTAGAGCTAGAATATAATAATTCTATGTTCATGAAACTTGTGTAGATTGTGGATTTATAAGATAAATTGCCTCTAGGGAAGTCCATACACTTGGTTTTGGTCCTTTGGTAGTATAAAGATGATGATAATGTGACATGGTAATGGATATCATGGGTGAGGGAGTAGTACCCTCATTTATTCATTGATCGTACGCCAGTTTAACTTACTCAGGGTGGATAGTTTTCATTGTGGAGGGAATTGTCACATCCATGTTGGACATTGATGTATATTCCTCTTTAATTTTTGGTTTTACCATTATTTTATATATTTATTGGTATTTTTTATAGAACAATGGTGTTTTTCTAGCCGGATAGAAGAAGGTTCATAGTTGGAGTGGATCCAGCGATGACTAAGGCAATACTTGCTTGTGAGCCACCCAGGAGTGTGACAGAGGTACGAAGTTTCATGGGCTTGTCTGGGTACTACCGAAGATTTGTTCTAGACTTCTCCACAGTTGCAGTGCCACTATCATCCTTGAAGAATAAGGGGAAACCCTTCGTATGGTCGGATAGGTGCCAGTAGATCTTTCAGGAGATGAGGAATTGGTTGACTAGTGCCCCCTTCTTGAGGCTTCCAAAGGAATGAGTAGGGTATGTAGTTTATTGTGACACATCAGGGACCAGACTAGTGTGTGTATTGATGCATGAGAGGGCAGTGATCGTGTATGGTTCATTGTAGTTGATTCAAAATGAATAGAACTACGCTACCCATGACACGGAGATAGAAACAGTGGTCTTCGACTTGAAGATGTGGCGGCACTATCTGATTGGTGAGCGTTTTACATTATACTCTGATCAACAGAGTCTCAGGTTTGTCTTCTCTCAAGAGTACCTGAACCTAAGACAATGATGATGGCTTTAGTTCCTAAAATACTTTGACTTCGAGATAGTCTGTACTCCTTGTAAGGGGAATGTAGTAGCATATGCAATCAGCAGAAGATCAGCCATCTAGCTGCTAGGAGAGGCGACATAGCAGCTTGCCGTGTTGCAGATATCTTTTGTGGAAATGGATGGAGAATCCTATATATAGGCTCTTATAGTCATTCCCCCACTTATACGTCAAGTCAGGGAGGTGCATCTTGGGGACACTGACTGCGAGACGCGACGTGCTCAGATATCCACAGGGAATGCACCTGATGGATTTTTTGAAGATGTGGAGCACATCATCCTCTTCAGAGGGCATACCATGGTACCGGTTTCACTTAAGGAGGAGGTGTTTAGGGAGCTTCAAACATTCCCTTTAGTGGTAAATCCAGAAGTGGCGAAGATGTACCAGGACCTTCGACGCCAGCATTGGTGGCCATCTATGGGAAAGGAGGTAGTATAGTTTGTCTCACGGTGCCTCACTTGTCAACAAGTGAAGGCATAACACCATGTACCAACATACATGGTTCTTCCCTTAGAGGTCCGAGAGTGGATGTGGGACAGGATATCCATGGATTTCATATTTAACATTATATATATTATTTAAATGTAATAAATGTAATAAAACCAAAAATAAAAAATCAAAACATATAATAAAAAAAAGCAATTGTAGACCAAAGGATGACTTTAATATGGAATTGTTAATAAATGGGTAATAAAATGTCATAATTAAAATATATATTGAATGATATATATAATTATGGTTATTAAATATATGTATGTTAAACATTTATTTATTACACATGGGGTTCTATCATGTAGAAAAGAATTAAAAACTTATAGTAAGGGATTTATAATCATTATTTTTCATTCGTGAGACATGTAACTGATTAACAATTAATTTATTTTATATAATATATATAATTTCAATGAATATATGTTATTAGTTTTCTTATTAATGTTATTGGCATATATCTTTTATTGGGTTTATCGTTTAAAGTATACATATGTGTGAACATATTTTTATCTCAATTTTTTTTCTTTGAGACATATGTTATTTTATGCGCATATCATCTTTTATGAGGTGTATATAGATACCAATCGACATGTATGATAATGGATTTATTTATTATCATGGTATTTTATGTTTCATTTAATTTTATTTTTTCATCGGTCTTATGATTCAATTTTACAAAAGTGGAATGGTTTTTAGGATACATTTTTATTATTTATCAAGATAGTTTATAGTTTTCATATGATAATGAAATATTATGACGCATCTATAAAAAAACTCAGGAATTTTTTTATAATATGGTTTTATTTTTAGAATACATTTTCCCTTCATTTTTATCTCATAGATGATTAATTATACCAAAATAATATTTATGAAAATTCATCTTTATTTCTCTCATCTGTCGAAAACCATTTTTCCACATAATTTTTTTCTACAAATGTTTTCAAAAATGTTTTTAAAATTATTCAAATGATTTATTATGTACAATTTTACCCATGTCTTACTCGTTACAAAAAAATAATTTAATATTTATGTTCTTTTAAAAAAATTAACATCACTGTTTTACTAAAAATGTGAATCGAAACTTTGTTTTAACTTGTAAAACATGAATTATATTTTTATATATCATGTATAGATAATTAATTTAATGATTCATTAAAATATTGAATTTATATTTTAAAATATAATTATTTCCATAATATTTGATGATTTTTTTATAAATGTTATTTTTAAAATGGAAATATTATTTTCCTAAACTAATATTTGAAAAGATTTTTACAGATTCCTTCATTAGATTCTAATGATGGGTTTAAAAAAAATTATTTGGTAAAATATTTTATGTTTAAATTTTTTTTTTCAATGAGGAAAGATTATATTCCTAAAGAAATTTTCCATGTGCTCTTTAAAAATCATTTTACATCTAATATGAATTCCTTTGATGTTAATTATACTTTTCGGGGGATACTATTGAATGGTACCATACAAATTCTTTCAATGTATGGTTACCGTTTATTTTTTGGAAGTGTTTATGAAACCCATTTTTTTATCCATGGGTTATATTATGGTGTATTAATGAAATGTTAAGGAAACTCACATTCATTACATGGTTTATAATTTTTTATATGATTAATGTTTTATGATATTAATGAATATATACGTATTTATTCCATTATGAGATGGGTGTGACCTATATCTCTCCAAAATCCATTAGGAAAGGCCAATATAACTTATCAAATAACAATGGGAAACAAGTCTATTTTCATAATACAAAATGGGTAATAGGTGAATCTAGATAAATTATAGGAAATAGTTGTGTCATAATCCATAAGGTTAAATAGGTGATCAATCCTTATACATTGTGGTAAAAAGAGGTATCCTAATCCAAAATGGGAAAGAGTTTACATGTTCCAATCCATAATGTTGATAGTCTTGATACTTAACCTTGACATAAGATTTTTTTGTATAATTAAGATGGTTACACACATTTATTAAATTATATCCTGGTTCAAAATTGATCTATGATGATTTATATATTTTATGGCCGATTTTGTAAAAATACTAATGTTTTATTCCAGTAATAATGATTATAATATATAACAGGTTGGGTATGAACATCATATGTTATATTCAGGATCACATTCCCTAATTCATCTCTTATGATTTCAATTAACAATATATTGATATCTATTATGTTTCCCTTAATGATAATATAATCTCACCCATTATAATGATTCCTTCCCTAGGTTATAAAGAATGGTTTTTGTAGGATATTCCTCATATGAGTACTATGTGAGAATATATTTGTGGGAGATGTTGAAGATCTATCATGAAATTAGAATATTTTATTTATAGTCTCCAAATAAACAATATTATTATTGTCCTTGAATATTTATTTATAAAATGGATTAAATATTAATATATGAATTGATATATTTATAAATTTAAATCATGGGTTATTATAGTGAATCCTTCTAATAAGTCATTGGGTGTAAACATAAATAGGTTCTCTAAAGAAGAGGTAAAATTATTATACTATTGTTTTTTGTTTTTTCAATTCCACATATTTAAAATATTATCCATATATTATAATATAATAATACCAGTATCTCCCATATAATGTGGATTTATTATGTTAATTTCATAAAATATATCCACCTCCTCTTATATAAATTAGAAAATGAAACTATCGATCGTGTGTATGAAATTCAACCACCTCATGAACCGATGTAATTTATTTTCAAACACAAATTATCATTGGTGGATATAATTAATGATTTAAAGTATGTATATGAATTATAATTATTGAATTATTTTATCACATATACCCTCTTACAATCCATTTTTGGGTGTAAGATAGCATCACTCGTGCTTACGGTAGACTACTGCCTCAAAAAGGGATTGGATTATTTTTCACTTATGATTTATATTAAAGGTAATAAGAATGGATTTAATGAATATATGTGATATATATGACATAATATTGACACTATCATTACAATATATTATTTTCCTTTATTTGGTTTCATTAATCGATAAAATTGATCATCGTTCATGTGTACATACAACCTACTATCTCTAAAAAAAGTGTATTTCATTTTGTATATCTATCTTTTATGGATTAATCTAAATAAATATATAATAAAAATATATATTATACATATATCATGTTAAAAATTATTGATATTATAGAACCATGATCAATGAATGATGCCCAAAAATAAAAAATCAAAATATTTTAGAAACATAGAGAAATCACCAATCGAAACATGATTTTAACAAATAATTGTTAATAAATGGGTAATAAAAGATCGTAATAAAATAATATATGGTGTTGTATATATAATTATGGTTTTTTAATATATTTATAATTAAACTATTTTTATTATATAGGATGTATGAATGTGTATGATGGAATTCAATACTTAATATAAGGGATTTTGTCTCAAATTATCTTCTTTAAGAAATATGTAATGTTATGGACCCATCTTATTTTATCCAACATATATATATATCCCCTATTAAAATTTATATACTTATTTTATATGTTATAATAATATATAATGTTTTATTTAAAAATTTTCTTTTCATGTTTCATACAAATCAAAAGACAGAAAATCATTTAAGGGATTTATGGTCTCTATTTTATTTCTAGGAGACTTATACCAAATTCACCACTTTTTTTTTCTATAATGTATATACATCCCCATAGACTTGTAACAAATTCACCTCATGTTTATTTTGTATACCAATTTTGTATAAGTCTTGTGTTACAATCTCAAATTTATCAATATTATTTATGAATAAGAATCCCATTATAAAATATTATGACTAAAATATCAAAAAATACTGATATTTATTATCCTATATTTATTTCATTAAAATACATTTGTTACATTCAACTAAATAAATTTATGTACTCATGATTTCAGCAAAATGTTTCTAAGAAAAAATGGGAATAATTTATTTATTCGGTTCAAAACATTTTTTCTTCTATGTCCATGTTTTCTAAAAATGTTTTATATAATTTTTTTATATTTAGAAATTAATATCTAAAAACATTTTTTACATGTTTTACTTTTTACAAATTATTTTTAAATGAATATTTTTTTAAATTTAAAAATAAGGCCCTTTTGGATTTTACCAAATATGTGAAGGAAATCATTTTATTACTGTGTATAGCTTGAACATAATTTCAATCCTTGATAAAAAATAAATTGTTTATATGTTATATTATATGTTAAAAAAATTATTTTCAGAGAATACAAATTCACAATGATTGGGAACATTTAGTTTTAAAAAGAATATTATCAATTTGAAATAGTTATTTTACTCAAATATATTCCATGTGATTTTTCAAAATCATTTTACATATATGGTGAAATAATTTATTGTTACATAAAAATTAATATGAATATTATAAATTTATACATTCCTTATTCTTTCTTTATGTGATTTATATTTACGATGAAAATAGGTTTACAAAACGCATTCCTTTTTCATGGGTTTTACTGTAATGAAATGTTCTTCGAACCTAATTCTTTTCCATAGATTAGGAAATGATTATTTATTTTTTATTATTCGGTGAATAAATGTATTTATTATATGATGGTAGGAACCTATATCTCACACAAATTCATTGGGTTTTATGGAAAACCTATTATTTAATTATTCTATGTTGAAACCTATTATTATTTTCTCAATGTTATGAATGGACTAGCTTTCATGTCTATAATATTACGCATCGTATTGTTTTTCATGTACATATGATTAACTATGGGCCTTGTTTTCATTTCAAAATATTAATAACAGTCATAGTTAAATGTCAATAAGTTTATTTTAGGGCCTTATTTCATGAGCTTAACTTAATGAGTGAATATGTTTCTATTTACACATGTTCGCAATGTTATATGATTATGTTCATGCCATAAATATAAATCATACACCAATGGTATTCCCTTATGGATTATGTAAATTTATTCCTTTATTATTTATTTCTTATAAACTACCTTGAATTATTCCATGACCCAAGTATATGATCTAGGATTTATAGGGTATGGTTTTCAAATGTTATAATCATGTTTTCATACCATTAGGCTCATGTTATTCTTATGTGATCATTAGTATATCACTTATTTACCATTACTAAGCATATAATCTCATCATTTATTATGTTATCCTTCTCATTTTATGAATAATTTTTTTATTAATAATAATTATAAGAAGGGTTCTATACAAGAATAAATTATTTGGAGTATATTTATTTCACATATGTACTAGTTTAATATGATTGAAAGTATATAAAGGAAATGGAACTAATTGATTATTTCATGGTTTGTTATGTTATATAATTAATATTTTTATATTAATGTATAATATTTTTATATGAATATTTTGGTTCATAGAAATATTGTATCAATTACATAATCAAGGAAATTTTATGATTTTAGTTTTATATAATTACGAAAAACCCTTATATAGCATACCCTTATTTCTAAGTTATCATTTTCCTACGTACATGTATCATTTATTATTTCGTAATAAGACTTCTAAATCTCCCATAAAATTCTCTACAAAGTAAACTTTTCAAGATAAAATTAATTTTACATCATTCCTCAGAAACAATGGAAAAGGGAACATAAAAATGGTGAAATCAAATCCTTAGTAATCATAAACATAATAATTAACAATTAAATGTAATCAGTGAAGATATTATAATGATAAGAGTATAATGAAATAATCAATGTTCAGGAGAATAACACAATGGAATTCATACCCATCGATACATTGATCATTAATCATGAACCGTATAATACATCATTTATAAAATCTATACTCATGAGAATTAGTAATCACAAGCCATGTGTTGCCATTATTTCTAAAACTAATCATTAATAATCGATAATAATAATAAATAAAATGTGTTTATATCATATAATATTATCATCATAGAACATTTACAGATGCCTTAAAAATTTTAATAACCATATGATGGAATTCTAATTTAATTAAAAAATGCATATGAGGGCTATCAGACACCCAACATCCCATGGTATATAATTGAACCACCCAGAAATTGATTATAAAGAAACCACCCATCTAGGATTTTCAATTCAACAACCTAAAATCATAATGATATTAATAAACCATGACATGAATAATGTATATATATCAATCATATAATCATAAATCCCATATAAACATCCCTTATTCCTTTAACAACATGATTAACTCATATAAATGAAATGGGTTACCTAAAAATATAATTAAAATAATGATAATAATTCAAGTTAAATAATATGGATTATATCCTTACAAAATATCACATTAGATAAGAAGTGAAATTAATGGTTTGGGTGTTGATGGATTGAAATTAAATTAAAATATTATGAAAAACATACTTGAGGAAAATATCATTTTCACTATGAAAATAAATTTTTAAAACTAAAAATTCATTAAATATTATGAATATAATCTTCATTGAAAATAAGTTTGAAAAAAAAATTAATGAAATATTCAATGAAAATAATGACCGTGAATTTGGGAAATCACATTAATATTGTAAACATTAAAAAATATTCTTTTAATAAAATTAAAATGGATATAAAAAGTGAACCATTTGGAAAACTTTTCTTAATTTCATTTTAATTTCTTTTTAAATAAATGTAAAATATCATTTAAAATAGATTTAGAAATTAATTTATGTTTAGAAATGAATATTATTGAAATAATTTTAGAAAATATTGATTGGTAAGAGTAAGATTACAATTATAAAATAAGATAAAAGATCAATATCAGGTACAAGAAACATTGTTGATGTCTCATTAATCAATAAGTGGTGAAGTGGAAATTAAACATGTAAAATAATTTAATGAAAATATTATAATAAAATATATGTTGTTCATGAAATTAAAATAATATGATTTCCCCAAAAAGGACCATCAATATAAACAACCTCAAAAAAATGAGAATGTATAATCAAGCATATACCTCATTCACAACATTCTAATAAAAACTAATTACAGGAAAGTGTATGATATGGATATGTAAATAATAATTAATTAATGGGGAAGTATTAAACATATACAATGAAATTAATGTTCCTAACATGAATGATGTCTCATGAAAATAATTTTGTGACAAAGAAAACACATTCAATGATCATACATTTAGAAGTGATAATTAGACCATGAAGTGATTCTTCGAAAATTTTTAAATCCATAAAAAACAAGTGGAAATAATATTTAAAAATATTTATAGATCCATTCAAACATAATCATGTCATAAAAAATATGATGATGTTGAACTATGAAACATCAATGGAAATTCGGTTAAAACACCTGACCACATATTGAAATTAAAAAAATGTCTCCATGAAAAAATACAAATTAATTTTAACATAAAATTACATAAAATATTAATTTTTCATGATATAAAATTTAAATGTGTAATTATACAAATAATATAAAAAATTTGGTGCATAACAATAAAATATTCCTCAATGATGGTAAATTGGGATGAAATCCTTTACATCAAGTACATACCTTCCTTGTATTTGCTTTAAGTCCAATATAAGAAACTCATATCAACTATTTGATTTATTAATAAAAAATATAAGTTTTAATTCCATATAGTTAAGAAATTTTTTAATTTATTTTAATGAAACATTTAAATATATAATCATTTAACTACATGTTTGGTATTTTTTGTGTGTTCGGTTCCTAATTTTAAAAATAGATTTGGTTTATTCACCATTTTCAAAGGATTTACAGTTCTATCATATCCCAGATAATATTTAATACCAAATTATCATTTTTATAAAACAATTATAATTTTAAAACTGACCGTAAAAAATTGGTTTGAAATGTGAACTATGTTACAATATTCAAGATGGTAAGTCATCTGTATATATGAGTAACGTTTCTATTATTCAATGGCCATTATAAAAAAAGGTAAATGTTATTTTATCATCACATAATCATAATTTATTAGTAATAAAATGTATTTTTTATAACTTATAAATATCATACATATGATACGGTGATGATAAATGAATCATATTGATTTGGGGATGTGGTAATTCACATGTATTCCTGAACAACGTTATTGTTCTTCAATGGATAGAAATGTATGGAATTATATGATATATTAACTTATTATAATGATAAATATTTCACTAATATTATATATATAGATTAAATCCATCATTATAACTATTCGTGAGAGATGGTGATGGAAAATAAATTGCATCGGTTAACGAAGCGATAGTCCACCATACACATGAAAGGTGGATTTTTACCCATTTTATTAAAGATGCAATGGATATATGTTATGAAATTAAAATAACAACACTATATTGCATGGAAGATACTTTTATTATTTTATTATGTTTGTGGAATATATAAATGTGTTATAACAAGAAAGAAAACTCAAATGTTTGGTTAAGACCAATACCTCTTCTTCGAAAAAAACACATTTTCTTTACACTTTAATAACATGAGTGTTCAATTTTACTAACATTAATATCTCTAAAATGTCCTTAGGTATTTTCTGAGGTATTTTTTCCATTCTTTTCCAATCCGACAATATTTTTAAATGTGAATAAGGGAGGAGGGATGGTGGCCTTTTATAAGAGAAGGGAGGGAAACTCTTCGAATTTCTTAAAGTGTAAAATTATTATAAATTTATTTTCTTCTTCAAATGAAACAAAACTCATAGGATTAAAATATGAGATTTTTATGAGTCTAAATAATACATTTAAATATAATTTTATTTTTTAAGATTTTTTTATAACCATATTTTTTTTAACCCGCATTAGCCATTTTTGAGAATTACTACAATAACGTGTTTTTTAATCATTAATGATAAATATAGTTTCAATAAAAGGAAAATTTACACATAAATGAAAAATAGATTATTTTAAAAATGATATCCCAATAACTTATATGAAAAAAATATATTTATACATTTTAAATCAATTAATAAAACATCATTAATAATAAAATATAATAAATGTCAATTTTGGAAGTATGCGTTTTATTTTTCATTGGAGAAAACATGAAAATAATGTAATTTGAATATAATACTTTTATACTTCCCTACAGTATTATATTTATCTGATAATTTTTTTTAATAAAATATATATTTCAATTTATTTTACATTTAAAATTTTTAAATCATTTATTTTATTTTTCTATTAATTAAATTTATATTAACTGCTCTTTGTGTAAACTCTTAAGGGAATTATTTCATTAATAAAAATTATAAATAAATTTATATCATAATGAAATAATTTAAATTTTGAATTAATATATATAACATATCATACCCACTATTGTTTCCATTGTTAATAATTTCGAGATAATAAAATAAACAGAATGAAATTTTGGAATTTTCGTTACATAAAATATTATAATGCTCAAAATAATGTTAAAATGGAAAAAAGGTCATGTATTAGAAATTTATTATTTATGTATGATATATAATCATCCCTTAAAATTATAGTAATTATTACTCTCATTTGGTAGTCATTATCATATTATATTTAAATTAAATTTCTCGATTAACCCTTATAATGGCGTCATATTTACTAAGGTTAATACTAAAAATAACCTAAAATAATATGGAATTATTTAAAAAACATTGTAAATACAAATTTAAATATTATGAAAAAAATAAAAAATTATTCCTCATAAATGATATATTTTAATTTAATATTAATTTGGAAAAATGTGAAGAAAAAATGTTTTGTCAAGAAAAGTTTTTTTATTATAATAAATTTGTTATACCAAATTCAGGTATAAAATTAATGTTAAAGAATATAATAGGACTTTATTATTAAAAAATTTATATTTTAAAACAAATCCAAAATTTAATTTGACATTATAACAAATTTAAAATAAAATAATGTTTTAAAAAATCAGATTTTTTATTATTCACATAAAAATAAAATTTATTTGATAAATATCAAAATTTCACCTTAAAAAACTTTTGATATTATTATTTCTATATTGAGGTTAATTATATCTAATAAAATTTCATTAATTTCCATAAATTAATTACAATATTTCTCAAAAAATAAAATAAAATATTTTTTATGAAAACCAATTTTTGAAGCATAAAATGACTTTTATAAAAATTGATTTCCTATTTATTTACCATAAACCAATAAATTAAAACTCAGTGGTACCTTTATATATATTTCATTATATATTCAATCATGATTATACCCTCCAAATTAATTACTTTGTATAATGCTCATATAATACAATTTCATGCTTCATTTCAGCTAAGTGTTGTGAATCATACATTGTATTGAAAAGAATATTTAATTCAAAATCTCAGATATTATTTTCTCCAACACCCCATTATAAATTACTAAAATTAAATTTGAAATTATACTTAGTAATAAGTGGTTTGAAATTTGAAAATATAATTTTAAAAACCCATAACGTTAAATGGTTAATAAAACATCCATTTTTAAATATGGAATGAGAAATATGAAGGTTATCAGAAAAATCAAAAAACTAGGATTCCAAATAAGATAATATTATTTGGATTTAAAATTATAGACATGTAAGATACAACTATCATTTATAGTAAAACAACGTTTGATAGAAAGCATTGTCATGGTAAGGATAACAAAAACAAAATCATACATATGTCATAGGTGGATAGACCATGGATTCACCACAAATGAATGTAGTATGAAATAATTTTTGTCCAAAATTCCTTTTCCAAAGAGTAGAGGAATTAATTCCCCCTATAGATTAAAATCAAAAAAATAAATATAATTAATTTAAAATTATAATTTAATGTTTTAATCATTTTCCACCATAATCTCATTTTTCCTCCAAAAAATTTGTATTCAAGATGAATTATTCGTACCCAAGCACTAAAATCAACTACTAAAGGAAAAAAACAAAAAAAGGATAAAAATAAATTTCTCTAATATTTATACATTTTACAAAACCAAAATGGATTAAAAAAACATAATTATAGAAATGAAGAAAAAATTATGTGAAGAATGAAATCATTAGTCTCTGAAACCTCAATAATAAGAGCCAATATGGAATATAAATCATTCAATAAACAATTAAATATAATATTCATTAAAAATTTCAGGACATTGATTTAGAAGAAATGATTAGAAATATTTGATCACATATTCATCTAAAATAAATAAAATATTTATCTCTAAATAATTACAATCATTCTTAATGTCTCATAAAAAAATGTATATTCTATAATCATATAATATCCTCCATGTGTTAATTATTACCAATAATATATAACCATATATATCAAATCACCTCAATAAAATCTATATTAATGATAGTTTCAAACTCAAATGTTTTCTCATATAATTTAGCTAACATCCCCAAATTTTCAAAAGAGTTTCATAAAAAATAATACTTAATATTAAACGTAAGGGTTATATGAACCTCAAACTAATAAAACGTATCCAAAAATATCATTTTTCACATTAAAATTTAATCTCATACAACATAAAAGGGAATTTCTATGAATTTTAACTTATTATAATCCTTAATCATATATACTCATGATGGTTTCTATAACTATATAAACAACCTCTCATTAAAACATCAGATTCTCCAAATTTTTCCGATCCCTTATTTGAATCTAATTGTAATATCTCGAATCCTACACTAATGGATAAAGATATAAAACCATGACATGTACATTTCAGTCATGATATTGATAAAAATTCCTTAATTTTATCCACAAAAAACATATAACATCAATAATAAATTGTAGATCAGATATATACCGAAGGAATTTTTTTATATCTTTACAAAAGTAAGAGAAAATATTATGTAACAATACCAAATGTTGTTAAGTTATCATTTTTCCACTTACACACAAAATTTCATGTTTCACAATAGTTCTTCCATATATTCGATAAGAATCTCCAATCATTACACTTTTTTAAACAAAAATAATTTGTCATCATTCCTCATAACCTATGGAATTTTGAACAGAAGAATGGTGAGTTCAAATGATCAGTAATGGTAATAATATCCATTAATAATTGAATTTAATTAGTGAGAATAAGATGATAAAATGAGTATAATGGAATAAAAAAATGAAATGATCAAAATATAAGGTAATTCATACCTCTAAATACATGGATCAATAGAAATGAAACATAGAATAATGTTTCAATAATGGAAAGACACATTGGAATCTATAATCATCGTCTATGTGATGTAAGTATTTTTCAAAAATATCAATAAAACCACATATAAATCATAAATATTCAATGATGGAATAAGGAAATATTATCATCAAATAACCCTTACATAAACCATTAAATTGGTAATAACCATACATCTAACTTCCTAGAAAATTACCCAATGTATTAAAGGTAAATCACAGACCCACCCATCCTTTTATTATATTGAAACCACCTGCCTTTGGTTCATTGTAGAAACACCATTACAAGGTTTAAAATGAATCCAATAATAATAATAAATTATTTAAAAGAACATTTTTCAAAAATATATTACTTGTAGAATACATCTCAACCGAAAAACTCATCGAAACATCAATTACTCCTATCATAACTTGAATAACATGTGGAAAAGAAACAATTTCCATGAAAATATATTTAAAATAATAATAATCCATCCAACAAAAGAATTTGGTATTGTATAGTTATAATATATCCCCATTTTATCATAAATAACATCATAGGTTTTTACATTTATTAATGGAAATACCATTAAATATCATTAATAACATTCTTAAATAAAATACCATTTTCGAATTGAAAATAACTTTTGAAACATAAAAATTCATAAAATATTGTTAAAATAAGTTTCATTTAAAAAACCATAAAAAATCTTAACGGAATATTAAAAAAAAAATTAATGGTCATTGTGGTGGAAATATCTGTTCATGTTGTAAGCATTAGAAATAAACATTTAAAAAATTATTATAATGGAATCAAAAGTGACCCACATGGAAAACATTAAAAAATTACTATTAATTTTCTTTCAAATTGGTTAAATGATAATGTAATATAGATTTTTTAATTATTTATGTTTTGAAAATAACATTCATGTAATAATTTTAGAAAAAGAGTATTTTGATGAGAAAGTTTCTCAGTCTCAAATAAGAGACTTTATTGATTAAATAAGATGTGGTCTAAGAAAATATGATCATATGATTTCACCCAAAGTAACATTGAACATAAACAATGTTAAAAAAATAGATTGTTACATAAATCCTTTACTACATTGGAAACTTTAGAATCAAGACTCTTTGTAAGAATTATTATGATATTTATTTGTAAATAAAAAATAATTTATGAGGTAGTAATTAATAAATCAATTGGAATTATAGTCCATGACATGAAACAAATCTCATGAAAAAGGATATTAAGACAAAGAAAACTTTTCAAAAGATCATAACATTAGAAGTGATAATTAGTCCATGAAGTGATTACAAGAACATATGTAAATGAAAATAAAAAGTTTAAATAAAAAGTAAAACAATTTATAGATATTTTCACACATAATAAAGGCATAAAAAATGTTTAAGGGGAAGTATAACCAATTGTGTAAGGAAATTAAGATAAGAAACTCTTTACCCCTTAGTAACATTCAAAACAAATCTCATTGGATGGATTAATATGAATTATAACATTAAATAAAATTAATTTCAAAGGGTTCCTAATATAATATATTAATATGGTGGTATATTCACCATATAAATTAAATTTGGTTCATAATATTAAAATATAATAGAGATGTTAGGACATATGTATGCTTGAGTAGTGTTTCCATTTTTCAAAGACCACTGTGAAAAGTGGGTAGTTATTATTTTATCATTAAAAAAATATATTATAATATATAAAATCATATTTAGTAAATTAACCTTATATATACCATTAATGTGATGTGGTGATGAAAAATGAATCACAATGACTTGTGGAGGTGGTAATCCACATGTACGTAAGAATGAAAATATAATTATTAAATAGATGGAAAGGTGAAAAATTATATGATATATTATTTATTTATAATGATAAATATTTCATATATATCATATATATACATTTGATTTATCATTATAATCATTTAGGTGATACAGTGATGGAAAACAATTACATCATTCACGAGTCGATAGTTCACTGTACATACGAATGATGGTTTTCTTTCCCATTTGATGGAAGATGATATTGATGTAGGTTATTACATTAATATAATTACTTATTATTATATGGAAAGATAATTATATTATTATTTTACCATGTTTTAAAAATATTTGATGTAATTATATGTGGAAATAAAACAAAAAAGCACAGTTAAGAACTACACCTCTTTATCAAGAAACCTTCTTTATTTGACACCATAAGTCCTCTATGGATGGTATTCTATCCACAATAATGAATACAGAATGTGGTTACAGATTTTTGAAAAGTACTTTTTTAGGTATTTTCCAAACCCAAAGGATTTTTAATTGGGAGTAATGGGGTATTAGAGGTGGCCTTTTATAAGAGAGGGTATGGGCATTCTTATAATATAATAACGTATTAAATTATTATATATTTATTATCTTATTAAAATATATCTAAATTGATATTATTAATATATAATATTAGGATGATTATTATTCATATAATTAAAAAAAACATTCAATTTTTTTTATTTTTTACACTTATTCTATTTTTTACTCATATGATCCTTTTTGGACAATTGTAGTGATAAAAATGTTTTTACACATTCAAGGTTAATTTCATTAATGTAAAAGGACAATTGGAACATTAGTGTATAGTATTTGATATTATGAATCATATCCCACTCACTTTTCCAAGGATAATATTTTAAGATATTCTAAATCATTCTATAAAAAAGTTATAATAAAATATCTGTAATGTCAATTTTGGAACAATTCTTATAACATGGCTTTGAGAATAACATGAAAGGTTAATAATTATAATATGACACATTAAAACATCCATGACATGTTATAATTATAAAAAAAATTGCAGAATAATATTTCCTCAAATTTATATTACTTTTTTTTGAAATCATTAATTTTATTTTTCTATTAATTTATCAATTACTATATCAATGTTGGGTAAGATCATAAGGTAATTATTTAATCACTAAAAATTAATAATATGTTACCATGGTAAAAAAATAAATCAAATTTTAAATTACCATTTATAAGAAAACATAGAATCTATTTATCCATATGTCAAAAATTTGGAGATAATAAATCAAATAAAATGACATTTTTTACTTTTTGTTACATAAACTATTATAAAGTTAAATATCAATAAAAAAGTGTAAAAAGTTATATATTCAATATTTTATTGTTTATGGATGACATATACTCATCCAATAACATTTATAAATTTGTTATGGCTATTTTTTGAGTTTGTATCATATTATATAACAGAAATTTCTTGATTTACCCATATTGGGGGGACATAAATTTATTAAGGACACTGTTCATACTGAATAAAAATAAAATCATATATCCAAGAACCTGAACTCATATATTTGGTGTTGAAATCATAATAATTACATATTCGTCATTTATTTCAATGATGTTGGCCTAATTTTCATCATCCAAAACATAAAACATCAAAATTAAATATCTGATTACTTATATTCCTAAGGTGCTTTTAGGATTAGAGTTTTATAAAATTTGGATAAAATATTAAATAAACAAATAACCATTTCATTAAATGATAATTTCTCATATTTTATCTAGTTTTTCTTAGTTCACATGAAGTTAACATAATCATCAACATGAAACCCTTATTACCATAATTGATTCAATAACATTAATGATAACCTAGGTAAGAGGAAAAATAAAAATGGTGAGATCAAATGCTAGGTGTGGGTAAACATAATCATTATGAATTTAATTTCATCACTAATAATTATATGAGTATATGGTAATGATGACATTATAAAATTTTATGAGCATAACATAAGATAATTCAAACCCCTCAACATGCATAAATATGAATGTGTCACGACATAAAGCTTTAAAAAAGTAAAGAGTCATACGAAACAATAATAATGGGATATATAATATCATACGTCCTTAAAGGAAACATTCATAACACATATAAGGAATATATTTTTTGGTATCTTGTAGAAAACTTTTCACAACCAAATTAAAACCAATGTCATAAATAATTGTAGCCCATTTTAATTCATAAGTGAACCCCTATTATAACTTCCTCTTTATTTCCACTAGAGACAAGGAATATTACCCAATTCATTACAGCTCTATATGTTCATATCCATAATTTAGGATTTGTGGGATTCCCCTAGCACTATCTAAGAACACTCATTGTATAATTTCAATCAGGATCATGTGATATCATAAATAATTTTTAACTATTATTCATGAATAAACATTTAGACTCTTTCAATTTTCATCATTACAATAATAATTATTCTTGCATTTATTTATTCACCCATATAGATGAAATAGGATAAATTTCAATCTCATAATACATCAAGATAAATAATTAAGATTGAATCAATATCTCACATCCCTAGTGGAGTGAATCAAAAGTCAATGATATTTGTAAGTGAGAAATTCAAATACAATTAAAAAGTTCATTCAAAATATTAATGGTGGTAATTTCAATTCTTGGATAAAAAACACTCTTAAAAAATTCAGAAAATATTGTTAAAATAATTTTCATTGAATAAAAAGTTGGAAACATATATAGGAAACATTAAAAAAAATAATGGACATGATGGGGGAATATGTTCATGTGGTAAGTGTTAAAAATAAACATTCATTTCAATCATTTTTTAAAGTGATTCAAAAGTGAGCTATTTGGAAAATGATGAAATTTAATTTTGTAAAAAAATAAGGTAAAATATAATGTAAAATGGATTTATGATATTATTTAATTTTATAAAATAAAACTTTTTTGTTGATCTAAAATAAAAATAAAGATTATTATATATAAATGAATTTATTAATGTTTATTTAATCAATATTGGAGGAAATTTAAATCATAAATTTTAACTAAAATAATAAAAATAGCATAATAAATATATTTGGTTTGAGAAAATAAGATCATATGATTTCCTCTAAAGAAACATTGAACATAGACCATCCCAAAATAATGGATATTTCAATATAAATCCTCATACACTTAAGTTGTATTCAATTGAAATTCCTATAAAATAATAAATTAGATTGATACATTAAATATCATGAACATAAATAGATTCATAATGTAACATTTCAAATGGTAACATATACACCCCTTAAAAATTATAGATGCTTATCAAAAACATGTGTTCCAATAAAGGAAATGTGTGATGATTAACCCTTATAAATATCATATCATTGAATTCAGAACTAATTAATGGATTTGTTAAGTGTAATAAATGTTAAAAAGTATATGAATAGTAATGAAATTTCTATATAAATTAACACTTAATCATATCATTATAAAAGAAACAAATAAGAGTTATAATCTAATGAATGATAATTTAGTTAAGAAACCCTTTACCAGTTCATAAAATTGAAATAAAATCTCGTTGAATGAAATAATTTTATTGAAACATATAATAACATCAATTAATAATGATTAATTATATAAAAAATGAAATATAATATATATATACACTATATAAAAGGAATTAGGTTAATAACAATAAAATTCTCCCCAGTGCAAGTAAATTGAAATGAAATCCTTCATGGGTTTGTTAATCTATTCATCAAAACCCCATGATAGAGAAAAACTCATATAGATATTTAAATACAATTTTTTTCATTAAATTTACAATAAAATAAATTAATTTTAATTATATACACCTTAAAATGTAGATAATTAATGAATATTTTATACGTCTCGTGGAAATAAATATGAGACAAGAAAACACATACCTCAAGTCCATATTTTACATGTGTGTCCTGTAAGTCATGTATATTAATATTATAAAAATTATTTAACTAAAAAATTAAAATTTATATGTTTTTTACCTTATACTTGAATCATTTATTTTATTTATCTTTAATAACATATTTAAATACTTACTCAGTTAAGTCCATGTCAGGTGTTTTGATGACATCTGGTTCATTACTTCAAAATGGATTTGGTGGTTCGATTTTCAAAGAGGTCATAATTTAAACATATAAATAATTATATAAGTTAAATATTTATAATATTTATACATAAATTAAACTTTTAAAACCAATCATGAAATATGGTTATGAAAAATCAACTATGTTACAATCATGGTGACGGTAGGTCATACATATGCATGAGTAAGGTTTCAATTTTTCAATGATAATTATATAAAACATGTAAGTACAATTATATATTTATAGAATTATAATAATATCATTTTAACCATTATATTTCATTATATACTATTATATATTTCATCCATGTGATTTAGTGATGAAAAAAATAACCTCATCTCTTCGTAGAGGCTATAGTCAAAATGTATACACGAACGACGTTATAATTTTACAGTGTAAGAAAATAATGATTCATTATATTTTAATATTGAAAAATATGTCATTAATGGCCTAATTTTTTAACTTATATCAAATATATTAAATAAATATATCTTTATTTACTTCCATGTAAAGTGTTATGTAAAAAATAATCTCTTCACATTGCGAGGCGGTATCCCACTGTACATGCGGGCGAAGTTATCCTATCCTCCATGAAATGAAAAGTAAGAAGTTATATATAATATCATAACACCATAATAATAACTATGTTAATAATATTATATATTTGTTTTAAATCCAGTATTGTAATAATCAACGACAAGAGATGATGGAAAACGAATGATAGAATTTCACGAAGTGGTAGTTCATCATTCACACGAATGATTAATTTTTATTACATTTGATTGAATAGGATATGTATTTAGGTTATTTAATTAACATAACTACATTTCATTATGTGTTATATACTATTTTATCTATATCATAATAATTTAATAATATTTAAATGAGCTGAATGGTGAAGTAAAATAAAAATGATCCCTTATACATGATGCCTCTTCTTCAGAAAACCCCCCACACTTAAGAAAAGAAATATTTATTAGGAAGACTATATGATCAAAATCAGTGCCCAATATCATGATTAGGGAAGTTATTAAGATATCTTGGTTGGCATTTTTAGATCAAATTTTATTATAATTCTTTAATAAGTGAGGATATGGGGTGGCCTTTTAGAAGTGAGGTGAGTGGCACGCTTGTAATTTTTGGAAATAGAAATGGGTACCCACATTTTTCACATGGTACACGGATCAAAAAATAAATTATTAACAATAAGTATATATAATAATGTCTAAATATTGAAAAAAATTGTATTTTATACAATTTTTAAGCCATTTTGACCCTTATAATTATAGTTTAGCCCCCAGGTAAACTCGTTTTCACTTTTATCGTGGCAAATAATTTGTATTGATTTCATAATTCATTATAATAAAAAGTTAAGCTAGAATTATTATAAAATGTAAAATATAAATATTAAAAATATATAATTAAATATACATATTTATATATAAAGAAGTTCCAGATTTTATTTTTAAAATTAAACATGAAAACATGATGAAAATGGTGGTTTTTATTAAGTGAATTTTTTAAGAAAAAAAATATTTTATATTAACTCTATGATTATTGTTAATAATTTTATGAATATAAATTTAAAAATATTTATATATAAAAGATAGATCTCATTTAAATCATTCCCTATTAGGGTGTTTTAATTAGTTAAAAATAATAATCATTATGCACTTTAAAACCGTTTTCATGATAATATCGTTATTATACTCAAAAAAACTTATATTAAATTCAAATATAAATATTATTAAAATGTAATTAAGTGAATTAAATTTAAATAAATGATACTTATATTTATTTAAATAATATTCAAAACATAATTTCACTTTTAAATTACTTATTTTTATGAAATGAAAAGATAATTTTACAAAAAACTATATTTTCACTATTTACGGAAAATCAATATATTCCAAAAAAGCTAAAAAAAATTACCAACTTTGAATTAAAAATGATGTTTTCAAATATATATATACTTTTATAAAATAATTTTTATAAAAGGTTCATAAATTAAAAATATTATTTTTAGAACATTCTGGGTTTTTGATCAGATTACTTTTGCAGGTAAATTTATACTATTTGAGTTTTGTGGTCAGGACAACTTAAATTATATGCTTTAGAACCAAATTATGAGTGTTTTTTCAATGGTATCATTATTATGAATGATCTATGGTTTTTTGGAATCCAATGGTTTTCGGGTGAATTCTATAAGAAGGATGGATTGTCTGGGCTACTAAAAAAGCACCAGTCAGAAATACACATCGTGTAATATTTACTTGACATGAAAGGGGTTTTCACCACATATAAATCGGCTTAAAGTATTAGTAAATTACCAAAAATTAAATCCAGATTTTTATTCAATAAAAACCCTGAATTTTTTTCATGTTGTGTACTAAATAAATGAAATGAAACCTAAGGGAAGTTTCTTTTTAAAGAGCCATAGGGGGCTCAGACCCACCTCATTTCATAACGCATAGAGGAAGGAGCACTTATGAGTGTCTCCCAGTGTATTCATTCCCCTATAATTTTATCCTTTAGTTTTTTGGATCGGATATATTATCCAAGATCCATATATCTCATTGGAAGCATAGCATCTAGTCCTTCAATCCACTTTTTTCTATTTCATATTTACACTCCTATATAAAATGTTAAATATGTGTGACTTCTTTTGACCTATTTTCAATGTTTTTTTTCTAAAACTATGATTGCCCTTATTTCATCTCATGTTAGTGGGCTATATTCAACAAGAATGATACACAGATTCTATGTTAGGGTTTTCGAATATTTATCCTTAATTTCACTTTTTTGGTTTGTGTGATCTAATACGCACGTTGCATTGAACATGTGAGACCCATAATAAATTAATGAATAAATTTTAATAGATTAATAAATTTAATGGGATATAATTGGTCAATCCTTATTTTAAGATGATATTTTGTAATCTTTTTATGGATATTTTCACTAACATGGTAGTTTAGGCTGATTATATTATTTAATTAACTAAACTTTAATGAATGATGTGGTTCTACAGGAATATGATGGGAATGTAATACAAAATTGAGGTGATATTCATCAATGAGACTGAGGTGACATGGTTAGTTAGGTTTGGATTTCCCTGAGATATATGGGGTGCTGATTATCAATAGGTTGAGGTAAAATAGTTCGATGAGATTAAGGTGACATGGTTTTTAGGTCCAGGTCACGACCAAAAGAAAAGGAGATGGTACTGACCATTGGGATATATGTGACATGGTTATAGGGGAACAATGTGTCAGATAATGTATATTATATATTTTTGGTAATTTCTTCTAACTGTTATTGGAAAAATCCCTATTGGATCCATATTCACACAGATATGAATTAGTTAAGGTGGTGTTAACCACTCATTGTGTGCGTAGTCCTCCATAGATATTATAAATTCGGGGATGGTGTTTACCATCAGCTTTAAAGGATTTTATCACCATTTAAAGTAACACTTGATGGTGATAGACTATGAGGATATGGTTTTGAAACCATCAATTGGGTTCTATGGATTTCTATTATAATTTAGGTTAATGTAATGAGATTATTATAGGATGGATATCACTATGTCGCGAGACCTCATGATATTATGGAGATGAAGACATATCATTTATTAGGGGTTTGATATCATTGTGCCTTGGGACGTCAGGCTATAGATTTGATGCATAATTTCTTAGAAGAGTTCTGACGGACTATGGAATTATTGATGGGTGTTCTATTAGGGAACTAAATATTTTTTGGTGAAACTGGATGTGTCGGATGGCATGAGGTGCCAATTTCCTATTTATGGGAGGTGACTGATTGCTCTATGAATATGATATTCATTAGTGAACACATAAGACCTAAGTTGTGGGTCCTCTAAAAAAAGATATATTTTCATACATGTATTATATGAAAAATATATATTTGTGGGAATTAATTATGAGATATAATAGCACCGTATAAAGTCAATAAAACCTCACTCATAGTTGTTATCACCATTGGAGCGAGTTATATATTATTATGTTTATGCATATTGTTTTTAATAATAATTTTCATACAATTTATAATTACGGATTTAAGATAGGAACACATTAGTGTTTTCCTACTCTGTTCATACTCAATCTACACATTGGCCCCTCAGGATGCCTATAAACTTTTAATCTTTTAGATCATGTAAGGGATCAATCATAAGAGGTGGACATTAGGGATTAGGGGTCTGCCTATTTTTCATGAGATGGATGGAAGTTGACCTGTTGGTTCCTATACATCAATTAGGAACTCCTTTTGGGTTTTTATATTTGTATTTACTGATATGTCCATCCATGGGAAACCATATTTATCTCTTTTTTATGACATGATATGGTATGAGTATCATATAAAAATTGTTTTAGGATTGTTGATTGTTGATACTTCCACAAACATTTTTTCTTATGCTAAGTTCTATTTATTGGTTCTGTTGTTAAGGTCATTTTTTACTATGTTATATACATAGACCATTATTGTTATTATCACCAGAGGTTAAAGTATCCCCACTATCACTTAATCAGACCCTTGTATTCTATTTAGTAGCCTTTGGAATATGGGGAGGCACACATAAGGAAAAGTGTTCAACTGACCAAGTGCACCATTTTAAGTGGTTTACTGGTTGGGATTCTTCAATTGGTATCAGAAGTTTTTATTTTCCTTTTTTGTCTTACTATATAGACTATGTTAGACTAGAGAATAGAAGGTAGATGGAAGTGGGTAAATAGAATGTTTTTGGGTGCCTGAAACCCCACGCACAGGGGACAGAACATGTTCTAAATTGTGGGTATTTGATTTTAGGCTTTTCACATTTACAGTTGATTGATTTACACCTCATGTGTAACACTTCAATGTGATGTTACTGGATTATAAGTTTTTACCTATGGACATGTATGGAATAGAAGTATTGTTTGTATTATGATAGACACTAAGTCTCTTATTATGTGTTCTATATGAGTGGTCATCATTAAGAACCAGGAATATTATAAAAGGTTTTGGGCTATTTTATGTTTTATAAAAGAAGTTAAAAATTGCTTCCCTTCTTATCATTTTTTGATGAATTCTACTAAGTCGGACCAAATATGTCGTTCATGATGAGATAAGTATGTGATGTTATGTGAATATAGTATGTATCATTGTGAAACTATTATGGGTGGGCATGTATTTTTTAATGGAATGAGTTATTTAATGTGTTTACAAAGTATATAAACAATGTATTCCTTCTTATCCATTTTTGTGGCATTTTACTCAACTATCCTAGGATTATGATATCTGATATACATGATATATGATTATTGAATATATTATGGGTTGATAAGGGTCCATGAGGCCATATTTCATGTTACACAGGTGTGGTAGGGTCTATAAGGTTTGTGATATGTGCTATGTATTATAAATTTAACTATTTATGATATATTTTATTGTTATGGTTTTTTTGACTATGGTGTTTGGTCTTCAACTTGATTCCACATTGAGGGGTTCTGGTGGAGCCTTCATGAGGGATGAGATATGGTGCCACTAGATAATGCATAGGATAGACCCCTTGAGTGTCAGAATAAGGGCCCTATGGTTCGGGATGATTCTGAGCCACAACTACATGATCATGTATATGTGAGGTTTCCGTAGTAGATGGAAGACATTGGTCCAGGGTCAGATGACCAGATCAGCGCAATCTTGGTTCATGTCATAAAAGAAAATGATAGGGGAGCTCATAGTGATTTTACATCTATATAATTTATGACTTGAGAGTTCTAGTATTAGCACCGACCATTATTTTAACATGGGTGAATATCGTAGGGAGAGGATAACAAGATCATGTTAGTGCAGACTATCTTTTACCATCATGAGATACCCCAAGGTTGTAGGGTGAATCTAGCTACATATATGCTCTGAGTTCATGAAAATAATTGGTGGAATGTACATGAATGGTCATAATGAGATTCAGGTAGGCCATCTATGAGTGTTTCTTGTATGATATTCTTCCTCTGTAGGAATCCAAGGAATGGTCGAACTCATTGTGACTGGGATCCAAAGGACTGTCATGCTTGTGTTATGATGGGGAATCTGTATATGTTCTATAGGATTTCTTCTTAAACATCTTCAATCCTGGGATTAGTTTAAACTAATTGATATGAGGTCAGAATAAAATAAGTAATAAGAGCTAGTATCCTGGATTGATCAATATAAAGAGGTGGTGGTAGGATGAAAGATACCCAGTAGTGGGGTCAATAGCAAGTGGTTTCTTTAGATCCACAATGATGTTAGGAATGAAGTAGTCAGACATCATTCCGGGTGTACCTAGTTGAGCTACTAGGCATGAATTTGGATAAGAAGCTGATAATAGTTAGAGGTATTTCAGGGCTGTATCCATGTTTTCCTTTTCTTATTATATGAATAATATTGTGAAATGAGTTCTACATGTTGAATTTGAACTAACTAGGCACTGGTTGGTGTGTGGGAATCGATGCAATGTGGATTTTGTATGAGGTGCGTAGGAATTAGGAATATGTGGAAAATCTTATATATATGTGATCAAACATTTTTTTATATTTAGGATTTATGGGAATCTTATGATATGTGGGACTCATGGTTTTCATGTATAACAGTAGAACTGATTGGATTTTGATGAGATATAGGATTTGACATGTGTCATGTATGACACTGGTATTAACTAAAAACATGATAATGTTTAGGAATGATGGTATATCATTTATGGACTTGTATGTTTGAGTATGGATAGAAGAACTATAGTAATATTAAATTTTAGGTCAACAAGTGACCATGTGGGAAAATCCTAAATTGGGTAGCACGACAAGGGTAATTGACTGTGATTAATAACCATGGTAAATTTGGTTGATGTTTATGAGATGGGTATGTTCGGTACCACCACAACATGAGATATCATAGCTCATAGATGAGCTATTATAAGGTTTAGGGAATGTAACATCCTAGTTTTTTGAATGGGTATTTTTTGTAGATACATATGAAATTTTTATGTTTAGTGTTTGGGAGAACATAAATTCTATGATTTGGAACCAAATTACGAGAGTTATTTTTCGGTATGAATTTATTTTTATGAATGGTATATGGTTTCATACAATATTATCGGCTTAGGGTGAACAAAAAAGGAACGATGGATGGTCTAGGCTTATAAAAAAAGCTCTAGCCCAAAATATACATTGTGTGATATTTATACAATGAAATGGATTTTCATGATCTGTAGTAGGGTGTGATGTCAAGGTGGGTTACATCATAAAATTTAAAACATGTATCCAACACATATCATTAATGTGGTTCACATCATGAATTGAATAAAAAATTTAAAACCGGTTGATACTGTTTTTTATAATATCTATATAGGAGTTCCCCCCCCCCACATTTCTTCATGAATAGAGGCTGAAGAACCTAGGGGGTCTCATAATTCCTTCATTCCTATATCTTAGGTTTATAGTGTTCATATTCATCATAGATCCATTCTAAGATCCATCTATCTCATTATATTAGTAGTGGTATGTCTTTAAATTATCCAACTTCTATTTCCAATTATATCTCTCAATATAGAATTCTAAATATTTGTGATATCTTTTTCCCCATTTTTGTGTGTTTTTTCTCAAACTATTATTCCTATTGTTTTATCTTGTATTGGGGAAAAGATATTCCATGATCAATCAACTAAAATACTATTATAGGTGGTTCCATGATTTATCCTTAACTTTATGGGTATTTTTGTGTCAATGTTTTTATACGCATGTTGGGTTGATCGAGTTAGACCCTAAATAAAATTAATTAACCCCTTTTATAGATTTGAAATATTAATAGGGTGTTTTTGGGAATTCCATATACTGTGAAAAAACTTTTCAAGTCGGTTAAGGGGATTTTGACCTACTAAAAAGGTTACTCCAGTTTATTTATTTAAATTAATTCAATATTTTTGAATAATATGGTTCAATGGGAACATGACAGGAAAGGAATTCGGATTTGAGGTGTTTATAATCATTGAAACTAAGGAAACATGGTTTATCATATTGTTATAGACCCAATATATATTGGGTTATGATGATCACCGGGTTGAGGGAACATAGAGTGTTGGGATTGAATCCACAAGGTCATCATGCAAGGGTCATTTCCATCATGACTTGAGATTGTGATTACCATTTAGATTTTGGAAACATGGTCACAAAGGAATGAGGTTTCGAATGATGTGTCTTAGGTACTTTTGGTTATTTCCACCCACAATTGTTGGATGAAGAATTTTTGGTGTCATGTTCACCTAGATTGTACTCTTCTGAGTGTGAGTTTACCACTCATTATTGATGGGCACCTCTTTGGATATTGTGTCTTAGGCAATGGTGTCGACCATCAGCACTAAAGTAGGTTCTAACTATAGAAATCCATGGTTAATGGTGACGGACTGTGAAGATATGGTGTTGATACCATTAGTTAGGTTATGAGGATCATTATAATAATTTATGTCAATGCGATGAGATTATTATATGATGGATATCATGGTGCCTTAGGGAGTCAGGCTTTTGAACCGAGAGTGACATATTATATATTGGAGGATAAAAATTCTCATGCTTTGGGACATCGAGCTATTGATTCTATGGTGAATTTTTGAACACATGTCTGCGGTAGCTTGTACTTTTTGATGTTAATTTTTTTTTGTAGTTGATTTTTTTTTCATGAAATAGGTGGTGTATTATGGCACATGGTTCCAGTGGCATGTTTATAGGAAGTTCTTAAGGGGTCTCCTAGTATGATATTATTTAGGTGGCACCTGATCACTAAGACATGGGTCCTCTAAAATTAAAAAATATATACTCAAAAATGTATTGTATTCCATATATATATTTGTGGTAATTTATTTAGAGATATAATAATCTGTGTCAAAGCTAGTGAATGCTCACTTGTGACCGTTGTACAGAATTGGAGTGGGTTATATATTATTATTTGTGTGAATTTCCATTTTTATTATATTGTTAATACAATATATAATTATGGATGTGAGATAAGACCACATTGGTGGTGGCCAATTGATTTATTACTCACACCATACATAGGCCCCTCGATACACATTTTAATTTATGTATTTAAGATTCTGTAAGTGATAAATCTTGGTAGATAAACCTTAGTGATCCGGGGTCTACCAATTTTTCCTATGATGGATAAAAGTGGACCTGTTGGTTCTTCTACATCGAGATAAACATCTTTTTGGGTTTTTAAATATGTATGCACTGATATGGTCGGCCAAGGGAGACCAAATTTATCTCTTTTGTATGACTTGATATCGCACGTGAATCATCATTAAATTGTTCTATGCTATGAGATTGTTGATACTGAGGTTATTTATTTATGAATCTTATATGTTCCATTTTCTTCTTCTATTGTAATGTTTTCCTTCCACTATGTTATATAAATATAAACCATTATTATTATTATTATCACTAGAGGATATAGTATCTCTATTATCCGCTAATGAAACCCTCGCTTCTAGTCGATGGCCTTCAGCATGTGTGGATGAATGCTTAAGTCCCAACGTCCAACAATCCCATATGACTATTTTAAGTTAATTCTGGGTTGGGATGCTAAAAATGGTATCATAGTTGTTTATTTTCCATTTTGGTCTTAATGTTTTGGATATAGTATACTGAATAATATGAAGTAGTTGAAACTAGTAATAGAGCTGGTTTTTGGGTGTCTTCATCCCCATGCATGAAGAACAGATCAAGTTTCATGGGGTGGTAAATTGATTTTATGCTTTGAAATTTAACATTTGATGGATTTCCACCTCGAGTGGCACCATTTTATGTTATTTTATTGGATTATATGATTTTGAACCTTGTCCAAGTTTGGAATGTTAGTATTTCTTTTTCATAATGATAGGAAATTTGGCAATTATGATGTGTGTTATACATTTAGTTTTCATTGGTATACTAGAATGAGTTAATAGGTGCTGGATTGTTTAATGTTTCAACAAAGAGATAAATGGTTTTTTCCTCATTATCCTTTTTGATTGAATTCATTGAAGTCATCTTAGGTACGTGTACATGATGAAATTAGTATGTGATGTTATGTGTATATAAAATGTATGTTCCTAACATTGTTATGGGTAGTACTGGATAATTGAAGGGGTGAGTTGATTAAAGTGTCAGAAAGGAAGTAAAATAGTGTTTTCTTGCTTATCCTTTTAGTGGAATTCTACTCAGGTACCCTAGATTTAAGATATTTAATATAGGTTATATGTGATACATGGTTCAATTTTGGGTAATAAAGGGACCATGAAGTCAGATATCATGTGATATGGGAATTGTAGGAATGTGTAAGGTTGTTGAGATTCACTACGTGTTTTATATTTCTATATATGTGATAACTGTATATCACTATTAACGCATTTTGACTATGGTAGTTGGTCTTTAGTGTGATTCTAACTAGACGGAATTCAGTGGATCATTGGAAGGGAGGAGATATGGTGTTGCTAGATAGTACCTGAGATGAGGGTCCAGAGTTTTAGGATGAGGCCCCTGATTGTGATGATGATCATGAGCCATAGATGCACGCTTTGTTACATGCAGGGTAGCCACAATAGATTGAAGACTTTGGGACATGGATAAATGAGAAACGCATGCTAAGATTTGTTCATGTCATATAGATAATTGACAAGGGAGCTCAGAGAGATGACTCATTTATGGTGCATCTGAATCAATAGTAGTAATCTCATCACCCACCTTTTATTTCATTGTGAGTAAAGACTACATGAAGAAGAAAAAACGATCTACTTAGTACATAATATCGTTGACTCTATTGAGACACCCCTAGTTTAGAGTGGGAATCTAGCTACATATATGCCCTAATGACCGAAAAAATGACTCGTGGAATGTACTGGGATGTCAGGAAAGAGAATCAGGTTGGCCACCAATAAGTGTTTCTTTGATGATGTGCTTACACTATAGGATTTTGTGGAATTTTTGGACTTAGTACGAGTGGGATCCAAAGTAGTATCCAAAATGTGTTCATATAGGGAATTTGAGAGATTTTGCAGGAAGTCTTCTCGGAGTACTGGGAGATAGGGATATGGTCAAACATAGGTTTATAAGGTAGTATGGGAAGTGATACTGGGATTTAATATATAGTATTTATATAAATGTAGATATCATGGAAGGAAGTGACATAACAAATAGTGGGTCAATGGATAGTGGCTGGTGTATCTCCATAGTGAGGTAGGTACTCAAGTATCGAACTTCAACCCAAGTGCATGGTAGTACATGGATATAATTATAGTAATAGGTATGTTTTAGGTATTATAATATTTAATTTTTTTATATGACTGATATGGGATCACGTGTTGAGATTAAACTAACTACAAACTAGTTAGTGCATGAACATCGATGTAGTGCGGGTTTTGTATGGGGTGTGTAGGCATTAGAAATATGATTAGAATGAATATATTTATATATATATATGATTTGGGTTTATTTATGAGAATATATTGAGATGTATAATTTATGGGAATTTTATGATTTTCATGACTCACGTGTTGCGTATGAAATAAGTATTGATGAGAATCAGATGAGACATAGGATTTGATGGGTGTCACGTATGACACGGTTATGAACATATAACATGTTGATGTGTAGGAATGAATGTATGTCATGGTAGGACTAGTATGTTTGGGTATAGTTATAGTAACCATAAAAATATTAATTTTTTGGGTCAAGAAGCAACATGTTAGGTAATTCATAAGGTGGAAATCACTGCAGGGAGAATTAACCATGGTTAATAACTAGGGTAGACCGGGATAATGTTGATGAGATGGGTTTATTCTATACCATCCCAACATTAGTCTTTATTGCTCACATATAATCTATTATAAGGTGAAGAGACTGTAACTTCCTAGTTTTTTTATCTGTAATTTTTTGTGAGTAAATTTTATCTTTCTGTGTTTGGTGATTGGGGAAAAACACATTCTAAACATCAAAACCAAAATTTAAAGGTTATTTTTCTAGTCCTTGTTTTTAAGCATGGTCTACAATATAGTATAAGACCTAGTAGTTTGATAGATCATTGAAGGAAATATGGATGGTTTGAGATATTGAAAATAGATCCCATCAAAAATAAACATCTTGTAATATTTACACAACATTAAATGGGTTTGGAAGATGTTCTGCAGGGTTTAAAGGTTAAGGGACCTACCTAGAGGAATTCATAATATGCATCCAACAATAATGATGAATGTTGTTCACGTAATGTATAAACTACATGATTTGAAACCTACAAGGAATATTTTTAAGAGACATTAGGGGGTTCAACCCCTCCCCCCCCCATCTTTTATACATTGAGACAGGATCACCCAGTGGGTCTCGCAGTGCCTTCCTTAACCTCTCCTAGTATCCATGGGTTCTTCTCCACCCGAGCTCCAAACTGGGATTCTTCTATCTCATTAGAAGCGTAATGGTAAGGCTTTAAATCGTAAGACATTTATTTCTTATTCATATCGCTATATGAAATTATAAATCCATGTCATATATTTTTCTCTATTACAGAGGTGTTTGTCTAAACCCAGATTCATATCATTTCGAATCAATTTACAGGTTGATATTCAATAAGAAAACACCATTGTGACTATGGTAGGTGGTTTGTAGATTTATACTTAATTTTATAGGTTTTTTGGAGGCCATGATTTAGTACGCACAGTTGGGTGATCTAGGAAGCCTTAAATATAAAATTCATACCTTTAATTGATTAATTAATGTCATGGTATTTCATTGGGGATTCCCTTTCCCTTACCATATTTATTAATATGGAAAAGGGGTTTTAACTAACTTGGATGTTTATAATTGTTTTTTATTTAAAATAAGTAATTTATATTTAATTTTATGGTTCCATGGGAACATGATGGTAATTACTTGAGGATTTTATGTGATGGTGATCACTAGAACTGAGGTGACACGGTTATTTGGGATGGTATTGTCCTCGTATATATGGTGTGATCATGATCACCATGTTTAGTTGAAATATTTAATCATTATTTATGTAATATGATCTGTAGGTTGAGGGAACAACCAATGGGACTTAATATGATGTTGACTATCGGGATTTGGGTGACCTAGCCGCAAGGGTTTGAGGTGGAAAATGATGTGTATTAAGTAATTTTCCTTATTGTCATTCACATTTTTTGACCAACACACCATTTTAGTTACATTCACATAGAAAGGACTAAATTTAGGTTGGGTTGACCACATGTTATAGGTGGAGCCTCCATAGATATTTCGGGTTTGGGGATAGTGTTTCCCATTAGTTTTGGAGGAGGTTTTCATTATAGAAATCCCTGATTGATAATGATGGACCATCGAATGATGGTGTTGACACCATCAGTTGGGGGTTAATGCTCACCATTATATTTGAGGCCAATGGGATGAGATTATTGGAGGATGGATATCATCGTGCCCAAAGATGTTGTGTTGTTGAGTTGACGAGGATATATTATATTTTGGAGGACATATATCATCGTACATTGGGACATTGGGCTATTGAACTGAAGGTGACATTCTAGAAGAGGTTATAGAGACCTAGGACTAATTAATATACCTTTGATTAGTATTCTAGATACTATTTTGGTGACCTAAGAGGTATTTGATGGCCTTAGGTTCCTGTGACATATTTATGGTAGGTTCCTAAGGGCTCTCCTTGTTTGATATTCTTTAAGGGATTGCTAAGAACTAATCCATGAGACCTCTCCACAACAATATATATTTTCAGACTATTATTTAATGCCATATATATATTTTAGTGCACCTATTAAGAGATATATCAATTTTTTACAATGTAGTTAAATGCTCAATCGTGGCTTTGGAGTAAAAGTAATATAGGATATATATTATTATGTGTTTGAATTTACATTTTAATAACATTTTTCATTAACTATATAATTATGGATGTTTGAAAGGAACACATTGGTGGTGGCCTATCGAGTTCATACTCACACCCTTCATGGGCCCCTCAGGACTTGTGTAGACTTTATGTATTTATGATCATGTATGAGATCAAGCATAAGAGATGAAGCATAGTTATTAGGGCTATATCAGTTTTTTATGGGATGGATAAAAATAGACCTGGTTGTTAATCAACATTCCTCTAGACCTTCTTTTGGGTTATTATATATGTATGTACTAATATGGTCATCCATAGGCGACGTCATGTATATGTACTATAGCAATTGATATAGAATGAGTATCATCCCCAAATAGTTTTATAATTTGAGCTTCTAGATACTATTAATATTTATTTATTCTTCTTCTAAGTTATATTTATTACCTGTAGTATTATGGTCATCTTCTATTATACTATATACATATTGACTATTATTTTTATTTACACCAAGGGTATGGTCTCCACAATATCACCTATTACGACCCTCACTACGTGTCAAATCCCATCTTTATATTTAGAGGCCTACCTAAATCCCGGTTTTCAATAGGCCTAGAGAACCATATTAAGCGGATTTTGGGTTGGGTCGCTATAATTTTCTCACAAGAATAAATAATCATCATTCTTCAAGAAAAAAAATTGTTATGATTAAAATTAATTTACTAAAACATGATTTATTTTTACTAAGAATTTATGAATAAATTTATATTTTATAGTAAATTTATATATATATTTCATAATGTGGTGAATAATATGCATACAAACCAATTCAATAGCTATTTTATAATGGCTCTATATTTCATGGGTCATTAATACATAGTGTTTTATGTTGAATACACTATCAAACATAATGATCATCTTTTAAAATCTTAATGTGTCACATCTTATACCCCTTCCAATAAATGGTTTCCTGCAATTTGAATAAAATATGAATAATTATGGTTTTACATTTGAATCAAATACCTATGTTGGAAACTCAAATCATAAAAAGGATTGATAAAACATCTTATTGATAAGAGAGAGATCAATGTGATAGGTTCATCTTGAATAACAAATACATGGTTTCCAAATCATAGAATGTAGGTGGGATGTGAAAAATTGGAAATGGATAAAAATCATAATTTCCAAATAATGGAGAGTGAAACTGATCATTGATCACAATAAAGTGAATGACCATGTTATAGACAATAACCACAAGACCATAAACCAAAGATGAGTAAAAACCGTAATTTATTTCATCAGAAATGATTGTAAAATGATATTTTTTGTTTCATGATCCTTTTCCTATTTATGAGGAATTTTATACCATATAGGCTAATAAAATAAAGAAATATAGTTACCTAATGAGTATAATTTCATCCTTTTATAGTTTTCCAATAAAATAACATCTTTTTCTTTAATCGTTGAGAATTCAAAAATAATTTTATTTAATTTATAAAGAACTAAAATCAACATTTAAATGAAAACATAACCATAAAGGTGATAGTAAATGTGTTCTTAGATGTATCTATACATTTTCCAAAACTAATATAGTTAGCACATGGAAATATAATTCCCAAAATGAATAAACATTCATATTATGAAATAATACAATGATATTCAAAATTTAACACTAATTACAAAAGATTTAACTAAATAATTCCATATATAAATGACCATATATCCCAAATAACATTAATAAACATGAAAAAAGGGGGTTTTAACCTCAATGGTATTATCGAATCATTACCCATAAAAATCAAAAAATTATATCGACCTTCTTCTAAAATAAAATTAATCCCTTAGTCACAAAATCAATTTTCAATCCCATGTACATCTATATGATGAAAAGGTGACCAATAATTACCTCAATTTATAAGATCATATGAACCTTGAATCTTATCAATTCATAAAAACTTATGTACAGAAAATGTAATGTCATGATTCAGGATGAACAGAATCATTACATATACTTCAACATATTGAAATGTCTACATAAATGTAATTAATCACATTAAGATCACATCACATATAACCTCAATTTGGTGTTGAGTAATTTGAACATATGATCATCCTTAATAATAAAAACTAATTATTGTATTCATTACTTTTAGGATTACCACACACGAAAATATATTAATATGATAATTCATCTAAAACCTCATATGAATCCAACTACAACACCCCTGAATCCACACTCTCGAGTCCAGGGATGAAATCATAAACATTAAATTTATGTATTTGATACTCATAAAGGTGACCCAATATTCACCATTCAAAACAAAACACGTAAAAAAAATTGGGATCACTTTTATTCTAATGGACCGTTTATGTTTAGAGATTCAAAGAATAATGAAAAAATTCATATATAAATATATACTCATGTGTATAAATTAGAATTTCTCAGACTTAACCAAACATTTCTTATTTCACACTATGTCATCATCATCACCCATTCAAAAACCCTTATGTAATTTATTAAGAAAAATAGTTTTTAACCTATATAAAATTAAACACATTAATGGTGACCTTAAATGAACAATAAGGGTAATTATATGCATTAAAAATTGACTTACCTATGTGAATATAAGATAATAATAATGGTATGATGAAATAATCAAATTCCATGACCATAGAATAAGATAAATCATACCCACAAACCAAGATAAATAAAATTATTGTATTACATAAATCGGTAATGATGGAATGTTTCATCAGAATAAATTATTCTAAGCCATGTGATATCAATGATGATATAGGGAAAAATTTATAACCCATATAAATCCTAAAGAAAACATACTAGTATCTTTGAACATCATATTCATAACCAATTTTAAGCTCATTTCATAAATAATTGTTGACAATTTAAACCCATATGATAAACCCACCATTTTCTCCTACCTTATTTCTCCTAATGACAGGGATAATTACTCAATGCATTAAAGCACTATCTGGGTGCTCCGACCATATGTTCTATATCAGGATATCCTATATATATATGATTTCATACATCATATAAGATATATCATGCCCACACATGATCATCAACAATTATTAATTATTATTAATTAATAAAAAAATTATAATATTTCACTTTATAGTATAACAATAATTATTTTTCATTCATATCTTGATTCACCCATGGATAAGAAATGGATTCCATGTAAATCTCATAATTTCTCTACATAAATAATATGGATGGATCATATTTTACATGTTCCCTGTGTATTATAATTAAAATCAACGGTTGTTTTCATTGATAAATTTAAATACCATTAAAAGTTCATTAAAATCATTCTTCAAGACAATACTATTTTTAACTAGAAACCATATTTTAAATAAATTCCCAAAATATTTTGAAAAACATTCATTGAAAATTGGCTGGGAAGGATATACAGAAAATAGTATGTAAAATAAGGGACACAATAGTGGTAAAATCCATTCATGTTGTAAATGTTAAAAATTAACATTCTTCTCAAACATTTCATATAGGGAGCCAAAAGTGGCCCATTTGAAAAATGATAACATTTATTATTTTCAAAAAATGTTATATATCATGTAAAATGAATTTAAAAAATAATTTATTTTTTTAATATAATAATTTTTAATGCATTTTAGAAAAATATTGATGTTAAAGATATCTGACCTCAATGAAAATACATGATTTTTATAACATACAAATGAATCTATTGTGTTTATTCAATTTATATTAGAGGAAAATGAAATCAAATATGTTAACCTAATTAATAATCAGAAGAGAAGAAATTTTTATTTTTCAGTTAAATAAGATAATATGTTTTTCTCTAAAGGAACCATGAAAATAGACAATCCAGAATGAAAGGAGACTACAACATACTGAATTTTCCATTTTGGTACTCCTTAATTATTATCCCAAATAATGAATAAGATTAAATATTACTTTAAATATAATTATAATATGTATATTCAAGATTAAATATTACAGATATTGGTATATAAACATAATAATTGAATATTGTTTCATATCATAAACATAATTCCCAAAGAAATGAACTTTAGAAGATTAAAGCTTACTAAGATCATATCAATGAACTGATAATTAATCAATGGAGTGATTATGTGTAATAAATGTAATTTATTTAAATAAATAATAACATAATATACAAAAAAATTAACATATATTCATAGAATACAAATTTTATTTAAGATGAGGTATAATCTAATGAAGAGAAATAGAATTATGAATTCCTTTACAGCTTTTTAATATTCAAATCAAATACCCTTGGTTGGAAAAAATCTAATTGTAATTTATAATACCGTGAAGTATGAATTATTCATCATATAACATAATAATAGGTATGATTATACCACATATAAAATGAATTCGGTTCATAATAATAAAATTTTCCTCCATGAAAGTAAATTTAGAAAAGGTCCATTATGGGTTTAGTAATCACTGGACCAAAACCCATTGAAATATATAATGACATATGTATTTTTAAATCCCAATAATTTTCATTAAAATATTTAGAATATAAATTAATGTGTAGTATATTAACCCCGAAACATAAATAAGTGGTGAATATGGTATATGTCTCACAGAAATTATTTTGAGATGAGAAAACACATACCTTGAGTCGAGACTTTCCATCTATGTCCTTTAACTCTTATAGAGAAATATTATATAATTTTCTTATTAAGAAATATTAAATTTATTAATTAATTATAAATAAATAATTTTTTTAATTTTTTTATTTATATATTAAAATATTGAATCATTTATGTCCATGTACGGTGTTTCTAGGACATTTAGTTCATTATTTGAAAACAACTTTCATGTGATTAATGTTGAAAATAGGTCATAAATTCAACATATTCAAATTAATATGATATATTTTCTAACATTTATAAATGAATTTTAAATTTAAATCTATTAAAAAAATATTTTTATAAAAAATTAACTTTGCCTCAATCATGGAGATGGTAGGTCCTGCATACCCATGATTTACATTTCAATTTTCAGCAATCTTTATGGAAAGAAGGTATATAATATTTTATCATTAAATAATTATCATTATATATTAAATTAAGTCATATTTCATTAAATATACTTATATATATGACCTATTTGTTTTAGTGATGAAAAAATAATTACATCGATTTGTTGAGGCGGTAGCCATCATGTCTACACGAACGATCTTATCATTATTCCGTGTAAGATCGAAATAATATATCAACCTTTAATAATGATAAATATTTAATGAATATAATAATTATTTCATTTATATCACATATTTCTATTAAATTTACATTTAGTACATTCTATGTAAATCTTTATTGAAAAACTATACACATTACCTCATGAGGCGGTAGTCCATCGTACACACAAGAAATATTATCATATCCCTCACGGAATAAAAATAAAGAAATTATATGTTATATAATAACTCTCTATGTATAAATATTCTTAAAATATAATATATATACATTAATTCCGTCTTTATAAGAAGCCATGAGAGGCAATGATGGAGGACAAATGTCAAAGGTTCGAATGATTATGGTCTTTCTTTTGCACAAATGATGATTTTATATCCCATTTTATGGAAGAGGAGATAGATTTATGTCAATATATTAACTTAATAAAATCTTATTATATGTGATAAACTTTTTATATTATATCATAATAATTTATGCATACTTGAAAGAGTTGGAAGAAGAAATAATATAAAAATGAACAGTTAAACATGAACCTTTTTTATGGTTAACCTCCACAGGTATGAAAAAAAAATCCTTTATAAGATGATTTTTTATCAAAATAATATATTTATGTAATGGGGATAGAATTTATGAATATATTTTTTCTGATCATGGCCAAACCAAATAGTTTTGAAACTGTGAAGAGGAGCGTAGACGGGTGGCCTTTTATAAGATGGGTGAGGGGAAAACTTGTATTTTTTGAAATGAAAAATGTGTGCCCACATTTCTAATATTCCAAAAGGTTAACAAATGGACCATTATTAAGGAATAAAAACTATAAGGTCTAAATATATACAAAAAAATTATTTTATAAATGTTATTAGGTCAATTTATTCCTTTTTAATCCCCCAAAAAACTCATTTTCACATTAATCATGAAAATTAATTTTTACTGTTTCCCCAATTATTTACTTTTAAACAAACAATTTAAAATTATTATATGATATTTATTTTTATTATTCCGATTATGGAATCAATTTTAATAAAATATATACAAAAAATTTTAAATAATAAATATAAAATTAAATATATAGATGCAATGAAAATTCGTGTTTTCAAGAAGTGTATTTCTCAAGCCTAAGATGAATTTATATAATTATATTACTAATAATAATCATTTTATGAATTAAAATTAAAAAATATTGAAATATATTCTATATAATACATTATTATAAAAACTATTTTGGTTTTTTTAGTTAACAGAAATGGAGAAACATTATACACTTTAAAATAGTTATGAGAATAATTTCATTTAGAACTCAAAAAATAAACTTGTAATAAAATACAAAATAAATATGATTCAAAATGTAATAAATTGGTTGAAATATATATAAATAATACTAATTTTACATTAAATAATAATAAAAACATAATTTTAGTTTTAAATTACTTAATTTATTGTGAAGAAAATATTGTTTTACAAAACTTTTTATTTTTAACTATTAACTGAAAAATAATTATATTCCAAAAAAAAATCACAAAATTTTACCCTCTATTAATTTTTACATTATGAATTAATAATTAATTTAATGATATAGAATATATTTTATAGTAGTTCCAAAATTTAATTATATTATTTTCTCCAAGAAATAAATTTCTTTTTTGAGAATTTTTTTGATGAATAATATAACATCACAATAAATAATTTGATTATTTGCTATGAATTTACCAATATATTTATATTAAATAATATATAAATACATATATAACATAAATTAGTTTATTCTATTTATACCCTCCAATTTAATAGCTTGGTTATAAAGTTTATATATTTCATTGGTCATTCATGATATGTGATACATGTTGAATACGTTATAAGACATAATGCTCTTATTTTTAAATCACTATGTGTTTTATAAATTAATAATATTTAAAAAAAAATTATCTAATGATTAAAAATATGTGAAAAATATAATACTATTCAAAAATTTGTAGAATTTAATTTAAAATTAAAATCAGAAAATGAAATAAAAACATTTTTTTTGAAAAATGATTTTTAAATCTTAAAATAATTTTATAGTAAATTCAATAATAAAATTTATTTAAAAAATTAGAATTCGATTATTTTTAATCAAAATAAACTAATAAATTTTTGAAAAAAATCCAAAATATAATTTTAAATTTTAAATTCTTTAAAATTAAATATATTTCTCAATTAAAAAGTGCGATTTTTTCAGTATTCAATGAAAAATAAAACATTTCATAAAATTCTCAAAATTTCTGCTAATGATATTTTATATATTTTGATTTAAAAATCCAATTTATCTTTATCAAATTTATTTTCTAAAATTTCTATAAAATTATTATAATTTTATTTCATAAAACTTAATAAAAATCATTTTTGAAGAAAATGTATTATTAAAGAATAAAATGTATTTATTAAAAATTGAGTGGTTATTTCTGAAAAATTAACAATTAAATATATACAAAATATTAAATTTATATCTTTTTCATAATGTATTTAATCATATTTATAGATTCCAATTAAATATCTACGTTATAAAGATCATATAATAATATTTTTTTGTTCATTTAAGTGTGGTGTTGCATATCATGTACAATATTAAAAATAGTGTTTCTTTTAATATATCGGGATATCAGAGAATATATATTAAATAATATTCATATATTATATGTGAAAATATGGCCCTCTTTTTCCCTTGAATTAGTAAAGCCTTCCTAATGTCCAAAATTCCCTTATAACGACACATCAAGGAATATATAGTGATAGATGTTAATGTCCCGATGTCAAAAACCTCATACAAACACTAATTGTATAAATTAATCTCTTTTCATTGATACCACATCAGTACTTTGTGTCATCATATTGTACACATTCTTTATCTTTCTTTATATATTTGAAATAATCTTAACAATGAAATAAAATATTCAAGCATTTAATTAAATAGTGAAATTTCAATCAAATTGACAGTGATATCATCATCCATAACATGGAATGGAAAAAAAATTTCTTGGATTCTTCAATTAATTTTATATCACTCATGATGGACATAATTTACCCTTACATACAATGAGAATATGGGCTCATATTTTTCATTAATGATAAAACTATATGAATCATTAAATATATTAATATTAATATCAAGAATGATGACTAATATACACATTAGTGAATAGAAATATCCAATGAAACATATAACATATGGGGTAATATTGGTGGTTATATCCCTATAACCTTATCTCATAGAGATTACTAGGAGTGAATGTTCATGATTAGAAGCCTCATCTTCTCAATATCATCCAACACATGATTTTTATAGAAACATTTTTTTTATCACATCATATAAATTTCATCTTGACTATAAGACATATGTTTTAGAATATTGATATAAAATTTTCATTTTCTTATTATATGGGAAACTAGAATAATCATTTTATGTGAGAAATAATCTAGGGGAAATATTATATTAATGTTTTTATTATGGAATTCAAAATTTCATAAGATATTTATTAATAGTTTAGTATTTATAACATTTATTTAACTAAAACCCCAATTATATTTGGTTCCAGTGAACCAAATACAACATAAACCCTCTTATAATAAAACAAACTACTAGAATGAATATTAAATTCCACATGATACACATTATTCTTCTCGGTTATTGAAATTTGTTATTTTCTTGGACTACTCTCAGGTGGATATAGTTTTTAATGGAACTTCAATCCTTTGAGAAAATATCCAATGATGTCATATCACCACGTATTTACTATATCATACTTTTTTAGCATGTTTCCTAATACCATATTAATGTGTTAATATTTACTCCAGTATTATATTATTTTTGTACCATTCAAAAATATGGAATAAATAATTTCTAAAACACATCATAATATTCAACAACTGTTTCGATGATAGTTGATATATAAAGATATATAAACCAAAGGATTAAATAAGTTTCTCTTCCATGTTACCTTAACGATACAGTAATACTATATCAAATTGATCTATAAAAGGACTAGGTTTGTATACCCTTGATAAAAAACAATCATATTTCTGTAGTTACTATGATATCATCCATTTTTTCATTCCCATGTATTGTTGGACAGTTTATAAAGAATCCATGTATTGTTCTTTCAGATCTTTTTGATATTTTTTAACTATTAATTATGAATAAGAAATATGAAACATTAGTACATATTATGGAATATGTGATAAATTAAAATCAATTTATTTTCAAAAAATATATTTCTGTTAATAATACCATCCAATTATTTCACATAAGAATATTGTTACACCCAAAACAATTTTAATTATTATAATAATATGCCAGATAGATTACTTAACATTGAACAATGAGCTTTAAGAAATTTGTGATGTATTATAAAAACATTATTATTTTGATTTAAACATTATTACATAGACATTAACGATACAATTATAAAATATATGTATAATTCTTATATATAATTAAATTATATTGATTAATTCATAATAAATAAGAATTTTTTTATTAAACTCACTTTATACTTCAAAATTATTCTTAAAAAATGGATTTTATTGATTTATTGGGTGAATATTATAATTAATGTATACCACTCAGATAAATTATATTCAAAAAAAATTATATTTCCTTAAATAATCATATCAGTATTAGCTTGCGAATTTTTTTTAATTTTTTTAAAAAAGAATTTTTTTTATGAATAATAAAAAACAAACATTTTAATAAAATTAATCCTTTTATTCTTTAAAATGATTAACTAAAAAGTATTGTTAGGTTTATAATTTTATATTAAAGCTAAATAAGTCTCCATTTGTTATAAATATTATAATTAGTTATATAGTAATTCGTATATGTTTTATTTTAGTATAAGATAAATTTTGGCTAATGAAATCATTTTTATAAAAGGTTTTCTTCATTACTTTTTAACTATTAATATTAAATTACTGTATTAGATTTATACATATATAATCTAGAAAAATGGATTTCATATTTTGAATAGGGAGTTTAAAATTGGGTAAACAATTCAATTTAATATTTTTCCATTATGTATAGTAACTTTGGTAAAAACATATTGTTACCATAGTAATCCTTTACATAGTTTAAAAGGGGTAAAATTAAAATTACAAGATTTAAAATTACGTAAACACATGTCTAGATACAATTATATTTCCATATTTTACCCATATAACCTCCCTTATTCTAAAATGATCTATTATAGATCAATATGTATTATGTAAGAAATTAATATATTATTATCTCTTGAAAAATTACAATTGTTTCCTCTCCCTCACTTATTAATGGACACAACATATTCTCTATTATACACATTAAATAGCCACAAATATTCCCCAATCCCCAACCAAATCCATTCCTAAAAAATCTTTTCTATCTTATAATTATTTGTTAGATCATTATATTATCTTATAATGGATTTAGATATAAACCTAATAGAATTTTTCAAATATGAGGAATAGTTTATAACTGAGTGTTTTATTTTTATTTAATATTTTAGATAAGTAAAAAAACTCATAACCATTGACATTAAATGGAACCTGTATCTATCATATTTTAACATTTTATTATGTTTGTACCATTTCAAGTTTTTTATGAAAATTATACAATATCTTTTGTAATTTAAAAGATTTATTTTTTGAAATTTAATTATTCAATAAAAATAAACACTTAAATGGTATTTTTAATCTCTTCATATAAGGTTAAAATAATTATAATTTTTTTTTAATATTCTATGATTTATTTTTATAGTTTATTATGGTGTCACCATGGTCTTCTAGGGGTAGAGCATTACAGTTGATAGAATTAAGATATTAAATTTATTATATCACAGGTGTTTGTTTTTTGAAATATTAGAATACCTATAGAATAATGTCTTATATGGAAAGTAGGAGACCTCAATTAGCTCCAAAATATAAGTTTCACCATATTGATGATATAAAATTTGTACACGTTGGGTTTTTTGTTAAAGCGCACGTAACACTAATTTTTTAATCCTTTTCCATTGATTTTTTTATTTTTATTTTACTTATTTAATTTTATTCCACGTTACCAATAAATACAATACAACTCACTATATTGATGTTGTCTTTACATAAATTTATTGTAAATCAACCATTTTAAGCCATTTAATTTTTCATACATTAATAAGGGGGAATTAAACACTTCACAATCATGTTTCTCTTGAATCCTGAGTAAAATATGGGTTTTTATCTTGTGGATTTATATTTCTGAATGTATATGCAATGGGTGATTCTAAAATTTCCAAAAAATGTATCCTTGATTTTTTTAATGAGTCTAAGAAATCTAAAATATTTTTTTCCATGATAGTTAAAACATTCAATGATATGTTTTTGTTCCATCCAACATGGTTTGTTTTCTTTTTCCTCCATGTGCCAGGATATAAGGGCTTAGAGGAATTAAGCATGTATTATTTATTTATTTATTTATTCATTTTATAAATTTATGTTGTTTTTTCTCTTCTAAAATTCATGAAAAATTCTTTAATTTAATAAGGAAATGATAAAACCAATAATTTTCATGGTATAATTCCATTAAATTATCATCACCTATATAAATTATCAAAATAAAATTTTATGTAAATTATAAAAAATAATAATTATAAGAATTATAAAATGATAATTTCATCAAATCATCCTCATATAATTTTATATAAAAGGATAATGAGCAAAAATTATCAAGGGATAGTTAATAAAATAATAACAGAATAACTACAAAAATTATTAATAGATAATTATCATAAAAATAAAAATACAATTGAATGAAATTATCAATGGATAATTCAATTATAATGATAAAAATATAATTATACGAGATTATGAAATGATAATTTTCAAGAATTATCAAAATATAACTACAAAAAATTATAAAAGGATAATTTATAATTAAGTTATCTAAAAATAATTATGAAAGTACATTTTTTATAATAGTATAATTATTAAAATAACCAGGGATAATTATATAGTTTTAACAAATAATAATTATAAAGGACTATCATGTACGATCTAAAAATAATATAAATTGTTACATATATTTTCACGTTTGATATTATAAGTATTATTGAAGAGAGAATTGGAATCACATTAGTTGGGAGAAATGATAATTTTGAAATAATCTAGAAGAATGAAAATTTTATCACAAGTGATATTTTATTTCCTTTTTTTTGGTAAAATATCTTTTTCATTCACGGAACCCAAGATAATAATCGATCATTGGAATGTCTATAAATGTGATAATTAAGGAAAAGAGGAGGTGTTCTTGGATATTGAGGTTTCCACTCCTTATTTTGAACCACATAAGGAGGTTTATCCTTATCATTGATGTTAGTGAATTTTGAGGTTTGAAGTTCATTACATTTTTAAAAAAAAATTACACATGTTTTCTTTTTATAACTTCTGTGTTAGAATAGTTGAAAAATGTCATCTCATTTGATCATATGTGGTTGTGTTTTTGTGTGTGGACTATGAAACTCTCTGATACATGATTCCATGAATATTTCTATAGAATCTTTTTGTTATTTTTGGTTATAATCACCTGTTTTTATGTGTTGCTACTGTGTTTTAACGATTATATGTTATACCATCCATGTATACATTAACCTATATGTCTGTCACCATCCCATAGAGTTTGTTATTGGTACATGAGATAGGTTGACCATCATTTTTTTATATACCTTAGAGGGGTTTTTTCACATGAAATTTTATGATATTGATAATGAACCTATGTGTAGGTTAGGGGAATGATGGCCTTGGGAATATACTAAAGGAATAATATGTGGGGAATGATGTTCTAGGGACCAAAACTGAGGCATACGTATGGTATGATCATATAGGGGCGTAAACCATTATGAATATGGGATATGCCAGTTTAGGTATCTGATGTGAGTCGATGAATTACGATAGCTGAGAGATTGTTTTTTGAGCTTAGAGTCTAGACCATTATCATTTATTACATTCCAGGATTATTAATTTGGCATGGAGTCGATGTAGGTACCGTTGGGGCTTTGTGGTGTCTTGGTTAGTAAACAACTAGTTTTGGATTGTTTTCTTATTTTATTGTTAAACATTTATTATCTTTATGAAATTCAATTTTAATACATGAGAAAACTATGTTAGGTATTCATTGGTGGGTTCATGCTGAGTCTTTTACTCACACCCTAAATGGTCATTTTAATGTACTTTTAGATTTCATGAATTCAGATCTAGTAAATGGAATGGAACATGTTTTCGAATGATGAGAAGGGGATCATTGGGATTGTAAATAACATAGATGGAATCTGGAGGACACATCAATATATTTGTTTGTTTTTATATTTCATTATAAATTGGACATGATTACAACTTTGGGAGACTCATTTATTTTTACTACATTTAATTCATCCATTATTTATTTTAGGTTCACATGGGTTATTCAGTATATTTTTTTATGATTTATTGTTTTTCATATGACATGATACTAAGGGTATATTCTCCCCACTAATGGACATAGACCATCATTTCTTGTCCATATCCATTTTCATAAAGGTATGCATGGATGGGATTATATGAAATTTTTACTTAGATCCCATGGTTTAGGTCATGGTGTTACAAAACAGTATCATAAGACAATGACATAGAAAACAATTTTTTATCTTTACCTTGATTTGAGACAGGGTGTATATGAGATAGGATAATTGGGACTCATGGAGGGGAACTTTGATAGTTCCTTGACAAATCTATATAATGAACCTCCATGTTTCCATAAATTGGGGGAAATTATGTTTTTCGATTATTTTTGGTTAAATTCATCTTAGGTGATTCAGATTATGTTGATATAACATTCATGAAATGTTTTGTATGTTCATGCATCCTGACTATGTATGTAATTTAAAATTCCATATGAATACCTGTACTTTTATTAAATTATAGTTAATTAATTAAATTACATTATTTGTGTTATATGTTCACTATAGTTTCACTTTATGTGAAATGTATTTATTTTCATGTTGTTATGATATATCATGATTGTAATTAATTAGTTGAATAAATAATTCTGTAGTTTTAATATATATATATATGATTGTTGGACCCAATATTATAGTGTAGTTGACGCTCCGTGATATTTTAGTTTTAATAATCATAAATAATGTCAATATACAGACTCTTCTCTTTCATGCTTGTTTAATGTATCTCACTAAATCAATGATGTTATACAACGATGTATACTTTAATTTGTCAAGAGCTTATATTCATGAATAAATATTTTTACAAATGTATTTATATAAAACCTTTGGCAAAAAACATGGTCTGGTATGACAGACACTTCGCAATCATTCTAGATTCCTTGGAACTGATGGTTAGTTCGACAGACCGATGATTGACACACTGAAGTCGACACGCCGTCATTCGATAGACCGAAGGATGACACACCAAAGTCGAAACGCTATAGTTTGACAGACTAAAGTTTGAAACACCGAAGTCAACACACTGAAGTTTAATTGGTGATGTTTGAAACACCGAAGTGAACACACTGAAGTTCTACAGACCGAATTTTGATGCACCAAAGTTGACACACTCATTTTTGAGAGACCAAAGTCGACACGCCGAAGATGACACACCGATGTTATCAAATAGAAGACAACATACCAAATATGACTCATCAATTGTTTTCAATAACGGTTTCAAGTTTATTAATTAAATTTTATTTATAATGGTCATATTTGGACAAATTAATGATTTTGAAATTTTTTAATGTTGTCTGTAGGAAAATACATAGACACTACGAGGTGCATGCATGTGCGAAGACCTTCATGCCTAGAGAATCCTGGAGTATAAAAGGACCACATCCTTCACTTTAAAGAAGATAAGTATAAAAATTATTACACACTGAGACATGCTGGGACATAGACTATGATAATACAAATAGAGAGGGGATAAGTGTTTGAGATTACAAGAAGATCGAACGAGAAAATTTCTCCAAAAGCTCAGTATACATCGAGACCTTTAAGAGAAGAACATTTTCACTCCTCGAAGATGAATTACCGAAACTTCGATTCTTTGTTCTGAAGACTACTTCTAGAAGATGAATCAAATAAAATTTTCTCAGCATCCATTGATTCCAAGGAATTCCTTCGCAGCACACATAGAATTCATAACCCTATTATATTTCATATCTCTGTTATGTCTCTTATATTAACAATCGAGAAGAGTGTGTATTTGTAGAATAACACACTCTATCTCCTGAACTAAACTGAAGGATACAAGATGTCCTTACTTAACCTTTCTTTTACTCTTGTGTACCCACTGATAAGTGTGGAAGAGGTCCATGTTTGTCCTGGTAGATTGTACCCATGAAGTACTGTGGAATAAGTCCCTGTGTGTTCTGGATAGTACTGAGTGCTATTGTAAACCCTGATCCAGGGTGTGGATCAAATGTTTATTCATATAAACTTCTTGGTCGCAGGTGATCACTAAGTGGAGAGGACTATGTCTCTGCTTGAGACTGATCCTTTTGCCTTATTCGCTATGTTGATTGTCTTATATTTTTTTATGTTATATGTATTTCCTGCATTAAGATAACCTGAACTTTGATAGTTAGTTTATCAAGTGTATAAATTTCTTTTGAATTAGTAGGTTTGCTTTGAATGTTTTGTTAATTGATAGGATAATAAAACTGATAACTAATCAATCTTTTCAGAATCAAATTTAACCTTCAAGACATTTATAAATTCACTACAATCTGACTTTGTGTTTATTTTTATAGGTGGAATTTATATTGTAATGAATCCTTTAATAGAAATTTTTAATGATACTCAATTCACCCACAACTTGAGTCATCTACTCCGACCAACATTTAGTATATAAAGGTTTTTGAAAGTTACTGTTAAATTTTGAAATCGTATCAACTCTGATTGTAGTTTTGATTTTAAAGATCTTAAAGTCTCTATTATTTATAAATATTTTTCTCTTTGAAATTATTTTACAATCTTTATCATGTAAAATAGATTAGAAGGGGATGCTACTAATAAAAAACCTTTCTTTAATAAAACTAACTATTCTAAGTGGAAACATAAAATTAAAATACATTTAGAAAATATGGGATTTGAAATCTGGAATGCTATTGAAAGTAAATATACAATACCTGAAACTGTTAGAAGCACTTGGGAAGAATCTACCAAATCTGCCTATAACAATAATTTTAATGCAATGAATGCTCTATACTGTGCCCTAGGGGATGAAAAATTTAACCGTATTTCTGCTTCTAAAACTGCATATGATATTTTGGATACTTTAACTATCACTTATGAGGGAACAACTGATGTAAATGAAATGATATTAAATACATACACTATTAAATACAATAATTTTAAAATGAAGCCGGATGAACCTATCTCTAAAATATATCTAAATTTCAATGAAATAGTGAACACTATGAGTCTTCTTGGGAAACTAGTGGGCAACAATGAAAAAATCATGAGACTTCTTGGAAGCCTACCTGATAGATGGAGAAGAAATTCTATCTCTATTCGAGAATATTGTGATATAGGCAAACTTCTTGTGAAGGAACTAATTGGAAAATTTATGATGTATGAAGAAGAACTTAACGTAAATCAATAAGTAGATGAGGAACCGTGGAAGAAGTCTGCATCATTCAAGACATCAACTTCAAAGAGAAAAGATAGAGAAAATATTCATGTTCATGTATACAGTTCCACTAGTGAAGAGTCGGGTTCTGACAATGATGACGAAATGGAGCATCCTGCTAGAAGGTTCAAAAAAATTTAGAAAAAGGTTAAATTATTTAGGAAGTAAAACTACAAGGGAATGTATGATAGTAAAGGAAAATGTATTAAAAATAGAAAAGGGAATGACCACTCAAATGAAATAATCTACTAGGAGTGAAAATGACAAAGTCATTTAAAGGCAGACTGCCCCAAGATGAAATTTAAAAAGAAATATGAAGATAAGATAAAGGGTTATAAAAAGGGTATGAAAGCTACTTGGAGTGCTCTAGAAGACAGCTCTAGTGGATTTGATTCTTTTTATAGTGAAAAAAACAATCTTTCCAACTTATTTTTCATGATAGAAACATTCGAGGTAGAACTTAATTCTCTTATACATAATTTATATTATTATGAGAATGAATGTGAATCAAAAAAACGATGAAAATATGACTGTGGTTGAACTATTTGAATACTGTAGAATGTTTAAGGATACCTTTTTTGAGCTCAAGGATAAATATAAATTATTAAAAATATAGCATGCTCTTAATGCTAATTTCAAATCTGATCTAGATGTTTAAAAGAAAAAATGAGGCCGGCGGTTAAAAGAAAACACTGAACTCAAATTATCAAATGAGAAATTAAAGAGCCATCTTGAGAAGTTGACTACAGGTAGAGATACCTTGACTTAGTTTCTAGGAAAAAAATATTGGCCCATAATATACAAATGGTTTAGTATATCAACTTAGACAAAGAAGGATCATTAAAACTAAATTTATTCCAAAATCTGGACAATTCATAGCTACATCAGGGTCTGGACCGTTTCTTGAAAACAAATTCTCTAAAGGACCAAATAATGTGTATGTTTCAAATACTATATATTCTGCATATAAGAAATCCATAAGAAAGTTTTGGGTTCCTAAATCTTATATTACTAATGTTGGTGGACCCAGAGAAATATGGGTACTGAAGTCGTTTCATTGTTAATCTCTGTTGTAGGTAAAATTCCTAACGAGATCCTTTAAAAAGATGTGGTACATAGATAGTGGGTGTTCAAGGAATATGAAAGGATATTTTTCAAGCTTTAAAAGACATACCAAGATATATGGAGGACATGTCACATTTGGTGACAATTGTAATGGAAAACTCATCAGCCTAGGAAAGATTTGTAACCCTAACTCTATTTCAATTTCTAAATTATTATATGTTGATGGTCTAAAGTATAACATTCTCACCATATATCAATTGTGTGATGATGGATTTAATGATAAATGTAATAATGATTCAGTCCATGTTTTTTATGACCAAATAATTTGGTATTTACTACATTTAAAAATGATAATGTATATACTACAAATTTAGACACACTAGCCTCACAGAATGTCTCCTGTATAAATGCCTTTCACAAAGAGTCTTGGCTCTAGCATATAAGACTAAGACATTGTAATATACACTATATTAGGAAGTTAACTATAAAACTATTAGTTAGAGACTTACCCAAATTTGATTTTCTAGTAAATAAAGTACGTAATTATTTTCAAAAAGGAAAGAAACATAAAATCTATTTCAAACCAAAGAAAGAAGAAAGTACTTTTCAACCTATCGTGTTGGTTCACATGGAGTTATTTGGACCATATAGAGTTTTGTGTCACAATGGGAAGCTCTATTTTTATGTTCTTGTAGATGATATCTCTAGGTAATCCAAGACTTTTTTTCAAGTTCATAAAAGTGAAGTATGTTCTCACTTTACCAAGTATTCTAGGGCTGTAGAAAATCTCAGTGGACTTACGATTAAATCCTTAAGAAGTGATCATGTCATAGAGTTTGAGAATCTTGATTTTGAAGCCTTCTACTTAAAAATTGGATATAATCATAACTTATATGCACCTAGAACACATCAACAGAATAGTGTGGATGAAATAAGGTATATAACCTTTCAAGAAATTTCCCAGAATATGCTCCCTGAATATGATCTACCCATTTATTTTTTTGCTGAAGATATTAATATATCTTTCTACATAACAAATAGAGTCCTAATTAATCCCATTCTTAAGAAAAGTCTTTATGATTTGTGGAATAATAGGAAACACCAATTAGGTTACATTAATGTGTATGGATGTAATTTTTAGATGCTAAATACTAAAAATAATTTAGATAAATTTTCCTCAATATGTGATGAAGGAATATTTCATGGATATTGTACATCAAGAAAATCCTATAGAGTCTTTCACAAGAAGCTAAATGTTTGGAGGAATCTGTACACATCGAGTTTGATGAAACAGATCCACATGAGCCCAAGACCACACTAGAAAATATAGAAGAAGATATGTCCAATATAGACATTAATGATAAAATCAGAAATCATCATGAGAAGGAAGATGTGAAAACATCCAGTTCTGAAATTTGTCCCCACCTTAACCGTAGTGAACCAGATCAACCAGACCAACTTGAAATATCAAGTCCTACTTTCTCCAGACCAACTAGAACCCTTAATAGTCATACCTAAGATGTTGTTGTTGGAGATTTAGATTTAGGAACACAAAATAGAGCTTCCTTGAGAAAGAAGTTTAATAATCAATACTTCTTGTCATATCATGAACTTAAAAATATCAATGATCCTATCAATGATGAATTTTGGGTAATGGCTATGGAAGAAGAAATTAATCAGTTTGAAAGAAATAAATTTTTGAAACTTGTAGATAGACCTAAGGACACCTTAAATATTGGAAACAAATGGGTGTTTGAAAATAAGTTAGTTGAAAGTGGAAATATATTTAGAGATAAAGCAATACTAGTTGCTCAAGTATATAATCAAGAAGAATGAATTGATTATGAAGAGACTTTTTCACCAGTAGCTAGACTTTAGGAAATTATGATCCTACTTGCCTATGCAGCACACCTGGATGTAAACCATTATCAAATGGATGTCAAAAGTGAATTACTAAATGGTTATATAATTGAGGATGTTTTAGTTGATCAACCCTTAGGTTTTACAAATCCAAATTTTTAAAATCAAGTGTTAAAACTATCAAAATCATTATATGGTTTGAAACAAGCTCCAAGATCTTGGTAGGAAAGGATGTGTAATTTTCTTATTTCAAATGGTTTTACAAAAGGAATTTCAGATCATTATTTATTTATAAATATAATTTCAAAAGATGTTTTAATAGCACAAATATATATAGATGATATTATTTTTGGATCTTCTAAAAATTATTTATGTAATGAATTTTCAAACATAATGCAAAGTGAGTTTGAAATGAGTGTAATGGGTGAACAAATATATTTTATTTGATATCAAATATTTAAATATAAAAATGTATTATAATAAATCAATGTAAGTATAAAAAATATATTTTGAAAAGATATGGCTTTTATGGAATTTGGAGTAGTGAAACTTCTATGAGTTCTATATTTAAGATAGATCTTGATGAAAATGGAAAATGAGTTGATCAAACTTCTTATATTGGAATGATTGGGAGTTTGATGTACTTAACTGCTAGAAGGCTAGATATTATGTTCAGTGTGTGTATGTGTGCAAGATTTCAAGCAAACCCAATGGAGTCACACCTAAATAGTGTTAAAAGAATTTTCAAATACCTCAAGTATACAACTAAATTAAGATTGTTCTATCCTAAAAGAAAACCTTTTGATTTAGTTAGCTATTCAGATGTAGATTTTGGTGGATGTAAATTAGATAGAAAGAGTACCAATTAAACATGACACCTTTTGGGAAATTCATTAATATCATGGTGTAGTAAAGTAAAAAACTTATTTGCATTACCAACTGCTGATGATTAATACATTGCTTATGGTAGTTTCTCTATAGAAATTTTGTGGATGAAACACATCTTATTAGACTATGGATTTCAATTCATACATTTCCCAATAAATTTTGACAACCATAGTGCAAGTAATATTTCTATAAATCCTATTTATTATTCTAGAACAAAACATATTTTTGTAAGACTTTATTTTTTGGGAGATCATTATCAAAAAGGTGATATAACTCTTGAGTTTATTGAGACTTAACATCCTCTTGCTGATATATTCACTAAACCCTTAAATTATGAGAGAATGAATTATATCAAACATGAACTAGGAATAATAAATCAGTAGAGGATCGTTCTAAAATAGATCATTCTAAAATTCAACTTTGTGAAACCGATCTTTTGGAAATCGATCGTTCTAAAACAGATATTTATAAAATCGATATTTCTAAAAATGATCTTTCTAAAACCAATCTTTCTGAAACCGATCATTCTTAAACCGATATTTCTGAAACCAATCTTTCTAAAACCGATCGTTCTGAAACTGATCTTTCTAAAACCAATGTTTATGAAACTGATCTTTCTAAAACCGATGTTTCTAAAAATGAACTTTGTGAAACTGATCCTTCTCAAAACGATCTTCTTGAAACTGATCCTGCCAAACCGATCTCCTATGAAACCAATCTTATTGAAACAGATTCTTTGACATCAATAAATTTAAGGTCTATTTTGTAAATTAAATATACTTTAAATGAAATGATGCTATGTTATCTATTTTAAATTGTTACTTTTAACTTTTTTTTACGATTTAAAATCCCTAAATGATATATTTAGTAAAATCCATCTCGACCTTTCACCTTCGACTCTACCATTAATCCTTTTACATTTTGTCACACTCTCTCTCAAATCTCGACCTATCAACAAAATTGGAATCAGAATCTTCGTCGTGGCTAGGAATAATAGTGGAATATAAGAACTTAGGAAATCTCCTCACACTAAAAGTCATAATGGTGAGTCAAGTGGGACTATGAAACCGAGAATATAAATCCTAGAATTTACATCTAAAAAAGAATAGTATGTTGAGTGGATTCTATCCAAGAAATCATTTTTATTAAAGGTACTGGATTCTCAAGAGTGGCTAAGTTGGTTCAACAACAATGGAAGACCCTATTATCCCCATCTTGTGCACGAATTATATCTACATTTGATTATATAAATGGTTGAATCTCAGACAGAAATGATGAAAGATATTGTAAAGGGAAAATAAGTGGCTTCGTCATCTATGGAATGGGTTGAATTCATAGAGGATCCTCATGAAAGTGTCTATGTTGACTATCCTGGTAATATTCCACCTTCTTCAAACTTATTTTCCTACGAAGAGGCTATGAAGGAGATTACTAAAAATGAAGAATCCAGAATCACTGTTGCAAATAAATTCAAAGGAGAAGTTTGATTTCTTTTTAAGTTCATACAACATAAAATCTACCCTAGGAAGGGAGATTTCCCTACTGTGAAATATTAGGATGTATTCTTGTTCTTTTTGTTGAAATATGGAATAAAAGTGAATCTGTTCAGATATCTTATGGTACAAATTTCTGATTTTATTAAGGCATCAATAAAGGAAACCTGTTTATATTATCCAAGTATAATTTCATCAACATTGATAAAATTATTCTGTGTAAAAGATGAAGATGAAGTGATATGTGCATGAACTAGCTTTTTTCTTTAGAAATTAATTTTTAAAAGAATGAAAATCTTCTAGAATACATGGAAAAGCTGTTGGGTAGGAGATGAATAAATGTTTTATGAAAATTTCAATCCAGTTGATTACCCTTCTAGATCGAAGGATTAAGATGATCCAGTTCACAAACCAGGTCAGGTTCCAGCTTATTCAGATGAGGATACTCAACATAAAGATCCAACAGAAGAAGGATATCCTTTTGATGATAAGAGTGAACCAGATATTGTGGAAAGTCGCAAGAATATTACTTATGGACCTTCTAGTCCAACTATGAAATTTCCCTCAAGAGAATCATTATTAAGAAATGAAGATGACGAAGATACCAAATTTATTGGAATTGAAGGTTATGTTATAAAATCATATGTGGAAGTTGATGATGATGATGATAATGATGATGATGTTGATGGTGGTGTTGATGATGGTGATGATGATGATGATGTATTAAGTGTTAAAATTTGTTTTAATCTCTAAAAGAGGAACCACATGTAGTTGAAAGATATAGCAACGAACTTGTTCATGGATCTGGCGATGGAATTGAGCCTATATTCCATAGGTTGATGGTCAAAGAGATGATAAACATGAGGACTGACAACTCCATCATAATGAAGAAAACCAAGATCTCATTCAGAAATTGAATGATCTTATGGCTGCTAGCCAAGAGGAAGAAGATGTAGTTCCATTGCCTCAAATTGTGGAAGTAACAGGTGAAGCTGAAGTATCTGGAGCTCAGGCAGAACATGATGTATGGTTGGTTCCTTTTCCCAAAAAGTTATTATGACCATAAACCAGGATGAAGTAGTTGATGATATTGATGTTATTCCTGTGCCTCATAGAGGAAGGGATAGAACTGATGATGTTGAGCCAAGAGATTGGACCTTTACTAGAGAGTGGAATAGTGATCCAGGATACACTTTTTTCTGTTTAGATTATGAAATAGATGAGGAAATGGTACCATCTCTTCCTATTCAACAAGTTCATGTTGAACCAGAACATTTTACTCCTGTTCCACTAGCTGAACCTCCACCTCTAGAACCAATAGCTCAGTTAGTGCCCAGTGACTATGTCAGCAAGGCTGATTTGAAATATTTTAATAATGAGTTGTGTGAGTCTGTGATAGCATCAGTGGGATCCATAAAAGAATCATCCACATCCATCAGTATCTCGGATGTTGATGCAACAAAGATTTCATGAATAGTAATTTTGTAGAATAAACCGAATATTATTACTAAAATATAAATTATTATTAGACACAACACCTTGCTAAGAGAAAAAAGTAATAAAGATGAAGAATGAATTGAATTACTTAACCTCTGACTTCAAGACCTCCTTTAGTGTGATTCTGGATGTTCTTTGGAACTTAGTAACTCATATAATTAGTGTCGACCTAAAAAAAAGGTGAAATAAGATCTTGGAAAAATACTGACTGGCCCATCCAGTTCCAGGAGTGGGAGAAGTTTTATTGTTGATTTATAGTCGGTCAAGGCTGTGATAAGAGAGGAAATTAAAAAACTACAGATATTTTTTTGACAATGTAACTCTTGAAAATGGTAATCGAAATACAGATCTTCTATGCAATATGGTCCGACATTGCACAAAGGAATCCTCTACTTCTCAGAAAGAAAATCAGAAAAAGGTGGATACATATTTCACTAAGATATAATCCAAGCATGAAATCTTCAACAATTTCAGGTTTCTCGTAGAAAATATTCAAATTCCTCGAGTCACAGAAGGATTAAAAAAGAAATTTCTCCAATAGAATGATTTTACACCATTTCTGAGAAAATTTATGGAAAATAAGGATGACTTCGAGAAGGAAATGTATTATGGTGGTGAAATCATTAATGAATTCATCAACCTTATCTAACCTTATCTGCATGTTCAGTCCGAGGCTATTGTGGTCCCTCTAGTTGCTTCAATTGTTATTGCCTCTCAGCCTCCTACTCCAATGACTGTTTCTCAGGCTCTTTCCCATATTCAAATGGTCATTACTGAGTAGTCTCCATGTCATGTGTTGTTAGAGATAAGTCTCAGCCTTGCAGCTACTATCCATAATGGTGTGGCCCCACCTACTATTATCCTTAGACCACCTACTTCCTCTGCCACTCCCAAACATTCTCCTCCACCTTAGGATCCTTCCAACAAAGGAAAAGCTCCTCTATATCCAAATCCTTAGTGATGGATTTTTTCATTTTTATAGGCATTTTATCTTTTTGTTTTCCTTAAACTCTTATGCCTTTTAATGAAAATTCATATTGTATTTTTATTTTTTATTTTTCTCTTTACTGATTTTCTCTTTTTGTTAATCATAGAATGGGGAGAAAATAATTTTGGAATATACTCTTTTTAATATATTTATTGATGGGGAGATTTATGTTAAATAATTTATAAGAATAAGGATGGAATATACTATTCTTAATCCATTAATTGAGGGGGATATTTGTTATATCAATGGAAAACATTAGTTATATTGGACAATTTCATTGAGTTATGTCAAAGATATCATTATTCTATATATTTGTATGAATACCATAATTTGTGATTATAAAAAGGGGGAGATTGTGGGACCTTCCACGGTACTGTAGTGGACCCTCCATGATATTGTAGTATTCATAATCACAAATAATGTAAATATATAGATTCTACTCTTTCATTTCATTTTAATAGCTCACACTAAATCAATTATGTCATACAACAACATATACATTAATATATCAATTGATTATATTCATTAATAAATATGTTTACAAATATATTTATACATAACATTTTTCCCGACACATAGTCTGGTAAGAGAGACACTTCGCAATATTTCTTGATTCCCTAGCACTGATGGTTAGTTAGACAGACTGTAGTCTGACCCTCCGAAGTCGACACACCGTAGTTTGATAGACCTAAGTTTGACCCTCCGTAGTCGACACACCATAGTTTGACGGACCGATGTCTGACACACCGAATTCGACACACTGATGTTCGACTGACCAAAGTTCGACATAGCGATGTACACCCATCGATGTTCGACAGACCGAAGTTTGATACACTAAAGTCATCACACTGATGTATGAAAGACTGAAGTCCACACATCGAAGATGACAGACCGATGTTATCAAACTGAAGACTACAGACTGAAGATGACTCACCGATTGTTATGAATAACTGTTTAGAGTTTATTAATTCAAATTTTTTTCTAAAGGTCATATTTGGACAAATTAATGTTTCTGACCTTTTTAAATGTTTTCTATTGTAAAATATGTAGATAGTTAGAGGTAAATTTACACGTGAAGATATTCATGCCTAGAGAATCCTAGAGTATAAAAGGACCTCTTCGTTCACTTTAAAGAGGTGAAGTACAAAAAGTATTAAATGCTGAGACACGCTGAGACATAGATAGTGAAAATATGAAAAGAGGGGGACTAAGTGCTTGAGATTAGAAGATGATTGTAATGAGAAACATCCTCCAAATGCTCAATGTACATCGACACCCAGAAGAGCTAAACCTTTTCACTCCTCGAAGCTGGATTACAGATTCAGCGATACTATGTTCTAAAGACTGCTTCATGTAGAGGACTCAAATTCCATTTTCTCAACATCCATTTAGTCCAAAGCATTACATCGCTGCTCATATATATTTCTTACCTCTATTATATTTCTTAGCTCTATTGAGAATAGTTTATTATCTTTTGAGTATAGTGTGTATCTATAGAATAACAAACTCTATCCCATGCATTAAACTGAAGGATACTAGATATCCTTAATCAACCATTATTTTCTCTTGTGTACCCACTGATTAGTGCGAAGAGTTCCTTATGTGGAATGGTAGTTTGTACCCACAAAGAACTCTGTAAGAGGACCCTGTGTGGCCTAGACATTACTGAGTCGTATTTTAAACACAGATCCATGGTGTGGATCAAAAGATTATTAAGATAAACTTCTTTGTGGCATGTGATCCCCAAGTGGGGAAGGAAAAGTCTCTACCTGAGACTGAACCACTTGGTTTTTCCATTGTGTTTATTATCTTATTTTTCATATGTGATATGTATTTCTTGCATTAAGATAACCTGAACTTTGATAGTTAGTTTTAAAAGTTATTATGTTTCTTATGAATTAGTATCTTTGCTTCATATGTATTGTTAATCGATAGTGTAGTAAAACTGAGAACTAATCCATCTTCTGAGAATCAAATTGAACCTTCAAGAAATTTATAAATTCACTACAAACTGACTTTGTGTTTTTTATTGGGGTATTTTATTATCTAATGAATCATTTTAACATTAATTTTTATAGATACTCAATTCACCCCCCGCTCTGGAGTCATCTACTATGACCAACAATGATGATAGTGACTAATGTGAAGGTGTAGAAAACATGGTTACTATTAGGACTGTTATACATTTTATTAAGGGTATACTCTTAGGATCACCTTATGTTATCCCATTTACTGGATAAGATTTTCTTATGCTCATAATGTTTCAAAATGTAAATTTTTTTCCCTTGATATAGTATTGAGACTAACTAGGAATAATGAATGGAATGATGTCGCAAGGGAGGCTGTTGTTGCTTTACCATTAATCATATAAGAGTATTCAAATGAGAATTCTCTCGAACATGCTATGTGGTTTAGGCAGTATGACTTCTTCATAGAGAAGTATTTCTCTTATAGAATTTTTATAGGAGTTAGAGTTTAGAATTTTGGATTAATATTATCTAACTATGAACTCCAACATTCTTAATTATTATAGGGAACTGAAGGCCCTCGGGATACTATGTAATTGGTTGAAATCATTTGTGAAATAATTTACCTTGAAAAAAAACGAAGGATAAAAAAATTAAACTATGATAGATTCTGTACATGGTGAGTTTCACATTTTGATACCATCATATAATATGCATCCAACTGATCCATATGATATAAGGAGAAACTTGATGACTTGGAGTGGAAGGAATTTATTAGGTTGAGCACTTCTATGTAGGTTGAACCTATTTTATTCTGTAGGAATGTGGGTGGAATGGATATCCTTTTCCTAGAATCGATGATCATTTCAATTAATTATAGGGAGATCAATGGTTCTCCATGATTTATCTTCGATTAGGTTATTACCAATTAAGAGTGAGGAATGAATTTTTTTGAAGATATTGTTTTAGAACAGGTGTGGGTTTTATGAGTACATATGGACGTCATTCAGACAGATGAGCATGTCGGAGGGGTCATAGAACTCATGAATAAGATATTTCAGGCTTATATATATGATTTTTTTAATATTTTTCACTAATGAAATCCTAATCAACTCATTTTCACTAGAGTATCTTGATAAGGACCTAGAAATAGTCTCTAGTTCACTTAGAGCACATCAGTTTTACATTAAGCTATCCAAGTGTGACTTCTGGATTAATATGTTGAAGATCCTATGAAAAATTGTGTTAGAGATACATATATCCATCAAGTCATTTAACGTAGAGATATTAATATCCTAAACATATAATTATAATTCATTCTAGATCTTGATCTTTTGGGTTTGGTAGGATATTTCTGGAAAATTATCCAAGAATTATCTTGATTATCAGCACCCATTCCTACACTGGTGAGAAAAATAGTAAAGATCCAATCCATAGAAAAGTGTAAATAGGTCTTTATTGAGCAGAATATGAGGTTGAAAATAGCTCTAGAGTTTATACTACACAATATAGATATTAGATTTGTTATATACTATGATTAATTATACATTAGTTTGGGAGAAATACTGATGCAGTGGGAGAAGGTTGTATCTTAGGGAATAAATGAAATATGATCGCATGAGAAGAAAAAAAATACTCATGTATAGGATCTAGAAGTTTCGGCTCATGATCTGATGTGTATCTAACACTATCTCTTCAGCGAGTGATTTGTTTTTATATGGACTATAAGAGATTTCGTTATATTTTTACAAAGAATGGCCGGAATCATTGGTAGAGGGGCTAAATTGGATATTTGGTGGTATTTGACTTTGAAATGTATTACTATATATAGAAATTTAATATCATTGTGGATGACTTTGGAAAAATCATTTAGTTTGATTAGGGGCTTGGTGGTTAGCCTTGATATGACTAATTGCACTGGATGAGCTTGTTGGTTTAGTGGAGTATGGATACTTCTAAGGGTTGTGGATCTATGACTTGTTCAACATTAGTGATCACCTCCTCACTTTTGGATTAGGTGAAGAGTGGTCTAGATTCATACATATATTGGGTTATGAATCGAGGAAAAGTAGTTTTAGGTGACATGATAACTAAGTGGACTTTGGGTGGTGATAATGTGAACCTTATTAATAGGAGAGTTTTAGTCTTTTCATCCATCATAGAGGAGTTTATGAGAGACTTTCATACCTTGAGATGGATGATACATCATGGGGTGATGAGGATGTATCATGAATTCAAGAGTTAATTCTAGTATCCATTTATAAAGAATGAAATCATTGGGTTTGTGTCCTGATACAATACCTATCACAAGGAAAATGCTGAGCACCGAGAACATAGTGGTGTGCTCTAACCACATCCAATTCCCATATTGAAATTGAATGATTTAGTGATGGATTTTTTGGAGAGGGTTACCAATATCATAAGGAGCTATTATGAAGTATGGGCGATTTTCCACTAACAAAATTAGATAGACAACTATAAGACAATTAGACACACTCACTCAGCAGATGAGATTAAGAATCTATACATCCATATGATCATAATGTTCCATGGAGATCCCCTTAACATTGACTGACAAAGAGATCTAGGATTATATCACTCGTCTTCTATTCTTAATGTAATATATATGGAATAAAAATAAATTGAGAAATTTTTTCAATCCTTAGATAGATGGACAACATGATCATATGATGCACATACTAGAGGATATGCCAAGATCATTCATTTTTGACTTAAGTAGGGCACGCAATGTCCATATAAACTTTGTTTACAATGCATAAAACAACCATTACAATGATTAATTCAAATTGAACCATTCAACAATCGTTATGGGACCCCATGTTGACCACCACTTTGTTTCCATGAGGCAGTTGATGCAGTGTTTTTGCGGGGAGTGTTTTCTTCAAGCGACCACTGGGAGAGTTCAACTAATTTAATATAGTTTGATCATAACTCGGAGTAGAAAGTGACCATATGTCGACCGTAGATGGATACCCTTGTATTTTTATTTGGGTGATATTGTTTTATTAAGATTAAATCCTCATTTGGGCCCCTTACATCAAATGAATTATGAAAAACTATCTCCGTATTTTTTTAGATCCATTAAGATCAAAAAATTATGTTGGGACAATGGTATCCCATCTCGATCATTCTACCCGCAACCATGTGAGCCTTAATCATTGTAATTTTTATATTCTCTTAAGAATAATCCATCAAGGCTTAAGGATTAATCCAAAGGGGCGTCTCTCAAATATTAGGTATAAATCTTAACAAATACTGTCCAATTTTATTTCCAAAAAAAACCTTATATAAACATATTATAGACCTAAAAACATGAAAAATTAATTTTAATAGCTACATATCGATGTTATTATGATTATTTCACAACCATTTCCTCCCCTTATCCGTCAAATACGAAATAAAATTATCGCTCGTCTGTATGTGGGGACTACCACCTACACTTTACAATACAATTCATTTTCTATTAGCTAATTTTATGAACTATTATTATTATGAGTTCAATATTTATATATGATATTTAGGAAATAATTATTAATCTTTATTTATAATATCATATTGAAATTCTTACCATATCATCCCATGGTAAACGATAATGTCTCTCTTGCGTACGTGTGGACTACCACATCTACAAAGCGATGTGATTAATTTACCATTTACAATTTACATGGATTGTAATAAGGAAAAATTTAAAGAAAATATATGATATTTGTTATATAAAAATTATTATAGGAACATTAATTATCATTTAAATTTATTTTTCTCCATCTATAAAAAAGTGGAATCATCACTTCTGTTTCCTTACAAATTATCATCTTTGGGATGTGATGTAACTCATTTTTGAACAGCAATTGTTATTAATTTTTATAAAAATAAATAAAATAAATAAAATGAATATATATAATATTAATATCATTATAAGATTTTAATATATTGTGGATATATAATCAATGTTCATAGACCAAAACAACCAAACTAAAGAATACATGAAAAATAAAGTAGTTAACACCTGCTGTAAAGATTTAAATTAAGAATTGTGAATAAATGGGTGTCTAATTGATTTATGTGAATCAAATATGATATTTTATAAATGAATATGATTATTATTAAGAGTTATAATACATATATGTTTATTATATAGTATTTTTGATCCCTTTTGGGTCGAATCAGATATAAGGTAAGGGGTTTTCATCTCAATTTTCAATTATCGTGACATGTTTTAATATTATTCACCAATTTATTATAATTAAAATGAATATATTAAAAATTAATTAATTTTGAATTACTAAATTATTTAATTCATGGTATTTACATATCCATATTATTTTAAAACATTATATGACTATTGAATTGGTGATTACTAAAATATTAAGGGTTTCTCATCTTACATCTATTTCCGTGAGACATATGACATATTCACTAACTATTTTGTTAATCTAGTTAATGTAATATCTACTTGATATGATATATAATTTTTGTTTTCTTATTAATGGTATTTTATATTTCGTTTTTTACTATTACTTGGGGGTTATGATTCAAAAGTAATCAATGTTGTAAGGGTTTTCTGTAAAAATATCATTTTTACTAGGATTTTTCTTGATTAAATATTATGATGATTTAGTAATATGAGATATCTATAAAAATTTTATTTTTATTTTAATATGATATCTTATATATTAAATATTTTTCATTAATTTTATTCTTTTCAAGTAACTGAAATTTTGAAGGAATATTTTTATGGAAAACATAATTTATTTCTCCATTCGGTCTGGGATCTTTTCTTCCATATCCATGATTGTCATTAAAATAATATAAAAAATAATTTTAAATTATTAAATGTTTTTTTAGTTCATTTTAACCAATATCTAACTATCTATAAAAAAATTAGGCATCTTCCTCTCATTTTTTAATTTTGGTACAATGTAGTTTTATAAAATATGTGAAATAAATAATTGGTTTAGCATACACCACATGAATGGATTAATCCACCATCGAAAATAATATTTCATTGGATGATTAATTTATAATTTTATTTTTTTATTTTCCAGTTAGATTTTTTCATTACCATTATTTAATTTTTTTCGATTATATATAATTGATTTAACAATGAAATGTTATTTTCCTTAGGGTATTACCTAGTGACATTTTAAATATATTTTAAGGTATAAAAAATAATTTTTTGTTTCATATTATTTACATGTAATATGATCTAAATTTAAAATCTTTACCATTTTTCAAATGGATATGTTGTTTTTCCATTCATGGTCTCTTTCAGTCATGGAGAATTGCTTCAAACTGGGGGAAATGTGATACATGTGGGTCTTTCGATATGAAAACAGATGAATATTAGTATTAATATAGTTCAAACTGATTACTTAATCCATTACAACTCCATACATTTTAGTATATTCACTCCCTAGTCTATCAATTATCAACTACATAGGTAAAAAAAATCAAATTCATGGAAACACAGGTATCACTCACACATGCCAAGAGGATAACAAAGTCGTTGATTTCATTTATTACCATGATTTGACATCTAACTCCGACTCAATTTTTCATTGTATGGGTTCTTTTCCCCATGATATTGTAATTTTTTTTAAAACGACTCTTTAAGTCATAAATATTACAAACCCCATTGTTGTTTTGGCCTCCTCTTTGCCCGGTACTATGGGACAAAGTTATTTTTCAATTTATAAAAATTTATTATTGTTGTTAATATTTCATTAGATATATTATTATTATAATGATGAATTTTTTAAAAACATGTATCCTTTCATTGTTTTAGATATGATGATATGATTAATGGTTTATGATCTTGCGGTGCTAATATACACACTTTTTATTATGTTATTTAAGGGAATGTAATTATATATCCCTATAATGCATTGGTTAAAGTTGAATATTTCATGAGAAGATAAGTAACAGAATGAGGAGTGAAACTAGTTCAATAAGAGACATTGATTAATAATATATTGTTGTGATTGAACCTTGAAAATATAAATTATGGAATATGGAGTGAACACAATTCACTATGAAAGTAATGATAGTGAACCCTGAATAAGGAAATGATTTTATATGATTACATGTATGCCATAGACATACTAATTATTATTATGTTTTGTTATCATGATACATGAATAATTATTAAAGATTCGATACTCTTATAACATATTTGTTTTATTAAGATACTTGTCTATTCCATTATTCATTATTAAATATTTTTGACTAATTTAGTATGACATTTGTATATTATCATCAATTTATATTACCCCAATGATTTTATTATTATCATTTACGATAATCGATTGATATATATTATTTTTACCCATACAGTGAATTTGATCTATTAATTTATTATGTTTTGTTTCCTTGGATTATGAATAATGGTTTTAGGAAAGTTATGTATAAGAAGTGTTGTCATTCTAAGGAACATATTAAGATATAATGTATAACATTAATATACATGTTGTTTATATAAAAAATTATATAAAGACAAAAATAATTTAAGGTTATGGAGTGGATCTTAATTATATGTAATGAATAACAGACTAATAAAGTACATCATTAAAAATGAAAAACATTTGGATGTGGTTTTTTCATATTATTATCTTTGGGTAATAACCTCGAAAGGGGTTGGATGATTATATCTTTACCACAATTCTAGTTCATAATGAATGGATACTTAGTGTGCACCTAATTTGAAACATTTTGGGGATATTCATAGGTTAAATCCCGTTTTATTTAAGATAAATTTTGAAATAATAAAATTTATAATAACTATTTGTGACCTAGGTTTATCCTAAGGTGACATAGGTTGAAAAAAGGATTCATGTTTTAGACATCATATAAATTAGATTTCATGCATACATGATTAGTAATTAATATTTCTCAAACTATGATTTTTTTTATTTTAGTTAATGGATGTAACTAGTATAAACGTGTTAACACTAAATATGTAATGATTTAACTCATAAGTAACTAAATAATTTGATATATTGAAAGATAAAGATTGTGATTATTCATGACTAGAAATCTCATCATATAACCAAAAAATTTATCATAGAAACTTTTTTTAATGAACCGATAATAGAAAATAAGAGCTTTAAAAATGACATGGTGGAGAAAATTAAGCTTCTTATATCTCGAAAAAATGAGCAGAACAAACTAGGGAATTTTATAAGGGATGAGAAAATTATCTATCTGTGAAAAAGAAGGAAATAACAAAATTATTTACCATAGAGAACTTTATAGATAAATAGAATGAAATATTTTATATACATTGCACAATTCATAGTTCAATATATTACGTATGGGGAATTGAGGAATTATATATTTCCATGCCTTAATCTAATGGCTATCATCTAGAACAGGGAAGAAAATGTGTAATTCCAATCATTAAAGTAGTATAATATTTGTTTTTATAAATTGGAATTTGATAATTATTCTATAAAATGGTTTTATAAATGATATTATGCTTATAAAAATCATGAAATATCAGTGGATTTTTCAGTAATTATTTTCATCAATTATATCAATCATATGATGAATGGAATTGTTAACCTAGAAAATTAATTTAGTGGTATGGTGATATTTTTGAAAAACATGTGATTGAGGGATAGATTACACATAATATATTCCTAAACGTGAGATAATAATTTTTTTTCGGGATAATATGTTGATAAATATTGATAATATTAATTGGACTATCTTTTTTTCAAAAATTATATTAGTGATTTTAGGAAAAAGTGATATATGTATTATTTGATAATAACAATTTCATCATTAGTTTTATGTAATATAATGGATGCAATGATAATTTTTTATAAATATTGATAGATTTAATTTTTTGAAAGAATATATGTTTTCATTGTGGTTTTATGGTGATTTTGTTTATTAGAATTTTTTAGTAGAATATATGATCTACGTATTCACAGTATTGGTATATGACATCAAGTACTACTTTATGTTTCATGGTATTTAATGTTAATGTGATTATAGAAATCTATTAATCTTTTCATAAATTTTCCCTCAAAAATGGTAAACCATATTTGGATGAGTTTTAGATATGCCACTTTATGTAATGGACTAGGTTAAACATTGGGTGTTTTTATTGATTTTATAATAAATAATTTATTATTTCATCATATAATGATTTATCCAAATTGGATAAATCTAGATAAACATTTTGGTTTTAGTAAATATCTAGAGATATAATGAATTATTTTTCATTATTTTATTGATTTTATGAGTTAAAAATATAATTTCAAAGCATTAGGCATGGAATATTCATATCGTTAGTTAATAATTGGAAAATTAACTTTTTCAAATGAGGTTTTATTATTAATTTAAATGATGCGGATTTTCAATAAAAGGTATTTTATAATATTAAACCTCTTATTACCTTGATAAAAATAGTGAAAAAACAATTTTTTTACTAGTGTTAGGGAACATAACAACTTGATCATTTATATTTTTCTCATAAAATAAATTATAAGTGTCTGATATCTTTCCATACATACATCTCCATGTATATATGAAATACTATAGTGTAAAATGATATAATCTTGTCATTAAATTTGTAGGATATGAATAATTATTTTAAATATTTAAAATATATTAATTAATTTGTAATAAATAAGTATAAAATTTTAGTAAAGTTATTTTATTACTCAAAACACGTTATCATTAAAAATATTTCTTTTTCTATTTTATGCACACATAAATTATAATTAATATCTACCATTTTATTAATTTAATTTGATGAAATTAAAGTAATTTATTAGTCACCTTTTTAATATTATATTATAGTATGTTTTTAGGATGTCTCTAAAATGATTATTTAGTGAATACTAAAAAATATAAATATTTATCAAACTATATTTTATATTCAATTATAATCGACATTAATTTTTATAAATTTTATATTTTAGTATTGTAATTATCCTCAATTTAGAAATATTATAAGTAATTTTATATAAATCCTCATTATATTTTATTTTTTTTAGTTCATTGTGGGTTTAAAAACACATTCCTCTATAAACTTTTTTTACGCTTGAAATTTTATTTTATATTTATAAATTATGTAACATATATGTCTTAATAGTTTTAATTAAATTTATGACTAATATATTAATTAAAATAACATTAATAATTATTTTATGGTTTTTTAAATAAAATAATTGTTATAAATTATGTTTTATTATTAAAATAAATTTTCTAAAATTGGTTTTTATTACTGTTTGTGTGCTTCTTTAAATTTAAAATCTTCCACTTTTATAAAATGAATATAAATAAATGGATTCCATATTTTGAATCAGAATAATTAATATAGTATAAATTTTTTATCTTTCTTTATGATTGTTACTATTAAGAACAAAAACAATTGTTTCCCTTGTTTATAGTAAACCATATCATATACTACCTATAAATCCATAACAATTTTGATCCACATAAAGATTAATGTAACCATATATAATTGATATCATTTAATAAATTCCGTGAGTCTCACCCACTTATTAAAGAGATCCTCTTCACATCTATTATTAACACCATTTTAGCCTTCTAGATCGTACTTTACATGATAAAAAATGTTCTTGTATACCTTATATTCATACTTCATCTTCATTGCTTCTCTTAAGACCAGTCATTCAAGGATTAATGTGTAATCAACAAGGTGTCTCTCAAGAAAGTGGTATAAATCTTAACCGATATATTGCAATTTTTTTCATAATAAAAATTAAATAAAACTATTATATCCATAAAAACATGATTAATAGATTATTATAAATAAAATTATAATCTATAATGATGACAGAACAACCATTTTACACACCATCATTATGAAATGGTAAATAAAAGATCGCTCGTATGGACGTATGGACTACCGCCTCTACATAACTATACATTTAATATTCAATCGGTATATTTAATGGATTACTATGATGATGGGTTTAATATTAATATTAAACAATGATGAAATATTTGTTATTTTTGAAATATAATATCACTTCTACAATTTTATCTATAGGTAATCGACAATGTCTCTTCACTGTATGTGTGGACAACAACCTCCATAAATAGACGTGATTTTTTTACCATTTATGCTATATTTGGATGGTAATAAGGATAAATTTAATGAAAATACATTGTATTAATACTATAATTATTATTATTTTATGGTCAATTAAAATTTTTATTTTGTTCTTATTATCCATAAAATGTAGGAAAATCACTAGTGTGTATATATCGATTACTTTCTCTATAAAATGATGTAATTAATTTTTGATAACCACTATATTTGAATGCATATAAATATGTATGTAATGAATATATTGATACATAATTAATTATTAAAAATATAGTGATATAGTTACCATGATCAATTTTTAAGGACTATAATTGCTAACCTAAAATACTCAGAAAAAACGATGTCGTTAACACCCAAAATGAACACTTTAATAGAGAATTGTTAGTAAACCGGTGTTGTAATGAGATTATAGGATCATATATGATATTATATGTATCAATATGATTCTTTTATAGATTTATCATAAATATATATTTAATATATATGAGTTCAAAGTCTATGTGAATCATGTTAGTTGTAAGGCTAGGGTTCGTCGTCATAATTTCTATTCATTGAGACATATTTTAATGTGATGAACAAATATTTTATCTATAGGTTGTATATAATATCTAGGAATTTTTTATTGAAAATTATTTAGTTAATGGTATTTATTTCTCCATATTATTAACATTCATCCAATGACTTCTGATTCAGTAATTACTAATGTCCTAAGGGATTCTCATTTCAGTTTTGTTTCCATTAGATAAATGACATATTCAACACTTGTTTAATTGAAGTTGTATATATTGTCCTAGTTTTATAGGATATATCATTAATATCATTGTTTTAATGGTATTTAAATTTTCATTAAAATTTATTCTTTTCATGGGGGTTAGAATTCTAATGTAATCAAAGCTGTCAGGGTTTTATGTTAGAAACACATTTTAAGAGGTTTTCTTATGATTAAATATTACAATAATGAAATAATATAATATATATTTCTTAAATATTATTTATTTTATTATACTATTGTTAATTTTTTAAATTCCATATTTTCCTTTCATTTTTCTCTTTAATTACTCAAAATAATGAAAGAATGTTTCTCTGGAAAACCGACTTCATGTTTCACTTCGATTGGGATTAATTTCATCCCTCAATATATTTTTACTTTAAATTTTATCAAGAGGGTTTTTATATTATAAAATTATTTATTAATTTCATTTTACACATGGTTGAATCTCAATAGTTATTTTAAACGAATATTCTTGTCTTTTTTAGAACAAGGTACATTTGAGTTTTACCAAAATTATGAATGAAGATTTTGTTTCAACAGACAATACATGAATGGATTTCACCACCATCATGAATTATAATTTCATTTAATTTAATTAAATAAGTTATACTTGGTTATTTTTAAATAATATACTATATTAATATTTTTCAGATTTTTTATATTTTAAATAACTTATTTCTTAATGAAATGGTATATTCTTAATTAAATGTCCTCATGACAATTTAAAGGTATTTTTATATATATAACATAATTATTATGATTTACTGGGTATTTTCTCATATGTTTATATATTTATTATTTATATATATGCTTTATTATTATGATGATCAAATTTATGTGAAATGTGTATCCTTTCCCTGGGTTTCTATATTATGATATGATGAATGTTTTATGATCCTATAGAACACATATTAATTGTTTCGATTATATGATTGGTGGGAAAAAATTATATATCACTAAAATTAATTATGTAAATATGGATATCCCATAAGATAACAAGGACTATAATGGGTAGTGAACCAATTTTAGTATGGGGAATTTTTTAATATGATAGTCATGGGTGTAAACCTTTAATAAATAAATAATGTAATGAGAAGTAAACCAAATCGACTATGATAGTCTTGGAAGTGAGTATTAACTAAGAATATAATTTTCCTATAATTAATTATATTCCCAAAAATTATTCTTTATTATTATTTTATGTTCTCATGATACATAATTTATTATTTATGATTCTACACTCATATGACTTATGCCTTCTATTATTAAAAAAGCCTTACACCATGATTAATGATTAAAAATCCTTGAATTATTGGGGTTGAATTTTGTATATTACAAAAAAGTTATCATACATTTATTGATTTCATATGCTCATTTATGACCATAAAATAGTATCTCTAATATTTACCCAAAATGAATATCTTAGATCTCCCTTTACTTTGTTTCTTTCCCTAGGAAATGAAGAAATATATTGTTTAGGGCCAATATAAAAATAATGATAGTTGTGAATAACTGCGTGGAAAATTATCTAGACCTTTAATTTACTAGTTTATATGTATCCATGTTTCTAAATACACTTAACCATTAAAGATCTAGTGTGGATTTTATGCTATATAATGAATATTCTCTAATAAGATATATTGCTTATATATGAAAATTTTGTATCACTATTCTTTAACATATTATATAAAAAACATAGTTATATTAACCATTTGATTAATAACGTTATTCACATCCATTTTCATTCATACATTTTAATAAATAATAATTTTGTATATGATGTATTTGGGGTTCCCAAATTGATTGTTTGTAGTTTTAACTGTTTGTACTAGTTATATAATATCATTAATTATATTTATATTTACATAAAATTTAAACAACAAAATTTATTTTTCATTACTTATATAGATGAATTATAATTAATAATGATGTTCCAAAATCCATCCATGAGTGTTTTGTCTTTATCATTGATGATTATATTGATAAGAATATTATTTTTGTGATTATTAATAATCAATGGGTGTTTTAATAATTATGGAATAAAATATTGATATGACATATACATAATCTGAAAAAAAATTCTCACTTATATCATATTTTATGAATAATTTTGTTCTCAAAGTGATTTCTTATATAAATTCACGATATTTTTCCATTAGATTGTTATACCGTCCAATACCTGAACATACCCTGATTTAATTAATGATTATGAGATGGTTTTGTTATAATATACATATACAATAAGAATCCCTATAATATTTAGAGTTTATTATAATGGTATATCACAATTTTGAGTAAATTAGTATAATAATTAATGGATATAGAAATATAATACTATTAAAAAAATTAGTTTATACTCTTTGTATGGTTATTTTAAATGATTAAACAAAAAATGATAATCTGTTGATTATATCATCAATGGGTTCTATAATATTTCAAAGTATAACCTTATTGATATCCAAAAATTTAAATTTATACTTTAATACCATCCTTATATCCATCTATGTAAGGAGATGAAGGAAAACAAAACACATTATGTCACAGAGGCGGAAATCAACAAACCACATAAACAAATGTTTTATTTCTCTTCATGGATGGAGTATAAAATCAAATATTGATAATAAACACAATATAGTATCTCAAATGTATATAAATAATAATAATATCATTTTATTACTATTTTTGGAATAATTTTTATTGAAGATAACTTAGAGGATAAACTAACTAGTTGATAATAATCATGTTGGAGACATGAATTTTTCCATGTAAGTCACCAAGAAAATGGAGGAATAATACTAACTAATGGTTTCCGGAGATTTTTGATTGTGGCATAGGGTTATAATAGAAGAATAATCTCAATGTTTTAAGGAGAAATTTTATGTAAAGGTTTCTCTTGATGTGGTGAATAAGTTACCCTTTTACAAGTGAAGAAAATTGAAATTTTGGGAGTATCCCTTACATAATCAATAATATATCGTTATTATTCCTGTTTCAAATGCCAAAAAATGAAAAAAAATGGATAGGAAAATGAGTGTTGTTTTATAATAACCTAAACCACGCCTTCGAGAGACAATATCAATGGTTTATGGATTTTTTAACATTATATTGTTATTCATAATTTAATTTTACCTTAGTAATTATATTTAATGGAGAATATTTAGAAAGAAATTTTACCAAATTTTATACTATTAAGCTTAAAATTTACAATCATTTTATCATATAAAATACATAATTATGTGAAATGGTAATTTTAAAATAAATACACTTAATCAGGTAAAAATTATATTAAGAGAAATAACATATTTATGTTTTAAATATATATATACGATAAAATTATTATGGACAAGTATTTTAATGGAATAAATTTATTTATTATAAAATAACAACTGATATAAGGCCTCCCAATAAATCCAAAACAAATTCTCTATTGAAAAATACGTGATTAAATGAAAAGAGTGAATATAGTTTCTATATTAATTTAATATTTTTATTGTTTTTAAAAGTGGTTTGCATATATTTTCTATGTAAAAATAATATTATTAAATGAATATTTTATTTATAAAAATAATAATTTATTTCAATAAATTTTAATACATTTCTAGTCCATTCTTATAAAATGATAAAATCAAAAAATTTATAATTTTCATTAAATTTGTATTTTTTTGACTAAAACCCTACAATTTCATAAAAAAATAAAAAATTATTACTAATTAAATATTGATAATTGTAATTAATAAAATAATGTTAATTTATAATAATTTCAAATTCCAAATTTAAGAATTTAGTTTTTCATAAAATAATTAAATATAATTGATAAAAGGTTTTATTTACAAAATGAATCTTTAAAATATTAAATATAGTCATTATTTTTTTATATCATATACCAACGTAATTGGTTTTAAAAATTATAATTTATCATTAGTCATAGGTTTTCTTGAAAATGAAATGTGTATCACCTAAAGTAATTTTTTTCAAAAACATTAAAATAAATAATGATTTTATTTTTTATTATAGGTAAACTAATAGAATTTCATTCATGTTAGCAACTGTATTTATTTTATATATTCAAAAAATTTAAAAAAATTCACTCATATTCCTTCCTACAAATTAAAAGTCCATGATATTAAATGTTGTACAATGAAATTTATTTTTAAAGCAAATATATCACATTTTCATTTATATTCGGTTTTGTTTGTGGAATAAGATTTAAAACACATCGTCTTATTTATTGATAATCATATAACAGAATTTCATAGTATTAAAATGTCTACTGAATATGATTGTTTATTTACCAATTTTATGAGGATAAAATTTATTAAGTTATGTATTTAATTTGGAACATCCTTTGATTTACTCTTGAAAAAAATTTCTTCACATAGATTATTTAGAGTATGTAATACAACTATCGTTTTATTTTAAATATTTTATTTAAATTAAACTAAAAATATATAAATCCAAATTGGATATGAAATGAAAATACTAATTTATATCAAACATTTAATTCATTATTGTTTTACTAATGGATTTGTTAATTATTCAATATTTTTTTATTATTAATCTCACTCATCCATTATTTCATGTATATTTATTCACTATTAATTTTTTTATATATATTAACCTAGAATAAAATAGATTTCTTAATGTTTCACTTGGTTTAAAATTGATGTGTGTTCAAATTTTTTCAGCATATTCAATTCAAATCCTTTTATAAAGTAGGAAACAAACTTTTCACTAAAACCATATAATGTTAATAGGGTGTTCAATTTATATCATTAGAGGGTAATCGGAGAAAAACTATTATAAAACAATTATTTTTTTCATTTCATTTTTCCATTATAGACATTTGTTTTCATCAATTGAATTTGAAATATTGATTACCTGATAAATAGAAAAATGATATGTGTGGGGGATTCTGATTTGGATCTATTTCAAAACATTTTGAAAAAAATATCACATTAAATTATATATATTTTGATGATAAATCATTATTTAATTTGTAATATTATCACTCTTAGAAATATTTTTCTAAATATAAATTCGTTGAATATTTTTATAAAAATGATAATTTATTAATAATAAATTTATATATTTTTCATTCTTAAATTTTCTAATTTTTTCTTGAATTAAAAATAATGTTGAAAAATTGAATTTAAATTAAAATATCTTTTCAATGTGAAATTGAGGATTTTTATTTTTATACTTAATTCATTATTTATCCATTATACAATGTTTTAGGAAGCAGGCCACCATTTTCCAATATTTTTTTATTCAAAAATAGAGAAATCAGAAAAATATGGGGGTTTACACATAAGAGTATTCAAGTTACCACATGAATCTACCTCAATAAATGTGGAAAAAAATTATATGGTCACAAAAAACCATATCGATCTAGCAACCATAATTTCCCTCTTTGGCAGAGAATCATCATCTTGATTGGATTCCCTATATATATGAGTTAAATCTAGGCTATGATGATCAAAAATCTATAGGAAATCAATCTAGGAAGACAACATTCTCTATGTAACTTTACTAGAATGTGCCTCCACAATTCCCATGGCCAATTTTCAATCAGATTCCATCCAAATAAATACCTAGAAATATTTCACTACATAATTTATATCCTTACCATCACCCATATTTCAGCTTCTATTTCATATTTGTTTCTGATGAATTGGTAGAAACAATTATTAATGAAGCCTTGATGGGTAAAGAAGACATCACAACAACCCAAGTGTGTAGGAGAATATGAAGCTGCACAATCCACATTCACATTAAGAAAATTTGAAATTGTTTGGATTTATTGAATATTATTCAGTATTAGTGGTTTCATGGCCGAGTCCAAATGACCAAACTGTCTTAAAACTACAAGGTCAGAAAATTCATTATCTATTGTCTCTATTTGAAGCATAGAAGTTACCATGACTTCCATACGTACTTCCTTGATCCCAGTCTTCAAGTATGAATCATGATTATCAAAATCATTTTTATTTCATTCTTTCTAGGTGAAAGAGATAATAGTAGTTACTGTAGTGAGAAAAACAGCACGGAACTATTCACTAAGACTTATTCCTAAAATAAGGGACATAAACTCTTTAAATCATCATAGAACCATCCTACTGCCACATATTTCATAAATAGAACCCCATAACAAACTTTTAATATCATATGAAACAAATAGATGATTTATATTTTCCTCAGAACAAGGAAACAAATAACATGCCAGATCTATATGAATCCCCATTTCAGGAATTAGGTCCTAAATTGGAAGCCTTACCCTATAGATTCATCATAACAATAGCATGGTGGGTGTTTGAATAATGGGATTTCTAAAATTCAACAACCATGATGGTAGAAGGGTGGTTCCATCACATAGGTCCCTATAAGATCCACTGATATTGAGCAGGCCCGCCATGTTTGGAGCCTAGATGGTATTTTCCTTATCAAGGTACTCATAAATCAGGATATCCATGTAGATTAGGGGATAACTAAAAACATTAATATCAGTGTTATAGTAAAGATCAGAAAATGGCATATTCTTCAGCGCCTAGGGAATAATGAATTATTTACTAATAGGATTGGACAACCATGGTGTTGTCTAGTTGGTCATACTTCAATGATTGTAAACGATAAACTTCGAACATTGCATGATATTATGATATCATTTCTTGATAGATGTTCAAAATTATGATGTATTGTAATTCGAGTAACTGGTATGTAATTTATGAAATAAAATTTTGGAAATGAATTCTAATGAGCGTGGTTATTAATCATAATATTCCATATAAATTTGTTGAGAATAGCCTCATTGAATATTTTTCTATCAGTTATACCCAATCCCCCATATAAATGGGTTTGATACATTACTTCCAATACATTGTTATCAACTTCCCATAATTTATCAATCCAGAACAAAAAATGTTTCAAATAAATATTTTAATCTCATTAATTTGATTTTGGAGAAAAAAATATACTGAAAAGTTATAAATAAAAATGTTGGTTACAAAAAAATTTATTCAATTAAATTCCCCCTAATTGATAAATATTATTCCCCTTCTAGGATCCAATCATGGAAACAATTATATATATTTTCAACAAATGGAACCTTTTGACTTTACCCTAGGATATGCGTATAGAAAGATAAGTGACATGTATAGAATATATCTTAACTATAGTTTCTCTATCCAACTTATTTTTTCAATTAATAGGGAAACCCTCTCTAAAGACAAAAAAAAATTCTGGATAATTAACTATCCAATAATATTTTCATAATGCTCAAAAATGACATGATGTTTAATACCATGGATCTATCAAATTTTACAAAAAGGAATATGTTATGAGTTTACAAAAGATGCTAGGGGGAAAATAGAACCCTTACATCCTTGATTTGATTGTAAATAAAAACATTTACATGAATATTCATACATCAAATAAAATAATCCTCTTCCATAGAATGAAGGAGGCCAGAGATGGGGTCCCCCTACCAGACCCCCTAAAACCCTGAAAAACAAATCCTGCAACAAACTCATTAATAATAATAAAGAGTCAATAAATCTTGAATGTGGTTCTAACCAAATTAATGAATATGTTGTATAAACCATTCATTTTATGAATTTTAAAGATAATGTTCCATTGTATAATATCCATGTACTTTGGAATATCAATTTTCTATGTAATATTACAATATTTAACCTTATTTCCCATGATATTAATAAATTTTGAGGTAGTGTAAAGAAAAATTTGGATTCTATTTTTAGGTACAGACAGAAAGTAATTTAGATTTAATGGGAATTTGGAAATATTTTCAAATACGAGTGCCCAAATTTTACTGATAAATGTTTCGATCATGTTCCTATTTGAAACTATCTTATTGTCTTTGATATCAAGGGAATTTTACTTTTTTGTAATATGGGAAACAAAGTTGTATTTTACTCCATTGGTAATGGATTCATGTAGAAATAATTCCTTCATAGCCTTAGTTTCCTCTCCATATACAATATACAAATTTAACATAAATAACTTGTTGGTAAATCCATCTGGTCCTACCACATTTTCAATGATTAAGGACAATATGGATGACATGATTTCATTTTCTTGAGTTATTGATACACATATTAGTCATAAGATATTTTATTTCACATGGATGTTTTACTTAATAAATGTTAAGTATTTTACTAGTATTCCATACAACTTCTTGCACTGAATTAGATTAGTATAATAAAAGATGATAACTATTTTTATCAGATAATTCCAATTCACTTTTCCTTTAATTTTGTATATATTTTTAATTTAATTACCATGAAATTATTATCTAATTTTTCTACCATACTTCACCATTTTTTATTCACATTTCACACATCATTTTGAAAATAATTTTTAACATATTTGTTTTTTTCATATATTTTTATGTTTTTTGATGTTATCAACTTCTAAACTCCCTTAACAATTCATTTTGGGTCAAAACCCAGTAATAAAAATCTATTAAGATGTAGGTACTATACATAAATTAATCTAATAGAAGTCAAGGACATACTCATTTGAAGAATTAATAAATTTAGTGAGTTTATTTGTCCTAGTTGAAATTATTTGTTACTAAAAAATATAGGATAAATTTTGAGATGTGGGTTAAGATTATTATTTCTGAAGAATAATGTGGTATAGTTTTCCTATATCTTGGTTGAGAATTAATGATTGTGTAGTATTGAAATCTAAATATCATTCATGTTTTTAGTATCAATGTTGAATCCAAGGATGAGAATATTTGTTGAATAAATCACTAATCCAATATATATATATATATATATATATTTTAAAGAGTTAGGACTATTCATTTAGAATCGATCCTTATAAAAAGTGGTCTATGGATGAAGATAAATAAGAGGAATGAAAATTCAGTCCATGTGAATAGTGATTGTTGTAAATAGTTTAAAATGGGATGGGACTAATTTTAAATTATAATAAGTGGATAGAAGGGCATACAATGGAAATTTTATTTGTAGATTTTTTGACATGTTAAGGTATAGATATGTATGTTGGGGAGATCATTATAATTTAAACCTATAAAATAAGAGATAGATTCATCGAGACATGAGTAATAGCGTAATAAATAAAAAAATTATAAAAGCTCGATCAAATAGAGCCATTTTAAGAATTATAGATCATGGTGAGATATTTTATCTTGAAGGGAATTAATCCTAAACATATTATATATCATTTATCCCCACTTTTTTGAGATATTATTTTTGAATTATATAAAATTGAAAATGATTTATAGATTTAATTTATTATGGAAGGAGTTTGTTTTAATTAAATTAATCTTAATCAATTTTTAATATTTTCAAAATTGGGTTACTGCTCTCCTCCATGTTTTACCATAGTAGTAATAGTCTTTTTATTTTTATATTAATATGGAATATAATGTTTATAATATAATTTGATCTTAGTGATGAAAATATCACTCATTTATAACAATTCATTAATTATTTATAATATGAAAACATAATAATTTTCCTTAAAACTGTATATTGATTGATGGAATTATTTGACACACCTTCTATGAATGTTGATCTAGTAAAACAAATTCATGAGTTGAGATAAATATATTAGTAATTATACAATTTAGCATCACTTAGACAATTAAAATTTTCATCATATTTAATTATTATATTTGATATTATCCTTAAAAATATTTCTTTATGATGAATTTATGTCCCAATATATTATCTACAACACTACACATAATCTTTTTCGTCACTATTAGATAGTTATTTTTTGATTTCTGTATTAATATATGTTTTTTAATTTCCTATAGTTTACACATTAAATCATACCCTGCGGGTTTGGCCTCGCTTTCCACTAGGAAATGGATGATTATGTAAAAAATAAAATTTTTATAGTTCAATGACATTAGAACGAATTTATCACTATTATTGGTGAGAGAAAACTATTTTCTGGGGAATATTAAATAAATAATAATATTTTAATAATTAAAATTTTAAGAAATTAAAATATGGTGTATACTATGGGTAGTAATCAAGTTCAACATATTTAGAATCTGATTTGTGAATGCAGAGCAGATCAATATCAAAAAACTTATAACAATTTAGACCCAATTTTTTAAAAAACAAATTATTACAAATACAAAGTAAATAAGGTAATACATGATTTATCTTTTGATAATTATAGTTCTAAGAATCATAATAAAAAACAATTCCAAATAATCCAATAATTCATGTTATTGAGAGTGATAGATATAGGGAGTTCAAACTGCCTACTATTTCATGTAACCCATATTGTGTATTGTTTACTCTAATGCTTATAAACTATGAGATGAAATATTCCAACCACACTATTATTCCACTCTATAACATATATTCTAATTAATAATATTTTGACTCCGTTAGGGACTTCGGTAGTGTTGTGAAATAGGTTCCCTTACATGGTTTGATTTAGTAATATCTCAAGATTATTGATTTTCAATAATAATTTAAAATAAAATCTTGGATATAGTTCCAAATATTAGATAAAGAAATAATTAATAATTTTGGAAATGTTTTTAATGCCTTTGTAATAATATTTTATCCTAGAAGAAGAAGAAAAAATTTAGGAATAAACCCACTGGTTTTGACAATGATGAGGGTGAGATATTCCCTGATTATTTAGATATATTTAATTGTCCCAATAAAAATATTTCTAACTATTAATTTTATTATCAAATAATGATTTCTACATTTTATAATGGTCTAACCATTACCACCATATCATTAATGATCGATATTACATTGTCGACTTCTCTAAAAAAGTACTAATGAGTTGAAGAAAAATTTCAACGCATATATACAAAAATCTCAATAAATATAAATTTTGAGAATAATCAACTATTTTAAAAAATAAAATATAGTTATTTATCATGAACCAAATGACTATATTGATGGAAATTATAGTGATAATCAAGACAATTCCAATTGAGTTTAGTATTACCATTATGGAATGTTTGGTTATAATAGGGATGTCCCTAGAATAAAAAAATAATTATCCATTTATAATTAAATATAATCATATAGTTGGTTATAACCATAAATTATATTGGAATGAGAATGATGATTTTATACCATCTTCTACTCTTATATTTCCACATTAACAAAAATATATTTATTAAAATTAAATGAGGTATATTTCATCTAATTCTCTATGGAATATAGTGTGTTTGATACATATAATTCTTAATAAAATATATATACTAGAGTCTAGAAACAAGTCATAAATAGAGTCCCAATGGTATTCCTTCCTATGTAATATTAACAATAAATAATAAAAAATGCGATAAATAGATTGATAAATTCCAATGGGAGAAAAATGGAAATTTATGAGTACAATATAAATGATCCATAGGGAATGTATTATTCTTTTACACAATAGGCTTGGTTTAAAATCCAAAATAAAGTTATGGAAGGACTTAGGGATGTTCTCATGAGATTTCTGAACATCATAGAATTCAGAATCAAGAAAATGAAAATTTTAGATTTATTGACTAAAATTATTACAATTAGTGGAATTTATTTATTAATCTTGAAAATAAAATATAAAAATACCTGAAAATTAAAAATAATATAGGTAAATAGAATGTTATGAAAAAATAAATGGGATACCCACTGATTTATGAAATTATTCACCTCTTATCTATTTCCCTTAAATAATTAGAAAAAATAATTGATACCTTGAACTAAACATATTTCATGTATTGCCTAAAAATATTCTATTTAACATTCTATTCATTCAGTATTTATATAAAATACAGTTATATATGACATTTTGAAAAATATTTTGTCGATCTTGATGTCCTTAGATGAATTTTCAACATACGGATAGACTGATAGTGAATATATATTCTACGAAATATAGTTCCTCTTAAAATCAATGAACACAGAATATTTTTAATCCCATATACAATAGGAAATAATGGCCAAAAAATTTGACAATCTAACATTAGTGTGATCATAAATATACTTCCATTATTAAATTTTCCACAGTTTATATTAGGAGAATTGTAACACACAATGTTTCATTGTTATAGGATGAATACTCCTCCCTCACCCCATATATTCAGTGTATGACTAATAATATGGAGTTAGGAAACGATTTTTTCTTTTAGACTTTATCATCTTATATAATTTGATAATTACGTTCCTATAATATTTTGTAGGACATTCATAGCCACTAGAACAGATGTGATTCATGTTTATAAATAACTAAATATTTTTAAAATTAGATAATAGATTAAATCTTTCATTGTTTTTAATAATTTTAACGAACCCACACATAGTGTTAACTGCTCAATGGTTGAGTAGGTAAAATATTATTACCCTTTTCATAAGAATAAAGATAATTTTTTAGATACATTGAATAAAGATATGTAATCCCCTCATTTGAATGAATATTCTTGAAATAAATTTATTAGTAGGATGTTTATTATTATTTTATGGGATAGATTCCAGAGAACCTTAATGTGTTTTCTAAAGATATAGTGATTATGTTAGATCTAGTTTCATAGTAAACAGATTTGTTTACTATGAAAATTATATAAGAAGAGGTTTTTTAATTATAATTATCTCTTTAATAAAAACACTTAGGAATTTTTTCCACCTCATCCCTAAAAAAACCATAAATCATGGAATCACATGAATTAGAGGTTAAACTATTTTCATATAACCTGAAACATTCATTTTTTGGGTATAAATTACACCTTTTTATCATAATCACAACTAATTTTGATAATCTTCAAGAGTAATGATTGTTGGTTATAAGAATAGAGTTCAAATCATTATTATCCTATACCATTTATAATAAAAAATGCATTATCCCATCTTTTTTCATTCCTTGGATCGTAATAGAGTGTGAAAACAGAACTAGAGTTATGGACAAAATGATACTAATACTATATCTAAAAAAGTTTATAGAGAGGATATTAAAATATTTTAGATGATATATTAATCCATCCTATCTGAAATAGTCCCTTTTTCACCTTAATTAAGTTATACCAAATAAAATGGATGTTACTATTGTAGCTAATGAAATAATGGAAAAATTTGACCAAGAATGTAACAACAGGGAGAGTTCATATTTCTTATTTAAAACTAAATTCCACCATTAAGAGAGACATTTTCCATTTAATTTAATTATCAAATTACGTATACATTGGAAAATAAAAATTTATTGCATTATACTAACATATATTCACATTTTAATAATGAAACCCAACATAAATAAAAACATTTATTTTAATAATTAAAAATAATAAACATTATATATATCAAATAGTATTACAAACCAAATAACTAAATGTTTTGAATCATGGAATATTATCTAAATAATCAAATCATTTTATAACACAAATAAACCTTTATTCATAACTGATTAACTATAAACCCCCTTATAAACATCTCACACATAATACCCCTATTAAATTCTTAGTTAGTGAAAAATTTTGAATGGTGTGAGATTAGATGATCATTAAGGGAAACATAAGAGATAATAAATTATTATCCTAAGTGGGAAAAAAATTATATGTGTGTGAGAGCATAATCTAAATCCATGAACATAAAATCTGAAAAACATATCCAGATAAAACATAGATTATAATACATGATCAATAATTACATAAGTATTATAAAAAAAAAATAATATGGAACAAAAATTAGCATATGAATCTCCATTTAGTGGATCAGGAATGACAACATGTTTCCTATAATGGATCATGCTTCACTCACCCATTTCTCTGGTGGACCCGACTTCACTCACCTGTTCCCCTTTGTGTATTAAGGATGAAAACTTGTTTCACATTATCTGATAATATATAATGATTTACCCAATTCATTGAATAGATATATAGGTATAAAAATCACATAATAAAAACACATACATATTATTACTATAAGATATCAATAATTCAACATACCATGAAACCCCATGTGATAAAATGGTTTCCATTAATCACATCTTAGTGAACCAGGTTTAGAAAATGTTTTCATAGCATTTCAAGATTGTTTCACAAAAAATGACCTCAACAATTTAAATATTCAATACCCACAAGTCTATCATCGCAAATGAGTTATTTTATAAGAGAATTTAGAGGATGATTCCTGAAAAATTATTTCAATGTAAATAAATACTTTAGTGAAAATAGAAAATGGTAGAAAATCATAAAATAGTTTTTATTAAATGTTTTATATTTTTAACGGATGATACTATCACATTGAAAATCCATTTTTAGAAAATTCACATTCGATAAATTGAAAAAAATGAATTTCAAAAATAAATATATGAAATGAAGTATCAATAATGAATCATTGAAAAATATAATGGTTTAAAAAATGTGAAGCATAAATAATTTTAAAAAAAATTCTATTTAAAATTTATATTTAAAAAGAATATATAAAAAACATAATAATTTTTAATATATGTGAAGTGAATGTTTTTTTGAAACAATTTACTTTTGAACATGAATATTTGAAAAATAATACTTGAAAATTATATTTAGGTTTCAAAATGGGATGTGAATTTTTTTGAAAACATGTGCATTTGAAATTCAAACTTAAATAATATATCTTTTAAATTTAATAATGTTTTTCAAATGAAATTTTGGATTGAATATAAAATATTTCATTTTTGATGGATGGAATAATATTTTGAAATACATTTATTGAAAAGAAATATAATAAAAGAGAAAAATAATTCCTTTTCAAAAGAGGGGAACTGAAATATTAATATCACATGAGATAAAATATTATTGGATTTATAAATACAATGGATAACATTAGTATTAATGTAAAATATGGATTATGAAGAAATTATTCATATGAATGAATAGATGATATTCATTACAATGTAATTATGTTAAATGAGAATGGATTATATAAAATAAGATGATATTAAATAAAAATAAGTAACTTCATCTGAATAAAATATGATATACAATATAAAATAGTTGAATTTAAGGATAAAATAAAGCCTAAAAATTATATTAAATTATGAAATACTATGACTTAGTGAATCAGAAATTTTGTTGATGATACCCTAACCTTTTATCTTAATTTCCCAAAAATATAATATAACCTCTTCTATGAAAACCATCATGGTATTAATGACATATTTAAGAACCTTATTCCAAAGTATTACCATTTATGATCTTAATTTATAATAATTATTTATATATTTATTAATTAGTTATTTTCTATTCTAAATAATGAGTGTGAGTAATCTTGATTTTTTTGAACTAGTTTCATGATATAGTTTCAATTATTTCTTATTAACTATATATTCACCATTATGAGAGAATACAGTTTACCATAATGTATTATTGATAATTATTTTAACGATATAATTTCATTTTTTGGAGTTCTATTACTATCCTTGATGATGGTATTTTTTAAAACCATTTATCAGTGAGTTATAACAAATTTGTAGTGGAATATTAATTAATGTATTTAATTTTAATTATCCATTTCCAAAACAAAAAAACAAAATTTAATTTCTTATTTATATAATACATTATTAGTTATTATGTTCTCATAGTTGTATTGACCTCAACCAAAGTTGTCATGACTCTTTGAATGAATTATTACATTTAAATATGATATCATGAATCACATCCTTGTGGAAGAGAAAGTTTAGTAGACTTGGAAGACAAGATACATATATGAAATTAGCATTATAATTGAAAACATAAAATACACAATGTTTTTTCTTGGAACATACCATATTTTCCAATAGAATATTTAAGCATATCAATCAAAAAACACTTCCTTATATCCTAGGAAATGTAAAACATAAGAAAGGGGTGAGCTCATATGTTTAGTAAGGGAAATAATAAAATAGAAGGTATCATTAATATATAATCATTGTCAATATGTAATAGAAAATAAATTAAATACACTATAATTAAAAAATAACTTGATCATAATATGGTAGGAATAACATATGATCAAATAAATCCCTATATATAATCACATAAGCTTAAAATTTATCCATCAATATTCTAAATAATTGAATATTCACATGGAAATAAGTAACATGAATATTAATGGGGGAATTCATAATATCCAAAATTAGAAAAATACTATCTCAAGAATTTTCAAGATATTTTAAATATATGATAAAATACACATTTAATTTGGCGAACTAATTTCTCTCATGAGACTTGTTGATGCATCTAGGGGCTATGTAATTCTAGGCCCCGCCTTTCACTTAATAATCCCAATTAATTCTTTATATAACAAGGTTAAAAAGTAAACATCATAAATATTCATATCTTAAAACCAAGATAAGAAATGTTAATATATAACCTAATCAATCTACATAATCATAAACCATATAGAGAAATATGGACAATGTTAATAAAATATTACATCCATTGTCGAAATGATTATAAACCATCTAGAGAAATGATAATTATGGTTTTAATAAAAAAATATCCATAATGTATCATAGGTTTAAAAGGGTTTTTCCGATGATGAATAGAAACTCTATCAAAATATCCATTAAAACATTCTTGAGGGGAAAACATTGTACATTAAAAATCACATTCTAAAACATAATGTTTGAAAAAAAATCCAAACAAATTTTACATTAAAATAAACAATAATAATTATAAAAACCTCAATTAAACATTGTGTTTTTATAATGTTGGTAAATTATATAAAATCCAATCTTGTTAAAAAAATATTTCACTCACATTTTTGTAAAAAAATATGCCTTGTTTAGACAGAACCATGAAGATTCCTTTCAAATTTTTTTCTAAAAATAAAAACAAGAGTAAATATTTCTTTAATAAATTATTCATAGAATTTTTTTTAAAATTAAATAATATTAATAAAACATGGGTTTTCATTAATTTTTCTTTTCTGGGAGAAGATAGAAATAATATAAAAAATTCTTAAAATCTGTTTCTCTATAATTTTAAGTACAAATGTCATGACCCCCTCCTGCACAAGATACCACAACATCCAAAGAGAAGAAAAATGGTTCTATTACATTAATATGTTAATTAATAACCATATAATAGGAAAACATATTTACTTAAGGACATAAGTATAAAATAATTCTCCAAGAGGGTACTTAAATATAAAAAATCCTAAATAATGATGAGATAGTGAAATAAACCCTTACTACTTTGGTAACTTTTGAATCATAAGACCCATTAAATAAATAAGATAAAAGTAGAAAATAAATACTATAAATATAATTATATTCATGATATGAAATATAAAAATTGGTAGTATATACACCATATAAATGAATAAGAGGTGAATATGAAGTATATCTCATGGATGTAAAAGTTAGACGAGGAACCCTTACCATAATATAGTATTCCTTTGTATACATTTTTACATCCTGTAAAATAAATAAATATTTATTATTAATCTATTAAATAACCGTACTAATATATTTCACATCATTTGTGATTTACCTATGGTCTCCTATCACCCATTTTTTAACATTTCATTGTTAAAATAACTGTTTTGGGTGATAATTGTTTCGTTTTTCTTGTATATTTTGGTTTAGTAATTTTAGTACATTTACATTTATCATGGTTACATTAAATCTATAATTTAATCCATGATTTAAATATCAAATAAATTCATTATATATGAAATTATAGAAATCTATTAAATTTATAGATAGAAAATGGATTACACCGTTCAAGGATATGGTAAGTCGTATATACGGATGAGCGTTATTTCCATTTGGGTCGATATGTGGAATAAATGAAAAATAGATGTTAATTAACATTAAATGAATTATTATTATTTTATATATAACATTGATGTTAATTTTTTCCATTCTTATAAACATTCATGTAAAAATAAAAGGAAACACATTTCACATCTCTATGTAGTGGATATAGACCACACGTACACATGAGTGACATTATTGTTTTCCAAAATATTGCATGGTAAGAATTTAGATGTCATATTATATGTAAAAAAAATATTTTATGTCATAAATATCATGCATATTAATTAATTTAACCTTACTACCTTCCATTTTATTTTTTTTAAAATGAATCACATCGCTTCGTCCGGCAGTAGTCTGTCGTACACATGAGAAAAATTATCATATCCCCCACCAAAAGGAATGTATGAAGATATATAAGATATAATAATTAAAAAAATATAATAATTTCTTAAATATCATATAAATAAGTTGAATTTTTCATTTTATGCATCCATTAAAGGTAGTTATAGAAAACTAATTACATCGATTTGTGACATGGTATTATACGTAACACATGATTGATGATTTCATTTACCATTTGATGAAAGTTGAAAAGCTACTGTGTTATCCCATTATCATACTAAAATAACAGTATATATGGGATACTGGTGTTATTTAATTATAATTTTTAAGGATTATTTTAATTATGCGGAAGAATAAATAAAACAAATACGGACATTTAAGAATATCACATCTTCCTCAGATAACCTCTTTAGGTTTTTGACAAAATCCATCATAGGATGAATTATTAATAATAATAAGGCCTATAACATGTGGGGTGGTTTTTAAGGAGTATATTTTGTCTAGCATCATCTAATCAAATTATTTTGGAAAGGGTGTAGTGGGGGGGATATTGGGTGGCCTTTCATAAGTGGCGGATAGGACACAGATGATATTTTGGAAAAGAAAGATAAGTAGAGAGGTTCTATTGAATAACACATTACTAGATTTCTATATATGTGAAAATATAATAGTAATGGAAGATATTTCATGGAATAAAAATGAAAATATTTATATTGAGTTATATAGATAATTGATCATCAGAAAGTTAATGATGAATTGAATGTTCATGACCTCTAAACTATAAATCAATGATAATTTCAAAGACTATTTGATTCTTCAGATATGAAGTTAATATGATATTAGATTTGATTCATGATAATTTTCTAAATTTGAGGAATTATATTAATATCAATGAATATAAATAAATATACTATAATATATATATTTCTTTTTCTTAATAACAAATTCATACATTGGTCATTAATTAGTAAATTTAATCTTCATCTCTAACTCTAAGAAATAAATATCCAAAAAATTAATTTCATATCTATGAAGAACTAAAATTAAACTTTAATATATTATAAGATCCATAAATGAGTAAACATTTATTCCTCATGTCTTTACGAAAACTAAATTAGTTAGTTAAAGTTATCCAATATAATACATTAATCCCGAATACCTCAATAGTAACTCCCAAAATTCAAATTAATCCCTTTCATGTATGATTAACATTATTTCTCATCCAAAAATATATTTGACCAAATTCAAATTCAAATAATTTTGAAGGTTACTAAATCATCATTATTTTTTTCCGACAATATAAAGTGGATATAAATGTTACATTAAACAAATGTGAATAACTTGATCATCATAAACCATAATAAAATCATGAAACCTTCAAAAAGATTATACTTATTAATTGAATAAAATATAAAATTAGTAAATTTATTCCATAATTCTAAAAATGAAGTAAACTCCACTAGAGATATCAAAAACCATAAAATCACTAACTGATTTTAAGGTCACCAATACTATCACTTAACCACTTCTTTATCATTATTATCTTAATATTGGGAATGTACTAACTGTTATATTCCCTCATTCATGTGTTTTATAATAAGTTCAACATTCCACTAATTGAATTTTACTATTCATCGACACCATTGAACATATACTCTCAAATCTATAATCAGATATTATTTTAGTACAATATTTATACATTTCATAATTCTTATAACCATAATACCATTTAAAAATAATCAAATAAAATAATCCTTAAATTTTAAAAAAATTAAATTATTCATTCCAATGCATCTATATTAATAACATATCCTTGAAATTAATCCCTTAGCTTATTTTGAGGTAAATCACATAGATTATTGGGGAATTAATTTTTTTAGTTCCCCATCTCTGTATAGTAGAAAAAATGAACATAAAGGGAGTCTTTCATACCGATTCATTTACACAGCTAATTTACTTTCCCTCCACACATGAAGTGAACTCCAATTCACTTCAAGTGAGAACTAGTACATTTCTTTCCGAAAATATCACTTGTTGTAAAACCCTTATTTCCCTTCATACCCTTGTCTATTTTTCCATTATCACCATATTATTTACATTCTCACAAAAAAATAAATAATAATTAGGGAAATATTTTTCTATATTTATATGACATGATACTATGTACTCATATGATGAGAATGTTCAGTAGAATAGTTCTCTTAAAAATATTGGTATAATCCCATTTAGGAAATGATGAATCTTACTCTTTAGATTAAATAAATTATTACAATTCCCATTAATTCTTCATGGTTCCATTTATAAATAATGGTATACACTAGATTAGATCATAACATTATATGTCATATTATATAATCTGAAAACTAGGGAAAAAATTGACATTAATTGAAAAATTTATGTACGGATAATCTCATAGTTATAAGCATTGTTTCATTTGGAATTATTCGAAATCATAATTATATTTTCAAATCCTTCATAATGGTTTGTAAATAAAACATGAATTAACACATGTATATACCATATGAGAGTCAAAAAAGTTTCTCATTAAGGTTCATTTTCATTACTAGGTAATGCTCAAGTCAATCCCGACATGCCATTTCAGAGTTATTACCCCTAGGTATATTTCTGCTAGAAACTTTCACACTTGTAGTATCCAAAAATAAATGTATTTCTAGGACGAAACACATAATCACTACATTACAAAAACAATAAGAGGTAATTCTATACTTATTATCAATTTATATAAAATGTTTACATTCCCCAATCAATGTTTTCCTAAATTATGTTCCCATGGTTTCTACTATACTCCCTCTGATACCAAAAATAATTACCTCACACCATATATCACATTGTTAAGGGTTATTTTATTAAATTGGAATAATATATGAGCCATAACATATAAAAGGAATTAATATTTTAGTATACTTGGTAAAATATATACAAACATTAAACTCACATTACGATTGAAAACATAACATACAAATAAATACATTTATAACACTATATTTCCAATTAATATATCCCTATATATCAATCACAAAACACTTCCGGGTTTCTTGGGGAATATAAAATTTTAAATAGTGTGATCTCATATGCACATTAAGGGAAATATTATAGAGGAATATATTCTGAATAAATAATAAAAAATAATATGCAATGGTAAATTATTGAAACATATTTCATTAAATCCATAACAATAGAATAATATTTTATGAAGAACTTATGATAAAATAAACATGTATACAAAATCAAATGAGAATAAAAAAAATATAGATATTAAAACTAATCTAATAATAACATGGAAATCAATTAATGATCTCATAGTGGTGGAATTCATAATGCCAAACATCTGAATTTTACAATCCCAACCTTTCACAAGACAGATAAAACTGTGGGTAAAAACTATTTAACTTGGATAAGTGATTTTTTAATTGGAACATGTTGATGTATCGATGGAATATGTGATTCATATCCCCACACATCATTTAATATTTCCTAAACATTACTCATATAAAAGGGTTTATAAATAATTTACATAATGCATTATATTGAAAAAAAATATTTTAAATATTAATACTTTCCCCAATCAATCAATAAAACCCTAAACCACCCAAAAGTAATATGGTGAGTTGTAAAGAAATAATGGATACCTATTAAAATTGGTCATAAAATATCTAGGTAAAAAATAAGATTGGTATAATTATAAAACATCCCCAACATGGAATCAGTAAAAAAGGGTTTTTGACTTTGATAGATTGAACTACTATTAAAGGACACTTTAAAAAAATATTCGGGAGAGTAAAATTTTCACATTGAAATTAAAATTTTAAAACTAAACGTTCCCAAAAAAATTAAAGTTTATTTATTTGAAAATATCATTTTCATTTTATATAATAATTTTTTAAACTTTAAGTTATTATGAAGGAAATAGATTATGTACATGTTTTTCACATTAAAACAATGATACTTTTCCAATTTTTTGTGCAATCCAACATGGCCTGTTTAGAAAATAACATGAATATTACTTACAGAACATTTTTTAAAAAGTAAAACATGCATAAAAATTAATTTAATAAATCATTTTTATATTGTTAAAAACATATTTGAATAAATTTTTAGAAAACATGATTTTGGTGGAAAAAGTATTTTTGAGTGAATAGAGAAATAAATTTGGATTTTCTTAAAAACAATTTATAAATTATTTTATGTACCAAATATTTTAAAAATGATAATACTACATTAAAAAGTTAAAAAAAATAATTATATTAGTGGAAAAGAGATTGATTATATAATTTAGATATTCAATAAATCCCCAATAGGATACCTAAACATAAACAATCTCTAATAATGATGAGATTTTTCAATAAACCCTTACCACAATGGTAACATTTGGATCATATTTCCAGTGAAAGAAATAAAATCAAATAAAACATTAAATACCATGAATATAAATATATTAATGCTAAAAACTATCATAATGGGGTAGAATATACACCACAAAAATGAATAAGTAGTTAACATAGTGTATGTCTAAATAATGTAAAAGTGAGACGATAAAACCTTACCTCGGGACTGATTTGTTTCATACATATTCCTAAATCCTATATAATAAATATTGTTTTATTATAAATATTACATAGAACAATAATCACATATATCATACCATTTATTATTTACATATTGTTTTGATAACCAATTTACTAACATTTATTTTTTCAAATCATTGTTTTTGGGGATATATGTTTAATTTTTCATGTATGTTTTTGTTTGTTAATTTAGGTAATTTTAATTTATTGATTCTTATGTCATATAAATTATTTTTACCATGATATAAATATAATATATATTTATTAATAAGTAATTATAGTAATATATAAAAGTTAAAAATTGAAATGTTTTTACACTGTTCATTGAAATGGTAATTCATATATATGGATGAATGATGTTTACATTTTTCATTAAAGATTGAATGAAAGAGAAAAATGTTAATTAACATTTAAATAAAATTTATTATGTTATATATAACATTTATATTAATCAAATTTCTCTTTACTACCATAAATGTAAAAAAATAAAAAAAAAATTAACTTTGCTACATAGAGGCGGAAGTCCACACCTATAGACGTGCAACGTTATTTTTTTCAAATCAATTATAATGGAGGAAGTTTGATGTATTGTTATATTTATATTGGCATCCTTAGGTCCAAAATATAATTTAAATTCAGTAATATTAACATTACTATCATCCATTTCATGTCTAATTTAAAAATAAGTCACATTTTTTGTGAGGCGGTAGTCAACCGTGCACACGAGTGATGTTATCCTATCCCTCATGAAAAGGAAAGTAAGAAGATATATGTGATATAATAATTTTTTAAGAATAATAATATCATTAATATAAAATAAATAAGTTATATCCCTTAGTATTTCCAACATTAAAAGGTGGTGATTAAAAATATTACATCAATTAGAAATGACATAGTCCTCCCTACAAAAGATCGACAATTTTATTTCCAATTTAATATAAGTAGATTTTGACTAGGGTTATGACATTAAATTGACAAAATATAAGTATATATGGGATATATTTCTAATTATATCATCATATTTGAATATTATTTTAATGATTTGGAATAATAAATAAAACAAAAATAAACTTTTAAGAAATTTACATCTTCATTAGAGATCCACTTTGGGTTTTTACCTAAAGACTTTATAAGAGGGTTTAATAATCAAAATAATTCCTCTATAATTTTTACATTAAATTAATTAAGATATTTGGGAAGTTATTTTTCGAAAAAAAATTGTTTTGGATGTTCAATGTGGGTAAGAGAGGGAACTAGTGAAAAAAACGTTTTCACGTCTGTTTTTATGTTATTCACATAACATTTGGGGTGATGTTGTTTTAGGCGACATAAAAATCATATTTTTTATGTTGGTTATATAAAAACTAACTTGAAAATATATTATTTTAGAGGTTTTTCAATTATGTTATCAAATAACTGATTTGAATGACACTTTATTAATGGTTTTCCACATCAGTTATGTAAATCACTAATGTAAAAAATATCTTACCACATCATTTATATAAAAACATATGTGGAAAATTCTGATCTTGAAACATTTTTCATGTTGGTTAGTAAATTAACGAATTCAGAAATAGGTTTTACACAACGTTTATTAAATAACCATGGTGATAAACTATATACCATGTCAGTTTTACAAAAATCAACATGGAAAAACAAATTTTCCTTTATGTTTTAACATCAGTTAAAAATAACTAACATAAAAAATAATTTATCTATCCAATTTATGAAGCAATTCATCTCCACTATAGAACCAGACCTGATCCAACCAAAACTATACCCTAAACAAGACCACAAACAAGAAAAAAAACCAAAAACAAGAAAAACCACAAGAAAAATTACAAATTCACATTTACATAATAATAAATTATAAAATTAACTAAAAACACTTAATCCAATAGAAAAAACTACAAAATAATCATTTATAAGAACAAAATAAAAATTACAAAATTCAATAAAAATATTCAATAATCTGATCATACTGGGAAAATAATTTGACCATTCCACTTATAAGTGTTTTACCTATTGTGAACTATAATGTTGAGTGTCATAAAATGGATATAAATTAAAAAGAAAGTATTTAACATGTATATGAATAAATAAAATAAAATATTAATGAATAATTTATTAGGAAATCTGACCTGGAAAAACATTGTAACATATTTAGTTGTAATTATTTCATAGATAAATCTTAACATATAATACCCACATTTGATGGCACTATTTTTTTTATGAAAATTCATTTTAAATGAGTGTTTCAATTCAAATTATCATTTTATGTAATCCAAAATGTTCCTATTATAATTGTATATTCACCTTTACTTTTATATATTTGATCTCAGAACTCCTTTTCTTTGTGGATATTCAAAATAAAGGCCATCCCTGGTTAGAAAATAATATGAATGAAAAAAATTTAAAATTAATTATAATATAAATAGCTATTAAGAAATTAAAACATACTTTTACAAACACATTCTAAAAAATTCCTCACACATCTCCATGGATAGAGAAAATCCAATAAAGAGTTTCCTTATTTGGAAAAACACCTACCATCCAATATTAACTCATATAAAAGAAAATTTAAGGTTACTGGTTATTATGTTAATAGATAAATAATAATTTGTGTGACATATGTTTTATACCTCTCAAAAAATTGAAATAACCAACACTGTGTTATTATATTCTATTGAAATCATTCTACAATATAAACTGATTTTTGTTCCTCATCCCATTCATTCTCTTCAGGTGAAATAAATAATGGCTCCATCAACCTATATAAATATGTATGATCATTCATCTCAGTCATCTAATAAATATTCCCAATAAAAAATAGATAATTATAAATTTTCAATAAATTTAATATAGGGAATTATTTCTGTTAAAACGTACATGGAAAAAACATACACAATGTTGATGCAGAACTTATCTCCATTAAACATCTCCATGATATCATTTTTCCAAATCCCCACTTCTAATACACATCCACAAACATGATCTTCCATTCTAAATGTATAATGTCCCACAAAAAAATTGAATATCTTAAAATTTTCTTAAGGCTACTAGAATCTAAATCTTATGTCATAGCCCTTTGCCTTTGTTGTTGGCTATACGTTAGTTCTTTCCTTTCATGTAATCTTGTAAATAAATGGAAATATATATCAACTTTCATATTAAAAAACAAATTTAATAGAAAAATATATTTTAAGATATAACATACACATACCACAATAGTAATGGGTCACATAAGTCTAGATGGCCAAACTACGGAGTGGATGATACATTTTCTAACTATCATCACCTCATCTGAAGTTAATGATACTCTAGATGAAATATATATAATATCTTGTATAATGACCCTATGTTTCTCTGACTCTATCTATTGAGGATTAATTGTATCTCCTATATAATATGTCATCACATATTCAACTATATGAATGTTAGTATCCTTAACATAAAAATCACAATAACTAGGAATCTGTGGAGGAGGGGGGTTGTGAGTAGGATAAAAATGGGGTTTGTAGGTGGTGGTGGATGATAAATAATGGTGTCAATATGCGGAAGAGAAGGATAAATAATGGGGTCGGTAGGTTGCGTTGTGGGAGAGGGAGATGCTGGGAGAGGTAGAGCGGGACCTTTGGCCTAAAATTTTCATTTCTTGTCTGCAAACATAGACTGTTCCGATTCTCTAATATTTTCCTCCACTATTATATTAATATTTTGAATTTAATCCTCCAAAGATGATATTTTTTATACATACACTCTATATAATAAGAATATTAATGTGATGGCACTTTTTTATTAATACACACGTCAGTTATGCTCATACATGTACTGGTTGTTTGGTCTTTTCAATGCAGCAAATAAAATACCATCCCTATCATAAGCATAAAAACCCCTCTGTTCTACGATCCCCAAGATAATCCTCGATGAAATTTTTTAAAAAATATTTTATGATTAAAATTATATAATTAATTTAACTAACTTTACTATATAAAATAAATATCTTATAATCCTATTGGCTAGGACCCTCGATTATTCTATAAGATGGTCCCAATTTTTCCTCATCTGATCCCTCATCCATTATTAATGTATAGACGGAGGGGATAGAGGGGAAACTTCTGTAGAGCTAGAATTATTATTTCTATGTTATTATAATATTTCAGCTACCATTTTTTATTCCTATAAAGTATACCCTCTCCAAAATAAACTATGAGGGTATACATCTATTGATTGGATCTCCTAAAGAGTTATCCTCGATTCCTATAAATTATGAATAAGAAATCATTAAGAAGTCATAAATAAGATCATTAATATAAAAAAACCTCAAATATATACATTTTAATTACCCAAAATTTTTCTTGACTTTTACTTTCTTCAAATTTTTTCCATTTGTCTTAATCTATAAAAGGATATATATGACATGGACTATCATGTTACCTATTCCAAAAAATTAAATCAGACGCGAGGGTTGATTTCAAAATCCATCCATCTCTTATAATCCATTGATAAACATTTCCTCATGAAACATAAATTACCTGGTATATGAAATTTCATCTAATATAGATGAGGTGAAAAGATTATACGATTACAAATTAAAGATTAATAAAAAAATAGAAAAATAACTTACGAAATTCTCTACCATAACCGAGGTAGTGTGGTTTTTCCAACACTTATGTAATTATTAAAAAAAATCCGACTTTTATTTTACCCTGAGTTGATACAAAACTCTTAATCTATTTTGCATTAGGACCCCTTGGAACATATTACTCATAAAATTCGTCAACAATCCTCTAGTATTTGCTATGAGAAACTGATAATGTTTCTAAACGTGTTCACCCACATTTACCAACCCTTGAACTCTTCTTTTCCATTTTGGGATCACATGAATAATATTGAAGAATATCAATAGAATCATGTGGATATTCCTCTCTAGATGGATGATCTTGACAATCATCTCCAGAATTTATTTGTTTATTATCTGATTGATCATTCATTTTCCTTCATATTAAAGAAACAAACATGTATTTCAAACAATATAAAAATTCACATATTATATTACTAATATAAACAAAAAATAAAATTCTATAAAATGAAAAATTAAACTAAAACATAATACATTATTATTCTTATTTGGTATGGTTAATTAAAATGCTAAAAATAATTATTATATATTAAATGTCATGTTAATAAATGAAAACAAATCCAAAATTCATATAGGAATATGAAAATTGGTCCATTCTAAAAATCAAATTTTTTTAAAAAATTTTTATGATAACTTATAGATTTAAAATAATTTTCCTTCAAAAAAAAAATCTGTATTGTCTATAATTCTAAACCTAGTAATCTACATTAAACTAAAAAAATATTTCTACTGATTCGTTTTAACAAGTTTTTTAGTAATGAAAAAAATATTATATAACATTTTATGAAATTAATAAAATTAAAAGAGAAATAAACATATCTTACCTGTAATATTATGAATTTATTAATAGATTGTTTTAAAAAATTCCTTCTTCATGATCATTCCTTATGGCACTAACCATGTCTACAAAAAACTCATCATTATTATCTGTTAATCTTTTCATGGAAGTAGGGATCTTACATAAATCAGCTTATTCATGAAGTTGAAAATCACAAGAATATTATTATTTTTCCTTGTAAAAAAATAGAACATTGAATATCAGATTGATCAGTAATAAATAAAAAAAATCATGTGTTTCCATTATAAAAAAAATCAGTTATTTTTTCAAATCTATTCATTTTTACAAGTGGAATTCCAAATTCATCATATCTGACACTATAGTAACTGATAAACCATTTCCATTTAAACACGTGAACTTTAATTTTCATGTAATATATATACTGTATCTCTTCAATGACTCCATAACTTTCACTTGATGCATAAATTGGATTTGGTCTTTAGAACTCAGAAAATGCATTGCATCTACAAACACCATTAAACCAGTACTCTAAATAGCACTTTTGTTGCCCTGATCTTTCTTATAAAATGTATAGCCATTAATTTCATACTCGGACCATGTCATCACATTTAAACATTGCCCACAGACTAACCATATAAATATCTATGATGAATCTATTATACCAATCAGGGTGTTTTTATGCCCTGGAAAAAAAGTTTTGTTATGCTCATTCAAAATCCACATTTATTTATTATTTGGATGATATTGTTTCAACTCTATAATATGAAATGTTATAAATGCTTAAGCATAAACAGTGTAATTCAAGATGTATAAATTTACCTTATTCATCTGTTCACAAGAAAATTATTTTAAATTCAAACTAGGAAACCCTTTTCCCTCATTATTAACTCATTCATAGACAGATGGAGGTAAGCCAATGTGCTCCATCATCGAAAAGTATCTTGTAAAAACACCAAAAACTCCTCAAAAATAATATTTTAAATATTCAAGTCTTCATTTCGATATGGATTCTTAACATAACCCATAAATATCAAAATATACCATTCAAAAGGATATATAAACCATAGATATATAAGTCCCAAAATATTTATTTATCAAACCTTATAAAGAATTTAATGCACCATTATATTAACAAATATGGTGGAAAATACATTTTCAATTGAAAATGTCTAGAAATTTATTCATTTTCCCAAATGTCCAACGCATCTATATCAATAACCTTATTAAAAATTGAATTGAAAAAATAACACACCTTTATGATAGTATTTCTGACACGGATGGTCAGTACTCCATGCAATACAACGGTTAGAAGTTGATGCATCTTGATTTGAAAATCATGATATTTCATACCAGTCAACTTCATATCCTTCAAAGATATAAAATTTTTAACATTTGAAGAATAATCCTACGGCACATTGATATCAATAAGAAACTGAAAAAAGATAAATTTCTCCCCCTTGGATAATGTATGACATATAGGGGGAAGAAATGTTCATCATCCATAAGGTGTGGGAGATAACTCCAAACATATTCCCATTGATAGTAAGTGTAATCAGGCATTCAACCCATATTTAGTCTTCCCTTTAGCATCATAAAATTATCCAATCAAGCTGGAACATATATTCTTCTCCACTTGTATGACATCAATGTTATGTTTGCATTATGATATCTACAATATGGATGCTCAAAATATATTGGCTATTTATTCCAAATATGTTTATCAATACCATATTTACTTTCCTTTCCTAATGTAAAATTAGGGTTTTGAAACCTATAAAAATACTCATCAGTGGATAATGGTTTAGTAGAAATATCAATTTTATGTGATCCATTTAATTCTATTTTAATATTATAATATATTGATCCATATGAAAGAACATTCAAGGACTCATGTATAATATTTTCCTCTCATGATTCAATAGGCAGTACAAAGTCTGTTGCTTGCAAATTGGACATGCTTTATGCCCTTTAACACTATATCTATAAAAATTTCCATATGTCGGTAAGTCATTTATAGTGAACATAATCAAAGATTATTGTTGAAAATATTCCATTTTATAAGAATCAAATACCGTAATACAATACTCTCATAAGAGATTAAAATAATTAAATAAAGGTGAAAAGAAAAAATCAATATCATTTTCAGGTTTATTTGGACAATAGATCATTAAAATCAAAATGACACAGTTGCGCTTCATACAAAATTCAGTAGATGTGTTGTAAATTACCAATAAAACATACCATGAACAATGTGTTCTACTGAGGCTTTGATGTGGATCCATTCCATCCCTAAAAACCCCAAGTCTGAGATTTTTATTTTAATTTTTAAATGTAGGATAATTCTCATAAATTTTATTCCATTGATTTAAATCTACAGGATGACGTATTTTCCATCACTTATCCACTCATCATCAGGTGATATTATCCTTTTTTCATAATGTGAATTAGAAAATTAACGTTTTAAATTACGAATTATTGGAAGATACCAAAATACCTTGGAATAGATCTTTGTAATCACTATATCATCCTATTCATTTTCTTTCAAAATTTGTCATGATGTCCCACATTTAAGATACTATTCCAAAAATCTCTATTTTTTCCAAAATATCACACATTTCATTAATACATTAATTTCTTTTCTTGTATCCCAATCCCATCAGGAATAATATTTTCTTGTCATTATAATGTGGATTTATAAAATCGTTGTCTTCCAAAGGGATGTATTTCAACAATTGTAGCAGCTCAATAAAACCTTTTTCACTCCATCTATGTAACATCTCATGAAAATAATGAATAATAAATTTTTATATTTATTAATATTTTTGAATTATACATTAATTCTACTTTTAAGGGGATGTTATGTTAAATGGAATTCATGATACGCAACAATGGGTTTCTTTGAAATCGTATGTTTCACACTAATAATATATTAGATTTATTTTAAATTTTAGTTAATAGCTAGATATTGTACTGGTGGGAATCAATAAAACTAACTACCAAAATATTATACAAGGTTTTTAAATGTTTTTAAAATTATCTATTAAAATTCAGTGGCTTAACATGGGAATGAATCCAATTTTAAGCAAAAATACTCTAATATTGCTTAAATGGTCGATTTACCGCCTTTTAATGGTGAACCCTCATTAAATATAATTTTGGTCACTTTCAAATGTTATATATGACAAATTAAAATTCTTATTTAGAATCGGGCCATTAAAATTTACTTTGGGTAACTTTTTTTTTATTTTTCTAATAAAATTCATTTTTTAATGAATTGTGGAAAATTCTAAATTTTAATTGAAAATATGCCTTTTAATATAATTTATATATATATTCTGATTATCTTCTTAATTTTTTTAAATTTTTAAATAGATTATATTTTTACCATTTAATCCAATGTTGGTCATTGAAAATAATTTCACTTCAAAATTGGACATAATCAACTTTAAATCTTTTGATAGTTATTATCTCTTAAAAACGTGATTTCTGTTTTGACAATGGGAATTAATTTTAAATTATTTAATCCAACTTCTATGTTTTTAATTTTTTAAAATAGACATCATTTTTTAATTTGGATTATCAAAAATATCGTAGGCTGAATTTTTTAAATTTTTCTTAAAAGCATCAATTTTTGATGAATAGTGAAAACACTAAGTAGTTGTTAAAAAGCTGAATTTTTCATTTAAATGAAATTTTACTACTTATTTGAATTGAATTTCTAAAATCTAACATACATTGTTGTTATTATTATGTAATATGTGGTTCAATAAGATGAAAATATTTGTCATGTGAATAGTAATTTTGCACTTTTATTTACTGCGGTTAAAGTTAAATTGGGTAATTCAAGGTAACAATAATATTAAATTAATATAAAATTATCCTAACACGTGTACTAACCTTATTGGATGCATAAATTCCAACCAAGACAATCCTTTGGTGAGACCTTTGTCCTTTAAAATACACTTGGGTAAGATAAAGATATTAATAACGTTTTTTAAAGTAAAAAATAAAAATATGATAAATGTGTATTGTTTTGATAAAAAAATTTAATACAGGGTTATATAATTGATGAATTTAACTATAAATTTTAATTAGAAATCTAATAATATTTCCTACATCATGGTAATTTTTTTATAATTTTTAATCATCAAATAAATTAAATTATATATGACATAATAATGATGCAGTCTTTACCTCATTAATAAATGATTTAAATAAAAGAGATAATAAAGATTAAAACAATATCCAAAACCTGACCAATTTTTATTGGATGATTTTATTTCGACCATTTCTCATCTTATCTTCCCCTTTAATTAGTTTTTTACCTTTTGAAACTGAAGATCATTATATAATAAAATAATGTTTTCAAACATTCCAAAAGAGCCCCTCGTCCCCCTTATAAAAAGCCTTCACTTATATCCAATTCCTCATACCTCTCAAGCCCCTTGGTTCATCCAAAACCAACATAAATAAGCTCTCAGGATTCCACTTCTCCTCATAGAAGCCTTACCCTAGGAAGAAGGCACATCAAGGAACCCTTTTGGTTCATATCAAATAGATTTACCCGAATTAAAGGCAACAATTTCTCTAAATTTATTTTCTTTTATTTTTCTTCTCCAACCGCTACACTCTTTTTGTTCCATTATTTTGTAACAAATAAAGTATCATAAATACACTAGGTTTTTGTTATGAGAAGTATTTTAACTACACTTACACACACCTCTATCTAATGGCTAATGAATATACAGTTTCTGTGGATAGAAAACTAATGCCTCATGAAACGATGATTGTTCAATTATCTCTTACCACATCTCATTGTGTGCATTAAGTTGGGACAATATTTATATATGATATATATTATTTTTTTGTTTTTTGTATTCTTCTATATTTTCCATTTATATAATACCTTTATATTTTCCATTATGGGTAAACGCAATAATTTCATTTGAGGATGTGCGGACTACCGACCCCTCAAAGTGATATGACTCATTCATGCAATACATGGTATTTATATAGGATGGAGTTAATTATATTATATATGATACTATATTTTATGATTAATATAACTATGTATCATTATTATTTTATTCCATTAAATATGAATTAGAAAAGATAGCAGCCATCATGCGTGTATACGTCTTACCATCTCCATAAACAATGCATTTCATTTCTTATTTCTAAATGTTATGTACTATAATAAATACATGTATATATTTGATATATATGATATAAATTATATCTAAATAATTAATTTTATTCTGGATATAATGATCTTTTGACCTAATGAACAACTTGTAATTATAAAAAGTTTATTTTTGACTCAACAACCGAATATCGACAAAACGACCATTATTAACTTAAATGATTACATAATGTCTATAACATGGTAATAAGTAATATTATGGGAATAATAAACATTTAAAATGATCTTAGGCATGTATAAAATTACTTTAGTTTATTATTCAAGAGATTAAAGAATGAATGTTTCAATTTGGTCATGAGGTAAGAGAACATCATAACCCAATTAGCGTTCTTCAGGTTATCCTCTATTTCATGTTTATGACATTCTTTAATTAGGTAATAAATGATTTTTTATATCTTATCTTGTATTTATACATGATTTATGTGTGATTATATTGAATACACATAATTAATCTATTTTATTTTCAAAATTATTTTTGTAAGGGAATTAGTCTCAATCTCATTTCATTGAGGCATATTTTCATTTATACAAAAATCTCTTTTATACTGTGTATAAACCCCTTTTACTTTTACTTTTATTCAAAAGAAATATTTTCTCTATGACGAATTTTACTAAATTACAAAAAGTATGTATCTTTTTAACGTATGCGGTGACAATGACTTTTCCACCACCGTGAGTATTATTTTATCTTTGGCTTTCTTAACAAGTTGTGATGTTTTTTAAAAGGAAAATAAATACCATATAGTATTTTATCTATTTTCGTATTAAAAATGGTTTTGATAATGGAATTTTTATGTCAATATATTTATGTTATACATTTTGATTGAAATGTGGAAATGTTTTCTTTCCTTTATATTTGTTGAATGTGATGTGATTTTTTAGTCATACATGGACATTTGAAGGGTGGTTATGTGATAAACCAAATGAAGGGTGGTGCCGTGATAAACCAGGATAGGTGGTTACGTTATAACCTCCAATGCATTGGGTATGGATGTCAGCTATATGGTTATTCCATTTATTTATATCTATGGAAGTCGGTCTTATGGTTATTCCATTTAAGTATGTTTATATCCAGAGTTACATGTATATTATATGTGTTCTTTATATGGTTTTTATGGTAATATTTTCATTACAAAAGGGTAAGTAGTGATCTTTTATTCAGTGAATATTATTTATTACTACATAAACATGAAAAGTATTACTTATGATAAATTAATTATTGTTTACTTATTTTTTTGAAAAACTAACCATTTTCCTTCATTGTGTATCCCATAGTCATATTTTTTTGCTTATACGAATTTTTTGAAATGTTTTTCATATGACATAAAGTGGAATAGGGTCATGGATGGGATCAAGGAAAAATCATGTCGTCTAAAACATGGAACTAGACATGATTTTTTTTCAAAGTGTTTTTATTTTATTAAAACATAAGTACTGAGTAGATGTGTCTACATGTAATATTCAAGTTGTTATTTACATGATATGACCTTATTCTCTAAATATCTAAACCTTAAAAGATCCTCCATGTGAATTAATAACTTCATTCAAGATTATGTTGTGTTTATGGTTGGGTCCTTATATTTGGAATCATAGGATGGTTTAGATAACATTATAAGTTATAATATTGTTAAATTCATGTCCAGAAATTAATTTATGGTATGATTGAAATGATATGTCATTTATATATGACCATGTTTCTTCACCTATGATATTTCATTGTTCAGAATGGTTTTTCGGAGAGGAAAAAAGCCAGCAATGTTGGGACAACATTAGGATGAAGAAAACTTTCCAAATCAGCAACCTGAGATGATTGGAATCGGAACCAAAGAGTTTGTTACATTGATGGTACAATTGAATCATGATACAAATGGATTGGTTGTCCATGCATGAGATCTTCTAGATCAACCACATAAGAACATGTCAGTAGTGGAGCATTTCAAGAGGGAACATCCCCCATCATTCAGAGGATCATCTGACCATGTGCTTTCAGAATGGTGGATTAAAGCACTGGAGAATATATTAGATGTTATGGGGTGTTGAGAACATCAAAAGTTCAATCTCATTGATTATCGTTTTGAAGGTGATGTTGATCAGTAGAGGATGATGGTGAAAAATATTTGGGATAATGAGGAGATTGATGCTCTTGATTGGGATGAATTCAACAGTATGTATCTTGAGAACTATTTTCCTAAGATAGTTCACCTTAGGATGGAAAATTAATTCATATAATTGAGAAAGGTGGATGACTCAGTTGCTTCTTATGAAGAAAAGTTAACTCGACTGGAAAGGTATGCAAAACATTTCATCCAGGAACTGGATAGTAAGATAAATATATATTACCCAGGACTAAAGCCACGATATCGAAGTGAATTAACCTCATGGGAGTACAAAAGTTATGAAAAACATACTCAGTGTTTGGATTAGGTGAAAATGGATATTGTTGATGATCAGTCGTTCTTTATAAAACAAGAGAATAATAGGTCTAGTTGGAAGTAAAATAGAAACAATTCATTAATGAATCATAGAGGAAAGAAAACTAAATATCCATATTGTGAGAAGTGTTCTAAAAATCATCCCAGAGAATGTTTATCATTGTCTGCAAGGTACTTACGGTGTGGTATGTCTGGTCATATTGCGCATAACTATAAAGAAGATGATCGAGAAGGAAATGAAAAATCAATGTTGAGATGTTTTATGTGTAATGAAATGGGTCATTATGAAAATGAGTGTCCAGAAAAAAACTCAACTGAGGGAAGGCATCTGGGAAACAAGCAGAAAGGGGTGGTTAAATCATATGCAACTACTTCAGTAGATGTTGAGCCATCGAATGAAGTAGAATCAGGGACATGGTTTTATTGTAAAATTATACAAACATATTGTTTGATTTAGGGTCTACACACTCATTCATTTATGAGAAGGTTTCTAGTAAATTGGGGATTCCATCTCAAGATATTAATCCTTAACTTATGGTAAAAAACTAGGGTAAACATTGTGATAAAAAGAAATAATAAGAATTTTCATATCCATGTATGGAGAATGAATTTTCATGAAAGCCTTATTGTTTTTCATCTAGTACAGTATGATGCTATTTTGGGTATAGATTGGTTGTCTTTTTATCATGCTATGATTGAATGCAGAGATAAAGAGGGTCCTTCTCAAAAATATTTTTAGTTTGTGTACAAGAATGAACCCTTACTTTTGATAACATATCAGGAAGATAAGAAACTGGTAAAAGATAGAAATGAATGTTACCTTCCACATATATTAGGAAAAAGGAACTATTCAGATTGTTGATGTACCGGTGGTAAATGAGTACCATGATATTTTTCCAAATGATTTGCATGGTATTATACCTGATCAAGAATATGAATTTACTATTTACATAGTTCCTAATGCTATGCCAATTTCAAAACCCCATTATCGAATGGATAATATTTAACTTTTTTAGTTAAAGAAGAAATTGAAGGAGTTATTAGATAAAGTATTCATTCGACCTAGAACATCACCATGGGGTTCTTCTGTCTTGTTTCTTAAAAAGATATATGGTTCAATGAGAATTTTCTTTGATTATAGAGAATTGAATAACATCACAGTTAAGAACTAGCATCATAGGCCTCATATCGTTGATTTATTTGATCTGATCTAGGGAGCTCAGCATTTTTCGAAGATTGAATTGAGTTTGGGGTGCCATCAGTTGAAATTAATTGAAGAAGACATTCTAAAGACTGCGTTTCAAACTAGAAATGTCCATTTGGAATTTTTTGTTATGCCTTTTGCGTTAACCAATTTACCTACTATATTCTTATACCTTATGAATATAATTTTCCATGTGTTCGTGGATATGTTTGTGGTGGTATTGATTGACCATATTTTCGTTTATTCCAAAAGAAAAGAGGATCATGAAATTCATTTAAGGGTTGTCTTGAAAACCTTAAAAGAAAAGAAATTGTAGTGGAAATTTAGGAAGTTTGAGTTTTGGTTACACCAAATTTCTTTTTATGGTCACATTGTTTCAAAAAATTGCATATCTCTTGATCCTGCTAAAAAAAGTTTTTATAGAATGGCCAAGACCCATAAATATAACCAAGATACATAGATTTCTTGGTTTGGTAGGTTATTACTAGAGTTTTGTTGAGAATTTTTCATAGATATCTAGTCCAATGACTAAATTAACTCAAAAAGGTTTTATTTTTATTTGGAAAAAACAATGTGATGATTGTTTTTAGGAATTGAAAAGAAGATTGCGGAATGCTCTAGTTTTGGAATTACGTTCTAGATATAGTGAATTTGTTTTCTACAGTGATGCTTCATTGAAATGACTTGGTTGTGTCCTTATAAAGAATGATCAGGTCATTTCTTATGCTTCATGACAGTTGAAACCTCATGAGTTAAATTACCCTACACATAATTTTTAATTAGTACCTGTTGTTTTTGCTTTTAATATTTGGAGGAATCATTTGTATGAAGTAAATTTTAAAATATATACTGACCACAAAAGTTTAAAGTATATATTCTCTTATAATGAATAGAACATGGGAAAAAGGGTATGGCTGGAATTAATCAAGGGTTATGATTAATAATTCATTACCATCCTGGAAAAGAAAATAATGTGGCAGATGCTTTGAGTCGAAAAAGTAATGTATCATTAAACATGATACATTTTTAATTAGATTCATTGATTTTTTTTTGATGAAATTTGTATTAGAAGTTTTTTTTTCAATAATTTCATCTGTTTTATTTCACGTGTCAGTGAGATCATCTCTATCACACAGAATTAAGCAAGCGTAGAAGGAAGACATTGTGTTGTAGAAAAAGGTAGAGTTCATTCAGATGGGTAAGTTACCTAAATTTAACTTTGATAATGATTGTGTTTTGAGTTTCAGAAATAGATTATGTGCGCCTTGTGATTTTCAGTCGAAGAATGAGTTGTTATCTAAAGCGCATAGTTCATCGTTTTTAGTTCATCCCTACTATACTAAGATGTACAGTGATCTTCAAAATAATTTCTAGTGGGGTGGAATGAAAATATATATTACTGATTTTACTGTGAAATGTTTCACTTGTCAGTAGGTTAATGCTGAGTGGATGGTATTGAAAGGGATGCTTCGATCATTAGTGGTTCCATAGTGGAAATGGGAAAATATATCCATGGTATTTGTTATGGGATTACCGAAGACATCTCAAGGTAATAATGGAATCATGGTTATTGTTGATAAGTTGACTAATTCTTCTCATTTCCTTCCCTTTTGAGATATATTTTCTCTAGATCAACATACTCAGTTGTATGTTAAAGGGGCAGTCAGGAAACAGGGTGTTCACCTCTCCATTGTATCTGATCATGATCCCAGATTTACACCTAACTTTTTTAAAGGCTTTTAGAAGTCGTTGGGTACTAAATTAAATTTTACTATAGCTTTTTATCCTCAATCAAATGGGTAGTGAGAACGAACAATTCCGACATTGGAGTATATTTTATGTTCTTACTCAATGGATTACTAGGGATATTGGGACTAACATCCTTCTTTGGTTGAATTTTCGTATAATAACATTTTTCATTCTAGTATACAAATGGCTCCGTTTGAGGAATTATATGGAAATAATTGTCGATATTTAACTTTATGGGATGAAATAGTTGAAAGGAAGCTGATGGGACAAGAATTGGTATAAGATATGGTAGAAAAAGTGTAGTCGGTTTGGAAGAACATGAGAATAGCTCAGAGTAGGCAGAAAGGATATGCAGATAATTAGAGGAAGGATCTTTTATTCATGGTATGTGATCAAGTGTTTCTCAATGTTTCGCCATTGAAATGTGTAATAGGTTTTGGTAAGAAGGGAAACTTGATTCTGAGATTCATTTGGCCTTATGAAATCCTTAATAAAGTTAGATCTGTTGCGTACATAGTGGCTTTACCTCCATTTTTATCCGATGTACACAATGTTTTTCATGATTCAATGTTGAAAAAGTATATTCCAGATCCATCTCATGTTTTGAGCCCAGAGGTACTTCAGTTGGATGAGAATCTATATTATGAGGAACAAGTATTCACGATTCTTGACCGAAGAGAGAAAGTGTTACAGAATAAAGTAATTCATCGGGTACAGGATTTATGGAAAAACGATATGGTTTAATAGAGGATGTGGGATTCTAAAAATTCTATAAGGGATAAATACCCCCACTTATTAGATAAGTGAATAAAAATTTTGAGGATAAAATTTCCAAAAGAGGAGAAGGATATAACATCCCAATAAAATAAAGAATAATAAATTTTCATATTTCTTCATATCATTTAATTAAACATTAATTTTACTTAATATGAGACTCTATATTCCATGGATTTCTCGATAAACAACAACGAGTTTCTTTGAAATGATACGTTGCACAATAATAATACATTATAATTTTCATAAATGGTAGTTAGTTCCTTGATGTTGTATTGGAATGAAAGAATAGAAAAAACTACAATTTGATTATACATGTTTTTAAAATATTTTTACTTTTATCCAATAAAATTTAGAGGCTTAAATTGTGAATGAATCCAATTTTAAGGACAAATACTATAATATTCTTTAAAATGTCGATTTACCGCCTTCCAATGGAGAACCCTCATTAAATATTGTTTTGGTTACTTTTATATGTTCTATTTGATAAAATAAAATTCTTCTTTAGAATTGAAACAACAAAATTTACATTGGGTAAATTTTTGGTATTTTTTCTCCTAAGATTCATTTTTAATGAATAGTAAAAAAATAATGTATTTTAATTCAAATATGTCTTTTAATATAATTTAATAATATGGTTAGATTATCTTTTTAATTAGTTTCTAATAGTAAATAAATTATTTTGTTACTATTTAATCCAGTTTTGGTCATTGGAAGCAATTTCAATTTGAAATTGGACATAATCAAGTTAAAATCTTTTGATAATTATTATTTCTTAAAATCACACTTTTTGTTTTGACAATAGGATTTCATATTGAATTAATTAATAAAACTACTATGTTTTGAATTTGGTAAAAAAAGACATCGTTTTTTGAATTCAGAATATCTAGTATATCTTATGCTGGATTTTTGATTTTTTTTAAAAAAACTTCAATTTTTGATGAATAGTAAAAACACTGAGTAGTAGTTATAAAGATAACCTTTTCATTTTAATTAAATTTTACCACTTATTTGAATTGAATTTTAAAAATCTGACATACATGGTTGTTATTTTTAAGTAAAATGTGGTTCAATAAGATATTGTTTTTGATGAATAGTTACTTATGACTTTTATTTACCGCAATTAAGGGTAAATATGTTAATTTAAGGTAAAAATAATATAAAAATAATATAAAATTACCTTAAAACTTGTCCTATCCATATTATATAAGTAATGGAAATCCATGAAAATCCGTGGGTGAGACTTTTTTCCTTTTAATTCCAATTGGGTAAGATAATGATATTAATCACTTTTTTAAAAGTAAAAATAAAAATATCATAAACATGTATTGTTTTTATAAACCAATTTTAATGAGGGGTTATGTAATTCATATATTTGACTATAAAGAATAACTAAAAATCTAAAAATATTTCCTACATCATGGTAATTGTTTTATAATTTTAAAACACCAAATACATAAAATTATATATTATAAAATAATGATTCCGTGTTTACCTCTTTAATAAATGATTTAAATAAATGGGATTATAATGATTAAAAAAATATCCAAAACATGTCCAATTGTTAATTTATTATTGTCTTTATACCATTAGACATATTATATTCAACTTTAAATAGTTTTGGACCTTTATATACATAAAATCATCATATTATAAAATAATACTTTAACACTTTCCTAAAGAGCCCCTCCTCCCCCTTAAAAAAAGACCTCACTTCTGTCCAATTCCTCACACCTCTCAATCCCCTTGCCTCTTCCAAACCCTTCTTAAATATTCTCTAAATATCCATATCCTCCTCTTAGAGGCCTAAACATAATCATAAGCCACATCAAGAAACCCATATGGTTCATATCAAAGGGAGTTACCCGAATTATAGGTAACGATTTCTCTTAAATTCATTTCATTCATTTTACTTCTCCAACCCTGGAAATATTTTTATTCCATTATTTTGTAACAAAAATAGTATCCTCAATATACTAGGATGTTTTTATGGGAAGGATTATATATACACTTACACAAACCATTATCTAATGGGTAAATAATATTTTTTTTCTGTGGATGGAAAACTATGACCTCCTGAAATGATAATTGTTCCATTATCTCCTACCACCTCTCACGGTGGACATTAAGATGACACTGTATTTTTATATGATATATATTATGTTTATTTATTCATTATTTTTATTTATTTTCCATTTTTATTATACCTTTATGGTTTTTTATGGGTATATGCGATAATCTCATTTGAGGAAGTGCGGACTACCTCTCCCTCAAAGTTATATGACGTGTTCATACCATACGTGGTACATATAAAGGATGGAGTTAATGAAATTATATATGATAATATATTGTAATTAAAATATAACTATATATCATTATGTTTTCATTTCATTAAATACAATATAGATATTAAAGTAGCGTTCATGCGTACGTACGGCTAACCGTCTCCAAGAAAGTTGCATTTCATTTCTTATCTCTAAATGTTATATACTATTATAAATACATTTATATACTACATATATATACATGATATATATGATATCTTAATCATGAATATAATTCTATATATAATTACCTTTTTACCACATGAACAACTTGTAACTATAAGAAGTTCATTTTTGACTCATGTACCAAATATTGAAAAAACAATCGTTATTGACATAAAAGATTAAATAATGTTAATAAAATGGTAATAAGTAATATAAAAGGAATAATAAAATTGAAAAAGTTTCTTAAGCTAGTAGAAATTAACTTTTTATTATTATTCACGATATTAAAGAAAAATGGGTCAATTCATACATGTGGTATTGGAACTTCTTAACCCAATTTGTGTTCTTTGGGTTGAACTTCTATTTCTTGTTTATGTCATTATTTGATTATGTGAGATATTATTTTTTATATCTTATCACGTATTTATAATTGTAGAGACCCGAAGCTTGACGTACATGTACATTACATTACTTTTGCGGAATACTTAGTACATAACAAAAACACACACACAAGGATCGTAATAGTTTAGTGTCTTTGGAAACTCGGAACGTAATCTTCTAATCGTGGTGAAAGATCTTCAATATCTCCCATAAAGATCTTCCCTTTTTTTTACCTAAAACCTTTCTTTATATCCTGGGGAAAATAAAACATAAAAGGGTGAGCTCAAATGCTCATTAAGGGTAAACAAAAGAGAAATCAATCACATCATATTCATAAGAACATAACTTCGAGAAATCTTAACCTGCAAAAGAGAGAATAATTTCATAACATGGGATAAATCATTGTAGTGAAATGAAATCCCAATAATCATAACATAAAACATGAAACGTTGTGGCATACCCACATAATCATAGAGAATCATTTCTTGTTAGTCAAGACTCAATGCCAAGACTATCTTAGTGGACAAAGTCCCTTTCTGAACCGAGTCACTCTCGTTTCAGTCCTGTTTCACTGAACCGGTATAACCTACCATTCCAGCCATGTATATCTCATGAGATATAAAATCTTTACCCAATGCATTGGAGGGAGATATAGATCCCACCCATCTCATAATGATACCATTCTTATGTGTGCCACAAAATCATAAATCATACATCATTGCATAACCCATGTAATAAAATGGGATTCTTAAACATCATGCCATCATAATCCATAAACAATTGATATCATTTTATCATAAGAAAATTGAAACCATTTAAATCATTGAGACATTTTACTTGAAACATACATATCAAATAACGTCATCTTATATGGAAAATAGTTTTGAAAAAAAACACTTGAAATGAATTCTTGAAGAAAATATCCTTTATTCTTTAAAAACATTTTTCCTTTCTTAACATGTCATACAACTTTAAACTAAAAGAAGTTGATTAAAAACAAACTTGAAAACTTGTAAAGGAAGCTTCTTGGAAATAATGTTTTAAAAATCCATTCATGCCGTATAAGTTAAAAAAACATTCTTCGTACTTTTGTCGGAAAAGTTAAAAAGTACCTCGTACGAAAAAATGACAAAAGATTCCTTTCATATTCATTAATAAAAACTCACCGAAGGGTAAAATTGGATTTAAACTATTTTAAGTGGATGGAAACAATATTAAATATTTAGGGAACATGGATGTGGATGATAAAATACACCCCAGTAAATACCAAAGTAAAAACAATCTCGGATAAAAGTGAGATTGTGATATTTCCCTTACCTTAGGTCCGATTTGCTTCGTATGTGCCCGAACCTCCTGTATAATGATTTAAATAATGTCATTTACTTGTTACGGAATCATATTAATTTTTATGATATCATATATTGTTCACTTATGACTTTATATTACCTGTTCTTTTGTAAATTCCATGTTAAAGAAGCGTTTTGGGTAAAATCATTTCATTTATCATAGGTGTTTTGACTTGTTGTTCTTGACATTATTATTACTTATATAATGATTTACTTACATCCAGAATATATGATTTATATATCATATATATTCAGTATATATATATATAATAGATAGATAAATGAAATGAAAAACACCATTCATGGAGACGGTAGTCTGTACGTACGCATGAACGCTGTTTTCCTTTCCTTATTGTCTTCAATGGAAGTAAGTAGATGACATACACATATATATATATATACATAAATCCAGTAGATTTATAATGTCATATATTTCATTATTATTTCTTATATATACTTTTTAATAATTCTTAAATGGTTAACATGGAGAATGAATCTCATCACGTCGTGGAGACGGTAGTCCGTACGTACGCACGAGCGATGATATCGTTCCCATGGTCGTGGAATTGTGTTGAAGTGTATTTATACTATTTCAGTATCAATATAACTTTATAATAATCATATATAGTTACTCATTACACCATTATACCCATCCAGTTAATGTGGTGGCGGAAAATAGATTACACCACGGCGTGGAGACGGTATTCCGTACGTATGCATGCGCGGTGATTTCCTTATTCCGTAGGATGGATTGAAAGTTAATTAGAGTTGTTTCATATTTATAATAACATATCAGTATATAATAAATACTGATGTTATTACTTTATCATGAAACAACTAAAGAAGAAGATGTTGAAGAAGAAAGAAATTGAAAAATATCGGTAATGGATATTGCCTCTTTTTGACGCGCCTTTTCTTAGCCTCCACTTAAAGAACTAAGGATGATCTTTGAAGAATACCAGGACCTCTAGGATGATACTAGGGAAGTGGAGAAGAGATTTTGGCAGGGGTTGGCCGAGCTTGAAGGCTCAAAGTTGTGTGAGGAAGAGAGGGAGGAGATGCCCTTTTATAAGGCAGGAGAGGGGCACCTTAGGAATATCTCAAAATATTATTTTATATTAAAGTCAAAATCGGTTTATAATGGTTCCAAAGGGTATTATTTCTAAGCTAAAGTGGGGATGGGTCGAAATCCTACCAACCAATAGGATTTAGATAAGTTTAGGTTATTATTTTAACCTTATCAAATAGATTTGACTCTAAGTTAAATAAATTAACTTTTACCATGTCTTTTTGTTTTCTTAAACTATATGGTTAATAAAATTACTATAACATGAAACAATAACCCCAAATTGTTTATTATTATTATTATATATATCCTTATCTAAGTCATTTGGCCGAACCTTAGATTTTTAGGAATAAAATAACAATTAATAATATAATATTACATTTAAAAACTATATTGTGTCAATTTTGACACTATTTGATATATGATTTTTGTGAAAGTCATAACAGAATTATATGTTCGAACCAAGTTTATTAAATCAACACTAATATATCATATTAACCTAGAAAATTAGTGGATTTCAATAAAAAGTATTCAATTACATTAATTTTGGTATTTATAATATCAATTATGTCAATATTTCATTAATAAGATAATTACTGCATCATCTTTGTGTCATAAATAAATTAAATTATTTGATGTCTAAAAATTACAAATAAAATACCATTATGTAGGAAATCGTTTTATCTTTCTAATGAATATTTACAATCGAATTTATCTTATGTACAATCCTATATTAAAATTTTTTTAGTAAATAAACTTTGATTTTAACTCTTTTAACTCTTCTTTGAATTAAATAATAATAAATGTCCTAATCTAATCCAAGTGGGCCTAAATGATAATATTTTACACTTAAGGTTGTTTTTGGTCGAGATATACTTGTCCAATAGAATTAGGACATGTGTTATGGTAATATTAATATCATTCTTACCCTAAATTACCCTATTTACTTTTAACCGTGGTAAATAAAAGTAAAAAGTTACTATTCACAAAAAATTATTTTCATCTCATTGAACCACATTTTACTTACTGACATCAACCGTGTCTCTCGTATTTTTGAAATTCCATTCATAGAAGCGGTAAAATTAAGTTTTATGAAAAATTCAGTTTTTTAACTATCACTTAGTAGTTTTACTATTCATCAAAAATTGATGTTTTTCAGAACAATGCCAAAAATTCATCCTAAGCTATATTTCATATTCCGAATTCAAAAATGAAGTCTATTTTACCATATTCATAACATATAAGTTTCATTAATTAATTTTATAATTAAATCCCGCTGTTAAAACAAATAGAGTGTTTTTAAGATACAATATCTATCAAAAGATTGACACTTGATTATGTCTGGTTTAAATGTGAAATTACATCCAATGACCAACATTGTATTAAATTGTAAAAATATATTCTAAATATACTTTAAAACCACTCAAATTAATAATTTATCACTATTAATTATTTCGATTAAAAAAGTTGTTTTTAATTATAATTTAGTAATTTTCACTATTCATCTGAATATGAAAGTTATCCGAAAAGTACCAAAATTTCACCTTAGGCTAAATTTGATACTCCGAATCCAAAAATGAAGTCCATATTGAGAGATAAAATTTATAAAATTTAAAAAGTGGTTATTACTATTCATAACGGCTAGTTTTAATAATATTTTAATAGCATATCGTTGTTTCGTGAAACTCAGTATTGCGTACTACACATGCTATCGAGGAAGGTTGTGATTGCGTGTAATGCAAGGAAAGTCAAGGATGCGTGTTGTGCAAGCTCCTTTTGGTGTAGCGTACAACACAAGACATTAATAAAATTAAAAAGAATATTTTTCATAAAATCTCGAGCTGCTACATTCTACCCCCCTTAAAATGAATTTCGCCCTCAAAATTCGTCGGGGTTATAAATGGTTTACTATTCGAAAGTTTCTTTAAAAGAAACCCACATCGTAAAAAGGAATATCAAAGACAATCTTTAAAAACAAAATTATGTAACGTAACGGTTACCCAAATAAACTAATCACTGGGTTTCCACATAGGTGAAAATATGGATATGGAAGAGAAATCTAACCATCATGTTCTTATGGAGAGTGGTAGAGAACATGGCTATGGAAAATCCAGCAATCACAAAGCCATAAATTTGTGACGATCTGAGGTACCATCTGATTCATCAGATATAAGATCACTAGGACAACATTTTTGGTTTTTAAGATCGTTTCCCTAAAGTTAATGAATTTGAATTACAATAAATACTTACTTTATTTTGGTACACTCTCACTGTTGTTCGTGCCTTTAACAATTTCCACTTCATCTCTTAAATAAATGAAGTTGAATTTGTTATTCGTAAAGTGTTAGCAGATCATGTGATAGAATGATGGGTCATTCCATCTGTCTCAAACGAAAGGTTAGAAAAAAAATTATAGACATAAGTCGATCGATAGTGAGATTAATAATATATGGTTCCTAAAATAGACTTATACATCATATGTGATACAGATTAATATAATAAAACTAGTTTATACTAAACAGGGACTTCCTGTAGGCCAGTGGTAGGCGATACAGGCCAGTCACACTTCGGTTGTGGGTTCGATTTCCACAGCCTTGTCCGACGCGATGGGCTGTCACCCATCCTGCAGGTAGTCCTTTTTCTAAAACTATATTACCATAACATCCCATCAATAATATCGAGAAAACTTCTATCCTTAAACAATACTAACTTATGTCCAACATAATCCATTCCAATCTTTAGGCTTATCCATAATACTGCAGTCCACTCTCATAACATAGTGAAAACGATTACCAGAGATTTAACACCATCGTCGATCCCCATATATCATAAGATATGTTTTGTTGGTCACATTCCAAACATTCAAAGTCCTTAATCATGTATTCTCTTGAATACCTTAGTGAAAACATGAATGCTGTTAAAATTCAACACTTTCCACATACCAAAATCCTCAAAATTCTATATACTCAAACAATGATATCACTTAGCCCTTATATCAATCATGAGCTCATGAATACTGTTAAACATTTCGTTTTCTCATTTTCCCTTCATTATGCGCATATCATCTTATTTCAAAAAATATCTCAATCACTTTGAATACCACATTAGACAAATACATAAATATTCCAATACTTTATGATACAACATTATTTTGGAATCCCATTACATAAACACTTAATCATTCCACCACATCGTTATCATATTCCACATCACCAATAGTGATCGCATGTGACTTACCTTTGTCCTTTTCCTTAAGCGGTTGCTCATGTCGATCATCACTAACCCTTGGATTAGGGCATTTATTAGCATAATGCCCCATTTCCTTGCACTTGAAGCATTGAAGTGTTGGTGGTGCGTTCTCTGCAGTGTTTGCTTTATTCACATCATTAGAATCCCTTTTTCTATTCCTTTGACACTCAGCTGCTCGATGACCTTCTTTTCCACACTTAAAACATTTTCTATTCCCTTTAAGAAAATCTCCACCATGCTTCTTTCCACACTTTGTGCATAAGGAAACATTCATCTTCTTTTCACCGTTATTCTGAGATTTCTCCTTGAACTCCATCTTTCGTTTCTTGTCAAAACCATGAGATGGATATGTAACACCAACTTCCATTTCTACCTTGATGGCACAACTCACAATTTCTTCATAGCTACTAAAGTCTCTTATAGCTAATTCCCTTCGAAGAATTGGTTTTAAGCCACTGAAAAATCGATCAAATTTACTTTCAGGTTGGATGATAATGCCAGATGCATACCTTGAAAGTCTTGTAAAATCTTCTTCATATATACCAACAGATTCATCATCCTTCTGCTTCATCTCAAGAAACTCCTTTTCCATCTTTGTTCGAAGAATACGAGGGAAGTACTTACTGAAAAACAAGTTCTTGAACTCGTCACATTCCATGGACTCAATTTCATCTCTTTGCCTCGTATTCTTGATAAGATTCCACCATTGATCAGCTTCACCTTCTAAATGATATACTACTAAGATGACTTTATCATGCTCAGAACATTGAAAAAACAGAAAATATCTTTTCAGTGGTACTGATCCATTGTTCAGCAACAAGTGGATCAGAAGACCCACTGAAAGAAGGTGGACATTGCCTCCTGAAGGACTCAATAGAATATTGTTCCCTTCTCTTCTCATTTGGAAGTACAGAATGATTCATAGCTTGTGTAAGTATAGCAATACGATTTTTCACTCCATCTCCCATAACATTTGTTTGTTCAGGAGGGCAATCATTGCATTGTCCATTGCATTGATCAACACGGTTCCTTCGGGTTCTAGCCATTGTCTAAAACCCAAAAAGAATAGTGTGAGAGGCAAAAATCATGCTAGGGAAAACAACATAATAAAGGGGGAGTACCTTCAATATCTAACATCTTAGGTTTAATTCTATGATCGTTAGCATAATTCTAGTACTATAACCTATATGTATACTTAACCTTAGGGACATCCCTAGACATACCTTAGATATATCTCTATGGATCTCACTAAAGTTCTCGCATCCTAGTTTCCAAAGGTTGACTAAACCTTTCCTATGATACCAACTGTAGATGCCCGAACCTTGACGTACATGGAAATTACATTACTTTTGCGGAATACTTAGTACATAACAAAAACACACACACAAGGATCGTAATAGTTTAGTGTCTTTGGAAACTCGGAATGTAATCATATAATCGTGGTGAAAGATCTTCAATATCTCCCATAAAGATCTTCCATTTTTTTACCTAAAACCATTCTTTATATCCTGGGGAAAAGAAAACATAAAAGGGTGAGCTCAAATTCTCAGTAAGGGTAAACAAAAGAGAAATCAATCACATCATATTCACAATAACATAACTTTTGGAAATCTTAACCTGCAAAAGAGAACATAATTTCATAACATGGGATAAATCATAGTAGTGAAATGAAATCCCAATAATCATAACATAAAACATGAAACTTTTTGGTATACACACATAATCATAGAGAATCATTTCTTGTTAGTAAAGACTCATTTCCAAGACTATCTTAGTGGACAAAGTCCCTTTCTGAACCGAGTCACCCTTGTTTCAGTCCTGTTTCACTGAACCGGTATAACCTACCATTCCATCCATGTCTATATCATGAGATATAAAATCTTTACCCAATGAATTGGAGGGAGATATAGGTCCCACCCATCTCATAGTGATACCATTCTTATGTGTTCCACAAAATCATAAATCATACATCATTGCATAACCCATGTAATAAAATGGGATTCTTAAACATCATGCCATCATAATCCATAAATAATTGATATCATTTTATCATAAGAAAATTGAAACCATTTAAATCATAGAGACATTTTTCTTGAAACATACATATCAAATAACATCATCTTAGATGGAAAATAGTTTTGAAAAAAAACACTTGAAATGAATTCATGAGGAAAATATCCTTTCTTCTTTAAAAACATTTTTCCTTTCTTAACATTTCATACAACTTTAAACTAAAAGAACTTGATTAAAAACAAACTTGAAAACTTGTAAAGGAATATTCTTGGAAATAATGTTTTAAAAATCCATTCATGCCGTATAAGTTAAAAAAAACATTCTTCGTACTTTTGTCGGAAAAGTCAAAAAGTACCTCGTACGAAAAAACGACAAAAGATTCCTTTCATATTCTTTACTAAAAACTCACTGAAGGGTAAAATTGGATTTAAACTATTTTAAGTGGATGGAAACAATATTAAATATTGAGGGAACATGGATGTGGATGATAAAATACACCCCAGTAAATACCAAAGTAAAAACAATCTCAGATAAAAGTGAGATTGTGATATTTCCCTTACCTTAGGTCCGATTTGCTTCGTATGTGCCTGAACCTCCTGCATAATGATTTATATAATGTCATTGACTTATTACAGAATCATATTAATTGTTATGATATCATATATGGTTCACTTATGACTTTATATTACCCGTTCTTTTGTAAATTCCATGTTAAAGAAGCGTTTTGGGTAAAATCGTTTCATTTATCGTATGTGTTTTGACTTGTTGTTCTTGAAATTATTATTACATATATCATGATTTACTTAATTCCAGAATATATTATTTATATATCATATATATTAAGTATATATATAATAGATAGATAAATGAAATGAAAAACACCGTTCATGGAGACGGTAGTCCGTACGTACGCATGAACGTTGTTTTCCTTTCCTTATTGTCTTGAATGGAAGTAAGTAGATGACATACATATATATATATATACATAAATCCAGTAGCTTTATAATGTCATATATTTCATTATTATTTCTTATATATACTTTGTAATAATTCTTAAATGGTTAACATGGAGAATGAATCTCATCGCGTCATGGAGACGGTAGTCCGTACGTACGCACGAGCGATGATATCGTTCCAATGGTCGTGGAATTGTATTGAAGTGTATGTATACTATTTCAGTATCAATATAAATTTATAATAATAATATATAGTTACTCATTACACCATTATACCCATCCAATTAATGTGGTGGCGGAAAATAGATTACACCACGACGTGGAGACGGTATTCCGTACTTACGCACGCGCGGTGATTTCCTTTTTCCGTAGGATGGATAGAAGGTTAATTAGAGTTGTTTAATATTTATAATAACATATCAGTATATAATAAATACTGATGTTATTACTTTACCATGAAACAACTAAAGAAGAAGAAGTTGAAGAAGAAAGAAATTGAAAAAGATCGGTAATGGAGATTACCTCTTTTTGACGCGCCTTTTCTTAGTCTCCACTTAAAGAACTAAGGATGATCTTTGAGGAAGACCAGGACCTCTAGGATGATACTAGGGATCTGGAGAAGATATTTTGGTAGGTTTTTGCCGAGCTTGAAGGCTCAAAGTTGTGTGAGGAAGAGAGGGAGGAGGTTCCCTTTTATAAGGGAGGAGAGGGGCACCTTAGGAATATCTCAAAATATTATTTTATATTAAAGTCAAAATCGGTTTATAATGGTTCAAAAATATCTTATTTAGAAGCTAAAGTGGGTATGGGTCTAAATCTTACCAACCAATAGGATTTATACAAGTTTAGGTTATTATTTTAACCTTATCAATTAGATTTGACTCTAAGTTAAATAATTTAACTTTTACCGTGTCTCTATGTTTTCTTACACTATATGGTCAATACACTTACTATAACATTCCAAACGAACCCCAAATTGTTTATTATTAATATATATATCCTTATCTAAGTCATTTGGCCGAACATTAGATATTTAAGAATAAAATAACAATTAATAATATAATATTAGATTTAAAAACTATTTTGTGTCAATTTTGACACTATTTGATATATGATTTTTGTGAAAGTCATAACAGAATTATATGTTCGAACAAAGTTGATTAAATCAACACTAATATATCATAGTAATCTATAAAATTAGTGGAATTCAAAAAAAACTCTTCAATTACATTTATTTTGGTATTTATAATATCAATTATGTCAATATTTCATTAATAAGATAATTACTGCATCATCTTTGTGTCATAAATAAATTAAATAATTTGATGTCTAAAAATTACAAATAAAAAACCATTATGTAGGAAATCTTTTTAGATTTCTAATGAATATTTAAAATCTAATTTATCTTATGTACAACCCTATATTAAAAATGTTTTAGTAAATAAACATTGATTTTAACTCTTTTAACTCTTCTTTGAATTAAATAATAATAAATGTCCTAATCTAATCCAAGTGGGCCTAAATGATAATATTTTACACTTAAAGTTGTTTTTGGTCGAGATACACTTGTCCAATAGAATTAGGACATGTGTTAGGGTAATATTAATATCATTCTTACCCTTAATTACCCTATTTACTTTTAACCGTGGTAAATAAAAGTAAAAAGTTACTATTCACCAAAAATTATTTTCATCTCATTGAACCACATTTTACTTACTGACATCAACCGTGTCTCTCGGATTTTTGAAATTCCATTCACAGAAGCGGTAAAATTACGTTTTATGAAAAATTCAGTTTTTTAACTATCACTTAGTAGTTTTACTATTCATCAAAAATTGATGTTTTTCAGAACAATGCCAAAATTTCATCCTAATCTATATTTCATATTACGAATTCAAAAATGAAGTCTATTTTACCAAATTCATAACATAGAAGTTTCATTAATTAATTTTATAATTAAATCCCACTGTTAAAACAAATAGCGTGTTTTTAAGAAACAATATCTATCAAAAGATAGACACTTGATTATGTCTGGTTTAAATGTGAAATCACATCCAATGACCAACATTGTATTAAATTGTAAAAATATATTCTAAATATACTTTAAAACCACTCAAATTAATAATTTATCACTATTAATTATTTCGATTAAAAAAGTTGTTTTTAATTATAATTTAGTAATTTTCACTATTCATCAGAATATGAAAGTTATCCGAAAAGTACCATAATTTCACCATAGGCTAAATTTGATACTCCGAATCCAAAAATGAAGTCCATTTTAAGAGCTAAAATTTATAAAATTTAAAAAGTGGTTATTACTATTCATAACGGCTAGTTTTAATAATATTTTAATAGCATATCGTTGTTTCGTGAAACTCAGTATTGCGTACTACACACGCTATCGAGGAAGGTTGTGATTGCGTGTAACGCAAGGCAAGTCAAGGATGTGTGTTGTGAAAGCTCCTTTTGGTGTAGCGTACAACACAAGACATTAATAAAATTAAAAAGAATATTTTTCATAAAATCTCGGGCTGTTACATTCTACCCCCCTTAAAATTAATTTCGCCCTCGAAATTCGTCGGGGTTATAAATGGTTTACTATTCGAAAGTTTCTTTAATAGAAACCCACATCGTAAAAAGGAATATCAAAACCAATCTTTAAAAACAAAATTATGAAATGTAACGGTTACCCAAATAAATTAATCACTGGGTTTCCACATAGGTGAAAATATGGATATGGAAGTGAAGTATAACCATCATGTTCTGATGGAGAGTGGTAGAAAACATGGCTATGGAAAATCCAGCAATCACAAATCCATGAATTTGTGACGATCTAAGGTACCATCTGATTCATCAGATATAAGATCACTAGGACAACATTTTTGGTTTTCAAGATAATTTCCCTAAAGTTAAAGAATTTGAATTAGAATAAACACTTACTTTATTTTGGTACAATCTCACTGTTGTTCGTTCCATTAACAATTTCCACTTCATCTCTTAAATAAATGAAGTTGAATTTGTTATTCGTGAAGTGTTAGCAGATCATGTGATAGAATGACGGGTCATTCCATTTGTGTCAAACAAAAGGTTAGCAAAAAATTATACACATAAGTCGATCGATAGTGAGATTAATCATATATAGTTCCTAAAATGGACTTATACATCATATGTCATACAACTTAATATAATAAAACTAGTTTCTACTAAACAGGGACTTCATGTAGGCTAGTGGTAGGAGATACAGGCCAGTCGCACTTCGGTTGTGGGTTCGATTTCCACAGCCTTGTCCGACGCGATGGGCTGTCGCCCGTCCTGCAGGTTGTCCTTTTTCTAAAACTATATTACTATAACATCCCATCAATAATATCGAGAAAACTTCTATCCTTAAACAATACTAACTTATGTCCAACATAATCCATTCCAATCTTTAGTCTTATCCATAATACTGCAGTCCACTCTCATAACATAGTGAAAACGATTACCAGAGATTTAACACCATCATTGATCCCCATATATCATAAGATATGTTTTTTTGGTCACATTCCAAACATTCAAAGTCCTTAATCATGTATTCTCTTGAATACCTTAGTGAAAACATGAATGCAGTTAAAATTTAACACTTTCCACATACCAAAATCCTCAAAATTCTATATACTCAAACAATGATATCACTTAGTCCTTATATCAATCATGAGCTCATGAATACTGTTAAACATTTCGTTTTCTCATTTTCCCTTCATTATGCGCATATCATCTTATTTCCAAAAATATCTCAATCACTTTGAATACCACATTAGACCAATACATAAATATTCCAATACTTTATGATACAACATTATTTTGGAATCCCATTACATAAACACTTAATCATTCCACCACATCGTTATCATATTCAACATCTCCAATGGGGATTGCATGTGACTTCCCTTTTTTCCTTTGCCTTAAGCGGTTGCTCATGTCGATCATCACTAACCCTTGGATTAGGGCATTTATTAACATAATGCCCCATTTCCTTGCACTTGAAGCATTGAAGTATTGGTGGTGCGTTCTCTACAGTGTTTTCTTTATTCACATCATTAGAATCCCTTTTTCCATTACTTTGACACTCAGCTGCTCGATGACCTTCTTTTCCACACTTAAAACATTTTCTAGTCCCTTTAAGGCAATCTCCACCATGCTTCTTTCCACACTTTGTGCATAAGGAAACATTCATCTTCTTTTCACCATTATTCTGAGATTTCTCCTTGAACTCCATCTTTCGTTTCTTCTCAAAACCATGAGATGGATATGTAACACCAACTTCCATTTCTACCTTGATGGATAACGCACAATTTCTTCATAGCTACTAAAGTCTCTTATAGCTAATGCCCTTAGGAGACTTGGTTTTAAGCCACTGAAAAATCGATCAACTTTACATTCAAGTTGGATGATAATGCCAGATGCATACCTTGAAAGTCTTGTAAAATTTTCTTCGTATATACCAACAGATTCATCATCCTTCTACTTCATCTCAATAAACTCCTTTTCCATCTTTGTTCGAATAATACGGTGGAAGTACTTACTGAAAAACAAGTTCTTGAACTCGTCCCATTCCATGGACTCAATTTCAACTCTTTGCCTCATATTCTTGATAAGATTCCACCATTGATCAGCTTCACCTTCCAAACGATATACTGCTAAGATGACATTATCATGCTCAGAACATTGAAGAACTGAAAATATCTTTTCAGTGGTACTGATCCATTGTTCAGCAACAAGTGGATCAGAAGACCCACTGAAAGAAGGTGGACATTGCCTCATGAAGGACTCAATAGAATATTGTTCCCTTCTCTGCTCATTTGGAAGTCCAGAATGATTCATAGCTTGTATAAGTATAGCAATAAGATTTTGCACTCCATCACCCATAACATTTTTTTGTTCAGGAGGGAAATCATTGCATTGTCCATTGCATTGATCAACACGGTTCCTTCGGGTTCCAGCCATCATCTAAAACCCAAAAAGAATAGTGTGAGAGGCAAAAATCATTCTAGGGAAAACAACATAATAAAGGGGGAGTACCTTCAATATCTAACATCTTAGGTTTAATTCTATGATCGTTAGCGTAATTCTAGTACTATAACCTATATGTATACTTAACCTTAGGGACATCGCTAGACATACCTTAGATATATCTATAGGGATCTAACTAAAGTTCTCGCATCCTAGTTTCCAAAGGTTGACTAAACCTTTCCTATGATACCAACTGTAGAGACCCGAACCTTGACGTACATGGACATTACATTACTTTTGCGGAATACTTAGTACATAACAAAAACACACACACAAGGATCGTAATAGTTTAGTGTCTTTGGAAACTCGGAATGTAATCTTCTAATCGTGGTGAAAGATCTTCAATATCTCCCATAACGATCTTCCATTTTTTTTACCTAAAACCATTCTTTATATCCTGGGGAAAAGAAAACATAAAAGGGTGAGCTCAAATGCTCAGTAAGGGTAAACAAAAGAGAAATCAATCACATCATATTTATAATAACATAACTTTTGGAAATCTTAACCTGCAAAAGAGAACATAATTTCATAACATGGGATAAATCATAGTAGTGAAATGAAATCCCAATAATCATAACATAAAACATGAAACTTTTTGGTATACACACATAATCACAGAGAATCATTTCATGTTAGTCAAGACTCATTGCCAAGACTATCTTAGTGGACAAAGTCCCTTTCTGAACCGAGTCACCCTCGTTTCAGTCCTGTTTCACTGAACCAGTATAACCTACCATATCATATATGGTTCACTTATGACTTTATATTACCCGTTCTTTTGTAAATTTCATGTTAAAGAAGCGTTTTGGGTAAAATCGTTTCATTTATCGTAGGTGTTTTGACTTGTTGTTCTTGAAATTATTATTACATATATCATGATTTACTTACTTCCAGAATATATGATTTATATATCATATATATTAATTATATATATATAATAGATAGATAAATGAAATGAAAAACACCGTTCATGGAGACGGTAGTCCGTACGTACGCATGAACGTTGTTTTCCTTTCCTTATTGTCTTGAATGGAAGTAAGTAGATGACATACATATATATATATATACATAAATCCAGTAGCTTTATAATGTCATATATTTCATTATTATTTCTTATATATACTTTGTAGTAATTCTTAAATGGTTAACATGGAGAATGAATCTCATCGCGTCGTGGAGACGGTAGTCCGTACGTACGCACGAGCGATGATATCGTTCCCATGGTCGTGGAATTGTGTTGAAGTGTATGTATACTATTTCAGTATCAATATAAATTTATAATAATAATATATAGTTACTCATTACACCATTATACCCATCCAATTAATGTGGTGGCGGAAAATAGATTACACCACGGCGTGGAGACGGTATTTCGTACGTACGCACGCGCGGCGATTTCCTTTTTCCGTAGGATGGATAGAAGGTTAATTAGAGTTGTTTAATATTTATAATAACATATCAGTATATAATAAATACTGAAGTTATTACTTTATCATGAAACAACTAAAGAAGAAGAAGTTGAAGAAGAAATAAATTGAAAAAGATCGGTAATGGATATTACCTCTTTTTGACGCGCCTTTTCTTAGTCTCCACTTAAAGAACTAAGGATGATCTTTGAGGAAGACCAGGACCTCTAGGATGATACTAGGGATGTGGAGAAGAGATTTTGGCAGGGGTTGGCCGAGCTTGAAGGCTCAAAGTTGTGTGAGAAAGAGAGGGAGGAGGTTCCCTTTTATAAGGGAGGAGAGGGGCACCTTAGGAATATCTCAAAATATTATTTTATATTAAAGTCAAAATCGGATTATAATGGTTCAAAAATTTCTTATTTAGAAGCTAAAGTGGGTATGGGTCTAAAGATTACCAACCAATAGGATTTATACAAGTTTAGGTTATTATTTTAACCTTATCAATTAGATTTGACTCTAAGTTAAATAATTTAACTTTTACCGTGTCTTTTTGTTTTCTTACACTATATGGATAATACACTTACTATAACATGCCAAAAGAACCCCAAAATGTTTATTATTAATATATATATCCTTATCTAAGTAATTTGGACGATCCTTAGATTTTTAGGAATAAAATAACAATTAATAATATAATATTAGATTTAAAAACTATTTTATGTCAATTTTAACACTATTTGATATATGATTTTTGTGAAAGTCATAACAGAATTATATATTCAAACCAAGTTTATTAAATCAACACTAATATATCATAGTAACCTATAAAATTAGTGTAATTCAAAAAAAAGTCTTCAATTACATTTATTTTGGTATTTATAATATCAATTATATCAATATTTCATTAATAAGATAATTACTGCATCATCTTTGTGTCATAAATAAATTAAATTATTTGATGTCTAAAAATTACAAATAAAATACCATTATGTAGGAAATCTTTTTAGATTTCTAATTAATATTTTCAATCGAATTTATATTATGTACAACCTTGTATTAAAAATGTTTTAGTAAATAAACTTTGATTTTAACTCTTTTAACTCTTCTTTGAATTAAATAATAATAAATGTCCTAATCTAATCCAAGTGGGCCTAAATGATAATATTTTACACTTAAGGTTGTTTTTGGTCGAGATACACTTGTACAATAGAATTAGGACATGTGTTAGGGTAATATTAATGTCATTCTTACCCTTAATTACCCTATTTACTTTTAATCGTGGTAAATAAAAGTAAAAAGTTATTATTCACCAAAAATTATTTTCATCACATTGAACCACATTTTACTTACAGACATCAACCGTGTCTCTCGGATTTTCGAAATTCCATTCACAGAAGCGGTAAAATTATGTTTTATGAAAAATTAAGTTTTTTAACTATCACTTAGTAGTTTTACTATTAATCAAAAATTGATGTTTTTCAGAACAATGCCAAAATTTCATCGTAAGCTATATTTCATATTCCGAATTCAAAAATTAAGTCTTTTTTACCAAATTTATAACATAGAAGTTGCATTAATTAATTTTATAATTAAATCCCGCTGTTAAAACAAATAGCGTTTTTTTAAGAAATAATATCTATCAAAAGATTGACACTTGATTATGTCTGGTTTAAATGTGAAATTACATCCAATGACCAACATTGTATTAAATTGTAAAAATATATTCTAAATATTCTTTAAAACCACTCAAATTAATAATTTATCACTATTAATTATTTCAATTAAAAAAGTTGTTTTTAATTATAATTTAGTAATTTTCACTATTCATCAGAATATGAAAGTTATCTGAAAAGTACCAAAATTTCACCTTAGGCTAAATTTGATACTCCGAATCCAAAAATGAAGTCCATTTTGAGAGCTAAAATTTATAAAATTTAAAAAGTGGTTATTACTATTCATAACGACTAGTTTTAATAATATTTTAATAGCATATCGTTGTTTCGTGAAACTCAGTATTGCGTACTACACACGCTATCGAGGAAGGTTGTGATTGCGTGTAATTCAAGGCAAGTCAAGGATGCATGTTGTGCAAGCTCCTTTTGGTGTAGCGTACAACACAAGACATTAGTAAAATTAAAAATAATATTTTTCATAAAATCTCGGGCTGTTACAATAATTTAATTATTTGTTATTATATTTAATACACATAATTGATCTATTTTATTTTCAAAATTATAATTGTATGGGACTTCATCTCAATCTCCTTTCTTTGAGGCATATTTTCAATTATACACAACTTTCTTTTATATGGTTTATAAACACCCTTTTTTTATTTTTATTCAAAATGAATATTTTCTCTAAGAAGCATATTATTAATTGAAAAAAAGTAAGTTTCTTTTTAACGTATGTAATGCCAATGACCTTTCTGCCACCATGAGTATTATTTGATCATTGAAATCCTTAACAATCCATAATGGTTTTTAAAAGAAAAATAAATACCATGTACTCTTTTACGTATTTTAGTATTGAAAATAGTTTTGATAATGGATTAGTTATGTTGATATATTTATGTAATTTATTGTGATAAAATAGTGGAAATGTTTTCTTTACTTTATATTTTTTGTATGTGTTATGATTTTATAATGGTACTTGGACATTTTACGGGTGGTTACATGATAAACCAAATGATCGGGGGTGCCGTGATAAACAAGGATGCATGGTTACATTATAACCTCTAATGCATTCAGTGTGTAATTCGGTCGTATGGCTATTCCATTTACTGATATGTGTAGAAGTCAACCGTATGGTTATTCCATTAAAGTATGTTTCTGTCCCATGTTACCTTTATATGTTATGTGTTCATTAAATATGTTTTATGGTAATCTTATTCTAACAAAATGGTAACTAATGATCTTTTATAAATTAAAGATTATTTACTACTTCATAAAGGTAAAAGTATTAATTGTGATAAATTATTCATGGTTTACTTGTTGTTTTGAAAAACTAATAGTTTTCCTTCTTTTTGTATCCTTTACTGAGCTTTTTATGCTCATCCCAAGTTTTTTAAATGTTTTTCAAAGGACAAAAAGTGGAATAGGGTCAAGGATGAGATCAAGGAAAAGTCATGCTGTTTAAAACATGGAACTAGACACGACTTTCTTTTAATGAGTTTTTATTTAGTTATAAAATAGATACTGAGTATATGTGTCTACATGTAATATTAATGTTTTTATGTATATGTTGTGAACAAATTCTCTAAATCTCTAAACCTGAAAGGATACTCAATGTGAATTATTAACTTAATTCATTATTATGATATTTTTATAGTCTAGTAATTATAATATATGCTACACATTTAGGTTAATCAATCATAACACCTATGATAAAACCATAAAATCGATACAACTAAGATAAAATGGTTTTTTTTCATTACCATATAGAAGATAAATTGTTGGTTGTTTCAAAATTTGTACTTCTTTAATATCTTGATTCATTTCTTCAATTTTATCAATGTTAGAATCTTGCAAAGTATCAATATCAGTATATTAGAAATTCATCCCAGTTTCACCATTCCAAATAAAAGGTCTATAACTTGGATTAAAACCATGAAAAATAAAACTATGTTTGATCTCTAAACATTTCAACTTCTTTATATTTATTCATTCTAGGAATGTACCAAAAAATGTGTCATTGTTTAGAACATTTTTTTTAGAACATTCTAAAAAATCATCAACACATTCCTCATATAAATCACTAATCCGATGTTCCATAATCCAACATCAACTCATTATTACCTATATTAAATATCAAAATTATATATGTTGTTAAGATTATTAAATTTTATATTTAAAAAAAATATGACATAATTTGAATGTAACACATTTTTGAAATTTAATACAAATATAAAAGAATTTGAAAATTTTAATTATATATTATGCAAAATAATGGATGATATACTTATATATAAATGATAAATCATAAAAATATATCCATGAAAATAATTTTAAAAAGAAAATAAAGTTAGATTTTATATTTATATATAATATACCATATTTTTAAAGTAAGAAAATTTGAAATATAAAATGGATATATTCTAATTTAAATATTATTATGAAATTGTTTTTGAGAAATAAAATAGAAAACCAATATATTATATTAATATTGACTATATTTATTTTTATGATACATTAATAAAAGATATATCAATTTTTAGTATAGAATCCTTGAATATGACATTACGAAAAGAATATATGTGTTTTTAATAGTTTATCTAGTGTGATATGTAATAAAATGTATGTAAATTGAATATAGAAAGATATATTAATAAGCTATTTTAATACAATTTATATGAAAATTCCAAAATTGTTAAATTTTAACACTACTCTAAAATAATTTTAAGTTATGATAGTCATGTTCACTTCCACCAGGTTTAAAATGGGCTCCATAAACTACATGAATGTCTCTATATATATATGAGAGGATTCAAAACCATACTGAGTAAAATTTTATAACGTTCTAATAAAATACAAACATTTTTATAGATATCTATTAATTGTAGTGTAAATATTATTAGTATATAATTAATGACACATATAATGAAATAAACTGATTATCATAAATTTGATATAGTAATATTTAAAATATAAATACCACATAGAAGAATGTCATATATATATTTAATTAACAAAAAAATTGATCATCTATGAAACCGATTTCAAGAAATTTCTCAGTACCATCTCATAGATTTAGTCAATCTCCACATCTAAATAGTCGAATGTACTTCTATTTCATAAATAAGTTATTATAATATGTATATCCTATTTTTTATTATGTTATTTAAGATAGTTGTGAGTAGAACACATTAGGGTAATGAATCCAGTATACAATACCATTTAAAAAAAGTGCATATAGACTATGATATGATCATAATTAAATGACATAAAATTACATTAATATATATATATATAATACATAGCCATGGGTTTTACATCGGATCCAAAGTGTGAAAATCATTGATTCATCCATGGAATCACTAAAAAATATCATAAATAATTACTTGTCATCATATATCTCTTTATAATAATGTAATAAATAAAAAAAATGAAATATATGTTAAGAAAGATCGCAAACTGTGATTTAGGGAATCCATGAGTGACAGAAATCAGATCATTCAGGGATTACATGAGACATCCAAGTCGAGAAGATAGTTATGATGAAGAAAAAAAAGATTAAAAACCTGTCAAAATAAGTCTAGATGACAGAGGATTGAAGAATTTATTATAGGTTTTCCGTGTGAGAGAGACCGAGTCATTGTCTCCTGAAATAAAAACAACAGAATAACTCAAAACATGACTTCATAAAAATTTTGAATGATTTATACCATATTTTATTTATTAAATGATGTGATAAAAAGTTTTTTATTACATTTATCACACTTGTTATAGAATAACTGACGTAATATAGTGAGATTATTGATTTCTCATGTTGTTTATTATATAACTACCGTGATAAATTAAGATAATGTATTTATGATGTCAATTATAATATTAACCAAGTTATAAATAAATTTTTACTCTTTTACGCATCATTTATTTTTAAATGGCATAAAATTGCTGACATGGTAAATTCATTTTTTAATAGTGGTGGTGGCCTTTTATAAGTAGGGGAGAGGGCAAACATTTATTTTTTTAAAATAAGAAGTGATAAACACATATTTATCAAACCATAAGCCTCCAAAATAGATTATTATAAACCCTACGAATATTAAGGTCTAAATATTTCTTTCTAATTGTTTTTTCATATATTTCAGTTATTTTTAACCATTATCAACTTAATTTAACCACCAATAAACCCATATTAATATTACCAGTGGTAATTATTTTTTACTGTATTCGGTATTCATTATGATCATAAATTTAGATTATCATAGTATAAAATATATATTATTCTAGTAAAAAACATATAATCAAGATTTTTAAATTAATATCATATATGTGATAGAATTGACATTAATATTAAACCTGTAGTCACATAAAGAATGAAATTTCCAAGGAAAAAAATTCAAAAGATTAAAAAATATTTATATCAAAAATAAATATGAAAATGATTAAAATGAAATAAATTAGATTACATTTCATATAATTGAACTAATTGTAATTTAATTCCAATTTAAAATATAATCTATCATTGTAAATTATTAAAACTAAAAAAGAGTTTTCAATAAAAATCAATAGTTTTAACTATTCATCAACAAATTATTCTTTTTAGAGGATTCTAAATAAATTCTCAAAAGATAATTTTGACATTTATATTAAATAAATGAAATTTACTATTTAAAATAATTTTTCCAAAAGTAATAAAATTTAATTTTAAATTATGTGTGCAATAGATGAATAAACAACCTTTCAGAGAAATACAGTTTCTGAGAAGCCATTAATTTTTCTTTTAAATGGTTTCTATTTTATTTATATTTAATATATAAAAATTGAATTTATTTTATACATGGGTGAGAAATTTATTTTAATTTAGTTAGTTCTATTAATTTTCACCAACATAACAACTAGGTTATAATGTACACGTTTATATAATTATATTTTAAAAAATTATCGTGTTCTGTTTAAGCTTGGTATTTTCTGTTATGCAAGTCATTCTTGAAATTAAATTTATTTTAAAATAATATATTTTGAAATATCAATTTTTTAATTCTATTATTATATTTCTATTTCATTTCATATATTCTATTGATGATGAAGTTCCTCTTTGAAAATATTTGGTGTTATAATAGTCATTCATGATATTATTTTATATCATTTTTCAGTTGGTGGTTAGACCAAACCAAACATGATCAAACCATAATTAATAGATTAATATAGTTATGAAAAGTGTATTATTTTGGAATTATATAATTATTAAGAAAAAATAAAGATATTATTTATATATTTTTACAATGTTGAATCATATTTTAATAGTTTTTAATAAATATTTATTAAATTAGTTGACAAAAGACATAAGATACTACATAGAGGTATTTTTCCACACAAAAATGATTAATATTTTAATTTCTCAATGAATGAAGAGTAAATATGGAGAATCATAATTTCAATCTTATTAGTCATAGTTATACTACACATGTCATAATTAATTTCAAATTTCAGCTTTAAAATTAGTGAAGTGTGTGAATTGTGAAAATGTATGTCATTGCTTCGTAGAGGTGGTAGTCCGCATAATACATGATTGACGGTTTAATCGTTCTTAATATAAAAGGGGAAAGGTTATTAATATTTATTAGATTTAAATTATAAAAGTATGTATAGAAAATATACTAATGTCATTACATATGAATAATAGAATTTTATTTGGTAATGTTAGAAAGAAAATAAAATGTCGTTAAGAAAAATGTACTCATGTTGATGACTTGGTCATTCCCTTTGAAGTCACTTTTGAAATGGTGGTCATAAGAAAATATCATTTGAACATATGCTCAATAAAAATGAATATTTGTATATATTAAGTGAAATTGGTAGAGATTTATGAGGGAAATTAATTCTTTTAATGAAAATTAAAGGGTGGTTATAGGCCACTTTTATAAGGGGGTGTGTATGTAATCTTGATAATATTTCAACTTAATAGAAATAGAGAACATGAACCAAATGTAAAGAAGACTAAAATATGGAATATAATGGAGTGGTGGTTTAATTATGGTAAAAACCTTCCAAAATTCATTTGGATTCATTCTTTAAACATTTTTTATGTTCATTACTATTTGAATTTTTACTTTTACTATTTTTTTTTACTTTTGTATCTAATTTTTACATAATTTACATCATTTTAGTTCCAAATAATTAAATGGGAATTAAAAAAAATAAAAAAAATAATTAAAAATATTAAATCCATTTTATCATAAAAATATTCTATATGTAATAGAAATATATTTTAATATTATAGAATGTAATGCGTGAAACCCATTTTTTAGAAATAATATAAAATATGAATAAAATTAATGGATATGATAAATTTACCACCTTTTTAAATTTAGGATATAATTTATTTTTTATTAAAATAGATAAAAACATTTGGCTTTTAAATTTATCCAAAACAAAAATTTACCAAAATATAATTTGGATAAAAGAAATACCAAAAACATTTTTTATTTGAAAATTTACATTACTTCAAAAAAATTTAAGTTATGGTTTTCTAAATTTAAAATAATATTTTTAAAATTTATAGTTTTTCATATGTTATAAAAAATTGAACAATTAAATAATTTTATAATGTTTTCATTCTTTCTTATAAAGTTATAAAAATTACAGTTTTAGGGAAAACTATATTTGCGACTATTAACCTAGATATTCAATTATTTTTGAAAATTTTAGAAAAAATTAATTTATTATAATATTGATATATGGAATTAAAAAGTGAATTTAATTTTTCAAAATTTAACTTCAATAATTTATAATTTTATTTTTTAAATGACATATTGAAACATAAAAGAAAATTGATTTTAATTAAAAATGTTTTTCAAAAACATTAAATGTTTTTGATATTATTTCCCATTCGTATCTAATTTAAATAATATTAATATAATAGATATAATATTTTAGAGTTGTATATTATCAATTTAAGCATTTAAAAGTTATCGATTTATTTTTTTAACACTCTATGAAGTTATTTGAGAATAAACAATATTTTCATAATATTAAATAATATATATTATTTATCAACATAACATTAGATATTTTAATTTATTAATTTATTTATTATACTAGTGGTTAAATTTAACTTATAATTTCTTCATAATGATTATTTAATTAGACTAAACACTTTTCGGTTCACTATTACATGTGAATTACACTATTAATAAAATAATCCTTTTAAATAATATATTCCAAAATCAGGGGATGTTACATTATCCCCATTTAATAAATATCATATTATCAATTTTATTTATCAAATACTATTTTAAATTAGTTAAGGATATCTAAAACACAAAATAAATCAAGATATTATTTCAAATGTTGTATTTACCTTAATATTTTAAGTACTACAATGAAATAGATACTTCCCATCATTTTGGGATATATTATTCTTGTAAACTTTTTGTTTAAAATATGAAGTAATATATGGATTTGATTCATGAACATTTCTATAGGAATACCATTTTTAAATGGATATCATTAGTTACTCGAATTCTATTTTCTATTTTTTCAGGCTAAATAGAGTAGTGGGTCACCTCCAAGAGTTAAAATAGTGCAATATTTGGTAACTAAATTCTATAAATTATTAAGTTTATAAAAAAACTAACATTCACAATTGAATTAGTGATTTTAATGAAAAATATTTTCTTTAATACTATGAACATATAGTTTTGAAATTTCATTCTAGACATTAATTTCGTAAAACCATAGGAAATGATCCATGTACAATGCTTGAAGACAGTTTTTATTAAAAAACTTTTATATAATCCCACAATTTGAAAAATGAGGTAGTTAAATTGTATAGATATAGAACCTTTATCAGTAGCATTATATGGCATGATAATAAATTTTTTGGTTTGTAACATTATGAGATATTCATAATTTCCCTTGCGGTAATTTCAAAATTGAATAAAATGAGAATTTTATATCTTTAAAATATGTGTAAATTAATTTAATGTACCATAATAATATCACATAATACATGGATAATTGGATATGTTGTAATGTAAAATGAAAGTGAGATGACTTCCAAAAATTGTGATAGGAACACTCAAACTATATTTTTCATTAATAATAAACATTATATCAAAATATGAGGGGTATAATAGTTATACAATATTTAATTGCTTTCATATTGATTATAGATACTTAATCTATTGAAATAAAAATAATAATATCTGAAATGAACTGCTTATCACTCAATTAAAATGATGTTACCTACCTTTTATCTCATATCATTAAATTAACCAAAATAGGTATTAATGACTAATTAATAATATCCAATCAGTGTTAGAGTAAACTAATATATAATGTCAGAATATTCCATCTAATTAATATATTAGGTACTTAAATTAAAAAAAATAATCTTAGTTCAACATATATAATTTTACCAAGTGTTCACTGTGTATGGTTATCTCTTATTTGATATCCATATCCCATAACATAATAAAACCTTTATAATGTCTGGAAAGGATAATTTGAGTAATTAAATCCTATAACCCATGAGTGATAAAACAATTGTTCCGTTAGGCTTCATTTTCATGAATCAGGTGATGACTGAGTTGATACCCAATACACCACTTTCTTAGTAACTAACCATAGATGACTCTTTCAGAGAGCCTACATCCACTTGTATTATCCTGACATGGATTTTATTTCTAGTAAAATATCACATTATTTATATTAATAAAAATTAGGATGTTATAAAATACTTAGACATATCCATTAGACATATCCCTATGGTTTTCACAAATGTTCTCTAAATTAATCCCCAACATAACTAAACCCACATCTGATATAAACTTTAGTGAACCAACTTAAATAAAAACATTTATATCATTATTCTACCAGAATAATCAGTCTATATCAAAAGTAATCACAAAAATGTTAATTTAATGTTTAGTGTCTTGAAACATTATGAAAATATACATTATATTTAATAATAATCATAAATATTTATCTATAACTTATTAACTCTGAAACCCATTTTAGACATATCTTATGTAATAATATTCATTATATTAGGGTTAAATAAAAATTAATAAATTAATTATCTCATATTATTAGTAAGGGAAAAATAATTGAAATCCAATGATGATAATAGGTGAACAAAAGTTAATTATATAGATACGAGAAATTAATAATGATACCTGAAAATTACATTAGTAAAACATACCCAGATAAAACATTAATCAAACCACATGACTAATCATAACATAAATACATTTCAAACAATAATAATATGACTCAAAATGAGTTTAATAATCATAATATATTGGATCAGGCTTCAAAAAAAATTATATAGGATTAGGCTTGATACCCCTATTTCTTATTATGGATCAGTCATTACTTACATGTTACCCTTAGTGGATGAAGCTTCAGTCACCTATTTCCCTTGGTGTACCAATCATCCAAATTTCTTTCCTATTATCTTCAGAAATATAAAAATTTAATTAATTAATGGGAGGCATATATATGGTCAAATGGTCAATAAATAAATAACCACACATTTTTCTCCCAAATGATTTCATTCATTCAACATACCATGAAAACCCATGAAATAAATGGGTTTGATTCATCACATCATAAAAAACCCATGAAAAGAAAAATGAATTTCATAATATTTCTAAATGGTATCAAAACAAACTGAACTAATGAATATAAATGGATGATATCGTACCCATAAAAACCACAAAATTGTATTTAATATGATAATTTAGGGGGATATAAATGAATCATAATTTCCATATAAATACACTATTTATTGATAAGGAGTAAATAGCATAAAATTATTTATTTTTTTAGAAAATTATTTTAAAGTTTTAATAAAAGATAATGTTATGGTCACTTTGAGAAGTCATTTTCAGAGAGAAAACTTTTAAATAATTGAAGAGGATTCATTTTATAAATATTTATTTTTAAATTAATATCATTAATTATGTATTGAAAATGATATTATTTTTATAATGTGTAGGTGAAAATATTGTGAAAGCATTTACTTTTAAAAAATAGTATTCAATAAAGGATCATTGAAAAAGGAATAATTTTTTTAAAAATTTGACTTAAAAATATTTGGAAAAAATTTATTTTGAAAAGCAATGTTCAATAAATAAGCCTTTATACATAATTGATTCAACGTTTGATGTGAAAATATTGGAAAACACTTAATTTTAGAAAATAATCATCAATAATGGATATATGAAATGACATAAATATTATCAAAATAAATTTTATTTTTACGATTAAAAAATTATTACGAAAGGATGGAGAAATATTTTAAAATACCTTTATTGAAAAAAAAAATTATAATTAAAAGTGTAAAAAATTCAGTTTACTAGGGGATATATTAAATATTAAGGTCACATTAGATAAAATATATTTGGGTTTTTTAAAAAGTGAAAACACTGGTAGGAATGAAAAATATAGACAATGAGGGAAACATGAATTTGAAAGAATATGAGTTATTCTGTAAAACATAAAATGCATATAATAGAAGGTATTTAATCAGAGAATATAAAATTTCTTTTAATAAGTAAATTATGAAAATAATAATAGTATATACCATATAAAATAGGCGAATAGTGGAATCAATGATATTTTTTAATTTATAATCATGTTAGAAAGACTATGACCCAATGAATTGGAAATTGAGTCGATGAAACCCTTACCTTTTATATTGATTTCCTAGAATCTTATATAACCTCCTATATAAAACATATATCTAAATAACTTATTTTATAACCTTATTAATATTTATTTCCATTAATACTAAATATTTATAATAATTATATATCATTTTCAATATCAAGTGTGCGTAATCTTAATCATTTTGAACTAGAATCCTAGTGACATTTTTAGTATTTTATCTTCTATCAAAATATTATCATTATGAGGTAATTAAAATTATTTTAATTGATTATTTATAATTAATTATTCATATATAATCCCATTATATTTTAATAATAGTCCCAATTCTAAAATTTGAAATTGGAGACAAATATATTTCAATGATTTTTAACAAACAAGTTCGGGTATCATCATTGATGAGTTTAATAATAATGTTGACGAGTTGTTCCACTGAAGTTATGTTATCGGTGTCTCAAATTATAATTACCCTAACAAGTATAGCACCAGTTGGGTCAATCCACATGGAACTTTAATAGGTCACTCTTATCTTGTTTCGACTTTGTATATTTCTTTTAGTGAAGGATACTGAATTTAGAGTCGATTTTGGTTGGTTGTTTTTAGGTACAAAAAGAACCATTGGTTTTTATGTTTCTTTTTACAAAGTAATTTCTAGAATGAATGAAAATATGGGAAAATTGGTTCTGATACAAACAAGTATAAAAATGCATTGGTGTTATGGATTTGTGATAGGTTGATTATTAAATTAAATTTCTGATTAGTGTGTGTTGTTCATGATAATCCAACACTCAGGATTAAAATTTTTAATTAAGTTTCCCTGGTCCATATCACTTAATATTAAGAGCTAAAGTAACCAACTCCTTGGTCTGGTAGTTAGTTTTTACCAGATCTTTATTTTGATTAGTCAAATTTGAGCCAACGAATCCTTTAAATGGTCATGAAATTATTCTTCGTTATTCTTATTTTGAATCCCTGAATGTTCTGCCCTTGTCCCGGTACAAAATTTTCAATGATAATATGAAGTGATTTAAGAAGAATATGAAGAGATTGTTAAAACAAACAAATCCACAGAAACTTAATTCAAATTACAACTTATCAGTCTCCATAAACCCAAAACATTGGGTGTTTAGTTGAACATATTAAAAATGACAAACACAAAATTATTAATCCCTGATGAAATCATGCTTGGAATTTTGAGGTAGAAATGATTCTTCGGTAGAATAAAGGCGGTATTACGATGGTAAAGCATCTCTCCTTCGGATCCTTTTCCCTTGTTCTTCACACCACACCTCAATCTCCACTTCTCAACTTCTTGGTCCAGAGGCCAAGGCCTCTTTTTATAGGAAAAATAAGTACACGAAGTGTATAGAAAAAAACACGTTGTGTACATTCGTCAACGCGCTATTGGCTTCCTTTTCGCCACTGTTAGGCATCCTAACACGATGTCTTTGACTTTGAACATGGATATGCCTTGTAAGTGAGTGTACATGGCGTGTAACACTGCCATACATGGTGTGTACTATCAAAATTTGTCCACCAAACACTTCTATAATAGCAGACACGGCGTGTAGAAATGGAACACAGTGTGTCTCCTTCAGTGGCCACATGGGCGTGTTGACCCTTCTTGACCACCATCTACTTCTAGAATTTTGTACACAATGTGTATCACCGCCCCACATGGCGTTTAGTTTCTGGATGGTGACTTGGGCCTGTACCCCCCCCCCCCTTTGATTCGTGTCCCTATCTGAATTTACATGGCTTTTATAAAAGTACACGGCGTTTAGTTGCAAAATTTTCACAGAATTCCATTGATTTGTGTATTTGGATATAAAACTACAAAAAATAGATATGGTCACCAAAATCAAAGTATTTTTCCTCTAAGATGTAGGTATTTGGTGAAAACCTATTTTTATTGTTACTAAAGTGTAATAAAATGCGTACACAAATTGGGTGCATCAAACTACCCCATACTTAGTCCTTTTTTCCTCAAGAAAATGTCAACATTTAATTATCAGAGTCTATACTTTCAAAGGATTCACTTCAGTTAATCATAATTTTAAATAATAATTTACATGAGAATATTCCAAAAATAATGCAAAACAGTTTTAATTCTGATGATATTATAATCATGCCTCATATATAATTCAATTAACTATTGTCATCCTCTTCTAATAAATGTTTCAAACTTTCAAAAACAAGAAAGCCACTAGATGATATAATTCACCAATAAAGAACTCAACACTTTATAATTTAAGAATTTTTTCTCAATCCAAGAAATATAGACTCTATCCATAGGTTTGCAAGAATTATTAGTTATCCACTTTAAAAAAATTTACTTACAAAAATCATGAGGGCTTTCCGAATATGAACAAATGATTCTATGGCTAAAGGTTGGTAGGTAAAGATGTTAAAAATAATCATGATGCTTGAAAAGGGAGGCTAAATTCCTAAATAACAATGCCTGATATTCAAAATTAAACTCAACGTAAAAATTTCCTCTAGATGATTAATCAAACGATCTACTCATCACCATCTCCATTAGCTAAGTATGTGTCACCAACCAGTAAGTGTGTATCAGTTCCCTTTGATTGTACCATTTCTTTTTTTTTCTTTTTTTCACAAAGGGAACCCTTCTGTATTCCCAAAATAAAGGTTTGGAACACTTTTCTTTTCTCCCCAAATGATCAAGAGGAACTCCCCCATACTTAATTTCTTGTCAATTTACAAATTTATGCCATGTGTTTCCAATCCCATCTTTTAAGATCAAATGATTAATCGTGCAAAATCATAAAATAATTAGGGTAGGAAGGGAAATAAGCTTGTAATATGGCTTCCTATTAAGGCTATTCATGGCTTCTATGGGCTTTACGAAGATTCGATGTGGGGTAGGCTCAAGATAAAGGGGTTAACAATCTTATTCCTCAATTATTTTAATGTAATTTAAAAATTCTTCATGTTTTGAAAAGAAAACGTGCAAATTATGATAGTTATGTATATTTTATGAATCTTTCAAGAAAGAGGGTATTATAAAGAATATGACAAAAGGGTTTAGAATACCTCTTAGGAGTGGGAATAAATAAGATACAACCTGCTCATGAATTTCAAATATCTTATTAGTCTAATCTATGTAATTATCAAAATATTACATGTTATAATTTAAATTATATCAGTAATCATTTTAAAACACTAAAGAATAAAAATAAGCATGATATTTTTTGAAAGTTTTCACTTGCAGTTTTATTATTTTAAAATATAATTAACAAAAATATCTTCACGTTTTAAAAATATATCTTCTAACAATGAGGTCTCCTAGACTGATAATAAGGGCGGAGACTAAATTGGTCGAGAGATATTCCATGCTATACTAAAGAGTGCACGTGGTCCAACAAGTTCCCAAAAAGAGGAACAAGGTAAGGTGGGGACACAATAGTGGACCAGACCGAGGGGAAGTAACGAAAGTATTTATATCAAGAAAGAAAATAAAACAATGGAAAATGAATACTCCCCTCGGTAGAGGCGAATAGAAAAAGTATGTGGTAGAAAAGAGCATCCCAAAATGTGTCACAGTACCTACGATGGTGGGAGAAAGAAAACAAGATAGGAATACAAAGCATACATAAGGATGATAGAGCACAAATATATATTCACAATGAAAAAAATAAGTCCCAAAACTAGACATGGGGTTGCCTCAGAAGACGCATCATGCTGTATAGAATCGGCTGGAAGAGATAGCGTAGGAGTCATGGAAGCAGGAGGCTCGGACTCGGTGGTGGAATGGGAACCTGGAGACGCAGGAGCGGCAGGCACTAGACTCGGTAGGGGAAGCTCAGCATCCCTCCGGGACTGGAAGCATTGGTGGCGGCATGAGAAGTAGCAGCAGGGCCCATAGTAGATAGAAAAACGGAATCTGTGGCCAGTCCTATGAATGGTGGTGGAGTAGCAGCAGAATGGTCAGGAACTGAGGCAGGAGGAGGGGGGAAAGGAATACCCAAATGTTGAACTATAAGGCCCAATAACTTCTCCATACGGTCCTATCTGCTGTCTATACGAACCAAATGCTCCCCAATACTGTGCGGGCAGCCGGCGAGACGAATCAACTACTGCTCCATCGTGGCTAGGAGGATGTAAAAGGTGAGATCAGCCTAGGGTGTGTGGGTAGGTTGGACTAGTGGTGGGAAAGAAGAAGGAATGATAGAAGAAGTGTGGTCAGTAGGAGGTGGGTGAGGTGGAGAAGCTGGAGGGGGTGGGGAAGGAGGATTAGGGGCATCATCTAGGGTAGGAGGGTCAACTAGTGGCTGGGGATGAGCCAAGGCAAGGATGTAGGCACCCCTACTTTCGGAACAATCCCATGGGAATAATAATGAGATAGCCCATCCTCATGGGAGAACCTAACAAATCATGGGGTAAAGAAGCCTCTAAAACCACTAGGTGGTGGGAGAGGTGAGTGGCATAAAATCCTTCGTTCAGGTTTCCCTGAAGGCCAGTAAACATAGAGTGGAAATAGGAGGCGGCTAGATAGGGGAGGTCTGGGTAGTCATTTCAGATGACATAGGTAAGGAGCTCCATGTCACAGCTGGGCACAACCCCCATATCCTCATGGCAGGAGAAAATAATGGAATTGAAACATCGGTGGGCGAAGCGAAGAATGGGGTCGGTAATAAGGGTTCTCTTATTGGAAGTGGGGGAATACTGATGGTCAGACCTAGCGATCTCCCGCCACATGGTAACATGCTCAAAGCGTTCGGGTCGGGTAAAGGTAGAAACAGGGGGTGGGGTGATAGGATGGGGGTAAAAGATGCATCCTCGTCCAATCTCGGTCATGGTGAGGGAGAATCGTGGGCCGCCCAGTCATAATCAAACCACAGGCACCGCATCACCAGGTGTCTCCCGGTACTCAGCTCCATCAAACTTGAAAGAGGCCGTGAACTCCAAAAATAAATCGCGGAAGACAAGAGTGCTAACCTGGAAAATAGCGAGCAATGGAGTGTTTCCAAGGAGCTCCTCCAAGTCCTCCCAAATACCGATCTGATGCGGAATGCTGTTGTCAACGTATTGGCCACTCAATAGTATTGGTCAGCGAGAGAAGTGTCATACCCTATCATGATCCAGATTGGTGACCGGGAAGACCATACATGGGTAAAGAACACCTGTAGGGCCCGGTCCAGGTGCAGGTGCAGTAGTAGGAGCTAGCTTGATGGGTGGATTAGCTGTAGGAGTTGAAGGCTCGGTAAATGATATGTTAGACATGGGACCATCTTCTAAAGAAGATGGAACAATAAGAGTGGAAACTGGTGGAGCAGAAATGGAGGTGCTCAAAAGAACTATACTGGTAGGCGGAGGTACAGTCGTGCTAGGCTCGTCCTCTAATGGGGCAGTCGGTGGTGGAATAATGGCCAATAGAGGGAGCTCGTGGATCGATGCGTCTGGGTCTAGCTGCGTCGGAGGTAGGAGTCGAATCCGTCGAAAAATGGGCCCCTCGACCTCAGTGGCAGAGGCCGGCCGCTTCCCATGGTAAGGATCATGATCTTCCATATCCTGAAATAGAAATAAAAAAAAGAAAAAGAAAAGAAAAGAAAAGAAAGAAAATTTGAGAAAACAGGAAAAAAAAGTACACGGCGTGTACATAAAAAGTACATGACGTGTAGTGAAGAATGTCGGGAATCACATGTTCTCTGGATATACATTCCATGGGAGAATAAAGACCATGTTAAGGCACATGGCATGTACCGAACATACAATCCATGTGCACACAAAGTGTAGGTGGTCATGTATTACAAACGACACGACCATGTTTTTTATTAGTTTGATGAAGAAAGGACACGCCGTGAATAGAATAGGCACGGAGTGTTCATGACTCGAGGAACATGGCCTTGTGGTGGTGGGACACGGGCTGACCGAAGGAAATAATAGGCACGGAATGTACCGCATACACACACCATGTTTTGGAACATGTAGTGAGAGGCCATGTTTTGAGCTACACATGGAGGGGCCAAAGGAAATGATATACATGGCGTATACCAAACACACACACCGTGTACATGAAAATGGTGTGAGAGGCTGTGTACAAAAAGATACCTGGTCACGACTAGGAAAGGTAAACAGTGTGTACCGAACATACAAACCGTGTATATTCGAATTTCGAATTATTTCATGTGTGGTCGTGTATAGAACTACATGGTGTGTCTTCTTCATGTGGTGGTCGTGTATCGCAGAAGACGAAAAGTTGGAAGATCTGAAAATCACCCTAAACGAGTCTCAAAATTTTAAATAGAGGGTGTAGAAGGGAGTACCGTGACCGAGGATCGAAATGAAAGAGAAATCAGATCTTGAAATGAACCATATTGACATATATGATAAATGGGGTTTCAGGTGTCATTCGAGAGAAGAAATGGGATGAAGGGGAAGAAATGGGGAGGCCGCGCGACACGACTTTAAGCCGGGTGGCCTCTAGCTTATATAGCGGAGGTACACGGCCTGTACATCTGGACTACATGCCCTGTATTCCCAATTTTTATTCACAAGAATAAAATATACTATATAATAATTAATATTAATTAAATAAAATAAAATTAAAATAGGTATATACATAATTAAAAGAAAATAATACTATTCATATAATGTAGTGGGAAAATACACGCCGTGTGTTTAAAAATTGTAAAAGAATAAGTACAACCTTTTTTCCTGTGCTCAGAGCAAGGTTCGAACTGATGATCGGCCATTTCGAATGGAAGCCCTCAACCACTCGAGTGAAAGTTATATTACTTCACATATTTATGATATATATATATTTATATATATAAATCTTCCATAAGGCCTATACACATGGGATGATAGAAAAGCATGTCGTGTGGTTTTTAATAATATTTGAAGTGGATGAAGCAGGGAGATTAGCCAAGTTCGAACTTGGGTCTTTTGGATCCAAGGCCAAGACTTTTCCAATCTTCCAACTTCATCCTCATGAATTTATTTTATAATTTTTTTTGGAATTAGTAAGTAAAAATATGACACACATGACTTATATCAAAATACACATCGTGTGGTTTTATTAAAAGAGTAAATGATGGAAATGGGAAAACTACCAGGATTCAATCCTTGGTATTTTGGATCCAGTTTACGATCCTAACCAACCGTTCCATCCCTATCATGGGTTTTTTATAAGAAAATATATATAACTATAAAAATTACTACACATGTTGTGTAAGAAAAGGAGGAACCAATTGCCGAAGGTAGGTTGGGAGGATTCGAATCGGGGATGGATCAGATAAACTCCAGTGACCTTACCATCGGCACCGGCATCATCCCTGGTTATTTATTTCTTATTCTATAGATTTATACTATTAATATTATAAATTAAAAAGATAAGTACACGCCTTTTATATAAGTGGGACATGGCATGTAACCTATGGGATGCCTCCCAGGAAGCGCCTTTGTTTTAGGTCGTTGGCTTGACCTTCTTACCTTGACTTACCTGAGAGGTGTGGTGGAGATCGATCCCACTGTATATTCCATGTTATGGTAAATTTTTAGGCATTGGTCGTTCACCTTGAATGGTTGAACATCCTCCTTAGAAATTTCCACCACTTGGTGAGGGAATAATCATACGATATGGAATGGTCCTTACCACCTTGATTTTTTCTTTCCTAGGAATAGACGAAGACGGGAGTTGAATTGGAGTATATGATCACCAGGTTGAAATGTTTTTCAATAAATCATCTGGTCGTGAATGTATTTTTTCCTCTCTTTCTAAAATTTTGTGTTCTCATATGCCTCCCTTCGGATTTCATCAAGTTCCGATAGCTGGAACTTATGTCTCTCAAAGGCTACCTTCAGATCAAAATTTAGGGCTTCGACGGCCCAATATGCTTCGTGTTCCAGCTCCACAAGTAGATGGAATCATTTTCCATAGATGAGACGAAATGGTGACCTCCCCAGTGGTGTCTTAAAAGCAGTGTGATAAGGCCAAAAAGTGTCATCAAGCTTTTTGGACCAGTCCTTCCGTGAAGTATTCAATGTTGTCTCCAAAATTTGTTTGATCTCACTGTTGGAGAGCTCCACATGTCCACTTGATTGGGGATTGTATGGTATACCTATGTGATGCTTCACCCTTTATTCCTAAAGTACTCTTTTCATTAACGCGTTGTCAAAGTGAGTCCCTATGTCGCTGATCATCACACGAGGAACGTCGAACCTTCTAAAAATGTGTTTTTTAGAAAGGTTACGACTACCTTAGATGTGGTGTGGGCTTTTTAGTGGATTTTACCCATTTTGAGACGTAATCAATGCAATCGAGGATGTAGGTATGCCCAAAATAAGGGGGAAATGGTCCCATGAACTCGATGCCCCACACATAAAAAATATTGACCTCCAGGATGGGGTGTTGAGGGATCTCGGCTCTTCGTCCCATATTACCTGTACGTTAGCATGGATCACAACGGGAAACGAAGACTCAGGCATCTTTATGCATGGGGGGCCAGAAAAACCGAGATCATAGAATCTTTTTTATGGTACGATCTTTTCCATGATTTCCTCCAATGGGTGAGGCATGATAGTATTCCAGGACCCCTTAGACCTCTATCTCTCGGATGCACCGTCGGATCACCCCATCTCCGAAGGATCAGAATAGGAGTGGTTCTTCCCAGAAGTATCGCATAATATCAGAGAGGAACCTTTTATTTTGCTGGAAGGAGAGTTCAGGATGGATGGCACCTGTAACAAAATAGTTAGAAATATTATCAAACCAGCGCATATGGAAATCAATAATTGAAAATAGATGCTCATCATGAAAATCCTCCCTTATCTCACGATCCTACTCTTTCTCCAAGTGTTGTAGCTCCAGATGGGATAGATGATCAGCAACCATGGTGTAACTCCCCTTCTTATCTTGGATCTCTAAATCAAATTATTGTAAGAGGAGGACCCATCTGATCAATCAGGGCTATGCATCCTTCTTATTTAACAAGTACTTAAGTGCTTCATAGTCATTATAAACAATAACTTTATACAGCCCAAGGTAAGAACGAAACCTGTTGAAGGAGAATACTACTGCCTGTATCTCCTCTGTAGTGGTGTAGTTCAGTTGGGCCTCATTGAGTTCCCTACTGGCATAGTAGACGGGTCAGAAGATTCGGTCCAGCTGCTGACCCAGGACAACTCCCACCACATAGTAACTGGCATCACACATTACTTCAAATTGTGCCTCCCAGTTGGGGGCAATCATCACTGGAGCTTCGACCTTGAATTTCTTTAGATGATCAAAATCTGAGTTGCATGGCTTAGCGAATTAGAAAATGGAATCCTTTTTCAGGATATTGGGGAGGGGTTGGGCTATCTTTGAGAAGTTGGGGACAAACTGTTTGTAAAAACCCGCATGGCCTAGGAAGCTGTGGATGGATCTAATAGATGTTGTAATGGAAAGTCGTGAAATGACTTCTATTTTTTCCGGATCCACCTCTATCCCCTTTGCTAAAATTTTATGCCCTAGAACTATGCCACATTGAACCATAAAATGACACTTTTCCAAGTTCAAAACTATGTTATTGTTTTCGCATCACTCTAGTAGAAGTTCTAGGTGCTGCAAACAGGTGGTGAATGACGTCCCGTAAACCAAAAAATCATCCATGGAGACCTCCATGATTTTTACCGCCATGTCGTGAAAAATGGACCGCATGGATCGCTGGAATGTGGAGGGAGCGTTGCACATACCGAAAGACATCCTGATGTAGGAAATTGTTCAGTATGGGAAATTTGAAGTGATATTCTCATGATATTATGGGAAAATGGAGATCTGATTATAGCCAGAGTATCCATCGAGGAAGCTGTAATATTCATGCCTATCTAGCCTTTCTAGCATCTGATCCATGAAGGGCAGGGGAAAATAATCATTCCTTATGACGTCATTCAGCTTCCTGTAATCTACACAGACTCTCCAGCCTGTGACTGTGCGAGTGGGGATGAGCTCGTTCTTGTCGTTTTATACCACAGTGATGCCTCCCTTATTAGGCACCACTTGCAGGGGACTTGCCCATGGGCTATCTGATATAGGGTAAATGATGCCTACATCTAAAAGCTTGATTACCTTTTTCTTTACAACATCTTTCATATGAGGTTTTAGATGCCGCTGGGGGTTGTCTAGATGGTTTTGCTCCTACTTTGAGTAGCACCTTTTGGGTGAAAATGGTAGGGATGATACCCTTCAAATTTGCAACAGTCCATCCAATTGTTGGCTTTCTCCGCTTCAAAACTTGAAGAAGTGCATCCTCATGTTGCTGTGATAGTGCTACACTATGTATAATGGTCAATGTATGATGATCCCCCAAATACCCATACTTCAAGGAAGATGGGAGAGGTTTTAGTTCGAGTTCAGGTTCCTTGAGAACTGAAGGTACCCGGGGTTGTACTTATGCCCTCTCTAAGATGTCATGAATGACAGCTCATTGCCAGTAATGGCTGCCCTGGCCTTCAATGAATTTCATGTCCTCTGGCGCCTCATCAGTGGGTATGTCTGGAAAAATCATATCATCTAAAATGGATGAACATTACATATCATCTACTTGTCTACTCCGTTTTTCATCCATGGTAGTCACTTTTTAGCAGTCCTCATGTTCAGATAAAGATTCATATTTGATGGCCTTTAGAAAATAGTGGGAGACTCTTTCGACCCCTACTCAAAAAATCAACTCCCCCTAGTGCACATCAATCAATACATTCCCTATGTCTAGGAAAGGTCATCCAATTATAAGAGGTACCTTCTGATCCTCCTCCATGTCTAGGATAATAAAATCAACTGGGAGAATCAATCATCCCACCTTCAGAAGCACATCCTCTAGTATCCCTTTTGTATATTTAATGGATATGTCAGCAAGTTTAAGGGTGAATCGGGTTAGCCTCAAATCGTGGAGTCCGAGTTTTTGGAAAACTCTGAATGGAATGAGGTTGACACTAGATCCTAAGTCACGTAGAGATTTTCCAAATTTATAGGTTCCAATTGTAAAATGGATAGTAAAGCTACCTGGATCATGGAGGTTCATAGGAATGGAATGTTGTAGGACTGCGGAGCACTCCTTTATCAGTGTTATGGTGCCCAAATCCTCCATCTTCCATTTTTTTGAGAGGTTTTACTTCATGAATTTTGCATATGTGGTTATTTGAGTCTGAGCCTCTGCAAAAGTTATGTTGATGTGTAACTTTCTGAATACTTCCATGAATTTTAAAAATTGGTGATCCAGCTTCTTTTTCTTCATCCTCTCTTGAAATGGTAATTCAGGATCGAATGGTTTGATGGCCTCCATTCCTTTTCCTGGATGAGACTTCGTTGATGGATTTTCAGATGAGGAGGGTTTTGAAACAATACCATTGTTGTCAGCAGGGAGTATAGGTGTAGTTGACTATATTGGTTCCTTCTGGTGTATATTATTTCCACATTTTAGTGTTATGGCCTAGGCCTCCTCCTTCAAGTTCTTATCGGTGTTTCCTGTTAGTGTAACAGGCTGCATCCCTGAGATCTGATTTTATAATTTTCCGATTTGGTACTCGAGGCCTCGAATAGAAGCCTCATGGTTCTGATATCGGGTCTCAGTAGTCAAGATGAATTTTGTCAGAAGATCCTCTAACCTGGAGGTACTCTCTTTCTGAAGTGGATGTGCAACTGGTAGAGGTGGTTATTGCCTTGGCTGCTGCAGGTGAAGGTTTTGATAACCTTATTGCTGGTAAGGGCCCTATTGGGGATGTTACTGTCGTTTGTACTGGTTCTGATATGGTGGATGACTGTAGCTGGGCGGTCACTGAGGTGGAGGATTCTGCAGCCATTGGCCCCAGCCTGTGTTCTGGTTATCTCACCATGTTGGGTTCGGGTATGGTTGATACTGTTTTAACCCTCTGTTTTGAGCAACATAGCTCACTTCTCTCGTTGAAGGGTCGACTGAAGGTCCCAGGCATTCTCCCAAGATGTGGTTGTTACCACAATCACCACATGTTGGATGTCTTGTTGCATGGATTTAAGGTTCTCCCTATAGATTTAATGCCTTGATTTTCTTGTATACTACATTCAACTAGGTAGAAAACATGGTAGTAGCATCAAAACTATGCATACCTCGTTTTTGGGTCCCCCGCTCAGAATGCCACTGGAAGTTGTTGGCTGACATATCTTCCAGTAGTTCAAAAATTTCATCGGGGACTTTCACATTACCGTACCTCCAACAGCTGCATCCACCATGACTTTGTATTTGTTGTTAGTCCTCCGTAGAATGTTTGTACATGCATCAAGAGTGGAAGTCCGTGGTGTGGGAAATTATGTAGCATTTCATTGAAAGGTTCCTAGGATTCTTACAACGACTCTGAGTCATGCTGCTGAAATTTGTGGATCTCATTCCCTAGGGTTACAATCTTTCAAGGTGGAAAATATTTGGACAGAAATGACTGGGCTAGCTCCTCCCAGGTGAGGATTCATCATTGTGGTAGTCCATTGATCCATTCATTCACCATGCCCCGTAGAGAGAAAGGGAACATTCGAATATGGGTGGCCTCCTCAGAATCACCATGGTACCTGAGAGTATCGCAGATCACCAAAAAATTGGAGTGATGGGCGTTCGGGTCTTCGTTGGGTAGGCCGCCAAATTTTACAGTGTTCTGGATCAGCTGCATGATAGCAGTCTTAATGTCGAAGTGGTGGGCCTTTACCGGGGGATGATCAATGCCCATATCAGCTTCATGGATCGTTGGTAGGTCGTACTCCATGAGAGTACGACGTGGAGGTGGATGCTGAGGAGGGAGAATCAGTAGGTACTGTTGGTCCCGAGGGGCATAGTATGGCCCCTGACCATGGTTGAAATATGGCATCCACTCTGGTCGGAATTTTTGGAGCCGCGGCGAGCCATATGGTGGTGTATGAGGAGATTGCTGGTTCCGGTTGTCATCCAGACCTAACTGTTGTCCAGCTCCTTGGACAACAGATGGATTTCCTTCCTCGTTATGTGTCGTGGGGATGTTTTGAGTTTGTTTAGCGATGAGTGTTCATTGGTGCCTCAAGAATGTTCGTTCGATCACTAGGTCAGTTGGGAACAACCCTGATGACTCAGTGTTCTTGGAACGCATGAGGTGGCCGCTCATACACATACAGACCTACACAAAACAAATCAAACTACCAAGTGTAAACGATGAAAAAGAAGGATAAAAAAAATTATTAGAATTGAATTTTTTTTTAATTTATGATTTTTATTTTCACTAAAATTCCATAAAAATTGAATTAAAACAAGAATAAAATATCTTTAGAGGTCCCCAGAAACAGCGCAATAATTTGATGAGTCATTCCCCCTAAGTTACGTTATCGGTGTCACAAATTATAAATACCCTAACAAGTATAGAACCAGTAGTGATAGATCCAGAGAGAAAATTAAGAGGTTAATCTTATCTTGTTTTGACATTGTATGTATATTTCATTTAGTGAAGCCTGCTGAATTTAGAGTCGATTTTGGTTGTTTGTTTTTAGGTACAAAAAGAAAAATTAGTTTTTAAGTTTCTTTTAACAAATTAATGGCTAAAATGAAAAAAAATGACGGGAAAACTGGTTTTGATACAAACAAGACTAAGAATGTGTTGGGGTTATGGATTAGTGATAAGTTGATTATTAAGTTGAATTGCTTATGAGGTTGTGTTGTTCATGATAATCCAATACTCTGGATTACAATTTGTAATTAAGTTTCCTTGGTCCGATTCACATTATATTAAGAGCTGTAGTAAAAAACTATGTGGTCCGGTAGTGAGTTTTTAGAAGATTATTATTTGGCTTAGTTGATTTTGAGCCGATGAATCCTTTCAATGGTCATGAAATTATTCATCATTATTCTTCTTTTGAATCCTTAAAGATTCTTTCCTTAGTCCAGTATAGATTTTTAAGTGTTAATATGAAGTGATTTAAGAAGATTACGAAGAGATTGTTAAAACAAACAAATTCATAGCAACTTAATTCAAAATACAACTTATCATTCTCCACAACCCCAATGCATTGGGTGTTTAGTTACAAATATTGAAACTGAAAAACACACAATTATTAATACCTGATGAAATCATGGTTGGAATTTTTAGGTAGAAATGATTCTTCGGTAGAAGAACGAAGGTATTGCAATGGTTGAGCGTCTCTCCATCAGAACATTGTCCATTGTTCTTCACACCACACCTCAATCTAAACTTATCAACTCCTTGGTCCGGAGGCCAAGACCACTTTATATAGTAAAAATAAGTACACAACGTGTATAGAAATTACACGTTGTGTACTTTCATCAACGTGCTTTTGGATTCCTTTTCCCCCTGGTAGGCAGCCCAACATGTCGTCATTGACATTGAACACGGCACCGCCTGGTAGGTTAGTGTACAGTACATGTAGAGCCACTATACATGGCGTGTAGTATCAAAATTTTTCCACCAACCCCTCCTAAAATAGTAGACACGGTGTGTAGAAATGGAACACGGTGTCTCTCCTTCAACGACCACATGGTCGTGTAGACCCTTCTCGGCCACCAAACGCTTCTAGAATGTCGTACATGGTGTGTATCACCACCCCACACGTCAACAGTTCCATTTGAAACGCATGGCTTATTGTCGCATATCGACCATTAAAGGTTTTGGTGCTGATCTAATGTGTATAGCAGCACTCGGTTCGAATCCTCGGTGATGATACGTTGTAATATTCGTTTGTTTTTAGTTGATTGTATTCTGATTGGGGGGTTGGTTTGTAGAGCTTATGACATAATTTATGGATGATGATTGATTTAATAAATTGATAAATATTGGGGTGAGTTCATTTTTAAGGAGTTAAGCTTGTGATATCATTGATATTTGCTTTATATTTCATTTAATTTAACACCCACTTCGCAAGATAATGTTGATGGGAATTAGGAAGTGTTGAGGCTTTAATCCAAGTCTTTACTTAACATATTCTTCTAATCTCAATCAGAGCTTGTAGGTGGTAGTGTATTTTGGGTTCCAGTAATACATGGAAGCCACACGTTAAACAAAACAAGTCATTAATCTATGACATGTTAAGTCCAACATAAACAATGTTACATTAAAGAATATTCATCGAGTAAATACTCTCAATCAGTTAACATCCCTAAATTTTGACTCACCCCAATAATGGATTTACTCAGCCCTTGAAATGATTAATAATATGGTAAAAATTACTATGATGATAAATTATAAATAAAACGAATTGAATAGGATAAAAAAAGAGTAGTGCATCGAACACACACAATCGTTGAAGAGAGTTAAAAACAGACTTTCAATTGAATGAATAAGCAAAAGAAGGGAAGGGGATTCAACTATATTTAAACTATTTTAAGAAAATTAATATGAAACTACATAAGGTGTATGAGAATAAGAGATATTGAATAAGTAACTTGCATTATAACAGAATTGCAAAGAAAGGGACTTACAAGGTTACAAAAATGAAGAACACAAAAGTAAGTGAAAAAAAATTGAGGAGGAAATGTCTCTCAACTAAAAACGTGAGTATGTAAGGTCCTACCAAGACTTTGTCAATAAAATTTACAAAATTACATAAATGGAAGTACATTACATTCCCCAAGACACACTTAATGACAACCTCTCCCCCATACTGAAATGGATGCTTTCCCTCAAGCAGATGATAACTCGATAAAAATTAATAATAAGGTACCCAAACAATGAAATTCATTCCCCCAACACTTAATTTTCAAAAAAAATCAATGAAATCCATGTTGATATTTGGTGGGAAAAGGTATTGGGCTTGTAATGTGGCTGTAAGGAAAAGGATTTCATAAGCTCGAAAGGGATTTCAAATGGTGGATTAATGTATGGTTAATAGGAGGCTATTTGGCTATTATAATTCTTGTGTGGATCAGAAAAATGCCTCTATCATATTAGTGCAAAATAAGGTAGTATATTCAACTCAGCATTCCACAAACTCGAGACTCGCAAATGGGGGTGAAAACACACATTTTGAAAATATGGCCATAAATGGCCTTGTCATGAAAGCAAATGTTATTCCTCACGGTATGGGAAAAGCATTTTCCAAATAAACAATTGTGCATTCAAAATTTGTTATTGTTGAAAAAGAATTATTTATCCAAAGTCATGATGAAAATAAAAAAAATTGAGATGAAAACATGTCTGTTAACTCCCCAAAATGGTTGGAATAAATTTCAAAACTCGATGGTGAGTAAGGATGACTCTTTTTTTTTGTATTTTTTAAGTGATTGTTTTTTTTATGTTTTTTTATAAAGATACACCCACACAAAAGATAAAGTAAAAAATAATGTTTTTGATAAATAATGTGATAAAAAAATGTAACATAGAGGAGGAAGAAGAAAGATATGGAGAGAAGAAGAGATAGAGAGAGAGAGTTAAAGGGAAAGGGGTGACCCTGGTTTGGATTTAGCGGGTCGCCATCTCCATCTAGTGGTAGGTTGACTAGAGAAGTTGGGGATCCAATGGTTGTCAATGTTGAACCAGTATTGTGCATCCTCTCATGGTGATTCTTTAACTTATGTCCATTAACTATGAATGCCATTTTGGAAGAGGGGTCTTGGACTTGCCCTGAACCAAATGGGTAAACATTAGTAATAACAAATGGACCATCCGAATGAGAATTAAGCTTACCTGGGTGAAGCCGAAATTGAGAATTGAAGAGCATTACCTTTTCACCTTCATGAAATACCATTATCAGGATGTGTTTTTCATGGAGTTCCTTGTATTTTACTTTCTAAAGATTAGAATTATCATAAGAATCATGTCGAAGCTCCTCCAGTTCAGCCAATTGCAACAATATTTCTTCACCAGATTTTTCAAGATCAAAATTACAAGTTTTCACTGCCCAAAATGAATTATGTTGGATTTTAATTGGAAAATTACATGCTTTACCAAAAACTATCCCAAATGGAGACATCCCGATGGGTGTTTTATAGGCAGTTCGATAAGCCCAAAGTGCTTCACCAAGTCTTTCTGGCCAGTCTTTTTTGGTGGGTTTTATAATTCTCTCAAGCACTCTTTTCACTTCTCTATTAGAAAGTTCAGAAATTCAATTTGTTTGGGGGGATATGTAGTTGAAGTTTAATGTATAACCCCCTTATTTTTCAAAATAGATTCCATGGTTTTTAAACAGAAATGGGTTCCTAAGTCACTAATCAAGGCACAAGCTGAACCAAATCGGTGGAAGATGTGTGTCTTTAGGAACTCACTAACAGTATGTGAATCATCCTTTATATTGGGTTTAGCCTCGACCCACCTAGAAACAAAATCAACTGCAGGAATTATGTATGAGAATCAATTGGAATGGGGAAATGTTCCCATGAAATCGCTGCCCCAAACATCAAAGATCTGGTAGAAAATTAAAGGATTTTGGGGGATTTCATTTCTCTAAGAAATTGTGCCAATATTTTGGAAAGTGGGACATGATTGACAGAACTCATGTGAGTCCTGGAAGAGTGAAGTCCAGACAAATCCAGAGTCTATGACCTTTTGGGAGGTCCTTTGTAGTCCAAAGTGTCCACCACCTGGCATTGAGTGATAGAATTCTACGAAAGTGGAAAGTTCATCTTCATCAACACATCTCTTAAATACCAGGTCTTCCCTAGTTTTCCAAAATTTATTTTCTTCCCAAAATGATATAAATTTCTTTATGAAGGAGAAAGTACACATATCGAATGGTTGACATTTTCATTTCTAGATGAATGAGAGGGAAATAAGCTGAATAAAAAGTTTCATTTTTGTATTCAAAATTATATAACATATTTTATATTTATAGATCAAATTTAAACATTAAATATTTTATGATATTATGTAGTGAAAACAGAAGTCGTTTCTTTGTGGAGTCACTACTGTACACCACACAGGAATGAAAATGTCAAATTTATTTATAAACATTGGGAATGGATATTAATATATATTCCATTAGATTAATAAAAAAATTTCAAAAAGATAATTTTATCAGTATATAAGAAGGTTAAAATTTTATTTTGGTATTTAAGATATAAATTAAAATAGGGTATGGAAAAAATCTACTCATTTTGAGGACTTTGGATTTCCCATAGAAGACTCTTTAGAAATTGAGGTATTAATACAATATATTATGGATAAAGGATCAAGTAAAAATAGTATTATTATAATTTAATTATAATGGGTAGATGTTTATATGTAAAAACTATTCATTTAGTGGTCTTGAAGGGGTGGCGAAAGACCCCTTTTATATGTGGTTAAAATGGTCTTTTTTAAATATTTCAACATAATATAAAGAGTTTCCATGTTTCAATTGACAAGATGACTAAATAATGTAAGATAATTTACCAAGTGATGAGATAATGTCATTAATTCCTTAAAAATTCATTTTAATACTTTTTAAATAAATCTTTTCAAGCCCTTTACCATTATAATTTATAATTTTACCTTTTTTTACCATAGTAAATAGTTTTTTATTAAGTAATTAAATTTTAATTAATAAATTTATATGAAAATTATTAAATAAAATTTACACAATGATCAAAATTATATAATATTTTGTGTCATATAAAATTTCTATTTGAAATAGCTATTAATTTTACAATTGGTTCGTTTACTATGTAAAAACATATTTTCAGATTACATTTTTTATTATGATTAAAATTTATGTATAATGTAATGTTATTGACGTTTCTTATTTTTATTATATAAATTATTTAATTATAAAATAAATACATATTATGTTGATTAAAAAATTACATAACCAACTTTTATCGAAATTTTATTTAATTATAAGAAACGATGAAAACAAAAATTAATTGGAAAATATTAATTACATTCCAAAAATATTAATTATTGTTTTGTTGAAGAAAAATAGAAAAATTAAAAAGGTTTTTTTTATGTTATCTATTTAGAAATTAAAATGTTTTATACACTTCTATGTCTTGGTCATTATTTCATTAAACATTAAGTTCTAGTATGAACTATAATTTTCAATATTCATATAAAAATTTAATTATTTATTAAATATATTAATTAATAACATAAGGGTAAAATTTATATGCATAGATGAAAAATGAATATAATTTTTTATATTTTAAATTCTGAAATTTATTCGTTTATATTTTTATGGGAAATCCAAAACATAATGGAAATCGCCTTTTTTGAAAAATAATGTTATTAATAATTAAAAATTATTAAAATCATTTAAAATGAATTTATAATTTAAATAAATATAATATAGTAGTTAACATATTTTAATATCATATATAATCATAATAAAAATTTTAATGTGATTTATTTAATTTAATATTACTTTATAATTTTATTTGGGAAATAACACTCTTTTTTTATATTGCAAAATATTAATTATTTTTCGTCCTAATATTATAATTTTTAATTGATTACAATATTATTATTTACCAAAATACATTATTCACCTTGTAATTTATAAAAATATGCATCTAATATTTTGTGGATTGTTTTAGTTGGGTGCAGCATGAGAAAAAATCTAATGAATAAAGTATTCATTTGAATAAATATATTGAAAAATATCAGGTCACTACATGGAACAAGAATCCTATATATCATAAAGATCAATAAAATATGATATTTAAGTGTCCATTTGGATAATTTTCTTAATAATGAATTACCTTTTGTTTTTTTGTGGTATTTTAAATTTTCTAAGATGCATGATGCTAATATTTTCAGACATTATATTGGGGATAATTGAGGAGATTATGGATTATTTTTCCATTTCATGGAGCACATTTGAGTTTTATTTATAAAATATGATATTAGTTGCAGAAAGGATCACTAAGACAAACCATTTAATAAATTTGGATAATTTTTTGTTTATAGTCACTGAGGAGATTTTTCTTTTCCCGAAGATTTCCTGGAGGGGAATGATGGATGACACTACCAAAATTGAGGTTATTCAGAAGATACATACTCTCAAAAATATTATGAGTGTTTGGGGTTTTCATGGTATGTTAACTTTTACTACATATTCATAATATATTTTTCAAATATCACACGGTCCCTACAATCTCTATTGTTCAATGATACACTGTTTCACTTTGATGAGATGTGTTGGGAATCATTAAATATTATTAAAGAAAAAATATATTCTTCTCCCATCATCATTTCCATCGATTTAAAATTTTCATTTAATATATTATGTGATGATAGTGACAAGACTTTTGTGTTCTTTTTTGGTTCGATATAACTAAAAAAGTTACATGTGTGTTATTATGCTAGTGTATTGTTACATGATTCCTAAATGAGAAACATCAAAATAGAGACGAAATTGTTAGCTATTGTTTTTTTCTACATAAGCATTTGTTTTACTCAATTCGGTCTAATGTCATAGTATCCATTGATAATTCAGTGCCGGAATAACTATTTTTCATGATTGTGGAAAAATATAGACTCATTATGTAAATCATAATTTTTAATGGTTTTATTTAAATATTATGTCTAATCATGGTGTTTAGATATAGTTCTTGGTCATTTATTTAGCTTATCCAACAATTACATCTGTGATCCAAATGAGAGTAATTCACCATTTCAAGTTGAAAAATAACTAATATTTTCAATATCATAAACTATTTAGTTTGAATCCTTTTTGAATTTCATATAATTTAGAATCATTCCTAGTTGACATAACCAACCCTAAAAGAACATATTAATTTAGAATTATAACTACAAATTATTGGATAATACAATAATTTTTAAGTGGTGTGTTGAAGGGAGTTTGAGGATTTTTATTCCCTAAGAATATATTATTCCCATTGGAGATATTTTTCATTATTCACCATGGTGAGGAAACAATTATGGAGAGAGAATAATTAAAAATTCAATACATCTTATCTTTTATTATCCAAATATCTTCAATTATTCTAGCAGTTCAGTGGTTGTATGTGATAAATTCTATAGGATGTGAAATGTTCGATGAACGAAAGGGTTTCCTAAAACTGAATTTTAGAGGAAGATAATTTTATTGCATGGAGTTTGGAATTTATTGGACCATCACGGTTTTCTCATTGAAAATGAGTATATTTTTTAGTGGTTTCCTATATTCCAATGTGGGTAGAGTTTGTTTCATATCAAAACATTCTTTCTAATAATATTTTTAAATTCATTAAAAGGGAAAAATTTAGGTATTTATTGGTCCAAGTGTTTTATCACATATAATAAAAAACACTTTATAGTCCCCGAATTTAGAACATTGATAGGTAAATATATTTGTGTATATAATACTAAAACAGCCTACCACCCATAGTCTAGTGGAAAAGAAAAGATCTCTAATAGATAATTAAATGAGATCTTAGAAATGATTATTGGGTGTTCTTTGAATGAATAGTCATTGAAACATTATAAATCCTTATAGTAATAAAGAACCTCCTAAAGACCTCCATAGGGATTTCTCTTTATAAAATTTTACTTTTTTAACATCATTATACATTCTTCTGTAATTACAAATATAAATATATTGGGTTGTGATGGTTTTAAACAATTATTTCAATATTAATAGTGATATATGATTTCTAAAACTGAGTGAATTAGATGAGATTAGGATGGAATCATATGAAAATAATAGGATTAAAAAATGAACTAATAATATTCATGGATCAATAATCTTGAATATATATTTTTTGTTTGGTGATAAGGATTTACTTCATAATTATACACGTAATGTTTTCCAATATAAAGTATGACTCAATTTCCATGACCATTCACCAACTTTTTGGCGTTAAATAATTGAGCTATTGAGATAGTATGAGATGAAAAGATTCCATTTATATAAAATTTTTAGAATGTAAAATTTTAGATTGGGTGGAATACAATGGGATAGGGTGTTTTCTTTTTTTAACTTTAACCATGAGCTTTCATTGATTCTAACAGATGTCTTCAAATCCAATTATTTATGAGAGTCATCCCATAGTTTATTTATTCTTATTTATTTATTTATTTTAAATAAAAAATCATTTCATTGTTCTTCCTATTAAATCCTTATTACCTTATATTTAATATTGACCTTTTACATGAAAAAGTCATATATTCCTAATGTGATGAAATAATATAACATATTTTACCATAAAAATGTCAAAAACATGAGGCAAAGATCCAAATGTGGAAAAAATTATGTTGGTAAGATTCTTAGTCATTGGTATTAAGAATATCGACATATTTTTTACCCTCATTCCATGTATGTTGAATCATTGTAATGTAGAGGATTCGGGTTCTTCAACCCAAAATTATATACGAAATAGACCAGTGGGTCGGCAGGAAGATTTTTATATAATTGAAAACAAATTCAAAATCCTATTCAACCACAGATAGTGAGATACCCTTTTCATTAAAAATATATGCACTACTTTGAAAATATTTAGCTTTAACACCATGTTGGTTTCCTTCTATTTATAAGTCACAACGAGTTATAACTCTTCAACTGCATTGATCACGAATGGAATTCCCATATTTTTTATTAAAATTAGAATATGAGAAGTCCCAATTTTATTTCAGACCCATGATTAGAAGAGTTTAGTTGACCTAGTGTCAATAGGTAATGTCAATGGAAAGATAGGTACTATGAAAACAAATGAAATTTAACAAATGATTTAAAATAATTACCAGAATCATGATATTAATAGACCTAGAGATATCCTTTTTCATCTAATGTTATAAGTTCTTGGAACTGGAATTGAATATATAGATATTATAAGCTTCTAAAATAGTCCAGTTGATCACAACAAAAGCCATAATATGACCAATGTAATGATATAAATTAATTTTAATACCACCAAGCCATGAATCAATAATAAGTTCAAAATAACCAAGTCCTGGATTGATCCCAATTCGTCCCTCTAGGAAAGACAAGACATTGGCATCTCACATATTATTCAGGAACATCTTTTCAGTAAATTTTGATTTTGGGAATGATTTTTAGAGGAACTTGGTAGATATCTATACTCTATCGGGGTGGATAAAATTTTCCATGGAGATAACATATAGGAGAATATTTTTCATTAGGATTTTTATTTGGGTATGTTTAACTGAGATCCAAAAGATATTACCCCATGGGTTATCTCCATTAAAACATGCATAAGTTTAGTATAGTCGCCGGAGTTGATGATCCCCGATCTGGATAGATAGAAGAAACTACATCTATATTCATTAAGAATAGGTATTTTTTTAAGGATATATCATTATTTAATAGCTACAATACAAAAAAACAATTGACGGGATATTCATTTCCATTTTATTTTTGATGTTGGTTGTGGGGATGTGTGGGAAGAAGTGGGAACTCCCATGCTTGTTATCTTTCCTGAAAAAAAATTCTCTATTGCTGATAACCCATCATTATTAATAAATATTAAGATGAAGGGATCCTAGGTGACTAACCACAATGGTGAACAGAGAGCTAAAACACAGTGATCTACATCTACTGTTTCCCAATATTTATTTTTCCTGAAACTACAATTAGAATCTCTTGAAATGATATTTCAGGATTTATTTTTGACTACATGAATTGAATTATTTTATTAAAAACATCTAATCCGGATTCTAACCTTATTAATGAGGATATTTGAACATCTAAAGCTAGCATAGTGGATTTTATCTTCATGTTGAGAGTCCCAAAAAAATGTGTTCATATGTTTTTAAATGTTTTAAAGAACAACATTAGGAATATTGACTCCTAAAAAGAAATTTATGGGAATTAAGGTCAAGCTAGAATTTATTATCATGATATTTCATCCAAAAAATGATGTTTTATAATATTGGGTGCTCTAGATCCAAATAAATAGTACTTCTCAATAACGATTTCATGTATAAAGTAATATATGCAGGAATTACACATTCCAATATATTGTATATATTTTTTCATTCACATTTTCAATTTTATGGCTTATATATTAATTGTGATATCAAAAGGCAATAGAAGATCCCATACTATAATGATAACCATGACATACAATGACATTCTTCGTAAAAATATGTCATGTAGTTTATATACATCATATTAACTACTCACAATTTATTTATGATTATTACGTGTTGGGGACTCATAATCAATGTTAATTCATCACATGAAGTTCAACATGGTTGTCCCTAATAGGTGAGATCATGATGAAAAACCTATCCTTCAGAACACCAATTGTTTTGGGTGTTATTGAATGTTCTTAGATATGAACATGTGTATTGGTCTCCAAAAATGAGATCATTGTAAATTTCTTCCATTTGATCGTGTTCATTGATGTATGGAAAAAACCATGATAATGAAATCATAGAGAGTTAGCTTGTCCTAGGTGAATCATTGGTGGTATGACATTGAATGAATGGTTATGATGGAATTTGTTTCTTTTGAGTTAATAAAGTTATATCATATTCAGTTTGATTAGGATGGTAGTATCTTAAAAAATACTTTTTCAGGGAATTCAATGATAAACCCATCTAGTTATGCCAATAAATAACAAAGCAATAAAGTATAATGAAACAACTGTGGGTTCTGGATTATAAGATATCTAAAGACAACGATATTATATTACACAGTATGTGTTTGTAGGTTTTTTTCGTTGTTATAACTATTCCCTATATCTTAAGGGTCCTTGGTAAGTTGCTATATTCGACTATTGTTCTATGAATGATATTCACTATTATCGAGATAAGGGCCTAGAGGTACACACATAATAACATATTCATGAACCATCCATATTGTGGTGAATAAGTATATGGGTCATGGTGGGCCCCACTACTGGGGTCTGGTATACGTCTAAGGGTACAAGATAACCAAGGAATAAATAAACTCACATTACTAATGTTTATAATTATTAGTATGGTATTTATTTATTAAATATATTTATAAGTATTAATGTAAATTCATGGAGAATATTATTTGAACGAATATTATTTTAATATTAATGTAACATTTAATATCTGTACGAATGATGAGTCTAGTTAGTGAAGCACATTTATCACATAATATATTAATTATATTATAAGTAAGAGATAAATGTATAAATGATATTTATGATTTATTACAACATTCATAGAATATCATTTATTCTTTATAAAGTGAGTAATAAATTCATGTGGTCTAGGGATCCATTTCCAGGTAATTTGACATCTCGTAGTATATATGAGGAGAGAGTCTCTCGCATGATAAATATCTATTGTGAGATATTGAGATATTATATCTCCTCTCTCGCTCTCTAGAGGGATAATATATCAATCCATGTTAGAGGATCATGATCTCCCTTATGAATTATGAGAATGATTATGTAGAGATCATCAAGATGTCAAAGGTGTCTTCAGATATCTATCCTAGCACTCAGAATTTGAAGATTGATGATCCCGTAGATTTTTCAAAAACATATGGATGATCTATAGGAATTTAATTTTCTATTATTCGAGAAATGATCACCGATGATTAACATATGATGAATGCATGAATTCATATCTAACTACTTATTCATGGTTTAATTTTGTGGTCAAACTTCATAATATGTTATCGTATGGCAATAACTATGGCAGTTCTTTACTAGTGATGATATTTTTATATTGATATCCAATTAAAATTTTTAAATATCTTATCCATTATAATTTTCATGTGTTCTCCAATTTGTGTAATTTGTATCAAAAATATACTTGAGAAATTATAAGACATGAAAAATTAAATTTTCATAAAATTCAGAAGAGGGCATCGTTCTGGTCTCAATGCTACAGATGATGCTACAATCCAATATAGGATGACCAATCCTTGGCTATGTAAATGTTTTTATTGGGATTGTAATTATTCATGTGGGTATAATTTTCAATAACATATATTCATATAGCTTTCCCCGATCTTCGTTTGTTGAAATGAATTCTTGTGAACTATTTTGTGCGGCCAGAATGTTATTTCCATAATAGTATTTTCCTGTGAATCGTAATTCCATTTATTTTAGAATAATAAATTTTTATATTTAAAATAATATAAGATTTTGAAATATTGATGATAATTTTTATTAAAATGAACGGGGACCTGATTATCATTAATTAGACAAAAATATGGGGTCTGTGTGGAAAACAAAAAATAGGTTCTATGCAATTTTTTCTAAATTTATAGTTTAGGATACTATAAGAAAAGAATGAAAAATGTGAACCGCATGTTTCTTAATCACTCATGGCTGATCATTAGTGGATGCCAAAGCAGATCTGCATCTTCTGTAGTCCCCTGACCGAGCACCACCACACTTCAAGAAACACTTGCCTCCCTCCTCATCGCTGAGTGAGGACCCCCTGGCTTCCGCATAGATAGAGTTTCCTAACATAGCCCCTCAACCAGGCCTCCTCGACATAACTGGTGACCCATCACCCATGACCACCACACATGGTGTGAGGTAGAGAATGCTTGTCATTGTAGTGTGGAGTCCACCCTCAGTCGCGCCCATCACCTACCCAATGTGGCTCGATCGAGACTGCCACACCTCATAACATAGGTATCCTGACACCCTCGGATGAACTGTACTATCTTATTGAACATTCGATGCACCTCCCATGGTACAGGTCATTCCCATGTTGGTCTTTGTCCAACCGAAAGACAAAACATAGTACCATTCTATGTGAGGTACTTCCACATACCATTCATTATAGACTGGATTCGTCAAAAAATAGGTTGAGGTGGGTTAACTACATCCAGAATAAGTCTGGGGGGGCTATAATTCCTAGAATTCCCCTATATGGGTCTTCATGGCTCGAAATAGTCCTACACGGATTCATCCCGATCCATACAGGCCATAGGTGGATGTTAAGAGATCGAGAGTATTTTATATAATCAAAATTAATTTAATTAATTAATTTATCTTTTGTTTTAAATTTAATTATTAGAATATTAATTTTTTGTTTCATACTTTAATTTTAATTCCATAGGTTCACATTAATTTATTTTATGTATTAAATAAATAAATTATTTTATTTAATTTTTGGAATTAAAATTAAACTACTATTTGGATCAAACAATGCATTTTTCGGAACTAAAATTCAGAGTAAAATTTAATTTATTAAAAAATTTCTCATAAAAACTATTTATTGCATGTTTAATTTTTTTTATTATGGAATTATTTTTATATACAAGATTAATGTGTATTGAAAGATCATGAGGTATTGAACAACCAATACATCTATATTATTTTGTTGATTGATTTTTTGTTTATTATAATGCATATGTGTAATAATTATTCTAATAAATGACCAATTGTATGTTGTATTTGTGTAATTATATATATAAGGGCATGTTCACCCTGCTAAAGGTTTTTATCGTTATTCTGCATTTCAGAGTTTCTATCACCTACGTCTGGGTATTGTTGGGTAATGATGATGATGATAAGTGATGTACTTCACATCTAGATTTTGGAGACACAAAAAACATGATTTTGACGCATTTGATGATTGAGCACTGCAACTCAATTCTCTAGTGACACGACACAAGGAGTTAACCCTAGGTTCTACGTTGATCCATTATTCACTCAATGAATCGACCATTAGTATCTACTCATGATAACATATTATTCTTTAATTCATTGGGTTTATTATTTTATTAATGTGTAGTTTATATATATGATCACATATAATAGTAAGAAAGAATTCACAAATAAAATGAACATGTGGAATGATTTATATTTTTTATTTGTGGCCTGAAAAGTTAGGAGTGTAATCACATAGTACATGCTTATGATATATAAAATGATGTCATTTCATTATGTAATAATAAAACCCTCAACGTTATTTCGTGTCTCAAATTCCATTAATTGTTTTACTTTGAACAAAACCTAGTGTTTGAGGTGATCTATCGACCATAGTTTAGGGTACCTCCTACTACTAGAGAGTTCTTATAATAGTGATGGGTTTACATGAGTAATGTTGGAAGAAAAAGAGTTTCAGTAGATTGATTATTTAAACATCAGAGTAAATCATTTAGTATGTATTTTATATTGTTTTAGAATCTAACACTTCAATTAATTGATCAGAGAGTCATGAGTTAATATGGTTGGCAAGTCAAATGCCTCCCTTGAAATCATTGAGTAGTGGAATACCCATAGGTTATAGACAATGAAGGGAGGCTCAAGGATCCTTTCTAAAAGGATACTCAAGCGGGAGTGAATTCTGATTCTAGTATTGTTGGTTGCTATAGTTCGATAAAATATTGGGAGAGATTTAATTATTTAATCAATTAATCAATAATATCTTAATCGGTAATCTTGAAAAAAATATTAATATCCAAGTTATTATTTTTGTAGAAAATTGAATTTAATACTACATGACATACTATGATATTTATTACACAATTTAAATTTCCTATGTAACATGAGTTTCAAAATATTTGTACTATTTTTTGTGAAAAATACAATGATATAGTAAATTCCAGTTTCTAGAGTCCCCAATACCTATAAAGAAACTCATGAAGTGAGGAAATTTCAAAATTCTTATAGGACACTCATGTATTACATACATTATGGTTTCATTATTTTTCCATCAACGTTTGATGTTAGTTGTAGATACAGCATCAAGTCATAGATGATTTCACATGTTGTCTCATCTATGATAAACCATCTAGAGAAATAGAAGCATATATTTGAATAAATTATGATTACACTAGATATTTCTAAATTAAAGGGTAGATCATGATCTTTCAATATATCCTATTATAATATAATTTTTACCCATACTATCCAGTTATTTATGATTAAAAAATTTTAGAATCTAGAAAACACTTTGTGACCTTTTTGGTATAGTTTTCCAAGAAATAAGAACATCAAATAAAAAATATTCTTTTGTTGTTATGGAATAAAATTTAAATGAAAATGCAAAAATTAAAATTGAAGGAGTTAAACTAGAGTCACCTTTATAATGCCTTCAAATAAATAGGTATTAAATAGGGGGTTATTTTATTTGGATATCATGAAATAAATTTATGGAATTTTAAAAATAATTAACTAAATTGTAGAAGTAAGTATACACTTCTTCTTGGGATTTATTCATCACATGTGAGTAATGATCCTATTTTACATCATGGGTATTAAATACAACATAATTGTCACATATTTGTATCTATATACTATTATAATGTATATAAATGTTACTAGAAGTAAGGTTTGTTCTCCAAGCTGCTGAGAGAGGGTTGTTACTAAGTTAATGGTGATAAGAACACAACTTCTATATCGCCAATTTTAATGATCCTAGTAAAACCATTATTATGTATTACCAAAAAATTCATCTCATGTGTCCATTGGAAACTATGTGGAATTATTCTACTTTAGGATTCAATATTTTTTGTAGAATTTCACACTCAACCAATAGTTCAGTAATACATGAATCATTAGAAATACCAAATGAATATAGAAATGTAATACATATAAACATTGTTTTGGAACGATAATAAATTACCCACTAAAATTATCACTGAAAATAAAAGATATACCTAGTATAGTGTTTATACATTTTTGAGGTAAACACCTAATGTATTATCGAAATATATACATATTTAGTTTGGCCATGAAATCCATTTGAAATAAAGGTACATCACAAATAATATGAAATAATACTAGTTATAGATTGTGTTCTTTTACAAGGGTATGTTATTGTTAAGTATACTTTATAATATTTAATTATTTGTTTACAGAATGTTAAAGTGAAGTATGACATATGTATAGTTAGAAAATATAAGAATCTTTAGGCTGGCCTTTCAAAGAATATATTGACCCAGAATTCATCGATCAATATAATTTAGTCTGGAGTATTTCCAAAATTAACATTGCCTTATCCATATCAGGGATAAAATTATAATAAAGAGGATCAGTGATGAGTCTTACATATTAACATTGATAAAAAATGTGTAATTTTGAGTAATCACTAAAAACACATTTCCATATACAAATCAGATCCATGATTTTAGAAATGAGTATAAGTGTTGAGACTAATATAAATTATAGAAACTTCCATTAAGTTTCGAGAGATGGTTCCTAAATAAAGACATTATCCCAAAACCATATGCAGACACAAATGAAACATGGATATCATGTGAGTTTGTTATGATTGAAATCCATTATCATAAGAATATTTATTTAGATGAAAACAATTTGATAAGGATATAAAAACACTCATCAAGTAAAAAACATTCTGAATCTATTTTAATAATCTAAACATTTTCAAAGAATATTACATAAATACTTAAGATAGAAAAGATATATTCAATTATAAACTATTTTTATATTAAAAAATGGACATATATATAGGAGATTGTGGGAGAATGATTAACTTGGGTTTAGTTAATGTTGTAGATATACAAATATTTTACATAGTAATGAGTTTCATAATACGTGCTGGAAGAGAATGTTCCAAAGTCACGTACTTTGTAGGAAGGATAAAACAATGGTTATTTTTTTATATTCACCATAGCTGGTGATGTACCATTCATTGAGAATAATAATTCCTACAAGTATGCAGTATATGGAAATTAGATAAAATTGAAATGATCAATTAAATTTAAATTATGGATTCCTTGTATCCAGTTATAAGGGGTTTATTATTTAAAATATTATGGTGGTTATTAAAATGATACTATGCATGGATGGTAAATGTGTGGTACTATTAAGTCACGATTGGATATACCAAGTCATTATGCCTAAATACATTATAATTTTACTTAGAATAACTAATTTCTATGATAATATTATTGTGCATTAGATTTAAAAAACTAGTAATCTTGGAAGGAATCTGTACGACGTGACTAGAAATGGATTTTGATATCATGGAATTGCAATAATGGGTACAAGTTACAAAAATCCATTTTAGCATTGAAGTATACAATTAGATCATAAAATATTCAAATTGAAGAATTTTTTACATGTGTCAATCAAATGATAGTTTTAGGTCTATTGTTTTTTATGTAAAATACGTTTAGTAACATATGAAAAACAACAATTGGTATTACAGTTAGCTAATTCTAGAATTAATGTAATCCTATAATGATAGGCTTAATGTAGCAACCAATGTTCTAGGGAAGGAGATCTATATGGATATATCTAATGATTTATTAGACCTATTCAATCATATATAAATTGAATATTTATTAAAAATTACATGTTTGAACAATTTGAGAGGTAATTGTATCAAGTGTCATAAGGAATTAATCTCTCTAATAAAACATGCATTGGTATATGAGTAGATTAAAATGGTGAGTTGGATAAAATATTCTTTTTTGGTGGATCAATCATATATTCCATAATATGTACAAGATATTATATTTCCATAATATACCATATAATATAAACATATCAGTAATATCTATGAGAAGTAGTATAGAAGAAGTTAGAACTACTCAATTGTACTGGAGAAGTTCAAAGAATAAGTACTAAGTACGTGGAGAGGAAAGAATACTAGTATTGAGGATAAAAAACTATTCTTTTGTGGATAGATATAAACTTATATCATAGTAAGGATATGTTAATGAGTGATATGAGCTCATACATTGAAGTGGTATCCACATCTATAAATACCTAGTGTGTTGTGGCTTCAAAGGAAGCTATGATGTAGATTTAAATATGTGGTCATTTTTTCTAGTTCTTGGAATCACACCTAGTAAGTAATATATTATCATAATATAGATTATAATACTCTTAATATCAAATATTTCATGTAATTATAGTTTAGAAAAGGTAATATAATCAGGGATTACATCTCTTGAGGAGTTTTAAATAGGGAGATGAGGTCGTGCATATCAAAATATTCATGCAGCAAAGACATAAAAGATACCACATCTAATGTCGTGACTTTGTAGAAACACAATTTTAATCATTTTAGAGGTAATAATTATGGTTAGAAAGATGGATGTTGAGTATGTTGGATTATTTTAATAGTGGGTTCCCTCTACCCAAATAAATATTACTTTATAATTATCATTTTATGTATATAGAGAGACATTCTTATTCTAAACTATCAATTATTGTGTATAAATTTTTGAGTCTATTATTTAAATGGTAATGTCCATAGATTAATTATCGCATAAAAATGTAAATGAAAAACCTAGTCTATAGTGAGAACCTCAAGATACAATGACATTAATCATAAACATATGTCCTATGGTCTAGATACATCATACTAACTAGACAAATATGATTTATGACTATTAGGTGATAGGGGATCATAGTATTGATACTTATTCTCATGAAGTTCACACTTGGTGATATATAATTTGTGAGATCGTGTGTACCTACCCACTAATTGGAACACCACATGTTTTGGATGACATTGTATGTTCTTATCTACATACATGTGTATTGGTCGCCTGACACGAGATCATTCTCAATGTGTTCCATTTGATTAAATACTTTGATGCAAGGAAAAAATCTATGATAATGAAATCATGGAGAGGTATCATTTTTTGGGTGCGTTATTAGTGGCATGAAATTGATTTATTAGTTAAGATAGAATTTTTCACTTTTGATTTGAATAAGTTATGTCACTCACCAAGTTGATCAGGATGGTGGTACCTTCATAATTCTCTGTCTATGATAGTCCAGGGTAAATTAGAATCATTTGATCATAAAATAAAAAATCAATAATGAATGATGACACAAGTGTGCATCCTTCTTTATGATATATCTAAAGGATAAGTGATTATATTACATAATTCATGTTTTTCGGTTGGTTGTTAATCCTATGACTATTCCTTATCTCTTTATGGGCCTTGACGGTTTTCTAGACTTCACACTTAGAATATTAATGATATTCACTACTATTGAGATAAGGTCATAAAAGGTCACATACAATAGTATATTCATTAATTTGGCTTATATTGGTAAATAGTTATATTATATATGGTGAGAGCCTCCACTAGGGTCCCAGATACGACTGATGATACACGATCTCTAAGAAATAAATAAATTCATATTATTAATATTTAGAATAATTATTTTGGAATTTACTTATAAAAATTATTTTCAAGTAATAAGGTAAATAAATGAATAATTTTATTTGACTAAATATTACTTCAATATTAATGGTTCATTTAATATTTAGGGGAATGATGAGTCGATTTAGTGACTCAAATTAATCAGGTAATATATTTATTGTATTATTAGTATGTTATATATATATAAATTCTATCTACAATTCAGTATATTATTTATAATATATCATTTATAATTTATATAGTGAATAATAATTTTTCAGGTTTTAGGGATCCATTTCCCTGAAATTTAACAACTCGCTATATATAGGAGAAGAGAGGCTCTCACAAGATATATATTCATTGTGAAATCTTGATATCCTCTCTCTTTTCTCTCACTTATGAAAGAGAGACGCACTCATTATAGGTGATTGGATAAAGGTCTCCCACACTCATTTCAAGGTGTCAAAGGTGTCATCGGATCTCTACATTAGTATCCATAATACGAAGATCGATTCTCCCACATATTTTTTTAGCACATGTGTACGACCTGGAGTAATTTGAATTCAAATTGTTCAAGAAAAGATCTCCATCGATGAACTGATGATGAATGTGTGAATTCATATTTATCCATGTATTTGTGGTTAAAATTTTTTTATAAACGTTTTCGTGAGTGGTCCCCGGCTTAAACTAGATCATTATTTCACTAGTGATGATATTGTTACATCAATTATCAATAATGAATTTGAAATATCAATCCCACTAACACCCACTATGTATTCCAATACCAATATTAAGATGATATTACCAATTGATAATACTACCTATAATTTGTTGAAAAATACTTTAAATAAAACTTATAATAATCCTACTAAACTATTGGGGTCCCAAATGTATTCAATGTATTGATCTCCATGGTTTTGAATGTCTCATCAGATTTCTACATTATCATCAAAAATTCGATGATCGATTCTCCCACATATTTTTGATGCACAAGTGTGTGATTTGGAGGAATTTTACATTGTATTATTCGATAAAATATCACCATCAATGAATAGATGAAGAACGAGTGACTTCAAATAGAACCATGTATTTATACATTAATTTTGTGGATAATATTATTCATGAGTTGTCCTCGAGCATAAACTGGGGCAATGATTCACTAGTGATGACATTGTTACATCGATTAAAAGGAAATAATTTTAAATCTCTATCCCATTTAATTTTAATATGCACCCAGATGGCTTCAATAATATGATATTCCCAACTGATAATCCCCATTATGATTTATAGAACAAGACATTCAAAAAGATTATTTATAATCCAACAAAAATATTGAGGACCCCAAGGTATTCAATTTGTAATGAATTTTTTTTAATCCCTATCATGTATTTAATATCATTAAAATAAGTAGTATTACAAGAATTATTAATAGAATCATTGTTCTTAGTATTTCATACCCATTTCTCACTCCATTTCTCATACTAATCTATGATATTTTTCATTCCCTTATCTAGTTATACTATTAATAATGAAAATGAAGCATGTTACAAGCAATAAATAAGTGAGAGATACCATGGTCACTGTACTATCCTTTAATGTGGATGATTAAACCTGAATCAATTTTATTTTCCATATTTCTACAAACAATTTCGTTGGTAAGGGAAAATAAGGAAAGAGAGATAGGATCTCTCTATCACATCCCTCTTGTATATTTCAAGAAGCCTGATCATTTTCTATCCATAGAGATTGAGAACCATGGAGAGGAGAATGAATATTAAAAAATATAATAGATCTACTCTAAATGTTCATGACTAAATACTATTTATATTATAAAAATCAATGAAATAGTATTATTGGATTATTTAACTTCATCCTTGACCATGATTCTAGAGACAACAACCATTCTATTAATTTCATGAACCATTTCTTGAACTGGTGGAATATATCATTGAATGTTCGTGTTATTTACAAAGACTTATTAATCTTTTGAATAAAACTATAGTAAGATAATAGTTGTTGGGTCATTAAGGATTTTTTTGAGAATATAGTAAGAAATATTTTATAAAAAAATTGGGATAAATTGGTCAAAAGAGGTGGGGTGCTTCACCATCTGAATAAAGAAGAGATTAATGGAAAGAAATATCTAGACAAGTGGATACCATTAAATTATAAAATTATTAATTTATTTAGATCATTCTATGTAATACACCTTACATTTATATAGAAAAAAAAATTAATACCTATCCGGGTCAGGGGAATAATCTAATATTATGTTCTTTATATCTTGAGAAATATCAGTAGTTTCTTGATGGGTTTTTAGATGAGAAATCAAAAATCATGTAATAATTGTTGTACCCCACACTCTTTGATTTTCATGATCACAATCACTTTCATATATGTTTAACATTGTGTTTTAAGTGTTTGTGTTGATAGGCATTTGATTGCCAAGAAGTTGACCAAGGAAGAGGCAGAAATGGACTGAAATTCAGTCCACCGGCCGACCGGTGGCTTCACCACCGGCCAGCCGGTGGCATCCAGACCAAACAGTGGAAGCTACTGCCTTCCCACCGGTCGACCGGTGGCTCTGCCACCGGTCGACCTGTGGCATCCAGCCCAAATAGTGCAATCTACTGTCTTTCCACCGGCCAGCCGGTGGCTCCTCCACCGGTCGACCGGTGGCACCCAGATGAATAGTGAGACCTACTGTCTCACCACCGGCCATCCGGTGGCTCCTCCACCGGTCGACCGGTGGAGCCTGGACCAGAATTCTCTCCACATTCCAAGGCACCGGCCAGCCGGTGGCCCTGCACCGGCCAGCCGGTGGCCCAGTCAAACTAGCCGTTGGAGCTTTGACCAGGCTGCTCCACTTGCCTCCCAACGGCTCCGAAAGCCTTCCCAACGGCTCCGAAGGCCTCCAACGGCCATATGAGGGTTCCCCCTCTATAAATGAAGGACCTTGAAGCCCCGGAACAATTTCCGGACCATAATTAAGCATTGTGAAGCCAACGAACACAATTCTCCTCATTTGGCAAACCTCCGGCGGATTGCTCCAAGGGAACCACCACTGCTCCAATCCAATTCCACATCCAAGGAGCACCACCATAGAAGCTTGGGAGTGCACGTCTTCAACTCCATTCAACCTTTGGCGCCCAAGGCTTCTCAACAATACGGTTTTTATTGTTTCATTTATTTTGAGCTTTAAATTTGGGTTTGTGCCTACAAACCCCAAACCCTTTTCTCATCCCCCTTTCTTTTGGGTTTCACACCACCACTAAGGTGTGAAGAGGTTCACAAGCTTTTCCTTTAAAAAGCTTGAGAAAAAGGTGAGCTATCCTTCAGCTGTAAGAAGGATAGTGGGTTCTTGCTAAACCATCAAAAGCAAGTGGGTTCTTGCTAAACCACAAAAGCAAGCTGTAATAGGTTCTAGTGCTACCTCAAAGCCTAGTGGGTTTCTTGCTAAAACCATTGAAAAGCAAGCGGTAGGAATCTCTCAACGGTTGAGTTGGGAGCGGAGACGTAGGCCGGGTGTTAGGCCGAACTCCGTTAACAATTTCTTGTGTCTTGCCTCTTTACTTTCCGCTGCATTCTTACTTTGATTTTTAATTTGTTAATCAATTTTTTAAAAGGCAATTCACCCCCCCTCTTGCCATCTTCCTTGCTTCTTCCGACCTAACAATTGGTATCAGAGGGAACTTTGAATAATTCCCTAACCGGTTTCAAATTAAAGATCCTACTTTTTTTTTGATGGCTTCTACCGCTTCTTCCTCTCAATCCCCCGAAGGACATTCTTTGGATCGTGCTCCATTCTTTGATGGAGCCGATTATACTTTTTGGAAAACCCGCATGACTACCTTTCTTAGGAGTATAGGATATCCCATTTACAAAATTGTCATGCAAGGTTACACTTTGTCTACTCCCGACGAATCCAAATGGACCCAAGCCGACATTAGAAATTTTGAGCTTGATGGCAAAGCCATGAATGCTCTTCATTGCGGCCTAGACCGAAATGAATTCAATCGAGTGTCTACTTGCACCTCCTCACATGAAATTTGGAAACTTTTAGAAGTAACTCATGAGGGTACTAACAAAGTCAAAGACACTCGGTTGGACATGTTTCGTCAAGATTTTGAGTCTTTTTCTATGCACCCAAATGAATCTATTTCTGATATGTTTACTCGCTTTACTGACGTGTGCAATGGAAGGAAATCTCTTGGTGATGATGTTTCAGCCGAGACGATGGTCAAGAAGATTCTATGGGTCCTTCCGAGCTCATGGGCACCAAAGGTGACGGCGATCCAAGAAGCTAAGGACGTCAAAAATATGCCGGTCGAGGAGCTCATCGGATCCCTAATGACCTACGAGATCACGATGAGGAGGCAAGCTCAAAAGGAGGGCACACCAATCAAGACACCAAAGAACATTGCCCTCAAGGTACAAAAAGAAGTAAGCTCCTCCTCATCATCCTCATCTTCCTCATCTCCTTCATCTTCAAGCGGCGATTCCGAAATGGAGAATCTAGCCCGCCAAATGCAAAAATTCATGAAGAAGCACAAGAAGAAAAAATCTCGCAAGGCGCGAAGGCAAGAACCCACCGCAAGATCCCAGCCCAAGGTAAAATGCTACGGGTGCGGCGAAAAGGGCCATTACAAGCCCGATTGCCCACTCAACAAAAAACGGGCCTCAAAAAAGGAAAAAGGAAAGAAGAAGGTCCTCAAGGCCACATGGAGTGACACCTCCTCTTCATCATCCTCCTCCTCTTCCTCGAGCGACCAAGGTACAAAATGCCTAATGGCATTTCACGAGGTAACATCTTACGATTCCTCTTCCTCATGTTCTTCAAATTCAAATTCTTTAAATCATTTATCTTATGAAGAACTCTCATTTTCTAGAGACCAATTAGAAAAAGGTTTTCATGAATTATCTTCAAAATTTGTTTCTTTAAAAAAGTCTTTCAAAAACCACTCCCCGGTGATTCATTATTTTTATTTAGGGGGAGAACTTTCTCATTTTTGATTCAAAATTTCAAAATTCAAAAATTACATTTGGTTTCAAATTTCAATTTTTAATTCTTTTTCAATTCAATTTAGAATTTTCAATTTTCAATTGGTTTCCAACAGTTGGTATCGAATTTGTTTTTGTTTCAAAACTTTCAATTCAAACTGTTATTCAAATTTTCATTTCAATTTCAAAAATCTCAATTGATTTTCAAATCTCAAATCTTGTGTTTAAAATCTTGATTTTCAATTTATTCCCTCAATCAAGTTATATGCCCCACTCTATTTTGATAATCACAAAGGGGGAGAAATCTCTTGATTGATTGGGGGAGAATCTTTTCTCTCATGCTTAGTATTTATTTTCAATTTATCATTTAAGCATGCCTTTCATTTAAGTTTTTACATTGCTTAGATAAGTGATTGTGATCATCAAAATAGGGGGAGATTGTTGTACCCCACACTCTTTGATTTTCATGATCACAATCACTTTCATATATGTTTAACATTGTGTTTTAAGTGTTTGTGTTGATAGGCATTTGATTGCCAAGAAGTTGACCAAGGAAGAGGCAGAAATGGACTGAAATTCAGTCCACCGGCCGACCGGTGGCTTCACCACCGGCCAGCCGGTGGCATCCAGACCAAACAGTGGAAGCTACTGCCTTCCCACCGGTCGACCGGTGGCTCTGCCACCGGTCGACCTGTGGCATCCAGCCCAAATAGTGCAATCTACTGTCTTTCCACCGGCCAGCCGGTGGCTCCTCCACCGGTCGACCGGTGGCACCCAGATGAATAGTGAGACCTACTGTCTCACCACCGGCCATCCGGTGGCTCCTCCACCGGTCGACCGGTGGAGCCTGGACCAGAATTCTCTCCACATTCCAAGGCACCGGCCAGCCGGTGGCCCTGCACCGGCCAGCCGGTGGCCCTGCACCGGCCAGCCGGTGGCCCAGTCAAACTAGCCGTTGGAGCTTTGACCAGGCTGCTCCACTTGCCTCCCAACGGCTCCGAAAGCCTTCCCAACGGCTCCGAAGGCCTCCAAAGGCCATATGAGGGTTCCCCCTCTATAAATGAAGGACCTTGAAGCCCCGGAACAATTGCCGGACCATAATTAAGCATTGTGAAGCCAACGAACACAATTCTCCTCATTTGGCAAACCTCCGACGGATTGCTCCAAGGGAACCACCACTGCTCCAATCCAATTCCACATCCAAGGAGCACCACCATAGAAGCTTGGGAGTGCACGTCTTCAACTCCATTCAACCTTTGGCGCCCAAGGCTTCTCAACAATACGGTTTTTATTGTTTCATTTATTTTGAGCTTTAAATTTGGGTTTGTGCCTACAAACCCCAAACCCTTTTCTCATCCCCCTTTCTTTTGGGTTTCACACCACCACTAAGGTGTGAAGAGGTTCACAAGCTTTTCCTTTAAAAAGCTTGAGAAAAAGGTGAGCTATCCTTCACCTGTAAGAAGGATAGTGGGTTCTTGCTAAACCATCAAAAGCAAGTGGGTTCTTGCTAAACCACAAAAGCAAGCTGTAATAGGTTCTAGTGCTACCTCAAAGCCTAGTGGGTTTCTTGCTAAAACCATTGAAAAGCAAGCGGTAGGAATCTCTCAACGGTTGAGTTGGGAGCGGAGACGTAGGCCGGGTGTTAGGCCGAACTCCGTTAACAATTTCTTGTGTCTTGCCTCTTTACTTTCCGCTGCATTCTTACTTTGATTTTTAATTTGTTAATCAATTTTTTAAAAGGCAATTCACCCCCCCCTCTTGCCATCTTCCTTGCTTCTTCCGACCTAACAATAATGGTTTTATATTACAAAATTAAATCATGTTAGTGTCATATCAAGGATAGAATCCATATTTGGTTGAACCAAAATATGAAATTATATCTTCTTAGGGGTAAGCTACATTAGGACCATGGACATTAATATTATTGATTATGGATCCATCCTACATTTTCTGATCCATAATTCCATTGAGTTTTTTTCTTTGATGCCTGCATGGATGTTGGAATAGTTCCTCGCACTTTCATTGAGTTTATAAACTCATTATATATCATGTTCATTCCTTTCAGGTTCTATTAATCTATAGTGGTGATAAAAACAACACCAATCCAGTTTTATTTCATTATTTCATCCAGAGAAGTAATATCATTTTCAAACTCATTGATTAGAAGAATATTATTTTCAAGGAGTTAAGAATACCCATTAAAAGAACCTTAATTATTTAGTCATTAACTCCTTGATTTTATAAGGTTTCCATTTATTTTTTCATCCCATTACTGTTTTAACACCATATAAAAATCCACTCTTTGAATCATTCTCTTGATCAGGTATAACATCAAAGGATATCTACCACCCCATCTAATAGATGGAATGAATATATGGTAGTCTGAAAAGGATCTATAAACATAGGTGAAAGACAAAATCCATTGGAGGTTGGATAAGAAAATATTAAGGTAGTACTGAATCCTATTTTAAAAATGATATTTTTTCACCATGTATATTTATCTGTTGATAATTCCATGAATAAAGGTCAATTAAATGATAATAAGTTATTAATAATGAACTTGGAAATACTAAATTAGAAACACAACCCTTTTTCTATGAGTTTTATATGCTGTTGTGGAATTCAATTCCTATGGTACAATATTGAGATCATGAGTTGGAGGTATATTAATCAACCCATAGCACATCTTGATCCATGGATTTAATTAATGAAGAAACATTGGATAAATAAATAGATTGAATGAAAGGATATAACATAACATTAGTGTATTGGGACAAGTAACTATTTAAATATCTAACTTCATTTTTTTTTCTTAAACATCCAGATATACTTTATTATTGTCATTTAATACAGGATGTTCCTAATATGAAGTCTGAATGTGATGCTTATGATGAAACTATAATTTTTCATTGACTTCATAATGGACTGAACTGAGTGGTTAGATTCCTTATCATATTTATAAATGTTTTCACATTTCATAGGGGACCCTTTTACCATTACATTCAAAATTAAAATGGATATCATAATAAAGAGGGATTATAAGCCTTGAATACCATTCAAATCGATATTTATGGAGATGATAGCATATTTTGTGAGAGAGATTTGGCATCTATTCTTGTTTTATACCCACAATATTCTTTATGGGGGAGATTGATGATCTCTTAGGACCCATTCTATTGGGGGAGGGATAGGCCTTAAATTCTTGATGAAACCTATATATGGATTTATGGTATTTGAAAGAGGAGATCTAGGGGAAATCAAAGGTAGTTACAAAAAAGTGCATTAAGGAAGGTAATATGAAATATCTTGGAAAGATTTATAGAGATATATAAAGAGGTTGACTGAGTAACAACATTATAAGAACGAATCATGTGGGTATACATGGGAGAAATAATTCTTAATGATAATTTCATAAATCTACAATCACTAACATCAGAAACTAGTGCAATAATAATAAGAGGAACTAGAAAGTCCCCATTATGAGGGTTAGGATAAATTGTGTCAATATGAGAAGAATAAACCCAGGCTAAATATTTAATAGCGTTATCAACCCCATAAACCAAATAAAAAACTTAGACCTTTCACAAAGATACTAGATATTGCCCATAATATATGAATTGGATGAATGTGTTTTAATATTCAATCCCCCCATGAACTGAGGATTTCACCTTAAAAATCATAAAATTTATGGACTCATGAGGGATGATATGATCGTTTATATAAGGCATTAAAGGAAAATGTATTAGAGATTGAGTGGATTATGGGACCTTAAGCGGATGAAAAGGTTAAGGAATAGGGATCCACCTTTAATAGGGGAAATATAATGGCCTTAGATACAAAATCTTAGTAAATATATCAAATTTGAGATGAATAAATGCTGTTTAAAAAAGAATATTTCATATCAAAATTGAACCATGATTAATTGAGGTAGAGGATGAGAGAGAACCATAACAATTAAATTCCATTATTCTAGGGTATTATGAATCCTCAATGTGGTGTTATCTTCCCATTGGAAAAAAACCAAAGGAAATTCCAATAGCCTTAAGAAAAAAAAGGATATAAAGTTAGAGATATATCCCATTTAGAATAATACATATATATTTGATAAATGAGTCAAAAAATTGATTGAAATCCTTATAAAAAATAAACAAATAATATTAAATATATTAGGACCTACACTCCCTTGGATAGACTAGCCCAAAATCATCACGTGATAAGTGATGGACACAAAAAGAGAAACAATTGATCATCAAAAATGATATTGGGGGAAATAGGTTCCACTAGTTGATGAAGTGTTAAAATAGTAAAAGGGATGGATGGGATACTTAAAATTTGGAAATAATATACCATGAATTTTAATCAAAGATATAAAAACACTTCATTAGAAAAAGAGAATTCTAGATGTCTATTTATGATATTAGGTGTAACGATCAAGGATTATATATACTTCAAAGTACATATTTTGTATTATAACATGATTCACTCACTAAACCCAATGAAAAGAACCAAAAAAATACTTAGATGAAATAATTAATAAAGCTTTATTAAACCCTAATATGGTAAACCATTGAAATTTATATCCACTAGAACATATACAATTAATATGATTTAATATTGAAATAGTTAGTTCCAATAAAAATTATTTTATAATTATTATACATTCTATTTTAATTTTTTTTTAGAATTTACATTTTATTAATTGAAATTATTTTTTAAACTCCTCATAAAAAATTACCTTATGATGTATATTTAAAATTTTTTAATGTAATTTGGTTTTATTGAAATATATTAATTTTTCGAATACCTTCACATTTATATTGATTTAGAGTCTCTAAAAGATTTTGATATTAAAATATATAATATTATTTGTTATTTGTTATTTTAAATACTATTTTGAATTTATAAACTATTGATCAATATTTTAAAAACATATATATAATTTTAATGAAACAATTCAAATATTTTACTATTTAATTTTGACACGATGGAATGAAATATTTTATTAATTTTATTGTTAAATAAATAAAATTTGAATGATAATAAATATTTTAAATTAATTTAAATTTATTTGATTTAAAATTTTATCCTATTTATATAACTTTTTCCTTAAAAATTATCTATTTCCAAAAAAATTATTTAACATGTTACACATGCTAATGATAAGATTAATTTCCTTAATCTTATAAATAAATATGGTATAATTCTTATTACTTTTTAGAGAATAATCTCAATAATATTTAATATGGAACATTTCATTTTTAGGAATAAAATTTTCATTATTATCATTAATTCTCAAAATCATAATAATGATGAAAAAGTTATTAAAAAAATTATTTGTTTCATTAATATCAATGAATTTATATGAAATAAATAAATTGAAAAACCTTAAATATTAGATATAATATAATTTAATAACTCATAAATAGTGGTATTAATTATCATGTAATTTTTAATTAATATTAAATAATATTAATAATCTATAATGGTCAAAATGTCATTTTTCTACCAAAACAACTTTTCCATACATTGTATGATTATATTTAAAAGAAAATTTAAACATATTAAGAATTTATATTGGATTAAATAGATGTAAAATTTAGTTCTATCATCAAATTTCTGTCACATGGTATATTCTCTCTCTTTGATGTCTTACAATGCATGCAAGACCGGGTTTGAATGAAAACATGATACTATATTAAAATATTATTATTTAAAGATTAATATTATAACAATTGCATTTAGTTGTAAGGTGTTAACAATAGAAAATAAATTCATACATTAAATTTTTTTACATAGGAATAAAATAAATTTTATGGTTATTAATTGATTATTAATAAAATGAGACCTATTTGAATGAATTGTTTTTTTGGAAAACTATAATTTTTTTCTTAAAGGCGGTCTAGTTGTGTTTCTATAAAATAATTCAACAATTATTTTTAATAATTTTAGATAATTTATTTGAAAATATAAAATAATTTTTTTAAATATATATGTCAAAATTATCATTGGTTGAATTTTTTATAATTTTCTGAAAATATTAATTTTTTTATGAATAATGAAAATTATTGATTTTTACTGAAAACTACCTCTTAATTAAAATTATTTAAATAGTTAAATAATAATTAAATTGTTATTGAAAAAATTAGTTAATTTAGATTATAATGTAACTAATCTGGGTCATTGTAATAAATTTTATATTTAAATTTTGATATCAATACATTCTATATTTATGATACTTTTTTCTTTCGAAAATTTCTCTTTTATCACATATATGGTTTTATTTTAATTCTAAGACTTCAAATTTTGAGAGTTAAATTTTGGAAAATGTATTCTATCTTAATAATCCTTATAATTTATATTTTATAATATTTTCAACTTAATTTATTAGCACAAAGAATAGCGAGAAAAGATAAAATTATTTCCCCCGGTTTAGGTAAAAAGTAGTTTACAAGGGGTTAAATTAGAATATAAGGTTCAAAAATAAACTAACACATTTACACCACCCTTTTTGTGGCTATATTACGACCATATAACCTTTAAGGTTTTATAATTTCCCATTTTATAGGCTTTTGGAATGATAAAAACATCCCTAACACTTTATCTTTTCAAAAATTCCATTTGTATAATCTCACCCACTTATAAAAGGTCACCCACTCCCCTACCTCTCCAAAAATCCAAAAACCTTTTTATTGACCAATACTATAGTGACCCCAATTTTATTACGTGATTATTACATCATTTTAATGATAAAAAACTTAAAAGAGATCCACAAAAAAGATCCAAAGGATTATTGTCTTAGGAAAATAATGAAATTACCTAAAATTTACAAAATAAAACAAAAAAAATTAGTCAATTCATTATTATCTAGCCTTTTATTGTTCCTTGTGTTCCCAGTAGTACAAATAATCACATGAGTATATACATCAAAAAAATGGTGATATAAAAGACCATTAAAATGGTAAATAAGAGATATGAAACTTGAGTGAGAACAATAATGATCCTTATAATATATATAAAGGATCATAATCATAATCATTAGTGGAAAAATTATAAAAAATTAATGGAAAGTGGAATTTCATAAAAATTAACCACAATGTCTTAGTGGATAAATACCACACATAGTTGTGAACAAAGATTGCATCATGTTTTAACATATATCACATTATCTAAATAGATTAATCACTTTAACCAATAATTTAGAGCAATATATAATTTTTATCTCACTAATCACATCATAACATTTTCATGTGATATATAATTATGGGCACCCACATTAGATCATAACATTTATAGTATCATGCATTCTATATAGAACATATATCAACATTATAAATAAAATAACCCATATAAAAGAATTGGTTAAATTTCAAAAATCATATGTTCATAAACTTTTAGGACACCAAATGATAGAGGGAATAACATACTTGGAATTATATTCCTCAATCTTATGTGAATAAGAAAAAATGCCACAAGGAGTAAAAGATTCATTTTTATGAAGATGTGTTCTTTTGGAAATATCTTTACATTTCTCATATAACAATATTTTAAACATTTATTTCCAAAAAAATGTTAATGTTAATGAGAGGATATTTAAGGAACCATAATAGAACATCCATACTGAAAGTGGAGTGAATAATTGAAATCTAAAAGGAAGAGAGTTAGTTTCGAGAATCGCCTCACCATTTTCTTGGATTTTTTATTCACTTTAATATATTTCACAATACAATTAAATTTATTTATTTAAAAATATTGATCCTTTTATACTTGAATTTTATTTATTTTAGTTTTATTAATTTAATTTATGGTCTTTTGGATGAGTTATAGAGTTTAATTTCATTGTTTGAAAGTGTTTTTTTTCTTGGATTTCATGATCAGTTCGCTTGTATATGAGTGTAGAAGTTCATGTAAAATTGGAATTTTTGTCTAGAATTGATATTATATGTTATTAATTTAAATTAAAAATATTAAATTATCATATAAGGCATTTGGACATATGTAATTATGATGAATCATTAGATAAATAGTTAATTATAACCATTTAGGTTAATTTTGGTGGTTATTGATCTGAACAACCTCTTTTTGTTTTATAATTTTGTATTATTTATATATATTAGGTCATGAATATAAAAGGTGTTTTAAAATACAGTTTAAAATATTTTTAAACAATTATAATGGGTTTTCACTATCCTTGATGGCGGTGATGGAAAATGAAAACTTGTCGTCCTTGAAGTCGATAAAACAATGCCTCAAAGATGACATTTCCATTTTAAAAATAAAATGGATATGATAAGGGGTTTGATAATTAATAATTACATTATCATATTAAAATTAAATAATATGTATGTTACTAAAGTTATCATACCATTTGGTGAGGAGTGGCGAGGATAGAATTAGAAAATTACAGAATATGAAAAGAAACTAAAATAAAGGAAAGAGAATATTACCTCATGAATCCATCTCCTTGAGAAAATCCTTAAGTAAAAGTGTGTGTTATTTCAAAGAGACTGTGAGCACCTAGATATTTGGGATGGGATTGAGAAGATTAATGGGAATAATTTTTAGAAGGCACAAATCAGGGATGTTTTAAAGAGAATAATTGTTGAGAAGTGGTATTTCTAATGGAGGAGAGAGGCGTTTTCTCATTATTTTATTCATTAGTTTATTATTTTCTCTCATAACCAAAAATTGTTTAATAATTATGACAAAATATGTTAAAATAATGAATAATCGTTAGATATTATAGGATTACATTTTCCATACATCATCTATGACTAAATAATTCTTATATTTATCTTTTATCGCAAATTATCATATTTTACTATTCAATTAATATTCATTTATTTTAGAAAAATCACAAAAATTATCATCAACTATATTTCAAAATTTAAATTTAAAAATGAAATCCATTTTATGAAAATAATTTTCTACATATGACAAATTAAATTTGTAATTAAAATCATCATTTAATTGGGAAATACCGATTTAAAAAAAATTGATTTTATATGACTTTGAAAAATTAATCTAGGTATCAGAATTTTATATATATAATCATAAGAAAAAAATATTAATTTATGAATAAGTTTTATAAAAATATATTTCATTTTAATTTATTAAATCATTTTTATAATTTTAATTAAATATCTATGACTTACAAATACATCAACACTTAATTGAATCATAGATGTCAATAAGATATAATCAATAATAATACTTCATGCTGCCTCTCCACTTCTCTGATGTATACCTGTGAAAGTAGATCTAGTGACATTCCCTATGAAATTTTTATATAGTGATATATCTTTGTAAGAAGATCCATAATATCCCATATAGCATAGCTTCCTCTGGATTTTTTTAGAAGCCTAGTGGAAAAGTCCATGGTGATGTTTTCCCATTTCCATGTATGTATGGGTAATGGTTGCATAAAACCCTTAGAATTTTGGATTTCAACATTCACTTTATGATATACCTGACACATTGATGTTCAATCAGCAACCTCCTTCTTCATATTATCCCACAAAGAGTTGTCTTAAAGATCTCGACAAATATTTCTACTCCCTGGGTGAAAATATAAGGTTGAGTTATGTGTTCTATTAAAAAGATAATTCATAGTTTCTAGATTGGTTGGAACATATAATCATGATCCAAATATTGCAACTTCATCCTCATCAATTTTAAACAGTGAGGATTTGGACTTTCTCATAGCTTACACCATCTTCTGAATTTCCATTTCATTTCTTTTAGCATCATTTAATTTATCTATGAGCGATTTTGAATAATCATTTGATAAATTATTGAAGATGTTCCTTAATTAATTATTTCCATTTACATTATATTGTAATCTATGAAGATTAGATCCTTCACAATTCTCACCATTTATAATTTCGAAGGAACCTTTCAACTTAGAGCATCTGCCACATTATTTCCCTTACCAGGATGGTAGTGGATGGAGCAGTAATAATCCATAATGATATAAAAAAAATCTACATTAGAACATATTAAGCTCCTTCTAGGTTTATATATATTTGAGACTCTTATGATCGTTATATATCTCACAGTTGTCTCTATAGATATAATACCACCTTATTTTCAATGCAAATGTCACAGTTTCCAACTCCTGATAATGAAGGGGATTATTTTGCACATTAATTTTCCACTTCCTTAAGCTATAGGATATCAATTCATCCTTTCTATAAATAAACTTCATAACACCTTCTTTGAAGCATTGTTGTACACCACAAAGAGTTCCCCACTTGTTGGAAGTGTGAATAATGGTGCAGTGATAAGCCTATTTTTAACAATTTGAAGTAGTCTTTACATTTACTAGCCTAGGGAAACATTTATTCTTTCTGATTCATAATGGTTAGTGTGTTTCAATATCATAATAAATTCATAAACAATTAATGGTAATACCCATCTATACTTAGGAAACTATGGATATCCTTCACAGACGTTTTCCAAGGACACTCTTTGATTGTATTTGTCTTGGAAGTATCCATAGATATACCTTTTTAGTCCATAACATGACCTAGAAATGATACATCCTCCATCCTTAACTCGGTTTTATTGTAATTTTCATAAATATTATCCATTCTCAATTACTTTAGCACAATAGTCAAATACTCCTCATGTTCCACCTTGATCATGAAGTAAATTAGAATATCATCCATAAAAACTACAAAACAATTTTAAAGGAAATATTTGAAGACTATATACATTAAGTCCATGAATATTACTAGATAATTAGTGAGTCCAAAGTGTATGACCATGAAATAATAGTTTCCAATCCTCATTCAAAAGGTACTTTTAGTAATATCTTCCTTCCTGAACATTAATTAGTGATATCCCGACGAAAGGTCCACCTTAGAGATATAATTGGAATCATTTAGTAATTTAATCAAACCATCTATCCGTGGAATGGGATTATTGTTCTTTATCTTCTTTTTATTGAGCTCAAAATAATAAATGATGAGTATCATCGATCAATTCTTCTTTTTAATGAAGTGGACTGGCTCGCCCCATGGTGAGGCACTCTAGAATATAAAAACATTTTCTAAAATCCATTATAACTACTTATTTAGTTCATCCATTTTAATGGTGGAAATTTTATAAGGTGTATTTTATAGGGTATGAGATCTCGAAATAAGTTCAATTGAGACCTCAAGCTCTCTACTATGAGGAAGATCCAAAAATTATTTGGGGAACACATTAGTGTAGTCCCTCATAATGGGCGTGTCTTCAAGAATGATTCTCCCTTTATCACAATCATTTGAGCTAGATATACTTTATCATAACACAATAATATCCACACATAAGCTGATTACTCATAAAAAGATTCATCCTATTTATTACACTAGTATAGAATTGGATGATGCTTTGGGATGTGAAGAGTTATATCTCATTCATCAAAATAGAATCATACTCCACCAAAGGAAGTAATGTAGGATTTTTTTTTCAAGGTTCAGTCTACAAACATTTACCGAGGAGGAGTTATATAATTTGTATTCAAGAATTTACCAATTTTATATTATCACATACACCTAAACCTCAATATTTGTAGGTTGTGTTTCAATAATTCTACTACAATTGTATGATATGAAAGCATGCGTAGAACTAGAATTAAATTGTATGTTTTTTTATTGAATGAATATCCAAAATATATATCACCACGTAATTTTTGGGATCTACCTCAGTAGTAGTGATGGAATAATATTTCCCTTTCTCCTTTTTCATTGGTGGATGTTGATGTTGATTACGCTTTAGGACTAGAGGTTTACTGCACTGGCTTTCATAGTTCCCCTGTCATATACAACTAATACACATAACCATAGGTGGTTCCCACCTTTCCACCACTACGTTTCCTCCTTACACATGTATGTTCAACATTTGTGAGCTTGGTGGACTTATCTCCCACACATATATCATTTACCCATCCCTTTGAGGTAGTTCCCATGATGCATCTTCCAACATTTTTGACATGTTGGTGGTTGATATTTTTTCTATCTATCTCATTATATCCCCCATATTGAAACACGATATTTCATTTCTAATCACCATATCTATGTGACCATTCTCCAAACTCTATATCCACTATTAGATCATATCGAACCACTTATTCATAAATCCATTAGTATCGAATTTCTAGACCCTTTCGAAGGTGTGTTTTTAAACCACTAAATAATATTTCAATTTTTCCATCATTTTTTAAAACAAACTAGATGCATATCGTGTAAGCCTTGTTAGTTTTTTCTTCATAGGCCAAAACGGAATCACCTTCATTTTTCATCAACTCAATGAATTCTATCTCCATCTTTGTACAAAGATTTAGTGAGAAATACATCTTAAAAACATTATCTTAAAGTCTTCCCACTCAATCTCTTTAATTTCATACTACATCACGGTGTTCTTAATCAACACCCACCCTTGGTCGCCCAGTCCATCTATACGATAAATGTATTGAGACACCTTCTCCATATCAGAATAGTGAGGAATAGAAAATATATTCTACATTACATTGACACATTGTTCCATAACTAGTGGACTAGATGATCAACAAAATGTTGGTGATCATGACAGCATAAAATACATGATAGCAACATTCTCCCAATTAGGAGAAGATGGAAATTCCGTATTATTCAGGTTAATTTTCATATCCACATACAACTCGGTAATAATCACCATGAAATTTTGAACTCCACCTACCAAATCATTGTGTATTTCATTGGACCAATTTTTACATTGTCCCTCACATGGTTTATAGGTTTGGTTTCCCCGGATTTCCACCATTTTATATAATAAATAAGGATATAACAAAATAGAAGATAATAATTAATGACTAAATATTTTATTCCTATGTGAAATTTACTCTAAAAGAATGTATTGTGGGATCCCTATGTTTATAATTTTTCTAAAACAAATCTTTTTGGGTGCTTACTTATAGTGAGTCACAAACTATGTGTTTTTAGTAAATTTCATTAATCATAATTTCAAAATTATCTAAAACATGTTATGATTCCAGCTATACCGATGAAATTTTTTAACAGGACCAATAAATGATTTTAAAGATAAAAACATAAAACTATTTCAAAACCAGTATCCAATAGATTAGCGTATTAAGAAAATTTGGAAAATACAAAACATTTACATAATAAAACATAAAAAATTATTTAATTACTTCTAATATAAATTCATATTATTCCTTGTGTTATCCTTAGTATAATTAATCATTTGATGATATAAATAAATTAAAAGGTTGATCTAAAATCAAAGTAAGAGGATGAATATGATTCATCAAACATGCATGATAATAATAATATTCATAATAATATAAATCAAGGATCACAAAAATAATCATTAGAGGAAACATTAGATAATGGAATGGAATGTGGTAATGCATAAAAACAAAATATCATGTCTTAGTGGTCAAATACCAAACATAGTTATGAAAACATATTTTATCATCTTCACACATATGCCACTTTATCTCATGAGATTCATCATATTACCCAATGAATAAGAGTGATATATAATTCTGAACAGACCTGTCACATCATAAAATTTTCATGCGCTATATAATTTCAGTCACACACATCACATCATGAAATTTTCATTATCATCCAGTCCACATTGAATGTATATCAATATTGGAAATTAAATATCCCAAGGAATGATATCACTTTAATTTTACAAATCATACATTTATAAGCATTGGGTTTCCCAAATGAAAAAGGGTATAACATACCTGGAATAAGAATAATGAATTTTGAGTAAATAATTAACAATATCAGGAGGAGTAAAAGATGCATATTTTAATAGGAGAGTTATTTTGGAAAAATCTTTACATTTTTCATAAAAATAGATTAGAAACATGTATATCCATAAAATAATACTGAAAGGTAAAGAGATAATACTAACATAAAATTAATGAAACATTCATAATGAGAATGGAGTGAATGAGTGAAAACCAACCGGAAGAAAGTTGGGATTTAGAATCCCATTAACTTCTGATTGAATGCTTTATTCACTTTAATATCCTAGATAATAAAATTAAATTCAGGAATTTACAAATATAATAAATTTTATACATGAATTTGATTCATTATAGTTTTATTATGTTCATCTATGAAATTTTTAATGAGTTATAGAGTATAATTTCATAATTCATATGTGTTCATTTTCATGGTTTTTAATTATCAGTTTTCTTGTATACGAGTACGAAAGTTCATGTAAAATTGGAACAGTTTTTTAGAATTGAAATTATATGTGATTAATGAAATTTTATGAGATTAAATGATATTTTATTTCATTAGGATATATGGTATGAAGATGAATCATTAGATAAATTGTTTATGATAATCATTTTGGTTAATTTTAGCGGTATTCAATTCAAATGAACTCAGTTTTTTATCATTTAGTATTATGCCAATATATTTATTCCAGATCATAAAATGGATATAACATAAATTTTAAAATATTTTTTATACATTATAATGTATTTATGACTATCCGTGAAGGTAGTGTTGTATAATTAAATCTTTTCATCCTTGAAGGTGATAAAACAACACCTCAATGAGGATATTTTCGTATTCAGAATAAATTGGATATGAGAAGGGGTTTTATGAATGAGTATTATAATAGCATATTAAAATTTTAATATATGTAAGGCGTTATAGTAATCATACATTTTGTACGGTAGGATATGAGTAGATAACTATAAAATAAAATAACTTGAAAAAAAATTAATAAAAAAGAAAGATGATTTTGCCTCCTGAATCCATCACCTTTAGAACCTCTTTAGGGAAAAGTGTTTCTTCTTTTTATGATGAAATTAACTCATGTACATTGGGGTGGGGCTTGAAAATATTATTTCTTATAATTTAGATATGGATAAATTCTTCAATGGAGTGAGGAGAATAGGTGATGAGGGTGGAGTTTATAGTGGAGGAGTGGGGTGTTTTCTCATTATTTTATTCATTAGTTTATTAATTTTCTCATGAATATGCATAGTTTTACCTTTATCACTATATATATAAAAATAATGATTGATGTTTTATGATTATGGGATTATATAATCCTTAAATCATCTATGACTCATTAATTCATGTGTCAACTTTTATCCTAAATTATCTTATTTTACTATTCACCAAAAATTCATGTATTTTAGAAAAACACCAAAAATTAACCATAACCATATTTTGATGCGTAGAATTAAAAAATGAAATCCATTTTATGAAATTAATTGTCAAAATATCTTATATTAAAATTTTTAAATAAATTCCTCATTTACTTTAAAAAACTGATATTTAAAATATAACTGAATTTATAACACTTTGAAAAATTAAAGAAAGGACTCATAAAATTATATTATAATCTCCAAACAACAAAAAATTAATTTATGAATACATTTTTTGAAAATAGGTTTATTTTTAAATTATTGAATTAACTATATAATGGTAATTAAATATTTATTACATATAAAAAGACCAACACTTAATAAATAACTTTTAAAAAATTTAGATACTTATATAGTGATATGATTATATCATATTATCATTTATAAGATACCTAATTTTTTATACTTTCATGGGGGAGGTTAATATTCATTTGGTAGTTCATCAGGTTCGTATTAATATTACTATGTTCATGTTTCATCTTCATTGGTATAGGTTCCTTAACCTCTAGAAATAGTTTTTATTTCATTAATTATTTATTGATCATGTTTGTATTGTGTTATGTATGTTTTGTTTTGTGGTTTATACTATATGAAAGAATTATAAGAAGGGAATTTACATTGATAAAATTTTGGTTTTTCCAAGATTCCTACCCAAATCAATTATATATTTTTACCCATGTCCTAAAGGATTATTTTTATTATTATTCCCTCTGATGCAGGTTTTAGGTATAATCCAAATGTGGATATACAAATAAGAGGTAAAATTCATAAACATGCATATCTATTTTATTTCTTATTCAACCTATTTAAAACCTTATTCAACAATACAACATAATATCTCCATTATATCATATATACTAAAATTTTATTATATTAATTTGATAACCCATATCTATCTCTACTCCCTTGAAATGGGAAACACAATTGTCGATTGTGTGTTTGGTGGACTACCGCCTTATTAACCGATGTTTTTTTTATCCATCACTAAATATCAATGATGGATATAATTATTGATTTAATATATGTAAATTATATTTATAAAATTATTTTACTTCTGTAATTATTTTATGACATATAAATTCTTACTTTCCATTTTTTGGGGATACAATAATGTCACTCATGTGTACGGTGGACTACTCCCTCACGATGAGATGTGAATCATTTTTTTCTTACTCTATACATGAAAGGATGTAAGGTTAATGTTAATTAATAGATGTTATATTTAAGATCTAACCATACATTTTGTAATATAATATCTTATCAAATATCTTACCTTCCAATTTGTCGGAGTAAAATAACATCGCTTGTGCATATATAAGACTACATCCTCCACATAGTGATATAAAATATTTTTAATTTAATATTTACATGGATGGTATTAAGGATGTATTTTGACACTTCCCAAGAAAAATATTATATATTATTTATTTTATTTTTCTTATTAAATTTATTTTATGTATTTCCCAGGTTTGTATTTAAAAAAATGGTAGAGTTAAGGTTGAAATAATAAGTCACCCAATTGGCGCATGTTTTTAATAAATCGTCTACTGGGCTAATGAAAATTGTGACACATAGACAATGTTACTTCCTATGGAACATAACTACGTGCATGATAATATTATCATATAGGTAAACCATTTGGAATAATTTCCTATTATATAGAGTTGCCACATGGTTGGCGCTTGGTCTGTCATAATATATGACCAGCCTGTTCAACATACCAGTTCTTAAAAATTAAAAATGGATTTAATTATTATTATAATAATTTTACTATTATTATTTTGAATATTATGATTTTTTTAAAAAAAATCTGAAACACCATAAATGGATTATTCTCCCCCTATCCACCCTCATTGCAGGCCCTCGCCCCCTCTCTTTTTGACATCCAATTCACAATATGATATATTTTTAGACCAATCTTGTTATGGTTTTATTTTTATCTTATTCCTTCCTCTCTTTTTATTTCCTAGTTTCTCTCATCCCTCTAGTAGTACGCATGGCCAATCCAAACCGTAACCCATGTTGGGGTTTGTTTCAATTTCTCCATGATTCATAGGGTTAATAAAGTCCAATTGAAGACTATTAATTCTAAAACTATTTAATGTATCAGCATATTCTTTGGTTTTAGGTGAGTTCTTTCACACCCTAATTCTTTCTCCCAATTTTTAATTAGGGATTTTGTGATTCATGGGTTTCCTATATTTTTTATAGTTAATTTTTGAACTCGTTGAATTGTATTTGAGTCACCATTGTAAAAGGAAACTAACATTTGTATGAATAAGAATGAATATACCTATATAAGTTCCCCCATTATATATATATATATATTCACTCATGGTAGTACGAATATATATATATTGGGGATACGTGTTCTTATATATATATATATATATATATATATGAGAAAAATGAATACGTTTGTAAGTGTAAAGGGGTTTATGAATGTATAATTATATATAAGGCCCTCTTGTACATATTCATAGCTATGAAAATATATACATTATCACTAGGTGTCCTTATATATATTTGAAGGTGAATATTCATGTATGTGGGAAAGGGATGATTCGAGTATTAATCATCAAAAATGGAATTTTTATTGAAGTAAATTCCTTATATACGAGCCTTTAATTTTTATTCCATAATAGCTTGTGTGTTTTGAAAATATGTTTAATAATTATACGGTACATGTATCTAATAAAAATTAATTATGGAACATAGAATTAGTTATTTCATTCATTTTACATAATTTATCGAAACGTTCAATGTTTATTTTTAATTTTAATATATACTTTGAACCTTGTATAAGAAAATGTAAAAAATTATGAATGTTCAATTGATTTTCTAAATGATGTTTCCTTAGAAGTGTTAGGGTCTATTTGGAAGCTCACGAACTTCGTAGAAAAGGTTTTTGAACTATCATATTGTTTAGGCCCGGTTGGCACCTATAAAATGGTTTCTTTATGATGGGTAACCCATGGTTTTCCTCTAGTTAGATAGGGTCTATGCATGAACGGTGTTAGGAAGTGGTAAATGCATGAATGGAGGAACACATGTAATTTTCAATCATGTGATGACCTCAATACCTCTAATTTATTCTATTATAATATGATATTGAGATTTATAATTTCATTCAAGAGACAGTTTATATTTTTTCTTGATTATATGGTCTAGATCCCCTAGGTAGGGAAAGACCACATGGGTTTTTCCATTGGTGAGGCTTCTTGGGAGTAATTAGGTTGGTAATTGACTGTGGATCACATCAATAGGTTGGAATATGGATTCCAAAATGATTACATCTAGGGTTAATTCACTTTATGTCTAGGTATATCCCATGATCTCTGGTTCACATGTATTCTACCTACTCTTATATTGTGATTTTTTTAATAAAATCATTTCACCTTATATGTTTCCACTTTTAGTTATTATAACAAAACATATTTGGTATACTTTTCTTTACACTAATTATATTTAAATGAAGTTTTTCTCCACCAATTTTTCTTCTTTTTAAAATGATTTATTGGAAAATATTTTATTCATTGGAAACCATTTTTTAAAAAGTATAGGTAAAGGGTTCATTTGATATTGTTGGTTTGTTACTCATTTTAATAAGGAAATGAAATCCTAATTTTGAGTACATATATTTCAATATGGAATGACATGGTTTTCAATTAAAGGAATGTAATATGTCTTGGTTATTATTTTGGCATCCCTAATGATCATCTTAGTGATCACATGTACACTATATTTTCTATTTCATGTTCTTCCAGTCTTGGTTTGCACTTAGAGTGATCATGGTTTTGTGATTAGTGGTGACCCATGGGGTCATTTGAAGGTATTATTATCAGTTTAGTTTTATTTGTTTTTTAATTCATGTTCATATATAATTCATGTTGTTTATATTTATTTATCTATTTCATAGGGTCTAATTCATTCCCAAATAGTTATTATCTATGTCTAGAACTAGATTCCAACTCTGGAGGATCAAGAACTCCTCTTGGGCCTTATCAGGGGACAGACTGGGTTACCATTTTGGGGTTGAAACAGTTTTCTTCATGAAAAAATGTTATCATATATTGTTATCCCCTATTATTTGGGTATTTCTGATAGTTCAGATATAGGATTATCATAATTTAATCAGTCGGTCATGGGTATGTAACACCCTCAATTTTTATGGAACTTATTTTTGAATAAATTAATTTCTCATTGATATATTCCATTGCAATAATTCAAAAAATATTTTCACATGGAACTGACTTGGTATATGTTACACACATCACTAACATGGTATACATTACATGAAACATCGACATAGCGTATGTTAAATAGAGTTCTGAGTTTCGACAAAACATCATATTATTATTATAATTATTTATGAGAGATAATTAGAACACATCCATTAAACATAGTAATATGAATAGTAATTAATTATTTTCAAATATTGTTTATAATGGTTTTATATAAATAAAACATGATCATGAAGAATGATATAATTTTCGGTAATTTCCTTATATGCTTAAAAATAATATTTTCTCAAATGAACTACATTTCATGTCCTTCTATAAAATGTAATAAGATTAATTTTAAACAAATTTATAAATTTAATTTCATAGAATAATATTCAATTATTAATTTATAATTTCAACATTATCTTAAGTTCAATTTTTTGGATTTTTCTGAGAAATTTCTTTTTTTGATGAATAATATAAAGTGTTGAATTTTAATTCAAATGTAATTTTTCATATAATTTATTTACAAATATAAATTATATATTTGATTTATTTAAAAGTTTAATTAAATAATATTTTTATAAATTATTGTAATTTCAATCCATAGAAAATATTTTACTTTGAAATCGGGTATAAAAACTTAGCAATCTTTTGGATGATTTTACATTAAAACCCCTCAGTGTCGTCCCGACATCAGGATTAAATTTATAATAATTTTTCCACTTATATGATTATAATTTGAAAAATTTTATTTCATATTTTCTAACCTCATAATTTATAATTTCTAATAATGATCACTTTTCTTTTGATAAATATATAAGTTAAAGCGATTAAAATTATTTACAATGATTAAGATAAAAATTATCTTAAAAAAGTACTAAACCATATAAATAAGACCTAAAATTACCTATGAACTATTCCAAGATACATTGGATGGCCATATTTAGATCCAATCCTCCATTTTAACCAATTTTTTCTATTAATAGATCAACTTGACATGGGAAAACATGGGTAAAATTCTATTTCCCTAAATTTACAAGAGTACCACTCCTCTACTCTAAAAAAATACACTCATTCCACTTACTTAAACATATCAATGAACTATAAATAGTGTAATATATTCCTAAATAGATCCTAAATATCCCGACCCTCTTCCTATAATAATACCCTTGGGTACAAATATGTCAAATGAATCCCAATGGTGCAAACTAGGAGTTACCTGAATAAGAGGTAACATTCTTCCTGAGGTTCTTTTATTTAATTTTAATTATCTAACCCTCAACAGTTATTATTCCACGTTTATATAACCAAAATAGTATTATAAATATACTATCATATTTTTTTCTATGGTTTCAACCTTCTCTTACATGCACATCTATCTAATGGGTAACAAACATACTGTTTATGTGTATAGCGAACTACCCCCTCACGAACCAATGATTGATTATTTTTTTCACTACCACCTTTCATGGTGGAAATTACAATGGAAACTCTATTTATATATGTTACATATCATATTTATTATATCTTTTAATATCTTTGATCCTTTTAAAATATATATCTTTATACTTTCCATTTGGTATAATATGATAATTTCATTTGAGGAAGTGTGGACTACCCCACCCCCCCCAAGCGATGTGATTCATTCACACGCTATATAAAATGTATTAGCGATGTGTTTAGTGAAATTATATGATATATATGACATAATAATTATAATTTAATTATATAATATACATATATACTTATATTTCATTTTCATTATTTGTTTCAATATGACCAAAAAATTGAAACAATGTTTATGCGTCTATACAAACTACCATCTCCATGAACGGTGTACTATATTTCATAAATCTATATTAAATAAATAATTATAATAAAAATATAATTAATATAAATTATATTAATATCATTTTTAATTTCTATAAATGATGATATGAGTATAAGGACTAAAGATATAACAAATTAAGACACATACGAAGAATAAAGCATATATTACCCTATGTTAAACCTCAACATAAAATTGATAAAAAGTGGGTAATAAAATGTAATAATAAAACAATATATGGTATTAGATGTATGGAAATTTTTATATGATGTATTTATAATTGACAGATATTTATTATAAAAGAATTTTGTATGAGTACTACTATAGTTGAGACACAAGGTAATGGGATTTCATTTCACATTTTATATCCAGGAGATACATGTCATGTTCACCACTATTTTATTTTACGTGGTGTATATAATTTCAATTAATAGTTTATATTAAAATTATTTTAAAATATATGGGTATTTATGTATCAATTCTATGATCTTTCTTTAACAGGTTTTAATCTTTCAAAAGTTTTCAAATCAGTAACGTAGTTTTATCTCAATGTTATTTCATCGAGACACGTTTTATTTATACCCATATGTTATTTATAAATATTCATATGCCTCAAATTAAAATTTTATAACATGAATAAATATATTTATATTATATTTTATGCTTCTTGTAATTTCATTTTCTTACACGAACTCTATGAACCTATGTTACCATGGGGTAAGAGTTTATTGAAACAATCTCATCATTAATTGATATTGTTTATGATTATGATTTAAATGAAGAAATATTATAATCTATTTCTCATTAACACTCATGAGTTTCTTTATACTCAATTTATTCAACATATCCCTATTTATTAATACCATTTTCCTCTCATAGGTACTTAATATAATTAATAAAATAATTTTTAGACAAATATGACCGTATTTTTCACGTTAGTTGGAAATCTATTTTATTTTAAAATGTTTTACAATAACACTTGAATATATTTTTCAAGTAAAAAATAATTTAAAAATGTTTTCTTATTTTAAAATATTCCTTTAAAAGTTTTAAATCTTTTTAAGAAAACGCTTCAAATGGTTATATGTTTTAATAAGAAATTTTTAAAAAATAAAGGATATTTTTTTCAGGAAATATTTTTTAAAGATTTATCAAATTTATTTACCATCAATGATGACATCCATAGGTGTTACTCATGCCTTTATAGAGAAATTATTCAATTATACCATTCATATTATTTCAATTATTGGTTTATATTTTTATGGCATGATGTTTATGAATCCAATTTATTTTTCACAGGTCATATGCTTTTGAATACTCCTTCATTTCATTGGTTATACTTTTAATGAAATGATTTTGAGACCTAAATCTTTTTCAAAAGGTAATGATATTATCACATATTTATGATACCCATCTAATTTCATGGGTTATGTTATGATTTTAATTATCTTATTGACCATTTATGTATTATTTCATTATGATATGGGTGGGACCTATATCTCCCTTCAATGCATTGGGTAAATATTACTATCTCAGGAGATAGACTATGATTTTATTGGGAGTAGAAATTAATAATTAATATGCCCATGTGAGTGAACCATTTCTTCCAAGATAGTATGTGGAGTGAACTCATACTACTAATATGGCCATGGGAGGGAACAGTGACTTGCATGATGGTATGGGGAGTGAAACCATACTATAAATATGACCATCATAGAAATGCATCGACTACTATGGATGTTATTTTTATATGCTTATGTGACTTCCATAATTCTATGTTTTATTATTATGTTATGATTTCATGACTTCTGTTATCTTTTTTATTATGATTCATGTCTTATGAACATCCATTCTTTATGTGATAATTCTTGATTATGATATTTTATATGTAGGTCATGGTCTTATTTTTTCATGATAACATTATCAAACCCCTATGCACATGTTTTATGCTTACATGTTCCACCTGTTTACCATTACTAGGAATCTGAGATCACCCATTTTTATTATTCCATCCATAGGATACGAAGATTTTTATTATATTTGATGTGTACACTAAGCTAAATAGTCTAAGAAGAACTCAGTGGGAGATAATGTTACTCCCTAATGTATTAGTGTTTATGTTTCTACATTTCTAATAAAACTAAAGTAATACTGCTTTTGGACATTAATTTGTATAATGTTTTATTTCATCCACAAAAGATATGTAATGTTAATGTATGAAAAGTGAGGATCCCTATAGTTGGAATCCATGAAAAGGATTATTTATATTTTGGAAGATTAGAGGAGAAGAACATTATGAGAACCCTAAGGACATGAAAAAGTATAAGTTTAAGGATAAGTAATATTATAGGAAAATGTCATGGAATTTTTGAAAATGAAAGAGTGAGTGGTTTCTTAGAAATATATCTATGTCCATAAAATACAAGTTAATGTGGCTCTAGCATAGATGTACATAGGGGTAATAACTCTGGAAAGATGTCAGGGGCCTAACTCAGGGTAATATGGTACAAAAAAATGACCCTTACTACATACTCCCATGGGATATACATTAGGAATTAAAAAACTCTTTATGAACCACAATAATGTATTTAAATATGATTTGGGTAGAAATAACCTATAATAAACCTAGGGTGTCATATATTAAGGAAGGAATCATTCTTTAAAAATCATATATGTGATTTTTCATTATTATGTGGTTCTTCATTGTTATAATCTTTTATTACTCAATTATTCTGTTTTTAGTCAATGTATATAACTTGAAAAAACTGTATTAATCATGATTACAATAGACAATGAAACAATTTTCCTCCTGAACAAAAAAATTCCATGGGAGCATTAATACAAAATCTTTTTTCAATTCTCACCCAAATATCACATTCTATGAATCATGGCGGACTTCCAAATGTGAAATAGGGGGTAATATCATTCTATCTAGTCCTTCATTAGGCAACATCTACCTCCTTTCAGAGGGACATATGATAAAATTATTACTGAATAATGGATCACTATTATTGAATGATATTCCTTGTTATCTGGTGTTCAGAGCATGAGAATTCATTCTGGCTATTTATCATTTCAAAGTTGAAGCAAACTAGTGCTCTATGGTAATCAAGAATACAAATTAGCAATATGAAATTGAATCCATGGATTGGGATGAGTTCATGAACATATTTTTCAATTAGAACATTATATTCAATCTTTATAACAATATAGTGAAATAGTTCCTTGAGTTTATGAACAGGGATGATGAATATGTTGGAACCTACAAGGCTAATTTCCAAAAAACATCCAATGTACGCTATATGAATTACCATCAAACCTAAAAATTAATTTTGATAGGTTCATCAAAATATTACATCCAATTTAGAAAAGGGAACTGGAAATATGATACTTTAGTAGATATGATGATATTGTTCATTGGGAAATAAAGGTTGGAAAGGATGTTGGAATCATGTATGAATCTCATGGTTTTGACAAGAAATGGAAAATGCATCTTGAAAGAATATCTGAAAACTGTGATGTGAAGATGGAGAGATTTCATTTATTCTCTATGTGTTGGAAGAATCATAGAGTTAATTGATTTAAGGGGCCCAATAAATGTTTTATGTAGGGAATGGAAGGCTACCAAAAAATTTATTATCCATGTGATCAGATGATGTTAGCTAACAATGCGATTGGATGAAAATCAGTACAAATTGAAACTCCCACGATTTAATGCTACAAGTGTAAGGAAAATGGGAATTATGATAACCACTACCAAAACCAAAGGTATGGTGATGATGAATGATGTTAGTAACCTCTTATTCCAAGGGACAAGGGGAAATCTCATGGAATCACAATTTTGTATGAGTGAGTCAATAATGACGTTGTGAAAGGAAATCTTACAAACCATTCTAGAACTAATAATGTCATATTTTATTCTTGATCTACCAACAATTTTAAATCTAATTAAATTTATAATGGTTTTAGGATTCCACCAAAATAATTAGGTGTTGAATTATCATTGAAAACACTTAATGGTACGATGATTTCATCCCCAGTATATGATTCCACTTCGATTGACATTTATGGGAATGTGCTTCCAGAAAATCTATAAATTAATCATTTGGTTGAATTTGATGTCATCATAGGCATGGATGGGATTTTTCTAAATAAATACGACATCAATTTTTGAGTTAGGGAAGATACATTAGATAATTGAAACTCTCATATGGTCTGCCACCAATGTAACGATAAGTACGAACTTCCTGTAGAGATTATATCATGTGTATGGGTTATAACTTCCATTCAAAATGGGTTTTAAAATAAAATTGTTAAGAATAAAATCAAAATCAATTATATGAATTCTATTTTGGAATTTGGGTATATCTTCTTGGAAGAGTTTCATATTCTTACACCCATGCAAGAAGTCGAGTTATCAATAGAAAACAAACCTACATCCACATGAATTTAAATGAATCCCTATAGAATGATCCTGATTGAGTTGTTGGAAGTAAAGAAGAAACTACAATAAAACATTGATATGGGATTCATTTGACCTATAAGGTAACCTTGGTGAGAATCAATTCTTTTTTTGATGAAGAAAGATGGATCAATGTGACTTTGCATTGATTATTGAATGTTGAACAAAATCATAATCAAGAACAAGTATTATCGCCCCTGTATTGAAAAATAATTTGACCAACTTCATAGAGATTAATAATTTTATATGATTTATGTTCATTATGGATATCATAAATTGAGTTCCATGAAATTGGATATATCCAATACATAATTCAATACAAGGTATGGGAACTGTGAATATATAGTGATGAATTTTTGTATTACTAATTCCTGGAAGAAAAAATATTTTAATTTTTTTTTATTTTATTCAATTATTTAATACATTATAAATAATAATTATGATATTATTTTCATCATTTTAGTATTTTTTTTGTATTTATTATTAACTATGATAATTGATTAATACTGGAAATTTAGTAGTTTTCTAAAGATTCAATTTTTCAGTAATATATTTTACAATTTTGATCCAAATTGAGTTGATATATTTTTTATCCATCCTTTATTTGGGGGATTCATTTTTTTCTATACCAAGATTTAGTTCTAAATTTACTATCCCATAGAAAAAAAATTATGTGGAAATTGTTTGATGGATGATATAATGGACACCACCTTCGTTAATGAGGTATATCTCAGTGAATAGAACTCAAAATGAAGTGATTCTTGTTTTATTAGAAACAGAACCCCACTACTCATGTCTTAATTAAGTTTTATAGAGATACTACAAATGTCTAAAATAAATTTTAGAGAGATATTAGGTCATTAGGGAATCCATTTAATACCCCAAAGTGGAGAGAGTCTAGCAGTCTCCTTGAAAGGAAAAAGTCCTCATTAGTAATATACGCATAACATTTTTCACACATTTCCAAATATGTTGAGTTCTTTTAGAAGCCTGAAAAATATTAAGGGGAAAAATTTAATCCATATAACGGTTAATTATTGAGAAATTAATTATGATAATTAAACTCAATATTTCAGATGAAAGAATATGGGGGGAACATTTTCTACCTCTCAACCCGATTAATAAGATTTTCTACATTCATTCATGGTTGTTGAAAAAGGTTAAAGAGGGGTTGTGATAAAGTATTAGAATATTTAATTTCATTTTATTATATCTTTTAATTTTTTCTTAGTTTCATTATTCTTTATTTATTTCTCTATCAACTCTACTACCCTGCACTTAGAGGGGTTAATCCATTGAGTGATCTGGGAAGGGGGAGTTTCAACTTTGTAATGTCAGAGTGTTGAAATTTAATGTAAAACTATATTTTAATTATTTAATGATTGATATTTCGATTGGTTCCAAATAATCATAATTTGGTTTTGTTTTTGTTTTTGGTGTTTTTATTATTTAGACATTTGGTAGGATAAATTTTTACTCCCTCCACCCTGTGTAATTTGTCTCGATCGTGAAAATTGTTTTAGGTGGTGACTATCTATCGATTGATGGCATGTGCGTTGAACTAGTTAATCATTTATAGATTTCTATGGATAAAAAATTCACAATAGAGAATTTCCATAGTTTTTTAGGAATGGTTCGTGAACTTTCATGAAAATATGGGTTGTTTTCATTTCTTCCTCCAACCAATGGTGATTGAAAACTCAATTGGGGAGTCATTCATTTATTATTAAATAAAAAGATGGGGGAATTGTTTATATAAACATGATGTCAATGAAAATGGTGAACATATCCTTACCCCAATCTCTGTATTCATTCATTAGTGTTCACCATTTCTTTTAAATTTCTTTCAATATATTTCAACTCAAAAAAATCAAAACAAAAAAACTCCACTTATTTCAAAAAATTTAGGTGATAACTCTATTATTGTGCACTCCTCTCTGGAGACAACCTATATTAACTACTATATTTTATTTTAACAGATGAATTATTTTGTCACAAATCATGATAGACATGCATCAAAACATTGCATCATTGTCGTGGATGTGCTGCTAAAAATCATTCTTACTTTCTTCTTCTTGTATATTACCTTTAAAATTGCACGACTAGAACCTAAAACGCTGATCATTTCCCCTAGATCAAAGAATTAAAAGAGAATTATTGAATAATCATATAAAAATTTATTAGAAATCATAAAATGACGACATTTCTCATGCATACTCATGTGATTCTTTAAGTGTTCACTCTGAGCCTATCATCATGTCTGGAAATCAAAACCCAACCAATAGAATCATATCGACACCACAATTCCTTATCCAAACAATAAACCTTCTATACTGTTGTTAAAAAATGATTTTTAGATGAAACCTAACATTATTTTAATTTTTCCAATGTTTAATGTTTTTAAATTTGAAGATCCAGAAAATATATATTAAATAGTTGACACATGTCTTCTCTACATTCAGACCCCATGGAGTAGCTGAGGAATAAGAGAAGTTGAAGGAGATCCCATTTTTATTGTAATGAGATGCTAAACAATTTTTGTATGGTCTACATCCACGAAATGTGTGTGATTTAAATGACATGGTGAGATACTTCCTGCAAATATTATTCCCCACATACAGAAGCACAACCATCAAAAAGTAGATATATTCCATCAGACACCAATTTGGAGAAACCCATTGCGAATACTAAGAACGATTTAAAAATCCATTCACCAGCTACCTCATCAAAAAATTTAGTATCATTAATTTCATTCCTTATTTTATCAAGGATTAATTTAAAATGATCGAAACCCTCAGTATGTATCATCTAGAGGCACCTTGATTGATGTTTAAAAATAAGAAGCTAATGGTTTGATTGAGAAGATCACTCAAGATGGAAAGAAGTATGATAAGAGGTACCGGTACGAGAGAAATTCATGATGTAAGACCTTCTAATCCATCACCATTATTGGGATCTAAGATTGATGATATACCTAGTATGTTGAGATAGATGGACATGAAGCATGTGAGTGACCAACTAAAACAAACTAAGGTATTTGATTTATCCTCATCTCTTAATCATTTCATTGACCAATGTGATGAAATACAGGGAATGGAAACTTTTGTGGAAACCTTTCGCCTGATCCATTTCCAATAAAATCAAGGATGGAGAGAGCGTAACCATGTTCAATATGGATTTTGATATCTGTGGAATCAATGAAGACCCCCATTCCAAAACAAATTCTAAAATACACCACTATTTCTAAAAAATAAATCTTATAACCATCCTTCACACCACCAACCACCCACTTTACCGAGAACCTATGATCAACCATCCAACAACACACAAACTTATGTAGAACATTTATAATCCATGTATGATAACCTAGTAGATAATTTTGATATGTTGGCATACATTTTAGGATGTTTTGTTGAAATAATGAAAAAATACCTTCACATGAAATCCCAAACCAAAAAGATAATTTCATAATGATAATAATATGATGTGGAAAAGATCTCTCACCACCAACATCCCATGAACCTGAAAGAATACCACTTGAGTGGAGGGAAAATGAACTGTTAAATTCTAAAAATACTATGAAAATTTAATATGAAGAATAGAATAAAGAGGATAAGGATACATATATGATAGGGAAGAAGATAAAAGAAACACGATTTAGAATTAAACAATGAGAGAATAAATACATATCACCACCATTTCCATGAAGGATGGAATAAACAAAGATATTTCTTGTAGATGAATTTCAAAAATAAATTTTGTACACCTTCTAGAAATTAAAAATTAATACCAATTTATTAAATAAATCAAACAAATTAAAAGGCATGAAAAAATTTTGAAGGATTTTTTCACTAAGAAGAGGAGACATCAAGGAAATGAAAGAATCAAATTGGGAAGAAGTCTCTCTACCCTTATCACTCTACAATATCTAACCAATTCCATGATCTAGGTAAATTTTCCATTCTATGAACCACATGTTATTTAAATTTTTACATTGATTTTTTTAATCTTGGTGCTTCAATTAATGTATCACCTCACTCAGTATACACATCTTTGGACATTGGATACTTGGAAACCACAAGATTGGTGGTTCAGCTTGAAAACAAATCCATAGTATTTCTAGTTGGTGTTATAGAGGATGTACTTATAGATTTAAATGATCTCATGTTCCTTGATGAATTATATGTGATGAATATAGAATATGATAAGAGCTTGTCGCTCTCACCCATTATTTTGGGGATACCTTTCTTGAATATGACCAAAACAATCATCAATTTCCATAATGGTTAAATCACCATAGAGCCTTTAGATAGCACGGGCCACTTCATCATTTTTGAATCCAAGAGGGGTCCATTAGATGGCCACTCTCTCTTTGAAATCTCTCATGATTTTGGTAATTTACCCATTGAACAATAATGTATGTGACATGAATTCATATCTTTAGGATAGACATCTTCTACTAAAAATATTAGTGACCATGCAGATGCCAAAATGATAGATATTTCGATTTCATGTGGGAGGAAGAGGTAAATATGATTTCAATGTTGAATTGATAAATAATGAAAAAGATGATATGATTTCTTATTTTCAGGATTTACATCCATTAGAAGTCGATAATGTTAGTTTAGTTTCATCTCTTGAGAATACCATTATTCTAGACTTAGAACCCCTTGCCACTAATTTGGAATGTGTGTATCTTAGGGAGGGAGAGGAGTTAGCCGTGATAATTTCTAATGATCTGTCTAAAACCCATAAAAAATAATTGATTGGCCTTTTTAGAAAAAAATTCCATGAAATTGGGTGGAGCATAGATGACCTCCCTTGAACAAATGGAAAAATATGCCCATATAGATTTTTTTCATGATGGAGATTCATATAATGTCAGACATTCCCAAAGGAGGTTGAATCTACCCTTGATGAAGGATTAATCCAACAGTGATGGAGGTTGTAAAGAAGTATATTGTGAAGCTATTGGAAGATGGTATCAACAATCATGTGTTATATTCACAATGGGTTATCCTAATTAATGTAGTTCCAAAGAAAACTTCCCTAACCACTATGTGGAAGAAAAAAAATGAATTAACCCCTCTAAGAATCCAAAATAGCTGGAGAGTGTGCAGTGATTTTATGAAGTTGAATCTGATCACTCATAAGGATAATTTTTCTCTTACTTTCATTGATCAAATGATAGATTGATTGGTATGTAGAGCTCATTGTTTATTTTTGGATGGATTATCAAGTTATTTTCAGGTACCCAATACTCTTGATAATCAAGATAAGGCCGCCTTTACTTGTCCCTTCGACACATTCACATATAAACAGATTCCATTTCGATTATGTAATTCTCCAGGTATATTTCAGAGGTGAATTGTATGTATATTTTATGATCACATTGAAGATGTCTTGGTAGTTTTCAGGGATGATTTCAATATTTTTTTGAAATTCATTTTACCATTGTTTAAAAAGCAAAGAAAATGTTTTGAAATCATTCATTGAAAATAATCTTGTCTTAAATTTTGAAAAATTCCATTTCATGGCTGAGAGTGGAATTTTCATTGGGAATTTAATTTTAACAAATGGAAATGAAGTTGATAAATCAAAAATTTATGTGATAAATTTCTTCCCTTACCCAACTTCTGTGAAGCAGGTCAGATCCGTTTTAGCACATGCATGATTCTATATGAGGTTTATCAAATATTTTAATAAGAGTTATCAATATATCTATAGATTTATTTTGAATGATTATTATTTTTACTTACATGGTGCATGAAGTGAATCCATTTAGTAGTTAAATAGGATATTTATTACACAACCTATGATGCATCCACAAAAATGGGAATAACCAAACAAGATAATTTATGTTGCTTCCATCCAAGAAGTTGGAAGAGTCCTTTCTCAGCAAATAGATAGAAGGATAAAATTCATATCATTTTTTTCAAGATCCTTGGATATAGCTTAATTTATTTAAAATCCCATAGAAATGTTATTTATACCTGTTGTTTTTTACTTTAGAAATATTTAGACCATATCATGCTAGAACTAAAGTCATTCTGTTTTCTAATCATATAGAACATAGATACATTGTGAATAATGATGAAGGTAAAATGTGGTTAATGGCATAGATAATATTTCATTAAGAGTTTAAAATTGAAATAAAAGACATGGAGGGATTTGGGAACCATGTGGCTAATCATGTAAGTAGGGTTACCAACACTGTTGAAGATGAAATTTCAGAAAAAGAGCCGTTGAATGATCACCTTCCAAGAGTGATGTTGCACTTGGTTGAAGGACATGTGCCTTGGTATGATAAAATGATCAACTATATAGTCACATGTTAGGTCCTATATCTTTAAAATATATCAAAATTACAAAACAATAAGCTAAATCTTGATATTAAATTGTGGATGATCTATTTATTTAGAATATTTCCACTGATCAAGTGATAAGAAGATGTTTTCATGAGTGCCAAATTGGTTTTTTATTTGTTTTTTTCCACATATTATCTTTTTATTCCACTTTAGACCTCAAACTATAATAATTACTGTTTTAGAATTATAACTTTATTAGCCCACTATTTTTAACGATTCTCATGAATTTTCAAAATGTTGTAAAAAATGTCTATTTTTTGGAAACATTTCAATAAGACAAGAAATTCCTCAACATCCACTTATCATTTTGGAGATTATTGAAGTATTAGGGATAGACATCATGTGGACATTCCCAATGTAATTTAGAAATTCTTATATCATACTTGTAGTTGGTTATTTATCCAAACTGGTGGAAAAAAAGCCACCAGGATAGATGATGCTAATGTTGTTTGTGATTTTGTCAGGGATAACATATTTTTTAGGTTTGGAGTTCCTAGATTCATAATCAGTGATCAAGGGAATCACTTTTGAAATAGTATTGTGGATTATTTTCTAATGAAGTGTGGGGTTCGTCATAAACCATCAATTCCATATCACCCTTAGAATAACGGTCAAGCTAAATTGTCCAACAGGGATATTAAAGTAATTTTGGAAAAAAAATTATAAACCAAACAAGAAGGATTGTAGCCACTGGTTGGATGAAAAATTATAGTTATATAGGACAACATATAAAACTCTAATCGGAATGAGTCTATAGAGCTTGATTTATGGTAAAAATTGTCATCAAAATGTGAAATTAGAGTATATGTCATATTTTAATATTAAGAAGATGAATTTGGATCTTGAAAGCACTAGGAAAGAGAGAAGATTGATGTTTTAGGAGATAAAGTAAATTAGAATGGAAGAATTTTGGAAATTATAGGATTTATAGGTAGGTTACAAGAGTAGATCACGACATGCTGATATAACTGAAGGACTTTTATCCTTGATACAAAGTGTTTTTATCCAACCCAAGACTCAACGTGATGCCAGGTAAACTTCATTCCAGATGGTAGGGTCCATCTATGGTTACTCATGTATATCCTTTTGGTGTTTTGAAAATTGTGAATGATGGAGAGTACGATCTATTCACTATTAATGGATATAGGCATAAACAATTTCATAAGACCATTCCATCCGACCCAGTAGTGGTGATCACAGTCTTCCAACATATTGATAAATAAAATAAATTTGGTCATACCCCTCCTTTGCGCATGATTTCGAAATTCGATTCAGTTATAAATCTACTTGCAATTTAAATCCATCTGAATTCATTAGGGACACTGAATCATTAATCTGTGGTTGAGGGAACCATTTTAGTTTGGTATATTCTTTGGTTGTTTGAATTTGGAAAAAAGTGTGTAATTCGTTTCATTTTCAAATTTTTTTGGTGTTTATTTTTCATTTTTTGTGTGTTTTTTGAAACTTTTGATCTTAAATGATTATCATTTCCATTTTTGAAACTAATGTTAATTAGTAAAAAAATTCATTTCATGAAACTGTGCTTAAATGAATATTGAAAATGAATTTGTCTAAGGGTAAAATCTTTTGGAAAATCATAAAAAGTGCACTGCTTTTGAAATACCATGCCACAGATCACTGTCTGTATATTTGAAATCACATATCAATGAGGCTTCTAAACCATTATTTTCTTATTCTTTACATCCACCTCACTTTTTAATAGATCCAATCCTTTATTACATTAAACAAAATTTTGTCTATTCTTTTCAAATCATGAGGATTTGAAGTTCTTGTATTTTAAATTATTGGGGAATTTATTCAGTTATAAATCCATATATTTCAAGAGAATACTTTTCATTATTTCTTAACTTGAATATTTAATCCTTGTATACATTAAAATCCACGAACATGTTGTTAGGTTAACCACATTACAATCCTATTTTCCCAATCCAACATACTATTGGAGTGAAATTTCATGATCTAGATGAATTTCATAGTAGGGTAAGATATCTCGTGTTGTGCTAACTAAGTTTGTGATACATTGGGTGGAAAATAAAATTTCTAAAGGATTTCTTTTCAACAAGAAAAAAATTATTCTATTGAAATTTTTCCTTTTAAAATCATTCATTATGGATGAACAATGTTATTCCTTTTCTGGAGCTTTTATAAAAAATCATGTATGAGATGATTTAATCTTTTTTCTAAAAAAATGATGAATAGTGTGAGCAATCTGTGATTTTCAATGATTATGGAGCTTATTATTATAGTAAGGGGAGTGAGGAGGATACCATACTTGAGTGAAAATTATAATCATGATATTTTCCTTCAAAAAGAGACATTCCCTTCTCTTTCGGGCTTAGATCTTAGACATAAAAAGAATAAGAACCGAAAGACATAGAACAACCTTATATTGTCTTAATGATGAACAACTGTTATTGATCCACATATAGTGGATATGTAGGAATATATCAATACTATGGTGACTCATGCATTAGTTTCAATGAGAAAAACCTTGTTCAAGATTGAAATTTGTTAGATGAGAGAAAATTCATGTGCGGTAGGTGTCTTCTATAAATGAGAGGGGAAATAAAAAATAAAAATAATCAATGATGTGAATGAAGTATTTGGAATAATGGTTGTTTTTGAGGAATTATATCATTGGTTTTATGGTATAGAATTGCTGTATCTCATGAGCATGTGTTTTATATTTACATTGATTCAATTTTGAATTTTTCATGTCATGGAGTCTTAGTGCTAAGTCTAGGGGAATTGATATACTTAATTTTTTAATTATATTTAATGTGTGGTTAAATGACTTAATCTCATTAAATTAATTGATATTTTTTTATTTTCATCATTTTAGTATTTTTTGATGTTTTTTGGGCTTAATTGTCAGAATTTGTTAATTTTGGAAATTTAGCATTATTCTGGAGCTTCGGTCATTCAGTCATATCATTAATATTTTTTATCCAAATTAATTTATTCCATTTTTTAGTATTCCATTACTCTTAGGATTCAATTTTATTGTACCAATATCCAATTTTAAATCCACTAGCCTAATGAAATAAATTTTGTGTAAAATGTTTAATGGACGATGGAATGGACCTTACCGAAATTAATGAGGAATATTTCAGCCTCAAGAACTCAAAATGATGTTATTATAGTTGGATTAGAAATAATATTGTTCTCTTAATTTCAAAGATAATTTTAATATATAAATTATGTAATTAATGTATCTATTTCATGTGCCAATGTTGAGAGATTCGAGCAATCTACTTGAGAAGGAAACTTCTTCATCAGTAATTCATGAATCTCTTTTTGGATGTTGACCATATCTGTATAGATTTTGATGAAGTATTCAAAAGAGAGATGGAAAACAACATTTATGAATACTACATACCAATATTCTTCTATTTATTTTGAAAATTAAACTCAATATTTTGGAATATTGAATAAAGAGGGAAAGTTTTCCACCTCTCTACCCTATATATATGAGTGTCTACATCTTTTAAAATCTGTTGAATAAGGTTAATGTGTGGTTTTACTGGAGGATTGGAATCATGAATTTATTTGTATTTTATCTTCTCATTTTCCATAGTTTTATCATGATCTCTTCTTCCCCTATCAACTATATTATAATTCACATTGAGGGGTAAAGCCTCTGTGTTATCGTGGAAGGAGTATTTTCACTATTGTAATGTTAGAGTCTTTAACATTAATTTAAAAATATATTTTCAAAATTAAGATATTTTTATTTTAATGGGTTCAAAATTAGTTTAATGTTATAATTTTTTGGGTTTTTTTGTATACATCTTTATATCATTAGATAAGAAACATTTATCTTTCTCACCCTAGTGCAATTTGTCTCGATCGAGCAGATTGTGTTAATTTTTGAGGTTCTAGATATTGTAGACATTGTGTGGAACTAGTGAATCATTTATATATTTATAATTATAAAAAAATTACCAATCGGGATTTCTTTAGTTTTTTATGAATGTTTCATGAACTTTCATGCACATGCGCACAGGTTTCATTACTTATTTCAACCGATGGTGATTGATAACATGATCGATGCGTCCTTTATTTATCTTTAAATAAGAAGAGAGGAAAAATGATTTACATGACCATGATGAAATTGAAAATTTTAACCAATCCTGACCCCTTCAATCGCTTCATCCATTACATTTTACACTTTAATTTTAATCGCTTATGTAATGCGATAGTTGAAGATTCATGAGAAAAATTCCCAAATCCGGATTTGGAGTTAGCAACAGTGAATTTTTCAATAAAATATATATGAATTATATTTATCAAGAAATATTTGATATATATATCAATAATAAATGTCTGAAATATATTTTGACACAAAAAAAGGAGTTGATCATGAACAAGAGAATGTGGTTATAGTTTATGAAGGATTATGATTTTTCAATACATTACCATCCTAGGAAATTGAACAAGGTGGCTGATGATTTGATTAAAAAGGATCATTCTACCTTATACATGATGCTGATCACAAAAGAACCAGTTTTTTGGATTTAAAAAGGATGGCGCTGGAAATCCTAAAGGAATGGTACAGTTTTATCTTTCTGAAATGAGTGTTTGGCCCTCTATCAAAGTAAAGATTAGGAAGGTCAATAAAGAATATGAGGAGATGAAAAAAAATTATAAATTTTCTTGAGTTTAACCCAAATTAGGATAGAAAGATAAGGTTTAGGAAATATTTATGTGTTCATTCCTTACCAGATTTGACAAAGGATATGTTACAGGAAGCTTATAGTTCTTCATTCACTATCCATCCTAGAAGTAATAAAAAGTATAGGGATATGAAAGAATGATTATCGTGGGATAGAATGAGGAGAGAAATCACATATTTTTTACCTTAATGTTTTGTATACCAACATGTTAATGATGAAAGACAAATTTAATAGGGTATGTTGCATCCATTACCCTTACCAGAATTGAAATAGGGGAAAATCAATATGGATATTTTCATTGGACTATACAAAAACTCTAATGGGTATAATGATATATGGGTGGTAGTTGATAACCTTACAAAGTTAGTGCACAACATCAATATCAATGAAAACATCTCTCTAGATCATCTTTCTAGGATATACATTGACTATGTTGAAATGTTGCATGGAATACCATATTATATTATATCCGATCAGGATCTAAGGTTTACCTATAAGTTATGGTGAAGTCTTCATCATGAAAATGACATAGAATTGAGTTTTATAACTGGTTATCATCCTCGCTTAGATGGCCAGTCTGAAAGAAAAATTCATATTATAGATGATATGTTGAGATCTTATTATATGAATTTCAAATCTGTCCATGATCAATACCTTCCTATAGTTGAGTTTTCCTGCAAAAATAGATTTCACTCATGAATTAATAAGGAAGCTTATGAATCCATACATGGGATGAAATATAGAGCTCCAACATAGAAGGGTGAGGTTAGATAATGAAAGCTCTGGGGACATGAGATCACTGATGAAATAGAATAGAAATTTAGATCTATTCAACAACATGTCATGGTAGCTCAAATTCATCAGAAACGTTATGCTGATAACTAATGGTGTGACCTAGAATTTTAAGTTGGTGATAATTTTTTCCTACGCATCTCACCATGGAATAAAGTTATGAGATTTAATAAGAAATGGAAACTAATTCCCTAGCTAGATCAGTACATTTTAGATTCATTATCATATCAAGATGGTATCCTAGCGCTTGGAAGTACCTATAAATCTCCCCCTATTCCATGATGTGTTCCATGTATCTATTTTTTTGAGGTAAATACTTAACCACTCCTATGTATTTAACTCATAATTTATACTGCCAGACCATGATCTTTTGTATGAGGAATAACTAGTTGAAATTATGGATCATATAGAGAATGTTCTAAAAAACCAGACCACTCACCTAGTCAATGTTTTAAAAAAAAATTGAGTTATAAGAAGATACATGGTAAATTAAACATTTTATGAATCATAACTATCATAATTTTTATTTTCCAAAATTGATGCTTTCAAGGGAAAATTTCATTTTAAAGGGGTAGAATGTTACACCATGAGTTTATATGGACCTTTTTTTCTCAAATAAGTTAAATTATCATTGATATCATACATTGAACCATGTAAAATATTCCACTAACATGGAACCAACTTGGATTGTGTTACACACCGCACCGACATGGCATATATCACACGCTAAACCAATATTGTGTACATTACAAACAACATTGATTTCCAATGAAACCTATTTTCTGGATATAATATTATAAATTAAATAATTATAACCTAACTATTAAACATAGTAATATGAATTGTAATAAATAATTTTGAACTATTTTTATGATGTTTTTATATAAATAAAATATATTGATAATGAAATATGTAATTTTTTGTGATGTCTTTATATGTTAAAAACAAATTTTTTCTGAAGTAAAATTTTTTCATGTCCTTCTATAAAAATATTATTTTAAGAAAAAAATAGATATTTATATTTAAATAATAAAATTCATATTTTTAATTTATATTTTTTAAATTAACCTAGGGTTAATTTTTTGTATTTTCCTGTAATCAAACTTCATTTTTTTGGTTGAATTGTAGAAAATATGGATTTTTAAATCCAATCTTATTTTTCATCTATTTTGTTTATAATATTAATTTATATTTTAAATTTATTTAAAAGTATAATGAGATAATATTTTTTCCAATTAATCAAATCTAGGTCATTAAAATAAATTTCACTTTGAAATTGGGTATAAAAACTTTTTAATATTTTGGATGTTTTTACATTAAAAACCCACAGTGGTGCCCCGTTAGCGGGATTAAATTTAAATTAATTTACAACACTATGTGATTGGAATTTAGAAGAATTGATTATATATTAATAATCATAATAATATTTAATATCTAGTAAGTTAAACATAGAATTTAACAAAAAAATACTAATGAATGTAATTAAAAGTAATTAAAATGATTAATAGAAAAAATAGATTAGTAAAGTACTAAACTTTAAACATAAGACCTAAAATGAACTGCACACATTTCAAAGAGCCATTAATTGTCCATATTTCAACCCTATGATTAATTTTCTTTAATTTGGTTCATTATGTGACCCACATTACGTAGGAAAATCATTGGAGGAATTCATTTTCCAAAAAATCACAAGAGTACCACTCCTCCTCCACTATAAAATACCTCATCTCCTCTCACTTCCCGACACCTCTAAATCCACTTTTTATATAAAAATATCATCCCAAATATATTCTACACATCCATAACCTAATCATAGAATCCTCCCCATGGGAAGAAAGCAGTCCAAGGAAGCCCTTTTGTGCAAACCTAAAGGAGTTTCCTGAATAAGAGGTAGCATTGTTTCTCAGTTTCTTTTATTTAATTTAAATTATACACCCCATAAACACATCATATTAAATTATTGATAAAAATCCATTATAAGTAATCTAATTGTAATTTTTATGATATATTTTCTACGTACACTTATACATACATCCATCAAATGGGTAATAAACCTATTGTTTATGTGTATGAGGAACTACCCTCTCACAAAATGATGATTATTCATTTTTCCATTACCGCCTCCCATGGTGGAAACCATGATAGAAACAATTTTTATATAGATTAAATATTATATTTATTATATATTTATTAATCTTTAATCCATTTACAATACATATTTTTGTACTTTTAATTTGGTGTAATTACAAGAATTTCTTTTGATGATGTGTGCACTACTGCCCATCAAAGCGATGTGAGTCATTCACAAAATATAGAGAATGTATACAAGACATGTTTAGTGAAATTATATGATATATATGACATAATAATGATAATTTATTTATATTATTTATATATATACATATATTTTATTTTAATTATATCATTCAATTCGACAATAAAACAGAAACAACATTCATGTGTACATACAACTTACCATCTCCATGAATAGTGTATTCCTTTTCATACACATATATTGTATATACTATAATAATAAAAATATAATTAATATAAATTATATTTATATCATATTTTAAAATATGTAAATAATTATATATGTATAAATAATACTGATATTGCAAATTAATACACCTATGAAGAACTAATCAGATATTACCCGAAGTTAAACCATATCATAGAATTGTTAACAAGTGGGTAATATAATGTTATAATAAATCCATATATGGTATAAGTTATAATAACTTGGTTATGGGATATATTTAAAATAAACTTATATTTATTATAAATAAATTTTTTATGAGTAATATGAGATTCAATACACAAGGTAAGGGGATTCCATGTCATTTTTTATATCTGTGAGATACATGACTATTTCACCAATATTTTATTTTTCATAGTGTATATAATTCCCATGAATGTATTATTTGATTATTATTATTAAATTTATGGTTATTTACATATCCATTATATGATACTTATTTTATGGGTGTTAATGTTTCCAAAGTTACCAAATCGATAAAGTAGTTTTGTCTCAATTTTCTTTCTTTGAGACACATGTTTTTCCCCTATGTTCTTAAAAGACATGTATCTGCTTCCAATTTAAATGGTATATCATTGATCTACTTATTTTATTTATATTTTATGCTCCAGGTAATTTTATTTTCTTATTGATGATTATGATCCCATGTTACCATGTAGTGTTATTTTATTGTAATAATCTCATCATTTATCTAGATTGTTTATGATCATGATTACATTGATGAAATATGAAGATCTGCATCTCAAGAACACTCATGATTTTCATTTTACTCTATTTATTCATGATATATCCATTTATCAGGACCACTTCCAACTATTTGATAATTATGATAATTAATAAAATGGTTTTAATCAAAATCATACCATATTTCACTGTTTGGTTGGAAATGTATTTTATTGAAAAATGTTTTCAAATAATCATTGAAGATAATTTTCAGCTAAAATGATTTTAATTTTTTTTAATTTTTTCAAAGATTCCTTTATAAATTTTCAAATATATTTTTAATGAAAAAAGTTTTCAAAATGTTATATGTTTCAAAAATACAATCTCAATGAATAAATGATATCTTCCTCAAAAAATGTTTTTAATAGATATATAAAAATTACTTCCCTTCTAAGATTTCATAAATCTGTGTTACTCATGAACTTCCTGGGACATGATTCAATTTTTTCATTCATATTATTTTTATTATTAAATATTGTTTTATGGAATGATGTTTATGGATCTTGTTTCTTTTTCACAATTTATATGTTACTTAAACCTACTTCTATTCATGGGTTATTATTTTAATGAAATTATTATGAAACATGTATAGTATTCTAGAGGTTATGATATCATTATATGATTATGATATCCATTTTATTTCAAGGGTTATGTTATGATTTTTAATGATCTTGTGGAACATGTATGTATGATTTCATTACAATATGTATGGGAACAATATATCCTACCCAATGCATTGGGGAATGATTTAAACTCACGAGATAGACTAATATTTTCCTGGGAGTGATCCTATTTTACTAAGATGGGCATGGGAGTGAACTATGACTACCCAGATGGCATGGGGAGTTAACTCATTCTAATAATATAGGCATGGGGGTGAACCATGACTACCACTATGGCATGGTGAGTGAACATATACTACTACGATGGACGTTGCAGTGAGGCCTTTACTATTATGGAAATAATTTTTATATTCTTATGTGTTATCCATAATTCCATGTTTTATTCCAATATTATGATTTCATGGATTTTCTTATTTAAATCCTTATGATTCATGTCTTTTGAACATAAAATATTTATTCCAGGATTCTTCCTTATGATATTTGATATGGAGGATTCAATATTCTATTTTCATGATCACATTATCATGTCCATATTCTCATGTTTATGATTACTTTTATCCATTTTTTTCCCTTACTTATCTTCTGTGATGATCCATTTTTATATTTCCATCTCAAGTTTATGATGATATGTATTATATTTCATATGTCTATCAAGGGTTCTATTCATAAAGAACCTAGTGGTAGTTAATTTAGCTCACTTAAATATCCGTATTTATGTTTTTATTTTTTAATTTCACTAGACAATTATAGTCTTTGGGAATCTATTTTTGTAATTTTTTTAGTATCCAAAAAAATTTAAACAATTTAATTTACTAAAAGTGAGGGTCTATATCGGGTAGGTGTTTGATCATCACCTATTCGGATGGACGCATGAATATAAACGGTGGTTTGGGATGGTTATGTGTCAAGATATGATCTTGGATTATGGATGTTTTTGTGGTGGGATATTTTTAGAAACTCCCAGGATGGGTTCGGTTTATTTAGAGAAATTAAAATAGGTGAATGGCATATGTGCATGGTCTGTAAACCCATGGAGATACCATGACACTGCCTTTGATTAATTCCAGTGTGCTCCCCTAAATGGTACATGAAATGCCAAAATTTTCTGCTATGTCCAATGTATTAGTAGTTATTGTTAGGTTATGGCAATTTGATTTTTTAATTAATTTTTCTAATCCTGTTTGTCCATAGTATTTATTTTAGTTGAATTCGAGGTGTTTCCAATTAGGTAAAAAATGATTTTAGGTTTATTTATAATAATATTTCCTCAATTTAAACCTTTTGTTCTTCGAAAAGGAAATGGATTATTTTGAAATTGGAAAGTGTTTTGGAATAAATTTTGGGATTCATAAAGTATTTTTAAAAATTCGATCGAAAATGAAATAGAAATTGTTTTGGATTTTAAATTTTTTTGTAATTTTGTTTTAAAATAAATTGAATCATGAATCTAACTAATTTTTTATTTTATAAAAAATAATATTTTTTTGAAAACTAGTTGTGGTATTTAAAGGGATGTTTGGAAAGTGATTTTTTATTTTTTATTTTTTACCTTGGGTATTCCTATAAATGATCACCTATAATGAAATATATTTGTGTGAAATGGATGGTTATTGGAATTTATGGATGGGTTCTTGAGCTAGCATGATGATATATATTTCTGAGGCATCTTTTAAAACTAATTGTGGGCATTTGGTTTTTAAGATGTGCTCTTTTTCTAAAAATGGTTTTTAAAAAGGGGTATTTTAATTTTATAACATGGAATGGTGTTGTGATGATATCTTTTTGTGTTTAGGGTTTTCCTTTTTGTACATTGGATTTTATTTATTGGGGGAATGATTGAAAATATGTTTAGAGTTTGGGTTGTTATTTATAATCAAAATATGTAGATTCTATTTGGGATTCTCTTTGGGTTGATTCTATGTTCCTTGTTTTGATATTATGGATCAAAAGAGTCTTAGTTAGATGAGTAGAAGGTTGGTAATTATTGTTCCATCCATGATTTTCGAAGTAACCGTTAGTTTTGGGAATCATTGTTTGTCATCTTTTAGTGGGTTGATCTTTCAAAAAATTATGTCATTTGAGTCTTTTAGGATATTTTGAATAAGTGTTTCTTCTAGAATTCCTATTGATGATGTTACCCACATATTGAATTGTGTGTTGGATATAGAGACATTCCATTCATTGGAGAATGAATGGGTCTTCATGGATTTTCAATAAACATAATCCTATTAAAATTATATAATTACTCACCTATAATTGTCTTAGTAGGGGATTTTCAATTTTATGTGGTTGCTTGGGTTACTAGAAAAGTTATGTATATTGTGATACTAAAATAGGAAGTCACTATCAGTTATTAATATATCTTGAATTTAGTGCAACAGATGCATCAAGACATCATAAAACCAATCATTTGTCTCAGAGTGAATCATTTCACATATTATAGGATTTTCCAAGTGTGGTGGATATTGAATTAATAGGTTGTGTCTGACATCGAAGTGGAATCTATTTAAGTAACACATTGCTATGTAATTCAAAATTTGAAACTTATTTTTGAGAGAACATGGTTTCCTAATTTATTTTGAGATCCTTTAAGTTGTTCCTTCAAGATCAGAACTCAGTAATGGTTCTCCTTTTTTTAGTGGTTTTTGTTTTATTTTGATTCTGTTTTGAGATGCTCTACTTTGGGGAAATTATGAATCTTGATTTGGTTTTTTTCAAGGTTTTTATTTCCTTAGTTGGTACTTTTTTGTGTTTATCATAATTTGTTGAGTGTTTCGATTAGTTCAATATACCGAATAGTCAATTCCATAATGGTGGGGAGACCTACTACGGGTCTTGTTGATAACATCTATAAAGATGGTTGTGTGTGACATGGGAATTTCATAGATCACATCAGTATTAAAGGTTTTCTCTCGATTTGTGAGTTATTTTATCTTGGGAAAATAATGTATAGATAGTCTTAATTTTTTTTAATATTAACATGAAAAGATATCATGATAAAAATAGTATTCTATTTTGGTGTTCTCTCTTTGGGAATTATTAATTTTGTCACCATTGTGTTTATTTATTTCCACCCTGGCTAACCCGAATCATTGTAGATTGTATGCCTGAATATCAGGTTATGTGACCAATTATTAGGAAGATCCTAAAAAACCATGCTGGGATTATTTTGGAGATAATTATGTTATGGGATGGGGTTTTCCTTTAATTGAGGTTATGTTTTGAAATATTATTCCCTCAATATTCCTCCCTTTAATTTCCAATTTGATTCCTTAGGCCTTATCAATTGTCTATTTGGATGATTATATTGTTCTATGATAATGGTGTATATGGCATATTTTGGGATCTCTATGTTTTATATTTTAGGTGTAATGTGAGTTTTTAGTTCTTGGACTTCTAGTGGTTGGTGTTTTTCTTTGTCTATTGTCATATTCGTGTCCTAGTAAGTCATGTATTTTGGGAAGTTTTGGGGATAGAAAGTCTTAATTATTGGGAGAATTGCCACACCCTGATTTGAAACTTCAATAGTATCTAAATTAATATATTTCATACCTTTATTATGTGGATTTCTCATTTTTGTAGGAAAAATTGATGTATTGGGTAGACCGAAGAATGTGCACTATAAGCCCATGGTTAGAAGATACCATGCACTAGACTAGTGAAAATTGTGCGGGTTAGACAGTGGAACTATCCAAGATTCATAGCTAGGAACACATACATGCACCCCTTGATGTAAAATGTGTGTCCCCTTTCCGTCTTAGATAGAGGTTCCATAGAGTTGGGGAATGACCTGTCAAACCCTGACACCTTCCAGATCTTAAAAAAAAGAAAATAATTTAATAATAATATTAAATATATTATTTTTATGTTTATTATTATAAATGTTATTATTATTTTTTATTTCTACTAAAACCCTTAATGGGATTGTTCTCCCCATCCCCCCACTCATTACACACCCTTATCCCCTACCACTAGTTTTTGACAGCCCAACTAAAGGGGCGCCTCATGCACACACAATCGCCTCCTCCCATCTCCTTCCAACTTTCAGTTTTTAGCCAATTTCTTGTGCGATCTCACAAGGTTTGGTCTTCTTCTCCTCACCTTCCATAATCTTTTTTAATTTCCTGGTTTCAATTTTCCCTTTGGTAATGACCATGCCCAAACTAAACCCTATCCCATTTTGGGGTGTTGTTTTGGTTGTCTCTTGAGGTCCATTCTTGCTACAACCATGAAAGGCGGTGAGTTACTCTTTATTTGGTGGGTTCTCTCCCATACTAACTCATTGTCAGAATTTTTATTAGGTATTTTCTGGTTTTTATGTTCCTTATTTTTTTATTACGTATTTTAATTTTTTGAGGTGGATTTGATCTACTATTGTTGAAGGCTACTTACATGTGTATGAATAGGTAGGAATATACATATATTGTTTCCCCATTATATGTATTCACTCATGGAAGTATAAATATATATATATATATATTAACACTAGGATTGATTATATATATATATATGTTAAAAATTCACATGTCTATGAGTATAAAGGGATATATGAATGTATATTCATATATAAAAGGACCCCGTTGTACCTATTCTTGTATATGGAAATATGTACAGTGGGGATAGGTGTCCTTATATATATGTTAATGTTAATATGCATGTAAGAAAAAGATGGAAGATTTGAGTGTCTGTCGTAATGAAATCACCATGTATCGAGGAAGATTCACTATGTCCAAGACTTTAATTTTAATTACTTAATTGATTGAGAGTTTTAAAAAAATATGTTTTATTATTATATTATAAGTATATGATATTATAATTTGGTGTGAAACATAAAATTTTTAATTTCATTAGTTCTAAATAATTTCCATAAACATTCAAAATGACTTTTTTAGTTTAATATATACTTTGAACCTTTTATTGGAAAATTTAATGTATTTTCAATGTTCAATTGATTTTGTAAATGATTTTTCATTAAAAGTGGTAGGGACCATTTGGATCCGTTATGTACTTATTGGAATTTGGTATTGAAATCACATGATGTGTAGCCCTATTTGAAACCATTGAAATGATTTTGTATAATGGAAACTCTTAAGGATTTCCTCTTTTTAAAGAGGTATTATAGATGTATAGTGTCAGGATGTAGGGAATGAATCCAAGTTAGAACCCGTGTTAGTGTAAAGAATGTGTTGACATCCCCAATTATAAATTATGCTACAATCACTAGATCCTAGTCATTATAGTCAGAGTTGAGAGAGGATTTCTATTTATTTCTGATTAGACAGACTAGATCCTTCAGTTTAGGAAATCCCATATAATTTATGCCGCTAGTGAGGCTATTTAAGACCATCCATGATGGTTATTTATTATGGATATAATTGATATACTGATAGATGGATTTTGAAATGAGTACATTTAAGGTCTCTTCACATGGTATCAAGGTATATCCCATGATATCTGATTCACATGTATTCTACCATCCCTCATTTTTATGATGTTTTTATATAAAACCATATAAAATGTTATGTTACCACTAATAGTTCTTACAACAACACATATTTACATGTAATCCATATTCAAATAATTGTTTTTCATTGAGGTATTTCCAACAATAAATTTTTTTCTTTGTAAAATTATTTAATTTAAAACATTTAATTCTTGGGAAAACAATTCTTAAAAAGGATAGGTAAATGGTTATTTTGAAATTCATAGATTGTAACATGTTTTAAAAAGGAAAGGAAACCCTTATTTTATATATAAGCATTTGAAACAAACATGTCATGATTTTACATGTAATGGTTATATATTAGGAATGGTTCTTATTATGAAATCCCTATTAAAAATCTTGATGATCACACCTACACAATCATTTCAGTTTCAGGTTCTTTTTGTTTTTGATTTTTCTCAGAGCGAGTATGGTTTTGTGATTGGTTGTGACCAAGAGGGTCACATATAGGTATGTTTAGTTGTTTATATTTATATTTCTGCTTCTTCTAATGATTATTTTATTTATGGTGTTTAAAATTTTTTATTTATTTTTCCATGGGCTAAATTGTTCCAAAATGGGTATTATTTATGTACAACACTAGTTGCAAGCCTATGAGGATTGGGAATCCCTCTTGGGCATTATAATTGGTCAGCACATGTGACATATTTGGGGTTGGCCTGGGTTTTTCTTGGAAATTTTTATTAGTATAAATGATTTATATGAAATAATAATTATTCTATAAATAGGAATCAATATTTATATGTCATTCTTTCTCTCCATTGAGAAAAATAGAAACAATGCTCATGTGTACGTACAATTTACTATCTACAAGAATAGTATAATCCATTTTCTATATATTAATTTATTATATTACTAAAAAAATATGTATAATTAATATATATGATATTTATATCATAGTTAAAATTATGAATATTTTGTATCCATGATAAAAATAGGGAAACTTTTTCCAAATTAAAACATTCATGAAAAATGAAAAACTATCACATAATAGAGTTATTTTAACAAGGAATTCTGAATAAATGTGTAATAAAAAAGTCTATGTTAATATTATAAGATATTAAATATATGCATATGGTTTTTAATATATTGAAAATAAAATAATATTTAATATACATGAGGTTCGAAAATATATGATTCAATTAGAACCCAAGGTAATGGTTTCCTATCTCACTTTTATTTCTATGATACATATTTCATATTCACCACTTCCCACCATAATTTACTACATGGAAACCATGTTTTTAATTAATATTGACAACCTTTATACTTCCCCTTATATATTATTAACAGGGTGTTTCTCAATTATTAACATAATTTCGTATTTTAATAATGGTATTTTTAATTTCGAACCCTTTATTACTGAGATCAAGATTAAATCATGAGGTTACAATTTATTTAAAGGGGTATAATGTAACACCCTATGATTTTAAAAGAGGAACTTCATATTAGATAATTTATATGACACAAAACAATAAGATTAAAAGAGAATATAACACCATGTGAATTTATGATATATTAATTTTTTTAATAAATTCAATATATCTGATAGCATTAAATACACACAAAACCAATTTTGAACGAAACATGATACTTTTTTAAAATATTATTATTTAAATATGTTAATTATACCACATTTGTTAAGATAAAGGTCATAAATAGTAATATATAAATTATAAAATTTATATGGTTTACACATGTATAAAACAAATTCAATTTTAATCAATTAATTATAGTAAAATATGGACCATTTAAATGAAAATGAAAAATATTAAGAAAAACTGCATTTTTTCAAAAAGGGGGTCTAATCAAGAATTTATCGCATAATTTAAAATTATTGTTTACCAAATTAAAAAATTTTATTTAAAAAAATAAACATCATTTTATAAGTCTACAAGTCTAAATTATCTTTGGGAGATTTTATTATAATTTTCTTGAAATATTAAATTTTTATGAATAGTGAAGAGTATTGGTTTTTATTGAAAAATTCAAATTTGATTCAATTACATACAAAGTTAAATTATATTATAAATTCATTTTAAAGTAATATTAGTCCAATTATATTAAAATTTAACTATTTTATTTAATTTTAAAGAATTTCATATTTAATTTTTATACTAAAACATTCTGTATTTATGAGATTGTTTTTGGAAAACCACTATTTCGTTACATGTTGAGTTTAATTTGAAATTAAATTCTACCATTAATTTTATTAGTATTTGGAAAAATGGATTCCATATTTAAATTTATAATAACTTATATTATATAATATGTTTAACATAATTTTGACCATAATGAATAGTGAAAATAAAAAATATTTAACAAGGTAAGGTTAAAATGGGTTTACTCGGGTGTTGAACTAAGAATATAAAGGTTAAAAATTGATTAAAACTAGTAAAAACTAGTTTTATTGACATATTCCACCATGATAATCAATAATGTTCTATATTTATCCATTTTTTGGGTTCTTTCATGCGAATAATGTGGGTATTACTTAATCTTTTAAAAAAAATCATTATGTTATCTCAACCACATATAAAAGGACACCCCATATCACACCTATTAAAACATATAAAATCATTTGGATAAGGAAAAAAATAATAAAATACTTTATTTAATTCCATAACCACATCCTACAGTCCTAATATTTGTTAGTAATATACACTAAAAAGGAATTAGGTATAACCCGAAATAAGCTCTCTTAAGAAGTGGTAAAACTCAAACATGTGTGTATTTATTTTTTTTATTCTAAAATCTCCTTAAAACATATTAAAATAAGATAATATAGAATAAAAAAATTATATATATTTCTATTTTATTATTATAATTTCATAACCCTAGTCCATCTGAACTTCCATTAAATGGGAAACAAAACCGTCAATCGTGTGCATGACATACCACTGCCTCTTGAACAATTATTTTTTTTCATAACAACCATTAAAGGTTAAATATAATAATTTATTTAACATATTTATATTATATTTATGGAATAATTATAATTTTTGAATTATTATTTCAAATATACCTTCTATCATTCCATTTCACAGGGGATTACATAACATCTCTCATTTATATGAAGGACTAGCTCCTCACGAAGGGATGTGATTCATTTTTAACTTATGAATTAAATGGTACATAATAATGTATAATTAATTAATTTATATTATATTATGAATATATAAATTCAAATTTAAATATAATATCCCATAAATATTTTTTACATTCAAATCCATTGGAAAACAACATTGTCACTCATGCGTGCACGTGGAAACCCCACTATACGTAACAATGTGAAAGGACTTATTTTATTTTTACATGCATGGTAGTAATGATTTATTTGATAAATATAAATGATATATTATAAATAATAATTATTTTTAATGAATAATTAATATTTATTTTTCATTCAATCCATCGTGAAAATGGAAACATCGTTCATGCGTACATACGACCTAACATATCTATTATCGGTGTAGTTATTTTTCAACATATACATTTAATAGATTACTAAAAATTCATATTTAATAAATATATATGATAATTATATCATTATTATAATGAAGGATATTATTTAATTTAGATCAAATTAGAAGGACCATAATTACTTCACTAAAACATTCGTGAAAAACGAAGCAATTATCACCCAAAACAGAGAGTTTATCAATGAATTGTTATGAAACGGGTGGTCAAAGTGTATATGTAAATAATATATTGTATTTGTCACACCCCGACTGAAACTTATTTTTAATTTAATTATTTTAAGTATTGCTTTTGATATGTGGGTGAACCAGTTAAATTTCTGAAGAAATCCGGATCTTTTATGGGTGCTCGAATGTAATCGCGACCAGGCATGCGAACGTGCCCGTGCATGTGACCACGCAAGAGACCGACGCTTTGTTTTAAATTGATTATCTTTTTTGGGTTCTTTTCCATGCACACGACCATGCACGCAAACTTCCAGAGTGTTCGTCCTACATTTATAAATTTATTATTATTATGGTTGGTTGTATTGTTTTATTTTTCGTGACAAATTCATTATTATTTATTGGGGTTTTTTATTTATCATATTATTTTATTTTTTATTTTATTTTCACTTTATTCTTTTTTTTTCAATTCTTTTATTTTTATTCTATTTTTTATCTCCCTCTCTCTTCCTCCACTCTCTCCCATTCGTTTCCCCCATAGTTTTTATAGATCAACCCCTTCCTACAACCCTAGCCGTCACACCCACATTCCCCTCCTCTACTGGCCAAACACCACGCTCTCACCCCCCCTCCTGCTCGATGAAGCATCTCTCTCCTCCCCCTCTCTGACGAACCGGACCATCACCTCTCCCCTTTCAGTGGCACCGCAATGGCCTCCTCTCGTCTGGAAATGCAGAACTCTGGTTCCCTCCCTTCAAATCGGTGCCACACAGCCCCACCGCTGGCCTCCTCACTGCGCACACACCTCCCTTGCGCCGCCTTCCTCATGGCCAGACCACCTGGAAAACCAGTGTGCACCGCCCTCAAGATGCACCCTCATACATCCGTTACGCGCTTCTTCTCTAGCCTCCTCACCATGCACACATATTCTTTGCACCGCCTCCCTTTTCCCCTTCTCCTTCTAGCCAGCGCTCATCCCTCAAGTCCGCTCCCTAGTTGTTCCCTCCTCCTTCCAGCCGGATGCCCATCTACAGCACCTCCGCCTTCCTTCTAGCAGACCTCCAACCACCGGCGACCCTCCCTCACCCTCATCCAGCAATCCACACACCACTCACTGCACCCCTTCAGGCAACATAGCACCCAACCCACACCGCTCCGCTACCTTGGACCACATGGACCCACGCTGCTCCTCCCTCCCGGCCAGATTTTTCTGGAATGACTCAACTCCGACACCCCCATATTATTCAGTTTGCCTCTGCAACCCCTTCCACAGGTTCATCTTCCTTCGGATGGTTGCTTATTCCATTTTGGTATAATTTTTTATTAGTTCTCATGTTGTTTAATTTCCATTTGTGATGATTTGGGTTTGATGTTGGGTTTTTAGCATTCAATTTGTGTTGTTTTGGTGCGAATGGAGAGCATTTGGAGTTTCACACCAAAATTTTTTAAGTTGGTCTACGTTGAGGTAAGTGGTTTCATGTCCAATTATTATTTGATTAATTGATTTTCAACGTTAATTTGTTTATAGTGTTATTTAATAATTTGTGTGGTGCGAAGTTTATTTTCATTGATGTTTTGGTGCGAAGTTGTTTTTCATTTAAGTTTGACATGTCTTGAATTTTTTAGTAGGGTGTCGTCATAATACATGTACTTGATGTTGAAATCTTATCTATAGTTAATTGTTAGTCTCTTTTTTTGGAAGTCCAAAGGATTTAATTGATATTTTCGTGTAGTGTCGGTATGCATTTGGTCTTAAATGAGTATCTCAGTGGGGTTTTGGTGTTTTAGTCATGCGGCATACTTTAAGAAATGCTGGTAAGTATTTCTAGTGGGTTGTTTAACTGTAATGATGATCTTTTCAATTGTGTAAGCATCTTCTTTATTTGAGTGCGGAATAAAGTTTCTCTTCCTGAGGTGACTTCATGTGCGTATTGTCATGTAAGGGGGTCTGGGCCGGCTTATTGTGTAATGTAGTGGTTTTTCACTTTAAAATTTTGTTTATGAAAATTTAGATTATTTTATTAAATAATTATTAAAGATGGAAAAAAATTTGTTTTGACTACATGGTGTAAAGGTTTTCGGTGGTTAATGTCGTGCAACATAGGTTGAAATTGTTTAATAAATTCTTTTAATGGTTTTCTTGACTTTGAAAGTGATTTCATTGACCATGAAGTTTTTTTTATTTGTCGTGTAAGTAGTGCAGATTTATTTTTGAAATATTTTTAGTGTGCGTATTCTTCCAAAATGGTATTTCTCAGTGAGAGTAGTGGTTTTTGGCATGTGTAGTTTCTTGTTTTATTTGGTTATATAAATATGACATGTGACATGAATTTGAAACTTGTTTGAGCACAAACCAGGAGGCCCGGGTATCTAGGAGGGTGGACTAGACTAGTGGGTAGTGTTCCGGAGGTGACTCGACCCGGTTTCACTAACAAGACTGACGATTGAAACACTAACTAAACATATGCTATTCTGAGGGTTGTGGTCTGCTAAGCCACGTTTTCTGAGGGTCGTGGGCTTCTAAGCCAAATTTTCTGAGGGTCGTGGTCTTCTAAGACACGTTTTCTGAGGGTCGTGGCCTTCTAAGCCACGTTTTCCCTGGGTCGTGGCCTTCTAAGCCACGTTTCACTGAGACACGAAGATTTAGGGACCCGAGCTAGCTAACACCCATGTGGACCCTCCCATATTGGTTCTCATTGGTTACTTTACGCCCATCAATGTGAAACTTGGTTATTTTAAAAGTAATTGTGTGTGTGTGTGCGTGTGTTTTAATTTAAGTTGTTCCTTCTTAAAACTCTTTTCTCTAAAACCTGTTTTTATCTAAATTTGTTTAATATTTTAGTTATTTTATTTAATTGAAGTTTCAAATGTATTTTTCATTTAATAATTGTGTGTGGAACCTTTTCTCGGTGTCATCTTACTTGGCATTTAGCTCACACCCTACATACACCTTTGGGTGTATGTAGATTGTGTTTTTTTTCATTCTAGGATGAGGCATCGAGCATAGAATTGGTGGTTTGGGTTGTCAATGGCATCATCATGTTGGTTTGATGGTGGCGTCTTTGGGATGTGACTTTTCATGTCGCACAGAGGTTTGTCTTGGAGTTTTGGTTTCCTTTGATGTAGTCTCTTTTGGGTTTTTGGTTCATGTTTTAAACATTAAATATGAACTTGGTATAAGGGTCTATTTGGTTGTCAGTTTTTAGTTCCAATTTAATCGGCTTGTTGTCTGTTTTATATTTATTCATCTGGGTAAATCATTCCCAAAATTATTTTTGAGACCCGGGCACTTGTGCCAACCCATGGGGATCGGGAACGCCCTTCGGGTCTTGCTGCGGACCGGGTCGGGCACCGGGTTGGATGGCGACCTAGCCTGGTTCGTGAAAAAATTGTTTTAGAGGAGGTTTCGTGCTTGTTATTTGGAATGTCAGGTAGATTGGAGATGGGACTATCGGTGCTTGAGGGATAGGTGCGAGAAGAGAGTCACGAACTTTTACTCGTTCCGATCCTCGAGTAACCAGGGGTAGTTCATGATTTATGTTTTTGTTTTTGCTCTGTGTGTATGGGGGGTGACAATAGGAGTAAACTGGTACTGTGTGCGGCCTCACATGGAGTAGCGACCCATGTGATGCCCGAGAGTATGGTTATACACTCCTAGTGTTTGGTTCTTACCTAGGGCATGGTCTGCTAAACTATGTACTTGGGTTAGACACGACCACTAGTCCTCCGCCCAGGTGCTTTAATGTTTGTGATATCTTGCTTCAATTTTGTGATTGGCGCGAGATTGTTTTCCTTTAAAAATGGAAGCTGACTTTGGTGCTGCTCTTATTTTATTTTGGCATGTATTTGACATTATTTTTGGGGTGCTTTTCTCTTGGACCTTGTTTTTGGAATTTGGCGTTGATTTGTTGAAGTTTATTTTCTAAACGAACGTTTTGGGTTATTTGAAATTGAAGTGGGTTATTGGAGAAATGGGAATCATTTTTAAAATATGTCTTGAATTTTTGAAATGGTTTGAAAAAAAGGTATTTTCGGATATTGATAATGTTTTTTTGAAAGCGGAGTAACCATGTTTCTTTCCAGTGGTATTCTTATGGGATCTCGCATGTGCGTGCGGAATTGATTAATTTCTAGTTGGTGAATCATGTGGACAGGTTTTTGAGTGCCACGAAAATGCATATTTGCGAGGCACCATGGAATATCTGTGGTGGTTGATTGATTTCTATGGTTGTATCTTGTTTCATAGAAAGTGAGCCTTTTTCATTGGGTTTTTGTGCACAAATGGTTTTGAAAATGGAAAAAAACATATCATTTAGAGTAAAGATGGATTTTCAAAATAGCTTTTGGGATTGTTGTGTAGTGCTTGGTTTTTCAAGTGAGTGTTTTTATTTGAAAATGAATTGATGTTTTAAATTGGAATTATTGGATTTGTTTCTGGAATGTTGATTTTTATATTGTGATGTGTTTGAATTTTTGGAAGGCTATTTCGTTTTTCTTTTTGTGATATGCCCCTAGAAACATTCCATGGGTTCTAGCAGGTTTCTATCATTTCTTGGCCCGGCTTAGACTCTCATTGGAGTGGGAGAGTTAGGTTCTTCTTGGTGGTGTTGACCGTTCGTAGACGTCGATGTCATTTGGATGTTGTTGAGTGCTTTGGTAAAGTTGGATGTGTCTCTGGTTTTGGAGGAACTCTAGATGTTGTTTATGCGTAAGTTGTCTGAAGTATGTTTGGAGGAGCGAGACTAAACCGACAAACGATGCTAGTTCTGTTTTCATTGTGAACAGCGACGCCGTGAGCCACCCTCAAGAATAGTCTCAATCCGCGGTTGTACCTAAGTGATGGTGAAGGAATGTGGTGGATCACATAGGTGCTTGGCCAGTCAACAAAGGGTGAAGGAGGTATGTTGACTTTTCTGATGAGCTAGTTTCTTGTTCCCTAGAGGTTGTGTGTTACGATCAGTTTAAAGATTGTAATAGTTTTTGGTCCCGTTTATACTATGGTAAATGAATGTTCTTCGTCTGATAAAGAGTGTGACCCAAAGGGACTTGTTCTTGGAGTGCCCCTCTCATCAGTTTGTGTCGCACATTTGATAGACCGCTCAATCTCCTATCTCTAGTGTGGTCAGTTAGACACTCTAGGTCGTTCGCTGCAATTCTCAGTTTCTATGTTAATATAGTGGTCGCGTGAGACACGAGGAGAAGTATGCAGGCTACTTTTCCAGCGGAGGAAGTTACAGTTAGAAGTGGTCAGCTTGTGACTGTGAGGTTGGAGATTATTCAGACTTCAGTGCCCCAGCGATAGGTCTCGGGGTGAAGCTTGTGCATAGTCAAAACTTGTCGGACGTGGGACGGACTTGGTCCGACTTTAGGTCGCAATGTCGGGATGGGGACAACGTAAATTTCCCTATTGTGATACCCTCTCCGAAGGCGTCATTATTTTTGTGAGGGGCATGGATCCCATGTCTACATGATATTGACTTATTTTATGGTAGTTCCTCTTGGTCCTTAAAGAGGTTCAGAAAATCCGTATTCCTTTAAATCCAGTAGGCGTGCTCCGTGAACCTCCTTGTGGTCAGAGATGCTCATGTCTTGTGAAATTGTTGTGCACCTGTCTGGTTCGCCTCCTAGTTAGAGGTTTCTGCTATCAAATCAATCTCATGTGGAAGACTGTTGTCCACTATAAGGATAATCAGTGCAGGTTGGCCCATGTGGTGGGTTCGTGATGAAGGGTTCAGTTAGTTTTTCATAAGGTCAACTGGGAATGCACGCGCGGGTTCCATGGTGTTAGGAAATTATAAAATAGTGGGGAGACCCATTACGGGTCTCACCGGCATCTCTTCTTATGTTGGTTTGAATTAACATAGGGGAATCTGAGGGTCAATCTAGTGTTAGAGTTGTCTGGGTTTGGGAGTCGTTTTGATTTGGAGAACCAATGTTTTCCAAGAACCCATATATGGTGGGGATACCACCATAAGACGGGAATATGGAAGGCTCTGTTTTCAAAGTGTGCTTGGCGGAGCAAGCCCTTGATTCTGCTCCACCCAACATCGACCATGTTATTTGGGTCGCTTATGTAGTGGGTCGCTTGACGAGCATTCTTGGAGATCTCGAGTGGTCCAGAGGATCACTATGTTATGGGTCGGGGTGTTCCATGTTGTAGTTGTGTTTGGAGGCGAATTCTTTGTTATTGGTTGTTTTTCTTGGTGATTCATGTTTTGAGACAGCTTGAGTTTCATGTCATGGTGGTTTTGAATGCCTGATCTTTGGGTGATTGAGGGTTTCTTCTAGATATCTTCATGGTCTCACTTGGAACCCTTTGTTGACATCGTCTTTTGGGACATTCTTGGGGCATAAAGTGTAATGGTGGGGAGAATTGTCACACCCCGACTGACCCTTCTTTTTAATTTAATTATTTTAAGTATTGCTTTTGATATGTGGGTTGAACCAGTTCTATTTTTGATGAAAAACGGATCTTTTATGGGTTCTCGACCGTAATCACAACCAGGCACACGAACGCGCCCGTGCATGCGACCATGCACGGGGCCAACGCTTTGTTTTAAATTTATTAATTTTTTTGGGTTCTTTTGCATGTGCATGACCGTGCAGGCAAACCTGAACAGTGTTCGGCCTAAATTTATAAATTTATTATTATTATGGTTGGTTGTATTATTTTATTTTTAGTGACAAATTCATTATTATTTATTGGGGGTTTTTTTATTTATCATATTATTTTATTTTTTATTTCATTTTCCCTTTATTACTTTCTTTTCTTTTCTTTTTTTCTATTTTTTATCTCCCTCTCTCTTGCTCCACTCTCCCCCATTCATTTCCCCCCTAGTTTTTACGGATCGACCCCTTCCTACAACCCTAGCCTCCAGACCCGCATTCCCCACCTCTGCTGGCCAGACACCACGCTCGCACCCCCCTGCTCGATGAAGCATCGCTCTCCTCCCCCTCTCCGACGAACCAGACCAGAACCTCTCCCCTTTCGGTGGCACCACATCAGCCTCCTCTCGTCCGGAAACGCAGACCTCCGGTGACCTCCCTTCAAATCGGTGTCGCACAGCCCCACCGCCAGCCTCCTCACCGCGCACACACCTCCCTCACGCCGCCTTCCTCTTGGCCGGACCACCTGGAAAACCAGCACACACCGCCCTCAAGATGCACCCTCCTACTTCCGTTTGTTAGTGGAATCACCTTGCTGGTTTGATGGCGGTGACTTGGGGATGTGACTCCTCATGTCGCACAAGGGTTTGTGTTGGAGTTTTGGTTTCCTTTGGTGTAGTCTCTTTTGGGTGTTTGGATCATGTTGTAAACATTAAATATGATCTTGGTATACGGGTCTTTTGGTTGTCAGTTTTTAGATCCAATATAATCAGCTTGTTGTTTATTTTATATTTATTCATCTTGGTAAATAGTTCCAATTATTATTTTTGATACCCGAGCACTTGTGCCAGCCCGTGGGGATCGGGAACACCCTTCGGGTCTTACCGCAGACTGGGTTGGGTGCCGGGTCGGATGGCGACCCGTCCTGGTTCGTGACAGTATTAAATATATTAAAATAATTATTTAATATATTTAAAATTTGAAAATATTTTTTATTAATAAGTTTCAATTACATAAATGAATTATAACTTGAGGTAGGGTTTTCTCATCTCACTTTTACTTCCACAAGACTTAGGCCATATTCACCACTTATTTATTTTGTGTGGTGTATAAACTATCCATTTTACATTTAATATCATGAATAAATTTATATTAATGGTTATTAATGTTTTATTTTAGGTTATTTCTGTTTTAGGCATACGATTTATAAGTTTCCAATGTGGAAAAAGTTTATTTCTCAATCTCATCATTATTTAGAATTTTTTTTGTATAAGTCTCCCTTTGGGGAATTATTATATGTTTAAATATTTAAATAAATTTTTTTTATTATAATATAGTTATTAATGAAATTTTTTATTTAACAGTACAATTGTTACAAAATTTAGTATATAAAATTATTGGGAAAATGTTTTTAAGAAAATACGACTTTTTTTCTCTATTTAGTCATAAATCAATTTCCATCAAAATTGATGTTTTCTAAAAATATATTAAATAATTTCAAAATTATTTATTAAAAAAAATTATTAATTTTACTTTAGAAAAAATATTTAGAAATATATTGTTGTGAGGGGCATGGAGCCCATGTCTACTTGACATTGACTTATTTTATGGTAGTTCCTCTTGGTCCTTAAAGAGGTTCAGAAAATACGTATTCCTTTAAATCCAGCAGGCATGCTCCGTGAACCTCCTTGTGGTCAGAGATGCTCATGTCTTCTGAAATTGTTGTGCACCTGTCTGGTTCGCCTCCTAGTTAGAGATTTCTGCTATCAAATCTATCTCATGTGGAAGAGTGTTGTCCACTATAAGGATAATCAGTGCAGGTTGGCCCATGTGGTGGGTTCGTGATGAAGGGTTCAGTTAGTTTTTCATAAGGTCAACTGGGAATGCCCGCGCGGGTTCCATGGTGTTAGGAAATTATAAAATGGTGGGGACACCCATTACGAGTCTCGCCGGCATCTCTTCCTATGTTGGTTTGGATTAACATAGGGGACTCTGAGGGTCAATCTAGTGTTAGAGTTGTCTGGGTTTGGGAGTCGTTTTGATTTGGAGAACCAATGTTTTCCAAGAACCCATATATGGTGGGGATACCACCATAAGACGGGCATTGGAAGGCTCTGTTTTCAAAGTGTTCTTGGCGGAGCAAGCCCTTGCTTCTGCTCCGCCCAACATCGACCATGTTATTTGGGTAGCTTATGTAGTGGGTCACTTGACGAGCATTCTTGGAGATCTCGAGTGGTCCTGATGATCCCTATGTTAGGGGTCGGGGTGTTCCATGTTGTAGTTGTGTTTGGAGGTGAATTCTTTGTTATTGTTTGTTTTTCTTGGTGATTCATGTTTTGAGACAGCTTGAGTTTCATGTCATGGTGGTTTTGAATGCCTTATCTTTGGGTGATTGAGGTTTTCTTCTAGATATCTTCATGGTCTCACTTGGAACCCGTGGTTGACATTGTCTTTTGGGACATTCTTGGGGCAGAAAGTGTCATGGTGGGGATAATTGTCACACCCCGACTGACCCTTCTTTTTAATTTAATTATTTTAAGTATTGCTTTTGATATGTGGGTTGAACCAGTTCTATTTTTGATGAAAAACGGATCTTTTATGGGTTCTCGACCGTAATCACAACCAGGCGCACGAACGCGCCCGTGCATGCGACCATGCTCGGGGCCAACACTTTGTTTTAAATTGATTAATTTTTTTGGGTTCTTTTGCGTGTGCATGACCATGCAGGCAAACCTGCACAGTGTTCGGCCTAAATTTATAAATTTATTATTATTATGGTTGGTTGTATTGTTTTATTTTTAGTGACAAATTCATTATTATTTATTGGGGGTTTTTATTTATCATATTATTTTCTTTTTTATTTCATTTTCCCTTTATTACTTTCTTTTCTTTTCTTTTTTTCTATTTTTTGTCTCCCTCTCTCTTGCTCCACTCTCCCCCATTCATTTCCCCCCTAGTTTTTACGGATCAACCCCTTCCTACAACCCTAGCCTCCAGACCAGCATTCCCCTCCTCTACTGGCCAGACACCACGCTCGCACCCCCCTGCTCGATGAAGCATCGCTCTCCTCCCCCGCTCCGACGAACCGGACCATAACCTCTCCCCTTTCGGTGGCACCACATCGGCTTCCTCTCATTCGGAAACGCAGACCTCCGGTGACCTCCCTTCAAATCGGTGTCGCACAGCCCCACCGCCAGCCTCCTCACCGCGCACACACCTCCCTCACGCCGCCTTCCTCTTGGCCGGACCACCTGGAAAACCAGCACACACCGCCCTCAAGATTCACCCTCCTACTTCCATTTGTTAGTGGAATCATCTTGTTGGTTTGATGGCGGTGAATTGGGGATGTGACTCCTCATGTCGCACAAGGGTTTGTGTTGGAGTTTTGGTTTCCTTTGGTGTAGTCTCTTTTGGGTGTTTGGATCATGTTGTAAACATTAAATATGATCTTCGTATAAGGGTCTGTTTGGTTGTCAGTTTTTAGATCCAATATAATCAGCTTGTTGTTTATTTTATATTTATTCATCTGGGTAAATAGTTCCAAAGATTATTTTTGATACCCGAGCACTTGTGCCAGCCCGTGGGGATCGGGAACACCCTTCGGGTCTTACCGCAGACTGGGTTGGGTGCCGGGTCGGATGGCGACCCATCCTGGTTCGTGACAGTATTAAATATATTAGAATAATTATTTAATATATTTAAAATTTGAAAATATTTTTTATTAATAAGTTTCAATTACATAAATGAATTATAACTTGAGGTAGGGTTTTCTCATCTCACTTTTACTTCCACAAGACTTAGGCCATATTCACCACTTATTTATTTTGTGTGGTGTATAAACTATCCATTTTACATTTAATATCATGAATAAATTTATATTAATGGTTATTAATGTTTTATTTTAGGTTATTTCTGTTTTAGGCATTCGATTTATAAGTTTCCAATGTGGAAAAAGTTTATTTCTCAATCTCATCATTATTTAGAATTGTTTTTGTATAAGTATCCCTTTGGGGAATTATTATATGTTTAAATATTTAAATCAAATTTTTTTATTATAATATAGTTATTAATGAAATTTTTTATTTAACAGTACAATTGTTACAAAATTTAGTACATAAAATTATTGGGAAAATGTTTTTATGAAAATACGACTTTTTTTCTCTTTTTAGTCATAAAACAATTTCCATCAAAATTGATGTTTTCTAAAAAAATATTAAATAATTTCAAAATTATTTATTAAAAAAAATTCTTAATTTTACTTTAGAAAAAATATTTAGAAATATATATTCATGTCATTTTTAGAATAAGGCTTGTTTTTATTTTTATGAAAACATGAAAAAATATTTGTTTTAATGTTTATGAAATGAAATAAAAATTCGTTCTTAAAAAAGAAATGTTTTTAAAAAATATTTTATAATTTTTCAATGTTTATTTGAAAAAAAAATTATTTTCAATTTATTATTTGAACATTTATTTTTAATATGTTATTTCCAAATGTGAACAGTATGTTTTCTTAAAAAATTTAATGAAAATTTTAAGGTATTTAGATTCATTGAATGAATAATCCCTTAATTGAACATATGATCCAATGGGGATATATTGTATTTATATCATCATTATTTTTAATTTAAATGGGTTAGGATAATTTTGAAATAGTCTCTACAATTTAATTATCATTTACTATATTATTTTGGAGGGTTTATAATTAGGTTTAATTTGTTTGGGTATGTATTAAGATTTCATATTTTATTTTAGGAATACAAATGTTTATGTTTATCATAATTCACCCCGATTATTTGGAAAAATTATACAAATTGATTTAAACTATCTTGTGAAAGGTATTGATAGTTTTAGATGTCTAGTATTATGAATTCCCACATAATGAGATCATTTATTTCTAAGTGATTATTCTATTAGTTAGAATATCCATGTATATGTTTTATTATTATGTTATTATTAATATGAATTTATTTTATCATCAAATATTTATTCCACATTATGCTCAGTTTGTTGATTAAATTACATGTGTTCTAATTATTTACCTTGACATATTGATTATAATAATTTATTCTTAAAATATTGCTATATATTCATACCCTTACCGAGAATCTGATCTCACCCATTTATTATGTTTTATTTTCCCTGGGATAATGAGATATTTATTATGATTGATATGTAGTGATAGACTATTAGGAATAATTGTGTTACAAAAGAAAATAGTATATGTATTTGATGTTTACAAATATATGTGAAATTAACGTATCTATCTACTTTAATAATACTACTAAGCTATTAATTCCATTGGGATGTGATACCATGTTTCTATTGATGATTAAATAAAATATCAGCCAACACTAGGCTACTAGAGTATGGTTCTTTATAATTAATACCAGTTATTGTTTAGTAGAAATTTTAGGAGTCAAATTTTTGAAAACATAGACCATAGAATATTACCCTAATATAAACATTGAGGATATGTGTATAAAAACATATAAGAGATTTTGAAAGGAAGATATTGTGTGGTATTACTAGCAGTACATCCATATATAGCTATTAAATGTGGAATTTGTTCTCGAAAAAATATACCTAGTGGTAATAACTCTGAAAAAGGAACGTTGGGATTGACTCGAGCGTTACTTTGTATATGAATAAAAGCCTTATTTTTCACATAGTATGACACTCTCAGGGGTTATGTATAGGATAATTCTCATTTTCTTTACAAATTTTTTTGAAGGATTTGATAATATTTTTATTATTTGGAAACATTCGCAATGAAACCATGTTTATTATTATGAGATTATCTATGAATTAATTTTTCAATTTATGTTTAGTATTTCACCAGTATTGGGATTATACATTATGTTTCATGATGTTATAATCTAATATGGTGTATGAAATTTTTTAGAAATGACACATAGTGATTGAAATGGGAAATGGATAAATACACATACCCCATTAAGGAATTCCATTATTGGATAGATAATGAAGCTCGAGCTAGATCTATAGTTGGAACTAATGAAATTATAACCATAATGGGGAATCTATCTCAGGTTATGAGAAATAAGCTCTCTAATGTGGAGAAACATAATGATCCACTATAGGGTATAACAATGATAGAACACATTATGCATCAACGAACACAATTATTCAATAGTACTATAAATCCATTTGTAGTTCAGATATCAATATGTTTTTTAGAGAAGATATTTTTCACATTGGAATGTATTGAAAGGGATAATGTTTTCATGGAATTATATAATCTATTAGGAGATATGGATCAGTAGTGGTCATTTATTCAAAACATTAAGGATAATTATAAAATTTAAAACATTTAATGGAATTATTTAATGGTACTCTTCTTGGAAATGTATTTTCCTCACGAGAAACGACCGGATATTGAGAGACAATTCCTGAATCTAAGAAAAAATGAATATGAATCTTTAGATAAGTATAAATCCATTATTGAAATGTTAGAATAGTATGATATGCACAACATATGTAATCAAAAGAGTAATATCAACCAATTATTTGAGTGGTTAATTCCAATATATCAAATGGAACTAGTCTCCCAATCATTTTTATTATATGAGGAAATAGTTTCATGTGCCATAAATATAGAAAAATAATTCTCCAATTCTATTGGTTTCTATGAGAAAAATGACAAAAATATTATTATAGAACAAAATATGGATAAATGAAATAATTGAATGCAGTATTTTACCCATGTGATAATTGTGGAAAGAAATACATTGTAACTTTCTTAAAGGGGATTAGAGTTTTCTCAATGTGTGGGAAGAATGGACACCATGATAATGATTTCAAAGGAAATAACGAAGTTTCTAGTGCTTGATTAATTGACTATAATGATATTAGGAACTTTGAAAATGAATATCCCAGGTGTCAATGGAATATAACCCATAAGAAACTAAGGGTTCAAGGACAAGCCTATGTTATTGATGGAACAAAAGTAGAGTGATTAAATATATTTCATTTAAAATAAATAAATAAATATTAGATTTATTTTTACCTATATTATTGTAATTATAATAATCATAAATTTCATATATATTTTACTGAAGTACCTTTTATTTATAGATATTAAAGTATATTATAAATAGTAATGACAACCAAGAAAAGTGATTCTATGGAATGTTGATTTGTTCGAATTTACATAATTGAGGTATTATAACCCTTAATATATGACTAATGTTGAGATAATAATGACAATGTTATGTATATGTGAATGTATTTGTATCCATGCAATTGGTCAGTTATTTATGTTATCTTTTGATGGAGGTTACTTCATGTTTGGATTTATTGAATATATTAAAAAACCTTTGATTTTATTTTTTGAATCATGCATGTTTTCCTTAATGTTTTATGGTGATAAAGGTATATACGTATTTTGAATTTTAAATTAAGAGAAAAATTAAAATTTTTATGGAATATAATATTGATTTAGTGACCTCCATTTTAAATTTTTATTTCTTTAATTTGGTGATATATATTTTAGATCATCCGTAAGGTTAACTATTTATGTAATGGATTAATTATAACATTAGGTGTTATTAGATAACCAATGGTAATAATTTTGGTTTCCAAGTATATATAGAGTTCTATGGAAAGAGTTTTCATTCATTTATTGAGATGATAATTTGTTAAATTTTAATTTTTTTTCATCATACACAAAAAATTATTTTGGATATTAATTCCATGGAGTAAAAAATCAATTGGGATTTGATTAAGAAAAAAATAAAGGATGTAATTGTGCCTATGAAATTTACATTTATAAGGTATGAATATTAACATATGTTCTCCTAATATATGGTAAAGGAATTCCTCAACTCTAGGAACAAAATATTAAAACAAAAATGTTATCATAATAGATTTGTCACGAAATGGTTCTGGTCACCATCAAACTGGCATCAATCCCGGCTCGTGCCAAGGCCCGAAGGGCGTTCCCTATCCCCATGGGCTGGCATAAGTTCTCGGGTATCATTAATTTAGGTATGGGATTGATTTACACATGTATGAAAGCATAACACATTAAAATAATCCATAATATAAATCTGAACTTTTCAAGTCATAAATGAATAAATTGGATTAAAGACAATAAAAGATGTCCAAATACAAATAATAACAACATAAAGACATCCCCATGGACTCCACACGACAAGGGGGTCATCACCCGCCAGTCATCTCTACAACTCCACCCCAGCGATGGGGACTAACACCCTGAACTGCCATCACCCTTGGCCTTTCATTTACCTGAGTCAAACATAACCTAGTCTACCTACACCAAATGGGTGTAAGTAGGGTGTGGGCCTAATCCCAATAGGATACCACCCAATGATTCCAAAGAGGATGAAATACAACGTGAAAAAGCATGCAGTTTTAGTTCGCAAAGAAAGATAGTGAAAATATCCAAGAAATGCAACTTCCAATTGAAACAGTTTTCTAGCAAAAATTTTCAGAATGTTCACACATTTAAATATAAATGTTATCTACTCTATTGTACTGCCAAAAACTCCCAAATACAATTTAAAATATCACAAACACAATGAGAAAAAAATCAGGAACACCCCTAGGCACTAGATATTACTTGGACCCATGTACCTCATACCTTGGTGTAAAGTAAGCATAGTAAATTCTATTCTCATGAACGAGCCACTAGTAGGGAAAATACCCATAACCTATTGGTCCCCAATCATCATCCACATAGTTTAGTTAGAGTTTTCGTTATCCCAATTCTAGGTGAAAGAGGGACAAAACCCATCTGGTCCACTAGCCGTACTAGTACACATCCGCCCCACCTAGGTACCCGAACTTCCCCCTCTGTGCTCAAACAAAGTCAGCATGCCACTTGAATCCATTTTCATTTAAGAACTCCAATACTGGTCACATACAAACAATATAGTATCTATACACACATTATTCCATTCAAAACGCACAACAAAACACATTGATTTTCAAGAAAACAATTTCTCAAAAAACCGCATTGTTTTTCACCCATCACTCCCTAAAAATCCCACTTTGCACACATTATGCACACCTATAAGTTACCAAAATAGAAACGGAATCCTTAAACATTTCAATTAAACCAAAAAATCAATTTTTTAGGGCATACCCATATGAACCAAGAAATGTAATCTTTTTAAAACTTCTATTTTTAAACAAACACGACACTTAAAGTTCACACGTTCCATAACACCATTAAAACCAACTTTCGCAGCAAAAAAAGGGATAAACATTAGAAATAGTATTTTCAGGCCTAGTACATCCCAATAAAATAAAATAAGTAGTGATAGGGAAGACCCAAAAGAACCAACAAAATACTTCCATGAAAAACCCCCAACTTCACCAAATATTTGCAATAAAAATTCATTTTCATTACAAAAACCACTAAAACTATTTTTTTCCAGCAACCATAACACTAAATGATCATTAAAATTTCATAAAAACAGAATGTAAATTCACATAGATTTCATAAATATGGAATCACCTACCAAATTAGTTAAAACCTTGAATCCTTTGTGTGAAAATCAAATCGCACCACCGCCACATCAAGAGGGGCCGAGATCAAACCAAAAACCACAAGAATTGGAAACAAAAACCCAAGGTTATACCATAGGTTCTAAACCCTTCCCCATGGTCATTTGGAACATCAAGGAAGAGTGAATGAACACTTATAAAAACAAATGAACCCCTAAGAAATTTGAATGAGGAATGAAATGGAATCACTTACTTGAAGTATCCTGAATTAATCACTCCATAAACAATAGTATCTAAAATTGAAAACAACCAAAATCTAGGGGTAGTTCGACAAAGATTGAGGAGGTCATTTAGAAACTGTAATGGAGGGAAAATAGTAGTAATTGGGAGAGTTAAGAAGGTATGAAGTTACCTCTTCAATTTTAACCAATTTGAGACACCCTATGATGTTCTGCCCAATGTTGCAATTTCATAGATCTCCAAGGAGTGAGGAAAGGCAATGGGAGAAAGAATGGGATTTTTAGGGTCTATAGGGAGGTTGAATCACCGAAACATTCATTATTATGAAAAAGATATAAATAAAATATAGAAACAATTTAAAATTGGAAAATGGGCTTTCGCGTTGACCCAATTCTTAAATAAAAACCCAAATACCCAATGATTATGGATTTATAAATGCTCCAAATTTAAATTTTGGTGTTAATAGGTAAGGGGAGGACATGTAGGAATTTTAATGGATAAAAAATGTTGAAAAATGAATGAGTTATAAAAGAAAAAAAATAAATTTTAAATCTGGAATTGGGCTCATGGTTTGGCCCAATTAATGAAAACTCGCCCATTCCTTTATAAAAGCTTGGGAAACCCCCAAAACAAAGCATGAATATAAAATAAATTAAAAATAAATGTAAAATAAGTTATTTATGTGACAATTCTCCCCACATTGAAAACATTCCTCACTGGAATGTCACAGCAAGGTCAAAGAAACAACCAAACCTACTGAAAAACCAATAGGTACTCTTTTCCAGGTTTTTTCCCCAAAGGCCAAAACACCTCCTATGATCAAATATGGAAGGATTACTCTCACAAACAAAATGTAAAAAACTTTCCTAAAATGATCAATCAAATTCATATTTTATCCCAAAAGAAAACTCTTCAAACACTATCCGAGCTAGACTCAAAAAATTCACCCAAACGAACAACAACCTTGAACAAGGTTACACTTACCTTACTTTAACTAAACCATTGGGCACTCTCTAGTACCAAAGTTTACTCATGGAAAATTTCAGTAGCTAGATAGCTCCGAATGAGACTATATACACCAAGACAAGACCCTGGATAAATCAATGTTATTGGTACGGGAGGTCACAAATATGCTCCCCACCATAAGTGACAACCAATAATTTTTTTCCGAGACAGAATCAGGACACTAATAGGGGGAGGCCTAAACGGACTCCCTGGTACATAGGGCATACTTCCATTCAAAATTTCCGAAGGAACATACATGAGAATCATAGTGGTTCTCCCCACTATAAGAACTAACTATATTAACCGACCAGTATGGGCTGGCACAGAAAAACCCAAAAATTAAAAGATTTGGTAAGGTCGGACAGTTAGTCTGCACAATTTTTGAAAGCGTGAACTAACTATCCTGATCAATCTTCTCGCATGGCTTCCAGGCACAATGTCACTCTTAATCATTCCCAAACCATGTGATCAGCCTATCTAGACAAATTTAAAACCATTCTCCAAAGACTCAATGGAAACCAAAGTATGAGGGAATGACATTGGGCGATGACATGGGTACAAGGCCCTCCACATATTTCAAACAAACGTGAACAACAGAAGAACGATGATGATACCAGAGGTTTAAAATCATCCTATCTTTCACATATATGATAGGAAGTTGTACAAGGGTTTAAATGGCCATATGATTTCCCCTGACTACGAGCCAGCTTCTTTCTGAGACGTATGGCTAGAGCTCATATGATTGAAGAATCTTCGGCCTCGCAGTTAGTCTTTGGAAACCCACTGAATGAGAATCCTTCTTTTTGTTCCACCAAAAACTACACCACAATCCCAGATATGTTTTATAGACATAACATATTCGGAAATCAATTTACCATATCCGTATATTTCACTGAAATAACGGCTAAGAAGATGCACACAAATAACACCTTGTTTCTTCAGGTGAGAAACAATAGAAGTAAAGAACACCTACAATCACCTTCCTATAAAATGGAAGATTTTGATGTTTTTCCTTGGTAGAAATTCGGCCAACATAACTAGGAGTCTTAGAGGATTTCACGACTTTCAGCTGTATGGTCAATCGAGCACATGACATCATAAGGCATCACCAAACATAACCATTGAAACTTATATAAACAATGCATAGAGAGGGACCTTATACAACATCCCCAAACAACACACAATTCTAGAAAGTGGCCACAATATCCTATCATGACCATATTTCCCACACCTGTGGTTTAACATGAAATCATGCTTTAATGAAACTTTGAAGAACCCAGAGTCCCTCTTAGACACCATCGAGACACTCATCCACAATAACATCCCTAGACCACATCCACCTATGACGAATCAGGAAACTTAAGAAACTAAGGTCTCTTTCAACCTTCCATGAGAACTCCCCCATTACAAGAGGATCTAAAAATCAATGAAAAGAATGGGTGTAGACTCGATATAAGGATCTTGAAAAAAATATTCCATATATTGATCTACTGGATGATTTTCCAATTGAGAAACAATCTGGGTTTCACTTCAGTTATGCATTAACCCTTAATGGTGGAATACCTTATCCAACAAGAGAACCTAAGGACCCAAACAAGCTCGTCTATTCATCAAAAAGTGCCTCAAACCAGATCCAAGAACATTAAGGTATCCACCATAAAGGTTTCTTGAAACATATCTCATAGGAGACTACTAACCGGTCCTTCTACCCAGCTTCCCGACCAAACACAAACCCAAAACACAGTTCGAACGGGTGGGGTTATTGGACTCAAAACATCCAAAAACATCAACATTTTCCAAAATCACATAATATAAACAGTTCCAAACAATTCATCAAGACATCATGTTTTTCTTTAACAACATTTCATTGAAATAAAATTGTTCATCAGTTAGTGCATCAACCAATGGTACCCCATGGGCCTTACACATGCATGTTTCTGTGCCACACTGGGCACCCTCCTCAAATCCATCCTGATAGTCATCCAGTAATTTCATCAACCATACATCTTCCCATATAACCCCATGCATGTGGTTGATCACGAAAATACCAAAATTTAAAAAAAAAATCATTCCACTTTTCAAAACCAAAACAGTCAACCAACACATCCTTCTTCTCAAAACTGCTAACCACGAGATCAAAATCCCAACTCACATATTTAAAAAAATTTCATAAAGACACAACCATTTAGAAAAGAAATCACTTTCAAGATATTCACATCAATTTCAAAACATCTCATCCCATTAAAAAACTCTTTGATTGTTTACAAAACTCTATTGGAAATACTTTTCAAACCCATCTTCAATATAGTTCCTGCTTTCAAATGAGGTGTAAGAACAACATTTTCCATTTCAAAACAATTCTAAATATTCAGTTCTGCCATTTCATAAACCAAACCATTCCGTCTTTATTTGAAAATCATTTCACAAAAACTTTACGCTTCTTAAAACCAAGTCACTTTAAAACCAAAGTGCCATGATTTCAAAACTAAAGCACCAAACAATGCGAGAGGAAACTAGATTTAGTGGGTGACTTGGAAATATGGTTGGCCACCATATTCTAATAGATTCACCTTCACAAAGATTGTTCTAGGGAATATCCCCATATCCACATGGCTTTCCAGGCCATGCGAGCTCACTGAGACCACTAACCCAACTCTCTTTTCATTTCCTCTAATCATCGTCAAACCATGAAAAACAAAGGACTTAGATAAATCCCAACTTCCCCTGGCGACTTGAATTCCATCATGATGTGTGGTGATCAAGAAAACTACCTATTACTGAACTAACAAGTCCCAAAAATCTTAACTCTATACTATCCAGACGGTTCTCTATATAACGTTACCCAAATAGTTAACCAGAACCTCCTCTAATAAAATTTTGTGAAGAACCGGATCTGGTTTCATCAAACCGGCACCAAAATCGGTCCGTGCCAAGGCCCGAAGGGCGTTTCCTATCCCCATGGGCTGTAAAAAGTGCCTGGGTAACATTAATTTTGGTATGGAAATGATTTATCCGAGTATGAAATCATAACACATTAAAACAATCCATAATAAAAATATGATATTTTCAAGCCAAACAATTATTAACCAAAAACCAGAAATGAATAAATTGGATTAAAGACAATAAAATTTGTAAAAATACAAATAATGACAACAGAAAGACATCCCCAAGGACTCTACACGACAAGGGGGTCATCACCCGCAAGTCATATCCACAACTACGCCCCAGCGATGGGGACTAACACCCTGAACTACCATCACCCTTGGACTTTCCTTTACCTGAGTCAAACATAACCTAGTCTACTTACACCCATGGGGTGTAAGTAGGGTGTGAGACTAAGTCCAATAGTATAACACCTAATTATTCCATATAAGGTACAATACAATGTGAAAAAGTAAGCTGCTTTAGTACGAAAAGAAAGATAGTGATAAAATCAAAGAAATGCAACTTTCAATTGAAAACAGTTTTCAAGATAGAATTTTCATAATGATCACACATTTAAATAGAAATGATATCTACTATAATTTACTGCCAAAAACACCAAAATACAATAGAAAATATCACAAACACAATGATCAACAAAATCAGGAACACCCCTAGGCACTAGATAGTCTCGGGCCACATGTACCACATACCACGGTGTAAAGTAACAATAGTAAAATCCATTCTCGTGAAAGAGACACTAGTAGAGAACATAAACATAACCTAGTGGTCACCAATCAACATACACATAGTTTAGTTAGAGTTTTTGTTATCCAAGTGCTAGGTGAAATAGGGACAAAACCTATCTGGTCCACTAGCCATACTAGTACACATCCGCCCCACCTAGGTACCCAAAATTCCCCCTTTGTAATCAAAAACATTCAGCATGCCACATGCATAAATTTCATATAAACACACCAATACAGGTCACTTACAAACAATACAGTATCTATACATACATTATACCATTTAAAACAAACAACAAAACACATTGATTTTCCATAAAACAATTTCTCAAAAAACCACATTGTTTTGCACCCAACACTCCCTGAAAACCCCACATTGCACACTATATGCACACCTATAAGTTAACAAAACAAAAAATTCAGACATATACATTTCAATTAATCCAACAAATCAATTTTTTAGGGCAGCCCCAGGTGAACCATGAAATGTAATCTTTATAAGACATCTATTTTTAAACAAACATGACACTTAAAATTCATAAGTTCCACAACACCATTAAAACCAACTTTCGCAGCAACAAACAGAAGGTATAAACAACAAAAAAATTATTTTCAGACCTAGTAAATCCAAATAAAATAAAATAAGTAGTGATAGGGTAGCCCCAAAATAACCAACAAGAGACTTCCATGAATAACCCCCGACCTCACCTAAAATTGGCATTAAAAATTCATTTTCATTACAAAAACCACTAAAACTATTTTTTGCAGCTACCATAAAATTAAATGAACATGAAAATGTCATAAAATAGCAATAAAATTCACATATATTTGATATATATGGAATCACATACCAAATTAGTTAATACCTTGAATCCGTTGTGCGAAAATAAAATCGCACCACTGCCGCACCAAGAGGGACCTAGATCAAACCTAAAACCACATGAATTGGAAAAGAAAACCCAAGGTTAAACATTATATTTGAAACCCTACCCCATGGACATTTGTAACATAAATCTATATTGAATATACCCTAATAAAAACAAATTAAACCCTAAGAAATTTGAACGAGGAAAAAATGGACTCACTTACTTGAAGTATCCTACATTAATCACTCCAAAAACAACAGTAGATGAACTTAAAAACAACCAAAATTCAGGGTTTCTTCTATCAAGATATAGGAGGTCATTTTGGAACTATAATGGAGGGAAAAGAGTTATAATTGAGAGAGTTAAGAAGGTATGAAGTTACCTCTTCAATTCTGGCCGATTTGAGACACCCTTTGAAGTTTTGCCCTATGTCGTGATTTCAAAAGCTCCAAGGAGGGTGGAAAGGCAATGGGAGCGTGAATGGGCTTCTTAGGGTCTATAAGGAGGTGGAATCACTGAAACATTCATTCTAAAGTATAATATATTAAAAAACTTAGAGAAACAATTTAAAATTGGAAAATGGGTTTTCGGGTTGGCCCAATTCTTAAATAAAAACCCAAATCCCCCATGATTATGGATTTAAAAAGGCTCCAAATTTAAATTTTGGTGTTAACAGGTCATGGGAGGCCAAGTAATAATTTTAATGGATAAAAAATGGTGAAAAATGAATGACTTATAAAATAAACAAAATTTATTTTCAATCTGGAATTTGGCTCACAATTTGGCCCAATTTATGAAAACTCGCCCATTCCTCCATAAAAGCTTGGGAAACCCCCAAAACAAAGCATGAATGGAAAATAAATTAAAAATAAATTAAAAATAAATTATGTATGTGACAAGATTAATTTATGATGAAGCAATGATATTTTCACCCTTTAACGTTTAATGGGTTTTTAGTTTTAAACATTGTTTTGATCTCCCTATTTATTGTGATCAATGATATAAAATAATATCTTTATTTATTTAAAATTTTCTTCCATGTCCATATCATCACTTCCCAGCACTGTTACCTCCTTCAAAACCAAATTATGTAATTAATACATATGAACTTTAGACTCCCTTTCTGTATTATCATGATTTTTTTATCAACCCTTCTAATGATGTGGGATTTCAATAATGGTATTTTCAAATTTCAAACTACTTATTCAATAGACCAAGATTAAATCATGATGACACAATTTTTTTAATGGGGTAACATGTAATTGCTCAAGATTTTAAAATGGAAACATCATATTTTATAGTTTATATGACACACAATAATAATCTTAAAAGCGAATTTAACACCAAGATAATTTATGATATATTTATTATTCAATAAATTCAATCTCATTGATATAATTAAATGAACATAACACTGGGTTTGAATTAAACATTATATGTTATTAAAATATTATTATTTAAAGATTACCATTATAACATAGCTGTTATTTTCACACCTATAAGTTACCAAACAGAAAAGGCAGCCTTATACATTTCAATTAAACAAACAAAACAAATTTTTAGGGCAGCCCCATGTGAACCAAGAAATGTAATCTTTGTAAAACTTCCATTTTTAAACAAACATGACAGTTAAAGTTCACAAGTTCCACAAAAACATTAAAACCAACATTCTAATCAACAAACAAAAGGGATAAATATTAAAAAGTGTATTTTCAGCCCTAGTACATCCCAATAAAATAAAATAAGTAGTGATAGGGTAGCCCCAAAATAACCAACAAGAGACTTCCTTGAAAACCCCCAACTTCACCTAAAATTGGCATTAAAATTTCATTTTAATTACAAAAACCAGTAAAACTATTTTTTGTAGCTACCATAAAATTAATTTAACATGAAAATGTCACAAAACAGCAAGACAATTCACATATATTTTATACATATGGAATCACCTACGAAATTAGTAAAAACCTTGAATCCTTTGTGTGAAAATCAAATCACACCACCGTCGCACCAAGAGGGACCTAGATCAAACCTAAAACCACAAGAATTGGAAACGAAAACCCACGGTTAAACCGTAGGTTTGAAACCCTACCCCCTGGTCATTTGGAACTTCAATCAAGAGGGAATAAACCCTAATAAAAAACATATGAAACACTAAGCAATTCGAAAGAGGAAATAAATGGACTCACTAACTTGAAGTATCATAAATTAATCACTACAAAAACAAAAATATATGAACTTGAAAACATGAAAAATTCAGGGGTTGTTCAACCAAGATATAGGAGGTAATTTAAGAACTGGAATGGGGGGAAAGAGTAATAATTGTGAGATTTAAGAAGGTATGAATTTACCTCTTCAATTATGGCCGATTTGAGACACCCTATAAAGTTCTGCCCTATGTGGCGATTTCAAAGAGCTCTAAGGAGGGTGGAAAGGCAATGGGAACGCGAATGGGATTTTAGGGTCTATAAAGTGGTGGAATCATCGAAAAATTCATTATAATTAAAAAGATATTAATGAATTAATGAAACAATTTAAAACTAGAAAATGGGTTTTTGGGTTTGACCAATTCTTAAATAAAAACCCAAATCCCCCATGATTATGGATTTCTAAAGGCTCTAAATTTAAATTTTGGTGTTAATGGGTCAGGGTATACCAATTAAGAATTTTAATGGATAAAAAATGTTGAAAAATTAGTGACTTATAAAAGAAACAAAATTTATTTTAAATCTGGAATTGGGCTCACGGTTTGGCCCAATTTATGAAAACACACCCATTCCTCCATAAAATCTTGAGAAACTCCCAAAACAAAGCTTGAATGAAAAATAAATTAAAAACAACTTTAAAATAAATTATATATGTGACATGATAAATTTATGATTAAGAAATGATATTTTTACCCTTTAATGTTTAATGGTTTTTTGGTTTTAAACATTGTTTTGATCTCCCTATTTATTGTGATCAATGATATAAAATAATATATTTAATTATTTAAAATTTTCTTCAATGTCCATATCATCACTTCCCAACACTGTTACCTCCTTCAAAACCAAATTATGTAATTAATACATATGAACTTTAGACTCCCTTTCTGTATTATCAAGATTTTTTATCAACCCTTCTAATGATGTGGGATTTCAATAGTGGTATTTTCAAATTTCAAACTACTTATTCAGTAGATCAAGATTAAATCATGATGACATAGATTATTTAATAGGGTAACATGTAAGTGCTCGATATTTTGAAAGGGAAACATCATATTCGTTAGATTATATGACACACAATAATAATCTTAAAATAAAATTTATCACCAAGATAATTTATGATATAGTTATTATTCAATAAATTCAATCTCATTGATATAATTAAATGAACACAACACCGGGTTTGAATTAAACCTGATATGTTATTAAAATATTATTATTTAATGAATACCATTATAACGTAGCTGTTATGTTAAAGGGTATGATTATTACTAAGTAAATTATCAAAATTATATGGTTTACACATGTATAAAATAAATTTAGTTTCTATCTATTGATTATATGTTAAATAAGTACTAATTGAATGCAACCGAAATATTTAAAAAAAAAATTGTATTTTTTTGTAAAAGGTATTCTAATTATGATATTCTCACATAATATAAAAATTTTTTACTAGATTTTAAAAAATGGAAAAAATAAAATTTAGGAATATTAGTGTCGAAATTATATTTGTTTGAATTCTTTATAATTTTCTGAATGTAATAATTTTATTATGAATGGCTAATATTACTATTTATTTTAAAAAAATTACCTTTTGTTTTAAATTATTTACAAAGATAAATTCTGTTATAAATTAGGTTTGAAGTAAAATTTGTTAAATTATATTAAAATTTATGTAATTTGTTTACTTTTAAAAAAATCATATTGAATTATGGTATCAAAAAATTCTATACTTATGTGAATTTTCTCATTCGAAAACGTCTCTTTCTTCACATTTTCAGTTTAATATTAAATTTAGTTCCACCATTCCATTGAATTGAATTTGTAAAAATGGAATCTACATTTGAATTTAATATATTATATATTATACAATAAGTTTTAATTAAAATTTGACCATAATGAATAGTGAAATTGAAATAAAATATTTATCTTGACTAAGGTAAAAATGTGGTGGTTTTGGGGTTAAACTTTGAAGTGAAAGGTAAGAAAATGGACTAAAACCAGTAAAACACAAATGTTACTGACATATATTCAACCTTACAACCTATAAGGTCTGGTAATCAACCATTTTGGAGGACTATTTCATGAGAAAAGTATTGTTATCACTTTATCTTTTCAAAAATTCCATGTCTGTCCACCAACCCACTTATGAAAGGAAACCCACTCTCCTCCTCTCTTCACACATCAAAAACAATTTTTATAAGACAATACATGCTAAAATTCCTTCCTTAATCATATACCCACATATTATATTCCTTATATTTATTTGAAATCTTTTTAAAGAAGTCATTAGGTATAAACATAAAGAGGATTTTCCAAGAGGAGGTACAATTCAAAACTACGTTTATTTATTTTATTTATTATTCCACCTCCTTGAGAAAATATTAAACTATGATAATATAATTATGAATATATATATATATATGTTATTATTTTAATTTCACAACCTAGATACCCTTAAAATTCTATTAAATGGAAAACAAAACCATGAATATTGTATATGGCGATCTACCGCCTCACAAATATATTATTTGTTTTCCATCACCACATTTCAAGTGTTGATATAATGATTTATTTAATATATTTATATTATATTTATGGAATTTATTTTATTAATTATTATTTCACATATCCTTTCTTTCTTTATATTTCATGAGGGATAATATAACACTACTCTTGTGTACGACGAGCTATCTTTTCGAGAAGCAATGTGATTCATTTTTCTGTTATGCATTACAAGAAAGGTAGTAAGGTAATTTTAATAAATTTATATGAAATTAAATATCTAAAAACACTTCTATAAGCATAATATCACATCTATATTATTACATTTTAATCCATTGGAAAATAATTACATCACACATGTGTTAGTGTGGACTACCCCCTCCACGTAGCAACGTGACATGTTTTTCATTTTATTTTTACATGAATGGAAATAAGGATGTATTTTATAAATATAAATGATATAATTTAAATTATAATTATTTTGGAAAGAATGATTAATAATTTATTTTCATTCATTCCATCTATAGTTAAAAATGGAAACAACGCTTATGAGTACGTACGACCTACCATCTCTATTATAGGTGTAATAATTTTTCTAACTATAAATTAATAGATTACTACAAATAAATATTTAATAAATATATATGATATTTATATCATTGATTAAATTCTCGATATAATTTAACTTAATTCAAATTATAAGGACCAAAAATTTTCAACTAAAACATACATGACAAATGCAGAAATTGTCACCCAAAACATTGATTTTAACAATGAATTGTTAATAAACAATTAATAAAAGAGTATAAGTAAATTATAGATTATATTAAATATATTTTTATAGTTATTTAAAATATTTATATTAAATATATGTTTATTATACATATGGTTCCGACACATAAAAATGAATTCAAACACGAGGTAATGGTTTCTCATCTCACCATTACGTCCATGAGATATATTCCATATTCACCACTTATTTATATTGTGTGGTGTATATAATACCCATTTGATATGATATATTATGAATCCATTTATATAAATGGTATTTAAAATTTCATTTCATTTTATTTATTTTATCCGGCTTGCGATTCAGAAGGTACAAAAGTTATAAGGGTTTATTTCACAATATCATCATTATTTAGGATTGTTTTTGTGAAAGTATCCCTTGGGAGTATTATTTGAAATTTATATCATAAAATAAATCTACATTATTTTCCAATTTTAATTCATAATTTTTTCCCAAAATAGAATATGTTTTTCTAAATTTAGTAAATAAAATGATAGATAAAGCTTTTTTAAGAAAACTCGACATTATTTCTCTCCTCGGTGGGAATTCCTTTTTCATGGAAATTATTGTTTTATAAAAAAATAACTATTTAAACCTCTTCATGATGTTTTATTTAATACTTTATTTACCTATTTTTACTATTATTTTCATTGAAAGAAATCGTCATGACTTTTTTCAAAACAGCGGACGTTTGGTTTTTAATTTAAATGTGAAAGGAATATTTGATTTAACATGTATGGAATAAATGTAATTTTAAAACATAATTACCACTAATGTTTTTTATAATTATTTTAAAGTTTTCAAATGTTATTTTGAGATAATTTGTTTTAAATGGTTATTGAACTTTTTATTTTAAATGGTAATTTTCATAGTCAAAAGGATATTTTCCACTATAATTATTGAATTAAATTTTTATTGTATTAATATTTATCAATGAAATAATCCCATTAATGTAATTATGATCCACTAGGGATGTGTTGTATTTATATCATACTTATTCTTTCAATTAATGGTTTTAGATGATTTTAACATAGTATCTACAATTTTATTACCATCTACAATATTATTTGTGATAGTTTATGTGTTAGGTCTACATGGCTGAATACCCTGTTAGGGGAGGGGGGTGAATCAGGGTGTGAATAATTTAAAATTAAAGCTCGTTGGGATCTTGTTTCGCTGTTAATAAAAACACTCTTTTCTCTCTTTCCTATTGCACAATATAAACAATAAGTAAAGCATGCACATGAAACATCGATTTTTACATGGTTCAACCACACTGGGCTACATCCAAGGAGTATACGCCGACAAGTTTCCAGTCATACCAAATTCCACTAAACTTCACTAGCTGTGGATTACAAGGATCGGGCATAGTCACTATATCCCAGGCTCACTGCCTTTATAAGGTTTACGGTTAGCTCACTGCTTTCCCAATGGTCACTCCCTGTTTCTCACTCTCTGCCTCACTGCCGGTGGAGAGGATCACCTTCTTCCTCTTATTTTGCTCACTACTCTAGAAGGAATCCACTCACAGTTTATAAACTTATAGGTCTCTTCATTTTCATGAAGGAATGCATATTTTTCTTTATGTAGGTGCTCAGTTGAAGCCCAACTTTCACTTATAGATTAATCTATCTTTACACCGAAAGTATCGGGAAAACTTCCAGCTTCCACGGGGCCCGAAAATGATGTCGGGGAATCAAAATTACTTGGCGTGCAAGTCTATTTTGGTGCTGAAGTATCGGCGCAAGTCCCAAATGGCGCGCAAGTCTACCTCACACACTTTCCCGACACATGATTCTTCAACTCCAAACATGCGAGACACACTTCCTTTTTTTCCCAAACCAATAATGGCGCTCAACTACCAACCGGCGCACAACATCTGACACCGGCGCACAACTTCACCTGTGTGACCGCACACCACTTGTGCGACCACCACACCTGCATGACGGGAGATCTGATTTATCAATGTTTTGAGCTTCGTTAAAAATGAGGAGGTTTGGTCCCATATTTATAGGAAATTTGACCACCCTGCACGACGAACCGCATGTCTTCCTTCAGCACGCAAGTCTCGGTGTGCAGGTATCTTCCCCTGCGAGTCACTTATGCGACCCACTTCCAAAATTGCTCGATCCTCTTTCCTTTTCCATATTATGAAGTTCTTATCTTGAAAGACAATAGGTGCACAATTTTACAATCTTCCTAGGCACCGGTGAGCAAGTCCTTTCTCTTGGCGCGCAGGACACCTGCGTGACAAACTCAATACTTGTGCGACCCTTATCCCTTTTCCATGTTTTGAAGATATGATCTTGAAAAAAATATGGCATGCATGTTTCCAAGCCTTCTAGTACACATCATTCAAGTCTCTTTTCCAAAACCCACTTTTCTTCATTTGATGATTTTCAGGCCCAAAAATTTGGCAAACACAGGAAAACGGTGCCACCTTGTATATGTTCTTTTTGTACCACCTCCAGATCATCCATCTCTTTTTCAACCTTCTTGAATCAAACATGGATCATTAACCATAGCTCTTGAACTCAAAATTCCACCACGAAATCCCCTTTATCAAAAAATTTGTATTTCATTATTTTGCTTTGTCAATAACCGCCACTCACATGTCCACTTTGTCAAGAAACACAATCACCAAAAAAATGCGTCAATGATACATTGAGGGATTTTTTTCCAAACAATATCCCCCTTTGGGGTTGTTGAAAACTCTTCCTTAGAAAGCTATATCATTACTTCTTCAGCAACCATTAACCAATCGCGATTCTGATAGTGATCAATGATTTACTCAATATATACTCTAAGACCACATGATAAATGCACTACATGAGAAACAAGAGTAAATGAAAATTTCATGTATTAATCACTTCAACTATAACACCCTCTTTTGACACCTAACGAATAATAATTGTTTCCAAACTGATACCAATTTTTGGAAAAGTTCTTACCACTCTCCAACACCACTCTTCTTGTTTTATCACGATCCTTAGCTGTTGTGATATCTATTCTTTGATCGATTACTTCGAGCATCACCAGATTTAATACTCTCCCCCTTTCTCATTGCTTTCCCCTATCTCACTACTTCACTTTCCAGCTTCTCCACATATCTATCATGATTTCTCAAATATCCACACTGTCACCCCACTGTCTCCCACTTGAACAATCACTATTTTCTCCCCCTTTGTCAATGAACCCAAAGGTCACCCCTTTGTAGTCTGTAACAGAGAAGAGAACACATATCAGCGCATTTGGGAAAAACACATCATACCTCAGGGAGAGGTGGGGGTTGTTGCACATCCACACTCTTTTAAGTGCGGGGAGTCGACTGAATGCCCAAAGTCAGTTGATGCCTCTCAATAGATACCTTGGGTAAGGCCTTTGACAGAATATCTGCAAACTGTAGCTCTGTAGGCACATACTCTAGCTTTGTGATTCCTTGCTAAATCTTCTCCTTGATAAAATGATACATTATATCAAAGTGTTTTGTCCTTGAATGATGGACATGATTTTTGATGAGATGGATATCACTTGAGTTATCACACTAGATTCCGATCGGAGACTTCACTTCAACTCCCATATCTTCAAGCTGTTACTTTATCCACAATAACTATGTGCATGCTTGAGTGGAAGCAATATAATCAGCCTATGCGGTTCTCAACGAAATGAAATCATGCTTCTTTCACATCCAAGAAATACACAATCCACCGTGATAGAACGCACCTCCTAACATTGATTTTCTGTCATCTGCTGATCCAGCCCAATCTACATATGTGTAACCCAATAACTCAGTCTGAGATTTGTCATTATATTTCAAGCCGAAGTCCATCGTGCCCTTAATATACTGAATTATTCTTTTCACTCCAAGCATGTGGCTTTCCTTGGTATTACTTTGATATCTCGCTTCTTGGCATATGGAGAAAACAATATCAGGCCTTGTTGCTATCATGTAGAATAGACTTCCAATAATTTGCCATTATTCTGTGATATTATCTTCCTTACCATCCTCATCTTTTGATAATTTCATTCGGGTAGCAACTGGAGTTTTCATCTCCTTGGAATTTTCCATTCCAAATCTTCTCAGAACCACTTTATCATATTTTGATTTATACATGAATGTTCCATTCCTTCCTTGTGTCACCTGTAGACCAAGGAAAAATGTTAGCTCTCCAATCATGAACATTTCAAACTCAATTTTCATTAATTCGTAAAATTGTCTGCATTAAGCTTCATATGAACCACCAAATATTATTTCATCGACATAAACTAGCACCATCATCCTTTGGTTACTATTGGTGTTGAAATAGAGATTGTAATCAACTCCCCCATGCTAGAAACCATGCTTCTTCAAGTACTGATCAATCCATGAGTACCATGCTCTTGGTGGTTTTTTCATCCCATACAATGCCTTCTTTAGGCTGAAAACTTTGTTCCCGTCCTCATGAATGAGAAAACCATCTGGCTGCTCAATGTACACATCTTCTTCGAGAACCCCATTCAATATTGCAGATTTGACATCCATCTGGAACACTTTGAAATTTCTTTGCACTACTATGGAAAAAAATAATCCGATTGTCCCCAGCCTTGCAACTGGTGAAAATGTATCATCAACATCTATTCCCTCTACCTTTCACACTAGACATGCATTGTCCTGAATCACTGTGCCATCTTCATTCATCTTGTTGTGATAGACCCATTTGGTCTCGATGACATTATTGTCTGCTGGCCTCGAAACAATCTCCCATGTCTGGTTCTTCTCAATCTGATCAAGCTCTTCATTCATAGCCTGAACCCAGTTTTTATCTTCAGCTGCATTGGAAAAACATTTTTGCTCCACTTGAGACAAAATTGATGATTGATGTAATGACATCATTCTTCGAGTCTGAACTGGAGGTGTCTGATCACCAATGATATTTTGTCTATCAATTTTAGCTCGTCTATTTGGCTTCCTTGCAGACACAGACTTGACACTTTCTTGTTCATCATCAGTATCTTCTTCTGAGTCAGCCAATTCCACTTCGTCTCCCCCTGTGTTGCTTACCTCATCATCACTTTCATCTAGAAACTATTCACTGGGTTGTTGAGTTTGTTTCTTCATTTTCAACTATAGTGATGTCATTGCTCTCAACAATTTTTCCCAGCCTTTAGTTGAAACATTTATATGCATTACTTTTCCCTGATTAGCTGTGGAATATTCCCTCATACCCCCGTGACACAAACATCATGTTATTTTCATTGTTAAGAATGAAGCACTTACACACAAAGATATGAAATTATTTCAGCGTTGGATTCTTTCTGTACCACATTTCTTACGTAGTCATCCCTTCTTTTGGACACAACAGAGACCTATTAGAAATATAGACTGATGTCAAAACTGTTTCCTTCCAAAATTTCTCTGGTAGGTCATTTTCAATAAGCATAATTATAGCCATGTTGTTTATGATCAAATTTCTCCCCTCAACCACTCCATTCTGATGGGTATTTCTCACTGATGAAACGTGATGTCTTATCTCATGTTTCTCGAGATAGTTTTTGACTTGACTGTTTGTGAATTCCATACTGTTATCAGTATGAATCTTTAGAATTTTCTACCCAAGAATCCTTTCTGATTCCCTCATGTATTGCTTTATACAGTTGAACACCTCTGTTTTATGGGTAATGACAAATACCCAGGCCATTCTGCTATAATCATCAATGAAAAGAACAGAGTACCTTTTCCCATTTATAGCATGAGGTATGATAGGTCTACATACATCAGCATGCACCAATTCAAGCACTCCAGTTGATTTCTGTTCATTTGGCCTATATATATTTCTGATGATCTTCCCTTGTTGGAAAGCATCACACATATTAGTGCGATCACATGAGAGTTTGGGAAGGTCTCTAGCAACATCACTCTTTACCAGATCTTCCATAAATGGTTTGCATAGGTGAACAAGTCTCTTATGCCATAGCTGGTTTTCTTACTCTATGGATAAAAGGCATGTATCTTCTTCCCCACCTACAAGGTAAAGATTTCCCTTTTTCATTATTCCCTACAGAACAACTACTCTATCTTTTCCTTTCACAACACACATCTTCTTGTTAAATCTGATAGAGTGCCCAGAGTCACATTGTTGACTGAGATTGAGAATGTTATGACTAAGAACCTCTACTACCAAGAAAATAACACGTCCATTTCTTTTCCCCCAAATATGTCTTTCCCTGATCCAACAATCTTCAGGCCTTCATCGTTTCCAAATATGACAACTCCATCTTTGTCATATTTTATGCTTGTAACAAGATCCTTATTACCCGTCATGTGAGATGTGCAACCACTATCCAGGATCCACACACCTGAGCGATATAATGATGTAAGGTAAATCTCTGACACTACGGCCTTCTATTTTTTCTTCTTCTTGGTCCATAATTTTTCTTTTACACTCGTCATGGATTGAGGCTTCTGTTCTTTCTCATATTATGATGGACCAGCTTCATCTTGCAAAGCCTCAAATCTATTCTGCATTTTTAACTCACATGTCGGTTTATTGATCTGCTGCTTGCAGATGTTTTGATTTTTCTTTGGCACATTTCTCTGAATGGTCAAAGTGCGGTACCTAGAAATGGGACCAAATACTCCACACCAAAAATAGTGTCCTTCTAAATATGTTCTAGATAACCATTCTCTGTTTGGGTGCCACCTCTGCTCTTGTTCCCTTCAATATCTCTTGGCTATGGAACACACATACTGTGAATGTCCCATCTTCCCACAACAATAACACATGATATAAGGTTCATTCCTCTGTGTAACTTCAGCACTACGATTTTTCTATTGGGATCTTTGAATATTATGATTTTTCTTTGTGCCCAAATCAAACATCAATTTCGGGATGGGTGCTTGCGGTCTGACATCAACTGCCACATATTTTTGTTTCTTATCAAGCCCTGAATTTGCATTAGCGTTTGGGCTTTCTTGCTGCTTCACTCCTGCTGAACTACAAGCCTCCTCTTTCATCTTCTCTATCTCTTGAATGTAATTTTATCTGATATCACATTGGGGGTCAAGAGTTTTTCTTGATCCATCATTTTTCATCACAGACAGACCACTTCTTCTTTAAGCTCTTTGATAAGTCAGAGCTGCTCCTTTCGTGTGTTGGTCAAACAATAAATTTCCTTCTTTTGTTCCTCAATTTTAAGCTTATTCTCAACATTATTTTCTGATCTCTCTGGTGTTGAAGATTTTAGTCTTTCAATTTCGTCTAATAGATCAGACTTTTCATCATCATGTTATTGCATATAGAGTTCGGCATCACGGACCACTTTATTGGCTTTCATCATTTTGGCTCCCCAATTGTCTATCTCCTCAAGAGCTGCTTCCAATTCAGATTCCATATCAACTCTTCATTCAACTTCTTCTTCTTCTTCTCCAGCGTCAGTTTCTTCATTTTCATGAGAACTACTGAAAACCGCCACCATAGAATTTTCTCCATGATCTTTTCAGTTTTCAATTCTCCTCAACCTCTTCAACCTCAGACTCATCTGAACTATCTATTTGTTGTGAAAAAATATTCTTCTTCTTGAAAAAATTTCTCTTGAACTGCTTCTTCACATTCACATAGGCTGAATATTTCTTCTTGGGAATTTCAACATCATCTTAATCATTTTCTTATTTAACTTTTTAGGGAATCTTGTTGTGAGAAGTCCATCCTTTCCACATCTAAAGCATGCAAGATGATGTTTCCCTTTGAACTTTCATTTTCCACTTTGAAGTTTTGAGAAGAGGAATGACATTACCTCATCTATCTATTCTTCCTCCTCAGAATCTTCAATGGTGAGATTTTTCATGGCCTTAAATGCCACGTCTTTGGATTTCCCAATTTTCATAGCCTTGTTATCATCATTTCTCATTTCATATGCAACAAGGGTTTTGTACTGGTTTTCCAATGTCAATTCTTTCGGGTCATTATCTTCTAAAATAGAATCTTTTAGATTGAAGCGAGGTGGAAGTTTTCTCAAGATGCACTTCATAATCTTTATGTATTCGATAATTTCACCAAGACCTCGCATGTCTTCGACCATAACATTCACCCTGTAAAATAATGCATCAAACAGACACTTTTGGGTTCATTCTAAGATCATTGAACATGTTCCACGACACTTTCAACTTTGACACTCTGACCTTTTTATCCCCTTCATATATATTCAAATGCATTTCCCACATGGCATTTGATGTTTTTCATGACATCACAACTGTATATATGGGATGTAAAAGGGATCCCCCTAAGGACTTCATTGCTTTGGAATCAATATCCTACTCTCTATGCTTAGATTCTGATAATGCACCACTATTAAAATCAACTGTGATAATATACATAGCCTCGGAAAACACATCCATTCCCAAGGATCGGAAATAGTGTTGAATTCGATTCTTCTATATCTAAAAATTACATCCGTAGAAGATCTGAATCCCTTTATGATTAGTGTCCTCCATTGAGAGAAGAAAAATTGTCATCATTTCCCTCTGATAGCAATTGATAGGTCCACAAGGCTGAATAACCTGAGAGTGGGGGTGATTCAGGGTATGACTAATTTAAAATTAAAGCTCATTCTGATCTTGTTGCGCTTTTAAGAAAAACACTCTTCTCTATCTTTCCTGTTGCACAATATAAACATAAATTAAAGCATGCACATGACACATCGATTTTTACATGGTTCACCCTCATTGGGCTATGTCCAAGGAGCATACGCTGACATGTTACCGATCGTACCAAATTCCACTAAACTTCACTAGCTGTGGATAAAAAGGTACATGCACAATCACATTGCCCCAGGCTCACTTCCTTTACAAGGTTTAGGGTCAGCTCACTACTTTCCGAAGGGTGACTACCTATTTATCTCTCTCTGGCTCACTGTTGGTGGAGAGATTCACCTTCTTCCACTTCCTTTTCTCACTGATCTAGAATGAAACCACGGACAGTTTATAGACATGTAGGTCTCTTCATTTGAATGAATGAATGCAATTTTCTTTTTATGTAGATGCTCTGTTGAAGCCCAACATTCACATGTAAGTGAATCTATCTATGAACCGAAGGTATCAGAAAAACGTCCAGCATCCACGCGGCCCGAAAATGATGTCGGGGAATCAACCTTTCTTGGCGTGCAAGTCTATTCCGGTGCTCATGTATCAGCACACAAGTCACAACTGCCGCACAAGTCTACCTCGCACACATGCGCAACAGAAGCTTCTTCAACTCCAAACTTGCACGACACACTTCCTTTTACGCACAAACCAATAATGGTGTGCAACTACCAACCGGCGCGCAACTTCAGATACCAGCGCACAACTTTACATGCGTGACCCCACACCACTTGCGCGACCACCACACCTTCCCGATGGGAGCTCTGATTTTTCAAAGTTTTGAAATCTGTTAAGAATGAGAAGGGGTAGGATAGTACTTATAGGCAATTTGACCACCTTGTGCGATGGCGTGCAAGTCTTCCTTCGGTGCGTAGGTCTCGGTGCGCAGGTCTCTTCCCCTGCGAGTCACTTGCGTGACCCACTTACAAACTTGCGCGAACCACTTTCTTCTGCCATATTATGAAGTTATGTTCTTGAAAAACAATAGGCGCGAAGGTTTCCAATCCTCCTAGGCACTCGCGCGCATGTCCTTTCTCTTGGAGCACAGGTCACCTGCATGAAAAACTCAATAATTGTGCGACCCTTATCCCTTTTCCCTATTTTGAGGATATGATATTGAAAAATATATGGCGGGAAAGTTTCCAAGCCTTCAAGTACACGGTGCGCCAGTCTATTTGCCAAACACCAATTTCCTTCATTTGACGATTTTCAGGCCCAAAAATTTGGCAAACATAGGAAAATGGTGCCACCTTGTATCTGTTATTTTTGTCCCACCTTCAGATCATCCATCTCTTTGTCGATGTTCTTGAATCAAACATGGATCATTAACTACAGCTCTTGAACTCTACATTCCACCATGAAATCCCCTTTTTCAATAAATTTGTATTCCATTATTTTTCTTTTTCAACAATCTACACTCAGATGTCCACTTTGTCAACAAACACAATAACCTAAAAATGCTTCAATGATACAGTGATGGATTTTTTCCCAACAATCTCCCCCTTTGGGTTTTTTTGACAACTCTTCCATAAAAAGATATATTGTTACTTCTTCAGCCACCATTCTCCTATCACGATTCTGATAGTGATCAAATATTTACTCAACACATACTCTAAACCCACATGAGAAATGCCCGGCTTGGGAAACCAGAGTAAATGAAAAGTTCATCAATGAATCACTTCAACTCTAACACCCTCTGCTGATACCTAACGGATAAAAATTGTTTCCAAACTGGTACCATTTTTTGGAAAAGTTCTTACCACTCTCCAACACCACTCTTATGCATTTATCACGATCCTCACCTGTCATGATATCTATTCTTTGATCGATCACTTCACGAATCATCAAATTTAATAATCTACCCTTTCTCATTACTCTCCCCCTATCTCACTGCTTCACTTTCCAGTTTCTCCACGTATCTATCATGATTTATCAAATTTCCACACTGTCTCCCCACTATCTTCGACTTGAAAAATCACTATTTTCTCCCCCTTTTTCAACGAATCCAACAGACACCCCTTTATAGTCTGTAACAGAGAAGAGAACACATATCATCGCAATAGGTAAAAACACATCATACATCAGGGAGGGGGGGTGGTTGTTCCACATACACACTCTTTTAAGTATGGGGAGTTGACTGAACTCCTAGAGTGAGTCGATTCTACTAAAAATCATTCTTGGGTAAGGCCTTTGACACAACGTCTGCAACCTGTCGCTCTGTTGGCACATACTCCAGCTTCATGATTCCTTAGTCAACCTTCTCCTTGTTTAAATGATACATTATCTCAATGTTCTTTGTCCTTGAATGATGGAAAAAATTTTCCTGAGATTGATAGCACATGATTTATCACACTGGATTCTAATCGGAGATAGCACTTCAACTCCCATATCTTCAAGCTGTAGCTTCATCCACAGTAACTCTATGCATGATCGAGTGGCCGCAATACACTCAGCCTCTACGGTGCTTAATGAAATGAAATCTTGCTTCTTGCTCAGCCAAGAAATACACAATCCACCAAGATAGAATGCACCTCCTTACATTGATTTTCTGTCATCTGTTGATCCAGCCCAATCTGAATCTGTTTAACCCAATAACTCGGTCTGAGATTTTTCATTATATGTCAAGCCAAAGTCCACCATTCCCTTATTATACTGAATTATTCTTTTCAATGCAATCATGTGGCTTTCCTTTGGATTACTCTGATATCCCACTTCTTGGGATGTGGCGAAAACAATATCAAGCCTTTTCAGTCAAGTACAACAGACATCCAATAATTTGCCTCTATTCTGTGATATTATCAGCCTTACCATCATCATCTTTTGATAATTTCATCCGGGTAGCACCCAGAGTTTTCATATCCTTGGAATTTTCCATTCCAAATCTTCTCAGAACCTCCTTAAAATATTTTTATTGAGAAATGAATGTTCTATTCTATAATTAGGTCTCCTAAAGAACATGGAAAAATGTTATCTCTCTAATCATTGACATTTAAAACTCATTTTTCATGAATTCAGAAATCTGTCTCCACTGAGCTTCATCTGATCCACCAAATATTATTTCATCAACATAAACCATCACCATTATCCTTTTATTACTATTGTTGTTGAAATAGAGATTGTAATAAACCCCCCCCACGATGGAAACCAAGCTTCTTCAAGTACTGATCAATCCTTGAGTACCATGCTCTTAGTGCATGTTTCAGCCCATAAAACGCCTTCTTCAATATGCAAACTTTGTTCTCATCCTCATGAATAAGAAAACCGTCTGGATACTCAATTTACACCTCTTCTTTCAGAACTCCATTCAAGAATGAAGATTTGACATCCATCTGAAACACTTTGAATTTTCTTTGCACTACTATGGCCAAAAAAAATCTGATTGTCTCTAGCCATGCAACCAGTGAAAATGTCTCATCAACATATATTCCCTCTATCTGGGAGTATCCCTTGCACACTAGTTGTGCCTTGTTCCGAATCACTGTGCCATATTCATTCATCTTGTTGAGATTGACCCATTTGGTCCCGATGGCATTATTGTCTACTGGCCTCAAAACAATCTCCCATGTCTGGTTCTTCTCAATATGATCAAGCTCTACATTCATAGCCTGAACCCAGTTTTCATCTTCAGCTCCATCAGAAAAACATTTTTGATCCACCTAAGATAAAAACGATGTTGGATGTAATGACTTCATTTCTCGAGTCTGAACTGGATATATCTGATCACCAATGATATTCTACCTATCAATTTCAGCTCAACTCTTTGGCTTCCTTGCAAACACAGACTTGACACATTCTTATTCATCATCAGTATCATCTTCTGAGTCATCCTCTACCACTTCTTCTCCCCAAAATTCTGCTTACTTCATCATCACTTTCATCCAGAAACTGTTTACTGGGTCATTGAGTATTTTTTCCATTTTCAACTATAGTGATGTCATTGCTCTCAACTATTTTTCCCAGCCTTTTTTTGAAACATTTATATGCTTTTATTTTCCCTGAGTAGCCAAGGAATATACCCTCATCTCCTCGTGACTCGATCTTCATGTGATTTTATTTTTTGAGAATGAATCACTTACTCCCAAAGTTTCGAAATTATTTCAGCATTGGCTTCTTTCCATACCACATTTCATACGGAGTCTTCCCTTTCTTCAGACACAACAGAGACCTGTTCAAAATATATACCCATGTCAAAACTTCTTCCTTACAAAATTTCTATAGTAGGTCCTTTTCAATAAGCATCGTTTTGGCCATGTTGTTGATGATTAGATTTCTCCTCTCAACCACTCCATTCTGTTGGGGAGTTCTCACAGATTAAACATGATGCATTATCATGTGATTCTCAAGATAGTTTTCGGTATGACTGTTTTTGAATTCCGTACCGTTATCAGTACGAAACTTTAGAATTTTCTCCCCAATCATCCTTTTTGATTCCCTCATGTACTTCTTTATGCATCTGAAAACCTCTGTTTTATTGGTAATGGAAAATACCTAGGCCATTCCGCAATAATCATCAATGAAAATAACATATTACCTTTCCCTTTTATAGCTTGTGGTGAGACAGGTCCACATATAATAGCATGCACCAATTCGAGCACTCTAGTTGATTTCTGTTCCTTTGGCCTATATGTCATTCTGATGAACTTTCCATGTTGGCAAGCATCACACGTATGAGTGCGATCATGTGATAGTTTAGGAAGGTCTCTAGCAGCATCACACTTTACCATATATTCCATAAATGGTTGGCATAGATGACCAAGTCACTTATGCAATAGCCGGTTTTCTTCCTATCCAGATAAATGGCATGTATCTTATTCCCCACCTACAAGGTAAATATTTCCCATTGTCCTTTTTCCCTGCAGAACAACTACTCCATCTTTTCCTTTCACAACACACATCTTCTTGGAAAATCTGATAAAGTGCCCAGAGTCACATAGTTGACTGACACTGAGCTAGTTATGACTAAGACCCTCTACTACCAATACATCATCACGTCTCATTTGTTTGCCCCAAACTTGGATTTCCCTGAGCCAAATATCTTCAGGACTTCATTATTTCCAAATTTGACAACTCCTTCTTTGTCATATTTTATGCTTGTAACAAGATCCATATTACCCGTCATGTGAGATGTGCAACCACTATCCAGGATCCACACACCAGAGCGATCTTATCCTTTAAGGGCAATCTCTGCCACTACGACCTTCTCATTTTTCTTCTTCTTGGCCCATACTTTTTCTTTCACACTCATCATGGACTGAGGATTGTAACACCCTGAGCTTCCACGATACGCTTCTCTTTCAATAATGCAATAGCTTGCATTGAACGCAAGTGTGAGATTCTATCCCACTACGACCAATCAAAATAGCCATTATGAATAGTAATACCCACGTTTTTAAATTATATATATTTTATATTTCAAAATGGACTTAATTTGTGGATTCAGAATATCGAAATTAGCCTATGTGGATTTTTTGGTATTTTTCTAAGAACTTCCAATTTTTTATGAATAGTGAAAAATACTAAAAAAACAACATTTTTAATAAAAATAATTTATAGTGATAAAGTATAATATTGAGTGGTTTTAAAGTATAATTAGAATATTTTTTTACCATTTTATCCAATGGAGTTCATTAGAATTAATTTCACTTTGAAATTGGACATAAAGAATTGTCAATCTTTTGATATATATTGTTTCTTAAAAACACGCTATTTGTTGTGACAGTGGGAATTAGTTATAAAATTAATTAATGCAACGTATATGTTTGGAATTTTGTAAAAAAGAAATCATTTTTGAATTTGGAATATTAGTTATAGCTTAGGGTGAAATTTTGGCATTGTTCTGAAAAACTTCAATTTTTGATGAATAGTGAAACCACTAAGTGGTAGTTAAAAAACTGATTTTTCGTTTAAATGAAACATTACCACTTCTTTGATTTGATTTTCAAAAATCCAACTTATATGGTAGTCATTATGAAGTAAAATTTTGTTCAATGGGATTAAAATAATTTTTGGTGAATAATAACATTTAAGTTTAATTAATCGTGATTAAAGGTAATTAGTGTAATTTAAGGTAAAGATAATGTTATAATAATATGAAATGACCATTAAACTTGTCATAACCCTATTGGATGAGTCATGGACGACCAAGAAAATACATGGGTCAACTTGGGGACCCCATGGATCCACTTTGGTGGGAAAATGACATTAAAAACTTTTTATTTAATGTTAAAATAAAAATGTCACAAACATGAGTTGTTTTACTAAAACAATTTTTAAATGGGGTTATTCATGTCATATATTTGACTATAAATAATCATTAGAAATCTAAAACGATTTCCTAAATCATGAAAATTTTTTATAATTTTTAGACATTAAATAAATTAAATTATTTATGACACCATAATGATGCATCAATTACCTCCTTAATTAACGATTTTAATAAAATGTAAGGATAATGTAAAATCTAAGAATTAAACTTGTCCAAAGCCTATTGGATGAGTATATTTCAAAACCTTATCACCTTATCCTAGAAATATATAAGTTTGGGACCTTTAAAATCTGATACTCATTATATAATAAAGTAACATTTCATTACTTTCCAAGAGTGCCCCACCTCTCCTCTTATAAAAGGCCCCCACCACTACCACCTTATTTACACCTTCCAAGCCATTTGGCTAGGCCAACCTCTGACAAAATACTCTCTAAACTTCCCTATATTACTCCTAGAAGCCCCAATTTGGCAAGAAGTCTTCCCAAGGAAGCCTTTGAGCTCAAATCAAAAAGAGTTACCCGTTTTAAAGGTAGTGTTTTCTCTTGTGTTCTTATGTTTTATTTTGCTTCTCGAACCCCCTAAACTCATTTTATTAATTTCTTTTGTAACATCACCAGTATCATCAATATACTAGGTTGTTGTTATAAGAATTTTTAGAGATACACTTACAAACACCTACATCTAATGGTTAAAGAACATACTATTTCTGTGGATGGTGAATTTTTTCCTCACAAAACGATGATTGTTCAGCACTCATATAACACCTTCAAATGTGGCCATTAAGATGTCACTATAGTTATATATGATATATAATATGTTTATTATTTACTTAAGCTTCTTTATTTTTCATTTATTACATACCTTAATGGTTTCCATTATGGGTAAACACGATATTTTCATTTTAGGAAGTGTGGACTACCTTCCCCTCAAAGTGATTTGAATCGTTAATGCCATATTTGAAATATATAAAGGATAGAGTAAATGGTATTATACATTATATTATACTTTAATTATATTATACCTTTATATAATTATTATTTCATTCCATTAAATACAAAATATAAATGAAATTAGCATTCATGTGTACGTACGACTTACCGTCTTCATGAACGGTGCATTTCATTTCATACCTATAAATGTTACGTAATATTATGAATGAATGTATATACTGGATATATATGATATATATGATATCTACATAATGAATATAATTCTGGAGAGAATGGATATTCTACCACATAAACAACATGTAACTATAAGAAGTTTATTGTTGACTCAAGTACAAAGATCGACAAAACGACTGTTATTAACTTAAATGACTACATAATTTTTTGTAAATTTGTAATAAGTGATATAAAAGGGATAATGAACTTGAAAAAGGTTCTTAAGCAAGTAGATATTAACTCTAGTTTATTATTCATGAAGTTAAATAATGATCGAGTCAAGTCGGACACGAGGTAAAGGAAATTCATAACCCAATTTCCCTTCGTGGGGTTAATCTCCTACTTTCAAATTATGTCATGATATTATTATGTCCTATCTTGTATTTGTAATTTCTTTATGTGTAATTATGGTGAATACACATAATAGATATATTTTATTTAAAAAACATGATCTTTTTAAGGTACTTGGTCTCAATCTCCTTTCATTGAGGCATATTTGGTTTTATACACAATGTTCCTTTATACAGTGTATAAACCCCTTTGAATTTTACATTTATTCAAAAGGAATTTTTTATATGAAGAGTTTTACTAAATGACAAAATTGAATGTTTTTTTTGTCGCACGTATGCGGCGACAATGACTCCTCTGCCGTTGTGATCATTATTTGAGTTTCGGCTTCCACTACAAGCTATAACTTTTTTTTAAAGAAAAATAATTAAAAGGTTTTAATTTTCTTTTATTTTGGTATTTAAAATGGTTTTGAAAATGTTTTTATTATATCAATGTGTTGTATTGATATCTTTTGATTGAAATGTGGAAATTTAATGTTTCCTTTATGCTTGTGTTATGTGATGTGAATATGTTATGGTATATGATATGTTTAAACCTGTTCATATGAGGAATGCATTGGTCTTAATAAGTAATGGGTGGAGCCCACTATAGCTCCTCGATACATCGGCATGTCTCATGAGACAAACTACGTTCTTGGCACGAGGCCTTGACAAAATCATATTTGTAGTCTTGGCACGAGTCCTTGGCTACGTGGGTATGATAGTCTGGCATTATGTATTCCATCATTATTAAAGTGGTTATTGATATTTCATGTGATTATTTGACCAGTAGAATATCCATGTGAATAAGTAAATGGCATTATTTAATTTTACTTTCTCCATTTTATGCTGAATTTCATGTTTAAAAGGCTTTTGATTTAGTTATACATCGCCTTAAATGTTTATGTTTATTTATGAAATCTTCCGCTATATTGTTATCCTTACTGAGAATTTGAGCTCACCCCTTTCAATGTATTAATTTTTCTTAGATATGAAGAAGTATTTTAGGAATGACCGGCAGGGATAGTCTTAAGATGGAGACTAAGTTATTGTAGTTTTTCACTTTATGATGTAATGTAACATTTATGAATGTATCTAGTGTTTCCAAGGCTACTAAACTAATCGATCTTTCGAGACTTGATCTTTTTTGATCATGCCAATGTTACGCAATAATTCACCGACTCTGGGTAACTGGGGTCGGGGCGTTACAAGGATTTTGTTATTTCTCAGAGTATGATGGACCAGCTTCATCTTGCAAAGCCGCAAATCTATTCTGCATTTTTAACTCACCTGTCGGTTTATTGATGTGCTTCTTGCGAATGTTTTGATTTTTCTTTGGAACATTTCTTTGAATGGTCAAAGTGCAGAACCTAGACATATGCCCAAATCCTCCGCACCGAATACAGTGTCCTTTGAAATATGTTCTGGATAACTGTTCTCTGTTTGATGGCCACCTATGTTCTTGTTCCCTTCAATATCTCTTGACTATAGAACACACATACTGTGAATGTCCCATCTTCCCACAATAATTACAACTGATATAAGGTGAATTCCTTTGTGTTACTTCAACACTATGATTTTTCCTTTGGGATCTCTGAATATTCTAATTTTTCTTTGTGCCCAAATCAACCTTCTATTTCGGGATGGGTGCTTGCGGTCTGACATCAACTTCCATAGATTTTTGTTTCTTATCAAGCCCTGAATTAGCCTTAGCATTTGAGCTTTCTTTCTACTTCACTCCTAATGAAATACAAGCCTCCTCTTTCATATTCTCTGTCTTCTGAATGGCCTTCTCTTCTGATAACACATTGGGGGTCAATAGTTTTATTTATCCTTCATTTTTCGTCGCATACTGACTACTTCTTCAAGTTCTTTGATAAGTCTGACCAGCTCCTTTCTTATGTTGGCCAAACAATCAATTTCCTTCTTTTGTTCCTCAATTTTAAGATTATGCTCACCAATATTTTATGAGCTCTCTGGTGTTGAAGATTTTAGTCGTTCAATTTATTCTGAAAACTTAGACTTTTCTTCATCCTGTTATTTCGTAGAGTTTGGAATCACGAACCACTTTATTGGATTTCTTCATTTTGGATCTCCAAACATCTATCTCCTCAAGATCTGCTTCCAATTCGGCTTCCATATCAACTCTTCCCTAATCTTCTTCTTCTTCTTCTCCAACCTCAGTTTATTCCTTTTCATGAGAACTACTGAAGGGTGCCACTATAAAAGTTTCTCCACGATCTTTGCAGTTTTCAATCTCCTCAACCTCTTTAACCCCAGACTCATATGAACTATCTATTTCTTGTGAAAGAAGATTCTTCTTCTTGAAGACATTTTTCTTGAACTGCTTCTTCCCTATCACATCGGCAAAATATTTCTTCTTGGGAATTTCAACATCATCTTCATCATTTTCTTCATGAAAATTTTTAGGTAATCTTACTTCGAGATGTCCAACCTTTCCACATATAAAGCATGAAAGGGGAAGTTTTCCTTTGAAATTTCCTTTTCATCTTTGAAGTTTTGAGGAGAGGAATGAAACTACCTCATCTATTTCTTCTTCCTCCTGATAATCTTCAATGGTGAGCTTATTTATGGCCTTAAATTCCACCTCTTGGGATTTACCCTTTTCCACCACATCGATATCATCATTTCTCAATTCATACACAACAAGGGTGATATGTAGGTTATCCAATGTCAATTCATTCTGGACTTTATCTTCTAAAACAGAAACAATCGGATTGAAACGTGGTGGTTGATTTCTCAACATGCGCTTCATAATCATTATGTCTTCGATAATTTCACCAAGACCTCACATGTCTTCGACCATATCATTCCCCCTGTCATAGATTTCATCAAAAAAATCATTCAGGTTCATTCTCAGATCTTCATACTTGTTCAACAATATTTGTAGATTTTCCTCTCTAACCATCGAATCCCTTTCATATACAGTCAAAAGATTTTCCCACATGGAATGTGATTTTTTACATGACATCAAATTTGTATAGATGGGATTGGAAAGTTCCCAAAATAAGGAATTGATCGCTTTGGAATCAGCATCCAAATCTCTATGCTTAGCTTCTGATAATGCACCACTATTAATATCAGCTGTGATACCATGCATAGCTGTGGAAAACACATCCATTCCCAAGGATCGGAAATAGTGTTTCATTCAATTCATCCATATCTGAAAATTACCTCCGTCAAAGATTGGAATCCCTTTTTGATTAGTGACCTCCATTGAGAGAAGATAAACTATCAACCTTTCCCTCTCATACCAATTATTAGGTCCACAAGGCTGAATACCCTAAGGGGGGGGGCTGAATCAGGGTATGAATAATTTAAAATTAATTCCCGTTCTGATCTTGTTTCTCTGTTAAGGAAAAAACTCTTCTCTATCTTTCCTATTGCAAAATATAAACAGAAAGTAAAGCATGCACAGGACACATCGATTTTTACATGGTTAACCCTCACTGGGCTACGTACAAGGAGCATACACTAACACATTTTTGGTCAAACAATATTCCACTAAACATCCCTTGTTGTGGATTACATGGTTCGGGCACAATCACTCTGTCCCAGGCTCACTACCTTTACAGAAATTATGATCAGCTCACTGCTTTCCAAAGGGTCACTCCCTTTTTCTCTCTCTCTGGCTCACTGTCGGTGGAGAGGATCACCTTCTTCCTCTTCCTTTGATCACTGCTCTGGAAGGAATCCACTCACAGTTTATAGACTTGTAGGTCTCTTCATTTACATGAAGGAATGCATCTTTCTCTTTATGTAGATGCTCTATTGAAGCCCAAAATTCACCTGTAGATGAATCTCTCTTTGCACCGAAGGTATCAGGCAATCTTCCAGCTTCCACACTACCTGGAAATGATGCTGGGAATCAACCTTACTTGGTGCGCAAGTCTATTTTGTCACTCAAGTATCGACACGCAAGTCACAACTGGTGCGCAAGTCTACCTCACACACTTGAACGCCACAAGCTTCTTCAACTCCAAACATGAGCGACAAAATTCCTTTTATGACCAAACCAATAATGGCGTGCAACTACCAACCAACAAATAACTTCAAACACCGGTGTGAAACTTCACCTACGCGACCACACAACACTTGCGTGACCACCACACATGCGCGACGAGAGCTCTGATTTTTCACAGTGTTGAACTCCGTTAAAAATGAGGAGGGGTGGTCCAGTATTTATAGGCAATTTGACCACCCTGCGCGACAGCACGTAAGTTTTCCTTTAGCACGCAAGTCTCAGCGTGCTGGTCTCTTCCCTTGTGAGTCAGTTGTGCGACCCACTTCCAAACATGCGGGAACCTATTTCCTTTTCCTTATTATGAAGTTTTCATCTTGAAAAAAAAACAGATGCACAAGTTTCCAATCCACCTACGCACAGGCGCACAAGTCCTTTCTCTTTGTCGACATCCATGAATCAAACATGGATCGTTAACCATACCTCTTGAACTCTACATTACACCATGAAATCCCCTTTGTCAACAAATTTGTATGTCATTTTTTTTCTTTGTCAACAATTGGCACTTAGATATCCACATTGTCAACAAACACAATCACCTAAAAAATTATTCAATGACACATTGATGGATTTTTTCCCAACATTATGATTACATTTATTAGATTGGGGTATTTATCAATATTATATATATCAGTTATTCAATGTGAATGTTTAGTCTGATTATGTTACACCCCTTTCATTTGAGAAATTAATTGTACATAGAATGTGAGGGGTGGATCTTGGTTATAGATATACCCTTTATGTATTGATACGTCTCAAGATAAAAATTAGATCAATTAATTAGAATGGTTTTATCTATATATTTAAAACATAATGTGAATGGTTATGATAATTTTAGATTTTCAAATTCATACATTACTTCATTATGAGTTTTATTTTTTCCATGTGATTATTTAATTAGTTTTAATAACCATGGATAAGTTTCAATTTTATGTTATCATTTATATGGATTTATTTAATTATCATATATTTCTACCATATTATTCGGAGTTTATAAATGAAATTGAATATTTTTTAGTTTTTCAATTATGTACAGTTCATGGTAGCTTTTACTAAGAATATGAGCTCATCCATTTTGTATCATTTATTTTCCCTAGTTTCAACGAATTGTTTTGTGATTTATATGTTGGGACACACTATGAAAAAATGGTTTTGCCAAAGAAAACAATTTATTTGTTTAAATTTTTTTCAATGACTATTAAATTTATGTATGTATCCTCTTTAAATAGACTACAAAACTTACTGGTCCTTCAATATTTAATACCTTTCATCTTGTGATAATGTAATAAAGTAACCACCGACTGTATGTTATCAGGGTTGGGGTGTATTTTACAAACATGTGTGGCAATGAATTTTTTAGTTATTATCACCCCAAAGACACCCAAAACACAATAATTCCAAAACACTTTATCGATTGAATAAGGAATAGTGTCATGACATTTCTAAAATATAACGGGTGTTTCCATAAATGACTTTTTTGAATATTTTAAAATGGGCCCCTTAATCATGTTAAAACACACCACTACCATTCAAATTAATCCATTATACTATAGAATTTTACTATCTATAGAACCATATACCAAAACATAAAAATATTTCACTCATAGTCACCCATATCCTTTAACTTCATTGGAAATTCTAAGTAGAAAATCAAGTCTCCAGCAAAAGTGTTATCCCACGTTATTATTTTCTTATTAATATTACACTTATAAATGTATTATTAACATAATAATATGATTAAATTCGTATAATTAGTGTAATGATATGTTGTTGTATTTCGAGAATAAACAAAATATTTTCATTTTAATCCTATTATAAAAACAAAATAATATATTTAGTGTGTGTTGTGGACTACTTGATCCATGAAATGATGTCATTTATATTTCATTACCTTTTTTCATGGTTGGTACTATTAGTGGTATTGATGAATAAATATTATATTTATTATATAATTAAGATCATGAAATTTCAATTTAAAATCTAACTTCACCCCTATCACGCATTGAGTAATGGGAATTAGAATCTTTTTTATGTTTATATTACTGCCTCTATGATGAATCATTTATGATTATTCATAAAATTTTTAATAAAATATATAAAAATATGAAACTATGTTTAAAAAATGTAAAAAATATAAAAACATATCATTATGATTCACTTATAGTGATATTCGGTCAAAATAATCACCTATTAATAAATACTCACCAATCGAGTTAAATCATGTTCAGGTGTGGGTTGCTTTTACAAATTACATGAAAAAATATTTAAATCAGATTATTGATGACTATGGGAATAAGAAAAAAAATAACATAATAATATATATTAGGAGAAAAATCCATCATTGTTTCATTATAACATTTTTGGGTAGATTATGTTTATTGAAAAAAAAGGGTTTCATTATAATTTTTGGAGTCAAGTGTTATTGTTGATATGTTATGTCAACAACGATCCAAGATAAAGGAATGGATACACTGGAAGTGGTACCGAAATGATCATACATAAGGTGACACCATTTCCCAGTGTTTCCAAAATTTTTGGAGCCCAAAATATGGAGTTTGGATTGCATCATGAAAGTTTGTTTTTATTGATGGCCATATGAAAATATGGAAAAGGCATGAACATAATGAAGATGGTATTCAGGAAGAATTTTTTGAGATTTATCAAATAATTATGATTGAAATCTCTGCAACTATGATGCGCATCACAAACGAGGAAGATGAGTAGAATCGTGACTGGAGCATCGCGACACTATAAAGATTTTTATGGAGCAATCCATGATTAAAATGAATGTGAAATTTCAATGGAGATTTGAAAGATAGGGAGCGCCATGAAGGAAATATTGGAGTACCATGAAACGGTGCTGACATGGTTGGAAGGTTCTGTAGTTGGTTAGAGATAACAAAAAATATGCCTCTTCTAGATTCAGAATATGCATTGAGACTGAACGAGAATTCTAAGTCACTAGCTTCACGAAGATGGGTCATGAAGGTGGCTCATGAAGGTTTTTTATGAAATTAAGTTCAGGAAGGCTATAAATGAAAATCGAATGTTTTAATTATCTTGAAATTAAGGAATTCATGAAGGCTATAAAAGCCGGGAGAAACATGTGAGCTTCGTGAAGGCTATTTGAGCATTTGGAAAGAAGGTACTTCACGAAGGATATTTTATCATCATTAAAGGAGGTGCTTCGCGATGGATAAATGAGATTTCTGAAATAATGTGCTTTAAAAATGATTGTCGAGCTTCACGAAAGAAGGAGCTTCACCTAGGCAGTGAGCATCATGAAAATGTAAAGGAAGTAATTTCTAAGTAAACCTTTGGTAATGTGGTATTCATTAGTTGACAGAATGGGAAATTCAATTGTACACTAAATGAGGTAAAAAAACATATTTATTCAAGAAATAATCGGAATATCTTATGAAAAAGTGGAGGGCACACTTCATTTGAGAGACTTGTGAGCTTTCAAATTGTAATTGGTTTTTAACAATGAGGGACAATGAGTTCACTGGGAACATTGTTAATATCAATGATCTTTTAGTGGATTTCGTAGTCAGTACATTACATTTATATGACCATTGGACAAATCTTAAAGATTGTGAACCAAGTAAAATTAATGGGTCATATGCATTATTTGAAAACATTTCAATGAGGGAAAAAGAGAAGAGTTTTTTGTTTACTAATGAAACATGATATAAAGTTAATGTTAATTTAATCTATCATACACTGATTCCCCCACCTCTCAGGGTATTTAACATATTGGGACTAATAATTGGTATTAGATAGAAAAATTAATTACATTGGTTCAATCTCAAAGGGTTCAATGGTGGTTTTGATTATTAAAGGTATTCCGATCATCGAGAAGATTAATTTTCTATTATTGAAGAATTGGATAGAGCACTAATTTTGATATTTGGGAATAGATATCATTACATAAATGATCCATGGAATTTGGAAAAGTATTGATTGTGGTGCTTTATCATAGGATGAGTACATAGAATTGGATTCTGGCACCAAAGGAATTCATTAATTAGGTGAAGCACTATCAAATTCAATTTATACGAAGGTAATATCATGTAAAATATCAAATTATATTTGAGGAAAAAATTAAATATATACGAATAAGACTCAAATGTCAAAGAGGAAAAGCTACAGTTTTGGTGGAACAAGTACCAAGATCTTAGAATGAACCCAAATTAGTCTGTTTCTGTATTCTTTGATTGAGTGATTGTTTTTGTGGATGGAATTCATGGTCATGGAGAAATTAATGAAGATGTAATGAACTTAAATCACATATTGAGAGGATTTCCACCTCGACTCAATCTGAAACTCTTTGTGTTGGAAGAAAAAGATCTAATAGAGATGACATTGGTCATTTTACATATTACTCTTGTTCTATATGAGATGCGAAATAAGGAGATTGAGTCTATGGAAGATGGGAATTCCAAAGATGATGCATTCAAGTCCATGTAGAATCTCACCATTGAATATGGTGAAAATTTAGATGAGAAAAATGAGGTTATGTCATTCCTTTATTCAAATTTATAAAGGAGAAAAGTAATGTTCAAGGGTAAACCTCCACTAGCAGGATTTCTATGTGGAAGGGTTGGTCATCTTGCTACATGGTTCCCCAATATCTTTCAAGATAATGATGAGGTTGAGTTTGAAATTTCCACGAAGAATCCCTCATCCTAAGTGAAAGGAAATAAATTGTTTAAGAAAATTTTTTTGAAAAAGATTTATTGTTTTTCATAAGAAAATGACTGCTCATATGATTCTGAGGTTGAAGAGGTGGATAACTATAAACATCATGGAGAGAATTCTATAGTTGTAGTTATAGGTAATTCCTAGAAAAAGTAATAATGGTACATTCACGAAGAGAAAATTGAAGGAAGAGTTTGAATACAAGCTAAATTGGAAGCCACTATGTAGGATATATATGTTTAGAGAGAAAAAAATAAATACAACAATCAAAGTGGATGGTAATGAAAAACCCTATATTCAGCAAGATAATGAAGGTTAGTTTGAGTTATTAAAAAATAATGGTAATATCAGGTTGTAAGTTCTAGAGGACTCAAAAATAGATAGTTGGTATAAAATTAAAATTAAAGTGCAGAAAAGGGTGATTGCCGGTTTGAATAGAATAAGGAAATAAAAAATTAAATTCGTTGAAGAAATTGAATAGGAAGTTGTTAGCCTACGGTAAAAAGTTAAGTATAAAAAATTCATGGATCCCAATGTTTCATTGGTAAATATCATTTAGATGACAGAAAATGAAGAAGTGAAGAAGAGAGATTTAGTGGAAAATAAGTAACCATCAAGTTCAAATGATAAGGAGCTTGACCAAAAACAAAAGGATGTGATGAATAATTTCAGACCACAACCACCTACTCCAATATTAATTATTTATTTCGTATGAAAGAGAATCAGATTACTCTGAGAACCCAAGGGACAACCAGTGGAGTAGAAGTGACATGCAATAATGAACCTCAAATCAATTGTTATTACAGTCAAAAGAAGGGATACTAACATAATATGTGTTCCATATATAAGAGATACCATAGTGCGAAAGAAATTTTTTTTAGGGAAAACAATACTCAATACAATAGAATATCATTTTAGATTCATTGATTTTGATGTGGAGGATTTGTAAATATGGTAAAATATTGTACATCAATCGTTTCGAGGAATGTTCCAAAGTAGGAGAAAATAGGTCAGAAGCTGCAAATAAATTAATCAATTGGATAGATTAAAAGACAAATTAATTTCCAGTAATGAAAGATGATGTTGGACCATAAATATTTTAGTAATATCATCCTTTTGAATCTATACCATGTTTGAAGTCAAAGATATGGATAAAAAAGAGGTGAGAATGTGGTGCTTAGAGAATATTCTCTTAAAGCATCAGATCATTTGGGTGTATGGATCCTTGACAGTGGTTGAAAATCCCATATGACATGAAATAATGATCATGATACTGGAAGAAAATATGAAAATAAAGGTGTTTTCAAATTTGAAAATGATGAAGTCCTAAAGATAATTGGCTTGTGGAAGGAAATGTTCGGGGAAATGAAATGAGACGTGTTGGTGTCTTGGTAATAGAAGGTCTCGGTTACAACTTTCTTAGTTTCAGTCAACAATGTGACTAGGGGCATGCAATAAGATTTACCAAGAAGATGGGTATCATCAATGGATGATATGGTACAATTTTTAAATATTGAAAAAGATCAAAAGGTAATCTATACCTTATACGTGGAGAAGAATATATTTACTTTTTATCCAAAGAGGAAGAAAACATGTTGAGGAATAAATGAATTGGTCATATTCCAACCATCCCTAGAAGATCATGAAAAATGTGATGTAGCTAGAGACATATCTACGCTATCACGTGATCTTACTCATATGTGTGATGCTTGTCAAAAAGAGAAGATCATTATAAATACATACAATGAAAACGAATAGAAGTCAACTAGAGGGATTAAAATAGTGCATATAGATGAATGTGAACTAATTTCCATGAGTCAAATTAACTGTAAGTGGTATTACGTTATTTTAATTGATGATTTCCATCAGATGGCATGAATATTTTTCATTTCCAATATGCTCGATGTGTTATGTAGCATAAAACAGTTTTTGAGGAAATATGAAAGGATTATTTGATAGAAAATTATGAAGTTTCATACTGATCATTGTATGGAATTCACAAATTGTCAAGTAGAAGGTTATCTCATGAAACATGGGACAAGGAATCATGTTTCTTCAATATAAATTCCCTAACCGAATGGATTGGTTGAATAGAGAAATTAGTTTATCAAAAACATGTCTATAATGATGTGTATTGAAATGTACATACTGGAGAAATTCTGGAAGGAAGTAGTCTTGACATAAGCCTGCATTTATAATAGGGATCGACTATGTCATAATGAAGGAATGACTCCTTGAGATATGTGCTACGGAATGAATCCATCATTAAAATTCATTCTAATCATTTTAAGTAAGTTATTTATTCTCAACAATGAAAAACCTATAAAATTTGAACCATGTGGATATGTGGGGATATACCTTGGATACATTAGAAATGAAAACTATACAATTGATTTCATAAGAGGATGGGAAATGTAGTTGAATAAAATGATTTCACTATAGTGGAATATGAACTGAATATTAAACAACAATGTGAAGTGTTTCTAGATGAAAGTGATGAGGTGGTAAGAAATACATGGGGATAAAAATTAGAAGATGTGGAATTAGAAGAACATACTAATGATGAAAGGGAGGAAGAAAAATTGTTTTCAGCATAAATATAGAAGAGAATATCTGAAATTGATAGGCAGAACATTATTGGTGATCGGACAGTTCTAGTGAAATCAAGGTTGATGGAGACATGAAAAAAACATCTTACTTATCAAATGTAGAGCCTAAATAATTAATGAAAAAATTTGAGATGAAAAATGGTTTCGTGATTAGAATTATGAGTTTGATAAAATTGAGAAGATTCATACATAGGATACTGTTTCAAGACCAGCAGATATGAATATCATCGAGACCAAATGGGTTTTTCACAACAATATGAATGAAAATGGCCTTGTGATTTTAATCAAATAATGACTAGTCTATGTTTCTTCTGTAAATGGGGATTTCATTGTTTGATTAAGGATCAAACATTCTAAACGGTTTCTAATGGGTTTATTCGTAGAACAAGAAATATCCGATGATTCTATATCAATTTGAACCTTCTTTCCAAAGGCAGGTGCCCATTAGTTGTGGACTGATGAGGCTTAAGAATTTTCATTGGTCGAGAGGATGGGAGATCTGACTCATCACACCTTTTTGGGGGGATTTATTGTCTACTCCTGGACTCTCTTATAGATTTAAGTTATGTTCGTGAATCCTTATTAATTTACCAAGCATGAAAATGAGTATTTCGTTTAGATCATTCAATTAATGATGGATATGTATGAGATTTACATAATCCTTTATATATATTTGATGATCATCATCAATAGAGAATCATCTATATGAATTAGTGATTCTTAGTCAATGGTATCCTTCCATACATTATATAGAATTCCCTTGGTCATTATGATGACAAAACTGGTTTTAATGACACTCAGTGGGGAACTTGAATTTTATTGTCATTAAAAAAGACATGGAATATTTTAGAGTTGGGATCGTACCCAAAGATGGGATACCTATATATCTTTATATAGAAATGGAATCATGAATCCATGTAGTTCGAGTGATGAATGATTTAGTTTATACCTGATTAATGACCCAAAGAGAGATGTCATAATTAACTTTACACTCTAAGCTCATGTGAGTCATGTTGGGTTTAAGAAACAAGAGGTATTAGTAAAACCTGATGATTTTTCAACAAAATGTGAAATAATAATTAATGATGTGAGGATTACGTATGTATAACCACCCAAAAATAGATGAGGATCGGGACTTACTTTAGGGATGATGCCCGAGAATAGGGAACATAAATGTATTTGTGCTTTGTGAAGATTTGGATACATAACATAGGATTTACTCCTGAGATGAATCCCAAATTATAGAGGACTAATGATTGGGTTTTATTCCTAAAAAGGATTCCCAAATCAAAATAAAATAATACTGGGGCTAACTCCTAAGAAGGATGCACAGGTTAAGAGAAATTATGATTGGGGATTACTCCTAAGAAGGAGGCCAGGGTTAAGGGGACTTGAGACTTGGGGATTACTCCTAATGAGGATTCCCATGTTAAGAGAAATTATGATTGAGGCTTACTCCTGAGAAGGAGGCCCTGTAATATGGAACATGGGGCTTATTACTAAAAAGGATTCCCAGATTAAAGATCTTATCATCTTGAATGATGAGGTTGAATGAAGGAAAATCTCTAACCTTAGTGATATAAAGCTATGTAAATCTTAAGTTTTAGAGAAATTTTCCACATAACTCCTTTCGAATAAGGAATCCAACAAAGTAACCATGCCATAAATGACTTTGAAGAGGGTTTTTATGGCTACATATTGAAGAGGAGAGATGAATTCGATGAAAGGAAGTGAATTGGAAGGAGGCGCACAGGTATTGGTCTGGCATGCAAGTCCTGGTCACGCAAGTATACTTGCGCGACATTAGTTCACTTGGGAAAAGAAGAACCTGTGAAGTGATACTTTGGAATCCTTGAATTGGATCCCATAGTATCATCTCTAGGGGCTTTCATATGGGTGGCGCACAAGTTTCCTTGAGAGGGAAAGGTGGAATGCAAGTTTCTTCTTTTCCCTTAAGGGTTAGACACTTAGGCATGCATGTATTTATGAGTTTCAACACAAAGTCCTTATTCTTCCTCTTTTGAACTTCCATTCGAGGTAAATAATTACCATAGAAGTGTTCGAAATACTTCAGACGGATACTTGGTCGACCAGAGCTTGAATCTGAGTTTCTGATTTTTTTTCCTTGAATGGGAGTCCCACATAGGGTTTTTATAGGCCATCTGAGGACCTTGGGAAAAAAGAATAGGGTGTGCAAGTGACTAGCGTGACCCATATGTGGCACGCAAGTATACCTGCGCGACCATAATGAAACTTGCGCAAACCATTCTTAAAGAGTTCCTAGTTCATGCCTTTGTAAATTTTTTATTTTCTTCAAAGGCTGAATCTCTCTTTGTGATTAAGGTATTCCCATTTTTCATTCATTAGACTCTATGAGAGAAATGATTCTCAATAGTCTACAAATGTATACTCCCATATATAGGGTATCAATATTGATGAAATATTTTCACATGTGTCCAGGACAGAAACTATAAGATTATTAATGGACTTAATAGTAAAAATAATGTTCAATGTTTTCATATAGATGTTAAATCCTCCTTTTTAATGGTCTTATGGAAGAAGTAGTTTGTATTGATTAGGCAGTGGGTTTTCACATTCATTAAGATGAGAAAAAATATTTTTGGTTAAAGAATGATATATATGGATGGAAATAAGAACCAAGAGTATGATATTTAAGACTATATTAGTATTTGATGAAGCTCGGTTTCTAGAGTGGTGAATTTGATTAATATATTTATGTCAACAATAACATTAATCGATGTAATATGGTGTTGGTGTATGTTGATAACAAAAAAATTGGTGGATCTGATGAAGTGCATTGTAGATTGTTTTCTGAATTCATGAAAAGTGAGTATTAAATATAACTAATTGGGGAACTATTGTTTTTCTTTGGTTTACAAGTTCCTCAAATAAATAATGTACGTTAATTTCACAATCAAAATATACCAGGAAGGTTTTGAAAACATTTTGAATGTAAAATTCCAAGGAGATGATGACTCTACTGGCTACCTGGATGAAACTATCACGGGATTATGAAGAAAATGTGGTTACTGTCACAAAATATAGGTAGATCATTGGAATATTGTTGTACTTAATAGGGACACGACCATACATTGTGTTTTCAACATTCCATGCAATGTGATATCAATGAAATCCCAATGAAATCTACATGCTTGTAGTGATATTAATACATTGTTTTTTCAAGGGAATAGTGGAATTCAGATTAATTTATAATGAAAAATATCAGCTAGAGATATTAAGTTATACATATGTAGATTGAGCCAGATCATCATATGAATGAAAATCAACGTTAGGTGGTGAATTATATCTTGGATGGTTGTGTCTTTATTAGTTAAGAAAGAATGAAGATTTCATTTTATTGAGCTCCATAGAAGTTGATTACATAGAGTCCACTAAAGAGGGTATTCAATTACTATGGATGAAGCAGTATCATTATGATGTTAGAGTATCTATGAAGTCTCTGATCTGAATCTATTACAATAATTCAAGATCTATAAATATTAGAAAAAATCCAGTCCATCAGTCAAGTAAAAATAACATTGAAATCAACTATATTTTAATTAAGAATAATGTAGAGAAAGGGATTGAGAAATTGGAGTATGGGAATATAGAACAATAGGTTGTATACATTATAACATGTTCCTTACCCAAATAATCATTTTAGAGTCATAGAATGCCTCTTAGAGTACATTGGACTCCTCGCAAGTGAAAAATTATGGAAGAGGGACCACTCTCCCTGAGGTATGGTTTGTTTTTCCTTAAAATGATAATATGTGTTCTTTAACATATTGAAAACCTAGGAGGAATGACATTAAAGTTAATTGAAAAGTGGGGAGAAATTGTTCAATTAAATGTCATAGATTTTCATATTTAATACATTAGGTGATGTTGTAATATGCGTTGCATCGTGATAGGAGTAGTTTTAAATCATGTGATGCAAATTGTGATCCATCAAATAAGTCATTGGGAGATGTTTTGATTGCTGGAGTAGTAATTTAGGAGGATTTATATATGTAATGATTCAAAAGGTGATCCATCAAAGGATATATATCATTACAGAAGGACTTCATGATGAAATCAGTTGATTGGTTTTAGGAATGTAGTTGTTTATTGAGGAACATAGCATGTTCCTCCTGTTTCTTGTGCTAATGATGGCTCGTGTGGGATTGGGGTGTTTGTGTCTATGTATATAGTAAAAATTTGATCTCTACCTATATCACAAAAAGATAATTGTCATATAAGTGGGAAGAAGCTTCAAAAAAGTATCTAATTATGAATGATTTATTAAAAACCGAAAGTCAATGATTGTTGGGAAAAATTCCCTCAATGTTTCACTACATAATTTTTGGGTTTATTTTTTTGTGGAAAAAGCGGTTTTCATGGGTAAGTTGTGAAGTCCATTGATATTATTGGAAAAAATAAGATATAAATTATCCAAGACAAATGAATGGAAACCTTGTAAGTGTTACAAGTATGATTATACACAAGGTGACATCATTTCACATTGTTTTCCAAATTTTTGGGTTCTAAAATTTGGAGTTTTTCATGCATCGGTAATGTTTATTTTTCATAAATTCCATATTAAAATATGGTAATGGAATGATTTTCTTTAATATCGAATTCCTGAAGTGTTTTATAAAATGTAATAATGATTTATGACTATGATCTCCATGACAATAATATACATCAATAATGATGAAGGTGAATATCATTGTAGTGTCACAATGGTTTTGACAGAATGATTTGCGATTACAAAGATCATCGTGAATAGAAAATTTACATGGAGATTTCGGAAATAGGGATCACCACGAAGGAAATGAATAAGATCTATAAAATGGTGCTTAAGTTCTTGGAAGGTTTTGGGGTCAGTGGGAAATTCCTATAAATGGGCCTCTATCCCCTTCCGAAGATGCATTGAGACTCAATGGAAATTATAAGTCTCTAGGTCTGTGAGGGGGGGGGGGGGTCACAAATCTTTTTCATGATAGTGTTATATGATAAGATGTTTACATAGTCTATAAAATACAACACAATTTTTTGGGCATTATGAAAGTAAAGAATTCATGAAGGCTATAAAAAGCTGATCGAAACTTATGATCTCTGCGAAGGCTAGTTGAGCATCATGAAAGAAGGTTCTTTTCAAATTCTATTCAAGCTTCATGAAATAAAGTGATTCTCAAATGATATGAGAGATTCATGAAATAAGGTTCTTTATAATTTCTACTTGAGGTTTTTGAGATAATGGGCTTCCTAAGGGCAGCGAGCATCACGAATGTGTTAAAGAAGGGATTTCCAAAAAAACCATTGGTAAAGTTGTATTCATCAGTTGTATGAAAGTGAAGATAAATATCACACATAATGAGGTGAAAAAAAATTTCTTTAATAAATTATTGTATCATCTAACGAATATGAAGTGGGCACACTTTAGTTGAGAGTGTAGTGACATTTAAAATTGTGAATGGTTGTAAACCAGGAGGGACAATGAGCCTACTAAAAACATTCTAAACAGTAGTGTGATTTTAGTGGATTTGGTACATCATCATATTGTCATTGAATTCTACTTGGACATATCCTAGTGAGGGTAAACCAAGTAAAATTTCTATTTCTCATGCATGCTTAAAATACATTTTTATGGATGAAAGAGATATGAGTGTTTTTTAAGAACAAAAAAAAGATATGAAGGTGTTGTTTTTTAATCTATCATACCCTAAATCACCCCCATATCAAGGTTTTTAAAATTTTGGTACTATAAATATATAAATTAAATATTTATTAGTATATATGTATGTACCCAATCCTTATTCAACCAATAATTTCATTTTTAGACCAAAATTAAATTTTATTTACTTTGATGATCTTTTTAGGATTAGTGTTTTATAAAATGATTTCATAACTATTACACAACAAAACTATACAATAACTATTGACCACAAAATCTTAGTTTCCATTTTCTCATTTTATTGAAAATTTTGAAACAAACTTATTTTCTTTCATGGAAAATATTTAGGACTTTTAAATTGAATTATTTTTTGTTCATACTAATCCATAAAACCTATGAAAAACATTTATGATCATGTGATGGAAAATAATATATCATTAAGGGGAAAAATAAATAAATAATAAGGTTAGTATATATTAAAACTATGAGTTTATAAATAATTATTTTCATTAATATGATAAACTTTGATCTCACATAATCATTTCTTTAAATATAAAATCAACTTTAATGCCCAATTTTCTTCATAAAACACATTAAAAGAAGACATAATAAACAAATCATAAACATGAAGGTTTTTAGTAAAAATGTGTAACCCTGAATTGTTTTCTCAAAAACATATATCTACTCTAAAATGTAACAATACTTTTAAAATCATTCCCTTAACATATGAAATCAAATGATTTAAATGAAAACTCATTACCAAGTATTGAGAAATCATATAGGTTCTTTGGGAAATAATCTTCAAAGAACCCTTGAAATAACCCATAAAATTGTAATAAATATTATGGAAAACTTATAAAATTATTCTATAATGAACATAATCATTTCCCAATGTATTAGAGAGCTATATCAGGCTCACCCACTATGTGATCATAATTGGGCTCACCCATGATCTTGAGCTATTTCATGATCACCCTTCATCATGAGCTATATCGATCTCACCAGTCCCCATAAATAATTCTAAGGAATATAAAATGATTAAAACATTTTCATATCGTACGTTTTAATCAAAAAACCCTTGAAAAACTCTTTGAAACTAGTTTGTGAAATATAATTGGATATCCAAATGCCCTTTCCTTTTAAAAAATCATTTTCAAAACATAAATACGAATAAAAATAACATTCTTATTTTTCTTTAAATAAAAAATTTAGTATTACAATGTTATAAAAATATAAAATATTGGTTGGGGTATTGTGAGCAGCTATTGACAAAGTATATGTTAAAATAGAACATCTTTTTTTCTTTTGAAAATAAATTCGAAACATTCAATAAAAATATGTTAAAGGATTCTTTTTAAATAGCATTGAATAAACAATAAAAGATATATAATATTACATTTATAATGTAATTATTTTTATAATTCAATAAAATAATTTTACATCTATCGAAATTGAAGAAAATGATTTAGAAAATTAATTTTTAAAATGTGGTTTTTAATGTAAATTGTCACTCACCTCAAATCTGAATTGTTACATATATTTTTTATCATCCAGAAAATAAACAAACAATAATTATTTAATTATTTAATAATATTTTTCATGTTTATAATTATCTTTATTTTATTTTTTACCATGTTATATATATTTACTTAATCAAAAAAACTCCCATCACATGTTATGATGATATTCAAATCATTTATACAAAATGATTTTGGTAGGTTCACTATTATAAAAGTTTTAATTATTCTATAATTTAAATTATAATAAAAATAATATTAATATAATTAATATATTTATCCATAAATGATTCTTTAAAAAAATAAATGATATACCAATGTGGAATATGAACAATGTTACAATCATGGAGATGGTAGGCCATATACATGAATGAGTAACATTTATATTTTTAATGATCATGATGGAAAAAAGATAAACATTATATTATCTTTAAATAATGCTAATTATATCACAAAAACCATTTTATTTAAATACTCTTATGTATTTCATCCATGTGATGTGGTTATCGGAAACGAATTCCATTGCTTCATGGATGTGATTATCTACACATATGAACAAATGATGTAATCATTTTTCATTTAATGAAAAGGAATGAAAGTAGTAGATATATTGTTTTTAAATAATTATAAATATTTCATGAATATCATATATATATATATATATAGATAATAAATACTTTATTATAACCATCCATGAATGGTGGTGATGAACAATGAATTACGTCAATTTCTTGAGGCGGTAGTCTATCATACACACGAACTATGGATTTGATTCCCATTTGATGAAATAGGATATGTATATTAGTTATAAAATTAACATTATAACATATCATCATATTGAAGATACTATTTTAATATTTATTAATTTTTTATTGGGATTTCAATGATTTAGAATAAGAAATAAGTCAAAAACTTTTGGATAAAAACAGTACCTCTTTAGGTTTACAGTAAATGATTTAATTGGATAGTTTAATGATGAATACGAGGATTATAAATCATTGGGTGGCATATTATTAATGTATTTGGGTTTCTATTTCCTTAATTAAAAGTATCTTATTTGTGAATAAAAGAGGATACAATGTTCACCTTTATAAAGAAGGGGAGGGAAGTCCTGGAATTTCTTTATGAATTAAATAACGATAAATTAATTTTATTTTTAAAATATATCTATATGAATGTTATTAAAATGTAAGATTAGATTTATTATAAAAATTATATTATAATAATATTTTCAAAAGTTTAAGAAATTATTTCAAAATAATATTTTTATTTTCCCCTTATTTTATCCCTTTTGATGATTACAGTGATAACAAAAAAACTCTATCTCTCGATCAAGATAGTTACTATAAAAGAAAAAAAAATCCCCTGAATAATCTATAGATGATATTTTCTAACATATCCAAATAATAGTTTTTAATATATTATTTTTATAAATTTCAATGATTTTAATAAAATAGGATTTCTTATAAAATGTCGTTAATTTCACTTCTGAAACTCATTACATTATTTGAATTTCAAAACAACATTACATCAAATGAATTAAAATGAAATCCTTTAAAAATATATAAATTTTTATATTTATCTTAAATATTTTGGTACATAATGGTTCACTCAAATTATATTACTTTTGAAAATGATATTATATTTTATTTTACTTCTCTATTTATAGAATAAATAATGAATTATCACTCTGTAACCATTTTAGGCGATTATATCATCACTATAAATTTTTAATAAATTTGAAAAAAATAACTATTTATCATTTAAATAACAATTTATAACTAAATATAATATTTTTATCCATTAAAAAAGTATTATAAATATTAAAAGAAATAAATTAATATTTTTTACTTTATTTTCTACTTAAATACTATAACGGTCAAAATAAAATAATTTTGGAACCAATATGACATATTTTTAAAATAATGAAATACATAACTAAACAATTATTTATCATCGTTAGTATTCATAATGAAAAAATTAAAATGAATCTATTTTAAAATTTTGGACGTCATGATTTCAAATTTTTAATCCATTACTCCAAATTGAATTTCTATAAGTGTAAAATTTTAATTTAAAATTAAACCCTTCAAAACACGATGAAAATCAATTTTATCAAAAAACAGTATTATAAGTTTAAATATTTATTAATTCCAAAATAAAATATAAAATTAATTACATATACCTTTATTTTCTTATTATTAATAATAATATACTAATTAATTTTTAAAAATAATCCAAAATATAATTTTAGTTCGTAAATACTAGAAAAGAAAATATAGCAATCAATAAAAATTATCATTTTTTACTATTATATGAAAAATAAATCATTTCAAGAAAATACCATAATTTCCCCAAATAAAATTCATATATAATGATTTCAAAAATTATTTTTATTTTTTAAATTAAAATTCCATAATTTTTTAATATTTATTTTAGATAAAACCATAAAATCCACGAAATCCCAATTTAATTTGATATAATGCCTTCTCCAAAATAAATAAATACCTAATATTCCTATGTTGAATATTTTTATATGAAAGATAAATAATGATTACTAATAATAAGTGAAATTTATTGATAACATTATCTGGTTTATTGCATTCTACCCTCTTTTTTGTAAATTTCATGTCTGTACTTTTATTGATTTCTTAAATAATTGGGGATATTTTTCTGTTATAGAAATGTCAAATTCCCATGATGCTTTTTCAACCATATGGTTTATTCAAAAATTATTGAGTTAATTAATTACCTTATTCCAAAAAAAACCCTCTATATTCCAGAATATATAGTGGATATTCCTTATAATAAATTTTATCTTCTAGATGAACTAAATCAGGGCTCCAAACATGAGATGAATTCGGAATATAGTTTCCTAAAATCGAAACATGAAATACATTATGTAGATTTGATAAAATAAGAGGTAAAGAAACATAGTAAGAAGTTATTCCTTTTTTTTCTAGGATTTCCTCTGGTTTACTGTACCATGGACATTGTTTCAACTTTTTAAAAAATTCCTAATACTTTTCCTAGTAGATGCTTTAAGAAAAAAATGATCACCTTCATTGAAATAATTATGTTTCATTCGATCATCAACATAAATTTTCTTCTTTCTCTATTCCATCCTCATATATTTCAAAATAATATTCACATTAACAACAAATTCTTCCACAAACTAGGGTTCTATGAATAATCTTTATTTTACTTAATTGCAAAAATTCAGGTTTCGAAACTCTTTTATCTAAATAAGTCATCAAAAGGTGTCATATGTATTCTATAAATAGAATTATTATTATAAGAAAACATGACCAATGAAATATTATAATCCCAACATCCTTCGTAATTTTTTGAATAAGCATGGATCATATTGTACATTCTTTAAATCATTAACTAATAATATCCATCATATTAGGGATGAAAATACATACATGAATTTTATTCAGTACACAATGATTTTTTAATTACTTTCCTAAAATTATAGGTGAATCCAAGATCAGGATTTTATTCAATGAAGATAGGAACTCCATGTAACATGAATTTCACCCTTAGAATCAGTCTAGATAGATGATCTGAAGACATAGATTTTTGAGGGATTATAAAATGACATGAATTAGTTATTCCATCAATAATTACCCAAATTTCATTATTACCAAAATATTTAGTGGGTAATAACTTTAAAATATATATATATATATATATATATATATATATCCATATATCTATTCTATCACTATAAACGGGTGAAGCATCCCTTTTGTAGTTGAATTCCATCATTAAACTATTTATATGTTTATTATTTCATGGTAAAGTATTTAATTTCTATTTTCATTACATCCCAACATTAGTTCTCTTGAAGGTCTCTAAATATATTAGTGCTACCAAGATGAATAGAAAATAGGGAATATTGAAATTTAGTCAAACTTTTTTTATTAAATGGGAATCAAAAGGCACAAACAAAATTTTTCCAAAAATGATATTACCGTTTTGATCAATATTAAAATCTAGAAACAAATCATCCATAAAAGAGATTACATTTTATGATAAAAAATTATCCTCATTTTGAGTATGCATAATTCATTCTGAAATATATGATTACACTTACACCTAAAACGAAACAAAGGATGTTCTCGCATGTACCATTTCAATGGAAAAATGAACTATGTCATTAAATAAAGGTTAATATTCCCAAAATTGACAAGGATAACATAAAATTATCTTTCTGAATCAAAGAATATACTACTTTATTATTTTATATTATGGTAATTAATCATTAGGTGAAAATCCATAATAAATTCCAGCCATATTATCGTCCTCATGTTCAACTCTTTCAATTTGAAAATATACATAAATAAATTGTGATATATATATATATACTTCACAATTTACTATATGAAAATGATTGGTCTAATTTTTTAGATAAAAAAACAAATTATCTAATCCCAAATCATGTGTATGAAAATTTAACTGATTAGGTTTTAATTGACATGAAGCATAAGAAATTACTTAATCATTCTATATCAAAACAGATCTAGTTACCATCCAAGAAACAAATTTTTAGATAAAAAAATTTACCAATTATATATAGAAGGAAAAAAATTGGATGATTCACTAATCATATATTTGGTTATTGGAAATAATATTCCCACTAATTTTTATAAAAGAATATAAGTCTTGTTTAGGTTAACTTACTCAGTGGGATAGAAAACTAAGAAATGTTTTCAATAAAATACTGATATTAACCCAACCATTAATGAAAATTATAAATATCTAAGAAATTTGTTGGTCCTGTTAGTTCTTTAAAAATAATAGTATTAGTAGGGTCAATAGGTATTCCATATTTAGAAACAATAAACCACCAGAAATGAATTCGTTGTAAACAAAATTAATATTTAATTTTTTTTCCTTATTGTTTATTTTTCATTATGGGAATAAAAAAACAAACCTTCAGTGTCTTTTATGATCCTCATGAATTTTTTAATATATCAATATTTCATCAATATCCACAACTAAAACCTAATTCATGAACACATAGAAAATTATATTCATAAAGACTACAAATATTTCTAGTGTATTATAAAACACAAAGGGAATAACTATTAATTCCTAATTTGTATATCTAGTATAAAACACTATCTTGAGAATATATCCATCCTTGAATTTCTTCTGGTGATATCCTGAACAAAGATCAATATTTGTCCAATAATGTGTTCTCCAGTGTTTTTAAAATAAATCATTGTCAAAAAAAGATACACATTATTAGTAGGGATGTTATTCAAGGATCAGTAATTAATGAAAATATTCATTAACCATTAATTATTTTTAAGAGATAAACTTGGGGAAACCCATGGTGAAGATCATGGATTAATGATAACATTATCTTGTAACTCAAGTAACTACATTTTCAATTTTGAAATATCTAGTTGACCTATTCGATAAGAGGTTTTTTTTAAATGATAAATTTCATGGACTAAGTTAGTAGGAAACTCAACCTATTGATAAATAATTACACTATTAAAATCATCAAAAAATTTATCCACGTATTCATTTACTATTGACAAATCATTAATATAAACAATTTATTTCATTTAAAAAGATAACCTAGGTAAAATTCAATTCCATATATAATTAATTTCTTATCTTATTGGTATGGAATCAAATGTATGAAATAATTGAATAAAATTTTCATGACTCTAATCTATATTAAAAAGAAAAATATACATAAAATCAGTTCAAAAAATAATATAAAACTATACTAGGGGAAATTCAACAATATTATTTGGTAATAAAACATCATTTATAATATTACATATATTCACATAAATTTTTTCTACTTTAATATTTACATTTTGAGTCTTTACTAAAAGTTATATCTTCTTTTCATGTGGTGATATTTTATTTTTACATGAAAATTTCTCTAAAATAATGTAATTTGAATATCCAGAGTCAATCAGGGCCTTTTCCTAGTTCGAAAAAAGTATCATACTAGCACCACTTCATTAGATATCCCAAGATCAAGTATTGTTGTATAAATTTTTTTTTTACACCTTTTCAACTTGAATATTGTTAATTTCCAACCTGAGTAACTAAAATCAGAAACATTTTATCATAATTCCCCAACTCATTACAATTAAACCATCTTACCTTTGACCTTTCATTAATTTTATAATCATTTCCCTTGAATTATGAGCCACATTTTGAAAATATCCACATCATAAACTTCCCTAATTTTATAATAAATTCTATAATATTTTTTTTATTAGACCTATCACATGATGGGGAATTTATTTTCATAACATAATATTTATTTTATGGATGAATCACTATTTTTTTCCATCTATATCGTTTTCATGCTCATTTTCATAGAATATATAATCATAATAAAACTTCATTTCCACTTTATTAGTACATCAAACATGTTTCTCATAATATTTGGAATGATCAAAAGTTAATAAACATCAATATCATAGATTCAATCCTGACTAAAACTAATTAATTTTACTATCAATATCCATGATAATATTTAGTTAATACCATTCTATACACCTGATGTTTTCTTTGTATTTATCCACTGAATAATTTTACCTCTATAACAATTCCAACAAATTTCTTCCAACCTATATCGAAAAACCTTATAAAAATATATATCTATTAAAATAAATTAAAATTTAACTTACTCAACAGAATAAATATCTTTATTATATATATTATTATTAAAATTTAGCAACTATAGATTAGATTCTCTAATAGAAAAATAAATTGAAATATTTTTTATTTTTTGCTCTGAACAACCCATGACATCGAAATACTTTTCCAAGAGTATAATCCATCCTTCATATATCGTTGGGTAAAATGATCCACTTACCTTGTGATTTTTTTGTTTTATAAAATTATTCATTATAGAGATATCCATTTTTAGTTGACATGGGTTCTAAATTGGATAGATACCGACACAATTTATAGCCTGGGTGATCTATTCCATCGTAGTAACAAATAGCTCTGTTCAAATTATAACCATTCAAGTTTTCTAATTACAAATGATATCATTCTCTTGGTTACTTCTTACAATATATTACATGATTCCTTTCTGAAAAATATTCATAAAAAATATTTTAGATGATAGAACATGGTAATTTTCAAATTCTACAATAAAAATAAATTATAATTTCTTAAGGGTGTTAAAATTCAATTTTCATAACCTCTAAAATTATCTAAAATTACATAAAATAAAAAAACAGGACCTGATCATTAGGCCAGCTATAATTAATTTTTATACAATAATTTATTGTCTTTCATTTTAAAGATATTTTATGATTTAGGGTTTTAAATAATTAGGTCAATATTATTATATAGAAAAACCATACAAATACATGTTAGACACTTCATCTTAGTATCCATTTTTCACAATAACAATCTTGTTGAAAAGAAACACGTTTTATATTCAGGGAAAATAAATATGATTTTTAACATTACTCATTATTTATTTTGAGAAATATGTAAAACCAATGAAACAAATTTAGAAAATGGGTTGAAAAAAAAATTATGGGATAAAAGAACTCATCGGTCCATTTTTTAAGAAAATATAATAGTAAGATTTTTCCTTTAAGATAGTAACCCTTGAGAAAAAATAATCATTTACCAAAAAAATAAAATCATATTTACTACCCAGATTTTTTAATTAATGAATTTATATAATAACATATAGGAAAATTAATAATAATGAGGGTTTCTTATAAAACATGTTAACCAATGATATTATTTTCATAGAAACATCCTGTAATTCTTAAAAAATGTCATGATCATTCATTTTAAAAAATTGCATACCTTTTGAAATCAAATTCTTTCCATAAAAACTCATTAGAAATCATAAAAAAATAATGTTGATTCCTTAGGAAATTATATTCCTTAAACCCATACAATATATATTATAATTGTGGTAACCATTAAGGTAGAATTTCAATTTAATTATCTATAGAACACAATCATTACCCAATGTATTTGAGATTTATATCAAGCTCACCCATCATCTGATCTATTTCTGGATCACCTATCATCATGAGGTACATTGGGCTCACTAATCATCATTATCTAATTCTGGAAAACTAGTCATTATAAATAAAAGTATATGGACCATATCATGTATGAAACATTATAAGCTTTCACTTATTCATCATAAAACCTTTAAAATTATTTTAAATACTTTTGAAAAAAACTTTTAATATCGATGTACCATTTCGTTGTTGTTTTTTTTAAAACATAAAAAAAATATAATAAAAGAAGGATGGTTTTTAATTGAATAAAACATGGAGGTTTATAATTTCATAAATATTTGAAATAATGGTTGCGTTGGTGGGAATATCCATTTTGTTGGTATATGAAAAAATATAATATTTTTTCCCATTTGTAAAATGAGTGAAAATATTCTATACGAAATATGAAAATAGATTTCATTTTATAATGATTTGAAAGAAATTAAAAAGTAAAATAAATGTCCATTATAATTCATTTAGTTCCATAAATATATAAAATCATATCTTGAGTATAGACATGGATAAAAATGATTTATAAATTACATATTTACTATGTGATTTTTATAGTAAGGTGTTCCTTACCTTGACTCTAACTCATTACGTATATTATTTATCATACTAAATAACAACTATATTTTAATTTTTTATATTATTAATAAAATTTATCAAAATTATTATCCATTCTATTTAATTTATTACAATGTTATATAATATTACAAAATCAGTTAACTTCATGTTAGATGATTTAACAATATTCATCTCATATATCAAAAATGACATAGGTAGGGTGACTATGGTCAATGTGGTAATTATTTTATAATATCTAGATTACTAAAAATTAAATAATTAACATTTTTATTAATAAATTATAATTTTAAAAGAAACCATTAAATATGGCTAGGAAAAATTAATTGTGCTACAATCATGAAGACGGGAGGTTGTACGTACACATGAGTAACATTTCAATTTTACTATGACCATGATAAAAAGAATATATGTTTTATTTTATAATTTTATAATTATAATGATATCATAAATACCTTATTAATTAATTAAATACAATTATATATAATACCCTTGTGATGAACTGATGAAAAATGAACCACATCGCGTCATGGATGTGGTAATCCACGCAAGTGGACAAATGAAATAATCATTTTTAAATGAAAATAAAGGTAAATATATATATAATATATTAATTTTAATGAATTATAAATATGTAATGAATATATATATATATATATTATTTCAATCAATATAACCATTCGTGAGTGGTGGTGATGGATGATGAATAACATCAGTTCGCAAGTTGGTAGTCCCCCAAACACATAAACGATGGCTTTGTTTCCCATTTGATTGAAGTGGAGATGAATATAGGTTATACCATTAACATATTAACATATATGTACATGAAATAATGCTTTGCCATTATTTCATCATTTTTAAATAGTATTTTAGGGATGTATTAGAAGAAAATAATAATAAAATGTTTGGATAACAACTATACCCCTTCTTCTGAGAACCACATTAGAATTACAGAAGAATAATTCATAGGATGGTTTTATAATTAAAAAACTCTAGAACGTGTTAAGATAAATTAGGAATGGATTTTTGTGGGTCTTGGTCAAACCAAATGGATTTTTATGGGTGGAGAAATATGGGGTGGTTGTTCCCTTTTATTAGTGAGGGGTGGACAGTCCTGGAATTTCATAAAGAATTAAATTAATATAAAATTTTTTATTTTAAAATGTATCAAACAGAATATAAATCTAAAAAATGATTATTATGATTAAATATCCTATCATAAAATAATAATGGTATGATATTAGGTTTTTTTTCGACCCACCCTTTTGTTTAAACCCTCCATTAATAATTTTCACGATTATAGTGATAATAAATTTTTTTACTCTTTAGGTGCCAATATAGTTACACTATAAGTAAAATTGGACCATAAATGGAGAATGGATAACATTTTAAAACATAAATCAATATATTTGATGCATATAATATTTTTTATTAATTTTAAATCATTTAATACAGTATTATTGATTATAAAATATACTTAATATAATTTTTTGAACAATTCATTTAATTTTACTTTTCAAAAAGCTAGTAATAAGAATATAATACATTAACACATCCCTAAAATTTTATATTTTTTAAAAAAATTTGAGGAAAAAAAATTCAATCATATTATATTACATTTAATATTTTTAGAGTCAACACTTTAATATTTTTATTATGTAAAAAAATATTCTGCCATCATTGCAGAATCATTTAATGTAATTATTTAATCACTGAAATGTGGAATCAAATTACCATGATAAAAAATAATTTATCCCTCAAATAAAAATTTCTAAATTTAAAAAAGTTGTTTTTATCCGTGTCCCAAATTATTAAGTTTATTAAAAGCTAGAAAGTGAAATTTTGAACATTATCTTTTACATATATATTTTAAATCTAAAAATAAAATAAATATACTACCAAGAATATTTAGTTTTAAAAATTTCATGAAAATGACCCAATGAAACTCATCGATGCTGAAAATCACAAGTGTTATGGTCATTTTCTCATCCTCATTAGATTATTTTTAACCCAAGTTAATTTATTTACCCATACCATGGTCACAATTATTTAATTCTGTTATTATATATAATGAAAAAAATTAAAGGGTCATATTTAAAAAAAATTCACCTTATAAAAAATATGGAATCAATATTTCAATATTTAATTTCTATAATTAATATAAATTAATTTAATATTAATCACTCAAAACATTACCAAAGTTGATTTTTAAAAAATGACTTTGATGTATAGAAATATTTTTCCCAAAATTCAAGTATAAAATACATTAAAAATACCTTAAATGGTTTATTTTTAATAAAATTTAAAAATTATTTTTTAGAAAAAATAAAAAATATATTTCTACATTGTAAATACATGAAAACAAAATACAGTTTTCAATGAAAATTGGTACTTTTTACCATTTATTGAAAAATCAATCCATTTAGAACAATTCCAAAATTTCACCCTAAGATAATTTTTATATCCTGAATTCAAAAATAAATCACATTTTATCAAATTCAATTTCTATAATTCGGAATGAAATCTTTTAAATAGAACCATTTAAATCATGAAATCCCAGTTTGGTTAGAATTGTTTCTTTTTTTTCTGTTCGACTAAATAGAAATTAAATTTGTTTTTAAATATACCTTGGTTTTTAAAATATGTTTATAGAAATATTATATTAAGAATAAAACATATCAACAAATTGACATTTTCATTTTAAAAAATTACAATTATAGGTTTTTAGGAATTCATTTTTCAAATAATATAACCAAAACACAAGTGGAATTAAATAATAAACTTATAATACAATATAAGTTATTTAATATTAAATGATATATATAAAACAGAATTGGTTTCAAATTATGGTTAATTAAATCAATATTATTTACCAAAAAGATTAGGACCGGGTAAAATGCAGTCCTAAGAAGAATTTATTAAAAAATGAGAAATAAAAGTCAATAGTTAAAAGGGTCTATTAACAAGACAATAATATATCACAAAACACATTTTAGTATCCACCATGAGTGAAATATTTAATTTTTTTAACACATGATGGTCACAATATATTATAAATAAATTATGTAATCATGATAAATAATTATAAAAGATTAATATTTATGAGTAACGTTATATAATAGGATATTTCTTTAGATATTTATTTTCTATAGGTGGTTAGATTGTCATAAACATCGCATTGAAACAATGTATGGGTTTCTATCACAATTTCCATTCATTGATACATTTTTATATTATACACAATGTTGAAATTGATATGGTATATTTATAAACCCATAATGATTTTTATTCCATGGTTACCTAATATTTCCTGATATTATAATCTCAATTTCATGTAATCTTTCTCATGGTTTTTTGATTCAGAAGTTATAAAAGTTTAATGTGGATTTCATGACTCAAATCTATTCCTTAGGTAACAATCACACTTATATGACAGATATCTTTCAATATTGAGGTATTATGACCTATGGTGATTTTTGTATTCTTTTTAACATCTTTAATGTGGAAATAATGATTGAGACAAATTTTTTATTCCTTGATTATTTTTTTTACTGTTTTTTTAACAATTATCGCCAATTATTTCAATAGATTTTTCATCCATGTACATGTTTTTACATCCCACAAATGATCTCATTGACCTTGTGGAAACTGAAATAGTTTTTATATCCAATTATACTTTTATTCCCTTTTAATATTTTTTTTAAAAAGGACTCACTATATTTTCAATGATAGGTTTATCAAAAAGGTTATTTCAAAATATTCATAATGTTATTCCATATTTTCAAAATAATTTTTTTTCATCCACTCTGTAATGTATTTTAATTTTTATGTATATTTTATGGATAAATTATTATTTAATATTTTAATGTAAAATATTTCAATATATAATATATTACTTATTTAAAAACATTATTTCATTTTTTAATTTCCATTATTAATGAATCTTTTTATAAAGTAAATTTTTTCAATGTATTTCTACTTATTTTAGGGAAAGAATTATGTGTTTTTAAATTACACATTACTAATGATTATTTTTAAAAGTGAATTTTTTCAATTTATCCTAAAATATATTATTGACATTTCAATTCCTTGTTCATCTTTACATTATAACAATTTCCATTAAAAGTAAATTTTTTGAATTTTTTTAACGTATCCATTTTTATTCCCTTATGTGTTTCTATGGTGACAATATTAGGAATTATTTATAATATTGTACTCAAAATTAATCTATTACCCATAAAAGATATTTTAGAATGTAATTTCATCATTAATGTTTTTAAAAATGTTTTTTAATTTTTATAATTTTCACTTAAATTTACCCTCTATTGTTTATTTTTTCAAACATTATTTTTTAGTCACCCATTGTATATTATAATGATATGATATATTTTAGAAAACAAGTGTTATGATATACTATGATTTCTTATGTTTGTGACATGGTATGTATTATAATGTTTTAATGAACCAATTATTTTTCAATGGCTTTGTTATGAGATGATGAATGTTTGATTTTAAAGGGTCTCAAAAATGATTGGGTTATGTGACTAGTGGGGCATATATCTCCCAAAAATGTATTGGTTAAAGGATTAGATATCATAGTATGGAAATTTTATATGAACTTGTAAACAAGTTTTTAGGTTCAAAAAGGTGAGTATGATAACATAAATCTCTACTCACAATTTGAAATTTGAAAACACCATTAAGTCTATAGGTTCACAAAGGGTGAGTGTGATGGAATTAGTCTATACATGAAATTTTACATGTGACCAGTCTAGAAAGTAAAAATATTACCAAAGGGTGAGTGTGACTACATTAATCTCAACTCTCAATTTTACATGTGAAAATGTTATGATGTCGATGAGTTTAAAAAGGATTATTATGGAGTTGTTAAGCACTACTCAAAATGTTACAAGTTAATAAATTGGTCAGTGTCCTAGTTGAAAAGGATATGAAAACATATAGATATTATTGTACCATTTATTCAAAACTTTAATCATGTTATTCCATAATTTCATGATTATTCTTTATTTTAAATGTATTCTACACATTCATATAATGCTCACATGTTTTACGATTATTCACAATTGTTTTTAATGCAGTTCATTTTTTGGTGACATAATGATCTTATTATGATATTATGTTTTTATATTAGGTTTTATTGTTATTATTCATAGTCTTTGGTATTTTGTTATGTTATTTATATCATTCATATTTTATCCTTCGTGTTTATTATATAATGATTTATGATATGTCCTTTTCCTTACTGAGACATTAACCTCACCCATTTCTTATATTTCAAATCCCTATGTTTAAGAGATGATTTTATCATTTGATATGCCTAAAAATGGTCTAGAGGAGTGGATAAATGTCTATAAGTATTATAAATTACATTATTTCTAAATGTAATCTACAAGAAAGTAAAACTTTAGGTCCATTACATATGAAATTATTTATGAGATGTATTATTTAAATCATGGGATTGATGTATTATTTTTGTCTTGTTTATCATGGGTCACTTATAATGGAATTAAGACATGGTTTAGTAATTTTGGATATTATTTTATATTTATTTGGAAATATGTATTGTAAACCTTGTATTTATGATTAGAGTAACTCATTAAAAACCATATAGTGAAGTATAAGTTCGAAATGATATTATGAGATACTAGAAAACTATAAAATATGTGGTTTTAAAATAAATACATCATCGTTTCGATACTTTAAAATTGATGTGGTTGTGTCACAAATACTCCTTGGGGAAATCATCCTTAAAAGGGTTGGTTGGGAATTTACTCCATCATTACCTTCATGCATGTTGAGTGTTCCTAAGACATAAAACTATGATAGAATATCCCAATGGACAAAATTTGGTTTATTTAATAATCTTTATGAACCATTATTATTTTTTTAGTTATTAATTAAATTAAGGGACTTGGTTATGAAGTATAATAAAACAAAACATAATGTAACCCATGATGAGCATAGAGATTTATTGGACTCGCCTAGTACAACATTTTTCAAATGACTGTATCAAAGTTTTATAAGAATTTTAAATTAGATAATACCTCTAATTTTCATCTTTAATATTAATATACTCCAATTAATTATGATATTATCATATCCATTTTGGTTTTAGAATTTAATTGAAAAATGTTCATGATTAAAAATATGATAAAGGTATGTACCTAAAAATAACTATGTATTGTAACAAAATATTGGAGTACACATAAATATATGAATCTTAGAATGTTAATTGTATAAAGTAAAATTTAATTTTATTTTATTTCCTTTGTTTGGGAGGATTATATACTAAAAGAAATTAAATCTAGATTTTCTTAGATATAGTAATTAGTGAAGTGATTTGTATCAGTGATATTTCAGTATGTTGTAAATGTTATTGTGGGTTTAGTTAAAAATGAAAGGATCATTCTCCAGTGGTTTTCTATTTATGTATTGAAATCATATGTTAAATGTCATCAATAATTATGAAAAATTATTTTATATAAAGGCTAAATTTATTAAGATAAATATTGAAAGAATATTTTTTTATGGATAGATATGTTTTAATATTATTACATGTTTAATGTAGAGATAATAATGTTTGGGTGATTTTAAAAATGTATTTTATGTAGTATTGATATCCCTGGGATAAATGATAATTTATTTTAGGAGAATTTTATCACATTCTTTTGACAATTTTATATATTTTATAATTTTTTATTTCATAAATTATTGGAAAATACCATTTTATTATTAATTATATATTTAAATTTTAGAATAATATTCAATTTAACTATAGTTTTATGAATTGTACATTTAGGGAGTTTTTGAGAAGGTGTACCCTATAAATTATATTTTTAAGATATAAACTATTAATTTTGATTAAGGATAGATAAGTTTGTTGATCTATCTTAAGATGGTAATCTATGTGTCATATTGGAAGTTTTATAAATAATAATAAATATGTTAATATTACTCTCTCATACCATCCTAATTGGGTGCTAATTAAAATTATACAGACATAATTTATTTATGGGTGGTAAAATGTAACAATACTTTTTTTTGGATCCTTTAAAATAAATACTAACTTTTATAACATGGGTCACCTAATACACCAAATGTAAAAAACACTTTATATTAAGAATGAATTATTAAGGGAACTATAATAATCATTAATATTGTAAACCATTAATAGTCAATTCCTTTAGAAGATAAATAATTAACATGAGTTTATATTGAAACACTTTTGTCTAATAAATCCTATTTTCTTTTTATTATAAATTTAATTTAAAAAAATTAAATAAATTTAGAATTTAAATTTAAAATTTAAAATTTAATTTTTTAATTTCTCAAAAAACAATAAATTAGGATGTATTTTTTATATTTTTCTAATATAAATAGTTTTTAGTGAAGAATTCGATAATTCTAATATCATAACATTTCTATGACTTATAAGCATATACAAAAATTTTATATAGAAAATATATATTTTCATGTATAATAAATAATTCAAAAATACTATGTTGAATTTATAATCACATTCTTAACATTTTAAACATTTATATAGCGTTTTAATGAAAATGGTTTTTTCGATTGTTTGGTATAATTAACTATAACATGATGATAATATATTTTATTAATTTATTGTTAAATAAATAAATTTTTAATGATAATTAAAATTTTAAATTAATTATAATAAATGGATTTTATTATTATATCATTATCATAAATATTTATTATTTAAAAATTAGCTTTTTTTAAAAAGGGGGTTTTTACTTATTATACATGCTAAGGTTAATATTAATTTTCTTAAACATATAAAGTTAATTTTATAAAATACAACATATATTAGAGAAAATTATTTTTAAATTATTTAATATGTTAAATTCTATTTATAGTTTAACAATTTATATTTTTAGGACTAAGGTTAACCACTACCATAATGACGAAGTAATTATTTTAAAATAATCATTTTTAAATATCTAGAGACTTATATATCAAATAAAAAAATTGAAAGAATTTAAATAATGGGAAAAATATGATTTATGGGAATATAAATAATGATATTAAGACTCATTTAATTTTTAATTAGTACTAAAAATGATTAATAATCCATAATGGTTCATATGGTATTTTTCAACCAAATCTGTTTAGTACAAATTATAGATTTTAATATCAATGTTAATTTTATAATAGTTTGAATTTTTATATGATTAAATAAATATTAATTTTACTTCTAAAACACTCAAATTTGGTTATATGGGTTATGATATATGTTTCATAAAACCTAAAATCACGTAGATAAAAACTAGTCACCTAGATTAAGAGAAATTGAGTAATATATAAAAAATAATGGTAAACTGATATTAAATTTTTTTTTAAAAAAGTTTGGAAAGACATATTTGATTCATTATCATATAAGATACCATGGACACTCAAAAATTTTTACTCCTATGTTCCATTTACTTTGTAATAGTGTCAAGTAATTATTAAAATATACATTGTGTTTTCAAAATTCCTCTAATCCTATCTTATAAAAGGGTATCACTTTCACAATTTTAATAGCACAAATAAATTTAAAATCAATCCTTGAACATATTAATTTTTATTATTACTAAAAATATATACAAATCAAATAATCCATTGGTCACCATAGTTATCTTACACCCTTTAATTTTAAGGGAACATCAAAAGAAAAAACCAAATCCCTAAAATAAGTGTTATATTTTATTATGTTTTTGTTAAGACAATTTCTCTTAAAAATATATTCTAAAAAAGTGTGATTATTTAAGTATAATTGGTATAATTATATATTGTTATATTATTATTTCAATCCTTATTTACTAATTTAAATAAATATAGAAAAAGAAAATAACATCATCAGTGAGTTGCACGGACTAACGCCTCCTCGAAGAGAAATCATTTGTTTTTTATTAATTATATTCATGGATGATATTAGTAGTAGAATTTGGAATAAATTTGATATTTATTATATTATTATCAGTCTAAAATTTCATTACATTACCCACCATTACCCCCACACTCACACGTTAAAAAACAAGAATGTTAATCGTTAATATGTGCAGATTACCATCTCGATGATAATAAATATTTCATTTCACAAGTCAATATTAATGAAATATATAAAAATATTAAAATTTGGTTCACCGGAAAAAAAAAATCAAAATAGTATCATTATTATACTATTATAATAATATTATTTTACAAAAACAACTCTTAACAGCAGTCACCAATCGAGTTAAATGTCTTTAATGTTTTGGCCGGTTTTACCACCTACGTGAAAAACAATTTAAAAATAAAATTAAGGATGAAAATGGAAACATGAAAAATAATATAATATAACATATTTATCAAATAATAATGATTATATGGTTCTGGAATTATTATATTAAGTATATAACGTGGTATTAATGTAATAAAAAAATCTATTTCAAAATATTTTTTCAAATAACTTTACCAAAACACTTATTGAATGAAATATTAACATTTTAAATGATTATATGTTATATAACATTAAATTATATATCTATAATAAACTCCATATAAAATGATGGTAAATTATTTCAAAAAAATTAAACATGTGAAAAATAGTTAACCTTATTAACACCCAGTAGTTATAATACACACTATCATATTAATATAGTCACGATATAGAATTATAAAAGTGACATATTAATTAGTAATGTTTTAATATAGGATATTAAGTTATCTATGCAATTTTTATAGGCGGTTAGTGAAAAGGAACCTCTCGGATCAATGTGGAATCATTGGGAGGGGTTGAATCAGTTATTCTAAATATTTTATATTTTCTTGGTGATAAAACCCCCATTAACGGTTAAAGCTAATATTGATAATTATTCAACACAAAAACATAATAAGGGAAAACAGATATCCAAGGATCTGCTCTCAAAACAAGATGTTTAGTCCTTTGTATGATTCAGAGTCCACTAAGATAATATAACCCACTGGTTTGAACATATAGGTACAATGAGAATTGAGTATCATTGAACTCAAATTACATCAGGTCTCTTGAATGGGATAGTTCATCCCATATAGAAATAATGATAAAAATTATTTTGATATACTAAAGAAGGAACCCTTACAACCATAAACATCAATTTCTTATGTAGTTATCATATTCTTTTTATTGATCATCCTATTGAAACATTGGTATGATCTCTTAATATTTATCCAATATGTATAGAAATTATTATAATCACATTTATTATTTTTTATTACAGACTATTATATCAATATTTTTCTATAAAAGTTTTCTATCTTACAAGTAACACATTTTTTATAGCATATATTGTTTGAATTTTAAATTCAAATTCAAACCACTAACTTATTTCAAATCCTTTTTCAATATCAGCCTCTGGATCTAAGTCACAAAATATCATAACCATCCAATTTAAATTAGTAGTAATGTTTTCTTCAAATACCCACCAAATTCAATAGATAGAAACAAGATTGTGTGCACCCTCGAATGTAATATGAAACACACTTATATTTTGTTGTTAAGGGCCTTAATGTTTAACCTATCTATTTGTTCTATTTTCATAAATAATCTGACATAGGGTTGAGGCATGGATATTAGGCTACAATTTGGAGCTCACAAAATTACCAGAACCACTTAAATTGTGTTATAAAATCATTGTGGCTTGAAATTTTTTACTTCTGAATAGTCTTCCTCATATTATCTTAACTGTATCATGGATAATGAGTATCTTTGTAGAGGACATGAAATTTCATGAACTAATGAGATATAGAAAAATATACTCTATAGTGAGGTCTATTCACTATGTCATAGTAATTCAAAAATTCTCTAAAATATATCATAGTCCAAGAGTAGTAATGTGAAGATCTCAAATTTTCAACAACCACTAAAATATGATCCTTCCTCTTCTATGGCATGGTTCTTCAATGCATAATGAAGATACATAGTTTCCAAATAAAATTCAACCATGAATACTCTATTAAAGGTATACTTGGGATATAGGTTAGACATACATAATGTGGAACAATAATAATACATAGTGGAATAGACACATTCTCTTGCCATTAGCAGAATATTAAATTCACATCTTACTTCTCCAAACATTTTGACATGATCAACATCATTCATGATATTATCAAAATTATAATTTCATATAGAATCATAGGATTTCCACTTTGTATATTATTTCTGTATTTGCCAAAAAATCAGATACACTTCATCATATCCTCTTCTCCAAATATTAACTCTCACACATCACAAATTCCAATAAAGAAAATCATAGGATAAAAAATATCCAAGTTAAAAAATTTTCCTACCAAGGAACACAAATCAATATTAAACTCTAAAATCATAAAAATGGATCATAATCCATTAATTATAAGCAGTTTTTTGTGAACTTTTTGTTTGAAATATGAATATACAATGATTAATACCATGTTTTCAATTCAATGGTGATCTATATGTATATTTCATAACACAATATTTAGCAACATTCAAACAAAATTTCATCTTCACATCAACAATGATTTAAAACATAAAATATTCCTAAAACAACTTACTTTTTTTAAAAAATATTTCATACAAACTAAAATAAAAGAATAGAAATTTTAAAAACTATCTCAAAATATATGCATCGCCCAAAAAGTAACACATATCAAGTGATACTCCCCCTACATTGTATACAACCCCTTTAGAAAACAATAGGGAGATAAACAAAATGTAAATAATTATGCTATAATTTGTTCCCCATTCAACAATAATATCCAAATATATTATTATTGGGAGAATAAAAACATCATATCTTATCCATGAAAAGAATGAGGATGAACACCTAACTTCAACCTCAAATTTTTAAATACTTCATTTGAAGGGGTCTTCAATAGAACTTTTTAAATTTTATCCTTTATTGAAAAAAAATCCAACTTCATCTCATTCTTATACACTAAATATTTACGGAAGTTAGATATAAAATTAATGTGTTTTTACCATTATTTCTAAATTTAATTATTTCAATGGAAAAATTTCACCTTAATTATCCCATCCCAAAATTTATGGAAACTTAACTTCATCCATTAAATAATTTTGTAAAGTCTTCATCTAAATAAATTATACTGAGTAATTAGCTTCAACCACATATTCAGCCTCAAATGTCCTTAGATTAACGGAATTTTTCATCCTCATGTTCCAAAAAACACAAATTTATCTTGGAAATATAGTATCACATGATGTAGACGTCAAATCATCAACATGTCAAGCTTGATCTACATCTCAATAACTAAACAGATCAGGATTCAATTTTTTGTTATATTTGAATCCAAAATCTATTGTTCCTTTCGCATATCTAATTATTTTATTTCCATCAAAAAAATTAGACACATTTGGAGAATGTTGATATGTAGAAAATAGTTTAACTACATTCCAAATATCCATTATTATACCTATAAAGTAATCTAAACATCCAATGATCTTCTGGAATTCTCATGGATCAAATTATTTTACTTATTCATTATTTTTTTAATTTTTCCCAACTAAATTTTTTGTAAAAACAAGATTTCAAATTATCCATGGAAATTTTTTTCATCATTTAATTATTATATGTTTATTAATATATAATAAATACTTTTCTTGAGAAATTGTTAATCCAATAATTTATTTCATCTCACCCAGCAAGGAAATTTTAGAAAGATTCATTATTTTAGTAATAAACTAATTATATTCTCATTCATTATATCTAGAAAATATTATATCACATATATAAATAAGAAAATTTTTAAACACCATGTCGTCATATTTGAGGTATTGGTTGATTTCAAAACTCTTCTCAAATTCATGTTCAATAGGTACATAAAAATCTAAAAATACAAAGCCTTGGGGATTTTTTTAGTCAATATAAAACCATATCTAACCTAAAAATAGAAATCCGAAATTCATTATTAATGAAATGAAATTGTTGATTAATATATACTCCCCATTTCAATTCACTGTTGAAGAAGGTTGACTAGAAATCCATTTTAAAGATCATTCAATGTCTTTGTGATATAATAGTTAGAATAATTATTAGGAATTTAAGTCTTAAAACTAGTTAAAAGGTTTCATTATAGTGAAATCCTTCTACCTGGGAATAACATTTACACACCAATATTTATTTATTTCTCATGACTTTACCATTTTCATTCATCTTGTTTCAGAACACCAACTCTGTTCCAATATTGATATTTTATTTGTGATTGGGAACCAACCCCCCAAGTCTCATTATTTTCAATATTATCTTGACCATCATTCATTTAATAAACCCATTATTTATGTTTCATTAATTATTGAATGTATTTTGGTTTATCTTGAGACAATAAAAAGGCATGGAAGAATTTTTTCAATTTTATTCTAGTTTTAATTTGTTTTCCATGATCACCAATAATATATTGGACTTATACCTTTTTTATCACCCTTGGATGTTTTGAATTTTTTTCTACATCCCATGGTTTTTTAAACTATCTTATTCATATTGAACCTCTTTATTATTCTCAAAAATTTTGAGGCTTTATATTAGTATTTGACAAGAATTGATTCATCATAATATCTTTTGAGACATGTTATGTCATGATTTTTCACTTAATTTATATGTTCCATCACATTCACATCAATGGAATGAACAATCTTCCACATCTCATTTTTTAACAATGATATTCTCATAAATTTGGTGGATAACCAATGAGATACCATCAACACCACTTCATTATAAATTTCCCACAATTTCACCTATAAAATTGATAATTTGGGGTCTTACAAACACACTAATATACATAAAACAAGGATATTTCCTGAAATAAATATCATATCATGATATTTTAGAATTTATATTTTATAAACCACAATTTTTTATATGAGACACGTCTTCAATAGATTGTCTCGCAAAACAATGATATATGTGAAGCCCTAACAACATGGTTAAAGACATATCTACAAGACACATACTATTTTGTTAAGGCATACCATTATTTATGGTATGTATTGTAATCTATAATAGAATCGTTATACCTTAAACTGACAAACATATCTACTTTATTTGTTTGAATATTTTTTAAGGTGTAACCACACATTTGATCTTTAATTATCTAGAATCTTGTAAACCTATTTCATTACTCTAATTTATTTTTCATAAATATAATTAATGTAATTCGAATAAAATCATCAATAAATTAAATAAAATACTTATATGTATTGGTTGATTATTTCCTCATTGGACATAAAATGTTCAAGTGAATAAAAAACAAAGGATGATTAGTATGTATTTAAACCATGTAGTGTTTATTATTTATAATATTTACTCATTTAAAAGTGGAATGTATTTAATTTATTTCTATTTTCATGTTTGTAACATCGTTAACATTATATCCATAAATTATCATGAAAATTTTTGTTTCACCAAGAAGAAAAGGTCTTCTATTCTATAAATTATTTTATTCTTACATGGATAAATAAAAATAATTTCCAAAATCATGAATCTGATGAAATTGTTTTTTCTCATTTCTCGCTTATCATGATAAATCCATATTAAATGATATTCAGAAAAAAACCATCTATCAAAAATTCCAATTCATTTCATTAATCATATAACTATGAAATATTAAAATGATTATGTTTTAATCCTTTAATAGATAACATGTTTTTCGATATCAATTGACCTCTACTAATCATGTTGATATGAAACATTTTATTATGAGTGATACACCATTTAAAAAGATAACCAAGAATTTTTTCTTTTTTATACATCCATTATAAATTTTATATTTACATTATATTAGTATAAAAACCACTATAAAAAATACATGAAAATTAATCTTTGGAATATCTATAGGAAACATCAGAAACCAAATCATTTTTTGTATCCATTATCACTCATATTATTTTACTTATTACTACTTTTTCAGGATCACATTTATTTTGGTAAAATAAAAATACCCCATTTTGCAGGATGAACCAGTTGCTCACATCGTTCAAAAAAATCAACCAATAATTGAATTTTATATGTAGTTTTCAATTGAAATTTCATAGGTTGTCTATAAATTTTTCTTTATTGAGTGAGATGAATATACCTAAATTATTTTCTTTTAATACATCTGAACGTAACTTTTTATTTATAATTAAACCAACACATCTTATCCATGATCCTAAATCCACTCTAGTGCCTCTAATATATATAAAATACATATATTTCTTATAAAAATTCATATTTTCCAAAACAATAAACCTATAGTTGAATCTTATTCCCACCATTAACGTTTTAAAAATTATATAAACTAAGGTTTTTTTAACCTGATAACTCTTTCTTTTTCATATCTAATATATCATTATATCTATTTTCTTTTCCTTTTTAGTATTCTTTTTATTAATGTATGTGCGCCTATAATTTCTTGATTATAGATAATCAATATATTTTTCTTCGTGATTGGTATTCTTGATTTGAATATTTTTATCAAACATAGAACAAGTTCAATCAGTGTTTTTATTTCCATTTGAAGTTGATACTCATTGATTTTCATGATCCTTAACCACACTTGTGATTTTCCTAACATCATGAATATAGTATTAAAATTTTAACTTAAACTTATCATGTAATTTTTGTAAACTCGCCATTTTTTATAAATTTTTATAAATCATTTAATTTATCATCAACCACTATATTACATATTGAATTTAATAATTATTTAGTTAAACAATAATCATGTTTAAGTCGCCAAATTCTTCCTTCATCATTGTATTATTTTCAATAAGAAATGATCCATTTTCCTATAATATTGATTTTCCTTCTTCATATATCTTATCTATTTCAAAAATATAGATCATTGAGATACACTCCTTGAAAAAATATTTTCCACATGAATTCAATTTCAGTATCACCATTTTAATCCAATTCATTAAAACTCACAGTTATAAATTCTAATTTCTTAACCATTAAAATGAAAATTTATTCCTCGTCATTTATTGATATCGCTATTTTATCTTTGTCATCTCTTCTACCACAGATTTCAAATTTAGATAATATGTTTCTTATTTTCTTTTCGGAGAATTTTGTTTATTATGTATATAATAGAACAATATTTTTAAAAACATTGATGGTATCCTTTTAAGTACTCTCCTTAGTAATTTTTCTTCTTTGTCACTGTATTCACCATTTTTTAACAGTAAATTATTTGCATAAAAATTGTAATCTCCTCCACAACTCACAAATTTAAGAGAAATCTTACTTTTCAACCATCAATTGACTCTTAAAATATTTATAAATATCATTCACATTATCTTATCAATATTCTACCACAAATAAGAATCACAATAATAAAAATCAACATCTTTTTCATCAACAGTATTCTTATGCTTATCTTTTATTGAGACCTTAATAGTTATTGATTTTTTACTCTAACAATTATAATTAATAAAATATTCCTTACTCATCTCATATTAAATGATAATACTATTAAAATAATCTTTAGGATGTGATTCTATATTCCTATATTTCAAATATAAACCAATATCATCAAATATTTTTCTTAATATATGATGCATCTTATCAACCACTATTTTTTATTCCAATTTTTCACCATAACATCATACTGTTGTCAAAATATCATTAAATTTTGTTAATAAACCATATATAGATTCATATCCATTCAATTTTTGATATTTATTTTTCATTCTTCAAATTTCTATCTTATCCACCTTCATCTTATTATTTCTTTCCATGATATTTACATGTATATCCCAAATAATATTGTTAGTTGTTATACATGTTACATTGGGAAACTCCTTCATACATAATGATGAAATTAAAGAATTCGTGCATGGTCATCCTTCTCAATATTGATTTTATCCATTTTCTTAATGAAACATTCTCATTACAAGGAGGATACCTATTTTGTTCCTCATCAAGAACCTCTGAATCGATTGAAAAAAGAACAGAAAATAATATTTCATAAAAGGTGTGAATATTTTTCAATCAAAGGTAGTAATAATCTTGTTATTTGTTGAATTATGTTTTTCTATTGAAATAATTATAAATAAAAAAACACTTTTAATAAAGAGAAAAATTCATCTCAAAATAAAAATATAAAATCACAATTTAGGTGATCCTAGTCTCTATTACCACATGAAAAGGAACCTCTTTTATTAATAAGGAATCACTGAGAGGGGTGTGATGAATTACTAATTATCACCCTTTTATGACTTATAGATCAAATTACCCTTTTCAGTAGTTAAATAAAATTTTGATTATTTTTCAACACACAGAAAACAATTGCAAAACATATATATGTTGTTCACCCTTCAAAATAATAAGTTTGGTCTTTCATATGATCTGGATTCTACGGAGATCATACGACATACTTGTTTAAAATTTTAGGTACAACAAAATGGGTTTATCCTCGAAATAATTTTTCATCAAGACTCCAAAATGTGATAGTTCATCCTATATATATATATAATTTTAAAAAAAATTATTGATATCAATAATATTAAATCATTTTTATCATATCCTTCAACTGATGAAGAAGTGTTCCTCTTCTAGTTTTTCATCGACTTATACAAACATTGGTATAATATCTTCTTTTAGTGAATATATGCATGGATATTATTATTATTTTTCTAATATTTTCCTTCCCTCTTATTCTCTTTTAACATCTCTATAAAACATTTCTATTTTAAATGTCACAATTTTCACTGCATAATATCGAGATTGAATTTGAAATTCAAATCCAAATCACCATCATTATTCAACTCAATTTTTCAATATTAAGCTTCCTATCAGAGTCTCAAAAATATCATAATCATCTAATTCATTTTAGTAGTAATATGAGACATAAATAACAAACAAATAATTCATAAAGAGATAATATAGCATGAAACCTAAAATATATGGAGAAATAAAATATTATGGAATGGGAAAGAGACTTACAATGAAACCGATAATTTTTTAGATTTTTTTGAATAAAATACACACTATTATATGAAATATACTTGGGGATATGATTTTTAAGTCTGAAAATATCTATAACTACTGATATCTTTATATACCTTCTTTGCATTGTGGACTTCATCATTGTGGCGTAGTCTTCATCAAATTATCCTGACTATTCCATGGATGATTAGATGAGGCATAGAGGACATGAGATTTCTTGAACCTATTAAATATATCCAAATTCACTATAAAAAATTGTCTAGTCACTATTTTGTAGTCCATGAAAAATTATACACACTATGGTTTAGTCAAAGAGTTGCGGAGTGGAGTCCTCAAAATTTTCTGAACAACAGAAATTCTACCATGACTCCTCTGTGCTGTGGTCCATCGATATTCCATAAAGGTCCTCGATTTTTTTGGAACTACTAAATTCAAAATATCCCTCCTCTATAGTGTAGAATCTTTGTATACGGTGTAGTTTTACCTCCTACTGTATAGTAACAAGATTCTACAACTCAAAATCCTACTATTTTCTTAATGCATTGGCTCTAATTCACCTCATTCTTATATAATTATCCATGAATTGTGAATCTCATACATGATATAAACATAGTGAAAATTTATCATAGAATAGTCCGTTATACCACATAAAATATGATTCATGTTTTTTAAAAAATACATCATACCTGAACATATCATCTTCTCTATATGTCCACTCTAAAAAATCGAAACAATAGTTAAAGAACCTATTTGGCTCAACAGTTAGAGTCTCATAAAAGAATCATTGAAAAATGTTATGGGTTTCATATCAATTTCCTTTCATCGAAAAATGTTTATGATATAAACCATGATTTCATTGGTATGGTGTACTTACAACCCTATTTTGATTTTTATATCAGGTTTATTTTATATTTCAGGATATTCAATGAACAGTTTCATGTTATCCTTCAAATGAGGTTTTTATTCAAATGCTCCAATGGCTATTAGGGGACTTAGTGACTCAAATATATTCTGTAGGTCATAATAAATCTTCTTTGGATATTACCTTTCATGATTGATATATTATAAACTATAATAACATTGTATTCATTTTCCACTTCCTTTTTAAGGGAAATCATGATCCATGAAAATGTAATATTTATTAAGATTCTTTTATTTCTTTAATATTATTTTTTATGAATTATTCCCATTTCTAATAATGGGAGTTTCTTACATATCCTGGTATTTAATTCCCAATAATGTTATTTTATCCCTAGTTGAATATGAAATTGTTTTTATCTCTAATAATCCATTGATTCTCCATTATTCATTTAAAAAACATTAAATGTTTTTATATCATTTAAAAATAAAAAATGTTTTATCACCCACTAAAAATTTATTTTAAATAGATTTTATTTATCTTTAAACATTCCATTATTAAGGATTCTTTTAAAAGTAAAATAATTCAATGTATTTTTACTTCATTTTTGAAAACATTATTTCTTTTTCAATATTTTATTATTGATGTTTTATTTCAAAATGTAAAATTTTTCAAAGTATTTCCACTTATTTTATTAGAAATATTATATATTTGTCACATCATAATTATTAATGACAATTTTAAAAGTAAAATTTTACAATGAATTATAAATTCATTTTTTGAAAACATTATATATTTTCAATGATTTCATTATTAAATTTTATCTTAAAAGTAAATGTTTTTAAATTATATTCAATCATAAACTTTCAAAAGATTATGTATTTTAAAATAATTTTTAATAAGAATTAATTACCATATAGTTCTCAAAATTACTCTCCCTCAATTCAAAAAAAATTATAATAATTTTCGCATCAATGTTATAGAAAGGATTTATGGAAACATTTTTATTATAACATATATTTAAACTCTAAGGATTATCTTTCAAGAAGTTTTGTTATTAATAAACCATTATGTGTTGTTGTGATGAGATTTATATTGGAAAATTATATTTATAATATTATATGATTTATTGTGTTCATGTATTGCGATGTTTTTTAATGTTTTAATGAACACATCCTTTTTTACTTGGGTCCTTTATGAGATGATGAATGCTTGATTTCATCAAGTGGAACACATATGTGTGGGTCATGAGTTGGGTGGGACCAGTATCTGCTTATATTTCATTGGTAAAGGATTAAATATCAATAGATATAAATGATATGTTAACTTGATTGAAATATGTTTGGATCACAAATGGTGAGTTTGGTGATGTTATCATGTACTCATAATTTTATATGTGAATAGTTTATAAAGTCACTAGGTTCATAAAGGGTGAGTGTGATGGGGTTAATATCAAATAAAAATTTTACATGTGGAAAGGTATTAAATTCATTACTTTCAAAAATAATTGGTTTGATGATGTTAATATCTACTCAAAATGTTACTTGTGGAGAGGATAGTAGGTTTCTAAGTTCACAGATGGTGAGTGTGATTGAGTTAGACTATACTCACAATTTTATGTGTGAAAAATTTGGTGAGTATTTAGGTTCATAAGGATAATAAATGTTATTTATATTATAGATCAACCTATTCAGTATGTTTTTCATGTTATTCCAAGTTTTCATGATTATATGTTACTATGAATGTATTCTGCACTATGATATCATGCTCAAAATATTTTTTCTGAATATTTGTTTTTTTTTCAAGATAAACCCTTTCTTTTATGGTTCTTTCTGATATTATTATGATCATATGTTTCTTTATAATTTTTTATTACTATTATACAAGGTCTGTTTATCTTTTATTATGTTATTTATATCTTTTACATTTTCTCCTTCATGTTCAAAATATAATTCATTGTGGTATATCATTTCCCATATTGAGAATTGGAGCTCACCCATTTAACATGATTTCAATCCTTTGATAATTAATATGATTATCTTATAAGATATTTCAATAAATATTTTATAGGAGCATGATCATCGATAAGTGTAACACCCCAAGATTTCATAGTGTGTTATTTCTTCAAAATAATTCAATAACTTTAACTACATGCAACACCATGTTCAAGCACACCATGACTTACCAAACAATCCGTTCATAAGAGGTTATGAATAGTATTAGATAAATTTTAATGTTTATATAATCCTTATAATTTTAGAATCCATATTATGAGTTTCTTAGATATAATGCAAGAACAAATTCATTTTCAGTATTGCACTTTTATCAACTTTAATAGTGAACCCTTTTTAAATACTATATTTTAAACTTTTTGACTAAATGGGGACATCAAAAATTTAAAATGAAACATCCCAAGCTTCCACGGTACGCTTTCTTTGAATAATACAGTAGCGTGTGTTGTACGCAACCTTGAGTTTTAACACACACCACAACCAATCAAACTAGCCGTTATGAATAGTAATACCTAATTTTTGAAATTATATATATTTTATCTTTAAAAATGGACTTCATTTTTGGATTCGGAATATCGAAATTATCCTAGGGTGAAATTTTGGTACTTTTCGGATAACTTTTATATTTTGATGAATAGTGAAAATTACTAAATTTTAATTAAAAACAACTTTTTTAATCAAAATAATTAATAGTGATAAATTATGAATTTGAGTGGTTTTAAAGTATATTTAGAATATATTTTTACCATTTAATATAATGTTGGTCATTGGACATAATTTTACAATTAAACCGAACATAAACGAGTGTCAATCTTTTGATAGTTATTATCTCTTAAAAACACGTTTTTTGTTTTGACAGCGGGATTTAATTTTAAATTAATTTCTGCCACTTCTGTGTTTTGAATTTAGGAAAATGGATTCCATATTTGGAATCAGGATGTTAAAATTGTGTAAATAGGTAACTTTTATTTTTAGACATTTTGAATAATTACTCCGGTAAATATTTTATTTACCATGGTTAAGGGTAAATCCGGTAAATAAGGGTTAAAAAAAATAATATTATAATAATACTAAATTACCCTAAAACGTGTCTTAACCCTATTGGTTGATACATGGTCGACCATGGGAATCTTTGGGTCTATTTTGGGACCCCATGGATCCACTTGTAAGTGATAATGACACTTTATTTTAATTTAGTTAAAATGAATACAAAAATGACACAAGCATATATCTTTTAGAACAACAATTGTTACATAGGGTTATATATGTTGGATTTTAGATTATAAATATTCATTAGAAAGCTAAAAAGCTTTTCTACATAATGATATTTTATTTATAATTTTTAGACATTAAATAATTTATTTTATTTATGACACAATGATGATGTAGTAATTACTATAATAGTGAAAAATTAAAATAATTGATATTATAAACACCCAAATAAATATAATATGAAACTTTTAATGAATTAAACTAATTTTCTAGGATAATATGATATATTAGGATTGATTTAATTGACTTTTTTCGAAGTAATCAATCTGTTATGAGTTTCACAAAAATCAACTATTGAATAGTGTCAAAATTGACATAAAAGAGTTCTTAGAACAAATATTATATTATTAATTGATATTAAATTCCTAAAAATCTAAGGTTCGTCCAAGAGACTTATATTATGATATTTTAATCATTAATGGACCACTTGGGGGTCTCTTGGATGTATATAGTAAGTTTATTAACCATATTATATAAAAATACAAAGAGACATTGTAAAAGTGAAACTAATTAACTTAGAGTTAATACTTAAAGATAAGGTTAATATAAGTACCCAAACCTGTCTAAATTCTATTGGATGTGTTGTTTTCGACCTATCCCCACCTCATCCTTTGAATAGTCAACTTTGGAGCCTTTGGAAACCGAATATGAATTTATTATAAATTAATATTTCTAGCTTTTCCAAAGGTGCCCCTCACCCCTCTTATAAAAGGGCACTCCTACTTCTCATTTCCTCACACCTCTCAAGCCACTTGGCTCGTCCAAAATCTGCCCAACTAAGCTCCCCACATCCCTCTCCTCCTCCTTGAATCTTCCCCTTAGGCAGAAAGCATTTCAAGAAGTCCTTTGGTTCCAACCAAAGTGAGTTACCTAAATTAAAGGTAACAATTTCTCTTAAAGTATTTTCATTTATTTTGCTTCTCTAACCCCCAAAATCTTTTTATTTCCTTTATTTTATAACAACACCAGTATCCTCAATATACTAGGATGTTGTTATAAGAAGGATTCAAACTACACATTCACACAACTCCATCTAATGGATGATGAACATAATGTTTCTGTGGATGGCAAACTAACGCCTCACGAAACGATGATAGTTCAAATACATCTTACCGCCTCTCATGGTGTCCATTAGGATGGCACTATAATTAAATATGATATTAATGATATATATTTTATATATAAGCTTCTGTAATTCCATTTTATTTCATACCATTATTCGTTTCATGTTGTATATACATACGATAATTTCATTTGAGGAAGTGCGGACTACCGCCCCCTTAAAATGATATGACTCGTTCATACCACACATGGAACGTATAAAGGATGGTGTAAATGAACTTAAGTAACATATATAAAATATTATATTATACTGGAATAGTAATATACCTATGTATAATTTGGATTCGATTCTTTTAAAATAAAAATTAAATGGAAGTAGCGTTCGTGCGTACGTACGGACTACCGTCTCCACGAACGCAATGAGATTCATTCTCCATCGTATAATTTGATGATTTAAAAATGATGTTTAAGAACATGATACCATTCTTGATATGAATAATATACATCCCATTAATAACTAATATGTCTCACATAACAAAGAATATAAAGTAAAATGAACCCGTTAACACCCGAAATGACGATAATTCTAAAATATTATTAACAAATCAATGATAAAAGATCATATATGATATCATATTAAAGTAAATGATCCTTTTATTATTAAATAACAATTATTTCACCATTATACAGGAGGTAAACCTACCATCTACCAAGGAAAAAGTACAATGTAAGGGTTTTCTTATCTCACTTTTAATTCTGTGAGAATTCCATTGATCACCACTTAATTATTGCATGTGGTGTATGTGTACTGCCCATGATCGTATTCATTGTGTAACATACTTTAATTTATGGGTATTTACATCATCATGGTATGATACTTCTTTCATGGGTGTATGTTTCGTAAGTTACCTAATCGATAAGGGAATTTGAGATTTCAATTTCCACTCATTTGGCTTTACACATATTTCATTGATTATATTACCCCAAGATTATGTGTGGAATCACTATTCATTTGTTTATGTCATAATTTCCACTCCCCTTCCTATGGATAGATGTTTGATACACATAATCACTCCATTGGTAATTCTCAAGTCATTGATATGAATTTGATAAGAGTAATTTTAACTCATTCTCCATTTGTTGAGTTAAACATCCAATTCGTTGGTATTGTTTTTTACAAGAATATGTGTGAATGTCCTTTGATTGTTTTACACTGAATATCCAATCATATTTAGTGTATTTATATTTGTCACACATAATTATGTCATTGATTTATCCTTAACCTAAGGATACAACCTTTTTGAGAAATTTCATCTCAATTTACATTCCATTGAGACTTCTTTGATGATATACACCAAATCACATCTATGTGGTGTATATAATGTACTTTGACATAGTATATCATGAATTCCTTTATTCTCATGATATTAAAATGTTTTGATTACCTCAATTATTTGTATTCAAGTGTCTCTCTTTTGGTTAGAAACTCTAACCAAAATACCATTTTAAAAAGTTTTAAAGAATTATTCTTCTAAATCATGCTCATTAATGTCCATATTTTAAAAATGGTTTTAAGGATTTATTTATATGGACATTAAAGTTTTAAAATTAAAACTCCTTTTAAAAGTTTCAAAGTGGTATGGGACACTTTGATTCAAAAATATACTTTTAAATGGCTTCTTGACAAATAGTGTGACTTTTAAATGTTTTCAAGAAAAGGGGGATATTTCTCTCAAATAGTTTTGATGATTATTTTCATCTATGTCAACATCCTTCATTATTATTGATTGAGGTTAATGTGATACAATACAATCTTCCATATTGTATCGAATGAATTATGTTTGACTGTGGATGTGCTATTTTTATACCATTCATGGTTTGTGGTGAAAGTATTGACATTTCGTATGCTAGTTTAATACGAATGTTTACGTTATGTTTAAACCTTTTCATATGGGAATGCATTGGACTTAATAAGTGACGGGTGGAGCCCACTATAGCTCCTCGATGCATCGGTAGGTCTCATGAGACAAACTAGTGTCTTGGCACAAGGCCTTGGCAAAATCTTATTTGTAGTCTTGGCACGAGGCCTTGGCTATGTGGTTATGATAGTCTGGCATTATGCATTCCATCATTATGAAAGTGGTTATTGATATTGCATGTGATCATTCGACTAGTAGAATATCCATGTGAGTAAGTAAATGGCATTATTTCATTTTACCTTTGCCATTTTATGCGGAAGTTCAAGTTTAAAAGGCTTTTGTTTTAGTTATAAATTTCCTTAAGTGTTTATGCTCATTTATGAAAGCTTCTGCTATAATGTTATCCTTACTGAGCATCCGAGCTCACCCCATTCAATGTTTTATTTTTTTTTTCCCAGGATTATGAAGAAGTAATTTATGAATGACCTGCAGGGATAGTATGAGGGGATATGAAGACAAGATGTTTTTTTTATGATGTAATGTAAAAATTTATGGATGTATCTAGTTATTCCAAGGCTACTAAACTAATCGGTCTTTCGAGACTTGATCTTTCTCGTGATCATTCCAATGTTATGTAATTAATGCACCGACTCTGGGTAGCTGGGGTCGGGGCGTTACAGTTGGTATCAGAGGAAGTTTAGTACAAACCTTGGTAGCTAGATTTAGATAAACTCTGATTAGAGCACGTAGACCTAAGAAGAACTTTGAGGATTAGTATAAAAAAAACTTCCTAGAATTTTGGTATTGTAAAGATTTTGTGAGTTTTCCGAGAAATACATCCCTGTCTGGATACGAACAGGTAGAGGCGGCTCTGGCACAGATGTACCTAGGGATAAAACCTGAAAACACCGCTTTGAGCTAGACTCGAACGGGAACTGGTGCACGACAACGGGCCTTGCTGCACTCTAGGTTACGACACTCCCGGGGGATATGCTTAGGATAATTTACATTTTCTTTACAAACCGATTTAAGTAATATATACATAAGATGAGAGAAAATGACCTTGGTTAATCCTAATATGTTTCAAATTGAGAATATGGTGACATTTTAATCTCTAAATGATTTTACGACTACTATTACTCACACAATGCCTTCTGGTTTTAGTCAATGGCTGGATTCCAAGGAAGTCATAGTGACTTTGAGAATGATGTACAAGTTGGGAACAGTGGTGGCAATGAGCAACAAAATGGAATGTTGATAGGCGTGAAAGATATCGTCTTTATGCCAAATCAGTTTTCCAAAAATATGATCAACAACATATATATTAACCAACTCCCAGACTCAACAAGGAAGAGAAAGGTGATAAATGATAAGATCTCCAGCAATGGAGACCATGGAGAAAAGAAACCTCAATTTTCATCATGCAGGAATTGTGGAAAGAGACACCCAGGAAAGTGTCTCAATGGGACAACGAAATGTTTTACGTGCGGGAAGGAAGGACATAAAGTGAAGAATTGCCGAAGAAAAATGAAGAGTACTATGGAAGAAGATAAAAATGGTCCCAAGAGTCCATTTACAGTCATTTGTCGTAAATGTAGGGGACCTGGCCATTACCCGAGTGAATGTCCTATTTTATAGGATATTTTCTTGGTCAAAGAAGAATCTATGTGGAAATAAATGGCTGGAGAAAAATTTAAAAAGTATTAGCACTCCTTGTTGATGGGTTTGCTTTGAAAATTTTCTCTTGTATTTGTAACCCCGCAGTTTGCCATGTGAGAATGATATTTGAGGAAGAATTGTCTCTTCTCTTGTGGATATAGGTATAAATAACCATTTGGTTTTATATGATCATTGGGGTTTGAGAAAATGATAAGTTATTATAATTTGGGATGAAAATGCAAAGTATGATATAACATTTGTGGTTAAATTATGTTATTTTGAGGAATTTATCTCATTTTGGTAATATTATAAAATATAGTTTTTGAAAAAGGACAACACGTAGACCGTGTGACAACCCATCGCGTCGGACAAAGCCGTGGGAATCGAACCCACAACCAAAGTGCGATTGGGATTTATCGCCTACCACTGGACTACGTGAAGTCCCTGGTTAGTGTGACTATTTTTTTTGTTAAATGATTTTATTGATCAATAATAAGATGATTTGGGTTCTTATGTCTTATCAAATGAATACCCTTGGTATAGGAAAATGATTTGGTGATTAAGTGATAAATGTTATTTTGGAAGATGTTCGTTTTGTTAGGAACACTATATGCCCAAGGAAAATAGAATACAATGAGGTTTCATTTGTAGAGTAATGATGGATTTTTATCTACATTTTTATTGTTGATTTATAGTGATTTGGGTTATTTATGGAAATGATTAACCTATAACAGAGAATATGTGATGATTACTTTTAAGTATGTGACTTTAAGAGTATTTGATGTAATTTGGAGATACAATGTAACATGGGAGACTACATAATCAAATTCTTCTATGTTTTGGGTTTCAATATTAGTTTGGATTATATTAAAGGATTTTAAGGACAATTGGTTATTGAATGGTATCTATTTAACTTTGGGGTATTGTTGGTTTAATTTTAGAAATTAAGATTAGTGAATATTTATCTCAATGAATATACTTTTGGGGGATCATTAGATCATTCAATAACCATTTTTGTTTTGATTAATATATGGTTTATCCTGCATGGATCATGTGATTCTATAGAAGTTTATTCTAGCTCTTCCAGTGTGACCAAGTCTTCTTGAATACTCATCGTTTAAAAAAAAATTGAGTTAGTGGTGGAAATTTATTAAAGAATGAAAATCTACTTAAAATTTAAGTATATCTCATAATGTTCTTAGCCAATCTCATAAATAAAATCCCCAACATTAATAAAAGAAACATAGAACAAAAATGTTGTCCTAGATGGTACCTTAAATCATCACAAATTTATGGCTTTGGGATTTTTGGCCTTTTCATAGCCATGTTCTCTACCACTCTCCATCAGATAATTGATGGTTAGATTTCTCCTCCATATCCATATTTTCCTTCATGGAACCCTAGTATGTGTTATTTTCGGTAATCTTCATACTTTCGACTCTTTATTTTAAATAGAGGCCTCATTAATTCATTTTTCGATGTGGGATTTCAACTAAGATATTTTGAAACGTCAAAAATGTGTTATCCTAATACCCTATGTTTTGTTGAACCGATGGTATTTCAAATCATCATAGATTGATGATTATAAGGACCTCAATTTTACACTTGTTTGTGATTGATGACCTCAATCACCACCTATAAATATTTACGTTTTTCCTCCAATTATATGTCTCTAGTTGCCACCAATGTTCTCCTAATCGAGATCATAATTTGGTGGTGACCCTTTGATTTCTCTTTTTCTCATATTAAGACTAAATTTTAGTAACCCAATTTCCGATGTGGGTTTTCCCACAAATATATTATCTATTTTCAACCCTTTTTTTTCGAAGAACAATTTCAAATTGCGAGGACGCAATTTATTGAAGGAGGGGAGAATGTAACACCCCAAGATTTCATAGTGTGTTATTTCTTCAAAATAATTCAATAACTTTCACTACATGCAACACCATGTTCAACCACACCATGACTTACCAAACAATCCGTTCAAAAGAGGTTATGAATAGTATTAGATAAATTTTAATGTTTATATAATCCTTATAATTTTAGAATCCATATTATGAGTTTCTTAGATATAATGCAAGAACAAATTCATTTTCAGTATTGCACTTTTATCAACTTTAATAGTGAACCCTTTTTAAATACTATATTTTAAACTTTTTGACTAAATGGGGACATCAAAAATTTAAAATGAAACATCCCAAGCTTCCACGGTACGCTTTCTTTGAATAATACAGTAGCGTGTGTTGTACGCAACCTTGAGTTTTAACACACACCACAACCAATCAAACTAGCCGTTATGAATAGTAATACCTAATTTTTGAAATTATATATATTTTATATTTAAAAATGGACTTCATTTTTGGATTCGGAATATCGAAATTATCCTAGGGTGAAATTTTGGTACTTTTCGGATAACTTTTATATTTTGATGAATAGTGAAAATTACTAAATTTTAATTAAAAACAACTTTTTTAATCAAAATAATTAATAGTGATAAATTATGAATTTGAGTGTTTTTAAAGTATATTTAGAATATATTTTTACCATTTAATATAATGTTGGTCATTGGACATAATTTTACAATTAAACCGAACATAAACGAGTGTCAATCTTTTGATAGTTATTATCTCTTAAAAACACGCTTTTTGTTTTGACAGCGGGATTTAATTTTAAATTAATTTATGCCACTTCTGTGTTTTGAATTTAGGAAAATGGATTCCATATTTGGAATCATGATGTTAAAATTGTGTAAATAGGTAACTTTTATTTTTAGACATTTTGAATAATTACTGCGGTAAATATTTTATTTACCATGGTTAAGGGTAAATCCGGTAAATAAGGGTTAAAAAAATAATATTATAATAATACTAAATTACCCTAAAACGTGTCTTAACCCTATTGGTTGATACATGGTCGACCATGGGAATCTTTGGGTCTATTTTGGGACCCCATTGATCCACTTGTAAGTGATAATGACACTTTATTTTAATTTAGTTAAAATGAATACAAAAATGACACAAGCATATATCTTTTAGAACAACAATTGTTACATAGGGTTATATATGTTGGATTTTAGATTATAAATATTCATTAGAAAGATAAAAAGATTTTCTACATAATGATATTTTATTTATAATTTTTAGACATTAAATAATTTATTTTATTTATGACACAATGATGATGCAGTAATTACTATAATAGTGAAAAATTAAAATAATTGATATTATAAACACCCAAATAAATATAATATGAAACTTTTAATGAATTAAACTAATTTTCTAGGATAATATGATATATTAGGATTGATTTAATTGACTTTTTTCGAAGTAATCAATCTGGTATGAGTTTCACAAAAATCAACTATTGAATAGTGTCAAAATTGACATAAAAGAGTTCTTAGAACAAATATTATATTATTAATTGATATTAAATTCCTAAAAAATCTAAGGTTCGTCCAAGAGACTTATATTATGATATTTTAATCATTAATGGACCACTTGGGGGTCTCTTGGATGTATATAGTAAGTTTATTAACCCTATTATATAAAAATACAAAGAGACATTGTAAAAGTGAAACTAATTAACTTAGAGTTAATACTTAAAGATAAGGTTAATATAAGTACCCAAACCTGTCTAAATTCTATTGGATGAGTTGTTTTCGACCTATCCCCACCTCAACCTTTGAATAGTCAACTTTGGAGCCTTTGGAAACCGAATATGAATTTATTATAAATTAATATTTCTAGCTTTTCCAAAGGTGCCCCTCACCCCTCTTATAAAAGGGCACTCCTCCTTCTCATTTCCTCACACCTCTCAAGCCACTTGGCTCGTCCAAATTCTGCCCACATAAGCTCCCCACATCCCTCTCCTCCTCCTTGAAGCTTCCCCTTAGGCAGAAAGCATTTCAAGAAGTCCTTTGGTTCCAACCAAAGTGAGTTACCTAAATTAAAGGTAAAAATTTCTCTTAAAGTATTTTCATTTATTTTGCTTCTCCAACCCCCAAAATCTTTTTATTTCCTTTATTTTATAACAACACCAGTATCCTCAATATACTAGGATGTTGTTATAAGAAGGATTCAAACTACACATTCACACAACTGCATCTAATGGATGATGAACATAATGTTTCTGTGGATGGCAAACTAACGCCTCACGAAACGATGATTGTTCAAATACATCTTACCGCCTCTCATGGTGGCCATTAGGATGGCACTGTAATTAAATATGATATTAATGATATATATTTTATATATAAGCTTCTGTAATTCTATTTTATTTCATACCATTATTCGTTTCATGTTGTATATACATACGATAATTTCATTTGAGGAAGTGCGGACTACCGCCCCCTTAAAATGATATGACTCGTTCATACCACACATGGAAAGTATAAAGGATGGTGTAAATGAACTTAAGTAACATATATAAAATATTATATTATACTGGAATAGTAATATACCTATGTATAATTTGGATTCGATTCTTTTAAAATAAAAATTAAATGGAAGTAGCGTTCGTGCGTACGTACGGACTACCGTCTCCACGAACGCAATGAGATTCATTCTCCATCGTATAATTTGATCATTTAAAAATGATGTTTAAGAACTTGATACCATTCTGGATATGAATAATATACATCCCATTAATAACGAATATGTCTCACATAACAAAGAATATAAAGTAAAATGAACCCGTTAACACCCGAAATGACGATAATTCTAAAATATTATTAACAAATCAATGATAAAAGATCATATATGATATCATATTAAAGTAAATGATTCTTTTATTATTAAATAACAATTATTTCACCATTATACAGGAGGTAAACCTACCATCGACCAAGGAAAAAGTACAATGTAAGGGTTTTCTTATCTCACTTTTAATTCTGTGAGAATTCCATTGATCACCACTTAATTATTGCATGTGGTGTATGTGTACTGCCCATGATCGTATTCATTGTGTAATATACTTTAATTTATGGGTATTTACATAATCATGGTATGATACTTCTTTCATGGGTGTATGTTTCGTAAGTTACCTAATCGATAAGGGAATTTGAGATTTCAATTTCCACTCATTTGGCTTTACACATATTTCATTGATTATATTACCCCAAGATTATGTGTGGAATCACTATTCATTTGATTATGTCATAATTTCCACTCCCCTTCCTGTGGATAGATGTTTGATACACATAATCACTCCATTGGTAATTCTCAAGTCATTGATATGAATTTGATAAGAGTAATTTTAACTCATTCTCCATTTGTTGAGTTAAACATCCAATTCGTTGGTATTGTTTTTTACAAGAATATGTGTGAATGTCCTTTGATTGTTTTACACTGAATATCCAATCATATTTAGTGTATTTATATTTGTCACACATAATTATGTCATTGATTTATCCTTAACCTAAGGATACAACCTTTTTGAGAAATTTCATCTCAATTTACATTCCATTGAGACTTCTTTGATGATATACACCAAATCACTTCTATGTGGTGTATATAATGTACTTTGACATATTATATCATGAATTCCTTTATTCTCATGATATTAAAATGTTTTGATTACCTCAATTATTTGTATTCAAGTTTCTCTCTTTTGGTTAGAAACTCTAACCAAAATACCATTTTAAAATGTTTTAAAGAATTATTCTTCTAAATCATGCTCATTAATGTCCATATTTTAAAAATGGTTTTAAGGATTTATTTATATGGACATTAAAGTTTTAAAATTAAAACTCCTTTTAAAAGTTTCAAAGTGGTATGAGACACTTTGATTCAAAAATATACTTTTAAATGGCTTCTTGACAAATAGTGTGACTTTTAAATGTTTTCAAGAAAAGGGGGATATTTCTCTCAAATAGTTTTGATGATTATTTTCATCTATGTCAACATCCTTCATTATTATTGATTGAGGTTAATGTGATACAATACAATCTTCCATATTGTATCGAATGAATTATGTTTGACTGTGGATGTGCTATTTTTATACCATTCATGGTTTGTGGTGAAAGTATTGACATTTCGTATGCTAGTTTAATACGAATGTTTACGTTATGTTTAAACCTTTTCATATGGGAATGCATTGGACTTAATAAGTGACGGGTGGAGCCCACTATAGCTCCTCGATGCATCGGTAGGTCTCATGAGACAAACTAGTGTCTTGGCACAAGGCCTTGGCAAAATCTTATTTGTAGTCTTGGCACGAGGCCTTGGCTATGTGGTTATGATAGTCTGGCATTATGCATTCCATCATTATGAAAGTGGTTATTGATATTGCATGTGATCATTCGACTAGTAGAATATCCATGTGAGTAAGTAAATGGCATTATTTCATTTTACCTTTGCCATTTTATGCTGAAGTTCAAGTTTAAAAGGCTTTTGTTTTAGTTATAAATTGCCTTAAGTGTTTATGCTCATTTATGAAAGCTTCTGCTATAATGTTTTCCTTACTGAGCATCCGAGCTCACCCCTTTCAATGTTTTATTTTTTTTCCCAGGATTATGAAGAAGTAATTTATGAATGACCTGCAGGGATAGTATGAGGGGATATGAAGACAAGATGTTTTTTTTATGATGTAATGTAAAAATTTATGGATGTATCTAGTTATTCCAAGGCTACTAAACTAATCGGTCTTTCGAGACTTGATCTTTCTCGTGATCATGCCAATGTTATGTAATTAATGCACCGACTCTGGGTAGCTGGGGTCGGGGCGTTACAATAAGTATTTTCAAATTTTTTGAAATTAGTTATTTATATAGCTAATCTCTAAGACTCTAAACAACTAGGTCGTATGGTTGTTGGACTATTTATGAGATTTATTATTTAAATCATGAGAATGTTTTATATTTTTATTAATTTTTATATTTTTTTTGAATCATTAAGATTCTAATAATAAAATACAATGAGGTAGGACATGAGGGAGATGAATAGGTAGTCCCTTTAGGGCTTGACATAGAACATGGGACACTCCATTTTTTAATGGGAATGAATTCAGAAATAAAATTTTCTCTATATAAGAAAGTAATAAATGTATCATGTACTAAAATTAAATGCTTGAGTATTGTACATCATTACAGATTTTATTTTATCCTTTTACTATATTTTACCACTTTACATTAAAAACATTCTTCTGGATATTTTTGGTAAATAAATGTTTTTTTATTTTTTAAAATATTCTTTTTGAATATTGGTATAATGATTTTTTTAGATTCATTATTTTATTCATTACATAATTAAATTGAGGATTCTTATACGTTTTTTTGTGCATAAATAAGAAATATTTTTGAAAGTCAAATTAAAGAATGATAATTTCCAAAAAAATCATGATTTTGTATAGTTTTTTAGATATTAAATTGTTTGAAAATATCACCATATATATATATATATTAATAACTATATTTTGTGGAAAATATATGTTATGAGAATCACAGTAACGTCTGAATATTATTTTGAGTGACTAAATTTTTGAATCATTGGGAACCAAGATTGTATTTGTGTCACTTGTACTGTGAGATATAATATTAGGGACAATGATGGATTTTGATAATAGGGAAGGGGTCACAATTTTTTGTAAAATTTATTCCTTGAATTAAATATAAAAATAAAATTAAATTTTTAAAAATTGAATAATTTTTATCTTTAGTTGGGATTTCAGTTGTTTATTTTTTTTTAAATTTTCAATTCTGCTTTGCTATATGTATGTGAATAATGATTTTTTTCTATATATTCAATTAACTAGATTATTTTCATTTATATCTATAAAAAAAATTTATGTTGATATGTTTAGATTATATTTTATAATATTAAATAAATTTATTGAATATATTTAAACTAATAATCATTGTAATAAAATATTACTTGAAACAAACTATTAACAAATTTGTTTTTAATCATTTTATAGGTCTAAATATTTTTTACCATTTAATTATTATGTTCAATTATTCTTCCATGTAATTATTTTTGTTTATTTTGAGGGTCTAAGTTATATGTGTGTGAACCATATAGAAAAATATATATTTAGAAGTTCATTTGAATAAAAATAAGATGGTTTAATTCCATAAAACATTTTAAAATTTCCTCTTATTTCTTAATATTGGAGACCACATTTTTTCAAAAACAATTTTATTCTTAGAGAGTAATCATAAATCTTAATATATGATACTACATGAGGGAAAATAATTTGTAAAATAATATCTTTATTGTAATTTTAATTCATCCTTTATGAAATGAATTATAATTCAAATAATATATTTAATTTACTATTTGTGGAAGAGAAATTATATTAGTTTGGGTGAAATTTTTATGACGTTACTTTAAAAAAAGTTCTATATCTATTTTAGGATATAATATTTTATGTTAACTAAAAGTGGTCTAATTATAAATTCATTCAATCATCATCATTTGGACTAAAAAAACTATTTCTATTAGCATTTTCTATGAAAATGTGAAATTTTAATGGTTAATTTCACAATGTTATTTTATTTTTGTACATTGTTTCTAAAAATAATTGAATTCTTTGTATAAATGGAACATTAATTTAAATATTATTTTTTAAAATTTTTATCTGGTTTATTATTCTGTTAAAATTTTAAATGTTCAATGTTATTATTCTTAAAAACTACTTTTTAATAAAATATTTTCATACTCTATTAAAGTATGGTAATTCAATAATGATTCATATCTAAAATTTATTAATATTTTGAATTCGTGTTTTTTTTTGTATTTTTCACAACGTATTTATAATTTGTGGTTGGTTATCTAAATGTATGGGTTATTTAAAATCACATAAGGTTCATTTTATCCATTTGATACAGTTTATATTTCTTATGGGGATATAATATTTGGTTATATATCGAGGAGAAATATATTTCATATGGGTCAATTGTTGGTAATGTTCATGTAGAGGAAGCCCCAAAAAATGGATTTAAAAACAAATCCACCAAATATCGACATGAGTATGTCACCACTGATGAATCTATTCCTAGTTACATAATGATGATCTCTATTTGAATAATTTAAGAACAAAAATAAACTGAATAAATACATCTTTAAATCCAAATAGGTGTTGGAAATCTTATCCTCTTTAGTGATCTTTTCCTGAAGGATTTTCAAATTAATCTCTCTAGATCGTCCATACGTGATTTAAAAGATTGAGGGAATGTCTATAGATAGAATCCAGTTGTTAGTACCGAGTTCCATTGATGCCTTCGACAAAACAAAGATCACCAGTATGAGATTCTATTGATCTGGGAGGAGGTACTATCATCATGCACCTAGAACTATAGTTTCTCTCTACGAATTAGCGGATAGAATAAAATTGAGAGGATCTCACCATTGAGTAGTGAATTCTACATTTCATGATCTCTCTGTCCTCTAGTTAATGTGAGCCATCACATATCTAAAATAAACTTCCTTTACCATAATATATATACCTCACTAAATAAAAAATATATTATAACTATGGCACATAATCGTCTAAATATTTTATATTTTTATATTTTTATCATTTTATTGTAATATATTAAAAATATTACATGATAAAACCTAAGCCCTAAACTCGACTCATTCTTCTTGTAAATATTAAATAAACCATGAATATTTGAAACTAATATTGGTTCAAATAATATATTTCATAATAAAAAAATTCAATACTAATTATTCTTAACATGAATGCTATGAATATATTTATACCATTTTGATGAAACATTTCTGAAAAAAACACAGACCCTAGTGGTGGGTCCCACCATGTCAAAAACTCATATTCACCATAATATGGTAGACTATGGAATATTCTATTATGTGTGACCCCCTAGTCCCTTTTTTTATAGTAGTGAATTCATTCTAATGCCAAGAGTGGAGTCTAAAAAACCATCAGGGCTCTTAATGATATAATTATATTAATATAAATGACAACCAACCTTTGACCAAACACTCTATAATATTACCTATTTGTCTTTAAATGTATCATAAATCAGGGTGCACTCCCATGTCATATTCCACTTCATAATTTATTATTTGATGATCTAACTGGATGGATTTACCTTAGACTACCCTGGAGAAGGATTTATCAAGGTACTACCATCCTAATCAACCAGGCCTGAATATATTACTTCAATGTCATGGACAAGGAAAAGTCTTTCTTGACCATATGACCAATGTGATACCACCAATAATACCCCCGAAACAAGCTACCTCACCATGATTTAATTATCATGGATTTTTTATTTCATCAATGTATATGGTTAAACTAAACACAGTGATAATGATATCAATTGTGGAGACCAATACCCATGTACGTATATAGGAACAACCAATGACACCCATTACATGATTTGTTCCTTTTTTAGAGCATTTCCTCTATATTTCACCACTATAGATCACTATGTGAAAACATCATAGGAATAATTATCAAAAACTATGATCCCCCAACACCTAATTGTTAGACGTATAATGTATCTAGTCTGTATGATGTATCTAAACCATATGACATATATTTAAAATTAATTCCATAGTATCTCGAGGTTCTCATTATATCCTAGGTTCTGCTTATCCTTTTGATATAAAAATTAATCTATGGACATTACCATTTAATTGTGTATTCATAAATGGCTAAATTAAATGGTATGTTTACATCATGCATATCTAACAGTACACATGATATGGTAATCAAAATTACAATATAGATGGGTTGAGGGAACCTACTTTTACAACCCTCCCACTTATACAAAAGGAAATTTTCTAACTAACCTTGTTAGATCTCACATTATCTAGATCATTTTTCTGCTATTTTATGACTTTAATTGATGGATTTTCCATGCATCTACCACATGGACAATCTGAAATATTTTATCTCATGTTCTTGAGTAAAAATTCTCAAAAGAATGAAACCTTGAGTATATCTATATTTTTCATTATCAAAACATTACATATTAGATATTAATAATATCATAAGTTACATTATATGAATACTATACTTTCTAGGCTTGATTCCCCAAAATGGAACAAATTATTTCATTTAACTACTACTTAGATTCCTCAAAAGATTTTACAAACTCAATATATGTAGGTATGGATAGCAATGTATTTTATGATATTTTCATTATTAACCCCATATCGTGGAAATGGTACTAGAAAAAATCGATCTAAGGAATAATAGGTTATGTTCACTCAAAACTAGTATCATTTCCTTTCCACTTACCATACCCATATCTATTGAATGTGGCCCATTATAATGAGATAGTTCTGACTACCTCAATTGTGGTTATCCAGGATATAAGTGATTTTTACAAACCTAATGTATATCATGGAAATATCAATTATTGTACATATCGCAGAATATGTGTTTGATCCATCGATAAAGTGTATGTAATTCAACTCACCATGTTAATCTCCTCCTATGCCCCAGAAAAGTCATCATAGGGAGATTTATTCGGCGTTACACTGGTAACAATCCACATCCGAATTATTCCAACCTGTATTTTTCAATACCATGTCACTATATGTACGATTAACTAGTTCAAGTAAATCGGAAGATCAAACTCAGTATATCCTATCTTTTAGAAACTCAGTTTCTACATTAAGTCAATCTCTAAAGAGTTACTTTTTCATCTCAGCATTAATGAACACATAATAAAAATAGACTTCTTTGGTATTTTATTGAAAATATTATACTTCAAGAATAGTGGATCTCCCACTAACACATGGTAGACACATGGAAGTGATTCATTCTGAATTTACATTCTATGATATTATTACTTACAATAATATTGAACTAGATTACAGTAACATGAAACACTTATAGGCATTCTGTGATGTCACCTTCTTTATCTGGAAGCCTCATATAAAAACACCTTCCATGAAAGGTGGTTGTCACATAAAATGTGAAATAAAATGATCATTGATAAATTATCTATAATAAGGAAAATTCTAATAGATTTCAGCATAATTGTTTGGAATAAGAAATTGAGCCTCAATAGTACTATGCTTGTACCATATCTATATCATCTCATTTGAATACCGACCACAATATTCAAAATAATATGCCCCTTTAACTATAATATATAGAATCCATTATTGCGTTTTAAATAGTATTGTCAATCTTAGATGATTTCCAAATATTGACTACTTGTATGAACTATTGTTAGCAATGAATAATGGATCACAGGTCATGGTGAATACAAATACATTACCATAGTTTTAGCCTTCCCACACAATATGTTTTTGTGAATCATTCCTATTTAACACCACTTGTGGAACTCATTCCTATTTCCAACATTTGTGTTTCATTAGAATTGACTAAAACAATGTAAATATTTCTCCAAAAATCTCATGTCGATATTTTAACCCTTTCATAGAACTGTAGTCTAGCTCTTTACTATAACATTTTTATCATATACATTTCTTTAATAATTGAAAAAATTAGTATAATTACAGTAGATTCAAAATGTTTTTGTACTTCATGAAAAACTCTTTGAATATAAACACAAGTCTTATAACATAATGTATTTTCATCATACTATGACTAATATGTTTTCCATTTTTCATTATAGTTGGCCATTAGTAATGGGATATCCATCTTATTTTCAACTCAAGTATTGAAAAATTATTGAATTTTCTACAAATTTCATCATTAATAATAATACCATCATGACTCTAATGTATAAAAATTCAGTTTGGGAATATATCCATGATAAATTAGATCAATGTTAAAATTTAATAAATTATTACATATCCACCTTTTTAACATCATCTCCATGATATAGATAAGGTAATGTGAGGATAATAATTCCTCCATGCAACATTATATTGATCGACAAGTTCTTGGTCAAGATATTCTTCGACATGTCAACCAGAGGAAACTCATACATTCTAACCTTGAATATACCATAAATAACATTCACATTCCTCATTTATCACCAAGGGGAATATAATAAATAATATTTACCCCTAGATTACCCTTATAATAATTCATGCTCTCCTATAGAACAATTTCTAAAATAGTTATCGCTTGCCATTATTTCTAAAGGTTCATTTTTTCAAAATGATGTATATACATAGATATAACCTAAGGTGTTTAACATGGATAAAACTAAAAACCATACAGGGTATATCCCGGACATCTATATTTAGTTTTTTCTTGAAAAATATTTATCTTTCCACAACTTGATATATGAGTCTTTGATATATATTCATCACTAATTTCCTATGATTCATCTATCACTAAACTATTACTTGATTCTTAAACACCACATTGAACATTCATTCCTAATATTATAATAATGTCTCCTAATGAACAAAGGTAACTTGAGATTAATGTTTTGGATATAATAAATAATAGTTTGACTTTAATCATTCATATAGTAATTTTAAGTTTGGTACTTATCACTACTGACTATGGTACCACACTTTCTCATCTTCTTAGAGAACACATAGTACATTTTGTAATGTTTCTATATACACTTGATTACTATATTGAAATAAATATATGTTATTTTTATATTTCATTTATTATGCAATAATTATGACCAAAACATTAATTGATGAATATTGTAACGTCTCTATCTGACTTACCACAAAAATGGTAGCCAGACCGGTCATCACATAACCACTACGATATCTCCCAATACACCGGAGGTTGGTGAATAAAAATAAGGGTGTATAGTTACTTCAGTGGAGAGATTATACCCTCACTATCAGAGTGCACAACGATAACTAGGTAGAAATACTTAGATGAGAGTATAAGATGATATTAACAATTTTAGAAATTGGACAAATCCCGTTTATATAATGAATTGAATGCATGTAATGGTGATAAATATCTGAAAGAAGTAAATAGTAAAAAATCGTTTTCAACACAGTAGAAAAATAAAGAAAAGACATGAAATCCAGATGGGGGATCTCCATGAGAATACTAAGCACCTGCTCAGTACTTTGTTCCTAACTCCATGGTATAATAAAATCTGTACAATCATATTTCCATAGTCCTAAAACCCAAAAGAGTCTACTCAGGTACCCTGGGTGCCCAAGTAGGGTGTGAGATAACATCTTATTATTCTAGAACCCATGATGTAAACATTAATTAAATTTTTGCAATATTTTAATTATGTTGTGTACATGTAAATTGGTAAGCAGTAAATGCATGTATGAAATACCCATGGCATGTAGAATGCAAAACCAGTCATACCAAAATAGTCCCCCAAGGATCACTTCACAAAATATTCCAACTCTTATAACTAGGTAACTTCAAAAATGCAAAAATAAACATGATGACCTTGTCGTTCATACAAGGATATTAAGCCAACATGACCATTTTGTACACCCCATGTTTCATATCATCCACCACCTTGTTGTACAACCATAAGAGTTAGAGCATCCATGACTGAGTTATATAATCAAATGTCACAATGTTCCATGGAGATGCTATATAGTGAAATGATATCAAAACCCCGTGACATTTACGTATATTTTTGTTTTTTATATATCTTAGAGTCGTGTTTTATGTCAATGAATCATAGCACTAAGGGCTGGATCCATGATATCGAAGACCAACTCATCCTCGTCAAGTCATAAGGGAATCCTAATGGAAACTCAGTAAAGGTACTAGTTGGAGTTATAGGTGCATGTGTACCAACATGTCCTATGTGATTCTATGAAATTATTATCCAAGGGGTAACATGTCCTAAAAAATCCCATGGAATCAAGACCCAAGGGGAATACTCAACCAAAGGAATCTGCTACCACGTTCATGATCCATGGAGATCCATCAATGGCATTTATACCATCATTAAACCATTTATATCATTTATAATACATCACAATATTTGTCTACCCACTCACATATAAACATTCACATGAAATAAAACAATGAGTAAACCAACTCATTAATCACATTCCAAGGCCAAACACATATCATGAGTATACCAACTCATGTATTCCAATTCATAATTCAAAACAGATATAGTCAACCAATGATCATACCCTCTCATATTGAAAATTCACATTGAAATCCATTATATAAGTTTACCAACCAGTCTATCAATTTCCCAGTCAAGGCACATAATGAGTATACCCACTCATTATCTGTAATTTTCGTAAAAATACATTTAACTCCTATAGTGAGTATACCCACTCACATTCCAATTGTTGATTTATTAACCATTTTAAACAACTCAAACCAACAAAATTTGTATTCCCTCTTATTTAACCAATTACCCTAAACCATATCGCATGGGTTTACCCACTAATAATTACCACTCACATTCATTCCTATCACATGGGTATACCCACCCATTTATTACTATTCAATTTTAGTCATTTCACATGGGTTTACCCACCCATTAATCTGATTATAGTTTTATAGAAATTTTTATCCCAAAATAATCAGCTTGCAAGGGAGTAAATACATCTCCTAATGATTAAAACCATACCACTTTAATTTAATCAAGATTCCTCTAACTAGGGAAGCATTGGAAAATCACAAATCATAAATTCATACAAACATTAACAACTAATCACTAAATTATGGCTTGAAGTTAGTTATCCTCCATTGGTGTAATTTTATTATAATATCAAGAATATTTTTCTCAAAAAATAATTTATATTCAGTAAGATGTTTAGTCCAAAAAATCAATTCAACTAATCAAGAAGAATTAAGTAGTTAACTAATGAGTTTATAAATCAAAGTCAATGTTAGGGACCCTACATCAAAGGGATCAAGAAAAAACATTGGTACTTATCACTTTTTAACTCAAATTCATTGCTCACTCATGTGTTCATACCTCCATAAATTTATATTACCTTAACCCATCAAATGTATTCCCCATTCCAGGAGGGAATACACACTTTGATTATATACACATTTATATATTTACATACTTTTTTATATTGTTGAAAATATTCCAAGGGAACTGAAACTCACTTCACAAGATTCTCGGGGCCCATAAACACCTCGAGGATGTAAAATAGAAGCTGAGAAAACCAACAATGCATATAAAACCATTCTTTATATGGCACTGTCGAACCAAAACAAACCAAACTTCCTTACCTTTGGAAGTGGTTTCTAGAACACGCACCCACAACACCCGAGAAATGCATTGAATAACCTATAACCATAAGAAACAAGGAAAAAATGGGTTAACCCATACCTAGGGTTCAACCGAACACCATAGGGTGAGAAAGATGCCAAAATAGGCTAATAAAATGAGAGGAGAAGGATCTTGATGTCTCACCTCAAAGGATTTTATTAGAACTCCAAAGAGATCCGAATAAAAAATGTATATCTGTTGAGGTGTAGAGGAGGGGAGGTTAGACAATGAAGGGGAGCACATTGGGTTAGTCAAGTGGGTCTAAAAGGAGAGTGGAGGAGAGTAATGTTATGTTTTTATTTTTATTTTATTTTATTTTAAAACAAATTCTTAAAATAAACCCATATACAATATTTTACCCACACAGTTTTCCAAACCGTTCACCAACCTTGTGGTGTACAATGAGATTCTACTACCTCCTAAAGACCACCATGCGGTCTCAGCAAATAGTTTGAAAAATAGTGTGTATCCCATGAATACAATCAATACCACCTCCCCCCCCCCCCAAACAAGGGTTCATGGTTATCTGTAGTGGGCCACATGGTTTCAGATAAACCATGCACCCTCTATCGCTTTTCAAAACTTAGCTTTTACAGGTCCGACGCTCCCAAAACTCTACGATCTGCTCATGGAAAAATGATGGTCCTACTCCCAATAAAAAAACATTTTAAGAGTTTCTAACTCATAGAATTACATTCCAACTTTCTTCATTAAAAATGACTCATCCAGAAATCACCAAAAATTCAAAAACCCTCTAAAAACCACATGGTCCAAAACCTACGATCTCACAATCTACCCACCATAGAACTTACTGTCCCCAAGAATTTGTTAGGAAATATGAAAACATAACACGACCAATATAGGTCGTGATGTCTCGTTTTAATAGTTGTGTTTCATTTTCATACACAAAACACACCCTTAAAAGATTCCCATTTATACGAAGCTTAAGCCTTTATAACCCACACGGAAGCTCATATTCAAACCCAAACATCAATTTCAAACATAACCGAGCACATGTAACTGGTGAAACGATCACTTCATCATCTCTCTAACCATCCGTACATTAGTGATTTCCACTAAGGTTATAAGAATTTAACAGTCAATTCCAACCATGACTCTTCTTCCATTAGAATTTTCTAAAAGGATTATGTCTTACGCATTGTAGAGACACTTATCAAATGATATATTCAACTAGGAAAACCCAATTAAATATGATTCCAGAATATATTACTCATATAATGAAATGGTAAAAACATAAACTAAAAAAAAATGGATTCAAATGCATTCCTAAAAATACATTGTTGACTAAAAACCAAAATCTCCCCCAATTAGGACATGTTCTCTATAAAACGGTTTCATCACGAACCATTGTCAACAAGAATGTAGAGAAACAATCCATTCCATGAACTCCTACCATTATCGATGATTCCCGACTTAGACATCTCAAAAATCACAAATAGAGTCAAAATTCCTTTTTCCCCAAGGCATTCATCAATTAACATAAGCACAAACAACGAAGTCCTTACCTGACCTTCTGTGACATTCCTATATTAATCCATCTCTAGGATATTTTGAAACAGTCACACAGCAGCATGAATAAAGTCATAAATAAAATCCAGAACATTGGAATTCATTACACTTTTAAAACAGACCACCGAGCCCGACTACATGTACTAGGTAACTCCCAATGAACCACACATCTCATGTACAACCCAAATAACAACCATTTATCAAGCACAAGAGTTTTCCAAACATTAGTGTGGAATAATAAGGACACAATATTAGTTCCTCTCGGATGATTTAATGATAGGGGACATGAACATCTCTTCTAGAAGAGTTCTCTAAGAGTAAGCCGCATGCCACCAAAATGTTCTGTGGAACCACTATTGGTTGACTCGAGAAAAATATCGACTTCACCTCCCGACACAGTAACAAACAAACCCCAGTGCTTATACCACCTGAGGAATTTGAATTCCATCAAAACATAACATTGAAACTCATCCAAGAATAAAGAAATTTCAAAAGGGTTTTTCATACTTCCAACCTCATCAAAGCTATGATTTCATAAATGCATCGACACGTACACTAAAACCAATGTAAACTCCCCACCTTATGAGTGTCCATGTCATCGAATGGAATGATCATCCGCTCACCAGAACACTAGCTTAGAAACTCCATAAATGAACATGTGATGTTCCATGAACCATGATCACTACATCAAAATACTGACATGAAATATGAAATCAAATGGCTTTATTTATCATTTAAAACTTGATCCGTACCGTATATGTCAACACATACTACCCCGAGTTCAGAAAAGAAAATGAAACATCATGTGTACTCTGTAAAGGTTATCCACCCTATGTAATCAAGAATCGGATGGGTCATCTAGAAAGTATATCAAATTCACATCATCTCAAACTACCAAAACTCAGATTATGACATATCATTTCTTCCATCATAGAATAAAATAATTTTTTACACAATTGATTAAAGAGATGAACATGACTGAGGCATGTCTATCCTAATGAACAAGGAATTCTATGATTCTCATTTCCAAATCAAAGGTCATGATACAATAACCACCCATATGATTAAGGGTGTCCTCTTAAAAACCAAATGGCCTATTAATGAAACGACACTTGAATGACACCAAACATCAAAAAGTTCGTAGTGGAAATAATGGGATCCCAATATCTAAGGGTGATACCTACCACGTGATGGCCCATTATGAAGCATTCATGTTGACCCAAGTACTAGGTCACACAAAATAGATTAAATAGGCTCATAATTCCGTTTTTCAATTAAGTCACTGCTAAATGAAACTACCTATGAATAAATTCTCACGTCTCCATTCCAAGGAATACATAGAGAAACTTTTAAAACAACACTTTCATGAGGGTTCAGACAAAGAAACCAACATGAGGTTCAAACTTAAATGCATTTCATTAATTCATTTCAACCTTTTAAACATTTGATATTGACTTTAAAAAACCTCAAGTACCATTTAATAACAAGATTAATAGTTTAATAAACACCCAATGGGAAAAATCAGAATTTCATATCAAACATTATCTTTAAACATTTATCATTTATTGGAATTCAATAAAAAACATGAAATTTCTCATATAAATTCCTTTTAACTGAAAAGAAAACCTTTGAGGGTACCATTAATCCAACTCAGGTTCTTCAAAATGCTTTCCCATAAAAGTTCATTACGTAAAAATGTGCCCCAACTGACCTACCTGGGTCTAGTGTTGCATTTTAAAGATTAACCAAACCATTTATAATAAAAAATAAATATCCCATTACACTCATTGTCATTTCATAATATAACAAACTAATATATTTAATGGTCCAGGGAAATGAGTGGCCATCTTCCAATTCTTAAAGTGCCCATACCATTTACTGGTGGAAATTTTATCCCATTTATTCAAAATCAATTCCATTTGACACTTTACCTTTAATAGAACGTATTTAATGGTTTGAATACATGGGTTACCCTTTTCCCAACAATTAGGCACCCATACACCTTACAACTGAAACTGGATCCCATCATAAACACAAAAAATAAACTTATGCTTAAGAAACGATTTACACATCAAAATATCACTAGCATGTTATCATAATACATAACACGGATGCATTCCATAACACATAAGACTGTAATATAAGAAAAACACGGAAAAAGTCAAGAAAATATGGCATATAGTCATTTAAACATGTTATACATGAAATCTTGATAAGGAAAATCCATGTAAATACATTACACCCAAGGCGCACAACCAGAATTAGTAGGCATCCTACTAATGAAACTGTATATCATGTCATATGAATGAAAAGAGAATTTATAAGTACCTAATATGAAGATTGTTAATATCCATCCTTAAAATACCAGCAGAAGGTAAAATTTTCTAAATTTTCAAAATAAATAGTCAGGGGGAAAATACACCAGTCTCCTAAGGTGAAATCATATCAACTGTAACATTAAAATGTATAAACACAAATTCTCAGTCATGGCCAGTTGGTCATTTCCCATGCATGGTGTGATCAATCCTAAGAAAAAAAATCTACAAAGTGCCTACACATTCGTCGTCTCATTCAAATTATCCCAAAATAGTTAGATAAAGGAATAAAAACCTTTGATACCACTTTGAAACATCCCATCCTAACTTTCCACTAAACAGGATGTCGGACTGGTCACAACATAACCCCATGAATGAGTCCTCGTATGCCAGAGGCTTATGATTAGTAACGAGGGTGTAATGGTAGTTCAGTGGGGATATTATACCCTCATTCTTGGTGTGGAAAGTGGTAACCATGATGTAAAAATTAGATTACAACGAAAACATATATTATAAATTTTTTTTAAAATAATGTCCAAATCCAATTTATACATTAAATGAATTTATTTCATGGTGATACATATCTAAATGAAATAAATAGTATAAAATTCTTTTAAATAAAATAAAAAATATAATGAAAATACACCAATTACCCATTGGTGATCAACACGACCATCCTAATCTCCTCCTCCATCATTTTCTCCTAACTCCTAGGAACATGAAAAACAAAACAATCAAATTTACATAGACCTACAAACAGGAACAGTCAACTCAGGTACTAAGGGTTCCTATGTTGGGTGTGAGATTACATCTCAATTGGACATCAACCATGGTGTCAAGCCCAATCCAATTTGTGAAATATGTAAATAAAGCATTATGCAGGTAAATAGTTTATCAATAAATGGATGTACCAAATTCCCATTCCATGTAGTATAGTAAAAAAGTGATACCAAAACATTCCCTTAAGGCTCCATACAAAAAATATTCCCAATCCTCTAAAAAATAATCAACAGATAATGAACAAATAAGAAATGTGGCCTTTCCTTTAATCCAAAAAAATCAAACCACCATGAGCTTACAATACACCCCATGTTTCATATCATACAGAATATTGTCATATAACTACAAGAGTCAATTAATCCATGCCTGAGCCATATAATCACATGTCATAATTATCCACGACCATGTGGTATTGTGAAACCATATCAAAATATCAAAGCCTTGTCGTATATTAAAGTGTAGAGTATACATCATGTACATGATTTATATTAATTATTTAGACCAAAAAGGAATGGATCAAAGGTATTTATGACCAAATAATACTTATCAGGTTCCAATGGTATCCATATGGAAACTCAGTAAATGAAGTTATTCGATTACTAGGCGCATGTGTACCAAAATGTCCTACTTGAGTCCAAACATGCCTGATCCAAGGGTAGGAAGTCCCAATGAATCCCACAAAATCAAGACCCAAGGGGCATACTCAAACAACGACATCCACTACTGGATTCAATATCCAAGGATTTCCATCAATGGAATATATACAATCATTCAACCATTCATATCATTTATCATTCACCACCATATGAGTCTACCCACTCATATGTAAACATTCACATTAAAAAAGAAAATGAGTATACCCACTCATTAATCACATTCCAAAGCCAAAAAATCTGTTGTGTATTCCCACTCATGAATTCCAATTCATAATTTAAAACATCTCAAGTCAAACTAGGTGCATTCCCACTAATGTTGAAATTTCAATTTGAAACCCATTCTTCAATTTAACCCACTCTTCTATCAATTTCCCATGCAAGGAACATAATTATTATAGCCAATCATTATCCATAATGTGTATATAAATACATTCAATTCATACAGCGGGTATACCAACTCAGATTCCAATTGTTTTTTAATTAATCCTTTTAAAAAATCAAATGTACCAAATGAGTATTCCCTCTAATTTTTCCAATTACCCTCAACCATGTCACATGGGTTTACCCACCCATCTATTACCACTCACTTTTATTCCTATCACATTGTTATACCTACCTATTTTTTCCATTCACATTTATTAATTTTAAATGATTTCACCCACCCATTAATCCTATTCTAGTTAAATATAATTATTTATCCCAAAAAAGTTAGCATGAAATGGAGTAAAGAAATATCCTAATTAATAAAACCATGAATAATTAATATAATAAAAATTATTATAACTATGAGTGTTAAGGAAAACCACAATTCATAAAACCAATCATGAATTAACCCATAATCACTACATTTTGGGATAAAGGCAGTGCACCTCTTTTGGAGATGTTTATTATAAAATCATGGCCCTCTTTATCAAAAAATCATTTATATTCATTGAGAAATTCAGTCTAGAATCTCTATTCAACCAATCAAGAATAATTATATAATCAACTATTTCATTCTCAAATCAAAGGCATTGTTAGGGAGCCTACCTTAAAAGGAACTAGCCAAAGCTTCGACATATGGGCTTTTTTACTTAAATTCATCGTTCACTTGCATGAACATATATATATATATATATATATATATATATATTTCCTTAACCCAATCCACTCATTCCCAATGCCATGATGGAATAATCACATGGAGGACAAACATATATATATATATATATATATATATATATTTACCATTGCATATGTTTTTATATCTTCCAAGGGAATTGAAACACACTACAGAAGATACATGCGACCCATAAACATCTCATGGTCCTAAAATGGAATGTTAAAATACCAAAAATTGTTATAAAACCATACCTTGAATGGTAGTGGTGAACCGAAATAACATGAACCCCCTCACCATTGGTGTCAGTTGTCAGAACTCACACCAACAGGACCCAAGATATCCTTTGCATAATCTAGAATATGATGAAAAAAAGGAAAAACTGGGTTAAACCATACCTATGTTTTGACTAAACATTGCAGTGCGATGAAGAAGACAAAATCAGACTAGAAAAGGATATGATAATTTTCTATGGGTCTCACCTCGATGTATTGATGAAGAAATGCATAGAGATCAAACCAAAAAATAGATATCAGAGGAGGTTCTAAGGTGGTGAGGTCACACACCAAAGGGGAACCCCATGTGGTGTGTCGAGTGGGTCTAGCGAGAGAGGGGAGGAGAGTAATGTTTGTATTTTAATTTTTATTTTATCTTATTTTAAAACAAGTTCTTTAAATATATCCATTTGTATGGTTTGACCGGAACTTTTTTCCAAACCATTCGTAAACCTTGTGGTTTACATTGTGATTCGACTACCTCCTAAAGCACACCATGTGGGATAGGATCACAGTTTGTAAAATTGTGTATAACCAATGCGTACCATCATTTCCCCCCATTAAATAAGGCCACACAGTGACCACTTGTGTCCCTCACATCTACATTTAATTTCAACCCATCAATCTCATAATAACTCCTTAGTAGTAAGAGAACCCCTAATATATGGGTGACTAAGAACCCTAATCAACTATGTTTGATTAAAATTGTTTGGTGGAAGAAAATCACGACTTAATATTTTTGTCAGATTTTATTATTTTCAAATGATGAAATAAATAATTTTCTATCTGAAAAGAATGTACGATGTGACAAAACTCACAACTGAAGATGAAATAAAGATAAAAATATTCACCATGTCACATGTTCATTTTATCTATTCATGCTTATTTATTATTCAATGTAATCATTTGTAATCTTCACAAACATAAAATAATATTCCATTCATAAATAAAATAATGATGTAGTCATGAGACTATAAAAATGGTTGATCCATTGAGTAAATAATAGATCAACCAAGACCCAAGGGGTGCCTCCTTGAGCCACATCGCATGCGAATCGAGATGTAGTGATCACCCATCCAATGCGTCATACTACCATTCGATGTGTCACTATAGATCAGCACAAAGTATTTCAATTACCTTCTTTATAATTATACTAAAATACTCAGACATAGGTAAGGGAGTCTTAAGACTACAAAATACAACTGAAAATTGAAAACGTAGGTCACTATACATAAAATGAAAAATATGAGTAAGAGATCATCATTTTTTAACTATTTTTTAAAAACCATGCATTGCAATTATTTAATAATTATATTTATATACACCATATATGCATTGGTCAGTCCATGACTCAAGATCAATCAATACACATTAGTCTCACATATTAATAATAATTACAAAAAATTTCATTAAAATATTGTCCCCATGGTATTTTATTTAATAAAAAATTCAATTTTATTTTTTTTCATAAATTTCATCATTAATCACATTAACTACTATAAATTCAATGCTAAAAATAAATATAATTAATTAATATAATTTATCCAAAAAATATAAGTAACTTTTAACAAAAATTATTACATTATGTGTTTAATCCAAAATCTAATATTGAATTAACTTAATTTAAAACCAAAAGTAATGTAATTAAACAAATTAGTTTTTATTATTTAAAAATTTGCCCAAAACATGAAAACACTGAATAGATAATGTTCCAGTCATGCCGAACCACTGCATAGCCAGTTGGACCTAGGAGGCCTGCCCAGACCTATACCTCATTGTGTAGACCTACCCCATCCTGTTTCCAAGAGAATCTATTCTGTGAAAAGCAGTACTGTGGAGTACCTCAATGAACAGTTCAATATAGGAATGGATGGAATCTTCAAGGGGTATTTTCTGGATAGGAGTAGAATGTTGAAGGGTCGGTGGGATAGTGAAGCAAGGGATCTCATCCTAAACTGGACGAATTAAGGGCACTATTATGGCAGTAGTGAGTGTGGTCATCATCCATAGGTCTAACAAGGCACCTGTTGTGGGGCAGAGAAACAGGAGACTCGACTGGAGGTTGGGTCCCATAACAATAAATATATGGAATCTGGTACAGGGATAACTGATGTTGGGATGGTGGAAACACCTTGGAGGAGGACATGGGAACCAATCTTGTGTGTAAAAAGGAGGAGGATGGGCCACATTGGTATTTTTATATGGTTAGTAGTGGTCGACGACATTATATGGGGTGTCGTTTTGTACTACTGAAAACCGCAACAGGGTGGAGGGAGTTGCCATTAAAGGCCTCGGTGGGGATACCATTGGCATTTTCAACCCAGATCTTCCTGAAGGGGTCACAACAGAAGAAGAGGGATGGATAGTGGGGTTGCGGTCTACAACAACTCATGATGGCCAATGATGATTTAGTGTGGAGCTCGCCAGTCATGGAGGGGAGGCGGTGATGGTCTCTTGGCATGGTGGAGGAGGGATGCCGGAGGGGCTCTCTAAGGGAGGTGGTTCTGGCCTGGTAGGCTCGCTCAAGGTAGGTCAGCATCCTGGTTGAGGGCTAGAGGAGATGGGTGAGATGCAGGTCAAGGAATTATTGTAATAGAACATAAGGTCTTGTGTGTTTCAATATTCCATTAGAAGATTGATTAAAAAAGTCTTTTTTTATTTATACATTAGTTGACCATTTAATCTCATGTTTCTAGTATTATTTTATGTTTATAAAAAAAATTCACAAACCAAATTTCATTGTCTATATTTTTTTTAATTAAACTTATACAAATTCTAGAAGAACATTTCACCAGTGGAATATTTTCTCGGTCAGAAAATACTATTCTGGCTGACTAATTCTCACCAAGAAATGGTGTATAACCAGAATTATTTTTTTGATGTTTTTATTAAAATAATAGCATACAATATATATATGTTCTTCATTTAAAAACCCACAAAAGTGTTTTCAATCCGATTTAAAAATTCTAAGGACCGCGGACTGGTTGTCTGGGGTAAGATTCAAATTCCATCTATTATGTTTGGACCGTAATGTCATCCTTTTCCTAGTTTAAGGAAAATTTAAATTTTCTATTGAAATAAACATTTAAAACATCTATATAATAAAAACTCCTATAACCATGTACATACCAGATTCCTCAAAAAAAGATATTTTTCTTTTCAACTCATGATCTACAGGATTACGTCCTTACTGGTGAAATGCTTCCTGGTTACCCTTTTGGGATCTCTACATGAGTAATTTATACAAAAAATAAACTAAATAAATAACACATTCGATCTGAAGTGGCCTTGGAAATATTCTCATTGCCGAAAATCTGCACTCGAATGATCCAAATTTGAATTGCACTAGATCATCCACACACACTTCAAAATCCTGTGGGAATGATGATCATTAGATTCTGGGTGTTAGAATATATTTTTGACGATTCCTTAGATGTCTAGAAGATCACCATTACTCTATTCTGTTGATCTATAAATATATACTACGATTGAGCTCCTAAAACTAGAGAATATATCAATAGGAATCAGGATATATAATAATAGATAAATTCTCTCACCATTGAGAAGTGAATAGTACCTTTAATTAGCTCTTTATTCATTATTTATAGTGAATCAATAAATATCTGAAATAAACTCTTAATACACAAATATTTATTTCTCACTAAATAAAAAATATATTATGACTAATTTACTGAATCATAAATATCATTAATATCATCATTAGTTTCTTATAATATAACAAATATATCACGTGATTAAATCCAATCCATTAACTCGACTCGTCATTCCCGTAAATTTTAAATGAACCATGAATATTTTAAATGACTATTATTTAAAATAATATATTTCATAATAACTAAATTCAATACAAATTATACTTAACATGAATATTATGAAATTATTTATTATTTTGGTGATAGTATATCCTTGGACAAAACTCCAACCCCAGTGGTGGGGCTTACCATGTCCAGACTATTATTCACTAAAATATGGAATAATTTTGAATACTCTCTTATTTGTGGCACTGTAGGACCATATATTGATTGACTTGAATCAATTCACAGACCAAGAGAGATGTCTAGAAACCCATCAAGTCCCCTAGAAATATAAGTATAGTTATATCAATGACAACCAATCTACATACACCAACCTTTTAATTTAATTTCATTGACTTTAAATATATCATTAAAAAGAAAACACACCCATGGAATATTACATTTCATTATTTATTTTTTTATTATCTAATTGGATTGAATACCTTGTACTACCTTATCCATAGATTTTTCAAGGTACTACCATCCTCATCAAACATGCTTTAGATATATTACTTAATCAACATGGAAGAAAAAAATTATATCTTGGCCATTCAAAAAATGACATGCCACTAATGATGCACCCAACACAAGCTACCTCACCATGACTTCATCATCATGGGTTTTCCCATGCATCAATGCATACAATTAAATGGAACACATTTATAATGATATCAAATAAGGAGACCAATACACATGTTAGAATATTGGAACAACCAATGACACCCAAAACATGGGGTTTTCCAATTGGCAAGTATATCCTTATGATATCACTATAAGATATCACTAAGTGAAGTCATCTAGGGAATAAGTCTCAGTGCATATGAGCCCCAAAAAGCTGATAATGTGACAATAATATGTCCAATCAGTAAGATATATCTTTACCATAGGACAAATATTTATGATAAATGTCATAGTATCTCAAGGTTCTCATTATAGATTGAGATCTGCAATAACATTTTGATATGACAATTTATCAATAGTCAATACCATTTAATAGTGGATGCATAAATTTCTTCACCAAAATTATATGTTTACATCACACATATATAACCAAACACAGGATATGGTAATTGAAATTGTTGTATATTTTTATCTAGGGACGCGCTATTACAACAACAATTTCATTGGTTTTATGAAGGATTTAAAAAATGAAAAAAAATTAGAAGTAAAAATGAAAAGTATAAGGGTCATTTTTTCACTTGAATAAAGAAATTTAGTGAAATAACATTTATAAAAGGTTCACTTTACAATTTTTTATAAGGATAATTTTTTCCCTTTCATGTAGTTAAGAAATCCTTTACTAATTGATAGTATATTGTACGAGACTCTGCAAATTGAGGATGATCATTGATGGTGGTGAATACAAGCTGAAGACACCAAGGTTATGGGTTTTTTGACTAATGATGAGTTGAGTTTTAATGTGTGTAAAATAGGTTCTACTAATATCTATATACTCAAACATGGTTCTATGAGATAATAGGTGATAATCAAAGTTTATTTCAGGTGAATCAAGGATGGTCTATTAAGCTAGGCATATCCAAACAACTAAAGAACATGGGAGTACTATTATATATGGATGTTTCGTGATATGGTGGAATAAACCTCTAAATACCAACTATTGAACAGTGGATAACATTTTTAGGAAAGTTTTGATGAAATATTAAATTATATACGATCAATAGTTTCCAAGTTTAAGGGTCTTAGTGTGGTGCATTTACACCTTTAGTGGATAAAGATCTACCTAATGATGATTATCAATAACAAAAATCCAATCATTACCATTTCAATAATGTTAATGAGAACCAGTGGTTGTATCACTCAAGATAATCCTATAGGTAGAAAAATATACCAATAATAATGATTGATTGAAATGAAAGGTTTATTTCAGTGGTCTTTAATGATATATTTATGAATTTCAATGGAAGTCAAGCTTCGTTGGATGAACAAGGATTTATGGAAAGGCCCCGAGGAATTGAGTCAATGAACTACATTTGAAAGTAATTTTTTAAGTTAAATTTTTAGAAGAATAATAATTCATGATGATTTCTGATATTTGATATGATAATCTACCCATAAGTTGTAAAATATTATTCCAAAAAGGATACTTGATTAATAGATGAAGTAGTATAAATGATGGAATTACTCATTTGATGTTTAATATAGATTATACCACCTGAATGACTAGTTCATTTCTATGATCTTCCAAGAAGGTGTGGGTTTAGTTTATAGATCACCAAGATCAACTATATTTGGGGTTATAAGTTTTAATTAAATTTTGAGGTTGAATTAATCGAGTATGATTTGTCTCTAGATGGATCGAGTATGTTTGAATTTTATATATAGGTATATACTAATTATATAATATAGAATTTGGTGTAGTTATTCTATATATATGTATATCATGAAATAAAGTGGAGTATTCAATTTTGGATCTCAATTAAGAATTTTAGTACCGATTATGAAAACAATGTTGGGTGTTGTTATTCACGATGATTCCATGATATGATCTGGATAATGGAGTATTTCTCATTCATTTAGAACTATTATTGGTGATCAGTAGTCCTTGGATGATAATAAATAAATTTTATACACATTTATTCTACTAAAATTGTTCTTATGAGATATAATTTATAAATAGTATCGAAATAGTGTTGAATTATAGTAATATGAATAAGGGGAACATTGAGTATGTCGTATTTCTAGAAATTTTTATGACTTAATTGATGGATCTAAGTTAGTATGGATAAATAATTAAATAAAGAAATATTTATACATTTTTGGAGATATATTATATTGGGTATGATGCAGTGTGATTTAGAAGGATCAATCTAGACTAGAGGCTCCATGAAAAATGGAGAATGAAGAGGGAATCTATCTTCATTGGGAAGATTCCTTAACTACATTTTTCCATCACTTTCCAAAATTATTGAGATATAATTTTCATATTATATTTATTTGAAAATGGGTTTTAACTAAAAATTTCTTGAGAAATGTGGTTGTTCTGATTAAATAAATTACATCATTTTTTATATATTTTTTGAATTTGGTTTCTCCTATCCTTCTTATTTCCCCTAATTAGTAATCATTTTTCTATATTTCATGAATTGATGATTAGTTTTCTTGATATTTAAAAAAATTATCATTAAACAGATACCAGGGGGTTATTATCCAATGTCTCCCCTACACCTCCTTTTACTCTCATATTCAAACCTCCTTTCTCCCTCCCTCTCAACACTTTTTTATCAGCTCTCTATGTTTCATCTTTTGATGATGAATTTTTCAAGATGGAGATGGGTTGTCCGGAAGAAGGGTGGGTCTTCGAATCCCTAGGCAGCACAAACCACTACTATGACCCCCCCATTCATGTACATCTCTCCAAGATGAATTTCATGTATATGATACATAGAGGTTTTGGGTTAGGTGGTTTGGAAGTTGATGATGTCCTAGTGAGGAATATGTTGTCTTTATCTTATGTTGATTGGTATTTGTTTATGGTTTATTGTGGTGAAGGTTTTTTATATTTTCCTTTGAATTATAGAAATATTTGATACTTTTTCATTGATATTTAAATATGTATTTATAGTTTCAATGTTTATCACATCTGGATATGATGGTGACTATGAGTGTTGGGTGGACATGAGGACATGATCTCTTTTGAGGTTCATGTCCAATCCATTATCCGCTGTTGTACCAGTATTCAACCATTATTTACTCAGTTGGATCTACATAGTGGTTTTTATTATGTTTTAGGATGTGAGTTATAGTGGTAAATGACGTTCCAAGAGGCATCTCTCACAGTGGATTATTCTATGTCTTTCGGTTAAGATATGATGATTCTCATTATGCCGTGATGATTCTTCATCTGGAGTGGTTTTTTTAGTGGAGACTTTGAACTACGATATGGATGGTTCAACTTTCTAATATGAATAATATATGACAATGATATTTGAAGTTGAATATAATGAACTGATGAAGATCATGTTGTTGTTGTGAGTATGACGATGACAGTTCAGATGGTAAAATAGTATTGGCATGCCTTGTTCTATGTTTCATTTCTTGAGAAACTAAAGTGATTTTATAAATAGGTCATTGACGCTATGGTTCCTGTGACAATTCCCTAGGATTTTGAATTTCTATTTTCTGCCCTTTATTTGAATTATGATGTATGTACCACTGTAAGGTGTAATTGGTATTGTGTGGTCCCCACTTTACCATAAAATTTACTGTTATGAAAATAATAAAAAATTATTTGGAGGATCAAGAACTTCACATCTCGGTAATCACGTAAATATATTATTTCAGATTATATTATAAGATTGAAATTACATATTTGAATGAAAATTTTATTTGGGTGTTAAAAATTTCAATCATTTCTCATGGATGTAACAAAATATGTAATTGCAGAACTGCATAATTTAATCTTACACCAATAAAATCTGTGGTTTAGATTTTTTTTACCCCTTTGTTGAATAATTTCAATTATAAACTGCTAAATGAATAGAGGAACAAATTTTAGAATGCAGTCAATCAAAATTTCCCCATCACATTACCAATTTTCATACTTCTTACATTAAATTTGTTACCTTCTCATTAAAACTGTTCAATTTTTAACAAATGAATGTATTCCCAATTATCTAATATAATAAATAAAAATTTCATTTCATCCAAAATTTTTTGTTCGTTAAATTATTTTTTATGATAATTTTTTCCTTTTTTAGTGTATTAATATTTTGTATATCATAGTGTTTTTGACAATGAATATAACTATACAAGGATTATGATCGTAGAAAAATAATATTCTAATTACCAGTTTCAAATAAACAATATTTCTATCATCTTATTACGAAAAATTATTTACAACCAGAACACTTTATTTTATCCTGGAAGGATTTTCATATAATATCCGAATCTTGTCCCTCAATAATGTACTTATCTTATCCACACCACTTTTATAGGACTAGTTTTGAGGAAAAATATTCATGAAAAAACACAATTAGTTTCTATTTATTCTTCCCAACACAATAATTTCAATTAATTTTGGCCTCTCTCTAGTGAACAGATGATTAATATCCTTCAGAAATAGGTATTCTTCCAAAAACAACATCTAGGAAACCAGTCCCAACAATCAATCTTATATAGCCTTACCCTTTTCTATTCTAACTTCATATTTTAAAAAACTAACTACCATAAAATATAATAATTTAATGGAAAAGAGACTCACACTTTTAAGAATTCATTGTCTGAGTTTTCCTTTAGAGCTCTGAACTAGGATCTTGTACCACTTGTATATCTGAATCATATAGTTTTGGGACATGAAAAATATAGAACCATTAATGAATAACATTATCATTAGAAGGCCTCATGAAATGAAACACTATAGATATGAGTCTAAGGAATCTAAAATCTTTTCAAACATAACCATTCATTATAAAAAATCACATTCTACAACACTTATAAGAGACACCAATAGAACAAATTATTCATTGAAATGAAGAAAAAAATAATAATTTAAAAAAACATTAATTGAAATTGTTCAAAATAAGTACCTGTCTATGGAAATAAACTATTTAATAAAATTGTAAATAATGGATTAAATTAGAAAAATTAAACTTAAATCCCATGTAAACATAAGTTTTGGATTAATTATAAAACTAGTCCGTTTTAGTATAAATGGTGACCACTAATTTATAATTATTAATATATAGTAAATAGAGTTCCCCCACCTACTAAAAAACTCCAAGTGAATCCCCGATGAACTAATTTTTTAAGGCATCCTATCTCCAAGTCATAGGAATCGACCTCCTCATAAATTCCTTCCAATGAAGATTGTTTACTTCTAGAAACTCAATAAGATAACTCCTATATTGAATTATAAAATTAAAAAAGTTACCTTTATGTATTCATAAATTAGACCATTAATTAATTTCCTTTACACCTCTATATACTTTTATAATGTTATTCATACAAGTCTCATCCAACAACATTGACAATTACTCCAACATCCATACTCACCATCACTATAATTTTTGGATTGTATTTTTTTCTATTAAAAATTATTTTTCTAAGAGAATAATCACATGGATTCTATTATTAATGTGAAATTATTTGAAATTATTTTTGTAGATTATTTAGTACATAGATGGAAATTGTCTCCTCAAATTATTACATAGAATGTAGGTTTGGACCCATACTGTATACGGAGTTATCTGCTATAACTAGTAACAATTAGTGATATTTTTTTCATTTATCTAATATCATGTATTTTATTTTTTTCTAAACTATATATATACACAAGTAAATTTTTAGATGTATTCATGTATACACTATTATATAAGTGTCTTATTGAGTCACAAATGGTTGTTCACTACTTAGTGGTTAATGCACACACCCACATGGAATCCATAATGGATATGAAACCTGTCCATTAATTAATTAACTATACATATAGGTATTCTAGTTGTTATTGGATCACGCATATTTTTTTCTCAGGTTGGAAATGTAGGCTAGATTAGTTATTATATTTAATTTCGAGCTATTAGAGGTGGTTGGTGTTTGTTTCTCCAACCATATTCCACATTTGGAATATATCTCTACCAAAGACAAGGTTATTTTTGGTATTTATAATGAGATAGGTATTTTATGCATTGAATTATATGGTTATATATTATTTTTTATATATATGATTCTTAATAAATTATTAGTTTAATTCCTTTTCTGGTTTATTTTTTGTATTCCAAATTAAAAAATTGGATATGTGAGAAATTTAGTAGATACTGACAATGAATTTCCATTAAAACATGTAGTTAAGTCATTACCTAAGTATTTTATAATGACCTATGCAACTATTTTTCACCCTATGATGATTTCAGAGTGATCCTATAGTAGTAAATCCCATGAAATATTTCTCATATGTGTATTCAAGACATAGTCATTAAAAATTGGTATTTGTGTAGTGTTGTGCGTCTGTATTAGATATTGTATTTTTTGGTGTATACTATATCTAATACCATCAATACATGAGATATAATGCATAAAATTGGAAATGAATATCTTCAAAGTAGATGAAAATTTTACCATGGGATTTATAAGTAATAAGTTGGAATGTTATGTTGAGTGAGGTATTAATTTGTTTCCCTTGTTATAATGGAATCTATGATGGGATGTTTACATTAGGATTGAGAGCGAGTCAGTATTTATTTTGTAATTGATTCATGCTATTAGATTTAAATAGGTAGGCTCACATAAAATGTTATTCTATGAAAAGTGATTGGTTGTGAATATTTTAAAAAGATAGAAACCAATATAGTTTTTTATTTACTGCCAAAATAGTTATATAATGACATATATAATTTTTTAAATATTTATATACTAATTAGTACAATTTTAATGTGAACAAACAATTTGGATAAACATGCTTCATTATTTGATAGATAGGTATCCATGTTTAGTTCTTTCTTTGTAAAAGAATGACTTTCACTTGTGTTTATATTTAGAAAACTTTACATGTCCCATGATTCCTTTTAACATTTTCACTCGTGATAATGTTCAATATTTTTTTTCATTGAGCATGAAACATATTATATTATTATATTATTATTATTTATTTATTTAACATTCCTTGTTTTTTTATATTTATTTTATATCCGTGTAACTAGTATGACTTATAGAAATTGTTTTTTTGTTTTGGAGATCTTTATTTATTTTTTTTTTATTATATTTTTGTGAATTTGATATGATAGTAGTAAGCATGGTACATTTTTCTTGTATATTGATACACATTCTATATATGTTTCCTGAAGTGGTTTTAAAAATGATGTAGTCAAATGATTTTGTCACCACTCATTGTTCTAGTCTAATTATATCACGAGTAATCTTATATGGGTTACTATAAGGAGATTATTACTTTGATCATGAAGTTTATATATATTTTTTTTAAAAACATTATATAAATTTTAGACACATATTATAAGAACTTGGATCTTCATTTCTGGTATTTTTTTCTTTTTCTGATGTTTTTGAGAAAAATAGGAGTTTCTAGAAATTTTAGGAGTACACACAGTGTACTTTTATGTAAACATCGTGTACTCAATTTCCACACATATCTGTGTCCTAGCCGTGTAACTGCCAAGCACACATCCATTTGTAGTGACCTAAAGGCCGCCTAAAGTGGTGATCGGTAAGGGCAAGTACACGCCATGTACTTCTAAAGTACACACCGTGTACTTTCATTTTTTCAGCAAATGGACTGGGGTCACATCTAATCAGCAGAAGAGACTTCTTCTTCGCCTTCTTTGAATGAGAGTGTCTATATAACACCGATCCTTCTTAGAGCCCCCTATCAAGCATCTATTTTATGATTCTACTATCATCGATTACGTTGGCATCATCATGGTATGTTCTTCATTATTCTATTTCTTTGTTTCATGATTCCTCCTCTTTCTCATGTTATCTTCTGGTGAACGTTTTAGACATTTTTTAGATCTATGGAGTTCTAATGTGATTCAAGGTTTGATATTCGTGTATAGTGATCTTACAATGATGAGGTAGGTGGTTTGTTCCTTTCTGAAGATAGTCTTTTAGTTATTTGTGAAAACGTGCCCAATACCCTTGAACGGGGTTTTGCGTATTAATGGTTTTAGCCCTTTGTATTTTACTGTTATTACTTGATTCATTGGAAAGAGGTTAATTGTTGTGAACTGGGTTATCATTTGTATGTTTTGGATGTTTTCCCCATTTTACCTGTTTTGACCGTCTGGTCTAGCTTTTCCTGATAGGCGATTTCTTTTCTTTCAATGCCTATTATTTTTCCGATGGAGTGATTTTATCTGAAATATTGTGATATGTCGTAGAATATTTAGCCATATAGTTCTTGAGGTTTACATTGGCTGCTATATATCGCTGTGCTCGATTGACTTACACAGGGTTGTGAGAACCTGGTGTAGAAGACCATAGAAAGAATTCATGTTGAAGGCTTCTCCAGAGTGTATGTCTTACTCTTACATTGCATGACCATTGGTAGAATGGATGTAATTTCTTCCTCAGAGTGTTTGTAGTTCCTCGATGCAGGCCACAATGGGAACTATATGTTGAGTTCTATGTAAGAGGGCATTTTGATTACCAATACGAGAAAATATGGGGAATTGACGGAGACTGCTTCATCCGAGAGTCTGTGATAAAGCAGAACCAGATGGGTTAGACTATGTGTATTTCCCAGAGGGCTCCTTGTGTTGTTTTGGTTAATTCCTTATTCTATATTACCTGGCATATATATTCACTAACTATTAGGCACAGATCATTGGGTGGTTTCCTACTAGGATTAGTATCACTCCATGTTTGGGTCATGCTTTTGGGCCCCAATAAATTATATTGCTGATAAGGGCAGGCACCCTTTTACTTCAGGTACTTGGTTGCTGAGGAGCTGGAGAGCATGGGACCTAGGTGAGGCTTGCATTGCAGCTATATATTTTCTATTTCCTTTTTACTTGGGTTATTCTTGTATTCCAGCATGGTAATTTTTTTCTATTTTTATAGACATATGTATCATGCATCATTTATATATCTTCTCCAGTTATTTCTAATTTTTAGACATCCATTATTTATTGTATTACAGTATTATTAATACTTCAACGTTTATATATATATTTATTTCCACTTCGTTACTCTTCCAAAGAGGGAATCATTTTCTAACTATCTCACCCAAGGCCCTTGCTATCAGTAGGCAGCCACTGGCATTTCGAGAAATGCGCTTGAGGCCATGTGACCAATCGGGTATGAGGCACCTCTGGGCGGCACCCAGAACTGGGATGTTACAAAGTGGAATCAAAGGATTCATTTCTTCTTGACTCATTGTATGAATCCTATATCTGGGGATATGATGGAATATGTACTTGGTAATAAGTTGTGCCTGAGATTAGATAACCCGTGTATAGGGAAAAGTCAATTTGCCTCGTTTATTGCAATTTATTTTGGTTTTGTAATTTTATAGTTGATTTGATTTCACAATTGGGTGATTCACATGTATTTTGTTGTTATAATTGATGTTATTATGGTTCTATTTCTACTGAAACCCAATGAGATGAGGGTATTTCATCTCAAGAATCATGTAGGCACTTGTTTAAAATCACATGTAATGGATTCTTGCCATTCCATTTAGGGTGAATTAGCAATTTCATGTTTTTTGGTAGATGTTGTGTTACATATGCATGCTGTTTTGATAGATTCCTTGATATAATACCTTCTTTTTGATAGTGTACTTGATTTTGTATGTTTTTTTCGAATGAACACCAAACATTGGTTCGTGAGGTGTTATGGTCCCTCATGGTCTAGAATTTGGTGAATCATTGCACTATTATCCTTGTTATAACATGTATATGATGCCAATCCTTTAATTGTGGTGAGTATGGGCCCTCAAAGATTGGAATTTAGGACGTTAATGATTGGTTCAATGTTTTTATGGCTTCCGGAGTAGTTTCTGAGGCTTACTATCCCGAAAAAACCATAATACATGGTATGTACTGATAAATAAATTCCATGTGTCCTTTAGTTCTGTAGGGAACGTTTTTTCTTAATTCCACATCTTGTACTATATGTACACACTTTGTAGTCTCTAATAGTGTCATTGGCTGTGTGGGCAGAGACACGGGGTTGGGAAATCTCTGGTGGAACATGTTGTGTACCATATGTACATGTCGTGTTGTGTATACCGTGTGTCCACCCATTTGACTAATGACACGTATGGATAAAACAAAGCTTATACATGTCGTGCTAAGATGAAAGGCATTGTGTAGTGCAACCCATATATCCGTACATGTAGAGAACAACACGGGTTGGTAAAATCCTTCTTCTACACGTCGTGTCTGGCCTAAACACGTTGTGTATTGTCAATCGTCTGTTCACCTATGTGACTAACAACACAGGTAGTTGAAACCTAAGAGGTACACACTGTGTCCATCTAGAACACACCGTCTAGAGTGAGTTGTGTAACCAGCTATGTGTCCAACAACACGATTCAGTGAGGATCGTCTAGTACACGCTGTGTCTGACACTAACATGACATGTAATCTTGTTCTAGGAGAATCGTGTGGCTTAGCCGTGTTAGAGAACTCGAGTAGGGGGGAGTGGATTCATGTACACGCCATGTGTTAGGACAACATATCGTGTGATTGGAGTGTTACATGACAAGTTTTGGAAGAATTACATGCCCATGTGAATGCTTAAGGGAACACACCGTGTAGTAATTAATCATGTCTTGTAACCATGTTTTGAAAAACATTAATGATTTATTTATCATGTTTACTTTTAACACTTCTTGTTTTTAGTAATTGATAATCTTGATCTATGGTGTGTCTTTGACCTTGCAGAGACATTCCACCAAGGCATCCTCCAGTTGTACGCCTGTTGGAAGGCAGTGATCAGAAACCAGACATGGCTGATTAGGGACTACCAGAAGATCCTATAGTACATCCATTCTTGTCACCATCCATCATTCTAGACATAGGATATGACGCATAGGTCTGATAGGGCTTTATAAGGTTCATTCAGACCTTATGAGGAGTACCGCATCCATACCCTTCAATGGCAGAGCTGACACATGATTTCTAGTAGAAGCATCCTCCCACCTTCCCAAGGGAAGGAGGACATCAGGTTGCAATGTCATGGTTAGAAGACATGATTTTGATCATCATGAATCTGGATATGCCTCCATAGAGGAGGGTGAATCATCCTATGTATATGCTTCGGGATTCTACCAAGAGATGGTGTGATTTGATCTCATAGGCCGGACACCAGTAAGTTATGGAATGGGATGAGTTCAAGTGTGCCTTCTACGACTACTTCAACCTGGAGACCTGGAGGTCTGATTGGGCCATAGAGTTTATGAGTCTAGAGTAGGGTACTCTTTCTATTAGGGAGTATTCTTCTCACTTCATAGATCTGCAACACTTTATCCTAATTCCATGATTTTATGAGATATTCATGGCAAGGAAGTTTGAGGATGGTCTCAGGAACAATATTTGATATTTGGTGAACATCTTCAGGTTGAATTCCATTATTACTATAGTTTACCAGGTGCTGATAACCGAGCGCAATCTCATGGATTCTACTATTTTGATCTTGGTAAGATCAACATCCAGTGTTGGTATCCCTCCTACTGATAGTAGGGAGAACCGTATGGAGTCTATGTGTGGAGATCCAATGAGGCGTGAGACATATTTTGGTAGCTAGGTTGTATGCTACCATTTTGGAAAGGTTGGGAATACCTTTCCACATTCTCCTAGACACCTGGTGGAGTGCCGATCTTGCAGTAATATGGGGAATCTTTCTTACTTCTATCAAATCTTATCACTTGTAGCTGGTGACAGGGGTTCCACTATGACTTCTCGTTCAAGAGCAGTACCAACATTTTTTCACTAGTCTGAGAACTGGAGTACTTCCAGCTATTCAGCCTGAGGTGGAGGTCATGACCGTGGTAGCCAGTCTACAGTATTTCAGTGACAACATGGTGGATCATCTCAGAGAGCTCAGTCAGGGTCACAGGGCCACGATGTCAGTCATACTTTTGAAGTGGAGAAAACCCACCAAGAGCAGGATCTCGGACCCACTACATTTAGAATTACCATTCTAGTTGCCTTAACATTATCTTATGCTCTTTTCCATACAAGGGGTTCGAATAGCTTTATATATGCTACTGTTGTGGAGAGACTTGGGCTTTGTATCTTTTCTTTTTCTGATATCTTGACGTTAGAAAATTCGTTGGGAACTAGAATGTCTAGTGTACATCAATGTAAGGAGTTCTCATTAGATATTTGTGGGTGTCACTTCTTATGGGACCTCCATGTCTTAGAGATGACAGGTTATTATTTCATTCACAGAATGTAATGGTTAGTTCCCTTCTAGGCTATTGTCGATTTCAATCATTGTTGGGTGAGTTTCACATCACCAGAAGGCATATCGTTTCTTCATAAGGGTGAATGGGATGTCCATGTGAGCAGAGAAGGACCCTAACATCAAGGGTTACAAGGAGTTAAAGCCCATATGTCTAGTCTATATCTAGGTGACCAGGGGACTTCACAGATTTACTTTACTCCATTAGTAGATCATTTCATGAATTTCTTTCTAGAGAAATTTTTAGGTTTTCCTCTGGAGTGATAGGTGGAAATTTCTATTCTTCTTGAGCTATGAGTGTAAGTGGTGTCCATTACTCCTTATAAGATGGATACACCAGAGATGTAGGTGCTCAAGAAGTAGTTGAAGGAGTTTCAGGAAAAGGGACTCATCTGACCCAGTACTTCTCTTTGAGGTTCGCCTATACTGTTTGTGAAAAAGGAGGATGGTACCCTCAGACTTTGTTTGGATTATTGGAAGTTAAACCAATTGACAGTCAAGAACCGATATCTATTTCCAAGGATTGATGATATCTTTGATCATATTTTAGGAGCTCAGGTGTTCTTGAAAATTAGCATGAGAATTGGTTACCATCAGTTGCACGTTATACCATCAGATGTACCTCTTACAGCATTCTAGAGCAGGTATGGTCTATAAAAGTATCTGGTTTTGTTGTTCTGTCTCCAGAACGCGCCTTCCGTTTTTATGGCACTAATGAACTGAGTGACCCATCCATACTTGGTTTCTTTCACGGTAGTCCTCATGGATGATATATTATTGTAATATCACCCTTTACATGACCATTCCTTCCATATTGAGATCATTTTGAGTACACTAAGAGAGCCACAGTTATATGCTAAGCTCTCAAAATGCCACTTTGGGAAGGACCAGATTCTATTCTTCAATCGTGTTATCTCAGGGACATGAGTATCAGTTGACCCAGATAATGTAAGAGCAGTAGTTTCATCTGATAATATGAATAAAGACTTTGATTTATAGAGTTTTCTTGGTATGGATGGATACTACATACATTTTATAGAAAAAAAATTCATGCTTAGAAGCACCACTGACGGGTAAGACTAAGAAGGACATGAAGTACTTATGGTCAGATTCTAGTGAGTCAGCCTTTTATGAGCTGAAAGAGAGTTTTAATTTAGTACCGATACTAGTATGGCCAGAGCCAGGAAAGAGATATACTATTTACTGTGATGAATCAGGTATCATGCTGGGAGTTGTGCTTATGCAGGAGGAAGGAGTCGTTGCGTATTGGTCTCGGTAGTTGAGGCCAAATGAGAGGAACTACCCAATGCACGATCTCTAGTTGGATGTAGTTGTCTATTATTTAGGCTGTTGGAGACATTATCTTTTGGGAGATCATTTTGTGGTTTTCACCGACCACAAAAGTCTCAAATATATGTTCACTCAGCACGATTTTAATTTGAGACAGCAAAGGTTGGTTGAGTAACTTCAGTCCTTTGACATTGAACATGCCTACACACCTGGGAAAGGAAATTTCATGGATAATGCATTGAGGAGGAGGACTCAGATACAAGAACATCATGAGGCCATTAGTGAGTGGAAAATTATGGCCTTATTTATTGAGATGGATATGGTGGTGCATGATAGATAGGAGAAAAAATTTCTTTCTTCTATGGCTTTTACCTCTACACTTCTGGATCGAGTGCGAATGAGGAAGCTATCAAGTTCTGAAGGCCTAGTATTATGAGAGAGTGTGTTATGAGAGGACCCTATTCTTAGATGTACCATAGGAGAGGATGAGATCATGGATTTTCATGGGCACATATGGGTGTCAGCAGACATACGTGAGGAGCTAGTGCGTGACTTTCATTCCCCAGTTAGGGAATTTCATCATGGTGTCACCAAGATGTATCACAATATAAACCGTCAGTGTTGGTGGCCAGGTATGAAGAGATATGTTGCTGGTTTTTTCATGAGGTGTTCCACTAGTCAGCTTGTGAAGGTGGAGAATCAATGATCCGCATGGATTTTTCTGCAATTACACCTTCCCGAGTGGAAGTGGAATGATATCTCAATGGATCTTGTGATATGTTTTCTGAGGTTTCCTTGTGGGAATGATGCAGTCTAATATGTCATTGACAGACTCACTAATGTTTCAAAATTCATTATGATCAAGGAGAACATTAGTGTTGATGAGATGTGAAGGTTGTACATCTGATAGATCATACGTTTAGATGGAGTTCCACACTCCATTGTTTTAGATAGGGATGTTCATTTTACTTCTCGGGTCTGGCAGGGATTATAGAAGACTTTGGGTACACATGCACTTCTCATTAAACCATACCATCTCCATACAGATGGCTAGTCCGAGCATACAATACAGGTGCATGAGGACATTCTTTGAGCATGCATCCTGATTTTTGGTGGTTCTTGGGATAAAGCCATGCCTCTAGTGGATTTCTCCTAAAATAATAGTATTCATGTAACTATTCAGATGGATCCTTACGAGGCTTTGTACGGTAGGCCATTCTAATAACCTTTATGTTGGAAAGTGGCTGGAGAGGAATTTATTCTAGGACCTCATCTTGTCTATGAGACTTTAGAGCAGATAGAGTTGATTCGGAAGAGGATTTCTATTGCACAGTCACATCAGATGTCTTATGATAATCGAAAGAGATGAACACTAGAATTTCAGGTTGGGGATCAGGTTTTCGTGCATGTCTCACTGAGGTTGGGAAATAAAAAGATTATGAGACAAGGTAAGAATTCACTGAGGTATGTCGGGCTGTTAGAGGTTTTGGAGAGAGTTGGGCTGGTTGCCTATCGGTTTTAGTTACTTCAATGGTACCGAGATATGCAAGATGCCTTCCATGTTTCTCAGCATTGACATTACTTCTCAGACCAATCTCATGTTTTCAAATGCGAAGTGGTTGAGCTCATGGTGGATACCTCATTTAAGGATCATCCTATCTGAATCGTTAATTGCAGTATGAATGTTCTTTGTGGCCGGTCTATTCTTCTGGTATGAGGGCTCTAGAAGCACAAGTGAGTATATGATGAGACATGGGAGAGGGAGGCCTAAGTACAATCATCATGGCAGGAGCAGTTCAATGATTCTTCTTCTAGGCCTCCTTTCTTGGGAAATTTGGGGATGAATTTTCATGGGGGGAGGGGGGTTTGTGAGAACCCAGATCTTGTTTTCGTGTATGTTTTCATTTTTCCAGTGTCTTTAAAAAAAGAGGAGTTTAAGGATATTTTAGGAGTACAAGCTATGTACTTTTCTGTACATAGTGTGTACTTAGCTGTTGCACTTAGCCGTGTGTTGGCCATGTAATGGCCGAGAACACAACCATGTGTGGTGACCTGGAGGCTACATATAGCGGGTCCTAGTAAGGTATACTAGACGTAGTGTACATTTATTTCATTAAACGTATTAGGGTCATGTCTAATCGGTAGAAGTGTCTTCATTTTCACCTTTTTCAACTGAGAGCATCTGTATGGTGTTGATACTTCCCTGAGCCCCCAATCGAGCATATTTTCTCTAATTCGGCCGTCGTCCATAGCATTGGGATCGCCACGATAAGCTATTACTTCTTCAAGAGATTCATTTCATGATTCCTCTCCTTTATCATGTTTTCTTCAGTTGAACGTTTTAGATGTTTTCATAGATCTATGGAGTTATAAGGTGATTAATCGCCTGATATTCAACATAGTGATCTCACAACACCATGGTACATGGTTTGTGACTTTTCAGTAGATAGTCTTTGAGTTATTTCTGAAAAAGTTTTCAATAACTTTGAACATGGTATTGCATGTTTATGGTTTCAGCCCTTTGTATTTTCCTACGGTTCCTAGTTTGAGGGGATAGATATTAATTTTTGAGAATTGGGTTATCTTTTCTATGATATGGATATTTTTCCCATGTTTTCTTGTTTTGACCATTTGTTCTAGCTCTTCCTGATAATACTTTTCTTTCCATTCCCTGAATTTTTAGGATGGAGTGTTTTTATATGAAATGGTGTGATATGTTGTAGACTATTTATCCAATTATTTAATGAGGTTTACTTTGTCTGTTATATATCACTATGCTCGATTGAATTACACAAGGCTATGAGAACCTGGTTTAGTAGACCATGGGGAGAATGGACGTTGAGTGCTTCTCGAGAGTGTTTGTCTTATAATTGCGTTGCGAGACCATAGGGGGAATGGATGTAAGTGCTTCGTCGAATTGCCTGTAGTTCCTTGATGCGGGCCAAAGTTGGAATTAGACGTAGAGTACTTCATCCAAGCACCTCTTAGTTACCCATATGAGACTATAGGGGGAATTGACGGAAACTGATTCCTTAGAGAGTCTGTGCTAATGCTGAACCAAGGGGTTAAACTGTGTGTACTTCCCAGAGGGTTGCTTGTGTTGTTTTGGTTGAACCAGAGGAGTTTGGCTATGAGAACTTCCCAGAGGGTTACTTTATTTTGTTTAGTTGCTTTCTTGATATATGAAACTAAATGCATTGAAACTTTAAGATTGTATACTTTTGAGTACTTCCTTGTTTACAGATTCATTTTTTCATATTTCTGGTCATAAATATTCATAGACTCTTAGGCATAAATATTTGGGTTATTGACTACTGGGATTTATCTCACACCCTATTTGGGTCACCCTTTTGGGCCAAAATAGATTATATTTCTGGAGGTTTCAATAAGGGAAAGAACCCTTCTACTTCAGGTACGTGACTACTGAGGAGCTGGAGATCATGGTACCATGTTGAGGCTTGTGATGCTGCTGGAGTTTATTTGTTTTCTTTTGTACTTGGGTTTTTTATGTATTCAAGTATAGTGATTTGTTTGGATGTTTTCCTAGACATATGAATCATGCATCATTTATAAATGTGCTCCAGTGGTTTTTTGTATTCAAACTTCCTTTTTGTACTGTTTTATGGTATTATTACTACTTTCGTTATTGTACATCTGTTTATGTCTGTTGCGTTACTCTGTAAATGATGGCTTAGTTTCCCCACTATCACACCCAAGGCCCTCGCTGCTAGTCGTCAGTTTCTAGTTTTTGTGTAAATTCACATTAGGCCATGTGACCAACCGGGTACAGGGCACCACTAGGTGGAACCCAAAATCATGACTTTACACATATTTAATTTAAATGAGTTTCAAATGGTGGTATATTTTCAAAAGGGATTATTTTTCCTTGAGATAATGTTTTTCTTAGTAATTTCATTTTCAGAAAACATAATTTATATATGAATTCTCCCTTTTGGATGTTGAAATGGAATGGGGCCTATGAGGAATGATTTTGTCCTTAATTTCCCATAAAATTGAAAATGGGTTGAAAATGTAGTGAATTATTTTTTGAAGGGAAAAGAATTGAGTTTATGAAATTTGATTCTATTTTGGATTGAAATGAAATAGAAATTTTTTATGTATTTCAATAGTAATATTATTTTATATAAAAAATTATTAGGATATAAGAAAAAGAAAATTAGGGTAGTGTGATACATTAAATAATTCATTAGAAATAATTTCTTATAAAAGTAATTTGTTTTTAGGATTATGTTTCTGTATGGTTTTGGAAATTATTAAAGGAGTATTGAAAATATTTCAATAAAAAAATATATTGGATAACGTAGAATTAAATGGCATGTAATGCATCTGAATGAAGTAGTATAATTTAATATTGGAGGGTATCATATTATTTAATTAAAATGGTTTTTGGTGTTTATAAATACACAATAATTGTGTTATATCCTGGGAAATTGGAATTTCATGGTGTTTAGTACCTTATTTTGGATTTATTATTGATTCCCCATATGCATGATGTGGTATTCATTTAGTTATTAATGAAATATATCTAAATAATAGTATGTTTTAAATTTTTATTATTTTAATCTACATTAGTATTCATATATTGAAAATTAAATGTATGTATGAGATATAATTTGAGGTATGCTTTGGGTCATGTATATGTGAAGTAATTTTTGTTAAGACTCAAAAAATGGTGGATAATATGGATTTTTAATTTCTACATCTTAGTTTAATTAAATTTGTTATATTTTATTTAGATACTTAGGGGAATTGATCCAATTGGTAATCATCTCCCACAAATTCATGGGAATGAGAATTTATACGGTGGGAATATTATAAAGGCCAATGTCCCAACTACATTTATTAAGTTATCTTTTTTATTTTTGATGGTAATTCTTGGTGGTTAGGGTATGGTGTTGTTTGTATATTCAATATCTCTTAGAGGATTCCATATATCAAGGATTCAGGTTTGATTAAAAGTTATTGTGGATCAATTAATAAGTTTGTTAGTATAATTTTGGTTACTATGTGATATTTTAGATTTCAAGTGAGGTATTGAGGTGGAAACACGTGGAGTTTTAAACTACAAGTGACACTGGGTACCTATTGGACTTCCACTAAAGAAAAAATGAATATCAAAAATTCCTTAAAGACCTATAGGTCTCATTAAGTACTTGTTTGGACAAGATTTTTTGTATTTTCGGCAAGAAGATTTTTTTATTTTGTTATTTTATCCTTTTAGACATCAGCCTATATTTGACCCAAATTTCATCTCCCAAAAATTCATTCTTCTAATGTTCATAGAGAGACCCATCTATAAATTTTTTTACTTAAATTTTATCTCTTTTCCTTCCCATTAATTATTTGATATTCCATGGGATATTTCTATACTAAACCGAAGGTAATATCCCCAATATTATTTTTCCCAACCATGGTTTTCTTGAAATTTATTTTATAATTTCTAGGGATTATAGATTGCCCATCAAATCAAATTGGAACTCAAAAAATTAAATTTAGATTCAACCTCAGTTTCTTTAAAAATGTATGTATTCGTTCTTTTCTAATCATTTGTCATCATTTTCTATTGTTTGTGATTTAGGTAATGATTATAAAAGGAATTTCTATATTTTATAATGATATTTTAGATTATTTTTTAATGTTATTTCGGTCATAGGGTTTTGATATTTCTATGTAATTGTTTGATTATATTACATTACTTAATCTTGAATTCCTTTTATCTTCCTTTTTAGTGTTTTCATGCTTTATTTCCTTTGTTTATGTTGTTTTTAATAGATTTAGGGGATAATGTGAACGATTTTTTTTTTAAATCTAACCGTTGATATTTCTAGGTTTCTTTAACTCACAAAATGACTCTCAGATTATGCCTTTAACTTTTCATAGATCATGTTTGTTAAATTATCATTAAAGATCATATTGTATTTTTATAATTATAAGTGGTGATTTTACTAAATATATTTTCATATAATAACTAAAAAATTGAAATTGGATCAATTATTATTATTAAAAAACCACCTTTCCTATTGAGTACCATGTGAACATTATTTAACATGGTGTAACATGAATATTATTAGTGAGTCTTGATCCATGTTCATGAATTTCCACTGATAAGGGTGTTGGTAAAACATTTTTATGTAAAAACACTAAACCCAAATTTAATAATGAGTTAGAAAATATACATAGAAATAATTAAGAGAAAAATTAGATCCTTATAAATTTCATGGGAAACAAATTCTTCATGAAGATGATATATAAATAATGAATCTACCATTTGACTAAACATTCATGGATTTATAGTATTTCTCTAGGGTGAACCACATTATTTTGCACATATATTATCTAATTCTAATAACCTAGTCTCACCTAAAAATGAATGATCTATAATTAAATGAACCAAACATGGCCTATGGATAATAAATTTATTCATTTGATATATGGAAGTTAGGTTTTTATGTCAGAATTAATGATTTATCTTGGAAAACCATATGGTTTTAGTAAATACCAAACCTCAAAATTTGAAAACTAATTTCATTTTTATCGTATTTTAATAATATTCATATAAATAAAATCAAAAAATTGGAAAAAATTTATCTAAGATATGTTTTCAAAATTATATATCCTATATTACATTCTTACATAATTTTTGAAATCTTTCACCAGAACATTTTATTCATCATATACACCTGTCAAATTTTAAAACATTGATACAAAACAACCTACTTGCTTCAAGATTAAATTTTAATCATTAATGTGTGGCAGGGTTTTAAAATTGGAAACATAAACATATTAAATGGAATTATAATGCCTTTCAAAAAACTATTTATCTAGTGATAGGATATGTTTTTCTCATATCACATAAAGCCTTAAAAAATTAATTCATTATTCTACAACCCTATCAATTTCATGAAAAATTTGTTAGAACTAATGTGATTAAATATATGTTTCCATAACTAGTACTTCCATAGTATTCCATGATTTTTGGTAGTGTCATAAACATGTGGTTAAATTAAAATTCATATATCATATTTTAATTACACAATTTTATTTCTATTCCCATATAATATATTATTGACTCTACCATGATTTTAAAATAGATTGGTTATTTTCATGTTTATAAACTCTGATATTTTAGAAATATTGATCCTGGATATAGTTTCATTATATTATTATATCGATATATATTTTTATTGAGTGTTTTGATTATTGATTTTACTAAGAATTATTTGTGGCTAGTTTGAATATTCCTTCTAATTACTTTTAACTCATCCAATACAACTTGTTAATAATGTAGATTATAATTATTTTTTTGTAATGAATGAATATTTTATATTGTTCTTATAAATTTATTGTCTAGGTTCACTAGATATTGACATATTGCACCTTGAAGGAACATGATTCAATATTTCCCTAACCGAGAATGATAAGGGATCATAATTAATTAAATCTCTATATAAATTTTGATATTCATTGGAATCGGTTTTGAGATTGATCTAACTATATTGGTGAAATTTATATACTCAAGATATGTCACTAGAACCTTGTAATTTTTTACCAATCTCCTTGTATGATTGGGTGTATATGTGTACATGTGAAAAATATTTAAAAGTACAAAGGTTGAATCTTATAGGGTATATCCTAGAATTACCATATTAGATTTAATGATGAAGATTAAAACTAGTAGTACTGGTATGAACTATCCTATTATAGGGAGTAAATTAATATAGATCGGGATGATTAATGAAATTAATTTCTTATTGATCAAAAGTCATATCTTTTATACTGTCATATGAAAAAGTATATTTATAAATATGTTTAAAATTGTTTACATGTATATGTATACACGGTTATGTAAAAACTGTTATGAAACATTGTTAGAAGTTTCCTATGGATTATTTTATATGGACACCCTACACGGACAGCGTGATGGACATCCATTCTCTACTTTGTTTATTTTATCGTACATAATATACAGTACTAGTGGATATATCCAATTGACTAATTTTTAACATTAAAAATCGATGTGAGATTATAACCTACATTATAGATTGATATAATGTAGTTTCATGGATTTATTTTTTAGCTCCCACTACTACAAATATGACTTATAATAGCGCTAAAAACAGAATTTAACAGCACCAAAAAGGAGTTGTTAATCTCCGCAAAGATGAAGGGGGGTCCCCTTTATCAGCGCTAAAAATAGTGCTGATAAAGGGGGACTTTTATCAGCACTAAGCAAGCGCTGATAAAGGTAGTATTTATTATCACTATTTTCATCGCTGATAAATGTATAATATATCAGCGCTAAATATAGTGCTGATAAACACTACCTTTATCAGTGCTATTTTGAGTGCTGGTAAAAACTACGTTTATCAGCGCTAAAAATAGCACTGATATATTAACCATTTATCAGCGCTTAACTAGCGTTGATAAAGGCCAAAGATCCTGTGCAAAACCAGAACCTGCACAGAACCTGCCCAACACATGCACACATAACAGCACCTGCACAGAGCATAAACAACACCTGTGCACAGCACAAACAACACTCACACACATGGTACAAAAGAAGAAAAATGATACATACATTTACATTAAATCATGAATAAAAAACAAAAAACTTCTATATACATTTAAAATAATGTTTAATTTGGTTACAATTACATTTACCAACAAACAGTAAAAAAACAATGATGTTCCATCCTTTTTTCATCCATCCGCTCTAAAAAATTATCATACATGGCGGTAGTTTCCGAACAAATCATTCGAACTGAGGAAAAAGATTTCACCTACATAATAAAACAAATATTATATTAGTAATACAATATTGAAATAAATAATGGGGTTGAAAAATGGAATTATACTAGTGAGGCACAAAACATAAAATAACCAATTAACGAAATTGGTGCATGGTTAGGGATAATCGTCTATAATAATCATATGGCCCAATGTTTAGTAGAACATGGGATATTTTATGATTCTTGGGGGAATAGATAAACCTACAGTTTGGTTCTAAGGTTATGAGGGTCTCACATTTGTGGTTAAGAGTTTTTCAAATAATGTGATAAACCTGTTTAAGGTATGAGTTTTTGGGGAAGTATCTCTATATGGTTGAATAATTGATTGTAAGCCACTCAATGAAACTATAAAATTTATATGTGTGTGTATATTGATTCCCCCATTGTTGGAAAATGATTTATTTTACCTTGATGCCTAATAATTCACCTAATTAATGAGTGGAATTACCAAAATTTCTCTATCGACCATTAAAGCAGGTTACCCTAGTATATACCTCATTCCACTCAACAAAATCATTTACATGCACTCTCCTCTTTCTCCCATCTCCAATGGGATATCTCCCTTACTTTTGAGATAAGTCAAATATTATCAGTTGCATTAAAAGAGTGGTGGAATATTGTCAACCCTATTATCCCCCTCTACACTCTTCTCTTTCTTCCCCTAACTTTGGTTTCAATTAATATGGATTTTGGTCTCCATTCCACAACATCAGGATGCTATTGGATACCAATGATGGGGATTCTAGTCTGACTATCAAATGGGTTATTCTAGACTTCTTATTTTATTGAAAACATTAATTGTTTATGTGGAACACCAATGTTATGTGTTATGTAGTGTTATTTCCAAAGTTAAAATAATATAATAATTGTGATGACATCCTTGGATAGGTATTTTCTTATAATTATTACAAGGGTACCCTAAATGAATTTATATACACATATATAGACTCTCTACATCTCATAAACTGGTCTACATGTCATAGTCTACCCACCTAGATACCTTGTATAGAAATTGTGCTCAATTTACATTATACAAATCATATATATCAACACATTCTCATGTACTTTTATTCAATGTAAATACACATATATAGACTCTCTACATCTCATAAGAAAACCCTCTTTAAAATTCACAAACACATTAAATCCATTTCAAAACACCCATCACACAACTTTCTCCTTTCTTCAAACACATTTAGAGGACTTAAGCATGAAAATAAACAAGAAATTCAACTGTATTCATTTTAAAATTAACTTTCAAGTCTATACACACCCCAAATTCCATTGATAACACATTTTTAACCACAAAATCATTTTATATAGTACACTTAGTAAGAAAATACAGCATAATAAAATCATCATATAATATAAAAGCACATAATCACCTACATAAAGCTTGGAATCTTCTAAAATCTACTGGAAAACATAAAACCAGACCACCACAATACCTTAATGAGGACTAATTAGACATTACTATTGAATATATTAATGGAAACCCATGTTTAAGTTGTGGTATTCCTTGTGTTTAACATCCCACAAGGATATAGGGTCATGATTTAATGTCATACAGAGATGTAATGGGTGGATCAAAACACTTACAAAGGTGGATCAGGTAGGTACATCTCTAGGAGGGATCACCTGGAATTTTTACCTAATAGATACCTAGATACCTTGTATTATAAGGAAATTTCATGAAAAAGATCCTTCTTTCCCCCAAGATTACCTTTTTGAAGTACCTTTTTCTCACTTAACCCTCATCATGCATGCATGTCATAAAAATTGTGTGTGCCCTTTCTAAGGAGATCCATGACTTTTCATCATCATAATGCACCTCATCTGTGCATCCCTCTAGGCTTTCATTCAGTGATTTTATAGACCATAGAATAATGTCTCATGATGTTTTTCCCTACCTGATGATTCTTCTCATAGGTACGCTAATAGCTATTACTTCTTCACATAGCTATGCTAACGTAGAACCCTCTATCAGACACTCCACCACGCCATTTAAAAATTAAAATTCTTGTGCCTTCCCTTTGTGGAGTGGGGGCTAGTGCAGGTCTTGTAAGTCCAAGGGATTAGGAGGGAGTCTCGATCGTTTTTTAGTCTGAACTGTAGAGTGTTTATCTTAATATCACCAAGATCCTCACCACAAAAAATTAAATTGTTCTATCCACATGTGCAGAAATCAGAGCAGATCATAGAGGCGATAGGCACCGGCTCCCTCCATCCCTCTCTTTCCCTTTGGGCTTTGTCACCTTGTGCACCTCATTAAGATTTTAGGTAACCCCTACACATCCTGATAAGTTGATCCCAGTGTGATGGACATATCATCCTTATATAACTAGACCCAATCCTTGGGATTACTTTGGAGAGTAAGTCCCAATATCCATTTCCCTGGGCCGCAACGCATGTGTAACCGCCACATCATCTATTGTGGCCGCACCTTTCATGAAATGATCTTCCAGTCTCCAACTACCTCATATTTCTCACAATGAGCACGAATCACATTGGCTTAGAAGGAGAAGTGATCATGAAATCCTCCCTAGTTTTAAACCATGTGTTTTAGCCATTCCACCTCATTCCAATACTACGTGGACTATAATACCTTCCTTCAAAGAAAGTTATGTAGGAGGCCTCCTTAGAGGTTCATGCCTAGAATTCCTCTGTCTCGACCAATTCACATCAGTTCACATTGTCTCACATGAAGTTAAAATACATACCCCTTTCCTTTGTGAATTATTTGGGGTTTTAATTAATTTCATATGTACAGGGTACACATGACATACCCATGAAGATTAACCCCAATTAACGGTAAAACTCATTTCTCCATTATAGGGATGTATCATTTTAATGTGACGTCATCCCTAATTTGGACACAACTCCGGGATCTAACTCCATGACACTACTAAAAAATAAGGCTATAGCCACTGTTTGAACCATGGAGACACCCTATAGCCATGGTTTTCAAATAGTTGTAGAATCCCATGTTAGGAAATACATATAGCCACGGTTTTAAACCGTGGCAATATGCCTTTTGCAATGACATTAAACCTTGTCTATATACCTATAGCCACAGTTTAATACCATGGCTATATTTCCCCCCATTCCATAAAAAAGAACCCCTAACCCCTTACCCAGCACACCCCCTACTCACTGCCCACCCCCGAGCACACCCTCTACCCCTACACACTCCCTACCCCCTGAACACCCCCTACCCCATTCCCCAGCATACCCCTGCCCACTACACTTCCCCCTACCCATTTCACACTCCACTTCCCACCCCCTACATATTTCAAAAGAACCCAGCACACCCCCTACCCCTTCCCCCTACCACTTTTCCCCCTTCCCCCTCCCCCAGAAAACCACCCATGCCCTCTCACCATGTCCCCAACACATCATAAAGAAATTACCTTGTATGGAAATTGTGCTCAATTGACATTATACACATCATATATATCAACACATTCTCATGTACTTTCATTAAATGTAAATAAACATATATAGACTCTCTACATCCTATAATAAAATCCTCTTTAAAATTCCCAAACATATTAAATCCATTTGAAGACACCCATCACACAACTTTATCATTTCGTCAAAAACATTTAGAGGACTTAAGCATGAAAATCCACAAGAAATACAACTACATTCATTTTAAAAATTACTTTCAAGTCTATATACACCCCAAATTCCTGTGATAACACATTTTTAACCTCACAAACATTTCATATAGTACACTTAGAAAGAAAAGGGAAATAAAATAGGGAAAATAAGAAAATGTGTACCCTAGTGAGGGGGTCACCATGGTTTACCATTGGTTGGGATTTAACCTCATGGAGGCTTACTACATACCCTATTTAGAATACAAGGATCAAAACCCATATATTTAAAAGAGGTATGTTGTGGGTATTACCCATAGTTAGCTTCCCTTCACACAAGGAATACTCTTGGATGGATGAGTATGGGTTTTCTAGGGCTTATCCATTTTCAGATTCTCATGTTCTTTCAAGAGTAGCAATGTGATGAATGGGACATACGTGCTAAGATGGACCATGTGAATGGCGTGATACTTGTAAATAGGCATGAGGAGCTGTCTGTAGTCATTATTTATGGTGGCCATAGGTCTCATCAGACTCACCATACCATTCATATACACCTCAAAACATCACGAGGACCAGATTCTACATGATGGTGCATCACAGGGTTGATTATTTTGATGATGTACTGGTCGTTTGAGCTTGGATTTCATCTCAACCATCCGTTACTTTACATGAATTATCCTGGGACACATATTTTATTTCCAAAAAATCCTTCAATGATACCGATTATCCCATGCATCGACCTATAAATAATTGTGCAAGTCAAACAACAACACATGTTATCAAATACAAGTTCAAACAAACAAGATACAGAAAATGGATTTTGTTGATCCTCAGTGGTTTCATCATTCACCCCATATGCATTGCACACCATCATGCCTTACTTCAATATTGATTTGTTCAAAGATCAATAATATGAATCCGAGGATAGAAAACATTGAGTAATAAATTAAGATTTCAATACATCGGAGCATTCTCAATTAACCAAAGAAGGTTGGGGGATAATCAATGATCATATATAGATAACATAAGTAGTATGAATTCCCCTTCATCCTATTTGTGTACAATCTTCCATCATGTATGTTTCCCATTCATTTCAAAACGCATGTATATCCTCTTATGAATATGTGTTTTTGTGACAGTCATGGTAGTACTGAAAAAATATAAATACAAAAAGGATTAATAAATATTTTAAATGAACTCGTAATTATTTTCAAAAATACCTCATCAGGGATGCTAGTTTGTTAATGAATTATGATTTATTTCATTAATTTACAAACATAATAACCACAGTCCTTTCCGTTTGTTTGTTTTTGACACTACAGAAACATCGCCCACAATAAGTAATTTGTTTCGATATGTGTTTAGATAGTGCAATGTTATTATATATACCCGGATACTTTTCCAGTTTTAGATCTTGTATGTGTGCTCATCCTTATGCCCGAGATTCATTCCATGCATTAGATGATATTGATGCACCACCCTATCATAACAGAATCCTCATTAAAAGATAACATAAAAAATATAACTAAATGTTTAGTTTTAAAATGTTGGATCTATTGTATTACAAAGTAACAAACGCCATCATGTGTGGTCCGTTTGTTGGATATCCATGCGTTGAATCCAGAAAATAAATCTTTGGAGTATCCAAATTGACTGCAATCAGCATCCAATTCTCCCTAAAAATAGAAAAATGAATAAGTAAATAAAGAAATGAAAATATAGTTGATATCATTTAATTGTAGAGTTTTACCCCTACATCGTTGGTATTAAAAAGAGTCTGTCGTCCATAATTTTTTTTCAAATGATTTGAGAAAGGATGACATTATTGTTGCCTCTTTATCAAAATCTATTTCGTCTTTTGAAGAGGTGGTGCGAGGACTAACGAGTCCAAATTTTTGTTCATGGAGAAATCGCTTCAATTTTTTTCATTTATACGTTTGCGACAAATATAAAATGTATTTAGTAAAAATTATCAGAGTATATAAGCTGTTGTAAAATCAAATCATGAAAACATACCATATGAATACATTTACAACTGAGGCATCTAGCCAATCATACTTGAGGGGTTCATTTACATTTTCATCACTAATGAAATCTGATGTATCATCTCCATATATATCTTTTTCTAAATCAACTATGTGAGTACTGTCGTCTTTCAACTTTGTATCCACATGAGCCTGCAATGATATTAACTGTGGATATAGAACGAGTGGGGTGAAGGTGCTCTCAGTAGATCGTTTCAATTGGTTGGTTGATCCTTGAGATAGTGTTGAGATGATATTTCATTTCACCCCACAGTCTTTTCCATTTTGTAATAAAATTCATCGGTTCAGACCTTTTTTCATTAAATATTAAAGGTCCAGCTTGAAAAATAAATTTGGAAATGAAAACCTTTTTGTCGACATGTTTTTTTAGAAGAACCGTCGGTCATGTGATGAATGTTCCAATAGCTTGTTCAACCATATGAATGTCGTCATATTCATTTGGAATAGGTAGCTCGGAACTTGGCTCATTAGCTACATTAATTGACACTCTAAGATGATCTTTTAGAAGCTGTCTATTGTGTATCATGTCGTTTTGCATATTTAACATCGTATCCCTCGCTACAAGGCGATAGGTGGGAGTTGATAAATATAAATCACATTCATTTTCACCCTTCGGAATATTAGTACAGGAAAGGTATCTGTGTCTATGTAAATCACATTTCATAGAAACAATTATTAAAACATTGATTACCTCATCTAAGTCAGGTTTTTTAGGTGAATGGCGTGCCTCAAAGTTGGTGGGGGTGGGGAAAAATCGTCACACATAGGTTGTTGTTGAGTTGTTTCTTCTCATTGCCTCTACACCATAAATTTTGATATCAACTCTCTCTGGTATTGTAATTCTTCTTGAAAAATATATAATTGTTCTTGTAGCTTTTCCATTTTTTCATTTCGATCCTCTACTTGTTTTTGTTTTTGAAAATATGTTCGGGGTGTCACCGAAAAACCTGCACCTCTGTCACGACGATATTTTTCTAGCTACTTCAAGGCCGCTAAAAGTATGTCTGCATCTGGTGTGGTTGTTGTTGATTCTTGTGACTATTTAAGATAGAAAATATATAAAAATAAGTAGTTATTGTAATATAATATTGATTTAAGGAAAATAAAATTTTTATTATGTCATACTTACACATGTTTCCCAAACTTTTTTTGTGTTTTCATCAATCAATATCCCCTCTTTATTTACACGAGCCTCCTTCAATAACACATGGCATGCGATGGATATGGATTTTGATTTCAATTCATCAATCTTCATATAAACAGAGAAACATGGTTATGGTATTTTTTATGCCACATACTAGTAGTGGGGTAGATTTAAAAGATGTACCAGTTTTTGCACTAGGTCAGCGTACCCCATCCTTGCTTTATGGTAAGTGTACGCTGGTTCTGTTGCTCATTTTTTATTTTCAACACTTAGTAGATTTTCATAAATAAAAAAATGTCAATCAGGGTGATGAATATAAGTAAACTTCAAACAACGTATTACCTCACACAATGTACCTAAAAAGTATGCTCCCCACGACGGTTTCTAAACGCATCCCACGCTCCTTGGGATATCAAGTGTGCATAAAGAGAAGGTGGGTGCGTCTTGATTTTCCCTTCTGCATCTTTAAGATGATATTTCGTTAAAATTGTGAGGAAACCTCTCTGAATCCTTCCTGTAACTCTTAATACATATTCCTTGTGGGAGGAATCTACTATAAATGCACTCTGCAATGGATGATGAAGAGTAAGTCAATGTTTTGGTATTTTATTTTATTTTTTAAAATTAAAAAAATATATCATAATGTTACAGTAATCTCTTCACACATTAGTGTCTTCAGCCCGGTGACAACATGGTTCCACGACTGTACATCAATCGGCACGAGTTGCCAAGTGACAATTCCAATGTAGCTACTAAAGATGTCTTTGTTGGGGTTTACATATTGGCCTCTCTTATTCCATCCCACATCAAATTTGATGCCTTCTTCTTTTTCCTTACGTATTTTGGCTAACACAATCAAACTACGATGCTCTTGTTTTTTTGTGCTTTTAGGTTTTCATTTCCTACTATTTCCTCAGAAGTAACATCAATATCTTCCCTCAGAGCGCTAGCATCAGAAATGGGACCAGCAGCAATAGGTTGAGAGACCTGTTGTATCTCAGCACTAGGACCAGCAACAACAGGTTAAGAAACCTGTTGTTGCTCTGCAGTGGGACAACCAGCATCTAGTTGAGAAACCTGTTGTTGCTCTGCAGTGGGACCACCAGCTGCAGGTTGAGAGACCTTTTGTGCCTCGGGATTGGGCGCATCAGTAGGTGCAGAAGTCATTATCTGCTGAAGTCGTTTAATATTTAATTTAGATTACAGAAAAACAACAGCGAACAAATAATAACATAACGTAACACAATGTATGTTACAATAAACTAATAAACTTATTATTGTACTCTCTTTTTTAAGGCTGAAGAGATTTCACTCCTCTATTGACTATGTAAATCCCTTCATTTTGGTCTCCTATGAAATAGAAAACTCTGTCAACATTGGGATCACTGTGAAATGATTGTGAATTCCCTATAAAAGGATCAACCTCTACTGAACTTTCATCTGACCCTTCAGTTGTTTTGGTCAATAACAGAACAATTGACCAATTTCGGTTTGCGGGGTTTGGAACACAAAATACTTGTACTGCATGTGATGACATTATAAATTGTTCATCTTTCTTCCCTTTCATACTGAAATCAACTTTCACAAATCCTAATTCATCTATTTTAACAGCACACCTATTATCAACCCACATGCATTGAAAAATTGGCACTTCAAATTTCATATAATCCAACTCTCATATTAGTTTGATGATGCCAAAGTATGACATATTCACATAAATTGGATTTTTGTCCTTAGAACCATAAACATGCATCTCCTTAGCCACAAGTGTAACCCAACTATTCTTCATGGTACTAGCTTCCTCATGTTCATTAGTATAGAATGTATAACTGTTAACTGCATAAGCATTGTAAGATAATACGTACACAGTTTCTCCTTCGTCCATCAATCGAAGTCGTTCTGAAATTGAGTCTAGATTTTCATCTAACTGCTTAAAAATATGGTCTCGAAACCATCCTATAAACTGTCAATTATGTGTATCTGATATCCGTTTTTCAGCCATAGATGGATTCAAACGCCTATGAATTTATTTTTGGGTTTGAACATATGGGTCAACGTCGACACTATTATGAAAAACGTAATGGTGGGCCTGCTCCTGATCTGTAATATTGATTTTGACAACCTCTCTTCCAGAAATTCTTTCACCCTCAAGCTACTCAGTGTGACAAGATTTTGGCAGGACAACGATTTCCACACCAGACACGTATTCGGTACAGAATTCAACAACTTCCTCAAAAATATATTGCTCCTCAATACAACCCTCGGGCCGACTTCAGTTTTTGACATACCCTTTCAAAATATTCATATACCGTTCAATGGGGTACATCCATCTATAATATACCGGACCACATAGTCGAATCTCTGTCACCAAATAAACCATAAAATGAACCATCATATCGAAAAATGTTGGCGGGAAAAATATTTCCAATTCACATAATATGATGGAAATTTATCTTTCCATATTTTGAAATTTCATTGGGTCTATAACTTTGCTGTATATAGCTTTGAAGATGAAACAGAGCTTCGTTAATGTATGGTGGATATTCTTGGGAAAAATTAAATGTAAAGCTATAGGAATTAGATCTTGCATCAAAACATCACAGTCAAGTGATTTCAGACCCTTTAATTTTAAATCACTCATTGACACAATGTTCTTGATATTTGATGAATACCCCTCTGGAATCTTTATGTCATTCAAGAAGATGAAAAACAGATATCTCTCGTACCTGGAAAGTTTGTAAGTAGCAGGAGGAAGAAATGTTCATTTTTCACCATTCACTCGTGACAACTCTTCTCGTATTCCCATCTCAACCATGTCCAATCTAGCCTTAATTCCATCCTTTCTTTTTTCGGGTTCATTTAGCAACGTGCTAATGACACTATAACATATATTTTTTTCAACATGCATAAATCAAGAAAATTTATGAAATACAGAAAATTCCAGTATGGTAATTCAATAAAAAACTGATATCTTTTTCTAACCTTTTTTCGTATGGTTTTTCCAAAATGGTTTACCAAAATTAGTGTCCAAATAATTTAATTTCTCAAACAAATGAACACCTGTTAGTGGATATGGTGTTGTACGTTATTATGAACTTCCATCGAACGATTTCGTCCAAGATCGTTACTTATGTCGTCGGGGTAGAAATCTACGATGTTCTAGAAACACGGTTTTCGATGAATGTTTCAACCTAATTGACGGTGTACCTTGTTCGCAAACGGGACACCCTTGAGTTCCTTTAATGCTATATCCTGACAAATTTCCATAAGCAGAAAAGTCATTTATCATCCCGCAAAACATGGATTTCAAAATTAACTATTCATTTTTGTAAGCATCATATAACGTAACACCTGAATCCCACAATATTTTCAAATCCTCGACCAATGGGGCCAAATAAACATCAATATCATTACCTGGTTGTTTTGGTCCTGATATAAGCATAGATAACATGATTTATTTTCATTTCATGCATAACCACATTGGTAAGTTATAATTTCCCAACATAATCGGCCATGTACTGTGACTGCTACTTTGAAAACCAAAAGTATTCACCCCGACTGTAGATAACTCCAGACGAAGGTTTCTTGGCTCATTCCCAAATTTAGGATACTCATGATCAATTCTCTTCCACTGAGGAAAGACTGTCGGGTGATGTAGTTTCCCATCTTTAATTCTTGTATCTGCATGCCATGTCAATTGTCATGCAGTCTCCTCACTTACATATAGGCGTCTAAACCTAGGAATGATTGGAATGTACCATACAACTTTTGTAGGACTAGAATCATCTTTATTGTATCGGGAAGCACCACACCTTGGGAATTCATTAAGTGATTTTTGGTCCTTGTGAAACAATATACTATCATTCAGGAAAGCATGTATTATTTCAGAGATCATACACATCGATCATTGCATTCGTTTGGAATCGTATATTCGGCTTGGGAGTTCATTATCTTCAGGGAGAATGTCATTCAGGAGATCAATTAGTTCCGTAAAACTGGGGTCACTCCACCCATTGCCTGCTTTCAAATTATGCAGCTTCAATACGGCTGACAATGCTATATATTTAGTGAAACTAGAATACAATGACATTTTTTCACAACTCGTTAAATTCTCAAACAATTTTGGGCTATCACGAAGTTCATCTTCCACTTTCCTTGTCATTTCATCAATACAATCTTCATCATCATTCACATCTGTAATCACACCCTCCGTACGATCGTCTTCACTATTCATGCTTCTAATCATATCAGATGATCTATAAAATGTCGTGTTCTCTGATTCACTACCTAATTTGGTGATTTCCCCGTGTTTATTCCAACATGTATAACTTCAATCTATTCCGTGATAGATCAGGTGTTCTTCCAACTACTCTGGACTAATTTTTCTTGAATAACTATAGCGTAAACACTGAAAATGGATTTGAGAATGGTCACATGCATGATCTTCTGCAAACTTGATAAACTCTTTCACTCTATCTTCATACTATTTTGTCAACCGATTGGCATTCATCCATTCTTTATTCATATTCATCTTCTTTATGGGTTCGATCTCGAGAACTTGCCTAATATTATGTTTTAATTAATCAGGTAGCATTTTTTGGGTTTTATAAAAAAAAATCATAGTTCAAATTCCTTTAAACACATGTGAAATCCATATACATGGTGTGTCCAGTAGGGTGAACATCGTGTATGTATAAGATACTTGATTTAATCACACAAATATAAAATTTATTCCAAGTTAGACTTACAAAGACTGAATGATGCCTTTGAAAATACATGACATTTAGAACAACTTGAGCTAAAGGCGTGTACTTTAGATACATATTGTGTCACCTCACCAGCTATGCATCAAATTTTTGTGGAATACACGGTGTGTAGTCCTCACATGACCACTAGGGGTGTATAGTCTATACACATCAAGTCTCAATGGTATCTATACATGGTGTGAGTGAAGTAAAACACATGTCATATGGTTCTACCATTATTTCATGCCATGTACATGGTTTCATACTGAAGTATGTGTCTTGGAGATACATTGTGTGTGACCTAGGTTCACATGACATGTAACATTTAAAATGAAACTTATTCCATGTTTGAGTTCGAAGATTATTCCAACAAGCGCAACACCATACAAAAACACAATTGTGATCACAATCGAAACACCATACAAACCAAAAAATAAAATATATATATTTTACAAAGCATCCATTATTCAATTTTGTTTTTTAATTCAGGGGTTATCACAAAAGTGTTATCATCCTGGGGTTTTTATTCATAAGTCAATGATACGTAAATTACCAATTTATATATTCCAATGTTCAACAAGAACCAACCAACATTCAATTCATTTTGTGCACAAACAAGGACCACCAACGGCCATGATTTTCAGCGGGGTGTCTAGCCCATACATTTCACATTATAACAATAAATATCAAATAGTAATAACATGCGAACAAGAGAAAACCATTGAGTTACAAAAGAAAACAGTAATAAATATGATGCTATCTCAATGTGCTCAAGGTGATGATAAGATGTTGGTCAAGATCAACTCTGGGTTGGGAGTACACTAATATTTAATTGAAGAAAACTACTAAAAACTAATCTAGAAAAGGATGAAATGTCCTATTCATCAAGTCCAGTAATACAACTATTGTATTAGTTAAACCAAATATCATTGAAAAAAATTCATACAGGACACAACTACTCCTAAATGTAGTCCATGGCAGTTTCATAGATGGACATATCATCAAATGGTATCCTAATGTCAAATCTATCTTGGAGAAGATCATAGAACCTCATAGATGATCAATGTGACTATCAATGCGTGGATGAGGATATAGATTCATGACTCTCATCTGGTTCAATCTCCAATAGGCCAACAAAAGAATAAATACCAATCAACCGCCTATTTTAGAGAACTATAAAACCCCATGGTAATGTACTATGTCATATGAAAGCATTATATTATATATCATAAAATTATAATTCAAACAACCGATGCTCATTTGGTGTTATTTTAGAAATTGTGATAGAAACTAAATTTTCTTCCAAAACTAACTTGATTATAAAGTTTCTCTCTTTATTAAGATGTAAATTTTATACCTCATCAGTGAAAATAACCTAAAAATGTACTACCATTGGGGAAAAAGAATCCTACAGCATTCTAGAAACATCTACAATATGTCTGACTATTTGAGCCATGAGAAAATACAATATAGATTGAATTGGTTCTACATGACCAGATAGAATATTCCTCTCATCCAAGTGAAAATAACTATTTCTATATTGGTGATAAAAAGGTAACACTCATCTGGGAACAAATGATTTTGTATTTTTATAAAACAAACTAATCCATAAGAAAACTAAAATAAAATATTATCATATAAATCATGGGTGGTTCACAAAATAAATGATAACCACCAATATCTAGATATCATTCCTTGAAACATGTTATATTCTTGGACTATAATACCAATAGTGTGTCGATGGTGATAACACTATCCAAGTTTTTTACCTCCATGCATAAAACATTTACAAAAAGAGTGGAAAACAGAATGTGATTCTCTTTTATAAGAAATAAAATAAAGGGTAGATGAAATAGGAATTGTACCATTGATAGTAGATGATCAAGAATCCACAATAGACATAGTATACTACATAACATGCATGTGACTAGCCCCTAAACCCTATGTTGGAGCAAGACTCCCTATGTTATATACTCTTCCTTATAATTTCATTCATGCATGGTGGTACAACATCCCCTCCCTTGATCAAAACATCCAATGGCACTCTAGCTACCTATTATGAGAGGAGTGTTTGGGTCCTTCCCAATCTCTGTTTCCATTAATCATCCCCTACAAAGGCTCTATTGCTTCATGCCCCTAGAAAACCACATTAGGTGGACGAATCTTTTATAAGCATGACACCTCAATCGCAACACCATACAAACCAATCAAACAAAATTTTAGATTTTACAATGCATCCATTATTCAATTTTGTTTGATAATTTAGGGGTTATCATAGAAGTTTTATCATCCTTGGGTGTTCATTCATAATTCAAGTATACGTAAATTTACAATTTTTATATTCCAATGTTCAACATGAAACAACCAACATTCAATTCATTTAGTACGCAAACAAGGACAACCAATGGCCACAATTTTCAGCGGGGCGTTTAGCCCGTACATTTCACATTATAACCATCAATATCAAACAGTAATTACATTTGAACAAGATGAAACCAATGAGTAACAGGAAAAAACACACTGCAAAGGTGTTGTTAAGCACACGGTAGAGGTTCGTACATGGTAGAGGAGAGGCGCACAGTAGAGGAGATTTCCAACTGAAAGAAAACATTAAATAGGGGAACCCCATGAGAATAAAATAATCTAAAACCGAGTACACCATTTAGCACATCGCACAAACCCCAAAAGACAATGCATGCAAATAAATTTAAATTTATTGAGAGAAATCACTATCTGAAAACTAATTTTTATCCAATCCATTGGTGCAAACAAATCCAAATAGGAATCAGAAGGATCACATACCTCGAGAAAAGAAATCCAACCATAATAGTGATCAAGCATAGAACAATGTGATCTAGATGGAATATAGGATGGGGAGTAAGCCATCATGTAATAACTCTAAGAAATTGGTGTGGTGAAAAAATCCAAACATCCTATTAGTATTTGTGGTGCGATATGTTATGCTCAAAACTCAATGTAAGGGAGTGTTATTTTCATATATTCTCAACAATTACCTTACCATCTTATGTTATCCTCTATAAAGGTGTATTTTAATTTTAACTAGGATGGGGAATTACCTCCCATCCATCAATTTAATTAGGACCATTTGTATAAGTAAGGCATTATTAAAATTCATATTTATATTACAAAACCGTAAGAAAAATATCTCATATGTCCCATTGTCCATGTACAATTTCATTCAATGAAATGAAATAAACAATTATCATTCTATATAACAAGCAGTATATGGTGTTCCCTTTCAACCCATTATAGATCATTTAAATTCATTTAATTAATTAATTAAATTAAAATAAATCCATCATTTAAAATTCATTCCTCATTATTATTACACATTAAATTTTACCAAGAATGGAAAATTCACTAATAAGGCTCAAAGGGTCTTCAAAATGGGCCATAATCAATATGGAAATTTTCTACATGGTAAATTCCATTAAGAATCTTGTCCAAACGCCTATAATGTGTCGTCAATTCCATTTATATACCCTTGTATCAAGGGAAACCTTATTTAAAAGCTTTGACATAAGCTAAATAGGTGTTCATGGTAGTTAATAATTTGACATTAAAGGGATAATTTTACTTGGCACACTCTAGGGGTGTCAATAAAAGAGTTCAATAACATCTAACCCATGAAGAAAGATTCAATAGGTGTTTATTGAGGTGAAAGGATTAAATAAAGAACTCAATAATATCAATAATCCATTGACTCTTTCAATAACTCCTTAAATCAGGATTTCACATGTTCAATTCAATTGGTAGAAAAAAAAATTACCATAAAATGAATATCAATAATGGTAGCGGCAGCGGCGGAGGCAGTGCCGGTGGTGGCAGCGGCGGCAAGGCGACAGTGGTAGTAGAGGCGGAGGTGGCAGAAGAGGTTGCGACGGTCGTGGTAGCGAGGGTGAAGGTGGAAGAGGCCGCAGCGGTGGAGGTAGCGGGGGCGGGGGCGGAGGCAGCGGCGACGGAGAAGAAGGATGAGGACGAGGAAGAGGAAGGAGGAGGATGAGGAGGACGAGGAGGACGAGGACGAGGAGGACGAGGTCTCGGCGGCGAGGGGCCTGGTTCAGCATCCATGAGAGCTTGACCACGTGCAAGCGAGGATGGACTGTTAGGGTTATTAAATAAAAACTGACGGAACCTTTATCAGTTCTCGTTAAAAGAGTTGATAAAGTTATGTTTTATGAGCGCTAAAATAAAAGCACTGATAAAACATTCATTTATCAGTGCTTTTTAGCACTGATAAAGAGATACCTTTATCAGTGCTAAAAATAGAGCTGATAAATGTAACATTTATCATCGCTTTTAGATACCGCTTATAAATTCATACATGTGGCATCCTGCCTTTTTATAACATAAACATTCATTACATTATAAAAATATGAGGATCTTAAAGGTTTAGTATCTTAGAAACCAGGAACATTATATAAGAAAATAACATAAAACATTTTTCTTGGACACTTGAAAGGCTTATCCTTATGTTCATCCTAGGTTCATTACTACATCTCATAACCTGGGGACATACTTCAAAAGAAAGGGTGAGCATAAGGCTCATTAAGGGAAGTAAGTGAAATATTTTACATGTGAACTTGAGATACTTCAATAAGGTCATGAAAGGAACATTATGGCATGATAAAAAAATCATTAGGCATATCATAACAAAAATAGCTTTTTTCATAACGTGAATATGTGGCTACAACATTTAATATTGACAATCATTTCTGTTTCACCAAGGTCCATCCCCAAGTTGTCGTTAAAAATTACCAAGGTTATTCACCAAGGTGTCGTTAAAAATAGTCATCTCTAGAGATTAAGTTTTTACCCAATGCATTGGAGCACTATCAGGGAGCACCCTTGACATGTCTTTATTATCAATCGAGCCACATATATCATCATCAATCATTTCATAAACAATCCAATTAGCATAAATGGAATGGGTTTCATTTCATAATCATAACATTTTAAAAACTTCTTTAAAGACATGATCTTTGTGTCACTTTAAAACCCACAGAAAAGGAAGGTGGGTCTCATGTATGTAAATCCTACAATTTAAAATAGGAAATTTTGGTATATATGTGAATACCCATATAGAAGATAGAGACTTAAGTATTCACTAAAAAAATAAAATAACTTTCAAAAAAGAGAGAGACATTTTGAGAGGGAAATTCTGCAGTATAACGGCTATGTTTTGGGGTTTTAGAAAACATTGAAAAGAGAGGGGACATGGGTCACCCACTAATAAATGATCCATAAAATAGTAGAGGAACAGAATATGAAGGATTTAAGAACATGGTAATGAAATTTGAAGGACATACCATTTGAGATGAAAAAAATGGAAGGAAGACAAAAATTAGATTTCTCTTATAAAAATTTGATAGCCTAACGGCCTCACTTAAACTTCAACGAAAAATGAATTGACGAGATCAAATAGGGTCTATAATCATTTGAAAATAAAATATAATAATTATATATAGATAGATCATACCCCAACAAAATAAAAAGGAACTTGAAAGACTTGACATGAAAGTAGAACTTTGAAAAAAGAGAAGGATGAATGAATCCCTTAAAAATTCGGCAGCCTAACGACGCCACTTAAACATTATTAAAACAAATTGATGAGAGGAAGAGGGGGGTCTCTCATAATATGAAAATGAAAATGGATGTAATATGAATATTTAAGAACATCCTCCAACATAGTAACATGGAGCATAAAAGAAATGACATAAAAGAGATTACTTGAAAATAAAGAGAGAGGTCGGATCCCTTACCTTAAACCTAACTCTTAAAACTCAATGGTTGGGACATTGAGAGGATTGTGGGAACCTTAAGAGGAAAGGAGACCAGAAATTAGTTGATGATGGTTTTGGAGTCTAATTGATGAGAGGATGTCTTGGTATGTATAGTGAAAGTGAGGGGACAAGGCATTAATGGCTAAGAGACACCTCATTGGTGGTATTGGAAAAACGATGGGCTTGCCCATGGTATTTGCCCATGGTATTGACCACTTGGAACAACTCGCACAATAATTTATCCCCTTTAGTCTACCACCCCTTAAAATATCTTATGACATCATCATTACACAGTTATGATGTCATTTAACATACCGAAACCCTAAAACTGCATTTTTACTATTCACTGAAAATACATCTTTCTTAGAAAAATCCCAAAAATTAACCATAACATAATATCATGCTCGGAGTTCAAAATTAAAGTCCATTTTATAAAAATAATTTTATAAATATTTTTAATTAAATTTTTAAATAAAAAACATTATTCACCCGAAAAAATAATACTTGATTAATAATTTATGAAACTGTTATTTAACCATTTTATTCAATCACATTAATTAATCAAGGTGTCTAAATTATATTAAAACTTTCTTTATGTGATATTACGAATCCATTTGGTCACATTAATAATCCTAAGCGTAAAATCACTATTCATAATTTACTATTCATCAAAAATTAGGTTGATCTTATTAGACTCCAAATTCCTTACTAAACACTTTTTCATAAGACAAATTTTTGAAAATCATTACACATCATTAATTATTTAAAGTTTACATAAATATTTTAAAATATTCCTATTTTCAAAATTTATCAATAAAATACATCCTAAAATTATTTGGTCATTTGAAAGTTCACAAACATCACTAAAATAGGAAATCTAAATTTATTCATCCCAAAGGATTACACAAAGAAGCTATGGTCTCATCACATAGCCCCTAATAACACCATCATATGACATATGTGTAAGGTGTGCTATGGTGAGAGAATCTGAGGGAGGATCAGATAACATTGCCCTAGTAGTAATCACTACTAACTTGAACTTCTCCCGCAGGAGTTTTCGTTAAAGCTTGACACGCTGGAGTTCGGCTCAGGATTGGTCCAAAGCGAAGCCCAAAGATTCCACCTCCTTCCCAAGCTCTGATAAGTGGGCGTCATAAGGTTTGAGTCGACTAGATGAAGCCATCGACTTATCTTTCCTCATTAACCATTAAAATCTCTATTAAATCGTTATGAGTAAGTTAATATACTATTCAAAAAGTTTGGGTCATTACATTCTTCCTCCCTTAAGAAATTTCATCCCTGAAATTTTATACTTGAGGCACAGTCGAAAAGGTTAGGGTACTTTTGCTTCATTGTTTCCTCAGGCTCCAAAGTCATGTCTTCATACTTATGAATCCTCCACAACACATTCACAAGGTGGGTAGTCTTGTTTCATAGAACCTTGTCTCTACGGTATAAGATCTCCACTGGATGATCCTCATAAGAGAGTTCATGTTCTAGTTGTACCACCACTGGTTTCAGTACATGTGAAGGGTCGGGTATGTACATCCTCAAGCGAGATACATGGAAGACATCGTGAACTTGAGCTAGGTTCGGTGGAAGTGCTAGGAAATAGGCCACTGCTCCTATGCGATCAAGGATTTCATAAGGGCCAATGTACCTAGGATTGAGCTTCCCTTTCTCCCCAAACTGCATGACTCTCTTCCATTGAGAAATTCGAAGGAAGACTTTTTCACCAACACCAAACTCCAAGTCCATTCGACGATTGTCAGCATAGCTCTTCTGCCGACTCTGAGCATCCTTTATGTGTTGTTGGATGGAATGAACCTGTTCTGTCATCTCGTGCACAATATTAGGCCCAAGAAGCTTTCTCTCACCAGTTTCAACCCAACAAGTAGGTGTTCTACATCGCTTTCCATACAGAGCTTCATAGGGTGCCATCTAAATACTCAAATGGAAGCTGTTTTTATAGGAGAACTCAACTAACGGGAGGTGTTGATCCCATCAACCTTTAAATTCCATTGAGCATAATCTCAGCATGTTTGCGAGTGTGTGAATAGTCCATTCAGATTGGCCATTTGTTTGAGGGTGATATGTCGTACTAAAATTCAATTCATTATTCAGAGCATGTTGAAGACTTCTCTAGAATGTTGATGTGAATCTTGGATCACGATCAGACACGATGGATAGTGGTACCCCATGCAGCCTTACCACATCCTTTACGTATATCTTGGAAAGTTTATCCATAGATAAATCTTCCCGAATAGAGATAAAATGGGCGTTCTTGGTGAGATGGTCCACAATAACCCATATCGTATTATTTCCATTGGATGCTTTCGGGAGACCAGTTACAAAGTCCATAGTGATATAATCCCACTTCCATACCGGTATGGGTAGTGGCTGTAATACACCTTTAGGAATTTTTTGTTCTGCCTTTACTTGTTGACACACCAGGCACCATGTAGTGTAATCAGAAATCTCCCTCTTCATGTTATCCCACCAATAATGATCACGAAGGTCTCTATACATTTTAGTGCTTCCCGGATGTATAAGGAAAGTAGATTATGAGCTTCATCCATTAGTTCTTTCTTTATCTCCAGAATAGATGGAACACATAGTCTTGTATGAAATTTCAATACACCTTCTTGATCAGTATTGAAATCAGGAAACTTCCCATCCTTTACAGCCTCAAACTTCTTGTGCGGCAAAGGATATTCTTTTTGAGCCTTCTTGATCTTCTCTAGTAATGAATATTGAGATATTATTTGCGATAAGGTTGATGATGTCCCTTCCCTTACAATTCACATGTCCAGTTTTACTAGATCTTTAATCAAGGGATCTCCTAGGATCCTCATTGTTGCCAGAACAATAGGATCTTTCCTGCTTAACGCATCTGTGACTTTGTTTGATTTTCCAGGGTGATAATGAATGGAACAATCATAGTCATTAATAAGCTCCAACCATCTCCTTTGTCTCATGTTCAATTCCTTCTGCGTGAAAATATACATTAATCTTTGGTGGTCAGTGTATATATCAAATTTCTCCCCATAAAGATAGTGCCTCCATATCATTAGAGCAAAAACAACTGCCGCTAGCTCTAGATCATGCGTGGGATAATTCTACTCATGAATCTTCAACTATCGAGATGCATAAGCAATTACCTTATCATCTTGCATGAGAACGCACCCAAGCCCTTTCAGAGATGCATCGCTAAAAATAACGAATCCTTCTATGATAGAGGGTAGTGTTAACACAGGTGAAGTAACCAATCTCTTCTTCAGCTCTTGAAAACATTCCTCGCATTCCTTTTTCCAGATGAACTTAACCCCTTTTCGAGTCAACATGGATAGCGAATTAGAAATCCATGAAAAGTTTTTCAGAAACCTCCTATAATATCCCGCTAAACCATGGAAACTATGATTCTCAGTTACTATTGTGGGTTGAGGCCACTCCTCCAAAACCATTGTCTTTGCAGGGTCAATTGAGATTCTTTCATTGGTTATGATGTGCCCAATGAAAGCCACTTTTTGTAACCAAAACTCATACTTAATGAACATTCCTAAGAGACTCTCATTCCGCAGAGTTTTCAAAATAACCTTCAGATGATCTTCATGCTCCTCACGAATTTTTGAATATATCAAAATATCATCAATAAAAACCACCACAAAGTTATCAAGATAGTCCTTAAAGACTCAATTAATCAAATCCATGAAAATAGAAGGAGCATTAGTCAAGCCGAATGGAATAATAGTAAACTCATAATGCCCATATATTGATCGGAAGGCAGTCTTTGGAATATCTTCCTTCTTCACCCTCAGTTGATGATAACCAGATCGAAGGTCAATCTTGGAGAAGAATTCCACCCCACAATGTTTGTCCAAAAACTCATCAATTCTTGGAAGAGGGTATCTGTTCTTCACTGTTATCCCATTCAGTTCTCTATAATCAATGCATAGCCACATTGATCCATACTTCTTCTTCACAAAGAGAACTAGTTCTCCCCAAGGAGACACAATCTATCAGATAAACCCCTTCTCCAACAACTCTTGGAGTTTTTTCTTTAACTCTTTTAGCTCCACATTTTCCATTCTATACGGGGTCTTTGATATCAGTTGAGATCCTTGTATGAGTTCAATGGAGAACTCTACCTGTCTTTCTAGGGGAGGTCCAGGTAACTCCTCAGGAAATACATCATTGTATTCCTAAACAATCGGAACATATTCTATTTGTATACTCCCTTTTCATTCTTCACCATCACCAATTAACTCCATAACGAAATCTATAGGAGGTGCTTCTAGATAGGGATCAGTTCAGGATATCTCTCCTTAGAAGATAATTGTAGGTCGTTCATTCAAGACTACTGAGATTTACTTACTTTTTCATTTTATCTTAGCATTATACATTGAGAGCCAGTCCATCCCTACTATAACTTCTAATTCCAACATGGGAATGACTACTAGATTTGCAATAAGATTGTGCTCACTGAAGTAAACACTAGAGTCTCTAAACACTTTTGATGCATGTATAATCTCACTTGGAGTCTTGACTGACAATTCTACATCAAGCAGTTCAGTGATTGATTCTATATTCTTTGCAAACATAGAGGAAATAAAGGAATTCGTAGAACCAGAATCAAACAAAGTATTTTCTAGTTTTGAGAGGACAACAAGAGTATATGCTACCACGTCGTTCGGAACATCAACATCAGTTGTTTTGATAGAAAAAGCCTGACCTTTCTCCATTGGCATTTTCTGAGGTTGATGGTGATTCCCCTTTACTACCCTCGGATTTGGACAGTGATTAGCAAAGTCCTCAAGTTGTCCACACATTACGCATTTGACTTTGGGTAGGTCCAGAACCATCTTTCCTCTATCGTCAGTGTTGGGGAGTTGAGGCTTCACCTCACTACGACAATTCCAAGCAACATGGCCTCCTCTTCCACACCTGTAGAACATTCCACTTCTGATCAAACAGTGCCCCGGATGTTTCATCCCATATTTATTGCATGTGGTAAGTTTCATTTGCTTTCAACCTCTTCCCTGATCACAAGTCTTCCCTAAACTGGGCTCCAACAATCTCTTCTTGTCATATGATTTATGAGACCACTGTGTATCACCAAACTCTAGCTCAACTTTCATTGCACTCCACACGATCTCTTCGTAGCTATCGTAGTCCCTGTTAGCTAGATTCTTCCATAGATGAGGTCTCAGTCCACTGAAAAATCTATCAACCTTCTGACTTGGATCCATGACAAAGAAAGAGGTATATCATGAAAGTTGGGTGAATTTCATCTCATAGCTTCTGAAAGCATTGTTCTCCTTCTGCTTCAGCTCGAGAAACTCTTTCTCCATTCTCGTTCTCATGGAACAAGGGAAATACATATTAAATAATATTCCTTGGAACACTTCCCACTCCATAGCTTCCATATCTCCTCTTGGCTTCGTGTTTTTGACCAGTGACCACCACTGATCAGCTTCTCACTCTAGGCAGTAAACAGCAAGGGCAAATTTTTATTGTTCCGAGAAAAGGAGTACAGAAAAGATCTTTTCAATGGAGCTTATCCATTTTTCCGCAACCAATGGGTCAGTAGATCCAATAAATGTTGTTGGTTTTTGATGCATGAAGGACTCAACAGAGTGTTGTTCCCTTCGTGGTGAGATCAGCCTCTCAGCTTGATTCAAGTTATTACTCATAACTTGAGCCAGTTGGTTCATCATTCACATGAATGTTTCCATTCCAACCTCCATCGTAGGGCCGTTAGCACATGGTGCATTGCGGTCACCATCAGCACAGTTCCTCTTATTGCCCTCCATTTTCTAAAAGGATAATACCTTAGTGAGAAACTTATATTATTTATCAATATTTTTACTAAGACTTCATTCTTAGACAATTACATTTCCCTATAATTCCTTCATAATGATTCATAAAAATTTTGTGATTAACCAAACATATCCCCCAGGATTGTCGTAACCAAGAGTGAAGCAATTCCTGTTATCGTGCACCAGTTCCTGTTTGAGTCTAGCTCAAAGCGGTGTTTTCGGGTTTTACCCCTATGTACATCTGTGACAGAGCCACCTCTACCTGCTCGTATCCAGACAGGGATGTATTTTTTTGATAAACCACTTACTCAATACTTACCAAAATACTAGGAAGTTTTCATATATTTAAACTTTTCTGTAGAGTTCTTCCTAATGTTTTTATATCCTAATTTCCCCATATAACTAAACCATAATTTGATACCAACTGTGGAATCCTACCATTTTATAACATGAACATTCATTACATTACACAAAATTGAGGATCTTTAAGGTTTAGTGTCTTGGAAACCAAGAACATAATACAAGAAAACAACATAAAAAATTCTTTTTAATCCCTTGAAAGGATTCTCCTTATGTTCATCCTAGGATCATTACTGCATCTCATAACCTGGGGAAATACATAAAAGAAAGGGAGAGTAGAATTCCCAGTAAGGGAAGCAAGAGAAACATTTTACATGTGAACTTGAGATACTTCAATAAGGTAATGAAAAGGACTTTAAGGCATGAGAATGAAATCATGATGCATATCATAATAACAATAACATTTTTAATAACTTGAAGATGTGGCTACAACATTTAATATTGACAATAATTTCTGTTTCACCAAGGTCCATCCCCAAGGTGTCGTTAAAAATTATCAAGGTTATTCACCAAGGCGTCGTTTAAAATAGTCATCTCTCGAGATTAACTCTTTACCCAATGCATTGGAGCGCTATCAGGGCGCACCATTGACATGTCTTTATTATCATGTGAGCCACATATATCATCATCAATAATTTCATAACAAACCCATATGGCATAAAAGGAATGGGTTTCATTTCATAATCATAATGTTTTAAAAACTTCTTTAAAGACATGATCTTTGTGTCACTTCCAAACCCACAGAAAAATAAGGTGGGTCTCGTGTATGTAAATCCCAGAATTTAAAATAGAACAGTTTGGTATATATGTGAATACCCATATAGTAGAGAGGGCTTTGAGTATTCACTAAATAAAATAAAAGAACTTTATAAAAAGAGAGAGACATTTTGAGACGGAATTTCTACAGCATAATGGCTATGTTTCGGGGTTTTAGAAAACATTGAAAAGAGAGGGGACATCGGTCACCCACTCATAAATGCTCCATAAAACAGTAGGGGAATAGAATATGAAGGATTTAAGAACATGGTAATGAAATTTGAAGGACATACCCTTTGAGATGAAAAACATGGAAGGAAGACAAAAATTAGATTTCTCTTATGAAAATTCGGCAGCCTAACGACGTCACTTAAACTTAAACAAAAAATGAATTGATGAGATCAAATATCGTCCCTCATCATATGAAAATAAAAGTTCAGTATGATAGATATAGATATAATACCCCAACATAATAATTAGGAACTTGAAATACTTTACATGAATGTAGAACTTTGAAAAATGAGAAGGGTGAAAGAATCCATTAAATATTCAGCAACCTAACGGAGCCACTAAAAAATTATTAAAATGAATTTATGAGTGCAAGAGGGTGTCTCTCATAATATGAAAATGAAAAGTTAATTATTATGAATATAGAAGAAGATCCTCCAGTATAAGAACATGGTGCATAAAATAAATTACATAAAAGAGATTACTTGAAAAGAAAGAGAGAGGTCGGATCCCTTACCTTAAACGTAACTCTTAAAACTCAATGGTTGGGACCTTGAGAGGCTTGAGGGCACCTTGGGAGGAAAGGAGACCAGAAATATGTTTAGTATGGATTTGGAGTTGAATGGATGAGAGGATGACTTTGTATTTATAAGGAAAGTGAGGGGATAAGGCATTAATGGCCAAGGGACACCTGATTGGTTGTATTGGCAAAACCATGGGCTTGCCCATGGTATTTGCCCATGGTATTGGACACTTGGAACACCTCACACAATAATTAATCCCCTTTATTCGACCATCCATTAAAATATCTCATGAAATCATCATGACACAGTTATGATGTCATTTAACATACCGAAACCCTAAAACTGCATTTTTACTATTCACTGAAAATTCATCTTTCTCAGAAAAATCCCAAATAATTACCATAACATAATATCGAAGCTCTGAGTTCAAAAAATAAGTCCATTTTATAAAAAAAAATCTAAATATTTTTAATTACATTTTTTAATAAAAAACATTATTCACCCGAAAAAACTAATACTTGATTAATAATTTATGAAACCGTTATTTAACCATTTTATTGAGTCACATTATTTAATCAAGGTGTCTAAATTATATTAAAACATTCTTTTAGTGGGATTACTAATCCATTTGGTCACATTACTAATCCTTAGCGTTAAATCACTATTCATAAATTACTATTCATCAAAAATTAACTTGATCTTATTAGACTCCAAATTCATTACTGAACACTTTTGCAGAAGACCATTTTTTTAAAATCATTACACATAATTAATTATTTAAGGTTTACATAAATATTTCAAAATATTCCTTTTTTCAAAATTCATCAATATAATACATCCTAAAATTATCTGGACATTTGAAAGTTCACAAACTTCACTAAAGGAGGAAATCTCAATTTATTCATCCCAAAGTATTACACAATGAAGCTACGGTCTCATCATATAACCCCTTATAAAATAAGCATATGACCTAAGTGTAAGTTGGGATATGGTGAGAGAATCTGAGGGAGGCTCATATAACATTGCCTGAGTAGTACTCTCTACTAACTTGAACTTCTCCCGCAGGGGTTTCCGTTCAAGCTTGACATGCTGGAGTTCGGCTTGGGCTTGGTCCAAAGCGAAGCCCAAAGATGCCACCTCCTTCTCATGCTCTGATAAGTGGGCTTCATAAAGATCGAGTCTACTGGATGAATCCATCGACTCTTCTTTCCGCATTAACCATTAACATCTCTATTAAACCGTTAAGAGTATGTTAATATACTAATAAAAAAATTTGGGTCGTTACAATACCCCTTTATTAGTGCTTTCTATTTAGTGCTGATAATGGACAGCACTTCCCTTGCCCTGTTTTGTGGTAGTGTCCTTGCCTATTAAATATTTGGTGTCATCGATCATATGGAATCTATGTCTTGTATCACTAACATAGACTACTTTTTATATGATGGCTAGTAATCGTTGGATCTTGTATGAATTAATTTAGTGGATTTTGGTTTTCTTTATTTTATATTCGTGCTCTTAAAGACATGTTTATTTTAATATATTTTGCTAATAAATTTTGTTATCTAACATATGGAAGGGTATTGTAAGGAATTTTTTATAAAGATAAACTATAACTTATCATTGTTACAAGAATGTAAATCATTCCTCACATGTTATATTGAGTTGTATGGTTCCGAGATCTATTCCCATGGGAACAATGATATCTCTTGGAATATTAGATCATGTAATAAAGGTGTCATATGTGTGTTCATCTCATTATCATTATAGATGAACACCGAGGGTATGACATTCTTATAGATAGGATGTTAACTCCAACTACTACAAATATGGCTTATAATATTTTTAAAAATAGCATTTAACAGCGCTAAAAAGATGCTGTTAATCTGGGAGAAGAAAAAGGGGGGTCGGGTCCCCTTTATGAGCACTAAAAATAGCACAGATAAAAGGGGAATTTTTTCAGTGCTAAAAAAAGCACTGATAAGGGTGCCCCTTTATCAAAACTAAGCAAGCGCTGATAATGGTAGTATTTATCAGCGCTATTTTCATCACAGATAGATGTATAATATATCAGCACTAAAAATAGAGTTGATAAACACTAACTTTATCAGCTCTATTTTGAGTGCTGATAAAAACTACCATTATTAGCGCTCAAAATAGAGCTGATATAATATCCATTTATTAGCGTTTAACTAGCGCTGATAAAGGCCAAAGATCCTGTGCAAAACCAGAACCTTCACAGAACCTGCCCATCACCTGCACACATTACAGCACCTGCACAGAGCACAAACAACACCTGCACACAGCACAAACAACACCCACACACAAAGAACAAAAGAACAAAAATGATACATACATATACATGAAACCATGAATACAAAACAACACACTTCTATATAAATTTCAAACAATGTTTAATTTGGTTAAAATTACATTTATCCAACAAACAATAAAAAACAATGATGTTACATATTTTTTGCATCCATCCGCTCTAAAAAATTGTCGTCTATTGCGGCAGTTTCCGAATAATGCATTCGAACTGTGGAAAAAGATTTCACCTACATAATAAAAAAAATATTATGTTAGTAATACAATAATGAAATAATGAATGTGGTGGCTAAATGGAATTATACTAGTGAGGCACAAAACATAAAATAACCAATTAACAAAATTGGTGCATGGTTAGGGCTAATCGTCTATAATAATCATATCGCCCAATGTTTAGTAGAACATGGGCTATTTAATGATTCGAGGGGGAATAGATAAACCAACAGTTTGGTTCTAAGGTTATAATGGTCTCACATTGATGGTTAATAATTTTTCAAATAATGTGATGAACTTGTGTAAGGTATGAGTTTTTGGGAAAGTATATCTATATGGTTGAATAATGGATTGTAAGCCACTCAATGAAACTATACGGATTAGAAGTGTTTGTATATTGATTCCAACATTGTTGGAAAATGATTTATTTTACACTTAGGCCTAATAATTCACCTAATTAATGAGTGGAATTAACAAATTTTCACTATCAACCATTAAAGCAGGTTACCCTCGTATATCCCTCATTCCACTCAACAAAATCCTTTACACGCACTCTCCTCTTTCTCCCTTCCCCAATGGGATATCTCCCTTACTTTTGAGATAAATCAAATATTATCAATTACATTAAAAGAGTTGTGGAATATATTCAACCCTATTATACTCATCTACATTCTTCTACTTCTTCCCCTAAATTTGGTTTCAACTATTAGGGATTTTGGTCTCCATTCCGTAGCAGCATGAGGCTATTGGATACCAATGATGGGGATTCTTGTCTGACTATGAAATTGGTTATTGTAGACTTTTTATTTTTTTGAAAAAATTCATTTTTATGTGGTACAAAAATGTTATAAGTTATGTAGTGGTATTTCCCAAGTAAAAATAATATAATAACTATGTTAACATCCTTGGATAGGTATTTTCTTTATAATTATTACAAGGTTACCCTAAATGAATGTAAATACACATATATAGACTCTCTACATGTCATAAACTAGTCTACATGTCATATTCTACCCACCAAGATACATTGTAAGGAAATTGTGCTCAATTTAAAATATACACATCATATATATCAACACATTCTCATGTACAATCATTCAATGTAAATACACATATATAGACTCTATATTTCTCATAAGAAAACCCTCTTTAAAATTCACAAACACATTAAATCCATTTCAAAACACCAATCACAAAACTTTCGGATTTCTTCAAACACAATTAGATGACTTAAGAATGAAAATCCACAAGAAATACAACTGAAATCATTTTAAAAATAACTATCAAGTCTATACACACCCAAAATTACTTTGATAACACATTTTTAACCACACAAACATTTCATATAGTACACTTAGCAAGAGAATATAGCATAATAAAATCATTATATAATGTAAAAGCATGGAATCACCTACATAAAACATGGAATCATCCGAAATCTACTTGAAAAAATAAAACCACACCTCCAGAATACCTTAATAAGGACTAATTAAACATTAATATTAAATATATTAATGGAAACCCACGTTTATCTTGTGGTATTCCATGAGTTTAACATCCCACAAGGATATCGGGTCATGATTTAATGTCTTACAGAGATGTATTGGGTGGATCAAAACACTTATAAAGGTGGATCAGGTAGGAACATCTATAGGAGGGAGCACCTAGAATGATTACCAGATAGATACCTAGATACAATGTATTATAAGGAAATTTCATGAAAACGAACCTTCTTTCCCACAAGATTACCTTTGTGAAGTACCTCTTTCTCACTTACCCCTCATCATGCTTGCAGGTCTTAAATATTGTGTGTACCCTTTCTAAGGTGATCCATGAATTTTCATCATCATAATGCACCATGTTTGAGCTCCTCTTGCATGCAACATTCCTATATTTCATGCACCTCCTCGGTGCGTCCCTCTAGGCTTTCTTGTAGTGAGTTTCTAGACCACTGAATAATGTCTCATGTTATTTTTCCCTACCTGATGATTCTTCGCATAGGTACACTAATAGCTATTACATCTTCACATAGCTATGCTAACATGGAACCCTCTATCAGACACTCCACCACATTAACACATTAACATTATTGTGCCTTCCCTTTGTGGAGTGGGGGCTGGTGAAAGTCTTGTATGTCCAAGGGATGAGGAGTGTGTCTCGAACGTTTTTAGCCTGAACTGTAGGATGTTTAACTTCTTATCACCCAGATCCTCACCACAAGAAATTAAATTGTGTTATCCACATGTGCAGAAATCAGAGAAGATTATAGAGGGGATATTCACCAGATCCCTCCCTCCCTCTCTTTCCCTATAGGATTTGTCACCTAGTGCACCTCATTAAGATTTTAGGTAACCTCTACACATGCTGATAAGTAGATCCCGGTGTGATGGACATATCATCCTTATATAACTAGACTCAATCCTTGGGATTTATTTGGAGATAATGTACCAATCTCCATCTCCCTGGGCTGCTAAGCATGTGTAATCCCCACATAATCCATTGTGGAAGCACCTTTCATGAAATGATCTTCCAGTCTGCAACTACCTCCTATTTCTCACAATGAGCATGAATCACATTTTAGTAGAGGGAGAAGTGACCATGAAATCCTACCAAGGTTTAAAACCTTGTGTTTTACCCATTCCACCTCATTCCAAAACTACGTGGACTATAATACCTTTCTTCCAAACAAGTTATGTAGGAAACATACTTATAGGTTCATGCCCAACATTCCTCTATCTCGACCAATTCACCCCAGTTCACATTTTCTCACATGAATTTAAAATACATACCCCTTTACTTTGTAAAATATGTGGGGTTTTAATCAATTTCTTATGTATAGGGTACACAGAAAATACCCATGAGGTTCAACCCCAATTAACGGTAAACCTCATTTCTCCATTCTCTGGATGTACCATTTTAATATGATGCCATCTCTAATTTGGACACAACTCCTGGATCTGACTCCATGACACCACTAAAAAATAAGTCTATAGACACAGTTTGAACCATGGAGACACCCTATAGCCATGGTTTTCAAATAGTTGCAGAATCCCAAGTTAGGAAATACATATAGCCATGGTTTTAAACCATGGCTATAGGCCTTTTGCAATGACATTAAACCTTGGATATATACATATAACCACAGTTTAATACCATGGATATATAGCCCACTATTACATAAAAAAATCACCCCTGCCCCCTTCTCTAGCACACCCCCTACACACTGCCCACACCCGAGCACACCCCCTACCCTTGCACACTCCCTGCCCCCTGAACACCCCATGCCCCCTTCCCCAGCACACCCATTCCCACTGCACTTCCCCCTTGCCAATTGCACACCCCCTGCCCACCCCCTACATATTTCAAAAGAACCCTGTACACCCCCTACCTCTTTTCCCCCTTCCCCCTCCCCCAGAAAACCACCCATGCCCTCTCACCCTATCCCCAGCACTTCATAAAGAAAATACCTTATATGGAAATTGTGCTCAATTTACATTATACACATCATATATATCAACACATTCTCATGTACTTTCATTCAATGTAAATACACATATATAGACTCTCTACATCTCATAATAAACCCCTCTTTAAAATTCACAAACACATTAAATCCATTTGAAAACACCCATCACACAACTTTCTCATTTCTTCAAACACATTTAGAGGACTGAAGAATTAAAATCCACAAGAATTACAACTGTATTCATTTTAAAAATAAATTTCAAGTCTATACACACCCTAAATTCCTTTGATAATAAAGTTTTAACCACACAAACATTTCATATAGTACACTTAGCAAGAAAAGGGAAATACAAGAGGGAAAATAAGCGAAGGTGTACCCCAGTGAGGGGGTCACCATGGTTTACCATTGGTTGGGATTTAACCTCATGGAGGCTTCCTACGTACCCTATTTAGAATACAAGGATAAAAACCCATATATTTAAAAGAGGTATGTTGTGGGTATTACCCATGGTTAGCTTCCCTTCACACTAGGAATACTCTTGGTTGGATGAGTATGGGTCTTGTGGGGATTATGCATTGTCATATTCTCAGGTTCATCCATGAGTAGAAATGGGATGATTGGGACATACGTGCTAAGATGGACTATGTGAATGACGTGGTCCTTGAAAAGGGGCACGAGGCACAAAAAATCTGTGGAGCTATCTGTTTTTATTATTTATGGTGGCCATGGGGCTCATCAGACTCCCCATACCTTCCATAAACACCTCAAAACATCACAAGGACCAGATTCTACATGATGGTGCATCACAGGGTTGATTGTTTTGATGATGTACTGGTCGTTTGAGCTTGGATTTCATCTCAACTAGCCTTTCCCTTACGTGAATTATCCTAGGACAAATATTTTGGTTCCAAAAAATCCCTCAACGATGCCGATTATCTCATGCATCTACATAGAAATAATTGTGCAAGTCAAACAACAACACATGTGCTCAAATACAAGTTCAAACAAATGATATACAGAAAATGGATTCTGTTGATCCTCGGTGGTTTCGTCATTCACCACATACGCACTGCACACTATCATGCCTTACATCAATATTGATTTGGTCAAAGATCAATAATATTTATCCTGGGATAGAAAACATTGAGTAATAAATTAAGATTTTAATACATCGGATCATTCTCAATTCACCAAAGAAGGTTGGAAGATAATCAAAGATCCTATATAGATAACATAAGTAGTAGGAATTCACCTTTATCCTATTTGTGTACAATATTCCATCAGGTATGTTGACCATTCATTTCTAAACACATGTATATCATATTCTAAATATGAGTTTTTGTGACAGTCATGGTAGTACTCAAAAAATATAAATACACAAAGGATTAATAAATATTTTAAATGAACTCGTAATTATTTTCTAAAATACCTCATCACGGATGCTAGTTTGTCGATGAAATACGATCTCTTTCATAAATTTACAAACATAATAACCACATTCCTTTCCATTTGTGTGTTTTGGACACTGTAGAAACATCGACAATAATAAGTAATTTTTTTATATGTGTTTGGATAGTGAAATGATATTATATATACCTGGAAACTTTTCGAGTTGTAGATCTTGTAGGCATGCTCATCCTTATGCCCGAGATTCATTCCATGCATTAGACGATATTGATGCACCACCCTATCATAATAGAATCCTCATTAAAAGATAACATAAATTATATAACTAGATGTTTAGTTTTAAAATGTTGGATCTAATGTATTACCAATTAACAAACGCCATCATGCATGGTCGGTTTGTTGGATATCCATGCGTTGAATCCAGAAAATAAATATCTGGAGTATCCAAATTGACTACAATCAACATCCAATGCTCCCTAAAAATACAAAAAGGAATAAGTAAATAAAGAACTGAAAATATATTTTATATGATTAAATTGTAGAGTTTTACCCCTGCATCGTTGGTATTAAAAAGATTCTGTCATCCGTAATTTTGTTTTCAAACTATGTGAACAGGGATGTAATTATTGCAGCCTCTTTATCAGAATCTATTTCATCTTTTGAAGAGGTTGTGTGAGGACTAACGAGTCCAAATTTTTTTCATGGGGAAATACCTACAATTATTTTTCATATATACGTCTATGACAATTATAAAATGTATTTAGTCAAAATTATTAGAGTATATCAAACTTTGTAAAATCAAATCATGAAAACATACCTCAAGTATACATTTACAACTGAGCCGCCTAGCCATTCATAATTGAGGAGTTCATTTACATTTTCAACACTAATGAAATCTGATGTTTCCTCTCCATACATATATTTTTCGAAATCAACTATGTGAGTACTGCCGTCATTCAACATTGTATCCACATGAGCCTGCAATGATATTAACTGTGGATATAGAATGGGTGGGATGAATATGCTCTCAGTAGACTGTTTCAATCGGTTGGTTGATCCTTGAGATAGTTTTGAGCTGATTTTTCATTTCACCCCACACTCTTTGTCATTTTGTAATAACATTCATCAGTTCAAACCTTTTTTCATTAAATATTAAAGGTCCATCATGAAAAATAAATTGGAATTGAATACCTTTTTGTCGATATGTTTTTTTAAAAGAACGTTCAGCCATTAAATTAATGTTCCAACAGCTTGTTCAACCGTATGAATGTCTTCATCATCATTTGGAACATGTAGCTTGGCACTCAGCTCATTATCTATGTTAATTGACACTCTAAGATGATCTTTTGGAAGCTGTCTGTTGTATAGCATGTCGTTTTGCGTATTGAACATCGTAGCCCTTGCTAGAAGGTGATAAGTGGGAGTTGATAAATATAAATCACAGTAATTTTCACCCTATTTAATATTAGTACCAGAAAGGTATCAGTGTCTATGTAAATTACATTTCATAGAAACAATTATTAAAACATTGATTGCCTCATCTATGTCAGGCTTTTTAGGGGAATGGCTCACCTCAAAGCTGTTGGGGGGTGGGGCGAGATCGTCACACACAGGTTGTTGTTGAGTTGTTTCTTCTATGTGCCTCTCCCCCGTCAATTTTGTTATCATATCTCTCTGTATTGTAATTATTCTTGAAAAATAGATAATTGTTCTTGTAGATTTTCCATTTTTTCATTTTTATCCTCCGCTTGCTTTTCTTTTTGAAAATATGTTCGGGGTATCACCCCAAAACCCACACCTCTGATGCGACCATACTTTTCTTGATGCTTCAAGGCTGCTGAAAGTATGCCTATATCTGGTGTGGTTGTTGTTGATTCTTGTGACTATTTCAGATAGAAAATATCGAAAAATAAGTAGTTATTGTAATGTAATAGAGATTTAAAGAAAATCAAATTTATATTATGTCATACTTACACTTGTTTCCCACACTTTTTGTGTGTTTTCATCTATCAATATCCCCTCTTTATTTACACAAGCCTCCTTCCATATCACATGGTGTGGGATGGATATGTCTTTCAATTTCTATTCATAAATATGCATATAAACAGAGAAACATGGTCATGGTGTTGTTTTATGTCACAAACTTGTTGTAGATTATATTTAAAAGATGAACCAATTTTTTTCTCAAGTTCAGCGTACCCCATCCTTTCTTTATGGTAAGGGTACACTGGTTCTGTGGTACGTTTTTTAGGACTCAGTAGATATTTCATAAATAAAAACTATCAATCAGAGTGATGAATACAAGAAAACGTCAAAAAACGAATTACACAAAAAAATGTACCTGAAAAGTATGCTCCCCACGACGGTTGCTAAATGCATCCCATGCTCCTTGGGATATCAAGTGTGCGTAAAGCAGAGGTGGGTGCAACTTGATTTTCCATTCTACATCATTAAGATTATATTTCGTTAGAATTGTGCGGAAACCTCAATGAAACCTTCCTGCAACTCTTACTACATATTCCTTGTGTGAGGCATCTTCTATAAATGCACTCTACAATGGATGATGAAGAGTAAGTCAATGTTTTTTAATTTTATTTTATTTTAATAAATTAGAAAAATGAAATAACATTGTTACTATAATCTCTTCAAACATTAGTGTCTTTATCCTGGTGACAACATAGTGCCACGACTGTACATCAATCAGCACGTGTTGCCGACTAACGACTCCAATGTATCTACTAAAGATGGATCTGTTGGGGTTAATATGTTGGCCTCACTTATTCCATCCCACCTAAAATTTGATGCCTTTCTATTTTTCCTTAAGGATTTTGGAATACACTTTCAAACTACGAAGCTCTTTTTTTCACTTTCAGGGTTTCATTTCCTACCATTTACTCAGAAGTAGTATCAATATCTTCCCCCGGAGTGCTAGAATCGGCAATGGGACCAGCAGCAATAGGTTGAGAAACCTATTGTACCTCAGCACTGGGACCAGCAACAATAGGTTGAAAAACCTATTGTTGATCTATAGTGGGAAAACTAGTATCTTGTTGAGAAACCTTTTGTTGCTCTACAATGGGACCACCAGCTGTTGGTTTAGAGACCTTTTGTGCCTCGGGATTGGGCGCATCAGCAGGTGCAGAAGTCATTATCTGTAGAGGTGGTTTAATATTTAATTTAGCTTACATAAAAATAGCAGAGGACATATAATAACATAACTTAACACAATGTATGTTACAATAAAAAAATAACCTGATTATTGTACTCTCTTTTTTTTATTTAAAGGCTGAAGAGATTTGACTCCTCTATCGACTATGGAAATCCCTTCATTGTGGTATCCTATGACATACAAAAGGCCATCTACATTGGACCACTGCAAAATGATTGTGAAGTCCCTATAAAAGGGTCAAACTCCATTTAACTTTCATATGACCCTTCATTTGTTTTGGTCGATAACAGAACAATTGACCAATTTGGGTTCGCGGGGTCTGGAACATAAAATACTTGCACTGCCTATGATGACATTATCAATGGTTCGCCTTTCTCCCCTTCCTTACTAGAATCAACTTTCACGAATCCTAATTCATATATTTTAACATCACTCCTATTATCAACCCACATTCATTGAAAAATAGGCACTTTGAATTTTGTATAATCCAATGCCCATATTCTTTTGATGATGCCAAAGTATGACATATTCACATAAATTGGATTTTTCTCCTTAGAACTGAAAACATGCATCGCCTCAGCCACAAGTGTAACCCCACTATTCTGCATGGTACTATCCTCATCATGTTCATTAATATAGAATGTATAACCTTTAACCGCATAATCATTGTAAGATAATACGTACACACTTTCTCCTCCAGCCAGCCATCGAAGTCGTTCTGAAAGTGAGTCTGGATTTTCATCTAACTGCTTAAAAATATGGTCTCAAAACCATCCTATAAACTGTCAATTATGTGTATATGATATCCATTTTTCATCCCTAGAAGGATTCAAATGCCTAATAATTTTTTTGTGGGTTTCATCATATGTCTCAACGTCGAAACTGTTATGCAAAACGTAAAGGTGGGCCTACTCTCGATCTGTAATATTGATTGTGACAACCTCTCTTCCAGAAATTCCTTTACCCTCAAGCCACTCAGTTTGATGATATTTAGGTAGGCCAACGATTTCCACACTAGATAGGTATTCGGTACAAAATCCAACAGCTTCCTCAACAATATATTACTCTGCAATACAACCCTCTGGTCGACTTCAGTTTTTTACATACCCTTTCAAAATATTCATATACCGTTCAATGGGGTACATCCATCTATAATGTACAGAACCACATAGTCGAATCTCTCTCACCAAATGAACCATTAGATTAACCATCATATCGAAAAATGTCGAAGGGAATAGCATTTCCAATTCACATAATATGATGGAAATTTCACTTTCCATCGTGGGAAATTTCATCGGGTCTATAACATTGCTGCATATAGCTTTGAAGAAGAAACAGATCTTTGTTAATGTATTGAAGACAATCTTGGTCAAAATTCAACGTAAAGCTATAGGAATTAGATCGTTCATCAAAACATGACAGTCATGTGATTTCATACCCTTTAATTTTTAATCGCCCATTGACACGATGTTCTTGATATTTGGTTAATACCCCTCTAGAACCTTTACGTCATTCAAGAAGTTTCAAATCTGATATCTCTTCTTCCAGAAAAGATTGTAAGCTACAGGAGGAAGAAATGTTCATTTTTCACCCTTCACTGGTGCCAACTCTTCTCAAATTCCCATCTCAACCATGTCCAATCTAGCCTTAATTCCATCGTTTGTTTTTCCGGGTGCATTTAGCAACGTGCTGATGACACTATCACATACATTTTTTTCAACATGCATAACATCAAGAAAATGTCTGACATACAGACAATTCTAGTATGGTAATTCAAAAAAAAACTGATCTCTTTTTTCCAACCAGTTTTCATAACGTTTTTTGAAAGTGTTTTACCAAAAGTAGTGTCCATATATTTTACTTTCCAAAACAATTGATCACCTGCTAGTGGAGATGGTGTTGTACGTTCCTATGAGCTTCCGTCGAATGATGTCATCCATGATCGGTACTTATGTCATCGGGGTAGAAATCTGTGATGTCCTAGAAACACGGTTTTCGATGAATGTTTCAACCTAATTGACTCTGTACCTTTTTCGCAGACGGGAAACCCTTGAGTTCCTTTAATGCTATATCTTGACAAATTTCTATAAGTAGGAAAGTCATTTATCGTCCTGTACAACTTGGCTTTCAAAGTAAACTATTCATTTTTTAAGCATCATAAAGAGTAACCCATGAATCCCACAATATTTTCAAATCCTCGATCAATGGGGCCAAATAAACATTAATATCATTACCCAGTTGTTTTGGTCCGGATATAACCATAAATAACATAATGTATTTTCGTTTCATGCATAACCACGGTGGTATGTTATAATTTACCAACATAACCGGCCATGTACTATGACTGTTGCTTTGAAAACCAAAAGGATTCACTCCATCTGTAGATAACGCCAGATGAAGGTTTCTCATCTCGTTCCCAAATTCAGGATACTAGTGATAACTTCTCTTCCACTAAGGAGAGTCTACTGGGTGATGTATTTTCCCATCTTTAATTCTTGTATCTGCATGCCATGCCAATTGTCCTACAGTCTCCTCACTTCCATATAGGCGTCAAAACCTAGGAATGATTGGAATGTACCATACAAATTTCGTAGGATTAGAATCATCTTTCTTGAATCAAGAAGCACCACACTTTGGGCATTCATTAAGTGATTTTTGGTCCTTGAGAAACAATATACAGTCATTCGGGCAAGTATGTATTCTTTCAGAGATCATACCCATCGATCGAAGCATTCATTTGGAATCGTATGTTCGGCTTGGGAGTTCATTATCTTCTGAGGGCATGTCATTTAGGAGAGCATGTAGTTCCGTAAAACTGGCATCACTCCACCTATTGCCTGCTTTGAAATTATACAGCTTCAATACGTATGACAATGCTGTATATTTACTGCAACCAGCATACAATGGCGTTTTTGAACAACTCTTTAACTTCTAAAACAATTTTGGGCAATCACGAAGCTCATCTTCAACTGTCCTTCTCATTTCCTTAATATTTTCTCCATCATCATTCACATCTGTAATCACACCCTCCATACGATTGTATTCACTGTTCACGCTTTTAATCATATCAGATGATCTATAAAATGTCGTGTTTTCTAAGTCACTACCTACATTGGTTTTCCACCATGTTTATTCCAACATGTATAACTTCGATCTATTCTGTGATAGATCAGGTGTTCTTCCAACTCCTCTGGACTAATTTGTCTTCAATAACAACTGTGTAAACACGGACAAAGGATTTGAGAAGGGTCACATGCATGATCTTCTACAAGCTTGATAAACTCTTTCATGCCATCTTCATACTCTTTTGTCAACAGATTGGAATTCATCCATTCTATATTCATATTCATCATCTTTATGGGTTCGATCTCGAGAACTTGCCTAATACTATGTTTTAATTAATCAGGTAGCATTTTTTGGGTTTCATAAAAACAAATAATGGTACAAATGACTTTAAACACATGTGGAATCCATATACATGGTGTGTCAAGTAGGGTGAACATCGTGTATATATATGATACCTGATTTAATCTGACATATAAAAAATTTATTCCAAGTTAGTCCTACAAAGACTGAATGATGCCTTTGAAAATACATGACATTTAGAACAACTTGAGATAAAGGCATGTACTTTAGATACATATTGAGTCACCTCAGCATCTATGCATCACATTTTTGTGGAATACACAGTGTGTAGTCCTTACATGACCACTAGGGGTGTATATTCTATACACATCAAGTCTCTATGGTATTTATACATGGTGTGAGTGAAGTAAAACAGATGTCATATGGTTCTACCATTATGTCATGGCATGTACATGGTTTCATGTTGTACTATATGTCGTTGGGATACATTGTGTGTGACCTAGTTTCACATGACATATAACATTTAAAACGAAACTTATTCCAAGTTTGAGTAAGAATATTATTCCAACAACCGCAACACCATACAAAAACACAATCGTGATCACAATCACAACGCCATACAAACCAAACAATCAAAATTTTAAATTTTACAAAGCATCCCTTATTCAATTTCATTTGTTAATTCAGGGTTTATCACAGACGTTTTATCATCCTGGGGTGTTCATTCATAATTCATGTATACATAAATTACCCATTTATATATTCAAATGTTCAACAAGAACCAACCAGCATTCAATTCATTTAGTGTGCAAACAAGGACCACCAACGACCACGATTTTCAGCGGGGCGTTTAGCCGGTACATTTCACATTATAACCATAAATATCAAACAGTAATAACATGCGAACAAGAGGAAAACAATGAGTTAGAAAATAAAACAGTAATAAATATAATGCTATCTCAATGTACTCATGGTGATGATAAGATGTTGGTCAAGATCAACTCTGGGTTGGGAGTACACTAATATTTAATTGAAAAAAAACATCTAAAAACTAATCTAGAGAAGGATGTAATATCCTATTCATCTAGTCCATTAATACAACCAATGCAATAGTTAAACCAAATATCATTGAAAAAAATTCATACTGGACATAACTACAATGTTACATTTATATGATTCTATTAGGACTTTATATTAACCATTTTTTATCAATTCTATGTTAAAGTAGTGTTTTGGGTAAAATTGTTACATTTATCGTACATTTATCAACTTGTTATTCTTAGTATTATTACTTATATCTTAATTCACATAATTCCAAAATCTAAAACATGGATTATATATAATATATATCCAGCATATAAATATATATGATATATCGAGAAATGGATTGAAATACACCGTTCATGGAGATGGTAGGCCGTACATATGCATGAACACTATTTTCATTTCCTTATTGAATTGAATGGAATTAAGTAAATGAAACATATATGTACATAAATCATGTATCATTATTATGAAATATATTTCATTATTATTTATTATATATACTTTATAATCATACTTGAAGGGTTAATCATGGGGAATGAATCTCATCGTGTCGTGGAAAAGGTAATCTGTATGTACGCATGTGCGATGATATCATTCCCATAATTATAGAATGGAAATGGAGTGGATGATATAATTTATCAGAATAAGTATGATGTTATAAAAATTATATATAGTTGTTATTTTCACCATTATACCAATCCAAGTAAAGTGGTGGTGGAAAACAGATTACACCACGGCGTGGAGACGGTATTCCTTACGCACGCACGCATGATGATTTTGTTTTTCATATGATGGATAAAAGGTTAAATAGGTTTGTTTCATATTTATAATAACAAATAATTATATGAGTGATACTTATATTATTACTTTATAATGAAACAAATAAATTATTGGAAGTATAAGAAGAAATGAATTTTAAAGAATCGGTAAAGGATATTACCTCTTCTTTGACACGCCTCTTCTAAACCTCCTCTTATGGCACCGCAGTTGGTCTTTGAAGAATACCAGGACCTCTATTATTTTTCTAGAGAAGTGTAGAAGAGACATGGGAAGGGTTTTTATGATCTTTAAGGATCAAAATGTTGTGAGGAGGAGAGGGTGGAGGTTCCCTTTTATAAGATAGGAGAGAGGGACTTTTGGAAACTTCTAAAATATTAATTTATAATAAACTGAAACCTCACATAAAAACCACCAAAGATAACAATAATCTGAATATGAGATTAGATAGGGTTTTAATATCATCAAACAATAAAATTTAGGCATGTTGGGAATTTATTTTAAACCTTATAAACTAGATATATCCTTATTTAATCTATTTAATTTTATTTGTGGTAATATTATTCTAAATTTTAAATTGTTATAAATAATTACTTATGTGTTGTGAATTTTCAATGATTGGATACATTATGATATTTTAGACAACATATATTTCAATTTATAATTTTTAAATAATTATGTTATATTTAAACAATTTTATAATATATTATTTTTATATCATAACAATACTATCAATTGTGACTCTATTCATTTATTTGAATTTAAATAAAATCCACCCATAGGATATATTCGTACAACAATATTTAATAGATTATTATCATTTCACATTCATCTAAAAAAATTGTGGAGAACATTATTTAGTTCTTATAATATTTATATTAATATTTTTATATCTATTTTTTTGATATTTCAATCAATAAAATAATTTCTACATCACTATTGTGTCATCATTAATGAAAATTATTTAATCCTTAAAAATTATAAATAAAATCTCATGATGTATATATTTTTATTATATTTCTGTAGACTACTTATATTTGAGGTTTTATGAATTTTATCCTTAAATTAAAATTATTACAGTTATGAGCTATAAGAGAGTGATATGATGTCACTTACTTGGTTTTAATAATAATTACATTTTTTTCAAGGTCAAAAGTCCATGAAATGAATATATTTAGACACTTATGTGATATGGGTATACTTTTATTCATCCAATAGAATTTTTTCAGGTGTTAGGGTAATTTTATAATCTTATTTTTACCCTTAATTACCTGATTTACCTTTAACTGTAGTAAATAAAATTTACCGTAGTTATTATTAATAATTTCTAAAAATAAAAAGTATCCTATTTAAATAAATTGGACCTACTAATTTCAAATATGGAATCCATTTTTCCAAATTCAAAATACATAAGTTCTAGTATTTAATTTAACATTAATACCACTATTGAGAAAATAGGTTTTAAAAGTTAAAACATTGCAAAAGATTGAAATGTTTTTACATATGAATTAAATGTAAAATTAATGATAATGACTTTCATTATATTAAATGTAAAAAATATATTCTATTTATACATTTAATCCATTAAATATTATAATTTTACCAAATAAGTTATCTTGATGAAAAAAAGTTTTTTTTAATTAAAATTTTGAGTATTTTTACAAGACATCAAAATATTAAAGTTAACATAAAAATATAAACAATTTATCCTAAGTAAATTTTTATATTATTATTGCAATTAATAAGATTATTATGTTTAATTGAACTTATAAACATGCAAAAAACTAGATTTGAAGTGGGTGCACCATCAAAAGGCGACAAAACTACATTTTTTTAAAAATAATTATTTTACCTGAAAATTTTATTTTTTTCTCATACCATGTTCTAGAATATGTGTAAGATGAATTATTATGTAGTAAAATTAAAAATATAGTCATTAATATTTATAACAGCTAGTTCATAACAATATATCATTGTTTAGTGAAACTCGGTATTACGTACATCACAAGCTATTGAGGAAGGTCGCTCTTGCATGCAACAAAAGCCAATAATAGTGTTTTTATATACTAAAAGATAATATAGTGTTTCATATAGCGCAAGCTAATCATGGTGAAGCATACAATAAGAGATGTCAAAGAAATTAAAAAGAATATTTCTCAAAAAATATCGTGGTGATACATTCTACCCCCCTTAAAATGAATTTCGCCCACCAAATTTGTCGGGGTTATAAATAATTTACAACTTGAAAGTTTCATTCATTTAATCCCACTTCATAAAAACGAATACTAAATATTTATTTTAAAAAGAAACGTCAGAAACCTAAAGGATACCCAAAGTAACTCATAATAGGGTTTCCACATAGGAAAATATAGGTGAAAATATGGATATGGAAGAGAAATCTAACTATCATGTTCTGATGGACAGTGGTAGAGAACATGGATATGAAAAATCCTACGATAAAAATGCCATAAATTTTTGATGATAAATTGTACCATATTATTCATTATATATGAGGGAACTAGGAAACTTTTTTTGGTTTTCATGATCATTTCTCTAATGTTGATGAATTTTTTCATAAGGATAAATACATACTTGATTTCACTGGTCATTTCCAAAAAAATCCACTTCATCTCTTATGTGAAGAAATGAAGATGAATTTTAAATTTTTTGAAGTGTTAATAAATCATGCGATAGAATAATACATCATTCCATATATATTTATCACAAAAATGTTTGCAAAAAATATTAAATATACATAAGTCCATATATGGTGAGATTAACTATATATGATTCAAAAAATGGAAATATACTTCATCTATCATACCGCTTAATAAAACTAATTTCTACAAACTAGGGAATTATTTTAGGCTAGTGGTAGGAAATAAAGGCTTTTCGCACTTTGTTTGTGGGTTCGACTACCGCAAGATTGTCCGACGTGATGGGTTGTCTCCCGTCCAATGGGTTTCCCTTTTTCTAAAACTATACTATTAGAAAATTCCAGAAATAATATCAAAAACTTCCAGCCATAAACAATACTATCTGATGTCCAACATAATGAATTCCAACCTATAGGATTATCGAAAATACTTCTATCCAATCTCATAGTATAAAGAAAATGACTACTAGAAAGGTCATCTACCAAGCATGTGAATACCATCATATACCCGTATATCATAAGATATATCTTTATGGTCATAATAAAAACATGTTAATACCTTAATCATGTATTCTCTTGAGACATGAATTACCATAGATTCTTTTTGAAAACATAAATTCTGTCAAAATTCAACTCTTTCCACATACTAAAATCCCAAAATTCTTATATAATCAAACCATGATATCACCTTTTCCTTATATCAGTCATGATATCGTTAATACTATAAAACATTTCATTATATCATTATCCATTCATTAAGTGCATATCTTATGAATTCTAAAAATATTGAAAATCACTTTTCATGGTTACCAGTAACATAAATTTATTGAAAACCACAATAAACCAATACATAGATATTCCAATATTCCATGATACTAAAAATGAGATTCCACAACACTATTTTGGAATCATGTTATGTAAAAACATAACCATTCCACCACTTCATTCTCATATTAAACATCGCCAATGTTGATTGCATGTGACTTCCCTTTTTTACTTTTCCCAAAGAGGTTGTTGATGTCGATCATCATTAACGCTTGGATTTGGGCATTGGTTAGCATAATACCCCATTTCCTTGCACTTGTAGAATTGAAGTGTTGGTGGTGCATTCTCTATTTTCTTATCTTTATTCTCATCATTATATACCTTTTTCCAATTACATTGACACTCAGTTGCTCGATAATCTTATTTTTCACACATAACACATTTTATCGTCCCTTTAAGTCAATCACCACCATGCTTCTTTCTACACGTTGATCATAACGAAACATTCCTCTTCTTTTCACCTTTATTTGGAGATTTTTCCTTGATCTCCATCCATCGTTTCTTGTCAAAACCATGAGATGGATATGTAACACCAAATTCTTATTATACCTTGATATCACAACGCACAATTTCTTCATAGATACTGAAGTCATTTAAGCTAATTCCCTTCGAAGACTCGGTTTTAAGACACTAAATAATCGATCAACTTTACTCTCATGTTAGATGACAAAGCCAGATTCATACCTTTCAAGCCTTGTAAAATTCACCTCGTATATACCAACAGATTAATTATCCTTTTTCTTAAACTCATGTAACTCCTTTTACATCATTGTTCGATGAATACGAGGGAATTACTCATTGAAAAAAATGTTCTTGAACTCTTCCCATTTTATTGATTCAATTTCTTCTTAGGGAATTGTATTCTTAATTAGATTCCACCACTGGTGTGTATCACCTTTTAAATGGTAAATAGATAAAATGAACTTTTCATGTTTTGAACATTCATGTATGGAAAATATCTTTTCAATATTACTAATCCATTATTCAGCAATAATCGGATCAAAAGACCCATTGAAAGATGGTGGGCGTTGCCTCTTGAAGGACTCCATAGAATATTGTTCCCTTCTCTTCTCATTTAGAAGTCCTAAACAATTCATAGATTGTGTAAGTATAGTAATAATATTTTTCAATCCATCTCTCATAACATTGGTTTGTTCAGGAGGAAAATGATTTCATTGTCTATTACATTGATTAACATGGTTCCTTCGGGTTCCAGCCATCATCTAAAACCCCACAAGAATAGTGTGAGAGGAAAAATTCATGCATGGAAAACAACATAATAATGGGGGAGTACCTTCAATATATAACATCTTAGGATTAATTATAATATCGTTACCATAATTCTAGGACTATACCTATACTTTTACTTAACCTTAGAGACATCCCTAGACATACCTTCGTAATATCTCTATAGATTTCACAAAAGTTTTCACATCCTAGATTCCAAAGGTTAACTAAACCTTTGCTTTGATACCAACTATAAAGACCCAAAGCATGAAGTACATCTACATTACATTACTTTTGTGGAATACTTAATGCTTGACAAAAACATACGCCCAAATACCGTATTAGTTTAGTGTCTTTGGATACTCAGAACATAATTTTAAAATCACGAGGAAAGATCTTCAACATCTCCCATAATTATCTTCTTCTTTTTTTGTTACCTAAAACCTCCCATTATATCATAGAGAAAAGAAAACATAAAAAGTGTGAGCTCAAATGCTCAGTAAGGGTAAACATGGAGAACATAAAACAATCCCTAAACATTTGAACATAATAACATGAACATAAGTCATCAAAGTCATGAGTAATGACATGTATCATGGTAGTTCATAAGGCATAGATCATAAAGGAACATTAACAATGGGAAAATAGAATGGGAATAAAACATGTAATTGTGTCAACCATTAATCACATGTTATGATTTCCATAGTTTCTTGGGCATTGCTTCCAAGGCCATCATAGTGGAAAAAGTCCATTACTGAACCGGGTTTACTTTTCATTCCAGCCCTATATTACTGAACCAAATTCACTTTCCATTCTAGAAATTTCTATCTCATCAGATATAAATATATACACACTGCATTATAAAGAGATAAAGGTCTCACCCATCTCATAATGAAACCATTCTTATTTGTGCCACAAAATAAACATAAATCATTCATCGTAACCCAATGAATAAAATGGGATTCATAAACATCATCCCATCATAACATAATACATATAAAACAAATGGATATCATTTCATCATAAGAAAAATCAAATCATTTAAATAATATATAAATTATACTTGAAACATAAACATACTAAATAATTTCATCTTATATGGAAAATAGTTTTGATAAAACACTTGAAATGAATTTTTTAGGAAAATATCCTTTCTTCTTCAAAATGAATTTCTTTTCTCCAAATGTCGTGCAATTTAAAAAGAAATTAATTTTGTTTAAAAAAATCATGTAATATTTTAGAATAATATTCAGGTAAATAAGGAATTATGAAACTATAAAAATCTGTTCATTCCGTATAAGTTAAGAAAACATTATCCCCATACTTTTAAAGGAAAAGTTAAAAAGTACCATGTATGGTAAACAAAGTAATGATTCATTCCATAACACAAAGTAAAAGTCAAAGAGGGGTAAACATGACTTTATAAAAACATGGAAAAATATTAAACACATTATGAAAAACATTTTTATTGAATGGTTGAAAAATATAACCCCAGTAAATACTTACAAATAAACAATCTCGAATAAGAACGAGACTGGAATAATTATCCCTTATCTTAGGTCCACTTTCTTTTGTATGGGTTTGAAACTCAAGTATAGTGGGATTAAACATATTATTAAATTGTAATAGAACCATAATAATATTTATGAAATCATATATGATTCACTTAGGACTTTATATTACCCGTTCTTTTGTCAATTCCTTGTTAATGCAGCGTTTTGGGTAAAATTGTTTCATTTATGGTACGTGTTGCGACTTGTTGTTATTTATATTATTACTTATATCATGATTTACATAATTCAAGAATGTAAAACATAATTTATATATAATATATATTAATAATATAAATATATATGATAGATCGATAAATATAATGAAATACACCGTTCATTGAGACGGTAGGTCTTATGCACGCATGAACACTGTTTTTGTTTCTTTATTGAATTGAATGGAATTATGTAAATGAAACATATATTTACATAAAAAAGTATCATTATTATTTCATATCTTTCATTATTATTTTTTATTTATACTTTATAATCATACTTGAATTGTTAATTATTGGAAATGAATCTCATTGCATCGTGGAGACGGTAATCTGTAGGTATGCACGAGCGATGATATCATTCCGATAAATATTGTATGGAATTGGGGTGGGTGATTTAATTTATCAGACTAATTATGATTTCAAATAGTCATATATAGTTATTATTTCCACCATTATACCAATCCATGTAAGGTGGTGGTGGAAAACAGATTACACCACGGCGTGGAGGCGGTATTCCATACGTACGCATGCGCGGTGATCTCATTTTCCGTATGATGGATAGAATGTGAAATAGGGTTGTTTTATATTTATAATAACATATCATTATATTATTGATACTGATGTTATTACTTTATAATGAGACAAATAATTAATATGATGTATACAAAGAAATAAATTTGAAAGAATCGGTAAAGGATATTACCTCTTCTTCGACTTACCTCTTCTAAACCTCCTCTTAGGGCACTAAAGATGGTCTTTGAAGAATACCAGGACATATATAATGTTTTTATAGTTGTGTAGAAGAGAAATGGACAGGTTTTGTTCGAGATTGAATGCTCAAAATGTTGTGATGAGGAGAAGGAGGAGGTGCCCTTTTATAAGAGAAGAAAGGGGAACTTTTGGACACCTCTAAAATACTAATTTCACTACTGAAAAAACGGCCTATACCCATAGTTCAAAACCATGGGTATAGCCCCCAAAACCGTGGGTGTAGCCTATACCCACGGTTTTGGGAACTGTGGGCTAGAACGGCGTCAGTATACGTCCCCAGCCTATACCCACGGTTTTCCAAAACCGTGGGTATAGGTGTCATGCCACCGTGTCACCGAAACATATCCAATTGCCACGGTGTCAACGGCTTTTACCCACGGTTTCAAAACCGTGGGTATAGGTCCTAAAATAATGCAGGCGCCGAGTTTCGATCCCGCAACCTCTACATTGCAAACACCGCGTATAACCACTACCCTAGCTTCACCTATATGTATATATATATATATATATTAAGTTAAATATAGTTATAAAAACCATGGGTATAGAAGGAAGAACCGTGGGTATAGGGTTCCCGCCAAAAAAATTTCCATCCCACGGAAAAAAATTACCAGCGCACACAAAAGTGACCTATACCCACTGTTTTTCAAACCCTTGGGTATAGGTATTTTAGCACAGACCTATCCCCACGGTTTTGGGGAAAACCGTGGGGATTGGTACCCCTATACCCACGGTTTTGGGAAACCGTGGGTATAGGTGACTTTTGTGGACCTATCCCCACGGTTTTCCACAAAACCGTGGGGATAAGTCTATTTTCCTGTAGTGTTTATAATTAACTCAAAACCCACTTAAAAACTTTCAAAAATGTCTCAAATATGAATATTAGATGATATAGGGTTGTAATATCATTAGCCAATAAAATTTAGAAATGTTGGGAATTTAATGTAAACCTTATCAACTTTATTAATCCTTATTTAAACTATTTAATTTTATTTGTGGTAATAATATTCTAAATTTTAAATTAATATAAATAATTACTTATGTGTTGTTAATTGTACATGATTGGATACTTTATGACATTGTAGTCCATATAAATTTAAATTTATAATTTTTAAATATTTTTGTGATTTTTAAACAATTTTATAATATGTTATTTTTATAAAATAACAATAGTGTCAATTTTGACACTATTAATTTATTTGAATTTAAATAAAATCCACCCAAATCATATATTCGAACAAAAATAGTTAATAGATTTCTAACATGTCACATTCATCTATAAAATTTGTGGAGAACATTAATTAGTTCATATAATATTTATTTTAATTTTTTTAAAACCATTTATTGTATATTTCAATCAATAAAATAATTTCTACATCACTATTGTGTCATCATTAATGATAATTATTTAATCCCTAAAAATTCTAAATAAATTTTCATGATGTAGATAATTTTAGTAGATTTGTGAATACTATTTATATTCAAGGTTTTATGAAGTTTATCACTAAATTAAAGATATTACAATTATATGATAAAAGATAGTGACATGTTGTCACTTTCTTTGGTTTTATTAATTACTAGTACATCGCCGGTTAATACGCATGGTGTCATAAATGAAATATGAACTAAAAATTCATTATAAATATTATAAGTTATCAATGGAAATTAATAAATAATGTATTGAAATTATTAATCTATTCATAGAAATGAAGTATGAAAATATAATTTCTAGATACTTGAAATAGGTAAACACAGAAATAGATTCATAGTAAGAGAACATTAAATTGGAAACAGACATTAGTTGTCATTTTCAATTTTTCAGTGAAATTGAACTATGGAATGTTATTTAATCATGTTAATAGAACATAAATACACTTTATGTAGCAGATACATATTTGACAACAATTACATGAACCATGAATTTCAACAACAGCAGGTGTGCAGATCCGATTAGAATTCTTGTCATCAGAATGTGTAGTCAACAGCCTCCCAGTACTACTATGTATAATTGAAGTAGAGTTGCAATTTTTCATGTTTGTTGACAGTTATATTGATCCCTGCAATATATAATCATACATTAATGTGAGTAAATGTGATATATTACTATGAAAAAAACATGGTTAATGTAGTGAAGTGAAAAAAAACATGTCATAATAATGGATTATTTGTTTACAGTAGACATCTATGGAAACAAACTTGATAAAAATCCAATGAATAAAATTATTAATATGAAACTGAAAAATCACTACTAATTGAAATAATAGAAAAATCAGTACTAGTTGAAATAGAAAAAGTGGTTAATCTGGCAATCATGTCACCCCCCACCCCCCAAAATTTTCAAGCACATCCTCCTACCCCATACCCAGCTCTACCCTTCCTATGCTTGTCTCCCACCCAATCCTAGTAGCTCCCCCTCCCTCCTCAGCCTCCCCCTACCCAGCCCATTCCCCCACCACTCCCCCATTCCCAACCTCTTACCCAAGTAGCCCCCTCACCCATGCCCTCATCCTCCCCTCCCCTCTCCTCCCCTCATCCTCCCCTCCCCTCCCCTCACCCCCCTGCCCAACCTCTTCCCCCAGCAACCCCTCCCCCTACCCTCATCCTCCCCTCTCCTCTCATCCCCTTCAACCTTCATAGCCCCTACCCTCCCCTCCCCTCCCCACTAAAAGTGATATGTTATTAATATAACATCTACTCATAGGTTAATAATATATGAAGAGGAACACAAAAAAATAAATAAATTGTTGTCATTATATAATCATCCCAGAAATAGAATATCATATAGGTCAGGATGTGGAAACATTTCGATGTTTTAAAACACTAGAGGACTAATACATGCAAAATCAATCCAAATAAGGTTTTGAAATCGTAAGTCATTATGGATTGGAAATCACTAAATATCGCATAATACAAACTATGAGGAAGTAATAACTCCAGAACATAGCCCAAAATTTCCGAAATGATCCCCTGATATGATTAAAAGTAATTACAGTAATCAAGATAAATGAAATAAGAACCAACATTTACAGTCATAATTTCATAATTAAGGATGGATAAAATTATAGTTTATTGGGAATAAGGCCTAGCACATACGTGTCGTCAGAGGTCGATGTGATTAGGAACTGAGATTTAGTTGGGATAGTCCAAAATTGAGCACCCATCCGTAGCACGAACCACTGCTCCGAGCTAGATCCCACACATGATGAAGCAACCAACAAATCTAGTGGAGGTGGGACATTATTATAGAACTTTTATGATGAAACTGTCAAAATTTTACAAAACCCAGCAATGAAAAGGCCATTCCCTGCACATGGATTATGCATTTGAGTCAACATATCAGCAATAAACCGGTAGACAGCTATTTTGATCCCTAAATTTGTAAAATGTAATGATTATTTGAGAATTGAATATGGAAATTCAAAAAATGAAAAGTTTAAATGAATCGAAATTTCTATGATGAAAATAAAAATGACATAGTGTTTTAATGATACAATGATAATGATACTGAAAGAAAACATTATTTTTCACTCTGATGATGTAATGAAATTAAAAGACAATGAGGAACAAAAATAATCTACATGGGTTGTTGTTTTTACAGCTTGGCTGAATAGAGACCAATACAGGTTAAGAGGAGGGGATTCCATATATCATTACCCTAAATAGATATAGTCACCCATGCTAAGAATCGTTTAAAGAGATCCTTAAACTACTCCATAACACCTGAAAACATTAAAAAATAATATATAAGGACATATTAAATTTTGATCTTTCTTAACTCAATGTCAAGAGTGTTGTGTTGTTGGATTTAAATATCATCTAAATATATTCAAACAATGGGTAAGCAGTAAGGCTAACAAGTTTGTTTTCATTGATTAGAGACATTCACCCATGCTATGAAGCTTTAATAAAGAGCTCTCTACCACTTTAGAAGACATGGACACATGTTATTAAATAAAAAAATACGAAGACAGATTGAATCTGTGTGTAGCATGAGATTCAATATACCCATTGTATTCAACAACAAAGATGTATAAATAATAATTCCATGTTCAATATGAAAAGACAAATAAGTGAATACATATTCAAAAATCCAAAAATTTCCATACTATATGGTTCCAATCATTTATACTTGTGTTTAATGGGTGATATTCACTATTTATCCCATGCATTTGGAGAACCCAACGAAAAGTTTTGTCAATCATGGTTCTGCAATGAGAGGAAATATTTCCTTGGTTATTGCATGGTAAACATTAAAGGTAATAGAAAACATCTGACAATGACCATATTTGTAGTACTTATTAATTGCTCTATTGACAATATGAAAACATTTCTATAAAACAATGTTGTTTTAATACCTAATATTTTAGTTGTGAGAAATATTTATTGTGGTTGAATAATAGGTAATAATTCAGCAGTTGATCACCTCATCCTATATGTTAACCTGCACATATAGTAATGTTTCAGAATAACACATAATATGCATGACTAAAAGGGAAGCATTGATATAATCAATCCATAAATATGTACAAGATATATGTAGAAACAACAGTGAAGTGCCCAGATCAGTGTGAATCACTGAGAGGGGGAGGGGGTGAATCAGTGATCCCTTAAAACTTTTTACTAATTGATTCTTATCAATTAAACCTCTATGGCTGGTTAAAGCCTCGATCCACTCTTCTTGTATCTCTCAACCTTTCCCGAATGATGCAGTAATGAAAAGGCACAGGACACAAGGATTTACAAGGTTCGGCACCAAAGGCCTACATCCTTGCCATGCTCTCCCAGCATGGATTCTCCCATTATAATCTGTTAGTATTACAATGGTCGATATAGAGTCCCACTGTATCTCTCCTGAGTCCCACAGGAGGGTCTTTATACTGCGTCCCACAGTGTTACCAGAGTCCCACTGGCCTGCTCCAGAATCCCACTGAAGACTTCTTCCACCCTGAGTCTCACAAGGGGCTTCTCCTGGCTCCTTCAGTCACACGAGTAGCTCTTCTTCTCTTTAAGCTTCTTCAAGTATCTTCAGCAGTATGGGATAAAGACTGCTGGCCTTGCTCTGTACCTATGATCACTTGTGATGATCAGGTCTTCTCGTCTTGCTCAAGATTTATCTCCTTCTTCTAAGGATGACCCGGCCTCTCCCCAACTACTGAATACTCAGACAACTGATATCTTTAACTTTAGTCTGGTCCAGTCTCACAGGGGAACAACTTCATGCACTGAATGCATGGCATCACAATATCTTCAAGATCTCCTGGTCTTGGACTCCTCAAATGCACACAACCTGATTTAGCTTTGTTCACGTGCGCACGTGCATGCATGTAAGCATGCACTTCCCTTTATTTCTTCTTGGTGCAATAAACCCACTAGGGGTGTAATCACTATAGCACACACCTTCTCACTTGAACTTCACACTTTGTTCAATGTGTTTACACACTTAAATGTGTGTTCTAATTTGTGTGAGTCTTCTTCTTCTTCTAAGTGTGTCCACTCCACTTAGAGCACACACATAGGTTCGGCCACTTCACTTTGTTTTTTTGCACACACAACTTTGTTCTTTGATTTGCACACACACAATGAGTGTGTATTTGGCCTTCACTATTTTTGCACACAAGTGAGCTTGGCCTCTTCTTCTTGCACATAAATGGCTACGGCCAACTTCTTGTTCACTATGCACACACACTGTCCACGGCGAGGGTGTTTTCTCCTTTTAGCACACAAACACTTGGTGTGTAATTCTCATCACCCGAATCTCCTACTGCCCATATGAAGGCGCGCAAGTGCTTGATGAGCCGCGACCTCCTCTTCTTCAACACTGCCGCGCAAGCCACAACAAACCTCGAGGGCGCGCAAGGTACTTGAGGCCTCGGGTACTTCCTGTCGCGCAAAAGAAAGACGCGCAGGGGACTTCACCCAACCTTCTTGTCGCGCAAAGAAGTTGCGCGCAAGGAACTCATCCGCGCAAATATAATTGCACGGGGGCTTCAACTTCACGAGGCAGAGCACACGCGGGACGATAGATCTTCAACAAAACTTCAGCACATCAGCAAGCAATCTTGAGAGCCTTGTCCTCTCCTTTTATAGGCAGAGGAGAGGTGGTTCATCCTCATGAGATACAACTCGAATCCCCGAGATTTTCGGGCGTTCAAGATTTTCAAAATATTTATTTTTCTCCTCAGTGCACGCGGGTTCCTTCTCCTTTGTTTTCCGTCACGTTCATGCTTCTCCGAACGTATGCATGGCTTCATTAAGTCGATTCTTGCAAAGACATAAACACCATAGCCTCGGCAACGTTGTTTTCCTCGGCCTCGACCGAAATCCCCCTATCATTGCATGCATGATTATTTTATTGCATGAATGTGATCGTTAAGGCCAGACGATCATGCTGGATGCTTCATCTCGATCGGAGGTGGCCGGGAACTCGAAATCCGGCGTGCAGGTGGCCTCTGGTTCGACGGAGGCATGCGGGGAGGCCTCGGTCGAGGTCAACGAAGGAGACGACGCTGGGAGCCGTCGGATCTCCATTTAAATGACCGCGGACGGCTCAGGTTATAACATCGCCGCGGAGATGGATCGTACGGTGGAGAATTCGCGCGAGATCAAACATGCGGCCAGGATTAGATCCCGGGATAAAAATCCCGTCCCACATCGAATCGGCCAGCGTTTTTCTCGTGGTTTAACAAAGAGGCGCGGCAGCCTTCAGTTCAATTAGCTCTCTCCTCCCCTTCCGGTGCCGCCCCGCGCCGCGTTCTCTGCGGGCGCGCTTTGCGCCCACCTTCTGCCACTCGGGCGCTCTCATAGCACCCTCCATGCACCTCGGGCGTGCGCTCAGGCTCCCATGTTGCGCAGGAACTGATCCCCTGCGTGGCCTCCTACCGCCTTGGGCTTGCTCCATGGGATCCCCCATGGGCGTGGCGCCTAGGCCCACATGTGCCTTGGGGTTGAACCCGTGGCTGGCCCTTGGTGGCTTATTTTTTTGCTTGAATATACACTAAGTATACAAAGTACTCTTAAGTGTAAAATGCCAAATGCCACAACTTTTCTTCTTAATTTGAATTCCTCGAATCTCCTCAACATATATTCATTACTTTGGAGTGAATTCTTGAAGGTTCTTTTTCTTCAACCGAACTCCTAAATCACTTAAATTCTTCAAAGTGCTTCATTGATCTAATCAGAGATCAATTAGATCTTCTTCTAATTCACATGGACTAGGTGATAGTGCATGGACTTCTTTATCTCACTTCATCCACTTAGAATTAGTGGATGGATCATCTTCATCTCCTCATGCATTGTCTTAACAATGCATGGTCTTCAAACATTGTTGTGACATTGTATCCAGTTGATACAAGTTCTTAAAACTTTAAGAACAGCTCAACAATCGTCAGATATAATGATGATGCTCCATCATCATCCATTCATCAAGTGGTGTAACTTAGTATCATCTTGATACAAGTATTGAAACATTAAGGTCATTTCTACAATCGTCTGATATCCATGGAGAATGTTTCAACCACAATTTCCAATACCACTTAGTGAATCTCCTAAGTGACATGCATCTTAGTACCATGGCCATTCTCCTTCACCACCAACACCATCACAACCTTTGGCATTCACATCTTGACAATTCTTGACATCCATTCATTCTAAGACAACAACATGTCTCATTGACAACAAATGCAACACAGTGCACTTCAATCTCCCCCTTTGTATTTGTTGTCAATACACTCGAGCACATATGAATGGGTCAATATGTGTGCCAATATTTCTCCCCCTTATTGGCAATAAAATTCAAAGGTGTGGTGTGGTTCTCTTTCAAAAATCTCTTCCTCCATTATAAAAGCATTTTCTTGAAAAACACTGAGAGAGGGATGATGTCACATGTTCTCTTTAGCAAAGAACCTTTAGTAAATCAGCTCTAAGTCTACTTGGGCTAACCCGGTGTAGAAAACAAGAGTGATATGACCAAGGTACTCAATGTTGTCCAACATTCACAATACATGTGAGATCATGCTTCAAGGGGCTTGAAATTTTTCAGATATAACAATGAATTTGCTAAATCCTGCACAACTTCACAAAACTCAATAGAAAGTTCAGGTGCACATATAAAGCTCCCCCTTTCATCCATTTGACTTCAATCAATACTCCCCCTTAATTGTCATAATGAATACAATTAAGAAACAAGGGATGAAATTATGATGGGAATACCTTCAGCTTTCCTCAAGATGATATTAAATCTTAGAATACCATCTTCTCCAGATTGGCTCCCCCTCAAGGGGTGCACTCCATTTTGTCCAAACCACTCTCTAAATGAGAATGATCATCATCTTCAATTCCCTGAAATGTTAGCACATGTAAATACCAGAAGTATAAGGGAATAAGATGGAACCTCCTTGGTTCATCAATGTGAACAATAAGGTTGAGAAGATTCTCTCAACCGAGATGTCCCATTTTCACCATTCTTCACACTTGAACATCTGATCTTCTTTGATGTTTGTGCTGGTGTGGATCTCAACACATCTTCATGTGAAATCTTCTTCGTCCCTTTTGCCTTAGAAATTGCCAGAACTTTATCTTCATCTATTTGCAGATCTTTGGAATGTTGCAACTGATTTGGCCATATGACTAGTAAATCATTTGGAAGAGTGGCCTCAGTTTTGGAAGTTCCACATGGTTCTTTGGATGCTGCTAAGCTACCTCTCTTAGGCAACTTATTTTCAATCAATCCCTTCTTCTTCTGGATTGATTGTCTTTTGGAGTTCAGTCTGACTCTATTGAATTTCATGGCTTCTTTACAAAGGTCCATGATGTGTCCTTTCTTTCCACAGTAGAAGCATGTTTTCTTGGTGGTCCTTCTGGATGCATCACCCTTCTTGGATTTCAATTCCAAGGACTTCTCTTAATTATTCAAACTCTTCTTGGGAGCATCTTTCACTTTCTTCTGCTTGCTTCCCAAGGAATCTCTCTTAGCCAGGTTCAGTGATCTTCTCTTCATTCCATCTTCGGATACATTCGGAGATTGATATGTATCAACTCTTTGACCACTTTTGCAACCATCCCAGATGTTGTAAAGTAATCCAAATCTATTTTCAGTAAACAGATGTCTCTGGACCTGTGGATGATTCTTCCTTCCTTCTGGCTTGCTCCCCCTTGGCATGGGCTTCCTCTGTGCTTTGGAATTCAGTGGATTGTACCAACAATCCTTTGCACAATGCCCATACTTGTTACAACACCAGCATTGTCCCACGAATCTTGACCTCTTCAGTCCTTCTGATTGTAGGGTACTTTTCTTGACCTGTTGTGCTGTTTCAGGAGAGCTCTGCTTCTTTACTATCTTCATCCCTATTTGTTTGGAATTATTCTTCCATCCTGCACTTTTTGTGGAAACACAATTAGAAGCATCAGTACAAGATGGTATGGATGGTACCTTCTTTCTAGAAGATGTTGCACTTTTATTAGAGGATGTCTTTCTCTTAGAATCATCCTTCTCAAAGCATACTTGAGTAGCAACATGTCTTCTTCCAGCTGACTGGGAGGATTCAGCTTTAGGTGATTGCATATGTTTCAATATCACCTCCAGTTCTAAGTATTTCATGTTGAGGGAGTTCTTCTCATCCTCAACAGTTCTTAGCTTTCCTTCCCAATTCTCCACCAGTTGTTTCATCTGGTCTTCATGCACCTTCTTCAATTCTTGCAACGAATTGTCCAGCTCCTTCACCAATTTGACTTTTTCTTCAAGTTGAGCATCTCTGACATTCATTGAAACTTTGTGCCTCTTTTCCAGTGCATGGAAAACATCTTTGACCATTATGTTAAAGAATTCTTTCTCAGAAAGACTTCTTTGCAATTCTTCAGTAGTGTCTTCATATCTTTCATTGCAAAGAGATACAGTTTCATCTTTGGCCTTCACCAGCTTTCTGAGAGTGTTGGTTATGCCAACCCTTTTTTCCAATTGATCTTCCAGTGAATTGGCTTCATCTTCTAGCTGTAATTTTTCTTCTTGAAGATCAAGGATGCCTGTAGCTATACACATTGCCACTTCCTTGGGGAATCTCTTCTGAAGATATTTGAGTGCATTTAGAAGATCATCGTATGTTCGAACTTCATCACAGCTAGAGCAGGCTTCATCAGAAGAATGATAGAAGGAATTGTCATCTGATGTGACTTTCACAGTACCTTCCATAGAAGGTGTTTCTCTGTTTGTAGCAACCATCTTCTTCATCTTCTTGGCCTGTTTCTTCTTTCTGTTCTTCTGAGTCTTGGCAGATATCTCCATTTGAGGCTGGTCACTCATTTCCTCAAATCTGCACTTAGTAAAGACTCCCTTGGATCTTTTAGAGGCAACCTCCCTCTGATACCAATTGAAGTTCCCAGATCAGTGTGAATCACTGAGAGGGGGAGGGGGTGAATCAGTGATCCCTTAAAACTTTTTACTAATTGATTCTTATCAATTAAACCTCTATGGATGGTTAAAGCCTCGATCCACTCTTCTTGTATCTCTCAACCTTTCCCGAATGATGCAGTAATGAAAAGGCACAGGACACAAGGATTTACAAGGTTCGGCACCAAAGGCCTACATCCTTGCCATGCTCTCCCAGCATGGATTCTCCCATTATAATCTGTTAGTATTACAATGGTCGATACAGAGTCCCACTGTATCTCTCCTGAGTCCCACAGGAGGGTCTTTATACTGCGTCCCACAGTGTTACCAGAGTCCAACTGGCCTGCTCCAGAATCCCACTGAAGACTTCTTCCACCCTGAGTCTCACAGGGGGATTCTCCTGGCTCCTCGAGTCACACGAGTAGCTCTTCTTCTCTTTAGGCTTCTTCAAGTATCTTCAGCAGTCTGGGATAAAGACTGCTGGCCTTGCTCTGTACCTCTGATCACTTGTGATGATCAGGTCTTCTCGTCTTGCTCAGGATTTATCTCCTTCTTCTAAGGATGACCTAGCCTCTCTCCAACTACTGAATACTCAGACAACTGATATCTTTAACTTCAGTCTGGTCCAGTCTCACAGGGGAACAACTTCATGCACTGAATGCATGGCATCACAATATCTTCAAGATCTCCTGGTCTTGGACTCCTCAAATGCACACAACCTGATTTATCTTTGTTCACGTGCGCACGTGCATGCATGTAAGCATGCACTTCCCTTTCTTTCTTCTTGGTGCAATAAACCCACTAAGGGTGTAATCACTATAGCACACACCTTCTCACTTGAACTTCACACTTTGTTCAATGTGTTTACACACTTAAATGTGTGTTCTACTTTGTGTGAGTCTTCTTCTTCTTCTAAGTGTGTCCACTCCACTTAGAGCACACACATACGTTCGGCCACTTCACTTTGTTGTTTTGCACACACAACTTTGTCCTTTGATTTGCACACACACAATGAGTGTGTATTTGGCCTTCACTATTTTTGCACACAAGTGAGCTTGGCCTCTTCTTCTTGCACATAAATGGCTACAGCCAACTTCTTGTTCACTATGCACACACACTGTCCACGGCGAGGGTGTTTTATCCTTTTAGCACACACACACTTGGTGTGTAATTCTCATCACCCGAATCTCCTACTGCCCATATGAAGGCGCACAAGTTCTTGATGAGCCGTAGCCTCCTCTTCTTCAACATTGTCGCGCAAGACACAACAAACCTCGAGGGCGCGCAAGGTACTTGCGGCCTCGGGTACTTCCTGTCGCGCAAAAGAAAGACGCGCAGGGGAATTCACCCAACCTTCTTGTCGCGCAAAGAAGTTGCGCGCAAGGAACTCAGCCGCGCAAATATAATTGCACGGGGGATTCAACTTCGCGAGGCAGAGCACACGCGGGACGACAGATCTTCAAAAAAACTTCAGCACATCCGCAAGCAATCTTGAGAGCCTTGTCCTCTCCTTTTATAGGCAGAGGAGAGGCGGTTCATCCGCATGAGATACAACTCGAATCCCCGAGATTTTCGGGCGTTCAAGATTTTCAAAATCTTTATTTTTCTCCTCAGTGCACGCGGGTTCCTTGTCCTTTGTTTTCCTTCACGTTCATGCTTCGCCGAACGTATGCATGGCTTCATTAAGTCGATTCTTGCAAAGACATAAACACCATAGCCTCGGCAACGTTGTTTGCCTCAGCCTCGACCGAAATCCCCCTCTCATTGCATGCATGATTATTTTATTGCATGAATGTGATCGTTAAGGCCAGACGATCACGCTGGATGCTTCATCTCGATCGGAGGTGGCCGGGAACTCGAAATCCGGCGTGCAGGTGGCCTCTGGTTCGACGGAGGCATGCAGGGAGGCCTCGGTCGAGCTCAACGAAGGAGACGATGCTGGGAGCCGTCGGATCGCAATTTAAATGACCGCGGACGGCTCAGATTATAACATCGCTGCGGAGATGGATCGTACGGTGTAGAATTCGTGCGAGATCAAACATGCGGCCAGGATTAGATCCCGGGATAAAAATCCCGTCCCACATCGAATCGGCCAGCGTTTTTCTCGTGGTTGAACAAAGAGGCTCTGCAGCCTTCAGTTCAATTAGCTCTCTCATCCCCTCCCGGTGCCGCCCCGCGCCGGGTTCTCTGCGGGCGCGCTTTGTGCCCACCTTCTGCCACTCGGGCGCTCTCATAGCACCCTCCATGCACCTCGGGCGCGCGCTCAGGCGCCCATGCTGCGCAGGAACTGATCCCCTGCATGGCCTCCTGCCACCTTGGGCTTGCTCCATGGGATCCCCCATGGGCGTGGCGCCTAGGCCCACATGTGCCTTGGGGTTGAACCCGTGGCTGGCCCTTGGTGGCTTATTTTTTTGCTTGAATATACACTAAGTATACAAAGTACTCTTAAGTGTAAAATGCCAAATGCCACAACTTTTCTTCTTCATTTGAATTCCTCAAATCTTCTCAACATATATTCATTACTTAGGAGTGAATTCTTGAAGGTTCTTTTTCTTCAACCGAACTCCTGAATCACTTAAATTCTTCAAAGTGCTTCATTGATCTAATCAGAGATCAATTGGATCTTCTTCTAATTCACATGCACTAGGTGATAGTGCATGGACTTCTTTAGCTCACTTAATCCACTTAGAATTAGTGGATGGATCATCTTCATCTCCTCATGCATTGTCTTAACAATGCATGGTCTTCAAACATTGTTGTGACATTGTATCCAGTTGATACAAGTTCTTGAAACTTTAAGAACAGCTCAACAATCGTCAGATATAATGATGATGCTCCATCATCATCCATTCATCAGGTGGTGTAACTTAGTATCATCTTGATACAAGTATTGAAACATTAAGGTCAGTTCTACAATCGTCTGATATCCATGGAGAATGTTTCAACCACAATTTCCAATACCACTTAGTGAATCTCCTAAGTGACATGCATCTTAGTACCATGGCCATTCTCCTTCACCACCAACACCATCACAACCTTTGGCATTCACATCTTGACAATTCTTGACATCCATTCATTCTAAGACAACAACATGTCTCATTGACAACAAATGAAACATAGTGCACTTCAAACAGTTTTTCACAACTTGAATACACTTCAATAAGAATAATTCATAAATATCTATGAATAACTAATAAAAAATAACTTACATATAACAAAAATGGAATCGGTTAAGATTCAACAACATATAAAATATTCTGTAAACTTAAGTCCAATTTGAATGCAGGTTCACCAACATGTCACTTCAAAGAACATCATTGACATGCTATGTAGAACAATATAGATATGTAAGTGGGGATGGAGATATATCAAATACAATTGTTTCCACTAAAATAGATTCTTTGACAACTAATTTTCTAGGAGAAGATTCATATTTGTTAATACATTATTGTTGGAATCCCCATAATTCCCATAAGATCCACCGTTAATAAAAGTTAAATCAATTTGAATAATGAATAACAACTCACAAACACATAAAGTCAGTGGGTATAGAGACATATCCAAAATAAGGACACAATGTAATATTAAACCGAAATTAAAATTCAGCCAAAAATAATGAATCTTGGAGTGAACGGATAATAATTCCAAAAATTGAGAAGAATGCACCTTTTTATTACCTCTGGATTTGTAGGGTCTTTGTAGATTCAGAGTCATATAAGAAATTAATCCAAGAAGAAAAAAGAATATTTAAGCATGTAAGTTTTATTAAATCAGTAATCATTTTTTTATGTATGGGTACATTGATTAAAATAAATCATGGAAGAAAATAAAATAGAAATATAGGTATTCGTGAAAATAAATTACTTTTACCAGTATCTTGCAATATGATGTGTTGAAATAGAAAGATTCCAATGCTGGTAGATATATAGTCCAAATGAACAATAATAGTCTAGATGACTTTGTTGAATCATGATAGGGGAAATATAGTATAAATTGTTTGAATGTTGTTAGTAAGTTCTTGAAACTGAAAGAACATGTATCTTTGGAAGCTAGAGTCATTGCATCTTGATTAACATGTTTACTTATATTGAATGAGTAGTTAGATGTAATGGTGATGCAAACTGAATTTTTCACGACCCATGGGTCTAGAATAACTTCTCCAATCTTTAACTGGGCCACCATTACGTAGTTTAGAAGTTGTTTTACCTATAACATACAGCCAATTTAGATGATGTAGTGGCTTATGAGGGAGGGAAATCTTCTACAATATGCAGGGAGGGGTACTACCAGATAATAAACTATTATTGTAGTTCTAGTAAATAGTAATCGGGAGTTGGATCTATAGGTGGTTTGCGTCGATGTTAGTACAATGTACATGTAGGGTTACCCTATATATTTAAAACAAAATGTAATGTCATTGTACTCAATGTAGTGAAACAACTTTTTTACTATTACTAAAAATTCAATATTCTAGTAAAAATAAGAAAGTATATATGAAAGAGAATGGTAATATATTTTCAATAAAGGGAGATTAAATACATGAAGTATCATTCAGGTCAAATAAGAAAATGTAATAAAAATAGTGAAACATTGAAATTGAAATAACAGTTGTATCAAGGTTGATTTTGAATTAAACACATGAAAATAAAAACAAATTGTTAAGAAAGATGGTTTATTTAGAAAAATTATGGGTGAAAAATATTACAATAACTGGATACATTGAATGCATATAGTGTCCCCCTTGGAGTCTAACTACATTCATAAAATTGTTCTAGTAAAACCCTTGAATAAGTGGGTTCATGTGGCACTACAATGGACAAGTATTGGTGGTTGCTGGTTGATAGAAATCTGGTACATGCACAGGTTACTGAAGTTGATAAAATAGTGGCAAATATATAACATGTATATGATCTACTCATTAGAGAGGGTCTACTTGTTCCATATACATGTTCATACACCTTTTGTGCATATTTAACAACAGTGAAGTTTAAAGTAGAAGAAAGAAATGTAAATATTAATTAGAAAATAACAACATCAGTAATGTTTTTAAAATACCTTGCAAATACATTGCCAAATTTTATTCAAGTTTGTCAGTTTTCTTTTTGAAGTTTTCCTTTAAATGGGGATTTTGTTAATGGATTTATGTTTCCTTAGAGTCTCGAGATGTAATAGTTCGTTGGACCACATCTTCTACATAAAACTCAGTCTTTAGATCTTTCTACATGCAAAATTGACTTTAGTAAATAATTTTAAAAAATTATTGAGATCTGTAAGTAGTGTAAAAAAATATGATGTTTATGAAATGGAAAATTATATGATAAAATGTTGTCAGTATTAATCATGAAAGTTATATCAAAATGAAAAAATTATACAATGTCAACTCCAATGATGTAATGAAAATAAAATATAATGAAGAAAAAGAAAACATATTCCTATATATTTTAAGCCACCAGCTCAACTTGGGTTAGAGCTCCCTGGGGAACTCTTGAGTTTTTGTCTCCAATTTTTTCTCTTATCCTCATCCCTGATTGTGTTTCTTATCTATTTTTTATCTCTGGTTAAAAATATGATGGTTTTATTCTATGTTATATTCATCATATTCCAAACTACTTTTCTCTCCATGAAACAGTACCCTGGGTGAAAAAGAAAATGACTTGAGCTTTGAGCATCATTATAATCGGTGCACTCATTTAACATTATCCGCATACAGTTTTAATTTTCATAAAAAACTGTAATAAACATGTGAAACAATTATAAATTGATTATATTAATTTTAAAATATATCTAGTAACGAAACACAGCCTTGGATGATCAATGTTTGTATGTCAATAATCTGCATTAAACCGAGTAATCAGGAACCATGCATGGCACAAAATTAGTCAAATTGTATGGTAATAAAACATCACAACTTTTACATGCTGCAAGGTAAAAGGGAATGTTGTATTTTTTATAACAGAACCTATAAAGAAGCTTTCAACCTTCATCTCGAACCTAAAAATTAGTCAATGTTATTTATAATAAGCATATTGAATGTATTTCCCAATTTTCTAAAATTAAAATTGAACTAACCATTGGTTGATAAAGGCGAGAGTGGTATGTGTGAACCACTGTTCAGATTTGAATTGAGTTCTACGGCGTCATACATTCTAGTATGAAATAGGTGATGGTAGGTTTTAGATGAAATGCCTGGACATGTATAAACTTGAAAAATAGTAGCTAACATTATGGACTTATTGAAAGAAGATACATCATTTATCTACCCTTTTGTGGTTCTCTCAAACATATTCTCCTTTGAAACCTTTCATATCTCGATGCGGATGGTGTTTGAATCTTTGTATTAGTTTTCATTTTGTTGAATTTCCATGTTTTGGAATGTATCCATAGTTTTTTTATGGGTAGATAGATTTAATTAGACATACAATGTGAATAAAATTGTATATATTGCCTAACAATATTCTAACATATAGTTATTTTTTGTAATTTTAATGTCTAGAAGGTAAGGAACGGTAGATAGTGAAGGCATAGTATTAAAAAAATTATTGCTGAATCAATAAAGGACATATTAACTACAAACGCATCGATAAAAAGTGAGTAATTTCTTGTAAATGCAATAAAGTTGAGATATGTTTTGTCAGAGCAAATGAAAATTGTTTTACCTAATAAATAATATATAATGGAATGGATTTTAGTACCGTTGATGATCTTTCCGTATGTTCCACATGGAGAACAGATGCTTCGATGTCTAAAAGGGCGGTATTCCACCTGTTACAGACAGTGGATTTATAATCTAGGGTTAGCAGCAGCATACACATAATAATATTTTATTTACAGTTATACTTAAAGACTACAGGCATTGGGTTTGGCTTTTTTTGGTGTCTCATAGCAGAAACATCAACTAAATTCATATTTCATGGACCACATTTGTTTGTCAACAATGATATTGTAAATGGAATATGAATAAAATGGAGGTGGTGTTCTATGGATGTAAATGCTTACAGAGTTAGAAGTAGTCATGTGATATTGGGATGTGCCCTAGTGTTGAAGCTGACACCTATTGTTGTAGCCGATCGAAATACTTGGACATCTTGTCTCTATGGTGGTCGCAGGGGTTGAATAGTATGAAATTCTATGCACGCATTCAAAAGAATATGTGGACATGTATATGTAGGTAGAATCTTATCAAAGGCGATGCAGCTTACAGATCCTATGATACCAAAAGATTAATGGATGAATGGAACTTTGATGTGATATGCGAGAAAAAATAGTGGAAGATAGTAGAATGAAAGACCAGTTTATCACAAACCCTAAGGAACCGTGGTTTATACTATTGGTTTTCTTGAGTTATTCAGGTTTCACGGTGGAAACTGGAAGCTCTTCAAGGGTCGGAAGACAACAGAGGGATGAGACCGGATGTATTTCGATTGAGCGAGGCTGGAAAGTAGAAACCCTAAACAGAAGGGCTAGTATGATTTCTCAAGTCGGGTAATGCGATCGCAACCGCAAGAGGGATGTAATGGGTATGCGGGTTTCTTAATTTGAGGCGGCGTGGATAATTTGGAGGGTGACACATAGGCTTGGAGAAGCCAAGTTTAGTATATATAATATATTACATCAATTTTATGGTCAAATGTCCATGATGTGAATCTATTTTGACCCTTAGGTGATATGGGCCGAAATTTATTCATCCTGTAGAATTTTTGCAGTTGTTATGGTAATTTTATAATCTTATTTTTTCCCTTAATTATGCGATTTACCTTTTACTGTAGTAGTTAAAATTTATTGTAGTTACTATTAATAATGTATAAAAATAAAATATAGCTTATTATCATAATTTGGACCAACTGATTCGAAAAATGGAATCTATTTTTCCAAATTCAAAAAACAGAAGTTGAATTATTTAATTTAAAATTAATCCCGGTGTTGATAAAATGGGTTTTAAAAGTTAAAACATATCAAAACATTGAAATGTTTTTACCTATGAATTCAATGTAAAATTAATGATAATGACTTGCATTATATTAAATGGTAAAATTATATTCTATTTATACTTTGAAACCATTTAATATTATAACATAACCATATAAGTTATTTTTATGAAAAAAGTTGTTTTTAATTACAATTTAGCGTATTAGTAATCTTCTACAAAATATAAAAGTTAACAAAAAATTATAAAAAAATTATCCAAAGTAAATTTTTATATCTTTACAGAAATTAATAAGTTTATTTTTTCTAATTCAACTTTTTAACGTGTCAAAAAGAAGATTTAAAGTGGGTGCGCCATCAAAAGCTGGTAAAATTACATTTTTTTAAAATACTTATTTTACCCGAAAAATTTATTTTATTCTGATACAATGTTCTAGAATATGTGTTGGATGAATTATTATGTAACAAAATACAAAAGTTAGTTAATACTATTCATAACGGCTACTTCATTACAATATATTGTTGTTTAGTGAATCTCGGTATTGCGTATAACAAATGATATTGGGGAAGGTCTCTCTTGCATGTAACACAAGCCTAGAATAGTTTTTGTGTATATTACAAGATAATACGGTCTTGCGTATAGAATAAGCTAATGTTGGTGAAGCGTACAACACAAGATGTCAAAGAAAATAAAAATAATATTTCTCATAAAATCTTGAGGTGTTACATTTAACCCGTTAAAACATGATGTAATCTAAAAATATTTAGATAAAATCACATTTAAACATCATAAACTACAACTTTATCTAATCCATGTATACATATAAGCTATAAAACCCATGCCTAAACACCTAAATCTTGTGATAAAATCATAAAATTTATACTTCTAGATTTGAAACGGATAGTCATGACCTAATTTGTTTCATCTAACCCTTAAAACATCAAATGAAAATATTAGATCACTTACATATGCCATAAACATTTAGATTTATTGTTTTGGAGAATTATGATAAAATATTACATAAATGATGTTAATATCATCAAATGATGATTTCTTTTAACTTAACATAGATTTTATTATTTTAAATTATGTTATCAGAATTATCTATATGAAACCCTAATAGATATAACTCATTAAACCTTATTATTTATAACACATGGAAATGGAAATATAAGAAGTCTGAAATAAAATTATAAGAATGGTTAATCATAAGAATTAATAATTGAATGTCATCATTAAGAATAATATGGGCATAAGGGTATGGTGACATAATCAATGTTTATGAAAATAACATAATAGATCTTATACCTCTTAAACCAAGATCAATAAAATTAAAGTAAGGAATACATCTTTAAAAATGTCATCATTTAGGAGAATCAATACAACATGATCCATGTAATTTTAATCATGATCAAAATAAATTCTTACAAATATATAATAACCCAGGATTGTATGGTATATTTTTTAAAAAATTTAACTTCTTCGATATCTTACACAGAGTATAAAAAATTTCTTGAATATTATAATTATTACCATTCCATTAGAATGGTAAGAATAAAATGGATTATATAAATTTTAAAAATATATTTTACACATGTTTATAATATTATTTCATTGGTTTCGAGTTTATTAAAAATAAAATAAAAACCAATTAAACCGAAAGGATGTGTTTTTTTTATAAAAAAATAATATTTATGACCATAATGGAATTTAACATCAAATTGATCACTATCATTGAAGGTTTATAATAAAAGCTATAAATTAAATATTTAATCAAATATTTCTAAATTAAATCAATATATTTTATAGTCTTAATAGAAGACTGAATCCAATTTTTAGTATGAAAATATATATTTTCTAACATAAAATTTTACCCTCATTTAATGGTGGGATTGTTTAAAAACAAAATTTTGACACTTTGATATATTATATTGAATAAAAAATATATCATTTTTAAAATCATAATGTTAAAATCATTTTAGGGTTATTTTTTGTTATTTTTTACTAAAAATACTTATTTTCTATCGAATAGTGAAAAATCATGATTTTAATAAAAATATAATTTTCATTACATTAATAGTATACTTATGATTTAAATCACAACCTAAACAATGATAGTATAAAAAAAATTATGTATCTTATGAATTAAAATATATTATATTAATACCATGGAATAAGAAACTAAATATTTTAAAAATGATAACTTATGTATTGGTAATTTTTTTAATCATAAATATGAATTCAAAATTTGATAATTAAAATAATTATTTAAAAGAAAATATAATTTCGTGAAATAAATTTGTAAATGAATAATTTTTTTCTTATGATTGAAATTTTCATAAAAATAGTTATAATATTATATTCGATATTTTTCCAGTAAATTGTGTTTTTAATAAAAAACTAAATTCCCATATTTTTAAAATTATTATCATAAAATAGTGTTTATTTTAGAATTCGACACATTAATAAAATGTTATGTTGAATTTGTTTTATTTTCCTAAAATACATGAATTTTTAGTGAAATGTAAAATATAACAATTTTGGTATAAATATGTTATAAGTAAAACACACAATTACTTGAGTGATTTCTGGTTTAATTACCATAATCAAGAACAAATTATAATTATTTTAATATATATTTGTGATAATTATCAATTAGTTTATTGTATATATTCAAAATAATAAAAAATAATTTAAATATTCTAAAAACATCCCTCACCACAACTACAAATATCACCACTCAAAACCCATTCTGGTCAAACCTTCCAAATCCTTAAAACATTTCCAATTTCTAAATTTTACCTCTACCAATCCTATACCTGATGTTTTAGACTTGCTGTTCTCACCCAAAATACATTTTCAATGTTTCTTAAAGAGGTTCTCAAGGAGAGGAATTCTAGATATACGATCCCATTTCATTCTATTAATTAGTCTTTCGATTTATTTTACATTATTATAGTTACAGAATATATCCAAACATTCTTGATAAATACAATATCCTAAATATAATAAAAAATTATACTATAATATCCACTATAAATTTTTTTCTCTTCCGCTTTATTTTTTAAGAATAAAAACATTATCCGTGAGGTGTCGATTTAAGGCCTTCATAAAAAATGTGTTTTTATTTTTGAATTTTGTCAACAAGGATTGTCATAAAACCATTTTTTTTTGTTTAAAATAGACTATAATATATGTATTAAATCTTATTTAATGTTCTGGAACCCGAATATATATACATATTATTGATTAATAAAACCAAACTAGTTTACGGTGATTAATAAATTCCAAAATAATCTAACCGACTACCTTTAATGTTTTATCTAGGGAATAAAACTAATATATAAAAATGATATATAATACCATTAAATAATAAATAAGTTCATTAATAACATATAATTTTAATTTTTTATAACACTTCCCATTTCACATGATCTATCATACATGTATACAAGTGAACTAATCATGAAAACGAAGGAAATGAACATTTCTAAACGATGAAATTGAATCATATAACACGTAAAAATTTCCATAAATGAGCATAATAAAATTATAATAAATCAAATAAATTATGAATAGGTTTTTAATTAAATTATTAAGAAATATAATTTCATTATCTTGGACAATAAATATATGTGGAGATGACATTTGGACATAAGGTAAGTGTTCCACTTCTCACTATTACTTCTATGAGATTTACTTAATTCGCCAACTATTTCATTTTTACGGTGTGGGAATATAGAAATTTGATATATAATGTCATTAATCACTTTATATTAATGATATTTAATATTTCATTTGATGATTAATAATTTTTGGGAATACTATTTGAATGATTACAATGTGGTAAGTGTTCCCTACCAAACACCCATTATTTATTAGGGTTAGGATTTCAATCTTTGTAACCCAAAGTAATTATTAATTATTATTATATAAATCATAAAAAATCTGTTTATATGTTACAAAATAATGTATCCATATCTGTTCATCTTTATTTGATGGGGAAATACATGTTTTACGATTTTCCCATTTCTATTCCTCTTGACAAGAAAGGCTGATTGAACGAAACATCCAAGTTTCTTACCCATTTCCATGTATAATACATTATCCATTTAAAGGATTATTTTTCTAAAATCACTATTTTTATCATGAAAAAATACTATTTAAATTTTTTATGTAATCAATTTATTTTTTTCCCCTTTAAAGCCTATTTTATATTTTCCCTCAAACGAAACTGAAGTGTTTGATTTCTAAAGTTTATTAATTACTATTTTTACATGTTTTTATATTTTTTGAACATAATTTATACAAATATCATATTTTCATTGTCTTTTACTTTTATATTGTTGTATATATATATTTTTATAATATTATTTTTTGAAAAATATGAAATGATTCTACAAAATAACTCTTCTTTCCAAAGTAAAAGTTTATTTCTCTCATGAATTTATGGATGATTTTATTAGAGTATTTTTATATATGATTATAATTTAAATATTTAAAAGTGGTATTGGGAAAATATGATTTAAATATATCTTTTAAATTAATTATACTACATATGTGGAATGCATTAGACATAGTAAGTGATGGGCATGGCCTGCTACATCCCTATGATGTATCGGTTTGTCTCATGAGACAAACTAGATCTGTGTTTTACCAATTTTTGTATGGTGTCTTAAAGGATTCCATAAAATTATTTTTATGATGTTTGAAATTTTTTATTACTTCATTATAATACAAACAATTTATTTTTATGTGATTATTCGACTAATATAATATCAATGGAAAATTTTCTACCTCATGTGATTATTAATGGAATAATTTAATCATCTTTTATTCCCACCATATTTTTCTCAAGATTTTTTTAATGGAATGAAATTTTTGTTATTCAATATGAATTATTGATTATGATTATTTATGTTAAATTATATTGTAATTTTTACCCTTACTAAGAAAATGAGATCACCGTTTTTTATGATTTATTTTTACCCAGGACGTAAAGTTATATATTTTTAATGTCTTATAGGGATAATATATTAGTTAATCGTTGTTTACAATGACGTTACTATACTATTTTTCCAATCAAAGATGTATAGTAACAATTATGTTTGAATTTTGTTTTCCAAAGACATCAAATTATTCGGTCCTTTGGGATGTGACATCCATGTTTATTATAAAAATGTAAACAATTATGGCACCAGCTCTGGTCTAAAAGGGTTGGCGTCATTACAGTTTTTATATGATGATGTTTTTTATAAACCTTGGATTCTAGATTTATAAAACATATATTATATAATATAATCCTAATATAGACTTTGTGGATAAATATAAAATAACATCCTAGAATTTGTGTAAGGTAGAGATTGTGTGGGTATTCCAAAAAATAAATTGTTTTTTAGATACTATAAGTGGATGTGGTTCTGGAATAGATGTACATGGGGATAAAAACTCTAAAATTTTGTTTTGGTCCTGACTTTGTGTAACTTGGTAAATGACCACAAACCTTACTACGAACCTGGGTTTACACTCCCAAGGGATATGATTACAAGAATTAATATTTTATTTAAAACCCATTACATATTAATGGAAACTAAATATGTCCAAAAAGAATCCATGTTTATGATTATTATATTATATATCAATATGTTTTCAATTTATGTTATGTGTTTTTTATAGTTATAAATTATGTAGTATTATTGATAAACTAATTTAGTGTTTTCTGTTGTTTATAAATAAAACCTCATAGAAGGAATGAGAACCTCGCCAATGCACTTGATCTAATGTTTAATAATGACCCTATGTTTTATAGTTTTATGAAAATATTTATAAGGGAAAAATACACCAAAAAATTATCATAATATGAGGATATTGTATCATATGATATCAGGGCAGATAAAAAATTCTCTATGTTTTATGATTTCAAAAGAAACCTGAAGAAGAAGAAGAGAATGACAGAGAAAATGATGAATAATGTGAATTAGGTAAGGAAGTATTTTCCAACATCTGATAATTATAGAAGTAATATATTGTTATATTATTAATAGGAAACATAGTTTTCTTCAAGTGTGATGAAAATTCCACCATGATCACAATTACAGGGAAGGAAAAAATTTTAAAATATCCAATGCTTCAACTATAATGATATGGGGATCTAAGAAAATAAATGTCTTAATAGTCAAAGGAATATAGCTCCAAAGATTCCAAGGGATATTGTGAATGAATATTCTAATACATAATATGAATATGAGTGATTAATATTCTTGTTTTTAGATTCAATAATTAAGTTATTTGAGTATTTTATCAATAATTCTGTGTTTTTAAGATTCATGGGATATATAAGGTTTGTACAGTAGTACTTCTTCATTATGGATTTGGAAGCATACATGTTTTTATTATGATTGAAAGGTGTCAATGTATTCACATATTTGGTATATGGGATTAAGAGAAACAATATTTTTTTAATGCTATGTTATGTTCATTTTAAAATTTTAGTGACCTTCCTTCAAAAATGTTGGTCATTGAATGTGGGCAGAAATGTTTTAAATGAGTCATAAGTTTAATTACATGTGGAATATATAATTTTAAAATTTAAAATTATTGTTCTTTAATAAAAATTGATAAACATTTTGGTTTTAGTAATAATTAGAAGGTTGAAGGATTGAATTAGGGACCATATGATTCATTAAAAGTCCATCGTGCATTAAAAAAATGGTCTTCGACATTCATTTCTAGGTGTAAGGGATGAAGTTAGAATAAATTTTACTCTAAAAATGAGATTATTCTTATAAAATATAAATTAATCAAGTAAGATTATTTTCTCATGCTCTTAACTACATATTAAAATAATACCATAACTCTTGGAAAAATATTCTGGACCCCAAATGTGATCTATTAACTTTTACTTCAACAAAATCAACGTTCTTTTAAAAATATCATATATTAATGACATTTTTTATGATAGAATTTATATAAACCATGTTTTTATCACTCTTCATCAGAACATGATATCTATATTTATCTTCCAGGTCCATAACTTCAGAAATGTTATTTTATTTTAGAATCTCAGCCCGATAGTGGCCCTCCAATTTCTCTTTACCTCTTTTTGAAAATAAGTTTTATAAACACTTTTTACAGTGTGGGATTTCCAGAAATAGATTTCACATAGTATCCATTAATTTTTTTAATGAAATTAGAAATTAAGATGTTTCCATTTATTGAATAAGGAGAGAATGTAACACCCCAAGATTTTATAGTATGTTAATTTTTAAAATTTAAATTCACCAATAACATACACAGATCTTTAAAATGTAATTAAATATTTCTATAATGAACATGACATTGAAATGGTAGGAATAAAATGGATTGATAAAATTATGAAAATATTGATACAGATATTTATAAAATTAATTAATTGGTGACCCATTATTTGGAAAGAGAATAAAAACAAATTGATCATATAAGAATGTTTTTTATAAAAAAAATATATATTTATGACGATAATGGAATTTGATCTAAAATTTATCACTATTATCAAAATATCATAATGATAATTATATATTTCCTAATAAATAAAATAATTTAAAATTAAATCAATATTTTTGATGGGCTTGAGAATTGAATAAATCTATTTGAAGAATAAAATATATATTTTCTAAAAGTAAATTTTATCACCTATTAATGATGAAGATGTTAAAAAACTCACTTTTTACAATTTTATAAATTAAGTTGAAAAAAATATAATACATTTTTTAAAGTGAAATTTCACAATTATCTTATGTTTAAATTTACGTATTTTTTTAAATATTTATTCTTCAGTAAATAGTGAAATATAATTATTTTCAAAAAAACTATCATTTTCTTTATATTAATAGTATATTTATGATTTTAATAGTAACCCAACATATTATAGTCTAAATAAATTGAATGTATCATATGAATACAAATATGATATATTTATATCATGATATTAGTATATAAATGTTTTAGAAATGATAAATTAAGTATTCGTATTTTTGTTAAATATAAATGTTTATTCATAATTTTATAATAAAATTAATTATTTAAAAGAAAATTTATTTTCCCGATATAGATTTATAAATTAATAATTTTTTTCTTATGATTATAATATATTTTTTATGACCTTAAATAAATTTTTAATGTGTCATAAAATCAGTTATAATATTGAAATCAGTAGTTTTCAAGTAAATAGTGATTTTAATTAAAAATTAAATATCTAAAATTTAGAAAAATATTATCATAATATAGATTTCAGTTTTGATTTCTAAAATTTAATAAATGGTTAAGGTTAATTTTTTGTATTTTTCTAAAATACATGAACATTGGGGATTAGTAAAATGCAACAATTTAAAGTATAAATACTTTATATGTTGAATACAATATTCCATCAATCATTGATGATATAATAACAAGAATATTAAGCTCCCTTATATTATTTTAAAATATTTACTGGTAATTTTATATCTATTCAATGTCTTTATCCAAATTAATAAACAGAAATATAAAATAATCAAAAAACACCCCTCTCCTCCACTATAAATACCACCACTCACTACCCCTTCTCCTCACACCACCAAAGACATGAATCTTGTCCAATTTCAAACTAATTCTTTTCCAAAACAAATAATCTTATATTCTTTATGTTCACACCCAAATGTCCATTTCAATCTTCCACAAGGCGGTTCTCATGTAGAGGAGTTCAATAAGTAAAATCCATTTTTGTTCTTTAAATTATTCTATTAATTTATTTTCTTTTTTTTAATTGACCACACTACCCAAAAATGAATGACATCTATATTATCTTATATGTAATATAATTTTATAATGATAACCATATATCCACCATTAATTCTTTTCTCTTCCACAATATATATGAAAAATGAATACATCGTCTATCAGATGTCGATTTACCACCTTCATGGATGATGAGTTTGTTTCAAATTATGTTTTCATGGATGGTCAAAAAATAATTTTTATTGTTATATTGGACTATAATATATTTATTAAATCTTATTTGATGTTCTTGAAGCTATATATATACATAAATTTAATTAATAAAACAAAATAAGTTTCCGATGATAAAAAATCCAATATAATCTAAATGATTATCATTAATGATCTATCTAATGAATCATTCTCATATATAACAAAAAATGATATATATGACCATTAAATATTATATATTTTCATTAATAACATATAATATCAATTATGTATAAATATTCATATTTCACATGATCTTTCATACATGTATACAAGTGAACAAATCATCGAAACCAAGGAAACGAACACTTCTGAATGAAACAAATTGAAACATACAACTCATAACAAAGACTATAAATGAACATAATAAAATTATAATAAATAAATACATTATGAATATGTTGGTAATTAATTTTTTACTGATTCTAATTTCATTATATAGGATGTTATGTACTAGTGCGGAACAATTTTAGTTATATGGTAAGGGTTTCTCATCTCATTTTTATTTCTATTAGAATTACCTTATTCATACCTTATTTCTTGCATTTAGTTTATGAAAACTGAAATATAATATATAATATCAAAAATATTTTTATATTATTTGTAGTTTTTGTTTCATTTAATGGTTAATAATCTTTGGGCATATGATTCAATTGATTACAAAGTGGTATATGATTCTCCCCAAAGCTCCATTTTTCATTCGGGTTACGATTTATCTCTCAATAATTTAATTATTTATTATTTTTTAAAAAATATTCTAGATTATGTGTATATTTTAAAAACCCATGTATCAAAATTAGTTAATATTTATTTGATGAGTAGAAAAATGTTTTACAAGGTTCCATTTTCAATTCATTTTGATTAGAATGCCCAATTAAAGGGAACTATCCAATTTTATACCCCTTTCCTCGCACACTTCATAATCTATTTTAAGACAAAAATAATTTCTGTAAAATCAATATTTTATCATTTAAATCTATATTATCAATTTTATAGTTTTATGTAAAAAAATTATCATTAGTTTGCTTTAAATATTATTTTACATTTTCCATAAAACTTCACTAAAGTGTCCCATTTGTAAAGTTTCTTAAAACTATTTTTACATCTTTTAACATCATTTGGACATAATTTATGCCTCATAAATATATTAATTTTTCTTCTAATTTCTTTTCTGTGATTGAAATATTTAAAATCATATTTTATGACAAAGACGAAATGATTTTCCAATGTAACTATTCATTCTCAAGTAAAAGGGTATTTCTCTCATGAATTTATCTATGATTTAATGAGAGTATTTTAATCATTTATTATGCATAAAATATTTAAACGTATTATGGGACACTTTTATTTATCAATATATTTTTAAATTTATTATTCTACATATGATGGATTCATTTGAATTAGTAAAATACGGGTGTGGCCCACTATAGATCCTTGATGAAACGGTATGTCTCATGACTCTAACTATTCTAGGTTTTTACCCATTTTTATATGGTGTCTGAGAAAAATCCATGAAGGAATATTTATGATGTCCAACATTATGAATTACCACATTATGATGGAATTAATTGGTAGACCATGTGATTATTCGATTTGTATAATATCCCCGGTTAAGTTCAATTCTAATGTGTTTATTTATTGTATTATTTAACCATATTTTCATCCAGTAATATTATGATAATCATTATATTTTAATGGAATGTGTTTTTAGTTATTAATAATGCATTATTTTTTATGTTTATTTATGTTATCTTTTACTATATTGTTTACCCATACTGAGAATATGATCTCATCCATTTCTTATGTTTTATTATTCAACAGAATGAAAATATATATATTTTTAATTACTTTTAGGTATAATATAAGTGTTTATGGGTGTTTTTGGTGGATTTTCTATATATTTTTTCCTTTTATTTTTGTAATGTAATAATTATGATTCTATCTAGTTTTCCAATTCTTCTGAACTATTCATTACTTCATGATGTGGATTCCTTTTTTTATATAAAAATATAAAAAATTATGGCACAAACTCTGGGATATTAGGGTCGGGTTCTTCACAAACCCATATAAATCATAAATAATATGTGTTGTAACCTTGGTGCATCAAAAAACATAACAAATTTTAGACCCATTTTAGAAATAACTGGATCCCAGTTAAATCCATGGGGGAAACCTGAAGGACCCCGGGACACCCTTAGAGGGGAGGGGTGAATCAGGGTGACAACTATTTCTTCTTAAAGTTGTGGATCTTGTTCCCACGTTGGTAGGAATTTGTTGAACCTGTAAGATGAAAAAGATCAAAAAGAAAACATGCACATACACAGAGAAGACATAGCCCTTTTTACTTGGTTCACCACTAAGGGCTACGTCCAAGGAGCATACGCCGACAAGTTGTCGGTCGTACCAAAAACCACTTAGCTTCACTAGCTGGAGATTACAATTGTTCGGGCACAATCACTCTGTCCCTGGCTCACTGCCTTTACAAAGGTTCTGAGATAGCTCACTGCTTCCCTCGGGTCACTCCCGTTGACTTCCCCTCGCTCACTACCATTGGTGAAGTCACACGCAGTTTATAGACGTGAAGGTCTCTTCAATTGATAGTCATGAAGTTCATTGTCTCTTGTTCAGCATGAGACTTTGCTTGCATCAGAGCCCTGATTTTAATGCTCTGTTAAGATCCAAATTCCAACCACTAATGAATACCCCCTTTTCCCTTGTCCACAGGGCAAACAACCTTTGGAAAAGGCCTTCTCAAAGTACCCTACTTCGTGAGGCTCCCAATATTGCAAAGCTCAAACAAGCCTTCGCGGAGCCCCTGCCGTTTTGCAAAGCTCAATCGTGAAGCTCAATCGCGAAGCACTCTCGCGATGTTCCAGCCTTCGCAATGATTGGTTATCACGAAGCTCCTACCTCTTCGCGAATCTCACTGAGCCAAAACGGGGCGCACGTCTTTCACGAAGCTAGAATAGCCGCCACGAAGATCCTCTTCCGCGATGCACGCTGCATTCGCGAGAGACCTTTGTGAACCGAGAGCAAAGGACTTTCTCTAAAATTCTATCCTCTTCTCTTGAGGGGGTCGGCGTCTATTTATAGGCCATTCCACCGACCCCTGACCCTTCCGCGCGAAGTCAGTGCCACATCAGCTCAAATCGCGAAGTTCCGAAGTTCCCGCCGGAATCCTATCCAAATCGCGAAGCACCATGGCAATTTTCCATTCACGGAGCTTGACGTAATCGCGAAGAATCACCGTCAACATTCCTTCGCGCCTTCTCCGCGAAGCTCCCTCGCAAATCCCTTCTCCGCTGTGATGCGCTTCAGCCTCTTCTGTTCGCGAAGCTTGAAGTAATCACGAAGACTCACCGCCTCCATTCTTCTGGTCTTCACGATTACCAAACCATGAATCCTATCATCGCGAAATTCATGCCTTTTCCATATTAAAACGTGATCTTCATGGAAATCCTATTTTCGCGATGCTCACCAAATTCCAAATTTTGGACCCAAAAAATATGGCAAACACTGGGAAATGGCGCCACCTTCAAACATGTTGTCTGCTTGAACGGTATGATCTCTTTGGTGGTACACGATCTGAACTTCCATTGATGATTGACAACATACACAAACAACACTCCAAATCATGCATAAAAGACCATGGTTCCAACAATCTCCCCCTTTGGTTTTGTTGGAAATTAGAAGAAAAAATTCAATAGATCTCCATCAATGTGAAAACCAAAAAACACAGGAATCAACCCAGCCAACACTCTAAGTCTACGTGAGCAATGCTCAGTGTAGAAAACAAGAGAGGAGGATTGAATTGGGTTCCACTGTTTTCCTTCTCATTCTTCTCATCACAGAAGTTCCACTGTTTTCCTTATCATTCTTCACATCACAGAAGTCACCTGAATTTATTCCTTCTCCTTTCACCCCCATTGACAGTAAATCCAATGACCAGTAAAAAAAAATTTTACGTTTAGCTCAAACCATACTCCCCCTGGATAGTATCTCCCCCATAAACCGGAATCATATCCATAAACAGATTAAATCATTTATAACAAATGGGGATATGGGAATTCTGTAACCTCCTTATTCAATGGGAGGTGGTCGAACACCGAGGTTCAACCGATGCTTCTCAAACACAGCCGCTGACAGTGGCTTTGTCAGGATATCAGCCACTTTCTCATCTATTCCCACATGATCCAATCTAATCACGCTTTGCTCAACTTTCTCTTTGATAAATTGATACCTGATTTCAATGTGTTTTGTACGAGAATGTTGAACAGGATTCTTCGTAAGATCAATTGCGCTCTTATTGTCACAGTATATCACCATTGGTTGTGTCACCTCATCGCCAATGTCAGTTAATTGCTGCTTCATCCATAGCAGTTGAGTGCATGCCTTTGTGGCGGAGATATACTCAGCTTCAGCAGTACTAAGAGAAGTACTTTCTTGTTTCTTGCTCAACCAGCTAACTCATTTCTGCCCAATATAGAAAGCTCCACCACTAGTGGACTTTCTGTTTACTACATCACCAGCCCAGTCAGCATCAGAAAATGCTGATAATTCACTGTCCCTGCCTGCAGCAAAAAATAACCCGAAGTTATGTGTACCTTTGAATGTAACTCATGATTCTTTTTACTACTGCCATATGTTCCTCCTTTGGATTACTCTGAAAGCGGGCCGCAAGGCATGTTGCAAAGACAATATCTGGCCTTGTTGCTGTCAGGTACAGTAGGCTTCCAATGATCCTCCTGTAAATGGTGGGATCAACAGAGTTCCCATCCTCATGCTTTCCAAGTTTAGTTCCAACTGCAATCAGAGTTGACATTGGTTTGGAGTCTTGCATATTGAACTTCTTCAGCATCTCTCTTGCATATTTTTCCTGAGAAATGAATGTGTATTCTTTCTTTTGAATCACTTTCAGCCCCAAGAAATATTTGAGCTCCCCAATTATAGACATTTCAAATTCTTATTTCATGTGGTTGGAAAATTCATCCACTAATTTCTGCCTGCTGCCACCGAATATGATATCATCAACGTAGACAAGAACCAAGAATTGATCTTTTGGAGAATTCTTCACATAGATATTGTGATCAACTCCACCTCTTTTGAATTCCAACTTCTTGAGATATGAGTCCAGCCGTGAGTACCATGCCCATGGTTCTTTCTTCAAACCATATAGAGCTTTCTTTAGTTTGCAGACCTTTATTTCATCAGTACCCAAAACAAAGCCCACTGGTTGTTCAATGTAGACTTCTTCGTCGAGTACACCATTCAAGAATGCTGTCTTGCTGTCCATTTGATATACTTTATATCCTCTTTGGAGTTCCATGGAAAGGAAAAGCCTGATTGACTCCAGTCTAGCCACTAGAGCAAAGGTTTCTTCAACATCCATGCCTTCAATCTGGGAGTATCCTTTACATACCAGTCATGCCTTGTTTCTGATAACACTTCCATTCTCACCAATCTCATTTTTGAAGATCCATTTGGTACCAATCACATTGTGACCTTTGGGTCTCTAGACAAGATCCCATGTCTGATTCTTGTCAATCTGATCTAATTCATCATTCATGGATTTCACCCAAGATTTATCTTTTGTAGCTTATTCGAATGAGGATGGGTCTACAACTGATAGAAATACAGATTGCATGGTATTCCTCATCCTTCTTGTTTGAGTGGGTGCACTCATGTCCCCAAATATGTTGGATGGATCAATCTCAGCTCTTCGATTTCTTCTGTGAGGTTCAGTAGTATTCTCTTCAGCCATAGTTTCTTCTTCTGATTATTCTTCTGAGTCAACATCATGATGTGACTGCTGAGTGTTTTGAACAACTTCCTCTTTTTCTGCATTTGTATTTTCTTCACGTTCACATTTTTCCTGACTTTCTATCACATCAGCATATGATGTCCTTGAAGCATTTGTGGTTTTCTCTTCAATTATCTTAACATCATTTCTTTCCACAATCCTTCCCAAACGCTTGTTGAAACATTTGTATTCTTTGCTGGTCATTGAGTAACTGAGGAAAATTCCTTCATCTGCATTTTCGCCATATTTCCCTTGATATCCTTCATTGTTCCTGATGAAGCACTTACTTCCAAAGGCAAGAAAGTATTTTAGATAAGGCTTCCGTGCAGGCCACAATTCATATGGTGTCTTCGTCTCACCCATATAAAGTCATGTTCGATTCTGAATGTACACTACAGCTTGAAAAGCCTCTTTCCAGTAATTTCGTGGAATACAACTCTCAATCAGCATAGTTCGTTCCTTGTTGTTCACCTATCTATTCCTACGTTCAACAACTCCATTTTGTTATGGATTTCTCACAGCAGCTACCTCATGTTGTATCCCATGATTCTCCAGATAATTCTCAAATTCAATGGACGTGTATTCTCCTCCATTGTCATATCGCAACACTTTTATTGTTCGTCCAGTATCATTCTCGTCGATTCGCCGATATGTTTTCATGCAGTCAAGGACTTGTCATTTCCTGTGAATGACCATCACACATGCCATTCTACTTTAATCATCTATGAAAAAGACAAAGTACCTTTCTCCATGAGTTATGGCAACATTTATTGGCCCACAAACATCTGTATGAATCAGATCAAGAAGGTGTGACGCTCTTTTCTTCTTTGGCCGATATGAACTACAGACCAGCTTCCCACGAATATAAGCATCACAACATTTTTCATGCTCACGCTTCAGGTTGGGAATGTTCATGACAATTCTCAATTTTGATATTTTCTCCACGTCTTGTTGATTGATGTGTCCCAGTCTCCGATGCCACAAATTGTTTTCTTCTTCAAAAGTCATGTAACATACATTTTCTTCACTATCAAAATGATACAAGTTGCCTTCTGTTCTGCATCCCTTTATAAGTGAATTGCCAGTCTTTCCCTTGATAGTGCAGCCTTTCTGATTAAATGTGACTATAAGTCCTGATTCACAGAGTTGACTCACGCTGAGGAGATTATGATGTAGGCCATCTATGTAAAGGACTTAAGTCTTCTTTAGTTCTCCGTTAGCTAATTCAGTACTTACACTCCCTTTGATTTTTAGAGCCCTATCATTACCAAATCTTACTGTACCATCGACATTCCTTATGATATTCATTAGTAGGCCGACATTACCTGTCATATGAGATGAACAACCGCTATCCAGAATCCAGGTACTGTTGTTCTTTGTAGCTTTTAGGGCCACCTCTGCAAGGTTGGATTTCTCAATCTTCTTCCTTTCCTTCCATGAGACATTAGATCGAGTATAAATAACTGATGTTATTTCAATTATCTCTTCCGCATACCCTATCTCCTCCGCATTCTTCTTAGTCAAAGTCTTCTTTGATAGGTGAAAACCTATTTGAAAGAGCAACACTGTCTTGCTGACGAGACTTGACTTGTCTTGAACTTCGGTATGAGGTGTCCATGTCCTTTCTCTGCCTACAATTAGCGGCCTTATGACCAATGTTAGAACAAAAAAAACAATATCCATAGAAATTATTTCTTCTATAAGAATTAGGATATGAAATTGTTCTCCTTTTTTTAGCTTCTATATCTTCTCCATTCAGATAGCTTCTTGCCTCTTCACAATATGACATGGTATGGCCCAGATTGCCACAGAACTGACAATTCATGATAGGAAATGTCTTCTCACTTGAATTTCTCCTCAAACCTTCTTCCTTGGGAGAATAGTAAGAGTGCCTGTCATTTCTGAACGTTTTAGGATAATTTTTAGGTCCCCTATTAGTTTGGATTGAGGGTTCCTTTTTCGGAACTCTAGGAAACGTTTCAACATGTTAAAATCTCATCTTATCTTTCTTTTGGATCATTTCACTTCCAGCAGTTGATGTCTCAACCTCACAGCCAATTCCACTATTTCCCATGCAAGCGGGTCTTTGATCACTCAAGATTTTTCCAACCCCATCTGAACCACACTTGTCTCTTGCTAGTAATTCTGCATCTGAGAATCTTCCAAACTGAATCTTCTTCCTTGATTCTTCTGGAACTGATTCAGTCTCCAGTTTACTCCTTAGAGTAACTACTTCCTCCTCAAGACCATCAGCAGTCTTGGATTTTTCATCCAGTCTGGAGGTGAGGTCATTGATGACCTTTGCCTGCTCTTCAATTCTCAGATTCAGATCTACTACATAATCATTACTTTCAATTATTTTAGACTGTACCTTCACAAATTCTTCTAGTCGTTCAATTTCAGCTTCATGTTGATCAACGTATTCAGTTGATTCTTTTACAGTTGATTTCCACTTATTGCAGCTCTTACATTTAATCTTGATCTTACTAACCGCACCCTTAAGTTGCATCTCAGGATCTACACAAGTTCTCAATTGTTTTTCTCCTTCAGTATCTTCTGGATTTTCAATAGTGGCCATCATAGAAGCATGGTTCCCAGTTTTGAATTCTGGTTCTTCTTCTTCATAGAATTCATTATCATCTTCTTTCTCTTCACAGACAAAACTATTTCTTTGCATTTTCTTACCAGATTTGAAGTCTCCCTTTTTGAAGAACCTTCTCTGAGGCTTCTTGAAGTTTTCATCCTCACTATCTTCATCATTGATCATTTTTAAACACTGAGAGGCAATGTGCCCAAATTTTCCACAATGGAAACACGCGAGAGGTAACTTCCCTTTGAATTTCCCTTTCCCCTTCTGGAACTTCTTTGCAATGAGAGAAATAATTTCTTTTTCTTCATCATCTTCACCGCTACTATCCATTGAGATTTTTAGTTTATCCATGGCCTTGAATTCGATTTCCTTTCTCACCCAAGTCGTAGCATCTTCAGGTTTTAATCTCATTTCATATGCTACCAAACTGCTCATTAGATCATCTAGAGAACGTTTGAAAATATCTCTCTCCTCAAGGGCTGACACCTTCGCATTATAAAGAGGTGGAAGTATTCTCAATATTTTCTTTACAATATCAATGACTTTGATTTCTTCGCCTAGACCCCGAATATCTCCAACCACTTCAGTAATTCGATTGAAGAAAGAGTCTGCATTCTCGTCTGGATGCATCTTCAGATCATCAAACCGATTGTGCAGAACTTGTAGTTTCGCCTCCATCACTTTGCTATCACATTCATAAATATTCTCAAGTTTATCCCACATAGATTTTGCTGAGGTGCAATTCATCACCTTTAGGTAGATCTGATCAGAAAGGGCTACAGTGAGTGCATTATGTGCTTTAGCATCTACATCAAGAAGTTTCCTGTCTATTTCAGTCATAGCAAGGCCTGTTGGATCATTGACTTTTATTCCTTGCATAGTAGAATAGAGAACTTCAATTCCAAGAGATCTCAGATGAGATCTCATTCTGTTCTTCCAGATCTGGAAATTTCTTCCATCGAAGGGAGGGACTCCCCTGACATTGAATGCGTTTTCCATGATGAAAAAAAGGCCAGATTCAACACCAACAAACTTTTCCCTCTGATACCACTTGAAGGACCCCGGGACACCCTGAGAGGGGAGGGTGAATCAGGGTGACAAATTTTTCGTCTTAAAGTAGTGGATCTTGTTCCCATGTTGGTAGGAACTTGTTGAACCTGTAAGATGAAAAATATCAAAAAGAATACATTCACATACACAAAGAAGAAATAGCCCTTTTTACTTGGATCACCACTAAGGGCTACGTCCATGGAGCATACGCCGACAAGTTGTCGGTCGTACCAAAAACCACTAAGCTTCACTAGCTGGAGATTACAATTGTTCGGGAACAGTCACTCTGTCCCATGCTCACAGCCTTTACAAAGGTTCTGAGATAGCTCATTGCTTCCCTCGGGTCACTCCCGTTGACTTCCCCTGGCTCACTACAGTTGGTGAAGTCACACATAGTTTATAGACGTGAAGGTATCTTCAATTGATATTCATGAAGTTCATTGTCTCCTGTTCAGTATGAGACTTTTCTTGCATCAGAGTCCTGATTTTAATGCTCTGTTGAGATCCAAATTCCAACAACTGATGAATACCACTTTTTCCCTTGTCCACAGGGAAAACAACCTTTGGAAAATGCTTTCGCAAAGTACCCTACTTTGCGAGACTCCCAATATTGCAAAGCTCAAACAAGCCTTCGCGGAGCCCCTGCCATTTCGCGAAGCTCAATCACGAAGTACTCTCGCGATGCTCGAGCCTTCTCAATGCTTGGTTATCACGAAGCTCCTGCCTCTTCGCGAAGCTCACTGAGCCAACGCGGGGCGCACATCTTTCACGGAGCTAGAATAGCCGCCGCGAAGATCCTCTTCTGCGAAGCACGCTGCATTCGCGAGAGACCATTGCGAACCGAGAGAAAATGACTTTCTCTGAAATTATCTCCTCTTCTCTTGAGGGGGTCAGCGTCTATTTATAGGCCATTCCACCGACCCCTGATCCTTCCGCGTGAAGTCAGTGCCACATCAGCTCAAATCGCGAAGTTCCGAAGTTCCCGCCGGAATCCTATCCAAATCGCGAAACACCACGGCAATTTTCCATTCGCGGAGCTTGACGTAATCGCAAAGAATCGCCATCAGCATTCCTTCGTGCCTTCTCCGCGAAGCTCCCTCGCAAATCCCTTCTCTGCTGCGATGCGCTTCAGCCTCTGCCGTTCGCGAAGCTTGAAGTAATCGCGAAGACTCACCGCCTCCATTCTTCTGGTCATCACGATTACCAAACCATGAATCCTATCATCGCAAAATTCATGCCTTTTCCATATTAAAACGTGATCTTCATGGAAATCCTATTTTCGCGATGCTCACCAAATTCCAAATTTTGGACCCCAAAAATATGGAAAACACTGGGAAATGGCGCCACCTTCAAACCTGTTGTCTGCTTGAACGGTATGATCTCTTTGGTGGTACACGATCCGAACTTCCATTGATGATTGACAACATACACAAACCACACTCCAAATCATGCATAGAAGACCATGGTTCCAAGAAAACCTTCCAATAACTCCCAACTATCAACTGAAGTCAAGGAACTTCACCTAGTGTATTGGAGTTCTATCTTGGTGCACCAATCATATATGCTATATTGGGCTCACCCAACACTGTTAGGGTACATATAATGTATAAGAGATATCAGTATCATTGACCACTTTATGGATGCCCGCATCATATATGATATATCATGCTCACCTGATGATATCGGGGAACACCCATTATATAAGCTATATCAGGATCAACTGATAATATTTGGGGTCACTCATGATCATAAATAACTTCCATACATAATTTAGGAATAAATTATTTATAATCATTAAATTTTCAATATAAAGATAATCATTGTTCTTTCCTTTCTAGATTCACTTGTGGAAAAGAAATATGATCCATGTCAATCCCATAATCCATCCATAGGAAGAATAAATATGGAATCAATGCCATATATCCCTACTGATGTATAAGTAACATCATTTTTTGTTGATGTTGATTAATGGAAATAAAATTAAATTCTAATTTAAAACATTCTTGTGGAATTTTTTTTTTTACTTTGAGTAACATCTAAGGATTTTCTTTAAGTTTGAAATTTATTTTGAAATATCACTTGGAAAATTACGTGAGGAAAATATCCATTCCATTTTGAAAAAAAAAATTAAAAACATAAAATATTTACAAAATTAATAAAATAATTTTCTTTTAAAATAACCATTGAAACATAAAAATGAGGATTAAAAAAATTATGTTTTCATGCACTAGGGAATATTTGTTCGTGGAGTAAATCATAAAGAAATACATTATTTTGAAACATTTTTTATAGTTAGAAAAAGTGACCCAATTGAAAATCATTAATAAATTTTAATTTAAAACATTTTGAATTAGGTTATATACCCTGTAAATATATTTTGGAAATCATTCATTTTTTTAAATACATCTTTTAATACATTTTGGATCACAAGGATATGGAAGTGAAAGATGTAGTTCTAAAGAAAAATAAATGATCAGTATCAGTTTCAAAATACACTCAAGATGCTTCTTTAATAAAGAAAGATTTCAATGGAAATAAAAAATGTTAAAGTCATTCATAACTAGTTGAGAATAAATAGATTCAGTTCTAGAAAATAATAGCATATGATTTCTTCTAATGGAACCATGAGTATAAAAAATCCTAAATGAAACAATATTGTAACATAAATCCTTTACATCACTGTTATCTCTTCAATCATATGCCCCGGGGAAGAAAAAAATTAAATATGACATCAAATATTATGAAAATATTGATATTAATGATATAACATGACAAAATGGAATTATTATCACCTCAAAATCAATACCGGTTCTTATAAAAAAAGATATGTCTTTTTGAAATAGAATTTAAGACAAATAAGCCTAAATTTGATCATATTATTGAATTTGATGATTAATTAATGAGTTTAATATTTTTATCAAGTGTAAATCTACCTAAATATTGTAAAAATACTACATAATATAGTAAATATTTATTTCACGCATAATATTAGAATATATAATATAGTGGCGATGTAATATAACCCAATGAAAAGAAATTGAATTGTTGGATTCCTTAAAACTTGGTAAAATTCATGTAAAATCCCCTTGGAGAAATAATATAAATTTAAATTTAAAATAAAATGATTTATGAAGGACTCATTAAATTACATATAAAATTTCCATTATATAACCCATATAAAACAATATGTGTTTTAAATAAAAATATTACTCAATGAAGGAAAATTGAGATGACATTTCTTATTGATCTAGAAATTTTGGGATCCATACAATATGAAAAAGAGATACATATATGGATTTTGTTTAAAACAATTCCACAAAATATTTATAAAATATAATCATGGGTAGTATATACACCACCCAATAAAAAAGCGGTGAATATTGGATATGTCTCACATAAGAAAATTCAAGATGAGAAACCCTTACCTTGAGTACATAATTTCAATGAATTTCATTAAACATGTACATAATAAGATTATATCCATTGTTTTATTTCATAATATACATTTACAGATTCACTAAATTATAATTAAATAATTTATTTTTAGTTATTTTATTGACAAAATTTAATACTTAATCAATTAAATCTACATCATGTGTTTTATTCATTATTTTGAAATGGCTTCGATGTGTTAACAATGCTCAATGATGTAATTATTTAAAAATATTTGGAATAATAAAAAATATTAATAACATTATAAATGAATAATTATTTTAAAACCAATCATGATTCAATGTCATGATAAATTGAATAGTACAAAATCATGGAGATGGTAGGTCATATATTTTCATGAGTAACATTTCCATCATTCAATTATCATTATGGAATAGAGGTATGTAATATTTTAAAAATATTGAATTATCATCATATCATAAATAAAAATTTATATATTTAAATATACTTATTTAAATAATAAATGTGATTTTGGGATAACAAAATTCTCACATCACATCCTGTAAGCAGTATTCCACATGAACACAAGAACGACTTTATTATTTTTCAGTAATTGTAATATTAAATGGTAGATGTTAAATAATATTTTAGTAGTGATTAATATTTTATGAATATAATAATAATTTACTTAATATCACATATATTCATTTACATTATCATTGTTACCTTCCATGTAAAGCATTAGTGAAAAACTAATCACATCGCTTTGGGAGAGAGTAGTTTTTTGTACACAGAAGCGATGTTATCGTATCTATCATGGAATTAAATTCAAGAATGTATATGTGATAGTATAATTATAATATTATAAATATTTTTCAAATATCATATATATATATATATAATTTAAATCTATCATTATAAAAATCCATGATAGGTGATTACGAAAAACATATCACATCGGTTCACGAGGTTGTACTCCTCCATATAGATGAATAATGATTTATTTTCCCATTTTATGGGAGATGAGATGGATTTAATTTATGAAAATAAAATAATGAAATATAAATATATGTTATATAATTTTTTTATTATATCAGTAAAATTGAATAACATTTCAAGGTGTTTGAAAAAGAAATAAAATAAAAAAATTTTGTTAGTCCTGATACCACTTCTCTAATCAACATTCTTAGATTGACACTAGAATCCTTTATAGGATAGACTTATGAACAAGAAAGGGACTATATGATTTATGTGGGGAAGAAATAAATATATTTTTTGGAAGGTCTTGTCAAGTAAAAATTCATTTTATGGTGTCAATAGGTAATGATAGGAGGTTTCATTTTATAAGGGAGGTGATTGGCACACTTGTAATTTTAGAGAGGAAGAAAGTATACCCACATTTTTCACAAGCCAGGAGGCTCCAAAATAGGCCATTCAATATCTATAAAAACTTTATGTTCTAAATATTCCATGAAAATATATTTTATTCATGTTTTTTCTTCATTTTATCCCTAATCATTTATGTTTAACCCCCTGTAAATATATTTTCACCTTAACCACAATAATTAAATTTTATTTTTGTTATTATAAAATATGGTAAGATCATAAGATAAAATTAATAGATAATAAGAATTATTTGGGTTGAGAATATGGAGTCCATTTCATGAAATTAAATTCATTTAAGTGGAAAATTTTAATTTTAAATTAAATACTAGTCGCGATGAAAAAAATGGTTTTCAAGAGGTATTTGTTCATACAAAATATAATTTAATATTAACAAAATAAATAGTAATAAAAAATATAAAAATTTAAATTCATATTTATAGATATATTTTCTATATGTTAAATTTAAATAATTCCTCATCAGGTGTTCTTTTAAATACAGAAAACAGAGAAACATTATGCACTTTAAAACAGTTCAAAAAACATGTATTTAAACCCAATAAAAAACTTATCGTAAAATTAAGCATAAGGTTTATTAGAATATATCTAACTATCATAAGTATAACTATACAATAATTATTTAACATTAAATAATATTAAAAGCACAAGGACACTTTTAAATTACATAATTTATTGAAAATAAAATACATTATAAAAATGTATATTTTTTACAATTCACTGAAAAAATAATTTATTAAGGAAAATCAAAAAAAAATCACTTTACATAAATTTTTTATCTGCCATCAAAAAATAAATTTCATTTTTTAAAATATATTTTATTAATTTTCAATAAATTAATTAAACAAATTCTCACAAAAAAGATATAAAAATATTTTTGGAAGAAAAAAGTTTATTTTATTAAATTATTTTATTAAACATTGTTTGATTTTTACTTGGAATATATCAAAAAGATTTTATTTTGGAGGAAATATATATATATATATATCATAAATTAGATAATATAATTCACACCCACCAATATAATGGGTATGTAATAATGGTCATTTGTTTCATGGGTCATTTAATATTTGTGTTACATGTCATATACGCTACAGAACATAATGTTTCAATTTTAAAATCCTGGTGTGATACATCCTCCAACATTAATAAATTTTAGCCTAAAAATTTTAAATTTAGCTTTTTTAACGAAAAATTGTAATTTTCAAATACCATTCTTGAATTTGAACATTTTATAAAATGGTTAATTAGAAATCCACTTAATATGATAGAAAGGGATTTATAAAGGTTATCTGCAATAACATAGAACTATGCTTTCATGTAGGAGAAAATTTATGGGAATTGATGATGGGGACCTGAAAGAATAGTTTAATTTTAAAATAATAATTTAGAGTTGTAGAGATCATTGGTCACATTAATATGAATGATCATGATTAATTCAACTTCCAAAAAACCATAAACAAAAATGAGTTAAAAAAACATCGTTTCATCAAAAAGGAATATAATAATACAATTTTTCCATTTTCACGATACATTTATTAGTGTCTATTAATTACAAAATATATATAACAACAACATATGGAATCATATATATAAGATTATTTTAATTTCATCCTTCAATCAATTTCCACCTCAATATCATCATTCACTCCAAATGATGAGTATTCAACTTGACTTTGTCTTGGATACAGCACTAAAGTCAACATTTAAAGGATCGAATGACTATCAATGGGAAAATAATATATTAATAATGTATTTTTGCATTAACCACAACCAAAATGTTTATTACAATGTAATATTTATCCAAAAATTAATAAACTATCATATATTCAACCAATACATTATCCTCTAAAATTCAACAATAATACCAAATGTTTAAACAACGTTATTACATAAATAAATAACCCCATATATCAAAAAAATTAAAAATTAAATAGTTTTTTAGCATAAAATTTTATCTTGTACATTAAATGTTATATGTACTAAAATATAGAGATATTTTTATTAAATATCATTAATCACTTCAACACCAAATCACATTTAAATCCCATTCTTCAATTTATAATAAAAAATGTGTTCTCATAATTACTTCAATATAAAAATATATGATAAAACATTAAGATCACCAAAACCATTAAACATATTTCTACATAATTATTTGTATTATTACATTAATAATACTTCATATTAAAAATAAGGATTACATTTACCTAAACCTAATAAAACATCTCGAAAAATTTATTTAATTACTTTAATTTATAATCACTTCGAACCACATGTATTATTCATTAATATTATAATAAATAATAGACCCATAAACCAAAGATGAAATCTATAACTCTTAAGACAATCTCACATGAAAACATCTAAATATCCCATGTAATCTAAATGATACTCCAATACAAACAATAATAGCCCTAAACATGAACTCCAAGATCTGGTTCAAAAATAATAAACTTACACTACTTTGTTTGATAGTAATAAATGTAATCCAATTTATCTTATCAAATCATTACAACATAATAAGGAAATATTAGATCAATTAAATGCAAAATATTTTTTTATTTTTAGAGTTTTAAATAATAATGAAAAATTATTACATAACAGATACCCATATTTTCAATTGAGAACCTCTCTCCCTTAACCCAGCTGTAATTATTTCATATAAATTCATATTTAGCATCCATATGAAACCCTTGTATAAAAAATTTAATTCAACACAATTCATGATAATCCAGGGAAAAGGAAACATAATTAAAGTGATCTCAAAATCTCACTAAGGATAAACGTAAGAATTAGGAATTGAAAGTCAATAGTGAGAATAAAATGAGAATAAGGGTATGATTAAATAATAAAATTTTATGAGAATAAAATAATATCACTCATCCCCATCATAATTGGTTAAATAAATATGTGAAAAGGTGTAACGATATAACAATATAAATATTCATGAGAATATATAAATCATGATCATTGTGATGTCAATCATTATCAAAGTAAATGTTTAAAACCCCATAGAAAACAAAAATAAAACATGTTAGTATCATAGAACAACATCTACATAAACCATTTTAAACCTATGATAGATATTACAATATCCCATATAAATCCACAGGAGTAACTCTCAAATAACTCTTTCCTTTTTTCATTTAATGATAAAGAACATTACCCTAATCAATGGAGAACTATCTAGGTACACCCATCATATATGATATTTTTGGCTAAATGATTTCTATTTGGGTGCTCCCAACATATAATCTATATCAGGATCACCTAATGTTATCTGGTTGCACCCATCGTATAACCTATATTTTCTCACCTAGTGCTATCTGGTCACACACATTGTATAAGACATATCAGGATCATCCATCTCTACCAAGGTGCACCCATGATCATTCATAATATCCTAGTATCATTCATGAATAAAACCTTTATAATCCTTCACTTTAAAACATAACAATAATAATTGTTATTTCTTTTTTGCACATTCACAGAAAAAAATGGGTTTTATGTTATTATAATAATCAATTCAAACATAGAATAAGGATGGTATGAATACCACAAATCCCAAGTGTAGTGTAATTAATATCAATGGTTGTTGAAATATTTGTATGCAAATACCATTAAACTATCATAAAAATTATTTTTGAAAATAACCTTTTCACTTTGATTAAATCAAAGGATGTCATCTTCAACAAAAATGATCCTGAAAGGTCACTTGAAAAATTTTCATGAGAAAATATCCTTTCCATTTTTAATTCAGTCATATAAAATATAAAAGACTATAAAACATTATAAAAATTATTTTATTTGAAAATGAATTTTAATACAGAAAATGGATTCTTTAAAACATTAAGTGGACATAATGGTTGTAGATCTTTTCCTATTGTAATTTTTAAAAATAAATATTATATTAAAACATATTGTAAAGGGAGACAAAGTGATCGATTTGGAAATTGTTAAAAAATTACCTTTTACAACCATTAAAAATAAGTTCAAAGACCATATAAAATGTATTTTGGAAAATATTAAATTTTATAATGATTTTTTTATAACATTTTATAAAAAATTGATAAAAAAGATGAATATAATGAATCAAAAAAGAAAATCCAATATTGATATCACAAACAAAAAACTCTCTTGATGTTTATTTAATAAATAAGGCAGTAAATGTAAATAAAAAATTTTATGAAAATTTAAAATAAGGGGAGTGGAAATATGAAAGGTTCATTAAATTAAGAGAATATGATTACCTCTAAATTAACCATGAACATAAACAATCTTGACAAAAGTAGATTGTAACATAAAACCTTTTCAACTTTCGTAACACTTCAATCATAACCCCCATGAATGAATAAAACAAAATGAAACATTAAATATTGTGAAAAAAGAGATTAATTATATATCATGTTAAAAGGAAAGTATATACACCTCACCAATTAGTATATAATAATTTCATTAATTTATTTCTTAATTAAAGATATTTTGAGACGAATAGTCTTTTCAAAGAACATACCATTGATTCTAGAAATTAATAAATTAACAAATTTATTATATCAAATTTAAATCCATATAAACTAATTGAAAATAGAATAAAAGTTGTTAAAAATTCATTACACTTGTAATATTTTAATATCATAGACAATTAAGAAGTAATGTAACTCAATGAAAATAAATTGAATTATTTAATTCATTAACAATCTGTAACATTCAAGTCAAATCCCATTGTGTGAAAAAATTCAATGTAAAACATTAAATACCATAATTTAGACTGGATTAATTATATTACACGTAAAATTACATGTATATACACCATATAAATGAAATTGAGTTCATATCATTAAATTTTTTTTAATAGATTAACATTTATATTAAGTCCCTTATTTTTTCAGTAATTTCTAAATCAAAACCTTCTGAATAGTATAACCTCAAATGGATGATTCAATCAAAACAAATTTAATGAAAAAAATCAAAAAATATTTTTATTTTAATTAACTACCCATTATAATAAAATGATTTTTTAATATGGCATATGTCTCATAAATGAAAAGGAGATATGTGAAACCCTTACCTCGAGTCCTAATATTGCAGGTTTGTACTTTAACTCATATATAATAATATTATATCAATTATTTTATTTTTTAAGATCATTTTTTAGTTTTAATATATTATATTCATATCATTAATATTATTTATTATAATGGAATAATGGTAAAATTAATTAGTTAGGTGCATATTGGGTGTTCGTTTCAATTTTTAAAAACAACTTCATTGTGTTAATCGTGGTCAAAGACGTGATTATCTCTAAAGATCTAGAATAAAAATAATGTAATATAAATAATATATATACTTAAATTAGATAATTAAAACCAATAAAAAATTATGTTTATTAAAAAATTAAAAACATTACAATCCTGGAGATGGTACGTCATACATACATATGAGAAACATTTTCTTTCCTCAATGATTATTGTAGAAAAGAGGTAAGTATTATATAATCAATATAAAATTATAAAAACATCATAAATATATTATTATTTATTTAAATTTAATTATATATATAATACAAATTGATTTTTTGATGATAAATGAATCACATCCCTTCTTGGAGGTGGCTTTCCACACGTACGCACGAACGATGTAATCATTTTTCAGTGATTGATAATCTAAGAAGAAAATGATATATTATATTTTAAAAATTATAGATATATTGTAAATATTATTTTTATGTCATTAATATCACATATATTAGTTAAATTTATCCCCATTTACTATCATGTAAAGAATTATGTAAAACGAGTCACCTCATTTCATGAGATAGTGGTCTGTCATACACACTTGAGACGTTATCACAAAACTAAATTATATTAATTTATAATATATATGTTTAAAAATAATTCAAGAAGTATAAATATGTAATAAATTTTATATATATAATTTAAAAACTTCATTAAAACAATCCATGATTTTATATGATGAAAAAATAATAACTTCAGTTCATGAGGAGATCGTTTTTCATTACAGTTGAATTATGATTTCATTTCCCATTTGATAAAGGCATATATTGATTTATATTATGCCATTAACATAATAAAATTTTAGTATATTTGATATATTGGTGTCATAATATCATCATAATTGAATACAATTTTATTATTTTTATGAATAAATAAAATAAAACGCTAGGTAAAGTACGATGCATGTACATTAGAAAACATTCATAAGTTTGCACAAAATAACAACATAGGATGGATATTGGGTCAAATTAGGGACTATATGAGATTTAATGGTAAGTTAGAATGTTATTTCGGAAGGTATATTTAGATCCAAATGTATTTAAGTTGTTAATATTATAAGAGATGTGGCCCTTTATAAGTGAGGTGAGAAGTACACTTGTAATTTTAGAAAAGAAAAAGATATTCCAATAATTTTATCCTTCCAAAAAGATCCAAAATGAACCATTTTCAATAAATAGGAAATTTATGTTCTAAATATTAATATAAAATGTACATTATACCTTTTTATGTTATTTTAACCCTTATATTTTTATTTTAACCACAGTATATCCATTTTCACCTTAACCACGTTAATTAATTTTTACTATTTTAACAAATTCATTATTGTAAAAAAATTATGTTTAAATTTTTATATATTATAAATTTTATAGATTAAAAATATTTAATCCATTTTAAAAAATTCAATTCGTATGTGTGGAATACTTTAATAAAAAATTAATCCTCTCGATATTATATTGAAATGTGTTTTTTTGAAGTGTATTTCTGAAGGAAAATACGATTTTATATTAACTATATGACCTGAAATAATAATTATATGAATTTAAATTAATAATATATATAAATATATGTATAATAAAAATTTCATTTATAAAATACTTAATTATGTGTATTTAATAATTAAAAATGGACAATCATTATGCACTCTAAAATAGTCTTCATAAAAACCAATTTTAAATCAAAAAATAAACATATTTTCAAATTCAGTATAAATTTGTTTCAAAAGTAAATAATTAGATTCAATAAATATATATAAAAATTTTACTTGAATTTAAAATTTAATCATAATGGTTCTTTTAAATTACTTAATTTATTGAAAAATTTATGTTTTTTCAATAATCGATATTTTTTATATGGACAAAAAAATCTACATTTTCCAAAAAAATTCCAAAAATCACACAGTTAATTTTGATGGCCTCGTTCAAAAAATGAAGTTCATTTTTCAATTCAATTTTCCAAAAGTTATATAAATTAATTATAATATTTTCTCACAGATATTTATAAATAAATTTTATGAAGAAAACATATTTTTTTGAAAAATTTTTTACACATAATTTATTGATCAGTTACTAAAAAAATTATCAATATATTTATATTGAGTATGAAATATATATATATATCCTAAATTTGTTAACACTATTCATACCCTCCAATTTAATGGTTAGGTTATAATGTTTATATCCTTCATGGGCCGTTTATGCTCAATGTTTTGTGTCATATATGCTATTGAACACAATTTTCTTCTTTTAAAATGTCTTGGTGTTACATTATATGTTTCAGGGAAACCAATTTCTAAATAATACTCTTTATTATTTGTTATAAAACAATGTTACAATTAAATCCTTCCAATTTTATAAATTTTTTTTGAAAAAATAAAAATCATTTTTGAAATCCTCATTTCAAAAATATCCATGAGTAAATATTATATAATTTTCTAATATAATTATATATCTGATAAATAGTAAAAATATAATAATTTTATTAAAAATTTCCTTTTTTATTTAAAATATTTACGCCCTAAATATTATTTTAATATGGATTTAAAATTTTAATTAGTTTCAAAATATAATTATTAATTCATTTTAGGACATTCGATTCAATTTCATATTGAATTTTGAAATTAAAACTACCAAGAGATTCGAGATTTTTCTCTTTCGAAAACTGCTTTCTCATCCGATTTACATGACTAATCTTCAATTAAACATGCTACTTATGTGGGATGAATATGATAAAATTTATTCCATGTTTATAATTATAAAAATATATATTATACATTAAGGTTACATAATTTTATTTTATAATGATTAATAAATACAACAAAAATTAATTACCAAGATTAATGTTAAAATGGGATTTTTCATGCGATTCTATTTAAATTAATTTTACATATAAATAATAATTTTATTTAATAAATTATATTTACAATTTTTAATTATTTAATAATTAATATATAGTATTTATTACTTTAATTTTAGTATTATAGGATAAATTACCTTGGTTAAATAAAATATAGAAGTTAATTTAATGAAATGTAAAATAGTAAAAATTATGTAATGTTAAAAGATATGGAATAAAATTGTTATTTTTTTTGTGGATTATTAGTTCTTCAACCATATCATCCCTAAAATAAATTATTTATTATTTTTTTGAGGTACTTTTACTGAGAGTAAATTCTATTTATTGAATTGTTTTGGGTATTTACAAAAATACAACAACTAAATTATATAATGAAGCTTTGTCACCTCACTTATTCATGCATATTATGCCCTTTTTATTTGCCAAATTATGTTAAAATTACATACCAAAATCCTTTAACACATACTAGAACTATTTTTCTTTCCAAATGACCAATCTTGGGGTCCTTAATAAGATATCCAATGGAGGTTATTCTATCAAAAAGTAATTTTCTTAAATACTATATTAATTTTTGTAGATTATATTACCAACATAATTAACATAATAAAAATTCCAATACAATAAATACATTTTCTAAAATATGATTATATTTTATTAAGGTAATTTTATAACAAATATTCATATCCTCTTCCATCGAATGGGAAACGAAACTGTCAATCTTGTGAACAACACACTACTTCCTCATGAATCGATTTAATTATTTTTCCATAACCACCTATCATATATTGATATAATGATAGATTTAATTATTATATAATATTATTATGTTATTATTATACTTATTTAAATATAATATAACATTTAACTTCTTACTTTCCATTTTTTGGGAATAATATAATGTTACTCGTGTGTACGGTGGACTACTGTGTTGCGAAGTGATGTGGTTCAATTTAAAATTATTAATTACATGGAATGAGATAAGGATATATTTAATTAATATAATTTTTATATATGAAATCATAATAAATTTTAATTGGTAATATATTTTTAATTTTCATTAACTCTATCTTATGGTAAAATGGATACAATGTTCATATTTATATACAACTGGTTCTCTCCATGAACAATGTATTTAATTTTATATCTTTATATTTTATGGATTAAATTATATAAATATATAATGAATATAAATGATATTTATGTCATGTTTAAAATTATTCATATGATGGAATAGACATAAATTTAAACGAATTGAAAATTCCAAATCAAAACAAACATGAAAACAAATAAGTTATTACCAAAAACAAGATTTTAACGTGGAATTACTCATATACATATAATAAAAGGTCTTAATTTAATAATATATGTTATGATATATATAAATATATACATTGATGATTATTTAATATATTTATTATAAACATATTATAATTATATTGGAGGCTCGAATGTTTATGAAGGAAGTCGAGACTTATTATAAGAGATTTATAGTGTATCTATTATTTTTTGGAACCATATTCAATATTTACTACTTATTTCTTTTATATGGTGAATATATTGAAAATTAATGTATTTTTTGATGCATATCATGAAAATTATTTTAAATGTTCCAACATTCATGGGTCTTATGATTTAATGGTTACTAGACTGGTATGTTTGAGATGTTTTTATATCATTATTTATCAGGATTGTTTATGATTATGCTTTAGATGATCAAATATTATGATCTATTTAGAAATTACTTAATGAATTTTATTTTCCAATATTTATTATTAAAAATAAATTTCCCCTTTATTTTACTCTCTTTATGTACTCAATATTCCAAAAGAAATTTTCGAATGAAAACTGACTTTTTTCTCTTTTCAGTCAAAAACCCTTTATCTTCAATATCAATGTTTTCTAAAAATATTTTCAAGAATGTTTAATTTTTTTCCTCTATGTTTTTTAATGTCATATTTACCATTGTTTTAATATTAAAAAAAAAATTATAAGGAATCATATATACTTTTCTGGGATTGTATTTTCTTCCATTATGACCAATTAATGTTTTACAGATTCCAGTATAATTTCCTAAGAAATTTTTCAAAAAAATGATTTGAATAATAATTTATGAATTTATTATTTTAAAAAAGATAATTTAAAAGAATTTTTATTTTCCTCAATAAATGTTCCATGTGATATTATTTTCAAAATAATTCTCAATCTAATATTACACCCTTTGATGTTACATAATCTAAACTAGGGATATGATGCAATGAAGCCAATTTTATTCTCTCTAGATGGTTTATGTTTTTGAAGAAAAAAAATATATGAAATATATTTGTTTTATATGGGTTCTTATTTGACAAAAAGATTATAAATACATTTTCATTTCATTGGTTTTGATATGATGGATTTTTTATGGAACCCATTACTTTTTATGGGTTCTGATATAATAAATGTTTTCTGAAGCTCATTTCTCTTCATGAATTTTGAAATAGTGAATATTTTATGATCTCTTGGTCCATGTGTTTGTGGTTTTCATTATGTGATGGGTGGATCCTATATATATCTATAACTCATTAGGTTAATATTGATATCTTGTGAGATAAATAGGTTTGTAATGGATATTGAAACCAATTAAATAAGGGATTCCATCTAGTATTATAGAAATTTGAGTGAACCTGAACAACTGTGATGGTTTAGGGAGTAAAACTGGTCTACTATAATAGTACTAGGAATTCTCCTTGACTATTAATATGGTATGAGTACTAAATCCAATCAACTATGAATGTTTTGTGAGTAAACTGTGAATACTATGATGGTATGTGGAGTAACCCCAATACTCCCTGATAACCATAGTAATGAGCCCTGACTACTCAGGAAATGGTTTTATCTGATTATGTGTATGAAAAAATTATATAAATTATGCCAATGTTGTTCCTTCATGAATAATTTAATTTGATTCATTTATGAATCAAATTTTATGAACGTCTAGAATTTAATCCATGACGTGAGATTATGTTATTTTATATGTAGGGTATGGTTCCCAAATTTTAATATCATGTTATCATACCCTTATACTCATGTTACGATTATGTGATCATTGATATATCCCTTATATACCCTTACTAAGTATCTGAGATACCCTTTCTTATGTTTCCATTCCCCTGGTTATAAAGAATGGTATTATGTATTATATTTCTAAATAGAAAAGTATTTATAAAGAACATAGTGGGATAAAATATAGTTTCCTTATGAAGCAAATCATAATGTTTCCAAGTTCAATATGACTGCATACTAATATGATTATATTATGGATCATCTTGTTATGTAATAAATATTCATCTATTAATATTTAATGTCTATGTATGAAAAGTGTGGTTCAATGTCATTTTTCTTCTATTGGATTTTAATATTCACAGACATAATTTTGAAAGGTAGGTATTCCTTGGGACATTAATAGTGATTCTTCATGTGGCGCATTTTTTAAGGGGATTAGAGGTTATGTTTATATACACCATTTTAAGTGTAATTATTTCCTACCATTCTAGTCTCTTAAGGATTTATAATATTTTTGGGAATTATTCCCAAATCATATTAGGAGACAAGATACCACTCTAATAATTATGGGAATTGAGAAATGTATCCATATGAATATCCATATATATATATATATACGATGTTATCCATATTTCATTTACATTTTAGCGGACTATGTTGTGGTTTAATGCAACAAAGGTGTGTTATATAGAGTTTATCACTATCCATAGAGGTGGTAATTATGACAGAGTATGTATAAGGACTATTAATGGGGATTCATATATACTCATATAAATGGAATCAAAACCAATTTTTTTCGTCTGCACATAACATGGAACATAATACATTTTATGGTTGTGTGATAAGGATAATCATAGTTACTTTTATGAATGGGAATATATGAACATGCGATTTTCCTTTTAAAATCAGGTGTGTGATACCCATTCCATGTATTTTAAATATATATGTAATGAAATAATAAATGTAATATAATAAGAAATGGTTTTTTTGGAACTAATACATGAGTCTACCTTTCTAGTATATCTTATTTTTTTAGTAATCTAAATGGATATAGGAAATTTAATACCAAAAGAAATATTGACCTTTAAAGAGTCATATATGTCACAAATAATATGTAATGGTGATGATATGGTTTTGTATGTCATGTTTGGACCTCAAGGATGAATCATACATATCCTGATTGATAGGAATAAAATCCCAATCACTTTGACTCTAATATTTAATGGTGATGTTATAGAACCATACCATACCAATTAACATCATGTGGTCAGGAAATTTTCAGGTTGTTTTACATCAAGTGACTAGAATGTTGTCATGCATTTTTTCATAGTTCGACGATTATGTTATCAGGTATTATAATTTCATATTACTATGAAATTTTTATCATGAAATTGGTTACAATAATATATTAAATTGATCTTATGCCTATGATACTTGTTGGATATTCATTTACTATTTTCAGTAAATAAATTAGGAGGGATTAGTGGAATATTAGCTAATATAGCCTAATGAGTGGATGATTGGGGATTTAAACATTCAAGGTGAATACCATTATTATACTTTCCATTGAAGGGAATTGTTTAACCAAATAAAAACATTTGCATCCATGAGAGGAAACATGATCCATGAGGGAATTTATCAGTATCATCACATTAAATTCCATCATTATTCAGGTCTTACATGATGTAAAATCCCTTGGGTTTTTTTATCGATTACGCTATAAATGATAGAAAATTATTTAATCTAGGGAATACATTATTGAAGTGGTTAAGGATAATTTACATGTCTTGGACATGTATCTCTAGAGTCCATGAAGGAGACATAGAGAAGCATTTCCTAGAAGTGAGATGAGCTTGGCTAACAAGCGTTTATGATATCTTTTGGAAATATTTATTATCATATTTTAAAATACTATCAGAATATGAGTCTAACATTGATTTTATATGGGTTTTCCCAGAAATTATTTTTCTAATATTGGGTTGGGTGATTTGTTTCCTAGGTTAGAATGTTTGGGAGAAATTTCACTATGAAATTAAGATAATTAAAATTGATATCCATGGTGAGGTTAGGAAAATGCGGTATCTCTAGTCATAAGGTTGGTAGAATTATTTCCCTGGATGAAGGATATGTTGAATTGTAACACTAGTGGAATGGTATGGTTATTATAGTTTCCTAGGGAAGGTCAGGGTAAAGTCTGACCCCTATTTAAAGATAAGGTTGAGTGTCTTCCTAGATTAATTATAGGAAAACGTGTGACCCTAGTTAAAAATATGGTAAGGTGACACCCTATGGTATGACTATAGTGAAGTGTCACCCTATTGGAGGGATCAGGAGAAGTATCTCCATAGTGGAATGGAATGGAATACATGGAATTCTAAATTCAAATTAATATTTAATTTGATAATGTGAAACCATACTGAGATAATTATTATGTGTTACCCTAGGTTGAGTCTGGGTGACGATGTCACCCTAGTTCTATGCTTCTAGGGTGTGTTGGGAACATGGTGCCTTCGTATGGCTTGCCCAAAATCTGTATTTCACCACATTGTTAGATGATTAGGGGAGATTTTATATTCTATAAAACCATTTGTTTGTCAAACATTTAGGTTAATAAATTACCATCATATTATGGTTACATAGAAACAGTTTTCATCTTAGTAATTAACATTATGGGAGATGATAAGACCTAATTAAAATGAGTATTATATATCCATTAATTTTTATAGAGTGGATGATCTCGTAAAAAATTAATAGAAAAATGGTCTACTTATAGAAAAATAATTTCATAAGAGCATATTATTCCTTAGTTACTTATGATACTACTTCACCTAGGGTACCTTAGTGAGTATCATTGGCACAAATATATACTATGTTTTAGTTGTTACCCTACGAAAAAGGTTTGGGGGAAAGTTACCAAAGTGACTTCTTGGGGAACGGTGATACCATCAATCCACATGGTCCAATGAAAATGGACCAGTGAACATGTAGATGATAACACCGTTATAGATTCTATTAAAATCTCAAAAACACCCAACATAAATTTTCTACATCAGTTGATCTGAGCTATTGTTTTCGATATATGAGTTGTCAAATCAATATATGGGAAATAAAATAAACCCATGGCTATTGTTTCCCACATTATAGGGGTTTTCATGTTAAAAAAACGTTTAATATACTCATAAATGGATTCTTTAATTTCCAAAACCCTTTTTGTAGGAAATTAATGAAACATATATTCTACCCCAGTATATGGTTCTCACATAAATATCACTTTGAAGAGAAATTTTTCTATAAAATCTACATTTCTTTGTGTTTGAGGAGTCAAATGTGTAACATCCTGATTCCGGGTGCTCCCCAATGGTGCTGTGAACATGGTTCATCACATATCCTCAAGCACATTTCCCCAAATTCCGGATGCTTTTGACTAGCAGTGAGAACCAAGGTCTGATGATGGGGAAATAATGACCTCATTGGTAGAGTATACACAACAGAATAACAAATAGTTATCAATAGAGGAAATAGTAATATCATACAACAAACATAAAATGTAGATGACTGATAGAAATGTAACAACTGTAGCATACTTGAATGATGCATGTCACTTTTTCTTATTAACGAAGCAAAAAAAATTCAAAATGCTTGAAATTAAATTCTAAAACTAGTGGACTAAAAAATAGAAAACTCCAACATCATCACATGCCTCAGCTTTTCCCCACGCACTCAAACTCTAACATCAATCAAATAACTGATGAAGAAGGGATCATTCCCATATCTATACTTGCAACTATATAATCTTTTTGGGTCCAAATGAATGACCCCAACATGGTGTGAGAAGAATCCTAATAGGCAACTTCCATAAGATCAGTGCCTAACTAGAAGTGAACATAAATGGAAGGCAGTATTCTAAAATGATGAAATAAACTAGGATGTACTCAAAAGAAAAAATATTATAGTTTTCAATTACATTCATTTATATTCGTTAATTATTCAATTATTTGAATAATGAAATCCCATTATCTATCCAATGATATATATACCATTGTATAATGAAAAACATATGTATGACAAGTCCATAAAACCAATCTAGGTAGACTGAGTCTAAGATTGTGCTTTGTCTTGGTAGACTCATCACAATCATTCAATCATTCATAAAGAACCCACTGGGAAAACTCTCACAGTCTAACCCCTTTGGTTCAACATAGTACTAAAAAATTACAAACGAACACATATACATCTCTCACAGTCCGTACCCATTGTTCATCGTGGAATCAAATATATATAATCAACCTCTATGTAGCTCTCACAGTCAATACCCCCTCGTTCAACATGACATTAAATATTTATAAATGAACTCCAGGTATCCCACACAGTTAATACCCCTTGGGTAAACTTGTTATAAGGAGTAGTAAATGAATTCTTGGGTAGCTCTCATGGATGATACCCATAGTTCAATGTCTACATCGAGGATCTCACTATCCTATATAAATAAACATGGAAAGCCCCATAGTTCTCATGGTCTAAGTCTCTCGTGGTCTATTAGAAGATCAACCTGCATATGACAATAGGGCAGCACATGTAATCTGTAACTACTACATGGATAATACTCAAAAGAAAAAAACATTAAATTAACATAATCAATCAAACTCCATCTTAAACAACTCATGGAATGAAATAAGTTATTCTTTATAGAAAACCTAGGTCAAACGGCCCTAAATATTCAAAATAGGTACATACACCCATGAGGTGTCCTGTAAGTAAAGAATCAAATCCAATTATTGTACAAACCCCCCCTTTCCAATCTATGAAACCATAGAAGGTATATAATAGGGATAAATTCCAAAACATGCAATACCCCAAACATGGTAATTCCTTACATTAAGCATTCATATTCTAACGAAAATTATAGAGATGCATAATCCACCAACCATTATGCTATACAACGAACAATCTTGAACTTCGGCCCTTGAATCTTCCTAGAACAATGTATATCTACCAAAAGGTGCAAAATATTCACCCTTGAAATACTCATGTGGGAGGATGAATCAGGAAGAAAGGCTCTAGGGAAAGTGATAACTCACCGATGGGAATCCACTACACCCGACATCATCTCAATCTGAGTTAGGAAAAAGAACCAATAGGTACTCAAATGTCTTCTCCATTCCATCACACTCCTATATGAAAAATTGGGAGAATAAGTGTTTTCATGAGATGAAACAAGACCCCACACAGATTTATCAAATAAAAAAATACACAATGTGTTCATTTAATGTACACTATGTGTACAAGACTCAATTTTCCACCGCTTTAGGGGAACTTATAGGTCACCAAAATAGCCATGTACTCGGCCGTTACACATTCTGTACACACCTACACATGAAAACTGGGAACACATCATGTGCCCCAAGGCACATGGGGTGTACTTATGAAATTAAAATTTTCATCTTTTTTCCTAAAAAACTCATGAAATCAGGATCCATACCTAAAATGAAGATCTGGGTTCTTAAAAAATTCCCTCTTCAATAAATTCTTCCCTAAATTTCCCTTCTAAGGAAGGTGAAAATAAGTTTCAAACAACTTTGGTCGTTGTGATCATACATTAGTCTTTATTTATCATGTCTCATCTTTTACTTGTCTATGCTACCATTGGACACATAACAGAGAAATAGATTGCCCATAGAGAACCATAATCCTGCGATGCACAATCTGAATAGGGTGCACCTATAAGGATGCATCCACCTCTAACTAAACCACCTCAGGTTAAAAAACACTATACTATTTGAAAAGTAACATCATAGATGAGAAACATGGAGGATTTCATGCATAGCCTGGTACCTATGAGGTAACTGCAACTCATAGTCAATCAGCCTGAATCTCCAAAACTCTAAAAAACCGATATATCTCGGTGAAATATTCCCCTATCTACTAATCCTATTGTCTTCCAACTAGGGTGTGACACATAGGAAAACCTGATCTCCGGCCATGAAATCTTGAGGTCTTCACTTTCAATTAGCATATGATTTCTAGTGAGATTTTTCAGTAGTCATCCTATTGCGAATAAACTCCACCAACACAGTGGTCTCCAGGGCAAGATGAGGTTCGAGCATAGCTGCCTCTCCATCCTCCATACAAAACAGGGGTGATTAGAATGAATTACCGTACAAAGCCTCATAAGGTTCCATTTTAATAATTTCTAGGAAACTCTTATTGTAGGCTAACTCCACTGGGGGTATGTGTCGCTCCCAGGATCCCCAAAATCCAAGATTCATGCTTGATGGATGACCTCCAAAATGCGAGTTGTACGCTTGGTGTGGCCATCTACCTTAGGATGGTAAGATATATTAATATTTACTTGTGTTATCAAGGCCCTTTGTAGTCCCTTCAACACATGATAAATAAACCAATATTACCTGTCTGAATTGATAGAGTTTGGATCCCCTTGAAAACATACAATCTCTCAGATGAACAACCTTCCCAGCTCATCAACACTGAAGGTTTTCTTTTATTAAAGTTAAAGGGGTAAGGCCCCATTTATTGAAGAAGCAAGAATCTCCTTTTGAACGGAATAAGGAGTAAACCGTTACAGAGACAGATGAAAAACATCTTAGAAGAAAGTCCTCATAGCAAAAAAGGATCCAAAATCCAGAAGGGAACAAAAATCAAAGAATGAACAAGCTAGAAAGTCTCATAACCCCCCCCCCAATTTGAAAATGCAACAGAGAAATACAACAAGATGATGTGTCACCCCCTGTGGGATGAGGTGTGTCATGCTAGCAACACAACCAAAGAAGATCACTCCTTGAACTCATACTGAAATATGATATGAGGACTGGACGATATGTGCCAGCACACCTATCTCTCCTTCGAGCAACCCCCCCTGACGGTGTCAATGAGAGATTCAATGTGTCGTCAACCTGATGCGCCGTAACATCTCATAGAGAACACCGTGCATGTTCAGATTGGGAACCCATCCATACAGAAGAACAGACGGCTGAATGATGGGTGTCAATACACCCATCTCTCCATTGAGGTCTCCCACCCGATGCAATCTGCAAGATATAAAATGCCATTCAAATGTAACGAGACCAACATTAAGTTCCTACCAAAACAGATGATTCCCAGAGACAATCTGATCCAGCAAAAGCAGCAGTGGGTAATCCAAATGAAAAAACAGTGCAGCAACATCCCACAGCAGACAAAACCATGCCTGCATCCACCACAGAACACACCTCTAGAAACAGACCAAAGTAGACCACTTCACGATCCAAACCAAGGATCGCTGCACAAGTTTGAACGACAAACCTCCGAAGACGCCTCCATCCAAGATCCCAACTCCAAGAGGGAGTGCTGAGAATATCTGTTGGATAAAGAAGAAGCGCCTGACTAGTGACGGTGAATCAGGGAGCAGGGACACACTGGCGCCTGTAACAGGGAGTCGGAAAAATCTCCATCCACCACCAATGCTCCCGCCAACACCTCCATACCAGTCGAAGACCTCTGCACGAAATCGAACGAAAAACATCCAGATCCACCAAAAAACCCTGCAAGCTCAACGTGCACCTCCTTCAAATAAGACAGGACGGTCAAAGATGCCTCCTCCCCCATCACAGTCCGGAGGAGCCACAGTGAGTCCAGGAGAATCAGATCGACGAGATCTGAAAAAGGGGAATGTCGTAGATGAAATCAAGAGATGATGATGACCGCACGAAAACAGAGGTGGAAGGGTAGCGAGGGGGAAGTCCCGATCTCAAGATGAAGTAGTGAGAGAGGATTGTGCAAGCCCCCACCGCGAGGGGAGGAGTAAGAGAGACATGCCACCACATGGGTTAGAAGAAAAACCTACGAGGAGGGTTTCGATCACCGGGAGAATGCGGCACCATCCCCACACTGAAGGTTTACTTAATCATAAATAAATTTGAATCCATTATGTGCCTATCAACTACAAAAAAAATTAATAATTTCCTCACAGTGAACTTGGTAAACATATCATGAAATCCACGGAAACATCATTCCACTTCCACTCAGGAATGGGTAACAAATGTAAAATCCCCACTGGTCGCTGAGGCTCCACCTTCACTTGCTGACATGTGGATCATCTTATACAAAAACTAGCTACATCCTTCTTTATTCATGGCCACCAATACTGATAGTGTTGCTCTCGATAAATCTTGGTGACACTATGATAAACTACCTAAACTAAGTAATAAAAATCTCACATAATCTCCTCATTTATGTCTTCTAACACCCATACTTGTCTATGTAAATGCCAGATCACATCATCATCTATGGTTCACCAATGATTAGGGTCCTCTCTTGACACCCTTCCCCGTAAGATTAGGACTTCAGAATCTAATAGTTTCTTCATTCGCACTCGATATAGATGAGTCTAGGTAAAAACTATAAAAGAATGAAATGTTATCCCCAATCTTCCATGAACCTCCAAATGCATCTAAGAGAATAGAGCCATGAGCTGCCACTCACTACTAACCTCCTGAACAACATGTATCTGAGTCCCCTTGCTCAATACATCATCCAATGCATTTCCTTACACAAGCATGTAGGATTGATCAATGTAAAAGAACTATAGGTAATAAACCCACCTTCACTATCTCAAATTTAGATGATGATTATGAGTAATGATTTACTTGAGACTTTTTTAGTCATTGTATACCACAGAACACTCTCCCCAGAGATAATGTTTCCAACATCATAAAACATGAAAAAATACATCTAACTCAAGATTTTGTGATGGGTAATTCCTCCAATGTGCCCTCAACTGTCGAGACTCATATGTAATGACTGGTTCCCCTTGTATAAGATATGCTCCAAGCCCGAACCCTAATGCATTGCAGTATACAGTGAAACTCTTTCCTAGATTTGGTAGTACCAGTATCGGTGCTGAAGTCAATCTCCTCTTCAGCTCCTGAAAGGACTAATCACATGAATGTATCCACAAGTACTTTCAACCCTTCTTAGTTAGGCCTATCATTAGCACTCATAAGTATGAAATTTCATGTATAAGGCACATGCTCTAACCATCCTCCCCAAAAATTCTACATAACAAAATAAATAATTCGTCTCCTCCCTGGGAAATACTACTATCATTTTCTCTAGGTCTACTGATACTACTGTTTCTAAGAGTTGATGACACGAGTTGTGAATCTGGTCCATCGAAAATTAGACATTTGGGAGCTTCACATATACCTAATGATCACTTAGTGTACTCAATACGATCTCAAGATTGGTAGCAGGGTCATGTCGAGTGTGATAGTACACTAAGATATCATCCAAAAATACTACAACAAAATAATCCAAGTAAGGATGGAACACTCGGCACATCGGTGCCAAAAAAATACCTACGTGTTTGTGATATTGAATATAATAAACAAGTACTCATATAGGCCATACCTGCTGTGAAATGCTATAAGAGGTATATCTAAGGGCCTAACGAACAACTCATGTTAATCAGATCTCAATTCAATATTATAGAACACTTTGTCTCCTAAAATATGATCAAAGAGAACATAAATCCTAAGAAATGGATATTGGTTCTTGACCTTCAACTAGTTCAAGTTCCTATAATCGACCCAACATCTGAGGGTGTCATCGGCCTTCTTCAAAAGGAGTAGATTCAAACACCAAAGATAAGTATTGGGTCAGATGAAACAATATTTTTGAACTCCTTTAACTATTCTTAATATCTTGTTACTCTGGTGCAGTCATCCTATAAAGAGGAATGGACACTGATGCCACTCCTTGAAGATGACCAAAGAGAAATATACCTCTCACTCCAGAGGTAATCCTAAAAATTCATCAAGATGGACATATCTGAAATGATCCTCCACTAGGGGAAAGTCTATCTGTTTTGTGTCCGGGTCATACAGATATAAACTACCAATCTGGAATGTAATTCCTCCCAACCCATGATGCTTGGGTCTATATCTTCTCACATGTACATCCCATTCTCCATTGTGTAGAAAATTCCCACCCTCATGTGATTTGAAACTCACCCTATGGTGATAGATATCAATGAAGGCCTTGAAAGAGAGAAACATGTCAATTCTTAGAATGGCATCATAACCTTTCATCTCTATTAAATAGAGGTCCTATAAAAAGTGACACCCACCAACCTCAAGACGGAACAACCAGCACTAACTTACACTTGTCGTACTAATCCCCAATGGAGTGTCTACCATCATAACATCCTCAAATGTAAATATAAAAAGCCTATGTCACCCACAACAACAACATATATAGAACAATATGAATCCCCTATATCAAAAATAGAAGAATATAAAAATCAGGCAACTAGAATCATACCTCTATCCATAAAGGGTCTGGGGTCCTCCTCTTACTGGGACTACTCCACTACAAAAGTCCAACCTGTACCAGAGCCGGATAACCCTGTCTGACTACCTTGATATTATCCAAACCACTATCACTAAAAACCTATAGCCTGACTACCACATCCATGACCACATCCTCTTCCTAAATGGCCCGAAGAACTCTAGTTCTTTTACTAAGGAGAAACTAGTGGTCCTACTCCTGAACATAGAGTCTTAACAGATCTGTGATCACCAAATTCAGGTGAGTAAAAATAGCTAACCAATGAAGATGGCCCATAATGTAGAAAGATCAACACTCTAATGGGTCTCCCCGCCATTGGGGTCTCGTATTCCAGTTATTCCTGAACTGGTTTCACACCACCTAGATATATGAAGAAACATCCATTCTAATATAAGAACACCCACATGAAAGCTCCCTACAGTGCTTCCTACTATCAGTCAAAGGAGTTCTATCCCTGGATGCTGAACTATCCTAGCTCGCAGCTCCCAACTCCCATAGATTGTATTATGTAACCATTGACTGGTTCACTATAGCTGCCACCTAAGTAAGCATGAAAGAATTCACCTACTATCATATATCATACCTAAAACCATCCTCAAATCGTTAATCTAGGGAAAACACCTCACCTCCCCAAACAGATGTGATTTCCTTAAGATCTATGAAATAAGATGAGTGATCCAGCACTAAAAGTGTAACCAAGTCTAAATGGAAGAACACATGGGCTCGATCGACACTCAATGTATTGGGGTAAAATTAGTCATAGAAGGTCCTCTGAAATTCCTCCCAATATATATCCTCATGACGTCTTGTCTACGATACAACATCCCACCACGTCTGGGATGAATCACATAACATGTACGTTGAAAAATTATCCCTCTTATATGAAGGCATATCCAGATCATTGAAGATAGAAATCATGGAATGCAACCATGAATATGCACCATGTGGTCATTCATCACCTACAATAGTGGGAGGATGATGCTACTAGAACACTCATGTCAACTTTTCTATATTTATGGCAGTATGTGGTTCTCCCAAGAAAGTATGAATCATCTTAAAAAATCCTTCATGTAACTATGCATCAGTAGCCGCATCCGGTATAACAGTTGGTTCCAAGATGGTAATGACGAGAGGATCTTCTAGTAGTCTCTGATCTACCATTTCGGGTGTCTGATCATCACCCTATATCTAGAATAAAACTATAGGACATCTCAGTGGCATGACTCTACAGGGTCAAGCACACACATCAGTTCACGGTTTTCATGGACAACAACATAGAAGTACAAGAATGAAACATGATATGGAAAAAATTAATGTTTTACAAATCATGGTTACACGGTGTGTATAACTATAACACCACGTGTTCCATTTAAGACTTACATGGGCGTGTACCTCTTCCCAAAATGGTCATGTATCACCCCTACCCACAACATGTTCCTCCTATAACACAGTGTGTACTTGAATTCTCCCTCCGGCCTAAGTACTTCTACATGGATAAACCACATGGTGTCTACCAATGTAACACAACATGACATGTTCACACTAGACACGACATGTAACACATAAGATTAAACCACCCGTGTGGTTAGTCACATAGTCGGATACACGGTTCTTTACAACATTACATATACAATATACACATAGTGTGTTCCACTAAAATTTTTCCATCCTCGTGACTCTGCTCTCATATTCTGGTCACATGGATAAACACTACACAATGTTTACATACTTTAAATGGATTATACAAATGAAATGATGTTTCTTCCAGAATTGAATAACATAAGGAATGTGTTGATATCATCACAAACCGTTTTGTCTGGGTTTCCAAAGAGTAAGACTCTAAAACATCTCTGGAAACATTAAAATGATAAAATTATGTTCAAGGCATGAAACATTCTGACCTGTGAGAGACCATAATCCTTGAAATCAATGTTTTGAATCCGTACTCATATCATAAATTGAAAAAATTTATTTAATGATCATCATGATCCACTAAATTCTAATTCAGGAGGGAATATAACACCTCAGAGACCAAATCTTGGCATCCATACAAATGAAACATTACATAGACCAATACCCTATCAAAATAGCAGTTATTCTATGAACACATCTATCAAAACAACATGTATATCTAGCGCAATGTCTATCACAACAACATGCAATCACAAATTCCACCAAAATGACATAACAAGAATGCATACCATGTAATCTCTTGAAAGTGCATGTATAATGCATGATATGGAATACCCTCATCTCACTAGGTTCCCATAGAAATATAACCACACTTATATCAATGACTACATCACAACACATTTGAATCACCCAATGGTGAAATCAAATCGGTTTTAATAACTGAAAAAGCTGGAAAATTTTTAATATTCGAGATAATTTGGATTTTCTCTGTACACAGGTTAGCTACTCATAGGAACAACTTATTACCAACTACATGTTCCTTCCAATAACAGTGTTTAGTCTCCAAATATTTAGGAAAAGGTGAAAATAACTCCATCGATTCGACTTTGTAACTTCCCGGTTCTGGGTTCTACCCAAATGTGCCCCGAACCCGGTTGGTCACATAAACTCAAGCGCATTTCACAAATGCCGAAGGATATTGAATAGACGTAAGGAACAAGGTTTGGTAATGGGGAAACTATTCCCTCATTGGAAGATTATACACAATGTAATAATAAACTATAAACAATATCTAAAGCTGTAATACCATACAACAAAAGTAAACATCAGAAGACTGATAGAAATGTATCAACTAGAGAATATATGAATGATGCATTTCACATGTTTCTAGGAAAGCATCAAACATTTCACAATTCTAGAAATAAAATCCTAAAACCAAGGTATTTAAATCAGTAAACTCCAACAACATCACAAGCCTCATCTTGGTCCCATGCTCTATGGCTCCAATAACAATCATGTAGCTGACGAAGAAGGGAACATTCCCTTATCTATACCTACATCCATATAATCTGTTTGGGTCCAAAAACATGTCCCAAACAGGGTGTGAGAAAAGGAATTGTAGGAATATACCATAATATCTATTCCCAACTGTCAGTGAATATATATAGCAGGGAATATGCATAAATTACACAATAAACCAGGAAGTACTCTAAAGTAAACAATCTTATAGTGTTAAATGACTTTCATTTACATTCATTAATTATTCAATCCGTTGAATAATGAAATCACAGGATCTACCCTAAGATCTATATACCATTGTATAGGACAAAACATATGTCTGTTAATACCATTATTCAAATATAGTAAGACTGATTCCAAGCATGGGCTTTGTCTTGGCAGTCGCGTCAAAATAATTCAACCATTCATAAACAACCCTCTGGGAAAGCACTCATTGTCTAACCAATTTGGTTTAACATAGAATTAAACATTTAAATATGACCCCATGGCCTGCTCTCACCGTCAGTAACCTTGGGTCAACATGGAATCAAATATTAATAAACAACCTCCAGGTAGAACATACAGACAATACCCCCAGTGTCCAAATGGCATCAAATATTTATAAACAACCTTTGGGTAGATCTCAAGGTCAATACCCCATTGTTTAACATATCATAAATAATCATAAATGACCTCCTGGGTAGATGTCACGGTCAATACCCCTGGGACAATGTCTACACTAAGGCTCTGGGAGTACTTTGTAAATAAACATTTAATCCCTCATATTGTTCCGGGTCCATGGATCTCACGGTCCATTGGAAGATCAGCGTGAATATTACAACAAGGTAGCACATGTAATCTATAACTACTACATGGAAAATACTCACAACAATAACATAAGAGATTCATATAATCAATCAAAATCTGTTCTAAAAACTCATGACTTTGAAACAGTGTATTTGTCACAGAAAACCTAGGATAAACTACCATAAACGGTCAAACTAGGTAAACACACCCATGGGGTGTCCTATAAATAAATAATGAAACATTATTCTTGAAAAACAGCACCTTTTAAATAAACTATACCATATCAGTTATATAATAGGTACGAATTCAAAAACACACAGTACCGAAAACATGGGTATTTTTCACTTTAAACACATATATACCAAATACAATCAAAGAAATGCATAAGGAACCTACGTTTCTGTTGTAAGAGGAAAACTATTTAACATATGCCTCTGAATTGGGTTAGAATGTCATAGATCTAAAAAATGTGACAAAATATTCTGCCATGAAAAACTTAGGAGGGGGAGGAATCTGGAAGAAAGGCTCTAGGTAAAAAGAGAACTCATCCGTGGGAATCCAATGCAACCAACAACGTCTTAATCAAAGCTCAGATGAAGAAAGAGGAGGGGCAATAACATTTTTAGTGTTATATTTCTCTCCAATACAAAACACATAAATAATAAGTGTTTTCTAGAGATGAGATACGACCCCACACATATTTATCAAAAATAAATAAATTTACATGGCGTGTTCATTAAATTTACACATCGCGTACTAGCCTCAATCGACCTTCACTTTTTGCGGTCTTCTAGATAACTTTCATGGACATTTATATAGTCAATACACGACCAGTACACAACTACATGCGGCAACGTGGAACACTATGTGTACTCAAAGGTACACAACATGTACCTAGAAAATTCCCATTTATTATTTTTTCTGCAAAAACACCATAAATCATGATCTATACAAGAAATGAAGATTTTGGTTATTACAATATGTCACATGGTTATCCAATTTTAATCTTTTTGATGCTAAAATTTACATATATTCCCACTCCAAACATGTGTTTTCTGAATAGGGGTTGTATTAGTGATTCAATTGGGATGTTCCTGGAATACGTTTTATAGGGGTAATAAAATTCCCCCACAAGAATCAGGTTCATTTAGAATGAAATGAATTTGATAGAAAGGAAACACATTGAACTTTTCCACATTACATCAACTTATAGTAGGATTATAGATCTAGACTAGTTGTGAAGTTGTTCTCAATAATAGATAGATCTCAAATTGTGTTGTTTGTGTTACCTTCACTTAAAAATTCATGATAATTTGAAAAACACAAAAAGTGAAATATCATGATAAATAAATCTACTTAAATAGTTTATAAAAAATCATTATGTAAATCATAATCAATAAATAGATTGATTAAATTATAATATATAGATTAATACATCATATTTTAGACATTTCCATTTTCCTGGGTATATACGTGTTATATATAGTGGCATATATACTCTCCCAATATATTTATGAAATTAATGAGAGATATAGGGATGTGTTATTTTATATTTATTAGAAGATGTTCACATTGAGATATATAGGATAGACATAACTGTTTTCAAATGTACCATCACTATATGTTAAGTATATCTTACTTTGATTAAGTCTTTGTTTCATACTAATTATTTTCTTCTACCTTTAAAAAAAATAAAAAACCAATATTTTTTCCCATTAAGATGTGAGATATTATTAATCATCATAATGAATATTTTTTAGTCGAGTTTGGTAGTGAGGATTCTAATATTCAAGAGGAATTAGGACCATTTGGATGATCATATTTTATCCATGGAAGTGGTCCTAGAGAGAAGGACTTGAATTTTACTAGGATCATATAGTGAACTCCCAAAATACTTGTGTGTCACTTCCTTTAATCCCCAATATTTATTAAGACTTAAATGATGGAGGATTGGTTTTTTGGAACATAGACTTCTCGATGGCTGCTCTATGTGAGATTTTGATTTAATATTTTTTTGCATCTTTTCCTATTGAAAATTTTAGTTTTTATATAATATGTATGGTGTATCCCTTATGTGTAAAGAATCTTCTTTTAAGCATTCCTCCCTTTACATTATTTCACCTTGGAGAGTCACACTCCCTTTCCCTTGGTAGTTTATGGCCTTTATTGTTAGACCATTTTTGTTGGTGGTTTGGGTCAAAAAGATTTTTAAAAAAGGTGATAGAGTCCGTAAAAGAGCATGGGTGAGGAAAACCCTGTGTGAATGAGGACATAATTTCACTTGAAAAGACAAAATAAGAGACATGTCCATGTAATTTTAGTTCCTTATTCCTAGACTATAGAGTTAATATTAAAGGTCTTAAAAAATTGAAAAAATTGTGTTATGATCTATAATGAAATGGACGGGGGACTAAATAATGTGAATAAGCTCCGAATACTAGTACAAACCATCCTTGGGAAGTAGGAATACATCTTAAGGTTATGATGATCATATCAGCATTTTATATTTTTAGGGTCATGTTACAAGGACCAACAAAATTTCGAGAATACAATGCACTATTCTAGCATTAGAAAATGGAATGACGCATGAATGTATAACGTCAAGGGTATAGAATCCATGTTAATGGTAATAATATGAATTTTCTATGAAATATATCCTGGTATTTGAATTGGTAGATTATGGGAGGAGACAAGTATGGGGAATATTACAACTTACCATATTTTAATGTCTGGTTCCACTATAACATTTTCTGTCTGTATAGGGTTTAAAGGACCTACTAATTAGTAACAATATTCCTCTAGTTTGGAGTCCATGTAAATAACATGTATATATATCCATATTGGGGACACATATACATAACCAAATAGATGAATTATTTGGAGCTACATGTTTTCATTATAGATAGCCATGAATGGTTTGTGAATATTCAAGTTTCTAAAAGATTGATTTAGATCATGTAGATAAGTTTATTCATGACTGTTTTGAGAACACTAATGCTATTTTCTCCATGAATTGGATTAATATTTGGGTAAAAATCATATAAGATTAAATTACTCGTACTATTTCCAGGACATGTTAGTCCAGTGAAAATAACATGATATTATTGTTTTTAATTTTTTACCTTACACTATATTTTTAATCTATTTTATAAATTGGGTGACCTATAAATTTTTTAACAAACCTCTTATGAGGCGAAAAGTTAATTATTTTAATCCTAATACATCTTCTGTTCACTTCTTTTTTAAGATTAAATATCTATAAATTATGAATATTTTGGGTTAGTGGTTATGGTAAAATATATCTAACATATTATTTCTAGATAATATGTTTGTCCACCGTTGATCAATAATAGTTTCTATTTAAATTCATATTGACTAAATAAAAAATGGCTATAGTTTAGGATCATATAACTCAAAAAATTCTCTTAATTGTCAAACTAGTCATTATAGAAATTATAAAACAATAAAAATTCAAGCCCAAAACCACTCTTGTGTAAATCCTCTTGGGATGTATATGAAGATAAATTATATATTTCCTAGACTAAAATTTTTTGAGGATTAATTATAGAAAAACCAAAGAGAAAATGGTATAATTTATGAAGTGAATTTTAGAAAAATAATTGATAAAAATGGTGTGTCAGATGCTCGTATAGTCCAAATGAAAGGCGGTATGTAGTTTATGGTCATAGTTAACAGATCATTGTGTCCATGGGGAATGATATAACAACCCAGATGTGGTTATAAAACTAAATTCACCCAACAGCTCATAAAATAAGGATGAAAATGATGTAAGACATTACTTGAGTTTCCAAAATTAAGAGATTGTTGTTGGAAAAGTATGAAAAGTAGGTCTACTGCACACAATCAAATGGCTGGTTCTATTATACTATTTTTGGAGGTGTGAGAGTATCATCTGAATTCTACTTAATATAAAATATTAATTTTTTTTGGGATGAATATAGTTTCACTGGTTTCATTCCCAAGCATCGGTGTACCTTTGTGGGTAATATACTTGTTAGATATAGCCAAGAATGTTTTATAGGAATTATAAACAATTTAGGCATAAAGTGAGATATATGGAACAAAACATATAAGATGTAGTTGTAGCATTCCAATTTCAAAATAACCTTGATTTAGCCATTTTGGGATGATGAAAGGGAGAGGAAACAGAGAGTGATTTTTGGTTAGGTGAAACATATATGGTTTATATATTACCATATATCCTAAAATGATAGGAATGAATCTATATATATTTATTATTAAATATATCTCCTACACTTATTAGTCTAAAATATTTGGGAAGATAATTTTATATCATAGAATGACATTAGAGATAGAATAATCCCATTGGTTATATTCTAGAAAATACGTAACTACAAAGTAAAAAAATAAAATATTGCCCTAATTATTGGGAATCTTATGCAAAAATGTAAATTTCACCATATCTAAGGGCCCAATATATTTTCAATCCATACATAGATCTTGTTATCAGATAATGAAATCAATTTATATTATAATAATTACTCAAAGAAGTTTTAGGTATTACTATCTATATGATAGTCCATGTAGTTTAAATTTTTAAATGAGGTTAAAATTAATTTTTATTTTAAGATGATACAATTAGGACATTATATAGAGAGAAATGTATAAATATTTATTATTCATGAAATGAGTTAACCCTAACCTGGTGCCAACTAAGGGGAGAAGACTAAAAATGATTATTGAGCCATAATGATAATGTGGATATTGATTGGAACCTATGGATGGACCTAAAATTTGGAATGTAGGTATTTCTATGTATCCTACAATATTTGAATAGAGATAATTTCATATATTATATAGAAGGGGAAATGATTGATGATTTTAATTCTAATATGGATCAACCCAATGTTACTAGAAAGGTCAAACACTATTGGGTATCCCTATATGGGTGGAATTATTGTTAGGCCAAATATTAATGATCTATGGGATAATACATATATAAAATGACAGGAATCAGGGCGCACATAATTATAATCAATAGAGACTCTTATATGGATCAATATTTTAGGTTGGGTAAATATATTTCCCCATCATACTACCCCAAAAAAATTGAGAGGTCATGTTTGGTAGACCATATTCCATGCTGTATAACATCATGAAACTCTATCTTAGGGGTTTTATAGTTTAATACCCCAATAATATGGCCCTAAAATAATAAATTTTTCTCATATATTTCTCATTTGTAAGAAAATGTTGATTCACATCAATAGTATACCCATGAAGATAAACCCAACATAAATGATTGGAGACTAATATTAGGATGAAGTGGTGATTTTAATTAGGATTTTATCTAGGACAAAGTTAGTAGATCCATGCATCAAAAATTTATTAAAATTTTTTTAACCCTCCCACATTCAATTTTTATAAATGATCCCCATGAAAATCACAATATTATATAGGGTTATTATTTTCATATAAATATTCCCAAAATGGTATGGCTATCAGGTAAGTAAAATATATATGACAAAAAACTATCATAAATATATTATCATGTCATATATGTTATACCGTATGTTGTATAGTTTAATTAATTTTGATAATAATAATGGTGTTATATAGTTTATGTTTATATGATTATGATCTTCATCTAGTAGTTTAACATCACACAATAATGATGTTTATGAACCCCATGTGAATTGATATGATCTTGTGTACCTAGTGTAAGTTCAAAGTATTTGTGATTGAACATATAATAGTGTACCTGAGCATCATTATATATCATAAAATATATGGAAAAAAGTCACACATTAAACTTATAAGGTCCTCATATAAATGGGATATTAGGAATCCACCAATATGAATTAGAGAGAACATAAACACTTGTATTATAAGGAAGTTAATTTTATTGTAGATTTACACCTGAGCATATGAAAATAGATCTATATATCACTATGTATCCAAAAATATAAGGAATCATGATGTATATAATTATTATGAAGTATATAAATAGATCTAACTCATCTTTAAGTGAATAATTAGTTGAACATTATTGATTATTTGAATATCGATATGAATGAGTGAATACCTGACCATAATGAATAAAACTAATAGGGTTTTTAGCATGAATAAAATAGTTATTATAGACATCACTATTTATCCCGTGAAATGGGAATCAATCTATTTAATGGTTTTACCATGTGTGTTAATTGTTATAGTCATAGGATAGGTGAACCAAAACATCATCTTATAAAAATGAAATCAAATATATAGAATCTCATAATAAGAAGAGTTTAGTGATTGTACAATCTATCTTAGAAAGGGGTATTTATTTATTGTAGATTAATTTATAAATAAAATAATTTGTGATAGTTCATATTTTTATCTTCCTCATGTATAAGATGAAATTTAATAAATTATTCTTAATATCAAGCCATAAAGGGAAGAACAACATAATGATCAGGAATAGTCAAATATTAAGAATACATTTCAAAAATAAAAGAAATTTTTATCCCACCATGAGATCATTAGTAAGAATCTATGCTCTAGTTGAACTCATAGACCATTACATCATGTAAGTATACCGTTTCCCACAAATAGATCATCCTAAGTAGTCTGAGAGGTCATGTTTGGTAGAACTTATATATTCCATTTTAACAACATGTTACAATGAATTAGATTTTCTATTTTTTAAGGCCATATTATGAGGATTACATCCAATATGATTAATTTAATTTATAATATAATTATGGTAACTATTATATTTGATTTCATCTAACTATAAATACAGTATTTCAGGTTTATATTGTGTTGATAGGGCGTACTCGTTCAGTTTTACATCATGTGACCAGGATGTTGTAATCTAATTCTACATTGTTAGAAAAGGATGCATCAACCCTGTAGGATATTACTTGATGTACTTTTGAATAAAAAATAAATTAATGACTAGTTTGATGTGTTATCCATCAATTATTATTGGGGATAATGATCCATTAGAGTAGTAATTATGTGTCACAAAGATCCTTACCACTTATTTTCGAGAATTGGATACTTCTTCTCAAGTATCAAATGGTGTTATAAGGAAACAAATAGTTTCCCTTATAGGAGTTATTTGAGGAAAAATAATTATATTGTATTCTCATGTAATCCCGTTCTGATTGATTTATAGGTTTTATAGTGTGAAAAACTATTTTTCATCAATTCAATCCAACTGAATATGACATTTCTATAAATTTTCATATTTGGAAAACAATTTTATTATAGGGATTTGAATTCAGGGTAATTGAACATTTATGGTTATGACTACCTCATCCCATTATATGAGTGAGTACATGGTCTCCTATGTAGTAGCAGGAAATATTAAATGTTAAGCCCATAAATTATATAAATGTTTATTTGTCCATGACTTCTTGTCTTCTTCAACCATCATTGAATTGTTTTTGAAAATTTCTTATTAAAATTTTATCTGAATATATTTATTGCAGTTCAGTAGTGGGATGGGTGGATCAATTAATTTTTAAAGTCCTAATATATCCTTTTAAAATTAATAGATTTAAATTTTAGTTGATTCTCCATCATTATCATGTGAGTGACACCAAATTTTGATATGAAGTTTAACATCATGAAATATATATTAGAATTTAATGTAACATATATAGGAAATATAACCTTAGTCCACCTACATAACATGTTTTTTTTATACGGATTCCATTTAATTGTCTAGTTTTAGCAAGTGGATATGTCCACATATCATTTACTCCCCAGATTGGAAATGGACAAGAGTACATGGTATTATTCAATAGATCTAGTGATTAATGGATGAAATTGGGGTGTTTTTTTTGAATCAGCAAACAAACCAAGTGAAGAGTTTGATGTATTAAATCATATATGACCACAGTTGTCTAAGCCCCCATATTTTAATGGAGATCTTGTATCTTGATTGATTGGCATTAAAAGTGCTGACAGAGACCTCTTACATAACAATAAGTGTATCTCCTCCTTCATTTCATCATAAGAGGAATCCAACAAATCATTTTATATATTTGACATTATAAGAATTTTGGAAATCATAGAGTAAAAAATTTACATCCAAGAATGAGATTTCTTACTTCATGGCTCACTATTATGGATGAAATCAACGTTAGAGGATGTCCACTATGGAATACATCCTTCTGATTGCGGCATTTATCAGTGAGGATATAGGCTCTACATAATACAAGGTGAAGTTGATATCATCTATTTATTCTATTTAATTGATATTATATTTATATTACATCTTATTGTACATGAATTAATTATATATCTTTCATTGGTATTGATTTTTTCGGACAGTGGCTACATTATCCAAAGAATCAACATAGGTATTTTATGAACATAGAATATATGAAAACATTTGTACTAAGAAGAATATTTCCACAAACCTCCATAAATAATTTGTATGGGAATATATTCTTCATTATAATTGTAATTTTCACCATTAAGTTTCTTTATTACCAAATTTGAGTCTCACCTAATGTTCAATTGGGCCCTTGGTATATTTATAGCAACCTCTATGTAGTAATTTGGGTGTGTTACTCTACCTCATTTTCTTTAAAAACTATCGATAGATGGAATCATTATGAAATAACTATTTTGATTAATGAGACAAGGTCAATTCATATAATTATCCTTTTATTGATAATTTTTTCAATCTTTATTCATATTGGGATATTAGAAGCACCGCCAATGTTCATGTAACATCCTGAAATTCTAATTACCTTGAAAGAAGTCAATATGTCCAATAACAAAAAAAAATTCACACAACACTTAATGTAAATGATCCAAGACATATTAAAATACACTATTAATTTGAAAAATATTGTAACCAACCAATAAACACTACCTTTGGAAGATAAATAGTTAATATACCATAATGTTGAAAATGTGTATTTTCAATAATTATTACCTTCTTTATATTTTTTATTTTCTTTTAAAAGATAAATTTGAATATTTTAAAATCTAAATTTGATAATATAATACAATTTTTTAAATATTTAAATTAAAAATTACTTATTGTGATTTTTTGAGCTTCTCTAAGAGTTCATTATCCAATTGAAAAATACGGTTTACATGAAACATGTAATTTGTATGACTTTATTGTTATATGAGAATGATATGGAAATTTATAAAACATTTAAATAATAAAATATAAAATTTTTCAATAAAAATTTTCATATTAAAATATTACATGAATTTATAAGACCTATGGAAATAAATTTGTAACTATTTATGTTATTACATTAATATAAAAATTATCATGAACCCACCTAGGTCAAATCCAAACTAGTCAATCAAGTAGTCCCCTGATAAGTCCTGAGAAGAATTTCCTATACTCTTGGGTTTAAAATTAGTACCAATATTCAAATATAACATAAATGTGAGTGATTTATCATAGAATAACTGATAAATAAGAAATTCAAATAGAGAACACAACATAAATACACTGAATACATACAAATGAAAAAAATTATAATACAAGAACCACAGATCAAAATGACTATAAAGACCCAAACTTTACATACATGGTTATTACATCAAAATTGAAGCATAATTATTACAACATATAACAAAACCATGAAAGGACCATATATGTATACTGTCTTTAGAAACTGGGAAACATAAAAAACTGGTTCATAAATCATCTACGTTGTCCCCCATTTATTTCATCATATCTAGAGTCCCTTTTTGGAATATCCTACTTAATATCCTTCTTCCTGGCCTAGGGAAAATAAAACACACAAAAGGGTGAGCTCAAATTCATAGTAAGGGTAAACAAAAGAAATATCAAACATATCATATTTATAAGAACATAACATTTTGAAAATCTTATCCTGCAAAAGAGATCATAACATGGGATAAATCATATAAGTGAAAAGTAATTCCAATAATCATAACATAAAACATGAAGCTTTGTGGCATACACACATAATCATAGAAAATCATTTCTTAGTATTCAAGACTCATTTCCATTACTATCTTAGTGCACAAAGTCATTTTCTGAACTGAGTTCAGTCCTCATTTCAGTCCTGTTTCACTGACCTGGTTTAAACTGCCATTCTATCCATGTCTATCTCATGAGAAATAAATCTTTACCCAATGCATTGGAGGGAGATATAAGTCCCACCCATCTCATAATGATACCATTCTTATGTGTGCCACAAAATCATAAACCATACATCATAGCATAACCCATGTAATAAAAATGGGATTCTTAATCATCATTCCATTATAACATAATCCATATAAGATAAAAGGACATCATAAAAATAATTCCATCATAACATTATCAAAACAATGTAAAAATTGGGATAGAAACAGAACCCTATATTATCTTAGATGGAAAATAATTTTGATAAAACACTTGAACTCCATTCTTGAGGAAAATATCCTTTCTACTTCAAAAAAATTTTCTTTTCTTAACATGTCATATAATTTTTAACTAAAAGAAGTTGATTAACAATAAACGTGAAAACTATTAAAGGAATATTCATGGAAATAATGTTCTTAAAATCCATTCATTCCATATAAGTTAAAAAAACCTTCTTCTCATACTTTGGCCGAAAAAGTCAAAAAGTACCTCATACGAAAAACGACAAAAGATTCCTTTCATATCTTTTACTAAAAACTAAATGAAGTGTAAAATTGGATTTAAACAATTGTATTTGGATGGAAATAATATTACATATTGAGGAAACATGTATGTGGATGATAAATATTCCCCAATAAATTCTGAAGTATAAACAATCTCGGATAAAAATGAGATTATGAGATTTTCCCTTACTATAGGTCCGATTTACATCATAAGTGTCCGAAACTTCTGTATAATGATTTAAATAATGTCATTGACTTATTCAAGAATCATTCGTATTTTTATGATATCATATATGGTCATTTTATTAGCTTCTTATTAGTAATATTTCATTTCTACTTGTTATTCGGGTGTTTATTGGTTTATGTTCCATTGTGTGTTTTGTCGAATTAATTCTTATTCCTCTTTCTAGGTTATAGAAAAATCATTTCCAGAATGTTATTAGTGTAATATATATCATATTTATTCATTCAATTCATTTATATAATCATTATGCAATGAAGATCATATAGAACGAGTCACATCACATCGTGGAGACGGTATTCCGTACGTACGCATGAGCTATGATATCATTCCCATGATTGTGGAATTGTATTAGAGTGTATGTATACTATTTAAGAATCAATATCACTTTACAATAATAATATATAGTAATTATTTACACAATTATACCCATCCATGTAAGGTGGTGGTGGAAAATAGATTAGACCACTGCGTGGAGACAGTATTTCGTACGTACGCACGCGCGATGATTTCGTTTTCTGTTGGATGGATAGATGGTGAAATAGGGATGTTTCATACTTATAATAACATATCTTTATATTAGTGATAATGATGTTATTATATAATAATGAAACAACTAAATAAGAATAACTAGAAGAAGAAATAAAGTTGAATGAATCGGTAACTGATATTACATCTTCTTTGAAACTCCTCTTTGAGACCTCCTCTTAGGGCACTAGAATTGGTCTTTGAAAAAGACAAGGACCTCTAGGATATTTCTAGGGAAGTGGAAAAGTGAAATGTTTAGGGGTTGGACGACCTTGAAGTCTCAAATTGGTGTGAGTAGGAGAGGGAGGAGGTTCCCTTTTATAAGGGAGGAGAGGGGGACCTTTGGAAATATAAGAAATATTAGTTTATATTAAATCCAAACCCCACTTAAAAATTTCCAAAATGACTCCTATTCGAAGATTAGATGATATATGGTCGTAATCGCATCAGCCAATAAAATTTAGACATGTTAGGAATTTATTTTAAACATTATCAACTTGATTTATCCTTATTTATCGATTTAATTTTATTTGTGGTAATAATGTTCTAAATTTTAAATTATTATAAATAATTACATATGTGTTGTTGATTTTCCATAATTTGAAACTTTATGACATTTTGGACCATATAAATTTTAATTTATAATTTTTAAATATTTTTGTGATTTTTAAACAATTTTATAATATGTGATTTTTATAAAATAACAATAGTTTCAATTTTGATACTATTCATTTATTTGAATTTAAATAAAATATATATATAATATATGTTTGAACTAAATGATTTAATAGATTAAAACAATGTCATATGTATCTAGAAAATTAGTGGAGAACATTAAATAGTTCATATAATATTTATTTTAATATTTTTATGATCATTTATTTGATATTTTAATTAATAAAATAATTTCAACATCACTATTGTGTAATAATTAATGAAAATTATTTAATACCTAAAAATTATAAATAAATTCATATGATCTAGATAATTGTATTATATTTCTGGAGACTATTCATGTTTGATGTTTCATTAAGTTTATCCCAAAATTAAAATTATTGTACTTATAAGATTTAAGAAAGTGACATGTTGTCACTTTCTTTGGTTTTAATAATAATTAAATTATTTTCATGGAACAAAGTCTATTAAATGAATCTAATCCGACCCTTTGGTGATATGGGTCTACCTTTAGTCATCCAATAGGATTTTGGCAGGTGTTAGGGTGATTTTATCATCTTATATTTACCCTTAATTACCCGATTTACCTTTAACTATGGTAAATAAAATTTACCATAGTTACTTTTCATAATGCCCAAAAATAAAAAGTAGCCTATTGAAATAATTTGGACCCACTGATTCCATATATGTAATCCATTTTTCAAAATTCAAAACACATAAGATTAATTAATTATTTTAAAATTTATCTTGTTGTTAAGAAAACGGGTTTTAGAAGTTAAAACATTGCCAAAGATTGAAATGTTTTTACCTATGAATTCAATGTGAAATTAATGATAATGACATATATTATATTAAATGGTAAATATATATTCTTTTTATACTTTAAACCCATTAAATATTATAATTTAACCATATAAATTATCTCTATTAAAAAAGGTTTTTTTAATTAATAATTAGCATATTTTTACTATTCATCAAAATATGAAAGTTATCAGAAAAATATCAAAAATTTATCCAAAATAATTTTTATATCCTGACTCCAAAAAAGAATTTTATTTTTTCAAATTGAACTTATAAACATGTCAAAACTAGATTTAATGTGGGTGCACCATCAGAAGGCAGCAAAACTGCCTTTTTTGAAATATATTTATTTTACCTGAAAATTCTATTTTTTTCTCTTACCATGTTCTAGAAAATGTGTAAGATGAATAATAATGTTATAAAATTAAAAATTTAGTTAATATTATTGATAACGGCTCGTCCATAATAATATATCGTTGTTTAGTGAAACCTGGTATTACGTACTACACACGCTATCAAGGAAGGTCGTGATTGCGTGTAATGAAAGCCGAGTCAGTATTTTGTGTTGTGAAAGATTCCTTTTGTGTTGCGTATAACATAAAACATAAAAAAAAATATTTCTCATAAAATATCAGGGTGTTACATTCTACCCCCCTTAAAATGAATTTTGCCCTCTAAATTTGTCACTTCATTATAAACAGATGAGGATACCTCTCCCTCATCATATCCTCAAGTTCCCATGTAGCTTCTTCTAATTGGTGGTTCCTCTATAAAACTTTCACCAAGCTAGTGGTCCTGTTCCGTAGGAATTTTTCGATACGATCCAGAATCTCTATTGGTTGTTCTTCATAAGGATGATCTTGATCCAGTGGTACAACATCTGAGCTGAGTACATGTGAAGGATCAGGTATATGCTTTCTCTAGAGAGATACATAGAACACATTGTGAACTTGAGATAGATTCGGTGGAAGTACCAATCGGTAAGATAACATCCCAACACGATCCATAATTTCAAAAGGTATGATATATCTAGGGCTCAACTTTCCCTTCTTTCCAAATCTCATGACCCTCTTCCAGGGAGATATTCGTAAGAACACTTTATCACCCACTTCAAACTCTCAGTCTTTTCTTCATTTATTGGAATAACATTTCTGTTGACTCTGAGCTTCTCTTATGTGTTGTTGAATAGATCTGACCTTTTTTGCCATCTCATCAAGAAGATCATGTCCTAATAGCTTTCTTTCCCCAACTTCATCCCAGCAAGTTGGAGTTCTGCATTTCTTTCTATAGAGAGCTTCATAAGGATCCATCTGAATACTGAAGTGAAAGATATTATTATATGAAAATTCCACCAAAGATAGGTTTTGATCCCAACCACCTTTGAAATCCATAAAGCAAAATCTCAACAAGTCTTCTAGAGTTTGAATTGTCCTCTTAGACTGACCATATGTCTGAGGATGGTAAGCAGTACTGAAACTAAACTCTGTATCTAGAGCATGGTGAAGACTTCACCAGAATTTCGAGGTAAACCTCGGATCCCAATCAGATATAATAGAAAGTGTTACTCCATGCAATATTACCATTTCCTTTACATATATCCTGGCAAGCTGATCAAGATTAAAATCCTCTCTAATAGCAATGAAGTGTGCCGACTTTGTAAGACGATCAACTATAACCCAGATAGCATTATTTCCTTTGGATATTTTAGGAATTTCAGTGAAAACTTCCATAGTGTTGTTTTCCCATTCCATTCTGGTATGGGTAATGGTTGTAACATCCCCTTAAACTTTTGTCTCTCAGCTTTAAGTAAATGACAAATCAAGCGTCGAGAGACATATTCAGCAACATCTCTTTTCATTCCATCCCACCAGAAGTACTCTTTCAGGTCCCTATACATCATTGTACTTCCAGGATGAATATAAAATGAAGAACTATGAGCCTCATCCAGTAGCTCCTTCATTAATTATGGGATGGGAGGAACACAAACCCGATTCATGAACCTTATTATCCCATAACAATCAAGGTTGAATTTAGGATCATTTCTCACCTTTTTTTGTAACTCTACATCTTCTTTCTGTGCCTCTTTAATCTTCACATGTATAGATGGTTGAAAATTCATTTGAGAAAGATAAGATTTTTCCCTTTCCATTATAATTCCAAGATCCTTCCTTTTTATATCCATAAATATTGAATCTTTTTTATCCTCATCATGGATAAGCTAGCATGGTCTTGTCGACTTAATGTGTCTGCTACATTGTTTGCATTCCCAGGGTGGTAATGAATTGAGCAGTCGTAATCCTTAATCAGCTTCAACCATCTTCATTGACGCATATTCAGCTCCTTTTGTGTGAAAATATACTTTAAACTATTATGATCAGTATAAATATTACACCTTTCACCATAAAGGTAATCCCTCCAAATAATTAATGCAAAGATTACCACATCTAACTCAAAATAATGAGTTGTGTAATTTTGCTCATGGATTTTCAACTATCGTGAGGAACATGCTATCACCATATCAATTTGCATGAGAATAGACCCCCGTCCCTTCTTGGATGCATCACTGTAGATCACAAACCTTTCTCCATTGCAAGGTAGTGTGAGCACAGGTGCACTGGCTAACCTTCCTTTTATCTCTTTGAAATTCTCTTCACATTCCTCCAGCCAAAAAAACTAAACTCCTTTCCGAGTCAACTTGGTGAGTGGGTTAGATAACCTTGAAAAATATTTTACAAAACGTCATTAATATCCAGCTAAACCAAGAAAACTTCGGATCTTAGTTAATGTTTTTTGTCTCAACCATCATTCGATAACCTCTGTTTTTGCTGGATCCACAGATATCCCCAATTTTGAGATTATGTGACCCAAAAATACAGCTTTTTGAAGCCAAAATTCACACTTGGTAAATTTGGGAAAAAGATTCTCCTTTCTTATGGTCTTTAATACAATTTTCAAGTGATATTCATGTTCTTCCTGGGTCTTTGAATATAAAAGAATATCATCTATAAAGACAACCACAAACTGATCAAGATAGTCTCTAAAGACTCTATTTATCAGATCTATGAAGATAGCAGGGTAATTAGTAAGACCAAATGGCATCAGTATAAATTCATAGTTTCCATACCATGTACAGAAAGACGTCTATGGTATATCCTCCCTTTTGACCCCTAATTAATGATACCCTGAATGAAGATCAATCTTGGAAAAGTATTGAGCTCCACATAGTTGGTCAAATAAGTCATCAATGTGTGGGAGAGGATATTTGTTCTTGATAGTGATCTTGTTAAGTTCTCGATAATCAATGCAGAGCCTCATTGATCCATCTTTCTTATTAACAAACAGAGTAGGTGCTCCCCAAGGTGACACACTAGGGCGTATGAATCCTTTATCAATATTCTCTTGGAGTTGATTATTCAATTCCTACAACTCAGTTGGTTCCATTCTATAAGGTGTATATGATATAGGTAAAGCACCCGGTAGTAGTTCTATTGAAAACTCAACTTCACGATTTGGTGGAAGACCTGGAAAATCCTCCGGAAATACATCCTCAAATTCCCATAAAATGGGCATATTATTAATCATGAGTTTTTTCCAACCATTTTAGATAAATAACCTTCATTTAGTGGAATCATGACCCATATGATGGAATAAATTTCCACTGGAAGGTTCTGTTCATCCTTTCATCAATAGACGATCATAGATTGATCTGGAATATGAAATGTGACCTCCCTTCTTTGGAAATTGATATGAGCTCAATATAAAGAAATCCAATCCATGAAAAGAATCACATAAAATTACACTATAGGAAGGATCATAACATTTGTAGGAAGCACTTTCCCACAAACTTCAATCGGAGAAGAATTGTAAACTTTTGATGCAACTGTTGTGCCATTAGGATTTGTCACAGCCAACTCAATATCTAATTTTTGTGGTAATACGACGATACCCTTGGAAAATTCTGTAGAAATAAAAGAGTGGGTGGATCCAGAATCAAATAAAACATTTTCTACTTTAGAGTGGATGGAAAGTGTACCTCTCACCACTTTGTTGTCGTACTCCACATCGCCAATATTAATTGTATGTGACTTTCTTTTTTCTTTGGCCATAATAGTTTGTTGACGTCGATCAACATCATCAACCCTTAGATTTGGGCATTGATTGGAATAATTCCACATACCCTTGCACTTGAAACATTGAAGTGTAGTTTGTTCATTCTGTGTGTCCCTTCATTTTTCTGCATCCTTAGACGTCTTTTTCCCATTATTTCGGCATTCAATTGCCCGATGACCTTTTTTTCCACACTTATAACATTTTCTTGTCCCCTTAAGACAATTTCCCCCATTTTTCTTTCCAGACATTGAGCATAAGGAAAAACTAATCTTCTTTTTAGTGTGGTCTTTAAATTTTCCTTTGAATTCCATTTTCCTCTTCTTATCAAACCCATGTGACTGATGGGTTACACCAATCTCCATCTCAAACTTGAGAGCACATCAAACAATTTCCTCATAGCTATTCATGTCCCTTATGGATAATTCCCTTCGAAGACATGGTTTTTAGCCACTAAAGAATCGATTGATCTTATTCTCAGGTTAGATAATAATTCTGAAAGTGTACCTTGCAAGTCTTGTAAAATCTTCTTCATAGGTACTAATGGATTCATCATCCTTTTACATCAGTTCAAGAAACTCGTTCTCCATCTTTGTTCGAAGAATACGAGGGAAATACTTATTGAAATATACGTTCTTGAATTTTTCCAATTCCATGGGCTCAATATCATCCCTTTGCCTCATATTATTAATAATATTCCACCATTGATCAGCATCACCTTCCAAACGATATACTGCTAAGATGACTTTTAAAGTTCAGAACATTGAGGAACTGAAAATATCTTTTCAGTGGTACTAATCCATTGTTCAGCCACTAATTGATCAGAAGACCCATTGAATGATGGTGGACGCTGCCTCATGAAGGATTCAACAAAATGTTGCTCCTTTCTTTGCTCGTTTAGAAGTCCTGCATGATTCATAGCTTGAGAAAGTTGTGTGAGCATGGATACAATATTCTGCATTCCAGCTCCCATAATGTTTGGTTTCTCAGGGGGACAATCATTGCATTGCTCGTCGCATTCCGCATTAACATGGTTCCTTCGGGTTCCAACCATTGACTAAAACCAAGATGAATAGTGTGAGCAACAGTAATTATAATAGGAAAACAACATAATCAAGAATAAAATTTCACACTTAAGGCCTTATCATAGGTTGTTCATGGAAATTTCTAAAACACTAATATTGTGTTATATTCTTAGACATATCCTTAGGTTTTTTACTAAGGATTTTACATCCTAGTTTCAAAAGGTTGACTATACCTTTCCTCTAATACCAACTATAAAAGTCTGGAATTACTTCCAGTGGACTATAATTGATACCTATCAGGGCACTCCATGGGTGGCCACACCCCCTGGACAGGACACCACCATCCCCAGTGGTAGCCATTTCCATATGAAGCCCTTGGGCGGAGAGCCATGCTTCGTCGAATGCTCACAAGTGAGAGGTCCCAAGGATCGGATTCATTCGAACCTCATTTTACTCTGATACCAACTATAACGACCCAAACATTACATACATGATTATTACATCAAAATTGAAGCATAAATATTACAACATATAACAAAACCATGAAAGGACCGTATAGGTATACTGTCTTTAGAAACTGGGAAACATAAACAACTGGTTCATAAATCATCTACGTTGTCTCCCATTTATTTCATCATATCTAGAGTCCCTTTTTGGAATATCCTACTTAATATCCTTCTTCCTGACCTGGGGATAATAAAACATACAAAAGGGTCAGATCAAATGCTCAGTAAGGGTAAAAAAAATGAAATATCAAACATATCATATTTATAAGAACTTAACATTCTGAAAATATTATCCTGCAAAAGAGATCATAACATGGGACAAATTATAGAAGTGAAAAGTAATTCCAATAATCACAACTTAAAACATGAATCTTTGTGGAATACACATATAATCATAGAAAATCATTTCTTAGTATTCAAGACTCATTTCCAAGACTATCTTAGCGGACGAAGTCCTTTTCTGATCTGAGTTCACTCCTCATTTCAGTCCTGTTTAACTGAACCGATTTGACCTGCCGTTCCAGCCATTTCTATCTCATGAGATATAAATCTTTACCCAATGAATTGGTGGGAGATATAAGTCCCACCCATCTCACAATGATACCATTCTTATGTGTGCCACAAAATCATAAACCATACATCATAGCATAACCCATGTAATAAAAATGGGATTCTTAATCATCATGCCATCATAACATAATCCATATAAGATAAAAGGACATCATTAAATTAATTCCATCATAACATAATCAAAACAATGTAAAAATAAGGATATAAACATAACCCTATATTATCTTATATGGAAAATAATTTTGATAGAACACTTGAACTCCATTATTGAGGAAAATATCCTATCTACTTAAAAAAAATTTACTTTCTTAACATGTCATATAATTTTGAACTAAAAGAAGTTGATTAAAAAGAAATTTGAAAACTTGTAAAGGAAGCTTCATGGAAATAGTTTTCTAAAAATCCATTCATTCCATATAAGTTAATAAAACATTCTTCTCATACTTTGGCCAGAAAAGTCAAAAAGTACCTCGTACGAAAAAACGACAAAAGATTCCTTTCATATCTATTACTAAAAACTTACCAAAGGGTAAAATTGGATTTAAAAAAATAGTAGGTGGATGTAAGTAATTTTACATATTAAGGAAACATGGATGTGGATGATAAATATTCCCCAGTAAATTCTGAAGTATAAACAATCTCGGATAAAAATGAGAATGTGCGATTTTCCCTTACCTTAGGTCCGATTTTGTTCGTAAGTGTCCAAACCTCATGTATAATGATTTAAATAAAGTCATTGACATATTCCATAAACATAATTATTTTTATGATATCATATATGGTCATTTTCTTAGATTCTTATTAGTAATATTTCATTGCTACTTGTTATTTGGGTGTTTATTGCTTTATGTTTGTATGTGTGTTTTGTCGAATAAATTCTTATTCCTCTTTTTAGGTTATAGACACCTCATTTACATAATTGTATTAGTGTAATATATATCATATTTATTCATTCAATTCATTTATATAATCATAATTCAATGATGATCATGTATAACGAGTCGCATCACATCGTGGAGACGGTATTCCGTACGTACGCACGAGCGATGATATCGTTCCCATGATTGTGGAATTGTATTGGAGTGTATGTATACTATTTAAGAATCAATATCACATTAAAATAATCATATATAGTCATTATTTACACCATTATACCCATCCAAGTAAGGTGGTTGTGGAAAATAGATTACACCACGGCGTGGAGACGGTATTCCGTACATACGCACACGCAGTGACTTCGTTTTACGTAGGATGGATAGATGGTGAAATAGGGATGTTTCATACATATAATAACATATCAGTATATGATTGATACTGATTTTATTACTTCATAATTAAACAACTAATGAAGAATAAGTTGAATAAGAAATAAATATGAAAGAATTAGTAATGGACATTACCTCTTCTTTGAAGCGCCTCTTTGAGACCTCTTCTTAGGGAACTAAAATTGGTCTCTGAAGAAGAAGACCAGGACCTCTAGGATGTTTCTAGGGAAGTGGGGAAGTGAAATTGGCAGGGTTTTTCCGAGCTTGAAGGCTCAAATTGGTGTGAGGAGGAGAGGGAGGAGGTTTCCTTTTATAAGGGAGGAGAGGGGCACCTTTGGAAATATAAGAAATATTAGTTTACATTAAATCGCAATCCCACTTAAAAACTTCCAAAATGACTCATATCCGAATATTATATGAGATACGGTTGTAATCTCCTCATCCAATAAAATTTAGACTTGTTAGAAATTTATTTTAAACATTATCAACTTTATTTATCCTTATTTATCAATTTAATTTTATTTGTGGTAATAATATTCTAAATTTTAAAATATTATAAATAATTACATATGTGTTGTGAATTTTGCATAATTTGACACCTTATGACATTTTAGACCATATAAATTTTAATTTATAAATTTTAAATGTGTTTTTGATTTTTAATCAATTTTATAATATGTTATTTTTATAAAATAACTATACTTTCAATTTTGATACTATTCATGTATTTGAATTTAAATAAACTATATACAGAATATATGTTCCCACTAAAAGATTTAATAGATTCATAAAATGTAATATGTATCTATAAAATAAGTGGAGCACATTAAATAGTTCATATAATATTTATTTTAATATTTTTAAGATAATTTATTTGATATTCCAATCAATAAAATAATTTCAACATCACTATTGTGTCATAATTAAGGATAATTATTTAATCCCTAAAAATTATAAATAAATTCATATGGTTTATATCATTGTATTATAATTCTAAAGATTATTAATTTTCGAAGTTTCATTATGTTTATCACTAAAATAAAATTATTATATTTATAAGATTTAAGAAAGTGACATGTTGTCACTTTGTTTGGTTTGAATAATAATTAAATTTTTTTCATGGAAAAAAGTCCATTAAATGAATCTAATCTGACTCTTAAAGGTTGCCGACTAGCAGCGGGGGTCTGATAGATATAGTGGGGAGGCTATACCCTCTTAGAGGATAATAATAATGGTATTGGTCCATGTATAATAGTAGATATGCATCAAAATAAAAGACTCAGCAGACACGAACCAGACCCGTAGAGCAGAAGCATATTTAATATCAATAAAAAGCAAAAGAAATAAATATAAACATTAATAGCGGAAAGTAAACACAATAGCATGAAAATCACTGGTAACTACTAAAAAACCAAACATGAATCCGTAGAAAGTCACTAAACAAAAGGGGTTCCTATGGATAACCAAATGTAGCCACAAACAAGTAATCATGCTGATACAAGTATAGAAAACAAAACAGAGTAACCCCATCAAGGTAAGACCTCAATGTCCATACCATCTCCATGCAAAAACTAACGCAGCCCAGCTCTTGAAGCTGGCCTCTTTCCTGCATGTAAATCCATAAAGTCTACATGATTCTTGAAGGGCACGTGCAGGGTATGAGAGAAATCTCAGTAGGATACCTCCCAATGGTGCATATGTAATATAACTGTTTAATAAGTCATGAATTTATAAAGAAATTAGTAAACATTACAACGCACAAATAAATACTAACTAAACTTGTTCTCAGTAGACACCGCAGATGGTCACCTATTTCGGCCAATGCTGGAATCTCTGTCATGTAACCCGACACCGTGTTCCCCCTGACACAGCGTGTCTAAAGTACCGACGTCCTGAAGGCACACCCAAGAAGTAACCTGGAGGAACAGCGATACCTCTCCTCAATAAGAAACCAGAGGGACAACGATACCTTCCCTTACATAATGTAACTAGAGGGACCGTGATTTCTTCCCTCAAAACACAATGAGCCTTAGCCCCCAACCCGATATTCTCGATGTTATCCCTGAAGGCTCCTCACCTTCCACGTGGAATCCTACTACAATTACCCCCAACCAAAATACCTAAACTGCAACTACGGGGGCCTCTACCCACACGTGTGGTCAAAACCACATCATCACAGAGTATCTCTGTGTGAACACTACTCAAAATTTTGGGGTGAGTGGTATTCACCAAAATAGTACCCAAGCGACAACACCTCTGACACCTCGTTCCCCTGTGACGATGTCTCTCAAGTTTGATGTCATCGTCATCCCAGTAACTCGGGCCATGCCCAACCTGAAAGTCATCCGGCCTCAAACTGAAGTCCATGATGCCCAATCCCATAGTCAGAACCACCCAACGTAACCCAGTCCAAGGCCAACCAGTTATCATCATCACTCAGGAATATCCGGGTCATTCCCAACATAACCCAAAGGGTCCATCATGTGCAATTCACCAATTTCACATATAAAAAATTTGAACAAGACTCATAAATAGAAAAACATTCAAACAGTAGAATATCCCTAACCCAACGGTTATCAGTCAACAACACCGAGTTCTTGAATGCCTCTAAAAATTTACATTATTCTTAACAAATTAAACTCAACAATTTAAAACATTAATTTTGCAATTTAAACCATTTTGGAATCCCTCAGCCAAAACTCCCCGATGAGCAACGAACCCTCACCCAGCCCCACTCAAGAAAAACCCGTAACATGACACACCCAAAGGCATCCCATAGGTCCAACAATCAATTCAATATAAAAAAAAGATAAAACGTGTCCCGCTCAAAATACCCGAAAACACGCTGAAGGCTGCATCACCCAATAGTCCTCGAAAACACAAAAATAGGTATGCACAACCTACCTGAGACTCGTATGATGGTACTCCTCAGTTAACAACCTCCAATTTGGCCTAAAATGAGGTAAATATAAAAAATAATCAAAACCTCTCAAACCCCTCTAACTCTTTCTCGAAAAGAAATCCTACAGAACGACCCAAGAGGAATTGAGGCCTTACTGAGGGGGTTCCGACACATCTTTCGTCCATTGGAATTGGTCTAGGATAAAGACCTAGGAGAGGAAACAAGGTTCAGACGTCTTGGTTCATGAAACCTGGTAAAAAATGTGACTTCTTCCTCAAAATGTGTCTACTGCACATTTTAATGAAAAAAAAACTACACAGTGTGTACATTAGTACTACACGTTGTGTATTTCATTTAACTGTTCTTTTGGAGGCTGGAATTCTGCCGGCATACATTCCAGAACTTGCTGATATGAGTACACAGAGTGTACCTAGGGGTACACAGCATGTACATGGTTTCTCTTCTCTTCCTCACCTACTTACCCACACACCATGTATTTCTCTCATACAAGACCAGACTACATGGTGTGTCCAAGGAGGACATGACGTGTACTTAGTTCTACCTGGCCAATAGGCCCACACGCCTTATATGGCCTCTGCACGGTCAAGAGTACATGACGTGTCTAAAAATACATGTCGTGTAGTATGAAATTTCTACACTCTCATCCCACAGCATGTACTTGGAGAGCACACAACCAGCACTCGCTTATCATATACACGGCGTGTTCCAAAAGTTCACGATGTCTAGTCTGGAAATTTCCAGAAACATCCCAATTTCTCTAGTTTCTTTTGAAACCAGATAAAAATTAAAAAATGGGCGGGATTTTGACTCATTCTAAAAACCCGAGTTCTTACAACCTCCCCACCTTAACATAGCTCATCCTTGAGCTATCCAATGAAACTCGAAGATTTTACCAAACATACCACCCCGTTCAAAGTAATCCAGACTTCCCTGCTATCAAAGGTACTTCCGAAATTCATCAATGGGTTCCCCACCATAGGAATCGCTTAACCCAGTCTCAACCCAACAAAATTCAAAGAACAAAGTTATACTAACCAGCTTTCTAGACGTATAGTCCTTCTGTGATGCATCGTCACCCATGCACCTCATTGGTGATCCTTTTTCATCTGCGACACCCAACGTATCATGAACCGCATCAGTGTCCTCCTCCACATGGTCATGCATCCCATGGATGCTCAAAAACTAACTTGGTGCCTTGCAACTCATGTATCTTGCATCCTCAATCCCCTGATTCCCACGACACCTCAAGTAACCTACATCCTCGATGCCCGGATGCCCACGACACCTCATGAAACCCATATCTTCAATGCCTCTAATTCTACAAATCACATACATACATACATACATACATACATACATATATATATATATCACAGTTCTGATATTGTAATAATCCCATTGACTAGTATCTAGTCAGTCTACATAGATCATGTGTATCACATGCACTCAAAACGAACATGCCTCTACAGGTCATACCAAAAAGGAATCATGGAGATCACGGCCACACCGCGGTGTTCCTCTAACCGTCATCAGCTCACCATCTTTCTTATCCTCTGGTAGATCCACAGCGTGCACCTATCCTGATGTATGGCTACCTGATGCCTGACCCCCCTACGGTGCTGCTCTAGCCACCAGCCACTGACCCCTCAGCTGGATCCCGCTATCTCTATCACGTCCTTCGTGTGATGCTGAAACCCAGCTACCCTTTCCTGGTACCGAAACTAAACCAACTCCAAATGCCACCATGCATCCTAGTCCCTGCCTACAGGATTTCTGAGAAGGAAGCCTCCAAACCTCTCAAGATGCCCGACCTGTCCACATGCCTGGCACTCCTTAGGAGGTCTATCTCACTGAGTCCAAACATGTCTCGGATGTCCACAATGAAATAAAATCACTGAAGAACTACCACGAGGTGGTCTAGCTGAATCACTGGGATGACTTCCCTGTTGGAACTAATCCCTTCCTCACTTCATGATGTATGAACCCTTACTTGAAGTTGTCTTCTGACCCACCATGGGAATATCCCTCTAGTTTCCCACCTCTATGAGCGCCTGATTCACTGCCTCTGAAAAATAACCTAGCCTGAAGGTATTCACCTGAACATGAGTAGCATGTCGTAAGCCCTCCTCGAAGCGCCTCACCCTATCTACGTCATCGCTTACCATACCAGGTGCAAACCAAGACAGCTCAGTGAAAGTGGTTGCATAGTCCATGACGGAAATGTCTCCCTGCTGAAAACTCAAGAACTCCCGGGCTCTTTATTCCCTCAGTGTCTTTGGGTAAAATTGATCGATGAACATGTCCTTGAAATCCTTCCATGCCAGTCACTCGTGCCTACGAGCCTGAACCTATACATCCAACCAACGTTTTGCTGGTCCTCTCAACATGTACGTCTCCAGCTAGACCCTCCGCCCTGAAGGTGTCTCGAGCTACTCGAAGATCATCTGCATACTCTCTATCCAGTTCTCAACCACCTATGGACCACCGTCAACCTGAAAAAGCAGCGGGTGTTGTGACTAGAACTCCCGCGTCTGATATTCCATAGACGGCTCTATTCCCTGTGCACCTCTATCGATCCCATGTATGACCCGCACCAGACTAGATCAGAACTGCTTGTTAATCCATGGCCCGAACGATGCCAAACCCGGATGCTTTCAGGCCTGTACTGAATCCTGAACCTGATCCTATCCCTGAGCCTATACCTGCAGCTCATGCTCTGCCTGTACCGAATCCTTAAAAGGATCATGCACCTGTGGCACTGTATCATCTAACCATCTTATGCTCTATCTGAGTCACTCAAAAAGGAACATGCTGAATACCATAAATGGTCATACAACCAATATATATAACAATATATATTCAATGAAAATAATAAACCAATAAAAGGAAGTGTATAACCACAACCCTTAATCCCCCCCACTGTAACCCATGCCCATGGAATCCCAGCCTTATGGCCTCCTTACCCTCCCTTAACATAGCCAAGCATCAAATGTACCTCGGGCCATGCCCGTCCCGACAACCCACATTGCCTCAAACCAAAGACCGAGTCGCCCAATCCTAGTGATGAAAATCAACTAAACTAATTGTATCTGCTTACTCGTACAAGAGAAAGACCCAAATACCCTGTCACATGGAATTCTACAAATATATAAATCATGGTATACACATTCCAACAACAAGAAACTCTATCAGGAATTTCACTTTTTCACATTTCAAGAATACAAAGCATGGAAATTGATTTTTATTCACATAGCATTATCACTTCACAAAGCATACATGCTGTTATGAAATTGAAATACCATAAATATGTGCCTATCAAAAGCCAAGAAAACAATCCTTGCCATACGGGGACAAGGCCCAATTCTCCCTTACCGCACTGGTCAAGGGTCGCATATCACAAAAAATAAAATCACACACCAAGTGAGCCACCGCAGTGGAATTCATATCACTTATAACCTTAGTAAAAAAGAAAACAACAATTCCCACCCATGGAAACTTGTTCCATCCCTCGTACCTGGGGCTGCACGCACCCAAGCACAATCTAGAAACCCAGTTCTAGTAACGACATATCTCCAGTCTACCATATCCCAAATATTAAAACAAGCATAAATAAAAGCGAATTATGAATCTCATTTGTATCTAGTAAAACACTACACCAAAATCCATGTCAAGAACTCCCATGATACCACTTTGTAACAACCCAGACCCGAACTGTAGAGACCCGAATCTTGACGTAAATGGACATTACATTACTTTTGCGGAATACTTAGTACATAACAAAAACACACACACAAGGATCGTAATAGTTTAGTGTCTTTGGAAACTCAGAATATAATATTTTAATCATGGTGAAAGATCTTCAACATCTCCCATAAAGATCTTCCTTTTTTTTACCTAAAAACTTTCTTTATATCCTGGGGAAAACAAAAAATAAAAGGGTGAGCTCAAATGCTCAATAAGTGTAAACAGAAGAAATATCAATCACATCATTTTCATAAGAACATTACATTTTGGAAATCTTAACCTGCAAAAGAGAGCCTAATTTCATAACATAGGATAAATCATAGTAGTGAAATGAAATCCAAATAATCATAACTTAAAACATGAAACTTTGTGGCATACACACATAATCATAGAGAATCATATCTTATTAGTCAAGACTCATTGCCAAAACTATCTTAGTGGACAAAGTCCATTTCTGAACCGAGTCACCCTCGTTTCAGTCCTGTTTCACTGAACCGGTATAACCTACCATTTCATCCATGTCTATCTCATGAGATATAAAATCTTTACCCAATCCATTGGAGGGAGATATAGGTCCCACCCATCTCATAATGATACCATTCTTATGTGTTCCACAAAATCAGAAACCCATACATCATAGCATAACCCATGTAATAAAAATGGGAATCTTAAACATCGTGACATCATAAAACAATTCATATAAGATAAAGCAATTCATAAAAATATAATTCCATCATAACATAATCAAATCAGTGTGATAATAGGGATAAAAATAGAACCCTTTATTATCTTAGATGGAAAATAATTTTTATAAAACACTTGAACTCCATTCTTGAGGAAAATATCATTTCTGCTTCAAAAACACTTTTCCTTTCTTAACATGTCATACAATTATAAATTAAAAGAAGTTGATTAAAAATAAACATGAAAACTTGTAAAGGAAGCTTCTTGGAAATAATTTTTTAAAAATCCATTCATGCCGTATAAGTTAAAAAACATTTTTCTCGTACTTTTGTCGGAAATGTCATTAAAGTACTTCGTACGAAAAACGACAAAAGATTCCTTTCGTATCTTTTACTAAAAACTCACCAAAGGGTAAAATTGGATATTAAATATTTTATAAGTATATTAATATTTCATATTGAGGAAACATGAATGTGGATGATAAAATACACCCCAGTAAATGCCAAAGTATAAACAATCTCAGATAAAAATGAGATTGTGATATTTTCCCTTAACTTATTTCTGATTTGCTTCATATGTGTCCGAACCTCCTGTATAATGATTTAAATAATGTTATTGACTTAATAGATAATCATAATTATTTTTATGATATCCTATATGGTTCACTTATGGATTTATATTACCCGTTCTTTTGTAAATTCCATGTTAAAGAGCGTTTTGGGTAAAATCGTTTCATTTGTCGTTCGTGTTTTGAGTTGTAATTATTCATATGATTACTTAGATCATGATTACTTAATTCAAGAATATAAAACATGATTTATATATAATATATATTCAGAATATACATACATATAATAGATCAGTAAATGGAAAGAAATACACCGTTCATGGAGACAGTAGACCATTCGTACGCATGAACGTTGTTTTCTTTTCCTTATTGAGTTGAATGGCATTAAGTAGATGACATACATATATATACACATAAATCCAGTATCATTATTATGTCATATATTTCATTATTACTTATTATATATACTTTATAATCATTCATTATGGTTAACGTGGAGAATGAATCTCATCGCGTCGTGGAGACGGTAGTCCGTACGTACGCACGAGCGATGATATCGTTCTCATGATCGTGGAATTGTATTGGAGTGTATGTATACAATTTCAGAATCAATATAATATTAAAATAATCATATATAGTTATTATTTACATCATTATACCCATCCAAGTAAGGTGGTGGTGGAAAATAGATTTCACCACGGCGTGGAGACGGTATTCCGTACGTACGCACGCGCGGTGATTTCGTTTTCGGTAGGATGGATAGATGGTGAAATAGGGTTGTTACATAATTATAATATCATATCAGTATATTAGTGATACTGATGTTATTACTTCATAATGAAACAACCTAAGAAGAAGAAGTGGAAGAAGAAATAAAGTTGAAATAATCGGTAATGGAAATTACCTCCTCTTTGAAGCGCCTCTTTGAGATCTCCATTTAGGGAACTAAAATTGGTCTTTTAGGAGGACCAGAACCTCTAGGATATTTCTAGGGAAGTGGAGAAGAGAATTAGGCAGGGGTTGGCCGAGCTTGAAGGCTCAAAGTTGTGTGAGGAAGAGAGGGAGGAAGTGCCCTTTTATAAGGGAGGAGAGGGGCACCTTTGGAATAACTAAAACTATTATTTTATTATAAGGTCAAATTCGGTTTTAAATAGCTCCAAATTGATTTATTTCGAAGTTAAGGTATGGATGGGTCTAACTCCTCTCATCGAATAAAATTTAGACAAGTTTAGGTTTCTATATTGACCATATATTTTAGTTTTAACTCTTAGTTAATTAGATTGACATCTACCATGTCACTTTGTATTTTTATATTATATAGTTAATAAACATACCATATACAACCAAGAGACCCTAAAGTTGTGTTTTATTAATATATATAACCTTATCTAAGTAATTAGGCCGAACCATAGATTTTTAGGAATAAAATAACAATTAATAATATAATATTTGTTTTAAAAATTATTTTATGTCAATTTAGACACTATTCAATAGTTGATTTTTTTGAAACTCACAATAGAATGATTACTTAGACAAATGTTAACTAAATTAATCCTAACATGTCATATTAACCTATAAAATTAGTTTAATTCATAAAAAGTCTAATATTATACTTATTTAGGTATTTATATTATCAATTATTCTAATTTTTCACAATTATGGTAATTACTGCATCGTCATTGTGTCATAAATAAATTAAATTATTCAAAGTCTAAAAATTACAAATAAAATATCATTATGTAGGAAATCGTTTTAGATTTCTAATGAATTCTTATAGTAGAATTTATCTTATGTATAACCTTATATTAAAAATGATTTAGTTATTAAACTTTGATTTTAACTATTTTAACACTTCTTTAAATAAATTAATAATAAATGTCCTAATCTAATCCAAGTGGGCCTAAGTGGTCATATTTTATTCCTAAGGTTTTTTTTAGTCGAATTACACTTGTCCAATAGAATTAGGACATGTGGTAGGGTAATAATAATATCATTTTACCCTTAATTACCCTATTTACTTTTAACCGTGGTAAAAAAAGTAAAAAGTTACTATTCACCAAAAAAATATTTTCATCTCATTGAGCCACATTTTACTTACTGACATCAACCGTGTGTCTCGGATTTTTGAAATTTCACTCACAGAAGCGGTAAAATTAGGTTTTATGAAAAAATTATTTTTTTTACTACCACTTAGTGGTTTCACTATTCATCAAAAAATGAAAGTTTCCTGAAAAATACCAAAAATTAGGCCTAAACTATATTTGATATTATGAACTCAAAAATGATTGTTATTTTACCAAATTCAAAACATATCAGTTACATTAAATAATTTAAAAAATTTAATTTTCCTGTCGTCAAAACAAATGGAGTGTTTTTAAGAGATAATAACTATCAAAAGATTGATACTTGTTTATAATTGGTTTAAATGTGAAATTACATCCAATGACCAAAATTGAATTAAATTGTAAAAATATATTCTAAATATACTCTAAGACCACTCCTTAATAATTTATCACTATTAATTATTTCGATTAAAAAGGTTGTTTTTAATTAAAATTTAATAATTTTCACTATTCATCAGAATATTAAAGTTATCCGTAAAGTACCAAAATTTCACCTTAGGCTAAATTCGATACTCTGAATCCAAAAATGAAGTCCATTTTGAGAGCTAAAATTTCTAAAATTTTAAAATGTGGTTATTACTATTCATAACGGCTTGTTTTAATAATATTTTAATAGCATATCGTTGTTTAGTGAAAATCGGTATTGCGTACAATACACGCTATCGAGGAAGGTCACGATTGCGTGTAATGCAAGGCAAGCCAAGGATGCGTGTTGAGCAAGCTCCTTTTGGTGTAGCGTACAACACAAGACATTAATGAAATTAAAAAGAAGATTTTTTTATAAAATCTTGGGCTGTTACATTCTGTCACCCTTAAAATGAATTTCGCCCTCGAAATTTGTCGGGGTGATAAATGGTTTACTACTCGAAAGTTTCTTTAATAGAAACCTACATTTTAAAAAGGAATACCAAAAATTGGGTTTAAAAACTAAATTATGAAATGTAACGATTATCCAAATAAACTAATCACTGGGTTTCCATATAGGTGAAAATATGGATATGGAAGAGAAATCTAACCATCATGTTCTGATGGAGAGTGGTAGAGAACATGGCTATGGAAAATCCAGCAATCACAAAGCCATAAATTTGTGACGATCTAAGGTACCATCTGATTCATCAGATATAAGAGCACTAGGACAACATTTTTGGTTTTTAAGATCATTTCCCTAAAGTTGATGAATTAAAAGAAATACTTGCATGGTTTTGGTACAATCTCACTGTTGTTCGTGAATTGAACAATTTCCACTTCATCCCTTAATGAAATGAAGTTTAATTTGTTACTCGTGATCTATTAGAAAGTCATGTGATAGAATGATGGGTTATTCCATCTCTTTCAAACAAAAGGTTAGCAAAAGTTATAAGTCCATCTTATGGTTAGATTAATCGTATATGGTTCCAAAAATGAACTTATACTTCATATATCATACCTCTTAATAAAATAAAACTAGTTTCTACTAACCAGGGACTTCATGTAGGCTAGTGGTAGGCGATAAAGGACAATCGCACTTCGGTTGTGGGTTCGATTCCCACAGCCTTGTCCGACGCGATGGGATGTCACCAGTCCTGTAGGTTGTCCTTTTTTTAAAACTACATTACTATATCATCCCATCAATAATATCGAAAAAAAGGTTATATCCTTAAACAATACTAACTTATGTCCAACATAATCCATTCCAATCCATAATATTGCAGTCCATTGTCATATTATAGTGAAAACGATTACCAGAGATTTCATATAAGAAGCATGTTAATAACATCGTTGATCCCCATATATCATAAGATATGTCTTGTTGGTCACATTACAAGTGTTCGAAGGCCTTAATCATGTATTCTCTTGAAAAATGAATACCCATTGAACCTTAGTGAAAACATGAATGAAGTTAAAAGTTAACACTTTCCACATACCAAAATCCTTAAAATTATATATACTCAAACCATGATATCACTTAGTCCTTATATCAATCATAAGCTCATGAATACTGTCAAACATTTCATTTTATCCTTATCCCTTCAATATGCGCATATCATCCGCTTTCCAAAAATATCTGAATAACCTTTCATGGTTACTGGTACTATTAATCATACACTTTCAAAACATAAGGAAAGACAACAGTGTAACAATCCTTAGATGTCTCTTTATTCCATAGTACCATGAGATTAATTATACAACATTACACATGATAAACTTGTAATCATTCCACTAAATTCTTAAACCATTGACCGAGCTTCAATAATTCCTTCATCTCACATATCTTTTGTAGTCTCTTCATCATCATCTACATAAATACTACCCATTCGACCATACTGATTCTCTTCATTAGACTTTCCCTTAGGGAATTGGTTTTCATAATGCTCATACATTCCACAGTTAAAACTTTTAACAATTGTTGATGTCGTAGAAATACCATTATCCTCATCTCTGATGTTAACTGAACCTTTTCCTTTGCACTTACTGGCCTTGTGTCCTTCTTTTCCACACCCAAAGCATCTTCCAGTTCCTTTGAAACATTCTCCTTGATGCCTCTTCCCACATGATTTACATAGGGGAAATTGAACTTTCTTTCCTCTATGATCATCATGAAACTCCATCTTTCTCTTATTAGCCGAGTCAGAAAACTTACCAAATTTTACTTTATTGATCATATTATGAGATTGCTGATTCGGAATAATAATTTTGTTTGGACTTCCAAATCCCATTTCATTTGGTTGCTCATGAATAATATCATTCCATTGGCCATCATATCCTCCATTATCGTGAATCATCTTGTTTCCATCCATTTTCTAAAACCCAAAAAGAATAGTGTGAGAGGAAAAAATCATAATAAAGGGGGAGTAACATCAATATCTACCATCTTTGGTTTAATCTAATATCGTTACCATAGTTCTAGGACTATATCCTATACGTATACTTATCCTTAAGGATATCCCTAGACATACCTTAGAAATATCTCTAGGGATCTCACTAACATTTTCGCATCCTAGTTTCCAAAGGATGACTAATCCTTTCTTATGATACCAACTGTAGAGACCCGAAGCTTGACGTACATGGACATTACATTACTTTTGCGGAATACCTAGTATATAACAAAAACACACACACACAAGGATCATAATATTTTAGTGTCTTTGGAAACTCGGAATATAATCTTCTAATCGTGGTGAAAGATCTTCAAAATCTCCCATAATGATCTTCCTTTTTTTACCTAAAACCTTTCTTTATATCCTGGGGAAAAGAAAACAAAAAAGGGTGAGCTCAAATGCTCAGTAAGGGTAAACAAAAGAAATATCAATCACACCATTTTCATAAGAACATAACATTTTGGAAATCTTAACCTGCAAAAGAGAGCATACTTTCATAACATGGGATAAATCATAGTAGTGAAATGAAATCCCAATAATCATAAATTCAAACATGAAACATTGTGGAATACACAAATAATCATAGAGAATCATATCTTATTAGTCAAGACTCATTTCCAAGACTATCTTAGTCGACAAAGTCCATTTCTGAACTGAGTTACCCTCGTTTCAATCCTGTTTCACTGAACCCGTATAACCTACCATTTCATCCATGTCTATCTCATGAGATATAAACTCTTTACCCAATTCATTGGAGGGAGATATAGGTCCCACCCATCTCATAATGATACCATTCTTATGTGTTCCAAAAAATCAGAAAACCATACATCATAGCATAACCCATGTAATAAAAATTGGAATCTTAATCATCTTGACATCATAAAACAATTCACATAAGATAATGGAATTCATAAAAATATAATTCCATCATAACATAATCAAATCAATGTAATAATAGGGATAAAAATAGAACCCTTTATTATCTTAGATGGAAAATAATTTTGATAAAACACTTGAACTCCATTCTTGGGGAAAATATCATTTCTGCTTCAAAAACACTTTTCCTTTCTTAACATGTCATACAATTATAAACTAAAATAAGTTGATTAAAAATAAACGTTTAAATTTGTAAAGGAATCTTCTTGGAAATAATGTTTTAAAAATCCATTCATGCCGTATAAGTTAAAAAAAACATTTTTCTCGGACTTTTCTTGGAAAAGTCAAAAATGTACTTCGTATGAAAAACGATAAAAGATTCATTTCTTATCTTTTACTAAAAACTAACCAAATGGTAAAATTGGATATTAACTATTATAGAAGTATATTAATTTCACATATTGAGGAAACATGTATGTGTATGATAAAATACACCCCAGTAAATGCCAAAGTATAAACAATCTCAGATAAAAATGAGATTCTGATATATTCCCTTACCTTATGTCCGATTTCCTTTGTATGTGTCCGAACCTCCTGTATAATGATTGAAATAATGTTATTTACATATTACATAATCATAATTATTTTTATGATATCCTATATGGTTCACTTATGGCTTTATATTACCCGTTCTTTTGTAAATTCCATGTTAAAGAGCATTTTGGGTAAAATCGTTTCATTTATCGTCCGTGTTTTGACTTGTAATTATTCATATGATTAATTAGATCATGATTACTTAATTCCAGAATATAAAACATGATTTATATATAATATATATTCAGAATATACATATATATAATAGATCAGTAAATGGAAAGAAATACACCATTTATGGAGATGGTAGACCGTTCGTACGCATGAATGCTGTTTTCTTTTCCTTATTGAGTTGAATGGAATTAAGTAGATGACATACATATATACAAACATAAATCCAGTATAATTATTATGTCATATATTTCATTATTACTTATTATATATACTTTATAATCATTCATGAATGGTTAACGTGGAGAATGAATCTCATCGCGTCGTGGAGATGGTAGTCCGTACGTACGCACGAGCGATGATATCGTTCTCATGATCATGGAATTTTATTGGAGTGTAGGTATACTATTTCAGAATCAATATCAATTTAAAATAATCATATATAGTTATTATTTACATCATTATACCCATCCATGTAAGGTGGTGGTTGAAAATAGATTTCACCACGGCGTGGAGACGGTATTCCGTTCGTACGCACGAGCGGTGATTTTGTTTTCCGTAGGATGGATAAATAGTGAAATAGGGTTGTTTCATAATTATAATAACATATAAGTAAATGAGTGATACTGATGTTATTACTTCATAATGAAACAACCTAAGAAGAAGAAGTGGAATAAGAAATAACGTTGAAAGAATCTGTAACGGAAATTACCTCTTCTTTGAAGCGCCTCTTTGAGATCTCCCTTTAGGGCACTAAAATTGGTCTTTGAGGAAGACCGGAACGTCTAGGATATTTCTAGGGAAGTGGAGAAGAGAATTTGGCAGGGTTTGTCCGAGTTTGGAGGCTCAAAGTTGTGTTAGGAAGAGAGGGAGGAGGTGCCCTTTTATAAGGGAGGAGAGGGGCACCTTTGGAATAACTAAAACAATTATTTTATTATAAAGTCAAATTCGGTTTTAAATAGCTCAAAATTGATTTATTTCGAAGCTAAGGTGGGTATGGGTCGAAATAATCTCATCCAATAGAATTTAGACAAGTTTAGGTTCCTATATTAACCTTATCTTTTAGTTTTAACTCTTAGTTAATTAGATTGTCATTTACCATGTCACTTTGTATTTTTTTATTATATAGTTAATAAACTTACCATATACATCCAAGCGACCCTAAAGTTGTGTTTTATTAATATATATAACCTTATCTAAGTCATTTGGCCTAACCTTCGATTTTTAGGAATAAAATAACAATTAATAATATACTATTTGTTTTAGAATTATTTTATGTCAATTTAGACACTATTCAATAGTTGATTTTTTTGAAACTCATAAAAGAATGATTACTTCGACCAATGTTAATTAAATTAATCCTAACATGTCATATTAACCTAGAAAATTAGTTTAATTCATAAAAAGTCTCAAATTATACTTATTTAGGTATTTATATTATCAATTATTCTAATTTTTCACTATTATGGTAATTACTGCATCATCATTATGTCATAAATAAATTATATTACTTAAAGTATAAAAATTAAAAATAAAATATCATTATGTAGTAAATCGTTTTAGATTTCTAATGAATATTTATAGTAGAATTTATCTTATGTATATCCTTGTATTAAAAATGATTTAGTTATTAAACATTGATTTTAACTATTTTAACCCTTCTTTAAATAAATTAATAATAAATGTCCTAATCTAATCCAAGTGGCCCTAAATGGTAATATTTTATTCCTAAGGTTGTTGTTGGTCGAATTACAGTTGTCCAATAGAATTAGTACATGTGTTAGGGTAATAATAATATCATTTTTACCCTTAATTACCCTATTTACTTATAATCGTGGGTAAAAAAAGTAAAAAGTTACTATTCACCAAAATATTATTTTCATCACATTGATCCAGATTTTACTTAATGACATCAACCGTGTCTCTCAGATTTTTGAAATTACACTCACAGAAGCGGTAAAATTAAGTTTTATGAAAAATTCATTTTTTTACTACGACTTAGTGGTTTCACTATTCATCAAAAAATGAAAGTTTCCAGAAAAATACCAAAAATTAGGCCTAAACTATATTTTATATTATGAACTCAAAAATGATTTATATTTTACCAAATTCAAAACATATCAGTTACATTAACTAATTTTAAAAAATTAATTCCCGTCGTCAAAACAAATGGCGTGTTTTTAAGAGATAATAACTATCAAATGATTGATACTTGTTTATAATTGGTTTAAATGTGAAATTACATCCAATGACCAACATTGTATTAAATTGTAAAAATATATTCTAAATATACTTTAAAACCACTCAAATTAATAATTTATCACTATTAATTATTTCGATTAAAAAGGTTATTTTTAATTAAAATTTTGTAATTTTCACTATTCATCAGAATATGAAATTTATCCGTAAAGTACCAAAATTTCACCTTAGGCTAAATTCGATACTCCGAATCCAAAAATGAAGTCCATTTTGAGAGCTAAAATTTCTAAAATTTTAAAAGGTGGTTATTACTATTCATAACGGCTAGTTTTAATAATATTTTAATAGCATATCGTTGTTTAGTGAAACTCGGTATTGCGTACAAGACACGCTATCGAGGAAGGTCGCGATTGTGTGTAATGCAAGGCAAGTCAAGGATGTGTGTTGAGAAAGATCCTTTTGATGTAGCGTACAACACAAGACGTTAATGAAATTCAAAAGAATATTTTTTTTATAAAATCCCGGGCTGTTACACGTACATCCACCCGAACGGTGCTAAATGAGTTGGGTTCTACTACCTTAGGTGCGCCTCCCCGAAATCCAAAGTCTTCTGACTAGCAACGAGGGTCTAATTGAAATAGTAGGGAGGATATACCCTTTAAGAGGATAATAATAATGGTACTGGTCCAGGTATAACAGTAGAGATGCAGCGGAATAAAAGACTCAACAGACTCGAACCAGACCCGCAGAGCAGGGGCACATTCAATATCAACAGACAGGATAAGAAATAATTATAAACAACAGTAGAGGAAAGTAAACAGAACTGCATTCTAGTCACCAGTAACTACTAAACAAACCAAACATGCCTCCGTAACAAGTCACTAAACTAAAGGGGCGCCTATGGCTAAAGAATAGTAGCTACAAAAAACTAAGCATGTTGATACAAGTAAATAAAACAAAACAGAGTAACCCCATCTAAGTATGACCCCATGGTCCATACCAACCCCTTGCAACAACTAACGTAGCCCAGCTCTTGAAGCTGGCCCCTTTCCTGCACGTAAATCCATAAAGTCTGCACGCGTCCCGAAAGGCCCGTGCAGGGTGTGAGCCAAATCTCTGTAGGATACCACCCAACCGTGCATACCTAATAAATGTGTTTAAGTAGTCATGAATTTATAAGGAAAGCAGTAAACAGTATAATGCACAAATAAACACTCACTCCATTGGTGCTCAGCATCCAGTAAAGAGTGTCACCTGCTTCGACCAATACCAGAATCTTTGTCATGTAACCCGGCACCATGTGCCCACTGACACTGTGTGTCTCAAGTATCAATGTCCCTAAGGCACGCCCATGATGTAACCCAGAGGAACATTGATACCTTTCCTTAACAAGAAATAGGAAGGACAACAATATCTGCCCAAAAATAACGTAACCGTAGGGACAACGATGTCTACCCTCAAATCCCAGTGAGCCTCAGCCCCCAACCCGATAGTCTTAATTCTATCCCCCGAAGTCTCCTCACCTTCCTTGTGGATTCATATGACAAGAATCTCCAACCAAAATACCTAAACCACAAATACGGGGGGCCTATACCCACATGAGTGGTCAAAACCATCTCATCACGGAGTATCTCTGTGTACACACTACTCAATGTTTCTGGGTGAGCTGTAATCACCAAAATAGTAGCTAAGCCAGAACACCTATAACACCTCGTGTCCCTGCGACCATGTCGCTCAAGTCTGAATGCATCACCATCCCAGTAACCTGGGCCATGCCCATCCTGACAGTCATCCTTCCTCAAACTGACGTCCAAATGAAACCATGATCATTTGTGTAACCATTAAGCTCCTCAAATCCAAATTGGTCAACCATAGAGTAACACAAAATATGTAAAATAGATAGTCTCCCCACCATTTAAAATTCCTAATACAAGGATTAAATCCCAAAATAAGGGGACCCAATGGAAAATATTATACCAAACATCAGGATATTTCAATAATCATCATTTCCATGAAAATGTAGAACATTTAAAATAAGCACAAACAAATCCAAAACTGATCCATGATAAGTTTGATAATTTTATTATATACCTCCATAGATAAAAAATATAAAAATTATTAGAATACCATGTTACCAAAATCCTTAGAACTAGAAGTATTTTCAAAAGAAAGGAAAACAATATAGTGAACATAAAATATCCCCACTTTGACATTAGGGAAGGAAGATGGGGAAAAAACATCGATAGAAAAAAAATCCAGACTGTATGAGGAGTTTCACTCTATGGCCTATGGCTAGAGTCAAAGTTATTTAATTTATCTGCTACACCGCATCCAGGAGTTGACACTATCAACTTAAAACATCATCTTCTAGAATCACTGGTTGAAAAAATTCTGCAATTGGTCGACATGGCCACAATACTGACAACCAATCAGAGGAATATAATAGGATGGATTCATATTCCCTAACTAGAAACATTGGAAGCACACAGGAAAACTGTCTGATTAATTAGAAGAGGAAACCAATGAAGGATACTGCATATAAACATTTTCCTCTAAAACACAATTATCCCCATATGGGTAACCATTATGATAACCAACCATTGATGATACATCGAGAACTAAAATGTCAGTAAACACCTCATCCACTAGATTCCAAAAACAAATCCCCCCATATGAGAGTACATTATTCTTAATCTATATACAAATACCCCATACAAATATAGAATAATTAAATGTGTCCACTAACACTTTATTTGGAAAAAATTAAACTAGATCTACAAGGTGGTCAACATAGTACTTCACCATCGATTGACCTTGCAGAATACCCAATATCTCTTTCAAATTCTTCACATTCAAATCCTCATGTATGCACCATCATATAAAAGTTTTCCTAAAGAATTCCTAGGACATTACATCTTGCAAAAAACATGTGACAATAACATTCCACTAATCCAATCCCATACCCTCAAATGAACCCATAATCGATTCATGAATTCACAATATTATGAAGACACATTTGAGTTTTTTCAAGCCATAATGAAGCCTCTAACGGACCCTGATCACCAGGAAAGATTGGAAAAAACTACAAAGAACAAGAATCCTCCACCTCACTAGGAGTCTATTCAGAGATAACAATTAGAGATGATTTACTATAACAATTTTTTTTCATTCTGGGAAACATATTCATATAAAAAAATTAACACAAAACTAAATCAACCTCAAAAAAATCATCCAAATCATACATTACATTCTATAACCCAAAACATATAAACCAAAAAAGCTCAAAAAATCCATATTCCTCTTTTCAAACCATTATTTCTATTCAACTTTTAAAAAAACCTTCTTGTAAGTACACTTTAGAAAACATTTTCAAATACAATTTCAAACAGAATCCTCAATTATTAAAATGAAATATATCATATTTTATAAGCTCATTCTCCCCATTTTATGAAAAACATTTCTATTTTAAAATCCAATAATGACAACGTAAATAAATCTCAAACATAACTCACACCTAACTCTTGAAATAAGGAACTAGTGTCCATGAATAAACTGACCACATGGTTTAGTGGACCATTCCCCAAGTAATCACAATCCACTATGAATATATTATGTTATGATCTTGGCTTTACATGGGTTACTACTCCATGTTAGACCATCATACAACCCTGTCTCACTTTCATGATCATCTGGTATCCAAAAAACCCAAAACAAAATACTGAAACCCCAAACTACCACTGGTAACTTGAGGTTTGGGACCTGAAATGAATCCTGAACTCATTACTTTACCTACCTCTTGAGTTCTTAAATTACTAATCTCAAAAATACCTGATTCCCCAAACTATCAAAGTGTTTCTTTGATAACATTTTATCATGATCCAACCTAGGTAAACACTAAAATAGTCACACGATTCATCCCATGAAAAGACAATAAAGGTATTATCGATCCTGTTGTGCTAGAAACTAGTGTCGAGAATCAAAGATAACATGATTTGGAAGGATTTACCCCAATACAACCGATATATATGGAAAATCATGATATCATTAAACATAAATACATTAAATAATAATAAATGTATAAAAAATCCAAATTCAACAACCATGAAACAAAATAAAGTCTAAAAAACAAACAATATAGAAAACTAGGACCGACAGGATCTCCATATGACCTTTTGGTAACCTCTATCAAAAAACATGCATGCTCAACTGGAAAAAATAACTAAAATGATAAACCGAAAAAATAAGTTGGGCCTGCTGATATTGAGTGACACAAGTATGGTGTGAGGATATAACATCTAAGTATGTAATCACAATATAATCAATGTATTTTTCCCAAAAATAGTCCTAAAAATAAGGGTATGAAGATACATTTAATGAAAATAGAGTTATTATATTTTAAAGAGAAAACCACAATTCCCATGAAAATCCAATTTCTGAAACAACACCAAAATACTTCCTTTTTAAAATGGGTTTCCATTCAATTTTTTTACAAAACCATATCCCAAATAAGAAACTAAACCAACTAATAAAGAGATATGTAGTAAATAAATGAAAAATAAACAAGAAATCATAATCTAATAGGGATAAAAAACATGTTGTAGCTGATGTGGAAGAAGAACATACAAAATAAAAAATCTGGGAAATTCCTAAACATATCAAGAAGAATTACTTGGATATAATCAATTTAGACTCACCTTCCAGTGTATGATGAAACACCATAGTCAATAACCAAATGTATTCTCTAAACTAGCCACACCTGTGGTACAACCCACCAAGCCTCTCATCAAATCCATAGGGTAACAACTTGTCTAATCAGGTTTACTATGAAACCCACACTGGAATCTATATATAGTTCCTAAGAATCCCATGATAATTTATGTGAATTTCATCTCCTCATATGGAAATCCAAAGAAGTTCACATAACACCAAGAACCATCCAAAAGTGCCCACCAGGACTACATGTATCATGAGTTTCAAAACAACATTCCAAAACACCAAAATACACCAAAGAAACCTTAGAATTTAAAAATAAAAATCCATTACTAAAACCATTTCCAAAACAATATAAAAATATAAACCCTGATCAAAAGGTTCCAAATATGACTTTATGTTGTTTATGAGACAAACCACACCTCAAGATGCCAACCATGTTGTAAATTAGGAAACACAATTAAAAACAAAATTTGAAATCATTTGGGAACCAATTAACCATTTAAGAAATATTTAAGAGCCTTTTTGGATTTATAAGAATGATTAAAAGGATTTGGGAAAGGATAATAATAAATTATATGGAATGTATTTTGAACATTGTGGTTTAACGTGAACTTCATTAAGGAAGGACAATATCATTTCTGTACCTATGAATATTTGCAACCCCTGCACGTATGTATGTTACCACATCCAAAAGAACACTTGTGAGATATCCATAAAAAACCAAAGGTATGAATGAAAGAAATATAAGATTTCAGAAACCAATTTCTATTATTTATACACAAGCATCAACCATTAAAAAGGCACCTAAAACAAACACCCAACTCAATTCCACAAGTAAACCAAAACACCAAAACCAAATGAATGCCAAATGAAATAATTAATTCAATATTTTATTCATATATTCAATGATTCATTTCGTCAAAAAACATTCATACATATATAAATAGTAATATTTATTGAAATCATTTTAAAACCAAATTTTCAACAAATCGATAACATGAGAACACTACAATAGTTCAAAAAAAACCACAAGCATAAACAAGACTTCTAGTGATTTATTTATAATTATAAATAATAAAATGGAATTATTTTTAAAATAAATGGATGAAAAGACCTACCTCAGTAGTCTGAACAGAATGAATAACCCTAAGAGAAGGAAGAACTAATCCCAAGGAGAAAACCATAAAACCTAACAACCAAGAAAACATAATCTATAATCATCCCTGACCCCTATTTATATTAAAATAGGGTTCCAAACAAAAATAGAACCAACAAATGAGATCAGGGTAAGAGGAAAAGAGAGAAGAGATAAATTTGATGAAGAAGCCATGATGAATCAGTAACCTTTGGTGAGAAATATACCAGATTTGGCCCATGAATAATGTGGTTGGGGGGCACCCTTTGGAAGATACCCAACTGAGCAGGGGTGAATTGGGAGGTGGAAACAAGTAAATCAGGTTTTTAAAATAAAAATTATTTAGGTTTTACTAGGCTATATAGTTTTGCTACATGATTTTTTAAACCATGTGAAAACCATGAGAATGTTATTGGAAACATTTGATAAACATGAAAATTTAATATGCACAGTTTAGGAAGACCATGTGACCGGACAATTTTCCAAAAACCCTCATTTCACACCCCAAACACTATGAGAGTCCACCAAAGGATCATTTACCAAATCGAACCCAATGTAGTGACATCGTTGGTGTCACAGAATCCAAAACAAGTTACTTTATCCTCATAATTATCACACTAACCAGGAAAAGAACAAAAAACCTCAAAAATTTACGAAACATAAATAAATAATCACTATAACACTACCACAAAACTGGGTTTCTATAGCACCACCCTTTATTAGTGCTAAAAAAAGCGCTGATATGGGGGGGACTATTATTAGCACGGATAATGGGCACTTTTAACAACACTATGAAATGTATTGTTAAAAGTGAACATTATCATCCCTTTTTTAGCATTAATAAAGCCCCACTATCAGCACTTTTCAAGCGTTGTTAAATTGGACCCCTTTATCAGTTCTTTTTTAAGTAGCGCTCATAAAGGAGGGGCATTATCAATGCTTTTTCCTTGCACTGATAAAGTGAATATTTCCATAAAAATAATGAAAAATAAAATGTTGTTATACAATTACATTTATATTGATATAAATATAATATATATTTTTTTAAATATGATTTCGATAAGTATAAATAGAATATTACATTTAATATATAAGAAATTTCGTGAAAATAGTATTAAAATATTTAATAAAATATTATTTATTAATAATTTTATAATTATCATTGATTAATAATCATTTAATAAAAATTCAAATACAAAAATAAAAAAACATAAAAGATCTAAAATAAGTAGAAAATGTAACTCAAACTTCAAACTCCTATAAATTTGGATCTGGCTATCCCTTTGAGCTCTAAAGCATTTCAAATCGAATCTTTTGACAATATCTATGTGCTAGTAACTAAATAAAACCTTCAACCACATTTTAGACACCCACAATGGCCCATATGTCCTCCAAAACTGATTTTTAAGTCGGGTACCCCAATTTTTTAACATTCCAACAGTTATAACATGTGATCTAGATGTCTGCTAGGCCAGTACCACATAATACATTGAAGATTGATTCATTTTCTTCAATTTTACTGGTTGTGTAGTTAAAATGGATTTTTGGATTAGATGTTATGGTTGTTTTAACATTATATGGATTTCTAGATACACATATATATGTATTTATTCGTAAATATATATATGTGTGTGTCTGTGTCTATGTGTGTGTGTGTGTTTTAAAAATGTATGTATGTCTTTATTTAATTATTTATAAACAAACATAAAAAGAATATTTTATAAATGGATTTAAAAATAATCTTATAAATATATATTAATATAAAAATAAATATACGGATAAAATATAATAACTAAAAATAAATATATAAATATATATAAATATATATTAATTTACGAATAATAATATATACTAATATATGAATAAATTTATATTTATTATTATAACTAAAACTATTTATATTAATATAAATCTTTATTAATATATGATTAGATATAACTATATATATATATATTAAAATACGAATATATATATATATTAATATAGGAATAAATATATACATATTAGTATAACAAAATTTATTTATATTTATATAAATCCATATTAATATATGAATAAATATAACTATATATATATATATATATAAATAGACATGTCATTAAGTGGAGAAAAAAACTAAATAGTTTAGTGGTGAAGGAGCTGGCACGTAAGGGGGAGGTCTTGAATTCGAGTTCGAGTGGCAGTAGGGGTGCGTGTGTGGGAATGTGGGGGGGGGGGGATGTGTGGCAAGTGCAGCGTGCGGGGGTGAGGGGGAGGGGGTCTTCCTAGCACTGATAATAGGGGGTCGAGCACTGTTAAAAGCTCCTCAAGAATTTTATTTTTTGTTTAACATTTTTTCTATTTTTTCCCTTTTATTAGCGCTTTTAAAAAGAACTAATAAAATGGGTCCTTTAATAGCACAAAAAAACCACTGATAAAGGATCCATTTATCAGCGCTTTTTTTAGCGTTGATAAAGGACCCCTTTTATCAGTGCATTTTTTTAGCGCTGATAAAAGGGGCCTTTATCAGCGCTTTTCTAAGAGTTGATAAAAGAGACCCCATATCTTCACCTCGATTAACAGTGTGTTCCAAGCACTGTTAATGCTCTTTTCATGCGTTTATAAAATATATATTTGATGTTTTGTAACCTCAAACCAGACCTCAAAAAAATTAAGCATCCAAAATAAAAAATATAAAAAATAATTATAATAAAAACGGGTTTAGGGGTGACAAAAAATGGGTTTCAGTGTTTTCTTTGAATAATGTATTTTCACATGAGATTTTTTTTGTATTACCAAATAAGCCTCAGGTCATTTATTTTTTATAATAATTCTATTTATTTCATAGGAATCAGTATCTATGATAATATTACCTTATATAGAAATTTAAACTAGAAAAATTTTATTTACCTAAAAAATATTTTTACGCAATAAAATGTATTTATTTTAAAATTAACCGTTAACACCATTAGAAATTATATTTGTCAAAAAAATTCATTTAATAAATTAGATTTTTTGAATTAGTTATATGTTTCAATGTTAATCATTGTCATTAAAATTAATTACAAAGGTTTAAAAATAAATTACTATGGTATAAGTATATTTGGGTGAAAGGATAATTGTTTAAATAAAAAGACATAAAACAGTAAAATTTGTCTTAAAATGGATTGGATAAATTCAATTCCGATCCACTCTTATTTGACACTCCTTCTTTTGACCATTTTTATGGCCTTTGGCACATAAATTATTCCCTTACATAGTAGTAAATGTAAGGGTTACTCCTAAAACAACCCTTTCCATCACTTATAAAATGGAAACATATTCACCACATGAAGACACACCTATAATTCCAAATTATACTTTAAAAAAATTCATTTCTATCCTCCTAGAACCATGTACCACTTTAAAAATATTATGTTCCCCATTAGATATCACATGGAATTTACTTTCCCGGTGACTTTAAAGGAAAATAGAAGCACCCATTGTGAGTATTAACAACTAGTTAGTTTGTATTATTAATTTTATTATTTCAAATATGTTTCGACCGCAGAAATATAATTATATTAGAATACTTTATATATTTTAATGTTACTAAAATAATGTTATTATATATATTTATTCATATACATCATCCATTAATAAAACAAATCGAGGTCTCTGGGCTATGGGGTGTGAGAACTAACGCCTCCACAATGTCTTGTGTTGCGTTTTCATTCACCGCCTTAAAATGATAGATATAAATATGGAATTAATGAAAGACTTTTATTTTCATTAAATTATTAAGGTTTTTATAAAATATTATAGAACCTATTAAGGATATAATTTATAAATGATAATCATTAATTTATTCATTTAAAATAAGTATAATATAAGGATAACCATTTATCCAATTGTGGAATATTTTGGTATCCATTTTTTCTAATTATTTGAAATTATGATATATCACACTAATAGAAACTATAAAGATCATCATTATTCTTTTATAATGATATTACAACTAAATCATCTCATTATAATCCATTAGTCAATATAGGTTCGTGTTCGGGTTTAATTGACCACCCACTTGAACAATACAATAAATTGTTGTCATGGCTTCCTATCAGAACTAAGTAACCAATGTAACATTATATTAATGAGTATAGAAAAATTTTCTTTATTTTGAAGATGATTTATCAATATTTAATTCATTAATAAAGAAAACAAGTTATGACAATCAAGAATCAGATAAATATTCTAGTTATCAATTTCATCTTCAAGGGTAAAAACTAAGAGTCCTAAAATGAATTTGAGAGATCATAATTAATTAAAAATAATCATTAAAATTATTCTTAATAATATTTTAAGTATTAACTATGAATTTATAATGAAAATGAATTCAACTATTATGAAACATGTTTGAAAGGACAAAAATGGTAAATACATGATGGATAAAATATAAAGGATTAATGTAGAGAATAATCAATTATGTAGAGTATGAATAAAAATGAACATGATTAATGTCATGAATTAAGATATTAGAATATATATATGTGTGTGGGTTTTTAATATATGAGTTTAAATAATATTCATGAATTTCAAGACAAGAGGTTAGGGTTTGATCTCAAATTCCACTCTTTGAGACATGTTTGGCCTTAGAAATCTAATTTCAATTTTATAGTGTATATACTATCTATTAAATATGTAAAATTATTTTTTTTAATAATTGGTTTTAAATTTCAATTAAAATCTTGATTTATCATGTTTTTGTGAATAAAGTGTTACTGAAGTTGTAATGGTTTTATTGGTCTCAATTCTGATTCCTTGATACATTTTACATGTTGCAAACCATTTTCTCTTAATACATTGTTCTATTAATTTAAGATCCCATGAATAGTATAAACATTATTTCCTTGTATTTTGGGATTTACTATAAAAATATTATTTCATTATTCAACTTGATATTTATTTAGTTGATTCCCTTATAGTTATTTTTTCGGTATCTCCACATTAATTCGTTATGTTCTGAGAATTCCCTTTAAATTATTTAATATAAGTTCATATATTATTCCATTTGACTATATTAAATGTAATTATCTATTTTTATTATAATAATATAAATTATTTCCACTTAAACATTAAAAAAATATTTCTCACTTATTAGGGTAAGTTATTTTGAAACCATCCACCTTCATTTTATGGATGGATTATGATCATGTTGTTCAAATATTGAATAAGACATATAATTATTTATATATTCAATGTGAACATGTAATTATTATATAATTTTTATTCGAAGATGTTCATGTAGATATATTGTTGTTCTATTGAAATTTAGAAATGTATTGACATTCCATATGTTCTTATTCCAATATCAATGATTATAGAGAAGTTAAGTATTTATTTTTTATACATTCACCTTCCTCCTATGGATGAGATATTATTATTTTTATTGATTTATAAAGGCTGAAATTTATTGTAATTATTGATTATTATTTATTACTAATATAGTTTTATTATGTATTTGACTTCTATATATCTTATTATACGGATAGCTAAGTTCTGTTGAGTATGATGTTCCAAAGGGTATGATTTGAAGGGTCCTGATGTCTCCTATGATGAATTCATCACAAATAATCTGGTGATGGGGGTCCCAAAAATTAAATATCCCCTTGATGCATTGATATGTCTAATGAGACTTAATAATTTTGGGGTTTTGGCATATTCCTATCAACTTAAGGAATATTTATAGACTATTGTATCAATGGCAAGTAAATTGTCTTAGCTTAAGGTCTTTATGATATGTTTTTTATATAAGATATTATGAATTATATTAGAAATATTTCTTTATTATTGAAATTCATATTTTAATTTATTATCATATTTATAGGATTCCCTTATTTTTTAAGTTAATTATGGATATATATTTTTATATATTCCCCCACAAATATTTATTACATGTTTATAACATGATTACTATAGTTATATGTCTCCATTACTAAAATCATGAGATTATCCCTTATTATATTTTCAGTTTCCCAGGATATGATGAAAAATAGTGCTTTTGACATGTCTATAATGATATAATGAGTGGGAGATTTCTGGAATATGTTGATGTATCATTATGAATCATGTAGTTTCAAATATTTTGATGGAAAAAATATAATTTATAATAGAACTTGGAATTTATTACATAATGTTATATCATAATTCTCAAGTCTTCTAAAGCTAAAAACATTATGGGGATGTAATAGATTAAAAAATGGTGATTGATTTTGTAAATATGGATGGTAATATCAAGGATTTACTGCTCTTATCAATGAAATTTATAATGTATGTATTTATAGCACCAGATCTATGAGGGTGAGTCCATAGAATCACATTTAGTATCAAATGAAAGGATTAGATAACTTTGAAAATTTGGTGGTTTGTTAAATATAATTTAAGGTTTTATAAGTTAGGTTTGATCATAATTTAAATGCTATAAATTACCCCTTGGAATAGTATAAAATTTAATTTAATGGGAATAATGAACACTTAATATATAGATTTAGATAATAAAACTCTTCTAAAAAAAGATAGAATAAGTAAATGTGTAGGATTTAACCCTAATGATATAGTAATGTGGAAATTATTTAGTTTTTTATAACAAGTCACCCCTTCTTGATACTGGTAAATGGATCATGATGTGAAACAAATTCACATAGTGGTAATCACCCAAAAAATGTTTAGTTGAGAAATTACACAATCACTAATTTAATTCATGATTATTGGGTCTAAGAATGTACAACTAGAGAGACACTCTAGGGGGATGTACTTTGGTTGTTTACATTGTTATTATGAACCATTATGAAGGATTTAATAATTAATTTAACTAATTATATTAGATAAAATATTAAAAAAATGGCTATGGATTACCATGGATTGTTCAAGGGAGTCATAAGTTGATCTAAAATAATAATATGTTAAAAAGGTATCATAATGGAATACATTTTTATATTGATTTTTTATTCTTATTTTTGAAATTATCATAACCATTTTAATTATAGTATTTTACTGAAATTGGATCACAAATATAATAATTAATATGGAATATTATTATAATTAATTTTGTCTTACAACCAAATTGTAGAGTATATGCAAATGGTTATGAATTTGGAATAATCCTATTTTGATGGAAAATGTGAGTTTCTTAGCCTTAACTGATGTTGTGAGATTGATATTTTAATAATCTTAAAACTGTTATATATTCTCATTTGTGAGTGAAATTTAATGAGGACATTCTAGTATTTTTAAAAAGTTAAGGAGATTATGTGCAACTTCAAAGAATGAATCATTAGTAGTATTAAATAAATGGTTTTTAAACACATATTAAATTGTATTAACAACCATGAAATGTTATTTTAGGTCAGGGATTCATTTTTACGATAACATTATAGAACACATGATTTTGGTATGAATAGATCTTAAGTTAATATACACATGATGTTGAGATAATAAATGGTGATTTTAAAAATGTAAGTCATGTTGTATTAATATAATTGGGATTGAAAATAATTCATTTGTAATATTTATCTAATATATTATTTTCTTATTTAATGCGACTAGTGTGTAACCTTTTAAACTGGTGGTTCAAACAATTTTAGGGTTAAATATTGAGTTAAATTTTAGAGGAATTTATAATATCATTAGGGTTTCATTTATTAGTTATTCGAATAGGTTTTGGGAAAGGTATGTTATTCAGATTATTTAATCATGGTATATACATAATTAGATATATGATTATAGGAATAATTAATGTAGTTTAAGGAAGGATAAATGTGATTTTTAATCCATATAACTCAATGATTGTTGGTTTTATTATATATTATCAAATTTAATTAAAATTTGTGATCAATATTATATATATTATGTAGACTAGAATTAGAGTATCCAACTCAATGTTACCTAGGATGATCAAAGAATAATATATGTTAAATTTCAATAGATATAGGTTTAAATGAGTTTGATTTTTGTAGTGTTTTAAGAATAATTAGGTAACATGATTGTAGATACCCATACTTATCATACACAAATATTTCATATTTTTATATCAATATTCAATAAATTTCAAAAAATCATTTTTTTGGACTGTATAGGTTTAGTTACATTGGAGAATAGATATAATATCATCTTATTTTAGGGAAATCTTCCATATCTCCCAATAATATCTTCCCATTTAGTACTCTTCACTATCATGCCCTAATTAAATACTTTCTTCATAACATGGGGAAATGAAACATAAAAAAGGCTGGGATCAGATGCTCAGTATGGGTCAAAAAGTAGATATCAATATAACATGAGCATAAGGTTATGAGAATAAGGTAATTACATTTGAAAATTGTATCCTAAATATCATAGATAATAAATATGAGACATGATAATAAACTTGGTAATTCATTAGACATGAATCATAAAAGAGTCAATGAACATAAATCATCTTAGGAATATGACAAGGATATATGGAATACATGTATACAAATAAAATAATATGTGATGTATATATTCCATGAATTTTTAACATACTAGGTTGGGAAGAATAACCTTTTTAACTGCATTAGGTTTTGGATAGCCTCACATTTACCCACTATCATGCTTGATATAACCTCATATGTACCAATTTCAGATATTATATAACGTCAATTGTGCCCTTTGAGATCACACAACATTAATCATTGCCCAATACATTTGCATGAGTTATATGTCCCACCCATCACATAACAAAAATAATACATATTTGTGTCGTAAGATCAAAAAACATTCATCATATCAGAACCTAAGAATAGAAAAGGTTTTCCTAAAATATTTCATCATATCATAACCCTTAAAAGAAAAATGTGTTTTATAAAAAAAATATCATAAAAATACCATTGATATAATTAATAAATATGGTATCATTGGGTCATATATTCAGTAAATATTATGTAACTTTAAAGGATGTTATCTTATAGGGAAATGATTTTAAATAAAAAACACTTGGATAATTTCCTATAGAAAGTAAAATTTATTTGATAATTACCATTTTTAAATTACAGATTAAAATTATATTTCATAAATCATTTTAATGGAAAATAGATATGAATATTTATAAATTAATCCTTATAAAATATAAACAAATTCATGAGGAAAATACATTTTCACATTGAAATCATTTATTTAAAAACAAAACCCAATTATTAATGATTTTTTTTCATTGAAATGAAATGTGAAAATTTTAATGAAATAATAAACTCAATGATAGATAAAGATAGTTTTAAATATGGTTTATTTCATTTTAGTTAAAATAAAGAATCCTTTTAAATATTCAGAAAAATATAAACTGGCCTTGTTTTTTTGAAAGGACCATAATGATTGCATGTATTTTTACCCCCCCCCCCCCCCAATTGGTAAAATTTACATCAAAAATCATATAGAATCATTAAATTATTTTTTATAATATTATTAGGAATCATGGATATATAAGGAAAATGATTTTCTATTGAATATATAATTAAATTCAATGTTCTTGAAAAAAGAATAATTTGAATATTTAGTGCACAATGGAAGGAAAATTAATGTAATTTTTATTTATTAAGACATAAATATTGTAGAATTTTATTCGTGATTTCATTTAGATATATATCACAATATTTCATCATTTTAAGAATAAATATAAACATTCATGATAAACGAAGTGAAAAAACATACCACTTTGGTAACATTCAATCATAATCCCCATAATGAAATATCAAAAAATGAAACATAAAATATAATTATAAAAAATAAATTCATTAAATTATTCTTTTAAATGGATTTATATAAACCTCATAAAAAAATATATGTGTATAACATAACATATGTCCCAAAGAAGACAAATTGAGACAAAATCCCTTAACGAATTGGTAACATTGAACCTATAACTTAATGATAGATCGGTCGTCAAATAAATATGTAAATCATATTAATTATTATTATAATTATCATAAAATTAAATAATGGGAAGTATATTCACCATAAAAAAGAAAAAAAGTGGTGAATATGACATTTCTTTCATATAAAATACATTATGACAGAATCCCATTACCTTATATATAGATTTCTTTCATAAATGTTCGAAAAAACTATATAAAAAATATTAGATATTAATAAATATATTATATAAACATATTTATAAAGATAATACCATATATTATTTATGTATGACCTTTTATTACCATTTTATTAATAATTCTTTTTTAAAATAACATTTCATGAAATGACTGTTTTGGTTTACATGTATGTATTGATTTGGTATTTTTGGTCCATTAAAATTAAAAATAGTTCCATCATTTCAATAATTTTAAACATGATATATATATAATATATAGAGAGTGTATATTTTTTATATTCACCTATAAAATTTATATACAGAAGATGAAATACACCGTTCATGGAGATGGTAGACAGTATGTACGCATGAATGATTTTTCCATTTTTTTTAAAGAAGGAACAAAATAAAGGTAAATAGTAAATAAAACTTATAATATCCTTATTTTTTCACATATATCATATATAATTAATATTATTTATCATTATTTCCTTCCATACATAGTGTTAGTGAAAATTGATTCACATATCTCCATGAGGCGATAGTTCACCGTATGAACGAGTGATGCCATCGTATCCCCCGGATAATGTTAATTAAGAAGGAATAAAAAATATATTAAATAAAAATGTATCATTATTTTCAAAATATCGTATCTATTCCTTCAATCTATCCATATTACCATACATTTAAATTGTAAATAGAAAAACTCATCAGAATAGTTTGCGAGGTGGTACTCCGCTGTACCCTAAAGAGATTTTATTGTTTTAGAATAGGTTTATAAGGTAAGAAGTTACGTGTGATATTATAATTACAAAATTATAATAATATTATATATATATATATATTTATTTAAAAATTAAATCTATTAAAAAATTCATCTATGAGAGGTAGTGATGGGAAATGAATAACATTGATTCGCAAGAAGACAGCCCATCGCACTCATGATGGACAGTTTCATTTCCCGTATGATAGAAGTAGAGATGGATATAGGTTATGGAAATAAAATAATAATATCTTAGTAATGTTTAGATAATTTTTATAATATATCATAATATTTTGGAAATTTTAAATTATTTTTATTATGAAATAAAATAAAAAAGAAAGTTTATGAATTTTACCTCTTCTTTAGATAACATATTTAGGTTTATAACTAAAGCCTTATTAATAGGGATTTATAAAAAATTCAGACTCTATAATAAGTATATGGAATTAATGAATTTAATTTTTTATGTTTTTCTCAATCAAATTCGTTTTTATGTGTGAAGATAAGTTGATAGGTGGTGGACTTTTATAATTGGCAGGCATGACACACTATGAATTTTTCAAAATAAGACAGTGTACCATGGTTTTACACATGAAACAATGATAAAAAAAGTGATAATTCAAAAAACATGGAGGTTATATGGTCTAAATTATGATATTAAATTGTTTTTGGACATGTTTATTGGTTATTTTAGACCTTGTTTGTTTGTTACACCCCTAATAAACAGGTTTTAACCTTTACAACTTTAATTAATTTGTTCTTTTTTTTATTATCAATTATTGTAAAAAATAATTTTACCACATTCTATAATAATTAATTTTGTTTTTAATAATAACTAATAAATTTTTCTAAATTCCATTAATATAATTTTCAATTTTTAATTTAAAATTGAACCTGAAAATACGATGAGAAAGCAGTTTTACACTGATAAAATGTTCAGAAGCTTAAAAATATTTTATCTAAAAAATAAAAATAAATATAATTACAATGACATAAGCTAGATTTATAGATATATAATAAAATTAATCATACTTTAATACCCAAATTAAAAAAAACAAGTTTTCAAATTATTTAATATAAATGATAATTCTTAATAACACCCAATATTTTTCACTTTTTGTCAAAATAATTATCTTCCTAGAATATTCTAAAAACCTCACCCCAACACATTTTTTACGTTAGGAATATAAAATTTAATTTCATAATTTAATTTTCTTAAAGTACATGAAATTTAATTTTATTAAATTAGTGTGGAATATCCGATAATACTACATTTTATATGAATATATTTTTAAGCATAAAATTGTGTTTGTTCTTATCTAATGATTAAAATACACAAAATATGAATGATAAAAAAATTTATTGAATATATAATATTTATATTTATAGAATATTATTCATGAAATGTTATTTATTTAATTTATCGTGATAAAACATGTTTATCCCCATTTAAATTGTATTTTAGATAATAATTTCCTATATTTTCTGATAGATTTTTATTTTCATTTATAAATATTTCATAACAAATGAATTCATTTTATATATTACTCTAAACCATATATTTTTAAAATTTATTTAATCAAATTCATTCCCACCATTCTAACAACAATGTGATAACTATCATATTAAATACATATACTCTAATATTACGTCGTGTTTCATTTAAACATGTTGTTATGTATAATATTTCCTAAATTTAGTGTTGTCCATACCAAAATATAACAATATTATTTCATGTATCACCTGATAGCAATAAAATAACATGAAAAATATATATTTCATAAAATGTAGGCTTGTTACATTCTACACCCTTAAATAAATTTAGCCCTCCCAATTTAAACATGTTCCCATTAATCAAGGGTTTAACATTTGAAAACCCCATTGTGGGAAACCCACAACCTAAATATGGTTAATAAAACATCCTCTTGAAAACAGTTAATAGAGGTGTGATATCCATCTATAATTACAGATAAATGGGTCTTCATGTATGAGAACATTGGTGGGAAGTGAACACATGGATAGGTAAGTGAAAACTAGCAACCAAGAACTAATAGAGAGTGAATGTGAATATGGTTAGGAGAAATTTCATGACCATAAGGACATTGTGATATGTTAATAGAACATTCATTTATAAAAATGGAAGGTAAATTTATAAAATTTTATTTCAAGATCATCATTCCTGATGGTGAGTAATTTTCATGATAATATATACTTCATTGATTTCATGCTATCTAATAAGAAAAATATCATCCTTTGGTTCCTACTCAATCAATTTACACTTCATATCATACACTAAGAAATGAATCCTTTTATTCCTGAAGAACTAACAAATAATAAGATCTCTAAAATAATGATAATCCATTCCATCTTTATTTAGTTATTATCAACAAAAAAAATGATTATCATAGGTATCAAATATTTATAATAATCATATGTTAAAATAAGATATTAATCTCTAAAATATCTTCCAAATCTCAACATATCCAATTCTATAAATGGTTAACCTATGGACCAGTAAAATACCGAAATTTTTAAATAAGATCACCAAATTTTACAAAATCATCTTAATATTAATACCCCAAATATCATTAAGTAAATATTAACTGGAAGATGAAAAATATGTGAATACCTTGGTTATATATTCTCTTGAAGCATGGAAATAACCATAATTACTTTAGAAAATCAATTAAAAAATTAATTCTTCATCATTACTTAAAATAAAATAAATTTGTAAGCTCCATCAATGATAACGTGATCCATTGTTAAAAAATCATTAATTAGTAAAAATGTCATCAATTATATTAAATATACATTATCCATATCAATAATCACTTTATCCAATATAAATACCATTATCTATACATAAATAGCATATTATGGGTTATCTTCCCTTTCTCATGTGTTTTCCATAAAATACAACCTTTCCATTAAATCAATTTTATAGGATATCACTACCATTCAACATATTCTTTTAAATAATTAATGAAAAACTATCGAGTAATAATACATGGATGATTCATGATTATAATATCCAAAATACTAATGATAAAAATTATTCTACAATATAATTCCCTGAATCCCATTACATAAACACATATACCATTATTATCCCTTTATACACCATTAACCATACTTATTCATCTTATTCCTTAACACTTATTTCCATTTATATGTAATTCATAGTCTCGTAAACGTAATTAATATAACAATTACTCATAAAAACATACTAATTCTCTTTATTATTTTCCCCCATAGTACATTTATTTTCAAAATTCTCATTATTTTCATGTTTGAGACATTCAACTATTGATGATACCTTAGGGAGACCATTATTCTCTTTCATTGGATTGTTGAAACATTCTAATTTTCCTTAACAATTACACTCTTTTTATCCATATTATAATATTTCAAAATATTATTTGAAACTACTAATAAAACCACATGGGTGATTCATCCCACATTCTTGATACATTTGAAACTGAATCATCTTTCCTTTATGGTCTATACCACCCGAGTTCTCAGAAATATATTTTCTTCTCTTCTTTAGTGAGTTAGATAATTGTATAAACTGATATTTGATAATCATATGTCATGATAATTAATTTAGAATAATCATAATATCCTTTACATTTTCATCATCCCACTTCATTTCTCATTAGCACGTTGTTTATGAAAATCAATGTTATCCCAATACCTTCAGGTTCCCACCATTTACTAAAACATAAAAAATTGTATGAGAAACAATAATCATTGTGAGAAAAATACATATCCATTAATAATAATTTATAGGATATCAGAATTAAATAAAATTCTTTTAATTCTATATCACCTTAGGTTTAACATAGGTCATCCATGGTAATCATCAATCCAAATCACTCATGATGGTTTTTAAAGAGATTTTGAGTTTCCAAATCATACCGTTATGAGTTCCAAACCAAGTTTGTGGTAAGGCCATTATCATGCATAGGGTAATACTTGACTAAATCATGTCATTATTTTTTTAGAGTTATTACCACTAGGTACATATTTATCCGAAAAGAATCCACTTTTTTATCCATCTTTGGTTTTTTTCTAAGAAAACCATAGACCATTTTTTACCATAACATAAGATATTCTACTATACATAGGATTATTATATGGGTATTGAATAAAATTTTCTCATCATAGTTTCCAAAGGATAACTAAAATGTTCCACTGATTCCAACTGTATATACCCAAACTTCACATAAATATTATATCATTTTTTATTTTAATATTCAATAAATTTAAAAATACATTACCATAGACCATATAGGTTCAGTTTATTTGGTTTATTGATACAATATCATCTTATTTTATGAATGATATTCAATATATCTTTAAAATATCTTCCCATTTTTTCCTCTTTATAGATATACTGTAGTTAAAACGTTTCTTCATAACCTAGGGAAAGGAAAAAGGGGTGGGCTCAGATGCTCATTAAGGTTAAAAAATGGAGATTTAAATATAACATAAGAATTAGGGTATTTTAACATAATAATATAATATGAAAACCATACCATGAATATCATTAATTGTAAACATGTGATTTGACATAAATATTGATAGTTTATAAGACACGAATCATAAAATAATCAAATAACATAATCCGTATAAGGAATAAGACATGGAGTTATATAATACACATAAGCAAGGAAAATATTATGTCCATACTATCTATTAGGACATTCATAACATGTTAGGCTTGGGATAACTACTTGTATACTTGCTTCATGCTTGGGATAACCTCTTATATACCAACTTTTATGGTTGAGATAACATCTTGTGTACCCTATTTGAGGATTTGGTTAACTTCTCATTTACCTATTAAAATGATATATCATTAATAGTTAGTAAATGAATTATAGTGAGTTATAGTTCCCACCCATCACATAATAAAAGTCATACATACTTTTTGCATATAATCATAAAATATTCATCCTACTAGAACCCATGAAAAAATATGCTTCATAAAATATTTCATCATAGAATAAGCCATAAAACGAAAATAGTTTCATAAATATCATATCATCATAAACAAATTCAATTAATAGAATGAATAAATATGGAATAATTTGATCATATCCCCTGTAAATATTACTTAACATCAATGTATGTTATCATAAAAGTAAAATGAGTTTTTAATAAAAATCAATTGGGACAATTTTTAAGGAAAATATCATTTCAAACATTTCCTAATTAAAATACATTTTCAATTTGAAATTGATTATTTAAAATATAAAAATATTCTAAATAATAAGGAAAAGTTTTGTTTTAAAATATACATTAAAATTATAAGGTAATATTTAAATCATTTAGAATTTATGAAAATAGGAAATATTGTTCATGAAATATACATTGAAATAAATATTTCTTTCACATTTTTAGTAAAATCCAAATGGACTTGTTTTTTTTAAATGAAATTAATATAAATTTTAATACCTTGATTAAAAACCCCCCAAAAAGGATAAAATTTTCATTTATCAATCATAGTGGAACATTCCAAAAATGATTGAAAACATTTTTAGCAAAACATGATTTGGAATAAAATGTTTTTTTGATCATAGATTGAAATAATTATAGATTTATATAAAAAATTATTTGGGAATATTGAGTATATAAGGAGAGAAAAATGAAGGGAAAGAATTTATTCTAAATAAATATCCATATTATTATACAGTGCACTTGTTTTTTGAGATATATATCATAATATTTCATTATTGTATTCCTAAAAATAAAAAATCCCGATAAAAAATGAGATTTTGTTATAAAACCATTACAACTTTGTTAATTTTGGATCATAATACCCAAACTTTAATGACATTATATAAAACATAATGTATCTTGAGAATAAAAAAATTCATGATATTACATATAATATTCGATTTATATGTAAATTATAAAATAATATAGGTACATAACATAACATATGACTCAAAGAAGTAAAACTAAGAAAAAATACATTACTTCTTTGGTAACTATTTAACCATACACCCATGAAGGGGAAATCCTAAAATGGATTGTATAGATACAAACATTTATTAGTATCATTATAAAATAAATTCCTGGATATTATATACACTATATAAAATAAACACATGGTGGATATGGATTTTGTCTCATAGAAAACAAAATTGAGATGAAAATCATTTACTTATGTCTCGACATCCTTCAGACACATTCAGAACAAATATAATTTAAATATGGGTTTATTAAAAATATATTAAAGAAAAATAATTATAATTATCATAACATATATTATTTACTTATTAATATTTACTATCCTTTTATTAAAAATTCATTGTTAAAATCACAATTTGTGTAATAACTGCTCTAATTTTCATGTATGTTTTGATTTAATACTTTTGATGCTTGTATTGTAATATTTGTAGCATTGTATAATTAATTTTAACCCTGTTATAATATCACATAAATTCAGTATATATATCTTTAAATTTATCCAATGAATTTATAGGTGGAAAATAAAATACATCATTCATTTAGTTTTTTGGTCATACGTACGCATGAATTTCGTTTCCATTTTTAACTGATGGGAAAAAATAAAGGTAAATAATTATTCACCATTATATTATAATTATTATTTAATATATACTCACATGATGCAGCGACTCCAGATCTACAGGTTCTTCCTAAATCCTTTCGACATCGAGGGCATCTGGCAATTTCTTTCTCAACTGATGAGGTAAATATTCTTTCATCGGACCTCCAATTTCTTTTAGTTAGGAAATTTCCACACCGAAGACCTTCCATGAAGTATCTTAGAACTGCTCTTGAAGCTATAGGTTTTATGGGTTTTCAAATAGGTCTCCTGAATCCCACCCACATCATGTTTTGTTTAAATTCTAAAGAGAATTACTATCGACTGTGGGTCAAATGTTCATGGTCCTTTGGAGGTTGTTTAATGAAACTTTTAAAGTGGACACCAGATTTTAATCCCTAATTTGAACCTCTAATTGTCCCTATTTGGGTAGGATTTACGGAACAACCCTTGCACTTGTTCAAACAGGAATCCTTATTTCCTATTGTCAGACTCATTGGCAATCCTCTGAGGCTAGATACAGGTACAAAAGCTCTTTCAAGACCTTCAATAGCCAGGATATGCATTGAGATTGATGTTTCAAAATCACTGACCTCGAACATTTGTATTCAGAGTGGTGACTTAGGATTCATACAAGAGGTTGTTTATGAGAGGGTTCCAGACTATTGTATGAAGTTTTTTAGGTTGGGAAATGATTCTCTCAGCTGTGGAAATCATGAATTAGGTCCTAAAAACTTGAAATCAAAATGGATTGAAAAGGTTAAAGACATTCACACGGAGGCTGGCCCCTCTGGTTTCTCTAATCAAGAAAATGTTAGTGTGGACCAGACCATACAAGCATCTGGGAATCAGTTATCAGATTTTTTCAACACAGTCATTTCTGAGATTGATAACACCACTGCTCGTAAGGATGAATTTCAACATCATGAGAATTATGAAATTTTTTAAAAAGATTATAACCTTCCAATCAGTAAATTTGAAGTTAAAAGAGATGATTCACTTGAGGATAGGGGCACTAATGAGGAGGTTACAGAAGATATTGATGCATCAATGGTGGTCTGAAAAGGAAAAAAAATTATTGTTGACTCTGATGGTTTTATCATTCCACATCCCAAGAAAACCCTAAAATATCGGGGAAATGCCAATAGTGAGAGGACTATTATCACAAGATCTCTAGCTGCCAAAACTATTGAGATTGAGGTCCCTCCACAATCTGCACCTATTGAAAAATTACCTGACCCATCACAATCCTCTGAATGTTCTGATTCATAATCATCCTCAAGTGAGGATAATAATGATCCTGCACTTAGGGATGCCTATCAGCTTGAGGAGTCTTTGAAATTCCCAGAGGAGCTTGACTCCTGGATTGTGGAACGTGATGCAACTTCCTTTATAAGTTACCAAAATGGTGAAATGACTGCTGAGGCTTATCTTGATATTAGAAAAATAATTCTTATCAAAGTGGCCGAGGAATTTTAGAAAAATCCAAATTTTGAATTTACGAACATAACTTGGTAGTGATTCATGATGATGGATTTCTTATCTGCTACAGAGATTACTTCTTGGATCTGAATCTGATCTGTTCATTGGGTTTTCAAATGGTCTTTTCTTTGAAAGAGCTTCTATGTCCTTTTTCAAATCTTCTCGGCTTCCTTTCTGATTCTTTCATTATCTGCTCAGCTTGGATTGGATTTATTCTTGTGGCTGTTTGAAATCTACTTGCTAGAATCTTTAGGATACATCTCGATTGCTTTGACTTTGATTGATGATAGATGTTTGAATTCGGGTTTCTGCTTTCAACCAGTCTATCTGTTAAATTTGAGGATTTTTCAGTCTGCTTCATTGATTTAGAAGCTTAAATCAGGATGGCTTTTTTGCTTGATGTGAAGATTTTGGATGGATGGATCACTGCTTCTGTTGGTTTCTGTTTTATTTGAATGATAGAATCTTCATCATTTTTCCTGCACTCTTGATTTGAATTTTTGGGTTCCCTCTGGACTCTGGAAAAATTTTTATTTAGAGAGCAGCATGATATTTCTTTGATGGATAATCCCTCATGTTACTTGGTTGTTTGTGTTGCTGAAGATTTTGAGGTATTCATTCTGGCCGGTTCTTTCTATTTATGCTCTTGATGTGAAAATCACGGAGGGCTGTATCTGGAATTCTTCTTCACTCTTATAGAGGTTGGATGACACTGCTCCTTGAAGGAATTCACCTCGATAGATATGATTCTTTGTTTTTGTTTATTTTTCATGATTTCCATTATTCTATCTTTAAATCCCCGCTGGTGAAAACACATTACACCTCGTGCTTGTACTGCAACTTTTTGATTAAAATAAATTCCCTTGATAACATGAACCAAGAAACTGGTTCATGTCATCACTTAAAAAAATAGAGACAAGTGACATTATCATACCCCCCACAGAATGGAATGTAAGAGGGTATATACAAAATATTAAATCAATAGTTGTAATTATATAATATTTTATTGTATTTTATTATATATATACATATATATATTATTTATATCTTTTTTAACATCCATGTTAAATGATAATGGAATAACACATCACATCTTTTTATGAGGTGTTATTCTTACATACACACGAGTGAAGTTATAGTTTTCAAACATGTTGTAATGTATGAAGGTAAGTGTGATATTATAATTAAATAAATATGAAAATACCATAAAAATATTATATAAAAACCCATAATTATATACATCTTTCATATGAGGTTATGGACAATGGTTAACATTGATTTGTGAGGTGGTATTCTCCCATACACATGATCTATGGTTTTGTTTCCCATTTGACAGAATTTGAGATGGATTTATATTATTATATTAAAAAATCACATATAATTATATAGGAAATAATTATGTTTCTATATGAGAATATTTTAATAATATTAAATGTGTTGGAAGAAGAAATAAAACAAAAAATTAGGTTTTAAATTTTACCTCTTCTTTGGAGAGAATCATTGCGCTTACAAATAATAACCTATTATGACAGATCAATAACCAAATTAATAACTCTAGGATGAGATAATTTAATTAAGGAAATTATTTTTAGAGTTATTTTCTGATCCTATTGGTTTTAGTTGTGTGAATAAGAGAGGAGAGGGGTGACCTTTTATAAGTGGTGGAAAGGACACAAAAGGAATGTTTCAAAAGAGTAAAGCGTACCCTCATTTTCCATAAGAAACAAGAATAAAAAATTTTCATTCACAATCTTTTATGTTATAATGTCTAAATATGTAAATAAAATGGGTATTTAAAATTTTTCAAGGCACAATACGCATTCTCATTTTTCACCCTAAGTAAACCCGTTTTAACCTTAATAGTTGTAATTAATTTAACTATATTTAATATTCATTATGGTAAAAAATTAAGTTTACCCTATTTTATAATGTATTCTATTCTATTTAAAAATATTTAATACATTTTTAGAAATTACATTCACATAATTGGGAAAAAGTTATTTAAAATTCAACCTAGAGATACGATGAGAAAGTGGTTTCTCAAAAAAAGTATGATTAAATTTTTTTAGAGAATGTATATCAAAATTCAATATAAAATTGATTAAAATAAAATAAATTTGTACAATATTCATGTAATATAATTAATTTTACCTTTAAAACCATCTGAAAACATTTATATATTTTCAAATTCTTTAATAGAAATGAAAATTCCTAATAAAACCAGTACTTTTCTCTACTTAACAAAAATTTATCTTCTCAGCAAAATCTGGAAACATCACATTAATATAAATTTGACATGATGAAATAAAAAATAAATTTAATTTCATAAAATAAATTTTATTAATGCTTAAAAAATTATTTTTCAAAATATATGTTCAATATACGTCGAAACATTATTTTAGAAAAAATATTATTTTATGCCTAAAATTGGATTAATTATAATCTCATGATTATGAAAAAAATAAGATTAATATCAAATTTCTTAATTAAATATTTAATATTTAAAATTCATTCAAATAATTCACCAAAATTGAATTATTTAATTTATTTACATAAAACACATTTGGATGGATAAAAAATGATTTTATAGAAATTGATTTCCTTTAGTTTCAAATTGACTTTTATTTTCATTTATAATTAATTGGTAACCAAAAAATGATTTTTATATATAAAATTAAACCAAATATATTCATAACATTGTTAAATCTATACATATCCACTATTCCAATGGCTATTTTATAACTACAATTTTAAATAATATATATTTAATAGTATATCATGTTCTAATTAAACATAATTTTTCTTAGAATTCAAGCTAAAATAAGTATTCCATGTAACAAAAACTAAACCAGGGTTTTGTGGAATTCAAGATTTAAAAAAATTAATTTAATTTATAAAAAATATTTCATTAAATCTCAAGGTGTTATAATGATAGTATTATAATGTGAGACATCATGAGGTTATATATTCCTATAGTAATTATGATAACTCAACTATAATGGATGTCACCCATGTTGACTCTTTTGGTTTTAGTAATTGATATATCCCAAATAAAACATGTTAATAATGTATTCCATATACCATTTAGAATCTAACCAAATGAACAACACAATTTAATAGGAGATGGAGTGAGATATATATTGATTATACCAAAAAAAATCTCTCATGGAACAATATTAATAGTTGAAATACAGTCGATGTCCCACACACACCAAACAAGAGAAATATGGAGTCTCTTGTTGGATCAGGTGACCAATGTCATTAGAGTCATAAGTTTAAAGGAAAATAATAATATAAAAAAATATCATAGTTAAATAAAAAAAGTTTGGGTGTTTTCTACTCAATGTCCTAATCTAAGGACCGATGATAATGATAGTCACCAAAAACCTTACCAATAAGAAATATCATATGAAAATACTACTAATATACATGAGTGTGTTTTAAATCATGATTTTCTTATGTCTTAGGTCATTTATGTTTTCACCAACTGCAGGACATTTAGTTATAAATAATAACATTTTTTTGATTAATATATAATTTATTTTCAGGTTCTATGGTGTGTTATTCATTAAGGACGTAGATCTACCTCCCCAAGTAGAAATCTATGTCAAATTTTGAGTGGGTTATATCACATTATAAATCAAATATAATAACTTTTCATATGGGTAAATTGCATTCCACATTCCAAATAATACCATGATGATTTTACAGTGTATGTCTTATTATAAATTCCATATATTATGAGGCCAATTATGTGGAAACAATTTTTCTTATGGGGTTGAATATAAAATATAAAAATTTATATTATATTTAAAAAAGATAACGTATTCGATAACTTGACTTTTAAAGAATACCTAATATAAAAAATTGAAAATGTAACCTGCTATATTTTTTAAGGAATCATAGAATTATAGTGTATTCAATAAGGAACACTGAGTTTAAATGAAACACGATATAATATTAAAATATTATTATTTAAATGTGACCAATATTTCCTTGCCATAAAATTGGTAGTTATGAATTTTATTAAGTAATTTATGACATATATATAATTTTCATACTCAATATAAATTTATTTAAAATTTTTTAATAATTATTTTTTCATCTATAATATAAATATTTTATTATAAACAAAATAAGTTTCCTTCAATGGTGCTTTTTATCATTTTTTGTGAGAAATTATTATTTTTAATTTTTTAAAATTTTAGAAATTTTTTTACTAAATTATCATAATTTTCTAAATAAACATATCAATATTAATGATGGGTGACATTTTGAGATTTTACGTAAAATATTTAATTTTTAGTGAATAGTGAAAAAATATAGTTTTTTATAAAACTGATATTTTTATAATAAATTATTTAATCTTATTGTCCAATTATAATTTTAAATTGAATTTAAATTTACATAATTATTATTTATATTTTAATAATCTAATTTTTAAAATAAAATCACCTTTATTCTAGATTTTAGTATAATTTTATTTGTAGTCTCAATAATAAATTTTACTGAAAACTATTTTATGGTGCATAATGTGTATACATTTTAACTCTTTCAAATAACCCATAATTAGGAATTATTTAAATTAAATTTATATATAATTTATATATATATATATATATATAATAATTCATATTAATTTAATCTTAATTACATTCCATATAGTTTGTATAAGATCATTTTATACTTGAATATCATTTCTTGATGAAAAATTTGTTTGATATGTCTATAGGATTGAATTTAAATTAAAATACAAAATTATATGAATTTAAATTAATAAAATGGATTAAAAATTTTAATCAAAAAAAATTATGTTATATAAAATATTCAACTTATCTAATTGTCAGAATTAAATGTAAAAAAAGTTAAAAAATAGTTACCATAGTAAAAAAATTGAAATGGGTAAAAATGAGCGACCTTAGATTTAAAGAGTGTAGAATATTGAAAAAAAAATTATTTTTAACGATAGTGGTATTTATTGGACTTATCTATCCTCAATTCCTTAATAGTTGAACTCTTGGGAACTTTCCTTAACAGTCACTTCCCATTATTAAATGGTTTTGGGTATTTACAAAAATGTCACTCCACATCAATTATAAAAGGGAACCCCTCCCCACTCATATTCCTTGATATCATTCCATTTAATCTCATTAAAATCCTATAAAACACTCTAAAACATCCATATAAACATTCTAGATCATTTGGTCTTCCCAAAAGAACAACCTTGGGGTCCTTAAAACGAGATTCAAAGGAGGTTCTTCTTAACTAAAGTAATCATATTCACCGAGCTCTATATTTTTTAACACTAATTTTTCCACCATAAATTATTTCATAAAAATTAAAATATAATAGGACTATTATATAATATATAATTCTATTTTTTTTAATTAATGGAATAATATTTATCCATCTTCTCATCAATCAAATGGGAAATAAAATCATCGGTCATGTGACAAGTAGAATATTGTCTCACGAACTGAGATAAATAATTTTCCATCATATTCACTCATGATTGATCATTATTATGGAAATAATGTTTATATATTATATTAATAAAATATTAATTGTTATTTAAAATTATCATATCACATACCTTTTAAACATACCATCAATTGAAGAATGATAACATCGACCATGTGTACAATAAACTAATGCTTCACGAAACAATGTGATACGTTTTTTATTACCTTGTCACATGGATGGTATATGTAAGATTATTTAAATATAGAACATGATATTTATGATATAATAATAATTTTATAAAGATACAACAACCTTTAAATTCGTTTTTCATGGTCATTGAAAATAGAAATATTACTCATAGGTAGGTATGATCTTCCGTCTCCATGATTGTAAAGAAGTTCTTTTTTCAAAAACTTACGTCATAAATGGTTATTAAAATATAATTCAGGTATGAAAATTATAATTCTTTCTTGATTGAATTTTTATATTTTATGTAAGAATTATAAATTTTAACATAAACAATACAGCAATACCATTTTGATTTTATGAACCAAACATCCTCAAAACACCCGTCAAAAACACATATAAAATTATGTAATTAAATTTTTTATTCATATAAATTATGTAAATTGATTAATTATATTTTATTAAAATTGTAAAAATTTATTATCAAAAAAATTGTTTATATATTTTTATTATTTAGGAGAAAAAATAAAACATGACAAGTCTATACTTGAGGCATGGTTATCATCTCAAAAATTCCTTTTTTGAGAAACATGTTATTTTATGCACCAAATATCTTTAAGATGGTGTATATAAAAACCTTAACATGTTATATTTTGATTTATTAATACCTAATTATAATTTAAGTTACAATTCATCTACATCATCCATGGGACGTTATGATTAACATGTTACTAAAAGAGCAAGGGTTTATTTTTCAATCTCATTTTAATCAGGATTGTTTATACTGGAATTTAAATTATAAAAAAAATTATATTTGTAAAATAAAACAATTTTATTTTCGAATCATATGTTTATTCATGAATTTTTCAAGAAATAGTTCCATTTTCCCCTCATTTTCAATTAAAATTATTTATTAAATATTTATAAGAGACACTATCATTATTTCTCTACTCGGTCGAAAATCATTTTTCTTTCAAATCCAAGTTTTCTAAAAAAATTATGAATAATGTTAACATTACCCAAAATATTTATTAAATATATTTTTACCCATATTTTAATTTTTGGAATTTTTTTAAAAGAATGTTCTTATTGTCTCATGAATGAGGCACTTTTTACGATTTTACAATAGTACCAAAGAATTTCTTTGAACTTGTATAACAAGTATAAAATTACCTACTTCCATGAAATTTAAATTACTTGAATCTTAATTTATAATAATCCTTGATTTTTTTTCATTAAAATAATATTTATTATATTTTAGATATTTTTTAATATTTATTTTCAACATGGAAGGGTTAATTTTATCAAGAATATTCCATGTAATCTTTTAATGGAATTTTCATTAATGAAGACGACATTTGATTTTGGGGATTACATATAAATTAGATATATATGTCTCTCAATTATATACCTAGCTTAATATCTATTCCCTTTATTGTGTTATTCACTACTTATGTTCACTTCTCAAATGATTTCTTTAAGAAACCTCTTTTGATTATTATATGAGGAAAGATCGTGAAACCCATTTTCTTTCTATGGGAAATTCTTATGTTTAATCATTATGATTGATTTAATTATAGCGAACACATGTTAGTGTATATGATATTAATGTGATGGATAGGACCAAAATTAAATATCCCTTCAATACATTTGGTGATGATTTATTCTCATGAGACATCATGTAAGAGATTATGGTGTAAATGTAATCAATTCTGGGGCTCTTTTCACCATGTGACTTTATCTCGATGGTTAGTCTTGATTTATATTTGTGTCATTATTTATGGTTATGAATAATTTTTTATAATTATATGATCTTATTATACTATGTACATTATATTACTCTCCCATGTGAATACTCTTGAGCCCTGAATTTTTAGGAAATCTTTTTATACAATCAACTCACACTATAAGTTACATTATTATGGTTATTAACATACTAGTACTCTTAGACCACCCATTTTTTCAATGTGTTAACCATTTTATCCAATTTAATTATATGAGATTAAAATAATATATGAGAGAATTATAGAGATTAAAATAACAATGTGTAATTTTAGTCTCATGTTGATTTATTATGAACATAGTCATCCCTGGAAACATGGCCTCATGATATTTGGGGATATAATTAATAGTTTTATATTAAAAATCATGTAATAACATATATAACTATACTAGGTTTCTATTCCAATCATATTTTAATAATAATATAAATTTAAATAATTTTGAAATCAATTAAAATTAACAACATTTAGAAGATAAATATATAATATCTATTAATATATAAAAATTTGTTTTCAATAAAAGTAATTTTCATTATATTCTTCATTGAATATTAAAAAATTAATTCTAACAATTTATAATTGAAATTAAAAAGAATAAAATTAATTTCTTAGTACATCAAACAAAAATTGACGATTTTGAATTTTTTATAATTTTTTGAAATGGTTGGATTTTATTTGAAAAATAATGTTTTCAAAAAACATGTAATACGTTGAATTTTTACATTATATAAAAAGTAAATATAAATTTATAAAATACATTAATTAGTAAAATAATAATTTTAGGAATATAATTATTAAATTTAAAATATTATTTGAACTTATAAAACCTATGGAAATTATTTTTATAATGAATTAATGTGTTACATTAATATAAAACTTATTCCCATCTTTTCATTGAATAACGAATTTTCAAAGGAGATTCAATTTTAGATTACCTTGTAAACCTCATATTATTTATTTATGTTATTATAATGAAATTTAACTCATTATAATCAGTATTAAATATAATTTTTTGTTATATATAAATTTAATTCAGAAAAAAATTATTTCTCAAAGAATCGTTTAACACGATTAAGTGTATTTGTTTTAAAAATAGCATTTAAACCAATTTAAAAAAAATTGATTATTTTTTTAAAATTTTAATATTATACTTTTAAAATGATGAAATATTCCAATCTTAATCATTTCATTAAAATTAATTAATAAGGGTTAAAAATTAATTGCTAAAGTAAAAATTAGTTTGGGTATAGGGAGAAAAGTAAAAACCATAAAATAATAAAATATAACTTAAAAATAAGTTTTAGATTTTATTTTTGAACTAAAATTAATTTTTATCAGATTTTTTGTTTAATTGTTTCATTTTGCACATGAATATTGACCGTAAATTTCGTAAAATACAAGTGTTACTTCAAAAACTGCCATTTCCTTAACGTGTAAAAGGGTAAATTATTCACTAGTTTAAGACATAGATATCATTCCAATTTCTATTTAAAAATATTGCATTTATATCCTCCTATAACCATATCCATATTTTATAATCTTATAGTCACCATTATTTAGCATATTTAATTTCATTCCAATGAATGTTCCAAATAAAATTTATGCCATTCACATGAGTATTATCAACTACTAAATCATCCTTTCTAATATTATTCATTAAAATTAACAAAAATAACAATCATATATAGATATTATTATCGTTTATATTCTATGATTTTAGTATATTGATGGAATTTTTATTTGTTATTTGTATAACCCATCCATTAATAAAAATAGAATGGTCATTCATGTGTTGTATGAACTAACGCTTTCATGATGTAGCATGTTTATTTTTATTTCACCGACTACAAATGAAGGATCCAGGGATTTAATTAAATGTTAAAATATGATTTTTATTATATTTTTATGTTTTTTATATTACCAATTATTTATCAATTTAATTATATATTTAACAAATAATCATCATTAATTTAATTATCATAAATAATTTTACTAATATGATAACTGCTTACTAAAATTTTGTAATATTTTCACGTCTATTACTTATTTTACTAAATATTTATAATTATAATAAATTAAAATAACAAAAAATTAAAATTCCATCATTATTCTTGTATATTTATAACACAACTAACCCATCTCATAATGATCCACTAATCAGGATAGGTTCATATTGGGTCGACTTAACCACCTACTCCACAATTCTATACATTTTTGACATGGATGACTATGAGATCATAATATATTATATTATATGACATTAATGAGTATATAATTATTTTTTGGGTTATAAATATTTTTATCAATATCAAATTCATTAATTAAGAAAACAAACATTGATCATCATGAATAATCGAAACGTTCTAGTTATCGATTTTATCTCCACAGGTAAAAAAGTAAAATAGCTATGAAACGAATTTGAAACATAATAATTAATTATAAATCATTATTATTATTATTAATTGTCTTAAAATGATTAACATTGAAATAATAATGAACACAAACACAACTATTTTCATAGTTTTTCAAATGACCAAAAATATAAAACCAAATCTTTAAAATCATAATAATTTATATTTAAAATGACTATTCCTAGTATGAAACCACCAATGATATGTTCATTACAATTAGTTAATATATGTAGAAGTAGGAAGGGAAATCAGTAACTAGGAAGAGCTCAAGTGACTAACCATTTATTATATTTGTGCTCTTTAAAAATTCAATTTCATTTAGGTGCAACTATCTCAAGATTCGCCCTTAGCCTTACAATCCCCCATATAAGAGTAAACACAACAGATATCTCATAAGATCATCTAGATAAAATGTTAATATTGAATTCATGATAGTTTTTTGCCTTAGAAGATGCATCATAAGTTTTTTCATTTAATTTTACAAGTTCTATGAATTTTATTATTGTCTGGAATTATGGCCTAAGCCCTTTGACCCCCCGTACCAATGTAACCATCAACTAGTGACAATACCATTTCACATTTAAGAATATCATCATTTCAGCATTTGTTCATTTGTTTAGTTTCCAATAGTGGCTCTCCTAGGTATCCTATATTGGACAAAGAATTCGCTAAGAATTTATAAAGATGACTTAGTATTCCCAACCACAAAAATGGTGTCTTTATCACAACCCATAAGTAAATACCACTTGAGTCCGTCCATTTCTTTTTAAACGAGACAATGATTCTCCCAATGTAAGAGAGGTGTAATTATTCACATGATCCCGACTTTGTCTTTCAACCAAGACTGTGGCTCTCCCACGGAGAATTACCTCTTTTAATCATTAAACATTTCATTTCAAAAGAGACACATATGAATTAAACAATAACATGACTTTAAATATAAAAAATAACATAGGAAATTTAAATAGTATAAAACACTTGAAAATTAAACTATTTCATGGTTTTAATCATAAAAACTCATGTGGGTATTTTATATAACAATATATGATTCTAATCAACCACATAAATGAAAAACATTCACACTCCTTAAACGCACTCTTTCCAAATGTCTAACCATGGGAAATGCACCAATTAAGTGTCCCTAAATCATCCAATCATCAATCAAATGATTCGATTTCTTATAATCATATACCTAAATGTCTTCAGTTATCATCAGGATTCAATTCAAGATAAAAACAATACAAAAAATGGTATCATACCAATTTGGGACAAATAATCCACTTGACTTTTAACTAAAGGCACAAGACCACCTACCTCAATGTCGTATAACAGATATAATCCGACATCAGACCTTGAATTGGATTACAATGACATAAATAAAATTAAATAGGTAAATAATTCAACGATGAATAACATTATCAATAATAGAAATCATAAGGAATTTCACAAGGAGAAGAAAGATCTTACGAAGAGGAATCCAATGATACTGACGGAACTTGAATCGGGTTACGAACTATGAAATGGGTGAAGAATTAACTCTTGCAACTCTGTGTTCTTCATTCGGTGGTTGTTCTATCTAGGAGAAGAGAAAAAGAGGCTACTCCATTTCTATGAAAAAATTTAGTAGTAAACAGCATGTAAATCCATATAAACAGTGTGTATAACATTTTACTATTCATTAATTTCACTGACCAACAGTATGCATCTTCCGCCGACCTGCCGACATGATTACCTGACATGTACTAGGATGTACAATGCGTGTAGTGGATTTTTCGTCTCTACCTGGACAACCAAATCGCACACCATGCATCCCCATAGTACATGGCCAAACCCACATGGCGTGTATATAAGTTTACACAGTGTTTGTTACTAAAAATTACCATTTTTTAGTTTTTCATTGTTTTATCCAAAACAACAAAAAGGAAATCAAAACAAAGAAAACCATATGTCATATGATGAACTGGGTTCTTACAAACTTCCCCCTTAAATCAATTCGTCCCCGAATTTTCCTTACAAGGGTAGATATGGAATATCTTAGAATAACATTTTCCACTGAGCACGTACGTCGGGCTCATTCTCCCATTTCTCATCTCGTACTTGATCATGCTTCCATAGCACCCGTACAAGAGAAAATGGCCATCCTCGAAGAACCCCTGTACTCTTATCAACTATAAGAATTAGATGATCCTCAAAGGATACATCAACCTGCAGCTCAACCACCTCAGGAAGAAAAATGTGATATGGGTCTGAGTGATTGTAAAGCAGCTGAGATACCTGGAAGATGTTGTTCGTGGCTTGGTACCCTTGAGGAAACTATAACCGATATGAATCTGACCCTACTCATTATAGAATCTCAAACGGTCAGACATATCACGGTGAAATCTTACCTTTTCTCCTGATCCTCTTGTGACCCAATCTTTCCATGAAAACTAGGAAAATAAGATCCCCAACCATGATCTCCAAAGGGCATATATGGTGATCGATATAAGATTTCTTACGAGATTGCACAGTGGCCATCTATCTCAGAAGAAAGTGAACATGTTTAGTATTCTCCTCGATAAGACGAGGTCCCAACATAGTTTCCCCTCCTGCCTCCAGCCAGCACATGGGTGATTGGCATGGTCTACCGAAAAATGTCTCATATGGCGCCATATGAATTGTAGACTAGAATCTATTATTATAGGAGCACTCAACAATGGATAAAGGATTCTCATAAGATCCCCCAAATTCTAAGACACATGCATGTAAGATATCCTCAAGCACTAGTATCATACGCTCTAATTGGCCATCGGTCTATGTGTGGTATGTTGTGCACAAAAGCACCTATGTAAGCAGCGCCCTCTAAAAAACATTTCCAGAAACGAGATGTTAAGTGGGTGTCCCTATATGAAACAATAGAATGGGGGACCCAATGAAGTCTTAACACCTCTCAAATATACATCATTCTGTGCTAATCAAAACCAAATGTATCCTTGATCGTCAAAAACTGAGCAACCTTTGTAACCATTCAAATATAACCCACACCGCATTGCTACCTCTAGGCGACCACGGTAACCCCATCATGAAATTCATCGTGACAACACCGCATTTCCACTCCAGAATGGATAACTACTAAAAAAGTATAGTAGTCCACTGATTTTTCGGCTTCACATACTAATAGGTGCACTACCACATAATAGGGTAAGGGAAGTGCCTCTATTTATCACTGCTAAACATAAAGCGCTGATAAAGGGATATGCCTTTATCAACGCTATCTAAAATCACTGATAAAGGTATCTCTTTATCAGTGCTAAAAAGTGCTGATAAATGAATGTTTTATCAGCACTTTTATTTTAGCACTGATAAAACATACCTTTATCAGCGCTTTTAATGAGCATTGATAAAGGTTCTGTCGGTTTTTACTTAATAACCCTAACAGGCCATCCTCACTTGCACGCGGTCAAGCTCTCACGGAAGCTGAACTCGGCCCCTCGTCGCCATGACCTCATCCTTATCCTCTTCATCCTCCTCATCCTCTTCATCCTCCTCCTTCCTCCTCCTCGTCCTTATCCTTCTTCGCGGCCACCGCTGCCTCATCCCCAACCCCCGCTACAGTGACCACCACTGCATCTTCCACCTCCACCCCCGCTGCCACGACCACCGCCGCCTCTGCCACTGCCGCCACCTCTGCCTCTGCCACCGCTACCGCCATGTCGCTGTCGTCGCCTCTGGCTCTGCCTCCGTCGCCACCGATACCATTGTTGATATTCATTTTCAGGTAAATTTTTTTCTACCACTTGAATTGAACGTGTGAAATCTAGATTTAAGGTGTTATTACAGGAGTCAATGGATTATTGATATTATTGAGTTTTTTTTAATCCTTGTACCTAAATAAACACCTATTGAATCTTGTTTCGTAGGTTAAATGTTCTTGAACTCTTTTATGGACACCCCTTGAGTGTGCCAAGTAAAATTATCCCATTAATGTCAAATTATTAACTGCCCTGAACACCTATTTAGCTTATTTCAAAGCTTTTAAATGAGGTTTCCCTTGATAAACGGGTATATAAATGGAACTGAAGACATATTATAGGTGTTTGGCCTATATTTCTAATGTAATTTACCATGTAAGAAATTTCCATGTCGATTATGGCCCATTTTGAATACCCTTTGAGCCTTATTAGTGAATTTTCCTTTCATGGTAAAATTGTATGTGTAATAATAATGACGAATTAATTTTACATGATGGATTTATTTTAATTTAATTAATTAGTTAAATGAATGGAAATTATCTATAATGGGTTGAAAGGGAACACCATCCATTGTGTGTTATATAGAATGATAATTGTGTATTTCATTTCGTTGAATGAAAATGTACATGGATAATGGTACATGTGAGATGTTTTTCTTCATGTTTTGTAATATAAATATGAATGTGAATAATGCCTTACTTATACAAATGTTCCTAATTAAATTGATGGATGGGAGGTAATTCCCCATTCTAGTAAAAATTAAAATACACCGTTATAGAGGATAACATAAGATGGTAAGGTAATTGTTGAGAATCTAGGAAAATCACACTCCCTTACATCGGGTGTTGAGTATAACATATCGCACCCCAAATACTAATATGATGTTGGGATTTTTTCACCACACCAATTTCTTAGAGTTATTACATTGTGGCTTACTCCCCATCCTGAGTTCCATCAAGTTCACATTGTTCTATGCTTAGTCACTATTATGGTTGGATTTCTTTTCTCGAGGTATGTGATCCTTATGATTCCTATTTTGATTTGCTTGAAAATATGGTTTGGATAAACATTAGTGGTCATATAGTTATTTCTATCAATAAATTAAAATGTATTTTTATGCATTGTCTTTTGGTGTTTGTGGGATGTGGTAAATAGTGTACTCGGTTTTAGATTATTTTATTCTTGTGGGTTTCCCCTATTTAATGTTTTCTTTTCAGTTGCAAATCTCCTCTCCTGTGCACCTCTCCTCTTCCACGTACGCACCTCTACCATGTGGTTAACAACACCTTCACGGTGAGTTTTCTCATGTTACTCATTGGTTTCCTCTTGTTCGGATGTTATTACTATTTGATATTGATGGTTATAATGTAAAATGTACGGGCTAAACTCCACGCTGAAAATCATGGCTGTTGGTGGTCCTTTTTGTGCACTAAATGAATTGACTATTGGTTGGTTCTTATTGAATATTGGAATATATAAATTAGTAATAGCGATATACTTGACTTATGAATGAACACCCCAGGATGATAAAACTTCTGTGATAACCCTTGAATTAAAAAACAATATTAAATAAGGGATTCTTTGTAAAATATAAAATTTTGATTGTTTGGTTTGTATGGTGTTGCGATTGAGGTGTCATGCTTATAAAAGATTTGACCACCTATAGTGGTTTTCTAGGGGCATGTAGAAATATATCCTTTATAAGGGGAAATGAATGGAACCAGAGATTGGGAAGGACTTAAACACTCCTCTGATAATAGGTAGCTGGAGTCCCATTGGATGTTTTGGTCCGGGGAGGGGATGTTGTACCACCAAGTAGGAATGATAGTATAAGGAAGAGTATATAACATAGGGAGTCTTGCTCTAGCCTAGGGTTTAGGGGCTGGTCATATGCATGTTTTTTAGTCTACTATGGCTATTGTGGATTCTTGATCATCTACCGTCAACGGTACAATTCCTATATCATCTACCCTTTATTTTATTTTTTATAAAATAGAATCACATTCCTTTTTTTCACTCTTTTTGTAAATGTTTTCATCATTGAGGTGTAAAGATTGGATAGTGTTATCACTATAGACACACTATTGGTATTATAGTCCAAGAATATAACATGTTTCAAGGAATGATCTCTAGATATTGGTGGTTATCATTTATTTTGTGACCCACCCATGATTTATATGATAATATTTTATTTTAGTTTTGTTATGGAATAGTTTGTTTTATAACAATCCAAAATCATTTGTTCCTAGATGAGAGTTACCTTTTTATCTCCAAAATAGAAATATTTATTTTCACTTGTATGAGAGGAATCTTCTAGCTGGTCATGTAGAACCAATTCAATCTATATTGTATTTTCTCATGGCTCAAATAGTCAGGCATATTGTATGTGTTTCTAGAATGATGTAGGATTATTTTTCCCCAGTGGTAGTACATTTTTATGATTTTCCACTAATCAGGTATAAAATTTTCTTATTAATAAAGAGATAAACTTTATAATCTAGTTATTTTTGGGAGAAAATTCAGTTTCTATCAGAATTTCTAAAATAACACCAAAAGAGCATCAGTTGTCTGAATTACAATTTGATGATATAGAATATAATGGTTTCATATGGAATGGTACTTTACCATGGGGTTTTATAGTTCTCTAAATAGACGTTTGATTGGAATTTATTCTTTTGTTGGACTATTTGATATTTAACATGATGAGAGTCTTGAATCTGTATCCTCATCCATGCATTGATAGTCACATGGATCATCTATGAGGTTCTATGATCTTCTCTAAGATAGATTTGACATTAGGATACCATTAGGTTAATTGGACATCGATGGACCTACAATGGACTGCATTTAGAAGTAGTTATGGCCTATATGAATTTTTAGCGATAATATTTGGTTTAACTAATGCATTGGTTGTGTTAAAAGACATGATGAATAGGATATTTCATCATTTTCTTCATCAATTGTTAGTAGTTTTTGTCAATTAAATATTAGTGTACTCTCAACCCATAGTTGATCTTGACCAACATCTTATCATCACCTTGAGTACATTGAGATAACATCATATTTATTACTATTTTCTCATATTTCTCATTGGTTTCCTCTTCTTCACAGGTTATTACTGTTTGATATTTATGGTTATAATGTGAAATGTACGGGTTGAACGCCCCGCAGAAAATCGTTGTCATTGGTGGTCCTTGTTTGCGCACTCAATGAATTGAATGTTTGTTGGTTCTTGTTGATCATTGGAATATATAAATTGGTATTTTACATATACTTGACTTATGAATAAACACCCCAGGATGATAAAACATCTGTGATAACCCCTTAATTAACAACCAAAATTGAATAAGGGATGCTTTGTAAAATCTAAAATTTTGATTGTTTGGTTTTTATGGTGTTGCGATTGTGATCACGATTGTGTTTTTGTATGGTGTTGTGGTTGTTGGAATAATCTTCTGACTCAAACTTTGAATAAGATTCATTTTAAATGTTACATGTCATGTGAACCTAGGTTACACACAATGTATCTCCAAGACATATACTTCAGCATGAAACCATGTACATGCCATGAAATAATGGTAGAAGTATATGACATGTGTTTTACTTCACTCACACCATGTATATATACCATAGATACTTGATGTGTATATACTATACACCCCAATTGGTCATGTAAGAACTACACACCATGTATTCCACAAAAATGTGATGCATAGCTGGTGACATAACCCAATATGTATCTAATGTACATACCATTAGCTCAAGTTGTTCTAAATGTCATGTATTTTCAAAGGCATCATTCATTATTTGTAAGACTAACTTGGAATAAATTTTTTATATGTCAGATTAAATCTGGTATCTTATACATACATGATGTTCACCCTACTAGAAAAACCATGTATATGGATTTCACATGTGTTTAAAGGCATTTGTACCGGTATTTGTTTTTATAAAACCCAAAAAATGCTACCTGATTAATTAAAACATAATATTAGGCATGTTCTGTAGATCGAACCCATCAAAAAGATAAATATTAATAAAGAATGGATGAATGCCAATCAGTTGACAAAAGATTATGAAGATGGCGTGAAAGAGTTTATCAAGTTTGTAGAAGATCATGCATGTGACCCTTCTCAAATCCTTTGTTCGTGTTTACACTGTTGTTATTCAAGACAAATTAGTCCAAAGGAGTTGGAAGAACACTTTATCTGTCACGGAATAGATCGAGGTTATACATGTTGCAATAAACATGGGGAAAAACTATTGTAGGTAGTGACTCAGAGAACAGGACATTTTATAGATCATCTGATATGATTAAAACTGTGAAAAGTGAAGATGATCATATAAAGGGTGTGATTACAGATGTGAATGATGATGAAGATCGTATTGAGGAAATGACACGGACAGTTGAAGATGAACTTCGTGATTGCCCAGAATTGTTTGAGAAGTTAAAGAGTTGTGCAAAAACGCCATTGTTTGCTGGTTGCACTAAATATACAGCATTGTCATCCATATTGAAGCTGTATAATTTGAAAGCAGGCAACAGGTGGAGTGACTCCCGTTTTACAAAACTACTTTCTCTCCTGAATGACATTCTCCCAGAAGATAATGAAATCTCAATACGAACATACGATGCCAAACGAATGCTACGATCGATGGGTATGATCTTTGAAAGAATACATTCTTGCCCTAATGACTGTATATTTTTTTGCAAGGACCACGAATCAATTAAAGAATTCCCAAAATGTGGTTCCTCATGATACAAGAAATATGATTCTACTCCTACGATAGTTTTATGGTACTTTCCAATCATTCCTAGGTTTATATGCCTATATGGAAGTGAGGAGACTGTAGAAAAATTGACATGGCATGCAGATACAAGAATTAAAGATGGGAAACTATGTCCCCCATCAGACTCTCTCAGTGGAAGAGAATTGATCACGAGTATCCTAAATTTGGGAATGATCCGAGAAACCTTCTTCTGGCGTTATCTATAGATGGGGTGAATCCTTTTGGTTTTCAAAGCATAAGTCATAGTACATGGACAATTATGTTGGTAAATTATAACTTACCACCGCGGTTATGCATGAAACGAAAATACATCATGTTATCTATGCTTATATCAGGACCAAAACAACCAGGTAATGATATTGATGTTTATTTGGTCCCATTGATCGAGGATTTCAAAATATTGTGGGATTCTGGTGTTACGATGTATGATGAATACAAAAATGAACAGTTCACTTTGAAAGTGATGTTGTACGGGATGATAAATGAATTTACTACTTATGGAAATTTGTTAGGATATAGCCTTAAAGGAACACAAGGGTTTCCTGTTTGCGAACAAGGTACATAATCAATTAGGTTGAAACATTCATCGAAAAACCGGTTTCTATGACATCGCAGATTTCTACCCCGACAACATAAGTACCGATCCTGGACGACATCATTCGACGGAATTTCAGAGGAACATACAACACCGTCTCCACTAACAGGTGATCAATTATTTGAGAAAGTAAAATATTGGGACACTACTTTTGGTAAACCATTTTCGAAAAACCTAACGAATACTGGTTGAAAAAAAGATATCAGTTTTTTTTTGAATTACCATACTGGAATTGTCTGTATGTCAGACATTTTCTTGATGTTATGCATATAGAAAAAAATGTATTTGATAGTGTCATTGGCACGTTTCTAAATGAACCCAACAAAACAAAGGATGGAATTAAGGCTAGATTGGAAATGGTTGAGATAATAATATGAGAAGAGTTGGCACCAGTGAAGGGTGAAAAATGAACATCTCATCCTCTTGCTGCTTACACTCTTTCCAGGAAGGAGAGATATCAGTTTTTCAACTTCTTGAATGATGTAAAGGTTCTAGAGGGGTATTCATCAAGTATCAAGAACATCGTTTCAATGGGAGATTTAAAATTAAAGGGTCTGAAATCACATGACTTCCATGTTTTGATACAAGATCTAATTCCTATATCTTTACGTTACATTATGCCCAAGAATTTCCACTATACATTAACAAATCTCTATTTCTTCTCCAAAGATATATGCAACAATGTTATGGACCCTATGAAATTTTCAACTATAGAAAGAGAAATTTCCCTCATATTATGTGAGTTGGAAATGCTCTTCCCGCCGAAAGTTTTCGATATGATGGTTCATCTGATGGTTTATTTGGTGAGATAGATTCGAATATGTTTTCCTCTACATTATAGATGGATGTACCTCATTGAATGGTATATGAAGATTTTGAAAGGGTATGTCAAAAACCAAAGTCGGCTAGAGGGTTGTATTGCAGAGAAATATATTATTGAGGAAGATGTTGAATTTTTTACCAAATACCTATCTGGTGTGGAAATCGTTCACCTACAGAAATCTCGTCACACTGAGCGGCTTGAGGGTGAAGGAATTTTGGGAAAAGAGGTTGTCATAGTCAATATGACAGATCAGGAGCAGGCCCACCTTTACGTTTTTCATAACAGTTTCGACGTTGACCCATATGTTCAAACCCACAATGAAATTCTTTGGCGTTTGAATCTTTCTAGGGCTGAAAAATGGATATCAGATACACATAATCGAAAGTTTATAGGATGGTTTCAAGTCCATATTTTTAAGTAGTTAGATGAAAATACAGACTCAATTTCAGAACGACTTCGATGGCAGGCCAGAGGAGAAAGTGTGTAAGTATTATCTTACAATGCTTATGCAGTTAACGGTTATACATTCTATACTAATGAACATGATGAAGACAGTACCATGAAGAATAGTGGGGTTACACTTGTGGCTAAGGCGATGCATGTTTCCGGTGCTAAGGAAAAAAATCCAATTTATGTGAATATGTCATACTTTGGCATCATCAATCTAATATGGGAGTTGGGTTATAGGAAATTCAAAGTGCCAATTTTTCAATGCATGTGGGTGCATAACAGGAGTGCTGTTAAAATAGATAAATTAGGATTCGTGAAAGTTGATTTCAGTAAGGAAGGGGATAAAGATGAACAATTTATAATGGAATCACAGGCAGTACAAGTATTTTATGTTCTAGACCCCGCAAAATGAAATTGGTCAATTTTTCTGTTATCAACCAAAACAACTGAAGGGTCAGATGAATGTTCATTGGAGGTTGACCGTTTTATAGGGACTTCACAATAATTTCGTAGCGGTCCCAATGTAGATGGAATATTGTATGTCAGAGGAGACCACATTGAAGGGATTTACATAGTCAATAGAGGAGTAAAATCTCTTCAGCCTTTAAAGAAAAAAAAAGAGAGTTCAATAATCATGTTATTTTATTATTGTAACATACATTGTGTTAAGTTATGTTATTATCTATTCGCTGCTATTTTTATGTAATCTAAATTAAATATTAAACCACTTATGCAGATAATGACTTCTGCACCTACTGATTCCCCCAATCCCGAGGCACAAAAGGTCTCTCAACCAACAGCTGGCGGTGCCACTGTAGAGCAACAATAGGTTTCTCAACCAGATGCTAGTGGTCCCAATGCAGAGCAACAACGGGTTTCTCAACCTGTTGTTGCGGGTCCTAGTGATGAGGTACAACAGGTTTCTCAACCTGTTGCTGCTGGTCCCATTGCCGATGCTAGCTCTCCGAGGGAAGATATTGATGCTACTTCTAAGGAAATGGTAGGAAATGAAACAATGAAAGCGCAAAAAAACAAGAGTGTCGTAGTTTGACAGTGTTAGCCAAAATCCTTACAGAAAAGAAAATGGCATCAAATTTGAGGTGGGATGGAATAAGCGAGGCCAACATGTTAACCCTAACAGAGCCATCTTTAGTAGATACATTGGAATCATCACTCGGCAATGTGTGCTGATTGATGTACAGTCATGGCACCATGTTGTCACTGGGCTGAAGACACTAATGTGGGAAGAGATTATGATGACATTATAATATCATTTTTTTAATTTATTAAAATAAAATAAAATACCAAAACATTGACTTACTCTTCATCATCCATTACAGAGTGCAATTATAATAGATTCCTCACTCAAGGAATATGTATTAAGAGTTTTAGGAAGGATTCATATAGGTTTCCACACAATTTTAACGAAATATCATCATAAAGATGCAGAAGGGAAAATCAAGCCGCACCCACCTCCTCTTTACGAACACTTGATATCCCAAGGAGCGTGGGATGCATTTAGCAACCGTCGTGGGGAGCATACTTTTTAGGTACATTGTGTGGCGTAATACGTTGTTTGGTTTTTTCTTATATTAATCAATCTGAATGATAGTTTTTTATTTATAAAATAACTATAGAGTGCTAAAAATAAAAAAATTTCAACAGAACCAGCGTACCCTTACCGTAAAGCAAGGATGGGGTACGCTGAACTTGAGAAAAAATTGGTACATCTTTTAAATCTACCCCACTACTATTATGTGTCATAAAACAACACCATAACCATGTTTCTCTGTTTATATGCAGATTGATGAATCAAAATCGAAATCCATATCTATCCCATGCCATGTTCTATAGAAGGAGGCTCGTGTAAATAAATAGGGGATATTTATAGATGAAAACACACAAAAAGTGTGGGAATCATATTTAAGTATGCCATAATATAAATTTTATTTGATTTAAATCACTATTATATTACAATAACTATTTATTTTTCTATATTTTCTATCTGAAATAGTCACAAGAATCAACAACAACCACACCAGATGTAGACATACGTTCAACAGCCTTGAAGCATCTAGAATAGTATGGCCACGTCAGAGGTGCGGGTTTTGGGGTGACACACCGAACATATTTTCAAAAACAAAAACAAGAAAAGGATCAAAATGAAAAAATGGAAAAGCTACAAGAACAATTATCTATTTTTTAAGAAGAATTACAATTCCAGATAGAGATGATAGAAAAATTGGTGGGGGAAATGCAAAGACAAGAAACAACTCAACAACAACACGTGTGTGATGATCTCGCCCCACCCCCACTAGCATTGTGGCGAGCCATTCCCCTAAAAAACCTGACATAGATGAAGTAATCAATGTTTTAATAATTTTTTCTGTGAAATTTGATTTACATAGACACTGATACCTTTCCTGTAGTAATATTCCACAGGGTGAAAATGACTGTGATTTATATTTATCAACTCCCACCTAATGCCTTGTAGCAAGGGCTACGATGTTCAATACACAAAATGACATGCTACACAACAGACAGCTTCCAAAAGATCATCTTAGAGTGTCAATTAATGTAGCTAATGAGCCGAGTGTCGAGCTACCTGTTCCAAATGATGATGAAGACATTCATACGGTTGAACAAGCTATTGGAACATTCATCGCATGGACGACAGTTCTTGTAAAAAAACATGTCGACAAAAAGGTATTCATTTCCAATTTATTTTTCAAGATGGACCTTTAAAATTTAATGAAAAAAGGAATGAACCGATGAATGTTATTATAGAATGACAAAGACTGTTGGGTGAAACAAAATATCAGCTCAAAACTATATCAAGGATCAACCAATCGATTGAAAATTTCTACTGAGAGCAACTTCACCCAACCTATTCTATATCCACAGTTAATATAATTCTAGGCTCATGTGGATACAAAGTTGAAAGATTGCAGTACTCACATAGATGATTTCGAAAAAGATGTGTATGGATAAGAAACATCATATTTCATTAGTGTTGAAAATGTATATGAACTCCTCAATTATGAATGGCTAGGATCCTCAGTTCTAACTGTATACATGAGGTAAGTTTTCATGATTTGATTTTACAAAAGTTGATATACTCTGATAATTTTTACTAAATACATTTTATATTTGTCGCAGATGTATATATGAAAAATAATTGTAGGGATTTCCCCATGAACAAAAATTTGGACTCGTTAGTCCTCGCACCACCTCTTCAAAATATGAAATAGATTCTGATAAAGAGGCTGAAATAATTTCATCCCTGCTTAAATATTTTGAAAACAAAATTATGGATGACAGAATCTTTTCAATACCAACGATGCAGGGGTAAAACTCTACTATTTAATCACATCACCTTTTTTTCATTTTTTTATTTACTTATTCTTTTTTGTATTTTTCGGGAGCATTGGATACTGATTGTAGTCAATTTGGATACTCCAAAGATTTATTTTCTAGATTCAATGCATGGATATCCAACAAACCGACCATGCATGATAGCGTTTGTTAATTTGTAATACACTAGATCCAATTTTTTAAAAATAAAAAACTAGTTATATAATTTATGTTATCTTTTAATGAGGATTCTGTTATGATAGGGTGGTGCATCAATATCATCTAATGCATGGAATGAATCCCAGTCATAAGGATGAGCACGCCTACAAGATATAAAACAATAAAAGTATCCAGGTATATATAATAAAATTGCACCATCCAGTCACATATAAAAACAAATTACTTATTGTTGTCGATGTTTTTTCAGTGCCCAAAACAAACAAATGGAAATGACTGTGGTTATTATGTTTGTAAATTTATGAAAGAGATCGTATTTCATCAACAAAATATCATCCCTGATGAGGTATTTTCGAAAATAAATATGATTTCATTTAAAATATTTATTAATCCTTTGTGTATTTATATTTTTTCAGAACTACCATGAGTGTTGCAAAAACTCATATTCAGAAGTTGATATACATGTGTTTAGAAACAAATGGGAAACATACCTGATAGAATATTGTACACAAATTGGATGAAGGTGAATTCCGACTACTTATGTTATCTATATATGATCATTGATTATTCTCCAACCTTATTTGGTGACATGAGAATGCTCCGATGTATTGAAATATTAATTTATTACTCAATGTTTTCTATCCCCATATTCATATTATTGATCTTTGATCAAATCAATATTGATGTAAGGAATGATGGTGTGCAGTGCGTATGGGGTGAACGACGAAACCACCGAGGATCAACAAAATCCATTTTATGTATCTCGTTTGTTTGAACTTGTATTTGAGAACATGTGTTGTTGTTTGACTTGCACACTTATTTCTAGGTAGATGCAAGAGATAATCAGTATCGTTGAGGGATTTTTTGGAACCAGAATATGTGTCCCATGATAATTCAAGTATGGGAAAGGATGGTTGAGATGAAATCCAAGCTCAGACAACCAGTACATCATCAAAAGAATCAACCCTGTGATGCACCATCATGTAGAATCGTGTCCTCGTGATGTTTTGAGTTGTTTATGGAAGGTATGGGGCGTCTGATCAGCCCCATGGCCACCATAAATAATGTTTACAGACAACTCCACATGTTTTTTGTTCATCGTGCCTCTTTACAAGGATCACACCATTCACATGGTCCATCTTAGCACATATGTCCCATTCATCCCATTGCTACTCTTGGAAGAACCTGAGAATCTGACAATGTATAAGCCCCACAAAACCCATACTCATCCAACCAATATTATTTCTAGTGTGAAGGGAAGCTAGCCATGGGTAATACCCACACCATACCTCTTTTAAACATATGGGTTTTTATCCTTGTATTCTAAATAGGGTATGTAGGAAGCCTCCAGGAGGTTAAATACCAACCAATGGTAAACTATGGTGACCCCCTCACTAGGGTACACCTTCTCTTATTTTCCCTCTTATATTTCCCTTTTCTTGCTAAGTGTACTATATGAAATGTTTGTGTGGTTAAAAATGTGTTATCAAAGTAATTTGGGGTGTGTATAGACTTGAAAGTAATTTTTAAAATGAATGCAGTTGTATTTCTTGTGTATTTTCATGCTTAAGTCCTCTAAATGTGTTTGAAGAAATGAGACAGTTGTGTGATGGGTGTTTTCAAATGGATTTAATGTGTTTTTGAATTTTAAGGATGGTTTTCTTATGAGATGTAGAGAGTCTATATATGTGTATTTACATTGAGTGAAAGTACACGAGAATGTGTTGATATATATGATGTGTATAATGTAAATTGAGCACAATTTCCATACAAGTTATTTTCTTTATGATGTGCAGGGGATAGTGTGAGAGGGTATGGGGGGTTTTCTGGGGGAGGGGGGAGGGGAAAAGTGGTAGGGGAAGGGGTAGGGGTGCGATGGGTTCTTTTGAAATATGTAGGGGTGGGAAGGGGGGTGTGTAATGGGAAGGGGGAAGTGCATTGGGCAGGGGTGTGTGGGGGAATGGGGCAGGGGGTGTTCAGGGGGCAGGGAGTGTGTAGGGGTAGGGGGTGTGCTCTGGGGTGGGCATTGTGTAGGGGGTGTGCTGGGGAAGGGGGCAGGGGTGCTTCTTTTTTATGTAATGGTGGGACATATACCCATGGTATTAAATGATGGCTATAGGTATATAGACAAGGTTTAATGTCGTTGAAAAAGGCCTATAGCCACGGTTTAAAACCGTGGCAATATGTATTTACTATCTTGGGATTCTGCAACTATTTGAAAACCACAGATATAAGGTTTCTCCATGGTTCAAACAGTGGATATATCCTTATTTTGTAGTAGGGTCATGGAGTCAGATCCATGAGTTGTGTCCAAATTAGGGATGATGTCACATTAAAATGGTACATCCCTAGAATGGAGAAATGAGGTTTACCATTAATTGGGGTTGGACCTCATGGGAATGTACTATGTACCCTATAAATAATAAATGGCTTAAAACCCCACATAGTTCACAAAGGAAATGTTTATGTATTTTAACTTTATGTGAGAAAATGTGAACTAATGTGAATTGGTCGAGACAGATGAATGTTGGGCATGAGCCTCTAAGGAGGCTTCCTACATAACATTTTTGGAAGGAAGGTATTATAGTCAACGTAGTTTTGGAATTAGGTGGAATGGGTAAAACACATGGTTTGAAACCTAGGGAGGATTTCACGGTCACATCTCCCTCTAAGACAATGTGATTCATGATCATTGTGATAAATACGATGTAGTTGCAGACTGGAAGATTATTTCATGAAAGGTGTGGCCACAATGAATGATGTGGGGATTACACATACTTAGCGGCCCAGGGAGATGGAGATTGGGACTTACTCTCCAAAGTAATACCAAGGATTGTGTCTAGTTATATAAGGATGATATGTCCATCACACCGGGATCAACTTATTAGGATGTGTAGGGGTTACCTAAAATCTTAATGAGGTACAAAAGGTGACAAAGCCCATAGGGAAAGAGAGGGAGGGAGGGAGCCGGTTCCTATACCCTATATGATCTACTCTGATTTCTGCACATGCGGATATTAGAATTTAATTTCATGTGGTGAGGATCTGGGGGATAAGAAGTTAAACGTCCTACAGTTTAGACTAAAAAACGTTCGAGACTCACTCCGCATCCCCTAGACTTACAAGACTTACACCAGACCCCACTTCACAAAGGGAAGGCACAAGAATTTTAATGTGTTAATGGGGTGGATGAGTGTCTAATAGAGGGTTCCACTTTAGCATAGCTATGTGAAGAAGTAATAGCTATTAGCGTACCTATGCGAAGAATCATCAGGTAGGGAAAAACAACATGAGATGTTGTTCAGTGGTCTAGAAAATCACTGCATGAAAGCCTAGAGGGATGCACAGAGGATGTGCATGAAATATAGGAATGTGTCATGTAAGAGGTGCTCAAACACTATGCATTATGAGGATGAAATGTCATGGATGCACACAATATTTAAGACCTGAACACATGATGAGGGGTAAGTGAGAAAGAGGTACTTCACAAAGGTAATATTGCGGGAAAGAAGGATATTTTCCATGAAATTTCCTTATAATACAAGGTATCTAGGTATATATCATGTAAACATTCCAGGTGATCTCTCCTAGATATTTACCTACCTGGTCCACCTTTATAAGTGTTTTGATCCACCCATTACATCTCTATAAGACATTAAATCATGACCCTCTATCCTTGTGGGATGTTAAAATCATAGAATACAACAAGTTAAACATGGGTTTCCATTAATATATTCAATATTAATGTTTAATCAATCCTTATTAAGGTATTGTGGAGGTGTGGTTTTAAGTATTCCAGCAGATTTCAGAAGATTCCAAGATTTTTGTAGGTGATTACATGCTTTTAAATTATATGATGATTTTATTATGCTGTATTTTCTTGCTAAGTGAACTACATGAAATGTTTGTGTGGTTAAAAATGTGTTATCAACAGAATTTGGGGTGTGTATAGACTTGAAAGTTATTTTTAAAATGAATGCAGTTGTCTTTCTTGTGGATTTTCATGCTTAAGTCCTCTAAATGTGTTTGAAGAAATGAGAAAGTTGTGTGATGGGTGTTTTCAAATAAATTTAATGTGTTTGTGAATTTTATTGAGGGTTTCATTATGAGATATAGAGAGTCTATATATGTGTAGATACATTGAATGAATGTAAATGCAAATGTGTTGATATATATGATGTGTATAATGTAAATTGAGCACAATTTTCATACAAGGTATCTAGGTGGGTAGACTATGACATGTACACCAGTTTATGAGATGTAGAGAGTCTATATATGTGTATTTACATTAATTTAGGGTACCCTTGTGATAATTATAAATAAAATACCTATCCAAGGATGTTAGCACAGTAATTATATTATTTTAACTTAGGAAATTCCACTACATAACTCATAACATTGGTTTACCACATAAAAATGAATGTTTTCAATAAAATAAGAAGTATAGAATAACCCATATCATAGTCAGACTAGATTCCCCATCATTGGTATCCAATAGCCTCATGATGTTGTGGAATGGAGACCAAAATCCCTAATAGTTGAAACAAATGTTAGGGGAAGTAGGAGAATAATGTAGGGGAGGATAATAGGGTTGAAGATATTCCACCACTCTTTTAATGTAACTGATAATATTTGATTTATCTCAAAAGCAAGGGAGATATCCCATGGGGGAAGGGAGAAGGAGGAGAGTGCGTGTAAAGGGTTTTGTTGAGTGGAATGAGGGATATACGAGGGTACCCCTCTTTAATGGTTGATAGTGAAAATTTGTTAATTCCACCCATTAATTATGTGAATTATTAGGCCTAAGGGTAAAATAAATCATTTTCCAACAATGTGGGAATCAATATACACACACTTCTAATATGTATAGTTTCATTGAGTGGCTTACAATCCATTATTCAACCATATAGAGATACTTCCCCAAAAACTCATACCTTACACATGTTCATCACATTATTTGAAAAACTATTAACCACCAATGTGAGACCATCATAACCTTAGAACCAAACAGTACGTTTATCAATTCCCCCTCAAATCATTAAATAGCCCATGTTCTACTAACCATTGAGCAATATGATTTTTATAGATGATTAGCCCAAACCATGCACCAATTTCGTTAATTGGTTATTTTATGTTTTGTGCCTCATTATATAATTCCATTTAGCAACCCCATTCATTATTTCATTATTGTATTACTAACATAATATTTTTTTAATTATGTAGGTGAAATTTTTTCCCTCATTTCAAATGCTTTGTTTGGAATCCGCCGCCATGGAAAATAATTTTTTAGAGCAGATGGATGAAAAAAATGAAACATCATTGTTTTTTAACAATTTGTTGGATAAATGTAATTGTAACCAACTTAAACATTTTTTGAAATGATTATAGAAGTGTGTTGTTTTTTATTCATGACTTCATGTAAATGTATGTATCATTTTTTTTCTTTTGTGCTTTGTGTGTGGGTGTTGTTTGTGTTGTGTGTAGGTGTTGTTTGTGCTCTGTGCAGGTGTTGTAATGTGTGCAGGTGCTGGGCAGGTTATGTGCAGGTTCTGGTTTGGCACATGATCTTTGGCCTTTATTAGCACTAGTTAAGCGCTGATAAATGGATAATATATCAGCGCTATTTACAGCGCTAATAAAGGTAGTTTTTATAAGTTCTCAAAATAGAACTGACAAAGGTAGTGTTTATCAGTTCTATTTTTAGTGCTGATATATTATACATTTATCAGCGCTGAAAATAGCGCGGATAAAGACTACTTTATCAGCTATTTCTGAGCACTGATAAAGGGGACCCCCTTTATCTTTGCCGTGATTAACAGCGCTTTTTAGTGCTGTTAAATTCCATTTTTAGCTCTATTATAATCCATATTTGTAGTAGTGGTGGAACGCCTTGTTACTAAACTATCTACATCTCGATTTATAACTGGCCACTAGTACTAACGTATCAATTCATGATACATCATGGTGACTCCGGGAAGTACTGGCCATGTTGAATCATGAAACCCCCACATAATCTATTCATTTATATTCTATAGAACCCACACATGTCTAGGGATACAGATAACTTCATCCTCACCTATTAACCATCCATGAGGAGGGTCCTCACCTGCCACACTCTCCCGTAAAACTAGGCCATTGGAATATGTAGTTGCCTCATCCTCACTCTGTCCTTTAAGGTAGAGGTAATATCCAAAGAGGAAAGATAAGTATGTCCCTGACTATTGTGCGCCTCTAATTGCATATCAGAGAACAAAACAATAAGCTTTCACTCATTGTTGACCTCATGAATTTCCAGTATTTGACTCCTCCTACTCAAGGAATCAACCACTACAGTTACCTTCCCAGGCATATAGACAAGCTCAAAGTCCATGGACTATAGGTACTCGACCCATCTATGTTATATCAATTTCATGCCCCGTTTCATAAAGATATACTTGAGTCTTTTGTTGTTAGTGTATACCAAAATATTCACATGAAAATGATAGTGTCTCCAATAGTGAAAGGCATGCACAACTGCTGCAAATTCTAGATCATGTGTCAGGTAGTTCCTCTCATGTGGAATCAACTGCTGGGACCCGTACCCAATGACCTGACCCCCTGCATAAGAACTATTCCAGTCCAATTCATGATGCATCACAATAAACAGTATTCCTCTTGCCCATGTCTACCAATATATGTATCGGCCCTGATTTCAAATGTCCCTCCACCTCCTGAAAGGCTGCCTCATAAGATTATAACAATTCTAACTTTGCACCATTCTTAGTCAAGCCCTTCATCAGCACTGCTAAGCATGACATTTCATGTATTAAATTCATGTAGTAACCAACTAGCACCATGAATCATTGTATCTCAAAAAAAATATTGAGATGCTCCGAGGTATCTACTGCTCTCACCTTCTCTAGGTCCACTGGTACTCCGGTCTCTAAGATTAAATGAGCTAGGAAGTGAATATGATCCATCTAGATGTGGAATTTTGTGAGAAAAGCATTTCACTATTGTCCTCTCAGTGTATTCAAAGCTATCTCAAGTTTTTTTGGCATATTCATGTCAGTTTTTAGAGTACACCAAGATATAGTCCATGAAGACCACCACAAAGGAATATAGGTAAGGATGGAATACTTAGTTCATCAGTGCCATGAAGACTTCTAGTGAGTTTGTGATACCAAATAGCATGACCAAGTAATCATAGATACCGCACCTGTTATGAAAAGTTGTATGATGTATTTCTTCGGGTCGAATATATACCTGGTGATATCTTGACCCTTATTTAATCTTCAAGAACAATCGGGCTCCTCGAAGAGGATAAAAAAGATCCTCAATCCATGGTAAGGGATACCAGTTTTTAACTATGAATTGTTTCAACATCCGATATTCAACATATTACCTAATTTTATGGTCTACCTTTTTCACGAAAAGGACTGGTGAACCCCAAGGAGAAGTACTCGGTAAGATAAAACCCTTAGCCTCAAGATCTTCCAACTACATCTCGAGCACTTTCAACTCTGTCGAAGCCATCTTGAATGGAGGAATGGATACTGGTGCAGCTCCTAGAACTAGCACGATAGTGAAATCCAACTCTCTACCTAGTTTTAATACTGAGGAGTCCTCTAGGAAAATGTTCCTAACATGATCAAACACTGGGGGAAAATATGCCAAAAAAGTTCTCTGATCATCTAGATGTAAACTTGCAATCTGGACTGTCATCCCACCCAACCCACGATGCATGGGTCTGGATCAGCTAGCCTATAAATCACATGCACCTTTATGTAGAAACTCCCCACCCTCTGATGAGGTGAAAATTACCCTGCAATGATACCAATCGACATTGGCTCGGAAGGGAACTATGTAGTCCTTTATAAGAATGAAACCAATCCCCACCATCTCTAAGTCATAGAGGTTCCATAGGAAGTGAAAACCACCAATCTCAAGGGTGAACACCTTGCACTGACACACACCTACTATTCTAATCCCTAATAGAGTGTCTAGAATCACAAGATCGTAAGTGGTTGAATCATAGAGCCCAATGCTTTCCACATCAGAAATAGATTGAAAACTACGGGTTTACCTAGTATAAAAAAGTGAAGAAGATAAACCAGAGTTAAATAGAATAATACCTATCATAGTAGAAGATCTAGGATCCTACTCATGTAAGGTATATTACACCGCATATGTCATACATGTAGCACATCCCTGTGTCACAGCTTGGCTTCCCTGAGCTACCCTACTGTCACTGAGATCATGGGGTATGGCTACAACGGCCACATCCACCACCTTAGCATGCACACCCTGACGTATTTTAGTTTCCAGACTGCTGAAAATCTACTAACCCATCTTGTCCTTGTGGCATCTATACATAACCTCTCTCACTAGCTGCTGGTTGAAACTTCTTTCAAAAGCATTGTAGATGGACCATCATACGGCAAGCTCGGCACTCAACATGTCCTTTTGGAACTGTGTTCTAGAATTCCCAAATATGTCACACTGATATCACCTCACTTGGATACCAGAAGATACATTGTTTTTTCTCGTATTCCCATGATAAATCTCCATACGATTCTTCTTGATTTTGGTTGAGAAAGTACCAGATCTCTGTGGAAAACTACCCTGGCTCACACCACCAGATTCCCGTAGGAATCACATAGTAATCAGCATCTGATTCACAATGTAATTCATAGAAGGAGACCTGAAAATGTTCACCAGAGCTCAAAAGTCATATCAAAGACCATATTTGAAGTACCTAGATCTCAACACCTCATCACCCATTAAAATAGGTGAGAAGCACTAATGCTCTGTAAAGTGGGAAACATAGTCAATCACTGACCTAGTACCCTGATCCAAATTCATTAACTCCCAAGAACGATCGGCCTTAAGGGTATCCGGAAATAAGTATTCGTAGAAGACTACATGTAAGTATCCCATTCAATGTCTCGATGGCACTCTATCTGTGCAATAACATACCCCCACCTTTTGAAGGAATCTCATAGATTATAAGTCGCGAGCATGAACCTACCCTTAGGAGGCATATCAAGACGCTCAATGATATATAAAACTAAGTCCTGCCATGATTCCATTGCATGTGGTCCTCCATCCCCTGAAAAAGTAGGGGGAGGATACGACTGGAATATACCCACCAGCTCTGCCATGGATGTGGTAACCTGTGGTGCTCCCTAGAAGGTCTACGTGAACCTCAGAAAACCATCTCAGAACTATGTGTATGCGCCCTTGTTCGATATAATGGATAGTGTATTAGCTGGCACAACTGGAGGATCCATCAGTAGCCAATGGACCACAATTTTCATAGTATGCTCATTACCACTCTCTTGTAAAACAGCTCGAGGTCATCTTGGCGGCATGACACTACAAATTCCAGCACACACACCTTATTACTTTATTAATGAAAAAGGATATCTTACTAGGAAGTGAATTAATGGAATATGTTAGGGAAAAGGGATATGTTTTTCAAAATAGGAGTACACATCGTGTATTGACACTTACACAACATTTCCTTCTAGGGATTTACATGGGTGTGTACTTATACCCAACATGGATGTGTAATACCCCATATACGCAGCATGTTCCCCAAGATAGATGGGTTTCACGTTAGTTTCCTTCTAGACCATGTACATCCACACAGCCAGAAGTACAGGGTTCTGCAACTGTAAGACTACATGGCGTGTGCAACCTAGACACGACATGTACATAAAAATCTTCATCCACCCATGTTGTTAGTCACACAACCGGATACATAGTCAACTTCTACATATCATGTTCACAAATTACAAGGTTTTTCCTACTCAAATCTCAAAAACATGTGTTCCCTCATCAAACAGCAGGTTACACCGTCATGGACTACACGACTTGTACATGAGATACACGGCTTGTATACTAGGGTTTTAACAAAAAAAATCCAGATTTTATAAAATACACTTGTTCTATAGAAAAACCAACCAGTGGGATTCCAAATTCTGATATGTGAGGGCACATAATCCCCATGAATAAATGCTTAGTAACCAAGATGATCGTATCATAATACAATTATTGATAAAAACTAAATCGTGAGCTGCCTAATTTTGGTCCAGGAGTTCCCATACACCTTAGGAACCAATGTCTAGCATCCATTCCATCCAAAAAATAGCATGTTCTAATACACCTAACACAATAGTAGGCATAGCTATCACATCATCGATCACAACAGCATGCGATAACTATTACATCCTAGATGGTCTGACATAATGCATGGTATGTGATCCAAAAAAATGACTATATAATGTGTTTGGTGGAATACCCTCATCTCATCAGGTTGCAACTAAAATAGAACCCGCAATTTCATCAATAGTAATAGAAGAAATCAAGTGTGTCACCCAACTATGAAATCAAATGAACTGTAATAGATCAAAATATAAATATCACAAGTCATTTCAAGGAAATTTGACATCTCATTGTATAAGAGGTAGATACTCCCAGTCATAGATAATTACCAAAAACCCATTCATCTTATACCTATTTATAGTCTCCAAATAGTAAGACACTGTAGGAAAGAAAACCCTCTGATACCACTTTGTAACATCCCAGATTCGGGTGCCACTTAACGGTTCCCTATACCTGGTTGGCCATAGACCCCAAACGAATTTTCACAAATGCTTGAGGATGCTGACTAGTAGTGAGGTCCTTGTTTCTGATAGTGGAGAAACTATGGCTTCTTTGGAAGAGTATAACACATTAGAATACAATACTATATAATAGAGAAAGCAACAAACAGTATACGGATGAAACAAAACAGCGTAAGTCTGATAGATAAATATCCAAGTCTCAAACCTGACAAATGATAATGCATCATGTTATATTTCCTGATAATACATCCAATCGGGATACACTGCAATTGGATAAAAATATAATACAAGTACATAAATATATATAAAACGCAGAAGTATCGTAAGCCACGATTTGGTCCCATGCACTCCTACTCCTAAACAACAACCAAGTACCCATATAAGGGAGCTTTCCCCTGTCAAAACATGCAATCAAATAATCTATTTGGGACATAAATCATGACCTAAACAAGGAGTGAGACTAATATTATTAGGAAACCAGCAAATATTGATGCCTAACGGTCAGTGAATATATGTAATAGTAGTAAGGGAAAGCAATTACTAAGAAGTGCTCAAGTAAATATCTATTTATTTTGATTATTTTCTTTAGCAATTCAATTTCATTAAGGTACAACTATCTCAAGATATGGACATATCTTTCCAGTAACCCGTATAGAAGTAAAAACAGTATATTTATTAGAAGATCATCTAGATATAGAGTGAAGACTGAATCAATGCTTGTGCTCTGACTTGGCAGATTCATCATAAGTCATTCCATTTCATTTTACATTTTCTGTTAACATTATAAAGGTCTCGAAGTATGACATATGCCAATTGACCCCTTGTACCAATGTAACCATCAACTCATGACATAACCATTTGGTATTCTATCATATCAACATTTAATCATTTAATCATTTGTTTATTTTCCAATCGAGCATATCCTGGGTATCCCTCAATGGACCAAGGATTGGCTCTGCATTTACAAAGAATACTCAACAAAGTCGGCCCCCAAAATATTCGCTCATTGATTACCCTTATGTATTTATCCTCTTGAGTATATCCAATTCCATTTAACAGAGACAATGGATCACCTAAGGTAATCAAGGTGTAACTAGTCACATGATCTCAAACTTATCTTTTAACAGAGACTATGTCTCTCCCATTGTTAATTATCTCTTCTAATAATTCAACATTTCATTTCAAAATTGACACATGTGAATTATATATCTCATGGATTTAAACATAACAACTAACATGGGAAATTCACATTGCTACAAACATATTTAAATTAAACTATTGGATGGTTTTGATCATAACAATTCAAATGGGCATTTCATATAAGAATATATGATTCTAATCAACCCAAAAAATGGAAGACATTCACAATACTCAAAGTTACCCTTCTTAAATAGCTATCAACAGGAAGCATTCCCATGGGGTTTCCCTAAAACAAAAAATCAGAAACCACAAGCATCAATTTCATATAATCAAATAACTAAACATCATTACGAGTCAAAAGGTTTCAATTATAGAGAAAAATAATAACAAAAAATGGTCTCATACCATTTGGGAACATATAATCTACTCTTATTTTAAATAAATCCACAAGAACACCTACCTCGAGGTCCTATAACTAATATAATCTTACTGTGGCACCTAAAGCATCGTAAAACGACGTAGATATAAGAAAATACGTAAATCATTAAAACCTGAATAACTTTATCAAGAACAAAAATCAACAAGAATGGATCAAGGAGAAGAAATATCTAACCAAGATGAATATAATGAGACCAAAAAAAACATGAATCATGTTATGGATGAAGGAACATGAGATGAATCAACTCTCGCGGCTCTCTTCTCTTCAACTGGTAGCTTTTTTGTTTAGGATATGATAAAATGAGTATACTACCCATTTATGCCAAAATTTCTTATTACACGACATGTAAATCCATGTACACGATGTTTATATCATTTTACTGTTCATAAATTTCTCTGACCTACTTTACGCATCTTCCACCGACCTTGTGACATGACTACATGGAGTGTACTAGGAAGTACAGGGCGTGTAGTGGATTTTTCTTCTCTCCCTAACCAACAACAGCACACACTATATATCCCCATCTGACACGGCCTGACCTATGAAGCTTCTATATTGGAATTTCAGGGGTGTAGTTCCAAAACATATCATTTTTTCCATTTTTCCTTGTTTTCCAAAAAACAACACCATTGAAAAGAAAACGAAGAAAACCATCCCTCATAAGATGAACAAAGTTCTTACAGTTCAAAATGTTCATATTTTTATAATTATTTTATTTGATGAAAACACAATTGTTTATATGAAAATACATATATGATGAACTCAGAAATGTTTTCCATATAGTATACTTATATATTTTTATCAATCTGTAAATGTTTAAAGATAGCTCATCCAGTGGATTCATAGAATTCCTCAGTTTAGTAAACATACAAAGTTACTCCATCAGGTATGATCATGAAATTACTCAAACTTCTTCATGTTTATTCATCACTCAAATAAAAATCTAGAATCATTTTTGATCTCCCGTTACAGTGATATTTCTACCTATAATGATTAGATGAATCATTTTATATCTTCATTTTTATAACATCATAGTTTGAAAATCTAGGTCTGATAAATCATTATTATCCATTGTGAATGTGAGAAATTTTTCTTCTATTTAGAATACTTTATTTAGAAACAACATATTATAGATTAAAATTCATTATTTTGATAACAAATTTCCATCTCCATAAATCAATGCACATGTTTGAGACTTTAAGATCATCTCACCCATCATCATATGTAATTGAAAATCCGAAAAAAACATATTTCCCTTTATGTAATAAATATATTACAAATCTTTGGAAGGATATAACACCATTTTTATTCTTCAAATATAAATAGACTTGGTAAATTAATCCCTTATTACACAATATTGTATTCAACATTAATAAAAATTATTAAATAATTATCATCATTTACATTTAACATCAATGTTATAACTCCCTTATTTGGCATATGATACTTCAACCAAACATCTATGAAAATTATTCACTAAAACTTATTCAATATATTGACCTCAATAAAATCTTTCTAATCCATTTAAAACCATTGAAAAAAATTTAAAAATTAAAACATACAAAATGTATACTAAATAATATACCCTTAGTATATTTTTTCCATACATGTAAAATGAATATATCAATATATAAATATTTTGCTATCTATCTCACATTTAATTTTCAAAATTTCATTTAACTTTAGCCCCCATATATAAAATGAAGTTAAAAATACATGGTAAAGGGTATCAATTCATTATTAATAAATTTTTCATTAATAATCTCAGTATAATTCTATATAATCCATGCTTAGGGTAGAAAATAAGAGGATTTGATTACGAAAAAAATGTGTTTAATTACCAAATGTACTTGAAACCAAATTAAATGAGGACTCACTATATTTCACAACATTTATCAAACTATTTTTGGGGATGACCGAAATTTTGATACTCGTAAATAAAAATTGTAGTTCCTGCTCTCACTTTGATACACAATTTTAAATCATTCATGTAATGATAATCATAATAATATACTTGGAACTTCTTCATCTTCAAAAAATTTTATTATTTCATTGAATAATTCAATTTTACCCTTTTAATCATAAAATATTGATTTTAATTAACAGGTACGTGAGAAAAATAATACATACCTTTTGACCACATGAACTTTTTGAAATATATTGAATTATCATTTGCATATGAGATGAATAATTTTTGTAGCTTCCAAAATTTTACCTTGTACCCTCCTTAAGGAGATTCTTATAATGATCTTCATAAATGATGATATTTTCTATAGATGAATCACATGTCTATTAATTATAATATTACACCAAAATGGTTATTCTACTATTGGATTTCCAAATTTATCAAAATTTACTACATCACCATGTATGACCATCTTCAATAGTTTCCTCTGTAATTTAAAATGTAATATCATAACATGATAAGATCTTCTAAACATTTATATCATGTGTTAAAATCAACCACATCAACTTAATCATGGATGATCCTCTGATTATATTTTTTAGTATATTAATTCTCGAATCATTATAGGATAGAATCTTCTTTCACGAAAGTTTTCTAATATATTATAACCATCCATTACCTTAGGTTATCCCCTTAAGATCATGATTCTCCTTAAATTAACTAAATAATAATGGTGTATACAATTAATAATGGTTAAGGTAATTATTTTACTCATCCTTTCATCTCAAAGTGAAAAAAGGATGAATTTTTTTCTCAATGAAGGATCCATATTTACTCATCTCCTTATGAATCATGATTTTAATATAAATTATTATTGAGGTTGTATGGATATTATCACTTATTTACTTTAATTTTCTGTAATTTTTCTCTTATCTTGATAGTTTATGGAAAAGTAACCTACTGAAACATTCATCTTTATTAAAAATACTACTTGTGACTAAATTTTTGTACTATAATATATAATAGTTTTTCCATCTATACTAGACCCCATATAAAGTACTTATTTAGATTATGGGGTTTCATTTGTTGAAAAAATATTATAAAAATTGATTTCACAGTCTGGAATTTCTTCTTATACTTTAGAATTATATTTTTCATATGTTTATCCTATCATTATTCTATTTTCTATAACTATTGGCCCATGTAAAAACCTCTCACTAGGGAAAATGATACCCTTATTATAGTGTCCACATGGTTTCTTCTGAGTTCATTTCTTCTCATTAGTTAGTTTATATGATGCAATCATTTTAGACTTTTTATAATTCCTTTAGACCTAATTTTCATTCATATTTTTTATATGGAACTATCACTTATCCTCCATGATATCTTATTGGGAGAATTATTATTTCCATATTTTTTTACTAACCATGGTTGATTCTTTATTCTTCACCAAATTGTACATTCTCCTTTTCTCATCTGATTTTGAGAAATGATTTGTAGAGCAGGCACTCTTTTATTAACCATCCTTATATTAATTTTTAGAGATGTCTTCATGTATATCATATATAGTTGATATAGATAGATTCTCCCTTTTCTATTTAAATTTATTCTTCAATGAATTTATCCCCTTGATATGGGATTCCTATATACTTTAGAGGTAAATATATTGTACCCAAAATATTATATAATTCTTAAACATGTTGAAACCCAATCACTGAATCACAAACCCTAAAATTCTTATATCAATTTTTTTCTATCTATTATTTATAGAAAAAGGGGTATGTTGTTTTTGGTTCTTCATAAATAATTTTCATACTTTTATAGGGGAACATAGTTACCACAATACTTATTTTATCCACCATAGACATGGTGGTAGGTATATTCTCAATTTTCTTCATCCATTCATTTATATATATATTTTTGAACATACAAAATTCATGAAAACAGATTTTGATATATTATTACATGAATGCATGAACTATACCTATTTCTTCAGATTCAATTTTGAGGGGTCATTAGATCATGTAATGATTTTAATTCCATATTATATCGTTAATTTTTTAGTATAATCATTTATTAAACACAAAGTTTTATCGGTAACATTTTCCTTCCATTTTGAGACTAGATATATGTCTTTCTAAAATTATCTACCTTGTCATTCAATTATAGACACATCGTATAATGGGTTTTATTGTGATCTTCATTCAAAATAACTTTAACTTTACAATAAATTTTAATTCGATAAACTTATTCATAACATAAATTATTTCTTTTATGATGCATGGCATCATGTTTCCGTGTAGAATTTGGTTTTAAATACAACTAAGTGTCATTGATATAAATATTATTTTTTAGTTTTACATCTAGTGAATGGGTCCTTTATAGAAGAGTATTCCTTAACTATTCCTTTTATTTAACACCATTGAGACATTTATTTTAATTTTTCTAAGAACCTATTTCAGTTTCTATGATTCATTTCCCTGTAAATCCAACCTATTCAGAGATATTTATTCACCCAAGGACCTTTTATTGTAATGAATTCTCTATTTTGACTACAGACATTAAATATAGGTGATCAATTCTTACTAAAACTCAAAAATACCAAAAATAAAAACAAATATTCCTTTGGAAAAGGAGATTATTGTAACTTTTATGGATTCAGATGATATATTTTGTGAAAAAATGTATGGTCAATTACAAAAAGATAATCTTTTTTCTTTATAATGTTTACATGAAATTTCACATAGAATATGATCACTTGACATCCTTGACCCACTTGGGGTATAATTGGTGCACATCTCTATGGGGGAAGCTTGAAACACATATTACTCTTCTTCCAAGATAGATCTGCCTTATGTATTATCATCTCTTGAAGATACAGATCATTATTCATCTTATCTTAAGATGGATAACATATTCAACATTATTTTTCCTTTACATTTCTGGTTCATCATAATATTAGTGGAAATAGAATTATTATATGAGATAAATAATATTTAACAAAAACTATACTTCATTTTAAATAACATAAAGAATCTTGAATATTCAAAATATGATATTATATAATATATATATGATAATTTAGTTAAACCATCATCTTATACCAATTGTTGAGTCCAATTTTGGATAATCTTAAAACCGAGAGGGTGAGGGTATGAATCAATTTTGGGAACTTGTTTTAAACAAATAAATAGATTTTATTTATTTACCATAGAGACCTATCTGGATCTTGGTTCTCTTGATATCTATATATTTTTATATCAAAGTGTATAAATGAGAGTAGATTATAAACAAAACATTTTTACAAGGTTTACTACCCAATATGTGTATCTTGTCCTTGTTCTGTACGGTGGTGAAAATTACACAATTTTTATAAAATAATGATGTATTAATTAAAATTTATTAAATTAGAAAATCATGAACACATGTATAGTTTCCTATACATTAGAAGAACGGATATAAAAGTAACTTGATTCTAGAAACTAATGATATCTTACTCTGCATAAAACACCTTTTAGATTATTATATTTATTGTATAGATAGTCCCTGGATTCAATTATTCCCTTTTAATGCCAATAAATTACTCCACCAGTTGAAGCCTCTATTTAATGACATGGTGTCTCCTTGAAATATTTATATTCAATTACCAATATATAAAAATGAAGTAAACTCGTATTCTTCCTCTCCACTTGTATGAATAGTAGTGCACACAACCTTCTTCGCCTTAATAAAAATAAACTAGAATGTTTCATTTCATTCATAGTTGTGAGACTTCTTATTCTTATTTTCCTCCATCTCTTTCATAGACTACAAGAAAAATTTATAATATATTAAACCTGGAATACATAAAACCTTCTTTTTTTGGATCATCTCATGAAATATAACAACACAATAATTTTTTATTATCACCTTATTCTTGAAATTATTATTCTTATTCTTCGTATTCTCTTCTACTTTTTCAGTGAATATGTTCTGAATTAGTTCTATTCTCCTTTTCATCAACCCACATAATGTAAATATGAATAATAATCACCGATTTGGGCCTCCTTCTTCTTAAATTAAAAATATTATCTATTAATAATAGTGATATACCTCTATTATAACTTCATCAATCTTGTTTATTTGAAAATACGTCATCTATAGCCCCACTTCATCATCTGATACTTTTTTCTGGAAATGGTTCCTTTAAAACCCCCATTACATAACTTCATGTATTATTCTTCTCCATAGAAAACCCTATGTTAGTTTGCCTTCAGTCTAGAACCTTTTTTCCTATTCTTTTATACCAGGAATCCTATACCTAGTTTTTTTATCCAATGCTAAATCAAACTAAAAAAAATTCATTATATATTCCTAATTGGTACCTGAAAAATGAATATAAATTTTCCAGAAAATGCTTCTCCCTTTTATATACACACAGATTATCTAAATAATAAGGGAGTTGTGTGAACTCCAAATTTTAATTTCCCACTCCAAATTAGAATTTCCCACTTGAGCCTTTTTTTCAATTGGCCACTTTCCTAGACTGTAAACAGGTTAGGGTAATCAATATTCATATGAAATTTCACAAAATCATGGAATATATGATATTTAATTCTTCATAAAAACTAATATAGAATTATGATCCTTCCTTTGGGATTATTGAGGTTTTGAACACATTTCTTTGAAAAATAATAATTAATGAAATTACAAAGGGATTTTAAATATCCTATGACCTTTATATGGTTCTTCAATATAATAAATCCTATATACAGTGATCCACTATTTGATATTCCTTCCTGAGCATCGAATATATATTGTGATTGTTTGTCATATTATCACTGGAATTTCCATTTTATAATATTTAAATTTTTATATCCATTAATATTTATAATTTATTATTCAGTAATATTTACATGTTAACTATATTAGGATAATTTTGAGTTACTATATCCAAAAATCTCGAGGTTTCTATGTCTTTCATACTCACAAAACACGTTTTAATGGAAATGTATCTGATGTACTCAAATCATTTACTTGTTTATTCTTTAGATGTTTTCTTCTAAAAGAATACCCAACACTCAATCCTCTAATAAATGTGACCTTATCATTCTTCTAATTTAATTTCTCTTACTAATAGGTTCAAAAAATGCCTCTCTCTAGAATCACTTTTTATGATTAACATTAAAATGTTCAAATTAAATTCTCTAACTCATGAAATCATATTTGTTCATCTATTATACTCACAAGAATTTTAATTTTTGAAAATTTAAAAAAGAAACATTATCTAATTGATTTAGAGAATACCTCAATATGGTAAACATACAAAGTCACTCTGTCCATTAGGCTCATGAAATTTATCATAATTGTTCATGTTGACTCATTATTCAACCACTAGTCAAGAATCATTTTTTATATTCCATCAACGTGACATTTATACATTGAATGATATGATAAATAATTTTTTTTTCTTCATCTTTATGAACAAATTAGTTTTTAAATGATAATGAGATAATTTTATTGTTCTCAATTTAGTTCATGAATATGTTTTATTATGTATGGAAAACTCGTTTCAAAAATATTTTATGACTAATTAAATATCATTATATTCATAAATTGATTGTGTCTCAAAACATTAATTATATTTCTAATACCATAAAATAATACCTTATATCAAATAAATTAATTCAATATTTTTAAAAATCATTATATATCAAGTAGTGAATATATTATTATTTATTAAAAGAAAAAAGTAGTATTTATGTTCATCCAATATAACAGTCTTGGGGAACTAATTCTTTTCCTCCAAAATCATGGATTCTTCATTATTCATATTTATGAAATTATCATCACCATTTCAAATCAACATAAAACCTACACCTTCTTCATTTATATAATTTTATACTTCAATTAAGATTCAATGAAACAATTTCTTTACTACCTCTTCTACATATGGGCACCAATTGAATGTAATTAATTTATTGGAACAATAGAAAATAAATAAAATATAAGGTCATAGAACCTTCTAGACTATCCCATTAAATATTTTAAAATTATATGATGTTTGGATGAATCATAGAGTTGGTTAATTGGTGTTTGGAATATAGAATATGGTTGCAGGAGGTGTTCATGATGTGAAATATAGTTCACATTTTTAATGGGTAGTGTTCACCTTGATGTGTTGTTCAAGGGTTGCACAACATAAATCTATGGAAAAAGTATATGTTTATGACTTGTGTGCGGGTGGTTAATAGTGTGAAAATAATGATTTTTACTCTATATTCATGAAGTGAATGGATATGTTTTGGATTAAATGAATCTATCCACAAAAATATATGATACAAAAATGAATTTTACGATGTGAATTAATTGTAGGTGGAGTGGAAATGAATGATTCCTTTTTCAGTAGGTATCAAATTATATATATATTAATGATGTGAATAACTCATTTAGGCTATGAAATTCTATTCATAAGAATGAATATAAATCCTTACAAACCCTCAGTTTTTATCAAATCCTGTGGTTTTACCCCAACCATAGTAAAATAATTGATTTTTACCATGTTTTTTAATATCCATTTTGAAAGGGAATGGTAACTAGATTTTGTATTCAACCCATAGTGATATTAGGTGATTTTCCCTTATTTCCCTTATAAATTATTATTTGATTAGTCTTGTTTAATCTCTATTTTTTTAATTGCTATAATGGTTGATCAGTTTTATTCATACGGGTTTCATTAACATTTTTTCCTTGCTGTTGGATAAATATTCTTAAATGGATGTCAACTCCATGTATGAGAGATTATTAGAGATCTACATTGCTATTGTGTTCCCATTGATAAATGTTTAAATCCTTGAATTGTGGGATTCATTAATTCTCCTTGTTTTTTAATGAAATTAAAATGTGATCATGATTTGTAACTTTCAGAGATGGTGGAATTAATGAAAATAATGCTTAAACCGGATTAATGAATAAAATTTTGTAGCTATAGTGATCATATTTTCAACCACAATCATAACAATTTTTATCATGATTTTATAAATAGTTTTATATCGATGTTGTTATTTTGTTGGAATGATTAATTTGATGAAAATTATTAACTATTGTAAATATGGTATCTTTGTAATTTTTTATGAACATAATGTAGGAATTTATTAGTATGAATAATAGTATAGAGTCTTGTTAATGGGATGGTTCTTCCTTAAAAATTATTTAAGTAAAAGTTATGCTTGAAAGTACGTTAAAATAATATATAGTTTTTAATAGATGAAGAATTAGGTCTTGTATTGTTGTAATATAAGATAAATGAATATATTAATTTAAGATATTAATAAAAACAAATTTTCAATGAAGGTAAATATTTGGGGTTGATAGATAATTTTTTATTTTGAAATATGGATTCCTTGTTTTTAAATCCCCAATTCCCTGTCATATTTCTTTATTCCTTCCTTGAGTTTTTCTATAAATGTGATCCATTATATGAGAAATGATTTGAACCAGGGATGAATGATGGTTGGTGAGATATTGGTGGGGACACATTAGTTTTTGGAAGCATTTTTCACATGATACATCACGATGCATGGTGATATGGATGGTAGTGTTGGTGATGAAATCAATATTGATGGAATGGATTGATGTAAGGCCTTCCCATTTTTCTGCTGAAATTCGGATAATTTTTTTAATAAATCTAATTTTTGGGCATGGATGATTGGGTTGGTCATTTCATTGTTTCTTTCCAAATTTTTCCAGGTTGCTGGTTGGGCATTTTTATGTATCTTATTTATCATAGATTATAATTTTTCCTAGAGATCCTATATTTAAGGGATGATAATTATTAATAAATGTATTAACCCTTGGTTTTGGTTCTTGAATGGAATAAAAATGTTGATAACCATGTGGATCCATCGAATCACTTGGATTAATTCACGATGCAATGGAGTTCACATGGTGGTAAATGAAATGTGACTGGAATGAAATTAATTAATTTCAAATGAATTAATTAAATTGAAGTAAAATATTAGATGGAAATACCTAAATAAATGAAGTCTCATTAATACTTGTTTCCTAATATCATATCGATTCCTTAGTGGGGTTGGTTGGATATCCCAAATATGAATATTCAACTAAGATTATGACTCTGTTTATTTACATATTTTAGTTGTGATTTTTACTGTATCCTATATATTTTGTGATTTCATATGCTACCTTTCCCATGCCAGTAGGTTGGCTAACTCCTATTTGACACTAGTCAAGGGTTCATCCCAACATCCAGGTTAGTATGGAATGGATGGATGACTAACCCTGAAGCCCCTCTCTCTTCTCTGTATTATATTATATACTGGTATGCATAGTGGTTATCATTCCCCTTATATATGTATAGATGGATGAAATGGATTTTTTTTATTTCATAAATATTTATCTGAAGAAATATTATCTTATGGGTAATTACTGGAATGATGTGAATGGTATACGATTTCTTGAGATTTGATAAATCACATATTTTCCGTGGTGGATCTTGAAAACTACTTAGTTACTCTCTTAAGATGTGGAATGGGGTGACATTATGTTATGAAGCATATGGTTCAATTTATATGATGATGATATGGTATAATACATTGGATATATATATTTATATTTATACAAGGTGTCTTTTTCTAAACATAATTTATAGAGATATATTTGAGGGAATGAAAAATTGGGGAAGAGTGTAAATCCAGTGTGGTAGTTTTAGCAAGGTAGATACTTTTTATATTATATTTTATGATCGCTTATGTGTGAAAATTGGTGAGAGATCCACATCAAGGATGGAGAATTAGCATAGAAGTTTTGGTGATGATCTAACTTCACTTTTTATTTATTTGCATGTAGTGTTATTCATTTATCATCTCTAATATAGGCTTTAGGGAGGGTCCTATTGAGTTTACTTTTTTTAGAATCTAGTTGGTGATCAAGGTGAGAATTTATTGATCTTTTATTGTTCAAGATATATTTGGGATTTCGTGGTCACTATTATGGATTCTCTTTTGGTACATATAATTTCTTATAGTTTATTTATTTCATGATATTTCATGCATGAATTTATTATCTTTATCTTTTATCATGAGATGTTTTGGATAAGTATTTTTTCTCTCATCTATCTTTCCTAATGATATTTGAGGGGGTAATGCATCCCATATGTCTTTATGATATACACTCGATTCTTGTGAAAAAACCATGGATTATTGGTATTGGGGATCAGGTGTAATTATCTCCCTTATCTCATTTCCATTCTAGGAGGGGTACATTTGGGGAAAGTGGGTTATGTCATAGTGGTATTAGAGGTTGAGGTTGAGGTATATTAAGGATTTTATAGTTAAGAATATGTGAGAGAAATTTGTGTTTGAAGGTTAATGATTTCATCTTAGATTATTAAGCAGTACAATTAAAGGATAATAGCTAAGGATGGGTATTAAAGGCCCCCTTTAATCTGATGTAATGTCATAGATTTTTCATGTAATATTTTTGGATATTATAGGGAATAACTTTGAGACAAAAAACTGAGATTGAATTCAATTTTATGGCCATGTTTCGCTATAAAAAATGATTAAAATATATTAAATATTGTAAATAGAACATGTGCACAGTTATCCTAAAAAAGTTTGAATAACTCTTGATCACGGCCCCATATCAGAAATCCAAGGCATCATTGAGTTCAGAATTTAGATTTTAGCCTAGGAATGACATAACCTTTGTCAGCACGGTCCATTTGTGATAACATTATCATGGGTAAAAATGTAATAAAATAAATAAGATATATTTATTTATTTATTTATTTTGATCAACACAAAAAACATGTTTCCTCTATAAATGAATAACTAAAGATTTTTTTCTCATTTCTGGCCACTAAACCCAGGAGACCTAAAAGATATTATAGGAGAGTGTTCATAGAAAATAGTGATATATGAAGATCATATCATGGATCGTTGGGCCAACAAAGTATGTGTATCTCATCAATGAAAAAAACAAGTTTTCATCATAAATGATCAGTCCAAACACTAGGTAGGATGTTTTTCATTATGATTTCTATCTAACTTTTTTATTCTGTATGAATAATAATAAATTCCAAAATTAGAACAGACACATTAATCATATGTATAATTAAATTGATGGAATTATAGTTTTTGTTCATTGATTTATTCCACTTTGTTCTTATTCTTCTATAAAAATGGATCGAGGAAAAATGAACAATTATTTTGGTTCATTCCTCACTTATTTTAGATTATTCTATTACTCCCATGTTTTTTATACACTTATCATGGGTGATTTCATTTGGCTCATGGTTCAATGAATAAACATTATTTAATCATTTCATGACCGTATTTTCTTGATAATGGATCAATATCATGGGTGAGGTTCATGATCTGTGATGTGATCGAGGAGTGATAATGGTAGTGGATGATCAAAGGTTGATCGGAGTGGATTTGTGGCATCCATTCAACTTGGGTTGGGTACGCAATGAAAGATGGATCAACGATGAAAATTTCTGACTGGATTCGAACCTATATCCTGGAAATCAAGGGAAGAATGGGTCGGAAAACACCAGATAAGAAAATTATGAGGATATCGGTGGCTTTATGATGCATTGATCGGCGCGGAAAAGAACTGGATTGTTCTAGGAAACCCCAAGAAAAATGACATGTATATTAGGATTACACACCATGTGGCCACTAGATATAGTGCATGGTTTCTGGATGAAGTTAATTATCACATTCCATGTAACTCGGTTAAACGAAATGTGAGCCATTCTATGTGGCATAGCATGTACTTCGGTTAGTAGATAGACATGGTAAAAAGTACATGGTAAGTTCGCATGTTGTGTACTTGTACACGGACACGACATAGTGTATATGGGTTTGTACACATACACATAAACCATACTTGGAAACAGTTAGGTGACACCATTATGTTACCATGTGTCTCTATACACCGTGTACTTATCCTTCATGTCTTATATATATATATACTTTCATTACTTATGAATGTCTTCAACATGGGTAGACATTTGGTAGTTGGACACACCGTGTACCAACAGATATATGTTGTGTACCCCCTTCCTGAGTGTTTTTATATCTTAGTTTACATAGTTTAGAACATTATAGTTTGAATTTATTCCCTTTCTTCCTTATATTTATTGTACAATGTGACATTAAATTCATATCACAGGATTGTGATCCCCTGTAGAGATCGAGTCTCTAATAGAGTTTCAGTGTCCCCCTATGTGACTTGATTGAAATATCATATTATCCCATGTTCCCTAGGTAGGGTTGGTGGAATCGTCATGACCTCCCTGAGTTTGGCTTCGATCCACTATCTAGTAGGCTGTATCAGTAGTGTTTCCGGTATCACTGACATACGATCCCCAACATAGCGACTTGATCTAGATTGGGTTCATGGTGTCCCCTAATGGTTCTGGGCATAACCCATTATCTGATTATCCGGAACATCTTGGACAAGTGATATTTATGGGGAAGATCCCAATGATATAAACCTATTCATTGACTATCTCTGATGATATCATGGATCAAGGAGTTGACCGCCTTGAATTAGCACTACTTCAAGAAGAATATTGTATTTGATAGTTGGTTATGGACGCATGGTGGTGTGCTATATTTACTGAGTATATTTGGGAATTATTTATACATTGATTTTCATAAATTTTATTGAGATAACTATACATGGTTCATAAAGATTACTGATTTCTGGGTGATTTATTGAGTATTTTTATACTCACCATATCATGGTATTTTCCCACATGTGTTGTGTTTTATGTATAAGAAGGACCATATTTTGGTGTCCGTTGAGGAGAAGGAGTAGATGGATCTTAGATGGAGATGACTGAAAAATATGTTTTACCAGGAGAAGGAATTTTAATTACGTCCTCAACATTGAATAGGTTAGACTCTTTACAGTTTTTCAATGGGCATGTATTTGGTCACCTTTTCCAATTTTTGTAATTCTCTACCACACATTTTTTTTGGATTATAGATTTATTAATTCTTTATTTCAATTGTTTTAAATTTCAGTTGTTTGTGGGCTTGGATATGTTTGGGTTTGTATTGGTACTTTAGGCTAATTCCTCCCATGTTTTGGATATGCCTACTCAGTGATTGTCGCTAGCACCAAGCCTATTAGAGGCCGAATTTGGGTAGTCACAGGCTGAACCTTGGCGGGCCGGGATGTGAAAAAGTGGTATCCAAGCATTTGGTTTTACCTTAGGACTGTATTAGTTGATATTTGTTTAAGGAAACAATGTTTAGTGTTTTTAGATAAACATTCATGCAGGAACTCTAGTTTCTTGTCCGATGGATCACATATCCATACATCAAGATTCTCATCACCTTCCTTTCAAATCGGTACATGTGAACAATGGTTTCCAGGAAAATATTTGGTTCATGTTTCATAAATGTTATTATTCCATGTCCTTCTTGATTAATCTCCCTAGATATTCTATTTTGACTATGCCACACCTTTTTTTATTTCTAGATACCTCTATGTAGATGATTAGCCAGGATTCCCCGATGTGATCATGAATAAGATCTGCATTTTGAAGATAAGTCAGTACAGGGGTCGGTACCATAGAAAAAACCTATAAGTCGTTCACCAGTTATACCAATAGTGATTTTTCATCATCTTTCACTAGAATTACTAGTTGAGGATGAATGTAGGATGAGTGGATTTCATGATTTTTAGAGGTAGTTAACTCCCATGTTTCGGGTGATTTAGAAAACTAGGTGATTGGGGGATAGTTAGAGGCAGTTACTCTCATTTATATCCACGTGAGGATTTCTAAAGAGTAGATGGAGGTCCTCAAGACATGTCTTTTTCAGGGATATACTTAGTGATGGTTGAGGTTTGTAACTCACTCACATGATGAGACGATGATCTCATTGTCCAACGTTGAGTGTCTATTCAGGGAGGAGTTCTATCTAGGCACATTATGATGTGTGTGAATATAAGAGATTATGATTCTACATTAAGGTAGTATAACTGTGGAAAAGTACTCAGTGAGGATTACAGATATCTAACACTACTACTTTGACATGGTGAAATATCAGTTCATCAGTTCTTAGACCATGGAGCAGGGATTTTTGTTGGACATCAATGCTTCATCAGTATCCCTTTTTATTTCCTCATATACTGGGGGTGCTTGAGTGAGCCTTTTTAGTGGAATGAATCTTGGAAGATCATACATCAGTAGTGGGTTCAAGTAGTGGGATCCTAGTAGTCGAGACCTCGATAAATTTTTTTTGATGATGGTTATAAGGATCCAAGCATGTCAGATGACTTAGGAGGTTATCTGAAGACACATGATTAGTATTCTAGGTCTCTTAGGGTGACTCGAATAATTAAATAGAGAGTATGTGTTTCTCCTTTGACATTTTGGGACATCTGGATCAGGGATCCTTGACCTATCGTAGAACTGATCATCAGATGGTCAAGGGACCACTGAGGTAGAGATAGAAGCAGGGTAATGGTGGTTCATGGGGTGAAGATGTGGTAGATGGGCCGACAATACAACATGAGGTGTTCGATGGTTTTTCCTATTTCAACCACCACCCCCATGTGGGATGTGATAAGCTGAGGGACTCAATGTAAAGGTACAAGGCCATTTGTATACTAAAAATTCCTATGACCTCAAGGATCTAATGATGATATGGTCTACAATATGTGTCTTTAATAAATTAGATATAGCACTAATAGAAATAGGTTCTAGTTAATCCATCCATTCCACTTCTCTAGTTCAAAACATAGAGATTAGGGTTAAGCCATTGGCTCAACCCTTGTAGTTAGAGAATCTAATAGTTGATGACTAATTTATTTCGCACTTGTTCTCATAGTGATATCTGATGCTTGGAGGTAATAGTTTTGTATGTCATCTCGTCATTGTAGTAATGATCCCTTATGAAGTCATCTAAGGAATGAAATGGATATATATAGTTCATGACCATATTGACTGTTTTAGGCTGTGGATGTGGAGTGTCTGTAGTGACAGAACACCATTTTTATTTATGTATGAAAAAGAGATCTTATCAGAGTAGTATTATGTTAAGACCTGTATTTTCTATGTAATTTTTTTTAATTATATGGAATTATTATGAGTCTGTGAATATTGAAAGTTCGTTATTCTGATTCCCAGTGTGTCTAGAATTAATTTCTTAAATTTCTTTAAGGTAGTATTAGTAAACATGCGAGTAGGAAATCCTAACTTTTGAACCGATGCTCGAAATTGAAATCTGAGGTCACTGTTGAACTCAAAACACCGGGATTCCCTTAAGGGAGTTTTATCCTCTTCTGTAGTGGGTCGATGAGGAGGGTTGTTTTTACATTTTCTGTGGATGAATAAATAAAATAAATTTACTTCTTATTATTTTTAAAACATCCTTCCACCTCACATTTTGGTTTTGAGGGTGGGGACCACATAGGTTATTGGGAATTTAATGAAGGACATTAAATTCCCGGTTACACAATGGATGTGTAACCACCCTTCATGTGATTAATGTGGCTAATTAATTACATCAATAAATGAACCTATTAATCACATGTTAAAGAGTTAATCTCTAACGTGGGGTTTTGGGAAATCATTGGAAAAGGCTTGATCTTGGGAGGAGTCTTGATGAAGAACAAATCCCCACAGCATGGAAGAACTGAAGAATGACGATTGAGAGTCATCATTGGAAGCTTGTTGGGGGAATGATGAACATTGACTCTTCCTCAAAGGCGGTCATTCTCCAATGATATTTAGGTAGGGGTTTTATTTGGGTTAGTTTTAAAATAATTGTTGAATATTATTCTTCCCTCCTATTAGCAAGCTAACATAGAGAGCATGGGACAGACTAACAAGTCTCTGACCATTTGCTAAATTTTTTATATATGTGTTCTACGTGGACTTTTTATTCAGTTTGGACATAACACGGAACGGAGGGTCAAGTGTCAAATAGAGCGTCCTGGGGAGGCCGTTGCTACATTCGGATGAAAAAATGGGCCACCGAAGCTCACTCAGTGACTATGAGAGGACCACCATTGTGGCACTGGCATGGTAGTACTAGGTACTGGCGCTAGCGAGTGACAGCGGCGGCTTGAGACGGCTGGCTGCAGAGGAGATGGCGGTGCACCGTAACCGTGGAGGGTGATGACGATGGCCAGCTCGGGCCAGCCGCAGAAGGAGGACCGGTGTGCAACGGCGCGCCACCGGAGGGTGGTCGCAACTCTTTAGTTATGGCAGATGCAAGGTGAGGCTGACACCGGTCATCCATAGGCTGAAATGTGGCACGGAATGGCACACCACTTGAGAGGGTGGGACTAGATCTGACGTCGAGGCAGTAGGGACAAGCTCCCTTTGTGTCCCACGAAGAAACAAGAAGGCACCACATGGTGCCGCCACATTAACCGAATGGCTTTAGATGTTTGGGATGACCAGGGGGCTCTCCCCCATGCTAGCTCGGGCGGGCCCCACTCCAGAAGGTTGTGCCTCCATCAAGACGCGCTTTTCCAGCAGGTCACGCGGACCCAGCTCGCCGAGCCGTGTGATCCTAGAGGGTCGTGGCCACTGCATGTCAGGGTGTATGAGTCCAGAGGGCTGGGCTCCACCCTCCATGGGTTAGGCCACACCCTCCGCAGGCCGTTTCATTCCCCCTAAAGGCCGAGCCACCCCCAGCAGGTCGGACTAGACCATGACCTAGCAGGCTGAGCCCACCACCACCCCGCGGGCTGAGCCGCCACCACCCAACCCAACTGGTTTAGACCTGCAATGGGTTGGGTCGACCCACACCGGGTCAGGTCCGCCCAAACTGGGTCAGGTAGGGTCAGTCCGACTAGGTCGGATGGGGCCGGGTCCCAACATGGCCTAGATTTTCTTAAAGGGCCATAACTTGTGAACTAGACATCTGTTTGATGAATTGTCCATAGCACTAGAATCCATGGAGTGATATGGTTATTTTGGTATACTCCACAAGAATCTTGGAGAATGTTTGTGTGAGACCATGTGGAATCGAACCCAAATCAAATTGGGCCCTCATAACTAAAATGCCTATAACATATCTGTGGGGTGTCCGATTGATGTGATGATTATTTCATTGGAACCCTTATGAAATGCTGATTCGTTGGGTTACATATTTGTGGGACTTATATGTGGTTGAAATACACTTAATGGCTTGTGGAGAGGATTCACTGGATTCAAATTTACTATGTGTGGGAATCCAGTGGCTAGCTATAGCGTGAATAAAGAACATCGATCCTATGTTGGTCGTCATCTATAGATCCTATGTGGGTCATCATATATCGATCCTATGTGGGTTAGCACTCAACGATCCTGAGTGGGTCAGTGCTCACTGATCCTATGTGGGTAAGCATCTACCAATCCTATGTGGGTTAGTAGTATAGGATCTCGACAGGATAAGATGATCTTGTGATACGCCTAGTCATCTGTACTTCTGTACTTAGGTTATACCTAGTGTGAGATGAGTCTTTACGTTTTTAGTACTTTTACCTTCATGGTGTTACCTTTTTGGTATTCTCCCCTCCTAGAACAGTTATTGAAATGGATTAATAGTTAAAGCATTAGGTTTCCTCTTGAATGAGATGATTATATTGAGAAAACATAAGTATATGCATGGGAAAATACCTAAGTACAGTTGATGACTGCTTCATGATTTTGGAATGAGGTCTTAATTAGTGGAATTTTCATTGTGGAACTCTAGGAGACCTTCGAGGGTCTCATGGTCCCTTCTAAATATTGTTATACTCACCCCTACACTGGTTATTCCTACACCATGCAATGTCTTGTGTAGACGACAGACAACGTTGATCGAGTCTGAGGGATCCAGGGATGGACAATGCTAAGAGGTGAACCATTTGAAGTTAAATTCCATTGTGACTAATGATATTGAGTTGTACCTACCAATTAGGTAGAATCTTTGGTGAATGAACTCAGGAGATGTTTTGTTGTTGTTGTTGTATTTTTCAGTTGAGCTTGTATTCCGACCCCCATTTTTCTTACAGTACTCATTATTCAACTATATAGTTTTACTTTATAGTTTACTTCCAATTGTGTGATTGGACTGTGTGTTTTGAAGGAATAAAGGAAATTTTTTCCGGTTTAAAGGGATATTCCTTTTGGATAATACTATCTGACCCCTGGCCAATGGAAGGTAGGCTAGGCGTAGTCATGACATGAGCCTTGGGGGATAGGTCATGACAAAGTGGTATTAGAGGAGTCGGTTATACTGAAGAACTGGGACTCTGAACCTTTCAATGCGGAAATAGTGTAAACTGCTATGATTGTGGTTTTTAGTATGGTGAATCCAGTGTAGGTGTAGTGGCAGACGTATCCATACACCAGGACCCTGAATTCATATTTCTATCTCTGTGCATGAAAACACTGATTGTGTGTCTTTTGAAATGTTTTTCTTATGATCTCTTTGAGTCAGATAACTAGGTATAAATTATTGATTGTGGTGCATCTGTTTTCTTTCAGGGTGCCACCACGTAGTTAGCCAACTAGGGGTCCCGAGAGAGTACATGATCATGGCCCTCCGAGTGATGAGGAATCAGTGCAGGGCCCTCTTACTACATTAGCACCTCCGGGAGGTGTACTAGTAGCACCACTAACCATTGTGCTGGTGTTGACACAAACCCCACTATTATATGGTGCACACCAGCTGAGGACGTTTCAAGAGTTTCAGTGGTAGAGGCCTCCGGGGTTCCGAGGTATGAAATATCTGATGGCGGCTGAGGATTGGCTGGAGGATGTGGTAATGTTTTTCACTTAGTAGGGTCACCAGCTGATCTGATGCTTATCCTAGCTCCTAGTACCTTCTAGGGAGTTGTTGGGTGATGGTGGACTCTTACACTCTAGATACATAATGAGGTGAAACATCACATAGGTGGACATCTAGTTCCTTTTTCGAGCACAGTTTGTCCCAGTGAATCTATGGTCAGTGCATATACAAGAGCAGCATAACATACAGTAGGGAAACATGATTGTGGCCCAGTACTCAGTGAGGTTCACTGATCCTTGCTAATACCCCATCGACATAGTTTGTGAATCTTTCCTCAGGGCCTGGACCTTTTAGTAGGATCTCTGATAAGAGATTAGAGTATCTACGATATAGCTCAGCATTCTGACACAAGATGGGGTGTTAGGGCGAGCACTTTTGGTGGATATCTTTCTAACATAACAGGAACCGACAACGAGAGCCACCAACGGACACTAGGAAGCAGATTAATTCATAGAAGGTAGTAGATGGATGATGTAGGGGACCACATGGGATAGAACTTCTGGTGGACGACCTTAGGATATAGGTTCGGTGGGGTGGGGCTCATGGGACAGTGGATGACAGATGAGGAGTAGGCAGTTCTACTCGTCTCGAGGTCAGGGTCACATTGCTCGCGACTGCCCGACCCTTCATATGGATGACCAACAGATGGTTGAGGGACCACTAAGACAGAGGCAGAGATTCAATTGAGGAGGACCAAATCAAGCAAGAGGATGTGGTAGTGGAGTTGTTCATGTAGTAGGCAGTGGGCAGTGATTCGTGGTTCTGCTACCACCACCTCCAAGTGGTCCACCCTGACCACTGGGAGCAGGAGGACAAGGACGAGCTTCGCTCCATGAAGCTGAGGCCTATGACCACAGTGATCTGTATATGACTCGAGGAACTATCTATTTCTACTCTACAATAGTTTCAGTATTTATAGAAAGATGTTCCACCCACTCTTTTATTACCACGGCCCTCATTCGGAGCTCATAGATTCTGATGGAGCCATTGGCTCGATCCTTATAGCTAGAGACTCCTACAGGAGGGTATTCTACAATTACACACTGGTGATGGTAGTGTGAGATTACTCCAGGAGGAGATATATTTGTCTACAATCATCGAGTAGCGGCGTCGAGGCCTAACAACATCATCTGTGGTATGGACTGCTTATCTACAATCCTTGCTCTGATTGACTGCATTTGGCACAATGTTTGGTGCATTCATGAGGATGGAACTGGGTTTTCGTTCACCAGTGATAAAAGAACCTTTGTTATAAGGCCCCAGCCTTAAAAATCTCTTAATATTGAATTAAATGAATAATTTACATTGAATATATTTTCAGGTTTAGAGTTTTAGAGAATTAGAACATAACTACTACATCTCAAAAGATTACAAAGTAGACACTTCTACTAAGTTTCCATAGAATTAAAAAAAACACTTAAAAAGAAACATGTCTAGTTCCCTGTTTTATATAGCATGACATTCCCTTGATCCCATCCTTGACCTTATTCCACATTAAGTCCTGTGAAAAAAATTTCAAAAAAACATGGGGTGAGCATAAAATGCTCAATAAGGTATACACAAAGAATGAAAACTGTTAGTTTTTCAAACCTCAAGTAAACCATGTATAATTTATCAAAGTAATACCTTCACCTTCATGAAGTAGTAAAAAACTCTTCACTGAATAAAACATCATTACTTACCTTTTTGTAACCAAAGGATTACCATAAAACCCATATAAAGAACACATAACATATAAAAATGTAACTTGGGACATAAACATACATAAGTGGAATAACCATACTGTCGACTTCCACACATATCACTTAATGGAATAGCTATACGGAAAACTTCCATACATACTTAATGGAATAGCCATATGGCCGACTTCCATACCCAATGCATTGGAGTTTATAACGTAACCACCCGTCCTAGTATTCACGGCACCACCCGTCATATGGTTTATCACGTAACCACCCGTGAAATGTCCATGTACCAATATAAAATCAAAAAACATAAAACCAATATAAAGTAATGATAAAATTTCAACATTTCAATCACAATATATCATTTAAATATATTGAAATAATAGAATCCTTTATCAAAACCATTTTCAATACCAAAATAAAGAAAAGAGTATATGGTATTTATTTTATTTTAAAAACATTACGGCTTGTTGAGGAAGCCAAAGACCAAATAATACTCGCGGTGGCGGAAAAGGTCGTTGTCACCACGTACGTTAAAAAAACATTCCTTTTTGTCGTTTAGTAAAACGCTTCATAGAAAAAGATTCCTTTTGTATAAAAGTAAAATTCAATGGGATTTATACACCCTTTAAAAGAAAGTTGTGTATAAAATGAAATATACATCAATGAAAGGAGATTGAGATAAAGACCCCTTACCTCGGGTCCGACTTGACTCGATCATTCTTTAACATCCTGAATAATAAAATTAAGTTAATTTCTACTTGATTAAGAACCTTTTTAAAGTTCATTATTCCTTTTATATCCCTTATTTCAATGTTATAAACATTATGTAACCATTTAAGTTAATAATGTTTGTTTTGTCGATATTTGGTTCTTAAGTCGAAAGTGGACTTCTTACAATTACATGTTATTCGTGTGGTCAAAGGTTATTTATATCCAGAATGATATTCCTGATTTGGATATCATATATATCATATATATCCATCATATACATGTATTTATAATATTACATAATCATTTAGAGGTAAGAAATGAAATGCACCGTTCATGGAGACGGTAAGCCATACGTACGCATGAACGCTACTTTCATTTCGTTGTCATATTAATGGAATTAAAACTTAATGAGAGGTATGTATATTTTAATTCAAAAATTATATTCATCATTTAGATGTATCATTCATTATATATATCCATTATATACATGTACTTTTAATAGTACATTACATTTAGGGATAATAAATTAAATGCACCGTTCATGGAGACGGTAAGCCATACGTACGCATGAACGCTACTTTCATTTCTATCTCATACTTTAATGGAAGGAAATAATAATGATATAGAGTTATATTATAATTCCAGTATAACATCATATATTATAACTTTAAATACATCCTTTATACGTCCCACATATGGAATTAACGAATCACATCACTTTGAGGGGGCGATAGTCCGCACTTCCTTAAATGAAGATATCGTGTTTACCCATAATGGAAACCATAAAGGTATGCCCAAAATGAAAAATACAGAAGCTTAAGGAAAACACAAACATATTATATATCATATATAAATATAGTGTCATCTTAATGGCCACCTTTGAAGGTGTTAAATTAATGTTGAACAATCATCGTTTCGGGAGGTAGAAATTCACCATCCACGGAAACAGTATGTTCTTTAACCATTAGATGTAGGTGTGTGTAAGTTTAGACTTAATAATTCTTATAAAAAGATCCTAGTATATTGAGGATACTAGATATGTTACAAAAGAAAAGAATAAAAAGAGTTTAGGGTGTTGGAGAAGCAAAATAAAACAATAGGACTCAAAAGAAGACATTACCATAAAATCGGGTAACTCTCTTAGATTTGAGCACAGAGGCTTCCTTGGGAAGAATTATGCCCAACGTGAGGATTCAAGGAGTAAGAGAGGGATGTGGAGAGCCAAAATGGGCAGGGTTTGGCCGAGCCAAAGGCTTTGGGAGTGTGGGTAAGGAGGTAGAGGTGGGGGCCTTTTATAGAGGAGAGGAGGGGCACTCTTGGAAGGTAAAGAAAAGTCACTTTATTTTAAAATGGTATTCAGATTTAAGAGGTCCCACATTGATTTGTTTCGAGTATAAGGTGATAAGGGTTCGAAATTAACTCATCCAATAGGTTTTGGCCATGTTTAGGTCTTATATTTTATATTATCTTTCCATTTTATTTAAATCGTTAAATAATGAGGTCATCGCTGCATCATCATGATGTCATAAATAATTTAATTTATTTAACGTTTAAAAATTATAAAAAAAAATCATGATGTAGGAAATCGTTTTATCTTTCTAATGAATATTTATAGTCAATATCTGACTTGTATAACCCCATGTAAAAATTGTTTTAGTAAAACACCTCATGTGTGTGTCATTTTTACTTTAACATTAAATAAAAAGTTATTTATGTCATTTCCCAACCAAAGTGGCTCCATGGGGTCCCCATGCTGACCCATGGATTTTCATGGTCGGCCATGACACATCCAATAAGGGTAGAACATGTGTCAAGGTATTTTCATTTTATTATAATATCATTTTTTCCTTAAATTGCACTAATTACCTCTAATTGCAATTAAAAACTTAATAAGTTACTATTCACCAAAAAATTATTTTAATCCCATTGAACCACATTTTACTTCTTGATGACAACAATGTATGTTGGATTTTTGAAATTCAAAACACAAAAGTGGTAAAATTTCATTTAATCAAAAAATCAGTTTTTATAAGTACCACATAGTGGTTTCACTATTCATCAAAAATTGAAGTTTTTCAGAAAAATACCAAAAAATCACACTAAGATGTATTTGATATTCCGAATTCAAAAATGAAGTCTATTTTACAAAATTCAAAACATATAAGTCACATTAATTAATTTAATAATTAATTCCCGCTGTCAGAGAAAATAGCGTGTTTTTATGAAACAATAAGTATCAAAAGATTGACACTAGTTTATGTCCGATTTCAAAGTGAAATTAATTCCAATGACCACTATTGTATTTAATGGTAAAAATATATTCTAATTTCACATTAAAACCATTTAAAAATATAATCTAATCATCTTAAAAAATTCGATTAAAAAGAGGTTTTGAATTAAAATACAACATTTTAAACTATTCATTAAAAAAATGAACTTTATCGGAAAGATACCAAAAATTTACACAAAGTAAATTTTGATGTCATGATTCTAAATAATAGTTATATTTGGTCCAATAGAATTTAGAAGATCGATCAAAACTATATTTAATGACTGTTCGCCGTCAAAAGGTGATAAGTGGACCTTTCGTGAAAATTAGAGTATATAAGCCTAAAATTGAATTCTTTTCGTATTTTAAGCCTTTATCCTTTATTAGATAAATGTAAAAACATTTAACAAACATATATAATCATATTTTAGTTATTTCTATCCATTTCCGCCAGTACAACAGCTACGTGTTAACTAACTTTTAAAATAATATTATTTTATTACTAGTGTGCAACGTAAGTTTTCAAAGGAACTCATCGTTGCGTATCAGGTACGCTATCGATCATAGAAACCCCTTTAAAGTAAAATTAATATTTAATTCGTAAATATTAATAAATATGAAAATTATTTATTCTTTATTTACCTGGGATGTTACATCCTTCCCCCCTTTTGGGAATTGCGTCCTCACTATTTTATTCACTTATCAAAATAAGTGGGGGTATTTATCCCTCATAGCATTTTCAGATTCCCACATTTCCTCTTCAACCATATGGGTTTTCCACAAAACCTTTACCTGGTGAATTACCTTATTTCATAATACTTCCTCTCTTTGGTCAAGAATCTAGACTGGTTGTTCTTCATAAAAGAGATTCTCATCCAGCTGAACTACCTCAGGACTCAAAACATGAGATGAATCTGGCATATATGTCCTCAACATCGAAACATGAAAATCATTGTGTACCTGAGATAAACTCAGAGGTAAAGCCACTCGGTAAGCAACTGATCCAACTTTCTCCAGAATTTCATATGGTCCAATAAACATTGGTCTCAGCTTTCCTTTCTTACCAAATTGCATCACACTTTTCCATGGAGAAACCTTGAGAAAGACATGATCACCTACCTCGAATGATAGATCCTTCCTCCGGTTATCCAGATAACTCTTCTGCCTGCTCTGAGTTGTTCTCATGTGTTTCTGAATCAACTGAACTTTTCTACCATCTTTTCTACCAATTCTGGTCCCATCAGCTTCCTTTCACCCAATTTATCCCAAAATGCTGGAGTTAGACACCGCTTCCCATATAATGCCTCAAATGGTGCCATCTGTATACTGGAATGAAAACTATTATTATAAGAAAAATCAACCAAAGAAAGATGTTGGTCCCAACTTCCCTGATAATCCATCAAACAAGCTTGTAGCATATCCTCCAAGGTCTGAATTGTTCGTTCTGACTTCCCATCTGATTGCGGATGAAAAGGTGTACTAAAATTTAATTCAGTACCCAACAACTTCTGAAGGCTTTTCCAAAAGTTAGAAGTAAACCTCGGATCACGGTCAGATGCAATGGAGAGAGGAAATACATGTAACATGACTATCTCTTTAAGATACAAACAGGAAAGTTGATCTAGGTAAAAATTATATCGTATGGAAATGAAATGAGCATATTTAGTCAAGCGATCAACAATAACCCAGATTTCATTATTACCTCGAGATGTCTTCGGTAATCCCACAACAAAGTCCATGGATATATTCTCCCATTTCCACTCTGGCACTGGTAAAGGCTGAAGCATCCCTTTCTGTAACTGTTGTTCTGCTTTAACCTATTGACATGTCAAACACTTCACAGTAAAATCACCAATATCTATTTTCACTCCATCCCACCAGTAATACTCCCGTAGATCTCTGTACATCTTAGTACTGCCAGGATGAACTGAAAACGGAGAACTATGAGCTTCACATAACAACTCTCTCTACAACTGTGAATCACAAGGCACACACAATCTCTTCCCAAATCTCAAAACTCAATCATTATCAATGTTGAATTCTGGCAACATACCTTTCTAAACAAGCTCTAACTTTTTCTGCAACTCTCTGTCTTGCTTCTGTGCTTGCTTGATTCTATCTAATAGAAATGATCTCACTGATACCTGAAACAAAACAGAAGAACTTCCTGCACCAACAACTTCTATGACAACGTTCATCAAATCCTTAACCAAAGGATCATGTTCTAAACGCAACATCGTTAATGAAGCATTACTTTTTCGACTCAAAGCATCGGCCACATTATTTTCTTTTCCCGGATGGTAGTGAATTGTACAATCATAATCCTTGATTAATTCCAGCCATCTCCTCTGTCTCATGTTTAACTCTTTCTGAGTGAATATATATTTTAAACTTTTGTGATTAGTATATATTTCACACTTTACTCCATACAAATGATTCCTCCAAATTTGTAAAGAAAAAAATACATCATCTAATTTCAAATCATGTGTAGGGTAATTTACCTCATGAATTTTCAACTGGAGTGAAGAATCAGCAATTACCTGATCATTTTGAATAAGGACACAGCCAAGTCCCTTTAACGAAGCATCACTGTATATAACAAAATCACCATTCCTGGAAGGAAGTGCCAAAAATAGAGAATTAACCAATCTTCTTTTTAACTCCTGAGTCAACTGAGCCATCGCTACAACAAACTTTTTAGTTCTGATTCTAGCCATCTCAGGATAATAATTAGAAAGGTCATTTCCCTCAGTATGCCTTCCCAGAAAATCTATTTTTTTCCACTATGAAAAACCATTATTAACACAGAAATATCTTAGGCGAAGCAATATGGTAATCTGTAAATGCTATATCATTTCAATCATATTATAATTTATCACTTTTCTATCTCCTAATGTTGTCTAAACTGACCTCTGATACCAACTATAAGGCCCCAGCCTTAAACATCTCTTAATATTGAATTAAATGAATAATTCAAATTGAGGATCTTTTCAGGTTTAGAGTTTTAGAGAATTAGAACATAAATACTACATCTCAAAAGATTAAATAATAGACACTTCTACTATGATTCCATAGAATAAAAAATACTCTTAAAAAGAAACATGTCTAGTTCCATGTTTTATATAGCATGAAATTCCCGTGATCCCATCCTTGATCTTATTTCACATTAAGTCCTGTGAAAAACATTTAAAAAAAACTTGGGGTGAGCATAAAAAGCTCATTAAGGTATACGCAAAGAATGAAAACTGTTAGTTTTTCAAACATCAAGTAAAACATGTATACTTTATCAAAGTAATACCTTCACCTTCATGAAGTAGTAAAAAACTCTTCACTGAATAAAATATCATTACTTACCTTTTTGTAACCAGAGGATTACCATAAAACCCATATAAAAAACATAACATATATAAAGGTAACTTGGGACATTAACATACTTATGTGGAATAACCATACGGTCGACTTCCACACATATCACTTAATGGAATAGCCATACGGCCAACTTCCATACATAATTAATGGAATATTCATACGGCTAACTTCCATACACAATGCATTAGAGGTTATAGCATAACCACCCGTCCTGGTATTCACGACACCACCCGTCATATGGTTTATCACGTAACCACCCATCAAATGTCCAAGTACCAATATAAAATCATAAAACATAAAACCAAAATAAAGGAATGATAACATTTCCACATTTCAATCACAATATATCACTTAAATATATTGACATAATAGAATCCTTTATCAAAACCATTTTCAATACCAAAATACAGAAAAGAGTATATGGTATTTATTTTATTTTAAAAACATTACGGCTTGTTGAGGAAGCCAAAGACCAAATAATACTCGCGGCGGCGGAAAAGGTCGTTGTCACCGCGTATGTTAAAAAAACATTCCTTTTTTTCATTTAGTAAAACGCTTCGTAGAAAAAGATTACTTTTGTATAAAAGTAAAATTCAAAGGGGTTTATACACCGTATAAAATAAATTTGTGTATAAAATGAAATATGCCTCAATGAAATGAGATTGAGACGAAGTCCCTTACCTCGGGTCCGACTTAACTTGATCATTCTTAAATGTCCTGAATAATAAACTTAAGTTAATTTCTACCTGATTAAGAACCTTTTTAAAGTTCATTATTTCTTTTATATCACTTATTTCCATGTTATAAACATTATGTAACCATTTATGTTAATAATGTTTGTTTTGTCGATATTTGGTTCTTAAGTCGAAAGTGGACTTCTTACAATTTCATGTTGTTCGTGTGGTCAAAGGTTCTTTATATGCAGAATGATATTCATGATTTTGATAGCATATATATCATATATATCCAGCATATACATGTATTTATAATATTACATAATCATTTATAGGTAAGAAATGAAATGCACCGTTCATGGAGACGGTAAGCCGTACGTACGCATGAACACTACTTTCATTTATTTGTCATATTAATGGAATTAAAACATAATGAGAGTTATGTATATTATAATTCCAGAATTATATTAATTATTTAGATGTATCATTCATTATATATATCCATTATATACATGTACTTTTAATAGTACATTACATTTGGGGATAAGAAATGAAATGCACCGTTCATGGAGACGGTAAGCCGTACGTACGCATGAACGCTACATTCATTTATATCTCATACTTTAATTGAAATAAATAATAATGATATAGAGGTATATTATAATTCCAGTATAACATCATATATAATAACTTTAAATCCATCCTTTATACGTCCCACATATGGCATTAACGAGTCACTTCACTTTGAGGGGGTGGTAGTCCGCACTTCCTTAAATGATGATATCGTGTTTACCCATAATGGAAACCATAAAAGTATTCCCAAAATGAATAATACAGAAGATTAAGGAAAACATAAACATATTATATATCATATATAAATATATTTTAATCTTAATGGACACCTTTTATGGTGTTAAAAGAATGTTGAACAATCATTATTTCGGGAGGCAGAAATTCACCATCCACGAAAACAGTATGTTCTTTAACCATTAGATGTAGGTGTGTGTAATTGTAGCTCGAATCCTTCTTATAAAAAATTCCTAGTATATTTAGGATACTGGAGTTCTTACAAAAGAAAAGAATAAAAAGAGTTTAGGGGGTTGGAGAACCAAAATAAAACAAAAGGACTCAAAAGAAGACATTACCTTAAAATCGGGTAACTCTCTTAGATTTGAGCTCAAAGGATTCCTTGGGAAGACTTCTGCCCAAACTGAGGCTTCAAGGATTAATAGAGGGATGTGTAGAGCCAAAATGGGCAGGGGTTGGCCGAGCCAAAGGCTTTGGGAGTGTGGGTAAGGAGGTAGTGGTGGGGGCCTTTTATAAGAGGAGAGGAGGGGAACTCTTGGAAGGTAAAGAAAAGTCACTTTATTTTATAATGGTATTCTGATTTAAGTGGTCCCACCTTGATTTGTTTCTAGGATAAGGTGATAAGTTTTCGAAATCCACCCATACAATAGGTTTTGGCCATGTATAGGTCTTAGAGTTTACATTATCTTTCCATTTTATTTAAATCGTTAAATAATGAGGTCATCGCTGCATCATCATGATGTCATAAATAATTCTATTTATTTAATGTGTAAAAATTATAAAAAAAACTATAATTATGTAGGAAATCTTTTTAGATTTCTAATAAATATTTATAGACAAAAATCTGACTTGTATAATCCCATGTAAAAATGGTTTTAGTAAAACACCTCATGTGTGAGTCATTTTTACTTTAACATTAAATAAAAATTTATTTATGTCATTTCCCAACCAAAGTGGCTCCATGGGATCCCCAAGTTGACCCATGGCTTTTCTTTGTCGGCCATGACACATCCAATAAGTGTAGGACATGTGTGAAGATATTTTAATTTTATTATAATATCATTTTTACCTTAAATTGCACGAATTACCTCTAATCGCGATTAAAAACTTAATAAGTTACTATTCACCAAAAAATTATTTTAATCCCATTGAACCACATTTTAATTCTTAATAACAACCATGTATGTCGGATTTTTGAAATTCAAAACACAGAAGTGGTAAAATTTCATTTAAACGAAAAATCAGTTTTTATAAGTACCACTTAGTGGTTTCACTATTCATCAAAAATTGAAGTTTTTCAGAAAAATATCAAAAATTTACCCTAAGATATATTTGATATTCCAAATTCAAAAATGAATTCTATTTTACAAAATTCAAAACATATAAGTCACATTAATTATTTTAATAATTAATTCCCGCTGTCAGAGCAAATAGCGTGTTTTTATGGAATAATAAGTATCAAAAGATTGACACTAGTTTAAGTACGATTTCAAAGTGAAATTAATTCCAACAAACACTATTGGATTTAATGGTAAAAATATATTCTAATTTCACTTTAAAACCAATTAAAAATATAATCTAATCATCTTAAAAAATTAGATTAAAAAGAGGTTTTGAATTAAAATACAACATTTTACACTATTCATTAAAAAAATGAACTTTATCGGAAAGATACCAAAAATTTACACAAAGTAAATTTTGATGTCCTGATTTTAAAGAAGAGTTATATTTGGTCCAATAGAATTTATAATATCGATCAAAATTATATTTAATGAAGGTTCGCCGTCAAAAGGTGATAAGTGGACCTTTCCTGAAAATCAGAGTATATAAGCCTAAAATTGAATTCTTTTCGTATTTTAAGCCTTTATCCTTTATTAGATAAATGTAAAAACATTTAAAAAACATATATAATCATATTTTAATTATTTCTATCCATTCTCGCTAGTACAACAACTACGTGTTAACTAACATTTAAAATAATATTATTTTATTACTAGTGTGCAACGTAAGTTTTCAAAGGAACTCATCGTTGCGTATCGGGTACGCTATCGATCATAGCAACCCCTTTAAAGTAAAATTAATATTTAATTCGTAAATATTAATAAATATGAAAATTCTTCATTATTTATTTACCTGGGATGTTACATTTGCAGCACTGGATGGACTTACCCAGAATATTTTGAATCCTATAACTCATCAATTGGGTAGCCTGAACCTCGGAGTAGTTGATGTTGAGAGTCTGAGCTATTCTGTAGTGGAGGACTAGTATGCTGATGTCTTTCCTGATGATGTTACGGGACTACCTCCTCACATATATGTGTACTTTTACTTCGACAGGTACCTTGAGACGACACCTATATCTACACAAGCATATTGTATGTCTCCCACGGAGATTCATGACTTACAGGTATAGATGGAGAACTTGCAAAGTTAGGGGTTCATAAATCCCACTATTTCTCCATTGGCAGCCCCGACATTGTTGTCCAAGAAGGAAGGTGGGAGTTTGAGACTCTGTGTGGACTATTGGTGCCTTAACCAGGTGAACATGAAGAACAAGTATCCACCTACGATGATTTATGATGTTTTCGATCAGTTGAATGGAGCTCATTTGTTCTTGAAGATAGACCTCAGATCAGGCTATCCTTATATCAAGGTATGAGATGAGGATGTGCATAAGATAACAATAATATGTCGGTATGGCCACTAATAGATCTTGATTATATCATTAAATGTGACCAACTCCCCTATAGTGTTCATGGGACTCATGAACATGAACTTTTACCCGTACTTCGATTACTTCGGTGTGGTCTTCATTGAAGACATCTTGGTGTACTCAACAACACTGTAGGAGTATTCCTATCATCTCCAAATAGTACTGGATACACTCCGAGAGGACCATCATTATGGTGATCTCTCGATGTGATAGTTCTTGATACAGGAGGTCCACATTCTAGGTCATGTTATCTCGGAGGCCAGTGTTGCACTGGATCTATAGAAGATAGAGGTTGTGATTACTTGGAAGTCACCCAGGAGTGTGATCGAGGTGCACAATTTCATTGGATTGGCTATGTACTACTGGAGATTCGTACCTGACCCTTCTAATGTTGTGAAACCTTTGTTAGCATTGAGGAAGAAGGTATATCCCCCATATGTACGGAGATATTCAAACATATTTTTCAGAAGCTGGGGCAGAGAGTGATTAGTGACCCCATTTTTAGGCTACAGGAAGAAAATGTGGGGTATGTATTCTACTAAGACACATCAGATACTAGACATGGATGTGTCCTGATTCATGAGAGAGTAGTGACCTATTATGGTTTACAATAGTTGTGACAACATGAGAAGAACTATGCTACACATGACCATGAGCAAGCAGTGGCAGTCTTCACCTTGATGAGGTGGTGACACTACATGATGGGTGAACAAATTACTATTTACGATTATCTCAAGAGTCTCAGGAATATATTCTCATAGAAGGACCTGAACCTAAGAGAACGACGATGGCTGGAGTTCATCCAAGACTATAAATTAGATATAGTCTACACTCTTAGGAAAGGTAATGTAGTGCAGACGCACTTAGCAGTTGGTCTAGTTTACAGCTACTGAGTTAGGAGATAGAGCAGCTAGTCTTGTATCAGATATACTTTGTGGATAGAGATGGAGTAGCATACCTCTAGTCTATGAAAACCACTCCCCCTCTTATTTAGTGAGTTCGGGAGGAAAAACTTGTGGAAATTGAATGTGAGCTTAAAAGTTCTCAAATATCCTCAAGACAAGAACCTGAAGGATTTTACAATGGTGGGGAACACATAATCCTCTTCATAGGATGCACCGTGATACCAGTGGTGCTATGGGAGGAGGTTTTTAGGGAGTTCCATATAGCCGCTCTGGTGGTACATCATAGTGTGGTGAAGATGTACCCAGACCTCCAACTCCAGCACTCGTGGTAGAGTTTGTTTCATGATGCCTCACTTATTAGCAAGTGATGACCAAGCATTAGGTTTCAGTAGGCATAGTGCAACCACTAAAGGATCCAGAGTGGAAGTGGGATGGTATCTCCATGGGATTTGTGACAAAGCTTCCACCTATGTCAAGGGGACTTGAATCCATATGGGTGATCATTGACCTACTAACCAAGTCATCCCACTTCCTACCTATCCAATAGTAGGGATCAGTAGAGGGATTGGGACACCTCTATTTACATGATATTGTATAGCTTCATTGGGATCCATCAACAATCATCTCTGATCATAATAGACATTTCACTTCTCTATTATGGAAGAGGTCGCAGGAGGAGTTTGGGACTCAGCTACATTTGAGCACCACCTTTCATCCTCAAATGGATGGTCATACATGAAATACCATACAGACACTCGAGGACAAACTTTTTTCTTAAGTCCTAGATTTTGGCCGCAGTACGAAGGATCACTATCCCTTGGTGGAATTTTCATACAATAATAGATATCACTCCACCATCGGTATGGCACCATCTGATCCCTTGTACGGTCAACCATGTAGATCACCTCCATGCTAGACAGACCCAGGGGAGTCAGCACTTGTGGGTCTAAAGTTGGTGCGGGCTACCACTCAGAAGGTGTAGATCATTTAGGATTGGATGGAGACAGCGCGGAGGAGGTAGAATTCCTATGCTGACAATCTATGGAGGCCTTTAGAGTTTGAGGAGGTAGACCATGTCTTCCTAAGGGTTTCACCTCGATGAGGTTTGCAGAGATTTGGCCTGGGCGGTGAGATATCTCCAAGATTCATCCGACCTATTCAAGTTCTCAGAAGAGGGGGCGTATCTCCGGGCTCTACCCTCACAGATGCACCATGTGCATGAAGTTTTCCATGGGTCACAACTGAGGAGGTACGTGCATGATCCATCACATGTTGTCTACTGGGGTGAGTTGGACATCGATGATCGGGGGATGCTTATAGTTGTTCTAGTGGAGATTGAGGATCGAAAGGATCATGTCCTTTATAGATGATCAATACCTCTGGTTCGTGTTCACAGGCAGCATGAGAACCTCTGTGAGAGAACATGGGCGCGGGAGGCTCATATTTTTGCACAATATCCCCTTTTTATTCCATAGTCTATGTTGTGGATTTCAGGGTTGAATATCTCTAAGGTGGGGAGAATGTAAAGACCCAGATTTTCCATGTAATGTTTTTATTATATGCGATTATTATGAGTCTGTGAAAATTGGCGACCCATGATTCCGAGCCCCAGTGTGCCCATAATGAATTTCTAAACTTTCATTAAGGTATGTTCTATAAAAATATGAGTGGGAAATCCTATATTTTGAATCGGTACTCGGAATTGAAATCTGAGGGCACCGTTGAGCATGCAACGCCAGGATTTACTTAAGGGAGGTTTAACCTTTACCGTAGTGGGTAAATGAAAAGATTTTTTTATTGTTTTTCGTGGATTAATAAATAAAATAAATTTATTTTATTTTATTTATAAAACAGCATTCCACCTCAATTTTATGTTTTGATGGTCGGGACCATAGGGGTGTTCGGGCATTTAATGAAGGTCATTAAACGCCCGGTTACACAATGGTTGTGTAACCACCCTTCGTGTGATTAATGAAGCTCATTAATTACACCAATTAATGAACCTCTTAATCACAATTGAGAGAGTTAAACTCTAACAAGGGGTTTTGGAAAATCGTTGTAAATGGTATTATCTTGGGAGGATTCATGACGAATAAAAAATCCCCTCACCAAGGAATAACTGAAGAGTGGAAATTGAGCGGTGTTGTTAGAGTCATGTTATGGGAACGATGAACACCAATTCTTCCTCAAATATGGATGTTCTCCAACAATCTGGAGGATGGGTTTTTATTTTGTTTATTTTTAAAATAATTTTTGAATCTTAATATTTCATCTTCTTATCATGCTAAGACGGATGGTGCAGGCTAGAAGAACAAGGCCCCGACCCTCCGCTACATTGATGATCTAATCGTTTTTTGCATACATTTTATTCGAGTTGGACAAAACCCAGAACAGAGTGTCAAGTGGAAAAGAGGGAGTCCCGGGTAGGTCATTAGTACCCTTTTATGGAAAAACGGGCCACTGTAACTCACCTGGAAACTCGTGGAAGATCGTCGGTGCGACACCCGCACAACAGCACCGGTGACCAGTGCTGGCGAGTGACGACGGTGAGCGGAAACCACCGGTCATGGAGGAGATGGTGGTGCTTTGTTGTGAGCCGCCAGAGGAGAAGGGATTTTCCATAGCCATGGTAGGTGAAGAAGGAACCTAGGTCATGCCGGTGAAGAAAGGTGGAGCGGGGTGCAACGGCGCGCCACCAGAGAGGGTGGCCACAGATGTTTAGTCGTGATGGACGCAAGGAGTGGCCGACACCGGACGATCATTGGAGGTGGAATGACATGCCGATGTAGAGGGTAGTTGTGGGTCCAACGCCATTTCTGCAGGGACCCTCTCCCTTTTGGTCCCACAGAGAAACTAGGTGGTGCCACGTGGCATCGCTGCACGAATCAAATAGCCTTAGCCCTTCAGGAAGACCATGGGGCGGGGGCTCCCCCCTTTCTAGCTAGGGTGGAACCCACTTCAGTGGGCTACACATACCCAGTAGGATTGGGACCTCGATAAGCATGGCCTTGCTAGCCCATCTGGCCGCATCCTCCATTGTCCGGGCCACACCACTCTGCGGGTCGGTCCCTACCCCCCTTGTGGGTCTGGCAGTGCACGCACTATGGGTCGGGCTGCCCCCCCCCCCCCCCCCTGCGGGTCGGGCTGGACCACAGCGCAGCCAGGTGGTTCAGACCCAGACCTGGTGGGATCGACCCAAACCAGGTCGGATTGGCCTAGACCAGGCCGGATCAGCCTAGACTGGGTCAGGCCGGGTTGGACCGGACCCGCACCTAACGACACCCAGTTTCACTTAAAGGGGCATAACTTTTGAACCAGATGTAAGTTTGACGATCCGTCTGTGGCTCTAGAATCCTTGTAGATAGATTTTCCTATTGGGATAATTCGTATGAATTTTGGTTTATTATCGAGTATGGTAGGTTTGGATCAAACCCAAATCCAATTGGTCCATCGGTAATAAAATTCCTATAACTTGTAGATCGGGCGTCCGATTGATGTGCCACGTTGGAACCCTAATTACATGGTGGTTCATTTGGTTACGTCTTTGTGAGATGTCATAGTGGTTAAAATATGGCTGATATATTATGGAGAATATCCTATGTAATCAAATGTACTATGTGTCGGAATCCATTGGATGGATGTAACGTGAAGAAAGAGCATCAATCCTATGTGGGTAATTATATATCGTTCCTATGTGGGTAAGTGCTCAATGATCATGACTGGGTAAGTGCTCTCTGATCATATGTGGGTCAGCATTTATTGATCTAGTGTGGGTCAGCAGTAGAGGATCTTGACATAATAAGATGAGCCAGCGACACATCTAATCATCTTTAGTTTTGTAATTATGTTATACCTAGTGTATGTCGAGTCTTTACATTTATTGTACTTTAACCTTCGTGGTGTAACCATTGTTGTATTCTCCCCTCGTGGATAAGTTGTTCAAATGGAATAAAATTTTGAGCCTTATGATTCCTCTTGAATGAGACGAGTATATTTTATAAAAAATGTATGTGTAGGGGTATATACCTATGTTGAGTTATGACGACTTCATGAATTATGATTGAGGTCTTTGTTTGTGGTTTTCTCTTTTTTGAACTCTAAGAGACCTTCCGGGGTCTCAAGGTCCCTACTGATTATTGTTAGACTCAACCATTCATGGGATATATCTGCATCTTGCTATGTCTTGTGATGATGATAGACAGTGTTGATCGAGGCTGAGGGAGCCAGGACTGGATGATTCTATGAAGTGGACCATTTGACATGACGTTCCATAGTGACTATTTATTGTTATTTGTACCTACCCATTAGTTAGGATCCTCAATGGATGAACTCAGGATCTGTTTTTCTATTGTTATTTTACATTTCAGTCAGGATTGTATTATGTCTGTCATTTTACTCACAGTACTCACTTTTTACTCTATAGTTTTACATCATGTATTGATTCATGTTGTGTGCTTGGACTGTGAGTTTGCAGTTTTAATGGAAATGACTTCTTGTTTAATGGGATATGCCTTTCTGGTGCTAGTCTCCAGCCCCTGGCCTATTTAAGGCATTCGTGGGGTAGTCACCGGATGGCCCCTGGGGGACGGGTCGTGACATATGAGTTTAGGAATAGGAGAGTGTAACTGATAACTCACTAGTTTAAGAGAATAACCCTTGAATAAATGGATGATTTGGGATATCTATTTCTTATAGTGGTGATGTCATTCCAAAAGACGTACGAGGTTACCTCCCTATTGGGAGATAGACATATGCATTGAAATTCATCCTAGGATGAATCTGATATCAGTATCATAATATTAGATGTCTCCTATAGAGCCTAAATATATGAGGGTGAAGATGTAAGACTTGTAGAATAAGGGATTTTTGAGGGCCAATGTTCCCGCTATAAATCATCAGTGATGTTCTCCAAGATGGTGGAAGGGAACTTGAGGTTATATGTGGATTACCGACACTTAAATCTTGTGTCCACGGTGAATAACTATCCACTAAATATGATTGGAGATCTCTTTTATCGGTTGAGTGGCCAACAATTATTCTCAAATATTGACCTCAGATCAGGATATCACCATATGTGAGTAAGAGAAAAGAATAATTAGAATATGAACTTTAGCCATCATTAGAGCCATTGTGATTGAGTAGTGATCCTATTTGTCATGAATAATTACCCAGAATTATTCATGGGACTTATGAATCATATATTTCGGACTTTTATAAAATGGTACGTGGTTATCTTCATTGATAACATCCTAGTTTATTTGGAGTTCGAGGAGGAGCATGTGGGGAACATAAGGATGGTCATAGACACACTCTGAGAGCACCAAATTTACAGGAATCTCTCAAAGTGTCAGTTTTTTTTTCAAGGGGTCATTTTTCTAGGACATGTCATCTCAGAGGATAGAGTAGCAGTGGATCCAGTAATGTTTTAGGAAGTTCTTGATTAGGATAAACCCACGAGTGATATCATGGTTAGAAGATTCCTTCACATGGTAGGGTACTATTGGGGAATTATATTTGATTATTGAATAATGTAATCACCCATAACATCCTTCACCCGAAATGAGAAACATTTCATGGGGAAGGAATGGTTTCAAATGTGATTTCAAGAGATAAAGTAGAGGTTTAAGAGTGCTCCAATTTTGAGATTTCTAGAGGAGGGTGTCATGTAGGTAGTTTACAATGATGGATCAAGGTCCAGACATTGCTGTGTTCTGATGTAGAGATAAATAGTAATTTCCAATGTTTCATCGTAGTTGAAGCCGCATGAGAAGAACTACACAACCCATGATCATGATTTAGAAGTGTTATTCTTTGCATTTAATATGGGGATACACTACCTAATGGGAGTGTTGTTTATCATTTACTCTGATAATCAGAGTATCATGTTTATCTTCTCACAAGAGAAAATGAACATGGGATAGGAATGAAGGATATAGTTCCACTAGGACTACGAATTTTAGTTTTTCTATACTATTGGGAATGGGAATGTGGTGCAATATTCTCTTAGCATAAGATATTTTTCTTGTTTGTTAACTGAGGCATCATAACCATTATAAAAACTACATTTTTCCTCTGTATACAAAGATGATGCTTTATATCACCAGTATATGGTCTTTACTAACACCACCTTTAAAGAGTGTCTGGGATACTCAACATGGAGATACCAAATATGAAACCATACATACTAAGATATCTGTTGTACATTCTCAAGATGGATATTATGAAGTTGGGGATGATTTTATACTCTTTATATGATAAATGTTGGTGAATTTGATGTTTTTTGATGTAAATACATTGAAATATCAAGGAATTTTTTTTCTTAATTTCTTTGGAATTTTACGAGTCTCTGGCTTCTGACGGAACTTGATTCTGAGGCCCGGTGTACCCGGAATCAATTTCCGAAGTTTAGCTCAGGTACATTCAGTGAACGAACGAGCAGGTTTTTCAATCTTTTGAACCGGTGCTCGGAATTGAAATCTGAGGGCACCAATGAACTCGCAGCACCGGTAATTTTTTAAGGGGACCTTTTTTGTAGTTGCGTTTCGAGATGGTTGAGGTTTAATAATTGGGGTTTAGAATAAAATAAATAAAATTTTTTGTGTACAAATTTTATTCAAGAAAGGTGGTTATTTTTCTCCTAAGGGGGGTTAGGGGTGGGGCCCACATGAGACCCCAACTCCACACCTCCCCCTCAACAACCTAAACTCCCCATAACTCACCCCATGTTAAATAAATGACAACTCCACTCATTTAATGGAGTGGAGCCTCTCCACTTTCAATCTCTCTCTCATCTTTTAAGGTTTGACAACACAAGATAATAAATGCATTCCAAATCTTAAATTATTTAATTAAGGGATTTTATTTTTGAAAGTTTGGAAAGTGTAATTAAAATAAGGATTATCCTTATTTTAATGAGGTTGGCACTGGTTGTGTGGAGGGAATGGTTTTGAGAGAGAGCCCTTATGAGAGAAAAAGAGAGTTCCTCCTTCGTTGAAGAACACCGCCCTTCACGAAGAACGGTTCTCCTTTCGGCGGATCTCCAATGAATGACGATCGAGCCGGGATTGAAGGCCTTTGCAGAAATGACGAACGCCAACGACCATCGTCACCTTCATATCTTACCTTGTGACGATGTCAACAAGCCGACGTCCTCCCTTTTGCGATACCGTCATCCACGATTCTTGTCAACCGCGAACCTTAATTGAGGTAGGGGTTTAATTTGAGTATGTTAATATTCCCAAGATTGTTTCCTTCTAAAACAAAGAATATGGATCAAAACGTTATCAAGTTGATCTGTGAATGATTTTATTTGCGGGTTGGGAATAATTATTTGCAGGGGAAATGTTGGGAATTAAGTTCAATTTTAATTGATTAAAAGTGTGCCTTGTTAGTCGTTGAACATCATTTTTTTTGAACATTTGCTATCGACTAACGCGGAGGGCACGGACTAAACAAACACGGGCCGATGACCCTCCGCAAATTGTTTGTCTATGCGCGGATTGATGGGCAATGATGAAACGGGCCACAATGGCGATTTGAAGCCTCTAGAGTGATGTTCGGGTCCCGAGAAGACCGCCGGCACAGACGGATGCTAAAACGGACAACCGAAGCAACTCAGGTGGCCCGCGGACATTCCTGGCAGCGTGGGTTGCTGGCGTGGTGGCACCGGTGACTGGAGAGGGTGTCCGGAGCCATCAGGCCGCATGGAGGCAGCGGCGCCCTAGCGTGCCGCCAGAGAAAATCTGCTACGGCAATAGTCGCGGCGGCGATGTGTTGGATCCCAAGACAGCACAGGATCCCGGGATGGCGGGGCGGCCCTGGCTGGCGCCACCGGCATCAATTAACGGTGGGGGGGGGGGGTCGCTTCGCGCATCTCGCTCGGCCAAGATGGCCGAGCCGCGGCGGGCCACGCGGGTCGGGCCGCGCGGGTCGGGCCGGACCACGCCAGCTGGTTCGGGCGAAGCCAGCCGGGCCGGACCCGGACCCGAGGTGGGTCGACCCAGTTCGAGCTGACCCAAGGGGTGTTGGGCCGGGTCGCAACGGGCCCAGACCCCCTATTTTCGGACCGTTTTTGGTTAAACAGACATATCTGGGGTTGTGTACCTCTGATCGATGCACCATCAGTTGCGTAGGATTCCCTGGATTGAGACGGTCGTTTTGGTATATTACACACAAGGTTTCAACAATGTATGTGTACGTTCGGGTTGGTTCGAACCCGAAACCAACCGGGCCCTTGGAGTTGAAACGGTTAAAACTTGAGCTCTGGACGTCCGATTGACGTGCCATTGACTTTGTTGTATTTCTATTGATGAGATGATTCTTTTGGTTTACTTCCCCTGATGTTTGGACACAGTTGGAGTATGGCCGGGTTGGATTGTACCCGAAATCCAACCGGCCCCTAGAACAGAAATACTAATAACTCTCAGACCGGACGTCTGTTTGAAGAAATGTCAGTGGCGTTGGTAGTCACGTTGATAAATGATTCCTTTGAGTAAATCCCATGAGAGTTCAGGGTACAGTTGAGATACGGTCGGGTTGGTTCATACGATGATACCAACTTGGCCACCAGGACAGAAAGGTTAATAACTCACAGACCAGGCGTCTGATTGATGCGTCGTCTATTGCGTTGAGACCCCTTCGACGATACGGTATTTTGAGATACTCTCTGTGAGTTTTGGTTGACTATGGTTGTCATCCGGGTTAGAAATGAGCGTCTTTCAAATCGGGACCCTAGAACGGAAAAGCCTTTATATTTCAAACCGGGCATCCGATTGACGCGCCGTCTATCTCGTTGAGTTCCTAATGACGAGACAGAACATTGGGATACATCAACTCTGGAATTTGTGATAGTTAATGTATCGACCCTCTTGGCTCGTGGAGAGGACCCTCCCGGAATCGAGCGTTCTGTGTGTGGGAACCCTAGAGGTGGCTACGACAGTGACGACGATGATGACTGTACATGGATCCTACGTGGGTTTGGCAGCGAGGACGACTGTACATGGATCCTCCGTGGGTTCGGCATCGAGGAAGACTGTTCTTGGATCCTCCGGGGGTTCGGCAGCGATGATGACTGTACTTGGATCCTCCATGGTTTCTACATTGATGACAATGGAACATGGATCCTACGTGGGTTCGGCAGTGATGGTTACTGTACTTGGATCCTACGTGGGTTCGACAACAATGACTTCTATACTTGGATCCTATGTTGGTTTGGCAGAGGGGATGATTCAGAGGCTAAATCTAATCATCTCCACTCCTCTTCATGAGAAGTATATATGTGTGATCTGAGTCTTGACATTCAAGCATTATCTTTGGTATGATTGACTTTTTTCCTGTGTAGACTGGTTGTGCTTGGGCTTGGAATTTGGAGTCATACTGAGATTGATAACTTAGGTATATGTATGGTCATATACCTAAGTAAAGGTTATCTGTTTAGATCCATCTATGTGGTTTATCCTTGTTGTATTTAGTGAGACCTTGAGGGTCTTAGGGTCCCTACTGAGTATCGTTATACTCACCCCTGCACGGGGTATGCACATACCTCGTTGTGTGGGAAGCAGATGACGGACATCATAGATCGTGGTTGAGGTATGTAGAGCTGGACGGTACCCGGAGGTGGACTTCATGATAAGACGATACTTGGAGGTGGACTTCCTGACGAGTCGGTACCCAGACGAGACGGACGGACGTGGAGTGCAGAGGAGGACATCTGTACCTACCCTTCAGGTAGGAACCTAGAGGACGATCTAGGAGCTGCTTCACCTTTCAGTTGTTGTACTTTTCATTCAGTTGTAGTAGTACCTTTCTGTTGGGCCTGAATTTCTGGCCCCTTTGTACTTTCATCACATTTTGTTATACAGCATACTTAGTTTTTTCTTCTGCTTGATCTCTGGTTGTTTGAGTTTTCATTTTATAAAGGCAAGGCCTTCCCAGTTATAGGGATTTATGCCTTTGGTGCTAGTCGCCAGCCCCTGTCCTATGGAAGGCAGGCTTGGGGTAGTTACGACACGGGACCCGGGGGACAGGTCATGACAAATTGGTATCAGAGGAGTCGGTTCTACCGTATAACTCAGGACTCTGATAATATCTTCTGTGAATAAATAGTGATAAGAGTATTGAGTGTGGTTTTCAGTCCATGAAGTCCAGTGTAGGTGCGGTGGCCAACGTATCCATACACCAAGACCCAGACTTCTGATTTCCGACTCAGTGCTCGAAAACACTGATTGCATGTGCGTTTGAAAAGTTTTCTTCGTGATTACATTTTATCAAATCACTAGGTATACTGTATTAACCATGGTTCACCTGTTACTTTTCAGGATATCCCCACGAAGGCAGCCAGCTAGGGTTCCGAGCTTTGTGCGAGATGGAAGCCCACTAAGCGATGAGGCCTTGGTTTAGGGCCCCATTACAGCGGAGGAACCGATGGCACCTCTACCTACTAGGCCACCGATTCCACCAGCCATACTATCGGATGGTGTACGCTGAAAGAGAGAGTTTCAGGAGTTCTAGTAGCAGAGGCCTCTGAGGTTACGAGGTGATTCAGATTCCTAGGCAGTAGTACATTGGCTAGTGGCGATTGCTAGAGTTCTAAACCTATTTTATACACTATTATAGAAGATTGTTATCTTGGCTACTGGTTTTTCCCAGTTAGTGACCATGAGGATGGTCGGCATAGTGATGGTACTTCGGTACGTGGACCGATGCCTGAGTTAGTACCTTTAGGTAGTCTCCCAGCTATATCACTACCTGTTGGTCTGCAGTTTCAATCGGCGGTACTGATAGAGGATGCATGTTGGCTTAGTATCTTACACATGTTTCAGCATTAGATACCCTTCAGATTCTGAAGCGAGCCCGACTCACAAGCGGTTGAGGACTGGTATGAGGAGGCGACTTAGAGTTTTCTATAGCTTATACAGCTTCGGCCGGACGACATGTCGGTAGCTGAGTAATCATCGAGATGTACCGATCGTTACTGGTTCTTGATGACTATGATACGATAAGTGCTTTAGGGCTCAGACTTCCGAGAGAGATGTGTTTAAGGACATCCAACCCAGCACATTTCCTCTATGAATTCCTAATTATGTTAGGGTGATAGAGATAACAATTGTGGTTGAGAATTCTTTGGCTGAGTGGATACAACCAGTTTAGGTTAGTAGTGGGAAAGCAGGAAACTGGCACTAGTCTCAGAGACTTGGGCTTGTAAAATGTTTCAAGTAGAGGAAGTGTTAAGGACATATTATTTTGCAGAGCAGCATATGTGGTAGTATATTTGGGAGAGTAGCGTGAGGTGGTGTACATTTCAACATGTTACAACCACCCTCATTTGTAGTCCCTACTAGGCTTAGGGAGTAGGAGGGTAAGGGAAGGGAGTAGATGCATGCAGTCAAGGAGTGTGACCCAAGGGCTCTAGGAATGATTTGAGGTATGGTCTGTGTCTACTACTAGCTCCCATAACAAAAAATATTGATACAAATCATCCTTTCCTTCCATGGGTCTTGTCCCAGACCTAGAGTTTCTGGTTAATCCGTTGACTTGACCCTCACATCTGGAGATACCTTTTAGAGGAGACTCGATAATCACACTTACACCGACGGTGTGATCTGACCCTTGAGGCGAGAGTTTCAGTTTGAACCTCTTCGTGGCAGCGTCGAGGCCTTACGACGTTAGTTTGGGTATGGACTGGGTAACCACAATTCATACACAGATTGACTGTATTAGGAAAAAAAGGGTTGTGGTTTACCTACAACATTGGGATGGGATTTCCACGGTCAGTGAAAAGGAAACCCCAGGTAGCATAGGATAGAATCATGCATAAGTGGGTTCCATCCTTCACTCATGAGTAGGCCAGACGTAGATTTGAGCCAGACTTCTCTAGAGTTGTTTTACCACTTTTAGAAATGAAGATGGAGGGGAGAACCCTTCATGTAGTCAGGGATATGCCAGCAGAGATTTTCATGAGCTGAGGCAGAGTTTGACCAGTGTGCTCATTTTGAGGCCACCAGACAAGGTGAAAATCAACCAGGAGCGGATTAAGACTGCACAGAGCAGGCATAAATATTATATTGATAGGATATGGAGACCATTGGAGTTGGAGGATGTCGACCATGTTTTTTTATGGGTCTCACCTCGATGAGGTCTATGAAGATGTGGCCGAATTAGCAAGTTATCCTTGAGGTTTATCAAACCCTTCTAGGTCCTCAGTAGGGTAGGTGAGGTGGCTTACTGCTTGAACATTCCACCATAGTTGCACTGGGTGCACGACATCGTCCACATATTTCAGCTGAGGAAAGACATGCACGACCCTTCACACATCACCGAGCATAGGGAACTGGACATCGATGACAGTTTATTCTTTCGGTGCACTATCACTGACAACACAAGAATCTCCAGGAGAGCACATGGGAGCGGAAGGCTCAGATGCGTACTCATTACCAATTTTTTCCCCCTAGTGTGTGTGGAAGCTTTATGGGGTTGTAAATCCCTGGGGTGGGAGTAATGTAATGACTCGGAAATTTGAAGAATTTTTTTTCTTAATTTCTTGGGAATTTTGTGAGTCTGTGCCTTCTGACGACACTTGATTCCAAGGTTCGGTGTGCCCTGAATGAATTTCGGAAGTTTAACTCGGGTACGTTCAGCGAACGAACGAGCGAGTATTTATATCTTTTCAACCAGTGCTCAGAATTGAAATATGAGGGAACTGATGAACTCGCAGCACCTATAATTGCTTAATGGGACCTTTTCCGTAGTTTCGTTTCGAGTGGGTTGATGTTTAATAATTGGGGTTTAGAATAAAATAAATAAAATTTTTTGTGTACAAATTTTATTCAATGAAGGTGGTTATTTTTCTCCCAAGGAGAGTTAGGGTTGGGGCCCATACGAGACCCCAACTCCTCACCTCACCCTCAACTCCCTAAACTCCCCATAACTCTCCCCTTGTTTAACACATGACAACTACACTCATTTAATGGAGTGGAGCCTCTCCACATTCCATCTCTCTCTCATCATTTATATTTTTCTAACACAAGATAATAAATTATTTCAAACTCTTAAATAACATAATTAAGGGATTTGATTTTTGAAAGTTTTGAAAGTGTAATTAAAATAAGTAGTATCCTAATTTTAATGGGGTTGGCACGTGTTGTGTGGAGGGAATGGTTTTGATAGAGAGCCCTTGTGAAATAGGAAGAGATTTCCTCCTTCGTTGAAGAACACCACCCTTCACGAAGAACGGTTCTCCTTATGGCGGATCTCCAACGAACGACGCTCGAGCTGGGATCGAAGGCCTTTACAGAAATGACGAACGCCAATGACTGTCGTCACCTTCATCTCTTACCTTGCGATGATGTCAACGAGTCGATGTCCTCCCTTTCATGATACCGTCATCCATGATGATTTTCAACCATGAACCCTAATCGAGGTAGGGGTTTATTTTTAGTATGTTAATATTCCCATGATTGTTTCCTTTAAAACAAAGAACACAGATCAACTCGTTATCAAGTTGATCCGCGAATGATTTTATTTGCGGGTTGGGAATAATTTTTTTACGGGGGAATTTTTGGGAATTAAGTTCAATTTTAATTGATTAAAATTATGCCTCGTTAGTCATTGAACATAATTGTTGTTCGATATTTTGCTATCGACTAACGCGGAGGGCGTGAGCCGAACAAACATGGCCCGACAACCCTCCATAGATTGTTTGTTTGTGAGTGGACTGATAGAAGATGATGGAACGGGCCAATATGGTGATTTGAAACCTCCGTAGTGAATTTCGGATCCCGAGAAGACCGTCGGTGCATAAGGATGCTAAAACGGACCACCGGAGAAAATCTGGTGGCCTGAGAAAGATCCTGGCGGCATGGGTCACCAGCGCGGTGGCACTGGTGACCAGAGGTAGCGGCACCCCAGCACGTCGTAGGAAAAATTCCGTCGTGGCAACAACCGCGGCTACGGTGCGTCAGATCCCACGGCCGCGTGGGATCCCGGGACGGCTGTGCGACGCCAGCGGCACTGCCGACATCAATTAATGGCGGGGGGGGGGGGGGGGGGGGGCGCCCCCTGCTCCGCGCATCTTGCTCTGCCAAGCTGGCCGAGCCGAGGCCGTCCATGTGGTCTGGGCCACGCCGGTCGGGCAGGACAGCGCTGGCAGGGCCGGGCCACGCCCAACCGGTCCGGACCCGGACTTGAGTCAGGTCGACCATGTTCGGGCCGACCCAGGGGGTGTTGGGCCGGGTTGGATCGGGCCTAGACCCCCTATTTTCGGACCATTTTTGGTTATGCAGACATATCTTGAGTAGTGTACATCCATTTGATGCACCATCTATTTTGTAGGATTCCTTGGATCGAGACAGTCATTTTGGTATATTAAATTCAAGGTTTCGGCAATGTATCGGTACATCCGGGTTGGTTCGAACCCGAAACCAACTGGGCCCTCGGAGCGGAAATAGTTATAACTTGAGCTTCAAACGTCAGATTGACATGTCGTCGACTTTATTAGATTCATCTTGATGAGATGGTTCTTTTGGTATACTTCACCTGAGGTTTGGACGCAGTTGGATTATGGCTGGGTTGGATTGTACCCGAAATCCAACCGGGCCCCTGGAACAGAAATACTAATAACTCTCAGACCAGACATCCGTTTGACGAACCGTGAGTGGTTTTGGTAATCACGTTAAAAAACGCTTCTTTTGAGAATACCCCATGGGAGTTCGGGGTACAGTTGAGATACGGTCGGGTTGGTTCGTACACGAAACCAACCGGACCACCGGAACTAAAAGACTAATAACTCACAGACCGGGTGTCCGATTGACGTGCCGTCAGTTGCGTTGAGACCCCTTCGAAGAGACTGTTATTATGAGATACTATAATTCAGTATTGGTCGACTATGGATATCGTCCGGGTTAGAAATGAGCGTATTTCTAACTGGGCCCCTGGAATGGAAAAACCTTTATCTCTTAGACCGAGCATCTGATTGACGCGCCGTCTCTCACGTTGAGTTCCTATTGACAAGACGGAACTTTGGGATACATTAATGCTTGAATTTGTGATAGTTGATATATCGACCCGCTTGTCTCATGGAGTAAACCCTCCCTGAATCGAACGTGTTGTGTGAGGGAACCCTAGAGCTAGCTACGACAGCGACGTCAATGAAGAATATACTTGGATCCTACGTGGGTTCGGCGGCAAGGATGATTGTACATGGATCCTTCGTGGGTTCTGCAGTGAGGATGACTGTACTTGGATCCTCCGTGGGTTCGGCAGCGATGATGACTATAATTGGATCCTCCGTGGGTTTCTGCAATGATGATGACTGTACTTGGATCCTACATGGGTTCGTCAGCGATGGTTACTGTACTAAGATCCTACGTGGGTTTGGTAGTGAAGACTTCTGTACTTGGATCCTATGTGGGTTCGACAGAGGGTATGATTCCGAGGCTACATCTAATCATCTCCACCCCTCTTCGTGAGAAGTATACCTATGTGAGCTTAGTCTTGACTTTAAATCATTATCTCTGATATGATTGACTTATTTCCTGTGTGTATTGGTTGTGCTTTGGCTTGGATGTTGGAGCCGTACTGAGATTGATAACTTAGGTATATGTATGGGCATATACCTAAGTAAATGTTATCTGTTTAGATCCTTTTTTGTGGTTTGTACTTGTTGGATTTAGTGATACCTTGAGGGTCTCGGGGTCCCTACTGAGTATCGTTATACTCACCCCTACACAGGCTATGCCCGCACCTTGTTCTGTTGGATGCAAACGGTGGACAACACTGATCGTGGTTGAGGCTTGTAGAGATGGACGGTACTCGAAGGTGGACTTCACAATGAGACGGTACCCAGAGGTGGAATTCACGACATGACGGTACCCGAAGGAGATGGACGGACATGGAGTGCAGAGAAGGACATCTGTACCTACCCTTTATGTAGGAACCCAGAGGATGATCTAGGAGCTACTTCACCTTTCAGTTGTTTTACTTTTCTTTCAGTTGTAGTTGTACCTTTCTATTTGTCTTGTATTTCTAGCACCTTTGTACTTTCAGCACTTTTAGTTATACTGATTACTTAGTGTTTGCTTCCGCTTGATCTCTTGTTGTGTGATTTTTCGTTTTATAAAGGAAAAGCCTTCCAAGTTATAGGGATTTACGCCTTTAGTGATAATCGCATGCCCTTGGCCTATGGAACGCGGGCTTGGGGTAGTTACGACACGGGCCTCGGGGGATGGGTTGGGACATGTGAGGATGTATTGTAGTATTTTCATACATCTCCATCAGTAATACATCTATGTGTGGTGAAGATATATCAGGACCTCCAACATCAGTTTTGGAAGTGAGGCATGATGCAGGGAGTTGCATATTTTGGATCTCTATGCCTCAATTTTCAATAAGTGAAGGATGAGAACCAGGTTCTAAGATAATTATCTCAGCCCCTTGAGGTTCCAACATAGAAGTGGTATGGGATATCCATGGACTTCATGATGTGCTTACAAGAAACATATATTGGATATAATTTAATCTAGGTGATCGTCGACTGACTAACCACCTCAGTACACTTCATAGATATTCAAGTGAAGAGTTTAATAAAGATATTCGGGATCCTTTATGTGTAATAGACAATATGAATCCCTGGAGTTCCCACATTGATCATCTGTGGACATGATGATCTATTCACATCTCAGTTATAGAGAGAATTACTGTAGGATTTTCGGACATAGTTTCTCTTGTGAACTATATTTCACCCCCAGAATAATGGCCATATAGAGTATACCATCTAGTCCATAGAGGAAATGACGTGGGTTAAAATGTTTGAATTTGGATATATTTTGGAGGTTCACCAGCCCTTGGTGGAGTTTGTGTCCAAAAATAGCTACCATTCCACCATTGGTATGGTACCATTTGAGGCTCTGTATAGAAAACCCTATAGATCAACACATTGTTGTATTGATACAGGAGATTCAGCACACTCAAGAACAATGTTGGTGAGAGATTATACAAATAAGGTGTATATCTTCTATGAATGGATGGGGATTTCATAGAGTTATAAATTTTTTTATTTAGACAAGAGATCAGGAACTCTAGTGTTCATGGAGGGAGACCATGTGTTCCTGACAGTCTCACATCTACATGGATTGAGGATATTTGATTGTTGTGGAATGTTCTCTATGAGATTCATTGGTTGTACCGAAATACTATATAGAGTTGGTGAGGTGGAGTACCTCTTAACACTACCACCATAGTTGGAAATAGTACACAAGATCGTCCTTGTGTCACAGCTGAGGAGGTCTTTTCACAAACCATGAAACATTATTAACTGGGGTGAGATGGATATTGAGGATAGAGCTACCTTGGTAGGTTACCTAGTGTAGATTTAGGATCAGTAGAATAAGATCCTTCTTAGGTGATCGATTCTCCTTCTTCTCATCTGGTGGAAACCCCAGAATATTTAGGAAATATTATAGAAGTGGGAGACCACGATGCAAGCCCAGTATCCTCATATTTTTTAGTAGGTTTTTATATTTCTAGTATAGAAATCCCAAATACTGGGAGTGTATAATGTATGATATTTTTTTGTATTATTATAGGATTTTATATGGATTATTTTTCAATACTAGGTGTTGATATGACATGAGATTCTAAGGCCAGGTGTTCCCAGGATACATATTTTAAATATATTAAATATATTAAATAGCACACATGTGTTTTTTTACTAAACAAGAGGAATATCTCTTGAATGGGGTACTATATCAAAAATATTATGGAACCATTTATATAATAACATTTATTTTACACTAGACATGACATATGATTCATCGGTGTGATCCATTTCTGTAAACGTTATTGTGGGTCTGAAATTAATGAAATAAATTAACTAAATGATTTATTTAATTTTATTTTGAAACAACGAATTGATTCTTATTAAAATAAATGGCTGTAAATTTTTTCTCACGGTTGGTTGGAAACCCATAAAGACCTAAGAGTTGTTGGAGGAGAGCGCTCTTGGAGAACATTGGTAGATCAAGATCAAATCATGGATTATTATGCCAACAAAATCTATAGATCATATCAAGGATGAAAACACAATAATTCTTCAACAAATATCATTCAAAAAAATATGTAGGATTTTTTTATGATATCCATCCTATTTTTTTAATTCCAATTGAAAGTGGATCAATTCTAGGGATATAATTTTTACATTCATCATCTGTATAATTAAACTGATGGAATTTATTTTTTGATTTATACCTATTAAATCAATATATTCAATGACACGATATCAAGGAAAATAAAAAAACAGATGTAGTTTGTTCCTAAAGTATTGTGGCCTTTTGGATATCTTCCCTATTTCTTCACATATTCATCAAGAGAACTTTATTTTGGCATCTGGTTCAACAGATTCCTAGCGTTTGATCATTGTGAGACTGTTCTTTGGTGCAAAGTATAAATATTTTGGGTGTGGTTCATGATTGGTGATGTGTCCAAGTTGAGGCGATGGTGGTTGATAAATAGAGATGGATCTAAGAGGATTTGAGGTATCTACTGAACTAATTTTTGATGCACACTGACATATATCACAATAGTAATGATTTCCAAGAGGATTTGAACTCAAAACATAGAGATCATGGATGGAAATAGTAGGCTGAACTTGGATGTATTTATTTTCATGAGATAAGTGGTTCTGGGGTTGTGAAGATCGATGGAGATGAGAACTCGAGGGTTCTGGAAAAACCCAAGCAACATGGCATGATAATTGGGATGATATGATGTGTCGGCCCCCTGGTTGCAGTGCTAGGGTTTCAACTGATGTTAAATATCACACAACATTCGACTTGATCATAGATCATGTGACCCATTTTATGTGTCTTAGTGTGTATATTGGGATGTACATGGACACTGAAAAATGTAGATGTCCAAGTGAGACATCATGTACTTCTACATGGAAATGGATTGGAATTCACATGATGGTACATGGGAACATCCAACAGACATAGACATGACCATGTCACATGAGAAAGTGATTTGTTTGTCTCTAAATGCCGTGTAAGTATCATAAAGACCATTTATAGGGAGACTTACATGCCAAGAGATGTTCTTTCTATATAGGAATACTTTGGATAGCTAGACGCACTGTGTACCCCCTGGTACACATCATGTACGACCTAGTACAAGATGTTTACACCCTTCTAGAGTTCTTGAATCTATTTATTTCCTTAGTGAGGGACATTATAGGTTGAGTGGGTTCCCATGGTTCTCTCCATCTCTAGTGCAAGGCATCATTACATCCACAACATTAGATTGAGATCATGTCTAGAGGATGAGTCTTAGATAGAGTTGTAGTATCCCTCCACGATACTAGTGTGTGATCCTTTATTATCTGATATTTCCTGTGAATATTTTTTGTAATTAAAATAACCTACATGAGTAGTGAGTTGATCATCTATCAATCAGTCTATATTGGTAGGGTTGGTGGTATCATAGACATAAGATTCCCAATGTATCAGTTTGATCCAGATTGGGTTCAGGTGTCCCACACAGGTTCTAGGTTTGAACCCATATCTGAGTATCAGAATATTCTAACACCAATAAGATTTATTGGGTGGGGACCAATTATATATACATATTAATAATTTTTCTCCAATGATATCATGTCTTGTGTAGTGGACTCTCCGGGAATGAGAATTTCATTGAGTAGATTCCTCTTGATGGCAATTGGTTATGACATCCAGGTGGCATTGTATCCTTCCAGGGTATATTGGGTTGTTTCTATTATAAATTGATTGTTATATCTTGTATTAATTTTACTATACATGGTGCTTCACTTTTAGAGTTTTTTTGGTTTCCATGTTAGTATTGTTATAATCACCCTAACATGGGATTTACCTGCACATGTCATGGCTTATATAGACGATAACCCATTTGATGGTGTCTTGTGATGATATGAAGTAGCTGGAGCATAGCTATAACATATAGACCACGGTGTTTTACTTAGATAATTCAATTGACTTTATTCGTATCCATAGATACAGTTTAAATCCTTACAAATTTTGGTTGGTATTGTCTTTGGACTACTTTTACACTTTCATTACCTTACTATAAAACTTTTTTGTGGGGTCTTAGATGTAATAATGTTTTTTTCTATTGATTTAAATTTCATAAATCTATGTCCAATGAGATGTGTGTGTCTGTAGGTACTTTAGGATAATTCCTCCATTTTGTGGGATATTCCTACTCAGTTCTAGTCACCATCCCATGTTATATTTGTGGTGGTATTGGGTTATCATGGGTTGGACCTCAACGTGTTGGATCCTTACATCATATTCACAAACCAATATATTCAAGGATCCTAGTAAAATAAGTGATACTAGTTATCAGGTTGAGAATGAAAAAAGGATCACACATCATTTTTATTTTCTCCCATTCATGAAATAGTTAGACCTTTGGATTAGTTTAACATTAAATAGTTAATTAAATTGAAATTAAATTTTCTCTATTACACTTTTATGATCCCCTAATAGTTTTTTATTTCAATTAATTATCCTTGTCAACATACTCTCCATTTTAAAATTGATGATGGTTATCAGGATGTTCTAGCAGATCGATGTAGTGTAGTGTTCGATCATGTTGGCTCTAGTATGATAAAACTCAAAGAGTTTCATTTCAATTTAATTTATTTTATGTTTTTTACATATATCATATTGATTTTAAGAGAATAATTCATGAGTAGATTAATTCTTAAGAGTTTCTAGTTCGATATGAGATGGTTCATTTTTGGCACACCCTTTTCTAGTTTTTTACTTAGGTGAATGTTTTTTTAATTCAGGAGCTATTAAATCCTTAATATCACCTTCCCTAGTTGATGCTTTTGGACTTGAGGTATATTTACTTCCAATTCCCTAGGAATTGAATACACATATTTGAGGTAAAGCTTGTCTATATGATTTTTCTAGAGATAGTGGGCTAGTGTTAGGGAATAATTTCTCTTTTGGATACTTATTATGTTTATTGATACAATCTTATGACATCCTAAAAAGAATGGAAAATCTATATTTGGTGTATTATATTATAGATTTCATTTGGAGACACATTTTTCACTCTGATGAAGATAGAGATCTTATTGTGTTCATTAGTGAGTGATACCCTTGTATGTGTCATAGGATTGATTCATCATTGAATAACTTGATAGCTGAGATGATGATGAGTTCATAGTAGGTATATCCAATGGTATTTATCATGGTTAAGGGAGAGTAACTAAATTTTTCTCCATTAGAGGTTGGAGCATTATCCCCTCAATGGGATATTGAGTTTTTTTATACAGCTATAGTCAGTAATTTTGTGACCTCTATGTCTCTATATAAGAGAAAAAATTCCAATTTATTAGAAATTTTATTGAAAATTGATGGTATTTTCTGAAAAGATTGGATTCATCTGAGTGTGACACATTGGGGTTCTATAATTCAGTTTTTGATGAATTATTATGATATTATGTTTCTCTATATTGTTCATTTTCTCGTGATCCTGGTGAAAGTGATTAAAAAGTATCATATTCCATGGATTGAGGATTTATGTGATTAGTTGAAGTGTGTTAGTTGGTTATCAATGATTGTTATCTAGTTGGGATATCATCAGATGTTGGTAATATATGAGGATATAACAAAAAATCATTCAAATATCATTACGGTAATTTTTATTTTTTATTCCTTTAAGGGTGATGAATTCCCCAATCGTGTTCATGGGTTTGATAATCCCAATGTCTGGAGAGTTCCTAGATTAATTAATGATGGTTTTCATCAATGAAACCATTGTGTACTCTATGTGTGAGGATGTACAAATAGAAAATCTACATTGCATATTAATAGTTCATCATTTTCTATAACTATTTGTGAAGATATCGGTGTGTGGGTTAGGGGCTGATGATGTTTGTTTCCTGTGAAATGTTTTGTCCCATCAAGATTCATCTATAGATCCTTTGAAGATTGACTTTGTAATTTGTTGGGAATCACACATGATATTTGCAAAGTTATGGAATTTCCTTGTCCTTATAGGCGATTATATGAGGTTCATGGTCGATTCCACTCTATTTTTCATTCCACTAATATCATTAACAATAATTTATTCGACATTCATCTGGATAAATAAGTGTTCATAATATTTTTTGTACTTGATATAAAAGTTTTTTAGTTATACAGTTCTTAATTTTCAATAATTGGGAGTTCATTTAGATGTTTTCTAAAATTATTAGTGTATTAGTTTATCCCATGTTCAGATATATTTGATATCTAATATTTCATATGGTTCCCATTATTACATCCCCTTGATCATAGCTATTCCATCATTGATCTCGAGTTGTTATCAATCAATGATTTCCTTTATTTGTTTTGGTAAATAACATCATTGATGCTCTTTTTTGGGTTTTTACTAACTATAAGATCCTGAGGTATGTCTTTTCTCAGCATAACCTGATCTTGAAACAATGATTTTTAATGGAATTATTAGAGTATTAGGACTTCAAGGTTTTATATACACAGGGAAATAAAAATTTCATACCTGATTTGTAGAGAAAGAAGTCACTGAATGATGTGAGAGACGATTATATATATTTATAGAGAGTGATTAAAGAGGTCTCAATGATGAATATTGATATGTGAGAAGTTTTTGGAAGATTTTACCATTTATAGATGATAGTGTAGTCATATTTGGTTTAGCAACTGGATAATTCCCAACAAGGGGAATCTGATGTGCTATAAAGAGACCAGTTTATCATTGGTGATTCCCCTACTGGTTGATCTAAGGATAAATAACTCTGGTTATAGTTCATTGGGATGATTTTCATCCATTTGGTGATACATGAGTTGGTTCTCCATGATTTCTATATGTCCCTAATAGTATCATATCTTGGAGTGATGTTGATATACTGATCTTAAAGATTTCTTTATTTGTGGCTTCGGTTAAAGTGTTCAATTTTAGAGTTTAGGTCTCGATGTTTTTTATGCCAAATGGTGAAGGATGAGAACCACATTCATATTATATTTATCTAAATATTATATGTTCCTTAGTATAAGTGGAAGTACATATTGATATAATTCACAACTATTTTACCTCAAGATAATAGATTCTTTAAATTTATGTGGTTGATAGTGGATAATATGAAAAAATTATTTCACATTACTGTCATCAAGGAGTGGATCATAGTGGAGTTTTTTAGGTAGTATATGGTAGAGGTGTTGATACTCAAGGGGTCCCAAGGATATTCGTCTATTATTATGATCCTTTTTACCTCAAAGGTGTGGTGAGGTCTATGACCTGATTTTGGATCATAGTTGTTCCTTTTCTCATTCATTAACAGTGGGTCAGAAGTAGTGGACTATCTAGACTCTTGGGAAACTTTTGTGTGCTTATGACCTGGATTTTGGGGATTTATCAATGAGGAATATTCATTTAGTCAACTATTTATACAAAAAAAATTTCTCTCCAAAAATTGGCATAGAACAATTTAAATATTTTTACCGATGAAATTTATAATCATTATTGTTATAGAATTGGGTCAGGGAGTCAATAAACCTCATGTCTAAAGTAGTACAGAGCATAAAAGAGATGGTTCTTGGGATTCATAAGAGTATCAATATAGTTAATGGTCATTATAAGTTCTATGCAGATAAGAGGAGGAGACCTATGGAGTTTATCATTGGAGAAAATGTTTTCCAAAAGTGTCTCATCATTTTGGGAAGTGAATTATTGTCTATGGGAGAAATATTTCTCCCTACATTGTTAAGACTTTTGAGGTGTTATATTTTATATTAGTTTTGGTGTATCAAATATAACTTCCCCCATAGATGAGTTTGATGTATGATGTCTTACTTGTGTCACAACATCACTGTTATCTTCATGATGACTCTCAAATTTTTTATTGGGGATAGATCAACACTATAGATGATGTGAACTTTGAGGGGAATTCTGTGAAGATCCCTGAATTCTAGAATAATGTGTTATTTTTCGATGTAAATTCCTTAATTCATTTATTTTGGTGACACAGTGTAATTAAAGAGAGCACAAAGAAACAAAACTCATGTAAACCCACTTAGTATCATATATTATTTTATGTTTCTCTTATATCTTGTTGTGAAAATATTTTTTTAACATTATTTTGTTTATGAGTTGTTTTTCTATTCTGTGATTATTTTTTGGATGTTCTCATTTTTGAGTGATATTTTACCTAGAATAATTCAATGGATTTGGTTGTTGGTGCTATGTAGTTTTGTGTGTTTTTCCTCATAGAGTGGTGTTTTAGCACCTATGATGGAAATATTAATTAAATCTGTATCCATGGGTAGCTACTATGATGAATCCTTTTCCTTTTTTCCTTCTCTCTAGTGTTTTCATTAAATTACATAGGCTGAGAAATGATTGACAGGTATTTTATGCATGTGTCAGAATCTATCTAACTCATCAATTTTTAATTTTTTGTATCCCATTATACTTATAGGATTCTTAAAGTAGGATCAGTTGTGTTTGGGAACTAGAATATGGTTACAAAATAATTTTACAATTTGATTCGTATTTCACATCATGAATAATATGTTGCTGGTCTGAAGTGTTTTTTACAACATGTGTAAGATGAATTTGTGATTGAAGTTGAAGTTAAATATTTTTTGGGGGTGTTTCTTTTGTTTAAACTCGTTATGTGTATAGTATATTCATGATTTGAATGGATGAGTCTTGTATGTGATGAATTTGCTCCTTAAAAATATCTATGTGAACAATAATTTCATGAAGTAAATTAATTCCATGTTTGGTGAATCTGTGTAATGAATTTTTTGCGTGTGTATTTAATTTGGGAAATTAAGGATGTGATCGACCCATTCACATAATGAAATTATCTCTAACATAATGCCTATAAATCCAACAACACAATTAGTTTATCTCAAATCTTCTTATTCTCTAACAACCCCAAGTTACCATAGGAGTTCTCTCAATGAGTTATGAATCACTTTTGAATGGGACTGATCCACATATTTCCATGTTTGATTCATGTTGATATAAGGTGAGTTGTCTCTATATCTCTTGTGGTTTATTCTTAGATTAGTTTTGTTTCCACTTTTTAATTCATTAAATTATATGTTTGTTTAGTTTCATTGTTATCATATAGTTCTTTGATGTTTATTGGAACAGTTATTTTGTGGCATTATAGCAGTGTTGTAGATTCCTAGAAGTATAGGAGATCAAAGATAGATGTCAGTGTTCCACATTCATTATAGAATGTTGAAATCCTTGAGGTAGGATATTCATTGATTCTATTTATTTTTATGTGAAATTATAATTTAACAATTATTTATCTTTTTAGTTGATGGTGGAATTTACCATAATAAATATAAAACTATATTAATTATATAAGTTGTTTATGGTTGTCGTGATGAGAATGTTTTTTCACCATTATAATGGTTTACCTGTTGATTTTCAATATATTTTCTTATTTTTGATATTTATTGGATGGAATTGTCACGACCCGCCCTCGGGGTCCGTGCCGTGACTACCCCAAGCCCGCCTTCCATAGGCCAGGGGCTGGCGACTAGCACCAAGGCGTAAATCCCGGTAAAAAGGGAAGCCATTGCCTTTGAAAAGTAAACACACACCACAGAGTAAACAAGCGGAAAATAAACACTAAACAAAAGCAGAGTACTACGGAAAGTGCGGAAAAGTAAATGGGCCAGTATACAAACCCAAACTGAAAGCAAAGTACAACTCGAAAGGGAAAACAGCAACTGAAAAGTAAAAGCCGCTACTCCGAGCTGTCCACTGGAAATCCCACCTGAAGGGTGGGTACAGATAGCTCCTCTGCTCCACGGGTCCCGCCGTCTGCTCCGTGCACGTCCCGCCCAGTGGTCCACCTCCGGGTACCGTCCCGCTGTGCAAGCCTCAGCTAAGGTCAACACTGTCCGTCGTCTGCAACCAACACAACGTAGTGCGGGCAAAGCCCGTGCAGGGGTGAGTATAAGCTACTCAGTAAGGACCCCGAGACCCCTGAAGGTCTCTCAAAATCCACAAAGGATAAACCACGAAGAAAAGTACAATCACGAAGTAACAACCGACACTGCTTAGGTATATGCCCATACATATACCTAAGTCATCATTTCAAATACGCTCCAACCTCCGAGCCCAAGTACAACTCAGTCCACACAGGATAGTAAACGTATTCCACACAGGAAAGCAAAACGTAATCCACACAGGATTGCACAACACAATCCACACAGGAAAGCAATAGGATTTAGCTCACACAGGTATACTTCTTCAAGGACGATAAAGATGATCACTGATCCATCTAAGTCGTCGGACCCACGAAGGATCGATAGGTAACTAACCCCCGCAATGACCCACACAGGATCGGGCCCACACAGGACCTGTAGGCGCTGGCTCACACAGAACCGCTGAGCGCAAGGACCCACACAGGATCGGGCCCACACAGGACCTGTAGCAATGATCCACGTAGGATCGCTGAGTGCTGTAGTCGTCTTCGTCGAATCCACACAGGATCTCTGTACTGTCGTCGTCGCAGTCACAGTAGCAGTAGTAGCAGTCGCAGTCGGAGCCAGCACTAGGGTTCCCGCACACAGCAAGCTCGTTCGGAGGGTCCGCTCCACGAGCCGAGAGGCTGATACATCAACTGTCACAAAGACCAGAGTTGATGTATCCAAAAGTTCCGTATCGTCAACAGGAACTCAACGCAACAGACGGCGCGTCGATCGGACGCCCGGTCTGAGAGTTATTGGCATTTTCGTCTCCGGGGCCCGGTTGGTTTTTAAAGCAAAACCAACCCGACCGTACTCCACCTGCGTCCAAACCTCGGGCGGAGTATGCCAAAATATTCGTCTCACTAAGAGGGACACAACACACCTGACGGCACGTCAATCGGACGTCCGTAGCTCAAGATATGAGTGTTTCCGCTCCGAAGGCCCGGTTGGTTTCGTGAACGAACCAACCCGGACGAACTCAAAGTAAACCGAAACCTTGAGTGCGATATACCGAAACGACCGTCTCGATCCAAGGATCGCGTTTCCGCAGACGGTTCGTCATTCGGAGGTCCGAGGCTCAGGTTATGGGACAAAAACCAATTCTGGTTCGAAACGGGGGGGTCCGGGTTCGGGCCGACCCGGCCCGACCCCCCCCTGGGGCGGCGCGGCGGCGCGGTGGCGCGGGGTGCCGCGGCGGCTCGGGGTGCCGCGAGGAGCCGCACGCGGGGGCTAAGCCCTGCGGTTTTTCAAGAGGCGGCGCGGCATAGCCGCGCCGTTATTTTTTTTAAGCGCCCCCCCCCCCCCCCCCCACGTGGGGGGCCTGCTGGTGCGGAACCGGGGGGGGCGGCTGCCCCCCTACCTTTAATTAAACCCCCCCCCCTCTTAATGAGGGGGGTTTTACATGCTGGCCGGGGAATTAATTCCCCGGTTTAACGGCATCCGGCCGGCCAGCTGGCCGGCCGGTTTTCTCCAACGGGACCGGAATTTCCGGTCCCCTCTTCGGCTTCCGACGCCGGCGGCCCGGCCGCCGGTCTTCTCTTCCGCCGCGGCCCGGAACCGGCCGCGGTCTTCTCGTCCCGCCGCGGCCCGGAACCGGCCGCGGTGTTCGTCGTCCGGCGTGGTGCGACGGCACCGCGCCCCTTTCGCCGTGCCATGATTCTTTTCAACGCGGCGCGACGTCGTCGCGTTCTTGAAGATTTTTCCTCGGCGTGGCGCGACGGCGCCACGTAAAATATTTGCACGATCATCCGCGTGGTGCGACGGCACCACGCCACTTGCTTCCACCCGCAAGAATAAACAATAACGATGGAGGGGGGTTCGGCCGTGTTCGTGCGGTCCGGCCCCCTCACGTTAAAATAATAACGCAACTTTAAACAAATCAAGCCACACGTTATACTTGCTATTCACGATCAAGAATAAAATTAAGGAAACCAAAAAGAATTCAACAACCCCTACCTCGGGTATAAGGTTCGAGGATTGTCAAGGTTCCGCGGAAGACGACGTCGCGGAGGTCGGGCGTCGTGGAAGCCGTTCGTCAAATCCGATGACGAAGGGATGCGTTCGAAGAGACACGTCGTTGGCGAAACTTGTACGCCGACGAAGATTGTCCGAGGAAGAAGTGGCGTCCCCTTTCGTTGACACGGTAAACGAAGAAGAGCGGAGCGGTGTTCTTCGTCGGAAATTGAGCGTTCCTCGTCAAGTCTTGAGGAAAGTCAAATAATAAAGAAAACAACGAACTCAAGAACCTCTACCTCGATAGTCGCACGTTGACGTAGTCGTGGAATATCGGTGTCGATTCCTTTGACGTCGGAGGAAGAGTCGTTGTCGATGGCGTTCGTCGCGGAAAACCGTCACGGAAGAGATGACGCGGAAGAAGTACGTCGCGTCGCGGATATGGCATCGCGGATGGACCGTGTTCTTCAGCGGAGAAGTTCTTCGTTGAAGAACGACGTTCTTCGCGTTCTTCGTTGAGTCTGAAGAAGAAGAAGAGCTCTCCACCTCTCAAGAAGACAAACAAATAACCCAAAATAAAATAAGCTACACCTTATTTTATTTTCACTTTGCCAACCTTTCAAAATTCAAAAGTTGAATTCAATACAATAATTAAATCTTGAGTTGACAAAATTAAGTGAAGAGATAGGTTGGCAAGAATTAAAGTAGGGAAGAGTTGCATAATTAAGAGGGGGTTTAGAGGGGTTAGGGAATTTGAAAAGAATTAGGGGTTCGTGTGGGCCCCACCACACTTAATCCTCCCAAGGGAGGTTAAGTGGGTGTGGGTCCCACTTCCAACCTCCTTTGATAGGTTTTAAGAAGTTATAATAAAATTTGTTCTACACAAATTTTATTTAACTCAACTAAAAACCCCAAAAATTAACTTTCGACCCGCAACAAACGCAACTCCCGAAAAGGTCTCTTTAAGTGAATATCGGCGCTGCGAGTTCATCGGTGCCCTCAGATTTCAATTCCGAGCACCGGATCAAAAGTTAGGAATTCCCGCTCGTTCGTTCACTGAACGTACCCGAGCCAAACTTCGGAAATTAATTCCGGGCACTCCGAGCCTCGGAATCAGGTGCCGTCTGAAACCGCGCTCTTGTAAAATTCTAAAGAAAAATAAGAAAAAATTTCCCTTGAATTTTACGGGTCTTTACATTACTCCCACCTCAGGGCTTTACGTCCCCGTAAAGATACAACAAAAACTAGGGAAACAAATGAGGGTACTGAGCACGCATCTGAGCCTCCCGCTCCCATTTGCTCTCCTGGAGATTCCCGTGCTGCCATCTGATGCGCACAAGAGGAATCGATCGCCCACGCAGGACCCGCTCTTGTCGATCCTCTATCTCCACTGGGACCTCCGTAAAAGTCACCCCATCGTCAACGTCAAGCTCCCCATGATCAATGATGTGCGTCGGGTCGTGCACGTATCTCCTCAGCTGAGATACGTGGAAGACGTCGTGCACCCGGTGCTACTGAGGTTGTAGAGCCAGACGATAAGCCACCTCACCAATCCTGCGGAGAATCTGGAAGGGTCCGATGAAGCGCGGAGATAACTTGCCGCCTCGGCCAAATCTCCGAATACCACGTCGAGGTGAGACCCGCAAGAAGACGTGGTCGCCATCCTCGAACTCTAGTGGCCTCCGCCTCCTGTCAGCATATGACTTCTGTCGGCTCTGAGCTGTCCTCATCCGCTCCTGGATGACCTGGACCTTCTCTGTCGTGGCCTGGACCATCTCCGGTCCCACCAGTGCTGACTCCCCAGGGTCTGTCCAGCACAAAGGAGATCTACATGGTCGGCCGTACAACGCCTCGTACGGTGCCATCCCGATGGTGGAGTGGTAGCTGTTGTTGTACGCAAACTCCACCAAGGGTAGGTGGTCCTCCCAGCTACGACCAAAGTCGAGGACACATGCGCGGAGCAAGTCCTCGAGTGTCTGAATGGTCCTCTCCGTCTGACCATCCGTCTGAGGGTGAAAAGCTGTGCTAAGACGTAGCTGCGTACCGAACGCCTCTTGTAACCCCTTCCAAAGCCGGGAAGTAAAGCGGGCATCTCGATCGGAAACGATAGAAGATGGCACGCCGTGGAGCCGCACAATCTCCTGAACGTAGAGACGTCCCAAGCTCTCCACTGAACCCTGCTCTCTGATGGGTAAGAAGTGTGCCGACTTGGTGAGTCGGTCAACAATCACCCAAATGGAGCCGTGACCTCTGGAAGTGCGTGGAAGTCCAGTCACGAAGTCCATAGATATGCCGTCCCACTTCCACTCCGGAACCTCCAAGGGCTGTACCAAGCCTGCTGGTACCTGATGCTCTGCCTTCACCTGCTGACAGGTGAGGCATCGAGAAACGAACTCTGCTACAGCCTTCTTCATGCCCGGCCACCAGTGCTGTTGTCTGAGGTCCTGGTACATCTTCGCCACTCCAGGATGTACCGCTAAAGGAGAAGTGTGAAACTCCCTCAGCACTTCCTCTTGCAATGCGACTGGTACCATGGTACGTCCTCTGAAAAGGATGTCGTGCTCTGCTCCAAGGGAGAAACCATCAGGTGCCTGTCCCGAGGATATCTGTGCACGCCGTGTCTCACAGTCAGCGTCCCCGCGCTGTGCCTCCCTGACTCGCTGCAGTAGTGGAGGAGTGACTGTGAGAGACTGAAGAAAGGCTGCTCCATCTCTATCCACGAAGGATATCTGCAAAGAGGCTAGCTGCTCCGTCGCCTCCTCGAGTAGCTGAATGCCCGTCCTCCTGCTGAGGGCATCGGCTACTACGTTCCCCTTTCCAGGAGTATAGACTATCTCAAATTCATAGTCCTGGAGGAACTCGAGCCATCGTCGCTGTCTCAGGTTCAGGTCCTTCTGCGAGAAGATATACCTGAGACTCTGATGATCGGAAAAGTCTGTAAAGCGCTCGCCCATCAGATAGTGTCGCCATGTCTTCAGAGCGAAGACCACTGCTGCTAACTCCAGGTCATGGGTAGCGTTGTTCTGATCATGCGGCCTCAACTGTCGTGATCCATAGGCGATCACTGCCCGCTCCTGCATCAGAACACATCCGAGTCCGGTCCATGATGCATCGTAGTAGACTACGTACCCTACTCCCTCCTCAGGCAACCTCAAGATAGGTGTGCTAGTAAATCTCTGTCTCAGCTCCTGGAAGCTCTGCTGACAACTGTCTGACCACACGAAGGGTTTCCCCTTCTTCGTCAAAGCTGTGAGTGATGTCGCAACTCTGGAGAAGTTCGGCACAAATCTCCGATAGTATCCAGCTAGTCCCAAGAAACTCCGAACCTCAGTCACGCTCCTGGGTGGCTCCCATGCTAACACAGCCTCAATCTTCGCGGGATCCACTGCAACTCCCGCCTCAGAGATAACGTGTCCCAAAAAGTGGACCTCACCTATCCAGAACTGGCACTTCGAGAGCTTACCATAAAGTTGGTGCTCTCGGAGTGTGTCATGGACAACTCGCAAGTGATAGGCGTGCTCCTCCTCTGTCGTAGAGTAAATCAGAATGTCGTCGATGAAGACTACAACAAACCGATCGAGGTATGGCTGAAAGATCCTGTTCATGAGAGCCATGAACACTGCTGGAGCATTGGTTACACCGAAGGGCATAACCAAGAACTCATAGTGGCCATACCGACATCTGAAGGCCGTCTTCTGCACATCCTCGTCTCTGACTCTGAGCTGATGATAGCCTGACCTGAGGTCTATCTTCGAGAACCACCGTGCTCCCTTGAGCTGATCAAAGAGGTCATCAATCCTCGGTAGCGGATACTTGTTCCTCACTGTCACCTGGTTCAGGCGACGATAGTCAACACAAAGTCGCAAGCTCCCGTCCGCCTTTTTGGCGAACAATATCGGGGAAGCCCAGGGTGAAACACTGGGTCGGATGAACCCCTTGCCCTGCAAGTCCTCCAACTGTACCCGTAGCTCTCGAAGCTCGGCGGGGGCCATCCGATATGCTGGAGTGGATATCGGGGCTGTCCCGGGGTACAAGTCAATATAAAAGTCTACCTCCCTGCGAGGAGGTAGCCCTAGAACGTCGTCGGGAAAAACGTCCGCAAACTGATCCACCACTGCAGGAAAACCAGGACTCCGCACGTCAACTACTCCAAGGATGAGGCTAGACAACTGATGAGTGATGGGTTGTCCTCTCCTCCGCGGAAGTCCATCCTGTGCTGCCAAGGCTCCCTTCTCGCCGGTGAAGGTGAACCTGCTCCCGTCGGTGCGTACACATCGCACCTTGCGCCTAAAACAGTCAATCTGTGCATGGACCGTAGATAGCCAATCCATGCCCAAGATGACGTCGTAAGGCCTCGACGCTGCTACAAGAAGATCCCAGCCGAAGCTCTCGCCTCCTAGAGTAAGCTCACACTGCCGGCACCAGTGCGTAATCATCGAGTCTGCTCCCGTAGGAGTCTCTAGCCGTAAGGATCGAGCCAACGGATCTGTCGGAATCTCCGAGCTCCGAACAAGGGCAGCGGCTATGAAAGAATGACTCACTCCTGTGTCTATAAGAACTGCAGCAAGGGTGGAATAGACACAGATAGTACCTCGAATCATCTCGGGTGCGCCGTGGTCGTAGGCCTCTGCTGCCTGGAGCTGTGCCTGTCGCTGCCCGCCAGCTCCCTATGGTCGGGGTGGACCTCCTGGTGGTGGTGGTGGTAGAGCCTCAAAGCGTCGGCCACCACCAGCTGCTCGTCCAGCTCCTCTGCCTCGTCCGCCTCCTCCCTGTGGACCGCCACGGTCGATCCTCTGCCTCGGCCTCGGTGGTCCATCAACTGTCTGCTGCTCCTCGGCACGACGGGTCGGGCAGTCACGAGCCATGTGGCCCTGCCCGCCGCACGAGTAGCACTGTCTGCCTCTCGGAAGACTGGCTTCGCGCTGTGTGCCCCGCACTGCTGAGCCAGTGCCCTGAGATCATCTGCCCGAAGGTCTGGTCTACCTGGACCCCTGAGTCATCCGTCGACTGCCTGCTGCAGATGACTCTGCCACGTGCCGCCCTGCGGTGGGTCTCTGTGCTGGTGTAGACTCAGCAAGGAAGCTCTCGATTAGAAGAGCCCGCTCCAGTACTCTTGTCTGAGTCGGTATGCTGAGGGAGATCAGCGATGCCCTGATCTCATGTCTCAAACCCTGCTCGAAGGTCCGGGCCCGGAAGAATGGGTCCCGTACCATGTCGGTCGAGTAGCGCGAGAGATCGGTAAATCTCGCCGAGTACTGAGCGACCGTCATGCTGCCCTGCCGCAGCTGTAGAAGCTCCTGGATACGCACCGCACGAAGGGTGGATGGGACGAACTCCGAGCGGAAGAGGCTCTCAAAGTCCGTCCAAAGAAGAGATGCCTCATCGTGCACCTGGAGCATCAAGCTCCACCATCGTCCTGCTGCTGCGTGTAGTAGGCTCGCAGCGAGGATCACCATGAGGTCTGCTGGTGTCCTCACTAGCCTAAACACTCGAACCACTGCCTCCAGCCAGTCCTCTGCTGCCTGGGGATCCGTCTCCCCACGAAACCTGGGTGGTCGCTGGCGCTGAAACTCATGCAGTGCGCTGAGGCGACGTGTATCGTCAGCGGTTGCTGCTGGAAGCATCGGGGGCTCGGCGGGTAGAGCTACCGCTGGTGCCACTACTGGAAAAGGGCCCTGCACCGAGGCCTCGTCGCTCGGTGGGCTGTCGTCTCGCTCGACTCTCGGAACCCTAGCTGGCTGCCGTCGTGGGGCCATCCTGAAAAGGAAACAGGTGCGCCACGGTTAGAACAGTATACCTGGTGAGCTGATATAAGTAATCACAAAGAAAACTTTGAAACACACACGCAATCAATGTTTTCGTGCATTAAGTCGGAAATCAGAAGTCAGGGTCCTGGTGTACGAATACGTCGGCCGCCGCACCAACACTGGACTCCCTGGACTGATATCCACACTCAATATGCTAAACATTATTGCTTCACATAGAAAAGATCAGAGTTCGCGGTAGAACCGAACTCCTCTGATACCAATTTGTCACGACCCGCCCTCGGGGTCCGTGCCGTGACTACCCCAAGCCCGCCTTCCATAGGCCAGGGGCTGGCGACTAGCACCAAGGCGTAAATCCCGGTAAAAAGGGAAGGCATTGCCTTTGAAAAGTAAACACACACCACAAAGTAAACAAGCGGAAAATAAACACTAAACAAAAGCAGAGTACTACGGAAAGTGCGGAAAAGTAAATGGGCCAGTATACAAACCCAAACTGAAAGTAAAGTACAACTCGAAAGGGAAAACAGCAACTGAAAAGTAAAAGCCGCTACTCCGAGCTGTCCACTGGAAATCCCACCTGAAGGGTGGGTACAGATAGCTCCTCTGCTCCACGGGTCCCGCCGTCTGCTCCGTGCACGTCCCGCCCAGTGGTCCACCTCCGGGTACCGTCCCGCTGTGCAAGCCTCAGCTAAGGTCAACGTTGTCTGTCGTCTGCAACCAACACAACGTAGTGCGGGCAAAGCCCGTGCAGGGGTGAGTATAAGCTACTCAGTAAGGACCCCGAGACCCCTGAAGGTCTCTCAAAATCCACAAAGGATAAACCACGAAGAAAAGTACAATCACGAAGTAACAACCGACACTGCTTAGGTATATGCCCATACATATACCTAAGTCATCATTTCAAATACGCTCCAACCTCCGAGCCCAAGTACAACTCAGTCCACACAAGATAGTAAACGTATTCCACACAGGAAAGAAAAACGTAATCCACACAGGATTGCACAACACAATCCACACAGGAAAGCAATAGGATTCAGCTCACACAGGTATACTTCTTCAAGGACGATAAAGATGATCACTGATCCATCTAAGTCGTCGGACCCACAAAGGATCGATAGGTAACTAACCCCCGCAATTACCCACACAGGATCGGGCCCACACATGACCTGTAGGCGCTGGCTCACACAGAACCGCTGAGCGCAAGGACCCACACAGGATCGGGCCCACACAGGACCTGTAGCACTGATCCACGTAGGATCGCTGAGTGCTGTAGTCGTCGTCATCGAATCCACACAGGATCTCTGTACTGTCGTCATCGCAGTCACAGTAGCAGTAGTAGCAGTCGCAGTCGCAGCCAGCACTAGGGTTCCCGCACACAGCAAGATCGTTCGGAGGGTCCGCTCCACGAGCCGAGAGGCTGATACATCAACTGTCACAAAGACTAGAGTTGATGTATCCAAAAGTTCCGTATCGTCAACAGGAACTCAACGCAACAGACGGCGCGTCGATCGGACGCCCGGTCTGAGAGTTATTGGCATTTTCGTCTCCGGGACCCGGTTGGTTTTTAAGGCAAAACCAACCCGACCGTACTCCACCTGCGTCCAAACCTCGGGCGGAGTATGCCAAAAGATTCGTCTCACTAAGAGGGACTCAACACAGCTGACGGCACGTCAATCGGACGTCCGTAGCTCAAGATATGAGCGTTTCCGCTCCGAAGGCCCGGTTGGTTTCGTGAACGAACCAACCCGGACGAAATCAAAGTAAACCGAAACCTTGAGTGCGATATACCGAAACGACCGCCTCGATCCAAGCATCGCGTTGCCGCATACGGTTCGTCATTCGGAGGTCCGAGGCTCAAGTTATGGTCCAAAAACCAATTCTGGTTCGAAACGGGGGGTCCGGGTCCGGGCCGACCCGGCCCGACCCCCCCCCCCCCCCTGGGGCGGCGCGGAGGCGCGGGGTGCCGCGGAGGCTCGGGGTGCCGCGAGGAGCCTCACGCGGGGGCTAAGCCCCGCGTTTTTTCAAGAGGCGGCGCGGCATAGCCGCGCCGTTATTTTTTTTAAGCGCCCCCCCCCCCCCCCCCCCCCCCCACGTGGGGGGCCTGCTGGTGCGGAACCGGGGGGGGGGCCGGCTGCCCCCCTCCCTTTAATTAAAACCGCCACCCCCCTCTTAAAGAGGGGGGTTTTACATGCTGGCCGGGGAATTAATTCCCCGGTTTAACGGCATCCGGCCGGCCAGCTGGCCGGCCGGTTTTCTCCAATGGGACCGGAATTTCCGGTCCCCTCTTCGGCTTCCGACGCCGGCGGCCCGACCGCCGGTCTTCTCTTCCGCCGCGGCCCGGAACCGGCCGCGGTCTTCTCGTCCCGCCGCGGCCCGGAACCGGCCGCGGTGTTCGTCGTCCGGCGCGGTGTGACGGCACCGCGCCCCTTTCGCCGTGCCATGATTCTTTTCAACGCGGCGCGACGGCGTCGCGTTCTTGAAGATTTTTCCTCGGCGTGGCGCAACGGCGCCACGTAAAATATTTGCACGATCATCCGCGTGGTGCGACGGCACCACGCCACTTGCTTCCACCCGCAAGAATAAACAATAACGATTGAGGGGGGTTCGGCCGTGTTCGTGAGGTCCGGCCCCCTCACGTTAAAATAATAACGCAACTTTAAACAAATCAAGCCACACGTTAGACTTGCTATTCATGATCAAGAATAAAATTAAGGAAACCAAAAAGAATTCAACAACCCCTACCTCGGGTATAAGGTTTGAGGATTGTCAAGGTTCCGCGGAAGACGACGTCGCGGAGGTCGGGCGTCGCGGAAGCCGTTCGTCAAATCCGATGACGAAGGGATGTGTTCGAAGAGACACGTCGTTGGCGAAACTTGTACGCCGACGAAGATTGTCCGAGGAAGAAGTGGCGTCCCCTTTCGTTGACACGGTAAACGAAGAAGAGCGGAGCGGCGTTCTTCGTTGGAAATTGAGCGTTCCTCGTCAAGTCTTGAGGAAAGTCAAATAATAAAGAAAACAACGAACTCAAGAACCTCTACCTCGATAGTCGCACGTTGACGTAGTCATGGAATATCGGTGTCGATTCCTTTGACGTCGGAGGAAGAGTCGTTGTCGATGGCCTTCGTCGCGGAAAACCGTCGCGGAAGAGATGACGCGGAAGAAGTACGTCGCGTCGCGGATATGGCGTCGCGGATGGACCGTGTTCTTCGGCGGAGAAGTTCTTCGTTGAAGAACGACGTTCTTCGCGTTCTTCGTTGAGTTTGAAGAAGAAGAAGAGCTCTCCACCTCTCAAGAAGACAAACAAATAACCCAAAATAAAATAAGCTACACCTTATTTTATTTTCACTTTGCCAACCTTTCAAAATTCAAAAGTTGAATTCAATACAATAATTAAATCTAGAGTTGACAAAATTAAGTGAAGAGATAGGTTGGCAAGAATTAAAGTAGGGAAGAGTTACATAATTAAGAGGGGGTTTAGAGGGGTTAGGGAATTTGAGAAAAATTAGGGGTTCGTGTGGGCCCCACCACACTTAATCCTCCCAAGGGAGGTTAAGTGGGTGTGGGTCCCACTTCCAACCTCCTTTGATAGGTTTTAAGAAGTTATAATAAAATTTGTTCTACACAAATTTTATTTAACTCAACTAAAAACCCCAAAAATTAACTTTCAACCCGCAACAAACGCAACTCCCGAAAAGGTCTCTTTAAGCGAATATCGGCGCTGCGAGTTCATCGGTGCCCTCGGATTTCAATTCCGAGCACCGGATCAAAAGTTAGGAATTCTTGATCATTCGTTCACTGAACGTACCCGAGCCAAACTTCGGAAATTAATTCCGGGCACTCCGGGCCTCGGAATCAGGTACCGTCTGAAACCGCGCTCTTGTAAAATTCTAAAGAAAATTAAGAAAAAATTTCCCTTGAATTTTACGGGTCTTTACAGGAATGATTAATTTTATTAAAATGGATAAATGATATATTTTTTAATGGTTTAATTATCTAAAGAATGTTGTTTTAAAAAGTATTAATATTAAATATAATAAAGAAAAATGTGGATGGGATTGTTCTTCCTTAATGATTATTTAAATGGAAGTTACAATTGAATTATTATTTAAATAATTTTTAGTTTTTAATAGAAAGGTCATTAGTTTTACTATGGTTGAAACCTATGATAAATAAATTAGTTAATACGAGATGAAAAAAATACCTTTTTTGATAAATATAAATTTTTGGATCCGAGTGAGCCTGTTTTCTTATGATTCTCGAATGCCTTTTTTATATCCTATATTCCATGGTGACTTTGTCTATTACTTTCTTCCTTACACGCTTATATTTATTTTATCCATTATATGTGATGTGATGTGAGCATAAGATGGATGATTTCTTGGTGTGATATCGGTAGGGATGCCCAAATTTATTTCAATAGTTTGTTCTTAATATTGAGGGATGCATACTGATATGTATAGTGGCCTTTGGTATGGACCCGGTATTTATGTAATGCATTGAATTTGGCCTTTATCATTTTTAGTAAAGGCTGTATTCATTCTTGTTAATAAATAATATTTAAATGATAGTTGGTTTGGGTTATTGTTTCTATATGGACCCGGTATTCATTCTAGTTTGAGGTAGCTTAGTATGTTTCCTAGAGAACCAATAATTAGGTGATTATAATATATAATAATTTTTTTAACCCATGGGGTTGGTTATTTAATGGAAGAAAAAAGTTGAAAACCATTTGGAACCATTGAATCAATTAGATTATGCATGGACGTCATAGAATTAACTTTATGATCAATTAAATTTAATTTAAATAATCTTAATTAAAGGATAATGGATAAATTAACATAAGGAGAAATATTAAATGTAAATAATTAAATTAATTAATTCTTCTTAAATACTAATGTTCTTATATGATATGTAGTCCCTAGTGGTGGCAGTTGAGAGTTTAAAAGATGATAGCTGTAGTTGAACCCAAGACTAATTTAATACTCATAGTGTCGATATGAGATATACTATATCATCTATGTTATGTGATTTCACACAATAATCCACCCATGTTGGTAGGGTTAATAAACCCCAGTGGACCTTAGGAGGGCGTTTTCCACCAAATCTATATTGGTTTGAAATTGATTGTTGGATACCCCTCCTAGCCCCAATATCTTCTCCTATTAGTATAATGTGTCTCTATGTATAGTGTTTTTCAATACCCATATATGTGTATAGATGGATATAATTAAATGTGGAAGTTTTACAGGCGTGTATCTCTAGATATAATATTTTATTTATTTTTATAGGTATGTCATAAATGAGTTGTGATGGCATGTGGTATAATACATGAAATACAGGTTGTAGTGGATCTTAAAAATTAAATGGTTACTATCTATGGATGTGGAATGGTATTATATGATGATGTGGTGTACAAGGTATATGGTAATTAATAATGAGATAATGTGATGTATGATATGTGTATTATGAAACTTATCCAATGTATCCATGGGATGGATTGCATTTGGATAGAGATGGATTAAGATGTAAAATTTTCGGGAAGAGAAGAACACAAATGGGAACTAGTAGCGCGGTACATTATTTTGATATTTTATTATATGTTCACTTGTATGTGATACTTTTTGAGAGATACATGGTGAGGTTCAGAACATAACATAGAAGTTTAGGTGATGATTAGCTTCAATAGTTGTTTACTAGGCTTTATCATGCTTCTTTTATCTTTAATGCAAGATTATTTTGGTAGAATCCTGTTGACAATACCTATTATTCTCACCCTATAGTCAAATAAACATATTTTCATGTCTGCATGAGATGGTTGTTGCATGGAGGAAAATACTAGCTCATGGGTAGTTTAGTAGCTACTTCGTCTTTCATGGAGACTATTGTGGATTATAATTTTTTACATTTAGATTATTATAGTGGATATATTTTAAAACATTACATTCACCTATTTGACATATTTTATTTTTATCTTCATCTACTTTTCATTATTTTCATATTTTATCTCAAATTACTCATGATATTGTAGAGGGATTTACATCACATCTATGCATATGGTGTACCCATGGTGCTTGACATAAACCCTGGCCTATTAGAGGCAGGATTCCCGAATCATTATATCCCTTCTCACATTGTCATCCTAAGAGGGGTACCTTTGGATGGATATCATCATGAAAACAATCACACCCAATGTGGGATCAATAATAACTACAAACAAATTGAAAATTATCTATATTTATCATACCAATAAATATAAATTATTCTATAAGTTAATGCCAAATCTTCATCATATACATCATCATTAAACATCCATGATTTTTCTTCACTTTCAGTTACTATTAATCAAATTTCCTTCAATGAATACATTCGATTATCAACATCAAATAGAAATCACAAATTAAACTCAATAATGTCACGATTTTAACATTCTTCTAATAACCTTATAAAAGAAAATTTTAATATGTACGACTAAAATATAAATTCTTCTAATCATTATTTAAAATTAACTCATATTGAAGATGTAGGGATATATTCCACGACATATTTATTCACCTCAATATTGATATTTTAAATAGAGTGTAGTAATTACATGGATAATTTGAAAATAAATTTTTATTAGTTAAATATATGTCTATATGGGATAAGAGTGTATAGAAAAATGAGATATGTTATCATGGTTATTTAAGTCATCAATAAGATTCAATCATATGGTAAAATTATCATAATCATATTATATGTGATAATAAAAATAGATTCTTCAATAAAATAATTATCCTTCCCATACAAAAATAAGAATATAAAAATAATTCTTATTGTTTTTATAACCTCCCAAATTTTCTCATTAATTGATCAACAAAAACTAACCCCTAATGAATATATTGAATGTATTCAGTATCATATAGTGTAGTTGTGATTATAACACCTGGATTCTAGATATCAGTGTGTTGTATACATTTCCAAGATTCTCTTCAAGAAATATTTTTCTACGAAATTTTATCACCATCAAGGGGAAAATTCATTTCTCTTTATCATGGGTTACCACTACATATTAAAATCAACCTATTTTTTGTTCAGTCAGGGCATCCACAAATATATCTTTAATTCACAACATGTTATCACAAGTATACAATAATTATAGTGAACAAGTAGGGTCCTAATTTTTTCCTTATGAGTAATACACATGCTCAAAATTTCCCCTCAACATAGGATACTATGTTTTCCCTTATTATAAATTTTGCTGTAAGTAATTTCAATAGGTTTGTTCACAATATATTTTATAAAAATTATTTCACATATATAGATTCTTTATCTACTTCAACTAACTTCTCCTGTATCTTTACATAATTTTCATGAAACTTTTACTTATATATTTTGGTTGCCAAATTTTTCAACATCCTCTAATTGTTTATCTACTTTTAACAGACTGCTCTAAACATACAAGCATTCTATCTTCGATTTCTCATTTTTATTTGTAATTATCTCACTGTTTCTTTGTAAACTAATATTTTCATTGATATTATTCCATTATCTTCTATTTATTTTTCCAAATAATATCCTTATAATGTTTTCTAGGTATCATATTCTTGAAAACCAAATTTGGGTCACCCTCTAGTACCCATCTCATACACTATTCTTATAAACATCAAAATATAGTTTGTATTGACAGTTTTTTTTGTGTAGAGCTAGTCACAATATTATTTATCCCCATTTTATAATTATAAATACCCATTTATTATTTAATATTTTTTTTTGAAATGATATATTAAAAATATTATAGAATTTTTATACATTCCAACTACAACACTAGTAAAAAACCTTGAACGTTGTTATTCTAGTATGATTCTATGTCTATCTTGAATGTTTTCTTTTTCATCCTAAATTATAATATTTATTTTATCTCTAGAGCATTAGTTTTTTCAGATTTATCTTTTCCTTTGATGGGGAAGAGTGTGACTCAATATACTTTATGGGGTAATCTTGTACAATATTTGTTTTGAGTCATTCACTATTAGTTTTGAAATATCTGATTCAAGATTCATATATTCTCAAATTTTCCATGTTATAGAATATTGAGGTGATATGTTAATTTTATACAAATAAATTACTACATTAAAATTAATATTAAATAAATCTCATATTAATAAATTCCCTATAATCATAATTATTTAGAGTCTTTTGAGAAAAGATAAATAATCATCCTACTTATTGAAAGATATTAAATATATCCAATAAATTAATTCTCACATTGTACACATAGAAGACATAACCTACATAAAAATTTCATTTATATTCACGGTAATAGAAAGATATGAAATGGGGAGATTAGATGCTCAGTAAAGGTAAACATAAGTGATATCAATCAATGACCATAAAAGAGTATATAATAAGATTAAGGTTTTTGAGATTATGATAATAACTTATAATAAATCATACATAATAAGTCAAATAGTGTTAATCATAAATAAAGTCATATGGATTTTTTCACAACTAAATACATATTCCAAAATTATATGAAATCCTCAATAATCCATCATGATCCAAGAAAAAATATCCTATGCATAAGAGATAAGTTTATGTCATACGCATAAGTACATAAAAAAATTTCCTTAGATAAGGATCACTACTACGTATATCGTAGTGGATTGATTTCATTACATATTACATCTTATCATGTTTCAAGTTTCACTCACAAGACAATAATACTATAAATAGACCCATCCTAAACAAGGTTCATTTCCCATTCTATTCATTAATATCTCACGTGATATCAATCTTTAACCAATTCATTATGGGGCTATATAATTCCAGAGCAACCCATCACATAATGAAAACCACACATATGTGCGCCTATAAGTCATAAAAAATTAATCATATCATCATATCATTATAACATAACCTAGGGAATGTAAATGTGTTTTACAAACATTTCATCATTTCAATATAGAATCACTTGTATAAATGAAATGTTTTTCATAAAAGTTTCATCATAACATAATTAACCCAGGGTAAATGAACTATTTTCATAAAATCATGCTTAAAAATCATCAATAAAATTCATATAGACAAATAAAGTAGATTTTATCATAACATAAAATCCATAATTATGCATAATAATCCTTAAATGATTTTGATATAAATTAAAAACACATTTAAAAGATCATTAAATCATTTCTTTGAAAAAATGACATGATTTCCTTTTTATTTGTTTTTTTAATAATTCATAAAATATTGAGAAAACACTTTTCATTTTAAGTAACCAAGGGAATATGTAAATAAATATTCAAGTAAAAAAATTGTTAGGATGATGGTAAATATAATGTATTATTTATATGTTAAAATAAACCATTCCTTTCATGCATTTGCAAAAAATAAAAAATGACTTATTCGGAAAACATTGAGAATGATTTTATTTTGAAAAATTTTAAATATATTATAAGATAATTAAAATATCCTTTTTAAAAATTTGAATTACATATATTAAAATTAATTACATAATTTTCAATATTATTGAAATGCTAGAAAAGTTTTATTGGCCAAATAGAATTTCTTGTCGATAATATATTAAAAAAACATATTCAATTATTTTATATACTAAAAAGATGAAATGGTAAAAATTCATAAAAAAATATTTGAATAAATATAGTATAAGAAAACTTATAGGGCTTAGATGTTATAATCCTTATAATTTACCTCATTGAAAATTTAGTATAGAAAATATTGAAAAAATTGAGACTGGACAGAAACCCCTATCCTCAAGTCATGTCCTGCTTCGTACATGTTAAAACAATGAATAAAATAAAAACATATTTAATATAAATATATTGTATAAAAATATTCATATATAAGACACTATATATTATTCACTTATAATTTACAATTATCATATTATTAAAAAATTTCTTTATGAAAATTATCATTCACGTGAAAACCAATCTACATTCCGTGCATGTTTTGGTATGATGGTGTTGTTACGTGAACATTGGTCATGGTTTCATTATTTAAAAATCATTAATCATTTCAGATGTTTTTTATTTTTTTCATCATATTAAATTTAATAATTATTCATATATTCCTGTGATGATAAATTAATTACATCACTTTTTGGTAATGTTAAAATATACACATGCATATGTTTTGTTTGCACTTTTGAATGGATAGGAAAAAATCAATATTAATAAAAAATAACCATTTAAACCATTTATATATCTTAAATATAATATATATATATGAATATTCATTAAAAATAAAATCTTAACAAACATTTAAATCAAAAATGAAAAACAAATTGCATCGCTTCATGGAGGTAGTAATCCACTCATGTGCACAAGCGGCGTTATCATTTTCATATAGATATACATGATAAAGGCAAGATATTATATTATAATTTTAGTGGAATAAATATATCGTATGTATCATATATAAATATTAAATCCTTAATAATAACAAATAAATAATAATGGTGATGAAAAAAGTAGTATATCGCTACTTAGAGGTGGCATTCAACAAATATATCGGAGTGATACATTCATTTCCAATTTAATGGAATAAATGTTAAAAAGGTCGATCCATAATCATAATAAAAATTAATTACATCTAACATAAAAATAAATTATTTTATTATTGAAACCATATATTTATTAGAGGTAAAAGATGAAATAAAATTGAATGTACCCTGTTCAGAGTTATGCCTCCTCATTCAAAAACATCCAATAGATTACATATAAATACTTGGAATAATGGTATTATGAAAAACAATACTTATAATATTTTAGGATTGTTAATAAGTAATCACTAAAGTTATTATTTGATATTTATTTCTCATGAATAGTGACTGAGAGAGGATAGGTGGTATCCTTTTGTAAGTGAGTGCGTTACACTTGGAATTTTCCAAATGTGTAAAATTTTTAAATTCCATAATGAATATATGTGGATAAAAAATGACATAAATTATAATATATTAAGCATATGTTAAAAATTAAGTCAAATATTCAAATTATCGAAACTATTTTTTTATATTTTGAACAATATCTCTTATGTTAACCCCAGGTAAACTAGTTTTATCCTTAACTATGTTATCAAATTTTAACTATTTTTACTATTCCTCATGGAAAATATATAATTTTACAATATTAAATTTTATTAATTATGATTATTCAAAATAATGAATCTATTTAACAAGATAAATTTTTTTACGTGGTATAAATTAATTTCAAATTAATTGTATGAAATTCAACAAAATAGTTTTTAGTTAAACACATTTTTAAGAAAATAGTTAATTTTATAGTAATTAAAATACAAGAAAAAAATATTAGGTGAATGATAAATATATGATTTCATATATTATATAAAAATTTAATTCAAATAATTAATCGGTGGAGATAAATTTAATTGATTATGATAAATAAACATTGTGTATATAATTTTTTTGAGAAAATTGTCATTTTTTTCTTTAATTGCTTTCATTTTAATTTAAAATAAAGTAGAACCAAATTAAATCATTTTCTACCTAAATAAAAAATATTTTTTCCTAATTTAGTTATTTCCATTCATACAATCTAGTCCTTCATCTAAGAGATGTATATCCCATTAAATAATAATATTTTCATAGTATATTTTTTTAACTCGATGTTATATGTGAATGTAGAAATCATTGAACTTGTTTTTTTAAATAGAAATATATAATAAAATATTTCATTTGTTAAATTATTCCCTAATTATTATAATTTATACCTGGAAATTATTTCACCTAGAAATAAATAACCATGAATACTTCTACCTGAACACATCATTAGGAGACCATGTAGCTTCCAAATATTTATGGTTAAGACACAAAAAGTTTAATGTTATGTAATATTTTTTCAAATCACATTATTTATTCAATAATTAATATTCAGTTTTTATTCCACATAATAAATATCAATCTCTAGAGTTATAACCTATTTTTTTGATACATGTGAATGATTGGGTGTGTACTTCCCCAAGGGTGGTACATATAACACATCATAAACATGAGAGAGATTCGATGGAATTTCCTAGAACTAAGAAACTATTTTTATATTATCATGAATTTTGAATGGAATAATATAACCACTATTAAATTTTACCTTCATTAAAAATACAATAACAATCTTACATGCTGAAATTCACTTGGATACATTGTAAAAAGTATTGAACTCCAGATCTCAATGATATTTTTTAGTATAAAATTTTTATTGACTCTAAGCTGCACAAATGTGCTTCTAAATATCATTATCCTTGTATTCCATTTCCTCATATATCATATGTACCAATAGATTTAATTCTTTAACATCATCCTAATATGTTGGAGTCATGATCTTCATTTAATATAGGTTTTATAAGGGTCCTTCTGAATGCTTGAGTTATAGCTATTATAATAATAAAATTCTACCATAGATTGTTTTTTATCCCAATGACATTAAAAAATAATAGAAAATTCCATCAACATGTATTTCATGGTTTTAATAGTCTTTTAAGGATAATAATATATTTGGGTATGATACATAGTATTGAAACTCAACACAATATCCAAATCCTTCTGAATAATTCTCTATAATTTTGAAGAAAATGTCCAATCCAAATCAAATATAATTGAATGGGAATTAAATGAAATATTAAGACTCGTTAAATTTTTATACTGTTAGATGATCTTGGGGTAAATATTATATGATGTTAATGAAATGTTTTTATTTTTCATGTTGATCAACTATAACAGAATTTTACCTCTACATGTTTTGGGGATTCCAAAGATAAAATCCATGTTAATGTTTTACCATTTCAATTTTTTCATGGTTAATAGTATTAATATCCACTTATAATTCTATCACTCTAACTAATATTTTTTCCATACTAATAATCAATATACGTACTACAAAACATCATTTTTCATTTCATCCAAGTAGAATACTGTTTTGGATATCTAGACATCATTGAACATCTATGATGAATTGATAATGATAAAATATGAGCCTCATCAAACATCTCTTTATTCAGGTCCGATATTAATGGAAAAAATACTAATTTATTGATCCTTATCAATCCAATTATAATCATGGTTGTAATATGGAACATTTATCACTTTATTTAGGAGTATGACATCATGTATTCATGCCCCTTTAATTCCCATGTTGATGTAATATTGAACATTCATTTGAGAAATATATGATATGTACCCATTATTTATGAATTCAAGATCTATATTCTATAAATACTTAAATATATTTTCTCTTTAAATCTTCTAATTGGTATAACTATCATGGAATTTTTGAATAAGAGAATCAACCACCATTTCCAATATCCGATAACGGTAGTGTATCAAGTAGGTATAGTATTTAATCAACTAAAAAAATATCCCTTGGATGTTATTAAAATATTTTAATATGAATATAAAATTCAGTTTTTTGATTATTTTAAATCACAACATTCATCATATAGATAATTACTACATATTTTTAGTAAAAAAACTACTATTGCAAACTCTCAATCATTAATCAGTTGTGTTTTCTTATGAATTTTTTATTTTTGTGGAGGCATGAAGAACAACCATATAATTTTACTTGAGGAAAAATACCAGTGACTTATTTAATGCATTACTAAATATTAAAAACCCTTTTCCACACTAGGTAGTGTATGTAACAGTGAGTTGGCCAAACATGTTTTTAGCCATGTGAATTTTTTCACATTCATCTTTCCAAAGGAACTTGTATCCCAATTGAGTTATCGTGGGTACTCAATGAATCTTTACTATACATACAATATAAGAAAAATGTAGATATCAGTTACCATGGTTAGTATATGTTATTGTTCAGTGCCTCTTGTCTTTGAATGATTAACAAATATACCCTCATTTGAGAGTATGTGACCAAAGAATGCAAATTTATGTATCCAACATTCGAATTTGATAATTTTTTTATTCAAGTTATCCTATCTCAATATCTTCATAATAATATTTAAAAAATATTCATGCTATTACTTTTTTCATTCTATAAATAAGAATATAATGTATAAATACTATTGGATAAAGATTTTGGTTGTCTATAATGATTATAATCATAAAATCCACTAAGATAATGGGGTAATTGTAAATTAAAAATGGTCTATATATAAAATCATAATTTCAATACCATATATAGAAGGTTTTATGTGATATATCATCCTTTTAGACCCTCAATTTATAATATCCAGAAGGAATATTAGTCTTCAAAAAGTATTTAACTCCACATATTTGATCAAATAAGTCATAAATATATACTATATGATAATTTTTTTTTGATAAAGATCCATTTATGTGCTCAATAATAAATTAAATGATTCATTGAACCGATGTTATTCTGAAAAAAATGTAATAAAAACCCCTATAGTGATGCACAAGGGCTTATGAATCCCTTATCAAGATTTTACAAGAGTGGTTTATTCAGTTACTACAGCACTATTAGTGATGTTATATATATATATATATTGATATAGGTCTGGCACCAAGCATAAATAATTATCATGATAATTTCATATGTATATATTACATCATTTCATACGATTATTCAATTTATCTCAAAATAATACATGCCCTAGAATTATAAAGGATTTGATCCTTTGGAGACCTAAAAAATAATCATCTTATTTCACTAATTATTTTCAACATCTACTGAAAATTTCTTCTAAAAAATTATGATTATTAAACATACACCAATTGAAACATTTTTTACAACCAGAGAAATGGAAACACAAGAAAGCGTGAGCTCAAATTCTTAGTAAGGGATAATATAATTATTATCAATCAGAGATAATATGTGATCATCAGATATCACAATGGTATGAAAACATGAACCTTTCTTATAATAAATTATAAATAATAAGTTAATGAACTCTAATAACAAATCATATATTAAGACTTTGATGTAAAAAATACATAAATCATAAATATGTGGAATCATTAATAATCAATCACAATCCATCAAGATATACCATAAGTATGAGATATAATTTTATGTTATATACAAAAGAATTTAAAATCATTTACATCTTCAGGGATCATATATAATTCTATCATAGTGTATTGGGTTCACTCACTATTTTATATTTTATTTTTATTAGGTTCACTCTGAATACTATCACAGTGGAAAAAGTATCTAACTGAACATGGTTGAATCCCCATTCTAGTCTATTTTATATCATGAGATATCTATCTTTACCCAATTCATTGTAGGAATATATAATTTAGAACCCACCCATAACATAATGAAAAAAATCCATATATGTTCCATAAAATCAATAAGAATTCATCATATCATTATACCATCATATTGTAACTCATGGGAAGGGAAATAGTATCACAAACATGTCATTATTTCATTATAGAATAACTTGTAGAAAGTAAATAGGTTTCCAAATTGTTTAATCATATCTTAATAAACCCTTGTAAAAAAATCGGTTTTATATAGTCATAATAATGTCATTAAAATATTATTAAATACAGAGAAATAAATAGAATTGTATCATAAGATCATATTTATTATGAAGAATTGAAATCATTAAAATATGTTGACATAGATGAAAATTACCTTTAATTGATCATTGAATCCTTTCATTGATAACGTAAGAAAATTTCTTTTTCTTTTGATAAAAATTTAAAAATGAACAAAAATTTTAAAACATAAATTTATTTCGAAATATCCATTAAAACATGTAAATTAAGATTCAAATTATGGAACAATAATGATAGTGGAAAAAAAATATTTATGTCTTATATGTTAAAAAACATTCCATTCAAAATTTTATAAAATGTCACAAATTAATTTTTAATAATACTATTAGAGAGTTTCCTTTTCAAAACATTGTAAATATTTTCGATGTTTTAAAAATGTATTTTTTTAAATCATTTTATGGATAGGTAATAACATTCTAGGAATAATTTTAAATATCATGGATGTGGAAGAAAATGTTTCTCGAACAAATATTGTATAAGGTTATCATTTCATTAACAAATTTATGTCGAAAAATTTACAAAAAAAAAAGAAAGGAAATATTACTAATATATAATAATTCTAAAAAATAAAATATCATAAGAATGTATATAGGTTATTATGGTTTATATATATATATATTTCGTCAATGTGAATTTAGAGTAGATAATCCAAAAATCAATTGATATTATAACCAAAACCTCTCAACTCAAGTCATGTATTGCTTTGTGTGAGATAAAATCTATCATATAATAAATATATAATTATTATAAAAATATTTAAAAACAAAATTCATAGATAAATTACTATGAATCATTCATTCATAATTTAAAATTATTATTTTATTAATAATTCATTTATTTAAATGATCATTTATAAACAAATGGTCAATTTTCAATTCATATTTTGGTTTGATGGTTTGACTAACTACTCCATGGTTATGGATTATTAATTTATGTAATATTAATCATTAAATAAGTATCATATTTTTTATTATATACACTTTTTTAATTAATCATATAATTGGTTAATAAAAATTAATTACATCACTTCGTGGAGATAATACCTCGTACGTACACACGATTGATGTTTCCAGTTTTTGGTAGATTGAATTATATAAAGAAAAATATTTTTAAAATTTAGGTATTAATTATTATATAATAAATATCATATATATTAATTAAATCCTTCCTCAATACCTACCATGAATTGTGAAAATGAAAAATAACTCACATCACTTTTCGGAGGTGTTAGTCCACACGTATGCATGGCCAATATTACTGTTTTCCCACAAAAAGAAATATTAGAAGGTAGATAATATATTTTGTTTACATTAGTATAATTATGAAATAAATATCATATATAAACCTTAAATCCATCATACTAACCAACCATGAATGGTAGTGATGAAATATAAATCATATCACTACGTGGAGATGGTAATCCACATGTAAGAACAACTGATAATTTTATTTCACATTTGATGGAAAGTAGGTCAAAATTTTTGAAACATCATCATAATAACAATTTATTATATTTAGTATAATTAATAAATTTTTTAAAAATTTAAAATATATATTTATAAGAGGTATAAGAAAAAATAAAATTCACTGTACTAAATTTTGAGTTATACTACTTCATTATGAAAAATACATTGGCTTACACCTTATGTATTGAAAGGTTATAATAATGATCTAAAAAAACTCTAGGTCGTGAGGAGGGATATTAATAAGGGATTATGAATGGGATTGGATTAGATATAGTGCATATGGTTGGTGAAGAATAGAGGGGAGGTGGAATCCTTTTATAAGGGAGGGTAGGACACATGATGAATATTTCAAAAGATTAAAATATAATAATTTCTTTCTAATGTAAAGTGTAACACCCCAAGCTTACATGGTACCCTTCTCTTTGAATAATACAATAGCATGTGTTGTACAAAACATCGAGTTCTAACACACCACAACCAATAAAACTAGCCATTATGAATAGTAATAGCTATTTTTTGAAATTTTATAAATTTTATCATTTAAAATGGACTTCATTTTTGGATTCGGAGTATCGAAATTAGCTTAGGGTGAATTTTTGTTATTTTCATGAAAACATTCAATTTTTTATGAATAATGAAATACAATGAGTTGTAGTTTAAAACCAAATTATTATTAAAATTATTATTTATTTTATTTAAATTTATTTTAGGTGAGAATAGATAAATAATACCTATATATGTTTAATGTAATTAATTGGAGTCAGTTTATAATAATTTTAGATATATAAAAATGTTATTGAACTTTTTATGGTCTTTTACACACCTCCTTGAAGCATTTTCAAATTTACATAAAACATAATTGTACAACTTATTGTGAGTTGAATTTAAAAAATCTGAGAGACACAGTTGATACCAGTATGTAAAATGTCATTCAAGAAGATGAAAATAATCTTTGGTGAATAGTAGCTTTTTAGTTTTATTTACCACGGTTAAAAGTTAATAGGATAATTAAGAGAAAAAATGATATTATTATTACTATAACACATGCCATAATTATATTGGATAGCTATAAGTTGACCAAAAAAACCTTAGTAATCAAATATGAACCTTTTTGGTCCATATGGATTAGATTAGGACATTTATTATTATATTATTCAATGAAGAGTTAAAAGAGTTAAATTCAATGTTTAATAACTAAACCCTTATTAATATAGGGTTACAGAAAATATAAATTCCACTATAAATATTCATTATAAATCTAAAATTTTTTCGTACATAATTTTATTTTATTTATAACTTTATACATTAAATAATTAAATATAATTTTGACAAAATGATGATGCAGTAATTACCGTATTAATGAAATATTAAAATAATTGATATTATAAATATCCAAATAAATCTAATATGAGACTTTTAATGTATTTAAATAATTGTTAAGGATAATATGACATGTTATTGTTGATTAAATGTATTTAATTATAATTAATAATGTTTTTAGGACTTCAACAAAAATCAATTGTTAAATAATGTCAAAATTTTCATAAATTAGTATTTTAAAAAAATACAATATTATTGGTTGATATAATAGACCTAAAAATCGATGTTTCGTCCAAAATACTTATATAATAATATTTTTATCATTAATGAACTACTTGGGGCTATCTCGGAAGTTTATAGTATGTTTATTAACTATATAATATAAAAATTCAAAGAGACATGGTAAATGTCGAACTGTTTAACTAAGAGTTAAATCTAAAAGATAAGGTTAATAAAGTGACACAAAGCTGTCTAAAACCTATTATTTGAGTGGTTTGAAACCCATCCCCACCTTATAATTTTCATAATTCATTTTTTTCCATTATAAACCGAAAAAGATTTTATTATAAAATAAAATTTATAGCTTTTCCTAAGGTTCCCCTCACCCCTCTTATAAAAGGCCACTTACCCTTCTATCTATTTAACACCATCAAATCCATTTGGAACGGCCAAAACCTTCCCAAATACCCCATAATTTGTCCTACCTTCATCTTAGAGGCCTCAACTTAGTCCTAAAGACATCTTACAGAGCCCTTTAGATCAAATCAAAAGGAATAACCCGAAGAAGAGGTAAATATCTCACCACCTCTTTCATGTATTTTCTTCTTCCACTTATTCTTTCCATGTTGTTTCCATTATAAAATAATAACTCCAATATATTCTATATAATGTTATGTTATTATAAATATGGTACAACCGTATTCATTATTCTATCCATCCTTTGAATAACATGTCAACATACGTGCGTACGTACGGCTTACTGTCTCCAGGTCGTTCTATAGTTGTTACTGAATACATTACAATTCGGATGGGTATAAAAATGATGTAAATAATAAATATAACATGATAATGATTCTATATATATGATATAACATCTAATTATATACTATTTTAATATCAAATGAATGATATTGTCACTCATGCTACGTACGGATTACCCTCTCCACGAACACAATGAGATTCATTCCCCATCATATCCATTCAAGACAAATTTTCCTTAGATGATTAACAATAATGATTACAGACTTAATATTATTTTGAATATGAATAAGATACATCCTATCCATAACATCCATTATTTATGTAACAAATCATATAAATGAAAACTAATCCGTTAACCCCCGAAACGACGATAATACTAAAATATTATTAACAAAGAAATATTAAAAGATCATATATGATATTATATTAATGTATATGATTAATTTATAATTTAATAAAAATTATTTCATAATTTTACAGAATCTAAACCTACCGTTGACCAAGGAAATGGACAAGATAAGGGTTAATTTCACAATCTTTTTATTATCCAATGTTGTTTTTACGTATGTATCTACTATGACCTCTTTATTATCCACATCCATGTTTCATAAAAATTTATTCCAAATATTTTTACTATTTACTAGACTATGGGTTAATGTCATTTATACCCTTGTTTGACTTTTTATAAAAGGGTTTGAAAAGAATATTTTTGTCATTTTCCAAACATGGTACCTCTTGACTTTTTCAACCAAATTAAGTTAAGAATTTTTTTTAACTTATAAGGAGGGTGTGGCTATTTTCTACTATTATAACATCGTCAAAGCTTCCATTATATGCTTATAAGAATATTTTCAAAATAAATGTTTTCTTTATAATTATGTGACTCATAAATGATTTCAAAATAGAAAGAGATATTTCTTTAAAAAAATGTTTTGATTTCACAACTGTCAACATCCTTTGATGGATATTAAGCATATTTAATGTTGATTTATTATGATACAAAACTTCCATATAGTATTGTAGGTTTTGTGATATTTTTCACTATGGATGTGTTATTTTTATACAATTCATGGTTTATGGATAATGTATTGACATTTCGTATTCTAGTTTTAATAAGAATGCTTATGTTATATTTAAACCTTTTCATATGAGAAATTCATTGGACTTAGTAAGTGACAGGTGGAGACCACTATATCTCCTCAATTCATCGGTAGGTCTAATGAGACAAACAAGTGTCTTGGAACAAGCCCTTGAAAAAATCGTATTTGTAGTCTTGGCACAAGGTCGTGACTATGTGGTTATGTATTCTGGGAATATGCATTCCATTATTAGGAAAGTGGATATTGATATTGCATGTGATTATTCTAATATTATAATATCCATGTGAGTAAGTAAATAGAATTATTTTGATTTATATTTTCCATATTATGAATAATTTTATGTTGAAAAGACTTTTGTTTCAGTTTTATACGTTTCCTTAAATGTTTAGACTTATTTATGAAAGTTTCGGTTATATTGTTATCTTTACTGAGCATCTGACCTCACCTCTTTCTATTTTTTATTTTTTACAGGATACAAAAAATTATATTATGACTGACCTATATGGATAGTCTATGGGATCTCAGTGTTGCCTATGGAATCAATATTGTTGTGGTTTTCCATTTTAAGATGTAATTTAAACTTTATAAATGTATCTAGTACTTTTAGGTCTACTAAGCTAATCGGTATTTAGAGACATGAATATTTGTGATCATGCTAATAATATGTAATAATGCACCGACTCAAGGCTTTTGGGGTCGGGGTGTTACAGTTGGTATTAGAAAAAGTTTATTACAAAAATTAGAAACTATATTTAGATAAACTCTGATTAGAGCACATATCTCTAAGATAACATTTGAGGATTAGTATAGAAGAACTTCATATAATTTTGGTATTATAGAGGTTTTGTGAGTTTTCCAAAAAAATACATTCCTTTCTAGATATGAGCATGTAGAGGCGGATCTAGAATAGATTTACCTATGGGTAAAACCCGAAAACAATGCTTTGATCTATACTTGAAAGGGAACTAGTTCACGATAATGGGCCTTGCTGCCCTCTTGGTTACTACACACCCAGGGGATATGCTTAGGATAATTCTCAATTTCATTATAAACCATTATGAAGGGTTTATGGGTATATACATCCAAAAAGAAAACATTTTTATGATTATGGATTATATCCATAAACTGTTAAATTTATGTTAACTGTTTTACATATTTGGATTTATGTATTGCAATTCATAAAATAATATTGACTATTCCATTGTTTAGAAATGAAGCCTAGTGGAAGGAATGGAAACCGTATTAATTCACGCACTCCATGTAGGGATTTCCCTCATTCTCAAGATAATTATAGTGGATATGGTGATGCAACTTGTGAGGATCATCCGATCTCCGTACTGGGACAACTCACCCAGGTTTTGAATAATAACCTTACCCATATGGAGCACCCTAATCCGCAGTGTGGAGGATCAATGTTAGATCGATTCACGAGGAAAAAACCACCAAAATTCAATGGTGGGAAAAATCCACTAGTATCTAAGAAATGGACAAATTCTATAGAGAAAATATTCTACACCTTGGGGGGTTGTGAAAGGAAAAATGTAGTCATTGCAGTTTACCGCCTCACTGGAGAAGCTGATCAATGCTGGTCATTGATTCAAAACACAAATGAAGATGATGACGTATCAAATATGGAATGGAGGGAGTTTAAAGAAATTTTCATAGAAAAATACTTTCCTCATGACCATCGATCGAATATGGAAAGGAAATTTCTGAGTCTAAGGAAAAAGGAGGATGAGAATGTCACAAATTATGAAGCTAAATTTACAAGGTTTGCAAGGCATGCTGCAGATTATATAAGTAACCTAAGAAGTAAGATTTAATGTTTCATTGAGGGATTAAAACCATTTCTCCTTCAAGAATTAGTCTCACAATCTTTATTACCATACAAAGGTATTGTCTCATGTGCTATCAAGATAGAAAAAGAATTCTCTAAGTCATACGACTTTAAAGAAAATCAAGAGAAGAAGAGATCTGATGAACACTCTGAAAATGGAATTAAAGTGAAGAAGGGAAAAGTTGAATATACATCCTCTAAAAAATGTGGGATGAAACACCCTGGTACTTTTCTAAAGGTAATGGGTGTCTGTTACAAGTGTGTTGAAAAAGGTCACCATACTCGTGATTTCAAGGGGAAGAAAGAGGCTATTAATGTTAAATGATACAATTGTAGTGAAAGGGGAAATTATTCAAATGAATGTCCAAAGAGTCATAGGAACATACCTCATAAATGGACAAGGATCATGGCCAAGCTTATGATACCACTACTGCTGATGTTGAAGCTCCGAAGGACGTAATGGCAGGTAATTTGATTGTTTCCCCAAGTTTAGGAAATTCATTATTTGATTATGGATCATCCCATTGTTTCATTTCTTCCAATTTTTTTATGAAAATTAGATATTCCAAATTTGATTTAACAAGGGAGTTGTTAGTCAACACTCCTAAGGGAAGTAACATTTCAATAATTGTTTGTGAATTTGTTTTCATTAAGGTATATAAATGTTATTTATCTATTGATCTCATCGTCATACCCATGATTGAATTTTATATAATCCTCATTATAGACTAGTTTTTGGACTATGATGCAAAAATTTAATGTAAGAAGAAGGACGAAATTCTGAAAACATCATTTCAAACCCGGTACGTGCATTACAAGTTTACCATAATGACTTTTGGATAGACTAATTCACCCTTCGTCTTTATGGATCTAATGAATCAGGTTTTTAATGAATATCAGGATGACATTGTAGTGGTATTTATTGATGATATCTTGGTATACTCCAGAATCTATTAAGATCATGAAAATCACTTGCACATTAATTTAAAGACTCATAGAAGACATGAATTATATGGGAAGTTTAGCAAGTGTTAATTATGGCTTCAAGAGATTTCATTTCTTGGCCATATTGTCTCTATGGATGGAATATATATTGATCTCTCTATGAAAATAAAATCCAAGAATTTCTAGCACCAACGAGTATAACTGAGGTGCACAGTTTTATTGGATTAGAAGGTTATTATCGGCGTTTCGTTCATAATTTTTCCCGATTGGCTAACCCATTACCAAAGCTCACACTTAAAGGGGATAAATTTGTTTGAACAAAAGAGTGTGAATTTTTTTTTGAAGAACTGAAGAGAATATTAGTCAATGCTCTTATATTTACTCTACCATCAGGGAATGATGGGTTTGTTTTTTTATAGTGATGCTTCAAATTAAGGATGTGGTTGAATCTGTAGGTAGAATGATATGGTTATTTCCTATGCATCACGAAAGCTACAAATTCATGAACAAAACTATCCCACTCATGATCTTGAGTTACCAGTTGTAATCATTACTTTGAATATTTGGAGACACAATCTCTATGGTGAAAAATGTTAGATATATAACAATCACAAGAGTTTGAAGTATATTTTCCCATAAAAAAACTCAACATGAGGCATAGAAGATGGCTTGAACAACTCATGGATTATGATTGCACCATACAATACAACCCAAGGAAGAGAAATAAGGCAGCATATGCTTTGACCAGAAAGGATCATGGAGTTTTGAACAAGATGAGAGTTGAAAAGGATCTTATATATAAGGATCTAGTAAAGTTGGACATGGGGATAATGATGGAAGGTGAAACATAAATACTTTTTCAAAAGTATTATAAAACATCTTTACTAGAAAGGATAAAGAGTTATCAGACCGATGATGAAGAGTTTCAAAAGAAGATTAAAGCTGTGAATGATGGGAGATTGAGTGACATTGTGTTTGAAGATGGAATTTTGAAATTTGGGAAGAGACTTTGTGTTCCCGATATACCTGATCTAAAAAGAGAATTATTGGATGACTCTCACAGTTCCAATTTCTCTATATACCCTGGTAGCACTAAGATGTTTAGAGATTTGATGGAACATTTTTGGTGGGATGACATCAAGAGGGAGATTTCTGATTTTGTGTCAAGATGTATGGTTTTTCAACAATTGAAAACTGGAAGGCAATAGCATGGAAGATTCTTGCAACCTCTTCCCATAACTGAGTGGAAATGGGATAATATTACGATGGACTTTGTCATGGGAATACCAATGACTCTCATAAGGAATGATTCAATATGGGTGATTGTTGATCATCTTACTAATTCATCACATTTTCATGATATAAGAGAAGATTTACAACTTGAATGTCTAGAAAGATTATATATATTAATGAAGTCGTGAGACTTCATGGAGTACCCTTATCAATTATTTCTGATCATAATCCATGTTTTACATCAAGATTATGGAAAAGTTTTCAGAAAGACCTAGATAATGAACTTCATTTGAGCACTGTCAACCACCCCCCAACTAATGGTCATTCATAATAGACTATTCAAACCATATAAGACATGTTGAGTTCATGCTCACTTGACTTTCATGGAATGTGGAATCAATATTTACCCCCGGTAGAATTTTCCTATAACAATAGCTTCCATTCAAGTATTAAAATGGGACCATATGAAGCGTTATACGGAATAAGATGTCGCACACAAACCTATTTGGATGATAATAGTAAAAGAAAACTCGTAGGCCCAAAACACGTGGCGGAAATGATGAAAAAGGTGACGGTAATCCAAAACTACATCAAAGTATCTCAAAGTTGGCAGAAGAGGTATGCTGATAACCGGATGAATGATTTGGAATTTCAGGTAGGAGATCATGTTTCCTTGAAGGTATCTCCATGGAAGGGTGTTATATATTTTGGTAATAAGGGAAAATTATCTTCCAGGTAATCGGACCTTTCTAATTTCTAGAACAAATTGGGGTTGTAGCTTACAGTTTTGAAATGCCTCCAAGTCTCTCTAAAGTTCACGATGTGTGCCATGTATCACTATTGAGAAAATACATTTCTCACCCAATGCATGTACTCAAATATGTGGAAATAGAAATAGAACCCATTCTTCTTTATTGCGAAGAGCCTGTCAAGGTTCTTGATACAAGAGAAAAAGTTCTGAAAAACTGGACGACTCATCTTGTAAATGTTCTAATGAGAATACATAAGATGTAAGAGGCAACGTGGGAACCTGGGGAACATATAATGAAGAACCACCTGAATCTTTTTATGTAGTAATATCCTAGAAATTTCAAGGATGAAATTATTTTATGGTGTGTAGAATGTAACACCCCAAGCTTCCATGGTATGTTTCCTTTTGAATAATATAATAGCTTGCATTGTACACGACATCGAGATTTTAACAAACCGTGACCACTCAAACAAGCTGTTATGAATAGTAATACCCAATTTTTAAAATATTATAAATTTTATCTTTCAAAATGGACTTCATTTTTGGATTAGGAGTATCAAAATTAGCTTAGGGTGAATTTTTGGTATTTTTCTAAAAACAATCAATTTTTGATGAATAGTGAAAAACACTGAGTTATAGTTTAGAACCGAATTTTTTTTAAATAATTATTTATTTTCTTTAAATATCGTTTAGGTCAAAATAGATACATAATACCTATATAATTTCAATGTAATTCATTTGAGTCAGTTTATAATAATTATATATATATATATAAATATTTTATTGAACTTTTTACCGTCCTTTACCCACCACCAAGGAGCATTTGAAAATTTACATAAAACCTAATTTTACCACTTCTGTGAGTTGAATTTCAAAAATACGAGAGAAAATATTGATATCATTAAGTAAAATGTGGTTATATAATATGAAAATAATTTTTTGTGAATAGTATCATTTTACTTTTGTTTACAGCGGTAAAATGTAAACTAGTTAATTAAGGGTAAAAATGATATTATTATTACCCTAAAACGTGTCCTAATTCTATTGGATAGGTATAATTAAACCAAAAAAATCATAAGAATAAAATATAAACCTTTTTGGTCCACATTTATTAGATTACGACATTTATTGTTATTTTATTTAAAGAAGAGTTAAAAGAGAAAAATTAAATGTTTAATAACTAAACCATTTTTAATATAGGGTTACACACAATATAAATTAGACTATAAATATTAATTATAAAGCTAAAGATATTTTATACATAATGGTATTTTATTTATCATTTTAGACATTAAAGGATTAAATTTATTTATGACACAATGATGATGTCGTAATTACCATATTAATGAATGATAAAATAGATGATAATATAAATATCCCAATAAATCTAATTTGAGAATTTTAATGAATTCCAATAATTTTATATGATAATATGACATGTTAGGGTTGATTAAATGTATTTATTTCTAAGTAAATAAGTTTTTATAACTTTAATAAAAATCAATTCTTAAATAATGTCAAAATTGACATAAATGAGTTTTTAAAATAAATACCATATTATTGGTTGATATAATAATCATAAAAATATAGGGTTGGGCCAAAAGACTTATATAATGATATTTGTATCATTAATGAACCACTTGGGGTTCTATTTGAAGTTTATAGTATGTTTATTGACCATATAATATAAAAATACAAAGAGACATGGTAAATGTCAAACTATTTAACTAAGAGTTAAATCTTAAGGATATGTTTTATATAGTGACCCAAACCTATCTAAAACATATTGGTTGATAGGTTTTTGACCTGAACCCACCCTATCCTTTGAATAATTCATTTTTTACCATTAGAAACCGAAAATTAGTTATTATAAAGTAATATTTCTAGCTTTTCCTAAGGTTCCCCTCACCCTTGTTATAAAAGGTCACTTCCCCTTCTCTATAATTCACAACTTCAAAGCCATTTTGCTCAGACAACCCTACCTAAATACCCTCTAAACTATCCTCCCTTCATCCTAGAGGCCTTAATTTAGTATGAAAGCCAACCTATTGATCTTTTTTGATCAATTCAAAAGGAAGAACCTGAAGAATAGGTAAATATCTCACCACCTCTTTCATGTTTTTTCTTCTTCCACTTATTCTTTCCTTTTTGTTTCCATTCTAAAATAATAAATCCAGTATCGTCTATATATTTTGATGTTATATTAAATATGGTAAAATAATATTCATTATTATATCCATCATTTGAATAAAATGTCACCATACATGCGTATGTACAACTTACCATCTCCACGTCGTGGTGTCGTTGTTAATCAATACATTACTATTCATATGGTTATAATAATGATGTATAAGTAATGTAAATAATAGATATAACATTATAATAATTCTGTATATATAACATAAAATCCAATTATATATGATTTTAATATCAAAATAATGACATTGTCGCTCGGGCGTATATTAGGATTACTGTCTCCATGAACATGATGAGATTAATTCCTTATCGTATCAATTCAAAAATATTTTTCATTAGATGATTAAAAATAATGCTTAATGACTTAATATCATTATGAATATGAAGAAGATACATCATATCCATAACAAATAATACTTACGTAACACATGATATAATGGAAAAATAATCAGTTAACTATCAAAAAGATGATAATACTAAAATATTATTAAAAAAGCAATATTAAAAGATCATATAGGATATCATATTAATGTATATTATTCTTGCATATTTTGATAACAATTATTTCAACATTATATAGGAGTTTGGCCAACCCTCTACCGAGGAAAAGTACACGGTAAGGGTTAATTTCACAATCTCTTAATTATCTAAGGTTTTTTTACGTAAGTATCTACTGGGACATCCTTATCATCCACATCCATGTTTATTAAAAATGTATTCCATAAAATTTTTAAAATTTAGTTGATTATGGGTTAAATTAATTTATACCCTTTTATGACTTTTTATAAAATGGTTTGAAAGGAATCTTTCCATCTTTTTCCGTACAAGGTACCTTATGACCTTTTTGAAAAAATTAAGGTATGAATGGTTTTTTTAACTTATACGGTGGGTGCGGCTATTTTCTATTTTTATAACATCGTAGAAGCATCCCATACAAGCTTATAATAATATTTTCAAAATAAATGTTTCCTTTGATGGAATATAAGCTTGTTTGAAGTTGATGTATTATGATACCAAACTTCCATATTGTATTGAAGGCTTTGTGATATGTTTAAATATGGATGTGTTATATTTATACCATTCATTGTTTATGGATAAAGTATTGACATTTCGTATTCTATTATTAATACAAATTTTTATGTTATGTTTAAAACGTTTCATATGAGGAATGGATTGGACTTAGTAAGTGAAGGGTGGAGCCTGATATAGCTCTTCTATGAATCAGTAGGTCTCATGAGACAAAATAGTATATTGGCCCAAGGCCTTGAAAAAATATTATTTGTAGTCTTGGAACAAGTCCTTGACTATGTCGTTATGATGTCTAGCATTATTGATTCCATCATTATTAAAGTGGATATTGATATTGAATGTGATTATTCGACTAGTAGAATATCCATGGGGGTATGTAAATGGAATTATTTTAATTTATATTTTCCATATTATGATGATGTTTATGTTGGAAAGGCTTTTGTTTTAGTTTTATACATTTACTTAAATGTTTATACTTATTTATGGAATTTTCCGTTATATTTTTTTCCTTAATGAGCATCTGAGCTCACCCCTTTCTTTGTTTTATTTTTCCTAGGATGCAAAGAAGTATATTTTGACTGACCTGCAGGTATTGTATATGGGATCTAAGTATGGTCTATGGAAACAATCTTGTTGTAGTTTACCATTTTATGATGTAATATAAACCTTATGATTTTACCTAGTACTTCCAAGGCTACTAAACTAATCGGTCTTTCGATACTTGATCTTTTGTGATCACGCCATTGATATGTAATAATGCACTGACTCGGGTTTTCTGGGGTCAGGGTGTTACATAAAGTGTCTCAGGACTTCCAAATAATATTTGAAATTATTTATATTTTATCAATACCATTAGTAAATAAAATTATTTAATGTTCATGTTATATTTTAAACCTTATCACTTTGGTAAACACCCGAGTAAAACCATTTTTACTATAACTATAGTAAAAAAAATTAAATTTTTTACTATTATTTAAGTTAAAAAAATATATTGAAATTTTTCGATTTTAATAATTATGGTATTTTGATATATGGAATCCAATTTTAAATTTTAAATTTCTCTAATTGATATAATTTAATTTTAAAAAAATAGTGTATAACACCACAAAACTATTTTAAGAAAAAATAATTTTTTTGTATAAAATGGAGTTTAAATTTATTCATTGCCCATAATAAACTATTAAATGAATGATAAAGTATTTTATTTAATATATTTTCTTGAAATTTAATTAAAATATTTATTTAATAAATATTTATTTAATTTAATAATATAAAAACACATTATGTGGATAAAAATTATTTTTTTAGAAAAACATCTTTTTTACCTTCATATTATATTATTTTAATTCATAACCATTTAAAAACTAAAATGTAATAACCAGAACATTTGAATAATAATTTTTCCCTGATAATTTATATTTTAAATTTTCATAATTAATAAAAATATATAAGCAGAAATGATATGTGACCATCATGTTTGACTGTTTTATGTTAGTAGGTTAATATGACCATTGTAAACAATAATTATCATTAATATTATAATTATTGTTTATAAATAGAAATGATAGAGGATAATTAATTCAGAAAGAAGAGTCTATGGCCTCATCGACTAGAAAGGGGTGATAAGAATACCATTTGTCAGATCTTTGGAAGGAGGTAGAATCACTAGGCTTCACTCTGGACCAATTCAAAGAGGAGAATCAACATGTTAATCTTGAACGAAATAACATATGGGAGAAGTTCAAGTCATTGTAGATTACCACTCAGGTGATGTTATCAGAGCTTCCCAAAGATTACATCACCATAGGAAACCATACCCTTTTTTCATATGTAGGAGTTTTAAGGGTTTATGTGTCATGGCCTTAGTTAAATAAAATGTAATACTGTTTTTTAATAAAATTTTTATTTCATCATTTTTGTTTTAAGAAATATCTTTCTTAAAAAGTGAGCAGTAATTTGATAAATTGATTTTTCATGTAAAAACTGTACATTTTAGAATGTTATAAATTATCATATTAAAATAATTATTTATTAATAAAGTTTTTTATAATTAAATAGTGTTATAAAAAACTCCTTTTTAAATTACAAATGATAAAATAATTTTTTTTCAAGTGTCGAATATTTTACAATGCATGTCACTATGCATTTTTTCGGCTATTATATTTAATAATAAACTATTTTAAAGTTAAAATTTAAATTTCTCATATGTTGAAATTTATTAAGGGAAAATTAATTTCATTTCTGAATTCATAATATTTATATTATTTTACGATGAATTGATGGAGTTTTTATAAAATGGTTTGTTTTGTGGTGAATAGTAAAAATACAATTATGAGTTTTTGGTATGTTTAATGAAATTGTTAAGGATGTAATAAGGATTTGAAAATTTTGGTAGACTCTTGAGTAATAATATATGATATTAGGTGTCCCATTTGGTGAATACCATGGTCAAATACCAGGGGTAAGACCATGGTTTGGAAAATACCACTAATGAGGGGTTCTTTGAAACTAATAAAAAACTCCCTCACATTAGCTATAAATACCCACCCATTACATAATTTACATTAATTAAAAAAATCATTCTACATGAATATCATATATTATAACCTCCCAAGGATTCCTTCCAAGGTTTCATTAAGCTGTTAAGGTCCTGAACATTGAGTTTTATGAGTTACTGTTTAAGGTAAGGTAATTCTAGACTACTCTTTTACATTTTTGTTCTCTTTTATGTGGTATACACTTAAAATTTTCACACCATGTTATTATTTAAATTATATTAGGTCCCTATACGTATTTAGGATTCATTTATGAATGTGTGATCCATTCCCATACACTCTGTAATATATTATAAAACATTGTTTCATACACGTTATGCTGTAAAATATTCATCTAAAAATCTCTATCTTTTTCTCAAGAGATTATTTTATTTTCATTATGTGAATACCCAAGCATATTTCATTTCTAGAGGGAAATATAAATAAATAAAAATGATTTATTTGATTTTGTAATTAACAAAATAAAACCCTTATTATCTTTCTGTGGGTTATAAATGACATAATGATCATGTTTTAAGCACTTTTTAAAACAATGTTATTTTGATATGAAACCCATTTGTTATTCTCTATGGATAATTTATGAAATATTTAATTATTTTCTATTTGTATAACATTAAAATATAAACATATTAAGTGTGTTCTCCGAAGTATCTACAATTCATTGGTTAAATAAATTAATCTCTAATGATGACATGTTTTCTGATTCCTTGGTGAATAACCTTGGTAATGTTTTATGACACATTGAGGATTGAACATAGTGATATGCTTAAGAATTCCTAAATTAAATTTTGTAGCTAGATTTTAAATTTATTATTATGGATATTATTATTATGATATTCCTCTTTCTCATTCCATTGTGATATTCCTCTTTTTAATTTTGATATTTCTCATGTTCACATGTAAAATGTTTCACTTGTTTTCCCTTAGTGGGTATTCTACTCTCTATTTCCTTTAATGTATTTCCCCATGTTATGAGGTGCAATAAATTTACTTCAGATGAAAATTGAAGAATATTTTCATTTGTAATAGAATAATTTTTTATTCTTTCATGTATAATGTACCTTATTTCTAGGACATATAATATTAAAAGACCATATTCTTGTAAAGTGTCCGGTAAAGTTATGTATTAAAAAGGAGGGATTCCATAGTTTGTATCAAAGGATAGTTTAGTTATTTGTGGAAATTAGGATACAAAAACATTAGGACTAACCCCATAGAAATGTTTAAATACATAAAATATTCATGGTATTTTGGTTAAATATTAAGTATGTGTTTTACGAGCAAATAAATCCATATCTGGATTGGAACAAGTGGATATGGCTCTTGAATAGATGTATTTAGAGGTAAACCGAAAACACCACTTTGAGATAGACTCATACATGAACTGGTGCACAAAAACGGGCCTTGTTTCCCTCCTGGTTTGAAACTACTAGGGGGATATGTTTTATTAATCACATGCTTTTTATGAACAATTATGACGTATTTTTAGAAAATGTAATTGTTGATATTGAATAACTTGTATAAGAATGATGTTTTAAGACCTAAAAATCATGTTGAATTCTAACATTATTAAATGAAACATTTTTCTCACTATGGATGTATTCTTTTCAAAAATGGAGGGAAATATGTGGAACCGTGAAAATGGTGACCGTAATGGACCATCCGATGATTGTACTCCGATGGAAGCCATAATGGAAACGTTCATGAGAATAATGAGTTAAATGACTCAAGTTATGGGAAATAAATCAAATAAAACTGAGATAAAAATTTCACCTATAAGGTAACAACTTCCCATTGAGTCCATTATGCGTCAACAACTACTAATTTAAAGTAGATATACTGACCCATTGATCATAGAACAGTTCATAAGATCTATATAAAATATCTTTTCTATACATTGTATTTTTGAAAAAGAGAAAGTTACCATGGAAGTATGTTTCTTAGAGGGATGAGCTGATAAGTGGTTAGAGCTAAATAAAAACATGAGTCCAAGAGGGGAGATTGAATCTAAATAGTGGGAAGAGTTCATATGAATCGTATTCAATAAGTATTTCCCTTTTTTATGTGAATGAAATCAGAGAAGGAATTTCTCAAGCTGAAGTAGAAGGAAAATGAAACTATGGGAATCAATGAGAATAACATCACAAGAATTTCACGTTACATGTCTAGATTTGTCATGGATCCTAATTTTTATTTTGATATATTATTCAGTGGGATAAAACTATATTTATGTAGGAACCTATCCAACCGATACTATAGAAGATATGAATAGATCATATGATGTTCTGTGAAAGAAAAAATGGAGTTCAATGAGATTAAATGCTCCCATAAATGTAATGAAAATAATAGATCAATGGATCCAATCTTGGGGATGTTCTTTGATCACTGAAGAGTTGGAAAGGAACATTAACTTCCCACGTGTAATAAATGTGTTAAGATGCATTCAGGGAACTGCCTGCTCATGACTAGGATGTGTTACTACTGTGGAAGAGATGGCCACATCTCTCAGAATTGTCATAGTGTGGTGAAGCCTCATAGTCCCAACACTAACTACAATGGGAAGATGGTGCAGACCCTACCTAAAGTACAATTATTTAATTGGGAATAGGTTTTGAAATTTTTCAATCACTTTCTGAATCTGACAGAAGCAGAAGGGAGTCACCATCAGCCCCAGCATAGCCCGGGGGAACAAGGTCATGATTTTTTATCACGACAGCTAATGTTTAAGATCTAAATGAGGTGGTGGTTGGTACTCTTGTCGTTCTCTCAAAGCAAGAAAGTACTTTATCTGATTCTTGTTCTACACATTCCATTATTTCCTCCATGTTTGAAAATTAACATAGATTCAACTCCGTAACTACTAAAAGTAGAGTTATTAGTCAAGAATCCTAGGGGATTACCCAAGAATAAATGGTATTTAGAAACTCCAGTATTTACTTTGGAAAGCATAATTATATCATAAATATAGTAGTAATCCCCCTATTGTAATTCAACGTTTTACTAGGGATGGACTGTCTCTCAGAGTATAATTCTATGATCAAATAAAGAATAAATGAAATATCAATCATATTCAATGTAAAACCTACAGTTATCTTTAAAGTTGATATATCTCAACCTAATCTTTGTTTAGAATCACCTCCTATAGCCTTATTTATGAAGTTGATTGGTGAAGAAAAATAATGAAATGTGAGTATGTGGATAGAGAATATACCCATCAATTAGGAATAAATTGACGTATTTCATAAAGAGTTTATTGGACCTCCCTAGAAGGAGAGGTAGAGTTATCCATTGAACTCATGCCTGATTCCAATCCAATTTCAAAATCCTTATATAGAATGGTGAATGTGGATCTGGAGAAATTAAAGAAGAAAATACTTTATCTTTGGGGGAAATAATTTATCTAGACAAGTGTATAACCCTTTAGAATACCTATATTCTTTGTGAAGAAGAATTATGTATCAATGCAATTATGCTTCGATTATAGAGAAGAGAATGATATCAAAATAAAGAACAAGTACCCTCTTCTAATAATTGATTATTTATTTGACCAGAATTATGGGGCTCAGTTCTTCTGCAATATTGATCATTGATCTGGTTATCTTCAATTGAGTGTGAAGATATAATCTGTTCTAAAATCGACCTCCCAATCCACATATCGGCATTATTAGTTTGTTTTTATTTCCTTTGTATTGAAAAATGCACCTGCTATTTTTATGGATTTGATGAATAGAGTCTTCAAAGACTATCTTGATAAATTTTGGTTTTTTTATTTATGATATTATGTTATATTCCAAAAGTCATGAGGATCATTCGGATCATCTAAGGTTTATATCGACAACTCTTATGAAGGAGATATTATTTTCAATGTTTAGAAAGTGTAGGTTTTTGTTACATCAAGATTCATTCTTGGGGAACATTGTACCCAGTGAAAGAATCAAATTTGACCATGCAATGGAAATAGTTGTAGAGATGTTTTCTCATCTTATATAAGTAACTAATATTGATAATTTCCTTGGATTATATGGATGTTATAGGAGGTTTCTGAAAAACGTTTCATGACTTTTTAATCCATTAAACAAGTTATCTCAAGAAGGGTTCAAGTTCATTTGAAAAAATAAGTGTGAAAAAAGTTTCAAACAGATGAAAAAGAGATTGGTTAATGCACATAAGTTAACTCTACACTCAATCAGAGAAGGATTCATTATTTCTATTGATGACTCACTGAATGGTATTGGGTGTGTCCTAATGAAAAATGAAAAATTAATTTCTTATGCATCTTGATAGCTGAAACCTCATGAGCAGAATCATCATACGCATGATGTTGAGATGGATACAGTTTTAATTTTCTCGTATGATATGGAAGCACAATATTTATGGGGGAAGTTTGATATATACACATATCATCAATGTTTGAAGTATATTTTCATGAAATGGGATTGAACATGATATATAGGATATGTTTGGAACTTTTTAAATACTATGATTGTTTGATTCATTATAATCTTGGAAGAGAAAAAACATTTGATGATGAATTAAATAGGAAATACCCTATTCTTCTAGAAGTGATGTGGATTCAAGAAGATCCCATGATAAGAGACCTAGTGAAACTGGACATGGAAATTATAAGGGAAAGAACATCATCAACCCTATCCCAAATGATATCTCAACCTCCATTAGTAGATAAGATCATAAAATCTCAACAAGCATATCCTTTGATATAGAAGAAGTTTGAAGCTGTGAAGTATGGGAAGTATCCCATGTTCATTTTTAATCAAGAAGGTGTTCTGATATTTCATACATTACTTTGTGTTCAATATATTCTATAAATATTGAAGAAGCCGATGAATAATTCTCATATCTTTACATTCTATATACATTCTAGAAGCATTAAAATATAGAGGGACCTTCGTGATCATTATTGGTTGGATAATACGAAAAGGTAAAATGTTGATTAAAATAGAAGGTTCCAGGTATGTCAACAAGTGAAGGAAGGGTGAAAAATTCAGAAAGGGGTATTACAACCACTACATATACTAGTATGAAAGTTTGATAATATCACTATGGACTTTTTCACTAGTCTCTCTATAACTTCGAGAGGAAACAATGTGATATGGGTTATTGTGGACCACCTCACCAAGACAATCCATTTTATCTCAATTGAAAAATAATTCTCTCTTGAAAAATATTCTCGGATTTATGTGAAGGAATCAGTAAGGCTTTATGGAGATCCAATTTCAATCGTATTTGATCATGATCCAAGGTTCACGTCAAAATTATGGGGAAGTATTCCACATTCTATATGTACCAAATGGAATTTTAGTATGGCCTATCACCCTCAAACTGATGTCCCATGTAAAAGTAATGTTCAGAAACATTGGGATATGATGAGAACATGCTCATTGGAATATAATGGTTGATGGGATCAACATCTCCCTTTAGTTGAGTTCTCATAAAACAAAAAATTCCACATGAGAATTACAATGGAAACCTATGAATCTATATATGGGAAGCAATGTAGAACTCCTAATTATTGTGATTAATATGGTGAGATAAATCTTCATGGGCCTAATCTTTTGCAAGAGATGATATAAAATGTTAATTCCATCCAGAAACACATTAAGTATCTTCAGAGTTGGTAAAATATATATGAAAACAACCATTGGTGGGGCTTCGAGTATGATGTTGGTAACAATTTCCTAGTTTGAATTTCTATATTGAGGAGATTCATGAGGTTTTGGATGAAAGGGAAGCATAGCCCGAGGTACATTGGCCCCTAGGAAATATTTGATCATATAGGCACATAGGCCTATTGGTATTCACTTCATCCAAATAAATATCAAAAAAAAGATGTATTTCTTGTATTCATATTCAAGAAAAAAATACCTAACCCTTCACATGAACTGAATCTAGAGGTGGTCCAATTGAATCATGGACTCTCTTGTGAGGAGAAACTAGTGGAGATCTTGGATAATAGAGATAAGGCTCTACGCATCAGGACTACACATTTTATTAAAGTGTTGTAGTGGAAAAAAAATATGACCATGCCACATGTGAGCATAGGAGACTATGAGACATAAGTACCTACACCTTATCACTTCTAAGGGCACATGTTAAAATTTCAAGGATGAAATTTCATAATGGGGGAAAATGTAACGACCTAAACTTTTGAATAATATTTTGTTTCCTATAAATGTATGATTTACTATGTAATAATAAATAAAAAAATATAATCATAAATTAAATGTGAGAATTGGGTTTTACCATTATATAAATACCGGTTAATATGAATGTTGGAAACAATAAAAATTTTATCCATATAATTATTTTTTATAAATAGAAATGATAATTGATAATTAATGCATAATAAAGAGTCGATGGCCTCATTTAGTAGAATCAATCAATACGATGCATATATTTCAGATCATGGGAAGAAATTAGAGTACTACGCTTCACTCTGAACCAAGCCCAAGCTATGTTGTAACAATTTTATCTTGAATGAAATCACCTATCGGATAATTTCACAGTAGTAGAGATTACAACTCAGGTGATTTTATCTGAGCCACCCTAGGAGTCCATCGCCATCGAAAACCTTTACCTTCGGTCATATGTGGTCATTTTAAGTGGTTTTATGTCATGTACCTCGTAACATAAAATTTAATACCATTTTTATAATAAATTTTTTATTTCATCATTTCTATTTTTAGAATAGTTTTTCGTAAAAATTCAGATGGAATTCAATAGATTCATTTTTAGAGTAAAAATGTACTTTTTAAAAAGATATAAATTGTTGTATTAAAATATTTATTCATTAATAGTTTTTTAATGATGAGTTTTTTTATGAAAACATCCATTTTTAAAATACAAATGATTAAATATTTTTATTTTTTTCAATTGTTGAAGATTTTACTATGCATATCACTATGCATAATCTGTCTACAATTATTTTTAACAATCAAGTATTTTTATAGTTAAAAATTAAATTTCTCATATTTTGTTATTAATTAAGGTAAAATTAACGTCATTTTTGAATTCATAATGTCAATATTAGGTTACGGTAATTTATGGTATTTTTATAAAATGCTTCGTTTTACAGTGAATAGTAAAAATACAGTTTTGAGTTTTCTATATGTTTAATAACATAATTAATGATTTTATCAAGATATAATAATTTTTTTCAACACTTTATTAATAAAATATTATATGAGGTGTCCCATGTCACCAATTCCATTGGTAAATACCATCTTCAAGGCCACTTTTTAGGAAATACCACTAATGAGGTGTCCTTTATAATTAACAAAAAAACTCCCTCTCTTTAGCCAAAAATACAAACCCATTACTTCATTTTCCATCATTACAAAATCATTCTAAATGATTCTATGATAGAATAACCTCCTAATGAGTCCTCTTAAGGATTATTTATAAGATTACCCTAAGCCCCCAAGGTCTCGATCTTCGAGTTTAGGGAGATACTCATCAAGGTAATGTAATTCCCAACTTCTCTTTTTTGTTCATGTTATATTTTTTGTGTTATTTCATTAAAATATACATACCATGTAATTATTTAAATTTTTTATGTACCTATATTATATTAAGAGTCTTTTATGAATGGTTGACCCATGTTCCCTCTCTATTTAATGTTTTATGAAACTATGTTTCATACCCATTATGATGCAGGATCCTCACCTGAAAATCTCTCTCTTTATCAAGAAATTATTTTATTTTTCTATATGAATACCCAAACTAATATATTTGATAGGTGTATTAATAAATATTATAAAAATTATTTATATGATTCTATTATTGATATACATAATACCCCCATTAATTTTCTAGGGATTATAAATCACAGAATGATCATGTTTTAAGAACTTTTTAAAACACAATGATCTTGATATGAAACCCATTTATTTTATTCTCCATGGGTTATTTATGAACTTTTTATTACTATATATGTGGATAACATAAAAATAAATACATATTAAGGATGTTACCTAATATTGATCCAATACATTTGGTAAAGAAATTAATATCAAGAGATGACAAGTTTCACAATACCTTGATGAATAACCACAATAAATTTTTATGACGCCTTGGGGATGAACCTATGTGATATTATTTTGAATGTATAAATAATATGTATTAACCAAATTTTGATTTTATGATTCATGGTCTTATTATTATAGTATTCCAATTTATCTTTCCTTTAAGAAATTTCTCAAATTCTTATTGATATTTCCCAACTTCACAAGTAATCTCTTTCACTTGTTTTCTGTTTTAGGGCCTTCTATTCAACCTTTCCATCGATGTATGTCTTTAGGTTATGAGAAGAAATAAATTTACATAATAATAACCATTAATAATACTTTCAAGTGAAATTTAAGAATGTTTTAAGTATTCTTGTATTATGTCCCTTATTTCCATGAAAATAAACATAAAAAGATCCATTTTTTTGTAAAAATGTCATGAAATGTAATGTAATAAAAATGTGGGATTCCATATAATAAATTAATTTTATACATATCTAAGTACTAAATTTTTATAATTTAGTTTGTTTTATTCTTACCCATTTATCGGAAATATTGGAAATAACATGCCACATTAAATAATAATATTTTAATAGTATTCTTAATTTTTTAAACTCATTATTGCATATAAATAAATCTATAAAAGAAATAAAATTATTTTAAGAGATATATATCTTAAAATATAAGATTGTCAAAAAACCATTCATCTCACGTTATTTATAGTATTTACTATTGTCCAAAATTTATGTTTTGAAGTATTCTCTTGAAATTTTTAAGTCAATTTTTACATAAAGACATAAGGAATTTTTTTTCAAACATATTCTTTTGAATAAAAGTCAACTCATCCCCAATATCAAATAAAATATTTTCATTTTAATCTATCATCAATATATAATTCTCAATTTTATCACTGAATTTTTTGTTATTGAAATTATTATCCTTTTCATTATCAATAATTTCATTCTCTTTTGTATCCTTCTACTTTTATTTCTTGACATTAGTAGTCTATTCAAGATATTATTTCACCTTTCCTTTAAATCCACACTCACGTTATCTAATATCCTATTTATTATTAGTATACCTTGATGATTATAATTCTTTATTGAAATGGATAAATAATAAAATTTCACCTTCTAAATAACTAGTTGGTAATTAATATTTCTCATAATTTCACCAAAAATTCATCCTACAGCATTTGAAGTGTTTCTTATTGTTTTTATTCTTATTATTTTTTTTCTTCTTATATTTGTCATCTAATTTTGATTATTCAACCTTCTTATCATGATTTGTATTCTTCAATCTGACGAATACCATTATAATTAATTCATATATGTTAATTATTACCTCTACATTTCCAATTACCCTTATTAAACCTATTTCATATAAAAGATATAATTTGGTTTATATATTCATGAAAATAATCTTCTAAATAACTAAATATTGTAACCACGTCCCCATAATTCCTCATGAATTCAATAGATAATTCTTTTTTATCTTTTTCCTAAAAAACTGGATCTTTTCAAATATCATTAACTATGATAATGTTTTGAAGCTTATTAAAAGGAAAATACTCACTCTTATCCAAATATGAAACCATGGGATCAAATTTTTCTGGAATGTTTCCCATAATAATTTGGAAAATAGTGGATTCCTCAGTATTTTCTGCAAATCTATCAAAATTACTAACCATAACATTCACCCTGGTGAAATAACCATGTATATTCTCATCGTTATCCATATTTATATGTTAAAATATTCTCCACTACAATTACATTTTATATTATATAAATATTATATTTAATTCATAAATACCACTTAATTTTTCCACAAACTCCTTGGTAGTCTATATATCTATGGCCTTTGTATTGACCTTCTCAAATAGAGACTACAACATTACATTTTCAACCATTCCATATAAATTCTTATTTTTCTTATCCACTTATCTCATAGAAGAACAATCAATAATGGATTGAATCCCCACTATGATAATATCTCCCACTTATAATCCATGGTAAATAGGTTTTTGGAAACACCTCATTCCTTTAACTATGATATTTTCTTCCATAAAATTTTGTTACTCATTGATTGTTCAAAAAATCAATATTCTCTATATCCCTAAGAACTTTGTTTGGATATTTACAAGAAATATTCATTTAATGTCAATTGATGTTTCCAATGAACTATTTTTCTACCACAGGATGAGTGAATCATTGGCGAACACGTTTTAAAAATTATATTTCTTAATGAAACACCTATAATATGCTAAAGTTCATGATCCACTCAATATAGTATCACAACCTCACAATGTGGAGAAATATGATGAAAGGAATGAATACATAAATTTTCAAGGACCATGTAAGAACCCAAACCATCTTTTTAGTTATGTTTTTCTTTGCTAGTCATTTTTACGAAAATGTGGAATTTCTGGAAATTTTCAAAGTACACGACATGTACTTTATGATTACACACCAAGTACATAGTTAATGCAGGTAGCCATGTGATGGCTATGTAGTGTCTTGGCACATAGCCATGTGGGGGTGACCTGGAGGCCGCCTAAAGCGGAGTACGGAAAAGGTGAGTACATGCCCTATACTTCAAAATAACACGCCATGTACTTTTTTTTCATTAAACACCATAGGGTTGCATCTAACGGACAGATATGACTCCATCTAGGTCTGGTTCATCTGAGAATGAGGGTACAGACAAGGAACTTGTCTGAGCACCGTATCGAGCAACTGTTCTTTGAATCAACCACCATCGATTGCATTGGGATCGCCTCGATAAGCTCTTCCTTCTCTTAGATTTTCATTTCCTGATTCATATTCCTTCTGAAGTTATCCTCCATTGAATGTTTTAGAGTTTTTTGAAGATCATCGGCATTCTAAGGTGATTCAAGCCTCTAGGATCACTTATAGAGATCTCTTAATGTCGAGGTAGGTGGTTTGTGCCTTTCCATTCAATGTCTTTGAGTATTATGTGAAAATTTCACCTATACCCTTGAACGAGGTATTGTGTGTTTACCATTTTACCCTTTTTGATTGCCTACCAAGCTTGTATGTTTGTGTAGAGGTTATTTGGATATTAATAGGCTTTATTTTATATGCTTTGGATTTATTTCCCATGCGTGTTCTGCTACGACCATTTGGTCCTGTTTAGCCAGTTTGGCCACCTTGCCATTTTTCCAAGCATGTTTCTATAGGATGTTGAGTTTGTATTTCTGACATGCATGATATGATGTAAACTGATTATCCAAGTAGTTCTATAGGTTTTCTTTGTCTTTATTTCATTTCTTTGCTCGTTGACCTACACAGGTCTGTGAGAACCTGGTGTAGTAGACTATAAGGGGAATTTACCGAGTGATCTTCCTTAGAGAGTCTTTGAGCACTTTATGCTATAAGGGGGATAGACTGAGTGAGCTTCCTCAGTGATCCTAGGACCACATAGGGATATATAGGGAATTGACCAAGTGAGCTTCCTTAGAGAGTCCTTGAATACTTTAGACTATAATGGAAATTGAACATGCGTTCTTCCTCAGAGAGTATTTTTTTTTCTTTGAATTACCTTGATTACTCTAGACTATAAGGGTAATTGACAGAGTGAGCTTCCTCAAAGAGTCTTTGAGTTACTTTGAACGACCTGTGCTATAAAGGGAATTGACCGAGTGAGATTTCTTAGAGATTCCTTGACTACCTTTGACTATAAAGTGAATTGACTGTGAGTGCTTCCTCATAGAGTCCTTATGAATTTTATGATAATACCAGAGGGGTTAGACTGAGTGTACTGCCTAGAGGGTTTCATGTACTTCTTAGGTAAGACCAGAGGGGATTTCTCTGAGTGCATCTTAGAGGGATACCTATTTTTTTAGTTGTTTAGTTGGTTGTTGCTTGATATTGAATCTATGGATTGGTTATTGTTCAGCAATTTCCTGTTTAATTATTTCTGTACTTTTACCTTCCATATGTTCACTGATTGATAGGAAGAGATCATTAAGTGGTTTCTTACAAGGATTTAGTCTCACACCCTATTTGGGCCATGATTTTAGGCCCAAACAGATTATATTACATCAGGGATAGATAAGGGAAAGAACCTTTCGAATTTAGGTACTTGTCTTTCTGTGGAGCTGGAGAGCATGGGACCAAGATTAGTCTTGCGATGATGATGACCTGTTATCTATTTATTTTTCAAATTAGTTTAGTAATGTTTTATTCAGCATTGTGAATTTTTGGATTTTTTCCTAAACATATGCATCATACATCATTTTATATATATGTTCTCCAGTTGTTTATTATTTCAGTGTCCAGTTGTTTACTGTTGTATTTTTACCGCTTCCGCTATTGTATATTTGTTTTCTATTCCGCTATGTTACTCTGCCAATGAGGGAATAGTTTCCCCACTATCACAACCAAGGCCCTTGCTACTAGTAGGCAACATCGGGTGTTCATAGAAATGCACTCGAGGCCATGTGACCAACCGATTACGGGACGCATCTGAGTGGCTTCTGGAACTGGGATGTTCTAAATGACCCAAGGCCCTCGCTTCTAGTCGGTAGCCTCTGGCGTTCGGAGAAATGCATTTGAGGCCATGTGACCAACCAGCTACGAGGCACCTCTTGGTGGCTCATGGAACATGGATGTTACAAAGTGGTATCAGAGAAACTCTTTTCACTTAAAATACTGTTTAGAGCCTTTAGCCATGGATAGGAAGAAATAGGTACTTGGTTATAAGTTGTACCAAAGAGTAGAAAACCCGTGTACAAGGAAAATCCAACCTACATTGTTTATTGTAATTTTTCTTGTTTTTCAATTTTACAGTTGATTTGATTTCACTATTGGGTGACTCACATGTCTTGTGCTGTTATCATTGATTTTATTGAGGTTATATTTCTATCGCATCCCGATGAGATGAGGGTGTTCCATCTCGTGTATCATATAATCACTTGCTAGAAATCACATGTCAGGCATTCTTTTAATTCCATCAAGGATTCATTAGCAATTGCATGTTTTTTTTATAGATGTTTTGTAGAATATGCATGCTGTTCTGATAGATTCCTTGATAAAAATACTTGTTTTATGATAGTGTATTGTTTTTGTAAGGTTTCGTTTGGATGAATGCCTTATTTCGGTTCTTGAGGTGTTATGGGCCCACATGGACCGGAATTTAGTAGATCATAGACCTTTTTATCATGTAATAAAATGTATAATATTCCAAGTAATGATTTACAGTGTGTATGGGCCCCCACAGATTAGAAATTGGATCTTTCAATTATAGTTTCATTGTTTTCTGGGTCCGGAGTAGTTTCAGATTCTTAATGTCCAGAAAAACTCAGAATACACGCATTGTAGTTTTTTATTACACGCCATGTGTTTTCTATTCGAGAAGAAACTATTTTTCTCATGTACGCATTGTTTACTTTATGAACAAGCTGTGTAATCTCTAAGCATGTCAGAGGACATGTGGAGAGAGACATGGAATAGGGAACTTCTTGTTAAAACACACTGTGTACCAGTTGAGAACACCGTGTAGTGTAATCATAGGAACCTAGCTGTGTAGCTAACAATGCAAGTCAATTAAGTCCATTCTAATACACACCATTTATGTATGGAAAAATCCATCTAGAGAAACCCAACTACCCAGCCATGTCCCTAACAACACGGGTCATTGTTATCTTTCCTTGTACACATTGTATCCGTCTGGAACCCACCGTGTAGTGTGAACCGTGTGTCAGGCCATGTCACTAACAACATGGGACAGGTGCAGCTTGCCTAGTACACGCCATGTCTACCTTGAACACGCTGTGTAGTCTTGTCTTAGGAGATCCATGAGGATTAACCATGTAGAAGGACTCGGTAAGGGGAAGAGGATTCATGTACACTCCGTGTGTTAGGAGAACCAGTCGTTTGGTTGGGGTGTTACATGACGAGTTTAGGTAGGAGTACCTGCCCATGTTAATGATATAAGGGAACACGCTGTCTAGGAAAACTACACGCCGTGTAGTAAGTTTTTTTGAAACATTAATGTTTTCTTTCTCATGTTCCCTTCTTATAATTCTTTGTTTTATTCCCTGTTAATCTTTTTCTAAGGTATGTGCTTGACCTTGAAGAGTCATTCCATCAATACATCCAATGGTTATGCGCTAGTTTCCTGGTGGTGACTAGACACTGTACATGTCTCATCAGGGAATTCCTGCAGATTCTCCTGTCATGCCAGTCTTGGAACCAGATATTATACCTAACACATGAGCTGATGCTTAGTTCAGGGAGGGATTTATGAGAATGATGCCGAACATTCCGGGAGCACCACCTCCTGCCCCATCGATGGTTGAATTAATGCAGGTCATTCAGTAGTAGCATCCTTCTACTTTCTCAGGGAATGGAAGACCCAAGGCTGAAGAGTCATGGCTAGAAGCCACACTGATGATTTTTGAGAAACTGGAGATACCTCAAGAGAAGATAGTGAAACTCGCGGCCTATATAATTTAAGACTCTACCAAGAGGTGGTGGGATGTTATATCATAGGCGGGACACCAGTTGAATGTGGCATGTGAAGAGTTTTGACACGTCTTCTATGATTTCTTCTATCCGGAGACCTTGAGGACAAATCAAGCCTGAGAGTTCATGAGTCTGGAGTAGGGTACTCTTACTATTATAGAGTATTCCTATCACTTCACAGATCTGTAGTGTTTCAGGCTTATTCCAAGAGGTGATGCGTTATTACTTCCATGGATGTTTGAGTATAGTCTGAGTCACGATATCCGATCACATGTGAACATCTTCATGTTGACATTGATTTCTTCTATCATCAACCAGGTGCAGATCACAGAGCGCAATATGAAGAATTCTGGTGTGGTGATCCAGGGTGGTTTGGTATCCATATTCAGTATTCCTACTCCTGACAACAGGAAGCACCACATGTTGATTTCACGAGAAGATCAAAGTAGGCGGGATGCATCTTCTCATATCCATGTGGTGTACTACCAGTGTGGTAAGAGTGGGCATATGAGGTCATATTTCTCGAGAGACCCGGTGTAGTTCGGATCTTGCGGAAATATGGGTCACCTTCAGCGCTTTGGTTAGTTCTTCTCACCAGTAGCTGGTGAAAGTGGTTCTTCTATGACTCCTCATTTAGGAGCTGCACCACCAGTTTCTCACCATTTTGGGAACTGGAGTTCTTCCAGCCGTTCGATCCGGGGTAGAGGTCATGGCCATGGTAGTTAGTCATCGGTTCTTCAGCAACAGCATGTTGGATCAGCTAAAAGCTGTTAGGTAGGGTCATAGGGCCGCAGATTTGGCCAGAATTTTGAAGTGGAGTAGACCCAGTAGGAGCCGGATCCCGGACCCTCTATAGTTTGAGGCACGATCTTAGTACCCTCAGTTTTAGCTTCTTCACTTTTCAATATAGGGGATTCATAAAGCTTTATCTGGGTGGCTGTTGTAGAGAAATTTATCCTCTATATCCTTTCCTATATCAATATTTTGACACTAGACACAATGTTGGGGACTAGAACGGCTATAGTACGGCAGTACAAGGAGTTCCCAATAGAGGTTGGTGGATGTCACTTTCTATGGGACCACTATGTCCTAGAGATGACAAGCTATGATGTCATTCTCGGAATGGAATATCTAGTTCCCCTCTTTGTAGTCATCGAGTGTTATCATTTTATGGTGAGTTTCATATCTTCGTGGGTGGATACTTTATTCATAGGGGCGAATGAGATGTCTAGGTGAGAAGAGTGGGACCCGAGCATCATGTGTTGCGTGGACATACCGCCCAGATTGGTAGTCTATATCTGGATGACCAGGGGACTTCACAGATGGACTTTCCTCTAGTGGTGGATCATTTTAGAGATGTTTTTTCAGAGAACATTTCAGGTTTGCCTCTAGAGCATGAGGTAGACTTCTCGATTGAACTTTTTCCCGGAGTGGCACTAGTTTCCATTCCTCTTTATAGGATGGGTACACCTAAGTTGCAGAAGCTGAAGAAACAGTTGGAGGAGTTTCAAGAAAAGGGGTTTATCTGATATAGTACTTCTCCTTGGGGTTCTCCTGTCCTGTTTGCGAAGAAGGAAGATGGAAACCTCAGACTTGGTGTGGACTATCAGATGTTGAAAAAGTTGACAGTTAATAATTGGTATCCCTTGATGAGGATTGATGATCTATTTGATCAGCTTCGAGGATCCCGAGTGTTCTCAATGATTTACTTGAGGTCTGGTTATCATCATTTGCACATTGGACTATCAGATGTACCTCTTGTAGCCTTCCAAAACATGTATGGTCTATACGACTATATGGTTATGTCGTTCGATCTAACGAACGCACCTACAGTGTTCATGGCACAGATAAACCAAGTGTTCCATCCATACTTGGATTCCTTCGTGGTTGTTTTCGTGGATGATATTTGGTGTACTCTCACACTATACATTACCATGCTACCCATCATGAGATAGTTTTGAGTACACTGAGGGATAATCAGTTATATACTAATCTTTCAAACTGCTACTTTTGGATGGATTAGATTCACTTCCTGGGTCCTATTATCTCAGAGGTAGGAGTATTAGTAGACCAAGAGAAAGTGAGATCTGTAGTTTCTTGGCAGCAGCCAAAGAACATCATTGAGGTACAGAGTTATCTAGGGATGGCTGGATACTATAGACGTTTCCTATAAGATTTTCACGATTAGCAGGTCCACGGATAGGTCTAACTAAGAAGGGTGCAAATTTCTTATGGTCAAGATTATTGTGGGTTATCATTTTAGGAGATGAATGGGAGGTTGAAATCAGCACCAATACTTGTCTTACAAAAACCGGTAAATAGACATACTATTTACTATGATGCGTCAGGTTTTTGGCTGGGAGTTGTTCTTATGCAGGGAGATGCAATTGTTGCGTACGGGTCTCGGTAGTGGAGGCCACATGAGAGGAATTAGCCGACGCATGATCTGGAGTTGGCAACTGTTGTTCATGCCCTACCCTGTTGGAGATATTATCTTCTGGGAGAGAATTTTTTGGTTTTCACTGACCACAATAGTCTCAAGTAAATATTCACTCAGTGTGATCTGAATTTAAGACAGTAGAGGTGGGTCGAGTACCTTCTGTCCTTTGACATTGAGCTTGCAAATACACCTTGGAAAGTCAATGCTAAGGCTGATGCATTGAGAAGGAGGACTCATATAGAGGCAGTTCAAGAGGCCAATAGTGAGTGCCATCTTATGGCTCTGTTCTCTGAGATGCATTTGGAGGTGCATGATAAATAGAGGAAGACTTTTCTGTCTTCTATAGGTGTTACTTATTCTCTTCATGATTGAGTTCGAATGAGGAAATTATCATATTCAGAAGGCCTAGTCCTAAGGGATACTATAGCAGGAGATAACCCTATTCCTGGATGGACTGTAGCTGAATATGAGATCTTCAGTTTCTAGGTGCGCGTATGGGTGCCAACAGATATACGTGAAAAGCGTATGCGTGACTTTCATTCCTTAGTTTGGGAAGTTCAACCTGGAATCACCAAGATGTATCGTGATATACACCGTTAGTATTGGAGGCCAGGTATGAAGAAGGATGTTGCTGGATTTTTCATTAGGTGTTCCACTTGTCACCTGGTGAAGGTGGAGAATCAGCGACCCGCATGTTTTCTACATCAGTTACCCATTCCCAAGTGGAAGTGGAATGATATCGCGAAGGATTTTGTGACCGGTTTGCTGAGGTCACCTCGAAGGAATGATGTAGTATGTTTTTTCATTGAAAGGATTACTATGGTTGCTCAATTCTTTCCAATTAAGGTGACCTTTAGTGTAGATGACCTGGGATGGTTTTACATCCGAGAGATTATAGGTCATCATTGATTTCCATACTCCATCATTTCAAACAGGGATGTGAGTTTTACTTCTCGAGTATGGCAGCGGCATTAAAAGGCATTGGTACATAGGTACTTTTGAGTACAACTTACAACCCCTAGACAGATGGCCAGTTTGAGCATAAAATTCAGGTGCTTTAGGACATGCTTCGTGCATGCATTTTGGATTTTGGAGGGTCTTGGGAGAAGCACATACCTCTTGTAGATTTTTCCAACAATAGTAGTTTTCAGGAAAGTATTCAGATGACAACTTATGAGGATTTGTATGGTACGACAAGCCAATCACCAATAATATTGTCTAGAGGAAGGAGATGCAGCTTTGTCTGGACCTCATCTTGTTCATGAGACCACCGAGCAGATAGAGTTGATTCGAAAGAGGATGACTACTACACAGTCCATACAAAAGTCTTTTGTTGATAAGTAGAGACGACATCTGGAGTTCGAGATCGGAGATTAGGGTTTCTTACGTGTCACACCAAGGTTGGGACACAAGAGGATTAGGAGAAAGGTTAACATTTCTCCAAGGTACGTGGGGCCATTTGAGGTGTTGGAGATAGTTGGGCCAATTTCATATCGGTTTCAGTAACCTCAGAGGTACCGAACTATGCACGACGTCTTCCCCATTTCTCTGATTCAACGTTACTTTTCAGACCCGTCTCATGTTTTCCATCCCGAGGAGGTTGAGTTGGAAGTGGATGCATCCTTTATAGATCATCTTGTCTAGATTTTTGATCATAGTACAAAGGTTCTCCATGGCAGGTCTATCCCTATGGTATGAGTGCTATAGCAGCACAAGTGAATACAAGATGAGACTTGGGAGAGGGAGGCCGATGTACGAGCACAATGGTCAGAACTATTCGAGGTTTGTTCTTCTACGCCACGCTAGGAAAATTTGGGTACTAATTTCGTTAAGAGGGGGAAGTTTGTAAGAACATGGACCTTCTTTTCAGGTATGTTTTCCTTTTCTGGTCATTTTTATGAAAAAGATTAATTTTTTGAAATTTTTGAAGTACACGCTGTGTAAATTATGAGTACACACTGTGTACTTGGATACTGCATGTAGCCGTTTTCTGGATGTGTAGAGGCCATTCACATGACCATGTGGGGGTGAGCAGGAGGCCACATAAATTGGAGTACATAAACGTATATTACATTCCATTTAATTCAAAATTACATTCCATGTACATTATTTTTTTCATTAAACGCCCTAGGGTAGCGGCTGACGGACAGAACTGACTACTTCTAGGTCTAGTTAGTCCGAGAGAGAAGGTACGACAACCGAATTTCTCCCAGCCCCCGATCGAGCAACTGTTCTCTAAATCGACCATCATTTATTGCATTGGGATAACCTCAGTAAGCTCTTTCTTATCCTAGAGCTTCATTTCCTAATTCCTATTCCATATCAAATTATCCTTTATTGAACGTTTTAGATATTTTGTAGATCTTTGGCATTCTAAGGTGATTCATGCATCGAGGTTAACTTATATTGATCTCATAACATTGAGGTAGGTGGTTTGTGCCTTTTCATTCAATGTCTTTGAGTATTATGTGAAAATTCCCCCAATACACTTGAACATGGTATTGCGTTTTTATCGTGTTACAATAGTTGATTGCATTCCATTCATGTATGCTTGTGTAGAGGTTATTTGGATATAAATAGGGTTGATTGATATGCTTTGGATGTATTTCTCATGCATGTTCTGTTACGACCGTTTGATCATGTTTAGCTAGTTTTCCCGCCTTGCCTGTTTTCCAAGCCTATTCCTACAGGATGGAGAGTTTGTATTTCCTACATGTTTGATATACTATAGACTAATTAGCCATGTATTTCTCTAGGATTACATTTTCCCTATTACATTGTAATGCTCATTGACCTACACAGGGCTGTGAGAACCTGGTGTAGTAAAATATAAGGGGAATTGGCCGAGTGAGCTTCCTCATAGAGTCTTTGAACACTTTATGCTATACAAGGGATAAAATGAGTGAGCTTCATTTGAGATCCTATGACCACTTGGGGATATAAGGGTAATTGACAGAGTGAGCTTCCTCATAAAGTCCTTTAATAATTTAGAATAAATAGGGAATTGACCATGTGAGATTCCTAAAAGATTCTTTGTTTTACTTTGAATTAACTTCATTACTCTATACTATAAGGGGAATTGACTAAGTGATCTTCCTCAGAGAGTCTTTGAGTTACATTGATTGACCTGGGATATAAGGGGAATTGACCAAATGAGCTTCCTCAAAGAGTCCTTGATGTTGGGGATATAAGGGGAATTGACCGAGTGATCTTCCCTAGAGAGTCCTTGACTACCTTAGACAACAATGTAAATTGACTGTGAGTGCTTCCTTAGAGATTATTTATGAATTATTATGATAGAACCAGAGGGGTTAGGCTAAGTGTACTACCCAGAGGGTTTCTCTTACTTCTTATGTTGGACTAGAGGGGATGGCTGTGAGTACTACCCAGAGTGTTACCTATTTTTGTTTCACTATTTGGTTGGCCTTGGCTTGATATTGAATCTTTGGATTGGTTACTGTTGAGAACTTTCATGTTTACTTCTTTATGTACTTTTCCCTACCAAATATTCACTGACTGTTAGGTACAAATCTTCGGGTGGTTTCCTACTAGGATTTAGTCTAACACCATGTTTGGGACATGATTTTGGGCCCAAATATATTATATTGCTATAGGTAGAGATAAGGGAAAGCACCCTTCAACTTCAGGTACTTGACTTGTTTTGGAGCTAGAGAGTATGGGACCATGCTTAGGCTTGCAATGCTGAGGAGCTGTTATCAATTTCTTTTGAACTTTGGTTTAGTACTGTTTTATTCATCATTGTGATTTGTTGGCTGTTTTCCTAGACATATGAATCATGCATAATTTTATATATATGTTCTTTAGTTGTATATTATTTAAGTATTCTACTATTTAATATTGTTTGATATTGACTACTTCCTCTATTGTATATTTTTTTTCTTTTTTACTATGTTACTCTTCCAATGATGGAATAGTTTCCCCACTATCACACACAAGGCCCTCGATGCTAGTGGGCAACCTCGGGCATTCAGAGAAATGTGCTTGAGGCCATGTGACCAACCGGGTACATGGTTCCTCTAGGTGGCTTCTTGAACCAGGATGTTACAAAAGACCCAAGGACCTTGCTGCTAGTTGGAAGCCTCTGGAATTCTGGGAAATGCGCTTGAGGCCATGTGACCAACCAAGTATGGGGCACCTCTGGGTGGCTTCCAAAACCGGGATGTTACAGACCAAGTCCAAAAACTACTCCTTGACATGATGGTTATTTCTACCAATATTATTCTCCACTATATCCAACAAACATTGTACAAAATTAGATCTACTGTTTCACCAAATATATTCAATACACATGATGTTGTACTTATATACAAAAATGTTGATCTAATAATGAAATATATTATTATTATCGTTCGTTAATCTTAAAACAATTGACAATATAATCTCCCTCCATTATCATATGTATCAAAAAAACCCAACACATGTACTTCCTCAGGATCATTATTAGTAGTGCTAGAGGAAAATCTTATTACAGATCCTGAGTAATATAAAATTAATTATTTCTCTAAATAATTGGGCACATAATTTCATATTCTTCTTCAAAGTATCCAATATTCAAATCCTTATATCGCATCCCTCAATTTCTTACGTTCTTATTCACCTTCAATTTTTTTCCAAATCCATCACACAACACCATAAAATCTTTATTGTATAATTCACATAATCCCTTTTTTGAATTTAAATTTTCTTTTGAAAATAAAATTTTCATCTTGATTTCACTACCTAATTAACACCACTTCCATCAACATTTAATTGATATTCAGAATAAAATTAAAACAAGTTATTATAATATAATATAACAACCACCAATAACATAAATGAACGCAATTTAGAAATATTATTGGAAACTAAAAATATTTTGAGTTCCACATCATGGAAACTATTTTCATTAATAAGGATAGGTACCGTCGCATGGTGTATATCACCTAGGTGTATCCATATAGTTTTATGTGGTTTCTTCTCAACTAAAAAATGACTTGGTGGCATGGTACATAGGCTATGATGTGGAGGTCTCCACGTTTTCAGGTAAACAAAAATTTGACCCAAGCAGCCACTATGGTATATCATATTCCTACATCATGGAGGAGAGGATTCATTGTGGACACTAAAATATTATCTGAGTTTATTTTTTTTGCCAACTTTGTTCCATGTCACATAGGCCAATTTTAAATTCTATTTTTGTGAAACTAATCTGACAATGGCGTGGAAACATTTGATGGAGTCTCTCATACACTACGTTACATCACTCTATGATGTGTAGTCCTATATAAAATTTATCACCCCACAAAATAAATCAACAATGCCATTGTGTGGAAAATATCATAAATTTTGATCCTCCTTTCCCATTAATTTCCACCGAATGGTATATATATTACATTCTGTTCTCTACTTATACCTTCCTAATTGAATCATTGTCTCTCATTCTGTGACATATTATCACTACAAACCAATTAATTTATCATATTTATTTCCCATGAAAAAAGATCTAAATCAATATCAGAACAAAATAAATACACTATAATTATAATCTTCATGAAATATTTATTCCTGGTCTTCACATCATGTTCTTCTTTAGTATATTGACATTAGTGAAGACCTTTTATTATTAAAAAAATTCTAGTCATAAATTGATCTCAACACTTGTAATATCAATAAGTATTTACTAAAAAAATTATAAAGATTATCATTTGTGGGACTAAAAAAGAAATTTTTTTCCTACCCACCATATAAATGAATTAAAAACTACAGATTTATTATTTTTACACATGGAGGATATACAGGAGAATTCACATCTTCCATCATATTTCTAAGATGCTCAACATTTTCATTCTCATTAATAGATGAAAATTTAAATCCTAAATTAATTTTCTATTGAACAGGTTTGTCTAATGTTTTATATAAAGAAATAATTCAAAATAGAAAGGAAATACAATTTCCCATAAATTCATTTTAGTTGAATCAATTTCTTTATCCTCTTGAATTTTTTCTCAATTGTGATATCAGACATGATTTTTTGGAAAAACAATTATTGATATGGTAAGTCACTTTCCCCCATGTAATCCATGATCTTCCAACACAATAAAATCAAAGACATCAAATTTTTTCCCCATTTAAATCATTAGTGAAGGTAAAATCCAAAAAATATTGCAACTTCTTATGAAACTCATCTATAATCTAACTGACATTCTATATCTAACTTAAATACATTATTATATGAATAGATAGATTGTATGTAAAATCAATTATTTTAAATAAAAACATTTCAAATCATTCATGATTAAGATAAATATAATATAAACTCATTGATTTTTTATTCTAATAAATAATGAAGTCAAAATAGTGAATTTTTTTTATAAAGTTTATAAAAAATATCCGTCACTATTTTGTTAATTTTGAAGATTAAAAATACATTAAAATATTAGAATAATAGGTATAAAATCCGCAATATGTTTAACCAATTATTATAAATAAATATCTTCATTTTCCCTATGTACCATTTAAAATCATTCAATATAAATGTAACTGATCTCAAAAAATTTATTAATACCTTTAATAATATAATTTATTTCATTAATGAAAGACTATAGAAAATAAAATTTCCTAATTTCCTAATTTAAATAAATTAACATTTCTTAAATAGGTTACCATATAAATTCAAACCAGATTTGCATATATGTTCTATTGAAAAAAAGGAAATTAAATCATTAAAAAATAATATTTTTAAAATATATACAATAAACCACTCGTAAAATAAAAAAAATAAAACAAATACACTACCTATAAAGTAGAATAAAAATTTTCAAATCACTTTGTTTCAAATATACCACCTATGAAAAATTAAAAATATCACTAGTCAAACCTTAATTCTCAAAATGAACATTTTAAAATTACTGCATTTGCTAACTATTTATAATTTTTTAAAAAACTACTAAAATCATCAAAACAATTTTAAAATATACTTTTTTAATTTAAATTAATCATTATAATAAGAAATATAAATTTTAACTCTTCAAATGTTGTATTTTAATAAAACTAAAAAATTTAAAACCTATCATAATAGAAAAAATAACATCACACTAAAATCTAATTTGGGTTACCTGTACAGTTTATAATACAAATTAATTGATTTAAATAGTGGAGTGGAGGCTTTGTTAAAAGGTTCGGCATCCTGGGGTAAAATTTATAGTGCATCTCATCAATAAATTTGTGGAGGCATTGGGTTGGATGATCACATAAGGAGGGGTAGTGTGGGGAAACTCGATTTTAGTATGAATCTTAATTTTTGATCATTTGAAGTGGGGAAGTTTGGGAAAAGGTAATTTTCAAAAACATCAGGTCGTTTGATCACATAAAGAGGGGAAGCATCATTCATGTCAAATTTTTTAGGTTGGTTGATCACAAGAAAAGGTGAAGCATAATCAATTTACACTAGTTTTCTCAATTTCATGAGGAGGGAATGCACATAAATATTTGATTTAAACTAGATTATTTGATCATGTGATGAGGGGAATTAAATTTGTTTGTAAAATGGTATAATGGGAGAGATTTTAATTTTAGGTGACTATATTTCCATGGTCAATTTTGAAATATGGAAATACGATTATTCAAAGGGTATATTTCCATGATTCGAATGCACTGTGGATTTATGATACAATATTTCCATAGTTGACCCTAACCACTATAGTAGATGTGTGTTCATAATAGGATTTTAGTTGATTTAGTTTCTTCCTCAACATTAAGTGGAATTTACTTTTGGTTATAGCCTAACAACCAGAGTATAATAGAGATGGCCTAAAAACTAGTTATTGTGTTCAAGAATAATTTTATGAAGGGGACTAAGAAGTGTTACTTTGGGTTGTGATAGTTTAGATCAATGAAATTTATATAGAATCAAAATATCCTTGTATTTTACTTGAATAAAATGATATTGGTGTTCTTATTTATATATTAAAATTCTAGAGAAAGTTTCCTTCGATGAACATGACAACATCATTTTTTTCTTCATATCATGGGTTGGGTGAATGATTCAAAATTATTGTTCAAATCCATAGTGGTATTTAAGAAAACCCAAATGAGGGGTTACCACATTAAGATCCAATACAAGCATCTCTTTATTATTTATTTTGAATATATCACTGTTATATTTATGGAATGATATATATGTGTCCTTCTCTTTACGGGACATAATAGCACATATCATTATATTTAAACAATATTCCATTGTACCAAGATCACCTTCTATTGTTCATAAACAGTGTAATGTAAACCTACCTCAAAAAATAGAGGGGTATATTTAAGATCACATCCCCCCTCTCTATGAAATTGGGGGTAGAAGATGGTTCAGTATCCTATGATTTTGGTGATGAAATATATAATTATTTTATTTTGAAATAAATTTTTGTGAATATTTGTATAAATGAAAACCCATATATATCCTTATTCAAAACTATCATCCAAAGTGGATGCTATGAGTTAATGGATCCTTCACATCCATTGTTTTAAAAATCAAAATATAACTACATTTGAATCATATTTATCTATTAGTCTTATTTTTTATCATGTATTGATTGAAAATAAGATGATCATAAATATTTTTAAATTTATACTAAGCTGAAGAACATGAAAATTTAGTGAACTGAGGATTCATGTTATTTTTGTTTTACTAGATGATGGATCGATTTAATTTTATATATTTAATAAATTGGATGATGTCATGAATTGATGAATACATTTTAATATAGAGGATATGAATATTGATGATGCTACAAATGTACCTAATGTTTTTACAATTTGGTTGTTGAAGGTATTTATATGTATATAGTCATTTATTCATGGAATGGGAGTTTAGAATGACTGGGAATATCAAAATGAATTGAATTATAATAATGCTTCTACTAGTAATTTTTTATCTTCTAGAATGTTTTTATTAATTTCCATCATATTATCTATGTATTTATCCCTAATTGTTTTTATTTATACCATATTTCTATGAGGTTATAATTATTAGTAGTCTATTATTACTAACATTAGTTTCATTGTTTCTAAACATTGTGTCAAGGTGATTAAAGTGTTTGGAAGTGGTATTTTTTATAGTTTCATTACGTTTAGTTCTAATAAAGGAAAAATGATATTTCTATATGTTTGAAAATAAGATTACAAGGTTAGGAATCTTCTTCTGACTGTGGTTTCAATAAAAACTTTTTGTGATTGAATCTTTGTGTTTTTTATAATTTTTTAAGACATACATGATAGTAATGGGATTATAGAATAAGTTCAATTAATCTCATAGTACATTGGGTAAAATTAGTCATCACTAATTATAGATTATTATCCTTGAATAATATCAATTAACGTAGTTCATATTTTTCTACCTAGAATATCTAATTTTTCTTCAATTTACATTGTACTTAATTAACCTTATTTTTTGTTTATTTCCACTATATTTATATTTATTATATATAATATTATTTTTTTATATAATTTACCTAATATTTAGTGTATGTTTTTTTATTATTCTAGCATCCATTAAATTGAATCATTGAATGGTATACAAACTTATTGTTATATTTTTAACTATAATTCACCCAATCTTATTTTTAAAATTCCACATTTTTTAGGAAAACATTGGGTGTCAAATTATACTCTTCATTACATAAAGAATTTGTGAATGATTCTTTACACAAACTTGTAGTACAGTAAAGGTAATTTTGTTTTCAATATATGTGAACTTCTAGTTGGAGCATAGGACAACCTAAATCATAGTCATCACAAATATTTTATTTTTAATATAATTAATTTTTGGGAATCTGGATGAAGTCCATTGTTATCAATTAAAAAGAATATTATTTTTTATAATTATTATAAACTACCCAATCCAAAAGAGGGAGGTTTATACATTACCCCTTCATGAGAAGATGGACTATAAAGATAATTATAAAGTTTTTTATACATTGTTATTTTATATGACATGAAATATCTGTAGTAAAATTTTATCATGTGAAATGGGAAATGGAATATGGATGATGTTATAAATTACTATTTTTCGAATTTCCAAAATCCATTAAATAAATTTATTGATTATGGGGTGATGATTTTCAATAATTTAATTTTCAAAATAATGAATATATAACATCAATGCATTATATATTTTTTAGGAATGTAAATAGTATATAATATCTTGGGGATAGGGTGTTATAAAATTAATAATTAGTCATAAAATTAAAATACATCAAAAATAGGTGGAATCCAAAAGTGTTATTACTCCATTAGAAAAGTGATTTCTTAAATGCTAAATTATAATACCCATGTTTATAAAGTTCACCATTCATTTCAGTAGAATACCCAATTATATCCCAAAAATTAAGAATGATTGTCTTGGAATAGATGTTATGATTGTTGATGTTATGGGAAGTTTCCTAGGGTGCGTGTGAGTGAGTACAAATCAAACAAAATTAACTTGTGTTTTCTTGTGGGGAGATTCATTATAAATATAAGTAACCCGAATGGGTAATATAATGTTATCTGATAGGAATCCAAATATGTTATTAGTGGAGACCCATGGAGTTAGATAATTATGTTCCTTCTCTTTTGATGGTTGGATTATGTAAATTGGTATTAGATCCAATACCTAGCATGAGGTGTGTAACCACTTCCTGGGTTTGATGTTTGGGATCCACAATGACTGTATTGTTCATTAAAGGGGTGGAGAGTGAAATACCCCTATAAAATTGATACCTAAAATAGTGAATTATACTACCAATGTTAATATGGTTCACCTTTATTTTTAGGATCTCAAATGATTAGAACTCTACAATCAAGAATGCTTTGCTCGGAGTAGTGGTTAGAATGGATGGCCTCTTGGGAAGATTCACAGAGAGACTATCAGTGGGTGTGTGTGTAAGGAAAAAACACTAAAAGAACATATCTTGGCCTATTGGGAAAGTCCTTAGTTGGAAAATTGACCATAGTGGTTAAAATATTTTGGTGTGTTAGATAGGAAACAATGGTATTATAAGAGACCCATGGGTTCGAATACCCATGTTTATGATCCATTGATGGTCGGTTTATGATAAGATCAACTAAATAGTATAATATGATCCATATGATGTTGAATCAGGATGATATTATTTCTATTATCATTAAATATTATGAATTTATAGAAATATATGCAACAAAAGTGAAAATGAAGTACTGTGTATATTTTTATTCGACTTCTGATAATGTTAGTTATTGTAATATTAATTATAAAGCTAATATTTTTTATAATACTACATTAAAAAACAAATTGAATAATCAATAAAATCATTGTATTCTATCTGATAGTCTATATGAACATATCTAATTTTAAGAAGGATGAACAAGATATTTGGGAATAATACCTTTTATAATGATTGCAGAAAGGAATGCAAGGACAGCAATGATATCAAATATAATTATAAAATTATTTATTGTAATCACAAGAATCCTGATCATATTTGGCCATAATATATAAGATATATGAGGAATTAAATAATTCTAAAATATATTCTAAAAATATGGGAGAAAATATTTTAAGATATTTGAGCACATAGAGTTCGTGTGGTCGAGAAACTACTTTTGATAGTTCTTCTAAAGATAGTGATAATAATTATAATATTGTTCAAACATATGAAAATATTCCTAAGAATAAAATATGTCTTAAAAGTATGGTAACTAATGGAAATATTAAATATTTAGAAATAAATTATATTTTTTTGGATCTTTGAATGAGAAATAAATCTCAACTTTATGAAAATACGACTGAGTAACTTTTTTAGAAGATGAGAGTTCTACTTCATGAAAATATGGGGGGGAGATTACTAAATTTAAATATAAAACTTTATATGTAACTCTTATTTAATATAAAAATACAACGCTTTTGAAAAAATACTATTATTTTAATGTCTTTATTTCAAAAGAATACAATATAATTTATATAAATTATTCTATGATTTTTAATCATTCATCGATAATATAATTTAAATACAGTTCAATCATTAAATTTAATGATTGGAATCTCTTTTTAACACTGAAATATTAATTTATTGAGGAATATTTTATCTAATTTTAATTATAGTCTGGATAATTTTTATTAGACATAAAAACATTTTAAACTATTCAGAACATCTTCTAGGATATGTTATAATTCTAGAAAATCACATTTTCAACAAACACATTTTATTCCAAAAAGTTCATTGTTTTGATAACTTTAATCTAGAATGTCACTGTAAAATCCTATGTTCTTTAATTAGAGTTCTGTATTTCTTTTATAAGATTTTTATTTTTGAAGTGATTAAATATTTTCACTAGAAAATAATTATAGATATTTGGGTTCCATAACATATATTGTTCCCTATAAGTTTTTGGGATTCTAGGAATATCCTTCCTTGATGGTTTTTTTTGGTAATCATGTTGGTTATATAAATATTTATTTTATAGAAAAGAATATATAATTCTCACAAACCTTAGAAGAAAATATCATTTAACTAATATTTTAACAATTTATTTAAATTACAATTAGCTAAAATTTAATAAATACAAGTTAGGTATAATCAATTTCATGTGACATTAACTTCTACACTTGATTCTAACTATCTCAAAAAATATAATAACTTATCAAAATGGGGATGAAAATATTAGTTTAAAAATAATTCAATATTATTTTCTAAAATACCATTTATCAAAATAGTATATGATTGAAATTTCATTCTCCAGACTTTTCTTCAATGGAATCTATTTGATTATCCGAACACATGGGGAATTTATTATTCAATATTTTCATTAAAGAAATATTATTTGTTAGTTTTTTTCTAAATGTTAGGTTTTAAATATTTATATATTATTAGACAATATATTAAGATTTTACATTCCCTATACTTATGTATTTTCATTCATTTCCTTTATCTTTGAATGTAGATGAAATATTTCATATTAAATAGAATATCCTTTCATGAGTTGATCATCAAAATTTTCATATATAAAGGCATTGATATTTCACCTAGTAATTATTATTTAATGATATTTAAGAAATTTTTAAAATATTCGATAAACGTTTAGGTATATTCCAATTTATTTTCCTACAATAGAGTATAATTTTATATATTTACACTCTAGAATGTAGGATAATTTTGTGGGAACATTCTCTAGAATTGTATTCATAAGAATATGGTTACTAATTACCAATGGGAGATATCATATGAATGGTTAAGAATTACTACCCTTATTAAATCTTGATTTATTCATTTGAGTCTATTTTTATTATTAAATAGTTAGAAATTATTTTTTCTTCCATGTGGAGATTTCATTAATGGTTAATTGTTTTCTTGAAAATTATATTTGTCACGAAATTTGATTAATTTTTTTGATGGAATATAATTTTAAATATGGTTTTATCATAATGGATAGTAAATGTTCTAATTTCATCCTGATTACTTTTCTTATCTTCAAAAATGTGAAAATGTGAATTCTTAGAAAAAAAGTTGTTTTGAAATAATAATGTTTTTCACAGAATTATCTTTTCAAATTTAATGAAAATCAACTTACATGATTATTTATAAGAAGAACTTTATTTTAATTTCGTTCATAATATTATCTTTTTATATGAAAATATCTTTTACAAAATGCTGTCATTGTTTAGTTAGTGGCCTCGTCCCATTATTTGTTTAGAAAATACAAATACAATTTTATTTTCATCTAATTTAACTTTAGTACTTATTTTGTATTTAACTTATATAGATTTACAATTCCATGAACATGAGCCTAGTAAAATTTAGCATTACCTAACGGCCGGGAAAATCAATTTAACTATTTTTTATTTTCTATTTTAATTTAATAGATTATAAAAATATGAATCGGATAAAATTTATTTAATTGGATGATGTAGTTAATTTCGGAACCTATAAATAGATGGAGGTTATTGTTTTTAATTTCATTAAATTTGTAAATTAATATTTTAGAATATGATCATTTAATATGTGATTATAAATTCATCCACCACTTCAATGAATGAGATTTGATGGATAATGAAAACCTAAATAGTTCCCAAAATTTTTATGAGAGCGATTATAGATACTTGGAAGCTTGAAATATATTTTTGATTATTGATATTATTATTTTAGTATTTTTTTATCTAAGTGTTTCTTTATAGAAAACACATTTTCAAGGATCTAAATGCATGCTATATATTTTTTCTTAATTAAATACACATGTTTCCCAATATTGTGTTTAGGATCATACAGTGTGTGGATGATGGAATTTACAAAAGTATTGTTGAGGGGCTTTCGCAGATAGGAAGCATGTTTTTTCTATTTGGGCGATGATGTGATGTTGGGTCCAGGAATCTTATTCTGATGGTGATTCCATGGATACTTCTATTAGTTGAAGCATGTGTTTCCAGTAATTCTATTGAGGAATTATTTGTTAAAAATGATTAATATCGTAAAGTCAAATAATCACTTCAGGATTTGGGTAAAAGTGAATACCTCCATAAATGGGGGATATTGACCTTTAATAACATCGATTAATGGAGTGATTATATTTTTAAATAATGTTCAACGTTTGGTTTCAAATTCATTTTTTGAACTTTTTACGTGTTTTATATCCACAATTGTTATATGTGGATTAGTTATTATTAAAAAATAAATAAATTTAATTAATCCACACATTATGATTATTAGAATTTATAATCATTATAAAAACTGAATTTATGAGGGCGTAGAAAATTATAGATTTGTCTTTGAATATAATTTACCCCAATTACATTATATTAACATCAATAATATACCATTAGAACATGTGGATTCATTAATGTATTAATATTAGAGAAGAAATGGCTGTTGAAATAGTGGGTTCCCTAGACCCATCTTTATAGTACTTTTGATTACTGTATCATGTGTACATATAGATATGCATGATGATATCTAACCATTATAGTGCATACATTTATGCGTCCACTATAATAATGGTAATTTCCAAATGTTAATTGTCATGTCAAAAGGTTATAGCAGATCCCATGCCATAATGAGAACCTCGAGATATAATGGCATTGATCTTAAATATAGGTTCTATAGTCTAGATACAACTTACTGACTGGCAACAGTAGATTTCTGACTATCAAGTGCTGGGGGATCATAAGCATTGAGACTTCTTCTCATTAAGTTCGCACATGGTGATCTCCAGTAGTGAGATCATGAGGACAGACCCACCAATAAGAACACCACATATTTTCAGTGTCACTGGTTGTTCCTATCGACAGACATGTGTATTGGTCTCTTGACTTGAGACCATTACCAATATATATCATTTAATTACGTACTTTAATTCAATGAAAAAACCATGGCAGTAATGTCATGGCAAGGTAGTTTGTGTTTGGTGCGTTGTTGGTGGTATGAAGTTGGTTGAATTGTCAAGAAATAATCTGTCGCTTCCATGTTTAGGAAGTTATACATCTCAGGATTGGTTGATCAGGCTGGTTTCGCCTTCATATGTCCTTATCCAAAGCTGTAGGAAAGCAAATCCATCCGGATCGATCAAAAAATATTAAATCAAGATAAGGATGATGACACAAGAGTGCGTCCTACTTTATGAGATATCAAATGACAAAGTGACTATAGTACAAAGTCATTGTTCATAGGTTGGTAGTAATTACAATGACTATCCTTATCTCTTTAGGGGTCATGACGGGTTGCTAGACCCCACTCTTGGTCTGTAGATTTTATTCACTACTATTGAGATAAGGGCCTAGAGGGTCACACACAATAGCGTATTCAAGAATATGCCCTATTCAGTTGAATAATTATATGCACATAATGGGACCCACCATGGGGTCCGACCATTGTCCATGATGTCGATCACAAAAAAAATTATTTAAATTCATTAATATTCAAGTTACGAATATTTGGGAGTGAATTTATTTAATTTATTTACAAGTTCAGCAAATATAAGAAAATATTAATCGAACGAATATTATTTTAATATTCAAGGTTCATTTAATATTAAGCGGGACAGCGAGTCGAGTAAAATGGCTAGTTTTTGTCACGTAATATATTATATATATATTACAAGTATGTGACAAAATATTAAATAATATAGGTGTAGTTTATTCGGTTGAAATTATTTATTTAGAGAACATTCATATTAACGGGGGTCGGGGAACACAACTGGGTATTTATCAACCTCTATATAAGTAAGTGAGGAGGCTCTCCTTAGCTTTGGTGTGCATATCACTGTACATTCATTAAAGGAATGAAAAATTGAGAGCCTCTCTCTCCTCCCGCTTCCTAGAGATAGAAATTGATGATCCAATAGCTTGGATCAAGTTCTTCCTCACACATTATAAGATCAATGATGCAGTGATCGTCGGGACATCGAAGCTATCATTGAATCATTGCGCTAGCACCAAGAGTTCGACGATTGGTGTTCCCACAGATTTTTGGAGCGCCTATGGACAATCTCGAGGGATCCTTCTTTGGATCCTTCAAGTGACGATGGCCATCGGCTAGCGGCAGTCGATCTCACCTTCAGATTTAAAACCGATAAGTTTTAATTTTAATTTTTGTGCTCTTAATAATCTACGTGAGATCATTGGACCTCTTCGGGGCTTGGATCATTGGCGACGACAAGTATCATTGTTCTACCGAAAAAAAGTTTAAAATCCCCTGCCCACCGTCTTCCGCTGTGGGCCCCAAAAACCTAAGAGTTGTATCAGATGGATTCACGTAGATTTTCTAAGCCAAATAAAATTAATTTTCATGAAATTAAGTATATGGTTTCAAATCAGTCACAACCGTTCAAACTGTGATACAATCTGATTTTGAACGACAATGATATGGTCATTCGAAATTTTCAGAATGGATTGTGTTTTCATTTTTGAACAAGGGTATTAAAATTTTAATATAATTATTATTTTTATAATTAATATTATTCTTATAATAAAATAATTATAATATTATAATGATAATAATAAGATTATAATAATAATAAAATTATAATATTAAAATAATATTTTATTATTATTATATCTAAAGTCTAAAATAGACTTTAGAAAGTGTTATTAAATATATATATATATATATATATAAAGGAATACCCCAAAGGGGGTATTTCCACATGGAGAACCCAAAGAAAGACCCAACGGGGTCTTGCTGGGATTTCATAAAATAAAAAAAAGTGAAATAGGGGTATGGCTCGTTGAAAGAAAATCAAAAAAAAGAGAAAACATCCATGGGGTCCAAGCGGACCCCTCCCTCTCCCACGTGACGCACTGTGGAACCGCCGGGACTCCACCCCAATGCGACGGCCAGCCCAAGGGCCACCGCACCACTCTGCCTCCACAGTAATCCAAGACCCCTCACCCTGCCAGCGCCTCACCTACGGACTGGCCGCTCCTGGCCAGCATTGCCGCTCGCCCAGGCAGTCCTCTACACCCCAGCCGCCCTCCACGCGACTCGACCTGTAGAGCCGGCCTCACCCACCTCTGCTCCCACCCGTCCTAGCCTACTCTCAGCCACTTGTGGCCCACTGGTCGGCACCCTAGCTGCAGCATGCGGCCCGCAACACCTACTCGTATAGCAGCTGCTGTGAAGGCAGGATCAACAGTTCCCAGCCGCCTCGTTGGCACCACACTACTCCGGTGTTGCTACCTCAGCCCGGAGAACCTCAGCTCAAGGCCTCTGCTAGCTTCCCCTGGCCGTGACCTGCTGTCCTCCAGCAACCCCACCTTCAGAGCCCTCTCCGAGCGCCACACCTCCCAATGTCCTCTATGGAGCTCCTCCACATGCCATAGCGCACCAGGCCGAGCCGGCCTCCTCCTCCGTCTGCCAGTCCAGGGCTTTTGCACTGTCCGCTCCGGACTCACCGCTACCCGTCCATCCCCAACCAGGGGTGCTCTTGTTGGACTCTCTAAATCACCTCCACACTACGACAGTGCCCCGACTGACCCTCCTTCCAACCACACGCAAACACGCCTAGCACAAGCACAGGTAGCACCTCTAAACGGGGCCGCCATCCTGGTTCCGTGTGCGCAGGCTGCGCATCCGCGACCGGTCGCCCACCTCAGCTCCTCCCTAGGAGCCCCCTAGCTAAGCTTACCTAGCCACCACCCGGTCCTCCAAGTGGGTAGGTAACCAATGACTCGGGTTATGTTAAATCAATTAATATAATCAATTAATTAAATTAAATTAAATTAATTAATATATTAATTGTGGTGAAATTTTGTTTCATACCTTAGGTTAAAAATAATTTAATTTTTGAAATTAAATTAATTAATTGACCAATAATTAATTAAATTATTTGAATGTATTAATTCATTTAATTTAATTAAATTAAATAACCCTCGTACTTATTTATGCATTTAAATATTTATCGCCCAATTTTTATACCCGACAACTGGTCTTGAGCATTGGCCTCGTATGTCTGCTTTTAAATTATTTATTTAGTTTAATTATTTTAAACTGTTTCTGATGTGTGTAATTAATTAAATGGCGGTCTTCAAATCATCTTTTTTTTATGTTAAAATGTATTAGGTCATGCGCGCACAATTTAAGTGATGTAAATTTATACCCATGTTCCCCTCGCCTGCGTGTGAGTATCTTTGTACTTCAGGCGAAGACAACAAGTGACGTCGACCCCGCCAAGACAAGGCGGAGCACGTTTATCAATATGATGTATGACGACACGTGGACCACGCCAATACGAGGTGGTACTCCAAGACGTGACGTGGACTCCGCCAAGATGAGGCAATGCTCCCAATGAGAAGCTGACATATAGCACGGGTTGAGATGAATCTAGTGTCATGTTTCAACACAGGTATGATTCCCCTTAGGTCGTTTAGATGCTCAAGGCCAGTCGGGTAGTATTTGGACTTTATGCATTTGTTTACTATCTTATACATTTTAGAACAGCGGTAAAATACATAAAATAATAGATAATAAAATGCATAAATAAGTGGTGTGTGTTTTTCTATTAAAGTTCCGATGTGAGCGTGACAACATAGTTGAACAAGTTTAATATAAATGGATCACATTAGTCAGGACAAAACCAATAAAACCCTCAACGAAAATATTATGTCAAAAACACCCTTCCATCATTCAAGTTTGAACAAAACAGGGTGTTCGAGGTGTCGGTTCTTGACTCAGGTGAGTGTGCCTCTTAATACCGTGGATTTATTATTTGTGTGGTGGGTCAACTTAACTAAAATTGCAGCAATGAAATAGCCATAGCTATCTTGTTGTAATTTTAGAGGCAAAATATCGAAGGGCATTAGCTTCTCGTGAGTTTAAAAGTTATGAAAAGCTTGTTCAATGTGCTGAGAAGGTGGAAATGGAGTTTGCCGATGACCAAGTGTTCTATAACAACCAGTAGAAGAAGAGACCGAGGTGGCAGGAGAAAGGTAAGAATTCTTCAAAAAAGTCTGATGGTAAGAGAACTAAGTTTCCAGTTTGTGATAAATGTGGCAAAAGGCATGCTGGGGAATGTCTTCTGAATTCTGGAAAGTGCTACCGATGTGGTAAGATGGGACATAAGGCTTGTGATTTCACTGAAAAGGATCAAGGTGAAGGTAAGAACAAATTTGATTTACAGTTAGTGAAATGTTATAAGTGCAATGAGATGGGTCACTATGCAAACGAGTGTCCGACAAAGATCTTGAGTGATGGGAAGCAGTTAGACTACAAGCAGAAAGGGGTGGTGAAATCCTTTGCAACTACTTCAGCAGATGTCGGGCCATCAAATGAAGTTGTATCAGGTACTTTGTTTGTTTTTTCAGATTATGCCAGTGTGCTGTTTGATTCGGGGTCTACACATTCTTTCATCTCTGAAACTTTTTCTAGTAAAATGGGAATACCATCTCAATAAATGACTCCTGGACTTTTGGTAAAAACACCTGGGGGAAATGTTGAGGAAAAAAGAATTTATAAGAATCTTCCTATCCTTATCTGTGGAAATAACCTACTTGCAAACCTTATTGTTCTACCTCTAGTAGAGTTTGATGTTATCCTGGGTATGGATTGGCTCTCTATTTACCATGCTAAGATTGACTGTAGAGCTAAAGAAGTTTCTTTTCAGAAAATAATTTCAGATTGTTTACAAGAATGAACCCTTACTTTTGATAACATATCAAGAGGCTGAGAAACTTGTAAAAGATGGAAATGAATGTTACCTTGCACACATTGTTGAAAATAAAGGAACTGTTCAGATTAATGATGTGCCAGTGGTAAATGAGTATCCTGATGTTTTTCCTGATGAGTTGCCTGGAATAATACCAGATCGGGAAGATGAGTTTACTATTGACTTAGTTCCTGATGCTAATCCAATTTCAAAACCCCCTTATCGAATGGCACAAATTGAACTTTTAGAGTTGAAGGAGCAATTTCAAGATTTATTAGAGAAAGGTTTCATTAGACCTAGCACATCACCATGGGGTTCCCCTGTTTTATTTGTTAAAAAGAAAGACAGTTCTATGAGACTTTGCATTGATTATAGAGCCTTGAATAATATCACTGTTAAGAACAAATATCCTTTTCCTCATATCGATGATTTGTTTGATCAGCTCCAGGGAGCTCAGTTTTTTTCAAAGATTGACCTGAGATCAGGGTACCATCAGCTGAAGGTAAAGGAGGCAGATATTCTGAAGACCGCGTTCCGTACGAGATATGGCTATTATGAATTTGTAGTAATGCCTTTTGGGATGACCAATGCACCTGCTGTATTCATGGACTTAATGAATAGAATTTTCCATGAGTTCTTGGATAAGATTGTGGTGGTTTTCATTGATGATATTTTGGTGTTTTCAAAAAGTAAAAAGGAGCATGAAAGACATTTAAGGGTTATCTTGCAAACCTTAAAAGAAAAGAAACTGTATGGGAAATTCAGCAAGTGTGATTTTTGGTTGCAACAAATTTCATTCCTTGGTCACATTGTTTCTAAAGATGGAATAACTGTTGATCCTGCAAAAAAAAGTTGTGGAAGAATGGCCAAGACCCACAAATGTAACCGAGATTCATAGTTTCCTTGGTTTGGTAGGCTATTACCGAAGGTTTGTTAGAAATTTTTCACAGTTATCTAGTCCAATGACTAAGATAACTCGGAAGGGTGTTAAGTTTATCTGGACAAATGAATGTGATGATTGTTTTCAGGAATTGAAAAGAAGATTGGTGAATGCTCCAGTTTTGGAACTACCTTCTAGGAATGGTGAGTTTGTTATATACAGTGATGCTTCATTGAAAGGACTTGGTTGCTTCCTAATGCAAAATGATCAGGTAATTTCTTATGCTTCACGACAGTTGAAAACTCATGAGGTAAATTACCCTACACATGATTTGGAATTAGCTGCTGTTGTTTTTGCTTTAATAATTTGGAGGCATCATTTGTATGGAGTAAAGTGTGAAATATATACCGATCACAAAAGTTTAAAGTATATATTCACTCAGAAAGAATTGAACATGAGACAAAGGAGATGGCTAGAATTAATCAAGGATTATGATTGTACAATTCATTACCATCCAGGAAAAGCAAATAAAGTGGCTGATGCTTTGAGTCGAAAAAGTAATGCTTCATTAACAATGTTGCGTTTAGAACGTGATCCTTTGGTTAAGGATTTGATGAACTTTGGAATAGAAGTTGTTGGTGAAGGAAGTCCTTCTATTTTGTTTCAGGTATCAGTGAGATCTTCTCTATCAGATAGAATCAAGCAAGCACAGAAGCAAGACAGTGAGTTGCAGAAAAAGGTAGAGCTGGTTCAGAAAGGTAAGTTGCCTGAATTCAACATTGATAATGATTGCGTTTTGAGATTTGGGAAGAGATTGTGTGTGCCTTGTGATTCAAAGTTGAAGAGAGATTTGTTATGTGAAGCTCATAGTTCTCCGTTTTCAGTTCATCTTGGCAGTACTAAGATGTACAGAGATCTGCGGGAGTATTACTGGTGGGATGGAATGAAAAGAGATATTGCTGATTTTACTATGAAGTGTTTGACTTGTCAGTGGGTTAACGTAGAGCGGAAGTTACCGAAAGGGATGCTTCACCCTTTACCAGTGCCAGAGTGGAAATGGGAGAATATATCCATGGACTTTGTTGTTGGATTACCGAAGACATCTCGAGGTAATAATGCAATCTGGGTTATTGTTGATCGCTTGACCAAATCTGCTCATTTCCTTGCTATACGAGATACTTTCTCTCTTGATCAACTTTCCCGTTTGTATCTTAAATAGATAGTCAGGTTACATGGAGTTCCTCTATCCATTGTATCGGATCGTGATCCCAGGTTTAATTATAACTTTTGGAAAGGCCTTCAGAAGTCGGTGGGTACTGAATTAAATTTTAGTACAGCTTTTCATCCTCAATCAGATGGGCAGTCAGAACGAACAATTCAGACATTGGAGGATATGCTACGAGCATGTTATATGGATTATTAGGTAAGTTGGGACCAACATCTTTCTTTAGTTTAATTTTCATATAATAACAGTTTTCATTCCAGTATACAGATGGCACCATTTCAGGCATTATATGAGAAGCACTGTCGAACTCCAGCTTTCTGGGATGAAGTGGGTGAAAGGAAGTTGATGGGACCAGAATTGGTAGAAGAGATGGCAGAAAAAGTTCAGCTGATTCAGAAACACATGAGAATAGCTCAGAGCAGGCAGAAGAGTTATGCGGATAACCGGAGGAAGGATCTATCTTTTGAGGTAGGTGATCATGTTTTTCTCAAGGTTTTTCCTTGGAAAAGTGTGATGAGATTTGGTAAGAAAGGAAAGTTGAGTCCAAGGTTCATTGGACCATATGAAATTCTAGAGAGAGTTGGATCAGTTACATACCGAGTGGCTTTACCTCCGAGTTTATCTCAGGTACACAATGTTTTTCACGTTTCGATGTTGAGAAAGTACATGCCAGATCCATCTCATGTTTTGAGTCCAGAGGTAGTTCAGCTGGAGGAGAACCTATCTTATGAGGAACAACAGGTCCAGATTCTTGACCACAGGGAGCAAGTGTTACGGAATAAGTTGATTAAGAAGGTAATGGTTTTGTGGAAAAACCACATGATGGAAGAGGCAACATGGGAATCTGAAAATGCAATGAGGGATAAGTACCCCCATTTATTTGATAAGTAAATAAATTGCGGAGACGCAATTTCCTAAAGGGGGAAGGATGTAACATCCCAAGTAATGAATAATAGATATTTTTATCTATGTCTATTAATGATTAAGATAGTGTTTTAGAGGCTTAAAATGAAAATAAATACAATCTTATGCATGGAATACACTAATATTCTTAAAAGATTGTTTTACTGCCTTTTAATGGAAAACCACTTTTAAATATATCTTTTGACAATTTTATAATCTATGTTTGTCAAAATAAACTTATTCTTTATGATTGGGACATCAAAATTTACTTTGTGTGAATTTTTGGTATTTTTCTGACAATGTTCATTTTTTAATGAATAGTGAAAAATACTGCATTTTACATCAAAACTGCCTTTTAATCTAATTAATTTATATGATTAGATTATCTTTTGAATTGGTTTTGAAGTGAAATTAGAATATATATTTTTTATTTTATCCAATTATGGTCATTGGAATCAATTTCACTTTGAAATTAGACTTAAACTGGTGTCAATCTTTTGATACTTATTGTTTTATAAAAACACGCTATTTGCTCTGACAGCGGGAATTCATTATTAAATTAATTAATGTGACTTATATGTTTTGAATTTTGTAAAATATACTTCATTTTTGAATTCGGAATATCAAATATAGCATAGGGTGGATTTTTGGTAATTTTCTGAAAAACATCAATTTTTGATGAATAGTGAAACCACTAAGTGTACTTATAAAAACTGATTTTTCCATTTAAATGAAATTTTTCCATCATTGTGTTTTGAATTTCAAAAATCCGACATACATGGTTTTCATTAAGAAGTAAAATGTGGTTCAATGAGATTGAAATAATTTTTTGGTGAATAGTAACTTATTAAGTTTTAATCGCGATTAGTGGTAATTAGTGTAGTTTAAGGTAAAAATAATGCTTTAATAAAATAAGATGAGCATGACACATGTCTTACCCTCAATGGTTGTTTCATGACCGACCAAGACAAGCCATGGGTCAACTTGGGGACCCCATGGATCCACTTTGGTTGGGAAATGACATAAATTACTTTTTATTTAATGTAAAAGTAAAAATGACACAAACATAATATGTTTTCCGAAAAAAAACATTTCATGGGGTTATAAAGATCATATTTTTTATTATAAATAGTCATTGGAAAGCTAAAAATATTTCCTAAATCATAGTATTTTTTTATAATTTTTAGACTTTAAATAAATTAAATTATTTATGACATCATGATGATGAAGCGATGACCTCATTATTTAACGATTTAAATAAAATGGAACGATAATGAAAAATCTAAAACCTACAAATGGCCAAAACCAATTGGATGAGTTGATTTAGAAGACTTATCACATTATCCTTGATTTATAGCAATGTGGGACCTTTTTAATCCGAAACTCTTTTTAAAATAAAGTAACTTATCTTTACTTTCCAAAAGTGCCCCTCCTCTCCTCTTATAAAAGGCCCCCACATCTACCTCATTTCACACACTCCTCAAGCATTTGGATCGGCCAAACCCTGCCCATTTAATCTCTTCATATCCCTCTCCTAATCCTAGAGGATTCACTTTGGGTATAATCCTTTCAAAGGAATCCATTAGGCTCAAATCAAAAGGAGTTACACTTTTAAAGGTAATTCATTCTCTCTTGTTCATTTGTTTTATTTTACTTCTCCAACCTACTAAACTCTTTTTATTTAATTCTTTTGTAACAACACCAGTATCTTCAATATAATAGGATGTTTTTATAAGATTTATTCGAGCTACACTCTCACACAACTACATCAAATGGTTAAAGAACATTCAGTTTCTGTGGATGGCGAAATTATGCGTCCCAAAACGATGATTGTTCAATACTCATTTAACACCTTCAATGGTGGCCATTATGATGTCACTATTTTTATATATGATATATAATATGTTTATTCTTTCCTTAAGCTTATGTACTTTTCATTTATGGCATACCATTATTGTTTCCATTATAGGTAAACACGATATCTTCATTTTAGGAAGTGCGGACTACCGCCCCCTGAAAGTGATTTGATTCGTTAATACCATATGTGGGATGTGTAAAGGATAAAGTTAATGATATTATATATGTTATTAGACTGTAATTATAATATACTCTTATATAATTATGATTCAATTCTATAAAGTACGAAATAGAAATGAAAGTAGCGTTCATGCGTACGTACGGCTTACCGTCTCCATGAACGGTGCATTTCATTTCTTACCTCTAAATGATTATGTAATATTATAAATACATGTATATGATGGATATATATGATATATATGATAACCAAATCAGGAATGTCATTCTAGATATAAAGAACCTTTGACCACATGAACAACATGAAATTGTAAGAAGTCAACTTTCGACTTAAGAACCAAATATTGACAAAACAAACATTATTAACTTAAATAATTACATAGTGTTCATGACATGGCTATAAGTGATATAAAAGGAATAATGAACTTGAAAAAGGTTCTTAAACAAGTAGAAATTAAATCATGTTTATTATTCAGGAGATTAAAGAATGGTCGGGTCAAGTCGGATACGAGGTATGGGACTTCGTCTCAATCTCTTTTCATTGAGGCATATTTCGTTTTATACACAACTTTCTTTTATACGATGTATAAACCCCTTTTACTTTTACATTTATTCAAAAGGAATCTTTTTTGTACGAAGTGTTTACTAAACGAAAAAAGGGAATGTTTTTGTCGTACATATGCGGCGACAACGACTTCTCCGCCGTCATGACCGTTATTTGAGTTTCGGCTTCCTCTACAAGCTATACCTTCTTTTTAAAAGAAAAATAAATACCATGTTTTACTTTTCTTTTATTTTGGTATTGAAAATGGTTTTCACAATGTTTTTTGTGTTGTATTGATATCTTGTGATTGAAATGTGGAAATTTTATGTTTCCTTTATGCATGTTTTATGTGATACGATTATGTTATGGTTCTTGGGCATTATTATGAAGACGGGTGGTTCCGTGATAAACTAAGGGCGGGTGAGCCCGATATAGCTCTCCAATGCATTGGGTAACGCGAATGAGTGAAACGTTAAGGTTTCTCCGAAGAGATTTTAGGGAATATACTGTGATGGGTATTCCAAACGTAACCAAGAGGGTTACTCCCTACGTAAGAATGTTATGAATGCCTCATGTTACCTTTATGTCTTATGATTTCTATTATTTATTCATGATTTGATGAGGTATGTTAAAGTGCTTATGTTTTATGGGTAATGTATGATTTCATTATTATGTATATATGTACCCAGGTTTCCTTTCCATGTTTTTATAACCCATACTGAGCTTTTTATGCTCATCCCAAGTTTTTTTTGAAATGTTTTTCACAGGTCAAGGGAAAGGTACATGATATGATGATAGTGTCAAGGAAGTGTCAAGAATAAATCCATGTTTTATTTTAAATATGTTTCCATTGATGGGAATGAAGAATACTATCTTTATTTAACCACTTTGTTTATATGTGGAATTTAATGCATGTTTTATGATCTAATTCTCTAAAACTCTAAACCCGAAAAGATCCTCAATGTGTAATCTTGTAATAACTCAAGATTAAGTAAGGTTTATGGCTGGGGCCTTATAGGATTAGTATGAGACATGACGGTAGAATCGACTCAAATGATGTTAATAGTATATGCATAATTATGGTGTCTTATTTCACTGAGAATCTTTAAATCCCATGATATATGATAAGGGGATATGCTGAAGAGTATATGCATGTTTCATACTTCAAAAATATACCAAGGGCTGTTAATGAATTAGTTAATTACACTCTAAAGGACCTCCCAATAGAGAATGAATTCAAAAAACATATTAGTATAATCAATTTAGAAAATTCCCTAGACCTTAATGTATTCCCATTATACTTCTAATCAGTAGTTTGGGGCCACAACATGAAATAATTTATTGAATAAATTCAATAACATGTCAATTTAGGTTCCCTTCTTATAATTTCAATGGACACCACCATTATTCTCATTCCTAAGGCGATTCAATTGAATAGTTTTTTTTCAATATAAACAACTCCAAATGTGTTATTTCCTAGATATTTTAATTTAAACAATCTTAAATCATAGAATTTATCAACATCTAGACTGATTGAATTCAAAGAAAAAACATGGTTTCATTTTTTTTCGGGATTCCCTTGATATCACCAAGAAAATGATATCTGATTTGGATAGAATGTTTTAAGAATAAAATTTTATGGTTAATATCAACATGGAAAATTATTATGAGAAATGGAATAGAGTATTATTCTTATTGTCTAAAGGTGATGTGGAATTTCAAAATTGGTTTGTGACTACTTATTTTACTAATTCTTCTTGACATATTTTTTAAAACTAAATATAATTACTATGATGATTTATTTTTTCATGTCAATAAGGGACCTATGATAAATAGATCCACTATCTTTAAGACATGTTTCCTTTAGTCAGGGTTTTCTCAGTATAAACCATAATATAGAAATTTCAAATTGACTAATTCTTCCATTTATATGACAATATGGTTCCTCTAGAATCTATAATTTTTTTCTGATGATATTCCATTATGTAATATGATATATATAAATTCATTTAAAACTAGGAAGATGATATTCCATGTATATATTTTTTATAGTTTTTAAATCATCAATATTAGAAATAGTGGTGTCGAAACAAAAATATAATTGAGTTAAAACAAGAAATTTGAAAATGTAAATTCTCTATGATATATATTGATTCTCCCATATCTAATGGATGGTTTCATATGAACTATTTCTATGCTATTATAAACCGGATAATGAGAAGGATTACAAATTGGAAGATTCTCTTTCTTTTATTAAATGGAAAGATCACATTAGTTGATGGTGTTTCTTCCTCCATCCCTATGAATGTTCTATAAGTATTTATATCCCCAAAAAGTATAATAAAAAACACTAAATCAATTCTTAAAGGATTCATAGGGGTATCGTAGAAGGTTTAACACCATTATTAGGCATGTTTTTCTAGATTATAAAAAATCAATCATGGAAATAGGAATTGAAATCATGATCATTGAAGAAACTATGTTTTTTTATAATATAAGCTAATTTGGGAGGTTATCTTTGTGAATTCACTATAGACACATTTCATCAGATGAAAATAAAGAAATATTAATTGTATATAATAAGAAGAATCTTATGGATATCATTAATACAGAAGGCTTCAAGGAAAAAAAATTATTTTTTACAAGAATCAATGGATCATTGGAAGGAGGAAATAACTTCCTATAATCCCAATATGTTGGGTTCCACATTTTTTATCCCTAATGTAACGTACGAGATATTAAATTTTGGAAATATACTTCCAATCCTATGTTTACTGATGTAGTTTGGTATGAATTTTGGAAGTCATTATATTACAGTATCCAAATAGTTGAGGTCCCTAACCATTTTTTATTGATATCCTTATAAATGGGTATTTTAATATGCTCAAATTACATGAAAATAAATATCATATTGTAGATATTTGGTCATGTGGGCAGTAATATTTAGTGAATTAGAAATTACCTCCAATTTAATCATTTTTTATTTGGAATATTCAAATTCATTCCATATCTATAGACACTTATATTCAATGGAAATTTATTAAATATTATTTGAAATATATGTACTATGAGAATGAAATGATTGTATTGGTGAAATAATTATTAACTGACACTGAATGGGAAAGATATATTTGTGATTCTCTTATGGGAATATTAGGTGTTTATAACCATTATGAATCATTTTAAAATCACATTAAAACACTTATTAGAGGACAAGAAGATGTGAATATAGATTATTAGGGGAGATCCATTCTCTTTTTCACTAGGTATTGGGTGTATGGGAAAAATGTAACCCAATAAATCACAAAGTCTTACATCCTAATAATTTTGATCTCAAGTGTTATTTTTCTATATATTATTGATTTTTATAGTGTTTTTTATGGATATTATTCTTCCATTGTTAGTTATGATCTATATTGTATTATCACATACTTATGAGACAGTATTGTATGGAGTTATATGTTTCTATGTGTTCTAGAAGGTACCTCGATATTGGCTCAAATAGAATAATAACATCTAATGTGTTCAAGGGTTAATATGGGGTGTTGGTATCATCTGGGATCAAACATCATGGCCATATTATATTTCATTAAATAAAGTAATTATTTGTAAGCTTAGGCAGAAGCTATTTGTAATAGAATCTATATTTATAATGTGAATAATATCCAAATCTAAACATTTGAATATGACTCATCCATGGGGATCAATGCACTACTTGGACACTATATAAACCCTTGCTGTATTGGTATATCATCATAGCCTCTATAAATATTATTCACCAAGGTGTAATAAATAGTCATTCTTAGAGTGATGGGAATATAGAAGTTGAACTTCTTTCTTCCTAGGGAGACTAGGTGGTATGGATGGTACTTTTTATAAAATGTAGTTATTTTCATCAAATTAAGATAGAATTATCGAATGGTATTTCTTCAAAAAAATCATGTTCATCCTACTGAATCCCATTACCTTCCTCCATTTTGAAAATAAATTAAATTATCTCTCAAGAGTGGGTCATCTTTGCCTCATCACTAGAAAAGTCCCTAGAAAATATCCATAGTCATTCCAAGAACATAACCAATGGGGGATATTATACTCATCACATGATGAATGGTGGTTATCATATTCTTATTGTATAAGTGTGACTATGATTTAACATCTAGTGAGGATGTTATGAAAATTTTCAGGCTTCCCATGAATGTAATCGTGTTTATCAGACCACATTTTGAGGGGGGATATTTGACAATGATGATGTTAGAGACTAAGATTATACCTTAGGGATTGATCTTACATATCATAAACTAATTATAATCAAAACCCTTGTAGTTTCAGTTGTATTTTTATAGTCATGTTTTAGGGCTATTCTATGAAGTATAACATCATGAAATATTGATGTGGGTGTCATAGAATGAACGATAATAATGAATGTTTTTGGGATTTAAAATTATGATAATATATCTAGTTTAACCTAAGAAACGACTTAGGATAATATAGAAAATGAGTATTAAACTTAACAAGATTCCCATATGATCCCATGGCACATTGAGTGGAAAAAAGAGATACATTAGGTACTAAGGTTGATAAGGTTATTTATTTTGGGTGACGAATATGATCATTATGAGCTAGTGTAGTTTCATGGTCATAATTATGATAGGGGCCTTCTTGTCATTGTAATACACGATTGTAAAAAAATTATGGTGTTATCTATTAGGAACGAAAAGTTGGAAATATCCAATATAGAGGAATAAATTATCTATGATGTACAAATTATTGTGTGAAACCTGGCCATGTGTCTTACTTGGTAGTGAATAAAAACTTATTGTAGTTATTATTTTTAAATAATTGATCTTAGAAATATGAATCTGATAAGGTAATTTAGGTTAATTAAACCCTATTAGATGACCTATGGGGAAGAAACAATGTTTTGGTGGTCTAGATACCAATCACAGAATTCCATTAGGATGTGAATCTCTATTAGATGAATCATTAATACTAAATAACCACTAAAATAAGTAAAAATATTATTTAGAAAACCTAATTTCAATATAAGAACAAGGTTCTATTAGAATGGGTTAAGTTCACTAATGTCTTTGAATTTTGGAATGTTGGTTTGTGAAGGGATTTTCATTAATGGAAATATCTGAAATAAATTTGTGGGGATCCATTTTAAAGGTAATTTTATTGAAGTAATCACAAATATCATATGAAAATATTGTACCATCATGAATTATACTCGATGATATTTCTACCACTCTTCATTGGGATTAGACATTTTGAATAACCATTGTATTTTATGAAGGTCTGAATAAAATTCAAGTAACATGGGAATTATTTAATTTCTCTATTTAATATCATATAATTGATTATGAAATTGTATCGCTCCTCTATGTTCATTATGGGAATTTTTAGGATACACTCAATAACCTCCCTTTTAAAAAGTGTTGTTGCATAAGAATAATGTGACTACTGAATAGTAAGTGACTATGAAAGAATCCCAAAATACAAATAAAAATTAAATCCATACCTTTAAATATTTCAATTTACCTTAAAGGATTCATCTAATTAGTACAAAAATTTATTATAGTCTTTAATAATCCAAATATATTCAAAGTAATTATACTACCCTATCCCAAAAAATAACTTTTGTAAAGAAGATACCCAAATATAAATGAATCCAATTATAGTATTGATAATGACATAGAAGATAATATATTCCTATCATAGAGTAAGGGAATTTTTATTAGACCTATAGAACAATGATATTTATTGGCTTGGACATTCAGAAATGTTAATACTCTTTACCTGGAAATTTTTTTTCGTACTAATATGATTACCAACCTAGAATGACTTTAAAATTTTTTCTCCGTATTCATTTTTTCTCTATATATAGTAAAATTGTATCATTTGAGACAAATTATTACCTTTTATAGAAGGATACCTTGTATTAGTTATTTTTATATAGAAATACATTGATGAATACCCTCATTAATGTGTTTTAATGTTCCAAAGCCCAATTTTATTAGCAATATGTGAAATATAAGGTCTATACCAATTAGGGAATCATAAAATCAATATCACTAGACTGGGAATATTTTTATTTAAACATTATTATTTTTTGAATGATAGAATATTATAGCACATGGTGATACCATTTACATGTTCTTCATATATAGATATACTTTTCTAGTTGCACTTGACTTCTGCCATCAAAGGGGGTATTAAATGATGGATTCTAAAAAAGTTTGAGGAAGACATTTCCTAATGAAATAATTGTCCTAAATATAAATTGATTCATTAAGAAAAAAAATAATCCAATTATAAAGTAACATAAATGACTTTTTAGAATCATATGAACATCAAGTAACCATTTGTTACTGAATCACCAATTAGTGGATGGTTACTATGTGGAGGTCCTCAACAGAAAGATTATTTTGGAACTAAGAGTGAAACATCCACTCAAGGTGTTTAGGTCACCAAGAGGAATATTACATGAATGGATTTCAAAATCATTGGTCTATTTAAATAGAGAAAATATCATTCTAAATTGATAAACCAAAATATTATGATGTTATTTGGTGTGGAATGATTTTGGAATAGAACAAGAATCCAAGATTACAGATCTTAATTTCACTACATATATTTCAAGAATAAAAATCATGGTACATATATTTCCTAATAGGTGAACATTATTTACATTATAAGATTAATTATAATATGATCTATGTAAATACCCAAGCTATAATATCCATGATTCTATATATAATGGTCTAGTTTATGGATGATATACAAAACCAAAAATGAAGACCTTATACCCCTGGAGGGTTTTGATGAAACTGACCTTTATGATGGGGTATATGGTAAATAATCTATGCGACTCTATTTATTAAATGTCAACTAGATTCAATACACAAATAGTTATTCATTAGGGGTCTATGGGAAGATATGGATTTTATATAGGATAAAATATAATGGGATTTTCATTGGATAAATTTTTTTGATAATATTAAATTTTACTTAGTTAAAAATTACACAAGTATGTCTGTGGTATATCAGGATCAAATATTAGATAATTATTTCATGATTAAATGAAAACTCTAATTAGTTATTGGTATTTTAGATTTAAAAAATGACTAATGTAGTTTAAGTCTATGTGATGAGGACTATGTACCCATTTATGAAATATTTGAACCAATATACATGAGGATAAAAGGGCGATACAACTTTTTCCAAGGTTTATGCACATAGTAAGAATAATATTATTTTTTATATGCTTAAATTATGATCTCCAATAGATTAAAATCTTTTAATTTTACTTAATTTTTTCATTATCCCTTGATGGGGAGGCTTAATAGTTGAAAACATAATAATTACGTAGGGAACCCATTATGGTTATTCAACATGAAAGTATTTTTTATTTTTTATTTAATAAACTTATTAAAAAACTTCCTTCACCATGTTAGGTGACCAGCTATACTTTCAAGACTCATATTTTTCCTAGGACCCCTTTTTATTTTTTTGAATAAGTGAGTAATATGTACCATTATATGGTAGATTTATGAGAATTCATATTATTATAATAAATCTAATGTTAAAGTTAATATTTCACTGAATACATATTAAGAACTTCACTGGGATGAAAGGAGATAGTTGATTGAATGTGAATGGTAGACCAATGGAACATATATAGATAACCTCATGGGGATTTTAATACATTATTTTAAAAGTTATTAGACCATAAATTGATCATGTTTACAAGTCGTATAGCTTCAATCAAGATGTATCAAGAGAATATGGTTTTGTAGAGTTGATTATGAAATGTGATAGTTGATAGATAAAGGGTGGAGATTTTTGATAGGAATAGTGAACCCTATAGTAGAAAATACAATCCCATAGATATGTACACATATTTTAAAGTCATAACACATTGATAGATAAATTTTTAATTTAGTATAATGAATTTAGGAACATAAATACAATCTAAATTTTCCAAATTGATATTTTCTACTCTAGTATTTGGTATGCCGATAAGTTTATCTCAACTAAATGTTTGTTTTTGAAGATAAGAAATTCATAGATAGAAAAGAAATCATAAATGAATAGGATTTTATAATATTTATTTTAGAGTGGTTATGATTTTATAATGTTTAAAATTGTGGGTATTTAAATACACATCAATAGCTAGGTTATGGAAGGGTTAAATTGTAATATAATAACGTCTGAGTCATTTGAAAAGGGATAATGGTATGAATTTATAAACCCGTTTTATTGGAGGGACCACACTTAAAAAGTCTAGAAATAACATATGGGTTTATGAATGACTTTTCATATAGGATTAAAAAAATCAATCCAAAAGGTTTACTTTGTGGTTCAAAGGAATTTTTTTTCTCAATTTCAAGGGGATCCATGAAATTAGTCAAGAAACCTTTTCAAAATTTCTAACAATAGAGGGAAAATGAAGATTTTCATATGATTATTAATTTCTAAAAGAAGTATCTCTATTAGTGGAATTAGTATGTTGATGATTGAGACATTAAATAAATGAAATGTATCACGGATAAAATTTATTAATGAAGTATTTGATAACCAAAAATTATAATCCACCATGAATTGAACACATTATAAGGGACATGTTTATTTGGGTACACTATCATCTTAATGGGTGGATCTGAAGAATGATATGATGTTGTATTTTCATTAAAAAAATACCAATTACACAATTTAATCTCATTTATAGTGGAAAAAATATTTTTCACAAACTTTTCCATGGCTATTGTGTATAGTAATCATAAAATTACTTTATACATGGATAATGGTCGATACCTAAAGTCATTATGCATTTTTTATTTTCATACACTCTATAATTAAGCTAAGAAATTAAATATAACATATTAGAAAGAATATGATTGAAATTTTTTCATACAATCATTTAATTGTTTTCAACCTCAGAAGTCATTTTATATCATTCATATTTTGCTGAGGCTCTTATAATTAGAACCATAAATGACTAACTAATATCTATGGTCATGTAACATGGGCCAAAAATTATGGAAGTCTATATAGTATCTTGGTCAAGGAACAACCATCATATTAGAGTTACTGATGCCAATATTTAAATCCTCAAGGGTAGGGGCTTAATGTATTGTGGTTATGATTCTTAGAATATAATGGGATTTATTTTTTGTGTCTAGCCATAGGATATGACATCTAATAATCCATACAAATGTGGATGTAATTAAAAAATAATCCATGTATAGTTCTTGAAATGTTATTTTCAAATATTTCATTAATTTCCAGGGGCATGGAAAGGAGTTACATTGAAATCCTAGTAGGCGAAAGGAGTAAAAGTAATGTAAATATAATCTCAAATCTATGTTTGCAAAAAATGGTTCCATCCTAATATAATTTTTTATTTTTATCATATTTTTATGAAAAACAATTGAATGAAATTAATTCTTTATTTGGGAATGGGATAAGAGATGTTAGCATCACTATATATCATATAGTGTTAAAAATCAAGAGATTCAGGGCCCTTGATATAGGATATCTCAATAAAAATCAAGATCACATACATAAGAGAAAGGGATAAGTGTGTGTATTTACTAATGTAATGAAACCAAATTTTAATTGAGTATGAATTAATTTCAAATTCATAACCAACCCAATTACTATAAGTTTCAGTTGAGTTTGGGATATGAGATTTATGAATTACTTTATATACTATGGTAATAAGAATCAATCCACACATAGTCCTAATAAATAGAAATTACATTCATAGTTTTGATGAAAAACTATGTTGGGTTGAACTAGTATAGAAATAACTATAAAATATTCATAGAAAGAAAATTATCATATATATTGATATCTAACATGTGGGAAATTTTATGATTTCAGGTCTTAGGGAATAGATCCCTATAACCAGTTTAAGGTCAAGTTGAATGGAACTATATAAATAGTTTCCTTCCATATGTTATTTAACACTCTAAATAGTTAGTAGTCATATGGGATAGACTAAATATCATATAGTTTAACATCATGTAATAAGAAATATTGTTTACACTGATAAGAGTCCTCAAATAAATTCTATATTAATCTGATGTGGTAAATCCAGTATAATACTTAAAATTAGCAGTTAGAATGAATCACATGTATGTTCCATGTGTCTCATAATCCTCTATATCTATTATGAAATTTTGTATCTGTTTCTAGATGGAGTCTTTAAATAATAATAATATTTCAACAATGCATCCCACGTGTTGATGGTTTGGATAATAATTTTACTGATATTTATTAATGACATGCTTGTGTCTCTTGATCTTCAGAATCTCAAAAGAAATTTTTCTAATGAATATGTGAAATATGTAGCCACATAATCAATTTTAATTTTATAGACCACTTTTTTCTCTACCATAAAATGGTAGAAAACCCTGATTCATTAGTAAAAATTTTGTGCCTATCTCATGTAGTATACATAGATGGATCTAATATTCAAACACCATATACTTCATTATCTAATCATTTGTATACATTTGATTTAAATATTTAATTCTTAATATTAACTGAATTTTATTTCATATTACTTGATTATTGGGGAATTAATCAATGTTTTCTCTCAAATATAACACCTTAGGTATCCAACTCCAGATCCTTGGAAACTGGAATAAATTATTCTATATTTATCTAACAAAATACATAAAAACATGGTCATGTTTATAGGAATGAACATTTATCCATCTATCACTAAGAGAGAGATGATAATATTACTTACCATGTCTATGAGTTATTCCACTATCAGCATGGGAACATGGTGGAATTTTTGATCTAGTTGGTGGTTCTTTATTATCATTCAAATGGGAATCAGAATTAAAATATATTGATATAGGACACAACAATGGTTCCACCACAACATTTTTTTAACATTTTCTATTTTATAGATCACCTGATTATCAATAAGGTTAAACAATATCTGAGATACACCTAAGGAGGACGTGATTTATATGCAATACCATTATCCTTGTGTGTTGGGTAGCTCACTACAAAGAGTATGTAAAAATTGAGTTAATGATAGAATAAATAATTTTCATATTTATTAGTATTAATGAAATAGATATTTATATACATATGAATACATTATGTAATTTTTAAATTAAAAATAAAATAGTTTTATTAAACCGATTTTTTATAAGTTTCTATAGAAAAGATTAATTTTCATATAATAGAATTATAATTTAATATGATAACTTTAATTTTTAATTCATCATGTTTAATTTATCCTAAGATGAATTTTTATATACTTTCCTAAAAAAATTTTTTTTCAATGAATGGTGAATAAAAATATATTATTTGAGAACCTCAATTTATTTTTAAGTATTTGTAATGTCAAACTATTTTTTCAATTAGTTTTAAATTTTCATTAGCCCATTTAGATTTAACATAATACAATTATAGTCTTTGTAATTAACTTTATAGTTTCATTTAGTTAAAAATATTTTTTTTACTTAGAAGGAATTTTTCTGAAAATAAATTATTCATCACATTTTCTGAGATTAATATTAAATTTAATTCATTTATTTATATTTTTTGAATCATGAAAAATCCTTTTCTTATTTTGAATTAGCAGGCCAATTTTTTTTTATAAAATTCCCTTATATTTTTAGTAATTTTGGATAGTAATCAATGAAACTTTTATGACTACAATAAAAGTAAAATGATTTAATTAAGGATAAAAATTGAGATGATGACTTGAAATAAACCCTAACACTTTCCTTAATTTTATTGGATGAATATAAATAATCTATAATCATCCCAAATTATAATATATTACCTTTTCTGTCATATGTCTATGATTTTGACCATTATAATATTGGATGTTATGAAAATACAAGAATTTCATTATCTTTGATTTATGAATATTAATTTTTTTACCTAGTTGTATAAAGATGGTATATTCGATTATAAATATTAAGTTTAAAGATAAATTATTTATCTTTATCATGGTAACAGAATTGAAATTTATAGTTATGAAATGATTTCCTCAAATTATTATGCAGCACTAATACTGTATTTATTCAATTAACTACAAAATGTAATAAATGATTATAAATTTATAAAAAGAAATATGATTTTATTGAATTATTGTGTTGAAATATTTTTTATATAAACATGTAAAATTATATAGGATTAAATTCATTAGAATATAAATAAATTTTTTCATGAAGTTTTCAAATTTAAATTAAATGAATAGTTCTAAAATTGATAGTGCTATTATTTTATAATAATTAATATTTTATTAAATTAAATAAAAATAAAAAATATGTGTTTAGAAAAGTGATTATAATAAGGTTGAGAATATCAACCATGGTACATTTATGATCTAATTTCCATTTAATAATATCCTTTTTGTCCCCTAAAGAGTAAAATATTTAATATCACAGAAATTGTCAAAAGGGATAACAAAAGGTTAAAAAATATAAGGGTAAAAATACAATCTAAACTTATCCAAATTTTATTGGATGAAATTATTTCAAATAATGCAGATATTTTCTTTGAATATTACTAATTTGGATACATTTGAATGTAAAAATTAATTTATAATAATTTAATAAATTAAGAAATTCCGAGAGTCCTCTCCCATATCATATAATAGGACACTGTTAGAGATAATAGAATAATGATGTCATTGACTATAGCTATATTACCTATGTTATTTTGTACATATAGGCTGAATATCATCAATATAACTTACATAAAATTAAATGATTTTGTTATTGAATATATAATGGAATTAAATAAGATAAAAAGGGAAAATAAACATAAAATGGGTTCTTAGGTAAGGATATAATTATCATAAGATTATTAATTAGAATGATAAAGAATATATGTGATGAGTAGGACTCAAGGGATGTGAATTTAATTTCAAAATATTCTTTTAATGTTTCCCTTCCAACTATTTTTTCCATCACGTCATTATATTTAAAAAATAAGTTATGAATTTTTTTAAATGGATAACATATAATATTAAATGACATTTTATATATATTATTACAATATTTTGATGGTTTTAAAATGAAATATTTTAATTTAATGTTTTAAATTTATTTAGACAACAAAAAATTAATTTTAAATATTAACGTATAGGGGAAAAACGACATTTCCCACTTTTGTAACATTTATTTCATTTTTGGATTCCTTTACAAGTATCTATATTTTCTGCAAAAAAAAAATATTTTTCATTTATTTAGAGTATTTTGGTTTTGATGATGGGTTTTGAATAGAAATGTGTATTTAAATATCTGAAATTGGTTTTCATATGGGTTTTAATTAGTTATTCAATGTTTTTTTGATGATAATGTTAAAACATATTCTTTTTATTCATGATATTGTACTTAGGAATTATGTATGACAAACAAGTGATCCTGATACAACATATATGATGGGGTTATCCACATCATATCTTGTGAGGACATGTGAGTATGATATAGATTATATGAAGGGTGATCCCCATTACAACTCTCTAATAAATTGAGTTATGTTCCTTATCAGAAAAGGAAAGAAAGAGGGAGTTAACTATTATGGTTTATCCTATGATTTGACAATCCTCTAGTTATTTATTAATAGGTGTTTAAAATGGTTGATGAATATCATGATCTAAGTTCATTAAAATTGGTTTATATTAGTTATTAGGAGATTTAATGTTTTATTTTAAAAAAGTGGTTATTTTTCATGTATAAATGATTTCATCCATATTCTCAAAGAATAAGGTGATATATGAATGTATTTTATAGATTTTCTTATTTTTTGTCGATCTAATGGATTTCTTATTTTGTATCCCTTATTGATATTTTTGTACTTATACCATATTTTTAAAATTATTTTAATACGGTGTAAGGATAGGTAAGAACAAAGAAAAAATCTATTTGAATTCAATGAATATTTTTCATGAAAAGAAAATGGGTTTCATTTTAAACATTTTATATTTTTAGAAAATTTGATACTGAGTAGAAGTGTCCACTTGTAAGGTATATGATTATAATTATTATTTACAACCAAATTCCCTAAAACCCTTAAATTTAATGATAATCATAAGTATATATAGATAAATTATGCACTAAAAACATATGATCTTTTAATATTTAAGGTAAGGACCATATAGGGGACCACTATATTAGGAGGATAGTATTTCATAATATGGAGAACATTCTAGGAGAATCTATTTAATTATTTCATAGATATTTTATTTTTGTCAATGTAAATGAGAAATTATTTCTCTAGTAGTGATAACTATGTCAACTATATGGGGTTGATAGGAAGATTACATAATGACACATGTTCCTTTACTAATAGAAATATGGGTTGATAATGATGGTGTTTACCTTGTAAACATTATCGTATATTTCTATATTTTACACCTATTATATTTTAGAGAAACATTACTTTAGAGTAATATTTGGGATTAATATTCATTTTTTAGAGCCATATGGGTTATCAAAAGACCTTCCTTCATGAATGATAGCAATATAGGATTTTAAAACATATATATCTGAATATCATTGTAATGTTGTGTGAATATATCTTTCAAAAGTGAACTCACCAAATCCTAGTGAAAATGATTCTTTCCCAACATATACAATATTGATAGAAACATAAGACACCATGTAAGATAACTATTTTTCATTTAAAGAATCTTCATCACTTGAATAACATTGTCTTAAAGGAATTTTATCACACTTTAATAATATTATCTCATTTGGTGGGATGGTTAACATTCTTCTATAATTAAGTGTATAATGTCTTTATGATTTTAGTCTATTTTTTGGAATCCTTATGGGCCCTTCTATCTCTTCAGCTTCCCTACACAGGTTGTATTAGACTCTTTGAGGTAGGGAAGTAGATATTTTTTATTTTAATATATCCAATGGGATATGGTGTTACTACTGGTAGATTCCATAAAACTCATATGATAGCGTGTATATTATCTCCTAAATTCTAGACTATTCAAAAATGAAAGTATTATATATCCATATACAATAGATTTCTCAAGGATATTCTTATTCGTCCAGGATAATGAATATCATATAAGTCACATGAACATTTGGATTTTCTAATGATATATAATCATCTTTAGCCATAAATTTCAATAGATCCTTGAACATAGATAATTCAATGAACTTTTGAACCAACATATGATGCCATGCTAAGGTATTTGGGGGGGGGTATTCTAGATTTTTCACCTATATTTTTTTTAATGGAGACATGATCTGGATGTTCTAAAAGTTATAAAATCAAAATATTATAAAAAACCATTATGGAATTAATAAATTTTATATTCCAGGCTTCTAAAGTAAAATATCTTCAAACACTTTTTCAAATGGGAGACAACATATGAATTTATTTTCCTTCAGTTCATTATTCATGGTGGTGGTGCATGATCATCTCTTCCATGATTCACTAGATAACATCCCCTAATATTTTTACTATTTATGTTAACTCTAATAACCCTAATGGATACTTTAGGGGGATTATCATATTTAAAATCTCATTGAGTTGTTTATTCACAATGATCATTAGTAATTGTTAATGGGGACGTTTTATTTCTATAGATTTTTTTTGACCATTCAATTTTTTATAAAAATTAATAATTATCATATTCAATTGTTTTAATAAATTTTAATGGTCAATAATAAACATTTTTTCAACATAGGGATTAATTTTAATAGGGACTATAGATGGATATCTGAGTAACATTTTATAGATATAATTTCATGGTTTTTATATAATGAAAATGTGGAGTGTTCTTCTTTCAGAATAATGCATCATAGTTTGTATATTGATGGTTTTGGATCCCAAAAACCAAATAATTCATAAATTATATTATCTCAATTTTATTTGTATTTAATATTAATATTTATCTTTTCACAAGAAGACTATAAATCTTTATGAAATTTACATTATTAATTTACTTAATGTATTTATTTCAATGAAAGATCATAGTAGTTCTAGATTATGATTAGATGCATAAGATTTATGATTATATTATTAATATAGTCATATTATATTATCTTGTTAGATACATATGTTGCAATAATTCTGGGGTTGGAATATCAAAATATATAGATAATTATTCTCATGAATTCCTTATTTGGTAATCTCTAGATGAATAGGTAATGAGAAAAGACCTACCCTAAGGAATTCCATAAGTTTTAAATTTCAGTGGATATTTATATTTATGGATGTGTGTATTGGTCTATAAACATTACATTATCACTAATAAATATCATTAATTATTTACTTTGATGTATTGGCAGGAATAATGGTGAAATATATTCACATAAAGGTAAGCTACGTTGTGTACCTCATGAGTGATATGAAACTAATGAACAAGTCGATATATGATTTGTTCCACCTATATTTATGAAATTTAATTTTATTGGACCTTTTATTGTAATGGATGTACATGATTATATTTCATATCAATATTGATTTTATTAGTATGTAAATTTCAGGAAGGTAAATATATACATTTCAAGTATTTAGATTGATGACACATGTGGAATAAATTTTTTATTAGATATCAAGAAAAATAGATTATATTACATAATGAAAATTTGTAAGTATTTTTCATTTTGAAACTAAATATTTTCCTATGGGCGACTTAGTGTGGTGTTATATATTTTTCTTGGACATTAATGAAGTTTTTATATGGAAATTAATTGATAAACATAGAGGGTCACACACTAAGTGTACCTATAAATTTAATTAAATTCTCCAAGAATTTAATATTAGAATAATGTCTATTCATATGTTATGAGATATAATAATTATTTTAGTTATAATAATTGATCATATTATTTTAGGAGTTATTAAATATATATATATATGTATGTGATTTTAATTTTAGAAAAAGAATAATTTGTAATTTTTAGTGAATATAATTTTTATATATTTATTGAATGAATGATTTAATGATATTTGTATGTTTTAATAAATAGTCATAATTTTAGATTTATTCAATTTTATGTAGTATTGATGGTATTTTCGAATAGATATAAGGGTTTATTTGGAATTATATAATAAATATTACTTAATCAATTCAATAAATTATATTTATATTATCAATTATACATGCATGAGTTGTAAAGATCATAATAATATTAATTGGTGTGGGTTCACTGAAGATTAATAGATTTGTTAATTTAATTAATCACTTACCTATATATATACCTATTATTATAATATCTAGGTTTTTTTTATAGTAAATTATTTATAGATAGTTATCTAATAGTTTAAATAGAGAAATCAATTAATAATTTTATCCAGAACAGAGGGATCTTTTATCCTCCTCCCCTCTATATATAATCTGCGAGAACTAGAAGAAATCATTATCCTTGTAGGAATTACTATCATTATTAATGATTAATGATTAAAGAGATATTAATCATTGACACTAACACTCTATGATTCTATAATTAAGTTTTGAGGATTGTGTATAATGTGTGGATAACTACTTGAGAGTTTATAAACATGAACCATTCATTGTCATGATTGTATGATGAGAAGATGTAAACTGATTTTTCATCCAAGAAAGTATTACAAGATATGTATTTTCTATATGATGTAAATTAATTTGTAATTATATTTCATTGATCCAACGTTTTTGGATTCCTTTTTTTTCAATTTATCATAATATGAAGAGAAATCCAAAAAATGGATTAAAACCCATTTTTGTGAAATGGCATGACTACTTCCACTACACCCAAAAACATTTATGTTATATAAATTGTATCATATATTATTTTATATTTATTTTTTAATCATTAATATAATTATGAGTTTTCTTTATTTCATGATTGTTCATTCTATCATTAGAAATTAATTATATCACATTGTTCTCCATCAAATGACCAATAACATGGATAAGAATACATGAAGAACACTAAATTATGACATCTTGAGTTTCCATAGATTATGAATGGATAACATTGGATTAGATGATGTGTTTCTACATGGTATATACAGTGTGACCGAATTTTTTACACTAGGACAAGCCATACAAAGAATGGCCCATATTTTGGGATAATTCTATGTGGTATAAATATACATTGTCTGTTAGCCGACGAGATTGAATTTTATTTTAGGGGTTAGATGGTATCTTTTGATAACTCACTCTATATAATATGACGTCGTTTAGCCCCATGTATAATAAAAAATTTGGGTGGATAAATTACACATCATGTAATTTATCACATATTGAATAGACAATTACAGTTGAGAAACATATTCTCGTTAGAATAACATGGGGTTTCAGTTACATAAAAACTAATTCAATCGTGAATGTATATTATGATTACATTTAAAGTACATAGGTTTTAAATAATGATGGACATGTAATTTGGTTCATGACATGTAGTATTATATATAAACCATTTAATGCATATCTAACTACATGGATTACATGTCATGATAGCCTATGAAATTAATTAATTAATTTCATATAATGACATTAAATTTAGAATTAAATTTAAACTACAAAAAATCTTGTTGGATTGCAAATTTTGTGATATTTTATTACATAATATTCATTGAATAATTAATTTATGCATTATTTTAGAACTAAAAATCAAGTATGGTCATCATAGACAATAAGTAAATCACATGGGAATTAATGGAAATACCCACATTGTATAATAGACCATTTTGTGAGTGGAAAATGTTGAGTTGAAAATTTATTTTGATATATGAGATTTTGAATACATAAATAGAAAACATGATGTGTACAGTACCTAACAACTGATTTCATAGTACATAACAAAGACTGAATGGGAAACCATGTTCTCTATATGGGTACATGATGAGATTCCACAAACTACATGTTGTGTACATAATTCATTTTAAAATAAATTTAATTACATGATTTATTTAAAGTTATAATTTATGAGAACATTCAATAGTTTATTGATATAAATTAATATAAAATAAATAATTTATTATTAAAATACTAATTTTAATAATTTGATCATTTTATGATATAAATGAATGAATTGAGATTTTAGTTAGCTTTTTTTATCTGGGTACTTCTTTCATGAGTGGATGTTCATGAGCTTGAACAAAAATTTCATTTTATTGGGTTTTTATTTAATTTAGCATTTATTACATGGAATTATTATTTTCTAAATGTTTTATTAAATTTAATGTGATATCAGGTGAGTCATTCATCCCACCATTATTATTTATTGGCCTAAATTTCCTTTATTTCTTTTATATAACAAAATTCTATTATTTTCCCTCACTTATGTGTTAGAAAATTATGGTAAATTATATTTCTTCTGGGAGAGGATGTTGTTAAAATACCAAGTTGATGTGAAACCAAGGAAAGAGACACATTTAATCAATGTTGAATACTTATATTAAAACATGATATTGGTTGAAGGAGTCTTCCCCTTGTGTGAAGGGTTATATTATCATCTTTTCTCAAAACTAACCAATAAAATAAAGAGCATGATAATGAAACTTTAATTTATTTTATTTTTAATATGTTCATGGATATTTATTTAGGATTATATTATTCATCATAAGTTCCCATAAAATAAATAAATAAACAATCTGGTAAAATGTATTAAAATCAATATATTATTAATAAAATAATTTCTTCATGACAGGGTTAATCACTTAGGTTATATTCAAATAGTCCTAACAAGAATTTAAAAGGACATAATAAATAGTATTTATGCAAAATGATAAAAATTATTTAAATAATATCATTTCATGGCTCCCCTTATTACATGATTTAGGGTGAAACCATGGTTTTAAGTGTTAGTATGACCTATTCAAGACATTACAAATTATTAAGGTGTTATAATTAATATTTTGGGACAACATATAAAATTTATAATTAATATATGTATCCCTATTTACAAATTCTATAACATTGAGTTTGGAGTTTGGGAAATCCATGTATTGGATTTCCAGACTTGGGATTCAACTAAATGGATCAAATAAATAAGAGTTAACATATGTATAAATAGAATAATACCTAAATAAATTTGTGTAATTGACCAAAACTCATCTAGGTTAGGAGAAGGGAAATACAAATACATTCGTCTAGAATATCCATGATCTAAAGAATTTTGAATTTAATGGTGTGGGATATTGGGATGTTATAAAATAATGGGTGACTAAAAATTTAATTTATTACATCAAATTTGGTAATAAAGGTGAGTTAATAACTCATTTTTTTCTATTTTAGAAAATGATCAACAACATGATCTCAATATTATCATAATGTTAAATTTTGGATAAAGATAACCTCTTTTTTTAGTGACTTATAGGAGTGGTACAATCTCTGGAATAATGTACTACATCATGAATTGAAGGCATACATTCCAAAACCTTTTGTTCTTAAGGAACATTAAAAGGTGGAGAGTGAAGAAGATATCTTTTTCAACATCATACACTTAGATGATATAATATATTTCTAACATTTGATGACATCATCTATGAGCAGTGAGCACCATAAGCTATATGAAAACATGAATGTATATAACATGTCATATTTTCTCCTATACCTATACTAGAGTAGGAAAGATATGAATGAGATTAATTCACCATGAAAGTATTCACATGTATGCTCATAGAAGATTCACAAGTCGGGTCTCATGTAGTCAAATTGATTTGAAACAATGGGTGTTTATAATTCATTGGATTTATACTACCTGATGGGTTGTGTTATGACCTTATACATACTTACCTCCATCGTAGAATCTTAATATTTATTGTTAATTATATTTTGAATAGTAGTAAAAAGAGTATTAAGATCTTATTTCACTTATTCGCTAAGACGAAAAGTAAAAGTGGGGTGGAAAACCTAGAGCCCATATGGAGAATAATATGAATGGAATGGAAAGGGTCCTTAAGTATCACACCATGTTTAAGGGTTATATGATCTTCCCTTCAAATAAGAAGAACATATAGTGTTATAAAATGAAAAAAGATATATTTTTTAATCTTTTGTGATGAAGGTCCACTGAAAGAGGAACTACACCATGAAAAACAATAAATGGAAATCTTTCATTGTGTTTTTATCAAATGTAACTAATCAATATCTATGAATTTGAAATTAGATATAGTTTCTATTTTTCACATTTGTATACAAATATATAATCTAGGTCGATTTAGGATGTTTTTAAAAGGTGTAGTAGTTATTTGAGCTACCTATAAAGAAAAACTATTTGTCATTTCTTTAGTATATTACCTTCTTAACATACCAACACAAATGATTCTAGTCTTGTAAAAATGTTATAATGTTCTTAGTTTAACCAATAACAATATATCCATGTCAAAAATAGACACAGATATATTTTTATTCTTATATGAAAATACATGTCAGATTTTTATAATGATATAATTTGTTATTTTATATAGCACATCAATAATAGTCTTTACATTATAGATTAAAAAACATTTTGGAAATCAATAATGAATCATGATAAACTTGATAATAATAATACCCAACTATGTAATTAGTAAATTTTTCATTTAAATGAGAATAGAATGAAATATTTCTACCAATATTGATATGTATATTCATTATAACTAAAAAAACTTGATTGATACCTACCATTTTTATAAGGGATAATGGTTAAATTTCTATTTATCAGAAAGGCTTATAGGGCCACTGAGATTTTAGAATGGGTGAACACTAATATGTGTTAAACATTTCAGTTGAAACTATCCATGGATAATTTAATCCCTTAATTTATAGATAAATTCGGTATATATATTTTGACTACCTAAAGTGGTATATTTCCTAATCGTTAAAAATTTTATTTAGTTTTGAAATTATTTATTGAATTATCTAGATATGAATACAATAATGATTCAATATGCATGCGGTATCGAATATATTTTCCAAGAGACAATTGAATATTTATTGAAGATTGAGATTACATATCAACACATTATTGTATATAAACAATAACAGAATAGTGTTATTGATTGGAAGAAGCACACTTGTCCTGACATGATGGCATCAAGGATGATTCATGTAGATAATCCATTTCATTTTTGGGATATTCAATATATATAATGTAATAATATCTAAAATAGGTTCCAACTATAGAGTAAATGTTTTTCCACATAAGTTATTTATATAAAGAAATAATTATTTTAAAATTTACAAAGGCTACGTCTGAAAAAACAATCTCTATTAAGGTATAAAGCATATCAATAAATTATATATGATGAAGAATAGTACATATTCTCTATATAACCAATCTGATAAGAATGTAATATTGGTATTACCGGGCATATTACATAATAGCGAGTTCACCTAGAAAATATATCATGGAAGTAATATTGACTTTAATAAAGTAATATATTATGATAGATGTGAGTTGGAATAAGACCAAATTTCATAATTCCTATGGAAGAGAATTTTAAAGAGAAAAAAGTACATTCTAGGGTCACTAGATAGGTTTAAATATTCATTATATATGTTTATATAGTCACTAAATATTAGGACTCATTATGAGTTAATATTAATGAACCTGTCTCGTATAAGGAGGTAGTATGTATCATATAAGATAGAATATGGAGATATTCCATGAATTCTTTAAGTTACATAATTCAAAACATTGTTTTATTTTTTATTTATCCACCTGTATACATAATTATTACAAGTTGAAAATGGGTAATCAAGAATAAATTAGACATAGAAAGAAACATTACTACCTATAAAGAAAAACGTGTGGCTAAGGGGTTCAAAAATTGTCAAGGAATAGACTATTAAGAAACCATTTTAGTAGATTTTGAGATAAAATGCATCCAAATTATAATTTAATTAGTATCCTTATTTTGTTTTTATTTTAAAAATATTGATGTTAAAATAATTTTCATTAATGGAAAACCGATAAATAATTTCTATATTACACAACTAGAGGGGTTTTTCAATACCAAATTTTCTAACAATTAATTAAATTAAAATAGATTCATTTATGTATTTTTTTAAAAATTAATTGATAAAACATTCAATTCTATGAATTTGAAAGGGAGTATGGTTTCATAATGAATAAATGTGATCCTTACGTCTAAATGATATCTAGTGGGGGTGTGGGTATTTTCATAATAGTTTATGTTAGTGAAATATTACCTCTTGTAAATGAGATACCTATATTATGGTTAATAAAGATGAGGTTGAACACCGGTTTCTCTATAAACTACATATGTGAGCCCTATATTCTGAGGATCAAAAACATTCATGATAGATCAAAGAGTCTGTATAGAATAATTCAGAGTGAAACTTTTTAAAAGATAGTAATGATATTCTATATGGAACACAAGAAAATGGAATTTTTAGTTTTTCATAAGGTATACATCTCTCCAAGAAAATGTTTCCTTTGAAACAAGAGGAGAGACAAAGGATGAAATGGTTCCTTAAGCATAATATATAGGATTAACCCTTTATACTATTCAATGTAGGAGGGTTGATGATCATATTCCTTGAGCTTGGATTGAATATATTAAGATAGACAAGGATATTTCCAACGGATATCATTACAATGTATCCTTTTAATTTTGAGGCATGTTAATGAAATATTAATTTTTTATCGAGGAGATGGGGATCTAATCACCGAGGGATATAATGATGTCTAAAAATAAATAATTATATTCTAAAATAATTGATATGATATATTTTCACTCTAAAATTCTGATATATGAAATAGAAGAGATCAATAAACCATTAGTTATAGCTTACATAGTAGAGTCTTAGTATATAGAGGCATCTAATGTTGATGAAGAATAATTTTGAATATAAAACTTCATCCAATGACATAACATAGTTTCTAGTTGTAACAGACCTATCATATTATACATTGATAATATTATATTATTGTAACTCATAAACAAAACTTATTCATATAAATATAAATTGTATATACCTTATAAAATAATTACCTTTATGGATTTATCTTAAAGGGGTTGAGGTCATTGTTGGAGAAGATTCCATGAGGAGAACATGGAATACATAGTGACTAAAACATTATCTAAGTAGAATGATGATTATCATGTGAGATATATAAGACTCATAGTCAATAGTAGTTGGATCTAGTGCATGTGGGAGTTTATTAGAGTTAGATCCATAAAACAAACTACATTTTCCTTTTGATTTCCTATATATTCATCATATTTAATATTAATATATATCTCATTAAATGATTACTTTTCTTATGCATAACATTTTATGTGATATTGTTCTTAGAGTATCTGTCACATCAGTAGGTCCTAAAATTTCTATACTATATTGATATCCTTGATCTTCTATTATATTATTCTTAGACACATGTATTATGGATAGATAACATTATCTAATAAGTTATAAATGATATATCCCATCAGGGGTAGGATAACCATATGGTAGTTATACTTCTCCTAGTGATGTTCACCCTTAATAATAATTAATATTCAATATTATGATAAAAGATGCACCTATAGAATTTCTTCATTATTTATGTCTCATTGAATATGATAAAATTCATATATGTGAATCAATAAATTGAAAAAAAAATATTATTAATTCATATCATGAGTCATGTACTATTAAATATTTACAAAGACCATGACAACATATGCTCATAGTGAAGTTAAATACTTTAGGTGTATCAAGAGTGATATGGAATTAATGAAGAAGTCAGTATTTTATTTCCCCTATTTATGTTAATTAATTTATATATCTTCAATGATTTTATTTGAACAGGATGACTTGATTAATGTTCATGGTTATGACAGTTTTTTCGAAACATTAATTTTACAATATTAAATTGTAAAATATCAAGAATAATGGTTATTAACACATGTGATGTAACCAATTTGATGATATATCGAAAAAAAGGATTGTATTTCATGGTGAACATTCACAGTAGGTTGTTGTCATTATTCTATTAACATATTTCATTATTTGTTCCTTGATATTTCTCAAGATACTAATCTTATATTTTATGTGAGTAAACCTAATTCCATTGAGAAAAAGGCATAGAGGGTCATAGAGAATAAATATATAGAACCATAGTGAAATTTTATATAAAATAAATATTAAAATAGATATAATTATGATGTTCCAAGGAGACATATTAATTTTATTTATGTTGATCGCTCATATTCAATCCAGATTTATTTGAAAGTATATATATAATTGAGATAAATAATAATTAAATATTTATTCATAATTTTTAGTAAATAGAATATTTTTTTATTTAATTAATAATATATTGGTATATATTATATAAATGAATATTAATTTTTTATGTCTCATAAATTATTGAAAGAATTTTTGGGATTTGAAAACTGAGTTAATGGTTCAGGGGTAATGATATAATAAATAATACTTAAATAAATACTAATTTATCTATCTATGATATTGTATGTATGTTATCCATTATATATTTAGAGATAATTTAAATAATATTAATAAAAATATAATTTATATTATTTTGGAAAATGATTAACCAATTGGCTACGGGGACTTGTGAAACTTCCAATTATGAAACATAACTCCAAATATACATGACTATATCATTTCAAGAATGTAGTTGGGAAAAATATATACAAAAAATACAATATAAACCTAAATAAAAAATCCTCTCAAGAAATATATCAAGAATATAGATGGATCCAATCATCCTCCTCCCACAAAAGTCTCTATGGGAACCTAAATAATTCTTCATCTGTGAAGTAATTCTTATTAAGAATGATAATGAATGATGTTGGTGGTGATAATCATTCATGATAGCACCCATTGATTCTATAATGACATTCATGTTGTTGTGGAACTCATTTCGATTACCATTAGAGGCATTCTACCCCAAAATTCATTGATACAACAACATTACTTTAAGAAACGTTCACCTTATTTATCAATAAATAAAAAGTTACATGTAATAATATTTTTTTTCTAAAAATTTATAATAAATTTTATGTGGAATTTATTATATTCATTAGGTTCTAGTTTTTTATTCATTATGTTATGTGAAGAAATATGAAGATAGTGATGAAACTGACTAGTGAGAATGAGATGAACCACATCTTTTGTAGTCCAAAACCTACCGATACCTCTTATTGTTTTGGTGTTCCCCTCATTGGGATATAACAACCATATAAATGGGTGAGATTTTTATCTAAATCCATTATTCCATCAAAAGTTTAGAATTAATAGTACCTAAATTCTACATTATGAGGATTCAAACCAACCCACATTGAAAAAAGCATCCAATCTAGTTTTACCAATTCACAATAGCCATCCACTATAATTAATGGAGTTAAAAGTGAATTTAGTAATTACAAGGAAACAACCACATGAGTTAGAATTGAGTGAACTTAATGAATTATTAATTTAGACCTCTAAAGTGGTGGGAACTATTGATAATCAATTTTTTTTTCTAGTAACATGGTTTGAATAATATGATTTCAATTTTATAGGGTGGGTCAATTCTACATTTGTGGTTTGGGAAGCATTCCCATATTAGAGAGGTTCATTTAGAGGGGGTTTAGCTTTGGATTTTAAATCATACCCAATTGGAATTATTACCCCAACAAATTCAGTATTTATTTTATAAATCTTCCCTATTGTATCATAGAGTTGTGAAATCTAATCTTATACTTATATGGGATCATAATATTGGATTTGTGGATGGATCATTGATCTGAACACCACTTCTCTGATTTAATGGGCATTGGACCACTAACTATTATATATTGAAATATTACATGGGGGTTCAAACTAATGGGGTTTTCTATTATTACATGTAAACATTCCTTCCTCATATTCCTGTATGTGTGTGAATTTATCCAAATATCCATACCCGTTGATATAATCATTGATTTTATATTGTTCCAATATATCTATTGGGTCAAAATTGATGACATTTACTTATAAGATTTTTTTTGTTAAAAAATATATTTCATGGGATTTGGTACATTAATTATATTGATATATAGATTTTAAATAGTTGATATTAGTAATGACTATGAGGGTAATTGTTCACCCACTCATGTAGGATTGGAAGGTCCATGAGATGTTAAATATGAAGCTAAAACCATCCTTTATTAATACACATATTTTTTTATATTTTTAGATTTAGGGAGGTACCACCATAAAGAGCTAAATGTGGGTCAATTACCTTCCATATTGGTGGTGGATCTATTGAATATATGACCAATTATTTATTAGATAATGTCTCGCACTCATGACTAATGGTTATATAGTTCTTCCCCTAGGACACTACAATGGCCACTATTTAGATATGTATATGTGACCCAGGATTGTAAGATATATATTAAACATGAACCCACTTTTGATTTATTGTGGTTGGAATCCCCCAATAGGCTCTCTATCTCGAATCCCTAGTCCATATTCATGGGGTAGACACAAATACTTTTACAATATTATATATAATTGGGGTAAAAAATCAATGATATTAACCATGATGAATATGAAATCGTTAAGGAATATATTATGTCCTATTCTTGAGAGAGTGAGTTCCCCTCTCCATCTACTTAAGGGATGAAAGTTAAATATCTTTTTCCTTGGTGGAATTCCCTAGAAATTGTTTAGTATGGAAATTGGTGCAACATGCTTCTATATAGCCCATATTTTTAGGATGACTCTTAGGGAATTATACTATCGGTTCATCCACATTCCACTAAAAACTTATATGATTGATCCTTTTAGATTATACTCCTATAAAATATTGTTCCCAAAATTCTATGAGAGGTCCGAGGTTGGTGAGTATGGAAAATGAATTCAATCATACATTTTATTAACTAATAATCCACAAACACAACCCATAAATGTGGAGGTCTAGTTTCTTTTTAATATTACATAGATAAATAATACAACATTAAATAAAATAAACAAATATTTATTTCAAATCTGTGAATTTATTCAATATACCAATTATCATTTAATTACACATGGGATTTCAAGGGGAATAGATAATGAAAATGGGTTAGCTATAAATCCCAATAATAGAATAATAAGAGTAACCATTACACATATGAGACAAAAGGTATATAATAATAATGATAAAAAATTGAATATTAACATTATGAAGGCATCATATAAATGTGCAATAGTCAATGCACCAGGGTGTTATATGTGGTATCTGATGAGATAACCAAATTTCAAATTGAATTGGGGTTTTATATGTGGTAACCCTCAAAGTGCCTATGTCTATGTGAACTATATAGTCCCTTAATATTAATAAATAATTTCATAAATAACCCATGGATAATGAGAATGAGTTTCATATAATCACATAGATATTGAGAACAAAAAATGTTTAGCCTTTAAAATTTTATACCCAAGAGAATGGAATGTGGGTTTCATAAATTGAAATACCAAATCAATGATGTCAAATTATATTTATAATAATACCATATGAATCAAATAGAATTTTTTATTCCAATAAAGAAGGAATTGTGTGATACTAAAGATTGATTTTCAAAACACAACGAGTTTACAATATAGTTTGTAGTATGGTGTTATTAAGAGAGAATTGAAGTATATTAGTGATATAAAATCTTTTGGAAATTAATGTAATTATTAAAAGTGTATGGTAATATAATCACTTTAATGTTATAAAATATAATTCAAATAGTTTAAAAGAATGAAAAAAGAATATGGAGATAATCTCATTACCCAAATATCGTGTCTTTTGATTAAACAACTGATTTTTTGAGATCATGGGGGAATTGAAAATGTTATTAATAATAAACTAAGAGAAGGTTAAAAATTAAAATGAACATTTTAGAATATAAAATTTGGTGTAGAGGTTGTTAATTATATCAAAATTAGAATAATGGTTTATTAATTTCCAAATATAGGCTTTTGAAATCATGGTTGATGTAAACTTTGAACCATTGTTTTAGCATTGGATTAGTTAATTATTATGGATATATACAATATGATTATAGAAATTTATTATTGTGGGAATAATAATCTATTTTTTCATATTAAATTGTTCTTGTGAATGGAATTTTTCAACAAATTAATGTCTTTAAAATGCTTAACATTGATTTTAGACTTCAATAAGTAATTTATCTATTTTAAAAATACATTAAGTCATTAAAATACATCTTAATAATATTATAGCTTCTTTTTATAAATTTATTCTATTATATTAATTTTAAATTATTATGAGAAATTTATGATTTCATTATATATTTAAAGGGCACAAAATTATTTTTTTCTATTCAATAAAAAATAATGTATATCAAAAATTCTCAAAACATCTCCTGAACCAAATTGCAATGGGATGATTTCAATTTTTATTTTTATTGTATAAAAATAAATATTTTTTTTTGATAATTTAAAATCATAAATAAAATTCAAATATTTTATATAAAATACTATTTGAAATAAAGAAAATTATTTAATCACCTAAAATAATTTATCATTATTTTGTAACATACGTGTTGATTAAAAAAATTTATTTATATAACATACTGTAATTTAATTTCAAAAATATATTTAAATAATCTATTATGTATTATTAGTAGGAAAACTATCATATTTTAACAGTCATGTAATAGTCGAATCCCAATGGTCAAATTTCACTTTACCCACTATATATACTCCACCATTCTCATACATCATCATTTACTACTTCAGATGAAAAGATTCTTCATTTCCCTTGATAATTTTATTATATTCTTATCTCTTAAATTTATTTTCATAGTATTTATGGTTGGGGTGATCTTCATAGGTTAATTCAATCTGATATTTTTTTCCTTAGTTTTTAGATTATTTTTTAGTGTTTCTCTCCCTGTATTTATCTTTCTTATTGTATTAAATATTATTTCTTTTTGAGTAATGTTACTATGAAATATATTATTATTTTTAGGTTCATATTTTCTAAATTATAATCAAATATTAATTGTGGAATGTAGTTTTTTACTGAAAATTAATTGAAATCAATTAGTTTACCTAAAATGTCTAATAATATCTTTTATTATTTAGAAAATAATATGTCTAAAGAAATTACATTTTTTGTGATAAAAATTTTATTTTGAAGAATAATATGATTAATAATATGTTATGTTTGATATTTATAATTGGTTAACACCAATTTAGTTAGAAAATGATATAAAATAAAAATAATATTACTAATTAATTTAAAATTTCATTTTCTATTAAAATCATTTTTCATTATAATTTATTATTTTATTAAAAAACTAATATTAAAAATTTGGTAATTTTGAAATAATAAAAATAACTTTATTTTATTAGTCATCATATAAAAATGTTCTTAAGAATTTTTTTATCATTTTTTATAAAAGGTGGATTTTAGTCGAAAAATGCAGGATTTGGATAAATTATAATTTCCATAATTTTATGAGTAAGTAAACAAATTCTAGAATATTTAAAAAAATATTATGTAAAAAAATATTAATTCTAGGAAAAAATTAATCGTTTTAAAATATTATTTTTCCATTTAAATTTTATGGAACATAATTTTATGTAAAATTAAAATGATACATCAATATAAAATTTGTTTTTTATCGTTTCCTTTAATTAAATATTTTCTATGGGGAATTCAGTTTAGGCCTGGTATGAGATCCTAATAAAATTTATTTTCGTATAATAAATAAATATATATAATTGAATTCATTATCCAATATATTTTTATATTATATACAATTTTAATGATTAAAAATGATATTTATCGAAAACCTACTTTAAGGTGATTAAGTATATTTATATGAAAAATAATTATTCACACCATTAGAAATTTTATTTGATAAAATTATTTTAAAATTATAATTTTGAATTATTATATTAGTTATAAAGGTTAATCTTACAATTTTTCATTATAACTAATTATTACGGTTTGAAATTAATTACCAAATGTAAAAATAAACTAGGTAAATAGTGGTCAACCTGGTATATAAGTCATAAAACATTTAATAAATGTTATTATATTATAATTTTTGAGGTTTTTATGAAAAACAATATCCTAATCCTATAATTATGTCCATTTCCATCCATTTATCCTAGAATAGTGATATGGAATTATTTAAAATTTAAGGGTTTGCCCAAAAAATACATTTCCCGTCATATATAAAAATGTAACGTCTTCACCACCTCAAGATAGTCTCTACCTTTAAGTTTATTCTAGGTAATCTACCATTATAATCTCTATAGAACCCTCTACCACTAAAATAATACCGTGATTTGTCATAGTTATCCTAACACTTGTAAATTCAATGATACTATCATGAAAAATTCAATTCCCCAACCTTACTATTATTAACTACAAAATTTTATTTTTATCTATCATCATTAAAAAAATTTATACCAAAAATAATATATTTATATTAGTTTAATATATATAATCTATTATTACTATTTTAAAGTTAAATTCAGTTTTTTTACATACCAAATCCATTAATTAAAACAAAATTATTATTCATGTGTTCTATAGACTACCGTCTCCATGCTGTAGCCCATTCCATTTTCCTTCACCTTTTAAAAATTATGGATCAATAGATGGTATTCATGGATAAAAAATTATTTTTTATAGAACTATATGTTTTATGAATAATTGGAGATTCTATTAATGATATGATTGTCCAATAACCATTGATAGTTTAATTGTCTAAAATAAGTGTACTAAAAAGATTTTTGTTTATTCAAATTATGTATCATTTTAATACCCATAATTTATTCTTATAATTAATTAAAAAAATGATAAATAATTGTAATAAACAGTAAAATTTTTCATTAATATTATTTTATAATGATATTGTAAAACACCACCTTATAATCATTCATTAAATCAGGGTATGTTCATGTTTGGGTCAGTTTAACAACAAAATAGAAAAATACTACGAATTGATATCATGAATGAATATGGGAACATATAGACTAATATAATATGTTATAAATTTGTAAATATTTTATTTGAGGTTGAGATTTTTTTTCTCAATATTTAATTCATTAATTATTAAAAAAAACTCTGATCATCAAGAATTTTTAAAAATTGTCTCTTCACGATTTCATCCTCAATGATAATTTTTAAAAAACACATTAATGGGATTTGAAAATTGTAATTAAATATAATTAATCAATGAAAATTTAATATTTATTAATGATAAACGTTTAATGAATAATGTACATAATCACTTCTATTATTAAATTATTATAAGTTATCCATACAATAAACACCTTATATGAAAAAATTTTAATAATTAATATAGTCAATGAATAAATTTGAAGAGTATGATAAAAATGAATATAATTAATGTTTATATTTAATTAATCAATAAATATATGTTTGTTATACATGTGGTTAAAGTATGTTTATGGATGTCAGGACAAGAGGTAAATATTTTCATCTCAATATCTCTTCATTGAGACATGTATTTTAATTTTTAACCCAATTTCATTTATGTGGTGTATACACAAACAAGTTTAGATTTCATTTCATGAAATATATTCTAATAATGGTATTTTATCTTAAATTACAATTCTTCTATTCCTAGGGTTTTTATTAAAGTGTTACAGATGTCACAAGGGTGTCCTTCATCAAAATTTGGATTCTTTGAAACATAATATATTTTTTGCACCATGTTTTCATTAAATTATGTATTCACTGACCATAAATATATTTATGAAATTATAATTTTATATCATGGTATTTACACTTAAAATAATGATTTCACGTGTCTATTGATTCAATTGTTTCCCTTATAGTAAGGATTATGGGATGCTTAAATACTCTTATTGGACTTAAATTTTTTTATCCTTAATGTGTGGGTTCAACCACGATAATATTTGTTGAAAATTTATAATACCATTTTGGAAAATTATTTAATTATATGAATTAATGTTTTTCAAACTTTTTATAATTTATGTTTTGAACAATATATTTTTAAAAATATATAAAATGGTTTCTCCAATCACATTCAAATGTTTTTTCTTCCTCTAAAAATTTCACCATGGGAAACTTAATGTATCTTCAAGGTCCTATTATTAAATATTATTTTCAAAAAAATAATGGATTAAAAATATTTGTCACTATACCATATGAAAAATACTTTTGAAGTGACCCCTAACTTCTTATTTTATGTAAATGTTTAAAAAATTTGAAAATAAATTTTAAGTTTTAACTTTAATATCCAATTCCATTTTCAAAAGGGTTTTACTATTAGGATATATTTTTCATGATATATCATATAATATCTATATTTAATAATATTATTGTAATATAATCATGATAGAAAAAAATGAAACTCATCATCCTTTCTTAGGTGGTATCATTAAAAAAAATCTTGATCATGTTTTTCATCTAAGTTAATATAATTTTAGGATTTAGTTATTATAATGGGAATATTTTGTTTTTAAACAATCAAACTTCTTAATATAAATGGATTATGATCATTTTTTTCAAATTTTAATATTTTTATACTCTCATTCTTATTATTTCTGACCATCGCATTTTAAACAATTCTGATTGGATGACGTTCACCTAGGAATAATGTTATAATAATGTGAAGGGAAAAATATTGACATTATGTATGTTGTTATTCAATTTAGAAGATTACTAGAATGTTGAATTGTAGTGATTAAATATGCACCTCCTTAATCTGGATGGGTTAAGTTCATGTTATCACTATTATAGAAATGGAGAAATGTATTGACATTCTCAATGATTATTGACTTCCGACATAGGTTGATCATAAATTGATATTTTTTTATTTTTTATAATTATGATTGATAAGTTTTATTTAGTAAAGGTTTACTTTTGGAATGTTATAAAATTTTTCATTGACAGTTATAGTGAAGGAGTTGGACATAATATGGTTACAGGTGGGGAATAATATTATATAGCCCCATGATACATCGATGAATTTCATTAAGAAAAAATGTTTTGATTTGGATTTTTACACTTCCCATAATTGGTTATTATCTTGGTTTAAGGCCGTGAACCCATAATGTTTTTACTATAATATCTGGTATGAGTATATATTATATACACAATTCATTGACAACTAGTTTCTAATTTATTGAATTATGCATTTTGACAGTATGATAACAAATTTATTGATATCCATGTTTTCATTTATTATTATGGATCTATCATACTATTATTTTAAATTTAATTTTGGATTCAAATTGTTTACCTATACCTACAATATTTTCATTTCAATTTTTGTTACCAATTTTATTTAGTTATGTGTTTCCCTTATTTAGCATTTGAGATAACCCCTTCATTTGTTTATATTCCCCATATTATATAAAAAATTAGTAAACGTGAAATTTTTAAAAGGATAACAAATGTGAAATAACATTTAGGATAAAAAAATTTCATGAATTTTGTCATTTCATATATAATGGGATAATTTCTCATTTGATACAAATATTATTGGATTTTTCATTTTATTTTTTTCTCTAATTCTTTAGTATTCTAGACATGAAAAGATCATTTAGATGTAAGAGATGAATAATCATTTTTATTTTATAATTAAGGGTCCTTATATTCATGAAATTTTATATGGTATCCAAGAAATTAATTAAAGGATGTATCTATGAGAAGTAGATCGGGGATCATGGGTTTACAGAATCTTAATTGGTATCAAAGGAATGGTTTAGATTGATTTGGATATTTGGACGTTTATTGAGGATAATTTGAGGTTTGATAATTTAGGGTACATCAAAAGGTCATAGGTATATATAACTACCAGATACTTGACTTATTTTAAATTTATATTTCATTAAATTTCAATCTTTACTTTCTTATTGTGGTTTTCCATGAATTTTGGTGGAAATGGTGGGTTTTTAAAATTTGGGGCAAACCGTGAGATAATTTCTAGATCTAAATTTTTTTTTTCTTTTATAACTTCTTCACTTTTAAACATTTTACACCCATTCTACTTAAAAATTTCAATCCCCTGGTATATTAAAACCACCATATCAATTTTGACCCCAAATACATTCATAACAATGATAGATTTGGGTTTTTATTCAGGTGTTGGGCCTCCCAATTGCAGATTTCCTGCTTTAATTATTTTTTTAATTCTTTAATATATCATTCAATTTTTGTGTCTTTGGTAATTCTAACTCCAATATGAGACAACTTAACCATGTTACACCCCCATACTCTCCTACCTTTATTTGGAGCACATTTTCATCGCATATTTGGGAGAAAATTCTATGGATTTAACAAATTGAATAGAAATGAAGAGGTAAATTTATTCTTTCATAACCCCATATTTATTTAATATTTTTCTACCATTCTAGTTCCTACATGAACTCCTCAGACTAATTCAAAACTAAATTTCATTTATGGTTGTTTTGAAATTCATCTACTTATGTATTTGGGTCGGTTTCTTCAAAAAAAATCGGGTAAGTGTTTCTCTCTTCATTTCCTTCAATCCCTTTAGGGTTTCCTCCCCATTCCACAAGATTATAGAGTTTCTAGATGTTAGGATTCATACCTTGGGAATGATTAGGGGTCTTTTTTGTGAATTATTATGGTTTAGGGTTTTTTTCACTTCCTTGTGGTGCGGTAGAGGTGTGGTTGAGGTTTCACACCACGATTCCAGGGGTTTGACTCAAAAGGTAGGTGATTCCATGGGTAACCATTTTTTGATGGTTTATTTTCCTTTAATTACTTACATTTCATTTTACTCATGCTTTATGTGGTGTGAAATTTTTTTTGATGGATTTGGTTAAACGTTTAATTTTATTATTTCATTTTAGCTTTAAAATTGGTGTATTTCTTGTGTAACACCTAGGGTAGTATTTGGGTGTATTTTATAAAATATGAGAGTTCTTTAATAAATTTTTTTGAGGTTAAAAGTATATTTCGTTAGGGTCTTGGTGTGCCTTTGGATTTAAAGGTCAGTATTTGAATGTGTTTAAGGTGTAAACCCATGTTGTACTTCACAAAGGCAATTTATAAACATGTGGGTTTTAATGTGTATCTTTTGTGGTATTGTTTGAGGTATTTTTATAACAATTTAGGGTGGATTGATAAATGTTTTTAGGGCTGAAAATACAATTTTTTGTTGGTATGGGTATGATTCGAGTCTAGAATGAGGGTTTTGTAAATGGGTTTTATGTAAAAACCATGGTTATACCTCTTGGGTTGGTTTTATGAAAATTCTAAGTGATTTAGTGAGTTACAAAAAGTTTGAAAAGGATGATTGTGTTCTATTTTGGTGGAATTATTTTCATAGAATGTTTTTTTGAATGATAAGGTGATCATTTGTGATTTCAAAGGTTTTGGTAATGTTTTTTAATTTTTCAAGGTGATTTATGAAATTGTGATGTGGGTGCAAAACATGTTTTTGGGCTGTTTTGTGTGAGTGTGATTTGAAAAATGGATTTAGTTATGAAAATGGTATTATTTAACAAATGAGTGGGTTTCTATGTGATTTTTAGCATCTTGGGAAATATTTTATACAATTATTAAATTATTTTTTGAATTGTGAAAGATATACAAAATGTGTTATGGAATTTTTTGGTGTGGGTATAATTTCAAAATGCATTTGAATGAAAAGTTGATTTTATGACTTATGTAATGAAAATGTGGGATTGTTGGTGAATTTATGATGTAAAATCTGTTTTTTCATGTGAAAATTATATTGTATGGCTTGTGGAACTTGTTTGAGCGCAAGAGGGAAACCTGGGTATCAAGGTGGGTCTATGAGTTCTAGTATGCAAGTGATCCCGTAGGGTTCGACCTTAGTTTCACGTAGAAATATTTATGGTTACTAAAATAACTAAACTATGATGATGATGATGATTGGAAACCACTAGGTTATTTTTATGTCCCCTACTAGTGGCTTGTTCATGAGAATGGATATTTGTGATGGTTACTCTCACCGATATACAAGGAACCTGTGACCCACTATAAGCAAGTGCCTAGGGGTTATTTTCTATTTCTTGTTATCATTAGTTTATTTTTTATTTCCTTCGGTATATGGTTGTTTTTGGCTAGAAAATTCTGTAGGTTGGGAGTTTATTTTAAATGTGTTTATTCTTTAAATTATCCCACATGAAAACCATTTTTATATAAAGTAGAAACTTTTAGAAATTGTAACTAGAATTTATTATTTTGAAAACATGCATGATTTTCATCTCTAAATTTTTATCACATTGAATATCTTAGGGGTGGTATCCTTCTGGGATTTGGATCACACCGTACTTATACCGTTGGGTGTAAGTAGACGTGGTTTTTTTTGTTGCATGATTTGGTACAATTTTTAGTGCTCGTGGTTCGGGTTTCTATTAGGTCATTCGTGGAGTTTTCTTTTGGAGATGGCTTGAAGGCAGTGCCTCATGCCATGATGATGGTTGATGGGATATAATTTTGGGTTTTACATGTGTTTTATAGTCTTTGATAGTTGATTTAAATAATGTAATTCAGTTTTTAATTCTTTTAAAGGATGGTTTTTTTAATATTCCAGATTTGTTTTATTGGGTTTGTTTGTAATATTAAGTATATATAATCGGGTAAATCATTCCCAATTTTCTGTTTATGATACATGGACACTTGTGCCAGCCCATGTGGATTGGTAACACCCTTAGGGAATTTCCATGAGCCATTTCGAGTTCCGGTTTTGATAGAAACCAGATGTGGTTTGTGACAATATGATATTAGAGGATGTTCAGGTTAACACTTTGGGTCATGTTATTTGGGGAACATTCAATATTGTCTGGAGTTATGATTTTTGGGACACAGAATTATGGTTATGGGTAGTGTTCCTGATCATGAAACAACATGATGTGATTCATGTCGCCAAGGTATGTCTGGACATATCTGAGTCCTTTTGTTTTGTTGGGATTGATGATGATTATGGTAAATGAAAAGTGAGTTGTTTTAATGGTCTCAGTGAGCTCACAGGGCCTGGAAAGCCACGTGGAGCCTAGAATATTTCCTTATAACACTCTCTGTGATAGTGAATTTATTGGCATATGGCCTCCAACCATATTTTCATGTCACACACTGAAACTATTTTCCCCTCGCATCATCCTGTTTCATATAGTTTTGAAATCATGGATGTTTGGTTTTAAAGAAAAAGTGACATTGTTTTAAGAAACATAATGTTTTTGAGAAATGGTTTTATAATAAATATAGAATGGTTTGATTTATGAAATGGTGGAACTGAATTTTTAGAATTGTTTTGAAATGGAAAATGGTGTGCTTACACCACTTTTGAAAGTAGAAACTATATTAATGTTAGTTTTGAAAAAGTGCTTCAAATATAGTTTTCTAATCAATTGATGGGTGTTTTAATGGGATGAGATGTTTTGAATTTGATTTGAATAAAATGAAAGTGTGTTTTTATCTAAATGGTTCTTACCTTCTGAAAAAAATTATGTTTTAATTTGGGTTTGATTTTATGGTAAGCGGTCTTGAGAAAAATTTAGTATTTGTTGACTTTTGTGGAGTGTAATTGATATTGGTTTTAACCACTGGTATCTCTGTGAGCAACAACATGAATGGAGTTATATGGGATGATTTATGGTTAATGTAAATACAAGGTGAGATCCAGGATGGATATGAGGCATGTGCCCGGTATGGCACGAAAACATGCATGCATTAGGCCCATGGGGTACCATTGGTGGATACACTAATATTTGAACCATTTAATTTCAAAGATACGTTTTTAATTGAAAAAATATCTCATTATGACTGGTTTGGGATGGTTTTTATTAAGTTTTTTTGAAAATTTTGATGGTTTGGAACATTTTGAGTCCAATAACCCCTCATGTTTGAATGGTGTTTTGGGTTTCTGTTTGGTCGGTAAGCTGGCTTGAAGGGAGTGATATTGGTATCTTCAGAGAAAAGATTAGGAAGACTTTATGGTGGTTCCCCTAATTTGTTTGGTTCTGGTTTGTGGAATTCTTTTTACCAATGTACCATCTTGGTTTGGTTCTTGGGTTATATCATTGGATATGGTACGCCCCCATTATGGTTTAGTGCACAACTAAAGTGATCCCCAGATTTTTTTTTCTTTTGGGAAATCATCAAGTTGATCAATGTAAGGAATATTTTCTCGAGATTCGTAGAATAATTCTACACCCTTTCCTTTCTTGGATTTGTTGATCCTCTTGAAGCAGGTGAGTGCTTGTGGAAGGTTGAAATAAACCTTTGAATTTTATGTTACCAGATTCATCGTAGGTTGAAGTGGTAAAGGTTTGTTAGTGTGGATGAGTATATGGATGGTGTTTAAGAGGGCCTCTAGGTCCTTCGTAGTCTCTTCAATGTAGAGATTTTTGTTAAACCACCAGTGTAGGAAATCTGGTCATGAGTAGATATTATATCCACTTTCTGAAATCATGTGATGTTTTGGACATGGTATAAGATACATTTCCTTTAATTATTTCTATCAGTCGCAATGGCCATTTTTTGTGACACCTTGCGATTTCATGTGCTCATTTGACTCTAAAGATGATGTTCCTCAATATTTTTTGGGTCTTTGTTTTGTCATATGTGTGTCTCATTTTAGGAAAACTCTACATCTTTTGTCTAATGGAAGGTGTTTCTCTATATCCTTTCCACTTTCTATTTTTCATCCGAAGAAAAAAGGGGTGATATGTGTGCATATTTTAAGCCCTTTTTTCAGAGAAATTTAGGGTGACTACAGGAATATTTTTGACGTGTTATGTTTTGGTAAACTTTCCAGGGATTGTGGTGTTGTTTTTAGGGGCATTGAAAGATGTGGTACAATACAGGGGGTTTATATACCCTAACAGCAAGGCCGAAAATGCTTCAATCTTTTGGGCTCTAGCCATAGGCCTCGAAATGAAGCTAGCAAGTAGTCAAGGGAAATACCATGGTTATTTGAACCCTTGTACAATGTCCTATCCTCAGTATGAAAGATTGGAATATTTTAATCATCTGGTGTTTCCATCATGTTCCAGTTGTTCCCATTCATTGGTAGAGATGGGAGGACCTTGTTTCAATGTTATATCCTGAGTCCATTCTTTTCCCCTCGGGTTCCTTTGTGTTTTTGGAGGAATGTTTAAAATTTTTTCTATAAAGGTTGAGAACATAATTTTTGAATTATTAGTAGTGACCATGTTCCAAGAAGCCATGAAAACTGAATACTCTACATGATTAGCACACAGTCTCACAAACTGTGTGGAATACCTCTATGGTCATCCCATCTGTTTAAATTTTGGGGTCTTTCTGTACTGGCACATACTGGTCGGTTAAGATGGTTGTTCCATATTAGGGGAAGACCCAGTATGATTTTTATGTATGTTTATTTCAAAAAATAAATGGATATTCTACCCCTTATGCTAGGGAGTTCATTCGGGCCTCCCACTGTTAGTGTCATGATTCTATCTTGGGAAAATTTAAGTTCTCTTATTCTGGGTAGACCATTTGTGTCTCCACGTATCAGCAACTCGGTTATGTCCTTGGTCTTATCATGGATATATTTAGTCTTGTTCAAGGCTATATAACTACCAAAATCTTCTCGGGGTAAACGTTAGGATTGGAAGGCACCCAATGTTTTAGTTGAAGTATGGTCAGTGTAACCTTGTTTGATGTTGTTGTTTTTTTGGGTAAACTACTTGAGTCTTTTTTAGATGGTGTTTGAGGTGTTTCATTTGGGATGAATTCAGAGTTTTCTTGATCATAACAAGAATTTGGATTATGTTTTGGTTTTTGAGAGTATTCCTTAATTGATTGATCTACTGGAGATATCTTATTTTTTTCGATGGCGGTGAAACATACGAAATGTGTCCATTTTGGCCTTTTAGTTGGGTTTGTTTTTTCCCTTTGGCCTTGTTGTGGATTTCCGAGGGTGGAATGTTTTATAGTGGGGAGAATTGTCACATAGATGACTTCTTTTAAAGGTATTTTTCATTTAATTTCCATATTTACTTTTTATGGATGTTTTCCATGCATTTTGGTCTAAATGGTGGGTTTTAAAAAATTTGGCCAAAACATGTGCCCTTTTCCATATTTAAAAATAAATTTTGGTTCCTTTATAACTCCTTCATTTCTTCCACATTTTACACACATTCCACTTCCAAATTTGAATACCCTAGTATATTAAAACCACCATATCAATTTGGAAAGCATATAAATCCATAATAATGGTGGATTAGGGTTTTTTATTAAGGTGTTGGTGAACCCCGAAAACCCATTTCCCGCTTTAATTTTTTTTAATTATTTAATTTATTTTTAATGTCTTACGGCTTTTCAGTGATTTCAACTCTCACCCAAGACCACGTACCCAAGGAGATCCCCATACTCTCCACCCCCTCTTTGGAGATCATTTGCATCATGAATTTGGGTGAAACATTTCTAGATTTATCAAATAGCCCATATTTGAAGAGGTAAAATGATTCTTTCACAAGTCCTTCTATTTTTATTATTTTCTCCCAATACAGTTTATACATGACCACCTAAGACTTATTCGAACCTAACATTCATTTATGGTTGTTTCTAAATTCATATACTTGTGTATTTGGGTCATTTGCTTCTAGGTTTATTCAGGAAAGTGTTTCTCTCTTCATTTCCTTCCTACTCCTTTGGGTTTTCTACCACATTCATTAATTTATAGAGTTTTTGAAAGTTAGGGATCATGACTAGGGTTTGATTTGGGGTATTATGGGTGAAATATTATGGTTTATCATTTGTTTTCACTTTCATGTGGTGCAACAGAGGTGCGGTTGGGGGTTTCAACCAAAATTAAGGTCTTTTGACTCAAAAAGGTAGGTGATTCTATGTGTACCCAATTCTTGATGAGTTAGTTTGCTTGAATTACTTATTTTTCATGTTCCTAATATGATTTTTGTTGTGCGATTTTTTTTTTGATGGATTTGGTTAAGGGATTCCTTTTATTATTGTATTTTAGCTTTAAATTGGGTGTTTTTCATGTGTAACTCGTGGGGTAGTATTTGGGCGTATTTTGTACCATTTGAAAATGGTTTAATAATTAATTTATGGGGTTACAATTCATCTTTGGTAGGGTATTGGTGTGCCTTTGGATTTAAAATTTGATTTTTGAATATCTTTAAGGTGTAAAACCATGTTGTACTTCTCAAAGGCGGTTTATGAAAACGTGTGTTTTCAAGTGTATCATTTGTGGTATTATTTGAGGTATTTTTATAACAATTTATGGTAGTTTAATAAATGTTTTTTTGGGATGAAAATTCTGTTTTGGGTTAGTATTGGTATGATTTTGGTCTTGAATGAGGGTTTTGGAAATGGGTTTTATGTGCAAACCATGGTTATACCTCTTGGGTTGGTTTTATGAAAATTATAAGTGATTTAATGAGTTACAAAAAGTGTAAAAAGAATAAATATGTATGGTATTGGTGGTATAATGTTTTTAAAAATATTTTTTGATAGATAAGGTGGTAATTTGGGATTTCAAACGTTTTGGTAATGTTTTGTAATTTGTCGATGTGATTTCTTAAAGTGTGATGTGGGTACAAAACATGTTTGCGGGCTGTTTTGTGTGAGTGTGATGTGAAAAATGGGGTTTTTATGAAAAATGTATAATTTAACATGTTATTGGGCTCTTATGTGATGTTTATCATATTGGGAAAGAATTTATAAAATTCTTGAAGGATTTTTTGAATTGTGAAAGATATACAAAATGTGTTGTGGGCTTTTTTGGTGTAGGTATAATTTCAAAATGCATTTGAATGAAAAGTTGATTTTGAGACTTTTGTGATATACATGTAGGATGTTTGGTAAATTTACGATGTAGTATTGGTTTCTTCATGGGAAAAATATTATTTATATCTTGTTGAACTTGTTTCAGAATAAGAGGGAGACCCGAGTATCTAGGTGGGTGGACGTGTACTAGTATGTTAGTGATCCTGTGGGGTTTGGCCTCAGATTCATGTATAAAGATTGACTCGTACTACACTAACTAAACTATGATGATGATGATTATTATTATTTGGTACAACTAGGTTTCAGGTATATTCCCTAATAGTGGCTCGTGTATGATAACAGATGTTTATGACGGTTACTCTCACCAAGATATGAGGTAACTGGGACCCACAATGGGCTAGTTCCTAGGGGTTATTTCTTATTGCTTGTGCTCATTAGATAATTTGTTCTTACCATCGGCATATGGTGTTTTTGGTTGTAAAATTCATTATCATTAGAGTTTATTTTAAAAGTGTAGATTCTTTTAATTATCCCTCTTGAAAAATGTTTTTATTTAAAGTTGCATCTTTTAGAAAATCTAGATATAATTTCATATTTAGAAAACATGCATGCTTTTCATCTCTAAATGTTTATCACATGGAATATTTTAGGGGTGGAAACAAACTGGTCTTTGCCTCACACCATACATACACCAATGGGTGTGTGTAGACTAGCTTGTTTTTTTCACAGTTTTAGGTATAGTTTTTAGTTCCAATGGTTCGGGTTTCTGGCAGGTTCTTTGTGGTGTTGTCTTATAGAGATGGCTTTATCAAAATGCTTTTTATCATGGGGATGGTTCATGGGATATCATTTTTGGTTTTACTCGTTTTTTATAGACATTGATAGTTGTTTTAAACCATATAATTCAGTTATTAAATCCTGTAAAGGTTGGTTTCTTTTTGAAAAATCCATATTTGTTTTATTGGGGTTTTTTGTTGTTTTATGATTATAAAATCGAGTAAATCATTCCCAATTTTCATTTTATGATACCAAGTTAGTTGTCCTAACCCATGGGGATCAGCAACACCCTTCTAACCTTTCCATGAGTTGGGTCGGGTGCTGGTTTTGATAGAAACCAGATCTGGTTCGTGACAGTAACACATTTAGAATAATACGTGATTTATTGTTTAATAAATAATACAAAATTTATTTCTGGATTGGGATAATAAAACAGAAGTGAAATTTCTAGTAGTAAATCTATGAACTAGTTATCATAATTATGTTTAGGTAATATTGATATTACATTGTTTGTCCCATAAATACTTATCTGCCTCCATACAAGGTTGTGGATGTTTTATTTAATAGATGTAACTCAAGTTAATCACTCAAATAAAGGTTGGTTGAGCATTTAATCAGTCATCATATTGATTCAAAATGAGTGGTCCCAATACATCTCACCTTGAGAGAAACTGTTGAGGGTTCTGATTCTATTAATCACATTATCCGTATAAACCTTTATTAATGGTTTAATATTGACATTGACAATTTTTTTTGATACTAATAGAAAAATGACCATGGATAAAAAATTTAAATATGGAAAGCTATAGTTTGACCTAAAATCATCATATATTATGAAAAAATCTATTATAAAGGAATCCATATTCATATTGATGTTTTCATGTTCATATTTTGGTTATTATCATATCTATATTTTTTACTGTTTTGTTAATATGAGATTATGAAAATGAATATGATAATGACATGTATATTGAAATCATTATGTCATATAAGAAACTAAATAATCAGATGTAAATGGTTAATAATTTTATTATATTCCTATTATGAAGGAAATGGCGAGTTTCCAAGTCCTACCAATGGAATTGAGGTTGATATCATAACTGAAATTAATTATCAGTTCACTTATCTATTTTAATTAGCGAATTGATATTTAATAATAACACTTCAGTATATTACAAAAAAATTAGGATTATGCAAAACATTTAAGGACATTTCTTTAGTAGTTCTTGTTTAAGGGATTAAAATAACGTATTTAATGGCATCAATAACCATTAAAAAGTGATTTTATGGCATGGTTATATTTTTGGGATAAATATTGGAGAAAAAAATATTTAGGTATGGATAAAACTAAGATTTAATACATTATTTATATTGACGCAATAATGTGTCGATTTATTTTCAAGAACATGTTAGATAGTAATTGTTGACCTTGGTATTTATAACTTATTCATGATATTTTTTAGAATTTGATCTCATTTTTTTGGATTATGATATGTAGAGCATAACTACCTGACTATATAAACTAATGGTTAATACCGTTTTAGGTTTAATGATAATTTAATTTTTTATGGGAATATATAATTTTTTCAGGGACTAATATCTTTATATTCAAATAGTACTTAAGAATGGTATTTTATTTTGATTATAGGATATTATGAATAACTAATGTTATTTAAGGAATGATTAGATTAATTTTGGGAGATTATATTTCTATGATTATTAGGTTGCTAAGATTTTTAGAAATATCATTTTATTTTGAGATATCTATTTTAATAATTATGTTAATTATTATGAGAGAAACCCATTCAACCTAACGTTGGTTAAACTAAGAATGATATATGTTACACTGATTGTGATATATATTAAAGAAATTCTGGTACAAGCTGATTTTTATGGATTCATGGATTACTTAATAGAGTTATAATGTTGGAAATGATGAGTGTAAATTTTCATGTTGTTATTTATTATAATTAAATTATAATGATCGTCATCCATCTTAACTATATTAGTTTTTTGTAATGGTTGAAGCCCTATGAAACTAATTAATAATGGATAACATGGAAAATATCGAAATATTCCAAATGAACAAACAAACTGGATAATGAGAGGAGTGAAAAATATATTAATTATTCTAACCGACTACCCAGAATTTTTATTTACAATTTGAATATAGTCGATGTCCCAAACACACTAAGAAAGATAAATATAGAGACATATAAAAGTTAAATAGTGAAATATGAATAAGAGAAAACATATTTTATTCCCTATATGTAAAAAATATTGGATGAAACAAATCGAAAATTACCTAAATTGTATGGGAAAATATAGTAATCATGGTAATTAAATGTCATTAGTCTTAAAACTGTAATGCGAAGAGATAAGATGCAAAACAATTCGTCATCAATTACAAGAGAGTTGGGAATTGTGTGGATCAATTTCCCAATTGAAGGACCAATGAGAAATATAGACACCATAAACTATATGAATAAATAAAATTTTATGTAAATACTATTAATGATTCATTTAGTGAGTTTTTTCTCATGCATTTATAGGGCCCCATGTCAGGTAAGATTTCCCCAACTACTAGATACTGAGTACTAAATAAGAACTCATAGTGGTATGATTACTGTATAAATAATTGTTTGGATTTGTTTTATGTTGGTCCTTATATATCTATGTAAACATACCTTAGTATAATTCTATATAAAATTATGAATTATTTAGGTGCATTTATAAATAACATATAATAATTTTTTGTATAGATAATTCTCCTTCCACATCCTAAATAAACCAATGATCATCTAACAGTGTATGATTAATTATGAGTTCTATATAGAAATTACACCCATCATACAATTCAAATTTTAAGGATAAAAATTATTTATTGGTGGGAGAATATAACAACACATTATTTTAATATATTATTACCTTTAAGTAATTTATTGTCTTTGAGATATTGCTCCTCATGGAACCCCAGATTTAAATTGAATTGTTATATATTTAGATAAAATATAAATGTCTAATTATACTAATTAAAATATAGCTATTAAATTGGCGGTAATGAACATGAGTAAATACATTTTGAATAATAGGTTCATTATTATATTAATGAAAATAAATTATTTTCCTAAAATTTCTAATAAAATCATTTATTATTTAGAATGGTAATTTTCAAAAACAAATTTTTTTAAGTGATAAAAATTTACATTTCAAGAAACATATGACTATGGAATTTTTTATATATTATTAAGTGGTTAACACTAATTTATTTGGTAAATTATGTGCAATATGAATAATAATATTTAATATTTTATAATTAATTTTCCAATAAAATGGGTTTTCATTATTTTCTATGATTTTATTCGAAAAACGAATATATAAATTTTTTAATTTGAAAATAAAAAAATGATTATAGTTTTATATTTCCTCATATAAAAATTAATATAATTTTACATATTGAAAATATTATAATTATGTTTCAATTTTGTTGACAAATGTGGGATTTAAGAAAATTATAATTTCCATGCCTTTATCAATATGTATGCATAACATAGAAGAACTCCAAAAAGTTTAAGTAATATATTATAAATTTTATGAATAAAATTTTTCATTTTAAAATTTTATTTGAACTTATAAAACTGATTGAAATCATTTTTATAAATAATTAAACTATTATATTAATGAAAAAAATGTTTTCGATCTTTTCATTGAATCAAGTGTTTTTTAAAGTATTTTCATTTTTGAAATTCACTAAAAGTATCACACAATTTTTTATAATAAATCAATATATTTTATTGAAATCAATATCTATGATTATTTTATCTCATATATAAATTTATAGTTTAAAAAATTATTTCATTTAAAAATATATTTTCATGATTAAGTGTATTAATTTTAAACATAAATTTTCACACAATTGGAAATTTAATTTTATAAAAAAATTTATAAATTTGAAATTATAAGTATCAAACTAGGTAAAATTTTCAATATTAAACATTTTTATCAAAATTAATTACTAATTTGTGAATTAATTATTGTGGTAAAAATAAATGAGGTAAATTGACTTTAAACTAGTGTAAAAGACTAATCATAATTAAATAAATTCACTACAATTGAATGTTTGAGATTTTTAATGACCAATAAATGTTTATACTATATATTTTTCCATTTTTCACCTATTCACCCTAGAATTTTGTAATGGAATTATTGAAAATGTTAGGGTTGATATCAAAAATACACTTCTGTTCCCTTATAAAAATGCAAAATCGTCGCCACTTCAATACATTTCATAACATTGAATTTATATTTTTAAAATAAAATTTTAATATCCCTAGGACCCACAACATTGAAAATATACTCATGGTCACACCAAGTTATCAAAATCCCAAAAACAAATTAGCAGAATTTCTAAGAAAATTCAACTCCCTGAATGAGTATTATCAACTACTTAGTTTTATTATTAATTATCATCATTAAAATTAATTCTATATTCACTAATATAATGATATTACTATCATTATATATTTTAATATTACTATATTAATGTTATTATCATTATTTATTCTTATACATCAACCATTTAGAAAATCAAAATTGTTATTTGTGCATTGTACAAACTAGCATATCCATAACATAATTTTTTTCCAATTCCTACCTTACATGTATGGATATGAAGATGGTGTTAAAGGATAAATATGATGTTTTTAACAGATTTAATTTCATGGTTTGACAAATTCGAGAGCCTATAAATGATATGATCAGAAAACAATCATTATCCATTTAATAATCTAAAATAAGAATTATAGGAAGATAATATCTAATTCAAATTATGTAATGTTTTTAGATAGATTATTAATTATATTAATTCCATATGTTCTTTATAATAACACTAATAAACAATGAATAAGATCATTAGGCTTTTAGTCTAATGATAATACAAAAACCCACCTCATAATCATTTATTAAATCATGGTAGGTTCTTGTTTTGGTTGGTTTAACCACCTATTAAACAATTACTATGAATATATATCATTAATGTATAATTAAATCTAACATAAGGTATAATATTATATAAATATAAATATTTTTCTTAATTTTGGTTAATTTATTACATTTTTAATTCATTAATTAAGAAACCACACGTTGATTGTTAATAATTTTGAAAAAATGCCTATTATCGATTTGATATTTATGATAAATGATTAAAAAACTCTTGAAAAGAATTTTAAAAATTATAACTAATTAAAATAATCCATAATAGTATCTTAATTATATATAAGTTATTTAATTTTAATTACAAATCAAGACAGATGCTGTTATTATGAAACTATAACAACCAATCAAATCTATAAAGATCAGATGTATAAAATATAAATAATTAATGTATTGAGTGACAAATTATGATGATTATAAAAGAAAATTTATATGTTTAAGGTTATTTACTATGTTATTAAGATTTCCATGTTTTTGATATTTTAGGTTAATGTATGTTTATGAAGGTTAGGAAAGGAGGTAAGGGTTTTTTACTCAATCTCCCTTTATTAAGACAAGTATTTTTTTATGAAACATGTTTCATTTATGTAGACTATATATTTCCTATTTGAGTTATAATATCATGATTTATATTTTAAACATGGTATATAAAATTCAATTACAATCATTCTATTTCAATGTGTTTTGGTTAAATTGTTATTCAAGTCCCCAGGGTGTTCTTATTCTGAATTATGATTATTTGAGACAAAAAATATTTTATACACCTTGTTTTCTTTAATTGGTGTATTTAATTCTGATGTATATATTTATATCATAATACTTATATTTAATGGTATTTAATTTATAAATAATATTTTCATGTGGAAATTTTTTCATTTTTTTACCAAATAGTAATGTTTTTTAGTAACTCAATTCCCCTTCTTTGATTTATAATGTTTTTTCCTTTATATTGTTCTTCCATTAGTGGGTTCTCCCACCATAATATTTTATTTTAGTTTTTAATACTCTTTTCAAAAAAATTCTTTTAATCAGAATAAGTTCATTTACTTTTCTTAAATGTATGTTTTGAATAATATGGTTTTGAAAATATTTAAAATGGTTCCTCTAACCACTTTAACGTGTTTTGTATTCTTCTCAAAATTTATCTTTTAAAAGAATTATTTCTTTTCATGGACTATTTATTTGAAATTTTTTTAAAAAAATTAATTTCCTTGGAAGATTTTTCTATCCACTTTCTGGAAAATAATTTTTCCTGTGACATTTATCTTATTCTTTTACGTCAAATTTAAAAATATTTTCTAAAATAACTTTTATGCTTTCAATTAAATTTTCTTATCCATTAAAAAAAATTCATAATTGTGTTAATGATTAACTTTTTATCCTCAAATATATATATATATATATATTCTTTTTTTAATGAACTAATGATACCAAATAATCTAATTCTCGATCCCTTCATAGGTTGTATCATCCTATAATTATTTTGTATTGTTTTTTTCATATATGTCAACATCCTTATAGGTTTCATTTTTTAGTCTAGTAATATGTTATTTTGAAACTATCAAAATTAGTCCTATGCAAATCTTATGATCGTGTTATTTTTGTATTGAATTGGTCATATACTCATTTCTCTATATAGTGTGGACAACACATTTTGTATAATTTTGATTGGATGATGTTCACCTAGAAATAATGTTATTATATTTCTATGGGTAAATTTATTAGAATTCCATATATTTTAATTTCTAAATGGATGATTATTAGAAAGTTGATAATTTATTTTTAACAATCCACCTTCCTGATGGGTTATGGTCATGTTATCCATTTTATTGATGTTGGGAAAGGTATTATAATTTTAAATTATTACCGGTTTGCAGTGTAGTTCAATCATGTATTGATATTCTATGTTCTATATTATATGGATGTCTATGTTTTATTACGTAATAAGTTCTTCATGGAATGGTATAAAAAGATCACTATGACTCTTATGGTGAAGACATTATACATAATCGTGTGAGAGGTGGTGCTCAAAATTATATAACCCATTGATTCATAGACATCTCTCATGAGACAAAACAAGTTGGTTTTTGGTGTGTTATTATTTTCATTATATGTTATTATATTTGTGAAATATCATGATAGTAGGATATCATGACTACATTATCAATGATAACGAAAATGTGTTGAAACAAGGCCGTGATATTAGGTTTTTGATGTATGAAATTATCTATTCCATATATATGAGACCATTATTATTTATATCCATATATTCCTTTATTTTAATGTATATAGATTCAGTTTAATTCATATTATGATTTCATATTGTTTATATATTCCTTTCATAATGTTTACGCTATGTTTATTAAATAATTGTTTTACTAATATATTTCTCTTACTCATAATTTCATCTCACCACTTCGTCTATTTAAATTCACTAGGAAATAAATAAAATAATAACATGTGACATGTTTATAAGGTTGATACATGGGAAAGAACTTGTGAGAGACATTGTGGACTTTTCATGAATTAAGTAGTTTTATATATAATGGAAAAATTCTCAATATGATAAAAAGAACAAGGAATTTATTAGTTTATGTTGAATTATATTATTATAAATAGAGAGATCTAAAATATCCTTAAGATGTAAGATATCTAATAATAATTTTTAGTTTTTAATTAATGATAGGGATATCTAGGATTTTACAGTTGGTATTCAAGAAAGTATGTAAAGTATTTTTCAATAATCATTAGATATAATAGCATGGGTATGATGCATCAAAAATAGATTTCCCATCATTCCAATCATCTCGAACCTATTATATTGATAAAAATGAAGTAAAATTTTATCACAATACATAAAATATAGTTCTAATTGATAATTACTATCATATATATTCAATAAACATTAAGCCGGTCTGATGTGTTGTTAAATAGTCTTTAATTAATTTGTCTATTATTATTCTACTTCAGATCCCAATATCTTTGTTTATATAGAATCATTAAAACATTTTAGAGTTCTAAATTCATTAAATATAGGTCTTAAAAGTGATATATATTAATTCCTAGGGAAGAGATGTTTTTTTATGAGAACATGACCAAAGGAAGATGTTGATCCCAACAACCATTGAATTTCATTGACTATTTTGTCAACATATCATAAACTTCCTTGATTGTCAGCTCAAATTTTCCATCAATATAAGAGTTATAAGACATTTTTAATTTCTTCTCACTGTTTAGATACCATTGGATACTTATCCAAAAAAAATATAATAATATTAAATCTTGGCAAGATATAATAAATAGAGATGCTTTATACTACCTTACCACTTCACTAATGTAAATCCCTTTTTATTAAATGTGTGTGAATTCTATCAAATGGAAAAAATGTGATTTATTTGAATGAAGATCTACGAAAACCAAGATAGATTATTCCCTTTTCTTGTATATAGAAGGCCCATGAGAAAATGCATAGGGACTTTCTCTCATTTCAATGATGTTATGGGAAATGTTAGAATTATCCTATTGGTCAATTTCCTTTTTTACCTTCACTTTTTTATATATAATACACTTTGATGTATATTTTTAAATATAAATCATCATATTATACCACCAATATCCCCCTCTATGATCTATATTCATCTTCATTCTCTCTTCGTGGATACAGAATGTTGATATGTTTGAATCAATCAATAAATCAATTATAACCTCGGGGTATGATGGTATATACAGTAGTAACCCAAATCGCCTTACTCATTTTTCCATAATGTTGAACATTGATTATTTATCCTTCCTTATAAAAACCATATTATTATATATGACCATATAATTATTTTTGTATTTTGTAATCATATCTATAATGGATGGTTGATAAATCATCTGATGAAGGTATGATAGTGTTCATCCCTTTATGATTCTCATGTCATAAAATTTCATTTAAAATAAATTCATATCATTAACATTCCTTATCATGGATATGGTTTCAAGATATTTTCTAATTAAACAATCTTACACATTACATTTTTTCTTTGGATAATAGTTCATTGAGAAACCATAACACTGGATTTTCTCTAACCATGTACATGGACAATGTTGTTCCCCATATGTTTCAAAATATAATTGTGGATCTAATGATCCGTCTATATGAAACACTTCTATCTATAGAAAAAATTCGACTAAATAATTAATCAAACAATTAGTACATCCATCTATATATCATTTGTTGGAAAATAATCTCCATTCACCTCTAACGTTTGAAAGTTATAAGCTATCACTTTATCATTTTTCATGTGGACACAATGTAATACCTTCTGGATACATCACTATAGATAACAAATCCTTCCACAAATGTGGTTCGTGTTGTTAAATGTGAAATGATTAGCCTCTTCTTCAGTTCCACGAAACACTCTTCATAATCATATGTCTAGAAAACTTTGATGCACTCTTGCGTTGTCTTAGATAGTGTGTTTGAAAATCCTAAAATATTTCTCTCAAAATGATAACAGTTCCCATATAATCCAATGAATATAGGAATATTTGTTATATATTTTTTTCTAGTACATTCATCAATTCCCATTATTTCTAAAGGATCTATAAAAAACCCTCACATGAGAATATATGAAAACAAAGAAAGTTTTTGTCACAAAAAATCACTCTTACTGAATGTGGAATACAATTTTTCATTTTTCAAATCATATAGAACAATACTCGATATTATCATCATGTATCCAATTTATTTTAGAGTATATGATAATATTATATTTAAAGACTACAATTTTTTTCAATACTTTCTCCAAAGACTTCATTTATCAAGACCAAGAATTTTTTTACAACATTATTGATTATGTAGGGGATACCTATCAAACACTAATGATTATTCCTTTTCTAAAATGAAGTATTGAGTATATCCTACTCCCTCAAAATTATATGATGATACCCTAACTGAATATTGACTTTATATAAGTATTAGGATTCATGTAGCCAATTGAACAAGTCATTAATCTGTGATAGGGGTATTTTTCCTTTTTTATGATCATGTTGTGTTCATGGTAATCAATGAAAACATTCATCAACCCATAATTATTTTTTAAAAATATGACAAGTTCTCCCTATAGTGAATCTATTTGGAAAATGAAACCTTTTTCTAGATTCTATTATAGTTGTATCATTGATACTTCTAGTTAAATGGTGGATATTAAATTGGGATTCCATGTATTAGATTCTCTCTAGGTATGAGTTCAATTGTACACAACCTCATACTAGGATGAATTTAAGACCAATCCTCTATATAGTCTCAATATTTTTTTCCAAATATTCTCCATTATAAAAAAATAATATTCATACTTGAGATGATGTTTCCAATGGAGACACTTACACTTCCTTACACTTGTACATAATCAATGGCTAATATAGGACACTGAATTATAATTCTTATTCCTGGTAATTGATACGGGATCTATATTAAGATAACTAATCCATTCCATGTATGACATCAAATTAAAAATATATGATATGATTGGGGTTTTAAGGTATTAAACACCAAAAATTTATTAAGGAAGATTAATATTCTTGAGATTCCATTATTTTCCCACACGCTCTTATCAATTATATCTCAAACTCCATGTTTTTAGGTGGTTTCATAAGAGAAACATTAAACATGCATGATATAAAGGAATGTGTAGAACTATAATCAAATAGTGTTTTCACAATTATTGAATGAATAGACACCATTCCAGTCACCGATTCATCATTATGATACACCTCAACAGTAGTTATAGAACAATCCCATCCTTGATACTATGATTTTTAAGTTTATTGTCACAGGTTTTCATCAATATCCCTTTTCTTTGGGGAATCATATTCCTAGTCTCAATGATCGATAAAGTTGAAACATTTAAATAAAGACTAGGGATTGATCAGAGCCATTAATATTACATCGCATTAGTGGGATTCATCAAATACTTTCTATATCCATTAAAATATTATCATCCACATCCAAACTTTAAACACTTCCATATCTCATGGATATGGTTTAAAAGATGCTTCTTCTCACACTTAAGGCATGTGGGTAACTGTTTTATCATACCACCATAAGGATTATTTTATGATCCTACAGAGTTAACATACATTCTTGATATCTTATCTCTAGTATCATGAGACTATTGATAATCACACTTTCCCATCTCAACAATGTGGTAACTAGAATTACTTTCTCATAATAGTTGAATACTTAAATCACTACGAATTTTCAACGAATCAAATAAAGTATAATAAATAAGTGATCTCCCTTATATTCAATATCCATGAATAATATGGAGGATTATTATGAAATGATTTTGAATATTTCTTCAAAATACACTATAGATTCTTTGAACATTTTGAGTACCATGAATTCTCTTTCATTTTTAGATTGACAGTGTGGGGAAAATTTAGATTGAAAAATAAATTCCTAAATCTGTCCCATTATATTGATTCAATACATAATTGGGTATTTTTATTCTTGGTTAATTTCCACCTATATCACCCATGTATTCATTTAAATGAACCTAGATTCATGTATATTGAGCATATATAATTATCAGCTCGTGTTTCAAGAGGTTTTGATGGGTTTTGGAATGTCTTGGTAGATTTTATGGGGATGCATGGTTTGTACATGGTTAGTATAAAATATGATCCATCTCTTTGAAATCGTGTAAAAAATATAATAGATATTGTGTAGGTATATTGTTGTACATGATTTGGATAAGCCATGTGAGTGCCTAAGGGATACAATTCTTCTCAAAACAAAGGGAATGGAATAGTTTCCCATAGTTTTCAAAACCGTGTGATCCAACTATAAAAGGTGTGCCCTTATGATAATAACACTACATATTTGCTTCATTCTTACCAATTAGTGTAATATAACCATGAAATATAGAGTTGGCACCCCAAAAATTTTCTCTCCAATATGAATTTACACCTAAAACATCATTCAGTAACTTAATCCTTCAATAACCCAAAATCCATTTTCTACCGATGCTTGAGAGACTATTCTTTTTAATATAAATGTGATTATTAGGTGAATTAATGTATTTTTTAGGCTCATATTCATCAATAAGTTATAATTAGTCCATGTACTCCTTAGATCTAGCCTTATCTTCTCTCCAAAAATCATAGATCAAATCCATTGTGGATAGATTCATGTTAATTTATTGGAATCATGATGTTTTATCATTGGATTGATTTATGAAAAGTATATCCAAGGATAGATCTATAGTTTCATTGTTCCTTTCTTTGTTTATTGAAATAGTTATGAGGTAGGTAGATTGTTTCATATTTTTAATTTATTTAGAAATTAATTGATTAGTTTTTATTAAATTATTTCATTGAAGTTGTGGTAAAATCCTAATGTGATTCTAAGTGGAAATATTTATTGGTATTGGACTTGTATTTTTCTATATTTGGTTGAATTTCAGTAAATACCATTGGTTAAAAATTTTAAATTTTGATTTTAAAATTATTGTTGTGTTTGGAATCTCGAAAATTGTTTGTTGAAATTATTTAAATAATGAAATGTTTGTCAAATGGTTTTACCTACATTTTGTCATACATGGTTTGTGTGATTTAATTTTCATTAGACATGATGCTATAGAAGGGTAATTTTCAAATATGGAACCTATTATTGGTCACCTTTTGATAACATAGTGAATCGAAGAGATACCATTTATGAGAATAGAACTATTACATGGACATGAATGGTGTGTTTGGATACATAGATATGGGTATTATAAGTTATTATCAAAGGGTATTATGCTTAATTTTTTAAATAAAATGGTATATTGTTCATGGTTTTATAATAAACTATTTTGACTACATAAAACTATTTTATATAAATTGTGGTAAAAGGTTTTATCCAAGTGGAATGAGTTTGGAAGTCCTCAAGAAAATCCAATATAGTTTAGTCTTAGCCTTTTCCTGGTAGAAATTGTGTGTATTCATATATTATTAATCAATACATTTGAGAAGGAGAGGTATATCTTTACTTTATTGATGCTTCTTGATATCGTGGGCATTGTATGAGAAGTTGGACCGTTGAGTAGGTTGGCCATTGAGGGTTTTTGTCACATTTATGTTTTGAATTTGGGGTCTTTTGGTTCTATTTTATTAGGAATTTTGATTTTCACTTTAACTCTTATATTGTTTTTTAGTTTTTATGATTTGGGTTGTATTTTATACTCACACATCATATATAGGATTGATTGTTTTTTGTTTATATAGTTTGTATTTTTCATTCAAAGGGAAAATGTTCCCCATAATTTTTTGGAGGCCAATGGAATTTATTGATATCCTTTTTTGTCTACGGGATTTAACATAAGTCTAATTTTCACACCTATCTCTTCTCAAGACAAGGATGAGGGGTTGAATATTAAAAGTGCTTCCATATTTAGTTTGTCCACCGATCTCTTTCATGGGAAAAATATAATTTTTTAGGTCATGGAGTGGGATATGGTACAATTATATCTCATAGGATGTGAATAAGGAGATAAAATTATATGAACGTGAAATATAGAGAATAAAAATTTGTATCTAACCTCTACGTGATGAACATTAATATACATGATTGTTTGGGTACATGTGTGTTTTATGACCCTTATGGGTGTATAGTCACCTCATCGTCATGGGTTTAGCTGATGAGACATGAATGAAATGTATAAGATGTAAGAATTACATATAGGATTTCATTATTCATTCATAGATCATTAGTTAATGAAATGGGAAAAAAATTGAATTCTAGAAATAGTGAAAATTGTAGATTTTGAATATCATGGTTGTACTTTGTAGAAAATAGTTGAAATGTTTATTATAGTTGAATTATGGAAAACTATGTTTTTATAAGTGTTGATATGGTAAATTGATAATCCTACTCCTTCAGTTGTTAATAAGTGAGACTAAATGATGTGTTATTCCAATTATAGTGAATGGAACCAGGTAGACATCATGAAAATAAACCAGAGAAGGATTATGAAAATGTTGATGAAAAAGAACAACATGTGAACCAACTACAACTCAAAGTAATTTTTAAGACCCTGAAATTCTGGCGAATTTTCATTAAATTCATGGTTTTTTTACGAGTCCAAAAAAATTTACGGCACTTAATTCTGAGGCCCGGTGTGCCCGGAATCATTTTATGATGTTTTGATTCAGGTAGGTTCAGTAAATGTACCAGCGGGATTTTATAACTTTTGAACCGGTGATCGGAATTAAAATCTGACAGCACCTTTGAACTCACAGCACCAATATTTTTTTAAGAATACTTTTACCTTGACTATTGTTCTTCAAGAATGGAAGTTAGATATTTGGTTTTTAATTTAATTAAATAAAAATAATGTGTTAGATTTATTTTTATTTCTTAATGGTTAAAACCTCCAAGAAGATGATAGTAGTGGGGGCCATCACAACATAACCTCACATTAGGGGTTATGGTGGTGGGTCCCACCCACACATAACCTCCCTTGGGAGGATATTTTTTCAGTGGGGACCACTCAGGCTAGTACCCCCTTGGAACGCCCCAATTAAGTGGAGAAACCATTAACTTTCCACAGTTTATTTTTTTCCAACTCTCTTCGTTTAATTGAAACTCTTCACCTCCCTTAATTTTGAATTTGAACCAATTACACCACATTAATTAAATGAGTTGTCTCGTTTAATTAAACACAAAAATTTGTATGGTTGTTCCAACAAATAATAGACAATTTCTTCAATTATTTTTGGCTTGTCATTTTGGTGGAGTTTTGGGAAGGATAATAACACTCCAACGACGAGTGATCACTGAAAGGACAAATTCACTTCTCCTCCAATGAAAAACCTTTGGTCTAGGGAAGAAACCATTTCTCCTGAATAATGTCTACGACGTTGTCTTCGACTCCGTCTTCACCAAACTCTCCTTCTTCTGTCAATGAACGAAAATCGAGGTAGGGGTTGCTTTATGATTGATTTTTACCCTTGGTTCATTGTCGTTAGTTGTGCTCTTGAGGCCGATTATTACAAGCCTAACATGGAGGGTGCGGGCCGAACAAACAGGGCCCAACCCCCCCCCCCCCCCCCCCTCCATTTTTTATCCATTGATAACGACGTTGGAGGTGCAAAAATACCTCCGGAGGAGCGGTCTGCGGCCGATGGACCGCGACAGAGCAACGGCGGTCGGCGACGGGCCGACCATGAAGAAACCGGTAGCGCAAGTCCGTTGGTTCGCTGAATGGGCATGACACTGTTGTGCCACGTGGAGGAAGGGAGTCGCGGCCAGGGCAGGCCACGACATAGGAGTATGAGCGGCTGGCCCCTCGGACAGCTGGAAGGAGGAGGACCCAGCGAGTCCCGCGTGATATGGACCTGCGCCACATGGCACCTGTTTAGAACCCACCAGAACAGCAATGTTGTTCGAGAATTCTAGGGGGCGGGCAGTTTTCCCCCTAGACGCGGCTTTGGCGGACAAGCGATCCGCCGAGCCACCGGGCCAACCCCTCGGGTCGGGCCACCACTTGGACCGTACTGCCCCCTCGAGCAAGGTCGGACCCGTGGATCGGGTCAGACCCCAGTCCGGACCGTTTGACCCGAATACACCTTTTCACCCATATCTTGGGCTACGGGTGTCCGATCGATGTACCATTTGCGGAAACGGAAAGCATAGTGTGATACGGTACTTTTGGAATACCCCAATTGAGGTTTTGGGCATAGTTGGGGTATGGTCGGGTTCGTTTAAACCTAAAATCCAACCGCCCCCCTAGGACAGAAATGCAAATAACTCACAGACCGGGCGTCAAATTGACGCACTGTCTGTTTCATTGAGACCCAGATGACGAGGCGATCCTTTGGAAAAGTTATACTTGGGACTTCATGACAGTTGGAGTATCGACCAGTAGCTCGTGGATTGGATCCTTTCTGAGACATGCGAGCGAAGTACGGAGACCTAGTAGCTGGCTGAGTCCTGACTACTGCTGACCTTTTGACTAGGGGTGTTTTGACTAGCCCAGTGGGAAGCGCCTTTGTGTGAAATGAAAAACCCACAGTGGGTAGCACCTCTGTGTGACGCAGTAGACCCACGGTACTCGACATGAGGAGTACGTCAGCAGGCTACGTGGGGTACTGCCGTTGTGTGATGAGACAGACCCATAGTGGGGAGCGCCTCTGCGTTACGCAGAAGACCCACGGTTCTCTACAGGAGGAGTACTACATCCGTACTGGATAGTGGGAAGTGCCTCTGTGTGAAACGGTAGGCCCACAGTACCCCTTAGTTGAGGAGTACAACAACAACTGAGGTTTCGATAGTTTGACTGAGATAGTTAATTGTTACCCCCCTAGAATAAATCCTCGTTTTGAGTTAAATCAATGAATTTTGTGTTTTAAACAGGATTGAGATGGGTTATTAGATAACTTAGGTATATATATGGGCATATACCTATGTAATGGTTATCCGTTGAATCCATGCTTTGTGTTTTATCCTTGTCTGATTTTGTGATACCATGAGGGTCTCGGGGTCCCTACTAAGTATCATTATACTCACCCCTGCTCGGCCATGCCCACACCTTGTTGTATTGGATTCAGATGACGGACAACGCTGACTGAGGTAATGTGTAGCAGAAATGAACTGTACCCAGAGGTGGACCACTTGGTTTGATGGTACACGGAGGAGACGGATGGACATGAGTATTGAGGCGGCCATCTGTACCTACCCTTCAGGTAGGAACCCCAGAGGATGGCCCTGTATCTATTTTAATTTTCATCAGTTGTAATTTCTTTCAGTTTCACCATTACTTTACTGTTGGGCTTGTATTTCCGGCCCCTTTTACATTCCATTACTTCTTCTGTATACAGTTTTTCTTAGTTTTTTTGCTTCCAGTTTTGTACTCTGATTGTGTGTGTTTGCTTTTATAAAGGCAATGTCTTACCATCTTACGGATTTACACCTTGGGTGCTAGTCTCCAGCCCCTGGAATATGGAAGGTGGGCTTGAGGCAGTCACGACATGGGTCCCGAGGACAGGTCGTGAAAAATTGTTATCAGAGGAGTCAGTTCTACAGCATAACATAGGACTCTGATCATTTTTTTCTGTGAAGAAATAGTGTTAATGGTACTAAGTGTGGTTTTCTGTTCAGGGAGTCCAGTGTTGGTGTGGGAAGATGACGTATCCATACACTAGGACCCTGACTTTTGATTTCTGACTTAGTGCATGAAAAGACTTATTACGTGTGTGTTTTCAAAAGTCTTTCTTTATGTCACCTCAACCAGGTCAGATCACCAGGTATAATCTTTTTACCATTTCGTATTTGTTTCTTATGGATGCCTTCCCACAGAGCCCTGAGATTCATTCACTCTGACAGCCCACCGAGCGATGAGGCGTCAGTGTAGGGACCTTTACCAGTGGAGGCACCAACGGTACCACATTCCATTGGGAAACCGATTCCACCATCCCTAGTAGCAGATGATGGATGTTGTTTGAATGCGTTGCAGAGTTCCAGTTCCAGAGGCCACCTAGGTTATAGGGATAGACGGACCCATAGGCGGTTGAAGATAGGTTGGAGGATGTGATGACATTCTTCATGCTGGTATGAACACCAGGAGACCTCATGGTGATCCATGCTGGGAGTCAGCTTTTGGCAGCAGCATACAGATGGTGGAGCCTGATGCTCTAGGTCAATGATGAGGTGACACTACTCTGGACATAATTCGAGAGCATGTTCTAGGAATAGTTTTTTCTAGAAACCCTACGAGTGGTACAGATACAGGAGCTACTTCATCTAAAGAAATTCAGCAAGACAGTAGCACCGTACTCATCAAGGTTCACCGTCCTCTCGCACTACTCCACAGATATGGTGTGAAAACCATTCTTTAGGGCCCGACCATTCAATAAGGGGCTCAGGCAAGCGATCAGGGCATCGATGATCTCCCTCGGTATCCCGACGCATGTGGGGGTGTTAGAGAGAGCCCTCATAGTGGATAGTTTCCTTGTTGAGCAGTCACCATCAGTGAGACACACTACTAGTCTCCATGCAGCAGAGTCTTCTACAACTGGCAGTAGACATATGACATAGAGGTCTAAGAGGACCAAACCCACGGGTGGGCGACCACAGGACTCAGGATCAATTGTACGGGGCACCCGGGGCAATGAATTACCTTCTAGAAGCTTCAAGTGTTACTCATGTGGCAGGCAGGGACACATTGATCATTAATGTCTGACCCGCCATTTAGATGATCATGAGAAGTTGAAGGACTTCCCAGGCAGAGGCAGAGGTTTGATTGAGGTGGTCTGTAGGGCAGAGAGAGACGTGGCAGAGGAGCTGGTTGAGTAGCTGAAGGTGGATGACGTTACGAGGTGCTACCACCACCACCACTAGGAGGTCCACCCCGACTGCAGGGAGTAGGTGGACAAGGGAGAGCTCAGCTTCAGGTAGCTGAGGCATACAACCATGGCACTCCGGAGATGATTCCAGGTACGATATGTGTCTACTCTACCTTGGCTGCAGTTCTTATGGACACAAGATCCAGTCATTTTTTCATTTCCAATGCCCTCGTTCAGAGCTCGGAGATTCTGATGGATCCATTAGCTCGATCTTTATGGCTAGAGACTCCTAGAGGTGCGGACTCGATGATTACGCACTGGTGTCGGTAGTGTGAGATTACTCTAGGAGGCGAGATTTTCAGTTGGGATCTCCTTGTAGCGGCGTTGAGGCCTTACAACGTCATCTTCGGAATGAAGTGGTTGTCTACAGTCCATGCTCAGATTGATTGTATTATAAGAAAAGTGTGTTGTGTCTGCATGGATGGGACCAGGTTCACCTTCACCGGTGAGAAGGGAACCCTTGCAGCATAGGACGGACATACTCAGAGGAGGGTGTAGTCAGTCACTCGTGAGTTGTCTTTCCTTACCCTTGGAGCAGTTGATGTGGAGAGTCTGACTTATCTGGTAGTGGTGGACCCATACGCGGATGTTTTACGTAACTATGTTCCATGGCTACCTCATCGCAGAGAGGTGGACTTCCACATTGACCTGTACCCCGAGAAGGAACTGATATCTACTCCAGCATATCGGATGGCTCCCACTGAGCATTGTGAGTTGTAGGTATAGCTAGTGGATTTGAAAAAGAAGGGATTCAACCAAACCAGTGTTTCTCCCTGGGTAGCCTCGATTCTATTCTCCAAGAAGGCATATGGGATATTGAGGCTTTTTATCGACTATCGTCACCTGAACTAGGTGAATGTAAAGAACAAGTACCCACTCCGAAGGATTAAAGGCCTATTTGATCAGTTGAAGGGAGCATAGTGGTTCTCAAAAATAGACATTGGATTAGGCTATCAGCAGCTTAGGGTTCGATATGAGGATGTGCAGGAGACAACCTTTAGGTGTCGATAAGGCCACTACGAGTTCTTGGTTATTCCCCTCGGCATAACCAATGATCCAACAATGTTCATGTGTCCCATGAACAAGATTTTCCGCCTTACCTCGATCACTTTGTCTTGGTCTTCATCGACGATATACTGATCTACTCGACTACTAAGGAGGAGAATGCCTACCATTTGTAGGTAGTATTGGACACACTCCGAGAGCACCACCTTTATGGTAAACTCTCGAAGTGCCCGTTTTGGATTCGAGAGTTTCACTTGTTAGGACATGTCATCTTGTATACAGGAGTTACTGTAGATCTAGTGAATCTTGATATGGTACTTTTATGGGATCCACCCAGGAGTGTGACGGAGGTACGGAGTTTTTGGGACTTGGATGGATTCTACCAGAGATTCGTTCCAGACTTCTCCAGAGTTGCAGCACCACTATCATCCTTGATGAAGAAGGGGAAACCCTTCATGTGGTCGGAGAGATTCCAACAATGCTTTCAGAAGATGAGGTGAAGACTGACTAGTGCCCCTATCTTGAGGCTTCCGGAGGAGGGGGTAGGGTTCGCAGTCTACTGCGACGGATCACGGACTAGACATGGGTGTGTCCAGATGCAGGAGCGAGGTGTGATCGCGTATTGTTTTCGGCAGCTGAGAAAACATGAGAAAAACTACGCTACCCGTGACCTAGAGTTTGCATCAGTGGTATTATCCTTGAAGATGTGGAGACACTATCTGATGGGCGAGCGTTTCACAGTCTACCCTGATCACAAGAGTCTTAGGTAAATCTTCTCTCAGAAGGACCTGAACCTAAGACAGCGGTTATGGCTTGAGTTCCTCCAAAACTATGAATTCAAAATACTATATAATTTTGGAAAGGGGAACATTTTTGTGGATGTAGTCAGTAGTAGATCTGGTTTACAGCTGTTAGGAATGGCAACAGAGTAGCTGGCTACATTAATGATTTTATATGTAGACCGAGATGGAGCAAATTTCATTCAGTCACTTATAGTCGCTGCTCCACTTCTTCAATGAGTTAGGGAGGCACAACATGGGGATTCTAACTACGAGATACAATGTTCTCATATATCCATGGGGCATGCACCTGATGAATTTTATGAAGGTGGGGAGCACATCATTTTCTTTAGAGGATGTACCTTGGTACCTATTTCACTTCAGGGGGAAGTTTTGATGGATTTACACACTTCCCCTCTTGCTGAACATCCATGAGTGGAAAAGATGTACCATGAACATCGACAACAACACTGGTGGCCTGGTATGAAAAGGTTAGTCACTCAGTTTGTCTCACGATGCCTCACTTGTCAGCAAGTGAAGGCGGAGCACCAGGTACCAGCAGGATTGGTACATCTCTTAGAGGTCCCAGAGTGGAAGTGGGGTGGGGTATCTAAGGACTTTGTGAAGGGTCTTCCATATACCTCCATGATTCATGATTTGATATGGGTGATTTTTGACTGACTCACCAAGTCATCCCACCTCTTACCAATCAGATAGTAGGGCTCAATAGAGAGCTTTGGATGCCTCTATGTGCAAGAGATTGTACGTTTACATGGAGTACCTTCTTCTATTGTCTGCGACTGTGACACATATTTTACTTCCCGGCTATATAAGGGGTTGTAGGAGGATTTCGGGATGCATCTATGTCTGAGCACTACCTTCCATCCTTAAACAGATGGCCAGAATGAGCGGAACAATCATACCATCGAGGAAATTCTCCAAGCTTGTGTCCTCGACTTTGGACACAGTTGGGATGATCACTTACTTTTGGTAGAGTTTTCATACAACAACAGCTACAACTCCACCATCAGGAAGACACCTTTTGAGGCCTTGTATGGTCAACCTTGCATATCACCAATGTGCTGGATAGACCCATGGGAGTTAGCACTAGTGAGACCAGAGATGATACATGCTACCACAATGAAGGTGCAGATCATCGAGGAGCAGATGAAGACTACACAGAGCAGAAAAAAGTACTATGCTTACAGGAGTCGGAGACCTCTAGATTATGAGTATGGCGACCTCGTCTTCCTACGGGTCTCACCTCAACGAGGTCTACAAAGATTTGGCCGAGGTAGAAAGTTATCTCCACGATTCATCAGACCATTCCAGGTCCTCAACAGAGTAGGGGAGGTGGATTGTCGCTTGGATCTTCCACCTCAGTTGCACCAGGTGCACAACATATTCCACGTATCTCAGTTGAGGAGATAGGTGCACGACCCTTCCCACATCATCGACCATGGAGAGCTGGACATCGATGATGGGGTGAATTTTATAGAGGTTCCAATGGAGATTGAGGATCGACAAGAGTGGTTCCTTTGTGGACTATCAATACCCCTGGTGCGCTTTCGTTGGAAGCACGGAAACCTCCATGAGAGCACATGGGAGCAGGAGGTTCAGATGCGTGCTCAGTACTCCAATTTTTTCCCTTAGTTTGAGTTTTAGCTTACAGGGACATAAAGTCATGAGGTGGAGAGAATGTAAACACCTGGAAATTCCATGGAATTTTTTTTCTTTTTTTAAATAAATGGGATATTTACGTGTATGCAATAATTTACATTGCTTGATTCTGAGAACCGGTGTTCCCAGAATCAATTTCTGATGATTTGATTTGGGTACGTTCAGTAAACGTACGAGCAGGATTTTATAACTTTTGAACCGGTTCTCAGAATTGAAATATGAGGGCACCGTTGAACTCGCGGTGCCTATATTCTCTTTAGAAGACTTTTACCTCAATGGTAGTTTTTTTAAAATGGAAGTTAGATTTTCAGTTTTTAATTTAATTAAATAAAAATAATGTATAGCTTTATTTTTATCTCTTGGTGGTTAAAACCGCCAAGAGGAGGTTAGTGTTGGGGGCCTCCACACCATAACCTCCCATGAGGGGTTATGGTGGTGTGGCCCACCTGCACATAACCTCCCTTGGGAGGATATTTTTCCAGTGGGGACCACTCGGGCTAGTAACCCCTAGAAACCCCCATATTAAGTGGAAAAAACTTCAACTTTCCGTTGTTTAATATTTTTCCAACTCTCTTCACATAATTGAAACACTTCACCTATGTTAATTTTGAATTTAAACCCATTACACCCCCATTAATTAAATGAGTTGTCTCATTTAATTAAACACTACAATTTGTATGCTTGTGCCAACAAATAATAGACAACTTCTTCTAATTTTTTTGGCTTGGCATTTTGGTGGAGCTTTGGGAAGGAGAACAACACTCCAACAAAGAGAGATCACTGAAAGGATGAAAGTAACTTATCCGCCAATGAAGAACCTTCAGTTGAGGGATGAAACTATTTCTCACAAATAACACCGACAACGACTTCTTCGACTTAATCTTCTCCGAACACGCCTTCCACCGTCAACGAATGACAATCGAGGTAGGTGTTGTTTTATGATTGAGTTTTACCCTCCTTTCTTCATTGTTAGTCGTGCTCTTGATGCTGATTGTTAACACCCTAACATGGAGGGTGTGGGATGAAAAAACATGGCCCGACCCCACTCTATTTTCCTTCAATTTCTGATGATGGTGGTGACACATCTATACCGTTGGAGGAGTGGCCTGCGGCCGATGGACCGCGGCAGAGCAACGATGGCTTGCAACGGGCCGGCCATGAAGATACCGGCAGTGCAAGGCTGCCAGGTCAGCGAAAGGGCATGACATCGTCATGCTGCGTAGAGTAGAAGGGGGTTATGGCCAGGCTGAGGCACGGCGGAAGGGCACAATGTTGTTGTGCCACGCGGTGGAGAACAGGGCCGCCACCCGGGTGGGCCGCGAGGTCCGCTCGGCCAACCGGGAGGAGCAGGACCTAGCGGGTCCCACGTGATCTGGACTGGTGCCACCTAGTGCCAGTTTGGCTCCCACCCTAATGGAAAAGCAGTTCGGGAATTCCTGGGGGCGCACGGTTTTCCCCCAGGACGCGGCTTAGGCGGACCCGCGAGCCGCCAGGCCGCTAGGCTGCCGGGCCACCGGGCTGGACCTAGCATGGGCCACCAGGCCAGACACAACACTGGTTGTCATGATGACCCCTCAGGCAAGGCCGCCCCTCATACTGGGCCGCCCCCTCATGTCTGGTCAGACCCGCGGACCAGGTCTGACCTCTGGGCCAGGTCGGACCCTAGTCCGGACCGTTTGACCCGAATAAACATTTTCTCCAATAACATGGGCTATGGGTGTCCAGTTGATTAACCGTCTAAGAAAACAAAAATAATTGAGTGAGACTGTTTTTTGGAATACCCCACTTGAGATTTTCACACAGTTGGGGTACGGTAGGGTTGGATTAAACCTAAAATCCAATCGGACCCCCGAGACTGAAATGCCAATAACTCATAGACCGGGCATCCGATTGACGCGCCGCCTATTGTGTTGAGACCCCTATGATGAGGTAGAACTTTTTAATACTTATATTTGGGAATTAGTGACAGTTGGAGTATCGACCAGTAGCTTGTGGAGCATATCCTCCTGGAGACGAGCGAGTGGAGTTCGGAGACCTAGTAGCTGGTAGAGACCTGACGATTGTTGACCTTTCGACTCAGAGTGTTTCGACTAGCCCAGTGGGAAGTGTCTCTATGTGACGCAGAAGACCCATAGTGTGGAGCTCCTCTGTGTGACGCGGCAGACCCATGGTACTTGACATGAGAAGTACCTCAGCAGGCTACGAGGGGGAGCACCTCTCTGTGACACGACAGACCCACAGTGGTCGGCGCCTCTGTGTGACGCAGCAGACCCACGGTGCTCGATAAGAGGAGTACAACAACAGTCTAGGATAGTGGGAAGCACCTCTGTGTGACGCCCACAGTACCCTTTATAGGAGGAGTACACCGGCATCTGAGTTTTCGACAGTTTGACTGGCAGTGTTACATGTTACCACTGTAGAATAAAATCATGTTTTTGAGTTGAGTCAATGACTTTTGTGCTTTCCTCATGATTGAGATGGGTTATTTGATAACCTAGGTATATGTATGGGAATATACTTAAATAATGGTTATCCGTTGAATCCATACTTTGTGGTTTTCCCTTGTTGGATTTTGTAAAACCTTGAGGGTATCAGGTCCCTACTGAGTATCATTATACTCACCCCAGCTCGGGCTATTCCTGCACCTCATTGTGTTGGATGCAGATAACGGACAGTGCTGACTGAGGCAGAGAGTAGCAGGACTGGACGGTACCCATAGGTGGACCACTCGGTGTGATGGTAGACAGAGGAGACGGACGTATTGGTGTGCTGAGGATTCCATTCATACCTACCCTTCATGTAGGAACCCCGGAGGACAACCCAATAGTTGTTTTACATTTCTTCGGTTGTAAATGCTTTCATTTGTACCTGTACTTTACTGCTGAGCTTGTATTTCCGGCCCCTTTTACTTTCCAGCACTTCTTCTGTATACAGTTTTGCTTAGTGTTTTGCTTCCAGTTGTGTAATCTCATTGTGTGTGTTTAGTTTTATAATGGCAATTCCTTCCCAGCTTAGGGATTTATGCCGTCGGTGGTAGTCGCCAGCCCCTAGCCTATGGAAGGCGGGCTTGCGGTATTCACGACATGGGTCCTGAGGATGGGTCATGACAGTAATTAACTAGGATTTTCATGATATTGATAAGGTAAAAAATAATGATGACCCTTGGCACATGGACTATTCGGTTTAGTTTATAATTCATATTCCACCCATTTTGAAGGTGGAAACATATATGGTGGATGATTTGGTACGCTAGTGCGGTGAATTAGCATTCCATGTTAAATTTGACCAAGGCATGACATGGAAGGATATTGAAGAATTTTTTATTAATCCTTATGCCTTTAAAATTCCTAAAACAATAGTCATATTCATATTAAATCATGAAAACCTCATGGTGATAGTGTATGCATCTAGTTTTATGAATTTAGTCCACTTTTACTATGAATTTTCTAAAAATTATCCCGTGAATGAATTCATTTTTAAATCAGGGTTGAGGGATTATATTCACTGAAATGTTTTCATTCTTTTTATAATGAATTATAAAGAGATGGCCAAGAGAGATATAGTGTAAGAAAGAGATATCCCCTAAATTAGGGTTTTGAGGAATATTTTTATTCATATTATAACTATTGGGAACTATAATTATAGGAATAATATGATGATGGAAACATAATTTTATAGTTGTGTGACACCTTAGGATCTAACAATGTGATTAGTAAAAATTCATCCTCAACTGAAAAGTAACCTTTTATGTGTTCAATGTGGTTCTTTTGACCATATTAATTGAGACTATATGAAACCACATAGGTATTGTCAAAATTAAAACCAAATGGGAAAAATTCAAAGCTATTTTTATAGTGATCTATGGATTAATGTGAGAGACACAACTCTTGTATCCTATACATTGTATGAATTGTCAAGTAGAATATATTATAATAATTATCATCATAAAAATAGAGGGATCTATGGTGATTCTTGGAACAAAATTACTCCTAAAATAGTGCAATAACATTACTGTGACAAATAGAAATCTATAGTAAGTAAGAAATTTTAGTGATATAAGAATATGATTGTGGATGATCAATATGGCCCATTTACAATGAGAGGTATAATAATTTTTAATTCATCCATTATGAAAATTTTTTTGACATGGGAACATCCCTCTGGTTTATTGTGTCTTGTGTTTGTTTCGCATGGAATCTGGGGATGACCTCCTGGATGGGAGATTCAAACGTTCCGATCGGTTTCTAACGGGTTTGTTCGTAGAACCGGAAACATCCAATAATTCCACATCCGTTTGGACCTACTTTCCAAAGCCAGGCGCTCATTAGCTTGTGGACTAATGAGGCTTAGGAATTTTCATTGGTCGAGAGGATGGGAGGTCGGACTCATCACACCTTTTTTAGGGGAATTATTGTCTACTCCAGGACTCTCTTTATGGATTTAAGTTATGTTCATGAATCCTTATTACATTACCAAGTATAAAATGTGATTTCCTTTAGTTTTAACAATCAATGATTAAATATGCAAGAAATTTAGAGAATCTTTTATATGTATTCGAGGTTCTTCATCAATAGAGAATCATCTATATCTGTTTAGAGATTTTTGGTCAATGGTATCCTTCAAAACATTTATATAAAAGTCTCTTGGTCATTATGATGACCAGGCTGGTTTTAAAGCCACTCAGTGGGGCACTTGAAGTTTATCATCATTCAGAAGGACAGAGATTATTTCAAAGTTAGGATCGAACCCATAAATGGGCTACCTACGTATCCTTTGTTTTGGAAAAGGAATCAGAACCCACGTAGTTCGAGTAATGGAGTATGATGTTTATGATTGATGGCTCAAAGATGAATGTCATAATTACTTTTACACTCTAAGCTCACGTGAGTCATGCTCGGTGTGAGAAACAAGAGGTATTGATAAAATTTAGACAATTGTGCCATGAAAGATGCAATCATAAGAATTTGTTTGGGGCTTATGTTTGAATGACTGCCCAAATAGATAAAGGTTTAGGATTTACTTTTAGGGAGAAAATCCATGAACAGGGTCCATAAATTTATATGTGCTTCATGGAGATTTGAATACTCTAATCTTGGGGCTTACTCCTAAGGAGGATGCCCAAGTTAGGAGGGGACTTATGATTGGGTTTTACTCCTGAAAAGGAAACCCAAATCAAAGGTAAATTATGACTGGTTAAGAGAAATTTAAGGGAACTTGGGGCTTATTTCTGAAAAGGAGATCCAAGGTTATGACTGAGTCTTATTCCTGAAAAAGGAGACTCAGGTTAGGGGACTTGGGGCTTATTATTTTAAAAGGAAGCCCAAGATTATGACTGAGTCTTATTCCTAAAAAAGGAGACTCAGGTTAGGAGACTTGGGGATTATTCTTTTAAAAGGAATCCCAAGATTATGACTGAGTCCTATTCCTGAAAAGGAAGACTCAGGTTAGGAGACTTGGGCTTATTCTTTTAAAAGGAAGCCCAAGATTATGACTGAGTCTTATTCCTGAAAAAGGAGACTCAGGTTAGGAGACTTGGGGCTTATTCTTTAAAAGGAAGCCCAAGGTTATGACTGAGTCTTATTCCTGAAAAAGGAGACTCAGGTTAGGAGACTTGGGGCTTATTCTTTAAAAGGAAGCCCAAGGTTATGACTGAGTCTTATTCCTGAAAAAGGAGACTCAGGTTAGGAGACTTGGGGCTTATTCTTTTAAAAGGAAGCCCAAGATTATGACTGAGTCTTATTCCTGAAAAAGGAGACTCAGGTTAGGAGACTTGGTGCTTATTCTTTTAAAAGGAAGCCCAAGATTATGACTGAGTCTTATTCCTGAAAAAGGAGACTCAGGTTAGGAGACTTGGGGATTATTCATTAAAAGGAAGCCCAAGGTTATGACTGAGTCTTATTCCCGAAAAAGGAGACTCAGGTTAGGAGACATGGGGATTATTCTTTAAAAGGAATCCCAAGGTTATGACTGAGTCTTATTCCTGAAAAAGGAGACTCAGGTTAGGAGACTTGGGGCTTATTCTTTAAAAGGAAGCCCAAGGTTATGACTGAGTCTTATTCCTGAAAAAGGAGACTCAGGTTAGGAGACTTGGGGCTTATTCTTTAAAAGGAAGCCCAAGGTTATGACTGAGTCTTATTCCAGAAAAAGGAGACTCAGGTTAGGAGACTTGGGGCTTATTATTTAAAAGGAAGTCCAAGGTTATGACTGAGTCTTATTCCTGAAAAAGGAGACTCAGGTTAGGAGACTTGGGGCTTATTCTTTAAAAGGAAGCCCAAGGTTATGACTGAGTCTTATTCCTGAAAAAGGAGACTCAGGTTAGGAGACTTGGGGCTTATTCTTTCAAAAGGAAGCCCAAGATTATGACTGAGTCTTATTCCTGAAAAAGGAGACTCAGGTTAGGAGACTTGGGGCTTATTCTTTTAAAAGGAAGCCCAAGATTATGACTGAGTCTTATTCCTAAAAAAGGAGACTCAGGTTAAGAGACTTGGGGCTTATTCTTTAAAAGGAAGCCCAAGGTTATGACTGAGTCTTATTCCTGAAAAAGGAGACTCAGGTTAGGAGACTTGGGGCTTATTCTTTAAAAGGATGCCCAAGGTTATGACTGAGTCATATTCCTCAAAAAGGAGACTCAGGTTAGGAGACTTGGGGCTTATTCTTTAAAAGGAAGCCCAAGGTTATGACTGAGTCTTATTCCTGAAAGAGGAGACTCAGGTTAGGATTCTCTCATCTTAAAGGATGAGGTTGAATGAATGAACTCTCCGTATTTTAGTGACATAAGGATATTTAAATCACTAGACTTTGAGAGAGATTCCACAGAATTCCTTTCAGATAAGAAAGTCAAATCAAGAAATCATGCCATAAATGGCTTTGAAGAGTGTCTTGAAGACTGATTCTTGATAAAGAAAGGTGAAATGGCTTAAGAGGGGTAAAAATGGGCAAGATGGGCACCAAAAAAGATAGGGGCGCGCAAGTCTTTCAAGGTGCGCAAGTCTTCCGTGGGCGCGCAAGTGTTGGTCGCGCAAGTATACCTGCGCGACACATAGTGTACTTGCGCGATTTTCAACCAGCATTGAAATACTTGAGAGACTCTTTTTTAAACCCTTTAGAATATTCTTGAGGTTCTTCCAGAAAAGGGACGTGCAAGTTATATTGAAGGAAATAAGTCGGCGTGCAAGTGTTTGATAAGTTTCAACAGTTAGGCCTTCCTTTTTCTCTTTAGATCTTCCGTTCTAGGTAAGAAATTACCTTAGAAGTGTTCCGGAAGCTTTGAGAAGAGACTTGGGCGTCGGGAGCTTCAATCCGAGTTTCTGGAAAAAGATCCTCTTGAATGGGGGGCCCACAGGGTCTATTTATAGGCAAAAGAAGACCTCGGGCGGTTACCGGACAGTTACCGGGCGGTTATCACTTAGGTCGCGCAAGTCACTTGCACGACCATAAGGCGTCGCGCAAGTACTTGCACGACCACTAGGCGGCACGCAAGAGTACTTGCGCGACCATGAGGGAACTTGCGCGAACTATAGGCAATGTTCTCTTTGTTCATCCCTTTGTCGATTTTTGATGTTTTTCTTCAAAGGTTGAATCACTTTGAGCTCAGATATTCCCTTTTCCGATAATTAGATTCTGTGACGAAAGGAGCATCAACAAAAGTCCCCCCTCAGAGTTGGATCCAGAGAGAAATGAGGATTTGACTCTGAGGAAATCGAATCCATTCAAAGGAAAAGGGTGGCGCGCAAGTCTTCAGTGAACAGAGGGTGGCGCGCAAGTGTGCTGGAACTTGACTTTTATTCAGAGTTCCTTTGTCTTTTGTGGGTAGTTTAAAGTCATACATGCCGGACATAAAGGGGATAATGTTTAAGGTCAAAATAGCTTTGACCGAAAATGGATTAAAATTGATTCAATTCCTTGACAATTTATCTGAAAACATATTACCATACTCAAGTATGAGAGAAAAAATGTAAACTATGGCTTAAGAATATTTGAATCTAAGGAATGATATGAAAACGAGCTAAAAGGCATTCGAAGAAGCAGTTTCCAAGAATTAAGTTACTATTATTTAACAAAACCCGTTAGGGGGTTGAAATATGCAGGGCCACCTATGGGCATTGGCTGCATGGTCAAATAAATAGTATCTTTCGGCTGACAAGTCTGTTATGTGGACTGTTTATGCAAGGCCACCTATGGGCACGTGCTGCATAGTCAGGCAAAAGAACTCCCAGAAATTTACTTTCCTAGTGCTAAAAGCCAGTGAAAGTTTATGGAGATTCAAATTTTCTAAAGTATAGAGTTTGTTGTATGGAAAGAGGTACTTGAATATGGAGAAGATATTTCTGAACAAGAATATCGAAGAACTGGATGAATATCACTCCTACGAAGGTCTGACCCAAACGTAGGGAAGAAGAATAAACCATAGACTTGAATACTTTCAGATCATGAAAAAGGATATGGGACAAATATGTTAAGGATTGCTATTTTTTGTGGATCCCTACATACTGTCGTTTTAAGACCTATAAGGACAAAAGAGGCATTCTTCCCAAGAATGAAGTTACTATTATTTAACAAAACCCGTTAGGGGGTTGAAATATGCAGGGCCACCTATGGGCATTGGCTGCATGGTCAAATGAATAGCATCTTTTGGCTGACAAGTCTGTTATGTGGACTGTTTATGCAAGGCCACCTATGGGCACGTGCTGCATAGTCAAGCAAAAGAATTCTCAGAAGTTTGACATTTTTGTGACTAGAAGTCATGAAAAGGGTTATGAAGATCTGAAAATATTTAAGGTTAGGATTATAACACATAAAGATGGGTATTGTCCAATGTATATAGAGATACATAGGTCAATGAAAACCATAATCATGTTGTGGATGGGTCCTGAATTGAAACATGGACTTCACTATGTATCTCATAAGAATGAGAATCAATCCATACGTAGTTCTTGAAATGTAGTTTAACGTCGTGCAGGACGAAAGTATGAGTGATCTTAGTTTAGGGTCATAGAATTCGGACCATAATAATAAATACACAGTGTGTGTTTTCATGAGGACTTTTCAGCCAAGGGACTGAAAGTGAAATTTGGGGTTAGGCCCAAAAGACTTGGGACTGGATTCGAGGGACACTCGAATGTTCCTACGTATCCCATAAGGATGGGAATCAAGTCCACGTAGTTCTAGAATTACCCTTTCTACAAATTTGGTTCGTACATGTGAAGGGTGAAAGGGGACTTTAGTGCAATGATGGTTTAACCTGAGATAAAAAGTTTAGGCATTACCATGTATGCACGTAGTCTTTTGAAAATGAAACATGATTTTAAAAAATCAATGTCAATAATGGTTCCTTCTCAAATGAGGAAATCAAAGAATATTGTAGTTTATTGTCGTACCGGACAAAAGTGTTGTATAGTTTAACGTCATATGACAAGGACTAAAGTGAATCAATGTAAAGATATTGATTCCAGGGGCGGTTTCACAAATCAACATCATATGAGGTTGTGGTGAACCGATGTGAAGAGATTGTTTCTGGGCTTGAACCCTGGGAGGTTGCCTACATACCCAGCCTGGAGGGCGAGGATCAAAGTCCGTGTAGTTCAATTAAAGAATGAATTAATGATCAAGTTGTTCTTGTGGACAATGATCTAATAAAAAAAATATTGTTGGGACTTACACATGGTTAGTGGCCCAAAGGGAATGTTGTGGTTGATGTTCGCTCTAAGCTCACGTGAGTCATACTCGGTGTGAGAAACAAGAGGTAATCACAACCTTAACGATGCACAGTTTAATGTCATGTAGGACATAAAAAAAAAGGGACTATGCAGTTTAAAGTCTTGCAGTTAGGACTATTGGTGCTGCACAGTTTAGTGTCATGTAGCAGGGACAAAATACAGTTTAATGTCATGTAGGACCTATCAATGATTTTCTGTACAGTTTAGCGTCATGTAGTTAGGACGATGGGGATAAAATAGTTTAACGTCATATTGGACGAAAGGGGGACTGTGTAGTTTAATGTTATGCAGTAAGGACAAAAGAGTGTACCATTTTAACGTCATGTCGGACGAAAGTGCGAATAGTTTAAGTTCATATGCATCGACCATGGATGGTGCAGTTTAATGTCATGCTGGACCTTTGATGATTATATAATTTAACGTCTTTTCGGACGCGAGGGACTTTTATACAGTTTAGCGTCATGTAGTTTAGGACGTCACAGTTTAACGTCTTGCTGGACATAAGGTATTTACAAATAGTTTATGCTCATATACATGGACCAGGGATGATGCAGTTTAAGGTCATGCTGGACGGTTTAGGGAACTATTTCACAGTTTAATGTCATATGGGACGAAGTTGCAGTTTAAAGTCATACTGGACCATTGCTGTATAGTTTAACGTCATATAGCAAGGACGAACTGGTGCTGTACAATTTAAAGTCATGTAGCTAGGACTAAGGTGAACCAATATGAGGATATCAGTTCTGGGGACTTTTTACAGTTTATCGTCATGCTGGACGTTGGAAGTGCCACACAGTTTAATGTCATGTTGCTAAGACACAATATAGTTTAATGTCATCTCAGACAAAATATAGGATCTTCTGTACAGTTTAATGTCATGTAGATAGGACATAATAACAGTTTAATGTCATGTAGGACATGATAACAGTTTAATGTCATGTAGGACAATGATAACAGTTTAATGTCATGTAGGACAATGATAACAGTTTAATGTCATGTAGGACAATGATAACAGTTTAATGTCATGTAGGACAATGATAACAGTTTAATGTCATGTAGGAAAATGATAACAGTTTAATGTCATGTAGGACAATGATAAAATTTTAATGTCATGTAGGACAATGATAACAGTTTAATGTCATGTAGGACATGATAACAGTTTAATGTCATGTAAGACAATGATAACAGTTTAATGTCATGTAGGACATGATAACAGTTTAATGTCATGTAGGACAATGATAACAGTTTAATGTCATGTAGGACATGATAACAGTTTAATGTCATGTAGGACAATGATAACAGTTTAATGTCATGTAGGAAAATGATAACAGTTTAATGTCATGTAGGACAATGATAACAGTTTAATGTCATGTAGGACAATGATAACAGTTTAATGTCATGTAGGAAAATGATAATAGTTTAATGTCATGTAGGACAATGATAACAGTTTAATGTCATGTAGGACAATGATAACAGTTTAATGTCATGTAGGACAATGATAACAGTTTAATGTCATGTAGGACATGATAACAGTTTAATGTCATGTAGGACAATGATAACAGTTTAATGTCATGTAGGACAATGATAACAGTTTAATGTCATGTAGGACAATGATAATAGTTTAATGTCATGTAGGACAATGATAACAGTTTAATGTCATGTAGGAAAATGATAACAGTTTAATGTCATGTAGGACATGATAACAGTTTAATGTCATGTAGGACAATGATAACAGTTTAATGTCATGTAGGACAAAAGTATGATCTAATGTGATTGTTTTGGATCTGGGAACAATATTTTGTGTTTATACAAAATACTTCTTCAGAAATCTGGCATTAGTTGGAGTCGTGATGTGTTCTCCATCCATTGAGATCAGAGAATACGCTCCATTGGAGTAGACCTTATGTATTGAATAAGGTCCTTCCCATTTTGGTTCAAGCTTGGGAGGCTTCTTTCCTGGTATCTTTGGTGCTCTGAGAACCAATACCAATTCTCCCTGAATGAATGAACGAAGACGAACTTTTTTGTTAAAAGCTCGTGCTATCCGATTCTGATAGATTTCCAAGTGGTGCAAAGTGCACAATCTTTTCTCATCTAACTGTTCCAATTCATTCAACCGTTTTTGGGATTGCTCATCTGTTGATAACTGATCACAAATGGCTATTCTGAGTGAGGGAAATTGAACTTCAATTAGCAAGACTGCTTCTGTTCCATATACCAATGAATATGGAGTAGACCGCGTTGCATTGAGAGTGGTAGTCCGATAAGCCCATAAAGCATGAAAGAGTTTATCAAGCCATGACCTCTTATCTTTATCCACCATCTTTTGCAGTATATTTGAAAGAGTCTTGTTGAAAGATTCTATCTAGCCATTAGCTGCTGCATGATATCGAGTTGAATGGTTGGACTTAATGTTGTATTCTTGATACAATTTCTTTACCTCAGAAGAACAGAAGTTGGTGCCGTTGTCCGTCAATATGGTATGAGGGACACCAAATCTAGTATTGATGTTAGACTTGATGAAGCTAAAAATACATTTAGAACTGACTTCTTTGAGAGGTACTGCCTCTGCCCGTTTGGAAAAGAAATCGGTAGTAGTAAGAATGTACTTAAACTGCTTGGCCGTAGCTGAAGGGTAAGGTCCCACCACATCCATTCCCCATGTGGAAAATGGCCATGAGTATTTAGCTGTATGAAGCAACTCTGGAGGTTGATCAATGAAGTTGTCATATACTTGGCATGAATGACACTTCTTTGTGAAATTAACACAATCTTGTATCATTGAAGGCCAAAAGTATCCAAGCCTTCGAATTTGATCAGACAATCTATGTCCAGACTGGTGGGCACCACAGACTCCTGCATGCACTTCTTTTATGACATCCATTGTCTCTTCACCATCAATACATCTGAAGAGAACTCCATCAAAACCACGTTTGTAGAGAATTTTCTCGAGGTGGTTTGGACCATCATAAAGAGTAAAATTGACCACACGTCGCCGAATTTGTTCTTTCTCGGCTCTATCAGGTGGAAGTGTTCCATTTTGAAGGTATTCCTTGATAGGTGACATCCATCCTGTAGTATGACCATACGGTTCAGGAATGTGACTAATTTCATTAATTTCCTCTGTTCTGACTTTAACATAAGGTGAAATTGCAGGACGGTGGGCAATACAGATGGTTGTCTCATCCCGATTTGGATCTGCTAAAGCTGTGGCTATATTAGCCAGTGCATCAGCTTGAGCATTTTGTGATCTTGGGACATAAGAAAACGTCGGTTCTGAAGGGAATTCCGACATTAACTCTCTGACGTAATCATACAAAGGGAATAATTCTTCTTTTCTGATGGCATAATCCCCATTGACTTGTTTGATTACCAGGTCTGAATCACCTTTCACCTTTAAGTGATTCCCTTGTGATTGAAGTGCTAACTCCAAGCCTGTAATGAGAGCTTGGTATTCAGCTTCATTATTGGTACCACCTTCTCACAACAAAAAGGAATAAGGTAACACTGCCTTATCTGGAGAAATGAGCACAATTCCTAAACCAACTTTGTTGAATTTAGGATTTTCCATTTTCTTCCCTGTTGGACTTCTAGAAGCACCATCAAAATACATTTCCCATGTTTGAGGACTCTCTTGAATAGAGAAAACTTCCTCATCAGGGAGTTCGATATCTGAATACGTGTCTTCCACTGAAGGATGTTCAGCCAGGAAATCAGCCAGAGCTTGGCCCTTAATTGCCTTTTGAGACACATACTGGAGGTCAAACTGCTGTAGAATAACCGCCCATCTTGCCAGACGTCCTGTAAGCATTGGACGACTAAGGATGCATTTGAGTGGATTATTACGAGATACCAATTGGACCTTGTGATGTTGCAGGTAGTGTCTCAGTTTCTGAACTGTAAAGATTAATGCTAGGCAGCACTTTTCAATACTTGAATACCGGGTTTCTGCTTCAAGCATAGTTCTACTGAGATAGTAGAGACTATTTTCATTCCCAGCATCATTCTTTTGAGAGAGAAAGGCACCCAATGATCACTCTAAAGCTGTCACATAGAGGATAAGAGGCCTACCCTCAACAGGTGGCATGAGTACTGGTGGACTCAAGAGGTATTTATTGAGAACATCAAATGCTTCTTGACATTCTTCAGTCCACTGGTAAGTGACTCCTTTCTTCAATAATTTGGTAAAGGGTAAACTTTTGCCTGCCAAATTGGCGATGAAACGCCGAATATAGGCTAGGTGTCCTTGATGTCCTCTTAATTATCTCAAATTATGATGAGGTGACATACCAAGGATTGATTTGGTCTTCTCAGGATCGACTTCAATACCATAATGGCATACAACAAAGCCGAGGAATTTTCCTGAGGTTACCCCAAAAGCACATTTTAAGGGGTTCATCTTCAAATTATGTTGTCGAAGCTTGCGGAATACGACTTCCAAATCAGTCAAGTGATCAAAACGTTGTTTGGATTTAACCACCAAATCATCTACATAGCATTCAACAAATTTCCCTAGAAAAGGTTTGAAGATACGATGCATGGCGCGTTGATATGTTGCACCTGCATTCTTTAAACCAAAGGGCATCACCCGGTAACAAAACACACCTTGAGGAGCTCTGAAGGCTGTATATTCCTTGTCTTCTGGGGCCATTCGGATCTGATTATATCCAGAATATCCATCCATGAAAGAAAGTACTTCATAGCTAGCTGTCGCATCAATTAAGAGTTCTGTAATCGGAACTGGGAAATCATCTTTAGGACAATACCGATTAAGATCTCTGAAATCGATGAAAACCCTAATTTGTCCGTTCTTCTTCTTTACAGGGAAAATATTAGCCAACCACTTGGGATATTGAACTTCTCTGACGAAGTTAGCTTTGATAAGCTTATCCACTTCAGCCTCGATTTTGGAAGCATAGGTTGGGTGTGTTCTTCTCGCAGCTTGCTTGAATCCTCGATGTTCTTTTGGCAAACCCAAATGATGGGTGGAAACATCAGGATCAAGTCCAGGAATCTCTGTATAATTCCAAGAAAAAATATCTTTATTTTGCTTTAGAAAAGAAATATACATCTCTTTCTCTTCAAGGGTCATGGCCGCACTAATTAAAGTGGGGCGTGGATCTTTCTCTATACCCAGATTTACTTCTCTGAGTTCATCCACAATGGTAGAGATACCCTCTTCAAATGCTGGAGGAGCATCTCTAAGATCTTCCTCTTCCTCTTCATCATGTGTTATTTCTTCCGTTTCTACTTGCAAAGTAGATGAAAAAACGAAATTCTCATGATCATAAGAGATGTCAAAATTTTCACATTTTGAAGAAGAAGCTTCCATTTCCGACCCTACTGATGATAAAGGTTCTTCTTTGGGAAATAAAGAGGAGATTATGGATTGAGAATCGACATCAATATTCACCTCTGGTGTTGCTATAACTTCTTCTGGCCTGATTAGAGATGTATAGACTTGTTGGATTTCAGCAGACGAAATGAAAACGTCACCACTTATGCTTTCATCACTGCTTGGTAAGTTACCAATTTCTCCCATGTTGTCTGGCTCGATTGCCGTAATTGACATTATGGATCTTTCCATAAGAGTATTTTGATTTGGGCCTATTTTGTCAATTTGACTGATAGGTAACACATAATCTGTACTCACATGTGAAAATGGATTTATTGGAATTTTTTCCAAACCATATGGAGCATTAACTTTGGTAATTTCCTTCATTGTAGATTTTTCTCTTCCCTTCATGTGATAAAATTCCGTCTCAATGTATTGAGACTCACATGTCTTGAACGGGGCCTTATCACCATACATTGTTCCAACTTGACCATCGAAACAGTATTTGAGACATTGATGGTATGATGACGGAATAGCTAAATGCTGATGTAGCCAGGGTCTTCCAAGCAAGATATTGAAAGCTGAGTCTTGATCAACAATCATGAAATCCGAATTGGAAACAAGATCTCCAAACTGAGTTATAAGCGTAACTTATCCCAGTGGTTCTTGTTCATTTTTATCATATCCTTGCAACATCATGGTAGAAGGAGATAAATCAGATTCCGTGAGGCCCAATCGACGAAGTGTGTGAATGGGCATGAGGTTGACTCCTGAACCATTATCAATGAAAGATCTTCGAACATCTATACCATTGACTTTGCCAGATAAGTACAAAGGTTTTATGTGCCCATGCACAAAATCATCTTCATCTTTATCAGTAAAAGATATCACTGCATGGCATTCCGCAAGATTATTCTCTATGTGATATATTTCAGCTGCAGCAATTTCAGCTTCAAACTCCTGAGGAATTGACAAAGCTTCGATGAGTGCTTCCCGAAGATCTCTTGACAGATTCAAAGAATCCAAAATTGATAACTTGGCTGGTACATGGGCCAAGTGTTTCAATATATCATACTTTTGATCTAGAGGTCTGCATTTCCCAAGAGGAATATGCGGTTTAGCAGGTACCTTGGAAGAAGATGCTTTGGAAGCTGATGCATCTTGTATTGAAGTTGGAAACATCTTTGGTTTTGGAATATTAGACTGATTAGATTCATTTACTTGCTGAGATAAAGAAGATGGAACTTTTAATCGGTCTTCTAAAATAACTGTGCCGAAACTGAGTTGGCCATTCGCAGAAGAACATGCTTGTTCTTTTTGAGCTTGCTGAAGGGCTCTACCACGAGTTTTTGCTGCATATACAGTGCTAGCAGGGGTAGAATTAGAGTAGTGGCTTCGGAAAGATTCACGTCTTCCCCTATATCCTGAACCTCTAGAACTTCCTCGGGTTCCCTTATTTGATACAGGGAATTCAGGCTCATCAATACTGGAATATGAATCTGTTAATTGAATCATATTAACAGAACCAAAGATTAACTCTTCGTCTGATAAAGACTCTGCCTGGTTAGCCTGTTTAGGCTGTGCCATTTGGTGGGACGGTGCCCGTGGCTTCGAAGTAGATGGCATGAAATCTGCCAGAGTCAAAGACAATTTAGGCTTTTCTACATACTCATCTTCTCCTGATTCCTCTTTCTTCTTTGAATTGTGCTGCCCTTTTGAGGATTTGTCTTTTGATGGAGGCTTTACTGCAGCTTTTGTAGGAGACACAATTGGTTTCTTCAATTGTGTTCACAAAATGGAATGGGTCCGATTGATTGTCTTTCTGACCATCCAATCATCATATTTTTTCGCAGTTTTGCTTTTGACTTCCTGCCACTTGCCTCCTTCCTCTGGATCTGTAGCGGTAATACACGCTACATGAGCTGAAGAACCCTTCAATTTGACTTGTCCCAAGTCGACCATCTTTTACAGGAGGTCTTTAAAGACAAAACACTCCTGGATGGGATGCCCCAACATTTGATGAAAGGGACAATAATTGGGACGGTCTTCATCTCCTTCCTTGTTTGGCCTCTTGGGCACTGGTAATTGAACCAAATTATTTTCCAGGGCTGAAATGAAGTAACCAGGAACTTGCTCACTTCGGAAAGAGTATGTTTTACTCATCATATCCTCAAATTGTTTTCGGCGTTGACCTTTTTGATCATTTGGACGAAACAGCCTTTGTTGATGGCGTTCAAGAGGTGGAGCCCTTCGATAAGATGATGGTTTTGAAGTAGAAATAGGTACAGGTGCCTGTTTAAGCATAACTGTAGTAGTTTCTGCTTTACCCATTCTTCTTCCTGGAGATGATGGAATTACATGAGATTTAACCTTAGCCTGTATAAGGGAATCTTCAATCTGTTGAGCAATTGAAGTAAGGTCTCGAAACCCTCCTGTGTATTTCACAGGGATCAATGGTGTGCGTAATTCGTCACGCAAATTTGCCACACAGATTGGAAACAATTTTTCCTGAGGGAGTGCTAAACTCAAGGAATACATTAATCCCTTCCAATGAGCAATGAAATCAGAGACTCTTTCATTCTCCCTTTGCTTGCAGTTTGTAAGATCAAAAACTGTCGTTTTTGGAAAAGTTGAGCTAAACTGAAGAAGGAATTTTTGACGAAGATCCTCCCATCCGATGACTGACCGAGATTGCAACCTTGTATACCAGACAAAAGCTGGTCCTTACAAGGTTCGCACGAAGCATCTGAGTTTCACTGCTTCTTGCTGTTCTGGAGTTCCCATCATAGGATCACAACAAGACACGTAATGCATCAAATGTTGTTCAGGGTCGCCTGATCCATTGAAAGTAGGGAAAATAGGGTTTCCAAAACCGGATGGAGGAGAAATTGAATCTACCCATTCAGGGTAAACTTTCTTTTCAGGTTGAACTTGCGCCCGTTTCCCTTCCATAGTTTCTAACCGAGCTGTTAATGACTCAATAGTAGTTATTAACTTTTGAGAAACGTCAGGTTGAACTTGGTTTTGGGTAGGTGCAATGAATGGAGCTTGGACAGACGTGGTGGTTGGTGCTGCAACTGATGGTAGTGCTGCCAACCGTTGTTGCGTTTGACCCGTAGGATTAGACCTCTGTGGGTGTACTGATAAAGGAGGATATTCTTGATCCATCTCAGTAGTTACAACAAATTCCTTCGGCTGTCGGACTTCAGCATTCTTAAGAAGAAGACTACTCTGAAGTAGTTCTGCATTCAACCTTCTTAATTCTTTCATTTCTTCCTCCTGTTGTGAAAACCTTTGCTCTAATGAGAGCGATTGACCTCCTTCAGAGGAAGGGTGAGAAGTAACCTGATTCTTTCCTTTCCCCTTATTGGATCCTTTTCGAAGAGGGGGAAGTGGGTTACTTGAAGGAATACCCAGATTTTGGGTAAGCCTTTGATTACGTGTGCGCACACCTTCTTCATTTAGGTCTGTGTGCGCAACTTCTTGAGCAGGAACCTCTTCGTCTGATCCCTCTGATTGAGCCTCATCTGGTGAATCAGCAGCAACAACATTGATGACATTAATGGATGCATATTGCATGGAATCCTTTCTATCAGCATTTCTGTGATATTGTCTCCTTCCATGTCCATGATGAGACATGGCATTCTGTTGACTTGATCCCTCAGGAATTTCTTGGAGAACCGTCACTTGGAGAGAATCTCTTGACATCTTGGATCTTCGTTCCTCTGGAGTCTTATTCCCTAATCGAGAGAATACTGACTTTCTCTGAGTGAGGGATTGAGGATTTGAAAAATTCCCCTGTCCGGTGGACTGGGGATGTTCCTGCTACTTCCGCTCAACTCCTCGAATCCCATTCGTTGACTCTGAGGGTTGGGTTAGAGAAGTCCCCAGTCTGGCAAGCTGGGGTGTCTCTTGACATGCTATGTCTGAGATCTTCTTAAAATCTCTCTTGATCTTGCGAATCTTAGTTCGGAAATTAGCTGGATGCATTAACCTGTATCCACTTTTATCACCTGGTTCAACAGACCGTTGGATGATTTCCGAAACTTCTGTCATTTGATGACGTGTTTGCTCCAGACGAGAGGCTTGTGAAATATTCTCGCCTGCTTGATGTAGGAGAAATTCAACAACTTTTTCTCTATATACTTGATTTTGAGAGGAACTAGTTGAAGCTTGTTCTTGAGCAAGCTTTTGATTATGAACAAAGCTCATTGACTGTGGCCGGCCATGCGCAATAACATTGCATGAGACCATTTTCGGCGGGCTTTGCTGACCGGAAAGCACTGTGAAATGTAGTGCTCCGTGAACACCCCATCCTCTGATATGAACATCAGATAGAGCATTGGCAATTAACTGACACAATCTTCTTAGTGCGCCAAGGCATGAACGTTGAAGGGTTCTCTGTTGCTTTTCAGCCTTTGGATACCGAGAGACTGATAGAGATGCCAAATCAATTTGGCGTTGTAACCCTTCTATTATCTTAAGATGATTTTCATATTCATCGTAAGATAATACCTTCTTTTTTAATTGATAAAGAGTTTTCCATATGTTGAGACGAATATCATGGATTCCATCATCTGTCAACATCTTTGGAATGTCATATTGGGAGTCAGCCAAAGGCCAAAACATGACTGTTACTTCACCTTTTTCCAGTTTTTTCCTCATGTTCAACATTTCCTCTTTATCATTAAATGAAGATTCTTCTACCTGTTTGGACCAGAGTTGGTGTTTCCTTGTTGCTTCATCAGATTCAACAAGATTGGTAGAGAAATCGCTATTCATGCTGGAAGATGAATGACCCAGGGATGGTTCGGGGAATAACCTGAACCCCAGGCTATCTTCTGATGGAGAAAGAGTTTCACCTGCCGACAGTAAAGCATCCGACATGACTGGTTTTACGTTTGCAAGTTCCTCAAGATAGGAGGGCTTTCTCGTCACTACATTGCCTTCTGAAGAATTTTCGAGACAACGTGAATCACTACTGCGGAGAGGACATTCGTAGCGAAGTTCATAACCATGAGGAGGACCGTCATGATGGGTTACAGCAAAAGATGAAATCTCTTTCTCCTTGGTCTTCTGACCACACAGAGGGTTCCTGTGGCTCTCATCTGAAGAAGAAACTTCAAGATTGACCGAATTTTCATGAAGCAAGTCTTCATGAGGAAGTGTCTGTTGAAGACCTTCAGAATTAATTTTCTCGTTATTGGGAACTGAGGGAGTAGAATCTTGAATTCCGACAGATAAATGTCTGAGGGCTTCAAGAACTCCAGCATCGAGCAAGGCCTTGTTGCTGATTGGCCTTTGATCTCATTACTGTGCTGGGAGGATCTTTTTCTTAGATGCCTTCTTACTCGCTTTAGAAACCACTTGATGACGAAAGTTATTGCTCTAAGCAGGTGTATGTGCCTGATCAAGAAAGATGGTCAGGTTAGGCTGACGATCTCCACTCAAATCAGGTGTATGTGCCTGACTTGGTTGTCCGTATGATATGGGGGAGTATGCCCCATAACCCTCTTGGACTGAAACAGATGTGTGTGTCTGTTCCAGAGTGAATCGTTGATGTGTCACTCCATTTCTAGGGATAGATTTATGTGTCTGTCCCTGAGATGATGCTGAAGCTGTTATGATATCCTGGCAAGCATCCAGAATATGAGCAGGAATTTTCTTCTGCTCTTTCACCATTGACAAAATATGTTTGGTGACGTCAGCCGCCGGAACGGGGATATACGTCCATTCCGGGCTTGGAGTAGGTGTATGTGCCTGCTCCTGTCCTCCTTTTCCTGTCAGTGAATCCTGACAGTACTCAAGTGTGGAGGCAGAGAGTTGAGTCTGCCTCCTGTTTGTCGTCGGGACTTTCCGACTGACTTCTCCGGGCGCTACCAAGCGAGACTGTTGGTAGGCTTGATTAGTATTAGCAGGTGTATGTGCCTGCTGATTACACTTCGCCAAACGCGGTTGACGAGATCCATCATATGTAGTCAGACGAGCCTGTTGACTAACTGGTGATGTATAAGCAGGTGTATGTTCCTGCCTATGGTACTCCGCCTGAATTGCCTGGCGGGATAGGCTTGATGCTGCCAGACGAGTCTGCTGGATAGCGGAATTAAAACGAACAGGTGTGTATGGCTGCTCGTTGTTTTCCACCAAGTTAGGTTGGTGGACTTCTCCGGAGATGGAAGGGATGACAACCCGCCTATTGTTAACCGGATTCCGTCTCTGGCGGTTCATCTTGCCTGCTCGGGTTCGAGGAACCTGAGCTGAATGCCTGGAGTCGGTACCCTCATCATGTTGAGGGCGCACTACCGCACGATTCTGGCGGCGATTGTTGATGGGAGCCCTTGATAAGGACTCCTATCTTTTTTAATTAAGGTCCTGCGGGACCTGATCATTCACTTCCTCAGAGTAAGGGAGTGAATGGAAATTGCGTTCCGGGGATAACGACCCGAAACGGTTGGAGATGGTAGTCAGCACCGCCTGCTTCTTGATTGCTGGCCGCCGTTGTCCGGACGACCAGGTAGAGTTGTTAACTTGGAGGGATTGATGAGCGGCCTCCAGAGTTGGGATAGTACCGTTGCGACGGTACTCCTTAACCAGTGCATTAGAAACCCAGTGTTGAAGACGCTGAGTTGGTGATGTCATCCTCAGGGCGGATGACGTTCCAGCAGGAGTAGCAGCATTGGTTTTCACAGCAGCAGACCTCACAGTAGAGGTGTTCACAGCAGCAGTATTCACAGGGGTGAATTTAAGGAAAGCCATTTTGCAGAAGATCTTGAGAAAAGAGTGCCTGTTCTATGTAACAGACATAATCAAGATGAATCCGGCCACCACATCTTTTGGATGATCACATTTCAATGATTGCTTTGTTGGCCCAAGTGGCCTAACAAATAAGAAGAAAACCACTTTAACTTGGTTAAGGTTTCACGTCGGGTTCACCATTTTTGTTTCGCACGGAATCCGGGGATGACCTCCTAAATGGGAGATTCAAACGTTCCGATCGGTTTCTAACGGGTTTGTTCGTAGAACCGGAAACATCCAATGATTCCACATCCATTTGGACCTACTTTCCAAAGGAAGGCGCTCATTAGCTTGTGGACTAATGAGGCTTAGGAATTTGCATTGGTCGAGAGGATGGGAGGTCGGACTCATCACACCTTTTTGAGGGGAATTATTGTCTACTCCGGGACTCCCTTTATAGATTTAAGTTATGTTCGTGAATCCTTATTACATTACCAAGAATAAAATGTGCTTTCCTTTAGTTTTAACAATCAATGATTAAATATGCAAGAAATTTAGAGAATATTTTATATGTATTGGAGGTTCTTCATCAATAGAGAATCATCTATATCTGTTTAGAGATTCTTGGTCAATGGTATCCTTCAAAACATTTATATAAAATTCTCTTGGTCATTATGATGACCAGGCTAGTTTTAAAGCCACTCAGTGGGGCACTTGAAGTTTATCATCATTCAGAAGGACAGAGATTATTTCAAAGTTGGGATCGAACCCATAAATGGGCTACCTACGTATCCTTTGTTTTGGAAAATGAATCAGAACCCACGTAGTTCGAGTAATGGAGTATGATGTTTATGATTGATGGATCAAAGATGAATTTCATAATTACTTTTACACTCTAAGCTCACGTGAGTCATGCTCGGTGTGAGAAACAAGAGGTATTGGTAAAATTTAGAAAATTGTGCCATGAAAGATGCAATCATAAGAATTTGTTTGGGGCTTATGTATGGATGACTGCTCAGATAGATGAAGGTTTAGGATTTACTTTTAGGGAGAAAATCCATGAACAGGGTCCATAAAGTTATATGTGCTTCATGGAGATTTGAATACTCTAATCTTGGGGCTTACTCCTAAGGAGGATGCCCAAGTTAGGAGGGGACTTATGATTTGGTTTTACTCCTGAAAAGGAAACCCAAATCAAAGGTAAATTATGACTGGTTAAGAGAAATTTAAGGGAACTTGGGGCTTATTCCTGAAAAGGAGGTCCAAGGTTATGACTTAGTCTTATTCCTGAAAAAGGAGACTCGGGTTAGGGGACTTGGGGCTTATTCTTTTAAAAGGAAGCCCAAGATTATGACTGAGTCTTATTCCTGAAAAAGGAGACTCAGGTTAGGAGACTTGGTGCTTATTCTTTTAAAAGGAAGCCCAAGATTGTGACTGAGTCTTATTCCTGAAAAAGAAGACTCAGGTTAGGAGACTTGGGGATTATTCTTTTAAAAGGAATCCCAAGATTATGACTGAGTCTTATTCCTGAAAAAGGAGACTCGGGTTAGGAGACTTGGGGCTTATTCTTTAAAAGGAAGCCCAAGGTTATAAATGAGTCTTATTCCTGAAAAAGGAGACTCAGGTTAGGAGACTTGGGGATTATTCTTTAAAAGGAAGCCCAAGGTTATGACTGAGTCTTATTCCTGAAAAAGGAGACTCGGCTTAGGAGACTTGGGGCTTATTCTTTTAAAAGGAAGCCCAAGATTATGACTGAGTCTTATTCCTGAAAAAGGAGACCCGGGTTAGGAGACTTGGGGATTATTCTTTTAAAAGGAAGCCCAATATTATGACTGAGTCTTATTCCTGAAAAAGGAGAATCAGTTTAGGAGACTTGGGGCTTATTCTTTAAAAGGAAGCCCAAGGTTATGACTGAGTCTTATTCCTGAAAAAGGAGACTCAGGTTAGGAGACTTGGGGCTTATTCTTTAAAAGGAATCCCATGGTTATGACTGAGTCTTATTCCTGAAAAAGGAGACTCAGCTTAGGAGACTTGGGGCTTATTCTTTAAAAGGAAGCCCAAGGTTATGACTGAGTCTTATTCCTGAAAAAGGAGACTCAGGTTATGAGACTTGGGGCTTATTCTTTAAAAGGAAGCCCAAGGTTATGACTGAGTCTTATTCCTGAAAAAGGAGACTCAGGTTAGGAGACTTGGGGCTTATTCTTTAAAAGGAAGCCCAAGGTTATGACTGAGTCTTATTCCTGAAAAAGGAGACTCAGGTTAGGAGAATTGGGGCTTATTCTTTAAAAGGAATCCCAAGGTTATGACTGAGTCTTATTCCTGAAAAAGGAGACTCAGGTTAGGAGACTTGGGGCTTATTCTTTTAAAAGGAAGCCCAAGATTATGACTGAGTCTTATTCCTGAAAAAGGAGACTCAGGTTAGGAGACTTGGGGCTTATTCTTTTAAAAGGAAGCCCAAGATTATGACTGAGTCTTATTCCTGAAAAAGGAGACTCAGGTTAGGAGACTTGGGGATTATTCTTTAAAAGGAAGCCCAAGGTTATGACAGAGTCTTATTCCTGAAAAAGGAGACTCAGGTTAGGAGACATGGGGCTTATTCTTTAAAAGGAAGCCCAAGGTTATGACTGAGTCTTATTCCTGGAAAAGGAGACTCAGGTTAGGAGACTTGGGGCTTATTCTTTAAAAGGAAGCCCAAGGTTATGACTGAGTCTTATTCCTGAAAAAGGAGACTCAGGTTAGGATTTTCTCATCTTAAAGGATGAGGTTGAATGAATGAACTCTCCGTATTTTAGTGACATAAGGATATTTAAATCACTAGACTTTGAGAGAGATTCCACAGAATTCCTTTCAGATAAGAAAGTCAAATCAAGAAATCATGCCATAAATGGCTTTGAAGAGTGTCTTGAAGACTGAATCCTGAAAAGGAAAGGTGAAATGGCTTAAGAGGGGTGAAAATGGGCAAGATGGGCACCCAAAAAGATAGGGGCGTGCAAGTCTTGCAAGGCGCACTAGTCTTCCGTGGGCGCGCAAGTGTTGGTCGCGCAGGTATACCTGCGCGACACATAGTGTACTTGCGCGATTTTCAACCAGCATTGAAATACTTGAGCGACTCTTTTTTAACCCCTTTAGAATATTCTTGAGGTTCTTCCAGAAAAGGGACGCTCAAGTTATATTGAAGGAAATAAGTCGGCGCGCAAGTGTTTGATAAGTTTCAACACTTAGGCCTTCCTTATTCCCTTTAGATCTTCCGTTCTAGGTAAGAAATTACCTTAGAAGTGTTCTGGAAGCTTTGAGAAGAGACTTGGGTGTCGGGAGCTGCAATCCGAGTTTCTGGAAAAAGATCCTCTTGAATGGGTGGCCCACAGGGTCTATTTATAGGCAAAAGAAGACCCCGGGCGGTTACCGGACAGTTACCGGGCGGTTATCACTTAGGTCGCGCAAGTACTTGCACGACCACTAGGTGGCGCGCAAGTGTACTTGCGCGACCATGAGGGAACTTGCGCGACCTATAGGCAATGTTCTCTTTGTTCATACCTTTGTCGATTTTTGATGTTTTTCTTCAAAGGTTGAATCACTTTGAGCTCAGATATTCCCTTTTCCGATCATTAGATTCTGTGACGAAAGGAGCGTCAACAGTGTTGTAGATAATATGGATTTTCATGTTGAGATGATTCCTTTTGTGTTGAAACATAAAAATCTTCTTGGACAAAAAAAATGTTCATCCTTTAAGAGTAATTCTTGTTCTATAACTAGCGTTTGGGTGAGTTTTATTGGGATTTCTATGTGCTAGGAATGGATATCAATGACATGATTTTTGGTATGTATTGGTAAAAATAATTCATGGACAACATTGAATGTTATTCCCAAAAGGATAATTTCATATACATGGATGACATAGAGATTCTCATTAGAGGAGATTGGGATGTGAAGGAAATCAGAGAATGAATTTTGGCACTCATGGTTGGAACAATCTCGTATCAGATGGAATAGCTTACATTTGCATCTATGCATGTGATTTGAAATAGATATTTTCTAACTATTGTGGACTAGTTTAATGAAATTTTCCCTAGAATTTTTTTTGGACTTCCAACAAAATAGGGATATTTATTTTATGATTTTCCTCCTACTAGGTACCAGTCATATCTCACTTCCATATTATAGGATGACACCGATAAAATTGAGGGATTTCTATGTTCAGTTGGAAGAGATTGAAATAAAAGGTCACTTATGAACACGAATATATTTATTGGAAACAATAGTTCTATTTTTGTAGATAGTGCATGGAACACTTAGACATTGTGTGGATTATCATGATATTAACCATATTACAAAAAATAATTGATATCCTCTTCAATGAAATGATGATATATTTGATCAATTAGTGAGAGCCTAGTGGTTCTCTAAAATTTCCTTATTATTGGGGTATCACTAATTGGGATTTGAGATCAAGGATATTATAAGGATAAAATTCAGATGTAGATATAGCCATTATGTGTATGTGGATATGCCTTTTCATCTTACAAATTCACCAACCATATTTATATAATTATTGAATCAAATATTATTTAGGTATTTAGATTTATTTATGGAGGTATTTTTGATGATATACTTGTGAATTCGATGAAAAAATAGGATCATGAAAAAAACATGGTTATAGTTTTGGGGATCTTGTGGTAGCATTGATTTCATTCCAATTTATCAATGTGTTTTTAGAATGAAGTGGTTCATTTCATAGACCTCATCATTTTTTTAAAAAGGCTTAATTTTAATCCTATAAATGTAGAAGTTGTTATCTCTTAGAAACCAACACAAAATGACATTGAGATACTTAGATTCTTTGGATTAGTGATATATTAATAATTTTTTGTACATGATTTTTTGTGTTTTACATCTACAATTATTTCTTTATTGGGGAAAAAATTATTTTAAAATGGAAGGATGAATGAAAAAATCGTAAACATAGGTTTAGACATACATAAAAACCTATCCTCATGTTTTTAACTTTTGGACTAGGATATGTAGTCTATTTTTGTGCTTCAGGATTTGTTTTGGGATGGGTTCTCATATAAGGGAATCATGTAATTGATTATGGTTCACGAATGATTAAAATTCATGATAAGAACTAACGAATATATGATTTTCAATTGGATACTATAGTCCATGATTTATAGACATGGTGTCATTATATTCTTGGTGATAAATTCAATAAATTTGTAGATCAGAAGAGTTTGAAACACATTTTATAACTAGGATATTTGAACATGAGGCATCGTGGATGGATGGAGTATCTGAAGATGTATGCATACGAATTAATGTATACACTGGGAAAGGGAAATATATTGAGGATGAATTGAATAGAATTTCATATTATCAGTTGGATAAAAAGGATCTATACTAGTAGAAACTAATCTCAGTCATGGTATATATATATCTATAATTATCAGACCAAGGTTCTTTTATAGTCATATTTATTTTTTTTGTTCCTAATTTGGTTGAATCAGATTGATTTTATCAGACATGTGATTCTAAATTCATTATGATGATGTAAAAACTCAATGGATGGGAGACTATTGATTGATGTAAACTGGATTTGAATTCATTGTATTGGTTAAGAGATTTGGTGGCTGTACATTTGGCTTCTTACGAAAAAATTATTGGTGCCTACAACCATTTAAGATGGGTAGTTAACCATGGGATTTATAAAATTTATGAATTGTTAAAGAATTTTTTTGGGTTGGCATGAAATGAGATATAGTGGATAATGCTTAGAAATTCCTCACTTGTTAGAAAGTCAAGAAAGTGCATAATCAATCCACTGGTTATTTGATGTATTTACCAATTCCTATCTATAAGTGGGAATAGATAGTTATGGATTTTGTAACTGTTCTTCCGAGGATTGTTAAGAAGCATGATGAAATATTGGTAATAGTTGATCATCTAAAACATTTTTCTCATTTTATTCATATTCATGAAACTAATACGGTGGAAGCCATGTCCACAATCTATAATGGGGGGATTTTAAGGATTCATGAAAATCTAATATTGATTGTATCTAATTGAGAACCCAAATTTACACAACATTTTTGGAAATCCTTACAAGAATCCATTGGAAAAAAATTTACAATGAATATAGGTTAGCATCCCCACATGGATGTACAGTCTAAATATGGAATCCAAACATTGGAGGACATTCTCATGGATTCTGTTATGAATTTAGGTGGCTCATGGGAGGAGAATATACCTTTAATGCAGTTTTTGTAGAATAAAATTTATCAAGACAAAATAAATACGGATCCTTTGGAAGCATTGTACATTCTTAATTATCGTTATTGTCTTTCTTGGGTGGAAAAAAGAGAGACAACAGTAATTTTACCCAAAAATATGTAAGATATTATATAGGAGATTCAGTTTATGAAAAAGTGGATGGAGACTTCATCCAGAATTATATTCTCATTGTCATCATCATCATCATCAATGACTCTTGTTTTTTGAGGAGACTAATCATATATTTTTTATAATCTATCTATCATTAGGGGATCATTATTTTGGTATAATGTGAAATTTGTATCCTCAATACATATTTTATTTTGAGATACATGAAATAGTTTCTTAGGTGGCATATGAGTGGTATTTTCTACCAAGGTTTAGTTCAATGAACAATGTGTAACATGTATCACAATTAAATAAGTATCAACATGATCTTCATTGTGTGATTCTATGGCATCTCATTGACCTGAAGATAGATGCTGCATTGATTCATGTGCTGATATAGATCATGGATAAGGAAGATAATATATTCTATTGGAAAAGCATCACCCTTGTATGGGTTTTATTGAAAGAAGGTTGAATTTAGGAAGAAACATGGTTTATTGAAAAGGGAATGATTGGGAAATGGAAAGGACTCTTCCAAAAAATCAATGTTTTTCTTCATTATGTAGATATAAAGTCCCATGGTGGGGTGAATATAGAACCCTCGATTTTAGATACATGACCTTTATTCATTTTTTTTAGTCAATATAATGGCCAAGATAATTTCTAGGATCTCATGATGGGTTTTATATTATTTTGGAATATTTTTGGAGGTTAATGATTTGTGTGTGGTTATTATTAACTATGCATAATATTTAGAATATTGTACAATGGAATAAAATGGGGATATGGAATGTGTATGCTTGGAACATAGTTTGTCCAAACAATATGAGTTCTTATAGTAAACCATGTTTATTGAAACCAAGGGAATGGTAGGGATGGTGCATAATTACTATAATAATTCAATCCAACCATGTAAGTAGTGTTTTTAAGATAGTATCACTACACGGTTAGTGCACAATTTACCCCACCATGCATCCTAATTATGAAACATTAAGTTGGAACCCCTAAAAATGTGTATATAATCCCAATTTACTGTCGATCCATCCTTTAGTCTCCTAATCCTTCAATAGACCAAAATCATTTTAACCCCAGGGCTTGAGATACTTCTCTTTTCATTCTAGAAGTGATTCATAGGTTAATAAAAGATTGTTGGAGGCATAGATTCATTAATAAATAATCATTATTCATTTTTTCCTTATACCCAACCATATTTTCTCACCAAGAATCCCATATCCAATACATGGTTGATTGATTCATGTTACATGATGCGAATTTTGAAGATTTGTCATAGTATTGATTAATGGAAAGTGATATATGAACAGATCTAGAGTAGCCTTATGTTGTTCTTTATTATTTCCAACCAGTGTGGTGTAGATGGATTATCTATTATCTTCACTATATTTACAACATAAATTATAAGTTTAAATTAATTTTTTTATTGAAATGGTGGAGAAATACTTCTATGATGCATAGATGAAATCCTAATTGGTATTAGATTTAGAAAATTGGTGAAATTTTTTTTAATTTGAGAAAAACCCATTGTTTTATAATTTTAATATGATTATTTTCAAATTATGGTTTTGTTTTGATGCATGGTTTTTTAAATTATTTAATTCAATAATGTATTTTACATGTTTTGCATATATTTTTTCATTAATGGTTTGTGTGAGTAAATTAACATTAAACATGAAATTGTGGATGTGGTGTCTACCATTAGAGAACCTAATATTGTTCACCTTGTGATGAAATGATGGATCAAAATGAATTATCCCTGAGTATGGAATTGTCAACTAGGAATTCATTGTGTGTTTTGAAACATGGTTATAGGTATTCCAAATGTTGATAAAAAGGTTTTATGATTTGTTTATCACATTCATTGGGAAATAGTATATGTAATTATAATAATCTATTATTATTGATGAATGATATTTTTTAAAATTTCAGTAACATGTTTTCTCTTTGTGGTGTGAGTTGGGCTGTCTTTGGAGAAATCATACAGAGCATAGAGTGACCCCCTTCATGGGAAATATTTTTTGTTTGTAGATGATATTTATAGAGACATAGGTAAAGGCGTGGTATCTTAGTTCATTAATGATCCTTCTTCATACCATGGTAATTTCATGTGGAGATAGAGATTTTAGAGGGTTGTGTGTCTCTATTTGTTGTCACATAGTAGTTTTTAGTTTTTTCTGTTCTTTTTTATTTCTTTGAGTATGTTTTTTTGTTTCTTTATGTAATTCGATATGGTTTATTAGATTGTGGGTCGGTTTTTTTTCATGTATATTGGATTTTTTATCATTCAAAATAAATATCTTACCCCAAATGTTCTTGGGTTACTTGGAATTTTTTACTATCCTTTGGTGTCTTAGGGATTTCACCTAAGGTGTAGAATCACATTCATCAGTTCTCAATCCAGTGAGAAGGAGTTGGATTTTATACCACCACTAGTTTGTTTCTCCATTTAGATGAAATAAGGAAAATATGACTTTCTCGTAATCATGAAGTTTGAGTAAAAATAATATTTCAATAATAGTGTTATCCCACGGCTCTATAATTAGGGTATCAAAATACCCCCTAAAAATAGGCGTCGTTTTTTGCAGAAAGGATTCAACAACAACATTTTATCTCTTAGTTGGATTTTATTTCCAATTATTCATATTATTACTCAAATATTTAGTCAATTGTGATAGTATTCCCATTAATCACTCAATGATATTCTCCCATAAAATTATGAATTTCATTATAGAAGTCATTACATTTCCTATCACATATTTTTTTGAAAGTATTCCTTCTATTTCATAATATTTTATTAAATAAAGAAATGATTGAGTTGAAGATACCATATTTAATAAGCATAAAAAAATAAAAAACAAATAAAACATAAATAGTGACTTATATACCATATAGTATGAATATTTAAGATTTAATATAGGTTATTAGTGAATAACTTCCTATTAAGTACACTAAAATAATATATAGATATTTTATAATGGAATGTAAAGATCATATGAATTATTAGATGAATATCCCATTAGATTGTCAAACTAGTTATGTAAAATTATTCCCTCTCAACATGTAGTCATCAAGGACTGAGTCTATACCAAACCTGTACTATCTAGAATTTTTTATGTATTATTTTGAACTATTATATAGAATTATTACGAGACCAAGCACGGAGACGAAACTTCATTCTGAGGCCCGGTGAGCCCGGAATGGTCGTTTAAACTTTTTTAAAGATAAGTGAGTTAGTTTGTGTGTGTGTGGAGGTTTCCAAATGGATGATTGAATTAAAAATATAAGAGCACTGTTGCATCCAAAATGATGACTTTACCTATGAATGGGTCTAGCATTGGCCTATGCGGGCCGAGGGTAAAAGATAATTTTTCGATGTTTTAAGTAAAATAAAATAACATAAAATAAATTGAAAATCATATTTTATTTTATTTGGAATCATTAGCTGTAGCACAACAATGGGGTAGCTATTTCGATAATTAATGGCATGACATTATGACTCTAAAACAGCAATGGTGACTCATTTATTACACATCGTAATAGAATGTTGAAATGTGTTCCCTTCATTCAATAGGTTAAAAAATGTCGATTGTTGGAAAAAAAATGTTGATAGAAAATATGGGTAATTGTTGGAGCCTTGGACAGAACTCTCGACAATGAACAACGATGAGTAAATGGCACGAATTGATGTGCCAATGGAGTTGAAGGATCTCGGTGGTGATGGCAGTGTGATGCCATTGTCAATAATGGATCCCTTCTAATGGTAGGGGTTATGTTTAAAGTTGTTTTCTTCCTCATTCATTGAATTTAATGATTAAAGTGGATTAACCCACAAACTAGTTTACCTATGCATAAACATTATTTTGGGAGGGTTTTATTGGGTTTGTTCCTGGGAGTTTGATTGTCACGTTTTGATGTTTTATAACCTTCTAATGGGATAAGATTAATGTCGTGACGAACGACGGTGGGTGTTTATTTCTTATTTATTAATTTTCTTTCTTTTTCCACCCTACGTTCTTCGGGTTCTTCATGGGGAGATGAAAAATGGTAAGTTGTGAATTTAGTTCACAATGCAACGATCCCATATCGGGGATCTTACATTGTGACAACTTAGTGGATGTTTGAAGATGATGGAGGATGACGAATCGACTCGGATCTGGAGAGATAATTATTTGAGTGTTCTTCTTTACAGTGGATTGATACGCATTTTCAAGGTCGATCGAAGACATGAAAAAAATAAAGTTGATTTCAAGACATTGTGGTACCTTAACATTCGAGTTTCATGGGAAACAGATCTTCGGATTTAAGATCAAAGAATCACCGAGGCACAGAAGAGCATGTTCATGTTTCTATAAATTTCCATAACACACGATGTATATCCCGAAGAACATTCCATTTGGTACTGAAAGTGATGGATAGGGTTTTTGCGCTACACGTGAAGAAGAAAACATCGTTCCTCTAGGGAGAAACAATCTTTGGGCCCCACCCAGTGGTGTCTTGTGTTCTTGGTGACAGGATGCACAAACACAGCGTCTGGGTCCTTATAAGGACTCAGCGTGTATCTCGGAAGATACATGGACGTGGTGTGGGTACATGGATGTGTACTCCAACACATGGTCAAACTACGCCGACTACACGGGCTAACCCATGTACCAGTTACATGGAATAGAACACATGAGTTGAAGATATGTATGGGAGCATGACATCGTACCCAGAGGGAACCTGATTTCTCAAACATGGAATGAGGTCCATACTACAAGATGTGTACTTACTTTTCTACATGATATATTATTTTGACTCAGGCTGTTTTACATGGGTAGTACTGAGATTCGAGAGACACGATTTGTGACCCTTATACATGCCATCAATATCAGGGAACATGTCTTGATCCTCTTGTCCATCATATCTTGGACATGTTTTGTTTCAGTTAGTGCCCCTTTTTTTGTTGACCCGGATGGTTAGGTGTTGTTTCCATCCATATGGGTATGATTCCATCAGCAGGACTTCCCGATATAGAGTCAGGTATCCCTCTAAGAGTCCCAAAGAGAGATCCTCAATCCATATTTGACCCTAGGTATTGTCAGGTATCAACATGACTACTCTTACAAGACATTGATCCTATACATAGAAGGTGAATCTGGATGAGTCGTGGTATCCTCCAAGGAACTATAAGTGATCCTCATATTTGTATTCTGTTCTTTCCCCACTCAGAAGCATGTTATCCCAGAGTTAGTGTATATATCCACCATGACCTTTCCTGATGAATAGTACTTCTCAGACAAACAGTATCAGAGCTATCAGACTCATGTATTGAGTTCTCCCAGATGAGTTCTTCGTGAAAACATGAACTGAATCATTAGCAGGGGTATCTGATTGTGTGACTTGTCTCTAGACTAAGTTTCTATGTTTTTAGTATATCTAGATTGTGTTTCTCTTGCTATATCTTAAATAGAAATATATTGTTTAGTGCTCACTATACCTTTACTTTTTGTATTAGATTGTGGTTTTGGGGTTCCTCTAAAAAGTATTTCTATAATCACCCATGAAAGGGCTTTTCCTGCACATGTCATGACTAGTGTAGAAAATTTTCCTTTTGATGGAGTCCAGGGCGGACAAGGAGCAGACCAATATTTCTGAGTTCCCTACATGTTGAGGTGTTCCTACAGTTATGACCAATTGTCCCAATACCTCTTCGTACATACAGGTTGGACTTTGAAGTTTGCTGACACATTTTTAGTGGGATTGTATTCTATCACAGTTTTACTTTCTGCACATTACATCCATTGTACTCTAGTGGTTGGGTTTAGTTGTATTCATGAATTTTTTTCCTTATTGGTTTTGACATTTCAGCATTTGTAGGCTTGGATAAGTGTGCATGTGTACAGGTTCTTAGGAAATTCCTCCCATGTTAGTGATATTCATACTCATTTCTAGTCACCGTCCCCTGGCATATGGGATGTAGTCTTGGGGAGTTGCAGCACAGGCCCCACTAGTACGGGTTGTGAAAGAGTGGTATTAGAGCCAGGTTGGGTCTACCGTTAGAACAAGATTCTGTGATTTTGGTTGGAGGAAATAGTGATAGGTGTTTCGATCACGAAATTTCGGCCATAGACTCTAGTGTTGGTATGGGCAGCCGACATATCCATACACCAGAACACTGATAACCTATTTTTAAACTCGGTACATGAAAAAACTATTTTCGGTGAAGTAAAACAATGGTAAATGCATCATATAGGAATGGTATGTGTATTCCATTTCTATTCTGTCAACTATCCAAATATACTCATTGACCATAGTACATCTTGTTTTCTTTATAGGATGCATCTATAATGCATACCTGCTAGGATTTAATAGCTCAATCTTGAGGATGACCACTCAGTGATGAGGCTTCAATACATGGGCCATTTCCCTAAGCATAATCTCTAGGTGGTGCACCTTCTATACCACCACTAGTAGAGTAGCCCGTGGTACGTACAGTACCGGCCGACGTGGGCCACATGCTGAGTGCGCCCCAGGAGTTCCAAAGAAAGAGACCCCTCAGGTTCCAAGGCGAGCCCGGCCCTCTGGTGGCCGAGGACTGGCATGAGATAGTGACTACAGTTTTCCATCTATGAGGACACTGATGGACAAGCTAGTTATCCTAGGAGCGAGCCTTATTTAGTATTTAGTGGGATGCTGCTGGAGTTTTACTACATAGACTCACGACGAGGAGACTCTATCGTGGATGGAGTTTGAGCGACTCTTTAGGGAAGTGTTCCCTCTAGTTACACTGAGATCAGTGCTTATCCTGGAGCTTATTCAACTGCACCAGTGTTGTCTGATAGTGGATGATTATTCATCGAGGTTCACCAACCTCTCTAGTTACTCAATAGATATGGTCAAGGTTCCAATCATTAGATATCATAATTTCGAGCAAGGATTACAATGTGAAATCCAATCTTGTGTCATGCCTATGTGAATTTAAAATTATGATGGAGTGCTCGAGTGGGCCTTAGTGATCGAGAGATTCTTGTTGGGGTAGAGACAACCATCGACAATAAACTATAGACAGACAGGTGCAGACACCTCAATAGTAGGGAGCTGTCATAAGGAATAGGGATTAAGAAGTTGGAGATGTCACACGAGGACCCATGATTGGTGATCAATAGTCCATGGATCTCATGTTGGATCCAGTCAGACTAGGTAGAGGTGATGCTACTTGTGCTATGGTAGGGACATCTCGCAAGATAATGCCCAACCCCTTGAGTTGCTGAAAGAGTGGCGGTGGATGGACCAACGAGGTAGAGGTAGAGAGTGGGGAAGACAGACCCTCCAGGTAGAGGATGTGGTAGAGGAGCAAGGAGAGATTAAGGTGGTGGAAGACGCTTTGATCTAGTTCTTCCACCACACCTAGGAGGCCCGCACCATGCTTAAGGAGTTGGGGGACATGGGTGGGGAAAGTTACATGCAGTCGAGGAGTACGACCCAGGGACTCCATGGGTGATCTAAGGTAAAATCTGTGTCTTTTCTACCATAGTCACCATAATTATATACACAGGGGTAACATTATTCCTTCCTTGAGATATTTCTTGTGAAAACCCTTGAGATTCTTGTGGAGCTGTTGACTCGACCAATATACTTGGAGACACCAATGGGAGGAGACTCAATAATCATATATATTTTCGGATAGAGTGATCTTTCCCTCAGAGGTGAATGTTTCGGATGGAACCTTTTGGTGGTAGATTTGAGGCCTTACGACGCCATTCTCAGTATGGATTTTCTATCTTCATTCTATGCCTAGATTGAATTATATAGGTGAAGAGTGTGGTGTGTCTGGAGCGATGGGGTGAGGTTTTTCTTTGTCGGTGAAAAGGATACCCAGGTAGAAAAGGATGGGATCATGCATTGGAGGGTGCATCTGATCACTCTTGAGTTGGCTAGCCATACCCTCAGAGCAGTAGATATTTTGAGCTTCTAGTTTCCAGCAGTTGTGGAAGCGTACAAGGATGTTTTTTCCAAATATGTTCCAGGACTACCTCCCCGCCAAGAGATCAACATCTGCAATGACTTACTGCATGGGAAGGCACTAATATCCTATCTATCATATCAGATGGCTCCCGTAGTGTTGCGTGAGATGAGGGTACATCCAGAGGATTTGTAGACGAAGGGGTTTGTGAGACCCATCATTTTACACTGGGTGGTCCCAGTTTTATTTTCCATGAAGGAAGATGGGATTTTGAGGTTTTGTGAGGATTACCGGTGCCTGAACTAGGTGATTGTGAAGAACAAGTATACACGTTCAAGGATTGATGACCTATACAATCAGCTGAGAGGGTCACAATGGTTCACGAAGGGTAAACATCGGTCATATTACCACTAATTATGAGTATAGAATGCAGATATACTGAATAGAACATTCAAATGTTGTTAAAGTCACTATGAGTACTTGGGGATGACTTTCGGCATGTTGAATGCTTCTACAGTGTTCATGGGACTTATGAACTGAATATTATGACCATTTTTATACCGGTTCATAGTAGTCTTCATCGATGGCATCCTTTTGTACTCAGTGTCAGAGGAGGACTATGCAATACAACTGCATATCATTCTTGACATACACCGAGAGCACCAGATTTATGGGATGCTCTCGAAGTTCCATCTCAGGATTTAGAATGTTCACTTTATGGGACATGTCATATCTACAGATGGAGTGGTTGTGGACCAGCTAAGGTGGAGATAGTGTTATCATGGTATCCACCTCTGAGTAGAACAGACGTGCAGAGCTTCATTTGGTTGGAAGGAAATTACTAAAAATTCATTCACGATTTCTCCCGGATATTTGCACTGATGACAGCTCTGATTTGGAATGGGAAACCATTCATGTGGACTGAGAAGTGACAGATGTATTTCGAGTTGTTGAGACATATTTTGACGACTACACTGATCCTGAGATGGCCGGAGGAGGGTTTCATGTACAATGTTTTCTATGATGCTTTAGGGACCAGGCCTGACTGTGTCCAGATGATAGGATATGCATTAATAGTTTGTGGCTCACAATAGATATGACCACATGAGAAAAACTATGTGACCCATGAACTTGATTTGGCAGAGGTAGTCTTCATGTTGAAGATGTGGTGAAACTGCATTACAGGCGAGCATTTTACCATCTACTCTAACTAAAAGAAAATCAAATTCATCCTATCACAGAAGGATCTAAATTTGATATAGAGGAATTGGATAGAGTTCCTCCAGGAAAATGATTTTGAGAACATCTATTCTCCTAGGTAGGGGAACAAGGTGGTATATGGTCTTACTAGAAGGTCAATCTCATAGCTATTGAGTGAGGTGAACGGGAATTTGTCTTTGTTACAGTCATCCTTCATGGACAATGGGGATGTATCTTACCTTTAGTCGATTATTTTCATCCCTCCACTAAAACAAAAATTGGGCGGGGGGTCACAACATTGGGATGTCGACTGTGATAATTTATGTGCTCAGTTATCCACATGACATGCTCTTTATGGATATTTTCAAGATGGGGATCACGTTTTGTATTTCTGGGGATGCACTATTGTACCAGTGGAATTGCGGCAAGAGGTCCTGAGTGAGATTCATACATCCCCCATGGAGGTACACCGTCCTATGGAAAAGATGTACTAGGATCTCCGACGTCAGTTCTGGTGGTCATGAATGAAGAAGGAAGTAGTGGAGTTCATTTCTTGGTTCTTTATATGCAAGCATTTTTAGGCTAAGCACTAGCTTCCAACAGGGTCCGGCCACCATTGGAAGTGCTTGAATGGAAGTGGGATGGGATATCAATGAACTTTATGATAGTCTTACCACAAACTTCTAAGTGACACGATTCCATTTGGTTGATCATTGATCTAATCACCAAGTCAGACCACTTCCTAGCTATCAGGGAGTAGAGTTCCGTAGATATCATGGGGAGTCCCTACATGTGGGAGATAGTTTGGATTCGTGTAGTCCCTTCGACAATAGTTACAGATCACGATGAGAATTTTACATCCCGTTTGTGGATGGGATTTCAAGAGGTGATTGGGACTCAGCTACGCCTGAGCACGGTGTTCCATTCCCAAACCCATGGTCAGACAGAGAGGACCATTCAGGTTTTGAAGAATATGTTGTGGGCATGTATCTTGGACTTTGGTAATGTTTGGTATGATCACTTATGATTGGTGGAGTGGGAATGAAATAATAGTTACCAATCCACCATTGGCATGGCACCGTTCAAGGACTTATATGTGTGACCCTGCCAGTCACTGCTTTGCTAGACTGACCCGGGAAAGTCTGTGCTCATGAGTCCAGAGATGGTGCGAGCTACCACCGAGAAGGTGTAGATTATCCATGAGTGGATTTAGACAACAAAATATTCTCAGAAGTCTGATGATGACAAGAAATGGAGTCCTATGGAGTTTAAGTACGGAGACCATGTCTTCCTTCGGGTCTCACCTCGATGAGGGTTACTGAGATTTGGTCGTGGTAACAAGCTATCTCTGAGGTTCATTATAAATTTTCATATACTACGCAGAGTTGGAAAGGTGTCATACTTCCTCTCTCTAACTCAATAGTTGAACTGGGTACATCATGTCTTCCACATCTTGCAGCTGAGGAGATACGTGCATGACCCATCGCACGTCATCGACTGGGGTGTGCTGGACATCGAGGATGGAGAAAACATTGTTGAGTACTCGGTGGAGATCGAGGATCGGCAGGAGAAGATCCTTCATGGGTGATTGATACCCTTGGTGTGGGTCTGGTGGCAGCACAAGAATCTTCAACAGTGCACATGGGAGCGGGATGCTCATATCTATGCTGAGTACGACCATATTTTTTAGTATCATTGTTTTGGCTTTTCGTTGACGCAAAGCTCCTATGTGGGGAGAATGTATTGTATCATATTTTATGAGTATTATTTTTAAATATTATATGTAATTATTACAAGACCAAGAGTTGATACGGCATGTCATTCTGAGTCCCGGTTATCCTAGAATGGTGTTTCAAACTTTTATTATGATAAGTGAGTTGGTGCGTGTGTGTGTGGGTGTGGAAGTTTCCAGACGGATGCCGGAATTAAAAATCTGAGGACACCATTGCATCAACAATGAATACATTAACTAATAACAGGCCTAACCACGACCGGCGTAGGTCGAGGGATAATGTTAATTTTCAAATGTTTTTATTAAAATAAAATAAAATAAAATAATTTGAAAATATTATTTTAGCTTATTTGGAAATATTTGTTGCAGCACAATGATGGGGAAGCTGTTTATATAATTAATGAAACGAAATTATGACTCAGTAATTACAACGCTAACTCAATTATTCCATTACATAATAGAACACTAAAATGAATTCCCTCTTTTAAATAGGTTAAAAAAATGTTGATCTTTGGAAAAAATGATGAGACAAACTCTGGGAAATTCTTGGAGCCTTGGAAAGAACTCTCATCAATAAATGACAATGAATCAATGGCACGAATCGTTGTGCCAAACAAATTTGAAGGAGCCCAGTGGCGAGGACAGTGTGATTCCTTCATCAGGAATCGATCCATTATCTAGTTAGGGTTTATGTTTTAATGTTGTTTTCTTCCCCATTTTTTGAATTTAATGATAAACGCGGATCAACCCATGAAACGGTTGACCAACACATCATTGTTCTTACAGGAGGGGTTTATTGGGTTCATTCTTCAGAGATTTATTGTCACGTTTTGATGTTTTTAAACCTTCTAACGGGAGCAGATTAACATCATGACGAACGACGATGGGGGTTTGATCTCTATGGTAGTGTTTTTCTTCTTCCTCCACCCTATGTTCTTTGCGTTCTTTATGGGGAAAGGAACAAAAGATCATTGTGTGTCTGTTTCGCAAGGCAACGATCCCATATTGAATATCAGACATCACGACAACCGAGTTGAGGTGCGACGATGAAAGAAGTAGACAAATTGGATCGAATCTGGAGAGAATGTTATTCATGCATTCATCGCATGGGAGGATTGATACAAATTTTTAGGGAAAATCAGAGGCCCGAAAACAACAGAGACAACTGATCGACTATAAATTTTGAGTTTCATGGAAAAAGGATCATCGGATCAATGATCAGAGAATCAAAGTGGTGCGGTGGAGAAAGTTTTCATTTATGAAAATTTCTAGAACACACAGAGGGTATCCCAAAGAATACGTCATGTGTTACAGACAGCAAAGGCTTGTGTTTTTATGCTACACACTATGAAGATCACGTCGTGCCTCTAGGGAGACACAATTAGTGGCCCCCACCAAGTGGCGGTTTGAGTTCTAGGCAACGTGAAGAACTAACATGACGTGTGACCATTTTCACATGTCTTGTGGGTCCTTACACGGACTCGGCGTATATCTCAGAAGATACATGAAAACATGGTGAGTACACAGTAGGGAAATCTACCACAAAGCCTGACCAGGCCGGTTGCATGGGCTAACTTACGTAACAATTATATGATATGGAACACATGGTTTGAAACCATGTTCGTTCACATGGCCGAGTACACGGAGTTACCCCCGGTTACTCGGACATGGCATGGGGTATGTACTGCACAACATGTACTTACTTTTCTAAATAACATGTTCTTTGTACTTTGGCCATTTTTACACAGTTATTACCTAGAATCGGGAGACATGGCATCTGAACCTTATATGTGCCATGTATATCATAGAACACGGATTGATCCTATCGTCCACTGTATCTTGTGCATGTATTTTTTGGTTTAGTGCCCTTTTTTCTCATTCCCTTGATGTTCAGGAATAGTTCCCATCCATATGAGAATTATTCCTTCAGCAGTACATCCCATGATATAGTATGGTATCCCTCCAAGAGACCCGAAGCGAGATCCTCCATCTATTCTTGACCCTTGGTAGTGTTAGTTATTGATGTGACAACTCTTACAGAACACACATCCTATAATTAGATGGTGAATCTAGAAGATTTATGGTATCTACCAAGGCCCGAGCGGTGATCCTCATCTGTATATCATGATCTTTCCCCACTCAAGTGTTTGTTCTCCCGGAATGAATTTATATTTCTCTCGTGACCTTACCCAAGAAATGATACTTCTCAGACAAACATTATCAGAGCTATATGACTTACGAAGTGAGTTCTCCTGGATGATTGCTTCGTGATACCATCGAACTGAATCCTTAGCGAGGGTATGCAGTTGTGTGACTTGACTCTATATTACTGGTTTATGTTTATAATATATATGTATTTTGTTTCTCTTGTTGTATGTTACATAGAGATAAACTCTATAGTGATGACCATACATTTACTGTGTGTATTACTTTGTGGTCTTCGAGGACCTCTATTGAATATTGTTATACTGAACAATGAATGGGATTTTCCCACATTTGTTGTGTCTTGTGTAGAAAAGTGGACTTTTGAAGGAGTCTAGGGCAGACTAGGACTTGACCGAGCATTGTGAGTTCCCTACTGGCCGAGGTGTTTATATGTCTACAAGTAGTAGTCCTAGTACATCTTCTTAATTACAGGTTGGACTTCACATTTTGTAGACTCTTGTTTTTTTGGGCAAATATTCTAGACCGGTTTTACTTTCTACACATTACTTCTATTGTATTCTGTTGTTTGGGTTTAGTTAAATGCATGAATTTTGTTACTTAGTGGATTTTACATTTCAGTATTTGTGGGATTGGATATGAGTGTGTGTGTGCAGGTACATAGGCAATGCCTCCTATGTTAGTGACATGCCTACTCGGTGCTAGTCACCAGCCCCGGGCCAATTGGAGTGCAAGATCTTGAATCTTATTTTTAGGTATATATTTCCATTATGTTTTTTTAGAAAAATAAGATTTTCTAGAAATTTTAGAAGTACACGCCATGTACTCAGATGCTGCGGACAGCCATGTACTTGTCGTGTAACGAGCGAGTACATGTATATGTCGGGTGACCTGGAGGCCGCATAAAGTGAGTCCTAGTAAATCCAAGTACATGTCATGTTCTTCTAAAGTACACACAGTGTACTTTTATTCATTAAACGGAATGGGGTCGTGCCTGACAGATAGAACATCGTTCTTCTCAACCTATTTTGTATAGGAACGTCTATACGTCCACAGATCTTCTTTGATCCCCAAACACTGCATCCATTCTCAAAATTGACTACCGTCGATTGCATTAGAATTGAATCATTGAGTTCTTCATTCTTCTTGAACACCATCTATTGTTTTCTCCTCTCTTGTGTGATATGTTTGGTTGATCATTTTATATGTTTTTGTAGATTTACCGCATTCAAGGTCAATCCAAGGGCCGAAACTGTAGTATATTGATCTCACAATTCCAAGGTAGGTGGTTTGTGCTTTTCCGTAGATAGTATATGTGTTTTACGTGAAAAAGTGCCCAATAACCTTGTTCATAGTATTCTTTGTTCATGGTTTTTGTCATTTTAATTTCATGTTATTCCTTGTTTGATTGGATAGAGGTTAATTTTTGGGAATAGGGTTATCTTTGTTAATCTATGGATGTTTTTCCCAGGTATTCTTGTTTTTGAACGTTTGGTCTAGCCTATCTTGTTAGGTTACTGATTTTATTTCCATGCCTTGTATTGTTAGGATGGAGTGTGTATTATCTGACATGCTTTGATATTATGTATATTGTTTATCCAAGTAGTTTTAGAGGTTTACTTTGTGTTATGATTATTTTTTGAGCATGATTTCTTTACATGGGGTTGCGGGGACCTGATGTAGTGAGACCATATGGGAAATTGATGTTGAGTGCTTTCCCAAAGTGTATGTTATAATTATCACGCTGCAAGACCATAGGGGGGATTGACGTTGATTTCTCTCTTATAGTGTCTATAGTTACATTATGATACCACAGGAGGAATTTATGTTGAGTTCTTCCTTGGAGTGTTTGTAGTTTACCGCTGAAAGACTGTTGGGAAAATTTACGGTGAGTACTACCCCAGAGATTCTTTTGTATATCTTTCCTTGTTTTGTGAACTAGAGGGGTTAGGTTATGTGAACTACTCATAGGATTTCTTGAATTTGTGTTTGGTTGATTAAATACCTAAAAGTAAATGATTGTAAATAAAATTTTAAGATTATTTACTTTTGAGTACGCCCTTGTTTACTGCTTCCTTTTGCATATTACCTACCATATATATTAAGTGGCTGTTAGGCACATATATTATGGAGGTTTCTTACTGGGATTAGTCTCACACCCTATTTGGGTCATGCTTTTGAACCTAAACAGATTATATTGCAGCAGGTATAGATAAGGGCAAGCACCCTTCTACTTCAGGTACATGACTACTAGGAGCTGGGGAGCATGGGACCAAGATGAGGCTTGTGATGTTGTCGATCAGTTTAATTTCTTTTCATTTTTACCATGGTTTATTACTGTATTCCAGCATTTTGATTTTTTGGCTTCTTTCCTGGACATATGTATCATGTGTCACATATATTTGTGATCAGTTGTTATTACTTCAAGTCTTCCACTATTTACTATTGTATTCTATTATTACTGCTTCTGCTATTTTATATCTGTTTATTTCAACTGTGTTACTCTTCCAATGAGGGAATTGTTTCCCCACTATCACACCCAAGGCCCTCGATGCTAGTCGGCATCCTTTGGAATTTGGGTAAATGTGCTTGAGGCCGTGTGACCAACCGGGTATGGGGCACCTCTAGGGGGCACCCAAAACCGGGATGTTACAATGCGGTATCATAGGAATTCCTTTCATTTTGTCTTATTGTTTTGGAGCCTATAGCCAAGGATAGGAAGAATTAGGTACTTGGTAATATGATGTGCCCAGGAGTAGCTAACCCATGTAGAGGGAGAATCCAATCTACCTTGTTTATTGAAATTTTTCTGGTTTTAAAATTTTACGATTGATTTTATTTTCCCATTTGGTGATTTATATTTTTTTTGCAATTATTGTTCATTTTATTTAGGTTCTATTTCTATTGCAACTCGGTGAGGTGATGGTATGCCATCTCTGGAATCATATAGGTACCTACTATAAATCACATCTCATGCATTATTTCCATCCCATTTAGAGTGCATTATACATTTTATGTTGTCATGATAGATGTTGTGTTAGATATGAATGCTATTGTGATAGATGCATTGGTAGAATACCTACTTTTTAATAGGGTATTGGAATGTGTTTGTTTTTTTTTTTGAATGAATGCCAAACTTTGGTTCCTGAGGAGTTATGGGCCCTTATGGACCTGAATTTGGTGGATCATTGCAATGTTATCCTTTTTATAACATGTATACGATGAGAAGATTTTATTCACGTGGAGTATGGTCCCTCACATATCAAAATTTGGCACTTTAATGTTCGTTTCACTATTTTTCTGGGTTCCAAAGTAGTTTTTGAGGTTTACTGTATGGGAAAACCCAGAATATAGGGCATGTATTGGCAAATATATGCCTTGTGTCCTTCCATTCGGGAGGGAACTATTTTTCTTAAGTACACACTATTTACTATATGTACACGCCGTGTAGTCTCTAACCGTGTCACTGGATGTGTGGGTAAAGACACGGGGTTGAGAAATCTGTACTGGAAAACGTTGTGTATCAGATATACATGTTTTGTTTTGTAGACCTTTTGTCCACCCATGTGACCAACGACACATATGTATAAAACTTATGTTATACACACCGAGTTAGGATGAAACATTATGTGTAGTGTAAACCATGTATCCATCATTTTAATGAAATAACACAGGTCGATGAGATCCTTCTTCTACATGTCGTGTCTAGAATAAATACACCAGTTTTAGTAAGCCGTGTGTTCACCCGCATGACAAACAACAAGGGAAGTTGAAACCTAAGCAGTACATGCCATATCCATATGGAACATGCCATGTAGAGTGAGTCGTATAACCGGATGTGTGGCTAACAAACTGAGTCGATGAATTTCATCTGCTACATGCCGTGTCTGGGAGTAAAACCTTGTGTAGTCTTGTTTTAGGAGAACTGTGTGGCATAGAAGTATAAGAGATCTCAGGAACGGAAAGAGGATTCAAGTACACGATGTGTGTTTGGAAAACAGGTCATGTGTTTGCAGTGTTACACGAATAGTTTTGGGATAATTACACACCCATGTGAAGGCTTAAGGGAACACATTGTGTAGTCGTTATACACATTTTGTATCCATTTATTGAAAAACATGAATTATTTATTACTCTTGTTCCATTATTACACTTATATTTTTCTGTCCTTGATAATCTTGATCTAAGGTGTGTGCTTGACCTTGTAGAGCCATTCCTCTGAGACGTCCTCTGGTCATCTTCCAGTTACAGGGCAGTGATCAGACACCAGACATGGAAGATGAAGAACAGCTAGCAGATCCCCCAGTTCTGCCCGTCTTGTCACCAGCCGTCATTCTGGACACTGGTGCAGATGAAAAGTTCAGAGAGGGATTTATGAGGATGATTCATACCTTTTAGGGAGCATAGAATCCTGCCCTATCGGTGGAAGATTTTATGCGGGTCTTTTTGAAGCATCATCCTCACACATTCTTAGGGGATGGAGGACCCTAGGCTGTAGAGTCATGGCTAGAAGCCATGCTGATGGTCTTTGAGCATCAGCAGATTCCTCCATAGAGGAGGGTCATGCTCGCTATGTATTTGCTTTGTAATTCCTCCAATAGATGGTGGGATGTGATCTCACAGGCGGGAGTCAAGTAGGTTATGGCTTGGGAGAAGTTTCAGCATACCATCTACAATTACTTCTATCTGGAGACCTTGATGGTCGATCGAGTAGAGAGTTCATGTGTTTCGAGCATGGTACTATTTCTGTTATGGATTATTCTTATTTATTCATAGAGTTTCAGTGATTTACACACTTTCTATGGGGAGATGAGTTTTTCCTAGAAAGGATGTTTGAGGATGGTCTCAGGAAAGACGTTCAGGTTTAAGTGAACATTTTAGGATGACTTCTTTAACTTCTATAGTCAACCAGGAGTTGATCAAAAAACATAATCTGAGCGATTCTAGAGCAATGAGCTATGGCAGTTCTGCATCCAGATTTTGTACCTCTCTGGCTAATAGTATGAAGTGTCACATAGATTCTACATGTGGAGATCCGAGTAGGCGGGATGCACCTTTAGGTGGCTAGGTGGAATGCAACCAGTGTGGGAAGTTCGATCATATGAGGAAACTTTTCCCAAGAGAACCAGTTGCGTACCAATCCAATGACAATATGGTCCATATTCAATGAATCTATCTGTTATTCTCACCAGCAGATAGTGACATGAGTTCTTCAATGACTCCTCATTCAGGAGAAGCACCACCAGTTTCACATCAGTATAGGAACTAGAGTTCTTATGACCGTTCAGGTAGAGGTGTAGGTCATGATCGTGTTATCCAGTCACCAGGCCTTCAATGAAAACAATTTTGATCAACTTAGAGTTGTCAAACCGGGTCCTAGGGCCACGGTGCATGTCATACTATTTCAATGGAGCAGACCCAGTAGGAGTTGGATCCCGAACCCTCTATAGTTCGAGGCATGATTCTAGTTCCCTCAGTTATAGATTCTATACTTTTCGATATAGGGGATTCCCATAGCATTATATTTGTTACTATTTTGGAGATCCTTGGGCTCTTTATCTTTTCTTTTTCTAATATCTTGATGCTAGACACTCTGTTGGGGACTAGAACGACTAGTGTACGACTTTGTAAGGAGTTCCCTCTTGAGATTGGTGGGTGTCACTTCTTATGGGACCTCTATGTCTTAGAGATTACTGGATATGATGTCATTCTTTGAATAGACTGGTTATTACCCTACTAGGATTTTTCAGATTTCAATCATCATAGTGTGAGTTTCACATCACCAAAGGGCATATCGTTCCTTCATAGGGGAGAATGGGATGTCCAGGAGAGTAGAGAGGGACCTGAGCATCATGGATTGGGAGGAGTTACAGCCCAGATTGCTAGTCTATATTTTGATGACCAGGGGCCTTCACATATTGACTTTCCTCTAGTTGGGGATCGTTTCAGGGATGTCCTTCTAGAAGAATTTTTACGTTTTCTACAGAGTGAGAGGTGGAATTTTCTTTTGAGCTTGTTCCTAGAGTGGAATTGGTGTCAATTCCTCCTAATAGGATGGCTACACCAGAGTTACCAGAGCACAAGAAGAATTTGGAGGAGTGGTAGGCAAAGGGTTTCATCTAACCCAGTACTTCTTCTTAGGGTTCGCTTGTCCTGTTTGCGAAGAAGGCTGATGGTACCCTCAGACATTTTGTAGATTATCAGAAGTAAAACCAGTTGACAATCATGAACCGATAACCCTTGCCAAGGATTAATGATCTCTTTGATTAGATTTGAGGAGCCCGGGTGTTCTTGAAGATTGACTTGAGATCCGGTTAACATTAGTTGCATGTTAGATCATAAGATTTACTATTAGAGCCTTCTGGAGTAGGTATGTCTATACGAGTACATGGTTATGTTTTTTGGTCTAACAGACGCACCTACATTCTTCATGGAAGTGATGAACTGAGTTTTCCATCCATACTTGGATTATATTGTGGTAGTCTTCGAGGAAGATATCTTGGAGTACTCTCAAACTTGACATGACCATGCCATAAATCTTGAGATCGTTTTGAGTACACTAAGAGAGTATCAATTATATGTTAATATCTCAAAATGCCACTTTCGTATTGACCAAATTTACTTCTTGGGTCATGTTATCTTAGAGAGATAAGTATCAGTAGACCTAAAGAAAGTCAGAGCAGTTGATTCCATGGTTTAGCTGAAGAATGTCTTGGAGGTATGGAGTTATCTAGGGTTCCCTAGATACTACAGATGTTTCATAAATGGATTTTCACACTTAGAAGCAACACTGATGGGCCTGACTAAGAAGGGTAAAAAGTTCTTGTTGTCAGATTCTTGTGATTTAGCCTTTCAAGAGCTGAAAGGGAGGTTGAATTCAGCATCGATACTAGTGTTTCCAGAGTCAGGCAAGAGCTATATTGTGTATTGTGATTCATCAGGTATTGGGATGGGAGCTGTTCCTATACAGGGGGAAGGGGTCGTAACGTATGGGTCTCGGCAGTTGCGGCCACATGAGAGGAACTACCTGATGCACGATCTTGAGTTGGATACAGTTGTTCATGATTTACTCTATTGGAGACAATACCTATTGGGAGATCATTTTCTAGTTTTTACCAACTACAAAAGTCTGAAGTATATCTTCTCTCAGCGTGATCCGAATTTGAGACAGTGAAGTGGTGTTGAGAACCTTAAGTCCTTTGACATTGAAATTTTCTACATGGCAGGGAAAGGCAATGTCGTGGCTGATGCATTGAGTAGGAGTACTCAGATATAGGTAGTTCAGGAGGCTAGTAGTGAATGGAAGATTATGGCTCTATTCTTTGAGATGCATTTGGAGGAGCACAACAGATAAGAGTAGACTTTTCTTTTCCAGGTAGTTGTTACCTCTACTCTTCTTGATCGAGTGATAATAAGGCAACTATCAGATTTTTAAGGCCTAGTCATATGGGAGTGTGTTTCAGGAGGAGACCCTATTCCTGGATAGACCATAGGCAAGGAAGAGATCTTGAATTATCGTGGGTGTGTATGGGTTTCAACAGTCATACACAAGGAGATGATGTAGGACTTCCATTCCTCAGTTAGGGAAGTTCATCCTGTTGTCACCAAGATGTATCGTGATCTACACCGTCATTATTGGTCACCAGGTATGAAGATATGTCTTGCTCTTTTCTTCAAGAGGTGTTCCACCAGTCATCAGGTGAAGGTGGAGCATCAAAGACCAGCAGTGGTTTTGTAGAAGTTACCCATATTTGAGTGGAAGTGGAATGATGTCGTCATTGATTACGTGATAGGTTTGCCGAGGTCACCTCGCGGGACTATTGCAGTTTGGGTCGTCATTGACAGACTCACGAAGGATTCTCACTTCTTGCCGATCAAGGAGATATTCAATGTTGATGAGATGGGAAGGTTGTACATCTCATATATTGTGTGTTTACATGGAGTTCCACACTCCATTGTTTCAGATATGGATGAACGTTTTACTTCTTAGTTCTGGCAGGTGCTTCAAAAGGATTTGGGCTCACAGATACTTTTGACTATATCTTACCACCCCTAGACCGATTTCTAGTCTGAGCGTACAATTTAGGTGGTTGAGGACATGCTTCGAGCATGCATCCTAGATTTTGGTTGTTTGTGGGATAAACACATACATCTTGTAGAGTTCACCTAAAATAATAGTATTCAAGTAACTATTTAGATGGAACCTTTTGAGGCTTTGTATGGTAGGCCGATCCAATCACCCTTAGGTTGACTGGATGCAGGAGACGCAGCTATTATGGGACCTCGCCTTGTCCCGGATACCATAGAGCAGATAGAGCTGATTCGGAACAGGATGTCTACTGTACAGTCACGACAGAAGTCTTATGCTTATCAATAGAGATGACCTCTATAGTCCGAGGACGGATTTCAGGTTTTCCTATGTGTCACACCCTAGTTGGGACGTCGGAGGATTACAATATAGGGTAATCTTTCCCAAAGATACGTCAAGTCATTTTAGGAGTTGGAGATCATTGGGCTGGTTTCCTACCGGTTGAAGTTACCTTAGAAGTATTGGGCTATGCACAAATTCTTCCATGTTTCTAAGCTTAGACGTTACTTATCAAACATGTCACATGTTTTCCAACCCAAGGAGGTTGAGCTCAAGGTGGATTCCTCATTCAAGGAGCATCCTATCTTGATATTTGATCATAGTGTGAAGGTTCTTTGTGGTAGTATGTTCCTATGGTATGAGTGTTATGGATTCACAGGAGAGTAAAAGATGTGTCCTGGGATAGGGAGGCAGATGTACAATCATAGTGGTTAGAGTTGTTAAAGGTTTCTACTTCTACATCTCCTTGCATGGGAAATTTGAGGATGAATTTATTTAAGGGGGGAAGTTTGTAAGAACCTGGATCTTCTTTCATGGTGTGTATTTACTTTCTGGTGTTTTTGAGGAAAGTAGGAGTATCTCGATATTTTAGAAGTACACGCCATGTATATATAAGTACACACCATGTACTCGGTTGTCGCGGGTGACCGTGTAATGGTCATGTAACGGTCGAGTATACTGCTATGTGGGGTGAGCTAGAGGCCACCTAAAGATGGGCCCAGTAAAGAAAATTACATGCCTTGTACTTCTAAAGTAGACACCTAGTACTTTTTATTTTTCATTAAGTATGTTGGGGTCAGATCTAACAGACATAACACACTTCTTCTCAACCTATTTCATCAAGGAACATCCGTACGACTGCAGATCTTCTCCGAGCCACCGACTCATTGTCATTTCTCTGAATCAACTATCATTTAGATCGTTGGAATCACATAGATGAGTTCTCCTTTGTTATTGAACACCATCTCCTGTTTTATCCTCTCTCGGGAGATGTCTTCGGTTGAAAGTTTTATACATTTTTGTAGATATATTGCGTTCTAGGTCAATCCAAGGGCTGACACCATAGTATATCGATCTCACAATGCCAAGGTTGGTAGTTTGTGCCTTTTCATAGATAGTCTTTGAGTTACATGTGCAATAGTTCCCAATACCCATGTTTGGGGTATTGTGTGTTTATAGTTTTATCCCTTTAAATTTTCTTTTTATGCCTAGTTGGATTAGATAGAAGTCAATTGTTTAGAATTGGGTTATCTTTGTGAATCTATCGATGTTTTCCCCATGTTTTCATGTTTTTGACCGTTTGGTCTAGCCATACCTGTTAAGATGCTGCTTTTCTTTCCATTCCTATTATTGTTAGGATGAAGTGTTTATTATCTGACATGACTTGACATGATATAGATTGTTCAGACATATAGTTCTAGAGGTTTACTTTGGATACTATTATCGTTTGTGCACGATTTCTTTACACGGGGCTACGGGAACCTAGTGTAGTGAGACCATAGGAAAAATTGACATTGAGGGATTTCCAAGAGTGTCTGTTATAATTATCATGTTGTGAGTCCATAAGGGGGATTGATGTTGAGTTCTCCCTTAGAGTGTCTAAAGTTAGGTTACAAGACCACATGAGGAATTTCCATTGAGTGCTTTCTCAGAGTGTCTGTAGTTTACCACTGAAATACAATAGGGGGGTTGATGGTGATTTCTTGCTCAGATAGTCTTTAAATCACACATAACTATAGGGGTAATTGACAGTGAGTGCTTCCATATAGAGTCTTTTGTATATCTTTACTTGTATTGTGAACCAGTGGGGTTAGGTTTTGAGAACTACCCAGAGGGTTACTTGAATTTTTGTTTGGTTAATTAAATACATAAAAGTAAATGCTTGTAAATGAAACTATAGGACTATTTATTTTTTAGTAATTCATTGTCTACTACTTCCTTTTTCATATTACCAACCATGTATATTCACTGACTGTAAGGCACAGTTCATTGGGTGGTTGCCTACTGAGATTAAACTCACACCCTACATGGGTCATGCTTATGGGACAAAATAAAGTATATTGTTGCAGGTACAGATAAGGGAAAAAGCCCTTATACATGAGGTATTTGATTTCTTGGAGATGGAGAGCATGGGACCAAGCTGAGACTTACGATGTTGTGGAACTGTTTACATTCTTTTCCATTGTACCTTGGTTTAGTACTATATTTCAACATTGTTATTTTTTTGTTTCTTTTCAAGACATACGTATCATGTGTCATATATATTTGTGCTCAGTTGTTATTACTTATAGTCTTCTATTGTTTACTATTGTATTGTATTATTACTACTTCTACAATTGTATATCTATTTATTTCCACTGCATTACTCTACCAATGAGGGAATAATTTCCCCACTATCACACCCCAGACCCTCACTACTAGTCTATAGCCTCTTTCATTTGGGTAAATTCGCTTTAGTCCATGTGACTAACCGGGTACATGGCACCTCTGGGCGGTACCTGAAACTAGGACGTTACATGGAGGTGGTCTTGGGGAGTCTCAACACGTGAACCACATAGATGGGTCATGAAAGAACCAGCATTTTTCATGGTTAATACCCTTATTTGAATCTCTTATATATCCAAAAACACATTCTTGTATCAAAATTGGGATGTAATTGTTAGGAAACAAGACACTATATACATTACGAAAATTTAAGAGTTTTTTCTATATTTTGGATTATCACTATTTGTTTCTTATTTTTTCTTAATAAAATCCCTAACAATAACCATATATTTCTATGACACCAACTATAACAATAAAAATTCCATTAAACAATTTATTACATGGAAATATTGAAACAAAACCATGAAATTAGGAGTTATTATGTCTTTTTATGATTAGATACATAATTACAATAAAATTAAAAAAAATACACAATATAATTATTTAAAATACATCACATTATATTATCTATCATTTAACATTTAGTACTATAAAGAATATATTAGGTGTGCATAATATAATTGGGTGTTCAATAATGCTCAATAAAGAGGGTGGTAATGATACATATGAAAAAGAAGAAATTTGATGAAAATATAGGAGAGATTATTAACATACCATAATTTCCAAATAAAATATGATATCATAAGTACATAGAAACAAAGGAATTTTGAAATAACTTGAAACATGAGAGTATAAAAATGAGTAAAGTCTCACTGCCAATGCCTCATAATAAAGTGTTCTAGGCAAACCACTCGTGCACCATAAATATTATGTCAAGAGGTTAAACTATTCCCCCAATTCATTGGAGTGATATCATGGACCACCATACATATTTCGTAATTAATATGTTCCATTTAGTTCATAAATCATAATATAGTATTTTATAATTAACCCTTATATAATGAGAAAATTATATATGTAACGACTACGTTAAAAACAAAATTAAGGCAAGATAATCTCGTCATTTGGAACATAAGTGAAGGGAATTTGTGTTTCATATATAGAAATACATAATACTTGAAGTGAAATTACATTTATAGAAACTAATTTGGAATAAAATAGTTTTTGGTATTCACAAAAAGGGGGGTGGTATGGAAATCAATGAATGATTTTGGTAGCAAAAAGATCATAGAAAATGGTTATTGGAATTTAATGGATTGATTATATATGTATCAAATCAATTTACATTAACTTTTAAAATCATATTATAAATACCTACATGAATTAAAAGTAAGAGGAAGTGAATCCCTTAGAATATATATCGATTATTAATATTAAAGGGGTGATTCCTTGAGAGATTGGGGATTCCAAAATGGTCTTAATGAGGTTATAAAAGAATTTAGGACATAATAATGATCATGGGTGTGAATTAATTGTGTGTAGAAAGATGGATATTTATAGAAAAATCTAGTATAATTGTATAGAAATTTCTAAATATAGGGCTTGGAATTCTAGGTTGGGGAAAATGGAAAACCATTAGAATACCTATTATTTTAGACAATGGTATTGGATAATTAATACATTTTTTCACTTTTAATTAAATAAATAACTAAAATAAATTTTTTTTATATTACTGTTTGCATGAGAAATTATTTTTTAAAAAATTGATTTTAAAACCTTAATCTCTATTTTATACATTAGAATGTATTTATAGGTTTATAAAATGAATTTAATGCCTCAAATCACATTATATTAGTAAACTCTTTTTTGTCATGAATTCTAGTATATTTATTATTACATAATTATTATATATTAATGATTTTATGAAATATACGTAACACAAAAAAATGATGTTTTTTACAATTCAATAAAAAATAAATTAATTTATAAAATCATTAAAATTTATCCATGCATTTATTTCTCCATGTTGGTTTCAAATATAATTAATTATTTATCAAAATAAATATATAAGTATGAGATGTAATTATTCTAAATAAAAAGTATTAATTTTTTTGAAAATGCTATTTTAAAATGAAAACACTTTATTTATTCACATTATGTAATTATAATTTTTTTTACAATTACAAAAGTATTGGTTTAAATTAAATTATTTTATATAATATTATATAATTTACTTTTAAACTCATATTTTACTATTCTATTAGGTATTATTAATGTTATAATTGTCATATAAGGGTTACATTGCTACATTATGGTAACTGTAACATAATAGTTTGACCCCAACATTTGTATTTCCCTTTACAGAATATATATACTCCACCAATTTCATACTCATAAATGATTAATTCAATTGTCATTGTTAAATGACACCCTTGATAATGTCTATTATATTCACGATTCTTATTTTTTTATAGTCTTTTTGGTAGGGGTGAACATCTTTGTAGAATTCAAACCTATTTAGTTTCAATCATTTTTTCTTTATTCATTGGCCTTTATCTCCTTATAATATTATTTTCTATTATTGAAAATATTATTTTATGATGTTTAATGTTCGTATGAATTATAATAGTCATTTTATGTGTCTCTATTATAAACATGAAAAAATTAAGAAACAAGATTACTTTTAAAATGATTTTCCCATTATATATTATCTATTAAGTGTTTTCATACTATAATGAATTATTAAATATGATAAAAATATATTTAAAAGAAGAATTTCATGTATAAAGATTTTTTTAATTTTAATTTGAGTGAATGTTGGAGCTCTGAGGAGATTTTATTCAGGACAAATGATGAAAATGGCCTACATGTCCTATGGTTATTCACAATGGAATGAGTTTCCCAATTACAACTTTCTAGTTTTTTTATAGATCTTGGATTTCGATGATAAATTCAGAAATTCCATTTTCATTTAATAAAGATATAGTAGTCCTAGGATTCTATCAAAGGAGGTCATCGTGAACAATAATCCTATCAATTTAGAATCAAATGTAAGATAATTATTGATTTCATTAATGGGTATAGTATTCGTGTTTGGTTTAACATTCTTTTTCTAATACACACCCATTCCAGTGATGTATTCATTTAGTGTAGAACTATATTCCAAAGTTATGTGGAAAATAGGAATTTACTTCTGATGCTTTGGTTGATCAGTTTATAAGAATATTATAGGCTATCCTCATTACAAATATTTTGGGGTGGGGTTATTTCATAATATAGGTCTATTTAAATTATTTATGAAATATTTATGAGTCCTTCTCAAATCCCAGTTTGATTCGGATTAATATTGTCAATTTTTTTTTTGAAATAATGGATTGATGTTATAACATATACGTATTAGTGGTTCTCCATATTTCCCTTATTGGTTGGGGATGTTCTGATTTAAATACATAAAGTTCATATATATTTAGTTTATCTCTATACATAGAGTTAATTATATATATGATGTAGGGATTGATCCCATAATAGGTTATACCTATGTATCCCTATCCTAATATTGGGAACTAACATTGTTCGGTTCCACATAACATGACCTGTCATACCATTTATGATCATATGGAAAGGACAAGATCGTTGAATTTTAAAGTTATTCATCAAATACCATTTTTTCTAAATTTTAATGGTGTACACCAATGATATATTTTGAGTTGTTTAGAATAATAAAGATTGTACATTACATTATGATGTTTAAATTTTTTTAACTATGACTACATGGAAACATACCTTCCATAACATTTGACCATATAGGAATCTTGGAGTTATAGAAGTTTACAAAATTGTAACCAAATACTAATAGATAACATAAAAAAACAACCTTATAATTAATGATCTCTATGAATAATGAAGAACTCGCCCTATATATATAAAATAATTATTTCTTATAGAAATGATTATGTGTGGGATAATGGAATTATAGTTCCCCACAAAAAATGATGCTCTCACTTAAAGAGGACGTGTTTCAAAAAAGGATTATCATTCTCCTTTGGTGAATAATTAGTAATCGTTTAGTAACCTGTTATATCATAATGAAATTATACTTGGAAAAAAATAATAATAATAGGATTCCTTTCATATTCTTTCATGGAGAATCAATCCTCTTAAAATAAAATATTCCTTCGTATTAAAATGATATGCTCAGGAATTGACTATAACATGTCATCTAGGTGTCCTTTTTAGATCAATGTGTTGTAAAAATGAACCTTTTAAATTTAATATATTCTTAGCTAAATGATTCCATGATAATTGTTTTTACGAGGATCAAAAATGTATTTAATACTCTTTTGAAGGATTTTATGATTTCTATAACTTGTTTTGTCATCAATTTATAATATACATAGAAAAATACCAATGGGGTTCTGACTACCACATCAAATGATTGGGTAATTTTTTTTGTGGTATATTCATCCATCATTGTTTGATTAATCATTTCAGAAATGCACATCCTATTTTAATCTTCATCACTAATAGAGATACTTTTATCCCTGCTCATGATTTTTTTCATCATAGTGAATATTGTATCATATGTTCCATATAAAAATTCATGGAAAATATTATATTATGCTAAAAATGACATATTCTTAATAACCAGTTCCAAAATATTACAATGTATGATATGTTTCATCATGAGAAATAGTGTTGAATTTTTTCAATATCATAATATATGATTGTTAATCATAAGAGGTGTTTACACTATTTATATATCCTAAAATGAGTAATGAATTGCTTTTCAATTATAAAGGATACTGTAAAATGATACTTATTGTGATGAAGGATGATAGGGTAGACCATAGTGCACATGACATAAAATAAAACCTATTTTTTATATTTTATCTTATCATACAGTTAATGATTTTTCAATAAATATGATATAAAGAAAAAAATTCATTTTATCTATTTTTCAATAGTGAATACATTTATATAATTTATATATTGTTTATAAATTAGAGAAAATGGAATTGATTGATATTTAAATAATTTATAAATTATTTATAAATGAATTCATAATAAAATTTTCATCAGTAATAATCAAAAGGATTTGAAACATTTATTAAACAATTCATTACAATTTTCATTTTTTTATATTTAATACCTTTATTTTATATAGTGTGTCTTGTAACTTCCAATGAAAAGGTTTATTATTTTGAAATTTTCCAATTAAAGAACTTATTTGATAAATTATTTGACGAATATAAAATGGAGTTATAATAATTTATATGATCAATTATCATGCTATATTAAATATTTGACATTTTTTATTATGTATGTTGTTTAAATAATATGTATAAATTGTTAATATGAAAAATAATATGTTTATGTGTCAAATAAATATGGCGTATTTGAATAAATTAAATATAAAATCATAACATGGTGTATTTTTTGTAAAAAATGAATATAGATTATTTATAAATAATTATTTATCGAGAGTTAATAATATTTATTAAATTATCAACTATTTAGCATTGTTTTGTTTATAAATTTTTAATAAATACTAATGTCATATCAGAATTTATTAAATCCCTATTTAAGTAGATATCCATAGTCCCAAAAAATTTCAATTTTAAGAGTTGTGTAATATTTTGTAGTGGTAATATATTTAAATAACTAAAATAATGATGAAGCAACCATAAGTGGGTTTACCATAATGCTTGACTATCCTATCAAACTGATACAAAACAAGAAAATCCAAAAAATATTATCAAGACATTATTGTATTTTTATACATGAGGAATTTATTTATAGTGGGTAGTATTGGATATATTTGGAAATCAAACCTTTATCCCTATGAATTTTGGGACCTTGTGATATCCTAAATATGAATTCTATTGTTTGATGATGATAAACCCATGAAATTTCTACCTAACACACCGATTCCATGTCCCCTGCCATCACATGTGTAAAATATTTCATTCCAGCCATAATCGAAAAATGATATTCTCAAAAACATAGTTAAAAACTAAATCTAATATGAATAAAACCTCTTATATAGGCTGTTAAATCAAATGTTAAAAAATATTTAATTTTTATTTACCTAGAATTCATATTTTTGTGGGTAATGAGCGAGAATTTAAATGCTAAATATTATTTATAAGTATTTATTATCATAAATATATGATAATTTAGTTTACTCTAGTTTATTAAATAATGAGAAGTGGGATATAGTTTTAGGATTTTTCCATCCATGGTGCTTCTGTTTTCTCTTATAAGGTAGGGGTTAGTTATCATTCACATTGTGCTTTTCATGTGTAATTTTAGTTTCATATGATTAAAAGAAATTAGAATAATAATTTTGATATAGAGTTTTTATGTAACAAATTTGAGTTTATATCAATATTTTTATATTTTAATTTGGGACAGTAACAAAAGCTATGAGATCTGGAAAGAGTTACAAATTGATATAGTTTGAGAATATTAAATTAGTTGAATGAAAAATAGTTCCAAAACTACCTCATTACATGAATGCATACATGTAAAGGGGAAACATGTGAAAATATGGGGAAATAATATAAAACCTTTTAAAAAAATTCCATATTTTGAATGGAAAATTATTTTATTCTATGTTTATTTAAATAAATTTAATCTATTTGATAACATAATTTGCACATAGGTTATTGAACAAACAAACTCCAAAATATCTTAACATAACCATTATTGAATATCTATTAAAATGATAGGAACGAATGAGATTAACTAAATTATGAAAAAATAGTGTACATGTTTTTATAAAATGAATTTGGTGGTTTATAATTAATTATAAATTAAAATAAAAACTAATTGAACACAAGGAAAGGGTTTTTATAAAAAAACCTTTATTATGCTCTCAATTGAATTTTATCTTAATAACTAAAACTAATCACTATTGGTGAAATAAATAAATTAAATATATATGTTATATATTCATTAGTTTTTTTAAAGTTTATTCAATACATTTGACATGCATAATATAAGAATAAATCCATGTTTAAGCATAAAAAGTCTACATTTTTCAAAAGGGGAATTTGCCTACCTTTTAATGGCGGAACTATTTTTATATTTTTTATAAAATTATATATATTTTATTTGTAAAAATAAATTTCATTTTGAATTTGTGATATCAAATTTATATTACGATAAATTTTTGGTCTTTTTCTGAAAATCTCATTATTTATGATTACTGAAAATGCATCATTTCAATTGAAAACAAATTTTTCATTTAAATAATTTATAACATTTAATTATATTTTAAATTGCGGTTGATGTATAATTAGTTCAACTATACAGTAATAAATCTAATTGCGGTCATTATAATAAATGTAAAATTGAATTTCGATATAAAAACATTTCAAACAGTAGAACTTTTACACTTTAAAAACATGTTTTCTCATTACGTATGTGGGTTTAACATCAAATCTGATTTCTCCAATTATGTGAGTTTAGTATGGTAACATGGAATATATATTTGGAATAATATGTTTCAAATGATTTTCTATAGTTATTTTTTTATTCATAAAGAATATAGCTTGGTAAAAAGAGATATTTACCAATGTATAGGTAAAAAAATGAGACCGTATAACACTACTACAAATACGTCTTTTATCAGCGCCAAAAATGGCCTTTATCAGCACTAGAAAAAGTGCTGATAAAGCTAGAAAAGATAAAGGGGGGGTCCCATTTATCAGTTCTCTAAAAAGTGGTGATAAAGACCCATTTTATCAATGCTAAAAAAGCATTAATAAAAGGGGTCTTTTATCAGCGCTATAACAAAGCGCTGATAAAAGGGTCCTTTATCAGCACGTTGTTTTAGCACTGATAAAAGACCCCTATATTAGCGCTTCCTTTATCAGCGCTTTCATTTTAGCACTAATAAAGTACCCCTTTTATCAACTCTTTTTTAAAAGCGGTGATAAAAGGTAAAAAAATTTAAAAAAAATTAAAAAATTAAAAAAATTTAAAAAATACTGCCAATCAGGGGGGATTTTATAGTACTTAAGCCCCCCCTTTTACAGCCCTTTTCTGCCCCTGTACAGCGCCCCACGCACCGCCTTCACCCTTTAACAGCGCTTGCTGCTAGATTCCCCCATGCGCGTGCGCCCCTGCCTCCACCAGGATTTGAACTAGAGACCTCCCCCCTGCGCGCCAAAGCCTTTATCAATACTCTATTTTGATTTTTCTTCTAATTCATGATATCTCCATATATATATTTATATATGTAGTTAACATTATTCGTATAGTAATATATATATATATATATATATTAATATATATATAGTTATATTATTATATATATATATAGTTATATTATAATATATATATAGTTATATTATTATATATATATATATAGTTATATTTATTCATATAGTAATATATATTTATATTAATATATATATATATAGTTATATTAACATATATATAGTTATATTAATATATATATATAGTTATATTAATATATATGTATATAGTTAAATTAATATATATATATATATAGTGATATCAATATATATATATTTATAGTGATATTAATATATATATTTATAGTAATACATATATATATATGTAGTTATATAAATATATATATATAGTTATTAGATTAATATATATATAGTTAGATTAATATATATATATATAGTTAGATTAATATATATATAGTTAGACTAATATATAGGTATATGAATATTCATATATTTGAATTTTAAATAAAATGGATGATATTTATTATTTATATAAAGATAATATATTTTATATGTAAATATATTTTATTATTTATATTTATAATTAAATTTTTAGGTGTGAATATATAAAAAATATGAATATATTGTTTTATATTCGATTATAAATAGCAGTTCATTATAAAAAATGTTGAAATTTCAAAGACATAATATCAATATGAATGTAATATCTTGGAATAAATTCAGACCCTACTAAAAAATCAAATAATACCCCCTTAAACGAGGCTGAAAATCCACAAAATGTTAAAAAATCGGGGTACCCTGAATAAAAACTCAGTTTTGAAGGCCTTCTGGGCTTCTTTTGGCCTGAAGAATCCCTTGACTGGGGTCCACCCATGTCACATCGACGTAGAGCTCATTGCAGGATTTGATTTGATATGTGGTAGAGCTCAAACGGACACCCCGGATCAAAAGTTATGGCCGTTTGAAGTTTGAGTTGCGTTTTCAACATATTTTGGATCTTTTTTTAATTTTTCTTAATTTTTTTAGTCTTCAAATTGTTATTAAATGACTATTACTCTATAATAATTACAAAATTATTAATTAAAAATATTTTTTTTTAATTTTTTAGAATCCATTTTCACTAAATATCTTATATATTAAGTATATTTTGTGTAAATGTACATTTATACATATCTAAAATATATTTAAAAATTATATGTAACATTTATATATCAATATAACTATATTTATATATTAATATATTAATATATTTTTTTAATTTTTTTTTGAATCGACCCTTTATCAGCGCTTTTAAAAAAAGCACTGATAAAGCCCCCCCCCCCCTTTATCATCACTTTTTTGTTAGCGCTGATAAAGGGGGGGGGGCTTCGAAAAACTGTTTTTGTGGTAGTGAAAAACTAAAAGTTAAAGGCATAAAATACTTAAAAATAAAAAACATTCATGCATTTTTGAGGTATTTATCGACCCAAAATAGCATATAAAACATTAATAATATAAAAAAGTCATGTATGTTACATTCCCCTTAATTTTGTTATATTTAATTATAAAATATGCATTATTTAATCACTTAAAACCATCCCTCCTCAAGTATAAATACCAGCCCTTACCACCCCATTTATCCTTAAAAACCTTGAATTTAATCAAATATCTTCAAAAACATATCCTACACATTATAAAAAGATCCATGCTTTTTTCCCACCAATATACCAATTCTAGGGTCTTTAGTGAACCTTCAGGGAGGCGATATTCAAGAGGTAAATCTCGAAGAACCTATTTTAATTTTTTTATTCTTCTACATTCTTCTCACCTACTTCATCAATAAAGGAATGATAACTCTATAATAATGTATTTATTTATTTTTTATGTTTTTAATGGAATATCTTATATCTATTTCAATTATCATCTCCTATTATTCAAATAAATGAAACCATTTTCTACATTATGCCGGTTAATCACCTCTATGAATAATGATTATGTTAGTTTTCGATTATTACATCAATTGATAGTCATAAAAGATATTATTAAAGTCAAATAAAATTTTAATAAGTATATAATAAATTATGTCATGTTTTGGAACTAAAATATAGTAATAATATTCAATAAAAAATTGTTCATAATGGTTAGAAAAATCGCCAAATTCAACTAAACATTTATCATTAAAATTTTTCTCAAAATAATATTCCTAATATATAATATAATAATTTTATATGAGGACATTAATATTTATTTAAATAAATTATTAGTATTTAATTCCACTTATTTATTTTTTATTCAATTTTACAAGAACATCCATAATTATACACTAATTAAACAATCCTGAAATCATGAAACTAATGCAACAAAACACATGAAAATAAGGAAAACGTTTTTAATAATTGTTCATAAGATATTATATAATCATCACATAAGATATTATAAATTTTAATATAGTTATTTAATTATTTAATACAATTATTTAAACCATTATATATGTGGTCTAATTACTCAATACGAAAGGGAAGGAAGAGGTAAGGGTTCCTCGTCTTACATTTTTTTTGTGAGATATGTGCCTTATTCACAAATTGCCTATTTTATATGGTTTTTATAGATATATTTAAGATATAATATCATGAATATAATAATTCTAATTTTATTAATTGTTTCATTTGATAATTATTACTTTTATGGTACATATAATTAGACTTATTATAAATATATAACGTAATTATTAACCCAATTCTTATTTTTGGGGTTTACAATTTACTTAATTGACTCTGTCATTATATGATTATGTGTGGGATGAATATTGGTTATATTATTTTTTATTTAAATTTTTTTGGATTTATATAGAACACACCAAATCAATTTTTTATTAATTCTCACTTCAATTATATTTTATTTATAATGGATTTTCATATAAAAATTATCTTTTTGAAATTTACCTTAAAAATCCCTTTTTCTTCCATGTTCCTGATTTATAGAAATTTTCCTGATTTTTTAAAATATTCTCCAATGATTTTTTAAATCCTTTTTACCCATGTATGAATTAAAAAAATGGTTTTAAATGATTCTTTTGGTTTTTTTAAATGAGGATCTTAATGACTTTTTTGAACAAAAATGAAGAATATTTTTAACATATATGAAATGATTGTATTTTCCCACTATCATGTCACATTAATTTATTTAATGTTACATTAAAATATTACAAGGTTCTTTTTAATGTTTTTTTAATAATTAAGAAATATTTTAGAAAAATGTTCTCAAAAAATAAAGGATATTTTCTTCAATAAATCTTTCATGTTTTCATTCAAACAACTTTTTCCATCTATGATAACAATATTTAATGTTATTTAGGATTTCGTAGGTATATTATTTAATAAAATAATCTTTATTTTTATTATTTTTGGTTTATGTTTATATTGGAATGATATTTATAAACCCTTTTTCTTTTCCATGGGTTATGTTATGATATAGTGTTTATGAAAAAAATCTTTTCATGGGTTCCGATATGATTTACATTATTATGGAACATATATATATATATATGTTATCATTATATGAAGGTTGAGAGCTATATCTCCCACAAGTGTATTAGGTAATGGTATTGTTTCTCATTCGATATACATGATAGAAAATCTGATTGAAATCAATTCAGACAGGACTGGAATCGGAAATGAAACCTGTTAAGTAAAGGAATTTTTCCACCATGGTAGTCTTGGGAGGGGACCCTTACTACTTTAATGGTTTTTTGATTGAACCCAACCCACAATGATAGTATTGGTAAATAGCCTCAACAACAATGTAATTTATCTTCTATGCCTGTGTGTTTGCCAAAATTATATGTTTAATGCCAATTTATTCTTTTATTATACATGTATGATTAATTTTAATGATTTATGTTATGACTCGTGATTTTGGTGTTTGATATGAAGGGTAACACCTTCAAATGTTATGATCATGATATTATACACTTATTTTTATATTTTGATTAATATATCCATTGTTTATGCTTACTAAACATATGAGGTCCCAATTATCTTATTTTATTTTCCCCAGGATATAAATGATGGTATTATGAATGATATATCAATGAGGGATCTAGTTTTGATGAAATAGATAGGAGGAGATGTAGATGTTCAGAAAACCAGTTTTTTATGATTCTATGTTTTCAAATATAATTATAACATATGATTATGGTTTGTTTTTTTATGTTATGCAATGAATGTTTATCTATTTAGATTAAATATCTATGTATTAAAATTATGGTTCATTATAATATTCCTTTGATGGTAAAAAAAATTGTTATCTTGATAATCCAAATGGGTCATCCATGTCAAAGATGGATCCCATGGATTATCTTCTGTAAAGAAATCTTGGCATGGGTAACCCAAATAAAATAAGGATTGGGTATCACATATCTAGTAAACCCAAATATAATTGTGATACTCTAGAAATTTATTTATCATAAAACAAATATGATGAATATTCGGGGAGTTGTGAGTTCATCTATTCAAGATTAATATATGATATTTTAGATATTATTGATTACCGAAATAAATATGTTGTGAAAACAAAACCAATAAGAAAACAAAATGTAATTGAAATATAAATCACAGTACACTAAAATATCTCATGTCAAACTAAATGTGTCATTTTTTCAGAAAGTGAACATTTAACAAAAAATTATTAAGTAAAACTAAATGATGATAATCATTTGATAAAAAAAATTATTATATTTAAATGGAATCACCATCATCAAATACGATGTTGTGATCAATTATATTAAATGAGATGTATACAAGAAAAAAATTTCAAGACTACTATAAAAACATAAGAATCAATCTTAAGTATGAAGAAGAATTTTATATGTTTATGAAAACTATTCCTGTGATGTCAAAAAGTTATTTAGTTTAAATAATATATCTAAATGATTATGATAAAAAATTGATGTATATAATTAATGTATCAAATCTAATTATTCTGTACATTGAGATACAACTGTAAAATAAAACATGATCACATTGATACATTCAAGACAATAGATAACCAAAAAAGGCAATTTTGATGAACCATTTATGATTTAATCAGAATATATTACATTTCTTCAATACATTATAATGATAATTATGTTTTATCGATGGTAAAATATTTTACCAAATAAATTTATTAAAATTTAAGATAAAAATTACCCACAACATTATTTTCGTATATTTGGAAAAATAAAAATTTCCATTTTTATAAAAGATTCACTAAAAAATAATAATATATGAGATTTCAGTACTAATTTTTTTAAAAAAAATTCCATTATAAATAAATAAATTTATTTTGAAAAAAAATTAATATTTTTTCATAGAATTATATTTTTTAGAGAATTTAATATTTAATAGGCCAGTAGAAATATGTTTACAGTTAGATATGTTCAATGCTCCATATCTTATAGCTTATAACAATCAAGGTAAATTTCAGAGTCACATTAAATTTTGGAATAGTTTTGGATTTTTTTAAAGACGGATCACATGAGGAGTTACATTTAATAACCATTTTGATATCAAATAAAATATTATTTAGAAATGTCCTATTATTTTTTTTAAACATATAGAGGGTTTTATGTAGATTAAATAAAACATTATTGTCATTGTTTTTTACTAATGATCCCAAATTTTAATTTTTATGGACCAACAAAAAAATAGATCAACTGATAATATAAATTTATAGTGCTTTGGTTATTATGTATTAAAATAGAGTGTGGGAGGTTGAATAATCTTACAAGGTATCTTGCTATTTTGTACAAGAATCTTTTATAGATTTAAGAATATGCTATTTAAATCCTTCAAGGTAAAAGTACAATTTTATTTAATATTTCATTTTACCATAGTATGGTGAATACACATTACCGAAGGTTTCGTTCAATAAATACAGTTGAAAGTTTTTATTATTTTTATAAATGATCCCATTCTCATGGAAAAGGATGTTTCACGGTCATTTTATATAAAAATCTTTTAGTGCAATGAATCTATTGTTTAAGGTCATGTAAGATAAAATTATATAATTTAATACCTCATATGAAGGAATTTATATAAACTGAATCATCACTAGAGTGATTGAGAGTTCACTATCTTGCGATAAGTGGATTGTTTTATTTTATCATCATTATTTCTAACAATTCTTCTTAGATCACCTATCAAACAAGGCACCAGAACTGGATAGCAATATGGCTTAAAGGGAGTTTGTGATCCCCAGGGTCTGGAAAATAAAACATGGGAATTGATGAAAACCTTTGGGAATGATTTTTACCATATAATACATTAGATATAAAAAAATACATTAAACATAAATCATAACAAAGAAGAAGGAACACAATGGTATGAAAAAAAACATGTTTAGAAAATAATAATAAAAATATACACGCACAATGAAAAAAATTCCATGAAAAACCGAAATACCAACACTGTTTGATAAGAGAGTCTATATCCTAACACACCATCATAAACATTCCACAACCACTTTCCCACATACCCACCATCAATATAAAATATTTTACCTTTATCTATACCATATGAAATAAGGTATGTATATAGGCAATGGTATATCTGGGATACGAACATAAAAAGAAAAATCTGACCCCACATATTTTTCCATAAGAATTATTTAATAAAATATCCATGTTTCATCATTATCAGAAATTAAATATAAATAATTAATGAATTGAAAAGTTTTATATATGGCATTGTGAAGTAACCAATTTCATATAATTTAAGTAAAAATGCATCAAGGAATCCTAAATCATGAACGAATAAAAAAATATAAGATTATATAAAAGTAAAACATTTCAATAAAAAATATATAAAATGTTTTCAAAGGAATAAGTAGTTAAACACCTCACCATGTTCAGAAATGGGATAAAGGGCATAGGTAAATTAGTTCTTAGTTAACTAGGATTCTCATAATTTTGATATTCATTCCATATCAAGTGATCATTCAAACCCCACTAGTTCAAGAAACCACAATTCCTAGGGAATGATAGAACATGGGCTAGTGTCTCTCTATCAAGTATATAAAATGTTTTATGAATGATGAATCATAAATCAATTTATATGTAGATTCAAATCATCAAAATATGTATGGGATATCCTTACCACATAAATAAATATGTTCCCATGAGTTATCATCATCAAATTTTCAAATATTTTATTTCGGGAATTTCATAAAACCAGATAATATCACTAATCATAAATCAAAAACCCTAAAACCATGCAAATATGCCTTCCCATTTTAACATAAAATCATTAATAAGATAATTAAATCAAATATTATAATATTTAAAAACCAATTACATTAAAAATTAATTTCCTAAAAACCATTTATGAAAACCAATTTATGCATCCATAAGATTCATAGATTTATAGAGAATATATGACTTATAAAACGACCTTCCTTGATGGTTATTTTACTAAATAAAACAAACCTGATCTATGAAAAATTGGATATTACTTCCCTCACTATCAATCGATCTAAAATTCTATCCATTATATTATAACAAAAACCATATATCACTCCATGATAATCTAGATATATCATTAATTTTAGGGAAAGAATAGGAGATCTATAAGTGATAAGAAAAACATGTGAAGATCAAACACATAACATTAATTTCATGGATTCAACACCCTCTAAATAACTATAGTCACTCTCTTGACGGTAAAATCACCAAAGTTATCAATATAGATCCTTCAGTTCAAGACCATATTTATTGAGGTAAAAATGAAGGATTTGATGATTAATTTTGATAAAATGTATAACATTATGGATTATTAAAAAACAATTACCATAGTTTGGTCATATAGTTACACAAAATGTGTTTCGATCAAGAAATTTTTACTATCTATTACAATACCTACAAGTATTTTTAAAATAGTTAGATGAACCATGAAAAATCCATTCATATTACACTTTCACAGGATATGTGTTTTATTATAGAAGTTTGTATAGTATTACCATAACATACAGTTCCTACGAACCCCGCCTCTAGAAACCACAACCAAAGACCCAGATTATTGGGAAAACTACACTATTTCCATCAACCATTCACAAACCATGCACCTTCCCAAAAACTCCTAAAAACTCCAAAAAATGAAAAAATGACTTTTTAAAAATCAATGTAAAAGTGGAAAAAAGAACGGTCATAAGTGCATGAAAGTGACCATGAGGAGTGTCATTTTTTCAAACCATATAACTTTCTTCCCCAAAATTCAAATTGATGATGTTAGACTCTCGTATATTAAGACCACTATTCCCCTATCATTGATTACCATTTCCATGTCTTTTTTGAATCCATCCCATGTTTCCCTAGAACTATGGATAATGAAATAGACTTACCCATTAAGATATTATCTTAGGAATCAATGTGTAAAAAATGTTTCTCAATCAATGATTAATACAATTCCAACTCTATATCCTGAAAAAATAGACTATTTTGGGGTCCAATTGATATTTCATAAGATGAGATACATGGAATATATTATGAATGGAATTAAACTAAAATGGTAATTATAGGTGAAATTACACCATCAAAATAATCTCAACAATCTCAAAATTTCCCATTTATCTTTGATATAACATTCCTTTATTTTATAACCATTACTGTTCCAACTGAGTTGACACTTTCAACAATATACAGTTTCCAACCATGAATTCCAATGGTCAGTATTGTTGATATGTGTAAGATTTATATATACATTTAACTATAATAATCTATCTCCAGAAGACCTATATCTTTTTTTGATATATGTAGAATTTTTTTTTGTCTCATGAAATTTTCACCCTATGCAATGAAAAAACGGATGATTTTCAAGGCCATCCATAAAAAGATTTAATGGGTCTCATTTTAATGGATGATCGGTAACTATTATTATATATATGCTTATAAAATCCCAAAATGGTTATCCCATGATCCTCTAATGTTTGAGAAGTCAATACAGTTAATTTCCTCAAGAATTAAAAAGTCTCACTCTAGTTTACCATACTTCTGTGTATTTAAATCCATTGTTAGCCTAACATGAGATCATATTGTATCCTAAAGAACCTTCTGGTGGTGAGTGGGAAAAAGGGTCCATATATTATATTATGGAACATGGAACTTTATGAAACCTTAGAATTACTTCAACACAAAATATACAAAACTCTTTAGCTATGGCAGTGTCTCAAATTATAACAATGTGAGCCGAATTTGTGAGTCTGAAAATTACAATCCACATTGCATCCCCCCCCCCATAGGGATTTTTTTGGGGGTATCAGGATAAAATCCAACTAAAAATCATCCCATTTTTATATTTTCAAACAAATATGATGATGTAACCCATATATTTGTTTATATTCATTATTTATTTATTTAGAGGTACAAAATTTAGACATGAAGAAGATAATATATCATCCTAAAACATACCACCAAAACTGATGTTTCACATCAATAAACTTATTTATAGTACCCATAAAAAATACCCATTAATAGATATTACATGAATCCAATCCTATCCTTCTCAATGGTGTTGGAACATTCCATTCATTCAAGAAATAATGAATTAGTTTTGAGGATAGAAACCATTGAATCATGATCTCCCTACAATATAAACAATCCATGATTAATTAGAAAGAATTATCTCATTGTTTTTCATACGAAGACACTCACAAATATATTGTATCATTTTAATTACCACCTATAGTGGTACCGGTTCCTTCTTCATTTGAATCCTATTGAATTTTACCAAAGATACTCATGATATTCACTCATCCTTAGATTTTATAATCCTAAGAGGGTGAATTACTACTAGGAGATTATTCAACAATATTCCACCTTCCTAGTGTATAGGTGATGAAAAATAAAATGATTGGAAATATTAAATCTATTACCTCTACTTGATATTCATGTATATATGTTAATGTATGAAACTACAACTCTTATTATAATAGTAAATAGTGGACCATTCTCAAAAACATAGCATCTCCAACACTGGAGGATGTTCATAACAAATAATGTTCTAAATTATCAGTGACCTAATTATTATCATGTGATAAATGTTGATGAGAACCATATTACATCACATGATCTACCAATATACGAACTCACACCAAACTTATTCTTAAAGCATCACAATAAACAAAATAGCCTTGAAAAGTATTCGAAAAATAAAAAAATGTGTTGAGATCTGGCATTGTTTCAACTCATAAAAATAAGTTTGAAACTTTGAGAAAATTATAAATTTCCACATTATGGGAAGCTTTAGTAAATGAAAATGAAATCCAAGAGAAATAATTTATGAAAAACAAGTAGTATTCTTCCAAGGCCAATAAACTCTAAAGTTAAGATAAATTTCAAGGATCATCCCATTAATTAACAACTCTCACCTTCTCTAGGTTTACTCACATTCCATTTTTAGGCCAGATTTCCAAATAACATAATTTATTTTATGAAGAAATTATATTTTGATAAATTTGTAGAAAGTATGTGTTACTTAAAGATTCAAAAAATATCTTAAATAAAAAATAATTCTCTTCAATAGTTCTCAATTTGACCACAATGTAAAAATGAATACCACAATAAATGAATCATGGTATTGGTGAAATTTTTTTTTTCATAATCTTAAAAAATTAAGGATAATTAGTTAGAAAAAATGAATAATAAGATATTGAAAAATGATATACTCACACATTAAATCTCTCTTAGGGATGTAATATTCCTTACATATACGTTTGTAATGCCTTAATAAAATTTTTATTTGTATGAACCAATTCTCTCCCTTAAACTTATCAAAAAAATGAAGATACATGGAAAATGGTACTTATTCATGATCATAGATCAATTAAACACCCAATAATTAATCCATAAATGAATCCTCCCATCATCCTTCCTGGGGAAATCTATCAAGTCTATCCAATCGGACACACATAGATAGAAAAAACCCAATGGATTTTAAATAAACCAATTGTATCTTTAACTCCATGAACTATATTGGTTCTATTATATTTGAAGGCATACATATAGGTTGGGTTGTCTACATCAGATCTATCAAGAACTCCACCCTCTCTATGGTTGAAAACCAAATAAGTCATCTAGAAAAACATCATGAAATTCCCTAGCCACTAGGTAATGTTTACAACCTTAAGGTTACTCTTCCGATTCAACTATTAAAGATGATATTGATTTCAAAAGCACTGTAATTTAAGGCCCTTCTTAGCTAGAACATGGATACCATAACCCTTTAAATACCCAAGAAATCCCATCATGTGTAGTAAAGGACACCAACCATTGATAAAAATTTATATGAGAATTTTGTGTAGAAAACCAGTCCATCCCAAGGATAACATTGTTTATTTCAACGTAAATGAATATTAAATCCCATGAAATCTCTACATCAGTTTTAGAGATGGTGTATATTAGATGTCAAAATCCTTGTTCCTTCCACTATCAAAGAGGGGTTTCCAGTTCCATATAATAAGGAAAAAATATTCTTCAATGGGTTTGCGGATTACATGTAATGGGAAGATATAAAAGAGGTTGAAGATCCCACATAAAAAATAAATAAATATAGATGATGAAAATGAAATAATATCTGTTAGGGTCGTAGGACCTACCACTACCTCTGTAGGGGTTATTCCATTATGTGAAACTACCTCAACAAAAAAGTTTCCTATTTCAAGAAAAATATATGTGGATTAGTGATTAATTTATTAGATGAATTAGGTTGTGTTACAGATCCTCTAGGTTCTAGAAATCTTATGATGCTACATGGAACTAAGACAGTATGATTGATCTTTTTCAAATGACCTTGGTGTTCATACAAAAAAATAGTCTTTTAGAGGTGTTTTATAGTTTCATTTAAAATTCCATGTATTATGTTAGGTGTATCAAGTAATAAGTCCTATAATACCTTTGGAATATGTGTAATGAGATAACTAACAGAAACCACTACCACTTAACTTATGAAAAAAATTATATTTTATCATTTTATCATATGTTTCGTTTCAATTTTCATAAAACAATAGAAGAAAACTAGAAAATAATGGCTTGTATGGATGGTAAATTTCTACCATCTATACTTTATCATGAATCTCATATTAGGTGGAATGATTTAGAATCAAGAAAATAAAATGAATGTCTAGTCATAGGTTCATTAGAGACATACAAGTATTCATATATTCATGTGCTACAACCATATCTGCGAATAATATTGCTTCAACAAAGAATCTAGCATAATCCATCACAATCAATCCACCTTGTTAAATAAATATGAAATCGATGAAAATTTCCACTACCAATGTTTCTAGGAAAATATATTAAGATAATATACCTATGAAATCATTCTGCTCTAAGTCCTCATATTTATATTCTAAAACAACCATATCTGACCATTTCCTATCAAGGCCTTATGGTTTAAAGATAACACACTTCAGCATAATTGAGTCAGCTGTTTCCAATTAATAAAAAATACTTTAAATATTTTATAGTAATTAGCCATATATTTAGGGTCAATCAAACATTTTATTAATGAAATTTTCTAGAATAGGAATTCCTAGACTCAATATCATAAATCTCCAACTTCTGGTTTCATTTCTCCAACTAGAGGTGGAAAGGGGAGGGTACCATGGCCCATGTAACATAATTTTTACACCAAAAAATCAATTTGTTTTCTCTACTAGGGGATTATCCCATGTAACACAATCAACAATTTCATTAATAAAATGTTTGATTGACTATAACTCGCCATAAAATCTCATCAAAGCTAACCATTTGTTATGATAACCCTATCAATTATCTACCTAGAATAACTAACAAATAAGGATGAACCTCCTATAATACCAATTTACCATTAACTAATATGGACCACACAACACTAATGGAACCAAAATCGACTCTCAACAATTCCCTATGGGAAACCTCAATCCCAGTAGGTTTCTAACTAGTGTCTAGACATCGATTAACACCTTTCGGATTGTTTTTTCCCACCGAAGATGAAAGATATCAAATTTCCATGTTATACTAAACATCGAAAATTAAAAAATAAACCGATTATGAAATAAAAAAATGTCTAAATTATGATTATAAAATATAGAATCCCAGGGAATAACCCTAATATACAATGAAAAATCCCACCTCTGTGAAACATGAGGTTTTATATCTGACCAACTTCCAAAAACATCTCCCACCCTAAAAATTGCAAACAAATAATCACCATGTAGAACCTTACCGTAAACCATACTGGACAAAATAATGATTGTATATACCCAATGTTATAATTATGGAGGGGTGATTACAATCCGTGTAGTATAGCATCAATAATTCTATAAGTAGGATTTAAAAAATTAGACCACTTTCCCAATTTTTATAAAATAAATAAAAAGAAAACATTCATTATAAGATTTTATATCAATCGAAAAAACCATTTTCATATTACAAAAGGATAAATATTTAAAAGAACAATTTCAAAAATAATGAGTTAATAAATAGCTAGATGAATATTATAAAGATATATATTTCCAAAAAAATCCATAAATAGTTTTGAAATTCATAAAAAGTTAATAATTTGATCAATCTAGCACTATGGTTTAAATCCATTATGTATGTTAGGTCTTAGTCATCTATGATCCCCAAACCTCAGAATATAGTGACATATCAAATGTGCATGAAAACCCCCTTATATTAGAATCCTCAAGCCTTAGGGAAGGATACAACATGGGATAGTGGCTCGCAATCATTTTTAAAAAGGTTTTATTAATTTAATAGAATAGATTCATTTCATCTTAATATAAAATAATAATTTAATACATGTATTGGCCTTCTAATATAATACCCATGTTCCCATATGATGTCATTATAAAATGGTTAGACATAAAATTTTGGGTGTTTCATCAAACATAAAAATTTCAAAAGTCATAAAACAATATCCCCCAAACAATTTTCAAATTCTTTTACATTTCAATTTAATATAATTATAATAGAAAATATCATCAAATTATTACATCATTAAAAACCAATTTTATGAAACCATGGCACACATTAAAACCTAATTAGAAAATAACATTTAAACTTTCCCAGTCAACACACGTTTATAAAGAAAATTTAACTTAAGAACCGCTTACATCAATGATCATGTTCCCAAACATAAAACAAAAAATCTAAGAATACTATGATTTTATCATTATCACTATAACTCGCCATAAAATCTCATCAAAGCTAACCATTTGTTATGATAACCCTATCAATTATCTACCTAGAATAACTAACAAATAAGGATGAACCTCCTATAATACCAATTTAACATTAACTAATATGGACCACACAACACTAATGGAACCAAAATCGACTCTCAACAATTCCCTATGGGAAACCTCAATCCCAGTAGGTTTCTAACTAGTGTCTAGACATCGATTAACACCTTTCGGATTGTTTTTTCCCACCGAAGATGAAAGATATCAAATTTCCATGTTATACTAAACATCGAAAATTAAAAAATAAACCGATTATGAAATAAAAAAATGTCTAAATTATGATTATAAAATATAGAATCCCAGGGAATAACCCTAATATACAATGAAAAATCCCACCTCTGTGAAACATGAGGTTTTATATCTGACCAACTTCCACAAACATCTCCCACCCTAAAAATTGCAAACAAATAATCACCATGTAGAACCTTACCGTAAACCATACTGGACAAAATAATGATTGTATATACCCAATGTTATAATTATGGAGGGGTGATTACAATCCGTGTAGTATAGCATCAATAATTCTATAAGTAGGATTTAAAAAATTAGACCACTTTCCCAATTTTTATAAAATAAATAAAAAGAAAACATTCATTATAAGATTTTATATCAATCGAAAAAACCATTTTCATATTACAAAAGGATAAATATTTAAAAGAACAATTTCAAAAATAATGAGTTAATAAATAGCTAGATGAATATTATAAAGATATATATTTCCAAAAAAATCCATAAATAGTTTTGAAATTCATAAAAAGTTAATAATTTGATCAATCTAGCACTATGGTTTAAATCCATTATGTATGTTAGGTCTTAGTCATCTATGATCCCCAAACCTCAGAATATAGTGACATATCAAATGTGCATGAAAACCCCCTTATATTAGAATCCTCAAGCCTTAGGGAAGGATACAACATGGGATAGTGGCTCGCAATCATTTTTAAAAAGGTTTTATTAATTTAATAGAATAGATTCATTTCATATTAATATAAAATAATAATTTAATACATGTATTGGCCTTCTAATATAATACCCATGTTCCCATATGATGTCATTATAAAATGGTTAGACATAAAATTTTGGGTGTTTCATCAAACATAAAAATTTCAAAAGTCATAAAACAATATCCCCCAAACAATTTTCAAATTCTTTTACATTTCAATTTAATATAATTATAATAGAAAATATCATCAAATTATTACATCATTAAAAACCAATTTTATGAAACCATGGCACACATTAAAACCTAATTAGAAAATAACATTTAAACTTTCCCAGTCAACACACGTTTATAAAGAAAATTTAACTTAAGAACCGCTTACATCAATGATCATGTTCCCAAACATAAAACAAAAAATCTAAGAATACTATGATTTTATCATTATCACTATAACTCGCCATAAAATCTCATCAAAGCTAACCATTTGTTATGATAACCCTATCAATTATCTACCTAGAATAACTAACAAATAAGGATGAACCTCCTATAATACCAATTTACCATTAACTAATATGGACCACACAACACTAATGGAACCAAAATCGACTCTCAACAATTCCCTATGGGAAACCTCAATCCCAGTAGGTTTCTAACTAGTGTCTAGACATCGATTAACACCTTTCGGATTGTTTTTTCCCACCGAAGATGAAAGATATCAAATTTCCATGTTATACTAAACATCGAAAATTAAAAAATAAACCGATTATGAAATAAAAAAATGTCTAAATTATGATTATAAAATATAGAATCCCAGGGAATAACCCTAATATACAATGAAAAATCCCACCTCTGTGAAACATGAGGTTTTATATCTGACCAACTTCCCCAAACATCTCCCACCCTAAAAATTGCAAACAAATAATCACCATGTAGAACCTTACCGTAAACCATACTGGACAAAATAATGATTGTATATACCCAATGTTATAATTATGGAGGGGTGATTACAATCCGTGTAGTATAGCATCAATAATTCTATAAGTAGGATTTAAAAAAATAGACCACTTTCCCAATTTTTATAAAATAAATAAAAAGAAAACATTCATTATAAGATTTTATATCAATCGAAAAAACCATTTTCATATTACAAAAGGATAAATATTTAAAAGAACAATTTCAAAAATAATGAGTTAATAAATAGCTAGATGAATATTATAAAGATATATATTTCCAAAAAAATCCATAAATAGTTTTGAAATTCATAAAAAGTTAATAATTTGATCAATCTAGCACTATGGTTTAAATCCATTATGTATGTTAGGTCTTAGTCATCTATGATCCCCAAACCTCAGAATATAGTGACATATCAAATGTGCATGAAAACCCCCTTATATTGGAATCCTCAAGCCTTAGGGAAGGATACAACATGGGATAGTGGCTCGCAATCATTTTTAAAAAGGTTTTATTAATTTAATAGAATAGATTCATTTCATATTAATATAAAATAATAATTTAATACATGTATTGGCCTTCTAATATAATACCCATGTTCCCATATGATGTCATTATAAAATGGTTAGACATAAAATTTTGGGTGTTTCATCAAACATAAAAATTTCAAAAGTCATAAAACAATATCCCCCAAACAATTTTCAAATTCTTTTACATTTCAATTTAATATAATTATAATAGAAAATATCATCAAATTATTACATCATTAAAAACCAATTTTATGAAACCATGGCACACATTAAAACCTAATTAGAAAATAACATTTAAACTTTCCCAGTCAACACACGTTTATAAAGAAAATTTAACTTAAGAACCGCTTACATCAATGATCATGTTCCCAAACATAAAACAAAAAATCTAAGAATACTATGATTTTATCATTATCACTATAACTCGCCATAAAATCTCATCAAAGCTAACCATTTGTTATGATAACCCTATCAATTATCTACCTAGAATAACTAACAAATAAGGATGAACCTCCTATAATACCAATTTACCATTAACTAATATGGACCACACAACACTAATGGAACCAAAATCGACTCTCAACAATTCCCTATGGGAAACCTCAATCCCAGTAGGTTTCTAACTAGTGTCTAGACATCGATTAACACCTTTCGGATTGTTTTTTCCCACCGAAGATGAAAGATATCAAATTTCCATGTTATACTAAACATCGAAAATTAAAAAATAAACCGATTATGAAATAAAAAAATGTCTAAATTATGATTATAAAATATAGAATCCCAGGGAATAACCCTAATATACAATGAAAAATCCCACCTCTGTGAAACATGAGGTTTTATATCTGACCAACTTCCACAAACATCTCCCACCCTAAAAATTGCAAACAAATAATCACCATGTAGAACCTTACCGTAAACCATACTGGACAAAATAATGATTGTATATACCCAATGTTATAATTATGGAGGGGTGATTACAATCCGTGTAGTATAGCATCAATAATTCTATAAGTAGGATTTAAAAAATTAGACCACTTTCCCAATTTTTATAAAATAAATAAAAAGAAAACATTCATTATAAGATTTTATATCAATCGAAAAAACCATTTTCATATTACAAAAGGATAAATATTTAAAAGAACAATTTCAAAAATAATGAGTTAATAAATAGCTATATGAATATTATAAAGATATATATTTCCAAAAAAATCCATAAATAGTTTTGAAATTCATAAAAAGTTAATAATTTGATCAATCTAGCACTATGGTTTAAATCCATTATGTATGTTAGGTCTTAGTCATCTATGATCCCCAAACCTCAGAATATAGTGACATATCAAATGTGCATGAAAACCCCCTTATATTAGAATCCTCAAGCCTTAGGGAAGGATACAACATGGGATAGTGGCTCGCAATCATTTTTAAAAAGGTTTTATTAATTTAATAGAATAGATTCATTTCATATTAATATAAAATAATAATTTAATACATGTATTGGCCTTCTAATATAATACCCATGTTCCCATATGATGTCATTATAAAATGGTTAGACATAAAATTTTGGGTTTTTCATCAAACATAAAAATTTCAAAAGTCATAAAACAATATCCCCCAAACAATTTTCAAATTCTTTTACATTTCAATTTAATATAATTATAATAGAAAATATCATCAAATTATTACATCATTAAAAACCAATTTTATGAAACCATGGCACACATTAAAACCTAATTAGAAAATAACATTTAAACTTTCCCAGTCAACACACGTTTATAAAGAAAATTTTACTTAAGAACCGCTTACATCAATGATCATGTTCCCAAACATAAAACAAAAAATCTAAGAATACTATGATTTTATATTTATGTATTTATTTTTCTACAATAATCTCTATTATATCGTTCCCAAAACCATAGATTTATCTATGAAAATTTAGATTAATCATTCCTTTAAATGTTAGAATATGATATCTTAATTCGATAATAAGAACACGTGAAGAATAGATACATATTGAAGTGACCCAAGATAAACATTTCTTAAATAATACATTAATCACATGATACATGATAAAAATCATAGAATATTTAGATAATCTAAGGAAATAAGGATTTCTTTTCTTATAATTTAGTTAAATAAACATATTTTTTAATAAAACTTTGCAAACATTTTTCAATAAATGTACTCTTATTGAAACTTTACATGACATATCACATGATTTTTTCATGTTTATAACTTATTGGATTGAAGGATAATAAAGGGTTGATCTAAAATTCTCAATAATGGAAAACACATATCCTAAATCATTACATTATTAGAATATTGAGAAAATAAATAAAATATAAATATCTAAATAATAAATCCTAAGACCATTTATAAAAAAACCAAAAATAATGGATCTAGATAATATTATAAATATTTCATTAATGAATCCTATAATAAAAATCATATAAAATTTTAACATGACATAATAATAAGGATACATAAAATAGATTAATCATGAATCCATGATATTTTATGGAAATAAAATGTAGCTTGAAACTTGTAATAACCTGATAAATTACATGGAAATGAGTTATAACTTTATAGACCTAAATGTGGGTCACATAAAAAATAATAGAAAACATTGATTGAGAAAATCCTTTATGGGAATACCTATATGAATATACTCATTATGTCCATTTTTTAAATGTGAAAAAATCCATCATGAAATCACCTATATGAACAAACCCAATATCCCTATTCAGGACTATCTCATGAGATATTCGATAATCCCAATGAGTTGTAATGAGATATAGTAATCCAACCATAATTATCTATACATATGTGTGAAACCAAAAAAATCATCATCATAACATAAATTACCCATGAAAAAGAATGTGTTTCTTAAACAAATCACATAACATAAACATATCGAATCATTAGATATCAAAATAAATTTTTAAAAAAGGCTTTATAATGTCATAAAATATAAAAAATTCCTTCATAAGATATATATCATTATAAATTAATGAGAACCAAATAATGAAATAAATTTTGTTATAAATGTGTTTTATTCATCATTGTAAAAGTTTAAATTATGAGTCCCTTTTCAAAAAGGCCCATTTTTTGAATAGATATGAATATAATACCATAAAAATAAACATGTTTCAAAAAAATTCACTAGAAATTAGGAATTAACAACAATAAAAATGTAATTCCTTGGAAATAATTATTCAAATAATAAAATGTGTTACTCAAATAATGAAGTTTGAGTTACATAGTCCTTTACCATTATCCGTGATTTCCACAAAATTATATAGCCACATGTATCATAAATTTTAAAATATTAATTATGTACCTCATATCATTATTATTATGTATTTATATTTATAATCTTCACTAATAATTATTAACTTCATATATTATATTTTTTTGATCACTTTTCTGCATTCTGTGTTAATAATCTTAACCATTTTGTACTAAGTTCGTAAAAGAAGTATGGATCTTCCTTTTTCTCATAGATATCATCATTTACAAAAAAAGTAATGTTAATGGAAATGAAATTTTTTTAACAGATATAATTCTATAATAAAATTAAATGGTAGTTTTAGTTGAGTTTTATGAAAATGAAAATGGTAATAAACATGTTGTGATTATTTACCGATATAATGGATTACCTTATCATTTTCTATATTAGACAAAATGGAAAATTTTAATGAAATATGTAAATAATATATATGCTATATAAACTCATTAAATATAATATAAAACCATCCATGTTTTGATGTAATGGAAAATGAAACATGTATATTAATGGAAATAGTAGTCGACACAACACACAATTAGTGTTTCAATTACCAAATGAATGAGAGCGGTGAAGGTGGATAATATATGATAATTTCAAAATTATGGACACAATTTAAAATTAATATTTAAAATTCAATTCCGTCATTTAAACCCTACATGTGAGGTGGTAATGAAAAATCATAGGGGTCTCTTCTTGTAGGTGGTAATCTATGCACAAACACTAATGACGATTCATGTTTTCCTTTGTAGATTAAAGAGAATAAAAATTGAATGTACCATTATTATAATTTAATCTCAACACACCCTTGATGATGATTTTATTTTTGTATTATAGTTATAGTTTATTTATAAAATATATAATAATAAAAATATTTAAAAAGATGTGATAACTATGTTGATATCGAGAACATCCTTTTGATAAAGGACATAAATGTGATGAAATTAAGAAAATTTGTTGTGAATATGGGAACTAAAAAATATAAAGTAATTTAGGTAGAATACAAATGGTTAGGGGTTCAATGGAATTTTGAAATAGGATTTTATTATTGGATGGGTGGAAGTCATCCCCCTTTTATAAGTGATGAAGAGGGACTTTTCTAGGGAAAAGAATGGTATGTAGTGGGTAAAAATGTAAGGGTGTGAAGATTAGGTGATTTATGTGATTCAATTTTAGAAAAAAATGTAGGTAATACTTTAAAACCAAAAATTTATTTTTTTATATTGTATAAAAGTCATTTTATTTTAGGAAAATTTGATACACCTTATATATTTCAATTAATCCCATATTACTCCAAAATAAATATTATTTTTATCAATTATTTTATTACTAAAAATATAGGTAAGGCCTTATTACCAAATTTAAACATGATGAATTACAATTTTTGGATCCATTTACCCTAGCTTAATTTAAAAATAATATTAAATATAATTTTAAATTAAAAAACTATAATGTTTTGAAAAACTAACATTTTCATAAAAAAAATTCATTTTTATCATTAAGTGTTCTTCATCATATTTTACATTTAGTGACTATTAAATGAGAGTTATATATTGTTTATTTATTTCTAAAAATCATATTATATGATTAATTTAAAATTTATTCATTTAATTTAATATGAAAATAAATAGTAAATTATTATTCATTGAAAAATAATCATTTTATCAAGGTAAAAAATATTTACATAGGCTAAATTAATATTTCTGAAAAAAAATAATGTTGACCATATTATAAAATTTGGACCAAATTATTTTAAATTTAAAATAAATTTCAATTGATTCAATTGATTAAATATAACTTTAAGATACTATTTATTGATGTATTGAAAACAATTTTTGATAGAAAATTATTTATGTTTTTAAATATCAAATATATGATTGTAATTAAAACATTATAGTTTAAAATATATAATGTCACTTAAAATAAATTTATTTGTTCAATAAAAATATTATCTATATTTAATGTTTTGATTAAATTAAATTTAAGTTGCAAAATCTATAGTATTTTCAAAATGATTATTTTCACTATTTATCTAAAAATATATTATTTTAGAATATTTCCAAAAAATATATTAAGATTAAGTAACCATGATAAATTAAAATTAATTTCAATTTTAAGAAATTAATCGTATAAAAGAGATAAAATTAATATGAATATAAGCCCAAATAAAATAATTTCAAGAAAAAAATATTTCTATGTATAAAATGATATTTGTTTTATTACGCCCTTTTATATAGATATTATAAAGTTGTAACTTTTTGTGTTACCCAAAAACATAATTAATATGACCTAAATACATTTATTTACTTATTTTCAATGTTTTATGGAATAATCTACTCACATTATACATGGTTGAGGATGTATAATTACTAAAATCCAAATTCATAACATTATACACCATTGAAATATTTTCATCCTAAAAAATTAATAAATGGAAAGCATCATGATGTTAGGATTGGTGAGGTTGGATAATTGAGCAATAATCTAGGACCCCAACACAATTGCATATCTTGGAGTGACTAGTGTATATACGGATCAACTTCTATTTCATCCCAATTCACATGACCTATATCTTTAGATATATTCAGTGAAATAACATATCTACAACTTAAAAATAAATTTAAAATTGAAGATTATATTCATAACTACTTTGTTAAAATAATTCCACAATAATATATCATTTAATGGCTTGAAACATATTTGTTATTTCATGGATAATGACAAGACTTATCTGCTTCCTCTGTCAAGCTTCATCCCAGTATATCTGATTCATATATTACATCCCATACAGGTCCTTATATGTTTTTATCTAAATGATAATGTAGAAACTATTTTTTATCATCACTCTACTTGGGGTAGTTTTTAATCTAAATATCATTGGAAATCCATATGATCTTATCATATCCAATAGATTTTGAATTTTCCTCTCAAAATGGAAATTAGATTGATGATTATATACATTGATAAATCTTAGATCTATTATAAAATATATGTGAAACCTTATCATAAATATCAAGGTAATCGTCATATCCTAATCAATCAAAATAGATTGTGATACTCAATGATGCCTCACAACTTCTCTTAAGTATATCATGGAAAGTTAAAGATGGTGGGATCTTCTTCGATGAAAATAAAATTTACAAACATTGTATGGTGGTCGACTATAACTGAAAATCAATTATAAAATTTAGAAATTTTTGGGAGTCTTACGAACAATTCCATGGTGATGTTTTTAAATTTTATAATAGAATGGGTTATTTTTTAAAAACAGCCCTTATCATTGGTCATTTTTTCCTTAACGTACTTGAATACCAATCATCAAGGTAAAAACACTCAATCTATCTCTCTATAATATTCAACTAGAAGTTTTTTTAGATATATATACATCATTATATATCCTAGATATATAGAAAATAATTATCTTTGTGAATCATCCAAATATTCCTTAATCAATTAAATCTATTACGGGACACATATTTGAGCTCCAAACTTTTTATGTTCATATTTATCAGAGTTGATCTTTTTAATATTATATACCATTTCTTATATTGATATTTCATATTTCTAGGATTCTTTGATCATTACATGAATGGAAGGATGATTAGTCTGTTTTGAATGATATGATATATCTCCCCACATTATGAATTCAATATTCATTCTCCAGAAATCCATGATTATTGGGTATTTTTCAATACTCATAATGGATATAGTAGCATGATCATTCCTACTCAAAGCATCTGGAACCTTATTTTCTATACCTTGATTGTCATTTATTGATAATTAATAATATTTTATCAACTACAACCATCTCATTTTGTGTATATTCAATTTTTTCTTTGTGAATAAATATTTCATGCTCTTCTGACTGGTGTAGATATAACTTTTCTCTATAGATATAATCTCACCAAATAATCAATTCAAAGATCAATGCCACCAAATCAAAATCATGTTTCAGTTAATGTTTCTCATATGTTTTTAATTGAGTATTTCCATAATAAAATACATTATACTTATATAAAAGGATGCAACATACACTCTTTCTCAAATCACCATTTTCTAATTCAACCCATTTCCCACTACTAGGTAATTTGTGTATAGGGGAAGTGGAAAACCACTTCCCCTATACCTTAAAAAATTATTCACATTCGTCTATCCAAATGAACATTATTGCCTTCCGTGTAATTTTTTAATGGATTCAAAAATCATGAAAAACTTGTGAAAAATAACCAGTAATATCCTATTAAACCATGAAAATTTTAGATTTCAGTTATAGTGGTTGGTCTCAGACATTGCTCAATGAATTTTAAAAAATTTAGATCCATCGATATTCCCATTCTTGTTATAACAAGGAAAAAAATGATACCTTTATTATGAATAATTAACATATATGGAAATTTGCACATAACTTCTCCTTTCTCAAGTCCTTTAAAACAATTTTAAATTTGTCTTTATGGTATTCTTTTCACATTAAATATATAAAAAGATCATTTAAAAAAATTTAACAAGATTGTCTCTAAATAATCTATTCATTATATCCATGAATACAATAAGGAAATTTATAATTCCTGATGGAATCACTATAAAATAATAGGGTATATACTTTTTACTGAAATTCCTTTGAGATATATCCTTCAATTTTACCCTTAATTTAGAGTATCCATATATAAAGTCCATCATTGAGAATTATTTACCCCTTCAATGTTTATTTAATATATAATCAATGCCAGATAGAGGATAATTGTTTCTTAAAATAATTTTATTAACTCGTGATAATAAATACAAATGAACATCCACCCATAATTATTTTTGAAAAAGATGACTAGAACACCCCAAAGGGATGAAATGGGATGTATAAAACCCATGTCCAAACTATCTTGTGGTTTCTCCTTTAATTCATATAATTAAATTAGAAAAATTTTAAAAAGATTCAATGATATATTAATGGATCCATATATGAGTTTAATCGATCACTCAACCTCAAACTATAGGGGAAGATACAGAAGATCATCTGAAAAATAGATCAATATATTCCAATACCATTAGCATGTTAACAACTTGGATTTCATCCCTAATCATTTTTTCCAAGATTCCCTTATTTATGTTTACTATAACACTGGTTATAGAAATTTATTTTGCATGGATTTAATAATAATCCTTTTATCGATACATGTTAATAGGATTATTTGGGATATGAAATGTGACTTTGATATCTACATAGTTGATTTTTGATTTATGTAGGTAAAAATAAACCATCCCAAATAATTTTTCAAATTCTATCAGAGGAAGTTGAATTATATCCCTGGGAAGTATCCTCCCTAAAATTCTCAATTAGAGAATATTTTTAAATTTTACATGTGATAATTGTTCCACCAGCGGTTCTCACTGATAGTTCAAAATCATTTTTTAGGGGAAATGATTTCAAATTCATTAAAAAATATGTCAAATAAAATAATATTATAAAACAGAATAAATTAAATTATTCATAGATCTTGATTAGAGATTATGTGTAACTCACATCATTTCATTATCTTGGTCCATCTTACAAATAGGTATCATGAATTCCCTTCCCCTTCCCATTATTTTGGGTGGTTTTGGGTTTTTTTGAATAGATGTTAACAAAATTTATTCACATAATACCTAAAATCATTATGCCGGAATAATTTTAGTATGGGTGGATCATTAGTAGGGTTCTTATTCTATTCTATTGTGTTAATAATCCTATTATCCTTGGATCGATTGATATGGGATTGGTTTCCACATTTACTATAATTAAAGTAATTCCTTGATCCCTTGATTTATTTAAATGGCTGTTTCCGCCCACATTTATTGTATGTAATAAATTAGACATTCTTCCATTATGATTTTTAGAATTACTACTAACATGATACTTAATTTTCCTTTTCTTTTCATGGGAATGTTTAGAGTTTCCAATTTATATCTCAGATATAAAAACACATAAAAAATATATTTATTTCTTAATAGTTATCTTATGGAAAATTTCATTAAAGTACTTAGCTTTAATCTAGTAAAGAGGTGATCGATTTTACTATCAATATACGAGATAAAACAAGAGTCATAACTCACATGTCTTGTAATATTTTATTTGTATGACCTAGTAGACTCACTCTATTTTTTTATTCAATTCCAGGAATTCCCTCTCAATTATTTCGTGAAGATTCAATGGAAAATAATTAGTGAACCATATCATGATGAACTCCACCCATTCAATATAGATTATGACCTCCCTTTCTGTGGTGTTCTTAAGAAGATTCCACCAGTTGTCAGTATCACCTTTTAAATAATAGATGTCCAAAACCACCTTCTAGTGGTCTAATTAATGACTAATATAAAATATAGTTTCCATTTAATTGACATAATGATCAAAAAATAGTCAAATAGAATACCCACTAAAAGAGGGTGGATATTTCCACATAAATTATTATATGAATAGTTTCTTACTCCTTATGGTTTTGAGTACTCTAGATGATTTATATTTTTTCTCATGGATTAATATGGTTGGGTGAACATTGTCATGAGATTTTATATACTATCAATAATCTCATTTTGTTTTCCATTATTAAAATCTCTACATTTCCCATTTCACCGATTACTAACATGGTTCTCCTGGTCTCCCACAATTACACTGACTAACAGAAAATTAGAAATGTGTAAACACAAATTGTTTCTTTTACATAATGGAAACAATAAAAAAGAATAATGATTTCATAAATGATGCACATATTTCTTCCTACGAATCTTTCAGTTTCAATCTAGTTATCCAAGATTGTATTTCTAACAGAACTAGTTATATATATATTCAAACTCTTCAAAATGGTTTGTAATTATATTGTGATTGCCCAAATCATATCCCATTGGATAGTCAAACCAGGTGTTCAATGAGGGATCATTCACCATAAACCATAAGGATAGATGAGATATACTTTTCCATCCCTTTATAGGGTTTTTACCCATAGAGTCATCTATGAAAACCCATATCCACTTATAGTATCTCAATACAAATGTATTTCTAGGATTACACATAAAATATACCATTAAAAAATAGTTATATGTTATCTTAAATCAATCCTTATGGTTTTTAATAATGTCACCTAAAATAATTAACCAGAAATAACTAGACTAAATTCCAAAATAAATAAAACCTCCTTTTATACATACTAAATTTTCCCATTCTAAAAAAAATGTTAATCACGTGATATAAAAAATACATCATAGAACAATCACATAAATAAAGTGCCAAATGTTTTCACTTCTTGGAAATTAGTTACATAAGAATATTATATTATAACTCTAGATATTTTTTAAATAAATTTTATCCTATAAACCCTTTCAAAGAATCCCACATGATGTTATCATCTTCATTACCTTGGGACTGGAAACAAATTATGTGGTGATCACAAATTCTTGGTAATGTAAAAGAGATATTATAAAATATTAGTTCATAACCATGGAAAGAAGATGTGAAATACTTAAATATCTAAATAAAATATCATTAGAAAATTTATTAAAAAAAATTAATACTCATAATATAGTAAATAAAACGTTAATTAAATATAACAGATAAAACATATAACAAGAGAACATGAAATATGGTGCCTGATACTTAGAAGGGAATCCTGAAAATAAGGAATTTTATATAAATAAAATGCATCTTGAAAATTGGGATAACATGATAAAAATGTTTAAATGTTCCATAACATAATAAAATTGAAACCATGGAACCTCCATAATAATAGGAAAACATATGCGAGCAATCCCATTATACCAACACCTATGTGAAAAAACTCTTTATTCCCACACTTGAAAATGTTAACGTGCCTATCATGACCATAGATGTGTGATCAAACCCATTATGATCATTCTAGATAGTCTCATCATATATAAGCTTATCCAAATTATTTTTAGGGTGATATAGGACCCCATCAATCATCATACATACATATGTGTTCCACATAAAAACAATCATCATTATAACATTACTAACGCATGAAAATAGAGATGGTTTCTAAAACATACAACATAACATGTAATTAATAACTCATTAGATATCAAAAGATTTTTATCCAAAAGGTATAATAATGTAATAAAATATAAAATATAACTTTATGATAGATATATAATTTTAAAATAATGATAACTGAATCATGATAATATGTTTTTGATTTTTTTTAATTCATCATTACAGAAGCCATAGTTTCAAGACACTTTTCCAAAAAGAACCTTTTTAAGAGAAATGAAGAGAACACATTACATGATGTTTATTTTGTTTCAATGCCTATTTTCTCAAATAAATAACGAAATAATGTCAATCAGAATGGAAATTCATGGGAATATATTGTTCAATAATATATTATGTAACACAAAAAACGGATTTTGAGTTACTAAGTCCCTTAACATTATACTTGATTTCTATATAATGATTAAAACTCCTATATCATAACGATAAAAACATAAATTTATTAATTTAGTTTTTTATTAAATATTTCTATATAATCTTTTCATTAAAACAATTCCATTAATTTATTGTGTTTTTGTAATCATGTTTCAACATTGGGTGAAAATAATCTTAACTGTTTTGGAATACGTTCATAAAAGATTTTTTATTATTACATTTTCTCCACAATATCATCATTTATATACCATAAACGTTTATAGAATGGAATTTTTATAAATAATTAACAAATTATAATACCATTATATGGGAATTTAAGTCAGAATTCTTGCAAAGAAAAGAGTTAATGAACTAGTTTTGGGTTATTTACCGATATTGACAGATTACCTAATAACATTTTATGTTATAAAAACCTATTAATGATATATATAACTTTTATATACTATATATAGTCATACACTATAAAATTAAACTTATTTTTTGTGAACTGATGGAAAATTATACATATTTATCCATTGACGTGGTATTCCACACAAAACATGATTTCATTTTCATTTACCCGATGAATGAGAGGGGTGAATAGTAGTAGTAAGTAATCATTTTAAATAAAAAATAAATCATATAAATCATAGTTATTTTTAAATTATATAAATAATTAAATCCTTTGTTTGTGTTTATTAAATAAAAAAAGATTCAATTCATATAGGCTGTAACGAACCGACCTGGATTAACCTCACTTGTCACCTGTGTCCACCGGCCACATGGCCAAAAGCATGTTCTCGATCACCACAAGCTGGAAAAATGCATTAAACAATACCAAAAAATAAATTGTATTGGATTAAACATTGGTGAACTAGGATTACCCATCCACAAAATGGTATGTCCACACCAATATCAACAGAGTTATACATAAAAGAAATCAGATACCATAAATAATGAGATACATCGAAATACAAAGAATTCCATAACAAAAAATATCATGGTATATCAAAATAAAAATCTTAAACTCAAAATAAAGGAAAGAAACCCCAAAAACACCCAAATACAACCCAAAGAGTATAAAAATACAAAAAATGACTCCACAAGAGCTCATCCCTATGAGATCATGTCTCCACAACAACCACTGGATGAGGATAATCAAGAAGTGTGTGTTTATAATTCGGTATTATCAATTTTGTATCACTATATGTTATCGTAAATTAAATTTACATAACATTTACTTATATTATATTTTTTCAAAAAGATATTTCTCAGTTATATATTGTGATATTTATTTTAGATCATCATTCTATATTTTCTTTATACTCTTTGTCTTGTTAATTTTTTAGTTATTATAAAAAAATTTATCCTTCTATTTCTGCCACTTGGGCTGACCCTTCAATCATATTTTGGGGAACCTCGAGGTAATCCCCCAAGGGAGTTACCACCATCAATTCCCACTCAATGGATGAGTAGTGAATATATAATTCTAGTAGCATGGGAGGCCTATGTATAAGGCCCACAATTCACACAAGGGTTGGGAATGGGTCACCGACAAGGATCATATGCCAGCATGTGTCTAGGATATGTGTTTTTATTTTAACCAATAGATGGTACATTTTGGTTTTTATATCTCATTCCCTCTTTACATTGTAATCTATGTGGGACACAATTTACTTTATCATCAGTAGAGAAATCTTATACTATCTCATCACTAATAAGAAAGTGGATTTCCAAACTCTTCAGGAGTGAGTTCGTCTTGTGTGTTGTCACTAACTATTATATAATTTCAATAAATTAACCCAATTAGATTACTATATTATCACAAAACTAATAGTAAAACATAAATTATATATAGATATAAGAAGACACAAGATATTAATTTTTATAATGTAGTTTCTTCAAATTAGGAAGGATCAAGATTGTTGGAAATATAGTATATTTTATCTTCAATAGTAAAAGATATAATGTTGTATATATTGGCCTAGTGAAATGGGATTAAAAAACATCATTATAAATAAATTAAAAAACCATATAGTTAGGTTTTATTTAATAAGACACATCATACCCTTTAAGGCACGTGATAAGGATAATATGAGTGGATTTGATGGTTGTACGACTATGATCCATGTGTATTATATTTTAAAATACAATAATATGTTCCAATTCAATGTATTTTAATGTTTTATGGAATTAAATACTTATTGAAATGTATCTATAAGTTTTTTGGTATGATATTGACACAGTAGAAGCCCTTTTAGATTGGGGCCTACATTATATTTAAGGTCTATTTATACTATATTCCATTATGCTTGAAACTATACAGTTGGATGGTATTTTGGAAATATGGGAGACGTAAAACACATGGTTAAAATATAGGATTATTATAGATTGATAACCATTTGTATAATAGGTTCAATAAATGGACACTATGAGGTTGATAAGATTCTTGAGAGTTATTGAGAAAAGTTCAGAGAAGATGAGATAAGTGTCTTGAGAAAGGAAGGGATCCGTTATTTTTTCAAAAATATGGATCCTTGTTATCAAGGGAATAAATGATAAACTAAAATCTAATGATACTATTGGATAATAAGGACAATTAAGATATACCCATTTTTTATAGGACACATGATCATATAATCTATATTTATGTGGATGTTGATTTAATGATGTACATCAAGAGGCCAACGAGAAGGACTAGAAATTATATTATTATTTTTTGGATCTATATTGATAAAATATTGATAGTAATATTTTTCATAACTATAGGCAAAATGGTTGATTTTATCCCAGGAAAGTGGTAGGATGAGAGTATATTTTTTAGAGGTAATCACTTTCTTGGGACCTAATTATGGGTTCGTGGAAGGGTTGGAAACCTACATTAAATTCAACAATATTAATCATTTTTCCACATGTGATAAACATGGGTGATATATTTATACACCTTTTATATGTGGGAATTAATATTGTGGAGGTTTTGTTGAATTAAGGGAGAATTTGGGCTTATTCTTGAAGGTATATATTCATGTCCATTGTAAAAGCAAATGGTCCTTATGTATGATCGAGACTATATACATGGGATAAGGTATTTCTAATGCCTTAATACATGGAAATGATGTACTGATACTATGATTGGGTATTTCCATTTTCAATAAAATATGTGTTATTTCCTATTGGGTGATTTAAGGGAAAATTCAAAAATAAGTAAAAAATATTTTTATTTCTCCTTACACATGTTAATATTGATGTTGTGTGTTATGGGATCTACATAATATGTATCTATTTAATTGGTAAATTTTTACCGTAGTGATGTTGGGTCTAAACAATGTTATGGATCCATGGATTTTCCACTATGCTATATGGGGTGCTATATAATTTATCTTCTAATTTAAGGGTCATTTTATTCCATTTATAGAAGGTTTGAAATTTTCATCATTGAATATTTTTATTTTGAGTTTATTTTATGGAATCTGGACTGAGTGAACAAGAGTGGTGTTTTAGGAGCAACATATTTCATGCATGTTAAGTTCAATGATTCATAATTTTGTACTCTAATGCTATGAATAAATCGAATTCATTGAAAATTAATGACACTTAATCATGGGAAAAAATAAAATCAGTGATTATTTTATTTTTTCGTTCCTTAATTTTGTAATGGGAGGTTTCCATATCATATATTGATATTGGAAGAATTGGGAATTAAAAATAACTCATTTCACATAAAATTTTCGTTGATGTGGGATTAATTTGTTTGTTTCATAAATCTTGCAGGGGTGGTGATGTTTCCATGGGTTGACATTAATGGTTCCTCTTTTTGTTTAAGCACACGTGACTTAAAACCTTGGTATTTTTTTCTTTTTCAAAAATTCCATGTCGTATCAACAAATTACACACCAAATATAACCTCCAAGAACTTTTTTGATGCCTATAAATATCCTTTCTAATTTAGATTCATTCAGCATGGGGATAATTAGATTCCAAGGAACGTCCATTTTTTAAGGGTTTATATAGTCTAGTAAAAAAACCAGATAAGAAAATATTTACATTATAACCATATATATAAGGGGTAATACACCTTTAGTAACTCCCATTTTATTAATATAAATATATATCAAAGACTTAATGAGTCCAAGATAATTCATTTCACTCTCCTTAATAAATAGGCTATTGATCCCATCAAATAGTTATTTTAGAATGTCTAATAGACCACTATGGTCAACAAACCCACCAACCAGATATGGCCATCACTTGGTGAGGTATAACAAAGACAACATAAATGGGTATTTAATATAACCGAAACAAGATATACAACTGAAGTAAAAATAAAAATAAATAGATTCATCAAGATATATTAAACCTAATCCAAACAAACTAAACATGAAAAAAATTTTAAGGAAAGAACGATGTGTCTCCATGTGACCAAAAATCATCTCCAAACCCTACCACTATAAAGAAAATGAAAAAATGAGAATTCAACATTCTACAAAATCCTATTCCCATTAGCTGGGTGTAAGATAACACAACTAAGACCACCCAAAGGAAAAATTTAGGGTGTGGGAACATAGTCTACTAGGATACCATGAAGAATTATATATAAGTACTTATAATAAGTTTACAATAGTCATGGATTTTATAACTAAAATATATTTAGAAATAGTTTTCATGAATCCAACATAATTTATAAATCATTTTAATTTTTTTCATAAAATAATTTCATATTCATAAATCATATAATATTACATGTATACGTGATACATCAGGAATTCATATCAATACACCATTAGGATATAATTTAAACACTAATCCTTTAAATGATCCGACAAACTAGGCCATGTGATACAACCACATGCCAAAAATTGTTTTTAACAATCCCTAAAAAATCATTCATGTGATTAATAAACCATAATTGATAAATAACACTATATTGTTCCATAGAAAATTTGAATATGTACTAGAAATAAAATATCCTAAACTAGGCATATGTTGGTACCAAACAATATTGAGTCCCTCTACAGTACATTGATATCACAAAACCTCTAGTGGAATTACGAACACTATCACTGACGTGTATGTTCCTAATGAACCCAAGGTCTCTAATGTGTCTTGTTCTTCAATATCCATTTAAAAAACACTCATAATTTTTAAAAAATATAAAATCCATGAAAATTAACATGTATTTTTAGAAAACATTTATGAATCAAAACCACCATTCTAGTATTAAATCAAACATTTGGTGTGAAAACACCACATTAAAGAGAAAACGCTTTAAAACATGTATAATTCCCATAAATCCATTAAAACAAAAAATCATTTCTATTAAATTAATAAAAAAATAAATTCATAATAAGAAAAAAATGCGTATATTTATCCTTTTTTATAGAAATACTTACATCAAGAATGGAGGTAGAATTAATTTTCTTTGACAACGGATACCAAGGAAGAGTAGATTCGGTCATCATGCTTTGAGATCCCTAAGAAAAAAATAAACCCAATGTCAAACCCCATGGATCATTCATAAAAACCTCTTTGGGTTTCAAATGAGGATAGGAGAATAGATCCAATGAGTATCAAGGATGAAAATGGAAAATAAGAAAAAACACAATATACATTGAGATGATCTATTAAGAATGAAGATGATCCACCTAGAATTCAAATAGAGGAGACATTAATTAATTAGGGAAGGATGTGATAGATCCAATGTGAGGTTATTGGGTTATTTTTGGTAAAAAGGGGTCCTGTATAATTTTATTTAAAAATTAATATAATTAAAAACCTGGATGCATAGTTTAATAGAGTGGTCACATAGTTTAGAGTAACTGTGAACCCTATATAGAGCCTATTTTTTGGGTGATCGGTTTTTTCACATTGATACTTTAACTGTGATCAAACTATGAATAATCCTTCTAGTGGGGGTTTCATAGTTTGGGGGGGTGTTTCCATGGTTTGAATAAATTGTTTTTCCACTTCCTGATGACCATTATTGATCACACATTTTCCTAGGCCATATTTCATGGTTTTCCCTAACTATTCACAAAATGTGCACAACCCAATGGGATTCAATGATGTAACTAATTAATGTTAAAAATAAGGGCCAAGAATTACCACTACAAAATTAACATAATGTTACAATCTCCCCACTATAAATGATTTCTATCCCTAGAAACCTCTCAAGATTAAGGACGCACAAATAGAGAAGGCCAATGCTATCACATCAATGATCTGCACTCCCAAATCACATAGATATCCCATTCTAACATCCATATTACTCAGAACAAAGGAATAATTTTATTGAAATGTGCCTTATCTTTTCAATTGAAAATATGAATGGGTTGCTCAAAAAATATGGTATCGACCTCAAAATCAAAACCCCCCTATTTAATCACATGGGAAGGACATGGGTGATACCTCCTAGAATGGGAAACAATAAACACATCATGGATCTATGTAAAAAAAGTATTGTTATTCCAACTGATATTCCACATTTCCATATTATTCCATTGTATCATAGGGACCAACAAACCTTGGTGCCAACTTACCGTACATAAATAATTGATGATTCCCAAAGAGATGTTAAACTCTAAGAAAAAACTAATCACTAAACTTTAACTCTAGTGGCTGATAAAAAAGATCCAATAATATATCTTATGAATCACTATTGTGACCAACCTATTCTAGATAAAATGAAACTTTTTCGTCTATCCGAAACAAAAGTAATCCAAGACAAGGATTGTTCTCCCAAATCATCCCAATACATTGATAATATACATGGCTTCACATATAATTCTTTAAAAGGGATCCATATTTAGTTGAACTTGATAATAGTATTTATAGTCAAATTTAACCAAAGTAAAATGGTTTTACCAAGATCCACCAAAATAAAGCATGAAATCCTAAACCATATCACCGATAATAATAATTTATCTTTCTATCTATGCATCTATCTTTATTTATAAGTCATGCTCAATTTTAATTGGGAACTCATCACCTCTAAAAACCCATTCCATAACCTGTATGTGAACCTTGGGTCCATGTCAAATAAAATCATAAATGGAACCCCTTGAAGTCTAATAATATCTTAGAAGTATAAGCCTCTAAGATTGTTTACCTTCATCATCCCATTAATAGGTATGATATTATCCAATTTTGAGCTTGATAATAGTTTTTATAGTCAAATTTAACAAAAGGAAAATAGTTTTACCAAGATCCACCAAAATAAATCATGAAATCCTAAACCATATCACCAATAATAATAATTTATCTCTCTATCTAGACATCTATCTGTAATTTATAAGTCATTCTCAATTTTAACTGGGAAACCATCACCTCTGAAAAACCAATCCAGAACCTATATGTGAACCTTGGGTCCTTGTCAGATAAGACCACAAAGGGAACCCTCTGAAGTCTAATAATATCTTAGAATTATATGTCTCTATGATTTTCAACCTCCATAATCCCCTTAATTAGATCGATATCCCATACCACTTTTATACAAGAATGGGTAAATACTATAGAAAACCAGATGGTCTCTATTATTCTGATTCAGTTTTCTAAAAAGTGACACATTGTGATAAACATATGAAATCAAATATTACATCTCATTCCCCCAATATTGACATCTCATGTCATGATACATATAGGTAGTCCCAATGTGTATGGACCAACATGGTTGGTTTCCACTATCCATCAACTCCTACCTCAGAGAAATCATAACAATCAACCTACCATAGAAGCATAAATCTCTACTAGGTGATTAAGACCACTCACTCAAGGACTTCCTACTATAAAATATTTTACTTAAGTAGATTAACTTAGTTTAAATAACATTCTCAATGAAAACTAACTCATCAAAATATGATTCATCATTCATCGATACCAAGAACACATGTCCACCAACTTCATCCACTACCAAGATCATCTCAACAAAAAATCATCAGAGACCACTCCATAACTAATAGCTTTAGGGATTGTGTCAAAAATATACTTATAAACTCAGGTTTCAAATGCTATTTCTAATAATTCAATGGCATTGTTCAGCTCAGAATGGTCTTTTATGGCTCCTGATTGTTGTGTGAGACTTGTTGTGGAAGATGCACATGGATCTTTGATTACTAGACTCTGTAACCAAAATTTTGATGTTATGAATTTGTCATTTATTTTTCAATAATATTTGGTAGGTGTGGGTCTTTGACTTTCTCCTGGGCCTTTTGGGTACACAGTAAAACCCTCCCCATAAAGATAGTGATGCCATGTTTTGAGTGAATTAATAATCATAGAGAACTCAAAATCATGGGCAGTGTAGTTCTTCTCATGATGACATAACTATAAAGAGCTATAGGCTACCACCTATTTCCCCTAAATTAAGACATATCCCAAAACCATACTAATAATTATAGAAAACATCATACCCAAAACCTAGTTATTTCCTCATATAGCCTGAGGGCCTTCAATTTTTATTGATTTTTGATAATCCACCTTTCATGGGGTGAGGTGGAACCCTTACAAGGCCCGTAGGCATAAGTATTACATGGCCCATAGGACATAGAGGAATTCATTTGCTCGTAGGCTTCAAACATTACATACAACCCAGACTAACTACTTGGAACTGCTCCTCTCAGCATCTTCATTGTGAAATCATATCTCCACCTTCGCATGGTTGTTCTGTTGGGAATTCTCGTGCATGCCTAGTCTTGTCCCAGTGGGAGGTTCCATACCCTATCATTCTTGCAATCCGTTTAGCTTATATTGTGGTGAAAGCTCCTTGCACATCCTCATTGTAGTGCTTGTTCCTCATAGGTTGTCTGGTTTTCATCAGCACTTAAGGTGGCCCGATGGCCTTGAGGTGACCCGAAGGCCTTACTTACATGAAGGCATGGGTGGCCTAAAGGCCTTAAAGGACTCGGGGGGGCCAAACCGATGCCCCTAAGGCACAAACGTGGGCATATTCACGAATGCTATAGTGCCAAACAGTACCTGCTACAGTCCCGCTACAGTACTGCACAGTTCCCGCTACACTACCTGCTACAATACTGCACATTTCCTGCTACAGTACTGCTATAGTACCCTGGAAATAATGTCTCCGCTTAGATTTCATTTCGGGTCTCTCGGATGCACTTGCATAGTCCATAACAACTAGGCTATGGCTCATGTGCACCAAAACCTAGTTATTGAATAATCAAAAGTAGTTTTAAATTTCGCCTCACTTTGAGTTCCCCAATGGATCTCTAATAATTTTTACTCCATTTAAAATTTAAACCCTTACTGGTTAAAGTTGTTATTGAATATAAAATCATGGATAAATCCTGAACAAACCATCTAAAGTAACCCATAAAATCCCAGAATATTAATATCCCTAATTTATTCTTTGGATTCTCCCTATACTGAACATCCAATATATTTCCAAGATCCGTTTATATTCCACTATCATATATGAAAATTCCAATAAATTAAACTTATTAGATCCAAAACCCACATTTAAAATGATTATGATATATATAATCTTCCATCAAGGTTAGAAAAGTTATATCCAAATGGTTTTTATTGTCATCCTCTATTTTGGAGTGAACTAGAATATCATCAATGAACATATAAAATTAAAGAGTCTATGAACTGATGAAATATTGAATTCATAAAAGATAAAAATACCACAGGAAAATTAGTGAGACCAAATGTCATAACCAAAATCATGAAATTACCATACTAAATTCTAAACAAAATCATAGAAATATCCTCTTCTTGAAATCACAACTGGTTATAATCGAACCAAATCTCAATCATTTGAAAACCGTCATGATGCTCTTATCTATTCATGAAGAACAAAAATCTTATGAAAATGATATTTTTTATTAACACTTAACTAATTTAACTTTTGATAATCCATGGACTATTTAATACATTTTTCAACTTTATTTGAAAATAGAACATTTAAATCCCATAGTGGCACACTATGATGAAAAAATCCTTTCAAATGAAGTTATGTATGCTAAGAATTAAGTTACATTAATTTCAAAGGATATATGTGGTAAGACTTCATATAACTGAGTATCGTGCAAGGGAGCCAGTGAATTGTAAAATCGACCTGTCTCTATGGTGGTAAATTATAAAAATCATCTAGAAGGGCCATGGGGTACGAAAAAACAACTATTAGAAGAATATATCGTAGAAAAGAGACAAAAATATAAAGAAACATATCTAAAAACATGAACGAGATTAAAATAACATAAGGAACAATATGACACACCCTTCCCCATCTATAATCCCAATCCCCCTTAAAAACATGAGTGACCCCATACAAAGAAAAAAACTGAACCTGATGATGATAAAAGACAATATGAGCCTGAATACTAACCACCCAATCCAATCCATGTAACTAGAAAAATATTTCAATAACAATAACTAAAATTTCCCATATCACCTCATAGTCGGTTGTCAACAACCAACACATAAGACACTTGAAACCATGTTTGGACTTAATTCCAAAAGCTATGGTAAGATCCAACAAGAAAGAAATAAGTTGAAAATATAATATTAACATGTCAATAAACTGAGATGATATAAAATAATGATTAGAACATATATAAAATAGTGATAGAAATATAGAAGATGAAATAAAAATAGTACATCTAATAGTTGTCGTCCCCACTTTAGATTCCCCTAGGGAATACATTTTCACATAATTTCATCCATTCATCGAATCATGAACATCCCCCATGGCCTGAGGATTAGTCCTAAAACCCATGGAAGCATTACTAAGAATCCGGAAACCCTTGGGGAATGTGGATCCTAACTTACAGGCCTAGGAAATCCATTCACAAAATGTTTTAGGTGACCGAGATGTCCAAAATAATGAAAATTATTAGGATACTCCACATTGTTGGGCATGGTATGACCACACCTCATACAATGGTAGATGAAAGAGTTCTACTAAACTGATGAAGCCCATGAAACTGGTCCAAAATGAAACTGAACAACCTTACTCATTCTTTACATGGATAGACAACACGCACTAGCTAACAACCACACCAACTAAAGCTCCACCCAAAACTCTATTTCCAGTGATATCTACCTCATCAAAAGAAGATTGTTGGACTACCTCCACAATGGTAGAAAGACACATGAGAATAAACATTGAAAAAATATTTATCCTCAATTCTAACCCAACACATCATGCCTTTATGTACTCATTAGTAATAAGCTTTGGTACCAGATGCACCAACTCAGGAAAAATAGTGGAATAATATAGAATGGCAATCTCCCCTTTATCCATTGTTAAAAACTCCTCAATCTTCATAGTACATAATTTTTTAATGAAAAAATATTGATTAATGATTTTCTTGAATGTATTCCAGGTAACTCCCTTATGTAACATAGTATTCACAATAGAGTCTAATCATCTCATTCTCAGTCCTTTGAGAATATACACATAGAAACAACCATAGATACCTCTTGGGTATTCACTAAGTTTAATATTCCCTAATTATATTCAAGAGACTAATTATATTAATAGGTTAATTTTTCACCATAAAAGATGGTTTGACAGTGTTTAGTAAATTCCTTGCCCTGATCTAATGCCCAAAAATAGTTCCAAACACCAACTTTTCCTAGATTCAGAATTGTAAGGATTATAGTTCCATCGAAAGAAGGGTCAACTAGAGGATTGACCTCCATATGTTATCTCATATATTCCACTCTTAGATTTGGAAGGGAAATTATAAGAGGAATTTTCTATTAATCATAATATAATGACCAATCAAATTTACATCTAATTCCAAAATCTATGTACTGAAATCCGGAATTTATTTTAATAACTTAAAAAATAAAAAATTTAAATAAATCACTAATTCAACAACAAAATGTTTAATTTTTACTAATAAATAGGTCTATTTAAATAAACACACCATCTAATTCCTTCAAATTACCTCAAGCACCCAATATCAAGCATGGAAAATTATTTTAGACCACCCATGGTAACTCGAGATCAGACATGGAATTATGATTTCAAGTAACCCTCCCTCACATACTACCAAAATTATGATAGTCCCAAATCATATCTACCCAAGACATGGAATAAAACTCAAGAAGTGTTAACACACTTTAGGCTGAGTATCCCTCTAATTCCAAATTACAACAGAACAACCTATCCCAACTACTCTATACACCCAAGTCGACCATCACATGGTGCGGTATAATAAAGATAATATAAAAAATTCATTGAAATAACCATCAAAAGTCATAAAGATAGATTAAAAATAAGAAAAATAGATAAAAAAATATCTACAGATACCAAGTCAAACATGATAAACTATAAAAGTATGACAATACAAGGAAACTGATTACCTATGTAGAAATATTTCACCTCAAAACCATCCCTCAATGAAGACAATGATGAAAATAGAATATAGGATGCTACAAGATATACTTCCCCCTACTTGGGTCTGGGAAAACAATGTTTACAACTACCCAAATTCAAAAATAGGGAGTGAGAAAAAAGACCAGCAGGATACCACCACAGTCTATAAAATTTCTAAAAATGAGAATGCATCATTCCTAGCTATTAAAAAAAAGTAGTTTTACAAATCATTTTTATAAATGAAAACTTATTTGTAAATAATTATCATTTTTTACCTAAAATTATATCATTTTCATAATTCTATAAATATGAAATGTAAAAGTGATAAACCATGAATAAATATTCACACACTATAAGTTAGGAACATAAACACATATCCAGGACATAATCCATTATATGAATCTATTTGATATAATGACATGTGAAAACATGGGAATGATAATCTATGAAAAAAATCAATCATTATATAGGAAAACATAAAATGAAAAATAAAACCATATGAGTCCCTAGTTTATCGGAATACATACTAAGAAAAAAATGGTCCTAAACTAGGAATGTGTTTGTACTTACGAATAAGGATTCCTACAACTATTCATTGATATCACAAAAGCTTTAGTCTCATTAAACACACTACAAGTGACATGTCTGTTCCTAATACCCCCAAGTTTACCAATGTTCCATGTTTGTCAAAATCCATTTCAAATCCAAGAATAAAATTTATAAAACATTTTATAATTAATGGAAATGTACTTCAGTGTTAGAGAATCCATGTTTTAATCAAAATCATGATTCAATCATTTAATTAAACAATTGGTGTGAGAAAAAATGTTTTTAAATGTAAAAAACATTTTAAGACATGTATCTTTAAAATAAATACGTTGAAACTAAAAATTAATTCAATTAAAATAATAAAGCAATGGATTTTTTAAAATAATAAAACATCATTCGAATAATTAACCATTTATATAGAAATGCATTCCCCAAGAATGTATGTAGAATTGTTAGCATTAAAAAACAAACATTGGGGGAGAATAGATAAGGTCCTGACACTCTGAGGTCTACTAGGAAAACATAAATACTATATGAAACCCCTGATATCTAGCATAATAAAATAACCTTTATATTCTATAATATTATGGTATAAGGAATCCAATTAAGATCTAAGAAGAAATGAAAAAACTAGATAAAACATGCCACATAGCTTGAGATGATCCATTATGAACAAAGGAGATCTAACTGGAATCCCAATAAAGAAGCCTCTAGAACACCTGGGAAGGAATATTTTGACCCATTATGTGTTTATGGGTTCAATAAAAATAAAAATGGGGTTATAGATATTTCTAATTAAAAATTAAGAGCATTAAAAATCATCACACATGGTTTTTTGGAGAGGCCGCATAGTTTGAAGTAATTGAAAACCATAACGATACACTCTATACAATTATTTTTTGGGGATTCATAGTTTATCTGTATGGATGCTTTAACCATGCAGAATCCCTGAAGAACCCCTTCAATCAATGATTTATGGTTTGGTGTGGGTGGCCTCATGGTTTAGACAAACCATTCATCTTCTTCTAGAACACCATCCCAGGCCACATAGTTTCCTTGGACAAACCATATGTTTTTCCGAATCTATGAACCAATCAGGCACATTCCAATGCACATCATATTTTTTTGAAGAACTCTTGAAATAAAAATAATGAAATACCCAACCAATGCATGGTCAAAAAAAGGACCAATATGTACCAGTAAGAATTTAATGAAACATTATAGAATGTTTATGACTATAATATCTTTCTTGCTTAACATATATTGTAAATGAATTCAAATATTACATGATATATTGATTTGTCTTGTCATAATGAACCCAGAAAAATTTATTATTTGTGAAATTGTTTTATGTATTTATATCATGAAATGACCTGATCTATTTCCTTATTTTATTTATACAATAAATGTTAAAATATCTTTCCCAACTTATCACAAAAACTCTATAAAAAGGTATAATACAATGGTCTAGAAGGTAAAATATAGATTAAAATATATTTCCCCATCTAATATATAGAAAATATATTATTTTCTTACAGAAATATAATATAATTATTTGTGGTTTTATATTTTTTTATTTTATGAATTTAGTCATATGGATTAAAATTTAGTTATTTTATTACAAATAGTGAGAGGGTATGATTTATGTCATATTCTAAAACTATTCATCAAAATTTATTATAATATAGACACATCACATATAAGGGACGTCAATGAGAGTCCTAAAAACATAATCAATATCCAAAATTGACTAGATATGAAGATAATTTATAGTAAGTTGATATCACAAATGACAACATCATAATGATATTCATCAACACTAATAAAAGTAAAGGTTAGATTCCATAATGTGACATTAATTCCATAAGTAATATTTTGAGGGAATGGGATCTGATAATTTAATTGCAACAACCCAATACTAAAATTTAAAATCACATTAAAAATTAAATAATATAAGATTAATTCTAACAATCTTGATATGTAACTTATTTATACTCATATTTCATATATGAGCTCATCGAAATTAGATTCCTAATAAAAATATCATTGAAATTATGCATGTGGAAGTGGTAATAACTCTTTCTACATATATAATATTTGTGGAGTTCTCATATTGGGGAGAATTTATGATGAATTCCTTACTATGCTAATACTTAGGGATAATAGGGGAAAATATTGATTAAATTAAAAAAATAAGGGTAATTTAAAAATATATTTTAGGGGAAACAATCATTATATAGAGATATATTTTATAGATTGGAATAATATTTTTTTTCCGATTAGAGAAGATCATAAAATAATGTGGACAATGAGATACCTTACTAATGTCAATAATAAGAAGGAAGGATCATTCTGGCCTTAGTAAGAAGAAAAATATTAAATTAAATTGTGATTCCCTATATATATAAACAAAATATGACATTACTACTTTATAGGGCCTATGGTAATGCTCATTATTGGAATTCAATTTCATGTTTGAGATTCAGATATGGGTCTACCTTCCACCAAATTTGTTATGGATTAATGAATATATATTGGTCAATGAATCAATATAATGATGCTAGTATTAGAGAGGATATACAAGTTGTTGATCCATGTCAGCCTATAGAAACACCTAATTTGAGTGTGAAATCCATTTTAATTCCAATATTATTCTTATAGCTATGGATTTATGTTTTTTGAATTCCATAAACCCATTATAGTTCCCACTTCTTACTTTATGAAATTTATTTTTAATATTATTAACACTAGACCCTTACCAAGGACCAATAATCCACATGATACAATGTTGAGTCATTATGAACATTTTCATTTTACCTTTTTTTATTTTTTAATATGATGGTCAATGGATGATCCTCAAGAAAACATTTAGTAACACATAAAATTAATAGAATTTTTGTATGAGGATCTTGTAGTGTTTATAAATGGGGTTATGGTGTGAAACCTATATCATCTATTTTGATATGATAGAAATTATATGAATTTCTTTACCTTTCAATATTGAAATTATACTATGTGAAGCACCCAATGACCATGACATAATATTAATTAGTATTCAAATGAGAATGAACTCAGATGAAAAGTAAATTACCACACATTAACTTAACCACTAAACTATTCTCAACATATACCTTAATGTTCATTAACTCCAATTCAATATAATTTTTTATGGGGATTATTTTATAGGGTCATACTACTCCCCGGTTGAGGGTAAACTGGGAAAAAAAGTCCAACATCAATGGGAGATAGAATGGTAACAACTTCCCCCATCTGTTACAAATGAGGGTCTCTAAGGAAAACATATAAGGTTATTGTTGGCTTCATTGATTTCCCCCTACCAATAGCTAAATATATATCCTCTATAGATAAGAATTATCTTATACATTCCATGGGGATATTTCTATGATAATCAACACCCATAGTAGACACATATTTAACTAAAGAGAATTCATGATTGTTCCAAAGGTTGTAGAATTCATTATTTCCCATTTACATAGCTTAATAAGATATGAACCAAAAGACTTGAATGTTGTTTCTATAATTTGGGGGAATTTTTGGTTTTTAATTATATTAAAGAACAATTTTAAATGCGCTAAAATTATGATTGATTGGTTTCTTGATTACCCTAATGGATACTAGATATTATAGTATCCAAATTGAGGCCACATTATCTATCCTAATAGCATATGCATTGATATTATTCTTTTTAAATAATATGGAAACAATTGATCAAGACGTACTTATTTTTCATATAGGTGATTTGAATTATATAGTTACTAATGATGAAGACTTCATGGAAAGATATGTAGATAAATATAATAGGGACAAGCATACAAGATTTACATATGAAGATAATGTCTTAGGGGCCTTAAATATTCTAATAAATGATGTAAGATCCCTAAATATTTTCACAATGTAATTGATACATAAACATTAACATTAAAATAAATTTGTTATAGATAATAGTGTGTTGGTTTCAATCAAATAATTCCATAGATCATACTTTAGGACATAGTCTATTCCTAAAACATAACACCAATCTAGGAAAACCAATTTGAAATCGCTATATTTCTTAAAAATAATATTTTTATTATGTGAGTGAAGTGATTTTCAGTTTTACTCATTCCATATACCATATATATTCATCCATGGGAAAAAATAAATTAATAATAAAATTGGTTCAACATTCACTGGTGCCCACAATCCATTGTCTCATTTGTAGGAAAAACTATCTCTCAAGGCTGCAGAGATACAAAAGAGAACTGTATTCTGTGAATCACACATTCTTGGTTACTATAAATCTGTGAGACTCAATATCAAATAATTATACTTCTATAATTTAGATTTCTTAAATTGTATAAAGATGTTTGGATCCAGATAGATGGTATTGATAATAAAAAACCCATCTCTATTAATGTGGGGATCCATCATTATGGGTCTTATGTGTCCTTCTCCTGCCCTTAATACACCCATGAAAATATTTATATGTTTTCTTAGGAGAAGTGTTCGATGTTTCTTATTATAAGATCATGGAATATTGTCATGAACCATCCCAAGTCGACCCTGAACTGGTCACCTAGGCCAGCCTGTGAGAAGTCTGAAGAGGCGTTCCCGATCCTCCCTGGGTGGCGACAAGCACTGCGGGTGTAACAGCCCGACCCTACTTACCTAGAGTCGGTTCATTATTACATAACATTTTCATTATTTCAAAAGATCATGTCTCTAAAGACTGATTATTTTAGTATCCTTGGAATTACTAGATACATACATAAGTTTTATATTAAATCGTGAAACAAAAAAAACAACATTGTGTTACCTTTGAATACACTGATATCACTTAGCCTATCCATGCAGGTCAATAATAATATACTTCTTCAAATAAAAGGAATAAAGAAAACATAAGAAATGTTTGAGCTCAGATACTTAACAAGGATAACAATATAGAAGAAACAATCATAAATAGAGATAAACATTTAATGTAATGTATAAGACTGAAACACAATTCAATTAAAATTAAACGTTATCATAATATAGAAATGATATATCAAATAATTCCATTTACTTATTTACATGGATATTCTAATTGTCTAATGATCACATGTAATATAAATAGATAATTTCATAATGATGTAATGCATAATGTCAGGCAGCATGACTACATATTCAAGCCCTAGTTCCAAGATTTCAAGTAATATTTTATCAAGGCCTTTTTCCAAGAAATAGTTTGTTTCATGAAACCTACTGATACATTGAGGATCTATATGGGATCTACCCTTCACTTATATAGTAAAATTCATTCCACATATGAAAAGGTTGAAACATAAAAAAACATTCATATTAAAACTGGCATAGGAAATGTAAATACTTTAACCATAAACCATGAATGATATAAAAATAACACATCCATAGTCAAAAATATCACAAAACCTTCAATATAATATGGAATATTATATCATAATAAATCAACTTCAAAGAAGTGTAAAATCCAACAATGGATGTTGACATAGATAAAATATAAAAATTTTGAGAGAAAAAATATCTATTTTGAAATCATTTATAAGTCACGTAATTATAAAAGAAAAAATTTATTTATAAATTATTATTATAAGATTTTAAGGTAATATATTAATGTGTTATAATGGATGAAAATATCCGCACCCATAGTAATAGTTTAAAAACATTCATACCATAATTTGTCGAAGGGCCATAATGTACTTTATTTAGAAAATGACAGAATTATTCCTTTCAAAACATTTTATAAAAATTAAAAAAAGCATATAAATTACATTAACCCATATTCTTGAAAATATTAAAAAAAAAATTGAAATAAATTTTTATGAAGCACGGATGTGGATGATAAATAAGTCCATGTAGATACTCACGTATAAGCAACCTCGGATAATAAAGATATTGTAAAATTAACCCTTACATTGTAATTTTCATTGCTCAATCGTACGATAACCTCTTGTATAGTAGTTAAATTGTTTTTATTAAATTATACGAGATCAAAATACATAAATATGATATCATATATGATCTTATAATGTTGATTTGTTAATAATATTTCAGTAGTATCATGGTTTCAGGTGTTAATTGATTCGTTTTCCTTTATATGTTTTGTAATGTACGTCATGTTTGTTATGGAAAGCATATATTTGATGAATATAGTGAATGATATTAAGTTCTTAAACATTATTTTTAATCATAAAATGAAAACTATTCTTGAATGGTTACGATGGGGAATGAATCTCATCGTGTTAGTGGAGAGCGTAATCTGTACGTATGCACAAGAGACAATATCATTCTATTGATGGAGAAATCATATGTAATTGGATGGTATATCATATATAAAAAATCATTAACATGTTATATTTATTATTTACATCAATTATATTCATTATTATAGCCATCCATATAATTAATTGTAGAATAACAAACTACACCGCGATGTGGAGACGGTAAGCCATACGTACGCACGTATGGTGACTTTGTCATTCATAGGATGGATAGAATAATGAATATGGTTGTACCATATTTATAATCACATAATAGTATATAGAAGTTACTAGATTTATTATTTTGTTATGGAAACAACGAAGAAAGATGAATTTGAAGAAGAAAATAACTTTGGAATAGGTGGTGAAATTATTACCTCTTCTTGAGGTGCATTCTTTTGATTTGATCAAAAGGGATACTGAGGATGGATTAATAATCAAAGTATGGCCTCTAGGTAAAATTAAGGGTAGTTGGAAGGATATTTTATTAGGGTCTGGCCGAGCCAAATGGCTTTGGTTGAGTGAAATTAAGAGAATGGGAAGTATCATGTTATAAGAGAGATGATGTGCACTTTAGGAATAACTTGAAATATTATTTTATTATAAAATAATTATCAGATTATAATAGATCCAAATGGATTTATTTGTATGATAAGGTGGGTAAGGGTCTAAATACTCTCAGAAAATAGGTTTCAGTCAAGTTTAGGTCACCATATTAACCTTATCTTTTAGATTTAACTCTTATTTAAATAGTTTAGCTTTTACCGTGTATTCTTCTATTTTTATAATATATTTTTATTGTACATACTATAAAATGATAGAAGGACATAAAGTGGTTCATTAATGATATATCAATCATTATATAATTCTTTTGGATGAACCATAGATATTTTGAAATATTATATCATTTAATTATATAGTATTTGTTTTAAAAATACATTTATGTCGATTTTGACACTATTTAGTATATAGTTTTTTTGAAAGTCAAATAAACAATATTACTTCGAAAAAAATATATTAAATCAACCCTAAAATGTCATATTAACCTCTAAAATTCATGGAATTCATCAAAAGTCTCAATTTACATTTATTATGATTTTTATAATATATAGTTTTTTGATCTTTCACTAATAAAGTAATTACTGCATCATCATTGTGACATAAATACAATTAATTATATAATTTTTAAAAATTATTAAAAAAATACCATGATGTTGGAAATATTTTTACCTTTATAATGAATATGTATAGTCTAAATAATCTTATGTATAACCATATATTAAATATTTTTTAGTTATTAAAATTTGAATTTAACACTTTTAACTCTTCTTTAAATAAAATAATAATAAATTACCTAATATAATCCAAGTAGATCAAAAAGGATCGTGTTTTCATCCTAAGGTTTATTATGGTCTAAATAAACTTATCCAATAGAATTAAGACATGTGTTAGGGTAATTATAATATCATTTTTTGCATTAATTACCCTATTTTCTTTTAACCTTGGTAAATAAAATTAAAAAATTACTATTCACAAAAATTATTTTCATCTAATTGAACCAAATTTTACTTAATGATGTCAAAATTTTCACTTAGATTTTTGAAATTCAATTCACTGAAGTGGTAAAATTACGTTTTATGCAAATTTGCAAATGTACGTTGAAGGTGGAAAAAGACGTTAAAAAGTTTAATAAAATTTTATACGTATAATCTTACAATAAAATGTATCTAATGAATTAAATTGGACTAATATATTTATTATTTATCAATTTTTAATTTACATTAAATTATTATTTAAAAATAATTATTTAAATGAAATGGTTAGTTTTTATCTACAACTTATTGTATTTCACTATTCATAAAAAATAGAATGTTTTCAGAAAAATACCAAAAATTCACTCAAAGATAATTTTGATATTCCAAATTCAAAAATGATGTCTATTTTAACAAATTCAAAATATATTAGTTTCATTAATTAATTTAAAGTCAATCCCCATTGTCAAAACTAGAAAGCATGTATTTGAGAAGTAAAAACTATCAAAATATTGGTATGTGTTTATGTCCAATTTAAATGTGAAAATACTTATAATGACCAATATTGAATGAAATGGTAAAAATATAATATAATTATACTTAAAAACAATAAAATTTATTATTTAATACTATAAATTATTTTGATTAAAATTTTTTATCTAAATTAAAAAATTATCTTTCCCTATTCATCAAAATATGAAAGTTAGCAGAAAACACTAAAAATTTAACCAAACAAAATTTTTATGCACTACTTTTCAAAACAGATTTATTTTGTCAAATTTAATAAATTAAAGTTTCAAATATTGGATTTAAAATAGATTATCCACTAAAATGTTGTAAATTGTTTTATGAAAAATATTTATTTTATCTGAAAATTTATATTTTTTCTTATATTATGTCTAAGAAACACATAATATGTATGTTAATATTATATAAAGTATATAGAATTCAAAATTCAGTTAATATTATTCATAACATCTTTTACAATGGCTAGATTAGTAAGTCGTGGTGCACTTGATCATGGTGTTGTGTGTAGTGAATGTTATTGAATTACTTTATAGAGATAACATACATTGAAATCATAGGGTGTTACATTCCCCCCTCCATTTCTAAGTGGTGTTCTTACAATTTGAAATTGTTCTTTGAAAATAAAAGATTGAAAATAGAAAATACATTTTTGGAAAACCCACATCGGAAATAGGGTTAATAAAATTTATTCTTATTAGGAGGTAAAGGGAAATGGAAAAGTCACAACCAAATTAGGATTTAGAATAAGAGAACATTGGTGGAAATTTGAGACTCAAAATTGAAGGGAAAACGTAAATATTTATAGGGAGTGATTGAGGTAATCAATCAAAAACAAGTGAACAATAAATAGAAAATTGATGGCCTCAAATCCATAAATCTATGATGACTTAAAATATTATTGGTTCATCAAAAAATAATTTATTAGGGTAAAACAATTTTGGTTTTAATATCCATTCCCTATGTTTAAGTATTAATTTCATCACATAATAAGGAAAATAATACTTGACAAGTAGAGTTGCATCCTTTAACTAATTTCTACCACAAACTCATCTTTCATTCCAAAAGATTATAGAAGTTAGAAATATTCTATTTATCTTAATCATATAGTGTTTAAAAATGAATTCATAATTCATGTATCGGATCATTTAAAAAAACTAAATTTGACAAACTCAGACATCACGTAGGCCAGTGGTAGGTGATGTACCCTTATCCCACTTCAGTGGTGGGTTCAAGTCTCACGGCCTTGTCGGACGCGACTGGTTTTCACCCAAACTTCAGGTTTTCCTTTTTATAAAAAAATCCAAAAAATATTATGAAATTTTTTATCCTTAAACAATAGTATCCAATGTCAAACTTAATCCATTAAAATCTTTTTACTTATCCAAAATAATTAGGTCCAAACTCATATTCCAAAAATATATATGGAAGTTTAACATAACATAATGAAGATCTCTTTTTTCACATAAAAACATGTGAGTACATTCATCATGTATTCTTTTAAAACATGGTAACACCATTAATTACCATAAAACCTTATTGATTACATTCATGATCCCTTATTCCTTATAAAATACTAGATATATTCCTTATATCTAAAAATTTTGAATACTCGAACAATAATGGAATAAACAACCCATTAATCAGTTCCAAGGTATTCAAGAATATTTGATATAGTTTATCCAAATCAACCATATCTTATTCCAAAATCACTACCTCAGTTTTAGAACCATATTAATGTTTATATTTCCTTCAACCAGGTATTTTCCAAAAAATTAACTTTTTGTTGAGTCACTTTTCTTAGTACCATATAATCTTAAATCCTCAATGAAATAGTATTGCAGTACTATCATTATTTATTTCCATAATAAATATTACCAGTAAAATGTTGATAAAACACTCAAATGACATTATTGATTAATAAAAATATAAGAACACTAATTATTCCTTTTTATCTATGGCAGTATCATAACTTGATTACTATCCAATAGCATCATTTGGGGTATACTCTGAAGATTGGGACATTGATTCGCATAGTGTCCCAACTCCATGTAGGTGAAGCACTGTACATTTGAAAACTATTTCTTACCCATGCAATCATGTACTTGGTCTTATTTTTCTCCAAACATATTACAAACTCCCATTCTAATCAATAATTTACCAAGGTGTTTCTTTCCAATGTTATAGAATATGGGGAAATCCTTTATTCCCTTTTTCGCTTTATCCATATTTCTCTCTACCATACTTTTCTTCTCAGGCTTCCTTTTAAATCCATATGAATCTGAGAATTATCATTTTATCTTGTTAACACATTATACTATTTCTCTATATGATGAGAATTCATGGGTGACTATTTCCATTCTACATGTTGGGCTAAGAACATGAATGTTATAATCCCTTTTACTCTTTGGAGCATGTGTATTTCTCAAGTTCTCATTCCTTCTAATAGGGACCATTTCTAAACAATGGCATACACTAGGATAGTTTATGAATCACAATGCATAATTCTATATTTGTAAAATACCTAACATAAATTGAAATGTTTATGAATATAATAAATAATCATATAATTTTTTTCTTTGAGAAAGTATTTTCTCATAATTCCTTTATAATGGTTTGTAGTGAAAATGTTAATTACCTTAATCATATCCTCGGGGACTGTCGTAACCAACAGTGCAGAAAGGCCTGTTATCGTACCCGATTTCCCATTCGAGTCTAGCTCAAAGCACTGTTTTTGGGTTTAATACCTAGAAACACTAGTGCCAGATCTTTCTTTACCTACTTGTATCTATACAGGGATGTATTTCTAGGAAAATTCACAAAATATCTACATTTCCAAAATTATAAGAAGTTATTCTATACTAATCCTCAATATTTATCTTAGGGTAATGCCCATTAATCAATGTTTTTCTAATTCTAGTTTCCATGGTTTTTATTAAACTTCCTATTATTCCAAATGTAACTCTCTTACCCTAGTTACACTGAGTTAGTTCATTATATCCTAAAATTTTAATGATCACAAGAGATCAAGTCTCCAAAGACCGATTAGTTTTGTAATTTTGGAAGTACTAGATACATACATACGTTTTAAATTACATCATGAAACAAAAAAACAACAACATTTTGTTCCCTTTGAACACGCTCATATCCCATAGAGTATCCCAATAGGTCAATGATAATATACTTATTCACATCCTAGGAAAAAAACATAATAAATGGCTGAGCTCAGATGCTCAGTATGGATAACAATATAGAGGAAACTCTCAAAAATAAGCATAAACTATTAAGGCAATGTATAAGACTAAAACATAATAATTTTAATCTTAAACATCATCGTAATATTGAAAAGATAAATCCAATAATTCCATTTACTAATTCACATGGATATTATACTAGTCAAATAATAAAATGTAATATCAATAGCTACTTTCAAAATGATGGAATTCATAATGTCGGACATCATAACCACATAGTACATGCCTCATTCCAAGACTGAAAATATGATTTTACAAAAGCCTTGTTCCAAGACACTAGTTTGCATCAAGAGACCTACCGATTCATGGAGGATCTATAGAGGGTTCCACCCATCAGTTACTATGTCCAATGCATTCCTCATATGAAAAGGATGAAACATAACATAAACATTCGTATTAAAACTAGCATACGAAACGTTAATACTTTAGCTATAAATAAAGAATGGTATAAAAATGACACATCCATAGTTAGACATATAACAAAACCTTCAAATATATATGGAATATTGTATCATAATAAATAAACTTCAAACAAGTTTAAAATCCATCAAAGTATGTTGACATAGATGAAATCAAAAAAATTCGATAGAAATATCTCTTTCAATTTTGAAATCATATAAAAGTAACATAATTATAAAATAAAACATTTATTTTGAAAATATTCTTATAATATTGTATGTGAATCTTCAAAAGGTGTTATAGTGGTGGAAAATTTCCCCACCTTCCATTTATGTTCAGAAACATTCTTACAATAATTTTTCGAAAAGGTCATAAAGTACATTGTTTGGAAAATGATGGAAAGATTCCATTCAAGACATTTTATAATAATTAGAAAAAGGGTATAAATGAATGTAACCCATATTCTAGTAAATAGTAAAAAAAATTGAAATACATTTTTAAGAAACACATTTGTGGATGATAAAGAAGTCCCAAAAGATACTAACGTATAAACAACATCGGATAATAAAGAGATTTTAAAATTAACCCTAAACTAGTACATTTCCTTGGTCAAGGGTATGTTAAACTCATGTATAATAGTTAATTAATTGTTATTAAATTATACAAGGACCATATACATTAATATTTTATCATATTTGATATTCTAATATTTCTTTGTTAATAATATTTTAGTAGTATCATTGTTTCTGGTGTTAACCGATTCGTTTTCCTTTATATGTTTGGTTAAATAAGTCATGGTTGTTATGAATAGGAAGTATTTGATTCATATAAATAATGATATCATGTTCTTAAAAATTATTTGTAATAATAAAATGAAGACTATTCTTGAATGGTTATGATGGGGAATGAATCTCATCGCATTCGTGGAGATGGTAATTCGTACGTACGCATGAGCGACCATATCATTCAATTTATAGTTAAATCGTGTGTAATTGGATGTTATATCATTTTTAAATAATCATAAACATGTTATATTTATTATTTACATAAATTATACTCATTATTAAACCCATACAAATAATAAAGTGTTCAATAACAAACTACACCACCACATGGAGATGGTAAGCCGCACGTACGCACGTATGGTGAATTTTTCATTCATAGAATGGATAGAATAATGAATATGGTAGTACCATATTTATAATAACATCACAGTATAGAGAACATTCAATATTTATTATTTTTTATTGGAAATAATAAATAAATAAGAATTGGAAGATGAAGTGAACATTGGAAGAGTTGATTAAATTATTACCTCTTCTTTGGGTGCTTCCTTTTGATTTGATAAAAAGGGCTCCTTAGGTTGGATTTATGATCAATGTAAGGCCACTAGGATTAAGTGAGGATATTTGGTAGGATATTTGATCAAGGTTTGGTGGATAAAAATGGATTTTTTGGTGTGAAGTTAAGAGATGAGGAAGTACCCTTTTAAAAGAGAGGTGAGAGGCACTTTATGAAAAGCATGAAATATTATATTATTATAAAATCCGTTTCAGTATATAATTTCTAAAAATTGATTTATTTTGAGGATAAGGTGGGTATGGGTCAAAATACTCTCCAAATATAGGCTTTAAAAAAGTTTAGGTTATTATATTAATCTTATCTTTTAGATTTAACTCTTAGTTTAATTGTTTAGCTTTTACAATGTATTGTTTTATTTTTATATTAAATGGATAATAAACATACAATAAAATTACAAGACGTAATGTTATGTATCCGGGTTCCACTCAACGGGTGCCCCGAACCTGATGGGTCACATGAACTGAAGCACCTTTCCCCAAATACCAGAGGCTGCCGACTAACAGCGAGGGACTTGGTCTGATAATGGGGAAACTATGCACTCATTTGTCAAAATTTAATGCAGTGGAAAAATAAAAACATACAAAAAGAGGAATCAGTAAACAATATAAAGCTGAAAGGTCAACAGTACTGATGAAAAAGATAACCAACAGTCATATATATATATATATATATATATATGATGCAATATGTCCTATTTCTATGAAAGCATCCAATAAGGTACACTGCAATCAAATACAATACAGTTAAATGTACGGGTATAGCAAAGAAAAACAAAACAGTGTAGCAGGAACCTAGTAGCATCACATGCCTAAGAATGGTCCCATCCTCTCTTACTCTTTACCAATAATCAAGTACCTTTATAGGGTCCCTTTACCTTATCAACACCTACATGAATATAATATATTTGGGCCCAGGTCATGACCCAAATAGGGTGTGAGAAATAAATCCCAGTAGGAAACCACCAAAGGAATGTTCCCAACTGACAGTAAAAATGTGCAACAGTAGTGTGAAATAAAGATATGCAGTAAGATAGCATGTACTCAAAAGCATCTACTTCTACCATTTCCATTACCAATAAATTATTATTTAACAATTCAATATAATTGAATTATAAGGACCTGAGACCTGGCCTCGACCGACAATATCTTTTACAGTGCCACCAAAAAAATACAACAGACTATCTAACAAATAGAAGGTGATAAGAATACCAAGCATGTTCTTTAGCTTGGAATGTATAACTAAAGAAAACACCACAGTCAACATTGAAGAGAACATTGCCTGCATGCTAAAAATTACCTTTCCCTCGGGCTAATCACACCCTTTCCCTCAAGCATACCAGATAATGCCCTCAGCCACAGAAGATACTACCTTCGGGCATAAGAAACATTAAGAAAATATATAACCTACCCTCAGGTGAATCAATACCTTTCCCTCAGGTGAATCAATACATTTCCCTTAAGCGAATCAATACCTTTCCCCAGGCGAATCAATACCTTTCCCTCAGGCGAATCAATACCTTTACCTCAGGAAAATCAATAAGAAAGTTGATCCCAATGCATAATAAAGTAATAAATATATTCCTCTTCAAGAAAACTCATAACATGCTATCACTACAGCATACCCACGGTATCCTGGCCAAACGACTAAACAAGGGAAACACGCCCTCATGGTGGCCCTGGATCAAGGCAACGATCCCAAACATCATTTTATACATGTTCATTTAATTACCTATGAAATTATTTGTATTTTATCTGTCAAGGCCTCAGCCATAAGACACCCCAAAATTGGGTATGTTTCACAATGGTACACATAAACAACTAGACAGTTGGAAATTAACCCTCGACCACCTACCTAGATCTCCTCTAATTGATATACGTGAACGACACCTCCCGAAACGTCTGAGAACAATGTAGATATAGGGATAAGGATAACCCATTAAAACTTAAATAACATCCCCTCGGAAAATAATTGGAATTAGAGGTTCAAGAAGATAGAATAAATCACTTGCGTGGTTCAAACGAGATCGTCAGTGAAGGAATCGGAGTCTTGATGTTTGGTCAGGAGATTTCCCAAGGTCCAACCTTCTCTCCTGTGTCTTTCCAGTGTTATAAGCATCCTCTATCAAAAGAGGAGGCCACTGCTGGTTTATAACAAAAAAACACAACTACATGGAATTTACTCTCAAGTACATGAAATGTACTTTCAATTTTTAAACTGTTCCTAGGGTGACCACTTTTCACCGCCACACTGTTCATCAGCCGATATGATCACACGACATGTATGTCTTAGTACACAGCGTGTACTACCGATCAGCTGGTGGATACTTCCACCACCTTACTGTTCACCTGCCAACTAATTATAGGGTGCATATACACTACGTACACGACATCTGCTCAATTTTTACACCCTTTATCACCAACAGGCCTACATTCCCTTTATACTCATCCCAAACATCCAAAGTACACGGCTTGTGGAAAAGTACACGGCGTGTACCCACAAATTTTGTGATTTTCCCCCATTTTTCTTATTTTATCAAAATCACATAAGGAATAAGGAAAAAAAGAAACTCGTACCTCTAGAATAAGAAACTGGTACTTACAAACCCCCCCCCCCCCATAAATCAATTCATCCACGAATTTCCCTTCCAAGGGTGGTGAAAATAAAACTATGAACAAATATGGCCACTGAGCACGTATGTCGGTCTCCTACTACCATGATTTATCTTGCACTTGGCCATACGACCATAACACCCGTACAAGGAGAACTAACCGTCCTTGGAGAACCTTTATGCTCTTATCAACAATACAAGTCGGATTCTCCTCAAAGGAAGAATCAACATGAAGTTCAACATCCTCAAGCGGAAAAACTTGAGATGGGTCTGAGTGATAACGGTGTAGCTGAGATACGTGGAATATTTTGTGCATGGCCTGGTACCCCTGGGATAACTGCAACCGAGAGGCAACATGCCCGACACTCTCCAGAATCTCAGATGGCCCCACATACCTCAATGAATGTTTACCCTATCTCCTGATCTGCCCGTGTCCCAACCATGGTGAAACATGCATGAAAACTGTATCCCTAACCATTAGCTCCAATGGTCGACTGTGATAATCAGTATAAGATTTATTATGTGACTATGAAGTATCCATCTACTTCTGTATCAAGTGGACCTGGTCTAAAGTATCCTACACAAGATGTGGTCCCAGTAAAGATGCCTCACCTGCCCCCAACCAGCACAAAGGTGATTGGCATGGCCTACCATATATAGCCTCTTAAGGTGCCATTTCAATATTTTCTTGAAAACTATTGTTGTAGGAAAACCTGACCAGGGTTATGTGCTTCTCCCAAGATTTTGCAAAGTATGATATGCATGCATGCTGCATGTCCTCTAACACTTGTACCGTACGCTCTGACTGACCATCGGTCTGAGGATGGTAAGTTGTGCTCAGAAGCACCTGTGTACCCAGTGCCCTCGGAAAACTCTTCCAGAAGCCAGACATAAAATGGGCATCCCTATCTGAAATGATAGAATTAGGGACCCCATGAAGACATACCACCTCTCGGATATACAACTTCTCGATCTCGTCAACACTGAAGTTCTCCTTGATCGGTAACAAGTGATATACCTTCGTATGCATGTCCAAAACAACCCATATAGAATCATTAACTCTAGGTGGACTTGGCAACCTGGTCATGATGTCCATTGCAAAATCATCCCACTTCCACTCCGGGATGGGTAACTTTTGTAAAAGTCCAGCTGGCCTCTGATGCTATGCCTTCACCTGCTGACACGTGGAACATCTCGTAACAAAACCAGCTACCTCTCTTTTCATACTCGGCCACCAATACTGATGTCTCAAGTCAGTGTACATTTTGGTAACTCCATGATGTAATGCCCAAGCTGAATCATGGAATTCACACATCAAATCCTCATGTATATCCCCTAAAACCCACACTTGTCCATAGATATGCAGTATATCATCATCGCTTATCGTCCAACCAGGAGGAGGGTCCTCACTTTCCACCGACTCCTGTAGAACTAAGCCTTCTAAATATGATATTAGTATCATCCTCACTCTATCTACGAGGGTAGAAATCATATCTAAGGATGAAAGATAGGTTTTCCCTTGACTATCGTGCACCTACAAATGCATCTTAGAGAACAAATCCATAAGTTTCCACTCACCACTGGCCTCCTGCACTGCCTGTATCTGAGTCCTCCTACTCAGTGCATCAGCTACTAAATGACAATTACTAGGTGTATATGAAATCTCAAAGTCGAAGGACTGAAGGTATTGAACCCACACACGCTATCTCAAATTCATGTCATGCTGAGTAATGATGTATTAAAGAATTTTTTGGTTCATAAACACCAAAAAATGTTCCCCTAAGAGATAATGTCTCCAACAGTGTAAAACATATTCAACTACAGCCAACTTGAGATCATGTGTCGGGTAATTACTCTCATGTGGAATCAACTGAAGAGACCCATACATACCTACTCGATCTCCCTAGGTCAACACTATTCCATCCCAATACCTAATGCATCATAGTAAACTGTATAGATCGTCCGTTGATATGGAAGTATTAGGAATGGTGCGGATGTTAACCTTCCATTTAGATCATGAAAGGCTGTCTCGCACGCTTCTGACCAAAAAAACTCCACACACATCTTAGTCAAACCTATCAACGACGCTGCTATATGGGAGATTTCCTGTATAAAGCACCTGTAGTGACCCTCCAGCCCCAAAGAAACTGCATATTTCAAACACGTTCTTAGGCTTCTCCTAGGAAAATACTGATCTCACATTCTCTGGGTCTACTGCAACTCCTACCTCTGAGATAATATGACCTAGGAAGTGTATCTGGTCCATCACAAAGTGGCACTTTGAGATATTAGTGCATAAATGATGCTCTCTCAATGTACGCAATACTATATTATGGTGGATGGAATGGTCATGTCGAGTGTGGGAGTACACCAAGATATCATCCACGAAGACTACAATAAAATAATCTAGATATGGGTGGAACACATGATTCATCAGATCCATAAAGACTGATGGTGTGTTCGTGAGATCAAACAGCATGACCAAGTACTTGTACATACCATATCTACTCTGAAAAGATGTAAGCAATATGTTTGGTGGTCTAATGTGAAACTGATGATATACGGATCTCAAGTCAATCTTCTAGAACTCTCGTGATCTTCAATGTTGATCAAAAAGATCATCAATCCTCGCTATGGGATATCAGTTCATAACCATCAACTTGTTCATCTTCCGATAATCCATTCAGAGTCTGTGGGTACCATCTGCCTTCTTCGCAATCAAGACTGGAAAACCACAATGAGAAGTACTGGGTCGTATGAAACAATTTTCTTGTAACTCCTCTAACTACCACTTGAGATCCTACAATTCTGGTGTAGCCATTTTATAAGGTGAAATGGAAACTGGTGCCACTCCTGGTACAAGCTCAATAGTGAAATCCACCACTCGCTCAGGAGGTAGACATGAAAAATCATCCAAGAAGAAATCCCTGAAATGATTTACCACTGGAGGGAAATCTATCTGACAAGTTCCCTGGTCATCCAGATATAAACTCGCAATCTGGGCTGTCACACCACCTTTCCCATGATGCTCAGGTTCATCTCGGCTTGCCTGGACATCCCATTCTCCCTTGTATAGAAAGTCTTCGCCGTCCGGGGATGTGAAACTAATCCTGCGAAGATATAAATCTAAAAATGCTCGAAAGGGTACCAACCAGACCATCCCTAGAATGACATCATATCTCGTCATCACTAAGACATAGTGGTCCCATAGAAAGTAAAACCCACCAACCCTTAGAGGAAATCCTTGCACTGATGCACACCTTTCGTTCTACATCCCAACGGAGTGTCTAGTGTCATAATATTAGAAGAAGAAGAAACAAAAATCCCAAGGCTCTCTAAAACAGACACATATATAAATCTATGTGTATCACCCGTATCGAAAAGTACAGAAGATAAAACAGAAGTAACTAGATTAGTACCTTTGACAGTGGAAGGTCTGAGATCCTACTCTTGTTGGGTCTGCTGCACTTCATATGCATGCCCAGATTCATGGCCCCACGACACAAAATAGCTACCTAGAGATGACCCACCCTACTATCTATAAGATTCTGGTGTCTCTCTACCATAGTCACGACCACCACCTTGGCCTGAACGTCCTGGCATATTCCAATTTCCTGACTAATAAGATACAACTACCCCTTCTCCTGCATGTAGAGTCTACACAGAACCCCTCTCACTAGTCACCAGTGGAAATTCCCTACAAAAGCACTGAAGATGGCCCACATTGCCTCATGCTCAGCACTCCATTGTGACACGTGGACACTGAGGTCTCTTGTGCCCCTGTTTATCACACTGGTAGCACACTATCGGGACACCTGAAGAACTGTTCTGGCTAATACTTCCACAGTGATAGAAATCCATCTTCCACTTCCTATTGATGGTAGAAATAGTTCCAGAAACTGGTGTTGAACCTCCCTTGCCTGCACCACTAGCTTCTCATAGGTCCCACTCCGTATTCAGTGACTGGTTCAAAATAGGAGGCACTACAGGCAACCTAAAAACATTTTACAGCGCTCGGATGTCATATCTAAGACCATCATCAATGCGTCTAGCACTCAATGTATCATCACCCACTATAATAGGTGAAAATAACTATAGCTCAGTTAAGCGGGAAGAATAGTCCATCACTGACATGGAACCCTACTGTAGATTCATGAACTCTCGAGCTCGATCTACCCTTAGAATCTCTGAAAATAAAAAGTCATAGAAGGCTGTATGAAAATCTTTCCATGCCATGTCTTGGTGATGTGGGTGGTAACATCCCACCATCTCTTGGCGGAATCACGCGGCTTGTAAGTAGAAATCATTAACCTACTCCCTAGAGGTATCTCAAGATTCTAAAAGATAGTTTGCAAGGAATCCACCCACGAACCTGCAGTCTATGGTCCACCATCCCCAGAAAATGTAGGTTGATGCTACTGCCGGAATATACGTGTCAGCTCTTCCATAGATGTGGAAATCGGCGGTGCTCCCTGGAAGGTCTGCATGAACCGTATGAATCCCTCATGGAACTATGCATTTGCGCCTGCGTCTAGTGTAATGGCTGGCACCGCATCTGGCTCTTCTAGAGGATCCATCGGTAACCCATGTCCTACCACCTTTGGAGTATAATCATTTCCGCTCTCTTAAAGAACAACTCATGGTCGTCTCGGTGGAATGACTCTACAAGGTCATACACATGCCTTAGTTTAATATACTATTGAGTTTCCCTTTGTCCTTTTAAGTGTGACAATGAAAAGAAAAAAAACATCAAGAGCTGACAAAAAGAGACTACACGATGTGTATAAGGTCTACACGGCGTGTACCCTTAAGCCCTTACATGGTCGTGTTCTGATGCCAGCCTGGGCGTGTCTCAGCCCTAGGTACACAATGTGTTAGACCCGCACACGGCATGTACAGAACCCCCTCTCCACAGCCACATGATCAAGTCCACATGACCTTTCATTGATCAAGACAGCACGGCGTGTCCCACAGGTATATGGAATGTACTAAATGAACTTCACCGACCAATGTTCTTCATGACATGGCGGGATAAATGGCGCACACTACACAACGTGTTCCAGATGGACACGACATGTACTAGAAGTGGTAACACTAACCTGTGTTGTTAGTTACATGGTTGGGTACAAAGATCACACTACACGGCATGTTCATCATTGACACAATGTGTACAAACTAAGATTTCCCCATCCATGTTTTTAGTCACATGGGAGGACACAGGGTCAATCCAACATGACGTGTATCACCGGTAAACAGCGTGTTCCGTCAAGAGTTTTCCAATCCCGTGTTAATGCCCACATGTCCTATGACACGATTTAGAGAAAACACGATGTGTACTTTCGGTACACGGACGGTACATAAAAATTTTCCATTTCTTCCCGAACAGAAGAGAAAATGGCATATGTTCATTGAACCCCAAGCCGTGTTGTCTGGTTTTCTTGATAGTACACCTCAGAAACTACTCTGGAGACCCTTTTTTGTTAATTTCAAGCATTGGTATGCCAAATTCCGATCTGTGGGGGCCCATACTCCCCACAAACCATAGTTTAACACCTGAACATTCACATTAAAGTACTAAATGCAACACAAAGGCTGGATCATGATCTTCTAAATTCCGGTCCAAGAGAGCCCATACTTCTTTGGAACCAAAGATTAGCATCCATCAACCCCACCGTAACTTGAACTAATACCCTATTATCAGTAGGCATATCTATCATGGTACCTATCACAACAGCATGCATTTTATAGCACATCATCTATCACAACAACAAGCAATTTCTAATGAACCAAATGGAATAGAAACCATGCATGGCATGTGATTATAACATGTGTCTAAATGATGCATGAGATGAAATACCCACATCTCATTGCGTTGTGACTAAATAGAACCCAATTAAAATATATAAAAAACATACCACAAGTACGTCACCCAACGGTGAACATCAATCAGCTGTAAAAGTGAAAAATCAGTAAAATTGAAATTAATCTAGGTAGATTAGATTTTCCTTGTACACGAGTTATCTAATCCCAGGTATATCATATTAACAAATACTAATTCTGTCATATCCCTAACTATAGGCTCCATATAATAAGTCAAAGAAAATAATCCCCTCTGATACCTCTTTGTAACGTCTCTGATTCGGGTGCCACCCAATGGGTTCCCTAAACCTGGTTGGTCACATGACCACAAGCACATTTCCCAAAATTCCAGAGGCTACTGACTAGTAGCGAGGTCCTAGATCTGATAATGGGGGAAATATTCCCTAATTTTTCAATGTGTAATGCAGTGGAAAAATATAATCATAACAAAAGCAAAAGTAGTAAACAATACAAAGATGAATGGAAAACGGTACTAAAGCAAAAGATAACCAACAGTCATATATATATGATGATGCAATATGTCCTATTTCTATGAAAGCAGTAAAACAAGATAAACTCCAATTAAATAAAATACAGTACGAGGTATGGGTATAGCAAAGAAAAAAACAATGCAATAGGAACTCTGTAGCATCGCAAGTCTAATCTCAATCCCATTCTCTTCTAATCCTCCGCAACAATCAAGTACATTTATAGGTTCCCTTTCCCTTATCAACACAAGAAGGAATATAATCTTTTTAGGACCAAGACATGACCCAAATAGGTTGTGAGAAATAAATCCTAGTAGGCAACCACCAATGACCCGTGCCTAATTGACAGTGAAAATGTTCAATAGCATTGTGCAATAAAGGAATGAAGTAAGCTAGGAAGTACTAAAAAGCAGATACTCCTACCAGTTCCATTACCATTTAATTATTATTTATAAATTCAATATATTTTAATTATATGTTCTTGAGATCAGGCCTCAGTTGACAGTCTCATGTACAATGCCATAGAAAAAGATACAATAGGCTATCTAACAAATATAAGGTAATAACAATACCAATCATGTGATTTATCTTGGAAGGCATAACACAAGATAACACCACGAAGAATATTCTAGTGAAAATTTCCCTCAGTCTAAACAATACCTTCCCCTCAGGATAATCAGAACCTTTCCCTCAGGCATACTAGATATTTCCCTCTGGCACAGAAGCTACTGCCCTCCAGTATACGAAACCTTTCCCTCAGGCAAATCAATACCTTTCCCTCAAGAGAATAAATACATTTCCCTTAGGAGAATCAATAACTGGGCTGATCCCAACACATAAGAAAGAAATAAATTTTTTTCCTCTTCATGAAAACTCAAAACATGCTATCATTATGGCATACCCACAGTTTCCTGGCCAAGCAGCTAAACAAGGGAAACGATCCCTTAGGGTGGCCCTGGATCAAGGCAACGATCCCAAAAAACATTTTATACATGTTCATTTAATTACCTATGAAATTCTATTTATTTTATCAGTTAAGGCCTCAGCCATACGACACCCCAAACATGGGCGTGTTGCACAATGGTACACATAAAAATCTCGACAGTTAGAAATTAACACCAAACCACCTACCTTGATCTCCTTTGATCGATATATGTGAATGGCACCCCCCAAAATTTTCAAGAACAATGTAGATCTGGGATGAAAGATAACTCATTCATACCCAAATAACATCACCTCAGTAAATAATTTGAAGAATAGGTTCAAGAACAGAGAAGAACTCACCCGCACTGTTCAAACGAGATTGTCGACGATGGAATCAGAGTTCTTATGTTTGGTCAGCAACTCATCCAAGGTCTGGACTTCTGTCTGGCAGCTTTCTGGCATTCTAAGCTCACTCTGTCAAAAGAGGAGTCTACTTCTATTTTATAACAAAAAACACATCTACACGGAATGTACTCTCAGCTACACGGCATGAACTTCCCATTTTTTAATTGTTCTTCTGGAGGCTACTTTTCACCGCCACATTGTTCATCATCCAACATGATTACACGACATGTATTTCTATGTAAACGACATGTACTACTATTTTTCGGGTGACTACTCCCACCGACTTACTGTTCACATACCGATTGATTACACAAAGTGTATATAAAATGTACACGATGTGTAATCAGTTAATACACCCTTCATTGCTGATAGGCCTACATGCCCAGTATACTCATCCCATATGGCCAATGTACACAACAAGTGGAAAATTACTTGGCATGTACCCAAATATTTTGGGATTTTTTCCCATTTTACTTATTTTCTCAAAAACACTTAAGGAATCAAAAAAAGAAGGAACCTATACCTCATGAATAAGAATAGGGTTCTTACACAAGAGAACCAAAAGTGGTTCATTAATTACATATCTATAATTATATATTTCTTTTGGCCAATACTTATATTTTTAAGAATATAATATCATTTAATAATATAGTATTTGTTTTAAAAAATCATTTATGTCAATTTTGACACTATTTAGTATTTGGTTTTAGTGAAAGTCAAATTAAAATGATTACGATGAAGAAATATGGTAATACAACCCTAACATGTAATATTAAGATATAAAATTTGTGTAATGCATCAAAAGTATAAATTTACAAGTATTTTTATATTTATAAAATCAGTTATTTTAATCTTTCTTTAATAAGGTAATTACTGCAAAATCATTGTGTCATAAATAAATTAAATTATTTAAGGTATAAAAATAATAAATAAAATATCATGATGTAGGAAATAATTTTATATTTCTAATTAATATTTATAGTCGAAATTATCTTATGTATAAACCTGTATTAAAATGTTTTAGTTATTCAAATTTTAATTTAACACTATTAAATCTTCTTTAAATAGAATAATAATAAATGTCCTAATCTAATAAAATTGGAAAGAAGGATCTTATATTATTCTTAAAGTTTATTTTGGACTAAATAAACTCATACAATAGAATTAGGACCCTTTTATGGTAATTATAATAGCATTTTTACATTTAATTACCCTATTTTATTTTATCTGTGGTAAATAAAATTAAAAAGATACTATTTACCAAAGAAAATATCATCTTATTGAACAAAATTTTATATATTGATGTCAATTGTGTCTCTTATATTTTTTAAATTCAATTCAAAGAATCAGTAAAATTAGGTTTTACGCTAATTTGCGAATCTGCCTATAAGGTGGGTAAAAGAAGCAAAAAAGTTCAATAACATTTTATATGTCAAATCTTATTATAAAACGCCTCTAATGAATTAAATTGTACTAATATATGTATTATGCATCTATTTTCACATTGAGATAAATTTTTATTTAAAAATAATTATTTAAATGAAAAAGTCAGTTTTTATCTACAACACAGTGTTTTCTATTATTCATCAAAAAAGAAATGTTTTCAGAAAAATACAAATAATTCACCCAAAGATAATTTTTATATTAAAAATTAGAAATTGATGTCTATTTTACAGATTCAAATCATAGGAGTTGCCTTAATTAATTTAAAATTAATTCTCATTGTAAAAACCAGAAACCGGGTTTTTGAGAAGTAAAAACTATCAAAAGATTGATATGTGTTTATGTCCAATTTGAATGTGAAATTACATTCTATGACCAATATTGGATTAAATGATAAAAATATAATCTAATTATACTTAAAACCATTCAAATGTGTAATTTAACATTATAAATTATTTTTATTGAAAAAGTTTTTTTCAATTAAAATTTAGTATCTTTCTTTTTTCATCAAAATATGAAAGTTATCAGAAAAACACCAAAAATTTATCCAAACTAAATTTTTATTTCCCACTTCTAAATAAAAAAGTGTATTTTGTCAAACTAAATATTTAAAAGTGTCCAATATTGTATTTAAAAAGGGTTATCCACTAAAAGGTCGTAAAATTGCATTTTTTGAAAAATATTTTCTTTATCTGAAAAATTTAATTTGTTCTTATATTATGTCTAAGAAGAACAAAATATGGATGTTTAAATTATATAGAGTATATAAAATTGAAAAGGAAGTTAAAAATATTCAAAACTACTTTATAAACAGCTAGTTTAGTATGACAGGGTGCGCTCAAACTCGGTGTTGCATGTAGCGCAAGCTATTGAATTAGATTAAAGAGATAACATACTATGAAATCCTAGGTGTTAAAGAGGGAATCAATAGAGTACAAGATGAAACGTTTTCACCCAAAAATAAACAAGAACCGAACAACAGAATGAAATTGACATGCCAATAAACATTTTGACAAAATTAAATTGAACAACATTTGTACAACAAATTGAAAATACCACATAACCAGAAAACTCAACCAACATAATTAGAAAAACAACTAACTCTATGTGACCCCAATGGTCACTATCCAACAAAACGATCACACATCGTCCAAGGTGATCAAACTCAAGCTAAAACCTGCACAATGGCTAAAAATAGAAGAAGACTATAGGCGTGAGTATTAAAACTCATTAGGTTAGCCCAATATTATATTCCCAACAAACTTCATTAAAATAAAAGAAACATGAATTTCATGTTTCAAATAAAATATATAAATGTATGTTTTCCAAATGGGGTCACATGCTATAAAAATTAAAAACTAAAAACATGAATGTTGTAATAATAAAAATGCTAGTAACAATATTCTAAGAGGTGATACTTTAAAATGAGAATAGTTTTCAAGATGGATGGTTTAAATAATGATCACTTTTAAATAAATCACAGATGTTTCTGAATTTACCAACTAAACACACAATATTACAATGGTGAGTAAAAAATATACAATGAGCACAAGTCACCGGAACACCCCTAAGCACTAGTTAATTGTGATCCCTAGGTACCTCGTATCTCAGTGCGGGTAACCATAATAAATATATGTTCTCGTGCACATGAGCCATTAGTAGGGAGAATACACATAAAATATTGGTCCCCCAAAATCATCATCATCATAATTATTTAGTGTTTTCATCATCAAACATGCTACGCGAAATAGGGGAAAACCCCACAGGATCACTAACATATTAGTACACATCTTCCAACTTAGATACACGAGATTCCATTTAGTGCTGAATAATTTTACACATATTATCAAATACACTTTTCATATTATAATTCCATTCCCAAACCATAAACACACAAATAGACAATAACAATGCTTCACATTTCTTTCACGGATCAATAAACCACTTAAAATTTTTGTAAATTAATTTGAAGGAGTGTAATGAGGCTTTGCACGTAAAAATCATTTAGAAACACTATTTTATGGATAAAAACACAAAAAATCATACCCTAACATATTTTTAGCCCTTAAACCATTTAATAAAATCATTTCAGGGACTATTAAACAATCCCAATTGATGAACCATAGTATATACATATAAAACACTCATTTTTCATTTTTAGGAAAGGACAAACAAATCTTTAAACATTTTACCAAACTAATATTTTTTAAAGACACAAGTAAGAAATTTAATAAGGAGGTGAGATCCCACCATTTTTAGATTCAAAACATTGGTAAAAACCTTGAAAATATCCAGATTTCATATCCATTACACAACCCTTTTTATAAAAGTCCCAAATGGGCCCTCCATTAGAAACACATCTCATAACACATTAAAAACCTATATAAATTATTTCTAAAAACCAAAACCTTCTTTCAATCAACATTATTATCCTAAAAAAATTCCTTTTCATACTACCAATATGATTATAACACCAAATAAATCATTTTAAACAACACTCATCAAATAAAATTCAACTGGGAAACATACCGAACACGTGTCACAAACTTTTTAACAGAACAATTAATTTTAAGCACTTGAAAAGGAATAAAATAGAAAAATAATGGAATAAAATTATTCAAGATACTTATAAATGTTCAAAATTCTACAAACCATGTGTGAATGCAAAGAAATCATTTGAAAAACCATGTGTTATGAACCATTTTAACAAAACTAAACCACTTTACACAAAATAAGGTTTTAACCGCTACTTTGCACACTGAACAAATTATCCAAAGAATAAATTATAATTTTTAGAGTATGAAGATGGTGAAAACAACCTGAAACATATGGGTCTCAAATAAAAAGGTCATGTTCAGTGGGTAACCAACTTCAAATCCATGGAGAAATAGAAATGAACACCTGAGAACTCTCGCTGGGGGTTCCAAAACCCTAGATCTACAAAGACCAAACCTAATAAAACAAAAAACCCCATAAAATACCTAGGTAAAACATAACCCTAGGTCGAGAATGACCTTGGTAGGAGATAAAACCATGAAAATTTTGAATAAAAAGGATTAGGGAAGAGATGGGAAGATGTTATGGAAGGATTTGAGGAAAAACCAGAAACCATTGGTTAAAAATCATCCAACAAGTGGCCCAAAATGTGGTAGAATGAATAGAGGAGCACTATGTTTTATAACCAATAGGTAGGGCTTCATCTTGGAGGTAAAATCACCTAAATCATATTTTTAGAGTGAATGTTATTAATCCTGTAAGTGGATGAATAGTTTTGACGCATGGTTTGGAAAACCATGTGCAAACCATGTAAGGGCTACGGGAATGAATCGGCATGTTTGCATGGTTAGGTTACATGGTTTGGAAAATCTGTGTTCAGACCATTCATCCTAAAAAAATTGATAAAACCCTAAAATTACACCCCAAACACTAGGGAACCCCACCCAATGATTCATGATTAATTTAAACACAAAAAGATGACATTGTGGTTGTCCAAAACTCTCCAACACAAGACTTTATCTAAACACAAACCAATGACAACCAAGAGTGAAATAATATACAATGGAAAATCTTCAAAACTCAACCCCTATCACAACTAGGACATGAGATAAATTCTAGGATTCCCAACTAACAAGACCATAAACCAAAACATGAAAAACTGGGTGGGAAAATTATCCCCACCATTAACGCTTTCTTCCCCCAGAAAGCCAAAAAACCTTCCACATGATTGATCAATGCCAAAGGATTACAAATAAAAACGATCCAACCTCCTTATATTAACCCTTCTGTTCATTACACAATTAAACCTGATTTATTATATAAAACATTCACATGATACAACATAGAAGATCGAGAGGTCTAGTGTCTTTGGGGCTTAGGAAGATTACATAACAACATAGAAAATAAAACATGCGACATCTTTATTGAAAACGTCCTTTACATGACCACTACATTCCCCTGTACTTAGAATTTCATAGGATAACCTTTGGACATGCATAAGGAAATGGTGAGATAAAAAGCCCAGTAAGGGAATAAACATAGAATAACACGAGGAAAACAATACATTTTATACAATCGGAATATATATATAGAAAAAGAGAAATATGAACACAAAGGCATGATGAAGCATGATAATCATAACATGGAGATGTGGAAAAAACGCATAACATGGAATTAGCATGGTCCAAGGCTCATTGCACATGGAGCATGAGTAAACCCGCATTCTAAATGAAGCACGAGTAAACCGTATTTTCACCTGAATTATCATGATTCAACACTCATTTCATAATAAGTAACATGATATTGTACTTTACCCAATGCATTGGAGCACTATTAGGGTGAAACCTTCTTAAACATCCCATTCCATGCATTAGTGTGCCACATGAATCATATAACATGGAATCAATCAACACCATAAGTTACTCCATGATTAAGGAATGTGGAATAAATATAAAAAAGAAATATTCAATATGTATATCTGCACAAAATTTAATACTCTTGATAGAGACATGGGTATGTAATTCACTACACTATGATCTTGCCCTGGAAAAAACGTGGTGCAATTTCGGCAGCATTACGACATGACATAAGAACACATAAAAATGGTTGATGAGAGGTAAAGTGGTTTCTCATCATATTTAAATTGAAATGGACAATAAGGGGGTCATATAGTAAAATGTCCGAACAAATGTAATGGAATTTGGATTCACAATACAAAAGAATTTCTTGAATGTAAATGAGGAGAGAGAAATTCCTTATAGAATTTCAGCACGGTAATAGGTGTACATAGAAGGAATTAATGAGAGAGAAAGGGGTCTCCCATCTTTCAAACATAAATAGGGAAGTATGGGGGATGCATGAAACCATACACCAACATTTATAATAGAAATTAAAAGGGCATAACAACTTAATGAAAATTGGTAAAAACTGAGAAAGGAAGAAAACACTTACTTGGATGTTTGATCTCAAAGGCTTTGGGAGAGGCTTGATAAAGGATCCTTGGGAGCATGGGGTGACTTGGGAGGATTTTAGAGAGAGGAGGGAAGTGTTTTTGAGAACTCCAAAGTATTAGAGTGAAGAGGAAGTCGGAGCTCGGGTGGGTTTATATAGGAAAGGATATAGAATTCTTTATTATTTATGTTTGAGATACCTCACGTTAAACTAATCAAAAACACAAAACAGCTGATGTTTTTGGCCAATGGTTTTTTCCAAATGGGAGTGGAAAAAAATATTTTATAAGGTCAATGGTAAAACTTATTAAAATAATAGGGTGGCTTATGTAGAGGTGAGTCTCACTCTCATGGAAAACAATTTAAGAAGATAAAATGTTTTATATGTTTGGAATGGACCATTGAAGCTTTGTAAAATAAATCAAACAAATCTAAAATCACATTATTTTAATGGTAAAACATATATTGGCCGAACAAAATGTTTATAGTATTTTAATACATCACTATTGGGTCATTATGATGTCATAAAACACATTATATATTTAAATGATATTTAATTTTTAACAAAAAATACAATTGTTTCAGAAAATTATGAAAATTTCACCAATGGATCATTTCAACGTCCTGATTCTAGAAATAATATTCATTTTATCTAAATAATTTTCTAATTATGTTAATATTCAATTTTAAAATAAAAACCAATATTTATCTAAAATTCATGGGTTTTGACACAAATGGATTTCAAACCTTAATAAAAATTACAATTGAATTCATAAAATTATACGATCATTTTTATTTAATAAAAATTAATTTAATAATAATTATATTTTATGAAAATATTATTTAATTAAAAATCCATTAATTCATCAAAATAGAATTTTTGTGGAATATTAAATAAAAATACTATTTGCGCTTTAAAAAATAATTTACTAAGTAACAATAATAAAATGAAAGTATAATTTTTATTACATAAAAAAATAATGTCTATACTCATATTACTATGGTCTTGTTATGTAACCACTTGAAACACCCACATAAGACTTTAGGGTAAGGTGTGCGATGGTGACAGACTCTTGGGGTAGCTCAGATAATATTCCTCGAGTGAAAATCTCTACCAACTTCCACTTCTCTCGTAGGTAGGTCTGCTCAAGAATAACGTATTCAAGATCCTTTTAGGCTTGGTCAAGAGAAAATCCAAATGAAACCAACTCCTTTCCGAGCTTCGACAAATGGGATTTTTTATAGGGCAAGTCTACTAGATGAGGCCATCGCTTCCGTTTTCTAAGTAAATTGGATTTCTTAAAGTCCAATATTTATACTAATCATGCGATCTCTATTCAACATCTATATTAGAAATGACCACAATTACAAACGGCATTTCAAAATCAAAAAACATAAAACCAAAGAAGTTCATACATTCTATATAACCATGTAATATGAAATTTAAAAAGGCCAAGAGGAATTTTCATTAATGAAAGTTTGGGTCATTACAATCTTCCACCCTTAATAAATTTCACCCTAGAAATTTCCTATTCCCACACTAAAATAGATAAGGGTAACTCAGCATCATCACTTCCTCAGATTCCCATGTCGCTAATTCAAACATGTGGTTTTTCCACAACAGCTTGACGAGGGGAATTGTCTTATTTTTTTGGACTTTTTCCCTACGATCTAAGATCTTCACTAGCTTCTCCTCATAAGAAAGATCATCATCTAGTTGTACTACCTATGAATAGAGAACATTTGAAGGGTCTGCTATGTACTTTATTAAGAGAGATACATGATAGACATCATGTACATTAGCCATGGTAGGTGGAAGTACTAGTCGATATGCCACAGCCCCGAAACAATCATGAATTTCGAAGGGGCTGATGAACCTAGGACTAAACTTCCCTTTCTTTCCAAACCTCATGAACCTCTTCCACAGAGATATGCGTAGAAACACCATGTCTCCAACTTTGAACTCACGGTCTCGTCAACAGTTATCTTCATAACTCCTCTGTCGACTCTGGGGTACCTTGATATGCTGCTAAATGGTTTTCACCTTCTCCTCCATTTCTTCAACCATTTATGGCCCTAGTAGATTCCGATCACTGACATAATCCCAACATTCCAGTGTTCTGCACCTCTTCCCTTACAGGACTTTATATGGTTCCATTCAGATGCTCGAGTGGAAACTGTTATTATAAGAGAACTCAATCAGAGGAATATTTTTGGTTCCACCCTCTATTGAAGTCCATTGAGCACACTCTCAACATGTCCTCAAGTTGTTTGGATATTCTTCTCGGATTAGACATCAGTTTGAGGATGATAAGATGTATTGAAGATTAGCTCAGTATCCATAGAAAGTTGAAGAATCTTCGAAAACATAGAGGTAAATCATGGATCTCAATCGGATACAATTGATAGTGGTACTACATGAAACCTTACCACTTCCCAGATATATATATGGGCCAATTGATCAATGTGAAATCCTCTTTAAATACACTGAAGTGTGTATACTTTTTAAGATGATCCACTAAATAAAATATTTCATTTTTTCCTTTGGATTTCATCGGAAGTCTAGTGACAATGTCCATGGTGATGTTCCCCCATTTCCATGCTAGTATGGGAAATGGTTGCATCATCCCCTTAGACTCACACCTCTCTGCCTTAACTTGCTGACACACCAGGAACTTTTATGTATACTCAGCAATATCCTTCCACATATTATCCCACTAATAATGCTCTTGTGGATCTCGATACATCTTTGTGTTTCCAGGGTGAATAGAGAAATTTGAACCACGTGCATCATCCAAAAGTTCCTCCTTATACTCCAGACATGTTGGAACACATAATACTTTCCCAAATCTCAAAATTCCTTCTGTAGTAACATTGAACTCTGATGATTTCCCTTTTCTAATAGCTTCCACTTTATTCTGAATTCCCAAATCATCCTTTTGAGCATCGTTTAAACTTTCTAAAAGCGACTATTGAGCAATCATTTGGGAATGGATTGATGATTATCCCTTCTTTATGATTCCCATGTCCATATTCATAAAATCTAAGAAGATTGGGTTCTTATCAATTCTAATAAATAATAGAATCGCTGGGTCCTTTCAAATTAGAGCATCTTCCACCTTCTTCTCTTTCCGATGGTGGTAATGGATTGAGCAGTCATAGTCATTGATCAGCTCTAACCATCTTTGTTGGTGCATGTTCAACTCATTCTGTGTCAATATATACTTGAGGCTTTTGTGGTCTATATATATTTCACACTACTCCCAAAAGAGATAATGCTGCCAAATTTTTAAATCTAAGATCCCCGAAGACAACTCTAAAACATTTGTTGGATAATTCTGCTCATGAAAATTCAATTACCTTGAATCATAAGAAACGACTTTGTCATTTTTCATCAACACACATCCTAGGCCCTTCTTCGAAGAATTATTGAATACTTTAAAAATTTATCCACTTATGGGTAAAGTGATCACGATTATAGTAATAAGCCTCCTTTTCAACTAAATAAATCTTTCTTCACATTCATCACTCAAAGAAAACTTCACTCTATTCCGATTTATCTTTGTAAGAGGGTTGGACAATCGTGAGAAATGTCTCACAAACCATTGAAATTTTTTAACTAACCCCAAGAAGCTACGGATATATGTTACTGATGTTGGCCTCATTCATCCCTCTATTTTAGCTGTCTTTGAGGGATCCATAGATATCCCATTTCTTGTGATGATATGGCCCAAGAATGAGACCTCCTTCAACCAGAACTCACATTTGTTGTAATTTTTATAGAGCTTCTCCTTTTGCTAGGTCTCTTGTATAGTTATCATATGCTCCTCATGATCCTCCTTGGATTTGGTGTATATTAGAATATCATCTATAAATACTACCACAAATTTGTTGAGGTAATTTATAAAGACTCTATTTATCAAGTATATGAATATTTCTGGAGCATTAGGGAGTCCTAAAGGCATTACTATGAAATCATAGTGCCCATATCTTCTACAAAAATCAGTCATGGGGATATCTTCCTTCATCACCCTTACATGATTATATCCTGACCGAAAATCGACCTTGGAGAAGTATTGTGCTCCAGACAGCTGATATCACGAACCATCCTAGGTCGACACCAAATCGGGCACCCGAACCGATCTGTGGTATGGCCCGAAGGGCGTTCCTGATCCACACGGGCTGGAAACACATCCTGGGCATCATTAGAGAACACAAGGGAACGATTTTTTCCAATATGTAAATAATAATAATGCAATAGAAAGAAACAGGCAGCCCAATACACATATATGTAAAATTGAGCTAAACATAATTTATACAAGACATGAAGCAATACAACAACTATACAAAGGACTAAACAAACCATCTAAAAAAATTAGCTCCATGTGACCCCATGGGACACTCCCCAATACAATGAACAACTGTCACTCAAGGTGATCGAACTCTAGCTGAAACCCGCACAAGGTCTAAAAATAGAAAAGAACTATAGGCGTGAGTATTAAAACACAGTAGGATAGCCTGATAATAAATTCTCAATGCACATACATTAAAATAAAACAATCATAAATTTAAAATTTGATATACGATATATAAAATTAAGGTTTTCTACAATAATACTAAAAAAGAATTTAAACTCCATTTCCCTTATTCATTTCCAAAACTAGATTCATTCAACTTGTGTACTAATGGAATTTTCAAGGAAAAAGTGATGTTTATATTTTCATATTTGTACAAAGAGGATAAAACATATTTATTTGATAATAATTTTCATAAACCTTATCAAAACTAGCCAACCAAATTCCTAGAAGAACAATACACAAGAAGGCACAACAATAATAACACAACAATGGAAATATAAATATACATACAAGCATTATATTCATCACTACAAGCAACTAAAATCCAATAGACATGGGTGAACCTAGGAGATCAAGAATAATCCATAAGACACCAATACATGAGACTTCATCCCCGTTGACTTTTCACACATGATGAAATCAAAACGCTCAATATGCTCGACCATCCTTTCTCAAGCAGGCCGAGGGAAAATCCCATAGTAATAAACCAAATATATCCACCTACTATGGGCCACTAGTCAGTACCATAACCTACCAGTGCAGTAATCATTCTTAGAAAATTCTCTCAATATGCTAGATTCACATGTGTCATGTATTTAGAAAAGGGGGTGAGCCAAAAAAATCTATCCGAGCATCCAATCACATACATATATTTATAGATATAAAATTATCCACAATATGCCTCACCCCGAGTGTCCCAAAGGATTACCCTCATGCCTTAAAATAATTAGATAACAAAGGGATCCAACCCATAAACCCTTATAATTAAACCTGTGTATTCCACAACAAGGGAATACCAACCATTCAGTGTTAACAAGGAATGAGAAATATCCAATGGAGGTTTTCATAACCAACACTTTTCATCATTATCACAAAGTGGTAAAACGGGCCCTTAAACATTTCCCAAAAAAAACTAACCTTTAACAAAAATGCATCCCATTTTTCAAAAGAGGAATAAATCACACCATTAAAATATTAAAATATTTATAAAACTCCTTTAAATCACCTCCATCCTACTTTCAAACAAAAACTAATTTTTTCTATGAAAGTTCCAACCGGGCCATAATTTATCATCAAACAACCAAATGATTTTCAAAAGCCGAATACACATTTCACATGACTTAAAACCATTTAAAACTCCTTCAAGAAACCCAAAAACATTATTTCACCTGACAGATAATTATTATAATTTCCAATTCATTCATTTTAAACCACTAATTACTCACAAAAGCCAACCGGGCATTTCATCAAACACGTGGTGTGCAGTATCGAACAAGAAAACCCTATTTATCATATATCAAGGTATAAAACACCATTTTGCACACACAAACATGAAACCAATTATCATACATCAATATTTATTAATCAAAATTTGTGTAAAAATCATGAAATTAATGAATCTTTAATTAAAAAGGAATGTGTGAAGGGAATCCTACCTCAAATCCATGGAGGAATGGAAACGCACACTCGAAAACAGCCGTCGTGGGTTCCGAAACACTAGATCTACAAAAATCATACCTAAAAGGACAAAACCCCCATAAAACCTGGGGAAAACATAAACCTAGTTCAATTATGACTTGAGGAGAATAGGTAACCAAGATAAATTGGAAGAAGAAGGAAGAGGGAAGAGAGGATAAGAAGAGATTGAAGGATTTGAGGAAGATCCACTAACCTTTGGTGAGAAATCAGCCAAAACATGGCCGAAAATGATGTAAAACAAAGTGGAGGAATTCTAGGGTCGATAACCAATAGGTAGGGATTCAAATAAGAATTGAAATCACCCAAATCGGATTTTTAGAGTGAAACTTATTAATCTTATAGGTGGCTGTATGGTTTTACTACAAGGTTTCACAACCCGTGCGCAAACCGCACGGGGGCTACTAGAATGAAACTACCACATCTCAAGGTTAGGTTTCACGGTTTGGGAAACCCATGCTCAAAATGTGAGTCCTGAAAAAATGGCCAAAAACCCTAAAATGAAATCCCAAAAACTAGGGAAAACCCACCCAACGATTCTTGAATGAATTAGACACAAAAAGGTGACCCTGTAGGTGTCCAAAACTCTAGAACATGCCACTTTCTCTAAACACAAACCAAGGAAAACCAAGATTAAAATATTATACAAGGGAAACACTTTAAAACTCAACCCGAATCACACCCAGTATTGGAGAAAAAGACTAGGATTCCCAACGAACTAGAAAATAAACCAAAATTAGAATAACTGGGTGTGACAATTCTCCCCACCATTAACGCTTTCCGACCCCAGAAATCCATAACACTTTACAGCTGATGGATAAATGCATAAGGTTTCCACATCAACAGGATCCAACATCCTCAACTAAGAGAAATTCACTCACCAAAAATGGAACTTAAGCATCCTACCTGAAACAAAACAACAACTCAAAACCACTGCCTGAGGATTAATGAAAGGATCAAGCCACCACATCCATAACCAATACGACCATAAGACCATTGGACCGTCACCCAATAAACCAAACACTCACCAAAATAGAAAAGGAAACTATGAAATCAAAAACATCAAAATAAAGGTACTTCTTCTGAAAAAAACCCCAAAACCAAACCCGAAATAGATCACCAGTAGATGGGAGGCTCGAATGGACTCTCCACCATTATAAAATGACTAGAACTCGACAAATTCTTAAGGGGAAACTACACGATACCCACGGTCGGTATCCACACCATTAAGAACTAAAGATAAAACGATAATTTGAAATGATCTAAAATACGTCCTCTCCCACACAGGCCCACCAAAACATCCCCACAACAACCTATCAACCCAAGCAAAGTGGAACACAACATAGACATTAAACCTGCCCACTCCTGAATAAAGGGACCAAGAACTGGGCCAACACTTTTCACATGGACCAAAAACCCCTACCAATTAGTGTGGGGATGGAAGGGGCCTAATGTTTGACACTGAAACCAAAACCGACAACTACCCAACACTCGACTCCTATGAATGGATAAAACTGATACAACACCCGAATCACGTGGGTTGTCCACACCAGAACACTGATCAAAAACCCTCATTTTAGAAAGCGAAATCTCAAACATTACATGAGGGGTAAGTCTAAGATGCCCTTAGAAGCCATATGAAATTTATAATGTTGAGTATTTTCAATAGGATTACTGAAACTACCTCACCACAATAGTGGAGGTACAAATTTAACCCCACGTCCCACACCACTCATATTTCTAACTACACGCCAGCATCACTCTGAGACCTATGGCTGGAGCTCTGATAGATAATGATTCTAATTCCTCGCACTTTGGAGCTACTATACCTAACTAGAACTCTTTCCATTTGTCCCACATAGTGCCACATAACACACCCAGGTAGAAACAACATATCAAGAGGGACCATGAATCCCTTTTCTTCAAAAACACACTTTTACCCAAACAAGGACTTAGACAGACACAACACTATTTTCACTCACTCCGAACGAGGAGAAGAGTAAATAAGTCACACAAAAACACCCACTATACATCATCGAGCACAACTGATACAATTTAGAGAATCATCATAATATGAGAGCCCATTAAATCAAACCCAAACAGCTCTATATTCCCATAACAAGTTGAGGTATCATCCATAGAGGTGGATTTAACATTTGAAATGAATCCATAGTTTGATCAACTAGAAGTCATACCAATGGAAAACATTCCATAGCCACATCCCAACATCCAAAACATCTTCAAAAGCCCACTAAATAATGCTCTAAAACTAAGCCACCAACAAGATTCCATCCCATGACACAATCGTGGTATCACTTCTGAATCACAAGGAAGAATAACAAATAAAAGACACTTCCATGAAATTAAAATCCAAGACACACAACAAAAAATCTACATAACATCATAATTTCTAAGTTAAAACATTTTTGAAAAACATTAAAATCAATCTTGGTAGATTTCCATAGTCAGCAATGGTGTTTCATCGAGTCTCACTCGCATTCACATTTCTGTGCCACCTTAGGCACCTAGCCACCATGCCATACTCGGCATCTATCAACATATCTATATAAAACCATGCATGTGAGAACCCATGAAAACACTTAAGGCTAAAACAAAACTACATCAATCCAAAAATCATGTACCTTCCAAATGTACACTAACCCCCAAGTCAAAAACCATTTTCAAATTTCCCAAAACAAACCACTTTACCATTTGTCAAAATGAAATTCCATAGGTCTCCATCAAAATCCCATCCCTATATTCAAAACATTTTTTTCAGCATCTCAACAAACCACACATTTTCAAGAACTTTTTGATTAAGAACTCATTGCATTTATTAAAAAATCTTCCAAGACAATAATTATTTTCAATAAAACCCTTTCACATTTTAAAAAATTCTGCCAAGCCTATTTTCATTAACCAACAGCCACAAAGGCCAAAAAACTTTTAAAAAAACATAATCCACTCAAAATAAAATCTTGAAACCATTTCTTCATATTTGAAAACATTTAAATGGCCCAAAACATTCCATTTAAAACAATATTTCAGAACCAATTTAAAATAATCCATGCTTTCAAAATATTTTATTCCAACACCCCATATGTTTAGATAAAAAAATCAATTACATTTTATCCCCATGATTTGTTTAAAAAAACCCAAATTTTCAAAGTCTTTATTATATCATATTTTAAAAACCCATTTTTCACTTTTCAATAACCAACCATTCCTTTAAAACCCATTTTTACAATTCACACACAACGATCATCAAAACAAAATTCAGAATTCAAGAATGGTCCAAGAGACCCACAAAAGGGACTAGTGTCGGTGGGTGACTTGATCATATGGTTAACAACCACACGTCAACCACACCACCAACAGAGAGAGCCTTATTAGGACCATGATCCAGATCCACATAGATTTTTAGGCTTTGTGATCTCACAGAGACCATTAGTCCAACTCCCCTTGTCATATCCCAACACTAAATAATCAACATAACCAAAGACACTACTAAAACCAGACTTCCCAGGGGTACCTAAGGGTCTGAATGAGAAAGAGTTCACGACGCTCTTTCTGAACATACCCCTCAAGTACCGACAATCCAACTCCGTTTACCTTTACATCCCAAAAAAAGGTTTCTCTAAAATGAATGGTCTGTTAAGAGCCAACCTCATCTGGTACCATTTTTTCACGAACTAGACCGGGTCGACAACAAACCGGGCACCCGAACCGATATGTGGCATGGGCCGAAGGGCGTTCCCGATCCCCATAGGCTGGAAAAACATGTCGTCCATCATTAGAGAACACAAGTGAATGATTTCTCCCAATATATAAACAATAATAAAGCAGCATAAAGAAACAGATATCCCAATACAAATATATGTAAAATTGAGCTCAACATAATTTATATAAGACATGATATAGTACAACAACTATAAAAAGGACTAAATGAACCATCTAACAAAACTAGCTCCATGTGACCCCATGGGTCACTCTATAATACAATGTAAAAATGTCTCTCATTGTGATCGAACTCTAGCTGAAACCTGGACAAGGTCTAAAAATAGAAAAGAACGCTAGGCGTCAGTATTAAAACTCAGTTGGCTAGCCCGATAATAAATTCCCAATGAACATCATTTAAAATAAAATAATCATCAATTTCAAGTTTGAGATAAAATATATAAAATTAAGGTTTTCTACAAGAATTCTCAAAAAGAAGGTACAATCCATTGCCCTTTTTAATTTCCAAAAATAGATTCATTCAACTAGTGTGCCAATGGAATTTCCAAGGGAAAAGCGATGTTTACATTTTCAGATTTTTAGAAAGAGGATAAAACATATTTATTTGATAACCATTTTTATAAAACTTATAAAAACTATCCAACCACATTCCAAGAAAAACAATACAAAAGAAGGTACAACAATAATAACACAACAAGGGTAATGTAAATATACATACAACCATTACATTCATCTCTAGATGCAAATGAAATCCAATAGACATGGGTGAACCTAGGAGATCAAGAATAATCCACAAGACACCAATACATGAGACTTCATCCCCATTAACATGTCACACATGATGAAAACAAAATGCTCAATACACTAGACCATCCTTTCTCAGGAAGGCTGAGGGAAATTCCCATAGTAATAAACGCAACATATCAACCAGCTATGGGCCACTGGTCAGTACCATAAACTACCAGTGAAGTAATCATTATTAGAAAATTCTCTCATTATACCAGATTCCCTTGTCTCAAGTATTTTGAAATTGGGTTGAGCCAGCTGATGCTAGCTGAGTATCCAATCACATACCTACATATATAGATATAAAATTATCCACAATAGGCCTCACCCCGAGTCTCCCCAAGGATTACTCTCATGCCTTAAAATAAATTGATCACAAAGGGATCCAACCTTGAAAACATTATAATTAAACTCGGGGATTCTTAAAAAAGGGAATAACAACCATTCATTGTCAACAAGTCATGAGAAACATCCAATGAAGGTTTTTATAAAAAACACTTTTCATCATTTTCACCAAGTGGACAAATAGGCCCTTAAAAATGTCCCACAAAAACTAACCTTTAACAAAAATGCATCCCATTTTTCAAAAGATGAATCAATCACACCATGAAAATATAAAAATAGTTATAAAACTCCTTTAAATCACCCCCATCCTACTTTCAAAGAAAAAACAATTTTTCCTATGAAAGTGCCAACCGGGCCACAATTCATCGTCACACAACTAAATGATTTTCAAAAGCCGACTACACTTTTCACAAGACTTAAAACCTTTTAAAACTCTTCCAAGAAAACCAAAATCATTTTTTCACATGCCACATAATTTTTAAACTGTCCAAACCATTCATTTCATACCACTAATTACTCACAAAAGCCAAACAGGCATTTCATCAAACACGTGGTGTGCAGTATTTAACAAGAAAATCCTATTTATCATATATCAAGGTATAAAACACCACTTTTCACACCAAACAATGAAACCAAGGATCATACATCAATATTTATTAATCAAAATTTGTTTGAAAAGCATGAAATTATTGAATCATTAATTAAAAAGGAATGTTGAATGGGGGAACCTACCTCAAATCCATGGCGGAATGGAAACAAACACTCCAAAACAGCCACCACAGGTTCTGAAACAATATATTTATGAAGACCATACCTAAAAGGACAAAACCCCCATAAAAATGGGGAAAGCATAACCCTAGGTCAAGAATGATACGAGGAGAACATGTGACCAAGAAAAATTTGAAGAAGAAAGAAGACGGATGAGATGAGAAGAAGAAATTGATGGATTTGAGGAAGAACCACTAACCTTTGGTGAGAAATCAGCCTAAACATGGCCCAAAACGAGGTAGAACGAAGGGGAGTCATTCTAGGGTTGATACCCAATAGTCCGGGCTTTAAATGAGAGGTAAAATCGCCTAAATCGGATTTTTATAGTGACAATTATTAAGCCTATGTATGGCTAAAAGGATTGACAAACCGTGCGCAAACCGTGTGAGGGCTACTAGAATAAAACTACAACTTCTCATGGTTAGGTTGCACGGTTTGGGAAACCCGTGATCAAACCGTGTGGCCAGAAAAATTGGCCAAAAATCCTCAAATAACTTCCTAAACACTAGGGAAAACCCACCCAAGGATCCTTGAATGAATTAGACACAAAAATGTGACACAGTGGTTGTCCAAAACTCTACAACATGCTACTTTCTATGAACAAATACCAAGGACAACCAAGTTTGAAATATTATACAATAGAAACACCATAAAACTCAACCCTTGTCACACCAAGTACCAAAGAACAAGACCAGGATTCCCAATGAGCCGGACCATAAACCAAAACTTAAAAAAATGGGCATGACTGGTGATCAAACAAGTCATCAATTCGTTGGAGAGAATATGTTTCCTTTTTTGTGATTTTGTTAATAACACGATAATCGATGAAAAGGAACATTGACCAATCCTTATTCTCGATGAAGAGGATTGGTGCACCCCATGGTGAAGTACTTGGGCATATAAACACCTTATCCAGATTATCCTGTAGTTATTTCTTCATCTCCTCAAGTTCCACAACAGTCATTCTATATAGAGTCTTAGATATTGGAAATTCCCCAGGTATAATATCAACTGAGAATTCGACAACTCTTCTTGGAGGAAGACTGAACAATTCCTCGGGAAACACTTCAGCGAATTTCATCACAATAGGAAAGTCTTTATTGATGGTTGCTTCCTTGGACACAATCATCTGAGCCAGATAAGTGTTCTCATAGGGCAGATATATTCATGCTTGAGATGATGGAGCTAAAATAGAATCATCCTCCTCCTTTCTCTTGTACAGAATCCGGGGTCGATTCTCAACATGGATAGTGATTTCCCTCTCACGGAAATTTATATTGGATCTATATAGGGAATGTCAATCCATGCTAAGAATTGCATCAAGTTCCACCAGAGGGAGTATGATGTGGTTTTCCATAATGTTTAATCCACAGATTATGACAAGGGAGGAGTTATATTCATGGGATGCAATGATTTACCCATTTTTCATACTCACCGAAATCTTTACATCCATGATTTATGGTGGTGTTGGGAATGTTCTACTAAACTTTCAGGATATAAAAGAATGCATATAACATAAATCAAAAACTATGTTCACTATTCATGAATTAATAACTTGCATACCTATCACCACTTAATTTTTGGGGTTCACTTCGGTGTTATGGTTGGAAAAAGCTCCCTTTTTCTACCTTGGTGGTTGTTTGTTGCCTCCGAAAACCCTTGTCTTAGGACACTGATATGCAAGGTGCCCTGGTTCTTTGCAGTTTTAGTAATGAACAATGTGTTGTGGTTTGAACAAATCATTCCTCCCCTATATTTCATCAGAGGGTTTTTATTTCTGATAGTTAATGTCTAGGTGAGGTTCTCTTCTAGACCTAAATCATTCCCTCGTCCCCTCCATGAAATCTCAGGGGTGCTTATTTATGCACCATTGGCAAGTGGGGTGTTAGATTTTCATAGAAGTATTGGATTTATCTATCAGACCACCATAATTGAATTCCACCTTACGCTTCTTATCCCCATGATACCATTGATATTTGCTGATCTCCATTATGACCTTGAGGGAACATTGGACAATTTCCCATTATCTATCAAAGTCACAGATCGACAGGGTTTTTTGCAAGCCAGGATTCAACTCACCAAATAAGTGGTCAACCTTGAATTTAGGGCTAACAAAAAGATGAAATCTTATATTGAAATCCTTGTGATGTTTTTCTCATATGCTATGACAGATTCTTCTTCATTTTGCTTGACATAAAGGAAGACCCCTTCCATCTTAAGTCGGAGGGTGCACGAAAAATATTTATCGAAAACAATCATTTGGAAATCCTTCCATTCCAACGACTTGATCTCCTCCTTTGGCTTTGTATTTTTGATCAATGTCCACCATTGATCAGAATCACCCTCCACATGATAAGAAGTTAGGGGAACCTTCTCTTGTTCTGAATATTTATGGATGGGGATGTTCCTTTCAATGGAGTTGATCCATTGTTCGGTGACTGAGTGATTAGATGATCCATTAGAAGTAGGAGGCCTTTGTCTCATGATGCTCTCCATAGCGACTTGTTATTTCTTAGGGGGGTTTGACATTCCTCTTGACCCATGTTTCTATTCAAATATTGAGGTAACTAAGAGATTATCATGACAATTTTCATGATTCCTGCTCCCATCAGATTGGGGATCTCATTAGAAAAATCATCGCCTTGATCTTCACATCAGTTGTTAGCCCGTGTCCTCCTATTACCGACCATTGGATAGACTAAAAGGAATGTTAGGGGTAATACATAAAGGGTAATCCAAAGATAAGAAACAAATAACTTTTAAATATATTTTATTTACTTAACATATGAATCTATAGTCTTCAATCTATGTTATCCATGATCTAATTTATAACATATATTCTTAGGGGAAATTTTTTAATTCCCTTAATAATTGTTCATACTAATCTTGTGAATTTACCAAAGCATATCCCCTAGGAGTGTCGTAACCAAGAGTTCAGCAAGGCCGGTTGTCGTTCAGAAGTTCCCATTCGAGTCTAGCTCAAATCTGTGTTTTCATGTTTTACCCCTAGTATATATCTGTTCCAGAGTTGCCTCTACATGCTCGTATCCAGACAGGGATGTATTTTCCTGATAAACCACTTACTCAATACTCACCAAAACATAGGGATGTTTTTATTATACCTACTCATATCTCAAAGGATTCACTATGGTTTTCTAATCCTAATCCCAAAAATAACTAAACCTATCCTTTGATACCAACTATAACAACCCTTATTTTCTTTACACACTTAAACGTGATTTATAACATAAATCATTCACATGATTCAAAATAAAATATCCAGAGGTCTAGTGTCATTGGTAATTAGGAACATTAAATAATAACTAAGAAAATAAAACTCACAACATATTTATTGAAAACTTCCTTTACATGACCACTATGTTCCCTCATACTTAGCATTGTATAGGATAACCTTAGGACATGCATAAGAAAACGGTGAGCTAACAATCCCAGAAAGGGAATAAATATGGAATAACATAAGGGAAACAATACATGTTAGATAATAGGCTTACCAATAGAGAACAATAGAAACATGAACATAAAGTCATGACAAAACATGATAATCATAACATGTATATGTGGGAACAACACTTAACATGGAATTACCAGAAGCCAAGGCTCATTGCACATGGAGCATGAGTAAACCCTAATTGGACATGAAGCATGAGTAAACCCTCATTTGACTTAAATTAGCATCAGTCAACACTAATTTCAAATTACGTATCATGATACTATACTTTACCAAATGCATTGGAGTGATTTTAGGTTGCACCCATATTAAAAATTTCATTTCATGCATAAGTGAGCCACATGAATCATAAAACGTGGAATCAATCAACACCATAATTTATTCCAGGATTATGAAATTTGGAATAAATACATGAAAGTAACATTCAATATGTATATGTGCATAAAGGTGAATACCCTTGATAGATACATGGGTATGGTATTCACTACACTATGATCTTGGCATGGAAAAAACGTGGTGCAATTTCGGTAGCATAACTATGTGCCATAAAAACTCATAAAAATGGTTGATTAGAGAGAAAGGGGTGTCTCATCCTATTTACATGAAATGGACAGTAATTCGACATATAGATACATGTCCCAGAAAATTTAATGGAATTTGGATTTGCAATAAAAAATAATTTTTTGAATGTAAATGAGGAGAGAGAAATTACTTACGGAATTGTGGCATGGTAACGAGTGTACATAGAAGGAATTAATGAGAGATAAAGGGGTCTACCATTATTAAAATATTAATAGGGTAGTATGGGGGAGATGAGAAACCATACCCCACCATTTATAATTTAAATTAAAGGGGAATTACAACTTAACGAAAATTGGACAAAATTGAGAATGAAGGAAACCCTTACATGGAGGTGTGATCGCAAAGTCTTGGGAGAGGCTCGAGAGAGGATTCATGGGAGATTGGGGTGCCTTGGGAGGATTATAGAGAGATGAGGGCAGAGGTTGGAAGAACTAAAAAGGATTTGAGTGAGGAGGAAGTGGGATCTTGTGTGGGATTATATAAGAAAGGAGAGGGAATTCTTTATTATTTAGGTTTCAGACACCTTACATTAAACTAATCCAAACCACAAACCAGACCCCGGTTTTTGCCCATGGTCATTGCCAAAGGGGAGTGGAAAAAAATATTTTATATGTCCATTGGCCTAACGAATTTTAATAATAAGTTTGATTATGTGGAGGTGAGTCACACTCTCTATAAAAACAATTTAAAAAGACAAATTGTTTTATAAGTCTTGAAGGGTCCACTAAAGCGTTGTAAAATAAATCAAATAAATATAAAATCACATTATATTAATGGTAAAACATATATTGTCCGAAAATAATATTTATCGTATTTTATTACATCACTATTGGGTCATTATGATGTCATAAAACACATTATATTTTTTAATGATATTTAATATTTACCCTACAATTCGACTGTCTCAGAAAATTATGAAAATTCCACCATTGGATAATTTCGATGCCCTGATACCCGAAAAAAATTCATTTTATATAAATAATTTTATAAAAATGTTAATTTTCACTTTTAAAATAAAAAAACTTATTTATAAAAAATTCATGGGTTTTGACAAAAATGGTTTTCAAACCTTAAAAAAAGTTACAATTGCATTCATAATGTTATACGATCATTTATATTAAATAAAAATTAATTTAATAATAATATTTTATTAAAATATTATTTAATTAAAAAATCCCTTAATTCATCAAAATAGATATTTTAGTTTAATATTAACATAAAATACTATTTGCGCTTTAAAAAACAATTTCCAAAGTAACAATAATTAAATGAAAGTATATTATTTATTATATAAATAAATAATGTACATAAACATAGTACTAGGTTATTGTCATATAACCCCTTAAAACATCGGCATAAGACCTTAGGGTAAGGTGCGTGATGGTGACAGACTCTAGGGGTGGCTCGGATAACATTTCTCAAGTGGTAATCTCTATCAACATTCACTTCTCTCGTAGGCGGTTCGGTTCGAGCTTAATGTATTCATGTTCGGATTGGACTTGGTCAAGAGAGAATCCCAATGATGCCACCTCCTTTCTGAGCTCCGTCAAATGGGCTTCATATGGAAAAGTCTACTGGATGTGGCCATCTCTTCCTTTGTCTGAGTAAAATGTATTTGTTAAAGCCGTATTTTTAAACTAATCATGTGATCACTGTTCAATGTCTATATTAGCAACGATCACAATTATTAATTGTATTTTAAAATACAGATACATAAAACCAGGGGAGTTCATGCAGTTTCAAAACCATATAATAAGACATTTTAAAAACCCAAGAGGAATTTTCATTAATGAAATTTTGGGTCGTTACACTCCCCATCTAAGGAAATTTAACTCACTAAAAATGGAGCATAAGAATCTTGACCGATACAAAACAACAACTCATAACTACTTCTTGAGAACAATGGGAAAGTTTGAACCACCACATCTTCAAAGAAACTCAACACTTCCCCAAATCATAGAGGAGAAAAAGGAACCAAACACCTATAAATAAATATAAAACAACAAGATTAAATCAAATACAAAATAAAAATAGATCACTACTAGAGGGGAGGCCTGAACAAAATCGGCACCATTAAAATTCAGCTAGCCTCTAACAACACCTCAAGAAAGAGCATAATGATAACCATAGTGGGTCTCCCCACCATTAAGAATCAAATAACAACGACCAAGTGAGCTTTCATCATGAACTAAGGTTGGGAATTTCCCTCAAAGTATTACCAAAACTCATCTACAATGTCCTTCACAATATAATAAGGACACATGTTATGAAAAACACATCAAGGACATTTAAAATACCCACTCTCAAACGAAGGCGACAAGAACCGAGCCAAAACCTCTCGCACAGACAAAACAACCCCACCACATGGGGGGGGAGGTAAGGGGACCAATGCTTGGACCACTAAAACCTAAATAGAAAACTAACCAACACTCAAATCATATGAATGGATAAAAAAAAGAATGCACCCGAATCATGTGGGCATTCCACACAAGGACAATGATCGGAAACCTTCATTTAGGAAGGCATAATCACTGACATTTCATGAGGGGTAAGTCCAACACACTCTTTGAAACCAAGGGGAGTCTTTCATTGATAGAGGACCCAAAATATGAATAATTAAATATCCTAACGGCAACGGTAGAGAGACAAACTTAATCTGACCTCTCAAACCTCTAGGATTCCTGAATACGCTCCAGCTTCACTCCAGGACATATGTCTAGAGCTCTGATGTGTGAAACATCTACTTCCTCGTAGTTAGTAGATTAAAATCCCTAACTGGAACCCCTTAATCTAATGCCACTTTATTCTAAACATGTTCTAAGGGCACACACCACCATTCAAGGAACTATTACCGAAACATGGGCTAAGGACACACCCCACTATTCTCCCTCACTCCTAATGAGGAGTAGAATGAACAAGGAACACGAAAAAGAACCTCAATATCACTGACCACAACTACCAAAACTGAGAGAATCACAATAATAGGAGGGAACATTAAATCAAAATCCAAAAGCTCTCTATTCCCACAAAAACTTGAGGCTTCCTCCGAAGCGGTGGATTTAATATTATAAATGAACTCTAAGGTTGATCAACTGGAAGGCATTCCAATATAGAACTATACATAGCCACATCTCAATATATAAAAAATCTTCAGAAACCCATTGAAAATTTATCTAAAACTATGCCACCAAAAAGATCCCATCTTGAGACACAAGAAGAATATGAATTCAAGATCACAAGGATGTATACCGAAATAAAAAAAACTTCTAAGACATAATAAAAACATGTCACATAACCATTGGTTTATAAGAAAACACAAAAAAAATCATCTCAAAACACTTTGGAAAAACAAACAAACTATGTGCATTTTCTCACTCACCAATGGTGTGGTATAGAGTCTCACTCACATGAACATTTCAGTGCCGCCTCAGGCACCCATCCAATCATTCCATATTAGGCATCCATCCACATTCCCATATACCACCATGCATGTGAAAATCCATGATCACACCAGAAGGCTAAAATAAGAATCCTAATTTTCCAAGACAAAAAAACATTTTTCTCACTTCAAAAATAAAGTACCTTACAAAGGCACAATATCCACCAATTCAAAAACTATTTTCAGATTCCCACACAACAAAACATTTTACAACTCTCGAAAAATAAACTTCATTGGTCTCCATCAAAATCATCTCTATTTAATCAAAACATTTTTTTCATCATCTCAACCAAAAAAACTTTTTCATGAACTATTTTTTTAAGAAAAAATTACATTTCATTTAAAAAAACATCCAAAATAACCATTATATTAAAAACAACCATTTTCCCTTTTCAAAAATTTACCGAAGTTTATTTTCATAAACCAACAGCCACAAAGGCCAAATTACTTTTTAGAAAAAACCATCCACTCAAAACAAATTTCTGAAACCAATTCATCAAATTCAAACTCTTTTCAATTTCCCAAAAAAAACTCATTTTAAACAATATTTGAGAAAAAACTTTAAAATAACTCTTTCATTCAAAAAAATGTATTTCAACAACCCATATAATTAGCATAAGGAAATTAAATTCCGTTAAATAATTTCAATTTTATTGCCATGATTTGTTTCACAAAAACAAAAATTTCCAACATCTTTCTTATATTAAATATTGAGTTCTCATTTTCCACTTCTCACAATATGATTAAAAAAATAAAAATTCAAAAAAGGTACAGGAGATCCTAAAATGGGAACTACTGGCAGTGGGAGACTTGACCATATTGTTGGCGGCCATACCTTAAACACACCACCAATATAGAGAGTTGTATTAGGACCACGATCCAGCTTCACAGGGCTAGCCAAGCCCTGAGAGCTCACAGTGGAAATTATTCAAACTCCCCTTGTCATATCCCGACACTAAATAATCAACATAACCAAAGACACTACTAAATATGGACTTCCTATAGGCACCCAAGGATCGGAATGAGAAAGAGTTTACAATGCTCTTCCCAAACAGACCCTTCATGTCCTTACAATCCTACTCCATCGAAAATGACATAACAAAATCATAATGTTACCTCTAAAAATAATGGTTTTCAAAAATCCAACTTGCTCTGATAACATTTTTTCACGATCCATCTTGAGTCAACCCTAAACCGGTCACCTAGACCATCCCAAAACAAGTCCCGAGAGGCATTCCCTATCTTTCTAGGATGGTGACAAGTACCGATGGTAGTAATATAGTACAAGAAGGAAAGATTTATCCCAAAAATAAATAAGAATAAAATATAGGAAATAAACGGATAGGCCAATAAACATTTATGAAAAATTAAATTGAACAACGTTTGCAAAAAAGAAACTGAAAAATACAACTGAACCAAAAAACTCAACCAACCAAACCTGAAAACCAACTAACTCAATGTGACCCCAATGGTCACTCCCCAACGAAATGGCCACACATCATCCAAGGATATAAAACTCCACTAAAACCAATAAAAGGGATAAAATAGATGATGGATATAAGTGTGAGTATTAAAACTCTGTAGGTTATCCCGACATTCTATTCCCAGTACACTTCATTTAAAATAATAGAAACATCAATATCTTGGTTTAAATACAAGATATTATTCTATGTTTTCCTAATGGGTTCCCATGCTATAGAAATTACTAGACAAAATAATTCATGTTGTACAAATAAGAATTCTAGTAACAATATTCAAAAAGGTGAAACTAAAAAATGAAAATAGTTTTCAAGATGGATGCTTTAAAGGTTGTATACTTGTAAATAAATCAAAAATGATGATGAATTTACCAACCAAACACATTTTATGTTGACGGTGAGTAAAAAATAGCTAATGACCACATGTCACGGGAATACCCCTAGGCACTAGTTAGTTGTGAGCCCCAGTTACCTCATATCTCTATCAAGGTAATCATAATAAATATCTGTTCTCACCCACATGAGCCACTAGTAGGGAACGTACCCATAAGCTAGTGGTCCCCCAACAACATCATCACTGTAGTTTAGTTTGTGTTGTCATTGTTAAACCTGCTATGTGAAACATGGGCCAAACCACCATGGATCGCTAGCATACTAGTAGATGTCCACCCACCAAGATACCCGGGATTCCCTTTAGTGATAAATAATGTTAAAAATATAATAAAATAATTTTTTCACATGAAAATTACATTCCCAAATCATAAATACACAAACACCATGTAAACATACTTCACATTTCATTCACAGATCAATAAACCACATAAAATATTCGTAAAACAATTTCAAGGAGTGTAATGAGGATTTGCTCGTAAAACAAATTCAGAAACACTATATTAAGGGTAATAACACAACAAAACCATATCCAAAATTTTTTGGAAGCCATAAAAACATTTAATAAAACAATTTCATGGACCATAAAATAAACCCAATTGATGCATCATAATATATACATGTAAAACAGTCATTCTTCAATTTTGGGAAAAGCCAAACATTCCTTTAAAAATGTTACAAAACCCACATTTTTCAATGGAAAAAAATACCAAATTAAATAAGGAGGTAAGAACCCACCATTATAATATTTAAGAAATTGGTAGCCACCTTGAAAATATTCAGATTTAATATCCTGTACACAACCCTTTTTATAAAAGTGCCAAACTGGCCTCCCATTGGAAACACATGTGAAAACACATTAAAAACCAATAAAAATTGTTTAGAAAAACAAAAACCTACTAGTAATCCACATAAGAAACCCAAAACAATTCTTTTACTGAATCATATATGATTATAAATCCAAACCAATCATTTTAAACCACACTCAACACATAAAATCTAACTGGGAAACGTACTGAACACATGGCATGTACTTTTTAACAAGACAATTCAATTTAAGCAATTAAAAAGTTATAAAACAGCAATAACATGCAATAAAGTTATTAAAGCTATTGAAACATGTTTGAAATAACACAAAACAAGTGAGAAATAAAAGAAATCATTTTAACAAACATGTGGTGTGCACCATTTTAACAAAACTACACCAATTTACAAAAAACAAGGTTTTAACCTCTACTTTTCACACCAACCAAATCATCCAAAGCATAAATTACAATTTATTGCGTATGAAGAAGGTGAAAAAAACATGAAATAGATGGATCATATATAAAAAGGTTATATTCAGTGGGAAACCTACCTCAAATCCATTGTAAAATGGAAACACACTCCTAAAAACTCTCTTTGCGGGTTCCGAAACCCTAGATCTACACTAACCAAACATAATCGAAAAAAAACCCCAGAAAAAACAAAGAATAAACACAACCATAGGTCAATAATGACCATGGGATAAGAGAAAAACTAGAAAAATTGAATGATGATGGAATAGGGAATAGAAGAGATGATGAAAATAAAGGATTTGAGGAAAACCCACTATCCTGTGGTGAGAAATAATCTAAAAGGTAGAACCAAATGAGGTAGATAAATTAGGGGGAGCCCTCTGTTTGATATCCAACATGTAGGGTTTCAAATATGAGGTTAAATCACTAAAATTATATTTTTAGGGTAAAAATTATAAAGCTCTTAAGCGGTTTCATGATTGTGCTTCACGGTCTGGAAACCCGTGCACAAACCGTGCGAGGGCTACTGGAATGAATCTACAAATTTTCATGGTTAGGTTGAAAGGTTTGGGAAAACTATGATCAAACCGTGTCTCATGAAAAACTGGATAAAACCCTGCAAATAACACCCCATATACTATGGAACCCCACCCATTTATTCTTGAATGATTTAAACATAAAAAGGTTACATTGTGGGTGTGCAATACATTCCAACACAAAACTTTATCCGAACACTAACCAAGGACAACCAGGAGTGAAATATTATACAATGGAAACAATTAAAAACTCAACCTCTATCACACCCGGGACCAGGGAAAAATACTAGGATTCCTAACGAACTATACTATAAACCAAAACATGAAAAACCATGTGTGAAAAATACAATATTAAAATTGAATGTAATAATTTATAAGGCTTATAATAAGAATTCATATCCAAATGCGATATAGATGAGGATTATTTTATATATAATAAAAACATTATTTTCAATCATACCTAATGATGATGCTTTTTCATTCGTAACGTCATTACTAAGACTTGGTAATTCCATAGGTTTATAAGACCAAGATACATATATTTAATCATCTTATATGGTAGTAGAGATTATTATTATAAAAAATTGATAAGTATGGGAAGGTATTACTAGATCATAATTTCCTTTTATTATAGGTGGTTAAGGTCCTCGTGTTGATCAATCTTAGAGTTCTAGTTGTACTAAAAAAACCTAAACCCTCCCAATGGAAGACCCTTGTGAGAGCAAAAATTGATAGAGCACAAGATACAATTGTTCAGAGGATTATTTATATGTAGACTTATTATCATCTTATGAGCCAACATTAAAAGGGTATATAGGTTTTAATCCAATGTTTAGAACTACTTTTTTAATATCCCTTAGGAACTAATAGAACATGTTATATTACCCAAATCTTAAAAATCCCTCATGTTGGGAAACATTAAAATATACCACATTCAGCTACTCTACATGGATCTCATTTTTAGTGGAAATGAATCTAATTAATTCCATGAAATAAGAAAAAAATTTATTATTTGCCATAAATACATGAAACATAGTGCTTAGATATTGGTAAGGTTAAATATGTAAGTTTTACTATTATTTTTTTGCAAAAAATTAACATGTGTTGTGATAATAGGGAGAGAAGTAGTCTTATATTTGTGAAGGAATCATAATATAATAAACCAAATATGAGAAGATATAGTGTCAAATTGTGGATTCCAAAAATGAAATCTTAAAATAATTTTTTTGAGTGGAGGTTATATACTAAAACTATCAATACCTCGTAGTAAATATGGAGTAGTGATATCTCTAAGAGAAATAAAATATAGACTGACTATCATAATTACATGTGTATATTGAGGCTTTTAAATAATAATTATCTAATTGGAAGGGAACATCTGACTGTCTACTATCATTACAATGTATTATCTTTATAAATATATCTCAAAAAATTAAAATAAAAGTTAATTTTAAAAATAGCATTGTTCTTGTTTCCAATAATGTGCTCCCACTCAAAATTGAAGTGGGTGAGATTTTAAAGAACCATATATATGGGGATGGAATGAATCATAAGCATATTTATTTATCTTAAAGTGATAATAGTTTTTCTAATCATTTATCTCATCGTTATTACATGATAACTTATAAGAAATAAATTATATTATAATATATTCCTCTAAAAAATGAGTAAAAATTGAATTTGTTATGAATACTGATTTAAGAAATTTATAATTCAGTGGTTAGAAATTTTATAAAATATTAATTATCCTTCATACATGTATACTTTGTTTTTTCCATGTTATATTAAATATGAAAAATATAAGAGTAAGTGAATTGTATTGTAAGAACTCAACATAAAATATCCTTCCACCTTAATCTGTAAAAACATTGGAAGATATGATCTTCCAATTACACCTTTTAATATTAGATTAAAATATGTAGAGAATAATTTAGTCTTAATTTTACAAAAAATATGAATAAAAAACATACAAAACAAAAATTCCATTTTTTACACATTCAAATTTTTTGAATAATTAATGAATATAGTATGAATTAAAAATTTGACAAATGGATATAAAAGAAATAAAAATAAAAAGAATGTATAAAACATATAAACATAGTGGAAATAAATTTATATTCATAGTACTCTTTAACAAAACATGTAATTCATTATGGACTATTATAGAGTATCACATTTATTCAATTTTAATAGATGATCATAAATCATGATCCAAGGTACGTATCTCCCTCTCCCTAAAATCCATCACCTTATATCTATTAGTAGGTATCCTTTTCTAATAATCCCTATAATATTTTAATAAAAATAGTCATAAAAATCTATGTCATCTTATCCCATGTATATTAATCATTTAGGATTAGAAACATGAAAATTGATCTTCGCATATTCAATATTCCTTTATTATAATTATTGGAATAAAAAAAATACATCTTGGTAACATTGTTTATTTATATTGCAAACATAAAAAATGACTCTATTAAAAAAATGATTGAATAACAATAAATATAATATGTAAAATCAAGAAAAATATGTTAGAATCTTCAAAATTAATTTAAAACTCTTTACGATGTTTTAGAAATATGAATTTTAATTTTTATCCTTAAAACCACAATCATTTCAAATGAAAAAATACCCCGATTAGATTGTATAATCTTTAAGGTCAGTTTTACCTGTATTGAGTGGCACTTTGTCATTTTTTGATGAACTGAGTGTAACTCCAAATTTAGGATAGATATAATACATCATTAATATATTATATAATCATCTAGTGAAAAAAAATATTTTATTGGAATTTAGGTCAATGTATTTTTATCACATACACAAAATAACTACAATATAATATGTTATGTTAAATCAAACTCACTATGGTGTGTATTGTGATTAAAAAAATTATATAAAGGAATAATTATCTTAAAAATCTATATAACAGTCTCCCTAACCCATAAATGGATATTTTAAGGTCATTTATTCTTACCCCATCATCGTAAACCATTATTAGGATATGTAATAATGAAAATAATTTCAATCATCTGATAAATTGTTTCATATAGATGTGTTTTATTCATACATGTGTTCTAAATCCATAATTATAAAGAAAGGTGTATTCTATTAAAAAATGAAAAAGGTTAATTCAATATTTGAAATATGTAGTGTAATGGGTATTTTATGGTCATGTGGACTTTCTACTTAACTATAAATCATGTTTATCCTCTTCTATTATAAAGTGGTTTGGAAGATTGTATAAATTTTAATTATAAATTAATGTTTATTAAAGGGGTTTTGTTAAATAGGGGATTGTGTAACCTAAATTAATATCATAATTTAACTTTTCAAGTCACTAATTTGAGAATAAATAAATATTAATGTTGTTCCTAATTTTTCTAAATATATTAAACATGGTGAAACTACTAGAAAATATGCATTTAATAGTGACAAAAATTTCCTTTATTAGTGCTAAGAAAGTGCTGACAATGTGAAGGATGTTAAAAGACTAGGACTTTTATCAGCGCTAATAAATCACTGATAAATGGGTTATTTATCAGCACTAAAAAAGTGATAATAAATTTTACCTTTATCAATGATTTTAAAAGAATTGATAAATTCACATTTATCAGTGATTTAATTTATTACCACTCAAAGAAAACTTTATCACCACTTTTAGAAGTGTTGATAAATGCATTTTTATCAGTGCTTTTACATGCATTGATAAAGGATCATACTACATTATGTTGTTACAGAACACTGCAACACCACTTTAGTGTTCTATAACTGCACACTACATGACCACTTTATTGTGCTTTAATATCACACTACATCAACAAAAATGAACAAAAAACACATTAGATGTCATCAAAAACAAGTCCCAATACATAATTTCTATGAAATTATATTTACAATAAAAATAATTGAAAAAACACTATATTATAAAGATTAAAATCATTTATTTGTATAATTATTATAAAAAAAATTATTATATATATTCAAAAACAGTCCTAATTGTCAATGTTACTATGATTTCTACTGATTTTCTTTCTCAAACTGCCAACATTGCATGAGTAGTTTCAAAAAAATCACCTCAACTAGAAAAATACACCTATTTAAGGAAAGAATTATTATGTGGAATACTAAAAAGAAATAAATTAAAAAAAATATGAAATAATACATTAATTCTATAGAAAATATTTTTACTCTAAAATATCAACATTACCATTGTTATTGAGTATTAGAGGTAACTTGAAAGAAAGTTATAAATTTCAAAACTATAAGAGTTAATGGTTTTGTGGGAGAATATGTCTGTGGATTTTTTCTTGTTGAAAGGGTTGAAATATATAAAGAGTACCCAAACTAGAAAAAAAGAATCCAATGTTATAAGAAAACAATTATTATGTGAGTAAAGATAAAAACAAATAAAATAAACATACACAAAAAATAATTCATTAATTCTATGGACAATGATTTTACTATGAAAACATCAAGATTGCATTTTTGATTGATTAGAGGAAAAATCATTATTCTTCTTGTAAAGTCAGTGGAGTATACTTGAAATAAAGTTATAAATGCACTTCTCCATGGGTGAAATGGTTTAAGGGAGAATGAGCGTGAAATATTGACATAGCACCCTGACTCTAACAAAAGAATACTCTTGTATATGAAAATAATTAATAAATTAGTATTACTAAAAAGTAATTAATTAAACATATTAGAAACAATATTTTAATTCTATGGATAATGATTTTTCTGTGAAAGCATCATGATTACCTCTGTAATTATGTATAATAAATGATTTTTCTCTTCAAGCAATGGCGGTAGAGGTAACTTGAAATAAAGTGAAAAATGCATCACTATAGGGGTGAAAAGGTTTTAAGGGAGAATGTGCATGAAATTTGTAATTACCTCCCCAACATAAATAGAAGGATTAAATTATATAGGAAATCAATTTTTATTTGGGTAATATTAATTAAAATTAAACATACAAATGAAAAAAATAAATTAATTCAATTGACAATGATTTTACTATGAATACATCAAGATTACCCATGTTATTGAGTAGAGGAAGCATTGTTTCATTTACTATAAAGGATTTGGAGGTAACTTGAATGAAAGTGATAACCTCACCACTACATGGTTGAAAAGGTTTTATGCATGAAGGAGAACAAAATTTCGAAAAAGCATCCAAAATCAAACAAAAAATTCACCTGTATAAGAAACAATTTTTATTTGGGTAATATTAAAACAAAAGAAATTAAACCCAAATATGAAAAATAAATTCGTTATATGGAAAATAATTTTAATATGAAAAAATAAATATTACCTATATGGTTGAGTAGAGACAACACCATATCTCTTTTTTCAAAGGCATGTATCAAGAACTAAAAACCTCTAAAATATACAAACTATACAAGGAATAATGAAAATTAAATCAATATTCCATTATATAAAATCATTGTAAAAATAGAGAAACAATATAGAATCATTACCTTTACATCTATCCAAAAGGTGTAATTTATTATAGTTTTTTCATTGAGGGATTGGTAACATCTTAATTTTTAGAATAAATTATATGCAAGATTGGTGAAACATTTAATTTAGATTATGTTAATGCAATAGAGAACATATAGTATTACGAGGAAAATCATGATATATTAAAAAACATTAACCTTCTCATGGAATGCTCTTTATTTTATAATGGTTTAAAGGATTTGGTTCCTCTTTTGAGATTCCAAATCCCCTATTTGTGGTCCCCTCTAAAGTACACGACATTGTCTACCTTATGATCTTCATTAAATGATTGTGATTTACTGATTAGAAGGTCATACGTGATTGAATTTTGATCTAACTCAATATTTTTTTAGTAACCAGAATCACAATAGAGCAATTTTTTATTTATATCAATGACATAAAATACTTGCATTGCTTGTGATTCCATTATTAACGAACAAAAGAATTTTACAAGTGTCGTTTTCACACTCTCTAGGAAACATGATGAACTTTTTAACTCCATATTCATATTTTTTATCAAATAATTAGGGAAAAACATTTTTTATTCATATCCATCCTATTGGGATCATAAAATATTATTTTAATATCATATATAAATTAATACACATATGATACTCCTTATCAAAAGTGAAAATTATAGAAAATTATAATAAGGAAAATATGGATCAAATATTCAAGATTATCTGAGTGCCTTGATATTCCAAATCCAATAATAAGTAATGTTGGTATTTGAAAAAATATTGGAATATAAAGGTATATGCTAAATGATACTATCAATAATATTTTTTGGTGTAAACCGAACGATGGGTATTGTAAGGACCCTAGCATGAATTTCCCAAACAACACCATGTCATATTATCTTATGACCTCTAATACTCCTAATAGTTACTAAAGGATGGGTTAAAATATGGGTTTAAAAACAATAAATTCAAGGTTCCCTCTTCAAATAGAAACAATTATTACCAGAAGTCGAACAAAATTCTTGGATGACCCTTGGGGTCAATAAATATGCAAACCCAAAGTAATCATCACACAATATAGGCATACCTATTAGACAAAATATTATGAAAATAAATTATTTAGTAGCTATATCGGCACACATACATGTCACGCCAATATAAAAACTCTCTCACTTATAGTCTATAAGAAATATCATATAGATAAAAACTTGATATTCAAACATAATGTGAACTAAAAGCACCATAATGATTCAAAATGTTAAAGATTGATGTGATAAAAACTTTTGTGCTTAACTGAGGATGCCCCCGTTGAATCTTCTCCATAAAAAAACAAAGGGTCGTAGTGAATCATAAGATGAACTTGATCCTATGACTCATATAACCAAAAGAAGAACATACATCACTCCACAATCTTGGTTCCAGAAAAAATTCATCTCAAGCTGCATGTCTACTTAGGTGTCCATAAAATGGGTCAGCACATATATAATCATTAGGGAACCATCAATGTGCCTCAAATTAGTAGTCAATAAGAAATAATATATATGAAAATTTCTACACAATTTTATACAAATATGAAAAACTTAGTCGTAATATATAAAACATAGCAATAAAACTACAATAAATAAATCCAAGGTTCAGTGTTAGATATAAACAATGGGTCATACTTCGGTAGTCAAAAAAACAAAATAACAAATATTATTCCCTAAACAATGGATCATAGTCAAATTGTAAAAAACATATCATAAAAATACATCACACAAAAATCATAAATGATGAAATCAAAAATGAAACCAAAAATACATAAATAAAATCGGAAGGCCAACCTCGCTATGTTTAAGAAATCTATGACCCTCCTCAGATGTCAGAAAAGACATTTGAAGACAGTATAGTGTCATGATAAGACCTTAAATTCGCTAAGGGGGAGCACTGAAAGTGCGTGGCTTCTGTGTAAAACTTCTATATTTCAATGGGTTCGCAAATGGTTAGTGTTTTTTAAATAAATTTGGGCAATTTTATCAGTGCTTATCAATAAGTGATGATAACGATCCCTTTTATCAATTATTATTATATAAGCTCTGATAAATGGATTGTTTATCAATGGTAAACATATATCACAGATAAATGTTCATTTATATGTGTTTTTAGTGCTGATAAATCCTCAAGTTTATTACCACAAAAAAGCGCTGATAAATATTTTTTTTATCAACCCTTATTAATGAAGCACTATTAAAGAACTGATAATTATAATTTTAAACACAATGTTTTAAATATTTATATATAATTAAAAATGTATATAAATATAAATATATTAAATATAATCCTTTTTAAATGTATTTATTATAATTTTATAATTATTAATTTATAATTATTTAAATATTTTTAAACAATGTTATTTATATCATTATATAAAGATATAGTTTTAAATATATATTTAATAAATATATATAAACATAAATATATTAAATATACTATTTCTCTAAGAAAATTTATTAAAATTTTAATAATTATTTAAATATACATAATTATTTAATTATATTTATATAAATATTTTCTTACAAATATTAATTTATTTATATTTATAAATCTAGTGATTGTACATTTATAAATATATATATTTATAAATATATTTATTCATTAATATTTTTTGACATATATATTTTTAAAATTAATTATGAATGTCAAATTTTGAGTGCATGCATATATGTACAAAATTAGTTAAATTGAATAAATTAAGGATGTTGGTACAATTTAACTATTTTAAAATAATGGAGTTCTCTATGTGTGCATTTTATATATAGAAATGCATTAATTATGTACATGTCAAATCAATATTACAGACATTTGATCAATATTAAATTGAAAAATTGAATGACCTTCAATTATATGTTGAGTACTATGCAATTAGTCAATAATTGTAACTCATATTAATTTTTAATTATATACCATTATTCAATAAATATATAACAATTTAATGTAATATGCAGAAATATTTTTTATTATATAATTCATATTTATATACATTAATAGATATCTATAAAATTAATATATATAATTTTGTAACACTAATTATATTAAATTTCTAAATAATTTTTTTTTAATATTTAATAATGTATAATCAATGAATTCATTATTATCAATAATTATTTAATTACTAATATTTGTAATATATTTTTAATAAACTCATTTGTTTTTGTTGTTTTAATTATTTCATTCTATCTGTGAAAAAAATGAATTGATTAAATAAATATTTATCCGTGCTAAATATATAGCGCTGATATAGAGTACCCTTTATCAGTGCTAAAAATAAAGAACTAATAAATGATACCCTTTATCAGTGATAAAAATAAATCTATGATAATGGTATCCTTTATTAGCACTAAAATAGAAGAACTAATAAAAGGATAAATTTATCAGCTCTTTATTTAGCACAGATAAATATTCAATTTATCAGCATTTTATTCAAGCACTGATAAATAACAACATTGTTAAATTCATGTTTTGTACTAGTGTGGTCATCACATGAATTGTTTTGGGTCTAATTTTCAGCCATATGGGGTTTATGGATTTTTCATTAACATGCCTTTGACATTTTATTAATACTTCCATTGTTTTATTAGTAAACAATTTAATTTTTAATCATGTTTCCCTATGATTTTTTTTCTTGATCGGTTTTACATTTCTTTTCTTTTGTTGTTTAGCATAATTTAATTTTTGTAAAATAGTGACTATGGTTTATGGTTATAAATATTTATCTAAGAATATATTTTTTTTAGGTCAGTGTGTTTGGACCAAATCTATAATATGGTTCACCAACCTATCATGTTAATTTTTAGATTGAAATTGATGGATTATTATATTTTGATGTGGGAAAATCAATGACAGTTTATATGTATTTATATTAACATAACATTAACCAATTTTGTTATGATACTTATTATATGATGGACTTGTGAAACACCAAACATGAATTAGATGTTAACATCAATGTCGCCAGTTTTGTGCTTTGTATAATAGGGTACTCTTACATTCTTTTTTAGACCATTTGTTTATAATATGAACTACTTGGATTTTATTGGATTCATATACATACCTCATGATTGTTTTTTCTCTTTCATATATTCCAAAATTTTAACTATTATATAAGATAGGTTTAGATATATTGGAAAAGGTATTGTATTTAATTTATTTTCCCATTTTTTTTTATTTTTATCCATTTATGTCTTATTCCCCTTGTGTGGTTTATAGTCTTTAAATTAAACTATGGGTTATTGTAATTTTATGTTCAGAAAAAAATTAAGAAATTGGGGATAATATTTAATTTCATACATTTTGTACCAAATAAATATGACATATTTAAAAATTTCACAGTCATTGTCTTCGGATCATTGTGATGGTTCATATTTAGAAATAATGGGTTAATGTTCCAAATATGAATTGGAATCCTCAATATGAATTGTGGGGTGGTTGGGTGATGTAATTTATTTCTGGATCTAGATATAAGATTCAAACATCACTATATATCATGTGATAAATGAGATCAAGACATACATATTTCTAGTGATATGGTATCTCTATATGTCTGGATCATTCATAAGGGAAAAGTGAAAAGTGTTAATGGAATAACTATTAATAAGATAAATGATTAAACCTAATGGGAATCTTTAATTCCTTCATTACTATGATAAAATTGGGATTTGATGTTGAAATTGTGTATTGGCACATGACTGGGGATATAGGCATCAATATATACCCTCTATTGATAGGAATCTAGTCACGCATAGTTCTAGATGCATTTTTTATTAGTTTAGAGTCACAAATGGAATCCCAATATGAATGATAGATATTACAATGGTAACACTTACATAGATTAGATTATTATGTGAGGTAACTCTTGAAGTATTTATAGACAAATTGAAAATTTTTAAGGCTTATACCGGATGGACCACATGACAAACATTATAGGGTCATTTGATGATGATCTGTCACTATAAAAAATATGGTAGTGTTCTAAGAACCATATGTCATACAGTTTAAATTTTAGTATTAAGGACCATGTTTTATGTAGTTTTTAGTCTTATAACCGTTACAATATTCCATTGATTCTAAAGTCTTACAATAAGGGTTTTAGTTAGATATAGATTTATATAATTAATTAATGTACAAACAATTCTTTGGTTATATGATTAATATGCACTCGATCCTTAGTGGATAGGGATTCCTATCTATTATATTAACCCCTATGTATAATGTATGGACTATCCATTTTGGTTTTTAATTATATGGAATTTTATCCATGAAATAATATGTATATTTAAATAAAGGACTCATTATAATTGAATTAATTATTGAAGAAGAAATATCTTTTTTAATACTCATGTCAATATATTATTATAGACTTCATAGATGTGGAGATATTATAGCCACACTCTTGAAGTCATTCTAATTAATTCAACATGGTTTTTGTAATATTCATATTTCTTCATCTATTAATTAATATCAGTTCTAATAAATGGTGGCTAAACCAAATTATGATGAAAAGTTTTGTCCTATACACTATTATATATCTAGATTCCAAAATTGGATTGCATATAATTTTGTAATATTCAAAAAATTAATTATTGAGAGTGACAAGAAAAGTCATTTTAATTTTCGCCACCTTTTTTATAGGATTCTGAATAATTTTTGGTTAAATTCCATTATTTTTCCATAGTTATTTTCCTTGTTTCAAAATGAGTGGCTCGATTGAATGTTTTATTTTTCATACAATATTTTCAACTCATATGCATTGAAATTTATTCCTATAACTATTAGTTTAGTTTGAGAAACAAAAAATATTATAAATATATTAAACATTGTGAATTTGGTTGTGTTATTTAATTAGATTCCATTAAGACTACGACATCATTCAATTTTAGAGGAAATCATATCCAGTGAGTATGAATTTGAAATGTTATGCTATCACTAAATGATAAGATATTACAAAAAATAAATACCATATAAAAACTAGGCATGAGTACCTCATGATAATTAAAAGCTCTAGGAGGTGGTGTATTAAATTGTCCTAAATTTTAGAGAAATGACAATTCATTGTAATTTATTAAAAATACTAAAAATTAAATTGTCAAAATTATGTGATTCTTTGAACGTGGTGAAAGAATTTATATCCCATTTGAATAGCTTGGAATGTTCTTATTTGGAATTATTAATTTATATTTGGGATTTATCCTTCTTCAATACATCTAATTAGTATCCAATGAATACATTCTTCAAAAATATTTTAATGGAACTTAGTACATCAGAGAGGATGATGTACACTTTTCATCTATTGATTTTTTAATCTTATAATTCTTTAAGAAATAGTCACAGAATAGAAGTAATCCTCTATTATGGCCATAAAATTAGTTTATTTATATTCTTGATTAAACAACATAAATTCTTCTTCATGTGGGTTAATGTTGAATTTATCCATTCCCTCTACCTCTAAATGTAATAAGTGATAAATTACTCTCTGTTGTACCATATATAATATTTTTTCACATATATCTGGATTTTCAAGTGAAACAATGGTGTTTCCTCGATCTTAAACAGGTGAATTTAGAAGTTGTGAAGTAAATTATAATATTTTTTTCATGGAAATAGTTAAATAAAAACATGAGTATACTCAAGATGAGGATTTAACACCTCTTTTTGGATGATGTGATCTCCAATATTCTTTTTAGTGAATAACTCCATGTCACCATTGTTATTTATGTGGGTGGTAATGATTAATAAATAAAGCTATAATAATTTAATTAAATTTTTATATTATAACTTATTTTTCTTTTTTCCCAACAAGACTAAGAATGAATATAAGCAGGATTATATTTTTGGTATATTTGGGAATGATCCATAATCCAACCTTATTGATTATGGGTTCTTATATCTTCTTTCTAGTTCGGTTATAGATCAACCTTTAAAATTAATATCAAATATTTTGGTATGTTTTTTGATTTAGAAAACCTCTTAAATTTTTAGTTATATTCCCAATGGTAATTCCCCATATAATGTGTGGCGGGATAATTAATCATGAAGAAACATTTATTTTTTCACCTTACTGTAGAAAAATAGGATGTATAATTGTCTTTTAGCTACATCTAATCATGATAGATTATATGTAATCATCCAGAAAAGAATAATATATATCACATTATTAGTTTGGTATAATAAAATTACATTATATAAATAGAAATAGTGTTACTTATTTTATATTGAAAATATATGAGAGTGAATGTTTCCCAAGTAGGTTGTATCTTCTCTCTATTTTTAACATGGTTTGGGTATGTTAATAGAAAAAATTTAATCTCTATCATCTTTTCTATAGTCCATGAGTTAAAAAAGAGATCACTCTATTTATTCCATTAAATTTATGATAGGTTTAACTTATATGGGAATCACCAAAACTACAGGTTGAGAAAGGTTTTTATTTAAAAATTTAAATGGAAATTGGTAGTCTTCATCCATTGGATGGTTACTCCCTTTTTCATCCACTTCATGAAGTGTAGAAATTTGAAAATGTCATTTTTAATAATATTTATGATTTTATAAAGGTATCCTCAAAGACCTCATATCCCCTCAAGGTTTTTTGTAGAGATCATGTTATAAATGGATTCGGTATTCTATGGATAATAATAATTTTTTTTGCTAAATTTCTATAAACTCAAGGAATTTCTCAGGGGTTTCCCCAAATACAAATTTTAGCATTTTCATATTTCAGTTCTTCCTTGATAATAAAGGGAAATCCACTAAATTTTCTATGAATTTATTATTATTATTGTGGTTATATCATATAAAAATCATATATATTAAATTCTACTATTTTCTCTAAAAGGGTATGATAAATTTGATTCATTTACTTCTGATAGATGTCATTAAAATTATTCAACATGAAGATCATGACATGATTAAAGTACAACCTTGTGGGTACACTAAATATTTTTTATTTTTTATATTTAAGGGGAACTAATATTTGATTATAACTAGAAAATTAATCCATGAAAGGGAAGTATTCAAAATGATTCATTACATCAATCATTAATTCTGTTATTAAGATAATAAAATTATCTATTTTGGAGTGATAGTTTAGATTAATTAATTTGATATAGATTTTTATCTATTAATTTTTATTCCTAAATATAAAAACATTGAATAACAATTAAGGATATTGAAATTGATAATTGAAGTTATCCTTAACTAATCTATCCAACGTGTCCAGAACCTTGAAATTTGATAATATATAAATTATTTAGATTTGTTTCATATATGGATGATTCTTATTTGGGACTCCCAAGTGATGAACAATGACTTAGAGTTTTATACCCAAAATAATTATGTAATTACAATAAAAATGTCGTTATTTATATTGTGTAATGAAATGTATTTTTCCTATTCATATACAGTAATGGTTGCACTAACTAACGTGTAACTAGGGAATCTTTTTTACCAAAATTCAATTGTGTGAGAATGGTGATCGTTATCCTAATAATTAATTTAAAATTAATTGGTTCATCAATGATATCTTACACATTGAGATTAGGAGAACATTGTAATAATAATCCAAATCTGATAAAGGTGTTTCCTCTATGCCCTCTCCATTAGGGGTGATGTTATTTTATTAATTATTATTAATTCATGATGAAGGGTTTTACAATTTTTTAGATAACATATTGATTATGATGGGGTTTCTCAATCCATATATTAATTTTTTTAGGATTATTACACATTACTAAATTAAGAACTATGTTGATTATGTGTCATTTGGTCTTATTTTTTTATAGGATCTTCCAATGTGGACCTTTACATGAATTGGTGGATTGAGTTAATTTTACCTTTTTATAATTGAGGTTGGTTCAATAAATTAATCTAGCCACTATTTATAGTATAAAATGTGTTTTAGGGAATCTTTTCCTCTTTGAGAAGATATTCTGGGTTTAAAATTTTATATTATTCATTCTTTTTTTTGAATGGTAAATACGAATATTTCATTCAAAAACATTCCATGGTATTTTGGGGATATTATTTAACTCAATCAGAGTGGATTCCTACACTATTCACTATATTTGGGGGGTTTTCCCATTTGTAGTACCAACTTCAATGTATTAAGGTTTTCATGGTTTATAAAGGGGTATATCTCCCTAAAAACAATTCTTTTTTCCATTAATGGATTACTATATGTATTGATGATATGATGATGACATAATCAGGGGCACATGAGTCCATGTTTTTTTGAAAAATGTATTGAACATTGTATCCTGACTAATGAACAAGAATTTTAATTTTAAATAAGAACTATAATATATGTTATAAAAATTATATTTACTAAAGTATTATTATAGATTTTACCATTTAATTATATCATTATCTTAGATGGGTTTAATTCCTTTTTTACATTTGACGATCCACTGAAGAGTTTAATATGCGTGGTAATAAATGTTAGAACAATTTCTTAGTAAAACATATACAATATACACTTAATTAGTTGACCAAACACATATAAGGTCATGATGTGCCCTTCTAACTTTAGTGTTTGGTCTATATTTATGAAGTGATCTTGTGAAAAACAAATAATCCATTATCAATGTTATAAGATTTTGGTACGTTCCCCATATTCTGAAATTACAGGGGATATTTCATGTCATTGATGAGTTATTCAATGTATTCATTAGATATTTATTGGAATAAAATTTTCTTAGTAAAAAAATTACTATAATAAGATACATTAACATTACATTCTTTAAGGTGAGTGTTTGAAGTAACCCAAGAAAAATAAAAACATTCTCCATTATTTTACATGATTACCATTTCATTTCAAAAATAGTTTCACAAAATCATATAATGAAAAATTTGGGGTCTTTTAAAATTATCAATTAAAATAACTCATAAACATTTGATCATAAGTACTCAAATTTAAACCCCATACTAAAGATATCACATGCAATATCCATCTTTATATCTTGGTAAAAGAAAACATAATATTTTGGTGTGCTCAAACTTCTAGAAAGGGAAATATTTTCAACGTTTCATCTAGGGTTATATCATAATAATGAGAGAAAAACCCAAACATGATAGAAATATTTTATTCAAATAACATGAAAAAATAATATTTTTACATTGGCCATGATAAAAATGTATGTATTCTCAATTGAGAAAATATTTATCTTAGAATAAGTGTGTGGAAACATGAGGCAATAAACATTATCCATGGAGCACAATCATAGTATTATGTCATGGAATTAAAACATTCCCTTGATGCATAGCATGAAAAAAAACTATACTACAAGCATATACATAGATAAATTATGAATATATGAAAAATAAATTTCCACTGTTCTTTTTTTGAAAATCAATGTCTATTATTTGGGTTGTGAACAAAAAAATGTTGATACTTCATATTGGGAGTAAACAAAATTTCCACGATTAAAAATATTATCTCATGGGATATAAATTCTTAAACAATGAAATAAAAGGTGATATACAACCAAACCCATCAATCTTTCATAGATATGTGTTTCAATTTAAATCAATAATTCTTTATAATATAAGTAACTCATGGATAGAAAATGGGTTACATTCTTCAGATCATAAAAAAACCCTGGAGAAACAAATGGGTTTCAAAAAATTTCAATATGATATCAAAAAATTTGATCACAATAATTTAAATGATTGATACAAGAAACTCAATAACCCAAGGGATTATTTTATAAGAAAATATTGGGGCTCATTCATGAAAAATAACATCCATGGAAATAAATCGTACAAATATAACTAGGAAATTTGTGTTGTATCATACCTATTTTGTTAAAAAATTATTATATATTTTGTGTAAATGATGATGTTACAGACACTTAGAAATGTGATTTTATAAAATTTATTTATTAAAAAAATTAAAATGAAGAATTAAAAAATAAATACTTCGAAATAGATCTCAATAATTAATCCCTTAAAGGACATAATGGATTCAAATAATTAATGTGAATGTTTTTTGAAAACATTTACATTTTAAAATGTGTCTTAAATAAAGAATACATTACAATTCATAATGGTTTTAAAATTTGAAATGAAAGATTAAGAAAATATATAGTTTTGTAAAATAAATATCACTAAAAGAACCTTTAAATGACATAAATTGTATCAAAACAAATTTTAGTTGATGATAAAACATAAGATTTTGAATGCATGAAATAATATGTTAGAATACCTTTATTGAAAACCCACATCATTAAAAGGGTAGAAAAAACCTTTTTAAAAGTGGGTAAGTAAAATATGAATTTAAAATCTGGTTATTCCAAATTATTTTTCCAAATATGAAATATAATAATGGAGGTTAGAGAAAACAAGGACATGTTAGAGAAACCATCATTAAATAAGATAGTCATTATTCTTAACAATGATACACTTTATGAGAAAGGAATTCATCAATGTCAAATAAATGTATTTAATATATATTTTCATCTAGAGAGGCAATGAAATTTAAATGGAAAATAATATTTTGGTGGAAGAAGTTAATACTAGAAAAAAAAGGTTCATGAAAAATCATTTGACCTCAATAAAGGTATATTTATTATCAATAAACCTTATCACTTATGTATGCATTGAATCAGAATCAATTTTAAGAAAGAACATGATATGTCTCCTCAACACCTATGAATAACATTAGTTTATTTAAAGATATTAATTTTTTGTAATGATATCATATTAAATATTTGACAGTGCATATTACAGAATATGTCAAAAGATATTAAATTTGAGGTTAAGAACCACTTATGTTGATTCATGGATTCCACAGAATTTCTTGAATATCTTTTATAAAAAAATTAAAAATATTAATCATCTATTTAAAAAACATATTCATTCCTATAAAATTTAGTAATATTGACTTTTAATTATTCTCTACATGTGCCTTAGTTAGTTATTATATATTTCGATATCAGGTGTTGGTAATTAGTAGCAATTAAAACTAGTTTACTAATTAAGATATTATTCTTCATTCATCACCCAAAGTTCATTATTACATGATCATATAAGTAAATTTAATTTTTATTTCATTATAGATAATTTTTATATAATTTGATTTAATGATATTTAGAGTCATGGTTCTTATAAAAGTATTTAGTGAAAATAATGTTCGCTGATTTTTAACAAATGTATGATGATATTTTAATTAATTGGTGTATGAATAATTTCACAATTATAGAAAAAATAATTTATTTTTTTAAATATTTATATTATATATTAAGATAAATTAGGTTTTAATATTAATCCATGATATTATTTTATAGCATTATTCATGTAGGTTGTTATAGTGACCAGAACATAACATATACAACTTAAAGCATGATAATGATTATTAAATTGCTTTATTTTGGAATAATATAATTATTAATGATTCATAATGAAATTTTATAGAATCTTTTATTGTATTGAATTAAATTTTAAGAGTTTTTAATGAATAATAAATTAATTATTGAAAAAAAGTGATTTGATACTTCTTAAAGAAGGTAGTCTACACAACCATTATTTAACATCTTAATTTCCCAAATATTGAAAGAGAAAGAAGGTAAATTATAATATTTCTATTAATAATACTAATTATATTATATATTTCACATTTATTTTTAAATTTCACCATTATAAAAAATAATTATAGTACATTGTGAAAAAATGAAAGTCATTACTACATGGAGGTAGTAGTCTGCACACTAAATGTATGACGATTTCAGTTCTCATAATTGATTGGGATAAATCTATTTAATATTTGTTAACTCGGAATGTTATAATTAAATATAAAATATATTCTTCTATAATTATATAGTAATTAGAAACTTTTAATTTTTAAATTTATATAAAAAGGAAAATAATTTAGGAAAAATAACGACTACTCACGTTAGAATCTATATGTTTTCCTTGGTAGATTCCTTGTAAATACATTTCTTAATACAATATCATGTGACCTAAGGCTCATATAATATTAATATGAATCTTGGTTAATGAAAAGGTCATGAGTTTAAAGAGGATACCTAATTTTTAGGGTGTTTCTGAGGTGGTGATGAGAGTCCCCTTTTATAAGTTTTATGAATGGGATTTTTGTAGTAAATTTTATCTTAATATAAAGATAGAATATTTTTTTGCATCTCAAGAAGAATCCAAATGGGATCATAGTGGAGTGGGGGTCATATAATTTTTATAATGTTTTACCCATTAATTTAATCACATGTTTTAAACATGGTTATATATATTTTACACTTACAATTATCATTTTTTCTATTTATGGTTTTACCATGGAAACTAATTTTTTACATAAGTAAGTTACTTTCAATGCTTAAAAATAAAATTACCACTATTAAATAATTTTGACTGTTTTTAAAAATTAAATTATATTTTTACTAATATATTATCTATGGAGAAGGAATATACCTTTTCCTATCTGGAATTTTTGGCACCAAAAATTTGAGAATTCGACATGTTTTGTAATCAATTACACGATTAAGAAAAATTAATTTTAACACTAGCACATGTAATGTGAAAAAACCTCGTTTAAGAAAAAATTGAATATATAAGCATAAAAATTATTCGTATGGTAAAATTTTCCATGTTTCAGATTTTTATTATATAAATTGTTTATTTATAAAAATATTAATCTTTCTTTATATTTCAATGAAACCTAATGGAAAATTTTACCAAAATAATTTTTAATTAATATAAAATTCCAAAATAGATTTTTTAATATCACATAATTTTCCAATCCTAGGTTATTTAAATTCATAATAATATTTAAAAATGTATATTTTTACTTATTAACACATGATTTACCTTGAATATTATTTTATAAGTTCTCCAGTTATACTTACTTCTAGATACAGTCATAAACACTATTTTTTTAGTATAAAATATTTTTTAGTATTCCCTTAAAAATAAATTATTTTGAAAAAAAATAACTTGAGGATAATATTGATATTTATAATTCAAAAAATAATTATATTTTTGTAAAATTATAATTTTGAAACTCATAAATTTATATTCTAAATGAAAATTCCAAATATAAAAGGAAAATACATTTATTGAAATTTAATGTTTTTAAACATGAAGTGTTATTAATATTATCTAAAAAAATTTATATTATAAATGAGTTCAAAATATTTTATTATTTATTTTAATACAATATATTATCATAATTATCATTCAAAAGTTTGATATATTAATTTATTAATGCAGTAAACAGTTAATTTAGGATGAATAATTAAATCTTGTTATTTATATACCCTCTAAATGTAATAAATTTTATTTTATTATCTTATTTTTATAAACTATTTGTTTTATACAATATATTATTTTGTAATATTATTCATATAATATTTTTTGGCTTATTTTGATTAATTATTGCATGTAGATTAAGCTGTTGAAATAATTTTTTTAATGAAAATACATGGTGATATTTTGGGATGTTACATTCTATTACATAATATAAAATACATCATCACAATTTTAATCATCCATAATTAATATAAGTAAGTGAGGGTATTCTTAACATATTTATGATTCATGATATAATATCTAATATTAAATATACTATACTTTCTTAGGATATGATAAGTTAATTGTCATTACTCAAACAAGAATAATTTTTAAAAAATGATATACCTCAGTATATATATACCCTAATCATAAATTTCCCAAAATATATAATTCTTAATACTACATGAGTTTATAGAACATTAAAACATAGGGAAGAAATATAATCATTGATAAATTAAATTTTTTTTTAATCCTAAAATATTATTAATCCTTACATAAAAGTATCTCATGCTTGAAAATATATACTAAAATGGAAAAAATTAGATGTCCATCACCAAAAATATGAGGAAATAATTTTCAAAACCAATAACACTAAAACGGTATAAATTATTTTTCAAAAATCAATCAAACTTTTATTATCAAAACATCTGGTATATATTATCCTAAGAGTTATCCATCCCTCAATCATACATTCTTCAATATATATCAAAAAAATATATATCCATGTCTTGAAAACACATTTCAATATTACTTGTACCATTTAATATATCTTTATTAAATATTAATGAAAATATAATGAAGAAAATCCTTAGGTGTTTCACATAAGTTTAACAATATCTAGAATATACCAGAATATTATCAATAAGTATTCCTCAGTAACAAAAAATATCTAAGAGTATCATTATTCAATTTATAATATGATATCAACTTCACTATCATAGGTACGACTTAAAAAAATGAAATTATATATCATAGTAACCATATAACAATATTATAATCTATTTATGTATCCAACATTATTCATTTATAAAAGATTAGGGTTTCTATATTTAGACTTTTCCAAACCTCAAGTTTGTGAACCCATTTCATCCAAACACTAAACTGCTTGATTTTTATTGGTTTAATGATATTTTTTCAATTATAATATTTCCTCTAAAATGACACCTTCATTTTATCTTTTTCTACTTTTTGTTCAGTCTATTTTTTTTAACATGTGTTATTTCTTACATCTTAGAAGAAAAACTTAACATAATAAACTTATCTTGTTTTCTTATAAATGGAATGTAATTAACTAATAAATATCCCCCAATAGTGTAAAATAAGGAGTATTGTTAGGTCATTCTATCATTGCATTAGTGACGATTGATTTAATACCCAAAACAAAATTTTTAGGTGTATCGCCCCTTGATAAATCTATTCTAGATCATTCATCAACTTTTAGTATCCAAATTGAGATGTTAACATTAGGATGTCCACAAAATATTTACATTACCAAAATTTCATGATGTTAGCCTGTACATAGACTTATCCATAGGTCATGATTACAAGATATTTCATATCAAAAGTGAAAACATATATAGAGACTAAAGGGTGCAGAAACATTATAAAAAATGCATGTGACATATAGAATAATCTTTGGATTATGTCATGTAAATGTAAAATTCACATGATAATAAATAAAACAAAGAACATTTGAAAAAATACATGAATATGGAAATTATTATGTTTTAAAAAATAAAAAATTCAATTCTTTTTATTGTGAACAATAAAATAATTGATGCTTCAAATATTGAATAAGGATAATGTTCACTCTTCTTGTTGTGAACAAGAAAATTTTATATTCATAATATCCTTATATTGTTAGGTATATGGACTAAACCAATATATTGGAGGGAGATATATTCCCTTAACCAATTTATTAGAGATATATATATAACCCAACCCATAAATAATCTTTACCTATTAATTAAACATTAAATAAATCATTCCTTATATAATAATGATATAATGGAGATAAAATGGGATTCATTAATCACAACATAAATTATCCGTGTAATGAAAAGGTGGTTTCGATGAATTGATAGATGGTATCACCAAAAATGACTTTAATAATGTTAATAGTTTATACCCATAACTCATTCACCACAAAATTGTATTTTATAATAACATATAATCGGTCATTAAAGAAAAAGTACTTACAATGAAATAAAACCTTTATAGATAGAGGAAATGGTAGCGAAATCAAAAGTCTGTTTCTATAAATTGACATTTTATTTTATGTAAAATATGAAGTTACAGTCACATTTAAAATTCATTTTCAAAAATTAGATTTTGAGAAATTTAAAGTAATACAATTAAAAATAAATTTTTTGAATTAAATCTCAATAATGAAGACTTGAAAAGAAAAAATTAATTTGAAAAGATGAAGTGAAAACATTTGGTAAACTTTTCCATTTTAAAATGAATATTTAATAATGTTTCCTCGAAAAGGAAACAGACGTTTCAATATTTGATATAAATACTTCCAAAAAAACTTTCCTTTGAAGAAAGATATTTTGATTATTGGAATGATGTAATTTTTATTAAAATAAATGTGTCTTTTCAGATAAATCATTTTATTTTTTTGTGAAAAAATATGTTAAAATGCTATTATTGAATACTCACATAAAAAAGAGTAAAAAATATCTATTTGGGAAATATGTGAAGGTAAATATAATGTTTAAATGAGATAAAATGTAATTTGGTATTCAAATATAGTGGATAACATTGGTGGAAAATTGAAAACATAAACATGGTAGATAAGCCATCATTAAAGCGGGTGAGAATTATTCTTTACAATGATATACATTTTAATTAATGTATTTTTTGTGGTAAAATGTTTTTATTTAGAATATATTTTCATCCATATAGTTGGAAATTTCAAAATTATAAAGAATATTACTGTTAAGTTAATAGATCTTGGAAGAAAAATTTTCAAGAAAAAACATTTTAACTCAATAAATGGAGTTGAGTAATCAAAAAATCTTACGAACATTTTATACATTTAATTGAAAAATATGTAAATAAAAAACATTAAATGGATCTTAAAACCCCGTGAATTTAATAAATATGATAAACTAAATTCATTAGGTATTAATCAAACTATATCAAATTATGGTGTACTATATGAAATATGATACAATAAATTACACTTTAGATAAAGAACCCCTTAAAATAATTTTTAAAGTCCACATAATCAAATAAATATTTGGAATAGAAAAATTAATAACCACCTATTAAAGATACTTATTAATACCCATAACATTTTATAGACATAATTTATAATCATTCTATGCATTCATATGATTTAGTTGTAATCTATTTTCAATATCAATTGTGAATAATCTTGATAGTTATGAATTAATTGTGTAGTAGTGGTTAATTTATTTATTATTAGTAGTAATAACATAATTAAATAAACATAAAAATTAATTTAACTTATGTATAATGAAATTATACACTGTAATTATTTAATTTAATTGGATTTTTATTCACAGTTCTTGTAGATGAAATTCATGATATGCATGTTTCAATTATTTTTAACAAACAAATAATGGTGTCTTAAGAAATGACTATGAAATAAATATTCCCTTTATAAATAATTTTTTTTATTTACATATATATATATATCATATATTATTATTAATTATATTACTATAGTCATATATGATATTATATTATAAATTTTTCATTTAGTTGGTCAGATCGGCCAAATCAAGAAAATATGATAATTAATGTATGATTATGATCGTAGAAGTGGTTTATTTTGACATAATATCATTATTATAAAATAAAAATGATATTATCTAGATATTTCTGAGGCATTTAATAATATTTTATTATTATTTAATAAATAACAAAAAATTTGATGAAAATTTTGATACATTACTTTATGGAGGTAGTAGTCTACCCAACTTGTAGTTAACAATTGAATTTCACTAAGAATGATAAGTAAATTAGACTTATTATACTTTTTATATTTATAATAATAATTATTTTATATATATGTGTCATTTATTTATCAATTTATCCCTAATAACCAGTCAATAGAGGTGGTGGTGAATAAAAATAGAAGTAATTTTTTCGTGGAGGCAGTAGTCTGAAAAACGCATGAATGGCTCTTTTGGATTTCATTATATGAAATGGTAAATGTGTTTGAAATATATTAACTTATAATAATAAAATTAAATATTAAAAAAATTAAAAATCCATTATATATGGATTATAAAATTAAATTTTTTAATGTAAGATAGAAAGAAGAAGAATATATAAAAGACAATGAGTACTCATGTTGAAATATTAGTATGTTTCAAGGAGGATTCCCCTGAAATAGTTTTCTTAAGAAAATATATTATAAAAATAGGGCCATGTGAAATGGATATGATTATTTGGGAAGGAAAAATTTCATAGTTTAAAGATGTAATTTTTTAGGTGTTCTCTTTAAGGGGTGGTGTGATGTCCCTTTTATAATAGGTGAGAATTGATTTTTTGTAAACATTCTGACTAAATATAAAAAGAAAACTTGTTACACATGTCAAAAAGACTCCAAAGATGATAATAATGGAGTCTGAGAATTATAATGTTGATAATAGCACAACTATTAATTTTTAAACATTTTTTCTATGTCCTTTACTCTATGAATTTTTAGTTTTTCAATTTTTGATTTTACCTTTGTAATTAATTTTTACATAAGTAAATTAATTTTAAGGCATAAAAATAAAATGGACAATAATAAATAATTCATAAATTATGAATAAAAATAATTATTTAATTTTATTAAATAAAATTTATATGAGTACACATAATTATCTTTAACATTATCTGGTGTAACATAAAAAACACATTTATAAGAAATGTGTATTTATGAGCATAATTTTTTTAGATATGGTTAATTAAAGATTTCACTGATTTTGATGGTATTATTTGGTTTATTATAAGACCAATTACATTTATGTGAGTTTAAAATCAAGTTAAAGAAAACATTTATAATCAATATATTAAATTAAAACAAAATTACAGAATATTTTTTTTTTGGAAAATATTACTTATATTATTAATCATAAGTTTTATAAATTAAGAATAGTATTTGTGATTATATATATATTCACTCCTTAAAAAATAATTTAATATGATGATAATTTTATATTTTTAAAATTACACTTACTTCTTGATAGACTCATAAATGTTATGTTTTTAGTAGAAATTTTATTTTTCACTTTTTTCAAAAAAATCAATTATTTCAAAAAAATATAAAAAATTAAGCATATAATAATAATGAAATATAGAAATAAAATTTATAGTTTATTTTTTAAAATTTAAAATTTTCATCTTGTAAATTTTCTAATTAAATGAAAATTCCAAATATAAATTAAAACTACTTTTATTAAAATTACATGTTTTTAAACATTAAGTGTTATTATTATTATTTTATTTTAATTTATAATTTGATTAATTTTAATATATTAGTTCATAAATTTTAATATCATGTATGGTCCTAATAGTAATTTAAATGTAGTCTATTTAATTTACTACCACATTAATCAGTTATTTGGAAAAGAAAAAATAACTCATAATAATTATTAATCCGCTTAGTGTAAGAAAATTTAATTTATTTTTATTTTTTTATTTAAAAGAGTTTTTATTAAAATTGTAATTTTATATTAATTTTTATTTAATATTTCATGGCTTGTATTTATTTTCTATTTTTTGTGGAGTAATCTATTGAAATGATATTTATTAAATTTAAATATAAATTAAATTTTTACTTTTTTATGATGTATAAGGAAATCTACCCTGAACCTACTTCTGACATTCCTTGGATAAAGGATTTGAGGATTGAGAGGATAGTTCCCTCAAATTCTATGGTGATGATGCTTTCTTTTCATTGTAGCTACATGAGCATGAGATTTTTGGGATTTACAAAACTTCTAAAAAACATGTTCTAACCAAACTGTCAACCAATCAAATTGTTGCATGATAGGACCTTGAGGTACTAGTCTCAAGAAACTATTCTTATTGAGATTACTACAACTCTATTCATTAATATTACACCATATTAATTTCATGGTCTCATATAAGATCTTGAATCCTTAGTGGGTTATTATTTCTTCATCCTTAGTGGATTCTACCTAGAGAATTGTAATAGTATTCCAACATATTTATTTTATCTTCACCATTATAAATATCCATAAAAAAATTATATTGAATGAAGGATATTACACTTGTTAATTTAAAGTGTTTTCTATTTAGTAGGGTGGTGGTTATCCACAGAATCATAAGGGAATAAAATCCATGATATTTTGGATTTGTTTGTAGACCCTAAGGGTTTCATAATAATATTTTTATCACATTAATTATCTCTGAACTAATTTTTAGAAGACTCTAAAGAAATGGGTGTTTCCACAGAGAAAGAAGATGTTATTTGAGTAATATCTTGTTGATTATGTTTTAACATTATCGTGGAATACAAAAAATTAATTGGATTACCCACAATCAAATTATTGAATTTATTTTTATTATGATGTATTATTATCTGAAACTCTCCCTCTTTATCAAGTGAGGTGAAAACAAATGGGATATATATTCTCTAGGATTATTTGAAATAAATTCATTATTAATCATTTAATTTAATGCTAAATCTTTGAAATTAATGAAATAATCGACGGTATAACCTTGCATTTTATATAAGGTTTTTTAGTTTGGATAAAAATTATGAATTTACTTACAGTGAATCCTGGTTATTTTTAATCATATAAAGTCATTATCTATAGTTATTTTGATGAAACCAAGAACATCCTTAGATGGAAAAAAATATTCATTGTTCATTTGGTACATGAATTAACAAAAAATCAATTTATAACACCTTCATTTTTCGAAGAGGTATGAATCATTGTTTTATTATTCAAACCATTTAATTTTAATCTTAAAATTGGGTATAGTTTATATAGAGAGGTACATAAGAGTCTAAGTCATGTTCGGAGCTCTGTTTTTTGGAAAATGTGTAAGAAAACTGAGTTGTACAGTTGTTACATATTTTTTAATAACCTTGAAACTCAACCCTATTACCAACTGAATACACAGGGTGAGACACATGATTTTGCTTCAACCATGTCACTCTCAAATGACTTGCACCTGGTTATACAAACTGATCACCTTTCCCATGTGGGGTCCCTCCTTAAGTATAACTGGCCACACTATTAACTCACCCCTGGAAAACCATGCAACAAAACAATTCATCAAAATAATTAGGGGTAAATGAATGTTTTTTCCTTGAAATATTTTTTAAAATTTTTTTCTAATTCCTCCTCTATTTGTTCCGAGCAACTGATTCCTGAGAGTCCTCCTCCTATTCAAGATATTGATTTTTCTACCTCCATCCTCATATCTCTAAATGAATATTCATCAGATTCATTGGAAAGTTTAATGCGATGTCTTTAATCATATTACTTATGTCCTATGTTTATCTTTTTCATTGTTGTGCTATTTAGGTGTGTCCTAATTTTCACCATTTTTAGCGATTTTGATTGCTTCACTAATATATCTCATTCTATCCAGATTTAAAGGTCAACAATGGACGAGGAGAGCTCTATGAACATAAGGTAGGTGTTCTATCTTCTTTCACCAGGATTCATTTAATTTTATAATGTGAACCATGGTGCTACATAAAAGACCTGTCCAGTGAAACCTCTAAATTTTGTAATAACCTAATTTAAATTACTTAACATGCTTGTTATGACCCATGTGAGTGGTGAATCCACCCTTATTTGATCTCTTTGGCTTAGAAATCCCTACGGGTGAGTTATGACTTAGAGTTATATTGTCCCCTTTTAACTGAATGGTCTAAAAACCCATTTGTGGTTGGTTTCCATTTTAATAAATTCCTTGAATTATAGATTTGATCCACGATAAATTTTTGGTCGTGGTTAAGTCCCTACCCTTCCTTCCATGCATTAATCTCATAATAAAATAAGTTATTCAACTTGTTCATTATGATATAAATGTTTTCTTACTAAATGATAATCCCATGATATCCAAATCATATCCTCACCTTATGTTGAGGGTGATACAAGGGTCCCCATTAATTGATTCCTAGGATTATATCATCATTTCATATAGTTAGTTTTATTAATGAATTTGAAAATAAGAAGAGGCTAACACTAGCTATGATAGTGGAGGTCTCACCATGGTTTTCATTTTATCTCTATATGAGTGATACGAGTCCCCTAGGGAATAAAAGACCCCAGAAATCTCTGAGAGGGGATGAGTGAATCAGAGTTTCAACTTTTTATTTTAATGCGACGGATCATGTTCCCATGTAGGTAGAAAATTGAAAAATCTGTATTATAGTATTGTCCTATAATATAAACATTCCCAATGCAGAAGCACCACACAATAGGTTTACAGGGTTCACCACTAGGGGCTAGTTCATGGAGCATACATCGATAGGTTTTCATTCATACCAAATTCCACTAATCTTTACTAGATGCTAATTAAAAAAATTTAGCGCAGTCACTCTATGCTAGGTGGACTGCCTTTATAATGTTTTAGCGATAGATCACTACATACATCAGATCACTTATATTGACTCCCCATTTATCACTTGATTGGGAAGAATCTAATCTCTGTTTGTCAACATGAAGATTTCTTAAATGGGTTGACATTAATTAATGAACCCTCAACATTAGATAGATTCTTTATTGCAATCTTGTTTTCCCATGTAGATGTAATCTACTTTTTTGAATACTTGTTTTTTTGTGAACTTTTCCTCTATGAACTATATTTTTTCCATAGTGTACCATACTTCACCACTTATCACGACTTCTTCATGTACTTCCCCCACAAACTATGACTATGTACTACCTTTAAAATCCCTGACTGTGTACAACCTTCCTAAACAGTAATGCATAGTGCTTCTTCCCTATGGACCAAATTATCTTACATGGTCTATCTTCTGTAATCTGCCTTCTGGAAACCATCTTCCATGAACCACTATAATCTTCATCAAATTCGTTCCATATTTCTAATCAAAGTCTCTTTTGCAGTGTAGTCTTCTCACGAACCATTATGGAATTCACAAAATTCCTTCTAGATTCCAAATCAAGGTCTCTTTTACAGGGATGTCTTCACGTGAACTAATTATAGACTTATCTAAATTCCTATAAGATTTTTAATCTCAATCTCACACCCTAATAAAGGTATTATTTTTTCTTACGTAGGAAAAAGATCTACATAATCTAAAAAACCGAGACATACCAAATCTTTGTTACAACACCACTTTTAAAGCATAGCATTCATCTCCCACCAGCCATTTTTCCTAAATTGTCTTCATACCTCCACTCTTCCTTCAATGTGGACAAATTATTCCATGAACTGATCATCACTTCATTTTCACCAATTACATTCCTTCCTGTTAACTGGCTTTTCCACAAACCTATCCACCTTTTTTTCTCCAATGACAAGCCATCTTGCGGACCATTTGACATCTGTATGTTGAGAACCTTCTTGCAAACCATTTTCCATTCCACAAACCATTCTTGATATGTGGTTCATGGTTCTCCATTCCACATACCATTTTTTATCTACTAACTATCCATGGAAATCCCATTTTGTTTACTAATTTTGCAAAAAACCTTTCTTTGCAAAAAAAAAAACTCTAAATTTTGTGGCCCAGTAATTTGGAAAAAAAATGGGAAAATTCACAACCTTGAACACATACTTCATCCTGCACTATGAGGTCACTTTTCTTTCAAATTCCTTGATTATACCAACATGGATTCACAAAAAACAAAAAATAAAATTCATTTCTTGAAAATAAAAACGATGGTTCTAATAGAGGATACCCTATAGATGGTATCGGGGGTGAGATAGTCATACCATGATATGAGAGAGACTTGGACCCCCTATGTGAGAAACCAGAGACCAACATGGATTTTTCCATGTTTTTATCACTTTCCTTCCTGGAGTGATACTCAGGATCACATTATGGTATTCATTGGATGAAATCCCATTACATTGTAAATATTCATATCCCCTATATGGATACAAGGGATTCCATTATGATCACATATAATGGTATTAGGGAACCTCTTAATGATCTCAAGATGTTAATTAAATTAAATATTGAAAGAATCTGTAACTAAAACTCCTAGTACAATCCCACAATGCCAAATCACTAGCTTGGGGACTTTCCATTCTCAACACATTATTTATAGTATATCTTTTAATGTCCCGCACTTTTCCTTGTTACCTTAGTTCAAAGACATCAGACTTAGGTTGAAGCAGGTAGAGTTGGAAGGGTGTCCCTAATGGACACCGTTGGTCGTAGCCGACTGAGTATATCTCACACCCTTCTTGATCCTCCCTTGGTACTTAAGTAGACATCGTGAATACGTGTATAGATAAAGGGAGGTGTCTAGATTATTATTTTTAATCCACATTTCTAGAATGCAGTGTTAGAGTAAGGGACTCATCCTATGCTTGTGATTCTAGTAGTTACAACCTTTATAATTTTTTAATTTTTGTATAGAATGTTGTGTATTTCTATCTCCCTCGTAACCCTATACACTTTTTTGGTACCACTACATTATATGATCCTCATCGCCATTTCTTATATAATTATTATACGGCCTCTTCTTGTTCATTTATTTTGATGTAGGTTTTATTTTTTATTCAATGCTTATCAATATTGTCCACCACTGTGATCTAATATGATAAATAAGTGAATATTCTCCCAAAATTCACTCCCCAGGCCATTGCTACTATTTATAATCCTCTGGTATATAGGGAGGCCCGACTAAGGTCTTGTGGCCCACTATGTTGGGGAAGTTCAAAGTTGATTCTGGGGAGGGATGCTATAATGTGTTATTAAAACATAATTTCTATTTTTTATTTCTATTTGGGTGTTATAAAGGATACTAGGAGTAATGTAATTTGATAATAATGTAGTACATGTATATAGCTAACCCACAAATAGGGAAAATCCAAATTTATTAGCATGGGAAAATGGAGTTCTATTTTCTGGCTATTATAGTTTTAGGGATTTCACCATTGGGTGACACACATTCTTCATGTATTTAATTTTGTTAAAAGTGTTATGATGGGATGACTTCTACCCTGGCCTGATTGCATGAGGGAGTATAACTCCATGCATCATACTAGGAACTATAGGGATTGAGTGTCAAGCGTTATTCCATGCCATATCTACTTTTCTTCTTAATTTCATAAATTTCATGTGCTTGTTATGGTGACTAGTTGTTATATATTGCAGTGTGCTAGTTTTTATATAGGGATGAAATAATTGGTATAATTAAAGTTAAAAAACTATTATAAATGGTGTTTTCCCACATATATTGATGATTAATACAGAATTAACCAATTATTTTATGTTTGAGCTATGATCCATTAGTTTTCTGTGCTTATATATTAGTTGGTTTGATTGGTGAATGTCAATTGAAATTTTTGAGACAAGTAATTCTATTGATTTTAAAATGAGATAGATTGAGTCATGTCACTATATATGAACTATTAAAACCTAATACCACTCGTAAATGTCATTCCACAATTACTCAATATATAAATTTCACTTTATAAAGAGTATAGGATGTTATAAATTTTGAATTATTGATGAAATTAATTGTTCTAAAATATCATCAACCAAAAATACAATAATAAATTTCAATAAATTAAAATTTTAAATTGACAATTTTACCACTATTTTGGGATTATATATTCAATGTTAAGGGTGTTTAACATTATTAATTTCATTTAAAATTCCATATACTATAACCCCTATTGTTTTAATGGGACCACGAACCTTACCTGACCATATTAGTGGGTAGTAGGCCTTGTATTCAGTGATCTGTTCTAATCATTCATATAACCTGGACCTGGATTTATGATCAAGTAGATATGTTTGACTCAATTATAGGAATTAGATGTGTTGGTTTCTTCATTTACCATTTTCATTATCTATTATAGATCCTGTTTTAACAGTGTGATTAGTAATTGTAGAGTTATTCTACTAGGGCATCCTCACGTTTTGCACCATGAAATTGGTAACGGTCATTCTCTCAAGGTGGGGGTCCCTAATCCAACCATATTATCTCCTATAGTTTCACCTGAGGCACCTCCAATTAATATCACACTTGGTATTGATTCTTAGTATTGTGATAACTTATTTTTCATTATGTAGTTATTATAGGGTGCTCACAGACATTTACATTCTAGGGAATAATTGTATAGTGAATTTTAGCAACGTCATCATCCAACCTTCTCGAGGGATGGATGACCTTAGGATAATGAGTCATGGATAGAGGACATGATATATATCTTAGTGAATATAGATATTCCTTTAGATATGATGGTCAATATCACTATATACATGCTTCAAGACTCTTAAAAATGTTAGTGGGATGTCCCTACTCTGCTTGGAGGACATCATGGTATGGTTTAGACAGAATTCCAGATATCCTTTTTTGACTTCTTATATCCGTAGACATTGTGATCATACTGCACAAGAGTGTTGACACAACTACAACAAGGTGACAATTCAGTAATGTAATATTAAAATCACATCATCGAATTAAAGAAATTTTCACTAAACATGCCTAATAAATAGATAGAGAGTACAAGTCGATTTGAGGATGAACTTTCATAATCCATATGTACTAAAGTGAATTTTTTTAGATGAACACCATTTTTGAGATAATGAACCAGGAACTCATCAATGAGAGGAAGCTGTGGTTATCTAACAATGTGAGTCATGGTGGATCACCTTCTAGGAAAGGAAGTGGTTTGTCAAGTTGTAGGAAATGTCATTTTGAGGGTGCATGTGGGGGAAGTACTAGCCAAGTGGATCCCAACAAAAACTATGTGATGTGTCATCAGTGTGGAAAGCCAGGCCACAAAGAGACCTTGTATAAGAGGAGCCTAATCATGTTCCACAATTCCAGTAGGAAGAGTCACCTCCATCGTTTATGCCAATATTTTCTTCGAGTGCCTAGTTAATGGAGACCTATGATGGTTCCACTTTTATGCACTAGATCAGCAGCTCCACATCCAGATTGGATTTCGTATTATACTATCCAATCAAGCTGATGTGGTGGTCATGGATAAGCATTCAATATTTAGAGGTTCGACCTATGCAATGTGGAATTGGTACGTCTAGTATTGATTTATATCAGGGCTACGATTTAGGCCAAAGTTACGTAGTACAGGCAATGTCAGGGGAGCAGAGTCTCATGCCTTTTACAAAACAAGTTACTATTATGGTAGCTTCTACTTTAGTTTTTTCCCTCATGGATATATGGGCATCACACTCTTTTATATATTTTGTAATTATTGATATTCATGTCTTTGTAAAAGATCACTTCAGTGGTTCCATGATGCTTAACACGCTATTGGGTTTTGATCAGAAAATGTGTGCCAGTGTAATGAGTGTCCCCATGAGAAAGGTGTGTATAATTTTCAATGTAATTTCTTCATTCTAGAGATAAATAAAATTGACTTGACTCTCATTATGGAATGGATAGTTTATTATCATTCCCATGTAAATTTATATCACCAAAAGGTTTCCTTTACATCTCTTTATGGAAGAACGTATATTCCTATGGGTGAATGGGATATCTAAGCTAGTATAGTTGGACATGAAAATCATTATATAAGAAAAGTGACAACCCATATGGTGATTATCTTTTTTAGAGATTATTAAATGCTACATGTATATTTTCCTCCTATGGTGGAACATTTCATGTACATATTCCGTGAAAATTTATCTAGATTACCTCCTAAGAGATATTAGATTTCTCTATTAATAATGTTTCTGATATGACACCAGCCTCCATTATTCCCTATAGGATAGAATCTACAGAGCTCCTTGAACTCAAGAACTGGATGTAATATATAGAGGTTAAGGGTTTTCTTTGACCCAACACATTGCTATGGGGTACAAACATCCTTTTTTAAAAGAAGGTGTATGATACCCTCAAATTGAATGAGGATTACAGTCGATTGAACCAGCTTATGGTGATGAAATGATATCCTCTACCTCATATAAAAATACACTTCGACTAGTTATATGGAGAAATAATTTTCTACATGATAGATATGAGGTAATACTACCTTGAAGTTCATTTGAGACCATAAAATATACCACGTATAGTTTTTGTGGAGCGGGTATGTATTATATGAGTATCTGGTTATGTTTTTTGGCCCTACGAAGAAACCAAAAATCTTTATGGGAATGGTGAATATTTTTTTCCACACATACCGAGATTTATTTTTTCAGTCTTCATATATGAAATCCTAGTGTATTTTCATACTATAAATTACCATGCCAACCATGTTGGGGTATTTCTAAATACACTTAGAGGGAACCGAATATATGAAAATCTTGCAAAATTCCAATTTTGGATCATTAATGGTCACATCTTGGGTCATATAATATCAAAGTCCGGAATAACTGTTTACCCAAAAAAGGTGAGGTTCATTTTTTCCTAGGAAGATCCCAAAATTGTGTTTGACATATGTAGTTTCTTATGGATGGCTAGATATTACAAGTGAAATATTTAGGATTTCTCATTCTTAGTAGTGCCTCATATTGGTCTACATAAGAAGGATGTGAAATTCCACTTGGGTGAATAATGTGAGATAGATTTTCATGATACCAAGGTAGACCCACATCAATGTCGAACTTGATTATAATAGAGATGGGAAGAAGTTGTACTCTCCATTTGGATGCTTCATTCATTGGGCTGGGATCATTTCTAATGTAGAAAGATTGAGTTGTATCATACAGAACCCACAATCTCATACCTCATGAGAAGAACTACCCAATGCATGAACTTTATCTTGCTATAGTGGTTCATTCTTACGTTGTTAGAGGAAGCAATTCATTATTTACACGAATCAAACGAGTCATTAATACATCTACACAAAATGATAATTGAATTTGAGGTTTCCCAGGTGGGTAGAATACCTACAATCATTATATTTTGATCTTTCTTATACACTAGGAATGGGTAATGTCGTAACTAACATCAGGAGTAGGAAGACTTATATATAATCCATCCAAGAGGCCACTATTGAGTTTCTATTGAGTGTTATATTTTATTAGATGCACCAATACATTCTGGAACCGCATAGAAAGAAACATTTAGAAGCTTTAACTGTGATATAACCTCCTATAGATTCGATGAAGACGAGACAGATGTCATTTCCTGAGGGCCTCATCATGAGGGATAGCTTCTCTAGTGATAACCCAATGTCAAGGTTTCACATTGGATTATATGCTCTTCGATCTTTACATGTGTCTTAATTTGACATATCATTGGTTATTGTACTTATATCATGATTATCTAATTTAAAACATAATATAAACATAATTTATATTCAGTATATATTTATTATAATAATATATTGAATATATAAGTATGAAATGGAATACACTATTAATGGATACAGTAAGCCGTATGTATGCAAGAACGTTGTTTCCATTTTTATTGTTATTTTGATGAAAAGAATGAAAATTATATATGAGAATATAATATCATTAAATTATAAATAAAATGCTATATATATCATATAATTTCACTACACAAGTTTTTCAATACAATATGTGTAGCTTGTGAACAAATCACATCACTCTTAGGGGGTGGTATTCCACACTTCCTCGAACGAATCTATCATATTTACACTGAAAAGAATGTAAAAAAATAAATGTGTTGTAAAAGTCATAAAGAATATTAAATACTTAATATATATAATATATAATACATAAAAAAATCCATCATAATTTTCCCCATGAGAGGTTGTAAGGAAAACTGAACAATCATAATTTTGTGAGGAAAAATTCACCATACACATAAATTGTAAGTTAGTTACCAATTAGATGGAGGTTTTTGTAAGTTTAGGTAAAAACATTAGCATAAAAATGACATAGTATATTAAGTATATTTGTTTATTTATAAAAAAATTGAATAGAGAAGATGGAGGGTTGGAGAAGGACAATAAAAGAAAGAATCTTGAGAGAAGGTGTAACCTCTTAATCGGGTAACTCCTTTTGGGTTTTTCCAAAATGCTTATTTGGAAGACATTATTCCCAAAAGGAGAATTATAGGATGTATTTAGGAATATTTTAATTTGTATTAAGAAGATCATGGACGATCCTATTTTCTTTGAGAGATGTGAATAAGAGGTATAGGTGTTGGACTTTTATAGGGAATGGAAAGGACAGACAGCGTATTTTTTAAAATAAGTGTGGTGTACCAACATTGTTTCTTAAAAAGTCATACCAAACCAACAAAACACAATAATTTAAGGTTCTTGGTAAAATAAGTTCCTTTAAGAGGTTTTTTGACATGTTTATAGGTCGTTTTTGGGTCATAAAGTTAAGGTTAAGAACTTAGTTAATCTTAATATTACCTTAACTAATTTAATTAATTTTAATTACTTTCACTGATTATTTTGGTAAAAAAACTAATTTGACAGTATTTTAAATTATAAATTATACAAATAAAAATATTTAATTCCATTTTCCAAATTCCATTAATAGGAATGGCCAAAATTAATTTAAAATTGATCTGGCTTATGGGACGATAATACAGGTTTTCAATGAAAAAATTGATCAAAAGTTTGCTATGTTTTGATATCTAATTTCAGTATGAAATTGGTTTCAGTGACCTAAATTGTAGTAATTAAAAAAATATTATCTAATTAAACAATGAAACTAATTTAAAATATAAATTCACCTTATAAATAAATTATATGAAAAACTAGTTTTGAATAAAAATAAACTATTTTTTACTATTCATTTAAAAATAAAACCTTATAGAAAAATACCAAAAAATTATCCTAAACTAGTTTTTAGGTTTAAATTAAAAATATAATTTTATTTTGAAATATAAAATCTTTAAATTTTCTTAATATTTTATTTAAAATGGTTTCTCCATTAAAAGGTGTTAAAACTACCTATATAAAAAATATAGATTTTTATGCATAAAATTGAGTTTTTTCTTATCTTATGTCTATAAAAAATATTGGAAGAATACCAAAAATATTTAATTAGATATAAAACATAGTTATTAAATTAATATCCATAATTATTTTTAATTAATTTAATTTATTAGAGAAAAATATATTTGTGATTACAAAAGTATTAATATTTTTCTTTATTTTTAATCTATTTTCATATTCATTTATAAATAATTGATAACATATGAATTAATATTATATTTCTTTAAACCATATATTTTCATAATCTGGTTAATATTATTCATAACCACTAATTTAGCTATATTTTTATATCCTATTGTATTAAATAATAATTTTTTAATAATATATTATTGTCTGGTAGAACGTGGTCATGCATGTTGTGCAAGCCATCAAGGTAATTCATTAGTGCGTGTAACGTAATCTAACCACAATGTTCTCTATAGAGCAAGATAAAATTTAGGTTGTGTGTAGTGAATTATTAACTTGTTGTTATGTATAACACATGAAAAATATGAAGATTTATTATAAAATAAACTATATTCAGTGTTTTGTGAAATGAAAAATATCGCAAAGGTTAAATTAATTCAAAAATAATAATTCAAAAAATCCTGAGGTGTTACCCTTAGGATGTCATATCACCACACCAACCCATCATAAGGATTTTGGGGACGTCATCACATTAAATCTACCCAAAATAATTATTCTATGGAAGTCATCTAATACAGATCAACCTATCCTAGAGATTCAAGGGAGGTCCATTAACAAGATGGCATAAAGTAATAAGACACACCAATAATATATATCACAAAAAGGGAGAAAACACACTAAACCATATAACTTGTATCCCACACACATTTAAACACAAAGATATATATATATATATATGAATCATGGAATTTATAAAACACATAATTGCAAAAAAATGCACATTTAAACCTAATTTTTAATGAAAATAAATCTACTCCCTTTCTAATTTTGAAATCTAAAACCATAATTTTTGAATAAACAATTTTTAAATGGATTTTATAATATAAGTTTTGAAAAGCATATAAATAGTTAGAATGATATATATTTTCACAAACACACAAAAAGAGAGATTTATATATATTTATATTTATATTTATATATATATATATATATCTATATATTTGTTTATAAAATAAATTTAAATTAATAAAAATTTATGTAACCATTATAGCATAATATCAAAACATAGTAAAATAAATACAACCCCATAATAATTTTGAAAATAGGGAGCTATTGAATGAAAATAAATTTTATTTCACCATAAAAAAGATTACTCTTAAAATAAAACAACAAAATTATAAAAAAAATTTTTTAAGGAAATACCATTTCAGTAGAATATTAAAACAGAATTTAAATAAATAAATTGCATTACACGAACTTCATAAAATAAGCTTGTGTTACTGCTTTGTACCATCAACAGACTGAGAATTGGTTTACTAAATCAATTTTATTATTCATTTAACTGAGGACATCATCGAAGAATAAATCAAAAAAGAAATAAAAAATGTAGAAAGTCAATTAGAAACTACAAAATAAAATAATGGCCTACCTCACTAGGATGAAGAAAATAAGAGAGCCTTAGATCTAGATCTCAATGTTTTCTTCAGAACCCATAATTCCAAGTAAGCATCAGATGTCAGACGATGTTTGAGTAGCTCGATGCAGTGGTATTGGGTGATTTGAGTGGGTTTGTTTGATTCAAGCTTTGATTCACCGAGGAGGAGCACTGATAATGGGTGGTTTCAATGTAGAGCTTATGATATCGCTATAGTTTCATAACTAGTTAGTTTATTTTAAATAGATCAAGACACTTTTATCAACACTTTGATAAAAGTGTTGATAAAGAGTCCATTTATCAGTGCTCAAATAATAAGTGATGATAAAGACCTACGTTATGAATGTTAAATAAGAGATGATAAAAATTTCTTTAATCAGTGATTTTAAATTATTTGTTAATAAAGGATTTATAATTATACTTATAAAAAACTTGTAAATATATATAAATATAAATATGGAAAATCCATTCCTCATTTAAATATATTTATTTTAATTTTATAATTATTTAAATATAAAATTATCTATTTATAATAATATAAATATTTTTAAAAATTAATATTTATATCATTATATATATTAATAATGTTGTATATTTTTATATAATTATATATATTTATTTATATATTTAATAAATATATAAAAATATAAATATAGTAAATATATTCATTATTTATGTAAATTTATTATAAATTTATTAATTATTTAAATATATATAATTTTTATTTATAATTATATAAATAATTTAAAAATATTTATATATTTATATTTATAAATATATTATTTTAAAAATATTGTATGTAAATTTAGAAATATTTTTATTTATAATTTTTTTATTTATAAATATTCATTAAGAATATAATTTTACCAATATTTTTAACATTATTAATGAATATGTAATTTTATCTTTATGCGTGATAAAAATGAGTGAAATTGAATAAATTAAAAATAAATATATTTTAACAATATTGAAAAATGGTAAGTTTTATGTGTCTTCATTGCATATAAAAATAAATTAATTTCATATATGTGAAATAAATCTAACACAATTTGATCTATGTTAAATTTAAAAATCAAATGACAATCTATTATATGTCCATTACACTATACAATTAGTCAGTATTTTTAATTCATATTAATTTTTAATTATTAACCATTATTCGCTAAATATATAACTATTTAACACAAAGTGCATAATTTTTTTTAATATATAAATTATATTTATATACATTAATATATATCTATATATTAAATATATACAATTTATTAACATTATCAATAACCATCTAATTAATAAAATGTTGAATATTTTTCTCAATTTAGTTATTTTTAATTTTAATTAGATTAATTTCAATTTTTTTCATATATCTATTTTTTTAACACATACTATTTACTATTTTTTATAATTTATATAATGTATAATCAATTTATACATTTTTATGAATAATTATTTAATTACAAAAAAATCATTTTTTGTTACTAAACTCATTATTTTGTATTGTTTATTTAATTGTATCACTTTATTTATTCGGACCATTTTTAGTGATAAAAAAGAACTGAAAAAGGTTTAAATTTGTTAGTTATTTCTTTAGCCCATATAAAGACTCCATTTATCAATGCTTTTTTCTAGTGCAGATAAATATCGACAGTGTTAAATTCTTGTTTTGTAGTAGTGACTAACACATATAATTTAGTTTCAAAAACTATGCATTTATAATTGTAGAGATGCATGATTTATAATTAATTATCATACATAAGGAATAATAAGAGAACTAGCATAAGTGTCTCCAGACATTGATACTTTTCCTATATATTTATTAAGGATAAGATAATGATGGATTTTTAGGAATATTATTCAGTAGGCCATGAGATGAGGTTTAAAAAAAATGGGGAATTTCTTTTCAGACGACTCATATAACATCTTTTCCTTTTATATAGATAAGAATAAATATTTTATTCCCATACCTAGATAAAATACATGTGATGTGTTTGACCTTTTAGTGAGTTTCATGTGATGTTCTCATCCATCTGGTTAAATAACATATAATAATTTATATATATTAACAATATATATTTATAGAATTAAAAATATAGGATTATAAAATTGGGATTGATATTCTTTATGTCTCATAGTTACATACTTCCTTAAATAAAGGAATTATATGATTATTCATTATTCGAAAAGATATATCTAGTGGAAACATGTCTTGAGACATTTTTTGGGATAATTTTATATCCCTTTATATCTTTGGTTGAAATTATGATTTCTTAAAGGATTCTACTTATATGCATTTATGAATTTAGGAAGTAAATATCATTATCAACACTATAAAATTCCATGGGGTAACATTTTTTTGTTGAACAAATGATGATTATGTTTTAAAAAACAAGGATTGGTTTTATACAAGTTTTTTAGGTTTTATCTAAAATTGTATTTGATAGATATGAAATTTTTATTTGATAGTATGCAACACATGTTGAAATTAATGATATATTTTCAAAAGAGTATTGTAAATATCCCAAATAATTTTAGATATTATTCCAAAAAAAAATTATAGATGAAATGACATAAGGTGAAATTCCACAATGTCTATAAGAGACTATTTTATATTGGATATTAATGAATATATTCCCAATTTCATGTATAACATGTAAATTAATTTTTTCATTATTATATTTGAAAATATAGGGATTTCATATGTAATGAAATTAAATATACAATTGCATATTGTATGCCTTAGTGGCGTATATTTCTGGATATATTATAGTGATATCATATCATAATAATAACTTCCTTAGCTATATTATATTGTATAATAGATAATGTCAAAATATATTGATACAATCATATTTTATGGTATGTTTCTCTCCTATGAAGGGATATCATTTATTATTATAGTTCATAAGACGAATTATTTGGGAGAATAAAATTAACTAATTTATGTGTCTTACGCTTGAATATTTGAGGGGATACAAATGATTTGTAATTACATACCATTTACATGAAAATTGTGATAATTTGTGTAAATTAATATATGCTGAAGGAGCATCTCTCAGACCTATATAAATATGTATGAGTCCATGAAAATTTTAGATTTTTTATATATTAATTTATTATCCATACATCAATGATCACATATCCATATACCTATACTATTAAAAGGTATAATCATACAGTCATTGAATGGATAATCCAACACAATTGATGGGTGATTTGTTAACCCATATATACCGTATGGTGATTGATTTCTTTGAATAATTCATTGTGATCATCATCAATCATGTGATTTAATATATGTGGTATTCCCATATTCATTTTATGGTATGCCCTTGATTTAATTTATATATGGTTATTATTTAAATGAATAGAAAATTTTTATTTCTACTTTATTAATTTATTACATAACTTGAATAAGTTCTATTAGATTCTAAAGATACTTACAATGATAGTAAATAAAAATTAACCATAACAAAACCAAAAACATTTAAATTAGTGAATAAAAATTCATCACATATAAAGATCAATGATCAGTGGTGGAACTTCATCGATTTCATTTGAATAATATTTATTACATATTCATGACTATGTAATACTATAACACATTAATCAGTCGAAAAAAATTGATTTATAACCATATTCTATGCCAAAAAAATGTTACACATGTCGAATTCCATGTTTAAGTATTATTCCATGTAGTGAGTTGTTATATGGATGTTCAACAAAATATTACATTCTTCAATCTATTTAGTCACTATACAAATTAAATATCTAATACCCTAACTAATATTTTAAAAAATTAGTCACCTATTTTTCATCACACTCGATCAATACACATCCAAATCATGATAATTGGTGGGAATAATTGTCATCAATAATTACAATAGAATGTGTGGGATACCATGACAAAGTACTCACCACACACTTATTACCCAACTATTGTAATCATTCCGCATTATTTGGTACTTTTGATGTGCGTCATAAAACCAATTCATTCCATTATATCATATTACCTTATTCAAAAAAAAAACAATTATATATAATATTTATTTATCAACAAATAAAATTTTCAGATTTCCTAAATAACCATAAAAATTTTATCCACTATCTTATTGAAGAAGTAATCCAACTTATGTGTCAAAAGGGGAATTCGGTGTGATTATAATAATATTTACTAACTAAATCATCATTATATTCTCCCCAAGTTCAATTAAATGGTATGAATCATTTAATAGTACAATCATTCAGGTTCCATAGAACTATGATGAAATCCCTCTAATAGTTACCTATTTTCTAATAAGAAACATTACCTTGGTCGAATAAAACTCATAATATTTTTGATTAAAAAATGATATATCATTTTTGAAATAAATTATTCGATTAGAGAACACACAAAAACATAGTATGTAGAAAATAAAATGAACTTATACAATCCATCACTATGATACACCTTGTGGAATATCATAATTCATTATGTGAAATAATATTAATATTTGAACATTTGAAACATGTTTCTTATATAAATATAAATTTTTAAAAATTTCCATGAATATAGATAAAAATATATATAACATACAACTATTGATTGATCATATAAAATGGTGACATCTCCTTCAATGGTCTCTCTAATACATTGATGATATTAATTAAAAATAACTATGTAGTTTGGTTCATGATCATACCCATGAAATTCCATATTGTTAGACATATCATACTCAAAAGAATCGCATTCCATACATTTAAAATCAACATTCTCATTTTAATTAGATGTGATACTATTAAAGTAATTTGTTTTTTTTGGGATAGCAATATAAAGGCTTAATTTCTTACTCAAACATCACTATATAATATATTGTTAAAAATAAAATTTATAAACCGATAATAATAATAATTTCTTTTCAATGATATAAGTCGTTCCAATGTATGACATCCCATATTTCTAATGAGTAGTTTTATAATTTGTTTCCATTAATTTATAAATATTATGGTAAAATGGATTTAACTATTTAATCTAAATGAGATATACCATATATATATATATTAAATACTTCTAAATATTGAATGAATTTTTTCATTAAAATATTAATAAAATAATGATATATTTAATGAAAAATAATTATTTAATAAAATAGTTTTATAAAATCTAATTTAATGTTTCTTGGAATCATTTCACACAATGAATATTATTTGATAACAAAATTTCCAATATGGATAGTTTATATTCATATTTTCATTTTATTAGTAATATGGATACGGAAATATTGTTTTTAATATCATATTGAACATGTTTAGTTATTATTTAAATATATTATATTATAATTGAATGAAATTTAATAAATATATATGTCATATAACATTTTATATAAATTATCTTATAAAATAAAATGATAAATAATATTTTTAAAATAATAAAGTATTTAATGATTAATTTACAATTTAAATAATGATTCATATATATTTAACATGATTGTTAACATATTTTGATATAATAGAAATTTCATTTAAAATTAATAACTAACATATTTTACCCTAAAATTATACTATTAAATATTTTTTATAATGTTTCAAAAAAAATTATACTTTAAATATTATCATCTTTTGAAATTATAGACCTTATAGTAAGATAATGTATTGGTTATAAATGTAATATCGTCATTGATATAGAATTGTAATTATAATGTGAAATCCTTATAAATAATCCATTTTAAAAAATATATAAATCAAGGGAATTTTCACATAATTAAAATATTAATTTTATAAAATGAATACTATGTTTTACATGAATAAATAAATAACTTTTAGATATATAATAGTTACATAATAGTAAATGTATACAAATATAAACTCTTAAAAAAATAATTTTTTACTCTAAAAAACTGTTAATTTTATATGATATATTAATTTCTTTAAAAGTTAAATATATATTATTCAGAATTATAATATGATAAAATGAGCATAATTTTTTGAACAATCAAATAAAAATTCTGTAATGATGATGTTTTTGTATTTTTAATAAATAGTAAAATACATAGGTGAATATAAAAATAAACTATAAGTGATGTATTTTTTAGTAGTGTAGATGAGTGGATATTTGTGGTTTCTAAAACAGAGCTTAATATATTAATTCCCCATGAAATCCTAAATCTTAATCCCATTACTACAGAATAACGTCTTTGATCACTAATTTATTATATAATATTTTAATATAAAACACCCCCCCCCATTATAAATACAAATCCTCTCCACTATAATTCTCCAATGAATATAAGATTTTCATCAATTCATCATTTTGACAGAATCCCTCCCCAACTATCTTAACCACATTTCATAGGTTTTGTTCTTTACAAAAGGACACTCTTTAATTCCCAAGTATCATGTCGAATGAGTCTATCTAATGTATGAGATAAACTATAAACATGGATCACTTTTGAGTTTTCATGTCCTTACACCATAACTAAATATGTTCAATCCATCATTATCTAGTGACATCAAAATAATATATACACTAAAATATAGTTATTCTTATTTAATTTTAATAATTTTACACCCACACATTAATTTTAAAATAAAAGTATCTCCCATATTATGCCCACTTTACTGCCTCCATGGATGATTTATTCAATCATTCTTCACCGACACTAAGGGATGTTTTAAAATTATAAAATTGTATAATTATAGTATAAATGACTAAATTATGACATGATAGATATCCTATAATAATTTTGAAAATATTATTTCAAGAATTGTTTTAAAAAAATTCATTCCTTATCAATGCGGCTGACTATTATGATGTTGTATTTAAACCAGTATAACTCAATCAGACCAATATAAAAATATATATATTATATAATTTATAAAATTTATTCATTAAATATTTCAAATAACAACAAAATACCATGTATAGAATTTTTACTATCTTTGAGGACTAGTAATATTGGAAACATATTTTATAAATATGTAAACATTTCTCCCTAATAAAACCACACAAGAGTCACTTCTGGAATTCTCATAAGTTTTACTCATTTAAACAAATGTAAATATAAAGATAAGTAAAGGGGTGAGATAAAACACTTAATAATGTAGAAAATGGATGACATGGCATTATGGGTTAAGTCATAGGTATATAAGAAAAAATGAGCATGGGGTTATATCTTATTAATATGAGTTTTTAAAAACACAGGAATATATATATCCCATGGAAAAGTTCAAAAACATGAAATAATAGTCATGACCCACTAAGAATAATCATAGTCATATGACATTATGATTTCAGAATCCATAATAAGGAACTATGGAAAGAACATAGTCACATGAAATCAGTACATAATGGTTCAGGTATCAAACTAAAAAGACCCATTTAAAGATGGAATATGAATTACTTTCTCCAAACCATTCTGACTCAACCATCATAACTCATGATCCATTAGTATATCAAGTATCATAACACAAGACCAATTTTTTTACTCTAGTATCATAACTCATTTCCCATTATTGACTTGAGTGTCATGAATCACAACCTATTTTTATCTCATGACCCATAAAACCTTAACAAAAAAATTAGAGGGAGAATAAGACCCCACCCATCATTAACATTTTTCCACAGAATTTTATTCCAGGAGAACATGAAAACATTCATATTTCAAACATAACATAATTAGCATATGGATAAATATGGTTTCACAAAAAAAAAATTCAAGGACAATCCACAAGCCATTAAAATAAGTATATTTGATGACAACATAAAAATATCCCCAATATAACACATATAATATCAATAGATGTTAAAATATATTTGATAAAAAAATTTAAAATTATTGTATATATCACTTTGAAAAAATGGATATCCCTTTATAAAAATCATGAAATATGATTAAAAATATTTTTTATAAAAAAATGATATTGGTAAAAAATAAAAATAAATTACCCTCTAAATCCAAAAAATATATAAATAATATATTATAAAATAAATATTATTTTAAAAATATTATATTAAAATAAATAAAAACATTAAGTAATTTTTTAAAAACCAATAAATTTAAGACCCCTTCTAAAATTAACAATTTATTTTAAAAAATATATTTTCCTTCTGAAAGATATAATTATATTTTATTTGATTTTTTATATAATTAATAGTTAAAATAATTTTGAAACCCATTTTAAAACATTGAATAGAATCCTTTAAATGATAAATTCCTATAATAATGAAATAAATATTAAGGTTTTTTTAAAAAAAATTACCATACTTGTAAAAGGTGAAATTATAGGACACATTGAACAGTAATTTTCAAAAAGGTTAGGTGACAATATTTGTAATATTTCATATTAAAAATGTATATTAAATAATGTGTAATTGAAAACTATATACTATTTTTCATAGGAAATTTCAAGAAAAAAGTAAAAATATTTATTTTAAAATGATAGCATTTTTTAAATATTTTGAAATATCTTTATTGAGAACCAGGATCATAAAAAGAGTATGAAAAAATCCTTTTGAAAATAATATAAGTGAAATATATCTGTCAATGGATGTGATGTAGTGTTATTTGTTTTAGATTTGACAAATTTAAGGATGATCATATGTTTAAATTAATTATAACCTTATATATTTTTAATGTGAATTGTGTAATTTGGGATACATTTATTGAGTTTCTATAATATTTTGACGTATATTCACCCCTTATGTTAAACATGTGATGTATGGAAAAACATATTTGAGGAAGAATGAATTTATAATTTGGGAAAATAAGTTGAAATTTATTGATAAAATTTACAGTTAAGTGGATTTATGGTTTTTAGATAATTATACTTAATTGAAAAAAAAAGTTTATTTCATTTTGGGAATGTATGATTTATCACATAGATAACTATGGGATTGAAATGTGATTTTGTGAATATTTGATTAAAGTTATTATTTAAGGAGTTAAATACATTAGCAACATTGTATGATTAAGGTAACTGGAAATATTTATGGCTAATATCCGAGTTTATATAAGGAATAACAGTAGAATTATATTTAAAAATTGTATATTATTTTATTATTTCTTTATGGTGATCTTGTTTACTTCTGGAAAAGATTAGAATATTTCAGATATTGTATGACTATGTAATATAATGTTTTGGTATATCTCTTTATGAGTGATTGATATAGGATTGAATATGTATAATGATATTCTCAAATAATAGAGCGGGTGAATTGTATACTTTAAAATTCTTTTGGAAGCTTTAATGTTGGTATAAAAACTTTCTTACGGAAATTTAAACAAACATTCTCAAAACCTCCCAAAGAAATATTTTGTTAAACTTATAACCTTAAGATAAAAACATAAGAATGTTTTTCTTAAGGAAATATTCTACCTTAAAGCATATAGAATATCTAATATAATCAGAGTAATGGAATTAAAAGTAAAAATAATGTTATACTTTCTAACATTAACATAGTTAACATAAAACATCAGAATTAAAATAACTTGTAATAGTAAACAAGTTACAATAAGATTCTTTTAACCCAAAGAGAAGGGTATCTGACAACCTTGGATAAAGGTTCCTTGATTTATACTTTCATGAATGTATGTCTTACCCAATCCCAGGTAATCCATCAATCCAAAGATCGGTATATGTCTTGCTATCCCCGCAAACCCTCGATTTAGTAGGAAATCAGAACCTCTATCTTCTAAACCCGGATTCCTTCGATCTACATGATTAGAGTCTACAAAAATTAAGCCTGAACAAGTAGTTCATGACTGAACAAGTTGTTCATGACATCTGCATGAAGCACTGAGAGTAGAAAGATCCTCTCTCTTTAGAAATCACTTCAAATCTTTTTCACATGCATCGAGTTCATCCACTCCCTACGTTGTTCAGTCAAATTTAAATTACTATTCATATTTAAATGAGCTTATATTTATAGTAAAAACATCCATACTGTCGGCTCCACTCCAATGGTCATATTTTCCTTAAATTTTGGAGGGACCTGAACAAATGACAAATGTTCAATGGTTAGTTTGTGACATATTGTACTACATCGTTTCATGTAATAGAAACAATGTTAAGTTAAAGATAAATGTTAAGTGTAAGAAGTCTTAGAATCAGATAATATTAGAATGATACATTTGAAAACTCTAGCATTATCAGGAAAATATATTCTTAAAAAAAAATTAAATCGTATTGTGAAAACGATATCACATATACATCGGAATTAGAATTATAAAAACTCCATTACTTATACACCAGATTCAGAATAATAAAAACTGAATCACTTATACACCGGAATCAGAATCATAAAGACTGAATCACTTATACATCGGAATTGGTATCATAAAAACAAAATCACTTATACACTGGACTTATAATCATAAAAATTGAATCAATTATACACTGGAATCAGAATCATAAAATCTGAATCACATATACATGGGAATCAAAATCATAAAAACTGAATCACTTATACCCCGGATTCGGAATCATTGAAATTGAATCACTTATAAAACAGAATCAGAATCATATAAACTGACTGAAAAATCATAATGATATATCTGTAATTATAATATAAAGGCAAATCATAATGATAGATATGTATGTATAACCAAATAAAAAATAATAATGATAAATCTGTAAGTATAACAGAATGAAAAATTATAATGATAACTGAATGACAAATAACAGTATGAAAATTTCGGAACTAAAAAAATAGAACTTAAGAAAAAGTGATTTGGTATTTCAAAACATCAAACCATAACGAATGGAGAAGTCATAAGATAACCTTATTGACTCAACAATATCCCTCTATTTGGAAGGAACAAACAACTTTGCTAAGGAAGAATATATAGACTTAGATAAACATGTATGAAAAAACTTATCTCTCCCTTTTAATGAGATTTTAGATGAATACGACTAACTCCCCCTTAGGTTATGTTTCCCAAGGATCGTATTCTTGAACTTTAGTATCTGTTTTTCTTTCTAAATAAAATATCTCCCCCCTTAGATAAACATATCTTATTAAAATAAAAACTACCCCTTTCTTAGACATTGTCCTTTTTTTCCATACTCCCCCTTAATAGATTCCCCTCCTTTGGAGTCTTCATTAAATTATTCCATTAAATAAATTATCCCACAAGGTGATTTTAAAAAAGTGGGAAATGAATGGAGATGTATAAGATGTAATTTTGAGGTTAAGCAAGAAAACATTCGAAAACAAACGAAATAAATGCAAGAAACTTCTTATGGTAATTTTAGAAATAAGATTTAGATTACCACAACACATCAGAATGTAAAGAAAGTCATCCATCACTCCTCTACTCAGACAACATTTTCTTTGTCAAGGATTTGAGTTTCTTGACATCCTTATGATCTTCTTGAAACATCTTCAATTATATCTCATGATCCCGATTCGCCTATTCTAAAGACAAAATACTTTCTTCTTGAGCATGAACCTTTTTCTCTAATTCATCTCTAACTTCTTTCTCACTGCTTACAATTCATGCAACAGAATTGGTTGACTATACTTCTCAGAGATTCATTCCTTGACCTTCTTGAACTCAGTTTCATATGTATTGAATGCTCTATTTGTTGAATACATGAAATAAGTGAACTAAATAATCTTTTCATTGATGGTTTTGGTGTGGTTAAAGACTTTCTTATAAGTCACCTTTTGAGCTTTGTAATCAATCAAAAGATTACTGAATTCTTCTTCCAGCATTACCACCATGTCCATAAGCATATTGGTCGATTCTGTCTTTTCATACAGGGTTTCTTACATCATTTGACTCCGGGAATTTATATTTTCAAGAACTAGAATAGTGATGACCAACATTACAAGAGATAGCTTGACAAAGTCATGTTCAACAGATGACGATGATTTGGAACCTGAAACATCTTTTCCTTTCTCAACTCCTCTTGGAGTTAAGGAAGATGGTTTCACTATTCTCTTAGAAGACTTCTAAGATGTTTGTTTATCAGATAAGGCAACCAAAACACGTTTTCCTTTGTTTGGATTTCAAACTAGGGATAGTTCATCAGATACTTGGGTAACATTAATATCATCTTGTTCATATTTTTCCTCTTCAATCCCATGATGTTGAGATCCTTCTTTTCTTTATTCTTCCTGAATTTATTCCTCTTCACCACCTTGTTTATTAACCCCTTCTTTCTCTTCTTCTTCCATTTCAACTTCAACCTGTTCTTTATCTTCAACTTTTACTTCTTCCTAAACTTCTTCTCTAATTTATTCTTAAAGTTGTTCTTCAACATGATCTTCAGAAACAGATTTAGAGACTAAACTCAAAGTTGTTCCAACGTATTCTTCCACTTCCCCTAAAACATCATAAAATTATTCTTGAATAATATGATCTTTTATTTCAAAAACATGTTCTGATAAAGATAGAACATTCTTGGCTTTCTAGCTTTTCATAGTGACAATCAGCTTTTTATGAACAACCTGAGGTTTTGGAACTTGTTCAGATTTCTTCTATACAGATTTTAGAAGAGACTGGAACACTTGAGCTTCCAAGGATTTCTTCTTCAAGATCTTCTCATTCTTTTCTTTCTCACGATTTTTAGCTTGCTTTATTTCTAGATCCTTAGCCTCTTCATTATTTATTCCAAAGGAAGGATCTCCTTCCTTTCCAGTAGCTTCCATTTCGGTCCACTTTGATACAGTTGCATCCAAATAGGATTTTGGATTCTCGATAGGAGTATGTGATGATATCGGAACATCAGTAACATAAACTAGCATGCTTGGTTCTTCATGTTTTCTTTTCATGGGTACTGACTTTAAAGATTCTGGAACATCACCTATATTCTGGACAACTATTTCTTCAAAAAAATTGGATTCCTCTAAAAACTCTACCTTCATCGTCCTAAGAGTGTCATCACTGAGAAAAAAAATCTTGGAAGGATTTTAAAATGATCAGCATGGAACATTTAGTTCTTGAAGGCATAAAACAATTATTCTAGATATAGTTGCCGGATACATAAGAATATGAGATCTGATAGTTCTGCCTTTTATTGCCTAGATGGTGAGAAAGATTTACATCACCAAGTAGATATTCCTTATATTGACAAGAATGTCTAAGAGAATGATATCACATATCTTTATAGAGTTATTATCTCCCTTTCTTGGAATAAGAAATCCTTTCATCCAAAGACATACCATCTTGTGGTTGTAATATTTGTAGTCTTCAGATTCTTAACAATCTTAAGACCAATATAATCCAAATCCATGGATTTCTGAGAAAAAACATTCCTTCTCAGAATGTTTTTGAGAGCATAGAAGAGCTTCCACTTCATACAGTATATTGAGAAAATTTGATGCCTCATATAGGGAACTGTACAAGTCTTATCATAATATTTGAACATAAACACATCCTTGAAATCCTTCTGAAAGAAAGTAACAGATTCGTATAATTGAATAACCAATTGAGGGAAAACCGGTTACTGACTTTTCTCTTTAGCCACACAAAAATTTTCCCATCCTTTGGTTCTTATCACATTAGATATAAGGGAATAATATTGTGTAAAGAAGTTTGGGCAAACCAACCTTCCACTAACGATTGACCAATCCTTTATTTCCTTTCTAATCAGCATCTGTTCTGCTAAGGATTCCGAAGTCATTCGGAGTAAAAGGAACAAAGAAACAGGGACAAAGATTTTGATGGAAACAAAACATTGGCACATAGATCAGTAAGGATGGTGTGACATGTATAAACAAGGCACTCCTTATATATATATGTCTATGACCTTTCAACATCCATAAGATAATCAAACGATTGAAAATAACCTAATCTGATATGACGGTTGATGATGGATATAGAAAATTTGAATTCCGATATTTTTGTAGTATGGTAATCTAGGATTTTAAAATATTGAAAGACCAATAACTAAAAAATAAGATAAGAAAATAAAGAGTATGAAACTGTACCTTTCGGAATACTCTGAAAGATTTATCGGTATTAAAATAATTCTCTTGGAAGTTTTAGATTATGAGATTTCCAAATCAGAAATTATCAAAGAGAAAAAAAAATTAAGGAAAGACAAATATTTTAAGAAAGATTAATATTTTTTGAATAAATAATAAGTTTTTTAAGAAAGAATAGAAAGGAAAAAACAAACAAGCATATGGTCTCTCCCTGAAATAAAGAGTAGTTTAATTTTTGGAGATGGTTTAATGATGAAGTAGATATGAATGATTACCTTACAGAGATCATTCTTAGATTCTGTTTATTGTATTCAAATATATTAGAAGGTAACAATTTTGTAAATATATCAGCAAGTTTCTCTTTTCATCCAATGAATTTAAGAATAATATCTCCTTTAAGTGTGTGAATCCTAAGAAAGTGATGTCTAATATCAATGTGCTCTACATTAGAGTGATGTGGAGGGTTTTTAATTAGGGAAATGGAACTTTTGTTATCATTCATTATTTGAGTTTTAGTAAAACTTATACCATAGTTTGTGAGTGTGTGTTGCATCCCCAATACATTAGCACAACAACTTCCAGTAGCTACATATTAAGTCTTAGTAGTGGAAAGTGCTACAGAATGTTGTTTCTTACAAGACCAAGAAACTATGGAATCTCTTAAGAATTGACATGTTGTGGATGTACTATTTCTATCAATTTTACAACCACTAATGTCAGCATTTGAAAAACTTTTAAGTTCAAAAACATTTCCAGAGGAGTAAAATAGTCCCAAATCTAAAGTTCCCTTTAAATACCAAAAAAATATTTTTACAACTTTTAAATGAGATTCTTTAGGATTGGATTGAAATATTTCACATAAGCATACTGAGAACATTAAGTCAGGTCAACTAGTTGTTATGTAAAGACAACTTTCTATCATTCCATTATAGGATGTTGGATCAACTGGTTTCCCTGCTTCATCAATATCAAGAGTATTAGAGGTTCCTAAAAGAGTACATATACTCTTAGTGTAGTGATACGTGAACTTTTTAAGATGATATTTTATATACATGAATTCAGATATGTAAGTTCCCTCTAATTTTTGAGAAATTTGAAAACCAAGAAAAAATGTTAACTCACCCATCGTACTCATCTCAAAAGGGAATCAGTTAAGGATTGCTGAGTTGATCCGAAGATGATATCGTAAACATAAATTTGAACAACCCAAACATCTTTATTATTTTTCTTAATAAAAAGGGTTGGATCAGCGGTTCCCTTAACATAGTTATTTTGAGGAAAAAATCCTGAATGTCTATCATTCCAAGATATAGTGGTTTGTTTATGTACATATAAAGCATTGGTATGTTTATAAACGTAATTAGAATATTTTGTATCTTCAAATCCATTGGGTTGATCTACATAGAATTCCCCCTGTACATAACCATTAAGAAGAGAACACTTTACATCCATTTGATAATGTTTAAAATTATATAATGTTTCAAATAATAGAAGGATATGAATTGATTTAAGTCTTGCTACATGGGCATAGGTTTCTTCATAGTCTATTCCTTCATGTTGATTATAGAATTTGGCAAGTAATCTTGCTTTATTTCTAAAAATACCTCCATTTTTATAGAATTTCTTTCTAAAATCCATTTTACTCCGATAACAAAATTTTCCTTAGGTTTTTCAACCAAGGCCCAACCATGTTTCCTTAAGAATTCATTGAGTTCATCTAGAATAGCCTTTATCCAATCATTATCACCAAAGACTTCTTCAAAAGTCTTTGGTTCCAATTGGGATAGAAATGCAACATGTTCAACTTCATTCCTTAAATAACTTATAGTTCTTACAACTTGATAAATATTTCTGATGATATTGTCACTAGGATGATTCCTATATAACAAGTGACATGGATTTTGAAAAACTTGTTCATCAACATAGGGTAGAAAATCATCAATTGTAAATGTTTCAGTAACATTTTCTAGAACATTATCCTTGTCTGAAAGATCATCTATCATTGTTTGGTGATTAGTTTTAAAAAATATATCCAGAAATGATTCTTGTTGTTTAAAAACAAAATAATCATTTTCATCAAAATTATCATGTACTATTATTTCGATAGTGCAAGATTATTTATTAAAAACATTGTATGCCTTAGAGTAAGTAGAGTAACATAAGAAAAATCCTTCATCGGATTTGGGTGAAAATTTATTTATGTTATCCCTGGTATTCAGGATAAATACTTTGCCACCAAAAACTTAGAAGTAAGAAACTTTTGGTTTCCATCCAGTCCACAACTCAAAAGGTGTTTTATTACGAAAAGGTCTTATTGAAACTCGATTTATAGTATAACAAGTAGTACATACAGCCTCAGCCCAAAAATTTCATGCTATAGAATATTCACTCAACATTATTCTAGTCATCTCTTGAATAATACAATTTCTTCTTTTGGCAAACCCATTTTTTTAGGATTTCTATGAGCTGAAAATTTTTGAGTGATACATTTTTTACCAAAACAATGTTTTAAAATCAGCATTTTCAAATTCACCACCATGATCACTATGAATAGTTACCAATGGTAGATTTTTCTCATTTTTAGGTTGCACTCTAAAAATATTAAAATATGAAAATGCTTCGGAATTCCTTGTAGGAAAATAGACCCCATGTAAATCTAGTATAGTCAGAGTCTAGGACAAACACATAGTATTTTCCTACAATACTTCCAGTTTGTGATGGACCAAATAAGTCCATGTGCACTAACTGTAATGAATTAGAAGTTGTAACTTCACTTATAGATTTAATGACATATTTAGGTTTCTTTTCATATTTACATGGATAATAGACTTTTGAAGAATCAAACTTATGTTCCAGTAGATCCTGAACATGTTCATTCTTCAAATTTTTACTAAGATTCATTATGTTACAGTGTCCTATTATCCTATTCCAAAGCCATGATTGATCTTAAAAAGAACTATGGCAAGGAAGATATTGACTTCTATGGTCTTATAGGTTTATGGTGTACACATTCTCATGCTAGAGGGCAGAGAGAATAAACTCATCCATGGAATTGTGAACTAAACATTTATCATTTCTAAAATTCACGGGGTAACCTTCATCACATAATTGGATTATGCTAATGAGGTTGTTCTTAAGGCCTTTGAAAAAAAGAACATTATAAATAATAGATTTACCAAGAAGAAAAATATTACCGATACTAACAATTTCTCCTTGAGAGTTATCTCCAAAGGTTACTATTCCACATTTAGTTTTTTAATTTTTTTTTTGAAATAATATTTATTAACACTCATGTTTCGAGAACATCCACTATCTATGTAACATATTTTCTTGGTCCTACCATAATTATCCTGAAAAAAGAAGAGTTAGGTTTTCAGAATCCAAACATTCTTTGATCCAGAACTGTTAGATAATAAAAACTTGGGTAACCATATTTATTTTAAAAAATAAGCTTTTTGAAACCTGAGGAATTGAACTTTATTTACAGAACAGTTTTTTTCTAATGCCAACTACTTGAACATTTATTATAAAAAGGGAATCCAAAAGGAACAAAATAATTGTTTCTAGAAATATGTTTTTCATGATAATAACCTAAACCATGATTATTACCTTGGGTTCAGATCAAATAATACATCTTTTCAAAATTTTCCTTACTAGATGCAAAGTTTGCAAGAAGTTTCTTCATTGAAAATATTTCAAATTTTTGTCTTAGGACTAAGTTCTTATCCTCAAGAATAATAAATTTAGAGTTAAATTTATTCTATAAAAAAATTTTTTCTAAAAATATATTTTTAAGATCCTTATATTTTTATCCTTCACAGAATTAACATAATCATGTTTCTTAAAAATATTTTCCAAAACATCAATTTTCTTATTAAATTATTTGGCATGATCTAATTTTTTTATTAAAATAGATTCTATAGAGTTTTCTTTTTCATGTTTCTTAGAATCTTTACAATTTCTCTTTTCTATCAACTTAGAAAATCTAGAAACTTACTCATATGAAGGAAAAGAATTATCATTATCTAATGAAGAATATTCTTCATCTGAAGAAAAACCTCTATCTGGAAAATTTTCACTCAAAGACATATTGGTTAATTATTCAATAGTTCATACCTTAGCCATAAGAAAATGATTTTGAAATAGAGCTCTGGATATTTGACCAATATTCTTTTTCTCATAAGATTCATATTATGAATAATCATCAGAGGAATCTATACCACTAGCACTCAATGGGTCATTGTCTTTCAAGACTTTCTTATTCTTTGATCTGTATAACTTCTTCTTTTTTCTTTCAGAGTTCTTTTCTTACTTTTCTCTTTTCTTATGTAAAGGACAATCAGGTCTAATATGACCAGTTCTTATACATTAATAGCATGTAACTTCTCCATCTTTCATATCATTTCCATCTTTCTTCTTATATCTATATTGAAAGTTCTTATGTCAAAAAATCTTGTTCATACTCCAAGCAAGATTTTCTAACTCATTTCATGAAGCTTCACATTCCCTAGATTCAGATTGAATACTGACTTTTATATATTTTGATTTTGTAACTCACTCAGGAGTATTAGATTCAATGTGATTTGAATTAGTTGTTAAAGAAACACCTCCATTTTCATTCTTCTTCTTAATATTATCAGCATCTCTCTTTATTTTTGATTCATGTTGAAGAAGGGTTGCAAACAATTCATCAAGAGAAATCTGAGTAACTCTTCTATTATCATATATAGTAGTCCTCTTGGATTCCCATTCATTAGACATGGTGTCTATAATATTTTCTACAATAATTTCATCATCTAAACCTTTTTCACCCATGGATTTCAAGCTATTGACGATAATCATAAATATTTGGTGTGCCTTACATATATGTTCTCTATAATGGAAGACGAAACTATGATACACATCTCTAAGCAGGTATCTTCTAGTTTCATTGACTTTGGAAGTTCCACAGTGAGTTACTTCAAGATTTTTCAAAATACCATTAGGAACATCACAAGATGAAATTTGGCTGTATATATTTCTAGACATTGAACAGAGAAAAGTATTTCAAACCTTAATGTTGAGATGGTATTCCACGTTTTCTAGATTGATAAAGGTTCTAAGTTCCTTATAATGAATTTTATAATTTCCAGTTAATATAATTTGGTTGTCTACGCCTATGTTTATCACAAATGTCTTCATTCTATAACTCTAGTACTCATAGTAATTTCCATCGAAGATTAGTGGTCTAGTAGGATTGAGATTATCAAGAGATCCAACATGAATTCCAGGCATATTAAAAAAATATTTCTTTCCAAAAAACATGATAGAAGAAAATGTTTATAAACAAATTTGAAGAACATAGAAAAAAGAAAACTTGAGCAAGAAAACTTATATGTGGATATAAGTATTTAAGATACCTCCTATGATACCAGTTGTAGGATCGAATATGTATAATGAGATTCTCAAATACAAGAAGGGGGTGAATTGTATACTTTATAAATTCCTTTGTAACCTTTATAGTCGGTATAAAAACTTTCTTAAGGAATGTTAAAGAAATATTCACAAAATATCTCAATGAAGTCTTTTATTAAGAATACAACCTTAATATAAAAACATAAAATTGTTTTTCTTAAGTAAATATTCTACCTTAATGTTTATAGAATCCTTAATATAATCAGAGTAACGGTATTAAAAAGTATAAGAAAGTTATACTTTCTAACTTTGACAATGTTAACATACAACAGCGGAATTAAAACACCTTTTAATAGTAGACAAGTAACAATAATATTATTTTAACCCAAATAGAAGGGTATCCAAAAAACATGGATAAATGTTCCTTGATTTCTAATTTTAAGAAATTATGTCTTACCCAAACCCAGGAAAGCCCTCAATCAGATGATTGGTATATGTCATGTAATCCTCGACAACCCTAGATTTAGAAAGAAATTGTAACCTCTATCTTCCAAATCTGTAAGCCCTCAATCAACATGATCAGAGTCATCAAAAAGAAAGTCTGAAGATGTTTTTCACACCTAAACAAGTTTTTCATGACATCCGCACGAGGCACTGAGTGTAGTAAGAGCATTTCTCTCTTGAAATCACTTCACAATTTTTTCACATGCATCGAGTTCATCCACTCTCTATGTTTTTCAGTCAAATTTGAAGTACTTTTCTCATTAAAATGTGGTTGTATTTATAGGGAAAACTTCTCAATGGTCGGCTCTACTAAAACTGTCATATTTTCCGTAAATTTCCGAGAGACCTGGACACATGTCAAACATAAAACGGTTAGTTTTTAATAGATTGTACGACATCATTTAATGAAACATGAACAATGTTAAGTTAATGATAAATGTTAAGTATAAGATGTATTAGAATCTGATAATATTCGAATGATACATTTGGAACTCTATCAATATCAAGAAAACAGATTCTGAAGAAAAAGTAAATTGAATTGAGAAAATGATATCACATATATACCAAAATTTGAATCATAACAATAGTATCACTTATACACTAGATTTAGAATCATAAAAACTGAATTACATATACACCGGAATCAGAATAATTAAAACTGAATCACTTATACACTGGAATCGGTATCATAAAAATGGAAGAACTTATACACCAGAATCAGTATCATAAAAACTGAATCACTTATACACTAGAATTGGAATCATTATAACTGAATCACATATACACTAGAATCGGAATCCTAAAAACTCAATCACATATACTCTAGATTCATAATCATAAAAACTGAATCAATTATACATTGGAATCAGAATCATAAAAATGTAATGAAAATCATAATGATATATCTATAAGATTAATAGATATAAAAATCATAATGATACATTTGTAAGTATAACAGAATGAAAAATCGTAATGATAGATCTGTAAGTATAACAGAATGAAAAATCGTAATGAGAGATCTGTAAGTATAAAAGAATGAAAAATCATAATGATAACTAAATGAAAAAAAATGGAATGACAATTTCAGAACTTAACAAAAACAGAACCTAAGAAATAGTGTTTGTGATTCTCAAAACATAAAACCATTAGGAATGGAGAAGTCATAAAATAACCTTATTGACTCAACAATTGATATTTTATAGAGATAATTTTTAAGTTGATCACAGAAGAAAATGAGATCAAATTATTATACTATTTGGATTTCAATCCTGGTAAACCATATTTTATGATTTTTTTAAAAAAGTATTTACAGAACAATTTAAGTTTAACTATGTGTATTATTTTTGAGTAATTGGATGTTAATTTAATATTTCATCATATAGGGTTTATACATTTTGAATATTATCTTGTCCTATGCTAACCATTATAGATTTGATTAATTTGAAATGACAGGAGGAATAACATGTTGTCATTTTTGGATCTTCTAATCCAGTAGAAGTTATTTTTAGTGCCCCATGAATGATAATTTTAATGACCCTTGTTTTGAGACTAGGTATAATTCCAAGGGAATTTTAATATTGGCATTTGTTGGATGGTTTTTTCTTTGAATCTAGCATTGAAACCGTGTGTCCTCCAGTAGAAAATTGTGTATACTAAAACATTGTGGTAGTTGGTTTCTCATGATAATTACATTGTTTTACCAAAAATTGCACCAAACCTATATGGTTAGTTAAACTTATCCAGTAACCTCACAATATCCATGAAACAGTTGGTGCAAGATTAATGTAAATTGTGTAGGACATATGTGTCACATGGGTTCCTAAGTAGTAAGAGCCACACATTTGGCGCATGGTTTGGCCTAACCATGGATCTAAACTATGATACTCAGGGTGTGAGGGTGAAATAAAAAAAAAATCCCTTAATGAGGATAATTTTATTTTATTTCTTTATTTATCTTCTTTTAATAGGTGATCTCTCCTTTGGAATTGTGGGTTCCTCCTCCTCCCTAATATGGAGATCATCATATCTCATATATCCATTTTCAGATTTAAGTATCGTCAGCCCCTATGGATTCCTCTTACTAATGTATAAATTCATTTTGAACTATTATGTATTTAATTTTTTATCAACCAAGTTATTGAGGTTAAAGTTCATTTTCCCTATTTCTAGGGAAAATGTTTTCTTCATAAATTTCATCCAATACAAACTGAACCAGACCTTCATATTTGATGACCGATGCATACCAAGCATATGGTAGGTGATCTATAAATTTTTTTATGTTTATATATACTTATAAATAGAACTATTGTGTCGCACAACAGCCCTTTCTATTCATTTCCTTAAAAAACTTATTCAAATTTAAATGTGTTATGTACCATATATTACTCCCATTGATCCTTGTTTAATAAATTTAGGACACTAACATTGATCAAAAAATCCCATTGGGTGTTCTGAGTTTTTTCCTCTTATTAATTAATTGTTTAAATTCCCCATTTTCATTTCATGTGTTATGTGTCACAAACCATCAGATAGGGGCTCGTGTTGTGACTACCTCAAGCCCACCTCCGATATGACTGGGGTTTGTGACTAGAGATTAGTAGGAATATCCCACTAATGAAATGCATTTTCCTAAGTACAAGAACACACGCACATGTCTCCAAGCCCGAAATGATGAAATATAAAAACACTAAGTAGACAATGTATTCATACATTATGATTCCAACCACAGTGTATGTAAGTAGAAAAATAGAAAAGTAAATAAAACCAGAATAAACGCCCTCCAAAAAATAAGTCTACAAACATTGAATACAAATTTTTTTGAAATTCGTCCGCCAAAAACCCAACATAAAATGTAGGAGTAAGAAAGCTGTATAAATCCGTAGGAGCACCGACCTCTTTCTGATCACCCTAAACACCACCTGGACACAGTTCTAATATAACTCTTTCAAATTTGTGACCATCAACACAAGACATGACATTTGTGGGCAAGGCCTGTGTAAGGGTGAGTAAAACGATACTTATTAGGATACCCTGAAACCATAAACAAATACTACTAAAAACACTCAAAGTAAATGTCAATGAAATTCAGGAATTATATCACAAAATAATACAAGAAGTGCAGTCATCTCACACATGTATAAGTCTAATGAATATAGAGAAGGATTTTAATTAATATTTCACATGTCTCTAGTTTCAGTGACATGCAGAGTGTTTAGGGAGTATAAAGTGGAAATGACCTAAAGAGAATTGATGGATCACTAAGCATCGATGGTGCATATATTTTCAATGGAAAAAAGAATCATTTATGGGGCATAGAGGATCAATGGAGCATATATAATTTATGGAACATAGAGTTTTGATGGCACACAAAGCATCGATTTCCCATAGAACATCGATGGGCCATGCAGTCCCTATGTCACGTTGGGACCAATTCATAACTAGCCACAGGATTCCACTTGTAGTGAACTTGTTCTACGATAACCTATTCCTAAATCCATTAAGTAACAAAAAAAATCCAAAAATATCACTTATAATATATCAAAATGAACTTATCATATCATGTTTCCCAACACCACAAACATCTCATCAAACAGACACACAATTTGAAAGATATGGCAGTTTTTGAAAAATTGCCTAAAAGGGTCTATTCCGGACCTGAACTGACTCGATCTGGCTAACCTGACCCAACCTGGTCAGATCATGTCCATTCTGGCTCCAAACGGTTGGCTGGCTAGGCTTGGCCTACTGTGTCCAGCCCACGGGGCCGTTGGAGAGGCCCGACCCCCCCAGTTTGGAACATGATCTAGTTCGGATTACTTTACCGGATGCGAACTATGCTAGCCGCACCCCCTAGTCCTCGTTGTCTACCCTGACTATGTAGCTCCCCCACATCACACAGTCAATGAGGCACTAAGTCATGTTTCACTGGCCAGCCAACCTCTCTCACATACCCCATGGCACCTCTGTTGCAGGTTCGTCCGATACGACTCTGAGCCTCATCACAAATAATTTTTGTGGCCTCCTACCATGACCCCTAGTCACCCATTGTGGCTTCCACCGCTGTGGGCTCCACGCAGACCAGTTTCACTGCTTTCATGGTCCAGCTGGCACTGCCTACTACCATAGTCCCCACTAAGGATGCCCTCCGTCCTCCACTGCACCAGCACGCATCCGCCACAACTAGCCACCGACTACCCTAGTTGTTTAGGTCTTCCATGTTCCTCTGATGATCCATTTTCCAATACTGAACCACATTTTTGATCCTCCAGTTGTGACCATCACCACCTTGGTCTTTGATCTTTTTGCGAGCACTCTACGTGCCCAATCACATTATGAGCCTCTCGAAAAATTGTGTCCTGATCATGAGGATCCAACTGTAAATAATGCCAAGAACGGGGAAAGAAGAAACACATAGAACACAGTAAGAATGAATCTTGGACTTGTTCATGTTTACCCTGATCTGTTCATGTAAGAAGTTTTAACAATTAACAAAAATAGATAATCACAAAGATCTATATCCCTATTTAAAACCCGCATCATTTTATCCACCATGCATGAACTAATGAGCTATGGATTACCTTTCTTCTTGGTTGGATCACAATAATCAGTTCAATCTAAGAAGGTAAAGTAAATCACCAAGACATCAAACAACCTACCTTGTTGTAGGATCAATCTTTGATGAATAATGAAGGTATGGTTCATTCTATATGATCGATCCTACAACATTCGTCATTTAAATAGTTTCCATCAATGACTTAGAGGAATTTTAGGGTTATTGTGGAAACCCAGAATTCCTGAAAAAGGATTCATTAAACAGTAAAACTCGTTTTTATACAAAAAAAATATTTTTATTAAAATATTTTTTTGATGGTTACGTCCAAATTCTAACTTTCACAGTTGACCCACACCGGTCAATGTTAGTCCATATCTAAGGTAAATTCGCTGCTCTGAAATCAATGATGCACTTTGATTTTTGATATGGGTACCCATTTAAGAGTTTTTCAAGTTTTAAAGAAAAATATTTCATTTTCATTACTAGAAATTTAACATCTTTCATCATTGTGTTCCGAGCATACCTGACCTTAGAATCTCACCCCATCTCATCCCCTGGTCTCAAGAATTTTACAATTAATGTATAAAAATTTAGAGAAAATCCAAGACATTACATTCTCCCCAACATAGGTATTTAAGTTCCCAAAAGAAAAAACAAGGTATAATGAAGAAAAAGATGAGGGTACTAAGAATTAAGTGGAGACTCACACTCACATGTTCTCTCCCAGAGATTCTCATGATGCCACCTGATGTGCACAATAGTAATCGACCACCCATAAATGATCCTCTCATATCAATCCTCGATCTCCATTAGGTACTCCAAAAAAGTCACCCATCATCATTGTCCATCACATCCCAGTCAATGATGTGTGATGGATCATGAATATACTTCCTCAACAGTGACAGATGGAATACATTATGCACCTGGTTTTATTTCAAGGGTAGTACATAGAGGTACACCATCTCTCCAAATCTACTAATAATATGAAAAATATTTATGTATCTCATAGATAAATTTTTCCCCGATCAAATCTCTATAATCCCTGCCAAGGTGATACCTAAAGGAACAAATGGTCTCCCTCCATGATCTGAAAGGTAATATATATCCAATCATCACACAAATTCTGTCAGTTCTATGCATTCCTCATCCACTTCTGGATGATCATAACCATGTCAGTGGTTTCCCACACCAACTCTGGACACATGATTGCTGACTCTCCTAGGCCATTCCAGTGATGATTTGATCTACATGGACACCCTTACAAGTCCTAAAATGGTCTCATGCCAATTGTTGAGTGGTAATTGTTGTAGTTCCCAAATTACACCGGTGTTATGCTATTCTCTAAATTGTAGCCAATGCTGAGGATGTATGCATATAGCATGTCTTCATGAACCTAGATGGTCTTTTATACCTTGCCATCTGTCTGTGGATGAAACACTATTCACAATCTTGATAGATTCCAAAACACCTCCGGTAATCCCTTCCCATATTGGGATGTGAAACAAGCATCACAATCTGAGATAACCATTGATGAAAATCCAAGAATCTAAAGAATATCTTTCATGTAGAGGCATCCAAAGATCTCCACTGAAAACTACTCACGGATCTGTAAGAAGTGGTCTGACATTGTGAGTCAGTCAAAGATCAACCAGATGGTATTTTCACCCTTTTACATCAATTGTAAACCCTTTATTAAGTCCATCGATATCCCATCCCACAATAATTCTGGAACCTATAGGAGTTGTTTCAAACCCACTAGAACCTGGTGCTCATCATTCGCTTGTTGGAAAATGAAGCATCTAAAAATGAACTTTGCCACTTCTTTCTTAAACCTCATCCACTAAAACTAACCTCGAAGGTGCTAGTACATTTTGGACACAACTGGATGTATCTCAAAATGGTATATATGGAACTCCTTCAAGACCTCATCCCGCAACATCACCGTTACTACTATGCATATTCTAAAGATAATCACAATCTCCCTATCATTCATATATACATCAGGGATATGCCTTGTGAAAATCCGATACTGTAAAGCCTCATAGTCTGTGTTTCCAATATCTGCCTCCTTGCACCACTGTATGAGTTGAGGGTTGACTACCATCATCTATATGTAAGTTACTACATCTCAATAAATAAAATATATCTACAGTGTAATAAACTCATCCAATGCCTCACTCAGCAACTGTAAGATGTATCTCTAAATGAGAGCATATACCACCATTTTCCACTTCCTAATAGCATAGAAAATATCAATGTCATAGTCTTGGAGGAACTATAGTCATAACCTCTATCTCAAATTCAAATACTTCTGAGAGATGATATACTTGAGACTCTTGTGGTCATAGCAGAAGGTAAACCGCTCACCCATCATGTAGTGTCTCCACATCATTAAGAAGAAGACTAATGCAACCAATTCAAGATCACGAGTTACATAGTTTTACTCGTATGGTCTCAAATTTCATTAAATACAGAAAATCAACACTTTTACCCACATTAAGACAGAACCAATCTCAATCCCTGTAGCGTTACAAAACTCCATGTACTCAACACCCACCTATGTCAATCTCAATATAGGAGCACTCGTCAATATCGTCCTTAACTACTAAACACTCTCCTAGAACTTTATTTCCACAAGAAAGGCTTCCCTTTTCATATCAATGCTTTCAAGGATGCTGCTACTCTGAAAATATCTGGCATAGACCTCTGATAGAACCCAACAAATCTAGGGAAACTATACACCTGGGTAACACTCTTTGGTGGCTCCCAAGAAAGAACCTCCACAATCTTCACCAGATCTACTATAACTCCATCCTATAAAATGTGGTGTCCCCAAAATTCGACCTCTTGTATACATAACAGGCACTTTTAGAGCTTACCATAACGTGGGTGCTCTCAGAGTATGTCCAATACCATCCTCAAGTGCATTTTGTTCTACTCAAAAGATGACAAGTGGACTAGGATGTCATCAATTAAGACCATAACAAACAAGTCTAATTATGGTTAGAATATATTGTTCATGATTACCATGGAAACTATTGGGGAATTAGTCACTCCAAAAATCATAAGGGAGTACTCAAAGTGGCCATACCGACATCCGAATGTTTCCTTTGGGTTGTAATCATCTCGTACACAAAGTTGGTGATAGCTATATCTGATGTCTATATTTGAGAACCACCTCACCCCCTTTAGCTGATCAAAGAAGTCAAAAATCCTTGGTAGTGGATAAATATTCATCACAGTCACCTGGTTCAGTCAACAGAAGTATACAGATAATCAAAAGCTCATGTCTTCCTTCTTAGAAAAGAATATTTGGGGTACCTTGGGTGAAACACCTGGTCTTAGGAAGGATTTCCTCTAAAATTCCTCTAGTTGTACCCACAACACATGAATCTCCATGAGATATATTCGATAAGAAGGTGTAGATATCGGTGTCATTCTAGGGTACATGTAAATATAGATGTCAACCTCCATATGAGAAGGTAATTTATGGACATCCTCAAGATATTCAACCTCATGATCTACCCCCATTGTTGGAAACTGAGGACTCCTATCGTCGATTGTATCGATGGAGAGACTAGAAATTTATTGATTAATTGTGTCCAACCTCATATTCCTGATGTTATCTTGTGCTTCATGTGTTTCATTTCCACCGAATAAATAAATACTGGTCCTATAACAACTGACACACCGCACTCTGCATCTAAAACCATCAATCTGGTCATGAACTGTAAATAACAAGTCCATTTCAAAAATGATGTCGTAAGTACTTGATGCTACCATTAATATATCTCAACAAAAACTCATGCCTCCTAGAGTAAGGTAACACTATAATTACTAGTTTTTGATCATCGAATCTCCACCCTTAATAGTCTTTAAGCATTGTGATCGAGTTAATGGTTCAACTATAATCTCTGATTCTCGAATGAGGGTCATGGCGAGAAAAGAGTGATTGGGATCTGTGTATATCAAAACATCACCAAAAGTGGAAAATACATAGATTTTAACTCTAATAATTTAATGAGTCTTGGGTTCATATGCCAACATTTCTTGAAGCTAGCCTCGTCCTTGTCCACTAGCTCCCTGAGCCTATGATGGACCACCTTGGGGTGGGGTGGTGTTACCTCGATCCTCCGACCACCTCCTTCTTCCCAACCGGCTCCTCTACCATGCCCACTAACCTATGGAACACCCTTATCCTACCTCCCCCTCTATTCGGTTCTCCCTCAACCATCCCTTGATAGTTCCCCATGACAGGTCATGAAATCACTATCTAGATTCCCTAGAAGGCCAAATGAGTAACAAAGCTTGTCCTTCAGCTAACCCGCTCTACCCTTGCAGCCCCACACCACTGGTCATGAATCCTACAGTCATCCCATAGAGTGCCTATTTTTAGTGGTTCCCTTCATCTGTTGTTGGCATCCCAAAACTGAAGACTTAGCTACCTAATGATTCTTGGTAGCTCTTAATACAAACATTTTCTCTTCTAGAAAGATCACCACTAGAAGATATTTCTCCAGTACACCATCATATGTAGGGATTCTAAGGGATATAATTGATTAACATATCTCCTGGTATAGCCCCTTCTCAATGGTCTGAACCTGAATAACAGGCCCACACCATATTATTGTAGTAGTAAGAATGATCTATAAATTTCATAGGGTACTCTGTTGTTGTCTGATTACCCTATTGTAGATATAGGATCTTCTGTATGCACACTAAGAATATCGTTTCTAGAAATAATCCTCCATGAAGAGGATCTCAATTTATGCCTAAGGTAGAGTTGTCTCATAATGCTTCTATATCACTGAGCTCTATCATCACCCTGCCGAGCCCTGATAAAGGATTATAGTAAGAACGTCCATCTAGACGAAATTCTTCCTCATAAGGCTGAATAAATTTGTTACTACCTCTTTCCAATCCTATGATACTTTTGGGTTGGTATCACTTTGAAACCAGGGAGGTGGTTGCCTTTGGAACTCATCAAATTCACTCAACTTGCATGCATCCTATACCAGTAGCACTGGTATAAACAACATCCTAATGAGTGGTGCATCGTTGGTACACATCCTAGAGGTTATATATCCAAAACCGGTCCATGTAATAATGCCTCATTGCATGGTGGATTATCATAATGATCATGCATTATAATCCTAGATAGCCGTCATCATTGAGGCATCCTGAAACAGATCCTGATGAACCAGATACAATAGACTAAACCATCTGAGCTGACTCTAGAAGGATATGATAACCCACCCAAATCCTATATGATTCTTGTATCATTGATTTCACATTAACTAGTGTTTTCATGTACTAAGTTGGAAATAATAATTTAGTGTCTTGGTGCATGGATACATCAGTTGGTGCACCAACACCGGATTCATTGGCATGAAATCCAAACTCAAAACACTTAACACTGTGTCCCCAAACAAACCTCATACACTACTGGTCCATAAGTAGATATGGCCACCTCTAATACCACTCCTTCATGCCCCATCCTAGAGGGTCCCATGCAGAGACTACCCAAATCCTTCCTCCAATAATCCAAGGGGTAGCGACTAGCACTGGGTAGGTATATCCCACATATGGGAGGTGTTTTCAAAAGTACATGTAAACATGAAAACACATCCACACCTAAAATGATGAAATGTAAAAACACTAAGTAGACAAAGAATTCATACACTAAGATACCAAACAAAAAATTACAACATTAGGGAAACTATAAAGTAAACAGGGCAAGAATACAATCCCACCCAAAAAAAAGTTTACAGTACTGAATACACAAGTTACTGAAACTCATCCCCATAAAACCCTACAGGAAGGGTAAGTGTACGATAGATTCATGAAGCCATAGAAGCACCACACATCCGTATGATCATTATAAGCCCCACATATTCCTAAGAAACCTAGAACTCTATCAAACTATACCACGAGACACAAAATTTTAAGGCAATTCATGTGGAGGGATGAGTAGAACAATACTCAGTATGATATTTTAAAACTAAAAATGAATACCAGTATGAAATAAATGAAGTAGAGCATAGAGAAATACATGAATTACACCAAAACTAAATACATGATTTGTAGTCATCTCACATAGGTTCAAGTCTAAATCATGATGATATGTTTTTTTAGAGGTAGTCCCAATATCTCCAGTTTCAATGACTCACTGAGTGTTGATGGCACACACACCATCGATGGAACACTAAGTGTTGATGGCGCACTGAGTGTCAATGGAACATAGAGTGGTAATGGTGCACATATTTTCGATGGTGTATGAAGAGTTGATATATCATGGAGCATCTATGGTGCATGTATTATGGATGGAACATGGAGGGTCAATGGTTCATGCAACTTCCAAGTCACCTAGTCAACAAGTCCCAACCAGCTATAGGATTCCGTTCGTAGTGCATTTGTTCTGGGAGAAAATACTTCTAAATACATTAGTTCATTATCCAAAATTAAAAAACAAATATACCATATATAATATAAAAAGTACCATCTCCTTATAATGGTTCCAACAGCGCAAACGGCTCATCAAACAGACATGCAATTTGAGAGATATTACTGTTTTTGTAAAATGGACCGATCAGGTTTCGATCAGGACCTGCCCTAGTCTAGAAAACTGAAATCGTACCAGTATGTTATGTTCTAGTCTGACATGAACTGGCCCAACCCAATTGGCTTGGCCTGATTTGCTGGTTGGACCTGACCAGCTCGGCCACTAGAGTGGTCTGACCACCCTAGTCTGGCTCACGCAATATAAAGGTTTACTCTGTCAAATGCGGCATGCCTTAGACGCTTCCCCTAGTCCACATATTCTACCCTAACTACATGGATCCCCTATGTATCCTAGTCAGCATAGTGCCTATCAACATTTCACATTGTTGGCATGACTCATTCGCACTCCCCGCGGCATCCCCGATGTGGGTTCCTCCAACGCGGCTCCAAGTAGCATCCCAAATCGATGTCGCAACCACCTATAATGGCCCCTATCCATGACCAAAGGATTATGCCATTGAGGGCTCCATGAATTTTTGCTACACTTTCTTCACATTTCATCTTCTGTTGCATGCTGTTGTGGTGGCCTCTATGGGCACCTGTCGTCCTCTGACACACCTGCACATAGACGCCATTGCATGCCACCGGACGGCGGCGGTAGTGACCTGGGTTCCACAGGTCACCCCCATTTCAATGGTGCTCCATTTTTTGATATTAATATCCATCTATTATCCTTGGGTCAAGACCTTTCTTGCCTTGGTCTTCTATCCATCATTCTAGAACACTGGGGGCCTGATCGCGTTCGGAGCCACCTAGGAAATTACGCCATTACCATGAGGGTATAACATCGATGAATGAAAAGATTGGGGATATTATGAACAAATATAATTTCCCAATAATGGATGTTAGTCGTGATTATGTCTCCCTTGATCCGATAATGTAATATGGTTTAATAGGTAACTAGAATAGATAATCACAAAGATTTATCTCCATTTTTAAACCCTACAACAATTTATCTATCTTTTAAGAATGGAGGAGCCACAGATGAACCTGTTCTATGGTTGGTCCATGTTCTTCACTTGAATCTAAGTATGGAAAAGAAATCACCCAGAATCAAACACCCTACTTCATGGTTGGACCAGTCATTGATGAAAAATGAAGGTCCTTGTCATCGTCGATCCTCAATCCAGCTGAATTCTCCGTTGAGAGAGTTTCCTTCCACACTTCAGAGAAATTCTAGGGTTATAGTGATAACCCATAAATCCTAAGAAATGATTCATTAAAAATAAATACTCTACTTAATCCAATAAAATATTTTCATTAAAATATTTTAATGATGGTTACGTCCAAATTTGAGCTTTCATAGTCGACCTATGCCGGTTGATGATAGGCCCCACCTAAGGTAAAGTCACAGCTCTAAACGCAACAATCACCTCATATTTCTGATGTTGGAACCCTTTAATATATTATACCCATTTTAAAGAAAAACCACAACATGATTTACTAGAAAAATAACATTTTCATTGTATTGTTCATGGTACATTGGGCCTCATAATCTCACGCCGTCTCAGCGCTTGGTCTTGAACTTTTCCCAATTATTTTATAAAAAAGGAAACCACGTAAAAACTAAGTCATTATATTCATATTAGATTTTAAATGAAAATTTTCATTATTATTAAAATCCAAATTGATAATGGAACCTCCTAAGCAGCTTGTTGAGAATTATAATTGAATTTCTAGGTATGTTAGATTTATAAAATGATTTTTTGGTGAATTGAGATGTGATTATTTAATGATATGTTAATCTTATAAAATGATTTTTTTATAAATAAATTCATGTTTTGATAATGACACCCCTTGAATCTGGTGCACTATATTCTGAAATTACAAAGTGGGGATTTTATTTGAAATATTGATTGGCCTTATTGAATTTGTGATTACATATTTCCTATTTTGTTGTTATATAGAAGGAATTATTTGTGCATGGACTGAAATTATATTTAAAAATATAGTTGACCACTTCAATATAATTTGTTTTTGAACAAATGAACCATCTAAGTTAATGTCATTGTCCACCCCTACCTTAGTGGATAATTAACTGAGCTCCTCCTAAGGTAAAATCCTTGATTAATGAATGGAATTTCCCATGATAGTAAATTCGAAATTTTATTAAGAAACCATATAAATACCTCCATGAACCTCAATAAATAATATTTCATGTTCACTTTAATTAAATGGATTGAAATAATTGAAATATTTTGATAATATGTATTTCCTTGAATGTTTTAAATGCTATAAATAAGATGACTTGATTATATTAAATGTCATTCATCATGATGGTTTTCCTTACTTGAAATAATTTAGTGGTTTAATTAAAAAGGAATTTCATTTTGTGGGTCAACCATGCCTCTTTCTGTAATTAAATAATAAATACTTATGTTAATTGATATAATAGTGATTCCCTTTGTTATTATTGATCTTGATAAATTTAAATCATGAGAGGTAATGCCTCATGGATTCAATTATTATTATAATAATGATTACACCTTGATAAGGTATTTGGAATGATTTTAGGGGTGTGGTTGAGAATGGATGAGCCATGTCCCCATTCGTTGGGTGTTGAACCATGATGTATCACATCTGTGATACTTGTTGGACATTGGTCTTGAGGCACCATGTCCCGTGTGATTGTTGGCATGACGGCGCCCTCACTACTGTTCAAGTATTGATATGAAAATACAATCACTCTATTGAGTGATGAGCATGACTTCGACCACTCATTATTAAATGTACGGAATATACACATTATCATGAGCTTCGAGGATTATTCAGACTGGTTATGGATAACAATGTTATACCCTAGTCAAGCCAGTACATAGTATTATATGTATATGTCCACTTATGTCTGCATATACTTGGACCATATATGTGGATGAAATATATAATAATATTATATATATTACTAATATATATAAATATTTATTGTTCACATTCTCATTTTGGCTATTATTTGAAGTAAGTAGAGCTTTGAGGTGTCCCTTACAACCCTGATTTGGCTAGTATTTATTTTCATAATTTGATTATGTATTCCTACTACATTAAAATTGATTTAATTTATATTCAAAGACTAAAATTAGTCATAGAGACTGTGGGTGGAAACCTACTTGGATTAATATCACATACCCTTCTCAAGACATTATTAAACTGGGGTAAATGAGTAGATCTCTTGCTTGCAGGGCCATGGAATATTTCATTTTCATTGATTTTCTTGCATGTGGTAGTTATGAGAAACATATTGAGCTAGACATCGGGATGCTCATAGAGATTTTCCATGAAGTATTTTTTTCTTTATCCTTGTATTGCACTGTATCATATGTTTACTATTATGTTTATATCATCTTCAGTACATATATTCATTGGTTTTTTATTAGGAATGTCCATATTTTGTAAACATTTTATATTATTATCACAATTATTAGTATTTTTGTAATACTACTTCATATGTTATCTAGTAATAATTTTCTAATATACTATAGTGAAACTATAATCATGAGGGTATAGTCTCCCCATTACCATCTCCTTGGAACCTCGCTACAAGCCAGAATCCTCTTGTATATGGGAATGCATTTTTTAGGCCATCTGACCCACCAGCCCGACTACGGTTTCTGTAGTTAGTCGGGCAGGGATGTTAAAAAGCTGTACCAGAACCTTTATTTTACATTTTTCTTACTATTTTGGGCTGGTAGATAGGATACTAGTAATTTTTCGGTGCTTTGTAAATAATTGGTCCATGGAGTTTTCAACCAATGTATGAGGAAAAGTCTAAGTGGGTAGGGCTAAGATTTTTGTTCGTACTATTTTCTATTACTATTGATTATGATTTCACCTTGAGTGAATGTTATACTTATTTCTAGTTATTGGATTATTAAATTTATAATAATTACCCTTGGCCTAGTATGGAAATGATGAAGCATTAAATTTATCATTATAGGTACATAGAAATCTACATGTCATGAACACACCATGCCATGTAGTTTCATTTGTAGGTTTCTTGCTGATTTGATTGTGTGTCTTGATTATTAGGCTATGTTTATTTCTTTAGAATGCCTATTTATATAACAAACATAGATGATTTTATTCCATTTTTCTTACTCATTTAGAATTTTTCTATAATTTTACACTGTCTCAAAACATGTTTCTTTGTTTTTTTTATTTAAATGGTTGCAGGTTCTAAATTCATTAGTTGCGATTAAACATGAATGAGCTTTTAGATGTAAGGTGAATTGGTGAATTATAATTTATAAATGGTATCCTATGTACTCAAACAATATTTGAGATTTATACATACCAAGAGACCATTATTAACATGAAAAAGGTGCAATGTTCAAACATTAATGAGAATAGGTTTCGATTACCTGCAGCCGAATTCCAATCTCTAAAGTGTATGGGCACTTTATAGGATTTGTAATGGAAACCCATATAATCGAACCATTATATATTTGACCATTATATATTTTTAAATGGTTATAATTGTAAAATATATTTAATTTTATTCTGAAATAAATGGTTTCCTCTATAATAGCTTGTGACTATATCACACATGCACGATGATCCATATGATTACATTATAAAATGAAATACTAGACCCATGTTGATCAGTTGGGGAATGTCTCTTTTGAAATAATCTGGTACAGGTGTTTACAAATTTAAAAATTAAGTAACTTCTATTGGGTTTTTTTCTGATGAACCCATGTTGGCTTAATAGGACCCTTCCAGGTCACCTTATCTCTTACCAAGTTCTTTTCTTTTATTTAGATATTTTATGTTATCATAAAATATTTTAAATTATTAAATATTTAATGTGAATCAACTTAATGAAATAAAATGGAACCTTATTTGGTGTCATTAGTTCATAATGTCATGTATATTCCATTTAAATATTTATCTGTGTTTCCATGGAATAGAAAATTAGTGTTTTTATAGGTCATTTTCCATTTTTTAGTGGATAAAATGGTAGGAATATAGACTTGTGGAATTATATTAGCAAGACCTAGCAATATGGTCGACGATTGTGCTTTTTCAAGGGTCTTGCAAGAGGTAGGTGGTGACATTCGATATTAAATTACACTATAATTTTTCTTTAGATTTTTACTATAGAGTATCATTCGAGTTCCATTTTACCTTGTATGAAGCTTGGGTTCTAAATGACAACCTTGTTTGAATGGAAGGTCAGGGTGTCCCTAAATTTTATAATGGATTGATAATCTTTTAATTCTCGATTTCATGATAGTTATACATTCCTTTGCAATGGTCGGCTACTTATATGGTCTTGTGACCCAGTTTCATTTCCCTTGGGTGACTCGAGAGGTTATTAGTATATTTTAAAACCATATGGGATATACTAACATTGATTCAGTTTATGCATGATCCATCTGATACATGAATTCATAGGGCAGAAAACCTATGGATATTATTTAGGATGTGCATATTTCTCAACAAATATCAAGGTTGTGTGCATTCTTATATATAGTACCCATCATGCTGCAAAATGATTTAATGAACCAATTGTGTTTGGTGGATTCATTGAACCTTGAGCTGTTGAGTACGATCTTGGGTAACCTTCAATGTATGTTAACTTGGGTGTAAATGAAAATCAAATCATCAAACTGCTTATGATAGTATTGCAAGAGGATTATGTGTTTTTACACGTTGTTCGGTTCAGTTTTAATTATCATACAAATTATTTATTATTGGAATTTAGGAGAATCTGATCTAGATCTATTGTATGTGGATGATATCTCTTTCTCTCATTATAAAAACCAAAAAACACCATAGGTGGGGATCTTTGTGTCAGTTTGAGTGAATTCTTATACATACAAGTAGAAGGGACACAACCTTTAATTACTTTCTTAAATAAAAAGGCCAGTGTTATTTTAAAATTTTTTTGATGCTTATAACACGTTTTTTCTTATTCAAAAGAACTACATTAATGTGATTGGATATGTATGAAACCATTTAGAAACATCATTTTTATTTGGTGGACTTCAGTGTTAATGATTGGTGAATAACAGAATGACATGGGTGGTGAAGACTTTGTGATCAGTTAAATGACAATGTGTCTATGGATGAAGTATATCTTCTTTCAAGAGGTCTTCCAGTAGTAGTTCGACTAATCTTGGGGGTAAATTTAAAATCATCTTATTGTAATATGGATTAGCAATGAGAATGTACCATATCTTTATTTCATCCTTGAAGTACAAAAAGGGCATCATTTATATACCGCATTATGTTTTAGAAGTTGTTAGTATTCATAATTGATATTTATCATTTTTGTGTGCTGGATGTGTATTTTTTTCTTATCGAGGCATATTTAGTCCTGAGTGATACATGGGTTCCCAAATAATAATTCCATGGATGGTACTTTGAACCCCATATTTTTTCTTCTAATGTGACCACTAACTGAATGACACTCTATCTCATTAAAATATTATATGTGGACCTCTTGGACTTGTACCAACATCTCTCTTGAAAACATGGAGTATGGAATACCTTTGGATTGTACCATAGACTCCAGTGGATGAATATGAGGTTATACTAAACTAGTTGTCAAACATAGTGTTGAATATTAAGAGGTGGTGATTTTAGTGGACAAGATCTGAGTTACACCTTTGTTAATGCTGATACATGATGGATCAAGTGGTCAAGTTATTGTTTGGCTGAGAAACACCACCGAAATTCAGGAATAGACATTGGTTATTATGCTCATGTTAAATGTGTGATGCCTCAGAAAAAGGTGATGTGGTTCAATTTTCAATCCACCATCTTCCAAAGATGAACAAATTTGAGAAGATTCTATAGGAGTGTCTCTACATGTTATCATTCTTGTTCGATATATATGGTCGAATAGAATCATCTTAAAGAACATATCCAGGTTAATGAGGGTGTGGTCTTAAGGTTGGATGTGTCTTTCAAGGAAATATTGTAGGATAATTTTCAGTTTGGCCAATTAGGGATCAATCATTTCTTTACAATGTGTTCCTGATATTTCCTCAGACTTATTCTGGTTTTTCCAGTAAAAGACATCACATAGGGATAATCTCTAAAATTCAAAGATGCATTCTTTTTAAGGTAGTTCTAATAGTAGAGGTTACATAGTTCTGAATTGGACCCTTATGACGTAAAAACCCCTTGGTGGGGAGAACCACTAGCCGGATGTTTATAGATATGGTGGTGTGAGTGTGTCCTTATATAAACAGTCTTAGGTAATCATCATTCAAGTGTTTCAATCAGAAAATGAGTGTTGGTTCATGTTTTTATGGATTATGTGTTGTATTCTTAAGTATTGCTTGGAGGTGTATTAGGAATTTTGGGAATGAAATGAAACTATTTGAACTTGAAAACACAATAAATTTAGGTCAGGTGATGTAAGAATTGTTTCCCCAATGCTTATAAGGGAAAATAAGTTCTACGGTGGGGAGATTGTAACGAGCCATGTTTTGTGCCAAGGTAGAATTCCAAGTGAATTTGTATTTCACCATTCAGTGGATTTTTCATTATGTGAAATAAGTTTCAAAATGTAATTTTGAGGGTTTGAACACTTCATTGTGGTGTTTTTAGACATAGCTAAATGTCTGAGAGGTCCCTTGGGTGTCTCGTTGAGTTTAGGGTGTAGCCGGTCCCAAAAATCACAAGTATGGGTGGTCTGAATTGGGTGCGTGGTTTTTCTAAAATAGTGTGGCCCCCATCAATAATCCTTGTCCCATGAACCACAGGAGAAACAAGTGACATACATGCTGAACACAGTTTTTCCCAAACCATGCACCTAGCTCATACGGTTTTCTCCACTTAGGAAGTAACCTCTCACTATTCATCACACAGTTGGTAATCTATTAACAAAATCCATGCATGACAATTGTGCAATGTGGGTTCCTACATAGGAATTCCACATATTTGGGGTATGGGTTGGCCAAACCATGAGGCCAAACCGTGTGAAATAGGGTTTCAGTGTGAAATTACCAAAACTCCCATAATGAGGTTAAATTTCCACTTATTCTTTAATTATTCTTCCTCTTGTGGGTGAGATCTCATTTGTTGTCATGGTTTCCTCCTCCTCCCAAATCTAGAAATAAATATATATCTTATATATGTGGTTGGATTCAAGAACCACAATCCCTAATGGATTCTTCTTGGTAAGATCGCTATTCCTTCAGAACCTTTATTCATTGAATCTTATCTAGACCAAGTTAATGATGTGAAATCTCATTTTCCCTATTTTTAGGTAAAATATCATCTTCATCGTTTCCTTCTAAAATGTACTGAATTAGAGATTGATATTATATGACTAAATCATCTTGAGAATAATGAAGGATGTCAGTGTATTTTTTGTTCAAGTATCCATTGATTTATAAATATCTATATTGCACCGCATGCTGGCCTATGTCATGTGTTTCTTTAAAAATATTTAATTCCATCTAAAATGTGGTTCAATCTTTGTATTACTCTCGTTGATCCATGTTTTCTAAATTGAGGATTCCAAACACAATCACAGACAACTGTTGGGTGTCACATAATTTTCCCCCTTATTAATTAACTATGAAAATTCCTTGATTTTCTTATAAGGATCCATATTATATATTAAATTGAATTTCCCCTTGTAATAAAAAAACCAATGTATAATTGATCCTCTTGAGTGAAATGGTTATCTTTTTAATTGAATTTCTAGTTATGTTAGATTTATGAACTGATTATTTTGGTGAATTGAGATCTGATTGTTGAATGTCCTTCATATCTAATTAATTGAACTGTTTGATTAAAAAATTAATGTTTTTATAATAAAACCCCTCAAATGAGGTTTCCTATATTCTAAAATTACAATGTGGTGATTTTTATTTTAAATATTGATTGTCCTTATTGCATAAATGATTACCAATTACCCAATGTTGTTATTAGTTAGAAGGCATGGTTTTTCAAGGACTATAATGATATTTCTAAATAGGGTCGCACTCTTATATATAAATGTTATTGAACCAATACACATTCTATGTGAATGTATTGGACCACCCCTACAAAAATGGATATCTAACCAAGAACATTATAAAGTAATGGACCACATAATGAATGGAATTTCTCATGTAGGTAAATTACCAATTTGACTAAGGCACCTTCTAATTTCCCCTTAGACCATTAAAAATAAGATTCCATGTTTTTTTAATTAAATGGAATGGATTGACCTGAAGTTTTTATATACTTTAATATATAAAATGGTATAAATAGGATGACTTGATTATATTAAATGGAATGACTCATGATGGTTTAAATTCCTAGAATGAATTTAGTTGTTTAATTGTAATGGAATTTAATTGGGCAGTATAACCACGCCTCTTGGTGTAATTAAATATGTATGGATTATGTCCTCTCTTATATTTTCGATTCCCTTAGTTACTATGGAGATTAATAAATTTAATGTATGATAGGTGATGCCACAAGGATTCAATGATTATTATAACTATAATTACACCTTGATAAAAGGCTATGGAATGATGGTAAGGGTGAAGATGAGCATTAAGGAATCATGCTCTATTACATCAGGTGTTGATCAATGATGTGTTACACCAGTTATACTAGTAGAAGGTTCAGATTTATGCACCATGTCCCTTGTGAGTGTTGGAATAATGTCACACTCACAATTTCTTAAGTGTTGACATGTTGACACACTCACCATATCGAGTGATGAGCATGAACTAACCCAATAATTATTAAGTATAGGGAATATACCCTTTAGATTGATCTTATTGGATCATTAAAACTGGTTATGGATGACTGAGTTATACCCCATTCCAACAAATACCTAGTATTCTATGTATATAGCCACTTATGTCCAAACGTACTTTGGACATATAAGTGGATGAAATATATTACTCTACTATATATTTACTATTACAATATTTATATATATATACACTAATTAGAAACTCATTATAGACATGATTCGAAGAAGGTAGTGTAGCCAGGTGTCTTCTAGGAACCTTAATAAGCTTGTATTTATTTCGGTAGTTTATTAAATTATTCATACTACCACAAAAATTCTTTATTTTATATTTATGGATTTGTTTAATTCATAGATACCATGGGTGGAAACCTAATGGGATTTATATCTCACACCCTTCTTGGTAACTCTTTCCACTAGGGTACCAGAGTAGATCTCATGTTTGTAGGACCATGCACTATTTCTTGTTTGATTTTTCTAATATATGGGTGGTCGGACAAAAGGATCGAGTTGGATCTCAGGATAGTATTGGACTTCACCCTTGTGTTATTTTGTTCTTTTATTTATCCATGTATTTCATTATATCTTATGTCTATTGTTTTCTTTATGTAATCATTAGGATATGCATTCATCTAGTGTGTATTAATGTTGGTTATGTTTTGTATACAATATATATTATTATTCCACTGTACTATATTTAATTTGTTAATCATTGTGTTGTTGTATATTATTTATAATATAATACACGAATTTGTTACTCTGGTAATGAGTTTATAGTCTTTCCACTATCACCTCCTTAGACCCTTGGTACTAGTCAATAGCCTCTAGAATACAGGGAGGCGTGCTTGAGGCCATGTGACCGATTATACCAACTACCGTTTTAGTGGTCATAGGGGCCAAGACATTACAAAAAAAATCATCTGGAATATTAATTTATTAGAGTAAGATATTATAGTGATGTGGGAAAAAATTCCCAAAGAAAAACTAAAGGATGGAATTGTTCTTATGGAATTGAAAAAATTTATAAATTATATTTTCTCATGTTCTCTAACATGATTGTAAAAGAATTTATAAACTCTAGGAAAAGGATCATCTAAAAAAATGATATCATATTACCTACATTTTTTATGAATTGATGGTCTCCATTAACACTTTCTATTTTATGATTTTCTAGTCATTATCTTTATTAGGACCAGGTTCTTTATCACTCAATATTATATTTTAAATTTTACTTTTCTCTTCCACATTCATATTTCCACTTCCCATTAATGTTCTCATAATATAGAAACCTAATTATGTGTTATTATATGTGACCTTGAGTTCCCCCATATTATTTTCAAAATAATTCACGATTAACCATTTTTATGATGTGGGTTCTCAACATTGGTATTTTAAATAATTAAAATAATCCTTCCTCTCAAGATCATACGTTTTATAATCTACATACTAGAATTTATTTATTATAATGAATTTAAAACCATATTATTAGGAATGAAAAAAAAATTCAGGAAAATATTTCATTAAGGTAGTAGAATATAAAAACTAAAATAAATTAGTTTAAATGAATACTATAAAATAATTCATTCATAATATATATCATTAATATTTATCTAAATAGTGATAAACTTTAAAAATATAATTATTTCAATTTTAACATTATAACCTAGATACTAAATTATTTTTATGATTAAAAATTTTCATATTAAGAAAAATATTTATATGGTTTTTATTGAATGAATAAGTATTTATTAATTCATAAATAGAAGAACGTGTTTTTTGATAGAAATTTTATGCTTGGACATATTTTTTTTTAAATTGTGGTTATTGATTTTTGGGTGTGAATATAGTAATTAATTTATAAAATTCTTTATCTTTTATTTCATAAAAATTATATAAGGTATTAAATTATCATATATAAATTATGTTGTGATGAATTTTTTTGATTTTTCAGAATAAAATGATTTTTCATTGAATAATGAAAAATATATTTTTTTAATTTTTTCTCAATGTAACATAATTATTATTTATTTATATATAATATTATTAATTACATAGGATTTGGAGGTATATTTTATTTTGGTATAAGTTCATTTTTTGGCTTTAAAAGGCATTTTTGTACACACTATTTTCCATTATATTATTCATTTTTATCATTAATTAATTCCTTCCATTTATATAGAATTAATGTTGAAAAATTGATTTCATATTTTTAATTATAAGTTTCAAAATTTTAAAGTCTTTCAAATTCATTTTTTTTCATTACGAATAGTACCTCTTTTTAAAGAAGGTTGTTCCCTCGGTAAGAGTTAAAGCAGGTTAAAAGGTTTAAAACTGGCATGATTAGGGATAAAATAATAATAAAACATTTGAAAATTCTATTTCATGGTCATATTAAGACCATATCCCATTACATATTCTAAAATGGCCAATTTTAGATCCACTTGGTGTGAGTATTACATTAAAATATTTTAATATTTATGAAAAATTGTAATGTGTAATCTCCTTCACATATAAAAAGATACCCTATATCCTCCATTATCCGCACATAAAGAGTATATTACCTCATAAAATACCTACCAAAATCCCTTCTTAATATCTCTCCCTACTTCAAATTTTTTGATTGGATCATAGTACCATCCTAATGATGATTTAAGTGTATACCTATATTGGTTATCTAGAGAAGATTTATAGTTCTTACCAAATGCTTTCTTTATTATTTTTTCTTTTACCAATATCCTAAATCACAAAAAAATTATGATATAATTACATTATTATCTTAAATATAATTAAATTTTACTATTTTTATGTAATAAACCATTTTAAAAAACATATCCATCAAAAAGAAAATAAAAACATCACTCATTAAAACGTATGAATTATAACCTCATGAGATGATGTATTTATTTTTCCATCATCGCCTCTTATGGATTGTAATAATGATTGATAAAAATAATGTAATATGATATATATATATTAAAATTTTCACTAATTAACATTAATTAAATATTAAACTACATTCATTACCGTTAAATGAAAAATAAAAATATCACTCATGAGTACATTTAGTCTAGTTTTCATGGAATGATTAATTTTATTTTTCTTCACCACCTTAAATGGATGGTATATATAAATGGATTTACATAAATAATATGATATATTTTTTATAATAAAAATTCAATAAATTCAAAATGATACTTACCTTGTTTCTCACATTTTCATTAAAAAATGGAAAATTTACTCATATGAACATATCTACTAGCATCTTCATGATGTAAAAAATTCATTTTTCTTAACCACCAAACAAGATAGGGTTTAAACGAAAAATTAATAGATAAAAATGATAATTATAACATGATTAATATTTTTTGAAATATATAATCATGATTAATTTGATCATATTTAACCAACAAATGTCATTTTTGACATATGAATAGAATATCCTTGAAACATACAATGTAAAATTAATCAAATAAGTAATTTAATATAGAATTGTAATTAGTGAAATAGAATGAATTATAAACATAAAAAATGTTATTAATTAATTAATTAATTATCATATGTTTATCATTCATAAATTTATAGATCATTTGTGTTGATTCAGACTCAAGGTTAGTGATTTCTAATGCCAATTTCATTTCCTTGAGACTGAAGCTATTTTCACCAAATGTTTTCTTTTGTGTGATGTATAAAAATCCATATATATTTTATTCAACATTTTTATATAAATATTAATTTTTTTAAAAAAATCCATAAATTTTTTGGTACTTAAATGTTTCACTAGTTCAAAATCAAACATGTTATTGAATATTTTCTTTGAAAAACTATGTTAACCACTTTTATGTTTCCTTTTAGATTCTATTTCTTTCATATATATGATTTATATTGACTTTTTTATGTGAGGTCTAATTTAAAAAAGAAATGGTTTAAAAACCATTTTCTTGTCATTTATTGAATGGGGTACTTTTTTAGTGGTGTGAAAGAACCATTATTTTAACTTTCATAACATGAATACAATTTATTTTCTCCATGTCTAGTCATTTATTTAAAGCTTCCAATAAATCTTTTTAGGGTTACTTTAATACAAACATGATTCCATAATTATTTTAGAATTCATTTTAATGATTTTTAAAATTAAATAGATATTTTTATAAATTTTTTTGTGAAAATGGAAAGCTTTTTACTTATGGGATAAGAGTAATTTTACAATGATTTTATGAAAAAAAAAGTGAAATATTGAAAACAAATTATTCATGATATAGAACACGAAAATTATATATGATGGTTTTTGATCATGATATAGAATATATGAGGTATGATCCATTTTTATATATTAAATTATGGGAGTTAATGATATAACTCTCATATGAAATCAGTAATATTCTTTATCATCAAAGTTATGAAGGAGTAAGTTATTCATGGAGGTCTATCTTATGGATTTAACTGGACTCAATTTATTTCTGGAATGAGTGAATATATGTCATCAATACAATTCTTTATGATTTCTACAACGATATTTATTTTCATGTTATGTGTTTCAAAATTACTACAATTTGAAAAGGATTATTTTATACTATAGATATGTTTTGTTTGTGTGTTCAACATTTATTATGAAAAAATGTAAAAAAGATGTAATGCTTCTGATGTTTTTAACTGTATTATTTGTTTTATTTCGTTTATCTAAAGTTATGAGATTTTTTATCACACCATGTTATAAAATTTTTTTCATAGGGAATAAGGATGATTAGTAACTATAATGATGTAGAACTATAAATAAAGAAAATTTTACCTGAATAAAGAAATATTTTCATGAGTGAAAATTAGACTATGAACTGAAAAATTTCTTTTTTAAAAATAAATACGCACACTATGTTTGTGTTACCTATGTAATGTAATGGTTTCATAATTTTCAAAAACTCTAATCCTAACATATTCTTAGAAATAAATTATTGTGAATTATTTTTTCAGAAATCAATATCAGGTAATGTTTTAAGGTCTTGTCCTTATAACGTGTACATTATACATGGTTTACATGAGATAGAAAAAAATACCTAATGTTCTAGGAAATGATATAACACATTTAAAACTGCACATATGATTTCTTCCTGATAAAAATAATCCATATAAAAAATATTAACCTCATCAATCCCATGAGAAACAAGGTGGATTCATAATTCAGTTTTATGGAATAAGTAATGGAAAAATCCAAAGGTTTTCTAAGGTAATAAAGGATTAATTTTTTTTAAAAAATAATGATTCAAATTTGGAAATACAACCTGAACCCAGATTCTTATTGTAAAAAATTTCAAGAGAAATATCTATAAAATAAAGAATAAAAATTATACACTATGATAGATATTTATAAAATAACTAAAGGATAATTGAAAAAAATAAATGAACTATTAATATTTTCAAAATATAGAATTTTTAAAAGATGGTTATACATAAAATAAATATTATTTCATAATCTATTTATGGTTATAGATCATTTTAATGTGTTTTTACATGAAATGAGGAAAGAATTAGGAATGTTATCTTAAATCATGTTTACTTTAAAGTGTGAGTTTCAAAGTGAACTAAAAACATGTATAGCCAAATAAAGGAAAATAATATTTAAATAAGTATATATTTAAAGGGAAATATATACAAAAAAATATATTAATTTCATGAATTTTATATTTCCTAAAATTTATAAAAATAAAGAGAACCTGTAATAGATATTATAGAGGGTGGTATGGAAAACTATTTTCCTCCTCTGTGAATTGGATTTATACTTGTGATAAAGTTATAAAATAATTATATTAAGTTCATAAAATATATATTCATGAACTTTATTCATATATATTTAATATGAAAATGTATATTTATTATATTTTCTCATGTATTTTTATATATTTTCCACTTACGTCAGTTACTCTTGGTTTTTTGGCTACTTTATTTACAACAGTTTCAGTTTTTCGACTATGGAAGAAGATTTTTTTTTAAAATAAATTAATGATATATAAAATAAGATATTTTTATGTCCTTTATTATTTCATTATAATATTACGTATACTATTTTATTGGTTATCCAAAAATAGAACCAAATAATGAAAAGTGCCTTGATAGGTTCATTTAATGCAGTTAAAGTTACTACATCCATTTATTATTAATAAATAATATGAAATACAAAATATTAATCTTAATGAATAATAATTTGTCCCTAAATATATTATTTAAATACTAAATATAGTTTTATTTTCTTTTATGTTAACTGATCAAGGAAAACGATCATTTCATTCCGTAGAGGTGGTAGTTCGCATGTACATACAGGCAAAACATGGATTATCCATGGAATGATAAGAGTAGAAATAAGAAATCCTTGTCATTAAAAAATTATAATACTAAAATAAATATAAAATTATTTAATTAAATAAAATTTTTGAACATTCTATTTACAGATCTGATGAAAAATGGAAAAAATTATTCATGGAGGCAGTAGTCTGCACACACACATGCTAATTTTATTCATTTTTTATCAACGATGTTGGAGCGAGGAAAAAAATAGAAATTAAATTATTATAGTAAATAATAAAAATTGTTAAAATTATGGTTTTATAATAACTTTATGGATATAGGGGACATTATACTAGTAGGAGTAAAAACAAAATAGAAAATTCGGGTTGAGAGTATTACCTCTCCCTTGAATTCATCCCCTAGATATCTCCTTAAGGATCCTATGCATAATATTTTGGTGATACCAATGATTAAGGTATTGGTAAATTTTTTTATGAGATACTAGGAAATATTTTTATTTAATCCATGTATTTTTAATGTGTATAAAAATGAGTAGGATATGATCTCCGTTTATATGTAAAATAGGTGCATTTTTTGTAAAATCTCTTTACATTCAAATAATGTTACTCTATTCTTCTAGGAGAATTGAACAATAAAAGGAAATCAGTATTTTGGAAAGAGATATAAGGTTTATACTCCCTTATACATCTAATATAATACATTTCATTCACATGGTTTATCCTTTTGAACCGATTGAAACAACTTTTACACAAATTTATCGTTACTATGGTAACTCTAATGCACCCTCGGTAACTAATTTTAGTGGCCAAAATTAAAAATGATATTATTAAATCATTTTCAAAATATGATTTAAAAATATTAAAATTATTTTATAAAACAAAATTTATCTTATTTATATAAATTAATTTTATTTTTAGTGCACATAATGTGTTACAACACTTTCAATGAAAAAAGTTCATTTTATGATTATATTTTTTTATGGGATAAGAATTTAAATTTTTTAGATTTTGAATATATAAATAGGTTTATTATAAAATAAATAAATTTTATCTATTCATAATCAATCCACAATCGAAATTATCAAAATATTTTTTAATTTAATGAAATAATTATAAATTGTTTTATTTTTAGAATTAAAATACTACCTAATTTTTATAAGGTTAAGCGTAAATTTTAAATTTTTTAAAAAATATCATTAAAATTTATAACATTATTATTTACATACATATTTGATCAATTAAAATGTTTATAAAACTATTTGTCTTTTTTATATATTGATAGATTAATTAAAGTCGTCATTTTGGATAAAATCTATATTATTCACTATTCATCTAAAAATAAATTAATTCTGAAAAATCACAAAAACATCCTATAATAATTTTTAGATGACTAATCATAAAGTGAATATTATTCATTTTCATAACTTATATATCTGAAATAATTTTTTATATAAACGTGTATATAATTATATAATAAATTAAATGAATTTTAAAGAATTAAGTATATCTATAAACATATTTTTTTTAATTAATAATTATGTGGTATTAGTTTTTATAATATATATTAGTATATATTAAAATATATATATTCTTAAGAGAAATTTATATATATATTTTCAACTTCATTACATTATTCCCCCTTAGAAAATTTCACCCTCAAAATTTCCTTCCATACATTGTGCTGAAAAAATGTTATTACCAATATTTCATTGTAACCTTATATTCCTATATATTCTATTCATACATATGATTTCATAAAAGTTACTAGACTAAGTGAGTTATCTTATTGCATAGTGATTTTTATTTTTGGTGTAAGAACTTCACTGACTACTCCTCATAAGAGAGATCTTCCTGCAATTGTATCTCTAATTTTCATACATGTTTCATATCTGTTATATACTTCCACAATAGGGATAAATGTTGCAAATCATGCAATTTAGATAGGTTTTGTGGATTTTTATGTCTATGTTACACTATTTTAATGCGATTAAAATTTTCAGATGGAATAATGTATACTGGTATTAGTTACCACGTATTCTCACACCTAAAGACTCTCTTCAATGAACATATGAAGAGGAACACATTTTTACAAACCTTAAACAAGTAAATATCATATATAGTTGTAAAAATAACTATAGTATTTTCTTTGATCCACTTTAATGTGTTGTTTAAAAGTGTTTAAATTTTTATAGATTTATTCAAACATCTCAGTCCCTAGAAACATTCGTTCACTTACTATATCCCAAGACACATGTGTTCTACATATTTAAACATATAGGGATACATATGGGTAAATTTTAATTCTGAAGTGGAAATTTATTTTTATATAGGGATTTAGTTTACTTCCATAGGTAAATCTCTCAATATATTTCCAAGTGTATGATGAGTTCATATAGATTGACCATCAGTAAAAGTGTGATAAGATGTATTGATGTTCATCTACATGTTAAGTAATTTATATATTCAGTTATAGAGTATTTAGGTGTAACTAAAATCTTGATTATATACAATTTTAATTGTTATTTCATGAATCATTGCCACTTATCTAATATATATCATTGTAATTTTACTTTATGAAAAGTCCCCTTGAATGGAAATTAGTAGAGAAATTTTTGTATGATGGTCCATTATAACCCATATTTCATTATTTTTTTTGGTGTCTTTGTATGACTAATGAAAAAATCTATAGAGATATTATAAAATTCTAATATATGTATGAGAAAATATTTCATCATCCCTAAAAAATCCCCAAACCCACACTTCAGGATCACGATATTTATGTTTTTATCTTTGATACTAATAAATACAACTTAAATTTAACCATCCACACAAAAAACATAAAATAGGAATACTAGATCTCTTACATACCTAGATACCTTTTATGTTTATATATATAGAAAATTATATTAACTCTTACATAAATATAACCAGGATTTCAAGTGGTCACTTTTCCCAATATTCAATTATTTCTTTTCCCAAAAAAAATTCTTCAACAAAACTCATAAAATTACTCTCACATGAAACATTTATAGACATATCCCATTTAAAATTATTTATTATAACATAGGGAAGTGTAAAACATAGTAAGGGTGAGATCAGAAGCTTAATAAGGCTATGAATAAGCATTCACAATTGAATGTCATAAATTAAAATAATATTTGCATAAGGGTATGATGAAATAATCAATGTCAATGACCATAAACTGGAAATAAATATTCCCATAAGGACCTATATATATAATCATGTGACCTAGAATAAATATTTAACAAAGTGAAGAGTCATAAGAATAAATAATCGCGATCCATGGGCTGTAATTCTTGATCAATGTAACCATTAAAAAATTTATATCAAAAATAGAGATAACATATTAGTATATTATAGGTCTATATTCATAACTTTTTTTCACTCAAGCTATGAATAACAAAATCCCTGTAAAATATATAGGAAAAAAATGTCCAGAATGCTCTCTACTACTTTACTTTTAAAGATAATTAATATTACCTAATTCATTGGAGACCTATATTGGGATCACCCATCATATAAGCTATATTTTCTTCACCCATCACCATAATATACATCATGCTCAATCATCGTGTTCAATAATTTCCATGTACCATTAATGAATATAAAACCTAGAAGTATTCATTTTCATAATCATCCTTTTATAAAATCAATTATTCTATTATAACAAGACATACCCATTGAAAAGTAATGGGCTTTATTAAAATCAAATTCGAAAAGTCATTGATAGACTTAAAGGGAAAGAATATAGATTGAAGAATATTATTTTATTCATATTTCAGTAGATTAATCATTAAATGATGTTTAAATACATGAAAATGACTTGAAAATGACATAGAAAACATTTCAGTGAAAAATTGGTAAATTACCCTTTTCATTCATTTCCTTCAAAAACGACTAATTTTAAAAATATTGAGAAAATAGTTTTATTTTAAAATATACTTGGAAATATTTAAATATAGATTAAAAGAAAAGAATAGTTATGATATTTAGGAAATATTTTCATGTTCTAAAATCTAAAAGTAAAAATTCTTCTCAAAATTTTGTTAAGAGAGTCCAAAGTGATCCATATGGAAAACACCATGAAATTACTTTTAAACCCTTTTAACAAAAGTTCATATGTCATGTAAAATTACTTTAGGAAATTATTTATGTTTCTAAAATATCATTCATGAAATATGATAAAGAATATAGATTTATATTTTTATTGATAGTTTTTTAAAAATTTAATTTTTTTTAAAGAAATAAAATTATGAAATTTTAAGAAAAATAAACTATTTTAAATACATAACATAATAGGGAACATAAAATAAATTTATAATAAAAATATTTATGTTATTATATTTTAATACTCAGCTTATACACCATATAAATCAATATAGGTGCATCAATCAAATAATGTGTTAAAACAGATTCTTTGATATGAGAAACCATTACATCTTGGGTAATGATTGAATAAAAAAAGAAATTAATTGAAGAAATATATAATGATTCAATAAAACACATAATTATTATAATGTAAAATTTTAAAACATTTTCATTGTAAAATTATTAAACCATACAAAATATATCATGGTGAATAACTGTAATTTTGTATCAAATAATTGAAATTGATAATTTAAAAAAACTTAAAATTTTTATTACAATGTAGTCAATATCTCATGAATGAGATAACATCAAAGGAACATTCAAAAATAATCAAAAATTCATTCCATCTATAATATCCTAATAGGTATTATATACACCTTATAATATGAAGTTAGTTCATATTACAAGACATGTATTTAAGAAACAAAATTGAGACTAATAATCCTTACAAAGATCTGATCATTTAAGATATCATTTAATCAATGGATTGCTTATTTGTAATAATTATAAAACCATAAAAATTAAGTGTAAAAAAATAATAATTCAATAATAGTTCATTTTTTACATAATCTTTGAATAACGTAGTCAATGAAGTTGATGTATAACCCAATTAATGAAAATTGAGTAATAAAACCGCTTACCATGAGTCCAAACATTTCTTTTATGACTTTTAACTACTGTATAATAAAAATATATCGACTATAGACTTGTAAAAAACATTTATAAGTTTATTACTTTATCATTAAACCATATTTATCATTTATTTCAATAAAATATTTAATTACATTACTTTTTTACGTCTGTTTTATGTGTTCGATTCAAAATTAGAGAATTAATTCAATATACTCATTGTGGTCAAAGAGGTAATTGTTCCATCATTTAAAGAATAATATTAATGAAATATTTTTCATTCATATTTATTAAATAAAATTTAATAACAATCCATGAAAGGTGTACTAGAAAATTGATTCTCATTTCTTCGAGGAGGTGGTAACCCATAGGTGAACATGAAAAATGTTATCATTTTATAGTGGATGGAATTGTAAGAAATTATATGATATATTATCATTATAGAATAAATATTATATAATTAATATCATATATATAATTTACATTCATAATTTTAAATATACTTGAGAGGAAGTGAAGGAAAATAAAACACAGCGCTCTATGGAGGTGGTCGTGCACATATAAGCACAAATAATGTTTTCATTCACCATGTGATGAAAAATGATATGAAAATGGATTATACCTAGGTAATAATAAAATATATGTATATAGGATATACTTATCTTATTATATCATCATGGTTTAAGAAGATTTAAAGTTGGTAGAATAAGATGTAAAATGAAAAAACATAACTATGTGTTATACCTATTCCATAAAAAACCACAATTGGCTTAAAAATAGGCCTTCTAGGATGGTAAATTTTATGTTTTTTTCACCAATATCTATTATTTTAAACCCCTCATTAAAAATCTTTAGGATTACAATGATATTAATTTTTTCTACTAATTATGGGTCAAGAAAGTTATTATAAAATATAAATAGACCCATCAATACACAGTGGTTGATATAATAAACCACATAACAATCAATTTTGGAAATATAATTTTTTTATGAATTTTAAAACATAAAATAACCTATTATTTATCATAATATAGAATAGTATTCATTTTCTATACTATTCAAATATTTTGACTATAACATAATTTAGATAGTAATGGAATTAAAATATAATGTTTTAAAACATCCCTAATATGTTATTTTTATCTAAAACATTTATAAAATACTATAAGCCACCTAAATAATATTAATTTTATAGTTGTTAAAATCATATAATTTATTTCTTTACTATTTTTTCAAAATCACGGCGTCGATGTTGAATAAGTATTTGAGGTAATTATTTCATCTAAAAAAATTAATTTCCCTAAGAAAAAAAGGAATTCATATTTTATATGAAAATTTAAAACCAAACATAACCTTATTTTAACCCTTAAAAAATATAAAATAAATTAAAATAAATACTTATATATTTTTTCTTCATTATTTAAAATAATATTATGCTCATTCTTACATTAATGTGTTGAGAAATAAAATAAATTAGAACCATTGATGTTCATGGTAGAAACACACAAATCAAATAAAATAAATTCAAGTGTTATTGATATTTTTCGGCCTTTTGACATTATTTTAAATATTAATTATCATATTTACCAACACATATGTGAAATATATTTAATATGGTAACTATTGATAATGACCAAAAATAAATGTAACCTATTTAACAAATTTTATACCATTAATTTAAAATATCAAATCAATTTTTAGAGAATCAATTTCTATATGTGTAATAAATCAGTTTTAATATAAATGTTGGAAACACAATGAAAAATGATTTTATAATAATGTTTTTTAAACCCAAATATTAACTTATACTAAAATCTGGTATAACGATAATTACTATGTAATGAATTTGATTATATCTAATTAAATAATACTTAAGTTATTTTTGATCAAATTCAAATCATAATGATACTTTATAATGAAATAAAATCCATGTTTTACAAAAAAAATAGTATTTTTCACCATTCCCTAAAAATAATTTTTTTTAGAAAAATACTAAAATTCACCCTACGAAAATTTCAATATACTAATTGAAAAAATGATATCAATTTTATTAGATATAGTTTCTAAATGAGGAAGAATGTATTTATAATATTTCCCCAGAAATTTAAATAACATTTTTTATTAAAATGTATTTTTTAATGAAAAAAATGGCATTACTAAAAATTTAGTACATATTTATTATTTTTCAATAAATTAATTTTCATTACATGAAATATTTATAATTTTTTTTCATAATATGTATATTGCTATTCATACCTTCCAAATTAACATATTGGTAATAATGGTGAAATAATTATAATTTTTTACATTATCTTAAATCTCTTAAAGATTGAGGTTGCATGTAAAGGATGATATTGAGTATATTTTTACTTTTAAAAAAATTATGTGGTGTTACATTGTACCCAAATTAATGAAATTATATATTCCCAATATTATATCAATTTTTTAAAAATTGTTCAATTTTTTTTCTAAAAAACATTATTGGGAAAATTTAATGACGAGTGTCAATATTTGATGCTCGAAGCACATTAATCAACTTTTTAATGACCACATGGTATATAAATGCATGAAAAGGTATTCTTATTATATTTATTAAATCCAAAATGGTTATAAAATTATATTATAAAACCAAAAATTTAAAAACCAACATGTGAATAAATAATACATTAATCTCCAAAATTCAAAAACAACACTTAAGGTTCAACACATGTCAATACATAAATAAATTACCATATATTCTGATTAACCTCAATGAGATAAAAATTAAAGAATATTTTAACCTCAAATATTGATTCATACCTTTCATCTTACATTCCCGAAAATGTAATCACGTTCTTCCAAAACAATCCTTCAGAGTAATCCTCAAACGTCTCCCAAAATATAATTGAACATATCAAACCCCATCACATAAAACATTATAAGGGATTTCAATGCCTTTGAAAAAATTATCAGACATAAAATTATAAACACCTTATGGTATCTATGACACTTAATTTATCCTCAAATAAAAAAAATCCTAATATTCAATGTTATCTAAACTCTTTTATAATACCAAATATAATATCCTTGAACCCACACTCATATATCTAGGGAAAAGAACATAATATTTATTTCTATTTATTTGATACTAAAAAAATTTCCTCAAATTTAGCCATAAAAAAAATAAAACATAAAATATAAATTTTTCATCACTTAAATACTAGTGGTCCTTTTAGGAATAGAGTTTAAAAAAATGACAATAATATTACATATTAATAAACCTGCATTCTAGTGATCACTTTTATTTCTATACATATATTTTCTTATTTGATAAAAAACATCAACATCTCTCATAAAATTATCCACACATGAAACCGTTGTATACATAATTAATGTTTCATTGTACTTTTGAAATTGGGGAAATGGACAATATTTGAAGGGTAATACCAAACACTCAATGAGGATAAACATAAGCGTGAAAAATACTTTATCATATGTGATCATAATATTATAAAATGGTGGGAGGATCAAATCAAAGTACATGAGATTAAAATAAAATAATTCATTCCCATAAAAACGAGATCACAAACCAATAATTCTATAAAATTGGCATGGAGCTAGGAAAATTTTCAACTCAAACCTGGTATCCTCAAGTTATTGGAATGGGATGTCAATTTTAATCCCATCAATATCCGACAAAGAAATTCTCAAATATTAGTAAGGTTACATGGATTGAATTGGGTGTATTGGCATCCAATGATCTTAAATGAAAAAACTTCTTGTCTCTACACCCCAATTAGAATTGATCAAAGGACCCTAGAAGTGGAGTTGGGATTATTTTCTTGTATTCTGGAGGATGTTAACATGGAAATACTGAGACCTACCAGTATATCATTCCATGCTAATGGAAACAAGTTTGAAGTGAAAGAGGATTATGAGACTATGCCTCACCTTTTAGATGTTTGTATGATCGTGGGTCATTCAGTTTCTAATTGTAGGGTCAAAATAAGGTTATTGTTACTCATAATGGTCCGTAGTGGATTGATCCTACTAGGGAAAAGAAAAACAATGTTGCTTTCGTTGAGAATTAGGGGGCTACCAAGAGTCATACTGGTCCCTCACAATCTCTGAAGATTCGGACAGACATCCCCCTAATTAAGGATCCTGTGATGAAATCACTTTCTCTTGCCTCTACCTTGAATCAATCTTGGGATGATATTATTGAATTAGAGGAAACTGAGAATTTTGTGATATCCTAATCACCCTTCAAGGTGGGTTCTGTGAGGATTCGTTCTATAGAATGTGAATTTAAGGAAGATAATCCCATGTTCTTTGACATTTTTAATGATACTTATTCCGTAGTATTGAACCTTCAATAAGAAGAAGAGGATGGTCCCTTGTATCTTGAATTATCTAAGGTAATGAATGATCTTTTGTTGTCTCTGCAAGAAGGTGTGAATCCTACTAACTCTAAAGTTTCTCCCATACTAGAAGGTATGACAGCTTCAATCCTTGCTGAGAAGCCCATTCTAGTGTGTTGTTCTGATATTATTCCAATGGAGATGGCTTATAAAAATGTGTCTAGATTTGTAGCTCAAATTACATAATGCAATATAGATTTATCAACACCTTTGAAGTCTGGGTATCTTGATTCAAAGAAGGATAAGTCTTATGTCTTGAGTTATGGACTGATTGTCACACATCTTATAACAACAACAAAAATTCATTGTGGGACTGAAGAATATTAGTCTTGAATAGTGAAATTTTTAGATATTAGGTCTTTAAAATCTTCAGAAAAGATGTCATCTGAAAATGTTCTCAGATCTACAGGAAAGAAACCTCTTTCCAGCACTATTTTAGCAGCAGATTCATGCACTGGATAGATTGCCTTACAGAAGGTTCATAATGATAATATGGATGATTCTACTAATTTTATATTACATGATGTAGCAAAGTATTCACATATCAAAAGATAAAATCATCCTGATAATGAGGTTGAAGGGATTGTTCATATGTTTAACAGCAATTCGAAAACTCAGAAATCTATAGATGAAACTATTCTGGGTGGTAATTCTATAATTTCACGGCCCAGTATATCTAATATTAATAAATTTTTGCAGTGCACTCCCACTCCCAAAAGGAAAGTGGGGCGACCAACAAATAAGGTTGGAGGTAGAGTCAAGAGGGGTTATAACCCCAAATTCAGATTTAAATGAAAATCCTTTTTTTAATTGACAGGGACTGGACAATATAGAATATTCATGTTCCATTCGGTTCTATATAAAAGAACATAAAACAGTTCTCATTGGTATGTCTCAACCCAAAAAAGAGTTTCTCCTCCAGTATTGCTAACATGGAGAATCTTGGATTCTATCTTATTGACACCAAAAAATGCTCATCTGATGTCAACAGTCTTTGGGTTTTGGCTCATGCTTCTCTGAACAACCCTTCAATTTTTATCTCTTGTGACCAGCATGTGACATGTTCATTCAATCATCTTGGTCTCTAGTTTTCTTGGTCTTTTATTTATGCTCATATGAGGTATCAAGACCCATATAAATCTTTGGAACGATATTGGTACATGAAAACCCTCTATTAAAAATCCATGGATTAGGATGGGGGATTTCAATCCTATCTGGAATCCCGATGAGAAAATCAGTGCATCCCACAATTACATTTCTACAAGGGAATTCAAACCGCGCATATATCAAAATGATCTATTTGAGGTTAATCTTGTTGGGGAAAAGTAAACTTGGTATAGGAAGCATCTGAACAATTTTATGGCCAATAAAATTGATAGGGATTTTGTAAATGAGGCTTCTTTGGATGCATGGGGATCAATTTCATGCACTACTCTATCTAGAGATAATTCTGATCATCATCCTATTCAATATGACCTTGTGGAAAAAGATACCAAGCCTCCGTTCACATTCATATTTAACAAGTCTTGGGTAACTCATCCGGAATGCAAAGAAATTATTCCGAACACTTGGAACTCTGTAATTGTAGAAGTGATTCATTTTCTTGTATAACCAAACTCAAAATTATCAATAATATTTTTAAGCTTTGGATTAAAGATTATTTCATCTCACATGAATCTGAATTTTTTTCTCTTGATGCTTCTTTTCGAAATGTGCAAGAGCTCAATTCCCATAATGACTTTTCTGAGTGTATTTTTCTGGAAACTGATCTGTCATGCAAGCTCAACAAACTTCTTAACCTAAAGGATGCTTTGAAAATGGATTCCTTTAAATCAAATTGCTTAAAGGATGGTGACCAAAAAAAAAATCAATGCTCTTTAGAAAATCAGGAAAATTTCCAAGCCTCTTTCTCTGGTAAAAAATGGTGATCGTCCCATTGACAACAGGAAGGATTTATCTGAGCAAGTTGTCTTGTATTTCAAGATATTTTCAGTGGTTCATCTACCTTCATGGATCCTGTGGAAGGGGTTATTCCACATCTTATAACATTGAAAGATTACCTCGGCCTTATTTCTATTCCTTTTTCTTCAGAGATAACGGAGGTTGTTTTGATTCTCAAATCTAAAAGATCTCTGAGACCAGATGGTTTTGGTAATATCTTCATTCAATATTTATGAGATATTATTCATGTGGATGTTTTCAGGTTAGTCACCCACTTTTTCAGGGATGGTATTCTTCCTCATGGGATAAATGATCAGTTTCTGTCACTTATCCCCAATACGGAAAATGCCAATAAATATCATCTATTTAGGCCTGTTGCTTTGGTTAACACCATATACAAGATTATTTTCAAGATCCTTGCTAACAGTATTTCCTATTTTTCATGTAATATTGTCTTTGCGAACCAGTTTGGTTTTATTAAGGGAAGTTCAATTCAATATTGTATTATTACTACTTCGGAATGTGTGAATCTTCTCAAAATTCTGATCTGGGGGGGAAACATTTCCTTGAAGCTTGATGTGTGGAAGGATATTGATACTATGGATTGGGGTTACATTTACAAGACTATCATCATGTTTGGTTTTGATATCACATTTTTTAATTGGGTCATGATCATCCCGGGATCTGCCCATATTTCTATTCTTATTAATGGATCTCTTTAAGGATACTTTGGTTGCTTGAGAGGCATTAGGAAAGGTGATCCTTTATCTACTGTTATTTATTCCATTTCTATTTTTTATTAAAGCATATTTATTTCTATTATAGTAGGTAATGGTAAGATGAAGTCTGTTCATGATGGTAGGTGTCTTGTTGCTCCTTCCTATCTTATTTATGCTGATGATGTCATCCTTTTCACTAAAGGAGACAAGGGAAATATAAGGAACATCAAAAAGGATCTTTTACATTATGAGATGGTTTCTGGTGAGGAGATTAGATGGAACAAGTGCTTTGTGTACATGGGAGGAACTTTACCCATTCAAGGAAAAATTCAATTATCAATTAGTTGGGTATCAAAGAAGGTGGTATTCCATTCATTTATTTGGGGGTCCCTAAGTTCTAGTGGAGGCTGAAGGCTTACTATTTTTCTAACATTGTTGTCAATATTAGAAGACACCTCTAAATTTTAAAGGTTAAATCTTTATCCCAGGCTGGTTGGGTCTGCTTAGTGAAGTCCATTATCATCTCCAAATTTTTTTTATTCATTTATGGTGTATAAATGGACAGCATCTCTTATCAAGAGAATTGGTGTGACAATTATAAATTATATTTGGAGTGGTTCCATTGTGGAAAGAAGGATTTCCACCATTTCATGGAAAAATATCTGCAAGCCATATGATGAAGGTAGTATAGGTATAATGAATCATGTATATTTTAAGGATTCTTTACAAGATAGATTTATGTGGAGTCTTATTAATGTTTGTTCACAAGTCGTTTTCTTCCTTCGGGTTATATTCATCAATAAACTCGATGATGGAAACTTTAACTATCTTAACACTTCGGTATAGCCTACTTTTAAGTCTATTTTTTCAATATTGATAATGATTCAAGATAGATTGTATCTAAGGATTCATCATTATCTTTCGAGAAGTGCAACTGGACTGGGGTTCCTTTGATGGAATTGATTCCAGATGGAGATCCAAATCTGGACATTGACATATCTATTAAAGATCAACTTCAGATTATGGATAATATATTGTCTCATGATATTTCCACTGTTTATATATATCTATTCTCTCATTAGGAGGACCTTTTTGCTTGGGAACCTGCTGCTAATGGAATCCTCCCTTCAAATGTAATCTATGAGTAGGGTATATACAACAACAATGAGTTCAAATGTATGGGTAATTTGATGGGAAATTTTATTAAGCCTTCTTAGTAAACTTTGGCTTGGAGATTTGCTCATAAAAATAATCCAAATAATGATTTTTTGCATACTTGTGGAATATATCATCTTTATATTTGTGTTTTAGGTCATCAACACAGGGAAGATCTTGACCATATTTTCCTTAGTTTCATGGATGCTTTGGAAATGTGGAAGGCTATGACAGATATGTTTGAAGTGTCTTTTCCTTGAGTCACAATGATTATATATTTTCTAAAGAGATGGAGTAATATTATATTCTTGCTGCATCATAAGTTTCTTTTCCAAGTGGTAGCAGAAGAGGTCATTCACAGCATTTGGAGCTCCATGAACAAGATGATTCATGACCATTAGACCTTTCAGGTTGGTGCCGCACTGTGTAGTATTTAATCTACTTTTCGCAAAACTTTTCTTCCGAAAAAATTCTGTCGTTCAAATTCCCTTCATGACCTCTCATTTTTAACATGGATTTGGATAAAAGGAAATTTCTGACCTCTATTTGGCATGATTGATGTTCTTTGGCAAGCACCATTTTTTTGTTGGATTAAAATCAATTCTGATGGTGCCTCAAGAGGAAATATAGGACCTGCTGGTTTTGGTGCTATTTATATGGATCATCATGGAATTGTTCATGGTTGTTTTAATTGATATTGTGTACATGCCTCCACCATTGAAGTAGAAATTCTTGGTGTGATTATCAAAGTTGAGCAGTCTGAACAACATGGTTGGAAAAATATTTGGCTTGAATGCGATTCTATAACTATTATTCTTTCCATTCGATCAGGATCTATTCATCTCTCTTGAATTCTCTACAATATATGGATAAGATGTTTGAATTTTCATTACTCTATGGATCATATTGTTACCCCACATATTTCAAGAGACTAATGCACTTGCAGATGGTCTTGCAAGAAAAGGCATCAATGGTATTGTATTTCAAAGGGACAGTTAGGTTCTGGATGATCTTCTTCATCTTCTTAGGAGGGATAAATGAAAATCTCCCATTTTAAAAATTCTTTAAGGTTTTATTTTAATAAATTGGTCTTTCTTTTCTAGGAAAGGTCTCTATTATCCATTAAAAAATAGATCTACATGTGATTGATAAAGAAAATATAAATAAAATTCCTTTTAATGCCTTTTGAAAAAGCAAAATGATAATGGAATAAACAATAAGAAATGATTTATATTGATAAAATAATATTAATAAAATAATTAAAATTACATAAATGAATAATTTTGTTAAATTTCATTCAAACAATAAATGAATCAATTTTAAAGAAAACCCCCTTTTGGTCATTAAAAAGAAACAAATATTCCAATGAAAGAACACTAGAATGATTATAAAATACACTGAGTATAAAATGTGTTATGATATTATATTTCAATAGCTATTTAATAAATTATATAAATTAAATTATGTATTTCAATGAAAACATTTTTCTATAAAGAAAGTTTGATAAAATAATCCTTTTCAACTTGGGTAATGCATGAATACAATAGAAATTGAATGAAGGAAAATAAAAAGATTATATAAAATCCTTAATTTATATGAATGACTATGTGAAAACTTTTTCATGGGGAAATAAGTAAATTTTATAAAATAAATCATCATGTGTAACATAAATTATGTATAAAATAATTGAAATTGGGACCATGAGAACTCTTGAAAATTGTATAACATGAAAATTAATATTACATGAAAAGTTTAATTCAATGGAATATTAAATATCAAGTTCAAAGATTAATTCATTATATAATATCTCAATAGTTAGTATATATACCTTATAAAAGGATATTGGTTCATATTGCAAGATATATCTCAAAGAAATAATATCATTACAACTTATCCTTAAAAAGAATGTATCATTGATGTTAGAATTCTATAATTGAATTTATTAGGTGTATCATTTTTAAAAACACAAAATAAAATTGTTAATAAAACATAATACCATAATATTTCATTTCACACATGATATTAGTATAAAATAGTCAATTAATTATAAGTACATCCTAATATATGAAATTGACTTAATAAACCCCTTATCTCAAGTCTAAAAATTCTATATATATCCCTGACATATATATAATAAACATATATAATTAATTTAATTATTTAATAAAATAATATATTTTTATTAGTGTATCATTAATCCACTTTTTTTATTTATTTTAATGATATTATTAATTACATAATTGTTTATGTTGATGTCATGTCTTCAGTTCACGGTTTTAAAATGACTTTGGTATGTTTATTATTGTCAAAGTATTAATTGTTCCACCATACCCAAAATAATAACTATTAATTAGTAATCATTTACATACAATAAATATAATTTTATGTCCATTCATGAAATGTGTACATAAAAAAAGAATCACATTTCTTTGTAGAGGTGGTAATCAACACATGCACTTGAATGATGTTTCCATTTTCAAACGAATGGAATATTAACAAAATAGATGATATATTATATTTCTAGAATGAATATTATTTCACTAATATCATATATATATATATATATTAAATCAATCATTATAAATATCCATGATAGGTGGGGCTGGAAAATGAAACACATCGCTTCATGGAGGTGGTAGTCCACACATACACATGAATGATGGTTTCATTCCATATTTAATGGAAAATGAGGTAAAAATTGTAATAGAATAATCATTATAACAATTTAGTATATAGGATTTTGACTTTTTTTTATATCATCATGGTGTATGAAAATTTTAATAATGTATAAGAAGCTGTAAAATAAAAACTCACAATTAATAGTGATACATTTTCTTCGAAAACCCACCATTGGATGACACATTAATCCATATTTGGTATTATTTGAATTAAAAAAGAACCTCTAGGTTATGGAGATAAATTTTTTAGGGAAACATTGGTTAGAATTTTTAGAACTAGAGAACTAAAAATGTTTTAGGAATATAGGATAGGATGTTCCCTTTTATAAGTGAGGGGAGCGGCACTAATGGAATACTTAAAGTATTAAATTAATATAATTTAGTTTTCATGGAAAATGGGAACCAAATTGATATATATAGAATATAAGAGTACTTTGTGTCTAATTCCTCTCATACAACTATATTCTGAAAGGTTTACTTGATATAATGACCCTTTTGTACTAATTTTAAACCCATATTTACCCTCTTGACAATTAATGTGATGTGAGATTTTTTTTACTTTTTAGGGGTTAAAAAAGTTAATATAAATGGAAAATGAACCAATAAATAGAGAATATTTTATATTATAAACTATATAAAATTCTATTTTATGAATTTAATATTTTTATGAATTTTAAAACATTACATAAAAATATTATTTAATATAATATACCATCATTGTCATTTTTGAGACTATTCCACATAGTTTGATTTTAATAAAATTATGATTGTAATCGTATTTGAATATAAAATTTTAATAAACCTTAATATATTAAATTTATCTAAAAATCCTGAGTATATTAAAACTCATCTAAAAAACATTACTTTTAGTGGTTTTACACTCATTTACTTTATGTTTCTTAATTTTTCACCAATATTGTGACGTCGTTATGTAATTATTTTTGGTAATTATCTAATCACAAAAAATTAAAAATATCCATAATTAAAAAATAATTCATTTTTACATAACCATTTAGAATTGATCAGAAACTCTTTTTATCCCTATGAGAAAATATTAAATATATTATAATAAACAGTGTGATATTTGGTTTTTCTTCTTTATTTAACATCATATTATAAACAATATAAATATAAAGTGGAAATAAATTGAAAAAATATAAATCATTATATGGTAATGGATGAATAAAATTATCCAAAAATTATATTAAGTCTTTCAACAGTATTTTTAACCTTAATCATATGATTTACCCTTAAATAGGCGACAAATATACTATGGTTATTATTTATAAGTATTGAAAATAAATGTGACCAATTTACAAACATTTAACATAATGATTCCAAAGAGGAAAAAAATTCAAGATTCAGTTTCTATTAGGGAAAAAAATAAACTTTAATATAAATGTGTAAAACTCGATGGAAAATATTTTTTAGAAAAATGGGGTTTAAAGAAAACAAAATGAACCTATACCAAAATTAGATATAATGGTGATTCATATTTATTTAATTAGATTATATATAATTAAACAATGCACAAGTTACATTACAATAAAACTCAAATTATAATGATACATTTTCATGAAAACAAATTATAGTTGTACAAAATCGATATTTTACATTATTCACTAAAAAATCAATCTTTTCTGAAAAGTCCAAATATTTGACCAAATTTTTTTTCATATACTTATTTAAAGAATTAAATTTATTTTTTCATATATAGGATCTAAATTTTTATTAAATGAATTTATATATTTTCTCAAAAAGAGTAAAAAATGTGTTCCTTTATGAAAATTTATTTTTAAACTCTTAAATGACATTAATGAAAATTGATTGCTTATTTATTATAAATTAATTAATGATTTTTTATTATATAAAAGTATTATAAATATTTTCCAAATTATTTCTATTATATTAAATGTGTAGAAATTTAATGGATGGGTTAATATGGTCACAAAATTATATGCTTGTCATATTTCTCAATTCACATAAAGTATATAATACATAATATATTTATTATTTTTCATACCTTCCAATTGAACGACAATGTTACATTGGTCACATAATAATATTTTTATACTATATATAAATTCCCTGAAATATTGTCTTTTTTAGTATAAGAATGATATCGAGAGTGGTAATATTTTAATATAATTTTTTATGGAGTTACAATCCCTTTAGATTTTTAGTCTCTGAACACTCGCTTGTTGAAACACGAGGCACATATATGTAGATTCTACAACCTCCTTCTTCATATTTTCCCAGAAATAATATTATCATAGAAGTATATATATCTTAATTTTTCACGGGTGGATTGAGAATTTTGAGTTATCAGTATCTCTTGGTAGGTCTACCATTATTTATATTTATTAATGAAATAAAATTCTATTTCCCAAATATCAAAAGTCTTTCATCATTAATGTGGAAATATAATGATTTTAATATTATTAGAGTATTAAATTTCTAATATATCTCTACATAGCTGTTATTTTTAATTTTAATCAAAAGGGATATAAAAGGAGATGTCCTGGGTGGTCTCAAATTATGTTGGATATTTTTGGGTACTTAGGTGCAATAGAGGGGCTGACCAAGGTCTCTCTCAAAGGAGAAAGTAAATTAAATTAACTTCTTGAAGGTATTTTGAATATAAAATAAAATAGAATAAAAAAAATACTTGAATGAATGGTTTTTTTATCATTTTTAAAACTATAATATGTTTTCTCAATGAATATTATGTTTTTTTTTGTTTTTAATATTGAAACCATGTTCGATTAAAAAGATACAATAAGAAGATGTTTTTTTAGAAAATATTTTAGAAGGCATAATCGATGACTCTTCCCTATATTATTTATAATTATCAATTAAATTAACATCCATATAATTATAATCCCCTATTTATTAACCCTCAAACCCAACATGATTTAACATAACCACAATGATGAAATTATTTAAACTGTAGGCAAGCTTTGGAATATGCAATCGCAGCACCCTACTTAGATTGACATTCTTAGGTTAGATAATGGTTAGTGGTTAATTAGATCACATATAAACTCTAGAAATGTAGATTAATTGAGTTTAGGTATTATATTTTAACTCTAAAAATTTATCCCTTATGGTCATTTATTACGGATTAAGATCACACTCTCAAAATTTACACAAATATCGACCTCGTGTTTTTTTCTGTCGATTGAACAATTGCTTGCTTAGTTTCATCTATATTGAAAATTAATTTAATATACCATATTAATTGAATTACAGTATCTCCTGGATTCAAAATAAATAAATGAATAAGGTAAGATGTAGATCAATTAATATGAAAACTACTCTTCCATGGGAGGTGTAGTTATCATAGAAACGAATTGCATTTTCAAATATTTAGAAAGGTTATAACCCAATCTCGTTTCTACTCTTTGATTTCCAGACCAAAGAGTAAGATTAAAAGAAGAATATATTTGAACAAAATAGAATAAATGAGAAGAAATAAAATAATAACAATGAAGTTTATTACACAAATTCAAACATTAAAACATGGAGAAGTAGAATAATAATAATAAGGCATTGATGAGGGGATCCTTGCATCAGGAGCTGCCCCTCTTACATTGGTTGGATAATTTGATTCAAACAAATTATCCTCATCCATAAATCTCCTAATTCACATCCCAACCCCTCCAAATTATAAAAAACCAATTTATTTTTTAGAGGGGAGGATAGGTTCAAAGTGGTTTCAAGTGTGAATGGGAAATCTTAGTCAACTATTTTAAGTGACATTTCACCCCCATTTTACCTCAAAAACGTGTGAACCAGCTGTTCTAACAGTATAATTATTTGTGTACAATTGGGTTGTATAGATCCTCTCAAAATTTGGGCCAAATCCAAACATGGATGATGATGTTATTTCCCAAATACATAACTAATGTCCAATTTGGCGGGTCCATCCCACCTTTGATTTCATGGTCCCCTTAATCCAACCAAATTCATGATTTAGCTCCAATTTCTGGACCAAAAGTTGTATCCCATTAGGATTGAAACATATTAAAAAAATTCAAGTTCAAATAATAAATATAATAATATTTATCTCTAAAATACTATAGTGCATTATAAAGGCTAAAACTGGAATTTCCATCAAATTTTAAAATGAATGATCTAATCCCAAAAATTTTATAAATAAATATATTTAACACAATGTGAGAAAATTTTATCATTTATTATCAATAAAATATTAAATAAAAATGTTTTTATCTACTCCCCTGCATTTACTATTTTGAATTCCGTTGAAAAACCTCTTGTTATGTATTCGAAAAAATTGTGACAAATATGCATATTCATATTTCTCAATCAATAGTGCGAATATAGGAAAATTAATAATCCCTTAAAGATTCAATATCAAAAAATTTCAAATTCATTATCTCATAAATTTTTTCAAAACAAATTCCAGTGAGATTTATAACACTAATAATAGAGAAACAAGTCATGGGTCCACCATGCCACTAATCCTACACATGTGTGTGTGTACCAATAATTCCAAGATCATAAATACTCTCGTGATTCAGTATATTCAGGTCATGTAAAATAATTCTTCTTGCCTGGTTTAATTTAGTGAACATGTTCTACATTTCTTTGCAATCTAATTTCAAGACCCACTCATTAGGCATTCCCGAAAGTCAAGCCTTAAACTCCCATCCTATATATCCCCATATGTTGTACATTTTAGCACTCCCCTCATTTTTTATTTTTTATTTTTTTTTGTTTCACATAGAAAAAATCCCACACTCAACCCTCAACCCATGTTTGATCTCATCAAGAAACTAATTGTAATATTTATAACAATATCAAAGGATGATAATGAGTGGTTTTTTACCTGTCCAAGACACAACCCATATTTTTTGAGGGTGTACAATAGTCGGATAATAGGTAGATGCACATAGGAAAATTTGGTACAGTAATGAGACAGATCAGAATAGAAACTGATATATGGATCAACCAATGATTCTTTTTACCTAATATGACTATACCTTCAATTGAGTAGCAAAAAATTCACAACTCATGGTTGAGTGAACATTTTTGTGGAGAAATCAATAATATAATTTACCATGAACAAATATCACAAATAATTATGTCAAAATATAAAGCTGTTATAATTATACAACCATTCATATCATCGTTGACTTCAATGTTTATAAAGCTCAAACCTTGAGTATGAAATCTTAATCAGTATTATAATTCTACCAATGAATTTTGAAAACATTCCTTTTACATATGTATCACATGAGAATTTTACATGTTATATCTGTTTTTTATTGATTTTTTTTAAATTTTCACCAAAAACATAATAAAAAATACACAAAAACACAAAAATGCAAATCCTAAATATCTACCCCAAAACGTTGTCCTCTCCCCCACACTTAAAATATATCATTATTCTCCATGTGAACCTATGAGATGATATATGCACATAAAATGTACAATTTTAAATAGAAAAAAGAATATAAAAGTGAAATGGTTAGGAACAACCTGATATGCTCAAGCGATGATGGGGTCATGCTGTGTTATGAAATCCACTGCATCAGTTGGATGTCCCTCAATGTATTTTTAAAAAAGTTTCATATTGAATGTAAAGATCCTTCTAGTATCCTCTTTTGCGATCTCAACTATACCATAAAGAAAAAACATTAGATACAATATACAGACCTTACCATCTGGAATGAAACTTACGAGGCATCAGAATCATTCATGAACTGTAGATAAGGACATTAACATCAACAAGAAACCCCTTTTCATGGATCGTTTTATCATGAACTTCTTTTTATCTTTCCTTGTAGAGCCTTGAGTTTTCATTTGAATACAATCAAATCTCCTCAAGCTATTGAATTTTTAGCTTCCTTTGAACTCTAGTATAGGCCAAATAAATGTTACATTTTTTTATAGTCCAATAAGCATGATGTCCAACTTCTATGGGGAGATGACACACTTTCCAAAAGACAATCAGAAATGGGGACATACAGATGGGTGTCTTTTAGGCTATCCTATAATCCAATAGAGAATCATCCAATCTTTTACTCAAATCCTTCCTATTCAGCAGCACGATTTTAACCAAAATTTCTTTCAACTCACAATTCTAAACCTCATACTTTCCATTTCTTCGGGGGTGTTATGGTGTTGATGTTTTCTGTGTCACCCCATAATTTTTAAGGAGGGAAGCCAAATTCCTATTGAAGAAGTGTGTCTATTGTTCACTGATGATAGTCTTTGTTACTCCAAACCTACAAAAAAATGTGTCTTGATAATTTCTTCTACAACACGAGAATAATCAGTCCTGGTGTCCTTATCCTCCACCCATCTACTCACATAATCAAAAGATACCAAAATATAAAAAAAATATAAAATGATCTAGAAAAAGGACCCATAAAATCGATTCCCCATACATCAAAAATCTCATAGAATAGTAAGGGTTGTTGGTGCATCTCATGTATCCAAAAAAATGTTCCCAGTGTGATGGAAATGAGAGAATGAATTACAAAAAACATGGGAATCATAGAATAAGAACAGATAATATAATCTAAAGTCTATGAATTTCCTATCTTTCCTTTGGTGTCCAATGTGTCCACCACAATTAAGTGTATGGAAAAAATGTAAAACAGACTCAAACTCATCATCAGGAACAGACCTCCAAATAACATGACCACAAAACTTACAACAGAGGTATGGATCAAACCTAACATAAAATCTTGACTCACTAATTAATTTTTTTGACTTGATGTTTCTTTAAATTTTCGTGGAATTTAGAGGCACCAAGGTAGTTAACTAAATCTTCATACAAATGATGCGTACTTGAGATGGCATAAAGATGCTAATCGAGGAAAGTGTCTTGAAGTGATACCTGGTCCAAGGTGTCATCCTATAGTGTGTGAGTAAGCCTACTCATTTGGTCTACCATAAATATTTCTAACCCCTTCTTACCCTATATCTCAATATAAAATTCATGAAGAATGTGAATCCATCAGATAAGCCTAGGATTTTCATCTGGATTCTTTAGGAGGTACCTCCGAGCTGCATGGTCGTAAAAAAAACAACTTTAGAGCCTAATAAATATGAACCGAATTTATATATGACAACAATAAACTCTTATTCTGTGGTTGTGTAGTTTTATTGAGGTGAATCCAGTGTCTTTGAAGAATATATATTCACATGTGAACGTACTTCCACACTCTGAGATAAGGCATCTCTAAATTCAAAGTTAGGGGTGTCACACATAAGCTCAAAAGGAATCTCCCATTGTGGGGTCTGTATGATCTGTGCAGTGGTTAGACACTTCTTTATCTAACCAAAGGATGTCTTGCAAGAATCATCAAACCAAAATCAGAATCCTTTTGTAGTAATCGTGACATAGGAAGAGAAATATTTCAGAAATCAATAATGTAGCGCTGATAAAATTTTCCATTACCTAGGAAAGATATAACATCATACACACATAAAAAATATTGTAGGGATGAAATAATATTTACCATAGATCAATCAGCATATATCCCATGTTTTGACACTACATTCCCAAACAAAATACAATTATCGACCATGAAATGACACTTCTCAAAGTTCCACACCAGATTATCCTTAATACAATGATTGAAAACCTTTCCCAAACTACAAATTCAATCATCAAATGAATACCCATACACTATAAAATCATCCATGAATACTTCTATGCAGGTCTCAATAAAATCAAAAAAATACTCCCCATGCATCTCTGGAAGGTACTTGGGGAATTGAAAACTCGAAATGGAATCCTTTGGTAGGAAAATTTTCTAAACGGACTGGTGAAGATAGTATTTTCATAATCTTCCAGAGCTATAAGACCCTAAAATTACCCTAAAATCCATCCCAGAAACCATAATGTGTCTTCCCAGCTAGTCTTTCAAGCATTTGATCAATAAATGGGAGGGGGAAACGGTCCTTTTAAGTGGTTTGATTTAGTTTCCTGTAATCAATACACACATGCCAACTATTTTTCACCATCATTAAATCTAACTCATCTTTATAATTTTTAACAGTTGTTACACTGCTTTTCATAGGCACAACCTGAATAGGACTTACCAACTGATAATATGAAATGGGAAAGATTATACCTTCCTCGAGCAATTTCGAAACATCTTTTTTAACAACCTCTAATTTTTTTGGATTGAGTCTCCATTGTGGCTGCCTAAATAGTTTGGTCCTATAATACCAAATAATCATATTAATGAAAATAGAGGGGCTAATACATGATATATTAGCCAAGGTACACCCTATTTCCCTGATTTTATCACTCAAGAGATTCAAAATTTGTTCTTCATGTAAAAAACGATAATTTTAGAAATTATAACAAGTAATCTATCACCATTTAACAAGTATTATTATTTGAGATTTAGTGGAAATGGCTTGATTTCCATTGTGTGTGGCGGGTGGTGTATGCAGGGATACATTGAAGGAACTGAAATACGTGCACAATGAACATTAGTACCATAATCATCATCATAAAAATCAAAGAATAATGCATCAAAACTATCATCATATTCAATATTCATTTCAAAATCAGAGTTCACATGATTAGAATCAAAATATGAATCCATTTCAAAATCAAATCTAAGAGTTTTTTGTGCATTAAAAACTTGTGTGGAATTTCTCGTAGACTTTAAACTATGAGCAGTACTCCTAATCTCCATAAGCATAGGACAATAAAAATCCATGTGGTTTTAACTTGGTGGTTCAAAATAGAAGATAACAAAATAAAAATGGTATTATGAGGGGTACTTCATTGATACCATGACATTAGATATCACAACTACATCTCCAAATTCCATTGAAAGTGTACCCTCATTGACATTTTTTATCGTTTTAGTAGTTTTTAGGAAGGATATACCTAAGATAATGGGAGCATGAGAGCGTACTTGATCATCCTCCATGTTAATCATGTAGAAATATGTTGGAGAGATAATGTCTCTTACCAAGACAATTACATCCCCAAGGACTCCCACTGGATATCCTATAGCTCTATTTTTCAACTACACCACTACTCACGTCGGCTTCAACTCACCAACCTGTAATGAATAAAATAAAGAGTGATGCATTACATTTGTGGATGCACCAAAATCATAAAGAGAATCATAAAATTGAAACTCTACTATGGTGTATGGGATGGTGAATGTCCTTGGATCCTTGTACTTTGTTGGCATTTCTAGAGTTGGTCTAATGAGGGCTGACACATTCCTTGCATGATTGATCCCCTCATTTCCCTTAATCCCTCTTTTAATAGTACAAATCTATTTTATAAATTTGGAATACCTTTTGATTTTATTGATATATTCAATTAGAGATATGGTGATCTATATATGTTTAAATGTGTCAAAACATGTTTTTTTAATTACTTCTTCTACCATATTTTTGGTTTGTACAACACTTTTTTGGAAATGGAAGGGGTTTAAGAGGAACACAATCAATGTTTTTCTTTCCTTTATCTTTATCCCTGGATTGATCATCAGTTTCTATAGAATGGGTCTTCTTCGGAGATGAGGTGAATCCCGTGGGAATGATGGGTGTAGATGTATCAGTTGTTTTTCTTCACACTTATCAATTTGATGGCACTAACATTACCCTTGGTATTTTGAGTAGGTTGGTAAGGTTTCTTTCCATAATTATTCCTTACTAGTTAATGGAGAGAAGTTGTAATTTGGATCATTTGAGTCATCAACTCCATCATCTATGAATGTTGAATCTTCAAATAATTTTGTTGATTAAGAACAATTTGCTTCAAAAGGTCATCAGTGTTAGAATCTACCTTTTATGGGGGATTACCTTGTTTATTGCTTGTTTATTCTTGGGATTTAAATCTCATTTGGGGTGGATGGAAACCACACTGGTAAGGATGAGGATGCTAGAAGTTTTGTTGAATGGGGGGCCTTTTTTGTTGTCCAGAGGCATACCTCATGTCTGATTGACCCTTACAACCTTGTTTGTATGTTGGTTTAATGTAGTCAAACTTCTTTTGGGTATGTGGAAGTTGTTGTTGCAGATAGGAAACAATACTGCACAATCTTTGGTTTCTTGCAGTTGGGGGAAACCGTCAGTTGGGTGGCTTGTCTCAGTTAAAATTCCATAAGGCTATGAAGGAGGGGGTGGGATGTCCTTTGAGCCAAAGCTATCTGTATCACCAAGTTTGTTAATTCTTCCAACATAGTATCAATAAAATGAATTTCAAGAGAATTTGGACTTGCCTTATGTACTCCCTGACATATGGCGTACCTAGATCGACAAATTGTAGAGTGTTTTGGGCCATCATGTTAATCAATGCACGTGCATCTACTGGGGTCTTTTCCAACAATGCTCCTCCATCCATGGAATCCACCATGATCCTCTCCATAGGTGTGTTTCCTTCTTAGAGGAACTAGATGAGTAGTTGATCTCTGATTTGGTGATGAGGACAGTGTGCACACAACTTCGTGAATCTCTCCTAGTACTCATACAATGACTAACCTAAGGCTTTCTTGATCCTCGAGATCTCATTATAAATGTAATTTTTCCTTCATGTTGTAAAAATATTTTCAATAAAAGATGTTTCAAATCATTCCATCATGTAACATCTTCAGGTAGTAAATAATAAATCCAATGCTTTGTAGCTCCATCAAGTGAAAATGGGAATGATCTATGTTTTATAATATCTTCAATGACATTTCTTGGTTTAAAGGTTGAGCGAAACACATTAAATTCTTTTAATTTGTTTGGATCCTCAACAGATAATCTGCGAAACCTTGGAAGAAGATGAATTAATCCATATTTCAGTTCAAAGTCAGATTCAATAATTGGGTATGCAATAAAATTTGGTAGATATTTAATATCATTTGAATCGAATTCTCAAATGGTTCTGTTATGTTCATTTCCATTCTTTTCAGACACTTTTTATTGTTTTAGTTTTTATATATAAGTGTTTCCAATTTAAACGTTCTCCAATTTTTGGAATTATCCTACTGGTTGAATGTTCAATCTTATCGTAGACTAAAAAAGTTTGATTCGATCCATATAGCTGCATTCAATATCAAGGTCAATACCTAAGAGATATTTGGGATTAGTTCATGTCATTAATCAAATAAAAATGAAAATAACAAAATTGAACCCTAATAAAATGAAAATTATAAGTTTCTGTTAATGGTCCAAAATAAAATATGAAGAAGAAAACAATATTAGAATAAAAATTCAGAATGGGTAAAGAATGAATAAAGAAGAAAAGATGATAATAAAATGAAAAATAAATTAAATAACTCTAATTGGTGGGAATAATTATTGCCTCTCCATCAGCAACACCAATTTGAAAGTCGATATCCCTGGCGCTCTCAAATGAAGTGTGATATTTTGGGTACTTGGTTGTTGTGAGTGGCTGACCAAGGTTATCTCTCAAGGGAGGAAGAAAATTAAAACAAATTTTTAAAGGTATTATAAAAATAAAATAAACTTGAATAAAAAAACGATTGATAGGATGTAGGGGTTGTTTATCATTTATAAAGCTATAAGATGTCTTCTAGAAGAAGATTTCACTTTTTTATTTTAGTTTTTAAATGAAGGTCGATTAAAAATATGCAACAAGAAGTTGTTTTTTAGAAAATATTTTATTAGGATCAATAGATCTTTCTCTACCTCTTCACTGATTTTTTTTATTATAATTTAAATTATAATACAATTATTTATAATCCCCTAATTTTTAACCCGTGAATCCTACAAGAGTTAACCTAACCATAAAATGATATTATTTAAAACCTAGGTTCGCTTCGGAATATGCAATCGCTGCACCCTGCTTTGATTATTGTTCTTAAGTTAGCTTATGGTCAGTGGTTAATTAGATAACATATACAATCTATAAATGAGTATTAATTGAGTTTAGGGATTATATTTGATCTCTACACATTTATCCATTGTGGTCTTGTATTACATATTAAGATTTCACTCTCCCAATTTACACAAATATCGACCTCGCATGTTTTTGTGTCAATTGATCAATGGATTTCAAAGTTTTATCTAAATTGAATACTCAATTAATAAATAATATTAAGTGAATTACAACATATTTTTGATTAAAAATGAAATAATTATTAAGGTAATATGTTCATCAATTACTAAGAAAACTACTCCTCCATGGGTGGCGTAGTCATCATAGAAACAGATTACATTTGAAATGATTTAGATTGGGTATAACCCGATATCATTTATATTCATTGATTTCCATACCAAAGAGTAATATTAATAGAAGAATAAATTTTAACAAAACATAAGAAAAGAGAAAAAATAAAAGTATAACAGAGATGTTTATTTCACAAATTCAAACATTATAACATTATGATGAAGAACAAGGCTTTGATGATGGGATACTTGCTTCCAGAGATACCCCGCTTACTATGGTAGGAGAATTTGAGTGAAACCAACTCATATCTTCATTAAATCTTCTAATTCACGTCCCAAACCCTTAAAATGAGAAAATAACCAATTAATATAGTGGAGGGGAGACTGGGTTCAAAGTCGTTTCAAGTGTGAATGGGGAATCTCAGCCAAATTTTTTAAGCCAACTTGCATAGCCCATTTGGCCTACAAAACGTGTGAACTAGTTATTCTACCAAAATAATGATTTGTGCAAAATTGTTTTGGGGATATTGTATCCAAATTTGTGCCTTATACAAGCAAGGATGAAGATGTTATGGCCTAAATGAAGAACTGATGGCCAATGTGGTGGGTCCATCCCACATTTGACTTCATGGTCCATTTAGTCCAACCAAATGCACGATTTATCTAAAAGTTGTATCCCATTAAGTCTATGACACAGTTACATAATTTCAAGTTAAAATAATAAATATAAAAATATTTATCTCTGAAATACTACAGTGCACTATAAAGGCTAAAAATATATTTTCTTTCAAATTTTCAAATGAATGATCTAATCCCAAATATTTTAAAAATAAAAATTTTTAACAGAGTGTGGGGAAATTTTATCATTTATTATCAACAAAATTTTCAATAAAAAAATGTTATATCAATATGGTAGAGAAATTAGTTGAGAAAGGTAGGATGTTTTTCCTTTATTTATGACTATCATGTAAAAACATTTTATATCCCAACTTATTAGATCCATCTAAATCTTCATAATAGATAAAGTTGTATAATTGTTTCTTCTCAGTGCATCTACCACATTATTCACCATACCATGATGTTATTTAATGGAAGAGTCATAATTCATGATTATTTATAACCATATTTTTAGCAAATTTTTATCTCCTTTTACCAAATATATATTTTAGTCTCTTATAGTCAATATTTATGACACTTATCTCTATAAAGATAGTGCTTCAATATCATGAACACAAAGATTACCGTAATCAAATGGCATAACTATGAACTTGTACAGATTTTACCTCTAATAAAAGGTGTTCTTAAAAATATCATTTCTCTTCAACTTTAACATATTTTATCACAATTGATTTTCTATTTAGTATAGGTATTGTTCTCCTTTATCTAATCAAATAAGACATAAACTTGTGTCTTTGGATACTTTTTATTTATTGGGATCTTTTTGACTTCATGTTAATCAATATAAAGAAACATTGAACCATCATTTGTCTTAAAATAGAGAACTAGGGAACCCCGTGGTGAAGATCTTGGATGATTGAATCCTTTTTCTAGATTCTCATATAGTTTCTTCATTAGATAATCTATTTCATTAAGGGTGTTCTATAAAGAGTCTTTGAAATTTGTAGAGGAAATGTTTTGAGTTCAACTGATAACTAAATCTCTTAATTCAATAGGAAGTCCATGAAACTCCTTGTGGAAAATATCAGCAAATACCTTTATAATGGGAATTCTTTAATGACTGGTTTTCTCAATAGTTTAAATTATTTGATCCATATAAGATTTCGTAAAAGGAAACAATATCCATATTAGTGATAAAGATTCAAATAGATATTTATCCTCCTTAAAATTATATAGAATCGAAGGTTGATTAGGGATATGTAATGTTATTTACGTCTCAAAATAGTTAATGTGTGGTCAATATGAAGATATCTCATCCCTTACTAATATAGCATTGAATTATACTATAGGAATTTTGATAAGTTTTCCAGGAAGAGTCGAACATAGATATTTACATGGGATGACTTATGTACCAGAGATGCAATGATTTTACTAATTTTCATATTTACTGAGTACTCAACATCCTTAGTTTGCGGAGTTTTTTAAATATTTAGAAAAAATTTAAAACATTAAAATATGATTATAACTATAATAATATACGAAATATAAAGTTCATGAATGGATAATGAGAACACCATTCAAAAATTAATTCTGTTTTTAGTCATTTACAGTGTCCAAAATAAACATTGTGAAGAGAATACTCAAATTTATAAGCATATAGAAAGGATATAGTGATCTTAGAATTACATAATAATGACTCACATGTATAGCATTATTTATGAGTCTCTAAGATTAAATACTGGTATCCACGGTAATTTTTCTATTAGGTATTCTAAACTAACATTTTATTCATGTCGTTCATAATGGTTCATAAAGAGCTTGTGAATTTACCAAATCAAGACCCCTGAGATTGTCTAGCCTAATGTGTAGTGTTATGTCCACTAATCATGAAATAGAGTGGTAATATATTCAATGCTAAACCAACCCTTTTGGGGTGATTTACCTTGGTGCATATATGTAACAACTATATCAACATTCAAGAATCTTGACTAAGATGCAATTACTAGGAAAACCACATATTCCATACTATTCCAAAATATCAGGATGCCATCATATAAAATTTCTTATCCCCTAGGGTTTTCAAAAATTATAATTCATACTAATATCAAAAAATTAATAGACCCTGGTCTGATCTAACTATTGAAATACTTTCCTTAAACACGCATTATTTCATTATTTTCAACATAAATTTCAAAAAAATTAAAAAAAGGATCTAGTGGTCTATAATATTTATATGATTACATACATAAATACATATTATTAAATTTTTATGAAACCTATTAATTTAAAACCTCACATAATTATCCCATGTCCCATATATATTTTAAAATTATATAGGATACCTATGGAGAAATATAAAAGGAATAGGGTGATCTGAAAATCCTAGTAAGGGATTTAATATGGAAATAAAAAATTTCTAGACAATTAAGATACATAACATTATTTTGTAAATATATTTATTATAATCATGGAAAATTTGAATTACGAAATTAAATCATAAGATCATCAAATCATGTAATATATAGATACAACATTCAATAAAAATCATAAAAATATGTTAAGGGTCATTACCATGTCAATCATCAAAAAGTGGATAAATTCCTATGGTAGATTAAGGTCACTCCCCAATATGATACATAAAAAATCATGAAATATAAAGCTTTACCTAATGAATTGGAGTGAGATATAACTTCAGGCCCGCACATCACTTAACACGGTGTGCTTAGGATTACTTCCCATGCTCGGTGCATGGTATCTCATGAGACATAATCCTTATCCAATTCATTTTAGGGATATAAATTTTTTATCGCACTCATAAAAAAGTAAAATATATATATACATATAAATGAGGGAACTAAGCCACACATAAATCATAATAATGATAAAAAACATGAGAAGGAAGTGGGTTTCATTATTCTGATTCATGTCATATTTGAAGGCTTGATCTTAAGGATTATAAATAGAAAAGGAATTCAATTAATTATGACTTTATTAAAATAAAATGTAAAATATATATTGAACATTTATTTCCATTATATTAAAATAAAATTAAATATATAGGGATAAAAAAAATAAAAAATAATGATCCTGGGTGGGGATTTATAAAATGACTAAATTATTTTTTAAATAAGGAAAGCCATGATATTTTATAAAAAAAATTAACGAATAGTTTGATCCATATAATTATTTGAATATTTGTAAGATATTCATGGTTTGAAAATATTTTTGGGTGTGATGCTTGACACGATACAAGATACATGAAATTTCCCTTAAATTAGGATTACATTAAACTGAGAATTTCAAATCTAACTAAAAAATATATAAATAGAGTAATTAAAAGAATATTTAACTAAGTATATATTTAAGGGATATATAAGTTAATATTGAATAATTTTATTAGAATAAGATTTCATAAAATGGGAAAAATAAATAGAATCTTTAATTGACATATTATGGTGGTGGTATGGATGATCTGTTTCCTAATGTTAAACTATGTTTTAAAATTTTTATTAACTTTAGGTATATTTAAATAAATTTCCAAAAATATATAATAAGGAACCATATTCCCATGTATTTAATTTTATATGGTCTATTAATTATCTTTTTTATTTATTTATTATATAGTTTTTTATTTGTTGGTTGCTAGAGATCATTCAGTTTTCGACCATTATAAAATTTTTTATAAAATAATTTCATGATATATATAATTGTTTAGGTTTATTTCCTTTATTATTCCATGAGAATAGTACTAATAAAATTTCAAAGGTTATCCCAAAATTGACCGAAATTATGATAGGTTCCTAATAGGTCCATTTAATGTGGTTGAAGTTACTACAACAGCTTTTGGATAATCACACATATAAAATTTCATAAACTATTAGTTAATATGATTAATGGTTTAAAAAATATTATTTTTTACATACTAAATATATTTTTAAATTCACCAAAGTATTTTTGGTGTGGATAATCAAACCTTTTTTTTGTAGAGGTGGTAATCCACATGTACACATGGAAAACACATTGATTGTACATAGAATTGGTGGTTGTAGGAATTGAAATAATTGTTATTTTAGAACCATAAACTTGTCATTAAAATCATATTTGTTAATTAAAAACCCTTTTTTATACTTCCATTTAAGTTGGGGATGAAAAATTGACTATGTTGTTCACGAATGCGTTTGCCCCCACAAACGCATGAGGAAGTCTTATTTTTTGTCTATTATGTGGTTGGAATTCCTAAATTGAAGTTTCAATTAGTATAATAACACTTAATCATAGTAAATATTATGTTTCTCAAATAACCTCTTGGATTAAGCGGACTTGAGGGGTGTATAATAATAAAGGAACTAAATCTGTTAGGTTGAGGGTATTACCTCCCCCTTAGATGTTCTCGATTGGGTGTCCTCTTAAGGATACTTATCATCGTATTTTAGTGATAAAAAGTCATTAAGGGAGTGGGTGAGGTTGTAAGGATATAATAGGGTAGTTTTTTGTTCATCTTTCCATTTTGGAATGGGCTTCTAAATGGTAAGGTTGTGACATACTTTTATAAGTAAGGAGATTCTTATTATTTTTAATCGCTTTGCCTTCCAATAATTTCACTCCATTATTTAAGGTAAAAAGCTAAAAAAATTATAGTAATATTTTCGGAAAAGGAAAAAGATCTATCCTCCCTCCACTATCAAATATCATATAGTTTCTTCAATATTTTTTCCTTTTTCACTTTGTTAACCCACATTAACCATTATTTATAATTACCGTTGTAACATGACATTCACCCACTAGATAAAAAAATTATTTCAAAAGCAATTTTAAGGAAAATGTTGGAAACCAACAAGATTATGAATATAGAAAATAAAACCTCATAAGAAAATGTTGATCCATTCCATAAAAATCTAAAGCAGTTAGAATTATGTAGCTTAAGTAGACGACATTCAATGGAGGTAACATCAATTGATGGATTGTCTTTTATGAGATACTTAAAGTAGATAGACATCTTATACCAAGCCTCCATATGCCCCTCCAAGATATTTCTCCATCGTTGAAGCCAGGAATTAGAATTCTATTCTGTTTATCAATCTAAGAAGATTGTTTGTCATTCAAATCAACTCGCAACAGTATTTCGAACATACGGTGAGAATCCATCTCTGAAATAATAATCAAAATGGAATCTTCTAGAATTTCTTCATTAGTTTTCTTGAGGAATTCATGGGATGATCCTTCAGCCTCATTATTTTCATCCAATGGAATAGGGCCATATGGAACCCCTTTTTTTGATTCAAGTGCCTCATTAGCCGCTGACTCCACATTATTTGAAGATATTTTTCACTTAGTCATTGAGTGATCATCGGCAGTAGTCAAACTTTTTTGGGTGAGTTTACCTTTTCTAGAAGATCTAGTAACAGGCGGGCTAGGTAGATTTGAATTGTAATTTCATCTATATGGTCTCTATGAAGACATAATAAAACCATTTGAATCCTTTAGAGTGTTCTTCACTTTTTTGAGAAATATCTCAGATAATCATCCACGAGTTCCTATTCCTTGGGCTCAACAGATAAATATTATGAAGTATAATCATATACCACTCCATGTTCATCTGTCCTTAAACATTTGTCCTCAAAAATTTGTATTGTCTATGATCAACTTCCTCTTTATCCCCTTCTATGGAAGTATGAAAATCACTTTCTCCCAACATCGCAAAACTATTTTGAGATATGTTACCAATGCTTTGTATATCTCCTATACGAACAGAATAATGAGGTTTCCTGGCCTCCCTAGGATTTTTTTCATCCCTTATATGGCATTCCTTTCCCACTTTCCCCAACCTATGACCCTAATCCACAACAACCTCCTCATGAGGAAGTCTCCCAACATATTTCACAATATCATCAAAAGTTGTAGGGGTCCTTGAATAGATTTTTGGAGATGAACCATCCCCTTGTTCATCACCCAGGGAAGAGTTACTGATACCAAAATCCCTTCATAGTCTATCAAACACTTCCACAATTGTAGGCTTTCGAGTCTTCTGTTTCACCTCTTTCATAAGGGATTTCTAAGTGCCAGTATCTCCAGAACTGAACTGGTCCATTATAGTTAAATTGAACTCAGATAAAAGATTACCTTCTAGAGGAACAAGAGCTCTCCCAGAATAAATAGTGGAAGCTCATCGGTATCTACTAGAATCAAGACACAAGCGGCTAAAACCCACTCAAAAGGGAACCCTTGACTCATAGAATACCTTTTTTGGAAAAAAAATGTTCCCCTTCAACCACGATGATGATAAAATCTGGAAGATCCTGTGAAAAATCTACTTCCACACAAATTCAAGGAGAAACAGGATGAAAAACAGCTTGGGTTTGAGAATATGAGCATAGATAATAACCTACCATGTTTCCAATCAACTGGAGGATTGTAGGATTCTAAAAGGGTAATGAAAGACCATGAAGGGATAACTAGATCACCGTGACTGGGGAATCATGCCTCAAGTGGAATTCAAAAGACCAATGTTAGTGAGAAAATCAAAAACCTTCCATATTTTATAGAGCATTATCCTAGGCATATATCAAGTCATCTTTATTAAAAAAATGAATCTGAAAGTTACTTGAGTCCAAAAGACCAACAACATCCCGATCCAGTAACTTCCAAGATGAGAATACATACATTTAGAATGTGTCAACGGAGAGATGTTGCTTCTGAAAGCGAGAAACCAGAGTAAGATCCAGCAGCACCAAGGCTATCGTGAACTCCAGCGAAGAGATTACAATAGAAAGAACACCATTCTTACAATTTTGAACATTATGGATAACATTGATTGAGGGAAAGCTGGGGAGAAGGGATGGATCTGTGAAAGGGGAAATGGGTGGGTCATGACAGAGGAAAGATAGAAGATCCATCTTCCCCTCCCTATCCAATGCGGGCTGATGAGGGGCTACGATTGTTCATCTATGAACTATGACATTGATGGAGAGAGGAGTGGTGAGAGACAAGGTGGATCAGATAACTATGTAACTCCAAATTCACACTTATTGATTAATTTTTAATGGAAAAAATTAAAGAAATTATTATTTAAAAAATTTAAAATGATGATTCCAAATATGTAAATAATTTTATTAAAAAAATATATGATTTAGATAAATTAATATTATTATTATCACACATGATGTGTAAAACTGTATATTAGAAAATGTTACTTTTATGCATCAAATTAAATTGTAGGATATCATATCCAATGTTTCTGATTTAAAGTACATAAATTGTTTTATTAAAATAATTATTTAGATTTCAAATCTATACAAAATATAATTTTACAAAAATAAACTTTAATTAAATTAAATGAAAAAATCATTTTTTAGAAATTAATATATTACATTCTTATAATGTTAGACACTGGTTTTATAAATATAAAACATAAGTCATATAAATGAATAATATAATTCCCATATTTCATATTTTATCAATTTAAATATTTTATAAAAATATATTTCTTGCTTAAATAATGAAAAAGTAATACATGAATCTATTTTAACAAAGCTATATTTTTTACTATTTATCTAAAAACCATTTATTTATGAAAAAATGCAAAACAAAATTATAATATGTTAATTTTAACATGATGAATAAAAAAATGAAATTTATTTTATTATATTATAATTATATAAGTTAAAATTATTAGCTATACTTTCTTAAAACATAATAGAAATAATTTATCTAAATAGAATTTAGTAAATAAAATGTATCTATAAACATATTATGCTCTGAATTAAAGATAATGTGAAATTAGTTCATATCATCAATATTTCCTTATATAAAACATGCATATATTCATAACATAAATTTAAATATATAATTTCTCCTTCATTAATGTTCCTCTTAACTCTATCCATTTCTAAAACCACAATAGTTAATGATAAGTGATCAATATAAACATCAAAATGGAATTATCAAAAACTAAACCTTGTTGGTGCCTCCTTGTTTTAATTATAAAAAATATTGATTCTTATTAATCTAATAAGTTGTATTTTATATTATATCATGTTATTTTATAATGATTAATTTGAATAAATTTGGATAAGTGTTTAAAATAGTCACTACCAGAATTCACCTATATCCAGAGATAAGTCACTATTAGGAATGACTCACACATATGAATGAGTCACCACTAGAAATGACTAACCAAAAAAAGACCTACCATCAGGCTTTACATACCACTATACATGACCTGCCACTGAATATGATTCACTATTCAACATTTGTCACTGCGTAAGATGACCTACAACCAGATGAGTCATCACTAAACAAGATCCACCACTGAAGATGAACTACTATTAGATGAGCCACCATAGAACCCGATCCACTGATGAATATGACCTACCATCAGATGATTCACCATTAAACAAAATTCATGCCTAGATGATCTACTGTCAGATGACCTACTGCTATCCTAACTCATCATTGGCCGGACTTACCTCCAAACATGAGTCACCATCATCTTAATCCACAATCTATATTCTGAAACATTTGAATTAATTTTTATCAATGGATATATTAATTAAATTAATGTTAAGATTTATTTTATAATTATGTTATTAACTATTTCACGGAAATATTAAAGTCTATGTCAGAGCTCAGTACGAGGATACAGAAGATCATGATTATTTTTTTTCAAACTGACTCTCCATCATGAAATGATTTTTATTTAAATAATTTTTTTGCATGTGGGTGCTCTTAGATGAAAATAAATCATATAATTTATGAACACTATAAGGATTATTCTATGAGAGAATGCATGATTCATACTTACCTACAATTCTATACTGATAGAGTGGAGTACACTGGAGAATCTTATCGTTTACTATAGTCATAACAAAGAGAGATTTATGACACATAGTATTACTTACACTTTAAGATAAATGACTCAAGATCATTTCCAACACACATCTGAGGAAACTCAATCATTAAAATCACTTCATACCTAGTAACACTATCTTTCATAGTATATAATGGTTTCTCTTTATTCTTGTTTCTTTTAATTTTTATTAGTGTGTTATTTTTTTTGTTTATAAACACTCATTGAATCCTATACTATAACTGAGAATACAAGATATTCTCTTTACCCACCTTTCATCTATATACACATGGTTATTCTAGAAGAGGTCCCTATGTGGCCTGTTTAGTTTTACTTCCCTGGTTATTGAGGAAGATTTCCCAATATGTCTTGGATAGATCGTAACATGTTGTTTTTATAACTGATCTAGGTTGTGGATGAAATTATATTTAAATAATCTTTTTGGGAGTGGTTGATTTCCATGTGAATAGTATTAGGTCTCATCTTAATACTAAACCTCTTATTTTATTTCGTTTTTTGTTTTTGTTCTCTTATTTAAAATGATTTAAACATCATTTGTTTTAAAATTATAATCAATACCTATACTTTAATATATAATATTATCCGGTTTTTAGATAATTATTTGGTTGATTAATTGATTTCATATGTTAATATACATTTCATTTTTTAACTAAGCACTAATGAAGCATTTATAAATCTTATAAAAGATAAAAATTATATTAAAAACACTTTTGATAGACTAGGACTATTTATTTTAAATTGGGTGATTTTATTTAAGATTTTATTTAACAGTAATTATTATTTGGAACACAATCACCCCCCCCCCCCCCTCTTGAGTTACTCACTCTGGCCAAAATTTTGTATCAGAGGTTTTTCAAAATATTTCCAAAAATCATTTAAGTTGATTTTTAATGTTCCTAAATTTCTAATTATTCTAAATGTATTTATATAAATATATAATAAAAAATAAGGTTCTTATACAAACAGAACTCCCTTCTATAATAGAACAACATATGCTCAATGGAAATTCAAGATGAAAATTCACACTGAAAGCATGAGTTTTGAAATATGGTTTTCATTAAAGATTAATATGAATTAATTATTACTTATATAAGTAAATTTTATTATTCTTATAAATATACTTATACCATCAACTATAAAGCCATTAGTATCTTGTATTTTTCTTTAGGAGATATTGAATTCAATGAAATATCTTCATGTAAAAATGCATATAAAATTTCGGATACATAAACTATTTCTCATGATGGAATAACTAACAAGAAAGAAATGTTTTAAAATAATTATAAAATTAAATATGATACATTTATGATGAAAACATATGATATTACTTCTTAAATATATCCCATGTTCAATTAAATAGTGAAGATAATAGAGTCTTTATGGAATTAAATTTCAGAAAATGATAAACTCATACAACTGTTGAGGCATCTTCCGGAAAAATGGAGAGGAACCTCAGTCTCAACAAGTTAATATTGAGACATTAGTAAACTACACATCAATGATTTTATTGGAAATTTAATGATGTATAATTAAGAAATTAATGTGAACTAATAGGAATATGGTGAACATAAAATAATTTCTATAAAATTTAAATCTACTAATTCAAAATGGAAAGAAAAATAATTAATTTTAAAGTTCAATTGATTAGGAACCACTAGATGATAGTGATGAAGAGATGACCCATATGGGTAGAATATTTAAAATGTTTCATAATAAGGATAAATTATTTTTCAAACCAATATAGAAAGGAAAATATAACAGTAGATAAAATTTTATGAAATATATGAAGAAATATGAAACTACACATGAGAACATATTTTCTGAATGTATGGGTAAAAGGTATGTCAAATATGAATGTCCAAAGTGGAAATATAAGTATAAATTTGATAAAATATGACATAATATACAATAAAGAGTTAAAATAAACACAGAATGATTGTGAAGATATATCCAGTGATTAAAACATAGCTCTTGAAGAAAAACATAACATTGAAAAAACAAATCTTGAAAAAAAACATATACGGTACCTCATGAACATACTACTAATCGAAAAAATATTTATAATAATTCTAGAGAAGAAACTTATTATGATAATATGATAGATTTTGAGATTTTTTAATATTATTACATTCTAGAAGATAATTTCAATGAGATTAAAGATATGTATAAAATTATAAATAGATATCAAGCTTTAGCCCATTATTTTAAATTTGATCCCACAATATAAAAATAGAAAAATTCTCAATAGTTGAAGGAAAATACATACGTGAAATTTCCTTATAAGAAATCAGAAAAGGAAATATAGAGATTTAAAAATGGGAGAAATACTCTCACTCAAATATTAGAAAAAAAAATAGCACCTAAGTACATCAGTAGTGTAGGTAATTAACCTGAAAAAGGGTAATTTTAAAGAATATTTTCCTTTCTAGGTCTAGTTATGGATATTTTGTTGCTAGTTTTTATTGAACTGATCATAATAATGTTTTTATATAGATAATATTACAATCTAATTAAATTAAATCCCATAAGAAAATATTGGTTCTGCATTCATTAATTATTGAGCATTATGGACCCAAGAATGTTTCAGTATGAAAATCATTTTTTTGTATAAATTTTTTTTATCCTACTTAATGAGCCCTAGTAAACATATATTGTACCTAGATAGTGAATGTTATCAAAACATGACTTTATATTACTCAACATTAAAATATTGGATAAAGTCTTAGGTTTTACATGTCTTCTTTAGTGAAAATTATACAGGTGAAATCATTGGGCTTGGCCAAATCGATAATTATAACATAGTTCTAACTTCTAAAGTATTATTTTTTTATTGTGTAAAATGAAATATTATTATATTATCAATGATATGTGATGACGGTTTTATGTGAAATTAGAAAAAAATGATTAAAATTTTATTCAACCTATAAATATTTTAGTATTTACTGATTTGATAAATGAGAATGTTTAAATTGTCAATGTAGACTCTTTATTATATAAAAATGTTTTCTATCTAACTGAATTTCATAAGGAATATTATATTTGGCTTTAGATATAAGGAAACTGTGATATTTACTCAAATATAATGATGACTAGTCAATGGTTCTTAAAGAATATGACTAAACTTGAATTAATTAATGATAACATTTATAAGAAATGAAAAAGTGGGAAACAACACCAAATATATTTCAACTCAAAGAATAAAGATTCAACTTCTTAAACCCAAGATTTGGTTCACATGGATTTGTTTTGACCATCTAGGTTATTTAATCTAAATGTGAAGCACTTTGTCTATCTCCTTATAGATGACATTTCTAGGTATACATGGGTATTATTTTTTTCTTACAAAAGTGATGCCTTCTCTTACTTTACCTTGGATGGTATATCTGTCGAAAATATTAGTGGACATATTATTAAGAGTTTAATAAGTGATTATGGATATGAGTTTGAAAATCAAGACATTGAAACTTTTTTGCACAAAAATGGCTATAGTAAAAAAATTATTCTCCTACGACCTCCATAAGAATGGAGTTGTAGAGAGAAGATATATAAAACTTCAATAAATTTCTAGGACTATTCTTAATGAATATGAACTTTATATTTATCTTTGGGAATATGTTGTGTATACAACATGCTATATAATTAATTGAGTTATGACTACACATATTTCAAATAAAACTCTTTATGAAATCATGATTAATAGAAATCCTATGGTTTATTACATTATATTTTTTCATTGAAAAGTATTTATTCTTATCCCTAAGAATATCCTTGAAAGCATTTCTTCCAAGAGTGATGAATGAATTTTCCTTTCTTATTCAACCAATATTAAATCATATATAGTGTCAAATACTAAAAACCAAGATTATGGAAGAGTATATTAATGACATGTACAATGTGATAGATCCAAAAGATCATAAAACCACATTAGAAAACAATGAGGCTGATTTTTATACTTTTAACATAAATGCAAAATATTATGAAACATCTGTGAAACAAGAAGAAAAATCATCTAGTTATGAGGAACATTATTATCCCAAACCTAAACATATAGATAACTAGATGATTACCAGGCCCTCTATTTAAAGATACATTATGACTCATACATACCATTATCGATATTCTATTGTTGTAGACCTAGATATAGGTATATATACTAGATCTTCTCTTTGAAATTAGGTTTAAAATCATGAATTATTTTAACAGATTGAGCCAAAAAAACAACACTAATGCAATTAGTGATGAATTCTGGGTGATTAATTTGTAAGAAGAACATAATCAATTTGAAAGAAATAATGTTTGGTATCTTTTAGATATACCTAAATACACTTTTATTATTAACTAAATGGTTATTTAGAAACAAGGTTTATGAATATAGTTCAATAGTAAGTAATAGGGTTATATTGGTCACATAAGTGTATAGACAAGAAGATGTTATTGACTCTGAGTAAGACTTTGTACCTTTAGCAAGACATTAATACATTATAATACTTCATGCCGACGCATCGCATTTTTATTTCAAACTATATCAAAGGGATTTCAAATGTGTATTCTTAAATGGTTATATATTTGAGCATGTTTTTTGGAACACCCCCTGGTTTTCAAAATCCTAATTTTCCAAATCATTACTTTATACTAAAAAATTATTAATATTATATAAAATATTATCTATGATCTTGGTATGATAGCCACAACTATTATCTAATTTCAAATGACTTTTCAAAAGGTATAGCTGATCCAAATCATTTCTAGAAAATAATTTTGATATATTTTTTAGTTGTTCTAATATATATATAAGATATTATCTTTTGATACTCTAAAAATTCATTATGTACTGAATTATCAAAAATGATGTAAAATAAATTTGATATGAGTTTAATGGGTGAAATGAAATTCTTTCTTGGTTTCAAATTATTCATAATAAATAAGTAATTAACATAAATCAATGTATGTACAAAAAAGATCTTCTAAAACGGTTTGGTTTTAATAACACTAAAAGTTGTGACACTCCCACGAATACCACCTGTAAGATGGATCATGAAGAATATAGGAATCCAGTGGATCAAACTAGTTACAGAGGTATGATTGGATGTCTTCTCCACTTAACTAAAATTTTTCTTGATATTATGTTTAGTGTTTTTATGTGTCTCATTTTCATGAAAAACCTAAAGATTCACATTTCATTTTTGTTAAAAGAATTTTGAAATGTATCAAATATATTACTAATTTATCACTATTCTAACCTATAGGAGAATAATTTTACCTAGTGAGTTTTCTATATGATTATTTTTTTAGTTTCATGTTAGATAGAAAAATCACCCATGGAACATCTCATCTTTTGGGGAAGTCTCTGGTATACGGGTGTAGTAAGAAACCTAATTTTGTTGGACGGTCTATTACTGAAGATGAATATAGGGAAATACTTCATTGATATACCCATATTTTTAGGACGAAACAAACATGACTAGACTATTTACAATAACTCAAACACGTCCCTATATATTGGGAAAACAAAAGTGCGATAAAAATCTCTAAGCATCTTATTTATCACTCAGAACAAGGAAAATTGATGTAAGACTTCACTTTTTAGAGGTCATTTTCAAAAGGGTCTTATAACTATTGAATACATAAGAATAAAACATCATATTACATATATTTTTACTAATACATTGAATTAAGAGGGATTTAATGTCATCAAACAAGAATTTGGAATGATAAATTTTGGTTATTATTTTAAGGAAATTACCCAAAGATGGAATTCATCCGTCGTTCATAATGTTTTTTTATTTTTAGATTAATTTTATAAATTATTCTAAATTTAAAATTATTATTTTGATTTAATTTTTTCGAGTCCCTAAATTATATAAATTTGGGTGTTAGTCTAATTTTAGTTCACATTCTCCCTCGTGATTGTTTCCCTTTGATCATCTCTATGACCTTTTCAATCCTGACCTTATTACTTTTCTCATATTCACCTAAACCTTCCATTAAATTTAAATGGTTTGAGTAAAGAATCATACAGAATTACCTATCAGGGAATTGTGAACTTCGAATAACTGTATAGAATATCCGATTCATCCAGTTGTCGAGCAGCGAATCCCAAAACTCGTGAATCGAATAGTAGTTTCTCTAAAGGAAGTAAATGTCGAGTGATTGTTATCTAAGAAATAATTGATGCTTAATGAGATCCAGAACTGTGGATGGATAGGTTGGTTCTTGAGTAATGAGGTATTATTTAAACCTGAGTTTCTTTAAAAAAAATTATCAGTATGTTAAGATTAGTTTTGGAGAAAATAAATATCGTATTAAAAGCATGATAGATTGAGAGGGGGAGACTTTTCTGAGAAATAATGGGTTAAATGAATTAAAAAATATTATAAAGAATTTTAATGACTATTAAGGGTATATTTTTAGTGAATTTGATTCCATTGTGTATGATAATTTCGTAATGGAGCATATAGTAGATGAGACTCTCAGAAGACCAACTATAATTGAATTCGATGGTGAGTGAATATGGTTATTTAAATCCATACTATATATATTATTCCCTATAAATAATGGCTTTTACATGACAATATATCAAGATGAATATATTATATACATTCTGAAAATTGGATTCAGAATCAATTTTTGCATGTATCTAATGGTGCACAAGATGAAGATGTGAAATAAATCATCCAAGTCTAATTCAATTATATATCCCAAGTTTATTTCGGCCAATATTGAGGCTAAGTGATTACTTGATTAAGAATAGAATGCCCAAGTGATGTGTGGTGGATTTTTATTGACTAAACAATTTTCTAAAATAATGATGTTAAGCTGGAAACCCATGTTGAGGAACTGGGTTGATGTTGCTAATAAATTAAATGAGGATTTCAATCCTAAGGATCACCCCAATAGACTAAATTACATTGTTGATTCTGGATTAAAGAATTATGAGGTTGTTGATTATTTAGATGAATAGATAGAATAAGCTAATATGGTCATTGAACATTTTGAGGATGATGAGTTTTCATTTGAGGAGGATAGTGACACTAAAATACCTAAGATCTCAGTAATCTCTTCTGGTTCAATTATTCCTCCAATATATATACATTCTAGAAAAAGTAATATAAGTGAAGGTGATGATGATGAAAAAATATAAGAATTAGGAGAAGAACAATTTATGAGTTCTAAATGAAATCCTTTCAAGGAAAATTCTTGATTTGTCTAATAATGGATATGATGGTGATGAAAATGGAAATAATGAAAGAAATAGTGATAAAGATGAAAATAGAAGTGATAAAAGTGATGGAGATGATAAAGATGAATGACATAATGAGGTAGATGGAATTGATGATGGTTCTGATCATTATGGTCTAAATGATCATGAGATTAATCATACACATTTTCCTTCTCAAATTGTATATATTTTTATTATGTTAAAGTAATGACCATTATTTGTTGAAAATTTTAATGAAACTGTTTGATATGAGTTCAGGGAATCTATTGTGGGAGATGAATCTCATATTTTTGTTAGCCATTGAGTTAACACTACATATATTGAACATGCTGATGTGTCTTCTGCCAGGGGATATATCTCAAATTTTGAGGATTGGGAATGATTCCAAAGATATGTGGGGCTTGGTTTGGACTATTCTGACACAGATGATGAAAGACCTGCAGCCCTAGTTCGAATGGAGAGAGATCCTAATGGATCCATGGCTGGGAATATTGATGTTTCATGACTGCTTGAAATATTTTCTTCAGATGCTCCTACTTGACCAGAGATAGAAGAGACTTATTTCCCTCATTCTATTAGAGATGTTTCTACATTTCCTTCTACGGAACACTTTCCTGTTACAACACTAGTGCATATTAACATCATCTATAAAGTTGATCTCGAGTCCTTCCAAGAGAGGAATTTTTTTTCATATTTTGGTGGGCTTATAATAAATCAGGAACCTCCTATTACACAGCTTACTGATGATGATGCCATAAACATTTTTGGGCTTGTGAAATACCACATTTATCAAGTGATGATTCATTTAATTAAGGAGGTTAAGATAAAGAATAGGTTGTTGTTAAATGAGTTGGATACCTTGAGGTATATTCTATAGGTGATGAAGACTCATTTTGTCTTCTAGTCTTTCAACCATGTTGGACAGATTGAACTCTATACCATCATTGTCTCTACTTCTATTTCTCCACCACCGGCATTTTCCTTAGATATAGAGTTGATTCAATCTGTTTTCATGGAGGAACTTCAAGATCATATCTGATCTATTCCCGATGTTACTCAAAAGTATTTGAGGTAGACCATAAATCATAGTGAACATGTTTATAAGATGTTAATGGAATGTTTGAATGAATCCATATGCGATCAGAAAAAATTCTAAAGCTATTAAATTTCACATTTATAGTATTTACACCAAGCATGAATTGAACTATCACTTCATGTTTCTAGATGATAATGATTGGATTCCACAAATAATTATATATTTTAAGGAAAATTATTATCAATTTAAGGAGATGACCCATGTACTTTAGTTTCTCATGGAGAAAAATAAATATTTCATCATTACCATTAATCATGGAAGAAATATTTTCGTAGATTTTATAAATAAGATGAAACATTTTTTACATGTGTATGGTACTATAATTTTATATCTTGAATCCACTATAGTGAATTATCATCTCGCTGTTCCATCCACAACCTTAGAGTTTTTAGAAAATCTCTTGTAATTAATCCAAATTCTCCTTTACATGCTATGTTAAAACACCTATGTTTGTCTCTAGTGGAAGAAATAAATCATCTTCAACCAGTTTTTATCAGTGAGCTACTATCTTCTACCTATTCCTCTGTATCAACTACATTCATTCCCTAAGCATGTACCTCGTTGACCCAATATCAGACAAGGGAAAATCACCTACTATTCTGAGTACCATGGCTGAGAAGTAGTTGAGAATAAATATTTTTCTTTGATAGCGACTCTGTTTTATCTTTATTTTTGGATGAAATGTACTCTATTAATTCCTTAATGGAATGTATATTATCATTCCTCATTTGAGTCTTTGAATTTAATATTTATAATATTAATTTTTTGATAATCCCAAAATGGGGAGAATAGATATGAAATTTATTTAAGAATACTTGTTATGAGCCTTTTATTTTACATTTATGTTATTCGTCAATACCATATCTAGGATACCATATTTATATATTTATATTATATTTAATGTTTTAAAATTTATTTTAAAACACTTAACTTATATTTTTAAAGGGGTAATAAGAACTGTTTTATACCAATGTTTATTATGTACATGTTTTCTAAAATTGAAATATTCTTTTTCATAAAAGGGGGAGATTATTGGAAAATCCTTCTTTTAAATATCACAAATCATGCCTCTAATTAGTTTTATATATTAATATATAATAATATTTTATAAATACTATTTTCAAGAAATGGGATATGTGTTAAAAATTGTCACTACTAGACATTATATACTATGAGAGATTAGTCACTGAAGAATTAATATCTACTTGGAATGAGTCACCACCAAAAAATACTCTTCCTCATGAATGAATCCCCATTGGGAATGAGTCACATCCAAAAACGTTTCACCATCAAAAATAACTAACTCTTAACATTATCTACCTCCATACATGACCTACCACTGAGTATGAGTCGCCGATGAACATGATTCGCCACAAAAGATGACCTACCATCATATGAGTCATCACTGAACATGAGCCGCCACTAAAGATGACCTATCTTCATATGAGTCAACATTGAACATGATTAATAAATGAATATTTCATGTCATAAGATGAGGGACCATAGAACATGAATCACCACCAGATGACCTACCTTCCCATGACTCACCATTGTCCTGACTTATGTCCATACATGAGATCCCATCATCAGGTGCCAACATCACTACTAATATACAGTTAAATTAAATTCCATCAATGAATATATTAATTAAAATAATGTGGAGATTTATTTTATGATTATATTTGTAACTATTTCATGGAAACATTAAAGTCAATGTTAGAGCTATGTAAAATTATGCAGATGATTGGGATGATTATTCCTCAAATAGAAAATGTGTCTCGTCGTCCATTATATTCAAAGAAGAATACCTCTTGTGGGTGATTCTGGCTGAAAGGATAATATATACTTGTTGAACACTTGAATTATCATTCCATGAGATCTTATATACTATATACATACCTACATTTCAATTGGTAAAGATTAGTACACTGAGAAATCAGATCCTTTCTTACAGTTTGATAAGAAAAGCATTCAGAGGATCTATTTTTCTACTACATTCAGAGAAATGGTTAGAGAACTTTTTTGAGGAACATCTGATGAGACTCGAGAACCTATAGAACTTCAGATTATGCAAAACTATCTTTTTCTACATCTACTTGTTTCTCTTTCTATTTTTTTTAAATTTTGAACAGTGTGACGTTTGTATTCTTTTTCAACATACACAGACTCTTATTCTATAATTCGAGAATTAATGATATCATCTTCACTCATATTTCATTTTTATACACATGGTTATTGTGGAAGAGGTCACTATGTGTCCTATTTGGTTTCAATTCCCATGGTTATTGTGGAAGAGATCTCGGTGTGGCTCAGACATCATGTAAGCTATTTTTTGTATACTAGATCTGGGTTTTGGATCATGATATATTTATATAATATTCTTTGATAGGGGCGATTTCCACGTGTAGGGTATTAGTCCATGACATGATATCGAACGAATTTTTTATTTTGTTTCATATTTTGTTCTTTTCTTCTATTATTTACACTGATTTAAACTACATTTTTTTAAAATATGAAGAAAGAAATATAAATTGAAAATTAGTGTTAACCAAGGTTTATATAAGTATTTGATTGAGTAAATTTATTTCAAATGTTATTGTAAATTTTAGTTCTATAACTAATCCCTAATCATGATTTTATAAGTATTTTAAAAGATAAAAAATATATTTTACTACCCTTTTGATTAACCGGGTGTATTTATTATAAATTATGGGAATTTTAATTAAGCTTGTATTTAATAAAAATAATTTGTGGGAACTCAATTCATCCCCCTCTTGAGTTACTCACTACATCCAAAAAAACTGAAAAACCATTATATTAGAAACCATATCATTAGCTTTTAGTTCAACCTAAATAACACTTGATTCAATCTGGGTATCATTTAGTCTGTTTCTCTCATATTACTTAATATAATTCATTAACATAAAAAATCCATTATAGGGGATTGTGAAAATAATGTGATTAACCAAACCAGATCCCTCGGGAGTGTTTATATATCTATGCATCATTGTGAACTAGTTTAAATATATATTTGATAATAAACTTTCCTTTTAAGTATTCTTACACCTGTGTATATCTATGCGACAACCTCATCCAATTATCTGTATCAAAACATGGATGTAATTTCTTGGAGAACCACATAATCTCTACATTACCATATCATTGTGTTATTATATACATAAACTTAACCCATTAATAAACTCTTAAGTATTCCATAAATGTTGACATAACATATTTCCAAAAATAACTAATATAATACTAAAGAATAGAAAATCCCATCTGAGATACCAAATATAGAGACCCATGTTACATATATATTTATTGTACAAGACATTAATATGTTAATCATTGAATCTCACAGATAATCATAGATTCGAAATAATGGATGGTTTAGTGTCTTTATGGACTAGATACTTATGAAATATATATTATAAAATATTTGAACAATTATCCATAATTGAACCATACAAGACTCCAATTGAGGCTTATCATAAGTTATACTAATCTATATTACATGGTAAATTGAATCATAATAAATTTAGCGAGCTCAAACACTCATTAAGGGAAAAATTATCAATATGCCATCAAGTCTTAGATCCTATGAATATGAGAAAACATGTGATGGGTAGAATTACTTTATTAATATCAGTTTCCTATATGTCATGAGAAAAAACATACTTTGTAAATGTTTGATGAAACATGAAATAATAAATAGGATCCATCGAGGATAATCAGAGTCATAAGACATAAACTAGTAGAAAAATATAATAAGTAACTATTGAATGAATAAAAATATGGAGACCTAATTTTTTACTTGTAAGACTTTTGAATATTTCTATATGTATTTTCAAAGATAGGTGTTGATAAGACATATGATTCGGGAGTCCGGTGTGCCCATAATAAATTATAAAAAAATATTAAGTTTTTTTATACAATGCACATGACGTAAATGTGATATATCTAAAAAATTTGATTGGATCCGATATATAAGACAAAAGTTGGGTCTAGAATTTGGTGTTTACCCTATAAGAGACATAAAATATGTCCACGTGGGACATTCATACCCCATGTTTTTTATTGGTACGTTAAATGGATGAATTAATTTATTAATTCATTCATTTAATAGCTCAACCCCCAAAAAATCTGAAATAGTAACTCAGATCATAAATATGAGGCCATGATTGAGTTTGGAATGTGGAGACTACAATAGGTGGGGTATACCATTTGTCGACACTAGACTTCAATGGGAAATGTCGCCCAAGGGAAAATTATAAATAATATAATAAAATTAAATTATTTTACCCCTAATGTCAAATCCAATAACTTCAGAAAAGGGACACAGATTGGAAATATGAGACTCCAATTATGTTTGGAATTGGGAGTTTTTCATATGTATGACATAAAATTCGGGGGCGAAGGAATTTTATATTTCGCGTCACGTGGGACTTCTATAAATATGAGTCTATTAATTAGAATTAAGGTTTGCCCCCAATTATCTCTCCCTCTCTACACAGCCTCACTACCCTCTCTTTCTCTCTTAACCATTATTCATTGAATCAAGAATATATTTCCACAATATTGAAGTAGGAGCAAGGTGAATGCGTTAGCAACATAGAGTATATCGAATCAAGGTAGAATTACTTCGACCTTTGACTTCTGAATCATGTTTTAAATTAAATATCATTTGTTACAAGTTTGTTTATTTTTTTAATTACATTCATTGATGGCCACACTAACATGACCATCAATCCATCCTCGAAGAAGTTTTATTCGTCATGTTATTCACCCATTCTATTGCGTTATTCAATGTTTATTTTTGGACATGATAATACACATTTGGATTATCGATCGGGGAGAGAATTGTGAAGGTCTCATCGCATGGATCACAAATCTTCCCTCATACCTAGAATCAGGAATTTGGAGAAGTCCTAGTGGTCTGCAGAAGTGAAAAACAAAGTGTCGCCATCATAGAAACTGGGAGCAACGCATTGAGGACGTGGGATTCTTGGAGGTGGCGGTCATGTGATATTGTCAGCCGGTGGCAGCATGCATGGGATGCAATGAATCAAGAAGAGGCAGTTGGGGTAACGTCTGGTGGCTAACATGTGCGACGGAGGTCGGAGAGAACTGGGCTCTGGTTTGCAATGGCATTGGCAGAATGTGGGTCACTAAGGTGGACAGGAAGGGAACTAGGGGACTGGGGGGGCTGACAGAGACCCATGTGACGTGGGTTGTGCGTTGACACGGAGCTGAGGGGGTCACAAGGTGGTCGACTACCAGCAGGGTGGAGCACCAATGTGGTGTGGGACACAGCATGTAGGCCAGGATTAAGTATATTGGGTAGGGCTAATGGATGGGTCATGATCCAGCAAACAAAAGAGGGTTAGCCAAGGAGGGTCGGCCGAGGTGATGGGGTCCGGCCAGCTTGGGTCAGACCGACCATATTAGGACCAAGATCCTTTAAATTCTCGTTTCTCCTAATCCCTGAGTTTTATTGACATTCCTTCTATGGCCATGAATCCCTCTGATAAACATAGATCTTCTTCAAACATATCATGACTTTTAAGTATTGGTCTTAGGGTTCAGTTGCCTGAAACTCTTGAGTTTATATAATTATAATAATATTATTATTATTATTATGAAATCATGTAATAGAAATATCTTCTAAACATAAAGTCTATTTGACACACTATCAATGATGGAGTGACACTAGTCTTTGTGAGTATTTTTCCAGACTACTCTCAGTCTCTTAAACTATAAACGAGTTGTGGGCCCCATGAGCCCCGGTTCACACGTGTTGCGATGTAACAGTACTTTTTCAATGGTTATCTATTTTAGGCAAATGAGTAATCCATATCATTAGTTTTTTCATGGGTATCACAATGGAAAAATCCGTATAATTTGATTTAGGACCAAGGTTTTCACCCCACGTGATGCTTCTCATGTGAAATGCATTGACTTGTGACTTTTCCATCGAATTTTTTATTGATGTGAATGAATAGTTGATCCTACTAGTTTTTCTACAAGGATAAAAATAGTGTGATATGTTTTTAAGTGGAGAGCCTTATTCACGATCTCATTAAATGTGGAAACTTGAAAGTAGCATCAGTGTAAGATCCTTTTGGCATGTTTGAAGAGAATCCATGACTTACATCATCACTGACATTTGGGGGAGTGGAGAAGATGTTTGAAGATATGAGGTAAATTGGTCTAGATCCATTTGAGGAGGTGTGCTAGGGAATGTGAATTTTTACCCTTCAGGTTTATCAATGATCTTCGTGCAATCATCAACCTTTTGAATAGATATGTCATGTACTATGGGAGTACCATGGAACACTTTGGGGTACTTGTTCGCAATTTAGTACGTGAGAATGGTTAGGTACATGGAAAGGTGATGTTATAGAACCACATGACGTGTTGGCACCACACACAGTGTGAATGACATTAGGATTCTTCTATATCTCATATCTTCTTGTTATGAACTAGAATTTTGGAATGAGACTAGCATGTCCTGTTTGTTCTTCTATATACTACGTGATGATGATATCTATAGTAGATTTTGATTCATGATACATGATGTTCTTAGAGTGATGCCTACCTGGGGTGGTACTTGATGACTGCAGCAGCGTTCTTTTGAAAGGCACCATCTCGTAGGGATGGACAGTGTTTTTCGGTTCATCCTAAGAGGTACCATACAGTAGGGATGGAGAGTGTTCCTCAGTGCTTCTAGAGAGGTACCATTAAGTAGGGATGAACAGTATTCCTCAGGGCTTCTCGAGAGGTACCATCCAACTAGGATGGCCAGTGTTCCTCTATGCTTCCCATGAGGTTCCATCCAGTAGGGATGGCTGGAGTAATTCCACGGTTACCTCTAGTTGTGCTGGGAAGTGGTCCCTAAGAAAAATTATGGGCTTCCCTCCAGTGAGGCTAGGTATTGGGTCCTATCGATGACACATTTTGGTATGTACCCTCTAGCTGGGTTGCGTAGTGAATCTTTGTTGTCTTACAAGTGATGTTTCCCCCTAACGTACTAGGTCACGGATACCCGATGATGAGTGGAATTCTCTATTATGGTTGGGCATGGATCCTCAACTATGAGACACAATCTCTTGACTATGATGCATAGTGAAGAGATGTTCTTTGAGATGACTTTGGACTCTCAATAAAGAGGGATGATTTTCCCATCGAGACGTGTCCCTATGATGCGACCTAAATCTATGAGGGTGATACAGTGATTCCCAAAGCAGATAGTATCACAATGTGGTGATTGAGTCCCTTTTAATTGTAGTTCATAATAGACTTATGTGATGCTAGGCATCGATGGTGGTTGCTTCTAGGATTGTTGTCTACTCTCTTTTCCTGGGCTGAGCTATGAAATAGAGATCTCCTTACACACTCATTTGGGTTTCTTTAACTGAGCACACATATATATATATATATATATTCTATTTCACATACCCACTTCTTGGATTTTGGTTACTCTCCTTTCAGGTGAGGTGAATACACTTGGGATATGCCACGTTCTTTCCATGTCTAGCCTCTCATGGATGGATGAGTCTACTCCCCTATTATGGGTCATGTTGTCTCGATGAGAAGTCCATCTTCTCACCATTTCTATCTCCTTGTTTTTATATGATCTTACTTCATTCTCTTAATGGGTTGTGCTATACTCATTTATATATACATTGTTCTATCTACTGCTCAAATCTTCATTCCATATTTTTCTCATCCCTTGAGCCTTCGAGGCATTCTCATAAGTATTTTTATACTCATCCATACTTGGGCTTTCCAACACATGGTGTTTCATTACATATGACCGATATGTATATCGTGAAATCAGAGGAACTTTGGGATATGAGAGCTTAGACTATGTGAGGTGGTCATAGCTTGGGATTCATGAGTGGGACTCTCCTAGATATTTTTATTTCATTGCCTGTTATTGGGTTGTCACACATTTCTGTTTGGGAATGTATTTATCCCCGTTACATTTTAGTTTACATTATGTACCTTTGTTGATTTGTGGTGGACTCATGTATGTAGTTTATATAAATGTGACTGTAGTATTTTGAATCCCTTTTCCTATTCACTTTTTTCATTGAGTTGGTTTCATGTGTGTGTTTATAAGTTCATAGGAAAAGGACTCCTGGGTATTTTTGTGTGTTTAGTGCTCATTTTTGGCCCCTTTCCAAATGAAGTGGGCTTGGGGTAGTCATGGATCAAACCCTAGCATGGGTCGGGTAATGAAAAATTGGTATCATGCGTGGTTCAAGCCTTGGTATTTTGTATGGATGTTTCCCTAAAAATGCCTTAGTTAGGTTTAGGTAAATAGTATCGAAGTGTATAGATAGTGGATCATAGGAAATATAGTCTACTGATGGTACGAGCGGCCAATGTATCCATTCACCTGGACCCTGAATATCCATTGATCAACTCGCCACCCTGAGACAATCATCGTAGGGAACAATGGTACATGAATCATATAGGGATGAGTCTTTTAGTGTCTTTATTGTGAAATTTCCCCATTATTTTTGTTGATATATAAATATATAAGCTCATCTGATCGAGGCACTCCTTGATAACTTTTATGATGTCTCTGTGATGAAAGCTAGAGAATATACTAGGTAAATATCGTGATGAAAATCATGTGAGCAATGAAGATGCAGTTCTTGACCCATCATAGGACCCCCTTCCTCCAAGAGGGTAGGTAGTAGCACCTCCCCAGTTTGAGTAGTATACAACCCCAGTAGAGCAGGCTGAAGACATGCACATGCGGAGTGCACTTCGTGAGTTCCAGCGACGGAGACCTCTATGATTCCATAGTGAGCAAGACCCATTGGAATTGGAGGTTTGTTTATAGTCGGTGGTCCTCTATTTTAGGCTTTAACGAACACTGATAGATCATATGGGGGATTTGGAAGCCAACCTTTTCCACAGAGTAGTTGGAAATTGGTTAAGCTTGGTTAATCTGATGCATGATGAGTTAGAACTCTCATGGGATGAATTTCAGCAGTGGTTTTGTGAGGATTAATTATCCTTCTACTTATGATCTGTTAGAATTCAGGAGGACCTTCAGTTTTAGGATGGAGGTATGACGGTGACTGAGTATATGACTAGGTTCATATACCTTGGACACTACTCTCTATACGTGATCCATGACAGCTACTTCTGAGCATGAGATTTTGAATAGGGACTCGGTAGAGAGATCTATGTAATCATAGAACCCTAGTACATCTATACCTATGCCAAGGTGCTGGAAAAGGCATTGGTGATAGATATATTCTTCTCGCGTCAAAAAGAATGTTGTGGCAGTGGGCGCAATGGAGCTGATATTTCATCAGTAGTTAGTATATGATAGTCGATAAGATCTTGACATAGGAGGCCTCCCCATAATCAGTCTTAGGAATGTAGTCATATGGGGCTAAGATAACACAGAGCTCCAGGGTATCATTGGGAGATCCAATAATAATATTGTAATGAGAGAGGTCACACAGCACAAGACTTCTTGACTATACATGTTGAGAACACAAGGCATGTAGCATGTGGACCACCACGGCATAGACAATGTTGTGATCAGGGTGTTCCCAATGGAGTTTGTGCTAGATAAGTAGAAAAATAATCTAGTGGTGGGGAATAATGTTATGAGGAATTTACATCCCTCCTGGGATTCCCATTTCAGGCTCAAGAATCTAAAAGCTAGGACCATAGATAGTCACAATATTTGGATGACTATGATCCTGTAGAGAATGAGATGGTAAGAGGTAAACCCATATCTTTTATAATTTTGGCAGTATGACTTATTACTCACTATTTGAATTTCTATTTTCCCCCTTCTCCTTTATTAATGTTTTACCAGGGTGACATGGGGTGTTGATGTAACCCTGGGTCGGAGTTGTTTGATGTGTCATTGAACGAATGAAGAAAGAAGGCCCTTCCCCCACCGAGATGCATTTTCATGATGTGGGAAAAAACCGTGGGGTAAATTCAGTTCCTCTGAAAGAGGATAGTATTGAGGTGTGGTGGGAGAGTCCCTCTAACTTGTTCTTTCATGGTGGGGTTGGGTGGAGGAGTTTCGAAGCAGGTCCTGGCATTACCAATGGATTTTTTCTTCTTGACCTCCATTTTCTTGAGATGCCACTTATGGGATTGAAAGAGTGCCTATTTTTGGGATAACTCTCCTTCTAGGAGGGGGAAAGATGTGTGGAGTATTCCATGTCCTTTCTGTGTCTAGCCTCTTGTGGTTGGAGGAGTTTACTCACATTCCCTATTCGTGGGTACCTTTCATGATCAAAATCAATTATTGATAATATAGTTTTCAAGTACAGCTTGAGTTGATGAAGACCCCGTGAAAAGGACTACACGACTCACTATCTGGTACTGGAAGCAGTAGTCTTCACCCTAAAAATATGGAGAATCTTTCTTCTGGGATAGTGCTTTGTGGTTTGTTCCGATCAAAAAATTCTTAGGTACGTCTCCACCCAGAGATAATTGAATCTAATTCGACAATGATGGTTGAAATTCCTAAAGGACTATGACTTCAATGTAGTCTATACTCCAGAAAAAGGGAAACAAGGTAGCAGATTTCCTTAGAAGGGAGCCCCAAGATCCCCTAAGGCAGGATGTTTGCGAGAAGTTAACTTCCCAGTATATGACCCTGGTGGAGCACAACGGTATAGATTTTCTTCTGTCGATGGTGTTGAATCTTTCAATTCTCCAGAATTTAAGATAGTCTCGTTCATGATACATTGACTATGAAAAATTATTTAAACAAATATCCATGGGACTTTCAATAGATGTATATTCTAAATGATGGAGTCATGAGACCCTGTTCTATAGACAACCAATCTTTCCAATTTTGATGCATGATGTAGAGGTTTAGCGGCGAAGGAAACTTTTCCCTGAGTTTCTCCAATCCATTAGAAACTGTACAAGGGAATAGAAAGGTTTCCAACCTCTTTTACCCAACCCTAATAGCTAGAGTGGGTGCATAACGTCTTCATCTTGTCATAGATAAAGATATTATTGCTTATTTCTATGAAATTCATCGACATGATCAGGCCTTATAAGGACGAACCATTCATTTTTGGTTTTCATGTTGTGGCTGCATGGAACCCTACAGGATTTACTAGAAACAGGAGAACCAGGTCTGGGACTAGTATCCCAAGTTTTTTTCCCTAGTTTTTCTTCTAGGAGATGAAAATCATGAAGGAAGGAATGATTTAGATTCCTAGGAATTCCATGCAAGACTGTGGAATATCTATACATATATTTCTAGATCTAGGCACTAAGAGGGCATGTGATTCTAAGGTCTGGTGTTACTATAATTAATTATACAAAAATATTAATATTTTTTGTAAAATGTACAAGACATAAATAGGATATCACTTTAAAGGATGATTGGATTTGAAATATGAGACCACGGTTGGGTCTGGAACACCGTGTTTACTCTAGGCACAACATAAAATATTTCGGTGCATGGTGTTCGGTCCCCTTTCACATTAGAGGTACGTTAAATGGATGAAATAATTTATTAGTTCATTAATTTCATATCTCAAACACAAATAACTATCAAAAGATAAATAAAATTAGAAATATAAGGGCACAATTGAGACTAAAAAGTGGATTTTACCCTGATGTGGGGCATAAATTTTGACAACGCATGACTTCTATGAGAATATTCTCCCACGGGAAAAATGTAAATAAAATAATTAAATTTAATAATCTTAACCCTAATTACAAATAAAATATCTTTAGAATGGGGACATAGATTGAAAATCTAAGACTGTCATTGAGTTTAGAAGTGGGTGTTTGGCCCAAGCTTGACATAAAATGAGGGGACACAATAATTTTGGATTCCACGTCAAGTGGGACATCTACAAATAGGAGTTTAAGAATTAGAATTAGATTTTCCATGATTATATATCTCTCTACAAATACTATCTACCCTATCTCTCTCATCAGTTCTTCAAATAATAAATAATGGATCGTCCAAAGATTGAAGCATGAGAAAGCTGAACATGTTGTTAACACTGACTAGATCGAATTAAGGTACAATTTATTCTACTTTTGAGTTCTCATTCATGTTTTAAATTGAATATCTTTCATTCCTTATTTTTTTATTCATTTTAATAATTATCATTAATGTTTATTGTAACACGATAATCAATCCATCATGGAAATAGTTTTAATTATTGTGTGTTTCTCCCGTTCTTTGGGTTCTTTGAACTTTATTTTCAGATGCCCTAATCGATTAAAGGACAATCAATCGAGGGGATGGGGCGATGAAGGTCTCATGACTGGGATAAAAAATCTAGACTCGGATCTGGAATCAGACATCTAGAGGAGTCCTGTAGGTTGTCATAAGGGTTCAATGTATCCCTGCAAGCATGAAAACCGACAGCAATGCATGGCCATAGCTGGCCATGTGGAGGTAGCGGTTGTGGGAGTCGGTCGGCCGTCGGCGGTACAGATTGGCTCCAAGTTGGCATGATAAGGCAGATGGGGGGGTAGTCTGATGGTTGGCATGTAAGGTGGATGAGGCCAGAGAGGAGTGGACTTCGATGTGTTGTAGTGTTGGTGGGCAGAGGGTAACCGAGGTGGACAGTTAGAGAACCAGGAATCCAAAGGAGATCCATGTTGTATGGGTTGTATGTTGACGTGGATCATAGGGGGTCACGTGGCAGTCGATTGCCCAAGGGGTGGAGCTATAGTGGGGTGGAGCACTAATGGGGTGGAGCGCCAGTGGGGTGTGGGCCACGGAAGGTAGGATGGGATGTGGCAGAATGAGACGAACCCATGGATGGGACGTAGGCAGCGATGAAAACTGAGATGGTCGAGGTAGTCGTGCCTAGGCGGGGGGGGGGGGGGGGGGGGGGGGTTAGCCTGCTTGGGCAGGACTAGCCCAATTTAGACCATGATCCTTTAAATGACCATTTCTCTAAAATAATGTGCACGATTGATGTTCGGTCTATGTCGACATGTCCCTCTCACCAAGACAAATCTTTTCTGATTGGATAGGGACTTTTAGGTTTTCGGATTGGGGTTTGAGTGCACGAAACTCCTAAGTGTAAACAAAAATAACAAAACAGTTATTATTAAGAAATATTATAATGAACCTATCTTTTAAATGGATCCTTTTTTTGACGCACCATTAGTGTTGGTGCGACCCTAGTCTTTGTGAGCAATTTTCATGACAAATATCGAGCTCTTAAACTAAAGATGAGGTGTGGGGCCCATGAGACCTGGTTCGCATGTATTGCGGTAAAATACTACTTTTTCACCCTTTTTCCATTCTCGATGAATGAGTTGTCCATATCATGTGTTTTTACTTGTAGATCACAATGAAAATATCAATATAATTTCTTTCAGTATTAAGGTATTGTGCCCACATGAAACTTCTGAAGAGAAATGTTGTGACTTGTGACTTTTCCATAAGATTCCCGATTGGTGCAAATGAACAGTCGATATTGCATGTTATTTTTCAAGAATCACAATGGTGTGACCTTTTTTGAGGTTTAGAGTCTTATTCGTTATTTCATTAAATGTGGAAACAAGAAATGAACATCGATGGAAGATACTTTTGATGATATTGAAGAGAATCCTTCGATTAATTCACCACTGACTCCTGTGAGAGTGGATAAGATTTATGAAGAGATGAGGTCAAATGTTTTGGAGTCATTTGAGGAGGTGTGTCGGTGAATGTACATTTTTAACCATCGGGTTTAATGATAAGAATCGTGAACTCATTGGCCTTCTGACTAGACATGCCCTGTACTTTGGGAGTACCTAGGAATCCCTAGGGGTACTTCCTCACAATTTAATAACTGAGATGGTTAGGTACATTTTCAGGTGATGAGGTGGGTCAACTTGATGTGTTGGCCCCACACGCACCTTGTAAAACATTATGATTATTATATCTCTCGTAACACATTCTTATGAACATGGATTTTGGCTTGTGATTAGCCTATACTGAGTTATTTTTCCGCATAGTATGCTATGGTGACCTATGTAGTGGATTACGAGTTATGATGAGAGATATTAATGAAGGGATGCCTACCTAGGGCAGTAACTGATGACTTTAGTAGAATTATTCCAAGAGATAGAATCCAGAAGGGTTGGTCAGTGTTCCTTAGTGCTTTCCAAGAGGTTCCATCCAACAGGGATGGATGGTGTTCCTCAGTGGTTCCTGAGACGTACAATCCATTAGGGATTTTCAGTGTTCCTCATTGCTTCCCAATAGGTGACATCTAGTAGGGATGGCCAGTGTTCCTTGGTGCTTTTTGAGAGGTACCATCTAGAAGGGATGGCTATAGTAGTTTCTGGTTTATGTCCAGATGGGATGGGAAGTGGTCCCTGATGGGACTTCTGGACTTACCTCTAGTGGGGCTAGGTAGTGGGTCCCGTCGAAGACACTTTTCGAGTAGTACCATATAGATGGTATGGGTAGTGGGTCCTTGTAGACATTTAGATGATGTTTCCCCCATGATTTAATAGGGCACAAAAAATTGATGATGAGTGGTATCCTCTAGCTGGGATAGGCATGGATCCCATACTTTGAGACACGATCTCTCGACTATGCGGAAGAGTGAAGAAATGTGATTTGATGTGACTATGGACTCTCAAGAAAGAGGTACACTTTTCCCACATAGAATCATCCCAGTGAAGTGTCCTAAAGATGTGAGTGTGAAAAGGTTCTGCCCAAAGTGGATAGTATCAATGTGTGTGATTGAGTCCCTTTAACTTATATTTGAGAGAAGACGTGTGGGATGCTAGGCATCGATGGAGGTTAATTCTAGGACTGTTGGATACTCTATTTTCTTGGGCTAAGCTATGAGATGGTGATCCACATACTCTCTTGTTTGAATTTATTATACTGATAATATATATATATATATATTCAATTTCTAGTACACACTTCTTTGTTTTTGGTTACTCTCCTTCTAGGGGAGGCGAAGACATGCGGGGTATTCCATGTTATATCTATGTCTATCATCTTGTGGCTGGATGAATTTACTCTCCTGTGATAGGTATTGAAGACTCAATGAGATGTTCATATGTTCTCCATTTCTAATCCTTGTGATTGGACAAGCTTAATTTACTCTCTTGTAGGGTTGATCTGCACTCATTTTTGTAAACATTGTTCTATATACTGCTCCCCTCTACATTTCATTTTTTTCTTCTCCCTTGAGCCTTGATGTCATCCTACTGAGTATTTTATACTCACCCCTAAATGGTCTTTTCTTGTACTTTGTGTGCCCTTGAAGATGAGGGATAGGTTGATCGTGACTTCATAGGAGCTTAGGGATATAGGATCTTGGACTACGGGTAGTGGTCATAGCTTGGGATTTAGGTGGGGGACTCTCTGGATGTTTAACATTATTTAACTATTTTCAGGTTGTGGGAATTTTTCGGTTGCATATGTATTTTTCCCCTTTACCTTTTAGTTTACTTTATGTACCCGTACTGTTTAGAGATTGATGCATGTTTGTGGTTTATATATAGTAGTTTTTATCTTTTTTCCGTTTTCCTATTCGACTTTTCATTGAGTTGGCTATGTGTGTATGTACATGTTTATAAGAAAATGCCTCCCTGAGTTTATTGTTCATTCCACACTAGTCGCTAACCCTCAGACTATGGAGGTGGTCTTAGGGTAGTCACTGATTGAGCCTCGGCATGGTTCACGTCATATTAACAATCAAAAGAAATAAATACATAATGGTTTAGGTATAAAAATCCTATGAACCATTACAAGATTTCCCAAACATAAATTATTGTGACCCATTATAGCTGATGCATTGTAACTCAAGGCCCATTAGTGACTCATGTATCATAACTCATGTGCCATTATTGACATGAGTATCAATACTTAGGTTCCATTATTGAATTGAGTATCACAACTCACAATCCAATATAAACATGATAATCACAAATCAAGTTCCATTATTAACTTCAGTTTCAAAACTCATAGGCCATTTTTATCTCATGGGATATAACTACTTAAAAAATACATTACATTGTGATAGAGAAACCCACCCATCTATAATAATAATAATCCCTTAATTTATGTGTTAAAGGACCTAAAACATTTATATTTCAAACATCACTTTATTAAACCATGGGAAAGAGATGAGATTTTTGAAAATCATTCCCATAAAATTCCACAATACATCAAAAGATGATAACCGATGATGGATTAAAAATATATCTTTTTTATCATTTGGAATTCCAAATTATATGGGAAAAGATACAAAATAAATTCTTAAATTTATTGAATATATCACATTGAAAAACTAGAAATATATATATCTATTTTTAAAATTCATGAAAACATCTTAAAAATGTTTTCTATAAAACTAGACACTATAATATTGATAAAACACTATTATAAATTTCCCCTTAAAACCCAAAAATGATTTCAGAAAGAAAAAATATAAATGGAATATATTTTAAAAAAAATTAAATGACCTTAAAAGAATAAATATTTATTTCCAAACAGAAGAATTTAAATTCCCTTCTCGAAATCAATAATTTGTTTAAATATTATAACATTTACTTATGAAAAAATTAAAAATATTTACTTATATATTAAAAATCATTGATTAATAATATAATTTTGAAACCCCTTTTAAAAAATATATAGGAAATTTTTTAAATAATAATTCTCATAAAAGTGAATGAAATGATAAAATTGTTATTATAAAATATTTTTACCATTCTCGTAAAAGAAGATAGTGTGGGTTACATTCGAATGTAATATTAAAAAAGGATAAGAGAAATTTTATTAACCAATTTAATTATGAAATGTATATTAAATAATGTAACTAATAAAAATATATAATTATATTTATTATAAATGCGGACAGAAAGATAAAAAATTTGATTTTGAATGGATAAAAGTCATTTTTAATATTTTTTAATCCCTTTTCAAAAAACAGATATTATAACAAGAGTAAAAATAACGACATTTTGAAAATAGGGGAACATAAATATGTAGGCCATTTGAGATAACTCATAATTAGTTTTCCAATTATAATTGATAAAATTGGTGGGAAAGGTAATTAAATATATGTATGGGAAACTACTGTTAAGTGGTTGGGAATTATTCTCAATAATAATATAATTATTGAAAAGGAAATTTATAAATGTAAAATATTTAAATTAAAAATTCTTTCTCACCAGAGGGTAAGGTAATGTAAAATTAAATAATATATTATAAAGTAATGGACCTAACATGGAAGAAAAAAGTTTATGATGAATCATTTTAACTCCATAAAGGGGGATGAGTTAACAAAGACCCCTACAACCTTAGTATCCTTTGAATTGAAAGGAATTTAATGAAATAACCTGATTTGTCTCTTCCAACCAAATGAATTACCTGAATATGATACAATAAATTATTTATGTAGTAACCAAACTATGTCAAATATTTCATGGTGCATAATTATAAATATTTCTAAAGGAATTAAATTTGAGGAAAATTACCCATTAACATAATTCTTTAATTCTACTAACGAGCATAAATGACATGTATAAAAAAATAACTATATTCAAATATATAACCTTTTATGTATTTCTTTAATAATCATTTTTTTTATATGTTAGTTAGTTATATAATATTTTTACCATTGGGTGTCATTAATAGTATATGTTTTACACATGGGTTATGATGTTGAATTTGGTACACATTCATTGATACCAAGTTCTTGTTTAATATTAAATTCACACTAAAAGAATAGAAAACACATATTGATTTATAAATATCATTTCTCATTCAATAAGTGTTTGATTTATATTGCATGAAAGTGGAATCAATGTAAACAAATTTTATTGATTTTAGTGATTGAAGACGGTATATTAATAATAAGATAAATACCTAATATATCCTTTCTATTACAATAGAAATGTAATTATTTTCTTATTATTTTATAATATTATTATTATTTATGTTCTCATATTAATCCATGGTATTTTATATGAAATTGTTCATATAAGTAGTTAGATTGACCCAAACATGAACATATCATAATTATTGGACTAATATGGTTATGAAGTGGTTTCATTATGAATAATTTCATTATTACATATTAATAATGATATTATTTACTTTTTTTATCACATTGAGTCATATTTAATTATATTTTACTAAATAATAATGAAACTAGATGAAACATGAGATGTGTAACTTCATAAAGGTGATATCCCACATGTACACATGATTAACAGTTTCAATACTAAAAAAATGATATGAATGAGGGTATAAAATAAACTATATTTTATGAATTAGGTTTATCTCATGAAAATAATATTTATTTATAAAATAATTACATTTTATCAGTCGTGGATGTAATTATGTACAATAAAATGTGTTTCTTAATGGAGTTAGTAGTACACACATATGCACGATCAACATATTTATTTTCCTTATTGGATAGAAATAAATAAATAACGGACTAGAGTATAAAATGGATTTTCAGGCCAGTTTATTCCTTTTCATGCTGGTTATTAAGAACCATTATTAAATGTGATTTTGTAAATATTTATTTAATATCTCTTAAAAATAAATATTTTAATTAATTATTGAATTGGTTTTTAAATATGGTTATTTTATTACCAACATGATAAATCGATTTAAAATGGGTTTTCACATTAGTTATCATATAACCGAAATGGAAAAAAATTTACGACATTGGTTATTCTAAAATTGATGTAAATAAATTGATGTGTAAAAGTTTTTTTCATGTCCCATATAAGATAATAAACTTGATAAATCGTTAATATAGTCTTTTTCTAGTCAGTTGTCAAATAACTGACATGAAAACAATATTTTTTAAGAAGATATTTCATTTCAACATTCCACTCTAGAACTAAAAAAACAACCAAAAATTTTAAGACTAGTTGAATCACTGTTAAAAAACTAACAATACACCTTTATAATTATAACATTCAAAATTACATTATATAGTATGATAAAAATAAAATCTAACCAAACCTATCAATTGTTTTGACTATTCAACCTAAAAGTGTATATGCCCTTTTTTGTTATAAGGATGAGTGTAATCACAAAGCTAAAAATTAAATAAATATAATTTAATATTATTATGAATAAAATGAATGAAATGGTAAGTAACATTTTATAAATAAATCTATCCTTCTATAACTTCATAAATTCTTGAGTTTAAATTATATCATATATAAATCTAAACATATAATATTTGAATTTTTTAAGCATTATTTTGTATAAAAATTCTTTTTAATTGAATTTATCAATTCAATATAACATTATTAACTAATATATAAAAAAAATTATATTTATATATGAAAATTCACCTTTTCTTTTACATAATTGGTCTTGCAGCTCTTTTTATTCGTGGTCTGGAAAAATAAATTGCATCCCCTATTAAAATATAATATGAATTAAATAAATAAAAAATTCATTATAATATAAAAAATTATTATGAAATTCAAACTAACATTTCTAATACATCCTTAAAATTTTGTATCAAGTCTCCATGGATAGAGCATAACTAGTAATGTTACTTTTCCCATGGAAATAAGACACCTAACATCCAAATTCCACTAATATAACTGAAAATTTAATTTTAATGGTTGTTTTTTACAAGATATATAACACTAAGTGTGATATTTTTTTCATACAAATTAAGATAAGGAAACATTGAACAATGAATAATTTCTCCCTTTTAAAATATTCATGTAATAAAAAGTGTTTTTTCTGCATCATTCATTGTCCTCGATGTAGATGAAATTATAAGTGGGTACATAAATCTATATACAACTATATTTTCATGATACTTAAACATTTTATAAATATACCTAATAGAAAAAAAAACATAATGATAACTTTTAAATAAATTTACCAGGTAAAAAGATTTATTTTGAGATTTACAGTGAAAGATCATGCATCGTGTTGATGAACAACTAAAATCTAGTTAAAAGCTCCATGATATAATATTTTCAGAGGCACCACATTCATTTCCTGCTCATAAAAACCACCTTCAATTGGAACCTCATATCCTTTGAGAAAAAATGAGAATATCTTTAAAATCTATTAAGACTACTTGAATTTGTAACTAATGTCATAACACATTGTATTTGTTATTCTATATATAGAATTTTTTTACCATTAATATATTTATATAAAAAATAGATAAATATGTAAAATTTAACATTTGAAAGGAAATCTAATTGAAAATTAAATACAATATAAAATCTACACATACCTCTATGGTAATATGTCATAGAAGTATATATGACCAAACTAAAAGGTGGCTGTTACTTTTTATAACTGTAATCACCTTTTCTATAGGTAATAGTACTCCAACTGATGTATCTATAATATATTTTGTAATGATGCTATGATTATCTATGATAAATTGTTGATGATGAATGGCATATTTGATATAAAAAATCATCCCATATGCAATAATATAATGTTGTAGATCATCAACATATAACCTAAATAATGGGGAAGCTATGGAGGAGGGTTGTAGGAGTAGGATAAGGGGCGAGGTCTGAATGCGTAGGTGGAGGAGTGGGAGCTACTAGAAGTGGTAGAGGAGTGGGAGATGCAGAATAAATATATCATTTCATGATTAAAATCATAGATCGTACTGATGCTATGATAATATCCTCCATCATCACATGAATGTCCTAAACATTAGCCTCTAAATATTCTATTTTTTATAAACACCCTCAATTGAAAAAGATGAAGAATATAAAGATTATTTTTTCATTGATACACAATTCGGGTATCATCATACATAACCCTGGTATTTGAGCATTCCCATTGATGTATCTAAAATATCAGGCCTACCCTCAACTAAAAATACCCTCGTGTGATCTTCACCTCATGATAACCTTGTATGAATTATATGAAAAATTATGTAATGAATCAAAATATATAAATTATTGAAATAACATAAATAAATAAATAAATAAATAAAACATAATACAATCCTCTTAGATAAAACTCATGACTCTTCTATAAGATAATTTCTCTTTATTTTTTTGCTCATCTTAGCCCTCTTCCATTTTTCATGTCTAGCCTTTGGGGGACCTCTACAAAGCCTGAAGACCAAGGTCTCGGTTTTTGAAATTTTCCAACCATCATTTGTTCCTCAAATACCGTATACACACCAATTGACGAAGTATGAGGGCATCAATTTCTATGTTGGATATCTTGACGATATCTACTCAATTATTATATGTTAAGAATAAATAAATCATTAATAAGGCCATTAATATAAATAAAATTCTAAAATGTAGCATTTCACTTACCAAAAATGCTTCTTATCTTATACTTTAAAAAAATTACTTCCATTTATATTTATATATAAAGGGATATATATCACATGGATTAGGATTCTGCCTATACCAAATCATGAAATCTGATGTGATCAATTGTTATAAATTCTTGCATCTCCTAGAATCCAATGATAAAAATTTCCACCTGACTCCTCCAGTGTCACGTATATCATATTCTACAAAGGGGGGAAACATATATTACTATAAAAATGTAATGATAAGTAAAATAATAAAAAATGACCTTAAAAATGGTCTCTCACAAGTGAGATAGTGTTTATTTTTCAACACTTCTCCAATCATCAATCAAAAGAATGAATTTTATTTTAGACTAAACTGATAAAAATACTCTTGATTTTTTAAATTATGACACCTTGTAATATCATTATCATCAAATTATACCAATTTCCTCTGGTCATGGGTAGGGCTGCTAATAATTTTGGAAAATGGGTGATTCCATGTTAAGCAATCCATGAACTCTTATTTGTCCTTATTAGTGTATATGTCTCTTGGAAATATTGATGTGGCTCATCAAGAGGAGCATGTGCATGTTCCTCCCCATAGGTATGAGTACCATAATCTCAAGAAGTATGTGTTGGATCTGTTGATTGATTTATCATTATCCTATAAATCAAATAAACAAACAATTAGTATAGAAATATACAAATTCAACATTTACATTACTAATGTAAAAAAGAAATGAATAATAATCAATAAATAGTAAACTAAAGTAAACTAAACAAATTTTTATTCAAATTTTATATATTTAACTGATATTCTAACAATAAAAATGAGATATAAAATGTAATATAAATGAATAAAAACAAATCCAAAAATAGTGTGAATAGTAACAATGCTCCAACCAAATAAATCATTATTACACAAAGAAGAATATTTTTCCAATATACACATATACAAGATTTTTTTATTTAATATATTAGATTTAAATTAATTTTCTTCAAATAAATAAATTAATTAATAAGTTATTTATGGGTAAAAATTTTAAAATAAAAAAACAAAACTAATATAAAAAAAATTCATCTTATTAGATTTACTATGTGTTTTAATAAAGAAAATAAAAATAAAATATCTAAAATTTAATGATATTTTTAAAAAGAAATGAGATATAGACATATGTTACCTATTATATTAGGATTTTTATAAAGAATGTTTTTCCCAAATCACTTCATCATGATTTTTCTATATGAAATAACCCATCTCTACAACATGCTCATCAATATTATCTATTAATCTTCCAAGGGATGTTGGTATCTCACATAAATGAGAATCTTCGTTTAGTTTATCATCACCAACATATGTTTTCTTCCATGTAAAAAAATAGAACACTGCATATCGAATTGATCATGTATATAATTTTTTTTCATGCATTTACATTATAAAAGGATTAGTTGTGTGTTCCAATCTATTTAGAAAAAAAATTATCGTACTTTATTCATCATGTCGAACACTTTTGTTACCGATAAACCATTTTTAGTTAAAAATTGGAACATGTAATTTAATGTAATCAACCTATGATATTTCTTCAATGACTCCATAATAAGCACTAGATGATTACATTGGGTTTTTTTCTGCCACTCAAAAAATTATTTGTTTCTTTGAACACCGATAAACTACTATTCTGAAATACACATCAATTTTCATGTTCATTCATATGAAATTTATAGCCATTAAGGTCATACCAAGACCATGTTATAAAATCTATACATAGTCCACCTACTAACCATATTAATGTCTCTGATGCATCTAATTTACGAAACATGATCTCTTTAAACAATGAAAAAAAATCATGCTCGTTCAAAATCCACATATCATTCTTTTTTGGATAAAATATTTTCAACATAGTAACATGCAATGTTTTATATGGATTATAATAATCTATGTTTTATTAATATGTATAAGTGTACCGTATTTTTTTATTCACCTTTAAATGATTTGAATTTCAAGACAAAAATACCATTTCCCTTATAATTAACTCAATCATGGAGAGATGGAGGAAAACCAATTTTTTCCACTTCATACATGTAGATTGTACAAAACACTAAAAATTTATCATAAATATAATTTTCAGCACTGGAGGCTTTAGGTCGATATGGATTCTTAATATTCCCATGAAATATATTCATATACCTATCAAAAGTATACATCCAACGTGGATATATAGGCCCTAAAATATCTATTTCTCACACCAAGTAAACCATTACATTCATTGTGATATCAAAAAAAATATGGAGGAAAAAAGTTTCCAATTGACATTGTATAGAAATTGATTCTTTTTCTGCATTGTTCAATGCATTCAGATCAATCACCTTATTACAAATTTAAATTAATAAATAACACACCTTAATTATAGTCATTGTGTCATGGATGTGAAATATTCCACAAAATGAAATAGGTAGGAGTTATTGAACCGTGATGTGAAAATCAGTATATTTCAAACCATTCATCATCAAATCCTTTAAAAAACAAATTTTTATATTTAAAGAAAAACCCTGAGGTATATTGATTTTATGAAGACACTAGAACAATCTAATTTTCTCCCTATTGGATAGTAAATGAAATGTTGGGGTAGGAATTTTTGTCGACCATCAAGAGTGGGGGATAACTCCAAATGTATTCTCATTGAGAGTATGTACAATCCTGTTTTAAAACCATATTTAGTTTTTCAATTATTATCTAACAATTTCTAAATCAAGATTTCATAGATATTCTACTCCACATGAATGACATCAATGTTATGTTTTACCTAATGATTTCTACAATATGCTTGCTAAAAAATATTGACATTTTATTCCAAATATTTCTATCATTACCATATTTATCTATCTTTTGTCACATCAAAGTTATTCACCCTCTCAAAATAATGTTCATTGGATAATGGTTTTGGTTCAATTTAAAATTCATCTGAGCAATTGTATGCCTTTTTTAATCTTATATAATAGTGACTCATAGAAAAATAATCTTTTGTTGATCTATGTATGTTGTTTTCTTGTATGTTTCAAATGATAATATGAAGTTTGATCTCCCAAAATTGGACATGCTTTATGCACCTTAACACTCTATCTAGAAAAATTTTTATATGCTAGGGATCTATTTACAATGAACATAATAATTGCACATAGTTTAAAATAATCCATTTTATAATAATCTTACAACATAATGCCATCAACCTATAACAGGTTCAAATAAAAAATTAATGGTCACAAGAAAACATCAATATCATTTATGGGATGTTTGGGTCTACATATCATTAAAATCAACATTAAATATTTACACATTATATGAAATTCTGGAGATAAGTTGAAAATTACCAAAAATATAGGCCATCAACTTGGTGTTCTACTAAGGATTCAATATGGATTCATTCCATCCATGCACAGTCCAAGTATTAGATTTAGAACATCATTTACAAATTTAGGAAACTACTAAGCAATTTTCTTCCACTATGGACTATTAGATGGATGCCATAATTTTCCATCACATATCTGCTCATTTGAAATCCATTTTTACAAATTTTTCATCGTTTCAATTGGAAAATAACCATTTCAAAACAAGGAATTATAGGAAGATACCAATATTCCTAGGTGGGGGTCTCTATAACTGTAAAATCGTCATGTAATTTTCTTTCAACTTATACTGGGATGTAACAAATTTAGGATACTTTGATAGAAATTCATATTTCATTCTATATATAACACATTCATTTATGAAGACATGTATTTTTTTAACATAGTCCGATAAGGAATAGTATTTTCATCTATTTATAATTTGAATCAAGAATATCATTGTATTTATAAATAATATCTTTCAACAATTTCATAAAATTAGTAAAACTCTTATCACTCCAACCATGTTTCTCCTTCATGTTAATCAATCTTAACATCGATGATACAATCGTAAATTTTATACGACCTCGATACAATGGATTTTTAGTATTACTATATATTTATAAATTTTAAATTCATTCTAAATTTGTTATGATTCAATATCATGAATAATTTCTTCAATTTCATCAGAGTTATCATATTTCAATGCATCATCTTCAATGGATCCAAAATTCTGACTAGTTTCTCCATGCCAAATCTAGGGGATGTAACTCAGATTAAAATAATAAAAATTTAAATGATATTTAATATATCTACTTTCTAACATAATTGTATTTAAAAATTTCTGAAATGGATAGAAAAACATTTCATTGTTTGGAATATTTCATTTAAAAAATTCCAAAAAAGCATCAGCACCTTCCTCGTATACATAACTTATTCAAAGTGTCATAATTAAACTTCGATTAATTATTATATCTAACAAATATAAGAAATAAATATATTTTCAAAAGATTATACTGGTGATAATGGTGGAAATAAATTATTCATTCAGACCATGATTATATTTATATCAAAGATTTACTTATTTGAAAGTAACAAAACATTGAAATTTTGAAAAAACAAATACATGTATGGAAATTGTTATCATAAATTCAACATAAAAATCAAATGTAAAATTAAATATAATTGATAATAAAACTCAGCACCTTTTACATTTATAATCCCAAATACCACTATAAATTATTTATATTTAAAAAACATCAATATTTTAATATCACTTTTAAAATAATATATCACAAAAAAATTTCAAAAAAAAATTATTTTACAAAATCAAATCATTTACAATTATAATTTATTTAAAAACATCGTCAATGTTTTAATTTAAAAAAAGGGAAATATTAAATATTATCCATCACATATAAAATAAAAAACACATTTAAATCAATGGTTAATTAATTATTTCTTTAAATTGATTAAAAACGATGTTTCCCTTACTAAAACATTTTAAGGGAAAAAATCATATCATCGTGGCCAAAAAACAATGATTACCCATTATCATGAGTAATTTTCAAAATCCAGATACAAATTTCTCAACGTAAAAAACCATAATATTATATATTATAAAATTCAAAATATGATTTAAACCACTAATTATAACATATAAAAATATCAGAGTGACTCTAGTAAATTATATATCTTATAATAAGTGTTTTAGGAGAATTATGATTACTTTATGAGTTGTTATTTAATAAATCATAAAAAATTATATATAATATTAATTGTAAAAAAGGCAAGTTGATAGCCTAATGGTCCAAAAAATATATGAAATATGAATAGTCACAAACATTTTATCTAAAGTGGTAATATGTTTTCTATTATTCCACAATTAAGATGATTAATGGGAAAAATCTATCACTATATAATACATCATCAGGAGTTACATTTCAATGATACTATATTAAGGAAAGACATTTAGACTATATGTTACATATTGATGAAAATAAATATAATAATTAGTCATGGTTATATGAGGAAGACAATAAAAAGAATCTATAATATTTCTTAACATTACACATTTAAGGTGAAAATTAATATAATTTAATAAGGTATTGAAAACAATTTACAATACACTAAACCATAAACAAGATTCTCTATATTAAATTTTGATTTAATAATATATAATAGTTCAATAAAACATTAGTTAGAATGATAATATTAATTAATTTAATGTAGAAATGAACTACCACCCATTCTTATTTTCAAAATTTATTTTCCTCATTATTACTATTTTACAAAAAAGAAATGTGTACGCATAACATAGGAATAACCTAACAATTCACCATAAGGGTTCATAAATCTGACAATTAACAAAAGATATCATTAAAAATCCAAATTATCATTGAGAAACTTGAACATACCTAAAATTCATAAAGAAAATATAACCCAATAAACCATTTATTATAACCCAATAATAATAAAATGTAAGAAACCCTAGGTGTTTAACTAAGAAATTATTCTAACACCATTACCATCAAAAGTAATAATTTAGCCCACTATGTAATATTCCAATTCCTTAATAAGATTTAGAATCAACTTATTTATTCATAGCATATTCAATTCACATCAAAATTTTGTTAATGAGATATTTTAATAAACTAAATCAAAAAAAACAGGAGTTAGGGTTTCTATGAGTGAGGATGGATGTGTGAGACTTGGGAGTTGAGGGATGAGCTAATCAAATTCTTGACAATTAGGTGTCCAAATCCTGATGATTTTTGAAGATGGGAGATCAATATTTGATTCCATTTGATCGAAGAAATGAGGTTAGGGATTCCGCGTGATAGAAATAAGTTAGCTTTCATGATATGAAATCACACAGAAATGAATCAATACTGTATTTCATAAAATTTTAAATTTTATACCACATTGTTTATATTATAATATACATGATAATGATATTATTATTTTTTTTATCTAGACAATTATATAGTAACCAGTGTGAAAATTTTCTTAATAATGTTGGTAAATTTCATGGAATAACTATGTCTTTATGCGGTGGAAGTGTCCCCTTTTGGAAGTGAAGTGAATGATAATTTTGATAGTACCAATTGCAATTCAACAATGCATTGTTACTATTGATGGATAAAGTTTAAAAAAGTTTAAAATATGAATACAAGATAGTTATTTTTAATTTCCTCTTATAAACCACTCATATCTTTTAGAAATATAGTTATTTATAGTTTTTCTTATTTTATTGTTTTTAGGATTCACCATAATGTACTTTATCCTTTGCAATAAATTTATATCCTTGGAAATTATTTTTAATGAAAACAAGGAAAAGTTAACATATTAAATTATTTTAACACAGCAATTTAAAAATTAGAAATACCTTTATAAAATATAATTTCTATGGGTATGAAAAGCTTATTTTAGAATTAATGGACATAACATGAAAAAACAGTTTTTAGAAAAATTGGTTTTTTCTCAAATTTTATCTATAGTTAAAATTTTGAAATTTCGTGAACATAAATTAACTAAATTGTATATATTACATAAAAAATAGTTTTTTTATAATTAATAGTTATAACAATCCTAATTTTAAGATAAAAATGATTTATAAAAAGAAAATTGTAAAAGTTGTCTTCAAATTAGAATTAAATGTTAGTTAACTTATAAAATTTAAACATATGTATTGTAAGTTGAAAATTATATATCTAAATAAATTATTTTTCTATTTAATAATTATTTAGTTATTTAATAGATTTTATAAACTTCTAGGCCATTCTAATATATTTAAAAATTGTTAATATTTATAATTTGTGTAAAAATAATATTTTCCACTATTAAGATAAAAATTATTTTTTCATAAAAAATACCAAAAACTCCAAATAATATCATTTTGAAATAATGAAATCAAAAATTAAGTTCATTTTATTGAAAAAAATAAAAATTTGATATTTTGATATTTTAACTAAAATTTTGACATTTAAGGAAATACCAATTCAATTGAAAAATAATCCATTTAAAAAAACAATATGTGTTTTATTACTATTTTATATGAATTTACAATTATGTATAATAATTTTATTTACTAGATGTTTTTTTATTCTAATTTTTTAAAATAATATTCAGATCTTATACTACAACTTATTTTAATTTGGTGTTGCCTGTAAAACATGTTATAGAATATAGTATTAATTTAGTGAAAAAATGTATTCCAAAATCACAGGGTTTTACAACCTCCACCATACATGATCAAATAAATAATGAAAAATTTTATTGAATTAAAACATTATAATGATGTTAAAATTATTTTCATATTACTAAAAAAGAGATATGTTAATATGATTAATCAAAAAAATATGTTATAATGGTCAGTAAATAACATAAATGAACACACGAATATACGATTACATTCATACTAATAACTTTTTCATATATTTAAAAAAATACATGGAATCATATAAAATTTTATAATTTTCTGAACTGCATATCATCCCAATTTTGGAATTGTGAGCTCATTTGAAATGAACATGCATCATTACTAATAAATCAATGTACTGTTGGAACCATGAAACAAACATCCTTAGGATGAATGATATAAACATAATGAATAAATAGAATGACTATAAATGAACGAGAAATACTAATAATAAATTAAGTAAAAATTAAAATGTTTTTAAGAATTTATTTAGTATATTTAATTTGAATATTTATGATTTTGGCAGACATACTAAGACAAATCAGGACTTGAGGTAAGGGATTCACTTTTTTAATCCATATTTATTTTCATATATTGATTTCATATAGTCTATATTTTATTATATGATATATCTAAAAATTATTTAAAGTATAACTTATAAGTTTCCATTTTAATTTTATGTATCACTTATCTCCTCTTCAACAATATGTATTTAAAGTCCATACCTTTCATGGTTTATATGAGGTCATTCCCAGTCATTCTGATTCATGATGAAATATTCTCTATCTCTCTATCACATAAACTTTTACACATTTTAAAATTTATCATTTATTCTATTTTGGATTACCACTCCTTCCTTTTCAGTGGATACCCATGGATTTATGATTCCCCTCTAACTCTACCAATATGTCAATCCATACTTGTTTATAAATAAAAATAATTACTTTTAATAATCTCCACCTACAAGTTTATTATATTTTTAATATATTTATTTGTCAATATTACACAAGGTATAAGTTTATTTTACAAAATTAAAATTTATCCCTTCTTTTAAATTAATATTGAATGAGCCTTGTTTTTTATTTTTATAAAAAACTCGAAAAAATTATGAAATCTTTTTTCATGATTTGATATTATTTTAAAAATATATTATTATCATGGTTTTGTTAAATAAATATATTTATATTATTTTAAATAAACATTTTTAATTTTTAATAAAAACTTTTAATCAATATTTTGAATTTATTTCCATACTTTAATATGAAATTTTCATTATTTATTACAACATTTCATAAAAATTTAGATTTTTTTTAAATTTTACTCAGTTGTAATATTTATATAAATATATATCATTTAAATTATATAAATTCAACTTATTTATCCATTTCTTATGTTTATTCTATTGAAATTTAATATTTTAATAAATGGTTACTATGTCAATAAAATATTCTGATTCGTTATCCCAGCTTCTATGTTTGTTTGGTGTGGTGGAAATAAAATATTCATAAGTGAAATAATATATCCCCACATTTTTGAAAACATATCAACAACTATAGAGAAGCATAACACTTTTCCAATTCCCTTACTATTTGAATACCCTATACTTTCTTCTTCTGGTTGAAGGTCCTTTCGCTAGATACACATACATTTGATTTACATGGGATATTATTGATTACAATATATAAACTATATTTTATATGGTGAAAATACCTTATACATATTTATCTTCATTAAAGAGTGTTTACTTAAATATCTAAAATATGTAATCACATACCAAATATATTTATATAGTAAATCATATTATGATATTTGATGGATTTATAATTTTTTTTATTTTATGACACACAAAATCTGGATGTATTCTGATGTAACATGTTTTCCTTCAATTATATATCCCCCTAATTGACTTGAAAATACCTTCATATCATGTGATATTATGTACAATACATGAAAATTCGTCATAGAATATTATGTTATGATTTATTGCAAGTGAGCCTTTATAAAGGTTCGTGAAATGATTTATGTTTGTTCTAGATTCATGGGATTATTATGATTATAATTATCATAGGAAACATTTAACCATATGAAATAATTATTTATTACGTATTATGATCTAGACTGTTATTTATTTTTATTCTATTATGCCTATATTTCAATTCTTATAATATCATGATCTTAATCCTTTAATGATTTCATTTCTCACAAGATCATGTCACTCATTTTTTATGACATATTTTCGCATTGTATTTGTTTTACCCCTACATGTGTGTTTCATTTCACTCGTTTATTATGGTTCCCCATTTTAATATGTGATCATATGTGATAAGTAGTGTTTTATTCGTTTAAATTCAACATGCTGACGTGGGTTCCACATACGGGTGCCCCGAGTCGGTTGGTCACATGACCTCTGGTGGGCATCCTCGTATGCCAAAGGCTGATGACTAGTAGTGAGTTCCTAATATACAGTATAGAGATACAGTACCCTTCTTATCAAATTAAAAAAACAATATAAGAAATAATTAATTATAACCCAGTGATACTATATAATACTTATAAGGAAACCATAACCAATAAAAATAATAAAATCATACTAAATCAGATATGAAAACAATATCCCAAAAGTATTAGATATGTCCTGCCATATATGTGTTTAGTTTCAAATGAAAAACCCAAAATAAAAGACACTAAAAACCTTAAAGTAATACCTGATGCCATATCAGGTTCCCTCATCCATGCTCCATATCAAGTCAGTAATCTAACATAGTCCTCCTTCCCTTATCCTATCTTGAAAACATGAAGTCTATTCAAGTACTAATCAGGAATCCTAAGTCGGGTGTGAGTATATATCATTAGGCGACCACCAGTGGTGTCTTAAAAAAATATCTAGTCTATAATAGTGTACAAGTTTGTAGAAATAATAATGTACATGTGATAAAATAAGTAGTTTAGCAATTAAATTATTCTTTAATTGACCACATTATTTTCTCAGGTTCACAAGGACACCCTACCCACAAATACCAACTTCGATATGTTCCAAAGAATAAACCATATTAAATATGGATTCATAATCCATTATAACATGTACTTTCATTATAAATTTATATTAAATTTCATTCCATGTCTACATTGAACCATAGTCCAATGCCATTATTTTGGGCCTATAAATCCATGTTTAGAACCTTGTGGGTATTTGAAGAAACATTATGTGTCCCACAACCCATTTATCTATTAATAATATATGGGATTTTGATGCATCAGTTTGTATCCCGCACTTTTATTTCAATCAATCACATATGGGATTTTGAAGCATCATTCCATGCCCCACACACTGAAATCACAATATCACATATATATCACAAAATCACATATATCTCAATATCTCATATATCATAATTTTCTATATAAAAAGTTTTATAATAATTAACATTAGCCTAAAACATTGTTATAAAAATTTACCACTTAAATTATAAAATCATGCATTTCTATTTTCTTTAAATCACATGTAATAGTATGAACAATTCGCCATTTAACCATTTATAAACATTTAATCATATAAAATTTTTACCCTTTATGGTTAATCCAACCAACACATTAATTTGAAATAATCAACAAATTAAAAAACTCATTAATTGAAAAATATATAATCCTAATATCGAACCCATTTCAAAATAAGAATTCAAACAATTTCAATTTCCCAAAATTCAACCCATCTCATTAACACATGGAAGTATCATTTACTCAATCCAATTTTGAATACAATTTCCCAGTCGTGGAAGTTACAATTATCACAAAAGAAAATATATAATTAAAATTAAGAATATGGGAATTGACATTTATAACACCTACCTCAAAGTCACAGATGAACAATTTTCAAGATAGAAATACCCAAAATTAAGTGGAATGATCAATTCCTCAATGAAAAACGATATCTATATCCAAAACCAAGATTAAGATTAAAAAATTAAGAACTATAAAAACGTATATCTAAACCCATAAATTTGTGGTAATAAAATCTTCTTCTTCACTAGGAATGAGATACAAGATAGATGGAAATGAAAATAGGAAGATATTTATTACTAAGATAGGGGAATATCATTCAATCAGGTCATTCATTAGTCCAGAATGGATTTTAGAAGGCCTTGGAATCCATCTGGGAGCCTCTAAAATAATAAGAAAAAATTTAGGTTAAAAGGATTAAATGAGGGTAAAATACAGTGGTTTATGTATTTCTTAAAAAAAATGGGGGAATTAAAACCACATGCATAGTTTCTTAGGAAGGGGGCATGGTTCTTCAAACTGGGTTCCTTAACCATACACCTCCCCTCAGCGGTGCACAGTTTCTCCTAAGAGGGAATGTGTTTTAACAAACTATGTTCCAAACATGTAATCCCTCCTGCATTATCTTTCATGGATATTTGGTGGTTGGATCATAGTTTTGATAAATCAGGCTCCAACCGTGCGCTACCAATTTTTCTACTAAAATTCCCCATTTTTATCAAAAACAATCCCAAACAAAACCCAAATGAGACATATAAAACAGAGGTAGAAGAGTGCATGTAGACAATATTGAGGCATATAATGAAAAGATTTATTTTTTATAATATCCCCACCTTAAAACATATCATACTCATGTTGTAATCCTCAGAATATCTATTATTCTGAGGTAAAAAGATCAGGATACTTAGAGGACATATATGTTTCCCCGTCCTAAGATTCCTTATAAATTGATTCATTTTTTCTAAAATACTCAAACTATCTGCATGGTATTTTCCCACAACATATTATCATTGCAATCCAGAACACATATCATATTCTCCTGAAAGAACACCTTGGTCTCAATCTAAGCATCTCCAACATTGATCACTTGAGAAAGGTTAGGTGGATATCGATGAAGATGCGACACATGAAAAACATCAAGCATAGCAATATACCTCTTTGTGAGTGTCAATTGATACACCACTAGCCTGATCCACTCCATTACAAAAACAATTTCCAACAAACATGGGTTACATCATATCGTGTCTCTAAATACTAAAGTTAACCAATCTAGGTGACCAATGAAGGAACACACTATCTCCCACTATTAACTCAAGGGTTCATTGAAGTTTATCATCATATGACTTATGCCTACTATAATCTATAGTTGTATGTTTATTAATCTATTGAGCGTACTTTGATATCTCCTACATGAAACTCGGTCCCAACAGTTCTAACTAACCTACCACTATCTAGAATATAGGTGATCTATATGGCCTATAATAAAATCCTCATTTGGTTCCATCTGAATTGTCTCTTGATAACTGTTTCTATATGAAAACAAAATGATTGCTATGTGTTTATCCCATGACCCACCAAAGTCTTGGATGCACGCTCGTAGAATATCCTCCCAAACTAGTATTGTATATTTTGACTACCCATCATTCTATGGGTGAAAATCCATACTAATCAATACCTATATACAAAGAACCTTCTACAATCCTTGCATGAAAGATGAAGTGAAACATGAGTCATAGTCTCCAACAACACTCTACGGAACTACGTAAAGACATACTATCTTCTTAATATACATTTCCCCCAATTGATACACTAATAAAGTATCTTGTGTAGGAAATAAATGCACTTATTTCATCACAATAACCCAAATAGCATCATAATTCCAATGTGTCCTTGGGAGAACAACCATTAAATCCATTGTATCATTGTCCCACTTAAATTCCAAAATACGAAATGGATGTAGTAAACCACTGGGTCATTGATGCTCAGTATTCACCTATATAGATGTGTAAAATCATGTCTCAACCCCTAAAATATCTTTTTTCAGGCCTGACCACCAATATTATCGACACTGATCACGATACATTTTGGTCAAACCCTGACTGACTACAAAATTATAGGCCTGAAATTCATGCATCATCTCATCCCACATACTCATAGCCATAACCACATGATTCTTTACATATATGATCCCATCATTACTTGTGGTACAATATGAAGGTGACTCCCCATCGTCAAGGATTTTCATCATTTTCTAGATCCTAATATTGACTCTACCATATCCATCTCAAAACATTGGACTCAATGGATACTAATACATGGTTCATCTAGTCTTGTTTCTCTTGAACCACAACAAGCATCTCAAATACAATTTTCATCATCTTCTTTTAATAAATACACACATAATGTTCAAGAGTCCTGTTTTTCCTACTCAAATCACCAACAACACTATTTCACCTCCAAGGAATATATTCTTTCTCAAAATAAAATGACTGAATATATTCAACCCACCTTTTCATCTGAATATTAAAATATCTATCTAAAAATATATAATTGTTTCACTTTTATTCATAATTAACAATAAATTTTTTTCCCAGCAGGTAATGATGAAAACACATCAAGGCTTTGACCATGGAAACTTACTCAAGGGTCTACATAGAGTAATTCCGTTCATGTGGACTCAACTTCCATGACCCATATTTCACAAGTTGATCCCTGTGAATTATAAAACATTCAAGACCTATCACAGATGCATTATAGACAATGTATACTCATCCCCAGACTTTAGTAGGATTAGGATCTGAGTGGTTTTAGAATTCATTTTCCACTACTGGAAATAATTATCACTTGATTCAGAGCATTAAATCACTATTAAATTCATGGTCATGCCTAAATTTTTTTCTTCCAATCACGAAAAAGTGATGGATGAATTCCCAATAATATCCAAAAAATCCCAGAAAACTATGGATATCAAATAAATTCTGGGGCTATTTCCCAAGAAACAACTGCTAGCATCTTATTTTGTTCCACTAACATACCTTCCTTTGAAATTATATGACCCATTAATTACACCAAATCAATCCAAAGTTGAAAATTAGATTACTTTGGGTATATTTGATACTCTCTCATTATACTCAGGATGATGTAAATATGTTTGGAAACATCATCATGATTCTTCGATTGCACCAAAATATCATCCACCAACACTACCAAAAACTGATCTAGGGATGAGTGGAAGAATCTTTTAATCAAGGCCATAAACACAACCAAAACATTCATCAACCCGAAAGACATCACGAGGAACTCATAAAGTCCATAACTACTATTAAAAGTCGTATGTGGTATATCATAAGGTCTAACACTAAATTAATGATTCCTAAATCTCAATTTAATATTGGAGAAAACACTTGATCCTCTCAATAGGTCAAATAGATCATTAATAGATGGAATAGGGTACTAGTTCTTTACTGCCATCTGGTTTAACCTCTGGTTGTCAACACATAAGTGAAAGGTTCCATTATCCTTCTTGAAAAAAATACTTCAGAAACCCAAGGAAATGTACTATGATGGATATACCCCTAATCCATCAACTCATCTAGTTGAGTATTGAGATCTTGATGCTCAGTTGGTGCTATTCTATAAGGTGTAATGGATACCATCATTGTTCTAGGTATGAGATCATTAGTAAACTGAAAATTCCTCTAAGGATTTATCCCTGAAAATTCCTCCAGAAATGCATCTTATAACAGTTCCACTAAGTGTGGAAAGAAATTCAACTTCACACCTCCATCATCTAGTATGATACTTGCAACTTCTACAATGATCTCCCCAAATGGATAAGGAATATGATTTGAATAGCCCTCATGGATTTCCCACTATCCATGGGGAACAAAATTTTCACCCCCAGTATATGTATATGTAACTATCATGTAGTTACAATCAATGTGGTCTTGGTATGTTACCAACTAGTCCATACCCAAAATAAATTCAAATCCTCTCTTGCTAAGGATGTAAAGATCCCAACTAAAATTATTCTCCACTACCTTGAGATAACACCTATTCATTAAGACGATTCCTCTTGGACATACTCCCAAAAAGATATCCATTGATATAATCCCACTCACAAACTCTAATTTCATACTCAATCAGTTCCAAAATTAGTCCAGAAATAATGGACTACGAGGCTCCTGCATCAAATAAGGAACTACAAATCATTGAATCTACATGTATAGTACCTCTAACAGTCAATGGTATAGCCTATCTATCCAACAATGGAATATGAACTTTATGAAATAGCCCTTCCACTCTTCCATATGATATAGTCTGAGTCCCCTTAGCTTCACCGCTTTGATGATATGGCCTCTCTTACTCATAATTACCATATCCAATGCCTCGACTTCCTTGACAAGTAAAACTATAACTTATGAACTGGTACGGTGTAGAAGACCCCCTTCTCATACTCTAATTTTTTTAACTTCTCCATCACTAACCACATGATGTGGGTTTATACATAACCATAGTATATGCCTCATCTAGTTTTAATATAATCAATCTATTAGTTGTTGGGGATGCTACCTATGAATGTGATCATACCCACCACATTGGTGGTGGATCACTTAAGTAATGTCCTATGTAAATGATCTTTCCCCCTATCCCGTTTTATTTCTACCACCTTAGTTAACATTCTAAATTCAATGCTTTTTACTATATGAAGACATACCTCCCAATATTACAATAGACACCACCTTTCATCCACTAGTATCCTCTTTATGTTTCCCCACAAAAATGAGAGCCTGATTCACTATCTCAGACAACATCTTTATCATAAAGATGATAATTTGGGACTTAATTTTATATGTAATCCCATCACTATAAATATTCCCTATATTAGTCTCATCTCCTTCCAATAAGGGAAAAAAATCACAACAAATCATTAATACTTCCAGCATATTACATCACATATATACTCCCCCATGTCAACCATATTAACTCAACTTCTTGGGTTTCTTAGGGTAAATGTTCTCCTATAACTTATTGTAAAATTCTATTATCTAAATATTATCTATATATCTATCATGATTTTGGATGTCCCATCAATTATAATCTTGACTACATAACAAAAAAGAAACCAGTTTGAATCTATTCTCACTAGGAGTCTCCAAGTGGTCAAAAATCATCAAGATTGAGTTCATCCAAAACTCAGCTACCTTAGGTCCCCCATTTATATTAAATTTTGGAAGTTTCTTCCATTGGAAAAATAATTTCATGTCAGAAATTCTCAAAACAACCCCGCTAAATCTATTTCCATAAACTGTATGATGCAAGCAAAGTTCTCATTTATCTTCTCTATGTCTCCCTCACCCGAAACTATCAGTGTCACATGTTCCATTATTGGAGGATCATTTCTAGCCACAAACTCTTATCATCCTACTAACAAGCGTCTACATGGAGTAATATCTATACAATTTCAAACACACCTCTAAGGAAAACTAACACAACATTAAAATATTTTTATAAGACTAATTCACATAATCCATAAAAGCCATCCCGCAGACCCTAACACATGGCCCAAACTGAAGCATTGTCACTTCCCTCAACCATCCATAACATGGTCTGGCTTATCCAAGGGTGAGCCCATTTTTATAATAATTTTTCTTATTAGACACCCATTTATCCATTTCACTTTATCCCATTTAGGCTCATTTTTTATTTTTCAATTTTACATTAGGAAAATTTTTAATTAAAATTTTCCAAAAATTAAAATAATTTTAATTTCAATAACTCATGCAAACCATATTTTTACTGCATGCCTAAAATAAATCAAGTCACAATATTTATTGAGTGCCTAAAATGTTGCATGTATAATCAAATTTTATTCCATAGTGTTCCATGAATAAAATATCATAAAATAATAATAACATCACACAACAAGTGCATCACCGAAGGTGAAATAAAATCAAACTATTACAGAAAATATCATTAACAATCCCACCAAGGGTATAGGGTTCTCCCCTATACATTAGTTATCTAATCCTATGAATGATCTCATAAAAATGGTAAAACTATTCCTTCTTTCTTTCCTTTATTTAAAAAATAGCAATATAAAAGTAAATAAAATCAAATTGAGCTCTAATACCACTTTGTAATGTACCAAACTAGGTTCCACATACCAGTGCCCTGAACCTATTAGTCAAATGTCCTCAGGTATGCCTCCATATATTTATATGGATAATGACTAGTAGCGAGGGTCTAATATATATCATGGGGAGACCATACCCTATTTATCATATTAGTAGCACAATAGTGGAATAATAAAAAATAACCATGTGATAATAAACAATACTCACAATGATATCATAACCAATACTAACCATAAAATCATACTGAACTATAACAGGAAAAAATAATCAAAATAAAGAAATGAATATGTCATTCTACATATGTGTCGAGTGTCAAATGAAAAACCAAAAACTAATGAAACTAATAACCCCAATTTGGGTCCGAACACTATGTATGGTTCCCTCATCCATGATCCATCTAAAAACATGAAATTTTTTCATGTACTGTTCAGGTTGCCAGATTAAGGTGTGAGTACGTGATTGCGGACACAAATGTGTCATTAATCCCTCTGGGTGCGATTCAAATTAGAATTTGTATTTCTTAAAATTTACTGACTTCAAAGGCATCGTTTAGGGGAGGGTAGATTCAAACCCACGATGAGAATGCAGTTTCAATGGGATGTTATGTTTTTCAGACCCCGAGAGGATTCCTTTAAAATAATATTGGTGTTTGAGAGTTTGACCTAATTTCTAATTGGGAGTGGATTCAATTAATTAATGAGTGGTCAGGATCAAATTTGAGTATCTGGGTAACAGATAGTCTCTAATTCATACCTTGGTAGGGCCCTAAGGATTATTCCATGAAGCTAACGGGAAGTGATAGTTGAATTTTTTCAAGTCACCTAGTTCTACCTAGAACAATACTATTTTTTGATCGGGAGATAGTAAAAACCAAGTTGCATTAATTTTGGATTTTTAGGGAATAAAGATTCCTAGACTGGTGATCATATCCTAGTATACTTTAATTAGGATAAGGTAATTTTCTTGGATGTCCTATGGTTTGGGACATTCATAAAAATGGGGTGGACTGTTTGGTTTTTTCCTAATTACTAATCTACTTAGGTTTTCTAGGTTTATAATTGAAATTTTAATTAAGCATGCAGATACATTAAACTTGATCCCTAACCTTAAGGAATTTAGCTATCCATAAGGGGTGAGTATGTATTTAAATACATAAAATAAGTAATGATTAACATGTTGATGGAAATTTCTTGAATTGAAATCATGCAAGGTGTTGGGGTTGGTGAATGAAATGAAAGCATTCACAAGATAAAGCATAACTATAATTAAAGTACTTACTTGGGAAAAGTAAATGGAAATGAATCTAAATGAATGTAAATGAATTTAAAAGTGTTGAAAAATGAAATATTTAAGGCTCTTGGATTGAGAAAAAATGTGAAACAATGTCAAATTTAAATTTTAGAGGGTAAAAAGGGTTAGAGAGATCACATGCAGTCGAAAGGATGGGAGAATATCATCCCAAAGTGATGTTTAATGCTATGTCGCTCTAATGTATATATAGGAATATTTCATCATGATGTGTACCTTTAACCCCAATTAATTTAGTTGGATTTTGGGATCTCCAACGTGGTGCATGTATCTCTTGCATATTTATGAGGTTTGACTAGGTATATGTCATGTACCGGGTCTTCACGATGTACACCCTGCATCTATCTATCTTTTTGAAAGGATTCCTCCCATATTTCTTGCTATCTATTTTGACTGGAATAGCCTCATTTCTAGGGAAAACACGACATATAGAGGATTTTTTCATGTTGTTTATGTGTCTTGTTCATGACTTCACTTCATGATTTGGGACAGGATATAAACTGTATGTACCCGACATGTACTAACCAATCACGAAATATACTCAGCCATTATTGTGGTTTACCTTCCTATCTTCCATCGAATCTTGTGAAGATTTTATTCTTACGAAATTGGACCGATAGCACCTGAATTATCATGTAAATTAATGAGAACCTATATATAAATGACAGTAAAATGCATATACAAATTTGGATTATCAAATCATCCCACACACGAACAATTTATTATCCTCAGGAAATAACATAACAACAAGGGTTTCAATAAGGATAGTAAATTTTTAAAAACAATAAAAATTCCTTATGTCCATGTAATTAAAATTAGGTGTAAGCAAGAAATGATCAGCTTACAAAATTAACCCTGCATTGAAATTTAGTCTGGCATCATAATCCAACATTTCAAAACAAAATATATTCTTTTATTTATGACAGTTTAACTACTCCTTAAGTGTATAACCAATATTAATTTACCTAACCTTTTTTTCTATCATCAATTAGCGTAATATAAATTTAGAGTTATTTGCGTACCCCAAATACATGTTCCTAACCATAGACATTCACTAGTTCTATTATCTCCACTATGTAAATAAAATTATAAAATTTAATCTTGAGGGATTTAGAAATAGGGGTTTCGTGACCCTGAGGTTGTGGGTAGGTTGGTTAGATAGTGAAATTCAAGCATAAAATGGGGTACGATGTGAAGTTCAATGCATAAGTGTAATAACAAGTGTGATAAAGTTCCTCCTTCTGGATTTTCAAGACCAAACATCATCATCTCAAGTTTGATCAATATATGTATCAAGTACTTATATAAATATGATCCCATTTATTTTATTTTTTTTTTATTTTTTAGTTTTCTAAATTCATTCCTAAGATAGATCTCACATCTATCACCTAACCACATATAATCCTTTGAGGGATTCATCAGTCTGGAAAATGATGATTTTTGAACTTTTTAGTACACAATCCATGATATTTTTTCTTTCCTTTTGTATTTTTTAAATGAATATAATATAAATGAAATGCAACAATGCTAGATTTGGATCACAACTAAGTATTCTAGTAAGCACACCGTACATCTCGGAAATTGGAAACACCCCATGCTTCTGAATGCCTCCCCCACACTTCTTCGAAGGAATCCTTATAAATTATAAAAGGGGTAGGGTTGGAAGGATAATGGGCATATAATACATCCTAAAAGGTCATTCATGGATAATATGTGTTAAAAAAACGACAGATACAAGGTGGATCTAGGGAAAATGGATATCAAATAGTGCATCAATCATTTTAAATTTATACTGGTTCAGACATCACTTCGATAAGTTCTCGTTGAATGTTTTGGTAGGTTGACATGCTTTAGGTATCTCTCAAGAAATATGGTCATACAAGGATATGAATTTTAAGGGTTAGATTCCTCTCAGGTAGTGAGAATAAAATAAATTTGGCAATCAGAATGGGCATAGATCTTAAGTGATGGATAAATTAATCATAATTTGAAAGATTTCGAATTTGAATCAATTTTATAAACTCATAAATTATTATAAAAATTTATAAATAGGATTAAAACATGGTTCTTTGAAATTTTCCTCATATATTTTTCTTTAATTATAAGGGAATAATAATTTTTCAGTTTAAATCATGCCTATAATTTTGAAATTTGTCTCATAGAAAAGTGAAAAAAATTATGTGTATCATAGTTGAAATCATGAGAAACCCTCTACACTTTGAAATGGATAGTCTCCTCTCTGTCCGTGAATTTCATGTTGGAGTAGTGTAGCACAGAATTATTTTAATGAAATTGAAATGGAATATTTGAAATAATTAAAAAAGTTGGAATCAAGATCTCGCTGAACAAAGTTAAATGCCATTTGTTTTTTGAGCTATCGTAATGATAAGTTCTATCCACCGTAAAAATGGGTTATAGAAAAAAATACTACACTAGATAACATACCATTATCGATAGGTATAAAGAAAAATTTAGTATGGTAAAAAGGAAGGAACACAATGTAAGAAATAGAGAGAATCATTTTTATTTAATTAATGATGATTTTAAACTGCAGTCCCATGACAATCTCAAAATAAAAATGAAATTGACACAACAATGATGACTCAAACTAAAAACAAGATCAATTAAAGGTTCCTCCCGTAAAGTGCAAACTAGATGTCATCATCTAGATTGTTGTACAAAAATTTCTTCCAGTGGCATTATCAGCTCAGTTGTTCCTTCGTCGCTTATAGCAACAAGAGGTTTTATCTTCAAGTTCTCATTGTCACTTTGGAATGTTTATTACCTCTAGTACAACCACTAGAGTGTGAATGAAATTTGGAATGAATGGAATCATGGGTCGTGGCAGTTACTGAAATTGATGAGTTTCCAGTGCAATTCCATGAATTGTTTCCACAATATCAATAACCCGTTAGAGTACTCATTTTTCTAGCATATCTAATGGAAATGGGCCATCAAGAGTAGTGGATGATTCTGAGGAGCTTCACATTTCTCGGAATGAAAATAAAAGATACGACAATTAACACACAAAATATATGAATATCAAATACCATGTATATAGATATTAAATGTAAATAAAATGGTGGGAAAATAGAAATTACACAACTGAACAGCCAACCCTAGTGCATAAATGTCCCAAAAAGGACCCCAAAAAAGTTGATAGAATACAATTCAAGGATACGAGCCAAAACTATCCTCCAGCATCATCCTACTACCTGGGATTGAGATCAACTATCTTTCCGAATTCGCATCAGTAGAAGCATCAGTTGTGGATGGAGGGATGGCTGCTGTGGATGGGGGTAGTGAAGGTAGGTATATGGGATAAGGTGGGTGGTGTTGAGGTACTGATCTAGATAGAGGTTGTGTCTATGGAATTTTTATTGATATGTGGTGGATCAGGGGTGTGCTCAGTGGTGAGCCCCTTTCCCCTTGATTGCATCATAATTCACTACTTTATTTCACCCATACATCATTGTTTTAAATGTGTATTGTATTTAAAATGAATAATATTATCTCAAATTGCACATACCATTTGATTTAATTATTAAATTATTATCACTATTAAAAATGGAGAAATTATTCTTTTTTTGGTGATTTTTTTGAAGGAGGATGAGATTTGGAGGGTTGGAGATGATCCAGAAGGGAAATGGACTAAACTGTATGGAAGCCCAAGGACATATGTCCACTATATTGAACATTGATCAGGATCCTTGTCTCCAAATGGGATGTAGTTTTTTGGACCTCTCCAAAACATCATGGGATAATTCTCAAGAAACTGAATCCCAATTTTCCCATTATGGTGGCCATCAGAACAAATCTTTCCAGGGAACAGAATCTCCACGAAATCAAAACGTTGGTTCTATATTTCACCGACATCTGGCTCAGTAAACCTCCATTGGCCTCAAAAATTGACTTGGAGACAAGAAATATGGTGTCCTTTAACTTTTATCTTTTAACTAGTTGAGATAAGTCCATTTACACACCCAAAACTGATACACAAGTTGAATCTCGAAATTTGGGTGCCCAAAACCGCGTCCCACCTTGGCTATAAATGGACACCTTGGGACCCTAATTTAGAAGATTGACCAAGGAGTGATGTGATTCCATTTTAGAGTTCAATAGTATTACTCTCATCAATTTTTAGGTTTTGGAACTTCATATTCTCATAGGGGAAGCTCTTGAAGCATGGATCCTTTCATTGAAGCCTTCTTCTCTTTCTCAGGTTGTAATGTTTCTGTTTTGGTAATAAACTTATTTGTTCCTCTTTTATTTGTTCTCTTTTATTATGTTCTTTTAATTCATATTCTATTAATAATCCTCTTTGTTCTATAAATAAAATTTATAAAATGTATTGGGTTCTACCCTTTCTAAACCATTGTACATGCCAAACATTTCTATAATGACTACACCGCCCATAGAAGAGTGGTTATTTTTCATATTTTATCTAACTCGAACCTTATTCTTTAAGTTATTTTGAATCAAGGAGATAATTTAATTCACATAATATAATATATGAATTGAGTTTTTAATTTAATTGAAACTAATAATGTAATTTAATGAGTCAAGAAAAAACATGTGAGGTCGAGTAATGTGTAAATTTTGAGAATGTGCCCTTAACTAGTGAAACAAAAGAACACGGGATAAATTTGTAGAGTTAAAATATAATCACTAAACATAATTAATCCTCATTTTTCACAATGGATATGCTCTATAATTTACCACTGACCATAATCTGGACTTATAACATCAATCAAAGAAGGGTGCTACGATTTCATGTTCCCAAGCTAGCCTTGGGTTTAATTCTTTTCATCTTTGTAGTCTGGTAAATTGTCATAGGGTTCTGGGGTTAAAAAATTAGGGTATCATAATTTATTGGATAGTAATTTAATTTATAATGATTAATATGTTAATTAAGAGGTATAGTTAGATCTATTATTATTTTTAAAATATTTTCTGAACAAACATCTTCTAGTTGTGTCTTTTTGATCGAACAACATTTCAAAAAAAATAACCCAAAAAAATGAAAACTTATTCTTGTAAAATTATTCCAGTTTGATAAATGATAAACAACCCCACATCATTTAAATTAGTATTTTTGAGTTATTAAATATTATATTCAAAATAATTTCAATATGTTGTCTTAAATTACTTCCTCCTTTGGGAGACGAATTTGGTCAGGCACACTACTGCACCTAAATAACCCAAAACCGAACATCATTTGAGAGCACCCACAAAAGATCCATTAATATGGGCATAATTTCTGTGGATGAAGGAAATTTATTCAACCTATTAGAGGTATTTATTTTATTTTTTGTCTAATTATTTTATTCTCCTCTTTCTTTCATCTTTCTTCTTTCTCAAGTATTTTTTTTCTTACTCTCTTATTTTATTTTTATCAAACCAACTGAAACTTCTTTCACATTTATTATGTTACACATTTATTTATTTATTTTTCATATTTACTTTATTTATGACATGAACTAATCTTGGGGATATATTATATCTTGACCTTGATATTGAACGCTTCCTTAGGGGAGAATCAAACATTCTCAGTCTACAGGAAGTTTCAGCCATAAAAAAGATAGAGAATTTGTCCATTCTGGGAACACAAAAATGGGAAATGCTTTTGAATATAACATAAAATAAGAACCAATGGGTAAAAATAATAATAATTAACTCAATAAAACCACTCTATCATTGGTTTCACCTGTCATTAACTATCACCCAAATTGTGGTGCATACCCAAATCTAAAATCAGAGTTTGAACTAAAATCTGGGTAAATTCACCTTCTTCCCAAGATTCATGGATTATCTTGTGAGGATCCAAACAAACATTTGAAAGAATTTAAGGTGGTTTTCGTAACCCATATTCTAATTAATATATCTGAAGATCAAATAAAACTAATGGAATTTCCATTTAGATCAAATAAAACTAATGGAATTTCCATTTTCACTTGATGGAGCTGCAAAGGATTGAATGTATTATTTAGAAACAAAAGATATAACATGTTGGATCAATATGAATCTTCTTTTCAAGCATAGATTTTTTAAATCATCCAGGAACACCACTTTTCTAAAGGTGATCTTAGGGATCAAGCTAGCACAATGGGAGTCAATGTATGAGTTCTAGGAGCGATTCAAGAATTTGTGCACAAGATGTCTGCATCACCAAATCACTGAGAAACTCATCATCCAATACTTCTGTAAAGGACTCACACCTATGGATATAAGCATGGGGTATGTTTTAGATAGATGAGAATTTTTTTACAAAACACCATCAAATACACATGCATTGATTAACAATATGGCACAAAACTCTCAACATTTTGTCGATTGAGGTACCCCGTAACTTAAAAGAGTACATCCATTAAGTATATATTCTCTTGAAAGTCATTTTATTGATACCATATTGAATGAATTAACAACTATGGTGAGACAGATTTCCTTGACATAAAATACCTCCCAATACCCTCCTTCAAGGCCTTGGGGGAATTTTTATTGAGACAATCCACCAAACTAACTATTCCCCTCAACTACAAGAAATAGAAGATTGTGTATTATTATTTATTGGGGGACCATATCAGTAGAAAAAAAAACCATATCCCCAAAATAAACTTAATTCCATTGCACCAACATACTACCAAGTGTGAAAAGGATCAATCAAACATGAGGTATGGCTCTGGACAACAACAAAGGCCCCCTTTTCAACAAAATTTCATGTAGCCACTACCTTACCAACATGGTTTCTGAAAACCCCAAAGAAGATTTGAATATCAAGCATCAATAATCCAATAACCAATGAATCCCCTACACAAGGTAGATTAAAACACTGATGACCTTTTGAAACAAATTGTTCTTAATCAACATAATGAGATGAATATTCGAAGATCGGAGTTGATGGAGTTGATGACTCAAATGATCCATATTGACACTGCCCTCCATGAGATTGTATGTAAAAATTATGGAAATATACCTTCCCAACATACTCCAAATCCCAAGGTAAATGTCAGTTCCATATCATTGAGAAGTGGGAAGAAAAACACTGATACATCTACACCTATCATTCATCTAGGATTTACCTCAGCTCTGGGGAAGCCCCATTCTATACAACTCATGGATAAAGATAAAGGTTAGAAAAATATGAATGATGTTCCTCTATATCCCCTTCCATTTCACAATAGAGTTATCCAAACCAAGAAGATATATGAATAGGCAATACAAAAAAAAATGTTTTAGAAACATTCAAACATGTTGAGATCAACATCCCTCTACTTGAAGTAACAAAGAAAATCCCAAGGTATTCAAAACATTTCTGAGAACATTGTACCAATCAAAGAGGGATCAAGGGAAATGAGAGGATAAATCATTGAAGAAATGTCTTAGCACTCATTACACCAAGTCCAGAAACTCCAAAAAAGTTTCAAGGATTTGGGGACATTCACCATACCATGCACCATCGGGGAGTTACACTTTTCTGATGCTCTTTGTGATTTTGGAGCTTCAATAAATGTGATCCCTCACTCCGTATTCTTTTCTTTACAGGTTAGTGAGTTGAAGTTGACAAGTGTAGTGGTGTAGTTGGTGAAAAAAACTACAACATATCCAGTGAGATTCCTTGGGGATGTACTTGTCTGGGTAAGAGATAAGATCTTTCTAGAAGATTTATGCATTCTTAAAATAGAGTAAAATCATGTATGTTCACGATTTCACATTATCTTAGGTAGTCCCTTCCTCAACACTAAAAAACTATCCTAAATGTTCATGAGGGTACACATTCCATGGAGTGTAGATATGAAGTTGTAATTTTTAATGTTATGCACCCCATAAAGTACCCCTCAGAGGACCATTTTTTATTTGTTATCTCCCATTTTGAAACACCAAGTAAAACCCCAATGATTTATGATTGTCTTATTCTTAGAGATATAATGAGAATTGGTTCTAGATTGATTTCTAAGAGTACGTCCACAAATATTTCTAATTCACACGACTCTCTTAGAATTTATTTTGAAATGGATTCATATTCTGATTTTGATCATTTTAAATATGATTATGACTTGTTTATGGAATAATTTGATGGATTTGTTGAATTATTGTCTAATTTTGATTTTTGTTATTGTGATACTGATGTTATTTTTGTACATATTTCAGTTCAATCAATGTCTCCATCCATCCAACACCCAATATATTGGAGATCAAGCCATTTCCACCAAATCTTATGTACATATACATGTTATGTAGTGAGAGATTACCCATTATAATTGCAAATAATCATTCTTTTGAACAAGAATAAAAACATTCGAATCTTTTGAGGGAGAACATTAAAAAATTATGTTGGACAATGGAGGAGATATATAGTATTATCCCCTACATTTTCATTCATAGGATTCTATTGGAGGATGTGGATAAACCAGTTAGGAAGCTACAAAAGGAGACTAAATCCAACACTTCTAAGAAGATGTTAAAATGAGGTTGAAAATTTTCTCGATGTGGGAATAATTTATACCATTTCATATTCATGGTGGGTGAGTCGCGTTTAGGTTATGCCTAAGAAAAGTGGTGTTGTTGTTGTTAAAAATGATAATGTGGAGTTAGTTCCAAGGAGGGTGCAAAATAGTTTGCATGTGTGTACTGATTATAGGAAACTAAATTAATCCTCGTGGAAGGACCATTTCCACCTCCCATTTATTCATCAAATGCTTGAGAGAATAGCAGGGAAAACACACTATAGTTTCTTGGATGGATTTTCTGGATATTTTCTGGTTCCTATTTCTCTGGAATATCAAGAGAAGACAACATTCACTTATCCATTATGTATGTTTTCCTACTGAATGATGCCTTTTTTACTTTACAATGCCCTAGGTACCTTCTAAAGATGCATAGTGAGTATTTTTTATGAATTTCTTGAGAACTAGATGAAGGTATTTATTGATTATTTTACAGTGTATGGGTCTTCATTTGATGATTTTATCTGTAGTTTGGGAAAGGTTTTGAATCATTGTATTGGGAAGAATATGTTCTTGAACTTTGAAAAGTGACATTTTCTGGTAGATCATGGCATTGTCTTATGGAATTTAGTTTCAAAACATGGGATAGAGGTTGATAGATCTAAGGTATATATTATTTCATCTATACCCAATCCATCATGTGTGAATAATGTTAGATCTTACCTAGGAAATGTGTGATTTTATCAGTGCATCATAAAATAGTGTAGTAATATTGCTCTTCCTATGTAACGATTAATTTAAAAGGATTCCAATTTTCTGTTTGATGATTCTTGCAGAAATTACATTGATGAGATAAAACATTATCTTAGAAATCCACCTATCATACAACATCCATGGTGGGAGATTCATTTTGATCTTATGTATGACGCCTCCAACATCACGGTTGGATTTGTATAATCTTAGAGGGTGGAGGGACCTTCATATGTGATTTCATATGCATCAAGGACACTGGATTGAGCCCAATAAAACTAAAAAACCATGGAAAAGGAGTTTCATTCTATCATATTTAATTTATATAAATTTCATTAATAATTATTTGTCTCTAAAGTAGTTTTTTTTTCTTACCAAAAATCTCTAAGGTACGTCTTGAATAAGCCTGATAAAAAGCCAAGGGTAATCCGATAGTTTCTCCTTCTTCAATATATTTTTATTGAGATAAAGGACAAGAAGGGTTCAAAAAACCTATTGGCGGACCACATGAGTAGGATAAATCACACACTAGTGGACAAAACCTTTGACTAAATACCACTTCAGGAAAATTTTCCCAATGAGAATATCTACTCCATCTCAAGTATGCATCCTTGGTATGTTGGTTTAGTGAACTACCTTGTTGCTTTTGAAATCCCTCAAAATTTTAAGAAACATCAATTCAAAAATTTAAAGATTGAGTCAAGATTTTATTTTTGGGATGATCCTTACATCTGGTTCATGTGTAGTGATCATGTTATTAGGAGGTGTGTTCTTGACCATGGGTTTATGTCCCTTCTGCATTTCATCCATACACTCTCATGTGGAGGAAGCTTTGGACCCAAACGAATATATAAGAAAGTCTTATACTTTTGATTATATTAGCCTAGAATATTCTATGATTCCCATGTGTTTTTAAGTCATGCTCCAATTGCCAACACAAAGGTAATATTTCTAGGTGATTCGAGTTTCCCCAATAACCGATATTATTTTGTGAGATTTTTAATGTATGGGTAATCAATTTTATGGGTCATTTTCCTAGTTAATTTTGGTTGTTTATATTTTTGTTGTTGTTGATTATGTGTGAAAATGGGTGGAGTATAAGGCCAACAGTACTGATTATTCTCATGTTGTTGTGAACTTTGATAGTACTCAAATTTTCTGCAGGTTTGAAGTTCTAGAGGCTATCATCAATGATCAGGGGACAAACTTATGCAATCGGGAATTTGTATTCTGTCCTTCAAAAGTATGGGGTGACACACAAAACATCATCACTATACCTCCCCCAAACCAATGGTCTGGTTGAGGTTTCAAATTGGGAGTCAAAATTTTTTTTTGGAGAAAATCGTGTATCCAAATATGAAAGATTGGATCAAGCGATTAGATGATGTGGTATGGACTTATATGACATCATAAAAGAAAACCATTAGTATGTTCCCATTTATTATTGTTTTGGGAAAGAATTTCATCTCCCTTTGGATGTTGAGCATCAGGCTTGTTGAACTTTAAAGAAACGAGACATGGATTTGGCCAAAGCTGGAATCCAAATGAAGCTACAAATTCAAGAGATTGAGAATATTCTATTTTCATCATATGTGAAATCAAGGATCTACAAGGAAAGATCAAAAATAGATCATGACAGATTGATCCATAAAAGGTAGTTTCATGTTAGAGGGAAACTTCTACTCTCTAGTTCATTATTGAAGAAGAAGCATGGTAAGTTGCATTCTATATGGTTCGGTCCTTATATTGTTTATAATGTTCTTCCTTGTGGTGTAGCGGAGATCACACAAGAGGACACTAGAATAAGCTTTACATTCAATGGGAAACATTTTAAGAAATACATTAATTCAATTTCTAATGATGTAGTGGATTTCATCACAATGTAAGAGCCCATCATTACTTGAGAATATCAAGCATTCCTAACCCTTTTACTTTAATATTATTCTTTATATTTAAATTTATTCATTTCATGTTAACATATCATCTCAAGGGATCACACTGAGAAAAATGAAATATTTTAACTGTGGGGGAGGGAACCTTTTAGTTTAGTTGTTTCAAATGTTTTTATTTTTTTTAATGTATTTAAAAAATGTGTGTTTTTATTAATTTTTTGGGTTTCTTAATCTTTTGAGATGAAATGATTCTAATCACCATTTTTAAATCCATATCAAAAAGTGAAACAATTTATCCCATGAAACTGAGCATAAATGAATGATAAATATGTGTTTGTTTCAAGATAAAATCTTTAATAATTTCATGAAAATTACTATGAGTTTTGAATCCCATGCCACATGTCACTGTCTTTATATTTGAAATCACCTTCCTGTGAAGATTCTGAACCATTATGTTCATATTCATTACATTTAAATCACTTCTTGAGAGATCCAAACCATACTTGATTTAACAAAAATTTGATTTATTCTTGTCAAAACATGAGGGTTTGAGGTACTTGTGTTTTTAATGATTGGGGCATTTTTTTGGTATTAAATCCCATATTTCATAATAATTCTTTTTATAATGGCCTACCTTGAACATTTAATCCATGTAGCCCATAGAACCCCTGAATATCCTATTAGGGTAGCCACATTACAAGTCAATTTTCTCTATCCAACCAACTCTTGACATGAATTACATAATCTAGTTGAAAATAAGTGTAGAAGAAGCTATCTTGTGGTGTGCTACCACATTTTTTGATACTTTTGGTTCAAAATTAAATTTTGATGAGATGTTTTTGCTGTTGAAGAAAATCATTATGTTGAAATCTGTTTCATTCTGGAGCTTTCATGATAATATAATTTTTTCCTTTATGGATCTTCCAATGAAGAAGGAAATTTGTCCCATCTAGAGGTTTCATGAAAAAACTATGCTTGAGAATATTCACATTTTTTTTCTGAAATGATGAATGGTATAAACTTTCCTGGAATTTTCATGATGATAGATCTGAAATAATACTAAGGGGAGTGAGGGGGAGACCATAGTTGAGTGAAAATTAGAATAATGCAATTTTTTTCAAAAAGAGTGAATCCCTCCTTGTTCAACCTCATATTTTTTCACATCTAAATCCAATCAACCAAAATCCATAGAACAACCATGAAAATTTCTAATGATAAAAATTTTTCCTTGACTCACATCAGGTAGAGATGTAGGAATTTATCAATCCTTTGGTCCCCCTTGTATTAGTTTGAATGAGAAATACAATGCTAAAAAAATGTCATTTGTGTGATTAGGTAAAATAAAACTCAGGTAAGTGTTTTGTGTGAATGGGAGGACAAATGAAGTAGAAATATATTGAATGATATTAATGGAGAATATGACATTATGGTTTTTTTATCATGAGTGATATATTTTTTTTCTTGGTGTGGAATTGTTGGATCTCAAGGATATGTGTTTCGAAATATGTTTTTATTTTATATTGATGATTAATTTTCACAATTTTTTGGAATTCACGATATGTTTTTTAACATGGAATGAAAACAGGTAAGTGTGGGGGTGTGATTACATCACAATTCAATACTTTATTTCAACCTTACATTATTTTTTTAAACTAGTTTCGTATTTAAAATTACAAATATTATCTCAAATATTTCATCCCATTTTATTCAATTATAAAATTTTAATCACTATTAAAAAAGTGAAATTATTCTTGTTTTGGTGATTTTTTTTTGTAGGAGGATGTGATTTGGAGGGTCGGAGATGATCCAGAATGGAAATGGGCCAAACTACATAGAATCCCAAGGACATTTGTCCATTATTTTGTACATTTCTCAAAATACATCCTCCAAATGAGATAAAATTGTGTGGTCCACTAAAAAATTCATGGGATATAAATTATATCATGAAACCGAAGCCGAATTCTCCTATTAATGGTCCATTGTAACCAATATGTCCATGGAATAGAATCAGCACAAAGAGAAAATGTATGTTCTGTGTTTCACTCACATATCATGCTGCAAACCTTAATTGGAAACAAAATTTGAAATGGTGACAATCAAGATACAAACATACAACTTTTTACTTTTGTTAAAGTCGAGATAAGGTCATTTACTAACCCAAAATCGATACACAATTGGTATCTTGAAATCTAGGTTCCCAAAACCACTTCCCACTTGGGAAATATATTGACCCCTTGTGCAACACATTTGTATGTTTGTCCAAGGAGGGAATTTTTTCCATTTTTGAGTTCCAAAGGAGTCCTCTCATCACCTTGTAGGTTATGAAGCTTCCTATATTCATTGGGGGAGCTCTTGAAGCAAGGATCCATTCATTGAATCCTTCCTCTGTTTCTCATGTTGCAATGTTTGTGTTTTCCTAATAAACTTATTTGTTCATCTTTTATTACTTCCATTTTTGTCTGTTTTGTTCAATTTTTTTCTTCTCTTAATATTACAATTTGTTCTGGAAGTCAAGAGTACAAACGAGACAAGATTCTACCCTTTCTAAACCTTTTCGCATGCAGAACATTTCTAAAATGACTACACCGACCATAGAATAGTATTTATTTTTAGTAATTGATCGACCTAGAACCATCATCATTAATTTATTTTGACTCAATGAAATATTGTAACTCACTTAATATTATCTATGAATTTATATTTCAATTTAATTTAATCTAAGAACGAAATTTAATTATTCGTGAAAAAACACACGAGGAAGAGTAATGTGTGAATTTTTAGAGTGCGACCTTAACCGGTGAAACAAAAGCACACCGGATAAAAATGTAGAGTTCAAATATAATCCCTAAACACAATAGATACTAATTTTTGATAATTGATATGTTCACTAATTTACCACTAACAAGAATCTAGACTTATAACATCAATCAAAGTATGGTGATATGATTTCATGTTTCGAAGCTAGCATTAGCTTTAATTCATTTCATCTTTGTGGTTTAGTTAATTCGCATAGGGTTAAGGGGTTAATAATTTAGGGGATTATAATTAATAGGATGTTAATTTAACTTAAAATGATTAATTTTTAAATGAATTGTGGTGTTAGATTGATTATTTTTTCTAAAATATTTTCTAAAAAACATTTTCTTACTGTGACTTTTTAATCGAAATTCATTTCAAAAAAATAAAAACAAAAAAATGAAATCTTATTCCAGAAATATTATTCTCGTTTTATTAATGATAAAGATCCCCATCAATTAATGTCGTGTGTTTTAGTTATTTAACTTTTTAAAAACAATACCTTCAATATGTTGTCTTAAATTACTTCCTCCTTTGAGATAAGACTTTGGTTAGCCACTCCGTTGCACCTGAATAACACAAAATAGAACATCATTTGAGAGAACCCACAACATTTCCTTTAAAATTGGAATTGTTTCTAGGGAGTAATGTAATTTATTCAACAAATTATTGGTATTTATTTTAATTTTTTTTTAATACTTTACTTCACCTCTTTCTTTCATCTTTCCCCTTTCTCAAGTTCTTCTTCTCTTACTCACTTCTTTTATTTTTTTCCAGACCAACTCAAACTTCATTTCTTTTATTATGGTCCACTTTTATTCATTTTATATCATTCATTGACTTATGACACAAACTAATCCCAAGGATCTCAAATATCATTACTGTAAGATTGAACGTAGCCTTAGAGAGCAAATAATACCTTCTTGGTCTATGGGTAGTTTCAACATTCAACATGTTAGAGTATTTCTCCATTCCGGGAATACAGATATTAGAAACACTTCTGAAAATAACATAAACGAAGAACCAATGAATAAAAATGATAATTATGAACTCAATATAACCATTTAAGAGTTGGTTTCACCTGACAATAACTATCAACCAAATTTCATTACATACCCAAATCTTGAATCAGACTTGCAACTAAAATCAGGATTAATTCACCTTCTCCCAAAGATTTTTGGATTATCTGGTGAGGATCCATAATAAAATTGTTAATAATTTAATGTGGTTTTTTCAATCATTAAACTAAGAAATATCTTTGAAGGTCAAATAAAACTAAGGGGATTCCCATTTTCACTTAATGGAGTTGTAAAATATTTGATTTATTATTTAAAACTTGAAGATATAACATGTTGGAATGATTTTAAATGAACTTTCTTTTAGATATTTCTTCCAGCATCAAGGGCCACTTCCATTTATATGTAGATCTTTGGGATCAAGAAATCATAAGTGGAGTTAATGTATGAGTACTGGTGGTGATTAAAGATATTCTGAGAAAGATGATTGCTTCACCAAATTAGTGAGAAAATTATAATCCAATAATTCTATGAAGGACTCACACCTATGGATAGAATCAGGGTGGATTTCGAAGCTATAAGGGAATTGGATGAAAAAACACCTACAGCCTCACTTGCATTGATAGACATGATGGCACAAAACTATCAACAATTTGGCAATAGAGGTATCCCACGTGTTAGAGGAGTACTTAATGTAAGTGTATATTCAATTGAAATTCATTTGATTGATACCATGTTGGAAGAATTTAAAACTATGGTGAGATAGATTGCTTTGGAACAAAATAAATCCCAACCTTCTATTTCATGGCCCTATGGAATTTTCACTGGAAGAAACCAGCCAACGGCCTGTTGCCCCCAACTATAACAAACAGAAGATATTACAGTATTGTTTCCTCAGAGGCCATATCATCAAAAATAATAACCATACCCCCAAAAGAATCATGATCCCATTAAACCAACATACAACCAAGGTTGGAAGGATTAATCGAACATGAGGTATGGATCTGGACAACAACAAAGTCCCCCTTTTCAAAAACATTTATAGTAACCTATACCTTACCAACAAGGTTTCCAAAAACCCCAAGGAAGATTTGAAGCTCAAGAATACACAAGCCAACATTAAGTAAATCCTCTACCCAAGGAATATTCTAACACTAATGACCTTTTTAAAACAAATTATTCATCAACAATATTAGCTGAAGAGCCAAGGTTCGGAGCTGAGAGAGTTGAAGACTCAAATGAGCTAGATTCCCACTGCCCTCCATGAACTGGTAGGTAATAATTATGGAAATCTACCTTCCCAACCTCCTCCAAATATCATGGGCAATGTCATTTCCATCACATTGAGATTTCAGATGAAAACAACTAATACATTTTCAGTTGTTGTTCCACCGGGATTCACATCACCTCCAAAGAATCCCCACTCCATACCAACTAATGATCAACCCAAGGATAAAGACGAAGGAAATAAAAATATTTTTGATGTTACTCCTAAACCCCTTCCATTTCCAAATAGAGTTCTTCAAATCAAGTAGATGGCCAATGAGGCAATGCACAAAAAGTATGTTTTGGAAACATTCAAATGTGTTGAGATTGACATCCCTCTACATGGATCAATAAAGAAAATCACAAGGTATGCCCATTTTTTAAAATCACATTGTACCAATCAAAGAGGGATCAAGGGAAATGAGATGATCAATCTTGGAAGGAATGTTTTAGCACTCATTACACCAACTCTAGCAATGCCAAAAAAGTGAAAGGATCTGAGAACATTCATCATCCCATGAACCATGGGGTAGTTACACTTTTTGGATCCTCTTTGTGATTTGGGAGCTTTTATAAATGTGATTCCTAAATCATTATTATCCTTTTTATAGGTTGGCAAGTTGAATATGACAATAGTAGAGGTGTGGTTGGTGAATATAACTACAACATATCCAGCATGTGTCCTTGATGAAGTACTTTTCCATGTAATAGACATGATTGTTCTAGCATATTTTCATATGCTTAAAATGGAGGAGGATCAGTTAAGTTCATGTGATCTGATTATATTAATAATTACCTTCATCAAAACCTCAAAAACTATCATAATTTTTCATGAGGGTACACTTTCCATGGATTTTGGAGATGAATTTGTTATATTTATTGTTATGGAATCCATGAAGTACCCCTAATAAGACCATTCTACTTCTCTTATCTCCCATTTTGAACCTCCATATAAAAACCCCAAGGATTTTTATTTTCCGATGATTAGGGAGATTATGATCATTGGTTCTAGATTCATGTCAAAGAGTATATATATGCCTATTTATAATGCACAATACTCTCTAATATTTGATTTTGAAATGGATTCACATTCCGATTTTGATCATTTTCGATCTGATTATGACTTGGCTATTGAATTTGATGATGGATTTAATGAATTAATATCTAATATTGATAATGTTTATTCTGATACTGATGTTAATTAAGCACATATTTTGGTTCATTCAATGTCTCCATCCATATATCACCCCCCCCCCCCGAGTTGGAGGTCAAGCCATTTACACCAAATCTCAAATACCCATTCTTGTAAAATGGTGAGAGATTACATGTTATTAACTCAAATAATATTCCTTTTGAATAATAAGAAAAACATAATAATCTATTAAGGGAAAAACGTAAGGCAATTGGGTGGACCTTAGATGAAATATCAGGTATTATCACCTCCATTTTCATGCATAGAATTATTTTGGAGGATGGGGATGAAATAGTTAGGTAGCCACAAAGGATACTGAATCCAACACCTCTGTAAGTTTCTGAAAAAGAGGTTGAAAATTTTCTCGAGGCCGGTATAATTTATCCCATTTTAGATTCTTGTTGTGTGGGTCATATTTAGGTTGTCACTAAGAAAAGTGGTGTAACTATTGTTAGAAATGATATAGATGAGTTAGTTATAATGAGGGTGCAAAATTGTTGGTGTGTGTGTGTATTGATTATAGGAAACTAAATCAGTCCACATGCAAGGACCATTTTATCTGTTCCATTTATTGATCAAATGTTTGAGAGATTAGTTGGGAAAACACACTATTGTTTCTTGGATGGATTTTTTAGATATTTTCAGGTTCCTATTGCTCTATAGGATTAGGATAAGACAACATTCACTTGTCCATTAGGTACGTTTTCCTACCAAATGATGTCATTTGGACTTTGGAATGCCCCAAGTACCTTCTAGATATGCATGGTGAGTTTTTTTCTGATTTTCTTGAGACCAGAATAGAGGTATTTATGAATGATTTTACAGTGTATGGGTCTTTATTTAATGATTTTATCTTGATTCAAGGAAAGGTTTTGAATCATTGTGTTGAAAAGAATCTGGTATTGAACATTGAAAACTGTAATTTCATGGAAGAGAACGACATTGTCTTAGGGGAAGTAATGTCAAAATAGAGGATAGTGGTCGATTTATCTAATTCAAATATTATCTCATCTATACCATATCCTTCATGGGTGTGTGATGCTAGATCATTCCAAGGGAATGAAAGATTTTATCAGTGCTTCATCAAAGATTTTAGTAATATTTCTGTCACGACCCGTCCTCGGGACCCGTGTTGTGACTACCCTAAGCCCGCCTTCCATAGGCCAGGGGTTGCCGACAAGCACCAAGGGGTAACTCCCAATAAAAGTGAAGGAATTGCATTTGTAAAGTGAACAAACACACAGAGTAAGCAAGAAGAAGTAAACACTATGTAAAAACTGGGTACAGAAGTAAGTGCGGAAAAGTAAGTGGACCAGTATACAAACCCAAACTGAAAGTAAAGTACAACAAAAAGGGAAAACAGAAACTGAACGTAAAGCCGCAGCGTCGAGCCATCCACTAGAAGTCCCACATGAAGGGTGGGTACATATATCCTCCACAGCTCCTCGGGTCCAGCCTTCCGCTCCGAGTAAGTCCCGCCCAGTGGTCCACCTCCAGGTACCGACCTGCTCCTCGTGCCTCAACCACGATCATTGTTGTCCGTCATCTGCAACCAACACAACGTAGTGCAGGCATAGCCCATACAGGGGTGAGTATAAGCTACTCAGTAGAGACCCCGAGAATCCCGAAGGTCTCACAGAATCCACCAAGGATAATCCAAAAAGGAAAGATATAATCACGAAGTAACATCCAACATTACTTGGGTATATGCCCATACATATACCTAAGTCATCAATTCAAGTTCAGCTCCAACATCCGAGCCCAAGTACAACCGAGTCCACACAAGAAAACGTAACCCGATCCACATAGGAAAACACAACCCAATCCACACAGGAAAGCAAAACTTAATCCACACAGGATATCAAGTCAATCTTATTGAAGATAAAGATTGAAAATCAAGACTCAGCTCACACAGGTATACTTCTTCGTAAGTCGATAGAGATGATCAGATATAGCCACTGATTCATCTAAGCCATCGGACCCACACATGATCGATAAGTACTAACCCCCGCAATGACCCACAAAGGATCAATAGGTAACTAACCCCCACAATGACCCACAAAGGACCGATAGGTAACTAAGCCCCGCAATGACCCACACAGGATCGAACCCACACAGGATCTGTAGGCACTGGACCACACAGGACCGCTGAGTGCTGACCCACATGGTATCTGACCCACAGAGTATCGGTAGCACTGATCCACGTAGGATCGCTGAGTGCTGTAGTCGTCGCCGTCGAATCCATGGAGGATTTCTGTACAGTCGTCATCGTCGTCACAGTCGCTGCCAGCTCTAGGGTTCCCGCACACAGCAAGCTCGTTCGGGAGGGTCCGCTCCAAGAGCTGAAGGGCTGATACATCAACTGACACATATTCTGAAGTTGATGTATCGAAAAGTTCCATATCGTCAACAGGAACTCAACGTCACAGACGGCGCGTCAATCGGACGCCCGGTCTGAGAGTTATTGGCTTTTTCAACATAGGGGCCTGGTTGGTTATTAAGACAAAACCAACCCGACCATACTCCAACTGCGTCCAAACCTTTAACGTAGTATTCCAAAAGGTTCGTCTCACTAAGAGGAATCCAACAAAGTTGACGGCACATCAATCAGACGTCCGAAACTCAAGATATGAGCATTTCCGCTCCGAGGGCCCGGTTGGTTCCGTGTACGAACCAACCCGTCCGAACCCAAAGTACTACTAAACCTTGAGTGTAATATATTGAAATGACCATCTCGTTCCAAGGATCGCATCGCCACTGACGGTGCATCGATTGGAGGTCCGCAGCCAAAGATATGGGAAAAAGATCGTGAGAGGTCCGGAAGTGAGGGTTTCGGGCCCGGACAGACACGGCCCGAGACCCCCCTGGGTCGGCCCGAACTGGGTCGACCCGACCCGGATCCGGGTCCGGCCCGCTCAGGCGCGGCCTAGCCCGGCTGGCGCGGCCCGGGCTGGCGGTCCGGCCTCGGCAGTCGGCCCGACGCGCTGGCGCCAGCCAGGTGGCTCGACCGTTTCGGCCGAGCGGATAGGGGTGGGGGGGGGGGCGTTTCCCCCCGCTCGTTTGTAACCACGGCCCCATGTGGGGGCTTCTCATGCTGGCCAGCCGGGGGTCGTAACCCTCGGCTCTTTCCCTGATCGGCCTTCCCGCTCCGGCCGGCCGGCTATTGCCGCCATGTGACCAGCACGCCCGGTCCCCCTGTTCCGACGCCGGTGGCCCGGAACCAGCCGCCGGTCCTTGCTCCACCGCGACCTCAGCTGTAGCCTGATCCATCCGGCACGGCACAACGGTGCCGCTCCCCTCCGCCGCGGCCCCGCTCCAGCCGCATTTTCTTCTAGGTTCCATTGAGGTTCTTTGGCGCGGCGCGACGACGCCGCGGATTAGTTTGTTTCCAAAGGCGTAACGCGATGTCACCACGCTCCTCTGCCCTTCCTTTAACATTTCCCGCACTGTGCTTAGGCACCGTGCCACCTTACATGAGCCGCAAAATAAATCAACCAACAAGGGGAAAGAGGGTCGGCCTTGTTTGTGCGGTCCGACCTCTTCCCGTTATTGCGATAACAGGCGGTTCAAAATGGAAGGAAGAAAGCGAAGAAAGTAATCACAAACTAACAAATAAAAATAAACCCCTAACTCGTCAAATTCGATGAGTGAGGGTTCGTCGCGGAAATAACCATTGCAGAAGAAGACTTCGCGGAAGGAGAGAGTCACATCACGGAGAAATTATTTGTCGGTGTCACATCGTCGATCTCTGAGGATCTTGCGTTCTTATCGACCTTCGTCATAGGTCGGCGTTCTTCGCGTTCTTCGTCAAAGAAGAAGAAGATATTCAAGCTCCTTAGCTTTTCTCCCAAAACCTCTCAAAGCAACAACTTCCAACCTAAATAAAATAAGTACCTCACTTATTTTATTAACATAACTTAAGTATTTCAAATTCAAAGGTTGAATTAATCCACTCAATTAATTAACTCAACTTGACTTTTTTAAAAGAGGGTTATGGAAGGTTAGGGAAGATGAAGGGGTGGGGTTCGTGTGGGACCCACCACTCTCATAACCTCCCATGGGAAGTTGGGTGGTTACCCCAACTTCCACTAAATGGTTAAACCACTTAAAAAGAAATAAAAATTGTAACTCAATTTTTATTTTAACTTCCACAAATTTTTAACAACTCTTCCCTTGAAAACGCAACTCCGGAAAAGATGTTCCTAAGAAAATATCGGTGCTGCAAATCTATCGGTGCCCTCAGAATTTGATTCTGAGCACCGGAACAAATGTTAGAAAAACCTGATCATTCGTTCACTGAACATACCCGAGCTAAACTTTGGACAGAAATTCTTGGGCACACCGGGCCTCGGAATAATGTGCCGTCAGAAACCACGTTCTTGTAAAATCCCAAATAAAATTAAGAAAAAAAATTCCCATGAATTTTACGGGTCTTTACATTACTCCCACCACAGGGCTTTACGTCCTCGTAAAGATACATCAAAAACTAGGGGAACAAATGTGGGTATTGTTCACTCATCTGAGCCTCCCGCTCCCAAGTGCTCTCCTAGAGGTTCCCGTGCTGCCATCTAATGCACACTAGAGGAATCGATCGTTCGCGTAGGACCCGCTCTTGTCGATCCTTGATCTCCACTGGGACTTTCGCAAAAGTCACCCCATCATCAATGTCCAGCTCCTCATGGTCAATGATATGTATCGGGTCGTGCACGTATCTCCTCATCTGAGATACGTGGAAGACGTCGTGCACTCGGTGCAACTGAGGTGGTAGAGCCAGGCGATAAGCCACCTCGCCAATCCTGCTGAGGACCTAAAATGGTCTGATGAAGCGAATAGATAACTTACCGCATCAGCCAAATCTCCGTAAACCACGTCGAGGTGAGACCCGTAAGAAGACGTGGTCCCCATCCTTGAACTCTAGTGGCCTCCGCCTCCTTTCAGCATAAGACTTCTGCTGGCTCTGAGATGTCCTCATCTGCTCCTGGATGACCTGGACCTTCTCTGTCATGGCCTGGACCATCTCTGGTCCCACAAGTGTTGACTCCCAAGGGTCTGTCCAGCACAAAGGTGATCTGCAAGGTCGGTCGTACAACGCCTCATATGGTTTCATCCCGATGGTGGAGTGGTAGATTTTGTTGTATGCGAACTCCACCAAGGGTAGGTGGTCCTCCCAGCTGTGACCAAAGTCGAGGAAACATGTGCGGAGCATGTCCTCGAGAGTCTGAATGGTCCTCTCCGTCTGACAATCCATCTGAGGGTGAAAGGCGGTTCTCAGATGTAGCTGCGTCCCGAACGCCTCCTACAACCCCTTCCAAAGCCGAGAAGTAAATCGAGCATATCGGTCAGAGATGATAGATGATGGCACACCATGAAGCCATAAAATCTCCTGAACGTAGAGTCATCCCAATCTCTCCACTGTGCCCTACTCTCTGATGGGTAAGGAGTGAGCCGACTTGTTGAGCCGGTCAACAATCACCCAAATGGAGTCGTGACCTCTGGAAGTGTGTGGAAGTCCCGTCACGAAGTCCATAGATATGCCATCCAACTTCCACTCCGGGACCTCCAAGGGATATATCAATCCTGGTAGTACCAGGTGCTCTTCCTCCACCTTCTAGTAGGTGAGCCATCGAGAAATGAACTCTGCCACAAGAATATACTTAAAAGCGCTCTCCCATCATATAGTGTCACCACATCTTCAGATCGAATACCACTACTGCTAACTCCAGGTCATGGGTAGCATAGTTATGCTCATGCTTCCTCAACTGACGTGATCCATAGGCGATAATGGCATGCTCCTGCATCATGACACATCCAAGTCTGGTCCCTGATGCATCACAGTAAACTACGTACCCTACTCCCTCCTCTGGTAGCCTCAAGAAAGGTGCACTGGTCAAACTCTATCTTAGCTCCTGGAAGCTCTGCTTACATCTATCTGACCACACGAAGGGTTTCCCCTTCCTCCTTAATGTTCTGCAAAGCTGCAAAGATTTCTCCTTTGTCGAAAAGGGAAATCTGGTCTCATCCCCTGGATGAACCACGTTCCTTTCCTAATATAGTCAGTCCCATCATGATTAGTTAATTCATTCCATGGATGACGTCGTAAGGCCTCGACGCTGCCACCAAGAGATCCGACCATTACTCTCACCTCCAAGGGTTGAGTCACACTGTCGGCATCAGTGTGTGGTCACTGGGTCTCTTCCAGTAAGAATCTCATAAGTGAGGGTCAATTCAACAGTTTTTAACCAGTATCTCTTAGTATTAACATACAAAAGACAAGAAAGCAAATGTCACCAATGAAAGTGTCCTTTATTACTTCAACTCAAAGTACAAGGACACAAGGCAACACAAACAAAGAAGCAAGAGGTATTATGGTCAAGGTCCTCTATGCCTGGAGCTAGTCCTGCACTTCTCCACCCACTTCTGAAGCTCCATGATCGTAAGCTTTAGCTGCCTGAAGCTGTGCTCTCCCCTGTGGTCAGGGTGGACCTCCTGGTGGTGGTGGTGGTGGCAGAGCCTCGAAACGTCGCCCACCACCTGCCGCTCGACCAGCTCCTCGACCTCATCCGCCTGCTCCATGCGGACCGCCACGGTCGAACCTATGCCTCTTCCTGGGTGGTTCTTCAACCGTCTGATGCTCTTATGCACAGAGGGTGGGGAAGTCATGAGCCATGTGGCCCTACCCGCCGCAATCGTAGCATTGTCTGCCTCTTGAAAGATTGGCTCCACGATGTGTGCCCCGCAACACTAAGCTAGTGTCCTGAGGTCGTCTTCCTGAGGGTCTGGTTTTCCTGGACCCATGATTCATCTGTCGAGTGCCAGCTGCAGAAGACTCTGCTACGTACCGCCCTGCGGTAGGTCTCGCTGCTGGTGTAGACTCATCAAGAAAGCTCTTGATCATAAGGGCTCGCTCCAGTACCCCTGCTTGTGTCGGAATGCTGAGGGAGATCAGTGATTCCCTGATCTCATGCCTCAATCCCTGCTCGAAGGTCCGGGCCCGGAAGAATGGGTCTCGTACCATGTATGTCATATAGCGCGAGAGATCTGTAAATCTCGCCGAGTACTGGGAGACCTTCAAGCTGCACTGCCACAGCTGTAGAAGCTCCTAGATGCGCACCACACATATGGTGGCTAGGAAGAACTCTGAGCAGAAGAGGCTCTCAGTGTCCGTCCAGAAGAGATATGCCTCTTCGTGCACCTGGAGCATCAATCTCCACCATCTTCCTACTACCGTGTGCAGGAGGCTCGCTGTGAGGATCACCATGAGGTCTGTTGGTGTCCTCACTAACCTGAAATCCCGTACAACTGCCTCCAGCCAATACTTGGCTGCCTGAGGGTCCGTCTCCCAATAGAACCTGGGCGGTTGCTGACGCTGAAACTCGTGTAACGCACTAAGTCGACATGCATCGTCAGCGGCTGGGGTTGGTAGCATCGGTGGCTCGGCGGGTAGTGGTTGCGCTGGTGCCTCTACTGTCAAAGGGCCATGTACTGAGGCCTCGCCGCTCGGTGGGTTGTCGTCACGTACAAAACTTGGAACCCTAGATGGTTTTCGTCGTGGGTCTATCCTGAAGAGTCAGGTGCACCACGGTCAGATAGTATACCTAGTGAGCTGACACAAAGTAATCAAAAAGAAAACCTGAAACACACATGCAATCAATGTTTTTGTGTATTAAGTCGGAAATCAGAAGTCACGGTCCTGGTGTACGGATACGTCGGCCGCCGCACCAACACTGGAATCACTGGACTGATAACCACACTCAATACTCTTAACATTATTGCTTCACATAGAAAAAGATCAGAGCCCTGAGTTCTGCGGTAGAACCGAACTCCTCTGATACCAATTTGTCATGACCCATCCTCGGGACCCGTGTCGTGACTACCCCAAGCCCGCCATCCATAGGCCAGGGTCTGGTGACTAGCACCAAGGTGTAATTCTGAATAAAAGTGAAGGCATTACCTTTGTAAAGCGAACAAACACACAGAGTAAGCAAACAGAAGTAAACACTAAGTAAAAACTGGGTACAGAAGTAAGTGCGGAAAAGTGAGTGGGCCAGTATTCAAACCCAAACTGAAAGTAACGTACAACAAAAAGGGAAAACAGCAACTGAAAGTAAAGTCGCAGTGTCGATCCATCCACTGGAAGTCCCACCTGAAGGGTGGGTACAGATAGCCTCCACAGCTCCTCGGGTCCAGCCGTCCGCTCCGAGTACATCCCGTCCAGTGGTCCACCTCTATGTACCGACCTGCTCCTCGTGCCTCAACCACGATCAGTGTTGTCCGTCGTCTGCAACCAACACAACGTAGTGCGGGAATAGCCCGTGCAGGGGTTAGTATAAGCTACTCAGTAGGGACCCCGAGACCCCTGATAGTCTCCCGGAATCCACCAACGATAATCCAAAAAGGAAAGATACAATCATGAAGTAGCATCCGACATTACTTAGGTATTTTCTCATTCATATACCTAAATCATCAATTCCAGTTCAACTCCAACATTCGAGCCCAAGTACAACCCAGTTCACACAGGAAAACGTAACCCGATCCACAAAGGAAAACATAACCCAATCCACACAAGAAAGCATAACGTAATCCACACAGGATATCATGTCAATCTTATCGAATATAAAGATTGAAAATCAAGACTCATCTCACACAGGTATACTTCTTCGTAAGACGATAGAGATGATTAAATATAGCCACTGATTCATCTAAGCAATCAGACCCACACAGGATCGATAGGTAATAACCCCCACAATTACCCACAAAGGATTGATAGGTAACTAACCCCCGCAATGACCCACAAAGTATTGATAGGAAACTAACCCCCGCAATGACCCACACAGGATCGGACCCACATAGGATCTGTAGGCGCTGGCCCACATAGGACTGTTGAGCACTGACCCACATAGGATCTGACCCACACAAAATCGGTAGCACTGATCCATGTAGGATCGCTGAGTACTGTAGTCATCGCCGTCGAATCCACGGAGGATTTCTGTACAGTCGTCATCATCGTCGTAGTTGCAGCCAGCTCTACAGTTCTCGCACACAGCAAGCTCATTTAGGAGGGTCCGCTCCACGAGCCGAAGGGATGATACATCAACTGACACATATTTCGGAGTTGATGTATCCAAAAGTTCCGTATCGTCAACAGGAACTCAACGTCACAAACGGCGCGTCAATCGGACGCCCGGTTTGAGAGTTATTGGCTTTTTCGTCCCAGGGGCCCGGTTGGTTTTTAAGTCAAAACCAACCCGACCATACTCAAACTGCGTCCAAACCTCAAGAGGAGTGAGCCAAAAGGTCCATCTCACTAAGACGAATCCAAAAAAGTTGACGGCACGTCAATCGGACGTCCGAAACTCAAGATATGAGCATTTCCGCTCCGAGGGCCCGGTTGGTTCCGTGTACGAACCAACACGCACTACTGGAAATTAGATCTTTCCCAACGCTTCTATACCAACGGTTTGAAAAAACCGTTGGTATAGGTCCCCTTTCCCAACGCTTTGGCCAAACCGTTGGGAATGTCCCCCAAATTGGCCACTTTTCCCAACGGTTTGGCCAAACCATTGGGAAAGGCCCTTAAATTGGACACTTTTCCCAAAGGATTGGACAAACCGTTGCGAAAGGTCCCCAAATATGCCACTTTTCTTAACAGTTTGGCCAAACCGTTGGGATAGGTCTACCTTTCCCAACGGTTTGGCCAAACCATTGGGAAAAGTGGTCCAAAATTCAACATCCTACACAAAATGAAAATCACAACCAAAGACCTATACCAACGGTTGTTAAAACCATTGGTATAGGTACATTCATTTTTTATCGAACCTTCGTACCGAGAACATTATATAAATCAAAATTTAAAATATTTATGAGAATACATATATATATTTATGTAATTATGATCAAAAAAGTCATGTTAGGTTAGTGTTTGAGTCGTTTAATTATAAACGAGGGGTCCTAGGATCAAATCCCAGTGGATATTTTATTTTTGGAATTTATATACCAACGGTTCCATTACCGTTGGAATAGATTCCATATTACCTATACCAATAGTTTTTGGAAAACCGTTGGTATAGACCTATCCCAACGGCTTACTTGGCTATGGTTCTCCAAACCGTTGGTATAGGCTATACCAACGGTTTGGAGGCCTATACCAATGGTTCCAAACTGTTGGTAAAGGTTAGTTTTCTAGTAGTTCCGGTCGAACCCAAAGTACTCTGAAACCTTGAATGTAATATATCTAAATAGCCATCTCGTTCCAAGGGTCGCATCACCACTGACGGTGTGTCGATCGGAGGTCTGCAGCCCAAGATATGGGCAAAAGTCCGTGAGAGGTCCGGAAGTGGGGGTTTCTGGCCCGGTCCGTCCCGGCCCGAGACCCCCCTGGGTCGGCCCGAATCGGGTCGACCCGACCCGGGTCCGGGTCCAGCCCGCTTGTGCGCATATCGGCGCGTTGTCGCGCTGGCTCCAGCCAGGTGGCTCGGCCGTTTCAGCCGAGCAGACAGGGGTGCGGCGGGGGGGGGGGGGGGGGGGGGGGGGCGTTTCCCCCCACTCGTTTGTAACCGCGGCCCCATGTGGGGGCCGCTCAAGCTGGCCAGCCGGGGGTCATAACCCCCGGCTCTTTCCCTGGCCAGCCGGCCCGCTCTGGTCGGCGGCTGTTGCCGCCACGGGACCGGCACGGCCGGTCCCCCCTGCTCCGACGCCGCGGCCCGGAACCGGCTGCCCGTCCTTGCTCCGTCGCGGCCTGGTCCGTCTGGCGTGGCGCGGTGGGGTCACGCCCCTCTGCCAGGGCCCCGCTCCGGCCGTGGTGTCTTTGAGGTTCCTTCAAGGTTTTTTGGCACGGCACGACGGTGCTACAGAATAGTTTGTTTCCAATGGTGCAGCGCGACGGCGCCGCGCTTCTCTGCCCTTCCTTTAACATTTCCAGGGAGGTGCTTCAGCACCACACCGCCTTACACGAGCCGCATCATAAATCAACCAACAAGGGGGAGGAGGGTCAACCATGTTTGTGCGGTTCGACCTCCTCCTGTTATTGCGATAACAGGCAGTTCAAAATGGAAGGAAGAAAGTGACGGAAGTAATCACAAACTAAAAAATAAAAATATACCACTACCTCGTCGAATTCGATGAGCAAGGGTTCGTCGTGGAAATAACCATCACATAAGAAGATGTCGCGGAAGTAGAGAGTCTCGTTGCGGAGAAATGATTCGTCGGCATCGCGCCGTTCATCTCCGAGGATCCGGAAATCTTTTCGACCTTCGTCGGAGGTCAGCGTTATTCACGTTCTTCGTCGAAGAAGAAGAAGATCTTCAAGCTCGTTAGCTTTTCTCCCAAAACCTCTCAAAGCAGCAAGTTCCAAACTAAATAAAATAAGTACCTCACTGATTTTATTAACATAACATAAGTATTTGAAATTCAAAAGTTGAATTAATCCACTCAATTAATTAACTCAACTTGACTTATTAAATGGAGGGTTATGGAAGGTTAGGGAAGATGAAGGGGTGGGGTTCGTGTGGGCCCCAGCAATCTCATAACCTCCCATGGGAAGTTGGGTGGTTACCCCAACTTCCACTCAATGGTTAAACCACTTAAAAAGAAATAATAATTGTAACTCAATTTTTATTTTAACTTCCACAAATTTTTAACAACTCCTCCCGTGAAAATGCAACTCTGGAAAAGATGTTCCTAAGAAAATACTGGCGCTTTGAATCCATCGGTGCCCTCAGAATTTGATTCCAAGCACCGGTAAAAAAGTTAGAAAAACCTGCTCGTTCGTTCACTGAACGTACCCGAGCTAAACTTCGGATAGAAATTATGGGCACACCGGGCCTCAGAATCAAGTACCATCAAAAACCGCATTCTTGTAAAATCCCAAAGAAAATTAAGAAAAAAATTTCCCTTGAATTTTACGAGTTTTTACAATTTCTCTTCCTATATCATGATTACATGAACTGGATTATGATTTTTTGTTTGATGATTCTTTTAGGAATTTCTTTTTTGAGCTAAAATAGTGTCTTACCACTCCACCTATCATACAGCCTCCACAGTGGGAGCATCCTTTTGAGCTTATGTGTGACAACTCCAACATTCATTGTTGGAGTTGACTTATATCAATGGGTGGAGAGACAATCACATGTGATTAAATATGCATCAAGGAAACTGGATTCAGCCCAATCAAACTAAACAACCATGGAAAATGAGTTTGATTCCCTCATATTTTCTTTAGATAAATTTTGTTCATATTTATTCATCTCTAAAGTAGTTTCTTTTTCTGACCATGTAGCTCTAAGGTACCTCTTAAAGAAGGTGGATGCAAATCCCAGGCTAATCTGATGGATGATCCTTCTTCAAGAATTTGATATTAAGATAAAGGAAAAGAATGAGTCAGAAAACCTAGTGGAAGACCACATGAGTAAAATTACTCACACACTAGAGGATAATGACTTGGATCAGGTACCACTTTAGAACACTTTCCCTGATGAGAATCCTTATTCAATCTCAGGTATGCATCCTTGGTATGCTGACTTAGTGAAATAACTTATTACATCTGAAATTCCTAATAATTTAAAGAAACATCAAGTCCAAAAGATAAAGATTGAGTCAATATTTTATTTTCGGGACGATCCATACCTCTGTCGCATGTGTTATGATCATGTTATTAGGAGGTGTATTCCTGATCATGAGTTTCAGTCTGTTCTTCATTTTTGCCACACACACTCATGTGAAGGAAACTTTGGACCCCCAATGAACAGCTAGGAATGTATTATAATCTAGATTATATTGTACTAGAATATTCTATAATGCTCATGTGTTTTGTAAGTTATGCTCAGGTTTCCACAACACCTGTAATATTTATAGGAGACACGAGATGCCCCAACAGCCCATATTTTTCTATGAGATTTTTGATGTATGGGGCTTCAATATTATGGGTCCTTTTCCCAGTTTATTAGGGTTTTTTATATTTTATTTTCTATTGATTATGTGATAAAATGGGTGGAGCCCAAGGGCCCCAAGACTGATTCTCATGTTGTAGTGGACTTTTTCAAGACTCAAATTTTATGTAGGTTTGGAGTTCCAAATCCTATCATTAGTGATCAGGGGACACACTTCTGCAATTGAAATTTGGATTCCCTCCTTCAGAAGTATGGGGTGACACAAAAAATATCAACACCATACCACCCGCAAACCAATGGATTTTTATAATGACCACTAATTATGTTATGATAAAAATAATTTAAGAAAATGTTAATCTATACAACGAGTTATAATACATCCCTATGTTAGATATGACTACCCTACTATTTGTTACACATAAATAAAAATTTTATTACATAAAATTAAACATAACACCACCCAGAAGATCCATAGGATTAGTGTCTTTCTAAAGTTACTTAAATTACATAGAAATGTGAAACATGAATAAAAGATACATCTTTATTGAAAACATCTTTAACATGACCAAAATGTTCCTTCGTACAGTACACTAGATGGGATGACCTGAGGACATACATAAAAACTGGGTGGTCTATAAATCCCAGTACAGAAATGAACATGGAAGAATAGGAAGATGAAACTACATGATTTACAATAGAAATAGCAGTGGAGCATAAAAGGAACATGGATAATTAGGCATGATATAAAAGATAATCTAAACATAAAAAATGTGGGAACTAATTAATACAGTGCATCATAAACATAAGTCAGGTCTAAATACACCAAGACATCATGGTGGACAATGTGAAACAAAATAATTAGGTACACCTCTATCGTAACATGACATATCATAAAACTAAACTTTTCCAAAATCAAGGGAGTGCTATCAGGGTACACCCTTTATAATCTTTTCAATCTCACGCTTAATTGTACCACATGGATCATATAATATGGATTCATTCAACATCATAATTTATTCCACGACAATGAAATGTGGAATATATATATTTATGTCCCCAATTAATAACTATATTTTTATAAATGTGAACACCCTTTATAGATAAATGGGTACGGTATTCACTACCAAATAATATTTGCACAGAAAATTGCAGTGCAATTTTGGCAACATAACGACACTGTATAGAAATCTATAAAATGGGTTGATGAGAGAGAAATGAGTCTCTAATATTTTACACATGAAATATATAGTAATAGGTACATTGAAATAAACTCCCTAAAATAAGTAATTATATATAGAATATGTATCATAATAAAGAATCTTGAAGAAAGAGGATAATGGAAAGAACCCTTACAAAATTTCGGCATGGTAACAGTTGTGTATAATAGTTTGTAGAAAGATAAATGAATGTGAAAGGGGATATCATCATTTAAATAAAATATAATTTAATGGGTATATGTAATAACATATACCAATATAATAAAATTTAAATTAAAATACATAACATTAAATGAAGTGCTGATAAAAGATAAGAGTTTAAGATGAAATTCCCTTGCAAAATTTTGGCATAGTAATGCCTTTGGTAATGGTCAAAATGAGAGAGTATAAATGGTATGTAATTCAAATAACATAAATTGGAAAGTAAATTAATAATAATAAATTAATTAAAATATAACGAATAGAAATTTTAAAGGCTAATTTAAGGGAAGATTGTTGAATTGAAAAAAAAGGAGAAGAAGGTGAGGATCGCTTACTTGAGTGTGTGACACCAATGTCTTGGGAAAGGATTATTGAAATCTTAGGGGAACATTAGGAGGACTATATGGACTATAAGGTATATTTTGGACATTCTAAAAAGAGTATTAGTGAAGAGAAATAAGATTTTGGGTGGTTTATATAAGAATATAGAAGGATTTATTTATTATTTTGGTTTTCACACCACATAATAAAATATTCAAGACCACAACCCATCGCAGGGTTTTTGCCATCAATTTCAACCAATGTTATGTGGTTTAAATTATTTTATAATTCAATGTTCCAAATATATCAAAATAATTTCCTTACTTATGAGGAGGTGAGTCACACTCACAATGAAAGGATTTTAAAATCTTAAAATATATTTCTAGTCTTGGATGATTCATTAAGAATTTTAAAAAATAATTAAATAGAAATAAAATATCATTATTATATAGGGAAAACATATATTTGGTTGAGGAAACCTTTTATAGTATTTTTTATGTCACTATTGGGTCATTATGATGTCTAAAAATGCACCGTATATATATAAGGAAATTAATTTTTACCCAAAACATCGAATGTGTTAGAAAATTATGAAAAAAATCATGATTAATAAATTTTGATTACTTGATTCCAAAAATAATATTAAATTTATCTAAATAATTTTTAAAATATATGAATTTTTACTATAAAAATAACGATTGACATTTAGTGTAAATGATAGGTTTTTTTTAACAATAATAGTTTTTGAACCTAATAAAAATTTTATTTGAATTCATAAAAATTATATGATAATTTATAATTAATAAAGAGATTGAATAATAAAAATTTATAAAAAAAAAATAGTTATTTCAAAAATTAATTAATTTATAAATTCCTTATTCGCATTTGAAAATTAACCAAAATACAATTTATGATTTACTGAATCAAAAGTAAATATAATTTATAAAGTAACAATATTAAGATGGAAATATATTCATTATACTATAGAAAATAATATAAATATTCCTATTGTTGTGTACTTGATACATATCCCTTTAATACAACGGCATACTCCCTAATTGTAAGGTGCACGATAGTGGGAATTTCATGGTGTTTTTCAGTGAACATTATTTGGGACATGATGCCGTTGATATTGAACTTGTCCCATAAATAGTTTCTATCATGATTAAGTTATTGGATCTCATATTTTAAATTTTCTAAGGAAAATCCCAGAAATTCTATCTCCCTCGTAAGCTCTAATAAATGGACTTAATAAGGTATGATCCTACTTGTTGAGGAAAACACTACCTTTGCCTTTGAAAAATGGATTTTTAAAAAACCTATATTTATTCTAGTCATGTGATAAATGTTAAATGGATATATTATAATGGTAAAGATACATAACAATAATTTAATTCCAATTGGATAAAAAATGTGCATGTGTTTTTTATAAGCATTAGACATTTAATTAAATAAAAAATTGGAATTTTATTCATAATCATTTGTTTAATTACATTATCCCCCTATAATTTTATCCCTAATAATTTAATTTTCCCATACTTAAAATTGTTGAGGTTAATTGTGCTTCATCACTTCCTTTGGTTCCCATGTTGCTTCTAAAAACTTTTGGTTTCTCAAAAATAGTTTGACAGGGGGAATTTTATTATTTTCTAGAACCTTTTCCCTATAATCTAAGATCTTCACTGGAATATCCTCATGGGAATGGTCATTATCCAATGGTACCACCTCAGTATTTAGTACATGTGAGAGGTCTAGTATTTAATTTCTAAAGAAGGATACATTAAATACATCACTTAATTGAGACAGTTTTAGTGGTAATTATAGTTATTAGAACACTAGTTTGATGCATTAAAGGATCTTAAAAGGGTCGATGTACCTTGGACTAAACATTACCTTATTCCCAAAACTCATAAAACTATTCAATTTAGATATATATAACAATACAATGTATCCAACTCCCAAATATAGGTCACATGGATGATTGAATGCATAGCTCTTTTGTCAACTCTATGATGCCTTGATGTGTTGTTGAATGGTGTTAAAATTTTCCACCATTTCCTCAATAAAATCTAGAACAAGAAGTTTTAATTACCAAAAATCATCCCAACATGCAGCTTTTATTCACCTCTTCCAATAAAGGGATTTATAGAGAGTCATTGGGATGCTCGATTAGAAACTATTTTTGTAAGAGAACTCAACCAAAGAAAGATGTTGGTCCCATCCACCTTTGAAGTTTATTGAGCAAGATCTGAACATTATCTCAAGTGTTTGGATAGTCCACCAAAATTGACCATTAGTGTGAGGTTTATTAGTCATACATAACTTCATCTTAGTGTTTAGATTATGTTGTAGACTTTTCCAAAACATATAGTTGAGTCCTGGATCTCGAACGGACACAATCGATAGTGGTACTATGTGTAGCCTTACAACTTCTCTAATTTATATCTGTGAAAGTTGATCGAGTGAGAAATACTCTAAAATCATAATGAATTGTGTATTCTTTGTAAGATGGTCCAAAACAATACAAAAATAATTTTTTCCCATATATTTCATTGGAATACCAATGAAAAATTCCACGGTGATGTTTTCCCATTTCCATGTGGGTATGGTTAATTCTTGCATCAACCCCTTAGAATTATTCCTTTAAGAATTCAATTGTTGGCATAATAGCCACATTGATGTATAATTAGTAATATACTTCTTCATGTTATCCCACCAATAGTGCTCTTCTAGATCTCAATACATATTTTTGTTTCTAGGGTGAATGGAAAATGTCTAACTTTCTACATCATCCAATAGATCCTCTTTTACTCAGGACATTATGAAACACACATTATTCACCCAAATCTCAAAATTACTTGTTCATTATCACTGAACTCTAGGAATTTCCCTTTTCTTGTAGTTTTGACTTTTTTTTTGAATTCCCACATCAACTTTCTAAGAGTCATTTAACCTTTCAATAATATACATTTCAGAAATCATTTGTGAAAGTATTGATGATATTCCATCCTTTATGATTCCCATGTCCATCCTCTTAAAATATATGAATATAGGATCCCTGTCGAAACTTATTGATTATATAATTGCTTGATAATTTCTACTTATAGCATCCTCTAATTTGTTCTATTTTCCAATATGATAGTGGATTGAGAAATCATAATACTTGATGAGATCTTTCCATATTCATTACCGTATATTTAGCTCTTTCTATATGAAAATATATTTAAGTCCATTATGATCAATATATATTTTACACTTCTCACTCAAGAGATAATGTTTCCATATTTTTAAAGAGAATACCACCTCTCATAACTCTAGATCATGTGTTTGATAGTCATTCTCATGATTTTTTTACTTCTTTGAAGCATAAGCTATGCATTTTTTATTTTTTATCAACACATAGCCCAATCCCTACTTTTAAGCATCATTGAAAATTATGTAACATTCCCCACATGTGGGTAGTCTAAGCATAGGGGCACTGATAAGCCTTATTTTCAAATCCATTAATCATTCTTCACATTCATCATTATAAGAGAATTTTACTCCATTCCGAGTTAACTTGGTAAGAGAGTTTGACAACCATGATAAATTTATCACAAATCAGCGATAATATCCAGATAACTAAAGGAAACTAAAAATATCTATCACATATTTTGGCCTCATTAATCCTTAAATTTCTATTTTCTTTAAATCAACCACAAATATCCCATTCCATAAGATGATATTCCCTATAATGATACATCCTTCATCCAAAAATCACACTTGATGTACTTTTCATTGGGATTCTCCTTTTTCTAGGACTTTAGCACAGTGCTTAGATACTACTCATGGTCCTCCTTGATTTTGGAATATTTTGTGATATCATCTATAGATACTACCATGAATTTTTCATGATAATCTCTAAATACTCTATTCATCACATCCTAGAATATTTTTGGAGAATTAGTGAGTCTGGATGGATTCACTATGATCTTATAGTTCTCATACCTCATATGAAAAGCAGTCATAATGATATCATCCTTCATCACTCTAACTTGGTAATATCCTGACTATATTTCCATGTTTGTGAAGTATTGTGGTACATGTAACTGATCTAATAAGTCATCAATCAGTGGAAATGGATACATGTTCTTTATTGTGATCTTGTTAAGATCGCGTTAATCAATGCAAATGAAAATTGATCCATCAATATTCTTGATTAATATGATTGGGGAACCCCATGGGGAAGAACATGGGCATATAAATACCTTAAATATATATTCTCATGTAGTAGATTATTCATCTCCTCATGTTTCACAATAGTCACCTTATATAGATTCTTGGATGTTAGATATGCCCCAGGTGTAAGATCAATAGAAAATTAAACCTCTTGACTTGGGGGAAGACCAAGAAATTCCTCAGGAAACACATTATTATATTCTTTAATAGTAGGCATGCCTTAGAGGAGGATCTTTTCCATATACTAAATCATTTTATATAGATACACTCTCTCATAGGGAAATAATATCCCTTCTTGAGATGATGGTGGTAAATAAGATTTATCCTCCTCCTTGAAATTGTATTGAATCTGAGGTGGATTCTCTATATTAAGAGTTATTTCCCTATCACATGAATTTATGTTGTCTCTATATAGGGAAACTCAATCCTTGCCTATAATTGCATAAAAATCCACTAAGGGAAGTATGGAAAGGTTCACTGGGAATCTCATCCCTAAAATGTTGATATAGGTGGAGTTATATACATGGGCTTGAATAATTTCCCCATTTCCAATCACTACTTAAATCTCTAAATTCATGATTTTGGGGGGTGTTTGATTAGTTATACTAAACTATCATGATATGAAGGAATTAGTAGAATAATAACCAAAAATTATGTTCGCTATTATTGAATAAATAGATATAATACCTATCATTAATTTGTTTTTTCTATTTACATCAGTGGTAGTGTGGGAAAAATATCTCCCTTACTTCCTAGGAAGTTGTTGGTTTCCTTCTAAAACCCTTGTCTTAGTGCACTAGTTCTCAAAATGTGATGTTTACTTGTAGTTGAAGTAGTGAAAAATTATTTGAGGGTTGACTGGAGCAATCCTTTTCTGTATCTCATTGGGGGGTTTATCCTTTCTTAAATCCTTGGCTTGGTTCCATTCTCCTTCACCCCGAAATCATTTCCTTGTTCCCCTTATGTAATTCTTGGGGTGCTTCTTTCCGCACCATTGACAAGTGGGGTGGTAAAATTTTTTAGCACCATTTGATTTATCTAACAGATCTCTAGAATTTACCTCAACTTTCTATTTCTTATCCCCATAATACCATTTGTATTCTTTGATCTCTATTTTTACTTTGAGGGAACATCATACAATTTCCCCAGAGCAATCAAAGTCATGGATGTCAAAGAATTTTCATAGACTATGATTTGTCCCACCAAAGAAGTGGTCAACCTTGCCTTCATGGGTAACGAAAAAACCGGAGGTATATCATGAATTTCTGGTAAATATTTCCTTATACATCCCAATATATTTTTCATATTTTTTTCTTGAGTATGAGGAAAAACGTTTTAATTTTATTATAGGGAACTGGAGTTAAATATTTATCGAAAAACATTTTCTGGAATTCCTTCCAATCCATTGTTTTATCTCTTCCTTAGGCTTCCTATTCCTCATCAATGTCGACCACTGATCAGATTCTCCATCCACATAATAAATACCAAAAATAACCTTATCATGTTCAAAACATTTAATGATGGGGAAGATCATATCAATCCATCTTTCCATGATTAAGTGATCAGATGATTCATTTAATGTAGGAGACCTTTGGAGGCCTTTGTAGCATGGAGATTTTGATTGTAAGTTGTTCTCTCTTAGGGGGGTTTGGGTGATTCTCTTAATAAATGTTTCAATTTCAAACGTGAGTTAGCTAAGAGATTATCACGAAATTTTTTTTTTCTACTCTTGTTATATTGGACATTTCATTGGGGCAGTCATCACATTGTCCTTCGCATCAATTGTTTTATAAATTTCTCATATTACCAGACATTGTCACAAATTAAAAAGGAAATTAGGTATTAGTATCTTGAACAATTATGAATGTCAACGATAATCCAATTACATTAAATGGATAAATTTTAAATTACATTTATCTCCTTAACTTATGAGTTTCTGGGCTTCAATCTTTTTTATCCATGATCTATTTCCTAAAATATATTCTTATGGGGGTTTTTTGTGCCCTTAATAATGGTTCATAATGAGCTTATGAATTTACCAAACCATATCCCTAGGGAGTGTCAATAAAAGTGGCTAAAAAGGACCATGGTCATGTACTAGATTACCCCAAGTATGTCCTGAAACATCTTGTCGAAGTTCTTACCCCAAGGTACATATGTTCCATAACCACTTACACTTGAATTATTCAGAAAGGGATGTATTTTATTGATAACACACTTACTCTATACTTACCCAAATTTATGGATTTTCTATTATACATGGTCATATACCTATTTAATTATCTAGATATCTCTAGTCCTATGTATTTCACAAGAGTTTTCCAATACTAATCTCAAGAATAACTATACCTTCGTATGATACACAGTATAACATCTCTCCTCTATATTAAAAATTAATACATGTTTTGTTACATAAATTTACACAAAATACCACCTATAAGATCGATAGGTTTAGTTTCCTTGGGTTTTTAGTTACAATATATAACAACTTAAAACATAAAAATAAAACCATGTTATTTAAAACATCTTTAACATCACCAAAACATTCATTCGTACATAACACAACATGAGATACCTTGAAGACATACATAAGAAATGGGTAATATATAAATCCCAATAAGGTAATAAAAATTGAATAAAATTAAGTTGATAATAAATGTTAAAAAATAGGCATACCAATGGATCATAAAATAACATGGATAAAAGGCATGATATAGCATGATAATCATAACTTGGAAAATGTGACAATGACATAAAATATATTTTCCTAAACATAAGTCATGGATAAATATTCCTAGAATTAATTGGGGGAAATTCACATGATGGAATTATGTACACCCAAATCCCAACTTGATTTTTCTTGATACTAAACATTACCAAATATATTTCAACACTATTAGGGTTCACCCTTCATTATCATTTCATTCTCACATTTAAGTTTTCCACTTGGATCATATAACATGGATTCATTCAATATAAAAATTAATTCCATGATTAAGGAATGTGGAATATATAAATGTAAGTCTGAAATCAATAAGTATATTCTTATAAAGGCGAATACCTCCGATATATGAATGGGTATGGTATTCACTACACAATTAGTTTGGCATTGAAAATCACAGTGCAATTTCGGTAGCATAACGACATCATATGTAAATTCATAAAATGGGTCGACGATAGATAATGGGTTATATAATAATTTATAAATTAAATGTATAGTAATTGGTACATGGAAATTCATACCCTAACATATGTAACTACAAACAAAAGGCATAGCATAATATATAACGTCGAGAAAGCCGAGAAAGGAAAAAAACCTTACCAGATTTTGGTATAGTAACGGGTGTGCATAACGGTTTATAAAAGAGATAAATGATAGTGACAGAGGATATAATCATTTATAAATAAAATTTAAAGTAACAGGGATATGTAATAACATATTAAAGAATATGAAAATATTAATTACAATACATATCATTAAAAATATTTCTTGATAAAAGAGGAGAGTGGAAGATGAGGTTCCCTTACAAGATTTATACATATTAATGACTTATGTAAGGGTCAAAATGAACAAGTATAAATGGTATAAAATTAAAATAATATCAATTTAATTGTAATTTAATCATATTAAATTAATTAGAATATAATCTGTTCAAATTATAAAGGCTTATTTCATGGAAGATTCTGTAATTGAAAGAAGAGAAAGTGAGGATCCCTTACTTGAGTGTGTGACGCCAAAGGCTTTGGAGGAGCTTCCTAAAAGAATACAGGTTCCTTGGGATGACTATATGGAGTTTAGGGAATAGTGTGGTTGTTATAGATGGAGTTTATAGAATATAAATGGTATATTTAGTGGGTTAATATAGAAAAATTGGGGGATTTCTTTATTTTTTAAGTTTTGGACACCACATAATACAATATTCAAAACCACAAACAATCCCATGGTTTTTCCCATGATTTCTGACCAAGGGGAGTGGTTTAAATTATTTACTAATTAAAAAGCCTAAACATAATAAAGTAATTCCATTGAATATGTGGTGGTGAGAGACACTCTCAATGAAATATTTTTAAAATCATAAAATATGTTATAAGTATTGGAGCAATCAATAAGGCTTTATAAATTAAATGAAATAAAAATAAGTTTAATTTTTAAATTGCAAACATATATTTTCATGAGGATACCTTTTACAGTATTCATTAAATCACTGTTTATCCATTATGATGTTATAAAAGACACCGTATATTTATACTATACTTAATTTTTACCAAAAATTTCCACTATCTAAGAAAATTATCAAAAATTCAATGTTAGATAATTTCAACATCAAAATTCCAAAAATAATATTAATTTTATCTAAATAATTTTATAAATATGATAATCTAAACTTTTAAAATAATAACATATATTTTTTGAAAATAAATGTTTTTTTGACAATAACAGTTTTCGAACCTAATTAAAATTACATTGGACATCATATAAATTACACGATAATTTCTATTTAATAAAATTTAAATAATAATAATATTTTATTAAAAATGTATATTCTTTAAAAAATCCATTAATTCATAAATACCTTAATTTATTTTGAAAATTAACCAACAATACAATTTTTTATTTATTGAATCAAAAATAAAAATAATATATAAGGTAACTATAATAGGATGAAAATATATTCATTATACTATAAAAATAATATATATATTATTATTGTTCTGGTCTTGATATATATCCCTTCAATACACCATCATACGCCCTAAGAGTGAGGTGCACGATGGTAGTGCTTTTATGGGGATATTTGGTGAGCATTCTTTGGGTCGTGATCTCGATGAACTTGAACTTCTCCCATAAATGGTTTCGATCATGCTTAAGTTATTGGATATCAGCATGGGATTGGTCTAGGGAAAAGATGAGTAATGTTATCTCCCACTAAATCTATGATAAATGGGATTCACAAGGTATAATCATACTGATTGAGGCCATCACTTTGTTGGTATGTGAATAATAGATTTTTAAAACCATTATATTTATACAAGTCATGATCTTAGTATTCAACGACTATATTATCAATGATAAATATATTTAAATGTAATTTAAATACAATTAGATAATTAAAAACAAAATAAGTGCATATGTTTTCAACAACCATAAGACATTTAATTAAATCAAAAAGGGGAATTTTATTCATAATAGTTTAGGTCCATACCTTAGATTACCCATCAAATAAACCATTTTATTCATGTTATTCTTATGTGATTATTATAATAATTGAATAAAGAAAATTCAATATTCTGACCCATTATTGAATTATCATCTGAGAAAGATAAAATGACCACACCACAAAACATGGATAATTCATGTTGAAAAATATTTGATCCATATATTTACTCATATATACTAATCCCAAATATTTACCACTATAACTAGTCATATTATCACAACCTTAAGATAAATCCTAATTAAAAAAGATTCATGTATTTTTAATAACATCACTATTATCATTTATGAAGAATACACCACTACAAAACAATAATGGGATTCCATTTAATCCATTTATAGTATAAATATTCAACCAGTCCACATGAGTTTATTTTTAGAAGAATCTTGTTGTTCTTGTATAATATTTTTATGAACATATATTGAATAAATATTTTTAAATATAGTGTCAATATAAATAATTATCAACAAATCCATTTTACATTTTTTTCATCTCTTGTACATTGAAAACTAGGTATGACATAACTTTAATAATGAACAAACATTCACCATTATATAGTAAATAATTCCTCATAGTAAAAATTAAAAATAATTAACCAATACAAGAATCAAAACATGTATTTGAGTTCCTATAAATCTTATATTTTAGGGAAATGTTCTTGGAAACCCCTTACCTTAGTGACTATCAGCTTATATAGTTTAATAATTTCATCAATTATATCCCTTGAGCTGTGTAAAATAGAAAATGAAATTAAATTTTGGGCTTCCATAACTATATAATATTTCCCAAAAATTAAAACTGAGCATAGGGAAATTATAAAATACAAGAAATAGGATCCAATTAAAATATATTTATAAGAATTTACAAATAAAAAGAAGGTTCTACAATGTTTAATCCCACAATTCTATAATTTATTGATCCACTACACATAAATAATTTGGATAATATTCATGAGATTATAAAAATTATTACTTATAATAATTTTATTATGAATGGGCTCAAACATTAATTTATCATCATAAGAAAAAAAAGTCTAATCAGCCATGTTTATCCATAGAAATGATGAAATGTCAACAAATGGTTCGACACCCGTAACCTTGATCAAAAAAATAAATATCAATGATAGTTTACAGACTATTTAAAAATTATAAATTCCTAGAAATTCTTAGTTATTAATCCACAATTTCATCGAAGATTTGATAGATTCTGGACACCTTGAGTGAAATAAAATATATTTGTAATAATAGCATTTAGTGGGTAAGATTTAGGTGTCCTTGTAATATTGATCCCCCTTCATAAAAATTATAAAAATCACTATTTTATTAAACTGGGACTCTAATAATTACATTTTATTTATTTCTATATAAATTATGTTTAAAAATAATTATCCATTTCCATTATTTCTTAGATACCCAATCCTCCAGAATTTATTATTTTTGAAAAATACTTCCTAGGGATTGGGTACCATTTTTTTATTCGATGCTATCACTCCAAATAAAATGATTAATAATAGTATAAATCCATATAATTAAATATTGGTGTCACTTTTATTTAAAACTTGTATAAACCTAGAAGTTACAAATTATATGTAAGGGGTAACTCGACATCATATTGAGAGTTCCATCCCTTTGAAATATTCTAGTTATTTCATGATCTAGAAAGAAAGGTTAGTTAAATAGTTTACCATGGGTCATCCCAAAAAAATGGCACACCAAGGTAATTGAAGGGTATAAAATCATTTCTTATATTATTATAAATAATAATATTTATCTTCCTTTAGTGTGTTAAAATTTTACCAATGTTGATAAAATCTTTCACTCAAATCCCCGAGTGACTCCCACATAATTTAAATATCCTTCCACTAGAATCGATGCAACCACATATTGGGGTTTAACCATTTTGGATGATGTTTTACCAATGAAAACCATTCATTTACTTCTATAAATATATAAATCATGGATATAACTCTATCAAAACTCACCTTTGGTGCATGCATATAATATAATAAGTAATTTAAAATATAAATTCACACATGATTTTTATAATGAGGTTCAACTCAAGGATGGATGACTATAACCCATATGTTTGGTGGTTAATATCCCACAACAAATAATACTACAAATTTTTTATCCAAAATAATAACATTTTAGGGTATATTATTCTATATGTTATCTATGTAACTTCCAAATTCACTATGTTGAACCATTTATGAAAGAATTTACCAACTTTCAATCATTAAACTATGTTTCTAAATAGGCCTTTGTATTCAAATACAAAACTTTTATTTCTCATCTCATACTATGATCAATTGTGTAACTGAAGTCTCCCATGGACCGAAAGGATCTGATTTTCTCCTTGAACGTGTGGTAGTCCGCCTTTTTACCTTTATTTTATGACTATTTTAAAAGATGTATCTCAATTCATTATGCCAAATAGTGAAATGATTTATATAATGTACTTATGTTTTTCTTCTTCTTTTTCAATTAATAATATATTACACTCATTAACAATATTGGGTATCACCTTTTCTTTTACAAATAGAATATATTCAACGGTAGAATCATTAGTTCTATCCCAGATCCTAGTCTATTCCTCCTCCTTTTTCTATTTATAATAACATAATTAATATGTGAGAAATTTCCTAAATTTGAATAAGGAAATTCCATAAAATCAGTAGCATGACATTATATTCTTAAAATTCTTATTTTTTTTACCTTAAATAGATGAAGAATATAATTAAGAACATGTAATCCCCTAAAAATAATTATCCTTTTTTAGAATTGAGATAAATCAAAAATATATTTGTTACTAATAATTATCAATATTTCAAAAATATTTTGACTGATCACACATTATATCTTCATATGACATAGTATATAATATTCATATTATATTCCTCCCCACAAGACCCTAATTATTTACTCCATGTGAGAATGAACAAGTATGATAACACAATGATGGTTTAAATGATATTATCATAGTACATACATATTCATATTCTCTATATTTAACTGTCAAATTTCATAAATCATGATTATAAAAATAATAATTATATTTAAATAAATAATGAAAATATCCACAAATTCACATTTCTTTCCAAATATTTACATTCTTATTTAAATGTAAATTACCATAATAGTGGCCATTAAATTCATAGAAATTACACATTTTTCAAAATCAAAACACCATTATGTATAATATTGAAGCTCCCACTAACAATTATATATCTCTTTAACCATGGAATTCAATCTTATGCAATCTATTTTCCTTATTGTAATCTCTTATGTATGTATAGGTGACCCCAAAGTATTCTATAATAATATAGAAAAAAACCTTAATTTTGAGTATATGGATCTTAAATATTTTATTTTTACCATTATATATGTGCTAAGAATAGATATGTTTCCTTAAAAACGTCATATGGACCCTTGTTCATTCATTGGAGAAGTAGATCAAACCATATATATCGGTTTTTACCCATAAAATTCAGTTGTGTACTAATACACAATTATTAAAGTATATTTACATATTCAATTTGGATTTAATACTTTCCAGATTCAAAATTTGAAAATCATAGTGTATTTTTTATAAGTAAATAATTGTTATATATCAGGTACCTTTTAAAATCTCTAATATCCTTGTATCAATAATTTAACTAGCCTTGTCTAAACTTCTTTATAACATCTCAAAATATGCAATTTAGTTTCGAATAAATATTAATGAACTTTATTCATCACATTAATAATTAAAAATAATAAATAATATATAAATAGCCATTAGAGTATTTAGATATATATTTTACCAATATTTAACACTTCATAAAACATTATCCATTTATATATGTTATATAAAATTATTATAACACATATAATTATAATAAGGATAGATATTCTCAACTTTCCTCATTAACATCATCTTGTTTATATAATATCTAGAAATCACCACACTCCAAGGAAGTTCTCCTTTCAAATCAACTTATATAAATATAATTAAACTATTTTTCCTATTAACCTTCAATCTATAGATTTATGATCCTTTTATTAAGATTTTCAAATCATTTTTGTAAAAATAGTATCTGCGAAGTATTGGATGAAACACAATCCATTTTCCATTACTAAATATATCTCAATGTATAAAGGAACCATTGGAAAAATTATCCTCAAATAATTGATGAAAAAACGTATTTATTTATTCCCTATTACTTAAAAACAAATTTAAAAACAATCAAACGTTATATATAATCCATTTCAAAGCTACAAGGTTCTTCTAAAGATGATCAACATAGTTTGAAAATAACATATCTTGGGTATATAACTATTCTTCGTCCCACTACATATTCATTAGTACACTAAATTTCTTTCCTATTTCACTTCTCAATATATATTGACATCATTCTTACTAAAATAAACCATTTTAAATAGGTTCGACTAATACTAATGGGGTTAACAATCTACATATTTGGATTTGTTTTCAATACTCATATAAATTTATGTGTCAAGATATTTTATTCCATTTTTCTCTCTACCCCTTATGGACTATAAATAAAAATAAAATTGTGATAGGCTAGTATCTTCTCAATTAATTATATATTTCATCAATTATTCCACTCCATGTTAACAATAATAATTTTCAATAATGAAAATTGGATGTAATAATTTAGACAAAAAAAATATAACCAAAAAAATGTGCTAATAATTTATAATTATTTTTTAATGAGATATTTAGATAGATTTTGTAGGTTCATAAAAATTTATAAAAAAGATCTTTTTGTTTTTTAAAAATTTATTATTTTAATCTTTTCATTAATAGATTATAGTCATATGAAATATCTAGAAGGATTCATTTTAGAATCCAACAATTGAAATTATTAGTTTCAAAAACTATTTTAAATTTAACCTATCTGTCATAACATTAGAATTTATTCAGGTAATAAAGTATTATAGAAGTTGAAAAAATACCTATTTTATGAAATTAATCATAATAATTTATACAATTCAATATTTTCCTGAAATTTTAACTTCGGTAATCAATCCAAAACATCTACCTCATAAAAGGATAATTAAAAACTCTTCATCTCCATGGATATTCTATTTATTATGCTTCGAGATACCTAATGTTAAATCGAAAATTGTAACAACATTAAATTTTATTATTCGGATTCTATACCATACTAATATCCTATTCTCCCCCAAAACATAACCTTCAATTCCGTATAAAAGAAGTGGAAAATAAAATTTATATGGGAATATGGTTGGATATACTCAATATATAGTGAATGAAAATAAGATAAGATTTGTTCCTAAATCAAGGAACACAATACTTTGTAGATATATTTTTGGAGAAATCTTTATGTTTTCTACTTTATTATTCTAAGTAACATTTATGAGTAATATGGTCTAATTCTTTCATTCAGAAATATTCTTATTTGGGATTATCTACATTATTTCATCTATAATATCACATAACCATCCGTGAGATAGATTTAACTTTTATAACATATATTATTGATCTAGAAGGATAATAAAATAATATTTTTAAATAAGAACATTTTGAATTTACTTCCCATATAGAATATTATGAACCCTTGGGTCATTAATATTTTCAATACCTCACATGAAATTCAACTTATTTGTGTAGAATTATTTTCCCTTTGAAATTTTGTTTTCTTACTCGTTCTTGAACATCGTTGAAATTTCCAAATGATAGAGACAAATGATTTTGAATTATTATTTAAAATGGTTTGATTTCATAGATTTCAAATGTGGTTTCTCATGGGAATTCATGTTACATTCCCTTGGACAAATTCCTTTAATATCAATTTCTTTCTTACGGATATCTTTTAGAAAAAAAATCTGTTCATTTATTCCATGTATTGATTGAATTTTTTGATTCATATGTTTTCCTCTATCTATAAAAAACTCATATATTGACTAAATAATTACATGGGGTTTCCATTTCATTCACAAAAAATGTAGATTCTCTTTCATTGGGTATCATCCTTATTAATTTTGATGGGTTTGTTTTGAAAAACATTCTTATTTTATTTATTTCCCATTGTAAACCTAGAAATACTTTAGATTGTTTTTAATATTATTATTCTTTTTCTATCCAATGATTTATCAAAATGGTTGTATTATTTTAAAAATCATTTATCATCATATTGAAATATTTTGTTGAAACTTATATAGAATATTTCAATAATTCTTAATATTATTGAGTAAAATTGTTTTTTAACATTCATATGAGAAATTTTCCTCAAATTAATATTGCTCCACCTCTATGGAGTCCTTCATTGAGATCCTCGTATTGAAAAATTATGAGAAAAAAATATTATAATTATGCTTAAATGATTTACAATGCTAAAAGTAGACAAAAAATGATGACGTTTTTTTTAATATAGATATTTCCTATAGGACAACCCTAATTTTTTTTGTAATATTATTTTGGGAATATTTTGGGGAATCAGTTCTCCTACACATACTCACATACACCATATTTGTAATTGTGGATTGTTAAAAAAATTTATTTTCCACATTTTTATAGATTTTGAATTAAAACGTGCACTGTACATGTAAATTGATTTATCCAAAAGGTTATTTTAAAATAAAAATGATATATTTTGTGGTGGGTTTACAATAGGTATTTCCCCAAAAAATCCCAAATTATTAATTCAATAAAATAGTGTTCTTATAAAAAATATCCTCCTTAGTTGTATTTTCCGTAATAACTCTTTTATTATCTTTATTTGAAGATTCATCTTTTTACCCTTCCAAAATTGTTTTACCTGCAATTCTAGACACAACATGTTTATGATATTATTCCCATCTCCAATTTAATTTTTTTTTCATTCACATTCATTCATTATATATTAAAAAATATATGTATTCTTTTTTTCTTCTTTAAATGCATTGAATAGATCATTTACCTTGTTATAAATAACATTGAATTATCTATTCATGACAATAATTAAATAATTCTCACATTATTACAATACACGTAACTTTTATCAATCCCTTTTAAGCATTTTTCAATATATTTTGTTTCCTTGAGAGAATTATTCTAAAATCAATAGAAATTTTCTTCAACCTAACATTTCATTATAATTTTTTCCTTTATATATATAGTGATATTTTTTAACACCAATTCATTTTGTACAAAGGAATTTCTCATCAATTTAGATTCTACTTAAAGGTGTCTAACCACCTCTGATAAATATTTAAAAGAGATAAAAAATAATCATTCACCACTTTGGGAAACTCCCGTAAGGTTTTCACCATTTAATGACATGAATAATGAAATTTTTTTATCAAAATAATTAATTGTAGATTTTATATTACATAATAATACTTGTTTCATTGAAATAAAAATTTTAACATTAAATTATAGTTACCACATATTCATGTAAATATTGTGAAACAGCTGAGGTAGATGTGTTTTCAATATTTTCATTTAATTATTTTTAACTAAATTATACCCATACATGCTAGGTATTACATATTAATGATTATAATGTTCATATGTTTTATTTTATTCCACTTTACCTAATAGGAATTTATTCATTGACTATATAATTTATTTATACATTCTATTTAAAAGGGTCTTGGAAGAAAATGATTTCATATTAGCAATAGATACAATGAATTAGAGTTTACACTTCAATATTACATTAAAAGGGATACATAAAAATAAATATATTTTAATATCCATTTAATTAAGAGTCTAATAATACGTGATACAATGGATTTGATAACATTTATTGTTCTACAAGGATTTGTGAAACAATAATAAGTGTTTTAGGAATTAGTGAATTTTTGTGGAAATATTTTAAAAATTAAATACATCATTTTTACTCTGTATCTATTCACTAAAAAGATATCAATATCTCATAACTCAACCTTAATTTTCAAGAACATAATATAATATGTATAGTATAAAAAAAGCACACATGAGTTTATTAATGAGGTTACCCTCCAAGATGTATAGTAACATCCTTGGTTTTTGTCATTTTTATTCCATAAAAACAAAGATTACATTTTATTATCATTAATAATAGTAGTTAAGGTTATATTCAAGAACCTATTATCCAATAGAAAAATGAATATACATCCAAACACCGCTTAGAAACCAAATTACCAACTTTTTATTTTTAGACTGAAGAACCAACTAGATCTTCATATTTAAATAATGAATTTATCTTTCTCTACTTTGTGTATGATTATCAGTGGATCTTGGGATTCCAATAGACTAAAAAGATCTAATTTCGTTACTCAATATGAAAATATAACTGAAAATTACACTTCTATACGTCTATATCAATGGTTATGTAAGTATTTTGTCAAACCCTATAATAAGATGAATTTTTTGTCTGTTTTCACACTATCATTTTATTCTTCAATAGAAATGTTATTCCTATCACAAAGAGTGTTAGATATAACAATTTCTTTTACATAAAGAATGTAACCAATGGTAGTGGAATTGGATCTCTCTCATTCCCCAATCTTCTCCATATTTATCTGCTATTTTATAATCCCATGATTATTAAGGGAGATATTTTTTGTGTTTGAATAAAAAAAATTCATAAAATTAGTAGTGATATATTCTCTTCATAAAATACCCATAAACATTATCCTTTAAATAGCCATTGAATAATATAAATAAATAATTCAAATATATCTTATACTCTCTAATATTTTTAACCAACATTATTATCTTATTTGTAATTAAAATTATCTTGTATTGTATTAATTCTCAATCATTAGAACACATTTACATCAATAATATATAATACCTCCATACGAAACTACATCTAATCTTATTTCACTATTAAAAATCATTAAATATTTTTCAATCAATAAGGCCGCTATTTTTTCCCATAACATGTACATGAAGACTGAGAAAAACATAGTTTTAGTGTAAAGGATATTCTAATGGAATATTTTTATTCTTCATCTTTAACATTTACAAAAAAAAATTCTGGAATCATGATTATAATATTTATCATGATATTAAAATCACTAACGAATATCTAAGAATAATTGCATTTATTTCTTGATACTTCCCTTATAATATCCATTTAATTTCTCACAATATCATAATTAAAATTATGAACATTATCATATTTTTTTATTCAATGAAGCTTTATGTTTCATTTTGAATCTCACTTATACCGTTTCATATTTACATCATAGCCACATTTAATCTTATATATTACATTTTCATTAATAGAAACTCATACAGATATATTGGTGACCCTATCATAAATTTCATACATAAAGTGATAGCCTTATATATGATAAAATTACTCATACTCATTAGATATATACATTATAAACTATTATTAATACTTCAAAATGTATGATGTACACTTATGTATTCATAAAAACCCATATTATCTCTTAAATATTAGTATTTACCCTTATTTATGAGTTGTGAAGCTTTACGTATGTTCTAAATAACCCTTACATATTCAGTAAAGATTCAATAAATTTACAAATTTTTAATCTATAATTTCATTATGGTGTTATTTACAATTAATTTTCTCATACATATCAGGATCATTGTCATATCCTTTAAAAACATTATACCTAAATTTCACTAACCTTGCCCAAAACAAATTTACAATATATCAATCTATTCAATTTACATTGGAATAAAATTAAATCAATATCCATCATAAAATGAATAATTCCAAATATTATGAAAAATTGATATAATAATTAAAGTATTTTAATGGATCTCCCACCAAATTTATCACTAATTCCAACATCATACAAGTATCTCATTTATATAAAACCAGTATTCACCAAATGATGATACTTAGGATAGGACTTCATTGCTGGCATTCTTGGATTCCTCATTGAGATATAATATCCAACAATCACCATACTCTATAGAACTATTCTTAGAACCTAATATTCCTTAAATCTAAAAAAATAATTCTATTCATGAACACTAAATAATCAACTTTCTCGCCCTTTCAATAATAATTTTTAATCATTTCTCTATAAGTATTATATATGTAATATTTGATACAAACTGAATAATTTTTACATATATGAATGTGTCTTTAATTTCCTTTCAAATAAATCAATTTTTTAGAAATAACTAATAGTATAACTATAGTGACTTCATCTTAGAAACTATTATTTTTATTTATCATATATCAAAAAATATTGAACATTCAACTCTAGGTTGTAAGGTTTTCTCTATTATTCTCATTTCAATTTATATTGAAAAAAGTATTCTTGTACATAAATCTTCTTATTACCATCACATATTATTTTCTAATCCATAATTATTCAATACATCTCTTATAAAAAAATATTGAAATCATGCTCATTAAAATATAGCTTATTGACAACAAATAAAACAACACACCAAGTGTTTAAATAGGGATAAAATATCTGTTAGTATCTTAATGTTTTTTATTTCCACTTTACAGAAAATAATGATATCATCAATTTATAAAATATGATAATGGGTTTTAATCCCTATACCAACTTAAATAATGTTTAAATACACTAAATAAACCCATTTAAAAATATATCCACTCAAAAAATATTTTGTAATAAAATTAATGAGAGATAATAGAGGATCTCCTTGAATCACTTCTGCTGACTAGATGAAATATCCATTATGACTAGAATTGATAAGGGAAGAAATCTTTAATAAATTACAAATGATTCTATTTATCTTGATAAATACATCACTAAATCCAAAATGTTAATCTACCCTAAAAATTAAATCAAATTAATAAAATCAAAATCACTCCTAACATCTAGCTATATAGAAATATTTCAACAACTATATATTTTCCGATGAATATTAAAACATTCTATTCTATATATGAGACAATATTGAATATAAATTACTTTATTAAATAGTTATATATATATATAGAAACCATTTAGTTGGTTAATGAATACAAATTTTATTTAATGATTTTTTTATTAATTTTATAAATATAATTTATATGGAAAATTGAAAAATAATAATTCATTTTCATTCTCCAGCAAAAAGATCAATGTGAGAAATTAAAACTCCATCCCACTTGATGATAACCCATTTTAAAGAAAAAATATTTATATTTTTTCCACACAATGATGTAAAATATTCATATATTTCCATTATATGTGATTAGGGAACTGAATTAAACCTGGATCATTTTATGACTTGAGCTAAAAGATAGGTTCTTTAATTTCCAAATATTCTACAATTTTAATAATTATCGTATTGTATTATGTATTATTTATTAGATGAAAAAAATTGTTTCCACATAAAAACATATATTTTCATTGAGGATATTACTATATTATGAAATAGTATGATCCCTTGTTTCATGATTTCTATCAATTTTCTCATTACCAACTTTTAGATACGATTGTGGTCTATTGAAATTCTATGATATTTTAATGGAAATTAAATAATGATGTGTTATTATCCCCATTATGTTATTTTTTTCATATTCTTTATTATCTATGGGTTGAGATCCTTTCATTCTATTTTGAGGTATAAATATTATCAAAATGGAAATCCATTTAATTCTCCTTTCCAACCATATTTCATGATTTTGTTTTCCAAAAACCACTAATGTAACCTACTTATCAACCACACAAAAATTAGAAATATTTTTTCCCATAATATTATAAAAATTATAGATAAGATGAATGTATAAATATTGAATATAAACATAAATCATTGATCAATTATAAATAAATTTTATTGACTTTGGAAGTTCGGAATCAATATTTTTATCCACTAAAATCCTAGGATAATTGAATAATTTCCATTTTACTATATGTTGATCCATTTTCATAGTGATTCTAACACATAAATATATATCATTGAGAATCAAAGGATTCCAACAAACCCAAATCAATCCATGTAACATGCTCAAAAAAATTTCATTTGATCATTTTTTCATATAGGGATTGAAATAGAAAACTAAATTCATAATCTAAAGAACGTCATGAATAAGATTTAAACTACCATTATCTCATGAATTCCTAAAGTACTCTTTTGATTGGAAGATAAAGGAAAATAACCAAAACAAATTAGGATCACCATCTAATCCTAAATATTAAAATTTTGTATTAGATTTATCCTTAATCCATTAATGAAAGGTTTATCACTATTGGTATAAATAATACACCCAATTAAAAGAAAATTGCATAATTATATCCTTTTAAATAGATTAGAAGGATATTTAACCCCCAAAAATGCTCATCATCAGATCGATTCACCCTAGGAACCCAGTTAACCTTTACATCTACAAGCCCATTTCCAAATGAATAATTAAATACATTAGTGATGGTAGTAGCACTCCTTCATGTCTTTAAGGATTAAATAATACTTGTAATATTTCTCCATAGAAGGTTGAAATAGTTTTTCCCAATTTTATTTAAAAATATTTTAACTATATTATATCATATTTTATTTTTTTATTAAATTATTAAAATCAATCCATTTTTATTTTAATAAACAACCCCAGTTCAACCAAAAATTTCATCAAAGTTGGCCATCCAAAAGGTATGGAACAAAAAACAACCATGAACAAGAATTAAGAGTTTCTAAAAAGGGATAGAACAAGAAATTATATTTCAAGAATAAAAGTAAACACACAGGAGGCTTACAAGGTCACTTCCAAAGGATAAAAATCAATATAAAATAAGACTATAAAAATCTGAGCCTCCATATGAAAATATTTCATCACCAATCAGTCTAGATAAGAATAAGATCACAAAAATGTGATCTCAGATAATTACATGATGCTATTCCTTTTACATGAATCCAATAATACTATATCTACAAACTCTAAATATATAAATTAGGGTGTGAGAAAAAATCTTGGAATGTTTTCTTGAAATAATCAATAAAATTCTAACACCATGAAAGTGTTAGTTCCAGTATTAAAATAAATCTAGTTAATAATGAATGTTTTAAGAAGAAAACATTATGAAAAATAATCTATGTTTTTAGAAAAGCATATCATATTCATATAAACCATGAATATGATAATTAACTATCAGTTTGAATGGTTGTATAAGAAAAACCATTTATAGATATACCCTAAGATGAACATCTGAGAAACCAAACGTGAAATGTACCATCATGTATAAACCAAATGTATGTTTGGATTAATTATATGGGAATACATACATAGAAAGAGAATTAACACTAAGAACTAGGCTAGGAATAACATGAATTCTTCTGATATTGAGTCTTGTTGTTCCTTATCAATATCAACAAAATAACTCCTAGTGGTGTCACACACACTGAGGTTTCATTTGTACATTTACCAAAAAACCCAATGTTCCTAATGTGCTATATTTTCCAAAAAATATATTTTAAATCCATGTTCCATATTTTTAAAACATTTTCAGAGTTACAAATTATCACTCCCATGTTTGAAAATCCATTTTATAATCAAAATCACCATGAGGATCTTCAAGGAACACATAGTGTTGAGAAAATATATATTAAAAGAAAAAAATGATTAAAAAATGTGTCTCTATAAACAATACACTTTATTATAAAGTAAATAATTTTCCCTAACCAAATTAGAGGAATTTAAAAGAGCAGAAAGTATTTCAGGAATTTTTACTTTTTTATAAAGATAACAACCTCAATTGTAACACCCCAAGATTTTATGGGAAGAGAATTATATTTGACAGAAATAAAGGACATGAGACACTATGTTTATATTTAGTTAGACACAACACTCAATATAGATTATGTTACACACAACCTCATAATTTTTATGTTCTATAGTGTATTCATCATGCAACACCGAACATAAACGACCAATGATATATATTACCATTATAACCTAGCTATTAAATTTGAGGCTATGAATAGTATTAAATACTTTATGAAATATATATATATATATATATATATTTATATATATATATGTCTTAATAAATATATATTATTATAAAAAATATTAAATAATTAATCAATGTTTTTAGTAATGTGATTTTATTCTTTAAAAATTTATTTTCTTCAAAAATGATTTTTATTGGTTTTCAAAAAAAATATTATAAATAACTTTTAAAAATTTTAGAAAATATATTTCATAAAATTAAAATTATTTTTGGATTCATAATATAATATTTTATTTTGGGTGAAATTGTTTTACTTTTTGGAAAATATTTATTTTTCAGTGAATAATGAAAAATACTGATTTTGTTAAAAAGCCTTTTATTTTCATTGAATCAATGAATTAAAAAGTATAAATAAGTTTTGAATATATTTTAATATAACCAAAGTATTATTTTGTTAGGTTTAATCCACATAAATACTTTTAATCAACTTTATAATTGTTTTTAATATAAATTTGTTTCTTGGTTTAAGAAATGGTTTTCTATAAATGGTTTTAAACATCATAATATTTTTCATATTTAATTAATTAAAATAATAATTATATGGGGATTTTTTAAATGAAATGTATATAAAATATAAAATAAAATATTAATTTATTTTCATATAATTATTATTATAAGTCATAGAGTTAATATAGAAACACATATTTCTAAAAAAATACTCTCATTAAAAAATGATTTTTCACCGCATCTGTAGGATTAATATTAAATTTTTTTCAATTATATGATTTGAATTTGAAAAATTGAAAAAATATTTGGAATAAAAATAATTTTTACTTTATAATAAGCGCAACATAATTTTTTAGGAAAATGAATTGTAAATACCGTAAAACTAATTGTCTAGGTTAAGATAAAAATGGGTTAACTTGGGGGTAAACATGAATGATCAGAGTGAAAAAAAACCTAAAACCTTATATTAACTTATTTAATGTGTTTATTTCTAACTTATCCATCATATTTTCTTAAATATTACAATTCTATGCCACTTTCTTTTAAATATGACCCATATATAAGTTTATTTAAGGAAAAGACAAAAATGAGATTATTCTTCAATTTAATTTCAATAAGGCTTAGGGATAGGGAAAAAATAGTTTCCATTATAGATATTTTTTTTAAATATAAATTAGTTTTTTATCATAATAATCTATCTTTAATATTTAGAGATGAAATAATTATGTAGAATTCTTATGAAATGTCTATGAAAAAAAATATTAAGTAACTAAATGAAACAAATGATACTAAAAAAATTTAAAAGTGAAGTAAATTGAGTGAATTATTGTGTTACATTATTTATTTACATGAATATATCATGATATATAGGTTAGAGAATTATATATTAGAATTCAATCTTTGTATTGGTATTTTAAAATTTAAATTAAATTAATAATGTCAAAATTGACATTAATGTTATTTTATAATAAATTATATTTTAATAATTTATTTAATATAAACAACTTATATTATTCAAAGGTATTATTAAATGTTAATAATTATCATTAATTTCCAATAAATAAAAAAAATCTTCTAAAATGAATATATTGACCCCTAATTAGGAAAAATACTCTCTTAGTGTGGTTAAGGTTAAAACATTGTTTTCTCAAGTTACTTATGCTTGTGTTAAATATGATTTTAAACACTAAAAAATAATATTATTTTAAATTTTTTTAATATTCAAAATCATTTATTATAAAATTTATAATAATTTTGACATTCATTTAGTCTAAAATAATAAATTTCCTACGTTAGGAAACTAGTTACTATAGTCAAAACCAAAAAATGGTAAAAATAAGATATCATAAAAGATATGGAAGAAAATGATTAAGAAATGTGTTTAATTGTTTTATAGAGTTGTTTCTCAATAATATCATCCCTAAAAACCTTTAATTGTCAATTTGGAAGCAAATTTATGTGATATAGACCTCCTAATAGTTAATATTTTCAACTATTTACAATAATTCCCCTCCTCAACTATTAAAGGGAACTCATTCCCCTCACATATTATCACCCCTAAACCAATTTTGTATCCAGAACCTACCGAAATAAATTTTAAAATTCCATAATATCATCCTATTATCCTTACATTTGGAATAAATTCAACTATGTGACTTCTTTGGTTCAAACCAAATAGAGTTTCCTGAAGTAGATGTAACCTTCATCAACAAAGACTTTTATTTTATTTCATTCTCAACCTCATCAATTATTCTAGTACCTGGATAATATAACTAAACATGTATATTCTATATACTAATATTTTTTTATGTTAAGGTTATTAACTTAATCCAAACACACTTCCGCAAAATGGGTCATGAATTTATGATTCATGTGTACGGCGGACTATCGCCTCGCGAAACGATGTCATTCATTTTTCCATTACCACCTATCACTGTTGGTTGTGATGATGGATATAATTTTTATATAATATATTTACCACATATTTATACCTCTGGGGTCATTATATTATATATACCCTTTTTATATTCTATTCCATAATGGATACGATAGCATCCCATGTGTGTACAATAGACTACTGCCTCATGATGCGATGTGATTCGTTTTTCATTAACATGTTAAATGGAATGTAATAAGAGTTATGATAATAAATATATGTGATATACATGAAATATTTATTATATAAGTGAAACAAATTATAATTATTTAAATATAATATATCATTTTCCTTTTACCCTTTTAGTCATAGAAAAAAATGATATCATTTTTCATGGATGTGTGGACTACTGCCCCCTCGAAGCAATGTGATTCATTTTTTCACCATAAAATTAAAAGAATAATATAAATAAGATATACAATTAAATAATATATTATTTATGATATTAAAATGATTATATAGATTTTTTTATTACATAACTTCTTTCTATAACTATCATTGAAAAATGGAAACATTAATCATGCACACCTTCGACAAGCTGTCTCTATAATCCCAATGTTAGTTCATTTTTTATCACCAAATTTCATGGGGGGTTTAAAAAGAATAATCTATGTATAAATATGATAATTATATCATCTTTTTTAATTCTATATGTGTTTAAATAAAGACCTCTTTGACTATAGTTTACCCCCAAAAGTCATTTTTAACACATATGAAAATATGGGAAAAGCATCTGACGTAAACATGAACAATTATATAATTGAATAATAAATATTAATAAATTAAATATATGTAATAATAAACATTAAAATGGTTATAAATCAGTAATATAATTTTAATATTGTTTTTATTCAGGAAGATAAAGACACACATGGCACGTCAGACTCAAGGTAAAGGGTTTTCTCCTCTTATATTTATTTCCATGAGATATATGCCATATTTAGTACTTTTTTTATTTTTTAGTGTATAGAATTTTTATGAATGTATTTTATGATTATTATATTTAACATTAAATTTTTTTTCTTGTCTAATTTTTTATCTATCTTTATTGGGGTTTGCAATTTTAATGATTCCAAAGTGGTAAGTTACTTTTCCTATTTTTTTTATTAATCCATATCATGATGTCATGAAATTTTTTTTTAAGTTGTATATACAACCCCAATGACATTTTATGTCGTGAATTTATCTATTCTCAAGTTATTTAATTTTTTGTTTAATTTTATACCTTCTTGGGTCTTATGATTTAAATATTTCCAAAGTGGGATTGGCCTTTTTATGAAAATAAAAAATCTTTAATAGTTTTCTTTAAAACTCTATTTATCATCATTGTCCATGTTTTAATATTATTTTTTTGGCATGTTTTAATAATTTTCATTTTATGACTCTTTTAATTTTTTTCAAAACATTTAAAAAGGAATATTTTTACATTTTTTACATATAACGTTTTTGAAAAATGACAAATGAAATGTTCTTTTTTTAATGTACGGTGTTGATGATATTCCATATCATTGTGAATTTTATTTTATTTAATGATTCATTTTTAAAATTAAATATTTTATTTTAATTAAAACCCCTAATTTATTTTATTTAGTATTTTGTTATTGAATTTTCTTCAAAAGAAATGTTCATTTATATTAAAAATGGGATTTTGAAATAAAATTGTATTTTAGTATCTAAAATTAATTTGAATACCAGTTTAAAGGAGTTTTTTAAATGATAAAATATTTTATTCATGTTGAAGTTTATAGAAATTATATATAAAGGGTGCACCCAGATAGTTATCAGTGACATTGTTATAGATTAATTGATGTTTGTACCAAGATAGCACTCTAATTCATTGGGTAAAGATTACACTCTCTAGGTAATTATATTGGAAGTCATTCATATGGTTATTCAAATTGTAGTGGTTCTATAAGTGTTCTATGAATATGTTGTTCTATTATAAAAATCTATTTTATCTATTCTTGAAAATGTTTTATGATGTTTCATTTGATCTAGATTAATATCATGTGGCACATGATTATTTATTCTTATAACAAATTACTTTTTTAAATCGTTATACCCTATTTTCATTTTTTATGATCCAAGTATCGATGGGTATGAATATTATTATTTTTACTCATGTACGTTTATTAGGTTTTTAAATCCTTATGCTCTTATTATGTTCATCGAGGAAATTCATTTTTCAATTCTAACATTTTTTCTAATAGAACATTTTATCTCACCATTCGTATGTTATATTTTACCTAGATTAAAAATAATGTGGTTGAATAAGTTATGTCTTGAAGGTATTTCATATGGATGTTGATTATGGATTAATATAAAAAATAAAAGTCGGTTTAAAAGGGAGAAAAGAAAATTTAATGTCATGAGAATTATTTATGTAGGATGTTTTCTAATTAGATAAAACATTAAAAATATATGGTTTTAAAAGAGGTAAGGGATCCAATTTTACTCTTTGATTTTGTGGGGTTTGGATGGAAAACATTGGGTTACAATCATCATTATCAAAGACAGAAATGTATAGTTTATGATTTTAGTACTGAATCTGGTAGTGTAGGTTCTATCTGAATGGTCCAGGAGTAGGTCAGACCCACTCCTACCAAAATTTATTAATCAAAATAAAAAACATGACATTAGAAAAGGGGTTTATAAAGATGTTTGAAAATGGTGCCACATGCATCTAGCTCGACAAAATCTGGCCAAGATTCTTGGATAACAATAGGCCATTCCAAGCACAACTCTCCAATGGCCTTCATTGAAAAATCATCAGCAACCTGATTGGCCACCCTATAGACTCATGTCACATAAAGAGTGAGGCACAAGTGAGCTAAAGACATTCAACCCAAGGTGATATCATCTTCCATGGAACATTCCTGGACCAACTCTTGAGGATATCAACTTCCACTTTTGAGTTAGATTCCATCCAAAGGATGTTCCAGACATGAAAGACATCATATGTGATGGCCTTGATTATATCCCTAAGCTCAGCCTCACTTCCAGAACCCTGACCTATGTAATTATAGAAGTATCCTTTAACGAATCCCCGATAAGTATGAAAGGTGACACCACAACCCTAAGGTTTGGGTGCACATGAGGCTACCCCATCAACGTTGAATTTCACCTATGATGGAGTTAGGGAAATCCACCTAATAGACTTCATAGCCAATGGTTTTTTCCCTTCCAGGGAGACCAAAATTCCTCAAGATAATGAGATCATTCAAATTATTTTTCATTCACCCTGTCCGGATTTTTGAGGCAGTGACGAAAACCCCTTGGATCGATCTGATACCATCCTAAAAGGATGTAATTTTTTTGTCAAACATAATGTCATTGCATTACTTTGAGACATAATGAAAAATAGATACCAAAGAAACCAGCAGCATGCCCATCACCTTCTCTCAACAAGTCACCAATGTAATTGAATCCATCTGTTCAGAAAACCATGAATTTGAATCCTACACCCAAGCATGTATTTTATTTAGTCCAATAGTCTATAGGTGAAGGCACCATAGAGAAAAATATGATCAATCATCTCCTCCACTGTAAGACACGGGGGACACGTTGAAGCAATATGGAAGCCCGTTTCTGCAGGAGAAAGTGCAAGGGGAGACACCATTTATAGACCCTCCATAAGAGAATAAAATAAACTGGGGGAATGAAGAAATTACCGATGTCCAAAATCCATCGAGGGGTCATAGTCTTCCCATCACACATAGAGTGGTACTAGTCACGTTTGTCAAATCAGTTTCCAACGAGAGAATGGGAAAAGTGATCAACAGAGGATTTAAGAAAGAATAGAAAACTAGATTAAAAAAAACAAAAATCCTCAAAGTGATCAATAAATAATGAATGATCAAGGAAGGGTAGAATCCTCTATTATTATGGGTCAATATTAGTTTTATCTTGATGGGGATTATGTGGTGATTAGATATATAAACAATCAAAGTAAAAGAGGTATATTATATATTTTAAAATGTTTGAATTAGGGAACATTGTTAGGCAGTATGGTTTAATATACCATGAACTAACTATGTGTGGGATCTTTCCATTAATAAAAAAGGCATTTAGTTAATTATGAATAAGACGCATGGTTTTTAAAATAATGCTCAAGCTATTTGACGCCTATAGAAGACACCCTGATACATACCTGGTTTTCTTGGAGAGCATCACGGGTTGACTAACCATGCTCAAACCATGAAAACTACACTAGATACTCATAGTACCATGTCATATGGTCATCATATAGTTATTACTATCCATGTTCCTAATCCGTGTATACGATCCATTTTCTTTAGAAAACCAATTATTTATCCTCTGACTCCTAGAAACCACGAAAACGACTCAAAGGAAAAAAACTCAAACTAATAGATAAATGTGATGTAGAGGGAATTACAATTCTCCCCACCATAAAATATGTTTTTCCCTAGAAGTATATCATGATTCTAGACTCTTAATAAGATATTAAAACTGCTAAATCATCAAAAATAATCCTCCCCACGTATTATGGCTATATCTCTCACACCATCATATCACATGTACTAATGGAATTTGTTTTAACACATAGTTCCTTATATAGGTAAACCATAATTTTAAATTGTTACTCTACCATAGTTGTTTCAATAATGATATCAAAAACATTCCATTCAATCACATGTGGAGGTATCGGTTGATACCTTCTTAATTGGGAAACATGAAACACATTGTGAATCGAGTTCAAGTGTGATAGCAATTATAAATGAAAATAAACCTTTACATTTCCATCAATGGTCTAAAATGTTATAAAAAGCCTCGAAGAAAACTTACACTTATAACTAAATCGATGGTGTCCTAAGTGAGGTGAAATATTGATAAATACCAGGTCACCAAACACAAACTCTATTGAGAAATTAAGATGGTCCATATTGGTTTTTTTATGATTCTATGTAGTTACTAAGCTCTTACAAATAATCTTCACCATCTTGGTTGTTTATCGAATAGGATTGGTCAAACCATGGAATGTTTTCCCAAATTTGTATACCACAAGAGAAATCTACATGGTAACCCATGAAATGCTTCAAAAGGCACCATTTTAATAGAAGACTAATAAAAAAATTAAACAAAAAATCAACAGAAAACATATTCTTCACCTATAAAACACTAAAGTATAGAATGCATGCATGAAGCATATCATTAATAATAGGAAATCGCACTTATACTACCAATCATTCTACCAATGATATGCCATTTTTAATTTCGACTTGGAATCCACTCCCACTTTTAACGCATTCAAAAACAATTATGTAAACCATGATCCCCTAATAGAAAAATATGTATCAAAGAACTCCTTGAATCTTCATAACATCACAAAAATATAATTTTCGAAGATACCCAACCTACTATGTCTCTTTGATAGAGAGGAAATGATATTATTTTATATTTCAATCAATGAACCCCAAAATCTGATCCTTCTATCAAGGATTCTGTTGAAAACGGTTGTTGAATTACAGAGAAATCACATTATACTTCCATATAAGAATGGAAAAAAAATCAAAAATACCACCAGACATATGTTTCTCTACCATTATTATATGACATGTAAGAAATTGTGTCCTGAATTATTCAATCAACTACCTCATCAATTATAAACAATATCTATGTCTCAATTCATCATAAATTTTGGTATTCCTAGAGTTTAACAACCAATATGATCAGTTTCCACTGACCATAAATTCCTGCCTCATAGATACAAGAATGACCAACCTACCTTAGAACATAATGTTCTCAAGGGATACAAACTCTAATCACCTGATGTCTCCCTAAAATTTAATATTTTACTAAATTTATTTAAATAAACTTATAAAAACCTCTTGAGATGAACCCTCTCATCAAATAACAATGTTAGCCTTCATTGAAGCTGGGAACACCTACCCCCTAGCCTCTTCTATTCCCCATCTCATATTAGTGAACACACTCATCAGTGACTATTCCTTCACTAATTCATTAAAGTCTTTATTTGGTAATTTCATACCAAACACATCAGAAACCACATTCTCATTCTAGGGAGTACAATAAATATCAAAACCGAATGTCTGAAGGTACTAAACCCGGCATCAATGTCGCAAGTTCACATTCCTTATAGAAAAAATAAATTTTTGGGTCTTATGGATAGAATATAATATTAACTGTGCCCCAAAGATATAGTGGATATATATTTTGAGAGAATTTATGAAAGCTACGAACTCAATGTTGTGGGTAGGGTAGTTATTCTCATTAACAGAACATTTGAAATAGAAAAATATGACTCCTTGTACTAAAAACATTAGGACACACCCTAATATTTTACCTAAATCATTTTAGAAAATATCAAAACCCAAACTCGTTTATAATAGAATCATAATAGATCCAAACTCAACATCTTTGTTAGTTCCATGAAATACTTTTTACATTTGACATTCCACTCCAAATTAACCATGTTTTGGATTAATACTGACATCAAATATGAAATATTGGATAATTATTGAAAAAAACTTTTAATAACCAGTTAAGAACTAAAATATTTAAATAACTAACACATTTCCAGGATTCTCTAATGAAATTATTTCTTGAACCACATTAGGATCCTCTAATATTCCCCCTATTAGATATAACATGGCTTGGAAATGTTAATTCATGGACCCAAAAGTCACTTTTATAAATTTTACCATAAAAGTGATGTTATTTCATGATTCTAATGATGATATCTAGATGATCCATATATTCCTCTTAAAACTTATAGTGCACCAAAATATCATCCAAAAACATGATTATGAGATATTATAAAAACTATTGAATGATCTGATTGATCCACACCACAAATAGCATAGGAGTTCAAGTGAGACCAAAAAGAATAACCCGAAACTCATAAAACATGTATCGAGAGTAAAATATTGCATTAGGTATATACTATTATAAAAATATCAATTCGTGGTACCCCAACCATAGTTCAATTTCCTAAAACCAATGAACCCCTATGAGTTGATCAAATATATAATCAATTATTTTTAAGGGGAAATTTTTATTAATTGTATGCTGATTTAACTTTCGATAATCAATGAAATGATTAAGGCTTCCATCTTCTATATATGAATAGAGAAAAGGTGAATCCCAAGGTGAAACTCTAAGATGAATGAATCCCTTATATTATAAATCTTAAGTAAGATCATTATATTTCTCTAACTAAGAATGTTACATTGGATAAGGTTTCATATAAGTGGGCCATATAATAGGGAGTAGGTCAATAGTGAACTTGACCACTCTCTCTCTCTCCCTCTCTATGGCAGTAACCTAAAACATATTTTAAAAATATCTTATGTTGTGAACTCACCACTGTATTAATTTGGATACTCAAGAAAGAATCAATGAAATTAAGAAACATCTCTATACATAGATATGTGATCATTACAATATAAGTAACAATGGGCCCCGCTCTCCCATATCTAGAATCCTTCTCACCATAAAACACATGGGAGACCTCATCAAAGGATAAAAACTAAACTCAATAATGATAGTAGGATATATGATCTTTAATGACAATTATATAATACATGCATATAATAATATTGAATAGGTCAATATCATGAAATAAGAAAACTAACACCACATTAAAGCTAGATATTTTCACCAGACACACAATAAATTTAAAACCTTCTTCGAACCTCTTTCCCAAAGGTGTGGAAAGATCCAACATTAACAACATTTTTTTAAATGAAACCCTATCACATTAATTATTATTGATGATACAAAAGAACTATTCACTCTTGTATCAAATTAATCTATTATTATAGAGGTTGAAATGAGAGTTGTTCCTCTAATAGTAGTCATTTCTTCCACTAATTCATCTACTGTATTATTTACTGCATTAAGACATTTGGTATTAACTCCTCCTTGATAAATATTCCACAAATTATTGTCCTCATTGGAATGAGTAAGAGACCCACCACCCATAGAAGCACTAGAAGAAACATACAAACCCTTGGTGGGAGTGGATCTAGCTCTAATTACATAGGAAATATTTCCACAAGAACACATAAGATGGCCAGATTGGAAATAATAGTGACATTTCCAATTCTCAATTTTACAGTTAGTCTTGGCATGAACATTCATTCCACACCAATATAGAAAAACCTAATATTATATTTTTGAATCCCCTAAAACTAGCCTTGGTGTAAATGGAACACTCGTACTCTTCCTTTTCTACCCAGAATATACACCCTAGTTTCCACCTGTAGCAACTGAAGGTCAAACTAAATATATTTTCACATCCTTGTCTGCCTAATTATTGGCCACTTTATCATCTACACATAAAATTTGTTGATGAATAACAGATTTATCATCGACCAAATATTATCCCCTATATTAATCTCATACTTCCAAGCATTAAGGTAATCATTTGTTACAAGGTTTGTTTCTAATAGACCCAACTTGGAGAAATTGGTGGTTGACTAAAAAATTAAAGTCTCCCCTTGATATTAGATTAAAAATTATCTGGTATTTTCCTATGGAAAAATTTTCGTGTAAAATTTTTGGTATAATATCTTCTTTAAATAACTCTAGGTAAGATCCTTATATAACGTAGCTTGCATGATGTAGTCCCACCATATCCTTCTCAGTCCTTCAACCAAATGGGTGGGAAAACACACCTTAGTGTCCACTGTAGTTTTTAGAAAACTAAATATTCATTTAGTCAATTGGATATTCTCTTCATATTCAAGGGTCTATTTTCATCAAAAATGATTGGTGGATTCTTCTAGGTAAATTCTAATCCATGATCCACCATTCATATTATGCTTCTAATAGCCACATGACCTAGAGTTAAATAGTATAGATAATATCTTCCACAAAATAATGGTCCAAAAAAGTATTTTCATGTGTAACATGAATTGTATCTTCTTATATTTGATTTGGAATATTTCTTTGATGAGGAATTTTCTGAAAAACATTTAATAAAATAACCAACTTGAATAAGATAAATTCCCAAAAAAAAATACTCACTTCGTGAATCCAAAATATATAATTTTTAATGAAATGAATTTGAAACTATCATGGATTATGTTAACAGAAGAAAAATTATTAAAAATGAATAAGTTATAATAAATAAACCCAAAATAAATTTCATTTAAATTACCCTAAACACTAAGTATCAAAATTGGAAAAATCATTGAACACCCATGGTAACTCGAGTTCCAACATGGAAGTGTGTTGTCCAAGAACCCCTCTTCACTAAATAACCAAATTCATAAGTTCCTACCTCTTATCTACTAGTTTACCTGAATAAAGCCCATGTAGTTTCATAAAAATCAATTTGAGAAATGTGAAAAATTTCATTTTGTGATGAACATTTATAGGTTAAATTAACACATTACCCATGTTTTCCCACCAAAATGTAATGAAAAACCAGTAACCATGAAAATTTATAATTAGTAAATAAGAAGGAATAAACAAATATATTAATGTGAAAAAGAAAGTGTAAACATATATACGACACAAAATAGCAAGCCTAAATGATAAACCTTAAAGTGAAATAACGAAATGAAAATATGAGTCTCCATTTAACCATCTATCACAACCAATTAATCTCACTAAGAAAGTGACGAAAAACAAGAGAAGATCTAGAAATAAATGATTCCCTTCCCTTTATGTATGTAATATAAAACCACATCTACAAATTCCTTGAGGAAAAAGAAGTGTGTGAGCAGAAATCCTGGAATGACTTCACTAGAGAAACTATAAAAATTATTATATCATGAAACCATTAGTTCTATCTTTAAAAGAAATCTTATCCAAAAATCAATTTCATAAAGAAAAAATTCTGTAAAAAATTCTTTGGTTTTCATTAAAACACCTTTTACTCACATAAACCAGGTATATGATAAGTACATATAAGATAACATGAAATCATTATAAAACCCATCAATTGAAACAATGTAATACAAAAATTTTGGCAAACAAAAAATGAAATGTACCATCATTCATAAAACTAAGCACAAGATGGGACCTAACCGCAGGTAATACTAACTCATACATGTGAAGGAAAATTATTCACTAAGATGGTAATAACCTAAATCTTGTCGATATCGAGTGCTTCCAATGTCTTTTTATGTTGAAAAAAAATCCCTAGAAGTGACACACACACTAAGGATTGATATGTCCATTTACAGATGCACCCATGGTTCCCAATGTGTTATATTTTCTAAAAACAATTTGAAAACCATGATCATAATTTATAAAACATTTTTATAGGGAAGCATTACCTATACAATTTTTTAAAATCAAAATTTGAATCAAAATCACTATTGAATAATTTCATCAAACACACAGTGAGAAAAAATCTATTTTTAATGAAAATCCCCTTTAAAACATGAATATCTGAAAGAAACTCAACATTGATGTTAAATAAATTATTTTCATGAAGCACGCCAATGGAATTAACATGAATATAACGTATTTCGTGAATTAAAACAAATTTATAGAGTAAACTTCCTTAAGAATAGAGGGAAATAATTTTTTTTTAGAAAAAAATTGGAAATTAGTTGATTTGGTCCTTAAAAGCATATATCAATAAGAAACATCATAAATTCTATAATCTTCCCCATATATTTGGAATACAAATCCCAATTGGGTTCCAATGAGATAATGGGAGAAAATATCAAGTGAGGATCTAAGAAGATGAGAGAAATCCAAAACAAAAATAGAACATGCCTTGAAGATATCCATCAAGGATGAAGAAAAACTACCAATGATTTAAGAGGAGGAAACTCTAGTGTGTTAAGGAGCGTATAGTTTGAACCTAATGAGGATTAGGTTGTGATAATTGGAAAAAATGATAAGGTTAAATGAGGTAAATTACATCTTATTCAATGTTTAGATCAGGGCTCATGTTTTAACACATCATATGCCAACCGCGTGTTCCCTCTATCATGTTAAAGAACGAGGTGCATGGTCGCCTAGACATGAGGTTCATGGTAATAGGAAATCATTCTCCCAATATGTGAAACCTCTATAAATACAATGATACAAACATATGGTTTCTTTATCGAGTCACATAGTTTGACTAACCATTCTCAAATAGTGAAAACACAATTACAGCCTCAATTTTCCATACCACATGGTTGGAACTAACTATGTTCATAAACTATGTGCTCGACCTTTTTTCACCAAAAAAAACCATGTTTTCAACCTCCATCTTTGAAAAACCTCTAGAATATCACAATGGATCATCCATGATCAAACTAAAGCATACTAATTACAAGAAGGGCATCACATTTAACATAAAAGTTTGTTTTTTTTTTGAAAACATTAAACTTGTATAGTTAATAAAAATACCACTACCTCAAATAAATCATGTTTTATAAAGGACCACTATAAGTAAATTTGAATGTTCATTAAATTGATTCACATAACATAAGGAAAAAAGAATAATTTTTTAATTTTTCCATATCTATTAGAATATTTTAAAATAAAGTATTTATAATAATAAAATTTACTAGTTTATCACAAATCATATATAATTGACATAAATAGTCCAGAAAGTTTATAATATGAATTATTTTATAAAGTATATAATTTTTTTTCTAATACTATATTACAATATTCCGTTTATAATGAATATACATATTATTAAAAAAATATTTTAGATTAAAAAATAAAATAAAAAACTTCAATTTTCTCAATTTATAAGAAAAAAATTCAATAAAATAAAATAATTTTAGTGGTAAAAAATAAATAAAATAAACTTCATTGGATAAACATTGACATATTTTTTTAAGATAATCATTTTTTCAAAATAATAAATACTCATAATTAAAACTAGTAAGGAAATTATTCTTTTTAATAAATCAAATTATTCAAATTTTTTTGACCAAGTACCTTTATAATATAAAATAAAATTAACATGAAATTCAAATTTATAAAAACATTTGAATCAAGAACAAATAAAATTATTCATTATATTTATTTAAAAATAATTAAATTGAAAAGAATAAATCATAATTAATTTAAAAGTAATATAATATAATGAGGTATATAATTGTAATATATCACAATAAATAAATATCAAAACAAAAAAAACAAAAAATAAGATGTAATAAAACATAAAAATCAATAATTCAATAAATTTTAAAATGAATTCAATATAAAAATATACTAAAACAAATTACAAATAAAACAAAATATTTTAAAAAATTTAAACAATATATTAAATGAAATATGAATTTATATGTATCTATGAATACATATATTTAATAAATAAATTTACCCAAACACAAGTGGTACAATATAAAAATAAATTAATATTCATATAAAAAATAATTTGTTAGTGATTTATAATCATATATATATTATTCATAATAAATTTATTTTAATAACATTACATTGATTATATATATAATATTATGTGAAAAATGGAATTTTGGTATCAATATAATATAATTCATGAAAATTATGTAATGTGCTTCGTAATTATCAATATTGAATAATTCCAAGGAGTCAATACACTTGTGCAAAAAAAATTACTTGGAACACTCTTGTATTTCACTAGTTCAAAAATTTTGAATTAGAGAAAACCCAGTGTAAAAACATGAAAAATTATTTGTAATTATCATCAAACAAAAACATTCATAATTGTTGAATTATAATAGAATACTGTGTTATTTAACTATCTTATTGGATAGTACATTATATTTCTAATTTTATTGATCATGATATCTTGTGTAACATTCCTGGCCCATTCATCGAATGAAGGCTTGAGTCAGGTATCCTCAGAACCTCGTGTATGCCTTTTGATATACTAGTGACTACTAACTAGCGGTGAGAATCATATAAAACCTTTTGGGGTGAATATACCCTTAGAATAATTATAAATAATAATAAATAAATTATAAATATTCATAAAACTTATATAACATTAATTTAAACCATATAGTTTTGTAGAAGGATTCTTACAATAAATAAGACATACATTGTTCTTTAATAAACTAAGACCATATAGGTTATTTAGTTATTGATCAAAGAACAAACACCTAAACATCTGATCAAAAATCATATAGAAACCCAAAAAAAATTAAAACAACAATGAGATTCACACACCTATCATATGTTTATATAAAATAACATTTAGATCTTTTAGTACTACATAGGGTGAGATCAGGGTCATATCTCAATGAGACTATTTATGATCATCTCCTATTCATACCAATTCTTATATTTTTTATTTGGAATACTTAAAAAAGAATAAATTAGGGGTAGTGAAATTTTAATTCAAAACACAGTAATTAGAAATAGAATATAGATGAAAAAATAATGATAGAATGATAGAAGACACTCAAAATAGAATCACATTCAGTAGACCTTCATTACCACATTATTATTCTCTAACCAACTTAACAATTGTATTCCATCACAAATGTAATCATCTTATTTTGAACCAAATATGAATACAAATTTTACCAAAAAATCTCTAAAAACATTGTACATCTACCACCACCTTAGTTACAAATTTTGAGGGTTCCTAAATTGAGAGCACCCTAAAAAAACTTCTTAGTATGAAATCATACTCATTCATCACATAATCATAATGACTAAAATATATGAAATGATAATTAAGTGATTGGATGGAAAACAGTGTATAATAAGAATTAAATAAAAAAAATATTAGTGATCTAGACTATCATATTTTCAAAATACTATTAATCCTTAAAAAACACTAATCTTATAAAACCTTAAGTATCCCCTATATGTTTCAACCTCAAAATAATATATAATCATTAATGTATCTGGGGGGATTTAGAAATATATTATGTATCATTTTTACAGATTATATATCTTAACCAAAAATAAAGTAAAATATATAATGCTTCACTTATAGGATATGTGAGAAATATTAACAAAGTGGTGCATAGAACACCTCCCCAATTAGAAAATGAAAAAATATCAAATTTTACCTAGTTGAATTTGTTATATACCACTTGTTTCATCTTAGTGGAAAATTATAATCTATTACATAAAAGATGGGGATATTAGGTTTCTAGTATAGCCCTCAAATTATAAAGGTATAAGCTTATATATCATCTAATTGAAGTTATATAACACTTCTAGAGTTGATACATTTCCATGAATTTTCTCAAATACTCTCATGATTCATATATTATTATAAATGTAATTCCCCATATTCATGGTTTATTAAATTACAAAAAATAATAATATTTTTGGAAGATGTTCCTATTTATTAAATTAATCAAATATCATTAAATTCTTAATTTAGGATTCCATCACGAGAATTTTAAAATTATCATGATAAACTAAATTTTTTAAAATTGCCTATATTATATTAATATTGTTGAAATAAAGTTATTAAAACAAAAAGTGAGTATAGTGAAAAAATATTCTTCATTAGATACCAATAAAATCCCTGAACTTTCTTTAGAACGATTTTCATGTTTTTATTGGCAGGCTCTGTATTTCCAATCTATTGTAGTTCCAGTTCTCTAAAATGTCTGATAACCATTAGGGATTGTATATCCTCCAAGGCGAACATGTTGGTTGTGATCATATACAATGTAGTTCTTTAAAAATTGTTCCCCTAATAATGACTAATATATATTAATTCTAGTATTAAATGTAATGAATTCTGTAAAGAAACACATGAATATACATTTAGATACATTGGGTACTCTTGATGCCAACCTAATAGTTAACTCATACCTACTTCATCAAATATAGGTAATAAGATGAGTACTCCAAACATAATATCTCAATATACGTCGCAGTATACCTATTATGAAAGACTATATCCAAGGGTATATATTGCAAGTTTCAAAATATAAGTTAAATAAATTCTCTTAAAAATCCTGGAATAATACATCACAAAAATAAATTAGGAAAAATATATATCATGCACTATGATTAAATAATCAAAAATAATAAATTAGTTTTATGATATATCAACTATATTGAATGGGGTATCACTATTAATAAATAATTAGGTTAATGATGTATCACTCTAAGAGAATAAGGTATCACAAATCAGTGATACTTTTTGGAATAAGATATCACCTATTGTGAATAGGGTATCACCAAAATTGACATAGGTAAACAACATATCACATATGTTTAATGAGTCTTCCATAATATATAACATCTAAGTGAAATATATATCTCATTAATTTAATGGGGTGACACCAATGATATTGAGGAAATCATTAATATGGTATCATTGATCCTTGAAGAAATAGTGAATGAGTGTTGAAGCCAAAAAATTCCAAAAAACCAACAATAGAAATCAAAATCAAGAAATGAAAAAATGTCAAGGATTATTGAAAAAATGTTCAAAAAAACAAATTAAAACTCTAAATACTCCATGAAGTATCCATGACAATAAGTTTAATCCCCAGTGGTTGAGTTCTCATGGATGATCATACATAGTGGATCCCATAAGGCTAAGCCCACATGGTTGTCCAAGATTCCATCACACTATGTGGTCTGATGTCACAGTGTTGTATTATCCTTTTGTGACAATCAATGTTCTATAACCTCGTTATGTAGAAAAATCCTTTTGTTATTCTCTATTTATTGTCCTTACAATTAGGCACTACCACATACTATAGTCCTCACCCTATTGCGCACTCCCTTCAAGGTCATCCACTAACATTTTAGTGGTCACATAGAACCACCCATTTATCCACCTATTTTTGGAATTTAGTTATTTTGGGATTAATATAAAACCACAATAGTTCTTCAAATAAATAAATATAAAAATAATGAAAGGAAAAAATACCCATAGATATAACCTCATACAGACGAAAATCCATTCCATAATCTTCCAGAAATTCCTCATGTGAATGTGTAGGTAATCATAGAATAAATATTTACATGAGAGAATAGAGGGGGAAAGAATCATATGACCAAGCCTCCATGGATAAATTGAAATGACAATCCCACTATGTGACCCCACATAGTACAATCCCATTAAGTGACCATGGATATCTAATCTAGGGATGTAAGCATGCAACGAATCCTTGTAGAGCCTTAACATGTTGAGTGACCTCGCAGAGGCTGATCGAACCTCACAAAGTCCAATACAACCTCATTGAAGACATTAACATTAGATGAATACAAGGGGAAACCTAATTAATACCATTTTAATATCCCAATATTTTATAAATTAATACCCTGTTCGACAGTGTACAAGACAAGTAATATTGATCTTAATCAACCATCGAATATTTTTATTTAAATATGACCATTTAACCTGGCCGTTAAATTGGAATTTATAAATATGAATAAAAACTCTATGAAATATTTTTATATTATTATATTCAACATAAATGTTATCATTAGTTCTTAGTAAATAATCATTTTTTATCATTTAACGTCATTTTTGATTAAAAAATATTTTTTCCCAAAAAAATGGTGTTTATTGATTTTTTTAGAGAAAATAATAAAACATATTTCATAAAATTTTAGAAATTTTTTAACAAAATTAAATTTACTTTTTACATCACAATTTCACAATTATCTTAGAGTGAATGTTTTATAATGTTTGGATTTTTTTTGATGAATAGTGAAAATACTATTTTTTATATAAAATAATATTTTTATCTAAAAAAATTATAGAATTAATTTATATTTTAAAATTATTTCAATGTTATGTTATTTAATTATTAACAACAATAATCTAATTAATTTCAATGGAATTAATTTTACCCCTGATTTTTGCATAAAATCTTATGATACTTAAGAATATGTGTTTTTGGAAAATTTCTTTTCATCACATTTTTTGGTCTAATTATAAGTTAAATACTTTCACTTAATTTAATTTAACATTATAAAATTCATTCTATATTTAAAATTTGGATAATTAATATTAGCCTATGTAGAAAACTTAAATTTTTCATAATAAATAGAAAATATCGTAAATAGGTATAACCACATATGGGTAAAAGTAGTTAATTAAGGTTAAAACTATTTCAAAATCGAATTAAAATCTAACTAATAATTAAATTTACCCTATTTTATTTGTCTACGTCATCCATAATCATCTATGATTAAAATTTATAGCCACATGGAGCCTTTTTCATTCATAATGATCTATATAATATTTTTATATAATAAATATGCTTAATGTTTCTCTCTTACTTTTAAATTTATCTTCTATGTTCACATAGATATAAAAATAATTTATAATGGATAATAATATTTTTTGAGAATTAGTAATTTATATTTATGATGCTAATTTATTTATAATTTTTATTTATTATATAATTTCCTTGAATGCTTATACAACTTAAACATTGTGTGTCTACAAGTAAAAGAAAATTAAAGTAAATGATTTTAAAAACATGGAATATAATAGTTTTTGGAAAAAGTTTCAGGTGACACGAATTTTATTGATAATAATACCTTACATTGGGTTTTTTAAAGAGTTTATATTATAATTTCAAACTTTGTATTTGTTTTTAAAGTTAAAATTTTGGATTAGTTCATAAAATTACATTATTTATATTTTATGTTATATAATATTTTAATAAATGATATAAAAATAATAAATATTTTGAAATATTAAAGATGAATTTGTAAAGGTCCAAAATTTCAACCATGGACCATTTATTTATCGATATATACCTTATAAGTAAATTTATAAGCATTAATGATTCAAACATGTGTTACCATGGTTAAGGATAAAAAGGGGTAATATGGGTTTAACTAAATATATAAGTCTTAAAATGACCTAAAAACATATATAAATAATTTTTTCTATGTTTATCATAATCCTATATCAAATTTATATTGAAAATAACACAATATGAAACCAATTTTACTTGAATACGACATTATAATATTTAAATGTTTTAAAAAAATAAAAGATTGGTCATTCCCTCACATATAAAAGGGAACCTACTCTCATCTCTTCTGTGCACCTTTTAGGAAATAAATATAAGTAATTATCTACAAAAATATATTTCTAAAAACCCTCCAATGTCTTATCAATGTTATTTTAGATGTATTTTCCACATTATATGGCTTAAGGTATAAAGCCAAAGGAGTTTTTTCAAAAAAGAAGTGTAGCATATAACTAAGTGTTTTAGTTTTATTTATTCATCTACCTTTTTAAAAACTTTTATAGTCATTGTGATATAATAAAATAATTATATATCACAAAATTAGATTTTATTATTTTAATTTGTTAAATCTAATCCATCTCTTTCTTCCATCTAATAATAAATGAAACAATTGTTTGAGTTTATTATAGACTACCACCTCACGAACCAATGTACTTTGTTTTCCATAAAAACTTATTATGGATTGTTATAATGATATATTTACTATATATATACATATTATATTAATGAATGAATTAAGAATTTTTAATGTTCATATATCATATATTTTCTTACCATTGCATCCATTTAAATATTATAATGTCCTTTCTGTGTGCTTGTGGATCCACACCTCCATAAAGTTATGTGATTCATTTTTAATCTCTTTATTACATGACCTGTATATATAATTGTATTTAAATAAATAATATTTTTTTATGATATAATAATTATTATTTAAATTTAAAATCATTCTTCACATATTACCCTAATTTTTGGAGAAAAATAGAAACATTACTCATTTGTATATATGACCTACCATCTCTATGATTGTAACTTAATTCATTTTTCATAACCCACTATTATGTTTTGTATTAAATGTATAATCAATGAATAAAAATTATAACTATTTCATTATAATTATTTTTTAGATCATTGAATTTTGACTTCTTTGACCATGTTTGTCCGGTTGAATTTGTTTTGGGATTACGAATCGAACATCCTCCAAACATCAGACATAAAATTAACTAAAGAATAAAACAAATATGGTCATAAAGGATTTAAAAGGGATAATGATAATTTAATAAACCAGAAAAACATTCTTAATAATTTAAATAACAAATATTATTTTATTATTTATGATTTAAATAATGTATAACTCTAAATAGTTCTTTAGGTATGGGACTTATAATATCAATTCCCTTTCTGTGAGACAGACATTATTATCACCATAAGTTTTCTTTGGTTTGTTGTAAAATATTTATTTATGGGATTATTTTATAATTCTCATAAATCTATTCAAATTTCATCATTTTAATTTTTTATTGGTTCAAAACAAATTATGTCCCAAGAATCTCTTTATCTGAGAATATCATTATAAATGTTTTAATGATTTACTTTATAGATATTTTTCTTCCATGTACATGATCATAAAATTATTTTATCTATTTATTTATTTGAAAATAACATAACTATAAAGTTAATTTTATATCTCTATTGAATTTATTTTTAATTATTTTCCAAAGTAATATTTTTATGTACTTTTTACAGAATTTTTTAACTTTATATAAAAAACGAAAAAAATAAATGTTTCATTTTAACATATAAGGTTTTAATGGGGGTTCAAACCTCCACAACCAATATTTGTACTTTTATTCCTTTATAATATTCTATATTTTCATAAATTAAAACCCAAATTCAATTATTGTGTGTATTTTAGCTTTTTAAAATGGGTTTAACCAGAAAAAATATATCAATATCTGAAAAAGTTTTTCTTATCAATTAAAAAGTATATTTGTAAAGACCCGTAAATTTCAAGGAAATTTTTTTCTTAATTTTCTTTGAAATTTTACAAGAACGCAGTTTCTGACGGCATCCGATTCTGAGGCCCGGTGTGCCCGGAATCATTTTCCGAAGTTTGGTTCGGGTACGTTCAGTGAACGAACGAGCGGGTTTTTCTAACTTTTGAACTGGTGCTCGGAATCAAATTCTGAGGGCACCGATGGAATCGCAGCACCGGTATTTTCATAGAAACGCCTCTTCCGGAGTTGCGTTTGCTCGGGTGTGGTTTTTAAATTTTTGGGGTTAAGTTAAGAAAAAAAATAAAGTGTGCGACAACTTTATTTTTATTTCACTTAAAGCCACTTAAAAGCCACTTAAAGTTTCTTAAGCTAAGTTGAAGTGGATAGGGTAAAATTCAAAATATCCTACCCTCTTGGTAGAATATTTGTGAGCTGGGGCCCGCACGAGCCCCACCGTTTCTTTTCCACTAAGTAACGCACCTGCGAAAACCCCTATTAAATGAAAGTCAACTGATGTGTTTTCTAAATTCATAACACCCCTATTAATTGGGCGGTTAGTTTCATTGCAATTAATTCTTTAATTAATTCGTTCGTTACTTATCTTTTTTTTGTTTGTTGGTATGTTAATAAAATAAGACCAACACACCTTTTTCTTGGATGTTGTGTTAAACCTTTGGAGAATCTATAAAGATCTTCGTCCTCCTTTGCGAAGAACGTGAAGAACAGGAAAGAACGTGAAGAACGCTGGCCTCCGATGAAGGGCAACTAATAACGCCAGACCCTCGGAGATCGATGATGCGACGCCGAGTACCGCGACGCCGACGCTTCTTCCGTGACGTTCTTTCCCCACGACAAAACATCGATCAACTGCTTGAGGTAGGAGTTTTCAAATCCTTTAAATTCCTTTGTGGATTTTATCTTTAACATTGATTTAATTCATTAAATTAAATCTGTGTGTTTTCTTTAAACCTCGGAGATCGTCGACGGAACGCCCTTCCGCGATGACGCGACGCCCTTCCGCGACGACGGGACGCCCTTCCGCGACGACGCGACGCCCTCCCGCAACGCGACGATCCTCTTCTACCAGGATGGTCAATTCCGTAAAGAACTCATCTTATTACTACGACGAGTTAGGGGTCGTTTTGAAAATAATTTTACCTATGCTTGTTTTCCTCCAAGGCAAGAACGCGGACAAACCAATTAACAAGTTGGTCCGCAGATTATTATTACGGGACGTGGTTTATCAATTGCTGAGATTTATGGTCTTGTTTCAAACTGCTAACGCGGTGGGTGCGGACCAACAAACAAGTCTGAACCCACCACCCTTTTGTTCTTGGTGTGTGGAACGGCGGACGACGACAAAACGGGCCGCAGAGACGACTTGTTGATTCTGTAGTGAAGAACGGGACCTGGGATGAGCCACGACGCAGTCGAAAATGGAATCAGACAACCGGAGCAACTCCGGTGGCCCGCGGACTCCACCGGCGGCGCGGGTCGCTAGAGTGGCGCCGCCGCCGGATGGAGCCGTCGCGGCTGAAGCCGCGGTGGAGGCGGCCGAGCAGACCTGTGACCGCGCAGGTCCGGCGAGACATGGGACACCGCTCTGCCGCGTCCGCCGACCAAGCGCGGCCCCCCGCGGGGCCGCGGCTCCTCTTCTCGCGAGGACAACACGCCTCGCGGCCTCCCTTGCCCGACCGCTCCGCCAAGCTGAGCCGAGCCGACCCGCCGGCCGGGTCGCGGCCAGGCCGGGCTGGGTCGCGCCCAACCGGGTCAGACCCGGACCCAGGTCGGGTCAACCCGGTTCGGGCGGACCCAGGGGGGTCGGGCCGGGTCGGTCCGGGCCCAGACCCCCCGTATCCGGACCTTTTCTGTATTTTTCTAATAACTTGAGCTACGGGCCTCCGAACGTTGCGCCGTCAGCGGAAATGCGATCCTTGGATCGAGACGGTCATTTTGGTATATCACACTCAATGTTTTGGAATACTTTGGGTTCGGCCGAGTTGGTTCGTACACAAAACCAACCGGGCCCTCGGAGCGGAAACGCTCATATCTTGAGCTTCGGACGTCCGATTGATGTGTCGTCAACTTTGTTGACTTCCTCTAAGTGAGACGGTTCTTTTGGCTTACTCCACCCGAGGTTTGGACGCAGGTGGAGTATGGTCGGGATGGTTTTGACTTAAAAACCAATCGGGCCCTAGGACGAAAAAACCAATAACTCTCAGACCGGGCATCCGATTGACGCGTCGTCTGCGTCGTTGAGTTCCTGTTGACGATACCGAACTTTTGGATACATTAACTCTGAACTATGTGTCAGTTGATGTATCAGCCTCTCGGCTCGTGGAGCGGACCCTCCCGAATGAGCTTGCTGTGTGCGGGAACCCTAGAGCTGGCTGCGACTGCTACTGTGACGACGACGACTATATAGAGATCCTCAGTGGATTCGACTGCGACGATGATGAAAACAGTAAGGGAATCCTCCGTGTTTTCGGCAGTGACCACTATGGTACATCATGGGATACATCAACTCCGGACTACCTGTCATTTGATGCATCGACCTCTTAGCTCGTGGGGTAGACCCTCCTGGAATGAGCATGCTGTGTTCGGAAACCCTAGAGCCGGTTGAGACATGAAGACTTCTGATCGAACGACTCGGTGTGTTACAGATAGCCCAGTGGGAAGTGCTTGGTTGTACTAGCAGACCCACGGCGGAGGATCGCTTGGTTGTAGCGGCAGACCCACGGTACTCAACAGAAGGAGTACCTCTGGAGGCTATGAGGGGGAGCGCTTGGTTGTAGCGGCAGACCCACGATGGAGGAGAGCTTGGTTATAGCAGCACGGGGGAGCGCTTGGTTGTAGCAGCAGACCCACGATGGAGGAGCGCTTGGTTGTAGCGGCTGACCCTTGGTACTCAACAGAAGGAGTACCTCTAGAGGCTATGAGGGGGAGTGCTTGGTTGTATCGGCAGAACCATGGTGGGAAGCGCATGGCTATAGTAGTCGGCCCACAGTACTCGATAGATGGATTACTACAGCAGTCCAAGGTTAGAGGGGAGCGCTTGGTTGCAGCGGCATAACCACTATACTTGATGGAGAAGGATTTTCCCAATATCTATGGTTTCCACTTCATGATCGATCCTGTGTGGGTCATTGCAGGGGGTAGTACCTACTGATCCTTTGTGGGTCCGACGGTTTAGATGAATCAGTGGCTACATCTTATCATCTCTATCATCATTCAAGAAGTATTCATGTGTGAGCTGAATCTTGTATTTCCTTCCTATGTGGATTGTGTTGTGCTATCCTGTGTGGAGTTACCTTTTGCTTTCCTATGTGGATTGTGTTGTGCTATCCTGTGTGGATTTACGTTTTGCTTTCCTGTGTGGACTGGATTGTACTTGGGTTCGGATGTTGGAGTCGAACGATAATTGATGACTTAGGTATATGTATGGGCATATACCTAAGCAGTTTCGGATGTTACTTCGTGATTGTATCTTTCCTTTGTGGTTTATCCTTTATGGATTTTGGGAGACCTTCGGGGGTCTTGGGGGCCCTACTGAGTAGCTTATACTCACACCTGCATTGGCTATGCCCGTTGTACGTTGTGTTGGTTGCAGACGACGGACATCGCTGATCGTGGTTGAGGCTTGCAGAGCAGGACGGTACCTGGAGGTGGACCACTGGGCGGGACGTACTCGGAGCCGTCGAATGGACCCGAGGAGCAGTGGAGGCTATCTGTATCCACCCTTCAGGTGGGATTCCCAGTGGACAGCTCGACGTCGCGGCTTTACTTTTCAGTTGTTTTTTTCCCTTTCTAGTTGTACTTTCTTTCAGTTTGTGTTTGTATTCTGGCCCAATTACTTTCCGCACTTACTGTTGTACCAGTTTTTACTTAGTGTTTACTTCTGCATGCTTACTCTGTGGTGTTTTTTGTTTACTTTACAAAGGCAATGCGTTCCCTTTTTCCTGGATTTACGCCATTGTGCTAGTCGCCAGCCCCTGGCCTATGGAAGGCTGGCTTGGGGTAGTCACGACACGGGCCCTGAGGACGGGTCGTGACAAATTGGTTTCAGAGGAGTTCGGTTCTACCGCGGACTCTGATCTTTTCTATGTGAAGCAATAGTGTTTAGCGTATTGGGTGTGGTTATCAGTCCAGGGAGTCCAGTGTTGGTGCGGCGGCCGACGTATCCATACACCAGGACCCTGACTTCATATTTCTGACTTAATGCACGAAAACAGTGATTGCATGTGTGTTTAATGTTTTCTTTGTGATTACTTGTATCAGATCACCAGGCATACTTTTCTGACCGTGGTGCACCTGTTTCCTTTTTAGGATGGCCCCACGACGGCAGCCAGCTAGGGTTCCGAGTGTTGTACGTGACGACAGCCCACTGAGCGACGAGGCCTCGGTACATGGCCCTTGGACAGGTGAGGCATCAGCGGTACCTTTACCCGCCGAGCCACCGATGCTTCCAGCACCATCAGCTGACGATGCATGTCGCCTCACTGCACTGCATGAGTTACAGCGCCAGCGACCACCCAGGATCCGCGGGGAGACGGACCCCCAGGCAGTCGAGGACTGGTTGGAGGCAGTGGTCCGAGTTTTCTGGTCAGTGAGGACACCAGCAGACCTTATGGTGGTCCTTGCAGCGAGCCTCCTGTATGCGACAGCAGGCAGATGGTGGAGCTTGATGCTCTAGGTGCACAATGAGGCATCACTCCTTTGGACGGACTTTGAGAGCCTTTTCGCTCAGAGTTCATCCCAGCCACCCTCCGAGCGATACGCATCCAGGAGCTACTAGAGCTGCGGCAGGGCAGCTTGACAGTAGCCCAGTACGCGACGAGGTTTACCGATCTCTCACGCTATTCCACTGACATGGTACGAGACCCATTCTTCAGGGCCTCAACCTTCGAGCAGGGGATCAGGAAAGAGATCAGATCTTCAGTTGTTTCTCATAGCATTCCGACATAGACATGGGTGTTGGAGCGAGCCCTCTTAGTGGAGAGCTTCCTTGCTGAGCAGTCTCTAGCAGCAGGACCCACCACTAGCCGGCATGCGGTAGAGTCTTCTGCAGCGGGTAGTAGACAGATGACGCAGGGGTCCAAGAGGACTAGACCAACCGGTGGTTGACCTCATGACACAGGATCGTTTGTGGGAGGCACCCGGTGTGGACAACGACTTACCATGAGCGGACAGTGTTACTCCTGCGGCGGGGTTGGTCACATAGCTCGTGACTGTCCGACCCTACATACGGATGACCAGCAGATGAACGAAGGACCTCCCCGGAAGAGTCAGAGGTTCGATCGAGGCAGATCGCATGGAGCAGGAGACCGTGGATGGGGAGCTATCCATGCAGCTAGAGGTGGACGACGCTTCGAGGTGTTGCCACCACCACCACCAGGAGGTCCACCCCGACCGCATGGAGCTGGTGGACATGGGAGAGGTCAGCTTCAGGCTGCAGAGACCTATGATCATGGAGCTCTGAGAGAAGATGGACAGGAGCGGGACTATCTCCAGACCTGGATACTTTTGTTTATGCTGCTTCTAGCGTTGTTGATGTTTGTTTGTAGATGTTTTGTGTCTTTGTACTTTGAGCTGCAGTAACAAAAGACACTTTTATTGTGGAGTTTACCTTCCTGTCCTTTCTTTTAGTTATTAATAAGAGGTTCCGGTTTACAAACCGTTGACTTGACCCTAACTTTGAGATACCTACTGGAGGAGAACCAGTGACCACACACTGATGCCGACAGTGTGACTCAACCCTTAGAGGCGAGAGTAACAGTTGGATCTCTTGGTAGTAGCGTCAAGGCCTTACGACGTCATCCTTGCTATGGGTTTGTATCATCCATGACGGGATTGACTGTATTAGGTGAAGAACGTGGTTCATCCAGGGGATGAGACCAGATTTCTCTTATCGGAAAAGAAGGAATCTCAGCAGCTCGAGCAGGACCAGAATGGTCCAAGTTATCCAAGAGCGGATGAGGATAGCTCAGAGCCGGCAAAAGTCTAATGCTGACAGGAGGCGGAGACCACTAGAGTCCGAGGATGGAGACCACGTTTCCTTACAGGTCACACCTCGACGTGAGTTACGGAGATTTGTCCGAGGCGACAAGTTGTCTTCACTCTTCATCGGACCATTACAGGTCCTCAGTAGGTTGGCAAGGTGGCTTATCGCCTGGCTCTACCACCTCACTTTCACCGGGTGCATGACGTCTTCCACGTATCCCAGCTGAGGAGATACGTGCATGACCCGACGCACATCATTGACCATGGGGAGCTAGACGTGGATGATGGGGTGACTTTTGCGGAGGTCCTGGTGGAGATCGGGGATCGACAAGAGCAGGTCCTACGTGGAAGATCGATTCCTCTTGTGTGCATCAGATGGCAGCACGGGAACCTCCAGGAGAGCACTTGGGAGTGGGAGGCTCAGATGTGTGCTCAGTACCCACATTTGTTTCCCTAGTTTATGATGTATCTTTACGGGGATGTAAAGCCCTGAGGTGGGAGTGATGTAAAGACCCGTAAATTTCAAGGAAATTTTTTATCTTAATTTTCTTTGGAATTTTACAAGGATGCAGTTTCTGACGGAACCTGATTCCGAGGCCCGGTGTTCCCGGAATCATTTTCCGAAGTTTGGCTCGGGTACGTTCAGTGAACGAATGAGCGGGTTTTTCTAACTTTTGATCTGGTGCTCGGAATCAAATTCCGAGGGCACCGATGGAATCGCAGCACTGGTACTTTCTTAGAAACGCCTCTTCCGGAGTTGCGTTTTCTCGGGTGTGGTTTTTAAATTTTTGGGGTTATGTTAAGAAATAAAATAAAGTGTGAGACACCTTTATTTTTATTTCACTTAAAGGCACTTAAAAGCCACTTAAAGCTGCTTAAGCTGAGTTGAAGCAGATAGGGTGCAATTCAAAATATCCTACCCTCTTGGTATGATATTTGTGAGGTGGGTCCCGCACAAGCTCCACCGTTTCTTTTCTGCTAAGTAACGCACCCGCGAAAACCCCTATTAAATGAAAGTCAACTGATGAATTTTCTAAATTCTTAACCCTCATATTAATTGGGTGGTTAGTTTCGTTGTAATTAATTCTATGAATTAATTAGTTCATTACTTATCTTTTTTTCGTTTGTTGTCATGTTAATAAAATAACACCAACACACCTTTTTCTTGGATGTTGTGTTAAAACTTTGGAGAATCTCTAAAGATCTTCGTCCTCCTTCATGAAGAATGCGAAGAACGCGAAGAACGACGACCTCTGACAAAGAGTGACGAAGAACGCCAGACCCCCGGAGATCGACGATGCGACGCCGAGTACCTCGACGCCGACGCTTCTTCCGCGACGTTCTTTCCCCACGACAAAACTTCGATCAACTGCTTGAGGTAGGATTTTTCAAATCCTTTAAATTCCTTTGTGGATTTTATCTTTAACATTGATTTAATTCATGAAATTAAATCCGTGTGTTTTCTTTAAAACTCGGAGATCGTCGACGTGACGCCCTTCCGCGATGACGCGATGCCCTTCCGCGACGACGCGACGCCCTTCCGCGACGATACAACGCCCTCCTGCGACGCGACGATCATCTTCTATCGTGTCGGTCAATTCCGTGAATAACTCGTCTGATGACTATGACGTGGTAAGGGTCGTTTTGAAAATGATTTTACCTATGCTTGTTTTCCTACAAGGCAAGAACGCGGACCAACCAATTAACAAGTTGGTCCGCGGATTATTATTGCGGGACGTGGTTTATCAATTCCTGGGATTTATGGTCTTGTTTCAAACTGCAAACGCGGTGGGTACGGACCAACGAACAAGTCCGAACCCACCGCCCTTTTGTTCTTGGTGTGCGGAACGGCGGACGACGACAAAACGGGCCGCAGAGACGATTTTTTGATTCCGCAGTGAAGAACGGGACCCGGGATGAGCCACGGCGCAGTCGGAAATGGAATCGGACCATCGGAGCAACTCCGGTGGCCCGTGGACTCCACCGGTGGCGCGGGTCACCGACGCCGGCAGCCGGAGGCGGCGGCGCCCCGGCGCGCCGCCGGATGGAGCCGCCGCGGCTCAAGCCGCGGCGGCGGTGGCTGACCAGACCCACGATCAGGCGGGTCCGGAGAGACATGGGACGCGGCTCTGCCGCGTCCGCTGACCAAGCACGGCCCCACGCAGGGTCGTGGCTCCTCTTCCCGCGGGGACAACACGCCCCGCAACCTCCCTTGCTCGGCCGCTCGGCCGAGCCGAGCCGAGCCGACCCACCGGCCGGGTCGTGCCCAGGCCGGGCTGGGTCACGCCCAGGCCGGGCCGGGTCGTGCCCAACCGGGTCGGGTCAGCCCGATTCGGGCCGACCCAGGGTGGGTCGGGCCGGGTCGGTCCGGGCCCAGACCCCCCGTATCCGGACCTTTTCGGTCTTTTTCTCATAACATGAGCTACGGGCCTCCGAACAACGCGCCGTCAGCAGAGATGCGATCCTTGGATCGAGACGGCCATTTCAGTATATCGCACTCAAAGTTTTGGAATACATTGGGTTCGGCCGAGTTGGTTCGTACACGAAACCAATTGGGCCCTCGAAGCGGAAACACTCATTTCTTGAGCTTCAGACGTCCGATTGATGTACCGTCGACTTTTTTGGTTTCCTCTAAGTGAGACGGATCTTTTGGCTTACTCCGCCCGAGGTTTGGATGAAGGTGGAGTACGGTTGGGTTGGTTTTGACTTAAAAACCAACCGGGCCCCTCGGACGAAAAAGCCAATAACTCTCAGACCGGGCGTCCGATTGACGCGTCGTCTGCGTCGTTGAGTTCCTGTTGACGATACAAAACCTTTGGATACATCAACTCTGTACTATGTGTCTGTTGATGTATTAGCCTCTCGGCTCGTGGAGCAAACCCTCCCGAACGAGCTTGTTGTGTGCGGGAACCCTAGAGCTGGCTGCGACTGCTACTGTGACGACGCCGACTGTACAGATATCCTTAGTGGATTCGACTACGATGATGATGAAAACAGTACGAGAATCCTCCGTGTTTTCGGCAGTGACCACTATGGTACATCTTGGGATACGTCAACTCCATACTACCTGTCAGTTGATGCATCGACCTCTTAGCTCGTGGAGTGGACCCTCCCGGAATGAGCATGCTGTGTGTGGAAACCCTAGAGCCGGTTGAGACTTGACGACTGCTGATCGAAAGACTCGGTGTGTTACGGATAGCCCAGTGGGAAGCGGTTGGTTGTAGCAGCAGACCCACGACGGAGGAGCGCTTGGTTGTAGCGACAGACCCGCGGTACTCAACAGAAGGAGTACCTCTGGAGGCTATGAGTGGAAGCTCTTGGTTGTAGCGGCAGACCCACGACGGAGGAGCGCTTAGTTGTAGCAGCACGGGGGAGCGCTTGGTTATAGCAGCTGACCCACGACGGAGGAGCTCTTGGTGCTAGTCGGCAACCCCTGGCCTATGGAAGGTGGGCTTGGGGTAGTCACGAAATGGGCCCCGAGGACGGGTCGTGACAATATTTTTTGAGTCTAATGATGTAAATGAAATATTATATGAGATTTATACATTTAATGGACCTTGTAAACTATTAATGATTAGGTTATACAGGTATATCTCTCATATTTATTGGATAATAATTGTGTTCTCTATAGAATTAAGTGGGAAGTCAGTTTTATTGGATATTCCACTTAATAGGGTTATCGTAAAGGTTATTATAATGGTTTAATTAATATGATTTCCCAATGAATATAATTTAAATTTATAGTTTTACAAATGTGGTTTTATGTAAATATTTATTTAATAAGTTAATATAATGATCTTTCATTTTAATGAAATGATTATTCCCTTTTAGGTTAGAAAGGTGTGTTTTTAAGAAAATGTTTTCTTGGGTCCTCATGTTTTCTCATAAACACTCATGATTATGATTTTTATTTTATTTTTTCTTATAAAGTGGTTATAAAAACATTTGGAAGAAATGATAATTTATTTTTTTATGTAAATAATTATTTACTCTCAGGTTTATTATGGTAAAAGAAAACTATATTTTATGATCTCATGGTTTTGGTATATACTAGTAGGTTCATTTTCTTCTATATCCCTTAATAAGATTTCAAAGATCATACCATGTTTTAAAATGATTTAATAGGGATTAAGGATGTGTTATAACAATGATGACTACATAATATGTAAGAAATGATAACTTGTTTTAATGTAAAAATAGTAAATTACATACATGGATATTGTTATGTAAGATTTTATCCAAATTCATTACAATAGTAAACCTAAATAGTACTTGAGTATTTAAGTGATTCATTTATTTTTTTTACTTATTAGATTTGGATGGTTTAAATTTTGTAACATTTATTGGTATCAAAACTATAAATGTAAATATTTTTGATTAAGTAATGTATTTTGGGGGGTATGAGTTCAGGGCTCTATTAGTTGGTATCAGATTAGGGTTTCAATAAATATTGAAATTAGGATGTTTTAAAGTCAGTTAAAATAATATTTCTGGATAATATCATGGGTTAAAAAGTCTAGGTTTGAACACATGTTCAATGGATGAAATTATTTTTTATGGTCATAAGTAATTATTCCACGAAGTGATTTGAATCTTTTTATGGGGTTTAGGAAGAATAATCTCATAAAGTTGAAATAACACTTTGGGTTAGTATACTATTGGATTTGAATTTAATTATAGTGTATTGGATAATGGGGTATAGATAATATTGATGGTTGGAAGGTAATTATTTTAAAGTATATATATTTGGATATGTTTATGGTCAAGATAAAGATTACTATTTAGGTTTGTATCAGTATTTGGTTAATGATATGTTGGTGATGTTCACAAAACTAGAAGATTATATAGTAGTTTATGATGCTTATTTATTATATTTGTAGAGGTGTTTCACTAGGTTGAGGTATATGTAACCCTTAGTATTAACACGTTATTTAATATGAACGATTATTTTAGACGAATGCTATTAATTATTTGTGAATAAAAGAAGGTATGAGGTTACCTTTGAGGAAAATGTATTCATTATTGTTGATTTTATAGAGTTAATTGGAATATATGGTTGTATATTTTTGTAATAATATATGTTGAATCTTTGGTATTATTGTGAATATTATAAAGGTTATGTTTTATTTATATAATTAAGGTTTATTTATTTTTGGTACTATGTTACCTTATTCTAACCATATTGGATATATTTAATGTATACTTATAGTAGAAATAACCATTTATCATTTTATGGGTTTTTATCATTTATAAGTTATTTTTTAGTGTTTCATTCATGAAATATTCATCATGAATACACATCGATTAGAGCTACATATTAGATTATGGTGGTAATTTATTAAAGGATGAAATTCCGCTTGTCATGTAAGTATATTTTCTTATTTTTTTGTGTACTTGGTAAATTAATTCCAAAAATAATCTAAATGGGTAATTAAATAAAAAATTGATCCTATTATATTATTTTCTAGTGAATTTATGGTCGTTTTCACGACTCATTAGTTCATGGTGTTGTAGTCATTAACATTCTTATAATCAATCACTTTCTTATTGTCAATATTTTATGTCACTCTCCAATATTATTTGGACATTAATCTTTCATCCATTTATATAGATTTTTACTTACCACTAACTTATCATAATTAGAAACCTAGTTTTGTGTTATTTCTAATTACCTTCATATTTCCTTTTCACACTTCTCAAAATGAAATTTTGTTAGCCATTTTCATAATTTTAGTTTTCAGCAATGGTATTTTCAACTGTTAAACACTTGATTACCAACCTTAGATAAAATATCAAATATTCACTTTATAAAAGGATGATAATTTAATAAAAAAATATTTAAAAAAAGTATATTAGGTTTGATAGTATACAAGACACATAATATCGATCTTATATAACCATTAAATATTATTATATAAATATGACCCTTATAACCAAGCCATTAAATCTGTGGGTATGAATAAGAATATGGAAAAATATGAAAATTATGTATAAATTCATACTCAATAAAATTTTATTGATTATGTTTTAGTAAATAACCATTCAGTTTTTAATAATGTCATTTTATGATTCAAATATACATTTTCCCTCAAAAATCGATTCTATTTATTTATTTGTGGGAAAATATTATTATTTAATTTATTCCAATATTATAAATTTTATTTAAAATTTTTTATTAGTTTTTCAAATAATCATTTCATTATTATAATAGTGTACATTTTTTAGATTTTTTTTAAAAATTATTAGTTTTCAATAAATAGTAAAAATACTATTTTCATTGAAAAATAAGATTTTTTTTCAAGAATTTACAAAGTTCCATTTTTTTAAATTAGTGTAAAAGTAAAATTAGTTCCGTTATATAATTATTAATAAAATTATGGTCACTCAAATGAATTTCATGTTTTATTTTGATATAAAACCTTTTTAAAATTAGGAATATTTGTTTTTAAAATCCCTTTTCATCGTGTTTTGTGAGATTAATTTTAAAATAAATTTTCTTCACTTATGTGAATTGAAAATGATAAAATTTATTACTTATTTAAAATGAGAATAATTAATATTATATAATAATTTCACATTAATGTTTGGTCATAATTAATTATAACTATGGTAAATAGTTATAACCCTGTAAAATGGTAAAATTAGTTTTTTATGTTTTAAAAAATGGTGAAATGAATTAAAATATAATAAATACTAACTTTTAACCTATTGGATGATTTAAGGTCATACATTATCATCTAATTTTTAAATGTTTTCCAATAATGATCTTTTTTTCTTAGATAATGACAATATAATATTTTAGGGAAAGAAAAATACAGAATGCCCCTCCCTAGATTTCAAATTTCTCATATATATTCACTTAGTTATAGTAATAATTGAATTAATATTCAAGGTTACTTTAATTATATTGAAATTATTTTCATAAAGATAATTTATTTATATTTTTCAACTGATAAAATAACTACCACAAATGCTCATACAACACTAACCTGGTGCTTGTGTAATAAGTAGAAAAAATAATGTAATTGATTTTAAATATATCAAAACTAAAAAAAAATTAATGACTAATGGTGTCAAAAAAATATGGTTATTAATAAAGTGTATTTGATTTTGAAGTTTTTATATTATAATTACATACATTTATTTATGTTCTTAAAGTCAAATTGTATGAATAGTTCTTAAAATGTCCCTAATGATATTTTATGTTATATGATATTTTATTAAATGATTTAAAAATACTAATGATGACTAAAGATGAAATGTGGAACGATAAATGTTATAAAAATTAATCCATGTAGATTTTATGAACTAATTTTTACCATTTATTTAAATTTATAACCCTTCATGCTTAAAATTGGTGTTATTATGGTTAAGGATGAAAGGGTATAACATGGGATAAAATATAGATATGGTAATTAAAATGATTTAAAATCATTTCTAAGTCCTATTGGATGAATTTTTAGATCCTATATCATATTTGATTTAATATTAATCCAATTTGGAAACATGTTTCAATGAATTTGACTTAATAATATTTTAATGTTTTGAAACATTACAAGGATATCACTCCCCTCACATATAAAATGAATCCTCTTTTCCGGTCTCCATCACACATTTTTCAAAATATATAATATACATGACCTACCCAAATACCTTCCTAACATAACTCCATATTTCATATAGGTATTATTTTGGGATTAATATTTTAATTATTGTTCTTAAGGGATAATGAAAAAGATATGGTCCAACGAATAGGTATAACATTAAACTGAATGTTTTAGATTTATTTATTCTTCTACCTCTTACAAAAATTTTCTAAAAATTGTGATATAATAACATATTTATCTAACAGATATTTAATTTTTATTAGGTTAATGTTTTAATCTTAATTTGTCTTCTTCTTCCATAAAATGAGACACGAAACCATTGTTCGTGTGTATGGGGGACTATAGCATCATGAACCGATGTACATGGTTTTCCATCGAAACCTATTATAACTTGTTATAATGATGTATTTAATTTATTTATATATATATATATTGTATTCATGATATAAATATAATTCTATAAAGATAATATATTATCTATTTTCATACCATTTGATCCATTTACAAAGATAACATTGTTTGTGCATATGTGTGGATTACTACCTCCACGAAGCAATGTCATTCATTTTTTATCACCGCATCACATGGATAGTATATAAAAGTGTATTTAAATAGAAAATATTATACATATGATATAATCAAAAATATTTAAAGATAAATTGATACCTACCTTCTTTCCCTCGTGACCATTGAAAATTGGAAATATTATTCATATTCGCGTATGGATCTTTGTAAAAGGAAAGGGATATATTAATATATTAAAACAAAACATAGTTTCAAAGTATATTTTAAGAGATCAATTATGTAAATAGATTATTATATGGGTTTGATACATGTTATGTTGGTTATACAATTTTTATTATTAAGTGATCCTAATAAAGCCCCCCAATTCGTTGGATAATGATTGTGTTCTCTAAAGAACTATTTTGAATGTTGAATATATATAGGTTACTCTACTTGTATGGGTTCTTATAAGGGTGATTATAAGGATTCTATGAATATGATTTCCCAAGACACCTACAATATTATTCTATGCTTTCTAATGAGCTTCTATGGAAATCATTGATTTCAAAAGGTAAGCTAATTTCCTTTTTTAATGAAATTATTATTCCCTTTAAGCTCGATATGCCCAACTATTTGGATGGTGATCCAACCAATATGCATATGTGGATATTATAGGACCACTCAATCACTGTGTAACAACTAGATATTTCCAATAATCATATCTCAATGAAGGTTAGATCTAGAAATCTCACATTTTATTCTCATTTATGTACGGTAAGTGAAACTCGAGTGAGAGGGAATCGTTATGGAATGATATGAACTATATAATCCAAAGGATTACCCCTGGTTAGTTGGTGGTGGGTTTTACACAATCATGGAGGCTATAGAGAATAAAGTGAGAGCCTTGTTCTGTGTAAAGATAAAGATAATATTGGAGTGTTTTCTTCTGGTAAGGGTTGAAGTGATTTGGGCTATTCTTGTGACAATTTTACCTAGCGTAAAAATCAATAGAGAAGTTTTTGAATATGGTGCTGAAATTTGGATGACTTGGTGATTCAATCTATGATAACCCAGATACAGTCATGAACTCTAGATGATAATGAAATTTCCATCATGATATCTATGTTGATATTAATATTTTCACTCTCTCACCATATGGATTTGATTGAAACTCAATAGAAATAGGCACTCATCCTTAATCTTCTAGAAAGTGAGGCATCAAGTGATAAAGTCAGAAACACACCGCTTCATCTTTGCCCACCAAAAATAATGTTTAAGATCCCAGTATATTAGTCCCTCTCTTGGGTGTACCACTAAGGGGGATGTTTGAAACACCCTTACCACCTCTTCTCAAAGTTTGATTGGCACCATCATCCAACATTGGAAAATTATTATATGCTCCCCACAATCATAAAATCCATCAAGATCATGTCAACTAGATACTTATTCACACAAGACCTCATAATCGATGCCCACAAGTTATTCCTCCCTATCATTATGAAAATAATATGGGAAACAACCATCAACTATAGGTTTTCTATACCATATATATCCTCTAGGGATAACTAAAACAAGGATAACTACTCTGATGTCTCTCAAAACAACTAAAAATGGTATTTTATATTGAGTGTATCTTCTAATACATTCCACATATCAAGAGTATAAACTATCTCAAAGTCATAATTATATAGTATATTCATCAATTTCCTCTTCATCATGTTAATATATTTTTATAAAATGATCTACCTAAGACACTTATAGTCATAATAGATGATGAATCATGCTCCCATAAGATAGTGTTGCCCATATTTTAGGGACAACACCAATGATTCCATCTCCATGTTGTGGGTTTCAAAGTTCTTCTATTATGGACTCAACTTTTAGGACCCATAAGTAATCGCCACATATGTATGTATCATAATTTATTTAAACCCAGATCTAGAGTCATCACAGAACACTAAGTACTTAATACCCTCTTCTGATAGTCTCAGGATGGGGGAATTCTTCAACCTCTACCATAGAACCTAAAAATATAGTTGAAACTATTCCATACACATTAAAGGAATCCCCTCATAGTTAAATTTATATAGATGTTTTGTAACCCAATAAAAATTGGAAAAAATATATAATAATGTACTTCTAACCCATGGAATCCTCATAACTCGGTCCCACTAGTTGATGGCTCTCAAGATATCACTTCTCCAGTATTAGTGGAATCCATTGTTACACCGTCTTCTGAGATGACATGACCTAAGAATTGAATTCTGGAATATAGAACAGATACAGTATGTTCATCCAATAAACAAGATCTCTTAGAGTATATGAACGACCATCTTCAAATGTCTCATGTGCTCCCCTAATTACAGTAATTACATGATGACTTCGTTGTTGAATACTATCATGACCCAGTTTAAGATGGGTTAAATGATCTTTTTTATACATCCAATAAACATGGTTGTGTCATTCATCACATCAAATGAAATCACTAAATAATCATAGAAAATATATTTTTGATGCAATTTCATTATAGGTTTATCCTCCTCTCAATCTCAGAGTTGGTGATAACATGACCTGAGGTAAATATTTGAGAACCACTTCATCACTATAAACTGGTCAGAGAGTTCATCAATTCATGAATATGTATTATTTTATTGAAAATCACCTTTTTCATATGATGATAATATTGTAACAACCTCATGGTGTCTTCTAACTTCTTGTTTTACAACATAGGGAATTCTTATAGGGACACACTGGGTTTAATGAATTCTATCCTCTATATATTCTTAGATTATAAATTCTGGTGTCACAACACTTTAGGGGAAATCCAATATGTTGGAACAAATATATGGGTTGTCTTTGGGTTAAATATATGTTAAATTTTATCTCTCAATGTAGAGGAACGATTGGTAAATCATTTGGAATGAATTTCTCATAATTCCCCACCATGTTAGGAAAATGAAATCTCAAAGAATCAACTGCTCTATGGGACATACTACCCAATTGATGAGAAATCAAGTGTATCCTAAAGAACAATATTACAACCCACTCTTCATTTGATTACTTTTATCCAATGAAGGAAAATATCATTTCATTAACTTAAAAAATTACATCATACACCTCATATAGTCAATATATGTATTAAATATAGAGAGCCATGCCATAAAAATAATGATATCACAAGGTTTCATCATTGATTTAATGTGATCCCATAAAAATCTCTCACCTCCATGATTTGGGTCACACTTTTTTCATGTGTGTTTATTAATCGAGTCTTCCTTAGAAGGAGTATCTAGTACCAAATTTTGATCCAAATGATCTACTGGAAGCTCCCAATCTCCGAAAAGTGATAGAGTTAGGAATGTGTGGATCATGAATATGTCTAAAAAATGAAGGTAAATTAAAGAAGAAAAAAACCATACATTGGATTGTCCTCAAATCTGCTGATCCATAAGCCTCCACTTCCACCAGTTGTCCACGATCCTGACCACCAACTGCCTAAGCCTAATGGGGGAATCCTAGTGGTGGTATCTATGGTTATAGACCTAAACATTGAACATCATCCTCTTCTCTCCCAGATCCACTTTCATATCATCAACACTCTAAACCTCACTTATCAAGTCACTTTCTTTACCAAGGTGGTCCATTAACCATATCCTAGTCCTCTTCAGGGAGTGTCAGTAAATCCTATGCAATATGACCTCATCACTCATAGGAGAAACATCACCTCACCCTAAGATCCCTGACTAGATGACCCACTATCGACTACCTCTAAAGCTGACTCATGTGTATGGATCCCTAGGATTGACATAAACTACCAACATCTAACGTCTTTTCTCTAGGGTGACCACTACCAAAACTAAAAAATTGGTAGAAATAATTTAGGAATATCTCTAAGACTATGTAATGATAAAACACCCATGTATTGGAAGGTATTCAAAGAGATACCACTCTAGCATGTATATCATAGTGAAGACCACACTCAATGGTTCATTATTAAAAGAACCTGTCACAAAACATATCGAAGGAGTACTATAATTTTTCATTGAACCATAATGCATACTCTAGGATCAATATGCTTCCACTGTGGACCTCAAGATGTTCATAGATACATACTCCATACAACACTGCTAGATAAAAACTCCTTTTTGAAGAGATTCTCAAAATCTTTTTAATATAGAGTCTCCTTGTTATGTGTCTACATCACCAAGATCCACCATCTCCCTACAAATACATGGATAAGTATCACCTCTAAGATCACCATCTGATTGGTATGAATCCTATAAAGGTGAAAAACTCTCCCAAGTACCATGATATAGTCCCCTATTCATATTGTTCATACATTCCCTGAAAACAAATAAATCAATGGTTTTAGAACATTTCAAGGGATCTTATCCTTTGCACACAATTTTTATGTATTTTTACAATAATTATCTATTAAATGGGTGAAGGTAATACCATAAAACCACATGGATGAGCATCCTTTTGCACAGTTCCCTATACTAGAGCCTCATCATTAAGAAGATTATCACTAAGATCCTTCTATGGAATCCTAGAGAGCTATCATCAGGGATGCATCCGAAAATATTCAGGATACACTATGGAAAAACATAATATCTAGGGATATGAGTCAAGAAAGAAATGGAAAGCATAACACTTTCCAACATAATTCATGTACCATTGTTTCCCCTATAACTACTGTCTATATATACTAAGTCAAAAAGTATGTTATTCGAGTCTGAGTGAATGGATACATCGACCACTTCACTATCCCTAGGTACCCTATATTGTGATCCAAACTCAATAGGCTTTAACACTATTAATATATTTCCCAAAACAATCCTCCCAACTAGACTATCTAAAAACTCTTTCCAAAAGACAACATCCTATGATACAACACATTCATCACCCAGCCCATTGGGTCCTCCTAGTTATAATTAAGCAGATGATGACACCCCAAACCTACCCCCAATAGGCTAGGGGATATAGACTGAGGCCTTAGCCAAAAGTATAAGTACCCACATATATATCTCTGTTGGGCAAAAATCCCTCAAGGTAACATTGCAGCATTTTTGGGTTGATTGTGTTTGTTGACAAAGCAGGTTTCCATGGAGAATTGTCGAGTTCCCGAGAAGTTGTTGACAATCCATGTTGACAAAGAACGATGACAAAGGAAAGGGCGATCTGGAGGCGGTACAAAAAGAGCAGTACAAGGTGGCGCCGTTTCCCAGTGTTTGCCAAATTTTTGGGGTCCAAAATTTGGAGTTTGGTGAGCATCGCGAAAAGAGGATTTCCATGAAGAGCATATTTTAATATGGCAAAGGCATGAATTTCGCGAAGATAGGATGCATGGTTTGGAAATCGCGAAGACCAGAAGAATGGAGGCGGTGATGCTTCGCGATTACGTCAAGCTTCACGAATGGCAGATGCTGAAGCACATCGCGGCGGAGAAGGGCTTTGTGAGAGAACTTCGCGGCGAAGGCGCGAAGGAATGTTGGGCTTCGCGAGGGAGCTTCGCGGTGAAGGCGCGAGCCGCGAAGGTAAGTTGACGGTGATTCATCGCGACTACGTCAAGCTCCGCGAACAGAAGATTGCCGTGGAGCTTCGCGATTTGGACAAAATTCCGACAGAAACTTTGGAGCTTCGCGATGTGAGATGACGTGGCGTTGACTTCGCGCGGAATGTTCGAGGGTCGGTGGAATCGCCTATAAATAGAGGCCGACCCCTTCGGGTGAAGTAGAGAGAATTTTCAGAGAAAATACTTTGCTCTCGATTTGCGAAGGTGGTTCGCGGAGCCAGTGTGCTTCTCGAAAGAGGTGCTTCGCGGCGGCTATTGTAGCTCCGCGAAACCTGCGAGCTCCGTGTTGGCTTACTTAGCTTCGCGAGGGTCGTTGCTTTGCGACGGTTTGAGCATCGCGAGAGTGCTTCGCGAAGGAGCTTCGCGAGTGAGCTTCGCGAAAAGGCAGGAGCTTCGCGAAAAGGCAGGAGCTTCGCGAAGGCTTGTTTGAGCTTCGCGAAATTGGGAGCCTCGCATTGTAGGGTGCTTTGCGAAGGTCTTTCCAAAGGTTGTTTTCCTAGTGTTTAGAGGCAAAGAGGTATTCATCTATGGGTGAAAGTTGAACATCAACAGAGCATCTACATACAGAGAAAGATGCATTCCTTAATGGAAATGAAGAGACCTACAGGTCTATAAACTGTGAGTGAATCCCTTCCAAGAGCAGTGAGCTTAGGAAGAGGAAGAAGGTGATCCTCTCCACCAGCAGTGAGCCAGAGAGAGAGAAACAGGGAGTGACCCTTGGGAAAGCGGTGAGCTGACCCTAAACATTGTAAAGGCAGTGAGCCTGGGCATAGAAGTGATCTAGCCCGAACATTGTAATCCACATCTAGTGAAGTCTAGTGGAATTTGGTACGAACCGGCAACTTGTCGGCGTATGCTCCTTGGACGTAGCCCTTAGAGGTGAACCAAGTAAAAATCTTTGTGTCTGCCTGCTTACTTTCCTGCATTGCATTCAAAGCATCATCATCAGGTAAAGTAGACAAGTGATCATAGTAACCACACAAGTGCAAACAAAGTGACCCTTGTAACAAAGAGGTCAAGATCCAGTGGGGCAGGAAGAACTTGGAAAAAGAATATCCATACCCTGATTCACCCCCCCTCTCAGGGTATATAGGCCCCTATTGGCCCTAACAATTGGTATCAAAGGGAAGGTTGTTGTTATCAGATTTGTTTGCTCCAACTTGGTGTAGTCGATCTGTGTGCATAAAGAATCAGTCTTCTCTTATCTCAATCAGCCATGGCAAAGGGAAAAACATCCAAGAACAAGCAGAAGTCAGGTGGTACTCCTCAGTGTGGAAGTGTATATGGAAAATGTGTGATTCAACTAAAGGAATCAAACAACTTGCTGAAGGAAGGCTTGGATGAATCAGAAAGGGAAAAGATTGATTCACTCAATCATGATGTTGGAATGAGTAAAGTACATGAGCATCAGAGTGATACTGAAACAGAAGAAGAAATTGAAGGAAGAATAGATATGCGAGCTGAGTTAGAGGCTGCTCTTGAAGAGATAGATGTTTGGAGAGCCAAAACCAAGAATGCTAACAAAGTTGTTCGCGATGCCAAACTCTATATGCAGCAGCAGGAAGAAGAGAAGTCTGAGTTGATAAATAAAATTGAGAAACTCAAGTTATCAGCACCAGAGAACTCAGAATCAGTTAGTGAGTATAAGCTTAAGATTGAAGAACAGAAAAGGGAGATCGATGGCTTGAATAGAAAAGTGAAAGATCAATTCAAAAGCATCGAAGAACCGAATATTCCAAGTGACGTTGGAAACACTAAAGAAGCCAAATCTAAAGATATCCGGATCAAGGGATTGGAGATTGAGGTCAACAAGCTAAAATGTTTAAATCAAAGGCTTATTGATATAGTTACTGACCTAACAGAGAAGAATTATTCACGTGCTGAAGAGCTGCAGAAGATGGCCATAATGAAAGGAAAACAAAAGGCTGGTGATTATGAAGAGAGTCAAATGTCAGATGAAGCACAAAATCTTAAAGCCAAAAATAATGATCTAGCAGCATAGTTGTCTGCAGAAGTTCAGAAAAATCAAAGGCTACAACAAGAGAATGCATGTTGCTCTGACTCTGTCGCTCAAGAAAAATTGAAGGTAAAGGAGAAAAATGACATGGTTGATAAGTTGAAGCATGAACTGGAAGATGAGGTAAGTAGAGGGAAGCTTCTCAAGGAAAAACATGATGTCCAACTTGAATCAAGGGATATGAAGATTCAAAAGTTGGTAGAAGAGCTCGAATCAGTCAAGTAGGAAATAGAGAAGTCTAAATCCAAAGATAAGCCCAAGTTGAAGGATGCACTGCACTTGCTATTTGATCATCCTTCGACAAGTGATGATAAAATGAAGAACAGATATGCTGTTTCTGAAGAGAAACAACATAATATTTTCTCAGCTCAAAGACCAGAAAGTTTTGGAAATGCTGGCATTGGATATGATAATTCCACTCCTATGGATGATAAGAAAAATGCAGTGAAAATTTACATAGGTAAGAAAAATCCTGTAGGTGCTGGAGATAGGCCTATGAGGATAGTTTCAAGGAGTGATGATGTGTGCTATTTCTGCGGAGTTCATGGCCACACATCAAGCTTCTGTACAGAGGCTCTGGAGTACATTTCAGGCTGTGAAAAGAGAGACATTAATAAATCTGAGAACAGGAAGAAGCATCATGAGAGATTAGAAAGAAGAGCTTCTCAGAGGAAAGAATATATTAGATGCTATTACTGCGGAAGAATGGGACACACCATGAGCATGTGTCAGGAAGCTCAGGAGAACAATATCAGAGGAAGAACTCAAGGTGCATCAACATCTCAGCAGAGAGATGATGAAATGAGGTATGCCTTTGAGGGAAAATGTTTTATATGTTCTCACTATGGGCACATGGCGAGACATTGCAGTAAGAAGAAAGCAGGAAAGGGAAAGGAACAAGAAAATAGATCTCCACCACAGGAAGTGTACAAGAAAGAAGCCTGTACTAGGAGACAAAGTGGTAAGGAGAAGAATAGGCTTCGAGCCTCAGGGAAATCACGTGGAGCTGAACGAAAGGTGTATCAGTCACCTCCTATGTCATACTCACAACAGCTCTCAAGGAAAGAATGTGAGAAAACCTGGAAGATTAAGGGGAGATCTACTCCAGTGGTGATAAAGAAGAATAGAAGTTCAATGGAGGACCCACCACCAATGAAAAATAGGGCGGTGACTCATAAATCTGATAAAAGGCAGATAAGCAAAGAATGCATCGAAAAATCCACATGTCGTGTTTTACAACGAGAAGTGGAAGAAAAAGGCAGATCCCTACAATGGAAAAAGAAGACAGGGAAGATGACAAGAAAGGAGATTCCTGCACCGAGAAACAATCAAGGGAAATGGAATTTCGGTAGAACATCAAAGATCGAAATGTGTACCAGTTGGTCTAAACCCCAGATTGTGAGAAAGGCCAAGTCTGTAGAATCTTCATATCAGAAAAAGGCTCAGAATGTGAGCAAAGAATGCCTAGTCATATGGCCAGAACAGTTGAAGTTGGTCAGGCAGTTGGAGGAAGCAAGAAAGGAGTGTGATGCGCTCCAAGAAAGAATCAAAGGGTTGACCCATCAGGATCAACAATCATCCTCATGTTGAGGATTCTAGAAGAAACCCCTCTCCCTATGTATATAAATGCTATTAACTGATGATTCTTGTGTTTCAGGTTTTAGGGAGATACAATCCAAGGGGAAGTGTCATCTAAGGATGCGAAGTGGAGAAATGATATGCTATAGAGTTTCAATTGATTCAAATCAGATACTAGAGTTGAAGAAGAAGGAGAGCAACATAGCACAATAGGAAGTGATTGTGTTATTAACTTTATCTCTTGTTTCCTACACCGAGTTTCAACTCCGTAGGATTAGAGATTTTGTTAGTGGCTCAAATCTGATTGGAAGATGAGAACGAATGATGCAGGAGGAAAATACGTGTTATGGGTCTAAACTGTTGGGCCTAACCCCAGGAAGTGTTGCATAACATAGGGGGAGCATTCAACAACAAAATCAGATGCCAGATCCATCAAGGAAATAATTGGATGACCCAGCTCAAGAGTTGTCTATCGAGAGAAGACATACTATGAGAGAAGAAGCAGTGATCAAGCATTTCATGCTTATTTATTTTGATCTAACATTGTGGTATCAGCTGACTGTTTTTCAGGATACCAAGAAGCTGCGAAAAGTAGCTGAAAGAAATGAAGCCACTGAAAAATGAGTCAGTGAACAATTTCCTGACGAAAGTGCTGAGGAAGAAAGCAACACAGGGGGAGAAGAAGTGGCTGAGAGTGACTCAAAATAAGATACTGATGATGAGTACAAGGATGTAAAATCCTTATCTGCACAAAATACAAAGAATCGAGCTGAAATTGACAGGCAGACTATCATCAGTGATCAGTGAGATCCAGTTCAGACAAAGAGAATGAAATCACTACAGCAGACATCATTACTCTCTCAGGTTGATTCGAAATGCTTTGCTGATGCAGCTGAAGATGAAAACTGGGATCATGCCATGAATGAAGAGATAGGTCAGAATTGAGAAGAATCAGACCTGGAAAATTGTTTCGAGGCCAGATGATAAAAACGTCATCAGGACAAAATGGGTCTATTTAGACAAGATGAACGAAGATGGCACAATGATTCGAAACAAAGCACGACTGGTGTGCAAAGCATACACCCCAAGAGAATGGTACTGAAGGCTATATCAGTATTTGAAGAAGATTGATTTTCAGTGTGGGGGATTTGATTACAATCTTTATTTCAACAACAATAGTAATCAAAGGATGGTGAGGCTAGTCAAGTAAGAAGACATAATATTTGGAAGATCAGATGAAGCATAGTTACACAAGGCAGGAATAGAACATTCATTTCTGAATCCGAGTATGCCAAGGATGCATTGGAATGATTTGGAATGGATAATTCCAAGGAGATGAAGACTCCGGTTTCTACCCAGATGAAATCATCAAAAGATGACAGTGGCAGGGAAGTTAATATCACAGAATACAGGAAAATCATTGGAAGTCTATTGTACTTAACCGCAACAAGGCCTGATATTCTTTTCTCCACATGCCAAGCAGCGAGATATCAGAGTAATCCCAAGGAATGTCACATGCTTGCAGTGAAAAGAATACTTCGGTATATCAAGGGCACGGTGGACTTCGGCTTGACCTACAACGACAAATCTCAGACAGAGTTATTGGGATATACTAATGCAGACAGGGCCAGTTCAGCAGATGATAGAAAATCAACGTCAGGTGGTGCATTTTATCTTGGCGGACTATGTATTGCTTGGTTAAGCAAGAAGAAGGATTTCATTTCATTAAGCACCGCAGAAGCTGAGTCTATTGCGGCCACTCAAGCATGCACACAATTATTGTGGATGAAGCAGCAGCTTGATGATATGGGAGTTGAAGTGAAGTCTCTTATCGGAATCCAGTGTGACAACTCAAGTGCTATAAATCTTAGAAAAAAAAAATCTCGTTCATCATTCAAGGACAAAGCACATTGAGATTAAGTATCATTTTATCAAGGAGAAGGTTGAGCAGGGAATCGTGAAGTTGGAGTATGTGCTTACAGAGCTACAGGTTGCAGACATTCTGAAAAAGGCCTTACCCAAGGAAGCTTTTGAGAGGCATCGACTGGCTCTGGGAGTTCAGTCGATTCCCCGCACTTGAAATAGTGTGGATGTGGGTCCCCCACCCCGCTCTCCCCGAGGTATGGTGTGTTTTTCCCTAATGTGCTGATATGTGTTCTCTACTATGTTACAGACTACAAAGGCGTGACCTTTGGGTTCGTTGACAAAGGGGGAGAAAAGTGCTTGACAAGTTCTTGACAAAGGGGGAGAAAAGTGTTAGTTCAAGAGAGAAAATAGTGCGGAGATTTGATAAATCATAATTGATACGGGGAGAAGCTGACAGGTAGAGCAGCTAGAAAGGGGGAGCAATGAGAAAGGGGGAGAGAATTCTAAATCTGACGATGCTAGAAGTGATCGATCAAATCATAGAAATCACGACAGCTGAGGATCGTGATAAAAGCAGAATAGTGATGTTGGAATGGTGTGAGACGATGTCCAGCTATCAACAATTGGTATCAACTTAAGAATTCACCAATTGGTATCAGTGTGGTTCAACAACTGGTTTTATTTTTAAGAATTGGTATCAGGGTGGAATCGACAATTGGGGTCTGACATGAAGTGATTCATTGATGAACTTTTCATACTACTCTTGTTTCTCACGCCGAGCATTGCTCATCTGGGCTTAGAGTACATGTTAAGTGAATCCTTGAACGCTATCATAATCGCAAGAGGCGAATGGTGGTAGAAGCTGGAAGAAGACTCAGTGAGGTATCAAAGTGCAGAAAATATTTCTGAGCAGAGTTGTGAAGAGTTGTCAACAAACCCAAAGGGGGAGATTGTTGGGCAAAAATCCCTCAAGGTAACATTGCAGCATTTTTGGGTTGATTGTGTTTGTTGACAAAGCAGGTTTCCATGGAGAATTGTCGAGTTCCCGAGAAGTTGTTGACAATCCATGTTGACAAAGAACGATGACAAAGGAATGGGCGATCTGGAGGCGGTACAAAAAGAGCAGTACAAGGTGGCACCGTTTCCCAGTGTTTGCCAAATTTTTGGGGTCCAAAATTTGGAGTTTGGTGAGCATCTCGAAAAGAGGATTTCCATGAAGAGCATAATTTAATATGGCAAAGGCATGAATTTCGTGAAGATAGGATGCATGGTTTGGAAATCACGAAGACCAGAAGAATGGAGGCGGTGATGCTTCGCGATTACGTCAAGCTTCGCGAATGGCAGATGCTGAAGCACATCGCGGCGGAGAAGGGCTTTGCGAGAGAACTTCGCGGCGAAGGCGCGAAGGAATGTTGGGCTTCGCGAGGGAGCTTCGCGGTGAAGGCGCGAGCCGCGAAGGTAAGTTGACGGTGATTCATCGCGACTACGTCAAGCTCCGCGAACAGAAGATTGTCGTGGAGCTTCGCGATTTGGACAGAATTCCGACAGAAACTTTGGAGCTTCGCGATGTGAGATGACGTGGCGTTGACTTCGCGCAGAATGTTCGAGGGTCGGTGGAATCGCCTATAAATAGAGGCCGACCCCTTCGGGTGAAGTAGAGAGAATTTTCAGAGAAAATACTTTGCTCTCGATTTGCGAAGGTGGTTCGCGGAGCCAGTGTGCTTCGCGAAAGAGGTGCTTCGCGGCGGCTATTGTAGCTCCGCGAAACCTGCGAGCTCCGCGTTGGCTTACTTAGCTTCGCGAGGGTCGTTGCTTTGCGACGGTTTGAGCATCGCGAGAGTGCTTCGCGAAGGAGCTTCGCGAGTGAGCTTCGCGAAAAGGAAGGAGCTTCGCGAAAAGGCAGGAGCTTCGCGAAGGCTTGTTTGAGCTTCGCGAAATTGGGAGCCTCGCATTGTAGGGTGCTTTGCGAAGGTCTTTCCAAAGGTTGTTTGCCCAGTGTTTAGAGGCAAAGAGGTATTCATCTACGGGTGAAAGTTGAACATCAACAGAGCATCTACATACAGAGAAAGATGCATTCCTTAATGGAAATGAAGAGACCTACAGGTCTATAAACTGTGAGTGAATCCCTTCCAAGAGCAGTGAGCTTAGGAAGAGGAAGAAGGTGATCCTCTCCACCGGCAGTGAGCCAGAGAGAGAGAAACAGGGAGTGACCCTTGGGAAAGCGGTGAGCTGACCCTAAACATTGTAAAGGCAGTGAGCCTGGGCATAGAAGTGATCTAGCCCGAACATTGTAATCCACAGCTAGTGAAGTCTAGTGGAATTTGGTACGAACCGGCAACTTGTCGGCGTATGCTCCTTGAACGTAGCCCTTAGAGGTGAACCCAGTAAAAATCTTTGTGTCTGCCTGCTTACTTTCCTGCATTGCATTCAAAGCATCATCATCAGGTAAAGTAGACAAGTGATCATAGTAACCACACAAGTGCAAACAAAGTGACCCTTGTAACAAAGAGGTCAAGATCCAGTGGGGCAGGAAGAACTTGGAAAAAGAATATCCATACCCTGATTCACCCCCCCTCTCAGGGTATATAGGCCCCTATTGGCCCTAACAATCTCTATACACCATTATAATGCTGAATAGAAAAACAAATAATACCAAATATGCATGTATATCAAATAATCCAACATTAGAGTATGATGAATAGTATATAAAAATAAAGTTATAAATACAAGCCTTCAATATATATAAATATAATTCAACCTCATAAATATGGTGCATTTTATCAAAATTAAACTCTTTGAACCATTTTTGGTCCACCTAGCTTGACTATGATCCACCTGCTCCTGGTCCTCCTATGATTCCAAAAAAATACATGTTGTCTACATAAGACACGACACATGTGGGAAGAGACCATGAAGGGGTGAGTATAAACATTCCAAGTATAAAGCCTCAAGATAACAAAGAAAATAATCAAATAGGTAGTCATATAAATATTAAAGTCAAGGGGTCTAAACAAGATAACTCATACTTTCTCATAAAAAAGACAAATTTTCAATGTAATGTCACATCCTCACTACCAACCTAATATCCCGACCAATGTTCAAAGTTCATGTTTGTGCACGGAAACATACATATTGATTCCTATTGACATTGATTTAACTCATCCAAGTGTTCACACTCATTATTCCTTTATATTATTAAGAATGAATTGAAACTCAAAAGATATCAATACCCTATTCAGGTTCATGCCCAAAGCCAATGGGGGTACCTAAACCTATCTGGGTTAAGCCATTGCGAAGGGGATCACATTCCTTGGATTTAAAAAATTGGATATTGGGACTAACCTATGGAAGAATGATAGAGGATCACACCATGACCACAAGTAGGTATACATAACTCTATTTATAACTAACCCATAGATTGGATCACTCATCCTATGATCAGGATGGGGTGCCACACTATACCCTATTATGGATGGATCAATGTAATTCACCCATACTAATGTCAAAAATAGACTATGGGGATTGAGGGCTCCAACCTTACTGAAGAAAGGAAACACTACATATACAAGGGACACGTGATGTTTATCTTTAATCCCAATTCAACCTCTTTATCTTCTCGTGTACTCTAACTTGTGCTCATGTACTCTAGGTGTCCCTAGGTACACTAGTCGTGTCCATTCTTGTGTACTCAGGGATATTCACTGGGAATCCATCTTTTTTGGGGAAAAATTTATCAATGCATCATTGAAGAATTTTTTGAGTTGATTGTGTTTGTTGACAAAGCAGGCCTCCATGTTGTGTTTCTTGACAAAGCAAACCACGATGTTCAATTTTTTGAAAAAAGAGGGTTTGCACGGCGAGTTTTCAGGTTCAAGAGATGTTGTTGAAAATAAATGATTGATAGACGAACCTCAAAAAAGGCATGGATGATCTAGAGGTGGGACAAAGAAATTTGTTACAAGGTGGCGTCGTTTTCAAGTGTTTTCCATTTTTTGGGCCACAAAATCAACAAATAGAGAAAAGTGTTTTTGGAAAAGGGTCTTGTGTGACACTGTCTTGGATGCTTGTAAAGTTGTGCACCAAATTATTTCCAAGATCAGAATGTCAAAATATGGAAAGAGAAGGAGAGGTGACCATGTTTTGGTTTGGGTGCTCAAGGATACTAGGGCGACACAGGCTAAGGCAGCTAGAATTGTGCACTGGGAGGAGACTTTCACATAGCGCTCTAGGTTCCAAAAATTCCTAAAAATAGAGGTCCACCCCTACTTATTTGGAATGAATCACAACACTTAGAAAGAATTCTAGATCCAGTCTCACGAAATTGTGTTTTCTCGTGCAAGTGGTGGTTTGGTCGCACAAGTTTAATGATATTATGATGTTTCGTGCTAGTTTATAGTTTTGCACCAATATTGGTTTGTGCATAAAATTGTGTGACTCACCCAAGTTCTGATTTGGATAAGGGATTGTTGCGCAAGTTGTTTGGTGAAACTTTCATTCTTGGTATAGAGAATCATTCTAGTCATTCTAGGGTTGCACGAAGGCTGAATCATTTCCCGGTACACCCTTGGTAAAGTTATATTCATCAATGAATGAAAGTGTAACTTCAAAATAGCATTTAGATACAGAGTAATATGCATTCATTTGTGATAATTAAATGACATACAAGTCTTTAAACTATGAGTGGATCTTTTCTAGATCAGTGAGCAAAGGAGGAGGAAGAAGGTGACTGTCTCCATCGAAAGTGATCCAAAGAGAGACACATAGGGACTAACCCTTGGGAAAGAAGTGAGCTAACCCTAAACACTGTAAAGGCAGTGATCATGGGCATAGACGTGATCTAGCCCTAATATTATAAATTGACAGTGAGCTTTAGCAGATTTGGTACCATGGGACATTATCGTTGAATTCTCCTTGGACATAGCCATGTGAGGGAGAACCAAGTAAAAATATCCGTGTGGAACTTATTTTTTCCATGAATTGATTTCAAAACAACATCATCATATAAATAATAAAATAATTGATCATAATAAACAAAAAAGTTCAAAAAAGTGACACTTATGGTGAAGAGGTCATGATCTAGTTCGGAAGGAAGAATTTAGAAAAATAATTTCCACCCCCTAATTCACTGCCCTCTCAGGGTATATCGGACCCATTTGGACCTAATAATTTTAAATTCCACATCAATTTTGAATAATTAATATGATCTTGTGATATTTAAGTTCACAAGTAAACCCTGACCATTATAGAAGGGGGTCCATGTGGTGTATGTTCTTCTAAACAACATGTTGTGAATTTCCGGATTTTCCACACACTTTTTTCCTCCAAAAATATTATCCATCATTTCCTAATCCTATACTCCATCTAGGAATCATTCCATCAATGTACAGATCTTAGGTCGATCAAGCCAAATTCATTGTTGACGAAAGGATTCCGGGAACCCATCTTCTTGGAAACCTCCACTCATCGAACTACGTCACACAAACAAAAAGAACTATAAAACTAAATCTGTCAATAAAACATTAATATAATCAAATTTTCATTAATAAAACATCTATCATTAAATATTTAATCTTAACCAACAATAATGATCCATTTCACTAATGATAAATTTCATGATAATCGATTCTCGAATATAGTTGAACCATCGGTAAAATGAAACACTACTGAAAAATACTCAAACAATACGGGGAGAAAAGGATAAAACCCAAAAGTAATAAGATGTTTTTTTGAAAATATTTAATTTTTTTCATTCACTCATTTTTTTGATAATTCTCTAAATGGTAGGAAAAAAAATATATTTTATAAATTTTTTGAATTAAAACTAAAACAAAATAATCGACAAAATTGACCTGTGTATTGATTTCAAAAGGATATAATTCCTTTTACTCATGGAGAAATATGAATATAGATTCAAAAATAATAATAAAATATATTACATTGATATCATATCAATAACTAATGTTGAAAAATTACGCATCATTTTTATTAGTTAGATCATAGAACTCCACTGATGATTACAAAATATTTTGTTTACAGATTGTCCATACGTGATAATGTCATCATTTTATAATGGTATCCACCATATTCATGTCCTCCAATGTTTGTACTTATTTGGATAAATCTAGGATTTTTCCAAATCCTTCCTTAAATAGAAAATAATTTCATTAAGAACATTTAATAGAAAATAAATATTTTAATTTATTTATCATTATATTATTTTTCATATGACTATGTTTAAATGAAACATCAAAAGACCAAAAAATTTAGGTCACACCTAGGATAAAATAACATTCCATATTTAATAGAGGTATTGGTTTTCCCATTTGAGATACTATTTAAGTGACATTCCATTATGAATGAAAAAAATTATGTGTGTGATATAATAAATTAAAAATGTTTATATATCAACATTGATGATCCAAAGGTCCCAAAATAGTACACTTATTCAATACCTAACTATGAAAATGTTATTTAAAATATTCAAATTTTTTACCCGAAAATAATAGTAATTCCACTTATTATTCTCCAAAAGAAGACCGACAATGCATCTCTATGACTCTAATAAGGACACCATTATATATATCTTGTTATAAAGAGATCCATTAAAATAATCTAATGGAAAACAAGTGATATTCACATATTCCTACCAATTCTAAAGAGCTCATTAGTCAACTCCTTAAACTACACACGAGTTTCCCAAGAGGACTCCTATCCAATGTGGGAATCTATATAACCCAAGATAACTATCTAAGGTAAGGTATCACCCATGGAAAATAATAAACCTAGACTATTCACATGATCTACATTTGATCAGTCCTGACGTTCCCTAGGCTAGTAATCACCTGTCTATGGTGGATTGAGAGACTAGTGACTCCTCATTAGAAAGTGTGAGTAGCCTTTTCAACATAGGTACCCTTTCTAATACTCGGATTAGTACTTCTAAAGGACCTTCATAGAAAATATACAATAAAAGTCCCTCCTTTTCAAATATAATTATATAACATCATCAAACATAGTGATTCTTAAAGGATCAATGCTATTCAATCCCATAAGCTCAACTCCCACATGTAATAGTTCATATTCATTATCATATGAATTCGGAACTCAATTGGGGTCATCATCTTCTTTTCCCTACACATATTCTTATTTAAATAATTATATGTCAAGAAAACATAGAATCTTTGATAAGACACTTTGAAAACAACCACAGTGGTTAGTTCAGGTGGATTATTGTTTTTATCAAGGATAAAAGGGATGGTAAGGTCATGTAGAAGGGATTGTCTCAAAATAACCTTATAATTATTTTTTGGATCATTACCATTCCACGGTATTATCTATTCTAAATATTTAAATATAATGTTGGTCGGAGCAGAGTACTCAGGAGGGGTTGTATTGAGTATCTATAAAAATTTCTGTTTAAAATGTATTCTTAAAAGGTTCACTAATAAATTTAAATATAGCCCAGTTTATCAAAGTAATATGGTTATGAAATTTTCAATGTTTAAATAACTTCATAGAAGATTGATTAATTCTCAATAATATTAATATCATTTATTAATATTTCTTTTTATGATATTCTAATAAAGAAGAATAATGATACCATCTTTCCAAGATTAACTATCAAAGTGGAATTAGTGAATTATAAATTAAACAATAAAACAGAGAAAACTAAATTAAACCGCACAGTTGATATAAAATAAGTGGTTCAGTCTCAAGATGAGACCTAATCCACTCCACTTGGTGATCACCTACCACTAAGCATTTTATATAAATAAACATGATCCACACCCCGGATTGGGGTTAAAAACATTACATAAAACTATCCAGGTCACACGACCTCTTCCATAGTTCATTGTGGGTACAAAATACCAGGCCACAAAGGGACCTATTCCACACTTATTCGTGGGTATACACAAGAATTAAACAATTTTTTAGAAATTATATCTTGTATCATTTAGTTTAATACAGGATACAGAGTGTGTTGTTATACAGATAAACACACTACTCGAAAGCTAATAAAATGATACACTACATAGAAGAAATATTGAGATAAGATTAGAGATGTAATGTGTGTTAGTCTTTGTATCTCTGGACTTTTTGGGATGAAGAAGATGTATAAATCAAGTCCTCATATAGAAAATAGAGTATTTCAAGTCAGCAAGATAGGCGTGTGTTCTTCGTTGTGAAGATGTCATCCAATATGGGATTCAAGAATTCTTCATGTGTTCTTTAGTAGTGTAAAGTTTCATTTGAAAATTCTTTCTTCAAAAATGATAAGTGTTTTCTTCGTTGTCATGCTCACACCCACTTTCTTTCCATGCACTTTTTTCTTGGATTCACTTTCTCTTTTATTTTTGGAGTTCATGTGTTGGAGCTAACAGGTTGCATGTATTCTACTCCTTGTACCATGTACTGTCTGGTGACATGTCTATAAAGAAACATTAATTATGTCAGTGCATTTAAAATATTCAAATATGACCATTAGAGATTAAATTGAAAGACGACAAAATATATTAACAAACAGTGTCACAGTATGTCATGGAATAGTGTCTCCTTGAACTGGTGTCTTATTGAAGCAGTGTCTCATGGTCACAGTGTCTAGATGGTCGTGGTGTCTCATGGGCACGGAATCTGGTCACGGTGTCTGGGTCTCACTGTCTGGTTCATGGTGCCTGTTTTAGTCTGTCGGGTCACGGTGTTTGGTTCACGATATCTTCTCACGGTGTCTGGTTCACAGTGTCTGGTTCACAATGTCTGGTCATGGTGTTTGGTTTACGGTGTCTGGTTCACGGTTTCTAGTCACTGTGTCTGGTTCACAGTTTCTGGTTCATAGTGTCTGGTCATGTTATCTCATACATAGCCAAATATCTGTATTCATACTTAATTAGTGATATTCATAAAATGGATTACACTTAATCATTTATCAATGAATTCATTATAAAGTAAATCAATGATAGTGTAAAGTAATCAAACTTAACGTATAGAACTTATGATCTTTGGATAGATTTACTTAATGTATAAGGATACTAAACAACTGTACATATGATGTGAGAATGATTACATAGAGTAAACAAGGTTTATACTGAATAGGATTTGTGATAATTAAAACATGATTAATATATAAGGAGTCCAACAATCTCCCCCTTTTTGAGGATCAAAAATCTTGTGTATTTAGAGTGTAATTTGGCCTATATAAACTACATATTTTTCTATTATTTATTAGGTGTGCATATTTCTCCACCTTTTTGGATTATCAAAAAGGGTGAATAATAAAATAAAATAAAAGGCCATAATGCATTAAGGAAAAAGGGTTTTATTAAAAATAGTAGACATCAAAACAAATGCGACAACATGCCTATAAAAAGTGTGTAGTGACAATTATCCATCACTAGATAGTCTTCTCTTTTCCCTTAGAAGTAGGATCAGAAGAAGAAGCCATAGGAGCAGAGGTTGAGGTAGAATTAGGGAGGGAGCTGGTTGACAAAGAAGGTAAAAGAAGACCTTCGAAGACAGATGGGGATAATGTAGGTGCATTAGATTATCGAGGTAACTATTGATCAAGGATCACATGCCTGATCTGGCTTAGGGCCGGACTGACAGACACAGAAGTGGAGTGTAGGGTAGAGTTGAAGGTTGGAAAACCAGATCTCAGAGGTGCAGCCGCAGGAGAAACAATGGCAGTACTTTGTACATGAAGATATGGATTTAAAAGCATGATAAAATTAGAAATGATCTCTCGACCATACTGCATGGATTTTTCTAAGTCATCCTTGTTTTCCATAATCTTGTCTAAAAAATGAGTGAACTATGTGAGATTTTGGACTTTAGTCTTGATGTCTTGAGTAACAGGTATAATCCCCAAATTCTCTACAGGGTACTTGAAATGGTTGGTTATGTTAGTCTTAGAGAAAATATGGTTTAAATAGAAATATAATTTATTGGAAATTTCTTATTGAGAATCATTAGCAATCTTGGAATGGAGACGGACTAGATCAAGAACTTTGTCATTGTTCTTAATAACTTTAGATAGATATTATTTATTAAAACCACTAATCATAGCCTGATGTTATTCTTTGACCAGTGTTCTAAGCAGATCAATGTCGAAGGAAGGTTGTGATGATTTACCATAGGCATTAGAAGTAGTGACAATCAAGGTAATATATTTCAGTTGATTGAGAACTTTCTGAAGGCACCCATTATACTCATTAGTTATCTTGTTAAGACAAACAACAAGATCATGTATCTCTATCACTATTTGTTTGTTTATTTCAGCCACCTTTTTAGCTAAGTAAGATAAATGAGGTTGCATCAGAGAGGAAATATCTAGGAGGTTTGATGAAAAAATTCTCAACAGGATGATAAGAAAGCTCTGATCTCAAATTCAGCACTTTCTGCATTTCTTCATCCATACCTCTTAGAGTCTTTACATCATCCCTAAGTATTTTTTTCTCAACTATGACTTCCTGAATCTCATGAATCATTTTGGGTTGAATATTCTAAATGAATTTTTCTAATAATAGGGAAGAATCTCTCTCACTTAGATTTGTTACAGGAGTTGGTAGGGTATTCAATAGTTTTTCAACCCCAGCTAAAAGTGTTGCTCTATATTCTTTCATGTCATCTTTATTCACCAAGGTTGGAGGTTCTGGTGATGGCTAAGACATAGTAGCTAAGACTGGCATAGGGTCTTTGGAAGAGATATCATTAAGATAAGATTCCATTTTACAACTAAAACATAGTGTAAAGGTCAAGACCCTTGACTTAGACTTCCTGTGAGTCATTCACAATGAAATAACTTGGGAATTTATACCATGTGTCCATGGGGCTTGGATCAATTGGATTTGGAACTGTAATAGATTCCTGATTGGGGGGCCACTCCCCCTCAATAGGTGTATCCTTCTTAGGACTCAAGGACTTCGGACCTTGGTTTATTTCCACTCATTCAACCCTTTTTTCCTCAATCATTTCCTTTCAAGACAATTGAAAGGATTGTTCCAATACCTCTTCAATAGAAATAATTATTTCAAGAACAACATGATCCTCTAGGAGTTCCTCAATGGCAGATTCTGGTATAATAGGAAGATCTTCTCCACTATTCTCTTCTACAACATCCTTTTCAGTTTCAACAATAATAGATTCTTCGTCCAAATTTGGTTGTTCTTCCAGATCAGCAACATCTTTAGGAATAGGTATTTCTTTCTCAATTACTGCTTGAGGAGAAGGTATATTGTCTTCTTAATCAAGAACATTTTCCTAATGAGGTACATCAGCCACTTTTTCTTCTTCTTCTTCAGAATAATCAACAACTTCATCTGGTTCCAAACTAGGATCATAAATACCTTTTGGTATTTAAGAATGTTCCACTGGATTGAACGTTTATTAGATCTTATTGTTCTCTTCCACCCATTCCTTTTTTCCAAGGATTTTAATTGATTTTAATCCTCTTTATAATAACTTTTGAGAGATAGAACTCATAATACTTGATAACTTCTTCATTCAGTCTAACCAATACTTTGGCATGTAACATGGATGAGATAAGTCGAGAATAGAATATGGAGGTTGACTTGGATGTCGTCTTGATCAATTCACACATATGGTGTATGAAATACTTACAAAGATTGATCTTATGTCCATTTTTCATGATATGAATCAAAAATATATCTTGATATTTAAATATAGAGAAATAACCTTTTATAGGGGCAATCAAGTTCTGAATAAACATAAACAGAATTCAAGATTCTCTACCTAGTTCAGCAGTGATCGCTCTCCTCTTGGTTCCATTTCCAATTAAACTTTTCAAGTCATATTCCAAAAAATAATAATTCACTTTGAGGTGGAGGACCTCTCTGGTAATCCTCAAAAATACCTTTATGAGGTATCCTAAGTCATGTATCCCATAACCTCAAAGAAAATGTGCATCTTTGTCCATTAATCCAACTTCTCACCACATAGACACTTTTTGAATCAAATGAGTATTGTAAAAACTGATAAAATTGTGCAACTAGATTTGGGTAGATGGGTATATCTTCCATTGAAAACCAATCTAACCAACCTTTCTCTTTTAATACTTTCAAAATCAGAGACTTACTTGACAGAATCCACTTAGGGAATATTTCTTTCTCTTTTGCTTCTATTCAGTTCACTAGATTTGGATTCATGGGACCCTCGGGTTCTAACATAGGCACAATGTTATTCTACTTTGAACTACATTTATCAGGAGTCTACGTTGAAGGAAATTTCATCCTAGCCATTCACCAAAGGTTCAAGAGACAAAAGAGTTGAAGGTTTATGGTTTGAGAGAATAAAAGAGTGATCAAAGTGAAGAACGGGTGATAATTCTTTTATTTTATCATTTAGGAATTCCAAATCGTCTCAAAAACAAAAATCAGAGGAAAGAAAAAGGGTAAAATAAGTAATCACCGTGATACATGTTCAAATTTATAAATAAAATAACTGATCATTCTTATGGTGAGGCAGTAACTAACTCTCATGGTGAGACAGTAGCCATTTTTCCTGGTGAGACCATAACAAGTGTGATTTCTAGACCATGTGACTATATTGGTAGAGATAGTAAGTGTCAGACAGTAACCAAGAAATAGTAACTGTGAGACCATAAACATGAAACAAAACGATATGAAACAGTAATATATGAAACATTATGTTATAAAATAGTAAGATATAAAATAGTAAGATATAAAACAGTTAGATATAAAACTTTAAGATATAAAATAGTATGATATAAAATAGTATGATATAAAATAGTAGGATATAAAACTGTAAGATATAAAATAGTAAGATAAAAAATAGTAAGATAAAAAATAGTAAGATATAAAATAGTAAGACATAAAATAGTAAGATATAAAATAGTAAGATATAAAATAGTAAGATATAAAATAGTAAGATATAAAATAGTAAGAAATTTACTTAAGGTTTATCATTCCATGTTCAGGTATGATGTAGTCTATTCTTTCAAAAATTAATGGTTTGGTGAATATATCAGCAAGAAGATATTCAGTTACAATGAATTCCAAATTTGATATCACCCTTTTGATAATGATCTCTTAAAAAGTTATTTCTTATATCAATATGCTTTTTCCTTGAATGTGAAATATGATTTTTTCGAGATATTAATAGAACTTGTATTGTCACAATTTATAAGTACATGCCTAAATTGATATCCATAATCTAGTAATGTGTGTTTCAACCACAAAATATGTGCACAAAAACTACCAATAGCTATGTATTTAGCTTCTGTAGTAGATAATGCAACAAATCTTTTTACTTAATACACCATGATACTAGTGACTTGCCTAAAAAGTGACATGTTCCAAGGGTGATTTTTCTATATAACTTATAGACACTAAATTCAGCATCATAATAACTAAAAAATTCAAGTGATTGACCTTTAGGATAGAAGATTCCTAGATTTGGTGTATGCTTGAATAATTTAAAAAATTCCTTTACATCATTTAAATTAGACTCCTTAAGAATTTCTTGAAAATGAGCACACATATGTGCAGTAAACATAATGTCAGGTCGACTAGCAGTTAAGTATAGTAAACTTCCAATAATTCTTCTATAAGTGGTTTGATCAATAGATTTTTCATCTTCATCAAGATCCAACTTACAAGTTGTAATCATTGGAGTGTCACTACTTTTAGTGTTATCAAAACCAAAACATTTTCGGAGATCTCTAGTGTATTTAGTTTGATTTAAAATAATACCATAATTATTTTGAAATATTTGAAATCCAAGAAAGAATTTTAGTTCACCCATTAATCTCATTTCCAATTTTATTTTCATCATTTTAAAAAAAATCAATACATAAGTAATTTCTTAAAGATCCAAAGATAATGTAATCAACATATATCTGAACTACTAAAACATCACTGAAATTTAGTTTTATAAAGAGGGTAGGATCAGCTATTACTTTGGTAAAACCTTTGGAAATACAAAAAGTACTCAGCCTATCATACCAGGCTCTTGGATCTTGTTTTAAACCATATAAAGATTTTGATAATTTAAAAATATGATTTGGAAAAAGAGGATTTTTAAAACCAGTGGGTTTCTCAACAAAGACATCCTCAACAATATACCCATTTATGAATGCACTCTTAACATCCCTTTTATATAGTTTAAAATTCAGATGTGCCGCATTAGAAAGAAAAATCCCGATGGCTTCAATTCTAGCTATTGGGGCAAAGGCCTCCTCTAATTCAATTCCATCTTCTTTACTATAGCCTTGTGAAACCAATATAGGCTTTATTCTAACTATGTTACTAGCTTCATCTACCTTATTTCTAAACACCCATTTAGTGCCTATGGTGAATGTGTCCTTGGGTATTTTGAAAACATTTCAAACATTGTTCCTTTCAAAATTATTAAGTTCTTCTTGCATAGCCGTCACCCAAAATTCATCATTGATAGAATCATTTTTTTTGTTCAAGTCGTGAAAAGAACACTTATTGGTCAACCTGATTTCTGAGAGAAGCTCTTGATTGAGTTCCTTTGTCTAAGTCTCCTACAATAACATCTAAGGGATGGTTCATAATAGTTATAACAGCTCTAGAAAAGGAAGGACTAGTGATTTCAGGTTCCTCAACATGTTCAGGTTCAATATGAGTTGAGTCTAAGGAATTTCCAGAACTGGAAGTTTTCATAGATTCTTTCACATAATGGTTTGAGGATTTTGAATTAATGTCCATATTTGATAAATCATCTTCCAGGTTCTCTAGATTGGTTTTAGGATTGTGTGGATATGTTTCATCAAGTTTGAAATGGACAGATTCTTCCACACATTTAGTTCTTTTATTAAACACTCTATAGTCTTTACTAGAAATTGAATATCCAAAAAGATTCCTTCATCACTTATAGATGAAAATTTTTCTAGATTGTTTTTAGTATTAAGGATATAGACTTTGAAACCAAAAACATTGAAGTAGTTAACATTGGGTTTTCAATTTTTCCATAACTCATAAAAAGTCCTTTTACAAATAGGTCTATTCAATACTCTATTAATTATGTTGCATGATCTATTTACAGCTTCAGCGAAAAAATAAATAGGTAGGTTGTATTCACTAATCATTTTCATACCAATATATTGCAGGGTTCTATTTCTTATTTCTAAAACTCCATTTTGTTAAGGTGTTCTATGGGTAGATAAATTGTGTTTATATTCATTTTGAGACCAAAAGGATTCAAACTCTTGATTTTCAAATTCACAACCATGATAAATTTTTAAGGATTTAATTTTATGTCCACTATGATTTTCTACAGACATGGCATATTTGGTAAAGTATGAGAAGGCTTCACTTTTCTGAGGCAAAAAGAAGGTCCATGTATATCTAGTGATTTCATCTAAAAGAGCATAAAAACTTTTATTCCCATTTAAACTATAAACTCTAGATGGTCCAAAAAAATCCATGTTAACTAGTTTGATATTTTGAGAAGTTGACACTTAATTCTTTGGTTTGAAGGAAATTTTGTGTTGTTTTCCCTTTTGAAGGGGATTACACACTTTTTAATTTGGAAACTCAAGTTTGGGTAGGTCTTTGACTAAGTCTTTTCTAGTAAGCTTTCTAAGGGAGTGAATATTACATTGTCTTAGTATTCTCTGCTATATCCAATACTCTTTAGGAAATACTATTAATATGAATCATTTTGAGAAACTAAAGAATCTAATTTAACAGCATATAAATTTACATTTCTCAATGTAGAAAAAAAATAATTCATCCTTATAATTAAATACATTGAAAGCATCATTTTCAAATTTAACATGAAATCCATCATCACATAATTGTGAGATACTAAGAAGTTTATATATAAAACCATCAACAAACAATACTTTATAAATATAAACCGAGTTAGGGTTAATGATTTGGTCGAGGCCAATAATATTCCTTTTGGAATTATCACCAAAAGTGACATGTCCTCCATCTATTTTTATTAGGTTCTTGAAGTATGTGCAGTATCCTATCATGTGTCTTGACCACCCAGTATCCAAGTATCATAAACTTTTATAGGAACTCTTTATGTATATTTTCTACAAGATGATCAAGAAAAAATAGATTTTGTTACCCATATTTCATTGGCTCCAGTAACATTTGTGATAATTGCTTTAGGAACCAATATATGTCTCATTGGTTTCCTATAAGCATTATGTAATGTATTTGAAAAATAAACTCAATTCGGTCTAGAAAAACTAGAAATTGTAGAAAGTATATCATAACTTGAACATGTTGGTTTGTGTCCAGAACTGGGAGTAACGTTGTATGTCCTAGATTTAGATACAAAGTTTGTTCTACCCTAATTTCTTTTTCCAGGTTGCTAACCAATGCCAGTTTTATATTTAGGGACAATTTCTTTACCTAGAAATGGAGTAAGAGTATTTTTTCCATTATTAAACTTTTCTAACTCATTCTTCAATTTCTCATTAGAAATTTTTTATTCATTGTTCTCCTTGAGTAGTTGAGAATTTTTCTCTTTCCCAGTTGTGAGTTCAGATTTAACAGCTATAGTAAGAGCATGATGATTCATTAAATATTTGTATTTATCTATTAGTTCATTGCATGTTTCTTCTAGCATATTACAGTATTCAGACATTTCATCATTAGATATATTTGGAAAGTCACTCTCATCTCCAAAATAGTATAAATTATGTACAGAAGAGTCCAGTGTTACCTTAGATGTGTTTTTTATTAAACACATATTGACTTTCTTATCATGTTCATCATGTGATGTTTCTGAGTCACCTGAACTGTCCTCAGAAGTAGTCTAGGTTTCTTTCATTGCCTTTTTATACTTCATGTCCTAGTCTTCATATCTCTTTTTGTACTTGAGTTTTTTATAGTCATCCTTGATATGTCTTTTTCACTTACATTCTTAGTAGGCAATCTCATCAGTCTTTTCCCATATTTTCTAATCCTTCTTAAAACTACCTTTTTTTATCATATCTTCCCTTAAAGTGAGGATTTCTGAAAAAGATATTATTCTTGTAAAAAAATTAATCTTCTATATAATTGAGCCATCTCATCATCAACGTTATGTGATGATTGTTCAGCTACGTAACTCTCTACAAAATCTTCCAATTTCCCTTGGTCTTTGTGTTTAGAGGTGGTGGTTTTGAAAGCCACAGATTTTTTTTGGGTTCAACATCATCTTCCTTGATGACTTTCATCTCCTATTCAAACATCATCAGTTTCCCAATGAGTTATTTTATAGGTATCTTTCTGATGTCACATGATTCTCTAATAGATACAGAGGTTACACTCCATCTGTCAGGTAGACATATAAGAATTCTCATGATCTATTCCTTGGTAGTGACTTCTCTTCCAAGAGAAATCATTGTGTTGAAAATTTCATTTAAACTAAGATACATGTCATAAATAGGCTCATCAGGTTTCATTTTAATGTTATCATATTTAATAGTATATGAATTAAGTCTCATCTCTTTCACACTAGAAGTTAATTCATGTGAAATAGAAAATTATCCCAAATTTCATGGGGGGTTTTACAAGAAAAAATTCTATTAATTTTTTCATCTCCTAAGGAGAAATATAAAGCATTCATAGCTTTTCAATTATTATTGTAGGAAGTTTTTGGTTAGTTCATCCCTTGTAGTTCTATCAGTATCAAGAACCTTATATTCATCTATAATTCAAGACCAAATTTCAAAAATCATACTCTCTAAATGAATTTTCATTTTAATCTTCCATTGAGCATAATTGGTTCCATTATATAATGGTGGTCTATCGGTTGCAGAACCTTCTAATCTATTATCTAAAAAAAATAAATACTTTGAAAGATCTAAAAAATAATAATTTACAGAAATTTACAGATCTTTAAAGTAAAACTATAATCATAGTAAAATAAGGTTGAAAACAGAGTCTTAATAAACACCCTCCGATACCAAATGTTGGTCAGAGTATAGTACTCAAGAGGGGGGTGAATTGAGTATAAATAAAAATTTATGTTTAAAAGGTATTCTTAAAAGGATCACCAATAAATTTTAATACATCCCATTTAATAAAAGTAATATGGTTATGAATGTTTGACTATTTAAATAACATCATAGAAGATTGATTAATTCTCAGTATTCTTAATATCAGTTATTAATATTACTTTTGAAGATATTGTAATAATGAAAAACAATGATAACTTCCTTCTAAGATTAACTATCAAAGTGAATTTAGTGAACTCTGAATTAAAAAATAAAACAAGTTGAACTAAACTAAACAGCATAGTAGATATAAAACAAGTGGTTTAGTATCATGTAGAGACTTAATCCACTCCACTTTGTGATCACCTTCCACTAAGAAGTTTATATGAATAAACATGATCCACAGTCGGGATCAGGGATAACAATAGTACACATGAATATCTAGGTTACACGACCTCTTCCACAGTTCTTCATGGGTACAATTTACCAGGCCACACAGGGACCTATTACACACTTATATGTGGGTATACGCAAGTATAAAATGATGATTGAGAATGTATATCTTGTATTATTCAGTTTTATACATGAGATGGAGTGCATTGTTATACAGATGCACACACTGCTCGAAAGCTAATAAAATGATACACAACAAAGAAGACATATTGAGATATGTTTAGAAGTGATTTGAGTGTTAGTATTTGCATCTCTGGACTTCTAGGATAAATTATACGCATAAATCAAGTCCTCATATGGAAAATGGTGTATTAGAAGACAACAAGATTTTCATGTGTTCTTCGTGGTGAATACTTCATCCACTCTGGGATTCAAGTATTCTTTGTGTGTTCTTTAGCATTGTCGAGTTTCACGTGACAATTATTTCTTCAAAAATCATAACTGTTTTATTTATTGCCATGGTCACACCAACTTGTATGCCATGGATTTTTTTCAAGGCCGCAGTTTCTATTTTATTTTTGGAGGGAATTTGTTGGAGCTGATAGGATTAATGTATTCTTATCCTCGTAACTCGTACTGTCATATGACATTTTTACAAAGAAAAATTTATTATTTTTGTGCATTTAAAATCATAAAATATGACCATTAGAGATTAAATTAAAAATCGACAAAAAAAATTTAAGAAAAAGTTTCACAGTATATCATGGAACGGTGTCTCCATGCACCAGTATCTTCTTAGAGTGGTGTCTCATCATCACGATGTCTGGATGGTCACGGTGTCTCATGGTGACAATGTCTGGTCTAGTTGTCTTGTTCTCGGTGTCTGGTTCATGGTGTCTGGTTCATGGTGTATGGTCACGGTGTCTGGTTCACGGTGTCTGATCACAGTTTCTGGTTTACAGTGTGTGGTTCACGGTGTCCGGTCACGGTGTCTGGTTCATGGTTTCTGGTTTATGGTGTCTGGTCATGGTGTCTGGTACATAGTGCTGGGTTCACGGTTTCTAGTGACAATATCTCAGACTTATCCAAATATATGTATTCAGACATAAGTAGTGATATTCAATGAATGGATTACACATAATCATTTATCAGCGAAGTCATTATAAAGTAAATCAAAAATAGTGTATTGTAATCAAACTGAATGTATAACACTTAAGATATTTGGATATCATTAATTAAAGCATAAGGATAAAAAACATCTTTACATATGATGTGAGACAGATTACATCGAATTCACAAGGATTATACTGAATTTGATTTGTGATCATTAAAACAAGATTAATACTTGAGGATTCCAATATATATGTTTCGGAATTTGATACCCAAAATTTTGTGGGTAGATATTCATCATATAAATGTTGAGAACATCTCTTATCAAGAGTTTGATGATCATATCAAAGTCATGAAAAAGATCTGATAGAATATTTACTTCACTACATTCTTAGTAGTTTGGAATCCAAGATTTGAGAAATCACTATGAGAGCCTAGAAAAAGAATGTATCCAGAGATTGGAGGTACTCTAGTAGAAAATCATCAATTCCCCATATGATGTACATATATAGGGATAGGGAGAGTATGTGACATTAAATTTTATCCTATTAATTGTTTATAAAAGTACCCAAAATATGGAATTTTTTAATGTTATTATCATTAGAGTGGTTTCAGGACTAGACTCTATATACACCTGTTAACCTATCTAAACAATTATTATAATATCTAGGTCACAAATGAGGTGTAACTGATAGGAATGGTCTATAGAAAGGATCTTGTTTCGAGAATCTAATAATTTCACTTGACAATCTCAACAAGGATATAAAATTCTCTCAACCACATCGTGACCACATAGGATGACCAACTCAAATGATGAACATGCATTGCTCCCAAATTGTGATCCTCTAAAAACCCACCTATTTTGGATGATTTCATTTGAAACTACTGTGGAAACCACCAAAGAGAAAACTTATCCCTTAGGGATTGGTGAATTTTTACCATCACAAAAAAAACCTTAGAATATCAAATACTTAATTGGATCAACACCTTCTAGTGGAAGAACAAGATATACCCCATCCCTTAATTATATGATAATTTTAATTCCCCCTTTTAGTATGTTAGCCTTTTCTAGGCTAGGTGGTGAAATACAATAACCAAGACCCCCAATATTCATATAACTACATGATATATCCCTATTATTTGGAGTAAACTCAATAATAATGGTCAGGGACACCCTAAGGATCACCATACACATATAAATTTCATGAGATAGCCCAATAAATTTTATTATTCCCCACAATATTCATATGCCAAAACAAGCCACTACGAAAGGGGACCAAAAAAAATACATTGATTTACCCTTTAAATATAATACAAGAAATAAAGGTTTATTGTATTATTAATATGAGGATGAGATGATTCTTGTTTAAAGATATGAATTAGTAAATGTAGTCATTGGTGATCCGGTAAGAGTGTAGACCAAGACATTGATACAAAGGCGTAAAATTATTAAACACTTTACATATATATGGTTTCAACCAATACATGTGAGGAATTAGTGTCTACCTAAAATAAAAGGCTATTATACAACATAGAAACTCTAAATGATCAGTATCCACTACCTAAATTCTTCTATACTGAAGATAAATGGAAAATAAAGGTTGTATATTAGTATACACCTAAAAACATGAATTATTTCCATCTAAAATTGAATCATAGTAATAGGATAATATATATATTCACAGGAAACTTAATATCGAATTCCTCAAGAGAAATATTCCAACATTTTAAAATTTTCAAATAGAATTGAAAACTTTTCCACCCACTAATCAGGAAGTGGTTACCCAAAACATGAGAGGAGAGTCTAAATACTATGATATCCATAGATATATGAATCCAATTACCAAACACCATAATTTAAAGAAGCCAATAATTTTCATCAAATTTGACAAAACGTTTCCCAATTTTGGGATATACACATAGGTCCAACTCAAATAGGGAATCAACACTCAAGATATGTTGGGCAGCCACAAAATTCTTCACTTGTTACAAATTTTAATGTCTTGTCTTGGATAACATTACATACAAAACTCCTCTATTCCTCTTAGTCTCTCACTATTCAAATGGAATACATAGAAGGGTGGTGTGCCTCAGTTCATCCTGAAAGGAAACCATTCCTTGAATGGGTTGATGACACTCTTCCTCAACCCAATTTCGAGAACCCTATATTTACATAATTCAATGGAACATGATAACCATAGTATCCCATGTCAAATTTTATATCCTAGTGCAGCCCTATGATGGGTATTATTAATCTATTAGAGGTTGAAAATATTAGATGGTTTTTGCAGGATGTGGTAGGACTACCCTCTGTTTAGAATTGTAGTTTTCCAGCGGGATCCAGCAATGGTTGAAAAAATATTAATCATCGATCCATTTAATTATTTATCTATACACTATGTAAGACATCATTTGTTTACCACTTGAACTACAAGTGGTGTTGAATCTAATGGGTTTCAAATTTTATCAATGGATGAAAAATTACTACATACTCACTCAATATGAAACTCCCACAAGGGAATCTAATGAATATTTTCACAGATAATCTCTATGATGATTTAAAAACATCATGAACATAATTAATGTTTCCAAGAATATTCAAGGAGTTTTAAAACATGGAATAATGTCTATAGGATTCTATGAACCATGTAATTTTTTGGGCTACTAATAATGCTAGATGGGAAACGTTTGGAAAGGAAGAAACATCAACTACCAAGTTTAAACCAACACAAGTGACTACTAAAACACCCAACAAGGCCCCATATCAACTTGAAATCTCCACCATAGATACATAAATAGACAAACTACCCTTATTTTGGTGGAAAGTAGTGTATAGGTTTTTCCATAGTATAAGTACTGTTGAAATAAAAAATCAATTATTTCTAAAAATAGAATTTTTCTAGCCACATAATCACATCAATAAAAAACAATATCATCAAGCTGCCTGAGGCTTGGAAACCTGATTACAATAGTCTAAATAATCATCCTAACTATTACCTTTTCCATATAATGTTTGGATATAACATTCTATATTACTCTATCCTTAATGATATTCTATATAAAATGGTTGATTATTGATTTGATTTATAGTTCAATACTCTAATTTTTGTATCATGTGTCTCCTCTAACCTACCAGATGAAGAATATGAATAAAAATATTTACCATCTAGGTGTCAGAAAAAGTTCAATAATTGGATGACCTGAAAGATGGTTGACTGAGCTAGTTTTATCGTTAGAGAAAAACTAAATCAATCATTTATCACCTTATTTCCTAATATACCTTCCAAATTGACATAGTTGACTCCATACACTAGATCTTGGTGTAATAAATTAATGCATAATTGGTTATTGGAATAGGAGTTTCAAGAAAAGCACAAACCAGTCTAGACCCTCATGTATTTCTTATGGCCATTTTTCACACTATGAGTACACCCCACAAAATGGATGACTCATCAAATGAAAATTCATAATATGGATTTTTCAAATCCATCCACGTGGTATACTATTCTCTAAAGATAATGTTTTATATAAACCTACACACCAATACTATAGTTTGGGTGGTTAGAAAGAGGTCACAAAGTCCAAAAATTTATTTAGAGACGTAGTATTATTTCATTTAAGTGAACTATAACTTTCACTTGAAAATCCAATTTCTTAGAGGAAACATAAGGTAATAGACTTCATGGAGCCTATAAATTATAAATATACACCCTAGAATCCACCAATGGTCATCTAAATATAATTTTCTTGGAAAATGTATATAAATCTTACAAATTTTTAGACCACGTAGGCATGCAGGTAGACCAACACAATACAACCCATGAAAAAAAAGTATGGCATTTGTTTATGACCAATCATATGGATAATTAGCACCAAATTACTCAATCACAAATACTTAGGATAAATAAAAATCCCTTATTTTAGAGTGTTAACCCTTGGTGTAGAAGTTCAACATACAAAAATTATTTCCCACCATCCTGACAAAAATTTCAGTCTCAGCTTATCTTAACCTCTCAAATAGCTTATGGAAGCACATGTTGAGGAACATTATATCCCCAAAGAATATGAGATTGAGTTTATTTTTTCTAAGGTTTATGATGTAGTATCATACCCATTTTAATGTTATTCATTCATCTCCTTTATATAGAAGGATCTGGAGGCAACAACTCCCTGATATATCAAAACCTTTTATATCTATATAATTATTTATAATTTTAACATTCATCAAGCTTAAGTTGATACTAGATCTGCAATAAATCTTATCACAATCCATAGAGTATAATTCCAAGGTTATGGTGTGAATAAAATCTCTCACTCGATATTTAAAATTAAAGGGTTAGACAAACGTGACCAAAATCCACTCAGAACAATGAAACTCATTTCCCAATTTTCATAATATATTTTGAACTCAAAGTATATGGTAATATAGTAGGAAACAACATTTAATTCTTTTTTATGAAGAACATTGGTTCAAAATTATGACACAGTGTTTCCATCATACAATCAATTTATAAAGCTCCCTATTAAAGGAATGGTTGGAGTACTCTGTAGGGATGGGGCTACCTTGGAATTTTCTATAGTCCCAGTATACCAAATCTGGTTTTCACAAAAGAGAAGGAAAAAAATGATGTCAAATTGAAATTTATGGGTTGTTGAACCCAATTATATAGAAATTACCCAAAAATCCCCTAGAACCTATGGGGAAATGAATTTATATTTACTATCAAATCTGATAGAGCAATGAAAACCAACCCCAAGGAGTTTCCAAGTATATAATTCTTCAAGATACCCTATATAAACAATATAATTTGTTTCATCCATGTTTGGAATCATAGAATATAACTAGGATGTACTTGAAGATAATTGTGCAAAAAATGAAAATGACTAGGTGATACATTATTCTTCTTTTCCATTGAATCCCGTAGCCACAAATTAGTGAAAATTTAATTATAACATATCTCAAATCACTATATTTATGAACCTCCTCATCCCTCAATGATTTTATAGAAGGATGAGATTATAACTATAAATATTCCCATAATAGTATCCATACAGTGGAATCCCAAGAGCCTATAGATTCTTTAACCCCATGTAAAAAATAGAAAAATTTCCCTAAGTCATATTATAATTCCAAAAAATTCTCTTCATCGCTTGCTTACATTGAAATAAAGGAAAGATAATATAAGGAATATTATGAGGAAGATCTCAAGGATTCACCAGTAGTATTTCAAGAAGGAATATCATCATGAGTTGATGATTCTATAAAAGTGAAATTAGAAACAAAATTTTATCCACTTACCACATGGATTAATGTCTTAATTCATACTAAAGATCATAAAATATATATCTTCTTATTGAAAAAAAATTAATATATAGTCGTATTGAATTTTAAAAAATATTATTAGAAAATATTCGAATGTGCCAACCAAACATCTAGGTCATCCATATTATCGTTATCATTTCAAGTAGGAATTCTGGAGGATGCATCCCTCCCATGCTGGTATGGTCAAAGATGATGCTGATATTATTAATAAATAGAAAATCTTCCTTGAACTTTAGAACACAAAAATGGGCCACCACCATGATCCCTTCCATGAAAAAAAATAGTTAGTTCAGGTTTTTTATAGTGACCCAACATTTTATTACATTAATATTACATCATTATAAAGACAAAAAAATATAATAGTATTACATGTCGGGGATAAAGAGGTTTAGTTTATTGTGAAAACCATGACCAAACATAATATTTACAACATCATGCATAAAAAATTGTTTAATTCTTTCTTCTCTATCTTCTTATTGGCCCTTGACCTCTCTTTAGTACATGTAGTCACTTGAGGATATACATCAAAAAGTGGTGAGCTAAAATACCCGTAAGAAGATATATATGCACAATATAATAATCAGTGAGCACAATCACAACATATAAAAGGGAGCATGAACATGAAAGGAGTCATTAATAAAATACATGAAATGTAGCAATGCATAAAAACATGATTCCCTTGGTCTCAATTACTTTAGACCACCTTAAATTTTGTCTTGTCTGGACCTTTCCTTGTATTTATGGAAATCAATAAAAATAGTTGTTTTCAGGCAAACATCATGTCTTAGTGGTCAACTACCACACATAATTTTGAACAATGGTAGCATCATGTCAACACATAATTTCCATTTTACTCGTGATATTCATAACATTACCCAGAGCATGGAGTGTTGTATAATTCTTGGTGCACCTATCACATTCAAACATACATATTGTGCAATATAATTCTGAGTGCACCCGTCACATCATAATATTTACATCATCATGCATTCTCATTAAAAATATGAAAAACATGAACATAACATAAACCATGTAATGAAATGGGATTAACATAATAAATTATACTTTCATAAAAATTTGGTCCCAAAAATATAGATGGAATATCATTCTTGACAAAGAACCATTAACCATGAGTGAAGAGTGAAACAATATTCAAGAAGTAAAAAAGGGTGTGTTTGTTTGAAAGAAGAGTTCTTTTGGAAAACATTGGGTTTTTTATAAAATCAATTATATAACATGTATATCCAAAAAATGGTAAGATATCAAGAAATAAGTTATTTTCCAGGAGAACCCATACCAAAGGTGGATTGAAAGAGGGAGAACCCGAAGAAATAAAGTTGGGTTTGAGAATTTCCCCTTACCTGGTATTCGAATGCGTTCTTCACATTAATGTCTGGTATAATGACATTATATTCACTAATTAAAAATTTAATAACCTTTTATACCTGAATATGGTTTAATATGGTTTCATTAAGTTCTTTTATGGGCCTTTGGATGTGTTATAATGCTTAAATTCATTGTTTTAGAATGTTCATTTTCATAGTTTTCTTGAATGGTTCACTTATATTTATGAATGGAAGTTCATTTAAAATGTAGATAAACAAAAATAATTGTAAGTATATGTTATTTATGATGTTAAATAACTTGAAATGATCTTATAAATATTTTTTTAAAATTCCATGATAATGAATCGTTAGAAAAGAATTTAATGATGATCGTTTGGGGTTAATTTGGGCAGTTTTTCGACCACAATAAATTTGTTTTGTTTTATAATCTAGTATTATGTAAATAAGTTGGTTCCAGAACATTAAATATGATATAATACAGAACATAAAATCGGGTTCAACCATAAAATGGTTTAATTACCAGATCTGGAGGTGGTAAAGGAAAAAAAGAAAACATGTCATTCTTAAAGGTTTTAAATTAACACATCACGAACAACGTTTTCATTTCTAAACTAAAAAGAAGAGTACAAGGGAGTTGGATTACATATTGTACCATAAGTATCATAAATTTCCATTATATGTGATATAATAAAGTTACCATACCATGTAGATGATGATAGGTTTGGATAGATTATGAAAGGAACTTGAAATTGAATGGAAATTAAAGGAAAAGAGAGAGAGGGGAATTACCTCTTGAATCCTCCTCTTGAGATCCTCCATAAATAACCTAGTATTGATTTTTTGATGACCAGAAGCACTTGGAAATGTTATAGGGGATAGGTAAGATGTTTGGGATGAGTTTAGATAAGGCTTGAAGCTTGAGAGGCATAATTAAATGATGGTGTGAAGGGTGTTATTTATAGTGGAGGGGAGAGGGGCTTTCTAAATATTTTAATCATTGGTTTATTAATTTACAACAAGATAAGAAACACTGATGATTCCATCACAATGAATAGTAAATTGGGAATTCTAGTTCTATATTTTGGTGCTTAAATATTTTTTTATGTTAGGATTAGTGGATTAAAATTATAATGTATTTATACGGTAAATTAATGTATTTAACTATTCACCAAAAATTCAAGTATTTCAAAGAAAATCCCAAACAAATCACCCAAACAATTTTTTGACATGTAGAATCCAAAACTGAATTCCATTTTTTAAAAGTAATTTTCTAAATATAATTAATTTAATTTTTTATTAAAATAATAATTTACTTGAAAAGTATAGTTTTTATAATTAAAACTGATTTTATAATGCTTTCAAAAAATACATAACATCTTATAAAATTTTCTTAAAAAATCAATACATAGAACTGTTAATTTATGAACACATAAAAAGAAAATGAATTTTATTTTAAATTATTTAATTAATTATAATTATTTATTTATGACTTACAAAAATACCAATACTTTTACGATGGTCATATTGTCACTTATAAGATGCCTAAATTTTATTTAATCATGTGTGGATAAAGTTACTTTTATTTTGGACTATTTACTAATCATAAGGGTCATATTACTCTTCATAATTGTAGGTTACCATTCATAAGGTTAGGTTACTATTCACTAAAATTAGGTTTTTCTAATTGGACTCCAAACATATTACTAATCGTAGCCGTGTATGTGAGATTTTCAAAGTCAAAACATAGAAGTAGAAAATTTATACTTAATGGTAACATCGAATTTAGTATCATTATATCTCATTGTGCTTCCGAATGTTATTATACTATAATTGATAATTATAAGAAGGGAATTATATTGATAAAACATTGGGTCGTTACATTCTTCTCCCATTATGAAATTTCACTCTCGAAATTTCGTTTTACACAAACAAGTGAGGGTCCATATCCTTCATCACCTCTTTTAGTTCCTGGGTTGCTTCTTAAAACTTATGGTTACTCCAAAACAATTTAAAAATATGGGTTTCCTTTTTGTGTAGATCCTTATCTCTCTGATCTAGAATCTCCATTGGCTAGTCCTCATAGGAGATATTGTATTCCATCTATACCACACTAAATTTAGTACATGTGAGGGGTCTAGTATGTACTTCCTCAATAGTGATACGTGAAATGTGTCATGAACATGAGCCATATTTGGTGGAATTGAAAGATGATAGGCCACGTATCTTGTGCAGTCAAAGATCTCAAAGGGGGAAATGTACCTGGGGCAACGTTTCCATTTCATTCCAAACTGCATGAATCTCTTCCCTGGTGATATTAAAAGGAAGAATTTATCTCCATGTTCGAACTACAAGTCCCTTATATGGTTTTCAGCATTGAACTTTTTTATGACTCTAAGCATCTCTGATATATTTATGGATGACTTGAACCTTCTCTGTCATCTCTAGAACAATATCAAGTCCAAGTAGCTTTCTTTATCCAACTTCATCCCAATAGGTTGGAGTTATACATTGCATTCCACACAAATATTTATATGGAGTCATCTAAATACTCAAGTAGAATCTATTATTGTATGATATCTCAACCAATGGGAGATTTTGATCCCATCCACCTTTTAATTATAGTGATCAGGCTCTTAGCATATCTTCAAGCGTATGAATAGCCCATTCATATTGGTCATCAGTTTAGGGGTGATAGGTAGTTCTGAAATTTAATTTAGTACTGAAAGCATGTTAGAGACTTCTTTAAAATTTAGATGTAAACCTTGTATCATGATTAGATATAATCGAGATTCGAACACCATGTAGTCTCTCCACTTCCTTTACATATATAGTTGCATGTTTCTCAAGAGAGAGATATTTCTCAATAGAGATAAAATGGGCAGTATTTGAAAGTCAGTCAACCACAACCCATATCGCATTATTTTCATTGGACAGATTTGGGAGACCCGTGACAATTCTCATTGTTAAATTCTACCATTTCCACAAGGGTATAGGAAATGGTTGCATCATCCCTTTGGAATTTTTTTGCTCTTCATTAACATTCTTACATACAAAGAACTTTTAGATTTATTCTGCAATCTCTTTCTTCATGTTATCCCATAAGAAGTGTTCTCAGAGATCTCAGTACATCTTGGTGATACCAGGATAGATAGATAAAGTTGAGCTATGTGCATTATACAATAGATCCTTCTTTATCCTGGGTGATTAAGGAACACAAATCCACATTCCCTACCAAATAAAATCATCATAATCGATATGTAAATCTTGCAGCTTCCCTTACTTTAGAATATTCACCTTCTTTTGTAACTCCAGATCATCCCTTTTGTTCCTCCTTAATCATATCTTGGACTGATGGTTGCGCAGTCATTTGGGAATGGTAGTATTTATCCATTGCCCTTATTTTTTCCAAATCCATAATTTGAATGTCCATGAAGATATGTTCTTTCTCAATCCATAACATGGATGGAGTAGTAGGTTCTTTTATGATTACAAAATCATCTACCTTGTTCACCTTTCCAGGATGATAGTGAATAGATAAAATTTAGTGCTTTATTATCTCTAACCATATTCTTTGACACATGTTGAGCTCCTTTTGTGTGAATATATACTTTAGTCTCTTATGGTCAGTGTATATGTCACATTTCTCACCATAAAGGTAGTTCCTCCCGATTTTTAACGCAAAAAACGTTGTTGCCAGCTCTATATCATGTATTGGGTGGTTTCTCTCACTGATATTCAACTTCCATGAGTCATAGGCTATCAAATTATCATTTTTCAGGAGTATACAACCCAATACTTTCTTTGAATCAACGATGTATATCACAAAACATTATATATTTTTCGGTAGTGTGAGTACATGTGTAATGATCAGCCTTCTCTTCACCTCCATGAAGCTTCCCTCACATTCTTCTGTCCAGACATACTGTAACACCCTAGGTAAATAAAGAATATGACATTTTCATATTTATCCATATTTGTGAATAAAATATTAATATGACTTTAAAGGGGACGCTATGCTCGATGGTGTACCCAACACGCAAAGACGAGTTTCTTGGGAATCTTACGTTGCACTCTAATAATAAAATAATATTATTTTAAATGGTAGTTAACATGTAGCTGTTGTAATGGTGGGAATGGATAGAAATAACTAAAATATGATTATATATGTTTTTAAATGTTTTTACATTTATCCAATAAATGATAGAGGCTTAAAATATGGAAAGAATTCAATTTTAGGCGTATATGCCCTAGTTTTCACTAAAGGTTCACTTATCACCTTTTTATGTTGAACCATCATTAAATATAGTTTTGTTCACTCTTAAACATTCTATTGGACCAAATAAAACTCTTATTAAGAATCGGGACATCAAAATTTACTTTGTGTAAATTTTTGGTATCTTCCTGATAAAGTTCATTTTTTTAATGAATAGTGTAAAATGTTGTATTTTAATTCAAAACCTCTTTTTAATGAAATTTATTTATATGATTAGATTATATTTTGAATTGGTTTTAAAGTGAAATTATAATATATTTTTACCATTAAATCCAATAGTGGTCATTGGAATTAATTTCACTTTGAAATCAGACTTAAACCAGTGTCAATCTTTTGATACTAATTATTTCATAAAAACACGCTATTTGCTCTGACAGCGGGAATTAATTATTAATTTAATTAATGTGAATTATATGTTTTGAATTTTGTAAAATAGACTTCATTTTTGAATTCGGAATATCAAATATATCTTAGGGTGATTTTTTGGGATTTTTCTAAAAAACATCAATTTTTGATGAATAGTGACACCACTAAGTGGTACTTATAAAAACTGCTTTTTCCGTTTAAATGAAATTTTTCCATCATTTTGTTTTGATTTTAAAAAATCCTACATACATGGTACTCATTAAGATGTAAAATGTGGTTCAATGAGATGAAAATAATTTTTTTGTGAAAAGTAACTTTTTTTCATTAATCGCGATTAGAGGTAATTAGTGTAATTTAAGGTAAAAATGATATTATAAAAATATGAAAACACCATGAAACATGTCCTACCCCTATTGGATAGTCATGGCCGACCAATAAAATCCATGGGTCAACTTGGGGACCCCATGGAGCCACTTTGGTTGGAAAATGACATAAATACCTTTTATTTAATGTTAATGTAAAAAAATGGCACAAACATGATATGTTTTACTAAAACAATTTTTAAATGGGGTTATACATATCATATTTTTAATTATAAATATTCATTGGAAATATAAAAAGATTTACTACATCATAGTATTTTTTTTATAATTTTTAGACATTAAATAAATTAAATTATTTATGACATAATAATGATGCAGCGATGACATCATTATTTGACGATTTAAATAAAATGGAAAGATAATTTAAAATATATGAAATACACATCTCCAAAACTTATTTGATGGGTGGATTTCGAACCCTTATCACCTTATCCACGAATTATATCCATGTGGGACCTTTTAAAACCGAAACACATTTTCAAATAAAGTAATATTTCTTTACTTTCCAAAAGTGCCCCTCCTCTCCTCTTATAAAAGGCCCCCACCTCTACCACCTTACACACACTCCTCAAGCCTTTGGCTCGGCCAAAACCTGCCCATTTACTCTCTCCAAATCCCTCTACTAATCCTAGAGGATTCCCTTTGGGCATAAGCCTTTCAAAGGAATCCTTTAGGCTCAAATCAAAAGGAGTTACACTTTTAAAGGTAATTCATTATCTCATGTTCATTTGTTTTATTTTGCTTCTCCAACCCCCTAAACTCATTTTATTTACATCTTTTGTAACAACAACAGTATCTCCAATATACTAGGATGTTTTTATAAGATTTATTCGAGCTACACTCTCACACAACTACATCAAATGGTTAAAGAACATACGGTTTCCGTGGATGGTGAAATTCTGCCTCCCGAAACGATGATCATTCAATACACATTTAACACCTTCAAAGGTGGGAATTATGATGTCACTATTTTTATATATGATATATAATATTTATAAGTTTTACTTATGCTTCTGTATTTTTCATTTGTGTCTTACCTTTATGGCTTCCATTATGGGTATACGCGATATCTTCATTTTAGGAAGTGCGGACTACTGCCCCCTCAAAGTGATGTGATTCGTTAATGTCATACGTGGGACATATAAAGGATGGATTTAATGTTATTATATATGATTTTATACTGAAATTATTATATACCTCTATATCATTATTATTTCTTTCCATTAAAGTATGAGATCGAAATGAAAGTAGCGTTCATGCGTACGTACGGCCTACCATCTCCATGAAAGGTGCATTTCATTTCTTATCCCCAAATGTAATGTACTATTATAAGTACATGTATATAATGTATATATATGATGAATGATACATATAAATTATGAATATAATTCTGTAATTAAAATATACATACCTATCATTTAGTTTTAATTCCATTAATATGACAAAAAATGAAAGTAGCGTTCATTCTTACGTACGGCTTACTGTCTCCATGAACGGTGCATTTCATTTCTTACCTCTAAATGATTATGTAATATTATAAATACATGTATATGCTGGATATATATGATATATATGATATCCAAATCAGTAATGTCATTCTGGATGTAAAGAATCATTGACCACACGAACAACATGTAATTGTAAGAAGTCCACTTTCGACTTAAGAACCAAATATCGACAAAACAAACATTATTAACTTAAATGATTACATAATGTTTATAACATAAAAATAAGTGATATAAAAGGAATAATTAACTTGAAAAAGTTTCTTAAGCAAATAGAAATTAACTCAAGTTTATTATTCAGGACGTTAAAGAACGATCGAGTCAAGTCGCACCCGAGGTAAGGGATCCTACTCCTCTCTTTCTTTTTAAGTACACTCTTTTATGTCATTCCTACTAAGCTCATATTTCTTGTTATTGGGATGTTATTTAATATTCCTCTTGTTTTAAATTTTTTTGTAATGTGATGAGATACCCTATTTGATCTCATCAATCCATTTTTGGAAGTTTTATGTGGCGCCGTTAGGCTGCCGAGTTTTCGTAAGGTATTTTTCATCTCACTTTTATTGCCGTGAGATTTATGCTACATTTGCCACAAATTCCATTGAGTGGTGTAATTACTGCCCATTATTATACTCTTTGTGTAATATAATTTCATTTATGAGTATTTACATCAATGATCTATTGTCCTTCTTTCATGGGGTGTATGTTTTGAAAGATACCCAAGTCGGTAAGGGAACCTTTCACCCTCCTCTTTTTTAAAAGACTTATTTTGTTGGGTCTTTTAATATTGTTATGTTGGGATATGTTCTCATATATCCCTATTGATGTAAATTTTTTGTCCAAGTGACGAGATACACTTTTTATCTCTCATCAACTCATTTTGATGTGATGTCGTTAGGCTGTCAAGGGAACTTTTTAACCCAATTTCGATTTCTTTGGGTTCAACATGTAGTCATTGAATATGTCATCCATTGAATATGTGTGAATGACCTTTTTTTGTTTTACACTTAATATACACTTATATTGGGTGTATTTATATTTGTCACACATATTTTTGAGATTGATTTGTCCTTAATTTAAGGATACCTTCTTTATAAGGGATTTCATCACATTTGACATTTCTATTGAGAGTTCATTGTTGTTGTGCACAAATTCACTCTTATATGGTGTATATACTGTCCTTTGGAGTATTATATCATGAATCCATTTATTCTCATGATATTATAATGTTCTGACTAAATTTTATTCCTCAATTATTGTATTCAAGTGTCTCTAATTTTGGTAAATCCCCTTTAACCAAAATATCGCTTTAAATGTTTTAATTATTTGTTCTTATTAATATCCATGTTTTCAAAATGGTTTTAAGGATTTATTTATATGGATATTAATGGTTTAAAATTTTAAGCTTCAAGGTGGTATGGGACACTTTGATTCAAAAATCTCTTTATTAAATGTTTTAAATGGTTTTGGAAATGGTTTCTTTTTTAATGGATTCATTATTTCAATATACTAAAATGTTATATTGTGATTGAAATGTGGAAATGTTATGTTTCCTTTATGCATGTTTTATGTGATACATTTATGTTATGGTTCTTGAGCGTTGTTATGAAAACGGGTGGTTCCGTGATAAACTAAGGGCGGGTGAGCCCGATATAGCTCTCCAATGCATTGGGTAATGCGAAGAGGTGAAACGTCAAGGTTTATCCGAAGAGATTTAGGGAATATACTGTGATGGGTATTCCAAATGTAACCAAGAGGGTTACTCCCGATGTAATAATATTATGAATTCCTCAAGTTACCTTTATGTATTATTTTTTCTATGATTTATTCATTATTTGATATGCCTATGTTTTATGGGTAATGTGTGAATTCATTCTAATGTATATATGAACTCATGTTTCCGTTCCATATTTTTATAACTCTTACTGTGCTTTTTATGCTCATCTCAAGTTTTTGAAATGTTTTCATAGGTCAAGGGAAATGTACATGATGTGATGATAGTGTCAAGGATGTGTCAAGAAAGAATCCGTGTTATATTTTAAATATGTTCTCGTTGATGGGAAGAATGAATACTGTCTTTTATGTAACCACTTTGCTTAAATGTGTAATGTAATGCAAGTTTCATGATCTAATTCTCTAAAACTATAAACCTGAAAAGATCCTCAATGTGTAATCTTGTAATAACTCAAGATTAAGTAAGGTTTAAGGCTGGGGCCTTATAGTTGGTATCAAAGGTCGTTTTAGATAACTTTAGAGGTTAGGGTATTCGTTAAGCACAAGTGGCATTACCATAATAGTTAGGATTTCAGAAAGAGTCCTAGTTTTAGATAAAGTGAATGAGTAAGTGTATCTTAGTGTTTACCTTACTCATTAGTACATGATGGTTTTTTTTATATACTCACACTGACATTTTTGTTCTTAGTGAATGGATGGATCTAGCAGGCACCAGAGAGACAACAGGTTTGAAGGAAACTGTGGTGGTTCTCTGATTAAGATACGAGATAAAATTGGGGATTCAATGAGGAAACTCGTGGTTGTTATAAACCAACTATCAAGGAGTCGTGATCAACCACTTGAACCTTGGTATGATCTTTAATGCATCATGTACGAGATGGCCAATCGATGTGGAAGTTCAGGTAATAATTATAAAGGTAGCAATTAGAGTTTATATGATCCTTACATTTGAGGTAATTATGGGTTATTATATGATATGCTGGAAAATGAAAGGCATGTGAGGTTAAAATATGTTATGATCATTTTTGATGATTTTATCTCTTTTTGGGGAATGATTTAAGAATTATATAGTTTTGTAAAAAGGACAACACGCAGACCATGTGACTACCAGTCGTGTCGGACAAAGCTGCGGGAATCGAACCCACAACCAAAGTGCGACTGGTATTTATCGCCTACCACTGGACTACGTGAAGTCCCTGGTCAGTTTGACTGATTCTTTCTAGTTATATGATTTTATCAATTAAGAGTAAGTTGATTTTGGGTTATTTATGAAAATGATTAACCTATCATGGAGGATATGTGATTAGGTTAATTACTTTTCAATACGAGACTTTAGGAGCAAATGATGTTGTTTGGAGATAAATGTTACGATTTAACTTGGGAGACTATGTGACTAAATCCTTAAAATATTTGGGTTTCAATCTTAGATGGGTTTAATTGGAAGAATTTTATAGACAAATTTTTTATCGGATGGTCCTCATTGAACTTTGGGTTTTGTTGGAAAAAATTTGGAGATTAAGCATAGATTTTCTTTTTAATGGGTTATCCTTTTCTGGATTATCTGACCTTGTACTAACCTTTTTGGTTTTGGTTTTGGTTAAAGCCTAAAGACATGGGATTTATATAGTTCTCTTTGGTGGATTAGGTGATTCTTTAGAAGTTGATTATAGTACTCTTAATGTGAGCAAGTCTTCCTAAATACTCGTCTTTTGGTGAAAATATGAGTTTGTGTAAAAGTTGAAAGTCAACATGATAAGTGATTATGTTTCCCAATGAATAAATTACTCAATAAAAATTAACTTAAAACAAAAATTTTGTCTATTAACTTTTCCTACTGGGGAATCGAATACTGTTTAACCCATCACAACTTTGTGATTTTCTCATGGTTAACCTTCTCCTAAACATGTTTTCTATCACTCTTCATCAGAACATGAACCTATGTTTTCTCCTCCATGTCCATGTTTCCATACTTGGAATCCTAGTATGGGTTAACTCAGGTGACCTTTGTACTTATCTTTCTTTATTTTAAAGTGATTGTTTTACCGACTCTTCTTCCGATGTGGGAGTTTCAAGGATATTACAAAGCCCAATTTTAAAATTGCGAGGACGCAATTCTCAAAAGGGGGGAAGGATGTAACACCCCAGGTAAATAAAGAATATGACATTATCATATTTATCCATATTTTTGAATAAAATATTAATACGACTTTAAAGGGGACGCTATGCTCGATGGCCTACCCAACACGCAACAATGAGTTTCTTGGGAATCTTACGTTGCACTATAATAATAAAATAATATTATTTTAAATGGTAGTTAACATGTAGCTGTTTTATTGGCGGGAATGGATAGAAATAACTAAAATATGATTATATATGTTTTTAAATGTTTTTACATTTATCCAATAAAGGATAAAGGCTTAAAATATGGAAATAATTCAATTTTAGGCGTATATGCCCTAGTTTTCACTAAAGGTTCACTTATCACCTTTTGATGTTGAACCATCATTAAATATAGTTTTGTTCACTCTTAAACATTCTTTTGGACCAAATAAAACACTTATAAAGAATCGGGACATCAAAATTTACTTTGTGTAAATTTTTCGTATCTTTCCGATAAAGTTCATTTTTTTAATGAATAGTGTAAAATATTGTATTTTAATTCAAAACCTCTTTTTAATCTAATTTATTTATATGATTAGATTATCTTTTGAATTGGTTTTAAAGTGAAATTAGAATATATTTTTACCATTAAATCCAATAGTGGTCGTTGGAATTAATTTCACTTTGAAATCAGACTTAAACCAGTGTCAATCTTTTGATACTTATTGTTTCATAAAAACACGCTATTTGCTCTGACAGCGGGAATTAATTATTAAATTAATTAATGTGACTTATATGTTTTGAATTTTGTAAAATAGACTTCATTTTTGAATTCGGAATATCAAATATAGCTTAGGGTGAATTTTTGGGATTTTTCTGAAAAACATCAATTTTTGATGAATAGTGACACCACTAAGTGGTACTTATAAAAACTGATTTTTCCGTTTAAATGAAATTTTTCCATCATTGTGTTTTGATTTTCAAAAATCCGACATACATGGTTGTCATTAAGAAGTAAAATGTGGTTCAATGAGATGAAAATAATTTTTTGGTGAATAGTAACTTTTTTTCATTAATCACGATTAGAGGTAATTAGTGTAATTTAAGGTAAAAATGATATTATAAAAATATGAAAACACCTTGACACATGTCCTAACCATATTGGATGAGTCATGGCCGACCAAGACAAGCCATGGGTCAACATGGGGACCCCATGGAGCCACTTTGGTTGGAAAATGACATAAATACCTTTTATTTAATGTTAATGTAAAAAATGGCACAAACATGATATGTTTTACTAAAACAATTTTTAAATGGGGTTATACAAGTCAGATTTTTTATTATAAATAGTCATTGGAAATCTCAAAAGATTTCCTACATCATAGTATTTTTTTATAATTTTTAGACATTAAATAAATTAAATTATTTATGACATAATAATGATGCAGTGATGACATCATTATTTGACGATTTAAATAAAATGGAAAGATAATGTAAAATATATGCACTACACATGTCCAAAACTTATTGGATGGGTGGATTTCGAACCCTTATCACCTTATCCACGAATTATAGCAATTTGGGACCTTTTAAAACCGAATCACATTTTCAAATAAAGTAATATTGCTTTACTTTCCAAAAGTGTCCCTCCTCTCCTCTTATAAAAGGCCCCCACCTCTACCACCTTACACACACTCCTCAAGCCTTTGGCTCGGCCAAACCCTGCCCATTTACTCTCTCCACATCCCTCTCCTCATCCTAGAGGATTCCCTTTGGGCTGAATTTTTTCAAAGGAATCCATTAGGCTCAAATCAAAAGGAGTTACACTTTTAAAGGTAATTCATTTTCTCATGTTCATTTGTTTTATTTTGCTTCTCCAACCACCTAAACTCTTTTTATTTACTTATTTTGTAACAACACCAGTATCTTCAATATACTAGGATGTTGTTATAAGATTTATTCGAGCTACACTCTCACAAAACTACATAAAATGGTTAAAGAACATACGGTTTCCGTGGATGGCGAAATTCTGCCTCCCGAAACGATGATTGTTCAATACACATTTAACACCTTCAAAGGTGGCCATTATGATGTCACTATTTTTATATATGATATATAATATGTTTATGTTTTACTTATGCTTCTGTATGTTTCATTTGTGTCTTACCATTATGGCTTCCATTATGGGTATACGCAATATCTTCATTTTAGGAAGTGCGGACTACCGCCCCCTCAAAGTGATGTGATTCTTTAATGCCATACGTGGGACGTATAAAAGATGGATTTAATGTTATTATATATGATGTTATACTGAAATTATTATATACCTCTATATCATTATTATTTCTTTCCATTAAAGTATGAGATAGAAATGAAAGTAGCGTTCATGCGTACGTACGGCCTACCGTCTCCATGAACGGTGCATTTCATTTTTTATCCCCAAATGTAATGTACTATTATAAGTACATGTATATAATGGATATATATGATGAATGATACATCTAAATGATTAATATAATTCTGTAATTAAAATATACATACCTCTCATTTAGTTTTAATTCCATTAATATGACAAAGAAATGAAAGTAGCGTTCATGCGTACGTACGGCTTACCGTCTCCATGAACGGTGCATTTCATTTATTACCTCTAAATGATTATGTAATATTATAAATACATGTATATTCTGGATATATATGATATCCAAATCAGTAATGAAATTCTGGATATAAAGATCCTTTGACCACACGAACAACATGTAATTGTAAGAAGTCCACTTTCGACTTAAGAACCAAATATCGACAAAACAAACTTTATTAACTTAAATGATTACATAATGTTTATAACATGGAAATAAGTAATATAAAATGAATAATGAACTTGAAAAAGGTTCTTAAGCAAATATAAATTAACTTAAGTTTATTATTCAGGACGTTAATGAACGATCGAGTCAAGTCGGACCCGAGGTAAGGGATCCTACTCCTCTCTTTCTTTTTAAGTACACTCTTTTATGTCATTCCTTCTAAGCTCATCTTTCTTGTTATTGGGATGTTCTTTCATATTCCTCATGCTGTACATTTTGTTGTAATGTGATGAGATACCCTATTTGATCTCATCAATCCATTTTTAGAAGTTTTATGTGGCGCCGTTAGGCTGCCGAGTTTTCGTAAGGGATTTTTCATCTCACTTTTATTACCGTGAGATTTATGCTACATTTGCCACAAATTCCTTTGAGTGGTGTAAGTACTGCCCATTATTCTACTCTTTGTGTAATATACTTTCATTTATGAGTATTTACATCAATGATCTATTGTTCTTCTTTCATGGGGTGTATGTTTTGAAAGATACCCAAGTCGGTAAGGGAACCTTTCACCCTCCTCTTTTTTAAAAGACTTCTTTTGTTGGGTATTTTAATATTGTTATGTTGGGATATGTTCTAATATATCCTTATTGATGTAAATTTTATGTCCATGTGATGAGATACACTTTTTATCTCTCATCAACTCATTTTTATGTGATGTCGTTGGGCTGTCAAGGGAACTTTCTAACCCAATTTCGATTTCTTTGGGTTCAACATGTAGTCATTGAATATGTCATCCATTGAATATGTGTGAATGACCTTTTGTTGTTTTACACTTAATATACACTTATATTGGGTGTATTTATATTTTTCACACATATTTTTTAGATTGATTTGTCCTTAATTTAAGGATACCTTCTTTATAAGGTATTTCATCACATTTGACATTTCTATTGAGAGTTCATTGTTGTTGTGCACCAATTCACTCTTATATGGTGTATATACTGTCCTTTGGAGTATTATATCATGAATCCATTTATTCTCATGATATTATAAAGTTCTGACTAAATGTTATTCCTTAATTATTGTATTCAAGTGTCTCTAATTTTGGTAAAACCCCTTTATCCAAAATATCCCTTTAAATGTTTTAATTATTTGTTCTTATTAATATCTATGTTTTCAAAATGGTTTTAAGGATTTATTTATATGGATATTAATGGATTAAAATTTTAAGCTTCAAGGTGGTATGGGACACTTTGATTCAAAAATCACTTTATTAAATGTTTTAAATGGTTTTGGAAATGGTTTCTTTTTGAATGGATTCATTATTTCAATATACTAAAATGTTATATTGTGATTGAAATGTGGAAATGTTATGTTTCCTTTATGCATGTTTTATGTGATACATTTATGTTATGGTTCTTGGGCGTTGTTATGAAAACGGGTGGTTCCGTGATAAACTAAGGGCGGGTGAGCCCGATATAGCTCTCCAATGCATTGGGTAACGCGAAGGAGTGATATGTTAAGGTTTCTCTGAAGAGATTTAGGGAATATACTGTGATGGGTATTCCAAACGTAACCAAGAGGGTTACTCCCTACGTAAGAATGTTATGAATGCCTCAAGTTACCTTTATGTCTTATGTTTTCTATGATTTATTCATGATTTGATATGCCTATGTTTTATGGGTAAAGTGTGAATTCATTCTAATGTATATATGAACTCATGTTTCCTTTCCATATTTTTACAACTCTTACTGAGCTTTTTATGCTCATCCCAGGTTTTTGAAATTTTTTTCACAGGTCAAGGGAAAGGTACATGATGTGGTGATAGTGTCAAGGATGTGTCAAGAAAGAATCCGTGTTATATTTTAAATATGTTCCCGTTGATGGGAAGAATTAATATTGTCTTTTATATAACCACTTTGTTTAAATGTGGAATGTAATGCAAGTTTCATGATCTAATTCTATAAAACTCTAAACCTGAAAAGATCCTTAATGTGTAATCTTGTAATAACTCAATATTTAGTAAGGTTTAAGGATGGGGCCTTATAGTTGGTATCAAAGGTCATTTTAGATAACTTTAGAGGTTAGGGTATTCTTTAAGCACAAGTGGCATTACCATAATGGTTAGGATTTCTGAAAGAGTCCTAGTTTTAGATAAAGTGAATGAGTAAGTGTATCTTAGTGTTTACCTTACTCATTAGTACATGATGGTTTTGTTGATATACTCACACTGACATTTCTGTTCATAGTGAATGGATGGATCTAGCAGGCACCAAAGAGACAACAGGTTTGAAGGAAACTGTGGTGGTTCTCTGATTAAGATACTAGATAAAATGGGGGATTCAATGAGGAAACTCATGGTTGTTCTAAACCAACTATCAAGGAGTCATGATCAACCAATTGAACCTTGGTATGATCTTTAATGCATCATGTACGAGATGGCCAATCGATGTGGAAGTTCAGGTAATAATTATAAAGGTAACAATTAGAGTTTATATGATCCTTACTTTTGAGGTAATTATGGGTTATTATATGATATGATGGAAAATGAAAGGCATGTGAAGTTAAAATATGTTATGATCATTTTTGATTATTTTATCTCTTCTTGGGGAATGATTTAAGAATTATATAGTTTTGGAAAAAGGAAAACATGCAGACCGTGTGACTACCCGTCGCGTCGGACAAAGCTGTGGGAATTGAACCCATAACCAAAGTGCGACTGGTATTTATCGCCTACCACTGGACTACGTGAAGTCCCTGGATAGTTTTACTGATTCTTTCTAGTTATATTTTTTTATCAATTAAGACTAAGTTGATTTTGGGTTATTTATGAAAATGATTAACCTATCATGGAGGATATGTGATTAGGTTAATTACTTTTCAATACGAGACTTTAGGAGCAACTGATGTTGTTTGGAGATAAATGTTACGATTTAACTTGGAAGACTATGTGACTAAATCCTTCAAATATTTGGGTTTCAATCTTATATTGGTTTACTTTGAAGAATTTTATGGACAAATTGTTTATCGGATGGTCCTCGTTGAACTTTGGGTTTTGTTGGAAAAAATGTGGAGATTAAGCATAGATTTTCTTTTTAATGGGTTATCCTTTTCTGGATTATCTGACCTTGTACTAACCTTTTTGGTTTTGGTTTTGGTTAAAGCCTAAAGACATGGGATGTATATAGTTCTCTTGGGTGGATTAGGTGATTCTCTAGAAGTTGATTATAGTACACTTAATGTGAGCAAGTCTTCCTAAATACTCGTCTTTTGGAGAAAATATGAGTTTGTGTAAAATTTGAAAGTCAACATGATAAGTGATTATGTTTACCTATGAATAAATTACTCAATAAAAAGTAACTTAAAACAAAAATGTTGTCTATTAACTTTTCCTACTGGGGAATCGAATACCGTTTAACCCATCACAAGTTTGTGATTTTCTCATGGTTAGCTTTCTCCTAAACATGTTTTCTATAACTCTTCATCAGAACATGAACCAATGTTTTCTCCTCCATGTCCATGTTTTCATACTTGGAATCCTAGTATGGGTTAACTCGGGTGACCTTTGTACTTATCTTTCTTTATTTTAAAGTGATTGTTTTACCGACTCTTCTTCTGATGTGGGACTTTCAAGGATATTACCAAGCCCAATTTTAAAATTGCGAGGACGCAATTACCAAAAGGGGGGAAGGATGTGACACCCAAGGTAAATAAAGAATATGACATTTTCATATTTATCCATATTTGTGAATAAAATATTAATATGACTTTAAAGGGGACGCTATGCTCGATGGCGTACCCAACACGCAACAACGAGTTTCTTGGGAATCTTACGTTGCACTCTAATAATAAAATAATATTATTTTAAATGGTAGTTAACATGTAGCCATTGTAATGGCGGGAATGGATAGAAATAAATAAAATATGATTATATATGTTTTTAAATGTTTTTACATTTATCCAATAAAGTATAGAGGCTTAAAATATGGAAAGAATTCAATTTTAGGCGTATATGCCCTAGTTTTCACTAAAGGTTCACTTATCACCTTTTGATGTTGAACCATCATTAAATATAGTTTTTTCACTCTTAAACATTCTTTTGGACCAAATAAAACTCTTATTAATAATCGGGACATCAAAATTTACTTTGTGTAAATTTTTGGTATCTTTCCGATAAAGTTCATTTTTTAATGAATAGTGTAAAATGTTGTATTTTAATTCAAAACCACTTTTTAATATAATTTATTTATATTATTAGATTATCTTTTGAATTGGTTTTAAAGTGAAATTAGAATATATTTTTACCATTAAATCCAATAGTGGTCGTTGGAATTAATTTCACTTTGAAATCAGACTTAAACCAGTGTCACTCTTTTGATACTTATTGTTTCTTAAAAACACGCAATTTCTCTAACAGCGGGAATTAATTATTAAATTAATTAATGTGAATTATATGTTTTGAATTTTGTAAAATAAACTTCATTTTTGAATTCTAAATATCAAATGTAGCTTAGGGTGAATTTTTGGGATTTTTCTGAAAAACATCAATTTTTGATGAATAGGGACACCACTAAGTGGTACTTATAAAAACTGATTTTTCCGTTTAAATGAAATTTTTCCATCATTGTGTTTTGATTTTAAAAAATCTAACATACATGGTTGTCATTAAGAAGTAAAATGTGGTTCAATGAGATGAAAATAATTTTTTGGTGAATAGTAACCTTTTTTCATTAATCGCGATTAGAGGTAATTAGTGTAATTTAAGGTAAAAATGATATTATAAAAATATGAAAACACCATGACACATGTCCTACCCCTATTGTATGAGTCATAGCCGACCAAGACAAGCCATGAGTCAAATTGGGGACCCCATGGAGCCACTTTGGTTGGAAAATGACATGAATACCTTTTATTTAATGTTAATGTAAAAAAATGGCACAAACCTGATATGTTTTACTAAAACAATTTTTAAATGGGGTTATACAAGTCAGATTTTTTATTATAAAAAGTAATTGGAAATCTAAAAAGATTTCCTACATCATAGTTTTTTTTTATAATTTTTAGACATTAAATAAATTAAAGTATTTATGACATAATAATGATGCAGCGATGACATCATTATTTGACGATTTAAATAAAGTGGAAATATAATGTAAAATCTATGAACTACACATGTCCAAAACTTATTAGATGGGTGGATTTCGAACCCTTATCACCTTATCCACGAATTATATCAATGTGGGACCTTTTAAAACCGAAACACATTTTCAAATAAAGCAATATTTCTTTACTTTCCAAAAGTGCCCCTCCTCTCCTCTTATAAAAGGCCCCCACCTCTACCACCTTACACACACTCCTCAAGCCTTTGGCTCGGCCAACCCCTGCCCATTTACTCTCTCCACATCCCTATCCTCATACTAGAGGATTCCCTTTGGGCAGAATCCTTTCAAAGGAAGCCTTTAGGCTCAAATCAAAAGGAGTTACACTTTTAAAGGTAATTCACTATCTCATGTTCATTTGTTTTATATTGCTTCTCCAACCCCCTAAAATCTTTTTATTTACTTATTTTGTAACAAAACCAGTATCTTCAATATACTAGTATGTTGTTATAAGATATATTCGAGCTACACTCTCACACAACTACATCAAATGGTTAAATAACATACGGTTTTCGTGGATCGCGAAATTCTGCCTCCCGAAACGATGATTGTTCAATACACATTTAACACCTTCAAATGTGGCCATTATGATGCCACTATTTTTATATATGATATATAATATGTTTATGTTTTACTTATGCTTCTTTATTTTTCATTTGTGTCTTACCTTTATGGCTTCCATTATGGGTATACGCGATATCTTCATTTTAGGAAGTGCGGACTACCGCCCCCTCAAAGTGATGTGATTCGTTAATGCCATACGTGGGACGTATAAAGGATGGATTTAATGTTATTATATATGATTTTATACTGAAATTATTATATACCTCTATATAATTATGATTTCTTTCCATTAAAGTATGAGATAGAAATGAAAGTAGTGTTCATGCGTACGTACGGCCTACCGTCTCCATGAACGGTGCATTTCATTTCTTATCCCCAAATGTAATGTACTATTATAAGTACATGTATACAATGGATATATATGATGAATGATACATATAAATGATTAATATAATTCTGTAATTAAAATATACATACCTCTCATTTAGTTTTAATTCCATTAATATGACAAAGAAATGAAAGTAGCGTTCATGCGTACATACGGCTTACCGTCTCCATGAACGGTGCATTTCATTTCTTACCTCTAAATGATTATGTAATATTATAAATAAATGTATATGATGGATATATATGATATATATGATATCCAAATCAGTAATGTCATTCTGGATATAAAGAACCTTTGACCACACGAACAACATGTAATTGTAAGAAGTCCACTTTCGACTTAAGAACCAAATATCGACAAAACAAACATTATTAACTTAAATGATTACATAATGTTTATAACATGTAAATAAGTGATATAAAAGGAATAATGAACTTGAAAAAGGTTCTTAAGAAAATAGAAATTAACTCAAGTTTATTATTCAGGACGTTAAAGAATGATCGAGTCAAGTCGGACCCGAGGTAAGGGATCCTACTCCTCTCTTTCTTTTTAAGTACACTCTTTTATGTCATTCCTTATAAGCTCAAATTTATTGTTATTGGGATGTTCTTTCATATTCATCTTTCTGTAAATTTTGTTGTAATGTGATGAGATACCCTATTTGATCTCATCAATCCATTTTTGGAAGTTTTATGTGGCGCCGTTAGGCTGCCGAGTTTTCGTAAGGGATTTTTCATCTCACTTTTATTCCCGTGAGATTTATGCTAAATTTGCCACAAATTCCATTTAGTGGTGTAATTAATGCACATTATTATACTCTTTGTGTAATATAATTTAATTTATTAGTATTTACATCAATGATCTATTGTACTTCTTTCATGGGGTGTATGTTTTGAAAGATACCCAAGTCGGTAAGGGAACCTTTCACCCTCCTCTTTTTTAAAAGACTTCTTTTGTTGGGTATTTTAATATTGTTATGTTGGGATATGTTCTAATATATCCTTATTGATGTAAATTGTATGTCCAAGTGATGAGATACACTTTTTATCTCTCATCATCTCATTTTGATGTGATGTCGTTAGGCTGTCAAGGGAACTTTTTAACCCAATTTCGATTTCATTGGGTTCAACATGTAGTCATTGAATATGTCATCCATTGAATATGTTTGAATAACCTTTTGTTGTTTTACACTTAATATACACTTATATTGGGTGTATTTATATTTGTCACACATATTTTTGAGATTTATTTGTCCTTAATTTAAGGATACCTTCTTTTTAAGTGATTTCATCACATTTGTCATTTCTATTGAGAGTTCATTGTTGTTGTGCACCAATTCACTCTTATATGGTGTATATACTGTCCTTTGGAGTATTACATCATGAATCCATTTATTCTCATGATATTATAAAGTTCTGACTAAATTTTATTCCTCAATTATTGTATTCAAGTGTCTCTAATTTGGGTAAAACCCCTTTAACCAAAATATCGCTTTAAATGTTTTAATTATTTGTTCTTATTAATATCCATGTCTTCAAAATGGTTTTAAGGATTTATTTATATGGATATTAATGGTTTAAAATTTTAAGCTTCAAGGTGGTATGGGACACTTTGATTCAAAAATCTCTTTATTAAATGTTTTAAATGGTTTTGGAAATGGTTTCTTTTTGAATGGATTCATTATTTCAATATACTAAAATGTTATATTGTGATTGAAATGTGGAAATGTTATGTTTCCTTTATACTTGTTTTATGTGATACATTTATGTTATGTTTCTTGGGCGTTGTTATGAAAACGGGTGGTTCCGTGATAAACTAAGGGCGGGTGAGCCCGATATAGCTCTCCAATGCATTGGGTAACGCGAAGGAGTGAAACGTTAAGGTTTCTCCGAAGAGATTTAGGGAATATACTGTGATAGGTATTCCAAACGTAACCAAGAGGGTTACTCCCTACGTAAGAATGTTATGAATGCCTCAAGTTACCATTATGTCTTATGTTTTCTATGATTTATTCATGTTTTGATATGCCTATGTTTTATGGGTAAAGTGTGAATTCATTCTAATGTATATATGAACTCATGTTTCCTTTCCATATTTTTATAACTCTTACTGAGCTTTTTATGCTCATCCCAAGTTTCTGAAATGTTTTTCACAGGTCAAGGGAAAGGTACATGATGTGATGATAGTGTTAAGGATGTGTCAAGAAAGAATCTGTGTTATATTTTAAATATGTTCCCGTTGATGGGAATAATGAATACTGTCTTTTATGTAACCACTTTGTTTAAATGTGGAATGTAATGCAAGTTTCATGATCTAATTCTCTAAAACTCTAAACCTGAAAAGATCCTCAATGTGTAATCTTGTAATAACTCAAGATTAAGTAAGGTTTATGGCTGGGGCCTTATACATACTTTACACCTTTCCATGTTAACTTATATAGAGGGCTCGACAATTGAGAGAAATTACTGACAAAATATCATTAGTACCCAACTAATCCAAGAAAAATACAGATTTCTATGCCACTAGTGGGTCAGGGCCATTACTCAGTCACCTTTTTTTGAAGGGTCTACATAAATCTCCTCTATTGTGATTACATGTCCCATGAATGTGACTTGATTCATCCAAAAGACACAATTACTCAGCATAAAATAAATCTTTTCCTTTAGCAATGTTTCCCACAAAATTCTTAAATGTTCTTCGTGTTCCTCCTTTCTCTTTGAGTATATGATAATATAATCAATAATAACTACCACAAATTTTTTTAGGTAATGTATAAAGACTCTATTCATCAAATAAATTAAGATTTCAGGGGAATTAGTATGTCTGAAGGGAATCAATAGATATTCATAGTGCCCATACCTTGTACAGAAGGATGTCTTTGGAATATCAACCTTCTTCACCATTAGCTGATGATATCCAGAACGAATATCTACCTTTGATAAGTATTGAGCTCCTCTTAACTGATCCAATAAGTGATCGATCCTTTTAAGAGGATACTTTTTCTTTATAGTGATCTTGTTATGTTCCAGATAATAGATACCCAACCGCATTGTTCTATCCTTCTTCCACACAAAGAGCATTGGCACACCCCAAGGTGATGCACTGGGGTATTTGAACCGTTTGTCCAAATACTCTTGCAATTGATTCTTTAACTCCTCCAGTTAGATATGTACCATACTATATGTACAATTTAATATAAGAGTAGCTATGGGTATGAGTTCAATTGATAACTCTCCCTTAAGATCCGGTGGATGTCCATGTAACTCTTTAGGAAATACATCACTGTATTCCCTCACAATGGGAATTTCCACAAGGTTGAAACTTTCCTTTGATTCAACCATTTGTGAGAGGTATGCTTCTTCATATGGAATCAACACGCACACAGTTGAAGTATTTTTCAAAGGAGATTCATGATATTACTTGAATTTTTAGATTATAATGGGATGGTTCAGAATATGAAAAGATATTTCTTTTTTCCAACAATTGATATGTTCTCTACATAACTAGAGCCAATCTGTTCCCATTATAGTGTCAAATTCCACCAAGGGGATTATTACAAGATTACCTGGATGAATATTCCCACATACTCTAATAGGGTAAGATTCAAATACTTGGGTTTCAATTTTTTCACCACTTGGTGTTTTTATAGATATCTATAATTCGAGGTTTTGGGGATTCAATTATATAGTTATAGAAAACATCTAAGATATAAATGAATGATTATAACCAGAATCAAATAAGACTTTCTCCATTATTGAGTGAATAGTAAGGGTACCTTTTACAGCTTCGATATCTTTCTCTACCTCTATAATGGTTATGGATTAATACCTCCCTTTTTTCCTTTGGATTTGGTTTCTATTGACATTGATTACCCTCGAGGACTCGAGGTTTAGTTCACTATCTTGAATAATTCCCTTGTTCCTTATAGTTGTAGCGTTGGACCATGGGTGGTGCTCCCATTTCATACACTAAATTCTCATTCCTTCTCATGTATTTTAGACACTCTTGAGCATGGTGTCATTATTTCCCACACTTTAAGAATTTTCCAATACCTTTGAGGCATTTCTCAGGATGCAACTTCCCACATTTTTTTCATGTAGGTCATTGAGTTTTCTTCCCACCATTTTTGTTAGATCCAATGGCTTGAAACTCCATCTTTCATTTCGTACCACAATTTCCAGGGTTCCATTCTCCAAACATCATATCTAATTTGAGGGAACACAAAAAAACTTATTAATAACTCCCAATGCCTTGAATTTCAAGAGCATTTCAAAGGAGTGGTTTTAACCCACTAATGAATCTATCAATTTTTGTTTCATTGTTGATAACAAAACTCGAAGCGTACCTTGAAATACTTGTGAAATTGACGTCGTATGTCAGGAAGGATTCTACTTCCTTTTGCATGAGATATATGAATTCTCTCTCTAACTTCATGAAAATAGTTCTTGGGAACTACTTTTTAAGAAACATGATCTCAAAATCTTCCCATTCCATATCTTCAATTCCATCTCTTGGCTTGGTGTTCTTAATGAAATACCACCATTGATTGGCCCCTCCATCTAAATGATAAATGAATAATGTCACCTTATTCATCTTATAACAGTGAAGCAAAAAAAAGATCTTCTCCATGGAGTTGACCCATTTTTTCACAACTAGTGCATTAGAAAACCCACTGAACGTTGGTGGATATTGCCCTATAAAACACTTGACAACTAATTTATCCCTCTTACGTGAAGGAGAATGTTCCCCATTATTTTGGTAAATGTTCATATACTGAGATAGTTGGGTAAGAATCACCATGAAGTTTTGAACTCCAACGCCCAAAGCATTAGGTATGTCATTTGAGAAATCATTGCATTGGCCCTCACACGGGTTATTGGATCGGTTTCTCATGGTTCCCACCATTTTCTAAAATATAAAAGGTTAGAACAAAAAATATGTCAATGAGTCATGAATAAATAACATAGTAATTTGTAAAATTTTCACTAAAATAATATTTTATGGTGTCCCTATGAAAATCTTCTCGTGTGCATATTTGTACTTAGTCCAATACTAGAGGTTTTCTCAAGGGTTCACTATTCCAAATTCCTAAATTAACTAAACCTTGCCTCTGATACCAACTATAGTGACCAAGTATTTTCTTCAATTACTATTACATCATTATAACAATAAACAATATAATAGTATTACACATTGAGGATAAAAAGGTTTAGTGTATTGGTTAAACTAGGACCAAACATTACATTTACAACATCAAGAATAAACATGTATTTAATTCCTTCTTCCCTAGCTTATTATTGGATTTTGACCTCCCCTTAGTACATGTAGTCACCTGAGTATATACATAAAAAAGAATGAGATAAAAGACTAGTAAGAGGATATAAATGAACAATATAAAAATGGGTGAGCTAAATCACAGTATAGGAAAACGATCATGAACATGAGAGGAAGCATTAATAAAAGACTCTAAATGTGGCAATGCATAAAAATGAAACATCCTGTCTTAGTGGTCAACTACCACACATAATTGTGAACAACACTAGCATTAGGTTCGCGCAGAATTTCCATTTTAGTCATGAAATTCATCACATTACCAAAGGAATTTGAGATCTATGTAGTTCTGGGCACACCTGTTTTATTCAACCATTTATATTCTGCTATATAATTTTGGGTGCACCTGTCATATCATAATATTTACATTACAATGCATGACACATTAAGAATATGTAAAACATGAAAATAAAATGAAACATGAAAATAAATGGGTATCACATAATAAATAATACTTTCATAAACATTTGGCCCCAAAAATAAATAGGTAATATCATTCTTGACATAGAACTATTAACCATGACTGAAGAGTGAAACAATATTCAAGAAGTAAAAAGGTTGTGTTTATTTGAAAGAATGAGTTATTTTGGAAACATTAGGTTTTTCATAAATTCATTTAGAAAACATTTATATCCCATAAAAGTTAATATAATTATCAATAAATGGGTTTTAAGGATAAAAAATACCAAACATGGAGTGAAAGTGGGAGAACCCAAAAAAGAAATTTGGGCTTGAGAATTTCCCCTTACCAGGTATCTGAACGCTTTATTCACTTTAATGTCCTGTATAATAAAATTATATTAATTAATTAGAAATTAAAGAACCTTTTATACATGAATATGTTTAAATATAATTTTATTATGTTAAATTATAGGCCTTTGGATGAGTTATAAATCTTAAATTCTTTGTTGGTGAATCTTTGTTTTCATAGTTTTCTTGAACGGTTCACTTGTATTCATGAATGGAAGATCATTTAAAACATGGATAAACATATAGAATTATAATTATATGTTATTGGTGTTGTTAAATAACATTAAATGATCTTATAAATGATTTTTCTTGAATACCATGATAACAAATCATTTGATAAGAATTTAATGATGATAGGTTGGGGTTAATTCAGGAGGTTTTTAGACCACAACGAACTTGTTTTGATTAATCATTTAGTAATATGTACCTGAGTTAATTCAAGAACATTAAATAGGATATAATAAATATAATATAATCTTGTTAAACTATAAAAAATGTTTCATGACCAAATATGTAGGCATTAAAGGAAAAAAGAAAACATGTTGTTCTTAAACTTGATAAATTAACACCTCCCAAACAACATTTTAATTTCTAAAATAAAAAGAGGATAAGGGGGTTGGATGATATATTGTCCCATTAGTATCATAAAATTATATCATATTTGAGATTATAGAGTTTCCAAACCATGTGGATGATGATATTTTGGGATATATTATGAAAATAACTTGAAATTGAAAGGAAATTAAAGGAAAAGAGAGAGGGGGGAATTACCTCTTGAATTCTCCTCTTGAGATTCTCCTTAAGGAACCTTGGCTACGTATTTGGATGATACAAAAAGCTCTTGGATATGGATTTGGGGATATGGTAAAATTTTGGGAATATTTTAGGCAATTATTGAATCCTGATAGGTGTTGGGAAATGAGGGAGTGAAGGGTTGTATATAGTGGAGGGGAGAGGGGTTTTCTAAATATTTTAATAATTAGTTTATTAATTGACACCAAGACAAGAAAGAGTGAAGATTCTATAATAAAGAATAGTAAAGAGGGAATTTCAGTTCGTGATTTTGGTTCTTACATCAAATGTTATTTTAGGAATAGTTTATTTAAATTATAATGTTTTTATACGGTAAATTAATGTATTTTACTATTCACCAAAAATTCAAGTATTTCCTAAAAATCCGAAAAAATCACCCTAACCATTTTTCAACGTGTAGAATACAAAAATGACCACCATTTTTCAAAAATAATTTTATAAATATTATTTAAATAATTTTTTAATTAAAATCTTAATTTATATGAAAAATACAGTCTTTAAAATTAAAATTGATTATATAATGCTTTATAAAATTAGATAAGGTCTTATAAAATTACCCTAAAACCCTAAAAATAGAATTTTTTATTTATGAACACATTAAAAAAATCTTTTAAATTTTTCAAATAATTATAATTATTTCATTATGACATAAACAATACCAATACTTTTACCATGGTCAAATTGTCACTTATAAAATGCCTAAAGTTTATTTAATCATTCATCATTAAAGTTACTATTATTTTGGATGATTTAATAATCTTAAAGGGTCATATTACTATTAATAAGGGTAGGTTGAAAGTAATAACATTATATTATTATTCACTAAATATTAGGTTTTTCCTATCAGACTCCAAACATCTTACTGATCGCAGCCATGTATGTCATATTTTAAAAATTCAAGACATTGAAGTGGAAAAATTATGTTTAATGGTAAAATAGTATTTAGTATCATTATATTTCATTTTTATTCCTAATGTAACTATAATATATGGAATATTTATAATAAGGGTATTACATTGATAAAACATTAGGTTGTTAGAGTTTCATTAATTTCAAGGACCCTGACCAGAACTACTTGAAATATGACTTCATATTCCAGGTCATAGAGCTCCAAATTGATGTAGTTGTCAGCTTCCATTCCCTTTACATCAATGATGGTTAATCACATTACAAAATTTTTAAAATTTACCCTAATAATTAAGAATCCATATTTTTCAAATCACCCCAGGGAATATTATTCTATCAATTTATTCCCTTTTGGTTGATTAATGGTATCACCACTACACATTTGATATTCATTCAGATTATAGCAAGGTTCATGGAATGATATATCAAGGAAGTGTTTGTATATTCCCAATAATGTTGTGATAATATTTCTAACCTTCATATGTTTTTAAACAAAATATTGTAACATAAAATAATGTTAAACCCCTAAAGTATGTTTTTTGGGAGATTTATTTAAAATTCATTAGCTTCATGAATGAAAGAATGGAACTAAAATATACCTTGAAAATATCAGTGTTATCCTTGAAATTCAACTTAATTGAATCCTCAAATAGTTGAGAGGGATTTAGGGACACTTTGACTGCATCAAACCATTCATAGACATTATTTTTTATAAATTCCTAGCGTTAAAAATATAATTAATAAGAGAGTTTCTAAATTATTAGATGAATACTGTTAATAAGACTCCAAATGTCCCAAGTGATATTAGTTGCACCCACTAGTCATGATTTAACTAGTATAAGGGAAGAAACATGTTCAATATATAGCCACCATAGAGAAATCAATTAATTGCATTATCACATAGAAAAATCATTTAGGGATAGAAGGAAATCTTTATTATGTTGGTACGACTATGATAGATACAAAGATTTTTTATTTTGACATTGAGATGAACATTCATGAAAATATTTTCATTGTACCACATAGGTGGAACAACTTGTACTACCATGGAGTCTTCTTAGACTATCTTATTAATTTGGTCAAGTATATCCTTAATTTCCTAAAATTTATTAGACCTTTGAATTTATGAGCTGTAATACTAAAATAGTATGACATTCAATTTTTATCATTGATCGAAATAAAGGGTAGGTGTTGGCTGAATTTCTCACAGGACACACTTCCCTATAAAGAACATTTTAGAATATCAAGCTCCCTAATGAAGATTGTTTTAGTATCCCGGACACTCTCCATACATGGGAGATTAAATTCGATGGTGCCTCTTGAATTTAAAAACATAATGGAATAGAAAACATGAAATACAATTGATTTTTTATGGGGAATGTTCTCATCCTATAAGCCAAGATAGTTCATCAATATTCATTCTTATTATCCAATGGCTACACTAATAACATATCATAGTACTATGAACTCAACATATGCATAAATTAAGACCTAAAATTTGACGAACCCTATATAAATGTTAAAGGTGACTTGGATCTAGTAATTAAGTAGATTAATGATGAATTTTACATTAATATGGACGTGTTGGTTCCCCTCATGGATTATGTAGTAATTACCATTCAAGAAAATTATAAATCATAACCCTCACTCAATATATTCCTAAACTAATATACTAGTTAACCTAGTCATGTACCTAATCAACACTGGCTAGGATGAGATACCCTTACACATCACACAATGCATGGTGGTCTCCCTAGTCGTCATTAGTGGTATAGAGGAAATCAATTAAATTAAAACTTTTTCAGAGCATGATTATTTAATACTCTCATTAGTTGGTATCATTAACGGATGGATATTCCCCCGAATAGACTATCCTGAAATTGGAATCACTCTTTTTACTTTATCCAAAAAAAAGATATCCAATTATAGGTGGGAAAATTCATCTTCTAGGATGGCCTGAATGAAAAAAAATTCTATTAAAACAAGGCTTTGATGAAATCATTATCATATGAATTGAAGGAGTAGAAATCATCTCTTATGTATCAGAAGTTCATGAAATCTTGTATTATGTTAATTATTCAAGGACCAAGATATCCTTTCAAATCAAGAGAATTAGATATTTCTAGGAATATATTATAGATTACTGTGTGGATTTTACATGGAAGTTCCATGCTTCTCAAATACTTTTTGATTTCATCCATCATCCCATGTATTTATTTTACACTAACAAATACTTTAGGTCATATTTGGTATAGGAAATGGATTTAATGAAGCCATATTACCTAGATATATCTGTTTATTTTATTAACAACCATACCACCACTAAAATATATCTCTAAATATTCCACGGATATACCACTAAAATAAGTTATGAAAAATAATATCAACCATATCAAGAACTATAAAATCACCACATCATTTGGTGTCTCTCACAAAATATTAATATAAAATGACACCAATTTATATTATTTCATTTTGAAAATGATGGATCAAGAATTTTTCATTGATTCTAACTAATCACCCCAATATCATATAGCAATAAATTGATCGAAATACACCTTCAACAAGAATATATCAAATATACTCCAGATGATGGTGGAAAAATATAGGAAATCCCATCTTGAAAAGAATCATAATTCCATGTGGTATTATGGCACAAAAACTCTTGATACACATTAGAGAACCCATATTTTTTTATTATTGAAACAATGGTAGTTGTACCCCTTTAGATTTAGTTTCTATCACCCAACATTGTTATTTGTGGATATCTTTAAAAAATGAAATATCCTATAAGAAACGTAATGATTTAGTATATATTGATTTCAATACGTTTTTTACATTTTAGAACCTAGATATCCATTAAAATTAGATTTCATGAGAATTTAATAAAAAAATTCTCCATACTCATTCCTAAAGTGATAACTAGTATTGTTTCTCATAACTCTAATGATACAAGGGAAGAATCTCCAAAAACCTAAACCAAAATGGGAAGGACCTTGGATCATACATAAGTAAAATTATAATGGATCATAATCATTTTCTACAATTTATTTGGATCATAGAAAATCCCTCCCAATGAAATATTTTTCTAGAAACATTTTTCATCACTCCACAATGGTTCACAATATCCTAACTAAAAAAAGATTATATTTTATAGTATTTGTGCATGTCAAAACTATAAGAAACATGGTTATTTAACTCATGACCTTAAACTGAAAAAATCACCTTTAAATTAATCCTGATTTTATGATTTTCATAATGGGCCCTCGTCACGTGGTCTTAAAGATATAGGAAATATTATCCTCAATACAGGATGTTAAGTTTATAGTTAATTTTAAAACTATGTGATTTCAATCAATATAGTGTAGTCCCTCATCAAATTACCATAAAATGAATTAAAAATTGGTCAAATAATTATAACCCAAAAACAAATTCCCCTATAATTATATCCTATAAGATGTTATACTAGTCAAGGTTATATATTTCCCATAAACACATTCTGTTATGTGAGGGTTGGATCCGTTTAAGAATGATTGATCTATGAACCATTCATGTCGAGACCCAAACTTGACGTACATGGACATTACATTACTTTTTCAGAATACTTAATACATAAAAAAATAAACACACAAGGATCGTAATAGTTTATTGTCTTTGGAAACTCAGAAAAAAATAATCTTCTAATCAAAATGAAGGATCTTCAACATCTCCCATAAAGATCTTCTTTTTTTCTTACCTAAAACCATTATTTAAATCCTGGGGAAAAGATAACATATAAATGGTGAGCTCAAATGCTTGGTAAGGGTAATCATGGAGAAAATAAAAAAAACCATATACATTTGAACTTCAAAACAGGAACATAATATTCAAACATCAAAATCTTGAGAAATGATATAAAACAAGGCAGTACGTAAGGCATAGATCATAAAGATTCATTAATCATGATAAAATAGAATGGGAATAAAACATGTATTTTTGGAAACCATTAAGAACATGTTATGATTTCCTTAGTAGCCAAGGCATTGCTGCCAAGACCATCTTAATGGACAAAGTCCCTTTCTGAATCGATTTCACTCCTCGTTCCAGTCCAGTAACATTGAACTAGATTAACTTACCATTCTAGCCATGTCTATATCATGAGATATAAATCTTTACCCAATGCATTGGAGGGTGTTATTATCCTTTCGGTCACAAAATATAACGAATGAATAAATAAATACCTTGAACTCAAAGTGATTCATCCTTTGAGGAAACATCAAAAATTGACAAAGGCATGAAAAAAGATTCGGATGTGCTTGGGTCACGCAAGTTCCACCAAGGTCACGCAAGTATACTTGCGCGCCGCCCAGTGGTCGCGTAGGTGACTTGCGCGCCCTCTTTGAAATTCGCACAGGGTCCTCTCCAGCCTATAAATATCCCTGTGGGCCCCCGACCAAGAGGAGGAATATTTTCCAAAAATTCAGATTTTAGCCCCCGGTGCCCTAGTCTCTTCTTAAATATTCCGAACACTTCTAATGTAATTTCTTACCTATAACAGAAGATCTAAACAGAGGGAGTGAGGCCTAAGTGTTGAAACTCATCAACACTTGCGCGCCTAAGTGGCCATCCCTTAAGGGAAATGGCCAAACTTGGGCACCGCCTTACCCCTTTAACAGAACTTGCGGGCCTCTCTTCTGGAAGCCTCTAGGGATATTACTAGAGGCTTGAGCCAAGCCTCCCCCAAGATCTACCCTGTGGGTGGACCGGCGCGCAAGTACCCTTGTGTCACGCAGGTACACCTGCGCGACCAAGACCTGTGAACCCACGTAGGACTTGCGTGCCCCTCTGTTTTTGGGTGCCTTTCCTTCCCATTTCACCTCTCCTATGCCTATCCACCTCTTCTATTCAATATTCAGCCTTCAAACCCCTCTTCAAAGCCATTTATGGCATGTTTCCTTTGTTGGCATCCTCATTTGAAAAGAATTATGTGGAACATATCTCAAAACCTAGTGATTTACACATATTTATATCACTAAGGTTAGAGAGTTCATTCATTCAACCTCATCCTTTAAGATTAGAGAATCATTAACCTAGGAATCCTCCTCAGGAGTAAGCCTCAGTCCAAGTTCTCATTAATTAGGGCATCCTCCTTAGGAGTAATCCCCAAGTCCCCTAATCTAGGCATCCTCCTTAAGAGTAAGCCCAAATCATAATTCCCTTAACATGGTCTTCCTTTTAAAGAATATTCCCCAGTCTCAAATCTAAAAATGTGGTCATCCACTTTAGGAGTAAGCCCCAAGTCTTCAAAAATTCCCTTAACCTAGGCCTCCTCTTTAGGAGTAAGCCCTATTCTTCAAATCCCTTTAACCTGGGCCTCCTCCTTAAGAGTAAGCCACAGTCTTAATTTCTCTTAACCAGTCTTAATCTACTTTTTTATCTAGGCTTCTTTCTCAGGAGTAAAACCCAATCATAATTCCCCTCCTAATTTGGGCATCTTCCTCGGGAGTAATCCCCATGTTAGAGTATCCAAATCTCCATAAAGTATATATACCTTTATAGACCCTATTCCTGGACTTCTTCTTTGAAATAAGTCCCAGTATTTATCTATTTTGGCAGTCATACATACATAATCCCCACATCATTTTCTATGATTGCGTCTTTCATGGCACAATTGTCTGGTTTTACCAATACCTCTTGTTTCTCACACCGAGCATGACTCACGTGAGCTTAGAGTGTAAAAGTAATTATGACATGTTTTCTTTGATCCATCAATCATACATAAATATCATACTCCCTTACTCGAACAACGTGGGTTCTGATTCATTTTATAAATAAAGGATATGTAGGTATCCCATCTGCGGGTACGATCCCAGCTCTGAAATAATCCATGTCCTTATGAATGACAATAAACTTCAAGTACCCCACTGAGTAGCTTTAAAACTAGTATGGTCATCATAATGACCAAGAGAATTTTATATAATGTATTAAAGGATACCATTGAATAAAAATCTCTAACAAATACATATGATTCTCTATCTATGAAGAACCTCGAATACATATAAAAGATTCTCTAAATTTCCTACATATTAATCAATGATTTTTAGATCTAAAGGAAGGCTCATTTTTTACTTGGTAATTTAATAAGGATTCAAAAACATAACTTAAATCTATAAAGAGAGTCCCGGAGTAGAAAATAATTCTCCTCAAAAATGTGTGATGATTCTGACCTCCCATCCTCTCGACCAATGAAAATTTCTAAGCCTCATCAATCCATAACTAATGAGCGCCTACCTTTGGAAAGTTGGTCCAAATGGATATTGAATCATTGGATGTTCTCGGTTCTATGAAAAAACCTGTTAGAAACCACTTGGAATGTTTGAACCGTAAACCAATGAGGTCGTCACCAATTCTATAGGAAACAAAAAATGGGGAACCTAACGTGAATCCTTAACCAAGTTAAAGTGATGTTTTACCTATTTGTTAGGCCCCTATTTAAACTCAATGAGAGGGCCAACAAGACAATCAATAACATATGTTCTTATCCAAAATATGTAGTGGCCGGACTTATCTTGATTACGTATGTTATATCAAACAGGCACTCCTTTCCAATATCATCTGCGTTACAGAAATGGCTTCTCTTAAGTTCACACCCGTGAATACTTCTGCTGTGAATAATTCTACTGGGAAGGCCTCTACTGCTACTCATGCTAGATTATTGTCTGCTCTGAGGATGACATCACCTACTCAGCGTCTCCAATACTGGGTATCAAATGCGATGGTTAAGGAGTACAATCAAAATAGTACTATTCTGACTCTGTAGGATGCTCGACAAGCCCTCCAAGTAAATAATTCACCCTGGTCATCCGGACAGCGACGACCAGCGATCAAGAAGCAGGTGGTTCCAACCACCATCTCCAACTGTTTCAGGTCTTTATCCCTGGAACGCAATCACCATTCACTCCCATATTCTGGGGAGGTGAATGAGAAGGCCCCACAGGGCCTTAATTCAAGGAGACAGGAGTCTTTCCCGAGGGATCCCATCAACAATCGCCACCAGACTCGTGTGGCAGTGTGCCCTCAACATGATGAGGGTATCGACTCCAAGAATTCGGCTCAGGTTCCTCGAACCCGAAAAGGAAAGACGAACCGCCAGAGAAAAAATCTGGTCAACAGTGAGCAGTTTCTCATCTCTGCCATCTCCGGAGAAGTCCACCAACCTAACTTGGTGGAAAGCGACGAGCGGGCACACAAACCCATCCGTTTTAATTCAACTGTCTAAAAGACTCATCTGGCAGCAGCACGCCAATCCCACCAAGCAATTCTAGAGGAGTATTATAGACATGTACATACACCTATTTATAAATTATCATCTAGTCAGCAGGCTTGTCTAACTACATACGATGGATCCCATCAACCCAATGTGTTGACAACTGGTAAACATGCACATACACCTGCTTACACTCATCAATCCTTCCAGCAGCCTCGTCTGTCAGTATTGAAGGAAGCTCATCAACCACATTCGGTAGAGTGGAATCATCAGGCACATACAACTGCTAGAATTGATCAATCCTAACAACCGTCTCGTTTGGTAGCATTCAGAAAAGTTAGTTGGAAAGCTCTGGGGACAAACAGGAGCCAGACTCAACTCTCTGCCCCCACACTTGAGTACTGTCAGGATTCACTGATAGGAAAAGGAGTAAAGGAGCAGGAAGACACACCTACTCCAAGCATGTAATGGACGTATATCCCCGTTATAGCAGCTAAAGTCACCAAGCATATTCTATCAATGGTGAAAGAGCAGAAGCAAATCCCTGCTCATATTCTGGATGCATGTCAGGATATTATAACAGCTTCAATAGCATCTCAGGTAAAGACACATAAATCTATCCCTACCAGTGGAGTGACACATAAACAGTTCACTTTGGAACAGACACACACCTCTGTTCCAGTCCAAGAGAGTTGTGGGGCGTACTCCCCCATATCATATGGACAACCTATTCAGACATATACACCTGATTTTAGCGGAGATAATAATCCTAACCTGATCATTTATCCTGATCAGTCACATACACCTGTCCATAATGACAAATTTCTTCAAAAAGTGGTTCCTAAATTGAGTAAGAAGGCATCTACAAATAAGACTTTCTGAGCACAGTCAAGAAATCAAGGGCCAATTTATAATAAATCAACACTCGACACTGGAGTTCTTGAATCCCTCAGACAATTATCTGTTGGAATTCAGGATTCTACTCCCTCATTTCCCAAGAGTGGGAACATTAATTCTGAAGGTCTTCATCAGACACTTCCTCATAAAGGCTTGCTTCATGACAGTTTGGTAGATCTCAAAGTTTCGTCTTCAGATGAGAGCTATAAGAACCCTCTGTGTGGCCAGAGGACAAAGGCGCAAAGTGTTTCATCTTTTGTTGTAAGCCACCATGGTGGTCCTCCCCATGATGATGAATTTAACTGCGAAATTCTTCTCCGCAGTTATAATTCACATTGCCTGGAAAATGCTTTAATGGACAATGTAGGGATGATAAAGCCCTATTATTTTGAGGCACTTGCAAATGAGAAGCCAGTCATGTCTGATGCTTCACCACTAGCAGGTGAAATAATTTCACAATCAGAAGATAGCCCGGGGTGTAGGTTATTCTCTAAACCACCCATGGGTCATTCATCTTCTATTTTGACCAGCGAATTCTCTACCGATCTTGTTGAATCCGATGAAGCAACAAAGAAGCAACAACTCTGGTCCAATCAGGTAGAATAATCTCCTTTGAATGATAAAGAGGAAGTAATGAATATGAGAAAACAATTGGAAAAAGGTGAAGTGCCAGTCATGTTTTGGCCTTCGGCTGACTCTCAGTATGAAATTCCAGAGATGTTAAAGGAAGATGGAATTCATGATATTCGTCTCAACATATAGAAAACTCTTTGTCAGTTGAAAAAGAAAATATTATCTTATGATGAATATGAAAATCATATCAAGATAATAGAAGGGTTACAATTTAAAATTTACTTAGCTTCTCTCTCAGTTTCTCGATATCTGAAGGCTGAAAAGCAGCAGAGAGCCCTTCAGCATTCATGCCTTGGTGCACTAAGAAGCTTTCACCAGTTAATTTCCAATGCCCCATCTGTTATTCATATTAGGGGATGGGTTGTTCATGGAGCACTACATTTCGTTGTACTCTCTAGTCCAAAAAGCCTGCCGAAAATGATATCATGCAATGTTATTGCCCATGGACGGCCATAGCCAATTGGCATTGTTTGTATTCAAAGGCTTTCTCAAGAATAGGCTTCAACTAGTTCTTCTCAAAATCAAGCATATACTGAACAAGTTGTTGAATTACTCCTGCATCAAGCGAATGAGAACATTGAACAGGCCTCTTTTTTGGAACAAGAACATCATCAACTGACCGATGTTTCATAAATCATCCAATGGTCTTTTGAGCCGAGTGATAAAAGTGAATGCAGGTTCATGCATCCAGCCAATTTCCGTACTAAAGTCCACAAGATCATGAGAGCTTACAAGAAGGTCTCAAATATAGCATGTCAAGAACCACCCTAGATTTCCAGACTGGGGACTCTTTTAACCCAACCCTCGGAATCAATAAATAGGATTCGAGGAGTTGAGCAGGAATAGCAAGAATAGCCCCAGTCCACCGGACTGGGGACTTTTTCAAATACTCAATATCTTCCTCAGAGAATGTCAGTCTTCTTTCTATTAAGGAAGAATCCCCAAGATGAACGAAGAGCCAAATTATCAGGAGATTCCCTCTAAATTATGCTTTTTCACGAAGTTTTTGAGGGATCAAATCGACAAAAGGCAATGTCTAATCAGAGACATGGAAGAAGAAAATATCGCAAAAATGTCGATAGAAGAGATGCAATGAATTATGAATCAATTAATGTCATTAATGATGTTGTTTCTGATCCACCAGATGAGGTTCAATTAGAGGGATCATAGGTTCCTGCTCAAAAATTTGTACGTACAAACAGAAATGAAGATGGTGTGCATACACGAAATCAAAGGCTTACCCAGAATCTGGGGGTTCCTTCAAGTAACCCACTTCCCCCTCTCCGAAAGGGATCCAACAAGGGGAAAGAAAAAATCAGGTTACATACCCTTCCTCTGGAGAAGGCCAATCTCTCTCACAAGAGAAAAGATTTGCACAACAAGAGGAAGAAATGAAGGAATTGAGGAGGATGAATTCAGAACTACTTCAGGGTAATCTTCCTCCTAAGCGTGCAGGAGTCAGTCATCCAAAGGAATTTGTTTTGGCTACTGAGATGGATCAACAATATCCTCCTTTATCAGTACACCCTCATATGTCTAATCCTACAGGTCAAATGCAACAAAAATCGGCAGTACTGCCATCGATTGCAGTACCAGCTCCCACATCTGTCCAAGCTCCAGTCATTGCACCTGTTCGGGTCCAAGATCAACTGGATATTTCTAAAAAGTTAATAACTACTATTCAGTCATTAACATCTTGGTTGGAGGCTATGGATGGAAAACGAGATCAAATTCAACCAGAAAAGATAGCATACACTGAATGGGTTGATGCAATTCCTCCCCCATCAAATTTTGCACGTACCACATTTCCAATATTTAATGGTTTGGGAGACCCAGATCAACACTTAACACATTTTTTTCTTGTTGTGATCCTATGATTGGAACCCTTCAGTAATAAGAAGCAGTTAATCTCAGGTGTTTTTTACATTAATTACAAGGGTCAGCCTTTGTCCGGTACACAATCTTGCAATCCTGGTCAATTACCGGATGGGAGGATCATTGCCAAAAATTCCTTCTCCAATTAAGCTCAATATTTCCAAAGACAACAGTTGTTTATCATACAAACTGTAATAAAAGGTAGAATGAAATGTTTTTAGATTTCATTGCTTGCTGGAAGGGATTAACATATTCCCTGAGCTTAGCACTCCCTCAAGAAGAATTGTTGCCAATCTGTGTGGCAAATTTGCGTGATGAGTTACACACACCGTTAATCCCTATAAAATACACTAGAGGGTTTTGAGACCTTACTTGAATCACTCAGAAGATTTTATATTCTCTTATAAAGACTAAGGAAAAAACTCGTGTAATTCCATTAGCTCTAGGAAGGAGAATGGGTAGAGCAGAGAGTGCTACAGTCATGCTTAAACAAGCACCAGTACTAACTTCTACTTCAAAACCTCCATCTTCTTGAAGGGCTCCACCTCCTAAGCGTCAGCAACAGAGGTCGTTTCGTCAGGACGATCAAAGAGATCGAAGATGGAAACAATTTTAGGATTTGAAAGGAAACTTTTACTCTTTTCGAAGGGAACATGTTCCTGGCTACTTCATTTCGGCTCTAGAAAATAATTTGGTTCAATTTCCAAGGCCCAAAAGGCCGAACAAGGAAGGAGATGAAGACCATCCCAACTATTTCCCCTTTCATCAGATATTGGGGCATCCCATTCAAGAGTGTTTTTTCTTTAAGGACCTCCTGTAAAAAATGGTTGACTCTGGACAAGTCAAACTGAACGGTTCTTCAGCTCTGGTAGCATGTGTTACTGCTATAGATCTAGAGGAGGAAGGAGTGGAAAGAAGTCAAAAACAAAAATTCACAAAAATATGATGATTGGATGGTCAGAAAAAATGATCAAATAAACTCATGATATTTTGCGAACACAATTGACAAAACCAATTGTGTCTTTTTTTCATGAATTCCGCAGCAAAACCCTCTTCATCAGAGGGAAAATCCTCAAAGAAACGGCATGATTCAAAGAAATAAGAAGAATCAGAAGAAGATGAGTATGTGTCAAAGCCCAAGTTGTCATTGACTCTGGCATATTTTATGCCATCTACTTCAAATCCACGAGCACCGTCCCACCAAATGGCATAGCCTAAATTGGCTATTCAGGCAGAGTCTTCATCAGATGAAGAGTTAATATTCAGTTATGTTAATATGATTCACTTAACAGATCCTTATGCCAGTCACAGTTTTGATCTCGATGAACCTGGGTTCCCTATATCAAATAGAGGAATCAGAGGGAGTTCCAGAGGCTCAAGGTCTAGGGGAATATTTAGATCTCCCATAGGCCACTATTCCAATTCTACCCCTTCTAGAACTGTGTATGCGGCAGAAACTCGTGGCAGAGCCCTTCAGCGAACTCAACAAGAACAAGAAATTTCTTCCTCACAAGGAAGATTCAGTCCCGGCACAATTATTTGGTGGATCGGTTGGATGTTTCACCTTCTTCCTCTCAGAAAGTAAATATACCTAATTGTTCTAGTCTTCCAAATCTAGGAGTATTACCAGCTCCTACCCCGATACAAGATGAATCAACTTCCAAAGCATCAACTTCCAAGTCACCTGCTAAACCACATGTTCCTATTGGGAATCGTAGACCTTTGGATCAAATGTATGATGTATTGAAACACCTGGCCCATGTACCATCCAAGTTATCAATTATGGATGCCTTTAATTTGTCAAAGGATTTTCGGGAGGCACTCATTGAGGTTTTTTAAAGTCCTCAAGAGTTTGAAAATGAAATTTCTACAGCTGAAGCCTACCATGTAGAGAATAATCATACAGAATGCCATGTAGTGATATCTTTCATAGATGAAGATGAAGATGATGTCATGCATGGACATATTAGACCTTTGTATTTATCTGGTAGGGTCAATGGTGTAGACATCTGAAGAGCTTTCATTGATAATGGTTAAAGATTCAACCTCATGCCCATTCATACACTTCATTGATTGGGCCTCACAGAATCTGATTTATCTCCTTCTACTATGATGTTACAAGGATATGATAAAAATGAACAAGAACCAATGGGCGAGATTACACTCAAAACTCAATTTGGAGATCTTGTATCCAATTCAGATTTCATGGTTATTGATCAAGACACAGCCTTCAACATCTTGCTTGAAGACCATGGCTATATCAACATGCGGCTACCCCTTCATCATACCATCAATGTATCAAGTATTGTTTCGATGGTCAAGTTGGGACATTGAATAGTGATAAGGTCTCGTTCAATACAAGGGAATATCAATACATTGAGGAGGAATTCTATCACATGAAGGGAAAGGAGAAATCCACAACAAGGGAGATTACCAAATTTAATGCTCCATATGGTTTGGAAAATATTCCAGTAAATCCATTTACACATGTGAGTATAGATTATGTGTTTCCTATCAGTCAAATTGACAGGATAGACTCAAATCCAAATACTATTATGGAAACATCCATAATTTCAATTACGGTAATTAAGCCAGACAGTCTGGAAAAATTGGTGATTCACCAAGAAATGATGAAAGCTCAAATGGGAATGTTTTCATTTCATCTGCTGAAATACATCAAGTCTATACCTATCCAACCAGGATAGAGAAATTTTGTTTCCGACGCTTTCGCCGGGGCGCGCGCATCCGTCCGGCCGCGGAGGAGGACGTGCTGTGCTTGTTTCCCCGCGTTCCCACTTTCCAAAGGCGGGCGGCATTCACTCCTTATTCGGGGACGTCTACTCCTTGATCGAAATGGGATGATGGTATGTTGTTTCTTCCTTCTGTGGATTCCTCCTCAGAACTCATCACCTAGTCTGGGTCTCCCTCATAGATTTAATACGTTGTTCGTGAAACTCTTCCCAATGCCATGTTTCCATAGACGCCGGTTAATTACACTGCTTCTGTCGGGACATTCCAAAGGGTCCGGTCAGGGCAGCAACCTTCCGTCAGGGGAGTAGTCACGTTGAGGCATCAGTAGCATTTCTGGATGCTGGGGGAACCTGGCATGTCTGTCTATTATCCCTGGTCACAGGGCTTCTCAAGGGCATGGAAGCCCGAGGAATCCGACATCGAGCGCGGGGAATTATATGCCGTAGGCACATATCTGAGGTTTTCCTCAGCTTCCCGTGTTTTAACACAAGGTACGCCATGAGTTTAACGTCCAGTGGAGACGGATCAACCCAACCGGAGCATTAGCTAGGATAGATCGGATTGAGGGATTTCCCTTGAAGGGGTGCCAATACAGGGACCAGCCCATGGGCGGCTGTGAAGAGAAGTGTATCGACATGGTATCACCGAGATATAATGGTCTGGGCGAGAATCAGTATGGGTGATAGATGGATGAACGGAGTGGAGGGGGAATGAAATGGGACCATCGCAAGGGCGACAGTGAAGTTGGGCTTGAGCCTTGAAGAGGCTTCCTACATATCCCCATGGCAGGGAATCAAAGTCTGCATAGTTCGGGATGGTGCTGGTGAACTGACGTGAAGGTGGACCTTGGCCCGATGGATGTCGTCAGCGAACCAACGTAATGGTGGACCTTGGTCCAATGCATCGTCGAACGGACGTGAAGGTGGACCTTGGTCTGATGGGCATTGTCAGCGAACCGACGTGAAGGTGGACCTTGGCCCGATGGGCATCGTCTGCGAACCGACGTGAAGGTGGACCTTGGTCTGATGGGAATTGTCAGCGAACCGACGTGAAGGTGGACCTTGGTCCGATGGGTGGTGGGCTTGAACCTCGGGGAGGCTTCCTGCATACCATTCCTTGACATGGATCAAATACCTCGTAGTTAAAAGGGTTTCATCGGTGGACCGATGTGAAAGTAGACCCATGGGTCCACAAGTGGTGGGCTTGAACATTGGGAAGGTTTCCTACGTACCATGTCTTGACATGGATCAAAGTCCTCGTAGTTCGGGTGAAAATGGGGGCGGGGGGGGGGGGGGGTTGGCACACCGCAAGGAGACGGTCTGGGCCAATGACTGTTGGGCTTGAACCTCGGGGAGGCTTCCTATGTACCATGCCTTGACATGGATCAAAGTCCCCGTAGTTCAAATTGTGGAATACAGTTTAACGTCATGCGGGACAGGGGTGAACCGTCGCGAATGAGGTCGGAACGACCAGATGGTGGGTTTTAACCTTGTAGAGGCTTCCTACAAACCACTCCTTGAAATGGATCAAAGTCCTCATAGTTCGGGTTGGTCACAACGGCTTGCCGTCGGACTGGAATTGTAGTTTAACGTCGTGCTGGACGCATGTAGAACTCGACGTGAGTTGGATGATGGGTGGGGTTGAACCTCGTGGATGCTTCCTACGTACCACGCCTTGACATTGATCAAAGACCTTGTAGTTCAAATGGGTGTGCAGTTTAATGTCATGCGGGACAAGGGGCATACAGTTTAACGTCATGCTGGACGAGGGAATACAGTTTAACATCATGCTGGACGAGGGTATGCAGTTTAACGTCATATGGGATGGGGCATCCAGTTTAACGTCATGCTGGACGAGGGAGAAACTCGACGTGAATGAACGACCGATTAATGTGGCTTGAACCTCAGGGAGGCTTCCTACGTACCATGCCTTGACATGGATCAAAGTCCTCGTAGTTCCCTGAAGGTAGGGGTCAGGGTCGGTGCTCACTCTAAGCCCACGTGAGTCATGCTCGGTGTGAGAAACAAGAGGTTGCAAAGACCTGATGATCACGTTGCAAAGGGTGCGTCCGTGAGAAGCGAAGAGGGGCTTACGCGTTAGGCGGCCCATGGTGTTGGGACTTACTCCAGGATGGAGGCCCAGAGTGTGACAAAGCACAGCGAAATACGGATTCAGGACCAATGATGGGAGGTGCCTCATTCCCTATCACGCCCTCCACTGACCTTGGTAGTGGGGAAGTACGGAGATGCAGGGGTGAAGCCATCCGTTGGGGAACTAGGGTCGCCCTTCTCCTGAGAACATACGCCACTCCAATAAGGAAGATATCATCCCTTGTGGATGGGTGATTCCACTCCCATGGAGACGAGTGGCATAAAAAATGTTCAAGCTGGGGGGACCCTTCGTGAGAGGCACAAGGTCGGGTCACAGTTTAACGTCATGTGTTGAGGACGTGATGCTTGGTAGTTTAACGTCCTACAGCTCGGACGAGGTGGGTTCACTCCGCACCCCTAGGACTTACATAACTGGTACCCTCTGGTCCTTGGGGAAGGGAAGGTACCAGTAAGGCCATATTCAAGGGGGTTGTGGATCGAACCATCAAGGGGTCCACATTAGCGTGGATATGCGAAGAAGCAATAGCCATTATCCTGCCTATGCGAAGAAGTATTAGGAGAAGCAACGCTACGGGTGGTATTGTCCATGGGACCTTGAAATCACATCGTGAAAACCTGGAGGGTCGCACGGGAAGAGGAATTTCCAAGAAAAGGAGTGGTCTTCGTGAAGTGGAGTGCCTTGGCCTTATCCTGGGGCATAGGTGTGAGTGGAGGGTGCTTCGCGAAGTGGAACAGTATTCGCGGAGCACTGCCGCGTGAAGAAGGGGTGCCTCGTGAAGCAGGGTGCTGCGAAGCAGTGTGCTTCATGATGCGTAGCGATCCTGCCTTAGCATAGGGATCCCTAGTATAGCTTGGGTGTTTCTCGAAGCATAAACGCTCCGCAGCTTCCCGGGTTCCCTTGAAAATCCTCTTCCTTCGCGAATTTCCTTGAGCTTCACGAAGGGCATCCATCTCGGATGAGGGGCTGAAAACGAGATAAAGCAAAGGCGTCTCGCGAAGGAGAAGTACCTCGTGGTGGTCATGATTCCCAGGGCAAAGAGTGATTCGCGATTTGGGAGAGGAGAAGCCGAATGGTCAGATTTTCCGTCCTCGGGACTCAGGGGGGTCCAGTATTTATAGGGAAGGGGCGTCGCGAAGCAGAACTCGCGTGCCGCCTCAGGTGCTTCGCGGAGCACTCGCGAACGTCAACGTCGTTCGCGGAGAGTTACCGCCTCTAGAGATTAGCGAGACCGCGATGCTCGGGGTGCTTCACGGCGGTGCTTCGCGTCGGTGCTTCGCGAGGTAGTGTGCCAGGCTTCTTTTTCATCCCTTCATTTCGGGCCATATTTTGGCCCCAAAAAATGCCCCCCTTAGAATTGGAGCCACGAAGGGTGAAGGGTCGAAGTCTTAGGGAAAATCACCAAAATTTTCGGTGGTTCGCGATGTAGGTACGCGAAGGGGGCCTGCGGTGCCAACCGGGGCCACGGATCCAGACGCGCTACGATGCTCCATGTGGGTGAGGTGCGCCACGATGCTCCGGGGCCGCCGCCTATAAATAGGGGGGTTGACCTATTTTGGCTTCACGCGACTTGTCTTTTTGTGCTCTCGACTTCGCGAAGCTCCGTGTACTCCGCGACATCCCTCCACGAATCGAGCTTCACGGCGAACCCCGGGTCTCCGACTCTGCGTCCGCACCAAGAAAACTTATTCTTGTCAGCCTAGGCCATACTTCGTGTCTTGGTCTCGTGACCGACCTTCGCGATCCGGCTTCGCGATCCCGCTTCACAATCCGTTCTGAAAAAATTCCTTTCTGAGGGCCGGAATCAAAATGGCTCATCAAGAGGCTATATTGGGGGTGTTTTCAGATGCCGCTCGTCGGGATGAGATGGAAAACTGTCCAGGCCTTGGGGAGATGGTCTGAAGCCATTCGGACCACGCTTCTTTGGAAGATCTGCTATCGGAGGGTCAGAAGGATTAGCCGCAGTGCAAGAAACTGCCATTGTACGGCTTCAGGTTGAGGGATGACGTCTTCATCCCTGAGGTGATTAGGGACGAACCAGCTTGCTGGTTCAGGAGCACACCATGCCAGCACCAATGGTTCAAGGCGGCCGATGGTCATGCGCAGGACGACTTCACACCCGTCACCGCTGACTGTCTCTACAACCATTTGAAATATATTGACGGGAAGCCACTGCAACCGGAGACGTCCCCTCCTCTCTTATGCACCATGCTGAAGGCGGCTTTGCAGGATTCGAAGAAGGGATGGTCCGATGAGTAGGACCTGCACCAGGGCGGAAACTTTACTAATGACTGGGCCTGGGCCTACTGGGTAGGCGCTTCATGCGAGGAGTTTGGGGCCGAGCTGAGGAGAGTGGGGTTGTATGAGGCAGCATGGGCCTCCCAATTCAAAATTTACCAACCAAAGCAACTGATGCCAGAATTGCTGAACAGATGGTTGTCTAGGACCAATACCTTTCACCTGCATCACGGGTAGGTGGGAATCAGCCTGTGGGATGTCCACCAGATTTCGGGGGTTCCGATCTTGGGAGCCATGTATGATGAGTTCCTCCCTTTCATGAGCACGTGGGAGGATACAGAGCAAATGTCGCGACTGGAGTCAGTGCTGATGGTGCTCGTCCCTGGAGAGGACAAGGAGGCAGTGAGGGATGTCCACTTTAGGAGATGGTTCATGTTCTTCCTGAATTTCCCATAGAATCGAGAGTTCCCTCCGAGGCCTCGAACTTGTCCGAGGGCGGCCCAACGGGGCAATGGGAACTCGTATTGGCGGGTCTTGGAGGACAGCCAATGGAAGAATTGGGGTTTCAGTGTCAGCACTGAACAGCAGCCGATAGTCAGGCTGGCGGCATTCATCGCAGCTCTCATCTGCGGTTGGATCCTACCGGTGAGGGATACAAGCATGGGGGTGCGACCCAGCTCGTTTATTATGGCATCCATGTTGGCCATGGGGCAGCGGATCAATCTGGGGATTCTGATGCTCACCAAACTGTACAGAATGATGCGCCACATTAGCGAGGGTAAGAATCCTCCAAGGATATGCAGGCCCTTCCACCTCCTATATGGGTGGATCGCAGCACATATCAGGAGGATTTATGAGTATTCAAACCCCATTTCGCCGCCGGGATCGAACTTCCGCCCCTCCATCCTGAACGCGGTCAGGAGCTTCCAATTCAAAATAGCCGTGTTGATGGTGCTGAATCGGGTGTGGAGGGTGGATGAGTTTAATTTGCACCCCTTCCCATTGCCGACGAAGATACTTACTGATGACGGGCGGGGAACGGAAAAACATCGGGCTTACCTCCTGGCCTTTCGAGGTGGAGTTTTGGTGGAACGAATAGATCGTGAGCCACTCTGCGAACCGTACACCGCGCATCGGTTTGCGAGGCAGTTCCGGTGCCTCCAGCGGCTGACCCCGCAGGTCTACTGGGAGGTGCATCATGAAAAGCACCCGTGTGTGATGAGGCAGTTGTGGCTCATGTTCACACGGGAAGATGGGAAGATGCGAATTGCATTTCCTCCATCCACCGCCGCATTCAGATTGGTGAGGGAGTATTCCATTAGTTGGGAGGCTGCTTACCCAGGGGAGATGCTGAAGCAACCAACTATTCAGGTCGGTGATGGTGGGCCTCCTCTATCTCGAGGTCGGGGTCGGAGGGCAGCTAGGGCCTCTCGCGGTAGCGAGGCTGCCATGGCGGCGAGACCCGCACCGGCCGAGGGTATGGAAGCAGCAGCAGATCCGGTGATTCCGGAAGAGCAGGGCCATCCGGAGGGGCAACCATCGAGGGGATTTTGTTGGATATCCACTCAGGCTTTGGGGAAGCGCCTGCGTCATATTGACATGGAAGAGGATGTCGTCTTCCCGGAAGCCTGGGACATTTGGGATGTCAACCGGGAGTTCCTCAGCCCACCCGAGATATGGGCCCACCTGAATCGCCTCGGGATGGAATTACCGGGCATAGGCCCAGTCCGGGCTGGATTCATAGCGTCTCCGGCGGAGGCAGAACAGTACCTGGACGAGCTGGAGGATTATGTCCACTCCAGTGGTGTCCCTCGCCCAATGACAGACCAGGTGAGGGTACTGTTGAATCAAATGGTCCCCCCACAGTTATCAGATACCGATCTGAGGGAGCTCTTCCCCCTGCCGGAAGAATCAGAGGACTCCTCTCGGGAGGATGAGACTAGATGAGGGATTCCGTTGGAGGAGGGCGAGGTTGGAGATCAAGGCTCAGATTCCGACGACTTCGCAGAGGCTCTCGAGGTAGCCTTCTGAACTTCTTTCCTTACGATCCGTTCTTGGGTCACTATGGACTTCTCACCGATGTTTGAGCCATGAAGGAGGAACTTGTTCGCAGGCCTCATTCTCGCCCCTCGGCGGGTGATGATGCAGGACCTTCAGAACCCGCACCTATGGCTGCGTCCAGTTCCGCATCTGGTGGGACCAGAGCACCCGAGGTGGCTCCTTTGGAATCTCCAGACCTTCCAATAGTATACGGAGGGCCTCGCCTCGGGGTTCCGTCAGTACTGGCTCAATAACAGCACCAGGAGGTCGATCTCCGTAAGTTTTCTCTACCGGTTTCCTCGTCGTCACATGTAGACTATTCCCACCAACTAACGTTTATGTCCCTCTCTATCGTACAGTTCTCCGACTAGCATGGGCTGCTGCGGCAAAACTGGTCGGGATGTCTGGTGGCGTCCCTCCTAGGGGCATGCCGGTGATGGTGGCGATAGTCCCCCCATCTCCTCAAGCTGTGATACACATCATCACTGGCGGTACCACCAGTAGGGTCGTGCCTGAGGTCATCGAGGTGGACTCTGATGAAGAGGATCAACCGGTCAGTCCCAGTCCTGTCACGCCTGCTTCGGCGCCAGGTACCGTACTGGATTCAACACCAGATGTAGATCCTGCCGAGGATTTCTTGCGGGCGTATCCCACATATGAGCCTACCAATCGCGCAGACTGGAACGAAATGGCCTCTGATGAGGAAGACAGCAGCATAGTCCGCCGCCAGTCATTGAAGCTAATCACGCTCTTCATCAAGGACACCCCCCCAAGCGCAATGGATGGATGAAATGGACAGACTCCGCTCGCGGTTGCGTGAACTGTGAACTGGGGGAGTAGATGCCCAACGTCCTCACGTACTCATACGAGATCTTATGGCTGAGAAGATCCGGGAGCATGATTGTGGGCTCAGCGTGGGCTGGCAGCGGAGGAAGGAGACCAACATCAAGAAGCTCCATGAGGCTGAAGGCGAGGTCCAACAGATGCAGACCCGGGCAGATGAGCTTTCAGCCTCTCTTAATGAATAATCTGAGCTGGTCTCACGGTTGAAGGCCCAGCTGGCAGAGGCAGAAGAGCATATGAGGTAGACCTCTGGAAAGATGGATGTCGTTCAAGATGGCGTAGAGAGGGCCAAAGCCAGGACTGACGAACTGCGCCCGCCGCTGCTGAGGAGGAGCGGGAGCAAAGTCAGCGGCAGTAAGCCTTGGACGCCACAAGCCAACGGGTGGCGGAGCTGCAACGCTCTTTTGACAGGGTCAACCCGTCCATGGGGGGAGTCGACCCTCGGGTATTGTAACAAACCAAAACACCTTTTATTGGTACTTTCGTGCCTCAATTTTTTTTTCTTTTCTTTGAATGTCGTGGTGTGCATGATTTCCACTATTTGAATCACCTTGTTACATCCCTACAATGTTTGAGGGACGTTCGGCGACAATTCCCCAAGCCCACGTGGGTCGATCCCGATGTGAGAAACAGGAGATACTTTCCTTCTCGTCCCACCTAACATAGGAGTGGAGACCATACTCCGGGCATCCGGGATTCAGATTACCAGTCCAGATTTCTGAAAGATGGGAGAGGTTTGACCAGAGAAGGAAGTTTCCAGGACAGTCGAATTACCGTTTCTTCAGCGTGCTCTTATGCACGAACGGTACAACACCAGGGGCGCTGAAATCGGTCCAAACAGATGAAAATGGGAAGAGTGAATCACAATACCCAAGATTTGGAGCACCTTGTGGATGGCGTGACAATAAAGAAAAATCGTTAAACATGGTGGAGAAGCGGTATCCTTACTGCGTTAGCCTGTAACGGGGAAAAAATGAGGGTCAACCGTTGACCATGTTTGAAACACGGGACCATGTCACAAATATTTTCGGTCAATCTTTCGGGACATTGACCCAGGACAGTTGGTGGACCATAGGTCAAACATCCATACTGTTAGGGGGTCCTTCCAAACATGACCAGTCTTCCGAAACGTTGGCCCAGGACGGTAGGTGAGCCGATGCGGCATGAGACCGGGCCTTAGTGGGTCTTGTGAGACATGAAAGGGGACGAGGGTCCAAATAAGGGGCACGCAAAGCGTGGAATATGGAGTGATGGTTTGTCCGAATAGAATCCAACACTTAGGTAGTTACACCACCGTGGTGGGAGTACACCATATGGGCACATTGGTTTGATCATGGATCATTCCTTCTTTCAGATAGGGCCTCTCTAGTGAGGGGGTCTGTCACTTCCCAATGGGATCTTGGGGCATCCTGAACTTGTTCAGGGAAAAATTACAGCTACATAGTCCCCCCCTGAGGGGTCAGGCTAGAGGGCCGGAAATGGGGAGGAACAGGATTTTGCGATTCCTGAGGCTGGACCCTAGGTGAAATGCCTGGGTGTCTCTATGTATCCCATGAGGATGGGAATCAAGCCATACGTAGTTCTAGAAGCACAATTCAGTCAAAGAACAACAATGGCAGGTGAAATCCTCTTTTTTAGAGGCTCTGGTGCATCCCATGATTAACATGGGGAATCCTGAACTTGTTTAGGGTAGAACCGCAGTTTAGTGCCATGCGTTGAGGACACATGGACTCCTGTAGTTTAACATCATACGATAGGATGTGGAATAAAAGGGAAGATCCCAGGGAGCGTACGGTGCGGTAGATATGAAACCGACGTGAATGAGGACTTGGAGTCCAAATCACACCATGTACCCCCGGAGGAAACTCTTCAGGTCGAGGGACCAAGAGTGAGGATTAGGATGGGCCCGAAGCACAGTGGTCGGGTGTTCCTACGTACCCCACGAGGATGGGAATCAAGCCATACGTAATTCTGAAAGCGCAGTTTAACGTCGTGCGGGGCAATGAGAAGCCTGGCCGTGTTGGTACACATCCCGCCAAAACTACTAAGCCCACGTGAGTCGTGCTCGGTGTGGGAAACAAGCAGTAGTGATGGGAATTTACCGAAAAAAGGGGAAGGTTAGGGAAAAGGGATGCTCGGTGAATACCGGCCCAGTGACACTAACACGATCATTTAGTGCACCTAGATGCGTGAAGAGAAAGAGCCGAGTATGATGGAATTCCACTTAAACATGAGGAAGTGGAAATGTGTGAATCATGGAGCTCGAGATTCAAATCATGACGATGGCAGCGTGACGATGTAGGATAACTATTGACCGTGGTGGAAACCCAGCATTCATATCGCGTTAGCCCAGAATGGGGACAAACAAATGAGGGTTGACTGTTGACCATGTTCGAAACACGGGACCATGTCAAAAATTTTGTCAGATATCCGTAGGGACGTTGGCCCGAAACGATTGGAGGGCCCTTAGGTCCAGCATTCATGGAGAGCCCTTAAGCCTAGTATCCATGTCGTCCGAGGGTCCTTTTGGATGTGGAAGAAGATGAGGATCCAAATAGGGAGCTCATGAATCTTGGTTATGGGATGAAGGATATGTCCCTATGAAAATCCCACACTTCGGGCTCTCTATCAAAACACATATGAATACGACAACGAGACGTATTAGATAGAGGGAGCAGATTCCTTTCCCATAGGGAGATCTTAGTTTAGGGTCGTAGAATTCGGACCATGGATGGGAGGAGACATAAGAGGCACATGGTGGAGTAACTCAAACACCTGGCGTGAATGGGAATAGGAGGTGTGTACGGTGTGGTGAACAACCCGACGTGAATGAGGACGTAATCCCATATCACACCGCCCGACCCCCATGGTAGAGGCTTTAGGTCAAGGGACCAAAAGCAAAAGTTAGGCTGGGCCCGCGGGGAAGTGCCCGGGTGCTCCTACGTATCTCGTGAGGATGAGAATCAAGCCACACGTAGTTCTTAAGGGTGACATGGTAAGATACCAGTTCCAGGGGAAAAGGGGAGTGCGGTCGTGGCCCTTGCACTAAAAGAAGCTGAATTTGATAAATCTTGTTTCTTCTTTAAGGTGAATGGTTTTTTTTGTGAAGCGTCAGGTCTAGGGTAGCAGGCCCTGGTGTCGCCACTAGAATCAAGCTGTGATAGGCATTGACAAATGGCATGGCATGTGACCAATACCCAGCGTGATGTCCTCTACAACGAGGTCACCACAATGCAGTGTCGTTTTTCGTCGTGCGACCAGGACGATAATGTCACAGTTTAGGGTCGTATGATAGGACCAAGCATGCATTTTATCGTCATGCAGTGCAGACGTAGCAGAGACGATGCTAGGCGGGGAATGTGCTCAGTGTTATAAAACACAATTGATGGAGACATGATCCCAGATCACATTTTACGCCACTCGGGGAGGGAGACCTTAGGCCGAGGGGCATGTATAGAGGTAAGAGGTGAAACAGGGGGGAGAGACTGGCTCCCTAAATGGGATGTACCCGAAGACAGGGCGTTCGGGCGGTCCTACGTATCCCATGAGGATGAGAATCAAGTTGAACGTAGTCCCAGATGGATCTTAGTTTATGGTCATAGAGCTCGGATCATGGGAGCCCCGAAGGACGCCATATTTCATCTTTATCCCCCTGACATGCAAAGGTTCACTAAGGGATAGCACCAAAAGTGTCGAGATTCCACCTGGACATGATGGGGTGAAAAATGATGTGAATCATGCAACCAAAATTTGAGGACTGAAGGGGCTGGCGTGACGACATAAGATTACTGCTGACCATGTTCGCAACACAACATCCTGTCGCGTTAGCCTGAAATGGGGACAAACAAATGAGCATCGACTGCTGACCGTATTCGTAATGCGGGATTTTATCGATTTGTTGTCCAAAACCCTCAGGGGCGTTGGCCCGTAACGGTAGGAGAGCCCTTGGGAATTGTATCCAGGCCGTTATTGGGGGTCCCTCTGGGTGTGAAAGGTAATGGAAGCCTGAATGGGGGGAACACGAAGCTTGACAAGTGGAAGGAACTTGATCAAGTTGAATCTGACACTCTTGGTCCTAGACCATAGTACTCTTAACACATGGGTGAACCACTGCAAGGGGTCAAGAGACTCAACTTGAGGGTAACCAAGACATGGAGGGTTCTTGGGAGAAGGGGGGAATGGTGCCCAAAACCTTATATCATACCTACATATCCCCCTCCTGGAGAGGGATAGGCCAAGTGGCCTAGGTAACCGGGAGATCAGGAGATCTCTAAGAGGTGGGGCTGGACCCAAAGCCTAGACATTCAGGTGGTCCTACGTATCCCATGAGGATGGGAATCAAGCCACATGTAGTTCTGAAGGGTGCCTTTTAATGTCATGCGGGACAAGGAATAGGAGAGCTAACTCTAAGAACGGGGGTGCGAGTGGTGCAGCTATTGCAAACCCGACGTGAATGAGGACATAATCCTACACTACGCCTCGCGGTCCCGTAGTCGAGGTCCCGATGGTAGGACCAGAGAGGCGAATTAGCTGAGCTCAAGCTGGACCCAAAGACAGGAGGTCTGGGCATTCCTACATATCCCATTAGGATGTGAATCAAGCTGAACGTAGTTCTGAGAGGATCTTATTTTATGGTCATAGATCTCGGACCATGAATGGTAACAACCTCCCAAGTTAGTGCAGACGTCAACCCGATCCCTAATCCCACGTGAGTTAAAATCGGTGTGGGAAACAAGGGGGGTAGATCCTTATCGCATACTTGGGGCGTCCATCAGAGGGAAGTCAGCAGAGAGCCCCGAAGGACACCTTTGACGCGGCTTGTTTCCCCAATGCGCAGACGTGCACGGAGGAAAATTATCAAGAGTTCTGAGACTCTACTTGGACATGGTGAAGTGATGAAGGGTGCGAATTGTGCACTCAACAATTTGGGCCTAATGGGTTGGTGTGGCGATAGAGGAACACTGTTAACCATGGTGGAAGCACAATGTTCATATCGCGTTAGCCTGAGGTGGGAACAAAAAATGAGCATCGACCGCTGGCTATATTCGCAATGTGGGATTTTATCGATTTGTTGTCTAAAACCCTCAGGGGCGTTGGCCCGTAACGGTAGGAGAGCCCTTGGGCATAGTATCCAGGCCGTTCTTGGGGGTCCCTCCGAGTGTGAAAGATGATGGAAGCCCTGATGCAGGGATATACAAAGCCTGGAAGGTGGGTGCGGACGTGTCTGAGTAAAGCTTGGCACTACAGGTAGTAAACCAGAGTACTCTTAGGCACATTGGTGAACTGCCGAAAAGGTATCGACGAAACATCTCAGGAGGCAGAGGTACATGGCGTGGTCATTATGAGACCAACGTGAATGAGAAGATAACCTCACGCCACACCATACACTCCTATAAGAGAGGACCTGGGCCGGGGCCCAGAAAGGCCAAGGGGACTGATGGTTAGGCATTGGTCAGGAAGGCCTGACCTGCTTGCAGTTTAACGTCTTGCAGTGAGGACGAGGGTCGGGGACCCGAGAAGTCCAAGGGGCCTGTGGCTGGGCCTCGTAAGGGAAGACGTACGGCATGGTACATGATTCCGATGTGAATGAGGACTTAGTCCTACACTACACCGTACACCCTTATGGGGAATCGGGGCCGTGGGCCCGATCGCTAGTGCCACCCGGGGAGAAGTTTGTCACTTCGGGATGGGGTAGAATGAATCACTACACTTGATGTCTAGGACATCTCGGGGTGGACCCAAAGATCCAGGACAATGTTGACCATGTTCGAAACACAGCGTTCCTATGGTGACCCGATATGGGAGCAACATATGAGCATCGACCGCTGACCAAATTCGAAACGCGGGACTTGTATCGGCTTGTTGCTTGAAAAACCCTTGGGGGTGTTGGTCCGTATCGGTAGGAGAGCCCTTGGCCGTCGTATCCAGGCCATTCTTGGGGGTCCCGCTGGGTGTGAAAAAATGATGGAATCCCAGTCAGGGAGTGGATGAAGAATAGCTGTATCCATCCATGAAATAGGAAAACATCTCCAGGGGGGATGTGCAGCCTGGTCGAGGCTTGCTCGATGTGAGTTGGGGAAAAAGTGTGCACCCTACCATATGCCTTGACCCGAGGGGAAGATTTTGGCTTTTGGGATGGGCCAACGGATGAAATTCCCAGGCGTTCCTACGTATCCCATTAGGATGGGAATCAAGCCATACGTAGTTCTTGAAGGCCATGAAGTTTAGCATCATGCGGTGAGGACGTGGGGGGATATACGAACGGGAGTGGGCACATGGTGCAACCCTTACAATCCTTGTGTGAGCAGGGTTGTATGAGCGGGTCTAGGAAAGCCTACCCCTCGCTACACAAGGAGCCTCTGAGGAAACTATTCCAAGGGGGGGATAGTGGAAGAGAAAAGCTTGGGGCTGGGCTCAAGACGAGGCATCCGAGCATTCCTATGTATCCCATGAAGATGGGAATCAAGCCACACGTAGTTCTTAAGATTCAGTTTAACGTCATGCGGGACGAGGAGCATCTCATTTGGGGATATTTAAGGTACGACAAGCAATCCGACATGAATGAGGACGTAGTCCCACACCATACCGTACAATCCTGCAAGAGGGTAGGTCGGGGAAAACCAAGGGGCCTGAGGCCAGACCACGGTCTGGGAGACCTGGCCAGCTTGCGGTTTAACGTCTCGCGGTGAAGACGGGGTCGTGGGCCTGAGGAGGCCAAGGGGCCTGAGGCTGAGCCTCGGTCAGGAAGGCCTGACTGGCTTGCAGTTTAACATCTTACAGTAAGGATGGGGGCTGGGGGGGCCGAGGAGGCCAAGGGGCATGAGGCTGAGCCTCGGTCAGGAAGACCTGACTGGCTTGCAGTTTAATTTCTTGCAGTAAGGACGGGGGGAGATCTTAGATTAAAGTCATAGAGCTCAGACCATTTTGCAGTTTATCATCTTGCAGGATGAATATGCAGTTTAAGGTCATGCAGGACCTTACAGTTTAAGGTCGTTTTGGACCATAACGTTTAGTTTAAGCTCATGCGGGACCATTTCACAGTTTATCGTCTTGCAGGACGAAGATGCAGTTTAAGGTCGTGCAGGACCCTTTTGCCCTAGGCAAAGTATCGCATGAGGAACTTGGCATTGGTGGGAGGGGTTATGCACTCTCCATCCATGGTCACCAAGGAGTATGCTTCATTGGGGTAAACCTTATGGATGATATAAGGCCCTTCCCATTTGGGTTCTAATTCGGTGGTTTCCTACCGGGAATCATTGGCGCTCGAAGGGCCAGTACTAGGTCGCCTTGTAGGAAGGAACGGAGACGAACCTTCTTGTTGAAGGCCCTCGGTATCTATAGAGACCCTAAGCTTGACGTACATATACATTACTTTACTTTTTCAGAATACTTAGTAAATAACAAAAACACACACACAAGGACCGTAATAGTTTAGTGTATTTGGAAACTCAGAATATAATCTTCAAATCATGGTGAAAGATCTTCAACATCTCCCATAATTATCTTCTTTTTTTTAAACCTAAATCCTTTCTTTATATCCTGGGGAAAAGAAAACATAAAAGGGTGAGCTCAAATGCTCAGTAAGGGTAAAAAAAGAGAAATATCAATCACATCATATTCATAAGAACATATCTTTTGGAAATCTTAACCTGCAATAGAGATCATTATTTCAAAACATGGGATAAATCATAGTAGTGAATTGTAATCCCAATAATCATAACATAAAACATGAAACTTTGTGGAATACACACATAATCATAGAGAATCATTTCTTATTAGTCAAGACTCGTTGCCAAAACTATCTTAGTGGACAAAGTCCCTTTCTGAACCGAGTTCACTCCTCATTTCAGTCCTGTTTCACTGAACTGGTATAACCTACCGTTCCAGCCATGTCTATCTCATGAGATATAAAATCTTTACCCAATGCATTGGAGGGTGATATAGTTCCCACCCATCTCATAATGAAATCATTATTACTTGTTCCACAACATAAACATAAATCATTCATAATAACCCAAAGAATAAAATGGTTTCCATAAACATCATTCCATCATAACATAATCCATATAAAACATATGGATATAATTTCATCACAAGAAAAGTGAAACCATGTCAATCATAGATATAATAAACTTGAAACATACACATATGAAATAATGTCATCTTAGATGGAAAATGGTTTTGATAAAACATTTGAAATTAATTCTTGAGGAAAATATCCTTTCTTCTTCAAAATCATTTTCTTTTCACAAAATGCCATGAAATTTTAAAATAAAATTATTTTGTGGAAAATTTTCATAAAAAATTGTAGAGTAAGATTCATGAACATGAGGCGTTATGAAACCGAAAAAATCCGTTCATTCCATATAAGTTAAAAATAACATTCTTTTCATACTTTTGTTGGAAAAGTCAAAAGGTACCTCGTATGGTAATAAAAAAAAGATTCTTTACACACCATGTAGTAAAAGTAAAAAATGGGAAAAAGGACTTTAAACATACATGAAAACATTTTTATAAAACTTGTACATGGATGATAAATATTACCCCAGTAAATACTTATGAATAAATAATCTCGGATAAGAATGAGATTGGAATAATTATCCCTTACCTTAGGTCCGATTTTCTTCGTAAGTGTCTGAACCTCCTGTATAATGATATAAATAATTTCATTGACTTATTCCATAATCATACTCATTGTTATGATATCATATATGGTTCACTTATGACATTATATTACCCGTTCTTTTGTAAATTCCATGTTAAAGATCGTTTTGGGTAAAATTGTTTCATTTGTCATCCGTGTTTTGACTTGTAATTATTCATATGATTAATTAGATCATAATTAATTAATTCCATAATATAAAATATGATTTATATATAATATATATTCAGAATATACATATATATAATAAATCAGTAAATGGAAATAAATACACCGTTCATGGAGACGGTAGGTCGTACGTACACATGAACGCTGTTTTCGTTTCCTTATTGAGTTGAATGGAATTAAGTAGATGAAATACATATATATACACATAAATCCATTATCATTATTATGTCATATATTTTATGATTACTTATTATATATACTTTATAATCATTCATGAATGGTTAATGTGGAGAATGAATCTCATCGCGTTGTGGAGACGGTAGTCCGTACGTACGCACGAGCGATGATATCATTCTCATGATCGTGGAATTGTATTGAAGTGTATGTATAATATTTCAGAATCAATATTACTTTACAATAATCATATATAGTTATAATGTACACCATTATACCCATCCATGTAAGGTGGTGGTGGAAAATAGATTACACCACGGCGTGGAGACGGTATTCCGTACGTACGCACGCGTGGTGATTTCATTTTCCGTAGGATGGATAGATGGTGAAATAGGGTTGATTAATACTTATAATAACATATCATTATATGAGTGATACTGATAATATTACTTCATAATGAAACAACCTAAGAAGAATAAGTGGAAGAAGAAATAAAGGCGAAAGAATCGGTAACGGACATTACCTCTTCTTTGAAGCGCCTCTTTGAGATCTCCATTTAGGGCACTAAAATTGGTCTTTGAAGAAGAAAAGAACCTCTAGGATGTTTCTAGGGAAGTGGAGAAAAGAATTTTTTAGGGGTTTGACTAGATTTAAGGCTCAAAGTGGTGTGAGGAAGTGGGGGAGGAGGTGCCCTTTTATAAGGGAGGAGAGGGGTACCTTTGGAATAACTAAAACTATTATTTTATTATAAAGTCAAATTCGGTTTTAAATAGCTCCAAATTGATTTATATAGAAAATAAGGTGTGGCTGGGTCTAAATCCTCTCATACAATAGAATTTAGACATTTATAGGTTCCTATTTTAACCTTATCATTTAGATTTAACATTAAGTTAAATAATTTTACTTTTACCGTGTCTTCTTGTGTTCTTACACTATAAGGTTAATAAACTTACTATAACAAGCCAAACGAACCCCAAGTTGTTTATTATTAATATATATAACCTTATCTAAGTCATTTTGCCGATACTTAGATTTTTATGAATAAAATAACAATTAATAATATAATATTTGTTTTAAAAACTATTTTATGTCAATTTTGACACTATTTGGTAATTGATTTTTGTGAAAATCATAACAGAATGATTAGTTAAAAAAAAGATAATTAAATAAATACTAACATGTCATATTAACCTATAAAATTAGTGGAATTCATAAAAAGTCTCAATTTATATTTATTTGGGTATTTATAATATCAATTATTCTAATTTTTCACTATTATTGAAATTACTGTATCATCATTGTGTCATAAATAAATTAAATTATTTAATTTCTAAAAATTATAAATAAAATATAATTATATAGGAAATCATTTTATCTTTCTAATGAATATTTATAGTCGAATTTATCTTTTGTATAACTTTATATTAAAAATGATATACTTATTAAACTTGGATTTTAACTATTTTAACCCTTCTTTAAATAAATTAATAATAAATGTCCTAATCTAATCCAAGTGGGCCTAAATGGTAATATTTTATTCCTAAGGTTGTTTTTGGTCGAATTACACTTATCCAATAGAATTAGGACATGTTTTAGAGTAATAATAATAATATTTTTACCCTTAATTACCCTATTTACTTTTAACTGTTGTAAAAAAAAGTAAAAAGTTACTATTAATCAAAAATTATTTTCATCACATTGAACCACATTTTACTTAATGACATCAACCGTGTCTCTCGGATTTTTGAAATTCCACTCACATAAGCGGTAAAATAATGTTTTATGAAAAATTCATTTTTTTTAACTACCACTTAGTGGTTTCACTATTCATCAAAAAATGAAAGTTTCCAGAAAAATACCAAAAATTAGGCCTAAGATATATTTGATATTATGAACTCAAAAATGTTGTCTATTTTACCAAATTCAAAACATATTAGTTTCATTAAATAATTTAAAAATTAATTCCCATCGTCAAAACAAATAGCGTGTTCTTAAGAGATAACAACTATCAAAAGATTGATACTTGTTTATGTCTGGTTTAAATGTGAAATTACATCCAATGACCAATATTGTATTAAATTGTAAAAATATATTCTAAATATACTTTAAAACCACTCAAATTAATAATTTATCACTATTAATTATTTCAATTAAAAAGGTTTTTTTAATTAAAATTTAGTAATTTTCACTATTCATCAGAAAATGAAAGTTATCCGAAAAGTACCGAAATTTTACCCTAAGCTAATTTCGATATTCTGAATCAAAAAATGAAGTCCATTTTGAAAAATAAAATTTACAAAATTTCTAAAAGTGGTTATTACTATTCATAACAGCTAGTTTTAATAATATTTTAATAGCATATCATTGTTTAGCGAAACTCGGTATTGCGTACAACACACGCTATCGCAGAAAGTCGCGCTTGCGTGTAATGCAAGGCAAGTCAAGGATGTGTGTTGAGAAAGATAATTTTGGTATATCATACAACACAAGACATTAATGATATTAAAAATAATATTTTTCATAAAATCTCGGGGTGTTACATTCTACCCCGCTTAAAATGAATTTCGCCCTCGAAATTCGTCGGGGTTATAAATGGTTTACTATTTGAAAGTTTCTTTGATAGAAACCCACATCGTAAAAAGTAATACCAAAACATGGATTTTAAAAACTAATGTATGAAATGTAACGGTTACCCAAATTAACTCATCACTGGGTTTCCACGTAGGAGAACATAGGTGAAAATATGGATATGGAGGAAAAATCTAACCATCAGGTTCTGATGGAGAGTGGTAGAGAACATGTCTATGAAAAATCCAACAATCAAAAAGCTATAGATTTGTGATTATCTATGGTACCATCTGATTCATCGAATATAAGGGAACTAGGACAACATTTTTGGTTTCCAAGATCATTTCCCTAAAGTTGATGAATTAAAAGAAATACTTACATGATTTTGGTACAATCTCACTGTTGTTCGTGAATTGAACAATTTCCACTTAATACCTTAAAGAAATGAAGTTGAATTTGTTATTCGTGATGTGTTATTAGATCATGTGATAGAATGATGGGTCATTCCATCTCTTTCAAACAAAAGGTTAGCAAAAGTTATAAGTCCATCTTATGGTTAGATTAATCGTATATGGTTCCAAAAATGAAATTATTCTTCATATATCATACCGCTTAATAAAATAAAACTAGTTTCTACTAACCAGGGACTTTCTGAAGGCCAGTGGTAGGAGATAAAAGCTAGTCGCACTTCGGTTGTGGGTTCGATTCCCACAGCCTTGTCCGACGCGATGGGCTGTCGCCCGTCCTGTAGGTTGTCCTTTTTCTAAAGCTATATTACTATAACCTCCCATCAATAATATCGAAAAAAGTTCTATCCTTAAACAATACTAACTTATTTCCAACATAATCCATTCCAATATTTAATCTTATCTAAAATACTTCGGTCCAAGCTTATAGTATAAAAAAAATGATTACTTGAAATGTCACATAACAATCACATGAATGCCATCATTTATCCCCCATATAGCATAAGATATATCTTGTTGGTCAAATTACTAACATGTGAATACCTTAATCATGTATTCTCTTGATGAATGAATACCCATTGAACCTTAGTGAAAACATGAATGCAGTTAAAAGTTAACACTTTCCACAAACCAAAATCCTCAAAATTCTTTATACTCAAACCATGATATCACTTAGTCCTTATATGAATATAATCAAACATCTCATTATCTTCTTCTCCCTTCATTATGCGCATATCATCTGCTTACCAAAAATATATCAGTCACATTACATGGTTACCGGTACCATAAAATTATTGAAAACCACAATAGACCAATACATAAATATTCCAATATTCCACGATACTATATACAACATTATTTTGGAATCCCATTACATAAACACTTAATCATTCCACCACATCGTTTTCATATTCAACATCACCAATGGTGATCGCATGTGACTTCCCTTTGTCCTTTTCCTTATGTGGTTTCTAATGTCGATCATCACTAACCCTTGGATTATGGAATTTATTAGCATAATGCCCCATTTCCTTGCACTTGAAGCATTGAAGTGTAGTAGGTTCATTCTGTGTATCCCTTCCTTTGTTTGCATCATTAGACATCTTCTTCCCATTATTGCGGCATTCAAATGCCTGATGAACTTACTTTCCACATTTGAAACATTTACTTGTCTATTTAAGAAAATCTCCACCATGCTTCTTTCCACACTTTGAGCATAAGAAAACATTCATATTCTTTTCACCATTATTCTGAGATTTCTCCTTGAACTCCATCTTTCGTTTCTTGTCAAAACTATGAGATAGATAAGTAACACCAACTTCGATTTCTACCTTGATAGCACACCACAAAATTTCTTCATAGCTACTGAAGTCTCTTATAGCTAATGCTTTTCGAAGATTTGGTTTTAAGCCACTGAAGAATCGATCAACTTTACTTTCAGGTTGGATGATAAATGCAGATGCATACCTTTCAAGACTTGTAAAATTCTCTTCGTTTATACCAACAGATTCATCATCCTTTTTCTTTAGTTCAAGAAACTCATTCTCCATCTTTGTTCGAAGAATACGAGGGAATTACTTATTGAAAAATAAGTTCTTGAACTCGTCCCATTCCATGGACTCAATTTCATCTCTTGGCCTTGTATTCTTGATAAGATTCCACCATTGATCAGCTTCACCTTCCAAACGATATACTGCTAAGATGACTTTATCATGTTCAGAACATTGAAGAACTGAAAATATCTTTTCAGTAGTACTAATCCATTGTTCAGCAACAAGTGGATCAGAAGACCCACTGAAAGAAGGTGAACGTTGCCTCATGAAGGACTCAATAGAATATTGTTCCCTCCTCTACTCATTTGGAAGTCCAGAATGATTCATAGCTTGTGTAAGTATAGAAATAATATTTTTCACTCAATCTCCCATAACATTTGTTTGTTCCGGAGGACAATCATAGTATTGTCCAATACATTGATCAACATGGTTCCTTCGGGTTCCAGCCATCGTCTAAAACCCAAAAAGAATAGTGTGAGAGGTAAAAATAACGCTAGGGAAAAAATATAATAAAGGGGGAGTACCTTCAATATCTAACATCTTAGGATAAATTCTAAGATCGTTACCGTAGTTCTAGGACTATATCCTATACGTATACTTATCCTTAGGGACATCCCTAGACATACCTTAGAAATATCTCTTGGGATCTCACTAACGTTTTTGCATCCTAGTTTCCAAAGTTTGACTAAACCTTTCCTCTGATACCAACTGCAGAGACCCTAAGCTTGACATACATAGACATTACATTAATTTTGCGGAATACTTAGTACAAAACAAAAACACACACACAAGGACCGTAATAGTTTAGTGTCTTTGGAAACTTGGAATATAATCTTCTAATCGTGGTGAAAGATCTTAAACATCTCCCATAAAGATCTTCTTTTTTTAAAACCTAAATCATTTATTTATATCCTGGGGAAAAGAAAACATAAAAGGGTGAGCTCAAATGCTCAGTAAGGGTAAACAAAAAGAAATATCAATCACATCATATTCATAAGAACATATCTTTTAGAAATCTTAACCTGCAAAAGAGATCATTATTTCATAACATGGGATAAATCATAGTAGTGAAATGTAATCCCAATAATCATAAATTAAAACATGAAACTTTTTTGCATACACACATAATAATAGAGAATCATTTCTTATTAGTCAAGACTCATTTCCAAGACTATCTTAGTGGACAAAGTCCCTTTCTGAACCGAGTTCACTCCTCATTTCAGTCCTGTTTCACTGAACCGGTATAACCTACCGTTCCAGCCATGTCTATCTCATGAGATATAAAATCTTTACCCAATTCATTGGAGGGAGATATAGGTCCCACCCATCTCATAATGAAATCATTCTTACTTGTGCCACAACATAAACGTAAATCATTCATAATAACCCAAAGAATAAAATGGTTTCCATAAACATCATTCCATCATAACATAATCCATATAAAACATATGGATATAATTTCATCATAAGAAAAGTGAAACCATGTAAATCATAGATATATTAAACTTGAAACATACACATATGAAATAATGTCATCTTAGATGGAAAATGGTTTTGATAACACATTTGAAATTAATTCTTGAGGAAAATATCCTTTCTTCTTCAAAATCATTTTCTTTTAAAAAAATGCCATGCACTTTTAAAATAAAATTATTTTGTTGAAAATTTTCATAAAATCTTGTAGATTAAGATTCATGAACATGAGGCGTTATGAAACCGTAAAAATCCGTTCATGCAGTATAAGTTAAAAATAACATTCTTCTCGTACTTTTTTTGGAAAAGTCAAAAGGTATCTCATATGGTAATAAAAAAAGATTCCTTACATACCATGTAGTAAAAGTCAAAAATGGGAAAAAAGGACTTTAAACATACATGAAAACATTTTTATAAAACTTTGACATGGATGATAAATATCACCCCAGTAAATACTTACGAATAAACAATCTTGGATAAGAATGAGATTGGAATAATTATCACTTACCTTTGGTCCGATTTGCTTCGTAAGTGTCCGAACCTCCTGTATAATGATTTAAATAATGTAATTGACTTATTCCAGAATCATACTCATTGTTATGATATCATATATGGTTAACTTATGACTTTATGTTACCCATTCTTTTGTAAATTCCATGTTAAAGAGTGTTTTGGGTAAAATTGTTTCATTTGTCGTCCGTGTTTTGACTTGTAATTATTCATATGATTACTTAAATCATAATTAATTAATTCCAGAATATAAAACATGATTTATATATAATATATATTCAGAATATACATATATATAATAAATCAGTAAATGGAATGAAATACACCGTTCATGGAGACGGTAGGCCGTACGTACGCATGACCGCTGTTTTCGTTTCCTTATTGAGTTGAATGGAATTAAGTAGATGACATACATATATATACACATAAATACAGTATCATTATTATGTCATATATTTTACGATTACTTATTATTTATACTTTATAATCATTCGTGAATGGTTAACGTGGAGAATGAATCTCATCGCGTTGTGGAGACGGTAGTCCGTACGTACGCACGAGCGATGATATCATTCTCATGATCGTTGAATTGTATTGAAGTCTATGTATACTATTTCAGAATAAATATTACTTTAAAATAATCATATATAGTTATTATTTAAACCATTATACTCATCCAAGTAAGGTGGTGGTGAAAAATAGATTACACCACGACGTGGAGATGGTATTCCGTACGTACACACACGCGGTGATTTCGTTTTCCGTAGGATAGATAGATGGTGAAATAGGGTTGTTTCATACTTATAATAACAAATCATTATATGAGTGATACTGATGTTATTACTTCATAATGAAACAACCTAATAAGAAGAAGTGGAAGAAGAAATAAAGGTGAAAGAATCGGTAACGGACATTACCTCTTCTTTGAAGCACCTCTTTGAGATCTCCTTTTAGGGAACTAAAATTTGTCTTTGAAGAAGACCAGAACCTCTAGGATGTTTATAGGGAAGTGGAGAAGAGAATTTGGCAGGTGTTGGCCGAGCTTAAAGGCTCAAAGTGGTGTGAGGAAGAGGGGGAGGAGGTGCCCTTTTATAAGGGAGGAGAGGGGTACCTTTGGAATAACTAAAACTATTATTTTATTATAAAGTCAAATTCGGTTATAAATAGCTCCAAATTGATTTGTTTCTAAGCTAAGGTGGGTATGGGTCGAAGTCCTCTCATCCAATAGAATTTATACAAGTTTAGGTTCCTATTTTAACCTTATCATTTAGATTTAACATTAAGTTAAATAATTTTACTTTTACCATGTCTTCTTGTGTTCTTACACCATAAGGTTAATAAACATACTATAACAAGCCAAATGAACCCCAAGTTATTTATTATTAATATATATAACCTTATATATGTCATTTGGCCGATCCTTAGATTTTTAGGAATAAAATAACAATTAATAATATAATATTTGTTTTAAAAACTATTTTATGTCAATTTTGACACTATTTGATAATTGATTTTTGTGAAAATCATAACAGAATGATTAGTTCGAAAAAGGTTAATTAAATCAATACTAACATGTCATATTAACCAAGAAAATTAGTTTAATTCATAAAAAGTCTCAAATTATTTTTATTTGGGTATTTATAATATCAATTATTCTAATTTTTCACTATTATGGTAATTACTGCATCATCATTGTGTCATAAATAAATTAAATTATTTAATGTCTAAAAATTATAAATAAAATATAATTATGTAGGAAGTATTTTTAGCTTTATAATGAATATTTATATCTGAATTGAGCTTTTGTATAACCCTATATTAAAAATGATATACTTATTAAACTTTGATTTTAACTATTTTAACCCTTCTTTAAATAAATTAATAATAAATGTCCTAATCTAATCCAAGTGGGCCTAAATGGTCATATTTTATTCCTAAGGTTGTTTTTGGTCGAATTAAACTTATCCAATAGAATTAGTACATGTGTTAGGGTAATAATAATAACATTTTTACCCTTAATTACCCTATTTACTTTTAACCGTGGTAAAAAAGTAAAAAGTTACTATTCACCAAAAATTATTTTCATCTCATTGAACCACATTTTACTTACTAACATCAACCGTGTCTTTCAGATTTTTGAAATTCCACTCACAGAAGCGGTAAAATTAAGTTTTATAAAAAATTTATTTTTTTAACTACCACTTAGTGGTTTCACTATTCATCAAAAAATGAAAGTTTCTAGAAAAATACCAAAAATTAGGCCTAAGATATATTTGATATTATGAACTCAAAAATTATGTCTATTTTACCAAATTCAAAACATATCAGTTGCATAAATTAATTTAAAAATTAATTCTCGTCGTCAAAACAAATAGCGTGTTCTTAAGAGATAATAAGTATCAAAAGATTGATACTTGTTTATGTCTGGTTTAAATGTGAAATTACATCCAATGACCAATATTGTATTAAATTGTAAAAATATATTCTAAATATACTTTAAAACCACTCAAATTAATAATTTATCACTATTAATTATTCCGATTAAAAAGGTTGTTTTTAATTAAAATTTAGTAATTTTCACTATTCATCAGAAAATGAAAGTTATCCGAAAAGTACCAAAATTTCACCCTAAGATAATTTCGATATTCCGAATCCAAAAATGAAGTCCATTTTGAAAAATAAAATTTAAAAAATTCCAAAAAGCAGTTATTAATATTCATAATGGCTAGTTTTAATAATATTTCAATAGCATATCATTGTTTAGAAAAACTCGGTATTGCGTACAACACACGCTATCGCGGAAAGTCACGCTTGCGTGTAATGAAAGGCAAGTCAAGGATGCGTGTTGAGAAAGATCCTTTTGGTATAGTGTACAAGAGAAGAAATTAATGAAATTAAAAAGAATATTTTTCATAAAATCTCGAGGTGTTACACTATCTTATCCTGATGCCTTTCCAGCCTGTGCAGGGCACGAAGCCGGTTCTCATCCAGTGCTTCTAATTCAGATAGACATATTTCAGCTACCTCATCTGATATCTGGTGATCATAGACTGCAGTGCGTAACAATGGAAGCTGGATCTCAATGGGTAGGATGGCCTCAGCTCCATACACCAGGGATTATGGAGTCACCTGGGTAGAGTTGCGAGTCGTCGTCCGATAAGCCCAGAGGGCGTTGGGGAGCTTTTCCGGCCAACTTTTATTGTTCTGACCAACCATCTTCTGCGGAATGTTAGAGAGGGTTTTTTTGAATGCCTCGATCTGTCCATTTGCCTACGCGTGGTAGCGGGATGTATGGTTCGACCAGATGTCGTTCTTGGCGTACAATTTCTTTAGTTCAGCAGCTCGGAAGTTGGTGTCGTTATCGGTGAGGACGGCGTGAGGGACCCCAAACCAGTGGATAATATTGTAGCTCACAAAGTCAACGATGGAACGGGCCTTGACCTCTTTGAGTGAAACTGCCTCTGCCCACGTGGAGAAGAAATCTGTATCAGTCAGGATGAACCTACACTGGCGGGCTGTTGCTGGTGGATATGGTCCCACTACATCAAGTCCACATACCGAAAATGGCCAAGAGTACATGGTGGGGTGGAGGGGCTCCGGCGGCCGATGTAGGAAGTTGGCATGAACTTGGCATGCATGGCATCTCTTGGCATACCCAATACAATCATGGATCATAGAGGGCCAGAAGTACCCCAACCTCCGGATTTGATGGGACAGCTTCGGCCCAGCTTGATGGGCGCCACAGGAACCGGCGTGAACCTCTTGCATAACTTGAGGTATCTCTACCCCTTGGATGAAACGGAGTAGGACACCATCGAAACTCTGCTTATAAAGGATCTGTTCAAGACTGAGGCCGCTCTGGAGGGTAAATTGCAGCGCGCGGCGTCGGATTCGCTCGCACTCAGCCCGGTCATCCGGGAGGCAACCATTTTGGAGGTACTCGACAAAAGGTGCCCTCCAGTCAGGAGTGGCTTCAACAACTGTGTCTGACGAACCTGGGACCCATGACGTGGAGGTTCCGGCGGTGAGATGACCTACCCGCAGTCCATCATTGTCCTCTTGGGTGACGAGGGCAATGACTCTTCGGTGTGCCACATGTATGATCAAATCATCTTGCTCGGGTTCTGCGAGCGACGCGGCTAAGCCAGCGAAGGCGTCTGCTTGACCGTTCTGTGACCGTGGGACATGGGTAACCTCTGGTCGAGAAGAGAACTGGGCCATTAGGCGGAGGGTGTAATCCAGCAACAGTGCAAGCTCCGGCTTCCTGACGACGTAGTCGCCATTAACCTGTTTGATTACTAGCTCGGAATCTCCCTTCACATGTAGATGGGGCACATGGATCTCAAGGGCCAACTCGAGGCCGATGATGAGATCCTAGTACTTTGCCTCGTTGTTCGTACATCCTTCTGACAACAGGAACGAGTATGGCAGGACGGCTTGCGCCGGGGTAATGAAGACAATACCCAGGCACAATCTGTTGAGCTTGGGATCATTGAGCTGCCTACCGGTGGGGATCCGGGAGGCGCCGTCGAAATACATTTTCCAACACGGGACGACATGATCGACTGAGAGGATCGTCTCATCAGGAAAATCCAGGTCCAGGGATTGATCCACAGAGGTTGGATGGGCAGCTAAAAAGTCTGCCAACGCCTGTCCCTTAATGGCCTTCTGAGGTACAAACCTGATATCAAACTACTGGAGAATCACTTCCCACCGTGCTAGTCGGCCAGTCAGCATGGGGCGGTTCAGGATGTACTTTAGTGGGTCTACCCGGGAGACCAATTGCACCTCATGGTGCTGTAGGTAATGTCTCAACTTCTGCATGGCGAAGACAAGCGCAAGGCAGCTCTTTTCGATAGGGGAGTATCTGACCTCTGTATCAAGAAGCATGCGGCTGAGATAGTAGAGACTGTTCTCAGTACCCTCGTTATTCTTCTGGGCAAGCAACGCATCGAGGGATCTTTCCAGGGAGGTCGCGTAAAGGACCAGCAGCTTTCAAAAGACGGGTGGCATCAATACCGGAGGTTGGGGTAGATACTGCTTGATTTCCTCGAAGGCGGTCTGACACTCCTCATCCCATTCGTAGGCAGCACCCTTCTTCATGAGCTGGGAAAAGGGCTTACACATGCCGGCCAGATTCGCAATGAATCCGCATATATAGGCTAAGTGGCCTTGAAGGCCTCGAAGTTCCCGAATATTGCTCAGGGGAGGCATTTGGATGATGGACTTGATCTTCTCTGGGTCGATCTTGATACCTCGGTATCTGACAACAAATCCCAGAAACTTCCCAGAGGTGACCCCGAAGGCACACTTCAATGGGTTCATCTTCAAGTGACGGGAATGGAGGAAACCGAACACCTTCTCAAGGTCTTTGAGATGGTCCTAGAGCAGACATGATTTGACTACGATATCATCTACGCAGCATTCCACCAATGTCCCGAGAATCAGATTTAATATGCGGTGCATGGCCCTATGATAAGTGGTACCTACATTTTTCAGACCGAATGGCATAACCTGGTAGCAAAAGGTACCTTGGGGAGCCCTGAAGGCAGTGGACTCCTCATCTTCGGGGCCATCCGGATCTGGTTGTACCCGGAATACCCATCCATGAAAGAGAGAGCTTGGAACCCAGTCATGGCGTCAATCAATAACTCTGTCACCGGGAGTGGGAAGTCATCCTTTAGGCAGTGGCGATTAAGATCGCAGAAGTCGATGCAAACTATGATCTTCCCATTCTTCTTCCTGACTAGAACAATGTTGGAAAGCCACATGGGGTACCAGACTTCCCTAATAAATTTGGCTTTGATAAGCTTGTCAACTTCAGCCTCAACCATAGAACCATGAGAAGGGTGCATTTTCCTGGGAGGCTGCTTAAACCCACGATGTTTTTCCTGGAGGACCAGACGGTGAACGACTACCTGGGGATCTAGTACTGGCATCTCGTTGTAACTCCAGTAAAACATGTCACGATGTTGTTTGAGGAAGTCTACGTACTGCTGCCACTCCTCAGGGGACATGGCTGCACTGATCAATGTGGGTTTCGGATCTCCTTGGCTACCAAGGTTCACCTGTACCAGTTCATCAACCGTGGTAGAGACGCCTTCCTCAAAGGCGGGGGGTGCATCCTCCAGGTCTTCCTCCCCATCCGTGGGGGGATTTCCTGCGACGGGAGATACATCTGAGCTATCAAAACCTGAGGGGCAGCTGGTGCCGGCTCAGGCAGCAGTGGTCATCATATCAGGAGACTCACTTGCCATTGAGACCATAGCAATGAAGGCAGTCGACCCTATCCCATCTGGACTTTGGCCTAAGGGTCCACGTTTGATGATATCAAAGAAGTGGTGACATGTCGGCCTGAGTCGGTGGATTCCAGCCCGGCGGAAGAGACACGTATGGCATACCGTCGTTGTCATAATCTTGACATTCTGGTACCGTATAGGGGTAGGAGGTTCCGGGATCACCTGATCCTGGTTGATGTAGGAGTACGAGGTGATTTTCCGTCGTCGCTTGGACACGGGAACATGCCTTCTTTGTGTACCTGAAACAACAAAACATTGCCCCATGTCGGGGGGTCGTGGCCTCCAATCGGTGGATCGGGAGGATGTAGGTGCCATCCATGCTTGCCCAGGGATCACTTGTGACCGAGTCGGGTTCATCCTCACTTACTAGGATTTGCTTATCCTTAGTATTGTAATAACTCGCATCCAGATAGCGGGACTCATAAGAAGCAAAGGGAGACGCATCTCCTTAGATCACACCTACCCGACCATTGAGTGAGTATTTGAGGCACTGGTGATACAACGAAAGGACCGCTGCATGCAGATAGAGCCAGGGCCTACCCATCAATGCGTTGTAGGCGGTGTCTTGAGAGACGACCATGAACTCGGTGCTGGAAATTAAGCCACCAAACTGAGTCTTCAGGCGGATCTTGCCGACTGGGGTTTGCTCGGTCTTGTCGTACCCCTGGATTCTGAAGTCAGAGGGAGTTAAATCACCTTCAGACAGACCCAACTTTCCCAACGTCCGAGTTGGAATTAGGTTGATTCTGGAACCCGTGTCAATGAGGCAACAACGGACTTCCACACCATTGAAGTGTCCAGTGATGTACAGCGGGCGGATGTTCCCCTGTATAGGAGGGTCCTCATCTTCACCGGAGAACGAGATAACCGCCTGACATTCGGTGTTTTCAATCATCTCGGTATGGAAGGCTTCTGCAGCTGCTACCTCTGTCTCAAACTGGAGGGGGCTCCTTAGAGCCTCGGCAAGTGCCTTACGCATTTCAGATGATAGGTGAAGGGCCTCAAGGACAGAAAGACTTGTCGGAATGCCGGCCAGGTGCTTCAGGACATCATACTTTCGTGCCAAACGCGAACCTCTTCTTACAGGAGGTCGTTCGGCATTTGGAGGCATAGCGGGTCCTGCCGGTTGCACCGGAGATCTGCTAGTACTGGGTACATCGTGCTTCCTACTAATTGAAGCCCGGAGAGTAGTTGCCAAACTAGGATTGGATAGCGGAGGCTGGCCTGTAGCTGGGCAAGAAAGACTGTGATACGAACAAGGAATCTCTCCATGATCTAGTAGCACAAACGGCGGTGGAGGTAGAGCTGAGGGCATTAGATGGGGTTGCGTATAGCATCCCGCCATTTTATAACATAAACTTTCATTACATTACACAAAACTGAGGATCTTTAAGGTCTAGTGTCTTGGAAACCAGGAACATAATACATGAAAACAACATAAAACATTCTTCTTAAACACTTGAAAGGTGTCTCCTTAAGTTCATTCTAGGTTCATTACTGCATCTCATAACCTGGGGACATACATCAAAAGTAAGGGTGAGCAGAAGGCCCAGTAAGGGAAATAAGAGGAACATTTTACATGTGAACTTGAGATACTTCAATAAGGACATGAAAAGAACTTTAAGGCATGAGAAAGAAATCATGAGGCATTTCATAATAAAAATAACATTTTTCATAACTTGAAGATGTGGCTACATTATTTAACATATACAATCATGAACATATCACCAAGGTCCATCCCCAAGGTGTCATTTGAAAATTACCAAGGTTATTCACCAAGGTATCGTGAAAATTGTAATCTCTAGTGGTTACATCATTACCCAATGCATTGGAGCGCTATCAGGGCGCACCCTTAAATTTTCCTTTATTATCATGTGAGCCACATATATCATCATCAAACATTTCATAAATAACCCACATAGCATAAAATAAATGGGTTTCATTTCATAATCATAACGTTTTAAAAACCGCTTTAAAGACATGATCTTTACGTCACTTTAAACCCACGGAAAGGGAAAGCGGGTCTCATGTATGTAAATCCCAGAATTTAAAATGGAACAATATGATATATATGTGATTACCCTTGTAGAAATAAGAGCTTTGAGTATTCACTTTATAACATAAAATAATTTTTGAGAAAAGAGAGAGACATTTTGAGGGGAAAATTCTGCAGCATAACGGCTAAGTTTCGGGGTTTTAGAAAACATTGAAATGAGAGGGGACATGGGTCACCCACTCATAAATGATCCATAAAACAGTAGGGTGAAAGAATAAGAAGGACATATGGGCATGGTAATGAAATTTTAGGGACATACCATTTGAAACGAAAAACATGGAAGGAAAAAGATTAGATTTCTCTTATGAAAATTCGGCAGCCTTACGGCGTCACTTAACTTCAAAAGAAAATGATTTGACAAGATAAAAAAAGGGTCCCTCATCATATGATCATAAGAGATCAGTATTATTGATATAGAGATCATACCCCAACATAATAAAAAGAAACTTGAAAGACTTGACATGAAAATCGAACTTGAAAAATGAGAAGGGTGAAAGAATCCCTTAAAAATTCGGCAGCCTAACGGCGTCACTTAAACATTCTTAAAACGAATTGATGAGAGCAAGGGGGGTATCTCATCATATGAACATGAAATAGGCAGTAGGATGAATATAAAAGAACATCCTCCAACATAAGAACATGGAGTATAAAAGAAATGACATAAAAGAGATTACTTGAAAAGAAAGAGAGGGGTCAGATCCCTTACCTTAAAATGTGACTCTTGAAACTCAAAGGATTGGACCTTGAGGGCTTGGGGGCACCTTGGGAGGACTCTTTGGAAGGTAATAAGACCAGAAGTTCGTTGGGGGAGAGTTGGGAGTGAAAACTAAGGGAGGAAAGGGTGGGTATTTATAGGGAAAGTGAGGGGACAAAGCATTAATGGCCAAGGGACACCTCACATGTGCTTTTCTCAAACCCATGTGCTCTCCCTTGGCATTTATCATGGAGTTAGGCCACATGGGGCCCCCAAAACAATAATTCATCACCCTTGGCCGGCCAACCCTCAAAATATCTCATGACATCATCATGAAACCATTATGATGTCATTAAACATACCGAAACCCTAAAACTGTATTTTTACTATTCACTGAAAAATTCAACTTTCTCAGAATAACCCCAAAATTTCACCTTAACCAAATATCAATGCTCTAATTTCAAAAATGAAATCCATTTTATAAAAATAATTTTCTAAATATTTTTAATTTAATTTTTAAATAAAAACACTATTCATCGAAAATTCATTTTTTCAGAAAAATCCCCAAAAATTACCTTAACATAATATCGATGCTCTGAGTTCAAAAATAAAGCCCTTTTTATAAAAATAATTTTCTAATTATTTTTAATTAAATTTTTAATTAAAAAAACACTATTCATCCGAAAAAACTAATACTTGAATAATAATTTATGAAACTGTTATTTAACCATTTTATTGAATCACATTACTTAATCTAGGTGTCTAAATTATATTAAAACTTTCTTTGAGTGAAATTACTAATCCATTTGGTCATATTACTAATCCTAAGCGTAAAATCACTATTCAAAATTTACTATTCATAAAAAATTAAATTGATCTTATTAGACTCCAAATTCCTTAATGAACACTTTTGTAGAAGACCATTTTTTGAAAATCATTACACATCATTAGTTATTTAGGGTTTACATAAATATTTCAAAATATCCCTTTTTCAAAATTCATCAATAAAATATATTCTAAAATTATCTAGACATTTGAAATTTCACAAACATCACTAAAGGAAGAAATCTCAATTTATTCACCCGAAAGGATTACACAAGGAAACTAGGGTCTCATCACATAGCCCCTTATAACACTGGCATAAGACCTAAGTGTAAGGTGTGCTATGGTGAGAGAATCTGAGGGAGTCTCAGATAACATTGCCCTAGTAGCAATCTCCACTAACTTGAACTTCTCCTGCAAGCGTTTTCGTTCAAGCTTGACACGCTGGAGCTCGGCTTGGGCTTGGTCCAAAGCGAAGCCCACAGATGCTACCTCCTTCCCAAGCTCTGATAAGTGGGCTTCGTAAGGGTTGAGTCTACTGGATGAAGCCATCGACTCCTCTTTCTGTATTAATCATTAACATCTTATTAAATAAATAAGAGTAAGTTAATATACTACTCAAAAAGATTGGGTCGTTACATTCTTCCCCCCTTAAGAAATTTCGTCCCCGAAATTTATACTTGAGGCCTAGTCGAAAAGGTGAGGGTACTTTTGCTTCATCGTTTCCTCAGGCTCCCAAGTCGCTTCTTCATACTTATGATTCCTCCACAACACTTTCACAAGGTGGGTAGTCTTGTTTCGTAGAACCTTGTCTCTACGGTCCAAGATCTCCACTGGCTGCTCCTCATAAGAGAGGTCATGTTCAAGTTGTACCACCTCTGGGTTCAGTACATGCGAAGGGTCGGGTATGTACTTCCTCAAGAGAGATACATGGAAGACATCATGAACTTGAGCTAGGTTCGGTGGAAGTGATAGACGATAGGCCACTGCTCCTATGCGATCAAGGATTTCATAGGGGCCAATGTACCTAGGGCTGAGCTTCCCTTTCTTCCCAAACCGCATGACTCTCTTCCATGGAGAAATTCGAAGGAAGACTTTGTCACCAACACCAAACTCCAAGTCCCTTCGACGATTGTCAGCATAGCTCTTCTGCCGACTCTGAGCAGCCTTTATGTGTTGTTGGATGGCATGAACCTGTTCTGTCATCTCTTGCACGAGATCAGGCCCAAGAAGCTTCCTCTCACCAGTTTCATCCCAACAAGTAGGAGTTCTACACCGCTTTCCATACAGAGCTTCATAGGGTGCCATCTGAATACTCGCATGGAAGATGTTGTTATAGGAGAACTCCACTAATGGGAGGTGTTGATCCCATCCACCTTTAAATTCCATTGAGAATAATCTCAACATGTCTTCGAGTGTCTGAATAGTCCTTTCAGATTGGCCATCAGTTTGAGGATGATAGGCCGTACTAAAATTCAATTCAGTATTCAGAGCATGCTGAAGACTTCTCCAGAATTTTGATGTGAATCTTGGGTCACGATCAGATATGATGGATAGTGGTACCCCATGCAGCCTTACCACATCCTTCACGTATATCTTGGCAAGCTGATCCAGAGAGAAATCTTCCCGAATAGAGATAAAATGGGCTGTCTTGGTGAGACGGTCCACAATAACCCATATCGCATTGTTTCCTTTGGATGTTTTTGGGAGACCAGTTACAAAGTCCATGGTGATATTATCCCACTTCCATACTGGTATGGGTAGCGGTTGTAATACCCCCTTAGGAAGTTGTCTTTCTGCCTTTACTTGCTGACACACCAGGCACCTTGTAGTGTAATCGGCAATCTCCCTCTTCATGTTATCCCACCAATAATGATCACGAAGGTCTCTGTACATCTTAGTGCTTCCCGGATGTATAGAGAAAGTAGAGCTATGAGCTTCATCCATCAGTTCTTTCTTTATCTCCGGAATAGATGGAACACATAGTCTTGTACGAAATTTCAATACACCTTCATGATCAATATTGAAATCAGGGAACTTCCCATCCTTTACAGCCTTGAACATCTCCTGCAGCAAAGGATCTTCTTTTTGATCCTTCTTGATCTTCTCTAGTAATGAAGGTTGAGAAATCATTTGGGATAGGGTTGATGATATCCCTTTCCTTATAATTCCCATGTCCAGTTTTACTAGATCTTTAATCAAGGGATCTCCCAAGATTCTCATTGTTGCCAGAACAACAGGATCTTTCCTGCTTAATGCATCCGCGACTTTGTTTGCTCTTCCAGGGTGATAATGAATTGAACAATCATAGTCTTTAATAAGCTCCAACCATCTCCTTTGTCTCATGTTCAATTCTTTCTGTGTGAAAATATACTTTAGACTTTGGTGGTCAGTGTATATATCACATTTCTCCCCATAAAGATAGTGCCTCCATATCTTTAGAGAAAAAACAACTGCCGCCAGCTCTAGATCATGCGTAGGATAATTCTGCTCATGAATCTTCAACTGTCGAGATGCATAAGAAATTAATTTGTCATTTTGCATGAGGACGCACCCAGGACCATTCAGAGATGCATCTCTAAAAATAACGAATCCTTCTCCGATAGAGGGTAGTGTTAATATAGGTGCAGTAACCAATCTCTTCTTCAGCTCTTGGAAACTTTCCTCACATTCCTTTGTCCAGATGAACTTAACCCCGTTTCGAGTCAACTTGGTTAGTGGATTAGAAATCCGTGAAAAGTTTTTCACAAACCTCCTATAATATCCTGCTAAACCAAGGAAACTACGAATCTCAGTTACTGTTGTGGGTTGAGGCCACTCCTCCACAACCATTGTCTTTGCAGGGTCAACCGAGATTCCTTCATTGGTTACGATGTGCCCCAAGAAAGCCACTTGTTGTAACCAAAACTCACACTTGCTGAACTTCCCAAAGAGATTCTCCTTCCGTAGAGTTTTCAAAATAACCCTCAGATGATTTTCATGCTCCTCACGACTTTTTGAATATATCAAAATATCATCAATAAAAACTACCACAAAGTTATCAAGGTAGTCCTTAAAGACTCTATTCATCAAATCCATGAAAATAGCAGGAGCATTAGTCAAGCCGAAGGGCATAACAGTAAACTCATAATGCCCATATCTTGATCGGAAGGCAGTCTTTGGAATATCTTCCTTCTTCACCCTCAGTTGATGATAACCAGATCGAAGGTCAATCTTAGAGAAGAATTGAGCCCCACGAAGTTGGTCAAATAAATCATCAATTCTTGGAAGAGGGTATCTGTTCTTCACTGTGATCCCGTTCAGTTCTCTATAATCAATGCATAGCCGCATTGATCCATCCTTCTTCTTCACAAAGAGAACTGGTGCTCCCCAAGGAGACACACTCAGTCGGATAAACCCCTTCTCCAACAAGTCTTGGAGTTGTTTCTTTAGCTCCTCTAGCTCCACATTTTCCATTCTATACGGAGTCTTTGATATCGGTTGAGACCCAGGTACGAGTTCAATGGAGAACTCTACCTCTCTTTCTGGGGGAGGTCCAGGTAACTCCTCAGGAAATACATCCATGTATTCCTGAACAATCGGAACATCTTCAATTTGTATGCTCCCTTTCCCTTCTTCCTCATCACCGATTAACTCCATAAAGAAAGCTATAGGAGGTGCTTCTAGATAGGGATCAGTTCGGGATATCTCTCCTCGGAAGATAACTGTAGGTCGTTCATTCAAGACTACTGAGATTTCCTTACTTCTGCATTTGATCTTAGCATTATACTTTGAGAGCCAGTCCATCCCTAGTATAATGTCGAATTCCATCATGGGAATGACTACTAGATTTGCGATAAGATTGTGCTCACCAAAGTAAACACTAGAGTCTCTAAACACTGTTGATGCATGGATAATCCCACTTGGAGTCTTGACTGACAACTCTACCTCAAGAAATTCGGGGATTGATTCTATATTCTTTGCAAACTTGGAAGAAATAAAGGAATGCGTAGAACCAGAATCAAATAAAGCACTTGCTAGTTTTGAGAGGACAACAAGAGTACCTGCTACCACATCGTTTGGAACTTCAACTTCAGTTGTTGTGATAGAGAAAGCACGACCTTGCTCCCTTGGCCTCTGCTGAGGTTGATGGTGATTCCCCTCCACCGCCCTCGGATTTGGACATTGATTAGCAAAGTGCCCAAGCTATCCACACATGAAGCATGTGACTTCGGGTAGGGCCAGAACCATCTTTCCTCTGTCGTTAGTGTTGGGAAGTTGAGGCTTCACATCACCACGACAATTCCGAGAAATATGGCCTTCTTTTCCACACCTATAGCACTTTCCACTTCCGATCAAGCAGTTCCCCGGATGCTTCTTCCCACATTTATTGCATGTGGCATGTTGCATATGCTTTCCACCTCTTTCCTGATCAAAACTTCTTCCCAGGCTCGGTTCTAGAGTTCTCTTCTTCTCATTAGATTTGTGAGACCACTGTGTCTCCCCAAACTCTAGTTCAACTTTCATAGCACTTCGAACTATTTCTTCATAGCTATCGTAGTCCCTGTTGGCTAGATTCTTCCGCAGATGTGGTCGTAGTCCGCCAAAGAATCTATCAAACTTCCCATTAGGGTCCATGACAAAGATTGAGGTATAACAGGAAAGCCTTGTGAAGTTCATCTCATAGCTTCCGACCGATTCGTTCTCCTTCTGCTTCAGCTCGAGAAACTCTTTCTCCATTTTCGTCCTCATGGAACGAGGGAAATACTTGTTAAAGAAAATCCCCCGAAATTCTTCCCACTCCATAGCTTCCATCTCTCCTCGTGGCTTCGTGTTTTTGATCAGTGACCACCACTGATCAGCTTCTCCCTCTAGGCGGTAAATAGCAAGGGTGACTTTTTCTTGTTCCGAACAGTGAAGTACAGAAAAGATCTTTTCAATGGAGCTTATCCATTGTTCCGCAACCAATGGGTCAGTAGATCCACTGAATGTTGGCGGTCGTTGACGCATGAAGGACTCAACAGAAAGTTGTTCCCTTCGTGGTGAGGTCGGCCTCTCAGCTTGATTCAAGTTATTACTCATAACTTGAGTCAGTTGGTTCATCATTCGCATGAATGTTTCCATTCCGGCTTCCATCGGAGGGCCGTCAGCACATGGTGCATTACTGTCACCATCGGCACGGTTTCTCCTATTGCCCGCCATTTTCTAAAAGAATAAAACCTTAGTGAGAAACTTATTTCATTTATGAATCTTTTAACTAAGACTTCGTGCATAGACAATTATAGTTCTCTATAATTCCTTCATAATGATTCATAAAAAGCATGTGATTAACCAAACATATCCCCCGGGAGTGTCGTAACCAAGAGTGCAGCAAGGCCCGTTATCGTGCACCAGTTCCCGTTCGAGTCTAGCTCAAAGCGGTGTTTTTGGGTTTTACCCCTATGTACATCTGTGCCAGAGCCGCCTCTACCTGCTCGTATCCAGACAGGGGTGTATTTGTTTGATAGACCACTTACTCAATACTTACCAAAATACCAGGAAGTTTTCCTATATTTAAACTTTTCTATAGGGTTCTTCCTAAAGTTTTTATATCCTAATTTCCACAAATAACTAAACCATCCTTTGATACCAACTATAGCATCCCGCCATTTTATAACATAAACTTTCATTACATTACACAAAACTGAGGATATTTAAGGTCTAGTGTCTTGGAAACCAAGAACATAATACATGAAAACAACATAAAACATTCTTCTTAAACACTTGAAAGGTGTCTCCTTAAGTTCATTCTAGGTTCATTACTGCATCTCATAACCTGGGGACATACATCAAAAGAAAGGGTGAGCAGAAGGCCCAGTAAGGGAAATAATAGGAACATTTTACATGTGAACTTGAGATACTTCAATAAGGACATGAAAAGAACTTTAAGGCATGAGAAAGAAATCATGAGGCATTTCATAATAAAATTAACATTTTTTATAACTTGAAGATGTGGCTACATCATTTAACATAGACAATCATGAACATATCACCAAGGTCCATCCCCAAGGTGTCATTTGAAAATTACCAAGGTTATTCACCAACGTATCGTGAAAATTGTAATCTCTAGTGGTTACATCATTACCCAATGCATTGGAGCGCTATCAGGGCGCACCCTTAAATTTTCCTTTATTATCATGTGAGCCACATATATCATCATCAAACATTTCATAAATAACCCACATAGCATAAAATAAATGGGTTTCATTTCATAATCATAACGTTTTAAAAACTGCTTTAAAGGCATGATCTTTACGTCACTTTAAACCCACGGAAAGGGAAAGCGGGTCTCATGTATGTAAATCCCAGAATTTAAAATGGAAAATTTTGATATATATGTTAATACCCTTGTAGAAATAAGAGCTTTGATTATTCACTTTATAACATAAAATAATTTTTGAGAAAAGAGAGAGACATTTTGAGGGGAAAATTCTGCAGCATAACGGCTAAGTTTCGGGGTTTTAGAAAACATTGAAATGAGAGGGGACATGGGTCACCCACTCATAAATGATCCATAAAACAGTAGGGTGAAAGAATAAGAAGGAAATATGGGCATGGTAATGAAATTTTAAGGACATACCATTTGAAACGAAAAACATGGAAGGAAAAAGATTAGATTTCTCTTATGAAAATTCGGCAGCCTTACGGCGTCACTTAACTTCAAAAGAAAATGATTTGACAAGATAAAAAAAGGGTCCCTCATCATATGATCATAAGAGATCAGTATTATTGATATAGAGATCATACCCCAACATAATAAAAAGGAACTTGAAAGACTTGACATGAAAATCGAACTTGAAAAATGAGAAGGGTGAAAGAATCCCTTAAAAATTCGGCAGCCTAACGGCGTCACTTAAACATTCTTAAAACGAATTGATGAGATCAAGGGGGGTCTCTCATCATATGAACATGAAATAGGCAGTAGGATGAATATAAAAGAACATCCTCCAACATAAGAACATGGAGTATAAAAGAAATGACATAAAAGAGATTACTTGAAAAGAAAGAGAGGGGTCGGATCCCTTACCTTAAAATGTGACTCTTGAAACTCAAAGGATTGGACCTTGAGGGCTTGGGGGCACCTTGGGAGGACTCTTTGGAAGGTAAGAAGACCAGAACTTCGTTGGGGGAGAGTTGGGAGTGAAAACTAAGGGAGGAAAGGGTGGGTATTTATAGGGAAAGTGAGGGGACAAAGCATTAATGGCCAAGGGACACCTCACATGTGCTTTTCTCAAACCCATGTGCTCTCCCTTGGAATTTATCATGGAGTTAGGCCACATGGGGCCCCCAAAACAATAATTCATCACCCTTGGCCGGCCAACCCTCAAAAGATCTCATGAAATCATCATGACACCATTACGATGTCATTAAACATACCGAAACCCTAAAACTGTATTTTTACTATTCACTGAAAAATTCAACTTTCTCAGAATAACCCCAAAATTTCACCTTAACCAAATATCAATGCTCTGATTTCAAAACTGAAATCCATTTTATAAAAAATATTTTTCTAAATATTTTTAATTTAATTTTTAAATAAAAACACTATTCATCGAAAATTCATTTTTTTCAGAAAAATCCCCAAAAATTACCTTAACATAATATCGATGCTCTGAGTTCAAAAATAAAGTCCTTTTTATAAAAATAATTTTCTAATTATTTTTAATTAAATTTTTAATTAAAAAAACACTATTCATCCGAAAAAACTAATACTTGAATAATAATTTATGAAACTGTTATTTAACCATTTTATTGAATCACATTACTTAATCAAGGTGTCTAAATTATATTAAAACATTCTTTGAGTGAAATTACTAATCCATTTGGTCATATTACTAATCCTAAGCGTAAAATCACTATTCATAATTTACTATTCATCAAAAATTAAGTTGATCTTATTAGACTCCAAATTCCTTAATGAACACTTTTGTAGAAGACCATTTTTTGAAAATCATTACACATCATTAGTTATTTAGGGTTTACATAAATATTTCAAAATATCCCTTTTTCAAAATTCATCAATAAAATACATTCTAAAATTATCTAGACATTTGAAATTTCACAAACATCACTAAAGGAAGAAATCTCAATTTATTCACCCGAAAGGATTACACAAGGAAACTAGGGTCTCATCACATAGCCCCTTATAACACTGGCATAAGACCTAAGTGTAAGGTGTGCTATGGTGAGAGAATCTGAGGGAGTCTCAGATAACATTGCCCTAGTAGCAATCTCCACTAACTTGAACTTCTCCTGCAAGTGTTTTCGTTCAAGCTTGACACGCTGGAGCTCGGCTTGGGCTTGGTCCAAAGCGAAGCCCACAGATGCTACCTCCTTCCCAAGCTCTGATAAGTGGGCTTCGTAAGGGTTCAGTCTACTGGATGAAGCCATCGACTCCTCTTTCTGCATTAATCATTAACATCTTATTAAATAAATAAGAGTAAGTTAATATACTACTCAAAAAGATTGGGTCGTTACATTGCGCGTGTTGAGCTCTACGCTGAGCCTGCTGTCTGGTCTTAGTAGCGTGCACGGCTTGGCTGAAAGTTCCCACTGACGTACCTCGATGACCGGCGCGGTTGCGATTCCGCTGACGTTGACGTCGGCTGGAAACGTTGGGGAGGTCCGCCTGGCGTTCCCCCTCGTCGGGGGTCATATAGGGCTTTAACAGCTCCACGGTGTTAACCAAAGTGTACCCCTAGCTGTCGCTCGAGGAGTCATCCAGTACCGGGCGGATTCTGGGAGTAATCCCCATTTCAGGGGGCATAAAGTCCCCGAGAGTGCGGGATGACGACGGAAACGGCGGTGCGCGTTGCTTATTCTTGCGTCGCCACTGCTTTCCCTTTTGGGAAGAGGTCGACTGTGAAGACGATGCGGAGGTACCGGCTACTTCTTCTGAAGGTTCCAGCTTCTTCAGGCACGCCCAGATGATACCGTGGGCACGGAAGACGGTTTTTCGAGCCATCCAGTCGTCGTATTTCCGGGATCCGCGGCTGGGAACCTTCTTCCACTCGCCTTCGCTGTCGCTGTCGATCTCTGATCATGCAAGGAAACCCGCCACTTGTGCTGGTGTCGGGACCAACTTGAATATGTTGTTGCTGACCTGGTCTTGAAGCCAGTCTTTAAACACATATCATTTTTGAGGGTGTGCCCCAGAATCCGATGATAAGGGCAGTAGTTGGGGTGATCGGTGAGATTCGCCTCTGTCGACCTTCTACACTCGGGCATGCGCACAATCCCTTGCTCTAAAGCACTTCAGAAGTAGCCAGAGACCTGATTTTTGTTGAACGAATAAGTCTGGTGCCTTCTTTCCAGATAGGGGGCCCTGGGGGCCTGACCCTGACGAGGGGCCGGAGGGACCTCCTGAGGAGGTGGCGCCGGATTGTCTCGCCTAGGTGGTGGTGGCGCATTGTGCGGGGGAACCTGTCGATTCTAAGGCGGTCGCTGCTGGGTAGGAGCATGTGCTTGAGGTGGAGGACCTCTATGGGGTTGCGGGGATGGTGTCGCTGGCAGTAATTCTAGCTGCCTAGGGGCTTCTATTTGGGCCACCGCGGCGGGTTCAGCCCTGGCGGTCCTCCTGGCTGGGATCATAGGGGGCAACGAACGTGCCTGACTAGCCTGTTGCAGAGCTTCCTCAATCCACTGAGCCTTATCTGAGAAATCTATGAACCCTCCAGGGTAGTTCTGGGTAATCAGGGAGGGTACCAGCTCCGTTTTGACGTTCCCCACACACATCGTCAGTAATTTCTCCGGAGTCAGTGGAATATCGAGGGAATTCGTAAGTCCCTTCCACCGGGCGATGAAATCTGCAACCCGCTCATCAAGACTTTGCTTTCCCTTGAAGAGGTCTGCAATGCCGGTCTTCCACGTGGTGGAGCTAAACTGGTATAGGAACTGCCGGCGGAGGTCCTCCCAACCGGTCACCGATCCGATAGGGAGCTGGCTGTACCAGACGAATGCTGGAACTTCCAATGTCTGTACGAAACACTGGAGTTTGGTGGCTTCTTGCTAAGCCGGGGTCCCCAGCATGGGGCCACACCTGGAAGAAAAATGTGCCAAGTGATATGGAGGGTCCCATGTCCCGTTTAAGGGAGAGAATGTGGGGTTCCCAAAACCCGGAGGTGTGGGAATATCATCCACCCACGCGGGATAAGGCTTGCCATCCAGTGGGACCGCCACCTGCCGCATTTCCAACGCTTCGAGCTGGGCTGTGAGTGCCGCAATAAGATCATCTGGGTGGGGGTCCCTGTCTTGACGGGGATCCCTAACCACACGTTCATTTCCAGGTTCTTCAACACGGTATATGGCTTCGGAAGCTCGTGGATCAACTAGCGGAACGACCTGCGGGGCGACTGGGGGAACCCGGACTGGATTCTTCAGATTGCCTCGTCGTTCGGGGGGTTTGGCGAGATGTATCGCGCCCTCTTTCCATAAGTTCTGGCTTCTGCCCTGTCTACGACAGTAGCATGATCAGGGTTGCCTGGAGGCATCTCATCGGGGGGAAATTGTTCCTTCCCCTGCTGCCCCGGCCTGGGATTACCATAGTCGGGTCGCCGCTCTGCGGCGCGCTCAGCCAAGAGTTCGTCAACCAGCCTCTTCTGCTCAGCAAGCTGCTGGCGTAACGTGGCCTTCTCGGGGTCTTCGTCCGTTTTCTGCACAGAGGCAGACGGGTCAGAGTGCTTGACAGTTCTGACGTGCTCCTTACCCTTGCCGGTATTTCGACCGAGTACCAGCGACTCGATGGGTAAGGGGAGGCCTAACAGGTTCCTCTGTTGATGGGTAACCCTCCCTGATGCGTCCAGTAGTGGCGGTAAGCCCTCAGGGGGTAAGTCTCCATCAAGGAATTCAAGCTCGTCTTCCTTGTCCACTATTTCAGCCATGTGGACCGCGACCCCTCTCGAGGGCATGTCCTCGATGTCGCATAGAGAATCGGGCTGTCGTCGGATAGGGTCGAAGAGGAGAGCGGAATAGTGTCCCCAACCATGTACTTGCACATGGGGGTAGCTTCCCTGACGATTCTACAGAGTACTTTGAAACTCTGAACACATTTCAGTTGAAGGGCGCTCTGACAGCCTGGCGACTCGGGGTGCTGGGCCACAAGGAGTGCGGCCGAATCGATCAGGCGGCATTGCTCGCCGATTTCGTCGAAGTTCTCTCGACTTCTGGGGTACACCACCCATTCGTAACGAAGGCGGAAGTGTGTCGCCCATAGGGTTCGACAAAAACACCCCACTTCTTCAGCGGTAAGGGACTCTGGTGCGCGAAAATTCAGCACCGCCGTCGGCCAGAACTTCTCCGGGAAGTAATCCGCTGTAAGAATACTCCAGAAGCTCCTGGGTTTGGACTCAGGGTCTGGCCCTGTATTACCCCACTCATCAACCGAGGGCAGTTGAGGGACCGGTAGCGGTACTGAGGCGGACCTCTGGGATAGTAAACTCGGCGATGGAGAATACGGCGAACGAGCTGACTGGCCGCCGAATTCCGGGCCATCCTACGAAGAGTAAGGTGACCTGGCCACGATGTCACGATACGATGGGCTGATAGCCACAGCTTCCGGCACAGGAATCGTGGCTACCGGCGACAGGTCATGTCATCGCTCTACTACCGTTGGCCCCCAAAATAGCTCTCCGTGATCTCTGGTAGAGGTAGAGGGTGATTCTGGTGACAATGGAGGTGATTGCGCGGTCGAGACCTGTGGAATTCCCAAGATTTCTTCCTCCTGGATGTACCTGCGGAGAGAGATGGGAATTTGGTGGACCTCATATTCCGGGAGAATGAGGCTAACGCGTCTGGTTCCAACTCTAGTCCTTGATACGGAGGAGCGGGGATAAGGTTCCATCGCTGAGTCGCATTCCTCTTCAGAGTCGGAGAAGCAGGAAGGTTTGATCTCCACCCAGGCCTTCCCAGGATTCTTCTTGTGGCGGCGACGACCCGCTCTCTTTCCCCGGGGTGGCTCTTCGGGACAGGGTTGATCCCTATCATGTAGTCTCGGGGCGGCTCTGGCGCCGTGGCAGAGAGGGCCCCCACTCATGGTAGCTGAAGTGCGAGGGGAACCAGGGAAAATGTCAAAGGGTACATGGGGAGGACCTCTATGGACAACACCCATGTGGGCGGAGCCTCTGTTGGAATCGGCAGGAGCATGGGGAGGACCTCCATGGTCGATGCGGGCGGAGTGATGCTGACCTTCACTCCTCGAGTTGCTGGGGCGAGGAGGACCTTTTCCGGTTGCAGAGAGGACATAGGGAGGGCCCCCACATTGGAGAAGGACTGGATGGGCAGTGCCTTTAGATCGGTGGTCAGGGGCAGGAGGATGGACTCCATACCCTGTATAGTGGGCGCGGGAAAGGTTTTCGTGCCGAGCGTCACTGCCGTAGGGTAGGTCTTCCATCGGGATGGGGGTAGCACGAGGCATACCTCCATGAAGAACTTAGGAGTAGGGAAGGCCCACGCTCTGTGGAGTAGTGGTATAGGGAGGGCCTCCGTACGGGGTGACATCACCGCGGGTTAGTTCGCGGAGATCACCACTTGGGCCTGCAACCCAGAGAGTCAACCCAGCCTGCTCGTGGGGCGGTTGGGGTCTCGATCCTGGTTGGGTGTAGGAGTGCCCCTTCTTAGTGTATGCAGGGAATTCATGATGCATGTCAGCGGTGGCGTGGGCCACTGTAGCTATTGACGTTGACGCATCTGGGAAAGCGTCCTCAGCCCGGGCCCGGCGATGACGTCGGGTCAGGCGAGCGGTTGCAGGTGGTGCAGGGGCATGGCCTGCCTGCTCTTCCTGTGGAGTCGGACGGCGGCGCTAACGCGGCCGGGCATGAGCTCTTTCCTGGAGCCCTTGGGTCGGGACCCTGAGCGGGCTGAGTCGGACGGCGCCCGCCTCATCAGCGTAAGGCGAGGAGTCGTCAATTCGTTCCAGGGATAGGCTCCCGAAATGGTTGAACGTTGGGGTGGAGAGCAGGGGATCCCTGCGCGGCCTGTTAGGGCGGTGTTGACGGTGGGGCCTGGATGCCTCTAGGTCCAGGCGGGCCATATCCCAAGTTGGGATGACCCCTTCCTCCTCGTACCTGCGCACGAGCTTGTTCATCACCCTTCACTGGATGACCTCTAATGGGGAAAGGGGACGTGGGAACCCCGTATTCTGCGATGTGGTGGTCGTCGTGACGGTAGCGGCTCCATGTGGGGTGGCTGTGGCGATGTTTCCCCTGACCCTGCGTGGGCTAGCGGGCGGTGATCAAGTCTCTTCAACAGCAACCCGGTTCCTGAGAAACGAAGGGATCAACTCATCAGCACTGAGAAGTAAATGATTGACAACCAGTGCCTCAGCGTCCATCCATTATCCATGTCTGTAAGAAGGATCCATGCCAATGCGCTGCAGAACAGAGTTCCCCACGTTCTACTGCCCCGACTTCCGGTGAGTTTCACGACAGACCCTGTATTTGCTTGGCGGGACCAGGCACCGGATATCTGGATCCGGTGACACGTCAATATACTGGTGCCTCGAACGCTACTAATATCAATATTGAGGAGAATAATTTCATGTCAGGTTCACCATTTCTGTTTCCGATGATTTTGCTGGGGCGCGCGCATCCATCCGTCCGCGGAGGAGGACGCGCTGTGCTTGTTGCCATGCGTTCCCGCTTTCCAAAGGCGGGCGACATTCACGCCTTATTTAGGGACGTCTGATCCTTGATCGAAACGGGATTATGGTATGTCATTTCTTCCTTCTGTGGATTCCTCCTCAGAACTCATCACCTTGTCCGAGTCTCCCTCATAGATTTAATACGTTGTTCGTGAAACTCTTCCCAGTGCCATGTTTCCATGGACGCCGATTAATTACACTGCTTCTGTCGGGACATTCCAAAGGGTCCGGTCAGGGCAGCAACCTTCAGTCAGGGGAGTAGTCATGTCGAGGCATTAGTAGCATGTCTGGATGCTGGGGGAACCTGGCCTGTCTGTCTATTATCCCTGGTCACAGGGCTTCTCGAGGGCGTGGAAGCCCGAGGCATCCCACATCGAGCGCGGGGAATTATATGTCGTAGGCACATATCTGAGGTTTTCCTCAGCTTCCCGTGTTTTAACACAAGGTACGCCGCGAGTTTAATGTCTAGCGGAGACGGATCAACCCGACCGTAGCATTAGCTAGGATAGATCGGATTGAGGGATTTCCCTTGAAGGGGTGCCGATATCAGGACCAGCCCATGGGCGGCTGTGAAGAGGAGCATATCGACATGGTCTCACCGAGATATGACGGTCCGGGAGAGAATCAGGATGGGTGATAGATGGATTAATGGAGTGGAGGGGGAATGAAATGGGACCCTCGCAAGGGAGACAGTGAAGTTGGGCTTGAGCCTTGAAGAGGCTTCCTACGAATCCCCGTGGCAGGGAATCAAAGTCCACGTAGTTCGGGATGGTGCCGGTGAACTGACGTGAAGGTGGACCTTGGGCCAATGGATGTCGTCAGCGAACCAACGTAAAGGTGGTCCTTGGTCCGATGTGTCGTCGAACCGACGTGAAGGTGGACCTTGGTCCGATGGGCATTGTTAGTGAACCGACGTGAAGGTGGACCTTGGTCCGATGGGCATCGTCAGCGAACCGACGTGAAGGTGGACCTTGGTCCAATGGGAATTGTCAGCGAACCAATGTGAAGGTGGACCTTGGTCCGATGGGTGGTGGGCTTGATCCTCAGGGAGGCTTCCTACGTACCATGCCTTGACATGGATCAAAGACCTCGTAGTTCAAAGGGTTTCATCGGTGGACCGGCGTGAAAGTAGACCCGTGTGTCCAATAGTGGTGGGCTTGTACCTTGGGAAGGTTTCCTACGTACCATGCCTTAACATGGATCAAAGTCCTCGTAGTTCAGGTGAAAATGGGGGGGGGTGGCACACCGGCAAGGAGATGGTATGTGCCAATGATTGTTGGGCTTGAACCTCAGGGAGGCTTCCTATGTACCATGCCTTGACATGGATCAATGTCCCCATAGTTCAAATTGTGGAATACAGTTTAACGTCATGCGGGACGGGGGTGAACCGACGCGAATGAGGTCGGAACGACCGGATGGTGGGTTTTAACCTCGTAGAGGCTTCCTAAGTACCATGCCTGGACATGGATCAAAGTCCTCGTAGTTCGGGTTGGTCACAACGGCTTGTCGTCGGACTGGAATTGCAGTTTAACGTCGTGCTGGACGCAGGTAGAACTCGACGTGAGTTGGATGATGGGTGGGCTTGAACCTCGTGGAGGCTTCCTACGTACCACGCCTTGACATGGATCAAAGACCTCGTAGTTCAAATGGGTGTGTAGTTTAATGTCATGTGGGACAAGGGGCATACAGTTTAACATCATGCTGGATGAGGGAATACAGTTTAACGTCATGCTGGACGAGGGTATGCAGTTTAACGTCATGCGGGACGGGGCGTGCAGTTTAACGTCATGCTGGACGAGGGTGAAAATCGACGTGAATGAACGACCGAGTAATGTGGCTTGAACCTCGTGGAGGCTTCCTACATACCATGCCTTGACATGGATCAAAGTCCTCATAGTTCGCTGAAGGTAGGGGTCAGGGATGGTGCTCACTCTAATCCCACGAGAGTCATGCTCGGTGTGATAAACAAGAGGTTGCAAAGACCTGATGATCACGTCGTGAAGGGTGCGTCCGTGAGAAGCGAAGAGGGGCTTACGCATTAGGCGTCCCATGGTGCTAGGACTTACTCCAGGATGGAGGCCCAGAGTGTGAAAAAGCGCAACGAAAGAGGGATTCGGGACCAACGATGGGAGGTGCCTCGTTCCCTATCACGCCCTCCACTGACCTTGGTAGTGGGGAAGTACGGAGATACAGGGGTGCAACCATCCTTTGGGGAACTAGGGTCTCCCTTCTCCTGAGAACATACGACACTCCAATAAAGAGGATTTCATCCCTTGTGGATGGGTGATTCCACTCCCGTGGAGACGAGTGGCGTAAAAAAATTTCGAGCTGGGGGGACCCTTCGTGAGAGGCACGAGGTCGGGTCACAGTTTAACGTCATGTGTTGAGGACGTGATGCTTGGCAGTTTAACATCCTGCAGCTCAGACGAGGTGGGTTCACTCCGCACCCCTAGTACTTACATAACTGGTACCCTCTGGTCCTTGGGGAAGGGAAGGTACCAGTAAGGCCATAGTCAAGGGGGGTTTGTGGAGAGAACCATCAAGGGGTCCACATTAGCATGGCTATGCGAAGAAGCAATAGCCGTTAGCGTGCCTATGCGAAGAAGTATTAGGCGAAGCAACACTACGGGTGGTATTGTCCATGGGACATTGAAATCACATCGTGCAAACCTGGAGGGTCACACGGGAAGAGTAATTGCCATGCAAAGGAGTGTGCTTCGCGAAGTGGAGTGCCTTGGCTTTATCATGGGGCATAGGTGTGAGTGGAGGGTGCTTTGCGAAGTGGAACAGTATTCACGGAGCACTGGCTCGAGAAGAAGGGGTGCCTCGCGAAGCAGGGTGCTGTGAAGCAGTGTGCTTCGCGATGCGTAGAGATCCTGCATTAGCATAGGGATAACTAGTACAACTTGGGTGTTTTGTGAAGCATAAACGCTCCTCGGCTGCCCAGGTCCCTTGGGAATCCCCTTCCTTCGTGAATGCCCTTGAGCTTCGTGAAGGGCATCCCTCTCGGAAGAGGGGCTCAAAACGAGACAAAGCAAAGGCGTCTCGCGAAGGAGAAGTAACTCACAGAGCTCATGATTCCCAGGGAAAAGAGTGCTTCATGATTTGGGAGAGGAGAAGCCGAAAGTTCAGATTATCCGTCCTCGGGACTCAGGGGTAGTCCAGTATTTATAGGGAAGGGGCGCCGCGAAGCAGAACTCGTGCGCCGCCTCAGGTGCTTCTCGGCGCGCTCGCGAACGTCAACTTTGTTCGCAGAGAGTTACCACCTCTGGAGCTTCGCGGCGGGCTCACGAACGTCAAATGCGTTCGCAGAGAGTTACCACCTCTGGAGCTTCGTGAGACCGCGATGCTCAGGGTGCTTCGCGGTGGTGCTTCGCGAGGCAGCGTGCTAGCCTTCTTTTTCATCCCTTCCTTTCGGGCCATATTTTGGCACCAACAAAGTTATATCAATGTCATAGGTGAATGATGATGTCTATTCTCAATCCATCATCTCCTCCTTAATAACCAAGAAAGACCCTTCATAATCAATCGGGTCGAAAATGGAAGCTTCCTATTCAAGATGTTAAAATTTTAACATCTCTTCTGATTATGAAAATTCAACTTCATCGTCTACTATGAAAGTAGAAATAGAAGAAAAAACATTTGTTGAAGAAGAATAGCAAGATCTCAAGGATTATCCTCCTGCATTTGAAGAGGGTATCTCTACCACCATGGATGAACTCAGAGAAATAAATCCGGGTACAAAAGAAGATCCACGCCCAACTTTAATTAGTGCGTCCATGACTCTTGAAGAACAAGAAATGTATATTTCATTTTTGAAGCAAAATCGAGATATATTTTCTTGGAAATATACAGAGATTCCAGGCCTTGATCCTAATGTCGCTACTCGTCATTTGAGTTTTCCAAAAGTATATCGAGGATTTAAGCAAGCTGCCAGAAGAACACACCCAACTTATGCTTCAAAAATTGAAGCTGAAGTGGATAATCTTATCAAAGCTAACTTCGTCAAAGATGTTCAATATCCCAAATGGTTGGATAATATTGTCCCTATGAATAAGAATAATGGACAAATTATAGTTTTCATTGATTTCAGAGATCTTAATCGGCAATTTCTTAAGGATGATTTTCCAGTTCCGATCACAGAACTGTTAATTGATGAGACAGCTGGAAATGAAGCACTTTCCTTCCTGGATGGATACTCCGGGTATAATAGATTCTAAATGGCTCCAGAAGATGAAGAATCTACATCCTTCATATACCCTCAGGGTGTTTTCTGCTATCGGGTAATTCCCTTTGTCCTAAAGAATGCAGGTGCAATGTATCAGCGTTCCATGCATCGTATCTTCAAACCCTTTTTAGGGAAGTTCATTGAATGTTACGTAGAAGATTTGGTGGTTAGATCCAAACAACGTTCTAATCACTTGGCTGATTTGGAAATCATATTCCCCAAACTTCGACAACATAATTTGAAGATGAACCCCTTAAAATGTGCTTTTGGGGTAACCTCCAGAAAATTTCTCGGCTTTGTTGTACGCCATTGTGGTATTGAAATCAATCCTGGGAAGACAATGTCAATTCTTGGTATGTCACCTCCTCAAAATTTGAAATAATTGAGATTAATTCAAGGACACTTAGCTTATATTCGGCATTTCATCACCAATTTGGGAGGAAAAAGTTTACCCCTCACCAAATTGATGAAGAAGGGAGTCACTTACCAGTGGACTGAAGAATGTCAAGAAGCATTCGATATTCTCAAGAAGTATCTCTTGAGTCCACCGGTATTAATGCCACCTGTTGAAGAAAGACCACTTATCCTCTATGTGATAGCTTTAGAGTGATCATTGGGTTCCTTTCTTGCACAAAATAATAATGCTAGGAATGAAAACAGCCTATACTATCTTAGTCGGACTATGCTTGAAGCAGAAACCCGATACTCATGTATTGAGAAATGCTTCCTAGCATTAATCTTCACAGTTCAGAAGTTGAGACACCACCTGCAACATCACAAGGTCCAATTGGTATCTCGTAATAACCCGCTCAAATTCATCCTTAGTCGTCTAATGCTTACAGGACGTCTGGAAAGGTGGAAAGTTATTTTGAAGCAATTTGATATCCAATATGTGTTTCAAGAGGCAATAAAGGGCCAAGATCTAGCTGATTTCCTTGATGAACACCCTTCGGTATAAGATACATCTTCAGATATTGAACTTCCTGATAAAGAGGTCTTCTTTATTCAAGATAGTCTTCAAACATGGGAAATGTTCTTTGATGGTGCTTCCAGAATCCAACAGGGAGGAAAGTGGAAAATCCTAAATTCAAAAAGTTGGGTTAGGAGTTGTGCTCATTTCTCCAGAAAGGGAAGTGATACCCTATTCCATTGCATTTTTTGGGAGGCGGTACAAATAATTAAATGGAATACCAATCTCTCATCACATGCTTGGAGTTGGCGCTTCAAGAACAAGTGAATCACTTAAAGGTGAAAGGTGATTCTGGCCTGGTAATCAAGAAAGTCAATGGGAATTATGCCATCAGAAAAGAAGAACTAATCCTTTTGTAGGATTACATCAGAGAATTAATGGCGGAATTCCCTTCGGAACCGACATTTTCTTATGTCCCGCGGTCACAAAATGCCCAAGCTGATGCACTGGCTAATATAGCCATAGCTCTAGCATATTCAAATCGACAAGAAAACCATCAGTATTGCCCACTGTCATACAATTTCACCTTATGTTCAAATCAAAACAGAGGAAATCAATGAAATTAGTCCCATTCATGAACCATATGGTCATACTACAGGATGGATGACACCTATCAGGGAATACCTTCAAAATGGAACACTTCCACCAAATAGAACTGGGAAAGAACAAATCCGGTGACGTGCAGTCAATTTTACTCTTTATGATAGCCCAGATCACCTATAGAAAATTCTCTACATGCGTGGTTTTGATGGAGTTCTATTCAGATGCATTGATGGTGAAGAGACAATGGTTGTCATAAAAGAAGTGCATGTAGGATTCTGTGGTGCCCATCAGTCTGGACATAGACTGTCTGATCAAATTTGAAGGCTTGGATACTTTTAGCCTTCAATGATACATTATTGTGTTGATTTCAAAATGAAGTGTCATTCATGCCAAGAAAATTCCAACATCATTCATCATCCCCCAGATTTGATTCATACAGCTAAATACTCATGGCCATTTTCCACATGGGGAATGGATGTGGTGGGACCTTACCCTTCAGCTACAGCCAAGTTGTTTAAGTATATTCTTACTGCTACTGACTTCTTTTCCAAATGGGAAAAGGAAATACCTCTCAAAGAAGTTAGTTCTAAAAGCATTGATAGCTTCATCAAGTCTAACATAATTACTAGATTTGGTGTCCCTCATACCATATTGACAGACAACGACACCAACTTCTGTTCATCCGAGGTGAAGAAGTTGAATCAATAATACAACATCAAATCTAACCATTCATCTCAGTATCATGCAGCGGCCAATGGCCAGATTGAAGACTTAAACAAGACTCTTTCAAACATACTGCAAAAGATGGTGGATGAAGATAAGATTTCATGGCCTGATAAACTCTTTCATTCTTTATGGGCTTATCAGACCACCACCCACACTGCAATGTGGTCAACTCCTAATTCACAGGTATATGGAATGGAGGAAGTCTTGCCCATTGAAGTTCAACTACCTTCTCATAGAGTAGCCATTTGTGACCAGTCATCTACATATGAACAATCTAAAAAGCAATTTAATGAATTAGAATAGTTAGATGAGAAAATATTGTGCACCCTACACCACTTGGAAGTCTACCAGAATCGAATAACATGAGCTTTCAACAAAAAAGTTTGTCTTCGTTCATTCATTCAGGGAGAATTGGTATTGGTTCTCAGAAAACCAATGATACTAGGAAAGAAACCTCCCAATCTTGAACCAAAATGGGAAGGACCTTACTCAATACATATGGTCTATTACAATGGATCTTATTCTTTAATCTCAATCGATGGAGAACTCACCACTACTCCAACCAATTCCAGATTTCTGAAGAAGTATTTTGTATAAACACAAAATACATCATCAATTGTCCATGCATATGACCTTAAACTATTTGTATTACTTTAATCCAAAACAATGTTAAACTGTGTTCCTTTCATCGTCCTTTCTATATGATGTTAAACTATACAACAATGTTCCATGCATATGACCTAAAACTATTTGCATGCCTTATGTCCAGCAAGACATTAAACTGAACCATTACGGTCTATGCATACAACCTTAAACTATTTTCATTTCTCTCATGTCCATTAAGATGTTAAACTGTACCATCTATGGTCCATGCATATGACCTTAAACTATTCGCACTTTCGTCCAACATGACGTTAAACTGTGTCCCCTTCATCGTCCTATACGACGTTAAACTGTACAGCAACGGTCCATGCATATGACCTTAAACTATTCGCACCATCGTCCAACATGACGCTAAATTTTATATTCTCTTTTTGTCCAACATGAGGTTAAACTGTGAAAAATTCCCTAATACGTCCAACATGACGTTAAAATGTGTCCTCTTTTTTCCTTACTGCATGACATTAAACTTCATAGTCCCCCTTTTGTCCAATATTACATTAAACTGTATTGTCCCCATCATTCTAACTACATGATGCTTAACTGTAAAGAAATCCCTTAACACATCCTACATGACGTTAAACTGTATTTTGTCCCTGCTACATGACACTAAATTTTGCAGCACCAGTAGTCCTAACTTCAAGACTTTAAACCGCATAGTCCCTTCATATTTCCTACATGACATTAAATTGTGCATCGTTAAGGTTATTTATACCTCTTTTTTCTCACACCGAGTATGATTCAAGTGATCTTAGAGAAAACTTCAACCATAACACCCTCTCTGGGCCGCTAACCATGCGTAAGTCCCAACACCACTTTTTTGGTCGTTGTCCCCAAGAACAACTTGATCACTCATTCATTCATTAATTGAACTATGTGGACTTTGATCCTTGCCTTCCAGGATGGATACGTAGGCAACCTCCCAAGGTTCAAGCCCAAAACCAATCTCTTCACATCTGTTCACCTCCATCTCATATGATGTTGATTCGTGAAACAGTCCCAGAATCAATATCTTTACATTGGTTCACCTTCATCCTTACTATATGACATTAAACTGTACAACACTTTTGTCATGTACGACAATAAATTTCATCATTCTTTGATACCCTCACCTGAGAGGGAATCATTATTTACATTGATTTCCAATCATGTTACATTCCAAAGACTACGTGCATACATGGCAATGCTAGAACCTTTTATCTTGGGTCAAACCATCATTGCACAAAAGTCCCCATTCACCCTTCACATGTATGAACCAAATTTGTACAGAGGGTATTTCTAGAACCATTTAGGCTTGATTACCATCCTTATGGGATATGTACGAATGTTTGAGTGTCCCTTGAATCCAGCCCCAAGTTTTTTGGGCCTAACCCCAATTTCCACTTTCAGTCCCCTATCTGAAAAGTCCATGTAAAAACACACACTGTGTATTTCTTATAATAGTCCGCGTTCTATGACCCTGACCCTAAACTAATATCCCTTACACCTTCGTCCCACATGATGTTAAACTATATTTCAATAACTACGTATGGATTGATTCCCATCTTTATGGGATACGTAGTGAACTCCAACATTTCATTTCAGGACCCATCCACAACATGACTTTGGTTAGCATTGGTTTATGTATCCCTACATGCATTGAAAAAATCCCCATTTTTATGTGTCATAATACTAACCTTAAATATTGTTTAGATATCCATACCCTTTTTCTTGACTTATGGTCACAAAATTTCCAATTTCTGAGAGTTTTTTGGCTTGACTATGCAGCACGTGCCCTTAGGCGCCCTTGCACAAACAGTCTACATAACGGACCTGTCAGCCAAAAGATGTTATTATTTGACTATGCAGCCAATTCCCTTAGGTGGACCTGCATAATTCAACCCACTAATGGGTTTTTTAAATAGTGTTAACTTCATTCTTGGAAAGAAAACCTATTTCTTCCTTATTAGTCTTAATGACAATATGTAAGGATCCACGAAAATAGTCATCCTTAATATATTTGTCTCGTACTCTTTTTCATGATCTGAAAGTATTCAAGTCTATGGTTTATATTTCTCCTCCCTACGCTTGGGTCAGACCTTCGTAGTAGTGACATTCATCCAGTTCCTAGACAATCTTGTTTGGAAATATCTTCTCCATATTCAAGTACCTCTCCCCATACAGAAAACTCTATTCTTTGGAAAATTTGAATTCACATAAACTTTCACTGGCTTTTTTGCAGTAGAAAAGTAAATTTCTGAGAGTTCTCTTTCCTGACTATGCAACACGTTTCCTTAGGTGGCCTTGCATAAGTAGTCTACATAACAGATTTTTCAGCCAAAAGATGCTATTATTTGATTATGTAGCTAATTCCCTTAGGTGGCCCTGCATAATTCAACCCCCTAACAGGATTGTTAAATATTGGTAACTTCATTCTTGGGAACTACTTCTTCTAATGATTTTTAGCCCTTTTTCATATCATTCCTCTGATTCAAAATTTATTAAGTCATAGTTTACATATTTTCCCTCATACATGAGTGTGGTGATATGTTTTCAGATAAATTCTCAAGGAATTGAGTCCATTTTAATCCATTTGGTCAAAGCTATTTTGACCTTAAACATTAGCCTTTTTATGTCTGACGTGCATGACTTTAAACTTCCCACAAAATACAAGGAAACTTTGAATAAAATTCAGGTTCCAGATCACTAAACATATATTTTTTATGATTTTAGGTAATATTGAGCAATAAAAAGTTTCAAAAGTTTATAGGGTTATTCATAATAATCCTATAAAAAAATCAAACTAGGCTTACTAGGATCATTAGATTAGGTAAAATCTAAAGAAGGTAGCAAAGAAAAGAAATCATGCATAAATGATTGAAGATGAAAGTGTTTTTCATTGATGCACAAGAGTTAGAAGGAAATCCACAGACTAGAGTCTCTTCTCTTTTTCTGGAATTACAAAAGTCTTTCAACATAAATCTTCGTTTGATTTAAGACATCCCAAGATTCCTCAACAGCCTCCTGGAATTCATTCATTCAACTGGATACAATAAGAGATGCAGTGATACCAGCCCTTCTTGTAACAATTGTAATAGAATGTTCTTGAGTGCGGTTTGAGAAAATTTTCTGCTGATCAAACAGTGACTCTGTTTCTGTCCAAGAGACTTGGAAGATGGATACATGGATTTGAGAAGGAAGAATTTGAAGTGGAGAGCCATTTAGAGAGAGTAATATTTTTAGATATTTCTCTAATGCCAAGTTTATCTTCTCTCCACCAACCAGCAGAGGAAAACATTTCATCCCATGGGTTTTCCATTTTTATATCTACAAGTAAATGGCATGGAGGAAACAATTTGAAAGTTCACACCAATGTGGTTTCTCTTAATTCACAGTATAACCGAAATAGAGGAGTAACAGTGCAACTACATCTTAGGCATATAGTTCATTGCATCGGGAACATTGACTCCTTGAAGATGACCATGACCATACAGAGGCAGAAAGATGCTCTGTGGGAAATTATGATGATATTTTTTCAAGTACACAGCCAAATTTGGGAGAGTGTTGTCGCAGATATCATAGTAATCATGGCCAGAAATGTTCATCATGTCATCAATCCGTTTTCTAGCCAGTTCATCAGCCATTCCAATTCTCTTGGGAGCCATTGAATCTGCACAAAAGTTGAATAAATTAACTCTTAAATGGGTTTATTTTTTATAAAATTTGTGAAGAAATTAGAAAAAAATGGGTAAGGCATTAAGGCATGCAAGTCTAAATTTGGGCACGCAAGTATGGATGTGTCGCGCAGGTTTTTGGCATGCAAGTATCACCGCGCATGTCCAAATACCTCTACAGTAGCACGATAGAAAAGAAAAAGCGTAAAATAGAGAAACATGCATGGCGAAGGTAAATTGTGCGGCGAGAGCTCGAAAGTTTGAAATCTGGATGCTTTTTACAGAAATGGGGCCACATATTTATAGGCCAAAGTCGTAGCATGTGCGCCGAAGTCTGCCCAGCTAGATGTTGTGCACCACTACCTGCGCGACATACCTTGCGCACCCCAATTTCCTTTTGTTTCTCATTTTCCTTAGATTCAAATCCTCATTTTCTTTTGGATCCAACTCTGAGGGGTGACTTTTGTTGACACTCCATTCCATCACAAAATCTAATGAATGAAAAAGGAATTACCTTGAACTTAAAGTGATTCACCCTTTGAGGAGACATCAAACATTGAAAAAGGAATGAACAAAGATTTGAATGCACTTGGGTCGCACAAGCTCCACCAATGTCGCACAAGTATACTTGTGCGCCGCCCTGTGGTCGCGCAGGTGACTTGTGCGCCCTCTTTGAAATTCACCCAGGGTTCTCTCCAACCTATAAATAACCCTGTGGGCCCCCGACCAGGGGAAGGAAAATTTTCCCGAAATTTATATTTGAGCTCCCGGTGCCCCAGTCTCTTCTAAAAGTTTCTGAACACTTCTAATGTAATTTCTTACCTAGAAAGGAAGATCTAAAGAGATAGAGTAAGGCCTAAGTGTTGAAACTCATCAACACTTGCACGCCTAAATGGCCAGCCCTTAAGGGAAATGGCCACACTTGCATGCCACCTTTCCCATTTAACAGAACTTGCAGACCTCTCTCTGGAAGCCTCTAGGGATAGTACTAAAAGCTTGAGCCAGGCCTTGCCCAAGTTCTACCCTAAGGGTGGACCGGCGCGAATGTACCCATGTGTCGCGCATGTACACCTGCACGGCCATGACTTGTGCACCCACGCAGGACTTACGCGCCCCTCTCTTTTTGGGTGAATTTCCTACCCATTTCACCTCTTCTATGCCTATCCACCTCTCCTATTCAAGATTCAGCCTTCAAACCCCTCTTCAAAGCCATTTATGGCATTTTTCTTTTGTTGGTGTCCTCATCTGAAAGGAATTTTGTGGAACATCTCTCAAAACCTAGTGATTTACAAATCTTTATGTCACTAAGGTTAGAGAGTTCATTCATTCAACCTCAACCTTTAAGATGAGAGAATCTTTTACCTATTCATCCTCCTCAAGAGTAAGACCCAGTCGAAGTTCTCATTAATTAGGGCATCCTCCTTAGGAGTAAGCCCCAAGTCCCCTAATCTAGGCATCATCCCCAAGAGTAAGCCCAAATCATAATTCCCTTAACCTGAGCTTCCTTTTCAGGAATAAGCCCCATCCTCAAATCTACAAATGTGGGAATCCTCTTTAAGAGTAATCCCCAAGCCCCTTAGTTATAAAATTCCCTTAACGTGGGCCTCCTCTTCAAGAGTAAGCCCGAGTCTTCAAATTCCTTTTACATGGGCCTCCTCCTTAGGAGTAAGCCTTGGTCTTAATTTGTCTTAACTAGTCTTAATATACTTTTTGATCTGGGATTCCTTCTCAAGAGTAAAACCCAATCATAAGTCCCCTCATAATTTGGGCATCTTCCTCAGGAGTAAGCCCCAAGTTAGAGTATCCAAATCTCTGAAAATTACAAATACCTTTATGGAACCTGTTCCTGGACTTCTTCTTTGAAATAAGTCCCAATCTTTATCTATTTGGGAAGTCATACATACATAAGCCCCACATCATTTTCTATGATTGCATCTTTCATGGCATAATTGTCTGGTTTTACCAATACCTCTTATATCTCAAACTAAGCATGACTCACGTGAACTTAGAGTGTAAAAGTAATTATGAAATCTCTTCTTTGAGCCATCAATCATACATAAATATAATACTCCTTTACTCAAACTACGTGAGTTCTGATTACTTTTCTAAATAATGGATATTTAGGTAGCCCATCTGTAGGTATGATCCCAACTCTGAAATAATCCATGTCCTTCTGAATGACAATAAACTTCAAGTGCCCCACTAAGTATCTTTAAAACCAGTATGGTCATCATAATGACCAAGAGACTTTTATATAATTTATTATAGGATACCGTTGACTAAGAATCTCTAACAAATATAGATGATTCTCTATCTATGAAGAACCTAGAATACATATAAAATATTCTCTAAATTTCCTACATATCAATCATTGATTGTTAGTTCTAAAGGAAAGCTCATTTTTTACTTGTTAATTTAATAATGATTCACGAACATAACATAAATCTATAAAGAGAGTCCTGGATTAGAAAATAATTCCCCTAAAAAAGGTGTGATGAGTCCGACCTCCCATCCTCTCGGCCAATGCAAATTCCTAAGCCTTATCAGTCCATAACTAATGGGAACCTACCCTTGGAAAGTAGGTCCAAATGGATATGGAATCGTTGGATGTTTCCGGTTCTACGAAAAAACCCATTAGAAACTGCTTGGAATGTTTGAACCTTAAACCAACGAGGTCATCCCCAATTCTATAGGAAACAAAGGGATATATAGGTCCTACCCATATCATAATGAAATCATTCTTACTAGTGCCACAAAATAAACATAAATCATTCATCATAACCCAGAGAATAAAATGGGTTTCATAAACATCACCCCATCATAACGTAATACATATAAAAATTGGATATTATTTCATCATAAGAAGAATAAAACCATGTAAATAATTGACAAATTATACTTGAAAACATAATCATACTAAATAATGTCATCTTAGATGGAAAATAGTTTTGACAAAACACTTTAAATGAATTCTTGAGGAAAATATCCTTTCTTCTTCAAAATAATTTTCTTTTCACAAAATTCCATTCAATTTTAAAAGAAAAGGATTTTTTTGAAAATAATAATGAAATCTTGTAGCGGAATCTTCTTGAAAATAGGGCATTATAAAACTGTAAAAATCTGTTCATTCCGTATAAGTTAAAAAAACATTCTCCTTGTACTTTTGTCGGAAAAGTCAAAAAAGTACCTCATAAAGTTAACAAAAGAAAGATTCCTTACATACCATGTAGTAAAAGTAAAAAATGGGTAAAAATTACTTTAAACATACATTAAACCATTTTTATAAAACAGGGACATTGATGATAAATATATCCCAAGTAAATACTTACAAATAAACAATCTCGGATAAAAAACGAGATTGGAAAAGTTATCCCTTACCCTAGGTCTGATATGATTCGTACGTATCCGAACCTCCTGTATAATGATTTAAATAATGTCATTGAATTATTACAGAGTCATATTCATTGTTATGATATCATATATGGTTCACTTATGACTTTATAGTACCCATTATTTTGTAAATTCCATGTTAAAGCAGCGTTTTGGGTAAAATCGTTTTTTTATCATACGTGTTTGGACTTTTTGTTCTTGATATTGTTATTACTTATATCATGATTTAATTAATTCTAGACTTTAAATCATGATTTATATATCATATATATTTTATATATATATATATAATAGATAGATAAATGAAATGAAAAACACCGTTCATGGAGACGGTAGGTCGTACGTACGCATGAACGTTGTTTTCTTTTCCTTATTGACTTGAATGGAATTAAGTAGATGACATATATATATACACATAAATATAGTAACTTTATCATGTAATATATTTCATTATTATTCATTATATATACTTTATAATCATTCTTGAGTGGTTAACATGGAGAATGAATCTCATCGCGTCGTGGAGACGGTAATCTGTACGTACGTAGGAGCGATGATATCATTCCCATAATGATTGAATTGAATTGGATTGGATGATATAATATCTCAGAATCAAAATGATGTTATAATAACTATATATAGTTATTCTTTACACCATTATTCTCATTCAGGTAAGGTGGTGGTGGTGGAAAAATAGATTACACCACGGCGTGGAGACGGTATTCCATAAGTACGCACGCGTGGTGATTTCGTTTTTCGTAGGATGGATAGAAGGTGAAATAGGGTTGTTTCATATTTATAATGACATATCATTATATGAGTGATACTTATGTAATTAATTTATGATGAAACAATGAAATAAGAAGAAGTTGAAGAAGAAAGAAACTTGAATGAATCGGTAGAAGAGATTACCTCTTCTTCGACGCACCCCTTTTATGATTCCTCTTAAGGCAATAGAGTTGGTATTGTTAGGAGACAAAAAACTCTATAATGTTTATAGGGAAGTTGATAAGGGAAATGGGCAGGTTTTTTCCGATATTGAAGGCTCAAAATTGTGTAAATAGAAGATGGAGGAGGTTCCCTTTTATATGGGAGGAGAGGGGAACCTTAGGAAAAACATAAAATTGTATTTTATAAAAAAGTCATGTTCGGTATATAATAGCTCCAAATTCATTTATTTAGAATCTAAAGTGGGTATGGGTCTAAATCCTCTCAACCAATAGATTTTAGAGAAGTTTATGTTACTATTGTAACCTTATCATTTAGATTTAACTCTAAGTTAAATAATTTAACTTTTACCGTGTCTTCTTATATTCTTACACTATAAGGTTAATAAACATACTATAACAAGCCAAACGAACCCCAAGAGGTTCATTATTAATATAAATAACCTTATCTAAGTCATTTGGCTGAACCTTAGATATTTGGGAAAGAATAAAAATTAATATTATAATATTTGATTTAAAAACTATTTTTTGTCAATTTTGACACTATTAGGTGATTGATTTTTGTGAAAATCTTAACAGCATGATTAGTTCAACAAAAGTTAGTTAAATCAATAATAACATGTCATATTAACCTAAAAAATAATTTGAATTTATAAAACCTTTCAAATTTTATTTATTTGGTTATCTATACCATCAATTATGTTAATATTTCATTAATAAGGTAATTACTGCATCATCATTGTGTCAATAATAAATTAAATAAATTAATGTCTAAAAATTATAATTAAAATACCATTACATAGGAAATATTTTTATATTTTTAATGAATATTTATAGTCTAATTTATCTTATGTATATCTCTATATTAAAAATGTTTTAGTTATTAAACAATGATTTTAACTCTTTTAACTCTTCATTTAATTAAATAATAATAAATGTCCTAATCTAATACAAGTGGGCCTAAATGATAATATTATATTCCTATGGTTGTTTTTGGTCGAATTATACCTATTCAGTATAATTATGACATGTGTTAGGGTAATAATAATATCATTTTTACCTTTAATTACCCTATTTACTTTAACCGTGGTAAATAAAAGTAAAAAGATACTATTCACCAACAAAAATTTATCTTATTGAACCACATTTTATTCCATTATATTAACCGTGTCTCTCAGATTTTCAAAATTCCACTCATAGAAGCGGTAAAATTATGTTTTCTGTAAATTTTCAAATTCTCCTAGGAGGTGGGTAAAAGACGGTGAGGAGTTCAATAAAATTTTAATATATCTAAAATTATTATAAAATAACTCCAGTGAATTACATTGAAATTATATAGGTATTATTTATCAATTTTGACCTAAAATAAAATAAAATAAAATAATTAATTATTTAAATAAAAATTTGGTTTCTAAATAGTTACCCAGTGTTTTCACTATTAATAAAAAATTGAATGTTTTCAGATAAATACCAAAAAATCACCCTAGGATAATTTCGATATTCCGAATCCAAAAATGAAGTCCATTTTGAATGATAAAATTTATAAAATTTCAAAAAGTGTTTATTACTATTCATAACAGCTAGTTCATAATAATATTCTAATAATATCTCGTTTACTGAATCTCGGCATTGTGTACTACACGCACTATCGAGGAAGATCTTGATTGTGTGTAATGCAAGACAATTCAGGGATGCCTGTAGTGAAAGCTCTGTTTGGTGTTGTGTATAACATAATAGAAACTTATTTCATTTATATATTAAAAAAATCTATACTTAATGTTGCGTAGAATAATTTTCACAAAACGAACTTGAAATTGTGTGTAACACGAGCCAAGAATAGTGTTGCATATACTACAAGCTAATACGGTGTTGCGTATAGTACAAGATAATCATGGTGTAGTGTATAATAGAATACATCAATGAAATTAAAAATAATATATCTCATAAAATCTCACGGTGTTACATTCTACCCCCCTTAAAATTAATTTCGCCCTCAAAATTCCTCAGGGTAATAAATCATTTACTACTTGAAAGTTTTGTTAGTAGAAACCCACATCAGAAAAGGAATACTAAAACATAATTTTATAAAGTGAAGTATGAAACATATCGGTTACCCAAATTAACTCATCACTGGGTTTCCACATAGAAGTACATAGGTGAAAATATGGATATTAAATAGAAATCTAACCATCTAGTTCTGATGGAGAGTGGTAGAGAACATGGCTATGAAAAATCCAATAATCAAAAATCCGTAAATTTGTGATGATTTAAGGTACCATCTAATTCATCAGATATAAGGACACTATGACAACATTTTTTGTTGTCAATATCATTTCCCTAAAGTTGAAGAATTGTTGAATTAAAATAAATACTTAATTGGTTTTGGTACAATCTTACTGTTGTTTATTCCTTGAACAATTTCCACTTCATCTCTTAAAGAAATGAAGTTGAATTTGTCTTCCGTGAAGTGTTAGCAGATCATGCGATAGAATGATAGGTCATTCCATCTGTCTCAAACAAAATAATTGAAAAAGTTATTAAATATACATAAGTCCATCTATAGTGGGATTAATCGTATATGGTTCCTAAAATGGACTTATACTTCATATATCATACCTCTTAATATAAATAAACCACTTCTTACTAACCAGGGACTTCCTATAGGCCAGTGATAATGGCAAGTCACACTTCGGTTGTGCGTTCGATTCCCATAGCCTTGTCCTACGCGATGGGTTGTCTCCCGTCGGCAGGTTGTCCCTCTTTCTAAAACTATACAATCATAAAATTTTAGAAAAAAAATGTATAGCCTTAAGCAATACTATATGATGTCCATTCCAACCATTAGGCTTATCGAAAATACTTCTGTCCGATTACCAGATATGTCATCTACTGAGCATGTGAATTCCTTCATTTGTCCCCAATATATCATAAGATATATCTTGTTGTTGGTCACATTCCGAACATGTGAATACCTTAATCATGTATTCTCTTGAAAAATGAATACCCATTGAACCTTAGTGAAAACATGAATGCTGTCAAAAGCTAACTCTTTCTACATACCAAAATCCCAAAATTTCTATATACTCAAACCATGATATATCATTGTACTTATATCAGTCACAAGCTCATTTCATTTTCACTTTATCCCTTAATTATTTGCATATCATCTTCTTTCCAAAAATATTTCAATCACTTTTCATCTTTACCAGTACCATGTAATTATTGAAAACCAATACATAGATATTCCAAAATTACACGATACCATAAATGAGATTCCATGGTACTATTTTGAAATCCCATTACATAAACACTTAATCATTCCACAACATCATTTTCATACTCAAAATCACAAATAATGATCGGATGTGAATTCATTTTATCCTTTTCCTTAAGAGGATGCTCACATCGATCATCCTTAACCCCTAGATTAGGGAATTGATTAGTATAATGCCCCATTCCCTTACCCTTGAAGCATTGAAGTGTTGGTGGATCTTTCTCTGTAGTATTTTCTCTATTCACATCATTAGCTACCTTTTTCCCCTTACTTCGAGACTCAATAGCTTGATGACCTTCTTTTCCACACATACAACATTTTCTAGTACCTTTTATACAATCTACACCATGCTTCTTTCCACACTTTGAGCATAAAGAAACAGTCATATTCTTTTCACCGTTGTTCTGAGATTTCCCCTTGAACTCCATCTTTCGTTTCTTGTCAAAACCATGAGATGGATATGTAACACCAAATTCCAATTCAACCTTGATAACAAAAACACAATTTATTCGTAGTTACGGAAGTCTCTTATCGCTAATTCCCTTTGAAGACTTTGTTTTAAGCCACTAAATAATCGATCAACTTTACTTTTAGGTTGGATGATAAAGCCAAATGCATACCTTGAAATCCTTGTAAAATTCGATTCGTATATACCAACAGATTTATCATCCTTTTTCTTAAGCTCAAGGAACTCCTTTTCCATCTTTGTTCGAAGAATATTAGGGAAGTACTTATTGAAAAACAAGTTCTTGAACTCGTCTCATTCCGTTGATTCAATTTCATCTTGGGGCCTTGTATTCTAAATTTGAGTCCACCACTGGTCTTCTTCACCTTCTAAACAGTAAAAATCCATAATGACTTCTTCATGTTCTAAACAGTGAAGTATGGAAAATATATTTTCAATGGTACTGATCCATTGTTCAGTAGCAAGTGGATTAGAAGACCCACTGAAAGAAGGTGGACGTTGCCTCATGATGGACTCAATAGAATATTGTTCCCTTATCTTCTCATTTGGAAGTCTAGACTAATTCATAGCTTGTGTAAGTATAGAAATAAGATTTTTCACTCCATCTCCCATAACATTGGTTTGTTCATAAGGACAATCATTTCATTTTCCATTACATTGATCAACACGGTTCCTTCGGGTTCCAGCCATCATCTAAAACCCAAAAAGAATAGTTTCAGAGGTAAAAATAATGCTAGGGAAAACAACATAATAAAGGGGGAGTACCTTCAATATCTAACATCTTAGGTTTAATTCTAATATCATTATCATAATTCTAGGACTATAACCTATACTTATACTTACCCTTAGTGACATCCCTAGACATACCTTAGAAATATCTATAGAGATCACACTGAAGTTTTCGCATCCTAGTTTCCAAAGGTTAACTAAACCTTTACACGGATACCAACTTTAGAGACCCAAACTTTATGTACATGGACATTACATTACTTTTGAAGAATAATTAATACATAACGAAAAAAAACACACCAGGACTGTAATAGTTTAGTGTCTTTGGAAACTCGGAAAAAAATAATCTTCTAATCACGATGAAATATCTTCAAACTCTCCCATAAATATCTTCTTTTTATTCTTACATAAAACCTTTCTTTAAATATAGGGGAAAATAAAACATATAAAGGGTGAGCTCAAATTCTCAGTAAAGGTAATCATGGAGAAAATAAAACCAAACGTATACATTTTAACTTCAAAACATGAACATAATATTCAAACATCAAAATCTTGAGCAACGGCATAAAACATGCCAGTACGTAACGAATAGATAAAAAAAGAAACATTAATCATGATAAAATAGCATGGGAATAAAACATGAAATTTTTGAAACCATTAATAACATGATATGATTTCCATAGTAGCCAAGGCATTGCTGCCAAGACCATCTTAGTGGACAAATTCCATTTCTGAATCGAGTTCACTCCTCATTCCAGTCCTATAACACTGAACCGGATTAACATACCATTACAAACATGTCTATATCATGAGATATAAATCTTTACCCAATTCATTGGAGGGAGATATAGGTCCCACCAATCTCATAATTAAATAATTCTTACTTGTGCCAAAAAATAAACATAAATCATTCATTATAACCCAAAGAATAAATTGGGTTTCATAAACATCATCCCATCATAATGTAATCCATATTAAAAAAATGGATACCATTTCAACATAATAATAATCAAACCATGTAAATAATAGAGACATTATACTTTAAAATATAATCATACTAAATAATTTCATCGTAGATGGATAATTGTTTTGACCAAACACTTGAAATGAATTCTTGAGAAAAATATCCTTTCTTCTTCAAAATAATTTTCTTTTCACAAAATTCCATTCAATTTTTAAGGAAAAGGATTTTTCTGAATATAATCATGAAATATATAGAGGAAGCTTCATGAATATGAGGCTTTATAAAACCGTAAAAATAAGTTCATTCTGTATAAGTTAAAAAAACAGTCTCCTCGTACTTTTGTCGGAAAAGTCAAAAAAGTACCTCGTAACGTTAACAAAAGAGTCATTCCTTACATACCATGTTGTAAAAGTAAAAAATGGGTAAAAATTAATTTAAACATACATGAACCAATTTTTAGAAAACATGGACATTGATGATATATATAACCCCAGTAAATACTTACGAATAAACAATTTCAGATAAAAATGAGATTGGAAAAGTTATCCCTTACCTTAGGACTGATATGCTTCATACATATCCGAAACTCCTGTATAATGATTTAAATAATGTCATTGACTTATTGAATAATCATATTAATTTTTATAATATCATATATGGTTCACTTATGACTTTATATTACCCGTTCTTTTGTAAATTCCATGTTAAAGCAACGTTTTGGGTAAAATCGTTTTATTTATCATACTTGTTTGGAATTGTTGTTCTTGGTATTATTATTACTTATATAATGATTTAATTACTTCAAGAATGTAAATCATTATTTATATATCATATATATTCATTATATATATATATATAATATATAGATAAATTAAATGAAATACACCGTTCATGGAGACAGTAGGCCGTATGTACGCATGGACGTTGTTTTCTTTTCCTTATTGACTTGAATGGAAGTAAGTAGATGAAATATATATATACATAAATCCATTAGATTTATAATTTCATATATTTCATTCTTATTCATTATATATACTTTATAATCATTCTTTAGTGGTTAACATAGAGAATGAATCTCATCGCATCGTGGAGACGGTAATCCGTACGTACGCACGAGCGAGGATATCATTCCCATAATTATTGAATTGAATTGGAGTGGATGATATAATATATAAGAATAATTATGATTTTATAATAACTATATATAGTTATTATTTACACCAATATACCCATCCAAGTAAGGCGGTGGTGGAAAAAAAATTACCCCACGACGTGGAGACGGTATTCTGTACGTACGCACGAGCGGTGATTTCATTTTTAGTAGGATGGATAGAAGGTGAAATAGCGTTTTTTAGTATTTATAATAAAATATCAGTATATAAGTGATACTAATTTTATTAATTTATGATGAAACAAATAAATAAGAAGAAGTTGAAGAAGAATGAAACTTGAAAGAATCGGTAGAAGATATTACCTCTTTTTCAACGCACCCCTTTTAAGATTCCTCTTAAGGAGTTTGAGTTTGCATTTTGAGGAGACCAGAACCTCTATAATGTTTATAAGGAAGTTGATAATGGAAATGGGCAGGGTTTAGCCAAGATTTATGGCTCAAAATTGTGTAAAGAGAAGAGGGTGGAGCTGCCCTTTTATAAGGGAGGATAAGGGCATCTTAGGAAAAACATAAAATATTATTTTATAATAAAGTCATATTCAGTTTATAATAGCTCAAAATTGATTTATTTAGAAGCTAAAGTATGAATGGTTCTAAATCCTTACAACTAATAGGTTTTAGGCAAGTTTAGATTTCTATTTTAACCATATCATTTAGATTTAACTCTATGTTAAATAATTTAACTTTAACCATGTCTTCTTATTTTCTTACACTATATGGTTAATAAAATTACTATGACAATCTAAACGAACCCCAAGTGGTTCATTATTAATATATATAACCTTATCTAAGTCATTTTTCCAAACGTTATATTTTTAAGAAGAGAATAACAATTAATGATATAATATTTGTTTTAAAAACAATTTTATGTCAATTTTGACACTATTTGGTAATTGATTTTTGTAAAACTCATAACAACATGATTTGTTCGAAAAAAGTTAATTAAATCAATAATAACTTGTCATATTAACCTAAAAATTTAATATAATTTATAAAGTCTCAAATTAAATTTATTTGTGTATTTATAACAACAATTATGTTAATATTTCATTAATAAGGTAATTATTGCATCATCATTGTGTTGTTAATAAAATAACTTAATTAATGTATAAAAATTATAAATAAAATATCATTACATAGGAAATCTTTTTAAATTTTTAATTAATAATTATAGTTGATTTTATCTTATGTATAACCCAATGTTAAAGATGTTTTAGTTATTAAACTTTGATTTTAAACCTTTTAACTCTTCTTTCAATTAAATAATAGTAAATATCCTAATATAATCCAAGTGGACCTAAATGATAATATTATATTTCTAAGGTTGTTTTTTGTCGAATTATTCTTATTCAATAGAATTAGGACATGTGTTAGGGTAATAATTATATCATTTTTACCCTTAATTACCCTATTTATTTTTAACCATGGTAAATAAAAGTAAAAAAGTTACTATTCACCAAAAATTATTTTTATCTTATTGAACCCCATTTTACTCCTTGATATTAGCCGTGTCTCTCAGATTTTCGAAATTCCACTCACAGAAGTGGTAAAATTAAGTTTTATGTAAATTTTCAAATTCTTCTAGGAGGTGGGTAAAACACAGTGAAAAGTTCAATAAAAGTTTTATATATCTAAAATTATTATAATATGAATCCAATGAATTAAATTGAACATATATGGGTATTATGTATCAATTTTGACCTAAAATAAATTTAAATTAAATAAATAATTATTTAAATAAAAAGTCGGTTTTTAAATAGTAACCCAGTGTTTTCACTATTCATTAAAAATTGAAAGTTTTCATAAAAATACCGAAAATTCACCCTAGGATAATTTCGATATTCTGAATCCAAAATGAATTCCATTTTGAATGATAAAATTTATAAAATTTCAAAAAGTGGGTATTAATATTCATAAAGGCTAGTTCCTAATAATATTATAATAATATCTCACTTTGTGAAACTCAGTATTGCGTACTACACACGCTATCAAGGAAGATCTTGATTTCGTGTAATGTAAGCCAAGTCAGGGATGCGTGTAGTGAAAGCTCTGTTTGGTGTTTCGTATAGCATAATCAAAACTTATTTCATTTATAAATTAAAAAAAACAATACTTAATTTTGCGTAGAATAATTTTCACAAAATGAACTTGAAATTGTGTGTAACACGAGCCAAGAATAGTGTTACGTATACTACAAGCTAATACGGTGTTGCGTATAGTACAAGCTAATCTTGGTGTAGTGAATAATAGAAGACATCAAAAAAATTAAAAATAATATATCTCATAAAATCTCGAGGTGTTACAATTCCTTCAATCAAACTACACCAAAAATCATCCATTCTCTTATATTTATGATCTTGAAGAAGCTGTTTAAGAACTATGTGTGGATTTATTAATGTCCTCACAAGATACGTAGTGATTGTTGGATTTGATTCTATGATCATTTTTAAATTTCATTAATAAAAATCCCCATGATATTTGAGTGTGATTATTGTTTGGTAGGTTCCATATAATAATTGCAAGTGTCTTGATACCTCTATCTATAGGATACATATTTACACATATACATCATGTATTAGGATCAATCACACATTAATATCAAAAAATGAAAAGAGATTAAATTCCAATTTCATTTGTATATGGGTTAGATCTGTGTAGGGGATTTCCTTCAAATAACTATGTATTTCTTGATTCCCATTAATTATGTATACATAGTGACACATGGATCTCTAATACTTGTACCAGCCAAGAATACCTGCCAAATGTCATTTCACAGAATCACCTTAGTTTGTGTAACTTCACTAAGGTGAAAACCTATTTTTCTACCCCTACAAGTTAGTCTGTTCTATTTAAAATATTCTTAAGAAGAATTAAGTATGGCTCAATAAAAATTATATGTCCATATTAATAAAAGTATTATGAAGATATTTTTATTTATATTTATCTGCCAAAATATTTTACTAAAAATTCATATTCTATTAGATATGATATAGATCTATCTAGGTTCTTTCATCATAATGTTCTTAAGTTGAGAACCTATCCTTAGAAAAAAAATTACCCCCTATGTGCATGAGTTTGAACTGAATTAGAAACTAGTCAAGAACCCTATTTTAAATGATTATTTCTTTTGTAGGATATATAGTGATTCATAGATCTATTATCCTAGGCTATGTCACATATCCTATCAAATCACCACTTACTCTTCATCAAGTCATAGTCAATTCACAACACTAGGACAAAGTTTCTTCATCTTCCACACAAACTATATATATAAAATGTGCACAATATTATTTCAACCATATCAAATGATAATAAACAAATAAATATATAATCCATTCTACATAAATTTAACGGTTTAGAGTAGTGGAATACTTATAACCCTAAACAAAATTTAAGGAACTATTTCATGCTAATTGTATCATAAAATACCCCTTCCTTTATGAGAGATCAATCTACACAGGGGAAACATTATCTATTCTTTTAGGATTAAATGGTCATGTATATGTTTATCGACATTAAATTCACAATAAAACTAACATATTATAAATCATTCTCCTTAAAATGTAAAAAATATACGTGTCTTGATTACTATCCTCAACGTATATATATTGATTCCCAATTTCCTTACCATGGTCCCATCCATGATTTTACCACTATGAGAACCAATTTTAATTCTAGGACCACACACTATGGTCTTGATCCATTTGGGGGTGTGTTTTCAATGTAATAAAATTCCACTCTCGAATATATGATCAAAATCTACATAGGATCCTTCTCCATAGTATTAATTATTCATGGACATATACCTAAAAAATTCACCATTAACCTATATATTATCCATATCTATATAAGGATATCATATAACCTACATGTAACTTAAATCATGTCCCCATATGACACAAAGTGATTCAAAAATATCATTTCCATGACAAAGACACAAAATCAAATCAAATACCCCTTTTTTCCTAGTGATGGGACCCCTCTATTCATAAACATTTCCCTTCCATCATTTCATCACTGATATAATGAATTGCAATTTTTTACCCGAGGCATATATGTGAAAATACCCCACATAATTACTTTTCATATGACATTAAACAATACACCATTTAGTCCACCCTACTTAACATCAACTGGCCCAGAATCGTCTACTTGCATGGCTCAAGTTCCCCTTATGAGAGCCATATCTATTTAATGGTGTATGATGTTAGTAATTTTTCTAAATAATTATTAATATGAAGTTACCATTTCTTAGTGTTATATCCTAATGTTTAGATGCTTTTATACAATACCATATACTATTTGTGTCATTATTTCCCTTCATGTAAGATATATAGTGATACATAGAACCTGTCATTCAAAAATATCCATGAATCATAACAACTATTAAACTCTTTTATCCATACACAAGATCCATATCCATGAAGAAAATCTTGTTAAAACAAATATACAAATTCCCTTTATATCATTCCTTTATTGAACTCATGTGTAATCAAAGGGACTGACTAGTTATCTCTTATTTCTCACACCTAGCATAGTTCACTTGATAATAGTGGTTAATGTGCATCACATGGTTTGGTATGGTCAGGTTGTGATATATCTGGAGACATAGAGACTTCTCTAAATCAAGTGACACTAAACTAAAGAAAATATTATCCACCATATATTAATTCGTATATGACTTGATTTAGTTTTTTGGCAAGACTCATTCCATTACAAAATATCCTGATCCTTTTAAGGAAATTTTATCCATGGACTCAACATTAAAATTCCTCAATTCAAGAAATTTTTTTTTTACTCATTTCTTAATTTAAAATGATATGTAGTGATTTTGGGACCATATATCCTAGGCCCAACCATAGAGGAAAAAGTCATCCTTTCACTTAGTGTGGGATTCCCCTCAAAATTGAGTTTATTCAATGACTCAACAGTATGGTGGGACTAATTTTTCTTCCCCTGTACAATAGTTTTATTTATACAAAAGTGGATTGGTAAGAAATATACATAGCTCGATTCTGGTTATTAAGGTAAATGTTTTGATTCCATTTTTTCCAATATGGTTCATTATCATAAATCCCAAAAAAAGAATATACATTTTCACCTTGTGCCCAGCTCTTCCCATCAACATTAATATTTATCGATGACCATGGATTAATGTGTATACATATTATCTTTCAAAACAAGTGATTTTGATTTGTGATGAATCTTTTAGAAAACTATGTTAGACTTGATTCTTGTAATCTAGTCCTTATATCCTCAACATGGCCACAAAAAATAACCCATATTCACTCAATTACAGAGCACCGTAATAGATTACCCCGGATTAACCTAGGATTTGAAGACCACCACTAATTTTTAAGAACATCCATTCCCATAGTTAGAACATTGTGTCATAGGTGTATTGGTTTTCCACAAACCTTCCATGATTATTGATAATGAGTGTGTCTAAATTCAAATTACACCCGTATTTTGTTATGCATGCATGAACCAATATGGACTTACATATGTTCCCATGAACTGGAATACCAACCAGCATGATGTTTTATTCCAAAGAAATAATGTCCTTTAATCACTGTTTGATCGGTCACCATTATAGTGGAACACATCACTCAACTATGGCTAGTAGTCGTTGATATTATATGTATCCCATCTCACTACCCCTAATCTAAAATACCTGTACTAATGATACATATAATCATCATTCCTTATAAATAGGGTTTTATGTTATTCTTGTCCCTTAGATTCCAATTGTGTTGTTATTTCATATTTCTCCATTATAAATGATTATGTGCATCTTGAATTTGAATTGTGTGCACTAATTTTCAATAAAACCAATAATTGAATATAATCCCATTGTAATTAGGTTTTCTTTATTCTTGCTTCAAAAATAGTATTGTGTTTTTTTTAATTATGGTATAACCCTAATCTCAATGTTTCTGGTCAAATTGTTATGACCATGAACTCAATCCTTGGTGATAAAATTTATAAATCCATAAAATCTTCCCCTCATTAATCCAGATTATAATAACCTAAACTGCATCTAAAATAGACCATATACGTAACAAGATAAAACCCCATAGATGGTATCTTGAGAAAAAAATAAGTTTTTAGTTTCTTTGTTCACTTCATTTAGGGAATAGGAAAAATTAATAGAATAAATAAAATAAGTAAAAAATATTATGTGGATTAATATATGTCCTCGGTATAAGAATGTCCAAGCTCACTAGACCCAATAGTTTTATAATGTTTTATAGTACTTTCATATCAGATAACTTCACCTCGAGTTTGTGTTCCATATATGGTGGAACAACCTACATGTTTCCAAACCCCATTTTGAATATTCCTAAACTAAATAAACCTACTAATTTTTAAGGGTCTTAGTCCTCACAATTATTATTGGGTATCAGTAACAATTTTATTCCACTCCAGAGGAATCTTTTGTTTGACTATGCATAGATACCCCAATATGGATATTTATATCTACCCTCATTTATCCTATCAGCTAGAGGCATGTACATATTAATGGGTAGGTCCTCTAATACTTGTATACTCATATTCCATATAAATATAACCTATCATTTTAATTTCGTATTTGATTATCCCTTGTATACATATTTGATCTCATCATCCTTGAATGAAATTTTCTAAGTCAAGATCTACACAACCAATAATATATATATATTAATTTGGATTATATAACCATGAAAATAAAAAATATTTCCTTTATCATGATATTATGCCTATTCTTGATTACCCAAAACAAAATACTCATTGAATTGAGGTTGTCTACGACAACACTGAACTACTTCCATGTCAGTTTATTCCTACTCAATTTTACATGGACTACTCCATTTATTAGATAAAAAATATTTGACCTAAGATATTTTAAACTTTTGTTCCAATAACTAAGACCACAAAACAAGTGCATGTATCTAAATATATGAAGTAAAATAGCCATTTTTATGGAAGGTTTCACTTTCTCGTGTTTTTAGGAAGACCACAATGGCTTTTTTATTCAAATTCAACTAAATTTAAATTCCAGGTACATTGGAAAACCTTGAATTCTTTAAAAATACTATAGTTTATATATATAAAAATTATTAGGTTTAAATCCCTAAAAGGTAATCATGGTAAAAATTTCAGTATCTTCTCAATGCACACACACACATAGCGGCATTTAGGAAAAATAAATCATTTGAAAGTGAAAAAGAACAAAACATATTAGGTTAATAAATTTTAAATGGTGTATTATGAAAAATTTTATTTCTCACCTATCAGGATTCACTATGTATTGTTTAATAGAATTTCAGGGTAAAAAAATTAATGACTCAAAGCTCATGGGGTCTAAAAAGTACCCCTATAAGAAGTACATTTGTGCTCAAAAGGCCCATCATCCTAAAATAAATTTATATATTTCTTCTGTTTCTCTATACTACATGAAACCTTTTCAAAATTAGAATAATATTTCCACGTTTCTTTTTTTCATCCTCTCTAGTTTGAATCAAATCATTCATATGAAGGGATACACTTTAATGCTATAGTGGTACTAGCGATTCTTATACCAATATATAAACTATGCCTAAGAAGAGAGCATTTCCATATCTGAATAAACGAACCATAGTGTTATGATGAATACACATATATATATATGTATCTATGATCCATTCCTTGGAGGAGACCATTCTCATTTGGGTAGACCAAATCCAGTGTTATAGTGATTTTAGTCAAGCTTATACTCATATTTGATCCATGAAAATTAGTATACGATTTCTATATATAAGTGGATAAACTCTAGAATTATGTTTATGTCATTCATTCCAATTCCCATCCATGAGACAAACCCTAGTGTAGACTATTTACATATCCAAATAGACCAACTATAGTTTTTTGTTGATGGAATTCATGCATAAACCCATCCATGTTCCACACATAGGAGGAGACCATTTTAGTCTTTGGATAAGCCAACATTAGTGTCATGGTGATGGTATCCATTCTTGTACTCATCTATAAGCCACACCGAATAGGAAATATTTTTTTAGATCAAAATCGACCAAATTTAGTGATAATGTGAAGATGATTATGATTATACACATATGTGTTCCTTGTATAGGAGGAAATCTTAGTTAATCAAGTGTTTTGGAACTACGATCTAATTTATATTCAATGTTTGAATAGATTCAATTTAATTTGATTATATATGTAGAATGATTAGAAATAAAACATGATGTTAAAAAAAGTGGAAAAAAGTAAAAGAATTATTTTTAAAGGATTTTAAAAAATTAATGGTTTTCACCCATTGACTAATAAAAAGTTAAGGAAGTAATGTGTTCATCTTAAAGTCCCCCACCTTCTTCCAAAGTAATGAAATGAAAATGAAAATAGAAAAATTGGCTCAACGAAGATTATTTTAACATTGTTGACGCTCCTTTCGTCACAGAGTCTAAAGATTGGAAAGGGGGGATATCTTAGCTCAAAGTGATTCAACCTTTGGACAAATATCAAAAATTGACAAAGGAAGGAGTAAGAAGAACACTGCGTAAGGGTCGTGCAAGTTCTACAATGGTCGAGCAAGTTTACATGCATGCCACAATGGTCTTGCAAGTACACTTGCGTGCCGAAGTTGGTCGCGCAAGTCACTTGCGCGCCCTAAGTGATAACTGCCCGGGGTCTTCTCCAGCCTATAAATAGCCCCGGTGGGCCCATTATTTAGAAGAAAAATTTTCCTAGAATTCAAATATAGAGCTCTGAACACTGAAGTCTCTTCTTCAGGTCTTCCGGACACTTCTAAGGTAATTCTTTACCTAGAATGGATGGTCTAAACAAGAGGAGTAAGGTATAAGTGTTAGAATTCACTAACACTTGCGGGCCTAAGGTATTTTACCCTTAAGGGAAATGAACATACTTGTGTGCCACCCTAATTCTTCACCAAAACTTGTGTACCTCTCTTCTGGAAGTACCTCAGGATAATTATAAAGGCTTTGGTCAAGCATGGCCCAAGTGTTACCCTACTGGTTAACAATCGCGCAAGTACCCATGTGTCGTGCAGGTATACCGGTGCGACCAGGACTTACGCACCCACGTAGTACCTGCACGCCTGCTATGTCTAGAACGCCCCTGCCTTTTTGGGTGCCCTTATTTCCCATTTAACCCCTGTTATACCATTCCACCTCTCCTATTCAAGATTCAGTCTTCAAGACATTCTTCAATGCCATTTATGGCATGTTTTCTTGATTAACTTCCCTATCTGAAAGTAATTCTGTGGAATATATCTCAAAACCTAGTGATTTACACATCTTTATGTCACTAATGATTGATATTTCATTCATTCAACCTCATCCTTTAAGATGAGAGAACCCCTTAACCTAGGCCTCCTTTTCAGAAATAAGCCCCAGTCATAATTCTCAAATATGAGCATCCTCCTTATGAGTAAGCCCCAAGTCCTCTATAACTTGGGCTTCCTTTTCAGGAGTAAGCCCTAGTCTCAAAGTTCACAAGTATGGGAATCCTCCTTAGAAGTAAGCCCCAAGTCCTCATTAACTTGGGTCTCCTTTTCAGGAGTAAGCCGCGGTCATAATTCCCATTAATTTTGGGCATCCTCCTTAGGAGTAAGCCCCAAGTCCCCTAATCTGGGCATTCTTTTCAGGAGTAAGCCCCAATCTTGATATTCCCAAATATGGTAATCCTACTTAATATTAAGCCCCAACCATAATTCTCTTAACCTGGGCTTCCTTTTCAGGAGTAAGCCCTAGTCTCCAATATGGGCATCCTCTTCAGGAGTAAGCCCCAAGTCCCTTAATTTTTCTAGTCCCTTAACATGGGCCTTCTTCTCAGGAATAAGCCCCAACCTTAATCTCTCTTAACCCATCTTAATTTCCTTTTGATCTGGGCTTCCTTCTCAGGAGTAAAACCCAATCATAAGTCCCCTCCTAACTTGGGAATCTTCATTAAAATTAATCCCCAAGATTAGAGTATCCAAATCTCCATGGAGCACATATACCTTTATGGACCCTGTTCCTTGATTTTTTTTCCCTGAAGTAAATCTTAATCCTCATCTATTTCGGCAATCATACACAAATAAGCCTCACATCATTGCATATTTCGTGGAATAATTGTCTGGTTTCACCAATACCTCTTGTTTTTCACACCGAGGATGACTCACGTGAGGTTAGAGTGTAAAATTAATCATGAAATATTTCTTTGAGCCATCAATCATGAATAAGCATCATACTCCCTTACTCGAACTATGTCGGTTCTAATTCCTTTTCCAAAACAAAGGATACGTAGGTAGCCCATCTGCGTGTACGATCCCAACTCTGAAATAATCAATGTCCTTCTGAATGAAAATAAACTTCAAGTGCCCCACTTAGTGGCTTTAAAACCAATATGATCATCATAATGACCAAGAGACTTTTGTGTATCAACGGATACCATTGACTAAGAATCTCTAACAAATACATATGATTCTATATCGATTAGGAACCTAGAATACATATAAAAGATTCTCTAAATTTTGTACATATCAATCATTGACTGTCAGATCCAAAGGAAAACTCCTTTTATACTTGGTAATGTAATAATAATTCACGAACAAAACTTAAATCTATAAAGAGAGTCCCGTAGTATACAATAATTCCACTCAAAAAAGTGTGATGAGTCTGACCTCCCATCCTCTCGACCAATGAAAATTCCTAAGCCCCATCAGTCCACAACTAATGAGTGCCTACATTTGGAAAGTAGGTTCAAATGGATATGGAATCATTTAATGTTTCCAGTTCTATGTACAAACCCGTTAGAAACCTTTTGGAATGTTTGAATCTTAAATCAATGAGATCATCCCCAATTCCAAAGAGAAAAAAACGGTAAACCCGATGTGAATCCATAACCAAGTAAAAATGATGTATTTATTATTTGTTAGTCCCATATTTAAAACTCAATGAGAGGGCCAACAAAAACAATCATTGACATATGTGCTCAACCAAAAGATGTAGTGGCTGAATTTATCTTGATTACGTCTGTTATATCAAAAAAGCACTCCTTTTTAAGATTTTCTGCATTCTAAGAAATGTCTGCTCTCAAGTTCACACATGTGAATACTGCTGATGCGAATTCCATTATTGCTACTCCTGCTGGATCATCGTCCACTCTCAGGACGACATCACCTACTCAGCATCTTCAATGTTGGGTATCAAATGTGATACTTAAGGAGTACTGTCAACACGGTACCATTCCAACTTTGGAGGCTCCCCGACAAGCCCTCTAAGTGAACAACTCATACCGGTCGTCCAGAAAATGACGACCAGTGATCAAGAAGCAGGCGGTGCTAACCACCGTATCCAACTGTTTCAGGTCATTATCCCCGGAACACAATCACCATTCACTCCCATATTCGGAGGAGGTGAATGAGCAGGCTCCTCAGGGCCTTAATGTAAATAAACTGGAGTTATTCCCAAGGGCTCCTATCAATAATTGCCGCTAGACTCGTGCGGCAGTGCGCCCTCAACATGATTAGGGTACTGACTCCATGCATTCCGCTCAGGTTCCTCGAACCCGATCAGGCAATACGAATCGCCAGAGGCAAAATCTGGTTAACAGTGAGCAGGTTCTCATCTCTGTCATCTCTGGAGAAGTCCACCAACCTAACTTGGTGGCAAGCAACGAGCGGGAACACACACCTTCCCGTCTTAATATCATTGTCCAGAAGACTCGTCTAGATGCATCACGCCAATCCCACAAGGAAATTTCGGCGGAGTACTATAGGAAGGAACATATACCTGTTTATACATCACTATCTAGTCAGCAGGATCGTCTGACTACATATGATGGAGCTCATCAACCACGTTCGGAGAAGTTCAATCAGTAGGCACAAACACCTGCTAGTATTGATCAAGCCTACCAACAGTCTCACTTGGTTGCACACGGAGAATTCAGTCAGAAAAATCCAGTGACAAACAGGAGGCATACTCAACTCTATGCCCCTACACTTGAGTACTGTTAGGATTCACTGACAGGAAAAGGAGGATAGGAGAAGGCACATACACCTACTCCAAGAACAGAATGGACGTTTATCCCCGTTCCGGAAGCTGAAGTCACCAAAAATATTCTATCAATGGTGAAAGAGCAGAAGAAAATCTCTACCCATATTCTGGATTTTTTCTAGGATATTATAACAGCTTCAACAACATCTTAGGGAAAGACACACAAATCACACCCTAGTAGTGGAGTGACACATCAATAGTTCACTCTGGAGCAGATACACACATTTGTTCCAGTCCAAGAGGGTTTTGGGGGAATACTCCCCCATATCATACGGACAACCAAGTTAGGCACATACACCTGATTTGAGTAGATATCTTCAGCCTAACCTGGCCATCTCTCCTGATCAAGCATATAAACCTGCTCAGAGCAGCCACATTCATCAACAAGTGGTTTCCAAGGTGAGTAAGAAGGCTTCTAAGAAGAAGACCCTCCCAGCACAATCAAGAGATCAAGAGCCAATATATAACAAGGTCTTGCTCGATGCTGGAGTTCATGAAGCCCTTAGACAGTTATCTGTTGGAATTCAAGATTCTACTCCATCATTTCCCAATAGTGGGAACATTAATTCTGAAGGTCTTCAATAAACACTTCCTCATGAAGGCTTGCTTCATGACAATTCGGTCGATCTCGATGTTTCATCTTCAGATGAGAGCCACAGGAACCCCCTGTGTGGTCCGAATACCAAGGGTCAAGAGATCTCATCTTTTGCTATAACCCACCATTGTGGTCCTCCCCATGATGATGAATTTCCCTGAGAAACTCCTCTCTGTAGTAGTGATGCACATTGCCCGTAAAATGCTTCATTGGACAATGTAGTGCCGAGAAAGCCCTCTTATCTTGAGGCACATGCAAATGCAAAACTAGTCATGTCTGATGCTTCATCGCTAGCAGGTGAAATACTTTCTCAATCGGAAGATAGCCCAGGGTGTAGGTCATTCTCTGAACCACCCCTATGTCATGCATCTTCTAGTTTGATCATTGATTTCTCTACCAATCTTGTTGAATCCGATGAAGCAACAAGGAAGCACCAGCTCTGGTCAAATCAGGTAGAATAATCTTCATCGAATGATAAAGATGAAATGATGAACATGAGAAAACAACTGGTTAAAGGTGAAGTTCCAGTCATGTTTTGGCCTCTGGCTGACTCCCAATATGATATTTCAGAGATGTTGACAGAAGATGAAATTCTAATATTCATCTCAACATATGAAAAACTCTTTGTTATTTGAGATAGAAAGTATTATCTTATGATGAATATGAAAATCATGTTAAGATAATATAAGGGTTACAACTCCAAATTGACTTGGCATATCTATCAGTCTCTCGATATCTGAAGGCTGAAAAGCAGCAGAGATCCCTTCAGCGTTCATGCCTTGGCGCACTAAGAAGATTACGTTAGTTAATTGCCAATTCCCCATCTGGAATGCATGTCATAGGATGGGGTGCTCATGGAGAACTACATTTCACAGTGCTCTCCAGTCAGCAAAGCCCGCCAAAAATGGTCTCATGCAATGTTATTTCCCATGGTCGGCCACCGTCAATGGGTTTTGTTTGTAATCAAAAGCTTGCCCAAGAACAGGCCTCAACTAGTTCTTCTCAAAATCAAGAATATAGAGAACAAGTTGTTGAATTACTCATGCATAAAGAAAATGAGAATATTGAACAGGCCTCTCATATGTAGAAAGCACATCATCATGTGACAGAAGTGTTAGAAATCATCTAACGGTCTTTTGAACCAGGTGATAAAAGTGGATGTCGATTGATGCATCCAGCTAATTTCTAGACAAAGGTCCACAAGATTAGGAGAGATTTTAATAAAGTCTCAGACATAGCATGTCAAGAGCCACCCCAGCTCGCCAGACTGGGGACTCTTTTAAACTAACCGTCAGAATCAACAAATAGGATTCGAGGAGTTGACCAGAGATAGCAGGAACAGCCCCAGTCCACCGGACTGGGGACTATTTCAAATCATCAACCCCCTCCTCAGAGAAAGTCATTATTTTCTCGATTGGGGAAGATGCCTCAAGAGGAATGAAGAGGAAAATTATCCGGAGATTCTCTCCAAATTACGGTTTTCCAATAAGTTCTTGAGGGATCGAATCAACAAAGGGAAATGTCTAATCAAAGACATGGAAGGAGACAATATCACAGGAATGCTGATAGGAGGGATGAAATGCCTTATGCATCAATCATTGTCGCCAATGTCGTTGTTGCTGATCCACCAGATGAGGCTCATTCAGAGGGATCAGATGAAGAGGTTCATGTTCAAGAAGTTGTATGCACAGACACAAATGAAGAAGGTGTGCGTACATGAAATCAATGGTTTACCCAAAATCTGGGTGTTCCTTCAAATAACCCACTTCCCCCTCTCCTAAAGGGATCAAACAAGGGGAAGGTAAAGAATCAGGTTACATATCCTTCCTCTGGAGAAGTCCAATCGCTCTCACTAGAGCAATGATTTGTGCAACAGGAGGAAGAGATGAAGGAATTGAGGAGGTTGAATGCAGAACTACTTCATGGTAGTCTTCTTCCTAAACATATTGGAGTCAGTCATCCAAGGTAATTTTTTGCATCTACTAAGATGCATCAAGAATATCCTCCTTTATCAGTACACCCTCACAGGTCAAATCCTACGGGTCAAGTGCAACAAAAATTGGCAGTGCTTCCATTTGTTGCAGTACCAGCTGTCATACCTGTTCAAACTCCAGTCATTGCACCTGCCCAAGTCCATGTTCAACCGGATGTTTCTCAAAAGTTAATAACTACCATTAATTCATTAACAGATTGGTTAGAGACTATGGAAAGGAAGTGTGCATAGGTTCAACCAAAAAATAAATCTTACCCTGAATGGGTAGATTCAATATCTCCCCCATAATGTTTTGGGAACACTGTATTCCCTATTTTCAATGGATCAAGGACCTTGAACAGTATTTGACGCATTACGTGTCTTGTTGCGATCCTATGATGGGAACTCCGGAGCAGCAAGAAGCAGTGAAACTCAGATTCTTTGTGCGAACCTTAGAAGGACCAGCCTTTGTCTATTATACAAGCTTGCAATCCTGGTTAATTACCGGATGGGAGGATCTTCGCCAAATATTCCTTCTCCAATTCAGATCAACTTTCCCCAAGACAACAGTTTTCGATCTTACAAACTGTAAGCAAAGTGATAATGAAAGAGTCTATGATTTCATTGCTCGCTGGAAGGGATTAACATATTACTTAAGCTTAGCACTCCCTCAAGAGGAACTGTTGCCAATATGTGTGGAAAATATGCGTGATGAATTATGCACACCATTGATCCCTGTGAAATACACAGCAGGGTTTCGAGACCTTACTTCAATCACTCAACAGATTTAATATTCTCTTATACAGACTAAGGCTAAATCTCGTGTAATTCCATTAGCTCCAGGAAGGAGAATGGGTAAAGTAGAGACTACTACAGTTATGCTTAAACAAATACCTATACCTACTTCTACCTCAAAACCTTCATCTTCTCAAAGGGCTCCACCTCTTGAGCATAAAAAACAAAGGCCGTTTCATCAAGGAGATCAAAAAGATCAAAGACAAAAATAGTTTGATGAGTTTAAGAGTAAAGTTTATTCTTTCTGAAATGAACAAGTTCCCGGTTACTTCATTTCGGCCCTAGAGAATAATTTGGTTCAGCTGTCGTGGCCCAAGAGGCCAAAAAAGGATGGAGATGAAGACCGTCCCAATTATTGCCCATTTCATCAGATGCTGGGACATCCCATCCAAGAGTGTTTTGTTTTCAAAGACCTCCTGCAAAAAATGATCTATTTGGGAAAAGTTAAACTGAAAGGTTCTTCAGCTCAGGTATCATGTGTTACTGCTACAATTCCATAGGAGGAAGGTGAGTGGCAAGAAGTCAAAAGAAAAAATGCGCAGAAATATGATGATTGGATGGTTAGAAAGACGATCAACCGAACTTGTGCTATTTTGCAAACACAATTGAAGAAACCAATTGTGCCTTCTTCCATGAATACTGCAACAAAATCCTCTTCAGAGGGCAAATCCTAAAAAGGGCAGCATAATTCCATGAAAAGGAACAATCAGAAGAAGATGAGTATGTGTCAAAGCCTAAGTTGTCTTTGACGCTGGTAGATTTCATGCCATCTACTTCTAAGGCACATGCACCATCCCACCAAACATCACAACCTAAATTGGCTAGTTAGGAGGAGTCTTCATCAGATGAAGAGCAGATCTTTGGTTCTGTTAATATGATTCACGTAACAAATCCTTATGCCAGTCACAGTTTTGATTTTGATGAGCCCGAATTCCATATATCAAATAGAATAATCAGAGGGAGTTTCAGGGTTCTGGGATACAGAGGAAGACGTGGATATCCTAGAAGCCACTATTCTATTTCTACCCCTGCTAGAACTATCTACACAGAAAAAACTCATGGCAGATCCCTTCAGCGAGCTCAACAAGAACAAGAAAGTTCATCCACCAATAGAAAATTCAGTCCTACCATAGTTATTCTGGAGGATCGGTTGGGGGTTCCACCTTCATCCTCTCAATAAATAAATAGATCTAATCAGTCTAACCTTCCTAAAATAGGAATATTACCAACTCCTATCCCGATACAAGATGCATGAAATTCCAAAGCATCAACTTCCAAGGCACTTGCTAAACCACATGTTCCTGTTGGGAAACACAGACCTCTGGATCAAAAGTATGATGTATTGAAACACTTTGCCCAAATACCAGCCAAGTTATCAATTTTTGATTATTTGAATCTGTCAAAGGATCTTCGGGATGCACTCATCGAGGCTTTGTCAAGTCCTCAGGAGTTTGAAACTGAAATTGCTACAGCTGAAGTCTATCACTCAGATAATAATCCTATGGAATTCCATGCAATGATTTATTTCAATGATGAAGATGAAGATGATGTCATTTATGGACATATTAGACCTTTGTATTTATCTGGAAAGGTCAATGTCATAGACATCCGACGAGCTTTCATTGATAATGGTTCTGGATTCAACCTCATGCCCATTTGTACACTTCGGCGATTGGGCCTCATGGAATCCGATTTATCTCCTTCTACCATGATGTTCAAGGATATGATAAAAATTAACAAGAACCATTGGGCGAAGTTACACTCAGAACTCAGTTTTGAGATCTTGTATCCAATTCATATTTCATGGTTGTTGATCAAGACTCAGCCTTCAACATCTTGCTTGGAAGACCCTGTCTACATCAACATGCAGTTATTCCTTCATCATACCATCAATGTCTCAAGTATTGTTTCGATGGTCAAGTTGGGACATTGTATGGTGATAAGGCCATGTTCATGACATGTGAGTCTCAATACATTGAGGCAGAATTCTATCACATGAAGGGAAAGGATAAATCCACAACCAGGGAGATTACAAAAATTAATGCTCCATATGGTTTGGAAAAGATTCCAATAAATCCATTTGTGCATGTGAGTACAGATTATGTGTTGCCTATCAGTCAAATTGACAGGATAAACCCAAATCAAAATACTCTTATGAAAAGATCCATAATGCCAATTATGGAAATCGAGCCAGACAACAAGGGAGAAATTGGTAACCCATCAAGCTGTGATGAAAGCCCAAATGGCGACGTCTTCATTTCATTTTCTGAAATCCACCAAGTCTATAATTCGCCAATCAGGCCAGAAGAAGTTATAGCAACATCAGAGGTGAATAATGATGTCAATTATCAATCCATCATCTCCTATTTATTACCCAAGGAAGACCCTTCATCATCAATTGGGTCAAAAATGGAAGCCTCTTTCTCAAGATATTCAAATTTTAACATCTCTCTTAATCATGGAAATTTTGCTTCATCATTTACTATGGAAGTAGAAACGGAGGAAGTAACACATGTTGAAGAAAAAGAGGAAGATCTCAAAGATGCTCCTCCAACATTTGAAGAGGGTATCTCTACCACTATGGATGAACTCAGAGAAATAAATCTAGGGACAAAAGAATATCCATGCCCCACTATAGTTAGTGCGGCCATGACTCTTGAAGAGCAAGAGATGTATATTTCCTTTCTAAAGAAAAATCGAGATATATTTTCTTAGAAATATACAAAGATGCCAGGGCTTGATCGATATGTTTCCACTCATCGTTTGGGTTTACCGGGAGAGCATTGAGAATTCAAAAAAGCTGCTAGAAGAACACACCCAACATATGCTTCCAAAATTGAAGCTGAAGTGGATAAGATCATCAAAGCTAACTTCTTCAGAGAAGTTCAATATCCTAAATGGTTGGATAATATTGTCCCAGTGAAAAAAAAGAATGGTAAAATTAGAGTTTTCATTGATTTCAGAGATCTTAATCAGCATTGTCCTAAGGATGATTTCCCAGTTCCAATTACAGAACTTTTAATTGATGCAACAGCTGGCTATGAAGCACTTTCCTTCATGGATGGATATTAAGGATATAATAAAATCCAAATGGCCCTATAAGATGAGGAACCCACAGCCTTCAGAGACCCTCAGGGTGTGTTTTTCTATTGGGTAATGCCTTTTGGCTTAAAGAATGCGGGCGCAACATATCAGTGTGCCATGCATCGTATCTTCAAACCCTTTTTAGGGAAGTCTGTTGAATTCTATGTGGACGATTTGGTGGTAAAATCCAAATAATGTTCTAATCACATGGCTGATTTGGAAGACATATTATGCAAGCTTCAACAACATAATTTGAAGATAAACCCCTTAAAATGTGCTTTTGGGGTAACCTCAGAGAAATTTCACGGCTTTTTTGTACGCCATCGTGGTATAGAAGTCGATCCTGAGAAGACCAAGTCAATCATTGGTATTTCAACTCCTCTAAATTTGAAAGAATTAAGAGGACTTCAAGGACACTTAGCCTATATTCGGCGTTTCATTGCCAATTTGGCAGGCAAAAGTTTACCCTTAACCAAATTGATGAAGAAGGGATTCACTTACCAGTGGACTGATGAATTTCAAGAAGCATTCGATATTCTCAAGAAATACCTCTTGAGTCCACTGGTACTCATGCCACCTGTTGAAGTAATACCACTTATCCTTTACGTGACAGCCTTAGAGAGATCATTGGGTGCCTTTCTTGCTCATGAGAATGATTCTAGGAATGAAAACAGCCTCTACTACCTCAGTCGGACTATTCTTGAAGAAGAAACCTGATATTCAAGTATTGAGAAGTGCTGCCTGGCATTAATCTTTGATGTTCAGAAGTTGAGACACTACCTGCATCATCAGGAGGTCCAATTGGTATCTCGAAATAACCCGCTCAAATTCATCCTTAGTCGTCCAATGCTTACAGGACGTCTTGCAAGATGGGTAGTTATTTTTCAGTAATTCGACATTTAGTATGTGCCTCAAAAGGAAATAAAGGGCCAAGCTCTGGCTTATTTCTTGGATGAACACCCTTCAATGGAAGACACATCTTCAGATATTGAACTCCCTGATGAGGAAGCCTTCTCTATTTAGGATAATCCTCAGACATGGGAAGTGTACTTTGATGGTTCTTCCTGAAGTCCAACAGGGAGGAAAATGGAAAATCATAAATTCAACAATGTTGGCTTAGTAATTGTGCTCATTTCTTCAGAAAAGGCAGTGTTACCTTATTCCTTGTTATTGTGGGAAGGTGGTACCAATAATGAAGTAGAATACCAAGCTCTCATCGCAGGCTTAGAATTGGCGCTTCAAGCACAAGTGAATCACTTAAAGGTGAAAGGTGATTCAGACCTGGTAATCAAACAAGTCAATGGGAATTATTCCATCAGAAAAGAAGAATTAATACCTTTGTATGATTACGTTAGAGAGTTAATGGCGGAATTTCCTTCGGAACTGATATTTTCTTATGTCCCAAGATCACAAAATGCTCAAGCTGATGCACTGGCTAATATAGCCACAGCTCTGGCAGATCCAAGTCCGGATGAGACAACCATCAGTATTTCCCACCGTCATGCAATTTCACCTTATGTTCGAATTAGAACAGAGGAAATTAATGAAATTAGTCCCATTCCTGAACTGTATGGTCATACTACGGGATGGATTTCACTGATCAAGGAATACATTCAAAATGGAACACTTCCACCTGATAGAGCCAAGAAAGAACAAATTCGGAGACATGTGGTCAATTTTACTCTTTATGATAGCCCAGATCAGTTAGAGAAAATTATCTATAAACTTGGTTTTCATGGAGTTCTCTTCAGATGCATTGATGGTGAAGAGACAATGGCAGTCATGAAAGAAGTGCATGTGGGGGTCTGTGGTGCCCACCAGTCTGGACATAGACTGTCAGATCAGATTCGAAGGCTTTGATAATTTTGGCCTTCAATGATACAATATTGTGTTGATTTCACAAAGAAGTGTCATTCATGCCATGTACATGCCAATTTCATTCACCAAACTCCAAAGTTGCTTCATAAAGCTAAATACTCGTGGCCATTTTCCACATGGGGAATGGATGTGGTGGGACCTTACCCTTCAGCTACGGCCAATAAGTTTAAGTATATTCTTACTGCTACTGATTTCTTTTCCTAATGGGCAGAGGCAATACCTCTTAAGGAATTCAGTTCTAAATGAATTATTAGCTTCATCAAGTCTAACATCATTACCAGATTTGGTGTCCCTCATACCATATTGAGGGACAATGGCAACAACTTCTGTTCATACGAGGTGAAGAAGTTGTATCAAGAATAAAACATCAAATCCAACCATTCATCTCGGTATCATGCAGCGGCCAATGGCCAGATAGAAGCCTTCAACAAGACTCTTTCAAATATACTGCAAAAGATGGTGGATAAAGATAAGAAATCATGGCCTGATAAACTCTTTCATGCTTTATGGGCTTATCAGACCACCACCTGCACTGCAACACGGTCAACTCCATATTCACCGGTATATGGAATGGAAGCCATATTTCCCATTGAATTTCAACTACCCTTTCTCAGAGTATCCATTTTTGATCAGTCATCTACAGATGAACAATCTCAAAAGCGATTAAATGAATTGGAACGGTTAGATGAGATAAGATTGTGCACTTTTCACCACTTGGAAGTCTATCATAATCAAATAGCACGAGCCTTTAACAAAAAATTTTGTCTTCATTCATTCACTCAGGGAGAATTGGTATTAGTTCTTTGAACTCCAATGATACTAGGAAAGAAAGCTCCCAATCTTGAGCCAAAATGGGAAGGACCTTACTCAATACATAAGGTCTACTCTAAGGGATATTATTCTTTAATCTAAATGGATGGAGAAATCATCACTACTCCAACCAATGATAGATTTCTAAAGAAATATTTTGTATAAACACAAAATACATCCACGGTCCATGCATATGACCTTAAACTATTTTCACTTCACTTACGTCCAGCATGACGTTAAAATGCACCATCCACGGTCAATGCATATGTCCTTAAACTATTCACACTTTCGTCCAACATGATGTTAAACTGTGTCCCCCTTCATCATGCTTGCTATATGACGTTAAACTATATATAAGTCCCTTACGTCCAGCAAGAAGTTAAACTGCATAACCAACAGTCCATGGATATGACCTTAAACTATTTTCACTTACGTCCAACATGACTCTAAACTATGAAAAAGTCCCTAATACGTTCAACATGACGTTAAATGGTGTACTTTGTCCTCACTGCATGACATTAAACTGCACATTTCTCCTTTTTTCCAACATGACATTAAACTTTATTGTCCCCATCGTCCTAACTACATGATGGTAAACTATACATAAAGTCCTTTAATATGTCCTACATGAAATTAAACTGTGCTTTGTCCCTGCTACATGGCATTAAACTGTGAAGCACCAATAGTCCTAACCGCAAGACTTTAAACTGCATAGTCCCTTTTTATGTCCTACATGACATTAAACTATGAATTGTTAGGGTTGTTTCTACCTCTTGTTTCTCACACTGAGTATGACTCACATGATCTTAGAGCAAAATTCAACCATAACACTCTCTCTGGGATTCTAACCATGTGTAAGTCCCAACACTATTTTTTAGATCATTGTCTCCAAGTAAAACTTGATCACTAATTCATTTTTTAATTGAACTACGCGGACTTTGATCCTTGCCTTCTAGGCTGGGTACGTAGGCAACCTCCCAAGGTTCAATCCCAAAGCCAATCTCTTCACATCGGTTCACCTCCATCTTATATGATGTTGATTCGTGAAACTTCCCCTAGAATCAATATCTTTACATTGGTTCACTTTCATCCTTTCTATAAGACGTTAAACTATACAACAATTTTGTCCAGTATGACAATAAACTACAATATTCTTTGATACCCTCACCTAAGAAGGAATAATTATTTACATTTATTTTCAATCATGTTATATTCCAAAGACTACGTGCATACATGGCAATGCCAGAACCTTTTATCTTGGGTAAAACCATCATTGCACTAAAGTCCCCTTTCACCCTTCACATGTACAAACCAAATTTGTACATAGGGTATTTCTAGAACTATGTGGGCTTGATTCCCATCCTTATGGGATACGTAGGAACATTTGAGTGTCCCTCGAATCCATCCCCAAGTCTTTGGGCCTAACCCAAATTCCTCTTTCAGTCCCCTGGATGAAAATTCCCCATGAAAACACACACTGTGTATTTCTTATAATGGTCCAAGCTCTATGACCCTAAACAAAGATCTCCAATCCTTTTGTCCCGCATGATGTTAAACTGTAGTTTAAGAACTACGTATGGCTTGATTCCCATCATTATGGGATGCGTAGTGAAGTCCAACATTTCAATTCAGGACCCAGCCACAACATGATTATGGTTAGCATTGATTTTTGTATCTCTGAATACATTGGATAATACCCATATTTATGTGTCACAATCCGAACCTTAAATATTCTCAGATCTTCATGACCCTTTTCTTGACTTCTAGTCACAAAAATGTCAAATTTCTGAGAGTTCTTTTTCCTGACTATGCAGTACGTGCCCTTAGGCGGCCTTGCATAAATAGTATCCATAACAAATTTGTCAGCCAAAAGATACTATTATTTGACTATGCAGCCGATGCCCTTAGGTGGCCCTGCATAATTAAACCCCCTAACGGGTTTTTCGGATACTGGTAACTTCATTCTTGGGAAGAAAACCTATTTTGTTCTTATTTGTCTTAAATGAAAATTTGTAGGGATCCGCAAAAATAGCCATCCTTTACATATTTGTCCCATATCCTTTTTCATGATCTGAAAGTATTCATGTCTATGGTTTATATTCTCTTTCCCTACATTTCAGCCATACCTTCATAGGAGTGATATCCATCCAGTTATTCGATAATTTTGTTTGGAAATATCTTCTCCATATTCAAGTACCTTTTTCCATACAGCAAACTCTATACTTTGGAAATTTTGAATCTCTATAAACATTCATTGGTTTTTTAGCACTAGGGAAGTAAATTTCTGAGAGTTTTTTTGCATGACTATGCAGCACATGCCTTTAGGTGTCCATGCATAAGTAGTCTACATAACGGACCTGTCAGCAAAAAGATGCTATTTATTTGACTATGCAGCCAATGCCCTTAGGTAGCCCTGTGTAATTCAACCCCCTAACAGGTTTGTTAAATAATGGTAACTTCATTCTTGGGAACTACTTCTTCTAATGCATTTTTTTCTCTTTTTCATATCATTTCTCAGATTCAAATATTCTTAAGTCATAGTTTAGATATTTTCCCTCATACTTGAGTATGGTAATATGTTTTCAGATAAATTTTCAAGGAATTGAGTTAATTTTAATCCATTTCGGTCAAAGCTATTTCATCCTTAAACATTAGCCTTTTTTAGTCCGACATGCATGAATTTAAACTTCCAGATTTCTTATTTCTTCTCACCTCAGAGTCAAATCCTCTTTTCTCTCTGGATCCAACTCTGAGGGGGGACTTTTGTTGACGAACCTTTTGTAATAGAGTATAAATATTGGAAAAGGGGAATATCATAGGTCAAAGTGATTAAAACTTTTGAAAAATATCAAAAATTGACAAAGGGAGGAGTAAGAAGAACATTGTGAAAGGGTCGCAAAAGTTCTACAATGGTCACGCAAGTATACTTCCACGCTGCAATGGTCACGCAAGTACACTTGCACGCCGAAGTTGGTCGTGCAAGTCACTTGCGCGCCCTAAGTGATAACTTCCCGGGGTCTTCTCCAGCCTATAAATAGCCCTGGTGGGCCCCCCATTTAGAAGAGAAATTTTTCTAGAATTCAGATATAGAGCTCTGAATGCCCAAGTCTCTTCTTCAGGTCTTCTGAACACTTCTAAGGTAATTCTTTACCTAGATTGGAAGGTCTAAAAAAGAAGAGTAAGGTATAAGTGTTAGAATTCACTAACACTTGCGTGCCTAAGGTGTTTTACCCTATAGGGAAATGAACATACTTGCACGCTGCCCTACTTCTTCACCAAAACTTGTGCACCTCTCTTCTGGAAGTACCTCAAGATAATTCTAAAGGCTTTGGTCAAGGATCTCCCAAGTGTTACCCTACTGGTTAACAATTGTGCAAGTACCCATGTGTCATGCAGGTATACCTACGTGACTAGGACTTGCGCTCCCATGCAGTACATGCGCGCCCCTGCCTTTTTGGGTGCTCTTCTTTCCCATTTAACCCCTCTTATACCATTCCACCTCTCTTATTCAAGATTCAGTCTTCAAGACATTCTTCAAAGCCATTTATGGCATGTTTTCTTGATTAACTTTCTTATCTGAAAGGAATTCTGTGGAATATCTCTCAAAACCTAGATATTTACACATCTTTATGTCACTAAATATTGAGATTTCATTCATTCAATATCATCCTTTAAGATGAAAGAACCCCTTAACCTTGGCCTCCTTTTCAGGAATAATCCCTAGTCATAATTCTCAAATCTGGGAATCCTCCTTAGGAGTAAGCCCAAAGTCCTCTTTAACCTGGGCTTCATTTTTAGGAGTAAGCCCCAGTCTCAAAGTTCACAAGTATGGGAATCCTCCTTAGGAGTAAGCCCCAAGTCCTCATTAACTTGGGCCTCCTTTTTAGGAGTAAGTCCCAGTCATAATTCCCATTAATTTTGGGTATCCTACTTAGGAGTAAGCCCCAAGTCCCCTAATCTGGGCATTCTTTTCAAGAGTAAGCCCCAATCATAAAATTCCCAAATATGGGAATCCTCCGTAAGAGTAAGCCCCAACCATAATTCTCTTAACCTGGGAATCCTTTTCAAGAGTAAGCCCCATTCTCAAATATGGAAATCCTCTTCAGGAGTAAGCCCCAAGTCCCTTAATTTTTCAAGTCCCTTAACCTAGGCCTTCCACTCAAGAGTAAGCCCCAACCTTAATCTCTCTTAACCTGTCTTAATTTCATTTTGATATGGGCTTCCTTCTCAGGAGTAAAACCCAATCCTAACTTGGGCATCTTCCTTAGGAGTAATCTCCAAGATTAGAGCATCCGAATCTCCATGAAGCACATATACCTTTATAGACCCTTTTCCTGGATTTTTCCCCTGAAGTAAATCTTAATCCTCATCTATGTGGGCAGTCATACACACATAAGCCCCACATCATTGCATCTTTTGTGGCACAATTTTCTATTTTCACCAATACCTCTTATTTCTCACACTGATCATGACTCACGTGAGCTTAGAGTAGAAAAGTAATCATGACATCTTTCTATGAGCCATCAATCATTCATAAGCATCGTACTACCTTACTCGAACTATGTGGGTTCTGATTCCTTTTCCAAAACAATGGATACGTAGGTAGCCCATCTGCGGGTATGATCCCAACTCTAATATAATCAATGTACTTCTGAATGACAGTAAATTTCAAGTGCCCCACTGAGTGGCTTTAAAACCAGTATGATCACCATAATGACCAAGAGACTTTTATATATCAAAGGATACCATTGACTAGGAATCTATAACAAATACAGATGATTCTCTATCGATTAGGAACCTCTAATACATATAAAAGATTCTCTAAATTTCCTACATATCAACCATTGATTGTCAGATCTAAAGGAAAACTCCTTTTATACTTGGTAATGTAATAATGATTCACGAACATAACATAAATCTATAAAGAGAGTCCCGGAGTAGAAAATAATTCCCCTCAAAAAGGTGTGATGAGTCTAACCTCCCATCCTCTCGACCAATGCAAATTCCTAAGCCCCATCAGTCTACAACTAATGAGCGCCTACTTTTGGAAAGTAGGTTCAAATGGATATGGAATCATTGGATGTTTCCGGTTCTACGAACAAACCCATTAGAAACTGTTTGGAATGTTTGAATCATAAATCAATGAGATCATCCTTAATTCCAGAGGGAAAAAAACATGTTAGTTAATTTATTGTGAGAAAATATATGGACTAATTTTTTTAACCATATATATATTCTTCCACAACTAGTGGACAAGATCACTTGATATGGTCCACTAGTTTTCAAATTTGATATTTAAAGGCCTCATTCTCAATTTTAACCTCTAGCTGTTACACCATCATTCTTTCCACAAAATCATTTTATTCATAGGGAATTTTAGTCTGTATAAATAATAGGTCATGAATTTATGATTTTTTGAAATATAAGTGGCTATTTGGTTTCATGGAATCCTCCTTGACTTCCACCCAGTGGATGACACTATCAAATAATATATTTTATCATTAATGGGATTCCAATTACTCTTAGGTAGTTGAAAAAATGTTTATAATCATATATAGATTAATTTAACCAAATAGAACCACTCTCAAAATATAAAAGAGTTTATAAAATAAATTTAGATTGCCACATATTTCATCTAACCAAGTCACTATAATTATTGTGTTGATTGCGAGCAACACCCATTTCTTAACTCCTCATTGTTTAGCAAAAGTTTCAAGTTATATTCATAGAATGATTGATGTTATAGGTATTAAGGTTGATATATATTCTATAATGGAACAAAAACATTGAGATGGAGGGGTGGGAATGAATAAATTTGAATTTTTCACTTCTTGATTGATCTTATGGACTAATTTAAGAGGGACATTCCTTATATTTGGATCAATTTTTATAATAAAAGTAAAATGGGTTCAATTATTTCATCCCATAGTCTTATTTTTTGGAAATGTTTTTACCCCACCATTGATGTATTAAGGTTATATGGATGATTACTCCTCCTAGTTTCAGGGGTTATTGGTTAAAATACCTTCTAGTTTGAAGATTTTTTCAAAGATATATCCAAGTAGTTTGATTGGTTAAAAAAATAGTCTACCCCCCCCATCAAATTCTAGTACCAAGCACACCATCTGGGGATATATTTACTCATTCCTTGGAATAATAACTTTCAATGTTTAATGAAGACCAAGTGGGTGGTAGTATGAAAAAAAAAATTTGTATCCTATTATGATATAATTAACTAGAATAAGTGAATAATGATATGATATTGTTAACTATTGAATTTGGAGTAAAGTTGTAAAGGATGCCTCTATAAAACCCAAAATTAGTGGTGGATATATAATTATCATAGGAATCATAGATTATTATCTCATCCATTTAATCCCCAAGGAATCCATACAAGAAGGAAATTATAAATTAACACTCTTTTTAGGTGCCAGTACCATTGTTGGTAAATGTTCCTAAGAGTCTATCATAGTAGGGATGATGGATGAAATGAAAATTAATCCTCAAAATGTTGATGATATAATATATTCCAATGTACCATATCTAAACATTAATAATATCAATAAGTTTTTGGAGAAACATGGAATTATTATTTGATAAAGAATTATATATTTCATTGCCTTAGAAGTTTTGTACCATAAATCTACACAAGAATTGGATCAACCATCTAATATGATATGGGTTACTCAATTGTTTATTATTTCCCAACATGTACTAAATTCAATCAAGAACGAAAAATACCATATTTTTTGGATGGACTTGTTCCTACAAAGATTTAATCACTAAGGCAGTAACCCTAACACCCAAATGTGAACCCTAGAAGAATAGATCCCCCCAACATAGAATCATATATAAAAATCCCACTAGTTTTAGGGTATGTTCCACATTTAATTTAATTATATACCCCTAGGATCAGTATTATATTTCTCCCAAAATGGAAAAATATAATACCTCTTTATTAGTATCTTGGAACCTATGGAAAATTTGTAAGAATCTAACTCAATGATTTGGTCTTCTAGGTTGAATGAAAGTTTACACCCAGTACCTAAATTCAATTATTGAGAAAGGATTGAGACACCTACAAAATATTATCTCTATTTTTTAAAAAATATATCTATCTGTATGTGAGTGGTATTTATAACATCCCCCAAGACATTAGTTACATGAAGGAATCCATCATACATATTTTTGAGGATCAGGATTCCCCTCAGTTGGTTGATATCACATAAACTGATCCTTGAATAAATATTAAATAGATTAAAGGAGTTACTTCCAAGACCATAAATGATGAATATTTGTAGGATATGGTATATTTACTAATATGTAGAAAACTACAAGACATGTAATTATTTTTATAGGTCATCTATATGCAGGAGATTAGTGATATCAGCATTGCTCTAAGGAACCAAAAAATCCCAATCCTATCCATTGTAAAACCATACACCATGGTGTAAATATTATTGTTGACTCCACACTTTTATTGTATATATTAATAAAATAGCCAGGGTAGACAAATGTTCTTGTTCAACAAGTAGCTAATATTGATCTTGATTGTTATGAGTAAGTGAAGATCTATTGATGATATAAGAGAACCCAAGATATGACTCATGAGTATGTTTCACATTAATATATATTTATCATAAGATATATCTCATGGAGTATGAAACCCATTCTAATGGTTTATTATGGTCATGTTTGGGAATGAAAATTTCATCATTGAGACTAAAGTTATATATTGGAAATTTTCCAGATTATAGATAATCGTAAAGATATAGTGTGAGAAATCTCTTCAAGGCTTCATTGTGAAAATTAACATGGAAGGGTGAATATATCATAACATTTTTCACCATGATAAAAATTCTTATAGTGTTGTTCAATAAATAATATAGAGGAACTAAGCCTAAATAAATTACCTCTAAAAATAAAAAAATCATGTAAATTTTTTGAATATAAAATTTAAAGTCGATAGGGGTGTCTTCCAATGAGGTAGCCACATGACCACATGGAGTCCATGTGGTCACAATGTGGACTGTTTAGTTTAAGGTACAAGTGTAATCTCTTCACAAAACAACCACAAAAACCATGAGTTCACTTAACAATTCATTAGATGAGTATACCGAAAGATATTCATAGATATGTGCTTACTATGTTACCGTAGGGTTAGAGATTCAAGGGCGGTTGATTTAATGGAGGCATTGAGTTCATAAGAATCAGATAAGTTTTCTTAGTAGCTCTAAGTGAAAAGTGGTAAAAAAGTTCTTCTGTCATATCTTTATAGGGGTCCACCAGATAGTGGACTGCATGGAAGAAAAGAGATAATTCAATTACATTATCAAAATCATCTCCATTTCATTCATATGGGACCCAATTATAAATGGGTTAATTTTTTAATGCCTATAAATTCCAAAAAAAAATTAATTTATAAAAATAAAGAAAGAAGAATATAAATAAAATGCTTGAATGTATGTTTGAAGAAATGCAATGGATCTCTAAATCCACCATAACATATTCAAGACTGAGATGTTGATATTGTAGGGTTTATATAATGTTATGGAGAATGTGAGTTTGACTGGTGATGTTGTGAATGTGTCATATATCTTGTGGGTATAAGGTTTCATGGTTAACCAGAACACTACTACACCACATGGTCCAATGCCACCATTTTAGAGCATCCTTTTGTGATTTCTATGTTCTTTTATCTTCTATTATTGTTATTTCCTTTTATAAGTCACTTTTTTTGAAACCTAATTGTGGAAAATTATTATATAATTTGGTAATTACCATGCCTCACATTCACATGGAAATCATATATTGACTCTATGTGTCTAATTGGAAATTCCCTCATACATCATATTTTGATAATTCTATAACATTGTGGACTCTATAAAACCAAATTCCATAGTTATATAACATTATTGGTATAGAATAAAAGTGTTCTTATAGTATCCATTTGTTTTATAATATTGTAAGACTAGATACATACATTCATTACATTTAAAAAAACAAAAGATACAATATGAAAAAATTGTGATAATAATATTATCACTTACACCATGTCTCAAAAAAATACATATATACCTCCTCGAGATTTCCTAGGGAAGGAAATATAAATAAGGGTCAACTTATATGCTCATTAAGGATGACAATAAATTGGAATAGTAAAACTCATAAATGTGGAATAAGTGATATCATGGTAATAAATAAACAATTTTAAGCCATCGTCAACTAAAACTGACAACATTATATTTCTACAAATATAAAAGAAAACATGGGTAACAGTAATCATTGATCTCAATTTAATGGAATTCATAATATGGGACATCAAAAAATGTTTTCAAGACCTTTTTCCAGGACACTATCCTATTATAAGAGGAGGTATACACCAAAGCCCAACTTTATTTTCCTCATGATCCATATTAATTCATTAAGGGTCTATATGGTTTCAGGCCTAAACCATAACCTAATTAAATCTGATGCATTCACCATAATATTCATCAATACCATTCATCCCATTACCTAAAGAACCTAATACAAAATAAAATGTGGATATATATATATAATGATAAATATATAAATTAAATACTTCTCCATTAAGTAGAATAACTTGAATGTCTAGGAGGACATCTCTTAATCAACATGGAAACTAGGGGTATCATCAATGTAACATTATGTTACCCTATCAAAGAAATATAGTTTCAAGGTTGTATAAAATGTATCAGGATATCCATTGAATATTGTAATTATATTCCATATCATTCATTAGTAGGATAACAAGGAAATGGTAGGAAATATCATTAATCATGGTTCATAAAGGCTATGTGAATATTTTTAAGTACATCCTCCAGGGATATTATATCCAGGTATGCAATATTATGTCCATACATAATGCATCATATTTATGATTGTGTCAATGCCCAATAAACCTTTTTTGGGGTGATTACCACTATTTGAATTTATTACACAACTGCATGTGAATTCAAATATCTATATAGAGATCTATAATCATGGAAACAATATATAATTTTAGTTTATCAAAATATTAGGATGGTTTTTCCACCATGGAAAATATTGAGTTTTACCCCAATTTCTATAGTTCTTAAACTAAAGGAAGAAGAGATAGGGGTAATAATGTATACTCATAAATCAATTAAATTTCATGAGTAATATATTAAAATTCTTCCATCGTAATGTATTCTCTACACTAGGTAAAATAGAAGGTGAATACAACATGACTCCAAAATAATGAAAATTGAGATGAAAATACCCATGTGTCGATCGAGGGTTGATCCAATTATTACCTCTTGAAATAGAGTAAATCGAATGGATCTTAAACTACAAAAAATAATTAAATTGAATGATATAACACACCACATAGGTAGTGTATATACATCACATAAAAGAAATTATGTGCGTAATACAAAAAAAGCCTCAAATAAATTAATTTGATAAGGAAACCCCTTAACTATTGTGCTAGATTCCATGAATTAATATTAACCTCTTATATAAAAAACATTCACAACATTAATAAAATCCATTTTTATTATAATCTCTATAAATAATCATTATCTATATGAATTCTACCTTTTCAACACATCGGGTGTTAAAATTTTTGAGTGTATTTACAAATTTCATAATAGGAGTGTATGTATTCATTCTTCTTAAAAAGATCATATTTAACATGTTTTTTAATTTAAAATTAGGGTTTATTTACAATAATTCATAATTTTTTAAATTACATTAAAAATATATTTAGTATTTTTTATTAATGTTGGAATTGGTAGAAAGCATGTTTCAGTGATTCTTGATGATAGACGTGTGTTTTATAAATTAATGAATTAAAAATTGAAATATAATCTCCAAAACCAAAAAATTCATTATTTACACATTTATATCATATTATACTAGAAAATAATTTTTCATAGTCATCCACTAGTTAAATTCATTGTATTATTCCATCAGGTTGTTAAACATACCCAAACATGAACATACCCTAATTTAATCAAGGACATTGAGGTGTTTTTTGTAATATATTTATAAAATATGCATAATTATCTTTTTTATTTTCTATAAGAGTGATATATAATAATTATAATTAAATATAAGAATAATTAATTAATATGATATTGTTACAAAATTTGAAAAAAAAATTCCCCTTAGAATTCTTGTTTTAAATGATTAAATTAACGATGATCATTTGTTAATCGTATAAATAATAGTTTCTCTAATTTTTTATACCAAAACACTTATGGTATCATAAAAATAATATTTATCCTTTAATATCATAATTATATCAATCCTTGTAAGTCAGTAATGGAAATGAAACATGTTACATTGTGGAGCCAGAAGTCCGCACAACACACAAATGGTCATTTAATTTTTATTAAGTGAACGTGAAAGGTGGTTAGTGTTTATTTACATAAAATAAAAAAATCTTTAATATTATAAATTTTTAATTAATAAAATTATATTTTGTAAAATAAATTTTAAATGAAAATATAAAATAAATAGATGTTCACCAAAATATAGAACATATATTAAGAATTATGGGTTTCTCTTATAAGATTCCATGGAAAGGAAAGGATTGAGATAATATGCTATGACCAAAATATTATATGAATTAAATTAAATTATAGGGGAATAAAGTAGCTTATGGTTTTAGTAGGGAACCTAATTTTTAGAGTGTTATTGTAGGGAAGGTGTGAGGCCCCTTTTACAAGTGAATACGATGGCATTTTTTATAGAAATAAATGTCAGGTATGGGGTTGGAATGGACTCACATGGGTGTTAGGTGGGTTTGGTGAGTTAGGTGAATTACGTGGATAAATGGTAGTATACACATGGGTATATGACTTTTATACCTAAAAAGTCTTTAGATAATGTGTATGTGACCTTTTAATCATTAAAAATTCTAGGTACCTCATTTACCCATTTTACCCTTATTAATCATCACAAAAAATTAACCAAGGTAATTATTTTGGTACTAATAATATAAGATGTAACTTCTATAAAAATGTAGACAAGTTGAATCATAATTTTCAATCCATTTAATCTAATTAAATTTCTATATATTATAAAATTATATGTTAATCTAAAACATATGATATTTGAAAAACTATTATTACAGTTATATGTCTTTTTACATATTAATGTATTTTGATTTTATTTCCTACTAATTATTATTTAAATGAGTGTTTTTATGTTTTTTATTTGATTAAAAACATATTAAGGTCATATTTTGAAGTATATTAATCTAATTTATTAGATAAAAAATTATCTTTTGAGGAAAAACATTTAGTATTTTACCCTGTTAATTGATAATTATCCTAAGAAATTTATTTTCAATTAATAAAAATAATATTCGTATAATTAAAAAATTTATCCCATAATAATATAAATATAGGGTATAATTTATCAATAAAAGTTTATATGTGCAAGGTGTGACATCGTAGACCCGAGTTCCACTTAATGAGTGCCCCAAGCCCGATGTGCCACATGGCCTCAAGCGCATATCAATGAATGCCAGAGGCTTCCGACCAGCAATGAGGACCTAGGGTATGTCTGCGAGGACACTATGCCCTCATTAGAACAGTGTAGCACATAGAAAAGAATATAAATGAATAGTAATCAGTGGAAGAAATATATAATATAAATAAATAGAAAAATAAAACTAATGCAATAGATAAGTGAGAATAACAATTACAGAATCAACTGAAATAATGATTATGTAATTACATGTCACTCGAAAACTGGAAAACATGGATACAATAAAATAGGCATAACATGTTCCATAGGGTAAAAGAAAACAAATACAACTCCAAGTATCCCATGATCCAACATGGTCATATGCTATCAATCTCAATCCTAAACAGCAATCAATAAAGTGTTTGAATTCATATGCTTCCCCTTGTCAATGCATGCAACCATGTAATCTACTCCGGGTACCAAATGGCGCCCGGATAGTGTGTGAGATAAATCTTAGTAGGCCACCCCCAATGGTGTCTATAACATCCAGCCCGTGTAATTGAATATATCAGTGTGCATCCATGCATAAATAATGTAAATAAAACAATACAGTAAAATTAAATACCCAAGTACCTTCTTTATCCTTCGGCTAGTGTTTTAACATGTAACTAGTTCAATAATTAAGTAATTACCATTTAATGTTTATACATAATGTGAGGCATATCCCTCACTAGAATCACCTTGGGATAGTATAATTAGAGAAGATACCTAGAAGTAACAAGGCAACCTGACATGATATCCAGTGATGGAGTTCCAAGGTAATAACCACGGGAATATAGATCTCATAGACTGCTAACTCAAAAGAATCTAATTCTATATAAGGGGTGAGAGTGTAATCCAAGGATCATAATCCATGGCATTTCACAATAAGGGGCCTACAGATTCTAGGGGTGTCGAACAGGGTAAAACGAGGCTAATTAAGGGCAGGGCCTTATGGGATTTCACCATTTCACCTACTAGTCAATCCTGGATCCAAGGAGTGTGCCTGAAGTTTCATGTAATAATGTAAAGGACAGTATGGTAGTATAATGGGAATCCAAGTAATAGACAAGAACCAGAGTCTATGTGGGCATTAACCTAATAAAATTACATCCTTGAATCGGTATGGGGTTTCGGAGTCCCAAGGTACTCTCCTCTAAGAATACAAGGTGAGCCCGAATCAGTCCATTCCTATTAGATATTGTAATCAGGTAATCATAAATTAGGTTAAGGATTTTTCTTCCATTAGTTTGGATAGGCCAAGTAGCATTTACACTATTTAATCAAGTCTTTATTAACCATTAAGGGATATTCAATTATTGATAATCACTTCACTATATTTCATCAATGTGGAAAGGGGTTCCACCGCCATGTAACCTTTATTAAAGGTCTTTTGATAAGGCCAAGTTGTATACTTATTATACTTTCTATTCAACATTTTACATTTAATAATCTTTTGAAAACACTAAACTTAGGTGGGTAAAGTGGTGAGAATACATGGTACATGCCATTATTCAATTATCATTAATCACAATACATTTATTATAAGAATACTCATCTTTAGGAAGGTCAAGAAAGGGCGCACCCAAACGATGGCTCAAACGTTCCAAAACACTAAAACCCAATTATGGCCTAACCTTAGACATGGGGAGGATTGATTTGTGGGTGTAACCACTAACAACTAATCACATATCTGCATAGAGAATAACCATACATTTCTAAACTGTATAATCATGGAATTTGAATTTAAGAAACAACTTCTGATGAAATCGGTGGGCCCCACATGAATATTCAAAAATAAACAAACTTTAGGGATGAGTTATAGACCACCCACCTTAGGTTTTTATGACTCTCCTCCTCTAGTATTGGCCCTTGAATTGCCTTGGATTGGAGTAGAACTAAGAAAAGGTAAAAACGCTCACATGAATATATCTAGGTCGAGAGAAAGAGAGAAGAAGAACGGCTAAAGAGGACTCAAGTACTAACATTTGTGCATCCAACGTGATGAATGGAAACTCCATTGGATGTTTGGAAAAGGATATCTCTTGATCCTAAGATTTGTCCATCAAGAAGAACCATAATGAAAATAAAAGGGGTTAATTCTGTGGGTTATCAGATTAGGGAGGAAGGGATGGCTTAATATATCATTTAAGGCGTTTTGGACATTTTACTTTGGATTTTAGCATTCACATAGTTTTTCTACATGGTTTGTCAAACCATGCACAAACCACGTGATATGGTTTTACCCAAAAAGTAATCCTTTATACGGTTTTGTCAAATCATGTGCAAGCCATGCACAGGTACCTGGGGAAAATGGGGCATTCACACAGTTAGGCTGCATGGTCATGTAGAAACTGTGCAAGATGGATCTATCTGAAGAAATACCATCCACAATGTTAGTTAACCCGAGAGTAATTCCTACATGGTTTACAATAAACCATGCACTAAGTACGTTTTCCCAAAATAGATTGGTTACAGGCTCCGAAGAAGCCCCAGACACACTCAGAACCTTTAATAACTCATTAAGAATCCATATTAGGTCCAAATTAATGATTTATATTGAATGTTAAAGGATCAATACCTGAGTGAAAAACCATGTTCTTATAGTCTTCCCCCAATAAAAAACATTCCCCTAATTTCCCCTTCAAAGGGTAAAGAAACACTCTTCAAGAACAACCCCGAACATTGGGCACATACATCGGCTTCCCTCTCCCGAGTCTCATCCTGTACTCGGACATGCTTCCATAGCAACCATATGAGATGGATAGAGATTCCCTAGTGAGCCTTCATGCTTCAGTCAACAATGTGTACTGAATATTCCTCAATGGTAGCATCGACATCTAACTCATCTTCTTTAGGATCAAAGGTATGGGACTGATTGGAATTATATTGGTGAAGCTGTGAGACATGAAAGACATTGTTTATGGAACGCTACCTTTGAGGTAGAATCAACTAATAAGATATCGGCCCGAATCCCCCAAGAATCTCAAACTGCCTGACTTAATGATGTGATAGATCTCCTGGCTTCTTTAACCGTTTATTCCCAATTATGGGTGATACTAGAAGAAAAACATGATCCCCAACCATGAACAAAAGAGGTCGTCGATAACGATCGGCAAAATATTTATATCTAGACTGAGCAGTATTCATATGCTTCCTGATCACCTAGACCTGTTATGAAATATCCTAAACAGGATGAGGAACTAGTATGGATGCCTCATCTGCCTCTAGCCAGCACAATGGTGAACAATAAGGCCTAACATAAAAGGCCTCAAAAGGAGCCTTCTAAATCATCTCTTGAAAACTATTATTATAAAATAACTCAATGAGAGGGATATGCTTCTCCCAAGAACCACCGAAATCAAGGACACAGGCTCGAAGCATATCCTCTAGAACCTCAATTTTTTAGTCCAATTTTCCAACAGTCTGAGGGTGAATGTTGTGCTTAGAAGCACTAGATTCCCCACATCTTTCTACAAACCTTTCTAGAACCATGATGTGAAACAAGTATCCCTCTCTGAAGTGATAGTACATGGGACCCCGTGTAGATGTATGATCTCACAAACATACAGTTTTCTCAACTCATCAACTGAGAAATTATCCCGTATAAGAATGATGTGGAATGATTTCATTAGTCGATCAATGAACAACCCCATAGCATTGCTACCCCTCGGAAACCTAGGAAATCTGACTATGAAATACCTAGAAACATCTTCCAATTTACATTTTGGGATGGGAAGCAGCTGTAACAGGCATGCAGGTCTCTGGTGGTCTTCCTTCACCTATTAACGGGTGGAACACCTATTGATGAATCGTAAAATCTGGCATTTCATTCCATGCCACTAATACTGGCATCACATATCTCGATACATCTTTGAGATTCCTGGATGAACATATCACTAAGAAGCATGAGACCCCTTCATAAACTCCTATATCATATCTTTATGAACCCAGATACAGCAATGTTGTCATCGTATTTCATCTATGTTCACATACCAATCAGGAGGTGGGTTTTTTCTTGATATACTCTCATGGAGAACCAAACCATTAAGATTGGAAAACTGCCTACTATTCACCTTCTCAAAGTGGTAAGAGGAAACTTTTATGGATGAGTGGAAATATTTCTTGTGACAATCATGAAAATCCTGATAAAGATAAAAAAAGTGGGTGATTAACTTCTATTTATCACGGCCTTCCTGTATGGTCTTCGTTCATTTTTACAACTCAGTGCATCAACGACCATGTAACGGCCCAAACATTCATTAATGGAAATCCCTCCTGATCTAATTAAATGTCTCTTTATGTAAAATGTATCTATAAAATGTAAACTTATTTGGTTTCATGTTAAGAATTGTGACCATTGATAATATAGTCATTGAACGGTGGTCACAAGATTAGTATAAATATTGGGCTTTAACAAATCCAATTTACTCAGACAGAGGAAGCGATGGCCTCATGCAGTAGACATGCCCCATATAAAAACCATTTGTCAGATCATGGATATGAGGTGGCGTCAATGGGACTCTCTCTTAACCAAGCCCAAGCTGAGCATGAATATGTTAAGCTTGAGCAGAACCACCAACGATAGAAGTAGAAGTTGATAGAGATTACAACCCGAGCAATGTTATCCGAGCCACCCCAAGAGTATGTCACCATGTCACACCTTACTCTTAGGTATTATGTGGGTGTTATAAGGGGTTATGTAACAAGACCTTATCACTATGTTTATGTACATTATTTTTTTATATAATAATCAATATAGTTCATTTTATTATTGTTACCTTGTAAATAGTTTTTAAAGAAAAAATAGTATTTTTAGTTAATTTTCAACTAAGAAATTTATTTTGATGAATTAATGAATTTTTGAATTAAATAATATTTTAATAAAATATTTTTTTTATTTTTAAATTGATTATTATTAAATAAAAATGTTTGTATAATTTTATGAATGCAATTGAAATTTTTATTAAGGTTTGAAAGCCATTTTTGTCAAAGCCCATGAATTTCCGATAAATGTTAGTTTTTTAAAAAGTGAAAATTTACATATTTTTAAAATTATTTAGATAGAATGAATATTATTTCTGGAATCAGGACATCGAAATTATCCCACGGTGAATTTTTCATTATTTTCTGAGGCAGTCAAATTTTTGGGTAAAAATTAAATACCTTTTAAATATATAATTTGTTTGTTGACATCATAATGACCCAATAGTGATGTAATAAAATACTATAAGCCATATGTTCGCCCAATACATGTTTTACCATTAAAATAATGGGATTTTGGGTTTGTTTCACTTATTTTACAATGCATTAATATACCCATCAAGGCTTATTAAACATCTTGTCTTTTTCAATTGTTTTCCATGGGAGTGTGACTCTCCTCCACATAAGCAACCCCATTATTTTAAGAATTTCGGAATTTGGCCTAATAAAATATTTTTTCCACTTCCCCTTTCCAAAAACCATGGGAGAAAACCATGGGATGGTTTTTGGTTTGGATTAGTTTAATGTGAGGTGTCCCAAACCTAAATAATAAAGAATTTCGTCACCTTTCCTATATAATCCCACCCAAGATCCCAATTCCTCCACACTCAGAGCCTTTGGACTTCTTCAAACCTTTTCCCTCCTATCTCTATAATCCTCCCAAGGTGCCTCAGGCACCCAGGAATCCTCTCTCAAGCCTCTCTCAAGCCTTTGGAAGCACACTTCCAAGTAAGGGTTTTTCTTCCTTTCTCATTTTTGTCCAATATTCTTTAAAGTTTCAATTTCAATTATAAATGTTGGATTATGTTTTATCACCTCCCCCATACTTCCCTATTTATTTTTTAATGATGTAATACCCATTTCTCTCTCATTTAATTCCTCCCATGTACACCCATTACAATGCCGAAATTCTGAAAGGAATGTCTCTCTCCCAATTTACATTCCAGCAATTCTTTTGTATCATGAATATAAATTCAATTACATTTGTTGGTAAATGTATCTATATTATTCCTTTAATTTCCTTGTTAGGTAAATATTATGATACACCCCTTTATCTCTCATCGACCATTTTTATGAATTCTAACGTCACTTCGTTATGTTGTCGAAATAGCACCGATTTTCCAAGCCAATGTCATTGTGTAGTGAATACCATGCCCATTTCTCTATCAAGGATATTCACCATTATGCACATTTACTTATTTATTATAAAGTTTAATGTATGAATTTCACTTTCCTTTATCGTGAAATAAATTATGATGTTTTATGAATCCATGTTATATGATCCTTGTGGCACACTTATGCATGAAATGAAATTTTTCAGAAGGGTGCACCCTTATAGCACTCCAATGGGTTGGGTGAAGTATAGTATCATGATATATCATGTGAAATGGGTGTTTACTCATTTTAGTTTAATTTAACTAAGGTTTTACTTGTTCTTCATGTGCAATGAGGATTTACTCATGCTTTATGTGCAATGAGCTTTGGCTCATGAAAATCCCATGTTAAGTGTTGTTGTCACATTACCATGTTATGATTATCATGATTTATTATAACTTTATATTTATGCTTCACTTGTGCTCTATTGATATGTCTATTTTCTAACATGTATTGTATTCCTCATGTTATTCCATGATTATTCCTTTACTGGTCTTTATAGCTCAGCCTTTTTTTATGCATGTCCTCAGGTTATCCCATGCAATGCTAAGTACGGGGGAATGTAGTGGTCATGTAAAACAAGTTTTCAATAAATATTATGTATTTCATGTTTTAAGATGTTATGTAATGATCGTAAGCCCCAAATACACTAGAAATATTGATCTTATATGTTGTATCAAGTGATGTTTATGTTTTTTAATTTTGTTAAATTCTGAAATAAAAGATCAGGGTTGTCATAGTTGGTATCAGAGGATAGGTTTAGTTATTTTTGGGATTAGGATTAGAAAACCCTAGTGAAACCTTAGAGACAATACTTAGTATAATAAAAACATCCCTATGTTTTAGTGAGTATTGAGTAAGTGGTTTATCAAGAAAATATATCCCTATCTGGATACGAGCAGGTAGAGGCGGCTCTGGCACATATGTATCTTAGGGGTAAAACCTAAAAACACCACTTTGAGTGAGACTTGAATGGGAACTGGTGCATGAAAATGGGCCTTACTACACTCTTGGTTACAAAAATCCATGGGGATATGCTTTGGTATATTCACAAGATTAGTAGGAACCATTATTAAGGGAAAAAATTCCCTAAGAATATTTGTTAGAATATAGATAAAGGAAAACATAGACTGAAGCCAATAGATTTATATGTTAAGGAAATAAGAGTTTTTTATAACTCATCAATTTTGTCCTTGTATTACCCTTTTTGTGTTACCCGTAACATTCCTTTTATTCTAGCCAATGGTCGGTAATATGAGGACTCAGTCTAACAACCGATGTGAAGATCAATCTGATGACTGTACTAATGAGATGCCCAATCCAATGGGAGTGGGAATCGCGAACTTTTTCATGCTTCTCTCTTAGATAACTCATGATTTGAATAGAAACATGGGTCAAGAGGAACATTCACCCCCCGTAAGAATGAACATGTCTCTATCAAGAGCTTCATGAGACAAAAGCCTCTTAATTTTAATGGATCATCTGATCCCTCAATTGCTGAATAATGGATCAGCTCCATTGAAAAGATCTTCTCTATCCTTCAATGTTATTAAAAAGAGAAGGTTCTCCTGGCTTCTTATTTTATGGAGGTTAAAGCTGATCAATGGTGGATGTTGATAAAAAATATGAATCCTGAGGAGGAGATTGAGGAGATGGAATGGAAGGATTTTCGGAATATTTTTTTTGATAAATATTTTCTATGCACCCTCCATCTTAAGATGGAAAGCTACTTCCTTTCCCTCAAGCAAAAAGAAAATGAATCTATTGGAGTGTATGAGGAATACTTTACAAGGCTTTCAAAATACTCTTCTGGCTTTTTTGTAACCCCCAAATGCAAGGTTGATTGCTTATTTGGTGGGTTGAAACCTAGCCTGCGGAAATCACTGGCGATCCATGACTTTGACCGCTATGAGGAAATTGTTGGATGTTCCCTGAAGGTTGAAATAGAGATCGGATAATCTTAGGGGTATCATTGGGATAATAAGTGTAAGGTAGACTTCAATGCTGGCAGTCTGATGGAAAAATTCAACGGTGCTAAGAAGATACATCACCCCAATTTCCAAAGGTACATAAAGAAGAACGCTGAAAATTGCCTAAAGGGTACAAGAAAATGCTTTGGGTATGGAAGAGGAGGGAACCTGGATATTAATGATATCCAAGAAAGACATGCGGCTGTGATAGAGGAGTTGAATTATCCATTCGGACCTCAACGCATGGTTCATTGCTATAACTTCGAAGAACCATGGCATCTTGAAAATTAGTGCCCAAAGACAAGGGTTTTCAGAGGCAACCAACAACCTCCAAGGCAGCAAGGGTGAGCTTTTTCCATCACTACTGCCGAAGAGAACCCTAAAAATGAAGTGGTGATAGGTATTCTAGTTATTAATTCAATAATAGCGAATGTACTTTATGATTCAGGTTCTACACATTCTTTTATATCTCTAATGTTTAGTAGTACAATCCCAGCACCACCAAAAATCATGGAAGTGAAGATGTCGGTGAGTACGGAAAATGGGGTAGTCATTGCATCCCAGGAATATAACTCCTCCTCTGTCATAATTTGTGGATTGAACTTCCTGGATAACCTCTTCATACTCCCTTTGGTGGAATTTGATGCAATTATTGGCATGGATTGGATTTTCTTATATAGAGACAACATAAATTGCCGTGAGAGGGAAATCACTCTCCATGGGGAGAATCGACCCCTGATTCTTTAAAAGTGAAATGAGGAACATAAATATTATTTAGCTCCATCATATCAAGCAGGGATATTACTGCCCCATTAGAATGCATTTCTGACTCAGATGATTGATTCTAAGGAGGAAACCATCCTAGAATACATGCCTATTGTGAGGGAATTCTCTAAAGTGTTTCTCGAGGAATTACCTGGTCTTCCACCTAGAAGAGATGTTGAATTATCCATTAATCTTATACCTACGACATTGCCAATATGAAAGACTCTATATAGAATGGCTGTTGTGGAGATTGAGGAGGAGAAGAAACAACTACAAGAGAATTTGGATAAAGTGTTCATACGCCCAAGTGCTTCACCATGGGGTACACCAGTCCACTTTGTCAAGAAGAAGGATGTGGCAATGCGCCTTTGCATTGATTATCGTGAGCTCAACAAAATCATGATAAAGAACAAGTATCCTCTCCCAATAATTGATGACTTGTTCGATCAATGGTGTGGAGCACAATACTTCTCCAAGGTGGATTTGCGGTCTGGATATTATCAAGTAAGGGTGAAGAAGGAAGATATTCCCAAGATTGCTTTTTGTACAAGACATGGGCACTATGAATTCCTAGTAATGAATTTTGGACTCACTAATGCTCTAGAAATCTTCATGGACATGATAAATAGAGTCTTTAGAGATTACCTTGACAAATATTTGGTAGTCCTTATAGATGATATTCTGATATACTCTAAAACCAAGGAGGATCATGAGGAACATCTGAGAACTGTACTAGAGACCTTGTGGAAGGAGAAGCTCTATGCATTGTACAACAAGTGTGATTTTGGGTTGAAGGAGGTATTATTCTTGGGACATATAATCACAAACAATGGGATATCTGTCGATCCCTATAAAATAGATGAAATTGAGGGATGGTCGAAGAAAAAATTGGTAATAGATATCTGTAGCTTCTTGTGGTTAGCCGGATATTATCGACGATTTGTGAGAAATTTCTCACGATTGTCCAACCCTCTTCCCAAGATAACCCAGAAGGGAGTAAATTTTTATTACAGTGTTTAATGCGAAGAAAGCTTCTATGAGTTAAAATGGAGTCTTATCACTATGAATGTGCTCACTTTACCCAAAATTGGATAACTTTTTGTGGTATTCAGCGATTCTTCCAAGAACATCTTGGGATGTGTGTTGATGAAAAATGAAAAAGTCATTACCTATGCTTCAAGGAAATGGAATGATAATGAATTGAACTATCCAACACCTAACCTCGAGTTGGATAGAGTGATCTTCTCTTTGAAATATTGGCGGCATTATCTCTATGAGAAGAAGTGTGAAATATATACGGACCCCAAAAACCTCAAGTATATATTCACACAGAAAGAGTTGAACATGCACCAATGAAGATGGTTAGATATGATCAAAGACTATGACTACTCAATCCATTACCAACCTGGGAAAGAGAACAAGGAGGCAGATTCCCTAAGTATAAAGGACCTAGTGATTCTATCATTGATGAGAATTTAAAAGGATCTAATCTTATTAAAATTGATGAAGATGGACATGGTAATCATAAAGAAGGGACCATCATCAATCCTTTCACAAATGATTTCTAAAAAGTCACTTTTGGAAAGGTTAAATGATGCTCAAAAGGATGATGTGGGAATTCAAGAAAATTTGGAAGCTATCAGAAAAGGGAAATCATTGGAGTGTAATGTTAATGAAGATAGAATTTTGAGATTTGGGAAAAGACTATGTGTTCCAGAAGTCCGGAGCTCAAGAAGAAACTTTTGGATGATGCACATAGTTCAAATTTCTCTATTCACCCAGAAAACACAAAGATTTATCAAGATCTCTGAGAGCATTATTGGTGGGACAATATGAATAAAGAGATCATTGAATATAAATCAAAGTGCCTGGTGTGTCAGCTAGTGAAGGAAGAGAGGTAGAAGTCTAAGGGGATGATGAAACCATGGCCCATGATAGAATGGAAATGGAAGAACATCACCATGGACTTTTTCACCAGACTTTTGAAGAAATCCAAAGTCAACAATGAAATCTAGGTTGTTGTGGATCTTCTTACAAAGGTTTCACACTTCATTGCTATTCAGGAGAATTTCTCATTGGATCAACTGGCACAGATATATATCAGGGAATTTGTAAGGATACATGGAGTACCGTTATCTATTGCATCTGATCGAGATCCAAGATTCACCTCTATGTTTTGGAAGAGTCTTCAACATGCTCTGAATACTGAACTGAACATCTGTACGTCCTATAATCCTCAAACTGATGGCCAATCTGAGCGGACTATCCAAACACTTGAGGGAATGTTTAGGGCATTCTCAATTGACTTTAAAGAAGGATGGGATCAATATATTTCTCTGGTTGAGTTCTCTTCTAATAAAAGTTTCCACTCGAGCATCCAAATGGCACCATATGAAGCCCTTTATGGGAAAAGATACAGAACACCGGTGTGTAAGGATGTGGTCGGTGAGCGTAAGCTACTTGGACCATAAATGGTCGAAGAAATGGTGGAGAAGGTGAAAACCATTCAGCATCATATCAAGGAAGCCCAGAGTCTACAAGAGTGTTATGAAGATAACCATCGACGAGACCTTGAGTTTAAAGTTGGAGACACGGTTTTTCTACACATATCTATGAGGAAGAAGGTCATGAGGATTGTAAATAAAGGTATGTTAAGTCCAAGGAACATCAGCCCCTTTGAGATTCTTGATTGTGTTGGGGTTGTGTACTATCAACTAGCACTTCCACCTACCATGGCCAAAGTATGTGATTTCTTTCATGCATACCTCCTAAGTAAATACATACCATACACTTCACATTTACTCTCTTCAGAGGTGCTATAGTTAGAGGATGCTCTTTTTTATGAGGAGAAACCAGTGGAGATCTTAGATCGTAGAGAAAATGTTCTACGAAATAAAACAATTTCCTTCATCAAGGTGTTGTGAAAAAACCACAAGTTTGTAGAAGCTATGTGGGAATCAGAGAAAATTATGAAGCAGAGTTACCCACATTTGTTTTAGCGTGGGAAAAGAAAATTTCAAGGGAGAAATTTTTTAAGGGGGGAAGATTGTAACAACACAAAATTTCATTAGTGGAAATCCCACTTGATCTAATTAATTTTCCCTTTATGTAAAATGTTTATATAAAATGTCAACTTCTTTGGTTTTATGTTAAGAATTGTGACCATTTCTAATATAGTCGTTGAACAGTGATCACATGATTAGTATAAATATAGGGCTCTAACAAATCCAATTTACTCAAACAAAGGAAGTGATGGCCTCATCCAGTAGACGTTCCCCATACAAAGCCCATTTTTTGGAGCTTGGAAAATAGGTGGCATCATTGGGCTTCGCTCTTGACCAATCCCAAGCTGAGCTTGAATACGCTAAGCTCGAGCAGAACCACCTACAAGAGAAGTGGAAGTTGATAGTGATTACCACCTAAGCAATGTTATCCGAGCCACCCCAAGAGTTTTTCACTATCGTATACCTTAATCTTCAGTCTTATGTGGGTGTTATAAGGGGTTATGTAACAAGACCTTAGCACTATGTTTATGTACATTATATTTTTGTATAATAATGAATATACTTCATTTTATTATTGTTACCTTGTAAATAGTTTTTAAAGAAAAATAGTATTTTTAGTTAATGTTCAACTAGGAAATCTATTTTGATGAATTAATAGATTTATGAATTAAATAATATTTTAATAAAATATTATTATTATTATTAAATTAATTTTTATTATATATAAATGATTGTGTAATTTTATGAATGAAATTGTAATTTTTATTAAAGTTTGAAAGCCATTGTTGTCAAAACCCATGAATTTTAATTAAATGTCGATTTTTTATTTTAAAAGTGAAAATTCAAAAAAATAGAAAATTATTTAGATAAATTTAATATTATTTCTGGAAACAGGACATCGAAATTATCCAACGGTGAATTTTTCATAATTTTTTGATACAGTCAAATTTTTGGGTAAAAAGTAAATACTGTTTAAATATATAATGTGTTTTATGACATCATAATGACCCAATAATGATGTAATAAAATAATATACGCCTTATGTTCAGCAAATATATGTTTTAACATTAAAATAATTTGATTTTGGGGTTTTTGACTTATTTTACAAAGCATTAATGGGCCCTTCAAGGCTTATTAAACATCTTGTCTTTTTAAATTGCTTTCCTTGGGAGTGTGACTCACCTCCACATAAGCAACCCCATTATTTTAAGAATTTAGGACTTTTTCCATATAAAATATTGTTTTCCACTACCCTTTTCAAAAAAACATGGGCAAAAACCGTGGTCTGTTTGGTGTTTTGGATTAGTTTAATGTGAGGTGTCCCAAACCTAAATAATAAATAATTCCCCCACCTTTCCTATATAAACCCACACATGCTCCCACTTCCTCCTCAGTAAAAGCCTTTGGAGTTCATCAAAACTCTTCCCTCATCTTTCTAGAATCCTCCCAAGGTGCTCCATGCTCCCAATAAGCCTCTCTCAAACCTCTCTCAAACCTTTGGAAGCACACATCCAAGTAAGGGTGTTTCTTCCTTTCTCATTTTTGTCCAATATTGTTTAAATTGTTATGCCCTTTTAATTTCTATTATTGATGTTTGGGTATGGTTTCCCACATCTCCAATACTACCCTAATTATGTTTTAATGATGGGATACCCCTTTCTCTTTCATTAAATTCTTCCCATGTACACCCATAACTATGCCGAAATTCCGAAAAGAATTTGTCTCTTCTCATTTACATTCAACCATTTCTTTTGTATCATGAATCTAAATTCCGTTAATTTTTTTGGGACATGTATCTATATGATCCCCTTAAGTTACATGTCATGTAAATATGTTGAGACATCCCTTTCTCTCTCACTAACCATTTTTATGAATTCTTACGTCATGCAGTTACACTGTCAAAATTGCACCGATTTTCCAAGCCAATGTAATTGTGTAGTGAATAGCTTGCCCATTTCTCTATCAAGGGTATTCAACTTTATGAACATTTACTTATTGATTATAAATTTCATGTATTAATTCTACATTCCTTTATCATGGAATAAATTATGATGTTTTATGAATCCATGTTATATGATCCATGCGGCACACTTATGCATGAAATGAAATGTTTAAGAAGGGTACGCCCTCATAGCGCTCCAATGCATTGGGTGAAGTATAGTATCATGATACGTAATGTGAAATCAGTGTTTACTCATGAAAATTAAAGTGAAATGAGGTTTTAATCGTGCTTCAGGTGCAATGAGGATTTACTCATGCTCCATGTGCAATGATCCTTCGCTCATGCTAATTCCATGTTAAGTGTTGTTGTCGCATTTCCGTGTTATGATTATCTTGATTTATCATGCCTTTATGTTTATGCTTCTCTTTTTCTCTATTGAAATTCCTATTTTCTAACATGTATTATATTCATCATGTTATTCCATTATTATTCCCTTACTGGTATTTATAGCTCACCCTTTTTCTTATGCATGTCCTCAGGTTATCCCATGTAATGCTAAGTACGAGGGAATGTAGTGATCATGTAAAGTATGTTTTCAATAAAGATGTTGTATTTCATGTTTTAAGATGTTATGTAATGATCATAAGACCCAAAGACTCTAGACGTCTCGATCTTCTTTGTTGTATCATGTTATGATTATGTAATAAATTATGTTTAATTATGTAACAAAACAGTAGGGTTGTCATAGACCACATTTCCCTTTCCAGGTGTATAGTCATGTTTAATGTCAATGGATTGTAGATATTTGACCCATATCCACTGTCTGAGGTTCATTTCCACTAACAAAAGATATACATGATTCCCTTGTGATCGTATACACCACAAAGTGCTCACCCGACAGATAATGTCTCTGGAAACTTAAGGAATAGACAACTTTAACTAGATCTATGTTTTCCATCGGGAAGCTTCTATTGATGAAAAAGAGACCCTACGACAATAGCAGTCCAAAAAGGAATGATAGTTGACTAACCAATCCTTCTAGATAATTACATTTAATCCTATCATCTCAAGAATAAAGAGATTCTACAAGAAAGGGTAAATGTCTAACTCAAGGGGATAGTCCATGCATTGTCGTGTTCCCTTCGACTGTATTCCCAATGGTATATAAAGGGTCATTACACCATAGTGATATTGTATCTCTTATCTGAGACATTCCACGATAGATATAGAAATGAAATATTTTGAAGCACCTATGTCAAAAAAAAGCAGAGACAATAATAGAGGCTACTAAAATAGTAGCTCATACTGTAGATGGTCCCACAGAACAATCCTTAGGTATCGGTTATAAAGCCTACGACTGACCTTATCCACATCCCTATGCAATAAACGGACTAACAAGATCATGACTTCTCTACTAGAACTACTCATGATTAGGGGTTGTACTACCACATCCACAACCTCCTCCTTGGCCAAACCTGTCGTTGTCACTCTAACTCTCCACCTGACGTGATGCAAAAGAACCCACTCCTGTATGTGGAGTAGATGATGATCCTTTTCCATTTGAATATAGTGGAAAGGTCTTGCATAAATGAAGAAGATGAACCATATGTTTAAAATCACAATATTCCATAGGGTCTCTATCACATTGGTGCTTCTCATACACTGGTCTTCCACACTGATGACACACTACAGAGCTATCAAACTACATACTCTGGCTGCTAGTGCCATGAAAAAAACATCAAGGGAATATTTCATGCCACCGTAAGAACTACTGGCCAAACCTGACAATCATCCATTAAACCCAATACTCAAATAATGCCATAGATTATGCCCAGTGATAAGGGCCCGATCAACTATTGTAGAAAATGTAAGAAGGAAAAATACATTCACCTGAGTTCTGATGGCGTACTGGATCCCATTATCAAAATGTCTTCCACATGAAAGCTCATCACTGGTAAGATGCAATGAAAAGTGCTATAAATCAGTGAAATTTTCTGAATATTCCTTACCATAAAAATAACCCTACTTGAGATGCATGACCTCAATTGCTCTATCATCTCTCAGTGCCTGAGGAATGAACAGATCATAGAAGGTAGTCAGAAAAACAACCCATAACATACACTAATGATGACTAGCCTGGGTAACCACATCCCATGATTTCTTGGACAAATCCAGAAGCATGTATATAGCAAGAATGACGCTCTTCTCTGGAGTCATTTCATGATGCCCAAATATAGACATCATGGCCTCTAGCCAAGACTCAGCAGCCTAAGAACCACCATCCTCTGGAAAAGTAGAAGGATGATGTTGTAGGAACTCATGGGTAAGATCATCCATTGCTGTTTCAACCCATGGTGCACCTTTTATAGACTCCATCAGACGTAGGAATCTATCAAATAATTGAGCATCAGTGTCCAAATAATGTACAACATGTGCAGCCTCATGTGACACTCCTCAAGATAAGACTAGAGGCTTAGGGCCGAACATGTCTAGAGCATAGTCATCACCACCCTCATGGAAAATGGCACATGGACATCGTGGCTACATTGGTATAAAAATACTGAGAAAACACATTAGAAAAAGATTAGGAAAATAAGATAGATTCACTAGAATGAACTAAATGTAATAAAACTCACTAACTATGGAATACTACCCCGAAATACCTACTTATATGTTTCATGTCATTTTGTAGTTAATTTCCAAGTTTACTCATTTACCTTTCAGAAATAGGTAAAGTCAGGATAAGGATGCACAACCAATACATTTTAGATTTCTGGATTCAATTTATAATGGATATACATTTCTGATGAATCAGTTCCCATACACCTATCACCATAAACATCACCCTTTTATTTTCCGCATAATGGATTGACAATGAAAATTACTCACCCCAACAAATGAGGGTCAATACACATCATGAATTGAGACAAGCAATCACTCAATTGATGCTAATGTAATACAAGTTCAAGTAAACTATAACAATATCACTCAACAATCACCAGAATATCATGAAATGAAAAGCAGTGAAATTGAACTATATTGCATGGAAATATGCATGACATGTGAACTCTAGGTGCATATAATGATGAATGTAAAAATGCTCCTTTCCCTCATATAATCAGGCTATGAATGAGGTAAATTCTGAAACAGAGTAATATTCAAAAATTCCACACAACATGTGCATCACCCAATGGTGAAATAATATCAACTATAATAAGAAAAAGTAGAATAACAAATATAATTTAGGCAACATCGTTTTTACCCCAAACATTGGTTCACGATGCCTAGTCACAACTTATAACCATGTCCCAAGTATTACTATTCTTTAATATATTTTCTCCAAGTAATTAGTCAAGAAAATAAACTACCTATGATACCACTTTGTGACATCGCAGACCCATATGTCACATAACGGGTTCCCCAAGCCCAGCAACCACATGGCCTCAAGAGGATCTCCCCAAACATGAGAGGCTTCCAACTAACAGCGGGGGCCTAGGGTGTGTCTGTGAGGATACTAGGCCCTTATTAGCATTGTATATCACGTAAGAAGAAATATAAATGAATAGGAATCAGCTGAATTAATATATAATATAAATAAATAGTTGAAGCAAACTCATACAATAGATAAATGAGAATAACAATAATTGTATCCACTAAAACAATGATGATGTAATGACATGTCACTAGAAAACTGGAAAACATGCATACAATATAATAGGAACAACATGTTTCACAATGTAAAAGAAAAAAAGACAACTCCAATCATCTTGAGATCCAACTCAATCATCTGTTAACAAGATCCATCCCAAATAGTATGCAATCAAGTGTTTGAGGACATATGATTCCCTTTTCATCACCTGAAACCGTGTAATCTTCTCTAAGTACCAAAATGCACCCATAGAGGGTGTGATATAAATCTCAGGGGGCCACAACCAATAGTTTCTGTAACATTCTTCCCATGTAATAGAATATAACAGTATGAAGGCATTCATAAATAAAGTAAATCAAATAGTACAGTATTACTAATTACCCAAGTACCTACTTCATCCCTTCGCTGGTGTTTAAACATGTAACTTGTTCATTAATTATGTAATTACCATTTAGTTTTAATAGGTCACGTGAGGAGTCATCATCATTAACATCACCTCGTGATAGTAGATGTAGTGAAGGTCCCAAGATGTAATAAGGAAACCTGAAAATGATATCCATTAAGGGATTTCCAGGGTAATAACCAAGGTAACATTGATCTCACTGAATGTTTACTCAGTAGAATCTGATTATATCTAAGGGGTAATAATGTAATACAAGGATAGTAATCCATGGAATTTCACAATAATGAGCCTACCGAGTCCAATGTGATCAACCAAGGTAAAACAATGCTAATCAAGGAAAGGGCCTGATGGGATTTCACCATGGAACCTACTAGTCAATGATGGATCCAGGAATTGTATCTGAGGTATCCTGTAATAATTTAAAGCAACCTATGGTAGTATACCTGGCATCTGATGAATAGACAATAAATAGAGTCTAGGTGGGTATCACCCTAAGAAAATTCCATCCCTGAATCGGTATGGGGTTCCAGAGTTAGATGGTAATCTCTTCTCAGAATCCAAGGCAAGCCCAAGTCATCCCATTATTATTTGTTAATGTAATAATTTAATCATTAAATAGGTTCAAGCCTTGTCTTCCATTAGTTTGGATAGGCCATGTAGTGTTTAAACCATTTAATCATGTCATTCTTAACCATTATGTAATATTCGATTATTTATGTTGACTCCACTACCTTTCATCAATATGGAAGGGGGTGCTATGGACATTTAACCTTTATTCAATCTATTTTGATAAGGATGAGTTATATACTTATTATACTTTCTGTTACACCTTCCACATTTAATAATGATTTTAAGGAACTTACCATAGGAGGGTCAAGTGATGAGAACACGTGGTACTTTTCATAAACAATTCTCAATAATCACTAGCCATTTATTATAAGAGGACTCGCCTTTAGGAAGATCAAGAAAGGGTATACCTGAATGGTGGCTAAAATATTCCCAAACCCTAAAACCCAATTATGGAATAACCTTCGATGTGGGGACGATGGAGTTATTGGTGTAAGCACAAACAACTAATCACATATTTGGAAATTGCATTACCACACAATTCTAACAATTATAATCATCGAATGTGTATTTAAGAAACGAATTCTGATGAAATCATTGGGGCCCAAATGAATATTCCAAAATCAACATACTTTGGGGATGAGTTATAGGCCACCCACATTAGGGTTTTACGACTCCACTCCTCTGATATCCACTAATGAATTTTATCGGATCAGAGTAGATCTAAGAAAAGGTGAAAAACAATCACATGATGATATCTTGGTTGAGAGAAATAGAGAAGAATAACAGCTATAGAGGACTCGATTACTTACCGTTGTGTATCCAATGTGATTAACGAAATCTTGACCAGATGTCGAATGAAGGAGATCTATTGATCCCTATCTTTGGCCTTAAAAAAGCACCAAAATGAGAGGAAAATGGGTTAATACGACTAATTATCTGATTAGGGAGGGAGGGTTGGTTTAATATATCATTAAGGGAGTTTTGGACATTTTACCTAGGATTTTAGCCTATGCATGGTTTGTCTGCCCGGTTTGTCAAACTGTGTGCAAACTGTGCGAGAAGGTTCTGCCCAAAAAGAAATCCTCTGCACGGTTTGGTCAAACCGTGCACAACCCTTGCACAGGTACATGGGGAAAAAGGTGTGTTTGCTAGATTAAGCCACATTACCATTTGAAAACTGTTCAAAATGTCCTTGTCTGAAAAAACACCATCTATACAGTTAGGCAAACCATGCAGAATTCCCGCACAGTTTACTCTAAATAGTGCTCCAAGCTAGTTTTCTCCAAAAAGATGGGTTCTAAACTAGCCACATACACACTCGTAACCTTTAATAACTCATTATTAATCAATATTAGGTCTAACGTAAATATTTAGACCAAAAATTAAAGGATCCATAACTAATTAAAAATGGGTTCTCACACAAGGAAAATTAATTTTAACATTTACATGCATAAAACCTATTTTTTAGAAAAATCATGAAAATTCATCTTAAGATAATATCATTATGATGAATTAGAAAATAAAAATTATTATTTAAAAATAAATTTATAACATTTATAATTTAGAAATTTTAATATACTTATGAATAAAGGATATTTATTATATGAATTATGTGATAGTTTAGGGTATGTTGTTTACCTGCTATAGTATGTTCTCAAGTATTACATTCTCCCCCATTTAATATTTTATTCATTGAAATTTGGATATATAAATTTATTTATATTATATTTAAAAAATATTGATATTTATTAACTAAAGATACATTGGTATTCAATTTTTTCACTTATAGTTTGTGATTTCTCTAAATGGGATTAACCAATTGAGTTTTTTTCATTCAGAAACACTTTCTAGCTTGTTTAAAAACTCTAGAGAGAATCTTCATTATAAGAAAAGTAAGGATCCAACTATATTCCCTTTGATTTGAGAATAATAATTAGTTCTATCATGTATTTCCTCAATTATGAAATGTGGAATAAATTATATACTTTCTAAAGGTTGGGTAGAATAACCAATCAACAAGATCTACCTCGAATTATTTTAAAGGATTTCAAAAGGTCTAATACCTCAAGGGATTAACTTCCCCTTTTCCATAATCTTACAAATCCATTCCATGGTGAAGCTATCAATAATACATTATCTCCAACATAAAATTAATATTTATTTTTTAAATTACCAGTATATATATTTTTTCTACTCTATTCTACTTTAATATGATCCTGAATAGTTCATACTTTAATTGTTGTCTCATCCAAAAGATCTGGAACAACCCCCTTTCTTTCTCTAGCTTCCTCCTAGAAGGTTGGAGTACGAATTCTATTCCTATAAAATGGATCATATTATTTAATCTAGATTTCATAATGGAAACTATTATTGTATACTAATTTCACCAAATGTAGATACTAATCAAAAATACCTTATAAGTCGATAGAACATTATCTCAACATGTCTTCTAGTGTATGTATAGTCCTTTCAGTCTTTCCATCAGTTTGGTAATGGTAGGAGGAACCTAAATTTATCTTATTATTGAGAATCCATTTAGGATTCGTCTATAATTTTGATGTGAACTGAGGTTCATGAAGTTATATAATCAATATTTTTTCCACATAATGACTTATAATTTCATTGATATAGAGATTGTCAAGGAATTTAAGGGGTAAATCTTCTCTTATCACTATGATATGAGAATACCTAGTAAAACAATACATGATGACCCATATAGTGTCATTCTTCCATGGTGTCATTGGGATTCTAGTGGAAAATGCATTTATAATATTGTCTCAATTCCATATAGGTATAATAAATAGTTGTGTGAAACCCTTCTGATGTTTTCTTTCATCCTTTACCTATTGGAATACTAATTTTATAGACAAATAGTCCACACTTTCCTACATCGTACCATCCCACAAGAAATGTTCTATTAAATACCTATACATATTTTTTATACTAGGTATTATATATTAATTTCAGTTATTTTTTTCATCTAGAAGTTACATTTTCATCTTGGGTATAGATATTACACATAACTACTTCCAAGACGTCAACACTCCATATTCATAGATGATTGTTATCAATTTCTCATAACTTATTTAATATTCTTTTTAATAACTAATTATCCTATTTGGAATTATCTATATTTTCTTATAAGTTTCATCTAACATTTTATTGGATAATTATTGATATCTCCTAATTCCTAAAAATCATGATATCTATATTTACTAGATCTATGTACAGAGGATACTTGTTTACCATTGTCTTGGTCATAACTCTATGGTCCCTCCTACTCAATGCATCATCCACCTTATTTACATCCCCAAGGTAGTATTGTTTTGTGAAATAATAGTCCATGAGTATTTTCAACCATCTTCTTTTCTTAATGTAGAGATCCATTAGACATATGATATACTTAAAAATATTATGGTTTATAAATATATAATATATTTCCCATTATAGTTAGTGCACCAAATTTTATAAGGAATTATTATAGTGGGCAACTCAATGTCCTGAGATGGATATTTTTTATCATGAATTTTAAATTTTTTTGAATCATAGGTCATCAACCTATAATTATACATTTTGAAAAAACCAAGTCATTTCATTAATGAATCACTATATACATATATATATAATCCTTACTTTAATTATTATAGAGTTAAAAGTGATACAATAATTAATCTCCTCATTGGATTTTCAAAACTCTCCACACATTATCTTGGATAAGTTAATTTTACTCATTTTCATGTTAACATGGTTAATGGGTTAGAAAAATGGGTAAATCATGAAGAAACCACATATATTAACCTATTAACCCCTAGAAAATTTAGATCATGGTAATATTATCCAATGTAGGACACTCATTGGATACCATTTTTTAGGTTAAATAGATATTATATCCTTGAATACAACATTTCAATGAAAAGAAACTTCATTGATCAAAAATTTAAACATTCAATGTTTCCCATATATTTCCTTTCTCTGAGGGTCTCTATAATTACTTAGATATTACTCTCATAATCTTCATAGATCTTATAGTATGTCAGGATATAAGTAATGAAAACCACAAAAATGTTATCAAGATTCACCTTCCCTTCTCAACTAATCATATCTATAAACAATAGAGGTTCATTAGTCAATCAAAAAAAATTATACAAAATAATAATGTTCATAACTTGTTAAAAATATCTTATTTGGTGTATCATTCTTATTCTCCCTTAACTGATGATAAGAATATTGAATATTGATCTTTAAAAATTATTATTATCATAGAAGTTGAAAAAATAAGTCATAAAGTCGTGTAAAATGATAGATATTCTTAATAGTAATGTTATAGATCTTATTAGAATTGATACATAGTTTCATTAACCCATCCTTCTTTTTCATTAATAATATAGGAGATCCCCAAGATGAAACCCTAGAGTATATAAATTCCATATCAAAAAACACAAGTAGTTTTTTCATAAATTACATCAACTCCACTATTTCCACAATATAAGTATTTTCAGATATAGTTATTACATCAGGAATGAGTTCATTGGATAAATAAACGTCATACTCTGTTGGATAACCATGAAATTATTCTTTAATAAGATCAATGAATTTTTGTACCCTTGTTACATCCTAAATTATTGGGATACCTTTAATATCTATATATCATTTTCTATCTTCTTATAAATTATTTCGAATAATAAACAACAATTGGTATGTGTATCACATCATACAATAGACTACCATAACGACTTTTTCTTTTTCACTAATACCCAAAGAGATAATGTTCTTCTATAGAGACTTGACCCATTTTTCAGCTACCAATGGATTAATAGATACATAGAATGTTGGTGGTTGTTTTCATATGAATAATTCCAACATTATTACACCATTTCATGGATCAATAGGTTTTTCTTAGATGGAGATATCAATTTTCATAACTAGATTCAACTACCCTTATATGGTTATGTTCATATTATACTCAACTATAACTTCATTAACATCATTAGTGGGAAATATCCCAAAATTGGATAGAACAATTGATATAGTTACCATTCTTCTTGTTAATAACCATATCTATACAATGTAATACCCATACGTGGCTCATGATATTTAATAGAAAAATAAAATTTTGATTATCATTTCGAGTTTTTTCCATATATACATTTAGTGTTTTTAATTTTACTTGTTATATCTCTATTGGGTCCTTTAAATATAATCCCTAAGGTCCATAATAAACATCCTATAATACTAAATGTGACATACCTAACTCCAAAATCCCAAATCTAGCAGTTATATAAAATTATTGGTATAGAATACAATATTTCACATATGATCTTGTAGTTTAGTAGTCTTAGGAGAATAGATGCATACATTCATTACATTTGAAAAACATAAGATATAATATAAACACATTAAAGGAACAAAACTATCCCTTCCACAATTTTCTTTAAAATTATAAATAAACCTCCCATAGGTTTCATAGGGAAATGTAAAAATAGTGAGCTTAGTTTCTTAGTTTGGAGTATCATACAGTGGAAGCTTAGATAACAAAAACATGGAATAAGAGTCATGGGGGGAATAAATGAAAATCATGCCATTATCAATTGAAATTTATTTAATTTTATATCCATGATAATAAATTATACATGGATAATGAAAATAATGTTTCTCATACTGATGGAATGCATAGTTTGAAACATCAAAACATGTTATCAAGGTCTTCTGATGAGACACTATCCGGTTATGGGAATAGGTATAAACCAAAACGCATTTTGTTTTGTCTCATGAAACAGTTTCAAGCATCTCGGTAATATATATTTCTAGCTTCCACCCCTCACCTGATTATTTCCAAATTAATTCACCATAAGTGTCATCAAGACATTTCATACCATTCCCAAATGAACTCGTTACTTAATAAAACATAGTAATAAATATAAAGAGAAATAAGGATATCAAATACTTAACTATTCAATAGAATAATGTTTTTATTATGGAAAACATACTTTAATCAATATGTAAACTATGGGGTATTGTCATAATAACCTGAAGTTCCATTATCAAGGAAATATTGTGATGAGTGTACTTACAATGTAATGGTTTATACAAGGAATATATTAATTGGATTAAATATATTTAACTAGTATGAGGCCAAGTTATTCATAGGAAATATACTTCATCATGTTTCATATAGATGGTGTAAATATTTCAAATCATATCCCATGGGTGTTTCTATCAAGGTGTTAAGTGTTAAGCCTATTCACCAAAAATCATAGTTATGATTGAGGTCTGTCTCAAATAACCATTTTTTGTGTTATTACATATATTTTTATATGAGAGATATCTACATCGACATTCCAGTATCCATAAATAGATTTATTTTCTAGTAAATGACAAAAAAAATTACATTGTGATAATTATTGAATGGGGTTTCCCCTATAGAAAAGATTGTGTTTTACAATAGTTTCGGAAATTCATAATTAAAAAGAGTATGAGATATGGATAACAATATAAAATTATAATTCAATAAAATTTAAATTTATTCCATGGAAATTTATTCACCACACATAATGAATTAGGTGATGAATATAACATGATCCCCAATGAATGTAAATTGAGATAGAAATACCCTTGTATGGCTTGGGTAGAAATTGAATCAGAACCACATGAAATAGAGGGATTCCAATTGATCTTAAAATTCATTGAATAAATGAATTTCATGATATAAAATCTCATATATAATGTATATATATATAATAAAACTAAAATTTGGTGCATAATACAAAACATGTCTCTAAGAGAAGAATTTGAAATGGAAAACTCAAACCTTATATACTGGGTACCATAAACATACATTAAACTTGTGTATTACAAACATAGTTATCATAATCACTTAATTAAAAACATTACTCATATCCATTTTTTTTACCATCACAAAAATAAATCCTCTATATGAATTCTATATATTTTCACATTGTATATTTATAGTTTTGATCATTTATACTAGTTTCTAATTAGTAGTTCCCATATTCATTCATTTTAAAAATATCACATATAAAAATTTATCAAATATGTTTTAATAAATTATTTATACCAATTTATTATGTTTCAAAATCCTTCCATTAGTTTTTTAGTTTTTATCCTCAAAGATGAAATTGACATCAATCTTGTCTTAGTGATTCTTGATGGTCATAGTGTGATTTCTAAATATATGAATTAAAAAATTGATATATCATATTCATAACCCAAAATGTAATAATTTACACATTTATTTAATATTTTACTACTAAATATGTTTTCATAGCCATTTATGATACAAATTCATACTATTGTTCATGTATGTGGTTAAACCGGACCAAATACAAACATACCCTGATTTAATCAAGGATTTAAAACGGATCTATTATAATATAATTATTCAAAAAAGAATAATTGAATTATTTAATGTTTATTATAGTGATATAAAAAACTTTTAGGAATAATAATTAATATATATATATATATCAATATTTTCTAATTTGAATAAAATATTATCATCTATGTATGATTGTTTTAAATGATTAAATTAACGATGATTGTTTGTCGATTATATCATCAAATGGATGTCTAATTTTTTATACAAAACCCATAATAATATCATAAATATATGTATATACACCCCCCCCCCACACACACAGAGAGATATATATATATATATATATCCTTTAATCAGATCCTTATATCTGGCCTTAAAATTCAGTGAAGGAAAACTAAACATATTTCATCATGGATGTGGTAGTCTGCACAATTCACGAATGCTTGTTATGTTTTTCTTAGAAAACAAAGGAAAAGACCTTTACTATTTATTTCCACAATATAAAAACTTTTATTATACTCTAAATAATTAATTTATTATATAATATTGTGAAAATTAAATTTGAAAAGGAATTATAAATGAAAAATATTTCTATGAAAATATTGAGCTTATGTTGAGATCTTTGGGAATCTCATGAATGACTACTTAGATAGGAAGGGATTATGATAACCTTATTTAACCTAAATATTATGAGAGATTAATATGATGTTATATGATTTGAAGAATAAATTTCATATAGAGGAATCCTAATTTGTAGATTGGTATTAATTGGGTGGTGAGGGGGCCTTTTGTAGGTGAAAAAGAAATGATTTTCAAGGAACCAAAGGTTATGTAAGGGTTGGGTAAAAATCAGATGGGTATTAGGTGGTTTTGGGGGGTTAAGAGAATTGGGAGGATAAATTCTAGGCGATATATTTATGTATAACTTTCAAATGTTACAAGTATTAATAGATGGTGAATTTTTCCGTTTCATTATTTAAAATTCAAGATACATCATTTACCTATTTACCCTTATTGATCTTGATTAAAAATTATCAATAGTGATTATTTTATTACAAAAAATAGACGATGGACACTCGTACACAATTTAAAAATTATAAATCTAAATATTTATTCCATTTAACAAAATTAAATTTCTAAATATTATAAAATAAACTTTTAAATTAAAATATAGGATATAAGAAAAACTGTTTTTATATCAAAAAGTTTTTTTTTATATATCAAGTTTTTTCTATTACTATTTCATATTAATTATAAATTGGATGAGGGTTTATATTTTTTTATATGTTTAATCATTATCCCAAAGTGATATTTTAATGTTCATTAATATTATATATTTATATATTAATTCTTTGAAAAAACCAATTTTACTTTTACCATGGTAATTAATCATTATCCTAAGTAATTCATTTTAAAGGACTAAAAATAAGATTTGAAATGTTAGATAATGTTTACCATTATAAAAATCCCAAAAATACATCAGAATATAATATATTTATGGTCAATTAATACATTAACTTTATTTTGTTAAAATAATAATACAAAATTCATAAATAAAACTTTTAAATATACTTAAGAAGAATGAAACTTTAGATTGTTCATCCTTTGATAGTTCTGAATATGGTGTTTACTTGCTATAGTAGGTTCTCATGTTTTAAAAATTATTAATGTCATGTATAATTATAAAAACCACCACTCCTTATCTAAAAATATATATGGAAGAATTCAAAAATTAGTATGAAGATACCCACTGAGAGAAACTAAGGACGAAACATTTCAACACCTTCTAATTCTATAAACTCTTCTCACGAATCGATAAGTAAAAAAAGATAAAACCCTAAAAAGAGAAAAAATATAGAAATAAATCCTCATGTGAACATGCACGTGCCGTGACCTCATGTGTTCTATCCTAATAGGTGACCCCCACAGAGATAAAGCTCAAAAATTTTCTATATAGGGCCAATCCCATAAAGTGAGTGTGTGATGTGACCTTATAGAGACCATGTATGTAAGGAGATCATACAAAATCCAATACTTTGGGGTGACCACATGAGATGATTATGTTAAGTCCAAACCCATGAGGTAACCAATATAGACACCTCATGATGTATAGGTCTATGTGGTGACCTTATATAATCCATCCCAAGATGTCAACCCCGAAAAGCCAGGCCATTGAGGCAAACTCGCATAGGACATCCTACAATGCCAACCTCAGGGGGGGTCACATGTGAATCCAAACTCCTAAAAACCATCCCACAAAACCAACCACAATATACCAGGTCTTCATAGCCAAACATGTGAGACCCTATATGGGTATACAACCTGGTGGGTCCTAGTCCACATACTCCACTTTTGAAGAGGTGTCTCCCACCTACGAAACCAAACTCCCTCATAAGGTATCTATTAGAAATGGGAATATTTTTTCATAATTTCCCCTTTGGTCAATGAAAAAAAGACATTTTTCCTCATTCCTCCAAGAACAAAACCCTAGATAGGTCATGTTAGATCTCACTCCAAATCCCATAAATCCATATAACTAGGTCCTTCCATCAACTCACACCCCATAAATCATGTATTCTCTTCTTAAAAGTTATCTCCATATATCACTCCTTGGACAGGACTGTCCACATGGAATAAGATTTCATACATTCCCTATATATTGAGGGTCCTTATCATTGGAACATCTTCAATAACATTCTCATCTCATGGAATATAATCTGGATACCCCTATCATGAATCTGATCAGCCTAATAATTTTATAAACACATGAGTCTATTTATTAGGGGTGAAAATTATTTATTAATACCTACTTTATAATATATAATAATTTATGATTATGTGTATCTTAATGGGTGTAAGCCTCGACTCACTATGTATTCACTTAAATCACAAATTGGGTTATGAATCTCTCAACAGCCTTAGTGTGTAATCCCCAATAAAATCAAAATGTAAACTCTCGTGTTATAGGTTAGAACTTCTATTATCTATTTTTATCACATCAATAATTAATAATATGGGAATATATATCTAGTTTTATCATGTGATTTACATAATTAAGATGGTATCATGGGCCTCTTCCTTAAGTATTAGGCTCAAACCAATCATTACCTTGTTAATGTATTTATCTTGATGGTTTGTAAGAGAGACATATATGGGAATATTAAATGAATATTTCTTATTAAATAATATATTTTCACGCATTTAATGATAAATATATCACCAATTTATGAAAACAAATTGTGTGGCCGATGTTCTAGCCTTATAATATAAAACTGCATGGTAATATCCTAACCACAAAACTTTAAACAACATTGTTGGGCCTTAATAAATGATTAGTAATTAATCCTCTCTAACTATATGAACTTTGAGTACTATCAATAATTATAGGTAGTAATCCTCCTATAATTTCGAACACAACATCATAAACCCTCAATTTTTTATCCTCATGTTTCCATCTTCCTCTTGACACCACATACGTCCTTCCTTATAAGGATATATTCCTCACGAGCATGAATGTCTGTTTCAAAAGGTACAAATCCAAAGATATTTATTCTCATTATGAAATATTATTGATTCCTTCATCTCTAAAATGTAATTATATTTTCATTTCAGGTATCACAAAAATTTCCCTTAATATGACATATTTCTTGTATTACAATATTCCACTCAGTGGGCCATATTCATGTAGATAAATGAACCCCAAAACTAACAAATTTATATTCTTTATGAGGAAAATAAATTCTACATAGTTCAAATTACATTCATGAAAATTCAATTCCACTCATATATATTCTATAACACAGTGATCATTAGGAATATTTCACTTATCCGTCTTTACAACAAGATATAAAACTGTATGGATTTTTCCTTATCATATGACCTTAAAAGGTAAACCATATCCCATTGGGGTGAATAAAACTATATTTTTTCTGATTCTGTTCATACGAATACATTAGAATATGATTTCATGGCTATTTTCTTGGCATTATCAATACTTAACGGCTTCTTGGATGATGGAAAAACTCAAAAGCAATCTGATGTGTGGGGTTTAAACCAAACCTTCCCAAATTAATTTCTACCATAACGACCCATAAATTATATATATGAATTTCATTATGAATGTATACATGCGTTTTATAAGGTAATACATAAAATAATAACTAATATCACATTATCATTAATTAGGAATACAATATGTTTATATATATATTTCATAATTAAAATTAAATTTTCATACAACAAAATATTTTTATTGAATTTTAAAAAAAAATATAAAAAAATTATTTTTATCATATATATAATTTAACTATAATAAAATTACTTACATTTTTTGATTCGTCATGTAAAAATGAGCTTATAAAAAAATGTATTTTTTAAAATAATTGATTTTTAAAGGAATAGTAAAAAATATAGATTTTTCCAAAATAGTGACCTTTACTACATTATAATTATATAATAGAAACAATGAAATTTATATAACCACTAAATTTTTTAAGGAATAATTTTATTATTGTTCAAATTTATAATTTTAAATTTATAAAACTTATAGCCAACCTTACGAATCAAAATTTATATTTTAGATCTAACAAAAAACTTTCTTTGTTCTCTTCCTTTAATTCAATAATATTTTGAAAAAATTAGGTTCTTGATGATTTTAAATCCAAATTAAATTTATTATTTTTATAATAAACCAATCCATGCCTTCAAAATAAATAACATAGATAATTGTATCCCGCATATAAATTTAATTTTTAAGTGATCTTTTTCTAAGAAATGATTTGTAAGCGTTATGTGCAATAATAAAAAACTAAATTTATATAATTGTATCTCCAAACCATTATTGTATATTTTTAGCCTTTTTACATGAATAATGGAATAAAATCATTGAAATGTAAATAGATTTTTCAAATATACCAGTCACTTTACTCATAAAATGAGATCACCTCTTTCCTATTTCTCTAGTCATTACAAATATTCGGATCAACCAAAAATCATCTCTAGTATCTCATAAAAAATAGGCACACTCCACAATACTTGGTCTTACCAAAAGAAAAATCTAATGATCTATATGGAGTTACCCATGGGAGAACATCCAAGGGAGAGGTAATAATCTAAACTAGAATTTTCTTATTTTATCTTCTCCCATACTACTCGAGTCGCCTCTATACATGAATGTATTATAAAACCATATTTATGAATCTTCTAAAGTGTTATTGTTCATATTAAATACCCATTTTATACCTTCATCTAAAATCATTGAAAAAAATTAAAACGTTTCCATGCGTGCATGTGGACTAACACCTCCACGAATGAAAAGTTCATTTTTTTCATCGCCTCCTTGGATGGATGGTTCAGAAATATATTTAGTGAAATAATATTATATTTATGAGATAGTTATAATTATTAAATTATAATTATTTCATTTCCTACCATCATCCCCCTTTCATCAATGGAAAATGAAATTGTCTTCCATGTACACATGGAACTACAACCTTCATCAAATGACATATTTGTTTCTCTGACCACCTAACATGGATGAATTTAAAAATCATTATAGTATGTGAAAATAAAATTTTCTACACCATGAATATTATATTTAAATAATATATTAAAATATATATGTGTGATCAAGAATAAATGGTTGTGGAAACATAAACCACTTTAAATTAACTTATCAGTGGACATTTCTTAATGTTTTTACTATTTTGTGTTAAAATTTGAAACTATATAGAATTATAATGAAAATAAAAGTCCCTATTTTTTGTGAAAAGGAATTTTTTAAAACACTATTTATAATGGAAGAAAAATTAATATATTTATGAAGAAATTAACTAAACAACCCCGACTAATCGACGTTAGAAATTACTATGTTAAAAATAAATTAAAAATATAATAAATGTAAATTAAAAAATATATATATTAATATAGATATTGGGTATATATTTAATTAAAATAATTAAATTATTCTTGAATTCATGTTCAATTGTTGAGGGAATTCAGTCACTAGATACGGGATCTTCTGTACCACCCTCATTACTTGTTGGATACACATTCTCTTTCCCTTTCTCAAATTTTATACAATATTATTCTCATGAAATTTATATATTTTTACATATATTTCACTTATATATATACTAATTTTAGTATCCTTTTCATTTCTAGGGTTATACTTTTTTTAAATCCCCTTATACATTCCATCTTTAAATCTAACTTGAATTAAGGGAACTTTCGTTTTTCTTATATCTTGTCATGAATCACCCTAATAAAATTAGTTATACTATTAAAAGATTTAAAAAAACTATTATAGTGAACCTTATTGGTTCATTTTTTGTTTTATATAGAAAAAAATATTTCTTTCATTCATTAAAATATCCATTAATTATTTCAAAATTATCCTTTCAGGTGGTCCATTTTTATTCTTTATTATCCAAATAATTTTCATAAATTTTATACTATGGATCTCTATGATCAAATCCTATAACCATTTTTGAATTACGAAATTATTAAAAATTTATATTCCTTATTATCTTAGAAATCCATTTGATTTATCATTCAGTTGTGCCTTGAATTGGAATTGTGAAACCCACATATTTGTCCTAGTTTTGATCATGTTGTTGATTTTTTCTAGGTTTCATTTCCTCATGTTTCAAAGATATGTATGATTTTAAATATATTATTGGTTGAACCATAATTATACATCCCTCAAATTAATTGGGTAATTTTTTCCTCTCATGATATACCATGAATTGTGCATAAGAATTTATCTTAATAACACTATGTTATGTGATGGGGGGGATGGAATTTTATTTCTCTCCAATGCATTGGAAATTTTTTTAAATATCATGATATAATAAGTAAATGATATATAATTTAATCTAACTAATCATTGGAATTTTCAAATATATAATTATGTTCTTTGGATTAACCCTTTAATTATGTTTATGATGTCATTTATTATGTTTTTTCCACATATTCTATTATTCCATGACCTTATGATTTTATTTTGTTATTACATATTTCCATTATTATAATCATTATATTTATGATATCATTTTATGCCTCTTGAGTATCCTATTATTATTTATTTAGATGTTTATTCAGGTGTTGGGATTTCTATCTCACCCTTTTCCTTATGTATTTTCCCTTTCATATCCTTTCAATTTTCAAAGATCTATTCCAGTAGGATCATTATATGTAATTTTAAATAAAGATATTTTTTTATGTTTAAGATAATGTATTTATGTATCTAATCTTACAAATACACTAAAACTATTGATATTTTTTTGTATTTTTTTTAAATCTATGTTGAAAAAATATGGACCAATGTGTGTTTGATGATTGGGTTACTATAGTTGGTATCATTGGAAGGTCTAGTTTTTTTGAAAGGGTTAAAAGAACATAAATTAAAAACCTTGGATAAATCTTACTTATAAGATAGTAGTATAAAATTTTATGAAGAAGATATTGTGTGGTTTTTCTTATAATTTCCTATTTCCCTGGATATTGGCATATGGATGTAGTTATGGCATAAGAGGACCTTGGGTTAATCACATGAAAAATCATTAGATAATCATTGAATTTACAATCCCTCTAATTAATTATGAGTGGTAATAAGAATATATAACTAGTTAGAGACTCAAAGGGTATATACTTTGGATAATTCATATGATCTTTATAACCCATTATGAATCATTTTATCATATTTATTGATGGAACATAATTAGTTTACATATAATAATAGAAAGATTTCCATAAATAAAATAGAATGAAAATGAAAGACTCATATGTTAGGATATATATATTTTATTTTTGATCCATCGATTATAACTTTATAGTTTCATTTTTATATGTTTATTAGTTAGAGTATTATCATCCATATCATTATTAAATTTTTAGTAAATTATTAAAACCAAAATAAAATTGAGAGAGTTACATGTAAAATCCCTTAATTATTTTTTAATTTCTTATATGATTATTGTTTAAAACATTATTTCATAACTTCATAATTTAGTAAAACTATTATAACACCACCAAAAATCATAGAGATTTTAATATAGGAAAAGATGTAAAATAATGAAATCAGTGTAACTCAAGTATATTAATCCTATCCCAAAAACCTCTATGGGATGAATCTTTTAGTGACCCCGATCATACACCCTATTATATGATTTGATCCTATACGTGAATTTATTTTCTATATTTATATAAAACCCATATAAAAATCTATGAGAATGAAATAATGTTTAATATCCTGAATCATCCTCTGAATCTATACAATCGTAGGGAAGAGGATCAAACACCATTAGTAACATCTTCAGATCCATGGATACTAATTACTTATGAGAAATAATATCTTGACCAGATTATTTAAATAAAGGATAATACCACCACTGGATACATTCCCATTGTAAATGGTTATAATGTTGTATTCCTTAAAAAATTATGTTACTCCTTCTCATTGAGAGGTTGAGTTTGAAATTTAACTTATACCAAGATCTCTATTGATATAAAGGACTCCTTATATAATATCCCACATCAATCCAGAAGAACTTAAGAAACTAAATTATCTTATACAAAATAGTTTCATACTACTTAGTGATTCACTATGAGGTGAACCAATTTTTTTCATGAAGAACGATGGTTTTATGTGTATATGTGTCAACAAGAATCACAATAAATAAAAAATATCCACTTCCATAGTGTTATGAATTGTTAGATTAATTATGTGGATCTAAATTCTTCTCTAATGTGAAACATTGAAAAGGATATCATATGTTTAAGGTGAATTAGTAGGATATTCAAATGTATGTGCACTACGAGTTAATAGTTATTCCATTTGGACTTAGGAATGATCCCGAAATATTCATGATCGAGATGAATATAGTATTTATAGATATCTCTCTTGTAATAATCATTGATTTTAATCTTATATACTCTAAAATAAATGAGGAACATAAGGTCAATTTAAATACAATGCTTACTACTTTGAAGAATGAGTATTTATATGAAAAATATAGTAAATTTTATTTCTTGATTAAGGAAGCATCATTTGAAGAGTATATTAACACAAGTATGGGGATATTTATTTATCCTTAATGTATGAAGGTGATTAAATAAAGTACTATAACAATATATATTACATATATCTATACTATACTCTTATTAGTTGGGTTTTATTAATGATTTGTGAGAAAATTCTCACGATTTTCATATTCTGTATCCAAACTTACTCAGAAGTGATTGAAGTTTGACTAGATAGTTGAATGTGAAGTTATCATTATTGACATGAAAATAGTATAACCACTACACTTATAATCACACTACCCACAATTGGGGAAGTATTTTTGATTTATAGTGATACTTCATCAAATGGATTAGGTTTTTTACACATGTTTTACGAGAAGGTAATCGCACACTCATGGATATTATTGACTGTTCATGAGAAAAATTATCTAATGCAGGATCTTGAGTCAAATATAGTAATATTTTCATTCATGATATGGAGGAATTATATTTTTGGAGAGATGTGTGATATATATATACCATAAATCTTAAAAATTTATATGTGAACATAATGAGATCAATATATTCCAATGATAATTGTTATAGCTAATCAATAATTATGATAGATCAGTCCACTGCCATGATGGGAAGCATAATAAATAACTAGATGCATTGTGTAGAAAATATATAAAAACCTTATCTTTGAATAGGATTTAGAAGTATCCAATCTTCTTTCTCATGCAGAGTAGATACATGAAAATCATAATTAAAGGACCATTATCCCACCTTTATCACCTGATTACTCAACCATCACTTTTGAATAAGATTATGAATTAATAGAAGAGTGATACTGATATATAGGATAAGGATAATCATATAAGAAAAAGAAAATCATTTTAGTAAAAAATCTATAATGAAGGAGTGGTGAGATTTTGGAAATGACATTGTGTTCTATTAAAGTCTTAGATAAAGAAGAACCTAGTGGGTGATTCTCATAGCTCTGCATTATCAATCAACCAAGGAAACATGAATATGTATATTGATATATAAGAAAAATTTTAGTGGTAAAATATAAAGAAGGTGGTTTTAGTAAATACATCAAATTGTTTTCTGTTTTTATAGGTTAGATATAATAGGAAAAAATAAAAATGGACATTGAAACCATTTCCCAGACCTAAATAGAAATGGGAGAACAACAATATGTATTTTTTTCATAGGTCTTCCAAATAATTACAAAGAGAATAATGTTATATGGGTTGCGAAGGGAGTTATTAAAAAGTATTTTCACTTAATTTATATTTAAAATGATTTATTATTAGAAAAACATGAAAATATATATACATTAGACATTTAGTGAGGTTTTATTGAACACTACTTTCGATTATATCTGATCGAGACCTAAAGTTTTCCTAAGAGTTCTAGAAGAGAATTTATCACACTATAATCATAATAATGAAATTTGTTATGACCTATAACCACCATAATGATAGTAAATCCGAAAAAAACTATAAAAACTCAATGATATGTAGAGAGAATTCACTATAGACTTCAACAGAGGTTCAGACCAAAATTTTCCATTCTTTGTGTTTTCATTCAAAAATGGTTTTCATTCGAGTATTCAAATGGACCCATATGAATCCCTATATGGGATGAGGTCTATACCACCTATGTGTTGTGATGGAGTGGGTGAAAAACGTTTCTAGGACCAAAGATAGTGGAAGAAATGGTAGAAAAGGGAATGACTATTTTGTAGCACATCATAATAGAAAAAAGGTGAAAAAATAGTTGTGTAGATTATCTTTGACAAGAATACAAGTTTATGGTAAGAGATTAAGTGTTCCTTGGCATATCATTGTAGAATAGATTCATGGGGTTTGGGAATAATTGGGAGCTAATTTCAAGAGATAATAGCCCATTTTATATCCTTGATTACATTGGAGAAGAAAAATATTAGTTATAGTTTCTAAAAAACATTTCAAAAATATATGATGTGTTCCTTGTATCTTTGTGGAGTAAGTACATACCTGATCCATCACATGTACTAAATATATAAGTGGTATAATTGGAAGACGGTCTCTCTAATGAGGAGTAGTCAGTGGAGATATTTTATCAAAAAAAAAATGTTATATAGAATAAGAAAACTAACTTGGTCAAGTTTCTTTAGTGAAACCACAAGTTTAAAGAGGTGATATGGGAACCTGAAGAGATAATGAAATAGTAGTACACACATTTTGTCCACCTTATTTTATGGAATTTAATTGTCTGAATGAAATATCATAGGCGGTGAATGTAATGAACAATAAATTATATTTTTAAAGTTCCTATATAAATATATATCTGTGTAATGTAAGGTATTGTAGGTAATAATAACTAAATTCACCATATCATTAATTTAGAACATAATATATATATATATATATATATATATATATTTCCCCGGGCATAGTTACAGGTAATACTTCAAAGTCTACTCTTGTTTACATAAACATTCCTCCAAGAATGTTGGCACACACTAAACTATTTTTGCTTTGGATTTAATTATGTTACACAATGTGCAGACTAAAAATCATACATTGTATTTAAGGAAAAGCCCAGTGGTTACCCTATTCAAGGATAAGACACTTGAATCATCTTAGGTTACTGCTAATTCAGGTACTACTAAAACATATTTTATTTCCTCTACGAGTAAAAAAGGAATGTAACCTAGTTTGAACTCCACTCAAAAAGTTATAAGATATAATTGGATTAAGGGATCATATAGTTCAAAAAAAAAGTGGGTTTCAAACCAAAATTCAGGATCTAATGAATTTTTTTTTGAATTGTCAGGGTATTTCAAATCCTGACACCTTTATTGTCCTTAAAATATTTCATAACACTCATAGACCTACTTTTTTTTATGTTTCTGAACCTAAAATAAAATTTTAATCTAAAATTATTCATCTCTTATGATATGGTTATAATTTATAATCTGTGTTAAAATATTGTATTATTGTTGAAACTCTCAAGATTTTTTATCATTCCTCTCTACACAATGTGAATAATTTCAACATTTCTGGTCAGATGTTTACTTGTGACTTTTCTTTTGATGGATCACACATTTTTTGTTCCTGGATTTATGATAAAAATTGATATCAATATTAAAGAAAACCTCAGAAAGGTCTTTCCAATATAGCTAAAAAAATTCATGATCTATGGTTAGTGATTGGTGAGATTAATGTGATTCTTACCTCTATTAATAAAATTTGAACGTCCAACTCTTATATCTCCTCAAGAGAATTTAAAACTTCTATTGAGGATTATAATCATGTAGACATTAACCTCATTATTTGTAAGTGCACATGGTATATAAGACACTAAAATAGGACAGTTTCTAGCAAATTGGATAGAGATTTCAAGAATGATTTTGTTCAAAATAAATGGGACATCATCTCCAGTATTACCCTTCCTAATCATAACTCATATGATCATCCCATTTTGGTCAGTATTTATATCAAAAGCCTCAAATCCAAACTTCATTTCAGATTTAATAACTCATGGTAATCTGATACCGAGTGTTCTAACATCATAATATATTTTTGGTTGTCTATGAAACATTAAAATGATGCTTTTTCTTGTATCACCAAGCTAAAACATATTAAGTAGTGTCTTAAATGTTGGTGTAGTTTCAAATCAAAAAAATGATAATGAAATCTATTCTCTTGAGAATTAACTTAACCAACTTTAAAACACCACTACTAGATATGATTTCACTATGGATACTCAACATGAAATTAACACTTCTCTAAACTCAATGCTTTAATTGTCCTTAAAGATAACAAGAGTAATCATTTATTCCAAACTAAATGTCTATGAATGGTGATTGAAACACTAAGTTCTACAACTCTCTCAAATGAATATAGAAAGTCTGTAGACCTCTCACATTTCTTATAGATGGGTACATACTCATTGATACTATAGATGTCATTTCTAATCATGTTGTATCTTATTTCGAAAATAATTTTAATAGAACGAATGTAAATGATGACCTACTTCCTGAGGACAATATGGCTATGGTGAATGAGGAATATAATTCTTATCTTTTAATCATCCCTCTAGATCATGAAATCAAAGAAATATTTTTGGCATTAATCCTTATAGTGCTCTGGGCCTTGCTGGTTTCAATAATGGTTTATACCAACATTACTGAGAGGTTATTCAAGTGAATATTTTAAAACTTCTCAAATATTTATTTTCTAATGCTATTCTACCTGATGGGTTGAATGCTCAATTTCTTACTTTAATTCCTAAAGTGGAAAATGCTTCTAAGATTCATCTCTTCATACCCATTTCTATTATTAACACTCTTTACAAAATCATCATGAAACTTATTTCTAATAGACTTACTTCTATATTCAATAAAATTGCCTCTTGGAATCAGTTTGGTTTTATCAAGGGTATGTCTATACAAGATTGCATTTGTCTTGCCTCTGAATGAACTAATGATTTATACAAATCCACCAGGGGAGTAAATATTTCTATTAAACATTATATCATGAAATCATTTGATACCATTGATTGGATTTTTATTTTCAAGGTATTTCAGAGCTTTAGTTTTAATGATACCTTCATTACTAGAATAAATTACATATTCTAATCAGCTTCCATCTCCATCCTTGTCAATGGTTCCCCTAAAGGATACTTTAAATGCACCAAGGGAGTTTAATATGATGATCCTCTATCTTCCATTCTATTTTCTTTTTCATAAGATTACTTAAGAATATTGCTCACTCGCCTTGTTGATCAGAACAAGCTTAAACCTATTCTGGATTCGATAAATTTATATGTGCACACAAATCCTTTATATGCTAATGATGTTATATTATTCATACAAGGTGATAAAATGAATATTCAAACTATTAACTATACCTCTAACATTATGATTAAATCTCTGGTCAAACTATTAGCAGGAACAAATATTTATTCTTCTTTGGGAAAAAAATTCCTTCTAATAAAAAAATTAATATTATTAATTATTTACGCATCAAGGAAGGATCCTTACCTTTTACTTACCTTCATGTATCCATTTTTTAGGGAAGGGATAAATCCAATTATTTATTCACCTCTATTGACCGAATACTCAATCAATTTTCCTCATGGAAGGGGAAAGCCCTATCTATGGTAGTCATGATCTATCTTGTTAAATCTACTATTATCTCTAAAATGGTCTACTCGTTGATGGTATACAAATGGATTGTCGGTCTCCTTAATAAAATAAACGTTTACATCAAAAACATTGTTTAGACCATAATCACTCTTGAAAGGAAACTTGTGACCATCCTTTGGCCTACTTTTTGTACACCTTTAGTTAAGGGCGGTCTAGGAATCAAAAACCTTATACTCTTTCAAGATGCTTTAAAAAGACATACTCTCTTGTAAGATGCTTCAAAATAACTCTAATTCCATTTATTTTCTCAAAAAAAGATTCTGTTGGAAGTTAAAGAAGGGAAATATGATTTATATTACCTCATCTATTTGGTTTTCCATTTGGAAATATTTTTCCAACATCTTCAAAAACTCTAAATGGATGGTTAGTTCTGACTCTTCTAGGAATTTTTGGTTGGACAACTGGACTGGTGTTCATTTTATTTCCATATTGCCTCTGAATTTTCAATCGGAGCACACCAACTGCACTATTAAGGATATTTTAAATTATCATTACATGAGTCTTCCTAAGAATATTATTCATGTTATTGACAATTGTCACTATTCCAATTTTGATGATTTCTTAATCTGAAAACCTTCTCATAATGGAAACCAAGATTCAAAATAAATTATAACCACAAGTTTCAAAATTATGATAATAATTTCTCTTGGATAAAATGTTTTCACAAACCATTGATTATGCCCTCAAGGATTACTCTTGTTTTGCATATTTCTCAAAATGGAATCCCACTAAGGTTCATCATCGGTCATTTTGGACTCAACTTTTCTCTAAGTTTCATCCTTTTAACCATCATAGAGAAGATATTAACTATCTTTCTCTATCTTTTGATAAGGATTCATCTCTTTGGAACTATATTTTTGAAATTTTTTATTGTATATTGTTACTTATTGATTTAATCATCTACTAATTATAGCATTGTCTGGATATAAAAGCCTCTAAGAAAATCAAGAATATTTTATTAAATGTTGTTGCTGAAATTATCCATGTAGAATATTATGATATAAATGAACTTATTTATAACAATTTTTCTTCCATTCAAAATGTAGGTCAGATGTGTATTCTCATTTCTATTCGGGAATCTACCTCGATTCATAAGTCTAATTGTGACAACAATGTCAAGGACTTTGTGATCCTTTGACAACTTCAGATTGATGGAATTTATTGTCAACCTAGATGCACATTTGAGGAATTATAGAAGGCACCTCAACTAGGCTAGATAAAAGTGAATGTGGTTGGATCTTCTAAAGGAAACCTGGGACCATTGGGTTGTGGTGATATTTTCAGAAACTACCTTCGAGAGTGTCTTAGATGCTTCTTTGGAAGTTGCGGAATCACCTCGCCTTTAGAAGCGGAAATGTTGAGTCTGACCCATGTCGTGTTTTTTTTCTTAGAAAAATGGTTGGAACAGTTTTTGGATTAAATGTTATTCAGCCACTATTGTTCAGGATATTTGGAATGGTGTGTTGTATCTTTCCTAGCCACTTACAACATAGTGGATGAACTTCCACACTTCTCTTCAAGAGATAAGTTGAATTTTCACTCATTCCTTTCATGTAGTGAAGATGATATTTCAAATAAGGGAGTCATCAATGTCATAACTTGGCTGTAATGCCTGCCTATTGATTTTCTCCCTCTTTATGAAAAATACTATAATAAGATTCTGTCTTTCAGACTCATGTAACTCTTTTCTCTTGGTATCATAATTTGTGCTTTAGTCTGTGATCAAAGCACCACACTCTTAAAAAAACTAAAATTAAATTCAATTAATACCTAGGATAATATTTATTAAAAAAATTAATATTAGAAACCATCATGTTCAAATTAGTAAATAATTTTAATTTTAATTTTAATTTTTTCCATTTAAAGTAGTTACTGAGGTTGAAAGTGGAGCTATCGCGGTAAGCATAAAATATGGTAAAAAATGGTTTCACATGGTGAAATTGGTTAAACAATCTGAAAATATATATGATATTTGTTAGTGGGGGAAGTATTGACTTTATATAATTTTTAATACCATTATTTTCTATTTTTGTATCCTTAGAACTCAAATAAGGGTCCAAATTTATTGAAATCTAAAACATTTAACAAAAATGACACTCTCCTTACATATAAAAGTATCCCACCTCCTCAAAATTTCTCCATAAATTCCTAAGATTTTAATCAACCAAATATAAAAAATATTCTCTCCTAAAATCCCTCCCATTTTTTGTAAAGTCTTAGTCTCACTAAAAGACAATGTTCTAAATACTTAAGGGGTCACTGGAGGGAGAATATTAAGGGAATATGCAATACTCTAAACCTATCTTCTCTTGTTATTTTCTTCTTACACACACCACAAGTGTTAAATATCAATTAAGGTATGACAACACAATGATGTTTACAATTATGAAGTGTTATTATAATAATGGAACATCCATTTTATACCTTCCTTTAAAATTATTGATAAAAATGGAAACACTGTCATCCATGTTTGCGGACTACTACCTCTATGAATGACATGTTCAATTTTTAATCCCCACGTTAAATGGTAGGTTTGAAAAGGTTATTTAATCAACTAATATGATATTTATATCATGATCATTATTCTAGAATGATAACAATTTAATTTCATACCCCCCCCACATTCCATGGAAAATCAATGATTCATCTGTGCATACATGTGGACTACTGCCTCCACAAAATGTCATGTTTTGTTTTCCATGAACACATAACATGTATGGATTTAAAAAAATATTTAATATGTAAAATTTATATTTCTTATAAAATTAATATTTTTAAAAAATAAATTTTTTTCATTATATATGCGTGATCAACAAGAAATAATTATATTCACTTTAACATTCTTAAATGGACTTATCAAGGGATATTAATTAATTTGGGTATATTTTTTTAACAATTGTAATTGTAAAAAAAATTATAATGGGATAATAAAGGAAATAACCCTCCACAATTTTCTATATAATCATGTTATCTTACAACACCTCTTACCACCTTCAACAAACCGAAAGTCTTACAAAAAATTATATAAAATAAACTAAGGTAACCAATGTCAGGGAGAAAAATATTAAAAATAAATAATAAATGATAATAATTAGAAAATAGGAAATTTAATATAGATAATTAAGTTTATTAGGTATATATTTAATGAATAGAAGTCAATAATCCCATTATTTAAATTCATTGGCAGAGAGAATTTGGACATTTTGTAAGTGAACTTCTGTACCACCCTCCTTACTTGTTAGTTGTGTATTTTATTTATTTTTTACCCTTTAATGCAATCCTATTTTACTAAAGTTATAATATTTTTTTATATATATCACTTATATATATACCTATGAAATTGTCTTTAATGGTCTTAAATTTTATCAATGGAATTTTCCTTTTGGTTATATAATTGAGTCATATTTAGTAATGTAATTTTAAATATTGTACAGGAACCACATGATAAAACCAAAAAATATATTACATTAATATAAAAATTTTACTTAGAGAATAAAAATGGGCACAAGAATTTAAAATATTATAATATAATAAAAAATTGAAAATATGATTACTATAATATGAAAATTTGGATATGCTCAATCCCCTAGAATAATCTCACTCTCAAAAAACACTATATAAATGAAGAAAAATATTAGTAATAAAACACTCATTTTGAAAATGAAAATATTTATTTGAGAGAGAATACAATTGGATGAATAATGAATTAAAAATGATATATTATTATAAAATAGGGAGCCCATATAACCATTACAAATCTGGCCATTTGAATAGTATTCTGGTCAATGGAATATTGATCTACCCATTAGATATAGTAACATATCCATTAGAATAGTATCCTCACATGTTAAACATTTAACTAGTATTTTATTATCTTATAAAATAGAAATATGTCATATTTATATCATGATAAAAGTAAATAAATTTTTTAAAAATGATAAAACGAATTACTCTATTTTTATAAAATATATATTTTCTGTTATCATTTTTATAACAAATATAAATATTTCAAAGAAATAAAATTTACATAAAATGGGTTTATAAATTATTATTAATTTTTATTATTATGATACTATAATTTTTTATACCCTAAATAATTTTTTTATATGTTCTGAAAATTTATCATAATTATAAAATTAGTATTTGAAAAATTAATAATGATTTTATTCAAAAATTGGAGTTATCATATTTAAAAAATTATTTGCATAAAAAGGATTTAATGTCTATAATCTACATGTAAAAATGGTTAGGGAGATTTTTTTTTAATTTTAAAAATAGGTGCATATTTGTGAATTGTAAAATATGGTAAATACAATCATTTTCATTAAAAGAAAAATACAAGAGGAAATGATTCATGGGTAATGTAAGTGACATTTGGATCAGACTCGCATACACTAATTACTATATACAGTCAAAATATTCATCACTGTTTTTCTAAGGTTTGGGCCGAAGCCTCATTTTATTAATAAAGCAAAGAAAATACCTCTTTTAACTGGGTAGAGGGAGACCCATTACATAGCCCGAAGGCCTAGTGGGTTTGTAGTCCATTACATAGCTCGTATGCCCAAATTTTTTGCCAAATGCCCATTCTGGGAAAAGTAACCCGCCTGCTACAGTGCCCGCACAGTACCGCCGTCGCTACAGTGCCCTACGGCCGCTACTGTAGCTGCTGATCTACAGTATCGCCGCTGCTACAGTAATTCTACAGTACTACTACAGTAACCTGTGCCCAATGGGTTTTGAACCCCCATTTTTTCGTGAAATATTACGGGGCGATTAAAATAACACCCCTCAGCACCCCTTCCCCTCACACCCTCTAAGACTTATAGCATTAAAAAAAGTGCCCAATTATCTTATGAACCCTCTCCCCCACATCCTCATACTTATGGCCTCAGCAAAATTAAAATCCAAAGTTTCATAAGGTTTATTTCAAGAGGCATCATTTAAGAGGTTATATTGTCAATCTATATCATTTAAATTCATTTATCCTTATTCCTCCCTCATACAACCAACATAAAAAATGACATAATGAATCTAATATTTAAAATATACTATAATAATATTATTTTAATGGAATATCCATCTTCATCCTCCCATATTCTATAAATGAATATATTTTTCATTTTATAGTGGGTTCACAATCTTTGTGAACAACATGCATTGTTATAAACCACCAACTTCAACAATAGTTATGGATATATTATTATGGTTAAATATTATGATAAAAAGTATAATGTAACTTATCTCAATTTCTAGAATGTTTTAATAATCATTTAGTTCAATAAAATTAATCGAGTGTATGATGGTTGGTAAATCTACATAAATGAACAAACTATATATTTATAATTATTTCCCAAATGAATCATCCATATATCAGAAAAAATATGGATTTTTATTCCATTTCAATTTATAGAAGGACATTATTACCATTTGATTTCACTTCTAGAGTAATAGTCCCATTTGTCAAGAAATCCAATAGTTATCAACAAGTGATCTAACTTTTGGAACCATGAAATGAACCCACTTAGTACATAGAGATCGGAAATTATATCTCATTTAAATGATTGAAAATGAACATAATATAATTATAGTAAATAAAATATATATGGTGTTAATTCCAATAGTTTATACGTTTTTTATATGATAATAAGAATAAATCATATGATGGAAGAAGGATTGTTTTAATTTTTTTTTTGTTCAACATTTATCACATAACATTGTTTTGACCATAAATCACTTAATATTTTTCTTACCTTACCATGGTGATCAGAAAAAGTTAATTAATTGAGAAAAATAAATGGATTCTACTGGATTAATTTTATCATATTTAGATTTTCACAGTTCTATCTCACATAGATGTTCAACAAAGAAAATTAGGAAGTCCAATTTTTATTCCAAAACTCTCAAAGAACATAATTACTGAAAATTTTCATGGTAAAATATTTTTTAAAATGGGTGATAATTATGTTTTACTATATTAATTTCATTCTAAAAATTATTTTTATGTACAAAAAAGTGATCATGCCGGAAAAAGGTGCATCTATGCAAAGATCGAGACTTGAAGTAATGGTTTTTCGTCATTCAGAGTTCAACATTTATAATGATATGAAGTTTAGGTGTTTTAAAGTTTTATTTAAAGGAAATTTATTATGGGTATAAAGCAAAGTAATTTTGAAGATGTATCAAACAATGGACTCCATGTAATTTCATCGGAAAGAGTCCATCAGGAAGATTATTAAAAATTTATCTTACATAGTCCACCAGATGAAATTTATTCAACAAATCCATCAATCATAAAAAAGGTTATTATTCCACAAAATTAATGTTAATATCTTCATTGGATAAAATAATGTTGAATTTTTTATCATTTCTATCAAATATTCATATATAAATAAAAGATTTGAATAAGTTAAAAAGTCATTAGATAGAAATTTCTATATAAATTCATCAAAGAAGTGTTTTCAAGAGAAGTTTATTGAATATAGGTTCCCAAGAAAAGTAAATAGATAAATGTTTCTAAATAAATTAATTAGAATAAATAAGGGTCATATAAAATATTTTGAGATGTTCCTATGAAGTTGTGAGAATACACTAAGTAGATTTTTCACTGGATGGAAGAAGTGTTATGAAGTTGAACTAGATGGTTGATTTGAAGATATTTACAATGTTTTCTTAATGTCATTATTTTTATAATGTTCAGATGGATTTTCTACATTTCATTAATTATTAATGGAAGATTCAAGATTAAAGCTAATATTATATAAATTCTCAATAATATAGTTAATTATATGTTTTAAGTAAAATTTCAAACTTTCAAGAAGTTTAAAGGTTGTCAAACAATGAGATTTCGAAAGGATAAAATTTGAATTTGAATTTTCAGAAGTCTATGAATTATCATAATGATTCAACATATGGGTGTCTATATAGAAGATTTTGGGAACCATACAAAGTGACAATATTATTATTCACAAGGGAGAGAAAGTAATTGAGTTTTCTAATGCATTTTTCTAACCATGGAACATTTTGGTTGTGGAAGAGATACTATTTAGATTTTTCTAATCATTTGGTATCAGAGAAATAATGAGAAGATTTATTAGATGAATATTTTATAGCGTCTTTAGATAGATAATATGGGGAAGTGATTTAATGAACATGGAGTTATTTGATGTCATATTAATTGGTCATAAAAAAGAGTTCATTTCCATGAGTGTTCTAGATAGATAACTCATAGGACATATAATTTGAAACAATATTTCCATGAGAAGTTCTTGGTTTTTGGGTTTTGGGAAAGTGAAGGGGAAGAAGAATTAATTACAAGAACAAAAAGAGTGAATAAATGTCATATAGCACAGTGAAAAAGTATTAACTCATATTGGTGAAGGTTGTTATTAATTTTACAAAGCATTTTCATATCATATTATTTGTGAGAGGAGAACATGAACTATCCAAATGAATATAGTTATATATAAGTAATGGATATTACTTGTTTTTTGTAATGAATAAAAATTTTATTTTATAGTTTTTCATGTGGTCATGGGTTACTTCCAAACCATTCCTAGTACTAGATACTCTTATTGAATAGTGATCATTGTAAATACAAATTTAACTATAGTTAATGTTGATTTTTTTCATCAGGTTCATTTATCACTAATAAGAGGTGAAGGTAGGATCATAAGTATGAAAATGTAAAATATAAATGATCTATGATTAACCCACTCCCCTACTTAGTGATCAAATTCATCCTAATTAATACTTTTAATTGGAATCATAGTTAAGGTTCCCTTTATTTATTCTTCTCTATAGTTTGAAGAAAAAACGATTTCAAGGATTTTCAAAATTTAGTATACATTAATGAGATTCCCATCATTTAAATTATAAACTTTTATATATATAATTATAGGTTGTTAACCCATATTAAATCCACTAGAAATGATATTATTGAAGCACTAATAGATGGTTAACATAATATAGATTAGGTTAATACCATAATACCTACTGATAAAATAATTTGGAGAATGATGGGTGAGATAAAAAGTTTATTATTTCCTCACAATCTGATAGTAAATTCTTGAGGGTTATGGGTATTTGAAAAGTAAAAAGCATCTGGAATAAGATTAATAAAAATTATGATGTAAATAATGAACTAAATAAAGTAAAGTTATATATCTAGATATTGATGTATGAACATATAAAATGGGTGAAAATGGATCTGTTGGCAACTTCATTACAAGATTTGATATCATTATAGGCACCATAGAATGTTTTAGTGGGAATTTTTATTATTCATATATTATTGAAAATATTCAAATAAGTATTCTACATGAATTTAATTCTAAGGTATCATCTTTAGAAGATAATGATATTAAAACTCTATCTTGGGATAATTTGTATGGCATTGTCATCACATACGAAATTAGAAGAGAAGATTATAAGAAGAATAATGAATAGGTAGATCGAGAAATTTCATTCAAAGCTATTAAAAAAGTAAAATATAGGAAATTTATTAAGCAAGAAGTCAATAACTCTCACATTAAATATGAGGTATGAAAAAAAAGAATTTACGTATTTTTTTCTAAAAGGATAAAAATAGGCATATGCAAGTATATAGGAAATTTACAACTAATGTTCTTTAGTTTTGAATCCTTTTGGGATTTCTAATTATATATTCAATGGAAATAGGAAGATAAATAATGTGATTAATATGATTGAATATCTAAAAGTTCTCAAAAACAGATGGCACACAAATCAATGTCCTATTCAAAAGAAAAAGATAAGAAGTTATATAAAAACAAAAAAGTTAATTTTTCTCTAAATATAAGGAATATAATAATGATAGTGTAATAGAAGATGAATACTCTAGCGATTATGTAATTTAAAAATTACTTATTTAATAAGTAAATGATTATAACTTCAATATTATTAAAAAAATAATCTCTAAAAAAGAAGAAGAAGAGTTTGGGACCGTAAGAGTGATTTTAAAATAAGTAATTTTTCAATAGAATCATTGTTAGAGTTTCCATCATATATTTCACTACCATCATTATCTTCCTCAAATTTAGATGAAAATTCTATTTTTATATTTATATAAATTATTACTTTTTCCTTTTTAATAGTAAAAGAGGGTTAATTTTAGTTTAAAATTTAAATTATCAAAAAATCAAATCCTCCTTTGGTATAGTGATCATGCTTAGAAATAATAATATTGATCAAATTATATGTATCAAACTAAGATGTTGTTTGATAAATTAGATTTACTAAATAGACTTACAAATATTATGGATAAACATATTTTAAAAATATTTAGTAAAATAAAATGTCAAATATAAATAGCATAGTGCAATATTAAATTATATTTAAATAAGTACCTTGAAATATTATTGAAAAGTAAGATTGACTTACACGCTTTATAAAAGATATTATACACTTTATCCTTATGTGTTAAGGAATTTAAAAATATTGACATAAGTATCCACAACTTTAAACCAATATTTAATGTTTGAATTTCCATACCATGAAATCCCTTAATACGAGGATCTTTATATACATGGTCTTCCTAAAATAGTAAACCACTCAATCCAATGATTGGTAACAACATTATATTCTTATCCCCTAGAATCCCTTGATCAGTTTGATTGGTATCACCTGTCTTCCTATCCATGGAAGCCACCGATCTGAAAAAAGATATGAATTATAAAATACAAAGGAAAGTTGTATAAGTAATTTACAATCCCAATAATGTATTCCAAAGAAAACTAACTCTAAAAAGGATTAAAAAGTTTAAAAACAATAGATTCATGCATATAGATCTTCAGACATGTTGACTTGCAAATAAATCATCAACTAGTATCACAAGTTAACCTGTATTTTTAGGCATTCCTCCAATAGTAATTTTTTCCTAAATCTAGGATTTGGTTTCAATATCCTCGATTGATCATCCCTAGATAGCTCAGAAAAAAATCTCCATCTGATGTCATTTTGATATAACAATTACAATGATGTAGTAAAATTCATCTGATAGATATAATTCCAAAAATATGACTACATAAATTTGACAATATGAGGGACTATACTATTTTTTAGTCCAATTAAATAAAATATGGTCAGTCTGATGGGTATGACTTTGGCTAGTCAGATGGATATAACATTATTCAATACAATGGAAAAAACACGTTTCATTCTAATGCTCCATAATATTAGTCATTCCTATATATCTAACATAAAGAATATAAAGTTTATATTCATTTAGATATTAATATTACTATGTTCACTATAAATGTACTTTTATATAGAAACATTATAGAATTATTTTGATATTAAAAGTTATTTAAATAAGGTTTCAATAGAGTGTTTATGATTTTCGAAGCTAATGAAAGGGAAAGTAAAATGTGTAAACTTTTCAATAAACAATATCCCCCTTTTTGAAAGAAAAAAAGTAAAAAACATAAAATAAAAAACTATTAATTTAAAAATATTAGAACCCTTTTTATGTTTAGGAACATCAAAGGAATTATTCATATTAAACATGTCCCCATTTCTTATTTAAACTCCATGTTTATTTAAAACACCATTATTTTAAACATTCATCAACTGATATGAAATATTATTACGTAGGAAGAATAATTATAAAAACTACCTTAAAATATTCTCCCCCTAAATAAATTATCCCCATTTAATAATCCCCCCACCGATAATTTCTTCCCCTTTGTGGTTTTCAAAAATGAATTGGGAAAGTAACATATTCACCTCAAATGTTAGAAAGTGTAACACAAAATAATTGTATTTGATTAAGAATTCATCCAAGATAAAAAGAATGAATAATCATCCATGTGAAATTATAAAATATTCAAACAAAATGGATTTGGAGAATATTTCATACAAATTATAATTTAATGATAAATTTTAATAAATACATCAAGATTTCAAAAATAAATTTTTAATTATTTCTTGTAAATTGTTCTTAATTATTTATTTTATATTATTGAAGTTATCCTGATTCTTCTTGATGTTTTTAGTTGTTGATTCAAGATTGAATATCTTTTCTAACATCACTAAGAGATTTTGATTCTCCCCTATTAAACTAAAAACATATTATTCAAGATTTCTGATCCTTTTCTTCATCTTATTTATTCTATAATACCTATTTAAATGACCGGATTCTATAATTCTTATCTTTCATATTTTCAATCTATTCTTTATGTTCAATGACTTATTGATTAAGAGGGTATAATAAATATTTGAACAGTTCAACAAAATTGAATATATCATAAACAAATGATGATAACTTTTCAAAATTCTCAGAAATATAAATAGATACATTCTTAAATTCCTTAAACTATTCATCATGATATTTAAAATCACCATCTAGTTGTCTCGACCATTTCACCATTTGATTGAGTCTCTTTTTCTATGACTTTTATTTACCTTTGAATCATTTTAAGTTGGATTCATTATGAATGATGAGTTAAGTCAACAAACTAAAAGGCTCTTATTTCTCATTAAAACTATTCTGAAATTTTTTTCACTCAGTTTTAATGTTTGGTAGATAAGGTATTGTATCTATAATATATTTATAATATTAAAAAACATAATTAATTAAATTCTATGATCAATTAACTAACATATTTGAAGAATCCAATGAAACTTAAAAAATATGCAGGTGAGATGTTCCATGATCTATCTTTTCATTAACTTTAATATTTTCTTCATCAAAACCATTAACCACATTAACATCCCTATATGTCTTTTTTCTGTATGATATTTTGTCTTTTGATTTTTGTGCTTCTAGTTTTTCATTTGATAATGATTTTTCATTCGTATAAACACCAAAAACAATATTTTTATTAGACAGAGTTGATAAGGATTTAGAATATCATGATGATCCTGAAGAACTTTTTTCTTCTTTTTCTTTTTCCTCTTCTACTAATTATACTTCTTATTTTTATACTACTACCTCTATCACTTTATCTAATATCAATGTAGTTATTTTATCTTCTTTTCTATTATTTTAAACTAATATTTTAACTTTCTTCTATAGTTAATTATTAATATATTTTTTATCTAATTTATCTATTGTCATTACAACGTGATTTTTAACTACATATTCTTTTATATTATCCTTTTGAATAAAAAATGGAATAATAGAAATTTCAATAAATCATAAATTAGTTGAAGATGATGGATATAGATATGTCTGATTAGAGAATGAATGTGTTCCAGATCTAGGAATTGTCTTAACAAATGATAATAGTGAAATTGATAAATGTAAATTGTTCAATTATTTTTCTATACCTTTAATGAGGTTTTCCATTGTTATTTATTCAGTAATTATTTCATTAAACTCTTTCTTATTCTCTAACTATTTCATTTCCATATTTTTTTTATCTTAAAATCTAAATCCACAACTTTATCAAGTTTTAATGATGGATATATGATATTTTTCTAATCCATGTGTTCCATAAACTTCTTAAATTCATCATCGTACATCGCTTTCTGTTTATTTTGTTTATTTGGAGGAGAGGAGTCTCCTACCCAATTCTCTTTTATTGATTCTTTCTCCTTAACAAATTCAGCATTGGAAACTACCTTGTCAAAATTTTCAAAAAACGTTTTTAGATTCGTATTGGAGACTTGTTTCATTCTTTCAATGGTTTCTTCTCCAATAAATGAATTTTTTTTTCAGACTACATCAGACTGATTATTTTTTTGAAAAAATTTCATATGATAATCCAACATATTATTTATGAAACATGGAAACATATTTATTCTTAGCTTCAAAGATGTTTTATTTCAAGATTAATTCATGGGATGAAAAAACTTTACCAGTATTATATTCCTTAAAGTTATAAAGAAATATAATATAAATATTCCAAGAAAATTTAGGGTATCATTATCTTCTATTTATAGAATCGGATACTCGTGCATCCATAAAGTAAAAAATCATTCATCTGGATTTAGATGGAACACCTTCCTTACCATTATAAATGGTGAAAATAATGAAGTTTTAGATTTCAAATTTTCAAAACATCCAATGTTCTACGAAAGCTTATGAGATGGAAGGTAAGCCTCTACCTACAATGGAAATTAAACTAAATCATTCAATGTATTAATAGTAAATTTTTAAAAAAAATACTGAAAAAATTAATTCCAAATCATTTTGTATACCAAATTTAACTTATGAATAAATATCTATAACTATTTTTGAATAAAAAAACTCAAAATCGTCCTTTTTGGCCAAAATATTTTCGCATACTTGAGATTATATAAATTTTTTAAAAATAATATCATACGTATCATAACAATAATTCTCAATCAATCATTCCTTTACCACTTATCATTTTTCAAAATCAATAGCATATTCCATCATACTAATTAGGAGGCCGAAAAGACAAGATAATACTGAATAAGATAATGGTATGAGTGCCAAACATTTCATACTAATCATAAAATGGAGATCCAAGAGTTGGGAAAAAATCCTGAGAATCAATTTGGTACAAAACAGACCATAGTCTTACATATAGGCTTGGGGAGTAAAATTTTGAATTCTAGAGATCTAACGGCTTAGAATTAAAATGTATCCTGATCCACTAGTTGAGATTAACCCTACAATTATTTAAAAAATATTATAAAAATTTAATGTTATTTACATGAAAAATATTCATCATACTAACTTATTGTCCAATTACATAAACTTTAATATTTTTATCAATTTCAATTTTCACAAAATGTAAAGAATAATTAAAAGAACCTTCAAAAAGAAAATAGATTGAAAATTGAAAAAACTAAAATATTATAAAGATGTCACTCATAGTGAAAATTATCTTTGGGTGTGAATTTTTTATCGAGTAACATATTATTCTTGGTTTTTCTAAAAGAAACATAATATGATAATCATTATAAAAAATATATAATTGTTAAACAAACTATTAAAAATTTCTTGAATCCTTGTTCTTGTAGAAATATTTTTATTTTAAAACATTTTAGTAAACATTTTGATTCTAAAAAACTAAAAGATAAATAAGTTTTTTAGAAAAACTAAAAAGTGTTAAAACAATTTAGAAAACCATAACATATGTTACCTCCATTAGAAAAGGACTTAATTAATGTAATGTGATTGGTAAAGAAAAATTATATGTCAATGATCCATAATTATTGATCATTTCAAACTTTTGTTTAATATATTTTAATTTATCAGAACTAAGGGGTTTATTAAAAATATCAACGAGTTGTTATTGCATTCTGATGAATTTTAAAATTATATCTTCTTCTTGTTTTTGATCTCGAAGGAAATGATGTCTTATATATATGATATTTTATTATGAGTGATGTGATGGGTTTTTACTTAATGAAATGGAACATTTCCTTTCTCAAGAGAATTATATAAAGGAACTTTTATTGTAAAGGCCCTGAAATCCTATGGAAATTTTTTTCTTAAATAAATGGAAATTTTACGAGTTCGTGATTTTTGACGGCACCTGATTCCGAGACCCGGTGTGCCCGGAATCAATTTCTGAAGTTTTGTTCAGGTACGTTCAGTAAACATACGTACGGGATTTTATATCTTTTGAACCAGTGCTCGGAATTGAAATCTGAGGGCACCATTGAACTCGTAGCGCCGATATTCGCTTAAGGAGGTCTTTATCGCAATTGCGTTTCAACGTGAATGGAAGTTATAAATTGGGGTTACTGATTAAAATTAAAAATTAAATAAAAATGTGTTTGCAACACATTTTTATTTGAAAGGTGGTTAAAGTCTCTAAGTGGAGGTTAGGGGTGGGGCACACCACACCCTAACCTCCCTTGGGAGGTTATAACTAGGGGTGGGGACCACTAGATTAAACTCCCCTTAAACCCCCCATATAACTCTCAATTAAATTGAAGAGGGTCTATTAAACATCCCTTAACCCTTTAAACCCCTTAAACTCTTGGAATTCTCCTTTATGGGGCCAAGACATTGAATTAATGTTTTAATTAATTGATTTTTGTGTTTGAGTTATTTGGAATTGATTATGAAAACATAATAATATGTGATATACTATTATGGTTGGAGTTGCGATAATTTTGCATGGGTTGGGATAATTAAGAGGAACTCTTGGAGGAATAATACCCTCTCAATGAATAATGCCATTTTTCCACCAAATAACGACGACGCGACTTCTTTCTTTCCATCCTGGGCAAGAAAAGGAAGACGTCGCCCACAAAGAATGCTGCCAACGACAACATCATTCCCTCCGATGTTGAAGGAACAACGTCTGTCTTCCACAAAGCTGTCTTCCGCGACTTTGAAAACATACCTTGAATCAAGTTAGGGGTTCCTTTAATGTTTTATTATAGTTGTCGTTCTACATCATTAAATTGGTGGAATGATGTGTCGATTGATATCATTTGATGAGGTGGGTTCGGGCCGCACAAACACGGCCCGAACCTCCCCTTTGTTGCTTCCATTTGATGATGATGGAGGTGGAGCTGAAAGGGCATGGTGTCATCGTACTATGCCGGAGAATAACCATGGCCAGGAGGACCATGGCGGATGGAAGAGGAACCGCGGCCGGGAGGGCCACTGCGGATGAAGTGGTGTGGCGTCGTCGCGCTGAGCTATGGAGTCGAAGGCCACAGCCAGGCCGGGCCATGGCGGTGGAGGACAGGTGTTGTCACACCGGCCGTGTGGAGGTGGAGGATGCGGCCTGCGTCCGCCTGCCACTTGGCTGAATTGAACCAGCCAGTCTCTTGCTAGCTGAGCTGAAGAACCGCGGTGCCTGAAGGCACTGGGAGGAGGAAGACCGCAGCCGGCAACCGCAGGCTACTCTGGCTGGTAAACCAGTCATCCACCTACTAGCCAGGCTAGTGGACTATGTTTCCTACAGTAACTGCGTAGAAGAGAACCACGTCCCACTGTGTGGGCTACGTGTGTTGGGCAGAACAAGCCTGCTACGACCGGTAGGGCAGGGATAGGCAGCGCCGCTTGGCGCCTCCGGGCGAACCGAACCAGCCAGCTCTGCGGGATGGGTCCGCAGGTGGGTTGTGCCCCAATGGGCCAGGCAGACCCCCTAGCCAGGTTGGACCTGCCGAGCCAGGCTAGGACAACCCCCAGTCGAGTCGGACCTCCCATACTGGGCCAGGCCGACCCGCCAGCCCACTAGGCTTGACGGGTAGAGCCCGACTCTGCTTAAATCCGAATATCTCCTAGACCGTGTGTCCGATCAACACATCGTCTATGGAACTGGGAACCTCATGAAAAGTTAGTCCTTTTGAGATGCTCTAAGTGAGTTATGGATAAATTTGGAAAACGACATAGTTTGTATCGAGCGTAAATCCAACCGGCCCCTGGGACGGAAATGCCAATAACTCTCAGAGCGGATGTCTAATTGATGCGTTGTCTATCATGTTGGGTGCCTTATGATGAAACGAAACTACATGATACATTAACATAATAATTCATGATAGTTTATGTATCGACACTTGACTTGAGGATTGGACCCTCCCAGAATCGAGTGTGTTGTGTGCGGGAACCCTAGAGCTGGCTGTGACGACTACTGTACCGGAATCCTATGTGGGTTCGATAGCGATGACTATTGTGTCGGAATTCTACATGTGTTCGACATCGATGACTACTAAACCAAAATCCTCCATGGGTTCGACAACGATGAATACTATGCCAGGATCCTCCATGGGTCTGACAGTTCTGACTTCAATTCTTGTATCATGTGTGGGTCCGACAGAGTAGCTGGTCCTATATCCTGTGTGGGTCTGACAGCTTAGCTGGTCCTATATCCTGTGTGGTTACGATAGATAGATGAATCAGTGACTACATTTGATCATCTCTAGCTCTTTATGAAATATTTATACCTGTGTGGGATTAGTCATGACTTTCAACCATTGTCATCGTGGTGATTGACTTTACTTCCTTTGTGGACTGGGTTGTGTTTGGGATCGAGAGTTGGAGTCGGGACTGTGACTGGTAACTTAGTTATATGTATGGTAATATACTTAAGTGGGGTTGGTTGATACTTTGTGATTGTATCTTACTACTATGGTTTATCCTTTAGGGATTCTGGGATACCTTCAGGGGTCTCAGGGTCCCCTACTGAGTATTGTTATACTCACCCGTGTACGGGCTTTGCCCGCACCTTGTTGTGTTCTGTGCAGACGACGCACGGCAGTGATCGAGGCTGAGGGTAATGGATGGGAGACTACTCAGAGCTGGACTAGACGGGACGTACCATAGGGATGAGTTGTTCGAGTTCTGTACCTACCCTTCAGGTAGGATTTCCGGGAAGACGATCCTAAAGCTGTTTTCCCTTTTTCATGTACTTGTACTTGTTGATTAGTTGGGTTTGAATACTAGCCCATTTACATTAATCACATATTATTTTTCTATTTTTAGTACTTGTTGCCTCTACTGCTTGTGTTTAGTCTGTGCGTGTGTTACAGGTTAAAAAGGAAATGACTTCCCTTTTATCGAGATTATGCCTTTGATGCTAGTCACCGGCCCCTGGCCTATGGAAGGAGGGATTGGGGTAGTCACGGCACGGGCCCCGAGGACAGGTCGTGAAAAATTGGTATCAGAGGGGTCGGTTGTACCGCAGAACATGGACTCTGATTCTTTTAACAGAAATAGTGTGTTTTGAGTGTGGTTATCAATTTTGGGAAACCAGTGATGTGCGGTGGTCGACGTATCCATACACTAGGACTCTGACTAATGATCTCTGACTCAGTGCACGAAAACACTGATTGCGTGTGTGTTTCCTTTGAAAATATTTTCTTCATGATTACTTTGTGTCGGCTCACTAGGTATATTGTTTTAACCATGGCGCACCTGTTTATTTTCAAGATATCCCCATGATGGAAGCCAGCTAGGGTTCCGAGTTTCATGCGCGATGGTAGCCCACAAAGTGACGAGGCCTCAGTGTAGGGCCCCATCACAGCGGAGGTACCAGCAGTACCACTACCCACTAGGCCACTGATACCACCAGCTCTAGCAGCAGAGATTTCACACCGCCTGAGTAAATTTCACGAGTTCCAGTGCCAGAGGCTGCCCAGGTTCCGGGGAGGGACGAACCCACATGCAGCTGAGGATTGGCTGGAGGCTATCGTGAGAGTTTTTAGATTGGTAGGGACACCAGCTGACCTCATGTTGATCCTTTATGCGAGTCTCCTGCATGCAGCAGAAGGAAAAAGGTGGAGCTTGATGCTCTAGGTGCATTACGAGTAATCATTACTCTGGATAGACTTTGAGAGTCTCTTTCGCTCAGAGTTTGTTCCAGCCACCCTTCATGCGGTGCATATTCAAGAGTTAATTCATCTGCAGCAGGGCAGCATGACAGTAGATCAATACTCAGTGAGGTTCACTAACCTCTCATGCTACTCCAAAGATATGGTATGTGACCCATTCTTCTAGGGTATGGACCTTCGAGCAGGGACATAGGCATGAGATCAGGGGTTCGACGATTCCCCTCAGCATTCCGATGAATGCGGGGGTGCTGGAGCGAGCCCTTATAGTGGAGAGTTTTCTCGTTGAGCATACACCAGCAGCGAGACCCACCACAAGGCAACACATAGCGGAGTCTTCTGTAGCCAGCAGTAGACAGATAACGCAGAGGTCCAAGCGGAACATGCCATTAGGTGGGTGACCCCAGGATAAAGGTTCAGTTGTGCGAGGCACATGAGACAAAGCCAGCTATATGAGGAGAAGGCAGTGCTATGCATTCGGCATGAAGGGCCACATGGCTTATGACTGTATGACCCTCAATGCAAATGAGCAGCAGACAGTAGAGGGACCTCCCAGGCAGAGGCAGAGGTTCGACGGTGGTGGTCCACCAGGAGAAGGAAGATGTAGCAGAGGAGCTGGTCGAGCAGTGGGTGGAGGATGACATTTCGAGGCTCTAACACTACCACCACATGGTGGTCCACCCCGACCACAGGGAGAAGGTGGACAGAGGCAGGCTCAGCTCCAGGTAGTCGAGGCCTACGACCACGGCGCACCTGAGATTTTTCGAGGTACTATCTGTGTCTATTCCAACCTTGTTGCAATACTTATAGACACAGGTCCGAGTCATTATTTTATTGCCACTGCCCTCATTCTAATATCTGAGATTCTGATGGAGCCGTTGGATCGATCCTTATGGATAGAGACTCCTATGGGAGCAGACTCAACGATTATGCACTGGTGCCGGCAGTGTGATCTTACTCTAGGAGGTGAGAGATTTGGCTGGGATCTTCTTGTAGTGGCGTTGAGGCCTTATGACGTCATTTTGGGTATGGATTGGTTATCCACAGTTCATGCTCATATTGACTGTATTAGGCACAAAGTGCGTGGTATCCACACGGATGGGACCGGGTTCACCATTATCGGCGAGAAGGGAGCCTTTGCAGTGTAGGATGGACTTACACAGAGGAGGGGGAAGCCGATCACACATCAGTTGGAATGTATCATCCTCAGAGCGATTGATGTGCGGAGTCTAAGTTTTCCTATTAATTGTGGTGGATTAGTACACGAATGTTTTCCCTGACGACATTCCAGGACTACCTCCTCACATAGTGGTAGAATTCTACATTGACCTGTATGTCGGGACAACACTGATATCTAATCCAACATATCGGATGGCTCCCACCGAGCTTCGTGAGATGAAAATACATCTGGAGGACTTACAGGGGAAGGGATTTATCCAACCCAGTGTTTCACCCTGGGCATCTCCAATTTTGTTCGCCAATAAGGCGGATGCAAGCTTCCGACTGTGTGTTGACTACCATCGCCTGAATTAGGTGACTGTGAAGAAAAAGTTCTTACTCATAAGGATTGATGACCTCTCTGATCATATCAAGAGAGCATGATAATTCTCGAAGATGGACCTCAGGTTAAACTATCACCAGCTACGAGTTCAGGATGAGGATGTGCAGAAGACGGACTTCACATGTCGGTATGGCCGCTACGAGTTCTTGGTTATACCCTTAAGCATAACCAATGCTCTATCAGTGTTCATGAGTCTCATTAATAGGATATTCCATCGTTACCTAGATCATTTTTTTGTAGTCTTCAACGACGACATACTGATTTACACGACTACTGAGGAGGATCATGCCTACCATTTGCAGGTATTACTAGACACACTCCTAGAGCACCAGATTTATGGTAAACTCTTGATGTGCCTGTTCTGGATTCGAGAAGTTCATTTCGTGGGACATGTCATCTTGGAGGTTGGAGTTTTAGTGGATCCAGTGATGATCGAGGTAGTACTTTCTTTGGAGCCACCCAGGAGTGGGACGGAGGTGCGGAGTTTCCTGGTACTGGCTGGGTACTATCGGAGTTTTGTTCCAGACTTCTCCAGAGTTGCAGCACCACTTTTAACATTGACGAAGAAGGGGAAACCCTTCATGTGGTCAGATAGATGCTAGAAGAGCATTTAGGAGCAGAGGAAGAGACTGACCAGTGTTCCCATCTTGAGTCTACTGAAGGAGGGAGTAGGGTACGTAGTTTACGACGATGCATCATGGACTAGAATCGGGTGTGTCCTGATGCTAGAGAGAGCAGTGATCATGTATGGTTCACGACAGTTGAGATAGCACGAGCAGAACTACGCTACCCAGGACCTAGAGTTAGCAGTAGTGGTCTTCACCTTGAAGATGTGGTGACACTATCTAATGGGAGAGAATTTTATAGTCTACTATGACCACCAGAGTCTCAGATATATCTTCTCACAGAAGGACCTAATCCTGAGACAGTGGCGATGGATCGAGTTCCTCCAGGACTATCACTTCGAGATAGTCTATACTATTGGAATGGGGAACATTGTAGCAACTGCTCTCAGCAAGAGATCAAGAATTCAACCACTAAGAGAGGCAATAGAGCAGCTGGCCATGTTGTAGATATCCTCTGTGGATAGAGATGGAGCAGGCTTTCTACAGTCTCTCACAGTCACTCATCGGCTTCTTCAGTGAGTCACATAGGCACAACGCGGGGACGTTGACTATGAGACGCGACGTGCTCAGATATCCTCAGGGAAGGCACCTGATGGGTTTTCTGAAGGTGGGGAGCTCGTCATCTTCTTTAGAGTACGTACCATGGTACCAGTATCACTACAGGAGGAGGTTTTGAGGGAGTTCCACACATCCCCTCTAGCGGTACATCCAGGAGTGGAGAAGATGTATTAGGACCTCATATGACAGCACTGGTGGCCAGGTATAAAGAAGGTGGTGGTAGAGTTTGTCTCGCGATGGCTCACTTGTCAGCAAGTGAAGGTGGAGAACCAGGTTCCAGTAGGCTTGGTTTATCCCTTAGAGGTCCGAGAGTGGAAATGGGATGGGATATCCATGGATTTCATGATGGGACTTCCACGTACATCCAGAGGACACGACTCTATCTAGGTGATTATCAACTGACTCACCAAGTCAGCCCACTTCCTACCAATCAGAGAGTAGGGATTAGTAGAGACCTTGGGATGCCTCTACATACAGGTGATCGTACGGCTTCATGATGTTCAATCTCTGATCATCTCTGATCGATATTCCTGTTTCACTTCCCGGCTATGGAAGGGGTTGCAGGAGGCTTTCGGGACGCTACTTTGCTTGAGAACTACCTTCCATCCTCAGACGGATGGCCAGACTAAGAGGACCATTCAGACTCTCAAGGACCTACTCCATGAATGTGTCATTGACTATGGTCACAGCTAGGATAATCACTTACCCTTGGTGGAGTTTGTGTACCACAACAGCTACCACTCTACCATCGGGATGGCACCTTACGAGGCATTGTACGACCGACCGTGTAGATCGCCTCTGTGCTGGACTGACCTAGGGGAGTCAGCACTTGTAGCACCAGAGATGGTAAAGGCTACAACAGAGAAGGTGCAAATCATCCTGGAGTGGATGAAGACTGTACGAGCAGGAAAAGTCTTATGCTGATAAGAGATAGAGACCACTGGAGTTCGAAGATGGTGACCACGTCTTTCTATGGGTCTCACCCCGACAAGGGCTACGGAGATTTGGCCGAGGCGGCAAGTTATCTTCATAATTCGTCGGAACTTTTCATGTCCTTAGTAGGGTATTCTAGGTGGCTTACCTCTTGGATCTTCCACCTTAGTTGCACTGGGTGCAGGACGTCTTCCACGTATCTCAGCTGAGGAGATACGTGCACGACCCATCTCCATCATCGACCATGGGGAGATGGACATCGATGATGGGACGACATTCACGGAGGTTCCTGTAGAGATAGAGGATCAACAGGAGAAGGTCATACATGGATGGTCGATTACTCTAGTGCGCATTCACTGGCAGCACAGGAACCTCTCAGAGAGCACATGGGAGTGGGAGGCTCAGATGCGTGCTCAGTACCCCCATTTGTTCCCTTAGTGTGTGTTGTAGCTTTCGGGGTTATAAAGCCCTGAGGTGGGGAGAATGTAAAGACCTGGAAATATTATGGAAATTTGTTTCTTAAATACATGGGAATTTTACGAAGTCACGGTTTCTGAAGACGCCGTATTCTGAGGCCTGGTGTGCCCGAAATCAATTTCTGATGTTTTGTTTGAGTACATTCTGTAAACGTACATGAGGGATTTTATATATTTTGAACCAGTGCTCGGAATTGAAATCTGAGGGCACTGTTGAACTTGCAGCACCGGTATTCGCTTAAGGAGGCCTGTACCACAGTTGTGTTTCAACGTGAATGGATGTTATAAATTGGGGTTACTAATTAATATTAAAAATTAAGTAAAAATGTGTGTGTGACCCATTTTTATTTGAAAGGTGGTTAAATTCTCTAAGTGGAGGTTAGGGGTGGGGCCCACAACACCCTAACCTCCCTTGGGAAGATATAACTAGGGGTGGGACCCACTAGATTAAACTCCCCTTACACCCCCATGTAACTCTATGTTAAATTGAAGAGGGTATCTTAATCTTCCCTTAACCCCTTTAAACCCCTTAAACTCTTGGACTTCTCCTTTATGGTGCCAACACATTGAATTAATGTTTTAATTAATTTATTTGTGTGTTTGAATTATTTTGAATTGATTATGACAACAAAATAATATGTGATATATTATTATGGTTGGATTTGGCATAATTTGGATTGGGATGGAAGAATTGGGAGGAACTCATGGAGGAATAATACCCTCTTGATGAATAACTCCATTTTTCCACCAAATAACGACGACACGACTTCTTTCTTTCCAATAGGGGAAAGAAAAGGAAGTCGTCGCCCGAAAAGAATTCCTCCAATGACAACTTCATTCCCTCTGACGTTGAAGAAATGACGTTCTTCTTCCGTGACGCCATCTTCCATGACTTTGACAGTGTACCTATAAATGAGTTAGGGGTTAATTTAAATTTTTATTCTACCAACCATTCAACATCGTTAAATTGGTGGAATGATGTGCCGATTGATATCATATGATGAGGTGGGTTTGGGCCGCACGAACATGGCCCAAACCTCCCTTTTGTTGCTTCCTTTTGATGACGACGGAGGCAGATCCCAAAGGGTGTGGTGTCGTCGCACCGCACCAAAGAATAACCGTGGCCAGGAGGACTATGGCGGACGGAAGAGGAACCGCGGCCGAGAGGGCCATGATGAATGAACCGGTGCGGCGTCGTCGCGCCGCGCTATGGAGCCGAAGGCCACGACCAGGCTGTGCCGCGGCGGTGGAGGACTGGCACCATCGCACTGGCCACATGGAGGTGGAGGATGCGGCCCGCATCCACGGGCCGCTCGGTCGAATCAAACCGGCCTGTCTCCTGCCGGCTGGGCTGAAGAATCACAGCGCCCGAAGTCACCGTGAGGAGGAAGACCGTGGCCCACAACCGCGGGCAGTTCTGCCGGGCGATCTAGCTGGCCGCTTGTCGGTCGGGCTGGTGGATAGCAGCGCTCGCAGGCGCCTCGCGGAAGAGAACTATGGCCTGCTGTGTGGGCTGCATGTGCTAGGAAGAATTGGTCGGCAACGGCCGACCGGGTAGGGAGAGGCGGTATCGCTTGGCGCCATCGGGCGAACCAAACTAGACCGCTCTGCAGGTCAGGTCCGTAGATGGGTCACGCCCTATCGGGTCGGACTGACCCCCCAACCGGGTCGGACCCGCTGAGCCGGGCCAGGCTGACCCCCAGCCAGGTCGGACCTGCCGAGCTGGGTTGGGCCGAGCCTGACTCTGCTTAAATCTGAATATCTCCTAGACTACGCATCTGATCGACGCGCCGTCTGCAGCACTGGGACCTTCATGACTAGGAGATCCTTATGCGATAATCTATGTGATTTTTTGATATATTTTTAAAATTTCCGGGTTTGGATCGAGCGTAAATCTAACCAGGCCCTTGGGACGAAAATACTAATAACTCTCAGACCGGGCATCCGATTAACGCGATGTCTGTCACGTTGGGTTAATTATGATGAGACGGAACTATGCGATACATAAACTCAGGACTTCATGATAGTTGATGTACCGACACTTGACTCAAGGAGTGGACCCTCCCGAAATCGAGTGTGATGTGTGCGAGAACCCTAGAGCTGGCTGTGACGACTGCTGTACCGGAATCCTAAGTGGGTTCGACAGGGATGACTGTTGTGCTGGAATCCTATGTGGGTTCGACAGTGATGACTACTGAACCTGAATCCTCTGTGGGTTCGACAGCGTTGACTACTGTGCTAGGATCCTCCGTGGGTCCGACAGTTCTGACTTCTATTCCTGTATCCTCTGTGGGTCCAACAGAGTAGTTGGTCATGTATCCTGTGTGGGTCTGACAGATTAGCTAGTCATGTATCCTATATGGTTCTGATAGCTAGATGAATCAGTGATTACATCGGATAATCCCTATCTCTCTACAGAAGATGTATACCTGTGTGGGATGAGTAATTTCTTTAAACCATTATCATCATGGTGATTGAATTTAATTCCTTTGTGGACTGGGTTGTATTTGGGCTCGAGAGTTGGATCCGGGACTGTGACAGGTAACTTAGGTATATGTATGGGCATATACCTAAGTGGGTTTGGTTGACACTTCTTGATTGTATCTTTCTACTGTGGTTTATCCTTTATGGATTCTGGGAGACCTTCGGGTGTCTCTGGGTCCCCTACTGAGTATTGTTATACTCACCACTACACGGGCTTTGCCCGCACCTTGTTGTGTTCTGTGTAGATAACGGATGGTATTGATTGAGGCTGAGGGCGACGGACGGGAGACTACTCAGAGCTGTACTAGACTGGATGTTTCACAGGGATGAGTTGTTCGAGTTATGTACCTGTACTTCAGTTAGGATTTCCGGGCAGACGATCCAGGAGCTGTTTTCCCTTTTTCTTGTACTTGTACTTGTTGTTTAGTTGGGTTTGTGTACTGGACCATTTACTTTCATCACATCTTACTTTTATGTTTTTATTACTTGTTTTCTCTACTAATTGTGTTTAGTCTGTGTGTGTGTTATAGGTTAAAAAGTAAATGCCTTCCCTTTTATCGGGATTACGCCTATGGTGCTAGTCGCCAGCCAATGGCCTATGGAAGGCGGGCTTGGGGTAGTCATGGCACGGGCCCCGAGGACGGTTTGTGACATTTATAGTTGCTTATAATATAATTTTCAATCCATATTTTCACACCCATATAGGTCATAACAAATTTGTAAAAATATGGTAAATGAAAGGAGGTTGATCCTAAAGACTTTATAAAATTTATTGGAACCCTATTTTATCTAACAGTCATAAGAATTGATATAGTGTATGTTGTTACTATTTGTTCTTGGTATCAATGTGAAACATTGTAATATCATATTACATATTGAAAAATAATTGTCTAATATATCAATGTTACAATTTATTTTTGAATAAAATATGGAAACATGCGGATGATCTATTCATTTATTTATACGGATGCTGATTAGGTAAGTTGTATAGAAGAAATAAGATCCAAATCTGGTAAAGTTTTCTTCATGTGAGAAAGCTGTTTTAGTTGGAATATAAAGATGAAAAATTTATTGACTATCATCATGTAAAAATATTAGTGTATTTCTTTCACTCAATCATTAGCAAAATTATTATGGGTTCATACACAGTTGGATGATTTGTTGGTTGATCTGATGTTTTCCCTTCGCTTGGATATGATAATAAAAGTTCTAGAAATATCATTAAATATATATATATAAACATTCTTTTTCTATAAATATTGATATTTAATAACACTTCATTAAAGATATTATGGATACAAATGTACTAATGGAAGAGTTTGTTCCTATAATAGAGAAAATATCTATCATATTCATCAAACCACGGTTAAAAGAATAATTTCATATGTTGAGTTTGATCTTGGGTGTACAACCTCACTATATTAAAGGATAAGTTATTTAATATATGTTCTATATCATCCCAACCATATTTACAATAAAATGGATCTATGAGTTGGTTGTACACCAGGCCTTAGGCGGTCTTACCCCCACACCAAAGGCTACTGAATAGTAGTGAGGGTTTCATTTGTTGATACTGGAGAGACTATACCCACAGTTGGTGATAATAATAATTGTCCATATGTATATAACACAGTAGAAGAAGGATCATAACTCAGTAGCGGAAGAATATTTGACTCATAAAAGAATTATAAAAAATATTAGTGATAAATTTCCTAGGGGAATAATACCATTTGTAGAAGAATAAAACAAGACATAACTGGTCATATAAGAAATAGATAAACAAGTTACCTTATGGACTAACAGCAGTACTTACATATATAAAGTAATAAAAAGACCAAAAATAAAGTTTATATCAATAAATGAACCACATTTGTGAATTTTCATCTATCCCATGAAAAATTCAATACACAGATAACTAAGGTCTGTCTTCTATTCTAGATCTCTCACCCGATCTCAAATACATAAGTATACAAGTGTCATGAGGGGTCAGTGTAGGGTGTGATAATGATTTCATTAGGAAACCACCGAGGTGTTCTTGTCTTATATCCATAAGTTTGACGTTTTAGGAAGAATATAAATAAAAAAGAAATTCCCACATGAATTGAATATTTAAACCTGCTTCCCTTGTTCTAAATAGCATTAAGGAAGTGTGTACCATCTTCATCCATCAACGATATAACTCTAAATACATGCCCCCAAATATATATATGGAAAACATCACATGTATATATATATATATTAAATCATGATGACTATGTCTTAATATCCAAGGAATCCTAAAACGCACGGCTGATTGTCGCCTATCGACCGGTCAAAGTTCCGGTTCTCTTCTAATGTGTACAGCAACACTCGGGTCGAATCCTCAGCGATGATACTTTGAAATAGTCGTTTGTTTTTAGTTGATTGTATTCTGATTGGGGGGTTTTGATTTCAGAGCTTAATTGAAATGACTAATTGATTATGATTGATTTAATAAATTGATAATGATTGAGGTGAGGTCATTATTAGTTAGTTAAGCTTGTGAAATCCTTGAGATTTGCTTTATATTGCATTTAAATTAACACCCACTTCACAAGTTGACGTCGATTAGAATTCCTAAGTGTTAAAGCTTTAATCCAAGCCTTAACTTAACTAGGATTCTAAAATCAATCAGTACTTTTTTATGGTAGTGTATTTATGGTTTGAATAATCCATGGAAACCACATACTAAACAAAAGATGTCATTAATCCATGACATATTAAGTCCAACATACACAATGTGAAATTAATGAATACTCATTGAGCAAATACTCTCAATCACTTAAAATCCCTAAATTTTGAATTACCCCAATGAGATATTTACTCAGCCATTTGGGTGTTTAATATTCTAGTTATAATAATTATGATGAAAAATTAAGAATAGTAGAAAAATAAAGGGATTAGAAAAGAGTGGTATGTCGAACACACACACACGAACAATGATGATAATTAAAAACGGATTTTTGATTGAATGAGGAAGCAAAATAAGGGATGGAGATGTAACTGAATTTAAAATATTTTAAGAACATTAATATTAATATACAGAATGTGGAGAAGAATAATAGATATTGACGAAGAAACTTCCATAAAAACAGAATTAAAAAGAAAGGACTTACAAAATTACAAAAATGAAGAACACAAAAGTAAGTGAAAACAAAGAGAGGAGGAAAGGTATATCAAGTGAAAAATTGAGTATGTAAGGTCCTTCCAATCCTTTGTAAAGGCTTTGGTTGTTCCAATATTTTCTCATCTCTTCTGAAATGCCAACCCTTTTGAAAGCAGAGGAGGGGATGTATTTATAGACCAAGGTGGTGGACTGTTTACATTCCAGAAATACCTCTCCATTTGTCTCACAGATATAGACATCAATACAGACGAATATCGAGAAATATTCTTTTTCAAAGTTGTATATAATAAAGTTTTACGACTACTCTCAAAATTTGGAGTCATTTGGACTAAAGGATCAAACGTTATGGCCGATTTATTAAAAAAAGTAAAACTGTCCATTTCAATCCAGTCCTTTTGAAGTCCAGAATGTGAAAGGGTTTTTGAATATGAATATTCCTTAAAATCCGAATGGGTTCTTCAACAAAGTCTGCCGACTATATATTCTCTTTCACACTGTAAAAGATCATCTCTATTGGAAGCTTACATCATGAGATATGTCATGAATACTATACTTAATTTAATTCTCGGCCAGAATGGTGGGCTGGACTTCAAAGCTTCATTTGGCCCCCTTGTACTTAGAGTTGGGCCTTGAAATTTTTATCCAAGATGACATGTAGCGTCCCCAGAATTATTGTGGAGGGTTAATGTTCTTGGACTTCTAGATTGATCCCAGTAAATCAATCTTCAAGGCTGGTCCAGTTTGTTCACAGATTCTTTAGTCTTGTTTGTGAGGACCATATAACCCTTCAAATGGAAGAATTGGCTCATGGTACCTTCTAATGAAATGATTTATAATGAAAGGAGAATCCTAAAAAATAAGAACCAAACAATTAGGATCATTATAGTGATATTTATTATTAAAACATTAAACTGGCTCAATTGGACTTCTTCTAAAAATGCTCAAAAATTATACTTAATATTAAAACATTAATATTTCACACAAATTATGCACATTTCATATAAAATAAGTAAAGGGAGTATATAATAATTCATTAAAATATTAATAAAATCAACTCCCCGAACTTATATTTGTGCATTTCCTCATGTGAAACAAATATAAAAACATGACAAAATCATTTTTACTCACCAACAGATTTTAAAATTTTGTTTTCTCCAATCAGGGGAGGTTTAGACTATTTCACTCATCCATTTTGAAATCCACCAAAAGTTTTTACAGAAACAATGTTCCAAAACTAATTCATTTTTTCATGCTCAAATTTAAAAATAGAAAATGTGGACACTCAAAACTCACACCTCTCAAGATGATAAAATTAATTTGCGGAGGTTCACTCTTTCACCAACCAAAAGTGAAAATCTTAGAGTTTGAAAATAGATCTCAGCTTACAATCCCTATCCAAAGTGCACAGGAATCAAGAGGTATTTTTAGGGGTTTTTTTATCTATGGGATGGTAGTAATATTGTATTCAAAAGAGTGGAAAGAGGGGTAAAATACCAACATGGGAAAAGCAATGCAAAAATTTAATGAAATAAAACATGGAAGGAAATGAAAACACATATTTACAAGGTAATGATTGTGTGATGAAAGACACAATAGAGGAAGAAAATATGAAGGTAATGAGAAGATGGAATATTCATAAAACACAAAACTTCTCCCAAAAAGAATACAATGCAAGTGTTCCTTTTTTTCTTTGTTTTCTCGAAAGTTGGCCTTGAGACAGATCTCACACTCATATCCCAACCCATGTTTGATCTCCTCACGACACTAATTGTAATAGTTATAACATGATCAAAGGTTGAGGAAGAGTGATTTTTGACCTACCCAAGATGCAACCCATTTTTTTCATTTTTTTTTTGATTTTTTTTTTTTTGATTTTTTTTTGTTTTGATTTTTTTTTGATTTTTTTTTGAACACTTTTCAATAAAATTTGTACAATACATTCCCAAATCCCACTGAATGACAACCTCCCCCACCACACTAAAATGGATGCTTTCCCTCAAGAAGATGATAACTAACCGGAAAGTAAGGAAATGATACCCAAAAATGAAATCCATTCCCCCCCACACTTAAATTTCAAAAAATTATTCAATGAAAATCCATGTTGATATTGGGTGGGAAAAAGGTATTGGGATTGTAATGTGGCTATCAAAGAAAAGGTTTTCATAGGCTCGAAGGGGCTTTCAAAAGGAGGATTAATGTAATGTAAATGGGAGGCTATTTGGATATTGTGATTCTCATGGGGTTCAGAAAATGCCTCTATCATATTAATACACACTGAGGTAGGAAATTCAGCTCGAAGTTCCACAAACTCAAGACTCACAAATGGGGGTGAAAACACACATTTTGAAAAGATGTCCATAGGTGGCCTTGGCATGAAAGCAAATGTTTGTTCTCACGGTTGGGGAAAATCATTTTCCAAATAAAAAATTGAACATTCAAAATGTGTTGGTTTTGACACAAAATTATTTATCCAAATTCATAATGAAAATACAAAATTTTTGAGATGAAAACATGTCTGTTAACTCCCCAAAATGGTTGTATAAAATTTCAAAAATAGATGGTGAGTAAGAATGACTTATAATTTTTTTTGTATTTCTTTAAGTGATTGTTTTTTTGGTTTTTTTTAGTTTTTTAGGTTTTTATATTTTTTTTTTGTTTTTTTATAAATATACACCCACACAAAATAGAAAGTTAAAAAGAAAGGTTTTGATAAATAAAGTGGTAAAAAAATTAAAGAGAGAGGGAAAAGAAGAAAGAGGTAGAGAGAGGAAGAGATAGAGAGAGTTAAAGGGAAAGTGGTGCCCCCTGGTTTGGATTTAGTGGGTCACCTTCTCCATCTAGTGGTAGGTCAGCTAGAGAAGTTGGGGATCCAATGGAAGTCAATGTTGATCCAGGATTGTGCATCCTCTCATCGTGATGCTTTAACCGATGTCCATTAATTGTGAATGTCCTTTTGGAAGAGGGGTCTTGGACATGCACTACACTAAATGGGTAAACATTAGTAATAACAAAAGGAACTTCCCAACGAGAATTAAGCTTACCTGGGTTAAGCCGAAATCGAGAATTGAAGAGCATTACCTTTTCACCTTCATGAAATACCTTTCTCAGGATGTGTTTATCATGGAGTGCCTTGGATTTTTCTTTTTAGAGATTAGAATTCTCATAATAATAACGTCGAAGCTCCTCCAGTTCAGCCAATTGCAACAATCTTTCTTCACCAGATTTTTCACAATCAAAATTACAGGTTTTCACAGCCCAAAAAGACTTATGTTGGATTTCAACTGGTAAGTGACATGCTTTACCAAAAACTATCCTAAAAGGAAACATCCCAATGGGTGTTTTATAGGCAGTTCGATAAGCTCAAAGGGCTTCACCAAGTCTCTCGGGCCAGTCTTTTCTGGTGGGCTTAACAATTCTCTCAAGTACCCTTTTCACTTCTCTATTAGAGAGTTCATCCATGTCATTTTTTTGAGGTTGATATGCAGTTGATGTCTTATGTACAACCCCATTCATTTTTAGAAGATATTCCATGGTTCTATTAATAAAATGGGTTCCTAAGTCACTGATCAAGGCACATGGTGTGCCAAATATTTGGAAGATGTGGGTCTTTAGAAACTCACTAATAGTATGAGCATCATCCTTATTAGTGGGTTTGGCCTCAAACCACCTTGAAACATAATCGACCGCAAGAATAATGTATGATAATCCCTTGGAAGGGGGAAATGGTCCCATGAAATTGATAACCCAAACATTGAAGACCTCACAGAAAATTAAAGGCTTTTGGGGTATTTCATTTCTCTTGGAAATTGTGCCAAACTTTTGGCAAGTGGGACATGATTGACAGAAATAATGTGAGTCCTTGAAGAGTGAAGGCCAGAAGAATCCAGAGTCTAGGACCTTTTAGGAGGTCCTTTGTGGTCCAAAGTGGCCACCTTCGGGAAGTGAGTGACAGAATTCTAATATAGAAGAATGTTCATTTTCATCGACACATCTCCTTATTACCATGTCAGCCCCAGTTTTCCAACGTCTATTTTCTTCCCAAAAATAGTATTTTGAATCACTTTTCAACTTCATTTTTTGTTCTTTTGATAAATTTTTTAGGAAAAACACCAGAAACCAAGTAATTTACAATTGGGGCATACCATGGTATTTTTGGAGTGAGAGATGAAAGGTGCTCAGTGGGGAATTCAGGATCAATGATTTCTGAATGAGAAGAATTAGAAATTCTACTCAAGTGATCAGCCACAAGGTTTTCTTTTCCAGGCCTATCTTTGTTTTCAAGGTCAAACTCTTGGAGCATTAGGATCCATCTTATTAGCCTCGGTTTGGAATCACTTTTCTTGAGTAGGAACTTTATAGCAGAATGATCTGTGAAGATTATGATTTTGGCACCTAAGAGATAGGGCTAGAATTTATCAAAGGCAAAAACAACTGCTAAAAGATATTTTTCAGTGACAGTGTAGTGATATTTAGTTTCATCCAATGTTTTTTAGGCATAATAGATGACATGAGGAATTCTTTCTCTTCTTTGACCAAGAACAACCCCAACAGCTCTATCATAAGCATCACACATTAACTCAAAGGGTAAGGACCAATTAGGGGGTTAGATTATTGGGGTAGTTGTAATAGAAGTTTTGAGTTCAACGAAGGCTCTCTTGCAAAACTCATCGAAATGGAAGGTGACATCATTTTGGAGTAACCTAGTGAGTGGTAGGGAAATCCTATTGAAGTTATGGATGAATTTCTGATAGAAACAGGCATGACCAAGGAATGAACAGATGTCTCAAACAGAAGTGGGTGTAGGAAGTGATTGGATCACTTCAATTTTGGCAGGATCGACTTCAATACCATCTTTTGAAATTATGTTCCCTAGAACATTCCCATTTGTAACCATGAAGTGACATTTTTCGAAATTTAACACAAGTTTACACTTGAAACACTTCTAAAGGACTAGAGAGAGTGAATTCAAACAAGATTGAAATGACTCACCATAAATGGTGAAGTCATCCATGAAGACTTCCATGCAGTGTTCAATTAATTCTGAAAAGATACTCATCATACACCTATGGAATGTTGCACGAGCATTGCAAAGTCCAAACGGCATTCTTCTATATGCATATGTTCCAAAGGGGCATGTGAAATTATTCTTTTCTTGGTCCTGAGGTGAGATTGGGATGTGAAAATAGAAATTGAATCCATTAAAAAAGAAATAGTGTGACTTTCCGGCCAATATTTCTAGCATTTGATCAAGGAATGGAAGAGGGTAGTGATCTTTTCGTGTTTCAGCATTCAATTTTCAATAATCGATGCATACACACCATTTGTTCTTCACTCGAGTTGTGACTACCTCTCCATGTTCATTTGTGACAACAGTTATCCCACCCTTCTTAGGTATAACTTGAATTGGACTAACCCATTCACTATCAGAAATTGGGTAGACAATACTAGCTTGAAGAAGCTTGGTGATCTCTTCCCTAACTACCTCAAGGATGAGTGGATTGAGTCTTCTTTGTGGTTGTATAATTGGTTTAGATGATTCCTCAAGATGGATGTGATTCATGAAAAGGGTAGGGTTGATTCCTGGTATTTATCTAGGGTCCAACCTAAGGCCTTTTTGTTTTCCTCTAATACTTGAACAAGTTTGGACTCCTCGGTTTCAGTAAGTGTGGAAGAGATAATGACAGGATATGAGTGATCATGGAAGAGGAATGAATATTTTAGGTGTGCAGGAAGAGGTTTCAGATCATTCTCGTCTTTCACTTTTGGGCTCGACAACTCAGGAATGGAAGAAGGGACTTCAGTTACTTCAGGTTAATTTTCCTTAATACTGTCCAAGGTGGAGCAGTAGAGATCAGAATTGATGTGGAATTCAAGAGAGTTTTCAAGTTCCTCTAGATTTATGGAGTCTATGAATGAGAGGTCCACATCAACATCACCATTTATGACTTGGTTAATCATAGTGCAGATTTCACAAGACCCTTTGTCATTAGAACATGAAGAACACAGTGGATTGGGGTTCGATTGACTCTTAGAAGTGTCCTCAGAAGTATGAATTGAGAATGCAGAGTGGTCCCCAAATGGGTATCGCATGGCTTGGAAAATGTTGAACTTGACCAGTTCATCACCGAATTCCATAGATAAGATAACTGAATGGACATCAATCTTGGTTCTCGCAGCCATGAGGAATGGTCTTCCTAGAATTAGGGGAGATCGAGAAGAGTTCATCTCACCTTCAATGTCAATAACATAGAATTCAGCAGGGATGATAAGATCATTGACTCGGACAAGGACATCCTCAATTATTCCCTCAGGACTGGTTGTGCTTCGATTGGCTAACTGAATGACAACACCCGTTGGATGTAAGGGACCTAGACCAAGGTTGGAGAATATGGATTTGGGATTGACATTAATTGAGGCTCATAGGTCTATGAGTGCATCATCAAATTTGGAACTTCCAACTTGGCATGGAATCATAAAGGTACCTGGATCTTTTTACTTAATGGGTATGGACTGCTGGGTGGAAACATTTTCAAAGTCCCTAAGTTGCCTCTTGTGGGTACACAACTCATTGAGAAACTTGGCATACTTAGGAATTTTTTTTATGGCATCTAAGAGAGGAATGTTGACTTCAACATGTCTAAACATGTCGAGCATTTCAAGATCAGGTTCGAAGGACTTCCTTGTCTTAGAAACAGCTTGAGGAAAAGGAATTGGGTTCCTAAGTGGAATGGAAGGAGGTGATGGAATGGATTCAGATTCCTTTTCAATTTTCTTTTTCTTTTCATTTTCTAGGTCAACATTAAAATAATGGTTTGAGGATTTATCTTGAGGCATAGCAAGTTTTTTTCCTTATCTAAGTGCAATTTCACTTACATTACCCTTGTGGTTGGGTAATGGTTGAGCTGGGAGTTGGGAAGAATTTGATTGTTGTTGCTGGCTCAGGTGGGATGCAAGTTGACATATTTGAGTTTCAATGTTTTTAAGGCTAGAACGGGTGAAGGAGGAAAGATCGTCAACAACACTTTACCATGGTTGCTTAGAAGAAGAGGCTTGTCCTGGATTGGGATTTCCTTGATTTTGGTTCTTGAGAAATCGATTGAATTGGTTTGGGAATTTGGAAGGCTCACTAGGATAGTGTAATCCAGGAGGAGGATTGTTCCTTTGAGGTTGAGGAACAAAAGGATAAGGTTGATGGAAGTTACCACCACCTTGACCATATTGGAATTGGTTTGGGTTTTGAGGAGGGAATTGAGGGGGGTGAGATATGGGATTACCATACCTAAGGCCTTGGTTATAGGAAGAAGAGAAGGGATCAGAGTGAGGTTGGTTAATGTTTCTAACAAACTGACCTGATAGTTGAGGATTGGTGTTCCGCTGAGCATATGCTGCATTGAGCTCCATTGGTCCAGATGAATCGGATTGATCTTCTTAAAGTTGTGGAAATGTGTCAGTTTGATGAGATGGAGAGTTGCAGATTCCACAGTTTTTGATAGGTCCAGGAGATATTGATTACGGAGAAGACGAGGTTGGGGATTTGGTATCCACAGCTAGCTGTCGCACAAGACCTATAAGTTCACTCATCCACTCGGTCATCTTTTTCGGCTCAATTGATTGATTATCTTGGGATGGTTTGACTTGAGCATGTGCTCTAGTATGGAATTGTTGTGTGTTTGCAGCCATGTTACTTATGAGATCTCTTGCAGCTGCAGGATTTTTATCAATAAGAGCACCGCCACTTGCAGCATCTATGAGAGTTCTCTCCATAGCCAATAACCCCTCATAGAAGTATTATATCAAGAGTTGGTCTGTGATTTGATGATGTGGGCAGGCTGAAACAAGCTTTTTGAACCTCTCCCAGTACTCATGGAGTGATTCACTTGGGAATTGATGGATACCACTTATTTTCTTTCGGATAGAAGCAATACGAGAAGCAGGAAAGAATATCTCTAAGAAGGGTCGCTTCATGTCATTCCATGTAGTTATGGAACCAGGCGGTAGGTAGTAGATCCATGACTTAGCAGTGTCAGCTAGGGAGAAAGGGAAGGCTCTGAGTTTGATTTTTTCTTCAGAAACCCCTTGAGGCTTCATGGTAGAGCACACTACTTGGAACTCTTTAAGGTGAAGATGTGGATCCTCACCGGCTAGCCCGTGGAAATGAGGAAGAAGATGAATCAAACCTGACTTGAGTTTGAATTCAGCCTCTATGATTGGATATTTAATACCAAGAGGTTGGTAATTAATATCAGGGGAAACAAGTTCTTTAAGTTTTTTTCCCTAGGATTGGCTATATCTAATTCAATTGGTTGGACAAGTACTGGTTCTTGAATTATTTGATTATCTCTTATGTTCCTCCTAGGTTGGCGAAGTGTTCGCTCAATTTCAGGGTCAAACAAATCTAAGGGATTGTTTGGGAGGCTACGGGGCATTCAGAGAGATTTTGGAAGAAAGAGGAAGATGGTTTTTTTTCAGTTTATGATTTTTAAGAGGGAGACAGGTTTTTCTTTGTGTTTTTTTTCAATTTTTTTTTAATTTTGTTTTTTTGGGTTTTTTTACAATAACCAGAAACTAATGAATACATAAAGAACCATCCTCAACAATGGATCCATTTGAAATTCACGGCCGATTGTCTCCTATCGACCGGTCAAAGTTCTGGTGCTCTGCTAATGTGTATAGCAGCACTCGGGTCGAATCCTCGGCGATGATACTTTGAAATAGTCGTTTGTTTTTAGTTGATTGTATTCTGATTGGGGGGTTTTGATTGTAGAGCTTAATTGAAATGACTAATTGATTATGATTGATTAAATAAATTGATAATTATTGGGGTGAGTTCATTATTAGGGAGTTACGCTTGTGAAATCCTTGAGCTTTGCATTATATTTCATTTAAATTAACACCCACTTCACAAGTTGACGTCGAATAGAATTTCTAAGTGTTAAATCTTTAATCCAAGCCTTAACTCAACTAGGATTCTAAAATCAATCAGTAATTGTTTATGGTAGTGTATTTATGGTTCCAATAATCCATGGAAACCACATGCTAAACAAAAGATTTCATTAATCCATGACATATTAAGTCCAACATACACAATGTTAAATTAATGAATACTTATCGAGAAAATACTCTCAATCACTTAACATCCCTAAATTTTGACTCACCCCAATGAGATATTTACTCATCCATTTGGGTGTTTAATATTCTGGTTATAATAATTATTATGATAAATTAAGAATAGAAGAAAAAGAAAGGGATTAGAAAAGAGTGGTACATCGAACACACACACACGAACCATGATGATAATTAAAAACAGATTTTTGATTGAATGAAGAAGAAAAATAAGGGAAGGAGATTTAACTGAATTTAAAATATTTTAAGAACATTAATATTAAAATACATAAGGTGTAGGAGAATAAGAGATATTGAAGAAGAAACTTGCATTAAAACATAATTACAAAAGAAAGGACTTACAAAATTACAAAAATGAAGAACACAAAAGTAAGTGAAAACAAAGAGAGTAGGAAAGGTCTCCAAAGTGAAAACTTGAGTATGGAAGGCCTCCCAAGCCTTTGGAAAGGCTTTGTTCGTGCCAATATGTTATTCTCTCTTCTGAAATGCCAACTCTTTTGAAAGGAGAGGAGGGGATGTATTTATAGCCCAAGGTGGTGGACTATTTACATTCCAGAAATACCCCTCCACTTGGCTCGCAGATATGGACATTAAGACAGAAGAATCTCAAGAAATATCCTTCTTCAAAGTTTTATATAATAACTTTTTCCAACTACTCTCAAAATTTTGAGTCATTTTGACTTAAGGATAAAATGGTATGGCCGGTTTATTAAAAAAAGTAAAACTGTCCATTTCAATCTAGTTTTTTTGAAGTCTAGAATGTGAAAGGGTTTTTGAATATGAATATGCCTTAAAATACGAATGGGTTATTCAAAAAAGTCTTCCACCTATATCCCCTCTTTCACACTGAAAAAGATCAACTCGAGTTGATGCTTAAATCATGAGATATGTCATTAATACTATACTGATTTTAATTCTCTGCCAGAATGGTGGGCTGGACTTCAAAGCTTCATTTGGGCCCCTTGTACTTAGATTTGGGTCGTGAAATTTTTATCCAAGATGACATGTAGTTTCCCCATAATTATTGTGGAGAGATAATGTATTTGTACTACTGTATTGATCCCAGTAAATCAATCTTCAAGGATGGTCCAGTTTGTTCACAGATTCTTTAGTCTTGTTTGTGAGGACCATATGACCCTTCAAATGGAAGAATTGGCTCATGGTACCTTCTAATGAAATGTTTTATATTGAAAGGGGAATAATAAAAAACAAGAACCACACAATTTTTATAATTATAGTGATAGGTATTATTAAAACATTAAAATGAATCAATTGTACTACTTCTAAAAATGCTCAAAATTTATACTTATTATTAAAACATTAATATTTCACACAAATTATGCACATTTCATATAAAATAAGTAAAAGGTGAATATAATAAGTCATGAAAATATTAATAAAATCAAATCCCCTGGTCAATATCACATCTGGTGAACCCTCTGGTTCCACTCATATTCTTCTCACTAGCACTTCATTCCATCAATCTAGTATTCGTCATACAAATGGTATCCCCGACCAATAATTTCCAGATCCCTCAAACCTCCACTCAGAAAGTCCCCATTGTCTCATTATCCTAACATCCCAAGGCATGGATATATTCATCCTACAATAAATAATGATTGTCACCTTAATAACCCAAAGTCTTGGGGAAAGACAATATTCATCCTCCCATAATCTGAAACCATCATCCTCAAGTGTAATGGTGATCCTTAGCCCCCAATGGATGGTCTCAACCCCATCAACTGATGGTCCCTCACCACCCATATAAAAAACTATGATGATTAACTCTAATATATTTGATGGTTAACGTCACCACCTACCTTCCCCAAGATGATGGAAGGGACAGAAAACATTCAGACCCTTCCTTAATCAAATTGAAGGAGAGATAATGAACCCTGATTCCTTCCTTCGATAGGCCCCAAAGTAGATAATAGCACCAATGGTATATAATCTCACATATTATGTAAGGTATTAATTTTTTTAAAACATTATCATTAAAGAAGATGGTAAATACCAAACAACTCCAAAAAAAACTGAACATAAAAGTAAAGAAAAAAATAAATTCCCAAATGCATGTTCCAAATAAACTGATACAAATTACAATAAACTCTGAAAGAAATTACCAAAAGAAAGAAAAGAAAATACGAAATAGTAATTATCTCAACATCGATCTAGCATGGTCTGAAATGATCCTTAATGTCCTCCTGAAAACAAGAATGCAGTTGTACAAACATAGGGTGAGTATACAGGTATACTCAGTAGGGAAAACCGAATTCTCTCATGCACAAGTGTGGAGGAATTCTAATGCCCTATGAGAAAATAGGTAACCAAAACACCTAGCAAGGAAACACTCCACCCAAACTCGCCCTGGAACACACCCCAAACAACACAATTCAAATAGAGTAATAATACTTACGCATCGATATTTGGGTACCCCTCACACTTTCCCAATGGTTATTTAGGACATCCTATGCATCAGACGTTATAACGACCCAACATTTTCTTACATTACTATAACATAATTTTAAAGATAAAAAACATAATAGTATTATGCATAGATGATCCAAAGGTTTCGTGTCATGGACATATTGGACCATACATATCAATTACAACATCAATCATAAATATTTATTAAATTTATCCTTCTCTAGCTTCTCATTGGCACTTGACCTATCTTTAGTACGTGTAACCACCTGATGATATACATCAAAAGAGGAGAGATAAAATCCCAGTAAGAGTATATCTAAGAAAAATATAATAATGGGTGAGCATAACCATAACATAGGAAAAGGATCATGAACATGAGGGGAAGCACTAATGAGAGACTTGAAATGGGGCAATGCATAAAAAATGAAACATCATTTCTTAGTGGGTAACTACCACACATACTTGTGAACAATTATAGAAACTTTTTCGCACATAATTTCACATTAACTCATGATATTAATCACATTTCCAAATTAATTGGAACACTGTATAATTTCGGGTGCACCTGTCACATTAAAACATTCATATTGCGATATATAATTTTGGGTTCACCCATCACTTCATAACATTATCATTATCATGTTTGCCACATAAAACATATATTAAAAATGAACATAACTAACCCATTTAAAGGAATTGGTTTCATCTCAAAAGAACACATTCATATACTTTGGGTTCCCAAAAGAAAGAGGGAATAACATACATGTTTCAAGAACCGTGCACTTTGAGTGAGAATTAAAAGGTGTGTTCTTAAAAGAAGAATTCTTTTGGAAAACATTTTATTTGACATAAAAACAAATGAAAAACGTGTATATCCCAGAAAAGGAAGGAAAAGGACAAAAATATTATCTTTAATGAGTAACCATATCAAAAATTGAATGAAATAGGGACAACCCAAAGGATGCAAGTTGGGTTCGAGAATTTCCCCTTACCTTGTATTTGAACGCTTCCTTCTCCTTAATGTCCTATATAATGAAATTATATTCCTTAATTAGAAATAAATAACCTTTTTTACATTAATATGGTTTTATTATGGTTTCATTAAGTGATTTTATGTTCCTTTGGATGAGTTATAGAGTTTAAAAACTTTGTTCGAGAATGCTCATTTTACAGTTTTCTTGAGTGGTTCACTTGTATTCCTAAATTGAAGTTCGGGTAGAACATGGGTAAACATCCAGAACTGATATTACATGTTATTAATTATATTACATGAGTTTTAATGATGTTATAATGAATTATATTAGATCCTTGTGGATGAATCATTAGATAACAATTAAATGAGGATTGTTTGGGTTAATTTGAACGGTTTTTCGATCAAAATGAACTTGTTTTATTTTATCACTTAGTAATATGGTCATAAGTTAGTTCCAGAACTTCAAATAAGACACAATAAATATAAAATATTCTGGTTAAACAATAAAAATGGTTTCATGATCAGATCTGAAGGTTGAAATGGTAGGAGAAAACATGTTTTTCTTGAAGGTGATAAATTAACACCACATAAACAATGTTCTCTTTAATAAAATAAAATGAATATGGAAATAGTTTGGATGGTATAATATCCCATTATTATCATAAAATTCCAGTATATTTATGATAATGGAGTTACCATACCATTTTGACAAAGATACGTTGGGAGAGAATAAGAAAAGAACTTGAAATTGAAAAGGGAATTAAAGGAAAAGAGGGAGAGAAATTACTTATTGAATATTCCTCTTGAGATCATTTTTAAGAGACCTAAGCTTGGACTTTTGATGATACCATAACCTCTTGTATGTGGGAGAGGGGCTAGGGAAGATTTCAAGGGAGAGTTTAGAGAAGGCCTGAAGCTTGATCAGTGTGAGGAAATGAGTGTGAAGGGTGGTATTTATAGTGGGGGAGAGGAGATTTATCAATATAAAATTCATTAGTTTATTATTTTCCTACAAGACAAGTAATAGTGATTCTTCCATGAACAATAATAGTAATTTTATCATGTGATCCCGAAACAAGTGGTCTGACATCAGCAGAATATCACACATGACTCTATAATTAGCTTATTTTTCTTATTTTGTACATTATGGTATTTCACTATTCAAAAAAATCCAAGTAATTCAAAAAAAAACCCAAAAAATAAACCCAACCATTTTTATATGTGTAGAATGAAAAAATGAATTCCATTTTTCAAAAATAAATTTCTAAATATGATTAATTTAAAATTTAATTAAAATCATAATTTACCTGAAAAATACAGTTTTTAAAATTTAAATTGATTTTGTAATGCTTTCAAAAATTACATGAGGTATTATAAAATTATCTTAAATATAGAAGGCATAAATTTGTTAATTTATGAATAATTTTTTAAAAAATACATTTTCTTTTAAATAAATATTTATAATTAAATATTTATGACTTAAAAAAATACCAAAACCTTTACTATATTCAAATTGTCACTTATAAGATGCCTTAATTTTATTTAATTATTAAAGGGTAAGGTTACTATTATTTTGGACCATTTAATATTAATATGGGTCATATTAATATTCATAAGGGTACGTTTTTATTCATAAGGATATGTTAATATTCACCAAATGTTTTTTATTAGACTCGAAAAATCATCTTGAACACAACCGTGTATGTCAGATTTTCGAAATTCAAAACACATAAGTGAAAAACATGTATTTCAAAGTCACTTAGCACATAGTATTTCATTATGTTGTGTTTTCATGTGATTTTATGACATATTTATAAGAATTTAATTTCCATTGAAAAACACTGGGTCGTTACATTCTTCCCCCCTTAGGAAATTTCTCCCTCGAAATTTCGTTTTACATAAACAAGTGAGGGTACTTCTCCTTCATATCCTCTTCTAGTTCCCAAGTTTCTTCCTCAAATTTATAGTTCCACCACAACCCTTTGAAAATATGTGTTGTCTTGTTGCGTAGTACCTTATCTCTCCAATCCATAATCTTTACTGGCTACTCCTCATAGGAGAGATCATCTTTCATCTGTACCACTTATGAGTTCAGTAAATGTGAGGGATTCGATATGTACTTCCTTAGGAGTGATACGTGAAAAACATCATGACCTTGATCCATCTTCGGTGAAAGTGCATGCCGATAGGCCATGGATTATATGCATTCAAGGATATCAAAGGGGCCAATGTGCCTTGGCCTTAGCTTCCCTTTCTTTCCAAACTGCATGACTCTCTTAAATGGTGATATTCTATGGAAGACTTTATCTCCAACGTCAAACTCATAGTCCCTTCTACGGTTGTCATCATTTCTCTTTTGTCAACTCTAAGCAGCATTGATGTGTTTCTGGATGACTTGAACCTTCTCTATCATCTCTTGTAAAAGACTGGGTCCAAGTAGCATTCCTTCTCCAACTTCATCCCAACTGGTGGGAGTTCTACATTGCTTTCCATATTGAGCTTCATATGGAGCCTTCTGAATACTTGAGTGGAAGCAATTTTTATATGAGAACTCAACCAATGGGAGATGTTAATCCCATCCACCTTTGAATTCAAAAGCTAAAGCTCTTATAATATCTTCAAGCATCTGAATAGTCCTTTCATATTGGCCATCAGTTTGGGGGTGATAGGTCGTGCTGAAATTTTATTCAGTATTCAACGCTTGTTGAAGACTCCTCTAAAATTTCAGATGTGAACCTTGGATCACGGTTTGAGACAATCAAGGGTGGAACTCCATGCAGTCCAACCACTTCCTTAACATATATCATTGTAAGTTGTTCAAGCGATAGGTCTTCCCGAATAGTGATAAAATGGGTAGTATTGGTGGCTCGATCACCCACAACCCTTATCTCATTATTTTCCTTTGACGTCTTCGGGAGACCTGTGACAAAGTCCATAGTGACATTTTCAAATTTCCACATGGGTATAGGAAATGGCTGCATCATCGCTTTAGAATTTTTTTTCTTTGCTTTAACTTGCTGATATACCAAGCACCTTGATATATATTCTGAAATCTCCTTCTTCATGTTATCCCAACATAAGTTTTCTCAAAGATTATTGTACATCTTGGTACTCCCAGGATGGATAGAGAATATTGAGCTATGTGCATTTTCCAATAGCTCATTCTTTATCCCAGGTGATGAAGGCACACAAAGACGTATCCCAAACCGAATCACACCATCATCATCGATATGGAAGTCCTGCATCTTTCCTCACTTTAAAACATTCACCCTATTTTGTATCTCCTCATCATCCCTTTGTAATTATTTAATATTCTATTGGATGGACGGTTGCTCAATAATTTGGGAAAGGTAGGATGTATCTTTTTCCCTTATGATTTAAAAATCCATTCTTTACAATCCAAAAAGATAGGGTCTTTCTCAATCCGTAGCATGGATAGAGTAGTAGGTTCTTTTCAACTTAGAGCATCAGCTACCTTGTTCACCTTTCTAGGTTGATAGTGAATAAAGAAATCGTAATCCTTGATTAGCTATAACCATTTCCTCTGACGCATGTTGAGCTCCTTTTGTGTGATAATATTCTTTAGGCACTTGTGGTCGGTGTATATGTCACACTTCTCACCATAAAGGTATTGTTACCAAATTTTCAAGGAAAAAATCACAACTGTCAACTCTAGATCATGCGTCGGGAAATTCTACTCATGGATCGTCAACTTCAATGTGGTGTAGGCTATCACATTGTCATTTTTCATGAGTACACTACCCAAACCTTTCTTTGAAGCATCACTATATATCACAAAACCTTATCCACTTTTTGGTAATGTGAGTATAGGTGCAGTGATCAGCATTCCATTTATCTCCTTGAAGCTTCCCTCACATTCTCCCATCCAGACATACTTTACCCCTTTCCTTGTTAGCTTAGTTATTGGGATTGAAAATCATGATAAGTTTCTCAAAAACGTTGGTAGTACCTAGATAATCCAAGAAAACTATGGATTTCTGTGACACTAGAGGTCTAGGGCCATTCCTCAATCGCCTTTGTTTTGGAAGGGTCCACAGAAATTCCCTCACTTGTGATCACATGTCCCATGAATGTGACTTGCTTCATCCAAAATTCACACATTCTGAACATGGCATACAACTTCAACTTTCTCAATGTCTCCAACACAAGTCTTAGATGTTCTTCATGTTCCTCCTTTCACTTGGAGTAGATGAAAATATCATCAATAAACACTACCCCAAATTTTTTGAGGTAATGTCTAAAGACTCTATTCATCAAATCCATGAAGATTTTTGGGGCATTAGTAAGTCCAAAGGGCATCACCAAAAACTCATAGTGCACATACCTTGTACGGAAGGCAGTCTTCAGAATATCTTCCTTCTTCACATTTAGTTGATGATATCTATAATGAAGATCCACCTTTGAGAAGTATTGAGATCCTCTTAACTGATCGAACAAGTCATCAGTCTTTGGAAGAGGATACTTGTTCTTCATGGTGATCTTATTGAGTTCCTGATAATCGATACATAGCCGCATTTTTTCATCCTTCTTCTTCACAAAAAGCACTAGAGAACCCCAAGGTGATGCACTAGGGCGTATGAACCCTTCGTCCAGATGGTCTTGAAACTGCTTCTTTAACTCCTCTAGTTCGATAGTAGCCATCCTATAGGGTCACTATGAGATACTATTATCTCCGGGTATGAGTTCAATTAATAACTCCACCTCACGATCCAGGGGAATTCTGGGTAAATATTCAGGAAATATATCACTGTATTCTCTGATGATGGGAAATTCCGCAAGGATGGAACTTTCCTTCAACTCAACCATTTGGGAAAGGTGTGCTACTTCATAGGGAATCAACACCCACACCATTGAAGTATTTTTCAACTTATATTCATGATCTTCCTTGAATTTGTAGAGGAGCATGGGATGGTTCATAAAATGAAAATATATTTCCTTTTCTCGATAGTTGATACATGCTCTATATAACGAGAGACAAGCCATTCCCATTATATCATCAAATTCCACCAAGGGAAGTATTGTGAGATTCGCTGGAAGAATATTCCCACATATGCCAACATGAGAAGATTCAAACACTAGGGTTGAAATGATTTCACCACTTGGTGTTTTTATAGATATCTCTACTTCATGGTTTTTGGGCTTTGATTATATAGTTCTAGTAGACTTTCATGATATAAAGGAATGCGTAGAACCAGAATCGAATAAGACTTTTTCCATTATTGAGTGAATAGAAAGTGTACCTTGAACGACTTCATTATCTTTCTCCACTTCCACAGTAGTGATGGAATAAGCCTTCTCTTGTTCCATTGGATTTGGTGGTTGATGATGTTGATTACCCTCAAGAACTCGAGGTTTAGTGCACTGACTTGTGTAGTGTCCTATCTCCCTGCAGTTGTATCATTGAACCATGAGGGGTTTTCCCCTTCCTTCAACTACATTCTCCTTTCTGTTGGTGTCTTTTGAACACTCTTGTTCAAGGTGTCCACTTTTAGAGCACATCAAACAACTTCTTCATAACTCCCAAAGTCTCGAATTTCAAGAGCCTTTCAAAGCTGTGGTTTTAATCCACTAAAGAATCTATCATTTTTTCTATCATTTTTTATAACAAAACCCTGAGCATACCTTGCAAGACATGTGAAATTCACTTCATAGGTTGTGATAGATTCTAATTCTTTTTTCATGAGCTCTATGAATTCCCTATCCATATTTATGTGAAGAGTTCTTGGGAAATACATGTTATGAAACATTATCATAAAGTATTCACATTCCATCTCTTCAATTCCCTCCCTTGGATTGGTGTTCTTAATTAATGCCCACCATTGATCGGCGTCTCCATCCAGAAGATAAACAGCTAGGGTCACCTTCTCCATCTTAGAACAGTGAATGTCATAAAATATTTTCTCCATGGAATTGACCCACTATTCCACAACTTTTGGATCAGAAGATCCACTAAACGTCAGTGGTCGTTGGCACATGAAACATTCGACAGTCAGTTTCTCCCTCTTTGGTGAAGGAGGATGTTCCCCATTATCATGGTTATTTTTCATTACTTAAGATAATTGGGTAATCATCGACATGATGTTTTGAAATCCACCTCCTAAATAATTTGGGATGTCGTTCGGACAATTGTGGCATCGGCCCTTGCACGAGTTGTTGGCATGATTTCTCTTGGTTCCCACCATTTTCTAAAATAGAAAATAATAGAACAAAACATAAGTAAAAAAGTCAAGAATAACTTATTCATTTAAACAATTTATAACAAAAACATAACAAATGGGATCCCTATGTTAATATTCTCATGTGCATATTTGTACTTAGTCTCATGCTAGAGGTTTTCTCTAGGGTTCACTGATCCAAATTCCCAAATTAACTGAACCTTTCCTCTGATACCAACTATAGTGACCCAACATTTTCTTACATTACTATTGCATAATTTTAAAGATAAAAAACATAATAGTATTACACATAGAGGATCCAGAGGTTTAGTGTCTTGGAAAAACTAGGACCATAAATAAGAATCACTACATCAATCATAAACATTTATTAAATTTTTTCCTTCTCTAGCTTCTCATTGGCACTAGACCTCTCCTTAGTACATGTAACCACCTGAGGATATACTTCAAAAGGGGTGATCTAAAAGCCCAGTAAGAGGATATATAAGAACAATATAACAATTGGTTAGCATAACCATAACATAGGAAAAATATCATGAACATCAGAGGAAGCACTAATGAGATACTTGAAACGTGGCAATGCATAAAAAATGAAACATCATGTCTTAGTGGTTAACTACCACACATACTTTTGAAAAAACATAGAATCTTGTTTAAAAATAATTTCACATTAAATCATGATATTCATCACTTTACTCAATGCATTGGATAGCTATATAATTTCTGGCGCACCCGTCACATTCAAACATTCATATTGTGCTATATAATTTCGGGCGCACCCGTCACATCATAACATTATCATTATCATTCTTTCCACATAGAAAATATATCAAAAATGAACATAAATAACCCATGGAAAGTAATGGGGTTCATATAATAAGAATACATTCATAAAATTTGGGTTCCCAAATGAAAGATGGAATAACATACATGTTATAAGAACCGTCCACTTTGAGTGAGAAGTAAAAGGTGTGTTCTTAAAATAAGAGTACTTTTGGAAAAAAATTTCTTTGACATGAAATCCAGTGAAAGAAATGTATATCCCAGAAAAGGAAGGACAATGATGGATAAATTAGCTTTAAGGAGTAACCATATCAAAAATGGAATGAATGATGGATAACCCGAAAGATGAAAGTTGGGTTCGATAATTTCCTCGTACGTTGTATCTGAACGCTTACTTCTCTTTAATGTCCTTTACAATGACATTATATTCATTAATAAGAAATATAGAACGTTTTTTACATTAATATTGTTCATTTTGGTTTGATTAAGTTATTTTATGTTCCTTTGGATGAGTTATAGAGTTTAAAAACTTTCTTCTGGAATGTTCATTTTTATGGTTTTCTTGAGTGGTTCACTTGTATTCCTAAATTGAAGTTCAGGTAACCCATGGGTAAACATCCAGAACTAACATTACATGTTATTAATGATATTACAGTATTTTTAATGATCTTATAATTAATTATATTATATCCATGGGGATGAATCATTAGATAAGAATTAAATGATGATTGTTTGGGTCAATTTGAATGGTTTTTCAACCACAATGAACTTGTATTATTTTATCACTTATTTATATGGTCATAAGTTAGTTCAAGAACATTAAATATGACATAATACACATACACTATTCTGGTTCAACCATAAAAATGGTTTCATGAGTAGATATGAAGGTAGAACTGTAAGGAGAAAACATGTCGTTCTTGAAGGTGATAAATTAACACCTCACAAACAGCGTTCTCTTTAATAAAATAAAAGGAATAGGGAAAGGGTTTGGATGGTATAATATCCCATTACTATCATAAAATTCCATATATGTATGATATTGGATTTACCATACCATTTTTACAAAGATACATTGGGAGAGAATAAGAAAATATCTTGAAATTGAAAAGGGAATTAAAGGAAAAGAGGGAGGGAAATTACCTCCTAAATCTTCCTCTTGTGATTCTCTTTAAGAAACCTATTCTTGGTATTTTTATGATAAAAATAGATCTTGGTCTTGGGATAGAGTCTAGGGAAGATTCTTGGGCAGAGTTTAGAGAAGGATTGAATCTTGAGAGGTGTGAGGAAGTGAGGGTGTGAAGGGTGGTATTTATAGTGAAGGGGATAGGAGATTTCTCAATATAAAATTAATTAGTTTATTATTTTCCCACAAGACAAGGAATAGTGAGTCTTAAATGACCAATAATAGTAAAATTATCATGTGATCCAGAAACAACTGGTCTTACATCAGAAGAACATCACACCTGACTCTTTAATTAGCTTATTTAGCTTATTTTGTAAATTATGGTATTCCACTTTTCATCAAAAATTCATGTAATTCCAAAAAATCCAAAAACAAATCACCCCAACAATTTTTAGATGTGTAGAATCAAAAAAATGATGTCCATTTTTTACAAAAATTATAAATAATATAAATTTAATATTTAATTAAAATCATAATTTACCATAAAAAATATAGCTTTTAAAATTAAAATTGATTTTGTAATGATTTCAAAAATTACAGGAGTTATTATAAAATTATATTAAATCTAGAAAAATTATATTTGTTAATTTATGAACAATTTTTAAGTAAATACATTTTATCTTAAATAAATATTTATAATTATTTATTGATGACTTATAGAAATACAAAAACTTTTACTGTGTTCAAATTGTCACTTATAAGATGTCTTAATTTTATTTAATTAATCAATGGTAAGGTTACTATTATTTTGAAACATTTTCTATTCATAAGGGTCATATTACTATTCATAAGGTTAAGTTACTATTCATACGGATATGTTACTATTCACCAAAAAATTATTTTTGTTTTATTAAACTCAAAAAATCAACTTGAACACAACCGTGTATGTCAGATTTTCGAAATTCAAAACACATAAGTGACAAAAATATGTTTAAAGGTCACTTAGCACATATTAGTTCATTATGTTGTGTTATCATGGGATTTTATTACATATTTATAAGAACGAAATTTCCATTTAAAAACATTGGGTTGATATAGACCTCCCCCCACAAATTCCACTACAGTCCCACTACTGCCCCCAACTACAACTATATGGACCATTGAAACCACAAATTTGTCCCTCCCCCAACCACAACCCTATGGTCCACCACATCCACACTTAAGCATACACGATGACACATGGGCCACAACAACCACTTCCACACCTAAAGACACAGGGGCCTGAATTACAACTGCCATGCCCCAAGACACCTAGGAATCATCCTGAAGAGACTTGCAAAACAAATATGGCCGCACAGACATCTGGGCCAACCAACCACAACACACCTTTCCCAAAGGGTCTTGAGCCATAATAATTCTTAGGTCTTTAGAGCCTACCCGATTATTCTTGGGCTACTAGGGAGAGGGAGTAGAAAAGAGCTAGTAACCAACCACTCATAGGAATGTTTGAAAAAACATCCTCCCCCATGAAATTGGGGTCTTCTACACAAAGTATTCAACATGGGTGGGGTGCGTATAAGAAACACAAGAACTAAATATTATACATATAGGTAAATAAGCATGCATCCCAACCTAAGGGTTCCAAAACAGACAACCGGTCCATACATAACAACTCTTGTTGTTATCTCTACATGCACTGGTATACACCAACCACAACCAAAGCACAACTCTTCTCTAAAATGAAACAGTCACCCATCATACCCATTCTCATTATCATATTCAATTTATTCCATTTAAATGAATTCCTCCACTATTGGAAAACTAACAGGCCTATCCACAAGCCAAAACAATAACTGAAGGAAAATGGCCATGCATGATTTTAAGCATTCACACCTAGTTCTTTTGTAAATTAACAACATAAAAAGGGATCTGTGAGATCCCTTATAGTACTAGAACCCAAACAAGACCCAAAATATGGGCTCCACACAGCCTCATATTCGAAAACCAACAACCTTACAGCCAGAGGCTCCATTTACATCCATTCCACCCCAAGCCCAACAAACAGAACAACCATGCCTATTACCAGAATAGAACAAAGATGTTTTTTAGATTTAGACAACAATAATTATTAAGTTCCTTATTTCTATTTGGTTAACCTGGGTGATCACACTAGGGTTCCTTATTGATTGGGAGTCCATTTATTCGACAAATTTTATTTGATTAATTAGTTTCCTTGTTACATCCATTCAATCACAAGATTATCCAAAAAAACAGAGCTTCATTAGTGCGCAAGAAAGGACCACCAATGGACATGATTTTCAGGGGACATGATCCCATTCAATTCACAACATAAAAATGATGTTAAAACATAGTAATATCATCAATTTACTCATCCCTTCATTCTTCAAAAGTCCATTTATTATCTTCATTAAAGTTGGATTCATCTATATCTTGAGGGGAAACCATTATACCCACCCTGTATGATGCCTAGTAAAGAAATAAAAAGGAAACCCCCTACATGGATGATCAGGTATCGACATTTCCTCTTCATGCCAGTTACTGTGGTCATGTGAGTAGTAGGAAAATCTCTGTGAAGGATGAGTGGAAAGCGCTCTGGCATGAGCGCACAACTCATCTCCTGATTATAGAATTCAGGCACCTCCATATGGAAAAAAGAGACCGAGGAAGGATTTATTGGTGATTAAATCCTGATCCAAGAGTTACAGAATATACAATCATGAAGTGATTAAAAAGAGGATCCTGGATCGACCATATGGCTCGGCAGTTTCACATGTTAGGATTAATCGATATTTAATAATTTTCTTTGGAGACGGTGGAGATAGACCATCGAATGTCTATCAGTTGATAGATATCCTTTAAATAGAGCTAACACGTAATAGGGGATAAACTGGAAATGTAGAAAAAGGGTAACACTGTTAAAACAAGGGCACATGTTTTCGGTAAGTTAAGGGTCGACCCACTCAAAGGGGATTTAAATATCATTTATGGGATTAAAACTCATCTTAATCCTCTTGAAAATAGGTACTAAGACATAAAATATTGGTTACCAGATGACTAGGAATGGAAACACCAACAACCCTCTATGGCATCATTTGGGTGTGGCACTGATTGGTGGCACCGATAAGTGTCACCATGGTGATACTTGGCCACTGACATTGATACCCTCTTGACTCAATGCTGGCATCTAGAACACCCCATGAACCAGAATTTGAAAAAGTAATTGACAGGGAAGGTCTAAGCCATTACATCAGATACCTATAAAACTATTCTCATACCTGAGAATCAAGACTAAACCTAAAGAAAAGAGAGGGGTCTCAAAAACCACCTCGAAAGATACCTCGCATGGCCAAACCACCCTAGTGTTGTTTAAAACCCAGAACTAACTTCGACATCTAGGAACACCTCTCTCACGTCTATCTCCTGAAAACTATGTAAATATTACCACACCTATCCCCCAAGTAACCACACAAACAATGAAGTCACACTATCCAGACATATGGATTAGGTAGTTCCTTCGTATATGTCAAGATACTATCCACTTTGGGAAGCACTGACTCACCCTTATGGGTTTAATTGGATCTACATTAATGATTCTTTATTCAAGATTAGGTTATCCTGACCCCATAGTGGGGACTTTTCTCACACATTCAGAGAACAAGGGAAACAACTCATCTCATAGAAAACAAGGTCATGCATTGCATCATAGGAAAGCACAAAGCCACAAAATATCAAAACTAAAAATGGATCTGGGTAATGTGCACCCATCTGAGCTTCTCACACCCAAGTACTCTCATCAAGGCCACCGTGCCTCAACAACACATTAACTAAAGGGATGGTCTATCCACAAAGAACCTTCTCCATTCGATCCTCAATCCTTACTTGTTTCTCTATGAATGTAGTGTCATCCTCTATATCCAACTCTCCCATGTAAATGACATGGGAGTCATCATATATATATAGACGAAGCTGGGAGATGTTGAAAACATCATAGATCCTTTTCAACTGAGGTGGAAATGACAGTTGATATTCCACTCACCGACTCACCCCAACACATCGAAAGGACTGATGAACCTATGAGAGAGATTTCTCCCCTTTTTGAGCTTTATCTACCCACATCGAGTGGAAAACTTCATGAACAAATGGTCTTCAACCATGAACTCCAAGGGCCTCTTCCTACGATTGTTATACAACTTCTTTCAGTCCTGGGATGCCTTCATCCTCTGACGCACAATTCTAAACTTCCCTATTGTGCTCTATAGTACCATTTGGTGAAGAACACCTGCCACCTCATCCTCGGTCTAGCACATGGTAAAATGGCATTGCCTCCTGTACAAGGCTTCAAACTATGTCATTCCAATAGTAAAGTGATAGCTATTATTGTAAGAAATATCTACTAAGGGAAAATTTCATACCCATGATCCCCCAACGTCCAAAACACAGTCCCATAGCATATTCTCTAATGTCTAGATGGTCCTCTCTATCTTACCATATATATGGGGTGGAAAGTAGTTCTAAGGCGTAGTTGGGTGCCAAAAGTATGTTGCAATCCCCTCCAGATTCATGAGGTAAATTGTGCATCCTGATCTAAGAATGTGGACCTCGTAACTCAATGCAAACTCACATCCTCATCCACGTATCTATGTGCTATGGAATCCACCACACTCGACTCCCTTATTTCCAGGAAGTGAACTGATTTTTTTCAGCTGATCTAAAACTACCTAGATAGAAACGCAGCCTCTTTGAACCCTAGGTAGTCCTATGACGAAATATTTTGAGACTTCATCCCACATCCACTCGGAAACTTCTAAGGTATACGACCGACCACCGGGAACATGGTGTTCATCCTTCACCTGCGGACACATGAGGATCTTTGCCACAAACTACGTCATTTAAAGCTTCAATCTAGCCCACCAAAATTGACCTTTGGATCCCCAGTAAATCTTGGAGACTTCTGGATGTATCGATAGGGGTGAGTTATGGAACTCATAGAGAACTCCCTCGTGAATTGTCCCCAGGAAAAACAACTTCCCATGGAAAAACATCTGATTTTGACCATCTTCTAGCCACCTTTACAAAGCATTGCCCTATTCAATCTGATCACACATAACTTCAACCTCTGAGCCTCCCCACTGATACTCCACCTACCACAATAGGGTTCACTGTACTATCATCTAAAATAGATAGCCTCTACCACCATCCACCCTTGTATCAATGTGTAAGGTATCCAACTCCTCCATCTCCTTCCAGGAATCCACATATTCCTGAACAAATTCCCACTATGACTTCATACTTAAGGCATTGTCCATAATGTTCCCCTTATCATCATTATAAGAGATCTTGATGTCGTAGTCCTAATGAAACTCCACCCACCTTCACTGTTATAATTTCTGGTCCCCCTGGGTAAAGATATGCCTCAAAATCTTGTGATCTATGAAGACCACAAATTTCTCCCCAATGAGGTAATTCCATCCCAAATACAATTCATACACTACTGCGTCAAGCTCTAGGTCATTGGTGTTATAGTTAAACTCATGATGATATAACTTCCTAGACCCATAATAGATCACTCCACGCTGCTGCATCCGCACACAACCCAATCCAAGACTAATAACATCACAAAACACCTCAAACAAAACCCATTCTTCTAGTAACATGAGTACTGGAGGACTGACCAACCTTTCCTTCAGATAGCTGAATACTTCCCGACACTGCTCACTCCATACGAGGGCCTAGTCCTTTCTGGTCAAAGATTTCAATGGAGATGAAACTTTAGAGAAGTAAGGTATGAACCTTAGATAGTATCCTGCTATACCCAAAAAACTACAAACCTTTGTCACGTTCTTGGTTGATTCCCATGAAACAACTGCTTCAACCATTGATGGATCCACCGCTACCCCTTACTGAGACCACACATGTCCTAGAAAGTGCCCTTCTCGTATTAAGATCTTTTACTTGGAAATCATCCCATAGATCTGTTGATGTTCAAGGATATCCAATATCATCCTTAGGTGCTTAGTATGATCCTCCTTTGATCTTGAGTAGATCAGGATGTCATCGATAAACACAATGATGAACTGGTCCATAAACTCGTGGAAAATAGAGTTCATGAACCCCAAGAACACACCAGGGGAATTCATAACACCGAACGACCTGACTACGAACTTGAATATCCCATAACTTCACCTAAAAGTAGTCTTTGGGATATCACCTTCTTTCACCCTTAATTGGTGATAACCATACCATAGATCGATCTAGGAGAACCAACATACTCCCCTTCAGCTGGTCAAATAGATCATTAACCTCACAAGAGGGTAACAGTTCTTGACCGTTACCCGATTCAATCTCCGGTAGTCTATGCACAGCCTGAGACCACCATCTTCCTTTTTCATGAACAAGACTAGAGCACCACATGGAGACACTCTAGGTCGGAAAAAACCCTTCTTAATAATATCATAAATCTTAATCCACAACTCCCACGATATATAAGGCTCCATTCGATAAGGAGACACCAAAATTGGATAGACATTGGGTTTTATGTCTATCCCAAACTGAACGTCACATCGAGGGTGAAGAGTCACAACCACCTCTGGAAAAACATCTAGTAACTCCTTGAAAACTCTTGGAACATCCATCATCTTAGCATCCACTGATTCTGCTGAAATCTTGGACAACATAGAAAGAAGTGGCTTCATACTCCAACTCCACAACTTACAACTCCTTTCTCCGAAAAAATCCACATGCCGACCATCCTCATTTGAGAACATGACTCTTATCCAGAAGTAGTTGATAATGACACACATAGATATCAACACGTCTATTCCTAAACTGACATCATATGGAAACGTATGTAGGAAAAGATGGTCCCCACTGGACTGATGTGGCCCCAACATCAGTCTACATCAATAGAAAACATAGGACAATCTAGTCTGACCTCGGACTAGCATACTTCACACCAAGGGCACGAGAAGTCTCTATGTTTCTAGACCTAGAGCATGGGCTGTACTAAGTGTAATGATGGAGTACGATTCTCCAGAATCAAACAATGTAGAAGCATGAGTACTAACCTAGCTGATCGCACTTCGAACAACCTATGGACATGCTGGGACTGCTACCTCTGCGGCATGTGACTGACCAAACATAGATCTTCTTCCCCCGGTCTTCGGCCTCCTCCATGACCATTCCCTAGTCGAGGTCTCTAAGGAGTGGCCTGATGTTGGCCTCCTCCTGCAACGTCTTCTATCGGTGGAGAGGAAGATTGTTTCCCCTACTACTGCTAAAAATAAGATCTGCTAGGGAACTGCTCCTGCTGAGGTGGGCGTTGAACCTTCACACCCCACTGTACTGCATTCTAACTAGTCACCGACTCTGGATGTTCTAAAAACATCCACAAGAGACCCACCTTGGTCCTAGGCCAACGGAGAATGGGTGAGGACTGGGAGATCCAAACTAAAACTCTTGGGGTCTGCACCCCACCAGCCAAAACCTGGAAGGCCCTGATATTGGAGGCCTAATGCTAACAGCCTTCTACTTTGATGAACCAAGCTAGATCCAATATTTCAAAACACCTAACAATGATTGTACCCTCTCCACTACCATATCCTTTTTCAGAAAATCCATGTACGTTGGTAGAGTGAATGGAGTAACAACATACTATAGAGAAGTTCAGAGTGCCTCCTCTAAACGTCTCTCCTGAGAATCCTCATCTGAAAAGAGTTTGGGAGAAATGTTAAGGATATACTTGAAATTTATCCCCAAAACTCTTACCAACATTATCCCTTTCTGTATGGAGAGGATCTCTTGACTCTTCTTGGCCTTCATTGTAGAATAAATGAATTCTTCTTGGAAATTTTTCTCAAAGTCAGTCCATGAATCCTCTGCCTCCATCCTCTCTCCAAGGTAGAGTGTCCACCACTGATGCGCTTCTCCCCTCATCTGACTAACTTCCAATGGAACCCAGTACTCCCTCAGATCATAGATCAAGTTAAATGTGATCACCATCTCCTCAACCCACCCCTCTATCTCTAAGATTGAAACACTTCCCACGTACTTTCTGAGGGTCTATCATTGCAAAGAACATAGAGACTTTTTCCATCATTAATACTCTTCCTCTTGATCAATCCTATGTTGATCGACCATATCAACCTACTGGGTCTTGACTTCCCACACTACTCATTGATATCATCTAGGTGCCATAGCTTCAAGGTAAACAAGGAATGCCTAAGCTCAGGTAGTGTGAAGATTCCGTTTAAATTTTTCTTAAACTTTTTATTTATTTTAAATTCCCAAAACTCCCAAGAAACATAATAATGCAAGTCATTATGATTCATGTACCTTTCCTAGGGTTGATACCCCACAATTAGTGTAGTCTCAATTGGTCATTCAGTAGGTCTAGATTCCTTGCATCGGATCAAAAGGAATCCTAAAATCCTCTGTCCTAGCTGGTCTTCCCTAGCCTATTTCATGCCAGAATATTGACTAACACTATTTCCCTACCATCCCTTGAAATCATCACTGTACCTAACCCTGAACTCCATCAAATATATCAACCATAAACTCTGAAACCATTATTTCATGACCCACCATCACCATGATAAGGGAAGGTACAACAAACTACATGACCCTTCCTTCTTCAAGTTGAAGGAGAGATAATGACCCCTGAGTCCCGCCTTTATTAGGCCCCAAAGTAGTGACTATCACCGAGGGTATATAATCTCACGTAGTATGGAACAAATTACCCTTTTATAGAAAAATATAGATAGACAATAAGGTAAATCCAAAAAAATAAAAATAAAACTTAAAGTAAATGAAAATTCAAAAATTCATTCCCATATGTATGTTCAAAATAAACTGATACAAAGTACCAGAAACTATGATGGAAAGTACCAAAAGAATAAAAATAAAGTCAGCAATGAAAACTATCCCAACACTGAGCTAGTATGGTCTTGAACAGTCCTCAAAGTAATCCTGAAAACCTAAAATTAGTTTTACATACGTAGGGTGAGTATACAGGAATAATCAATAAGGAAAACCAAAATCATTCATGCACAAGTGGGAGGAATTCTAATACCTTGTGAGAAAAGAGGTAACCAAAACACCTAGCAAGGAAAATATCCACCCAGCCTCACCAATGCACACACCTCAAATAATGCAAGTCAAATAATTTAATATTAATAACACATCAATATTTGGGTACACTGAACTGCTTTCCCATTGGTTATTTATGACATCCTACGCATTAGACCTCCCCCCAAAAATTCCACTGCAGTCCCACTACCACCCCAAACTACCACCATATGTGACATCCTAACCAAACATCTGTCCCGCCACCAACAACAACCATATGGGCCACCACAACCACACATAACCACACTGGCAGACACATGCGCCATACTAACCACCCCCACGCCAAAAGACATCTGGTCCAGAATAACCACTACCACATCAGAAGACACTTGGGACTCATCTTGAAGACACTTGGGAAACAAACCTACCAACATACACACCTGGGCTAACCAACCACAACACAACCTTCCCAAAGGGTCTTGGTCTATAATAAACCTCAAGCCTTCACATCCTACCCGAGGAGACGTGGGCTATTGGGGAGAGAGATCAGAAAGGAACTTGTAACCAGCCACTCATGGGAATGTTGGGAAAAAAACCTACCCCATAAATTGAGGGGTGTTTGGAAAGAATTTCTCAACATGGGTGGGGTGCATATAAGAAACAAAAGAACTAAATATTATACATATAGGTAAACATGCACTCATCCCATCCTAACAGTTTTGAAAGAGACAACCAGCCCATACACAACCACTCTTGTTTTTATCCCTACATGCACAAATATTCAACAACCACAACCATAACACATCCCTTTTTTGAAAATAAATAGCTCCCCATTGTAACGATTATAGTTATCATGTTCATGTGATTCCATTTAAAGACCATCCTCTACTATCAGGAAAATTACAGGCATAACCACAATCCAAACAACAATTGAAGGAAAATATCCAAGCATGATTTTAAGCATTCACACTAGGTTATCTTGTAAAGTAAAAACATCAAAAGGGGTATATGATATCCCTTGAAGTAATGGAACCAAACTAAGCCCAAACACATGGGATCCACACAGCCTCAGATTCACAAACCAACAACCTTAGAACTAGATGTTTCATTTCCATCCATGTCAACCAACAACCATAAAACAGAACAACCATGTATATCATGAGAACAGAATAAGGATGTTTTATTTAGATGTAGTCGACACCATTCATTAAGTTCCTTATTTCTATTTGGTTAACCTAGGTGATCACACAAGCTTTCCTTATTAATCGGGCATCCATTTATTAGAACAATTTTATGTGATTAATCAGTTTCCATGCTACATCCATGAAATCAAAAAATTATATAGAAAATATATCATCATTAGTGCGCAAGAAAGGACCACCAATGACCAGGATTTTCAGTGGACATGAGCATATACAATTCGTAACATAAAAACGAATTTAAAACACTATAAGATAATCAATTTCACCATCCATTCGTTATTTAAAAGTTCGTTTATTATCATTGTTAAAGTTGGTTTCATCTACGTCCCAAGGGGACACCATCATACCCATCCCACATGATGCACAGTAAACAGAGATGAATGAAAACCCCCTACAAGGATGATCAATGATCAATGTTTCCCCCTTGTGCTAAGAACTATGGTTGTGCGAGTAGCTGGAAAAACTCTATAAAGGATGGGAGGGAATAGATCCAGAATGGGCGTATGACTCATCTCTTGAGGAAGGAATTCAAGCACATCCAGAGGATCAAAATAGATCGAGGAAGAATATATTGGCGATAAAGGCCTGATCTAAGAGTTACGAGATATGCAATCTCTAAGTGCTTAAAAAGAAAATCATGTCTTTACCACGCGACTCGACGGTTTTACATGTAAGGATTCATTTAATTTTAATAATTCTCCATGGAGATAGTAGAGATAGCCCAGAAGATATCTGTGAGTTGATAGATATCCTTTAAATGGAGAAAACACGAAACAGGGGCAAAACTGGAAATGTGGGAAAGGTGGAACACTGGAAAAACAAGGGCATGTGTTTTCGTTAAGATAAGGGTCAACCCACTCTTGGGGGATATAAATATCAATTATGGGATTAAAAAAATCCTTAAATCTATTGAAAATATGTATTAAGACATAAAAGAGAGGTTACTAGAAGACTGGGAAAGAAAACCCCAAGAACCCTCTGTGGCACCGTTTGGGTGCAGCACCGATTGGTGACACACCAATCGGTGATACCGATCAGTGGCATGTATAAGTGACACCATGGTGACACCCTTACACCAACATTGATTCCCTACTGACTCACTGATGGAATCCAGTACACCCCAAGCACTATAATTTGACAAAGTAATGGACTAGGAGGGTCTGGTCCATCACATTCAACACCATCCTCTAAACCATAATATCTAAAAAGGAATCCAGCCACAACTAGTGGTCAACACCACCTCAATTGGGTCATATCTATGTAAACATGAGTCTGACATCATGTTTCCCAACAACGGTGAGTGTAAATCACAAAACAACAAAAACCACATCATCTAGAACCTCATTCCCCTATTTCCATGTTAATAAATCCTAATGGTCAACACAATCTCAAATTACAAGGGTCATTCACTGATCCTGAAAAAATTGTCACCTCAAAAAGATGAAAATGTCACCTCAACCTAGTGACCATCATCACTCATAAGTATTATTACAATACCAACTTATCAACCATGTCACCTTAGTATAGGTGATCAATATCACCTCAATCCATGAGACATGCCCGTCATAATCCCATGGAATAATATCACACATCATAATCACATTTAATTAAATTAAAACAAATGTCCTTAACATCCAAATTGATCGAAATCAACTTACATGGATTCAAATATATAAATGGACTAGGTAATTCCCAACAACATCCCACAACATCATTTAATCAATTTAAAATAATCAGTTTAATTGTAAGTTATCTCACTTAGTCTAGCCCCATAGTAATATTTATTAACACATTCATAATTCCCATGAAATCAATGATAAATATAGGAACCACCTACCGTATTCTAGTAGATTATATCTCATCTGATATCGGCCTCTATCTTTAACTGAAGTGATAAAAATCATAAATTGGGACAAATTCCCTGAAAATAGGGGAAAAGAGCTCACTCAGATTTAGAATTTCATATGTAAATATAAACAAGAAAGAGAAGAAAGATGATGAAATCACATACCAATATAATTCTAACAAGACCTAAAGATGATGAATCATTTCATGAATCATGAAGGTAACTGAAATCCAAGAGAAGGGTGAAAATGTAGAAGGACCACAAATGTTTTATATGGAATAAAAAAGAAATAAGGTGGAAAAGAAGATAAATGTAGGAGGTTAAAAACATAATTTACCCCCTTTTCAAGACCTGAACAGTTTTTCTACATAGTTTGGATAACTTTTCACCAATCATGGAATTATCACGGCCCAAACACCACATATTTATATCCTAGGTGCATAGTTTTACAAACCATGCATAGTTCATAGGATTATCCTATGTTTAAATATGAAAATCCATTGCATGACTGTGTGACCCAACCAATATGGTTTGAAAAAACCATGTCAAAATATACATGTGGGGAACATAGTTACTCTTGGGATGCCTCAAGGATTTATCAAACTATTCACCTCTATCTACACTTTTATAAAAATTATTTTTTTGGGGTTTGATGTAGTCGAAACACATCTGAAAGCATCATGCATTTTTTGGGTATGAAACTATATAAATAAACAAGGATTTGTGTCAATAAAACTCTTAGAATTAGGTTCTAAAGATCATAAAATGAAGTTTATTTGACCACAAAGGACAAAATCCAAAAATTATGATGAATTTCAACCCGCTCAAAAACATGGGATGTTATAGTCTCCAACCATATAGTACCTCATCCTCAAGATATTGATATTTACCCATATATGGTAATGAACATACCCATCCCATTCCTATAAACCACGTCTAACTAAATTATCAGTTAAATGCTAACTCCCCTCATGGTGCTCCCCACTATAGGGGTAATGTACCTAGTCTCTTCTCGACCCAAAACTAAACATCCTGATGGTCCACTAACCACCCCTAGACTTAGAAGTCCTCCCTTGATGCATCTTTCTTATTTCATATCATCAGGTTCTCAAATAATTTAGGTTTCATTCATGACACCCATCAAGTTCTACATCTCATCATAATCTCATAAGTACCCATGTCATACATGACACCCATTATAACTCACATCTCCTCAAATTCCAAAGTTGGTATATCTCAAAAGATGCACAGAAATAATATTGTAGCATATATACACATATCTTCATGGCCAACACAGTCTTGATGCCTATGTAACTCATACAAAAAATGAATCTCATCAATTCCATCAATAAATCATCGTGACTTGATAAATTATATATATTTATCACATTTAATAAAAAATTCTAATCTATTAACCATTTCCTTGTAACTCCAAAAACAATATATGTGCACCTAGTGCACTAATACCATCAAAAGATAATATTAAAGAAAAAATAAGTCATGCCCACAGTGCACATCTAACTTTTCCATGATCCCATCTTACTCTGAACCTTCCATATCAATAGCATTCACCAATCTATAATCTTGACTGCATAAGGGCTGGCCTCCTTATGGATTTTCACCTATTCCAGGCCTTTACCCCCACTATTGGCTCTCTCTGTCCCTGTCATGACCTTCATGTGCATCTAAATTCTGGATACTAGCTCTTAGTACCACTCATGGTCCTACATAAGATCCATGAGTATGACCCGACCCTTGGATCCTAGCTACCCAATAAGGATTCATTCATAACATCTATCAATGGACCTTCTAAACACCTTCATGTCACTTATTTTGAGGTCACTGACACTGAGTCCAGACATGAGCTGGTTTTCCACACTAGAAGCATTATTCTAAAGACTCACTCCTCGATGGTCTTCTTAAATATTTGGCCCGACATCCCTATTGAGACTCCTCATTGACCACTTTTGGATACCCAAAAAATCACCGATCGTCTCACCTAACATCATCACCCAAATAAAATATGAATGGTCCTTAAATTTAACATCAGATATCAGGACCTAATTGACATCTTCATAGAACGAGTTCAGCTTGAAGATATTTATATGCACCCTTATGGCATGTCACAATCCATCCTCGAAACGTTGCACCCTAGCGATGTCATCTCCCACCATAGAATGTCCAAATTGAGATAGGTCTATGAAATTGGTCGTATAATCCATAACAGATATATCCCCTACTTAAGATTCATAAACATGTGGGCTTGGTCTTCCGTAAACATCTACAGGAAGAAGTGATCCATGAAACTGGCCTCTAAATCCTTGGTAGTCAGTATATCCTATATTCCAACCTGAACTTATATGCCCCACCAGTGCTTTTTCAGTCCTCTAAGAATATAGGTCTTTATCCTCACCCTCTAACATGGCTGTGTCTCAAGCTTATCAAAGATAGTTTGGAATGAATATATCCGATTATATACTTTCTAAAATCCACCCTCACCTTGAAATAATTGTGGGCTTTGACACTGGTATTCATGAGTTAGATACATAATAGAAGGATCATCTCCCAAATCTCCAATGTTAATACCCTGTATGACCAGAACGAAGCTCACCCTGATCTGCTCATCAAACCATGGCCCAATATTTACCATTTTCTATGGATATCCCTCTTATACCGGATCCCATACCTGTGACTCAAAATCATTTGGACTCTCTACATAAACATCCCAACCCTAAGGTTCCTAATCTTGTGCATGCTAACGTGGCACCATATCACCAACCTCCTGATGCTCCAATAAAATTTGTCTAATTGAAATCCCTCTAAAGACCAAAAATGATAGTAAAAAATCCATAATAGTGTATATATATCATATATAGGGAAATGTGTAGCAGGAAATGCATCTCACCACCATTACACACCCTTATCACACACTGTCACATGACAACAAGACTCAAGGACCTATACCTACCCATTTTGGAGTTAGATATCAGGTATCATCCTGCCTCAAGACCCCCTACCTACCAATATCATTGTCAAGAAACACATGTAATATAAGAAAGATATCCCCTTTTCTATCCATATCAGAGTGAGGGAGTATATATGAGGTATTAATATGAGGCAATTAAGTATAATTCCACCCAAGAGGCTACATTGGAAAACACTGTTTTACTACTTTGTTGACATTGTAAATATCTCACCACATTTTTTCAACCCTTCTTAAAAATATAGTATTCAGGCCTGTATATATCAAATGAATATATAATAATGTATCATCACATCAGATCTCATCAGGAACCACATATATGGGCTGGCAGAGTAGAATTCTGCCAAAATGATTAGCAAAAAAAATATTATTCTTTATTGGCACATTAAATTTCCCAACCCCTCTTAAATAATTATATGTTTCCAATGATGATTATAAAAAAAACATACATCATATGATCCTAATTTTCTATCCTAGGGAATACATAATCTTCCATTTCCATACTATTCCAAGGGTCAAATTCTACATAATAGATAACCATCACACCCAAGTGTGCCACTCAAGGCGGAAATCCATCAATCATAAAAGCACAATGCATAACATAAATTTCCCACCCCTATAAACTTCTTCTTTCCCCAATTCATGGGGTTTCATGAAACTAAACACGATCTATTTACCAAGTCATGACTATATTATATTCCTTGTTCAAACGTAACCCAAATAGTAAGACCAAAAAGGAAAAAACCTCCTCAGATACCATCTGTATCATGCCAGTCTGATTTCCACTCAAACAGTGTTATGGGTAGGTTGGACGCTGGGAATTAGGATTTCCTCCATATATGCCAAAATCATTCTGACTGGTAGTGAGGGACTACTTAGGTTATAGTGGGGAGACTATACCCTGAGCATGTGATAACAGTAATAGTCTATATATATATAACACAGTGTAAGAATGACCATAACATAGATAAATCATGAAATTTAACTTAGTTGAAGCATAATAATAATTAGGATAAATAAATACCCCAAGGTCATAATACTATTTGGAGAAGAATACAACATGGCATATTAGGTCATTAAAGAAAAAAATGAACAAGGTCACCTAGGGCCGACCATCAGTACATACATATAAAAAGAATGAAAAATATCAAATAGAAACCCCATATAGAAACAAGAACCATTTTTTTCCATTTCCAAAAATCCTATACAAAAGGTACCACATGGATCACTATGTTTCACCTCCCAATAATTATCCCTTGAATTATCTCAAATACATTAAGTCCACATGCATCCCATGGGGACCATGTAGGGTGTGGAATAATAACGTAGGCCACCACCAGCATGTTTATGTCTCATATACATAATTTACTAGTTTTATTTATAATATAAATAAAATTGGAAAAATCACACACATTTAATATTTAAACACACTTCCCTTATGCTCAATCGCCACAAGGATTCATTTACAATCTTGTTACATCGATGGTATAACTATGAATATGTGGCCCCAAATATATATATGGAATAAATTATATGTCTTCATATGTATATATATATATAGTTGTGAGTATGCATGTATTAGGTCCTAAGGCATCCCTTTATGAAATCACATCTAGTGAACACTCAGGTTCTAACTATAATCTTGTCACTATCACCTCATTCCACCAATCCAGTATCTAGCATCCAAATGATATTCCCAACCAATAAGTCCCAACTCTTTTAGACCTCTTCATGGAAATTACCTATGGGCTCATCCACCCTGTATCTCAACATATAATGATATACGTCCTCTAATAAATAACCACAGTTGTCTCAATAGCCTAATGTCCCAAGTCATTGGGATATCTATCCTCCCATAATCTAGTCACATTGGCCTCAAGTGTAATTTTGAGAAATGTCCCCCAATATATGGTCTCTAATCCATCAACTGATGGTCCATCACCATATTTGTGGATTTCAACTATGAGAACCTCCATCATATCTTATGGTCAACACCATCCCCTATGACACAATATCTATGAAGGAGTCCACCCACAATGAGTGGTCAACCCCACCCCAACTGAGTTCAATCTATGTGAACATGAATCCAATAGAACTTCTACCAATAATAGTGAGCATAAATCACCAAAAAACATAATCCACATCATGTGGCACCTCATTCCCCTATGACTATGTCGTTAAATCCTAATATTCAACAACATCTAAATTTACATGGGTCATTCCCAAATCATGACGACATCGTTGCCTCAAATGAATGACTATGGACCTCAACCTTGCGTTCGCCATCACCCTTATGTATTAGTCCAAGAATAACCTGACAATTGTGTCACCTCAGTCTAGGTGATCATCATCACCTCAATAATCTAATCATTCCAATCATATTCTCATGGAACTATAGTAGAGATCATATATAACATTTAATTAAATTAAAACAAATTGTCCTTAACTTCCAAATTGATAAAAATCCACATACCCAACTTCTCATACATAAATGGACTTCTTCATACCCAATGATAAACCATAATATCATTCAATCAACCTAAAACCATAAATTTAATTTTTAGAAGTCTCACTCAGTCACAAACCCTAGGAATATTTAATAACACGTGTATAACAACCATGAAATTATGAATAAATATAGAAACCACCTTAGTTATGTTAGTATGTGTTCCCTCATTTGATATCGGCCTACAACACAATCTGAAATGAGAGAAATTGGAGATTTAGACAAACGATATAAAAATATGGATAAATAGCTCGCATGGATTTAGTATTATATATGGTGAGTTATATAGGAAAGATAAGTAAGATGATTAAATCCTTTACCAATATTCTTTTAATGAGACCAACAGATCAAGAATCAGAGCTCAGATGATGAAGGTGGATCAAATCCTAGAGGAGAGAAAAAAAGGATGAGAAACCCCTATATTGTATGTGAAATGAATAAGAAAGGAGGAAAATAAGATAAAGGGGGTAGGAAAAAAATATAATTTCCACTTTTTTAAATTCCCACATAGTTTATCCAACCTTGTGGTGCTCACTACCCAAGAACCACACTCGCATAGCCTAGGCACACTATTTCCCCAACTATGTGGAGACAGTGCGATTCACCTCTGTTAAAAACCGCATAGGTCTAGTTGTTTTTTGTGCCACAACCTGTATGGTTTAAAAAATCCAAATATACAGTTTGGCCACATTTTATGTACTGATAGGTCACATTTTTTATTAAATCACGATCCTCTGTCTATAATTTCTCAAAACTGAGTTTCCAAGGTCATACAGACCCAAAACTCATCTAACTCCCGAAAGAACTTATAGATACTTAAACCCCATAAGGATATAAGGCCCTTTATTAATGAAAGTCTCAATATTAGGTTCTGAATATCAAAAAATGAATTTGGTATGACCCCCAAACACAAAGTTAAAAATGGTTGAGGAATTTTGACCCACTCAAAAACCCAAAATATTACACATTCCCAATCTCATCATAACATTGAATATTATTTTCAAATGGATTGAAAATATTAAATTTACATTTAACCATTGGTATTTTCTTTATATATCTAGGGATAACATATATTTTGGGTGAATTTTTTAAAAGTGTAATTTTTTATTTCAATATGTGTGAAATGTTATAACAATTTATTAATGTTGATAGAAGAATAAATTTTTATATCATTGATGAAATTTGGACTTCATTTAAAAAGTTTAATGATTCTTTCAAAAAGTCTCTCAATTAAATAATTAAGGAATTAATTCTATTCTTGATCAATGAATTTTGTGTTCACTTTGAGTTTGGTCGTATATGATTAGATTTGATGAATGAGTGATCCATTTCATGGGTTACAAATATTCATTATTTTATCTTTCTTGTTTAAAAAAATACAAAAGGGTATATCGTTGAGAGAAAGTGCTTTTGATGATATTCTATGAAAATAATAATATTATGTATGAATTAAGAAGGATTTTTTGAGTATTTTATGTAGTTATTAAACATTTATCATTTAACATCATTGAGATCAAAAATCACTTAACAGTGTTTCTTTCCATTAAATGGGAATTGAATGGAGTCTAAAGGACTGAGTCCAACAGGAAAAGTAAAGTGGATCAATTTTATTGTATATATATGTTCACTATTAAATCATATAGATATGTTCATTAATGAAAATCAAGTTATTATTTTATTCTTTGAAAATATCATGTTCTGCAGCATCAGTTGGGTCAATAGTGATGACATTTTTAATGTAAAATATATGTAAAGAAGAAATAATTTTTTTAGAGGTTGTATATCTATAATTTTGGTATACAAATACCTAATGGATGACACTGGAGATGAATGTGGGGGTATAAAAGTTCCCATCCAACTAGGTTTTGATTTCCTTTGGGATGTTACAATAACCAAAGATATCATTGATAAAGTCTGAATATTCCAGTGAATGGTGATTTGAAAATGGTCTTAGGACACATTTTATATATGTCAATGGGCTTTTCTAATTTTTTTGGGATTTCAATATTCACTTTTCCATAAATTGTTAACTACCATCAATGGGATTCATTTTGGGTACCTTACTATAGAGGATTGAAGATAAAACAACTTTCCCTATAGATTATTATGGAATAGGGGTCATATATTAATAATTATAACCACGATGAATAGGATCCCTCCTAGGAAAATCCTTGACCATTGTCTATATGTGGTATAAGTCCTCTTAAAGCTCCCTATGATATGTAATTTGTGCATTATCTTTCTCTAGAGATAGACTCCAAAACAATTTGATGTTGAAATGGGGGTTAGCTACCCCCAATGATTTTATTATATTTTTTTAGACTCTAGGGATTCAGTCCCTATAGATTATTATGTGATGTTTTGAAGTTTGGAATTATCTCTTCATAGATATACCTTTTCACTATTTTGTTCACCACTTAACATTTCCAGAATTAGGTGTGTGATAACATAAATTTGTGCCTTTAAGAACAAGTAATTATAATAATGATTATAGTATAGGATTGGTGTACTATCATCTTTTTGTTCATGTAAACAATCAATGTTATGATATTTTCTCTTTACTAGATGGATTTATTGACTCCTTATGGGAAACATATCACATATGACATTTAAATTTTATGGGAATGGAATAAACCCATTAGTAATGTTTTACTAATAAGAATGAATGGAAAATAAATATCTTTCACAATTAAGTATTATTGTCTGGTTCACCATTTTTCTATGACAATTTATATCCCCATGGGTATGTTCTACAGGTTTTTCAACTCATACAGTACTCCATATTTCTAAAGTTGGTTGGACTCTTGATCACCTAGGGTGGTGTTGTTAAAAAATCTATCCTGATGTCATATCATGGTTTTAGGTTTTTTATTTTATGATAAGGAATATATTAAAAAATATCTAAAATGATTATGTGTATGCAAATAAGGATCTGGGGAAGTATTGAATATGGAATCATTTCCCTATGTTTTCCAATTTTTTGGGTCCAAATATTCAGATGAAGATCAATTTTGTTTTTGATACAAAAGATCTCTGTGAAGGTGAAAATTTATGAGAACATGTGGAAAGTTTTATGAAAGTAGTAATTTGATGATACCGTAAAAAAATATGGAAAATGAATGAGTTCAGTTAAAGAAATTTTGTTTCACAAGGTTTGAGTAATTCATGTAGGACTTGGTGTCCTAGGACCAACTATTTGTACTTGGATTACATGTATATTCGATGTAATGAATATTAAGGAAGATTTTTATTACATATTGCATTTATTCTAAATGAATATAATGTGATAATATCCTAGAGTATACATCACATTGATAAGGTTATATCAATTCCCCACTATGATGAGAATCCTGAAGTTCTATGTTGATATTCTCCAATAATGTGTTGTGGTTGGATAACATGCTATGATATGACCCATAGTACATAGACTGTCATGTGAGATTACTCATAAGTAGATAAGGATTATTCTCATGAACTTCTCACTTGGTAATCTCTTAGATGGGATATTATAGGAATAGCCCCCCTAGTTGGAATTTTATAGGTTTGGTGACATTGTATATTCCTATCATTGGATCCTCACAGCGCAACAAAGGTAATCTTAAAGGGTATTTTCAGATGACCAACATTCACCAATGAAAAATGTTCCTAATACAAGCTATTTATTTATTCAAATATTAAATAAATAAATAATACATTTTTCATTAAAGAACATCTCTCTTGGTTTTGGAAAATGATTCCAAAAAGACATTTTAATATATCACCCACCTTTGCACACTTCCACTGTGCCCAGAACCACCTAGAGGTATTAGAGTGGTTATGTTTAAATTTTATATTATTTATTTGATTGTTGATCTATATATAATTATGGTTATATTTTTACTTCATGTTATTTGTTATTTAATACAATTTGAATTAGAATGTTATCAAAATATTTATCATGTTCGTTTAGTGTCTAATTTTATTACATATTTAAGAACAAATGAAGAGTGACCAACGAATCCATCTGGAAGTGAAAAATCATTGGACGGTAAAACTATGTTACATGGCATGACATTATAGCACACACTGTATACCAATGTACATTATAACTAGTTTTAACGAGTAATTAATTACACATTGTGCTTTTATGGAACACCACATATTTATTGTGCCAACCTAACGCACTACAAGTAGATACATGGTGTGTAGCTAGTATGTACACACTGTGTTGTCCGAACGAGTTAACACACTAAAGACCCAGGCATGAGACTTCAATATAAATTGATCATTGTATATATATTGTATATGGATTTACATTACCTATAGTCTCCCATTAATGGAAAAAAATTAAAAATACATTAAATTTTAAAATTATAGTATTAAAACCTTATTTTATTGATTCGAATAATCTTTTGTATTATAAAATTTAATAATGGTTTTAAATAATTTTAAATTCTGAATTAATTTATTGTAATTAATATTTGGTTATTTTTTGTCTTTTTTATTTTCCATGAATTCCATTAATGATGGGTATCTCCAAATAATATGTGATGATCATTATGTTGAAATAGAAGTAATTAATTTACATATTTATTAATTAATGTAATAATTTTTTTCTTTTATAATAAAATAAAGAAATAATAAATGAATTATAACCATCTATTATTGCATATTTATTTCATATATGACATTCATGAGCTTGACCTAGACCTATGTATGTGTTGGATGTTTAAATTTAATTTATTTCATTGCATGGAAATTATTTATAATTAAATTAAATGATGTCCTACTATTCATCCCTCCATCCATTATTATGTATGACCTACAAGTCTAAGGATATTAATGTAGCCCCCTTGAAAAAATCCTTGGGTTCCCCTCAACTGCATGTGAGTAATACGTATTTTTATTTAGTGTATCATCCCAAGGTGCATAGAGGCAGTTCAAGATGGAACCATAATGATGCCAACCCAAGTGATACATAAGTGGATAGGTGGAATGTTGTAACTCATGTCAAGACCAAAAATAGAAGTTATTTACCCTAGGTAAAAGGTATATTTAATGTTTTCTCATTAAGTCCACTTTTAGAGAAATATCTGGAATGGGTCATTTAATTAGTTATTTATATCTATCTATGTAATTATTTATTTTTTGAATGTAAGGTTGCAATCACATAAATAAATGAATTAATGTGAAAATATGAAAATTAAATAAATTAATTTTTCATAAATATTTTATCCAACATGGTTAATTAATTAAGTAACATCCACTTAATGTTAATAATACATCTAAAGGTTAAAACAAAATAAAATTTATGCACAATAAATTAAAATCCCTCAATTTAATATAAAGTTAGACTAAGCCTTCCATTACTTGATTGAGAATGAAAACATAGAAGTAAGTGCAATACATGTACAAATCTAGAAACTTACTTTAATTGGGGAGTTATCAAGATATTTTTATGCTGACTTAACCGAAATTATATTGATTTTAAGGACCAAATTCTATTCAATAAAAATTTAAATTCATTTATTGAGGAAATCCAAGTAATGATTTTAGGATAGGGGAATCCACTCAACAGATCAACTAGGTGAAATTCCGTAGTTGAAAAGAACGCCAACCTAATTACTTTATTATGGTTTTCATTGAACAAGTTTCACTAATTAATAAAATTAATGGGGACCGTTGTCACTAGAATTTTAATCAAACTGAACATTCCTAGTTTAATAAAAAGGGATATTAAGAAATGATAAAATAGTTAGAGACTTAATAAATAAATAAATAACTAATTTATTATATCTCACTTATTTTTTAATCAAAAAAACACTAATAGTATATCTTTTTAATTTTAGAATAAAATGAAAATTTTATCATCCACACTATCCCTACGATCAATATTGGAGAAATATATTCTCCTAACTGGTAGTAATATTCAAGAGTAGTTTACACACCTTCATTTAGTGATACATCATGAGTGAAAATCTTGTGTACAAGAATACTAAATGCCTGATCCACCTATTAAATAGGTAAGTTATGAAGAGTTCCTTATCTATGAAAAACATTTTAATGACATGGTCAATATTCTATTTTGGATGATTTCATCGATGTGTAGTGAACAAATTAAGTCTCATAACAACCTGGATGTTTATAATAGTCTTGAGAACCTCTATGGAGATTGCTATGAAATATCTATATAGGAATGGTTTTATATTTCCATGGATGTCTTCCAAAGAATGCTTGGAGAGGGTTCCTCAACTAGGCCTCAAGTAGTCAAGCTCATTGGATACATCGAGTGCTTAGAGGTTCTATGGTTTAGACTCCCCAAAGAACTATTCACCAACCTAATTCTTGCATCCCTACCTTATAGAATCTCTATTTTTGCTGTGAATTTAAATATGAACAACATTGATAAGTCATTTATATATATTCTTACTCTTATGTTACAAATAGTTAAGGACAAGAATCATTAAAAAACCTTATGTCCTTATGGTGAAAAAAATAAAAATGGAAGGTGAAGATCATTAATCCCAAAGAATCTATATTCCCTTCTAACAAGAGGAAAATAAAGGGGAAAGAAAAAGAATATGATGTTTTCTATTTATCATGTGGATGGAAGGGACACAATAAGAAAAACTACACCCATCCAGAGAAGCAAGGGGAATCTTCCGGTATATTTTTTGTCAAGAGTAATTTAACTATTTCTAGAAATTTCTTATTAGATACAGCTTGTGGTTCTCATATATGTATTAAAATAAAATAACCAAGTAGATTTAGAAAGATTTACAAAGGAGAGGTTGATTGTTGATTATCCTACAGGGATAAAATTTCTATTATAGTTATCAAGTATTGCCACCTCACATTTCTGAGCAAAATGATCTTGGGTTTAAAGGGTTATTATTAGTGAATTCATTTACCAAAAACATTATTTTTATATCAAAACATGATACAGATGTATTACTTTTAAAATTCAGGAATAAATGATTCATATTTAATAATGATATCATTTGTATAGTAATGAAAATTTAAACAATGGTATTTATATATTAGATTACACAAACCAAATAATGGAAAATGATAATGAAGTTACTTCACATGACTCATAACACACCCAAAAATTCAATCACTTTTAAGGTCATGTAAATGATAAGTGATTAACTAAATAAAATCAATAAGGATATTTAGATTATTTTTGGATAAAACCAATTGGTGTTTGTCACACATTTTTATAAGAAAAAATGACCAAATCTCCATTTAGTATAAAAGGAGAAAGGGTTTAAGAGATTCTTGAATTAGTTCATACCGATGTGTGAGGACCATTTTCTATTCCTGAAAAGGGGTGGGTAATCATACTCAATAACTTTTACTGGTGATTTTATTAGCTATTGATATGTATGATTAATGTTGTATAAGTTATATTCTTTTAAAAAAATCAAGGAATACAACAATTAAGTTGAGAAATAGATTAATCATAATATTAAGAAAATTTACTTAGGTTGTGGTGGATAATATCTTAATCAAGACTTTATTGATTGATTAATGGAGTTTTCTATTTTATCTCAATTCACTCCTCCTCATATGCCTCATTGGAATGGTGTAATAAAAAGAAGGAACTACACCTTGTTGGAAATGGTGAGATCAATGATGATTCCTATGATTCTTCCAATATCCTTTCGGGCATATTCATTAAAAATAATTGCATATGTACTAAACATAGTGACAACTAAAGAAAAATACAGTATATTAAAAAATTATGGAATGTAATGAAACTTATGTTTCCTTACATACATGTTTGGGGTTCAGAAGCATTTTTTAATGCCTCTTCAAGTAACGATCTTACACCCCAAGGAAAAAAATATATCGTTATAAGATATCCCAAAGAAACAATAAGATACTACCTGTAAAATAATTAAGAAAAAAATGTTGTGATTGGTTGAAAGACCACATTTCATGAGGAGGATCTTATCTTTAAAATAGATAGTGGGAGGAGGATATACTTTGATGCAACCTAGGCTTAATATACACAATTATTAGAGCTATAACAAATCCCACAAATCCTTAGGGAGAAAAAATTATTCCATAGGCATAATTACTACGTAAGAGTTCCAAAAATGTTATAAAACCAAAATGGTATCGTATTACATTGACTAATGATGGTGACTCATTATATGTTGATAAAAATGATCCTATAACCTACAATAAATTAGTAAGTGTCACATATGTCAGAAATTTGAAAGAATCCATGATTTCTAAAATGAATTCCATCTACCAAAAAATAGGTTTAGATTTTGGTAGACCCTCCAGTAGATGTAAATATCCTTGGTTACAAATGATAATTAAAGAAGAAAATTGAAATGGAAGGACAAGTAATTACCTAAAAGGCATGACTAATTGAAAAAGGATTTAAATAACATTATGTAATTTACTAAAATGAAACCATTTCACCAGTTGCAATGATTAAACCCATCACAATTCTAATATCCATTATGGATTTACATGATTATTTGATTTGGAAAATGGATGTCAAATCATCCTTCCTTAAATATAACCTTAAAGAAAATGTCTATATGACATATCTCTAAGGGTTTTCCACTCCAAAGGATTATAATAATGTTTGAAAGTTGAAAAATTCATTTATGGAATAAAGAATGAATCCATGTCATGGAAAATTTATTTTTATGAGGCCATAATGGAATTTGGTTTCGAAAAGAAAGAATGTGAGTTTGTGTCTACAAACAGTTTAGTGCGAGTGCAATTGTTTTCTTAACTGTATGTGTTTATGAAATATTACTCAATGGAAATGAAATACCAGTCTTATAGTCTGAAAATTAATTATTGAATAAATTTTTCTCTATATGGACTTGGGTAATGAAACATATATTATTGGGATCAAGATCCATCATGAAAGATCCAAGATGTTTCTTGGCCTAAGTGAAATTACATAAATTGAAATTATACTAAATAAAGTCAAAATAAAACAATCCAAGATGGTATTTTTTCCAACATCACATGGATTTCATCCTTCCAGTAAAATGTGTTCTCTGACACATGAGGAAGGAAACAAAATGTGCAGGATTTCATATGCATCAGCGATTGGTTTAGTCATGTATTTTATTCTATGTACTATGATAGATTTCACCAATTCATTAAGTGTGGTGTGAATATAACATATTGATCTTGGTGACCACTATGGGATGGAAGTCATGAATATCCTTAAGTTTATGAGTCATACTAGGATATGTTATGGGTTAATGGAGGATAATGGGAAATAGTCATCATATGATATGAAGATTGTAGTTTCAAATGTTATCAAAATGATATGAAGTGACAAACGGAATACATATCAAGATTTAATGGAGGTATCATCAGATTTAAGAGCTCAAATCAGGCTATGTTTTCATATTTTATAGTAGAGTACAAATATATTGTAGCCTATAATGTTGTTAAAGAATCTGTATGGATGTGAAACTTCATCTAAGATCTTTATGTGGTATCTCGAAGTAAATATCATATCACACAATATAGTGATAATACTTTAATGGTGGATCTTGAAAAAATAGATAAAGTCACAACAACGGATTAACCACATACTTCAGAAGTATCATCTCATGATGGATTTTTCTCATAGATTTAAAGTTACAGTTAGTAGTATTTCTATAGAAGACAACATGGTAGACCCCCTAAATAAAGCCTTAACACGGTAGAAACATGAATGTCATGTGAGGTTTAGAGAACTGAAGGTTATTGGAAATTGGCTCTGGTCTAAGTGGGATTATGTTGGTGTTGGTGTCCTAGGTCCAACATTTTGTACTTTTATTACCTGTCTATTCAATGTAGAGAATATTAATAAGACCTATTATTATATATTGTTTTTTGTTATTCATTAATCTATTTTAATAATTTCCTAGAGTATATGTCACATTGATAAGGTCATGAAAGTTCTTTACTATGATGAGAACCTAGATATGCTATGAAGATATTATCTAATAATGTTTTGTGGTTGGATTAGGTACTATTATGGGAAAAATGGTACATAGATGGTCAGGTTATAGTACTCATAAGTAGATGAAAAATATTCTAATAAATTTCACCCATGATAATATAAAAGATGGGATATTATGAGAACCAAACCGCCGGAAGCAATTATACATGTTTTCCTGTCATTGGATATTCCTATCTATGGGAATTTCTAATGGTCCTTAGACATTAATATTATTATTAATTAATTTTACAACTCATGTACATAGATGTAATTCATAAACCATGATGATAGATGTTCATGGAGAATTTAGATGTGTTGGGTGTCTCATGAGTGATATTTTATTAATGAATATGTTCATGAAGTATTTTTACCTTCCATCTTTATGCAATATGATATATCATCCCTTTTATTGGAAATAAACTGTTATAGTAAATTCCATGGTCATGGAGTGACGACATTTTTATTAAAATAAATATCAAGCATATTGGCTGGTGACACAGATGTGAAACCTTCTTGATAAGATATTGTGAAAAAGGGATTATATTACATAGTAATAATTTGTATGTGGTTGTTCACATTGTGACATTATGTTACTTCTCTTGGGTTCCTTGAGTCGTTTCTAGATAGTAACATTGGACTTTGGGAAATCCCCACTAATTACAATTAGAAATAATCCTAGAGGGTAACACACTAAGTGTTTCTATTGATCTGTATTAAATTATATTTTCTTTTAATTAATGAAATAAATATTATTCCCAAGTCTGAGGAATAATTTTATTTATGTTATTTTGATTGAATAAATTAAATAGATAATTATTTGCTATCTAGTGAATAAAATATTTAATTTCATTATTGAATATTTTAATATATATTTATTTTTTATATTTTTAATAAAATATTTATTTATGAATAATTTATTTATTCAGTTTTCCAATAAATGATAGGACAGTTCGAATTGACCAAGACCGAGTCTAGTGAAAAATAGTAATTCATAAGATTGTTATATAATATTTTTTATTATGAAAGTTGGTTCTCACTACAAAATAATAATAACCTAATTATAATTATGTTTCATGGGGTTTATTATATCTAATAAATATTATTTAATGGCTGATATACAATTAAATAATATTTTAACTTAAATCTTAACTCTATAAATATATGGCACTATCTATTTTGTAGTGAATCCAAAAATTGAGAATAGGATTTTATTGTGTGAAATGAATTCTCTCTCAAATCCTCCTTCTCAATCCCTATCTAGAATAATAAGTGAAAGAAACATTTCTTCAAGGCCAAAAATGAGGAATCTAGAATGAACAACATAAGACATTCTACTCACCATGCTATAACCCAGAGATTGTGTTGTATTTCTCAAAGATCATATGAGTACATATGGATCATCAATAGATAGATTCTATCTTTGGGTCCTCACAACACAAATATGGTAATTCTAAAGGGCCCTTCTAGATGATCAATGTTCTCTAATGAAGAAAGTTCTTAATCCCAAGTTTTTGTTTCTTCAAATATTAAATAAATTAATTGTAAATTTTACATGCAAGGTCATCACTCTTGGTTTCATAAAATTATTACTAAAATAAATTTTTATATATCTCCAACCTATAAAATCATTTGTTAAGTCTAGAACCCTCAATTCAATCAAATGTGAAGTTTCATGTAGGATATGAGTTTTACATTAAAATAGGTGATGATGGAATCATGTTTTTTAGGCTCATACATAAATGAAAAATCTAGAAAAAGTTAAATGAAGGTGGAGTTTAATGAAATAAAAATAATAATTTATGTGTCAGGTTAGTGGTGGAATTGGGAGTCACACAAAGGGTCTGAAAAACAAAAAAAATAGGATGCTACCCCCCTCCATTTGGAGTGAGAATAAATTAATGAATATCATGAGGATTTGGTTTTACATAAGAATTGTACAAACATATTTCTTGTCTAAAATAACTATGTGAACACCAGTTCCATGAGAGAGGGATTATTCCATATAAACATGTTTGTTTCCAGAAAAATTGGTAGTTTTGAAAAAGTTTAAATGCTTCAAAAATGAAATATATTTTTCAGAATATTGGTAAGCTCTAGGAATGTTATGTAAAGGTTGAGAAAAAGTAAAATTTTGGTAAACTAGTGAATTACTAGGGAATTACACACTAAGTTTGGGTTAATTAGTTTTATTAAATAACAGATTCACGGTGTACTAATTTTGGTGTAAAAACATTGATTGAATAAATAAAAGGATATAATATGAAGGAATGGTGATTACACTTTAGTGAAGAGAGTAGTGAGATGTTAACATGTGACTACAAGAGAACCATGAGGGATAATGAGTTCACTCTAAACATTATAAAAATTGTGCATTATAGAGGATTTTGGTACATTGATACAATTCCTTTGTAATATCCTTGGACAAGCCCTATTAGGGTGAACCAAGTAAATTTTTTAATGTTTTGTTCCATTTTTACATTATAATTATATATTTCTACAGTAATAAAATAGAAGAGTATTTTTAATGATGAAACAAGATATAATGATCTAGTTAGTATCTATCATACCCCGATTCACCCCCCCCCCCCCCCCCAACACACACAGACACACACATTGTACTTATCCTTTTGGATCCATTAATTGGTACTAGAGAAAAAGGATGAAGGGAGCGACTTAATCTTATATGGATCCCTGAAAATATTCAATAACAAAGATATTTTATTCTTTTAAGGAATGAATCTTCATCTTTGGAAGAATTATATATATCAATACTTTTGATCTTTAGGAATGGATGAATATTCAACTGTTATGAGTAGATCTCTATTAGAATAGATAGTGAGACTTTATGAAATAAAAACTAAATAAAAATGGATGTTGATTGAGCTATTAATTATTGATTTGGGGATTTATCATATACAATCTATTTAAAGGGGATTTAATGTATATACCTTGACAACATTTAGAAAAATCTAATAAATACCTATAAAGGATATCCAAAAGTTAATGAATAAAAATTACAAGTTCTTTATAATAAATATGAGGACCTAAGGATGAACCCAAACGATTCATTTAATCCATTATTTAACTGGATGACTATTATTTTGGATGAATTTCATGGTTATAAAGAAAATATTTATGGAATTTTGATCATGAAACATATCTTGATAATATTTACACTATCGTTCAATCCAAAAGTCTTTATAAATTAAGATAATGATTCCAAAAAAATATGAAATTAGATGGTTTGAACTGTACTATTGTCACATACAATATGAGAAATTATGATAATGAGGTTGTGGATAACGTTATGTCCTAGGATATGGTTTTCATGTCCATGAAAAATCTCACCATGGATTATGGCTTGGACTAATATGATGTGGATGAATTCATGTTATTCCTTTCTTCAAATCTATAAATGGGAAATGGAATGTTTAAAGGAAAACTTCTACTATCATGTTTTCAATGTAGAATTTTTTGGTCACCTTATAGCCAAGTGTATAAAGAAATATAAAGAATGTGATAATAATGAGGGATTTTCTATGAAAAAATATATATCCATTTTGAAAGGAATGAAAATTACTAAACACAGTTTCCCAGAGAAGAGAAAACTATATTCACAATAAAATGATTGTTCAGAAGATAGTGAGGTAGAATAAATGTAAGACTATAAATATCATAGTGAAAATGTTATGGTGGATATTATGTTCAGTTTATAGAAAATAGAATAGACTGGTGATAAAGAATGAGAAATATAATTAATATTTAGCCTCCAGGTTGAATTAGATGTAACTTTTGAAGAAATATATATTTGGGGAGACAAAAAAATACAATTGAGTTGTGTATAATGAAAAAATATATTTGTAAAAATAAGAAAATCATATGTTTGAGATGGATGTACAAATTAAAAAGAAAAAATATAAAGATTTTGAAAACTCAAGGGATTTTGTGGAGTAAATGATCAAAGCTGAGGAATATACATGGGTTATCAATGTTTTAACTAATATAGTGAAAGATTAGGTCCAATGTATCGCAGATCTTAAAGATTAAGTAGTAAACCTAAAGTGAAAAATAGACTATCATGAGGTAATATTGATTCTCAAGATGATATCAAGAAACCATATCACATAGATGATAGAAAAGTGAAAGTGGAGTATAAAAGTCCAAAATAATAGGACACATGCAGTTAGTAAAAAATTCATATCATAATGGAAAGTCTAGTATGGGGATTCATCATAAATATAAAGTAGTGATGGTTGATTTTAGACCACCAATACCCATTCTGAAGTTAAATTCTGATTAGGGAATGACTTGGAATTATAATTCCTAGAAAACATATGGGAAAAATAGTTCTTTAACAATAAAATAAAAGAATTCACCTGGTATTCGGTACTATTTTTTGGGGGAAATGGTTCATTCCCAAAATGTATATTTTATAGCCAAGACACAATGAATGGAACAATAAAAACATAGGAAACAAATCATAGTTCAATATTCCATGAATTATTTTGATGATCAATATTTCTAGTGTGGAGTATTTAGATATATGACTAGATATGTATCATCAAAAATATTAATAGATGTGATGAGGAAAACCCTAAGTGGGTGTATGTATCAACTTAAGGAATCATCAAGTGAGATGAAAATGAAAATTAAAATAATAGATTTTTCAAGATTATTTTGGTCTATTATACACTAATAAGGATCAAGAATTTCAATCAACACAAGTTATAAATCCAATGACATGGATCAAAAATAAAATAATTGAGAATGTAGTAGTTCAAGAGATTTCCCTTAAAGCATTAGAAAATATTGGTGTATGGATTATTGATATTTGATGTACTAGTTACCATGTTGTATTTTTTAAATTTTATGAAATAAAAATAACAATGTAAAATAGGAATGGAATAAAAATATAAACCTAACATGTAGATGAAAAAAATGAAGTTATGAAAGAATGGTCCTATTTTTTGGGTTTCTTACTCACGTTCTTTCATTATTCATTATTTTTTTTGGAAATCAATTTCACAATTTATCCCATATATCATTTATTGATGTCATCTACCTTGGGAGTAACATTTTTCAGGCCTATGTGATCTCTTTAGCACATCGTATATTGCCTCCTATAATAGCCAAGTAAGTAGAACACCTCAAATGAGAATTTAATACCTATCAAGACTTGACTCTATCATATTCCATTTCATCCCTTATATCACCCTCAAATCCATCATATGAATATTTTACCCAGGATAGGGGAGGGAATGAGGATTTAGTATAGAATAATGGTGAGTTTGAGAATCATGACATGTTGGATGATCATCACACCCTTAAACTTTTCTCTAAATCACAAAAAATGTAAAATAAACATTATTAATTTTAGTGTAAGAATCCTAGAACACTGTGAAAATCACCCACAAATCCAAACCTCAGGTCAGACGCTCACCATGATGACTGTTAGAGATCATGGTGGAAGAAAGGGACAGAGTGATAGTGAGTGAAAGATAATGAAATAATTCACCTTAATATAAAATTAAAAAATGAGGTACATTGAAAATAATAAATTAAAAAAGGATAAAATAAAGGAGAACAATATCATCTTCTAGTCATGCTTTTAATCCTCATTATCTCCCAGCAACTCTTTTTTAGAGGAAAATGATTAGGCAATATTCATTCTTCAGATCTTTTTGTATCTCTATGGTCAAATTTTACTTATTTTTCCCATTATTTGGCATGAATCCACATGGATATACATTTAATATAAATTTTTTATAAGGATTATTATTCAATAATATTTGTATTTTAATATTTTATCATCTACAACTATACGATATAGAGAGAAACGCTATAGAGAATATTTCATCTCCATTTCATCCTCTAGTGGATTCCATTAACCAAGGATGACCTAAATCATGGATAATTTGAATTATCAAATACCCCTAGATCTTCTTTTAGCTTAAATGATGATCATAATGATGTAGTAGTAGTGTAAAAAGAATATAATTGGTGATATTTAAACCTTTATGAAACCTTGGAGAATATTAAGATACATTTAGGCCCTAACTGTAGTAGAGGAGTTACCCTTACACATATTCAACCTAACCCTTACGTAGTATTAAGGAATTTGAATTTACCCTTATGAATAAGAGTTTTTAAATCTATCTTACCTATATTTAGTGGGTGTAAACTATTGGATACCCTTACACAGCATTTGAAATCAAGTTATTATCCATAGGAAATGATTATTTTAACTTTATGCATTGTATGTCCTTATTTTCATGTAGTGAATGAATTCATTGGGATTACCTTACATATCATATGAAATCAAGGGGTTACCTTTATACACTACCTTAACATTCTCCTTCATAAAGGTTGAGAAAATTTTTCACTTTGGCATCCTTTAGACCATACGTAAGGGTAAACAGAACATCAAAAAATTTATAATTTCTTTAAATTAATAATTTTACACTCTTTTCAACTAATTAATTATTTCATTTTAAATCAAAAACAATTTAATAAATTAATTATTTACATGGGGGAAATGAAAAAAATATTAAAATTAATTAAAATTATGTCAAATATTTTTCAAGAAAAATAATGGCATCAATAATCATGAGACATAAGTGGGATTCAAAGTGCATGGAATAAGAACATTAATCGAAAAAATGTCAAAATTGAATCATAATATCTATAACATGGTTTATAAGTATTTAAAAAAACTAGAATCTTCTGTTTATAATATCATGATGAATTTCCTCTTTTAACCATGGAAAAATTGTTAGCATAGGGAAAAATTAATTTCACCATCTACACCATCTGTTCCCATGATTATTATATATTAAAATGTACTCATCAATACCCATCTCATGAGATATAAACTCTTAACCAATTTATTGGATGTCAATATAGGATTGTACCAATCATTCATCCATACTTACATGTGCCACTTAAAAATAATTCACTCTTCACATTATAAAGAAATTATGGAAATAAAATTGGTTTCATAAAACATAAAAATATAAATAATTCACTTTTTATAAAGAATCAAGGGAAATAAAATGGGTTTCTTAAAACATCCAAATTTTATAAAATTACATCGTGAACTAAATCATTCGATACCAAAAACATGATCACGAAAAATAATCACATAATAAAAGAAATAAATATTGTGAAACATTAATCACAACTCCATTGAATGTATATAATTTTGAAGATAGAGAGAAAAATGAAAAAAAATAATGACGATGTTATTTTTGAAAAAATTTTGTATTCTTCAATGAAAAATCCATATATACAAGTCATTTTCAAAAAGACTATTTTGTTTTATAAAATTGAAAATAAAAAAATCACGGAAGTTTATTTGGATAAAAAAAACATTTTCACCATAAATAAAGAGATAACATCATTCAAAATGGATATTCGAGAAAAAAAATAAGTTTAAAGAGAATTTTTATAACTCAAATAAAGGATTTTGAGTTACCGATTCCCATACATTTTCCCTTAATTTCCATGGATATTCATTATCCCAAAATATCATGAAGATAAAAAAATTTATTAACAATTTAATAACCTTATTCATATAAATTTACATTTATATTCTTCCTTAATAAACATTCTCTTCATGTATTAGATTGTTATAATTTCTTTTCAACATTGGGTGTTAATAATCTTAAACATTTTGAACTAGGTTCATAAAAGCAGTGTTCATCTTCATTATTCTTCCAAATTTCATCATCACCATAAAATTAAATGTACTGGAATTGATGTATCATAAACACATAAAATGTTCTGATTCTATCATATTGGATTTTAAGTTGTTTTTCCTAAATATTAAATTGATGTAGAACTAATTTTAGGTTACTTACCAATATCGATGAATTACCTTAGAATGATTTTCATTTTTTATACAAAATGAAAAATTTTAATGATATATTTAACATATATGTATCCTTTATAATCAAAAATTTTAAACCAACCACATCCACAAAGGTGATAGTGAAAAATTGAATGAATCATTCCATGGAGGAAGTAGTCTGCACATACGCATGGATAATGATTTCATTTTTTGAAGGGAGGAAGAAAAAATTAAGATGGTTTGTGATTTAAGAATATAAAATATGTTATAGATATCATAAATATTTACTAAATTTCCAATTGTTAATATAGTTTTATGTTAGAGAAGTAAAATAAAACATTGTGTCTCATGGAGGTGGTAGTTTTCACAATCCACGAATGATGATTTTGTTTTTCTTAGTAGGAAAGGGAAATGTGGTTAATTAATGTACCATAATTATAATGAAATACCATTATAAAAATAATACTGATTTTTTCACTTTTTATATTTTAATGTAATTTTATTAATAATAATTTCACATAAAGTTATATATATGAGAAAGGATAGGTTAAAAATTTATACATCACTTCTTAGATTATCTCCTTTGCAAAGTGTATTAAGCCTTTGAATGATGGAATTTTCCATAAAAAATAACCTTTTAAAGGTGAATATGAATTTTTATGAGATATTTGGTATGTTTTCTGGATGAATGTATTGGATTTTTTTATGGGGGAATGTGAGGAGAGGATTCCCCATTTTATAACTGAATTGAGATGGAATTTTTATAAATACACAAAGATTTTCAATAATGGGAAGTCACACTAAAGGAAAGTTTCTCAAAAATGGAAAATTATTTATTTGGAAATGTATAAGGTTAATCCATGCCTTAATATTTTATTTATAAACATATTTTTAACAACTTAGGCCATTTACCTCTTTGGATACTCATTTTTATCATGTTGATCTTCACTAGGGAAACTAATTTCTTACCTAGGTAATTTATTCATTATCCACAAAAATAAAAAGGTTTTTTAAAAATATTTTGACCTATTGATTACATATTTTAAATCAATTTATTAATATTAAAATTTTTAATCATGGTATTAAATTATTTTAGAATAATAAATATATGGTGTAATAATTGTTTTTAAATATTACCTATGTTCTATAATGTAAAACATGGACTGATAAATTAAGAAAAAAATTAGAATGTTAAATTAACTTATAAAAACGTATTTGGGTTTTTAAAATGGTTTCATGAAATTAAAATTCATACTTATATACTATAAAGGTTATAAAATTCATTTTTATTTTGCAAAAATGATATCTTACATTATTCATCTAAAATCAATCATTTTTTAAAAAATCAAAAAAAAATTAATATTTAGATAATATTTTTAAGATCCTTTGAAAAATGCAATTTTTTTAAATTATCATTCTAAAATTAATAGATTTAACATTAAATTAATTCATAAAATATGGAGAAATTTTTTTTCTATATGAAATCATTTTTTTAATATTTATTATTCTTTTACAGATAGTGCTAATAATAAATTTTTAAAACATGAAAACTATCCAGTTTATAAAATAAATTTTAATCATAAAAATATTTTATTATCACCTTATTCACTCTTGTTCCAAAATTATTAAATGTGATCGTTATTTCATACTTTAGTTATAAATATATCTATGAGATTATTCAATGGTTACCATACATTGGTCAATAACTATTTTTATAAAAATAGTTATTACCTGTTAGGTTTTGTGTAACATATGGAGAAAAATATTATAAATAATATTTATTTAAATAGGAACATTTTACCAAAATTTGATTCATTACATTTTACCCCCTTAAAATAATTTCTTCCTCTAAATTTTATTACATGGATGAAAACGTGTAAGGGTACTTTTATCCTATGGAATAATCAGGTTCCCATGTACATTACTCAATCTTGTTATTCCTCTAAATGATTTCGAGTAGATTAATGGTCTTGTTCTATAGTTCCTTGTCTCTATGATCTAGGACCACTTCTATTAATTCATCAAATGGGAGATAATTCTCCAATTGCACGGATTCTGATTTTAGCACATGTGAAGGGTCTGGTATATACTTTCTCAAAAGTGATACATGGAAAACATTGTGTACTTTTAATAGGTTGGTATAGAGTGGTAATCAATATTTTATAACCCTGACCTGATCTTGGATAAAGGGAATGATATACCTAGGGCCCAACTTCCATTTCCTCACAAATGTCATAATACACTTCCAATGAGATATTTTAAGGAACACCTAGCCACCAACATCATGATATGAATTTCCCCAATGGTTATATACATAACTCTTGTGTAACATTTCTGATACTGAATGGTTTAAACATTCTATGTTATTTATTGGACAGGTTTAGCACCTGTCAGCTTCCTCCCTCCAACTTTAACCCAATAAGGTAGAGTTATAAATAGATTCTCATAAATAGACTCATATGGTTCCACATGAATGCAATAATGGAAACTAAATTTATATGATAACTCTACCAAGAGACATTTTTTCAAAAAATCCTTAGAAATCAATCAAATAATATCTCATCAAATCCTCTAGTGTTTGAATGGTGCTTTAATTTTGACCATCTATATGAGGATAATAAGAAGTGTTGAAACCCGTATCTATCTCTAACACCTTCATAAGGATTCACTAGAACCTCATGGTTATCTTTATATCATGATCATATATAATGGATAGTGGTAATCCATGAAGTATTACCACTTGCATTATATATATATATATATTGGTGATTTTTTCAATAGATATATATTATTTTATTGTAATAAAATAGGCTAACATAGTGTGTTGGTTGACTATAAACCAAATTGAATTATAAACCTTAGATATTTTGGGGTATCCTATGATGAAATTCATGGTAAATATTTCCAATTTCCATACTGTTATTTGAAATGTTTGCAACATAAACTTAAAATTTTTTCAATTATCTTTAACATACTATCATAGCAATCATTGAGATATTTATTATTCAATTTTTTCCTTCATGTGGTCTCAGAATAATTTTTTGGGTCTCTATAAATATTAATACTTTCTGTATGAATAGAGAATGATGATTTTTAATCATCATCCAAAAGTTCCATTTTTAGTTTTGGTTTTTATGGGTCGCATATCTTCCTTCCAAACCATTTAACTCTATCTTTGTCTAAGTTAAACACTAAAATATTGGATAACTTTTTTATAGATCCACAACAACTTTTTTAGGAATATTTATTATTTACATAGATGTATGGTTGAGTAGTGATTTAAGAAAGATAATAATTCTAGTTTTCTCTTTTGACTTCAAGATTCTTTATTTCAGAATCCATGAATATTTGGTCTCCTTCTAGCCTTATCATGCATAAGGTATCATGATCTTTCCAAGTCAAAGAATCATCCACCTTGTATACCTTCCTAAGGAGGTAAGTTATTGAGTATTAATATTTATTGATCGGTTCCAACCATATATTTTGGAATATATTTAACTCCATATATATGAATACATATTTAAAACTCATGTGTCCTGTATAAATATCACACTTCCCAGCATAGAGATAATGTCCCCAATTTTTTAGTGCAAATATTATCACTGTTGGATATGAATCATGTTTGGAGTAATTTTTCTTGTCAATTTTTAATTTTCTTTTAGCTTATGAAATTACCTTTTAAATTTTCATGAGTATTTATCCCAATAAATATGTCTAGGCATGACTGTATATTAAAAATCCATCTTCACAATTGGGTAATGTAAGTATAGATGTTTTGAACAATATCTTCTTCGGTTATTTAAACCGTTCTTCACATTATTCCACCAAAAGTAAATCCACCCCAATACTTCTTAACCTCGTTATTGTATTCAATAGATATGATAAATTTCTTATGAAACATTGATAGTATCCAACTTACCCAATAAATTTACATATCTAAATTAATGTGGTTGGTCTGGGATATTGTTCAATAACTTTTTTCGTTGACAGATTTAATAACATACCATTACTTATGATTACATGACCCAAGAATGAAACTATTTGTTTCTATAACTCTCATTTTTTAAATTTGGAATATTAATTATTCTTTCTTAATGTTATCAAAACAATCCTAAAATGATCTTAAAGATATTCCTTGGTCATAGAATAAACATGAATATCACTTATGAATATAGCCACAAACTGATCTAGGTAGTCTCTAAATAATTTATTCATTCTATAAAAGAATATGGAGGTATAATTAGTCAATTTGAATGGAGTCACTATAAACTCATAGAGAAAATACCATATTCTGAAATTTGTATTTGAAAATATATTCCTTTTTCATCCTTATCTAATTATATCTATATCAAATGAAAATATTTTAAAATTATTGAGCTCTTGTAAGATAATCAAACAATCTATTTTTATTGGGTAGAAGATTAATTTTATTAATCCTTATATTTTTAATCTCATTTTAGTCAATTCAAAGGGACAGTAATCCTTCTTTATTTTTGAAAAAAATGATGGGTTCACATATAACAAGCCTTCTCTTTATTACACGTTAATAAATGATTTAATTACATAAAATTACTCATAATACAACCTGAATGATCTATAAGTTTAGTGTCCTTTTTAATTAGGTACATTACATTATAACTTCAAACATGAATTTCAACATCTTTATTGAAAACATTTTTAACATTATTGAGCTTAAAATTTCATTGGATAACCCAGAGAAATGCACAAGAAAGGGGTGATCCAAAAATACTAGAAAGGGAATAAACATGGAATAAAATTAATATCATAATAAATTGTATACATGGATTATCAATGAGGTATAATGGAACATGAATAATAATTCATGATATAGCATGATAGTTATATGATGGGGAATGTTGCACCAACTTAAAACACTGCATCATAACCATAGGTTGTGGATAAACTGCAAAGATTTCATGGTGAAAAAATTCCAGTTTTGGAATCAGGTAAAACCCTATCCCAACATGAATTAACATCATACAAAACATTACCCAACGCATCTGAGTGCTATATAATTTTGGGTGCACCCATCACTTTCATTTAAAAATCATGTTTAAGTGAACCACATAGATCATAAAACATGGATTCATTTATCATTGTAATTAATTACATGATAATGGAGAATAAATAAATACATTTAGGTCCCTGATAAAAATTTATATGTTCATAAAATTGAACACCCTTGATAGGAAATGGGTACATTATTCACTAAACAATTGGTTTGTCCTAGAACATTTCGGTCAAAATTCCACAGCATAACGGTGTCACCTAAAAATTAATAAACTGGGTTAATAAGAGAGAAATGGGTATATCATAATTTGGAAAAAAAAATTAATTAATAGGGATATGTATGGACAGGTCCAAATAGAAATAATTACAGAAAGAAGTCATATGATAATAAATAATATTGAATAAAAATAGAAATGAAAGGATGCTTATAAAATTTTGACATGGTAACAGGTGTACATGGGAGGGATTAATGAAAGATAAAGGGGTATATAATAAATTATAAAAAATAAGGGAAGTATGGGGGAGGTGTGAAAAAATACCCCAATATTAGTAATTGAAAATAAAATGGCATAACAAGATAAAGAAACTTGGATAAAGAAGAGAAAGAAAAGAACCTTTACTTGAGTGTGTGGCTCCAAAATCTTAAAAAGGGGATTATCGATAGAATGGGGCACCTAGGAAGGATTATATAGAAATTAGGTACGAGTAAGGATGTTATTCAAGTATTTTTAGTGAAGAGAAGTGGGATATTTGGTGGTTTATATAGTAAATGAAAGGGTAATTCTTTAATATTTCAAAAACATAGGTTTTGGACTCTATATAATAAAATATTCAAAACCACAAAACCACCAATGGTTTTTGCCCATGGTTTTTTAAGAAGGGTATGTTTTTTAATTATTTTATTAGTGAATTGTTTGAACTTATTTAAATAATTATCTTTCTTATGTGGAGATGAGTCACACTTTTAAATAAATGAATTTAAAACTCTAAAATATAATAATGGTTTTAGAGGGTTAATAAACACTTAATAAAAATAATAAAATAAACATAAAAAAAATTATTTAATTTGTAAACATATATTTTTCCAAGAATACCTGTTAAATTATTTATTACCCCGTTTTTTGTTCATTGTGATGTCATAAAACACAACTAATATTTATACGGTATTTAATTTTTACCCAAAAATTTGATTGTCTGAAAAAATTATGAAAAATTCACCATTGGATAATTTTGAAGTTATGATACCAAAAATAATATTTATTTTATCTAAATAACTTTCTAAATATGTGAATTTTCACTTTTAAAATAAAATTCGACATTTATTTTAAAATGGTGGGTTTTTAACAATAATAGTTTTTGATCCCTTATAAAAATTAAATGTCATTTAATAAAAATTATTTGAACATTTTTAATTAATAAACCTTATTTAATAATAACATTTAATTAAAATACTATTTATTTAAAAACTCCATTAATTAATCAAAATAAATCCCTTAATTGAATTTTAATATTACCCGAAAATACAATTTGCGTTTAATTGAATCAAAATAAAAATTATTTATAAAGTAACAATGAAAATGAAATTATATTAATTATTCTATACAATATAAATATTCATATTATAATGATATTTATAAATATCCCTTTATTAAATTTGTTTACGCCTTATGAATAAGGCGGGTGATAGTGATACTTTCAGGTGATGTTTAGAGAACATGGTTTAGGTCGTGATCTCGATGACATTGAAATTCTTTCATAAACGGTTCTGCGCATTCTTATGTCATTGGATATCATATTGGTCTTGGTCAAGGAAAAATCCCAGTGATGTTGTCTCCCTCATAATCTTGGATAAATGGGTTTCATGGTGTATAATCCTAATATATGATTTCATTAATTCATTTTTTTATATCAATTAGTTTCCTTAAAACTCTATATTCATACTGATCATGTTATCATTGTTTAACGGTTATATTATCAATGGTAATGATTATTAATAATGTTTTGAATACAATTGGATATAATAAAAAAACAAGTTTATGTGTTTTCTATAACCATGTTACATAATAAGACATTTATTTAAATAAAAAAAAGAAACTTCATTTATAATAGTCTTGGTTGTTACATCACCCCATAGTGAATCACTAGGGAGGATACAACCCTTTTTCAGAGTTTTTGTAATCACTTATTTAATTCCACTAATTTAATATGATACATTATAAATGGACTCCATGATATATTCATATATATATAGGTATGATTTCTATTGAAAAATCACCCACATACTCTAGGGAATTCTAGGATGTTTATATGAGAATGCATTAGTTTATTACCATAATATTAGAATTCCATAAATAATAACTTTCTTAGGATAAATTGAGCTAGAAATATCTTAATGTAACTAGGAAATCAACCCATAATATTTTGTCATAAATATCATACGATCAACCAAATCATATCCCTTGAAAGTGTCTAGCCCAAGTGTTTAGTCACAGGTCCACTCATCACGCTTCACAGTGACGATCATGTCAATGCTCAACCATTCCTTTCAAATATGATTACACTTTGGAGTGTATATTTCATGATTTTTTTTAATTTCCAAAGACCATATAGTGATTTATTTCTAGGAAAACAACATACTCAAGACTTTAACATTTTTTCCTGGTATTATACTATAATTTGAATCATATCTCGAGTTTACACTAAGGTTCTATAGAAATAATTCACAAAACATGTTTCTATAATCCCCTGAAATAACTAAATCTTTCCTCTTGTACAAATTATAAAAACCCTAGCTAATCATTCATTTATTTAACATAATTTAATACATTGAATTTCATGAAAAAAATACAAGTATGGATAGGTTTTGTGTCCTTGGAGACTAATTACGTAATAATACTATTTTACAATACATGAGAAAATTTCTCTAGAAATGAATCATATTGGATCATCTTTTATAAAAATCATTAGTGTGACTCCTTCTTATAACATAGTTAATGAAAACATAATAAATGGGTGCTCTCAAACACTCAAAAAGGGTTGGATAAATATTTTATCACGGATGCGTTCATAAGAATAAGTAAAAGCATGATCATAATATAAATATCATACCATCATAAGTGATAATAATAAGATATAATTGAGGATAAAATTACATGGAATAAGAAGTTAAATCTAAAAAATATCAACATGAATCGTAATAGATATAATATATCTTACAAGAATCTAATATAACCCTTCAATAATTAGAGAATAAGATAATAATTAATAAAATTGTTTAACTATGTAAAAAAATTATCATATTGTAACATTTCATTTATGAGCCACACTAGAAATGACCATGATTGTGAGTTTCTGAAATATAATCACAAATACCTATCTTAATAAATATAACTCTTAACTAAAACAATGGAAGGTGATATAGGACCCCAAATATCATTTGTCCATACTTACATGTTCCAATTAAAAATAATTCACTTTTCACATAATTAATAACTAATGGAAATAATATAGGTTTCGTAAAACATCCAGATTTAAGTCATTAAATTTTCATAAATAATCTATGAAAATAAAATCAGTTTCTCCAATCATTCAAATGGTAGAAAATAAGATTATGAACTAAATCGTTTGAAACCAAAAATTTGACAACCCAAAATAATCACATAATAAAATAAAAATATAGGCTAAAAATAGAAATATAAATACATTAGAGGTAGATAATTTTTAATATATAAAGTAAAATGAAAATAAAATCTTGAAAAAATATTTGTTGAAAACATTTTTTATTCATTAATGTAAAATCCATAATTATATGTCTGTTTTCAAAAAGCCTCTATTTTATTTTTTTAGTGAAATGAAAACTTTTCATGGAAGTTTATTTGCATCAAAAATAATTTTTCCCCAAATATAAATATATAAAATCACTCAAAATGAAATTTATTGGAAAATCAAGGTTTTATAAAAATTCTATAGCTCAAATAATTGATTTTTAGTAACCAAGTCCCTTACATTTACCCGTGAAATCCATGGATGCCATTGGAAATTATATATATCTTAAAGATACATATATTAGATATCTAGTTTATAACATTATTATTATATATTTATATTTATAATCTTGATTAATAATAATACTCTTAATTTACTAGATTCTATAATCTCTTTTCAACATCGAGTGCTAATTATCTTGATCATTTTAAACTAGGTTTGTAAAAGAGTTTTTGATATTACTTAATTTTTGAAATTTAATCATTAAAACCCCATTAAATGTTCTAAATTTTTTGTTTTATAAATAATTATAATGTTAAAATTCTATCACATGTATGTTTTAGTTGTGTTTCATGAAGATGAAATCAGTGTTGAACTAGTTTCAGGTTATTTTCTGATATCATTGAATTGCCTTATAATAAAAATTAATTTTTTGGTTTCTATAAAAACAATATTAATTATATGTTTTAATTATTTTTTTCATATATACTCATAAAATATAAACAAAAACCATAAAAAAATATGTTATTAGAAAATAAAATGTGTCATTCCATAGAGTAGGTAGTCTACACGCATGCATGGTTGATGATTTCATTTTTCAAATTGATGAATAAATAAGTGGAATGTTATATCATTTTAGAATATAAAATAATTTATAAATATCATTATTATATTTATAATTACCTATTACTTCCATCCTAGTATGTAGGATAACTAAAGAAAACATTTTTTTCATGGATGCGGTTGTTTGCACAACACATTAATAACAATTTCATTTTTCTCAACAGAAATGTGAAATGTTTTTAATGATTATAGTGTAATTATAGTGAAATACCATTATTATTATTATTATTATTATTATTCTATCATTATAATATTTTTTTAATTTAATTATAAAATTTATAGTCTCATATAAATAAATAAAAACAAGAAAGGGGAAGTTATAAATTTACACCTTACTTTGTGGATTATCTCTTTTGTAAATAGTGTTAAGCTTTTGAGTGGTAGTATTTAAAGAATACCATATACAATTTAAGGGGTATAGGAAATTGTAGTTGAGTTTTTGTAATATTTTTGTTAAGTAATTAGTTTTTATGGTGAGTGGAAGTGATGAAATTAGCGCACCTCTTATAAGTGAAAAGAAGGATTTTTTGTAAATACACATAACATTTCTATAACAGGAAGCACCTCTCAAGGAAATTAGCTCAAAATTAGTAAATAATGGAGAGGTAAATATATAATGTCGATCCAAACCTAAAAAACACAACTAATTTTTTTTAACATGTTATTTCTATTACCTCTTAGTTTACTCATTCTTACCATTTTTGTTTTCCCCAATGGTTATTAGTCTTTTAGCCAGGAAATTTATCCTTTGTGAAAAAAAATAAAATAGTCCTTTTAACATAATTTATACCTATTAAATCCAAATTTTAAATCCATTTAATAAAATTATTTATATAAATTTGATATGAATAATTTTAAAATAATAAATTTATAATGTATTAAAAATAGTTAATTGAAAAATACAACTTATGTTCTAAAATTTCAAATAAGGCTTTATAAATTAAAAAAGGAAAATTTTAAATTTTAAATTCCCTTATTAAATTCATATTTTTTTCTTATAATAATGATTCATTAATTTAAAAATCAGGTTTATATAATAATATTTTCAAAGAAGACATGTAATTTAAAAAATGTTATTTTCAAAAATTCACCTAAAAAATAATTTTTTTTAAAAAAATATTTAACTAATATTATCATGAAATGTTAAAAATTTAATTGAATTTTTTCTTATCCACATTCTAAAATTTCTAAAATTATCTTTAAAATAAAACCATAAAATATGGAGAAATATTTTTATAAGAAATCATTATTTTGGTATATCATCTATTCATATAAAATTATTGATTATCATAAATACATCAAACATAAAAAATATAAATGTAAAAAAATAATTTTAATCATAAAAAGATTTTATTAGCTACTTAGATTCACTTTCTAATATAGTATTAAAAGATTCATTTGTTTTACAAGTTTGTTATAAATATTTGAACATGGTTATTTAATTTCTTCCATACATTAGTCTATATATATTTTAATAAAAATATTTGTTTTTAGGGTTTTCTTTTCCTTTTGATCAAGATATTAAACATAATATTTATTTAAGAATGAATATTTTTCTAATACATTGGCCATTACATGAACATTGACAGTTTCTTCCACAACAACATTGTGGTTTTTGGATCTATTCATAAACTTGGTGATGAAATAAAGGATGTATAGATTATAAATAATATTTAACAAAGATTATCAACTTATAAATTCAAATATGTTATTCATAGAGAAAAGTTATTTGGTAGATATTTCTCTTGATCAATTTTTATTTATTTTTTATCCTAAGAGATGTGTGTGAAACATGATGAATAAAACAATAAATCATCCAAATAAATATCATTTTAAAAGCTATTAAGATTCTTGACACCAATCATAATGAAGAAGATAAATGATATCTGAGTAATAAATGTCTCTAAATCATAGAAATCCGGTTAAAACATGGAAAAGTGAGATTTTATGAAATGATATTGTTGTATTATTTCAAGTGTGGAAATGTTGGATAAATTTTTTTAAGGTTTATAAGGAGGAGAGATGTGGACGATGGTGATTTTAATTTCTAAAAATATAAGTAAATTTATATTTCTCCAATAATTAATATTAAAATTTTAAATTCCTCAAGAATATATTTTTAGTGAAGAAATTCAATAATAATCGAACAAGGTAAATATAAAATTTTCCTTAAATAATGTAAAGGTAATAAAAATTATATTTCGAGAATGATATAATCGTCAAACATGGGAATTAAAAATATAAAAAATGAATAAGACCAATTAGAAGGACTAGTTGATCATAAAATAAACTTTAATGTCATAATAGAGGAGTTGGATATACAAATAAATAAAAAATTACATTGGTTGATTATTTAATTATTACTCGGAGTATATTAACTGACTTAATGGTGAAATCAATTTTTTAGAGATGGTTGTGGAAGATCAATCAGTTGCATAAATAATATGTAGATAATTTTTTTATTTCAACCTGGAGATTGGGGGATAATATGTGGTAATAAATAAAATTATTACTTGTATTCAATAACATGTAAATAAGACTAATATCCTTGAAAATATTTGGTTACTTAAATAAAATGAATAAAATGAGTTAAAATATAGGGTTTCAAATAAAAAACATCAATTTAGAGAGTTTTAAAATGATAAATGTTAATGATGGTGATAAAATAGGTATAATTGAATTATAAGAATTATTTTAATGATAAAAGGTTTAATAATATGATAAATATAGAAATTAGATATGATAATGAATCATCGAACACATGGATAGTAAAATCTTATGAAAAATAAATTAAATGGTTGGATATAAATATAGAACCATAATCAATGAGTATTACTCAAAAATATAAGATCAACTCATATATAGAAAACCTATAGTGTGAATGTAAAAAATTACATGCTAATTAAGTGATAATTTTTGGGTTACATAGGTCACACTCTGAACTATTATGAGGAGGGAATTTGTTTATAAGGTGAGTCACTTGGTAGTTAGTAAAGAAGACTGAGAACATATCCTTCCCCTAAAAAAATAAATTTTTCTATGGGTATTATTTTCACATATATAACATTGAGTATTAGGATTATGAGTATAGGTTTAGAAGAATAAAAAAGAAATATATATCCTCATGGATAATTGAGGGGTAAGAAATTAATTTTATCTCATTGGCGAGTAAATTTTACGTATTATAAGAAGAAGTATGTTGAATCATTTCTTATTCCTAAAATAATGAAGAGGTACTTTATAATGTATTCACTTGATCCTAGATCTATTAGACTGAAAATAAGATGAATTATAATTTTATCTTAGATAAAATAACACTCAATAAAAGCAATAATAGTACTATATGGAATTTTAGTAGTGGGGAATCATCCCATATGACCAAAAATATGATCTTATAGATGAATATGAAAATTTATTTACACTAAATGGTTTTTTTATAAATTATAGGACATTAAAGATAAAAGTTTTTTCTTACATGAGTTCAATTATATATGAATTAAAAGATAATAATTTGATATTTTGGGGTGCAATTCGTCAAAATATATTGAGTGTTAGTCAAATATTCAAATTATAACATAAATTCACATTCAATGTTAAAGGTTTCATAATTAATGGAAATGATAAAAATTAATTTATGTAAGGATATAGTATAAATTATGTTCTCTAAAAGTTTTAAAATAAAGATAATGCATGTTTTATTATGATGAACAAGGAAAACATTGTGTGGTATAAATATCATAGTGAAGATGAACAAAAAATCATGAAAAATATAACAAAGTTGTAGGTTCAATTAGATATTCATAATATAAATAGAGATGTTAAAATATTTGTGATTCTTTCATGAGAGGAAAAATTGTGTAAAATTCTTATAGTCCAAGGAGGACAAGATATTTACACTTAATTTATTTGGTTCACATTGATGTTTGTTGTCCCATGAACACTTCAGAATATAAAGATAAAAATAATTCATATTTTTTAAAAATATTGGATACATACTTTTTATAATAATGAATAAATAAGTGGTGTGGTTCATTAATAAATATCATAGGATTTATAATAATTAAATTTTTAGGAAGATAAATAATCATTTGATTATATAATGTTATCTAGTACACCTCTATGGAATTATAAAATTATATTGAGAAACATAAAATCATGAAAGAATTCTCATTGGTTAAAGTTCCAAAATAAAGTTTAGTTTTTGACATGAAAAATATCATAGTGAAAAAATCAAAGGTGAAAACCATTGATAGAGGTATCTCAAGTAATTATAGAAAAAAGGTTGTTTAATAAATTTCATATTAACTAAACATGGATTTTTTTTGTCTCTTTAATAAGATGACACCATATTTTATGTGGTGTAGAAGGAAACCAACTCTAAAAAACCTTGGGATAAAATATTTAATTTAGTTCAAGGAAGGAACTAGATATAAATATGGAGATATAATTGATGAATGTATGTTTCATGGTTATTTAACTAAGAGTAATTCATACTAGTGATTTATCAAATAGCATAAAAATGAATGTTAAAAATAAAGATTTCAAGGTTGCTGAAGAAATTTTTTGAAATAAATATGGAAATCCTTTTTTGAAAGAAAACTATACTGAATATAAATATTCTGATATAATTTCAATATAACCTCAAATTATAAAATATAAATAATATTCATAGGTTGAATTATCAAAATAAATAGAGGATAATGTGACTTAATCATTAACTTGAAGGAATAAAATGAGAAATAAGGCTTATAAATATTATATCATTATTGAAAATAATACTCCATCATAAAATAATTGAATGGGGAGTATTAAGAAAAAAATTGTAATCATATGTGGAACTATAATCACTTTAAGAGGATAAAAATGATTATTAATTGATCAAATTCATGAATAAATAGGTTAATAAAATATAAAATAAACATAAATGAGATCTCATTTAGTGGTATAATGATTTAAATATCAATGAAAATAAATAAGTGTTTGATAATAAATTTAATGAGTATGGGAATGTGATTAAGAAAGAAGCTAATATATTTTCTAAAGGATGTGATTAAATTTAAGTCTAATATGTTGAAGATTCATTTTCATCAATTTAAATAATGGAATAAATATCATTATTTATAGGGTTTTCAATTCAAATAGATCTCATGATTTTACAAATGGATATAAATGTTTCAATCTCAAATATAGTGCTTAAAAAGTAATTATAAATTGAACAACCAATTAAATTTAAACCTGGTGATGATGTAGGATAGGTATATAATTTAAAGAAATATTAATATTTTTTAAATAAGGAACCATGATATTGGTATGCCCATTTGGATTTATATTTGATGAATTTGGTATTCAAGAGAAGAGATGCATATCACAACATCTTTTTAAAGTTATCAAAAGAAAAATAATTCATGGTACTCACCTATATTGATGATATCATGTGTATTGAAATGAAGGAGGGATCGATAGACGAAGTAGTAAATTTGATAAAATTGACGTTTGATATGTTAATGGTTTGTGAACTCAATTTCTATTTAGGATTATAAGTCAACAATCTGGGTTAATATACCTTTATTTATCAATAAAAACGTATGCTGGAGTTTTTGAAAAAAAATGGACATATAATATTACAAACAAGTTTTAAACCTAATTACTTGGGAAAAAAATTAGCTAAGAATAAATATGTAAAGATTACAGTTCCAAAGATATTTTAGATAATTACTGGAATCTTGTGGTACTTAAGGAAAATGAGGTCGGATATTATTTATGAATCATGTTTAAAATCTCAGTTTCAAATAGATCTAAGGGAACATCAATTTTTGGTAGTTAAATTAATCTTGAGGTACGTTTAAGGTAATTTGGATTGTTGTTTGATTTATAATTCAGAAAAATAATAATATTTGGTGGGATAATCGTATATGTATTGGGACAGAGATATTTTAGAAAGACAATTCACTAATGAAGGATCATTGTTTATTGGTAAGAATTGTGTTATTTATCTTAGAAAAAATAAATAAATCACTTAACTTAGTATATATTAATTGGATTATATTGTAGAAACAAATACATATATATAACTAATTTGGATAAATTAATAGTTGAGGAATAATATTGAAAAATTAAAAATTCAAATTGAGATTTTCTATGAAAAATAAAGTATGATTGAGCTTCTGAGGAACCTAGTACATCATTATTTCATGAACCATATTGAAATTAGGTACCAAATATTAAAAAAACCTAAAATATGGATCTACTAATATTTATCATATTAAAACAGATCAACAATTGGTGGACATATACAGAAAAACATTAGACATATCAGCATTTAAAAACATCAGTCAAACCTCATTATTCAATAACCTCCAAAATCTGGAAGGGGTTTGGTTTATAACCTCTCACCATATGTATTTATTTCCTTAATTGTATAATAATTTTTTACAAGGATCATACCCTTTGGGTTTATTATCACAGGGGGTATTTACAGGTATTTTTTAACAGATTTAGATATTTTGAGACAAACAAGTGGAAGTGAGCATAAATATTATATAAAATAAGTATTCTAGTATAAAAAAGGGTTAGGTATAATCCCAAAGGATAAAAATCAATGCAATTTGGAACATATGGGATCAATGTATAAAGTGTTTGTTAAGGGGAATGGTTCAAAGTAAGAATATAATTATTTTTATAACTCTTGTTTTTTCATTAATTAGTACTCCTATAAACTTATTGTAATATTTGAGACTTTTTATTTCTATTTGTTTTTTTGGGTTTTTTTGAAACATCCAATAATACAATATATATTAAATAATTAACTTAAAAAACTTATTTTTTTCCCATAATCCCAAACAATATAATATTATAACCTTGATTGATCAAAAGAGAAAAAATTTAGAAGGCTCTTAACTATTTTTAATTAGAAACATATCTTATTCGTTCAAATATTTCTGTTTTTAAGTTTTAGACAAGTTTATAAAAATATAAATGATTTTTGAATATAAAACATTGAATGTAGAAAAAATAACATTATAATAATAATATTCATTTAATGATTTTTATTGACTGATTTTATTATATGAAGGAAAAAATATTACACTATGTTATATATATATATATATATATTACACCATAATTTATTTAAATCCTAATGAGTTAATGTAGTGTTGTGTATTATGGTTAATGATTCACACCATAATTGGAATTCATAATGAGGTATATTTCAAGGATAGTGATTATATTTTATGATATACACCTTAATAAGATACTATTATACAATGATTTATAGATCATCTAATAATAAAACCCAATGGAAAGTGTGTAAGGATGTTTTCTAGAAGTATGGATCAAGGATAGTTGGTATGACATAGGATCTATGTAGTAGTTCGAGACTATAGTTTGGTTTGGACATGGATATTAAACAATAAGGATATTTATAATTTCTTAATAAATAAATCTAAAAATATCTCAAATTACAAACCACTTGATTTAGGGAGTTTGGATTGAAGATCAAGCTATGATTTTCTACTTAATATTATAAAAAATGATATTTCATCATAATGGTGTGTGATATGTCATGATTTCAAAGATGGAAAAATGTTTTATAATATTTAAAACTAAGAAAAGTATTCACCTAGTTATTTATAGATTAAATCCACCTAATATAGATAGTTTATATGAACAAAAAGGTTGTGACATGTGTCACACAAAGGGATATATTTTTAAAGATATAATTTAGAAGTGATGAAGGAAAAGAAATTAAATAATGATGAAGAATACATGGAATTGTTTGAGAGAATTTATAGAATAGAAATTTCATGAAAGATATGTTGTGTAAGACTTGGAATTTATTTATATCCAATATTATTATTGAAGTAAGAGATGAAGGGAAAATACAGTTCTAGAATTATTTATTGATCGTATCTTGATACATTTTTTATAATGCGTAGCATGAAACATTCTTTTTATGTGTTGGAATAGACCATATTGTTTTAGGAATGTTGACATTGGGTATTTTACTAACAATTATTTGAGTGTTCATTGGTAGAGAGAATGGGAGGTCACACTCATCACACCCTATTCGTGGGAATTATTTACTACATCATGGATGTCATAAATATTTAAGATATATCTTTGAATCATTCACAAATCCCATTGTGGTATTATTTACCATTATGCTAGAGAAATAATCACAACCATGAATTAATATGAAAATATATACGTATTAATTGTTATCTATTAATGGGACCATTTATATGTATAAAAGTATCTATATATATGGTTCCATATGTATATATTAGAGGTCATCCATCTTTCTATTATTATTTATTAATGTTACGGTTTAATTCAATTGAGTTGGGAACATTGGGGTTTGTCACCGTCTAGGGAGTTTTTAGGTATTCATGTAATTGGTATCATGATCATGGGAGGGGAATCCAACATATCTCTATGAAAGAAATCAAATCCCACATAGTTATGTGTGGGACTTATGAATGAGTGGACATTCTTTATTCTTTTCATAGGGAATATTACTCATTGAAAAAAGAGATAATACATAGGTAAAAGAACCCATTTCAGGTAAGATCACTGGGAATATGTCCTAGTGAAGATTTATTTTTGGAAATTTGGTTTGAACCTCAAGTCATCTTATATATTATTTTTAGTAGTAATCAAAGCCCATATAGTTTGAGTTTCATAGTTTACAGTAATGTGATAGGACCTTAACATGAAATTTGGTGTCATGAGGTAAAGAAGATTTCATCATGAAAGGGGTGAAAATGAAGGATTTATTAGAGATTATACAATAGTTCCCATATACAAGTGTACACCCCATGTCTGTTGATGTTCGGATGAGGAAGGATTAAAAGACTCAAGGGGAATATGGACTGTTGAGGAAGAGATTAGAGATTACACATAGGTTTCCTGAGCTTGGATGGTTGTGCATAATTGATGATTCATAGTGACGAAAAAATCAATAGGATCAAGGAAAGGGATTATACGTAGTGAGGAAGTCGTGGACTACCTATATCATAGAGTAGGTCAAGGAGGAAAACATAAAACATGGGCACCAAAAATGAGTAGCATGATCTATGGGATGTTTCACTGGTGTCTTCATGATAAGGACCATCATTATTAAGGGGGTATCGTTATAAATATATTGATGGATCTACTTGATAGTGAGAATAATTAGAAAATACCCAATATTAAGGGAATATATTATTTAAGGTGTGAACACCAATGAGGATAGACCAATAATTATCCTCAGGAAGACATGGAGGAGGCAACTCTATAAAAAGGTATTGATGACTCTTACTTTGTCAAAAGGAATCCAAGAAGGTCATTTAGATAAACTAAACCCATGTAAATAACCTATGTGGTGTTATGAAAATTTTTTTCACTATCATTCCAATAAACAACTCAATTTAGTCAATCTAGAATTACACTGTAGGAAGTAGATTCTAGAAGGAACTCTCCAAACCAAAGTCTTATGAAACATTGAAAAAAAAATCACCCAAAACACCATAGTAATGTGTAAAATATTAATTTTTCACTCTAATATGTATCAAATAGTCATAAAAATAATTAAACGTAATCATGAAATTTTAATTTGGTTTTATGAGGTTCAAAATTAAATTCTTATATCCATTGTAGAAACATTACCACATTTCATTTATTTAAAATGAAAACATAACAACTTTTGACTAAAGAGTCACATGGATTACTTAAAAAGTAATAAAAATAACACTAATTATTTTTATTTCACCAAAGGTGGATCTACAATCATATTTATAGAGTGTACATACAGGTTATATGGTTTAAATAAACTCTAGGAAATATGGGAGTCCATCTATTCTACCATTACCATTGTTAATCTTTTATATAAATGCCCAATACAATAACCACCTCAAGTAAATCAGTAAACACCCTGAAAACCCACCAGATTTTATGAGTCCTGGATAAAAATCTAGAAAATGACCACCTAGAGATGATCACATTAGAATAACCTCCACCCAAACTAAATCCTTCTAGAAAAACTGAAGGAAAACCACCACTTACTACTACTTTAATGAACTAAATATCTTCTAAACCCAATCCTTACAATTGAATGACTTCAATCAACTAATGTAAACGTCACACATTCCCAAAAATATCCCACTTAATGACTACTTTATAAAAAACCATTGTAATACCCTCAAAATCTACTAGATTAAATGCTTCTCTACCTTCTTCCATTTACTGAGGTCCAACTAGTGTTTTATGTTCTCTAAGTATATCTAGACCCAAACTCATGGTAAATATTTTTGTTGGATCCTATTTCCTATATATAATATATAAATACAACTCACCATAACATATCATCTTATGAATATAATTTTTATCATATTAATGTGTTTTGTTCTAGAATAAATCACTACATTCTTATCCTAACGAATTTCACTCTAAATGTCAGAGTTGAAAAACTCTTTCTCCATAATGAATTTCTTTTCTTCAAATAAATTCCTCAACCATTCAATATTATTTCTATATCCCATAACACCCACACACTATGATTTTATTAAGTAAAATTAAATCACCAGTTGAAACCTGGACATCCAAATTTTCAAGGTTTTCTTAAATGTGAAAGCATATCTAGTTTTTCTCTACTAAGAATTTGAACTACTTCTTAAGTTTGCATCTAAAAATACATATAATGGATAATCATCTCTGAAATGAATATTTTTACCTTATTTTCCTTTGAGATTCCAAATAATCCACTTTACAGCTTCCTAGTGATCTTTCCCTAGATTTTCCATGAACCAGTTAACCACTCCCACTACATTAGAAATATGAAAATGAGTTCACGCCATACTATCCATAAAACTTTTTTACTACTAAAGTAATCAAACATTTTCTAGTTACATAATTTCTTATTCCCTTTATAGTGCCTACATCTTTGAAAGTTTAAAGTTACCTATGGGAGGATATAAAACCAACTTACGTCCACTCAATCATAATATCTCAATGATTATTCAAATGTAATCATTTCTTGATAAAACCATGCTTCCAGTTTTCCATTCACAATCAATCTTCAAGCCCAAGATCTTCTTACATTCACCAATATATTTTATCTCAAACATTTTATGATATTTAACCTTCATATTATAAATTATCTAAACATTTTAATCCACGGGAAACTTATCATCCATTTATAAGAGTTAGATAATGATGTTATTTCTAATTAACTTCTTTTGTTAAGAATAATTGATAAGATTTATTCCACATGAAATATTTCTATTCAATTAAGGAATCAAAAATTTATTTATAAAACCTTGGTGTTTAATTTAATCCATAAATAATTATTTTTAGTTTAAGCACCACTCCTTGATTTTTATTTTCTATAAAACCAACAAGGTTCTTCATATAAATTTCTTCCTCAAAACCCCCATGAAGTAAAGTTTTCTTCATATCCATTTATTAAAGGTAAAAAATTTCAAAAAAAATCAAGATTAAAATTGTTTTAATTGTAGTATTCGTAACTATAAAATAAAATATTTTAGAAAATTAAATACCTTCCTTCTACTGAAATCCCTTCATAGTAAACCCTTATTTATAAAAATTACTTCAATAAGATTTTTCTTTCAATCAAAAAACCCACTTGTTCTCAAGTTATTTATTTCATTATGGTAATTGTTTTAGCTCTCATGTGTTATTCACTCAAAATGAGTTCACCTCCTCTTGAAATTCTAACTACAACATTATAAAATCACATAGAATAGTCACTTATTATGAACAACATGGTTTTGTAAAATTTGTTAATAGTAAAAAAACTATGATCATCTCTATACATCTACCCCATCCATTTTACCCTTGAATATTTTAAAAAATAAAACTATGATTCAACTTATTAGAAAACTATAGAATTCAGAACTTCACCTGTCTAAAATCTAGATAGATCTTCCTCAATTTTTATTCATTCAGTTATAACTTCTTCAAGATGTACTTATGAACTACTTACACCACTCTCTAAAATTTATGGAACATTTGATCTTTTAATAGACTTAAATACATATAAACTTTATAGAACATATGATATTCTAAAAAAACTATTTATATCAACTTGAATTAAAGTATAATATTTACCCTCAACATCCTATCCCATTTAGTTTTGATATTTCCACAAGATATTCTAGTTAAAGAGTTTATTTAGATTTCTAAAAAAATTATTGTTTTCATCATCCAAAATTCAAAAACCAAAGAATTTATCTCCATAACCAATGTAGAATAATACCCTATATATTGAATAAAACATTTCTTTTTTTAACATCCACATGAATATAGGATAAACAGTAAAAAACTCTAAGATGATAAACATTTGGTACATTACCAACCTATAGTTATTTTAGTAATTGTTTTCCAATTTGTGTTGAAGGAATTCAGTGGATTAAGTATTATACCCACTACTTATTCTCAAAATTTAATAGTAATTCATAAATGTAGTAACATGATCATTTTTTCCTCCATAAATATTAGATTTATTATCTCAACTACATCATTTTTTTCATTTTTTTAGTATAGTCATCTCATTATGGATCCCATTATGCATGAAATAATCATGGAAACTCCATCCAATAAATTTACTACCATTATCAAATCTCATGCATTTAAAATAGATTATGATTTCTCTTTCCACCATATAATTCCATTGAATAAATTTTCCAAAAAAAATTAATATTAAATTTCATAATTTATACCCATAATTTTATTGTGGAATAATCATTAAAGGTAACAACATACCTAGCTAGTCCATGATAATGAAGTGGTGTAGGTCCCCAAACATCTATATGAACCAACACATGATTTCAAAAAAAAAATCTTTCAAATAGATTAGAAGTAACCTTCCACTACTTTATGGGTATAAAACTCTCCATATTCTAATATCTAACTATTATATCATTACAATTCCTATTTACACTATAATATTCATACCTTTCTCACTGAAGTTCTTAAACAAATTATTCCAAAGTTTTAAACTTTTAGAAGATGATGTTCTTGAAAATTTATCTCCCATTTCCCGTCCTATTAGATAAAATGATCCATATTTTTCCAAACTTTATATGATAAGTGATCCCTAAGTAATATTTCATATCTATTATAAAAAATTGGTTCTACAACCTACTACATCCAGTTGACCAACAAATATTTGGTTCTTATAGATACCTAAAAAATGATTCACTTCCATTAGAATAAGTAAACATCCATTATTCAAATAAACGTTCACTTATCCATTCCCCCAAAATATTAAGATATTCTTACATAACTAGACACAATAAACCAAAATGTTTTGATTCATAATTTTTTATTTATCCTTTTTCTCTTATATAATAAAAAGACTCTCCAAAATCTATAATCAAAGATTCTATTTGAGTAGAAGAATATAAAATTATATTTTCACTAATCTATTTCACTAAAAATAGTTATCCTAACACACTTCTTTAAAAGGTTTTATTCCTCTCATGACAATCTTTTTTGAGCTAACCTTTATCCCTGCAATGCCAAGAAATATGCCCACTTCTGGAAGACATCCCTCTCCCCCTCTCCCTTAATTTTCACTCTAATTTCTTCCAATTATTATAATGATATGAGCATCCCATTCCATATATATTCAATAAATTACTATAGGAATCTAAAATATCTCTCATTATAACGTCCTCATTGATAATCATGTTCTAAATATCATTGAAAAGTAAGTCATTATTTTCCCTTGAACTACGCATAACCATCATCATTACCTCCAAGGATTCTAGTAAGGATGATAGAAACAGGATCACCCACAAATGATCTATGAATGTAACCCTCATATACTTTATATAGCTCTAGATTAATTTGAAATCATTCAATAGATCTAATACAGATCTTCCTTTTGATAACCTCGTGTTGAAAATCCTCTATATTAAGAACACTTTATTCATTGTTGTATGATTCTCATAAATATTTCCATAATCTCTATTGGGGTCCTATTATACTAAATTTTGTAATCCACATTCTATACTGAATAAATTCATATCACAAAAAGTTCACACTAATTAAGATTTTTCCATTCACCTTTATCCATTACTTTCATTTTGTAACCCTTTAACGTAACTTATAGATATTTTGGATTGAGATAGTATTCCATATGCATTTTCTAAAAACTGAAATTTATTACATCTAATAATGAAATTTAAACCTTTATATACTCTAACACCATCCTTCTGAAAAACAATGACCCCAACCGAAATCTGAAAATTTCTTAGTAGGAAAATATTACATAAACATTTAAGAGAATTATCGATCCTCTTGAGAAACTTACAATGAAACCCACTGTTGGGAATCCATTTTTTATTTTACATTCGATAAAAAATGGAATAATTCATTATAGAATCACACTAGTGAAAAAATGTAGAAATAACTCTCCAAACCTTAGTGTTTAGGAACCTGGATAAAATATTTCACCCAAATCACAACACAAAGCTAGAAAAAAAAACTAGTTATGGTCACCCTAAATGATAAAAAAAGTCATGTAATGAAATTAAATGTAAACAAGAAAAAACACTTTTTTTAAAGTCGTTCAGAATAAAAATCAAACATCCATGAGGGAAAAAATTCATCATTTCATTCCAATGGAACGAAAATATTACAACCCATGAATAAATTGTCACATGGATTACTAAAATATGAAATTACAATTATAATTAGTAATATTGCATCATAAAAGGTATTTACTTACATCTATTTATATAGAGTTCCTCCCAGTAATCTAGTTGTAGCAGCCTTCAAGAAATGTAGGAGTCCATCTATTCTACAGTTCCCATTACCAATATCCTGTAGCAATCCTCAGTATGAACTCTACCACCATAAAATCATAAAGAACATTGAATTCCCACAATATTATAGGATCCCCAAAAAAACATCCAAAATAAGACCTCTTAGTGCTAATAACATCAGAAGAACCTTATTTTGATCAACCTACTTCCAAAAAATATGAAGGAAACACCATCACATCCTACTACTTCAACGAACTAGATATCTTCAGAAAATAATCCTTCTAATCGAATGAATTTGGTTGACTAAAGTGGAATTCCCACACACATAATATATGGGAGGAAGGATGTTATGGAATCCTAGTTAGCCTCTTATGAGTTACTTCATAATGTATCCATCATTAGGTTACATGCTTCATTTACAATGACTATGTTGAAGAGGGTGAGGAGTACCCTAGGAGGCCCAAGTTGTTCATAAGAGTAATGTGGTATATGAATGAGGGTATATCCCAAATAAGGGTTATTTTCCATGTGCATATGATCCTTGTAGAGTATCCCTCCTGAACGAATCTTACAGTGGAGCCCTATGAATGAGGCTTATAGATGGGCCCTTGCATAAGGACATCACAAATAGACCCTCCCATACGCACCTCATAGATATGCCCTCGCATAGAGACTTCATGGATGGGTTCTAACATGGGTACCTTGTGGGTAGTTTTTCTTTCTTTTTATTATACACTTCTACCTTTGTATTTGGAATTACCTAGTTATTCCTTCATGAAAAAACTAAATCACTGGAAAGATGATGAATTATTTTCCCAAATGGGAAGGTCACTTCAAATAGTGAAATGGTTCTTCTTCTAGAAAGGTTTATTGGGTATTCATAGGAAACACCATCACAAAAATAGATATCTAAGTGGAAAGTCTATGATCATGTGGGATGTATGAAATTATATGGGAACCCTATTACACATCCTCATAAAAGTTTTACTAAATGAAGTAACATTGAGGTCCTAAAAGGACCCCTTGGGCACAAAAGGAATTCATCCTGGTGACTCTAAAAAATATCAGCACATGAAGGAGATCGGTGGCCATAAAGGGAACCCATTTCCATAAAAAATCTTAAAATCATTGCCACCATTAAATATCCCTATGCGAAGGAGATCCATGTCTAATAAGGGACCCTTCAATTTTATCAAAAATAGAGACACCCTATAAAGTAACCACATTGTCCCAAATGGATTATGTCTCACTTCCATGAATTCTTGGTTCCCATGAAGTGACTTCATAATCTATTAGGGCATATCCAAGGCCTATTCTTCATTGTCGAAAAATCGTAGATCCCATGATGTAACTACACGATCATATAGGGCATGGTCCTCATTATCATGAATTGTTTGATCCTATTAACTCATCACATGGTCATGTATGGCCTCCACTATGGTTCCATGAACATCATTCATTCACCCACAACAGGATGGTTAATTGATCAAATAAATGGATTCCTGGTGATGTTTCCTTGTCATGTTTTTTAATTCAATATTATTTCGGACAGTACCGAATATGTTGTGGTCCTCGAAAAATTCCCCCATTATAATTGGTTATGATTGGAGAAAAGTAGAGATGATTTCAAGGAAGTAAGTTGACCCATTTAAAATTTATAGAGTACACACATGGGTCCCCCCCATATATCCTAACCTAGTCCCTATATTTATTTTCATTCTTGGTATATAATTCATTCTCATGAACCACTACCTATATACCAGTACCGACGAACCACTTACCACATACGAATTCTCATTTATAATTTCCTATGAACTACATCTGGAATATGACTACCCATGAACCAAAACTATTGTATGACTAGTCATGTACGAGTTCTCACAAACCACTTTATATTTATGAATTCCTATAGACCACTACCCACATACAATTGGAAGGCTGTCAAAACATTGATACATAGATCCCTCATGATCGTATAGCACTCACATGGTCTACATAGTTTCTTTGTTAATATTATTATATTTGGTTTTTTATTGATTGTTACTTCTAAAATATGAAGGGATTTACTTATTTATATAAAATTAATCCCAAAAATTAATGAGTTCACTCGAGATGTTTCTAAGAGGTATACTGAAATTATCTGGAGTAAGGAGGAAGGACAACTCCAATGTGTCTGATCAAAGAATCATTCTCTTATAGAGATCACAGAAGTTGGTCTCCAATAATACCTATTATCAAAGAGTTTATCACTATATGTGTTCTATATATGGTTTGACAAAACTATCCCCATACCATAAATATGGAATCAACTAATCAGTTAGATAAACTACCATAATGAATTTTTTAGAGCCAATATTTCATTAGTTTGTCATTTTATTGATGAATCCAACCATAAAGAAACAAATATCCTCGTATATACTCCCTTAAAAATAGATCAAGTGAAAATCATATCAGAGATATATTTGAAAAGTTATTAGTCTATCTTGAATAAGTTAATTGTGGACCAGTGACTGAGTTCATCATTAATTCAGGATATCCACTATGACAACCCTACTTTTTATTACACACTTAAACATGATTTACTACATAAAATTCACTTGATACAACATAAAAGATCGAGAGATCTAGTGTATTTGGGTCTTATGATCATTACATAACAGCATAGAACATAAAACACGCAACATCTTTATTGAAAACTTCCTTTACATGACCACTACATTCCCTCATACATAGCATTGCATAGGATAACCTGAGGACATGCATAAGAAAAGGGTGAGCTATAAAGCCCAATAAGGGAATAAACATGGAATAACATGAAGGAAAACAATAAATTTTAGACAATAGGTATATCAATAGAAATAAGAAAAACATGAACATAAAGGCATGATAAGGCATGCTAATCATAACATGGAAATGTGGCAACAACACTTCACATGGAATTAGCCTGAGCCAAGGCTCATTGCACATGGAGCATTATTTAACCCTTATTGCACATGAAGTACGAGTAGCACCATGTTGTACTTGAATTATCATGATTCAAAACCCATTTCACATGATATAACATGATACTATACTTTACCCAATGCATTGGAGTGCTATAAGGGTGCATCCTTCTTAAATATTTTATTTCATACATAAGTCTGTCACATGGATCATATAACATGGATTCATAAAACATAATAATTTATTCCAAGATAAAATAATGTGGAATTCATACATGAATATTTATAATAAATAAGTAAATGTGCATAATGGTGAATACCCTTGATAGAGAAATGGGAATGATATTCACTACACAATGACATTGGCTTTGAAAATTGATGCAATTTCGGCAGCGTAACGGTGTAACGTAAGAATTAATAAAAATTGTTGATGAGAGAGAAAGGGGTGTCTCATCATATTTAAATGAAATGGACAGTAATAGGGCCATATAGATTCATGTCCCAATAATTGTAATGGAATTTAGATTCATGATACAAAATAATTTCTTGAATGTAAGGGAGGAGAGATAAATTCCTTTCAGAATTTCGGCAGAGTAACGGGTGTACATGGGTGGAATTTATTTAGAGAGAAATGGGTCTATAATAATTAAAAAATAAAGTGTAAAGTATGGGGGAGGTTTGAAAAAATACTTCAACATTTATAATTGGAATTAAAAGGGAATAACAACTTAAAGAAAATTCAACAAAAATGAGAAAGGAAGGAAACACTTACTTTGAAGTGTGCTTCCAAAGGCTTTGGAGAGGCTTGAGAGAGCCTTATTGGGAGCATGGAGTGCCTTGGGAGGATTCTAGAGAGAGGATTTAAGAGGTTGGATGAACTCAAAAGGATTTTAGTGAAGAGAAAGTGGGAGCTTGGGTTGGTTTATATAGGAAAGGAGAGGAAATTCATTATTATTTAGGTTTGGGACACCTCACATTAAACTAATCAAAACCAAAAACTAGCCCATTTTTCCAATAGTTTTTGAAAAAGTGGAGTGGAATAAAATATTTTATAAGGCCAATGGACGAACTTCTTAAAATAATAGGGTGGATTCTGGGGAGGTGAGTCACAATCTCAAGGAAACCAATTTAAAAAGACAAAATTTTGTATAAGTCTTGAAGGGTCCACTAAAACATTGTAAAATAAATAAAACAAATCTAAAATCACATTATTTTAATGTTAAAACTGATATTGTCTGAAAATAATGTTTATAGTATTTTATTAAATCTCTATTGGGTCATTATGATGTCATAAAACACATTATATATTTAAACGGTATTTAATTTTTACCCAAAAATTCGACATTCTTAGGAAATTATGAAAATTTCACCATTGGATAATTTAGATGTCCTAATTCCTGAAATAATATTAATTTTATCTAAATAAATTTCTAAATATGTTAATTTTCACTTTTAAAATAAAAACTGACATTTATAAAAAATTCATGGGTTTGACAAAAATGGATTTCAAACCTTAATAAAAATTACAATTACATTCATAAAATTATACAATCATTTTTATTTAATAAAAAGTAATTTAATAATAATAATATTTTATTAAAATATTATTTAATTCAAAAATCCATTAATTCATCAAAATATATTTCTTAGTTGAATATTAACTAAAAATATTATTTGCACTTTAAAAACAATTTACAAATTAACAATAATAAAATGAAAGTATATTATTTTTATTATAAAAAAATAATGTACAGAATAATAGTACTAGGGTCTTGTTACATAACCCCTTAAAACACTTGCATAAGACTCTAGGAAAAGGTTTGCGATGGTGACAGACTATAGGGGTGGCTTGGATAACATTGCTCGAGTGGTAATCTCTATCGACTTCCACTTCTCTCACAGGCGGTTTTTCTCGAGCTTAACGTATTCAAACTCAACATGGGCTTAGTCAAGAGGGAATCCCAATGATGCCACCTCCTTTCCATGCTCTGACAAATGGTCTTCATATAAGGAAAGTCTACTGGATGAGGCCATCATTTCCTTTTTCTGATTAAATTAGATTTGTTAAAGCTCTATATTTATACTAATCATGTTATCGATGTTGAATGACTATATTAGCAATGGTCGCAATTCTTAACGATATCCAAAAACATAAAACAAAAAAGTGAATATTTTGTATAACCATTTCACATATTAAAACATTTAATTATATCAAGAGAGATTTTAATTAACAAATTTTTGGGTCGTTACATCCAATCTATAGGAACATTCGATGTGGATTAGGGTTAGCCCTCCTGGGTTCACCATGGTGTTCTAGGAGTTCAAATAGGTGGGTTTTTACAAGGTTATTTGGGACTCCCATATCATCTCCCATCAAAATAATTATATAATTTTAGACTTAATTATTATATAAAAATTGAACACCAATACCTTTCATCCAGTTAATAGATAGTTAAGATTAAGACTCCAATATGTGTAGATGATTAGTGGATATCTATTCATGGGAGAAATGTGAGATAAATTTCAAACCCTAACCTCTTTAAGGTAAAACATAGATATAAATTCCCCATATGTAACCGAGCTACATATAATGGGAAAGAACATCGGGGAAGAAGAGGCAAGCCCATGAATTAACATAAAATTTTGTACCTAGGATAACGTTTTCATCATTTCCATACAAAAATAACCACATATTTAAAGGACATAGATGCAATGCCCCAGTATTATATAATATATTTCTCTTTAATAAATATTCTATGTTTGATAGCTTGTGATCCATGAAACACTGAATTTATGTGACTAATTATTTATTAAAATATAAAATGAAATATATTAACAGATAGTTAAATGAAATCGATAAAATTAAAGTAATAAAATAAAAAAATGGCATTCATTAAATATTTTATAAATGATAAGTAAGGTTAGTCTAGTTATTCTTAGCTAAAAAAATCTCTTGTTTATAAACAATTTTTTTATTATATGTGTATTATTTTAAAGTTAATTTTAATTATTTTGAGTATTAGAATTTTTGAAATTTACTATTTATAAATTTTTAAAAATGTAAAATATTTCATACATTGATTGTGAAATGTCTATAAATGAATATTAAATCATTTTAAGGAAGAATAAATATTTTTTCATAAAACTATTGTATATGTAAAATGTGTTCTTATGCTAATAAGTTAAATTAATCACTATTGATAAATTATTTTAATTAAATTTGTAGATAATATATCCAATAATTTTAATAAACATTCATTTAATTATTTTAATTGGTAATTAATGATAATAAATCATTTTTTAGGCTTAAAACACTTTTTTTCTAAAATGGTTTTTATGTGTTTTCAACATAATAATTAGAATTAATTTCAACCACCTTTACAAATTAGATTATATAAAATAGATTCCATATTGTGAATCAACATTTCTAAATTTGGTTACAAATGTTATTTCATTTTTGGTTTATAAAAATATGTTACCATGATAAATAATTTTTCACTGCATTAAAGGTACGAATGCATTAATAGCATTAAAATAAAGGGATAAGACTTGAAGATACCACTAAAGAATATCTTTAAATAAATTGTTCGAGTTTATTATGAACTCCTTTAATTATTTTCCAAAAAATGATGTTTTGTATCCATTTTCCTAGGATAGTTACTTTAATATTTTTTAAATTTATTAATATTTACAAGGGTGTCACCCCTCTTTGTTATAAAACAACACATCCTCTTCTCACTTAATCACACCACTTTATTACCATATCTTGATCGATATCTGTAAAAATTACTTTCCAAATACTCTACACATTTCTTATAGGAGTTTTTATTACCAAGTTACCCATCTAATAATCTTTAATATGTTTTTTAAAGTAGATTATCCATGGAAGATATATATGTTCTTATTAAGGATTTTCAAGTTTATTTCTTATTAAACCTCCTCCAAATATTCCATAACCATATTAAAATAATTTAATAAGTATCATTAATATATTTAAATATTATAATTATAATGTAACAACCATTTTATACCACTTTCCATCCAATGGAAAATGACTGCATTACTCATCTCTATATATAGACTATCATATCCAAGAAATGATATGTTTCATTTTTCATCACCATATCTCAAGTATAGTTATATATATTGGTTTAATGAACATATATGAAATTTATAAAATTATTATTATTATTTAAATATAAATGATTTTTTACCTTCCCTTCTTTACAACCATTGAAAAATGAAAACATCACTCATGCGTACATAAGGATTACCATCTCTATAATGTGATGTAATTCATTTTTCCTCAATTAATTACATGGATGGTTATAAAAATGTATATAATGAATAAATATGATATTTATAAAATGATTAAAATTTTAGATATTATGAAACAATGAACAAAGTTTATGTTTCAGAATTAGAGAACTGAAACATATGTGTAAAATATAAGTGTTTAAACCTAATTATTGATTTTAATGAATAGTTATTAATAAATGGGTTATTAGTAATTATAATTGGATAATATATATTAATATAAGTTTGAATATGGTTTAGGTATGGAAATATAGTAAGCAAAAAAATTAGAATATATAACCTCAAAGTGTATACAAAAAAAAATTAAACATAAAAAAGGGTTTAAGTTATAATACCAGTTTTTATCAAGATTGTTTATTTTAAAATTGTCATTATGGTAAATTTTATGATCCAATGTTATGAATCAAATAATTTTTCCCATGTAATTCTAAATTTTCCCTTGGTTTATGGGGTGTTTTTGAATATGGAATTTAGAGTGATGTTACGATGGATTAAATGTACATAAGTGATGTTTTCATACATGGGTTATGTTTCAGTGGAAGTATTGGGGTTTCAAGTGATCACTAGTAGACGAACATGCATGACAAGTTGCTAGAAACAACTCTGGAAGCCAATTCCCCTCAAGAACCCCATTGACAATTGTAATGGGTTTCACAATGTGTGGTCGGTGGATATAGAATATGAAATCCTAATAGAATTACCCTGTGGAATTCATGATATGTAGCATGTTCACATATTAAATTTGATTCATGGTGTGAATTTTATAGACTGGATGTTTAAAAAAGGAAAGTAAGGGATCCTTGGATCTCCTCTATCTGTGCTCTGGTTGAAGCATCATTCATCCTATTGGATATCCCCAATAAGATCTTGATTTATCTTTCTTATTTCCATCATTTATCTTCCCATATGGAATGAAAAAATATATGTGATATCTTTTCCCATATTTTAAAGAATTTTTTCAAATATGATAATTTCTCTTGATTCGGATTGAGATAAAGTTTCATAATTGATGAGGGGACCTCCCTTCGTACATGGTAGGTGGTCAATGGATTTTCCCTTAAATTATCACTGGTTTATAAACTATTCTATCATTCATGCATATAGTAATTCCTATGTGTGTCTCTTTAAATGTTAAATTTATAATATAGAATCAAAAACTATGGATTAAATAACCATTGTGTTGTTAATCAAATTGTTTTAGGTTTTTCACCTCATCCCAAACTATCCCTTGGGTGTGTTGATTTTATTACCATCACTTATGCATAATCAAGGAGATTAAGACACCCTTTTGGGTGATTCCTTAAATTCTAATAATTATAATGCCTTTCAATTTAGATCACTATTTGAGTTGTGATGATTAATTTCTCATGGAAGGGATGATTAAATTGAAATAATAAAATTGATAAAGGGGGAAAGGAATTATAAATTTCCCTATTTATAAATGTATTAATAAATAGTAAAATTAAATTGAAAGGTGTGTTAAATGGAAAGAAACCCCACATAGACATATTCATTATATTAAATGATAATACATAGTTCTTCCTTATGATAATGTAAAATGTGGAATAAAATTAAATTAATTGTTAGGTGGGTTATACATGAAGTTTCATACCCCTTGGTCATTGAACTTTCATAGCGGACCATTCTAATTTAATTGATGTAATGAATTTCAATCTAACATTCTTACTAACATGACCTATGCTTAATTTATATATCTATGTGGCTTATATATTGTGATACTCAGGCATGATGTCCCTTATATTTATTATACTTGGGAATAAAGTCCCTCAGACATGGAATCCCTTACACTTGTGATACTCAATCATGGAATCCCTTATGCATTGTGATACTCAAGCATGGAATTCCTCATTATTCCAGGAGACTTAAGTGACTAGGATTGGACACCCGAGTTATGCCTTAGGTCCTGGATTGCACTATATATGTATACATATATATCGATATATGATATTACATATATATTTCATATATATATATATACACATACATATACATATGGTGACACATACTCATATATATTCCGACATGGGTCAGAGAAGGTATGGTTAGTCAGGTGTCCTTATGGAACCAGAGTACAACTTGTTCACATTTATTTATTTTTTATATAATTATTGACATACCTGCACACTATTTTATTTTATATTCACGAATGGTATAGCTTTAGAAACCATTTCAGGTTTCTTATTTAATATATATCACACCCTGATTGGGCTTCTATTACACCAGATTACCCAAACAGACATCGTGGTTACAGGATCAGGTCTCGAATTCCACTTTCTTAATATTATGATTGTGTTGCTCATTTTTACATAGGAGTTTAGGACGACAAGACTAAACATGAGGTTAGTATTCTTAGGGAGTTATAACAATTGTATTTTTTCACTTTTATTATACTTTTAATGTGCATTATTTTTACATCATGTTGTATCTTTACTACCTTAGATTATGTAGCCTCATCTAGATATTCATGCATGGTTGTGTGTTTGGAATTTTCCATTCCATAAGTTATTATTATATTACAATGTTTTATATTTTATTTATACTTTTCCTCTTTTATTATTTTATCCTGAGGGTATTGTCTACCCACTCTACCATTATTATACCCTCGCTTCTTTTCGGTATCCTCTAGCATATAAGGAGGTGCTCTTGAGTCTATGTGACCATTCAGATTTGGGTTCCATTTCAATGGATCCCAGGTAGAGATGTTACAAAAAATGTATCATTGGATTATTTTATTTGTCTTACTATTTTAGACTGGTAGACAGGAGACCAATAATGTGTCAGTTTAAATAGATTTTTCTGGGACCGATCACCCCATCCATAGGGAAAATAACAACTATCCAAGGATGATACTTTTTTCGTGTTGTTCATTATTATAGGTGATTATGATTTTACATTGGGTTATTATCTACCTTTTTGTTGCTTAAAGAGTTATGATATTATGAAATTTTACCCCTGTACTAGTATGGAAATGAATTAATGAGACATGCATCATTATAGGCACATAGAGATTCATATTATATGAATATGTTAGGTCATGTATGTTTCATTTCATGATTTCCAGATAACATGTTGGATGTTCCTTGTTTGTTGTAAAATCATTCTTATCTATATACCATGTTTAGGTGATCATTTATCATGATTTTCTTATATACCATTGGATTCTTATCTATATGTCTATATTCGTTGGTTCTATGTGATAGTATGCCTTGTTATAATTATGATATATGATTAGTTATTAATGTTATAGCATCATCCTAAATGGTGTTTTCCCATATAACATGATGGTTACACCTTAAATAAAAAATCCTAAAATATTTTATCCATGAACGATTGGTTATATGGGATGAAAAATTTATTGTTAGGATTAAATGGGTGGCAATATCAATTTATAAATTGTACGAGACTTTATTAATTTGGAATTGTATCCTATAAAATCAAACCATTATAAATGGAATTATTATATTTTGAAACCAATATACAAAAACATAGTTCTATATAAATGCATTCCAATTGTAACTTATAAATGAAATTAACTTCATAGTTTTGGAATGTTAACACACCTAATTGAACCATGGTATATTCAGAAATGTAATTCCTACCGTAAAAGGTTTCCTTTATAAAGGCATGTAACTATATAATTTTTTGATGAGGAACTGTATTATTAAATTATTAAATACACAATTATACCCAAGTAGGTTAGTTTGTACATTTTTCTTATGAGATATCCCATTAATGATGTTTTGAAATTTTATTATTTAAATTAACTATTATTGGGTAGAATTTAGATGGACCCGTGTTGGATAAGACGGTACCCAAGCAGGTTGAATCTTTTTATATGCCTTAGTACAAAACCACATGGGGGTATGTTTATGCCATGTAGGTATGGTTATTTAAAGTTTCATTATCCACTTATAGGATGTTATGTATAAATTTATGGTGGCATCTTAGCAAAGTTTATCCTTAAAATTAATAAAATCCCTTTCAACTATTTTGATTTGTATTATTATGAGACTAAGGTTAATTAAAATTAAAATTACCTTAGAAAGGTTGTTTTATCCCAAAAATTGAATTACTATTTTCTTTAAATAATCCCAATTTTGAGATTCATATCGATAAATAAAATGGTTAAAAAGAATTTATGGGATAAATTTCCTGACATTTGATAGGATATCCATTAATTAAATAATGTTTAAAAATAATTTTTATATAACATTCTTCTGTGACTTATGGAGTTTGAAAAAATAATTTGAATTAATTTAATGGATTAAATGAAACCTTAAAGTGTTATTCTTAGTTTCAACCCTTGTTTAAGGGATAATCCTGACATTTCTTTATTAGTTTCCTTCGAAAGGGATCATGAGAATTGTATGTATACTTTTTATTCAATCACTTAAATCTAAAGGTTAGGTTAGTAATACCAGTGACCTTTCATTCATGACCTTATTATAGTATCAAATATTTATTCATAAGTAAGAGGATATACTATTGTAGGTTGCACCCATACAATTTAAAGAATTACTACATGATATAATGAGATTTCAGATGTTAGAATCTATCTGGTGTTTTTTTATTGAGTTTTACTTCTTGTTTCTAAAATGACACCAAGGTTTAATGGGTGGTCATGTGGTAATTTAACCATTTTTATAGGATTCAGCATCATGTAATCCTTGTTTTATGTTTTTTATATATTCCTATGGCACGGTAGGTTTCTTGGTACGTCATGTGACCTTTCAACCTCTCTAAGGATGGATGAATTGATATTTCATCAGCTTATTTAACAGTCATATTGGTTAATATGACTATGGAATTAAATATTTTTTTATGGATAATTGGATAATGGGATGTATGGAGCCTGTGGTACTATGGACAATATCAAAAAATATTTCATTTCATTAATGAATCTCAAGTTAGTATTCATCGATACATGCGATACCCATCAATTAAATATTACAAAGAACCATATGGGTTCAGTAAAAAGACATATGATCCTTGATTTGTTATGATATTATCACAGATCATCTCTTAGTTTGAGTGACCTAAACATTAAAGGAAATCAAAATCAAGCCCAATTATTTATATTCCATTCTAACGAGGATCGAGTGATTTGAAACACTTTTTATTCCAGTTTTGGTGTTTATTAAAAAATATAATGACATACATGATAATGGATTAAAGGAAGGTTGTTCATGTTTATAAATTGAATTTGAACCTAGTTAAATTATAGGATACTTGTAAACATCTCCTTTTATTTTTTCATCTTTGTAAACGCATTAAAGACACATCTAGGATACATAGTTAGTGGTTGATGAAGCGTGTGTTGTGGGATGAGTTCCCATTCTTATAAAATAATGAGAAAGAAACTCATAAGGTGGGGAGAATCATGTTCAATGTATTTTAATGTGTACTCCATGTATATAGAGTGTAACCATCAAAGTAAATGGTCTTATTTTCTTTACATACCATTGATGTTGGTCAGTTTGGAAATGTGTCGGTGCTTGTGACGAATCATGACGATGATATTAGTGGCTATGTGAAAAAACTTTAATGAAACCGTCACTAGAAGATATACTTCGATGGTTGTTCTTGAAAACCACATGATACTCATGTGGTAAAGGCATCATGTTTAGGTTGAAATGATGCATCATAATTTAGTGTCGAACTTTTTCTAATGAAGTCTCTCAAAGTTGGTTCGATTATTCATATTTTCTATTAATAGATGAAGTCAGTTGGAAACCATATTATGAACATTGTATTTGATAGTATGGGAGTGTCTCATTTCATCTTGGTAATCTTTCATATCCTATTAGTGTACTCTATTCTGGGTGATGATCATATCCCATATCTCAGCATCTCCCATGATACACTAAGGGAGCACCAGTTATAAGATTAGCTAAAAAATTAAAATTCCCTTAACTCTCCATAAATAAAATATGTGGGATTTAGACTCTGAAATTGTAGTTGATATAGAGGCATGGATAATCTTAAAAAATAATTGTTTTCTTGAGTAGGAATTCCTTGGATGGAATCATAAACACCAGTTGACTCTTTGACTTTCCAACTATTGGGATCAATAAGTATTCATGATGCGTGGATGTTTTGGCTATGTATTGACATCTCACATGTAAAAACTAGAGTATGTAATACCTTGGATGATATCCTTAGACTCTATTTGATGATTTTGAGGTTACCCCAGACGTCAGTTGGTCTTGGATGAGTGGTTTTTACGGTGATGATCTAAGGGTGTTGGATCAAGTATACACCCATGTTTGTGCTACGAAATGACAAAAAAATGAATGTTTTAGATAGTAACACCACTAGATGCCAGTTATAAGCCTCAGTGAATTTGATCAGATAAATATTTATGCACCTTTTTTTAACATAATTAGAATATAGTTTTGGAAATGTATCATCTGTCTAATCCAAGCATTGTTGAATGTCGTTGACCAGAGTAAGTACAACTTGAGGTCTCTTTTGTTGCATGTACATAGTTTGGAACCACTTCATTGAATTTCATCAGGATGAGGTGAGTGAAGTGTGATTCTGATAAGGTTTTTTATGTAAATATAATTCAACCAAGATAAATGAAGTTGATTGGGAATCAATCATTCAGTATAGTTGAGGATCATATAGAGAGAGTTTTTAGAACACTAAGGGCATGCTTAAATAGGAAATTCAGACATCGGAAGTATCATAGATCAGATGTGGATGTTAAATGGTAGTAACTATAGTGGGTATAACCATATGATGGATAATTAAAGAGATTATTACATAATCATATCTCCAGTTAGATAGGCTCAGGTAAGAGTCATCTCAGTGTTTCATTTTTGGAATTCGAGTGTTACCTTGAGTTTTAATGGATTATGTATCATATGTTAAAAGTTTTTTTTAGGTGTTTAGTCATTTTAAAATGAAACAAAATAGTTACTATGGATTCTCATGACCCCAATAGGTCAAGTGATTATTTTCATTTCTCCGTCATACTTCTTGGGGGAAGAGAATTTATAAGTAAGGGAGACTATAAGATCTCATTTTTTAATTAGATGAATTATTTAAGGTAATTTGAAATTTTCCATTGGTGTACAATTAATTTTAGAATATGGTATTTTGAGTGAGTTTTTGAGGGTTTTAATTTCAATAATTAATGTTTTTGTACATGGCTTATGTTTTGGTTTTAGTATCGGGGGTTGGTGTGAACACTAGGGGGAAGAATGGGTGTGTCATGCTAGAAGAAATAGCCGCTACAGGACATTCAAATCGTGAATCCGATTCCTAATGTGAATGGGTTTCATGGGGTGAATATAGGGTATTTACGTTGTGAAATCTAATTGGTTTGCCCTGAGGAAATCATGATGTGATTTAGGTTCACACGATGAATTTTTTTCATGTAATGAAACTGGTTCACAACATGAATCATAGTTGTAGTATTTTTAAAAAAAGATAGCAGAGGTTTGGACCCTTATTTTCTTTACAAAGTTGGAGGGAACCCATCTTAGTAGTGTCTATTATTTATCTCCTAGGGATCCTAGTACCTTATCCATCTAAGATCTGATTGAAGAATCATTTTTCTCATTGGACATCCCTCAATAAAATATTGATTCCTCTTTCTTTTTTCCCTTTATTTATCATCCCATATGGAATACTACATCCATGTGATATCTTCTTCCTTATTCTCATGGCTCTTTTCAACTCTTATTATTTCACTTAATTTGTATCAACTTAAAGAATGATAACGGATGAGTGGAACTCCCTTAGTATAAGGTAGGTGGTCTATATATTTTCTATTACAGTCTAGCTTGTTTGTAAACTAAGACATTTTTCATGAACCCGAATTCTTATGCGGATCCCTTAAGATTTTAAATATTTAATTTAGAAGATAATGCCTTTGATTAAATAACTATTTTTCTGGTAATCGAATCATTGGAGTTATTCACCTCAAATTGATCTCCCCCTTGGGCGTTTTTGTTTTATTAAAATTACATTTTATTCATCAAGGAGATTAAAAAACCCTTTTTGGGTGATTCCTTAAATGATTATAATTATAATTACTTTCACTTACAGTAACCATTTAAGATATGATGGTTAATACCTCGTGTAAGGGATGGTAAATTGAATTAAGAGAATTCATAAAGGGGGAAAGAAATTACACTCAATCCAATTTATAAAAGGTTGAATAAAGTAGAAAATTAAATTGCCTGTTATTTTAAAAGAAATGGAACCACAAGTTTCTTTATCCAATATATTAAATGAGAATACTTGGATCTTTCTTATGAGAAAGTAAAATTTCAAATATAATTAAATGAATTACTATGTAGGTCGGACATGGCATTTCATTCCCATTGTTCATTGAACCTTCATGGGGAATCATTGTAATTTAATTTTTGTAATGAATTGTTATCTCGAATTCTTACTAACATGGATTATTCATAGTTATTAAATAACTATTCATTATATGTTGTGATACTAAGTCATGATATCCCTTATCTTTTTGAAATCTGGGTTTGGAATCCCTTGACCATGGCGTCTCATATACTTGTGATACTCGATCATTGATTCCATCACATATTTTTATAATTGGGAATGGAATCCATCAAGCATAGAATCCTTTATACCCATGATACTTTTATATGGTGCCACTTATGCATTATGATACTCTTCTATGGTGTCCCTCATTATTTAGGGAGGCCTTAGAGACTAATCATAGTCACTTGAGTTATGCCTCGGGTCCAAAATTGTAATATGTATCTATATATATATATGGATATATATATATATGTTAATATATATATATAGTACATATATATACATAAATTTCATATGGTGACACCACATAATATATATTCTAACTTAGGATGGAGCAAGTGTAGTTGGTCAGGTGTCCTTGAGGAACCTGGGTCTGACTTGTTTACATATATTTATTTTTTACATTTTTATTGATATACATTAAGATTTGTGTATTTTATATTCACAGACACAATATCTTTAGACACTATTGGTAGTGCTCTACTGAGTATATCTCATGCCCTTTTGGGGCCTCTATTACACAGGGGTTCTCGAACACACCTCGTGCTTGCAGGATCATGTTATAGATTCAGATTACTTTCCTTTATACTTGTGTAGTTCATTTGTAAATGGGATATCTGATGAAATGGATTGATTTATAGCTAAGGATGATCATGGAGTTTTCCATTTGTAATTTTTTCACTTTATTTATACTTGTATTTTATTTTATTTTACCCCCTTCTATATTTTTACTGCCTTAGAATATGTACCCTCATCTGGACAAGAATGCATGGTTGTAAATTTGACATTTTCCATTTTATCTGTTATTATTATCTTTAATTGTTCCATAAGTTATTTATTATTTTATTCTATGCTTCTATAATCATGAGGGTATAGTCTCTCCCCAGTACCATCATTAGACCCTCACTGTTACTTGGCAACCATTGGCATACGGGGAGGTGCACTTGAAGCCATGTGACCAACCGGCTCAGGGCACTGCTTTAGTGGCTCTTGTATTGGGACATTACATAAATTATATATATTTTTATTTGGTAAAACTAATGTACTTTATTATCCTTTAGTTATTTCTTATTTTTTCAATTATTTTTTCAATATTTTTCTATTTGGTACTCAAAAATACCGAAATAAAATGTTCTGAGGAAATGATGGATTTATTTATCATTTTCAATCAGAAATATTTTTCCTCCATATCTAGGTTCTATAAAATTGTTTAATTAGAGTTCTTATTCACTTTTCAATGACCAAAAAAAATACATTTTATTGCTACATTTGAATTTTTTTTAAATGATTAAAATGATTCTTTTGAGATGGTTTCCACATGAATCACTATTTAATTTTTACAAAGAAGAAAAAGAATGTTTTTAAATATTTACATATTTATCATTATTTCCTAAAATCATGATAATTATTCAATATCCAAATTCATTTACTATTTTTCATCATTTTTTCCAAGAAAATCATATAATCATTATTCTGAGAATTTTTAGTTTTTAAATGTTACCAAAATAAAAGGATTTTCTCACTCATTTTTTAAGGAATATTTATAATTTTTTAATAGAAGTAATTTTAATCTATATAAACATCATTTAAGGATTGATATGATTATTTAAGGATACCATATTATGATATAATCCACTTGTTTCTCTGGATGGCTTATGATGATGGCGTTTTATAGATGTTTCATGAAATCCATTTATTTTCCATGGTTTAAATAATATATGAAGGAATGATGAAAGCTCTTATGTTCATATAAAATATATTTTTATTTAATGTAAGGGTATGTTATATCCCAAAAATTTATTGGGTAAATTGTTTTATCTCATGATCACATAAGGTTTAATGAGATGTTATCCCAAGCCTGAGAGGGTATATGGGTGATAAGGCCAAGCCTAATAGGGTACATAAGCAATTGGCATAAGCCCAAGAATGTACATGGTTAGTAATCCCAAGACAAATATGTGATGAATGTCATGGTTAGTAGCCTTGATATATGATTTCTATGTTCATATTAATTGGGAGTAAATCCAATCCACTATGGAAATTTATCCACTATGATAGTCTTGATAAGGTGTCATAATTTAGGATATATTAATATTGTTTTTCTAAAAATAATATTTCTCACTATAATTATTGTTGGATTATTGTCATGATAATAATTATTTTTAATAAGTTATAGGTGACATAATGATGAATATGGGTTGGTAGAAAGTATGTTCAATATTAAAAATATCTAATTTTATAATAGTTATTTTAATTCCTTCAAATTGTGAAAGGTGTATATGACAATTAATTTATAAACTAAATAATTAGATGTTTAATTATTACCAAAAACTCATAATGTTATGATGATAACATCTCAAGTTTATGGATCTTATCTGACAAAAGTTTGTGAAATGTGCTTCTTGTAAATATTAATATTTTTCCCGTAGCTTAATTTGATTTGATTTTTGGCATGGATTGGCTCACACTATATATATTCCATATAAATTTTGAAGGAATGAAAGTTAGTTTTGATATTTTGAATTAACCTACGATCATTTATCGTTGGTAAGTTGGACAAGAAAATCTAATAAAAATTACTTTAACTACATGCATCATATTATCTCTTCATGAGGGTTATTTATCTCAAATAGTTTCGGATAAAGTCAAAATTTAAGTTTTGTTAATTGTTCATGAATAGTTTCATGTATTTCTTAAATAGATTCCTAGTCTTCCCCTAAATCATGAAGTTGGGTTTTTAAGGGAACTCATACCCGGTGCAATGATTATTTTAAAGACTCGTTGTAGAATGGCCCAGATTGAGTTGTATGAATGAAGAATAAACTCTAATAGAGTATTTATAAGGGATTAATTTAGCCAAGTTATTCACCATGGGGTACACCTATTCTTTCTATTAAAAAGAAATAGGGGTTAATGCATCCCTATATTGATTATTATAAACTTATCAATATCAAAACAAAAATAAGTATCATTTACCTCGTAATAATTATTTTTTGATCTCATACGAGGAGATAAATAATTTTACAAGATTTATATTTGAATTGGATAAAATTAGTTAATGTTAAAAGGAGAGGACATACCCATGACCGCCTTATGTATGAGGTAAGGATGCAATGAATTTATCATGATTCCATTTGGACTTACAAATCACCCATATATCTTCATGGATTTAATTATTAGATTCTTTATAGATTACTTTGATCAATTTTTGATACCCTTTATAGATAATATTCTTACATATTCTATGAGAAATGAATAGTATAAAGATCATTTGTGGATTGTTTTAAAGGACTTGATAAAGGATAATTTGTATTCCAAATTTAGGAGGTGTGACTTAGGGTAATATAAATTATAATTCTTGAGTAATATAATTATAAAAAAGGTTATATCAATAGATCCTTCAAATATGGACGTTATTAATAAATGTAAAAAACCAAAAAAGGATAAATTCTTTCTTGCATAGATAAATTATTTTCCATCCATTTATGATAAGATTAAAGTGGTTTGAAAGAGGGGTTTATAACAAAAAAATAATTAATTAATGTTACATAGTTTAATTGTGACTATAATTGAATGATAAAATTTAGTAACCAGATAAGTTTACCTCCAATAATAGAATTTTAGAATAATATATTGAATGAATCACAGAGCTTATCATTCTCTATACATCCTGAAATTACAAATATGTATTCATATGTCAAATATAATTTACAGTGGGATAACATGAAAAGGGATCTTGTGGAGTTTGTATTTTTATACATGGTATGTTAGTAGGTAAAGGTTGAACATCGTAAGTCTTCTTAAATGATGAAACTATTTCCAACACCTGTATATAAATTGGAAACATTGCCATGGATTTCATCTTAGGACTCTCCAAGACATCTAAAATCCATAACTTCATTTGGGTTGAAATAGAACACCCTATGAAGTCAACACATTTCATTACTATCATGGAAGATTAATAAAATATCCATATTTCTAGGATATACATTATATAAGTGGTATGTTTTCTGAGAGTACCATTATTAATCATATCTTATTGAGATTTGAAGATTATCTATAAGTTCTGGAGAATTCGTAAGCATGCATTGAATACAGAGCATATTTTTATCATCACATATCATCCTAAACAATATTTTTATTCAAATAGGATCATTCAAAACCTATAAGATATGCTGAGATATTTCTTTATGGATTTCGAAGGAGGTTGGCATCAACATTTTATTGCAGTTGAATTTTATTACAAAAATAACTCCCACTCAAGAAATCAGATTGATCCTGATGAAATACCATATATAAATAAGTGAAGAACTCCAAAATACTAGGAATAATTTATAGAAAAAAATATTTTGGGTCATATTATTGAAAATGAATTTATAGATAATATTTATTTTATTAAACAACATATCAAGGAAACTCATATTACATTGAATATTTATACCAATAACCATCAATGGGATATAGATTTAAAAGCTGGAGAGATGGTATTGTTATGGATTTTTCATGATAATATTATTATGATATTTGGAATGAAAGATAATATGAGCCCTAGATATATTAGTAACTATGAGATTCATGATTGTATCATGATGGTACCTTATCTCTCGGTGCTTACACTGAACCTTTAGAATGTTCATTTCGTTCTAAGTATATCTCTTTTGAGGAAGTACATAGAGGATCCTTCACTTGTACGCAATTTAGAGGTTTTATTTTTGGGGTATTATCATTATTATGAGGATAAATCAGTATAATTATTAGATCATCAAGATAATGTGCTATAGAAAAAGACTAATTATGGATTGGAATGGAATAGATAAAGACACAAGATGGGGGAAATGAGTTACATTAAAAAACATGATTGAAACGATTTGCCCCATTTAAGATTAATGTGATTCTTTTCATCTCTCCTAAAGAGAAGTAAGCAGTGAAAAATAAATAACTAAAAGAACATACTGATTTATATTGGTTCATGGCTCAATAATACCCAGACCAAATCCACAAATTCTCTCTCAAATATATTGGTGATTTTCACTAGTAGGTCCTTTTTATGGGGACCTCTAAAACTGAGAAAATACAATTGGAACCTTTACAATAATTCTTTTATAGGGCCTTATATTTATTTTATAGATAACCAAAAATATCCCCATATTAGTATTAGAAGTTGAAACTCCACCATGACTGAGTATGAGTAGTCAAAAATTCAATAATAATTAGATTAAGACGAATAATTTACATATTGTATCATCTCATATTTTTAGCATTTTCTGACAGATGTAAATTATATTAAATAAATCATAGTAGAAAAACATTATTTAATTTCAAACATGATTACTTTAAACATTATTAGAGAAATAACATGTTAGATAATGAAACATGTATGTCTCTAAAGTGTAGCAATGAAGGTAATGAAATGTGGTAGTAGTAACAGTTTAGTTGATAAAATAGATAACAATCAAAACATGCATGTCTAATGGAAAAAATATTTTCAATTAATTTTACATTGAATTTAATTATTTTAACCCCATAAAAGTGTTACTTTAAGGTAATTTTTTGAATTTTTATGATATTGGTGATATTTTGAGATGAATAGTAAAAATGGCTCATTTCATATTTTTTACTGTTTTAATGTATTTCCATATTTTTTCCATATTATTTTCTAAACTAATCCAAATTCAAAAAATCTCTCTTTTCCAGATTCTATACATACAGGGATTAATTTAATCCATCTTGAACAAAAGGTGAATCAGACATATGGAATCTCAAACGAAGATCACAGTTTGGACCACAAAAACCGTTTACAAATATTTCTATGTTTTGTATGGGGTCCATAAATCATTCATGGTAGGCTTAATTTCTCTGAAATTCAGTGGTTAGACGCACTAGATGTTTTGGAACATCTTTTATTCAAGCATGGAGGTGTGAATTTGTCATTGTAATGGTCATTAAAGCATTCTAATGAAGTGGTTTCTGATTTGTAGAGTCTGAATGGAAAGAATAAATTATCAGAGTAAAATAGGAATAACTCTCAACATACAAGTCCAAATACGATGCTATTTTGAGAGGAAATGTACAAGATAATTATGAACAACATGAAAGAAGGGGAAAATGCATGAATAGGTCATTTAATGGGTATAAAATGCATAAATATTCAGGGTGGGGGGGAATTTTGGCTATAAAAGGAAGGAAGCTCCTCCCTCTCAAAGAATCTTATTCCATCACATTCCTTCTAGAACACCAAGGAGGATAACTTTTCAGATTTCTTTCATTTATTTTATTTTATTTTCCATAGATTTTTAATGAATTTTTCTTCCCCATTTATCTCGATTACCCTTACCATGGTGGGGTAAACATTTAGAGTTATTCGGGAAGGGTTGGTTTTTTATTTTGTAATGCTTCAGTTATTGGATATAATTAGATGAAATTTCTTTCTTCTTCAAAGTTGTTTTCAATTTCATATTGTGGATTTTATTATCATGTGTGATTGTTCTTGAATTCTAAATCTGTTATTAATTTTTTCCTTGGTAAAATAATCATTATCTCCCTCCATTGATTTCTAGTTTTTATATGATGGAATAGACCAGGGATTAGTGGTGAAGTACTCAACGATCGTCAGTACATGTAAACTGGGTAGTGAATGTTCTAGATTTTTGTGGGATAAACAAGTCTTGATTGGGTACTATCCAATTCAATTAAGGATATTCATTACAGCTCTTTTTCACAGGGAAGGCGAGTTTACCAAATTGAGAACTTGGTAATTTTTTCTCTCACCATTATAATTTCACCAAGGAAGTGAGATGAAACGATTGTGGAAACTCACTTTAATCAAATTATAAGAATATATTTGAATTAAATTGAACAAGGGTATAATTACAATTGGGAAACCAACCCTGACCTAATAACACTTTTAATATCATAGTTTTTAATCCTTTGAATTTTAAATTTCTTTTTTATCATTTTCTTATCAATTTATTCTAAAAACAAACCATTTTTACCCTCGTTTAAAAGTGACACGCTATTTTTTTGTGAACTCCTCTTTAGGATACTTCCTAGGTTTAATAACTAGACTACAATAGAAAATATATATAAATTGTTTTTCCCCACCCTACGACAGGTGTATGTCAAACTTGGTGTCATTGTCATGGAGGTAGTTCCACAATCTAATTGTAAATATTTGAATACATTCAAATTAAAAAAAACAAATAAACATTTTCCATGTTGTTTTCAAATGATTATTTCTTTAGTTCAAGGAACATTTACCCACAAGTGAAAGAACTAATTTCTATCTCACCTTGGTCTACATAGTACAGTACTTCTTTCATGTATAAGTAGATTCAGGGAGCTCGAATCCAAATCATCAAGGATGATGAATTCAAGGATCTCATTCAAAACCTTAAAGGGATGCTCGAGTACCCAGTGTTGGAGGGTTTTGAAAAAGAATTAATTTAACTCCATGATTATTTTCTAGAATTTTACCAAGAAACAGTTGAGGTACAAAATGATACTTCACAGGTGAAATACCAAGAAGGGGAAGTTCATACGGATCTTGAAGCCCAACTTGAAAGAATTAGTCCAACAGTGAAACACTTGGACATCACAATAGAGTGGATAGCGGGATATGTACATGCATCCCAAGATCAAAAAGTTAATATGGAACTAGATCCACAACCAGAAAAATTAGTAGAATAAGTAGACCCACATATATTTCAAGTTGAAGAACCCATGTAGGCCTTGATGAAATTAAAAGAAGTTCCATTGAGCGCAGCTCAATCAATGTTGGGGTATAATTATGAAGATGATTTTCATACTGAAATGCATTTGGGATATCAAAATATCTGGATAAGTTTTTGAATGAATGTGAGGAACTAATTGTTTTAACTATTCCTCATAATCTATCCCCATTGAAGTAAGAAAACACCCAAGAGGTGTAATTTTAGGAGAATATGGAGGACTCTGACTACCTGCCTCTATCTAATGAAATTAAACTACAAGTGGAACCTCCTACAAAAATTAAATTGATGTTCAACAAACTTAGGGAGATAATACTTTCATGAACTCATTATTATTTAATTTTATTGAAACATAATTGGGTATTACCTCCCCTTTTTAAAATTTTTCATATTTAATCAACACTTATATTTCATTAGAGGAAGGCGATGAAAATTTATATTCAAATGAAGTGGAACATCTAGAGATCCCCCAAATTTTTGAACATTTATTAAAGGGTGTTCACGAGGAGATAAAAGTGTCTATGTCTGAGGAAAATAAGAAAAAATTTACATATATTGAAAGGGAAAAAAATTATATTAACACTTAATGCTTTAATTCTGTTCAAATATAATTACATTATTACTTTCCATTTGAATTTCCATTGATGTATCATACCTTCGACAACCACTAGAGAATAAAAACAATGTTGGAAAAGTGAAAACAAAGAAAGAGGAGGACACATTCATTGTTATAACACCACTATGCATGTTTTATCTCATTAAAATGGTGGTGGAAATGGGATTATATCCATGGATACCTCAGGAAAATGGATCTAGTTCTTGATGGAAAGAAGAATTTTTGTTGGTTTATGAGAAAGAAACATAATCGTCCATCAAATTAGGGAAAACCAATTAGAACTGCCCATCTGGAGACATTCAAATCCCAGGGCCCACTTAGGGGATTAAAACAAGATATATCTTTATATTATCATCATATTTATACTTTTTGTTCTTTCAAAAAACATCTTATATATTATTTTGTTCTTTTGTTTGTAGGTTTTCAGAGTGCAACACTTAGGATCTTAACTCAATTTTGCATTGTGAATAAGTCAACTTGAACCTATACTTTATACTAACTTGTTTATTGTGAATCAATCAAAAATCCATTTTCATGTTAAATCCATTTGAATGAATTGAGTACACTGCAAAATTTAAGTGTGGGGGAAGGGATACTTTGATGATTTGGATTTTCATTTGTTGTTTGGTTTACAATTTTAATAATTGTTTTTGTTTTTAGATATTGGTGTGTTTATTTTTAAAATTTTGCATGTTTTTGAAACATTTGAACTAAAATAATTATCTGTTAAATTTTTGAAACTCATTCATATGAGTGAACCAATCTATTTCATGAAACTGATCTTAAATGAATTTTTAAATGACTTTGTTTCACGTTCAAATCTTTCAGAATTTCATGAAATGTACTCTGATTTTTTAATTTCCATGCCACATCTCACTGTCTTTCTTAATTCATTTTCTTGTGAAAATTCTTTAACATTTTTTTCATATTCTTTACATCACCAAAATTTATTGAAAGAACCAGACCATTTTTTATTTAACTAGAATTTGATTTAATCCAGTCAAAACTTGAGGGTTTGAGGTACTTGTGTTTTAAATGATTGAGGAAATTATTAGGTTTTAAGCCCACTTTTCAAAATAATCCTTTTTATTATGGCCTACCTTATACATTAATCCTTGTATACCTTATAATCAATGAACGACCTTATAGATTAGCCCAATTACAATCCAATATTCCCAATACAATCTACTCTTTAAGTGAAATTACATGATCTAGTTGAACTTAAGTGTGTGGGAAGATGTATTGTGGTGTACTACCACATTTGAAGATAATTGGGGTTTTAATTAAAATTTTTGATAGATGATTTTTCTACTGAATATTTCATTTTGTTAAAAGATGTGCATTTTCTGGATCTTTCATGATAAATGAATTTGTGCCTTTCTGGGGTTTCCAATGTAAAAATAAAGTTGTGCCTATCTTGAGCTTTCAAGAAAAAAAATGTATGAGAAGAAATTTTTTCTAGTGAAATGTTAAATAGTGTGAAATTTACTTATGTTATAATGATGATGGATCTGATTTTCTACAAAGGGGAAAATACAAAGACCATACTTGAGTAAAAATTATAATCTTTCAATTTTTCTTCAAAAAGAGACAAGCCTCCTTTTTCGACCTTAGAATTTTTAACAACTAAATCCTACCATCCAGAAGCCACAAAACAACATTTGAAAAGTCCTCATGATAAAAACATTTCATTGAATCACATAGGGTGGAGATATAGGAATTTATCAAGCCTATGGTGACTGTTTTGTGATTTTGGATGAGAAAATCCTTGTTGAACGTTTACATTTCTGAGATGAAAGAAAATTCATGTGATGTAGGTTTTTTGTGTGCATGTGAAAATAAATGAAGTAGAAATATATTAAATAATATAAAATTAATAACTTGAAATATTATTTTTATGAGGCATGATACATTTTTGTTCCTTAGTGTGGATTTGGTAGCTCTCATTCGTGTGTGTTTTGGATTTCATTTGATTTGATTTGATTTTAATGTTTACATGTCCAGGAGTCCAATTGCTAAGTGTGGGTGAATTGATAGAGAAAATATTTCAATTAAATTTACATTGAATTTAATTATTTTAAACTCACCAAAGAGTTACTTTAATATAAACTCATTTTTATGATATTGGTGATATTCTGAGCTGAATGGTAAAAATGGACCATTTTTTGGATTTTTAACAATTTTAAATTATATAAGTGTTTTTTCCATAATGTTTATTACACTAATCCAAATTGAAAAATTATTTCTTATCCAAATTTTAAAAATCCATGGTTCATTTAATCCAACTTGACCAAAAGCTGAATCATGTATATAGAAGCTCAAACAAATCTCACAGGTTGAACCATGAAAGCTGTTTATAGATCTGTCTATTTTTTGTGTGGGGTTCATAACTCAATCATGGTGGGCCCAATTTCTCTACAATTTGGTGGTTGGATGAAAAAGATGTTTTGAAACATCTTTAATGAAGGTTATTATGTTTTAATTTCCCTTTTAATGGTCATTAAATCATTATAATCCAGAGGTTTTTGATTTGGAGAGTCTGAATGGACATAATAAATTATCAAAGTAAAATGGCCATAACTCTTGGAATACTTGTCCAAATATGATGATATTTTGAGAGGAAACAGAAAATATAATTATGAGAAACATTAAAGAATGGTGAAACGCCTTAATAGGTCATTTATTATGGATAAAACATGTCAAACTTGGGGGGTAAATTTTGGATATAAAAGGATGGAAGCTCCTCTCTCTCCAAGCATCTCATTCCATCCCATTCCTTCTGGGATGCCAAGGAGGAGAAATTTTCAGATTTAATTCCTTTATTTATTTTATTTTACATATATTTTTAATGACTTATTCTTCCCCATTCATCTCTATTACCCTTAACATGGTGGGTTAAACATTTAGAGTGACTCTGGAAGGGTTGGTTTTCTTTTTTGTAATGCTTGAGTTCTTAAATATAATTGAATGAAATTTTATTCTTATTAAAAGTTGTTTTCAATTTAATATAGTGGATTTTATTATCAAGTGATATATTTTTTTAATTCTAATTTCTTTATTGATTTATTCCTTGCTAAAATAATCATTATCTCCCTCTACTGATTTCTGGTTTATATACCATGGAATAGACTAGGGATTAGTGGGGAAGTACTCAATGATCAATAGTGCATGTAAATGGGGTAATGAATGTTCTTTATTTTGTTGGGATAAACAAGACCCAATCGGGTATTACCTAAGTTAATTGAGGATATTCATTGCAACTATTTTTCACATGGAATGATAGTTTATCAAATAGAGATCTTGGTAATGTTTTCTCTCACCATCATAATTTCACCAAGGAAGTGAGAGGAAACAATTGTGCAAGCTCAATTTAATCAATATAGAAGAATAGGTTTGAATTAAATTGAACAAGTATATCATTGAAATTGGGAAGCTGGCCCTGACCTAATCACCATTATAATATCATTGTTTTTAGACCTTCGAATTTCAAATTTTCTTTCAATCATTTTCTAATAAATTTATTCTAAAAATAGACCATGTTTACCATTATTTAAAAGTGACAGACTATTTTGTTTGCACTCCTATTCTGGACACATTATAGGGTTAATAACTAAACTACACTAGGTAATATATAAAAATTTCTTTGTTATTCTCTATAACAGGTGTGCGTCAAACTTGGCATCGTTTCCAGGGAGGCAGTTCCACAATCTAATTTCAACTATTTGAATCCTTTAAAATTAAAAAAATATGAAACTAAAAACATTTTCCATGTTGTTTTCAAATTATTATTTATTTAATTCATGGAAGACTTACCCACAAGTGCAAGAACAAATTTCTAACTCACCTTGGTCTACAAAGTATAGTATTTATTTCTTGGATAAGCAGATTCGGGGAGCTCGAATCCAAATAATCAAGGATGATTAATTCAAAGATCTCATCCAGTACCTTAAAGAGAACCTCGAATACCCAGTGTTGGAGGTTTTGGTAAGAAAATTAATTTAACTCTAGGAGTATTTTATAGAATTTTATCATGAAATAGTTGAGGTACAATATGAGATTTCTGAAGTACAAAACCAAGAAATAGAATTTCACAAGGATTTTGAAGCCCAACTTAAAAGAATTAGTCAAACAATGCAACACCTGGAGAGCATAATAGATTGGATAGTGGAATATGTAAATTTATCCCAAGATCAATAAATAGGTACAGAAAAGGAACCAAAACCATAAAAATCGATGGAAGAAGTAGTCCAAGATATCTTTCATGTTCAAGAACCAATGGAGGCCTTGATGAAATTAAAAGAAGATCTATTGAGCCCATATCAATAAATTTTGTGGTAGATTTATAATGATGATTTTCCTACTAATATATTTATATATATAAGATCAAAAATATATGGATAAATTTTTTAATAAATGTGAGGAACTACTTGTTTCAACTATTCCTTATAATCCAGCACCATTGAAGGAAGAAACCACCCAAGTGGTGAAATTTGAAGAGAAGATGAAGGAGTCTGACTACCTACCTCTATCAAATGAAATTAAACTACAAGTGGAACCTCCCACCAAAGATGAAATTGAAGTTGAAAAAACATAGGGAGATAGTCTTTTCATGAACTCATTATCATTTGATTTTGTTTAAACTGAATTGGGTATTACCTCCCCTTGTTTTAATTTTTCAGCTTCAGTCAACACTTCTATTTCATTGGAGGGAGATGATGAAAACAAATATTAATTTGAAGTGGAACATCTAAAACTCTCCTGAATTGTTGAAAATTTATTAGAGGGTATTCAAGAGGAGATCAAAGTGGATCTATCTGAAAAAAAATGATACAAAAGTTTCACATATTGAAAGGGAAAAATTTTATATTAACACTTCATGAATTAATTTTGTTTAAATAGAAATACATTCTGAAATTCCTTTTGATTTTCCATTTATGTTGTATACCTTCAACAACCACTAGATAATAAAGAAGATGTTGTCCAAGTAGAAACAAAGAAATAGGAGGACTCACTCATTGTTATAACACCACTATGCATATTGTACCTCATTATAGTGGTGGTGGTCATGGGATGCTATATCCATGGAGAACTCAACAAAAAGGAACAAATTCCTTCTGGAAAGAATAATTTTTTGGTTTATAAGTAAGAAACTTTACCCTCCATCAGGTTTGGGATAACCGATTAGAATTTCCCATCTGGAGGAATTCAAAACCCTAGGCCCACATGGGGGATTAAACCAAGATCCATCCTTTTATTCTCATTTTATTTCTATATTCATTTCTTTCAATAAATATCTTATGTTTTCATTTCTTCTTTTGTTTGTAGGTTTTTAGAGTACAACACGTAGGAGGTTAACTCGATGTTGTGATTTGAAAAGGTAGGCTGTACCTCTTCTTTATACTTATTTGTTGTGAATCAATAAAAAATCTACTCACATGTTAAATCCATTTGAATGCATTGAGTAAACATCATCATTTATGTGTGGGGGAAGGGATCCTTTTTATTTTTATATTTTCATTAGTTGTTTGGTTTATAATTTTTATAAAAACAATTTTTTTAGATAATGGTGTGTTTATTTTTAAATTTTTGCATGTTTTTAAAACTTTTGAACTGAAATGGTTATCATTTCAATTTTTGAAACCCATTTAATTGAGTGAACCAATCTATTTCAAGAAACTGACCTTAAATGAATGCTTAAATGAATTTGTTTCAAGTTCAAATCTATTTTAATTTCAGGAAAAGTACTCAGATTTTTTAAATCCCATGCCACATCTCACTATCTTTTTGAAATCACTTTCATGTGATACTTCTTTACCATTTTTTTATATTCATTACATTCACCTCATTTCTTGAGATAACCATACCATTATTTCTTTAACTATAATTTGATTTAATCCTGTCAAAACATAAGGGTTTGAGGTAATTGTGGTTTAAATGATTGAGGCATTTATTTGGTTTTAAGCCCCATTTTCAAAATAATACTTTTTATAATAGAATATGTTATACATTAATCCTTTTATCCCTTATAAGCCATGAACTACCTATTAGGATAGACATATTATAAGCCAATTTTCCCTATTCAACCTGCTCTTGAAGTGAAATTCCATGATCTAGTTTAACTTAAGTGTATGGGAAGATGTATGGTGGTGTGTTGCCTCATTTGGAGATACATTGGTAGGAAATTAAAAATTTTAAGAGCTGATGTTTCTAATAAAGATTACATTTTTTAAAAATATGTTCCCTTTCTAGAGATTTCATGATAAAAAAATTTTATGCCTTTCTGGAGCTTCCAATGTAAAATGAAATATTTTCCTATAATGAGCTTTTAAGAAAAAAAAGGTTTGAGAATAAATTTTTTCTAGTAAAATGAAAAATAGAATGAACTTTACTTAAGTTCACATGATGATGGAGCTGATTTTCTACAAAGGGGAAAATAAAGAGACCATACTTGAGTGAAAATTAGAATCTTTCAATTTTGATTCAAAAAGAGCCAAGCCTCCATTTTCGACCTCTGAATTCTTAACATCTCAATCCTACCAACCGGAAGCCAAAAAACACCCCTGAAAATTAATTGTGAAAAGAAACATTCCCTTGAATCACATATGTTGGATATATAAGAAATTTTCAATCCTATGGTGACTCTTGTGTGAGTTTGGATGAGAAAAGCCTTGTTGAACATTTACATTTGTGAGATGAGAGAAAATTCATGTGAGGTAGGTGTTTTATGTGCATGGGATAAGAAATGAAGTGGAAATATATTAATTAATCTAAAATTAAGAACTTGAAATAATTAAGTTTTGATGAGGCATGATACCTTTTTGTTTTTTAGAGTGGATTTGGCAAATCTCATTGGTTTGTGTTTTGGAATTGATTTGATTTGATTCTGATGTTTACTTGTCCAGGATTCTGAGTGCTAAGTGTGAGTTAATTGATAGAGAAAATATTTTAAATTAAATATATATTTAATTTCAATGTTTTAAACCCACAAAAGTGTAACTTTAAGATAAATTTCTTCATTTTTATGATATTGGTGATATTTTGAGCTAAATAGTAAAAATGGCCAATTGTGGATTTTTAACTATTTTAAATTATTTCTGTATTGTTTTAATAAATTATTTTACACTAATACAAATTGAAAAATTCTATCTTTTCCAGATTGTATACATCCAAGGCTTCATTTAATCCATCTTTACCAAAAGTTGAATCGGACATATGGAAGTTCAAACGAATCTCACATGTTGAACCATGAAAACTATTTACAGATCTGTCTACCTTTTGTGGGGTCCATAACTCATTCATAGTGGGCCCAATTGCTCTGAAATTTAATGGATGGACTAACCAGACATTTTGAAACATCTTTCATGAAGGCTAGTGCACGTAAATTGTCTTTTTATTGGTCATTTAATCATTCAAATCTGGAGGTTTTCGATTTGGAGAGTCTGACTGGATAGAATAAATTTTCAGATTAAAACAGACATAACCCTTCGAATACTTGTCTACATACACAGATATTTTGAGAGGAAACAGAAAAGATAATTATGAACAATATTAAAGAAGGGTGAAATATGTGAATAGGTTATTTAATTGGGATACAATGTGTCAACTTTCTAGGGACATATTCTGTCTGCAAAATGAGGGAAGCTCCCCCCTCTCAAAGCATCTCCTTCAATCACATTCCTTTTGGGACACCAAGGAGTAGAACTTTTCATATTTTATTCTTTTATTTTTTTTATTTTCAATATATTTTTAATGCCGTATTCTTCTATATTCATCTCAATTACCCTTACCATGGTGGGGTAAATATTTAGAGTGATTCGTGAAGGGTTGGTTTTCTATTTTGTAATGCTTGGGTTCCTGGATATAATTGAATGAAATTCATTTCTTCTTAAAAAAAATTTACCAGTTCATATAGTGGATGTAATTAACAAGTTCGATCGTTCTTGAATTATAATTATGTTATTTATTTTTTACATGGTAAAATAATCATTATCTCCATCCACTGATTTTTTTTATATATGATGGAATAAACCAGGGAGTAGTGGTGAAGTATTCGACGATATTCTGTATGTGTAAACATGTTAGTGAATGTTATTGATTTTTTTGGGATAAAAAATACCCGATCGGGTATTTCCAAAGTCAATTTAGGATATTAATTACAAATGTTTTGCACATGGAATGAGAGTTGACAAAACTGAGATCTTTGTAAGGTTTTCTCTCACCATCCTAATTTCACCAAGGAAGTGAGAGGAAACAATTTTGGAAACTCCCTTTAATCAACATAGAAGAAGGGGTTTGAATTAAATTGAACGATGATAGCATTACAATTGGGAAATTGACCCTGACCTAAACACCCTTTTAATATCATAGTTTATGATCCTTGGAATTTCAAATTTACTTTCAATCATTTTCTTATCAATTTATTCTAAAAACACACCATTTTTACCCTCATTTAAAAGTGACAAACTATTTTGTGTGCACTCCCCTTCTGGAGACTTCCTAGGTTTAATCACTAGACTACACTAGGTAATATATAAAAATTCATTTTCCATGCCCTACGATAGGTGTGAGTCAATGTCACTAAAGTATAGCTCTGAATTTGATGACACATTATTATTTTTGAACATGAATCTATCACTTTATAAGAAGAAACACATGGTGTCTAACTTAATGGTAAAACTAATTTAGGTAAAATAGCTCCATAAATATAAAATCCTAAATCATAATAATTTGAATTAAAAACATTTAAATAAATTAATTACTTACCTTATAAGTAGGGGTTATTTAATCTATTGAATATAATCTTTTGAATCAGTTTAAAATAGCTTCAATGAGATATTTAATTCTGGTGAGATCATTTTTGAAAACTTGGAAATAATCCATAACTGAAAAAATCTAAAATTGGAATAGTTAAATTTAGGTTTTCTCTACATAGTGATTTTACGTAAAAGTGCGGTGGAAAACATATGGATGATTTCAAAAGTAGGTATGATGAACTAAATGTTTATTCCTCAAACAAGGGGTTGTTTCAAAAATTAGGTTTCCTAATCCATATTTTCATTCCAAAAATAGGGTATGAAATTATGGTTACTTGCCAAAATTAAGGGTCACAAAAAAAAATTCACTTAAAATGTTGGGTATAAATAGTGTTTACAAAATTCTTAAAAAACATCCATAATACATATACTGTGGGAATTCAAATAACCTTAAAAAATTTAAAGAAAAAGAAAATTATTCCAAAATAAATTAATTCTTCTAGTGATTATTATACTGAAATTTAGTTAAAGTAAATTCATTTGAAACATAAATTTGTTTGTTTTTCGTCTAAAAATAAAAAAAATAATGAAATTGTTCGATCAACACATGCCCAGCACCACTCACCCGGTTATGGTTATTAGGAGGAACCATAAATTCCAAGGAAGCTATGTGGGAACCAAAAGTGGTAATGAGAAGAAGTATACTAATTTTATTTAAGTGGTAATAGACTTTTGAGGGGAAAATTCTTCTAAAGTGGTAATAATTTAACACCGTTATATTTTATAATATATTTTCCTTTGATAAATCATATGTGTTAAATATATTTTGATACACGCAACACTAAATTTAAATGAATAATGAATTACTAAAATATAAAATAAATTCATTTAATATATAGTTAAATAAAATTGGTAATGTTAAATTATAAAAATCATGTAATCAAATTCATGAAATATTTTTGCAATGATAAGGAATGTTAGTCTATTAATTCTTTTCAAAACAAATTTTTTTTACAGATATTGTCTTTATTAAATATTTTTTATTTAAAAGTTAATTTTTTTTATTTTGAGTATTAAAATTCTATATAATAATTCTTTAACATGAATAAAAATGATAAATCATTCATAAATCAGTTATTAAATGGTTAAAAATGAATATAAAATCATTTGAAGGTAAAAATAGAGCTTTTCCATAAAACTGTTCAAATTTGCATAATGTGATTTTATGTAAATAAATTAAATTAATAATTATTTATGAATTAGTTTAATTAAATTTTTAGATAATATATTAAATAAATAAACGAACATTCATGTAATGGTTTTTACCAGGTAATAAATGATAATAAATTAATTTTTATGCTTAAAATATATTTTTTCAAAAAACGGTTTTCACATGTTTTGTGAACAGATATTAAAATTAATTTATAGAATATTTAAAAAATTTATCATATAAAATGGATTATGTATTTGTAATCATAGATTAATAAAAAAATGTCCAACTTTATTTTTAGTCATAAAAATAAGTTACATTGTCAGAAAGTTTTTCAACAAGGTAAAAGTAAAAAAATTGGTTAAAAGTGTGAAAATAATGGAATAATTCTTAAATATATCACTACATATTTTTATTAATTTTATTTTTTGAGTAAATTTAAACCAAAATATCCTTATATAATAAAATTTTATGTTTTTGAGCCAATTTCTCCTGATAGTTACTTTATTATATTTTAATGTTTGTAATATTTATAAGGGTGTTACTCGCATCACTTATAAAAGGACACCTCTTATTCTCACTTATTCACACCCCATGAGCATAATATCTAAAACAATATCTACCCAAATACCTTCTAAAATCACATACCCATGTCCTATAGTTATTTTCTTACTAAAATACCCATCCAAGAATCGTTAAGGTGTTTTTCAATGGAGATTATCCAAGGAGGTACAGGTTCCTGTCAACCATTTTGAAGTTTCTTTCTTCTTAAACACCCTTAAAATATTCCATAATCATATTAAAATAATTTTTTCATTATAATTATAAATTTAAATGATCTTATGTTAATGGTACAACCAATTTATACATCCTTTCCATCAAATGGAAAATGAAATCATTGCACGTGCATGTATATAGATTATCATCCCCATGAAGTGATGTGTTTCATTTTTCATCACCACCTATCAAGGATGGTTATTAGATGTATTTAATTAATATATATAATTTATAAAAATATTGTAATTATTTAAATATAAATTATTATTTATCTTCTTTTTTTCATCTATTTAAAAATTCAAACATTACACATGTATATATACAGTATATTGTCACCAGGAATTGATGTAATTCATTATTCATCACTTCTTTACATAGATGGTTATAAAAATGTTTATAATGAATAAATATAATATTTCTGACAAGATTAAAATTTTATATATGATGAAACTATAAACCAAGTGAAAGGATCAGAATCATCCAACCAAAACATATGTGTAAAATAAATGTATTGACACTTGAATATTGATTCTATTGAAAAATTAATAATAAATGGGTGATTGGAAATTATAATGGAATTATATAAAATAATATAATTATAAATATGTTTCTGTAAATATTTTAATAACAAGTATAAATTTTTTATATAGGAGTTTAGAGCGTGTATGAAGTAATTCAGAGCTGAAGGTAAGGGTTTATATTACAATCAAACAGTTTTTCATGATTGTTTATGATTCAATTTCCATTATGTGAAATTTATTTATTTTTTGAACCTAATATATTGTATTCTCATTAATATTTTCCAAATTTTTTAACTTAAAATAACATATTTTTCATTTTTCATGCTCAAAAATACCAAATAAATGTTCTTTACAATAACCGACCTTATTTCTTCTTTTTGTTTGGGAATATTTTTCTTCCATATCCATGTTCTTCAAAATTATTTTATTAAATATATTATACAATTTTTAATAATATAAAAATATATTTTTATACAAATATTAACTACATTTACAAATTACTAAAATGATTATTTTCAAAAAAAAATCATATGACTCACTATTGACTTTTTACAATAGTAAGAAATTAATTTTTTAATATTTGAGGCTTGACCACATTTTCTAAAACTCATTAACAATGTTCATTTTCATGATTAATTAAAAGTTTTCTGTATTTTTTATATGAAAATTATATTCCCATTCTTCTGGGAATTTTTAGTTTTCTAAATATTCCAAAAGAAAAGAATATTTTCTTATGTTTTTCAATGTATATTTATAATGATTTTATAAAATTGTTTTCATATATTTAAATATATTTAAGGAATAATATTCTGCACAGCATAAATAATATTATTATAGAATCCATTTCCATTATCCAAATGGCTTATGGTGATGATTTTTTGATGATGTTTTATGTAACATGTTTTTTCTCACCGATTAATTAAAATATAAAGGAATGGTGAATGATATTATATTCTTATGTAATATATATAAATGGTATATTATTATGTTATGGGTGGGTTTATTATATACCTACAATTATTTAGGTCGTATTTTACATCTCATGAGATTAAAATGGTACACAAGTGGTTTTATGAAGCTCAATAGGTAGAATGTGTAATTTTCCCAAGCCTAATAGTGTACACGGGCATTTATCCCCAACCCAATTGGGTACACAGATGGTCATTCCAAGACTAATATGTGATGAATTTTATGTTGATAATACTTTTCATATGATTTTTAGGTTTATAGGAATGTATAATTAACCTAATCCATTATGGTACAATTTTCTCTTAGATAGTCTTAGAAGTGAGCCTTAACTAAGAAAATGATTTTCTATGCCTGTGTTTATGCCACACTTTTTTGACACAAATTTTTGAATGATTCTTAAAATATGTTGTCAGGGATTATTGTTGATTATTGAGCATTTCATCTTCTTATGAATCATATCTGTTATTTTTATAAATCCATATTCCATGACTCATTCATTATGGTTTATGAATTATTAGGTAAGATCTCATATGATTTTATAATGTTCTTATACCCTAAAGATTCTCTTATGCTCACTTATGATCATCAATTAAAATCTCCCATTATTACCATTAATTAAAATATGAGCTCACACTTTCTTATGTTTCATTTCACTTGGTTATGGAGGAATTTTTATTTATTTATATAATGTTAAATAATAGTATTTCAAGAGAGGAACTTCGTGGTAGATGTTAATGATCTTCCATGAAATAAGTTCATTCTGGATCCAGTATCCAAGTATACTAAACCATTATAGTTATGTGGTGAATATTATCATTATATTTATTAAATATCCATCTAAAATGATCATATATTTATGAAATTTATGCTCTATAACACCCCATGGTTTTAAAAGGAGAAACTAGATTTGATAGTGTATGCGACATAAAACATTGAACCCAAACAAACCATGATTATTTAAATGTTTCTAATATAACATAGTCCATAAATTAGTAGGTGTAAAAAGGATAAAATAATTTATGAAATATATGTTCTAATCAATTTATAATTTCTTAAGAAATAAGGATTCAATATTCAATAAATCAACTTATTCATAGAAAATGTGTTCTCTAGAAAAATGGATTTTATTGTTTTTTGTTACAAAATATTATAATCAATTTTTAAAAAAATTAGAAATTTTATTTTAAAATATTTATTTAATATCATTTATCAGAATATATATATTAACTTAGGGATAAATATTTTTATTTTTTGAAATATAATTAGTTTTCAGGTAATAATGAAAATTACTAATTTTTTGTAAAACTTTCATATCTTTTTAATAAATTTAGTAATTTAAAAGTCCCACTATTATTTTAAAATTATTTAAAATTAACATAAGTATTATTTATTTATTTTTCATCCCATTAATTAAATTTAAATCACATTTATACAATATTTTAATATAATTTTATTTTTAGGCTTTAAAAACTGATTTTTGTTAAAACTGTTTTAAACTGCATAATGTTTCTCTATTTTATCTAATTTGAAATACCCATTATGATGAATGATTTAATTGAAATTTATTGATTATATATCTTTAAATTAAAATTAAAATTCTTATTCTTATTCTTAATTGTTGTATGGTTATTGTAAGATCATTTTATGCATGAAAAATGAATTTCATGAAAAGCCATTTTTTCAACGTGTATACGGGTTTAATTTTTAATTAAATTATTCCAATTATTTTAATTTAATTTGATAAAATATATCCCATATTTTTAATCATATTAATTAATATTATATAATAAGGTAAAATTAACTTTTTTTCATATTTAATAGTAATAATTGTAAAAATTTGTTATCACGGTTAATGTTAAAACCAGTTTACCAAGGGGTTAAACTAAAAATTTAAATATAATAACATGCTCAGAAAATGTTTCCTTTTAATTTTAGAGGTTCCTATCAAATATATATCTCCTTAAATCCTTTATTTTTTAATTTTGGGGTACTTTTCATGGGATTTACTTCCCATTATTGAATAGTTTTTGGATATTTATAGGAACACCACTCATCCTCCCTTATAAAAGGGAACCTCTCACCTCTCATTTAAAAACAACCAATATCAATTTAATAATCCAATAACTAAAAAAATACCTTTATTAATTCACATAACACGTCTTAGTGGCCTTATATTTATCATAATTCTATTCTATGTATTCTTTTGGCATAATCTTAAAGAGGTGGTCTGAAGAATATGTATCGTTCTTAACCAAGAATCTTTGTTTTATTTCTACAACCACAACCTAAAAATATATATCAATAATTATGATATAATAACAAAGTATATTACATATTATAATATATTTTATATTAATTTAATTAACTTAATCCATCTTTATTTCCATCAAATCAGAAATGAGACCATCGTTTGTGTGTACGAAGGATTGATACCTCGCGAACTGATGTAACTCATTTTCCATCATCACATCACATGACTATTTATGATTATGAATTTAATTTTAATATATTATATTCATGGAATATTAGCCATTCTATAGATGTAAAATATCATATACTTTCTTACCGTATCATCCATTGAGGAGGATAATGTCGTTCGTATGTATGAGAGACTACAACCTAACAAAGCGATGTGAATCATTTTTTTAGAGTATCACATGGATAGAATATGTAAGTTTATTTATTGAAATAATATTACATGTATGATATAATTATATTTTTTTAAATATAAAATAACACTTAATATATTTATATCATGATCATAGAAAAAATAAACATTACTCATGTGTATGTATGACTTATTGTCTTCATGGTTATAATATAGTCCATTTTTCATAACCATCATTCTTTATTGGATATAAAAAGATAAATTATGTATAAAAATGATCATTATTTAATAAATGATATATTTTATATTATTAATTAATAATCTCTCGGGCCTTAATCAACTTTCTAAAGTGATTTTGGACGTATTAGTCGAATATCGTCAAAACATATGAATTAAACCTAAATTAATAATTAATAGAATTAAACTTGATAATATAAAAAATAAAAGGAATAATAGACCTGAAAAAAATTCTTAAGTAAATAATTAATATAATTTTATTATTTAGGAATATAAATAATTCATGTGATGAATCAGGCTCAAGGTAATGGATTTATCTAAACCACTTTTTTCCTTTAGGTTATTACCATTATCTCTCTAAATCACCTTATATTTCACTTTAATATATTGTAATGATTCTAATTTTTTCATATATGTATCTTAAATATATAAACCTAGATCATTATCCATTTCTTTGACAGGTTAATATATTCATTGTGTTCACTTCTTAGATGTATTCCTTAGGAAACCTCTTTTGATTATGATATGAGGCAAGATTATGAAACTCATTTTCTATCCGTGGGTAATTATTATGTATATACCTTATGTTTTATTTTCTTATATGGACCAAATATGAATGTACATAAAATGAATGTCATGGGTGGGAATGGAATTATATAGACCATTAATGCGCCGGGTAATATTGTAGTCTCATGAGACGTTTTGTATGGTATTATGGAGTGAACCTAATCCATTATGGGGCACTATCAACAATGTGATATTATCTTAGTGGTTAGCCTTTACTTATTTTTATGTCATGTTTTATATAAATTCCACATATTACATACTACTATGATCCTATGATATCACATCAATACATTATTCTTCCTTTTGATTACTCACATACCATTTATTTTATGAAAATATGTGATGCCTTTTACTCACATGTTATGTTTACTAGGAATTTTTATTCCCTTTTTGGTCTTTTTTTCTCAGCCATTTCTTTAGTATTCCCCAGGTTATCCTATTTATTTTTAGGAGCTCGAATGGATTTAGGATCTCAATATAGAAAATAAATGGATGATTTCATGTTTTAGTTTTATTTTACATAATATAAACCAATTATTCCAAAGACATTAGGCCTCATGATATTTAGGGTTATACCTATTGGATATTTATTCTTAAAAATCATAAAATGATATCGGTAAAAGATATGGTTTTCTATATTTTGTGGCATTGTGAAGAATTATTAAATATTTTAGAACTAAGATTATAAAACATTATTCAGAACCATAGGGAAAACATTAATGAGAAACTTAATTACAAGAAAATATACTTGAATTTTGGTGAAGTATAGATTTTGGGCAAAAATCCCTCAAGGTAATATTGCAGTATTTTTGGGTTGATTGTGTTTGTTGACAAAGCAGGTTTTCATGGATATTTGTCGAGTTCCCAAGAAGTTGTTGAAAATCCTTGTTGACAAAAAATGATGACAAAGTAAAGGACAATCTAGAGGCGGTACAAAAGAGCAGTACAAGGTGGCGCCATTTCCCAGTGTTTGCCAAATTTTTGGGGTCCAAAATTTGGAGTTTGGTGAGCATCACGAAAATAGGATTTCCATAAAGATCATAATTTAATATGGAAAAGGCATGAGTTTTGCAAAGATGGGATGCATGGATTGGATTTCATGAAGACCAAAAAAACGGAGGCGGTGATGCTTCGCGATTACGTCAAAGCTTTGCGAATGGAAGAGTTGAAGCGCATCGCGGCGATGAAGGGCGTTGCGAGGGAGCTTCGCGGCGAAGGCACGAAATAATGTTGACGGTGATGCTCCGTGATTACGACGAGCTCCGCGAACGGAAAATTGCCGTGGTGCTTCGTGATTTGGACAGAATTTCGGCGAAAACTTCGTAGCTTCATGATTGCCGATGATGTGGAATTTACTTTACGCGGAAGGGCCGAGGGTCGGTGGAATCGCCTATAAATAGAGGCCAACCCCCTCGAGAGAAGTAGATAGAATTGTTAGATAAAATCCTTTGCTCTCGATTTGCGAAGGTGGTTCGCGAAGCCAGTGTGCTTCGCGAAAGAGGAGCTTCGCGGCGGCTATTGTAGCTCCGCGAAACCTACGATCTCCACGTTGGCTTAGTAAGCTTCGCGAGGGACGTTGCTTTGCGACGGCTAGAGCTTCACGAAAGCGCTTTGTGAAAGTGCTTCGTGAAATGGCAGGAGCTTCGCGAAGGCTTGTTTAAGCTTCGCGAAATTGGGAGCTTTGCGAAGTATGGTGCTTTGCGAAGGTGTTTCCAAAAGAAATTATACAGTGTTCAGAGGCAAAGAGGTATTCATTAGTGGATGAATGTTGGACTTCAATAGAGAATCTATCAACAGTTGAAGATGCATTATTTCATGCAAATGAAGAGACCTAAAAGTCTATAAACTGTGATTGGATTCCCTTCTGGAGCAGTGAGCTTAGGAAGAGGAAGTAAGTGATCTTCTCCACTGGCAGTGATCCAGAGAGAGAGAAACAGAGAGTGACCCTTGGTAAAGCAGTGAGCTGACCCTAAACTTTGTAAAGTCAGTGAGCCTGGGCATAGAAGTGATCTAGCCCGAACTTTGTATCCACATCTAGTGAAGAATAGTGAAATTTGGTACGACCGGCAACTTTTCGGCATATGCTCCTTGGATGTAGCCCAGTGAGGGTGAACCAAGTAAAAATCTCCGTTTCTGGCTATTTTCATCCCTGAATTGCATTCAAAGAATCGTCATTAGATAAAGATGTAAAGAAGTGATCATAGTTTACACACAAGAGCAAACAAAGTGACCCTTGTAATAAAGAGGTCAAGATCCAGTGGGGTAGGAATAACATTGAAAAAGAATATCCATACCCTGATTCACCCCCCCCCCCCCCCCTCTCAGGGTATATAGGCCCCTGTTGGTCCTAAAAATTACTATCAGAGTGCTGGTTTCTTTTATCAGATTTTTTTCTTTGACTTAGTGTAGTCGCTCTATGTGATTGAAGATACAGTTTTCTCTTATCTCAATCTACCATGGGAAAAGGAAAAGAATCAATGAAGAATCAGAAGTTATGTAATTTCCCTCAGTGTGGAAGTGTTTTTGGAAAAAGTTTGATTCAACTAAAAGAATCAAACAGCTTACTGAAGGAAGGTCTGGATGAATCTGATAGGGAAAAGATTGATTCACTCAATCATGATGTTGGAATGAGTGAAGTACATGAGCATCAGAGTGATACTGAAACAAAAGAATAAATTGAAGGAAGAATAGATATGCGAGTTGAGTTAGAGGCTACTCTTGAAGGGATAGATGTTTGGAGAGTTAAAACAAAGAAATCTAACAAATTTGGTCACGATGCCAAACTCTATATGCAGCAGCAGGAAGAAGAGAAGTCTGAGCTGATGGAATAAATTGAGAAACTCAAGTTATCAACACGAGAGAACTCAAAATCAGTTAGTGAGTATAAGCATAAGATTGAAGAACAGAAAATGGAGATCGATGGCTTGAATAGAAAAGTGAAAGATCAAGTCAAGTGCATCGAAGAACATGATATTCCAAGTTATGTTGGAAACACCGATGAAATTAAGTCTAAAGCCATTCGGATCCAAGCACTGGAAATTGAGGTCAACAAGCTAAGAGTCTTAAATCAAAGGCTCATTGATGTGGCAACTGACCTAAAAGAGAAGAATGATTCTCAGGGTGAGGAACTAAAAAAGCTGGTTAAAATAAAAGGAAAACAAAAGGCTGGTGATTATGAAGAGAGTCAAAAGTCAGATGAAGTTCAGAATCTGAAAGCCAGAAATGTTGATCTTGCTGCACAGCTATTTGAGATAGTTCAGAAGAATCAAAGACTATAACAAGACAATGCATGTTGTTCTGATTCTATTGCTCAAGAAAAATTGAAATTAAAGGAGCAGAGTGACATGGTGGATAAGCTGACATGTGAGCTGGAAGATGAGATGAGTATAGGGAAGCTTCTCAAGGGAGAACATGATGTCCAACTTGAATAAAGAGATATGAAGATTCAAAAGTTAGAAGAAGAGCTAGAATCAGTAAAGTCGAAATTGGAGAAAGCTAATACTAAAGGAATGCCAAAAATGAAGGATGCCTTACACTTGCTATTCGATCATCCTTCAACAAGTGATGATAAAATGAAGAATAGATATTTATTTTTGAAGAGAAACTACATAATATTTTCTAAGCTTAAAGACCAGCAGGTTTCGGAAAAGCTGGTATTGGATTTGATAAATCACCTCCCATGCATGATAAGAAGAGATCCGTGAATAACTCCAGAAATGGAGAAAATCATGTAGGTACTGGAGATAGGCCTAAGAGGATAGCTACAAGAAGAAGTGATGACATGTGCTATTTCTGTGGGATTCATGGCCACACATCAAGCTTTTGTTCAGATGCTCTGGAATACATTTCAGGCTGTGAAAACCGAATCTGTAAAAAATATGAGAATAAGAAGAAGCGTCATGAGAAATCATAGAGAAGAGTCTCTCAGAGGAAATCACTTATTAGATGCTATTACTATGGAAGAATGGGACATACCATGAGTATGTGTCAGGAAGCTCAGGAGCACAATGTCAGAAGAAGAACTCAAGATGCATCAACATATCGACAGAGAAATGATGAAATGAGGTATTCCTTTGATGTAAAATGTTTTATATGTTCTGATTATGGGCATTTGGAAAGACAATGTAGCAAGAAGAAAGCAGGAAAGGAAAAGGAACTCGAAAATAGATTCTCAACTCCAGGTGTGCATGATAAGGAATTATGCACTGGAAGAAAAAGTGAACAGCTCTCGTGCAGAGAATGTGATCAAACCCAGAAGATTAAGGAGAGATATACTTCAGCTGTGAGTAAAAATAATGCACATTCAGTATAGGACTCACCACAAGTGAAAGAGAGTGTGGTGACTCAAACATCGAATAAAAGAAAGATAAACAAATATTACATTGAAAAATCTGCATGTCATGTTCCTCAGCGAGAAGTGGAGGAAAGAGAACAATCCTTGCAATTGCGAAAGAGGCAGGGAATATGGAAAGAAAATAGATTCCTACTCAGAGAAAGAATCAGGGGAAGTGGAATTTTGGTGGAACATCGAAGACGGAAATGTTCACTCGTGAGTTTAAACCCCAAATGGTGAGAAAGGCCAAGCCTGCAGAATCCACATATCAGATAAAGGATCAGCATGCAGGTAATGAATGCTTAATCGTATGGCCATAGCAGTTGAAGTTGTCTAGGTAGCTATAAGAATCCAGGAAGGAGTTTGATTCTCTACATAAAATAATCAAAGGGTTGACCCATTAGGATCAACCACAATCCTCATCTTGAGGAGTCCAGAATAATTACCCCTCTCCTTATGTATATAAATGCTATTAACTGATGATTCATGTGTTTCAGGTTCTAGGGAGATATGATCCAAGGGGAAGTGGCATTTAAGGATGCGAAGTGTTGATGTGATATGCTCTATAGTTTCAATTGATTCAAATCAGGTAGCATAATTGAAAATTAAAGGGAGAAACTGAGCACAATTAGAAGTGATTGTGTTATTAGCTTTATCACTTGTTTCCAACACCGAGTTCTAACTCAGTAGGCTTATAGATTTGGTTAATGGCTCGATGCTGAGTGAAAGATTAGTATAAATGGTGCATGTGGAGATGAATGGATATGGGTCTCTACCGTTGGGCCTAACAGATAGAAGTGTTGTGTAACACAGGGGGAGCATTCTATATCCAAATCAGATTCAAGAGTCATCAATGCAATAATTCGATGACTCAGCTCAGGTGTTTCATATTAAGGGAATAAAGAAACATAGGGAGAAGTAGCAATAACAATGCATTTCATGCTTATCTATTTGCTCTAACAATATGGTATCAGCTGACTGTTTTCAGGATACCAAGAAGCTTTAAGAGAAAATAAAAAGCGTATCAACAAAAATCTGAGAAAAGTAGCTGAATGAAATGAAGCCACTGAAAAATGAGTCAGTGAACAACTTACTGATGAAAGTGTTGAGGAAGAAAGCAACATAGAGAGAGAAAAAGTGGCTTATGCTGATTCAGAATAAGACACCGATGATGAACATGAAAGTGTATAGTTTGTGCTTATAGGGAAGCCAAAGAGCTTAGCTGAAATTGATAGACAGAATATCATTGGTGATCAGGCATCTCCTGTTCAAACAAGAATAATGAAGTCACTGCAGTAGACATATTTCCTACCTCAAGTAGAGCTGAAATGCTTTGCTGATGCAGCTAACGTTGAAAACTGGGTTCAGGCTATGAATGAAGAGCTTGATCAGATTGAGAAGAACCAGATGTGGGAGATTTTTTCGAGGCCAGCAGATAAAAACGCCATCAGGACTAAATGGTTCTATTAAGACAAGATGAATGAATATGGCACAGTGATTCGGAAAAAATCGTGACTAATGTGAAAAGGAGACTCCCAGATAGAGGGTATATATGGTGATGAGACATTTGCACCGATTGTAAGGCAGGAGACAATCAGATTATTCCCTGCTATTGCAGTGCAAAGAAAGTTCAATGAGTTCCAGATGGATGTAAAGACTACATTTCTAAATGGGTTTCTGGAAGAAGAGGTGTACATTGAGCAGCCAGATGGTTTTCTCATTCATGAGGATGAGAACAAAGTTTTCAGGCTGAAGAAGGCGTTATATGGGATGAAACAAGCTCCAAGAGCATGGTACTAAAGGCTATATCAGTATTTGAAGAATCATGGTTTTCAGCGTTACACAAGGCAGGAATGACACATTCATTTCTCAATCCAAATATTCCAAGGATGATTTGGAATGAATTGGAATGGAAAATTCCAAGGAGATGAAGACTCTGGTTTCTACCCAGATGAAATCATCAAAAGATGACAATGGCAGGGCTGTTAATTTCACTAAAAACAGGCAGATTATCAGCATTTTGCTGTACATGACCACAACAAAGCCTGATATTGTTTTCTCCACATGCCAAGCAGAGAGATATAAGAGTAATCCCAAAGAAAGCCACATTATTATAGTGAAAAGAATACTTCGGTATATTGGGGCACAATGGACTTCGGTTTGACATATAATGACAAATCTCACACAGAGTTATTGGGATATACTTATATAGACTGGGACGGATCAGCATATGACAGAAAATCAACGTTAGGAGGTGCATTCTATCTTGGTGGACTGTGTATTTCTTGGAAATGCAAGAAGCAAGATTTCATTTCATTGAGCACCGTAGAATCTGAATATATTACGGTCACTCAAGCGTGCACACAGTTATTGTGGATGAAGAAGCAGCTTGAAGATATGGGAGTTGATGTGAAGTCTCTGATCTGAATCCAGTGTGATAACTCAAGTTCTATTAATCTTAGAAAAGATCCAGTTCATCACTCAAGGACAAAGCACATTGAGATAAAGTATCATTTTATCAAGGGGAAGGTTGAGCAGGGAATCGTGAAGTTGGAGTATGTGCCTAATAAACTACAGGTTGCAGACATTCTGGCAAAGGCCTTACCCAAGGAATCATTTAAAGGACATCGACTAGCTCTGGGAGTTCAATCGACTCCCCATACTTAAGAGATTGTGCATGGGGATCCCCCCCTCTCCCCGAGGTATGATTTGTTTTTCCCTAATGTACTGATGTGTTCTCTACTCTGTTACAGACTGCAAAGGAGTGACCTTTGGGTTCGTTGACAAAGGGGGAGAAAATAGTGTTTGTTCAAGGGGGAGACAGTGTGGAGATTTGATAAATCATGAATGATATGGGGTGAAGATGACCAGTGGAGCAGCCAGATAGGGGGAGAAATGAGAAAGGGGGAGATTTTTAAATCTGACGATGCTAGAAGTGATCGATCAAAGTATAGAAATCACCATAGCTGAGGATCATGATAAAAGCAGAACGGTGGTGTTGGAATGGTGAGCGAAGGTATCCAGATATCACTAATTAGGATTAGTGTGGTTCAATAATTGGTATCAATTTAAGAATTGGTATCAGGTTGGAATCGACAATTGGTGTTTGACATGAAGTGATTCATTGATGAACTTTTCATACTACTCTTGTTTCTCACGCCGAACATTGCTCGTGTAGGCTTAGAGTATGTGTTAAGTGATTCCTTTAACACTATCATAATCGCAAGAGGTGAATGGTGGTAGCGGCTGGAAGAAGACTCAGTGAGGTATCAAAGTGCAGAAAATCTTTCTAAGCAGAGTTGTGAAGAGTTGTCAACAAACCCAAAGGGGTAGATTGTTGGGAAAAAATCCCTCAAGGTAACATTGCAGTATTTTTGGGTTGATTGTGTTTGTTGGCAAAGCAGGGTTTCATGGATATTTGTCGAGTTCCCAATAAGTTTTTGACAATCCTTGTTGACAAAGAATGATGAAAAAGGAAAGGACGATCTGGAGGCGGTACAAAAGAGCAGTACAAGGTGGTGTTGTTTCCCAGTGTTTTGCCAAATTTTTGGGGTCCAAAATGTGGAGTTTGGTGAGTATCACAAAAATAGGATTTCCATGAAGATCATAATTAAATATGGAAAAGGCATGAGTTTCACAAATATGGGATGCATGGATTGGATTTCACAAAGACCAGAAAAATGGAGGTGGTGATGCTTCGCGATTACATCAAAGCTTCGCGAATAGCAGAGTTGAAGCACATCGCGGCGGTGAAGGGCTTTGCGAGGGAGCTTCGCGGAGAAGGCATGAAATAATGTTGACGGTGATGCAGTTTGATTACGATGAGCTCTGCGAACGGAAAATTGTCATGGTGCTTCGCGATTTGGAAAGAATATCGGCGGAAACTTCGGAGCTTCGCGATTGGCAATGATGTGGCGTTCACTTCGCGTGGAAGGGATGAGTGTCGGTGGAATCACCTATAAATAGAGGCCAACCCCCTCGAGAGAAGTAGAGATAATTTTCAGAGCAAATCCTTTGGTCTCGACTTTCTAAGGTGGTTCGCGAAGCCAGTGTGCTTTGCGAAAGAGGAGCTTCGTGGCGGCTATTGTATCTCCGCGAAACCTGTGAGCTCCGCATTGTCTTAGTAAGCTTCACGAGGGACGTTGCTTTGCGATGGCTTGAGCTTCGCGAAAGTTCTTCGCGAAAGTACTTCATGAAAAGGCAGGAGCTTCGCGAAGGCTTGTTTGAGCTTCACGAAATTGGGAGCTTCGTGAAGTAGGGTGCTTTGCGAAGGTATTTCCAAAAGGAATTGCCCAGTGTTCAGAGGCAAAGAGGTATTCATCCATGGATTAAAGTTGTACTTCAATAGAGAATCTATTAACAGTTGATGATGCATTATTTCATGCAAATGAAGAGACCTACAGGTCTATAAACTGTGAGTGGATTCCCTTCTGGAGCAGTGAGCTTAGGAAGAGGAAGTAGGTGATCCTCTCCACCGGCAGTGAGCCAGAGAGAGAGAAATAGGGAGTGACCCTTGGGAAAGTAGTGAGTTGACCCTAAACATTGTAAAGGCAGTGAGCCTGGGCATAGAAATGATCTAGCCTGAACTTTGTATCCACATCTAGTGAAGAATAGTGGAATTTGGTACGACCGGGAACTTGTCGACGTATGCTCCTTGGATGTAGCCCAGTGAGGGTGAACCAAGTAAAAATCTACATGTCTTCCTGTTTTCTTCCCTGAATTTCATTCAAAGCATCATCATTAGATAAAGAAGTAAAGAAGTGATCATAGTTTACACACAAGATCAAACAAAGTGACCCTTGTAATAAAGAGGTCAAGATCTAGTGGGGTAGGAAGAACTTTGAAAAAGAATATCCATACCCTGATTCACCCCCCCCCCCCCCTCTCAGGGTATATAGTCCCCTATTGGTCCTAAAAATAGATCCACTACTTTCCAAGAAAATTCATCCCTGTCCGGATACTACATGTGGATGTGGATCTGGTAAAGAAGTACCTAGGGTTATTGAACTCAAAAATGGTGCATTGAGTTGGACATTAGCTTCACCTGATGTATGAAAATATGCCTTTTTTCATTCCTAGTTTGACACTCACAAGGGATATGCTTTAGTAAATTCACAAGCTCTTTATGAATCATTATGAAGGGCACAAAAATTCCCATTAGATTTTATATTTCGAAATAGATCATGTATAACATTGATTAAAACCCATGAATCCAATTGTTAAAGAATATATGGGTTAATCTTAATGGTTTCCTGAATATGTGTTTAAAAGTTTAAAAATAATCATCCTTAATTATCCATTTTTTTGTCAATAGATGGAAATAGAAGAAACCATGTCAAAAAACTATGTAAGGGGAACGTAATGTCTTCCCAATTGAGATTCCCAACCTAATGGAAGTATGATTTAGGAAATCCCTTATAATATTTTCTAATTTAACTCATGTTTTGAGCCGAAACATGAATTATAATGAATACCCTAATCCCCCCAAGAAATATAAAGTTGAAATTGAGACCATTATGTTACAATGGGCTCAAACTATCAGTCAATATTCTGATCCTTTAATCATAGAAAAATGGATCAAATCCATTGAAAATATCTTCTCCATCTTTCAATGCTACGATAAAGAGAATGTTTTTCTGGTTTTTTATCACATAGAGGGAGATTCTGTTAAATGGTGGGTTTTGATAAATGATATAAAGCCAGAGGAAGAGATCAAATTGTTGGTGTGTAAGGAATTTTGAAGAATATTATTTGAAAAATATTTTCCTTGAACTATCCTGATTAAAAGGGAGAGGGATTTCCTTATCCACATGAAAAAAGATGACGAATCCATTGGGAATTATGAAGAAAACCTCAAAATAAATTCATGATATACCTCTATATTTTTCATCTCCCCAAAAATAATATTTGACCACTTCATTGTTGGGTTAAATTGATGTATAAGAAAATATTTAGCAATTAGAGAATTCAAAAACTTTGAGTAAATTATCTTATGTTACCTCTTTGTTGAAATGGATATCTTAAAATATAAGGGTATTTCATGGGGATAAGAATTAGTAAATATAGTTTAATTCTAGCATTATGATTGAGAAATTTAGCATTGGTAAGAAATTTTAACATCTCACTTGTCAAAAGTGTGAGATAAGAATTCTGGAATCCTTGAGATGACTAGGAAGTTCTTTAGGTGTAAAAATTAATGGAACCTATCTAGTGAATTTTAATAGAATAAAAACACAAATGAAATTGATGAAATGAATTCTCCAACCAACCATCATCCAGTTTTCCAATGTTTTAACTATTAGTAATAAGGATACTATGCAAATAAATTCACTAAGACAGTGTTTTTCAAGGAAAATTAATGAAAACAACCTCCAACTCATAGAGAGTGATGGAGAACTTATTCCATAATAATAGTAAAGGTGGATCCTGATAATGAAGTGGTGATACATACACTAGTAATTTAGTAAAGAATATTGAATGTAATTTTTAATTTTGTTTCAACAAGTTGTTATATATCATGTAAGTTTTATAGAACAATTCCATAACCACCTCAGAAAAAATAGAATTTTAGTTTTCAATGAAGATGTAGAATGGGTCAATTATATCATCCCAAGCATATAACTCATCCCATATCCATATTTTTAGGTTTAAATTCCATGAAATCCTTGTGAAACATCCATTAGTAGAACATGATGAAATTCAATTCTTGAATTATATTGCCTTATATAGATCCAACAAAAAATTCCTAGAGAAGGATATCACCGTAAGAATTAAGAATTTCTATATAATTATATATAAGTTCCAGGAGAAGGATGAATCTTATTTGGTATCATCATTTAAAGCATGTAAGTTTATTTAATTCTAAGAAAGTTTATCTTAAAAAAAGCATTAAGACTAATTTTCATGAACCAACCCGGGTCAACTCTGACTTGGTCACCCGAGCGGACCCATAATAAGGCCTAAGAGGCATTCTCGAGCCTCCTGGGCTGGAAACTAGTACCAAGAATCAAGGTAAGTAGTTGGGAACAATTTCACCCATAAAGAAAATATAAATAAACAAATATAAACTAAGAAATAAAAAGGTAAACACTACTAGAATAAATAAATAAAATTTCACATACCTTTATGTGACCATCATGGTCACCACTAACATCGTCATACGAATATCAAGACCGACCTTGAAGAAACACCCAAACTAAAAATATAAATAAAGTTATATGTGTGAGTGTTAAAATTTATTAGGCATTCCCAAACAATATATCCCCATTTCCATTTCCTTTAAGTCAAATATTCACTAATTTCATGTTTGAAAGTAAATATAAAAACATAGTTTTTCACATGTTTTCTCTTTAAGTAAAATCTTGGTCCATTTCCCTTTTTATTTAAAAATATTTTTTTTTCAAAAGGAAGCTTTAAACTTTTAAAGGAGGGATAAAGAATAAAGAATGATTTTTTAATTAAAAAATGGAAAGAAGTTCAAAATAATTCTCAAAAACATTTCCATAATCATATGAAAACCATTTTATCACCTTTTTTCACAGAAATACACCATACAAGGGGGATGAACCAACGATCGCACAAGGTAAATGGAAGGTAGAAAGCATGAGTAGACATCCAAACATGGCACCTCAATCATTTATTGTAGATAACTAAGTACTGAATTATATTAGAGAACCTAGGATCTCAGTGGATAATCTTGAACATACTAAAACCTCACTCATCCCATAGGCATTCTTCACCTAATGACATCATTATGCCCACACACTTCGTCCTTTCCCTATCATTCCTAATTAAGGGTCATTATCCCAAAAAAGAGAAAGGTCCATACTAAGGGATGCTAGACAATGTTTAATCTAAACTAGTGAAGAAACTCTTTATGGAAAATCCACTAGATTTTCCCAATTCCCATGTCATGAATAAGTGGGGGTGAGCCATGTAATTCCAAACAACCAACCACACATACATATATACATAACAAACATAGTCATCACACAAACACAAAACAATAAATCACCCCTAAGTTTATCCAAGGTATTTTACCCTCTTTCCTTCAACCTTTGACAAATTATTGAAATCTCATATGAGGACCTCCAATTTACACTATCATCCAACCTAGAAAGAGGTTCATCCCAAAGAGTGTATTTAAAGTAACTCATTTTATTAAAGTACCAAATAGTCCTTAAGATACCATTTAACTACAAACCATTTCCAAAATTACCAACAAACCACTTCAAAAACTAAGAATCCACTTAGAAACCCATTTAAGAAACCCAAGCCACCATTTTAAATCCAAGACCAACTTATAAATTCTAAAGGGTGATTTCAACAAAAACAATAATGTGAAAAGCTAAATAAAACAATTTCATGAAGTTCCATACTTATTTTAAATCAACAAATTTCTCTAGAAATCATACAAAACTATTTAGAATTTAAAATAAGGAGAAAAATCAAACAAATAAAGTTCCTAAAATTTAAAATCCAAATGGAAAGGTAAACCTACCTAAAACATGCCACTTTTTATGAAGACCACGAGAATCCCTTTCTGCTTGCATGTATATGTATGTTCAATTAAATTTAAGGACACCTAGACTATGTGTACATATTTTCATGTAAAAAATATATATAAGGTCATCCTTACATATATTCTTACATGTCCATATACCCATTTACCTTACACATGTATGCATTTTCAAATATATACATAAGAACACATATCCCCGATATATATATCATACTGCCTTGTGTGAAAATATATATAATGAGGGAACATACGTATATATATTCCAACCTATGCATACCCATTCAATTCTCTTTTGAAAACTGAAACCCAAACCCCCTACAGCGAGGTCCAATGCACTAACTAAAATTACTATGAACTTAAAAACCACAGAACCCCAAAATTAAAATTGATCCATAATTAAGTAACTGAAGAACCCTTATCTAAAAATCATGGAGAACCCACTTCCCTTGATAGTAGTGGCTTGAACCGGCCTCAATTGGAACTAATGAATCTTAATCAAAAATAATCAACCAAAAGAAAACCCCTCAAATGAGTTAGGGTTCAGCCAAACCATACACACCCCATTGAAGAGAAAAAACCCAAGAAATTAATGAAGAGTAAGGTAGAAGAGACTCTCCAGAGGTGATTGAAAACTAAATCAAGAGAAGAAGCGGTGGCTGAAGGGATAGGGGAGGAGGCGGTGACATGCCATAGGGAGCCTCCTTCTGGAGGGGTGTCGCGTTAGATATGAGAATGGGAGGTAGGGGGTGTGTGTGCTGAGGGAAAGAAAACCCATTTAGGAGTTTATAAAACCCAATAATAAAATTAATAATAACTAATAATCATCGTCGTCGTCGTCGTCGTCATCATATTATTATTATTAAATCATTTTTTTCATTTTTTTCATTCATTTAATTTTTTTGAACACTGGGCGGGATACACGGTTTGGTCGCATGGTCTTCCAGACCATACGCCAATTGTGAACACCCTACTAAAGAGAAGGGACCCTCACACGGACTGGCTACGTTATCTGAGAAATGATGCGTAATCCATGCACCCAAGTTTTTCAGTTAATATATCCATTTTTACACTTGTCGCATGGTTTCCTCAAACTGTGTGTAAGTTGTGTCCAACCAAAATAATGGTGCTCGATCACTGATGGGCCTCACATAGTTTGATCCAAACTATTCTCAAACCATGAACATGGCCTAAAACCACCTAAAGACTCTGAAACTAAAAACTTTTCACAAATCACTCAACCTGAACCATGACCAAAGGATTCAAAATCAAGTAAAAGATAAAAATAAATTGAAACCATGGTTGATGTGTGAAAAATCTCCCCACCACAAAAACCATTTATCTTAGAAATTCACCAGCCACACGAGGAACAAAACTATAACATGAAATTACACGAGGCCAAATGAAACCACAAACCTCGGTATGACCTCTACTCCACAAATAACAGCCAACCAACATTAGAGAGAAGCACAATATGACAAAACATGGGAAAAAGAGGAGGGTTCTCCCCACCATAGAAGCCAAACTATCATGTCCAAAATTGAGACTCCCAGAATGTTCAAACTCTAGAAATACCAACACGAACCCAAATGGGAACCTCCAATATTGGCCAACCTGGGAACTTCCTGTATAGACCAAAAAATAAAAATACCTAGAACTCCAAACCTAAAACAAAAAACATTAACTCATGGGAAAATTTTTATAAGGAACTCAATATAAGAATCGATCCAAACCTCAATTCATCCTTTCCAAAATACAAAAGAATATCCAAAATTAGAACGACACAACCCAAGACCAATCTACAAGAAGGATAATGGAATAGGTTTAGAAACAACAAGAGAAACCACTAAAATTTTACAAAAAACGGACACTTTAAAAAAAATTAAGAAGGTTACAACAAATAATATTGAGATGCTTCCACTAAAACACCAAAGAAAAAAACTAGACCAAGATCCTTCACACCCCAAAAATTCCTGACAGCATGATAAGCTTCAATTATAGACCAACGGATGGAGAATTATTGTCTTCAATCATCTTTTTTCCCGTATTCACGAGGTGATGATCTTTAAATAAAACTTCCTCTTTTGGTGGTGTGACTTACATAACCCCTTTAGTTGACCCAAGTGACTGTTTTGAACAAATCAAATATCCATAAGACACTAAAAACAAGAAATTATTCTATTTTTCAACAATTGATGGTTGGAGAAAACCAAAAGGACATAGGTGTGGTCCAAATTTAGGAAAGGCTCAAGATCTACCACTCAATTCAGATTTTGGGTAGAGTCATCAATGAGAGTACTCAGAGAAACACTTATTTTGAATTTCCTCAAAAATCTCTAACCACCTCTGTATTGAAAAATTAAAATCACTAAACTAAGACCGACACTAATTCTCAAAAACAACCTTTTCCTAAAAAAAATATGAAGGAATCCTAGTGCCAGACTATCCAATATAAACTAGGACTTTTGTGGGGTATACTCAAAAATAAGAAGCATTAATCTGAATCAAAATTCATCATAAACCAAAATTTTACACTTCAATCACTAGCCAAAAACCAAACTGAAATCGCCAGTTTGACCTCATTTTCAGAATCTCAAAACCAAGAGCCCAAAAAAGTGGATTCCAAACATGAAAAAAAACACTGAAAATTTTCTCACTCACTTTTCCAAACGTTGAAATCCCCTTTTTTAAAACCATTTTCTCAGTATGAAAAAAAACTGAAATGCCCAATATTTGTTTTCCATGAAGTCTCAAATAAATAAAAACTTGTTCTGGATCAAGAACCCATCCATACACACCACCAATCATCCACATTCCGAATGATTTCATCTATATATGTGGCCATTCATTGAAATTCCATGGGTCAATTCATAACATTTCTCATTTCCAAAAAAAATCATTCAACCAAAATCCTAAATACCCAAGAAACATTCATTTCACATTTATAAAATTATTTCCAAAATACTTATAAATTTCCAAAATAAATTTAATTTTTTCCTTTGAAAACACACATTTTGTTAAAAAAACCATTTTTAGAAATCATTTCATTTTTAAAACCATTTTTTCACTATAAATTCTATTTTATATTTTGAAAACCCCTTTCTTGAAAACCATTTTCATTTTTGAAATCCACTCATGCTAACCAAAACTAGTCCAAAACATTACCCACACAAAAACTTCAATAATAAGAAACTAGTGGATATGCCAAATCCAGAAACATGGCTAAAACGCCACACCCTAAGATAGAATCAACCCTAGGAAGTATCTTGAACCATTCACTCAGGCTACACCTGGGTTACTAGTATATTCAAGCTCATTACATAGCACCATCTCACTTCCGTTGTCATCCCCTATCTACATAGACTAAACAAGACTCAAATCTAAAACTACCCCTAAAAAGTCAAGGCTTCTGATGAGAAAGGATTCATGAATTCCTTCCCACACTAACCTCTCATGTCTCGACATTATTAATCTATAAGATATAAGACACCCAAAAAAACATGGGCCTACTCAAATAACATTTTATGATAAACCAACCTAGGTCAACCTTGAACTGGTCTCCTGAGTTGGCCTGCTGCTAAGCCTAAGAAGCGTTCCCGATCCTCATGGGATAGAACCTAGTGTTGGGAATCAAGGTAAATTATTTGGTTATTATTTGGCCCATAAAAATGATAATTAAACAAATATAAAATTAGAAACAAATTTATAAACACTGTAAATGTAAATAAATAAAACTATACAGACCTCCATGTAACCTTGTGGGTCACCACTGACCTCAAAACAACTATCACTCCATGTTGACTAAGACCGAGAAAGAAGCATCACCAAAACAAAAAACTAAAATAAATTAATAGGTGTGAGTACTAAAACTTAATAGGCATTCTCAAACAGCTTATTCACATTTTCATTTCCGTTAAATAAAATATTCACTAATTTCATGTTTGAAATACAATATATAATCATTAGTTTTCAAACATTTTATATTTAAATAAAATCAAAGTTCATTTCCCTTTTTATTGAAAACTATTTTTTCAAGAAGGAAACTATAAAATTTTAAAGAAAGAGGTATAGAGGAGAAGTAATGATTATTTTATTTGAAAATGGATAGAGGTTCAAAATCATTCTCAGAAACAGTTATATAAACATTTGAAAATCATTTTATAACCTTTATAAAATAGATACACCGTACAATGAGGTAGAAGAGATGATCACTCAATGAAAATATAAATTAAAAATCATGAGTAACCAAAAAAACCAGGAACCTCAATAATATGTGGTTCAAAACTAAGTGTTCATGTTAGTGAGAGAACATAGGATCTCAATGGAAAATCTAGAACATACTAACATGACTCATATCATAGTCATACTTCACCCAATGAAATCATTATTCCCATATTCTCAGTTCTTTCCCTATTTGGTCTAATTAAGGGAAAATATCCGAAAGAAGACCATGGTCTATACTAAGGGCCACTAGATAGTTCATAATATTAACTAGTGCAACAACTGTTTCTAGAAAATCCACTATCTATTCCATTTTCTTATGTAAATACTATGTGGGGGTGATCCAAGTAATTTGAAACAACCTAACACACATACACATATACATATGAAACATAGTAATCACCCAACCACACAACGATGAATCACCCCTAAGTCGGTCCAAGGGATTGTCCACCTCTTTCCTTTAACTATCAACACATAAGGGAAGTCAAATCTGAGGACCTCCCATTTCCACCAGCTTCTAAACAAGAAACAGGTGAATCCCATTAAGAGTTTGCAAAGAAACTCATTTTTTTAAAGTACCAAATGTTCCTTAGTAAATCATTTAATTCCAAACCATTTCCAAAAGAAACAAGACACACCACTTTCAAAGCCAAGAAACCACATAGAACCCTATTTAAGAAACCATATCCACCATTTTAAATACAACACATGTTTATAAAGTCCAAAGGCGCAATTCAACAAACACAGAATGAGAAAAGTTAAATAAAACTATTTCATGTAGTTTTATACACATTTCACATAAAAATATTTCTCTATAAATCATAAATCACTATTTAGCATTTAAAGTGAGGATTGAAAAGAATTTTATTAATGTTTCTTATATTTAAAGGCCAAATAAAAAGGTAGACCTACCTCAAACATGCCCCTTTTCAAAATGACCACTCGAATTCCCTTTCCACTTGAACACATATTCACATTCACTTATATGTAAGGGCATCTGGCCCCTATGTACATATTTTCATGGCCAAATATGTGCAATGGGATCCTTACATATTTTCTTAAATGTACATATACCAGTATACCTTATATGAATATGAATATTTCATATATATTCATAAGAACACCTATCTTGAAAATATATATTCATACCTCTATGTTTGAATATACATATATATAATGGGGGAACTTTTGCATATATATGTCTACCTATGCATACCCATAAAAGTCCCTTTTGACAACAGCAACCCAAAACTACTGTAGTAAGGTCCAACACACTGATGAAAATTTCCATGAACCCAAAAACCCCTAAATTAAAATTTATACACAATGAAGGAACTAAAAAAACCTTGCTTGAAACTCATGGATAACCCACTACCCTTGATTGTGGTGGGTAGAACCGACCTATATGGGACCCAAAAAAACCAAATCATCTTGAATTGAGAAAAAAACCCAAATGATTTAGGGTTCAACTAACGCATCCCATGAAAGAGAATAAGACCAAGAAAAGAATGTAGAATAAGGTAGAAGATACTCACCGAAGATGATTGCACGCTGAATTGATAGAGGAAGTAGCAACGGGAGGGAGAGGGGAGGAGGTGGTGGCACACGGCGGGGAGTCTCCTTCGGCTGGGGTGTCATGAGAGAGAGGAGATTTGGAGGGAGGGGATACACATGGAGAGGGGAATAATACCCATTTAGGGTTTTAGAAAACCTAGTTATAATATTAATATAATCAATCATAATAATATTTATCATAATAATATTGTTATTATTTTTAAAACATTTTTCAAATTTTATTTTATTTTTTCTTCCATTATTTTCCTTTTAATTTTTAATTTTTTTTAACACTTGGAAGGTTGCATGTTATGTCTTTATAGTCTTCCAGAATACACACCAACTATATGCACCCTACTTGAGGGAAGGGATACTTGCACAAGCGGTCAGCACAATCTGAGAAATTGTGTGCCAGTCATGCAACTCGGCTCTATAATTTGATAAATCCATTTTTCACGCTTGTCACATGGTTTCCTATAACTGTGAACAAGTCATGAACTACCAAAATAAGGGTTCATGGTTACTACTGGGTCTATAATGGTTTTATCCAAATCATGCTCAATCCTTGAACATGTCCAAACCCAACAAAATACTCTAAAACTTGAAAACATTAACTGAATACTTAAACCGAACCTCAACTAAAGGATACAACATCAAGGAAAGTATTAAAATAAATAAAAATTATGGTTAGGGTGTGACACTATAGAGAAGACCATGATTGAAGGCATTCTCATTGTGATAGATTATACCAATGTATTTCCCAAATATTTTCTTGGTCTTTATCCTAGACGAGAGTTTAAATTTTTAATCTAAATTATACATGGATCTTTTTCAATATCCAAGACTCCATATATAATGGATATTGTTAAACATGAGTAGTTGTAAAAGAAACTATAGTAGAATCAAGGCAAAGGGTTTATACACCAAAGTGCTTCACCATGGGGTGCACGGGTTCTCATTTCCAAGAAGAAAGATTGGTCCATTCATCTATTCATTGATTATTGTAATCCAAAACATCATGTTAAATAATTAGTATCCCCATCCATGGATAGATCGGTTTTTCAATCAACTGTATGGAGCCCAGTATTTCTTTTTGGTAGATTATCAGTTGGGATACAACCAATTAAATAGTGAAGATGAAAGATATTCCCAAAACTACCTTTAGAACAATATATGAACACTATGATTTCACAGAGTCGCCTTTAAGACTCATTAATTCTATAATAATTACCATTTACATTCTAAATTCATTCTCTAGAGAATACCTCAAAAAATTTGTGGTAGTATTTATATTTTATATTTTGATACATTCCAAGAGAATGGAGGAGCATGATGAGAATTTTAATTCTTTACAAAATTATTTTTGAAAGGATAAGATATATGAAAAGTATAGAAAATGTGAATTATGGATGATGGAAGTATCATTATTGGGGTACTTTATCACCCGCAAAGGGATATCTATAGACCCTTCTAAGAAAAAGTTTATTGAGGAGTGGACCAAACCAATATTTGTAGTGGATATTCATAGTTTGCATGAAGTAGTTGGGTATTAATAATGAGTTTTTAGGAACTTATCATGATTTTAAAACCAAATAACTAAGATAACTTTTAAGGGAGTAAAGTTTGTATCGACTAATGAATGTAAAGAGAGCTTTAAGGAGTTGAAAAAGAGGCTTATCACTACACTGAAAATAATTCTTCCCTCATGTGGGGAAATTTTTGTGTTATAAAAATATTATTAAAATATTGGTTTATGAGGGTTACTAATATATAAAGATAAATTTATATCCTATTCTTCAAGTTAATTCAAATTTCATGAGAATAACTATCCCACACATGTCCTGGAGTTGGTTATAGTGATCTATTGAAGATCTGGAAACTTTATCTCTATAGAGTGAAGTGTGAAACATAAGCGGATCATAAGATCATAAAATATATATTCACCTTGATGGATATTAAAATGTTCCAATAAAAATTGTTAGATTTTATAAAGTACTATGACTACTCAATCCATTACCATCTTGGGAAAGCAAACAAAGTGGATAATTCTCTAAGTAGAAATGATCTGAAAATTTTATCAATAGTGGTAATTTGAAAGGATCCAATCTTATTATATTTGAAAATTATGTATATAGAACTAATAATATAATATTAATTATAAATTTCTCAAATAATTTCTAAACCATATATCTTTAAGAGGATCAAATAGGATAATAAAGATGATGAGGTGCTATAAAAAACGTAGTGAGTATTCTAGAATTCATCTTTTCTGAATATGGAGTTATAATGATTGAAACATGGATATACATCCCATAAAAACTAGAGCTAAAGTGAAATCATATAGATGATGCACATGTCTCATCCTTCTCTACTCATCTATGAAGAACTAAGTTGTATTGAGATCTAAGGAAAAACATATCCTAGGATAACATGAAGAGGTAGATTGTGGAATGTGTATCTTGATGCATGTTGTACCAACAAGTCAAGGTAAAATGATATAATTCTATGGGTATGATGCAACCATAACCCATACCATTATGTAAATAAGAAAACCTAACCATGTATTTCATTGTAGAACTCCCTAAGACTCCTAAAAGAAATAATTCTATTTGGGTGGTAGTTGATTTCCTTATAATGCTATCACATTTAAATACCATCAAGGACGATTTCTCTCTCGACCAACTCACTAAGATATATAAATGGAAAGTTGTAATATTTTTGGGAGTTCCACTCTCTGTTGTATCTGATCGATATTTGAGGTTTACCTCAAGGTTTTAGATAATCCTTTATAAAGTGTTCGATATATAACTTATCTATAGTACTAATTATCACCCTCATATGCATGTTTAGTCCAATATAAACATCCCCAATCTATAGGATATTATTGGATCTTTCTTATTTTATTTCCATGAATATTGGGATCATCACCTTCACCTATTAGAGTTCTCATATAAAAATATCTTCCATTATAACATCCAAATGGAACCTTATGATTCCCTATATGGGAATTTGTTTAAGACTCCGACATTTTGGGATGATGTTGGAGAGTGGAAACTGATGGGACCTGATCTTAACCAATATATGATAGAGAATGTTCAAACCATTTAGTGTCACATGAAATTGATGAAAAGTCGACATAAAATATATGAAGTCAATCATTGATGAGACCTAGAGTTTAAGGTCAAAGATAAGGTATTCCAATATATATTATCATGGATTAAAGTCATTATCTTTGGTAAGAATTTAAATATTAGTCTTTTAAACATCAAACCCTTTGAGATCCTTAATCACATCAAAATGGTGGCATATCAACTTGCACTCCCACCTAACCTATCTCGATTACATGATGTGCTACATGTATCCCCCCTGAGGAATTACATACCAAAGCCCTCGTATTTCTTAAATACAAATGTGGTACCATTTTATAAATACCTTTAAAACAAGTAATAGTTATTGTAGATCTTATAATTTAGAGATAAAGTCTTACAAACTCAAACAACTCATGTGGTCAAAGTGTTGTGATGAAACCAAAAGTTTGAGGAATAAACATGGGAACCAAAAGAGGTGATGAAGGATAATTAACCTCAACTAATTTCAACATAGTATGAAATATAAAATTCCAATGGTTAAATTCCTTAAGGGGGAGTAATGAAACACCTTGAGTTTTTCAAATGGAAAATTATTCTTGATAGTGTATGCAACATGCAACATTAAACCCAACAGAACAATGATAATTTAAATATGACCATTATAACATAGTTATTAAATTACTGGGTATAAATAGGATTAACAAATTTTGGAAATATATTCTATACTAAATTTTTAAATTCTGAGAAAATAAGAACTTAATTTTTAATAAATACATTTGTTCTTCAAAAATGTGTTTTCATCAAAATTGGTTTTTATTGCTTTTTGTGAGAAACTTTTATAATTGTTTTAGATTTTATAAATTTTATTTTATAAAATTAAATCCATTTTTTACAATCAAAATATCTGTGTTAAATTAGGGTAAATTGTTTGGTATTTTTTATAAAATATTGATTTTTCTGTGAATAGTGAAAAATACAATTTTTTGGTATAACTGCCATTTATTTTTAATAACCAATGTAATTTAAATGTATCGTTATTATTTTAATATGATTTAAAAGTTACATAATTATTCTTCAATTATATTTTATCCAATTAATTACTTTTAAATCATCTTTATAATATATTTTAAAATAATTTTATTTTTTTTCTTTAAAAATACATTTTTTTGAAAACTTTTGTAAAGTGCATAATGTTTTTCATTTTTAAAAAATTAAAATAAAACCTAATGAGGAATTATTTAAAAAAAAATTATTATATATATATATATATTAATTTAAATTCCTTTTATTATAATTACTTTTCATATGGTAATTATAAAATCATTTTATGCATGAAAATTGCAGTTCTTGAAAATTTGTTTTTTCGACAAGTCTATGGAATTATTTTAAAATTAAATTATACTAATTTTTTTAATTTAATAAGATAAAATTGATTAAATATTTTTAATCATCACAATTAATATAATATAATACGTTCAGCTTAATTTTTGGTCATAACAAATATTAAAAACAGTGAAAATATGTTACCGTGGTTAATGTTAAAACTGGTTTACAAGGGGTTAAACTAAATAGGTAAATAGAATAACATGTTTCATTTAAATTTTATAGGTGTTTATAGGGCTTATATATCCTTAAATTCTTTATTTTATAGTTATTTAGGCACACTGATTGAGAGTGACTCCCCATTATTGAATAGTTTTGGGTAGTCACGAGAATTCTACTCATCCTTCCTTATAAAAGAGCACCCCCTCTCATATACTTTTCATTCATCTAATACCCATTGGTTCATCAGATAACTACCCAAATACCTTATTTAATTCCATTTACATTTTTTATAGGCCTTATTTAGATAATAAATGTAATATATAAGGGCCTTGGGTACAATCCTAAAGAGGTGGTCTAAAGAAGAGGTATCATTCATAACTAAGAATATTTGTTTTGTTTATTATCCCACATCCTTAAAATAATTCTCAATAAGTATTATATAATGAAATTATTATCTCCCATATACTAAGATGTTATTATATTAATTTAATAACCTAAATCCATCCCCACATCTATCAAATGTGAAATAAAACCATCATTTCTGTATATGGGGGACTACCACCTCACAGACCGATGTAATTTTTTTCACCATGAACTCACATGGATATTAATGATTATGGATTTAATTTTTATATATTATATGATTTAAATATTAAATATTATTTAAAATTAAAATATCATAAACTTTGTTACCTTATGATCCATTGAGAATGATAATGTTGTTCGTGTATGTCGTGGACTATTGCCTTGCAAAGCGATGTAATTCATATTTTTATTTACCACATCAAATGGATGGTATATGTAAGTGAATTTAAAGAAATAATATGATATTTATGATATAATTATAATTATTTAATTAAAAAATAGTTCTTAAATTCTTTACATCATGATGTCAAAACATGGAAATGTTACTCAAGTGTATGTGTAGCTTATCATCTTCATGATTGTAACATCGGTCATTTATCATAAACATGCTTCATGATTGGGTTTAAAAGTATAATCTATGTATTAAATATATAATTATTTCATTATAGTTATTTTTTATATGATTAATTAATAATATTTTTGACCTTAGTTGACATTCTAAAGTGATTTTTTGAATATGATTCAAACATCATCAAAGAATCTCATTTGAACTTAAATAAATAAGTAACTGAATAAAAAAACAATAAATAAAATAAAATTAATCATATAATTGGAAATTTTCTTAATAAATTAAATAATTAACATAATTTCATTATTTAAATATATAAATAATTCATGTAATGAATCGGGCTCAATGTAAGGGATTTCTCTAAACCAAACTTTACCTAGGGTTATAACCATTCTCTCTCTAAATCTTCTAATATATATTTTTATTATTATATAACAATAATAAATTATTTATAAATACCTCTTATATATATATATATTTATCTATATCCCATTATCCCTTACTTTTATGGTTTAATGCATTCCTTATGTTCAAATCTCAAATTCTTTCTTTAAGAAACCTATTTTGATTATGATATGAGGAAAGAATTTGCAACCCATTTTCTTTCTAGGGGTAATTTTTATGTTTATGTATTTTTATTGATTTCATTATATAGATACCATATGAATGTATATTAAATGAATGGTATAGGTGGTCCCATAATTATATATCCCTCCAATACATTTGGTAATATTTTAGTCTAATGAGACATCATGTATGGGATTAGGGAGTGAACCAAATCCATTATGGGACTATATCCACCATGTGATATTGTCTTGGAAGTTATCCTTAACTTATGTTTATATAATGTTTCATATTTATATCACATTTTTTATTCTTCTATGATCCTATGATACTATGTCATTTACATTATTCTTCCATTTGATTACTCATGCAGCTTCCCTTTCATGATATCATGTTATGCATTTGAATCACATATTATTCTTCCTCATCATGTTTATTACCTTAATTGGATTTTTAGATCCCCCATTTTAGTATGTATTAAATAGGTTAAATTATGTAGTTTTAGGATCACAAATGGGTTTAGTAGATCATTTTTTATAATAAGTTGAGGATGTCTTGTTTTCACTTCATTTGATGAAATATGAACCTTGTATTCCAAAGACACTCGGACTTACAATCATTGGGGTTGTACTTGTTGTATATTTATGATTAAAAATCATGTAATAATATTTTTCAAATGTGTGGGTAGTTATTTTCTTAGGTTTCCTTGCCAGACCCTCCCATCCTACAAAATCCATGGGCTTTATAATTCTTTTTGGCTGATACTAGTAGTGAATATTTACAATGACTGTGATTATAAGGTCAACCCTTATATCAGAAGGTTAGTCTTCCTAGTGACCATCTTATAAATGTACATAAATAGATTCCACCTTCAAATATAATAACATGCCTTATAGTAAGATTTTTAACATTCATGTCTGTAGCACTACTAGTAAGAGATTTCCAAATCAGCTTATTGGTGCTGATATTAGATAATTTATATTTTTTTTTGATGAAATTTTATAAACATAAGTATCTTTTTATGATCCTATGTAACTATCAGGTGTTTTAGGCTTTATCATGGCCTATATGGGAGGATGTGAATTTATCAATGTCTAGGTGGTCTCATCTTCTTCATTAAGACCCTTCCTTAAAAGAACCCATGGAATTATGGCATGTATAGTGAATATTTGAGATTTGGGAAAAAAGATATATCAGAATAACCAATTCATCTTTTCAGTATACGACACCCAAAATAACACTATTAATGCTCATAAAACTATTAACCTTAAATCACACTCTTATATAATATATTATGAGAGGGTTCAATTGTATCTAATATCTATGGGGATATTTTATTTTATGAGTATGTCCCTTTTATATTTGAGTGCAAGTTTAGTTGTGTCTAGAAGAGGTTCCCTACCCCACCTAAAATCATATTTGAAAAGTGAAATCCTTTGTTTTATTTCTAGTACTAGATGATGTTTACATGAGAATATATAGGTATCATACTCAACCTCCCAGGGGCCTACACTAATATCAGGATCATGAAAGATTATGTTGATTCTTGGATTCAGTCATATTTGGATACAAAACCATATGATCAAGTACCTCTAGTTAAGTTCCAATCAATGACTAAGGTATAAGAGGATAGTGAAAACTAGTAGTGATATTATTACTTAGAAAAGTGGTTTTATAAAAGAATCCTCTAGTTTCTAAAATGCCAAAGAAGGTCCCACCACTGACTGAGGGTGGATATGATTGGGAGAAACAAGTAGAGTAATGCATTCCTAGAAAATAGTTTCCTTGATGAATTCCATGGTGTCACTAATTCTAAAAAAACAAGTGATGTTCTTTGATAATAAACACTCAATAAGAAATACATCCAACAATCTTCTAGTTCTTGTTCAGTATTATTATATAAATCATTATAGAGAGTTGGAATCCTGGAGGGGTACTTCATCAACTTGTGAAGTTTTGGTTAGATTTTGGTCCTATTATTGTTCTAAAAAGGTTTTTTGAGTGATAAAACATACCCTCCTCCCCTAAAAGTATCACACTCAAGAATTATGATCTATTTTACAAGACCTGGAAGTAACAGTCCACTTGTTCTAAAATGATTCTTCCCACCTAAGTTGAATACTCAAGATGATGGTGCTTGATTCAAGTAGTGAATATTATGATAACCATTAATGTTATCCCCAAGAAGTGGTAATATGTGTTATTATTTTAATCTATAAACTTATCATTAATGATATTTTTAATTTCTTCCTTAACATTTTACAAGAGTTATAAGTGACTTAATCAATTTTTCATATCTCAAAAATGTTGTATTGGGGGTGAATATTGGACTAGGCACTCTCGTGGGTGCCATAGTGGAGGAAAAAGGATTTTCAGAATTAATGGATCATATAAAGAAGGTGATCTTCAATCCCTTATAAGTTTTCCTAGAATAACCACTTTTATATCCTCCAATGTAGTTATCTTTCAAGGAAATTAATAGTGAATGGTGATAGAGATCATTAAAATTCCATATTCAGTCAATACCATCATGTAAATGTTATATTTCCATACTCTATAGTTGATATAATTTTATGATTCCATATTTAACCTATGTAATTATTAAAAATTGTTTCATGGGTCAATGTATTAGAGACATCAAATAATGGGGAGCATGTAGCTTCTACACTCCCTGACGGGGATTCTACAACAACGATGAATGGTAAATACTACGATAGATTTTACCTAACTCTCAATTTATATTTATTTTCCATCAACCTAGTTGATTCAAGTCTATTTAATAATCTTATAGAGGTTCTATACTTAACTGACTAATCATCATCTGATCTTTTTGAGATCAGGGTATCCTTATAAGAACGTATTTTATCCTAACCTTTAAATATTATTTCATGATTGTGATAACTAATACAGACCCACATATGGATCTTTATTCAGTGGTGATATAGGTTTCCCTGGGTAATATATTCTCTCTAAGACTTTTGTTTTAGTGGAGGTCATAATACCCATAGAAATATATACACCACTCTAAAGTCGTATGAGAAAATTAACATGAGAAGAACCATTGGTTGTACCTTCTGAAATGGTAAAAATAGTCCAGGAGGTCATTGTTCTAGAACATTAAAGTGACTAATCACGCATATTATTATTTGGTCTATTCTCATTCTTGTTAATTAACACATTTTTTATGATAATTTTAGAAACATGGCCACATATTATAGAAATTCAAGACATTGCTACTCTAGTGACTCAATTGGTAGAAATTGTGGGGATGAAAAATTGATCTATGGACTACCCATTTAGGTTATATAAATATTGGACCCCGCTTTATTGATTTTACCCCGAAATATATTTTCCCTTCTATTAGTGACTCTGAGCCATAAAAATAGGCCATCAAGGTATATTTTTCCTCCCGATAATATGTGTGGAAGTATATATGTAAGTTGATTTAGAAAACCCCTTGGAGGATCTTATAGTAAAGATACATAAGTTTATAATATGTTCCTGATTTTAGGGTATATAAGTATTGATTACAGAGCCATACTTACTATTGTAAATGATATAATTTCATATGATAATTTAATAAAACATTTTAACATTCTTTTTATAGGGTGGAATCAGTATCATACTATACAGGTTTTAGGTCTGCAATGTTCTAAGAGAAGTCTTGTTATATATAGGAGGTATTGGAACAGTAATCCTTGACTAATAAATTGAATAAAGTGATTTAACACCTCAAAAAATAATTTATTTCAACTGATGTAAGACTAAAAAACTATATGAGCTACTTGAAGATACCAAAATTTGTCAAATTAATGTTGTTTCTAGGGAAGAGATATTATATCCGACCGAAGAAGCTGAATATATGGAGTTATAAAACAACAACATAAAATCAATGAATCAAAAATATAAATTCACCAAAATTGGAATTCATTTAGGTAATCCTATAGTTTATCATTATTTTTTACTTTTTATCCACTCTGTTATTTGAAAGATAAATGGATACTCTAATTTTTAGATATTATCCTTCTTCTTATTAATTAATGATAAAAAAATTTAAACTATTATAAATCCTTTTTCTAGTTATTTTCATCGATTTAGTATTATCCATTAATATAATGTGGATTAATATCATGATAAATGAATCCACTAGATAACTAAAGAAAAATGGAATAATTAAATCATGATCTCTAATAACCTGATCCAAAAATGAAATATGTTACATTACATTATCTTATATACATACACCTTTATATAGGTGTTAGATGGATGTATATAGTAGCATATGTTTTATCACTATACACAAAGGAGAATCTTATGAGATAAATAATTTCAATTTGGTCTCATCCTAAGTGTGTAAACTTATTTAGGTATAGGAAGGGTAGATGTAAAACATATGTACCATCACTATAAACTATATTTAGATAACTTAGATATGATATGTAGTTTCCTAGAATAGGTATTATTCTTAGGCAGGTATAGGTTGGTCAGATATGGTGGAATTTGTACCATCACCATACACTAAATTTGATCCATTGAGATATTGGGAGGTTGAATGACCCGGTGTGTCAAAAAACATAAAGGGGGATTCTGGAATGAGGATTCCAAAGTTCAAGAGGGTTTTAGTACCCTAATATTACACCTTTATATATTTATCGTGGGTTATTTAACCAATGTATGAGTGGAAAAACAGAGTGCTCAAGTTTTTTCCTAGGCCGAAAAATATAGTGAGAATAGATCAGATTTATTTGAGGTCATATAGTAGACCTCACAAGTTTTGTATCTTTTTTAGCCCAATAATATACCTAATGCATATGTAGGGGAGTATTATCTAGAATGAACTTCTAATTTTCTTATTATACCCATTGTGGGACTTCAATCTAACATGTTTTGTGACTTTTCCTTTCTAAACACTCAATTTTTTCTAGGTCTTGTTGGGTTTATGCCCAGTGAGTGGAGACTCCACTTTTTCACTAGTCATCCTTTTTTATTTTTCAACATATTTAGTATTAGGACTCTTTCATTGGGAAGTTTAAGGTATTTCATTTTGTACCAAAATATTTGGTTTTTAATGTTGGAAGACATTTTCCAACAGGATAGATAATCTACCTAGAAATAGAAAGGAAAAATTAATTTGAATAAAGGGCTCAATTAAAGTAAATAACACCTAAGAAATAAGGGAACATAGATAAAGGAAGTGTTTTCTATATCATTTTTTATTCATTTTAGTTTCATATGATGAGGATCATTGAATGTTCAAGAATAAGATGTCATATTCGTGGTTTGAGAATCAGTACGATACATGAATGTGTAACCGCAAGAGTTTAAAATCCACTTAAAAATGTCAGATTATGGATTATGTAAATGATAACTCAAGTCATTAGGATTTGATAATGGAAATATGGAATAATTATTCTACGTTTTTCTGTAGACCACATTCAAATGATGGGTTCCATTTCAATGTCTTTGGGCTGAATGGATATTAGAGGACCATCTCCCTAGGAAAAAATATTTCCTCTTGTTATAAAGGTTAGATATGGTGTCATTGGTATCATTACAAAGAATATTTTTCCCTTAGAGTGGAATATTCACCCTGACAAAATCCAAGATTGGTTTCATAGGATTCAATATATCCTGAGGAATGAAGTAGGATTATGGAGAGAATGTTATTCAAGAAGGGTTCAAGAACCCCAAAGGTTTTTCCACCATGTATTTAATGCCAAATTAGGGTGAAGGGTTATAATATGAAACTCCTATAACATTTTCCTGGATCTATGTGTCCATCAAGAATAAATCACCTTTTCCAAGGGTTATATAATTGTCCCCTATATCTTTATTTCTTTTCTATCTTATGCTCTAAATTCTATATATGTCTTGAAAGTGGATGACTTAGTGAGAAGAGACATAACCTTTGTCTAGTAAATCCTTTATATGATTTCAACATGATAATACCCATGTATCTTTTATTTTATAGTTTAAGGGAGTTTCAGTTCATATTATTAAGTGATAGAGTTTAATTTCATACATCTTTTACCAAATATCTTGGGGTTTAAGGCCTCAAAAATTCAACCAACAAGTGATACAATCTATGTAACAAGGTAAATTAGAAACCAAAAATGAATGTAGGTCCCAATACTGACATAAGTCATCTTGATAATGGTTGTGAAAGATTCAATTTCATGGTTCTTAGATCATCAATACAGATGTGTCGTAAAAACCTTGATTTGGATCGAGATCTATGAGTACATAATACATTTTAAATGGAGAATGACAATGTATTAAATCATGACCAACAATATTTAAATTAAAAATTATAAGTTGGTATAAATATTTTATGGATAACCAATGACCAAATTTGAATGACGAGTTCCATTGAATTTTTTTTGGGGTAAATCAAGTTTAGAGGACATTCACCTCAAGATGAAAACATGCTTTGGTTTGGAAGGTCCAGATATGGAGGAATCGATATCATTGCAAAGAATATGTGTCCCTTAGAGTCTAATACACTAATAATTGATAGCCCTAAAATATTTTTGATGGTTTAAAATTCTTGAAAACAAATTTTGGATTGTGGAAATGGTATATTATGAAAGTAATGGGGAAATTCAATCCCTGGACTAACCATGATTGAGTCCTAGTGTTCGATTGAGAAAGAGTGGAAATGGATAATTATTTATTGATTGATATGAAATATATAGTTTGAGAATTACTATGTATCAAAAAGTAAAATTAATAAATCCATTCAAAGATCTTATAAAAAAATTATATCATCATATATCTAGATCATATAAAAAAGTGGGCAATTTTATCTGAACATGGTATTAGTATCAGAATAGATTCTATGGCGTGTACCCAGGGTGATGTATTGGTGTCTAGTTGAGATATAAAATATAATATAATTGAATATCTTATAAACCATGATATAATTCTTGGGAACAAGGGGAATTTTATCCTAGTGTATGAATATAGATAAAAATATATATCGGGAATTATTACATGGATATGGATCTAATATGGGGAAGTTAAGGTGATGTGGAATATACCATTCGAAGTAGTAAAAGTTCATGAAAGGTGTACCAAATATTGTTTAGTTTAATATCATGTGATAAGGACTCATTTTTTATTTTAAGGTTATATGTATAGTGAACCAAGCCTTTTTCACATGATATTACATCATTTTAAATATTAAATTACTTAATGAATTCAACATGAGAATTTAAATTTATAAATTACTTGAAATAATTAGTAAAAACAACAACCTTTAGATAAAAAAACCCATTTATTTATTATCCAATATAAATGTTATCACTATACTAAGAACGGTTTAATCCATAATCATTCTTCAATATCTCTCACAGATTTTCCACATGAGATAATCTTATAGATATACCACACGTGTCACTTTCCTTCATTTTTTGGGTAAATATAAACATAATAAATGTTTAAGATCAAATTCTTATTAAGGGAAAACTTATCAACATTCCATCTAGGGTTAAATCATAATAATATGATAAAACATGATCAATAAGAAATTTATTTCTAAAAAGGACATGTAGCAATAAGAGTTATCCATAAATCATGAAGGAAGTATATGTAATCCCAAATGAACAAAAATATAAAATGACATAATAGTGTGAGAAAATAATGGAAACCTGGAATAATGAAATGATAAAATAATATAATGGAATAATAAATATATTTAACTAAAATAATGGATGACATCATAAGAATGGTACAAGGATCACTCCCAAGACCATTATAATATAGTAAAGAAAATTCTCATAGTGGATTAAGTTCACTTCCTGTTACCATAAACATCGTTGAAATAGTTACATGGTATATTGGTTCAAATTACGATAGTGGATTAGGATCACTCCCTAATCCCATATGTAACATATATATAGATATAAGTTTTTACCCAATTTATTGGAGGTCTATATAATTCTAGGCTCACCTGTCATATAACATTGTGTAATTAAGATGACTACCTTTGCACCATACATGGTATCTCAAGCAATGAAATAATTACCAAATGAATTAGTGGGCTATATAATTGTGGGTCCACCAGTAACATATTTAAAATCATAATAATTCACTAATATTTTTTCCACATGAGGAAAAGAAACCATAAAAATCATACGTATGATAAAACCCATAAGAAAGAAGTTGATTTATGATCTTGACTAAAATAATAACTTAAGAATATATATTATAAGGATTTATAAGATAATAATGGATTAAATCATTTGTGATGTTCATATTTTAATAATGAACCCTACTTCCAAAATTTGTTGATCCAATTTAGGAAAATTAATTATAAGGATCAAGGAGAAGTACGCATAAAAAATTAAATCTCCTATGTGATGATTTTCAAAATAAGGATAGGGTCTTTCAACAAAATAATTTATTATTTCACTTTTAACCAAAATTTAACTAGGATAATTTTCCATAAATTAATTAATTTTTCAAAAATATATTAATTGTAAAAAAATTATTGAGGTGATACTTTTCATGAAATAATAAATCAAAAACATCCCTTAAGTTGGGTTTACTTAAAATTTAAAACTTCATAGGGAAATTAAAACATGTATTTACCCCAATATAGTAATGTGTTGTAAAATAGGTATAAATTAATTGATTATATAAATATAAATGGAATAATACGTGATAATATGATAATTAAAACATGTGAAAAATAATTAGAATTTGTAACCCAAAATAACAAAGGTGGTTTGGGAAGATTCATTTTTAGGTTTTGGGACAACTTTGTTGAAATCATACATCATAATAAGGATAATAAAACTTTTTAAAAAATATGATAAAGTAAATATTATTTATTTCATGATATAACATATAATTTGGTTTCTAAATAAATAGGAGAACATATGTGGTAAGGGAAATTATGGAAAATAAGGGAAATCATCATTTAACATGATGAGAATTATTCCAAACATAGTTTCATTTTCAAGAAGGAATAGAACTAATTAATAAGAAATATTTTTATAAAAAATTATCTCTAAATATATAAATAGGTTATACTATATTAAATTAAATATTAATCTCTAATAAAACATCATAACTCAAGAAAGTATATTAAGTTATAAAAAAACCTTATATTTTATATAAGATATCAATAAATACCCATAGAAAGGAAGAGCATAAATATAATTAATGTTCATAATTTCAATAATAATTTATGAAATTATATTTCAATGGGTATTTTTTATTCCATAAAATTGAATATTTTTTCAAAATATCAAATCATTCCATAGTAATAGGTGATTGAGATGGGAACACTTACAATTGGGCTAACACTTGAGTCGAAGGCCATTTATGAATAAAAACTTATGTATATTAATAGGTGATTTAGGGAAAATGTGTGATCGTGTTAAGAACTTTGAGTTTTCCTTAGAAGATTCCATGGAAATTGAGGTAATATGATAATTATTTATGAATATAAACTTATGTATATTAAGTGCATGATTTTAAGGGTTCCAATAGGAAACTAAATTTTTTTTAATGGTCTTGAAGGGGTGTTGTTAGGCCCCTTTATATGTGGTGAGAATGGAATTTTTGTAATTATAAACACTTAATATAAAGGGAGTGCATGTTAAACGTGACATGTGGCTCCAAAATAGAAAATAACTGATTTTTGGATGATATAAGGTCTATAATACCTCAACCATTCATTTGAAATCATGTTTTAAACATGTTTTTAAGTCCTCTACTGTTAGAATTTTCACTTTTATGATTTTTGGTTTTATAGTGATAACAAGTTTTTACTATAGTAAATTCTTTTTTATAAAAAAATGGAAATTATTAATGATATAAATATATTTATTATAAATTAATAAAATATATGTTTCTTTTAAATTAATCCAAAATCAAACTTTACCAAAATATTATTTAATTAAATGAAATTACCAAAAAGGGGTATTATTAGAAAATATTACTTATGTTCCTAAAATTATAATCATAGGTTTTATAAATTTATAATTGTGTTTAAAAAGTATTTTTTTATACCTTAATCACATATTTGATCAATCATAAAACTTTATAAATTTCTTGGTCATTTATATATAATCATAAAATTATAGTTTTTTTTAAACGATATTTTCTTTATTCACCTAAAAATAATTTATTTTAGAAAAGCCTAAAAAATTATCCTAAGGTAATACTATTATGATGAACACAAAATAGTATTTCATTTTTTCTAATTAAAATTAAAAAAAATTAGAATTTAACTTTTAAATAAAATCATGAAAAATAATAAAAAATTAATTTGTAGGAAAAAAACATTTCAAAGTGTTAGTCATTCTTATTCTTATTTTCATTAAATTTATAATAAAATTATTGTTAATAATATATTCATATAAAAATATATATTATTCATATAAACTATATACCTTTTGTATAATATATTTAGTTTCCTAGAATAATGTTCATAAATACAATTTGAGAAGAAAATATATTTCTAGAATCAAAAGTTATTATTAGTTATTTTTCCACATTAATTTTATCAATTCATTAGTATTAATAATGCCCTTTATTTCACTTCTACACTTATTTAATAATGAGGTTACCTCTATTTTACTTTCCAATTCAACTCTTATATAATTTTTTTTCTTTATTTTTGTTTGGTATTGCATGTGAATAAATCTATCAACACGATGTTTATTTAAAGAAATTTTATATTGTAAAATATTAGTGAATTACATTCTCCATATTAAATAGAAAAATTAATATAATTTTAATTAATGCCTACTAACAAAAGTATTTAAGGGTGTCTAAATTTTATCATGACTCAATATATAATTTATATAGAGATATCAACCTTATAAACAAAGGGGACATTCATTTTTCCTTAGACTAGCCTTATCCCTAATATTGATTTTTTTCTGCAAAATATTTGATCCCATAGTTTATAATTTATTGGTATCAAGATCCATATTATATAATTTCCTTCTAAAGGGTGTTCATAATATTATTTTCTATTATATACTATTAGGGGCTGATATGAAATGTTATTTCCTTATTTCAATTCTTACCCCTAAGTAGAGGTAACAAATACATTTCAAAAATCACATTAAATTAATGTAAAGGATAATATTACTTACATGAATCATTATCCCAAAAACACTGAACAATATTCATATACCTTGGATAAAATAATTCTAACACTATGTTTTATATTTTAATAGCTAACATTTGTTGAATACTTATATTACATAATACATCCTCAAATATATAGTAATGAATAAGTATAACTAGCACCACATGATTATCACTATCCACTTGAATAATAGTTTTTTCTTATTATTTTCCTTATTACCATGGTCTAAGAGGTTTTTTTTCTATTTTTATCTTAATCCCATGGATTAGTGTAATGGTTTTCATAGTTTCCACATTATTCACATCTAAAACATTAAATTGAAAATGTAATATTATAAAGAACATTATTTTTCCCTATCATGTTAATTGAAATCTTCCTTTCTCCACAAATTCTTATTTATTGATTTTCTCATTTACTATAGATGAAACATCTTACAAATCCTTTGATACATTCCCCTATGTGTCTCTTACCACATTTTTTAAATGGGGATTGAACTATATTTCCTACATCATATTTATCACTTGAACTTCCATAAGCCTTTATCCTTCACTTCTTTGGATTATTTCAAAATTCAACTAAGTCTAAATTGTTAATAATAGTTCTTGATAGCTTATTTGGAATAATCAAAATTCCTCTGATTCATTACCTTATCCAATTAGGTTTCTAATTGGAAAAAACTATGCTTTGTCCATGGAACCCATCATTAACTTGGTTCCTTCAGTCTTCCATGGAAACTAAAAACAAAAGTTGTTAACGTGATTAAGGAATAATTATAATCATAATAGAATTATTATAAATTATCTCACGAAAATTCAAAATCAAAATGTATTACTCTTTGAAACCATCACTTTAACTTTAAATTTAACCATAATCACTCTTGGTTTAATCAAGGATTATTTAGGTTGGGTTCCCTTATACATATTATCTTAATTACATAACATAATAATTCCTCTATAATGTATTATAAATATAATTTGATTAACCAAATCTTATCCCCTTGGAGTTTCAAACTAGGTGTACAGTTTGGTCTATTTTCATGAACCAGGTAATGATTGATTTAATATCCAATATTCCATTTTCAAGGTTATTACTCCTTGGTAAATATTTTCCAAATGTTCATACATTTATACTATCGATATAGTGGTTTTATTTATAATATAACCACATAATATTTACTTTACTAAAACTTCATGATGTTGTCCTATAATTATACTTATTACTAGGGTTTAATTTAATGTTATCAAATCCAATCTCTAAAAAAATTTAACATTTCTCGAATACCGAATATAGATACCTAAGCTTCATGAAAATGATATTAAATTATTTTACAAACAATATTAATTAATGAATACAAAATTATAATCAATAGGTATAGCATCTTTGGAAGAATTAGGAAAATTAAGAACCATTTTCTAATACAAACACATGTATTTCTTATCCAATTGACATATCTTCACTAATCTAATAACTGGTTAAGACATAATAATTCTTCAACATATCTCTCAAATATTATACACAAAATAATCTTCTATACATACAATATTTATTATATTCCTTAATTGCCTGGGAAATGGAAACATAAGAAAGTGGTGAGCTCAAATGGTAAATAAGGAAAAAGATTCAACATTTCAACAAGGGTTAGATCATAATAAGGTGATAAAACATGATTATGAAAAAAAAAATTAAAAAGGACATGTAACAATAATATTTATCCAAAAAAATTTAAGTACAGACATTTATTATCAAAAGAACCAATAAGTACCATGATATAATAATGTGAGTAATCATGGAAACATGGAATAAGAAAATGATATCATAATATATTAAAACAATAAATTTTTGGAATTAATATGAAATTATAAATCACAGGTATAGTTTAAGGTACACCCCAAATACCATGATCACATAGTGTAAAAGGTCCCATAGTGGATTGGGTTCACTTCCCATTCCCATAAACATAGTATACATAGTCCCATAGTGGATTGGTTTCCCATCCAATTCCAATAAACCTAGTGTAAAAATTTCAATAGGGGATTATGATTACTCCCTATCCCATATATAATAAATATTTATATATAAATCTTTTCCTAATTCATTAGGGGATATAATATTTTTAGATCACTCATCACATAACATAGTGTTCTTAGGCTAACTGTCAGTGAACCAAACATGGTATATCATGAGATGAAAACATTACCCATTGCATTATAAGGATATATAATTCCAATACAACACAAAATATAATGAAATTACTAATATTTACAGTCATACATGTTCCACGTGATTAAAAGAAACTATACAGGAATCATTAGCATGATAAAACCCATGAGAAAGAAGTGTGTTTCATAATCTTGTCTCTAAGTATAACTGAATGCTATATCATAATGATTCCCAAGATAATATAGAATTAAATCATTTGGTATTTTCATATTTAAATAAATAATCAATTTTTTATAAAATTTAGTTTAAATTTAAGATAATTTTGGATTATGATCAAGGAAAAGTATGAATAAAAAATTAATCTCATAGGTGATGATTTTCAAAATGTGTGTGGGATATTTTAAAGAAGTAAATAGATTCTTATATCCATTCAGAAAAAAGTTGAACTAGGATGGTTATCTATAAAAAATTGGGTTTTAAAAAGATATTAATGGTTTAAAATAATTAAGAAGGTGAATGTTTTCATGAAATTAGAAATTGGAAAGTTCCCTTAAGTCGAGTTTACTTAAAAGTAGGAATTTAGAAGGGAACTAAACATGTATTAACCCCAACAATAATAGTCTAGTAAAATCGATATAAATATAAAGAAAATATATAAAACATATGGATTAAATTAATGAGAATAATATAGATAAAATGGGAGAAAAATAAATACAATGTGTTACCCAAAAGTAATGATGGTGGTTTCAGAAGATCCCTTTTTATGTTCTAAAACACATTTTTCTAAATCCCAAAACGTTTAAAATAAAATAAAACATTATTTAAAAATATATGAATGAAAATATAAATTTCACATTAGAGAACACATAATTAGGTTTCTAAATAAAAATTATAATATTTATCAGTAGATAAATTTTGGATAAGGAGAGGAAATAATTGTTTAAGAGGATGAGAATTATTCTTAACATAGTTTCATTTTCAAGATGGAAGAAAACTCATCAATAAAGAATATTTTAATAAAAAATCTCCCAATATAGAAATTAATTATACAACATAAAATTAAATATAAATCTCCACCATAAACATTATAACTCATGAAATTAGATTGAGTTATGAAAAAACCCTTATATTTTAGAGAATATATGAATCGTAGACCACGACATGGAAGACAATGAATGGGAGTGAAGTTTCCAAGTTAAAAATAATTTATTATATTATAATTTAATGGGTAATTAGTTACACCATAAAAATTAATATTGTTCTATAATATTAAAGCATGCCTAGGTGAAGGGTGACTAAGATGTAAACCCTTACAACTAGGTTAAAAATTGCCTTGAATTCCATTTAAATAAAAGAAATTTCTTTCAATTAGTATATCCATTTAATTAAAATTAAATGAGGTATAAAAAATCATGGGATTTAAAATCAATAAAAACCAAAAAAAATAGAGACACAGTGTAGAAAATGTTACATGTATCAAATAATAAGAATTGAGACTAAAAAAACTCTTACATTTTATCTTTATTTTCTCAACTGCACCCTAAAATATAGTATAAAAATATATTAATATATTATTTAAAAACTATATTCATAATGATTACTTTGTTCAATTATAATTTAGAAAAATTATATGTATGTATATTAATTTGTTATTATCTATTTTCAATATTAGGTGTGAGTAATCATTGTCATTTTGAACTAGTTCATGCTAGTGTTGTTGGTATTCATTATTATTACAAATTTCATCATTATGAGATAATTAAAGATATTTTAATTAATTATTTATAATTATTTTTAAAGATATAATTTAATTCTATGTAATTTTCTATTATTATCCATGAATATAAACTCATTGACTAGCATATTTTGGTGATTTTTAACAAATGAACAGTTGTATATTAGTAAATGAGTTTAATTTTTTGTATTAAAATTATATAACAAAAATAAAATATTAATTTAATTATTTATATAATATAGTATTATTAATTTAGTTCTCATATTAATTCATGATATTATTTTATATCATTTTTCAATTAGGTGGTAAGACCAACAGAAACATGAACATTCCATAATTAACAGATGATTATGATTATAAAAGTTGTTTATTTTGGGAATAATATATTTATTATTGAATAACAAAGATATTATTTAGATTATTTTAAATTTTTTAATAATATTATATTATTTTTTAATGAATAATAAAGTAACTCTAGGAAAAAACTGAGATATCTAACTTCATGGAGGTGGTAGTGATAATAATATGGAGTTAGCATTTTCATTCCCCAAAAAATTATAGGGAAATAATGTGGAAGATAATTTATCTCTAAATAATCATAAATATATTACATATTTAATATTTATTCTTAAATATCACTAATATAATCAAATAAGATAGGTAGTAGTGAAAAATATAAGTCATCGATATATGGAGGCGGTAGTCCGCACAACACACAAATGAGGGTTTCATTTTTCTTAATGAAAAGGTGAAAGGTGGGTAATAGTTATTTACATAGAATAATAAAATTAATTATAAACACAATAATTATTTCATTATCAAGTAATGTGAAAATTACAATTGAAAGGGTAAGATAAAAAGGAAGAAACATTATGGAAAATGTGTACTCACATTGTGAACATTGAGTTTTCAATAGAGGATTCCACAAAAATAGAGTGCTTATGTTAATTATTTTTGGCAATAAAATTATGTAACTAAAGGTTTATTCTATGATAATAGATAATTTTATTATTTCAAGTGGAAATCAAAATATTTTATTGGTCTTGAAGGGGTGTTAAGAGGCCCTTTTATAAGAGGTGAGAATAGATTTTTTGTAATTATAAACACTTAATATAATGGGATTTCATGTTCAACATGTAAATTGTATCCAAAAATTTAAAATAATGTTTTTATTAATGAGATAAGGTTAAAAATACCCCATTTATTCATTTTTACACATCTTGTAAGCATTTTTCTAAGTCCTTTACTCTTATAATTTTCACTTTTACCATTTTGGTTATACTATGTAGACTAGTTTTTATGTAAGAAAATAATTTTTATGTCTAAATGTAAAATGAGATTTATTTAATAATTTTTACTTAATGATTCCAAATATTAAAAAAATCCTAGTTAAAATATTTTTTTTATAAAAATCAATTTTAATATTAGCATTTGTAACACATAAAAACACATTTTTTAGAAAAAGTATATTTTTAAGATTAAAATTTATGTCTAGTTTAAAATTATCAATGTATTTTAGTTTAATGATATAAATTGGTTATTATAAAAATTAAAAATTATTTTTTTCAAATTAATATAAACCAAATTTTTATAAAATATTATTTAATTAAAAAAAATGGCCAAAAACTGTTCTTATTGGAAAATATTACTTAAATTACTACAATGTTACTCATAGGTTTTTTACATTAATAAATTTATTTAAAAAAAATATAGTTTTAATCCTTAAACTTGTATTTTATCAATTAAAAAGTTTTATAAATGCCTTGGTCATGCTTATATAATTATAAAATTACATTTTTTTGGTAAAAACGATTTTTCCTCTATTCACCAAAAAATCCTTTATGTTTTAAAAATACCAAAACAATATCCTAAGAAAATTTGGTTAATATGAATAAAAAAATTTAATTCATTTTTCCAATTTAAAATTCTAAAATATTATAATTTATCTTTTAAATAAAATCATAAAATATAATAAAAAAGTGTTTTTATAGAAAAATACCTTTTCAATGTGTTATCCATTCTTATTATTATTTTCTATCAATTATTATTAAAGTTAGTGCTAATCTATTTTTATATCAAAATGAACATTATTCTTATAAACCATATACCTTATTTATAATATATATTTTTTCATAAAATAAAACATATAAAAATAAAATTTTAGAAAAAAAATTTCTAGAATAAAATAATTGTATTAGTTTTTAAGCCACATTAATTTTATCAACAAATTAGTATTAAAAATGATTATTATTTTACTTATATATGTAGTTAATAATGAGTTAACTTCTGCTTTACCTACCAATTCATTGGTTATGTAATGTTTTGGGGTTATGTTTGGTGTTGTGTTTGAAGAAAGCTATCAATATGGTGTTTATTTAAAGAAAAATTATAGAGTTAAATCTTAAGGAGTTACTATAAGGACTTGGCCTTAAACCTTAAATATTCTTGTGTCTTTAATCTAGAAGTAAATTTATTACATTCCCAAACAACTTTTTGGTTTGTAATTTCAGAGATTTAGATCATTACTCTTATATAAAAAAACTATAAATATACAAAGTGGACACTTCTAATCAGTATATATTTATTCTATAATATAAAACATTTACTATCAAACTTGTTTTCTTATCATGAAAAATATTCATGAATTTCAAATTAACTTCTTATTTTCCCTTAACAATCCATAAAACCTTTGAAAAAAATTTAAAACATGGGGTGATCATAAAAATATCATTAAAGGATATTAAAAGGAAAGAAATAAATTGTTAGTCTATGAACACTTATAAAAATTTTATTTTTAAAACTAAACTTTTGTCTTAAAAAGACACTTTCTAACCCAAGAAATCACCTTATCTACTGAAATATTTTCATAAAACATTTCATACAAAATATTAATATAAAAATAAAACGTAGAAATGTTTTTTTAATCATGAAAAACTCATAAGATATTTTCACAAAGTTATAATTTTAAATATTGAAAAGTAGTATATACATTCCATAAAATGTATAATCATTATCTTACATCTATAAATCATAATATTCGTATAAAACCCCATATAAAGAATAAATAAATCATATAGGTAACATGGGTATTCATTTTCATATAAATATTAAAAAGGGATTAACCCTCATGGTTACGTCGGAATACTTGGAGTGACAATCATAGTTATACATGAAATAATAATAATGATTATACTTGGAATAACCATTACAGTGTATTCTCATAATCTCTTTGTAGAAACCTAATTGGTTTTGTTTATACCTTTAACCAATGTATTAAAGAGATATAATGGGATTTCCCATTCTTGTTTTGTAACAGAACCACTATTCCAAATAAATAATTCCCATAAACCATAACATAATCATAATATAGGAAATATTCCACACATAAAATCATTCTTTACACCCATAAGAAAAAAATTGATATTGATATATTATTTTCTTTTAAAACACATTTTTTAAAAATAAAATACAAAAAGTAAAGGGAAAGAGGGTTTTTTCTAATAAAACATTAATGATTATAAAGGAATCAAAAAAATCCAATAGTGGTTATGATGGTGGGAAAATTCATTATTTTTGTATACCATTAAAATATAACATTCCTTTTGTATTTTATAAACTAAGTAAAATCGTTCAATCAAAAATTATTTTTTAAAAAACATTGAAATAAAATAAAAAAAGATATAAAATTTCCATTATTAATAACTTATTTTCTTTATAAATATATCAAGAAAATAATTTAAAAATATAGTCATGGAGGAAAAATAGTTTTAAGGGAATCATTAAAAACAATATTTTTGAAAGAAAATTCCTTACCTTGAGTCTGGCTCATCACATACATAGTTTATATTTATGAATAATAAAAGTATATTATTTATTTAATTTATTTAGAAAATTTTTAAACTGTATTATTCCATTTAGTTTATCATATTAAATTATTTACTTAATCATTTAATTTTACGTTGGATTTTTCAATGATATTGAGTTCATAAGTCCAAAATCACATTGATTGGTTCACAATGGTTCAATAGGTCCTTATTAAATAATCTCCATAATAATAATATTCAAAAAATTATAAATTCTATACATCAATTAAGCTTTTAAATCTAATCATTAAACATGGTTATGAAAAATGAACTATATTACAATAATAGATACAACTTGTCGTACTTATGCATGAGTAACTTTTAGATTTATCAATGATCACTATAGAAAGTATATAGGTATTATTTTATATTTACATAATGATAAAAATATCATAAATATAATGTCACTTATTTAAATATACTTATATATGTCATCCATGTGACGTGGTGATGAAAAATGAATCACATCACTTTCTGGATGTGGTTGTCTACACGTACACATGAAGTATTTTATCATTTTTCATTGAACGGTTAGGTAATAATTTAAATCATAAATTATCTTTTAAGAATTATAAATATTTAATTAATATAATATATAAACATTAATTCCATAATTATAAAATATCCATGAGATGTGGTGATGGAAAACGAATTACATCAGTTCGTGAGGTGGTAGCTCACTGTACACAAGAAGAATGGATTCATTTCCCATTTGAAGGAAAAGGAGATGTTTATAGGTTATTAAATTATCCTAATATCTTCTTAGTATAATTATAATACTTTTATTATTATTTTATACTATATTAATAATAATTTTTGGGATTAGAATAATAAATAAAACTGAATCATGTGGTTAATAACTAGACATCTACTTTGGAAAATATCATTTTTTAAGACATTTAGACCTATAAGATTGGTATTATGTTAAAAATCAGGATTTAATAATGTGTGGAGGTATTTTATAAATTCATTTGGAATATATTTTCTGAAATAAATGGGTTTTTAATTGCTAATAAATGAGATGAAATGGTTCCCTTTTATATAAGAAAGGGGAGGGACACTCAGGGAATTTCATAAAATATTAATTTAATATATATTAATTTCAAATTAAAATGGAAAAAATAGATAATATTAGAATATAATATTATTATTAATCTAAATAATCACATTAAATAATTTTTTTATAAGTTTAGATCACATTTTTACCCTTGTCTCTTTTGTTTTAACCCACCATAAACTTGTTTCACATTTACTGTGAGAACAAAGTTTTTCACTCTTTGAAGGCCAAGATAATTTTTATAAATTGAAAAAAACTCATAAATGGAACATGATTGAAATTTTAAACCACATACTAGTCAATTTTATAAATATAGTATTTTTATGAATTTTATATCATTCAATAAAATATTATTTTCATAAAATATAAATAATATCAATTTTAGAACTATTCATTTATTTTACTTTTATAACACTAATAAAAAAAATACAATTTGAAAAAAATATTTCAATACATCCAAATAATTTTAATTTATCTATAAAATTATTTATTTTCCTTAATTATATCAAATTAAATTAATTTTAAATTTTTTATTATCAATTATTTTATTTTCCCTTTCACTGAATAATTACTATTTTAGGGTTGCGTAATAATTTAAGGTAATAATTTCGTCAATAAAAATTTAAAATAATTAAAATGATGAATATATGTATGATACTAGTTATATTATTTTAGTATGCTTTAAGTATATTTTTGTAGAGCTGTAAGAATTAATAAAACCATAATATGAGGTTAAAAACTATACCTCTTCTTTGGAAAATATCCTTTTATTGACACCTTAAGACCTCTATACTGATATTCTGAAAAAAAAAATAAGGACTAAATAATTTTGGAATGGATTCTAGGAATATAATTGGGTAGATCATGGTTGTACCAAATGGGTTTTTAAGTGTTAATAAATTAGAAGATGTGGTTCCCTTTTTTAAGATAAGGGAGGAGCACTCTTAGAATTTCATAAAATATTAATTTAATAAAAATTAATTTTGATTTCCAAATGACTCAAAATTGATAAAATTATAATATAATACGTTTATGAGTTGAATTAATCTCATCCAATAATTTTTATATAGGTTTAGATTAAAATTTTTCCCTTATTTGTGTATTCTAACCTCCATTAACGCTTTTCACACTTACCATAAAAACAACATTTTTTACTTCTTCAAGGTCATGATAGCCACTATAAATGGGAAAATGGACCATGAATAATGTTTTCAACTATATCTTGATTAATTTGGTAAAGATATGTTTTCTAGTGAATTTATAACATAAAATATAAAAAATGTCAATTTTAGAACAATTCATTTACTATGACTTTTATGACACCAAGATAAAAAATTGATTTAGAATTAAATAATTTAATAAATCCATAACAGGTAATTTTTAACTATTAAATTTTTGTTCCACCTTAATTATTTCAAATTGTAATACTTTAAAAAATAATAATTTCCTTTATTTTATTTTTTCTTTCATTAAATAATTATTGGATCATCATTGTGTAAGCATTTAAGTTAATTATTTCATCACTAAAATTTAAAAAAAAAATACCATGTTTAATATAAATAATTTTGATTTCAAAATTCTATTTATAATTGAAAATATCCTCTGGTTATCCATATGTAAAAAATATTATAATTATTAAAAACAAGAGTGTGACATTTGTTACTTTCTTTAAAAAATGTTATAAAGGTTATAATTGAATTGAAATGGGAAAAGGAAATATATTTGAACATTTTATGACTATGAATGACATATACAAATAAAATAAAATTTAGGCAAGTGTTATGGTCATTTTATGTAGGAACTGGGCATGCATTTGATTCCCTAAAATACACAATTTTAAAAAAAAAATACCGATGAAAGACATAAACTCATCGTCATTAGTGAATCTATACTCAGTTTATACTAAGGATCTCGCATAAAGATTAGTAAGAAAAAAAATAAAAAAATAAAATCATGGTTTAGATCTGAAGCTGTGCATGAAATTTTCTCATCATTAGACGTCGCACCTTGAAAAATCTGAAGTGGAATTCCTTTATATAATCCACATGTGCTTCAAAAATCTTCGGAAGTGTCAATCATTGAAATTCAGGTGCTAGCACGGAGTTTTAATGATTCCTTCGATGAACCGACGATCACTGCATCACCATTGTTTTGATGCCTGAGAGAGAACTTGATTCGAGCTCTTGGATCTAGAGCTTCTCTCTCTAGAACATGGGAGAGAGAATAATAGAGAGAAATCTCATTAATAGTTCCTTCTAGGAGGATCTCTTCTTCTATATATATTGTGTAATTATGTTACCCAGAATTTCCTCTCCAGTCCCCGAATACTTAACTCACTATAAATTATATGTTATGACTTCTGAACTGAGTCATAAATATTATTATCCCTTTCCTAATATATAATAAAAATATTTCATGATAATAAATAATTCATCAACTTGACTCGTTATTACCATAAATATTAATTGAACCTTAAATATATTAAACTAATATTCATTAATTAATATTTTTCATGTATTTACTTAAAACTTGTAAATACATTTAATAAAAATGAATTATATGTTCACTATTCTTAACATGAATAATATGAATTTATTTATTGCATTGGTAATTGTATCTCCTTGGAAAAATCTCGGACCCTAGTGGTGGGGACCACCGTGTCCAAAATACATATTCAACTGAATAGGGTAGATTCATGAATACTCTATTGTGTGTCACCCTCTATGCCCTTATCTCAATAGTAGTGAATACTATTCAAAAATCAAGAGTGGGATCTATCCACCCATCATATCCCCTAAATAGATAAGTATTGTCACAGGAGTGACAACCAACCAATGAACATGTACTGTGTAATATAGCATCTTTTTCTTTAATACCTCATAAAGAAGGATGCACACTCATGTAATCTCCCTTATCTGTCTTTATAATTTTTTGATCTAACTAGACGGATTTACCTTGGACTACCATGGACATGGATTTATCAAGGTACTACCATTCTGATCAAAATGGCCTTATATATATAACTTCTTTAACCCAAAAGACACAAATCCTTTCTTGACCATTCAACCAATGTCATGCCACCATTGATACACCCAATATAGACTACCTCATCACAATTTCAATATCATGGTTTTCATTTTGCATCAAAGTACACAATCAAATGGAATACATTTATAATTATCTCAAGTCATGAGACTGTTACACATGATCATAGCTAGAAACATCTAATGGAACCTGAAACATGCGGTGTTTCTACTAGAAGTCATGTCCTCATGATCTCACTACTATAGATCACCAAGTGAGAACTTCATGAGAATAAGTCTCAATGCTTATGAGCCACTAGCACCTGATAGTCAACCATCTACCATGTTCAGTCAGTAAGATGTATCTAGACTATAAGACCTTAGTATAAAATTAATGTCATGGTATGTTGAGTTCTCATTATATCCTAGAATATTCTATAAACTTTTTATATGATAATTAATCTATGGAAAATACCATTAAATCATGGATGTAGAAATATCTACTCTATAGTGGTAAGTTATCATCATGTATATCTAACTGGTACACATGATATATTAATCTAAATCATTGTATTGGTGGGTCTTGTTCACCCACTATTAAAACATTCCCATTTCACTAGATACATCTTTCTATAAAAACTTGTTAGATCTCACAGGATTAAGATCAATTTTCTACTGAGTGACGACTTTAGCTGTTTGGACTGCCACGATTTCGTCGAGTTCCATTTCTGTTATTTGCAACTTCATTTCCTTATGTAACACTTATCATGTAATGGTATACCCGAGTATATCCTTCTTGTCCACTATCATAAATTGACATCTTGGATAGCAATAATATCATAACTGATATTATGAAAATACTTTACTTACTAGGAGGTGATTCCAAGAATTGGAAAAAATTGTTGTGTATAAATGCTTATGATCTTCCTCAAAAGCTGAAACAAGCTCGTTTTTTTAGGTATGGATACCACTGGTTTATATGATATTTTATCACACATCACCCCATCCTAACTATGATATTAGATCACATGGATCTATAGAAGACTAGTTTGTGCCCGCTGAAAACTAGTATCCTTTCTTCTCCACTTACCAGGTAGATATCATTTGTACTTACCGAAGTACAATCCAATAGTTCTAAATACCTCCCTTATAGTTCTCCTGGTTATTACTAATATTTTCCTACTATAATTTATATCTTTTAAATATTAGTTCTTGTTCATATCATAAAAAATGTGATTGATTCATCTCAGAAGTGTGTGGACTTTAACTCACCACGTTTATCTCCTCCCATGTCCCAAATATGTCAACCTAGAGATATAATTCCATGTAACATATGTAACAATTATATCTTTAATTGATCCAACTTTTATTTTTCAACACCATGTCACTATATATACAATTTACTAGGTCTAAGAAAATGTTAGACCTACCTCAGTAGATCTTGTTTCCTAGAACTTAGGTTCCTAGGTTAAGTCAATCACTTGAGAATAAATTCTTTCATTCTAGTCTTAACTAACTATATGACCAATATTTTTTCTATATATTATGAAACATATTGTACATGTAAAATCTTGGTGCTCCCATTGTCTATCGTAGACACATGGAAAATATTTATGGAAAATATATATTCTATGTCCCTAGTGCTTACTTCAATCCTACACCTGATATCAGTAAATCGCGACCATTATTAGCATTATGTTACATGACCATCCATTTTTAGTTGTGTCATATAGACACCTCCAAATATTGGTGGTCATTGTATATAATTATCAATATAGTGATCATAGAAATTAGTTATGACAAGTAAAATTCTAATGGATTTAGGCATAATGACTTGGTGAAACCAATTGAGAATTATTGGTACTAGTTGTGTACCATCCATGTATCTATTCACTTGAATACCTACTATAGTGTTCATAATTTTAGGCCCCTTTGAATTTTGATACATTGAATCCATTATTGAATTTTAATTAGTCTTTTCAATCAAAGATAATTTCCATATACTACTAACCTATAGGAAAATTTATTCAAAAGTAATAATATATCACCAGCTGTGGTGAATACAAAAATCATCACCATGATTTTAACCTTCCTATGCAGTATGTGTCTCTATAACATAGTATGTTCCTCATGTTCTTATGTTACTAGTTCATATGCCAACTACATTTTCATCACTATAATTGACTACACCCAAGTCAATATGGCTCCCACTATCTCTAGTAGGGATGTAGACCCTCTTATAGAACTGTAATTTATCACTTGACTAAAACTTTTCTATCTTAGGGATTTATTTAATATCCTAAACAACGGTTAGGATAATTACTTAGATGCACAATTTTTCTATCTTGATGGAAGTTTATTTATATCCTAACAAACTCTTCACATCCAAACACATGTCCTTATGACATAATGGATTTTCATCATGCTATGACTCATATGATATCCATTTTTCATTATTGTTGACATAAGGTTATGGGATATCGATATAATTTGTAAATAACGTCATGAAATTTAATAAACGTTTCTATAGGTTACAACATTGATACTCCTTACATCGTTACCTTGATGTATAAAATTGGTGTTAGGAAATTAATCCCCGTTGAATTTTTTTGATCAATGTTGAAATATAAGACTTAATCATTGATCATCCTTATTAAAATCAATGTGGTGATATAGATAAGGTAATATGAATTTATGAAATACTACACACTACATTATCATTATCGTAGATTACATTGTCAAGATATTCTTCAGCATACAGGATTAAAGCAACTCATATCTTCTGTCCATTAACTTACTTCATTTTATTATTCCTTAATTATATAAAGTAATATTATGAAGTATATATATACCTCTAGCTTATTCTTGGAATAGTTCATTCTCTCTTGATAAACTAATTCTGAAAGATTTGTAGAATACCTTTATTTATAACGTTTTTTTATCTAAAATAATGACATTGATAATACCAATGGTTTTTAGCTTAACCGAGCCAAAATACCATACTAGGTATAAATTAGATTTCCACTTTTAGTTTTACTTTACAGTGAATTATCTTGTCACTATTAGGTATAAGTATTATATTTTATATACATATGTTATTTCATATGATTCATGTATCACTAAACTATTGATTGTGTATTAAATACCAAAAACAACATTTATTCTAGAACCTAGAATAATGTCTCCTTGTGTCCAAAATGACTTGTGAGAGGAATGTTTTGGTTATACTGGATAATAGTTCTACAAGAATCATTCACTTGGAAATAAACAATTCATGTACTTCTCAACATCGGCCTATGTATCACCCTTTATCATCCCCTTAAAAAAAATACATGACTTCTAGTTATATTTATATACTTACTTGGTTACTGTATATCAATACACATATGTAATAATCATATTTCATTGAATACCCAAGAAGTAAAATTAAAACATTACTTTGATGAATATACCTAAAGAAGAATAGGATACTTTCTTCTTTAATTCAGTTAATTGCATTTAAACTTCCATAAATTTGTTTCATGTTGTGAAATAAAAATAACCTCATGTTAATACCACTTTTACTGAAGGACATTGTGAAGATGATTTTGGAGTTACTTTTTATTAGGATTTATTTCTGCCTTTCAATTTGTTCCTCATAAGTATTAAATATTGAACTATATTTTATATTCTTCTGTTACTTGGTGAATCTTACCAAAATTATTAATGAATCATTTACTCAATACTTTTTTGTTTCGTAACGTAAAATAAAACATGAGTAAATGGGTGGAAATGATAATAGAATATGATGTATTGAAATATCATAACATGTTGTTAAATTTACATAGATCCATTGTAACCATTACCTATTCATATCATTGCTTCGCTTTATCCTTGAAAACCACTCAGAGATGAGACTTCAAGTAATATCATCCATGTCATGATGTAGTGATCGCAACTAACACCAGAAGTGGATGAAAGAATAATGACATATCCATCACATGCTTTGTACATTATTCTCCTGTAATAAATTTCACCCTCTCTTCCTGAGGCAATTTAATAGATATAGGGACACTAGAACCCTAATTCTCTAATAGTATTGTGTTCAAGCATGTGTACTATTCTTGGATACTCGTGCTAGTGTGAACATTTACTTTGTGTAATATTTATCACAGTTTTTAAACTTGTGGTATATCTTTCCATTTTTATAAAAAAATAAATTTTAGTTGATGATCACTTTTATCATGATCCATAGTTTAGTCATATTACTTAATTAATTAAATCATTAAGATTTCTCCTAATATTTTATCAAATTCTAGGAACCCTCAGTTCTAGAATCTGAATACTCTATTACTTGAGTATTCTAGTCGAAATGATCCTTGAACCTCCACTCACATTCGCAAATAATTGGTTATGCCACTACTTGGTGGGTTCAAGGTAGGCGTTTTTCTAGCCAACCACATAAACATGTGGTTCCTTAGTCTGTTGAGTGAAGTCTCAACTTCCTAAATATTTTTCGAATTTACTCAACACTTGCCTCTAAAATTACAACAATCTTGATTTGCCTATATATTTTCTACAATTTTAGTTAATTAAACCCACTATTCTAATAAGAACACCTTGGTAGTAAGAGTCACCCTCATCTTTGGCATGAATGACACCCCAAACTTCCAATTTTTTCAAAATTCAAATGATGGAAGTCGGTTCAAACTTAATATTTCTTTTAAGATTTTTATTATTTTTATGTGATTAAATTAATAATTTTCTATCTTCTTTGCATGTACTATATGATCAAACTCACAACTGACTATGAAATAAATATAAATATCTATTACGTCACATGTTTATTTTATCTTGCATGCTTGTTTATTCTTTTTTGTGATCTCTCATAAGATAGACATGCACAAAAAGGAACCACGTGAAATAAAATGTCAATCTAGTCATGAGCCGGTACTAATGGTTGATCCATTGAGTGAATATCAGACCATCCTAGAACCTAGGGGATATACCTTGTGTCTGTTTAGCTTGCAACTTGAAATGTAGCATTTTCCCATCCAATGCATCCAACTCATGTCTGGTGTGTCGCCATCACTTGGTGTGAAAAGCTTCACTAATTTTCTTATCATTATAAAAAAATATGCACATGTAGGCAAGGGGGACTGTGAAATATAAAATACAACATTGGAGTGGAAATGCAGGTCCTTATACATATAATGACAATAAGATGATTCACAAATCACCTTTCAATTAAAATAATTATTACAAAACCAATGAAATAAATTAAATAAATGAAAAAGGCACCAAACATGAATTGGTCGGTCCATGGATCATGACCAGTCTAATATGCCATAAAAATATGTATTTAAAATAAAATATTGAATTAAATTAAAATTTCATTAAAATAATACTTGAGGGTGATATAATTGAATTAAAAATTCACTCAAATTTTTAATTCAATATTTACGCCATTCGGTCCCAATAAATTAATTTAATTATTAAACTAAAATTAAATTAATTTATTAATTTAATTAAACAAGAAATTAAAATAAATCTTGTGGATAATAATTTATAAACCAAAAACTAATATTTAATTAATTTAATTATCAAATGAAATGAAATTTAATTATTTGAATTAAGTTTTTATTTAATTGAATTTACTCGGATCCCTAAACCTCAAGAAAGGCATGTGCAGGTTGGGGGAAACCCAAACAGGACAATTCTAGGTTGTGTCGAACCTCTTTATAGTTAATAGGGGCCTAGAAGGTTTGATCATGCCCATTTTGGGCTGGGTAGACCCACTTGAAGAAAGTTTTTGTGCAGTGCAAGTTACATGCACGCAAGGATGGCCAGGCGGTGGCCAGAATGGGGCGGGTTCGGGGTGCCACAGAATCCCCAGAATGGGGCGTTCTAATAGATGTTTTCGTGACCTTTGAGAGGAGAGGATATATGTGGAATAGGTCACTTGGGAGCTGGCTAGTGTGGCATGCCACTTAGATTAAGAAGGCGTCCTGACTAGGGAGTTGCATCGATAGGGAGTGTGTAGTTGGGAGGTTGTTGCTTTGTGTTGGACCTAGAACCAGTGGGGTGTGGCTAGAAAAATATATGGGAGGGGTTCACCCAGATCTGGGAGTGTCTGAGACGGAAACATCCATATGGAGGTGGCATTGGTCGGCGGGTGAGCGGTTTGAAAAGGGGTGGTCTTGCGGCCTAAGGTATCTTGAGGCAGCGATCCGTTGCGGGTTCCGGGGAGGCACCATAGGGGAGGGATGGATGGTGAGTTTTTGGCCTCATAAGAGAGATGTGGGTTGGTCTGAGCATAAAAGAGGCACTCTTATTGGGGCTCAAGGTGTCAAGTTGGAGCGGGAGCCCACTGTAGGGTAGCGTGGTCGGCCGGGGTGCAGGCCGAAGCGGCGCAGACAGCTGGCCTTCGGAGTAGGGAGGGTGCGACATCCTGTCAAGGGAGGGCCACTAGTCACCGAAACTACCTGGTATATGTGCTATAATAGGGAAAGGGAGGGGCTGACCATGTGGGGTCTGCCCGTGTAGAAATGGGGCAACATGCCCCCAACAAATATTTCCTTCTTGGTTTTTTTATTGATTCTAAAAGACCCGCCCAATTCCAACCCCTTTTACCAAAATTTTCTAAACCCTACTACTTATCATAAGGGATATAATAATAACAATATTATTATTATTATTATTATATTATTATTATAAAACTATCAGTGCTGAAAAAAACTATTCCAGTGACCGGTATTGCGTCAGAAACCAGGTTCACCGGAAATAAAATAAAAAACTGACTAAATTTACAAATTTAAAACATATATATATATATATATATATATATAAATATACATGTTCTTCCTTTTAATACCTATAAACCAACCAATTTAAATACAATTATAAATTTCAAGTGATCATAGATTGTTAATCCATTGTCGGATTGAACAACGGTAAGCTGTATTCGGATCGTATCGACAACCTCTATAACGATTAATGAAAATTAAATTTATTTTGGCTTAAAAAAATTCATTTTTCCCTATGATACCACTTTTAGGAACCGAGAATGCGGCTAATTACTCTAGATCGTCCACATGTGCTTCAAAAATATTTGGGAGCTCGGATGGGAAAAAATCTGGGTGTAGCGTGGAGTTCAGATGATGCCTTCGACGCACCAATGATCACCACATCACCTTGCTTGTGATGCTTGAGTGAGAACTCGATCTTGGCTCATGGATCCCTAGATTCTCTCTCTATAACATGGGAGAGAGAAGAAGAGAGAGAAATCCTATGAAAAGTTCTTGGTGGGAGGCTCTATTCATCTATATATAGTGTGTAATTAAGTTACCCATAATTACCTCTCCATCCCCCAAATACATGACACACTATAAACGGCATGTTATGTCATCTAAAATTAATTATAAATTTTATTATCAATTTCCTATAATGTAATACATATATTACATGATAATAAATTATTCATTAACTCAACTCGTTGTTCCCATAAATATTAATTGAACCTTGAATATATTAATCTAATATTCATCAATTAATATTTTTCATGTATATACTTTAAACATGTAAATACATTTAATAAATAAATTTGAAGCTCGTTATTGGTAACATGAAAAATATGAGTTTATTTATTGCATTGGTGATCATATCTCCTTGGAAAAGACTCATTCCCCAGTGTTGGGTCCCCCCATGCCCAAAATACTGATTCAACTTTATATGAAAGATTCATGAATACGCTATTGTGTGTGAACCTTTAGGCCCTTAACTCCAAAGATGGGAATACTATTCATAGTCAAAGATTTGGATCTAGAAACCCATCATGGCCCCTAAATTGATAAGTATTATCACAGTAGTGACAACCAACCTACGAACATGTACTATGTAATATAATCTCTTTTTCTTTAATACATCATAAAGCAGGATTCACACTCATGTCATCTCCCTTCTCTTCCATTATAATTTGTTGATCTAACTAGATGGAATTACCTCAGACATCCATGGACACAGATTTCTCAAGGTACTACCATCCTGGTCAACATGGCCTAAGATATATAACTTCCTTAACATATAAGCAACAAATCCTTTCTTGACCATTCAAAAATGTCATGCCACCAATGGTGAATCCAACACAAACTATGCTGCCCCAATTTCAATATCACGGTTTTGACTTGAATCAAAGTAAAAAATAAAATGAAATTCATTGATAATGATCTAAAGTAAGGATACCATTACACATGATCATATATGTGAACATCCAAAGACACCTGAAACATGTCGTGTTCCTATTGATGGGTATGTCCTCACGATCTCTCTACAAGAGATAACTAAGAATGAACTTCATGAGAAAATTCTTCAATGATTATGATACCCCAACAACTGATAGTCAACCATTAACTTTTTCAGCTAGTAATATGTATTTAGACCACATGAACTTCGTTTCATATTAATGTGACAGTATCTTGAGGTTCTCATTATAGTATAGCATCTATTATAAACTTTTGATATAGTAATTAGTATGTAGACATTACCATTAAATAGTAGATTTTGAAATATCAACACTATAATGGTATGTTAACATCATGTATATCTAACATGTACACATGATATGGTAAACTAAATCACTACATAGATGGGTCTAGGGTACCCACTATTAAAATATTTTATAGTCCTTATCATTTTATTTTTATCATTAATTACCATATTTTCCCTTTAACGTGGTAAAAAAATTATAAAGGTTTCTATTATTATTGAACAAAAATAAAAGGGATATATATACCAAATTTGGACCTAATTATTCAAAAAATGGATTCTATTTCTAAATATTCAAAAAACATCTTTCAAAATTTAATTTAAAGTCAAACCAATAAAAACATAATGATAAAAAAATTTAGAAAAATTACCTTTCAAATATAAAATTTTGTTATAATAAATTTAACTATAAAAGTTATTTAAAACTCAATAATTGGTTTATTTTATAAAAAATAGAACTAATAAAATATTAAAAAAACCAAAATATAATTTCCCTTTATAAATATAACACTCCGATATTTTAAAAGAGTAACATCATGTTTGATATTGTATATGACACTCCATATTAAGCTTAGAATATAAATAAATATCCAAGACTATGTGACTTATTTTTTTTGGATAAATTGGATCTCTTTGATAGCTTTCAGAACACACCACCCCAAATATAAATTACCCTTAATATATAATACAGTTATAACCAAGCTATTGTATTAGCAGAAATGAATTAGAAAAACTAAATTATGAATATTATAAGGTTTAAACATATATATAATAAAATAAATTTTAATATATTGATTATACATAAAATAAAAATCTTTTAAAATAAAAATTAATGTTTCCTTAAAATTTGCATTTTCCAAAAAAAATGGGTTCATCTCATATTTTGAACCTATTTTAAAATTAATTTTTACTCCCTTTAAAACATTTATTTAAAAAAATGAACCTCATTTTTGAAATCATCGTGTAAAAAATACTTTATTGTGAATTGTTAGGAATTTTCTGAAAAGGTAAATTTTTTTATGACAAATGAAAATACTATTTTTTATTGAAAAATTCCATTTAATTTAAATTATTTACAAAGTTTAATTATATTTTAAATTGTTTTTCAAGTAGATTTTGTTCAATTAAATTAATATATAACTAATTTAGGTCATTGGAATCAATTTTATCATTCTCAATGGACAACTCAGAGGGGGATAAATTGAGTTTCCGAGAAAAAAAATAAAAAAATTATTCATAAATTAAATCTCTCAATTTTAAAAAATCTCCTAAGCTCACAAAAATATTATAGATATATAATTTTTTCTTTTGAAAATATTATCAAAATATAGATCACTTCTTGGTTAAAATACTTTTTTAAACACTTTAACTTTTGAAACTAATCTACATCTATCAAATACAATATATAAAACACTAGTTTAAGTTAAGTGTCATATTAAACTTTTGTTTAAAGGTTTAGAACACTGAAACTGGTTTGTTCTAAAGAAAATAAAATGAAATAGATAAAACAATAAATAAGGTATATCATAATTTAATAAAGGGTTAGGTCTTAAGATGAAAATTAATCTCAAACACTTGGAAATCACCTTCTTCCAAGTAGTTTATTGTTAAATAAAATTATCCACAACATGAATCGGGTTTTACAAATAGAAACACACAACGATTCCTAGGAACATAGCCTCTTATACAATTATACATCATATAAAACAATATTCCAGGTCACACAAGACCTCTTCTATAGTTTCTCATGGGAATACAAAAGAAACGATTGAGAGAGTACCAAGTACTCTCCATTTTAGAATTAGAGACAGTGTTTTTTTCAAATAAACAGAGCAACATGTGTAAAATATAAATAATAAATATAAATATAACGATATTTGAGATAATAAAATGTGATGGAGCTTAGTAAAAATTGCTTCAGTTGTCTAGATTCCTTTGAATTAGTCTTCGAAAGGATATTAGACAGGTTTCGTAACATGTTCACAAAAATAGAGTGTCATGAAGATTTTTAAACGAGTATTATTTTTTTCATAGGTTCATGTATAGTATCCTTTTTTATTCTTTCTATAAGATTATATTTTTACATCATCCCTTTCACAATATCATATTTTCTTCTTAAAAATATCTTTACCTAAAAGGGTTCATTATCGAGAAATCAATGCAATATTAAATGCACTGACTCTTCAATTAACACTTAAACTACAAGCCATTGGATATTTTAATTGTTTTATAGCTAAGTTACACATAGAATGTTTTCTTCACTAAAAACACAGTAAGTTGGTACGGTTGGTTGGCATGGTCATTTAGAATTGAAAATTCAATCCTTAATAGGATAAGTTCATTTCACCATGCAATAGGTTTCTGACTTCATGTGGCAATTCATTTCCTCATGAGGTTACTATAACAATATATGTAATTAGTATATTATTTAATGAAAATCATACATTCCTTGCCAAAATAACTTGACTTATTCATGTATTAGTTAGTTTCATTTACACATTAACTTTATTGATTAACACGGTATCTTCAAATATTCACATAGTTCGTTCCTTTTTAATCATAATAGGTATATCCCATTATGTGGTAACTTATACAGGGAAGGTTGGTCATATATGTGGTAAGGTGATAATCAATGCACGTAAGGTATATTACTCTGATATAATTATCTCATTAGAAACATGGTATGTAGTTTTTTCATGTGTTCAAGTGAATTATAACATATTTTCATGTGGAACGGTGACTTGATCTTAATGGTAATTTCCAGACTTATCCATTTTTATGTGTTTTTTCTAGAAAAAAACATTTAAAACATAAAAAATGAATTTCATTAACAACATTATAAACATATTTTGGGATCAATAAAATAAAGAGTTGTTCTTCTAATCTAGCAATCTCCCACTTTTTGATGATCATAAAACATGACACTTAAATTGAAATGAATTTAATAAAAATAGTATATATGCAGAGGATTGAATTAACCATTTAGAAAGTACCTAAATTTCTGAAAATTTATTCCTAGGAAAACTTTTAATTTTATTTTATCAATAATAATTACTCCCCTTTTTTTAATTATCAAAAGGTGATGAAAAAGAAGAAATGTGTTAAAAACAAATGAGAATAAAAGAGAATTTTCCATTAATATTTCAAAAGAGATTACAAAAGGATTATAAAAAATTCTTATCAAATATCCTAATATGACTAAAAATTTTAGTTATCTATAAAATATATATAAAGGATAGGATACTTTCCATTGTAATTGTTGGTAATAGTAGAGGAAGTATGAGCAGTAAATGAGTGGGTAGACTCACAAAGGACTACACATCTAGAAATAGGTCTTAATTTTTGATAGAATTGTGTAGGAGTTAGGATGAAAGGATTGATGGTAGATTTGGTAGTGGTAAAATGATATTGGGAAATAATAATGGTTTAAGGATCTACCATAGCTTCCTATTAAGTATAGAGACAATTTTCTATCAACATAGTAAGCTCACTAACTTCTCAATAACTATGACCCAAATACTGAAGTAAATCATATCTTTTCACCACGAAATATTTTAAAATTAAGTTCATGTAAAAGATTTTTTCAACTTGTGTCATGAAATATTAAGTTAAGGGTGGAATCTTGAGCTCCATGGAAAGGGTTATAAACTTAACCTTTAAATTAGACATAGAAAAAATATAGCTAAGATAGTAATCAATTACCTTCTTAATGGTTTCTCTATACTGACTTGTTTATTTTATATCTTCTCTTAGAAGTGAAGGTGTTTAGAATCATGGGTTTAAAATCAATCAAACACATCTTCCCTTGTTCATGGGAATTCATAAAATATAACCTTAAACTCATCTCTTATTAGTTGTCTTCACTTTTATTCATAAAAAAATGACTGAATAGGAGGAGAAGGAGGTGGAATAAGATTAGGTTGAATCATATAACTCATAAATATTTGGTATAAATAAATCATTATATCAGATAGATCGACTAAGAGAGAACCAACCTGAGTTCTCTAATCATGAATCTCATTATATATAATTTCAATTCTGAAATAAAATCATGGGTGGATATGAGATATTATTATTGTAACAGAATCATAAATTTAATCATTTCTATCTTTTTTCAAGGAGTTTTAAGAATTAACAAAAACATACTTGAACATATCCATCATCTCATATTTGAACACATCCAAGTCATACTTAGTGAAATATAAAGTTGATGGAATATAGGTAGATAGATCATAAGCCTGAGCCCTAGTATCTAATCCAGGGAAATAAACAACCGATATTGGTCTATCTTGATGATCTGAACTTCTAACAACAACATCCACTTCTTCCTGGTGAATATAATTATAATTATCCTCAAAATATTCACTATGATAATTTCCTTGATAAGTTTATTCACCATATTTGGTGAGAGTATGACCAAATATATCAAAGAGATTATTATTAAATAAAGGTATCATTGTAGATACCTCATGCCTCTATTGAGAATCTATAGAGGTACTAAGATATCCCTACAGAACTCTAAAATATGAAGGGATATAATTTCCACAATGTATAAATGAACTTTCCCAATCATTATCAGAATCAGGATAATATGACCACAAAACCATAGATCTAGAGGACTTCTCACCCTTAGTAGGTACATCTAAAAAAGGCTTCTTGGGTGTACTACCAATCACATGTGATCCACCTAAACTAACTTAAGAACTCTCTTATTCCTATTACTTGTCCATCTCAAGCCTATAACCACTCATAGAAACATTTGTTTCCAAAAGATATTCATACTGAAGATCTTATTCATGTGGCGTTAAGGGAAATGGTGATATAGGAGATTCAAAACAAATCGAAGGAGATGCTTCCCAGTAATCCTCATGAGTATTTATTCCATCTTCATCCAAATTTACCATTTCATTCTCCTCTTCTATCAGCTCATCATATGAATACACAACTATCACATAGGGTTCAATACTTTTATCAACAAGATCCCTAGGTCTAACTGGGTACTTTACATGATCAATTTTTCATAAATATTTTTCAGATCATCTACCCATTACATTTTCCATGGGTTCCAATTTTCCTTAATCTTCTTATAAATTTTATATATACGTAAGATACCATCTAATGATGTAATCATTTCCTCCCCTGAGGAACTAAGACTTTTTACTCTAACAAGGCTGAAATCAGCTTCACGTAATGTAAAGAACTAAATTTTGAATCAGGGTTATACAAATCAACCATATGTCTCATAAAATATCTATAAATATTAATATAAACATTATTGTTCATAAAAATAAAGAAAATTATATCCGGATTCTATAATATTATAAAGTATCTTTTTCATAGACAAACTAGGTGTTTTTTAAACATAATTAGAAACCTACATTAACATCTCAAATCAACAGCCAAAGGTCTCCAATAAGTTCCATTTATCGTTAGTTTACCTAAATCACTCTAAAAATAAAAGTGTTCCTAATTAATTGGATATGATCTCTGGTAATATCAAAAACTCCCCTTCATGAGGAACAACCAAACACTTTTCCTATTTACTCAATGAAAATTCTCAAACTTCATCATTTATCATTGATTTAACTATATCCTTCATCTCTCTAGGGAATAACTCATGGTGCACATAATATTATTTAATAAGAATCAAATAGAATGTATTTTTATTCTCTTTAAATCAAGAAAATAGTTCCAATTATTAAATTTCATTCCAAACCAATAATCTTCTTGATTTCAACCATTGTGTATTGATTTCCTTTAATATATATATGGGATGATAAACCTTGTGTGGATTCTTTGGCTCCATTGTCACATTGAAGCTTCCTTTTGACTTATTTGAATTATTCATAGGATGTTTCTAAACATTAAAATTTCTTTCCAACATTTATTTCATCCTCATAATATTCAATTAAGTTCATGTTCATAAGGCTATAATATGAGATAAAAAAAACAAAGAAGATCGGGTTGGAAAGTGTTAGAGGTTTGAGATAAGAGAAATTGATTCACTCAGTAGATTTCAAAAATATAGAGGAGTTTTAAGGGAAAATATTCTTATTAATTAAAATTAAAATTTAAATCATGTTTAAATAATTTAGGGATTAAAATAATAGTAAACATAAATGAAATAACTTCAAAATGTTTTCAAAAAAAAATATGTATGTAAACAGACATGGTAGTTCTATTGATTGTATATCTGTAAAACTAATGTACGATAGGTATGTTGAATGTGAACTCATAGTAGGAATTATAAATACATAAATAAAATATCCCAAGTAATTATAGTGACCTTGTGAGTAAATACTCATGGTAAGAATGGTGACCATATGAACAACAACTCACAATAGGCATACAGACCGTGTGAACCATACTACAAAATTACTTCCAAAAAGTCTAAAAAAAATTTGAACATAGGAAATAAATTACTTATGCTAAATTAAAACAAATATAAATAATTTATAATTCCCAATTCATGTTTTATATAATTTATTCTCTAAATATTCATGGTATTTCTAAATATATCATTATTCTAATGTTCAGTACCAGTGAACACAATAGTATTATTACCTTTTTGAAAATGATCTCTCAAAAATTGGTGTATTATAAAAATGTGCATTGTTCTAGAATGCGATATAGGATTATTAGAAATATTTATTAAACTTTTGTTATCACAGTTTAAAGGGGCATGCTAGAATTGAAATCCAATATCTAGTATATTGTGATTCATTCGTATAATTTTCACATAGAAACTGTATACAACTACATACTCTGCATTTGCAGTAAATAATCAAACAATATTTTGTTTCTCACTACACCATGACAGTATAGACTTTCCCAAAAAGTGACATGTTCCAAAATTTCTTTCCTTATCTAACATACAACCACCAAAATCATCATTTTAATAACTAAAAATTCCAGTTCTTATTATATATAATAAAACAATCCCAAGTTAGTTGTATTTTTTAGGTATTTAAAGTTATTTTCATAACTAGTAAATGTGAATCTTTTTTTATTTCTGAAAAATGAGCACACATACATGCACTCAAAATAATATTTGGATAGATAGTAGTTAATTATAGAAAACTTCCAATCATACTTATGTATGTTTTTTGATCAATTGGTTTCCTAGTTTCCTCAAGATCCAACATATAGCTAGTACTAATTGGAGTTTCGCTACCTTTAGTACTATCTATACCAAAACATTTTAAAATAAATTTAGTGTCATTCTTTGTGTTAAAGTAATTCCATATTTATTTTGAAAAATATGAAATCCATGAAATAATTTATGCTCACCCATCAAACTCATTTCAAATTCACATTTCATAATTTTTGAAAACTCATTACCCAAAAAATTTATTGAGGTTCCAAAAATAATATCATCAGCATAGATTTCTAATACTAAAATATCTTTTGAAATTATTTTTAATAAATAAATAATGTTCAGTTAATACTTTGGTAAACCCCTAAAAATAAAACATGATCCAATATTATCATGCCAAGCTCTGGGATCTTATTTTAAACCATATAAATATTTTTTTAATTTAAACACATGATTTGAAAAGTGATGATTTTGAAATACATAGGGTTTTTCAACAAAAACATCCTAAACTATATAAACATTTGTAGATTGAATCTTGACATCCATTTGGTCTACTTTTAAATAAAAATGTACTGCATAGGAAACCAATATCCTAACGATTTCAAGTATAGATATTTTTGAAAAATTTTCCCCATATTCAATAACTTATTCGTGATTATATACTTGTGAAACCAATATTTCTTTATTTATAACTATTGTTCCTAACTTGTCAACCTTATTTTTAAACACCAATTTAGTTCCAATATTAAGTTATTCCTTTAGTCTATCAACCATTTCCCAAACATTATTTATTTCAAACATATTTTACTCTTTTTCATAGCTATTTCTTAGAATTCATCATTCACTACATCATTATGTTCTTTTGTTCAGGTTTTGACAATAGAAATTGATGTACAACCTGATTTCTAAGAGAATATCTATCTTTCATTCCTTTATATAGTTTACTTACAACTATATACAGGGGATGATATCTATTATTCCTAACATCTCTAAGAATATAAGTGTTTGACTCCTCAATCTAATCTACAACTTTAGGTTCAGGTTTCTCATCAAAACTAAGAGAGTTTTTTACAAGAGTTCTGGAAGAATTAATGTCCAAATTAGAAAGATCATCCTCTAGATTTTATAAAGTGGTATTAGGTTCATGTGGATCTATCTCATCAAACACGACATGTGAAAATTATTCCAACATATTAGTTTTTCTATTAAACATCATGTATGATTTACTAGTTGTAGTATATCCAAGGAAAATGCATTCATCACTTTTGGTTGATTATTTGTCCAAATGTTCTTTTTCATTGAGTATAAAAACCTTACAAAAAAATATAAAGTAACCATTTATTTTCTACCATTACATTATTCCAATGGTTTCTTCTTTAAGAGTGGTATACTTAGAACACTATTAATTATATAGAAATATATATTTACATATTTTTACCAAAAATAGATAAGTAGATTATATTCATTTATAATGGTCTAGACAATTTCCTAAAGTGATCTATTTCATCTCTCTATAACAACATTTTGTTGTGGGTTCTTCTGTGAAAAATATTTATGATTATATCCATGTTGTGATTAAAAAGATGCAAACTCATTATTTTCAAACTCATGAACATGATCACTTCTTATGTTCCTAATTCCAATTCCACTAATATTTTCTAATGATCTGGCATATTTGAAAAACATGAAAGAGAATAAATGTTATGATCAAGGAAAAATAGCTAGGTATATCTTGGATAATTTGCCACTATAAAATAAGAATAATATTTTCCTGATAAACTAGAATCTTTAAAGGTTCCAAAAAAATCCATGTAAACCAACTATAAATTCAAGAATTTGAAACATATTTATTAGGTTTGAATGAAATTTTGTATTTCTTTCTATTTTGATAAGGATTGTAGACATTTTTTATTATAAATTCTGGTTTCGGTATATCCTTGACTAAAAATTTCTTAGTTAGATTTCTGAGTGAGTAAATATTGAAATATCCTTGTATCATATAAAAAATCCAACATTATTTGTGAAAGGCACTAAAATAAGAAATATACTGATAAAATAAGTAATTTAAATCTACAGCATAAACATTTTCATTTTTCATAGTAGTACAAATTAAATAATGGTTAGAATCAAAAGAATTTCCAGAATTGTTTTCAAAAATAAATAGAAAACCATCAACACATAATTATAATACTCTAAGAAGGCTATGTTTTAATTCTTCTATGAATAAAACTTTATAAATTAAAATTCTACTATAGTTAACAATTTGGTTAGGACCAATTATCTTCCTTTTGGAATTATCATGAAGAGGGAAATTTCCACCATCCACGTTGATTTGGTTTTTGAAACCTAATTAGTATCTGGTCATATGTATTGAAAATTCATTGTCCAGATACCATAATTTCCTACTAGAACTCTTCAAGAAGGTTTCCTAAAAATATAGTTAAACCAAAAATGATTTTGGCTCCCATATCATATGAGGTCCAGAAATGTTAATAATAAATTCTTTAGGAATACATTATTATTTTAGTGTATTCCTAGAAAAAACCTCAGAAATTAAAAAATAAAATCTTTATTAGTTTCACCAGAATAAGAAATATTAGTAGAATTAGATGAAATGAGACTATGAAAAAAATATTTTTATAAATATTCCACTCTCTAGTTTTTTATCCAATTCATGTAGTGTATTTAGGAGAAGCCTATTAAACCAGAATCTAGGTTAGAGTTTTTCTTCAATTTTTTATCACTATAGATATTTATTTAATTTTTCATTGGACAGTTTTAGCTCATTATTTTCCTTAAACAGTTAAGCATTCTTATGATTTTTTACTATAACATCAGTTTAAAAGAGAGAATACATAGCATGATTCTTCTTTAAACTTTTATATTTATCTCATAATTCATTAAATGTATCTTACATCATGTTATATTCTTCAAATAATTTATTACTATACATATTTCAATTAGTAGTTTTAATTTTATAAGGAATTGAAATATATACAGGAGATTCAAGAAAAACATTTAGTACCTCAGATGTGTTTCTAATGAAATATATATTAGCTATGTCATTTATCTCTTCTATTCTTGATTCTAAGTTACATGATCTATCCTTAGAGTAACTCCAAGTATCTTTTATATGTTTTTTTACTTTTTACATTTTTTCATGTATTTCTTCTTATACTTAAACTTAGGTTAGTTGGATTTCATGTTCTCTTTCCTCTTATATTCATAAAAATTACATCATTTATAGTATCATCCTTCTTCTATTATTTTCTCCAATTCCAATTATTATCATATTTACCATTGTAATTTTATTTCTTAAAGAACGTTTCTTTCTAAAAAACTTCTTTAAATTTATATCTAAATGAGAAATGTTTTCATTGCTATCTAGTTGTGACTCCTCATCGCATGAACTTTCATCTTTGATCGTCTATTTTTATCTAGAGTCAAAAGTATTAAAGGCTTGTGAAATCCTATTTGGTTCATCCACCTACTCTTTGTTAACTTGTAATTATTATTCATACATCATGATCTTTCCAATTATTTATTTTACTAGTAGTGTAATAATGTCATAGGATTGTTTGAAGGACACATATGTTTCTCTCTATTTGTCTTGTAAGAATTTGTGAAGTCACATGACTTGATCCTTGTCGGCAATTGTATTTATGAGTGCGGGGAATTATTTTAGCAATCTCATTTAACTTGAGATATATGACAGAGATATATTTATTAGGATTCATATTAAAATTATCATATTTATTATTCTAATTATTTAAATACATTTCCTTAACATCAGAATTTTCTTCTGGATATATAGGAAATGTATTAGAAATCTAAAATGTAGTGTAACATGAAGATATTCTGTTAAGTTCAACTTATCTTGATTAATATTAAAAATCATTCATATATTTACAGGTGTAGTCATATTTTGACTTAGTGTAATTACTCCAAACATCTCTAGCATACATATTTTTCTAAAAAAAATCAATTATAGTCAAGATATCAAATCCCATAATTTCTATGTGAATTTTTATCTTGATTTTACATTGAGAATAATTTTTTCCACTAAAACATGGTGGATGATTATTATTTTTCCTTATTATCTATGATTATCCATAAGGAATTAAATTTAGATAAAACAGAAATTTAAGATCATTAAATACAAAAAATCACCGTAAAGAGATTTGTTTTAAACACTTTGATTCTAAATTTTGAACTTCATAGACAACTCAAGCTGGGGTGAAGAGATTTTTTAATAACATTTATGTTTAAAAAAATCTTACAAACTAAATCCCCCAAATTGATAGAATCCCCAACTTAACAAAAAATAGTAGAGATATATAATTTGAAATTTTCAAAAGATTCCTAAAAGATCTATCACTTATCAGTTAAAATACTTTGGAAAATAAATTAAAATTTTAAAATAATCTAATCATATTAAACATAGTAAATAAACACTTTTATATAAACAATCAGTGTAAAATTATGTTTAAAATTTTAGAAAACTAAAACTATTTTTTAAATCACAAATAAAACAAATAAATAAATAAATATAGAACAATAGAATTTAAGAAGTGTTTTGGTCTCAAGACTATAATTTATCCCATTAACATAGAAATAACCTACTACTAAGAAATTTATTATTAAATGAACTGATCCACAACCTGTATTAGGTTTTACAAACAACAGCACATAATGATGTCTAGGCACAAAGACTCCTCCATAGTTATACATATAATAAAACAAGATATCATGTCACACGGGAGAAATTCCAAAGTTTTTCAAGGTAATACAAAATATAGGATTGAGTGAGTATTAATTACTCTCTATTTTAGCATTGGAGACTCTGATTTTATAAATAAACATAGAAATATAAAATTCATCTTGAATTTAAATCATAAATCTAAAGAGAAAGATATATGAGATAAAAAATGTGATGTAGCGCAATATTAATAGATTTGATTGTCCTAAGTCCTCTTAATTTTTATTTTTAAGGAGCTAATAAAATATTCATAATAGGTTTAGAAAAATATATTGTCATGAATATTTATGAATTATTCTTATTTTTAGAATAGGTTCACGTATAGGATCCTCTACTATTCTCAATGTTAGATCATATCTTTATAGAATCCCTTTCATGTGATTGTATTTTATTCTTAAAAATATCTTCATCAAAAAGTCTTCATTGGAGAACAATCAATGAAATAGTAAATTCATAAATTATTCAATTGATGACTCAAAAAAAATGGATTAGATATTTAAAAAAATCCACTAATAAGTTCGAAATTTTTGGTTGTCTTCACTTAAAAAAAGTTTATTAGAATGAAAACTTGACACGGTCGGTTGGAATGGTTAGTTTTTATAATAAATTGGCACACTCAGTTGATGTGGCTAGTTGGAACACTAATTTTATTCTTTCATGCACTCAATTCATTTGATCTTTCAGTAGGTTCACGATTTCATATGATAGGTTGTTTCCTCATGTGTCACTACAATAATATGTGTTTTTACTATATTATATAAGGAAAATATTACAAACCATGAAATAGTTAAATGAATTATTCATGTGTTCGGTGGTTTCCTTTACATGGTAATAACATTTATTTTTATGTTATCTTCATTTATTTTCATGGTTTCTTATTTTTCACTCCTGGTTGGTAAATATCTTTTTACGGTTACTTTCTCATACTAGGTTACTGTTCATGGGGTAAGGTGATATTCAATTCATAGTAGTTTTTTTACTTTGACATAATATTATCATTCGATACATGGTAAGTAGTTTTTTCATGCGTTAAATTGATTTATAACATGTGGTAAGGTGGTATGGTCACTTGACCTTCACGATAAGTTCGAGACATAGCCATTTTTCTAGTTTTTTATAAAAAACATTTACTAAGAAAAACATAAAAAACTTTAATAAAATTATAAAAAATATTTTGTATCATTAAAATATAGATCTTATAAACTAATCTAAAAAATTTCAAATTGAATTATAATATAAAAACACTTTAATGTTTTGAAATTTTTTATTCGAAAAAACCATTTTTTGTCGCATCTATGGGTTTAATTATAAATTAAATTATGCCAAGTATATGAATTCAATTTAAAAAATGATAAAACATTTAAAATAATCATAATTTATAATATGTAATAAGTGAAAATTTAAATTTTGTCATAATGAATAGTAAGAACAATAAAAATTATTTACCAAGGTTAAGGTTAAAACAAGTTTACCTGGGGTTAAAATAAAATGATAAGGGTAGAATAACCTAGAAAACATTCCAATTACTGTTTTATGACCATTTATTGACATTATTTCACCCATATTTTAATAATGACCCATTTTTGAGCCAATTGGAATGTCATATACATGGGTATCACTTTTTCCTTTCAAAAATTCTAAGTATGTCCTCCCCCCAACTTATAAAAGGACACTCGTCTCCTCTCCTCTTCACACATCCAAGTCCTCTTGTTTGGCCAATAACTATGAAAATACCTACCCTAATTTACTCAAAAAATTATTGAGCCCATTTTTTATCATAAATCTATCCAACGAATGATTCTGGTGCAAATCTAAAGAACTTGTTTGGAGAGGAGGTAACGTTATTCAACGAGCGTTTTTATTTTGTTTCTTCTTAAAACTTATTAAAATAATCTATAAATATGATAAAATAATAACATAAATATCTCTTATATACTAATATTCTATTATGTTAATGTAATAACCTATATTTTTCTCATCTTCCATCAAATAGTAAACAAAATCATCGATCGTCTCTACGGCAGACTGCCGCCTCAGGAAGCGATGTAACTCATTTTCATCAACACATATAATGGTTGGATGGAATAACGTGAAAAATATATAAATATGGTAATTTTGACATAATTATACTTCTTTAATTATGATATTATATATACCTTCATACTTTCAGATCTGTATGGGATACGATAACATTGTTCGTGTGTGCGGAAGACTACCGCCTCACGAAGCGATGTGATTCATTTTAACTTATGATTTACATGGAATATATTAAGGATATAAATAAAGAAAATATGTAATATTTATTACATATACATACTTCTATAAATATAATATCACATCTAAATTTGTACCTTCCAACCCATCAAAAAATAATAATGTTGTTCGTGTGTATAGCGGACTACCGCCTTGCAAACCATTGTGATGTGTTTTTTATTTCCATTTTACATGGATAGTAACAAGAATGGATTAAATTAATATAATATATATATATATGATATAATAACTATTATTTAATAGTGAATTATTATATTCATTTCTTTTGCTACAACCATTGATGAAAAATGAAAACAACATTCATGCGTGCATACGTCTTACTTTCTTTAGGAACGATGTAATTCATTTTCTACATATAAATTTTATATATTACTATAAATAAATATATAATTAATATATATTATATTTATATCATTTTTTACATTATATAGATTATGAAACCATGATCAAAGTAAAATTACTGAAACTACCAAGATAAAACAGAAATGAAAAATGAAGTAATTATCACCCAAAACAGTGAATTTAATCATGAATTGTTAATAAATGGGAGATGAATGATAATAATTAAATCATATATGGTATGATTTACAATATTATAGTTATATAAAATATTTATAATAAACCAAAAATTATTATACATGAGTTTTGGATACATAAAAATAAAGTCAAACTTGAGGTATCGGTTTCTCATCTCACTTTTACTTTTGTGAGACATATGTGATGTTCACCATTTATTTATTTTATGTGATTTATATAATATAATTTTATATGATATATCATGAATCTATTTATATTAATGGTATTTAATGTTTCATTTGAAGTTATTTCTTTCATGGTGATTATGATTCAAAAGTTATAAAAGTTGTAAGGGTTTATTTCACAATCTCATCATTATTTAGGATTGTTTATGTTAAAGTATCCCTTGGTGAATTATTTGGTATTATTCTATTAAAAGCAATATTTTTTATTCTCATTTGGTTATTCATGAAATTTTCAAGTATTATTACCATTTTTTATGTCTATGGTACTTGAAATAATTGAGAATTTATTTAAGGAAAATATATTTTATTTCTCTCTTTAGATAAAAAACTTTTTCTTCCATATCCATGTTTTAAAAAAAATGTTTTCAATAATGTTTTTAAAATTATAAAAATTATTCATTAAATAAATTTGACACATAATTGACTTTATTTAGGAATAAAAATAAAAGGGATATTCTTCTAATTGTAACGTACTGAACTGGTTGCCACATGTCGGTGCCCTGGTCCAGTTGGTTGCATGACCTCAGGTGTGCCTCCCCATATGCCAGAGGCTGCCAACTAATAGCAAGCTTCTAATATGTAATGTGGGGAGATTATAACCTCTTTATTAAATCAACACTAAAATTGAAAGAAATAACCAGTAGTAAAATGATAATAAAAAATAGTCAGGATAATACCATAACCAATAATGACCAACATCACATGATAATCTCAAAATAGGAAAAAAATTCCATAACCTAATCATTAGATATGTCATGTCGTATATGTGCCATGTGTCCAATAAAAACCCAAAAAAAGACACTAACAACTCCCAAGAAGTTCCTAAAATTATGTCTACTTCCCTCATCTGTGTTCCAACCCAACTCAAAAATCTAACGCTGGGTTTTTTCCCAGGTCTTGTCCTGCAAACACTATATATATTCAACTATTGATCAGGCAGCCTGAATAAGGTGTCAGAAAAACTTAGTAGGCCAAAACTATTGGTTTCTAAAACAATATCCAATCTATAAAAATGTATTCATTTGTATAAAAAATAAAGTACAAAATAATAAGTAAACATTTTTTACTTTAAATTATTCCGTAATTAACCACATAATTTTATAGGTTCATAGTGATACCCTTAAAAAATCCTTCTTTGGCATGTTCCAAAGTCTGAACCATCTTTCAAGGGATAACACATTTTATTCCATCATGGGTTTTCATTAATTAATAAATTCTAATTCACATTTATACAATTGGGTCCTAGAGAAATATTCTAGCACCTCATGGGTATTTTTAGTAGTTTTTATGGTCCCACAACTCAGTAATCACATGAAATACATATAAAAATTAATGGAATATAGTAGAAATATTGCACTACATGGGAATTTGGAGCATCATTACATATCCCACGACTCTGTCACAATATCATATCTCATGATTCCACATTCTCAACCATTTATAAAACATTCCCATAATTCATTAATCAACCCATTTCATAAATACATTTATTAACATTATTAATTTATGAATAATCATTTAAATCATATCAGATCACCCCATGGGTCTCTATATATTTCGAAAACACCATTAATCAATAAATTTATTAATCATATTATTCACCAATTTCACAATCACGTTTTGGAAAATTTTCTAAATCACATGGTAATTAAATTAATTAATTCAATTTAGTATGCAATTTCCCTATGTGGAAATTTTAATTGAATAATTATATTCATTCATTTATAATCAAGACTATGTAATTTTTCAATTGTACCACCGACCTCATGATTTTTTATGGACACTCACCAAACTGGAATCCCAAAATTGATGTATAGTGATTTAAAATACAGCTACATTGAATTTCCCATACCAATACATAAGATAAAGATATAAACTATTAAGATCCATTAACACCTAGATCTAAATAGTGACAAATGGAGGAAAAATCATCCCACTTCATCCAGAAATTGAGATGGGAGAGAGAATAAATCAAATATGGACGAAATCACATACCAAAAGGGAGTTGATCCTTTAACTAGATCATTAATTCATCAAGAAAGGGGTCTGAGGAGCCTTAGAATACGTTGGGGATCCATTGAAATAAAATGAATTTTTGTTATGCTGAAATTGGGTGTTTATGGAAAATAACTGAGGGTTTGGGTATTTTTTTTAAAAAAATGGGGATTTAATTTCCCTTATTCATGATTTTTTAGGTAGGGGTGCACATTTTTTCAAACTATTCACCTTAACCATGTGCATCTTCCTAGGGGTCACATGGTCTCTCCTAAGTAGTGCATCATTTAACAAACCATGTGCTAACTATAAAAACTGACATTGTTTCATGGTACACGGTTTGGGTAGGGTGGATGCATGGTATGTCCATACCACACCCCAATTTTGTGCCACCTCATGTGCCTCCAAAAAGGGGTGCACATTTTTATGAGAAACCCTCATGGTTTTTCCTAACTATGTACTTACCATGCATAACCCCTTAGGCTTCCAAATTTCTCCAATTTCACTTGAAACAACCTCGGAAAAAACCTGATAAAGGTATTACTAAGATAAGGTAAAAGAATACCTAAAAATGCTCATGAGGAATATCTAGAATGTTTGGGATCATACAATCTCCCCAACTTATAACATCTCATCCTAGAGTTGTACTCCCAAGAATCTTAAATATTCCATGGTAAAAAGGTCTATTCATTGAGACCTCTTACCTTTTTCCCTATCCCATGTTTCCTCCTAAACACGTACATGAAACCATAATACTCTCACTATCAGCATGGTCTTCCACCATAATACATTCTTAGTATGATCCATAACCTGAATCATATTCTCCTAAAAGGAAGCATCAATCTCAATCTCAACATCATCAATATGATCACATCATAAAGGTCAGATTGATATTGTAGATGTTTTGAAACATGAAAACATTAGGACTAGCACTATACATATGTGGAAGATCCAATCAGTACAACATAGGCCCAATTCTCTCAATAAACTCAAACAGTCCATAAAACATGGGAACCAACTTTCCCTAACTCTGAATCCTATGGTGACCAAATCTAGGTGACACTAAAAGGAATATACAATCACCTACAGTAAACTCAAGGGGTTATCTATGCCAATCCACATATGACTTCGGCCTACTATGATATGTATACATACATTTCCAAATCAATTGGACCTTCTCCTTTCTCTCCTACACAAGACTTGGTCCCAATAACTCGAACTCAACTACCTTTGTCTAGTATAAATGTGGTATTCATGTCTGGCCATAAAGTGCCTCATATTGTTCCATCTGAATAGTCTCCTGATAATATTTGTTATAGGCGAACTTAATAAGTGCTATGTTTGTCTCTCAAAGACCCATAGAAAATAAGAACACATGCCCATATCATATCCTCGAATTCTTATATAGTATATTCTGACTTCTCATATATATGTGGGTCGAAATATGTACTCATAAATACCTAGGTACCAAGAAAATTTTGTAATACTTGTTAGAAACATAAAGTAAAGCATGATTCATAGTTTGAAACTATACTTTGCATAACCCCATGCAGATGGAATATCTACCGAACATACAAGTCCCCAACATGATCTATTTATGAGGTCTGTTAGATAGGAAATAAATGGTATAATTTCATCATTTGGTCCATAATCACCCATATATCATCATTCTATTGAGGTATCCTTGGAAGACATACCAAAAAGTACATGGTAACATCGTTCCACTTCAATTCTGAAACGGGAAACAACTTTAGTAAAACACCAGGTCTTTGATGCTCAACATTTACTTATTAACAAGTGAAATATTGTATCACAAACCCTATAATATCCCTTTTCATACTTAGCCACCAATACTATCGATATATATCATGGTACATTTTGGTCAAACTTGGATGTACCACCCACCTCAAGGAATGAAATTCACATATCAAGTCCTTACGCATATATGTAGGCACAACAACCCAGTTCCAGACATATATGATATCATCCCCATCAATATTCTAACTGGAAGGTAACTCTCCACATATAGGGCTTTCTCTCAAGGACAACCACTTTGGATCCTCATACAGCCTCTCCCTCATCTAGATCAGACATGTGGACTCAATTGGTACTCATATGAGGGACATCTTCTTTTGGCCCTCCAGAACCGTAATATGCATCTCCACCAACATGGTCATCATTTTCCACTCAGAACTTCACTCCTGAACTTCCTGAGCCTATATTTTCTTTATTAAAGTGTCAGAAACCCTATTTCTATTCTTGAGTGTATATTCTAGCTTAAAATAAAAATATTACATATACTCAACCCACCTCAACTACAAGATATTCAAATATAACTGTGAAAAGATATATTTAAAGATTTGGGTTCGATATACACAATAAAATTTTCAATCAATGGATATTGATGCCAACAATTGAAGTAACAAACCACTATAGTGAAATTGAGGTTGTGTGTCAGGTAATTGTTTTTATATGGAATCAATTACCATGCCCCATACGCCAAAAAACTATCCCAATTCATGAAAACTACTCTAATTCTAATCTCAGATGCATCACAACACAAATTATATTCCTCACCTGACTCGGGTAGGATCGAAATCGGTGTGATAGTTAAACACTTATTTAAATCCTGAAAAGAATTATCACATTCTCCATACTATTTAAACTTGATACCACTATTGGTTAATCCTAAAAGTGTTTCTTCCAAGAGGGAAAATTCCAATAAAAACCTTTTATAATAGACTAATAACACCAGAAAGATATAGATATTAAAAACATTATTGGATTACTCTTAAGAAACCACTGAATGAGCTTTCTCTATGTCCACTAACACACCTTCATCATAGATGATATAACCTAATAAATATACCTGATCAATCCAAATGTGAAACTTAGATATCTTGGAATATAGTCGATGCTCTCTTAGTGTACTCATAATGATGTTAAGATATGGGGAACAATCGTCATGAGTCTTTGGGTACACCAAGATATCATCCAAAATAGAAACCACAAACTAATCCAGGTATGGGTGGAAGATTCAATTCATCAAGTCTATAAACAAAGATAGAATATTCTACATCACGAAAAACATCACGATGAACTCATATAAGCCATACCTGCTTCTAAAATCTTTCTTTTGTAAATCATAAGGTATAAATCTCAGTTAAGGATACCTTGATCTCAAGTTAATCTTCGACAAAACATAAGCTCCTCTCAACTGGTCAAAGATATTGTCCAAACACATAAGAGGATACCAGTTCTTCATTTTCATCTCTTTAGACTTTTAGTAAATAACACCTAAATGCTAGTTCATTTTAGCTTACTTAGAAAACAATATTAGGGAAACCTGAGGTGTTGTACTCAGATGAATAAACCCCTCATCCATCAACTTAATAAAGTGAGAAAAGTTCTCACAAAACTTCTCTCTGGATCCTTCAAATAGAACTATTGGAGCCTTAGGTCCCACTACTAGAGGATTATGTCCATCCATATCATTCTTTAATCATATCAACAAGATTCATCTTGGATGCATATATCTATAATTCCAAACATACATTTTAGAACACATAACACATTTTAAGATGAGGGATTCAAAATTATCTATGAAAATTCATCCCACATACCCCACTACACAATAAAAACTGAGGCACTAACACTACCCAAAACCACTTCTCACCTGGGTTATGGTTAACATAGGGTAAACACTTTCAAATTTCATATTATTCTATTAGGCTCCCTTTTTATCCATTTTAAATTTACAAAATTATAATGATTTACAATTATAAATTATTATTATGCACCGTTTAATTTTTTAATTACTTAAAAAAAAGAAAAGAATTTCATTTTTATCAACTCACCCAAGAACTTCTTTTCCGTTCATGTCTAAAATGTTTCAGGTCACAAAAACTCTTAAGTGCCTAAAATTATTCAGGTATTCCCAACTCTCATTCCATACTTTTCCATAAGTAAAATCTAGTAAAATGATAACACCACACAACAAGTGTATCACCTAAGGTAAAATAACATTAAACTATAATAGTAAACCAAAAGTATATCAATCCCACCCTCGGTACTTAGGTTTCCATCATACATGGGTTAGATACTTCCATTCATGAGCTCATGACCAAGTCTTGACTCATACTAGTCGCCTTTCTACCACTCCCAAATAGTGTGAAAACTAAAAGGAAAAAAAGAAAACCACATTTGATACCAATTTGTAACATCCTGAATTAGGTTCTATAGGATGGTGCCACAATCCAGTTGGTTACATGACATATGGAATTCCACCCTATACACCATAAACTTACAAATTGTAGTGAGGGTCTAATTTTTAATGTGGAAAGATTATACCATCTTTATCAAAGCAGTGCAGTAGTAGAAATAAATAACCCATACTCCAATGATAATAAACATTAAACATAACAAATTATAACCAATAATGACCAAAATCATATTATAATCCAAAAATATAAAAACAGTATCCAAATCTAAAAAATAAGATATATCATGTCGTATATGTGTCAAGTATCAAATTTAAACCCAAAAATCAAGACACTGAAAACTCCAATTTGGGTCTTGACATCATGTTTGGTTTCCTCAATCATGCTCTATATCAAATCATCCATATAACAAAAGGGATATTACCCTTTTCTTGTCCTACAAACATGAAGTATATTCAGACACCGATCAGGAAGCTCGAGTAGAGTGTGAGTAAAACACATTAGGCCACCACCAATGGTGTACAAAACAATATTGAGTCCATAAATGTGTGTACTGTTGTATAAACAATAAATTAAATAAGAAAAGGTAAATATTTCTCATATTAATTTATTATTTAATTAACCACATAATTTCTTGGGTACACAAATACACCCGAACCATCAATACCTACTTCGGCCCATGTTGGAGTCTGAACTATCTACCATGGGATATCACATTTCATTATGTTAGGGGTTTTCAAGAATCATTTAATTACAATACTAATTCACAATAATGGGGGCCTAGAGAAACACTCTATCCCCCCATGGGTATTTGGAGTAATATTCCATATCCCACAACTCAGTTATAACATGAAATATATATATATATATTAGGTACCTAGAGAAATAATATAGCACCCCATGGGTATTTAGAGCACTTTTCCCTATCCCATAACTTAGTCACAAAATTATATCTCATTATTCCACATTCTATACCATTTATCAACCATTCCCATAATTTATTATTTAAACCATTTAATAAATTCATTTATTTACATCCTTAATTTATACATCATCATTTCAATCATATCGTCACACCCCATGGTCCACTATCAATTGAACAATACTATTAATAAATCAATTTCATAGTCACAAAATTCACGAATTTCATAATCACATGTTGGACCAATTTCTTAATCACATTGTAAATCAATTAATAAATTCAATTTATAATTAAATTTACCAATATGGAAATTTTAATTTCATAATTACATTCATGCAATTATAATCAAAACTATGTGATTTTTCCATTAGACCACCTACCTCAAGATTGTTGATGAATTCTCACCAAACCTAAATCCCCAAATTGATAAGGAAATATCAAAAAATTTATGGTGTGGAAGATATAGGACTAATACACAAGATCAAGATACAAAGGTTTAAGATCCATTAAAACCTATATCTAGACCATTTTCAATGGAGTAAAAAAATATCTTCATCAAGAAAGAGAGAAGGGAGAGAGAGAGAACCAAACGAGTAAGAAATCACTAACCAATGGGGTGATGATCCTTCAACAAGAACTTTGATTCATTGAGAAAGGGATTCAAGGAGCCTTAGAATCCTCTCAGGAGCCTCAAAAATTGAAGGAATTCAGGTTAGGTCAAAATAATATGTTTGTGGATAATAACTGGGTGTTCATGAATTTTTAAAATTAATTTTTGTCATTTAATTTCCCACATGCATGGTTTCCTGGATAGGGGTGCATGGTTTACCAAACTTTTCACCCTAACCAAGTGCCTCTATATAGGGGGCACATGATTTCTCCTTAATCGTGCATGCTTTGAAAAATTGTGTTCCAAACATGTAAATCCCTACTGTTTCATGGTGCATGGTTTGGGGGGTGGCTGCACAGATTGGAAAAATCATGCACCAACTGTGTGCCACCTCTTGTGCCTCCAAAAAGAGGCACATGGATTTCTAGGAAAATCGCACAATTTTCCGAAATTATTAGCCAACCATGCACATCCCCTTAGGAATTCAAATTACACCAATTTTACCAAAAACAACCTCGAAAAACCAAAGAAATGTATAACCATAACAAGGTAAAAGGGTACCAAAAAAAGAGCACGAGGCATCTCCAGAATGGTTGGAATATTACATTCATTTTCCAAATGAGTTACTTTTTAAAATTTTCCCAATGGTGTGAAAGGGAAAAAATTAACTTATATGTAATGTATGGAATTTCCCACCCTTAGGACCTATCAATTTTTTAAATATTATTTTACAATTTTCCATGGGTATTTTCAAGAAAATGTATTTCCAAAATGTTTTCTAAACTTTTAATTTTAAAAGGTGTGATTTTCTAAGTGAAAAGTTCATTTTTCTCAAGAATGATTTTAAAGATATTTTTGTGGTATTTATATTAATCAATGATAAATACCTTTTTTTACATATTCTCCATAGTGGATATGTTGTTAAGATACCATTGTTATGAGTTCTCTAGATGGTTTATGATCTATTTGAATAGGGATTTATAATTTTATTATCAGTCAACATTTTACTCTGGATGGTTTATGATTATGGCTATTAATTGGGGTAAGTATTATCTTTTCTTATGTTATATTTTCAATAAAAAATTATGTTGATTTAGTTTCACCCCCTTTATATGATTAATGCATTGGACTTATTAAGTGATAGGTGGGGCTGAAAATTACATATCCCCTATATGTTTCAGTAGGTCTCATGAAAAAAATCAGTTATCCAAATTGAATGGGTTTTTGTGTTTAGTGTTAATCATTATTATGAAATATTTGATTAGATTTTTATGATTTATGGAATTATTAATTCCCTCATTATGAGATTAATTATTGATGTCCATGTGATTATTCAATTTATTTAAATATCAATGGATAGGTTTCAAGATCATGTGATTATTTATATGTATTTATTTTATCATTATTTATACCTACAATATTATTCTAATTATTTAACTAATTGATTAAATGGAATGGGTTTTCAGTTATTTACCTTGCCATATTGATTATGCCTTATTTATTCATGATATATTTTTTTGTACACTTACCATTACTGAGAATCTAAGCTCACCCATTTCTTGTGTTTTATTTTCCTTATGATACTATGAAGTTTTTTGTGGTTGATATGAAGTGATAAGATAAAGGTAATAATGGTGTTCTCAATGAAAACGCATTGTTTATTTTATGATTTAAAATGTAATGTGGATTTTCATGTATTTTCCTATTTTACCTAGATATTAAACTATTAATTCTTTTAGGATGTGATTTTATATATCTAGTGACAATGTAATAAAGTAACCCCCATCTATGGGCTACAAGGTTCTGGGTCATTATAGTTCATATTAGTTCAGGTTTAATAGAAACATCAAGAACTAGATTAAGGTAAAAATAAATTAGGAAATATAACACTTTTACTGAAATTGAGTATAAGTCTAAGTATAGGTAACATCCTAATTTTTTATTCAAGTAGATATTATGTTGTTTACCTAGAAATAAATCCATTTTTGGATACTACAATTAGAAGTGGCTCTAACATAGACGTACCTATAGGTAATAACTCCAAAAAATTCATGTTGGGATTGTCTCAATCATTTTATGGTACATGAAAATGGGCCTTACTATGTACCTATTTTTACACTCACAGGTGATATTCTTGGGTTAATCCACAATTTCATTAAAAAATTATGAATTATTTGAAAATGTTTTTATGATCTGAAAATCTTCCCAATGAAATCATGTTTCTGATTACGAGTTTATTCATGCATAAAATTTTCAATTTAGGTTTGTTGTTTCACAAGTTTTGGTATTTACATTATATTTCACAATGTTATGATACAATCAATTGTATTTAAATTTTTAGAATTATCTCCTAGTGGATGGAAGGGAAATTATATCAATTCATGTACCCCATGTAGATATTCTACCCCTATGAAAGATAATGAAGTTGTAGATGGATTTTCAGTTATAAGTAATAAAATTATAACCATATTGGTGCGCATGACTCAGGTAATGAGAAATAAACATTCCTGTATGAAATATATTTCTAATCCATATCATAGTGAAACAATGGTAAACATAATTATTAGTGAAAACCCTCCATCATTTATTAGGGCTAAAAATCCATTTTTATCTAAGTAGTGTATAATTTACTTAGATAAGATATTTCTCACTATGGAAAGTAATGAAAGTGAGAAGGTTGTTTTAGTATTTTATCATCTCTTAGGTTATTTGGATCAATGGTGTTTATTGATTCAAAATATGAGGGATGAATAATAAATTAAAATCATAGAGCTCATTGATTTTGAGGTACTCTTATTATAAATATATTATCCCCATGAGAAATGAGTGGATATGGAGAGAAAATTCATATGTATGGGAGAGAAAGAAGGGGAAATATTGATAATTATAAATAAAAAACTAAAAGGTTAGAAAGGAATGATACAGAATACATATATAATCCAAAGAACAAGATTTTATATTTATTTAATGGTCTTAACCCAATCCTTCAAAAGGAATTAGTCTCCAAAACATTCTCAAATCATCATATGAGGACATAGTTTCATACACTATCAAGATAGAGAAATAATTATCTATGTCTTATGGCTTTTAAGGTAAGTAAGAGAAGAAGATGAGGGTCGAGAAAAAAATGGATATGGGGATGAAGGGAAAGAAGGATTTTCTCCCACATGAAAATTGTGTAAAGAAACACCCTAGTGATTGATTAAAGGGAATGAGAGTTTTCTACAAGTGTGGAGAGAAATATCACCATGATCATGATTGTAAGGGAAATAAATAAGTTTCCAATGTTCAATGATTCAACAATAAGGATATGGAAAACTAAACAAATGAATACCCCAAGTGTTAAGGGAATATAACTCCAAAGAAGAAAAGGGATCAAGGAAAAGTTTATGAGATTAATACACCTGAAGTAGAATGATTAAAGTGTCTGTGTATTTGGATTCAAAATTTATTTTTGTAGAAGTATTTTATCAGTGATAGTTTCTAATGAAGATGTGTTTGAAATGATGGATGTGATGGTCTGATGAGGATTAGGCAGTATACCTTTTTTTCTTATAAAAGAGGTTCCATAGTTAAGTATTTCACAACAGATTTACCATTTTGTTTCCCTTGAAGAAATGTTTAGGCATGATTAGTGTGATTGTAGGTGGTTCAATGGTTTTTAATCACTTAGGTCAGGTATAAACTCTTTTAATGGTCTCCAATGGGTTTTTTTGTGGAGCCAGCAACACCCAATGTCTTTCAAATCCATGATGGACCTACTTTCCAAAGGCAGGATTTCATTGAATAATTTGGACAATGACACTTAATAACTCACATTGGTCAAGAGGATGGTAATTAGAGATCATCACGCCATTTTAGGGAGAACTATTTCCTATTCCGAGACTTTCCTATATATTTAAGATATGCTCATGTATCTTTGGTTCATTCTTAAGTGTGTATATTTTGGATTACCCTAAAGAAAAAATCCATCATCACTATGAATATGGTAGGAATCATCTGTATGTATATGAGGTTCTCCATCCATGGAGGAATCTGTACGTAGATGATGTTTTCCATCAATGGTAACATTTATGGATAGATCAATGATTCTTTGGTCGTTTATTGGGATGAAACTGGTTTTAAGCCATGTGATAGGGTGCTCTGAAGTTTAACATTATCCATGGGATATGATAGTTGTTTTGATGACGGGATCAAAATCATAAGATTTGATTTCTATGTATCATCGTAATAGGAATCAAACCCCACATAGTTTGGTGCCACTTAACTAGACGCATCACCTTTTATGGTAATGTGACAAGGACCCAACCATGTAGTTTAACATCTTGTGGAAAGGAAATCCAGGTGAAGGGTGTCTGGTCATGGATGGTGTGGGACTTATGCCAAGGTGGCCTGAGGGGTCTAAAAAAGATGTAGTCTCTAGGGTAGGGGCATGATCTTACTAGGGCTATAGTCTGGAAGAAATTAAGATGAATTCAGAAGTTGGGTTTAGACCTAAGGGAGGATTCCTACATATCCTAATTAGTTGGTAATAATATCCCACATAGTTTGGTAGGATTGGGACTTATACTTTATAGGAGACACATTTAAATAGAGGCATGAGTGGGGATTTTACATGAAATCTTATGGTTTCGTATTGTATCATTGGTAATATATCCCTTCACAATTTAAAATATGGTTTTAGGAATCATAATGTATAGTAGTCCCATTTTACCTTTGGAATCATGTATATTTATTGATTTACACTAACCTCTAAGCCCATGTGAGTCATGATCGGTGTGAGAAACAAGAGGAAGTAGTATATCTAATGATCACACGACCTTAACCTATCCACTGATGAATGGTGTTGGAGACCAAAGGTAGAGTGAAAGGGATTTGATTGTTCACATTTCCTCTCTTGTTTTTTTATTCAGGAGATTCACTTTCTGTGATCTATCTGGATACATCCTGGGTAGAGGTGTATATGATAGAAAGTGTCGCACCCTACAAGAAAGTATATGGGATTACCTCTGGAAGATTTCCTTAAAGGTTGAAGGTTGTCTCATGATTAATACATGAGTCATCATAAACTTAATTCATAATTCATATAATGTTAATCACAGAAGTAATCCTATATTTTTCATATAGGGTATACTATAGTTTGACATCATGTAGTCAGGGCCAATAGGAAGAAGATTCTTAGTAATGATTGTTGTGGGGATTATGAAAAAGTGGACCTTTTGGGTTCAACCTGGCATAGGAGTTAGGTTAAGGGACTATAGGAGTCACATGAGGGACATTTCAACTCATGATAATTAAGGGATGGATATTGGGGAGGCATAAGGGAATGACTGCAAATTTCTTCAACCCAGCCCAAAAAGTGTGTGGTGAAACTCTCCGTTTTTCATGGGGGCAGTGGTGGTAGATAAGGGATGGTCCTAGAGGGTCAGGACTATAGCTCAGCATTAATACCAAGTAGGGGTGCGAGGGTGCATTCCCCATGGTATAGAATAGAGAGTGCATAGGGTTTTCTACATAGTGTGGGACACATAGGAGATGGTCGTATAGGGAAGTGTGTGAAGGAGCGTCCACGAGGGAGCTGGCCACATACGATCGTCTGTGAAGGAGCTGGCTGCAAATGGATTCCCATGATGGTTTTTCAACAAATGATTTTCCATGAATTTTCGTCTATTAATGAGATTATACAAAGGATAACCCATGAATATTTGGCCTCAAGGGGTCCATCCACGAAGTAATTAATTCATTTTCTGGGTCATAAAAATGACGCCTCAATATCGCAAATGACACACGCTCCACATGGAAACTTCTAAATAGGGTCATCTATATATAGTTTATGGGATGTATTATATGAAGGGGAATCCATATATGGTTCAATGTATAGAATCCATGAAGTGCTTCGGGTGTGGGGGGATTAATCCCGCACCTCCTCCCAATATTTTTCCATGTGCTTCATCCCTTTTTAGGTCCCCTAGAGGTATATTTATAGAAGATAAGATGGACCAGACACCAGTGCGTTCGATCATTCATGGTGGTCTATCATCCTTATTTTATTGAATCCCATGAAGGATTTAATTAATAGGGTATATTCCTTTATAAATGTATAATTCCCCACCTATCCTCGCAAATGACTTCATTTCATTTGTAGGATATGATGATAATGACTCTCCCCAAGAAAGATTTTGTTCATGGGGATGGATCATTTGTGGAGATAAAAATCACTGTCTCTCCCCAAAAATTAATTTTCTTCATTTTTGGGAATTTTTATCTCCACCCCTTCCTAAGAAATATTTATATTTTTAGGAACTTTTCAATATGATAGTCCATGGAGCGATTTTTGTTTCACTAGATCACTTTGTCCTTTGAAATTTCATCCCTTTGAATATATTTTTCATGAAGTATTCCAATTATTTAATTGTATTCATTTTCCAAATAAATGGAATTATTTCAATCTTGTTTTCATAATTTTTAGGAGCCAACAAATTCCCCCATCAGAATGGGTTCTAATCAGTATGAAGATGAGGTTATTCCAATGTTGAGTTGGTTGTGATTTGAATGGAAGATCATATAATGCTCTAATTTTTTTCTGAGACAAGGGAGTCAGTGAGCATAGTTTAATTTTTTTTCTAGTTTTATATGAAAACCCCAATGAACTTTGTTTATTTCATATTATAACTCTAATTTTTTCCTAAATCCACAATAATGCGGTCTTAGCAGGTATAACATGACTTTTTTATAGGATGGCCTTTGTGGGTTTTTGAACAAACAAGCTTTGTGTCTCTTTTAATTTTTTATTTATTTATTCTTGTAGAAACCATGCAAAGCATAAGTCTAGAGATCTTATACTAAAGTTTTATCCATGGTTCCCCTTGTCAGTTTTCATCTAGGTGAGTTTTGTGTCTCTTTTCGTAGTCATTTTAGAGTATTGAAAATTGGACCAACATTACTAATTTTTTAGGTCAAACATATTTTTCCATGAATTGAGGAGATAGGGACCCCAAAAAGGATTATTGTATGAGAATTTCCAAATATTTTTTATGCATTAATAAGATATTTTTCTTAATACTTATTTTATGATTTCTAAGTCAAAAACGTGATATGGGAAAGTACATGAGCAGTGACTATAAGAATATTTCCAAACCTGATATTGTTGAAGGCGTACGAAGGTAAAAAAACATTTCCTGAGGATGAATTTTCATTTAGATGATAGACCTTTTTTAGGAAACTTATATAGAGCCAACTTGGGAATATTATTCATAGTGAATAAAAGGTTTCTTTAGGATATTGTCCTTCCATATCTGATGGCTAGGTAATTTTACTGGAATTTAGATTTCTCACCATAAAGTAGGGTGGCTTGTTAAAGGAGTGATGTCTGAAAACTATAAGGGCATCTATATAAACTTTCAACATGAGTGGGAAACCAATCTCACGTGAATTTGGATAGTGTAAAGGAGGTTTGAAGCATAGAGAAGTTTAACATCATGAAACTAGGACATGGGTGGTGTAGTTTAATGTCTTACTACTAATAAATTCAAGAATATCACATTACACTAACCAAGGGGTAAAAAATTTCCCTTTTTCATGATAGTATAACTTGGAATGTCCTACCATCATTAGGTATGAAGGAGGAAAAGTTTGTAAAATGTAATCTAAGGGGTTTCTAGATCCCAAGAGTGATGTGGGAGGTAAACTTCATTTAGAGAGTACAGAGGTATGAAAATCCTCTCCTGATGATGAATTTTCCTTTTTTTGATAGACCTTTTTTGTGGGAAACTTATGAAAATACAACCAGGGAATATTGTGCATAGTCAAAAAAAATTTCCTCAGGACATTAACCAACCACTTTCGATGGACGGGGAAGGTTATAGGGATTCAGAACATTCTAGACACAAAGTTTGTTTTGAAAAAGGAGGTTATGGAACATTATAAGGGAATTAAATGTTTAAATTTCTCAATAATAGGTAGAGTTTTTCCCCTATGCCAGTATGAGGAATTTCACTACTTAGGATTAATCTATACATAGTGAACGAATATTATCCATATATTTTAACATCTTCAAATAAGGACGTGGATCACCTAACATGAAGAAAAATGGATGGTGTGGCTATGTCCAAAACTAGAGGTTCAGGCATTAATACGTATCCTACAAGGGAGGGAATGAAGTCATTTTTAGTTCTTGTAAGGATCCCTCACATGATAATGAAACTCTTCTATGGAAAAAGGAGAATTTCCCTACAAATACGATCTTATGAATATGGTGAGACTCCTATTAAATTCTCCCATGCAGATCTAGCTCATGTATAGGAGAGGGGAATTTCTTTTGAATAGAAGATTACCAATTGGTAAGGTCTCATATTGGACTCTCCTACTCAAATCCATCACATGTATAACAAAATTGAGGGAAACAATCTATTTTGTGTCTAGAAATTCCTCATGTAGGTCTAACCCATACACTGGTAAATAGGGGACTTTTTTATATAATTTATGGAACTGATATATGAGGTATGGGTGTCACAACATATCCTACAGGGGAAGAAATCAAGACACGGATAATTTTTAATATCATGTACCTTCAGTGTCATGTGATTAAAATAAGTGTTCATATAGTTTATGGTCATACGGCTATGACCACTTTTCATAGAAACGATTAGTTAATGAAGGCTAATAGGGTTAGGATGTTCTAATGTGCCACTGATATGAGGGGAAAGTAACGTGTAAAACATGGTTCTCAGGATTCTCAAATCATGAGAAATTTCATGGGGAATGGAATATATTGGGGGTGTACAGTAGTAGAAAAATCCACTCCTGGGAATTAATTTTCCTTTGGTTAGTAGACCATTTTTATGGGAAACTTATACAAATCCAACTCGGGCATATTTTTCATAATCAAAAAAATGTGTCCTCGGGACATTGTCCCTCCACTTCCGACGGTTGGGTAGGTTTGTGAATATCTAAAATTATGAGGAGCACAAAGTATGATGAATAGAATGGATGTGTATTGGCATGTAAGAAACATTCACATCGTGATAGTCCATGGATTTGGGGACTCCATTCATAGACTTGACTCATACGTTGGGGGATCCTATTTCTTTGATAGATCTCTGAATGAGAGACACGAATTTGAGATCACCTGAATAAATTTTCAAGTAGGTTATTGGGATGATATCCATTCCTTTCCATTTACCCATGGATGAAACTATGAAACAATCCCTAGGTATCACTGTGTATCTTTTTAAAATAAGAACATAGCCATACATATTTATTAGGGAATAGTATAGTTTAATGTCGTGTGATAAGGACTTCAGTGTTCCTTTTAAGGTCTTTCTACTAAGACCATGAAAATCTTGATACGGATTGGTATACACTGGTCATGTGGGGAATACCTACCAAACCTCCTAATCCCACATAACCTGCACTCAGTGTGAGAAATAAGGTGTGGAAAGGGTTCATTCCTCTATATAGAAGTGATGTAATTAGGGTTAATGAAATTTTGAATTTGTGGTGGATGGGACCAATAGTAAAAATCTAGGAGTCTCTATATATCCTATGATGGAAGCAATCAATCCATATGTAGTTCTAAATAGGAACATTCGGCTCAAGTCTAATCCATATGTAGCTGAGGAATTTTTCTTGTATCATACGGCTAGAAAAAAGATTATAGATCTAGGTGTCACTAAGTATCCAATGGGATGGGAATCAAGTTGTATGTGGTTCTTGAATGAAAACTACATTCATCGGTTAAGCCCATATGTAGCGAATGGGGACATTTTTTATTATATTATTTTTTAGGCTAGACCTGAGATATAACATATAGGCATCGCTACATATCCCATATGAATGGAAATCAAGCAATACATATATCTAGAACATGTCATGGTAGATGACCGATGCCGAAGGAGATTCTGTCTCAGATAAAGACATCATAGTACTATGCATTTTAATTTCATGCACTGAGGTCATATGAGAATAATGGTTGTGTATAGATGAAAGCACCATAATACTGAATGGGAATCAATCCACATGTAGTTCAGGATGAAAATTATCCATGCAGGTCAAACCCATACGCATAGGATGGAATTTTTCCCATTGTTCATGGTTGGGCCCAAGACATATTGTCTAGGAATCAGTATGTTTCTTGTTTAAATAAGAATCAAGAAATTAATAGTTCTGGAGAAAGATACTTCCTATGTGAATATAGATCTTTTCCAAGAAAAGGGGAATTTCGTCTTTTTACTTCACAAGTCTAGCTTATTATGACAAATCATTGATTGAAATGATGATCCCTTTGTAGTTTAACATCAAGCAGTAAGGATGTTAACTCCTAGTTTAAGGTCATGGATCTCAAAACATGATGATACATATATTAACACAATATGTTTAGAATGACGTACCATGCATTTTATCATCATGGGATTAGGATGATATACCCTATAGTTTAATGTGATGTGATCAGGATAATAACTCATAGTTTATGGTCATATAGTTTGGAAAATGGGGTGAGCCTCTCAAGAAAGGATGTGTATCGTGTGGTTACATAACAAACATGATGTGAATGTTGACCAAAGACGTCCATACACCACATATGCATTCCTGAGAAGGCTTGAATGACGTTTTAAGTTGTAATTACTGAACTCAGGTATCCAGTTTAAGGTCACAGATTTTGGACCACATGAACATTTAATCATCATATGTTCAAGATGAATATATTTACACAGTTTAATTTCATGAAACTAGGATGGTATACTATGCAGTTTATCATCATGTGGTTAGGAGGAAGGTTGATATGTAGTTTATCATTGTACAGCTAGGATTAATGTTTTGTAATCACATGAAATAATTCATTAGGAACCTTGTGTTGGTTGGATACTTAGTGAGATTCCCATCCATTGAAATCAAGGAATAATCTCCATTTTAGTATACCTTATGTCTGGCATATAGTCCTTCCCATATTGGCTCCAAATTTGGTAGTTTCTTTCTGAGTATCATTGGATTTCATAGAAACATCACCATCCCTTCGTCAAGGAAATATCAAAGAAAAACCTTTTTTAAGGCTCATGCAATCCAGTTTTGGTGATCGTCAAACAGTGCAAGGTATGAAATATCATTTCATCGAGTCTCTCCAATGCATTGAGCTATTTCTAGGATTTCTCATCTATAGACAGTTGATCATAGATGAAAACATGATGAGAGTGAAATTGTTATTTGATGGGTAAGATTGCCTCTATCCCATATACCAATGAGTTAATTGAGTGGAAATGAGGGTCATGGTTTGCTAGGTCCACAAAGCATGGAGGAGATTTTCCAGCTATGGATTCTTATCCTTATCTACCATATTCTAGAGTATATTGGATAGGGTCTTGTTAGAGGCCTCTATATATATATTAGTTGTTACATGATAATGGGATGAATGATTGGTCATGATTCCATACTCCCGATATAATTTCTCAAATTTAGTAGAACTGAAATCGGTGTTGTTGTTCATCAATATTGTATGGGGGATACCAAATTTAGTGATGATGTTGGATTTCAAAAAGCTAACAATATTCTTTCCCCAACCTCTTTGAGGGGTACAACTTCTTCCCATTTAAAAAAGAATTCGATTTTTTTAGGATATACTAAAATTCATTAGCCATAGTGGGAGGATATGGTCCTACGACATCCATTTCCCACATGGAAAATGTCTAGGAGTACATGGTTATGTCAAGTAGCTAGGGGGGTTTGTGAATGAAGTTGGAATAAACCTAGTAGGAATGTAACTTCTTGGTGAATGTAGTGAAATCCTATATTATAGTGGGATAGTAGTATCGAAGTATTCATATTTGATGGGAAATCTTGGGTCATAATTGGTGGGTACCATAATCTCTGGTTTGTACATCTTTCATGATAGTATAAGTTTATTCTCCATCAATAAACTTGAGAAGGACCCCATCAAGGCACTTTTTATAGGGGACCTTTTTTTGATTTTTTCCATCATAGGGAATAAAATTAATATCTCATCTACAGATTTGATCCCTTAGGGCCCTATCTAGTAGGAGATCTACATTTTGATGGTATTCCATGATGGGTGTCATCTAGCCAATGGTAGGACCATATGGCTCCCAGATGGGGTTAATCTCATTGATTTCTTATGTGTTGTATTGAATTAATGGTGTGACCATCCGGCGGTGTGCAATTTTGATGACCATTTCATCCCGGTCTGGATCTTCCAAGGTTGTGGCATCATTTTTTAATGTGTGGACTGGGAATTGTTTGAGCAGGGGACATAATTGAATGTCACTTCCAAATAAAATTCCACCATTAGTTCTTGGATGTGGTCTGACAAGGGGGATAGTTCCTCCTTTTTGATATCATAATCATCATTAACCTTCTTGATGACTAGTTCAAAATCACCTTTAATATTCAAGTCTTTTAATTATACCTGAAGGTAGATCTCTATCCCTGAAATTAGAGTCTAAAATTATGCTTTATTGTTTGTGCACCCCTTAGGTTGCAAGAAAGAGTAAAGATGGACTGCCTTTGCTGGATATATGAGTATGAATCCTAGCCAAACTTTGTTGAGTTTGGTTAGTTCCATCCTTTTTTTCTGGGCTTATAGATTCACTTTGGAAATTCATCTCCTGGATCTAGGGGTCCACTTGAATAGAGAAAACCTCTTCATCAGAAATTTTGGTGTCCAATGAAGACATTTATTCTGAGGGGTACTCTGTCCAAAAATCTACCAATGCATGGACTTTGATGGATTTATAAGTTTTGAACTAAATGTAAAACTACTACTGGATGACTGGCCACCATGACAGATGTCCATTCAACTTTTGAAAGTTGATGATTTATTTGAGTGGGTTTCTACAAGAGACCAAATGGACCTTGTGATTCTATAGATAATGCCTCATTTTTTAGACAAAAAAGCTAGCACCACATAGCTCTTATTTATATATGAGTAACTATTATCAGCATCAATCATGGTTCAACTAAGATAATAAAGGTTTTTTTCATTACCATCATCATTAGTCTGAGCAAGGAAGGCACCTAGTGATCACTTCATGGTATTCACATACAAAATTAGTGGTATTCCTTTTATAGAGGAAATTATCACTAGTGGTCTTAAGAGATACTTCTTGATACTGTTGAATTATTCCTAACAATCCTTAATCCATTGATATGTAACACCTTTTTTCATAATCCTGGTAAATGGAGAACATTTCCCTGTAAGGTGGGCAGTAAAGAACTAAATATAGTCCAAGAGACCTTGAAGATCTCTCAACTCAGTGAGGTTACTCTGAGGTGACATTCCAAGGATATTCTTTGTCTTCTTCGTGTCAACATTTATTACATGAGGGAATTTTATAATGCCAAGAAACTTCCCCAAGGTAAATCTAAAAGAACATTTTAAGGGGATCATTTTCGAGTTGAGTTGTCATTATTTGTTGAAGAACATTTCAAGATCTTATGGATGGTCTGAGCATTATTGTGTCTTAACCACCAGAACTTCCACATAGTATTCAATAAACTTTCCCAGGAAGGGTTTCAAGATGAGATGCATGGAACATTGATATGTGGGGACAACATTGTTTAAAAAAGAGTATTTCCCTATAGAAAAATACTCTCTAGGTTACCCTAAAGTTCATGGATTCTTCTTCTTATTGGTCCATTTTGATTTTTTGTATCCTGAATAACCTTACATTAAATAGAGATATTGATATTCAGTGGATTCATTGATCAGAAATTCTATGATCGAGATTGGGAAATAATCCTTTGGATAGTGTAGTTTGAGATATCTAAAATTAATGAAAAATATTTTTTGTCCATTAATTTTTTTTGATGGGGAATATATTGGATATCTACTTGGGATATTGGACCACTCGAACGAAACCGGATTTGATGATCTTTTCAAATTTAGCATCTATTTTGGAAGCATGCATTAAGTGCATCCTTCTGGATGACTGTTCATAGCCCTGATGATCTTCTAGAATTCCCAGGTGGTGAGTGGACACCTAAGGATTGAGGCCTAGAATTTTTGTGTAGTTCCGAGTAAAAATATCTCAATTATACATTAGAAAGGAAGTGTATACCTATTTCTCTTCAGAATACATGGATGCAGTAATCATGGTGGGTCATAGATCTTCTTTTTTACCCAAATTTATTTCCCTCAGTGCATCAACGGTAATCAAGACACCCTATTCAAATTCTAGAGGTTTGTCTCTAAGGTTTTTCTCCACTTGATATTTCTCTTCTTCGTCTTCTTCTTCTTGCTTCGATGGGGAAACAATTCTTGTGATGATCTCTTCAAAGTTGAGATAAGAGTCAAAATCTTGGTATCCGAAAGATAAGGTGACATCTTCTGAACCATCTGACAGTGGGGGATTTTATGGAGGGGATGGAGTAAGGGGAAAAGGAGTGTCATTTTCCTTTTCTACCTCAGTGAATGAGGAAGGGGTTTCCTATATCTCTAAGTATGGATTGATGGACTTTCTATTTGATCATTCAGTATTATCTTGAATGGAAGATGGTTTTTCAATACTGTTAGACTTAGTGGCCATGACTGAAATCATGAGGACTTGTAAACATTAATCTAAACTTGGAATCATACACCCAACTGGATTTATGGGCAGTACTTATTCTTCATCTAGATATTTTAATTGTTTATATAGGATCATTTTCAAACTTTTTTGGGTAGTGACCCATTAAACACCATCAACCAAGGTTTATTTCCCTTTCCCCTAATAGAATCTTGCATCAATATAATGTGAATCATATGATTTGAATGAATCCTTATTAGTTTATAACATCACGATTTATCCATCAATGCAGCATTTGGTGAATTAATAGTACAACGGGGGATTTAGTGCATGTTAGTGAAATCAGGGCCTTCCTAGAAAGACATTGAAGTCCATCTTATTTTGTACAACCATAAATTCTAAGTCATCTATAATGTCTATGAACTATGTCTTGAGATTGATTTGGCCCAATGGTTTCAACTCACTTTTGGAATATCTTTACAAGGTTATTGAGGATGGTTCAATATTATCCTCATTTTATCTTGGCTTGTGAATTGTTACCATTGGAATGAGATTAACTATGAATCCATTATCAATGAAAAATTTTCAGATATCAACAGCATTTATCTTGCTAGATGCATACAAGGGTATGATTCCCCCTATATAATAGCATATTCATCTTGATTTGTGAAGGATATAAACCCATGGTATTTTGTAGGATTAGTCACTATCCTAAGGAATTAGGCAGAGGCCACTTTGTCTTCAAATTCTTGGTGGATCAGAAGAGCCTATATGAGTGCTTCTTTAAGATCTTTTGACAAACTTCAGGTGTCTAGGATTGATAGTATGTCTAGTAATAAGGCCAATCATTTTAGAATATCATACTTCTATATGGAAGTGTGGTACTTCCCATCATGGGAATCTTCTTTTATAGATGATATTGGGGATTGATTATTGGACGTAGATTGATCATCCCCCCAGACAAGAGATGGAGGTTCTTCTATTTTTTGTGGTTTCGGATGGGCAGGTCTATTTTCATGCCAAGGGTGATTAGACACATGTTCCTCTTCTGATGTATATTCTGCAATTATTGGGAAAGAGATGATTTTGATAGGTGTAGTGGGGTTTTCTTTTTCCTACATAATCCAATGAAGGTATCTTCATAGGTTTCTATGACATTGATGGTTTTGGAACTAATATGGAAAAAAATTTAACATCTTCCATGGATGCACCTTCCTTGGTACCCCCAGCTCATGTGGCCTCATCCTTCAACTCATTGATTGGGTATAGGGTACTCATGCCCATATACATACTCATCATTGTATAATGGTTCCATTAATTGAATGAAATTAATAGATCTAGAGATCAATTCCTTGTCTAATGATTCTTATACCCAACTGACTGCTTCTTGTGGCGACTTTTAGTGGGGTGATGCCCATTCTTTTAGATATGATGGTATAAAATCTGAGAGATTCAAGCATACATTTTTTCCTTGATGTGGGCCCATCTTCTTTCACTAGCTCCTTTATTTTTTTCATAATTATTTTTGGATGGTTTTCTTCTAGATGGTTGTGGGGCTGAGGATGTCGGTTGTGTTGTAGTAGGAGAAAGTGGGGGCATAGTTGGTTGTTTCAACTATGCCTGAAAAGTACCCTGAGGTTAGTTGATTGTTTTTCAATTCATATATCTATCAAACTTTTATGACCTATTTCTAATAACTTATTACCCCTGATCTCCTTCATTGGGGGTAGTAGTGGAAACATATGTCACTTGTGCTTGTGGTGGTCCCAATTTGAATTTCATGGAATCTATCATTTTCTGTAGGAGGTATTTGAAGACAAAAAATTCCCCAATAGTGTATCCCAGTATCTAATGAAAACGAAAATAATCTTTATGTCATCAATACCAACCTCATCGGTCCTTTTGGGTCTGGTAGATGGAGTAAATTATAGTTCATAGCAGCTAAAAATACCCACTGACTTGATCATCTCAGAAGGAGTATTCATTATTCCTCCATTCCTAAAATTTATTTCTCCTGGATCCCCTCCACTCATCTTTTCAAGGTGGCACTACTATTGATTACCAACAATCCCTTAATGATTTGATGCAGGCCCTAGAGCTGGAGAATGTGCAGGTGCTAGCTTAAGCATGATGAAAGCCACTTCAGCACTTCCCACTCTTTTTATTGGGATTGTTGGGATTTCTCAAGACTTGTGATTAGTTTGTTGTGCGGAGTATTCTATTATTTGAAAAATGGAGGAGAAATAATGAAACTGGCTTGTGTATTTCACCAGGGTGAGCAGCGTTCACAGCTCATCATGGAGGTTATCAACGAACATTTCTATCATCTCATCCCGGGGGAGTAACCGGTTCAAAGAGCGGGTCATCCCTTTACATTGAGAAATGAAGTCTGAGACTCTCTCATTCCCCTATTGATTTCATTTTGAGAGTTTAATGAATATTTTCTTTATAAGTGTTGATATGAACTTGAAAAGTGACTACCGATGGAGATCATACCTTCCTATTATCGACCAAGGTGATAAAATGGTGAACCATGAAAAGGCCGACCCTTTCAAAGTTCGCACAAAGCATCTGATTATTTAAGATTATTTTTTCTCTAGGGTTACCATCATGGGATCACAATAAGATGAATATTTCATCAGATGTTGTTTTGGTTCACCTCATCCATTGAATATTAGGAACATGGGACTCCTGAAATTTCACGATGGTGGAGAGTCACTCACGAAATCGGGGTAAAGTTTTCATTCCAGTTGTCTCGGTGAACACCACTCCTCCATGGCTGCCAATCATGATTCTAATGACTCAGTGGTATTGATAATCCCTTGATGTATGTTTTTTTATCCCGATCTTGGATAGCCATAGTAGGGGGCAAGATTTTTCTCATCGATTATGCCGAAATTTTAGTACAATATTTGACCGGAGGAATTTTTTTAAGATTTGACTATATCTTTTCTGGTTACCTCCTTAATGGAGGGAAATCGTGATATATTTCCATGATCAGGTCCAGATAGACTAATAGTCTTGGAACTATGTTGGGTGGATTTCCTGACCTTGCTTTATTATTATTGTCAAACCCTTGTGGATGAGGTACACCTATTGAAAGAATACCTTAAGGATCTATTTGGGAAATTTATTTGATTAGATGGAAAATCGAAGCAACTTAGTGTTGATTCACCTCAACTATTTTATTTCTTCCTCCCAGTGAACAAATATTTCTTTGAGCATAATGGGATCCTTCTCACCAAGAGGATATGGAGGGTCATATGCGACCTTTATTTTATTCTTCTCTTTGGTAGAGGTACACAGAGGAGGTGGTGGAGGATTGGTTAGGGGAAAACCTAGATTTAGGTTGGCCCTTTGGTTCCTAGTAATCAAACCTTTATTCTCACCGTGGATCAAATTTTTGGTAGAACCATAATATCCCTATTCTTCTTCATTTGTATCTTTTATTGTGTGGTATAAAAGATTAATGTCTATGGTGTTCACCAGTTCATAACAGATTATGGGTTTCGTACCAACTATCGAGTTCTAGAAGAGTTGTTTTCATTCTTTTTTAGATCTTCCCCTTCTATTATGGGATCCACTTCGGGCTTCTTAATGAAGGGTAACTCCGAGGGAACCTTTATATGACCTTTTTGTATGCATCCATTCTAGGGGAAATAATTCACACTATGAGACAGGATAGGATACCTCTCTACTGATCATACTCCCTAAATGGAAAAATACTAATTTACATTGGGTAGGTGGTTGAGGTAATAATGGACCCAGCCTGGCGGGCTGGGGCTAATCCCATTCCCTTTTTATTATTCCTCGGCTTGGATTTTTCAGTCATATGGGGGAATTAATTGCTAAACATTCTCCCAACCCTATGGGCTGGGGTTGATCATGTACTACAATGGTTTCTTATTCAATTACCACTTTTTTGATCTTACACATTCTCATTCGAGTGTGATCCAGATATGGTGTTGGGTTTATAAGTGAACTATTTATTTCTGATGACATTAAGAGTCATTTATTATTGGATTCCCATGGATGAGACATCTGCTGAATATTCTTGGTTTCCTATATTAGGAGTTTCTTGATGGATTTCTCTCATCGGGGCCCATGATTTTGAGACTTACCCAGGGTCAATCCTTATTGAGCATTCTTCTTTCATGAATAGATGTTTCATTTAATTACTACCTTAGTATAATTTCATTACAAAATTTCATTTCCAATGGCTTCTATTGAATGGGACTTGGGGTGGAATACAATTCTCCATGCTCTCTCCATACCCAAATATGAAAACCCAATGGGCCGTCGATGATTAGATGATGAAATTTATGAAGTAAATGGAATAAGGTTAGGTAGAGATCTTACTTATGCCTCTTTGATTGTAGTATCAATGTAGAAGGAAGGGATTCCATGTTGATTTGATGATTATGATCTTCCAATATTTTGACATGTCCTACGTACCCATTATATGTCAAGATTTTTTTCAACTGGTGGAGAGTTGTCCAGAGATTGAGAAGAATGTTATGTATAAATTCTTCTGAAAACTATATTGTTATGTCGAACTAAGAAGTGGATGTGGGACAAAACATAAGAGTTATGTCATCCTTGGATAATTTTCTTCTCAATAGAAACATGTTATTCTGTTCTGCTTCTATATATTCAACTACTTGATCTGTCGAATTGGAATTTATCTTAATGATATGGTCATAGGTTGCAGAGTTAGTATGGGTCTCATTGATATGGGAATGGTATAGGGGTGGCTTAAAAGATGAGAATTGGCGTGGATCATCTTCTTGTTGATAAAGGATGATGCTTTTTATTGACAGGGTATCTAACATGTTTGACCCCATCCCTCCAAGTGCCTCTACGTTTGAGGGATTTCTTGTATTTAATTTGGTAAGGGGAAGACCTTCCTATTGATATATAACTTGACTACGGGGAGGAATTTCACATTTGGGGTCATAATGTTGATTAATACCATCATAGATTGATATCCAACTATAGGGATATTTTCTAAAGCATACACCCTATAGAGGACCATCAGGGCGGACGATGGTAAGGGGAGTACCTTCTTACTAAAATAAGACGTCACTAGGGGGAAGACCTTCATAGTTGGTGCCATAATGGTGAGGACTAACACCAAGGATTGATGTCTAACTATAGGGATATTGTTTTCATCATATACCATGGGGAGGACCATCAGGATGAATGACATTAAGGGGAGGACCTTCTTGCTAATATAAGACATCACTATGGTGTGGACCCTTGTAGTTGGTGCCATAATGGCAAGGACTACCATCATAGATTGATGTATGATTTCAAGGATAATTTATATAGATATAACCTAGTGAGGACCATCCGGGATGATGACAGTAAGAGTAGTACCTTGTTGTTGATATAAGAAATCACTACGGGGAGGACCTTTATAGTTGGTTCCACAATGACGACAACTAACATCATGTCTTGATGTCTAACTATAGAAAGAATTTATGTAGTGTATACCCTAGGGAGGACCATCAAGGAACATAGAACCATGAGGATAAAATTCTTGTTGTTTGATCTTCTATCCATAAGGATGGATACCATGATGCTTGTCAGAAGATAGGCTCTCATGATTGATCATTTTTTTCCACAAAGTAAGCCTTCATGGTACATGCTCTGGGGAGGGTCTTTAGATTGTCTTCTAAAATTTTTTTTGGAGGACCTTAACAACTGCTATAGAAACTTCCATAATTTAGTAACATATTAATAGGATCCTAATCCAGAATAGATAATTGTTTAACGGAATCAAGAACTCCAGCCTCTAGAAGAGAGGGGGCATGAGTTTGATATTTATTTTCCGGTTTCCATTGGTGCGCCTTGTTTCTAGGTTCCCTCTTACGGGAAACTATGGTTGCTTTCTATAGGTGACAAACTTCACATAAGGTTTCCTATTCAAGTGGATCTTGTGATGCTACCAGAATATTCCAGCAAGCATCTTGATTTCTAGTAGGGAAATATGCCAGCTCTGGAGAGGCCACCATGGTGTGCCGAGGTCCCCCAGTTGGAATGGGTATTTTTTCCCAATCCAATTATCTATTTATCATGGAATATTATCAAAGACCATCCTTGATGGGAGAAAGGATGCATGTGTTCTTTGGAGTGAACACCCTGTTGTGTGGATGAGTCGCCCTACTTGGAGAGATGGGGTTGTGGGACTGAATCCTTACTATTTATGTGGATGTGATTACATCTTGACAAGTCTAAAAGATGTATAATGGTCAAAAATTGATGTATGGTCCTCTATAATTTCTAGGATGTGTTGAGAGACATATTTGGATGGAATGGGAATATATTCTCATATTATATTAGATTAGGGATATGTGTCTACTCCGGTCCCCTATTTTCTACCAGTAAGTACAGACAGTTCTCCTGGAAAGGGCAGAGGAACGAGTCTTCCCCTGATTTATAATTAGGATATTCTAGAAACTTTCTCTATTTTTCATTATATTTTTATTAAGGGCTTTATATGAACAAGTATTAATTTACATCTTCCCATTGGGTTCAATTTTATTTATCTAATGGGATTGAAATGTATCCACAAGAATTTGACTCTTCCTGCATTTTATTTTCACTGTATTTGACCAGTGGGATTAATATTTGTTAGGAGAGATTTATTTATTCTTTTTTTAATCATTTTATTAAACTTATAGGCTTCATATTCATTGGTAGGGGTATACGCCTTTCTATAAGTTCATTACCTATTTGGATGACGGGCTTTATGTGCATTGGTAGAGGTTTTCATCTACCTGTAATTTTTTTCCCTAGTTGTATGATGGGTTTGGAAAGAATTAGCAGTAATTTGATATTACTCGTAATTTTCCACATTATTTATATAGTGGGCCTCATCATATGGATAAGGAATATACTTTTTCCCATAGTTTTTCTTCTTATTTTCAAGGTGGGTTTCTTCTATAGGAATGAGGGTGATGAATTGTCTCTGATTGTTTGATCATTTCTCTCAACAGGTCACCTGGGGAACCTTGGTCTGTTTTCATTTAACAGGGACCCTTGGGGCGATATACTCCTCAGGGTGAGGATACTGGGCCATATGGAATTGTAGGTGATGAATTTAGATAGGATTCCTTGAGCAAGACCCCTATGCTATAGGGATAAGGTCATTGGTGATAAATTTATCAGCATCCCTAAGACAAGGGTGGAATTCATTGTCTTATTCTAATTACAGACCCTTGAAATGGTTGGAGACAACTAATGGAGTCGTCAGGTTCTAGACTACCGACAGTCATTTAGCTGACGGATAGTGGGGCCTCACATCCTGGAGGGCCTACTTTGCTGCCTCTAGGGTAGGCAGAGTACCCTTCTGGTGATACTCTTGAACTGGTGCCTTTGAGTCCCAACGTTGAAGATGTTGAGTGGGCGGTGGAGTCCACTACTTTATGGAGGACTTTTCCAGTGCGGTGGTTGACATTCTTGTCTTTGAAAACTTCTAAGATAAAATTAGATTGACATAAACTCTAAAGAGTTCATGAAATGTGTATGATATGTACAGATAACAAAACCTCATTAAAGTGGAATATCATGACCGCATGTATAATTAATAGTCTCACTTGACCCTATTCCATTTTTTATGTGAAAGGGGTCTAAAGTGGGGTGATACTACCACCTTGGTTAAGTATTCACATTAATTGGGTTCACAATTTTTATTTTCGATAAAGATGTATTTGATACGGGGGATGAGACGGTCTGTTGAGGACTAGGCATTAAATCCTTGTTATCTTATGATGGAGGTTCCATAGTTAAGTATTTCATGTCAGTTTTACCATTTTCCACTGAAGAACCATTTCTTCCTAATCAGATTTATTTCAGGTGTTTAATGTTGCGCAGTCTCTTATATCGGGTACAACATTTTCGAATGGAATCCAATGGATTTGTTTCTGGATCCAGAAACACTCAATATCTCTCACATAAATGATTCATGGACATTATTTCCAAGGTAAGTGTTTATTGAAAAATCTTTCCAACAACACGTAGGAACTCTCATTAGTTGAGAGTATAGGAAGTTGGACTCATAACACCCTTTTGGGGGTGAATTATTTCATGTTCTGGGACTCCCTCATAGATTTAGGATATGTTCATGAATCCACGGTTCATTACCAAGTGTATATATTAATTATTAACCTGAAGAAACAATCCATCATTACTATACATGGGTTAGGAATCATCTATATATATGTGTGTGGTTCTCCATCAATGGAGGAATTTGAATGCAGCTAAGGTTTTCCATCAATTTTCTCTTTTTATGGATAGATTAGTGATTCTTTTTATATTTATTATCATGAAACAGTTTTTAAGCCACATGATGGGGTGTTATAGAGTTTACGATCATATAGAGGGGACATGAGTTGTTTTGATATTGGGATTGAACCCATAAGATGGGATTCTTACAGATCCCCATGAGAGGAATTAGAACACATGTAGTTTGGTGCCACTTAACTGGACACATCACCTTTTAATGTCATGTGACAAGGACCCAAACATGTGGTTTAAATTCATGAAGCAAGGACATCTAGGTGAAGGGTGTCTGTTCATGGATGGTGTGGTAATTATGTCAAGGCATCCTAATGGGCCCATAATAGATTTAATCACCTAGGTAGGGTCATGATCTCACTAGGGATATAGTTCGGTGGAAATCAAGATAAATTCTGATGTTTGTTTAGGACCTTGAGGAGGCTTCCTACGTATCCCAGTTAGTTGGGAATCAAATCCCACGTAGTTTGGTAGGACTGAGACTTATACCTTAGAGGAGGCCCATTTAAATGTGGGTATGACTAGGGATTAGGCACTGAAGATTCCCATTTGGTATTTCATTGTTGGGAATATGTCCCTTTGAATTTTCTAGTATGGTTTCAGGACATATGCCATGTAGGAGGCCTATTTTTGTTTCAGAATCGTGTGGATGTCTTGATAGTCACTAAACTCTAATCCATTGTGAGTCATGCTTGGTGTGATAAAAAGAGTAATTGGTATATCTAAAGATCACATGACCTCACCCTATCTATTGAAGGATGTTTTTGGATCCCAAAGGGAGAGAGAAAGGGATTTGAGTGTGCCCATTTCCTATATTGTTTTCATATCCATGATAGTCACATTTTTTGATCTATCTAGATACATCCTTGGAAGAGGAAAAGAGGACTAAAAGTATCACCTCCTGCAAGAAAGAATATGGGCATACTTTGGGATGATTTCCCTAAATTTTGATGGTCATATCATAATTATTACATGATTCATCTTAGTCTTAGAACATAAGGCATCTTGTGTTTGTCACGGGAGGAATCCTATATTTTTCATATAGGGTATACTATAGTTTTATGTCATGTATCTTGTACTAGTTCAATACATTTTAACGGTATGTGGTTAGTATGAATAGGAAAAATATTCCTAGAAATTATTGGTATAGGGCTTAAACAAAAGTGTCCATTTATGATTCATACAAGTATAGGAGTCAGTTGATGAGACTTTTGGAGTCACATGAAGAATATTTTGTCTCAATATATTTAAGGGATAGATGTTGGGGAATCATAAGGGAACAACTAAAAATTTCATTGACTAGGCTCGAAAAGTGCATAGTGAGACTCTATTTTGCTTGGGGGTCAGTGTAAGTAGTGAAGGGACTAACCCTAAGGGATGAGACCGTAGCTCAGCAGTGATCCCAAGTGGGGTGCTAGGGTGCACACCATTGTGGTATGGAACAATGGGTGTATAGGTTTTTCTACATGGGTCTAGCCACATAGGAGATGGTCGTCTAGAGGAGTTCCCAAAGGACTATCCATGAGGGAGCTGGCTGCATAGGATAATCCATAAAGGAGCTAGCCAAAAAAATATTCCTATGAAGGGTTGGCCGAAAAGGATTTTACACAAAGTGTCTTCTATTATGGGGAGTCAATAGAGGATCATCCATAAAGTTTTGTCCATAAAGGGTTCATCCACGTATCAATTCATTAAATTTTGGTGTCAAAAAAATAACTCATCAATATGAAAAAAGAAATTTCCTCTGCCCAGTATCTTATGTAAAGGGTCATCTGTATACAGTTCACAGTATGGAGTCCATGAAGGGACTCCCACATATTATTCACGGGATGTCATCCATGAAATTCTCCAGGTGCAGGGGGGATTTCTCCCATACCTCCTCTCGAACATTTTCTCCATGCATCGTCCCTTTTTAAGTCCCCCTCAAGGTCAATTTATAGAAGAGCGGAGGGGCCAGATATCAGTGTTTCCATTCATTCATGGTGGGCTGTGAGCCTTCTTTTTTCGAATCCCAAGAATGACTTAGTCAATGGGGGTGTTCCTTTGCGGATGTGGAAGTCCCCACCTTTCCCCTTAAATGACTTCGTTTCATTTACGAGAGTCGATGATACTGCCTCACCCCATGAACGATTAATTTCATTGGGATGGATCATTTTTAGGAATGTAAATCATTATCTCTTTACACAAATTAATTTTCTTCATTTGTGGGAACTATTTGATATAGCCCTTCCGGAAAACTATTTCTGTTTGTGGGAGCTTCGTGAAGCGGTGGAACACCATATAGAAAGGTAGTGTGTAGAGTGATTTTTTCTTTGCAAGATCTCTCCATCATTCGTAATTTTTTCCCTTTGAATATATTTTTCATAAAATATTCCTCAAATTTTATTTTCTTCCTTTTTGAAATCAATGGAATTATCTCGATCTTGTTTACATAATTTTCAGTACCCAACAGTTATATTTTTTATACTTATATTGATTACACTAAAATGGTTTTCAATAGAGATTTTAAGACATGTTTAAAATGATTCGATTAAAACTTATTTAGTAGAAATTTGAACTTTTTGGAAAACACATTATTAAGGGAATATAACCCTTAATATGTGCTTATAATGCCCAGTTACCTTTATTTCAGTTATGTTTTAACCTTTGTTTTTTGTTTCTTTTTTCATTGGATGAATAATTCCTAAAAGAAATTGGTAGGATACTTTTAATGGTAAATTCATAAATTTATTGGATTTTTCAGCATAAACATATAGTTTTTTTAGTTTTTCTGGCGATTACACATTGTGTAATGGGAGTACACAATAAGTAAATTTCTCTCAGAATAATTCAAGAATTGGATACACAGTGTGAAGGGTTTACATTCCATTTAATATTTCCATGTCATGTAATGGAACATAATGGTTTTTTAGTTAAAAGGTGATAGGTTTTTTGGGTGTATATGAGATTTATGAAATACACAATGTGTAATAGAATTACACGCCATTTAATTAAACAGGGTTTGGAATATAGGGTGTCGTGCAGTAGAATTTTCATTTCTTACTTTGTAATATCTTCTCCCACTTGGCCTAAGAGCTCTCAAAATCTATTTTTTGAGACCTCCAACCATTCTTGATCATTTCATTCAGTGATTGATCATTGTTGAGGTTGTGGTGAGTTTCTGCGGGTAGTCCTTCCTTATAATTTTTCTTTGACTTTGGTTATGGTTGTGGTTTTGGATACATTTGTGATCAGATTTTTGATTGGATTGTGGTTTCTATCAATCCTTTTTATTTTCTTGGTAGATATTATCTTCTGAAGGTCATTCACTTGGATTCTAGTCATTTTTTTTGAATGTATCTAGGTTTCTGCCATCTGAGGTAGGTTTTTCTATAAAATGTGTTAATTTGATGAATTTAATATCATTCTTGATAATATATTTAGTTTTTTTCATTTATTTTAAGTGATAAATGGTTTAAAATGATTTACTGGAAAATAAAACGTTTTTTAAAAAGGTTTTTTTCTTTGAAACGGAATTTTCTTGATTTGGAAATGGGTTTTCAAACTCTGACGTAGATCATCTTGGATTTGATAATGTTTTTTGATGTTTTGATCAATTTTTTGATATAAAATTAGAAAAAATCCACATTAGGAAACTTGGGTGCATCAGAAAAGAGACACTTTTATCCTTAGTGTGTTTATAGAACCACTAGGAGGTAAACTTTTTATATACTGACTAGAAAGAATCGATATTGGTTGTGGTATTGACTGGTAGGATGTGATGTCGGTTGGATCCAGCATTTTACATATTTAGGGTTTTCTTGTTAGTGTCTAGTATGAAATTTTCTTAGGGATAGATCTCATATATGAGTTTATTTTTAGTTTCTTGTTTTTTAATGCAAGATTGTGTTTATCATGGATTATTGATCCCAATTGTTTTTATATTAGGTCGTGCCACATAGATTTTCATGGTAGTTTGATTTATGGATATGTGTTTACTTATTTACCACTAGATGTATGGATATGATTTCCTATTTTATCACTTCTACTTGTCATATTTCTAGTTTGATAATATTAAAGGTGTTTGTGAAAACCAAAGGAAAAAAGGGAGAAATCAATTACAACTAAATTTATTTTATGAAAAAATATTTTAGGACTATTTTTTTAATGATATAATTGTTACATTGTTTTTATTAGATATTGTATAGAAACTGTGGTGGTATCCTAATAGGATTTGGTTTACACCCTACTTATGCATTCGGGTGTTTGTAGATGTTTTATTATAGGATTTCGGTAAAGGGAAGAGCATCTTGTAGTATAATGACTTCTCTTGTTATTAATTCTTTCAGTTTGGGTTGGTCTAGAGGTGATTGTTGAAGATGTGGGGATATGAATTACGTTCTAGTTTAGCCTGTTCAGGATTGGATTGTATGTCTTTTGTGGTATATCTTTTGTTTCTACTTCATACTCTAGTTGTATGTCTTGTTTTTCTAATATTTAGGACTAGTTTCTATTTTCCTATTTTACCTATATTACATGATGGGTTAATTCAATTGGCTTGTCTAATAGACCTGTTTTGGTTCGTTTCAATTTCGTATCAAAGGGATGCTCATCTTGAAGTGTTTTAGAATTTCCTGAGTTTAGTTTTTTGTCTTTGGTAGACTGAAGTTAGGACCATTAGAATTTGGATAGTACGGGTGGAAAAGGGACCTGGTCAGATTACTTCTATAAATGAAACCGAGTTACCATGGGTGGTTATGGAATTCCACCAAGTTTGAGACATGGTGTTTGTGTTTATTTGAATAAACTATATGGGATGTTTATTTAAATTGAAAAGTTCCTTATTAAGTAAGGTTTTTGATGGTTTCTTCGAATTCTTAATATTTTAAATCATTGTTTTCAATACCTAAAGTTAGTACTATGATTTTGGAAATTACACATGACTGATTGGTTTTTGTATTTTTATGGATAATGCCTCCAAGAATAGCTCTTCTAAATATGAGAGAGGAATCTATGAGATAGGTTTCATAGGAGGATCCTCAAATGGACCCTACTTTGGTAGAAGTTTTTATCTACATTGTTTAGACTCTAGGACAATTTGGTGTTGGGAACCTAGGATGTGTGGTAGATTATTTCTCATAATTTACTAAGTTGTACCCACCCACCTTTCATGGAAAAAAAGGAACCCAAAAAATACAAGGAGTCAATTGAGTGGATAGAGGGGATCTTTATCTTCTTAAACACTTCTAAATAATCTAAGGTGGTTTTTTCATTTATGTTGTCAAGGAATCAAGAATTAGATTATGATACGCTATTGATAAAGCTAAGTTTCATGAGGATCCTACCTTGGATTCCTTTAAAAGAGTATTTAACCAATAGTTTTACCCAAATACATTGTTTTCAGTGAAGACCAAGGATTTTCTAACATTTTAGAAGTGATAGTATTCCATTCTGGAGTTTTTTACCTATTTTGATGAGTTGGTGCATCATGTACCAAAGCTTATCACTAATGAGTACTGAAAGGCTTGGAGGTTTGAGTTAGGACTGAGGCCTGATATTCTGTCAATGTTGGTACTCATGTGCTTTTTAACTATTGTAGAGGTTGTTGATAAGGTAGATTTGGTTGAGACAAACATAGCTAGGAAGAAAGATTTGGGTTGAGCAATAGTTGGTTCCGTAGTTAATCAGGGTGTATCTTCTGGACAACAAAGGAAGTGTAAATGTAGTAAGATTTACTCAATACTAGTTACAGGGGATTCATCATGGTTGTAGTATGTTTTCTATTACTATTGTATAAGGTTTGTCATACCAAGCCTAAATTTATAGAGGATCCCAATAATTTTCATATTTGTGGATGATCTGGCTATTTTCAATGTTTTTGTGAAAGATATCTCATGGAAATATGGTAGGATATACTCTCACTAAGGGTTCATGGGTTCATGCAGATTCATCCATGGGTAGTGGGTCTAATCCTCATTCCAAGTGATATGTTCATGTGGTTAAGATTGAATAGCTTTATACAGCAGAGTATGCATTATATGAATCTAAATTTGGTCCAACTACTATTATAGGTACACTGTAACATCCCCCAATATATCACTCTCTCACATGGACAGAAAGGGTTGGTTAGGATTCCTCAAGTGCACCTCCCCATATGCTAGAGGCTACCGACTAGAAGCAAGGGTGTGAAATGTATCGTGGGGAGACTATACCCCTGGTAAGAAGTGTCAGGGCATAAGAACAAATCATAATAAAATGAAAATAATCAAAGTAAATACATAGTAAAAGAAAAAAATAAAATAAAACTGAATAGTTTAATAAATAATAAATGAATAATTTAATTATGTGGTGGAATGTATCTAAATTTCATGTTATAAAAATACAATAAAAATGAAATAAGACTAAAATAAAAGGATCAATATCTCGAGTCTTGAATCCCACATCAGTCCCATCTCCAAACACCAACTCATCCACACACAAAAAAAAACTCAACATCATGATCCTTTTTTCATTTTCAAAACCTGCATCCACATAATCTTCTTAGGTATAAAATGATGTCTTGAATAGGGTGTGAGTATAACTTAATAGGCTGACACCACCATGTCTAAAAAAATCCATGCTGATAAGAAGTGTATGAAATAGAGAGACAAATAGGTGTATTAAAATAATTCAAAAACTAAAAAAATACATCAAAAAACTTCTTTGATGCCATTCTATAATAGCTCTGAGCATGATTTATGACCATTCCAACCACAAACATATATCCAAGGTAACATTACCTACTTCAGTGCTATGTATAAATAACTTTGAGCATGTATTCTGACCATGGAAATGAAAACTCTATAACTAAGGTAATATAACCTACTTTGGTGTCATGATAGAATAGATCAGAGCATGTCTTGTGACTGTGAAAACAAATACCACATAACCATGGTGTACTCACAACAATCTGGGTCAAATCCATATAATAATTATAGCATTTCTGAGTCAACTCCCTATAATCATTACAACATTGGACTCGGCATAGCCCGCTCTCTATAAGCATTATATCATGGTATTGGGCTAAGCATACTCAGTATCATTATTAAAATATATAAGTGTGAAAGTTCTAGGGATGAGCTTGATATATAATAATTTAAACATGGAACATAATCTCTTCTATACAACATGGATATGATAATATCACATCATGATTATCAATGGTTAATTATGTGAATTACCATTCTTCTTTTATATGCCACTTGTAATTTAATTCATAATTGATTAACAATTATATCAATAAGAAATAAACCAAAATTTAGGGATTATATAACAATAAATCACCCTAGGTCATGTGTCATACTAAACATACTTTATGTCATCTTCCAATTCAATTATCATCATTGTTCGTTCATCCCATGGGAAACCATAAGTTGTGTCGAAATCCAATTGAAAACAAAGGACTTCAAAGAATAATCCCACTCATTTATTTAATTAATTGTGTGCACATGATGATGGATCTGTCACAATATTTCATAAAATTTATATTTATCAAACCATAGTGTTATGATTTAGACCTCTTACCTTTAACTGATGATCCAACAATGCATCCAATAGACAAAAACAAGACGAAAAAGGTGAGGATGATTCCAAAGAGGTTCCTAGATCAAAACTGGTCAAGATGAAAACTAATAACACAATTGTTGAAGGGATATTAAAACAATGGTTGGAGAAGAAGGAAGACAAGGAAGAATCCTAACCAAAAAGACTTACCATGGATTTCCCACACAAATAGGATATCCAGGAGGGAAGTTAGAATGCCAAAATCTTTTATTGAAATCCCTAGGTTTGATAAGAGAGTCTTTCCAGTCTAAACAATGAGAATTCAGCCACAAATAATGTTTAAAAATTGTTTTCTTGGAAATTACATAGTGTGTAATGTGATTACACATCATTTAAATGTTATTAATGGAATATTCCGAAAAACCTGTCACCTGTAATTCACTTTATTAAAACCCTCGAACAATTACATGATGCTTAATCCCATTAAATGTCATGTAAATGTTCTATAGTATATTTTTTTGGACCATTTTCATCCTAAACAATTAAAACTTCTATTAAAGATTCACATCTCACCATGAAACCATAAAACACTTAACCCATTTATACCCGACTCCATTATCTTATACAAGAATACATCCCCAAACATTAGGTCAGTTTCTCAAATAAGGCTCCATAAATGAATAATCTTCAGTCTTACTCAAGTTCCATTATAACCAAAGACTGTGTTTATTCAGACGATAGACTTTCACAATTAAAACACAACTGAAAGAGAATATTAACAAAAAAACATAGAGAGATAAGTACCTGGAAAAAGATCGAATTGTACTACCTCCCCACCATATAACAGTTCATTCTAAAGATGCTATAAGAATGATTGTGAGGTCTCAATGAACATGTCCAGCCACTATTTCTACATATCATACTCCCACTCCCAAGTCTCATCCTAAACTCACCCACGTTGCCACTACACCCAAACCAACGGTATAGTCCTACCTTGAATATATTTCTCAGTATGATCCACAACCTTTATTGAATTCTCCTAAAAGGATGTATCATCCAAAAGATCGATGTATACTATGTCTATCACATGAGAATGGTCTAGATGATATCATTATATCTACAAAACATGGAACACATCATACATGGAACTGTAGCATTGTTTAATGGCTAGACGGCATGCCACTCAGATGACCCTTTATACTATTTTAAATAGCCAAATAAACCAAGGTTCTAGCATTCTCTATTTCCTAACATGGTGTTTCCCCAACCTAGGTGACACCCAAAGTAAAACATGATGACCAACCTTGAGCTCCAGAGATATTATCCAATGCTCATAATATGATTTCTACCTACACTTATCAAATACACTATGTGGTCACCAACTGCTACCTGGTGAAATAAACCTATTCAGATGTCTCCCGCACAAGACTTGCCCAAGAAGTGTTGACTAATCTACCTCCAACCAATAAAAATGTGGAAAACATGGTATTACATGAAAATACTAAAAATTTTCCATTTGGATCGATGCATAGAATCTATTATTATATACCTACTTGACAAGTGACATATGTTTCTCCCATGAACCATAAAATCCAAAACACTGGCTCGTAACATATCCTCCAGAACCTAAATAGTCTGTTCAAATTGACCATCAATCTATGGATGATATGTCTTTATTAAAAGAACCTAAAATCCCATAGCCTTCTAAATATCCTTCCAAAAACACGATGTGAAATGAGGATCTCTATCTGAAAGGATACTCCTTGGAACACCGTTCATATGAACCACCTCACACATGTAATGATTTCATGATGGATTTTGTGAAACTAGGATCCACTAACCAACTAGTTGTATATATAGATCATGATACATATTTGTTAAACTAGGATCCACTACCCAACTAGAATCATGAAACTCCCTCATCATCTCCTTATGCAAGCTCATAGGAACCCATACTCATCCACAGAAAAAAAGATAGTTTCCACTTCTGAGAGAACTTCTTGATGGCATCTCCCAACCATATAATTTTTCTCTCAGAATTTCACTTTATAGATCAAACAACTTTTTAGCCTTCATCTGGTCCAAAAGCATGGGTATAATAGATGTTTAAGTCAAAGCTAATCTCCCCTGAGATTCCAAAACATCCAGATGCATGTCTATAAATAGGCCCATTATCCACCACTCATCAAGAATAATCTAATACTACCTATGTTAGTGTATTATGTATAAAAGATCTGGAAATGAAGTTTCTATTTCCTAGTGTGTAATCCAATTCAATGTTAAAAGACTTTAGATACTCTACGCACTTCTTTTATATATGTTTTAGGTCCCACTAAGAAAAGATGTACCTAAGGATTTTGTGATTCATCTGTACCACACAACTCTAACCCATGAGATGGTGTCTCTAATATCTTAGGACATGTATCACTACCGCTAACTCCAAATCATGGTTAGGTTAATTCCTCTCATGTGGTCTCATCGTCCAAGATCCATAAGCAACCACACACTCTTCATTCATTATAACTACTTTGGATGCATCACAGTACATAGTATATTATTTACTTGACATCGGTAAAGTGAGGATAGATGTTGAAGTCATCTGGCCTTATAGATCCTAAAAATATCTCTTGTAATCATCAGACTAAAAAAACTTCACCCCTTTCTTGGTCATAAAATACATTGGTGCTTCCAAATAGGATAAATCTTGGATAAAATGTCGATAATAACCAGATGAGCCCAGATAGATCCTAATTTTGAACATGTTCTTGGGTTGTTCCTAAGATATCTTGGCTATGAATTTCTCTGGGTCTAGTGACACTCCTTCCTCTGGGATGAAATGGTCCAATAAGTGCAATTTATTTATCCAGAAACTACATTTGGTTAGCTTATAGTAAATTTGATTCTCTATCAATATAGTCAAGAAGATTTCAATATTTTTGGAATGATTTTATACTGACTGAGAGTAAACTAAGATATTTTTGATGAAAATAACCAAAAACTGGCCTATAAAGGAATGAAAGATCCTACTCATAATGGCCATGAATACTGTGGGTGTATTAGTCAACCCAAACGGCACCACTACGAATTCATACAATCCTTACCTTCTCCTGAAAGCAGTTCAAGATTTTCCCGATAGTATCACCATTATCTGATGATATCTTGATATCAAGTCCATCTTAGATAAGATCTTATCACCTCCCACCTAATCAAAAATATCATCATTTTGGGGAATTGGATACTGGTTCTTGACCATCATCTGGTTTAGCCTCATATATTTTATATATAAGAGCAAATATTTATCATCCTTTTGGTGAAGAGAACTATAGAACCCTAAGGATATTTACTTGGATATATAAAGTCTTCATATTCTAGATCTTCCAACTAGACATTCAACTCCTGAAGCTCTGCTGGTGTCATTCGATAAGGTGGGATAGAAATTGGCTCTTCTCCTGGAGCCAACTAGATCATGAACTTGACCTCTCGCTCTAGTGGTAAGCCATAAAAATCATCTAGTAAAACATCCTAAATACATTCTAACACCAGAGGAAAAAATCCTTCTAAATTACACTATTATCTATAGAAAGACTCTAAAATTGGGTTGTGATAAAATCCAATATTCATTGAATTAGTCCCACATGATCAGCCTAAATATCTCACTCCCCCTTGTGAGAGTAGCCACTTTCTTTTAAAGATACGAAATTAGCTCTCCTCCTATAACTATCGATATGATCCTGGTATAGAACTAACCAATCCATACCAAGAATCAAGTCGAAGCCTATCACTTACAGCATGAACAGTTCCCAAAAGAAGCGTTAATCACCAATATCTAGAGAACACACCTTACAATGTGTGATATTCCTGAACCGCATTCCCAATGATGTGTAAATGGTTAAAAACTCACATAATATTTCAACATAAATTCCCAAACCATTTGAAAAATTATCAGATAAAAATTAATATGATTATCATATATCAAACAAAGAAAAATATAAGGAAGATAATACAAGAATCATATCTCTGGCAGTTGAAGGTCCTACATCCATGATAGTTGGAGTATTCTACATAATGTGAAACTAACTTGTCCCTCTTACCTAGGATTCAGCCTAACTACCCAAAACTATTTCCATTTCTTGGTATTATTTCTCATGTACTGGGGAACCACATACCCTACCTCAGTATGAACAGCCTATGAAACTCTAGCTTTCATCCTACTAAGGAGTAACTGACCCCCTTTCTGAATCGGGTTCCTATCATGATCCTCTATCACAAGTCTGATATGTAAAGTTTGAATACAAACTTTTATGATGACCTAGTATTCCATATATATGAAACTTGACTATGGGATAAGGGCACTATGAGCACTTTTGGAAAAACATTCCACACTAATATCACTAAAATCGAACAAGGCCTTGAGACTATTTTCCCCTACCCTAACTAATCTCTCCACTGCTGTTTTAGTGCAGAATTTCATAATGGAACTTCTTACCACTCTATGAAGAACTCCCAAAACAACTGTCTCAAATAGTCCGACCAATGCTCTTTTCCTCTCTTAGATTACCTTTGGTGATGAGTGACTGATTCGCCACTTCTTCAAATCTACTTAAATGAAAAAAAATACCTATGACCTGATTTCATAATGACTGTCTTGAAAACATCTCAACCTGGAGACCTCATCAGCTTCCAAAGATTGAATAAAGCATTATAGATCGGTAAAATCTCCAACATAGTCTACCACTAACAACCCCTATTAAGTTTGATGAATGAAATCATGAGCTTTTTCATCCATCAATATTTTGGGAATGAAATGGATCATGAAATTCATCTCAATGTCCTTACAAGATAGCTCATCCTACTTCCCACCTTCCTCCATAATATTCCAATAACGCTTGTCAGGTCCACTAATCATATACACAGCAAGATACACCTTCTTATATGTGGGTGTCTCAAGATGCTTGAATATCATCTAGACTAACTTAATCTAGAACTCGGCTTCTTGGGGTCCCCATTCCTTAGTGAACACATGTAGTTGATGTAGCTGAAAATCACTTTTCATCTCAGACGTCAATAAAACAGTATGAATAGTATCCCTATCCACAAATCGAAAGACCCTTAGGAATCTGTCGAAAATCTAAAATTCTATATTCACCTTAGGAACTATAGGAAGCACCAGTACTGTTTCATTACAAGTGTTCTTATTATCACCCTCCAGATTCTCAAGTTGAAGATAACAAGGATGCATTAGCTCTACAAGACAATAAAAACCATAGAGAACTAGCTAACAATAAGGTAAACCCCAATAGGTGACTACAAAAAAGAACCACTAACTCCTAGTCTCTCTCTAGACATGTCTTACAAGTATTTTAGCATGGCATGGAAAATCATTTCATGGGTTTCCATTGAAAAAAATATCTCATATCACAGTTCTATAAGCAAGTATATATTACATGTAAAAATAGATGTGTCCTTAACATGAACAATGAATGTAAATATATCCCTATGTGCCTATTATTATGCATGTATTCTCATATCATGCCATACCAGTCCATGAGTACAATCCTCAAGAAATTGTAAGATCATAAAATAACAACTTCACACAACATATGAATCACCCAAGGTGAAATAACATCAATTGTAACAAGCATACAACAAAAACAGAAATTACAACCCTGGGCACTCAGATTTTTCCCCGTACATGGGTTAACTACTCCCAGGAACAAGATCAATACCAAGTCCCGACACATACTAGTCCCCTTTCTACCTTTTCCAAATAGTAAAGTAGAATAAAAGAAAATTTGTCTCTGATACCACTTTGTAACATCCCCCAATCTAGAACTCTCTCTTGTGGCTGGAAAGGGTTGGTTACGAGATGTCAAACATCCCTCCTCATATACAAGAGGTTATTTACTAGCAGTGGGGTGTGAAATTTATAGTGGGGAGACTTTACCCCATGGTAATAAGTGTCATAGTAGTAGAAAAATTGTAATAAAATATAAATAATCAATGTAAATACTTAGAGGAGGACCAAAAAAATCCTACTAAATAATTCAATAAATAATAAAGGAATAATGTAAGGATGTTTTGGAATGTAAATAAATTTCATTCTTTAACAATACAAGGAAAATGATATCAAACTCAAATAAAATAATCAAATTCCCTTGTCCTAAATCCCACATCAATACCATCTCCAAACTCCATCCCATCTACAAATAAACACTCAAAACCAATGTCATTATCCCTTATCCAAACCCGCATCCACATAATTTATTCAAGTACCAAACAGTGACCCAAATAGAGTTTGAGTATAACTCAGTAAGTTGACACCACTATGTATAAACAAAACCATTCTTATAATAAGTGTATGTAATAAAGCAATAAATAGGTGTAGTAAATTAATTCAACAATTAATAAAATAAAACAACAACTTACTTTGGTGCCATTCTAGAATAGCTCTGAGCATGTCTAACAACCATGCCAACCATAACCATATAACCAAGGTAATATAACCCTCTTATTCACCACAATGGAATATATATAAGCATGTCTTATGACCATTCTAACCACAACCATATAAACAAGGTAATATAACCTTCTTCGGCACCATTTTCAAATAGATTTGAGTATGTCTTATAACCATGCTAGGCACAACCATAAAACCACGGTATAGTCACAAAAATTTGGGTCAAATACCTATGGGAATTATAGAATTTCCATGAAAAAATCCCTATAAGCATTACATCATGGGACTCGGAATATCCTACTCTCTATAAGCATTATAGAATAGGGACTGGGATGAACCCACTCAATATTAGTATTTTAGAATATAAGTGTGCATGTTCTATGGTCGAGCCTCATATATAAACATTACAGCATGGAACAAAATATCTGCCAAATAGTATGGATATCACAATATCATATAGTGATTTTCAATGGTTAACTATTTGAATTACCATTATTATTTCATATGTCACTTTCAATTTAATTCACAATTGATTAAAATTTAAATAAATAATCAATAATTCACAATTCAAGGATTCTATAAAAATAAATCAACCTAGGTTACGTGTCATGCTAAACCTACATTAAGACATTTTCCAATTAAATTATAAGAAAGGTTCATTCACACCATGGTAAACCATAAGCCTAGTCAAAATCCAATTGAAAACAAAGGACTTCAAGGAATAATCCCATTCATTTATTTAATTAATTGGTCACACACAATGATGGAACTACCACAATATATCATAAACTTGAAAATTATCAAACTATAGGGTTAAGATTTAGACACCCTAACTTTAACTGATAACCCAAAAATGCTTCCAAGAGCCAACACCATGATGAAGATGGTGTGGATGGTTGCAAAGAGGTTTCTAGATTAGAACTGAATAAGATAAAAACCAACAAAGCAATTGGTCAAGGGATATTACTTCAATGGTTGTAGAAGAAGGAAGAGAATGAAGTAACCTAAAAAAAGACTAACCAAGGATTTATCTCACAAAAATCATGTTCAAAAGGGATTTTTGGAACCCCAAAATTACTAGAGAAAGACCTAGGGTCGATAAGAGAGTAGATGCAGCCAAAACAATGAGAATTAGGCCACACATCATGTTTAAAATAGCAGTTCGGGCAATTACATGGTTTGTAATGTGATTACATGTCATGTAAATGTTTTTAATGGAATACATAATAAAACTATCTCATGTGATTTATTTTATTAAACCCCTCAATCAATTACATGATGTAAAATACCTTTAGATGATGTTTAAATGTTCTGTAGTTGATTTTTCATCCCATTTTCCTTTTAAACAATCTGGACCTATTTTAAAGTTTCTCATCTCACCAATAACTCATTAAACATTTAACCCATTTATACCTGGACTCCATTAAATAATAAAAGCATGGATCCATGAACTTTATGTCATTTTCTCCAACAAGTATCTCCATGAGGATACTCTCAGGTCTTACTCAAGTTCCATTGCAACCCAATACTACAATTATTTAAGAGATATAATTTCATGATGAAAACACAACTGAAAGAAAATATTAACTAAAAACTCAAAGAGGGAGGTAACTATTTGTTTGATATCGATGATACTCATTATTTTATGTCATTAATGTTAGTTTACATATTGTTTTTTCATTGATAATCTATGTCATTCTTGTTGGACCGTTCTACACCTTTGGAAAAGAGGACTAAACAAGTTTTTAGATGTCCCTCCACTACAACAAAACCAACTCATAGCAGCGGTTTTTTTATATATGATGATAGTTTAAATTGCCTCCATATGGTTTAGGGATGGTTCCTAAAAACCTCCACTAAATTTGGCATTAAAATAAAACTCACATCACTTCCATTCATATAGTATTGGTTTCTGAAAGCTATCACTAAAAATTTTCTTAGTGGATGTTTTTTTACTTTTAACAGGGGTTTTATCTCCCAAAAATATTATGAGTACAGAGGTAGTTCAAACCACTGTTATCGCCTCATATTTTTTGGGGAGCTTAACCCACCATAAAAACTCAAAAAACCACCCCTATAAAAATTTAACCAAATATTTCATTGGTTTTATCCACCTCTAAACATTAATTTGACATATATTGTGGCAGTTTAAACTGTCTCTATATATCTCTTTTTAAAAAAAATCATCTGCGGAATCTACTTCCCCAAAATAGCCAAACAAAAACCAAAGCACTTGGAAATCTCCAAACCAAACTAGATTCAAAAGAATTTTCATGTATATATATATATATATATATTCATTGTAAGTTCCAAATAGATAAATATAGAATATTTATTAATCCACTCATTAAAAGAAAGGTATTCATTAAGATAAATGAACAAAAATCTACAAGAAATAGGAATGCAAATCAAACAAAAACTCAAGACCTTAACACTCTCATATGAGAGCATGTGAAATCCAAAACACGGACTAAAAAATGAAAATCCATATAAAACCCATTTTTCTATTTTATCAATAATTTGGAATAAGCCTTTATCCTTTAAAACTAATTTATAAAATCATACCTTTTATCAATCACTATATAAAATAATTCAAAACCACTAAAAATCAAAATATAAGAACCCAAGGGTTATTTGGTTTAGAACATTTGTATTAAAGACAATAGGTTCCATTTCATGAGGTAAATATTGAAATTATTGGTGAAATTGAAAATAATAGATTCAAACTATGAAAAATAAAGTGCAGTTCTTAAAGGTAAACGTTGGAAGAAGTTGTGATATCATTATAGATTTAGTGGAACCCATCAAAAAATTAAGAGTAAAATTAATGAATAGAGTGATATAACTAATTAACTTATTTATTAAATTAATTTTATCATGGAAAGGGATAAAATCAATGAAGCATCCATGACTACACTTAAAGAATGGTGTGAAGAATGGGTGAATAATTTATATAGTGAAAATAATTATCAGTTTGAGAATATAGAAGGCCAAATAAAGTAGAATAAATTAAGGATCAATAAGCATTAGGGAGAGTATTGGGATATGTAAAAGATATTAAATATCAAGGATTATCATGGGGGACTTTGGGTGGCAGTAAGAAATAAATTAATCAGGAGTCAAGTAAAATTTGGTATAGACCTTCTTACAAAGATGTAAATAGTTATAAAAGATAGTATTATAGTACTAATTTTTTTGTAGAGTTGGAGAAACTATGAGTGTGTTTATTGAATATAAAAGGTTGAACAAAACAAAAATGACATGATGTAACCATATCTCAATCGATACAACATTAACATGGTATGATATTATTGGAAGATTTTGTATTTGTGATGAAATTATTATAGAAACAAAAGGTATGGAAATTATAATATCAAATTACCATATTGTATAAAGCTTAACTTGGAGTGTAATATTTTCCAAAGAAAAAACTAATATTTCCAAATAGTATCCATCCATTTTTTTGGAAGAATTTCCGGATTTTCAAGTAGTGTAAATCCTTGAAAAAATGAATGGATAACTTGTTGAAGAAACTACTTCATTAACAATAGAATATTTATTTTACATTATTATGATCTAAAAATTCATCATCATATAAAGGTTATTTTCAGGTTACTAAAAGGATATTAAGATTAGTTGTTTTTTGAGCATCAAGTGTTTAAGCTAAAAAAATATTCCTTATCAGAAAAATGTGTTAAGAAACCATCATATGTTTAGTTAAACGTAAACTCAAAATCTAAATTGAACCCTAATCACTACCAAATGAAAATTCATCGACACCATCATTATATCCATCTCCACATAATTATACTAGTACCAGAATGAAAATTATATTGAAAAATAAACAATATTTTAGATTTAAATTTAAACTTAAAACAAATAAATGTTTGTGTACTAAATGATTTTGAAGTTTTGTGATTTTCCTCCTCACTAACAGTCATTGATATAATATTAGTGGGGATAGATCTAGTCATCTTCTGATATAACTCAATCAATTCTTTATATAGATCATTGACCTTTTCATCTTGCATCTTTATAAGATCCCCTTGTTCTTAAATTTTGTTTTTCATTACAACAAACACCCTCTATCCAAATCAAATTAGGGAGTCAATACAACCAGGAGTAGAGACTGTTGTAATCCCCTGTGGCCTGCCAATGTCCTCATATAGTAATGGTATCAAACTCATCCCGTACACTCAACGAGGATGCTCTTTCCTAAGGACTTGACCAACTAGGTCCTATTGGGAGAATGTGAAAGACCGTATGGGACTGGAATCCCATAGTTCTTTTATTTTTACTTATAAATCAAATATCAATAAAATTTGAAGAAATACATATTAACATAGTGAAAACCAATAATAATTTATAATTAATGAAAAAATAAATTTATACCCCAACTTTTTTGGAAATCTCATAAACATAAATCCCATCATATTTTTTATGAAAATCCAACCACAGTTCTATTCAAGATATTTGGTGCCCAGAATTATTTGAATACATTAAAAAAATATAAATCAACAATTTAATATATGAAATATATAATTTTGTCTTATAAATATTTAAATTAATGAAAATATTTCCATATTATATCTTTTTATAGAAATACTCTTTGACCCAGCAGTGTGAGAGATGATTTTTTTATATCAACTTGATGTATTAATTTTGAAACATCCTGAAATAAATAACATGTAATTGAATATTAATGTATGCAATGTCATCTCCTTGCCTTATTCATGTATATATGTAAAATGAGATTAATATAATAATATGTATTTCTATACCACATGCTTCTCATGATGATAGTTATCAACAAAAACCTTCCATTTATCTCTAGGTACCCCTTTGGGTACCTTATCATATAGTTGATGACTTCTCAACAAAGTATCATTGAATTCATTCCACAATCATTATTTAACATCCTTCTATTTCTTACCCAAATTTTTCAATGCCAACTTTCATTTGATCATATTAGTAATTGTAAAGTGGAAAAACAACTGTACAAAGAGATTAATATTTAAAATATTATAATTTAATAACATAAATACATTCACTTACACCATAATGTATTAAAATTAGCTATATCTATGTATCAAAAACTCCATTTTTTCAAGTATGAGGAAAATGCCTCTAATCTGCATAGATAATCAGAAGGGCAACCAGCTCTGCTTCCAATAGGCCTAGAACTTGTCCAAATAATCTTATAGAATCATCCGTGGGGAACCCATATCATTCAAATGGATTAATTATCTTCATTCTATTTAAATTATAGACATCTGAACTATTTATATTTCTCCCTATAGTGAAATTGTTTTCATCTTTTATGAAAAAACAATTAGTAGTATAAAAAAATTGAAATAAATTTATTCACATTAAAATTTGTACCTATAACTATCACCCTCTAATATTATCAGGAGATGACATGTTCCCTCACAAAAGAAGTAGCTGAATGGGGATCCACCACCTCAAAATTTGATGAGATGATGACGGAGGGTGTTCTAGATGCTGATGGAATGCAGGGTGTGAGAGATGGTGAAGGGTGGAAGAAGGAGGGTTTCTTGGTTGTTATATGGAGCGAGACTGATGGATAATCATCTATCTGTGTGGTCTAGGGAATATCAATTGAGGTTCTATTGGGATCAGTGAAACATTTACTCCTTGGAATTCTTTTCATTTAATCAAATAAAATTATCTTTAGAGCATATATTTCAAAAAAAATCATGAAGAAAAAAATTAAAACACAAAAGTATTAATAAGTAGAAAAATAGATAAATTAAAGTGAAAAAAACACAACCCAAGTAGTTATAAAGAGTCATATATGTAATAAAAATTTTAAAGTAAAAAAAAGGAATTCAGTCATGGAAACTCCTCTCCTTCAATTTTTGTAGTAAGGATTGGCCTCAATCAGGCCCCATGGACCTTAGACACTAATAATCAATAAATGGAACACCCAAAGTTGGGTTAGGCTTTTATAGGTTGTGGGAGTACTAACACCTGTAGAAAAAAGTGAAAATGAAACAATTCTTAATGTCTACATAAAACTGCCACTAATATCTAATTTTGGTGTAGTGAATTATCAATATAAATCTATTATTATTCACCCTAACATTTTATATAAAATAATTATTTAAATCTATAAAATTTAAAATGATTTCAAAAATAATGGCATAATTTTATACACTATGGAATGTTTAACTTCAAAAATAAAATCAAGAAAATACCATGATATATGAATCTATTTATTTAAAATAAATACTCTAAATTTTATGAAATCAATATGACATGTTTATTATGTCAAAATTACCAAAACCATGATGTAGTTACTTGTTCCAAAAAATTACATCTTCTGGAAAAATGATAACCTTTTATAGTGTGTATAATAGCCTGAATCATTTATTTAAAAAATATATTTAACTCAAATCATTGAATATAAATGACATTGTCTATATTGTTTGTTATACAACACTTCAAAATATCAAAAAAAACTTTTCATTACAACCTACATGACTTTTACATGTATACTAAAGGAATTAATCTTTAAATTTACTCATTAAATCAGGATGTATTGCATCGTAACTATAATATATTTTTATTTTAAAATAAATAGAATTATAATAAACTCTAGAGATAATATACGATGTGTTGATAAATATTACACCCATATTTTTTATTTATTTACTAAATCTATAGCTGAACTTCTCCTAACATTGAGGCATAATTATTACCATACTCCCTATATGAAAAACAATTAAAAATAATAAAAACCAAATTTTAAAATGTTTCATCATTCACATCCAATATTTGACCTGGGATCCAATACTGAGATATAAAAATAGAAAAAAATAATAATATCATGGGCTATAGTACATAATCAATTGGGAAAGTAAAAAAGCATTGATCCAACAAGATTATTGATTGAAATATTTGGAACGATAAATAATTAATTAGTTAAATTATCAATTTAAATAATATATATATATATATGAAATTATTTCTGAAATAAATAAGATTTTTGAATCCCATAATTCATTCTAATGAAAATTAGCCACATAATCCATATATGAAGAAAAAAATAGTGATTTTTTAAAACCAATATGTGTTAAACAATACTTGACCCACTCCTCTAATCATACCAACCTAATAACCAAACAAAGTTCAAGAAATAATTAAGACATTAATAAATATACAAAATGCATGATTCCTAGAAATATTGAAAGTGAAAACAAATCCAGGGGATATATCATTTTTGTACAGCCAAATAACCATAAATAATTCATTAATTTCAACATAATAAATACACAAATTAAAATAAATTTAAATAGAATACATATCATTAGGGATACAGATTCAATACATAGCATCCAGGATGCTTTTTTCTTTCATTATCCCTCTTCTCATATGGATATGGTTTGAGGATCCATGATTGAGGGCGAAGGGCGGGGAAGATGGGGGAGTCGGTGATGAGGGATAGTAGTGGTAGGGCGGCGATGAGGGGAGTACTGGTAGTGAGGGTTCGGGGGAGAGAGGGGTCAATGGATTGAGGTCAGTTTCGGGGGGATCAGGAGAGAAGGTGGTTGGAGATAAGGGATGGATTTGGGGGAGTAGGGGGAAGGGGATAATGGTGAAGAATCAGGGGAAAAGGGAGCCAATTGAGTGGGGATGGCTTAGATGGAACGGGGTATGTGGGGGAGTTGGGGTGGGGTTTAGGGGGTTTCAGGGAGAAGTGTCATTTAAAAAAATAAAACTTTCAGTAGAATTTATTTAAAACCCACCACTAAATTTTCTCAATTTTTTTAGCATTGTTTTCTTAAACCACCACTAATAGATAATTTTGGTGTAGTGTGTGTGTCAGGTGATGATAGCTTACATTGATTTAGAGTGGAAATATTTTGGTCTTAATGTTGAAATATTTGACTTGATTATCGGCATGCATTGGATGATCAGTGTTAAGGCCCAGATAAAATATTATCACTGTTGGGATATGTTCTTATCTACCAATGTGATCACTCATGTTTTCCAGGGTAAGTGGGACTCTAGATTGGGAAGAGTAGGTAATGTTGTTCCTTATTCTAGTGTAATATCATGTCAGTTATTATATTTATTTCTTGATGTAGTTGACCCTTGATTTAGTGTTCAAATTCTTGTAGATGTGCGTGAGTACCCTGATGTCTTTTCGGATAATTTTTCTAATTTACCAACCTAGAGATATGTCAAGTTTACATTTGACCTTATCTGTGGTACTATTCCCATTTTTATTCCATATTATCATATTGAACCAGAAGAGTTTGTGGAACTCAAGGTCCAACTTGAGGACCTAGAGACTAAAGGATTTATTCTTCCTAGAATGTCATTGTGGGCTTCACCTGCACTATTTTCTAAGAAGTCATATGGGTCCCTCAGACATTATAATGATTATTTAAAGTTGAATCGAGTGATAGTATGAACAAATATCATTTTCCCACAGATTTATGACCTCTTTGGTCAACTTATAGGGGATCATTGGCTTTCTAATATTAACATGTAGTCAAGGTATCACTAGTTTATAGTCCAAGAAGAGGATATACCTAAGACAGTGTTGAGGAATCTATATAGGCATTTAGAGTTTATATTTATTCCATTAGGTCTCAATAATTATCCTATGATGTTTATGGTTTTGATGGACTGGTCCTTTCATTGGTTCTTGGACACTTTTATTATGGGGCTCTTGGATTATATTTGGGTGTAATCCAAGTTACAGTAGGAGCATATGGACTATTTAGATGTTATTATTCATTCCTTGAAAGAATATATTTTTCACGGTAATCTTTCAATGTAAGAGTTTTGGATCAGAGAAGTGAAGTATTTTGGGTATGTGATATCTGAGAGGGGAATCTCAGTATATCCTAAAAAGAAATACGAAATTATATCCTATGAACATCCCGAAAATGTGTTTGATATCTAAAGCTTCTTGGGTTTGGCTGGTAATTATATACAATTTGTTTAGGGATTCTCCAAGACCTCATATTTGATGAAATATTTAACGCATAATGGTATAATGTTTGAATGGAAAAACAAGTCTAAGAGATATTTTGAGGAGATGATGGTGAGGTTTCCTTCATCACAAGTTTTGATTCATTTGGAACCAGGATCGGGTTATGATGTTTTATGTGATGATTCTAGTATGGGTTTGGGATTCTTCTTGATGTGTGGGAAGAAGTTTGGGGATTATGGCTCGCTCCATTTACACCATCATGAGAATAGATATCCTACCCATGATCTTGAGTTTGTAGTAGTTATGTATGCATTCAACACATGGTGTTGCTATCTCTTTGGGGATTGGTTTATGGTATATTCTGATCCAAAGAGCTTAATTATATTTTTACTCGGAGGGATTGGAATTTTTGCAAATGATATTTGGTAGTGTATCTTCAAAATTTTGATTTTAAAATTTCGTATACCCCTGTTAAAGAGAATATGGTTGTCGATACACTGAGCATAAAATTTCTAACACAATCCATGAGGGAATCAGATGAGGAATGATCTATGATGTGTTTTTGTTCTGAGATTATCTTGGAATCAGATAAGGTTGTTGGATAGGTGATCTTGGTTTTGATGAAAGCTAACTCTTCTTTTGATGATCAATTTCAGCTCGATCAGGTTACATACACTGAGTTCTAACACTTTAGTGAAAACATTTATGGTTGGGATAACTCGGGTGAGTGGTCTCGGTCTCCTAGGGGATCCTTGTACTTATGTATAATGTTAGCTTTTATTTTTTCCCTGATGTGGGAGTTTTTGTAATGTGGACACCGTTCTTGTTGGTCTATGAACCCTGGGGATACTAGGATGTATCAAGATTTGAGGTATTGGTATTGGAGGATAGGGATAAGATGGTCAATTATAGATTTTTCATAGCGATACCTTACTTGTAAAAGTATTAAGGTGGAACACCAGAGAACCGTGGGGTTATTTCATCCCTTACCCATTCCCGTATGGAAGTGCGATGATATTTACATGGGCTTTGTCATTTTTTTCCATGGAATCCTAGTGGGAAGTATTCAGTTTGGGTTATCATTGATCTAATTATTAAATAAATTCATTTAATACCTATTTGGGAGGTGATTAAAGTGGAATAGCTTGGGGACTTGTATTTTTGAGAGATTTTGAATGTTCATGGGGTTCCGTCTTCAGTTTTTTCTGACAGGGACGTAAAGTTCACATCTATATTTTGGAACATTTTATAGGAGGTTAGGGGTTCCCATATTAAATTTAGCATGGATCATCGTCTACAAATGGTTGGATATACAGGGAGGGATACTTAGGTTCTAGAGGATGTGCTATGAGCTTGTGTGTATGATTTTGTAGGATCTTTGGAAAATAATTTTCCTTTGGTTATGTTTTCTTATAAAAGTAGTTATCAGGATTCAATAAAGATAGCACCCTTTGAGGAATTCTATGGGCAGCCATGTATATCTCCCTTTTGTTGGGTAGAGTTAGGAGAGTGGTCCTTGGTTAATAGGAGTGTTGTTCCAGAGACGACTGAGATGATACAGTTAATTCAGAGTCATTTGATCATGGAACAGAGTCTTCTGAAATCATATTCATACTGTCAATATTGGTCACTAGAGTTTGAGGTCAGTGATCAGGACTTTCTAAGAGTTTCACCTCACTTGGGACATCGTTGGTTGGGTAAGAAGGGTAAGTTGGCATTTAGTTTTGTGGGTCCCTTTGAGATCATTGGAGGACTAGGTAGGATGTCCTCTTATTTTTACTTCCATCTAGCATGAATTTAATCCATGATGTGTTTCATGTTTCCCAATTTATGAGGTATGTACCAGATCCATCCCATGTGATTAGATGGGTGTATATTTATCTTTATCCTAATAACACTTTGGTTGATTAGATAGTTCACATTAGGGATCTCTAAGATAATTTACTATATGGTAAAACAATCCCCCTGGTCTTGGTATTATGTTATTGAAGAAAGTATAGCAACAAGATTTGGGAGTGGGATTTTTTGATCAGGTAGTAGTGGCCTTCTCTTTTTTTTATCCAAGATCTTGATGAATTTCTAGGGGAAGTAATCATTTATGGTGGAGAGACCGTAACAACCCGATACCTTTTTGTCGGGTATGTTTTAACCTTTTTTTGAATCCTTTTTTATTGGATGAAAAATGAAAAAAAGGAATTTCAAGGACACCTTTAATGGGGAAGTCCGGTATTTGTTGGAATTTTCATCATAACCCTATTGTTTTTATTGTTCACTAGGCGAATACATGTTGTGTAATGTTCACTAGAAAGAATCCATGAAATGGATATATAGTGTGAGGTATTTACATACCATGTAACAATTTTATTCCATGTAACGGAAACTAATGTCTTTTTAAAAAAATTGTGATTAATTTTCATCATATATCTACTTCGTAGATTACACGATGTGTAATGGCATCACATGTAATAACTGGATGTTTTTATGAAATATTTTCTTCAAATAATTTTTATTCTTCAGTAGCTTGTTTTTCATGTAATCATGAGTTTAAACGAACTAAAAGACACCCTTATTATAAAATAACCATTATATCCCAAACATTAGGTTAACAGTAATAATTATAACAAACTTATGAAAATGTATTGTGAATTTTTTGGCTATCTGATCAATTATTTATAAAAAATATAAATCAAATAGATATTCATATTTTTTATTGAATTTATTTTGGTACTGAAATTAATGTGATATATATTTTTTATATACTTAATAACATATTTTTGGTATTCATCCAATGGATATTTTGGTTTTCGGGTATGAATAAACCCCTATTTGATGTATAAAAACATATTTTTTTTAAAAGTTTTATTCGACCCCTTAGAATGTAGAACCCATTTTAAATTAATATTTAGACACATTAATAAGTTTTAAATGACAATATAAACATGTTATTTTTAAGAGGTATATAAAAATATACATTGAATGAATTTATGATATTTTTCTGATAACTTTCATGTTTTGATGAATAGTAAAAATCTGCTAAATTTTAATTGAAAATAACTTTTTTTCATTAAAATATTTTATATTGTTAAATTATATTATTGAATGGTTTAAAATTATAAATTAAATATATTTTTACCATTTAATATAATTTAGTTCATTGTAATTAATTTTACTTTAAATTCAGATGTAAAAACATTTAATCTTTTACAATATTTTAACTATTAAAACCCGCTTTCTCATTTTAACAACGACATTAATTTTAAATTAATTACTGAAACTTATGTGTTTTGAATTTTGAAAAATGGATTTCATATTTAGATTCAGTATATCCAAATTAAGTTAATAAGATACTTTTATATTTGGGCATTATGAATAGTAACTTTGTTAATTATTTTATTACCAAGGTTAAAGGTAAATTGTTTAATTAAAGGTAACAATAATAGTATAAATTTACCTTAACATCTGTAAAAATCCAATTGTATGAATAAATTTGACCCTTATCATCTATTTTTTTAAATGGAATCACTTTATGGCCACTTACTTATGAATATGACATGAATGTAATAAAAACTAATGAATGTGACAAAATGTCACTATCTCATTTTTTATAAGTATATTAATTTTAATATATGGATAACTATGACATAATATTAACTATATATAGTATATGTATATTTAAAATAATTACTTACATCATAAATTTTTTTTAGAGATTAAATAATTTCCCTTAATGGTGACACAATAGTGATGTAAAAATATTTTATTCATAGAAATATCAAAACAAATGGTTTTAAAAAAATAAAAATAAATATCATATGAACTAATTAATGTGATCCAAAAATTTCATAAGTGACTATGATATGTTAGGAGTGTATTAAATATTTTTTTCTATTTTAACTTCTCTACATATTTTATTTAAATTCAAATATATAAATAGTTTCTAAATTTACACTATTGATATTTTATAAAAATAACATTTTATTAAATTATTTAAAAAACATAAACATATTTAAAAAATAAAAAATGTTTATTATAATGTGTAAAATGTCATAAAATATTCATTTGTGGTTAATTAACACCATCTAAATAAATATTTATAACCATTAAATATTTAGAATGTTATTACCACAATTAAAACTAAATAGAATAACTAAGTGTCAATTAAAAAGATATATTTTAAATTGTAAAAATAACATGTCCAAAATTTATTGGTTGATGATATTACAACCCTACTTCATATCATCGTCTAAATTGGGACATTTTGGATATTTTTGGATAGGTTTGGATTTATTATAAATTATTATTTATGGAGTTTTCAAAAGTGCCACTCACCTAAATTATAAAAGGGCACCTCCCCCCTCACCTCTTCACTTCATTTTGAGCCTTCAAACTCATCCATCCCCTGACCTTTTTCCTTATAAACTTTCCTATTTTCATTCTAGATGTTATTTTCATCTTCAAAACCAACTCAAGAGCTCTAAAAAGATATTTAGAGGAAGCACGCTGAGGAAGAGGAGGTTCAGATACATTATAAGGATATCTAACCTAAGGTAAGGGATAAATTTACAATTTCATTTTTATCTGAGATTTTTTATATATAAGTATTTACTGAGGTATATTTATCATCCACATCCATGTTTCCAAATTATGTTATATTTTTTCTATTATTCTACAATTTTTTTAAAGATAATTTTACCCTTTTAGTAAATTTTTATTAAATTGTATGAAAGGAATCCTTTGCCGTTATTCAATTTTAGGTAATTTTTTGTCTTTTCTGGAAAAATTACTAGGATAATGTTTTTTAACTTATATTTCATGAATGTATTTTTATAGTTTCATGACACTCTATTTCCATAAAGCTTCCTCTACACAATTTCAAGATTATTTTCAACTAAATTATTATATTTTAAAATTGCATGGCATTTTGAGAAAGAAAATGTTTTTGAAAAAGAAAGGATATTTTCCTCCAGAATTAATTTCGAGTGTTTTTCAAAAAAAAATCTATCTATGATGATGCTCTTTAAATAGTGTTATGTTTCTATCCCTATTATTACTCTGATCTGATTTTTGAATGATATTTTATATAGATTATGTTACGATGGAATGATGTTTAAGAAGCCCATTTTATTTGATGGGTTATGTTATGATAAATGATTTATTTTTTTGTGTCACACATAAGAATGGTTTCATTATGAGATGGGTGGGACCTATATCTCCCTCAAATTCATTGGATAAAGATTTATATCTCATGAGATAGACATGACTAGAACAACATATAAATATGGTTTAGTAATATAGGGCTATAATAAGGAGTGAACTTGGTTCAGTAATGGACTTTGTCTGCTATGATGGTCTTGGAAACAAGACATGACTAATATGAAATAATTTTCTATGATTATGTGTGTATTCCAAGAAATTTCATGTCTTATTTTATGACTATTGGGATTACATTACAATTTTATGATTTATCACATGACATTATATTCTGATCTTTTATATGAAGGATAATATTTTCAAATATTGTGATCTTATGATTATGATATGATTGATATTTATCTTATTTAACCTTACTGATCATTTAATCTATCCATTTGAAATGTTTCTTTTCCCCAGGTCATTAATAAGGGTATTAAGTAAGATATGTCAAAAAGGATTCGAGTCTTGAAGAAATAAGTAGGAGTCAATGTAGATGCTTTATGAAGAAGTTGTTTATGTTTCTCAGTTTATAAATACACTAAACCTATATGGTCCTAGTTTGGTTTTGGTTATGTAATGAATAAATATTCTTAAATGTTGTAGTAATATCTACATGTATATTATGGGCTTTTATAGTTGGTATCAGAGCAAAGGTATAGTTAACATTTGGAAAACTAGGATGAGAGAACCTTAGTAATAACCATAAGGATATATCTAAGTGTAGGTTACAATCTTCTATTATTGTTTTAGAGATGTTCATGAATAACTTAGATTAAAAACCTAAAGTTCCCTAAATTGAAATTTTATTCTTGAATTATGTGGTTTTCCCATTATGATTAGTGTTTCTTACACTATGCTTCTTGGCCTTAATCAACAGCTTGAACCCAAAGGAATTGCATTAATGCGGAATGTGACAGTAAATTCAATGATTTTCCTCATGAGGAACCAAATGTTATGGGATATGGAATGAAAAATCTTATATCCATGCTCCTACAACATTCTCAAGCTATGAATCATTCCTTAATTCCAAACGACCAAAGGAAGAAGAAACATTCTGTTGAATCCTCTATGAGGTAGTGTCCACCTTCATCCAATGGGTCTTCTAATCCATTAGTGGCTGAACAATGGATTAGTACCACTGAAAATATATTTTTAGTTCTACAATGTTCCAAATATGATAAATTTATCTTACCAGCCTATCATTTAGAAGGTTAAGTCGATCAATGGTGGAATCTTATCAAGAATACGAGGCAAAGAGAAGAAATTGAGTCAATGAAATGGGATGAGTTCAAGAACTTATTTTTCAACAAGTACTATCCAATTATTATTAATAAAAGATGGGGAAGGAGTTCATTTAACTTAAGAAAAAGGATGATGAATCCATTGGTACATACGAAGAAAATTTTACAAGACTTTCATGGTATGCTTCTAGAATTATTATCCAACCTAAGAGTAAAATTAATCGATTATTTAGTGGCTTAAAACCAAGTCTCTAAAGTCCATTAGCCATTAGGGACTTCAATAGCTACAAGGAAATTGTTTGATGTGATCTCAAGGTTAATATAGATATTTTAGTAACCCATCAGTCGTATGGGTTTGATAAGAAGTGAAAATGGAATTCAAAGTAAAATCTAAAAACCACGCTGAAAAAAAGATAATGCTTCCCTTATGATCAATGTGTGGAAGGAAAAATAGATGGAATTGTCTTAAATGGACTAGTAAATGTTTTATGTGTTGAAAATAAGGTCATCGGGCAGTTGAATTCCGAAGTTATGGGAAAAAAAGATGTCTAATGATGAGAACAAAGAAAAGGCTACACAGAATGAACCTTCTACACTTCAATGATACAAGCGCAAGGAAGTGGGGTATTATACCAATCAATGCCTTAATCCAAGGGTTATTGATGATTATCAACATAAATAAAATCTTAAGTCCAAATTAAAGTGAAATTCACATGGAATCACTATCGATGATGTGGAGTATGATAATGAAGTGGTGAAAGGTATACATACCATCCACTCTAAAGTATCAAATGTTTTATTTGATTCTATATTGACCCAATCTTTTATTTTTAAAAAAATTTCTAAGGGTATTTTTGTATTACCTAAACAATTAGATGTTGAGTTAGTTTTGATAACTCCTAATGGCACAACGGTCACATAAAAAGTCTATAATTATTCTCCGGTTGAAGTTTGTGGGAAAGTGCTTCCTGAAAATCTTGTGATCCTTCCTATATTGGAATTTGATGTGATTCTTGGCATGTGTTGGATTTCTCTATATAGATCACATATCAATAGCCACAGAAGGGAAGTCACGTGTCATATTCCAGATCAATATATGATCATATATCAATGAAAATATTAATATAACCTTACAGAAGAAATTTCTTCCATCTTATGGGTCTTGATTCCTATAAATTAAGGTTATTTATCTTAAATGGTTGGGGAGAAACTCACGATGAAGAATACACCCATTTTATAGGATCTTGATAATGTCTTTCCAAAGTAATTTCCAGGACTTCCACCAAATCATGAAGTTGAGATTTCAATAAAACTCGTATCGGTTGTTATGCCTATTTAAAAAAACCTTATATAGTGGCCCCAATTGAGTTGTAGGAATTGAAGAAGAAACTCTAAGAGAATCTTGATAAGGGATTCATACTCCCTTGTGTGTCACTAAGGGGAGAACCTATTCTGTTTTTTAAGAAAAAATATGGATCAATGAGACTATACATTGATTATTGAGAACATAACAAGATCACTATCAAGAAACAATATCATATTCCCAGTACTAATGAATTATTTGACCAACTATGTTGAGATAAATACTTTTCCAAGATTGTTCTTCATTCACGATATCGTCAATTAAGGGCCAAAAAGGAGGATATACCAAATATGGCATTCCTTACAATGTATGGACCCTATGAATTTATAGAGATTACTTTTGGTATCACTAATTCCCCTCATATCTTTATGGATCTAATGAATAGAGTCTTTAGATACTATATTGACCAGTTTGTGGCAGTATTTATAGACGATATTCTTCTCTATTCAAAAATCCAGGAAGAAAATGAATATCACTTGATAATTTTACTGAAGGCCCTGAGAAAGTAGAAACATTATGAGAAATTTACCAAGTGTAAATTTTGGCTTCAAAAAGTTTCATTTTTGGGTCATATAATCTCAAGAGAGGGGATACCTATGGATTGAGAAAAAATAGAGGTTATTGAAAGATGGTCGAGACCAACAATGGTAACCGAGATCCAAAGTTTTATTACTTTTTCTGGATATTATCAATTTTTTGTGAAACATTTTTCAAAATTATCTAATCCACTCACCAAGTTTACTTGTAAAGGAGGTAAGTTCTTTTGGACAAAGTAATGTGAAGATAATTTCAATGAACTAAAAAGAAGGTTATCTAGTGAACCTGTGCTCACACTGCCATGTATTGGATAAAGGTTTGTGATCTATAGTGATGCATCCGAGAAGGGGATGGGATCTGTTCTCTTGAAAAATGATATGGTGATAGATTATGCCTCACGGTAGTTGAAATCCATGACCAAAATTACCACACTCATGATTTGGAATTAGTTGCGGTAATCTTTTCATTAAATATATCGAGGAATTATCTTTATGGTGAAAGATTTGATATTTATACTGATCATAAAATTTTAGAGAGTATTTTTACACAAAATGAGATGAATACGAACCAAATAAGATGGTTGGAGTTGATTAAAGATTATGACTTCTCAATACATTACCACCCTATTAAATCAAGCAAGGTGGTAGATGCATTAATTTGACAAGACCATGCTAGCCTATCCCTAATGAGGATCACAAAAAATCCAATATTTGTGGATTTGTAAAGTATGGATCTTGAAATTTTAAATTAAGGGGAATATCATATATTTCTAAAATTAATGGTTAACCATCAATACAAGTTAAGATTAAGGAGGCGCAGAATAAAGATAGAGATATACAAAATAAGGTGATAAATGTTCCTAAATTCAACTTTGATTGTGATGAAATAATAAGGTTTAGGAACCTGGTTTGTATTCCTCCCATACCAGAATTAAAGAAGGGTCTGTTAGATGAGGCTCATAGTTATTCATTTTTTATTAACCATGGAAGCACAAAGATTTATGGGGACCTGAAAGAGTACTTTTGGTGGGATGGCATGAAAAGATATGTCGCTGAATATGCCTCTCGATGCTTGGTTTGTCAGTAAGTTAAGGCTGAGAGACAGAAGTCTAAGAGGATGTTACAACCATTTCCCATATCAGAATGTAAATGGGAAAACATCACTATAGAATTTTTCATCGCACTTTTCAAAACATACAAAGGCAATAATGCTATCTGGGTTATAGTTGATCGCCTTACGAATTCAGTACACTTCATTACTATTAGAGATGATTTATCTCCTAATAATCTTTCCAAGATATATGTAACGAAAGTGGTAAGATTGCATGGAGTACCACTTTCCATTATATATGATCAGTATCTGAGATTTACCTCAAGTTTTGGCGAAGTCTTCAGCAAGATCTGGATACAGAGTTAATATTAAGCACTACTTATCAACCTCATACAAAAATTCAGTCTAATAGGAAAATTAAAACTCTGGAAGACATGTTTAGAGCTTACTCTATGGATTTAAAAGGTGGTTGGGATCAGTACCTACCATTGGTGGAATTTTTTTACAATAATTTCTTTCACTCTAGTATTTAGATGGCTCTTTATGAATCACTCTATGGAAAAATGTGTATAAATACAACTTTATGGGATAAAGTATGGAAAAGAAAGCTATTAGGACCAAATCTTGTACATGAAATGGTAGAAAAGGTTCGATCTATTCAAAAACTCATAAGAGTAGCTCAGAGTTGACAAAAACGTTATGAGGACAATTGAAGAAAAGTCATGGAGATTTAATTGGTTGATAAGGTGTTCTTACAAATATCTCCCTAGAAGAGAGTAATGATATTTGGAAATAAGGGCAATTTGATCCCTAGGTATATCGGTCCTTTTGAACCTATGGATCGTATTGGGAAGGTAGCTTACCGATTGGCGCTTCCACCAAATATCTCTCAAGTTCATGATGTGATCCATGTATCTATCCTGATAAAGTAAATATCTGATACATCACGTGTTCTAAGCTCAGAAGTCGTACCACTAGAGCAAGATCTTTCTCATTAAGAACAACCGATATATATTCTGGATCATAGAGTAAATGTTCTACAAAAAAATACCACTCTCTTGGTTAATGTTTTATGGAGGAACCGCCAATTTAAATAAGCTACATGGGGGAACTTCAAAATATGATGAGGGATAGGCATCCTCATCTATTTTTTTCAAAGTGATGAATTTCGAGGGATAAATTCAGTTTGAGGGGGTAGAATGTAACACTCGAATGTTTTATGAAATTTTTTCTTTAAATAATTTTTATTCTTAAGTAGATTTATTTACATGAAATTGTGAGTTTAAATGAACCTCAAGACACCCTTATTATAAAATTACCATTATATCCTTACCATTAGGTTAGCGAGAATAATTATGACTAACTTATGAAAAGCATTGTGAATTATTTGGCTATGAATTATTTATGAAAAATATAAATCAATTAGATATGTGTATTTTTGATTGAATTACTTTTTGTAATGAAATTAATGTTATATATATGTGTTATATACATAATAAAATATTTTTGGTATTCATACAATAGATATTTTAGTCATAGAGTAGGAATTAAATCCGATTTTATGTATAAAAACCTATTTTTTAAAAAGTTTAATTTTACACTTTTGAAGGGAGAGCCCATTTTAAATTAAGATTTTGACACATTACTAAGTTTTATATGACAACATAAAAATTTTATTTTTAATCTTGATATAAAAATTTACTTTGGATGAATTATTGATATCATTCGGATAACTTTCATGTTTTTATGAATAGTAAAAATACGCTACATTTTAATTGAAAATAACTTTTTTTCATTGAAATAATTTATATGGTTAAATTATATTATTTAATGGTTTAAAAGTATAAATAAAATATACTTTTACCATTTAATATAATTTAGGTCATTGGAATTAATTTTACATTAAATTCAGATGTAAAGACATTTCAATATTTTACAAGATTTTAACATTTAAAACATGTTTTCTCATTCCAACAACGAGACTAATTTTAAATTAATTACTTAAACTTTTATGTTTTGAATTTTCAAAAATTTATTCTATATATGGAATCGTTAGTTCCAAATTATGTTAATAGGCTACTTTTATTTTTGGGCATTATGAATAGTAACTTTGGAAATTATTTTATCGCCATGGTTAAAGACAAATCGGGTAATTAAAGATAAAAATAATAGTATAAAATTACCATAAAACCTATAAAAATACTATTGTATTACTAAATTACACCCTTATCATCTATTGTTCGAAATGGAATCACTCGATGTCCACTTACCTACGAATATGACATGAATGTAATAAAAAATAATGAAAGTAACAAAATGTCACAATATCATTTTTTTATAAGTACTTTAACCATAATATATGGATAAATATGAGCTATGTCACAACCTGACCCTACCTGGGCTTGAGCCGCAACTACCCCAAGCCCACCTCCATAGGCCAAGGGCTGGCGATAAGCGTTGAAGGCTAAAAAACTCGGGGAGGCCTTTGCCTAAGTACCTGTACACACACACGCAGCCCACTCAATGCAATAGTGCATAGTAAAAAGAGAAAGTAAAGTACCAACTTCTATATAAAAACACAAAGGCTCATCGACCTCTAAACAGTAAAAAGAAAGTGCTGAAGGTAAACTGAAAAGAAGAGTGACAAAGACATGCCCAACCAGAAAATTGCCACAACCCGGCAACAGGTGAACAAAAGTAAACAGGTAGGAGAGTCCCACACCTGGAACCCGACTACGACCACCATACGCGGTCCAAGCTACCAAACTCCTATGCTCTGATGAAGTCACGACCAACTTGTCTGTCGCCTACAAAGGCACACCAAGTGTGGGAAAAGCCCAAGCAGGGGTGAGTATAAAAATACTCAGTAGGATGCCCTGAAGGCTCGAGGGAGAAATATAGGAGGTACTAAAGAGGTGAGAAGTATATCGAACATAGAATAGTAAAAGAGTACAACAGAGAGTGCAGTAAAGAGTACATCTCAACCCAAAAAGAGGAAGGAAGTAGACTCATCCTAACACAAGGAGCTAGAAACGTTGAGAAGATAAACTTCTCATCGATCCTTCGCTACCTATAGCAGGAGAGTAGGCACGTCCAACCACGAGAATCTAGACACGGAATTCACGTGGCATACCATGCGCGTCTTCGACTCTCTTGGAAGGAGAGTAACCAAAACCAAGAAGTGGGTATTGGAACAAGGTATATACATATCCATATTCCCAATCAAGAATCCTGAATAAGATCGTAAGGGGATCTCCATCCCGTAGCTCATCCCAAGAAAGTGAGTCGCCAACAGTCCCATAAGTAAACATCATTGATTCCCAGTATCCATATGCCTGCCCCAAACTGCATGTCAAGGGGCTCAAATCACTGCACCTTGACACTATCCGCTTTGTGCGGCACTGACTCACCCACACGGTTTTCAGTCGCGTCACAAGGATGTGTCTCAGTAGGGAAAGCACCCCTCGTACTTGAGAGTTTTGAGGGAGCGTCAAGCCACACCACGTCACTATCACACAGTCGAGTGGTCTTCTCAAAGTCAATGTTGTCACCTTACTGACCCGTACAACCAAGGGTCCCACTCCAGTAGTCATGGAGAAAAGCCACAGACTAGCCTAGAAGAAAGGATTGGGTCTGAAAGAAGCCGTCAGGCGACCCACTGCCCAGTCTCTGCTGGAGGGTAGACCCTAAGAGGTCGTCGGGTGACCCACCGCCCAGTCTCTGCTAGAGGGTAGACCCTAAAAGGTCGACAGGCGACCCACTGCCTAACCCTACTAGAGGGTAGACCTGGAAGACGTCGACAGGTGACCCACTTCCCAGTCTCTGCTGGAGGGTAGACCTGGAATAAGTTGATAGGAGCCCCACTTCCCAGTCTCTGCTGGAGGGTAGACCTGGAAGAAGTAGACAGGAGACCCACTGCCCAGTCTATACTCGAGGGTAGACCTTGAGAAGTCAACAGATGACCCACTTCCCAGTCTCTGTTGGAGGGTAGACTTGGAAGAAGTTGACAGGGGACCCACTGCCCTGTCTCTGTTGGAGGGTAGACCTGGAAGAAGTCGACCGACAATCCACTGCCTAGCCCTGGTGTAGGGTAAGCCCGAAGAAGTCAATGAGAAATTCACTGCCCAGTCTCTTCTAGAGGGTAAACTCAGAACTTCTATGGCCATCCCTAATGGAAACAACCTCCTAAGTAGAGGATCGGTACATGCGTAAAGTATCGGTCACATAAGAATCCACAATAACCCTGATGGTCTAAACCATCATTAACAGAAGGACCATCTGTGTCATGAGAGGTCAAGGTTACGTAATGAAGAACATGACACATACAAGTGTCCCACATGACGTGTGGCCCTATTTCATCTCTGAACCATGTGTACAAATTTCCTTGGGTACAAACCACAACATGTACCTCCATCAATTCCCGTATACTCCCAGAGTGTACCACATTTCCAACCCAAAGGCTATCGTTCCCACGACACCCATCGTCAATGCGAAGGGCAAAAATGCAGTTTTTCCATCCTACTTCCTCCACGGCCCTAGCATGGCCAACCACATCTCTCTAAACATCTACTTCACTCACACGGGAGTGAACACGATTAAACGCAAAGGGTTTCCTACAAACATTGCAGGAAGAACCACCAGCAGAGCACCTCTCCTGCTTCCACATTTAATAAGATCATGTAAGAGTATTCACTCGCATGAACTGATTACCCCATTGTAATCCTCATGAAAAAACACGCGATATAGACTACTTACTCACCTCAAACGGATATCTGACAGAAAAGTCTCCAACACCGCTTTATGCCCTAACAGTGTCCCGTGATCCTGATTCTCGGCCTCGAAAATAGTCGGGCGCATTTCACCATTGTGATCCCCTCGGGAAGACACGTCAAATTGACTGCTCACTTGAGTGGAACGGATATCTGGATAAAAAGATGCATTTCGTCGTACCGCACAAGAGCAGTGCTTCGTGGGACCCGCATCTCGGTCCCGAAGCGCAACGAACAAATCACTCCATTGAGATCCTCTCGAAAAAGTACATAAGATTGACTATCCAATTGTCTGAAATGGACACCCGGTGATAAATATAGAAATCACCACCAACTCCCAAAACGACCCTCGTGGGACCCGTACCATCATGCAGAATTAAAACTGGTGGATTGCGCCATTGCAATGCCCTCAGAAAAACACCGAAAAACGACTGCTCGCATTCCCCCAACGGACATCCGATGAGAAAGTTGTGAAACGCTGCTCACAGCTTAAAATACAGGGCGTGGGGCCCACATCTCAAATCCGGCTTCAATGCCCAAAAACCCCTTGTAAATATTTTTCTCAATTCCATGGTCTCAACGCCGCTGACGGCGCTCAAAACAGTCATCGGATGTGTCTGTGCCGCCCAAAACAAAAACCCCTGGAAAACGCCAAATCACTTAAAGGCGTGTCGCGCCTCCGAGGCCCCTCATTTTGGGAATTAAAAACCCTCAAAACCATCTCAAAAGGTTCGTCTCGATCCAAGGATCGTGTCGCCATAGTCGGTGCCCAAATCAGATTCCCTGCGAATGATTTATTATTTATAAATCATTTTCATAATTATAATAATAATAATATTATTATTATTATTATTATAAACTAATTCTTTTATATTATTTTATTATTATTATTATTTTTTAAACTAGACAGGACAACTGGAAGGTCTCCGTGCATTGCCCAGCATGACCCACGCTTCGTGGGTCCTCGCTCCCCCCCCCCCCCGCAGATCGGCTTCGGCCGGTCTTCATTGACGCACCAACTGGACCCGCGTTGTGCGGGTCCTGGCTTCCTCCGCAGGCCCGAGACCAGGCCTCGGGCTTCCTTCGACCACGACGGCTGGTTCCCCTAGCTCGCCCGGCGCCTCCACTCGACCGCGACACCGCCCTCGCCCAGCCGACAGCCGCTGCCCGCTCACGCTAACACCCTCGCCGAAGCCCACTGGCCCAGCCGAACACCTGGCCAACCTCTGCTGCCGCAAAACCGAAGGATGCCGCCACCTAGTCCCCTTCCGCGCCGCCGCTAGGCCTCACTGGAGACCCCAAATCCGCCAGAAAACACAAAAAACCCCCGGACCTCGACTCGCAGCTGAGGACTCCTCAGAACTCCAAATTTAAAACAGAAACATGCATTGGAATGATTAGAACGGGCCCTACTCAGAAATGGGCTTCGCTAGATAATTAAACAGAGGTTCGATGTAACAAATTGAGATCAATGTAGGTGCTGGAATTAAAAAGTAAATGCACGATCCTACCTCTCGGGCATTGCCCAACGCTTGGTTGTCGATCCTCCGTAGTAGGATTTGCAACGCCTTGGAGAGGAGGGCTTGAGGAGAGGAAGGGATTCCTTGGTTGCTTAAGAGTTCCTACGCGAGAGAAATGGAGATGGGAGGGATGGAGTAGGATTTAGGTATAAGTAAAGAATTAATTAAAATTTTAATTCATCCTTTAATCAACAACAAAAAGACCCACGTCCAAAACTATCGGTGGGGTCAAGGTTAAGCCTCCCCTAGGGTAAACACCACCTCCCGAGCACAACGGAAGTATCATTATTTTAATCCAAGCCTCCATTCTAAAGTTATAAAATTTAGCGTCCGAAGCCGCTAAATTGCAAAAACACCACTCATGGCATTTTTCACAGAAGGCACGCGCCCACGAAAGTTACACCCATTCTAGGGTAAATGGAACGCTTCAGAATCAACGATGCCCTCGGTTTTCCAATCCGAGCTACTATTTAAGAGACATCTGAGTTTAACCATTAAATGAATAAATTCATTATTTTAATTATTCTTTTAACGTTCTGTTAACGGGCGAGGGGTCCCAATGTCCTATGCTGACATGTTTTATGTCGTTCTTAGGGTAAACACCCTATTTTGGACCCATCCATACTCTCAGATTTAGGATTTGAATTACCGTTTAGGATTTATACCATTTATTTTGCGTGCCCAGTGTGAACACACTGAAAATATAATTCCGGCCACACTGGGGCTCGGAATCACACGTTGTCTGAAGGCGCTTCTCTAGAATAACATCATGAATATTCCAAAGTTTTTGATAGAAAAAACAGTGTTTTTACATCATTCCCTCCTTCAATATTTTCTTCCTAAAAAATAAAAACCAGGGAACAACTTAGGGTACTAATCCCACACCTGGCTCTCCCATACCCAGAAGAACTTTTGCACAGTTCTGCATCACCGTGCATGGACCAAAGGATTTGGTCTGTTCACGTGAGGTCTTCCCTTTCCGATGACGTGCATAAGATCACGCACACTTATTATCAGGTGAGTCACATGGGATACGTCATTCACCCAAATCAACCTTTGGGTTTAGGGTAAGGCGGTAAGTAACCTCTCCATCCCTTTGCACGGCCTCAAACAGCCCAAAGGGCCTCGGGGTTACCTCACCTCCCTGGTCGCACCTCTACGTCGCACACCGCGACCGGAATCACCATTTGCACCCATAACTAGGCCTGGTGATTCCCTCCTTCAGAATATCCATATGGTGGAACACCTAAGGATATCTGGTCACACAATATTTTATAGTCGATGTCCCATGAACAAGACTCTCTTACATGCTCAATGAGCGAAGGAGTCGACACCATCGACTAAAGAAAAAGGTCCCACGTCTTCTACCTTTTCGACATAGGGTCACACCGACGCCCCATGTCACCATGGTAACACCTCAAGAAAGGAGCAGGGAGAAAAGAAGTTCACATAAAGAGTCTAACAATTCTACTGTAAAAAGTAGAAGTGCTGTAGAGTGTACATCTTATAACCTCATGCTCTGCCAAATCGTAGGAATCTAAAGCTCGTGTTTGTCAGTGGTCCCAACTGTCAGCTCTCGGAGCCTAACGTGGACCACCTGGTGGTGATGATAAGACCTCTTAATGTCGTCCCCCACTTCCAGCTCCCCCCTCTCCTCCGCTAGAACCACCTCTCTGGGTGCTACTACGATCACGGCGCTGCCTCTGCCGTGGTGGTGCACCTGCTGCCTCCCCAATACTCTCATCATGCCTGGTCGGGCAGTCCCATGCCAAGTGACCTCGCTCATCGCAAGCATAACACCCACTCTCTCCGGGCTGCACTGGTGCCCTCCAGTTCCACTGTGGTGTACGACTACGCCCCTATGTCCGGTTATCAGAAAGCCACCTGCGTTGAGGTTCTTTCACCTGACGCCCGCTAGCTGCGTTAGACATCTCAACTGTGTCAAGCCTGCTGCCACCACCAACTGTAGAGCGTGATAGGAATCTCTTTGTCACTAATTCCTTCTTTAGCAACCCGACATATGTGTAAATTCCCAAGGTTACTATGACACCATGAATCTCTCTGCGGAGACCCTGCTCAAACTTTCGTGCTCAGAAGTTGCTGTCATGGACCATGTCTGGGTAAAAATGTTTACAGTCTGCAAACCTTGTTGCGTACTCAGTCATCATCTTCCCTCCCTTCCAAAACTGCAAGAGATCCTGGATCCGAATGTAGCATAAGCAGGAGAGGTAAAACTCCTCACGGATCAACAGCTGAAAGTCATCCCACAAATGCGACGACTCATCAAGAAACTGAGTAACCAGACTCCACCAATGCCTAACTACTCCATGGAAAAGGCTGGTGGCCAAATCCACCATAAAATCTGATGGTGTCTGCACATGACCGAAGAGGTGAACCACTACCTCCATCCAAACCACTGCTGCCTGAGGGTTTCAGTCACCACTAATCCTCAGCGGTCTCTGTCGCTGGAACTCACGAAGCGCGCTCAACCTGTGTTCAAGCTCAGCCTGCTCTGCTAAATCTGTCTACTGCTCACCTGGTGGGGGTTCTGTTACTGGACCACCCGGAGAAAGGGAATCTCATGGTGGGTCCTGGACTGAGGTCTCGTAGCTCACAGGGTCTTCGTCACGAACCAAATCTAGTATCATGACTGGCTGTCTTCGCGGAGACATCCCAAATGTTATCAAGGAGTGATGCAGTCATATGAGCATATATGTATATAATAGTAACAACATTGGGGAGTTGAATCAAGAAAGACAGTCAAAGACTCAATCCTATTTGATGCACAAACCAATTTTCCCTTCAACAAGTGTCTCAGGACGCCGACTCGACAAGCGGGTTATCAGGGTCCTGGTGAATGGATACATCGGCCACTGCACCATCACTGGACTCCCTGGCCTGAGAGCCGCTCTCGAGACACGTTGACACTGTTTCCCTAAATCCCAACCAATTTATTTTTAGGGACGTCCGAACAGCGTCCCAAGGAACAAACCACCTTTGATACCACTTTGTCATGACCCGACCCTACCCGGGCTCGAGCCGCAACTACCCCAAGCCCGCCTCCATAGGCCAGGGGTTGGCGAAAAGCGCCGAAGGCTAAACAACTCGAGGAGGCCTTTTCCTAAGTACTTGTACACACACACGCAGCCCACTCAATGCAATAGTACAGAGTAAAAAAGAGAATGTAAAGTATCAATGTAACACCCCCAAATGATAAAGGGTTAAATGACTAAATGATATGACTAATGTCAACAAGGTGCACCTTCCTTTTCGGGAGCCTGCCTGATTAGAACTCCATAGTTAAGCATGCTTGGCCTGGAGTAGTGATCAGGAAGGGTGACCTTCTGGGAAGTTTCCCAGGGTGTGTGTGAGTGAAGAAAAAGCACACTAGAAAGGACATGTGTTAGCATGTGGGGATTATCATTAGTCGGATGACCCGTTTAGGCATGTGGGTGGACCCTAGGGTGGGGCCCACGTATTTGAGGGGGCAACTGGTGGTACCTAGTAGGCCAAGACCCAACAGCCTTGTTAAGGCGGGGTGTTTGGGCTGTCACTGGGACCCAGTTGTCACAACCAACTACTATATACAACCACAAAGGTGCATCGACCTCTAAACAGTACAAAGCATGTGCTGAAGGTAAACTAAAAAGAAGAGGGAAAAACACATGCCCAACCAGAAAAGTGCCACAACCTGGAAACATGTAAACAAAAGTAAACATCTAAGAGATTCCCACACCTGGGACCTGACTACTACCACCGTACACAGTCCAAGCTCCTGAAGTCCTAAGCTCCACTGAAGTCACGACCTACCTGTCTGTCGCCTACAAGGGCACACCAAGTGCGGGCAAAGCCCAAGCAGGTGTGAGTATAAAAATACTCAGTAGGATGCCCTGAAGGCTTGAGGGAGAAAAAAAGGAGGTACTAAAGAGGTGAGAAGTAGATCGAAAAGAGAATAGTAAAGGAGTACAACAGAGAGTGTAATAAAGAGTATATCTCAACCCAACAAGACGAATGAAGTAGACTCGTCCTAACACAAGGAGCTAGAAACAGTGAGAAGATGAACTTCCCATCGAATCTTCGCTACATATAGCAGGTGAGTAGGCCCGTCCAACCATGAGAATCTAGACACGGAAGGCACGTGGCATACCCCGCACATCTTCGCCTCTCCTGGAAGGAGAGTAACCAAACCCAAGAAGTGGGTATTGGAACAAGGTATATACATATCCATAGGCCCAATCAAAATTCCCAAACAAGATCGTAAGGGGATATCCATCCCGTAGATCAGCCCAAGAATGTGAGTCACCAACAGTCTCATAAGTAAACACCATCGATGAGAAATATCCGTACGCCTATCCCGAACTAAAGAGGTGAGTAGTAGATCCAAAATAGAATAGTAAATGAGTACAACAGAGAGTGCAATAAAGAGTACAGCTCAACCCAACAAGAGGAAGGAAGTAGACTTGTCCTAACACAATGATCTAGAAATGGTGAGAAGATGAACTTCCTGTCGATTCTTCGCTACATATAGCAGGTGAGTAGGCCCATCCAACCATGAGAATCTAGACACAGAAAGCACGTGGCATACCTCGCACATATTCGCCTCTCCTGGAAGGAGAGTAACCAAACCCAAGAAGTGGGTATTGGAACAAGGTATATACATATCCATATGCTCAATCAAGAAGCCCGAAAAAGATCGTAAGGGGATCTCCATCCCGTAGCTCATCCCAAGAAAGTGAGTCACCAACAGTCCCAGAAGTAAACACCATTGATGCCCAATATTCATATGCCTGCCCCAAACTGCAAGTCAAGGGGCTCAAATCAACGCACCTTGACAGTATCCGCTTTGGGCGGGACTGACTCGCCCACACAGTTTTAGGTCGCATCACAAGGATGCATCTCGGTGGGGAAAGCGCCCCTTGTACTTGAGAGTTCTGGGGGAGCGTCATGCCACACCTCGTCACTATCAAACAGTCAAGAGGTCTTCTCAAAGTCAAAGTTTTCACATCACTAACCCGTACAACCAAGGGTCCTGCTCCGGTAGTCTTGGAGAAAAGCCACAGACAAGCCTATAAAAAAGTACTGAGTGTGAAATAAGTTGTCGGGGGACCCACTACCCAGTCTCTGCTGGAGGGTATACTCTAAGAGGTCATCGGTTGACCCACTACCCAGTCTCTTCTAGAGGGTAGACCTTAAGAGGTCGACAGGTGACCCACTTCCCTGCCCTACTGGATGGTAGACCTACAAGACATCGACAGGTGACCCACTACCCAGTCTCTGCTAGAGGGTAGACCTGGAAGAAGTTGAGAGGTGACCGACTACCCAGCCTCTACTGGAGGGTAGACCTAGAAGAAGTCGACAGGCGACCCACTGCCCAGTCTCTGCTGGAGGGTAGACCTAGAAGAAGTCGACAGGTGACCCACTACCTAGTCTCTGCTAGAGGGTAGACCTGGAAGAATTTGATAGGGGACCCACTGCCCAGCCAGGCTAGTGGGTAAACCTGAAAAGGTTAATGAGCAACCCACTGCCCAGTCTCTACAGGAGGGTAAACTCAAAGAATTCAATGATCAACCCACTACCCAATCTCTGTTGGAGGGTAACCTCAGAATTACTCTGTCCATACCTACTAGAAACAACCTCCAGAGTAGACTATCGGTGCCCACATAAAGTATTGGTCACATCAGAATCCACAATAACCCTACTGGTCTAAACCATCGTTAACAGAAGGACCATCTTTGTCATGAGAGGTCAAAGGTACGTAAAGCAGAACACGACCCCTACAAGGGTCCCACATGACGTGTGGCCCTATTTCATCTCTGAACCAAGCGTACAAATTTCCTTGGGTACAAACAACAACATGTACTTCTAGGCATTCCCATATACCCCCAGAGTATACCACATTTCCAGCCCAAAGGAAATCGTTCCCACAACAACCAACGTCAACGCAAAGGGAGAAAATGCAGTTTTTCCAACCTGCTTCCTCCACAGCCCAATCATGGCCAACCACATCTCTCTAAACATCTACTTCACTCACACGAGAGTGAACACGATTACACGCCAAGGGTTCCCTACAAACACCGTAGGAAGAACCACCATCAGAGCACCTTTCATGCTTCCACAATTAATAAGATCTTGTAAGAGGATCTGCTCATGTGAACTGATTACACCATTGTAATCCTCGCGGAAAAACACGCGATATAGACTACTTACTTGCCTCAAACTAATATTTGACAGAAAAGTTTCCAACACCTCTTTACACCCGAACAACGTCCCGTGATCCCGTGTCTCCGCCCCGAAAACAGTCGGTCGCATCGTACCATTGCGATTCCCTCGGGAAGACACGTCAAATTGACTACTCACTTGAGTGGAACAGATATCCGGAGAAAAATATGCATTTCGATGTACCGCACACGAGCTGTGCTTCATGGGACCCACATATCGGTCCCGAAGCACAACGAACGGATCACACCGTTGCGATCTTCTCGAAAAAGTACACAATATTTACTATCCACTTTTCCGAAATGGACATCGGGTGATAAAGATAGAAATCACTGACAACTCCCAAAATGACCCTCGTGGGGCCTGCACCATCGTGTATAATTAAAGTTGGCGGATTGTGTCATTGTAATACCCTCAGAAAAACACCCAAAAACAACTGCTCGCACGCCCCGAACGGACATCCGATGAGAATGTTTTCAAACGTTTCTCGCAGCTTAAAAGACGGGTTGTGGGCCCTACATCCCAAATCCATAATCGGCTCCCAAAAACCCCTTGGAAATCTTCGTCTCAATGCCAGGGTCGCAACGCCACTGACGGCGCTCAAAACAGACATCATATGTTTCTGCGCCACCCAAAACAAAAACCCTTGGAAAACGCCAATTCACTTAAAGGCATGTCGTGCCTCCGAGGCCCCTCGTTTCGGGAATTAAAAACCCTTGAAACCATCTCAAAAAGTTCGTCTCGATCCCATGATCACGTCGCCGTAGTCGGCAACCAAATCAGATGCCCTGTGAATGATTTATTATTTATAGATCATTTTCATAATAATAATAATAATCTTATTATTATTATTATTATTATTATTATTATTATTATAAACTTATTTTTTTATATTATTTTTTTCTAAACTAGACCAGCCAACTGGCCGGTCTCTGCACGTCGCCCAGCAAGACACACGCTACGCGGGTCCTCGCTCCCCCCCCCCCCCCCGCAAACCAGCTTCGTCCGGTCTTCGTTGACGCACCAGCAGGATCCGCGTTGTGCGGGTCCTCGCTTCCTCCTCAAGCCTGAGGCCAAGCCTCGGGCTTCCTTTGACCATGATGGTCGGCGCCCCCAGCTCGCCCAGCGCATCCGCTCGACCGCGCCGTCGGCCTCGCCCGGCTGACAGCCGCTGCCCGCTCGCGCCGACGCCCTCACCGAAGCCCGCTTGCCCAACCGAGCCCCTGGCCGACCTCTGCTGCCGTGAAACTGAAGGACTCCACCACCTGGTCCCCTGTCGTGCCACCGCTAGGCCTCGCCGGAGACCCCAAATCCGCCGAAAAACCCACAAACACCCTTGACTTCGACGCGCAGCTGCGAACGCCTCAGAACTCCAAATTTAAAACCGAAACATGTGTTAGAAAGATTAGAATGAGACATACTCAAAAATGGGATTTCTTGATAATTAAAAATAGGTTAGACGCAACAAATTGAGATCAAAGTAGGTGTGGGAATTAAAAATTAAACACACGATCCTACCTCTCGGGCGTTGCCCGACGCTTCGTTGTCGATCTGCCGTAGTAGGATCCGAAACACCTTGGAGAGGAGGGCTTGAGGAGAGGGATGGATTCCATGGTTTCTCAAGAGTTCCTCCGTGAGATAAATGGATATGGGAGGGATGGAATAGGAGTTATGTTTAAGTAAATAATTAATTAAAATTTTAATTAATCCTTTAATCAACCACGAAAAGACCCACGTCCAAAACTCTCGGCGGGGTCAATGTTAAGCCTCCCCTATGGTAAACACCACCTCCCAAGAACAATGGTGATCTCAGAATTTTAATCCGAGACTCCATTCGAAACTTATAAAATTCAGCATCTGAGTCTGCTAAATTACAAAAATGGCCCTGGTGGCATTTTTCACAGAAGGTCCGCGCCCACGAAAGTTACACCCCTTCTAGGGTAAAAGGCACGCTCCGGACTCAACGGTGCCTTCGGTTTTCTAATCTAAGATATTTTTTAAGAGACACTTGAGTTTAACCATTAAATTAATAAATTAATTATTTTAATTATCCATTTAACGTTCTGTTAACGGGCGAGGGGTCCCAACATCCTATGCTGTCATGTTTTATGTCGTTCCTAGGGTAAACACCCCAATTCGGACCCATTCGTACTCTCAGATTTAGGATCCGAATTACCGTTTAGGATTTATCCCATTTATTTGGAGTGCCCAGTTTGAACGCACTAAAAATTTAATTTTGGCCACACCGGGGCTCGGAATTGCACACCGTCTGAAGGCGCTGCTCTCGAATAACATCAAGAATATTCCAAAGTCTTTTATTGCAAAAACCGTGTTCTTACAAGATAATATTGAATATATATAGTCTATAGAAATAGAAAATAATTACCTACATCATAGAAATTTATTTATAATTTTTAGAGTTTAAATAATTACGATTAATGGTGTCACAATAGTGATGTAAATATTATTTTATTAATAGAAATATCAAAAAAGTGATTTTAAAAATATTAAAATAAATATCATATGAACTAATTAATGTTATCCACAACATTTATAGGTTAATATTACATGTTATTAGTGTATTAAATATTTTGGTTCGAATTTACCTTCCGTATGGATTTTATTTAATGTCAAATAATTGAATAGTGTCAAAATTGAAACAATTGATATTTTACAAAAATAACATTTAATTAAATTATTTAAAAATCATAAAAATATTTAAAAATTAAAAAGTTATTATTATAAGGTTCAATATGTCATAAAATATCCATTTATTTTCAATTAAAACCATATAAATAAATATTCACAACCATTAAATATTTAGAATGGTTTTTCCATAATTAAAACTAAATAAAATAACTAAGTGTTATTTAAAAATATATGGTTTAAATTGAAAAACTAAATTGTCCAAAATTTATTGGTTGATGATATTACAACCCTATCTCATCTTATGTTTTAAATTATTACATTTCTGAGGTTTTTTATAGGGTTTTATTTTATTATAAATTATTATTTATGGGGTTTCCAAAAGTTCCTCTCACCTCAATTATAAAAGGGCACCTCCTCCCTCACCTATTCACTTCATTTTGAGCCTTTAAGCTCAGCCATCCCCTAATGGTTTTCTTTTCCAACTTCTCCATTTTCATTATAGAGGTTCTAGTCATCTTCAAAAGACCAAATCTAGTTCTCTTTGAAGATATTTAGAGGAAGCATGTCGAGGAAGAGGAGGTTTGGATACATTCGAAGGATATCAGACCTAAGGTAAGGGATAATATAAGAATATTCATATTTATGAGATTTGATTTTTAATTTTTGGTTATTTATCACATGATTTTTTATCATGGATTATTACTCACATATTTTTTATATGAAGTATTATCACATAACTTCATAATAAAGGTTGTTTCATAGATATGTTTTTACCTATTTAGTTCTTTAGGTATGGATATGATTTTCTATTTTATCATTTATACTTATTATATTTATGTTTATAGAATATTAAATTATTTTATAAAATCCAAAGGGGAAAAGGGGAAATGATTTACAATTGGGTTTACTTTATGAAAAATATTTGTAAAACTATTTTGTTTTAAAATATAGAATTGTTTTATTCTTATTAGTAGATATTGTATAGAAATGTTGGTGTAATACTATTGGGTTTTTTTCTCTCACCCTAATTGTTCCTTTGGGAGTTTTTAGATGTTGTATTGAAGGATCCACATTAAGGTTAGATAATATTGTAGCATGTTGTCTTCTCTAGTTGTTTTTTCTTTCAATTCATGTTGGTTTAGAGGTAATTGCTGGTGTCATGACCCGTCCCCTGGGGCCCATGTCGTGACTACCCCAAGCTCGCCTTCCATAGGCCAGGGGCTGGCGACTATCACCAGAAAGGAGTTGCCCTATAACAGAAAGGAATTTTCTTTAAACTTATACAAACACACAAACCGAGAACACAACATGAAGCAACCACGAAGTAAAATGCTATAGTAAAAAGTGTACTGAAAGTAAAGGGGTCGTAATACAAGCCCAAAAAAAGGTAAAAGTACAACTAAAAAGATAAAAATAGATCTTGGAACTTCCACCTAGGATCCTACCTGAAGGTTAGGTATAGCTCACGATCAGTAGTCACTATGGAACATCACGTCAAATGGTACACCTCAGAGCACCGTCCAGTCCTAGATACCTCAGCCTTGCTCAATGATGTCTGTCATCTGCACAAGACACAAGAATGTGCGGGTGTATCCCATGAAAGGGTGAGTATAACAATACTCAGTAGGGACCTTGAGACCCCCATTGGCCTCCCAAGGTTCCACAAAGGAAAATACCACAAAGAAATACTTCAATAACAAAGCACGAAGCGGTCATCAACTCTACTTAGGTATATGCCCATACATATACCTAAGTTATCAAAAGATACTCGTATCATTCATGTGGAAACTTAAGGATCCAACATTTAATCTATTTTAACAAGTGATACATGATGGAAGAATACCACAAAGGTAACTCTAAGAAGGTAACACCATGAAGGTGAGAGTACCACAAAGGTAACACCCCGAAGGTAACACCATCAAGGTAAGGGTACCACAAAGGTAACACCATGAAGGTAACACCATAAAGGTAGAAGTAACACAAAGGTAAAGACTCAACTCACACCAGGTATATAACTTAAGTACAGAAGCAAAGATGATTAGTCGTAAATCTAGATCATCGGATTCTATCTAGAGGCTCTGCTGCCGACCCACATAGGTTTCATATATGCTGACCCACAGAAGATTGTTATGTTCTAACCTACACAGGATCGATATATGATGACCCACATAGGATCTCTAGGCTCTGACCCACACAGGATCGATAGATGCTTACCCACACAGGATCTCTAGGCTCTGACCCACACAAGATTGATAGATATTGACCCACACTAGATCTATTTTCTTTCTTCACATTAGAGCCTGCCATGAGATTCTCGTACTAAGAACACTTGATTCTGGGAGGATCCACTCCTCATTCCATTGGTTGTACTTCAAACACCATGAAGTTCCATGAAGAAGTATCCCAAAGTAATTCCATGTCGTAAGGGTTCCAACGCAATAGATGGCGCATCAATTAGACGCACGGTCTGTAAGTTATAGAAATTTTAATGCCAAGGCCAGGTTGAATTCGTGTTCGATCCAACCTGACCAATCTTCAACTTTATCTAAAAATCAAGTGGATTATACCAAAAGGTCTTTCTCGCTCCAAGGATCCTATCACCGTAAACGGTTCGTCAAACAAATGTATGGTTCACAAGTCATGGCCCTTGAAGCGAAAAGGGGCCTCGTTGAGTCTAGGTCCGGTCCAACTAAGTCAGAACAACGTGGACCAACCCAGTCTGTGTTTTTCTCGGCTGGGATCAGCCATGGTGGGCTCGTCCTACTGGACCGCAGCGAGCTTGGCCCACTGGGCCACGGCCTAGCCCCCAAGGGGGGCGCGGCCCGCTGAACTCACGCGACCCGGCCCGCAAGGGGGCGTGGCCCGCTGGGCTCACAAGGGTCGGCCTACGAAGGGAATGACCCGCTAGGCTGGCATGGCCCTACCCAGAGAGAGGCACGGCTGGCTGGGCTCACGTGGCCTAGCCCATGGTAGTGCGCAGTCCGCTGGGCTCGCACGACCTAGCTCGTGGTAGGGCACGATCCGCTGGGCTCACGCGGCCCGACCCATGGATGGTGCGGCCCACTGGTTGGGTTCCACCCTAGCTGGCGCAGGGGGGATCGGATCCCCCTGGTTTTCCTGAACATCTGTAGCCATTCATTTTGTGAAGCGATGGCGCCACGTGGCGCCACCCGATCACAGCGGGAGCCGCAAAAGGTTGGTCCCTCCACCACTGTGGTTTCGAGTCGCGGCCCCCTCCAGTAACGCATGACGGCACGTCACCTCCTCCATGGCAGGCCGGTGCTGGCCGCGGTCATCACCTCCCCTATAGGTATCGGTTGCCAGCGGTCTTTCTCGGGTCACCAGGTGAGTTCTGCTGGCCCGTCTTTCCATCTGAAGGTTCCAACAAACCTCTCAAAACACCCTCTTCGCCGCTTGTCTATCCATTCCAAAAATTGTACAATCCAAACAAAATCCCACAAAGAACACATTGGTAAAACAAGTAGCAGAGGTTTCGGCCCTTGTTTATTTGGTCCGCGCCCTCTGTGTTAGCTTGATAGCAAGAGGGTAGAATAGGGTTCAACAATCTCTTGAAATTTAACAATATAAATCCCTACATCAAAATCGTTGTAGAACGTCTCATTTGAGGAAGAGTAGGTGTTCGTCATTTGGTGGCGCTCGTCACTACTCATTGGAACTGGTTCCATCCTCCAAGTGATTGTCATCATGGTACTTTTCCAGAGCTTTATCGCTTGGTGAATCCATGGCAATAATCCCCCCCAAGTTCTATATAAATAGGAGAGGGGGAGGGTGTGTAACGCCCATGGAATTAATGGGGTTCAATTAATTAAGGAATATTCCCAATTCCAATGGCGATGTTACCAAGAATTGAGGAGTCAAGCCATTTAATGGATTGACACGTCGTTGTTCCCACCACCGCCACTTGTTCGTGGGAGGAAAAATAAAAAGAAAAATAAAATAACAAAATTATTTTTATTATTCTTTTAAATGTCCAAAATATAAATTTTTCTCCCAAACTACTGTAGTTTCAATGAAGCCTTCCTTAAGCGAATCCTAACACCATGGATTCAATGGTGCCCTCATATTTTTAATCTGATCATCGATTCAAAAGTTAAAAAAAGTTTCTTGTGCATTTACTAAATATACCTTAAAAAAGTTCAGAAATTCATTCCAGGCACACCGGGCCTCGGAATCATGTGACATCAATTTTCGCAGGCTCAAAATCATTCTATATAATTAAAAAAATTACAAGGAAAATCCGGGTCTTTACATTCTCCCCACCTTAGGGATTTTCATCCCTAAAAGCCATAATATAGACTAAGGAAAACAAATGGGCATACTGAGCACGAATCTGAGCCTCCGGCTCCTATGTGCTCTCATGGAGGTTCCCATGATACCAATGAACACGCACCAGAGGGGTCAATCTTCCACGAAGGAACCACTACTATAGATCCTCAATCTCCACTAAAACCTCTGTAAAGGTCACACCATCATCAAAGTCTAGATCACCATGGTCGATGATGTGAGATAGGACATGCATGTATCTATTCATCTAGGATACGTGGAAGATGTCGAGCGCCCTCTTCAACTGTGGTGGTAGTTCCAATCGGTATTCCACCTCGCCAAACCACCAAAGTATCAGAAATGGTCTGATAATCCTCGGTGAGATTTTTTCACCTCAGCCAAATCTCCATAGTCCTCGTCAAGGGGAGACTCACAAGAATACATGGTCCCCCTCTTGGAACTCCAGAGGACTCCGTCTCCTATCATCATAAGACTTATGTCTACTCTATATATTCTTAATCTTCTCATGGATGATCTGAACCTTCTCATTGGTAGCTCGTACCAACTCTGGACCCATAAGTGCTTACTCCCCTGGGTCTGTCCAGCATAGAGGTGATCGGCATTGTCCACCGTACAAGTCCTCAAATGGTTCCATACTGATTGTGTATTGATAGCTATTGTTGTACGCAAACTCCAACAAGGAAAATTGTTCCTCCCAACTGCAGCCAAAATCTATGATGCGAGAATGAATCAAGTCCTCGAGTGTTTGTATGGTCCCCTCTATCTTCCATCTGTCTGAGGATGAAAGGCGGTGCTCAAACGTAGTTGAGTATCGAACACCTCTTATAATCTCTTCCACAGTCGGGATGTAAAACATGTGTCATAGTTAGAGATGATCATCGATGGAACCCCATGAAGTTGTACAATCTTCTATACAAAGAGGCACCCCAAGCCCTCTACTAATACCTACCCTTGGATGGGTAGGAATTGGTAAGACTTGGTGAGTTTATCAATGATCACTCAGATGGAATCATGTTCCCTAGACATACGTGGAATCCTTGTCAAAAATTCCATGGAGATACCATCCCACTTCTACTTTAGTACCTCTACTGGTTGTGCTAATCCTGTTGGAACTTGATGCTTATACTTCACTTGCTAACAAGTGAGGCATAATTAAACAAACTCTATGACTACTTTCTTCATCCCTGGACACCATTGCTGACATCAGAGGTCCTTATAAATATTTTCCACACCAGGATTTACCACAAGAGGGGAAGTATGGAACCCCCTCAACACCTCCTCCCATAACGCCACTGGTAAAATGGTGTATCCTCTGAAGAGGATGACGTGATCCCCACCCTCAGAAAATCTATTAGGTTCTTATTCTGAGGATATCTGGGTACATCGAGCCCCGCATTCAAAGTCCCCAATTTGTGCCTCTTAAACTCACTGAAGAAGTAGGTGAGTGACAGTCATAGACGGAAGGTAAGTTGTTCTATATCTATCCATAATGGATATATGCAACACGACAAGATACTTTGTTTCCTCACTCAGCAACTATAGAACATTCATCCTACTGAGTGCATCTGCTACTAAGTTCTCCTTCCCAGGAGTTTAAACTATCTCAAAGTAATAGTCCTGGAATAACTCTAGCCAATGTCATTGTCTCGGGTTCAGGTCCTTATATGATAATATATACCTGAGACTCCTGTGATCAGAGTATACTGTAAAATGTTCACCCATCAAGTAATGTCGCCACATTTTCAAGGAAAATACCACTGCTACTAACTCCACATCATGGGTAGAATAGTTCTTCTCTTGATGTCTTAGTTATCATTAACCATAAGTGATCAATTCTTTCTCCTACATCAGGACACATCCAAGTCTGGTCCCTGATGCATTCTAGTACACTATATACCCAACGACCTCTTTTGGTGGCCGCAATATGGGGGCACTCTTCAGTCTCTGCCTTAGCTCCTGAAAAATATACTGGCATCTCCTTGTCCATACGAAGGCCTATCCCTTCTTCATCAACACTGAAAAGGGTGCCGCAACTCTAGAAAAGTAAGGCAAGAATCTTTGGTAATATCCAGTCAACCCTAGGAAACTTCACACCTCGGTCACAATCCTGAGTGGACCCCAAGAAAGCATAGCCTCTATCTTCACTGGATCCACTATAAATCTGGCCTCTAAGATAACATGTCCCAGAAAGTGGACCTCTCGTATCCAGAACTAGCACTTCGAGAGCTTACTATAAAGCTGATTCTCTTGGAGTATATCCAGAACTATCTGCAGATCATAGGCATGCTCCTCCTCTGTCACTGAGTACACCAAGATGTTGTTGATTAATACCACCACAAAGAGAACGAGTTATGGATGTAAGATCATGTTCTTGAGTCCCATGAACATTGTAGGGGCTTTAGTCACACCAAATAGAATATCAAAGAACTCATAGTGGCCATACCGACATCTAAAGGTCGTCTTATGAACATCTTCATTTCGTACCCTGAGCTGATGATATATTGATCTGAGGTCTATCTTCGATAACCATCGAGCTCACTTAAACTGATCAAAGAGATCATCAATCCTTGGAAGTGTATACTTGTTCTTCATGGTCACCTGGCTCAGGCACTGATATTCTATATCAACCCTGCTTTTCATTACACAATTAAAACAGATTTATTACATAAAACATTCACTTGATACGACATAAAAGATCAAGAGTTATAGCGTCTTTAAGGCTTAGGAACATTACATAACAACTTAGAACATAAAAAATGAAACATATTTATTGAAAACATCCTTTACATGACCACTACATTCCCTCTTACTTATCATTTCATAGGATAACCTGAGGACATGAATAAGAAAAGGGTGAGCTAAAAAATCCCATTAAGGGAATAAAAATGGAATAAAATGAGGAACAATATACATGTTATAAAATAGTAATATCAATAGATCACAAGATAAAGATGAACTTAAAGTCCTGATAAATCATGATAATCATAACATGGAGATGTGGAAACAACACTTAACATGTAATTAGCATGATCCAAGGTTCATTACTCACGGAGCATGAGTAAACCCCCATTGCGCATTTATCACGAGTAAAAACTAGTTGAACTTGAATTATCATGATTCAACACTCATTTCACATGAGATATCATGATAATATACTTTACCCAATGCATTAGAGTGATATTAGGGAACACCCTTCTTAAACATTTCATTTCATGCATAAGTGTGCCACATGGAATCAATCAACACTATAAGTTATTCCACAATTAAGGAATGTGGAATAAATAAATTAAAGTAACATTAAATATGTATATGTTCATAAATGTGAATAACCTTGATAGAGACATGGCTTTGGTATTCAATACACTATGATCTTGTCTTGGAAAAAAACGCGATGCAATTTCCGCAGCATAACAGCGTGACATAAGAACTCATAAAAATGGTTGATGAGAGAGAAATGGGTGTCTCATCATATTTACATGAAATGGATAGTAAGGGTGTCCTATAGATACATTTCTTAGAAAATGTAATTTAATTTGGATTCACAATACAAAATAATTTCTTGAATGTAAATGAGGAGAGAGAAATTCCTTACAGAATTTCGCTATGGTAACGGGTGTACATAGAAGGAATTAATGAGAGATAAAGGGGTATATCATCCTTAAAACATAAACAGGTCAGCATGGGGGAGGTTTGAAACCATACCCCAACATTTATAATTGAAATTAAAAGGTCATAACAACTCAAAGAAAATTAGACAAATATGAGAAAGGAAGAAAACCATTACTTGGAGGTGTGATCCCAAAGGCTTGGGAGAGGCTTGAGAGATGATTGTTGGGATCTTGGGGTGCCTAGGGAGGATTTTAGAGAGAGGAGGGAAGTGGTTGGACGAACTCCAAATGCATTGTGTGAAGAGAAAGTGGGATCTTTGGTGGGTTTATATGGGAAAAGAGAAGAATTTTTTATTATTTAGGTTTCGGACACCTCACATTAAACTAATCAAAAAAACAAACCATCCCATGGTTTTTTCCTACTTTTTTTCCAAATGGGAGTGGAAAATGATATTTTATAAGTCCAATGGACGATATTATTAAAATAATAGGGTGTATTATGTGGAGGTTAGTCACACACTCAAGGAAAACAATTTTAAAAGACAAAATGTTTATAATTCTTGAAGGGTCTACTAAAGCTTTATAAAATAAATCAAACAAATATAAAATCACATTAATTTAATTTTCAAAAATAAATTTTCCAAAAAATATGTTTATCGTATTTTATTACATCACTATTGGGTCATTATGATGTCATAAAACACATTATATATTTAAACGATATTTAATTTTTACCCAAAAATTCGACTGTCTATGAAAATTATGAAAATTTAACCATTGGATAATTTTGAAGTATTTATTCCAGAAATAATATTCATTTTATCTAAATAATTTTATAAATATGTTAATTTTTACTTTTAAAATAAAAACCATCATTTATTGAAAAATTATGAGTTCTCACAAAAATGGATTTCAAACCTTAATAAAAATAAAAAATACATTCATAAAATTATATGATAATTTATATTTAATAAAAATTAATTTAATAATTAAAATATTTTATTAAAATATTATTTAATTCAAAAATCCATTAATTCATCAAAATAGATTTTTAAGTTCAATATTAACTAAAAATACTATTTCTGCTTTGAAAAACAATTTACAAAGTAACAATAATAAAATGAAAGTATATTCTTTATTATATACAAAAAATAATGTACATAATCATAGTACTGGGGTCTTATTACATAACCCCTTAAAACACCCGCATAAGATCTTAGGGTATGGTGTGTGATGGTGATAGACTCTTGGGTGGCTCGGATAACATTGCTCGAGTGGTAATCTCTATCAACTTCCACTTCTCTCGTAGGCGGTTCCGCTCGAGCTTAACAAATTCAAGTTCGGCTTGGGCTTGGTCAGGATAGAATCCCAATGATCCCACCTCCTTTCTGAGCTCTGACAAATGGGCTTTGTATGGGTCATGTCTACAGGATGAGGTCATCGCTTCCTTTATCTGAGTAAATTGGATTTGTTAAAGCCCTATATTTATACTAATCATGTGATTACTGTTCAATGGCTATATTAGCAATGATATCAATTCTTAACGGTATTTTAAAATCCAAAAACATAAAACCAAGGAATTTCATACATTTTACATAACCATATAATCGGACATTTAAAAAGACCAAGAGGAATTTTCATTAATGAAAGTTTGGGTCGTTACAATCTTCCCCCCTTAAAAACTTTTTCCCTTGAGATTTCCTTTTCCCACACTAAAAAAATGAGGGTAACTCTGCTTCATCACTTCCTATGATTCCCACAACGCTTCATCAAACTTGTGGGTTTTCAACAAAACCTTGACAAGGGGAATTGTCTTATTTTATAATACTTTTTCCCTACAATATAAGATCTTCACTGGTTGCTCCTCGTAAGAAAGACCATCCTCTAGCTATAATACCTCTAAAGAGAGTACATGTGAAGGATCTGGTATGTACTTCCTTAAGATGGTTATATGAAATACATCATGTACGTTGGCCATGGTAGGTGGAAGTGCTAGTCGACAGGTCACAGCCTCGACACGATCAAGAATCTCAAAGGAGACGATGTACCTAGTACTTAGCTTCCCTTTATTTCAAAAACCTCGTGACATTATTCCACAGAGATATGCGTAGAAACACCATGTCTCTAACTTTGAACTCAAGGTCTCATCGATTATTATCTGCATAATTCTTTTGTCAACTCTAGTATGCCTTGATATACTACTGAATGGTTTTCACCTTATCCACTATTTCTTCATCCATTTATAGACCAAGCAGCTTATGCTCACTGACTTCATCCCAACATGGTTGTGTTTTTTCACCTTTTCCCATATAGGGAATCATAAAGTTCCATTCAGATGCTCGATTGGAAACTGTTTTTATAAGAGAACTCAACCATAGAAATATGTTTGTCCCACCCCCCTTTAGAGTCCATTAAGAAAGAACTCAACATGTCCTCAAGTGTTTGGATAGTTTTCTCGGATTGGCCATCAGTTTTAGGATGATAAGTCATACTGAAGCTCATCTCAGTATCCAGAGCATGTTGAAGACTCTTCCAAAACATAGAGGTGAATATTGGATCTCGATCGAATATAATCGATTGTGGTACTCCATGCAGCCTTACCACTTCCCTAATATATATCTGTGCCAGTTGATCCAATGCGAAATCCTCCAGAATTACAATGAAGTGTGAAGACTTTGTAAGAAGAACCAAAACAACCCAGATTACATTTTTGCCTTTGGATGTCTTCATAAGTCTAGTGAAAAAGTCCATGGTGACGTTCTCCCATTTCCATGCTGGTATGGGCAATGGCTGCATCATCCCCTTAGACTTCTACCTCTCTGCCTTCACTTGCTGACACACCAGGCACTTTGATGTATACTCAGTGATCTCCTTCTTCACATTATTCCACCAATAATTCACTTGGAGATCTCGATACATCATTGTGTTTACTAGGTGAATAGAGAAATTTGAACCATGTGCATCATCCAAAAGTTCCTTCTTCAGCTCCAGACTTAATGGAACACATTGTCTTTTCTCAAATCTAACAATTCCTTCTTCATTAACATTGAACTCTGAGGATTTCCCTTTTCTGATAGCTTCCACTTTCTTTTGAATTCCTAAATCATCCTTTTGAGCATACTTTAACCTTTCCAAAAGAGATGGTTGAGAAATAATTTTTGAAAGGATTGATGATTTTCCCTTCTTTATGATTCCCATGTCCATCTTTATCAAATATAAGAATATTGGAGCCTTATCAATTCTCATCAATGATAAAATCATTGGGTCCTTTCTACTCAGAGAATCTTCCACTTTGTTCTCTTTCCCAGGGTGGTAATGGATTGAGAAGTCATAGTCATTGATCAGATCTAACTATATTAGTGGAGCATGTTCAACTCTTTATGTGTGAATATATACTTGGATATTTTGTGGTCCGTATATATTTCACACTTCTCCCCAAAGAGATAATGCTGCCAAATATTTAAAGCAAAGATCACTGCACCCAACTCCAGATCATGTGTTGGATAATTATTATCATGAACTTTCAATTTCATTGAAGCATAGGCAATGAATTTGTCATTTTTCATCAACACACAACATATTCCCTTATTCGAAGCATCATTGAATACCAAAAAAGTTATCCACTTGTGGGTAAAGTGAGAACAGGTGTAGTGATAAGCCTCCTTTTCAACTCCATGAATCTTTATTCACATTCATCACTACAAGAAACCTTTACTCCCTTCTGAGTGAGCTTGGTAAGAGGGTTGGAAAATCGTGAGAAATGTCTCACAAATCATTGATAATATCCAGCTAACCCCAATAAGCTATGGATATTTGTTACCGATGTTGGCCTCGTACATCCCTCTATTGCATCTTTCTTTGGGGGATCCACAGATATACCATTTCTTGTGATGATATCGCCCATAAATGAGACCTCCTTCAACTAGAACTCACATTTTCTATACTTTGCATAGATCTTCTCCTTTTACAAGGTCTCTAGTACATTTCTCAAATGCTCCTCATGATCCTCCTTGGTTTTGGAGTATATTAGAATATAATCTATAAAGACAACCACTAATATGTTGAGGTAATCTCTAAAGACTATATTCATCAAGTCCATGAATATTTCTGGAGCATTAGTGAGTCCGAAAGGAATTACTATGAATTCATAGTTCCCATATCTTGTATGAAAAGCAGTCTTGGGGATATCTTCCTTCTTCACCCTTACTTGATAATATACAGACCACAAATCCACCTTGGAGAAGTATTTTTCTCCATGAAGCTTATCAAACAAGTCATCAATTCATGGGATATGTTACTTGTTCTTTATTGTGATTTTTTTAAGCTCACGATAATCGATGCAAAGGCACATTGACCCATCCTTCTTCTTGACAGAGAGTACTGGTGCACCCCATGGTGAAGCAATTGGGCATATAAACCCCTTAGCCAGATTCTCTTATGGTTGTTTCCTCAGCTCCTCAAGCTCCACAAAAACCATTATATATGGAGTCTTAGTTATTGGAAACACCCCAGGTATAAGATCAATTGATAATTCAACATCTCTTCTAGGAGGAAGACCAGACAATTCCTTGGAAAACACTTCAGTGAATTCCCTCACAATAGGCATGTCTTCAAGGATGGTTCCTTCCTAGGACTCAATCATCTGAGCCAGATATGCATTCTTATAGGGAATTAATATCCAGGATTGATATTATAGAGCTAAATAAGAATCATTCTCCTCCTTGAACTTGTACAGAATCAGGGGTCGATTCTCCACATGGAGAGTGATTTCCCTCTCACGGCAATTTATGTTGGCTCTATATAAGGAAAACCAATCCATGCCAATAATTGCATAAAATTCCACCATAGGGAGTATGACGAGGTTTTCCAGAAAGTTCAATCCACAGATTATGACAGGGGAGGAGTTATATTCATGGGATACAATGATTCCCCATTTTCTGTACTCATAGACATCTTTACCTCCTTGATTTGTGGTGGTGTTGGGATTGTTATACTAAACTTTCGGGATATAAAAGAATGTGTAGAACCTTAATAAAAAAGTAAATTCACTATTCGTGAATGAATTACTAATTTACCTATCACCACATCATTGTTGGGGTTCACTTCGGCCGTAGTGATGGAAAAAGCTCGCCCTTGCTACCTTTAAGGTTGTTGGTTGCCTCCGAAAACCCTTGGCTTAGGAAACTGATTTTTAAGGTGTCCTAGTTCTTTGTAGTTATAGCAATGAACAATGTGTTGAGGTTTGAATGAAGTGTTCCTCTCCTCCATTATAGCCGTGGGTTTCTCTTACTGACTGTTAATGTCTAGGTGCCCTTCTCTGCTACACCTAAAGCATTTCCTCATCCCCCTCATGTGATTTCTGTGGTTCTTCTTTATGTACCTTTGGCAAGTGGGGTGTTGGATTTTCTTTGAACTATTGGATTTATCCATCGGACCACCATAATTGAATTCCAACTTATGCTTCTTATCTCGATGATACCCCTGAGATTCTCCGATCCCCATTTCGACCTTGAAGGAACATCAGACAATTTCCTCATAGCTATCGATGTCACGGATCTCTAGGGCTTTCCGGAAGTTGGGTTTCAGCCCACCAAAGTAGCAGTCAACCTTGCATTCAGGGGTAACGACAAATCCATAGGCGTATCATGCAAGCCTTGTGAAATTTTCCTCATACGCTCCAACAGATTTGTCATATTTTTTCTTGAGGGAAAGGAAGTACCTTTCCATCTTATGTTGGAGAGTGCATAGAAAATATTTGACGAAAAACATCTTTCATAAATCCTTCCATTCCAACACCTCAATCTCCTCCTCAGGCTTCGTATTTTTTATCAATGTCCACCATTGATCAGCTTCACCCTCTATATGATAAGCATCCAGGAGAACCTTCTCTTGTTCATAAAATTAAAGGATGGAGAAGATCTTTTCAATGGAGTTGATCCATTGTTTGGTGATTGAGGGATCAGATGATCTATTAAATGTAAGAGTCCTTTATCTCATGAAGCTCTTGATAGTGACTTTTTCTTTCTTGGGGGGGGGGGGGTTGAACATGTTTCTTGACCCATGTTTCTATTCAAATCTTGAGTTAACTGAGAGAGTATCGTGAAAAATTTCATGATTCCCACTCCCATCGGATTGGGTATCTCATTAGAACAAGCATCGCATTGATCTTCACATCGGTTGTTAGCCTGAGTCCTCCTATTACCGGCCATTGGCTGGAATAAAAGGAATGTTATCGGTAACAAATATAGGGTAATCCAAAGACAAGAAACAAATTAAATCTAAATAGATTTTATTTTCTTAACTTATGAATCTATAGCCTTCAATCTATGTTATCCATGACATAATTTCTGAAATATATTCTTAGGGGAATTTTTTTAAGTCCCTTAATAATGGTTCATACTAAGCTTTTGAATTTACCAAAGCATGTCCCCTGGGAGTGTCATACCAAGAGTGAAGAAAGGCCCATTGTCGTGCACCAGTTTCCATTCGATTCTAGCTCAAAGTGGTGTTTCCGAGTTTTACCTCTAGGATACATTTGTTCCAGAACCTCCTCTACCTGCTCGTATCCAGACAGGGATGTATTTTTATGATAAACCACTTACTCAATACTCACCAAAACTTTGGGATGTTTTTATTATACTTATTCTTGTATGTAAGGCTTCACTAGTGTTTTATAATCCTAATCCCAAAAATAACTAAACCTATACTTTGATACCAACTATAACAACCATGTTTTTCATTACACACTTAAACCAGTTTTATTACATAAAACATTCACTTGATAAAACATAGAATATTGAGAGGTATAGTGTCTTTGGGTCCTAGGAACATTACATAACAACTTATAACATAATACTTGCAACATCTTAATTTAAAACTTCCTTTACATGACCAATGCATTCCCTCATACTTAGCATTTCATAGGATAACCTGAGGACATTCATAAGAAAAGGGTGAGCTAAAAAGACCATTAAGGTAATAAACATGAAATAAAAAGAGGAAAACAAAACATGTTAGACAATATGCATATAAATAGAGAAAAATAGAAACATGAACATGAAATCATGATAAAGCATGATAATCATAACATGGAGATGTGGAAACAACACTTAACATAGAATTAGCATGATCCAAGGCTCATTGCACATAGAGCATGAGTAAACTCTCATTGCACATGAAGCATGAGTAAACACTCATTTCACTTGCATTATCATGATTCAACACTCATTTCACATGATGTATCATGATACTATACTTTACCCAATACATTTGATCTCTATTAGGGTGCACCCTTCTTAAACATTTCATTCCTTGCATAAGTGTGCCACATGGATCATATAACATGGAATAAATCAGCAACATAAGTTATTCCATGATTAAGAAATGTGTAATAAATACATGAAAGTAACATTAAATATATATATGAACATAAAGCTGAATACCCTTGATAGAGATATGGGTAAGGTATTCACTACACTATGATCTTGGCTTGGAAAAAACGCGGTGCAATTTCGGCAGCATAACGGCGTGACATAATAACTCATAATAATGGTTTATGAGAAAGAAAGGGTTGTATCATCATATTTACATGAAATGGACAGTAAGGGGTCATATAGATACATTTCCTAGCAAATTTAATGGAATTTGTCTTCACAATACAAAAGAATTCCTTGAATGTAAATGAGGAGAGAGAAATTCCTTACGGAATTTCAGCATGGTAACGGATGTACATAGAAGGCATTAATAATGGATAAGGTGATATCCCATAATTAAAACATAAATAGGGAAGTGTGGGTGAGGTGAGAAACCATGACCCAACATTTATAATTGAAATTAAAGGTCCATAACAACTTAAAGAAAATTGGACAAAAATGAGAAAGGAAGAAAACCCTTACTTGGAGGTGTGATCCCAAAGGCTTGGGAGAGGCTTGAGAGAGGCTTATTAGGAGATTGGGGAACCTTGGGAGGATTATAGAGAGATGAGGATAGATTTTGGATGAACTCCAAAGGCTTTTGAGTGAAGAGGAAGTGGGTTCTTGGGTGAGTTTATATAGGAAAGGAGAGGGAATTCTTTATAATTTAGGTTTGGGACACCTCACATTAAACTAATCAAAACCACAAACCAGACCATGGTTTTTGCCCATGGTTTTAGAAAAAGGGGAGTAGAAAACAAAATTTTATAAAACCAATGGCCTAAATTCTTAAAATAATAGGGTGGCTTATGTGGAGGTGAGTCACACTATCATGGAAAACAATTTAAAAAGACAAAATGTTTTATAAGTCTTGAAGGGTCCACTAAAGAATTGTAAAATAAATCAAACAAATATAAAATAAAATTATTTTAATGTTAAAACATATATTGTCCAAACATAATTTTTATAGTATTTTATTACATCACTATTGGGTCATTATGATGTCATAAAACATTTTATATATTTAAATGATATTTAATTTTTACCCAAAAATTAAATTGTCTCAGAAAATTATGAAAATTTCATCATTAGATAATTTCAATGTCATGATTCCATAAATAATATTAATTTTATCTAAATAATTTTCTAAATATTTTAATTTTCACTTTTAAAATAAAAACCGACATTTATCGAAAATTCATGGGTTTTGACAAAAATGGATTTCAAACCTTGTTAAAAATTACAAATGAATTCATAAAATTATAAAATTATTTATATTTAATATAAATTAATTTAATAATAATAATATTTTATTAAAATATTATTTAATTAAAAAAATCCATTAATTCATCAAAATAGATTTTTTAGTTGAATATTATCTAAAAATACTATTTGCGCTTAAAAAATTTACAAAAGTAACAATAATAAAATGAAATTATATTCTTTATTATATAAAAAAATAAAGTACATAATCATATTACTAGGGTCTTGTTACATAACCCCTTAAAAAACCCACATAAGACCATAGGGTATGGTGTGTGATGGTGATAGACTCTTGGGGTGGCTCAAATAACATTGCACAAGTGGTAATCTCTATTAACTTCTACTTATCTCGTAGGCGGTTCCGATCGAGCTTAACGTATTCAAGCTCGGCTTGGGCTTGGTCAAGAGCGATGCCCAATGACACCACCTCCTTCCTGAACTCTGAAAAATGAGATTTATATGGGGAAAGTCTACTGGATGAGGCCATCTCTTCCTTTGTCTGAGTAAATTGGATTTGTTAAAGCCCTATATTTATATTAATCATGTGATCACTATTCAATGGATATATTAGAAATGATCACAATTCTTAACGGTATTTTAAATTCCAAAAACATAAAACCAAGGAAGTTCATACATTTTATATAACCATATAATATGACATTTAAATAGACCAAGAAGAATTTTCATTAATGAAAGTTTGGGTTATTAAAAAATCCACACAGAGTCTCAAACTCCCATCAACATTCATGGTGAAAAAAATCAGGGCTTCCCATGGAGAAACACTTGGCCTTATGAACCCCTTCTTATGAAAGTCCTCGAGCTGTAACTATAACTCACGAAGCTCTGCGGGAGCCATCTGATATGCTAGTGTAGATATCGGTGTCATCCCGGGGTACAGGTCGATGTAAAAGTCTACCTCTTTTCATGGAGGTAGTCCTGGAACAACATCAGATGGTGGCTCTCTCTATCGGTGCCTACTCAGCTAGGAATCTCCCCATCAAAAGCGCTCTCTCTATCACCCCATCATGCATCTGAATACTGAGCGATATCATCAATGCTCTGATCTCTCATCAGAGAACCTAATCAAAGGTCCAAGCCCTGAATAAAGGGTCTTGTACCATGTCGTTGGAGTAGTAGGAGAGATCATTGAACCTCGTTGAGTACTGGGCGACAATCATGTTGCCCTGCTATAAGTGAAGTAGCTCTTGTATACACACTGAGCATAGCATTGCTGGGAATAACTCTTCCCTAAAAAGGCCCTTAATGTCTGCCCAGGTGATGGTCGCCTTGATGTCTAACTGGAGTGTCAGACTCCATAGTCTCCCAGCTTCTCCAAGGAAGATACTGGCAGCTTGGATCACCATAAGATTAGCTGGTGTCCCAACTAAGCGAAATACTCTTGAAACAGCCTCCAACCATTCCTCAACTGCTTGCAGATCCGTCTTAACTTGGAACCTCAGATTCCTCTACCACTGAAACTTGTGCAATGTGCTCAGTTGGTGCGCACCCTCTTCTGGTGGTGCTAATGGAAATGGCTTCCCAACAGGTGGTGCTGCTGCTGGTACACCAACTGAAAGTGCTAACACCGTAAGAGGTCCCTACACCGAGGCCTCATTGCTCAGTGGGACGTCATCATGTACTCTCTTGGGAATTATGGTTGGTTGTCTACATGGCGGCATCCCAAAAGAAAACATATGTTCCATGTTCAATAAGTTATACCTGGTGAGCTGACTCAAAGAAATCATAATAAAAACACTTCAAAACACACGCAATTAGGGTTTTTGTGCAATGAGTCGGAAATCAGAATTTAGGGTTCTGGTGTAAGGATATGTCAGCCGCCGCACCAATATTGGATTCCCCAAACTAAAAACTACACTCATAACACTTAACATTATTCCCACATTGAAAATATCATAGTACTAGTTCTTTGGTATAATCGACTCCTCTGATACCACTTTTTTAGGACCTATCCCTTGGGGCCCGTGTTATGACTACCCCAAGTCTGCCTACCATAGGCCAGGTGCTGGCGACTAGCACCAAAAAGGAGTATCCCTATAATGGTAAGGAATATACTTTAAACTTGTACAAACACAAAAACCAAAAACACAACAGGAAGCAACCAAAAGTAAATTGTTGTAGTAAAAATTGTACTAAAAATAAAGGGGTAAGAATACAAGCCCAACAGAAAGGTACAAGTAGAACAAAAAGGAGAAAAATAGTTCCTGGAATGTCCACCAAGGATCCTACCTGAAGGGTAGGTAAAAATCTTGATCATTAGTCACTACGACACTTCACGTCAAATGGTCCACCTCTGAGAACCTTCCAGTCCTGGCTCCCTCATCCTCATTCAACGTTGTCTATCATCTAAAAAAGACACAGCAAGGTGCGGGTGTAGACTGTGTAGGGGTGAGTATAACAATACTCAGTAGGGACCCTAATACCCCCACTGGTCTCCTAGAGTTTCACAAAATAAAATACCACAAAGGAAAACTACAATCACAAAGCATGAAGCAGTCATCAACTCTACTTAGGTATATGCCCATACATATACCAATTTTATCAAAAGATACTCATCTCATTCATGAGGAAACTTAAGGCTCCAAATTTTATGCAATTTGTACAACTGATCCATGAAGGAAGAGTACCAAAAATTTAACACCATGAAGGTAACACAGCAAAGGTGAGAGTACCACAAAGGTAACACCGCGAAGGTAACACCACGAAGGTAAGAGTACCACAAAGGTAACATCGTGAAGGTAACACCACGAAGGTATAAGTACCAAAATGTTAAATACTCATATCACACAATGTATATAACTTATTTACAAAAGTACATTAGATCATTCGTAAATCTAGATCATTTGATTCTATCGAGATTCACTACTGCTGGCCCACACAGGATCGATAGATGCTAACCCACACTGGATCTCTAGGCGTTGACTTACAAAGGATCAATAGATGCAGACCCACATAGTATCACTAGGTGATGACCCACACGGCATCGATAGATGATGACCCACACGGTATCTCTAGGCCTTGACCCACACAGGATCGATAGATGCTGACAGTATTGATGTTCTTTCTTCACGTTACAGCCAGCCAGGAGATTCCAGCACTAAGCACGCTTGATTTCGGGAGAATCTGTTCCTCAATCCATAGGTCGTATCTCAACCACCAAAAATCTCCATGAATAATTATCCCAACGGACCTCCATTTCGTAAGGGTTCCAACGTGACCGACGACGCATCAATCGGACGCTCGGTCTGTAAGTTATTGGTATTTTAATGCAGAGGTCGAAGTAAAATTTGGGTTTGATCCAACCCATCTATACCCCAACATTCTCAAAAACTCAAGTTTAGTATAGAAAAATGTTTGTCTCGCTCCAGGGATCCTGGTTCCATAGATGTTTCATCAAACGGACATCTAGTTCACAAGTTATGGCCCTTTAAGCGAAACTGGGCTTGATTGGGCCATGGTCTGGTCCAACCCGATTGGCCAAACCCGGCCCGACCTAGTCTGGGTCTGGCCCGGTAGGGCTAGGTGGCGGTGGGCTCGGACCACTGGGCTATAGTCCAGCCCAACCCATAGGGGGCGCGACCCGGCCTGCAAGGGGGATGTGGCCCCGACCGTGGAGGGCGTGGACCACTGGGCTTGCGTTGCCCGGCCCGCAAAGGGTCTGGCCTGTTAGGTTGGCACGGCCCGGCCCATAGAGGGGTATGGCCTGCTGGACTCACGTAGCCTAGCCCATGGTGGAGTGTGGTCCTCTAGACTCACGTGGCCTGACCCGCGGTGGGGCACGGTCAGTTGGGCTCGCGCATCCCAGCCCGTGTAGGGTGTGACCCACTGGATGGGGTCCACCCTAGCTGGCACAGGGGGGAGCAGCTCTACCTGGTTTTCCCGAATAGTCATAGATGTTCAGTTTTTCAAGTGGTGAAGCCACATGGTATCGCCTGGTCGCCAAGGGACCCTCAGGAGGCGGGTCCCTCCACCGCTGTGTCTTCGAGTCGTGGCCACCTCCAGTGGCACGAGATGGCGTGTCACTCTGCCTCCACGGCTAGCTGGTGTCGGCCGCCCTGCTTGACCACCATGGCTAAAAATTTGTGGCCTCCTCCTCCTATGGCGCATGACAACATGCCTCCTCTTCCGCTGTTGGCCGGTGCCGGCCACCACCATCAACTCCCCCAACAGCACCGGTTTCCAGTGGTTTTCTACGGGTCCCTAGGTGAGTTCTGGTGGCCCACTTTTCCATCTGAAAGTGCCAACAGACCTCTCTAAACACCCTATTCTCCACTTGTATCTTAGTTCAAAAAACCGTCCAGTCCGAACAAAATCCCATGAAGAAAACATTGGTAAAACAAGTAGCAAAGGGTTTAGGTCTGGTTTGTTTGGCCCATTCCCTTTACATTAGCTTGATAGCAAGAGGGTAGAATAAGATTCAACAATCTCTTGAAATTAAAACAAGATAAATCCCTACCTCATGATCATTGGAGAACATCTCATTTGAGGAAGTTTTGGTGTTAGTCGTTCAGTGGCACTCGTCATCGCCCGCTGGAACCGGTTCTGTCCTCCAAGTGATTGGTGTAGCGGTAATTTTTCAGAGCATTGCTGCTTAGTTAATCCTTGCCAATACTCCTCCCCATGCTCCATATAAATAGGAGAGGGGGAGGGTGATTAAAGCCTATGGAATTAATGGGGTTCAATTAATTAAGTAACTTTCCTAATTTCAATGGTTCTCTTACAAAGAATTGAGTAGTCAATCCATTTAATGGCTTGACATGTCGTTGGTCCTACCACAGCTGCTTGTCCATTAAAGGAAAAAGAAAAGTAAAAATAAAATAACAAAGTTATTTTATTATTATTTTAAATTTCCAAAATATAACTTTTTTTCACAACCTATTGCGGTTACAGTGAAGCCTTTCTTAAGAGAATATCGGCACTGCAAGATTCAATGGTGCCCTTGGATTTTTAATCTGAGCACCGATAAAAAAGTTAGAAAACGTTGCTCGTGCATTTACTGAATGTACATTAAAAAATGTTTAAAAGTCCATTCTGGGCACACTGGGCCTCGGAATCACGCAGAATAAATTTTTGCATACACGTAATAATTCCATATAATTAAAATAATAACATGGAAAATCCGGGTCTTTAGAATCTCCCCACCTTAGGTATTTTCATTCAAAAAATCCACAACAAATACTAAGGAAACAAATGAGGGTACTGAGCATGAATCTGAGCCTCCCGCTCCCATGTGCTCTCCTGGAGGTTCCCGTGTTTCCAGCTAATGCACACCAGAGGGATTGATCATCCACGAAGGACCTGCTCATGTCGATCCTCAATCTCCACTGGAACCTCAGTAAACAACATTGCATCATCAAAGTACAGCCCTCCATGGTCGATGATTTGAGATGGTTCGTGCACGTATCTCCTCAGCTAGGATATGTGGAATACATTGTTCACCCTCTCCAACTACGGTGATAGTTCCAAGTGGTATGTAACCTCACCAATCTTTTGAAGTATCAAAAATGTTTTGATAAACCTCAGTGAGAGTTTTCTGCCTCGGCCAAATCTATGTAGTCCTCATCAAGGGGAGACTCGTAAGAATATGTGGTATCCCTCCTAGAACTCCAGAGGTCATCATATCCTGTCATCATAAGACTTTTTTCTACTCTGTGGAGTCTTCATCTGCTCTTGGATGATCTGCACCTTCTCTATGGTAGCTCGTACCAACTCTAGACCCATAAGTGGTGACTCCCCTAGGTCTGTCCAGCATAGGGGTGATCTGCATGGTCGATCGTACAAGGCCTCAAATGGTGCCATACCAATGGTGGAGTGATAGATGTTGTTTTACGGGAACTCCACCAAGGGTAAGTGTTCCTCCCAACTACGGCCAAAATCTAGGACGCAAGCATGAAGCATATCGTCGAGTGTTTGTATGGTTAGCTCCGTCTGACCATCCAACTAAGGATGAAAGGTGGTGCTCAAATGTAGCTAAGTCATGAACACCTATTATAATCCCTTACACAACCGGGATGTAAAACATGTGTCACAGTCAAAGATGACCGTTAATAGAACCTCATGAAGTTGTACAATCCCTTGTATGTATAGGCGTCCCAATCCCTCTACCGATCCCTACTCTCAGATGGGTAGGAAGTGGGCTGACTTGGTGAGTCATTAAATAATTACCCAGATGGAATCATGTCCCCCTAGACATACAAGGATGCCCTATCACAAATTACATGTAGATACCATCCCTCTTCCACTATGTTACCTCAAGTGGATATGCTAAGCCTGCTAGAACCGGATGCTCAACCTTCACTTGTAGACAAGTGAGGCATCATGAAACAAACTCTGCCACTACTTTCTTCATCCCTGGCCACCAGTGCTAATGTTGGTGGTCCTGGTACATCTTCACTACACCAGGATGTACTTCTAGAGGGGAAATATGGAACTCCCTCAACACCTCCTCTTATAGCACCACTTGTACCATGGTGCATCCTCTGAAGAGGATGACGTGCTCCCCGCCTTCATAAAATACATCAGGTGCTTATTTTGGGGATATCTGGGCATGTCGATCCTCACAGTCAATGTACCCAAGTTGTGCCTCCTGAACTCACTGAAGAAGTGTGGGAGTGACAGTCAAAGACTAGAGGTAATTTGTTCTATATCTATCCAAAAAGGATATCTGCAACGCGGCTAGCCTCTATGTCGCCTCACTCAGCAACTGTAGACCATACCTCCTGCTGAGTGCATCTGCTACTATGTTCCCCTTCCTAGAAGTGTAGACTGTATCAAATTCATAGTTCTGAAGAAACTATATCCAAACTTGATGTCTCAGGTTCAGGTCCTTCTGTGAGAAGATATACCTGAGAATCTTGTGATCAGATTTTACTGTAAAACATTCACCCAACAAGTAATTCTGCCACATATTCAAGTCAATGAACACTGCTGCTAACTCCAGGTCATGGGTAGCATAGTTCTGATCATGTTGAATCAGTTGTCATGAACTATAAGCGATCACTGCTCTATCCTACATCAAGACAAATCCAAGTCAGATCCATGATGTGTCACAGTAGAATACATACCCAATTCCCTCTTCTAGTAGTCTCAAGATGGGAGCACTCATCAGTCTCTTCTTTAGCCCCTGAAAACTCTAATGGCATCTCTACGTACATAAAAAAGGTTTTCCCTTCTTCGTCAACGCTGACAAGGGTGCTCCAAGTCTGGATACTTCAGTCACGAATATGCAGTAATACCCATCCAACCCCAGGAAAACCCACACCTTGGTTACACTCCTGGGTGGCACCCAAGCAAACATACCCTCTATCTTTACCAGATCCAATGTAACTCCAGTTTTTGAGATAAAGTTTCCCTGAAAGTGGACCTCTCATATTCAAAATTGGCACTCAGAGAGATTACCATAAAGGTGGTGCTCTCGGAGTGTATCCAGAACTATCTGTAGTTGATAGGAATGTTCCTCCTCCATCACTGAGTACACCAAGATGTCATCTATAAATACCACCACAAAGTGATCGAGGTATGGCTAGAAGATCTTGTTCATGAATTCCATGAACACTGCATGGTTGTTGGTCATGTAGAATGGTATAACCAAGAACTCATAGTGGCCATACCAACATCTAAAGGCCATCTTCTGTACATCCTCATCTCGTACCCTGAGCTCATGATAGCCTGATCTATTCTTCACGGTCACCTAGTTCTGGCGCTGATAGTCCAAACAGAGTCTCAAACTCCCATCTTCCATCTTGGTGAACAAAATCAGGGCTTCCCATGGAGAAACACTGGGCCTTGTGAACCCCTTCCTCTGTAAGCCCTCTAGTTGTACCCGTAACTCACGAAGCTCCATGAGATCCATTCGATATGAAGGTGTAGATATCAGTGTCGTCCTGGGGTATAGGTCGATGAAAAATTATACCTCTCTGCATGGAGGTAGTCCTGGAACATCATCATGAATGACATCAGTATATTGGTCCACCACTAAAGGATATCTCGGAATCACGACATCAAATTCTCTGAGGGTAAGGCTAACCAACTGATGAGTGATCGGCTGTACTCTCCTCTGGGTAAGTCCATCTTGTGCTGCAAAGATTCCCTAATCGTTGGTGAAGGAAAAACCGATCCAATCTTTATGGACACACCACACTTTATGCCTAATACAGTCAATATGAGCATGGAATTTGAAGAACCAGTCCATACCCATGATGAAGTCGTAAGGTCTCGATGCCACTACTAGGAGATCCCAGCCGAAGCTCTCTCCTCCTAGAGTAATATCACATTGTCGGCACTAGTGTGTAGTCATCAAATACCCTCCCGTAGAAGTCTCTAGCCATAAGGATCGAGCCAACAGCTCCATCAGAATATCTGAGCCCTGAATGAGTGTCGTGGAAATGAAAAGTGACTGGCACCTATGTCTATAAGTACTGTATCTAAGGAGGATTAGACATAGATTATACCTCGAATCATCTTCGGAGCACCGTGGTTATAGGCCTCAACTGCCTAGAGCTGAGCTCATCCCTGTCCACCTACTCATTATGGTCAGGGTGGACCACCTAGAGATGGTGGTGGTAGAACCTCGAATCGACACCCACCACCTATTGCACGGCTAGCTCTTCTGCCACATCTGCCACCCTGCGGACCTCCTCACTCGAACCTCTGCCATTACCTCAACGGTCCCTCGAAAGTCTTATGGTCGTCTGTACGGCGGGATAGGCAGTCGTGAGCCATGTTACCCTACCCGCCGCACAAGTAGCACTACCTGCTCTTAATCTGTCCTCCTCTATCCCATGAACCCCACACCACCGACCCTATATCCTAAGGTCTTCCACAAGAAGGTCTAGCCCGCTTGGTCCCATTTGTCATCCTTCTACTACCTACTGTGGATGAATCTGCTACCTGAAATTCGATGGTGGCTCTCTCTGTCGGTGCATAATCAACTAGGAATCTCTCCACTAAAAGCTCTTGCTCTAGCACCCCAGACTGCGTCGGAATTCTGAGTGATATCATCGATGCTCTGATCTCCCATCGGAATCCCTACTCAAATTTATGGTCCCTGAAGAAAGGGTTTCGTATCATGTCAGTGAAGTAGTTGGAGTGATCAATGAACCTCACTGAGTACTGGGCCACGGTCATGTTTCCCTACTGTAAGTACAGTAGCTCCTGTATACGCACTGATCCTAGCGTCACTGGGATAAACTCTTCCCTAAAAAGGCCCTCGAAATCCACCCAAATGAGAGTTGCCTCATTGTGTAACTAGAGTGTAAGACTCCACCATCTCCCAGCTGCTCCAAGGAAGAGTCTAGCATCTAGGATCACTAAATGATTAGCTGGAGTCCCAACTAAGCAAAAAACTCTGACCACATCCTCCAACCAGTCCTCATCTGCCTACAGATCCATCTCGCCTCGGAACCTTGGAGGCCTCTTCCACTGAAACTCGTGCAATGTGCTCAATCGGCGTGCACCCTATGCTAGTGGGTATGGTGGCAATAGCTGCCCAACAGGTGGTGGTGTTGCTAGTACACCACCCGAAGGTGTTAACACCGTAAGAGGGCCCTTCACCAAGTCCTCATCACTCGGAGGGCCGTCATCGTGTACTCTCTCGAGAATCCTAGCTGGATGTCTACGTGGTGCAATCCTAAAAGAAAACATATGTTTCATGATCAATAAGTTAATTTGGTGATCTGACACAAAGAAATCATAATAAAACTTATCAAAACACACGTAATCAGTGTTTTCGTGCAATGAGTCAGAAATCAGAATTTAGGGTCCTGTTGTATGGATACATCGGCCGCCGCACCAACATTGGATTCACCAAACTGAAAACCATACTCATAACACTAAACACTATTGCCACATTGAAAAGATCATAGTTCTAGTTCTTCGGTAGAACCAACTCCTCTGATGCCACTTTTCCATGACCCGTCCCCCAAGGCTCGTGTTGTGACTACCTGAAGCCTACCTTCAATAGGCCAGGAGATAGAGAATAGCACAGGAAAGACCTATCCCTATAATGGGAAGTTATTGCCTTTAAACCTGTACAAATACACAAACCGAGAACACAATTGGAAGAAACCATGAAGTAAACTTCTATAGTAAAAAGTGTACTGAAAGTAAATGGGCTAGAATACAAGCCCAACTGAAAGGTACAAGTAAAACTGATAAGAGAAAAATAGCTCCTGGAATTTCCACTGATGATCCTATTTGAAGGGTAGGTACATCTCACGATCAATAGTCATTACGGTACGTCATGTTAAATGGTCCACCTTTGGGAACCATCCAGTCCTGCCTCCCTCATCCTCGCTCAATGTTGTCTGTCGTCTGCACCAAACACAGTAAGTCATGTGCATAGCCCATGCACGGGTGAGTATAAAAATACTCAATAGGGACCCCGAGACCCCCGTAGGTCTCCTAGAGTTCCACAAATGAAAATACCACAAATCAAGACTTCAATCACAAATCACGAAGTAGTCATCAAATCAACATAGGTATATGCCCATACATATATCTAAGTTATCAAAAGATACTCATCTCATTCATGAGGAAACTTAAGGCTCCAACTTTTAAGCCATTTTTACAACTAATCCATGATAGAATAATACCACAAAGGTAACACCATGAAGGTAACACCACGAAGTTGAGAGTCCCACAAAGGTAACACCACAAAGGTAAGAGTACCAAAAAGGTAACACCATGAAGGTAGAAGTACCAAAAAGGTAAAGAATCATCTCACACTAGGTATATAACTTAAGTAAATAATTACCAATGATTAGTTGTAAATCTAGATCATCTGATTCTATTGAGATGCTCTGCTGCTGAACCACGCAGTATCGATAGATGCTGACCCACATGGGATCACTATGAGATGACTGACATAGGATCGATATATGTTGACCCACATTGGATCGCTAGGCACTAACCCACACAATATCGATAGATGATGACCCACACAGGATCTCTAGGTGCAGACCCACACAGGATTGATGTTCTTTCTTCACATTACAGCTACCCATGAGATTCCCGCACTAAGCACGTTTGATTCCAGGAGGATCCGAAACTCAATCCATCCATCATACGAAAACCTCCATGAAATTCCATGAATAATTAATTCAAATCACTTTCATGTTGTAAGAGTTCCAGCGCGACAGATGGCGCTTCAATCGGACATTCGGTCTGTAAGTTATTGGCATTTTAATGTTGATGGCCCGGTTGGATTCGGGTTCGATCCAACCAGTTGTACTAAAACTTTCTCTAAAACTCAAGTGGAGTATACCAAAAGATCTGTCTCAGTCCAAGGATCATAGTGCCATGAACTATTTGTCAAACGGACGTTCAATTCACAAGTTATGGCTCTTTAAGCGAAACTGGGCCTAGTTGGGTCCGGGTCCGGTCCCACCTGGTCAGAACGACTCGGCCCGACTCGGTCTAGGTCTGGCCTGGCTGGGCTGAGTGATGGTAGGCTCGGCCCATTGGGCCGCAGTCCAGGTTGACCCATTGGGGGTGCGGCCCAGCCCGCAAGGGGGGCACGGCCCGCCCGTGGAGGACACATCCCAGTGGGCTCCCGCGGCCCGACCTGGAGAGGGCACGACCCGCTAGGCTAGCATGGACTGGACCATGGAGGGGCGCAGCCCGCTGGGCTCACACAGCCTGGCCCATGGTGGGTGCGGTTTTCTGGGCTCACACGACCCGTTCCATGGAGGGCACGACCTGCTGGATGGGGTCCGCCCTAGCTGGCGTGAGGGGGGTGGCTCCCCCCAGTTTTCCCGAACGGCCGTATTCATTCAGTTTGTGAAGCGGTTGCACCATGTGTCACCGCCCGGTCACTGTGAGACTCGCGGGAGGCGGGTCCTTCCACTGTCGCGGCTTCGAGCTGCGGCCACCTCCAGCGGTGCGCGATGGTGCGCCACTTCACCTTCACGGACGGTCAGTGCCAACCTCCCTGCTCGACCACCGCTGCGGAAAAGTTGCGGCCTCATCCTCCTATGGTGCGCCGCCTCCTCCATGGCCAGCCAGTGCCGGCTGTCGGCATCACCTCCCCCAACGACATCGGTTTCCAATGGTCTTTCGCGGGTCACCGGGTGAGTTCTGGTGGCCTGTCTTTCCATCTGAAGGCGCCAACAGACCTCTCAGAACACCCTCTTCGCTACTTATCTCAATGTTCCATAAATCATCCCATCTAAAAAATCCCACAAAGAACATGTTGGTAAAACAAGTAGCAGAGGGTTTGGGCCTTGTTTGTTTGGCCAGCACCATCCACGTTATCCTGATAGCAAGAGGGTAGAATAGGATTCAACAATCTATTGAAATTAAAAAAAGATAAATCCCTACCTCTAGATCATTGTAGAATGTCGTGTTTGGGGAAGATTTAGTGTTTGGCGTTTGGTGGTGCTCATCACCGCCCGCTGGAACTGGTTCGTTCCTTCAAGTGATTTTTGTCGCGGTACTTTTCTAGAGCTATGTCGCTTGGTGAATTCGTTCCAATACTTCTCCCAATGTTCCATATAAATAGTAGAGGGGGACTATGAGTAACCCCCATGGAATTAATGGGGTTCAATTAATTAAGTAACCTTCCTAATTGCAATAGTTCTATTACAAAGAATTGAGGAGTCAGGCCATTTAATAGCTTGACACGTCATTGGTCCCGTCACCACAGCTTGTCCATTAGAGGAAAAAGAAAAAGAAAAATAAAATAACAATGTTTTTTTTATTATTATTTTAAATTTCCAAAATCTAATTGTTTCTCCCGACCTACCACGGTTACAGTGAAGTATTCCTTAAGAAAATCTCGATGTTGCAGATTCAACGGTGGCCTCATTTTTTTAATCCGAGCACCGATTCAAAATTTAGAAATTTCCTCTCATACGTTTACTGAACATACCTTAAAAAATGTTAAGAAATTCATTCCAGGCACACCAGGCCTCGGAATCACGTTCCGTCAATTTTTACAAACTCATAATAATTCCATATAATTAAAAAATCATAGAAAATCCGAGTCTTTACAGCTGGTTACATGGGGATATGAATTACTTTCTCATTTATCCTGTTTAGATTTCAATTTTATGTATTTTATACTATCTCATATATTTCCACTTTTTAATCTAGTTATATTTATTGTTTTTCTTATATTCAGGACCAGTTTCTATTTTTTGATTTTACCTTTATTATGTAACGGGCTGGTTTGGGTGGCTTGTCTAGTTGATCTGGGTTGGTTCATTATATTTCTCTATGTTGATATAATAATGATAAAGAGAAGGTTATGGGATAGTATTAGTGGACTTGAAATTGGTTAGTTATTTAATGTTTTATGTTATCTTTGTTGGAGTTTACTACATGTTTCGATTTAGGGAATATATTTGACAACCTGAAATTTTAATTTCAGAAGCATGCAAGTTTTCATCAAGGTTTTATGGTCAACAAGGTATTTAAATATTTGTTATGTGATATTAAGAGTTACTTTATGTTTTTGGGGGAAGTCTAATATTAAGATGATTTGGGAAATTTTGTTTCCTTCATTCTAAATTTTTGGACTTTGAATTTTCCCATACATATTTTGGATGAGACATAAGGTTAACTATTTATGATATGGGTTAAGTATAACTTTGGGGTTATTTTTTAGGCTTTAGAAATTAATTTATTATTAGATAACATCTTCTAAACATTTTGGTCTTTTAATATATCTAGAGATAGAAGGAATTAAGCTTCATTATTTTTTGGATCTTATGATCCATTAGAGGTAAATTTTAGTACGTCAAGAATAAGAAATCATTTTTAATAATCATTTATTTGTTTAGGATATAAAGTGTAATTGTATTGAAGTACAACAAAAGGATGAAATTGTGATTATTAAATATAATGATATCAAGTAAGTATATTTCCTTATATACCTCAACTTTAAGAAATGGATCTTGAAACAAAAATGCAATCAAATTTCCTTTATATCTGATGAATCAAATTTTCTCTTAAATAATCATTGATTTATGCTTTGGTTGTTATTAACTTTAATTTGATCAATTATCTCTATTACTCTTCATAATTTTTTATTAATTACTTTCATGTCCATATATTCACATCACACCTAAGTTATCGCATTTGGAAACCTAGTATGTGTGATTCCATATGAATTTTATAATTCCCTTTATATGTTATCAAGAAGATTTTTTATTAAACCTTTTTATGATGTGGGTTTCCAGAAAAGGTATTTTCAAATGTAAAACCCTTGATTACTGATATCAAGATTAAATTTCAAGGATGCATTTTATTTAAAGTGGGTAGAATGTAACACCCTAGATTCTAAATGAGGAAAATATTGTTCGATAGATTATTTGACATGAAACACCAATATTATAAGAGAGTGTAACATCTTGAGACTATGAGATATATTTCTTTATAAATAAATTCAACCTCATTTATAGATTGTATAACACGCAACCTTGAGTCTAAATAAACCAAATATAGAATACTATTATCAACTATCTATTAAATTAGTGGGTATAAATAGGACCAAAAATTATAAAAAATATAATTTTTAATCATTTATAAAATAAAATTTCTGTTTATATATTTTTTATCAATAAAATAAGAATTATTTGAAAGAAAAAGAAGTGTTTCCTGAAAAACTGTATTTTTTTAAAAATCGATTTCATCACCAGTTATGCACCACATTTAAAATTAATTCTTTCCAATTTTAGAAACATTATATTAAAATAATTAAAATAATTTTTTAAACCAAAATATTAAAAGGATATTATAGTTAATGTTTTATAATTTTCTGAGGAGATTAATTTTTCGATGACTAGTAAAAAATTAAATTTTATATTGAAAACTATATTTTCATTTAAAATATTTTAAAAAATAAATTATATTTTAAATTGGTTTTATAGTAAAATTAGTTCAATTGTATTAAAATTTAACTAATTTAGGTCATTATAATAAATTGTATATTCAATTATAATATGAAAACTTTTTAAACTTTTGAAATTTTTTCTTTGGAAGAACTGTTTTTCTTTCATCACGTCTGTGAGTTTAATTTTAAATTGAATTATACCAATTATAAGAATTTAATTTGGAAACTTTTATTCAATTATTGTAATTATAAAAATTTATATTATATAATATGGTCAAATTAATTATTTCATAATTAATAGTAAAAACAGTAAAGATTATTTATCGTGGTTAAGGTTAAAATGGGTTTACCGGGGTGTTAAACTAGTATTTTAAGGATTAAAATGACCAAGAAAATAGTATTATTACTATTTTAAGGTCATATTTAGTCCTTATGACATAAATGGTTTTATAATATCCCATTTTTTATCCTTATGAAATTTTAAAAACATAGGTATCATTCTTTATTTTCAAAAATTCAAAGAGTGTCATCTTCCCTTCTTATAAACGGCCACACCCTCTCCTCTCCTATTCATAGTTACAAAGCCATTTGGTTTATAAAATACCTAAAACCCCTTAATTTCTTCCCTATCAACATAATAGATGCCTTTTTTGATCTAAAATACAATCTATAAAGGGTTTTGGTATAAAACTAAAGACATTTTCTAAATAAGATGTAACATTATTAAATGATCATTTTTATTTTGTTTCTTATTCCACCTACATAAATTATTATAAAAATGATAAAATATAAAAATTATTATATACTATATACATAGATGTTATTATGTTAATTTAATAACATATATCCATATCATATTCTATAAAATGGGAAACGAAATCGTTAATCGCGTGTACGACAGACTTCCACCTCATAAACAAATGTAATTCGTTTTACATAAACACCTCTCAAAGATGGATAGAATGATGGTTTTAATATATAAATATTATAATTTTTAAATATTATACTTATTGAATTATTATATCACATATACCTTCTTACTTTCCATTCTGTGGTGGATATGATAAAGTCGTATGAGTTTAAGATGAACTACCACCACATGAAACGATGTGATTTGTTTTCACTTACTCTATTCATGGAAGATAATAAGGATATATTTAAATAATTTGTGTGATATTTATAACCTAAAACACTTCTATAAATATAATATCACATCTAATTTCTTACCTTCCTATCTATTGTAAAACAATAACATCTCTCATGTGTACCTGGACAACTGGCATGTGAACCGATGTGATGTGTTTTTCATTTCCTTTTTACTTAGATGGTAATAATGTCATATTGAACTAATATAATATATATATATATTATATTATGTAAGTTTTAATTTTAATATTTCTTTCTTTCATTCCATTCATCGATGAAAAATGAATATAACGTTCAGGCGTATGTACGGCCTACCATCTCCATAGACACTAAAATACATTTTCTATATATAGATTTTATAAATTTATATAAATACATATATTATGAATATATATTATATTTATATAATGTTTTAAATTATGAATATTATGATGTCCTGACAAAAGTAACAGGAATGAAAATACCGAACCAAAACATACATGAAAAATGAATCAATTATCACATGAAGAAAAAATTTTAACAAAGAATTATTAATAAAAAAGAGATAAAAGACTATAAGTAAACAAAATATGGTATTATATATGTGATTATGGTTATTTAATATATTTATAATAAATATATATTTATTATACTGCAGTTTCGTGACCATACAAAGGAATTCAAACTTGAGATAAGGGTTTCTTGTCATACTTTTACTTTCGTTAGACATATGTAATATTCACCATTTTTTTTGTATATACTTCCCATTGATATGTTATATAATTAATATATTTATATTAATGGTATTTTAATTTTCATTTTAATTTATTTATTTTAAGGTTCTTATGATTCAAAAGTTACAAAAGTGGTAAGGGTTTATTTCGCAATCTCCTCATTATTTGGGATTATTTATGTTTAAGTATCCCTTGGTTGAATTATTTGGTATTAATATCTTAAAAAAAGATATTTTCATCCCATGTGGTTATGAATTATATTTTCATGTATTGGTAACATTTTTCTTCTCTAGGGTGATTGAAATTATTGAGAAAATGTTTTTAAGGAAAATCTATTTAATTTCTCTCTTCAGTCAAAAACCCTTTCCCTTCCATACCAATATTTTCAAGTAATTTTTTCAAAAATGTTTTTAACATTATAAAAAATGATTTATTAAATTAATTTAATTCCATATTTTACATTTTTAAAAAAAAATTGAAAGGAATATTCTTGTCATTTTCCGAATGAGGTACTTTTTACCCTTTTTACAACAGTGTGAAAGGAATATTTTTTAACTTATTTTTAATGTACATAATTTATCATCATCATGACAAACCAATGTTTTAAATATTATTTTACTTTTTTATAAGGTAATTATCAAAGAAAATTATTTTTAAAATGTTTTATGAAATTTTAATTTTATAATGGTTTATTTTCGAAGTGAAATGTTATTTTCCTCAAGAATGTTTTTAAGGATGTTTTTCTGGAATTTATAATCATCCCATAATAAGGAACATTCCCCATTCCTTCCTTTATCAAACCCATAGTTTCTCCCACTATTCCTAAGGATTTATATTTTCTAAAAAGTCCCAGAACTGTATTTTGGATTGCCTTATCTTTCTTTATCGTTGTCGGAGTTCAATAACACCTCAGATCTCTTCTCCCTGACACCAGTGGCTCGATTCTGACATTGTCATCCTTATATTGATTCATTCAATTGATTTTTGTTCAAATACTTGGTTTTATAGGAAGTTATAGTTGTTTTAATTATAGATCTAATGCAAATTATGATTAGGTTTGGTTCTATGGAAGATCTTGTTATTGTGTGGTCGAAAGATCCTCATTGATGTGGTGGTTCCTTCTTCTATCTTCTTCTATGGAACTTCAAATTTAAAATGCAATGTGATGATTAGACTATGTAAATCTAGGTATAATTCCACAAACTCCCACTTTTTTTTCAAAACCACTCTATTTTTTATATTCTTGGGAACCTGGTTGGTCATTACCTATGATCCAAAAGTAGAATGGAAGCAATATGTCATCCCATTTGTCCTTGAATTTGTGTGGAGTTACATGTCTCTAAGATATTGGTGAATTGGGTGTGTATGATAGATGGAAAGGAATTATGATGGAGAAAAACTATTAAATTTGAGTTGTGGATAGAATATTATGTGTCTTGCAACCAGTTAGGACATTTTACTTTAGTCTATTGTTACGGGTCTCTAAACAAGAAGATGCAGGAGTTGAGGAAGGAGGACTATGTTGCTTGTGATGGATCGACAGTGTATCATGAGAAGGATTTGGTTTGTGATGGATTTTCTCGAAGTACTATAATGTATACTGGTAATGTGAGTTTGGGTGATTTTGTGAGGTTGAAAAAAACACAGGTGCTACCTATTGATCCAATGGTTAAAGGAATTTTTTACATGTTGAAACAGGACTTGCAGGTGGTGAGCCCTTCTGGGGCAGTTGTGAATTAGGGAACTATTATGGATATAAAGAAAATCATGGAGGATCAAATTATACTTTAAATCGTGTTCCTTTATGTGGCAATGTGGTTGAATTGGGTAAACTTGAGGACCCTACACTTCTTGAGGGTACCTGGGATGATAGTGGGCTTAATCCAGAAATAGAGTCTCAAATGGAGGATGATGGAGGTCTTATAACTCCCTTGGGTGCTTCATATGTTTATGTGGCGTGCCTAATGAGTTTAATCTGTGTTGGAGTACAGAAATAGGTTGATAAATAACCCTGGGAAGGAATTTTTATATGCTTTAGTACATGTATTTTAAGGGAGGTGGCAGCCATTTAGTTGGGAAATCACTTTGAACGATTTTCAAATGATGATCTGGTTCAAGAGCCTGATGAAGACCCAATTAGGCCATCCATGGATGGGAATAATATCATTGGGAATGAATCGAGTGACTAATTTTCCATAGGTAAAGCAAAGGATGTGGTTTAGGGTAGTAATACCCCAAGGCTAAGCAGAAGTAGAAGCCAGAAATGCATCTGAAAAGAGAGAAAGGACTACTCCTATTTTCCACTTCCAATGGATACAAATTCAACGAAGAAGTTGAAATACAAGAAGATAGACATTGATACCCCCTCCCCTAAGGATTATTCTTAGTAGTGGAAACTAGGTGATGTTCTTGATCACTCATTGAAAATTCTTATGATCTCATAAGATGATTTGGGTGAACAAATTCGGTCACTTAATGCTACTGAAGAAGAATCCACCAAAATGATGGGGAGGTATTTGTGGGTGACTATCAATGAGGATAAATATAACTTGATTGACAAGTAGGAACTAATTCTTATTGGGGGTATTTAGCAAGGGGAAGATAACCCTTGAGGAGTATATTTATTCTTGGGAGAAGTTGGTGTTTCAATTCAAAGATATCATATTGGATGAACAAAACACCCAGGTAAACAATCTATCTTGGATTTTATTTAGGGAGATTAAATCTAGTATGATTAATATATCATTTAATCACTCTATTATTTCATTTTGTGGTTGAAATTTTTGTTTCTCAATTTTTCCTTAAAAGTGTTTGAATAATAAAAATTTAATTTTCAGCTATTGGAATTATTATATGATGGGTGGGCCCAAAATTACATATCCCCCCAATGCATCAGTAGGTATCATGAGACAAATCAGTTACTAAACATAAATAGGTTTTCAACCATAGTTTTAAACCATCTTTTGAAAGGTCTTGATAGTATAATTATGATGTTAGGCATTATGCATTCCCTCATTATGATATAGTTATTGATGTCCATGTAATTATTTGACTCGTTAGAATATTCATGGATGAGTTTCAATATCATGTGATTATTTATATGTCTTTATTTTATCATCATGTATTCCTTCTGTATTATTCTTTATGTTCATGTTATTAATTAAATGGAATGTGTTTTCAGTTATTTAACTTTCCATATTGATTCAGCCTTATTTATTCCAGATATCATTCATTTTATTCATACAATTTTTGATCATCTTATCTCACTATTTTCTTATGTTTTTTTACCTTGGATAACAGAAAGTGTTTTATGATTAATATATACGGATATTTTAAGTGTAATAATGGTCTTCTCAAAGAAAACACTTTTTTTATTTTATGTTTTGAAATTTAATGTAGATTTTAAAGTATGTATTTAGTTTACCAAGACTACTAAACTGTTAAATCCTTTGGTATGTGATTTATTATATATATTGATAATGGAATAAAGTTACCACCATCTATGGAATACTATATTTTGGGTCCATATAGTAAATACCTTAAAATAAAACATATGTTTTAAAAAAATGGTATTTTCACTATTCAATGAAAAAAACATTTTTAGAAGAATTTAAAATTTTTACCATAGGCTAATTTTGTTATGTAGACTCCAAAAATGATATATAATTTATCAAAAACAATTTATAAAATATATATAAACTAATTATATTATTGTCTCGTAATAATAATTAAAAATATTTTTGAAGAAAACATATCTTTGAAGAATAAAACGGATTTACTAAAAATTGAGTTATTGTTTCATAAGAATTAATCAATACATGTGTTTTTATTTGAACCATTATATATATTTAAAAAATAGTTAATCATATTCATAACTGCTAATTTAATGGCTATGCTATAATGTTCATATTTAAATAATAATTTTTCATGGTTCCTTTATGCTCGGTATTTTTTGTTGTACATGTTATTGAACATGATTTCATTCCTTTTAAAAACATAGTATATTATAGTTATAATTTCATAGTGACATATATATGGTAAATTTCTCACAAATTTGACTCCTATGAAAAATAAAATAGCTTCTTCTTAGTGTTAGACTTATGAAGGAAGACCAAACTTGAATGGAGAGGGCCCAATACTAGGATAGAACTCTAAAATGTGGGTAACATTTTATCTTAGCATGGGTTCATGGATAAATTACCAAAAGTTGGGGGTATTATGTAGATCTGAATAATACATAGAGAACATAGGTCTCATGGAATAAAATATTACAAATAGTTTTAGGATCTTACTGGGTGGACCATATTCAATACAATTTAACATCATGTGATAAGGACTCAGATGTTCTGTATTTTATGGTTGTACAATGTAAACCTCCATATTGGATATTTCACATTGATATAGCCTATTTAAAAAATAAATTATTTTTATCTCATTGCTAAATATATTCAAGAAAACCCAACTTTAATGAGGAGACTATACACTGAGTGGAAATTTAATATCACTGGATTTTGTAATTAAGTCCAAGATTATTTAATACGGTGTCAATATCTATCCTTAGGCATGTGAATCAATCCATATGTAGTAATGATAAAATACCCTTATATAGATCATGTTCTTACATGATGTGGAATTGTATTTATTATATATTTCCCTATATAATGAGTCATATGGTGGGGAATATTACTTAATTAAGGCTTGTATGTAAGGGGAATTAGTCCCCAAGGAATAGAAAACTCTAATAATTTTAAGGTCTTTTTGGATTAATTGCACAAAATGTTTTAAAATCATGAGTGGTAGACCATATACCCTATATTTTTACATTATAATACAAGGAAATTTGGGATAATAATTGAGACTAGGTTTGGAATAATCTATTTGAATGGTATTATCTTTATTATAACTAAATGAATCAAGAAATATATAGTTTCTGTATAACTAATCTCTATGTAGAGATATGGATCATGTATAAGAAAGGAATGGTATAATGTATGGTCACCCTCGTGAGAGAAAGATAAAACCCCTCGTGAATGGTGAGATATATCATCGCTAGATCATCACCCAATATGTAAATGAGGGCTATGACTGGTCCTAGGATAAGAAATCCATATGTCACAATGTATCCTAAGGCATGAAAATCAAGACATAGTTAGTTCTGAATAAGTGGGTATTTCCAATCATAGGTCAGGATAATCATGACATTGGGTCCATCCAATGTATCCATGACTATCAAATACCCAAGGAAAGGAAGCCCTAATATTGATTGATCTCTTATATAAGGGGAATTTTTTGTTCTTGGTGGTTTCTCCTATATAAATTTTGATCTCATGTAAGGAAAATAAGTCTCACCAATATAATATCTTGAATATATTAGGACATCATTTATATTATAGTATATTTTTTGTAGTTTAACATGATGTAGTGAGGAATGTCAACCCCCCATGAACTAACTAGATCATATGCCCCATTAGTGAGATCAAATGATTTGGGATTGGTTCTAGAATGGAGGATCTAGGCATAAATACATGTTTTGAAATAATAGGAATCAATCCACCCTTATTTCTAATATTATAAGGGAATTATTTTCATAATATTTGACCATTTCAAGGGTGTCTCATAAGAAAGAGAGCTTTAAAATGGGGAAATCTCCAACATATGGGGGAATTCTTTCTTAGCATAGGTTTTTGGGAAAATAAATATAAGATAGATTCTTCCATGTAGACTTGGCACATGCATGGGTGGGTTAAAATGAGTGTTTCCTTGTATTTATCCCTAAAAGGAGAAAACTTACATGACTGGGGTAGTCAAACAATAATGTTATTTAAATTTCATCATAGGGTTATATATAGATTCCTATTTTTGGTAGGGATATTACAAAAATATAGATGTTTTTAAGTGAATTAAACCATACAAGATAGGCCAGTCTGAGTATTTTATGTTCTTACAGAACGGAAAAAAATCCATGTAATTTACTAACATGTTGTTAGTAAATGTTCATGTAGTTTTACATTATGAAACAAGTACAACATGAACCCACTATGAAATTATGGAAATTAATTATTAAGAATCATTGTAATGATTATTTATGTTATATTCTCTCTAATGATTGTTATCAAGGAGTTGGATCCATTTTAGTAGAACTTATATATTGTGTAAGGTTCATATTATTTTGTCTCTGGTTTTGGATGTTTTTTCATATGTATCATGGGGTTTCTTCGGGAGAATATAAATTATCCATATAGGTATGAGTGAAAGAAAATCATATTATTGAATTATCATGTAACATAATTCAAACGGATCTCCATGTTATAAAATGTGAAAAACCTTTTCTCACCAATACCTTTTGATTCATTCAATCATATTTAAGATAACACATGTCCATACAACTGATTGCAGATGGTAATACATAGTGAAGGTAGTTGGACCTTAATGGATTGGACTATATTTATCCCATATACAAGTGAATATAGGTTATCATTTGTAGGATTACGATTTATGGTGTGATAATCATATAGAGTATATAAGAATATTGTTGGACCAAGATTTCTTGTCTTTGTTAACTATCATCTGAAGGATATTTGATAAAGTTTTGATAAAATCCTGAATATATCCATTAGTTGTTTCATAGTAGGGGGATGAGTTGTTGGAGTAAATAATATATTCTTCATATAGTCTTTTTAATTTATAAGAAGAAAAAAGTGTGCTTTTTATGTTAAAATTGTATGGGGGACACTAAATATGGTGTTGATATTTGACTTTAGGAAATTGATATTATCCTTTGTTTCCACTTACATGAGAGGTATAGCCTTATCCCACTTGGAGAAAAAATTAATAGTGGCAAGGATATAATTTATCTACCTAAATGTAGCTAGGATATATATTCCCATAATATATATTCCAAAGATTAATGATTTCCATGAGTACTTGAAGGTATAAAACAGCTTTGGGGGTTGATAGATACAGTTGGAATGTATCCAGAAAGAAAAGCATTTTCTGGTAAAATCTACATAATATTGCATCATCAAAGCTTGTAATTATCCAAGTCCATCAATTTTATGGAATATATTATATCCGGATTGATGGTAATCTCGAGTATTGGAATAGAATTTCTATATATTATCAAGGGTCTCTCCTCCTTTAATGCACATAAGAAGGACTCCATCAAATCCTCACGTATAGATGAATTTTTAAGAATTCAGGATTTTTTTAAGGTTGAAATTTATTTCAAACCATGGTATTGGTTCCTTATTAGGTTGATCCAGTGGAAGAAGTATACTTTAAGGTAGTTTATTATAGGTTAAATCACTCATACTCTAGTACCATTCAGTGAGAATATGATCATTCCTTAATTGGGGTTGTTGTTAATTTCATGGATTTATTCTTATTCATTATTGAATAATGGAGATAATACCCTATGATTAATAATATATATGATTTTTATGACCTGATATAGGTCTTCTCGGATCATTGATTCATTGTAAAATGTATCATCATGAGCATTTTGTAAACACAAGACATGGAATAGTGTTGTATTATATTGGAATTCCACAATTAACCCCCATACATAATCAAGAAAGAGGATAAATTCATACTTTTGATATAATATTCACCATTAATTTACTTTATTACCAACTATGAATCGCCATTTAAACTCAACTAATACATTGGTATTTACAGATCTAGCTCCAAACCTGTAATGAGGGCATGGTATTCTTCCATGCTATTGGAACACCCTTCTGTTGGTAGGAAGGGTTAAGGAATAATATCTTTGTCTAGGGGGACAAGTACAATCCCCAAGATGGTTTGACTACTCTTTGGATTTCCTATCCACCTTCCTATTGGTTTCCTATAAATAAATAAAAGTACATATATCATTTTTTGTGAGTTTTATGAATAGAGAAAACCTCTTTATCAGGGATTTTTTGTATTTACTATCATGCTTTATAGGTAAGGGTGTTCTATAAGGAAATATACCAATTCCATACCTTTGACTACATTTTGATACATGAATAGGATATAAAACTCTTATAGGATAAACACCCACCATGTTAGAAAACTAGTTAGAATTATATGACTATGTATATATTTAAGTAAGTCAATACAAGATACCAAGTGGACCTCATGATACTTCAGGTAGTGTATAAACGTTTTCAATATAATAATCAATATAAGGAAGTTCTTGTTGATATTAGAGTGTCCTGTATCAATATAAAATATAGTTCTACATAGATAATATAGGTTTTTCTCTTTGTTTACATCATTATTTTGGGAAATGAGGGCACCAATTGATCACTCCATGTTTTCTATATAAAGGATTAGTGGCTTCCCTTCTATTGGTGACATTAAAACTTGTTTTTATATATGATATTGTTTGATTTCACTAAAAAAATATCGAAAAATATCCATCTATTGGTAGCTGACCCCTTTATTTATCAATTTTGTAAAGGGTAACCGCTTTCTTATAATGTTGTCTATGAAGCACCTGATGTAGGAGAGATTCCCTTGGAGTCCCTTAAACTCATTAAGGTTTCAAGATGGTGGCATATCAAGGATCTCCTTGTTATATTTTAGTTCAACTTCAATTCCAAGATATCATACCATAGAGATAAGTAATTTTGTTGATTTTACCTTAAAATCACATTTCAAGGGGTTTATTTTCAATCTATATTGTTGTTTCTTGTTAAAAATGGTTTCAAGAATGACAAGATGATTATAGTGTTGGTGGGACTTAAAAAAGAGACCATCTATGTAGAATTATATAGCCATCATTATAAGGGGATTGAAAATATGATTCATAAAATTTTATTATTTATATATAACATTATTTAAGTCAAATGTCATCACTTTATGGAAATATACCCCGTGTGATTCTCTAGAATCAATAACCCCCTCATCATTAGGGGACATTTGAATCTGGTTGCATCCTAAGTACCCTCCTTAAAAGAGAGGTCCTATAATATAGTTTTAAATTCAATTAGTAATACCATGATTAGGATTTATAAATAATAATCCGGTTAGTTTTAGTTCAGATCCATGAATTTGATGCAAACTATGATATTCTCAATATTTTTCTTAATAGGGATTATATTGGAAATCTATTTCAGGTATTAGACCTACCAAATGAATTTTTCCTTGATGTGATTGTCAACTTATAATTATACCCTAGTATCATGGGTTGGGTGAATTCTCTTATATTCTTTCTTATAAATGTTGTGATCATCTAGAAAACCCAAGTGATGTGTATCCATGTTTGGATCTTATTCAGAAATCTTGGTGTAATTTTAGTAAAAGGAATCCTAGTGTTTTTTAGAATGGATATTCTTTTATCATGTTCTTTAGGGTTCATAGTGGTGTTGATCAATATAAGACATTAATACTATTCTATACCACATTAAAAAAATATAGTTCCTTAATAGTGGTCTAAATTACTTCCTGTAATACTATAGAGGTATTTTAAGGACTTCCTCTTCCTTGTCTTCAACCTCTCCATTATTGAAAATTGAAGATGAATGGGGATTATGAGATCTTATAGATGATATGGGGGTATCTTGGACATTTTCACCTTTAATTTCAACATTATAAAATCAATAATATGAATTGATATCCTGATATTTATGAGATTATGTGGGGGTGTCATTGTTGGTGTTTTTACTATTATGTTCTTCAATATTACACATCTCCTTTTCATTGATGGATTCTATTGATTCAACTAATATCATGAGGATGGGGGAGATGTTCTCAAACCTCATGATTTCTCCTTCTTATGGGATTCATATCCACATGGTTGAATAGTATCAAATATTTTTACTAAGACTAAAGATAATAAAGATTCTTTAGAGCTAAGTTGATATGCATGGATTGAAAAGTAATTTTTCTTTCCATAGTGGCGGTTTATCAAAAAGGGAATTCTATTGACCATAATAATAAAGTAAAGTGGATTATATCTTTATATAATTATTAAATACAACTTGCATGACCTAATGATTTCCCAAATTATGATTTTTTTTTCAAGAATCTGTTGATTGGATACACATAGTCTTTGTCAAGTTCACTCTATAGGTTGATAGAATCCACTTCTAAACCATTGGGGGACATTATCTAGATAGTTTTTTCGGAAACTAACTGCTTCACCTCAATTTTATAGAATCTTTTGTCTATATATTGAGATTCATGAGACTCAAAAGTAGTATTATATCTATACAGTACCCTTATATATTGAAAAATAAAGTATTTGATGCACCGATGGTATTATAAGGGTACCATGACATGAATATGGGGCCACAGTCTTCCTAGAATAGAATTGAAAGTAGTGTATGAGTGAATAATTATAAACTTAGACTTATAAGTGATATGTTTTAAATGAGTTCTATTATTTATCCTATTGATAGGTTTCTTATTGGTCCTGAAAACCCCTTAGATCATCAGATTGGAACTGGACAGACCGACCTCTCTATATCCCAAAAATCAGAGCGTATAGACTAGAAAAGTATTACTTATAGATCCATCATCAATCAATTATTGATGGATTTTTATTTTTTATATCTTACCAAATATATACAAGGGCATGATGTGTCCCTACAGAGAAGTTTCTCAATCTTTTTTTATGAAGGAGGTGACCATGTGACACTCAACAACACTAATATCTACACAATAATCCTATTCTTTGAAGACTACAACTTTAAACTCTTGAAGCATAAAAATACCTCAATGAGTTCCTCCTAAATCTCTATGGGGAGATTAATTTCATCCATAACTAAGAAAAAATCCAATCATTTCAATAGTTCATATTTCTAGACTAGGGGACCATGCTTCTTATCATGAGTCTTCTCACTAGACTGAGTTTTAAAGGTTGAGACTTCTTCTACCAGGAATTCCCTTCCCTGGAAAAAATTTGGGATCATTTTTGTTGTTTTTTGAATATACATAGTTTTCCTTACAATTTTCTAATGCTGACTAGAAAATTTCATATTCACTAGAAAAGAATCCAATATAATTGGATATAAACATAATATGGATGTTTTTAATGTACATAAATTCTCATGTTGATCTGGTTTAAGTACCTAATGTAGTGTTCCTAAAGAATATATAGATTTATCAAAGACATTTCTTAAACATCGGGGTCTATTTAGATGTCATCCTTCATAGAAATTAATCCTTTACGGACTATGACTTTATTATAGGTGGTGGGATGAGATTCACATGCACCTTCCTCATTAGATAATGGTTCTATAAAAAGGATAAAATTAACGGAAACATTTTGGGACTCTTCATATAATGAGAATATCATTTTGCGGGGAAATTCTCAATGCCTCATTTGGTGGGATGGTTCCCATCCTCTCAGTGATGGTGGTAAGAGGTAATAGAGGGTATATATTGGTTTATGTGCTAGTAGGGTATCCTCCTCTAATGTTTTTGTTTTTTTAGTGATGATTATGTTGAGTTTTTTAAAATTGTGATGATAAGGATATCATTTCTAATATCACAGGGGGAGTTTGGCTCAAAACTCGGTGGTTCCGTTGACACCTAAGTATGGAATTTACTTGGTTGGTTGATTTCGTGGTCATCCATTAATAAAACTTTTGTATTATTCTTCTTATAAATTTCATCCTTTATTATTACTACTTGAGTGGGGTGGAAGATACAAAATTCTCATGTGTTATGGGTTCTCCCAATTTTACATTCCCAAAGTCAATTATCTTCTAGAGGATTTCATTGAAGATAAATAAATATTTTATTTTGTGTCCTAGAACTAAATATAAGGTTAAATAAACTAGTTGTATGTTTAGAATAAAAAAATTGGGCTTTTTTACCACTTTAGGTTTAATAATGTTCTCCATAGAATCGATAAATCACCTACGGGATTTCTCTCTTTAAAATGAATAAGTTTTATTCTTTCTGTCCTCGAACCTTAGAAAAATATAATCCTTATTCTCCCTGGAGAGGGTGTTATTTTTTTATTTGGGATTTAGGGGGAGGTACCATGTGATATTTCACAGGATTTGGTGTAAAATATGGTGTTGATGCTATTTTGAACATGATGGTTTTATACACCACTCTACTTGGTTTCTTCCCTTGTATTGAAAGTTTTGGCTTAAATTTGGCCTTGTATTGTCATATGTAATCCTATAAGAACTATTCCATAGCTTCAATCTCCTGAAATTCATCATAGTATTTTATATAAATTATAATTATTTGTAACACATTGCAAATACTTTATATGAATAGAACTAGTATCTATCCATGGGGGAGTTTCATAATTAGATAATAATTCATCACCTTCTACCTATAAATCAAATTTATGACCCTCTAATTCTCATACTTCATGCACTTCAAGAGATTTATGATCATTATCTTTCTCAATGTGGAGTTAAAATAATAGATGAATTTTGGGAAAAGGTCTTTAAAACCTATAATGAACCCAGTTGGTATATTTTTATACCTAACAAACATTGTTCCCACTAGACTTTACATGAAGAACCTAGGATTTGATACTTCCTTTTGTTTTATTTTTTCCAACATGGGGTCACATAAAGGAAAAAAATGTGTGAGATTATACTCTAGGTCCCTACTTTCAATTAATATGGGGAAGGTAGTATTTTTTAAGATGGGTGTATGGGGAGTCATATCCACCCACTCAATATATGGTTTCCTCTCTGGATGCACCTGTTCACTTCTCTCTTCCATGGATTCCATTAATGTGGATAGGGACTTGATAGATTAAAAAAGTTTTGGTGATATTTATGGCAGGGTAGAAACTAAAGTAAAGGAATCAGGTGGAGCTAGATATGATCTTATTTCAAGTACTATCCTATGATATTTAGTATGATTCATCCTAGGGTATCTTACTTGATATGGATTTAATTTCATCTCTAATGGAGGAAACACTTCATAATATTTAGTCATCGTGTTTAAATACACCATACACATAATCTGATAGCTAGTTAGATAACTGAACTATGATATTATATTTTGATCAGTTCCATCTTATTTTATGTGCAATGTAAGTGAAATATTATCCTTTATTTGGAAATTATACTCTGTGGGAATATTTTAAATATTTAATTTAGTGTTAAACCACCTTAATTTCTCTAACTTGATCTCATATTAGTCTAACCACTCCTTGAAAATGAGAGTATAATATATATTGGGTGGTGGGTAACATGTTTCCATGCCCTTACCTTTTTCTTTGGCTAAATTTCACTGAGAAATTGATAATTGACTATTTGAAGGAGCTCCTAGATTTTGAGTCTACCAATGATGTTAGGTACATACAACTTATTCAAGAATATTGATGTGGACCATGTTTCAAATAAGTGTTTCCCCATAATATTCTTATGTATAAAAATCATTATCTAGGTTATTTACAAGGTTAGTGTTGATGAAACTCAATGATGCATAGTGTACTGTAAGTATCATCTCTTCATTAGAAGGGTAGGGGATTTTTCATCTTATCATATCTACCAAATTAAAAATTGAAATCCTCCTCAATATTTTCCTTCTTAGTTAACAGTTTTGACTTATGACCCCTGTAAGTCTTCACCTTTATTTCTTGGAACTCCCCATGAAGACATTTTTCTATGGTGACCCTAAAGGAGTACCTGACAGATTTCATTGAAAATGTTACCAATATGAAGGACATGTCACATATCGAAACAAATTGTGATGAATTTTCCTATAAACATCCTTATAATATAGAGACAACTGAATTCTATAAAGAAGTAGGGGTTAATAATTCCCTTTCCATATATGATGGTATTAACATGTTTTTACACCATAAATACGTGTACCTTATAAATATTTAATGATATTAATGTTGGTGGTGGTGGTAAATTTTCTCCCAGGCTTGTGGGTATGGGGTTCTCTAGTAACACAGCTGACTAAAATTACATCTTAGCAATTTTTTTCTTTTTGAGCCTCTATTCATGAACGATCTAAATGAAAAAAGAAAAATTAGGGTGAGAGATACTTTCTATCAAGGGTTTCTATATAGTTGTGATATTTTTATGCCTCAAATAATATTATTTTGTAACTTTCTTAGTCACCTGATAATAGACTCTATTAGTGGATCTCTCCCACTAAGTGTATCATTTTTTTAGGTTATTAGAGTATTAAGATTTTTCTCAATAGAAAAGACTATGTTATATAGATATCTGTCTTAAATAAAATCATGAAGATATAATATTTCATGATGTATTCCCTAGGATAATTTGTTGACTAATAAGTAGAGTAAAAGTAAATATGTTATATTCTCCCCATACTTAGATACATATATTTGTTGGGGAATTAGGTATTACATTAAGGAGGAAATTTATGCTATTGAGATAGGTATGTTGAATTTTCCCACATATATTTACTAACTTAGGGTGTCAAACCTCTAAAAAAGAAGAGAAATCACACTAGTAATGAATGTCACATATCATCATGGTATTTTTGGAATATTCCCCACAAGATAAATATTTGGTCTTGAGATGGTGGGGAGATTTCCACATAATATGGAATAAATATTTTATTCACCACTCTTTCAATGCCTCAAGATTTTCATACTAAGGTGCAATTATATGTAAAAACATAACTTGTATATTTCCTCCATCCAGTTCTTCCAACATAACCATGGTATTCTTATCATCCTTAAAGAGGTATTCTCCTATATAATCTAACTAAACTATTTTTTCCCCACTACCTTATCAACGAGAGTAGGGTTATTTATATTTTTTTAGTTTCATTATAAAACATATAGTATAGGGGAGGTGTATATCATTATTTTCACCCAAAATAATCCATTTTTTTGGGTGAAACATAGTCAACTAAAAACGAGGTAATGGTTGTGGTCAGACTCAACTTTTAAATTGCCTCCTGATATGAGAGTGTCCTTGAAGTAATTTCTATATTATAAGTAACTTCATTTTTGGGAGATAGATTACTATTTGGAGGACCATTGTAATGAGAACCATGGGGAGGATCTCCATTGCTATTTTCAAGATCATCATTATGGTGAGGAACTTTATTTTTGCTTGATGTCCATTTACATAGAGGACCAATACACATATACCCTTGGGAGGACCTCTAGGGTGGATGATAATGGTTTCCAATAACTAATTATTTTATAAGGGGAGGAACTTATTGTAATTTGATCTTCAATTTATGAGGAGTAAATCCAACTAGTGTCACAAGGATGATCTTTGTGACTCATATTTATATTATCAAGGGGAGGGCCTCTGAAATTACTCTAGGTAGGACATCTAAAGAATACAATTATTTTACTTGGGAGAGGAACTCTATGGTTGTTATTTCTCTCTCCTACTGAAGAAGATCCCATAGATTCTTGAGAGTCTATTAACAGATGTTAGAGTGACTTAATAATATAATCACTGATTGGGGTAAGGATGTGAGGTTGTTCTTAATTGTTGGATTAATCTTGATGATACCTGATGTATATATTTTTCTATGTGACTAGGGATGGAACCTTGCTCATGATCAAATTCATGCGGTGAGGAAAACTAAACATGTGTGTATGTACCCTCTTAGGTGACCTTGTATACATCATCAAATTATGTCGACAAATTTATTGGATAGCTACTAGGCTATATTTATGTTCTCTATATGTATGATTAGGTATGAATATATGATCCCATTATTGATATTGAATCACTTTAAGAACATATTTATTGGCCTTTTAGGTAATGATGGGAATATTTTCCTACTCTTCAATGGGTACCACTGGGATATGTTGATGGGATTCATGTTCATAGATAGAAATATGATTTTGTCATTCTGTCATCACCACAACATTTTTTTGATCTCCAATACAATGAGTAGAAATATATTCCTACTCTATAATGATTATATAAATATGTTAGAGAGACCATATAATGTTGGAAGAGATGTGATTGTATCCTAAAGTGACTATTAGGGTATGGTGGAGATCTCTGATTGGAATTAAAATATGATCCCAATATTATTCTTTACTCATCATCGAGATATATTAAAGACCCTATTGAATGGGAGTGAGGATATGGGCTCACTCCTAAGTAGCTTAATAAGTATACTAATGAGATCATTTGATGAAGGGAATGGGAATATGGGCATTCCCTCTATTAGATATCTAGATGTATCAAAGGCGGTCCTCTATTGTTTTTATCTGGATATGTTTTTATCTCTAAAAGATATGAGTAGGGATATAAGTATGACCTTTAATTTCTAGTAGGATATGATTTTGGGATTATTTAGTAGGAATGGGGATATAGGCCCATTTTTTAGTGGTAATAGAGATATTATCCTAATTTTATCCTCTAGTTTCCATTGTAATATGTTGATGGACTTCATGTTAAAGAGAAATAATATATTATTGCTTCATACCTACCATTATGACACATGGATATGTGAATTTTCCATGAAGGCTTTTAGAATATGTATTCATACTTCATCACTTAATTCTAGGGAATATCAGAAATCTTTCTCAGTGGTAATAAGAATATGGGCATGTTATACAATTATCATTTCCATTATTTCCTAGAGATACTTCCTACTAGGTTTTTGGGTCTATGTAACCAAGGTTGGGATCTCATAGGGGGATTCTTTAATGTGTCCTTAGGGGGTTGGGGTCGTACGAAATTGATGGAGGCAATGGATAGTAGGATACATCCTAGGAATATTATAGATGAAAATGAGTACATGTTCATCCCATTAATTTATATCCATAAGATAAAAGAACCTAATATTATCAAATCCCAATTAAAATATGTAGAAATTATTTATTGTGGAGATGGATGCCACTAGCTTCATTGTGGTTCTCTATTGATGGGGAAATCCATAGTGTTTGATTTCTGGGAGTCTATCCTAATATGAAACCAGAGTGGTAATAGTAATGTTGTAACACCAAATTAAATTGGTTTAAAATAATAATAATTTAAATATCTCTCTTAACATGCAACATCAAGCTTTAAGAGAATTGAGATATATTATAAAAATATTATTATTTAATAATGACTGTTATAACACAGTCATTGAAATGGATGGTATAAATATGAGAAACTGCATTATGAAATATATTTATAGTGGTCCTAGTAAAAATATATTTATTAATTCTTAGTAAATAAGTACTCAATTTTTATTGAATTCATTTTATGCTTCAAAAATGCATTTTCTTCAAAAATGATTTTTTAGCATTTTGTGTATAGAAAGTATAATTAATTTATACCAATTTTAGAAAATTTATTTTAAAAAATGAATATCATTTTTTAAATATTCAAATAAAAATTAACATAGGTTGAAATTTTGGTATTTTCTAGAAATGGTTGATTTTTTAGTGAATAGTGAAAAAAACCAATTTTTCAAATACTCTCATTTAATTTCATTGAATAAATTAATTTGTAAGTCACATTATATATTGTATTTGTTATTAAATTGAAATAATTTCCATTTTTATTTATAATAACATAATTAATTTCCTTTTAATTATTAATATTAATGATTTTAATATATGTTTTTCCTATGCTTAAAACGCATTTTTTCTAAAAACAGTTTTTCGTTGAGTTTTACACATTTAAATTAAAATTAATTTCTGTCACTTATATAAATTGAATATTGAAAATGGATATTATATTTGAAATTAATATATTCAAATTTCATAAATATTACCCTTTTATATTAGTTATTATGAATAGTAACTATGATAAATATTTGTCACCTAGATTAGGGATAAATGAGTAAAACATAGTTAAAACTATGAGATAAGGTCTCAAAATCCACCCAACATGTTCAATTATTTAATTTTATGGGATATATTAGACCATATAAATCATAAATTATAATATATGTAATTTTGGTTTTATTTTCCCTTGATAATTACATTTATATTATTTTAAGTAAAAAAATTCAAAATGTCACTCTCTTGATTATAATTTCTTTTATATGTTCACATAGGGATAAGAATATGTTGTGAATGAATATAAATTTCTATTGTGAATTTAATAAATTTTTCATGATTTTATATTATTTTTAATTTTTAATAATGGTATAAATACCTTAAAGACTTACATGACACTTCCACAATGCATGTGCAAGCAATAAAAATATCAAATCCAATGATATTAAAAACATAAAATGTATTATTTTTTGGATTAATAACAGAATAAAATGATTTTTATGGTCAATAATAATGTATAATTCATATTCAAATATTTTATATTCGAATTAATTTTTTATCTTGATGGCTTTAAATTCAAATTAAATGAATAGTGTTAAAAATGAAATTAAGGTTATTTTATGAAAAACAATATTTAATTAAATTATTAAAAATGCATAAAAACCTTTCAAGAGGACAAGTAGGATGACATATTTTTTAATATTTAAACCCTTTACCATTTATTAGTTTATTGTTACCTTTTATAAAAAATTATATCCCTTTAATATTGAAAATTTGTTAGTCTAGTTAATGTTAAAAATGGTTAGTAAAGGATTCAAAAAATGAAAGAGTTAAAATATCCTAAGCACTTTCTTAAACCTCATTGGTTGGTTTTATTTTTACCTCAAACTTACCAAATTATAATATGATCCATTTTTTAGACATTTTTTCAAGAAAGAGTCATAATAATATTTTAAAACTTTGAAATATTACAAGTGTATCACTAAACTCAATTGTAAAAGTGCACATCCTCCCCTCACTTCTTCACACATATTAATCCATTTATCTAGACCAAACCCTACCAATGTATTTCTCCAAAAACCTTTTACATTCTATATTGGTTCTTTTTTTTCTAAAATACCAACCCTTGGTTTCTTAAAAATATATCAAAAGGTGGTTTCTCTATGAGAAGGTAATCATCTTAACCAAACTCTTTTTTTTTACTTCTTATTCTTACACATTGGAATATATAATAAAATATTATAATAAAAATATTATCTCCCATATAATGATATTTTATTATGTTCATGTAATAATATTTATCCATATTATTCTCCATCAATTAGGAAACAAAATCATCATTCGTGTGTAAGGTGGATTATCACCTCACGAATCGATGTAATTTTTTTCCATCACCATCATACATGGATAATAATAATGATGGAACTAATTAATATATATGATTATAAAGAAATAAATTTGATTTTAAAATTTTAATATATCATAAACTTTATTACACTTTCGACCACTAAAAATGATAATGTCTCTCATGCATATGTATGATTTACCACCTCCACGAAGTGATGCGATTCATTTTCTATATCCACTTTCAAGAATGATTATAAAAATTTATATGATGGATATATATAATATTTATATTAATAATATAATTATGGATATGATTAAAATATAACCCCTATGCAAGAATCAGAACATCTAAAATAAAACATGTATGAGAAAACTCAGCAATTAACACCTGAAACAATGACAATAATGAAAGATTATCAACAAAAAGGTGGTAAGATATTATAAGTGGATCATATATGATATTATAAATATGAATATGGTTATTGTATAAATTAATAACAACTTTAAAACCATTATAAAGTATGTTAAATAATTTTCAACAAAGTATAAGCATGAGGTAAGTAGTTTCTTAGCTCAATTTCCATTCATTGGGTTATACTTCAACATAATTAACTATGTTATGACATGATTATGTATGAAATGACCTATGATTGTATTATATTTTATTTAAACTTTATTTTTTGTATTTAAATTTGTTACACTTAATCACGTCCTTGATTAAATTATCACTCAAATGAGACAATCTTTATATGGGATTTTGTCTCAATTTAGACTCCATTGAGATATATTTGGTATTATTACCTATTGACTTTTATTTATTGTATATAATATCTCTAATATTTATTTAACATCGATATATATTTATTCATGATTATTAATGTTGAAATTCAATATTACACTATCAAGGGGGTGAAATTAAAAAGTAACCATAAATGTAAGAATTTATTTTATAATCTCATTTTTATGGGATTATTTATATTTTTCATTAATTTAATATTATAATATATCATTCATAAACATTATATATTCTCTTATAATATAGATATTTAATGATATTACATATATTCTTCAAAATTTCCCTCTCTTTGTCACTTGAATCATGAAAATAAATTTTTAAAATTAAAATCTAATGTTATTTTTCTTTCTTGATAGGATATATTTTTATTTTATATCTATATTTTTCAAAATTTTATTACAAAGTTCCTTTTTATTTACTCAATTGATTTATTAGGAAAATTTTAAGTTATACAAGAATTTTTAAAATGTTTGAAAGGAATCTATCTAATGTTTTTTCAAAAGGTTAATTTTTTATTTTCTTTATAAAAAGTCAACATGAATTTTTCTTTTAACACATATGGTGTTAAAGGACTTCCTACCACCATAACTATTTTATAATATTTATCTTATAATAAAAAATTGTAATGGTTTTAAAAAAATATTTAACAAAAACTTATTTTAATGTTTCTATCTTATTTTATTTTATTCTCCCAAATACATGAATTTATTGCAAAACCTATTTTCTATTGAATTGATAGTAATTTTTATCCTATTAATTTTTTTGTCATTAACTTTATCTTGAAACATTTACTTTATTGATATCATTTTCATTGGGAATTAAAATTATCTTAAATATATATATTATTTATATCATGGATATGATTATTTACTAAATTGTATACCATTTTTACATATGTTGTTTTACTAAGAAAGTTATTTGGTTGAATGGGGAAATATTGATATTTCATATTATCTACTAAATATGGATATTTATTGATAAAGAATATTTTTTATGATTAAATTTAACATAAAATATGTGATTATTTAATGGTATTTGTAGTGATTGGTGGATCCTAGAATCTTATTTCCCCTCGATTCATTAATAATTCTCATGAGACAATCAAGTTATCCAAACTTATTAAATGGATTTTCAGTGTTTTCATACCCATATTTTGAACTATCTTGGTATAAGGCATTGAAATTAAATATGTCATTATTTATTTGATCATGAAATCCAAAATTATTTATTTCCTTTATTTATAGTTAATTTACTATTATCTGTGATAGTATTTAATTGATATTATCCATGGGTGAATTTCAAGCTCAAATTATTGATAAAATGGAATTTTCTTTCAATTATATATCATTCCATGTTGATTGTGATTTATCTACTCATGATATCTTTTATTGTACATAACCATTAATTATAATTTTATCTCACTCTTATTTTGTTTCTTTTCCCTATGAAATTAAGAATGAATACTTTAATGGGTTTAAGAATGTAGAATTTTTCTTTCACTATATTTTTATAATTTATATCCAATTTAAATTGGGAATCATGTTTGTATCTGGTTCTTCAAGATTACTAAATGGATTGGTCCTTAATTATATGATACCTTATATACTTTGAAAATTTAATAAAGTATACATCAACTTCTTGATACTATATTTGGGGTTGTTACAGTTGGTATCATAGAATGTTTATAAGAAACCTTTCAAACTAGATTTAAAAAAACATAGATTAGGTAACATAACCCTATTAAAACCTTTGAGGATAATTCTATATAAAGGATAACATCATAAATTTTTGTTAAGGTGTAGATTTTGTGTCTTTCCTAGAAACTTATCTATATCTTGATACTATAAGTAGAAATGAATTTTATATAGATCCATATTTAGGTAATAACCATGAAAAGAGGTGTTAGAATATATAAATACCATAATTCTAGTGCATAATTATTGTTCCCTTACTACACACCTAATTTGATACTCCTAATGGATATTATTGGGTTAACTAATATTTTCATTATGAACCATTATGAATTATTTGAATTGATGGTGACCATGAATGACCTAGTTTAATCCTAATGCGTCTTAGATTAAAACGAAATTGTAATGATTTAAATATAATATAAATGATTTTCATGATTATTTACTTTCCAGTTATGATTGTTATTTATCATACTATAATTTTAGGTTTCATTCAATGGATGGAACTAGATGGAACTATGTTATCTATGAATGTGATAGAAAATGGAATAGTTGTCCTTGTGTTCATCCAAATGAAACAGGAGATGGAAGGTGAAACCTTGTGATTATTTTTGATCAAATATCTCATTATGTGATTGAAAACCTCAACTTGGGTGAGTTTTCTAACATGAATAATAAGATAAAAATGGAGTTTTACGAAGACCAAAGAGGGAATAATTTCATTTTTCCTACTTTTCAAGTTTGTGGAAAAATTCACTTAGGGAAATATCTTTGGGGACCGAGGATATGTTTTTTGTGTGAAACATATAGGCATGGATAAAGTAATTACTCAGTAAAAATGAATATTTTGGTGGAGGTATATAAATTTTATCCTAAGGTACCATTTATAGTTCAATTTCTTTTGTTTGGGAAACATGGGAATTATCCTAAACAATTCCATAATTCAATGTTTAACTCCTAGATCAAGTGTATCCAAGAAATTATATCACTATCTAGATACTACATGTGGATATGAATCTAGCACAGCTGTATCTAGGGATAATAACATTGAAAAGTGTGCCTTGGTATTTGAATCAATTATCACCTTGTGTGCGATAAAGAGACCTTGCTGCAAACCTAGTTTGACACTCTTGAGGAATGTTCTTTGAAAGTTCACAAAAACATTATGAAACATTATTAATGACATTAAAAAATTATTAGGTTAGAAATACTAAGACGAAAAATTACCATATAAAACCTAGATTTAAACCAAAATACATAATTTAGGATATACATATCATTTATATGTTATTCCTTATAAGTTTATAGGTATCCCTTTTTTATGTTATTGTATTTTCATCTTGTTTTTTTATTCTGTTTAATTAATGGAATGAAATATGAGAAACTATGCGAAAAAATGTGATAGGAAATGTGATGATTTCCCTAGTGATATTCCTAACCTTATGAGAGTGGAATCTGAGAACTTTGTGAAAATTTTATGTCAATTATCTCAAGTAATGAATAATAACTTGAATCCTATAGAACTCCCTCCTTATCCTATGAAATATAAAGTTATATTTGAGTATTTTATATGATAAGGACCTCCTAATTTTAGTATATTTTATGATCCCAACATCATGAAACAATGTATTAACTTCAGTTAGAGGATATTCTTTATCCTCTAATGCTCATAGTAACAGAAATTTATGTTGGTTGTTTATCACATTGAGGGGGAAGTCGATCGGTGGTGGACACTGGTTAATAGAAGAAAGTCCAAAGAGGATATTGATTCCATGGAATGGATGACTTCAAGAAAATATTTTTTAATAAATATTTTCCCCAATATCTCCATCATAAAATGGATAAGGAGTTCCTTAGACTGAAGAAAAATGGGTCTATTGGGGAATATGAATAAAACATCACAAGGATTTCACTGTATGACACTATATTCTTCCTTAACACTAAAATAATTTTAGATATATTATTTATTTGATTAAATAAAATTTTATGAAAATATTTCGGGATTCAATACTTTTATAGTTATAAATAGATTATTTATGCCCTCAAGGTTGAGATATAGATTGGAGACAATCATTGGTATTGTGGGAATAGAGATAAAAAGAGTAAAATGTAGTTTTCTTCAGGAGGATCAATTTATAAATATTATTGAGAAAATAAAACCCAATATACCAATTATTAAAAGTGTAGGAAGAAGTAACCTGGAAACTATCTTAAGGAAACTGAAAGATGTTTCAAATATGGAAAATATGAGAATCATGCTAATCAATGCCAAAGGGAACTGAAGAATCCCAACAATGTGGAAGAAGAAAACAAGGTTCATATCAACACTTAGATTATAGTATAGTGGTTCACCTAAAATTAATACAGTGATTATGAATTCCAATTACCTAATCCATGGGTTATCGGATATAATCAATGAAAATAACCTCCAAGGACTAGAGAGAATAGAATGGGATATGTTATCACTTATACTAAGGTGGATCTTGACAATGATGTGGTTATAGGTAAACTAGTTATTTATTCAAGAATAGAAAACATACTTTTTATTCTATTTCTAAACATTCATTCCTATATTTAAAATTTATTAGAACTATTCAAACACCACCTAAAAATATAGGGGTTGATCTATCTATGAGAATATAAAATAGAGAAATGGTTGCATCCCAAGTATATAAATCCTCCCTAGTCAATGTTTGTGGACTAAACCTCCCAAAAAAATCATCCTACTTACTTTAGTATAGAATGATGATATATAGTGCATGGATTGGTTATTCTAATTTAAATCCTACATCAACTGTCAAGATATGTAGATCACTCTTCATGTCCCAAGTCATCCTCATATTATGTACAAGTCCGAGGAGGAGTATGAATCTCCCTTGGAATCTTATATTTAAGCCTAGATATTATTTCCTCGTAAGTAAGCATATCAAGCCCAAATGATTGAAAAAAAAGAAGAGAATCATGCTTGAATACATGCCCATTATGAGGGACTAGACTGATGTATTCTCTAAAGAGTTTTCGGGTCTTCCTATTAACTGATAGGTTGAGTTCTCAATCAAATTTATACATGGATCTCATCTCATATCGAAGGATATTTAAAGAATAAACACCATTGAGTTGGAAAATCTGAAAAGGTAGTTACAAGATAATATAGAAAAGGGTTTTATATTTCTAAGTTCTTTACCGTGGGGAGTTCTAATCCTCATTGTCAAGAAGAAGGATGGGTCAATGTGTCTATGAATTGATTATCCAAAACACAAAAAAAATTATTATAAAAAACAAGTATACCCTACCATGGATATATGACTTGTTAGATCAACTATATTAGGACAAGTATTTATCTAAGGTGGAGCTTCAGTTCGGATATCACCAATTATGGGTAAAAAGGTTGATATTCCCAAAATGGAATTTTGGACAAGGTATGGACACTATGAGATCATATTGATTCCTTTTAGAATCACTAATGTTCCAAAAATATTCATGGACTTAATGAATATATTATTTGAAGATTACCTTGACAAATTTTTGGTAGTATTTATAGATAATATTCTGATATACTCCCAAATAAATGAAGAGCATGAGGAGCATTTTAATATTATTATAGATACATTGTGAAAGGATAATCTATGTGAAAAGTACATAAAATGTGATATTTGGATGAAGTAAGTATCATTATTGAGGTATATTATCAACAAAAAATGTAAAATATATAAAACCATTTACGAAAAAGGAAATTGAAGAGTGTCCTAGACAAGAATTTATAATAGAGATCTATTGTTTCCTTGGACTAGTTGAATATTACTGATGATTTGTAGGAAAATTCTCACCATTGTTAAACCCGCTAACCAAGATAACTCATAAGGGGGTAACATTTTTCTAAACTAATAGATATGAAGAGAGATTTGAATAGTAAAAAAAGAGGCTTATCACTACACTACTCCTCATGTTGCTCTCAAGTGGGGAACCTTTAACAGTATATAGTGATGCTTTAAATAAGTTATTGGGATGTGTACTAATTAAAATTATAAAGTGAAAGATTATTCCTCAAGACATATGAAAGTTTATGAACATAACTATCCGACACATGATATGGAGTTTACTATAGTTATCTTTGCATTGAAAATCTAGAGATAATATCTCTATGGTAATAAGTGTGGAATATATATGAATCATAAGAGACTAAAATATAAATTCACATGGAAGAAGATTAATATGAACTAGTGATGATGTTTAGAGTATATTAAGAACTATAACTAATCAATATATTAACTTCTTGGTAAAGAAAAAAAATGTAATATGGTCTAAGTAGTAAGGATTCAAAAACATTATTAATGATTAGAATTGAGAAGGATCCAATCTTATTAGACTTGAAAAGGATGGTCATGGAAATAATGAAAGAAAGAAGATGATAATTCCTTAATTAAATTATTTCTCAACCATACCTTCTAAAGAAGACAAAGGATGATCAAAGATATTATGTTGAAATTTAAAATAAAGTGTAAGCTATAAGAAAATGTAAACCCTCATAGTTCAAAATTGATTAAGAATGAGTTGTAAGATTTGGTTCATGACTATGTGTACTATAAAATATTAAGATAAATAAAGAGTTATTTAATAATGAATATAACTCAACCTTCTCCATCTACCGAGGGAGCACAAATATTTATTTAGATCTATGAGATAAATATTAGTGAGACAATATGAAGAAGGAGGTTATAGAATAAACATTAATCTGTTTTTTATGTCAACATGTGAAGTCTTGAAGGAAAAATTCTAAGGTGATGATGCAACCATTACCCATAACTGTATGAAAATGGGGAAACTTCACCATGAACTTCATCATAAAGGTTGTGAGGCTTAATGGAACATCATAATATATTATATCTTCCCAATATCTAATATTTACCTTCATGTTATGGAAGACCCTTCAACATGATCTAAATAATGCGTTGAACTTAGGTATGGATTATCACCCCCAAACTAATTTCCAATCTGAGTTTACTATTAATAAACTTGAAGAAATATTGAGATCATGCTCTATGGACTTCAAAGGATGATGGGATCAATATATTCCTTTGGTAGAGTTCCCATACAATAATTTATTTCAATAAATAATATAAATGGACCATTATAAATCCTTTCATGGTAAGAGATATAGAATGCTTTCATGTTGGGATGAAGTTTGGGAACACTAGATATTGGGTCCTGAAATGGTTGAGGAAATTATTGGAAAATTCAAGACCATTCTGAAACACATCAGGGATGATCAGAGATGACATAAGATCTATGTTGACAATATTCGATGAGACCTGGAGTTTGAGGTTAGGGATAAAGTGTTTCTCCACATATCTCCATGAAAAAGAGTTATAATAATTTGAAAGTAGGTAAAGTTATGCCCTAGGTACATTGGCCATTTTGAGATTCTAGATCGCATCGGAGTTGTGGATTATTAACTAGAACTCCCACTAACCCTTTCTCAAGTATGCAGTGTATTCCATGTATCCCTCTTAAGGGAGTACATATTTGATCCCTCACATATAATGAATTCATAGGTGGTACAATTGTAAGATTATTTCTTTTATGAGGAGAATTCAATGAAGATATTAGATTATAGATATAAAGTTTTATATAACAAGATAACTCACCTAGTCAAAATACTATGGAAAACCCTTAAATATGAAGAGGAAACCTGGGAACTAGTAGAATCCATAAAGAATAAGTACCTTCACCTTTTTTCACCTTAGTGTGTAATAAAAAATTTTAAGGGTGAAATTCCATATGGGGAAAGAATGTTAACACCCTGATATTTTAAAAAGGAAAGTATGTTTGATAGCATATATGACACGCAAAGTCAAGCCTAAATGAGATGTGATTAATTAAATATGAATTTTATAAATAATAAGTTAAATTGGTGGGTATGAATAGTAATAATTAATTTATGAGATATATATAAATTTAATACTTAATATTAATTTATTCATAAATTCTTATAAAATAAGTACTCAATATTTAAGAAAGACATTTTATTCCAAAAAAAAATTCCTCAAAAATGAATTTTATTGATTCTTGTAATAAAATAAAATAATTAATATCTAGAAAATTGAGAAACTTTATTTGATAAAATGAAATTAATTTTTTTAATTATCATATCAAAAATAACTTAGGGTAAAATTTTAGGATTTTTCTAAAATGATTGATTTTTTACTGAATATTAAAATTTCCATATTTTTTAAATACTATCTTTTATTTTCATTAATAAAATAATTAAAAATGTCCATTATAATTTGGATTTGTTATTAAAGTGAAATATGAACCATTTTATATATAATAATATAATTAATTTTATTTTAATTGGAAATTTTCATGATTTTGGTATAAGTTTATTTTTATTTACAAAAACGCAGTTTTCTAAAAACTGTTTTTAGTGCATAAAGTTTATCCATTTTAATTAATTAAAATAACCCCTAATAAGGATATATGTAAATTAAATTCATATATTACATACCTATTTATATAAATTTAAATTCATATAATTATTATTTTTAGTCATATAGTTAATGAAATATCATCTATTGCTTGAAATTTGCATTACCTAAATAACTGCTTTTCACCACATTTTGCAGATTTAATTTTAAATTAAATTATACCAATTATTTGAATTGATTTTTAAAAAATGGATTTAATATTTTAAATCATAATATTTAATATTAGGTAATAATTTTAGGTTAATTTTTTGTCATAATGAATAATAAAAATACCAAAAATTAATTAACACAGTTAAGGTCAAAACAGGTTTACCGAGGGGTTAATCTAAAAAGAGAAGGTTTAAAAAGATCTAAACACTTTATGAAACCCCATTGGTTGTTTTTTTTCGGAAACTTATCGCCTTCTAATATGAGCAATTTTGGATCAATTTTTCTAAGAAATCGACTAGATGTTAACTAGAACAATTTATAGCTATTTCACTCCCCTTACTTATAAAAGGGCGCAACCTCTTCTATTTTATTCACTCCTAAAAACCCTTTTTTTAATATAATTAATACCATAATAATTTCTTTAATTCCCTTATCATGTCCTATAAGATATAGTTTTATTTAAAAACCATCTGAGGAAGCCTTTTGGTGAAAACCTAAAGAGGTTGTTTGAAGAAGAGGTATCAGTTTCTACCAAGAATTTTTGTTTTATTTATTATTCCACATCCTTAAAATATTATTCAACCAAACTAATATAATAACTTCATTATATACTACCTAATAAGATTTTATTATCTTAATTTCATAACCTCCATCCATCTCATCTTCCATTAAGTGGGAAATGAAACCATTCCTTGTTTTTACGGCAGACTACCGCCTTACGAATCAATACAATTTATTTTCCATCATCACCTCTCATGAATATTTATGATTGTGGATTTATTGTGTATATATTATATTAATTAAATATTTATAATTTTTTAAAATTAATATATCATATATTTTCTTACCTTTCCATTCATTTAAATATGATAACATCGCTCACCTGCTCATGTGGATTATCACTTCCACGAAACGATTTGATTCATTTTTCATTACTGCATAACATAGATTTTATATATATGTGTATTTAAATAAATAATATGATAGTTATGATATAATTATAATTATATAAATATATAATAACACTTACCTCCCTTGCATCCTGATCATTGAAAAATAGAAACATTACTCGTGTATACATACAACATACCGTCTCCATTATTGTAATGTTGCCCATTTTTTAAAACCATATATCATGGTTGGTTTTAAAAGTATAATTTATATATAAATATTGTTAATATTTAATTATTTTTATTCTATATATTATTAAATAATGACCTTATTCACCATAGTCAACCTATTGAATCTATTTTGGATATATAGGTCAAATATCTAAAACACGTCCAATGTAAAATTAATTGATTAAGTGATTTAATATGAAATGTTAATAAATAAAATAATAATAATAATAAATGTGAAAAAATTTCTTAATAAATAAAATAATTAACATAAGTTTATTATTTATGAATATAAATAATGTATGTGATTAATCGGACTTGAGGTAAGGGATCTCTCTAAACCACCATTTTCATTGGGTTATGACCATTATCTCTCTAACTCACTTTCTCTCACCCTTTAAAGTAATTGAATGCTTATGAATTATGTATATATTCCTATCACATACATACTTATCTTATTCTCCCTTCTTTTCATGGGGTAATACATAAGTTCATTTCTCAAATGCCTTCATTATGAAATTTTCTTGGATTATGATATGGGGCAAGATTATGAAACCCATTTTCTTTGTAATGCCCTGACCCTAGAAGCCTAGAGTCAGTGCATTATTACATATCATTGGAATGATCAAAAAAGATCAAGTCTCAAAAGACCTATTAGTTTAGTAGCCTTCAAAGTACTAGATACATTCATAAGGTTTACATTACATCATAAAATTGAAAACTACAACAACATTGTTTCCATAGACAACACTCAGATCCCATAGACTATCCCTACAGGTCAGTCATAATATACTTCTTCACATCCTGGGAAAAATTAAACATAGAAAGGGGTGAGCTTAGATGCTCAGTAAGGATAACAATATAATGAAAACTTTCATAAATAAGCATAAAATTTTAAAGTAATGTATAAAACTAAAAATAAATCCTTTTCAACATAAACTCCATCATAATATGGAAAATATAAATCAAAATAATTTTATTTACTTACTCATGTGGATATTCTACTAGTTGAATAATCGCATTCAATATCAATAGCCACTTTCATAATGATGGAATGCATAATGCCAGACTTCATAACCACAGAGTCAAGGCCTTGTTCCAAGACTACAAATAATATTTTTCCAAGGCCTTGTTCCAAGACACTAGTTTGCCTCATGAGACCTACCGATTCATTGAGGAGTTATAGCGGGCTCCTCCCGTCACTTACTAAGTCCAATTCATTCCTCAAATGAAAAGGTGTAAACATAACATAAATATTCGTATTAAAACTAGCATACGAAATGTCAATACTTTATCCATAAACCATGAATGGTATAAAAATAACACATCCACAGCCAAACACATCAAAAAACCTTCAATAAAATATGGACGTTTTGTAGCATAATAAATGAACTTCAAATAATCTTTAAATCCATCAAAGGATGTTGACATAGATGAAATCAAAACCTTTTTTAGAGAAATATCTCTTTCTATTTTGAAATAATTTAATTGTCACATTATTATAAAAAAACATTAATTTTTAAAATATTCTTATAATATTGTAAGGGATGCTTCGATGATTTTATAATAGTATAAAATAGTCGCACCCGCCATATAAGTTAAAAAACATTCTTACCTTAATTTTGTCGAAAAGGTCATAAGGTACCCTGTTTGGAAAACGACGGAAAGATTCATTTAAAACCATTTTATAAAGAGCCAAAAAAGGGTATAAATGACTTTACCCCATAGTCTAGTAAATAGTAAAAATGTTTTGGGGTGAATTTTTAAGAAACATGGATGTGGATGATAAAGGGGTCCGAGTAGATACTTACGTAAAAACAACCTAGGATAATAATGAGATTGTAAAATTAACCCTTACCTTGTAATTTTCCTTCGTCGAGTTTAGATTAAACTCCTATATAATGGTGAAATAATTGTTATTAAATTATACAAGAATCATATATATTAATATGATATCATATATGATCTTTTAATATTGCTTTGTTAATAATATTTTAGTATTATCATCGTTTCGGGTGTTAACTGATTCATTTTCCTTTATATGATTTGTTATGTAAGTAATTTTTTTTATGGATAGGTTGTATCTTATTAATATTCATAATGATATTAAGTATTTAAACATTATTTTCAATCATCTAATGAAAATTTGTCTTTAATTGATACGATGGGGAATGAATCTCATCGTGTTCATGGAGACGGTAATTCGTACATATGCACGAGCGAAAATATCATTCTTTTGATATTAAAATCATATATAATTGGATTTTATATCATATATAAATAATAATTATCATGTTATATTTATTATTATTATATTATTTATACATCATTAGTATACCCATCCGAATAGTAATGTATTGAGTAACAACTACACCACGACGTGGAGACAGTAAGCCATACGTACGCACGTATGGTGACATGTCATTAAAAGTATGGATAGAATAAGGAATATTGTTGTACCATATTTATAATAGAATAAAAGTATATAGAATATACTGGAGTTATTATTTTATAATGGAAACAACAATGAAATAATAAGTGGAAGAAGAAAAACATGAAAGAGGTGGTGAGATATTTACCTCTTCTTCGGGTTCTTCCTTTTGATTTGATCAAAAGGGCTCCTTACTTTGGCTTTCTGACTAAAGGAATGTAGATACCCAAAGCTTGACATACATGGACATTACATTACTTTTGTGTAATACTTATTACATAACAAAAACACACACACAAGGATCGTAATAGTTTAGTGTCTTTGGAAACTCGGAACGTAATCTTCTAATCGTAGTGAAAGATCTTCAATATCTCCCATAAAGATCTTCCCTTTTTTTTACCTAAAACCTTTCTTTATATCCTAGGGAAAAGAAAACATAAAAGGGTGAGCTCAAATTCTCAGTAAGGGTAAACAAAATAGAAATCAATCACATCATATTCATAAGAACATAACTTTTGGAAATCTTAACCTGCAAAAGAGAGCATAATTTCATAACATGGGATAAATCATAGTAGTGAAATAAAATCCCAATAATCATAACATAAAACATGAAACTTTTTGGCATACACACATAATCATAGAGAATCATTTCTTGTTAGTCAAGACTCATTGCCAAGACTATCTTAGTGGAAAAAGTCCCTTTCTGAACCGAGTCACCCTCGTTTCAGTCCTGTTTCACTGAACCGGTATAACCTACCATTCCAGCCATGTCTATCTCATGAGATATAAAATCTTTACCCAATTCATTGTAGGGAGATATAGGTCCCACCCATATCATAATGATACCATTCTTATGTGTGCCACAAAATCATAAATCATACATCATTTCATAACCCATGTAATAAAATGGGAATCTTAAACATCATGATATCATAAAACAATTCATATAAGATAAAAGAATTCATAAAAATAATTCCATCACAACATAATCAAATCAATGTAATAATAGGGATAGAACATAACCCTATATTATCTTATATGGAAAATAATTTTGATAAAACACTTGAACTCCATTCTTGAGGAAAATATCCTTTATACTTCAAAAACACTTTTCCTTTCTTAACATGTCATACAATTTTAAACTAAAAGAAGTTGATTAAAAATAAACTTGAAAACTTTTAAAGGATTCTTCTTGGAAATAATGTTTTAAAAATCCATTCATTCCGTATAAGTTAAAAAAACATTCTTCTCGTACTTTTGTCAGAAAAGTCAAATAATACCTCGTACGAAAAACGAAAAAAGATTCCTTTTATATCTTTTACTAAAAACTCACTGAAGGGTAAAGTTGGATATAAACTATTGTAGAAGGATATAAATATTACATATTGGGGAAACATGGATGTGGATGATAAAATACACCCCAGTAAATACCAATTTATAAACAATCTCGGATAAAAAATGAGATTGTGATATTTCCCTTACCTTAGGTCCAATTTGCTTCGTATGTGCCCGAACCTCCTGTATAATGATTTAAATAATGTCATTGACTTATTAAAGAATCATATTCATTGTTATGATATCATATATTGTTCACTTATGACTTTATATTACCCGTTCTTTTGTAAATTCCATGTTAAAGAAGCGTTTTGGGTAAAATCGTTTCATTTATCGTAGGTGTTTTGACTTGTTGTTCTTGACATTATTATTACTTATATCATGATTTACTTACTTCCAGAATATAAAATATGATTTATATATCATATATATTCAGTATATATATATATAATAGATAGATAAATGAAATGAAAAACATCGTTCATGGAGACGGTAGTCCGTACGTACGCATGAACGCTGTTTTCCTTTCCTTATTGTCTTGAATGGAAGTAAGTAGATGAAATACATATATATATATACATAAATACAGTATCTTTATAATTTCATATATTTCATTATTATTTCTTATATATACTTTGTAATAATTCTTAAATGGTTAACATGGAGAATGAATCTCATCGCGTCGTGGAGACGGTAGTCCGTACGTACGCACGAGCGATGATATCATTCCCATGGTCGTGGAATTGTGTTGAAGTGTATGTATACTATTTCAGTATCAATATAAATTTATAATAATCATATATAGTTACTCATTACACCATTATACCCATCCAATTAATGTGGTGGCGGAAAATAGATTACACCACGGCGTGGAGACGGTATTCCGTACGTACGCACGCGCGGTGATTTCCTTTTTCCGTAGGATGGATAGAAGGTTAATTAGAGTTGTTTCATATTTATAATAACATATCAGTATATAATAAATACTGATTTTATTACTTTATCATGAAACAACTAAAGAAGAAGAAGTTGAAGAAGAAAGAAATTGAAAAAGATCGGTAATGGATATTACCTCTTTTTGACGCGCCTTTTCTTAGCCTCCACTTAAAGAACTAAGGATGATCTTTGAAGAAGACCAGGACCTCTAGGATGATACTAGGGAAGTGGATAAGAGATTTTGGCAGGGGTTGGACGAGCTTGAATTCTCAAAGTTGTGTGAGGAAGAGAGGGAGGAGGTGCCCTTTTATAAGGGAGGAGAGGGGCACCTTAGGAATATCTCAAAATATTATTTTATATTAAAGTCAAAATCGGTTTATAATGGTTCCAAAGGGTCTTATTTAGAATCTAAAGTGAGGATGGGTCTAAATCCTACCAACCAATAGGATTTAGACAAGTTTAGGTCATTATTTTAACCTTATCAATTAGATTTAACTCTAAGTTAAATAATTTAACTTTTACCGTGTCTTTTTGTTTTCTTACACTATATGGTTAATACACTTACTATAAAATGCCAAAAGAACCCAAAATTGTTTATTATTAATATATATATCCTTATCTAAGTCATGTGGCCGAACCTTAGATTTTTAGGAATAAAATAACAATTAATAATATAATATTATATTTAAAAACTATTTTGTGTCAATTTTGACACTATTTGATATATGATTTTTGTGAAAGTCATAACAGAATTATATGTTCGAAACAAGTTGATTAAATCAACACTAATATATAATAGTAACCTATAAAATTAGTGGAATTCAAAAAAAAGTCTTCAATTACATTTATTTTGGTATTTATAATATCAATTATGTCAATATTTCATTAATAAGATAATTACTGCATCATCTTTGTGTCATAAATAAATTAAATTATTTGATGTCTAAAAATTACAAATAAAATACCATTATGTAGGAAATATATTTAGATTTCTAATGAATATTTACAATCGAATTTATCTTATGCACAACCCTATATTAAAAATGTTTTAGTAAATAAACGTTGATTTTAACTCTTTTAACTCTTCTTTGAATTAAATAATAATAAATGTCCTAATCTAATCCAAGTGGGCCTAAATGATAATATTTTACACTTAAGGTTGTTTTTGGTCGAGATACACTTGTCCAATAGAATTAGGACATGTGTTAGGGTAATATTAATATCATTCTTACCCTTAATTACCCTATTTACTTTTAACTGTGGTAAATAAAAGTAAAAAGTTACTATTCACCAAAAATTATTTTCATCTCATTGAACCACATTTTACTTACTGAAATCAACCATGTCTGTCGGATTTTTGAAATTCCATTCACAGAAGCGGTAAAATTAAGTTTTATGAAAAATTCAGTTTTTTAACTATCACTTAGTAGTTTTACTATTCATCAAAATTGATGTTTTTCAGAACAATGCCAAAATTTCATCCTAAGCTATATTTCATATTCCGAATTCAAAAATGAAGTCTATTTTACCAAATTCATAACATAGAAGTTGCATTAATTAATTTTATAATTAAATCCCGATGTTAAAACAAATAGCGTGTTTTTAAGAAACAATATCTATCAAAAGATTGACACCTGATTATGTCTGATTTAAATGTGAAATTACATCCAATGACCAACATTGTATTAAATTGTAAAAATATATTCTAAATATACTTTAAAACCACTCAAATTAATAATTTATCACTATTAATTATTTCGATTAAAAAAGTTGTTTTTAATTATAATTTAGTAATTTTCACTATTCATCAGAATATGAAAGTTATCCAAAAAGTACCAAAATTTCACCTTAGGCTAAATTTGATACTCCGAATCCAAAAATGAAGTCCATTTTGAGAGCTAAAATTTCTAAAATTTAAAAAGTGGTTATTACTATTCATAACGGCTAGTTTTAATAATATTTTAATAGCATATCGTTGTTTCGTGAAACTCAGTATTGCGTACTACACACGCTATCGAGGAAGGTTGTGATTGCGTGTAATGCAAGGAAAGTCAAGGATGCGTGTTGTGAAAGCTCCTTTTGGTGTAGCGTACAACACAAGACATTAATAAAATTAAAAAGAATATTTTTTATAAAATCTCAGGCTGTTACATTCTACCCCCCTTAAAATGAATTTCGCCCTCGAAATTCGTCGGGGTTATAAATGGTTTACTATTCGAAAGTTTCTTTAATAGAAACCCACATCGTAAAAAGGAATATCAAAACCAATCATTAAAAACAAAAGTATAAAACGTAACGGTTACCCAAATAAACTAATCATTGGGTTTCCACATAGGTGAAAATATGGATATGGAAGTGAAATCTAACCATCATGTTCTGATGGAGAGTGGTAGAGAACATGGCTATGGAAAAGCCAGCAATCACAAAGCCATAAATTTGTGACGATCTAAGGTACCATCTGATTCATCAGATATAAGATCACTAGGACAACATTTTTGGTTTTCAAGATCGTTTCCCTAAAGTTAAATAATTTGAATTAGAATAAATACTTACTTTATTTTGGTACAATCTCACTGTTGTTCATGCCTTTAACAATTTCCACTCCATCTCTTAAATAAATGAAGTTGAATTTGTTATTCGTGAAGTGTTAGCAGATCATCTGATAGAATGACGGGTCATTCCATCTGTCTCAAACAAAAGGTTAGCAAAAAATTATACACATAAGTCGATCTATAGTTAGATTAATCATATATGGTTCCTAAAATGGACTTATACATCATATGTCATACAGCTTAATATAATAAAACTAGTTTCTACTAAACATGGACTTCTAGTAGGCCAGTGGTAGGTGATAAAGGCCAGTCGCACTTCGGTTGTGGGTTCGATTTCCACAGCCTTGTCCGACGCGATGGGCTGTCGCCCGTCCTGCAGGTTGTCCTTTTTCTAAAACTATATTACTATAACATCCCATCAATAATATCGAGAAAACTTCTATCCTTAAACAATACTAACTTATGTCCAACATAATCCATTCCAATCTTTAGGCTTATCCATAATACTGCAGTCCACTCTCATAACATAGTGAAAATGATTACCAGAGATTTAACACCATAGTCGATCCCCATATATCATAAGATCTGTTTTGTTGGTCACATTCCAAACATTCAAAGTCCTTAATCATGTATGCTCTCGAATACCTTAGTGAAAACATGAATTCAGTTAAAATTTAACACTTTCCACATACCAAAATCTTCAAAATTCTATATACTCAAACAATGATATCACTTAGTCCTTATATCAATCATGAGCTCATGAATACTGTTAAACATTTCGTTTTCTCATTTTCCCTTCATTATGTGCATATCATCTTATTTCCAAAAATATCTCAATCACTTTGAATACCACATTAGACCAATACATAAATATTCCAATACTTTATGATACAACATTATTTTGGAATCCCATTACATAAACACTTAATCATTCCACCACATCATTATCATATTCAACATCACCAATGGTGATCGCATGTGACTTCCCATTTTCCTTTTCCTTAAGCGGTTTCTCATGTCGATCATCACTAACCCTTGGATTGGGGCATTTATTAGCATAATGCCCCATTTCCTTGCACTTGAAGCATTGAAGTGTTGGTGGTGCGTTCTCTGCAGTGTTTTCTTAATTCACATCATTAGAATCCCTTTTTCCATTACTTTGACACTCAGCTACTCGATGACCTTATTTTCCACACTTAAAACATTTTCTAGTCCCTTTAAGACAATCTCCACCATGCTTCTTTCCACACTTTGTGCATAAGGAAACATTCATCTTCTTTTCACCATTATTCTGAGATTTCTCCTTGAACTCCATCTTTCGTTTCTTGTCAAAACCATGAGATGGATATGTAACACCAACTTCCATTTCTACCTTGATGGCACAATGCACAATTTCTTCATAGCTACTAAAGTCTCTTATAGCTAATTCCCTTTGAAGACTTGGTTTTAAGCCACTGAAAAATCGATCAACTTTACTTTCAGGTTGGATGATAATGCCAGATGCATACCTTGCAAGTCTTGTAAAATTTGCTTCGTATATACCAACAGATTCATCATCCTTCTGCTTTAGCTCAAGAAACTCATTTTCCATCTTTGTTCGAAGAATACGAGGGAAGTACTTACTGAAAAACAAGTTCTTGAACTCGTCCCATTCCATGGACTCAATTTCATCTCTTTGCCTCGTATTCTTGATAAGATTCCACCATTGATCTGCTTCACCTTCCAAACGATATACTGCTAAGATGACTTTATCATGCTCAGAACATTGAAGAACTGAAAATATCTTTTCAATGGTACTGATCCATTGTTCAGCAACAAGTGGATCAGAAGACCCACTGAAAGAAGGTGGACGTTGCCTCATGAAGGACTCAATAGAATATTGTTCCCTTCTCTGCTCATTTGGAAGTCCAGAATGATTCATAGCTTGTATAAGTATAGCAATAAGATTTTGCACTCCATCTCCCATAACATTTGTTTGTTCAGGAGGGAAATCATTGCATTGTCCATTTCATTGATCAACACGGTTCCTTCGGGTTCCATCCATCGTCTAAAACCCAAAAAGAATAGTGTGAGAGGCAAAAATCATGCTAGGGAAAACAACATAATAAAGGGGGAGTACCTTCAATATCTAACATCTTAGGTTTAATTCTATGATCGTTAGCGTAATTCTAGTACTATAACCTATACGTATACTTAACCTTAGGGACATCCCTATACATACCTTAGAAATATCTCTAGGGATCTCACTAAAGTTCTCACATCCTAGTTTCCAAAGGTTGACTAACCCTTTCCTCTGATACCAACTGTAGAGACCTGAAGCTTGACATACATGGAAATTACATTACTTTTTCGGAATACTTAGTACATAACAAAAACACACACACAAGGATCGTAATAGTTTAGTGTCTTTGGAAACTCGGAACGTAATCTTCTAATCGTGGTGAAAGATCTTCAATATCTCCCATAAAGATCTTCCCTTTTTTTATCTAAAACCATTCTTTATATCCTGGGGAAAAGAAAACATAAAAGGGTGAGCTCAAATGCTCAGTAAGGGTAAACAAAAGAGAAATCAATCACATCATATTCATAAGAACATAACTTTTGGAAATCTTAACCTGCAAAAGAGAGCATAATTTCATAACATGGGATAAATCATAGTAGTGAAATGAAATCCCAATAATCATAACATAAAACATGAAACTTTGTGTCATACACACATAATCATAGAGAATCATTTCTTGTTAGTCAAGACTCATTGCCAAGACTATCTTAGTGGACAAAGTCCCTTTCTGAACTGAGTCACCCTCGTTTCAGTCCTGTTTCACTGAACCGGTATAACCTACCATTCCATCCATGTCTATCTCATGAGATATAAAATCTTTACCCAATGCATTGGAGGGAGATATAGGTCCCACCCATCTCATAATGATACCATTCTTATGTGTGCCACAAAATCATAAATCATACATCATTTCATAACCCATGTAATAAAAATGGGAATCTTAAACATCATGATATCATAAAACAATTCATATAAGATAAAAGAATTCATAAAAATAATTCCATCACAACATAATCAAATCAATGTAATAATAGGGATAGAAACATAACCCTATATTATCTTATATGGAAAATAATTTTGATAAAACACTTGAACTCTATTCTTGAGGAAAATATCCTTTCTACTTCAAAAACACTTTTCCTTTCTTAACATGTCATACAATTTTAAACTAAAAGAAGTTGATTAAAAATAAACTGGAAAACTTGTAAATGATGCTTCTTGGAAATAATGTTTTAAAAATCCATTCATGCCGTATAAGTTAAAAAAACATTCTTCTCGTACTTTTGTCGGAAAAGTCAAAAAATACCTCGTACGAAAAAAGAAAAAAGATTCTTTTTATATCTTTTACTAAAAACTCACCGAAGGGTAAAGTTGGATATAAACTATTGTATAAGGATATAAATATTACATATTGGGGAAACATGGATGTGGATGATAAAATACACCCCAGTAAATACCAAAGTATAAACAATCTCGGATAAAAAATGAGATTGTGATATTTCCCTTACCTTAGGTCTGATTTGCTTCGTATGTGCCCGAACCTCCTGTATAATGATTTAAATAATGTCATTTACTTATTACAGAATCATATTCATTGTTATGATATCATATATGGTTCACTTATGACTTTATATTACCCGTTCCTTTGTAAATTCCATGTTAAAGAAGCGTTTTGGGTAAAATCGTTTCATTTATCGTAGGTGTTTTGACTTGTTGTTCTTGACATTATTATTACTTATATCATGATTTACTTACTTCCAGAATATAAAATATGATTTATATATCATATATATTCAGTATATATATATAATAAATAGATAAATGAAATGAAAAACACCGTTCATGGAGACGGTAGTCCGTACGTACGCATGAACGCTGTTTTCCTTTCCTTATTGTCTTGAATGGAAGTAAGTAGATGACATACATATATATATATACATAAATCCAGTAGCTTTATAATGTCATATATTTCATTATTATTTCTTATATATACTTTGTAATAATTCATAAATGGTTAACATGGAGAATGAATCTCATTGCGTCGTGGAGACGGTAGTCCGTACGTACGCACGAGCGATGATATCGTTCCCATGGTCGTGGAATTGTTTTTAAGTGTATGTATACTATTTCAGTATAAATATAACTTTATAATAATCATATATAGTTACTCATTACACGATTATACCCATCCAATTAATGTGGTGGCAGAAAATAGATTACACCACGGCGTGGAGACGGTATTCCGTACTTACGCACGCGCGGTGATTTCCTTTTTTCGTAGGATGGATAAAAGGTTAATTAGAGTTGTTTCATATTTATAATAACATATCAGTATATAATAAATACTGATGTTATTACATCATCATGAAACAACTAAATAAGAATAAGTTGAAGAAGAATGAAAGTGAAAAAGATCGGTAATGGATATTACCTCTTTTTGACGCGCCTTTTCTTAGCCTCCACTTAAAGAACTAAGGATGATCTTTGAAGAAGACCATGACCTCTAGGATGATACTAGGGAAGTGGAGAAGAGATTTTGGCAGGGTTTGTCCGAGCTTGAAGTCTCAAAGTTGTGTGAGGAAGAGAGGGAGGACGTGCCCTTTTATAAGGGAGGAGAGGGGCACCTTAGGAATATCTCAAAATATTATTTTATATTAAAGTCAAAATCGGTTTATAATGGTTCCAAAGGGTCTTATTTAGAAGCTAAAGTGGGGAGGGGTCGAAATCCTACCAACCAATAGTATTTATACAAGTTTAGGTTATTATTTTAACCTTATCAATTAGATTTAACTCTAAGTTAAATAATTTAACTTTTACCGTGTCTTTTTGTTTTATTACACTATATGGTTAATACACTTACTATAACATGCCAATCGAACCCCAAATTGTTTATTATTAATATATATATCCTTATCTAAGTCATTTGGCCGAACCTTAGATTTTTAGGAATAAAATAACTATTAATAATATAATATTAGATTTAAAAACTATTTTGTGTCAATTTTGACACTATTTGATATATGATTTTTGTGAAAATCATAAAAGAATTATATGTTCAAACCAAGTTGATTAAATCAACACTAATATATCATAGTAACCTATAAAATTAGTGTAATTCAAAAAAAAGTCTTCAATTATATTTATTTTGGTATTTATAATATCAATTATGTCAATATTTCATTAACAAGATAATTAATGTATCATCTTTGTGTCACAAGTAAATTAAATTATTTGATGTCTAAAAATTACAAATAAAATACCATTATGTAGGAAATCATTTTAGCTTTCTAATGAATATTTAAAATCTAATTTATCTTATGTACAACCCTATATTAAAAATGTTTTAGTAAATAAAAATTGATTTTAACTCTTTTAACTCTTCTTTGAATTAAATAATAATAAATGTCCTAATCTAATCCAAGTGGGCCTAAATGATAATATTTTACACTTAAGGTTGTTTTTGGTCGAGATACACTTGTCCAATAGAATTAGGACATGTTTTAGGGTAATATTAATATCATTCTTACCCTTAATTACCCTATTTACTTTTAACCGTGGTAAATAAAAGTAAAAAGTTACTATTCACCAAAAATTATTTTCATCTCATTGAACCACATTTTACTTACTGACATCAACCGTGTCTCTCGGATTTTTGAAATTCCATTCACAGAAGCGGTAAAATTAAGTTTTATGAAAAAATCAGTTTTTTAACTCACTTAGTAGTTTTACTATTCATCAAAAATTGATGTTTTTCAGAACAATGCCAAAATTTCATCCTAAGCTATATTTCATATTCCGAATTCAAAAATTAAGTCTATTTTACCAAATTCATAACATAGAAGTTGCATTAATTAATTTTATAATTAAATCCCGCTGTTAAAACAAATAGCGTGTTTTTAAGAAACAATATCTATCAAAAGATTGACACTTGATTATGTCTGGTTTAAATGTGAAATTACATCCAATGACCAACATTGTATTAAATTTTAAAAATATATTCTAAATATACTTTAAAACCAATAAAATTAATAATTTATCACTATTAATTATTTCGATTAAAAAAGTTGTTTTTAATTATAATTTAGTAATTTTCACTATTCATCAGAATGTGAAAGTTATCCGAAAAGTACCAAAATTTCACCTTAGGCTAAATTTGATACTCCGAATCCAAAAATGAAGTCCATTTTGAGAGCTAAAATTTCTAAAATTTAAAAAGTGGTTATTACTATTCATAACGGCTAGTTTTAATAATATTTTAATAGCATATCGTTGTTTTGTGAAACTCAGTATTGCGTACTACACACGCTATCGAGGAAGGTTGTGATTGCGTGTAATGCAAGGCAAGTCAAGGATGCGTGTTGTGCAAGCTCCTTTTGGTGTAGCGTATAACACAAGACATTAATAAAATTAAAAAGAATATTTTTCATAAAATCTCAAGCTATTACAAGGAAGGCCTCTAGGATTAAGGGAGGAAAGTGGAAAGGGTATTTAGTTAGGGGTTGTCCGATCCAAATGGCTTTAAAGGTGTGAATTAGAGAGAAGGGGAAGTGCCCTCTTATAAGAGGGGTGAGGGGAACCTTAGGAAAAGCTAGAAATTTTATATTATAATAAAATAATTTTTGGTTTATAATGGCTCCAAAATGAATTATTCAAAGTATAAGGTAGATATGGGTCAAAAACCTCTCAACCAATAAGTTTTAGACTGGTTTGGGTCACTGTATTAACCTTATCTTTTAGATTTAACTCTTAGTTAAATACTTTGACATTTACCATGTCTCTTTGTATTTTTATATTATATGGTTAATAAACTTACTATAAACTTCCAAGAAAACCCCAAGTGGTTCATTAATGATACAAATATAATTATATAATTCTTTTGGTGGATCCTTATATTTTAAGGATTATTATATCAACCAATAATATTGTATTTGTTGTAAAAACTCATTTATGTCAATTTTGACATTATTTAATAGATGATTTTCTTAAAGTCCTAAAAACTTTATTACTTTTAAATAAACATATTTAATCAACCCTAACATGTCATATTAACCTTTAAAATTAGTTTAATTTATTAAAAGTCTCAAATTAGATTTATTTGGATATTTATAATATCAATTATTTTAATCTTTCATTAATACGGTAATTACTACATCATCATTGTATCAATAATAAATTTAATTATTTAATGTCTAAAATAATAAATAAAGTAATATTATGTAGTAAATAGTTTTATATTTCTAATTAATATTTATAATCAAATTTTTATTGTGTGTAACCCTATATTAAAAATGGTTTCGTTATTAAACCTTTAATTTAACTCTTTTAACTCTTCTTTAAATAAAATAATAATAAACATCCTAATCTAATCCAAGTGAAACAAAGAGGTTCATATTTTATTTATAAGTTTTTTTTGGTAGAATTATACTTATACAATAGAATTAGTACATGTGTTAGGGTAATAATAATATCATTTTTACCCTTAATTACCCTATTTACTTTTAACCATAGTAAATAAAAGTAAAAAGTTACTATTAACCAAAAATTATTTTCATCTTATTAAAACAAATTTTACTTATTTATATCAACCATGTATCTCAGAGTTTTTAAATTCAACTCACATAAGTGGTAAAATTATGTTTTATGTAAATTTGCAAATGTTCCTAGGAGGTGGGTAAAAGGCGGTAAAAAGTTCAATAAAATTTTTATATATTTAAAATTATTATAAACTGACTACAATGAATTAAATTGAACTTATATAGGTATTATGTATCTATTTTGACCTAAAATAAATTTAAATAAAGTAAATAATTATTTAAAAAAAATTAGTTTTAAACTATAACTTAGTGTTTTTCACTATTCATCAAAAATTGAAAGTTTTCAGAAAAATACCAAAAATTCACCCTAATCTAACTTCGATACTCTGAATCCAAAAATAAAGTCAATTTTTGAAAGATAAAATTTATAATATTTCAAAAAGTGGGTATTACTATTCATAACAGCTAGTTTGATTGGTTATGGTGTGTTAGAACTCGAAGTTGCGTACAACACATGCTATTGTATTATTCAAAGAGTAGCGTACCGTGGAAGCTTGGGGTGTTACATTCTTTCCATGGGTAATAATTTTGTTCATTCCTTATAGTTTATTTACTTTTTATAGAATACATAATCATGTACATATTATGATGGGTGAACCCAAATACTGATCCAATGCATTATGTAAAGATTTTGTCTCATGAGGTGTTATGTATGGGATATTGGAAGTAAACCTAATCCATTATAGGACTCTATCCACCATGTGATATTGTCTTAGAATTTAGACTTGACTTATATTTATGTCATGTTTTGTGTTGATTCCACCTTTACTATGTTTCAATGATCTTACGATTCCATGTTCTTTATGACATTCTTTTATATTATTACTCATGAGCCTTCTCTTTTATGATATCATGTTATACCTTTGAATCGCCTGTTATGTTTCCTTATCATGTTTATTCCCATACTCTTCTTTTTATCTTACTTGTTTATTTTATATATTCCATAGGTTATCCTATAATGTTTTAGGAGCTAAAATGGATTTAGGATATCATTATGGAGAATAAAATAAGGATGTCATTTTTTTAGTTTCTTTTTGATGTGTTATTAACCAATTCCTTCAAAGAAACTAGGCCTCATGATATTTGGGTTGTAATTATTTAATTTTTATGTTAAAAATTAGGTAATAATACATGAAAAATGTGTATATAACAATATAGCACCACCAAATAGTTTAATTTAATTCATCATGGATGCAAAATATAAATTTTAATGACTTTAAATGAGTATTAAGTGGACTAATGTGAAGATTATGAAAAGTATTTCTTAAGAATCCATACATTTATGGGAGGTGAAATACCCTACACATATAAAGTGGATAAAGAGTAAGACCTATTGGATTAGACCTTTTGTTCTATTTAAGGTCACTCGCACTTTTTATCTAGTTTTAGAGGCTTCTTCCCTAGTATAATTATAGTTATATGAACCAACACAATCTATCCTAGAATGAATGAATGTAGGAAATTTTTCTTATTAAAATATCTTGAAACTCAATTTTGATAGATTTAAAAATTGTCAATTTTGTGAAATATTTTCTTATTAAGACACACAAATTCATCCAGTTTCTTCTAGGACCACTCATTTTCATACAGGTGGTTGTAGGTGGTGGTATGGACTGAAGGAAATTAGACTTTGAGGGGAATGATTTCCAATGTACCATATATGAGTGAATATGGGGTCGTTGATGCACTAGTATAGGTTCTAGAATTATAATCCCATAAATAATTCATAATATTTTATAAAAAGGATTTTTTTTTCTTTGTCCACCTTCTTATAAGGTATATTGGATATAGTCTTGTTGAAATATTCTTTATTTACATTATACACTACATGTAAGTGGGATTAGGGGTTTCATTGAATGACATATTGTTAATATATCCTTTTCAACTCATAAGAGAATAAATTATTTTCATTATACCTTAATATTATATGAGGGACACCAAATATGGTAATTATGTTTAACTTCACAAAGTTGATGATAGCCTTCATTTTGAATCCCTTGAGGGATATAGCTTCAGTCCACTTGGAGAAGAAATTAGTGTCTGTAAGAATATACTTGAACTACCTAGAAGTATATGGGGGATATGGCCCCATAATATCTATTCCTCAAATGGAAAACATTCAATAATACTTTACAGTGTATAGAAACTCTTGGGGTTGGTAGATAACATTGGCATGTATCTATAAGGCATGACATTTTCTAGTGAACTCTATGAAATCTTGTTTCATCAATGGCCAAAAGTATCTGAGCTACATAATACGTTATGAGATCTTAGAACCTACCAAATTAGAACCATAGAAACCTAGGTTTACTTCTTACAGAATGGTTAGGGTCTCTTATCCTCTGATTCACCGGAGGAGGAAACCATCAAATAGTCATTTATAGAGTACTTTCTGAGAATTTAGTCAGTTATAAAATTTACCACCCACCATCGAGTCTGTAATTTTTTTGGTTTTTTTGACATAAGGATTATTCTTTGAATGTAGTCCAATATGGGTGACATCCATACAATAGTGGTATCAATTAGTGATGTAATCAGATCACCTTCCTCACCAGTAGTGTTTATTTCTTTGATCACCTTCATATCACTGTTGATTAATGGAGAGACCACCCCATAGTGTGCAATGCAGATGATTATATCATCTTATCTGGATCATTAATGATTTTTATTCATTATATAGAGTGTATAAATATATACTTCTAAATTTTTAAACATGAGATAGTGTTGGTTTATAAATAAATTCTTCCATTAACACATATATATAATTGAAAAAAGGAATCAATTATTCTTTTTTGATGTCATACTCACCATTTATTTTCTTGAACAAAAACTCCAAATAACTTTCAATATTCAGGAGGGCCACTAATATTTTTTAGTTTAAAATGGTATTATATAATGATATATTGTTATTATACATAATTTTAGGTTCATCCTTCTAATAATATGAATGAATTGTCAAAAAAAACATCTGTTGTAGAGATGAGAAAAATTCCCAAACCGACATTGTTTAGTTTTTGGTTCTCCATTAAACATCCCATTAGACATATTAAAGAACCATTAAAATACATATTATATATATAGGGAGTGTTATAAATAGATAATACCTCTTAATCGAGTACTCGGGTATTCATTGGTGTGCTTTTTGAGGTAGGATGTACTGTAAGAAAGTCTTCTAGTGCTTTTCCTTTGACAGGAATCATGGGTATGAACTAGATATCATGCTATTATGGGATATATTCCCACCGTGACAGATTTCCATTTGACATTGGATGACTAATGGTTTATTTGAGTGGGTTAATGTGAGATAATTAATCAACCTAGTGATGTTGTGGGAAATGTCTCAACTTCTAGACTGTGAAGATCAATGCAAGGAAATTATTCTCACTATCAAAATATTGTGTCTCTTCATCTATTAGGATTATACTGAGATAGTATAGATTTTGTTATCATCCAACATAATCCTTTGGTTGTGTGAGGAGGGAACCAATCAACTAATTGATAGTTTCTATATATAGGATGATAAACTTTTCATCGATTGTCAAAATCAATATCAATGAGCTAAAGAGTTATTTTATTGAGATTTTAAAAATATTCTTGACAATATTATTCCCACCAGTAAGTTACTCCCTTCTTCATGAGATTTTTCAAGGTTAATATTTTTTCTAAAAGTTTTTCTATGAAACACCAAATACAGATGAGGGTTCTCTGAAGCCCTCTAAACTCTTTAAAATTTTGGGAAGGTGTAATGTTTTGGATCACCTTGTTCTTTTTCAGTTTGATCAAGATGTTGTGATGGCATATCAAGAATTTGATAAATTTTATAGATGTCGAACCAAAGCTTCACTTTAAGGGATTAATTTTCAAGATATTATACCATATGATATTGAAAATTATTTTGATGTAGGAAATATGATCATAGAACTACAGATATTTTACTTCCAAATCATCGACATAGAGTTCCATGGTTCTCTCTAGAAAAATATTGAAGATATGGTTAATGAAACGTTGATATGTGGTGCCAAAATTCTTTAATACAAAGGGAAATACTTGGTATCAATACACCCCTTAGGGAGCCCTAAAATCAATTTATTCCTCTTCTTCATGAGTCATCCATATTTGGTTATAGATATAATATTTATCCATAAAAGAGAGCCCTGGAAACCAGACATTGAATCAATTAATAGTTTAGTGATTAGAGTGAAGAAATTAACTTTTCAAAAATGTTGATTGAGATGCCTAAAGTAAATGAAAACCCAGATTTGTTTATTCTTCTTGATAATGGGGTTGACGTTGGAAATATATTTTGGGAAATGGACCTCTTGAATCTAGTTTTATTTGATAATATTTTCATCTTGTACTTCCATACTATAATAATAATTCATATAAATCTTTCTAGATGCCTTCTTTTAGTTTTAACGATCCTCATAAAAACTTAAATCATGGGTGGCCACATTAGGATCGATTCCATGAATTTCTAGATAATTCCATGTGAAGGAAAGTTGATGTTGTTTTAGGAAAGGTATTTAAAAATCTTACTCCTCAAGAGACATGGAACCACTAATTAATGTGGGTATTGGTTCTTACTATATACCCATATTCACCTACTGAAGATCATTAGTAGTGGTGGAGACACCATTTTCAAATTCTATTGGGACATATCTGAGATCTTCTTCCTCTTCTTACTCCACCATAATTTTAATCAAAGTGGGTGAAGAAAGGGAATTTTTTGTACAATAATTCAATGTGAGAGAATTTTAATATTTATTGAATGATAAAGAGGATATTTCGAACTCTGGGGGTTCCAATGCATGGGTAATATTATTGGGTAAATTTGGATACTATCTCCTTATCCTCTATTATCCCTGGAGGTAGATGAAGTATCAATATCCTAATAATCAAGACATAACATAAGGGGATTTTCATTTCTTTTCTATGACATGGGGGTACCTTCCAATCTAGATAGTGATACATATAACTTTTAATATTTTAGAGGTACATAGGGAATGGTTTTATACAGGGAATAATCATCATTTTTTTGATTACATACTTATTTTACACGGTTGGATTTGGATTATGTGGATGATATCAAGAAAATGTGGGAAAACATGACCAAATCATGGTCTTTCCTACTTCTCCTAAGATTAATATCCAATTATTCAAAGAGTCTAGGTTTCATCGACTAGGGATGGATATCAGTTAGGCCAGTGTTCTCATAGATACACTGAAAAAAAAGACTCATCTGTATGGATGGTATCGTATTATTTCTCTCTACTGGTGGTGGACTCTCTATGATAAATTTTTACTAACCATCATATGATAATAAAGTGATCAAATGGTTTATGCTATTATATGGGGTTTTCAGGGATTTATGACTCTAAAAATATAGATAGAATGTTTCAACTTTATTGATGAGAAACACATAATATTTAACAAGTTCATGTAAGGGGTTTATATGGAGCATTTTTATATTGTTAGAGGAATTGGTTTGGATTACATATCCTATCACTAGTTGTTTTCCATCCCTATGATAGAATCATCCATCAATGTACTGATATTTAAGGGAATCAAAAAGTTTATTACCATTATGTATTAGTACAACATATCCATTTATAGAGTACTTGAGGTACCAATAGTATGATAACCGCACTATCATATAGGAATCTAGTTAAGGTCTTCCTAACATAACATTAAAATACAAGTCTCTATGAACAACCATAAACATATAATTGGGAATAGGGTTTCCAAATTGTTCATTAATCTTAATATATCCCAAAGTATTTTTATCACTCTTGTTATACCCATGGATAGTTAAAGTGAAACAAAACATATTGACTTTATTATATACAAACCGTTAGAGGACCTGAACAAGTATGATATTGATTATATAACTATTATCAAAGTGGGTTCAAGAAAGGTCATTATTTCCCAACTTTATAGCCATGTACAATGTCCTATATTTTACTATAATGTGGTTTTTATATATTAATCTATAAAGGATATAATTTCATGGAATTAACCTGGGTAAATCTCTATATTATATACTTTAGATACAAAAACCATGGATTTTAACACTTTAGGCCTTAAAAAGAAGGTAATGAGTGATTCAAAAAATATTTTTTGAAATATGGAGGGAATACAGGATCAAGATCTAGTATGGTATGAAAAAAAATCTATTTCATGATTTCATACTCCTAAATTAGAGATTAATTCCTCCCACCATAGGGTTTCTCCCTGTTTTAAGTCTATACGTTGTAATCATCTATACTACTCATTCAATCCCCTAAATAGAATTTTGGTAAATTTTAGATGTCTGTAATTTGGGTTATTTTTTCCTTATTGTACATTGATGCTAACTAGATAGATGATTACTCACTAACTGGTCCTTTATTATGATCAAGGTTAAATGAGTTCATGATGATTTATAAGTAGAATAGAGATCATGTTGAGACTGTTTTAGTGCATTTATATGGGTTTCTATCCAATATATGGTTTCAGAAAGAACGTTACATGGGTGTTAAGGTCCATGTCGACCTTTCCTTCTTCAACCACATCATCTTGGGTGACTTCTTCCCCATTCTCAATTATGACATGGGTGTTAAGGTCCATTCTCTTTATATTATAGAGATGGCATGGGTTACATCATCCTATAGTTTACAGGGGGGATATCATTTATAGAAGTTGTGTTCTATGTATGAAACCTTGAAGATTCAGTTAATTTAGATTAAAGGTGGATAATATTCTGATGAGCATGAAAAGATCAACAAATACAAATAATAAATCCCACTAATTCAAGATCACGAGTAAAATCATGCTTCATTAATCTCTTTTATATTTAAAGGATTCATGTTAGGTTCACCGTTTTTATTTTTGAAAGAAACTATGAAACAACCCTATCATGGGTGTTTTGAGTTAAGGTGCACTTGTTTTCCAAAGGCAGGTGGTTACTATGAATTTTCTAGCAACACCTTAGGATACAATTTGGTCGATAGGTTGGGAGGTCAATATCATTGAACATTTTTTAGTGTATTCTTTCAAACTATTATAATCTATTATCTATTTAAGTCATATTCATGAATCCTTCCAAAATCTCAATGTGGGACTGGTAACCCCTATTATAATGATTGGTTGTTACATGCATTGATGATAACATGTGTATATATCATAGGTTCTATATCTCATTTTTATTACATAGTGATGCTTAGTTTTAAGATACTATGCTTTAAATTGATATAGTTGGGTACTCTAAATCTTATCATTAGGTGGGGGGATTATTGTGTCGGGATTAGGCCTATAAGAAAGGATTCATATATATCATTGTGATTGGAATTAAAACCCACATATTTTCGTGATTCTTAATAGGATACATCATACCTTTAAAGTTCACGTAACATTGATAAATTATATGAATATTAAAGTCATGTAGAGTGTAACTATAGGTGATAGGTTCCCAATTATGATTGGTGTAGGAAATAAGAATATGGATCTACCCACACAGAACCATGGCTCATTGGGTTGGCATTGTCAGTTTCCTTTTATGATGTTATGATTGGTGTTTACACTAAAAATGATTCACTAAATGATACTCTATGATTGGGAGACCATGATCATGAATTATTCATGGATATATTCTAACCATGGTGTGGGTGTCCCTAGAACATTGATAATATCATTAATGGGAATCATATTGGGTTATATTAGTAATAAGGAATTCTGCATGGATCATTGACTACAATCAGTCTTCTACCAAGCCCCTAGGATGATCAGGCTTGGTCCTAGGTTATCTATGTTTTTTCATTAACTAGGGAAAACTACCATGATGTCTTCCTGATAGCTACCCTTGTTTTCAAGGGTATACAAAGTTGTGATTTCCCTAAAGTTTCTACCTATCCAGGCTGACAATATTAAATAATACTTTTATTATGGGAATACATAATCAAATGGGTGCATACAAGGTTATATTCCTTAATCATATAAATCAGGTGGTTTTAGAGGATTTCATAACACTTGGATGCCTAGGTAGAAGACTTGGTAAAAGGGTAACTCTGCCATTTATTCATTGATATGGATAATACCATAGTATGGGAGAAAAATAGGATGGTTATCCTCAGTGAAAGATCAAATAAGACTTCACCCAAGTGATATCAGGATGAGTGATAGGTTTCACCCAAGTGATATCAGGGAGATAAAGGGGATTATCCTAAGTGATAGTGAACAATGTAGGTTACCCTAGTGAGGATGAGAAAGAGTCTTTTACCAAGTGATACTAGGGTGAAGTGGTACCCTGGTGGTACTTGGGAAAATTAATGTTCCATATGAAAAAACATGGGCACAAATTATCCCTAGTATAGGGGGTCTCCATAGATTCCTTATGATGAATAGTGCTCTTGTGAATTGACCAATAAGGGTCCATAATCTTAATATTGATGAAATGGTGAGGAATTGGTTTCTATAAAATGTTATTAGTATTTTAAACCCTTAACCAACTAAATTTCCTCTATTTTGGAAAATTTCTCTTATTTTTAGGCTTTAAAAATTACCTAAATGGATTTTAAGACTTAGGCATTGTTGGATAGAATAGTAGATATATATGTCTATTAGATGGAACAATACAAGAGGGGGTGAATTGTAGGTTTAAAAAACCTTTGAGTTTTAGAAAAAAAGAGATTAGTTTAAATGATCTTAAACTAATACAAATACAAACACCCAAAATTGTATTGAATATAAAAGGTATGATGTATTGTAATACTGATGTAATGTAAAACAATTGTATTCAAGGTGAACACAATAATCAGAGTAATAAAAAGATGAATGATTCTACCTTAAAGCGTATAGAATCAATCAATACAAAATGTAATAGAATGATTGTAATTGAAACAATTACAGTTGAATATGTAAAGAAGAAAGTAAACAAAACAAATCCCTTTCTAATACAAGTAACAACGGAAATGTAAAAGTAATACAATTCTTTTAACCCAAAGAGAAGGGTTATCCTTTCACCTAGGATAAAAGGTATGTCTCACCAACACCTTGGTGAGCCCTCGATACGATGATCGGCACGTATGTCTGCCTATCCCCGGCAGCCCTCGATATGATGATCGGCACGTCTGTCTGCCTATCCCCGGCAGCCCTCGATACGATGATCGGCACGTCTGTCTGCCTATCCCCGGCAGCCCTCGATACGATGATTGGACGCACAAGGAAGATGAGAGAAGTCACAGTGTCTCTCTCTAGAATCTTGGTAGTTCACAGAGTCTCTTCATTCGTTCTCTTCATTCATCATTGTTCTCTCAGCTTCAAATGACCTCCTATTTATAGGCCTTGGGTTCCAACGGTCATATTGCCTCCAACAGTCATATTGAAACAGAAAGCACGACATTGTTTTGATTAGTTTGTAACTAACTCAACGACATCGTTTTGTTAGGACAAGAGATATATAGAAATGAAAAACATGAGTACGATTCATATGTAGTGAGTGTTTTTGACAAAGTACCAAAACAAATAATGAATATCTGAATAGTAGAGTCAGTACGATAAGATTGACAGAGTCAGTATGGTACGATTGACAGAGTCAGTATGATACGATTGACAGAGTCAGTATGGTACGATTGACAGAGTCAGTACAATACGATATGGTCGGTACGATCAACATTGTACGATACGATAAACATGATAAAAGATAATTTCTAATTTACAAACATATGATAGAATACATTTGTGATTTCCAAAACATGATAAAGAAGTCAAAAGGAAGACTTTTGACTTAACAATCTCCCCCTTTTTGGAAAGCACAACACACAAAGTAAATATAACAAGAAATACTTATCTCCCCCTGAGTTATTGAAAACTCTTCTGAATAATAAATTGAATACAACTAACTCCCCCTTAGGTATGGACTTTCCTAAGGATTGTATTCGTAGATTTTCCTTAAGAGCATTGTAAAGCATTCTTTCCCTTTGTAAAACATTCTCCCCTTTGTAAAAATTCTCCCCCTTTGTGATTAACAAAAAGAAAGGAGTAATCTTGAATTGTCTGAAAGAGTTAGTGAAGCAATACAAGACAATGGATAAAAGAATAGGATCAAAAGAGTCATTACAAAACAAAGACAATTTACAAAAGAAAACAAATACAATAGTCATTTGTTTTCTCTTTCCTTCTCCTTCTTTATAAGTTCATGAAGAACAGCTTTCATCTTCTTGATCTTCTTCTTGTCTTCAGAAATTGATTCTCCCTGAGTTTTGAGAATCTCTTGTTGGTCTGCAAAAATCTGATCTTGATTTCTGATAGTCTCCTCCTGGACTCTGATTACTTCTTCAAGGGTATCAATTCTGTTTTGCAGATTCTTGTTGTCTTTGGATAACACAGAATTTTGATTCTTCAGCAAAACCATTTCATCCTTGAAAGATGAAACCTTCGAGAATTCAGATTGAAAAACATTCATTCTCTCTTGCAAATCTTTCACTGAAGGAACATCGGCTATTTGAGAAGACAAAAGATTCAACCTTTCAATCGTTTCTCTGTAAAGCTTTTTGAAAGCAATTGCAAGCTCATTTGATAACCTTCTTATATCTTCAATAGCAATTTCATGATCATTGATTGAGCTCTCTGTTTTGTACGATCACTTGGTCATCTTATTGCATGCCTTCTTATGAGTAACTGAGCTTTCTGAAAGAACTTTCAAATCGTCTTCAACTGACAAAACATTCTTCCTAAACTCTTTTACAGAGCCAAAATTCTTCTTTTGGTTGTCAGTAATAAAATCAATCTTCCCTTCCAGCCTCGGGAAATAGGGAATAGTCTTCTCAACCCTTCTTAAAATATGAACAATGTAATCACTTTTCTTGAGAGAGATTGTATGCTCTGAATCAGTATCTTCATCGTACGATGCTAGTTCATACGATCTGCTTGAGTCAACAACTGGCTGTTTTCCTTTTTCTTTTTCTTTCTTATTTCTTTCTTCTTCCACTTTGTCACTAATGACAACAACTTTATCAGAATGAAAAGATTGAGCACCTTGCTTTTCTTGAGATGACATTCTGTCCGGATATCGTGCCTGATCGGCATGAGGAGTTTGTTGAACACCTTCACTCAGATTTTGAAACGATTCTTCTCTACTCTTCTTTGAACTTTGAAGAAATTCTAAAAGAAAGTCTCCTTCTTCTTCTTCCACTTCTTCTATCTCTTCCATCACTTGTTTTTGTTTTTCTTTCTCAGGGAGACTCTGTACGATGGGTTCTTGATGCACTTATTCTGTTAGTTGGGAACTAGCATCCTCAACCGCTTTCAAGACTTTAGAGACATCAAAGTCATGAGCCTTTCTTTTCAAAAGAACCTTCTTCTTCTTTTCAGCCTGAAGGGTTTCTTCTACCCTTATTCTTTCTGCAAAAGCCTCAGCAGGGTCAAGACTGAACTTCGGATCACCTTCTTTTCTCTGTTCCTTATCCTTTCTCCATTTTTATACAACTTCCTTACTGTACCTCGGCTTGTTCTTCGGCTTTGAACTGGTTTGCGGATCAGACTTTTGAGTAACACCGGTAGATTGAATGCCTTTTGCTGGCATAGGTGCCGATTGATTCTGAGCCAATTCAGCTTCTACATCTCTGACAAAAAGTTTTGAATTTGGATCAAAACAAACATTCAGCTTTTTCATCGTACTCTTACTAATCCATGATGGCCTCAAATCCATGGGTTTTCCTTTCAAAGGAATGTTACAAAACTTCATACTCTCAAGAATGAATTTCGTAAGGATAGCTGGATACATAATCATCTGGGACTTAATCCCTCCTGTCTTGACATTCATAATGGTTTCAAAAACATATCCCATGAGATTTACTTTTCTCATATTCACAAGATAGTCAAGCATAAAGATATCAGAAACTTTCAGAGTTTCTCTATCCCCTTTCCTTGGGATAAGAAAACCTTGCATCCATAAAGTTACAAAACGATTGTCCGGAGAAAGATGAGACACTTTTCTATTTTCTTCATTAATAACAAACAAAGTCTTTTCAGCACTTTCACTATTAAAAGTACCAACTTCCTCTGGTAGTTTGTGTGATGGAGAGAAAGAATCCCCTTCTATAGAAACATTCAGAAAATGTGCCGCTTGTTTCACAGACATAGAAAATTTTCTATCGTACACAGCAAAGTTTATAGTCATGTCATTGTCGAAAGATACGGTTTTGTAAAACTGACAAACTTCATCAAAAAGAACCGGATCTTGAGAATCAGGCTTTTCAACACACAGATGTTCCCATCCTTGAAACAAAATGATCCTCCTGATTGTAGAATCGTACGTATCAAAAAAATCTCGAGATACTAACCTTTCTCTGTTAAAGTCTTTTTATGTAAAAGTCTTTGAATACATTTCGGCGGGAGTATTAGCAGAGGATTGAGACATAAAGATTCTGCCGATGAGAAGATCGTACGATGATTTATAGCTGGTGGAGCAGAGCTTCGCCTGAAATCCTGAAAAACCAATGTGGGTTTGGGGAGGGGAGGGGGGTATTTATAGGCGATAAAGAGGTGACCGTTGATCTTCTACGGTCGAAAAAGGGTGACCATTGATCTTCTACGGTCAAGATTAGAGAAAACCAGATCAGTGGTTAGGATTAAAAAAAAGAGAAAAAAAATTTAAAAAAAATGAAAAAGATACCTGTCGGAGAACATAAGGTAATTGTTGGTTTTGATATCAATAAAAAGAAAATACAATCGTAAGGAAACAAAAAAAACATCATGCCGATGGAAAACAAAGTCATTACTATGAACTGACCGTACGATAGAAAACAATCTTGTTACCATGAACTGACAGTACGATGGAAAACAATCTCGTTACCATGAACTGACAGTACGATGGAAAACAATCTCGTTACCATCATCGGTTGATTCAATCCCATGATTGATTGATATGATGGAAAAGAAATTCAATACCATCATCGGTCGATTCAATACTATTGATTGATTGGTACGATGGAAAAGAAATTCAATACCATCATCGGTCGATTAAATACCAAGATTGATTGATACGATGGAAAAGAATTTCAATACCATCATCGGTCGATTCAATACTATTGATTGATTGGTACGATGGAAAAGAAATTCAATACCATCATCGGTTGATACAATACTAAGATTGATTGATACGATGGTAAAGAATTTCAATACCATCATCGGTCGATATGATGGAAAAGAATTTGATTACCATCATCGGTCGATACGATGGAAAATAATTTGATTACCATCATCGGTCGATATGATGGAAAAGAATTTGATTACCATCATCGGTCGATACGATGGAAAAGAATTTTATTACCATCATCGGTCGATAGTAAATGATACTATAAAACTATCAATACGATAAACAGAAGAGAAAAATGAATGATACGATAAAAACTGTCAATACGATAAACAGAAAAAATACACATATTGAGAGAGTAAATAGATAATGATCATAAGATAAAAAGAAACATAAAGATATAGAAAGAAATGTCCTCCCCCTTTCTACGAGGAGGTTCTTACTATTAGGAGAGATGTAAAACAGGAAGTAGATATGAATGATTATTTTTAATGTAATCATTCCTAGCTTCTGTTTTATATATTCAAATCTATCGGAAGGTAAAGGTTTTGTAAAAATGTCAGCAAGTTGTTCTTGCGTTCCGATGAATTGTAAAATAATATCTCCTTTCTGTGTGTGATCCCTAAGAAAGTGATGCCTAACATCTATGTGTTTTTCACGAGAGTGATGGGCTAGGTTTTTACTAAGAGCTATGGCACTCGTATTATCACAAAGAATTTGGGTTTTGGAGAAACTCAAACCATAGTCAGTGAGTGTGTGCGGCATCCACAATACTTGAGCACAGCAACTTCCAGCTGCTACATATTCAGCTTCAGCAGTGGAGAGTGCTACTGAGTGTTGTTTCTTGCAGGACCAAGAAACCAAAGAATCTCCTAATAAATGACATGTTCCAGATGTACTTTTTCTATCCATTCTACAACCACCAAAGTCAGCATCTGAAAAACTTTTTAAAACAAAATAATTTCCAGAAGAGTAGAAAAGACCTAAATCCATAGTGTCTTTTAAATACCGAAAGATTCTCTTTACGGCTTTTAAGTGAGACTCTTTTGGATTAGATTGATATCTTTCACATAAGCATACAGAAAACATCAAGTCGGATCGACTAGCTGTCAAGTATAGCAAACTCCCTATCATACCTCTAAAATTTGTTTGATCTACTGGTTTCCCAGTTTCATCAAGATCAAGAGTATTTGAGGTACCAATTGGGGTGCTAATACTTTTAGTTTTGTCAAATCCATACTTTTTGAGTAAATATTTGATATACTTATGTTGAGATATATAAGTTCCTTCTGGTTTTTGAGAAATTTGAAAACCTAGAAAGAATGTTAACTCACCCATCATACTCATTTCAAACTCATATTTCATTAATTTTGCAAAAGAATCAGTTAAAGATTTCTGAGTTGATCCAAATATGATGTCATCAACATAGATTTGGACAATAAAAACATTTTTGTTTTCCATTTTGATAAAAAGAGTTGGATCTGCCGTACCTTTTGTATAATTGTTTTGTAAAAGAAATCATGTAAGTCTATCATACCATGCTCTAGGGGCTTGTTTAAGACCATATAGAGCCTTGGTAAGTTTAAAAACATGATCAGGATGTTTTGGGTCTTGAAAACCAGGAGGTTGTTCGACAAAAACTTCTTCTTGAACAAAACCATTTAGAAAAGCACATTTGACATCCATTTGAAATAGTTTGAAATTGAAATATGCTGTGAAGGCTAATAGAATACGAATAGATTCAAGTCTAGCTATAGGATCATATGTTTCTTCATAGTCTATTCCCTCTTGTTGATTATAGCCTTTAGCAACAAGTCTTGCTTTATTTCTTACAATGATTCCATTTTCATCACACTTGTTTCTGAAAACCCATTTTAAACCAATCACAGTTGTTTCTTTAGGTCTTTCAACTAAAGTCCAGACTAGATTCCTTTCAAATTCATTTAGTTCATCTTGCATTTCTTTGATCCAATCATCATCACCTAAGGCCTCACTTGGACTTTTAGGTTCAAATTGGGAAAGAAAAGCAAGATGTTCTATTTCATTTCATAAGGAATTTCTGGTCCTTACAGGTTGATTTATATCACCAATGATGTTATCACTGGGATGATTTCTAAGAAACAATTGATTTGGGTTTTGTAAAACATGTTCATCAACATATGGTAGAAAATATTCTGTGGTAAATGTTTCAGGAATACTTTCTTGAACATTTTCCTTATCAGAATGTTCTTATAATAAAGGTTGATAAACATTTTTAGAAAACACATCCGAGGATATAGGATTGGGTTGGTTGAAAAAAAAGGATCAGTTTCATCGAATTTTACATGTACTGTTTCCTCAACAGTACAAGTGTTTTTATTGAAAACTCTATAAGCCTTAGAGGTTGTAGAATAGCCTAGAAAGATTCCTTCATCAGATTTTGGTGCAAATTTGTGTAGATTATCTTTTGTATTTAGAATGAATACTTTTCATCCAAAAACATTGAAGTATGAAACTTTAGGTTTTCGGCCAGTCCATAACTCATAAGGGGTTTTATTAAGAAATGGTCTAGTTAAAACACGATTTATAGTATAACAGGCAGTACTAACAGCTTCATCCCAAAAGTGCTTAGCAATTGAGTATTCACTCAAAATGTTTCGAGTCATTTCCTGAATAATACGATTTCTTCTTTCAACAAAACCATTTTGCTGAGGAGTTCTTGGAGCTAAGAAATTGTGAGTAATACCTTTCTTACTACAAAAAGTTTCAAAATATGAGTTTTGAAATTCACCACCATGATCACTATGAATAGTTATCAATGGTAAGTTTTTCTCATTTCTAACTTGGGATCTAAAAGTTTTGAAATAGGAAAAGGATTCAGATTTCTTTGTAAGAAAATAGACCCATGTAAATCTAGTAAAGTCATCAACTAAAACAAATACATAGTATTTGCCTCCAATTCTTCCAGATTGTGAAGGACTAAACAGATCCATATGCACAAGCTGTAATGCATTATAAGTTGAGACTTCATTAATTGATTTAAATCTAGTTTTATGTTGCTTGCCAAATTGACAAGGATCACAGACTTTTGAAGAATCATTTCTAAGATCCGGTAGCCCTTTTACAAGTCCTTTCTTTGAGAGTTTACTTAGGTTTCTCAAATTACAGTGTCCTAGTCTCCTATGCCATAGCCACGATTGGTCTTCTATTACACTTAAGCAAGGTACGTTTTGGTTCCTAAGGTCTTCTAAGTTAATAGTGTAAACATTCTCTTGCCTATGGGCAGATAGAATGAACTCATCCTTGGAGTTGTGAACTAGACACTTATCATTTCTAAAATTCACAAGGTAACCTTCATCACATAATTGACTTATGCTGATGAGATTGTGCCTAAGACCTTTAACAAACAAAACATTTGAAATAAGAACTTTTCCTAGAAAAATAATATTACCTATACCAACAATCTTTCCTTGAGCATTGTCTCCGAAGGTAACTTTTCCACCTTTTGTTTTGATAACCTTTTCAAAGATATTTTTGTTTCCAGTCATGTGTCGAGAACAACCACTATCCATGTACCAAATGTTCTTGTTGGTACACTTCTCGTTTTCCTGAAAAAGAAACAATTAGATTTTTGGAATCCAAACTTGTTTGGATCCAGAAGGATTAGATAAAAGAATTTTAGGAATCCACATTTGTTTTGAAAAATGAGCTTTATGAAATCCTAAAGATTGATTTTTTTTAAGAGAAAAATCTCTTCTCTAATGTCCACCACATTGACACTTAGAACAGAAAATGGTTTTTTGAGGAACAAAATAGTTATTGCTAAAAACAGGTTTGGAATAAGTATAACCAAGACCAGAACGATTTCTCAAAGGTCTAATTTGAGAATACATCCTATCAAAGTTTTCTTTTCCATGATTAAAGTTTGACAAACACTTTTTCAAAGATAAAATCTCTGACTTTAGTTTTAAAACCAAATTCTTATTTTCTAAAACATTTGAATTTGAACTAGAGTTAGGATCTAAAATATTTTTCTTTGAAATTACAGTTTCAAGATCCTTAGAAAGTTTATCCTTATCAGATTTAACTTTCTCAAGGGTTTTGAAAATAATTTCAAAATCAGAAGTTTTCACATCAAGATCTTTAGAAAGATATGATACTTCTTTAGTCAAAATAGAAATTATAGAATTTTCCTTTTCAAATCTCTTTTTGAGTTTAGAATTTTCATTTTCAAGTAACTTGTAAAATCTAGAGACCTCTTCGAAAGAAGGTAAAGTATCATCCTCTGATGATGAAGATTCATCATTTGAAGATTCATAATATCTATTATCAATATAATTTGCATTTAAAGAGACATTTGTAATAGCTTCAGCATTATGTACCTTAGCCATGAGACAATGATCTTCAATTGGTAGTCTGGCTAGAAGTCCAATATTTCTTTGTCCTGATGTCTCATATTCTGAAGAATCATCTGAGGAATCACAACCACTTGAACTCTAAGTATCATTTGCTTTCAAGCCTTTCTTTGTCTTATAAAACCTTTTCTTGTTTCTTTCAGAGTGTTTCTCTTTTCTATCTTTCTTCTTCAGTAAAGGACAATCAGGCCTTATATGTCCTGCTTTCTTGCATTCATAACAAGTTACCTCTGAATCTTTCCTATCTTTATTTTTGAATCTATATTGAAAATATTTCTTTCCCACAATCTTGTTCATCCTTCGACCAAGATTGGCTAACTCATTATCCGGAAGATTACAATCACTTGAATCAGATATACCAACTTTCTTGGATTTAGACCTTGTAAGCCTTTCAGGTGTTTTAGCTTTAGATGCAAAGGATACACTTCCATTCCCATTCTTCTTCTTATTGAAATCAGCATCTCTCTTCATTCTTGTCTCATGCTGTAGAAGAGTTCCAAAGAGTTCATCAAGAGTAATCTGGGAGACTTTTCTGTTTTCATCAATAGCTGTCCTTTTTGACTCCTATTCATTTGGAATTATATCTATAATCTAGTCAACAAGAGCTTCATCATCAAGACCTTTTTCTCCCATAGATTGTAAGCTGTTGACAATTGTCATAAACCTTTGTTGCACCTTACATACTAGCTCTCCATAAGGAAAAAAAAATCCATGATACTCTGCTCGAAGCATTGCTCTCCTTGTTTCTATAACCTTGGATGTACCAAAATGAGTAACTTCTAATTTCTTCCAAATACAGTTGGCTGCTTCACATGAAGATATCTGACTATATATATTCCTGGTCATAGAGCATAATAAAGTATTGTGTACCTTGTAATTCAGTTGATATTCTTGCTTCTCTTGGTTGGTGAAAGTACTAACTTCTTTGTCAGGAATTTTGTAACCCCCAGTAAGCATAATAAAATTGTCTACACCAGTATTGATAATGAAAGTCTTCATACGATCTCTCCAATACTCATAATCATTCCCATAAAATATTGGTGGTCTATAAGGATTCAGATTATCTATTGATCCAATATTCATTCCTGCCATCTAATACAACAAAAACAACTTTTCCACTCCACACGTTAGTGTAGTAAGTATTCAAGATAGTAATAAGAAATAAAGCTAGTAATACAAATCAGTGGAAAACCGCCTCTGATACCAATTGTTGGATCGAATAGTAGATATATATGTCTATTAGATGGAACAATACAAGATGGGGTGAATTCTAGGTTTAAAAACCCTTTGAGTTTTAGCAACAAAGAGATTAGTTTAAATGATCTTAAACTAATACAAATACAAACACCCACAATTGTATTGAATATAAAAGGTATGATGTATTGTAATACTGATGTAATGTAAAACAATTGTATTCAAGGTGAACACAATAATCAGAGTAATACAAAGATGAATGATTCTACCTTAAAGCGTATAGAATCAATCAATACAAAATGTAATAGAATGATTGTAATTGAAACAATTACAATTGAATATGTAAAGAAGAAAGGAAACAATACAAATCCCTTTCTAATACAAGTAACAGTGGAAATGTAAAAGTAATACAATTCTTTTAACCCAAAGAGAAGGGTTATCCTTTCACCTAGGATAAAAGGTCTGTCTCACCAACACCTTGGTGAGCCCTCGATACGATGATCGGCACGTCTGTCTGCCTATCCCCGGCAGCCCTCGATACGATGATCGGCACGTCTGTCTTCCTATCCTCGGCAGCCCTCGATACAATGATTGGCACATCTATCTGCCTATCCCCGGCAGCCCTCGATACGATGATCGGACGCACAAGGAAGATGAGAGAAGTCACAGTGTCTCTCTCTAGAATCTTGGTAGTTCACAGAGTCTCTTCATTCTTTCTCTTCATTCATCATTGTTCTCTCAGCTTCAAATGACCTCCTATGTATAGGCCTTGGGGTCCAACGGTCATATTGCCTCCAACGGTCATATTGAAACAGAAAGCACGACATCGTTTTGATTAGTTTGTAACTAACTCAACGACATCGTTTTGTTAGGACAAGAGATATATAGAAATGAAAAACATGAGTACGATTCATATGTAGTGAGTGTTTTTGACTAAGTACCAAAACAAATAATGAATATCTAAATAGCAGAGTCAGTACGATACAATTGACAGAGTCAGTATGGTACGATTGATAGAGTCGATACGATACGATTGACAGAGTCAGTATGGTACGATTGACAGAGTCAGTACAATACGATATGGTCGCTACGATCAACATTGTACGATACGATAAACATGATAAAAGATAATTTGTAATTTACAAACATATGATAGAATACATTTGTGATTTCCAAAACATGATATAGAAGTCAAAAGGAAGACTTTTGACTTAACAGGCACCAGACTTGGGTGATAAGAGCTTTGAATCATATTATAGAGACCCACACTTTTCATATAATGATATTACATTCTAATATATGAATATTCATTATATTATATAATGATCCATGCCGGAAATATATATCTCTAGTTTCTTTATAAACTTTCAAATATAAACAACTATTTCTTAAGTGAACTACATATTCTCCAACTATGTTCTGTATAACTATCACCCTTATTATACATCTCACACATAATACCTTTCTTCATAACCTGTATAAATGAAACATAAAGATGGGTGAGATCAATTGATCAGTGACGGTAAAAAGGAAGATATCAATGATCACATAATCATAACATGTGTATAAGGGTATGAGAACATGATCTTAACACTTGAAAACCATACCATGTATATCAAAGAACATAATCTAAAGACACTGAATAAATCATAGTAGTTAAAAATATAATAATCAAAAGTAAATAAAATAACATGAGCCATGAGGTAAAAACATTGGAATAAGACATGGAATTTTGGCATAAACATGAGCGTGTAAAATCATTCCCTTAGTAGTAAAGTCTTATTTCCAAAGATATAATAGTGGATTGGGTTCACTCCCTATACCATCATAGTAGTCAGGGATTAATCCCAATACCATCATAGTTGATTGGGTTCACTCCCCAAACCATTGTAGTTGTTAAGATTATATCCCAATACTATCATAGTGAATTGGTTTCACTCCACAAACCATTGTAGTAATTAATATTCACTCCCAAGACTATCATAGTGGGTAGAGAATCTTACTGAACTTGGTTAACTCTCAATTCTAGTATTTTTTATCTCACGAGATATCAAGATTTACCTAGTTCATTGGATGGGGATATAGGTCTCACGCTTCCTTGGTTGTAACATGACCACCATTATTGGTTATAACATTACCACCATCACATAATGAAAACCAAAAATATGTGGTCCAAAATATCATAAAAAAATTTATCATATCAGAACTCATGAAAATAAATGAGTTTTATAAATCATTAATCATATAATAACCCATGAAAATAAATGGGCTTCATAAACAATTCATCATTTTATCGTAGAAAACCTCATCGAAACAGAATGGTTTTCATGGACATATTATCATCATAGTCATAAACCACCAATAGAAATATTAAGGATGGTATTAATGGATCATATACCTAGTAAATATTATGTTATATAAAATTATATCATCATATAAAGAAAATGATTTTGAAATATCTCTTGGAACATTTTTGGAGGAAAATAACTTTTTCACTTTGAATACAAACTTTTAAAAAACAAAATTTCACAAAATATTGTTGAAATTATTTTCTTGGAAAATAGACTTTTAAAATTATAAAATAATATTTAATAAATTTAGTGGTCATGATGGTGATAAATTCCATTCATGTTGTACATATAAAAATAATGATTGCTTTTATATTTTAGGTAAAACTTGAACATGAATTGTTTTAAAAAAACATGAACATTAAGTTTAAAACATTTTTTAAAAATTAAAAAAATGTTCAAAATGACTTTAAAAAATCATATAGGAATATTAAAACATTTTTTAAAATATTTTTAGAAAACATGGATATGGAATAAAAATGAATTTCGACCAAAGAGAGAAATAAAGTCAACTTTATTTAAAAAAATTATTTTGGAATCTTGAGTACATAAAGAGGGGAAAATGAAGAGAAACTTTTATTCTAAATAAATGTCCATAGTATAGGAAAAATCATGAAATTATTGATAAATAGATCATAATATTTCATCAGTAAAATCATAATCATAAACAATCTTGATAAATAATGAGATTACAATATCAAACCCTTACCACTTTGGTAACTTTTAAATCATAATCCATATGAAAGAGAGAAAATTATATAAATATTTATATCCCATAATTTTCATGATAATAATAATAAAATAAATTCATGTGAAGTATATACACCAAACAAAAGAAACAATTGGTGAATATGGAATATGTCTACCAAAAATAAAATAGAGACAGGAAATCTCTTACCTTAAGTCACAAATTACACCATATATGTTAAAACCTCATGTATAATAAGTTTATATTTATTTGAAATATATTATAGAACCATAATTATATACATCATACCATATATTATTTACTTATAAACTTTCATTACCCTTTTATTAATAGTTTCATGTTAAAATCACATTTTAGGTAATATCTTCTTTTCTTTTCATGTATGTTTTGATTTTGGATTTTTTATACTTTTAATTTGATCATGGTTAAATAATATCCATAATTTTAACCTTTATATAAAAAATTATATATATAGAGTATATATTTACTTAGATTAATCCATAAATTTAGAGATAGAAAATGAAATAGACCATTTATGGATACGGTAGGCTATACATATTCATGAATGTTGTTTCCATTTTCTTAATGGATAAAATGAAAGAAATTTAAATAACATATCATATTTAAAAATTAATTATTATTTCACATATATCACATATATTCATTAATTTATCTCTATTAACTTCCATGTAAAGAATAAGTAAAAAATGAATCACATCACTTCGTGAGGTGGTAGTCTGTCGTACATATGGGCGACATTATCATATTTCCAAGGAATTAGAAGTAAGAATTTATATGTGATATTATAATTAAATAAGTATAATAATATCCCAAATATCATATATGAACATTATATCCATTATTATATCTATTTGTGATACATGATGATGGAAAAATAATTACATCGGTTCACGAGGCGGCAGTCCACCGTACACACAATTGATGGTTTAATTTCCCATTTGATGGAAGAGGAGATGGATATAGGTTATTACATAAACATAATAACATATATTTTTATTTTATATTTTTTTATTATATTTTAATTATTAATACATTAGTTAAGGTGGTAATAGAATATATAAAAATAAAACTTATTGGAGACAATTACCATCGCTTAGAACAACCTCCTTTGCATATCTTATTAAGGACATTAGGGTCTGTATTTTTAGAATACATAGGCCATAAAACATGTATAATAATTTTTGGGAGATATTTTTATAGGTTTTTGTGGGAAAAATGAATTAATATGTGTCAATAAGTGAGGGGAGGAAGTGCCCTTTTATAATTGAGGGGTAGTAGAATTTTTGTAAATACCCAAAACTATTCAATAATGGGAAGTCACTCTCACCCCAATTGCCTAAAAAATTGATAAATAATGGATTTTATGGATGATATAGTCTATACACACCACCAAACGCAAAAATATTCTTTAAACATGTTATTCCTTAGCCCTTATGTTTACTTCATTTTACCATTTTAGTTTTCACCACAGTAACTTCTTTCTTTTTATTTACCAAGGTAATTTATCCTTTAATACTAAAATTATAATAATAATTTTTAGATAATTTGGACCAAATTATTATAAATATTAAATCCAATTTATTAAATAAAAATATGATGTTTTTGTAAAATTAATTTTAACACAAGCACATGTAACATGTAAAATCAAGTTTTAACCTTATCACGGTAATTAATTTTTATTATCTTTATTAATATTTATGAAAAAATTAATTTTAAGTTATTATATAATATAAATTATTAGTATTCTAAATATGAAATCCATTTTATCATTTAAAAATAATAAAATTGGCATAATTTAATTTAATATTAATCCCACGGGCATAATGGAAAAGCAGTTTTCCAAAGAGAATATTTTCAAAAGTACAGAAATATTTAATATCAATATTCAATATTAAATTGATTCTAATGATGTAAATTGGATTAATAAATATATAATTGAATGAATTTAACTTTTAAAATTATATTTAAATAAAATGTATCTTTCATATTATTTAAATGAAAATGAATTTTTTTAATAAAAATTAGTGTTTAGTTACTATTCATTGAAAAATTGATCCTTTCAGAATATTCAAAAAATCACTTAAAGAAAATTATTACATATATATTTTAGAAATTAAGTTTTTTTAAAATAAATTTTCTAAAAGGTTTTAAATTTAATTTTATTATTTTTTCAAAAAAAATAATAAAATCATTTTTTGAAAAAATAGTATTTTTAAAACATATAATTATTTTACTAAACATTAAGTAATTTTTTATCAATATCTTTTATTTATATAAAACCATTATAAAAAAATTTTAAAATATGTTTATTCCTATTAATACAAAAAAAATTAATGTCTATGTTATAATGTTAATGTTTGAATGAAAATATAAATAGTATATTGTAGTTTTTTAAAACTCGGGGTTGCGTGTAATTGAATCTAACAATGAAATTAAAATTATTCGAAAAAATATATATTTCATAAAAAATTGGGGTGTTACATTCTACCATAATAAAAATTAATTTATCCCTCAAAATTTATCCCTCAAATAAAAAAAATGAGGATAATTCTACTTCATCACATCCTCAGGTTCCCATATAGCTTCCTCGAGCTGGTGGTTTCACCACAAAACATTGACCATGTGATTAGTGTTGTTTCATATAACTTTATATCTATGATACAAAATCTCCACTGGTTATTCCTAATAAGAAATATTATTATTTATTGGAAAAAAAACTTTGAGTTAAATACATGTAAAGGATCAGGTATTTACTTCCTTATGAGAGATACATGGAACACGTCATGAACTTGGGAGAGGTTTGGTGGAAGCAACAATCGATAAGATATTGTCCAGATATGATCAATAATTAAAAATAGACCAATATAACTAGGGATTTATTTCCCTTTCTTTCCAAATCTCATAACCTTATTCCATGAATAAATACATAAAAATTCATTCTCATTAAATTTTTGATTTATATATTGTCGGTGATTATCAGCATTGATTTTCTGTCGATTTTTTGTTGCCCATATATTCTGTTGAATAGATCTAAACTTGAATTTTTTTCTTCAGCTATCTTAGGATCCATGTAACATCCTATTACCTTCTTTAAGGTACTTATTTTTTCTCTTTTCGTTTACCTATTTTTTAGGGTTCGTGATAGACCTTTCAAGGATAGAAATCATTTTTCAAGGAAATAACCTAATGTCCAGGGTTTTATGTTTGTTTGAATTAATGTAGTATAGGTATAAATGTGAAAAACATATTTTGGGATCATTAAGAAATTTTTGGGATTTTTTTATTAAGGGTTATGTATTTGTTAATTCCTATAGGAGACATTTATTCCATAAATTTATAGATTACAGTGTAAGTTCAACACTCGGAAAAAGCTATAGAAATTATTCAGGTTGTAAAACCTTTAATGCCATAAAATGGTTTTACATCATAAAATAAATTTAGATGATGTAAAATATTAATTTAGGATAATTTAACTAGAGGTGATGTGTTTTTCAGTATAAGTGAGTTATGGGGAATTCATAACAGAAGACTTCGATTTATGCCATAAATCCCTTGTGTTTTGTATGTTTTATTCACTAGTCAGGTAACTCCCACCTATTTTGTCATGAATACACATCTATCAATCCCTAGTTACTCTTCCAGGTGATTTTAGGTATCTTTAGTCCTTTTATATCACATCATTTGGTTCTTGATCTTTGTGTTGGTTGTGTTGTGTCTCTCAGGGTAAGAGACCATTTTGTATATTTGTTTCCATTGGTCTCAGTAGCACTGTTATGTTGTATTTTTGGATCTATTTATCTTGTGGTGATTTTATTATTGATTATTTATAGATCTATTGTGTGGTCTTCTTCTAGGGTCTGGTCCTTTTTTGGTTTTGGTGTGGCGAGTGCATGTTCTCTAAGGTATATTGTGATCTACCCTCTCTACTATTTGTTTTGGTTGTGAAATAAAATTCTAAATTGTAAGAATCATTGATAGGGCCTCTGTTTATTATTATGAATTCCTTCCAATGGTTGTGGATCCTATCAATTTTGGTGTATGTCATGAGTTTGAGGTTTCCATTTACATCTCTAGCCTATGTTTGATGAATATTTAAAGCTATAGTTTTATAAATTTTTTGATAAATAAATCTTCATGATTAATTTATTTGTGTGTGTAAATGGGTTTTGGAGAAAATATGATTTTATCCTTGTTTTGGTAAAATAAAAGGTATTTTCAAAGCATTGTGAAATGGACTTATAAAATGGTTTTCAAATCATGGTTTTGAAGAAATTATTTAGAAAAATTAGCACATGTAAAGCCTTAGGTACTTAGTTGAGAGGATTAGCAACAGTCCTCATCTGTTTTTACCATTGAGGGGTTTACTCATGGGGTGTTCCTATTCTCCCTATCCCTTCTATTCTATGCACTTGTTAGAAAAATTTGGGAGGTTCACTTTTTAGGGTGTTCCTCATCTCTCTAGATAATACATATGTCTAGGGACTTAAAACATGTGATTTTCTATGTTTGGGTATGAGTGTTCTATCTATCCTAACATGTAGTGATCCTTAACATGATGTTACCCATGATTTTTTTGTACAATTTGGATTTGATTGGATTTGATTTCCTACTTTGATATATATATATATATATATATATATATTATTTGATATTGTTTTTCTTGTGTTATTTAGAACTGTGGAAAAATGGGAATGTTTTACGATTCTTTTGATATAAAAACTGTTTAAATAATTTTCATGCCTTGTTTAATTTAAATTTGATCATGTTTAGATTTTTATATAGAAACTTTTTATGGAACACCTCGATGAGATCCTATTGATATTGTTTATTTCACACACTCCAAGCCTATTCTATGGTGTGTAAAACTAGTTATGTATTTTGATGCAGGGAAAGGCTAGGTGTCGAAGTAAGGCGATGAGGTTTCTATCACTTGATTTTGGATAGGTGGTGGTGATATGGTAGGAGTTTTCCCATGCTCACTAGGAGTAGTCAGTTTCTATTTTATTTATACTTTTCATTTGTAATTATACTTTGGTTTATTCTAACTACTTGATTTTTATCATTTCAAATGTCTCCATTCAATTATGGAATATATTATTCCTATTTTTCCTTATCACTATTTCTCTCTACTGGGTATATATATGCCATGTTTTCTACTTTGGTATGGGAGAAATCATTCTATCTAGTTGTTTTTTGATTCCCTTTTTCTATTCTTTAGTCTCTGGGGATCGAGAATTCCCATCGGGTAAGTGGCATATCAGGCCATGTTCTAGGTTTGAGGGTAACTCGGGTTGGTTCATTACAAAATGCTATCAAAGCATGTATATTATCAATCTTGTGAAGTTGGTATATGGGAGATAGGATTTTAAAAAATTGAGAGGTGATTTTTGGTAAGTTATTGGCTATATATTTCCATGATGTGACTCAAGTTACCATAGGATATCAAAATATGCATCTCCTGTGTTGAGTTTTTTATCTTAATCTTAGTTTTTTCTTATGGTTTTCTAGTTTAAACTCATATTTTCTTATAATCTGGTCATTATGTCTATTTTTAGTGTGCAATGATATACCTCTAAGACATTTTACATGGTTTTTACAATAAGGTGCAGAAGATTATCCTCAAGGAAATCTACATTTGGATCAAAATATTATAGATACTATCATGCGATAAGTTCATGTTGCAGACCAAGATGTACCTCAAGTCCAAAACGTAGTTGTTTAGGTACGTCTAGGAGCTGGTGGAGAAAGGATTTGATCTCAAGATTTCTTATAAAATAAACCAATATCTTATAAGGGTGTGATTGGGCCTCAAGAGGAAGAGTACCAGTTGGAAAAGATTAATCAGATCTTAGACTTCTTAGATGCACATGATAATATCAAGGTGAAGTGAATGGCATTCAGAATTGAGGGTCATAAAAAGTTGTGGTAGGATTCCATGCTATAGAAACGTAGAAATTTGGTCTTGGATTGGAAGTGTTTCAAGACACACTTCTTCCAATATTTCTATAAAGAGCCTCTGATGATGAAAATTTATATAGAGTTCCTCTCTTTGCAGTAGGTAGAGCGATCTGTGTCAGTTTACACCAATAAATTCACGAAGCTAGTTTGTTTTTCTTAGAAGGTATTAAAGAATGTCATGACAAAATCTTAAAAGTACCTATAGGTTTTGAGACCAGATATCACATTGTAGGTATTCATATATAATCTTTCTACAGAGGTTGAGATGATATAAATGACAGTGATAGAATAGATAGATATGGCATGCAAGTTTGCCTCTTTTGGACCTTCTCTTCTACCTAGTGGTAGTTTCAGTGGTAATCAGAGGAAAAAGTGGAAGTGGAATGATCATCATAGGATTGGTGGAGGTGGTTATCATTAGTGGACCTCCTCTTCCCCATCAGTTATATCCAGTATTTTTTCCATGACTTTCTATCAGTGTGGAAATATTGGGAACACATAAAATTCTTATTCTACACTTGTAAAGATGTGCAATGGTTGTGTCCACTACAACCATTTTAATAGTTTTTGTCAAGATATGTTTACAACTTGTAATGTACAAGGATTATCAACTCCAAAATACACTATGGTGCATTCAAACACTTAAAATTCTAAAACGCTCTAATCATAGGTTTTAGTAGTGAAGCACCTTGATGTAGTTGATGAGTTTCCAACAAAGGTTGACGCCGGTTTAGTGACAGTGAGTGGTACCATATTTATTGTATCTTTAGTAGTGACTACTTTATTTTATACTGGTACCTCCAACTCATTTATTTCTACCCATTTGTTTTATTTTCTTAAACTGGCAATGGATCTCGTGTCCTTTTTATGGATTTAGAAACACCTCTTTCGATGTTGAAATAGAAAGGGTTTCGGTGTACTTGTATACTATCAATATCTGATGTGGGTTAGTCTAGGATTTCCACATTCTCAATATAGATATATTTTATTTCATTATTGGTATTGAATGTATTATCTGTCATAGTACTGAGGTTGATTGTTATCATCGACATATCATGTTCCTAGCTGTTGATGAGATATCTCAGGTGTTTCAGAAAAAGTATGATTTGAGGCTTGGTCATGTAGGACCTTTCTTTTCAAATCTAGGGAGTTTTTTATCCATTGTTTTAGTTTAACCTAATGATGTTTCTTATCTTTTTTATCTTCTCATGATTTTTTTTGGCTTTACTGATGTTTTCCTAGAAAATTTCTCCAGTCTTCCTCGAGAGAGGGTGGTGTAGTTTATGATTCAATTAGTTCTAGGTATGTAGACAATCTTGATACCACCTTATAATATGAAACCAATTGAGATAAAAGAACTCAAGATTCAATTAGATTAATTGATGGTAAAAGGTTTCATTCACCCCATTATTGCACCTTGGGTGGCCTCAGTTCTCTCTACCAAGAATGTTAATGGTTTACTTTTATTGTGCATGGATTATCAAAATTTGAATCAGGTAATGGTTAATAATAAGTATCCATTTCTCCACATGGATTATTGTTTAATCATTTAATATAGGAAAGTTAGTTTTTGAATAATGATCTTCAGTTGGGTTATCATTGTTAGAGTTGGTTCCCTAGAACCAATTATTTTTACTTTATGATAAAAATGCATTCATTGTTTGAATATTTATAAACTACTTATCACATCATGATTATTCTCCTATGTGACATAGTATGTGATAATTTCCTAAGATTAGATGTCACACTAAAATGTCATAGAAGTTCCCCGCTATGATGAGAACCCAAAAGTAATATGACACTATTCTTGAATATATGTTCTATATCCAAATGATATCATTTTAGGGACACAAATGATACAGGATATCAAGGGTGGAGACTCATGGGACTTTGATTCACCTTCTCATGATGTAAGCCCTTTATAATATCCAGTAGGATATTATCATAATGAAACCCACCGACATGAAATCCACATTCATACGTGTCATTGGATGTTCCTATCTACAGATGTGTATATTGGTCTGTATACTTTAATATTATTATTAATGAGTATTATGAGTCACCCACATAGATGTGTTGATGAAAACCATGGTAATAGATGTTTGTAGTGAGGTATGATATATTGGGTGCATCACAAGTAATATTGCATTAATGAATATTACAAGAAAGGATTTATCCCATCTCTTATTTAACAGAAGTTAATATCTTAGGCCCTTTAATGGAAATTATATAGCCTAAATAAATACTTCTCCATGGTGATCAATAGGAAAGTTTTATTTTCATAAAGTCAAATAAAGATATAATCGAGCACATAGGTTAATGGAAATCGCTCTCAACCTGCTCGATTTGAGATATTGTGATAAAGGGATTATATTAAAAGGTAAGTGTTTGTATGAGGTGACATGTTGTTGTGGCATTAAATTATTTCTCCATGGGTTCCTTGGCGTGTTTTTAGATTCTAACCTTGGAATTTAGGCTACTTCCCCAAATTCCACTGAAAAAGAGGCATAAAGGGTCACACACCAAGTGTATCAAGAATCTCTGTTAAATAGTATATTGTTATTTATTATTTAATATGTTCAATAAATATTATTCCCATACATGGTTTAATAATTATTAATGTATGATTTTTCTCATATAAATATTAATTTTTTGTCTAGTAAATATAATATTTATTTATTTATTTGAAAATAATGCAGTGATATTTATTTAATAAATAAATATACATTATTCAAGGCCTCATAAATATTGTGGAGGAATAGAGGAATGAGTTTATTGGTCTAATGAGAAATGATAATATTAAATATTAATTAATTAAATAATATTTAATTATAATTCGCAAGTTAAGTGCATGTCAATAAATAATAATATTACTATTATTATTTGACTTGGGGTTTTTTTAGGATTAAATAATAATAAGGGAACTTGTGTAATTATTTTATTTTAACCCTAACAATATAAATACACAATTATATTATTTTCTCAAGATATGATTCGGTTGTGCACAATGATTCAAGGATAATCATATCAATCCTAAAGAGCTCCCTTCTCCAAGAATGCTCCCAAGAATGGTGAGTAATCCTCCTCCATAGGATCAAGGAGAATTATTTGGAATCCATTCTTGATATGATTAAGGAAGACGATGCAAGCACAGGGATGTTTCATACTAGCACCTATATACTCCTTCGGTGACGTCTGGGGATTCTTGAAATATGTGTGGATAACCACTAGAGAAAATATACACTTGGTTTCTACAATGAAACTACGGTTCACCACAGATCTATCATTTGACACATCAATGAAGAAAGAATTCCTTAGAGGTAATTATTTATCAAATTAAATTAATTATAAACAATATCTGTTGATATTATATCTCGGTTATGGAACAATTATTCTTTGACTATTTATTTGACTCAATTCCAAGGATCAAGACGTTCATCATCGTATATATCTCGTATTGATCATTGATTATGGAAAAAATTAAATTTGGTCACTGCCCATCACACGCTTCTATTGCACACAGAACCTACAAGTTGTATCAGAGTGGGCCCATAATTTTTTATAATTATTTAGATTCTTTGGTGATTTATGCATTCATACTTTAGTTTTTCAATTCATGTTTAATTGTTCTTTTAATCTAAATTACGAGATATGTTTCTTCCTCTATTTTTTCTCACAGATATAATAGAAAAAATTAATTTTATGATTAAAATAAAATTGAGGAATGCATCTAAAGATGCCAAGGACCTTGGTCATACGACACTAGACTAAACTTCGTGTAATCATAATTATATTTCATGTAGTCATTTTCAACACATCAAGATTTATTCAGAGATCAATTCGAGATTTTACATTGATTGGATAATTAATTTCACCTTAGTGCACTGCATGTTAATAAGGATTAAATGGTGCATGGTCAACTAGACTATACTTCATGTGGCCTATTGGACACGGCATGTAGTCCCTTCAGGTCAGGGTCGGGCCATGTATTCCATACATGGCCTCACTAACCATTGATCATGTAACATGGAATCAACACGGTGTGTGTCCCATTGGACATTCCGTGTACTCTAAATTTTCGAGGTACGTTTAACATGCTGAGTCCTTAGGTGTGTACCTCGGATAAATGGTGAAGGGTGTAAATGTCGTGTAGATCGGATCTACATTCCTTGTACTTTACCAGATTATGTATATTTAAAATTTATTTATTTTACTGTGTAAACCTTGAGACATGTACTTGTGTGTGGTCATAAATATAGTACACACCACGTGATAGGTTTTAATATACATAAATATTTAAATGTTTAATTAATATATGTGTAATGTTTATATCATCATATAATGTATGATTCGTATTACAATTTGTTACTCTATGTTCATTGAAGCATAACATGTGATAGAAAAATAATATAATTCATGTAATCATTCGTGAAGTACACATCATGAAAGTACATGATAAGTGATGTATGACATATGTCATCAGAGTAATATAGTATACGAGTATAATACATGTTGGGTATATTTGGACGGGTATTCACCATGTTACCTCTAAGTTACAAGTTATGTACACAGTTAGTTTTAAATGAATTTGTTTAATTTGTTTAAAATTATAATGGATGTGAATCTCAAGAATATTTAGATAAAGATTAAGATAAAATTATTGATTAATTAAAGATAATAATTAATCTATTAGAGTGTGATTTATCTTAAATAAGAATGATTAATAATTGAATGCAAGTTTAATTAAATTCATAATTCGTTGCATTCTAGTGGATGATGATGAGCTAGACCAGGCCTTTGTATGTTATTGGTTTCATTTTAATTTATTATTAAATTAAATTTTGGTCATGCATTCCTTCTCTCCTCATTAATATATTGGGCATGCGTTCCCATGCTTTATTTTATGAAAACCACCTTTTACCCCTCACCTGTGTGTGAATAAAAGAATATTTAATGGATAGATCTCCCAAGATAGTGCACGTCGTTCAAGTTAGAAGCCGAGGTGAAACCAATCTGATCAAGATGCAAAGTTGGACAGGTGGAAAGCTGTGAACACCAACCTTATATTGGTTCAATGTGTTTCCATCCTAGGTCATTGGTTAGTTTATCAACCTCCAGATAACTAGCCATTATAACAAGTTCATGATCATGACCTTTATTTTATTTCTATCAATTTCATGGTTATTCATTAGGGATGTTTTGTCACAATCACATAATTAATGAATTAAAAAGAATGAAAGATGGAAGTAAAAATAAACTTGTTTATGTGTTAATATTATCTAAATATATGTTTAATCACTTATGTAGTCCCACTTAATATTAATAAGTGTGTGATAAAGATAATAATTGGAAATTTACACATAAAGGATAAAATTACTCAATAAAATATTAAGTTGTTATGGCCTTCTATTACTTCGGTTAGAATCAAACCATAGTTCATAGAGATTGACTGGACAAAGTTGGGGTTCTTTCAATTATCAGGGAATTATAACATGTGGTTTTGGGTTGAATTAACTTGTTTTACATCAAGGGTTGACTTACGAAGAAGTAATTGGTGTAACTGAGAGGAAAATTGTGAGGAAATCCAATTAAAGGATTTCAGGATTGGGGAATCCACTCAATGGATCAAAGAATTATGAATTAATTCAGTTGTCATTTAGAATTCCTACCTAAAACCTTTCAAGTTTCATTACCAACCAAATTTGGGGTAATGAGAAAGGAAATATGTATCCTTGACACTAGAATGTCCAATCAAATATGATATTCTGAAGCCAATGGTGAGGGCTATTGGGTTTCATTAAAATAGTGGGAGACTAATAAATATAATATTTATTTATTTGTCTAAATTTATCAGATAAAGTAATAAATCTCTACTTATCTTATTTTTTGAAAAAATATTAAAAATTACATCAAACATATAATTGTGATCCATACTTGAGAAGAAAAACATTCTCACCAGCATGAATTTTCAGTAATGGCATGGGAATTTATGCTTCGTCCTTCGTAATGAAAGGAAATTATATGTGCTTCAATAACCTTTATGAGTTGCACCTGGAAATGAGGAAAGTGATAAAGATATATCTCTCTTTTAGAAACATTTGAATGATGCTACATATGTTTAATACTTCATGTTATCATCCACATCCAATGATCTTTTGAAGCAACATGAGGATAAGGATCCTTATAGAATGATGTCTCACCTTCAGGATCTATATCAAGAGAAGGTGATACAAGAGAGGTATGAGATCTCCAATTATTTATTTACCACTAATCTTGGAGAGTATGTGTTATCTGGGCCACAAGTAGTCAAGTTTATTAGCTACATTGAATGCCAAGACATCATAAGGATTAAATTCTCGGATGAGTTGTGTACAAATCTCATACATTCATCACTGCCCAATACCTTCTGTAGTTTTATTATATATTATAATATGAGTAATAATTATAAGATTATATCATAACTTCTGGCCTTAATTCACCATGTGGATAAGGACATGGTGCATGAAAAAAACCACGGTCCTTATGGTGAATTATAAAAGGAAGAACAAGGAAAAGGGGCCCATGACCTATAAATAGTCTAAATCAATCAGGCACCATCATTCCAAGAAGTTAAATATCCAAAGGCAGGGAAAGGAAAAGGAGTCAGTACGTTTTTTTTTTTGGAAATCCAAGACATTGGAAGAAGAACTACACCCAATATCAAGGGAAGCTAAAGGTGAATTCATTATCGAGTGCAATCTTTCCATTTCTACACATTTGGTATTTGATACAGCTGTTGGTGCTCACATATATATCCAAATGGAAGAACCTAGTAGATTTAGTAAAATTTCCAGAGGAGAGGTGGATCTATGAGTTTTCAATGGTGTGAGGCTAGCTACTCTTCTCAGTGGTGACTACCACCTTTCATTACCAATAAGTATGATTTTGGTTTTACGTTATTGTTATTATGTACCTACTATTTCCAAAAACATAATTTCTATATCAAGTTTAGATACAGATGGGTTAATTTTAAAGTGTAAAAAAGGTTGTTTCTTTTATAAGGAAAACATATTTTATGGTATCGAACATTTAAATAATGTTATGTATGTATTAAATTAAAAAAAATCAATAGTTGACAATTGATAACAAAATCAATTTCACATGAATCATATAATAACCAAAATTGGAATAACCTTCTTCATCATGAAAATGAGAAGTGTTTGAAAAATCTATGTCCATATGGTTATTTAGACTCTTCTAAGCTAAAACCACTTGATAGATGGCATGCTTTTTTACAATGAAAAATGAAGAAACCACCATTTGGTGGATAGGGTGAAAGGACTACAGATATTCTAGGATTGGTACACACTGATGTGTGTGAACCATTTCTAATAGAAGATAGAAGTGGACATTATTAATTTATAAATTTTACAAATGATTTGAGTATAAATGTATATATCTACTTAATAAGTTATAAGTTTGAATCCTTTAAGAAATTAATGGAATTCATGAATGAAGTATGTAATCAACTTGGTAAAAAGATAAATAAGATTATATCAGATCTAGGTGGAGAATATCTTATCCAAGAGTTCATCAGCATTATATGGTAGTTTGGGATTCTATCTCAAATCACTCCACTTTATACACCACAGTGGAATGGTTTTAGTAAAATAAGGAATTGTACCTTGTTGGACATGGTAAGGTCGATGATGATTCATGAAGATCTTCCCTTATCCTCTTGGTGATATGCATTATAAACTATGACATAGACATTAAATTGAGTACTAACTAAAGTGGAAAACAGAATTCCCTTTGAGTTATGGAGTGAAAAGAAACCCATTTTTTCACATACACATGTATGGGGTGGTGAGTCATTTGGTAATTCTTTCTTAAGAAACAAACTAGAACCCTGGAGAACAAGGTGTATCTTTATAGGGTTTCCAAAATAAATAAAGGATTCTACCTATACAATCCCTCTGAAAAGAAAGTGACTATCTCCAGACAAGTTGCCTTTCTTATGTGTGAGTGCATCCTCAAAAAGTATGGTGGGATAAAGATTGACTTTCAAGAAGTTGATACTAAAGATACACAGGAGTTCGTATAATAATAGATTCCACAAGTCCCTATGGAAAAATTAGTTCTTGAAACAGAAGTACTGTATAGTAGAAAAATATAGGTAAGAGAACCAGAGAGATATAGTTTTCTAGTCACTAAGGATGGTGACTCATTATTATTGGACAATTATGAACATCTCTCCTACAAGGAGGTAGTAGAGTGATCATCAGCTACAAGATGTCTAAAATCTATGAATTCTGATGTGGATTCCATGTATTAGAACCAAGTTTGGGTTCTGGTAGATGTTCCAGTTGATGTAAAGCCTGTTGGGGGTAAATGGGTATTAAAGAGAAAAATAGACATGAAATGTAAAGTAAGTACCTATAAATCAATTCTAGTGGCTAAATGTTTTAAATATTGTTAAGGTATTGACTATAATGAAACCATTTCTCCAGTTTCCATGTTTAAATCCATAATAATCATACTTTCCATAGAATCTTACCATGACTATGAGATTTGGAAGATGAATGTCAAAACTATATTACTTAATGGTAACCTTCATGAAGATGTCTATATGACACAACCCAAAGGTTTTGTGACACCAGGTGATGCCAAAAGGGGTTGAAAGTTGCAGAGGTCTATTTATGGATTAAAGAAATAATTTGGGTCATGGAATATTTGATTCGATGAAGCCATAAGATAATTTTGTTTCATAAAATTTAATGTGAGTCATGTGTTTACAAAAGGTTTAATATGAATGTGGTTATTATCCTAGTAGTGTATGTTGTTGACATATTACTCATTGGAAATGACATACCAGTCTTACAATTAGTTAAGGACTAGATGAACAAGTGCTTCTCTATAAAGGACTTAGGTGAAGAATCCTATATTCTAGGGATCAAGGTCATTCAGGGTAGATCCAAGAGTCATCTTTCACTAATACAAAGTACATATATTGACTAGATAATAAAGATATTTAGTATGAAAAAATAAAAGAGGGGATTGGTTCCAATGTCACAAGGTTTACATCTTTCTAATAAAATGTGTCCTCATAAAAAATAGTAGAAATATTGAATGAATAAGATCCCATATGCTTCAGAGATAGGATCAATAATGTATGACATTTTATGTACTAGACTTGATGTTTCCTATGCATCGATCTTGGTAGGAAGATATCAAGAAGATCCATGAGAATAGCATTGGACTACTATTAAAACTAGACTTAAGTATCTGAGAAAAACTAAGGATATGTTCCTAGTGTATGGAGGAAAATAGGAGCTTGTCATTAGAGGGTATACTGATTTTGGTTTTTAGATAGATTAGAATGATATGAAGTTGAAATCACGATATTTTATATGTCTCAATGGAGAAGTTTTGATCTGGAAGCGTTCAAAGCATCCATTTAATGCAGATTCTACAGAAGAGTTCGAGTATATAGTAGCTTCTGATGCATACAAGGAAGTCATTTGGTTTTGGAACTTTTTCTAGGAGTTTGATGTAGTAACTAGAAGTAAAGAACCTATCACATTGTAATGTGATAATACTACAGCGGTGGATCTTGAAAAATATCCAAGGTCGTAGCAGCAGAAAAAGAATATACTATAAAAGTATCAACTCTTGAGAGATATCTATCATAGGGGTGAAGTTTTAGTGATCAGAGTACCCACTAAAGATAACGTGGGGGACCCCTTGACTAAATTCCTATCTCAGCAGGAGCATGGATATCATGTGAGAGCTAGTGGACTGAAGGTTGTTAGAAGTTAGATCTAGTCAAGTGGGAGTTTGTTGGAGTTGGCACCCTAGAACCAAATTCTTTGTACTTTATTATAAACAAGTATTAATTTTTTGAATATTTATAAACTATTTATCACATCATGATTGTTCTTCTATGTGACTAGTATTTGATAATGTCCTAAGAATAGATATTGTACTAAAAGGTCATAGTAGTTCCCCGCTATGATGAGAACCTAGAAGTGATATGAAATTATTCTTGAATATATGTTCTATAGATGGATGATAACATTTAAGGGACACAAATGATACATGATATTAGGGTGGAGACTCATAGGACTTTGAGAAAGCTTCTAATGGTATACACCTTTGGTAATATCCAGTAGAATATTAAGAGAACGAGACCCACCAGTATGAAATCTACATTCATATGTGCCATTGGATGTTTCTATCTTTAGATGTGTGTATTATTACTTATAATTTAAGATTATTATTAATGAGTATTATGAGTCATGAACATATATGTATTGATGAGAACTGTGACAACAGATGTTCTTAGTGAGGTAGGATATGTTGGGTGTGTCATGAGTAATATTGCATTAATGAATAATGCAAGAAAGTATTTATCTCTTCTTTTATTTATTGGAAGTTAATATCTTAGTAATTTTTTTGGAAATGATATATCCTAAATAAATCCATAGTCGTGGTGATCAATAGGAATGTTCTATTTCCATAAAGTCAAATAAATAGATAATTGAGCACATAGGTTGATGGCACTGGCATGAAAACTGCTCGATTTGAGATATTTTGATAAAGGGGTTGTATTACATGATAAGAGTTTGTATGAGGTGACATGTTTTTATGGAATTAACATCTTTATCTAAGGGTCCATTGGTGTGTTTCTAGACACTAACCTTGGACTTTAGTCTACTTCACCTAATTCCACTGAGAAAGAGGCCTAAAGGGTCACACATTAAGTGTATCGAGAATCTTAGTTAAATAATATATTATTATTAATTATTTAATAGGTTAAATAAATATTATTCCCACATGTGGTTTAATATTTATTCAGGTATGCTTGATAACAAATAAATATTTATTTTTTATTCAATAAATATAATATTAATTTATTTGTTGGCTAATAATGCAGTGATATTTATTTAATAAATAAATAAGCATTATTCAAGGACCGATAAATATTTTGGAGGAATGGAGGATAGAATTTAATGGTATGGTGAGAAATGATAATATTTAATATTATTTAATTAAATAATATTTAATTATAATTTTCAAGTTAAAAGCATGTCAAGAAATACTAATATTACTATTATTATTTTACATTGAGTTTTTCTAGGATTAAGTAATAATAATAGCACTTGTGTAAATATTTTATTTTAACCCTAACATTATAAATACCCAATTATATTATGTTCTCAAGAGATGATTTGGTTTTGCACAAAGATTCAAGGAGAATACTCTCAAGCCTAGAGAGCTCCATTCTCCAAAAATTCTCCCATGAAGGGTGAGCAATCCTCCTCCACCAGATCAAAGAGAAATATTTGGAAGAGATTATTGAGGCAATCAAGGCAGACAATGCAAGCACAAGGATCTTCTATGCTAGTAGTGAGAGACTCCTTCAACAATTTGTGGATATTCCTGGAACATATGTGGATCACCACTAGAGAAAATCTAAACTTTTTTTCTACAACGCAACGGTTGTGCATCCTAAATCTTCCTCTGGACACATAATTGAAGAAATAATTCAATATAGGTGATTCTTTATCTAATTAAATTAATTATAAAAAATATGTGTTGATCTTCTCTCTCAGTTCTAGTGCAATTCTTCTTTGTCTATTTATTTTTTTAAATTCTTCGTATCACGACATTCATAGTTGTATATATCTCAGATTGATCATTGATTATGGAAAAAATTAAAGTTGGGAACCTCCCATCGCATGCTTCCGCTGCGCCCAGAACCTACAATCATCAGCTCAGGGTTTGGGAGTGTAATATTTTGAAGATGGATTTCAGGACTAGTTATGAAAATTATTAATATCTTTTGATTCATTTTGTTCTAACTAATTCACCTGTGGTTTTTATATCTTTTATGAAATGGATATTCTATTTGTATCTTGACACTTTTATGGTAGTGTTCACGGATGATATTTTGGTTTATTCGACATTTGATCATGAGCATGAGCACTATATGAGTTTGGTTTTGGATATCCTAAGAAGTAACTATTTGTATGGTAATATTTCAAAATGAATTTTCTTGATCCAAGAAGTTAAATTCTTGGGGATTGTGATTTCTGAAGGTAGATTGTTAATTGATCCTAAGAAGGTGATGGATGTATATTCACATGAGGATTTACATAACATATTCAGGATTCAGAGCTTCCTTGGTATTGCTAGATGATATTAGTGGTTCATTAAGGATTTCTAAAAGTTGGAATCACCTTTGACTTCTCCTACCAGTAAAGTGGTGAAGTTCATGTGGGATGTGAAATTTCAGTCTTCCTTTGATGAATTGAAATGGAATTTGACATCATGTTCTATTTTGATCTTACCTAATCCCGATAAGGGGTGAGTGGTATATTATGATGATTCTAGTGAAAGTATAGGTTACATGCTTATACATAATGATCATGTTGTAGCATATGGCTCTTTTCATCTTAGTTTCAACTAAAGAATTACCCCACTCATGATTTTCAACTTGTCTCAGTTATGCATGAACTTAAATGTTAGTGTCACTCTCTCTTTGTGGAGAGGTTCACAATATTTTCTGACCATAAGAGTTCAAGATACATCTTTTATCAAAAATAATTGAATCACAGATAGATACTATGGTTGGAATACCTTTAGACATTTGACATTGAAATCAACAACACCTTGGGGAATGGTAATTTCATTACAAATGCTCTAAGATGGAAAGTACCAAAGTAACTATTTTGGAATTGAAGGAAGAGTGTAACCATATGGGACTCTTCACTCAATTTCATATGGATTCTCAGAAGGATGTTTTTTGTATGGTTTTGACCAGTATTTAGTTATCATCATCTCTCCTTGAGTCTATTCTATAGGGTTAGTAGGAGGATGATGATTTCAGAGGAATTTGAGTAACCCTTTCTAGTGGAGAGACCATTTGGGGTTAGTATCTCCCTTCACATGGTATTATACTTTTTGGGGATCATTTTATCATCCCAACATCTATGAGGAGTTTAGTTTTGTTTCCTTATCATAGTTCTTTGGGTTTTATTCTTCCAGGAACTAAAAAGATGTATTATGACATGAGATGGTGATTCTGGTGGCAAGGTATGAAGTGTGACATTAATAATTATGTATCCCGCTATTACACCATCCAACAGATAAAAACTGAGAATTTGAAACCTTTTGGTTTTCTCCATCCTCATTCAATGATTGTTTGGAAATGGGATGAGGTTTCCATGATGTTTTTTTGGACTACCATAAACTCTCATATGGAAGAATTTGATCAAAGTGGTTGTTGATCAGTTGAAAAAATCATCTCATTTCATTCCAATTAGGTACACCACTAAAGTTTAAAATATGGGTAAGCTATATATTTAGGATTTTTGAGGTTACACAGGGTTCCCTCTTCCATTTTTTAAGATAGGAATCCTAGGTTTAACTCCCAGTTCCATAAGAGTCTTCAGTTGATCATGGAGACTCAGTTTAGTTTTAGTAAAACATGACATCCTTATAAAAATGGTTAGACCAAGCATATTATTTAGAACCTAGAGGATATGCTCTGAGAATAAATCCTAGATTTTGATGGATCATGCGAGATCTATCTAGGACTGGTTGATTTTTCTTATAACAATAGTTATCTATCATCGATCAAAATTCCTTCCTTCAAGGATTTTTGTAGTCACTTGTGCAGATCACCTCTTTATTGGTAAAAGTTATGTGAAGCCTCTCTTATGGGGCCGAGTCTCATTCAACAGATGTTAGTAAGGATTCAGTATATACATCAATATCTTCTTATACCTTAAAGTTGGAAGAAACCATATGTAGATATTCCACATCATCCTTTTCATTTTTCTATTGGTAACTGGGTTTTCTTGAAGGCTTATCCTCAGTCAGGTCACCATCATCTTGGGAAAAGGGGAAAGTTGGATTCGAGATATATTGTAAAATTTCAGAAAATTGAGTGGAATACGATGGTTTCTTATCAGTTAGAATTACCATCCCATATGATAGGTATTCATGATTTTTTACACATATCACATCTCAAGAAGTACCATCCTAATCCCTACCATGTTTTGAGTTGGGATGATATTGAGTTAGAGCCTAACATTTTTTTAGTATAAAAGCTAGGGGGAATCATTGATTCTCAAGTGAAATTCTTCAATGGATAGTCTATTTTTATAGCCAATGTGTTATAAAACATATACCAAATTCTCATCAGGCTCGAGAGTGTGAAAATTATGTGAGGGAGCAATGGCCACACCTATTTCTAGAGAACCCTTCTTATACATGACTTCCCGAGGATAGAAAATCTTATGGTGGGGATATTATAACATCCTATTAACTCCTTTATGATACTTATTTTCTTTCATTTGTTTTTCCATATTTGTATGGGTGAATTTTTTAACTTTCAGGTATAGAGATCATTTTTCAAGGGAAATGTTCTAAAGTTTGGGAATGCATATTTTTTTAATTAATAGAGCCCATTTGTAAGTGTGACAAAAATATTTGGTGGTATCAAGAAGTTTCTGGGAGTTTTTTTACACGGTTCTGTATTTGGTACTTCCTATAGGAGAAATTTATGCTATAAATGTTTGTATTATAGCATAATTTCATCATTGGGAACAATCTATAGAAACTCTTCGGTTATTAGAACATTTATTGTGATAAAATAGTTTTATGTTGTAAAACCCATTCCTATAAAATAAAATCACCACTCTAGATAATTTAACCTAAGGAAATGTGTTTTCTATATAAATTAGTTTGGGTAAATTTATGTCATAAGGCCGAGATTTACATCATAAATCCCCCATGTTCTATAGGTTTTATTCTACGCTTGGGTAACTCCCTCATATTTTGTCATGAATCCTCCTCTCTAAAACTATAGGCTCCCCCCTAGTAAATTTTGGGTACTTCCACTCCTTTTTGATTGCATCATTTGGAAATTAATCTTTATGGTGTTTGTACTGTGTCTCTCTGAATAAGAGATCTTACGTATTATTAATTTCTATTGGTTGCGGCAGATTTCTTAATCTTGGTTTTTAGATTCATTGATCTTGTAGTGATTTTATTCTTGATCATTTCTAGATCTTCTATGCGATCTTCTTTTAGGGGCCAATCCTTTATTTATTTTGGTTTATTGAGTGTGTGTTCTCTGAGGTATGGTGTTATCTTCCTTCTCTACCATATGTTTTGGTTGTGTAATACAATTATTAAGTGTGTGAATCATTTATGGGTCATCTGTTTATTGTTTTGTGTTCCTTCCAAGTTTTGTGGATCCCATCAATTTTAGTTTATGGCCTGATTTTGAGGTAGGTGGTTCCATATCTAGCCTATGTTGGATGAATCATGAATGTTATGGTTTAATAAATTGTTTGATAAATAAATTGTCCTGATTAATTGATATTTGTGTATAAATGGGTTTTTTTAAGGATGGTTTTCCCCTTTTATGGTAAAATAAAAGGCATTTTCAAATTATTATGAAGTGTATTTATCAAATTGTTTTGAAATCATGGTTTCAATGAAATTATTTGGAAAACATATCACATGGGAATACTTGGGTAGTTAGGTGGAATGTTTAACAATAGGCCTAAATTTTTGATACAATCAGGGGGTTCACTCATGGGGTGTCCCTCTACTATCTAGGACTATTATTCTGGGTACATTCTATACACTTTTGGAAGGTTCACTTTCTGGAGTGTTCCTCTGCTTTGTATATTCAATCAATATTCCTAGGGAATTTATGTGTGGACTTTCTATGTATGGGTATGAGTATTATAGCTCACCTGGCCTGTATTGATCCATGAAATGATGTTAGCTATGATTTTGGTTTGTAATGTTTAGATTCTATTACCTTTTTTGATATATATATATATATATATATTTGATGTTCTTTAAAAATATTATACTTGGTTTATTTAAAACTATGGAAAAAGGAGAATATTTTACTGTGATTTTGATATAAAATCTATTTAATTGATTATCATGATTTTTTATTTATATATGAGTATGTTTGGATCATTATATAGATAATTTTTATGGAACACCTGGGTGGGATCCTATTAATCATATTTAGATCAACCCCCATACACCCCATCAGTGGTGTGGAGACCAGGTCACATATTTTGATATAGGAAAAGGAATGGTGTTGCAATGTAGCAGTGAGATTTCTGTTATCTATGTTTGGGAAGCTAGTGGTGGTATGGTGGGAGTTTTCCCATCATATCACATGGTTCAGTTAGTTTATATTATTTTTTATTGGAATTGTACTTTGGGTTGTTCTGACTACTTGAGTTTTATCATTTCTGTTGTCTCTTTTTACTTATAGAATATATTTTTTATATTTTCCTCTTCCACTATTCCTCTTTTTTGTGTATATATATTCAATTTTTTTTTACTTTAGGTTGTGAAAAAATATTTTCTATGGTTATTGTTTGATGCCCAGGTGCTATATTCCATCCTGTGTGGATCAGGAATGCCCTTTGGGTAGGTGGAGGATTGGGTTGGTTGGTAGGTTAGAGGGTAACTAGGGTCAGTTCATTACATCCCAATATATTTCGTTCTCAAAATTCATCCCAAAATTTTGGAGTTTTACACTTCATTCCATAAATGGATTCATAAGGATCCGTCTAAATGATCAATTTAAAGTTATTGTTGTACGAAATCTCAACCGGATGAAGGTATTGATCTCAACCACCTTTGAAATATATAGATAACAATCTTAATATGTCCTCTAAGGTTTGAATATTTCTAATAGATAGACCATCTATTAGAGGATGATCCATAGTGATGAAACTCAATTCTGTTTTAAGGGATTTATAAATAATTCACCAAAACTTTAAGTTAAACCTTTGATCCTTATCAGATACAATGGAATGTTGTACTACATGAAACCTTACCACTTCCTTAATGTATATTCTATCAAAATGATACATAGAGAAATATTCTCTTATAGGAATAAAGAGTATTGAATTTGTAAGGATATCAACTATAAACCATATATCATTTTTCCCTTTATATGTTTTGTTGATTTTGAGGAAAAAATCCATGGTTATTTTTTCCCATTCCAATTCTAGTATGGGTAATGGTTGTTACATCCCATTATACATTTGTATCTCAATCTTAAATTATTGATATACCAAGCACTGAGATAAAAAACTATGTGATATCTCTCTTCAATCCATCCCACTAGAAATACTCTTTCAAATCTCTATACATTTTTATATTTCAAGGATGAATAGATACTGAAGAAATATGAACCTCTTCTAAAAAATCCTTCCTCAAATCGGGTATGGATATAAAATATACACCATTACTAAACCTTTTCATTTTATCATAATCAAGGTTAAACTTAAACATTTATCACCTTCTTCTATATCTACACATCTTCTTTCTTTTCATCTTTAATATTCACTTGTAAAGATGGTTGAACACTCATTTGAGAAAGATAAGATTGTTTCCATTACTTCAGGATTTCCAGATCCATCCTTTGAAAATACAAAAATATTGGATCTTTTTTCATCCTTATCATGGATAATATAGCATGATCCCTTTCACACAAAGCACTAAACACCTTTTTTACTTTCCCAGGTTGGTGATGTATTGAGTAGTCATAATCCTTAATCATCTCCAACCATCTTATCAGGATCATGTTTAATTCCTTTTTTAATAGATACTTAAATATTTTTTATCACTATATATATCACACTTTTCTCTATAAATATAATTCCTCCATATATTTAATGAAAATTTTACCACCACAAACTCCAAATCATGAGCTAGGTAATTTTTCTTAGGAACCTTAAATTTTCATGAGACATAAGCTATAACCATGTAATTATACATGATAAAGTATCCCAGTACCTTCTTGGATGCATCAATATATATGAAAATCCCTTCTTCTCTATAGGGTAATACAAGAATAGGTGCATTGACTAAACTTTTCTTCAGTTCCCCAAAATTTTACACACATTCATCTGTCCAAAAGAACTTGATTACTTTCAAGTTAACTTAGTGAGTGGATTAGATATCCATGATAAATTCTCCACAATCCAATAATAATATCCAAAGAAACCAAGAAAACATTGGGTCTCAGTAATAGTGGTTGGTTTGGGCCTATTTTCAGCATCATTTTTCTTTGATGGATCCACTGATACATCGTCTCTTAAGATTATATGACTAAAAAATAAAAACCTTTGTATCAAAAAATCAAAATTGGTAAGTTTTTCATACAGTTTCTCCTTTCATATGATTTTCATCACAATTAAAAAGTGATCTTAATGCTCTTACTTACCCTTTTAATATATAAAAAATATCATTTATAAATATTAACATAAACATATCAATGTAAATCTATAAAGATTGTATTCATTAAATCCATGAAATTGGAGGGGGAATCAGTAAGACTGAATGGAATAACTATATACTAATAGTGTCCATACCTTGTATGGAATTTTTTCTTGGGTATATCCTTCTTATTGACCTCAATTTAGGATATCCAAAATAAATCTCAGTCTTGTAAAATTATTGAGCTCTGTTCATTTGATCAAAAAAGGCATCAATATGGAGTAGAGGATATTTGTTCCTAATTTTGATCTTGTTCAACTCTCAATAATTAGTCACATAGATCCATATTTCTTATTAACAAAAAAAACAAGTGTACCCCAATATGGAACACTTGGCTGAATGAATCCATTTTTACGATTCTCCTGGAGTTTCTTCTTTAATTCTTGTAACTCAACTGAGTACATTCTATAGGGAGTCCTTGAAATAGGTATAGCTCTATGTATGAAATCTATTGAAAACTCAACATAATGATTTGATATAAGGATAGTAAAATATTTTAGAAAGACATTAACATTCTCCCTTATAATAGGAGTACCATTTATTGTGAATTTATCCCCAAAATCAGAGATAAAAAACCCTTTTAATAGAAATCAAGACCCATACAATCGGTGAAATTACTATTGGAATTTCATATTTATCATCACACGGGTAGAAGAACGTATTTTGGATTGTAATATCAAACATGACTACCCTTAATTGGAAATTTATGTGTGATTTATGTAGAGAAATCCAATAAATAAAAATTATAACATTAAATTCAACTAGATGAAGAATAATGAGGATTACGGGAAGTAAATTCCCATAAACTTCAACCAGGTAAGAATCATATACTTGAAATGAAATCATCATACCATTAGGGTTTTTCAGTTATTCAACATCTAATCATTGGGGGTAGGAATTAAAATTCTGAAATACTTTTCATGATATAAGGTAATTTATATAACTAATCTCAAATAAGAAACTCTAATATTTGAGCATACCTATCACCACCCCAACTTTATTATTCTATCTTCAAAATTTAGTAAAACCAAAATAGTCATCATGACCATATATAAACATTTAATAGAGTGATAAATGATTATTATGATTTCTAAATCATGGTAATTTTTTTAATCAGTGATACATTAGGTTTAATCTAGGTCATTCATGGTCAATACTTATTCAAATCCTTTATGAGGGTTCATAAAGAGTTTGAGAATTTCCAAACCATATCCCCTGGGAGTTTCAAACTAGGAGTATAGAAAGGCTCTATATTATGAATTATGTGAAAATTGATTCTATATTAATGAACCCTTTCAAGGATATTACCCCTAGGTATAATTATTTCAAAGACACATATACTTGTAGTACCCAAAAATAGATGTAATTTAATGGAAAACCACACTATTTTCTTTACCATAACTTAAGAAATTCCCCTATACGTAGAATTATCCAAAGGTTTCTCACTTAATATGTCTCATAATCATTTCAAAAGGATAAATAAACATTACTCTAATGCCAACTATAACAACCCACACTTTTCATACATGGATATTACATCTAATATATGAATATTCAATACATTATATAACAATCTATGCCATAATCAGATAGGTCTAGTGCCTTTGGAAACTTGAAAACATAAACAATTGGTTCATAAGTGAACAATATCTTCTCCCACTAAGTTATTCATAACTATCACCCTTATTATACATATCTCACATAATACCTTTCTTCATAACTTGGGTAAATAAAATATAAGAAAGGGTGAGCTCAGATGCTTAGTAAGGGTAAATAAGTGAGATATAAATGATATCATAAGTATAACATGAGTATAAAGGTGTAATAATATGATCTTAACATTTTAAAACCATACCCTTAATATAAAATAACATAATATTGAGTCATGGAAAAATCTTTTCAATTCATAATACAAGAAAAATAAAAGGAATCAAAGAACATGAGATATGAGAGTATAAAATTGTCATAAGACATGAAATTGTGGCTTAAAAATAATCCTATAAAATCATTTCCTTTGTAGTCAATGCCCATTTATAGGGATATCATATTGGATTGTGTTCACTCCCAATACCATCATAACAGTCAAGGTTCATTCCCAAGACTATCATAGTGGATTGGGTTTACTCCCCAAACCATCATTGTAATCAAGATTTTTTCCAAAGACTATCATAGTGGATTTAATCCACTCCCCAAACAAGTATATTAGTCAAGTTTCACTCACAAGACTATAATAGTAGATAGATTCTATTAATAAATTGGGTTCAATCTCCATCTTAGTCTTTTTTACCTCGTGATATCCCAATCTTTACCTAATGCATTGGAGGGAGATATAGGTCCCACTGATCCCTTTTTTAATGTGACATCATCCTTAGTTATAATGTAATCACCATAACATAATGAAATCCATACATATTTTTTCCATAGGATCAAAAAAAATTCATTATATTAGAAACCATGCAATGAAATGGGTTTCATAAACCATTTATCATATCATAACCCATGAAAGGAAATAGGTTTTATAAACATTTCATTATTTCATCATGTAAAACCCCATCAAAACATAATGGTTTTCATGGAAATATTATCATTGTAATCATAAACCACCTATAAAATTAATAAGGATGGTATTAATGGGTCATATACCCATTAAATATTATGTAACATCAAAGGATTTCATATTATATGGAAAATAATTTTGAAATATCACTTGGATCATTTCTTGAGGAAAATAACTTTTTCCCTTTGAAATCACATTTTTAAAACTAAAAGTTCATAAAACATTTTTAAAATACTTATATTTGAAAATAACCTTTGAATTAAATAAATTAATATTTAAAACATTGAGTTCTCATGATGGTGGGAAATTTTATTCATGTAGTACACGTTAAAACAAATATTCCTTTCACATTTTCGATAAAAGACAAATGGGCCTTCTTTGTAAAATGACATGATGATTCATTTAAAAAAAATTAAAAAATGGATAAAATGAATTTAAATAATCATATATTAACATTAAAAAATTCTTGAAAACATTTTTAGAAAACATTCCTATAGAAGAAAAAGGGTTTTTGACCAAAGAGAAAAATAAAGTCAGTTTTCTTTAAAAAACATTATTTCAGAATCTTGAGTACATAAAGAGAGTAAAATAAAGGAAAAAGTTTATTCTAAATAAATATAAAGAGGATAATTAAATTCTTGAAGTTATTTAAAAATATATCATAATATTTAATCATCAAAATTATAATCATAAACAATCCTGATAAACAATGAGATTGTAACATCAAACCCTTTCCACTTTGGTAAATTTTGAATCGTAAGCCCCATAAAAGAGAGAAACTTATATGGATATTAATATCCCATAATTTTTATTAAAATAATGATAAAATAAATTCATGGGTTTTATATACACCACACAATAGAAACAAGTGGTGAATATGGCATATGTCTCCCAGAAATAAAATAGACACAAAAAAGCCCTTACCTTAAGTCTCAACTTCCTTCTTACACGTTCAAACCTATTATATAATAAATATAGATTTATTATACCAATATTGAAAAACCATAATTATATGTATCATACCATATATTATTTACTTTTTACCTTTTATTACCCACTTATTAACAATTCCTTGTTAAAAATACATTTCGGATAATAACTTCTTTGTATTCATGTATGTTTTGATTTGGAATTTTTGGTCATTTTACTTTGATCATGGTTAAATAATCTGTATATTTTTAAACATTTTATAAAAATAATATTTATTATATATATATATATATATATTGTAATACATAAAATTTTGAGATAGAAACTAAAATACACCATTTATAGAGATAGTGGGGTGTATGTACGCATGAACACTATTTCCATTTTCTCAAAGGATGGAATAAAAGAAGAGTAAATAATATATCATATTTCCAAATTCATTATTATTACATATGTATCAAATATATTAATTAAATTTATCCTTATTACCTTCAATCTAAATATTAAGTTAAAAACGAATCACATCACATTATGATGTAATATTCTATTTTACACACAAGAAACGTTATCGTATTCCGAAAAAATGGAAATTAAGAATATATATGTGATATTATAATTAAATAATTATAATAATATTACAAATATAATATTTAAAAATTAAATCTATCATTATATGTAACTGTTAGAGGTGGTGAATGAAAATGAATTACATCGGTTTGTGAGGAGGCAGTCCACCGTACACACAATCGACAGTTTTGTTTCCCATTTAATGGAAGAGGAGATGGGTATAGGTTATGAAATTAAAAAAAATCTAATTATATGTTATATATAATTTTTATTATATTTTAATTATTATTACATGAGTTAAGGTGCTAAGAGAAGAAGTAAATCAAATAAATGGATTATTGAAGACAATTACTTTCTCTTAAGAAAGCCTCATTTGAATACCTTATTAAAAATTCTAGGATTGGCCTTTTGGGAAGAACAAAATATCTATAAAGTGTATAAGGATTTTTTTAAAATATTTTTATAGGTTTTGGTTAATAAAAAGGCATTAATGTGAGTGAATAATTGAGGGGAGGAAGTTCCCTTTTAAAATTGAGGGGGAGTGTCATTTTTGCTTATACCCAAAACTATTCAATAATGGAAAGTCACTCTCAACCCAAGTGCCTAAAAAATTGATAAATAATTTATTTTAGGGATTATATGGTTGAGAAAAAACTCCACCAAAAAAATAACACAAGTTTCAAACATGTTATTCCTTATCCTTTAAGTTTGATTAATTTTACCATTTTAGTTTTCACCACAGTAACTCATATCTTTTTATTTAACTAGGTAATTTACCATTTAAGAATAAAATTAAAATAATAATTATTAGATAATTCAGATAAAATGATTCTAATTAATAAATATAATTTATTAAATTAAAATCCTCTCTATTTATAAAATTAATTTTGACACAAGCATATATAACAAGAAAACCCAAATTTTAACCTTAATCGTGATAATTAATTTTTATTGCCTTTATTAATATTTATGACAAAAAATTAATTTGAAATTATTATATAATATAAATAATTTTTATTCTAAAAATGGAATCCATTTTATAAAATTTAAATCACAAAATTCGTAGAATTTAATTTATGATTAATCTTGTAGACACGATGAAAAAACTGTTTTCCAAAGAGAAAAGTTTCAAAAGTATAGAAAGTTTTAATATCCAAATTCAATATTAAATTGATTACAATTATTTATATTGGATTAATAAATATATAATTTAATAAATTTGAATTTTAAATCCATCTTAAAACAAAATTGAACTTGTAAATTTTTTAAATGAAAATACAGTTTTTAATAAAAATCAGTATTTTTTACTATTCAACAAAAAATTAATATTTTCATAAAATTATAAAAAAAATCTCTCAAATATAATTTTTATATATAAATTTAATATTTTAATTTTATTTTTAACATATATTTCCAAAAAAAATTAAAAATTACATTTATTATTTGTTCATAAAAAATGATAAAAAAAGATTTTTTGAGAAAATCGTGTTTTTGAAACATGTAAAGATTATACTAAAAATTAAGTACATTTTATAAATATTTTTTCATTATATAAAACAATTCTACATAACTTATATAACGTTTGTATTCCTATATAAACCTCCATGTTTAATGGCTAGGTTATAATATTCAGGTTAAAAAAATAAAATTAATAGTATGTTGTGGTTTGTTAAAACTCAGTGTTCTGTGTAACGCAATCTATCGAAGAAATTAAATTTATTTGAAAAAAATATATTTTATAAAATCCTATGGTGTTAAAAATATCTTAGTCTTATAAGAGGTATCAAATTAAGATCCAAATTGACTTATTTATAATCAAATTCAGATCCCTATGCAAAGGTAGTTTAGCACACTATTAGGGCAGGTAGGTTGACTTACACACACATATTGGGTGTAAAAGTCTTGCACATAAGTATTGAATGATAGGATGGGAACATGATTTGATGTGGGCATGGTGATTTAGTAATTGGGCAAGGTTATTGAGTAATTTGTTAAACTCATTAACTTTTATAAAACTCCATCATAAAATTCAACATTCAAACAGTCATAAATTTTGATCTGTAAGTCCATTTTGGATCCATGACTATTAAAATCAAATCTAATGAAGAGAAATATACCCCTTGTTTCAATTTTCCTTTTTATCATGTGTTTTATAAGATAAAAAACGTCTATAATAACTTCAATTTTTTAGGATTTAAAAACCTTTTCATTATCTATATGTGAAATCCATGGCTGAATTCCAATGAAAGGTTCAAACCACTGCACTACCGAACTGGGAAATGTTTTTTAGGAATCTAAAAACCTTGGTGTATGAGAAATCATGCAGCACATGGAGATTTAATTTTATTCTTCTTCGGGCATGGACATACTTTTCTACTCAAACTTGATGTGTGTTGTCCATGTGAGGGTCACATCATGTCTTCTACAGCTAAGTGTGTGGCACATATTTTCCAATTCCAATAATATCTATATTATAAATAAAATTTCATAAAATTGTGAATCATGGCTTAAAACATGGATATTTAATCATTATTAATTACAATGTCATTAGCTCTGTTATCATTGAATTTAAAAAAAATAGTATCTCCATCATCACTAGATTCATCATCATCGAATACAATATCATTAAACCCCCATGGTCATGAACTCCACCATCAATAAATACTTTTTGACATACATATCTCTGACATAACACATTACATCACATTGTACGTATCCCTAAAATATAAATCCACCCATTCTTCTTGATCATATAAGGTCAAAACCCAGTTGTACATAAGAACTAACACATTTATCCTCCCATCCCATGAAATATCATTATTTATGATCAGAAATTGTATGATATGATATTCTTATACCATGTAATGAAATATTAAAAAAATTAAATCACATAATAAAATATCTCCATCACCCAAAACAATATGATAAAATTAAATTATCTATCCAAATATGATTAAATTGTTTATATAGGGGTGTTTAGTATCCCCGACCTGGTTCACCTCCTTTATTGATGAATTGGATTCCATATACCTCAATAAAACCTCCTAGGAGTCTGAAGGTTGTTTACTAGTGATGATGGTCTATGTAGATCATGGGATGAATATAACCTCTTTGGTGTAGATAGTTATAAATCACAGTGGAAGAAATATGTAAATGGAAACCATAATAAAAAAGTTGGTCAAACATTGAAATCATAACTAAATTCCAATTGTAATTATATAAAAACTCGAGTGCTATAAATTTATGGTATTTATTGTAATGTTACATAGAATACATCAAAAGAAAGGTCACTCACAGGTCATGTAAGTAAAGTATATAAAAAATAAACAATATAAAGGAGACTCTAACAGAATTGGGTAACAAGTACCAACCTAGTCTTATCTTATAGCTTCATTCATGCTCTACAGATCAAATATCTCTAGCAGTAGGTCACATTCCATTACTTAGGTCAAAAAGCATGAAGTGTTCTTGGGTATCATAATTCTCAACAAGGGTGTGAGTTTAACTCAGTAAGCTACCACCATTAGTGTCCCTAAACAATTATAGTAAATATAGGTGTATGGACGATGTGATATTATCATATGAAAAAATATATACAATATAAAAAAATAATTTCATGTACATGGATTCTATACAAGCCTCTCAAGAGTGACTATACCTACTTTATAAGGCTTCATAGAGTCTATGAGCATATCACATGAATACCAATTGGGAATCACATCCCAATTCATTGAAAGTTGGTATATCATACCATCATAACAAAATAAGCAATGCATGGGAATTATATCCCAATACATAAGTCATATTATTTAGCATAGAATTCCATTGGAAATAATCCATAAGTGAGCAGAGCTTCCTATATCCATAATACACACTCAGACATAGTGTCTTGGTAACCACATCATAAGTTACATAGCACCCCGACCCAAGGGAATGATCATAAGAAGGAAACACATCCCTAATTTAGCCCTTGTCATAATAGTGGTAATCACATCCCATATCCATAACAATGTGATGGAAATTACATAGTTTTCCCAATACCAATCAATATTCAGGCCGAGTGGATATCAAGTCCCATAACCAAGTGGGCACTACATTCCACTATAAAGGAAAAATTTTACTAATACATGGGCATTTCATATAAGGGGAATATCATTCTTGATCACATTATTATATGGTAAGTGGGAAATATATCCCATAACACACATCAAAATATATCATTGGGAAATAAATACCATTCCTTTCATATCATTAAGATAAATAGGTATGTTATCTTAGGACATAGGAAAGTTCTAAGTAAATAAGAAATTTACCCCACATGAAAAAAAATATTGAGCAAGGGGAATATCAAACAACTTATATTAGTAACAATAGAAATAGGAATATCATCCCACCACATAATCACAAACACATAATTTCCTAGTAAATATCATAAGAAAATCAATATAATCAAGGAACAATTCGATTGATATAACATATAACTCACATTAGATCTAACCTCATATATTCCCCACTTTCCTAACCTATATACATATCTAAAACTAAGGTATAACCAACTATGTTAAAAAAAACTTGAAGTGGGGGGACACTCATCTCGTATGTTGATCTTATAATCCCATAAAGGCTACATGGAAATAGTAGTGTTTTATAACAACCCTTATCTTTATTACACATTAATTCATGATTTATTACATAACATTATACATAATAAAACCTCAAAGATCGATAAGTATATTTTATTATGTCATTAGGTACATTAAAAAGACTTAAAATAGGAAAACATCATCTTTATTGAAAACTTCCTTAACATAATCACACTTAAAACTGCATGGGATAAACTGGGGATATACATAAGGGGAGAACTATAAATCCCAACAAGGGAATAAACATGTCAGGACATAAATAAATTGATACAAGTTAGAAAATATTCATATCAATGGGGAATAAAATGGGTGGGAATCATAAAAATTAATGGCATGATATAACAATATAATCGAAAAGTAACATGGAAAATATTTAATCAACTTAAAACACTCATCATAAACATAGGTCAAGGCTACCTGCAAGACATCATGATGTAAAAAGTACCATAAAATCATTATGTTCACTCCTTATACCAAAATTATGTCTCATGAGACTAAACATTACCCAATTCATTGAATCTATATACAATTCTGGGTGCACTCGTCCTTTTCATTTCATTCTCATGCTTAAATGTGCCACATAGATCATACAACATGGATTAATTCATCATAATATTTTATTCCAAAATCAGGGAGTACGGAATACATACATTAATTCTAAAGTCAAATAATTGTATGTGTATAAAGTTGAAAACCCTTGATAGGAAATGTTTATTGAATTCACTACAAAATTGTTTTTTCATGGAAAATTGTGGTGAAATTTTAGCAGCATAACAACATCACCTAAAAAATCCATAAATTGGGATGAAGATAGTGATAGGAGTATCTCATAATTTGTATATAAAATGGGAATTAGTAGCGACATTTAATGACATATCACAATATTATTAATTATAAATATAATTCATAATATTATAAAGAAACTTGAATAAAGAATAGAAGGTGAGGATCCCTTACTTGAGTGTGTGACACGAAATGCTTGGGATGAGCTTCTTGAGAGCTTGGGGAACCTTGGGAGGACACTATAGAGGGTAAGATAGGGTAAGGAAATTATAAATGTATTTTTATTGAGGGGAATTGGGATATTGGTTTATTTTATATATTAAATGAGTGGGGAATTCATTATCATTTCTCAAACTTAGGTTTTTGACTCTATATAATAAAATAACCAAAACCACAAACTTTCCAATGGTTTTTTCCCATGGTTTCTAAAACATGGGATTTTTTTTAATTATTTTATAAGTAAGGTGGCAGAAATTAATAAAATAATACTATTTCTTATGTATAAGTGAGTCATACTCTTAAATAAATGATTTTAAAAACATAAAATATATTAATGGTTTTGGAGGATTCATAAGGGATTTATAAAATTAATAAAATAAAAATAAATCACATTATTTTAAAGTTAAAACATTTATTTGGCCTTTAATTTTATATATAGTATTTATTACATCACTTTTGGGTCATTATGATGTCATAATACAAATTTTATATTTATATCGTATTTGATTTTTAACCGAAAATTCGACTATCTCAGAAAATTATAAAAAATTCTTTGTCGGATAATTTTTACATTAGGATTGCAAAAGTAATATTCATTTTATCTATATAGTTTTATAAATATTTTTATATTCACTTTTAAAATAAGAATCGATTTTTATTATGAAATGTTGGGTTTTTTGACAATAACAGTTTTCGAACAATTATAAAAATTAATTTTGAATTCATAAAAATTATTAGATCATTTATATTTAATAAAAATTATTTAATAATAATATTTTATTAAAATATTATTTATTTATAAAATCCATTAATTCATAAAAATAAATTCCTTAATTGAATTTTAATATTATCCAAAAATACTATTTTTGTTTTATTGTATCAAAGTAAAAATCAGTTATAATGTAATAATACTAGGATAAAAATATATTCATTATTTTATACAAAAATAATTTACATACTCATATTTCTATGGTCTAGATACACATCCATTTAATACACCAATGAATTACCTATGGATAAGGTGTGTGACTGTGAGACTTTCATGGTGTGGTTCGACATACATGGTTTGGTTCATGATCTAAATACTCTTGAACTTCTCCTATAAACGATTTTACTCATGATTAAGTTATTGAATATCATCTTGGTCTTGGTCCAAGAAAAATCCCATTGATTATATCTCCCTTAGAAGCTCTAAAAAATGGGTTTCATAGGGTATGGTCCTACTGGTTGGGGTTATCACTTCCTTTGTCTCTATAAATTAGATTTGTTAAAGCCCTATATTTATATTAATCATGTGATCACAATTCAACAGCTATATTATCAATGGTAATTATGCTTAATGGAATTTTAAGAATAATATAATATAATAAAACCAAATAAATTCATGTTCTTTCTATAACCATATTATATAAAAAATTAATTAAATTATAATGGGAATTTTATTTATAATAGTTTGGGTTGTTACAATATCCCCCCCCCCTTAATAAATTTCACCCTTGAAATTTTATTTTACCACACTAAAAAAGATGAGGGTGATTATGTTTCATCACTTCCTCCAGTTCCCACATTTTTTATTCAAAAAAAAATTTCTCCACAACACTTTGACAGGGTTCATTATCTTATTTCTTATAACTTTGCTTCTATAATGTAATATATTCATCAGATGTTATTTATAGAAAATATCATTCTCCAATGGTACCACCTCTCGAATTAGTATATGTGAGGGGGCTGGTATTTACTTCTTAAAGAAGGATACATAGAATACATCATTTATTTCAAATAGGTTAAGTGGGAGTTTTAGTTATTATGCCATCACTTCGATGTGATCAAGGATCTCAAAGGGTACGATGTATCTTGGACTAAGATTTCATTTCTCCCAAATCTCATGAATTTATTCCATGGATATATGCATAGGAATACCATGTCTCCAATATCAAACTCTAGTTCTTGTCGACAATTTTCATCATAGATCTTCTCTCAATTATGATTAGGCTTGATGTGATACTTAATGGTCTTATCATTTTCCACTATTTCCTTGACCATTTAAAGACATAGAGGTATTCCTTACCAAACTTCATCCCATCATGAAATTTTTTTACACCTCTTCCTATAAAAGGATTCATAGGGATCCATTTGGATGATTGAGTGGAAACTGTTGTTGTATAATAACTCGGCCAGAGGAAGATGTTGATCTCATCCTCCTTTGAAGATAACTGATCATGCTCTCAACATGGCCTCAAGTGTCTAGATAGTATGCTTAGATTGGACATTAGTTTGAGGGTGATAAGTCATTATAAATTATAACTTGATTTTTAGAGTATGCTAAATGCTTCTCTAGAACATGGAGGTGAATCTTGGATCTTGATTGGATATATTTGATAATGTTACTCCATACAGCCTCACTACTTATCTGAATTATATTCATACAAGTTGATACAATGAGAAGTCCTCTCGAATCACAATGAAGTGTGCAGTCTTTATAAGACAATCCACTACCACCCAGATAGCATTATTTCCTTTGTATGTATTTGGATGTCTGATGAAAAATTCCATGTTGATGTTTTCTCATTTCCATGTTGGTATGGGTAATGTTTGCATCATCACCTTATATTTTTCCTTTTCACCCACACTTATTGACATAAAAGACATCTTGATATATATTCCATGATATCCTTCTTCATATTGTCCCACCAATAGTGTTCTAAGAGATCTAGATACATATTTGTCCTTCCATGATGGATAGAGATGGTTGATCTATTTGGGTCATCCAACAACTACTTCTTTAACTCCGGATTTGAAGGTACACATAGTCTTGACCCAAATCTCACAACACCTTCTTCTTTAACATTGAAATCCAAGGATTTCAATTTTCTTATAGTTTAAACTTTCTTCTTAATTCCCACATCATCCCTTTGAGCATCATTTATATTCTCCATAAGGGATAGTTGAGAAATCGTTTGTGAAAGGATTTATGATATTCCTTGCTTTATGATTCCCATGTCAATCCTTTCCAAATCTAAGAAGATAGGATCCCTCTCAATTCTCATCAATGATAGAATTGTTGGATCCTTTATACTTATATCATATTTCACTTTGTTTTATTTCCCAGGATGGTAGTGAATTGAGCATTCATGATCCTTGATTAGCTCTAACCATCCTAATTGGCATATATTCAGCTCCTTTTGTGTGAATATATACTCAAGGATTTTTTGATCGGTATATATTTTACACTTCTCCCAAAATAGACTATGTCGCCATATTTTCAAAGTTAATATCATTGCATCCAACTCTATATCATGAATTGGGTAGTTTTGTTTGTGATATGTCAACTACCATGAAGCATATGCTATCACTTTTTCATTTTTATTAACACACATACCAAGACATTCTTTGAAGAATTTATGAATACTGTGAAAAGTTATACACTTGTGGGTAGTGTGGCCATAGGGGAAGTGATAAGCCTCCTTTTCAAATCCTTGAATCACTCTTCACATTCATCAGTCCAAGAAAACTTGACTCCCTTTTACGTTATCTTGTTTATAGGTTTTGAAAATCATGAGAAATTTCTAAAAAATTTAGGATAGTACCCAGATAATCAAAAGAAACTATGGATATCTATCATAGATATTGTACTTTTCCATCCTTCAATAGCTTCTTTCTTTTAAGGGACCACAGATATCCCATTGCTTGTAATGATATTCCCCATGAATGATACTTCCTTCAACTAGAAGTCACATTTGTTTTAATTTTCATAAATATTTTCCTTTTACAAGTTCTTTAGAATAATTCTTATATACTCCTCATGCTCCTACTTGGTTTTGGGGGATATTAGAATATCATTTATAAAGACTACCAAACATTTGTCGAGGTAATATTTAAGGACTTTATTCATGAATTCCATGAAGATTTTTGGATAATTAGTGACTCAAAAAGGCATTATTAAAACTCATAGTTCTCATACCTTGTAAAAAAATCTGTCTTGGGGATATCCTCCTTCTTCACCCTAACTTGATAATACCCCAACCACAAATCCACCTTGGATAAGTATTGTGACATGATCGTACCACGATTCACTGTTTTATTCCACCCTTACACCGCTGTTTTAAACTAGTTTTATAATGAATATTCAAAATATAATAATAAATTGCACTTTATGTTTTAATAATTTAATTAATTTTAATCAAAATTATAATTTTAAATGTTACTTGTTTTTATTATTTCAATGTAGGTGGAGATGATTTGGAGGGCCCTTGATGAAGTGGAAGAAAAATGGGCCAAAAATTGCATGGACCCATGGACATCTGTCCACTGTTTTGAATAGTACACAACATTCATGCATTTAAATGGGATAAAATTTTGTTGAACGGTCCAAAATTGGATGGTCTACATTTCATATGAAGGAACTGAAGCCCCATTCGGGTTATACAATGCCCATACTAACTGATCTGTCCAAGGAATCAAAGTTGGACCAAGTCAAATGCGGTGTTCTGTATTTTATCAATATCTTGAGATTTAGTTGTCCAAATGGTGCCTAAATTTCGGTGGAGACATCCAAGAGGTGGGGATAAAACTTCTATGTTTTATTTAAAGAGAGATAAGGCTTTATGAAGGCCGAAACACGTGGTACAAGTGGATTGATGAAATCTGTGTGCCTAAAACCACCTTCCAATTTTCCTATAAAATGACACCTTGGGCTCCCCATTTGAAAGTTCTAACCAGAAGCTATACTCTGCCATTTTGGAGTCCTAGAGGAGTATAATAATCACCTTGTATGTTCTAGAGGCTCCTATCCTCATATGTAAATCAAGGATGAAGAAGGAGTTCCACCCGAACTTTCTCCTCCTCCCGATGTCGAGCTAAAAGTTGGGTGTTTGTTGTGAGGGAGCTACACACATGTTAAGGGAGTTCCGATGCATACACTAGCTACTGGTTTGGAGTAGTTTGGGTGTTTAAACATTTCATTCCATGTATCTTATTTTATTTCAGATTTGAATGCTTGATTGATGCATGTGAATGTTATGCTCTTAATTTCTAACCAATCGGTGTGAGGTTTTGAGTGTGTGACTTGTGTTGTTATGATTGGACAACACAAGAATCATTTTATTCCCCACATTATTGAGATTTCAATATGATTTTTAAGATATTGTTCCATGCATAAGTTCTGGACCTTGTAAATATGATTGTTATGTCAAGGTTTGGTTCTTCAAGCATTGAAATATGAGCTTAGGAATTAATCGGGATTCCAATTAATTCCAACCAAAGAATTACTCTAAACCTAAAATTAATCTCTATGAACAATGAACTTGATATGTGTGTAGTGAAATCACATAGACCATTTTATCTCATAATTTTCAAAACCCACTTGGTCTTTCATCTTTTAAACTATTTTGATTAAGTTACTTTCTTTAAGCTATTTTCAAAATCACACCCCTTTTTTTAGTAGTCCTAATTAAAAATACACACTCTAAACCTATCAACTCTCCTTGAGAGACGACCTAGGGTCTTCCCTAGACTAAAAATTAACCTTAAAATCCTAATCAATTTGATGTGTCATGACAACGCGGTAAAATTTTGGCGTCATTTCTGGGGATCATTTTTGTTTTAGTGCGGGTTTTTGATAAGTTATTTATAAAATTTTTGTGAATATTTATTTGTTTTCTCTTCTACATTTTCAATACTTTTGTATTCTGATCTATTCCATGTGTAGTTTTGGTGCATGAAGCGTTCTAATCCGGGATATTTACCACCTTTCGAACCTGATCTGGTGAGGATTCTATGTCAACGATACCGAGACACACAAGATAACAATTTGAAGGAGGACACACCACACACTGAATCATTCCTTCACCCTTCTTCTTCTTCTTCTTATTCTAGAACCCAAATAAAAAATTAAATAAATTTGTATAACATGGGTGAAAATAATAGAACATTAAAGGAATTAACCTCACCCGATGTTGATATCCAACCTGCATACATTCAAATACAAGGAGAGGCACCTAATTTCGAACTAAAATCTGGTTTAATTCATTTATTACCAAGATTCCATGGACATCCTGGAGAGGACCCACATAAACATTTAAAATAATTTCATACTATGTTTTCTAAATTAAAGCCTACTAATTTTGATAAGGACCAAGTAAAACTTAGAGAATTTCCATTTTCATTAGAAGACACTGCTAAAGATTGGCTATACTATGTTAATTCACCAATTAGAGGTTGGGCGAACATGAAACGCCTTTTTCTTGGAAAATGTTTCCTAGCCTCTCAAACTACAACAATAAGAAAATAAATATGTGGTATAATACAATATCATGGGAAACACTTCAGGAATATTGGGAAATATTTAAAAGATTGTGTTCAAGTTTTCCACATCACCAAATAAGTGATCAACTTTTAATTCAGTGTTTTTATGAAGGTTTAATCCCTATTGACCGAAACATGATTGATGCTGCTGCAGGTGGTGCACTAGTGGATAAAACCCCAATCGCTGCAAGGACCCCAATTGAGATCATGGCACAAAACACAAAATAATTTGGTTTAAGGCCCACTGTACCAATTCGAGTTGCCCATGAGGTGCAAAGTACTGAATTCGAGAAGAAGGTGGACACAAAGTTTGAAGAGGTAAGTACCCTTATACGACAACTCGCTATTTCCCAAGGTCAATCTCAATCTCCTCCTCCCATCCATTATGGTATATTCTCTTCGGATACCAACTATTCTAAGAAATGCCCCAAACTGAGAGAAACTTATGAGAGTTGTGAGGTGATATTTCCTAGACACCCCTATAACCAACCCTTTAGGAAAGAACCTTAATATCCATACAACCCTGGGTGGAAAGACAACCAAGCCTATAGGAAAGGGGGTATTCAAACCCACCTCAACAAAAATGGAACCAACAAGGTCAGAGTAGTCATCCACCACCACCCAGAAATCCTCAACCACCCCAAAGGCCTTTCCAACAACCCCCTCCAAAAACTAAACCTAGACTAGAAGATATGATGAAACAAATGGCTGCCAATAATCTCCAATTCCAACAAACCACTAAGTCATCCATGCAAGACCTCAAACCCCAATTAGGCCAACTAGATAACTCGGTGGGTGAAATCCAAATCCATGGGTCCGGTAAACTACCCTCTCAACCACTTTTCAACCCTAGGGATAAGGGAGATGTTAGTTCCATCTCCCTTAGGAGTGGAACTCATCTTAAAATCCAAATAACACCTCCATTAGAGTCATCCCCTCCTAAGAAAACCACCATTCCAACCATTCAAAAAGGTCCAAATATTGAAAATCTGTGTCCTGAGAGGAGCCCTTAAAAAGGAAAGTGCAGGTCAACATCCCCTTGATTGATGCCATCAAGAAAATTCCTAGATATGACAAGTTTCTGAAAGAGATGTGTACCCACCGAAGGCGACTTAGAGGTGATGAGAAGGTGAGCCTGGGGAGGAACGTCTCAGCATTGATACAACCATCACTTCCCACCAAGTGCAACGATCCTGGAACATTCTCAATTCCGTGCAACATAGGGGAGTATTCTTTCTCCAATGTTATGCTTGATTTGGGTGCTTCTATTAATGTGATGCCTCACTCCATATACTCTTCTTTGCAGGTCAGTGAACTAAAGCCCATAGAAATAGTTGTTTAGCTAGAAAATCAGAGTACGGAACACCCTTCTGGTGTGTTAGAGGATGTTCTTGTGAGGGTTCAAAATTTAATATTTCCTGCATATTTTTATGTGCTAAAAACTGAAGATGATAGGATTAATGGACACGCCCCAATTATATTGGAGAGACATTTCTTAAAAACCACCAAAGCCATAATTAATGTCCATAATGGTACATTATCTATGGAATTTGGTGGTTACATAGTCCATTTCAACATCCTTGATGCCATAAATCACCCCTCAGAAGAACATTCCTCTCTCTCGGTAAATTTAATTGATGTACTCCCTTCCCCTAAAATTACTTCATTTGTTTCCCCTGATCAACTTTCTAAATTTTCCTCTTTGATTGAAATTCTTGGTAATGAATCATTTATTGATTGTTGTAGTGGTCTAGAAAAGTGTCATGCATGTTTATTAATTGATAATTTCTTGAACATGGAGGATCACAACACCATTGATGATATTGCTACGCTTGTAAAAGCTAATTCCTCATCTGAGGATGATACCATTGAGTAGTTAGATGAGATTAGTGAACTCTCACTTTCACACACACTCCCATAAATCCAAAATCCACCTGAATTGGAACTAAAGCAACTACCTCAAGATTTAAAATATTCATATCTTGAAAATGGAAACAAGTTTCCCGTCATCATTGCTAGTTCACTCCCTCTTGAGCATGAATTGTGACTTCTTGAACTTTTGAGGGAGTATAAAAAAGCATTGGGATGGACACTTTCAGACATTCCTGATATTATCCCATCAATTTGTACACATCATATTTTATTAACTGATGAGGCTAAACTAGTGAGGCAGGCACAACTTCGACTGAACCCAAACCTCTTAGAAGTAGTTAAAAAGAAAGTAACAAAATTGTTGGCTACTGGAATCATTTACCCCATCTATGATAGCCAATGGGTCAGTCTCATTCAAGTAGTTCCTAAAAAAACTGTCCTAACAGTAATTAAAAATGAAAACAATGAATTGGTTCCAACTCGTGTGCAGAATAATTGGTGTGTCTGTATAGATTACCATCGACTAAACCAACACACTAGGAAGTACCATTTTCCATTTCCATTCATTGACCAAATGCTAGAGAGGCTAGCGGGGAAGTCCCATTACTGTTTTCTTGATGGGTATTCTGGATACTTTCAGATCCATATTGCCCCCGAGGATCAGGAAAAGGCAACCTTCACTTTCCCCTTTAGCACATTTTCCTATAGAAGGATGCCATTTGTCCTATGTAATGCTCTGGGTACTTTTCAGTGATGTATGGTTAGTATTTTTTCGGATTACCTGGAGAATTTCCTGGAAGTTTTCATGGATGATTTTACTATTTATGGATCCTCTTTTGATGAATGTTTAATTAGTCTCGGTTCCGTCTTACGTCGTTGTATTGAAAAAATATTGTATTAAATTATGAGAAATACCATTTTAGGGTGCGATAAGGTATAGTTTTGGGACATGTCATTTCTGGGGATGGTATCCAAGTAGATAAATCAAAATTGGATGTCATTTCTTCCCTACCATTCCCTAAAAATGTACGTGATGTGCAGTCTTTCCTAGGTCATACTGGATTTTACAATCATTTCTTTCATGATTTTATTAAGATTTCACTTCCCCTCTCCCACTTACTCCAAAAAGAAAAAGATTTTGTTTTTGATAAATAATGTGAAGAAGCTTTTAATAAATTAAAATGGATTCTCACATCACCCCCAGTAATCCAACCACCTCGGTGGGATTTACCATTTGAGCTCATGTGTGACGCCTATAACTATGCAGATGGGGCAGTCTTGTCACAAAGGTCCGACCGAGCTCCACATGTCATAGCCTATGTCTCACGTACACTCAACCCTGCCCAAGAAAACTACACCACAAATGAAAAAGAATTCTTTTCCATAGTGTTTTCCTTGGATAAATTCAGTTCATACCTTTTAGGGTCCAAAGTCGTTGTATTCTCAGACCATGTATCCCTCTGGTATCTCCTAAAGAAACCGGAAGCCAAACCACTTCTCATTCTTTGGATGCTTCTCCTTCAGGAATTCAATCTAGAAATTAGAGATAACAAAGGAGTAGAGAATGTGGTGGCAGACCATATCAGTAGGATCCCCCCATCCTCGGACACTGTCTCATCCCCCTGTATTCCCATTAATGAAATGTTTCCTGATGAGAAATTGTACAAAGTGCAAGATTCTATTCCCTGGTATACTGAAATTGTAAATTATTTAGTATCATCTTGCATTCCTATTGATTTCAACAAAAACCAATCCAGTCGTCTAAAACATGAGTCTCGTTGGTACATTTGGGATAACCCCTACCTTTGGCGCACATGTAGTGATCAGGTTCTTAGGCATTGTGTTTCTGATAGCGAGTTTCAGTCCATCCTTAGATTCTTCCACACTCTTGCTTGTGGGGGCCACTTTGGTCCCCACCGGACTGCTCGCAAAGTTCTTGATTCTGGTCTCTTTTGGAAAACACTTTTTCAAGACGCCCATGAATTTTTTAAATCTTTTCCTCGTTGTCAACGAATGGGGAATGTCTCTAAAAGGAATTAAATGCCACAACAACCCTTTCTCTTTCATGACATCTTCGATGTTTTGGGTATGGACTTTATGGGGCCATTTCCCATTTCTTTTGGAAACTTGTACATTATTTTGGCCATTTATTACGTATCAAAATGGGTAGAGGCACGAGCCACAAGGACAGATGATTCCAAACCAGTTGTAGAATTTTTGAGAACTCAGATCTTTTGTAGGTTTGGATTACTTAGGTTCATCATCAGTGACCAAGGTTCTCATTTCTGCAACCGAACAATGCAATAACTTTTGCGTCAGTATGGGGTCGGTCATCGAGTATCTACTGCATATCACCCATAGACTAATGGTCAAGCCGAGGTGTCAAATAGAGAGGTAAAACAAATTCTTGAAAAATGGTCCAACCCAATAGGAAAGATTGGAGTCTTAGACTCGATGATTCATTATGGTCTTAGCGTAATGCTTTTAAAACTACCATTGGAATGTCACCTTATAGGATTGTTTTTGGAAAGAGTTGTCACCTCCCGGTTGAGATTGAGCACTAGGTCTACTGCGCCATTAAAAAATGCAATTCTAACCTTTCTAGTGTAGGTTCTCAAAGGAAGTTACAGATACAAGAGCTGGAAGAAATGCGTAGATATTCTTATAAGAACTCCAGGATTTATAAGGAGCGGACCAAGGCTGGCCATGACCGCCTTATCCTTCATCAAGAGTTCCAAATTGGGAATAAGGTCCTCCTATACAATGCAAGGTTGAAATTGCATCCCGGTAAGCTTTGTTCCTGCTGGTTTGGACCATACATTGTTACTAATGTCTCTCCATTTGGTGTTGTTCAGGTTCAAAATGAAGAAACCAAGCAAACCTTCACTGCCAATGGGCAGTGGTTGAAGCACATTCATGAAGTCGTTCTGGAGTCCTCGATGGAGGAACTCCAAGTTCAAGAATAAAACTATGAATGACATCCACCAGGTTTTATCCTTCCTTCCCACATTCTCTTTTACTACAGTGAAGACACTACATACTCTAGGTGTGGGGGTGGATACATTCCTAGGTTAGTTAGTAATTTTCATCATTTTATCCTTTTGTTTTCTCTTTTGGCCTTCTTTATGGTATTTTCATTTTTTCCCATCAACAATTTCAAAGTTCCATGATTTGGAAACCATAAAGGGGGGAAAGTAAAAATACCATAACAAAGGCTAAAAATAATATGTGTATGAATTTACCATCAAGGAGTGATTTTTTTTAGTGAATTGGTTTTATGTCAATGATATAAATGGTCGTATCTATGTGAATCATTTAAGATGATTGATGCTCCTTGTGTGAGTAGGTTTTGGGAAAACTGTGTCACTAATATCTCCAAAAAAAATTCACCAAAACACAAAGTGTGAATATTTCTTACTTAATATAAGGTAAATATATGTTGGGTTAATATTTTTCATCTTTAAATGATATTTCCATACGTTCATTCCTTATCCGATCTGTTTCATTACTGTACCAGATTGACCTATGTGTGTATACCTAATGTCCGACTGTTGTACGCCCTCAAAAAAACAAAAACAAAAAATTGTTTGTGTCTTGGGTAGGTCAAAAACCACTCCTCCTCAACCTTTGATCTTGTTATAACTATTTAAATTAGTGTCGTGGTGAGATCAAACAAGGGCTGAGAAATGAGAGTGAGATTTGTTCCAAATGCAACTTCAAAAAAATATAATAAATGAGGGGAGTGATGAAATGTGAAAAATATAGGGATATCTAGGTTAGAAGATTATGTTTTGACTTCTGGGAATGCTTAAATGAGTGGGTCTTGAAATATGATTGCAAAGGATGTAGGATAGGTTTGGTAAAAAATCATTTAAAGCTGAATAATGTTAAAATAACCTACATTTTTTTGATAGAAAGTGGAATGAATAGCATGGAATGGTTTTCACACACACACATGGAGAGTTAGTATAATGGTTGACTTTTTAATTCCTTGCTCATGTTGGCTTCATAAATCTCTTTGTAGTTTATTGTGATATGATTTGTGAGACATCTTTTTCCATTTTCACTGGGAAGAACTCCTTGGTGCAGTTTGTGCATTGATCACAATATTTTGGTGAATTAGAATTTCCTAAAATTCTAAATCTTCATGATGTTGGAAATATTTATATATGCAATATTTTATTGGGATATGTGACTTTTCCCAGTAGTGAAAATGTTTAGGTGTGGGGGTGTGATCGTACCACGATTCACTATTTTATTCCACCCTTACACCGTTGTTTTAAACCAGTTTTGTAATGAATATTCCAAATATAATAATAAATTGCACTTTATGTTTGAATAATTTAATTAATTTTAATCAACATTATAATTGGAAATGTTACTTGTTTTTATTATTTCAATGTAGGTGAAGATGATTTGGAGGGCCCTTGATGAAGTGGAAGAAAAATGGGCCAAAATTGCATGGATCCATGGACATCTGTCCACCGTTTTGAATAGTACGCAAACTACGTGCCTCCAAATGGGCTGAAATATTGTGGTCAGGTCCAGAATTTGATGGGCTACATTGCATATGAAGTAACCAAATCCCCATTCGGCCTCTATGATTCCCATACTAACTGATCTTTCCAAGGAATCAAAGTTGGACCAAGTCAAATAAGGTGTTCTGTATTTTATCAATATCTTGAGTTGTAATTGTCCAAATGATTCCAAACTTTCGGTGGAGATATACAAGATATGGGGCTTTAACTTTTATATTTTCTCAAAATCGTGATAAGGCTGTATGAAGGCTGAAACGCATGGTACAAGTGGATTGATGAAATCTGTGTGCCTAAAACCACCTTCCAATTTTCTTATAAAATGACACCTTGGGCTTCCCATTTGCAAGTTCGAATAAGAGGCCATACTCTGCCATTTTGGAGTCCTATTGGAGTCTCCTAATCACCTTGGAGGTTCTGGAGGCCCCTATCCTCATAAGGGAATCAAGGATGAAGAAGGAGTTCCACCCGAGCTTCCGCCTCCTCCTGATGTCGAGCTAAAAGTTGGGCGTTCATTGTGAAAGAGTTACACACATGTCAAGGGAGTTCCGATGCATACACTAGCTACTATTTTGGAGTAATTTGGGTTTTTAAACATTTAATTCTATGTATCTTATTTTATTTCATATTTTAATGCTTTATTTGATGCATGTGAGTGTTATGCTCTTAATTTCTAACCGATCGGTGTGAGGTTTTGAGTGTGTGACTTGTGTTGTTCTGATTGGACAACACAAGAATCATTTTCTTCCCCACTTTATTGAGATTTCAATATTCTTTGGAAGCTCTTGTTCCATGCATAAGTTCTGGATCTTGGCAATACGATTGTTATGTCAAGGTTTGGTTCTTCAAGCATTGAAATATGAACTTAGGAATTAATCGGGATTCTAATTAATTCCAACCAAAGAATTACTCTAAACCTAAAATGAATCTCTATGAACAATGAACTTGATATGTGTGTGGTGAAATCACATCGACCCTTTTATCTCATAATTTTCAAAACCCAATTGGTCTTTCATATTTTAAACTATTTTGATTAAGTTACTTTCTTTAAGATGTTTTCAAAATCACCCCCATTTTTTAGTAGTCTTAATTAAAAATACACACTCTAAACCTATCAACGCTTCTCGAGAGACGACCTAGGGTCTTCCCTAGACTACAAATCAACCATAAAATACTAATCAATTTGATGTGTCATGAAAACGCAGTCATGACCCACATAGATGATCGAACAACTAATAAATCCATGGAAGGGGATAATTTTTCTTTATCGTGATCTTGTTGAGCTCATGATAATCTATGCAAAGGTGAATTGACCCATCCTTCTTATTGATGAAGCAGACTGGTTCACCCTAAGGTGAATCACTTGGGTGTATGGACCCTTTATCCAAATTCTCTTGTAGTTGGTTCTTCAGATCCTGAAGTTCCCCAACATCTATTATATATGGATTCTTGGATAATGAAAATACTCTAAGTATAAGATCGATTGAAAATTCAACCGATTGAATAGGGGGAAGACCAAGAAATTCCTTAGGAAACACATATGGGTATTCCCTCACAATGGAATGTCTTCAACAATGATTCTTTTCTTAGACACAATAACTTTATCTAGATATGTGTGGTCATAGGTAAATAATATCTATACTTGATATGTTGGTTCTAAAGAATATTCATCCTCCTCCTTACACTTGTACATAATCGAGGGGTCAATTCACAATACAGAGAGTGATTTCCTTCTTGTGGAAATTTATGTTGGATCTATATAGGTAAATCCAATTCCATCCTAGAATTGTATCAAATTACATTAATGGGAGACTGAAATTATTTTCAAGAATAAAATTTTCAAAAACATCAACATTTAGTACATAATTATATAAGTTTTTTCTAATGACATAAAATCATTTCAGGTGGTGACTCGATGTTCTTAGAAAACATACAAGATATGCTAGTGGAGCATGAATTGAAATAAAACATGACATACAGAATTATGGAGTAATGTTAACATGTACTTCAATCATCGTGATCCATCTCATCATGGTACTTTCCTTGTTATCTTGTTCATGTAGATTATTGATTCTAATCACACTTATCAACCCTAGCAATAGAGAATTTCCTTGGATAATGCCCAAATTCTCCACACTTATAACATAGAACTATATAAGGAAATTTAGATTGAAAATTATTTCTATCCATCACCTTATACATTTCTCTATGTAAATTAGCTACTTTATTACTTATCTTTCCTCACATAAAACATCTCCTTGTCCCTTTGTGACATTTCACTTGGTTCCTCTTTCCACACTTATTGCCCAAAACAAATTGGGTCTTATTTCCCTTATCACCTTTATCTGATGAACTTCCTTGAGATGATATCTTCCTATTCCTTGAAAAATTTAGGAACTCAACAATGTGCCAGTTGTTAATTGTAATTTTTGATAGCTAGTTCGAATAATCACAATATGTATAACTTTAGCTCCTGTATGATTATCCATCTCTTTGGGTAAATCATCACATTGCCCATCACATTAATTATTTACCTGATTCCTCCTATTTATGGTAATTGTCTATAATAAATAGAAAATTATGGATTATTAGTTTTAAACAATTAAACACATAAATAGTAATTCAAAAAAATAATGGGATTACTTATAAATTACATTTATTTCCATAACTTATGAATTTTCAAGATTCAATCAATGTTATCCATGATCTATTTTCTAACATATATTCTTATGGGAATTTTTTTGTTTCCTTAATAATGGTTCATAATGAGATTATGAATTTTCCAAAGCATATCCCCTAGTATTTTCAAACAAGGTGTGTAGAAAGGCCTATTTTCATGCATCAGTTCTCGATCGAGTCTAGATCAATGTAGTGTTTTCTGGTTTTACCCCTATGTACATCTACGCAGAAGCCACATCCACTTCTAGTATACAGATAGGTATTTATTTTCTTGATAAAAAACATACTCTATACTTACCAAAATTTTAGGATGTTTTCTTATACTTAGTCTTATCCCTAAGGCTTTTTCTAGAGTTCTCTAATCCTAATCCCAAAAATAACTTAACTTTTCCTTTGATACCAATTATGAAAAACCATTTATTTATTACACATTAATTCATTATTTATTAAATAAAATTAAACATAATAAAACCTTAAATATTGATAACTATAGTTCATTTTGGAATTAGGTACATTTCATAAAAACTTAAAATAGGAAAACATCGTCTTTATTGAAAACTTCTTTAACATGATCGAACTTAAAACTACATGGGATAACCTGAGGTTATATATAAGAAAGGGGTGAGCTATAAAGACCGGTAAGGTAATAAACATGTCATAATATGAATAAATTAATATATGTTAGACAATAGGAATATTAATGAGGCATAAAAGGGGTGATAATCATAAACATGAATAATAATGCATGATATAGCATGATAATCATAAGGTAACATGGGAAATGTGGCATCAACATAAAACACTACATCATAAACATGGGTAAAGGATATATTCCAAGAAATAATGATGAAAAAAGTTAGTAATTAAGTTCAATCTATGTCCCAACATGATGTCTCATGAGACTAAACATTACCCAATGCATTGGAGTTCTATATAATTCTAGGCGCACCCATCACTTTCATTTTATTTGCATGCTTAAGTGTTCCACATATATCATAAAACATGGATAAATTCCTCAACATATTTTATTCCATGATAAAAGAGTGTGTAATACATACATTTTTGTGCCATGTAAAATAATTATATGTGTATAAAGGTGAACATCATTGATAGGAAATGGGTAGGGTATTCACTACACAATTGTTTTGGCATGGAAAATCGTGGTGAAATTTCGACAGCATAACGATGTCACTTAAAAAATTAATAAAGTGGGTTTATGAGATAGAAAGGGGTATATCATAATTTTTACATAAAATGGGTAGTAATATGTACATGTAAATATATATCCTATCATTAGGAGTTGGAAATAGAAGGCATAATATAATAAAGAAACTTGAATAAAGAAGAGAAGGTGAGGATCCATTACTTGAGTATGTGACTCCAAATTATTGGTAGGAGCTTCTTGAGAGCTTAGGGAACCTTGGGAGGACTCTATATAGGTCAGGGTAGAGTAATGACGTTCTCAAAAGATTATTAGTGAGGATAAAAGGGGTCTTGGGTGGTTTTATATAGCAAATGAGTGGGTAATTCTTTATCATTTCTCAAACTTAGGTTTTGGATTCTATATAATAAAATAACCAAAACGGAAAACCATACCATGTTTTTTTCCATGGTTTATTCAAAATGGGAGTGGTTTTAATTATTTTATAATTAAAATGTCCTAAATTAATAAAATAACACACTTTCTTAGGTGGAGGTGATTCATACTCTTAAAGAAATGATTTTAAAACCATAAAATATATTAATGGTTTTGGAGGATTCATAATGGATTTATAAAATTAATAAAATAAACATAAAATTGAATTATTTTAAAGTTAAAACATATTTTTGGTCCTGGATATGATATATAGTATTTATTACATCACGTTTGGGTCATTATGATGTCATAATACACACTATATATTTATACCGTATTTAATTTTTACCTGAAAATTTGATTATCTTATAAAATTATGAAAAATTCACCGTTGGATAAATTCAAAATTATGATTCAAAAAAAAATTATTTTATATAAATAATTTTTTAATTATTTTTATTATCACTTTTAAAATAAGAAAAATTCTACGTTTTTTGACAATAATAGTTTTCAAACCTGTATAAAAATTACATTTGACTTCATAAAAATTATATGATCATTTATATTTAATAAAAATTATTTAATAATAATATTTTATTAAAATATTATTTATTTAAAAAATCCATTAATTCATGAAAATAAATTTTTTAATTGAATTTGAATATTATTCAAAAATACTATTTGTATTTTATTGTATCAAAAGAAAAATTATTTATAAAGTAACAATAATATAATGAAAATATATTCATTATTATATACAAAAAATTTACATACTCATATTTCTAGGGTCTTGATACATATCCCTTTAATATACCAGTAAATTCCCTAAGGGTAAGGTGTGTGACTATAAGACTTTCATGGGGTGGTTCGACATACATGGTTTGGGTCGTGATCTCAATGAACTTGAACTTATCCTATAAAAGATTTCTCTCATACTTAATTTTTTAGATCTCAACTTAGTATTATTCAAGGAAAACTCCTAGTTATTCTATCTCCCTCAGAATATCTAATAAATGGGTTTCAAAGGGTACGATCCTATTGGTTGAGGCCATAACTTCCTCTTTCTTTTTCAACTGGATTTTTTACAACCCTATATTTATACTAATCATGCGATCACTATTAAACAATTATATTATAGATGGTAATGATGCTTAACATTCTTTTAAATATAATAGGATATAATAAAACCAAGGAAGTGCATGTGTTTTCTATAATCCTATTATGTAAAAAACATTTAATTAAATCACAAGAGGAATTTTATTTATAATAGTTCAAGTCATTACATGCTCCATTCAGGATAGGCCTAAAATAATTACACATATCTTATACTCAAAGAAGGCTAAGTGAACCTATTCTAAGTCCTCTATTCCATGGTTACTAAGGAGACATCACTATTGATTTTAAATTCAAAAATTATCAACAATTTAATTTTCACCTCATGGACTTTGGAATCCATGGTATCAATATACATCAAATAGATGGCTAACCATAGTTATAATAACCCATACATTCTCTCAAAGTTGTAGAAGGAAACTATTCTAGTCAATTTAGGATCAAGCGCATAAGGTTGTTGCAATCACGCATCAAACATCACCTGAAAAAATGTATAATTCAATGATAAAGTTAGGAACCACCTACCATGGGATAGTGGATACATTCATATTGATTATCCCCTAATGATTTAGCCTCAAATGGTATAAATCAGGAAATAAAATTTGAATCAACATGATGACCAACTCAAAGATCATATCACAAATAATGAAGTTCTGCCACTTGAGGAGGAAGAGAAAGGTAGAGTTAAGGAAGGAGATGTGTGACTAAAAAATGATAATAGGGGGGTGTTTAGGTTTTGATAAAATTTATCATTCAATTAAATTAATTAATTTTTTTTTAAAATAAGGATAAACCAACCAGGTACCTATTCCTGGGGAATTGGCCACCTAGGCTCTCACAAAAAACCACTACCTCCACTTGGGAGTCCTTGAGTTCATAGTACAAGACCACTAGGTACCCAATGAATTCAATATTTTGGAAGTAATTCCCAAAACCCAAACCCTCTTCTAAAAATAGACCTTTGAGTCCCTTCCAACACCTCTATCACTCTAAAACAATAAAAATACATGATTTTTGGGGAAATATTAACCAATTTTATACCTTAAAAATATAAGGGGTGTTATAAACTCTTTACCATATGAAATATCATCCTTGAGATGCATCTACAGTAAATAACTCTGGACACTACACTCATAGATTAGCCTCCAACTCCCAAGTATCCTCCTAGATATGTTTTTTTTCCAATTCATGTATACAAAAGGTATCATATTATCATATAGTATCTTATCACTTTTTTTACTATATGAACCATTCACTCCTTGAATAATTTATAAAGAAAAAACTCAATTTTGTTGATACTGATCATATGATAAGTATTATGAAAATATCTCATATGATGAGATACATGAAATACATCATTTATAGAACAAGAACTCTATGTGAGTGGAAAATGATAATACATGTCACCTACACTCTTAAAAATGTCAAAAGGCCCCACATACCTGGGTTTCAACATTTCCTACCGATGAATAAAATGGTGTCATAATTGAGGTGACACTCATAAAAAACATGTTCACCCACCCAAAACTCTATAGGAAAGTATATGAATTATTTATATGAAATATACCTTCTCTACATAGTCACTAACTGCTATAGGATCAAATGGATATGCTATAACATCTTTTGTATGAGACTCAAGTCAATAAGATTTGACTCTCTCACCTCTAACCAGCACATAGTTAAAAAAATAAGCTTATATATAAGGACTTAAAAATTTTCATATGAATTTATGCCTAATAATTATTGTAATTATAGAACTTTTATAAGAAGACATGACTCTCCCATAAACCAAAAATCTAGAACAGATACTCTTATTATGTCCTATAAAATTAATATAGATGTTAAACCACTCAACAATTTGAGTATGGTATGTTGTTCTCAAATTAACTTGTGTATCAAGTGCCTTCTATAGAGCCTTATATAAGTGTGGAATGAATAAAGAATATTGATTTGAAACAATAATCCTCATTACACTATGAAGACATGCTATCCCAATGATATATAACCTACCCATATCATCAATAAACTGAGTCTGTGTGATCAGTATGAAATGTGAAACCTTGGTCAATAGGTCCACAATAAACCATATTTCATTACTACCTCAGGTAATCCTTAGAAACCTCATCAAAAATTTCACTCTCACGTCATACCATTTCCACTCAGGAATAGGAAATGACTGAAGGATGCCTACATGTCACTAATACTCTACCCCTACTCACTGGAAGGTCAGGCATCGTAAAATTTATCCCATGATTTCATTATTGATCTTGTTCCACCAATACCTCCTGTAAATATCACGATACATCTTGGTAATACTTGGATGAAAACCCCATATTAACGCTTGTGAATCTCATATTATCTTCTTTTTCATACTCAATGTAATCATAACCTAGCCTCATACATAAAAAATCATATAATAATCTTGGGTCCAATCATGTGGTGACTCCACACCATATAAACTTCCCTTCATAACTCTAAAATAAGAGCTATAAAAATTATTTTTCTTCACCCACATGAGGATTTAGGAGTAAATAACCAAAAACACGAGGTTCAATCTACCTTGATACTCCTGAAAATATAGATTCATATTAGTGAGGAGACTCATAAACTACCACTCACTAATAGAATCCTTTACCACCTACACCTAAGACTTCTTATTTAGGGAATTATCTATGGCATTCCCCTTACTAGTTGTATATTCTATCTTTAAGTAAAAGTACTATAGGTACTTGGCACACCTTCTCTACTGAAGGTTTATGTCATGTTAATAAAATAAATACTTGAGACTCCTATGGTCAGTATATTCCCTAAACCTCTCACCGTGAAGGTAGTGACACCAATATCTCAATGCGTACAGAATTTTCACCAACTTCTAAACATGATTTGGGTAATTATAATTATGTGGACCCAATTTAATGGATCTATAGGAAATTATTCACCCATCCTTTTCTAGCATGGATCCCATACCAACCCTTAATGCATCACAAAAGATGGAATACTCCTTACCCAATTTAGGTAAGGTTAGGATTAGTACATAAGTCAACATTTCCTTTAGTTATTGAAAGGAACTCTCATATGGATCTAACAACTCAATCTTCATCTCCTTATTGGTCAGGTCCATCAAAAATATTGCTAGTCAGAAGAATTATAAAATTAATCTCTTATAATAGCCTGTAAACCCTAGAAATTTATGTATCTCAAAAAAAACTCATTTTTCACTCCCAAGAAACTATGTTCTCAACCTTAATAGGTTCAATAGATATTATAGCTTCTGATACTTCATTGATCCAAAATTGACACTTATATATATTAGAATAAAGTTGATATTTCCTTAGTATACTTAGAATAATCTTTTAAAATCAATCATGGTCCTCCCATGAATGGTATTATACAAAAATTTTGATGATAATGGTAGCCACAAAATAATACAAGGATGGATGAAAGACCTAATTCATCTGAACCATAAATAGATATGAAACATTCTTTAGACCAAATGGAATCACAAAATACTCATTCAATCCATACCTACTTCAAAAATTGGTGTGAGGAATATCAAAATGAATCAGATGTAATTGATGATAACATGACCCCAATTCAATATTGGAGAACCACTTGGATACCCTCAATTAGTCAAGAATATCAATGATATAAGGTAGTGGATAATAGTTCTTAATTATAACCCAGATTTTTCTGGGTGAATAAATACATTCACCACAACATATTCCAGCTAAGCATTCAACACTCTAAGATCAATAGTATCCATCCTATAAAGTGGAATAGATATGGTATTTTTACCTAATATAAAATTTATTATAAAATCAACCATTATATTAGGTGGAAATCCAGAAAAATAACATATGAAATAATTCCTAGAACTGGTAAACTACAATAGGAAAGAGGGTTTTCCATGTCTCTTTATAATCCATAAAAACACATAAAAATTCCACCAAAATCATCCCCAGCAATCCATAGTCGAGTCCCTAATGGTCTGCCTATAAATACCACTAAAAAAGGGTATAAATATCACCTTTAAAAGATGGGAAAGATACCCATCAGGTATATCATTTGATGTGTGTTTGATATTGAGTCAACCAATACTTACCTAAGATCACATCAAAATTATGAATTTCTAATGTAAAGAAACATTGATATGTTGATGTTTATTTATAATGAGGTCACACCCGTAACATCAAGAAATACCCTCTAATCACACTCCTAAGGTAATATCGATAGACATACCTCATACAGATACTCGATGGTGAACCCTTGATCACCCATAAACTAGTTAGGTATAAATGAGTGTGATACACACATAACTAACAAAGTATATGAAAGGGTATATGATATAAATATTGTAATAATAATATTAAAATTCACCCCTTAATCAATAGGATTTATCTTGATAGCATAAAGTTGGACTGACCTCAAGCCTTTTACCTAGCCTCCAAATTCCTAACTACCCTAAGGAGAACCACTCTACTGACTCTACTAACCCTAAGTGTAAGATACCGGGTTTTATATGAGGTGAATATATTTTTGTTTTGAGTTTAAATACTTAATTATGACCTAATGTGACTACCCTTTGAGGTCACAAGTGTATCAAGGGTGTCCAGGGTTTGTTCAAAGCCTGGAACCCAACTTTTTGGAAAAAATAGGTAGGTCGCAAGGTTGGTAGAAACCATGCGATTCGGTTCTCACAGTTACTCCTAACCATGTGAGGATGGATATAGGGATCCAAGAGATGCATGGTTGGATGAAACTATGAATTTTGAGGTGTAAAATCATGTGGTTAATGTGAATTTTTTAGCAGATCTCAATCACATGGTTTTTGAACAGATTGGAAAACTGACTATGCGCACTAACCATGCAAGGTTCTCTTCTATACAGTAGAGGGAACACGGTTGGTTCATAGTTTGGAAAAATGTACAACCAAATCATACGGACAAGTATTTTGATTAAAAATGACCATTTTTACCTTAATTAAATTTATAATCTAATTATATTTCTTATTTATCTCTCACATTGGACAGAAACCATATGAGAACCCCTTTTGAGAAAATTTGTAGAATTTGATTCCTCTCCTCCATCCAAACTAAGAATTGAGCATTGATCTCATTGGATCTACACCAGTGAGAATTACTTTCCTCTTTATTATTATTCCATTCTTCTTGGTATCAGATTTTCTATTTAGGTGAAATATAATATGACCTATTTTCAGGTTTTTTGTATGTTCTTTGTTTTTCTCTCAATCGGAGTTGAATCGGGAGTTGATATTAGACTATCACTCTAATATGGACCTATAGTAGGTGTTACCATGCCTTTCCTTTAAATTTTTCTTGTTTATTTATATTTTTTTGTGATGCATGCCCAATTTTTTTAGTGTGATGCCTTGAAATGGATTTTAATCCTTCATTTAAATCGATAGGTATGACCTATGATATTAATGAGACCCATGATAAATGATTAAAGATTATGAACCTTGAATTGGAACCACTCCATGGGTGTGTTTCTTAATTGATTGGACCACCATGGGTAGAATATTAATTGATTACCTTAAGGTGTACAATTTACCCCTTTCTAGATATTAAGTGATGAATTGAAATGTGAATTGTAATTCTAAATTGAATTGATTAAACAGAGAGAATGGAAGACCATTTACTTAGAATTTTTCCATGTATTTGATTGATTGATCATGAGTTTCCTCTTATAATGAATTTCCCATTTGAGATAAATAAGATACTAATACCTCTAGGATTATCCCTTCCTTTGATCCACCTCTTGAGATGAGGTTTAATAGAAATTATCATGGTGATGACCTTTGAATAATAAAATGATATTAAATGAATGTTGGTTAAATACCTTGGGTGGCACATGGGTTCTTATAAGAACACCATGGTTATACTCATTTGGATACTTCCTTTCTTATTTTTGAGTAACACTTTGACTCCTTATAAAGATTTCCAAGGATGGACTTTGGGGGCTTACTATTATATGCCCGAGTGATACTTGGACTCTTTATATAGATTTCCATGGATGGACTCAGAGGGATGATTTTATATACACCTAAGTGATACTTGGACTCCTTATGGACATCAAAGGATGGAATTAGAGGGTAGTTGATCATATGTTCTATGGGAGACATTTGGGCTCCCTTAGTGACCCACCATGGGTGGATTAAATGAGTGATGATGTTATACCACACCTAGAGAGATACATGGGTTCTGATGAGGATATCCATGGATGATCTTGTAGGGTGTTTGGTTCATGTTATGTCAGGAGAAATACCTAGATTATGAATGAGTAATTCCAAGGAAGGGATCAAGTTCCTAATTGAATAATAAATGAAATGATTTATATGGCTCGTCTACCAAGCCAAAGAACAATCCTAGATTACGTCAGAGCCTTATACCTTATTTATGTCCTTATTATCCAAATATTTATCACATTATTATAGGGGATATTGTGCTACACATCAGGTACTAAAATTTATTAATTCAATGGAATAGGAATGATTGTTTACTTAGTGACTTTTGGTTAAGGCCAAATAAGGTATAAGAGGATAGGTGTCCATGAGAACCTAGACCTTTATAGTATGTTTACTTTTAGTACTTTATTTATATATTCTATTAATTCATACACACTATTATTATATATTCACCAATTGGATGGAATTATAAACCATTTGTGTTTGACTACTGTGATTTTATCTCACACCATACTTGGGTTTCCTTTGGTACCCAACAAGATCATATGACATCATATATGGATAAGGTAAATTTCCCTCCTACATATTTTTGATTTCTTATTAAGATATGGGGAGCACAGGACTGAGATGAGGCTCGTTATGATAGATGGGATAGTTTTTGGCCTTTTAGGTATTTTGATACACGCATTGTACACCTACCATGTATCCCTATTTTGGATTCTTTGTAGATACATGACATGATAATCATTGTATATGATATTACTTTTGGAATTGTTATATATACCTATATTTTGATGTTATTCTATTGTCTGATTGATATAATACATTTTTTATTTGTTGTTTGTTTTCTACAGCTATGTTACACTCTTAAAAGAGGGCATAATCTCCCCACAGACACACCCTAGGCCCTCATAGATATTCGAAAACCTTTGGCATTTGGGGATATGCACTTGAGTCCATGTGGCCAACTAGACTCAGGATACTATTCAATGGAATCTGGGTCCAGGATGTTACAATGTGGTATTATAGAATTATTTTATAGTTTTATTTACTCTTTTGAGATACTATAAACGTATAATAATGAATAGAAATTTGGTAATGAGATTTTCATGGGTGTAGCTTACCCACATTTGGGAAAAACCTAAATTGAATTGAATGGAAATTGTTGTTTTCTAAATTTTGTCTATTACAGTTGATTTGATTCCACCATTGGTTGATGTACTTTAATTATAATGATATCATTGATATGATTATGAGATTTATTTTTTGTAACCTAGTTATATGATGGTATTCCATCTCATCCATCTTTTTAGTCACTTATAATAATCATATACCATGTATTATTCCATGTCATATAGGTTGAATTTATTGTTGCGTGATATTTTGAATAGGGTTATTGGTATATATACCTACTATTATGATAAACTTTTTTATAGATAATTGAGAGAAATGGTTGTTACATAGAGTGTCTTCTATAACTTAAGTAGTGTTTTCCTGATTAGGCTACATCAGACACCCTAAGCAACCAACAATGGAACATTGAGTCATGGACCAATAGTCGTATAGACTAGAATGTGTTATGATGTGGATTAGGTGGATGCCATATTTTAGTTCATGAGAAGTATGGGATCTTATGTATCAGGATTTTTTGAACCATTTGGTTCAACCATTTAAAATTTATTTTGATATAAATGTGAAATAAATTAAATGTAAATTAAATTGATTATGGAAAAGAACTTGACCCAGACCTGACCTTAGTAGTTATCGATAGATAATATCTCTTTCTTTATTATGATCTATAAATTTCCCATACCTAACTCAAGGAGCAGGAAGAGAGGTGTGATTCTTATATTATAATTCTTGTAACTATTATATTTCAATATCTACACATTTATCTACAAACTTTGATATTGTTCTTTTCTTGGGAATAAGTTTGGAATTGTAGAGGCACATCACCACCATGACCTCTAGTCATACACTAGGAAGGTGGCGACACCCATGCTTCGATGGTGGTGGGACATGGGCTACTAGTGGATCATCCTATAGTGCCAATTGTGGAAATAGAAGTTTTACCATACATATGTGCTAAGGAAGAGATGTGAGGTATTTTTCTACTTCATTCAGACTCTCCAGGGAGCATCACATCATGCCTTATATATAGAAGAGATGGTTCATGTGTTCTATCAGCAGCATATGCCCACATTTTCAAGGGATGGTAGACCATAGGATGCAGAGTCCTGGATAGAGGTCATGCTATCTATCTTCAATCATCTTGAGATACCTCTCGATAGGAGAGTAAATCTTGATATGTATATGTTTCATGATTCCTCTAAGAGATGGAGGGATCTCATTACTTTGATGGATTGTCATCGAGAGATGTATTTGAGGTATTTTAATATATCCTTCTATGATTAATTAAATCTTAATATTTTGAGGGTTGATAGATCCTGAGAGTTCATGAACTTGGATAAGGGTGTGTTATCAGTTATGGATTTGAAGGCCCGTTTTATAGAACTTTATCTCTTTACACCTATTCTGATGGGTGATGAGTTATCTAAAGAAAATAAATTTTAGGATGGTCTTAGTTATGAAATATGATCATAGGTGAATATAATTTGGTTTAATACCATTTTTAGAATAGTAAACTAGGCTCTTATCATGGACTATAACCAGATAAGGGATGGGGGTGAGAGCCAAGGCGATTTAGCACCTAGATCTGTTACTTCACCAACTAACATTAGGAAGCATCATCTTGAGCTTCTATGTAGTGATATTAGTATCCATATCACATACTCATGTAGCCATTTTAGGTTCCAAAAATGTGGTAGGTTGGGTAATATTATAAATTAGTGCATGAGATAGCCAATCGAGTGTTGAACCTGTGACAATATGGGCCATCTTGAGCATTTTTTAGAACTTTTCCTCCATTATCCAATGAGAGAGGGTATGAACCAACTCTGCATGAAGGAGAGTGATTAGTATATTCTCTTTATATATTGATATAGATTACAAGTGGAAAATCTATTTGAGGCAGTGGTTGTGGTCATGGTAGTCAAACCCCAGATTTGCAGTGATAGTAGACCGAATCTACTTAGGGTACCCAGGTTTTATCATAGGGTGGTGGATCAAGATAGATATATGCAGTGAAACTGACCCCTAAAGAGCATAATAAAAGACCTTATACTATTATAGGTACTATTATAGCATCATATACTTTAGCGCCTACTATTTTTGATACAACCACTTCTCACATATTTATATATTTTTTCATTTTAGAGAGACTTGGGCTCAACGTTCAGTATTCTGATGGTGTTATGAGGCTTGAAACTCCATTGGGAATTCGAGCAGATGATGTACATCGATTCACGGAGTACCCACTTGAGATTGGTGGGTGTAACTTCATATAGGACCTATTTTTTCCTTCAAATTATATGTTTTGAAATCATTCTCAAGATGTACTAGTTGGTTTCTTTTCGTTTTTTTATTGATTACTATTTCCAAAGGGTGACCATCACATCACCATAGGGTGGAGAGTTTATTCACAAGGTTGAATGGAGTTTCTAGGTGAGCCAATATGGACCTGAGAATCATGGTATGGGTATGATGGTATCCTATACTGTGATTTTATATCTAGATGATCATGGAATACATTAGGAAGATTTTAACCCAGTGGTTGATCGATTCAGGGTCATTTTTTGGGATGACTTTTTAAAATTAACTCTATTAAGAGAGGTGGAGTTATATGTAAATATAGTTACAGGAGCTACATCGGTATCCATTCCTTATTACAGGATGGATACTAATGAGATGGAGGATCTCAAGAGGAAGATAGAGGATTTGGAGTGAAAGGGGTTTACTGACCCAGTATTTCTCTATGGGGTTCACTGGTCCTTTTTTGAAAAAAGGTGGATGGTACCCTTAGGCTATGCATGGATAACCATAAATTGAACCATTTAATGGTGTATAACTGGTATCCTTTTCTATGGATAGATGATATATGTGAACAACTCTGAGAAACTCGGGTATTCTCAAAAAAAATTAAGATCAGGTTGTCATAAGGTGAGTGTTAGACCATCAAACATACCTCTCAAAGCCTTTCTTAGTAGTTATGGTCTATATGAGTATCTATTTATATCATTCAGTCTCATGAATTCTCTAGTATATTTTATGGAACTGATGAAATGAGTTTTTCATCCTTATCTAGATTCATTTTTTGTGGTATTAATGGATGATATATTGGTGTATTCTCATACTCAATACAACCATTCCAAACATCTTGAGATCTCATTGGATACACTGAGAGATCATCATTTATATGAAAACCTCACAAAGTGACACATCTAGATGGATCATATTCACTTCCTAGGTCACATTATCTCATAGACATGAGTATTAGTTGACCTAGAGAAGGTGAGAGTTGTAGTTTCTTAGGAGAAACCCAATAAAGTCTTTAAGATATGGAGTTTATTGGGGATGGATATATATTACAATCATTTCATACAGGACTTCTCAAGCCTAAAACACCACTTATGAGTTTGACTAATAAGGGTTTGAAAATCATATGGTCAGATGCATGTGATTTAGCATTTCTGTAGCTGAAAGGGAGATTGACTTCAGCGCTGATATTGATTTCTCTAGAGTCAGGACGGAGTTACAATATTCACAATGATGCATCAAGAATCGATATTGAAGTTGTTATTATGTAGGGGTAGAGTTATGGAATTTGGGTCTCATCAGTTGAGGCCACGTGAGAGGAATTACCCAATGCACGATCTTGAGTTAATTGTAGTTCTTCATGCTTTCCAATGTTAGAGATACTATTTACTAGGAGAGCGTTTTGTGGTGTACATGAACCACAAAATCCTCAATTATATTTTTACGCAACATGATTTGAATATGAGACAAAAAAGGTGAGTTGAGTACCTACAACCTTTTGAATTAAAACTTTCCTTTATTCCTAGTGAGTTCAATGCAGTGGTCAATGCACTAAGCAGGAGGAATCAGATACAGGTTGGATAGAAAGACAGTAGTGAGTAGCAGCTTATGTATTTTTTTCTCTGAGATGTAATTGGTAGTGTATAACGATCAGAGGTATTCCTTTATTTATTCTCTAGTTGATCATATTCAAGGATGAAATTATACATATACAAGGTTGTGTATGGGTTTCAGCAGACATTTACAAGGATATGATGCAAGACTTCCATGCTTCATCTTAAGTAATGGATCTTGGAATCACTAAGATGTATCAGGACTTACATATCCTATAATATTGTCCAGGTATGAATATATATGTAGATGATTGTTTTCATAAGTTTTTTCACCTATCAGTAGGTGAAGGTGGAACACTAGTGACCATCCATAATTTTACAGCAGTTTCCCATTCTATATTGGAAATGGGACAACATTAAAATGGATTTCATGACTGGGTTACTAAGTACACTACAAGAAAATGATATCATTTGGTTTTTTTTTACAATCTCACAAAGGTTTTTCATTTCCTACCTATCAATGAAACCTTTTAGTAGATAATAATGGGAGGTTGTATATTTGTGAGATAGTATGTCTTCATGGGGTCCCTCATATAGTTATTTTAGATAGGGATGCTTGGTTCACTTCATGGTTCTAGAAAGGGTTGCAGAGGGTGTTGGGTATATAGGCTCTTCTATGCACAACATACCACTCCTAGACTGATGACCATTCAGATCGCACAATATAGGTTCTTGAGTACATGTTATGGGAATTCATTCTATATTTTGGGGGCTCTTGGGATAGGCACGTACCCCTGGTTTAATTCTTCTACAATAGTAGATTTTAGGATACTGTAAAGATGACACCGTATGAGGCTTTTTATGGTAGGTCATGTCAATCACCCCTATGATGGTTAGAGGTAGGAGAGGGAGCTATTCATGGACCCTATCTTGCATAGGAGACAATAAAGCATGTTAGGATGATTTAGAAGTGTATGGATACTGCAAAGTCTCAACAGAAATATTATTCTGATTATCACTGATGACTTATAGATTTTGATATTAGGGATCAGGTCTTTTTATGTGTCTCACCAAGGTTGGGACATAGAGGGATTAGAAGATAGGGTAAGATTTCACTGTGATATGTTAGTCTATTTGAGATTCTAGAGAGAGTTGGGCATGTATCATATTGGTTGTAGTTACCTCAGAGGTATCGGGCCATGCAAGACGTCTTCCATGTATCTCATCTATGCTATTATCAGTCAAACCCATCTCATGATTTTTATCCTAAGGAGGTTGAGTTATAGTTAGACGCATCCTTTGAGGTGCATCTTATTTGTATCATTGATTGGAGAACGAATGTTCTCTGAGGATGGTCAGTTACTCAAGTACATGTGATATAGAAGAACAACCATTTACAAGACAAGACTTAGAAGAAGCAGGCCAACATATATGCCCTATGGTCAGATTTATTCTCAAATAGTGCTTGCCCACCTGTCATATAGAAATTCATGGATGAATTTCAATAAGGGGGAATATTGTAAGATCACAACTTTTTATATGAGGTATGGATCTTTCTGTTTTCAGTTTAAATGATTAATTATGGTCTAATGTGAGTACCCTTTGAGTTCACAGCTGTATCGGGGTGTCTGGGGATTCTTTGGATCTCGGAACCCAGTTTATTGGGAAAAATAAGCAGTTCACAGGTTTAGTAGAAACCTTTCGGGTCAGGTCACATGATTACTCCTAATCATGTGAGGCCAGACAGAGGGCTCCATGAGCTGAACGGCTGGATGAAATAATGAATTTTGTGGTGTAAAACTATAAGGGGCACTTGTGGTTTTTCAAAGATCCCAATAACATGGTTTACACATGGTTTTTCAAACTTTGTACACTAACCATGTGAGGTTCCACTCCTTAAAGGAAAGGGAACATGTTTTGGTGCACGGTTTGGCCAACCGTGCGGAAAAACCATGTTGCCCGGTATTTTAAGGTAAAATGACCATTTTTTCCTTAATTAAAATTATAACCTAATTCTATTTCTCATTTCTCTCTCATGTTGGACATAGTCCATTGGAGATTCCCCTTTTGAGCCAATTTGTAAAATTTGATTTTTCCCTTCCATCTGAACTCAGAATCAAGTATCATCTATCTCTTTGGATTTGTGTCAATGATTATTACATTCCTCTTTATTCTTATGTCATTATTCTTGGTATTAGCTACTCTATCTAGGTGGAAGATAATATTCCCTATTTTTAGGGTTTCTGTCAATTATTCATTTTTCTTATGATCTAAGTCAAATAAAGAGATGATACTAGATGAACACTCTAATGTAGACCTATGGTAGGTGGTCTCATGTGTTTCCCTTAAATTCGGAGTCTTTATTTATATTTTGTTGTGTCCCACACCCAATGTTTTCTGAGAAACACCTTGAAATAGATTTTAATCCTTGATTTAAATGTATTGGTATGAACTATGGAATTTATGAGACCTATGATAAATGATTAAAGGTTATGAACCTTGAATTGAAACCACCCCATAGGTGTGTTTCTTAATTGATTGGACCACCATTGGTGGAATATTAATTTATTACCTTTACGGTGTTTCATTTACCCCTTTCTAAGGGATGTTAAGTTGTGAATTGAAATGTGAATTATGACTTTAAATTGAATTGATTAAAGATAGGGAATGGAATATCATGTACCTAGGCTTTTTCCATGTATTTGATTGCTTGTGCATGAGTTTCCTCTTATAATGAATTTCCCATGTGAGATAAATAAGAGATTAAACCATCTAATCTTATCCCTTCCTTTAATCCACCTCCTAAGTTGAGGTTTAATTGAAATGATCATAGTCATGATGTAAGAACATGGATCAACGTTTCAGGTATGTTTTTCCTTTTCTGGTCGTTTTTGAGAAAAAGGGGAAATCTGGAAATTTTCTAAGTACACACCGTGTACTTTATGAGTACACACCATGTAATTTTCTCCCACGTGAGGCCGTGTGTTGGCCGTGTCCAAGCTATACACACAGTGTGTAGTAGTGATATGGAGGCCGCTTAATTCAGTGTACATAAAGGGTGATTACACACCGTGCACTCATGAAGTACACGTCGTGTACTTTTATTTTTATTTCATTAATCGGACTGGGGTCGTGATTTAACCTTGTTTTCGTCTTCTTCTCTGCTTAATTCTTCCCAGAACACCCGAGGAGAACAAATCTTCTCTGATCCACCGATCCTTCACCGAATATCTGAATCGAACATCGTCGGTTGCAATAGAATCGTAGTGGTGAGTTCTTGGTTATTCTTTGGCCTTGTTTCCTACTTCTTCCTCTCGTGTGAGTTATCTGAGGTTGAAAGTTTTAGAAGTTTTTGCAGATCTACTCCATTCTAGGCCGATTCACAGGCCAAAGTTCAAGTATATCAATATAAGAGGATCGAGGTAGGTGGTTTTTTTCCCTATGTTGAATGTCTCTGAGTTTTTGGCGCAAAAGTGTCGGGTACCCATGTATCGGGTATCTCATGTTAGGGTTTTGATCCTTTTTTGTTATCTGCCTTAGGTTTCATGTATTCTTGAGGTTATTAGATGATTAATAATTACTTTTTAGAATGTTTTAGGATCACCCCATGGGTGTTTCCCTTGTTTGGATATTTATCACCGTTTGGATTAGGTTGCATGTGAGTCAGACCTTGTTGCATTGCTTGCTTGCCTTGATATAGTTGATTACATGTATTGCCTACTGTTTATATTCTTTTGATCCATTTTAGCTATTATCCAAGTATTTTTCTGAACATACTTAGGTCTACTATGAATCATGTATGTACGATTGCTTTTACTCCGGGATGTGGGAACCTGGTGTAGTTAGAACATAGGGGGAATTGACGTTGAGTGCTTCCTTAGAGGGCATGTTTAAGTATTACCATTATGATACCATAAGGGGGATTGAATTTGTGATCACTCATAGGGTCTGATAATTATCGAACGAGACTAAAGGTGGAATTATACGTAAGTGCTTCCTCAGAGAGTCTGTAGTGTCGCTACAAGACTATAGGGGGAATTGACGTTGAGTGCTTCCTCAGAGTGTCTTTACCTTTGTTCGAATGCTTGACCATAAGGGTCTGCCCACGTGAGCCACCCAAAGGGTCAATGTAATAAATATTGTTGGTTGGTTGTGACGAGTCCACCAAGCCAAAGAACAAGCTTGGGTTTGTACTACTTGTAGTTTAGGTAGTCTACTGAGATACATGTTGTGTTACTTGCTATGCCCTTTGGCTATAGAGCTATTTGCTATATTCTTGGTTGATGACTAAATTATTGAATTAAATTAATAAATATATGTGAATTTAGAATTTTAGTATTGTTTACTTTAGTGTACCCTTGTTTCTCTGCTTCATTTATTTCCATTAATTTTTCTATATTGCTCACTGATAGTAGGGAACAGATCTTTTGGTGGTTGCCTATTGGTAAAAGTCTCACACCTTGTTTGGGTCCTGCTTTTCAGTCCAAACAGGTTATATGGTTGCAGGTGTGGATAGGGATTGTGGCCTTTCTACCTCAGGTGCTTGATTGCTGGTTAGAGCTGGAGAGCATGGGACCGAGCTTAAGCTCGCGATGTTGCTGGAGTAACTGTTTACTTTTTCTACTTGGGTTTCAATTGTATTTCCACACGTTGTTTTGTTTATTGCTTTCCATAGACACATGTGTCATGTTGTATCATTATTATATTATACATTGCTTCCATTTTTCAGTTTCAGTTTTCATGTGTTGTTTACTGCTTCTGCTATTGTTTATGTTATTTTCCTTCTGCTGCATACTTTACCAAATGAGGGCATAGTTTTCCCACTGAATCATCAAGGCCCTCACTGCTAGTCGGCATCCTCTGGCATTTGGGGAAACGTGCTTGAGGTCATGTGACAAACTGGGTACGGGGCTCCAGTTGAGTGGCTCCATATTTGTGTCGTTACAAAGTGGTACCAGAGGAGGTTCTTTCTTTTCTATTTCCTTACTGTTTGGCGACAATAGAAATGGATAGGAAGGAATGGGTAGTCTGTAATTAACTATTCTCAAGAATAATTAACCCGTGTATAAGGAAAATCTATACTACCTCGTAATTGCACTTTTTAGTTTTTTCAAGTGTTACAGTTGATTATATTTCACCGTTGGGTGATGCACTTGTTTTGTGTTGTTACAGTTTATATGATTGTGGTTCTATTTTGTTGCAACCCGATGAGATGTGTGTATGACATATCATGCATCATATAGGCACTGGTTAGAAAGATCACATGTCATGAATTTTACCATTCCATCTAGGGTACATTAGAAATTGAATCTTTTTATGATAGATGTCGTGATAGATTATGCATGTTGTTGTGATAATTGTTGTGATAGAAATAACTATTATGTTGATTGGGTGTTGTTTATCTTACAGCTTATTTAGCATGGATTCCAAGCTTTGATCATAGTGGTGTTATGGGCCCTCGAGGGTCGAAATTTGGCAGATCAGGGGATTATCATACTGTTTACTTGTTATATGAATTTTTATGATGTCAAGCTTTGATTCCTGGGGAGTATGGGCCCCCACGAATCGGAATTTGACACATAGGTTCTGGTTTTCAGTGGTTTTGAGGAGTTTTGTATGCCTACTTCCTAGAAACCCAGATAACACGGCGTGTGGCCTTACGAACACACGCCATGTGTTATTCTATTTGGGAAGAACTACTTTTCACGGTTACACATCGTGTACTTTGAAGTACACACCGTGTACTCTTCTTTCGTGTGATCCAGTGGTGTAGTTGAATACATGGGCTGGAAAATCTCAAGAACAACACGCCATGTACCATGTTGACACGTCATATAGTAATGGTCCATATGACCCAGCCATGTTGTTGAATACATGGGTAGGAAAATCTTAGGGACAACACGCCGTGTGCGTTGTTGACACGCCATATAGTTTTGGTCAGTGTACCAGTCCATGTGACTAACAACACGGACAGGGGAAAACCTTAAGTACATGCCATGTCGTGGATAGACAAGCTATATATTATTAGGATGGTACAGTCCGTGGGACTTAGTCATGTAGGAGTAACCGATCATAAGGAAAAAGGACGGTACACACCGTGTATATGTAAGAACACGCCGTGTAGTTTGTGTTTACACAGCCATCTTAGCTGGTGTACATGCCCAAGTAAAATATTTATGGAACACGTCGTGTATAGGGACTACAGGTCGTGTAACCATGTTTTTCCAGTTTTAAGACTTTTTTCTTTTCTGTTCCACTTTCACTCTCTTAAGTCGGAACTGTGCTTTTTGTTAATAAAGGTGTGCTTTTTGACCTTGCAAATTCATGCCACCAAGACGTCCTCCTATTTCACGTCAGGTATCTGATGATGAGATTATGTTGGATATGGCACAGGCATTTATCCCAGATACTGGTGTAGACACACAGTTCCATGAGGGATTCATGAGATTCATACAGACCTTTCAGGTAGCTCAACAACCTATCCAATCTACGGAAGAGATTACACGAGTCTTCCAGCAGCAGCATCCTCCCACATTCTCAAGGGATGGAGGACCTTAGGATGCCGAATCATTGTTTGAAGTGATGGTTTCTATCTTTGATCATCTTGAGACACCCCCAGACAGAAGGTTGAAGCTCGCGAATTACATGCTATGAGATTCCGCCAAGAGATGGTGGGATGTAGTTTCTTAGGCAGGGCATCAGCAGATAGTTTCTTGGGATGAGTTTCAGCGTACGTTCTATGACTACTTCTACCCACCAACGCTGAGGGCCGATAGAGCTAGAGATTTCATGAACCTGCATCAGGGTACTCTATCAGTTATAGAGTATTCCTCCAGTTTCACTGAGTTACAGCGTTTCACTCCCGTTCTGGGGAATGACGATCTATTATTAGCGAGGAAGTTTGAGGAGGGCCTCAGACCAGAGATCAGATCACAGGTTAACGTCTTCTAGTTGACTTCTATTTCTTTGATAGTTAACCAGGCATTGATCACGGAGAGTAATCTAAGGGACATTGGAGCAGTGATCCAGGGCGGTTCAGCATCTAGAGATAGTACCCTTCGTTCTGACAGTAGGAAGCGCCACTGAGAGTCTACATGAGGTGACTCAAGGAAGTGAGATGTTCTTTCAGGTTGCAATTTTCTTTGCTACCAGTGTGGGAAGTATGGGAATAAGAATCCATAGTTCTCGAGGGACCCAGTGGAGTGCTGAGCTTGTAGTAAGATGGGTCACCTGTAGCGGTTTTGCAAGGTTCTTCTTCCAGCGGCTAGCAAAGGAGGCTCAGTTTCGACTCCGCATACAGGAGTAGGTTTACCAGTTCCTCAGAAGACTGGGGGATAGAGTTCTACAGGCCATTCGGGACAGGGTAGAGGCCATTTATATAGTGGTCAGGCTCAGGGAGGATCAGCCCAGGGATCTCAGGCTGCTACACAGGGTCGTGGCACTAGCCAGACGTTTGATGTAGAGAATATTCATTAGGAGCGGGATCCTGGACCCTCCATAGTGCGTGGTAAGATCTTAGTAGCCTCAGTTTTATCTTCTGCACTTTTGGATATAGGAGCTTCTCATAGCTTTATTTCAGTGCACACTGTGGATAGCCTTAGACTTACTATCTTTAATTCTGAGAATATGATGACACTAGACACTCCCTTGTGACTTAGAACTGCTAGTGTGTGTTAGTGCAAGGAGTTCCCCCTTGAGGTTGGTGGGTGTCACTTCTTGTGGGATATTTATGTCCTAGAGATGATAGGTTATGATGTCATTCTCGGAATGTACTGGCTAGTTCCTTTTTAGGCCCTTGTCAATTGCTATCACCACAGGGTGAGTTTCACATCTCTAAAGGGTAGATCTTTTCTTCACAAGGGTGAATGGTATGTCCAGGCAAGCAGAGCTGGACCAGAGCATCATGGGTTGGGCAGTGTTACAGCCTAGATTTCTAGTTTATATCTGGACGACCAGGGGACTTCTCAGATGGATTATCCTCCAGTGGTTGATCATTTTTCAGATGTCTTTCCAGAATACTTTTCATGGTTTCCTCCGGAGCGTGAGGTAGAATTATCTATTGAGCTTGTGCTAGGAGCAGCACCAGTATCCATACCTCCTTATAGGATGGCTATGCCTGAGTTGCAAGAGCTCAAGAAGTAGTTGGTGGAGTTGTAGGTAAAGGGTTTTATCTGACCTAGTACTTCTCCTTGGGGTTCTCCTGTTTTATTGGTGAAGAAGTTGGATGGTACTTTACGTCTTTGTGTGGATTATCAGAAGCTGAACCAGTTAACGGTCAAAAACCAGTATCCCTTGATGAGGATTGATGATCTTTTTAATCATCTTCAAGGAGCCAGGGTGTTCTCGAAGATCGACTTGAGATCCGGCTATCATCAGTTGCGGGTCAGACCATCTTATATACCTCTTACATCCTTCTAGAGAAGGTATGGTTTGTACGAGTATTTGGTTATGCCGTTCAGTCTCACGAACACGCCATCAGTCTTTATAGAACTGATGAACAGATTTTTCCATCCTTACTTGAATTCATTTGTGGTGGTTTTTTTGGACGATATTTTGGTGTACTCTCACACTCAACACGACCATGCTACCCATCTTGAGATTGTATTGAGTACATGGAAAGAGCATTAGTTATATGCTATGCTCTCTAAGTTCCACTTCTGTATGGACAAGATTCACTTCATGGGTCATGTAATCTTAGAGATAAGAGTATCAGTAGACTCAGAGTAGGTGAGAGCGGTAGTTACCTGGGAGAAACCGAAGAATTTTTTCAAGGTACAGAGCTTCTTAGGACTGGATGGTTACTGCAGGCGGTTTATACAGGACTTCTCACACTTGGAAGCGCTGTTGACGGGCTTGACTAAGAAAGGTGTAAAGTATGTTTGGTCAAAATCCTGTGATTCAGCCTTTCAGGAGCTGAAGGGGAGATTTACTTCAGCACCGATTCTAGTTTTACCAGAGCTGGGTAAGAGTTATACAGTTTTCTGTGATGCATATGGCATCGGGCTTGGAGCAGTGTTTATGCAGGAGCATCATTTTGTTGCATATGGATCTCGGCAGTTGAGGCCACATGAGAAGAACTATCCTACGCACGACCTGTAGGTGGCTGTTGTTGTTCATGCTTTGCGTTGTTGGAGACACTATATTCTGGGAGATCATTTTGTGGTATATACTGACCACAAGAGCCTCAAGTATATCTTCATGTACCGTGATTTAAATCTGAGATAGCAGAGGTGGGTCGAGTACCTACAGTCTTTCGACTTTGATCTTGCTTATACGCCTGTGAAAGGCAATGTTGTGGCAGATGCAATGAGCAAGAGAACTCAGTTACAGGAAGTTTGGGAGGCCAACAGCGAGTGGCAGCTTATGGATCTATTCTCTGAGATACATTTAGAGGTTCATGACAGACAGGGATAGACGGTTCTTTCTTCTATATTTGTTACCTCCACTCTTCTGAAACGAGTTCTAATGAGGCAGTTATCAGACCCAAAAGTCCGAGTCCTATGGGAGGGTGTGTCAGATGGAGACCCTACTCCGGGGTGGATAGTGGGAGATGATGAGGTGTTACATTTTCATGGTCGTGTATGGGTTTCAGCAGACATATGTTAGGAGATGATGTGGGATTTTCATGCTTCATCTTGGGAAGTTCGTCCTGGTGTCACAAAGATGTATCGAGACTTACGTCGTTAGTATTGGTGGCCAGGTATGAAGAAGGATGTGGATGGTTTTGTTATGCGGTGCTCCACCTGTCAGCAGGTGAAGGCAGAGCATCAGCGACCAGCAAGGATTCTACAGTAGTCACCCATTCCTGAGTGGAAATGGAATGATGTCACGATAGACTTCATGACAGGGTTACCGAGATCGCCTTGAGGGAATGATGTGGTTTGGGTTGTAGTGGACAGACTCACAAAGGTTGCACATTTCTTACCTATCAAAGAGACCTTCGATGTGGATGAGATTGGGAGGTTGTACATCCATGAGATTGTACGCTTGCATGGGGTTCTGAGTTCTGTCATTTCTGATAGGGACGCCTGCTTTACTTCGCATTTCTGGCAGGGGCTATAGAGGGATTTGGGTACACAGGTACTTCTGAGTACAGCTTACCATTCCCAGACAGATGTCCAGTCATAGAACATGATTCAAATGCTGGAGGACATTCTACGAGCATGCATCCTTGATTTTGGAGATTCATGGGAGAAAAATATACCTCTAGTGGAGTTTTCCTATAATAATAGTTTTCAAGAAACTATTCATATGGCACCTTACGAGGCTTTGTATGGTAGGCCGTACCGATCACCCTTGTGTTGGATGGAGATAGGAGAGGCAGCTGTGCTGGGACCTCATCTTGTTCAAGAGACCACAGAGCAGGTGGAGTTTATTCGGAAGAGGATGGCTACTGCACAGTCTCCATAGAAATATTATGCTGATTAGCGGAGATGACCTTTGGAGTTCGAGGTCGGAGATCAAGTTTTATTGCGTGTTACCCTGAGGTTGGGATATAAGAGTATTAGGAGATAGGGAAAGCTTTCACTAAGATATTTTTGTCCGTTTGAGGTTCTTGAGAGGGTCGGGATGGTTGCTTACAGGTTTCAGTTACCTCAGAGGTACCAGGCTATGCACGACGTCTTCCATGTTTCTCAGCTTTGACGCCATTTCTCAGACCTGTCTCATGTTTTTTAACCCAAGGAGGTTGATCTAGAGCAGGATGCATCGTTCAAGGAGCATCCTATCAGGATTGTTGATCGTAGTGCAAAGGTACTTCGTGGTCAGTTTGTTCCTCTGGTATGGGTGCTATGGCAGCATGGTCGTGTATAGGATGAGACTTGTGAAAGGGAGGCCGACATGCAATCATAGTGGCCGGAGTTGATCGAGGATTCTTCTTCTACGCCTCGTTAAGGAAATTTGGGGACTAATTTCTTTAAGGGGGGAAGTTTTTAAGAACTTACATCGATGTTTCAGGTATGTTATTCCTTTTCTGGTCATTTTTGAGAAAAAGGGGAAAATCTGGAAATTTTCTAAGTACACGCCGTGTACTTTATGAGTACATGCCGTGTACTTTTCTCCCGCGCGAGGCCGTGTGCTGGATGTGTCCGAGCCACACACACAGTGTGTAGAAGTGATATGGTGTCCTCTTAATGCAGTGTATGGAAAGGGCGAGTACACGTCATGTACTCATTAAGTACATGCAGTGTACTTTTCTTTTTATTTCATTAATCGTACCAGGGTCGCGACTTAACCTTGTTTTTGTCTTCTTCTCTACCTAATTCCGCCCAGAGCGTTCGAGGAGGCCGAATCTTCTCCTAGCCACCGATCCTTCAACGGATATCCGAATTGAACATCGTCAGTTTCAATAGAATCACAGCGGTGAGTTCTTGGTTCTTCTTTGTCCTTGTTTCCTGATTCTTCATCTTGTGTGGGTTATCTGAGGTTGAACTTTTTAGACGTTTTTGCAGATCTACTCCGTTCTAGGCTGATTCACAGGGCTAGGTTCAATTATATCAATCTACTAGGATCTAGTTAGGTGGTTTGTTGCCCTACGTTGAATATCTCTGAGTTTTTGGTGAAAAAGTGGTGGGTACCCATGTATTGGGTATCTCGGGTTAGGGTTTTGATCTTGTTTTGTTATCTGACTTAGGTTGCATGTATTCTTGAGGTTATTAGATGATTAATAATTTCTTGTTAGCATTTTTTAGGATCACCCCATGGGTGTTTCCCTTGTTTGGTTGTTTATCGTCGTTTGGCTTAGGTTGTCTATGAGGCATACCTTGTTTCATTGCTTGATTTCCTTGATATAGTTGATTTCATGTATTGTCTACTGTTTATATGATTTTGATGCATTGTAGCTATTAGCCAAGTAGTTTTATGAACATACTTAGGGCTTCTACGAATCATTTACATACGATTTCTTTTACTCAGGGTTGCGGGAACCTGGTGTAGTTAGACCATAGGGGGAATTGATGTTGAGTGCTTCCTTAGAGGGTCTGTTTAATTATTACAATTACGAGACCATAAGAGGGTTGACTTTGTGCTCTCTCAGAGGGTATGATAATTATCGAATCGAGACTAAAGGGGGAATTAGATGTAAGTTCTTCGTCAGAGAGTCTGTAGTATCGTTGCAAGACCATAGATGTAATTGACATTGAGTGCTTCCTCAGAGTGTCTTTGCATTTGTTTGAATGCTTCACCATAAGGGCCTGCCCATGTGAGCCACCCAGAGGGTTAGTGTAATAAATATTGTTGGTTGGTTGTGACGAGTCCACCAAGCCAAAGAACAAGCTTGGGTTTGTACTGCTTGTAGTTTAGGTAGTCTGATGAGATACCTGTTGTGTTACTTGTTATGCCCTTGGGCTATAGATCTATTTTCTAGATTATTGGTTGATGGATAAATGATTGAATTAAATTAATAAATAAATTTGAATGGAGAATTGTAGGATTGTTTACTTTAGTGTACCCATGTTTCTCTACTGCATTTATTTCCATTACTTTTAATATATTGCTCACTGACAGTAGGACACAGATCTTTTGGTGGTTGCCTACTGGGAATAGTCTCACACCCTGTTTGGGTCCTGCTTTTCGGCCCAAACAGGTTATATGGTTATAGGTGTGGATAGGGATTGCGACCATTCTACCTCAGGTTCTTGATTTCTGGTTAGAGCTGGAGAGCATGGGACCGATCTTAGGCTCACAATGCTGCTGGAGTTACTATCTACTTTTTCTACTTGGATTTCAGTTTTATTTCTACATGTTATTTTATTTATTGCTTTCCATAGACACATGTGTCATGCTGCATCATTATTATATTATACATTTCTTCTGTTGTTCAGTTTCAGTTGTCGTGTGTTGTTTACTGCTTCTGCTATTATTTATGTTATTTTCCTTCTGCTGCATACTTTACCAAATGAGGGCATAGTTTCCCCACTGACTCACCAAGGCCCTCGCTACTAGTCGGCAGCCTCTGCAATTTGGGGAAACGCGCTTGAGGTCATGTGGCAAACTGGGTACGGGGCGCCAGTTGAGTGGCTCCGGATTAGGGTCATTACACATGACCTTTTAATAATTAAAAGATATTAAATGGATGTTTTTTATATTACTTGGGTGAAACATAGGTTCTTATACAAACGCAATGGATGGGATCATTTGGATACTTACTTTATTATGTCCAAGTGACACTTGAAATCCTAATATAAATTACTAAGGATGGACTCAGGGGGCTTACTATTATATGCCCGAGTGACACATGGAATCCTTATATATATTTATAAGGATTGACTAAGAGGGTTGATTCTATATACACCTTAGTGATACTTAGACTCCTTATGGACTTCCAAGGAAGGAATCAGAGGGAAGTTGATCATATACTCCATGAGTGACACTTGGTATCCCTTAGTAGAACGCTAAGGATAGACTCAGTGAGTGATGATGTTATACCACACCTAGAGATATACTTAGGTTTTGATTAGGATCTCCATAGATAGTCTTATAGGTTGTTTGGTTCGTGTTATGCCTATAGCGATATCTATATTCCAAATGAGGAATTTGAAGGATGAGATCAGGTTCTTAGTTGAATAATACATGAAATTATTTATATGATGCATCTATTAGGACAAAGCACAAGCTTGAATTTAGTAAGAGCCTTATAAAATATTTAGGTCCTTGTTAGGAACCTCTTAATCACATCCTTATGGGGAATGTTAGGCTACATGCTAGGTCTTGAGACTTATTAATTAAATGGAATAGGAATAACTGTTTATTCAGAGACTTCTAGAAAAGGCCAAATCAAGTATCAAAGGATGGGTGTCCATGTGAACCTAGACCTTTATGGGATGTTTACTTTTAGTACTTCTTATACATATTCTATTAAGTTCTTCACACTATTATTACATATTCACTAATTTTATGGAGTTAAACTCTTTTGGTGGTGGCCTACTATGATTTTATCTTACACTCTACTTGGGATACCATTGGTACCCAATAAGATTATATGACTATAGGTATGGATAAGAGAAGGTTCCTTGCTATAGGTTTTTTATTACTTCTTATGAGTATGGGAGCGTAGGACTAAGCTGAGAACGTGATGCTAGCTGGGATAGTTTTTGGTCTGTTTTGTATTTTAATACATGTATTGTACACCAACCATGTATACCTATTTTTGGATACTTTGTAGATACATGATATGATCATAATTTTATATGAGATAACTTTTGGAATTATTATATATACCTATATTTTTATGTTATTCTACTGTTTGGTATATATACTACTTTTGTTAGTGATTATATGTTTGTTACCGCTATGTTACACTCTAAAAAGATGGAATAGTATCCCCAAATACACACCTTAGGCCCTCACTCCTAGTTAATATCCTATGGTTTTTGGGGAGATTCACTTGAGGCCTTGTGGCCAACTAGGATTGGGGCAACATTCAGTGGCATCCAAGTCTAGGATGTTACACTTAGAACCATGACCTCCTCCACACCCTAACAAGTTATAAGAACAACAACTACCACCCTGTAGTAAAAAACATGATCTAGTTATTGATTCCTAAGCTTCACCAATGCCTCATCCACTAGATTACTATGAATAAGTCTGATAAAAACGCTTTAGAATCCCCATCAGCCTGTTAGAATTTCACTCCATATGTGGTATTTGGAACTATAGGATTGTATTTCTTTGCCTTCCACATTGATAATATGTTGGTAGATTCCTCCCACACTGGGATGAATAATATCCATGGCCCAAAATGTCTTTCCCATCACTAATCTTATGATAATAACTAAAACACTAATTCTAAATAGTTAAAGATCCACTCCTAACCTTGATTGGCCTTCCCATATCCACTCCTATAAGAATCACCAAAAAACACAACTCATTCCAACCCAGAACAAGAGTAAAACAATAAATAATAAATCAATAACTAAATAAATCATATTAATAAAAAATCAAACCAATCATATTATAAAAACCTAGAATAACAATCATATCCATAGTAATATAGGAATTCCAAATATGTGAGTTAGAAACATACAGTAATAAGTTTCATCTTAGATCCTAACTATGACTTATATCATGTATACTATATCCCTCATAGTGAGACAAAATAGAAAAAAATAGGGTTATGATGATACTTTGTAGAATCCCGACCCCAGTTTAACTACTTCATGGAAAAATTGGGTTCCACATACCTTAAGCAAGCCACCCTAAATATCATAGATTTCCAACCAGTTCTGAGGTCTATGTTTATTATTAGGAGACCATACCCTATATAATGACCCACAAATTTATGGATTTTTTTCATGGAAATTTTGAATCTTTGAGGTTTAGAGTAGGTTCTATATCGAGAATTTGGACTTGGGTCAAAATCCCAAGAGTTTGAACATATCTGGTTAACATACAATTTAATTTTTTTAAGAATGTTTTTATTATAAAATAAAATTCGGATATCTATTTTATAAAAATAAAACAAAAGTAAAATTTGAAAGGAAATTACCTCCTTCTTAAAGTTTTTCTTTTTCTACAACCCTTAAATTCTTGAAATCTTAGAGTTTTATTTCTCCAGAATTTCCCTGAGGATTATAAGAAGATTTAGGGATGATAATTAGGTATATACTTTTCTTTGGAAATTAGAATTTATGTGGTTTTCCAAGGGAGGGATTAGGGGATACTTATACTTGAGGAGAGGGTGTTTTAGGATAAAATATTGAATAAAATATATTTTCTAAGGTAAACATTGTAATAGTTATATTTTTGACATTATGAATCATATATCAATAAAATAAAATAAATTTAGGACATTATACCCCTTTATAAACTGAATTAAATAGTTTATTAAAAAGTAAAGTGGAAAAAATGAAAATTTTTTATTTTAATTGAAAAATTTTGAATTTATATTTGGAAAATACTTTTTGGGATTTTAAAAGTAATTTTAATGTTTTTAAATGACCCATTTATATTATTAGACTGATTCTGGGTATATATTACCAATTAAACATTCATTAAGTCTTTATTACGTCGTTATTATGTTATAAAACATGTGATATTTGAAAAATGTTATTTTTACTAATCCTTTAAAAATTGAAGTTTCTCACAAAATTATCAAAAAATCACCCTTGAGAAATTTCAATATTATGACTCTAAAAGTGAAGTTAATTTTATCAAAATAATTTCATAAAATAGGTAATTTAAATTATTAACTTAAAATTTATGTTTTTTTTGAAATACATTAAAATATAGTTCATTAAAAATGTGCTTATATTATCTTTGAGTTTTTAATCTTGATATTTATTTTATGGAATTATAATATTTACATTTTATTAAATTACACATGATAAATGTTATTTATATTACATTTTATTATTTTTATTTCAAATTAATTTTTCAACGGTCAAGTTACTATTCTCAATAGTTAGGTTACTATTCCCAACTATAGGGTTACTATTTTGAATGGTCTGGTTATTATTCAAACAATCATATTACTATTCTAGTGATCATATTAACTTCTATAAATATTACTTCATTCCTTTATTCAATATTCACATCAATTCCTCTCAAGGTTTTAAATTTCCATTTTCTAAAATATTGATTGGTTTACTAATATTTTGTTTCTTTTCTATAGTGTTGTTCATGAGGGTGATAATTCTAGAAGATTAGAATAATACAAATTTTTCCATTATACTTTTTCAGTTTAATATTTTTTCCTCATTATAATATTTTTTATTTTCATGGGTTTATTTTAAAACTAGTGTAACGATATCCATTAATGAAATAATGTTTTTTAGTTCCTCTATGTGTTTTTTGTGTATAATGTTATATAATATAGCACACATTTATTCAGCAAACAAATATCATTTATAAAGTATGGTTCATTTCATTATTCATCACTTTAGAAATTTAATCCTTGAAATTTCATTTCATTTTCTCAACTAAGAATAGATTAGGGTACTTATGTTTCATTGTCTCCTCAATTTTCCATGTCGCCTCTTTATATTTATAGTTCCTACACAATAATTTGACAAGGTGAGTTTTATTATTCTATATAACTTTGTCTCTATATTCTAATATCTTCATTTTATTCTCCTCATTTGGGAATTCATACTCCAATTTTACCACCTTCAGATTTAGAACGTGTGAGTGATCAGGTGTGTACTTCTTCAATAGAGGTATATAGAACACATCATAAACTTGAGACATGTTTTGTGGAAGTTCTAGATAATAGGAAACTTATCCTATGTGATCAATAATCTAAAATGTAAACATATACCTTGTCACGACCCGCCCTCGGGACCCGTGCCGTGACTACCCCATGCCCGGCTTCCATAGGACAGGGGCTGGCGACTAGCACCAAGGCGTAAATCCCAAGAAAAAGGGAAGGCATTGCCTTTGAAAAGTAAACAACCACCACAGAGTAAGAAAGCGGAATAGTAAACACCAAGTAAAAACAGAGTACAACTGAAGTGCGGAAAAGTAAATAGGCCAGTATACAAACCCAAACTGAAAGTAAAAGTACAACTCGAAAGGGAAAAAAGCAACTGTAAAGTAAAAGCCGCTACACTGAGCTGTCCACTGGTAATCCCACCTGAAGGGTGGGTACAGATAGCTCCACTGCTCCTCGGGTCCCGTCGTCCGCTCCGAACACGTCCCGCCCAGTGGTCCACCTCCAGGTACCGTCCTGCTCTGCAAGCCTCAGCCAAGATCAACGTTGTCCGTCGTCTGCAACCAACACAATGTAGTGCGGGCATAGCCCGTGCAGGGGTGAGTATAAGCTACTCAGTAGGGACCCCGAGACCCCTGAAGGTCTCCCAAAATCCACAAAGGATAAACCACAAAGGAAGATACAATCACGAAGTAACAACCGACACTACTTAGGTATATGCCCATACATATACCTAAGTCATCAATTCCAATACGCTCCAACCTCTGAGCCCAAGTACAACTCAGTCCACACAGGAAAGTATACGAATTCCACACAGGAAAGCAAAACGAAATCCACACAGGATAGCACAACACAATCCACACAGGATAGCAATAGGATTCAGCTCACAGAGGAATACTTCTTAGAAAGATGATAAAGATGATCTCTGATCCATCAAAGTCATCGGACCCACGAAGGATCGATAGGTAACTAACCCCCACAAAGACCCACACAGGATCGGGCCCGCACAGGACCTGTAGGCGCTGGTTCACACAGGACCATTGAGCACAAAGACCCACACAGGATCGGACCCACACAGGATCGGGCCCACACATGACCTGTAGCACTGATCCACGTAGGATCGCTAAGTGTTGTAGTCGTCGTCGTCGAATCCACTAAGGATCTCTGTACTGTCGTCGTCGCAGTCATAGTAGCAGTAGCAGTAGCAGTAGCAGTCACAGTCGCAGCCAGCACTAGGGTTCCCGCACACAGCAAGCTCGTTCGGGAGGGTCCGCTCCACGAGCTGAGAGGCTGATACATCAACTGTCACAAAGTCCAGAGTTGGTGTATCCAAAAGTTCTGTATCACCAACAGGAACTCAACGCAACAGACGACGCGTCAATCGGACGCCCGGTCTGAGAGTTATTGGCTTTTTCGTCCTAGGGGCCCGGTTGGTTTTTATGGCAAAACCAACCCGACCGTACTCCACCTACGTCCAAACCTCTGGCGGAGTATGCCAAAAGACCTGTCTCACTAATAGGAACACAACAAAGATGAATGCACGTCAATCGGACGTCCGTAGCTCAAGATATGAGTGTTTCCGCTCCGAGGGCCCGGTTGGTTTCGTGTACGAACCAACCCGGCCGAACTCAAAGTATTCCGAAACCTTGAGTGCAATATACCAAATCGACCGCCTCGATCCAAGGATCGCATCGCCGCTGACGATTCGTCGATCGGAGGTCCGTAGCTCAAGTTATGGGCAAAATACTGAAGTCGATACGAAAACGGGGGGTTCGGGTCTGGGCCGACCCGGCCCGACCCCCCCCCCCCCCCCGGGTCGGCCCGAACCGGGTCGACCCGACCCGGGTCCGGCGCGGCGGCGCGGTCCAGCGCGGCCCAGCCGGCGGCGGTGCGGCCTGGCGCCGCACAGGTGCTACGCGCGGGGGGCAAGGCCCCCTCTTTCCTGCTAGCGGCGCGGTTGAAAGCCGCGCCTTTGGTCAACGGCCCCCCTTGTGGGGGCCTGCCATTGAGAAAAACGGGGGGGTTCTGCCCCCCCCCCCTTTGTGAAACCGGCCCCCCCTCACGTGGGGGCCTGCTTTGAGGAAAAAAGGGGGGGCGCTGCCCCCCCTTGGTGTAACCGCGGCCCCCCCCTTTATGGGGGGCCGGTTTGTGGCCAGCCGGGGGAATTAATTCCCCCGGCACTTCTCCCTTCCGGCCGGCCCAACATGGCCGGCCGGTTCTTCCTCAACGGGACCGGCAAGGCCGATCCCCTTTCCGGCTTCCGACGCCGGCGGCCCGGCTAGCCGCCGGTCTTCCCGTTTCGCCGCTGCCCGGAACCGGCAGGGGTGTTCGTCGTCCGGCGTGGTGCGATGGCACCGCGCCCCTCCGCCGCTGCCCCGCTCCGGCCGCGGCGCCTTCGTTTCCCTTCGACGCGGTGCGACGGCGTCGCGTTCATGATAATCCTTCCACAGCGCGGCACGACGGCGCCGCGCAATATTTGTCGAATGATTTCCGCGTGGTGCGACGGCACCACGCCATCTCGTACATCACAAGAAAAATAATAATAATAAAGAACAAAGGAGGGGGAATTCGGCCGTTTTTGTGCGATCCGACCCCCCTCTCGTTAGATTACAACTCTTAAATATTTATCCACAAGATTATCATGCTAGAACCAAGAACGAGAGTAAATAAATAATCCACAACAAACCCCTACCTCGGTTTCAAGATCGATGATCGTCAACGACCCGCGGAAGACGCGTCGCGGTGGTCGGCGTCACGGAAGAAGGACTTCGATGTCGTGAAGCGAGGATTCGGAGTTCTTTGACGATGATTTCATCGCGGGAAATCGTCGCAGAAGAGATGACGCGGAAGAAGTACGTCGCCGGTATCGCGGGTAAGGCATCGCAGAAAACGGTTCCCGAGAACGTGGCGTTCTTCGTCGAAGCTCGAAGGTTCTTCGCGTTCTTCGTCAAAGATTGAAGAAGAAGAAGAAGAAGAAGAAGGCTTCAAAATCTCTCAAGGAGGCTAGAGAATTCTAACCAAATAAAATAAGCTAAGGGCTTATTTTATTTACTCAACCAAACCATTTGAAATTCAAAGGTTTGAATTAAGACAACTCAACCCCTTTAATAACCAAACTTGTCAAGTTAATTAAAAGAGAAGGTTAAGGGGGTTTTAAAAGAGAAGATGAAGAGTTATGCTTCATGTGGGCCCCACCACACTTAATCCTCCCAAGGGAGGTTAAGTGGATGTGGGTCTTACCTTTAACTCCCTTTGGGAGAAGTTAACCAACAAAATAAAAATAAAAAGTGTTTCCACATTTTTATTTAACTTCTTTTAAAAATCCCAAAACTAACTCTCAACCCGCAATAAACGCAACCTCGGAAAAGGTCCCCTTAAGCGAATATCGGCGCTGCGAGTTCATCGGTGTCCTCGGATTTCAATTCCGAGCACCGGATCAAAAGTTAGAAATTCCCGCTCGTTCGTTCACTGAACGTACCCGAGCCAAACTTCGGAAATTGATTCCGGGCACTCCGAGCCTCGGAATCAGGTGCCGTCAGAAACCGCGCTCTTGTAAAATTCCAAAGAAAATTAAGAAAAAATTTCCCTTGAATTTTACAGGTCTTTACATTACTCCCACCTCAGGGCTTTACATCCCCGTAAAGATACAACAAAAACTAGGGGAACAAATGAGGGTACTGAGCACGCATCTGAGCCTCCCGCTCCCATGTGCTCTCCTAGAGGTTCTCGTGCTGCCATCTGATGTGCACAAGAGGAATCGATTGCCCACGTCGGACCCGCTCCTGTCGATCCTCTATCTCCACTGGGACCTCCGTAAAGGTCTCCCCATCGTCAACGTCAAGCTCCCCACTGAGCCCTGCTCTCTAATGGGTAAGAAGTGTGCCGACTTGGTGAGTCGGTCAACAATCACCCAAATGGAGTCGTGACCTCTGGAAGTGCGTGGAAGTCCAGTCACGAAGTCCATAGATATCCCGTCCCACTTCCACTCTGGGACCTCCAAGGGCTGCACCAAGCCTGCTGGTACCTGATGCTCTGCCTTCACCTGCTGGCAGGTGAGGCATCGAGAAACGAACTCTGCTACAGCCTTCTTCATGCCCGGCCACCAGTGCTGTCGTCTGAGATCCTGGTACATCTTCGCCACTCCTGGATGTACTGCTAAAGGAGAACTGTGAAATTCTCTCAGCACCTCCTCTCGCAAAGCAACTGGTACCATGGTACGTCCTCTGAAAAGGATGTCGTGCTCTGCTCCAAGGGAGAAACCATCAGGTGCCTGTCTCGAGGATATCTGTGCACGTCGTGTCTCACAGTCAGCGTCCTCATGGTGTGCCTCTCTGACCCGCTGCAGTAGTGGAGGGGTGACTATGAGAGACTGGAGGAAGGCTGCTCCATCTCTATCCACGAAGGATATCTGCAAAGAGGCTAGCTGCTCCGTCGCCTCCTCAAGTAGCTGAATGCCCGTCCTCCTGCTGAGGGCATCGGCTACTAAGTTCCCCTTCCCAGGAGTATAGACTATCTCAAAGTCATAGTCCTGGAGGAACTCGAGCCATCGCCGCTGTCTCAGGTTCAGGTCCTTCTGTGAGAAGATATACCTGAGACTCTGATGATCATAAAATATTGTAAAGCACTCGCCCATCAGGTAATGTCTCCATGTCTTCAGAGCGAAGACCACTGCTGCTAACTCCAGGTCATCGGTAGCATATTTCTACTCATGCGGCCTCAATTGACGTGATCCATAGGCGATCACTGCCCGCTCCTGCATCAGAACACATCCGAGTCCGGTCCCTGATGCATCGCAGTAAACTACGTATCCTACTCCCTCCTCAGGCAACCTCAAGATAGGTGCGCTAGTCAACCTCTGTCTCAGCTCCTGGAAGCTCTGCTGACATTTGTCTGACCACACGAAGGGTTTCCCCTTCCTCCTTAACGTACGGCAAAGCTGCAAAGATTTCTCCTTTTCCGAAAAGTGAAATCGGGTCTCATCCCCTGGATGAACCACGTTCCTTGCCTAATACAGTCAATCCCGTCATGATTAGTTAATTCATGGCATGGATGACGTCGTAAGGCCTCGACACTGCTACCAAGAGATCCAACCGTTACTCTCGCCTCCAAGGGTTGAGTCACACTATCGGCATCAGTGTGTGGTCACTGGGTTTCCTCCAGTAAGAATATCGCAAGTGAGGTTCATGTCAACAGTTTTTTTAACCGGCACCTCTTAGTAAAAACAAAAAAAGACAAGAAAACAAAAGTCACCAAGGAAACACAAACTACAAAGATAGAGGCATTATGGGCAAAGGCCTCTATGCCTGGAGCTAGTCCCGCACTAGTCCACTCGCTTCCAGAGCTCCGTGATCGTAAGATTCAGCTGCCTGAAGCTGTGCTCTCCCCTGAGGTCGGGGTGGACCTCTTGGTGGTGGTGGTGGTAGAGCCTCAAAGCGTCGCCCACCACCTGATGCTCGGCCAGCTCCTCTGCCTCGTCCGCCTCCTCCCTGCGGACCGCCACGGTCGAACCTCTGCCTCTGCCTAGGTGGTTCCTCAACCGTCTGCTGCTCCTCTGCATGGCGGGTCGGGCAGTCACGAGCCATGTGGCCCTGCCCGCCGCACGAGTAGCACTGTCTGCCTCTCGAAAGACTGGCTCCGCGCTGTGTGCCCCGCACTGCTGAGCCAGTGTCCTGAGGTCGTCTGCCTGAAGGTCTGGTCTGCCTAGACCCCTGAGTCATCCGTCGACTGCCTGCTACAGAAGACTCTGCCAAGTGCCGCCCTGCGGTGGGTCTCGGCGCTGGTGTAGACTCAGCAAGGAAACTCTCGATCAAAAGGGCCTGCTCCAGTACTCCTGTCTGAGTCGGTATGCTGAGGGAGATCAGCGATGCCCTGATCTCGTGTCTCAAACCCTGCTCGAAGGTCCAGGCCCGGAAGAATGGGTCCCGTACCATGTCAGTCGAGTAGCGTGAGAGATCAGTAAATCTCGCCGAGTACTGAGCGACCGTCATGCTACCCTGACGCAGCTGAAGAAGCTCCTGGATACGCACCGCACGAAGGGTGGCTGGGATGAACTCCGAGCGGAAGAGGCTCTCAAAGTCCGTCCATAGAAGAATGCCTCATCGTGCACCTGGAGCATCAAGCTCCACCATCGTCCTGCTGCTGCGTGTAGTAGGCTCGCAGCGAGGATCACCATGAGGTCTGCTAGTGTCCTCACTAGCCTAAACACACGTACCACTGCCTCCAGCCAGTCCTTGGTTGCCTGGGGGTCCGTCTCCCCACGAAACCTGGGCGGTCGCTGGCACTGAAACTCATGCAGTGCGCTGAGGCGACGTGCATCGTCAGTGGCTGGTGCTGGAAGCATCGGTGGCTCGGCGGGTAGAGCTACCGTCGGTGCCACTGCTGACAAAGGGCCCTACACCGAGGCCTCGGCGTTCGGTGGGCTGTCGTCACACTCGACTCTCGGAACCCTAGCTGGCTGCCATCGTGGGGCCATCCTGAAAAGGTAACAGGTGCTCCACGGTCAGAAAAGTATACCTGGTGAGCTGATATATAAAGTAATCACAAAGAAAACTTGAAACACATACGCAATCAATGTTTTCGTGCATTAAGTCGGAAATCAGAAGTCAGGGTCCTGGTGTACGGATACGTCGACCGCCGCACCAACACTGGACTCCCTGGACTGATAACCACACTCAATACGCTAAACATTATTGCTTAAAATAGAAAAGATCAGAGTTCGCGGTAGAACCGAACTCCTCTGATACCAATTTGTCACGACCCACCCTCGGGACCCATGCCGTGACTACCCCAAGCCCGCCTTCCATAGGCCAGGGGCTGGAGACTAGCACCAAGGCATAAATCCCAACAAAAAGGGAAGGCATTGCCTTTGAAAAGTAAACAACCACCACAGAGTAAGCAAGCGGAATAGTAAACACTAAGTAAAAACAGAGTACAACTGAAGTGCGGAAAAGTAAATGGGCCAGTATACAAACCCAAACTGAAAGTAAAGTACAACTCGAAAGGGAAAACAGCAACTGTAAAGTAAAAGCCGCTACACCGATTTGTCCACTGGTAATCCCACCTGAAGGGTGGGTACAGATAGCTCCACTGCTCCTCGGGTCCCGTCGTCCGCTCCGAACACGTCCCGCCCAGTGGTCCACCTCCAGGTACCGTCCTGCTCTGCAAGCCTCAGCCAAGATCAACGCTGTCTGTCGTCTGCAACCAACACAGCGTAGTGCGGGCATAGCCCGTGAAGGGGTGAGTATAAGCTACTCAGTAGGGACCCCGAGACCCCTGAAGGTCTCCCAAAATCCACAAAGGATAAACCACAAAGGAAGATACAATCACGAAGTAACAACCGACACTGCTTAGGTATATTCCCATACATATACCTAAGTCATCAATTCCAATACGCTCCAACCTCCGAGCCCAAGTACAACTCAGTCCACACAGGAAAGTATACGAATTCCACACAGGAAAGCAAAACGAAATCCACACAGGATAGCACAACACAATCCATACAGGATAGCAACAGGATTCAGCTCACACAGGAATACTTCTTCGAAAGACGATAAAGATGATCTCTGATCCATCAAATTAGTCGGACCCACGAAGGATCTAAAGGTAACTAACCCCCGCAAAGACCCACACAGGATCGGTCCCACACAGGACCTGTAGGCGCTGGTTCACACAGGACCGCTGAGCGCAAAGACCCACACAGGATCGGACCCACACAGGATCGGGCCCACACAGGACTTGTAGCACTGATCCACGTAGGATCGCTGAGTGTTGTAGTCATCGTCGTCGAATCCACTAAGGATCTCTATACTGTCGTCGTCGCAGTCACAGTAGCAGTAGCAGTAGTAGTAGCAGTCACAGTCGCAGCCAGCACTAGGCTTCCCGCACACAGCAAGCTCGTTCGGGAGGGTCCGCTCCACGATCCGAGAGGCTGATACATCAACTGTCACAAAGTCCAGAGTTGATGTATCCAAAAGTTCTGTATCGCCAACAGGAAATCAACGCAACAGACAGCGCGTCGATCGGACGCCCGGTCTGAGAGTTATTGGCTTTTTCGTCCCAGGGGCCCGGTTGGTTTTTAAGGCAAAACCAACCTAAACGTACTCCACCTGCATCCAAACCTCGTGTGGAGTATGAGAAAAGATCTGTCTCACTAAGAGGAACACAACAAAGCTGACGGCACATCAATCGGACGTCCGTAGCTCAAGATATGAGCGTTTCCGCTCCGAGGCCCCGGTTGGTTTCGTGTACGAACCAACCCAGCCGAACTCAAAGTATTCCGAAACCTTGAGTGCGATATACCAAATAGACCGTCCTGATCCAAGGATCGCATCGCCGCTGACAGTTCGTCGATCGGAGGTCCGTAGCTCAAGTTATGGGCAAAAGACCGAAGTCGATACGAAACGGGGGGTCCGGGTCCGGGTCCGGGCCGACCCGGCCCGACCCCCCCCTGGGTCGGCCCGAACCGGGTCGACCCGACCCGGGTCCGACCCGGCCCGGCCGGCAGCGCGGCCCGGCGCGGCGGCGGTGCGGCCTGGCGCCGCACGGGTGCTACGCGTGGGGGGCAAGGCCCCCGCTTTCCTGCTGGTGGCGTGGCTGAAAGTCGCGCCTTTGGTCAACGGCCCCCCTTGTGGGGGCCTGCCTTTGAGAAAAACGGGGGGGGGGGGGGCGCTGCCCCCCCTTTGTGAAACCGGCCCCCCCTCACGTGGGGGGCCTGCTTTGAGGAAAAACGGGGGGGCGCTGCCCCCCCTTGGTGTAACCGCGGCCCCCCCTTTATGGGGGGCCGGTTTGTGGCCGGTCGGGGGAATTAATTCCCCCAAAACTTCTCCCTTCCGGCCGGCCCAACATGGCCGGCCGGTTCTTCCTCAACGGGATCGGCAAGGCCGGTCCCCTTTCCGGCTTCCGACGCCGGCGGCTCGGATAGCCGCCGGTCTTCCCATTTCGCCGCAGCCCGGAACCGGCAGGGGTGTTCGTCGTCCGGCGCGGTGTGACGGCACCGTGCCCCTCCGTCGCGGCCCCGCTCCGTCCGCGGCGCCTTCGGTTCCCTTCGACGCGGCGTGACGGCGTTGCGTTCATGATAATCCTTCCACGGCGCGGCGCGACGGCGCCGTGCAATATTTGTCGAATGATTTTCGCATGGTGCTACGGCACCACGCCATCTCGTACATCACAATAAAAATAATAATAATAAAGAACAAAGGAGGGGGAATTCGGCCGTGTTTGTGCGGTCCGACCCCCCTCTCGTTAGATGATAACTTTTAATATTTATCCACAATATTATCATGCTAGAACCAAGAAAGAGAGTAAATAAATAATCCACAACAAACCCCTACCTCGGTTTCAAGATCGATGATCGTCAACGACCCGCGAAAGACGCGTCGCGGTGGTCGGCGTCACAGAAGAAGGACGTCGATGTCGTGAAGCGAGGATTCGGAGTTCTTTGACGATGATTTCGTCACGGGAAATCGTCGCGGAAGAGATGAAGCGGAAGAAGTACGTCGTCGGTATTGCGGGTAAGGCGTCGCGGGAAACGCTTCCCGAGAACGTGGCGTTCTTCGTCGAAGCTCGAAGGTTCTTCGCGTTCTTCGTCAAAGCTTGAAGAAAAAGAAGAAGAAGAAGGCTTCAAAATCTCCCAAGGAGGCTAGATAATTCTAACCAAATAAAATAAGCTAAGGGCTTATTTTATTTACTCAACCAAACCATTTGAAATTCAAAGGTTTGAATTAAGACAACTCAACCCCTTTAATAACCAAACTTGTCAAGTTAATTAAAAGAGAAGGTTAAGGGAGTTTTAAAAGAGAAGATGAAGAGTTATGCTTCGTGTGGGCCCCACCAAACTTAATCCTCCCAAGGGAGGTTAAGTGGATGTGGGTCCCACCTTTAACTCCCTTTTGGAGAAGTTAACCAACAAAATAAAAATAAAAAGTGTTTCCACATTTTTATTTAACTTCTTTTAAAATCCCAAAACTAACTCTCAACCCGCAATAAACGCAACCTCGAAAAAGGTCCCCTTAAGCGAATATCGGCGTTGTGAGTTCATCGGTGTCCTCGGATTTCAATTCCGAGCACCAGATCAAAAGTTAGAAATTCCCGCTTTTTCGTTCACTGAACGTACCCGAGCCAAACTTCGGAAATTGATTCCGGGCACTCCGGGCCTCGGAATCTGGTGCCGTCAGAAACCGCGCTCTTGTAAAATTCCAAAGAAAATTAAGAAAAAATTTCCCTTGAATTTTATGGGTCTTTACAACCTATTTATAATATTATACTTCTTTCCAAACCACATGACTCTATTCTATGGGGATATTCGAAGGAAAACTTTGTCTCCGATTTCAAACTCTAAGTCTCTTTGATTATTGTCTGTATAGTTTTTATGAAAAATTTGAGAAGTTTTTATATGATGTTGGATGGATTAAACCTTCTCTATTTACTATATCACAATATCGTCTCCAAGTATCTTTCATTCAATAACTTCATCCCAACTAGTATGGGATATACATCACTTCCCATAGAAAGCTTCATATCTATTTGAATACTCGAGTGGAATCTATTTTTGTATCAGTAATCAAATAATGGGAAATTTTGATATAATCCTCCTTAAAATTTTATTGACAAAGACCTATACATGTCCTCAATTTTATTAATTTTACTTTTATATTGGTCATTAGTTTGGGGGTGATATGTCATACTGAAATTCAATTCAGTATTCATAGCATGTTAAAGACTTCTCCAGAATTTAGAAGTGAACCTTGAATCATGATCAGATATGATCAAAAGTGGTTCTATGTGCATCCTAAATACTTTATTTACATATATCTTATAAAGTTTTTCAATAAATAAATATTCTTGAATAGTGATAAAGTGGTAAGTATCGGTGAGTTGATCCGCCAAAAACTATATCGCATTTATTCTTTTGGATGTATTTGGGAGAATATTGATAGAGTCCACGGTGATTTTCTCACATTCCCATGTGGGTATGAGAAATTTATTCATCATACCCTTATACTTATATCACTCTTATTTAACTTACAAACATACCAAGCACTTTGAGGTGTACTCAATGAACCCCTCTTCATGTTGTCTCACCAAAAATTCTCTCAAAGATCATGGTATATATTTGTACTTCCAGGATGGATGGAGAAAGATGAACTATATGAATTATTCAATAGACCTTTATTTATATTATTTGTTTTAGGCATGAAAAATATAGTTCCAAACTGAATGATACCATCTTAATCGATGTGCAATTCATAAATCATCCCCTTATTTACTACTTCCACCATCTTTTGAAGCCCCAGATCATCCTTTTGTGACTCCTTGATATTTTATTAGATATATGATTGTGAAATAATTTAGGTAAGGTAAGATTTATTCCCTACTATTATGATTTAAAGATCCATATTTTTCATATTCATAAATATAGGGTCTTACTCAGTCTGTATCATGGATAGAGTGGCAGGTTCTTTTTTAAGATCATAATCTACCTTGTTTTCATAGTCCTTGATTAGCTCTAACCATATTTGTTAATGAATGTTTAGCTCTTTATATGTGAATATATACTTTAGGCTCTTTTTATCTATATATATATGTCATATTTATCACCATATAGGTAGTTCTTTCAAATATTAAAGGATAATATCGCAACTGCTAACTCCAGATCATGCATCCGGTAGTTCTTCTTGTGTATACTCAACTTTCATGAGTAATAAACTATTATTTTATCATTTTTCATGAGTACAAAGCCCAATAATTTTCGTGAATCATTGTTATATATCAAAAAACCTTCTCTAATTTATGGTAGTGTGAATACAGGTGTAGTTATTATCCTTTTATTGAGCTCCTTAAACATTCCCTCACATTCTTCCATCCCGACATACTTTACCCCTTTCCATGTTAACTTAGTTAGTGATCTTGAAAATCATGAGATATTTCTCAAAAAAATAGTAGTACCTATCTAAGACAAGAAAACTAATAATTTATATGAAACTTGAGGGTATGGGTCATTCCTCAATTTCTTTTTTCTTTGAAGGGTCGACAGAAATTATCTCTATTTTGATCATGTTCCCCAATAACATGAATTGTTGCATTCAAAAGTCACACTTTCTAAACTTAGTATTCATTTTCTCATTTCATAATGTTTCTAGAAAAATACTTATATGATCTTAATATTCCTCCTTTCTCTTGGATTAAATTATAATATTGTTAATAAAGATTACCAAAAAATCAAGGTAGTCTCTAAAGACTCTATTCATCAAATCAATAAACAATTTATGGGAATTGGTATGTCTGAATGGAAGCACTATGAAATCATAGTGCCCATACCTTATATATAATGTTTTATTCTAAATATATTCCTTCTTTACCTTAATTTGATGATGTCTAAGATGAAGATAAACCTTTGAGAAGTACTTACCTCTTCATAGTTGATTGAACAAGTCGTCAATCCTTGAAAGGGGGTACTTGTTCTTTTGGATGATCTTGTTGAGATCCCAATAATTTATACATAGCCACATTTATCTATCATTTTTATTGACAAGTATCTCTGTAGTACCCCAAGGAAATGAACTTGGGCATATGAAAACGTTTTCCAAATTCTTTTGAAGTTGATTATATAACTCCTCCAGTTCAATTGAGGCCATGCTATAAGGGAATTTGGAGATAGGATCGGCTCTGGTTATAAGATCTATTGATAACTCTACCTCATATATAGAGGAAATTAGGGTAACTATTTGGGAAATATATAATTATATTCCCTTAAAATGGGAATTTCCTTAAGGTTGATCCTTTCCTTTAACATGGACATTTGGTTAAGGTTTGCTAATTTATTGGGTATCAACACTGACCATTGAGGGATTTCTAAATATGATTCATGATATTCCTTTCATTTATACAAGATCATGGTATGGTTCAAAATATATATTAATATTTCATTTTCCAAATAGATGATGTGATATCTATATAAATAGATAAAATCCATGTCCAGTATATCATAAAATTCTACCGAGGGAAGGATTACAAGATTGATTATAAAACAAATACCATATATTCTAATTAGAGAAGATTATAACATTTAGGTTTCATTGATCACAACACTAGTTGTTTTTAAAGATATATCTACTTCAACGTATAGTGGTTTTGATTCAAATATTTTATAAAACTTATAGGATATAAAGGAATTCATATAACCAAAATAAAATAAAACTTTTTCCATTATTGAGTGAATAGAAAGTGTACCTTATATGACTGCATTTTCATTTTCCAAATAAGAGGTAGTAATGGAATAATCTTTACCTTTATCCTTATACTTTGGTGATTGGTGATTTTGATAACCCTTAAAGACCTATGGTTTATTTTACTATCTTTCTTAGTGACCTTGTTCCCTATAGTTGAAGAATTGTACCATGGGTGGTGCATTGGGAGGTGCCTTCCTTTCCTCCAACATGTTGGATGGTTTCTTCATGTATATTTGATATTCATAAGATTTTTGACCTTCTCACACACTCTTTAATAATTTCCCTATCCCTTTTAGGTAATTACCATGATGGTTCTTTCCACATTTTTGACATGTGGGTGGTTAGATTTTGTTTCCTCCTTTTTCATTTGATCTGTTATCTTGAAAGCCCTTTATTTTCCTCTTATATCCATGTCCATGGGTCCATTATCCAAACCCCATATTTATTATGAGATCAAATAAAACAAATTATTCATAACCCCAAATTTATAGGATATTTAGAGCCTTTTGTAGGTTTGGTTTTAAACCACTAAATAATCTATCTATTTTCTATCATTTTTAATAACAAAACCTGAGGAATATATTGAAATCATTGTGAAATTTTCTTCATAATTCATGAAATATTCACCCTCATTTTTCTTAAGATATATTAATTCTATCTCCATCTTTGTTTGAATATTTCACAGGAAATGTTTATTAGTAAATAACTTCGTAAATTCTTCCCACTATATTTCTTCTATTTTATCCTTCAGCTTGGTATTCTTTATCAATTCCCACCATTCATTAGCTTATCCATCTAAATTATATAAATACAAGGTAACTTTCTCCTTACACAAATAGTGGGGCATAGAAAAGAGATTCTTTGCCCATAGTTTTGTTACAATTGGATCAGAAGATCCACTAATCATCGGTGTTAATTATAGTATAAAAGATTTGATGTCTTGTTCTCCTTCTTCGATGAAGGTGGGCATTACACATTGTTCAGTTTATTTTTCATAGCCTGAGATAGTTCGGTAATAATTTCCATAATGTTTTGAACTTCACATCCCATTTCATCGGGAATTTTGTTTGTATAATTGTTTAATTATCCCTTACGTGGTTTTTTAGTCCGGTTTCTCCCATTTTTGACTATTTTATAAAATAGTAAATTTTTTAACAAACATAAGTCAACAAATCATGACTAAATAATTTATTTTTATGTGAAAATTAATTTTAAATTTTTATCCTATTGGATCCCTATGTTTAACCTTTTTCTTCAAGGATCATGTTCATTAATTATTTTCTAACCTTAAAATAAAGAATTAATTTATCTATATATCCTTCAAAATATCTTGTATAGAGTTTTTGATTAACCAAGGAATACTTCGTGGGAGTATTAAACTGTCTATGAAACACGTCCTATTTTTAATGCACGGGGTGATGATCGAGTTAAAACCCAATATGTACTTTTCGGTATAATTTCCCCTATGTAAAATTATTCCAGATCCATATCCACTTTTAGTATCCATACATGAATTTCATTTCTTGGAAACCCTACTCTCTTAAACATTACCCAAAAATATATATGTTTACCTATTCTTAGACTTATCCTTATGATTTTTACTAATTTATTTTATTCCTAGTCCTCAAATTAACTAAACCATGCTCTGATACTAACTGTAGCGACCAAAATTTTTCTTACATAACTATTAAATCATTTTTAAGATAAAAAATATAATAGTGATATAATCTAGGATCCAAAGGTTTAGTATCTTTGGAAAATTAGGCGCATGCATCACTTGTACATAGTGAAACATAAACATTATTTATACCATTCTTATTTATCATCATAAAATCTCCCACATTCATCTTATTACATGTAATCATCTGAGGATATACATTAAATAAAGGGGTGAGATAAAATCCTAGTAAGGGGAGTAATATCTTGGGAGGAATAAGGGACATAAATCAATAGTACATGGGTGAGCATAATTAATATCATCATATCATAAGCATAGTATCATCATCACAATCATGATTTAAACATTTGATAAAGGAATGAAATAAGGAATATACATAATAATGAAACATCATATCATATTGGCCAAATACCACAGATAATTTTGAAAAAAACTAGCATCATGTTTATGCATAACATGTGTGCATGAATTGTAACATCATAATTATGAAAAAGGATAGAATAATTTTAGTGCATAAAAAAATACCATGATATTCATCGCATTACTCAATGAATTTTAGGGAGATATAATTTTGGATCCACCTGTCACATCATAAATTGATCATAATCATGCATTCCACTTGGAAAGAGAACATATATCAATCATAGCCATGAAGTAAACCCATATAAAGAAAAGGTTTTCATAAGGTTTTATAAATATTAATTCATGAATATACTTGGGGTTACTAAATGAATAATGGAAATCATATTTTGGCATCAAACATTATCATTATTGAGTGGAAAATAAATAACTCAATAGGTGTTAATACAATGTTTTGGAAAATAAATCCGCTTTGAAAAATATTTTTATTTTGGATTAGAAATAATATTTAAAAGATATAAATATATATATCCCTTGAAATTAAAGGGAAGAACTATTAAAGTTCATTTTAAGGATATTATAGGAATATAATTTCTGAAAATAATCTGAATTAGGAGATAACCCAAAAGGAAGAGTTGTGCTCAAGAATCCTCTTACCTTAAATTCTACTTAAATTCATTAATTTTCCACCAATTGTATAATAAAATTAGGTTTATTAAAATATATAACCAAAAATTAATTGTGTTAATTTATTTCACTATTTATCCATTATAATTATTGGATTATATTTTATAATATTCTTTGTTAAATGTAAATTTTATTGATATCATGTTTTTATGAAATTATCATGTCTCTTTTTGATATCTCTATTTTTTCAGGGTAAATTATACATAAGTAAAATTAATCCAAAAATATTCAAAATAATTTTTTTTATTATTTTATTTTTTTATTATAAATAATTTATTATAATCATTTATAATAGTGGTGATAATAAAATAATTGTTAACTCCCTCGTTGTTTGTTAACCTACCATTAACGTGACATTGTCCAATAAAGAGGTACGAGATATATTTTATGTCATTATATAAAAAATAAATTTTTTATAAGACATTAAAATTTTAAAGAAAATTTAAATGTAATTTTTTATTATTTTTATAATGTTTAGATTTGAAAATAAAAGTATGATAGGGAGATTAGAAAATTAAAATAAAATAAGAGATTAAAGGATGTAACCTCTTTCCTGAAGTTGTTCCTTTTCTATGACCCTTAACTTCTTTAAAGCTCGGGATTTTACTACTCTATATTATCCATAAGGATTTTAATGGGATTAATAAATGTTAATTTGATATATATTTTTATTTTTAAATTTTAAGGTAAGTGATTTTCCAAGGGATGTGTAAGGGGTTATTTATTCATGAGGAGAGGGGTGTTTTTAGGGTAAAATATTGAATAAAATATAGATTATAAAGAAAACCTTTTAATAGTTATATTTTTGAAAATATGAATCATATAAAAAAAATTAGATATATTACTTTAACCCCCTTTATAATATTAATTCACTAGTTTATTAAAAAGGAAAGTGAAAAAAAATGAAAATTTGTTATTTTAATGGAATACTTTTGACTTTAGATTTTGGAAAATTCTTTTTAGGTTAAGATATTAAGTTTAATATTTTTAAATGGTCCATTTGTCTTATTAAATTTATTTTGGGCCAAGATAACCAATTTAACATTTATTAAGTCACTATTACATCATTATTATGCCATAAAATATGCAGTATTGGAAAAATAGTATTCATGTAAAAATTGAAGTTCCGCAAAAAATTATCAAAAATTCACCCTTGGGAAATTTAAATGTTTTGATTATGAAAATTAAGTTTTTTTTATGAAAATAATTTTCTAACATAGTTATTTTTATTATTAATAGAAAATATATGATTTTTTTAAAATACATTATAACATAGTTTATTAAAAATGTGCTTGTATTTTCTTTGGGTTTTTAATCTTGATATTTATTTTATTGAATTATAATATTTATATTTTTTAAAATTAATTATGATAAATTTTATTTATATTAAATTTTATTATTTAAAGGTCAAAATTTAATTCTAATGGTCTCGTTAATATTCCCAACGGTCGGGTTACTATTTCTAATAGTCAAGTTATTATTCCTAAAGCTCAAGTAACTAGTCCAATGGTCACATTAATATTACAATAGTTATATTAGATCTTATAAATACCACTAAATTCCTTCATTCAATATTCACCTCAATTTTTCTCAAGGTTGTACATTTCTATTTTCTAAATTGTTGATTATTTTACTAATATTATGTATCTTTTCTATACTTTTTCTCATGGGGGTGATAATTTTCTAGCAGATTGTAATGATAAATGTTTTACCATTATAATTTTTCTATTTAATAGTTTTTTTTATTTTAATATTTTTAATTTTCATGGGTTTAGTTACTAACTAGTGTAACAATCTCCATTAATGAAATAAAGTATTATTAGTTCTTATATGTGTTGTATGTGTATAATGTTATATAATATAAAGCACATTTATTTATGAAAAAAATATCATTTATAAAGTCTAGGTAATTACATGTGAAGTAACCTATATGGTAACATTCTAATACATTACCAAGATAGTTTTTTTTAACAAGGGTATACATATCATTTCCAGGTTGGCCCCTTCTCTTCTTAAGATGAATGGGAATTTGAGAGAGGTTATTTGGCCAGCCTCTCCCCCTTTGTTTCTTCCCATTGGTACCACCATGTTTTCCCCTTTTTGAGGTTATTCATGTTTCATTTCATCATGTCGAGTATATTTAAAATCCTCCCTTTCTTTTTCTTCATCTTCCTCTTGGTTTCCCTAATTTTGAGTGGTTATGTTTAGGGTTTTGATGATGTTTCCACTGGATCTCATTGGAATCAACCCAATATAGTAGGTCTTTATGTCATGGTGGATAGGAGATGTTTAAAGAGGGTATATTTTTTCTATTCCTTTATTCATTTATGGTTATGTCACCCGGTGGATTTGTTCTAAGGTTTACACTAATCCAAAATGGAATTAGTAACTAATTGGATATTATATGATGGGGATTTTGTCTATATAATTTTTTGGATCATATCACAAGTAATTTTCATTACTTTAATATAGGTTCTATCTATTAGAAGCCTCTTGGTGAACATTCAGTGATTATAAACCATTGGTTTAAATTAAATAATTAATTATAAATGTTTATAATTAACTATTAAGGCCTTATAGATTGAGGCAAGGGCTCAAAAGCATGGTGTAGATTGGTAAAATCTTGAATATAAATGGAGGGAATATATTAAGGACTATAAATTCATGTTGGAAGGAGCTGGTCTCTTTAATATGAATCCATATGTGTGTATACATGTTCATTTAATGTGTTTGCATCAGGTTTTATTTAAAAATATATGAAAGGTTTTGGGTGAGATTGGGATGGTGGAATAGGCTTAGGTTAATCCTATAAATTATCAATTAAGTGTTTCATATAGCGGTTGTATTTTGAGAGATACCTAGTGACTCTACCGACTAGGGGAATGATGCCTATAATGGTTTAGAAGACCCTGAAGTGGCATTATCTTGTGGGATAATATGTGTTTTTCATGATATTGGATTTATTGGGATAGTTTAAGGTATTACAAGTAGTTAAACCTTGAGGAATACACCAAGTAATATCAGCCATAGGGAATTGTATAGGAGAGGCTATAGGAATAGCCTCTGAACTGTGGAACGCCTCAGGTGAGAGGAGGGAGTGATGTGAATGAATCTAATAGTCATTTTAAGTTGTTGAGATTGAGATTTATGTTTCATCGGGTTGTGGAATAGGGTTATCACTCTCTTCAGAGGTTTATAATATAATTTTTTGAATATAAATAGGGGACATTGTCTCTATTTAGAGTGGGGAATCCAAGGGAGATGTATGAGAACATAAGATGGACTTGGATTCCTAATTATAAGTCATTTGATGCTTGGTTAGTGTTAATACGTTACTCCATGGTTGAAAAAATAGGTATTTGGGTAGTATATGGGGTGTACTTAGTGTAGAAAGGTATTTAGAAATAGGTTCTAATGTTCAGTAAGACACCTTAGGGTGTGATTAGGTACTATAAGTGTTCTAGGTTTGGAGTAGGTATTAGTAGTAGTTTGTTGAGACTATATTGGGTGTTTCATTGACTATGAGGATCTTAGTGAGCTGGTATATCCAGGTAAGACTTGAGGGTCAAGTTGTGATGATAAGGCTGGTCAAGGCTGGTGATGTTCAACTTTACATTATACGCTCTGGGTAAGATCTAGGTGGAGATGGGGTGTATCTAGTTATGGAATGGTCTATCTAATTGTATTTTATGTTCTTTTTATTTGTGTATAATTTTATCAAACTATGAAATAGTGTTCAGATATCACACTGAGTGAGAGGGTAGAATTATGTGACGTGACATAAGACATGACATGTGATGTGTGATTGGACCTCACCCTGAGTGAGAGGGTGGTTGTATGAGAAGTGGTATGACAAGAGTCACGTGATGAGTTATGATACCCCACTATATGTGAGAGGTTGGAGGTATGAGATGTAATGTTATATGTGATATAGGACCATAACCTGAGTGAGGGTAGTGGATGATGCATTTCTTATACATATAAGACTAGATATGTTAGGAATTTGGAAAGATGTGTTTCTAATATATGATGTACTGGATATTTTATAGCATTTCCTAAATAAATTTTTGATATATGTTATACTATCCATGTCACACCTTTTCCCAGATGTGTTTCTGATATACACAGGACTTTTTATGTTGCATATTTTCCTAAATGTGTTTCCAATATTCAAGAAACTAGTTATATTTTCCTTTACCTTGATGTTTATCTAATGTTATTGGGTTTAGTTATGTTGAGTCTTTCCCATTGCATGCTTCCTATTATGTAAAATTTGATAGATGTATTCCCAATAATGGTCGATGTAGGTGGGGTCAAGTGTCGTGGTGGCCCGGTGGCCTGGTTAACACATGATGACCTGACATCATTTCCTTTATACTTATTAATGATTCTTCATTTATTTTATATACCTGAATAAATTATATATAATAGAGTGTATTATGGTAATATGTTGATACCCTATCAGTTTTTATATTCACACCCTACACAGGCACCCTAATGTGTGTGAAGACCTTATGTCTAGTTTTTCGGTGATAGGTGGTATGGGGGATCCAACTGGAGTAGCTAGATGGATGTTGGGATAATGGTCTAGGGAGAGACTTGGGTTTATAGTTTAGTCTCCTCCATTTTGTTTTATATTTATTTTTTACAGATCATCCTAGTGGGTTAACCATGTTCTATGAGTGTACATGTAGCATGGGTTTCATTAATGTTATATCATGATAATTTTATATTATTTATGGTTGGATTTTAACTATAATTACTTTCATGTACTATTATTTTTTATGTTGATTTTTTTATTTATATGATGTTGGTTGTGATGTTATTGAGATTATATTCTCCCCACATTACTTATAGACTAGTGCTTCTAGTCAGAATCCACTGGTGTATGAGGAGGCATGGCTATGGTCTAGTGGAGACCCCCAAACAGGTGTTGTTGGGAAATCCATGTTGGGTCATTATAATATGGTATCATATTATTATTTTGGGTTGTGTTATTATTTAGTAATAGTAATTGGAAGTAGGTGTTTTTGGAACTTGGGATGGACTTTATGCTTAGGATTAACTAACCATCTTATAAGAAAAGTATAAGATACCAAGGATGGGGTTGTTGTTTAATTATTTTCACTATTATTATTGAGATGTTTATTCAAGGTTGATGTTCTATATGATATTTTTATTTATGGTTTTACTCCTAGTTTGGGTGGCCATAGATCATTAGTTCATGCTTCATCTTAGGCACATAGGTATCCAAGACATTTTCATGACTACTTGTAGTTGAGAAATAGTTTTTAAAATAATAAATGGTTTTATAAAACTGTTAGAAAAGAAATTTTTTTATAATTGATTTAAATAGGCTTCTATTAACTAAATCTTCAATGCTAACTTATTTTTTAGTATTCCTAAATAACTTATTATTGGTGAATTAATTAATTAACAACATTGTGGAGATTTTCATTTGTTTTTATTGATGTGATAGTAGCAATGATCGTGGTATATGACAAGACTAGAGTGGGTAGATCATGGTGTGATGTTCCTTATAATGGGTTCTAGCTATGATTTCTTTGTAACCATATGAGAGGTGTTTATTTTCTTAACATCCTTTAGAAGGTTGATTTTTATGTGATTTTTACTTGGGATGATGATGTGTCTCTATTTAGAATTATAAGAGAGGGTCCTTGGGGGTAATATTTATATTAATTTTCAAGGGTTTGATGGTTATGGGTGTTTATTATAGTTTAATTGATTCTAATTTTCTTGAGGGTAGAATTAGAGAGTTTTATTATTGAGTTGGGAGAATGAGAGGATAAATATTATATTGAAAGGAGCATGGGAAGATGATTTGGGTATTAAATAGATGATTTATGGATGTGAGATCAAATGTTAATTTTTTTAGGATCTTACTTGAATGTATTAAAAAATAAAGCATCATGGGTTCCTCATGAGGTGCTGGTTAGCCTTGTATAATTGGGTAGATTGTTTTTTATCATTGTTTCAGCTGGGAAACTAGATCTGAGTTACATTTGGGTTGGATATCATTTTTTATGGATTTAAGAATGTAATCCCATATGATTTAGGTTGGGTTGGAAATTGATATGAAGTAACATGCATGAAGAAGCATGTTTCAGGACACTAATGAGTTATGGTTATAGTGGTTTAAGGAACATTGGGATCTATAATAGAAGATGGTTAGCGGAGAAATGGATGGGTCATCGACAAGAAATGCATGGTAGGTAGTTTCTCATAGGATTTCAAGTGAGGTTATGATATATCAATAAGGGTAGTGCTCAATGAAACAACCCTGATAGAAAGCACATTGTGAATCTTTGAAACTCTCATTAGATAATTCATAAAGAGAGAGATATTGTTGTACCATTTAGGTTTATGTGAAAAAAATTTTAAGTCCTTAGAGTATTTAATTACATCTATAATTATCATTGTTAAATTGTTACTAGAGAAAATTAGTTTATAGGCAGTGGTTGTTGTGATGGTTTAGTAATAGGAAGCACGGCTTCTATATAGTGGAGTACCATTGGTTTATAGTGGATTAAGGGGAAAGTCTCGTATGGGTAAATTTGGTATAATGATAGGGATGGTTGATCACTCTATGAGAGGAATGTGGTATAGCATCATGAGTTCTAGGAAAATTTGATTTATTGATTGGGAATGTTGTGACGAAATTAGTTTGCGTCCAGGAATGGGGTTGACTTCCCCTTAGGGATTGGAGTGTGTCACTGATTGGTAGTTATGATTGAGGGTATTCTAAAATAGGAAAAGATTATTCAAGATTATTTGAGTTCATAGGACCTAAAAGAAATACTCATGGGTTTAGGATGATGGGTTTTATATGAGAAATGCTCACATAAGGGAAATAACAATGGGATGTTATTGTTTTGGTAAGATTTTACAAGTCAGTAGATGGAATTTGAAATCTTATTGTGGTGAGAATCCATCTGGTATTTAGTGTGTGACCTATGCATCAGGTAGGTGGTGATCAATGTTGATAATTATGGAAATTATTGTTGTAGCTGTTTGGCTGATAAATTTGTTGGTGATTGGGATAGAGGTGTGAAAATCTGTATTTGGTTCCAGGACCAGGCTAGTTTTTATAGTTTTTCTACATTGTAAATTATTACCAATGTATTCAGTGTCTAATAGAGGATGTTATTTAGTGGACAATATGTGTGGGTCTCATGTTTTCTGTGACATCATCTTAGTGCAGGAATCAGGTTATAGATCTATTATTGTCGTTGTGGTGGGATAATGTTAGTTTATAGAAAATTGGTGCATGGAGAATCCAGTAAGTTTCATTACATGTGATTGAGTTTAATATATTTATTTTGGTAAGGATAATTTTTTTAGATAATGAGGGATACATGTGTGTTATCAATTCAGGTGTTTTTGAAGAAAATATGTGGGGATGGATCAATTTTCAGTGTTTAGGAGATGAGACTAGTCAGAACCAAGCATGGTCAATGGCATAAAATTTTTATGGTTGGATCAGGAATTTGGGGACCATCCCAAACTATTATTAGGGATGATAAGAATTATGGAGGGTATTTTATAATAACCTATAGATTTATGGGTCATTTTCTTTATAGGAAATTTAAATTTTTGAGCTCCATGGTAAGGGAATTTCAAGAATTGGGATTCAAATAAAAATCTATGTATTTGGAACATATATGGGATATGTTTTTACTTATGGTCAGGTATTTTTGTTGAACTTGGAGGGTATAGAATGGAACTTGGAGGATTTTGACCTAGGTTTATGGTGATATTTTTTTTATTTTTCCCATTATTCCATGATGAGTGGGGGCTATACTGAGAAGAGGGATGAGAAATTGACTATTAAGTTATAGTATGGTAAATGTTCATCATGATTAGTGTATGCATGGGATTAAATCCTCCTAGTTTCAAGATAATTCATGTTGTGGATTATTTAATCTTAGGGTGGCAGGGTTCACATGTTTCTAAGGGATGGTATAGGACCATTCTGAGCCAAGGTATTTTTAATGCGGTGGGTATTTTATAAGATCAAACTACTCTGGTATGAGGGTTAACTTTATGGAGTTCAAGGAACTTATCGTGGTAGAGGGCATCATGTCATGATGATAACCCTTACATATTTGATTAATCTATCTTGAAACCCAAACATATCAATTTTTTAAACCTTACATATCATAAGTTTAACCATGTGGTGCAAGTATTATGTTATTGTGATAACCTTTATGTATTGGGTTACATGATCTGGAAACCCTTACGTATCAGTAGGGTAACCTTTATATATGGAGTTTTGATCTGGTGAACCCTTACATATTGTTCCCCTATGTATCATCGTAGAACCTTTATAAATACCTTTAAAAAACTAAATGGGCATGTATGATCACTCCATGACCCATGGGTTGTTCCATGGAGGCTAGTGTGGGAGTATATCGCAGTATAGAAGGCCACATTTTGAATCTAGATCAGGAAGGCATGTTTCATCATGAAGGGAGAAGGCCATGTCGTGATTTCCTAGAGCATTGTTTTTTTGGTATGTATTGGAATAGTTTCACCATGTCATGACAATAAGATCTGTACTATGGGGTAACCCTAAAGGGTAATTGAACCGTGACATTTATTGTAACACACTAGACCCCAACACACAAATCGAGTGATAAAAACATATTATTTACATATTGGTTTTGATACCAAATATAGTGACCAAATTTTAACCATTTATAATTACAATATAAAAATCTAATATTGAGTCACTTACATACCCAACAGATTTTTATTTTTAGATCTTTATAGGACTAGTAAAATCATTACTTAAAAAACCCATATATTTATCACCCAATGGAATTTTTTCCATTATACATATATTTTATTATTCCATCCTAAGTATTCAACATATCCTATAAAAATTCTTTACACGTGATACCCTTCTAAATATATCGTATATACTACACTTCTTCATAACTTAGGGAAATAGAAACATAAGAAAGGGTGAGATCGGATTTTTAGTAAGGGTAAACATGGGAGATATAAATCTATGATCATAAGTGGGTATAACATAAGAATAATGTTATAAAAACATGATCATATCTTATTAAAACATACCCAATAAGTCATAAATCATAAATCATGAGGCATGGAATAAGGATTTTTAATAATAAAATACATGAGTCAAAAGAATTTAGAATCATAAATAATCAATCATGAGCCATGAGAGTAAATCATAATCATAAGATATAATATTTTGGAATAAAAATAAGTATATATAGAAAATAATTTCCTTAGTCAAGGTTAACTTACAAGACCATCATAACATAGTGGACAGAGTACCATAGTTCATTGGATTAACTCCATATTCCCATGAACATAGTTGAATGAGTCTCCAAGTGGATTGGGTTCAATCCCCATTCCCTTTCATATTATCTCATGAGATATCAAGCTTTACCTAATGAATTGGAGGGATATATAATTTCAATACCACCCATTCCATAATTAAAATCACAAATATGTCTACCATAATATCATAAAAACATTCGGTATTTCATCATAGCTTAATTAACATGTGGGAAGGAAATGAGTTTCATGAAAACACCATTAAAACATCATCATCATAATCCATACATATAAATAAAGTGTGTTTTATTATAATATTGCATCCCCAATTAAGTATAATATCCAATTAAATCTCTTTACATAAATGAAAAACACTTTTATGAAATCATTAGAAATATTCTTTGAAAAAAAGAAATAAATATCTTTTCATTTTGAAACAATTTAAAAAAACTAAAAAATACAAGAACAGTTGGATTAGTTTATTATTTTTAAAAAATAAAATCTTGTAAATTAATCTTTAGTACAATAAAAGGAAATGATGGTGGTAAAATCATTTCATGCTTTAAATGTTTAAGAAATATTATTTTTACACTTTTGTAAATAAATTCAAAACTCAAATATTTGTAAAATGACAATAATATTCCATAAAAAAATTTCTTAAAGTCTAATACAGTATAAATATATCTTTATAAATCATTTAATAGTATTTTATAACTTAAATAAAATAATTTTGAAGACATTGATATAGAGGAAAAATATTCCTAACAAAAAATAAGAAATAAGGTTTTATTTTCTTAAAAAAATTCTTTAATTTTTATAAGTATCAAAGAGGGGGAGCACATGAGCCTCAACCCAGTTGGTGAGGTATCATTAAGTGCATCCACAAGACCCGGGTTCAAAACTAGGTAGAGGCATATTTCCGGACTGTAGAAGGTAAGTAGTAGGTACTATAGTAGGCATTGCAACAGTACTATAGCAGTACTGTACACTGTGTGGGTATTGTAGCAGGTACTATTTGGTATTGTAGTAGCTGTAACTATTCACCTTGGGCCACCGGTTTGGGCTTGGATTCCTTAAGGATTTCGGGCCACCCAGGCCTTTGGGTCACTAGGGATTTCGGGCCACCTTTAAGGCCCTTGGGCCACCTCAAGGCCTTCGGGCCACATGTAGTTTCCCCAGACAAACTATAAAAAAGGAGAAGCCCTAGAATAGGATTTAGAGTAGGTGAACTCACCAGAGCAGAACCAAATGGATTTTCAGAATGAGAGGGTATGGTTATGCCATTAGTACCAGCCTTTGCTTGCATGGGAAGCCTAGCCAGATGGCCATGCAAAGGTGGAGAGCTACTATCATGACGTAGATGCTGGGGAGGGGCAGTTCCTTGTAGATAGTCTGGTTGAATTCCCTAAGACCTTTGGGTCATGTAATCTCCTAAGCCTACATGCCTTTTAATATCAAAGCCTATGGGCCTTGTAAGGGTTCCCCCTCATCCCTTGAAAGAGGGGTTATCAAAAATCAATAAAAGATGGGGAACTATAAAGGATAATTTAAAACTATATAAATAACCATAGAAGAATAAAAAAATTATGTTTAATAGAGAAGTAACATATAATTTCCCTAATGGAAATTAAAAGATAAAAATCTTGATAATAAGTGAGATTGTAACATAAACTCTTACATATTTTAAAATACTTGAATCAAAAATTATCAAAAGATAAAATTTTAAATGGAAATTTAATTACCATGATTAAATATTATATTCTGATATAATATTTAAAAGATTATGAATATACATTATATAATGAAAATAATTGCATAATTTCAATCATGCCTCAAATAAAGAAGTTTGATATGAGAAACCCTTACAAAGATCATAATATTTACAGAAATAATTCAGATAATGAAGTTATTATATGGAAAAAATGAAAATACACATAAAAAAGTATATATATATATATAATATAAAATAATTGTATATCATATCATACATAATCTTGTAATAACATAGTCAATGAAGAAGTGATATAACCCAAATAAAGGAAGTTGAGTTAAGAATCACCTTACTTTGGATTCCTACTTGGTCGAATTCATTATAACCTCATGAATATTAAAATTAAATTTATTAAATACTTGAATAAGAATATTTCTCATATATATTTTATTTTTTAATTTTCATTTATTATCTTATTTTATTCATTTATTATATTTTTCTTTCTTATATTGAACAGTTGATATTATTGGATCAATTTCTCCAAAATTATTTTTGGAATTTTTACAAGTTTAAAGGTGTTATGATATATTTTAATCATATCCATAATTATAGAGATATTTTTTTATCAATCCAGTAGAAGAAAAAAATTAGTCTAATAGGTTGTCCAAAATAAATTCAATTTTAGAAAATTCATCGGTATCCCCGTATTAACCGGTTAAATTTTATAATGAACATGTATTATTAATATTATTATTATAATATCCAAAAAACCTTAAAAGAACCTCAATAATATTATAAATATAATATTTATTCATTATATCCATCTTTAAAATCATCCATGTTAGTAAGTGATGGAAAATGAAACGCATCGGTCATGGAGGCAACAGTCTGCATGTACGCACGGGTGATATTTTCATTTTTTATTGAATGGGAGGTAAATATGGTAGATAATAGTTTATCTTTATTGAATAAAAATTATTTTATAAATATAATATTTAGTAATTCAATATATATTTTATAAATTTCCATCTAAGAAGGTGATGAAAAATTAAATACACCATTTTTAGAGGTGGTTGTCCGCACATATGCACGGGCAGTGTTTTTATTTTCCAAAGGATAGAAAGGAGGTAGATGGTGATTTTTTTCATAAACATAATAATATTTAATTATAATAATGATAATTATTTCATTAAATTTTTATGGTTATAAATTTTTTTGAGGAGTTTAGGGAAGAAAGAAACATGAAATAATTTGGTGAAGATAATTACCACTTCCTTGGGTATCCTCCTTTGAATATCTCATTAAGCCTTCTTGGGCTGGTTTTTTTAGACCATATTCTCAAAGTCAATGATTTTGGGTATTAGGAATTTATTTCGGAATATATTATGTAACTAGGAAATGTGTCCTTTTATAAGTGAGGGAAGTGTCACTATTTAAAATACGCCAATTTTCAAGGGTAAGTGGAACCAAATGGAAAAATTTTAAAATATAAGATAAATGAAGGTATAAATACACTCATACAATCAAATTTATATATTTTTTAATAATATTTGAATCTTTATCCCATATATTAACTCCCTCTTTAAACTTTTTATCTCTTACTGTGGTGACTAACTTTTACTATGGTAACTTTATTTTACGATTCAAAATAAAATAAAACATATTAAATAAATTGATGATTTTGATTCCAAATATGGAATAAATTTTAAAATATTATATTTTTATAGTTGTTAAAATTTAATTTTAATATATGTACATAAAATGTGATGAAAAGTGACTTTTGGAAAAATGCCTTTTAAGCATAAAAAATGAAGTTATTTTAAAATCAAGTATAGAATTGATCCCTGTAAAATTTAATGGTTTATGAATAAATAAATTATATTTATTTTACTTTAAAACAAATCCAAAACCAAATGTAACATTTTAAATACTTAATTAAAAATATCAAAAATAGTTCTTTTATTAGAATAAAACATCATTTAGGTTTAATAATGTCAATCATGGGCTTCTAAATTCGACATAATATTTTGAAATATTTGAATTTATTATTTAAACACATATTTTTTATATAAAAAAGGTTCTATAAGCTTTTAATCTATTATTGTATTATTATGATGTCAAAAAAGTGACAGCATTTGTAAAAAATGTATTTTTCACTATTCACCAAAAAATCTACTATTTTAGAAAAATACCAAAAATTAACCCTGAGATAATTTTGACATTATTAATTAAAAAATTAATTTCATTTAATTAAATTTAAATTATAAAATTTGTAAATTTATCTTTTAAATTAAAATATAGAAAATTAAGAAAAATTTTTATTATAGAAAAATGAATTTTTAGACTTTAAGTGTTTTTAATCTTATTTCATATAAATTACAAATGTGCATTAATATATTATTTTATGAATTGAAAAATTACATATTATCATAATCATATTTTAAAAGTTATAAATTTAATTTATTAGGATAAAATACACAACACTTTTTAAAAAATAGTTCTTTGAAAGATGAGAGCAAATACCCTTTTCATTTAGTAAGCTTTAAGAACTAAAAATTTATAAGATTGTTTGACCTACCATAAGTGTAACACTATACTATATGGTAAATTTATATTTGATAACCTATTATTTCATAAATTTCTGTAAGGTATTTTTTTTAGGGTAAGTTTCTATAGGGTAAATTTTTATAGGGTAAGTTGTTATCAGGTAAGTTTGTATGTCATAACTTGTTATAGGGTATGATGTTATAAGTTAACTTTATATAGGTTAAGGAACAATGGAAAATTTATTTTTTAAATTATATTCAATTAATATTTCGTGGATAATTTTAGAAAAAAATTGTATGTGAAGAAATTTACTAAATACATTATTTATTTAAATGAGAATTACATATTGAAATATTAGGGTGTTTCCTTATCCCCTCTAATAAAAATTGAATCCACTTAATTTTAATTTTTTCTATTCAAAATGAATATTTCTTAACATATAAATAATCATAATGTAAATTTTATCATGATAATTTATTCCTTATTTATTACTGGTAAAGTTAATATTTATTAAATAAATATTTATAAAACCATGTTTGAACAGTTATACAACTTATATCTTTGAATGAGTTTCTGATATCATACCTTGATAGATGAGTGATTTTTTACATATAATACTTGATAGATTTATCTTCTTGTGGATTTAGTTTGAATAATTCCTTTACCATTGAGATAGATAATACAAGATAATAATCTTACTTTATTTATTTTCATCTCATAAGTGGAATTTTTTCCTTTAGTTGTGTTTTAATCAATTTTCCACCTCTGTTTCATCTCATATTCTAAATAATGAATGGAATTGATTAAAAAAATCATTTATAAAACATTATAATCAACTTTTAATGGATCATAATATCAATAAAAGGAAGAAACTTTATCTCACCTATCTCTATCCATTTACTAAAACTAAAATGGTTATCACAAGTTAAGATAATACTCAATATGAATAAACCTTAATGTGAAGAAGTAATACATTAATATACAGAACTTCAAAAATAACACGCAAAATTCAACTTATATAATTATACAAATAACTAAACCTAAAACTTCTTAAAATATGCTTGAACAAATTTAAAACCTAAAAATCATAAATATTTTTAACACATGTTCTTATAAAAATAGACTTAACCTTTATCTTATAAATTACTGAACCTCGATAATTATAAAAAATATTCCTAAAATCCACTAAACTCTATGCTTCTATAAATAAATAAATCCATACCAAAATAACCTAAATCACCTGGACATCAAATTACTCTTTAATCCTCAAGTTTATTCATACTCATTAACTTATATTACCAATATCAATTAACTCATTTTCAAAAATAACCATTACTCCAACCTCAAATCCATAATAACATATCCAAATCATTCATAATGGTCTATATAGAGTATATGAATTAACCAAATTCTTTCCCCCGGGTAGTTTCAAACCATGTGTGAAATTATGCCCACTTTTTGTGAAAATATTTATGATAGATTTAATACCCAACCAGCCTTTTTCAAGTTTATTAACCCTAGGTACATATATTCTAGACACTAAATCCACTTTATTGTATCCAGATAGGTACATTACTACTTAGAAACCATACACTCTTTACTTTACAAAAAAATAGTATTTTTTCTTATACTTAGACTCATCCCTAGAGTTTTCACTAATTTTTTCACATAATAATCACTAAATATCATAAAATCCATTATCAATTAATATTAAATCACATACCAATTTAAATAGTTATCTATGCTTCAATCATCTCCCATAATATCTTTAATCTCCTTAAAATATAGTGATATAAGTCCTCAAAAGGGTATTTATGACTTTGAAATTATGATCAAACTTAACCTTATTAACCCATTATGGTATCCATGGAACTTAAATTATTATAAAATTATAACATCCTAATCTATAAAGGGATCTAAACACTATTATGATACCAATTGTAACACCTTAGACCAAAACATTGGGATCTATTTCTAAAACCATAATCTTTACAGACTATCTCTGATACCAATTATAGTGATATAATTTTAAATATACATAATTAAAAAATAAAAATATAATATTAATACACATACAAAACCAAGACCTTTCTATGTTTAGAGAATTAAATTACTAAGAAAATAATTACTTAAAAAACCCTTATCTTTCTCACATAATGGATATTTTTTCTATTATACCCATATTTTATTATTCTATAATAAGTCTTAAACATCTCTCAAAAAAATTATTTACATATGATACCATTCTAGATATATCATATGTATCGTTGTGCTTCATAAACTAGGGAAATGAAATCATAATAAAGGTTGAGCTCGGATGCTCAGTAAGAATAAATAGTGTAGATATCAATAAATGATCATAAGTTAGCATAATATAATCATAATGGTATGATAACAATATAATAACTTATTAAAACATACCCAATAATTCATAGAACATAAATCATAAGTCATGGCATTATTGTTTTCCATAACAAAAACAAATATGAGTTATAAGAATGTGGAATCATTATTAATCAATCATAATCCATGAGATCATATCATAATCATAATACATAAGTATTTAGAATGAACATAAGAATAAAAAGTAATTTCCTTAGTTAAGGATAACTAACAAGACCATCGTAGCATAGTGGAAAGAGTTCCATAGTGGATTGGGTTCACTCCTCAATCCATTTTATACTATCTCCTGAGATATCAATATTTATCCAATTAATTTTATAGATATATAACTCTAGGACCACCTATAATATAATGAAAATCATATATATTTATGCCACAAGATTACAAATACATTCATCATTTCATCATAGCTTAATTAACCCATGCCTAAGAAAAAAGTTTCATGAAAATTTCCTTTAAACATCATCATTATATTTCATGTAGAAAAATAAAATGGATGTTATCATAAGATCATGTCTCTAATGAATCATAACAATCATTAAATGATGTTGAAACAGATGAAAAATAATTCTATAAAAGCATTAGAAATATGATTTAAAAACAAGAAGAAATATCCCTTTAATGTATAAATTTTTTAAAATAAACAAAGTAAAATCCATAATAATGGGATAAGGATTATATTTTAAAAACCATGAAAAATTATATAGTAAACTTCATGATGAATAAAGGACATGGTGGAGGTAAAATCTGTTCATCTCGTAAACTTTTAAAAAACATTATTTTTACACATTTATAAAGAAAGTAAAAAATGACCCATTTGAAAAATGAAATGAATATTCATTTAAACGTTTTATAAATAAATTCAAATATGTTATAAAAATAACTTTATCAGTAATTTAAAATTATATGGTAACTTCCATAAAATAATTTTTATTAACATTAATATGGAAGAGATAGATTCTCAACCAAAAATGTGAAATATGGTCATCTTTTCTGAAAAATATTCTTTCAGTATTTTGAGTACTAAAGAGAAGAAAATATATATAATTCTTGAAAATAATAGAAATTATAAATAAGAAGAAAATATTTTTGTTTTAAGATAGAAATAACATATAATTCCCTCAATTGAAATTGAAACATAAACAATCTCAATAATAAATGGGATTATAAAATAAACCCTTATATCTTTTATAACACTTGAATCAAAATATTTTGAAATATAGAACATGAAATGGAACTTTAATTACCATGATTAAAGATATTATCATTATTTAATATTTCAAATAGGTATCATATGTTCCATATAATGGAAATAGGTGCATAATTCAAATTGTGTCTCAAAGAATGAATTTTGAGGAGTGAATCCCTTAAAAAGATCATAACATTTGAAGTAAGAATTCATTAAATGAAGTGATTACATAGAAAAAATATATATCCACTTTAAAAAATTTAAAATTCAATATAAAACTATTATAGTTCATATGACACATAATCTTGCCATAACATATCCAATGAAGATGTGATATTACCCAATAAAAATAAATTATGTTAAGAATCCCCATACCTTGGATTCTTGTCTAATAAGACAGATTATAACCACCTAAATAATAAAATTAAATTTATTGAGTAATTTATTGGTAATATTTTTCGTCATTATTTTATTTTTTAAGGTTCATTTATTATCTTATGTCATTAATTTATTGTATAGTTTTCACTTATGTTGACCACTTGAGATTGCTCGGTCAATTTTTCCAAAACTTCTTCAATATGTTTACCAAGTTTAAAGGTGTTATGATATAGTTTCAAATTCATAATTATACATGTATTTATTATTTATCATTACAGTATCATAAAAAAAATTATTCTAGTATTTTTTCAATAATATCAATTTAAAAAAAACTCGGTATGCTTGTTTTAAGCGGTTAAATTTTACTGCTGACCATTTATTTTTAATATTATTAATATTATGGTATAATTAAATTTATAAATTATTAATGATGTTATAAATATCATATTTATTCGTTAAATATATTTTTATAACCATACATTTTATGTGGTAATGGAAAATAAAATCGATCATTCATAGAGGTGGTAGTCTGCACGTATATATGGGTGACGTTTTCATTTTCTATTAAATGGGAGGGAAAGAAGGTAGATAATGATCTATATTTATAAAATTATAATTTTATAATATATATAATATTTATCCCTTAAATATATTTTACAACTTTCCATGTAAAGAGGTGATAAAAAATAAAAGACATCAGTCATGGAGGCAGTGGTCCGCACATACGCAAGGGAGATGTTTTCATTTTCAAATGGATAGAATGGAGATAGATGATGGTTGTTACATAAAAAATAATAACATATCAGTATACTAATGATACTTATTTAATTATATTTTTATGGTTACACAATATTTGGATAAGTTTTAGGAAGAAATAATCTTTAAATAATTCAGTGAAGATAATTACCTCTTCCTTAGGTATCCTCATTTGAATCTCTCCATAAGCCTTCCTGGGTTGGATTTTTTGTGAAACCAAAACCAACAGGTCATTTATATGGTTTTTAAGTTATTTTTTTATATATTCATTAATATAATCTTTTCAAAGTTTTTGGATAAGTGAGGAGATGAGGGGCCCTTTTATAAGTGAGGGGAGTGGTACTCTTGTAAATACTCTAAACTTTAAAATAATATAAATTCATTTTCAAGAGAAAGTTGAAAAAATGGAAAAAAATTATAATATATTATTAAGGTTGGAATCTACTCATAAACTCAAACTTATACAAGTTTTATTGATATTTTAATCCATATTCTTTGGATTGACCCGCTCTTTAACCCTTTTAACCCTTATTGTGGGGACTCACTTTTACTATGGTAACTTAATTTTTTAACTAAAAATGAAATGGAAATTATTAAATAATTCAAATATGATTATTTAAAATATGTAATCTATTTTAAAAGATAAAATTTCTATAGGTGGTGAAAATTACTTTTAATATAAGTGCACAAAATGTGATAAAAAATCGTTTTTCAAAATTTCCTTCTTAAGCATAAAAAAACAAAGCTACAAAAAAATCATGTATAGAATTAATAACCATTAAATTTATTAGTTTATTAAAAAAATTGAATTTATTTGACTTTAAAATCAATCCAAAACCAAATATAACATTTTAAAATTTTAATTAAAAAAAGATCAAAATGGTTCTTTTATTAAAATAAAACATCACTTAGATTTAAAAATGTCAAACATAGGTTTATAAATTCAATATAATATGTTTAAATATTTTATTTTAATAATTAAACACATAAATATCTATAAAAAAAGTTTCATGAACTTTTAATCCATCCGTATATCATGATGATGTCATAAAAGTGACGGTATTTGTAAAAATTGTATTTTCACTCTTCACCCTAGAAAAAACGAATTTATAAAAATATAAAAGATCCATACTAAGTTAATATTGACATGATGAATTCAAAAATGAAGTTAATTTCACAAAATTAAAATTCAAAAAAAAATATAAATTTATCTTTTAAATGAAAATATAAAATATAAAATAAAACTTTTCTATAGAAAATTTTATTTTTAAACTTTAAGTGTTTTTAACCTTATTTCATATCAATTACTAGTGAGTGTTAATAAATTAGTTCATAAATTTAAATATTAAATATTATCATAATAATATTTTAAAATTAATAAAATTAATTTATTAGGATAAAATAAAAAACACTTTTAAAAACAGTTCTTTGAAAAATGATAAGAAATACCCTTTTCATTTGGTAACATTTTAAAACTAAAAATTTAAAAAAGTGTTTATGCTACCATAAGTGTACCCCCATGTTGTAAGGTAACTTAATATAGGATAACACATTATTGGGTAAATTTCTATATGCTAAGTTTTTATATAGTATTTTTTTATAGGGTAAGTTGATATAGGGTAGGTTGTTTTAGGGTATGTTGTTATAGGGTAAGTTGTTATTGGGTAACTTCCTAGAGTGTATGTTGTTAAAGGGTAACTTGTTATAGGGTAAGTAATAATGAAAAATTATCTTCTTAATTATGTTCATATAATAGGTCATAGATCTTTTTAGTTTGATTTTGTGTGTGAAACAATCTATTCAACACATTTTTTATTTAAAATAGAATTATATATTGAAATCATGAGGTGGTACATATATGGTCATGCCACAATGCATGACATAGATAGTTTTTTATTAGGGTAAAACTTATCATTTCTAGGTTATCCTTTTATCTTCTTTAACCAAATCATCACTTAGGATAGTCCATTTGGCCAGTTACTTCCTCTTTTTCTTTTCCCCTTGGATCCTATATGTTTTCCCCCTTAGTTTGAGGTTGATCGGGAGTCATTTCATCGCACTGATGTTAGATAAACTCTTCACTTTATTCTTCTTCTTATTACTCATGGTTTTTCTTATTTTGGGTGGTTCTATATCGGGTTTTGATTATGTTTTCAATAAATCTTGTTTGAATCATCCTGATATGATAGAGATTTATGTTATAATGACTTTATAATGTTTAAATAGTTTAGATACTTCATGTTGCTCACCATTTTTTTAGAGATATTTCTCCCTATGGATTTCTCCTAGGTTTTTCTTTAATTTTTCATGGAATTATAAAATGATTGGATATTTTATGTTGTTTGTTTTTCTATTAGAGTGTCTGGATAATTCCTTGGGATATTGGTATGACTTTTCTCAAGGTTTTTTCTATTATAGGACACTCAGTGAGTTTACAGTGATTATGACTTGTTAGTTTAAATTAAATAATTAATTATAACTTTTTATAATTAATTTTTGGGTCCTCATGGATTGAGATAGGGGATCAAAAGTGTGGTAGATATTTATATAATATTTTATAGTGATAAAGGTCATATCTAAATGATGGTAACCCCTTTTTGGTGTTAGGTGGTCCCTTTAATACTAATCCATACGTGTGTCTTCATGTGTATTACATGTGTTCACATCGAGTTGGGTTTGGAAAATCTATGAAATGTGTCATGACAGATAAGGATAAATGAATATTCTTAGGTTAATATTAAGAATAGTGACTTGAGTATTTCATGTAGGGTTTGGCTTTTGAGATATGACCAATTGTTATGTCATCTAGAGGCATGATGCCAAGAATGTCTCAGAGGACCCCGAAGAGATCTTGTCTCATGATATGATATGTTCTTGGAATTGAATGAAACTTAGTGGGATATTTGAAGGGGTTATAATCGGTCATACCTTTAGAAATGTGTGGAGTGATATTATCCTTGTGGGATTTTATATAAAAGGGCATAGGAATATCCTTAGATCCATGGAACTCCTCAAGTGAAAGGAAAAGTATGATGGGAATGAGTCTATTAGTCACGGTAAGTCGTTGGGTTTTGGATTTATATGTCAGTGGATTTTAGAATAGGATAATCATTTTATTTTAGGGTTCCTTATAGAACTTGTTGAATGTAAATAGGAAACATGGTCTCTCTTTAACATGGGGATTCTAAGGTAGTAAGATGAGAATGTGAGATGGACTTGGATAGCTAGCATGAATCTATATGGGCATTGGTTAGTGTAAATTGGTTTTTACCTAGGTAAACTGATAGGGATTTTGGGTAATTTATGGGAGTAGTTGGTGTGTGAAGGTATTGGGAATGAGGAATGAGTGTACAATGAGATTCATTAGGGTGTGGTTGGGTACTATCCATTTTCTAGGGATGGATTATGGATTATATTGGTGATTCCATGACACCATATGGGGTAGTGAATGGCTATGAGGAGTTTAGTGAGTTTGTGTAGATAGGTATGACCTAAGGGTTATGTTGTGATAGTGGCGCTATTCAGGGATAAAAATATTGAGTTGTATATACTACCCTATATCTAATAGATAGGTGGGGATGGGGGTATATCTAGCTAAGTTTTGGGTCATGGAATTTTATTCCATGTTTTTCGTTTTCTTTCTTTAATAGGTTTAGGGAAAGGATCTCTTTATTGAACATAAAAAATGCAATCCATTTTGGGAAATGGGTAAAGATAGAACCCATATAAGACACATAAGAATATTTTCCTATAAGAAACATGACCAGAATGTCCATACATGGTCCCTATCATGAACCAAAACGGGATGACATTCAACTCGGCATCTGACCTAGCCCAAGAAATGGCCCGAAGGGAATTCATAATCCCCAGAGGCAGTAAAATAGTACCTGGGTATAAACAATACAATTTTTGTAAAGATTTCACCCATGATAAAAATCATAAATAATACTAAAAATTTAACTTCACACCAAGATCAATATACATAACCAAAAGAGACACAAAAACTTAAGTTAAATATATTAAAACTTTAACCAAAGACCAAAAATAACAAAATGGGTGGGGAAACAACTTAAAAAACTCAAAACCCACCATGAAACATGAGGTCCATCACCCTAAATCCACCTCCACCAACACCTTTAAGAGAAGAACACTGGAAATCGACTCTATCATCACCACTAAGGAACATATATCCTTTACCAAGGTCAAACATGATAGATTATACATACACCCAAGGGTGTATATAGGATGTGAGCCAAAGCCCAGTAGGATTCCACCCAAAGTAAAGATTCCATTCTATAACATTAGAATACTAATCACTATGAAAGTTTTAAGAAAAAAATTGGAAAATTTTTTATGAAAACATTTTATGGAAAACATTTTCACAAAAACATGCTTTGAAATTTAATATACGAGTAAAGTCCACCATATTTCAATGGTATGAACAACATCATAGTAGAGCACCACATCATGGGAAATCTTTATAAGTATTAGCACTAGTGGGACCATAGGAACCTCATATCTCAATGAAACATGGTATAGAAACCATAACCCACAACAACCTCGTGCATGATAAAATAGAGGGGAACACATCCCAAGGTATAGTGGTATCCAATCATCAATTTTTAGTTAGTGTTGTAGCGTCAATCCTACTAGAAGAAATAGGGACTCGGCCTCGCTAATTCAAATAGTGTACTAGTCCTAGTTTACCCACCTAGATACCTAGGATTCCCCTTTATTCTAAGTTTCCATTTCATTTGTCACATTTATCACCACTTTCACATATGCACATCAATAAAAATGAATCACACATGAAAAAACATCACTTTTTATAGGAAAAACCCATATCATGATCACATGCACACCAAAACCATTTTTAGGCATACTTTGCACCACTTGCACAATTCATAAAAACCATTTGGAAATAAAACAATAGAAACACACATGAAATCCAACCATTTACATTTGTGAAACCAATTTTCAAAACATACACACCTTGAAAACCTTTAAAAATGCATTTTTCACCATTTATAAAATTCATATAACACATTTAAGAAGCAAAGAAAGCATAAAAATCATATAATAATACTAAAACATGGAATCACCTACCTCAAGCTTGGAAAATTCTGGAATCCAGTGGAAAAAAACACAACTGCACCACAAATGAACCCTATAAAGGCAATATCAAACCATAGAAATTAATATTTTACAAAATTAACCACGATTCAACCCATTTTAGGTCTACCAACCCATTGGAGAAAAATAACCCAAGAAGGAAAGAATAAGAACCTGAGAAAATAGAAGAAACCAAGGGAAAAAGGAATTACTTGAGGGTTTATTGAAGAATACACACTAAAACCACCACAAAATTAAATTTCCAAGGGAGTCAAGGAGAGGGGAGGAGGCTCATAGGGTTGTAAATCCTTAGTGGGGGGATAAGTGAGTGAAAAGGGTGTTAAATATGAGGAGGGAAAAGGAGTAAATTTCTAATTTTTAATGACCTATATATGCTACATGGTTAGTCTACGTAGTTTTCCAAACAGTATAGAAATAATTTGACATCATCTATCTAAGATGAAATTGGCCGTATGATTTCATGGGGGAGGTTGCACGTCCATACGGTTAACTGTGCGGCCTGGACAGTGCTAATGTCCAGGGCGCATGGTTTCCCCTAGTTGTGTACCAACCATGCGCCACCTATTGTCAAGTCCAAAAACTATATTTTTCTTTAAATACCCCTAGGAAAACTAAGGTGTAAATCTAAGACAAAAAATAAACAAAAGAATACCTTAAAAATTATGGATGTGACAATTCTCCCCATCATGAAAACTTTTTGTCCCCGAAAAGTCAACTCAAAGTCTGGTCAAAGAATATAAAAGGATACTACTCCTTGGCTCAAGACTTCCACTCTCATGTCTCGTGCTCATTATTACCATGCTTCCAATGAACTCATACTAATGGTATAGACTTTCCCTGAATCACTTTCTTCTAGTAATCCACAATCCATATTGGCTGCTCAAACACAGAAAAATATGATTCTAACTCCAAATCCTCCTAATTAAACACATGATATTGGTCCGGGTTTTACTTCTTTAACTAAGATACATGGAACACGTCATGAATTGAAGTCAACTGAGAATACAAATATAACTATTATTCCACCTTTACAACTCTATTAGTAATCTCAAAATGTTTGATATACCTTGGAATTAGCTTCCCTTTCTTAACAAGATGATGGCAACCCAAGCGAGGTGCCACTTTCAAAAACACCTGGTCACACTCAGAGGATTCTAAGGCTAAACTCCATTGATCAACATAAGACTTGTGGTGACTCTGAGATGTTAAAAACCATTGTTTGATTAACTTTACATTTTCAGACATCTCCTGCAAAAGGATCGATCCCAATAATGAGTTTTCACCCACCTATGCCCAGCATTAAGGGGAATAACATGACCAACCATAAATAACCTCAAAGGGTTCCATTTTTATCAAGTATTGGTAACTATTATTATTATAAGAAACTCTAACCAACCTCAAATGGCTATCCCATATTCCTCTAAAATACAATACACATTCTTAGAGCATGTCTTCTGATATCTGATTCACCCACTACATCTCATCTTCTATTTGAGGATGGTATGTCGTCCTCAACTTGATATATGACCCCATTACTTTTCAATGCCTTACCAAAACCATGAGGTAAAATGAGGATCCCTATCTGAGATGATATTTTATGGAACACCATGAAACCTCACCATCTCCTGAACATAAAACCAACCCAACTCATCCACCTTGCTTGAATCCCTGATCAAAATAAAATGGTCCAACTTGGTCAGACGGTTAATCACTACCCATATAGAATTCCTCCCTCAGGGTGTATGAAGTAATCCAATAATAAAATCCATGGCGACCTCATCCCGTTTCTTGGTAGGAATGGGAAATGTATGAAGAAAATAAGAGGGTCTCTGGTGCTCTTATTTAACTTATTGGCATGTATAACACCGGGATACAATGTTAGATATGTCACATCTCATACCTGGACACAAAAACTAGCAATGAACAACATAAAACATCTTGGTGGTACTAGGATGAACGACTCATAGATACTAGTGGCTATCCTGCACCACCACCTTCTAAAATGAAAATGGCACCAATAAGATATCCTTAAAATAGATAACCCCCTCATGAGACAAATACCACTCACTAGGCACATCCCCACCATTTAGGGACTACATAGAATGCTGGAACAACTCATCACTCAACTTCTCTTACCAAATTAACTTCAGAAGGGAAGGGGGTAGCTAGACACTAGCCAAGAATGCACCTCCACTATGTTCCTTGGATTCTAGATCCATCTTGGAAAAAAGGTCCATAAAATCCCACTCATCACTACACTCTTTCAAAACTTACACTGGTACTTTTCTACTCAAGGAATTTGAAACCACATTTTCTTTTCCCGGGGTATACATGATATCAAAATCAAACCCCTATAGGTACTCCACCCAATGAAGATACCTCAAATTTAGATCCTTATGATAGAAAATGTAGGAAACACTATCATAATCATAATAGACCACAAATCCTTCCCCAAAAAGATAATTATTACATGTCTTCAAGGAATTCATCATCTCTGCTAAATCTAGGTCAGGGGTTTGGTAATTATTTTCATTGGTCGTAGTTGGCAAGAACCATACATGATTGCATGCTCATCTTGCATCAGCACGCATCCAAGACCCAAACCATAGGCATCGTAATAAACCACACTACCCTTTCTAGATTTGGGAAAACTAAAAATATGGGCCATGTTCAACCGCTTATTAAGGTCCTCAAAATATTCCAGACACATAGAAATCCATTCAAACATAACCCCCTTTAGGGTGAGTGCATTATGGGAGAAGAAAGTTGAGAGAAATCCCAAATGAACTTTCTGTAATACACTGATAGGCCCAAAAATCTACTAATCTCAAAAACATTATTCAGATTCTCCCATGACATCACTATACTAATATTCTTAGGGTCCACCAAAAACTCCTTGTTCCAAGATCAAATGACCAAGAAACATCACCTACTTGATCATGAAGGTTCACTTGGAAAACTTAGAATGGTGTAAATTCTCTTGAAGAGTTCCCAACATGATCCTCAGATGCTACCCATGCTCCTCCTCGGTCCTGGAATAGACTAGGATGTCATTGACAAACACCATGAAAAATTATCAAGATATTTGTGGAACACCCAATTCATTAGTTCCATAATGACCGTTGGATAATTTTTCAACCCAAATGGCATGAAAAAATACTCAAAGTGTTCATACTTGCTTCAAAAATCCATTTTCGAAACATCTTCCTCTCTAACTTAGACTTGATGATACCCAGAATGCACTATGATTTTTTAAAACCACCCCACCCCCTTAAATTGATAAAAAATGTCATCAATATAGTTAAAATGGTATTTTTTTTATTGATCATATCCTTATTTATATTTTGGTAATCAATACACAACTGGAGAGATCCATCGGACTTCTTCGCAAACAAGAGTGGGCGGCCCAACTAGATACACTCAAGCGAATGAATCCTTTAGATTACAAATCATCCAGCTATACTATTAATTCCCTCACCTTGGTGGGGGACATACAGTATGAGGGAAGAGATATCGGTTGTGTCCCCTACACCAAATCTATCATGAACTCAATATCCTACTCCTAAGGCAAACCCAAAATTTATTTTGTAAATACCTCTAGAAACTCATACACCACAGGAGGTAGTACACCTTCATAACCACAACCATCATCATCCTGCAACATGAGTGACGAGATATAGAAAATGACATTTCTAAACTATGTAAGTAGACGTCCAGCATATCCTAATCGAGGATCCCATTCACCCTGAAAAACCTAGGTACCTCCATGAAGTGCCACAAAACTCACTCATCGGTGATAAAAATTGATGTGCACCTGAAATTTCACCATACAATCCATACTAAGGATTATATCAAAGAGGAACATTTCTATAACCACAAAATCCAATTATAGCTTGACCCATGACATGGTGAGTGTATAAGAAGGACATTCGAAACCTTGCACATTCTTGTTACCAAGTGGTGATACCAACTCCATCGCATACGGCATAAGATCAATTGAAAATTTCAATTAATCCACAATATGGTAAAAAAATAAATGAAATAAATCCATTAGAATCAAATATAAAAACAGCTATAGATGATTTAATAATAATAGTACCTCAAACTATTGTAGGTATTGCATTAGATTCCACTATTGATTGATCTAGACTATGAACATGCCTGGTCTGAGAATTACCACTGGACTACGGCTCTGCCATGAACTGAGTTTGTCTAAAAGTGGATCCAACCCTTCAACCATGACCACTAAAACTAGAACCTACTATCCTGGATGGATCTGACTGAGTTGATATCCCTTTGGAGTCCACAGAACTTTCTCAACTCTGATATGGACATGACACCTTGAAAACTAATGCAAGTTCCCCATATCTCCACATTGATGGAAAGGCCTGGGTTGGGATAAACAATATAACATCATGTTACCCATCTTCCCACACTAATGGTAAAAAAACTAATCTAGAACCCAAATCTATAGACAAATACAGTCAGGAAGGAAGGCAGGAACTACCACCACCCTTATTTTCCTTCTCTCCTTGCTTCCTCTTATTCTCAGATAAACTGCCACTACCCAAGCCCAGTACAGAAACTACTCCATAGAAACCAGAATTTCCACTATGATCGATCTCCTCCATAAAAGCACAATAAACCACCTCATCATAAGTCTACAATTTTAACAAGAAGACTTGATATCATATATCTAGTTATAACCCCATTTCCAACTTTTTATCCATCAACTTCTCATTGGAAACTTCCTCATGTGAAAATATAACCAACTCTATAAGGATGTTAGCATAATCCATCACTGTATGATCCCCTTGGTGAGGATCCAATAACTCCCAAGTCTTAGAAAGACCAGGTCCTGTGGGAAATACTTCTCATTGAAGATAAACTTTAAATACTTCCAACCCATCTTCTCATGCTCCCCATCTTGAAAAATTGATTCTCAACACCTCTAGCTAGGAATTCCAACAAGAATGAATCACACTTTACCCTAACTGCCTCAGGATTATCAAGAAATCCAAAAATACTCTAAATATTCTCAATACACTCCTCTGCCTCTTGGGGATCCATTCTACCCTAGAAGGAAGGAGGATTATTTTTTAGGAACTTTTGATCCTTTTCCTTTCTAGGACCTAGTTTGGCTTCCCCAACAGGAGCAGGACCAAAGCCCACTCCCTGAACCAAATCTTAGACATCTTGAACCATAGATTCCACTATTCTCTAATCAATTAGTGAGGTAGAACTCTCTTCGGTCTCTTCCCATGAATTCATAGGAGGTCTCTAGGGAGGAATTTTTCTACAAAAGCCACAACCACAAGGAAAAAACATCAATATACCATTTAGAAAATTTTCAGTAGCAACAATAAATCCCAAACACCTCCACACATAAAAATAAGACCACATTCATCACAATAACAAGACAAACCACTTCACCCCATCCTGATTTCCAAGAACAACTGATATCTTGTATATCTCATCATGAGAAGAAGTAAAACCAGATTCTTAACATCCTATGGTGACTCAAGATCTATCGTGAGGTGTGTTGGCCAAACATCCCACTTACAATCAGAACCTTAAACCCCATCAATACTAGCTCCAGTCTATTCCAAATATTCCCAAATAACATGACCCAAAGAAATAGTTCAACCATTATTTGATACCATTTTTTCATGAACCAAACTAGGATTCCATCCAACCCAGCCCGATACATGGCCCGAAGGGAATTTCTGATCCCCACGGGCTAGAAACTACCGTCTGGGTATCAACAATACACTTTTGGGAATTATTTTACCCATGATAAAAATCATATATAATACTTAAAATAGAACTTCACACCAAGATCAATATCCATAACCAAAAGAGATAAAAAAAACTTAAGTTAAACATCTTACAGCTTTAACCAAAGACCAAAAATACCAAAATGGGAGGGGAAACAACTACAAATAACTCAAAAACCACCATGTAACATGAGGTTCCTCACCATCAAGCCACCTCAACCAACACCTAAAAGATAAGAGCAACAGAAATGGGATCCACCATCACCGCTATAGAACATATTTACTTTACCTTGGTCACACATAAAAATTTCTATATACACCTAAGGGTTTATATAGGGTGTGAGACAAATCCTAGTAGGATTCCACCCAAAGGAAAGATTATTTTCCATAACATTAAATGAAAAATCACTATGAATGTTTTAAGAAAAAACTTGGGAACATTTTTAATAAAAACATTTTAAGGAAAAAAATTTATAGAAACATGATTTGTAATTTAACATAAGAGTAAAGTCCATTGTATGGCAGTGGTATGAAAAGCATCACAAGAGAGCACATCATCATGTGAAATCCCTTTAGTTACTAGCACTGGTGGGACCTTAGGAACCTCATATCTTAGTGAAACATGGTATAACATCCATAACCCATAGTGTCCTCATGCACAATCCACTAGAGGGGAATGCATCAAAAGTTCTAGTGGCCTCCAATCATCAATATTTAGTTAGTGTTGTAGTGTCAATCCTACTAGATGAAACCAAGTCTCAACCCCACCAATCCAACTAGTGTACTATTCCTTGTCTACCCACCTAGATATTGAGGATTCCCCTTCATTCTCAATTTCCATTTCACATGTCACATATATCACCAATTTCATATATGAACATCAAGAAACAATAATCACAATGAAAATACCTCACTTTTTATAATAAAAACCCATATCATGATCACACGCACATAAAAACCATTTTTAAACATACTTCGCACCACTTGTATAGTTCATAAACAACCATTTAGAAACACAACAAGGGAAACACACATGAAATCCAGCCATTTTCATTTGTAAAATAACTTTTCAAAACATACAGAACATAAAACCCTTTAGAAACACATTTCTATCCTTTTAAAAAATCCATAGAACACATTCAATAAGAAAATAAAGCATACCAAAATCATATAATAGTGTAAAACATAGAATCACCTACATAAATCTTAGAAAATTCTGGAATCAGGTAGAAAACAACAACTGCACCATAAAGGAACCCTATAAATTAAATATCGAACTATAAAAATAAATATTTTACCCCAGCAAACATGATTCAACCCATTTTAGGTAAACCAACTTGATGGAGAAAAAGAACCGAAGGATGGAGGAAGAAGAACCCAAGAAAAGATAAGAAAACAAGGGATAAGGGACTTACTTGAGGATTTATTGAGAAATCCACACCAAAATCACATCAAAATTGAAGGTCCAAGAGATCCAAGGAGATTGGAGGAGGTATATAGGGACAGAAATTCATATTTCATAGAGAAATGAGTGAAAAGGGGGGTTAAATTGGAGGAGGTAAAAAGAGTACATTTCAAATTTTTAATGACACGGACATGCCACATGGTTAGCTCTCATGATTTACCAAACTATGTGTCAACCGTTATGCATCCTCTATCCAAGATTAAAATATTCTCATGGTTTCCTGGGGGAGTTCACATGCCTGTACGACTAACCATGCGACCTGGATAGCACCACTATCTAGGGAGCACAGTTTCCCCTAGGCTAGAGTATGGTTTCCCCTGATCATTATCCAACTGTTTTCCATTTGTTTTCAAGCCCAAAAACTCAATTTTTCTTCAAAAAACTCCTAATAAAACTAAGGGGTAAATACAAGACCAAAAATAAACAAAATAATACCTTAAAATAAAATCACATATGTGACAATCCCAAAGAATTTAAGGGAAGAAAACGTCAAGGTAAACATCAAAAAAAATATCACTCCCCCCCCCACCAGAAAATGTTCTTTTTATTTATTTATTCTCTAGTGAGGTTTTACATTAGTGATGATACCTCACCGTTATTGAGAGGGTGGAGGTTTATGATTTTTTATGAGACATCCTAGGTGATGTGTGATTGGACCTCACTCAAAGTGTGAGAGTGGGGATTTGAGATGTGGTGTGGGATGAGGCACATGATGATTTTTGATACTTCACCCTAAGTGAAAGGTTGTAGATATATGATGTGATACAAGATATTACATAGGACCTGACATTGGTTGAGAGGGTAGTGGATGATGTACTTCTGATACACACAAGACTAGATATATTAAATGTTTTCCCATGTGGGTTTATGATATACACGATACTGGCTATGTCAAATCATTTCTTATATATGTTTACAAGATACATGGGACTAGCTATGTTTTTTTTATGCTCCCCCATTCATGTGTATTTTGATTCAGTTCGGACCTACTTTACAAATACAAACGGTCATTCGGGGAATACTATTGATGCTTTGGGTTACTTATTGGTTAAGAGTATGGGACTTCATATCATCTATTAGGGGGAATTATTTCCTATTTCTAGATTCTCTTAAATATTCAAGAAATATTCTTTAATCCTTCTTAATAATAATATTGGTCACTCATAAGAAATTAATTGACTGAAAATGTGCATTTAAAAGTAAACTACCCATGGGAATTATAAAATCTCTCATTTAACCTAAGTATTAAATTACTTTATAGTTTGAATTCATATAGAAAGGAACTCTAGAGCTTATTTTTATAAATGGAGGAATTATTATACCATGAAAAGATTAAATAGGGGTTATGGAGTTGGGATTAGGCCCATGAAATGGGTTTTCTACACATATCAATGGAGGGAATAAAAACCAACATAGTTCAGTGTCATTTAACAAGACATGTACTTCCTTTTAAGGTAATATTATAAGGTTTATATTAGTTCCTTTCAATTACATGAATTAATAACCACCTATAGGTAGTTTAAATTCATGTGGATTTCACTACTATGTGACAGGTACCTAACAATGGTTTTTGTGGGACTTATATAGAAGCTTCTATTAATGGTGCATCTTGTCTTTTGGTAAATAGATAGGAGAGGGTATGGTTGGGGTCTACACCTGGTAGGAGGTAATTGTTTTTGTTTTAGTCCATGATTTCATATTATATTTTCTATGTATGAAATGGAGATATGGGTTATCTGATGCTCATCACATAGGGCATCATATTCTCATCACATAGGAAATGATGGTGATGGTAAGGGTGTTGGAATGTTGGGATTAAACCTCAAGGGGGAATATTTTGTATCCTATATTAATAGAAATAAAAAACCATATAGTTATAGTTTTTAAGTTTATTTTCATGTAATATTAATGGTCCATGTAGTTTAATTTCATTTAGTAAGGGAATCTATAATAAATTTTTAAGTCGTACAGCAAGGACTATCGGGTGAAAGGTACCTACTAGAAATTTGGTGTGGAACTTGTTAATAATCATCCCTTTATAGTTTGATTTAAAGTGTGATATAGTCAAAGGTATGTTTGGGAAACTATATGTAGGATCTCAAATCAAGTCATTCAAGATAATAATCTCAACTCAAGGTGCTCATGTGGGGATTATGTGTGAGCTTCCCTTTCCATACCACTCTGGCCTGTGAGATAGGTGAAGGTATTTTTAGGGTAAACCATGAGGAGGATCTAAAATAAATTAAATTGAGGAAAATAAGAGGATAATCACTAATAAATTCATATATGGTTGGGTTTGGAACTTGGGATGGAGTCTCAGGAAAATGGGAACCCGGGAAGGATACATTGGTGAATTGGATAATAGGTTTGGAGGCATGGCTATAGAGTCGCCTAGGTCGGAAACTTGGTAAAAGGGTCACCCTAATATAGAGTTTTGGGAGAAGTGGATTATAGGTATGGAATCTTGGGTGAAGTGGATCCCAAGTAAGGATTCTTAGGAAAGGTAGCGCCTAGGAAAAGGACTAGGGTGAATTGGCTCTATGACATAAGAATAGGGTGAAATTAAACCCAACTATAATACTTAGGGAAAAAATTTCACTAGTATGAAATGGGGGTGAAGTAGAACTGTTGTATAGGATACCTGATTTAGGTTTCACTCTAGTACATGGGAACATAATTGTTTTATAACCCAGGCAGTTAGTGCTCATGTTTCTTGGTACTCAAGGTGCGACTCCAATCTGGAGGCCCTGTGAATGAGAATTTATCTTCTTCCTTATATTTGGATTCAAAAATCACATTTAGATTCAAAGGAAGACTTTGACATGTAAAAAATATCTTTTCACTTGGGTTATCTTGGTTGTACATCTATCTTGAAATGGGATTTTGGGGTTCCATTTATACGCAACACTGTCCTGAGAACCCATACATGAGTGGTAACTGCCTCATGTTCCCAAGTATGGATTCTAGGTATGAATGCAATTTCATACAGGGGTGTAGTAGTATAGTACATAGATCAGGGTGCACATGAAAATTTGTGCTCAAGGCTAAGCATGCTTGGAAGGGCATTCGGGGGATTTCTCCTGGGAATGAGACCCTAATTTGGAAAAACTCCTTTTAACTATAAATATTTATCACTTTTGATCTAGGTTTATATTTTTTTCATTTAAGAAGTCAAATCAAATCCTATAAGATAAGATACTCCCAAGGTTATAGGATTTCCCCATATAAGGAGTTTTATAAGGGATAAAATGCCTATAAAACCCTTATAAATGAGTTTTATAGTTTTTATAACCCTTTTCATGTGTAATGGATGACATCTGTGACCTACTCCCAATGGGAGGTTCTCACCACCATGTCACTGGATTGGGTGAAATTTTTAAATGGTTTCTTCCCCTTTGTATGTGAGCAATCTTGTGGAAAATGGATTTTCTATCGGTGACTACTTCTTTTAACTTGAAACTCATTTATATTTAACTCAACTCCTATCATTTCAGTGAGTATAATATTATAATCATCATGGAAAAGTAGCATGTAATTTTTAGGTTCCAATAAATACCCCCTCCCCCCTTAGAATTGGATTTTTTAACAACGAAAAAATAATAATTTTGAGGTAGTATAGGGAACTTTAGTGTATTAACTGACCATTTTGTAGGTTTATAAAGATAATTCGCCAATGAGAAGATATTCACCTAGAGTAGGATCTCCAATGATGGCCTTTTGGTACCAATTGTATAATCTCAACTCAAGGTGTTTGGTTTAGCTAAGAGGAATAATGGAATTAACGATATTGATATTCAAGTATAGATTTAATGGAGGAAAACCTCACATTGAATGTAAATATCAAATAATAGGATGTTAGGGGTATGTAATTAAAGTATAATTTAAATTTGAATCTAAGATAGGATATTTGGATCTTACTACGTATCCTATGAGAATAGTAATCAAGATACACTTAGTTTTTAAAAGGTAAATTTTTATTCTAGTATAGGATTGAAACTAGAAAGAGATCTAAGTCATATCTAGGATGGGAGATCAGGGTTTATATATATATATATATATATATATATATATATATATATAATCGCAATGTATGACTCATATAGAAAACCTATCATGAATAATGATACCATACACTTGGATAAAAGTGAAATTTGATGGGATAAGTGATCTAAATGTCACTATGAATCATGTGGGAATAGGAGTCAAGCCATTCATAGTTCTTGGAAGGAGAATTTTCATTTTCCTATGGAATTAGAATATGAATAATATCTATGGTTATATCCAAGACAGGAGATCTGATTTTCTATATATTGTGTTGGGAGAATGTTTTGTTTTGTTTTTGTATTTATTGTTAGTAAATCAATATGATTCATATGTTTTGAGGATAGGAATAAAAGGATGAAAGATTTCATTGTAATAAGAAGGTCAACCACAAAATTCATAACAAAGTAAATCAAATTCTGAAGAATTTTTTGATGAAAAAAGGTTCATTGGACTCACCTTGGGTATGAAATGAAATTTTTGATTATAATAAGAATAGGTATTAGAGTCTGAATGACACTGATGTAAATATAATGATGCTTTTCTGATTTTATTTCACAAAATTCATAGGTTGTCTGAGAAAATTTGGATGCAAACCATATGAAGGAAAGTGGGAGAACAACTGATGGCAATCTATTTGAGGTTTGGTTGGAAAGAAAGAAGATTCTAGAAGGATGGGAAGTTATAATACCTTCCAATGAAAGTTAGATGATTCTATGCTAATCTTAAATTTTCTCACAGTCATAAAGAATTAATTATTATAAGAAGGATTTTATAGAAGAATAAATTTTGTGAAGTCAAAGATTTTCAATCTCAGTTTATCAGGGTGAGTCTACCAGACATAGAATTGTTTGAATGCTGTTAATTTTTGTTTAAAATATGAGAATATGAAGTTTCTAGTTTTTAGTCAGATCGAAAAGAAACAAAATACAAATATTTTAAGAAATTTTTTTTCTTATATTATAATCAGAAAAGGAAAGAAGTTTATGAATTTGAAGTTGTTGTAACCGGTCCATCGAACTAATATTACCACTGATAAATCAGAGGAATACTAGTAAAGAAAGTTTTTTTGAAATATAATTAATTTAAGTGGAGGTTGTTGAGACTTGTGAAAATTTAATTGGGAGTAGTTGGGACCAATAAATTGGATGAACATCAACAATGTAGTCAACCATTTTCATCAGGTTGAATTGTTTATCAATTGGGTCAAGAATGAAAGAAGAACTCTAATATGTTTTTAATTTGGTCAAGATATAAAGATGAATTTTCTCTTATTTTCATAAAATGGTTCAAGATCATCAAATAGTTTGTAGTTATGACTATCAGACTGGATGTGACATAGATATATCAGAGTGAGACAGGTCTGACTCATCAGGAATGTTCTTACACCACTAAATTCATCGGATCCAGGTCCATCGGTCTAAAGAAAATTAGAAAATGAGTTATATGAAAGAATTTGTAAATAGGGTTTGAATCTAGTGATGAATTTTTTCCAAGGTTTACTGACATATTTAGAAGTTTCAACTTTGTTTATATAAAAATAAATAAAAATAAAGTCTGAAAAAGTATCAAAAATTTTTATGGAAGAATGGTGTCAATGTTTTATATCTAACAGTTGGTTAAAAGCATTAGAATGAGAAGTTTTTATTTCACTTGTTATTGAGAATCATAATTAGAAGTCATTTTCTATCAATATTACTAGATTGGTATGGAGAAACATAATGAATAATTTTTTTATACATATATATTCATTGTAATAAAGAAATTAGAATGACAATTGGAATCATACTGAAGAATGGTTATAAATTATGAAGTGATATGAAGTTGTGAGAATATTAAAGAAGTTTAGAGAATAATCGAGAAGATTTTAGAAGCACTGAAGTAGTTAAATATTGGGCCAAAATTAATGGAAAATTGATGTTTTAGGAAATTTGGTCAGGAAAGAAAACTTTTCAAATTCCCACCTAAAACATTTTTGGCACACGTATAAAAGGAGGATAGTACTTTGTACTTTATGATAGATCTAAAAATTGTTCATGTGCGAATAAAGATAGAGAAATTATGAAGTTTTAGAGAGAATAGGTTTCTTAAAAGGTAATTCCTAAGGAATGTTTCCGAACAGAATAAGAAGAAGAAGTATCGTATTTAGTGATTATCAGACTAGACTGGGTCATCAGACTGGAAATCAGACTAATTTTTCCGAACTAATATAGAATTAGTTCAGAATTTTTTTAGTATTATTCTGAAAGAATTATATTTCTGGACAGAGTAATCATACTGAGGAATTGTACTAGGATATTAGAATTAGTATCATTATGAATTCCAAATAAGTTCTTACCTTTTGGTGTGTAGAAAGTGAAGAATGGTTTTTAATGTTATATTTTTTAAAGTTGACAAGGTAGCACAAACATGTTTTGAGCCAGTTAGTGAAATTTTCATAACATGTTACACAAAATTGTATTACATCATTTCATACTACTTAAATCACATGAAATGTTGTATTTAACATATTTATACACAAGTTTGAGGGTTTATCCTACTTATTATATCTACCCAAAAGGATTATTTTATAGTTGATTGTGTGGTATTGTATTGTTTCCATACCATACTAAGGATTTAACTAATATTATTGAGATGTTAACCTTATAAATTCTTATGTTTTTGTGAGTGTGTGATTATTTTGTTTTAAAATGGTGATTAATCTTTAATAGGAGGCAAAGGTTGTTTCAAGATAAATGAAACTTAAAAGAAAAAGATATCACTAATTCACCTCAGCCCCATCTCAATGATATATTGATCTTGGTTGGGCAACATCAATTAATATCATAGTGAAGGTTCCCTTCATTTAATCTTTGATAAATATTTTTGAAGAGTAAGTTGTTATAGAAAATCTGAGTTGTGTGAGTAGTAAGGGGATTTCAATCTTAAAAGATGGTAATTTTCATATCTGGAAAGATATAATGCTTCCATTTCTTATGTATCTTGGTCATAAATATTTCAAATTTTCTACAGATTGTTTTCCCTCTCATGTTGATAATGATCCTCTTACAGATATTGAAAATTAAAACCTTTATAATGATGTAAGAGATAAAAATGATTTACTATAATCACTATATGTAAGTGAGTTTCTTAGAGTTAAGTGAGTTTCAACTACCAAAGGTATCTAGGACAATTTGAAGAAAATCTATGAATGCAATAGAAAATTAAATAATGAAAACTTAAAAATTTGAATAATTAAGTACGAAGATCTTAATATGGGTGAGGATGAATCTATTGGTGACTTCTTTACAAGGGTTTATGATATTGTTAGCACTATTATATGACTTGGTGAGAAGTTTAAAGACTCAATTATTGTTGAAAATATCTTGAGAATTCTTCTTGATAAGTTTAATGCCAAAGTTTCATCTTTGGAGGATCAAGATCCTAAAACTATATCTCTATATAACCTTCAAAGTACTGTTATTACTTATTAAATGACAAGGGATAAAGTTATGAAAGTAAAAAAACAAAATTTATAAAGAATTTTCTTTCAAGGATACCAAGAAATAAAAATCTAATAATATTATTGAGAAAAAGAATATGGTGATTCTATGTCTAAAAATGAGGTTAGTAACAATCTTGATAAATTTATATCCTTGTTTTTTAAGAATTTTAAAAGAGGTATAGGAAAGTATAAATGGAAACTTCTCTTAAAAAAATTTCATGTGGAGTTGTTGGGAACTTTGTTTCCAATTTCCCTCAAATAGGTGATGAAGAAGAAAGTGATAAATAATAAAGTGATGTAGAAGAAAGATAATCAAGAAGATCTTGGAAGAAATATATTGACAAATATTACTCAAAAGGGATGGATACCAATTTCTCCAAAGCTAAAAGGAGAAGTTTTCTATCTAAAAATAATGATAGTGAAGTAGAAACATAAAATTTCACTAAAGTTGTTAAAGAAAGAATATTTATTACAATGATTATTGATGAAATATTTTCTAGTGATGAAATCAGTTACTATGAAGAAGAATAAATTGAGTTATAGTTTTATCTAAAATGGGTTTTGAAAGAATGTTTGGGAAATATTAGAAGACTTAAAAAAGAAATCAAGAAATTGAATAAGGGATGTCCTATAAAAAACATTCAAGAATGTCCTCGTAAAGAGAAAGTTAAGTTACTTGGGGAGGTTTATTGTTTGATTAAGTATCTTGAGAAGGAAAAGAATAAAAATGAACATATTGAAGTTAAAATTAAGGTAAAGGAAGAAGATTTGGAACTTATCCAAAAAAAATCTAAAACAGATAAGGGAATTTCACATTTCAAGAACTCTATCTCTGAAGTTAGTGAAAGTTATGGAAAGATAAAACCTGATAAAGATAAAAAGTTACCTTAAAAGGTTGATAAGAAAGTTGAATATTTTCCAAAGAAGAATAAATCTTTTAAAGTCATGTATGTGGATAAAGTCAACAAAGTTAGAAGTTCATAAGTTTATAAAAATTATGAGTTATAAATAAAAGTTTCTACTAATTTTGGTTTTGATAAGGCTGGAAAGAAATATGATTTTAAGAAGAAGGTTATAGATGCTGACATAAATATTGGGGGTCAAAAATTTCTTGATAATAAAGTTAAGAAGGTTTTTGAGAAACATGTTCACAACTCCAAACAATATGGAATTTATAGACAAAGGTATTCTTTCTATGGGTATAGCTGGTATTACGGTGGATTTAGGAATATGAATATTATGTATTAGTTTAACCAAAAACATTATAATTATTCCATGAGTTATAGAAGGAAAAGTTTTAAGGGGACTAAATCCTCTTAAAGGAAGAAATCTGAGAAGGATATTTTGAAAGTTGAGAAAAATAAACATGCTAATTCTTAAAATAAAGAGTACTTAGTTATCTAGCCAGTACAAGTTAGCATAGATAAAAAGTTAAAATAATCACAAAAATAAATGGAATAAAAGTAGAAGAAAATTATTTCTGAATATGTGAGCAAATTTGATGATAATATATCAACATATTATGGTTTAAACACTCAGATAAGATTTAAGAGTTGTGATCAAGAAGAGCATGCTACCAAAAGTTGTTTGGCTATTTCTCTAGAATAAAAGGAAGGCATGAAAAGTTTATTATAAACTCACTATAAAAAATGGTACTAAATTTTTAAAGAAATTTACATCCTCATAATAAGAGTTTATATATGAAAACAATCTCATCACAAAAATATAAGAAGGATGAACATAAGTAATAAATATTATCCAATGAAAACCAATAAGAAGAATAAAAATCCAAAATTGAGAGAGGGCTCTCACTTTGAATGTTGTTTCTAAGAAATAATTGAGTTTCATCATTATTCCCAAAATAATTATGTATTTTTACTCACTTATAAGGAATTTAAGGAGTTGAATTAAGTAAGTTTTTTTATGAGTATTTTACTTTTCTTTCAAAATGAATAAATGAGGTTATGAAAGATAAATTTTTGGGAAAGTTTTGTTTTTACAAATGAACTTTTATGTTGTGTTTGTTGAGATTGGTGAAGGATACTTTTATATTGAAAAAAATTTCTAAAATTTCCCCAAAAATGGGAATACAAAAATAATCATGAAAATTTATTACATGAAATTTTTTTATGGACAACATTGATAACCTTGATTATAAACTCTTTTCTCTACATCGGGTTTTCCCACGTAGACTTAGAGTTATTTAATTAAAGGTTCTTTGTTAAAAAACTCATGTTATAATTATATTCTCTTAAATAATAGTTTTAATATTCTGAGATTAAAAAAATTATCATGAGTTACCCCTTTGAATTTGATTGTCAATACGGAGGAGAAGACATAAAAATAGGGAGAGCATGAGAAAGTTTTATTAAATGGGTATTAACAAAAAACAAAAAGGGGGATATTATTGGTACCAAGTTGTTTTTTGGTTGTATTGTTTGTCAATGGATCAATATGATGCATATTTTTTTATTATTAGATGAAAATTATGAAAGGTTACATCATAATTAGAAGAATAGATGCAAATTTATTAAGAAATTCCATCATATTTTGAAGAATTTTTCGAGGAGAAAAGGTTTTTTGGACTCACCTTGGGTCTAGAATGAAAGTTTTTATTGTAATGAAAATATGTATCAGAGTCTTAATGACTCTGATGTAAATATAATGATTATTTTCAGATTTATATTTCACAAAATTCATAAGTTTTCTGATAAACTTATGATGAAAGACTTAAGAATGAGTGGGGGAGAACAAGATCCACCAATATATTTGAGGTTTGGTTAGAAAGAAAGAATATGATGTAAGTATGGTAAGTTATAATAATTTTTAATGAAATTTAGATGATGTTATGAAAATCTTAAATTTTCTCATAGTCCTGAGAAATTAATGATTGCAAGAAGGAGTTTTTTGGAAGAAGAATGTTTGTGAAGTAAAATCATTTTAGTATTAGTTCATCATTGTGAGTCCACCAAATGAATAATTGTTTAAAGGATATGAATTTTTGTTTAAAATATAAGAAGATAAAGATTCAGGTTTTCTTTTAGATCGATTAGGTGAAAAATAAAAAACATCATAGAAATAAGTTTTCTTGGATAATAATCAGAAAAAAAACATTGAATTCAAAGTTGTTGGAGCCATACCATTGGACATAGAGTTCCACCAACACATCAAAGGAAAACTCGTAAAGAAATTTTTTAAAACAAAATTTCTTTAATTGGAGTTTTTTGAGACATCTAAAAAGTTCATTAGGAGAAGTTTAGACCAATCAATTAGATTAATATCAATAATGCAGTAAACCATTTTTATTGGGTGGAATTGTCTGTAAATTGGTTTAAGAATGAAATAATAACTCTAATATTTTTTCAATTGGTTCAAGAGATAAAGAAGAATTTTATATTTTTTTATAAAATGTTTCAAGATCATCATAAATTATGTAGTACTAACTATTGGACTGAATATGACACCGATTCATCAGAGTGAGGTAGGGACCTATTCATCTGGTGCAATATGACACTGTAAAATTCATCATATGAGGGACCATTATTTTAAGTAATATAAGAAAAGGAGTTCTACAAAAGTGTTTTTCAAGAGTGTTTGAAACCGGTACTGAAGTGTTTTCGAGGGTTGATGACATCTTTAGAAGTTGTGACTATGTTTGTAGAAAAAGAAAGGAAACTAAAGTCTAATGAAGTAGAAACAATTTTTATGGAAGAATTGTTTCAATGTTTTATATATTATAGTTGGTTCAAGGCATCAAAATGACTAGTTTGTCTTTTAGTTGGTACTGATCATTGCAATGAGTTTTTGTATATATTCTCTTAGTGTATGAATGGTATAGAAAACCTGATGTAAATAAGGAGACCATACACTATGATAGTTTGGATAAAAGTGATATTTGAGGTTGGGTCTAAGATAAGTGATCTATAATTCCTTATGTATCATGTGGGAATAGGAATAAATTCATTTTTAGTTCTTAATAAGGGGTATTTGTGCAGATCATTCACATGCATAGGATAAAATATAATTATCCTCTCTAGCACCAGGCTATTGAAAAAGACCCAAAATTATTTAGTAAACAAATAAACTAGGAAATATTATATAGATATATCTCATACATAAGTGAATCATGTAATATAGAACCACTATATGTAGTTTTAGGTTTTACAAGATAGACTATTAAGTCATACGGTTCATCATTATGTGACAAGGACCATGCACCCAATTGGAATTTTCTAAGAGTAGTATCTCATCTAAATATATTTTGTCTATAAAAAGGAGTATCTCAACTCAAATTATTTTAATCTTTGTAAAAAATGAATACTTAGATATGAATGGGTACAAAAGTAGTATGTCATAATCTTTCTATGAAAATGGGTATGGTGCACAAATTTATAACATTGAGGGTATTTAAATCCACTTGAATAGTTGGTTTATTGAATATGTAAATCATATCATAATAATTTTTAATCCAATATTATATGATGATAATTGAGAATAGTTTAACCATTGGTAATGTCATGACCACCCTCACACTATCCGGAAAATATCACTTAGGGTTAAGGGTAAAATTTCCTCCAATACCAAAAACATACCCTAGGGGTTACCAGTACCTTAAAGGAAACTATTTTATTCATCATTCAAAGTGGTTAATATTCATATCATTCAAGTAACATGTTACTAATTGATATAAAATGGGGAACTGATAGGATACACCCAAGTTTTGGGATGCTAGGAGGAGAATCTTAACTCAAGGCTTTGAGTTTTTTATGGTTTTGATATAAAAATTATGAAGTAGTTTCATGAATAAAAGGTCATTTAAGAAGGGTTAGATCACCCTAAAGGTTACACATCAATGTATTGAACACATTCCCAAAGTAAAGGGATGTAAAATGAAATTTATTTAGTGAACAATCATATGTGAGAGAGGTCCTGATCAAAGTGAATAAGTTTCCTTATCATGAATAACAATATACCAATGGAATAGTTTAAGCTCACTTATAAGGTCAAGGAATATCTACTCTAACTTTTTCTTAGACTAGTGAGTCCAACAAGCATAGCTTGATTTTTTATGGTAATAAGTATTAATCCCTAAAAATTTTGTTCCTTTTCCATTTCAATCTATAAATTTTTCCTAATACATTAAAGGGAAAGTCTTAGCGATCAAATACTTAACTTTTTATCATATTTCCCTTTATGGGATTTCAAACTAACAACCCATGTGCCTTTTTTCTTTCTTTTAAATGATATAATTTTTCCTAGGATATAAAATTTATAGGAATAGATATAAAAAATCAAATTTTCCCTAGTATTCTCTTTAAAATCTTTCATCATGGAAAGTACTATGTCTCTTTTATTTGGTATTTTAATATCATGAAAACCCAAGATATGAAATAGATGTTTAAGGTTTAATATATTTGACCAAGTTCTACTAAGGGTTAAGGTCATAAATCTTTTTAAAAAATTGTTATTCTATATGAAAACAAGGGAAAGGAAAACCCGATGTGAATGGAGATCCCAATGTGAATATAGAAAACCTCAAGAGTTGGTTCAAATAGTTTAGGTTCGTGATGGTTGGACTAAATTTTCATTTTATCCTAGGATAGGAGATTTAGTCATTACTATGTATCATGTGAGAATAGGAATCAATAAATTCATAGTTATAAGAGAAAATATGTCATCCTATTATAGAGTCTAATATATAAAGACCTAAAATTAATTAGGAAACCAGATGTTGGGAGGGGTTTGATCATAATTAAATTTATGGTTTGGACCAAAAATTGAAATTTGTTCATTACTATGTGTCCTTTTGTTGTATAAATAAATTCATACATATTTATGAATATATAATGGTTGTATACTATTGTAGGGACTCTGAAGGAAACTCAGTGTGAATTTAGAAGACCCAAACAATAGGATAGAGTAGAGGATTAGATGGAAAGGATATTTCCTTATTCGGGATAAAATAATATATCTGGGTAACATTATTCAGCCTATGATAATATAAATAAATCCATACATAGGTATTGGAAATCGATATAGATGTAAGATCCCGACCTTTTCTGTAGTTGTCTCGAACATGTTTATAGATACTCTTTTGTTTATTTTTGAGTAATTTTTGTTCGAGTTGTACTTTGGGGTCTTTTTTGGTGAAAATTGAGAAAAATATAATAAATAGGGGTTGTTCGTGGTTGGATCATGGTTAGGGAAAACCACGTACCCCATCCCATAAAACCATGAAACCCTATATACTATGAGTTTGTCTGGTTGTCTTGCAGTTTTCCAAACTATTCACTCTAAAAAGGATAACTGTGCACCCCAAAAATAATAGGAGTGAAGTTGGCACAGGATTAGGGAAAATTGTGCACCCCTTCCAAAGAAATCATTCATGGGAATTTAATTAGCCATAAATTTATTTTAAATTTTTCCCAAATGCCCTAATTAACTCCAAGTTGACCCCCACTCAACCTTAGGCTGTCTTTCACAATTTTGGAGCTATCTAGAATAATTCCAAGACCTCCCAACCTCTTTTATTTTCAATTTGAATCTCGGATCGAATATCTACTCCTCTATGGATAAGTGGATCCAATTCTGTTGATTTCCAATTCATCTTCATATGTTCTCTCATTATTTTGGTGGATGAAATATTATATTTTTTCTAGATCTTGATCTCTATTTTACAAATATAGATCTAGGATTGTCGATATATACATATATCTAATGTATTTTGAATTGTTAAATCTTGATTTAGGGTAATAGATCTGGATCCGATCTACGTCATTGTGCTAGTCAATTTTGGTTATTTCCATTGGGTAATTGTTCATCAATGAATCAAGTTATGTGGTCTAATTTCCAAATCCCAAAGTAGTGATTTGATTTCTTATATGAAAGTTGTATAATTTCTAGATATGTTTAGAAATTTAAATACCTAATAGAATTAATTAATGTGGTAAATTAATTAATTTAGATAATTTTAAAATTTGTGAGATTTATGGATCATTGAACAAGATAATTAATTGGATAATTAATTATAAGATATTGGGTTTTGTTATTTGATATTTATTTTGGGAATTATTTATGATCAAATTCAGATGGATGGATTGATAAATTAAATGTGGAATAAGAATAATTAATGGGTGAATTAATTATCAATGTATTAATTGGGAAACTTAGGATAATTAATTATTGAGTTAATTACTAAATTGTTAAATTGTATTTAAGAATAATTAATTATTGGATGTTGAAATTTTGAAATGATTAGTTGATTATTTAATTTATTAACAAAATTTACCGTTGTTAATAAATTGGAGAATTAATTAATATACTCAGATTAATTAATTTATGAATTAATTAATGAAAGTAGTGGTGGTTTATTGTGATAAGATGATTAATGCTATTTAATCATGATTGTGAATTGGGGTATCATACATGAAAATATAATACTGGTGAATAATGATATAAATAAATGGTTGAGATTTGGGGTGTTGGACATGGTGTTCTACACCAGTGATGCATGTGCGTAGTTGAGAAATGGGGTTTTAGACATGGATTTCTACACCAATGATATATCTATCTATATTGTTGAGAATTGGGGTGTTGTACATGGAGTTATACACCAATGATAAAAATATATAATTGAGATTTGGGGTGTTAGACATGGAATTCTGCACCAATGATAAGAATTTACAGTTGAGAAATGGGGTGTCAGACCTGGAGTTCTACACAAAATAATAAATGTTTATGATTGGGAATTGGTGTATTTTTCATTTAATTCTATACCCATAACATCGGCATTAGACAATGGTTCTATGTGGTCGTAATAAGGAATTGAAAAATAATTGGTAAATGAAAGCCTATTTGTTGAAATGAATTTTGATTTGAATAAGTAGTATGGTTCAGACCTAGTGTGGATAGAAGTAGGTATTGAGGTATGGGTTTCCTTGAGAACCTGGTGGTTTATGTAATTAAATAAATATATATTGAAAATTTGGTAGTTTTTTACTTATGCATTGTGATTACTTCTTCATACAACTACATACACTTGTTATTGACTATATTTTTTTTAGACACCATTGGTGGTGGCCTACTAAGTTATTCTAACACCCTACTCAGGATGTTTGATTGGTACCTGAATATACTTTATTATTTCAGGACAGGTTAAGGGAAAAAGCCCTGTGTTGGATAGCTAGATTGGGGACGAAGCTTGGATGATGGAACCGAACATGGTTTAGGACCCGCTGGGAGTCATCGGTGTATTTCTTTTGGGTTTTCATTTTAGAAACTTAGCACATACTCTAGAATGGCATGATTCTATTTAGTTGGATATTGTGTTCCTAGTTAGATTTCATGAGAGATTGGTTTTATTTATGGTTATATATGCTTCTTATATTATTTATTTATTTCCACTGGTGTATTAATATAATGAAAGAGGTTATAGTCTCCCCGTGACAGACTTATTAGACCCTCACTACTAGTCGATAGCCTCTGGTGTATGGGGAGGTGTGTCTGACGTCATGTGGAAAACCGGCTCGGGGCACCAGTGTGTGGCACCTGGGCCAAGACATTACAAAGTGGTATTAAAGGTCTAGTTTTCTTTTCTTCTTATTTTATATTATTGTATGGGAAAGGTAGGCAAGAGACTATAAAGATTTAAGTCTTGGTAATGAGCTCGTTTATGGGGGTTTCAAACCCATGTATAGGGGGGAAACAAGTGCTCAAGATGGCCTTGTTATTGTTTTTCACTGCTACATTTGGATATTATTTCACCTTGGGTGATGTACTTGTTGTGTGGTGTGATTATTGTTTCTAAAAATTGTTGAGAATTAACTCAATTCCTGGTAAGACATGAGAGTTGAGTCTGTATGCATCATTCTAGGAACTTAAGATTATTTTTTGACATGCATCATTTTAGGCATGGATGAGAAAATGGGTTTTGGGTAAGTTGTTGAACTTAGACTGTTTTTCCTTTCTTGTGAGACTAAATTAAAAATGGTGCCTAATATAAATCAATAAATTTAAAATGATAAAAAAATGTGAATAAATGGGTGTCTAAATGTGGAACTTGATATTAGAATACCCTTTGAGAATCAAGACCTAGGTGTAGGATGGTAAGGGTGATGGAGCCTCAGTTTTGACCACGTGGTGATATTTGGGGAAGATACTTGTTATGAATTGTTTATGTTTTTACTCTTATGTAAATGTGATAAATTTTTGTTATGAGTCCTAAGATGTGTGTTTTTAATTCTAGATATATTCATTCATGACGATGTTTATTGAGAGGATGACTGGAGGATATGGTTGTGGATGATCCTCCAATGGTGGAACCTAAGGCACTGATAGTGCCTGGTGAGGAAGCAGGGTAGAATTTCCGATAGAACTTCACTCACTTCATGAAAATCATGGGAAGAGACATAGGATGGGTTGATAAGAAAATTTCTGACCTAATGAGGGATTTTTAGTTGCAGCACCCTCTAACTTTTACTAGAGATGGTGGACCTGAGGGAGATGAGTTTTAGATTAAGTTGACTAAGATGATACTTGGCCATTTGGATACTTCTATTGATAAGAGGATCAATTTGGTTTTTTATACACTATGAGTATTATTGAATCATTGGTGTAACATTCAGGTGAGAACTGGATAGACTAAGGGTATGTTATGGAAGGACTTTTTTAGAGAAGTTCTCAGAGCACTTTTACTCAAAGACACTGAGACAGGAGAGAATAGTTGAGTTCATGAGATTGACTCCACGGAGTATATTTTTTATGTACTATAATATTTGCTTCACAAATTTGTAGTTATTTTTTCTAGTGTTAGATAAAAATGAGTCTACTTCAGTAAAATGATTTTAGGATGGACTTAATTGTGAAATTAAGTCCCAGGTGAATATATTTAGGCTGAAAAAGTTTTTAGAAGTGGTGAATCATGCTCTCATCTTAGAGGGGGACCTGAAGGAGGACTCTAGTGAAAGATAGGTGGTTTATTCTAGATGATATGTTAGTATGTATTTTGAGAGTATAAAGTTTCATTATGATAACTTTAGTTAGATTAGTGGGAATCAGAGTGGCTAGTTAGAGGCATCAGTTACTCAGAATCTTACCCAAGTGATTTTCCATCAGTTTGGTAGGCCAGGAAACTTTTGTAAACATTTTCCTATACCACTAGTGGAGTTCCCATCCTACGTAATGTTTGTACATATACATTGGTTCTGTAGGAACCCGAGGCAGGTAATTAGTGATGGAGGATCTAGAAAAAACCAGGGTCCGGGAAGGGGATCTTTTTCACCATATTAATCTAGCAGTTGGAGATCTACTAGATGAATAAGTATAGGTAGTGGACGTGGTGATTCTAGGAAAGAGATCCCATATCAGCATAGTGATTCAACTCAAGGGAGTAATATGGAATCACAAGGAAGTGGGTTAGGTCATTTTCATGTAGTGAAACCTAAATTTGTGGATAGTGAGGTTGGTCCATTGGCAATGAGAGTTACTATTTTAATAGATTCTAATTTAGCTAGTACCTTATTTAATACTAGTTTCTCTCATTCCATTATATCTACAAAACTTGTTAATGGTTTAAACCTGGTAGTGGAGTTTGTGTGTTGGGTAATTATAATAGATCCATCATTGGGAATATGATCTAGAGACATCTGTTTTTGCAAGGGATGTTCTCTCAAAGTTGGTGAGTATCATTTTCTATGGGATATCTATATACTTGATATGTCAGGCTCTAACCTAATTATGGGTATGCACTGGCTAGTCACATACCAATCCCATATTGATTGTAACCATAGGAGGGTAAAATTTACTTCTCCTAAGGGTGACCATTACATTCACTGTGGGGAGTAGGATATTCATATAGGCCGAGTGGGGATAAATACTCTACAACTAGGAGATATCACATCCTAGGTTTACAGTATTTTACTGGATGATAATGGTGTAAAGAATGATATCTTTACATAAGTTGTGGGATAGTTTCAACATGTGTTTCCTGAAGACTTATCAAGTATGTCACCTGAGATATATGTGGAGTTCATTATTGAGATCATTCTGGGATATGAACCAGTTTCTATACCACTGTATAGAATGGAACTGACAGAGCTTCGAGAGCTCAAGACTTAGCTAGAGGAGTTGGAGTATAAGGTATTTATCCATCTGAATATGTTGCATTGGGAATCTCCGATGTTTTTTTACAAACAAGGAATATTTGATTTTGTGCTTGTGTGTCTATTATTGGAAGTTAAATTGAATGACTGTGAAGAATCGATATCCTTTATGTGTATCGATGATCTGTTTGACTAGTTGAAAGGGGATTGTGTGTTCTTGAAGATTGACTTGAGATTAGGGTATCATCATATGAGAGTTCGAACTTCTGATATACTGAGGACTGCATTATGAAGAAGTTATGGCCTATATGAGTTCATTGTAATGAAATTTGGTTTGAAGAATGCACTAGTAGTGTTTATGAACTTGATGAACAAAATATTTTACCCATACCTGGATCAATTCATTTTAGTATTTGTGGATGACATCTTGGTGTACTCTAAGACTCAAGATGATCATTCCCAACATCTTGATATCATCCTGAGTACACTGAGAGAGCATTGGATTTACTCCAACCTATCTAAGTTTCAATTTTGGGTTTATCAGGTACACTTTTTGGGACACATCATCTCAGAGGAAGGTGTGTCAGTAGACCTAGAGAAGGTTCAGGTAGTGGTATCTTGGGAGTATCCCAAGAAAATTTTTGATATCTGTAGATTTCTGGGGTTAGCTGGATATTATCGGAGATTCATCTAGGAATTTTCCCATTTTTAAATGCCACTTTCAGGCTTGACTAAATAGGGGATAAAGTTTTATTGATCAGAATATTGTGAGGATTCCTTCTAGAAGTTGAAGAATCATTTGACTTTGGCACCAATCTTGATACTACCCATGCAAAGTGAGGATTACATAGTGTATTGTGATGCTTCAAGGATTAAAAATGGGGTAGTGTTGATGCATGGAAATTGAGTTGTGGTGTATGGGTCTCGATAGTTGAGGCCTCATGAACGAAACTACCCTGTACATGACCTCAAGCTGGCAGCATTATTTTATGATTTAAAGTGTTGGAAACATTATCTTTTGGGCAAGAATTTTATGGTGTTTACAGACCACAAAATCTTGGGGTATGTATTTTTTCAACGAGATTTAAATCTTCGACAGCGGAGATTTGTTGAGTATATAGAGTCATTTGAATTTAAAATTGAATATATTCTTAAAAAGGAAATAGTGTAGAAGATGATTTAAGTACAAAAACAAAGATTCATGTAGTTCCATATTATATCACTGAGTGGAAGATGATGAATTTTCTAACTGAGATGCATGTGGTGGTTTAGGAGAGTTATGAGTAGATGACTCTTGTATCAGTCTCAGTGGAGTCAACACTTTTGATCCAGATTAATGACAGGAAGTATGAGGATCCAGAATGCTTCACCTTGAGGTAAATCCTTGAAGGTGGGGTTCCACTTTTAGATTAGAGCATAGATGAGGATGGGATCATCTCTTTTAGGAATCGGTTTGGTGTGCCTATAAGATTTCAAGAGAAGCTCATGTGGGAATTCTAAGCCTTAAAGTGGGAGAAACATCCATGGGGGACCAAAATGTAACATGACCTATGTTGATAGTTTTGGTAGTATGACATGAAAAAGGAGATAGCATAGTTTGGGACACGATTATTCACATGTCATCAGGTGAAGGCATTGCATCAACAACTTGGAGGTTTACTATAGCTGTTACCCATTCTGGAATGGAAGTGGGATGATGTGATAATGGATTTTTTGGTGGGTCTTATAAAGATTCCAAGGAAGAATGACACTATTTGGGTTATTGTGGATCGACTTATGAAATTAGCACATTTATTTCCTATTCATGAGACCTTATCAGTGGAGAAACTGGGAGGTATTTATGTTTGGGAGATAGTCCATCTGTACGGGGTGCCATAGACTATAGTTTCATATCATGACTCACGTTTCACTTCACACTTCTAGAAGGGCATACAAAAATCTCTTGGTACACAGGTATTATTTAGTATAGCCTTCCACCCATAGACAGATGGACAGTTAGAGCATATAATGTAGGTTCTTGGGGATATGTTGTGGGCATGTGTGCTTAATTTTGACAGATCTGGGGAAAAGCACTTGTCCTTGGTGGAGTTCACCCATCAAAATAATTATTAGGAAACGATACAGATGGTTCTATACAAGGCACTTTATAATAGGTCATTCATATCACTATTATACTGGATGGAGGTAGTTGAGTCGGAATTGTTGGGATTGAGTCTCATATAGGAGACATCGGAGCAAGTCTAATTGATTTGGAAACATACAGTTATGGTTCAAACTAGGTAGAAGTAGTGTTCTAATAGACAAAGATGACCCCTGGAGTTTGTAGAGGGTGATCATGTATTCCTTTGGGTGTTACCTAAGTTGGGTCACCACTGGATATAGAGATAGGGTAGGTTAGAACCTAGGTTAGTTGGACCTTTTGAGGTTTTGGAGAGAATAGGTCTAGTGGCATGCCGGTTAGTTCTTCCAAATAAATGTAGTGCTATGAATTATGTTTTCCATGTATCATAACTTTGGAAGTATCACCCCAGCCCTTCTCATGGGATCTATGTAGATGATGTTGATCTTATGTTAGATGCATCCTTTAAGGAAAATCTGATACATGTGTTGGATCACAGTGATATAGTGTTTCATGAAAAGACCTTGTAGATAGTTCATGTATTATGGAAACATCGTAATATATAGTAGGAAACTTGGGAACAACAAGATGGTATTAGGGTTTAGTGGCCTGATCTTTTTAGCTCAAAATCTTAGAGAATTATTAGGATTGAAACTCAATGAAGAACTATTATAAAGTGGGGAGATTATAAGATCCCAACCTTTTCTAGAGTTGTCTCAAACATGTTTTTCAGATAATATTTTATTTAGTTTTGAGTACATTTTTTCTGGGTTGTAATTTGGGGTGTGTTTGGGTGAAAATTGAGAAAAAATGAGGAAAGAGGGGTTATCAACAATTAGTGCACGTTTAGGGAAAACTATGTACCCTAGCCCAGAAAATCATGCAACCCTATAATGTGGGAGTTCTCTTGGTTAGTGCGTAGTTTTCCAAAACCGTGTTCCCTAAAAATCAAACCATAGACCCAAAAAAATAACAAGCGCACAGTCGGAGTATGGTTAGGGAAAATTGTGCCCCCTACATAGGAAACCATATGTAGGAATTTAATTAGCCCAAAAATTATTTTAAAATTTTTTTCAAACCCCCTAATTAACACCAAGTTGACCCCCACTTGACCCTAGGTGGTGTTTCATGATTTTGGAGCTATCTGGATGAATTCCAATCCCTCCTAACCTCCATTATTTTCAATATGAAGTCTAAATCGAAGATCTCCTCCTCTCCTGGTAAGTGGATACAATCCCATTTATTTCCCGTTCATCCTTTTAGGTTTTGTCATTATTTTTGTTGATGATATATTTTATTTTTTCTAGATCTAGATCTAGATTTGAAGATTCTATATCTAGGCTTGTGGATATATAACTAGATCTAAGTTATTTTGAATTTTTAAACCTTGATTTAGGGTAATAGATCTAGATCCGATCAACATTGATGTGCTACTCAATTTTTAGGATTTATATTGGGAAATCGTTCATCAACAAATCAAGGTAGGTGGTTTAATTTCCAAATCCCATCATCATGATTTAATTTTATATATGAAAGTTATAAAATTGCTAGATTTTTTTATCAATCAAAATCCATAATTGAATTAATTAATGTAGTAAATTAATTATTTTAGATAATTGTGAAATTTTTGAGATTTAGGGATCATTGAACAAAATAATTAATTGGATAATTAATTATGAGATATTGGGATTTTTGATTTGATAATTAATTGTGGGAATTAATTATAATGGAATTGAGATGTTTGGATTGATAAATTAAATGTGGAATAAGGATAATTAATGGGTGAATTAATTATCAACTTATTTATTAGGAAATTTGGGATAATTAATTGTTGAGTTAATTACCAAATTGATAAATTCTATTTAAGAATAATTAAATGGTGAATTAGTTATTGGATGTTGAAATTGTGAAATGGTTAATTGATTGTTGAATTGATTAATGGAAGTTGACATTGTTAATAAATTTTTGAATTATTTAGGAGACTTGGATTAATTAATTTATGAATTAATTAATGAAAGTAGTGGTGGTTTATTGTGATAATAGGATTAATGTTGTTTAATCATGGTTGTTAAATGGGTTATTAGATATGAAGATCTAATCCTAGTGAATAATGATATAAATAAATGTTTGAGATTTGGATATTAGATATAGCGTTCTACACCAGTGATGCATATGCATAGTTGAGAAATGGGGTGCTAGACATGGAGTTATACACTAATGATAGATCTATATGTATTGTTGGGAATTGGGGTGTTAGACATGTCATTATACACAAATGATAAAAATGTATAATTGAGATTCGGGGTGTTAGACATGGCATTCGACACCAATGATAATAATGTACAGTTGAGAAATGGGTTGTTAGAGAGGGATTTATAAACCAAATGTTAAATGTGTAAGATTAGGAAATGGGGTATCTAAAATGGCTTTTTATAACCATAACATCGGAATTCAACCATGGTTCCAAGTGGTCGTAATAATGAATTGAAAATAAATGGTAAATGAAAGACTATTTGGTGAAATGAATTGTTATTTGAATAAGTAGTATGGTTTACACCCAGTGTGGACTAGATCAAGTATTGAGGTATGGGTTTCCTCGAGAACCTAGTGGTTTATGTATTTAAATAAAGATAAATTGTAAATTTGATAACTATTTACTTACACATTATAATTACTTCTTCATACAACTGTATACACTTGTTATTGACTGGATTTGTTTTAAACACTATTGGTTATAACCTAATGAGTTGTACTCACACCCTACTCAGGATGCCTAATTGATACCCAAATAGATTTAATTGTTACGGGACAAGTTAAGGTAAAATACCCTATATTAAATAGCTAGATCGGGGATGGAGCTTAGATAAGGGAGCTAGATGTGGTTTGGGGCCCACTAGGAGTCATCAATGTCTTTTTTTGTTGAGTTTTCATTTTAGATACTTGGCATGTAATATAGCATGGCATGTTTCTGTTCAATTGGATATTGTGTTTCTGCTTTAATTTCTTGAGAGATTGTTTTTATTTATGGTTATATAAACTTCCACTATTGTTTGTTTATTTAAAATAATGTATTACTTTGATAAAAGAGGGTATAGTCTCCCCATTATTGACTAATTAAACCCTCACTACTAGTCGGTAGCCTCTGGCTTATAAGGTGGTGCTCCTGAGGTCATGTGGAAAACCATCTCGGGGTACCGGTGCATGGAATGTGGGTCTAGACATTAAAATAGAGAAATATTTTATAATCAAGAGAAAATAGGGTATATTTATACAATTTTCAGGATATGGTGATAGACCTAATGTAAATAAGTAATAACCTAGGGACTTGAATTAAAAGCTAGTAAAATTCATAAAAGGGCCTAAAACAGGATGTTTTTAAATCACTAAATATCACGTGGAAACATTAATTAATCCATGAATTGTTTTTTAAAGATAATAATCATATAGATATGGATCATGTTTAGAATACATGGTAGTGAAATAGATAATTATCTAGTGTGATAAGGGAGTAAACTTGATGTGAATGAGGTATTGGAAGTAAGATAAACTGAAATGGATCTATCCTAACACACATCCATGGGAAGTCCTGATGTAAGATGGTGATGGTCTTATCACTATGTCAAATTCAGGTATGGAATTGAATTCTATGGTAGGTATTGGTATGTGATATATAGGCATCAGTGCATTTCATGTGGTAATGAAAATAATCCGCACATGGTTCAGATAAATAATTTATTTATTTTTCATAGGTTTGGTGAGACATTTCATTAAGGTGTATATATGTTTCCATATTCATTATAATCTTCTTATAAATTGAAATCTTTTGTATACTGATCTCTTACATAAGGGTAAATTTTTTAATTCATGGTATCATGGAATAGACCACTCCAAGAAGTTCAATTTCATGAAAGATGGACCAGTCTAGATAGTTTAAAGTCACGTGGGATGGACTAAATGACATGAATTTTAGGTTCATATGAAAAGGAACATATGTCATGTAGTTTATAGTCTTATGATGAGTACTTTATGTTGTCCAGTTTAGAGTTATGTAGTAAGGACTTTACATCATTTAAATTAAGGACTTATAACAAAAACCTTGTGTTGTAAAGTTTAGAGACATGCATTAAGGACTTTACATCATGTATGTTAAGGACTTATGATTAGTAATTCATGTTATGCAGTTTAGATTCATGTATAAAATACTTATGTTGTGCAATTTAATATCATGTGATGAGGAATTTATATCTCTGATGTGTGCCTTTAGGAATGCTATGCTTCTATTACAGTGATAATTACTTGATTTCATGTCATATGGATATAAAGATTCTCTAACTCCCTTACTACTTCATTTATATAATTTTAGATTCAATATTTAAATACAAATCATACTTTGATCATATATCCCAAAATTTGGTGATGCAGACTATAATTATGAAGATCTTTCATAAGTGCTTCCTCGGCTCTCTTAATCTTCTAAAGATAGAGAAGGAAATGTTGTAATGAATATGTGAAATATGAATCCACATGATCCAGCCTAAAGGAATGAAACTTGTTTCATTTATCATTGATATAAATATGGACCTGATTCTTTTTTACAATTTTGGTTTTCTACTCAAGGTGGTTATGTGGATAAAGTTGGAATTTGGATGTCGTTGGCTCCATTATCCCCTCATTTATCTTATTCTGAACCCAAAATTTAAAGATGAATCACCTCTAGATTTTATTCTCTAATAATTTAGTCTAGGTTAAATAATTGTAATGGTCTCTCAAATGAACCTCTTTTTTCTCTTAATCATTGGGAACTTGATCAAATTATTCTCTATAGAAGAGGTGAAAAAACTAGAGAATTTATATATTTGGAAGGAATATACCATGATATTTCTATCAATGAGATAAAAACAACATCATCATTTTCCATATGTTCCAAATTTGCCTTAATTGACATGGGAACATTGTTGAAATGAGATATTAGTGGTAGTGTCATTATCTAGACCAGTTTTGGAGGAAATGTTGAAGTTATTAATTATTGGGGCTCTAAAATCCCAGATTTACAATGATTTTTTTTATAAATATTCTTTTATAAATTATATATGTGAAGGTTAAATGAATTTATTCACATATTTATCACCTAAGTTGTTTCATTTACATGTTTTTAATAAAAATATTAAATTAATTCTAATGGAATTCTATTTAATAAAATATTTTTATAAAATCACATTTATTATATTCATGGTTATCTTTAAATATATAGTTTTATAACTATATTACCTTTATTAATAGTTTCATCTCTATATCATCATTTTAATTAATCCATTAAAATATTATGTTCTAAAAAGAACAACACATGATTTTATAATCACAAAAGTGAAACAAATAACCATTGAAAATAATGTCATTTTATATGAAACAAAAGTATAATGGTTGAATATTATTTTTATAATAATTTATTACTTACCGTTCATTTTAATTAAATTATGGATCATTTAATTTTTAAATGGTTTTTATCATATTCTATGTACATATTTTATTAGTAAAAAGTATCCTTTTAAAACATTAAGTAACAAGTTTGATAGTAAAATAACATTATAAAATGTTTAGTATTTTTATTCAAGAATGTGAATAATGTTATAAATAATCTCTTATTATCAAAAAATGGTTATAATATTTTTATATTTTAGTTTTTCAAAAAGTAAAATTTTCATTAACATGACACTGTAATCAATATGAATATCGTTTATTGAAATAAAAAAAATTCTGTATTATGTATTTAAAATTTAAGATACACTTAATTAGGAGAATAAATTCATAAATTTATATTTTTTAGAATTATAAAAAAATTATCAACCATGTAATAAATATGAGGTAATAAAAAATATAAATTTAGTCACACATATAACAAAATAAATCATTTTTTATAAATAAATTATTTTTCCACGTACTATATGATTTTATTTAAAAGTTAAATTAATAAATTATATAATTTTAATTTTATAAAATGGACTTAATTTTTGAAATAAACAAGTCAAAATTATCCAATGGTGATTTTTTCATAATTTTTTGAGATACTTGAATTTTTGGGTAAAAATTAAATACGGTATGAATATATGGTAAGTTTAATGACATAATAATGAATTAAAATTAAATTAATAAATACTATAAATTATTTATTGATAAAATATGTGTTTTATAATTTAAAATAATTTATTTTAATGTGGTAATATTAATTTTCAAAACCTATAAATAACCTTCCAAAACCTAATGGTTATTTATTATTTTAAAAATAATTATTTATGAACACAGATCATTTCAACATCATGAATGATATTATTTAAAATATTTATACCCTTAATATTTTAAAATATTAAAAAATAAATCCACTTTATAAAAATTTTGGGAAAACCCATGGTAATTCCAATAGTTTTGAATTTTTTATAACTTAGCATCCAAAAACCTATGTTTAGAAATTAATAAACAATTTTCCCCTATTTTTTTATAAATACCAACCCATTATCCCATTACTATTCCCTATAAATACATTTAGAATGAATTTAATATCATTTTCAATCTCTATATCCCTTCCAAGGAGTTTCTAAGGTTCTAAGGATCTCTTCCCAAGCATTAAGAAGCAATATCTCGCGGTAAGGGGTCCTATTCTCCACTCATTTTATTCAAATGCTTACTTTGTAATAAGCCCTTCGATTTTAATTTGATTATGTTTACATATATGAATTACTTTAATATAAAAATGATTCCCTAATAAAAAGTTACTCATTTCACTCTTGTTAATCTCTTCCATAAAATTTTATGTATGCCTGTTATACAACAAAAATTACTCTACCTTTATTTTTGAAATCCTTATGTTTCATTTTATTTTCAATAATAAATGTTATTATGATTAATTTTTTTAAAGACATTATTATATTTTTAATTACATATCACTATTACCACTCATTATACCACCATAATAAGTCATTATAATTCTAAAACATTCCTACATCCATGAAACATCCTAAAATTTTAGAAGTAAGAAATTATGGTATTTCTTAGCAATTATATCCCTCTCTAACTACTAGTAAGTAGATATGATTATGAAATAGATAAACCTAGGAATAATCACCCTAAGAACGTCTGTTTGAGTATCAATTCAATATTTACATGGTGCATTATGAGTGGGCATAATATTATACACATGACTATATACTCCTAGTGGATATTCTTTGTACAATTCATGAACTCTTTATAAACCATAATAAAGAATTATTTTATATTTATATCCTTACACCATGAAATTGATCTCAACTACTAACTTTATATTTTATTTTTCTTAATTTCCATGTTCATATTTACATGTGGTGTGGTGGAAATGAAATCTCTATGTGAGAAATGACCTATCACTCCCTTTGTCTTGCCTTATTATTAGTTATACATGACATTTTATTCAATGCCTTTCCCTTATGGATAACCTTGTATTCTTATTATATTTGAATGGTGCTCACCTTGATACCTAATCATAGATTTATTAGGTAAATAATATAATAAACCATAAACAAATTATTCTATATATTTTAAATAACTTATGATTAATTATCTTTAAAAGGGGTATTTACCTAGAGAGATATTTACTTTCATTAGATACCCATTTATTTTCCATGACTTCATGCTATGATTATTTATGAATTTATGTGTGTTTTTTTTATGTGACACACATATTCATATACATGTTATGAATATGTAGGGTGTTCCCTAATAGTGTTCCACTACATTGGTTAATTTTTTATATCTTATAAGATGATATGTATGGGATTAGAGAGTAAACACAATCCACTATAATACTTTGTCTGTAATGTTATGTTGTCTTATAAGTAAGCCTTGAATTATTCTTATAATGTCGTGATTTATATTGTTTTTACGTTCCTATAACCCTCAGGACTAATATTTTTCTATGACATGTTATATCTTATTTCATGATTCAATGATTAACTCCATGTTATTTTTTTTTAATCTCATGAAATATTACCCCATTTTATGCCATAAATTATGGATATTATTTCATAATTTCCTATGTATTTCTCCTTTAATCGCTCCATTTCTCACATGACCATGTTAGTCATTTGATTATGAATTTTTTTTCTCATTTAAATTGGTTAACCCCTTACTGATCATTTGAGTTCACCCCTTTCTTATATTTTCCCATTTCTCTAAGTATTTTTATAAATAGATGTGAATAGAATAGTTTTGTGTGTCGAGAATATTTATAGGAGAGATGTGTATTTTAAAATGATTTTTTATGGATATGTACCTAGTTCTAAAATTTACCAAAAATTTTATCTCGGGTGTTGGTTATAATTCATTTGTTAAATTAAAAAAAACTTGAACACCATATCTAGATGTGTGGGTTTGGGACATCATAATTTCTATCAGAGCAGATTTTAGTTATTTTTTAGAAATAGGATTATGAATATTTGGGTTTGGGTACTTAGATATATAACTCATAGATATATATTACTAGAATAAGAATAACTAGTAGGATAACATAATATTAACATTTTCAATATATTTATAATGTGTTCTAACTATAAATGGAATTCAAGTGAACATTTGGGTTTAGTAGGTTTATATCAATGAGTACAATTGTGATGATGTAATTTTTTAAGGGGGTAAAGTGTAACATCCTAGATATCCAATGAATTTTTAAAAAAAAATTCCTTCTTAAATTATAAATTAAAATATCAAAGGAATTTCTATATGTATTTATCACCTAAGTTATTTCCTTTACATGTTTTTCTTCAAAATATGAATTCAATTATAATGGAATTTTTTTTAGAAAAATGGTTTTATAAAATCACTTTTATTAGACTCATGATTGTCTTTAAATAAATATTATTATAACTACACCAACATAATTAATAGTTTCATTTATATATCCTCATGGTAATTAAGCTATTGATATCTAATATTTCATAAAGTAAAATACATGTTTTCATAGCCACAAAATTGTAACAAATAACCATTGAAAGTAATATCATTTTATATAAAAAATATATTGAATGGTTGGATATTATTTTTACAATAATGTAATACTTTACCAGGAATTTTAATTAAATTATATCACCTTTAATTTATAAATGGTTTTTATCATATTCTATGTATATATTTTATTAGTAAAAAGTATCTTTTTAAAATGTTAAGTAACAAGTTTTATAATAAAATAACATTATGAAATATTTATTGTTTTTATTCAAGAATGTGACTTCTATTATGTATAGTGTCATAATATTATAAAATGGTTATAATTTTTTGATAATGTATTTTTTAGAAAAGTAAAATCTACATTGAAATAAAATTGTGATCATTATGTATATTGTTCATTACACTAAAATTATTTTATCGATTATGTATTTCAAAGTTAACTTATACTTAATTAGAAGAATAAATTCATAAAATATATATGTTTTATAAATATAAATAATTAATTATAAACCATGTAATAAATATGAGACAATAAAAAATATAAATGTAATCACTCATAATAAAAGAAATAGTTTTTATTCTAAATAAATTGTTTTTCCATGTATTATATGATTTTATTTAAAAGTTGAATTTATAAATTATATAATTTAAATTGGATAAATAGGAATTAATTTTTTAAATAAACATGTCAAAGTTATCCAATGGGGATTTTTTTATAATTTTTTGAGTTAGATGAATTTTTGGGTAAAATTTAAATATGGTATGTATATATAGTAAGATTTATGACATCATAATGACATAAAAGTGATGTAATAAATACTATAAATTCTTTATAAAAAATAATTGTTTTATGATTTAAAATAATGTATTTTAATGTGATAAGACTTATTTTAAAAACCTATAAATAACCTTTCAAAACCAAAAGGTAATTTTAAGATTTTAAAAACAATTCATTATGAACATGACTCACTTCCACATAATGAATTATATTATTTAAATTATATTGATACTAAAGATATTAAAATTTTAAAAAAAAAAGTCATCCCCTTTCTAGAAAACATCAGATAAAACCATAGGGAGGACAATGGTTTTTAGTTTTCTGTAACATAGTGTCGAAAACCTATGTTTAGAAATTATTAAACAATTTTCCCCTCCTTTGCTATAAATTCACACAAATTATCCCATTCATCATCACTATAAATCCTTTGAGAATTAATTTACTCTCATTTTCCATATCTATTTTCCTTTTAAGTAGTTTCTAATTTTTTAAGGATCTCCTACCAAACTTTAAGAAAAAACCTCTCAAGGTAGTGTATCCTATTCCTCACTCCTTTTATTCAAGTACTTTCTTTGTAATAAGCCTTTTGATTTTCAATTGATTATATTTCCATGTGTTCATTAATTTAATGTAAAAATAATTACCCATTAAAAAGATACTAAATCTCAATCTCATTAATCCCATATATAAACTTTTATGTACACCTACTATGCTACCGAAATTACTCTACCTTTATTTTTTAAATTAATCTATTTCCTTTCCTTTTCAATAAGAAAGACTATTATGATTCATTTTTATAAGGGCCTTATTATATTGTTAATGACATATTATAATTACCTCCCCTTATACCACATTTATAAGTCTTTATAATTATCAAACTTTCCTATGGAAATGAAGCATTATAAAGTTTTGGAAAGTAAAAAAATTGTGGGATTTCTTAGCAATTACATACCAATATAGATACTGGAAAATGAATGCAGTTATAGCACAGATGAACCTAGGGGTAATCAAACTAAAAGGGAGGGTTTATTATCAACTTAATCTTTACTTGGTTCATGATGAGTGTCCCTAATACTATACACATTTATAGACACTCACGAGGGATATGCCTTAGATAATTCATGAACTCATTATGAACCATAATGAATAATTATTTTATATTGATATCCTTATTCCATGAAAGTTATCTCCACTACTAACTTGTTATTTTTCCTTCATTTCCATGTTCCTATTTATATGTGTTGTAGTTAAAATGAGATATATATGTGAGTAATAAACCAACACTACCTTTCCCTTTCCTTATCATTAGTTATGTATGACTTTTCTTCCAATGCCTTTCCCTTATAGATATGCTTGTATTCATCTTATGATTGAAAGGTTCTCACCTCAATACCTATCCATAAATTGAGTGAGGAAATTATTTACTAGACCATGTGCAATTTATTCTATATGGTGTGTATACCTCATAATTCATTATCTTGATAAAATGTTATTTACCTAGAGATATACTTTAATTAGATACCCATTTATTTTCCATAGGTTAATATTATGATTATTTATGGATTTATGTATGTATTATTTATGTGAAACACATATGCATGTACATGTTATGAATATGAAAGGTGTTCCCTAATAGCATTCCACTAAAATAGTGTTTTATATCTCATGAGATGATATGTATGGGATTGGGGAGTAAACCCAATCCACTATGGGACTTTGTCTGTTATGTTATGTTTTATTGGAAGTAAACCTTGACTTCTACTTATGATTTCATGATTTATGTTGTTTCCACATTCCTATGAACCTTAATATTATTATTTACCTATGAAATATTATATCTTATTTCATTATTCTATGATTGATTCCATGTTATGTTTATTAACTCTCATGTCATCTCACCTCATTTTATGCAATTAATTATGAGTATTCTCTCATAATTTTCTATTTATTACTCCTTGAATAATATAATTTCTCACATGATCATGTCAGACATTTGATTATGAAATTTTGTCTCATTTTAATTGTTTAACCACTTATTGAGTGTTTGAGTTTACCCTTTTCTTATGTTTCCCCATTTCCCTAGGTATTTCTATAAATGGATGTGTATAGAAGAGTTGTATGTGTATAGAATATTTATGGAATAAATTTTTATTTTACTATGATTTTTGATGGATATGTACCTATTTTTCAAATAAACTAAAATTTTGATCTTGGGTGTTGGATATAATTCATGTGATGTATTAAAAGTTTTTGTGTTTAGCACCAGATCTAGAAGTGTGGGTCTGAGGAGTCTCAAGGGAATAAATGGTTCCAAACCTAGACTAGAGAACTCCGACTATCTTAAGGACTATATGGTGAACAATTAGTTTTAATTATGTATTAAATGTACCTAATAAGGGGGTGATTAATATGAAAATTCATTTTCCCTATGCATTGGGTAACTTCACTGTATAGAGGATCACTATAGAAGGATGTTGGAATTTCTCCATAGGGAAAACATAAATAATAACTCACAATATTGGTTCTTCACTAAATCGGTTGATATTATATGGGTCCAACCAGTGAATGGGAGGATTTATCCTGAAAATCATTATGAAGGATAATTATTTCCCAAAGTAACACTGTAATTATTTTCCATATATATTTATTTTCTCACTATAATTGAGTGATTTATTCTCCAAAAAAAATAGTCATAAAAGATTTGGGTGGATGATGGGTAAGAGATAAGAAAACACCCTTACATTTCCCAATGGAATGATAATTGGTTGATGATGGAAGTCTATGTGGGTACCCAAGTGACTGGTTTTGTCTTTGACACTAAGAATACACTCTATAAATATTGTGTTTTGAGGAATCAACTAGGTTAGAGACACTATTAGGTGGGGTATAACTAATATTTTCCTCACTGGTGATAGTAGTAGAGGATGGAAAAAAAATTTAGCCCCATAAAATTGTATAAGTGTGTGATCAACACTATCAAGAGTGCACTCTTCTGAAATGGAAGAAAATTATTCAAAACTAGCTGATTCCATATTGTTGGAAATAGAGGCTCATGTTTCACTAAACTCTTATTTCTTAGCATGTATGTCCATCATTTTAATAACATTAACTAAGGTGAACTAGTTCACCTAATTGGAAGAGTTTCTCATTTGGTGGGATGGTACATGTAGTCATGTTTTGTGATATTGTTACCATTATACCAATATAAGGGTAATGAAGTCTATGAAATTATTTTACTAGTTAAAGAATATATGGGGAATCATCTTTCTATTTGTATCTCTTGTATAGATTACATAATATATTAGGAGTTTGAGAATTTAAAGGTGTTGTGGTCAGAGTTATAGATGGAATTGGTATCATAACGGGTTGATTTAATTATTCCCTAATGATGGAATGTGAATGATCCACTGTCTTTTGGATCATAAATCATCAAACTATTTCATTTTACCATATGGTTCCTTTTATTATTATTCTCCTTATTTTGGGAGAATGGCTGACACACATAACACATGTTTCCTGGTATAGTTCAATGGTACTCGACCATTATTGACCACCTTTTTCAATAGATCCTTGAAGATGAAGCATTATTATATCATGTGACCTAGTATATAGTGGAAAGGGAAGTAATTTAGGTGATCACTCTACTTTGCTTCATCTGGATTTTTTATTTCCATCAATGTGATCAGGTGGTTCTCTAAGGTAGAGATTAATTATTCTATAACCTAATCATTATAGAAGGAATAAATTTTATTATTCCAACTTTTAAAGTCATATCACCTAAACCTTATCATATTTAGGGTCACGGTTGTTTTTTATACTTTCTTTAACTTACTTATCTGAGATTTTGGTGCGTAATTATATCTTCCCTTTTCCCATTTAATAATATACTCTATACATTATTCAATAGATTAGGACTCTCAGAAACCACTAGGGTACTTTAGGGTGATAATCATGGTTGAAAACTCATCCTCTAGAATATACACTTTTTTTATACTTTATTTAACTTCCTTATTTGAGATTGTGGTGCTTAATTATATCTTCCCTTTTCCCATTGAATAATATACTCTAGACATTATTCTATGGATTAGGACTCTTAGAAACCACTAGGGTAGTTTAAGGGGATAATCATGGTTGAAAAATCATCCTATAGGATATCCACAAATATCTCTATTAATTGTTCCTAGGTAATTTTTATTTCCAAGGAGAATGTTATACCCTTCCATCTATTATTGAAACCCAAAAATCTCTTAGTCTATTACAACTTTTAATTATAGAGTTCAAGGATAGTTTTTTTCCTCAATGTATATCTAAATTGGTAAAGAAATTACCGATGGATATCTTCCAAATTTACATCAAATATGTGTAGTTATTATACCAAGAAAATATGGTATCTTCTAAGGTTTAAAAAATAATATAATCTTTACTTCCTTTTTCTATTCAGGGGTTCCCAGTGTTGCACCATACTGGAAAAAAATGGGTGATATTTTTCTATATATCCCTCATTCCATTGAATTTTAATAATTTGGTCTTCCTAAATTTAGGTGTAGGATTCAAATCTACTCACTTGGGATATGAATTCCTCTCTAGTTATACCGGTGCATGTATCCCTTTTATAAAATCCATCTAAGAAATATGATCATCTATAATTCATGGGATATCACCACCTAATTTACCCTTGAGTGACATTCCTAAACTAGTAGTTGATGTCACCCCAGTGGTTGGAAATCTTGATAATAAATTGGTGTTATAGTCAAATGGTTTAATTTATGTGATCTCAATTTAATAGTGTGGCTCGATTCTACCTATATGGGTAAAATAATCTCCTCTATTTGAATGGATTCATCCAAAGTAGGTATATCCCTATCTTGAAAATCATACTTGGTGGGTATATTTTTATAGAGAAATTAAAAACTGGTCTACTCAAGTTTCTCTATTCTAGAATTGAGATGATCGATCTGCTCTTCTATTGATATGGATTTACCATTTTTCATGTTTTGGGAGATTTATTGATGTGTCCATGCCTTTTCATTTTTATTAGCATTATCTTGACGAGTTGTACTCTCTATATATGCATAATATTTATCATATTATTTAAGATTGATAAGTTCTCCTGCATTAATTAGGTCATCAAGGATAAAATTTACTTATGTGAAGTCTATAGTGAGAAACATATATTTACTATGAGGATATATATCTATAATATGGGTATATTCCTTCCAAATGGATGATATTATACAATACTATGAGGGTAAAAATAACCACATTCCTATAGTCTATTATTTCCCATGGGATGTTGTGGTTGCCACTGCAACTCTACTTGATTCCTGGTCTTGTATTATATCGGGTACCAAATGTGGTGGGATGTAGTTGCAAGGACCTACATGTGGGTTAATACCCTTCCAAATTTGTGAGGGGTTAGTTGAAACTTTCACTAATTCTTTCTTTGATGAAATTTGAGGCTTCAAGATAATGTAGGTTTTGTATTTCCCTTGGGTCACTATTGAAATACACTAAGGGGCCTTAGGGATGTTGAAAAAATTGGGGCATGGACCCGCTTTCAAGTATTAGTGGTGGTTTCCCTCAATGGGCTCTCTTTATGGGTGCCCTAGTTTGGATAAATGGGGTTGGAATAGTTTTTTCTATATGTTAATATTGAATTTGGGTCGCACGCCATTAATGATAACTATGTTGAATATCCCTCTTACATAGATCTGAGGTAGTTTCCTGAACATAGTGTACATCCTCTACCACCTCCCTAAGATAAGGAAGGTAAGAATTGCCTTGTTACAGGGAGAGAATCAGAAAGGGGTTTGATATTGTTATGTGTTCTACATTCCACATACTAGATTTTATACATTATATTGTCTTATATAGCCTTATTCCCTCTATATTTTCATGATTTTTTTCTAAAGTAGTAATTATCCCTTCACTAAGGTATTATTGCATCATTTTATTCACCATCTACTATTATAAACATTGGGTAGGTGATAGTGTACATCAATGCCTCAGAGTTAAAGAATTTTTAGTAATGGTAACAATATATTATTGATGTTAAATTAGATATTGTTCCATAAAAACTCTCATTGTTGTGTGGTTTTCCTCAAACTATCTATAGAGCCTGACTCCTTGTGGTGAGTTCATCATAGATTCCATTTGGATTTTGAAGGATAAAAAGATACTTTTCAATGTGGTATCACTAATAATAATTCATATTTAACCAACTTCTTTCCTAAGTAATAATTTAAATAGGTGTCACCATTTTTTTCAATTTTCCCCTATGTTTTCATGTTTTGAGTCATTGTAGATCTTCTTTCCAAAGTCAGGTGATCCTTAAGATAGAATAGTGACACTTTGGGTTGCACATTAATTGGGGGGATGGGAGATCAGCATATCCATTAAGGGGGGTTATTACCCAATCTATGACTCTCTTAAATATTTAAGACATGTTTTCCAATCCTTATTAATAATAATACCAGTTTCCCTTAAGAAATTGATTGACTGAAAACATGAATTTAAGAATAAAATCCCCATGGGAATTATATTATCTCTTATTTGACCAAATTATTTAGTTAATTTATAGTTTTGAATCATATAAAAATCAACTCTTTGAAGTTCCCAGTTAGGATCCAAGTATCACTGAGAGGGCGAGGGGGTGAATTAGTGATATCTTTTTCTTTTTAAGTTTCCCCTTTTTGAAACAACCTTCACCTCCTGTTAAATATTTTCTTCCCTGATGAACACACACAACCACAAGAACATAAGATTTACAAGGTTCACTACTCAACAAGAGTAGTTACATCCTTGTTATGGTACGGAAACAATCCATTACCACACAATCCACTAGAAAACAATCCTTTGATGTGGAATACAATGAGTAGGATATACCCTTACACTCATGTAGCACTTTGAAAACAATACAATAGTGTGTGTGCTCCCTCTTAGCACAAATAGGTTAATGTAATGATTTTGTGCTTCTTAATGAACTTTTACAAATAAAATCTTTCAAAACAATTCTTCACTTTCCTACCCAGAAGCTGGTAAGAACCTCCTAGAGAAGATAGCTTGCACACCACTCCCTACTTGCATGGCTCCCTGCTTGCGCAGCTCCTACTTGCGCACCTTACTGCTTGCGTGCCACCTGCTTGCGCGCCTCTGGAAACTTGGGCGAAAAAACTTGCGCACCAAAACTTGTGCAACACCCTTTAATTGCACGCCACCCTTCTTGAGTGCCTCGCTGAACTTTCATGGAAAAACATGCACGCCAAAACTTGCGCGGAAAAACTTGTGTGGAAAAACTTGCGTGCCAAAACTTGCACGACACCCTACTTGTGTGCCTTATAAATAACCCTCAACTTGTGCGCCACTTCAACTTGCACGTCTCCCTATGCTACTTGCGCAATCAGAGCACCCTCTACTACTTGCGTGGTCAGAGCTTAAATTTTCTCTTAAGTATTGAGCATTAAGAAATGGTGAGGCTAGTCATCTATTTATAGACATTTCGGTGACTTGCACGCCACATATACATGCGCACCTCACTTGCGCGCCGCTCCATCACTTGTGCGCCCTTCCATCACTAGCGCGACACTTTATTTCCTTTGTCCTATTTTGATGTGATGATGTTGGAATATGACTTGAATGTAACATGCACTTGCATGCCAAGACTTGTGCATCAATACTTGCGTGACACTCTTGACTTGCGTGACACTTTATAACTTGCCCGCCACTTTATTTCCTTTGTCATATTTTGATTTGATGATCTTTGAAATATGACTTGTGTGCCACTTATACATGTATGCCAATAATTTTTCTCCAAAACATGCACACCAAAACTTGCATGACACTCTTTACTTGCACTCCACTTTCTTTCCTTTTCCAAAATCACTTCTTTACATTTTTCTATTTTCAGGCCCAAAAATTTGGCAAACACTGGAAAATGGTGCCACCTTAAACTATTCTTTTGTGCCACCTCTAGATGGTCTATTCCTTTGTCATTTCTCTCTTCACTGCTTCCCATAACCATTCTTCATCTTTCATCATGAACTCTGCTATCGTGATATATATCCATTTATAGATCAACATTAGCATCATTAGAGTTACAATGGGAGGTACTAAAACTTCCTTGTCTTCCAGAAACATCATTCCTTCCAATCAAAACTGTATATGACTCACATCATCATTACTCCCCCTTTCCTTTATAAGGATTTCAACACAAGTTCTCCTAACTTGTGATATTTTTGAAATACATATCACCAAATCATCGTCTGGTTTACAAGTCCTTTACAAATTGAATTGATTTAGCTTCTTTGACAACAAAATACAACACTCTGTAACAGCAAGCTTTTCTTACTTCCTTATCCATTTAACTTCATCCCAACAATCTCCCCCTTTGTATTTTATTGCCAACCATGATTCATAAATCACTGAACTTTGTAACCTGAAGAAATTAATTACTTATCAACAATTCTAAGCCTATGTGATCTAACTCGTTGTAGGAAACAAGAATTATTTATAGCCAAAACCATGTTGTCCAAAATCAGTGACTATGAAATATTGTGATCGTACCTCCTCATCCTTCTTTAGATCATCTTTCAAGCTTCTACCTTGGCATTCTTCACTTCATCAACTTTCCTAGAAAACAAAATTGTTTCCTACAACCACTCCAAAAAAAAGTTAGAATAGTTCACACACATACATGCTGGATTCACAGCTTACCCACAACTCCCCCTTTATGCATGCTTCCATAAGGATAGATTTATGAAACAATTATCCCCCTTGACCACACTATCCAAAGGTAAGACGAGAGAGGGGACAAAAACACATACCTTAACCTTGATGAGAAGGAGGTTGGACACCCATGTTCAACCTCAATTTTTCAAATGGTTCCTTCAGTAACGGTTTTGTGAATATATCAGCAACTTGTTCAGATGTAGGAACATAATCCAGCCTCAATTCATTATTATTCACCCGCTTTTGATGAAATGGTACTTTATATCATTGTGTTTTGAACGAGAATGTTGTACTAGATTTCTTGTAAGATTGATTGCACTCTAATTATCACAACCTAAGAGCAATGGTTTCTTTACTTCAACAAGTAGATCTTCTAACTAAGTCTTCATCCACATTAGTTGAGTTGCAGCTTGAGTAGCAGTAATATACTCAGATTCAGATGTGCTAAGAGTTACTGAATTCTATTTCTTGGTATGACAACTAACACAACTTTTCCCCAAAAATAAAACTCCACTAGATGTGGATCTTTAATTATCAACATTTCCTTCCAAATCAGCATCAGAATACCCGAATAGATCAATATTTATTGAGACATCATACCTGATTCCAAAAAATTTGTGCCTTTGATGTATCTGAGAATTATTTTTACAACAATCAAATGTGATTCTTTAGGAGCACTCTGAAATCTTGCACATAAAGTGACATCATAGACGATGTCGGTTCTTGAGGCTATCAAATACAACAGAATTCCAATCAGATTTTGAAACTCTTTATGATCAACTTCTTTGCCTTCTCCATCTTTATACAACTTGGTTCCCACTGAAATCAGTGTGGAAAATGGTTTTGAATTTTCCATGCCAAACTTCTTCAGAAGTTCCTTAGCATACTTTTCTTGAGACAAAAAAACAAGATTCTTCTTCTGTGAAATTTTTAGCCCAAGAAATTACTTCATTTCTCCCAGCATGGACATCTCAAAAAAATTCTTCATCTCCTTTGAAAATTTTTCACATGATCTTTCATCATTTCCAGAAAATATAATATTATCGACGTAAACAATAATGATCAGTGAAAACTCATGATATTCCTTGATGTAGAGATTGTTGTCAACTCTCCCTTTCTTCAAGTTCATCTTCTTTAAGCAAGTATCTAATTTAGGATACCATGCTCTCAGAGCCTATTTTAGCCCATACAAATCCTTCTTAAACCTTCACACATAACTTTCATCCTTTCCAATAACAAATCTACAAGGTTTATCAATGTAAACTTCCTCGTCAAGGTCATCATTCAAGAATATAGATTTTACATCCCTTTGAAAGATTTTGTAACATCGTTGTGCAGCAATAGCAAGAAAGATTCTGATAGTTTCTAAGCTTGCCATCGGAGAAAAGGTTTCATCAAAATCAATGCCTTCAATTTGTGAATACCCTTTGGAAACCAATCTTGCTTTGTTTCTTATCACTTTACCTTCTTCATTCATCTTGTTCCAGAAAACCCACTTTATACCAATAATGTTCTTGTTTTCCGGCTTGGGTACAAGTTCCCAAATATCATTCTTCTCTATCTGATCAAGCTCTTCATTCATTTCATGAACCCATTCTGGATGTTCAAATGCTTTATTTACATTATTTGTTTCAACTTTCGAATAAAGAGATGTATGTGATATAGCATTTGTTGTTCTTCTTGTTTGAACCCTCTGATTTTTATATCCAATAATGTTCTGAGCCTCCACTTGCTTCCTCAACCTAAGATGAGTTGTTTGAACTCCATCTTCATCAGTTTATATTTCTGAGTTAGATTCATCTTCTTGAGTAGGATTAAGAAATATTGCAGCATTATCATAATTTTTAACAAAATCTTCTCTATCCAGCTCAACTTCCACATCAACATATGATTAATTTTCTTTCTTGACATTTTAAACAACTTTTACATCTGAAGAATCAATAACTCTTCATGTTTATTTGTTGAGACATCTATATCCTCTTACTTCTGAAGCATATCCAAGAAAAATTCCATCATCTCCACTTTGTTCAAACTTTCCAAGGTTTCCACCTTTCTTCTTTATAATGCATAGACTCCCAAAAACTCTTAAATGTTTCAGACTTGGAGTTTTCCATAGAACATTTCATATAGAGTCATATCTAAGTTTGGACTATAGAAGCATCAGTTCTGAATATAAATAGCAGTGCTCATGGATTGCCTCCAATAATAATGAGAAAGACTATGTTCAAGTAACACAGTTCTCCCCATTTCCACCAGACTTCGATTCTTTCTTTCAGCAACACCATTTTGTTGAGGTGTGTATGGTGAACTGAACTCGTGTCGAATTCTATGTTTCTCAAGGTAACTTTCAAACTCTTCATTCTTATACTCACCACCATTATCATTTCTCAACTTCTTCACTGAATACTCACATTTTTTTCTGCTTTCCTCCTAAAACTCTTAAACATTTTCAGAGAATCTTACTTATGTATCATATACATAACACAAGTAATATGAGTAAATTAATAAATGAAATTAATGAAGTACTTATCTCCATTTGTTGATTTCTTTCTCATTGGTTTACATATATCAGAATGTATAAGTTCCAAGGGTTGTTTTGAATGAATTTCAACTCTCTTATGAAAAGATTTTGTAATATTCCCTTTTTCACAAATAGTGCAGCATTAATCTCTTCTTCTTGATAAAACAGGCATATCTCGGACACTATCTCGCGTTGATAACTTGTACATATTTCTCTGACACATATTACCTAGCCTTTTATGCCATAACTTATTTTCATCCACTACACCCATGTAACAAGAGTTCTACACTTCACCAACTTGGAACAAATTCCCTCTTGTACATTGGCCCCTTGTAACTATATTTCCATCATTTTCACTTTTCACAAAAAATCCATATTTTCTGAATATAACTTTGTTGCCCTCATCACAAAGTTGTGAAAAACTTAGAAGATTATGCTTCAACCCATCAACATATAATGTTTTCTTAGATTTTATTTTTTCTTTTCCGATGATGGCTGATCCAACACCTTTGATTCTCAGAGATTCATCATTTCCAAATGTAACAGTTCCTTATTTGAAGTCTTTCACATTCTTCAGCAACTTTAAGTCTCATGTCATATGGGAAGAACAACCACTGTCAAGAATCCATGGACGTTCTCATTTTGTAGCTTTCAAAGCAGTTTCGACAATAAGAGCTTTTTGTTCTTCCTTTTCCTTCACTTTCTATTGTGTTTCCTCCAATTTCCTAGCCAGGTCAATGTGTTCTGGCCAGACAACCATGTACTCTTTCTTTTCGGACTTATCATACCCGTCCCTTTTAGCTTTTAAAAACTCTGGCTTTTGAGAATTATTATGAATCTTTTATTTCTCTGGTAACACACTAAGGATGCCCTTGGCAAGATGTCCAGGTCGATCACATCTTTCTCAAATAGTTTCCAGTGGTTGTAACCTATTCTCAACTTTCACACTAGTCTTCTCAGATATCTTCTGAAATTTATTTAGAGACTTTATATTTTTAAAGGATTCAATCCCCCTCAATCCTTGTCTTTAAAAACTTGTGGAATAGTTGTAATGTTGTTGGTTGAACCAACACATATTTTCCATGTGTCTGAATCCACCACAATACTAGCAATAACCATAGAAAGAATAATTGACTCTGAAACTTCTATACTGACCATATTTGTGAGCACGCTTCTCAACAACCTTCTTAATAGAACTATACTGACCATCAACCTTCATGTTTTCATTTGTAACTCCCTTTCTCATTTCAGATTTAATAGCACCATAAGTATTAGAAGTCTTTATTGACTCGTGATTTTTATGCACTTATGATTTTTCATTATTGCTGACTTTGACCACATACATGGTCTTTCCAGCCTTGTTCATATCAGAACCAGTTATGTATTTCATTTCGACCTTTGAAGGTAAATTTTGTGGATCCTTGTTTGGTTCATTCTTACGGGAACATTCACCAACTTCTGAGATATAATTTTTGAAACTAATATTCATTTCTTTAGCTTTAAAAAGTCTCTATTGTACAAGTTCCAACTCTTCTTCTTTTGCCTTCAGCTTTAATTCAAGATGATCATTACGATTCTTTGTATTCTAAAGAGAATTTTTCAGATCATCAATCTCTTTTTCCATCTTGATTTTCTCATTAGTAAAACCTTCTTGATTGTTTAATGTGGAATTTTCATTTATCATCTTGTTGTTTTCCTTCTCAAGCCTTCTGATCTTCCTCAAACATTCTTTCAACTCTTCTTTTAGATGATATTCAAGTTGAGTTTCTTCTTCTTCTGGACTGTTTCTCTCATACTCTTCATTATTCACTGCAGAAATAAATGTATTCTCTCTAGTTTTGTCAGCAAATAATTTCTAGGATTCATATTCGATATCTTCTTCATCTTCATCATTAGATAAAAAGCTTCACCTTTTTATTTGAAGAACTTTTTATACTTCCCATTTGAAAAATATTTATCTTTGTTAGATTGTTTCTTCCACAACATTATTGGCCTTCTATTATCATCATCATTGTCTTATTATTTATTATTTTGAGGATAGTTATCCGCAAAGTGACCAATAGCTCCACACTCAAAAAAATTCAAGGGAAGTTTACCCTTGTATTTCCTTGTACCTCTTTTCACATTTTTAGAAAACAAGGAAAAAATTTCATCAAAATTTTAACATACCTCATCTTCATAATCGGATTCACCAGCATCATATTCAATAAGAGTCTTCTTTGACTTCTCTCTCTTTGTAGCCTTGAATGACATTTCTCTATCATCTTTTGTTTTTCCCTTCATATTCTTCTCCCTTCTCATCTCATAAGTAATGAGAGTGCTATGAAAATAATCCAAAGATAATGTTTTAGGGTCTCTATATTCTAATGAAGACACTTTAGCATCAAACTTGTCAGGAAGAATTATCAAAAAAAATTCAACAATTGTAGAATCCTCCAATGTTTCACCAAGACATCTGATTGTACTAACAATATCATTTATCCTCGTAAAGAAATCCCCAACAGATTCAGATTCTCCCATTTTCAAGTCTTCATACTTCAGTCTCCAGATTTGTAGTTTATCCTTAATCGCTTTTGTATTTCCTTCATATATCTTCTTTAGTTTGTCCCAGATTCCTTTGGTTGTAGCAACTCCTTTCACTCTTAAAAATTCACTCTCATAAAGAGATGAGAGTAATGCATTTTTAGCTCTTCCATCATTCTCAAGGTTCTTCTTATCGACAGGAGTAAGAGGAACCTTGTCATCAATAGCAGGAAATCCATCTGTTGTAGTTTCAAGAACTTCATATCCAAGAGACATAAGATAAGGAATCATTCTGTCCTTCCATATGTGATAGTTCTTTCCATAAAAAATTGGAATCCCCTTACTGTTCATGCAATTTAGATTCTCCATCACAACTTCTCTTTAACCACTTCAGCAAAGAATAAATGAAGGAAACCTATGGCTCTGATACCAATTGAAGTTCCCAGTCAGAATCTAAGTATCAATGAGAGGGAAGGGTTGAATCAGTGATATATTTTTCTTTTTAAGTTTCCCCTTTTTGAAACAACCTTCACCTCCTGTTAAAGAGTTTCTTCCCTTCTGAACACACACAACCACAGGAACACAAGATTTACAAGGTTCAATACTCAACAAGAGTAGCTACGTCCTTGGTATGGTATGGAAACAATCCAGTACCACACAATCCACTAGAAAACAATCCTTTTATATGGAATACAATGAGTAGGATATACCCTTACACTCGTGTAGCAATTTGAAAACAATCCAATAGTGTGTGTGCTCCCTCTTATAACAAATAGGGTAATGTAATGATTTTATGATTCTTAATGAACTTTCAGAAATCAAATATTTCAAATAATTCTTCACTTTTCTACCCAGAAGCTGGTAAGAACCTCCCAGAGCAGACAAATTGAACGCCACTCCCTACTTGCGTGTCTCCCTACTTGTGCGGCTCCTCCTTGTGTGCCTTACTACTTGTGTGTCACCTGCTTGCATGCCTCTGGAAACTTGGGTGACAAAACTTGTGTTCCAAAACATGCATGATACCCTTTACATGCACACCACCCTACTTGAGCGCCTCCCTGAACTTGCGCAGCAAAACTTACATGCCAAAAATTGCACGGAAAAACTTGCGCTGAAAAACTTGCACGCCAAAACTTGCGTGGCACCCTACTTGTGTGCCTTATAAATAACCCTAATTTTGTGTACCACTTAAACTTGCACATATCCCTCTGCTACTTGTGAGATCAGAGCACTCTATACTACTTTCATGGTTAGATCTCTAATTTTCTCTTAAGTATTTAGCATTAAGAAATGAGGAGGCTAGTCGTCTATTTATAGGCATTTTGGTGACTTGTGCGCCACATATACTTGTGCGCCTCACTTGCGCACTGCTCCATCCCTTGTGCACCCTTCCATCACTAGCGTGACATTTTATTTACTTTGTCCTATTTTGAAATGATGATGTTGGAATATGACTTTCACGCAACATGAACTTGTGCACCAAGACTTGCATGCCAAAACTTGCGTGACACTCTTGACTTGCGCGACACTTTCTAACTTGCACGCCACTTTATTTCCTTTGTCATATTTTGATTGGATGATCTTTGAAATATGACTTCTGTGCCACTTATACTTGAACGCCAAAACATTCGTGCCAAAACTTGTGCTCCACTCTTGACTTGCACGCCACTTTCTTTCCTTTTCCAAAATCACTTCTTTGCATTTTCTGATTTTCAGGCCCAAAAATTTGGCAAACACTGGAAAACAGCGCCACCTTAAACTGTTCTTTTGTGCTGCCTCCAGATGGTATGTTCTTTTTTCATTTCCCTCTTCACTACTTCCCATAACCATTCTTAAGCTTTCATCATGAACTCTGCTATCTTGATATATATCCTTTGATAGATCATCATTAGCATCGTCAGAGTTACAATGGGAAGTACAAAAACATCCTTATCTTCCAGAAACATCATTCCTTCCAATCAAAACTGTATATGACTCGCATAATCATTTATCCCCCTTTCCTTAATAAGGTTTTCATCACACGTTCTCATAACTTATTATATTTGTGAAATACATATCAGCAAAGCATCGTCTGGTTTACAAGTCCTTTACAAAGTGAATTGATTTAGCTTCTTTGACAACAAAAGACAACACTCTGTAACAGCAAACTTTCCATACTTCCTTATCCATCCAACTTGGTCCTAACACTATTGATATTATCACCATCCAAGTAGGAATTATACTCCCACAAAAAAGAGTCAAGAGGTGTTGTTTTGTTAGGATCGTGCCCATGAAAGGGTCTTCTAATGTATCCCTATGAAGGGAATCAGAACCCACATAGTATGGTGCCATTTATCAAGACACGTCATACCTTTTAAGGTCATGTGATAAGGACCATGGTGGTTCATTTTAAGGATATTTTCCAATAACCTCTTATAATAAATTAAAATTCAAACAAAGTGGACTATTATGTGAGAGGTACCTAGTAATGGTTTTTGTGGAACTTATGAATAATTAGACATTTCTGGTTCATCCTATTTTTTGGTAACTAGAAAAGAGAGGTAATGTCTAACACTTACACTAGGTAGGAGGTAATTCTATATTCCTCATTTAAATTCATGATAAAATCCTATTCTCTTTATAAGGGAAGGATAGATGGTTCATCATATGCTCATCATATAAGGAATCTCATGCTCTTCTCATAGGGAATGATGTATCATTTTATACTCATTACATAGAAAATGATGGTGATATTAAGGGTTTTGTGATATTGGGATTTAACCTATAGGATTTTTTCTATATATATTATTGGATTAGGAATCAAAACACACATATTTCAAGTTGTGTAGTTTAAGGTCATGTGAAATGATCGGTCTATAAAATTTAACGTTATACGGTAAGGACATGTTCTATATAGTTTTAAGTCATACAAATAGGACTAATAGGAAAAATTTACCTAGAAATGGGTTGATATGGGAATTATACATGAGTGACCATTTGTATTTTAATCTAATAGGTGAGTCTTTAAATGATATTTTTGGGAAATCATGAGGAGGATTTGAATCAATGAATTCAAGAAAAGGATATTGTCCCAAAGTTCTTGTGTAGGGATTATGTATGAGCTTCACTTTATAGGATACTCTAAAAGATGAGTTGGTTCAAGATATTTTTGGGGGAAACCATGAGAAAGATATTGAATCAAGGAATTTGAATAGACTAAGAGGATAATCTCAACTAAAGGCATATGTGGTAGATATGGGAACCTAGTCCGAAGGCTAGGTAAAATTTGGTTCCCATGTAGGAGGCTTGAGTGAATTGGAGGCTAGGTGTGGAGGTTTAGGTGAAGTGGAACCTACATAAAAAACCCAGGAAAAGGGGATCCCTAATATAGTGTCCTATCTGAAGTGGAACCTAGGTATAGAGTCCTGGGTGAAGTAGAACTCGGGTAAGGAGGTCTAGATGAGGTGGTGCCCATGTAGAGGATTATGGAAAAGTGGTTCCCAAGTATGAGAATACGGTGAAGTGACAACCTAGTATGATACATGGGTAGAATTAATCCCTGGTATGGGAGACCTGATCTAGTTGGCTCTTAGGTTCTCAAGTGCATAAGTGTTTTGGAACCTAGGTGGTTGTCACTCAAAGTGTTCAGTTCCTAGGGCATAAATCAAGTTAGGAGGGTTTGAGTGTGATCATTTATCTTCCTCCTCCCTATATATGGATTTTAAAATCACATTTTTAAAGTCCATGTAAGACTTAGATTCACAGAAATAATCTTTTTGTGCTTCGGTACTCTCGATTGGACTTTCATGTCAAGATGGGAGTTTGAGATCCTTTTATAGGAAACCCTATTCTGGGTGTATATCCAGGGGTGATAACCACCATAGGCTCCAAGATATGGGTTCTAAGTATATGTAGTTATGTCTAGGTATAAAAAATGTTCATTATATATTGGGGAAATATAGCATATAGAGTAGGGATCATGGGTACATTTTCAAGCAAGGCTGAGTGTGCATGGGGCGTTCACCTACATGTGAGACTGAAATTTGGAAAAGCTCCTCACAAATTAAAATGGTCATAATGTTTAATCATGATGTATGATTTAGATTCAAGATTAGTCAAATTGATCCTATGAAATTAAATATTCCCTTTTCTATGGAGTTCCCTTATAGAAAGTGTTTTATGAGGATAAAAAGTTTATATAAGGTCATCAAAATTGGGTTTTCGGTTTTGATGGACCTTTTTGTTAGTAGTGGATGACATCCATAGCCTGCTCCCAGTGGGAGGTTCCCATAACCACATCACCATATTAGGTGATGTTTTTGAAGGGTCTACACCCCTATATATATAATCAGTTGTGAAAATGTGGAGATCTTATTATGATCTTCTTTATAGAGTGTGACACTCCTTTATTGTCAAGTAAATTCATGTCATCTGAGTGAGTTTCATATTATAGCCATTATGGAAAAGTGATTGGCACACAATTTTTTATTTCCAACAATTACACATTTTCTCATATGCATTTAAAATATACACTAGACTAGTTATCTTACACCTTTTACTATATTCATTTTTTGTATGATCAGGACTAACTATGTTATGAATTTACATTAATGGGTTTTTGATTTACTCAGGTCTAGCTATGTTATGTATTTCCAATGAAAGAATTCATATTATGGTAAACATTAAATATATATATATTCATATTTATGGTCGATGTAGGTGGGGGTAGGTGTTGTAGTGGCCTAGTTTTCATGTGATGACCAAACATGATTTCATTCATGCTAATTATTATTAATTGATTAATTTTATGTACATACATGCACAATATATGATGGCGTATATGAGGGAAACTTGGTGAGACCCTATTGAGTTTTATGCTCACACCTTTTATGGTCCATCTAATCCATATACAAACTTTATGTTTGGTTTTTAAGTAACAGGTAGTATTGTGGATCTAGCTGGAGTAGCTGGAAGGATGTTGGGAGACTAGTTCAAGGAGGGACCTAGTTTTATAGATGATTCACCCCTTTTTTGTTTTCTATTTATTTTGTATTATCTGGTCTAGTGGGTGACCTTTATTTTATGAGTGTATGTTGAGCATGGAATTAATTTATGTTATAGCAGGATGGTGTTATATTGTTGATGGTTGGGTATTATCTATAATTTTTTGCGCTTATTCTAACATTATGTGTTTATTCTATTATTAATTTGTTATTGGTGTGATGGTGCCAAGATTATAGTCTCTCCACTTTTCTTATAGACTCCCACTACTAGTTGGAAGCCTCTAGAATATGGTTAGGTTCACTAAGGGTCATATAGAAACACATGCTTATGTGTTTTTTGGACAATCTAAATCCAGGTGTTACACCCTCAATGGTATAGATATCCATAAATCAAAGTAGAATCAATATGTAAACAATAACCATAATAAATAAGGAACACCAATGTAGACATCACAATTAAATTCTAATTGTAAGTAAATAACAACTCAAATGCTATAAAAAGATGGAATATACTATAATGTCGCATGGAATACACTAAAAATAAGGTAACCCATAGGATGGAAATTTATATTCTATAAAAAATAAACAATATAAAGGATACTATGGAAAATCCAAGTCCTAAGTCCCCACTCAATCCCATCTTCTAACTTCATCCATCCTCTATAGTTTAACCATCTCTAGTAGTAATTACATTTCCCCTACTTGGATCGTGTAACATGATGTCCACTTGATTAATAGAATGATCAAGCAAGTTACAAGTATAATTCAGTAGTACACCACCAACATTTTTCCTAAACAAGTTCTATAAATACAATAACATGCATAATGTGATATGCTCATATGTAAAAAACTAACAATAACAAAATAAATAAATGTAATGACCATGGGTTCTACAAAATAAATTCGAGAGTGACCATACATGATTTGGATAGTATCATGTTATCAATAAAAATATCAAATTAATACCAATTGGGAATCACATCTTAAGTCATAAAAAGTGGGCATATCATCCCATCATAACATAATAACCAAAACATGGGTAGTAAGTCTTGATATCTAAGACATATTAGTGGTCATAGCTAATGATATCATCTTAAAAACTCTCAAAAATAAAATTTATAAACCAAATTAAAACTAGAAAGTTGTGGTTTAGCTCAAATTTACCCTATGGGTAGAATCATTCTCTTACAGCACGAATAGGGGTCAAATCCATAGAGACTAAAAAAGTAAACCCTCACCCTCAGATGTTGTTGAGAGTTTTTTATATGAAGTGGTAAACTATTTAGGTTGATTTTATTTTAAGGAAAAAATATATAATGATTTTAATTAAAACAACTAATAAGAAAAGGTTAATCCTAGGTTGTTTCTAGGTCTATATTGGATGTATTTTATTTTTTTAGAAAATTACAACTCATAAATTGAAGAGGTATCCATTCATTAAGATAAAAATGAACCCCATAATTCATCAATTTAATCCCTATAAAATTATAATTAAAATCAATAATTCACTTAGAGGGTCAATTTTATGATCTCTCTTGGTTCATACTACCAGTAGAAATATATATATTTTAATATTGGTGAAGACAAAGATGAAAATAAATCATTTAATGGAACTCTAAAATTAAATAAAAAATTGGAAGTTTAAATAAAATAAAATAACATTCAGTCCATTCATAATAAACTCCATAAAATCAAACCATACTAGGGTTAGTCTTCAATTAATGCAGATCTCTCAATGGAATAAGGGAATTTGACTAATAGAAGTTGGATTAGAGAAGTGAAAACAAACAAATTACAATCACCTCCATTATTGTGTAGATATATTCACATCATTAAATGAATAGTATTATAGTGATAAATATGATAATAATAAAAATTAATAATAATCAATAACTTTTATTATAAAAATAGAATAATTTTATACAACTTACAAATGAAGAATTCACATAATACAACAAAATCACATCATAACATTACAATGAAAGACAAGAAATCAAAATAATACATTTTCTTCAATGAATCCACCTTAAATAGTCCATAGGATACCCTTTTGTTGATCACACGATTTCAATTTCATCCCACTTGATGAGGTAGGCTAAAAGGTGGTGGAAAAGTGGGTGGAGAATTTACTTTCCATCTTTCGCAAGGTTGCATACCTCCAATATATATCTATTGATTGATGGTCAGAATGACCATTATTCTAATAAAATTGTTCTAGTTTGTAGGAAATAAAAAAATAAACATTTCCTCCAATATCTATCAAAATTTCATCCCAATTGTATTTTTCATTTGGAAGTTAAGGTTAAAATTTTGGGCTGAGTTTTGGGACCTTGAAATATGGTCCAAAATTTATACTTCTACTTGGGTTGCATGGATCACCTTCAAAATAACATAATTTGACTAGGAAATAGTTGAATTAAATTTTCCAATTTAATTATAATATATTTAATTAAAATTTAATCCAAATTTAATGTGTATTGTTAGACACACATTCATTTTAATCAGCTCGGGTCTAATTTTCTCTGCCCATAAATTTCTACATTTTAATGTAAATATGTCTATATTCCTTTGTGAATCTACCATTTCTCCAAAAGGAGAAAATATTCATTGAATTTTTTTTAAAAAGATCATGATATTTAAAATTAAAATTATCAATAGATATTTTTCCATAAGGTGATATTTAAATGGGTTGAGATTAATACATTTTAAATATGAATTTCACATACAATGAGAAATGATATTTAATTTATAAAATGAATTATCCTTTGATTTTATGAAAAATGAATCATATGAAAAAAAAATAAAAAAAATTTAATGAAAATTTTGTAAATTAATAATAAAATCAAGTGGGAAGAAGGGTCAAACCACAAGAAAGGAATTATAGTGTATAAACCAAGAAATAAAAAAACAAAACAAAACAATAGAAGCATCAAAAAAATAATTGGAAGATAATAAGGGATTAAAATAGTAAAGAAAAAGAGGAAATGGATAAAAAATTAAAAATGTAAGAAATAAATAGAGAGATATGGAGAAAGATTATAGCGTTGAGTAGGAGATTTTCATGACCCGACTTCACCAAGATGAGGGAAGGGACAACAAACTTCCAGACCCTTTCTTCTTCAAGTTGAAGGAGAGATAATGACCCTAGATTCCCACCTTCAATAGGCCCCATAGTGTCGAATATCACCAAGGTTATAGAATCTCACATAGTATGTAAGGCATTACCCCTTTTATAAAACAATATTGGGAGATCAGATGATAAATCCCAAACAACTACAAAAATAGAAAGTAAAGGTAAAGTGAGAATATGTTTTCATATGCATGTCAAAAATAATCTGATGCAAAATACAATAAAACTACAAAATAGGGCATAAAAGGAAAAGAGAAGCAACAACAAAAACTCCTCGCGTCCCAGATAGTAAGGTCTGGCACGGCCCTCAAAGTCCTCCTGGAAACTTGAAAGAAGTTTTATATATGTAGGGTGAGTATACAAGTATACTCAGTAGGGAAACCAAAATATTTCTTGCACAAGTGGGGAGGCATCCTAATGCCCCATGAGAAAGTAAAGGTTACCAAAACACCCGGCAAGGAAAAGTATCCACCTAGCCTCACCAAAGCACACTTCCTAAATAACAAAATTCAGGTAAAGTAATATTAATAGCACATCAATATTTGGGTACCCTGCACCGCTTCCCCACTAGTTATTTATGACACCCTACGCATCAATCCCACCCCACAAGTTCCACTACAGTCCCACTTCTGAACCAACAACAACCTTATGGGTCATCACAACCACGCAACCTTATGCTCGTAGACACCTAGTCCACTACAACCACACATCACCATGCTCGTAGACACCTGGTCCACAACAACCACACACCAGCACGCCCAAAGACACCTGGGACACAACAACCACTACCACGCTTGAAGACACCTAGGCCTCATCCCTAAGACACTTGGAAAACAAACTTTCCCACACACACACTTGGGCCAACCACCACAACACACTCTGACCAAAGAGTCTTGGGACATAGTCAACCTTAGGACATCACATCCTACCCAAAGAGTCTTGGGCTACCTGGGATAGGGAGCAGAGAGGAGCTAATAACCATCCACTCATAAGAATGTTGGGAAAAACACCCTCCCCCATGAAAAGGGGGTGTTCGGCATCAAGTGATCAACGTGGGTGGGGTACGTATAAGAAACACAAGAACTACACATTATACATATAGGTAAATAAGAACTCATCCCAACGTAAGGGTTTTGAAACAGACAACTAGTCTTTACACCACCACTCTCACTGTGATCCCTACATGCACAAGTATAGAAAAGCCACAACTTGAACACAACCAAATTCCCCATTGAACCCATTCTTGTTATCATGTTCAAGTGATATCATTGAAAATAATTCTCCACTACTGGGAAACAAACATGCACATCAACAAGTCAAAACAACACTATACTAAAGAAGAAAATGGCCAAGCAGCAATTTAGGCATTCACACCTGGTTCTCTTGTAATGTCACAACAACAAAAGGGATACGTGATATCCCTAGAAGTACTGGAACCAAACCAAGCCCCAACATATAGGCTCTACATAGCCTCATATTTACAAACAAACAACCTCCCATCCAGAGGTTCAATTCCCATCCACATCACCCCACAACAATCAAAAAGAACAACCATGCATAACACCAAAACATAGAAGGGATTTTTCAAGTTTAGTTAACACCATTAATTAAGTTCCTTCTTTATGTTTATTTAAATAGGGTGATCACATAGGTATTCTTATTTATTGGTCATCTTTTTAATCAACTAATTTTACTTGATTAACTAGTTTCCAGGATACAACCATTGAATCACACTATTATCTAGAAAACAAATGTTCATTAGTGTGCAAGGAATGACCACCGATAGACGCAATTTTCAGTGGGAATAATCCCATACAATTCATAACATAAAAATGAAGGTAAATTACATCAACATGAACATCATCATTTCCACCCATTATTTCATTAAGAGTCTTTTAATTATCATTGTTAAGGTTGGTTTCATCTACGTCCCAAGGGAACATCATCATACCCACCCTACATTATACACAATAAAGTGAGATTAAGGAAAACCCCTACTTGGATGATCAAGGATTAAAGTTTCCTCCTCACGCCAAGAACTGTAGTCATGAGAGAAATAGTAAAAACTCTATGAAGGCTGAGCGGGAAGGGCTCCAGAATGGGTGCATGATTCATCTCAGAAAGAGGAAATCCAAGCGCACCAAGTAAAAGAAAGATACCAAGGAAGAACAAGAGCTCAGTGTGATAAAAGGCATGATCCTGGAGTTATGGGATATGAAATATCAAAGTTATTAAAATGATTATTGTGGTTTCACCATGTGGTTGTGAAGTTACATACAGTGGAATTAATTTAAATTTAATAATTCTACTTGGAGACGATGAAGATAGACTAGCAGACGGCTGTAAGTTGATAGATATCCCTTGAACAGAGAAAAAACGTAATAGGGGCACTCAGTTTGGGTAATTCGAGGGTCTCCCCACTCTTGGAAATTTAAAACATCATTTATGGGATTTAAAACAACCTTAAACCAATTTAAATAGGTATTAAATATTAAAGAAGATGTTATGGGAAAAACCGGGGAAAGAAACCACGATACTCCTCCGTGGCACCGATCTGGTGTGGCATCAATAGGTGACATCCCGCCACTGGAACTGATGCCCTCCTGACTCTCCCATGGCATCCAGGACACCCCAACCACCAGAATTCGACTAAGTAATGGACCACGAGGGTCTATGCCATTACATCAGATACCTCTCAAATTATTCTCATCCTCAAGAATCAAAACTAAACCTAATGAAAAGAGAGGGGTCTGAACACCCACCTCGAAAGATACCTATCACATCCAAACCACCCTAGTGTTGTTTGAAACCAAGAACTAATATCTAAATCTAGGAACATCTCTCCCTTATCTATCTCTTGAAAAACTACGGACACACTACCGCTCCTCTCCCCTAAGTAACCATACAAACATAGAAGTCACACCGTCCAAACTCACGGATTAGGGAGTCCCTTCTCCCATGTCAAGATACTATCCAATTTGGGCGGCACTGACTCACTCTCATGGTTTTAATCACATCCATTTTTAATGTGTCTTTATTAGGGATCAGGTCCTCCCCTCCCCATAGTCAGGACTTTTCATACACATTCAGGGAACAAGGGGAAACATCTCATATCATAGAAAACAAGGTCAAGCATTACATCACAACAAAGCATAAAGAAATACAACATCAAAACTCAAAATAGATCTGAGTACTAGGTGTGCATCTGGTCCTCCCATTCCCAAGTACTCTCCTTGAGGCCACCATGCCTCCACAACACATGAACCAAAGAAATTGTCCGCCCACGAAGCACTATCTCCTTATGATCCTCTATTCTCACCGGTTTCTCCACGAACGTCGTGTCATCCTCAATATCCAATTCTCCCCAGTCGAGGACAAGGGATTCCTCATGTAGATATTTATGGAGCTAAGATACATGGAAGATTTCATAGACCCTCTATAGTGGTGATGGTAGCGCCAGCTGATAGGCCACTTAGACGAATCATCGCAACACCTCTAAGGGTCCAACGAACCAAGGAGAAATCTTACTCCTCCTACCAAACCTCCGCTGCCCACATTGAGGGGATACCTTTAAGAACACATGTTCCCCAACCTCAAACTCCAAAGTTTTCCTCCTATGATCAACATACGACTTCTTCTGGTCCTGAGCCGCCTTCATCCTATCACGCACAAGTTGAACCTTCTCTGTCGTGCTCTGCACCACCTTCAGGCCAAGAGAACCTGTATCCCTAACCTCTATCCAGTACACGGGTCAACAACATGGTCTTTCATAGAAAGCTTCAAATGGTGTCATTCCAATGGTAGATTGATATCTATTGTTGTTAAAAACTCTACCAGAGGAAAGTGTCATATCCATAATCCTCCAAAGTCCATAACACATGAATGTAGTATATCATATAGTGTCTGGATGGTCCGCTCTATTTTTCCTTCTGTTTGGGGATGGAAAGCGTTTCTAAGGCGTAGATAGGTTCCAAAATCATGATTCAATACCCTCTAGACTTGTGAGGTAAACCGTGAATCTCAATTCGAGACTACAGACCTCAAAACCCCATGAAACTTCACCACCTCATCCATGTATATTCGTGATAAGGCATCCACTACACTCGACTCCTTGATCACTAAGAAGTGAGATGATTTTGCCAGCCAATCTACCACTACCCAGATAGCATCGCAGCCCCTTGAACCCTAGGTAGTCCAATGACAAAATCCATCAAGATTTCATCCCACTTCCACTCGGGGACATCTAAAGGCTGCAGAAAACCTCCTGGGATGTAGTGTTCATTATTTACCTACTGACATACTATGAACCTTTCCAAAAACTCTACCACTTCCCATTTCACCTAGGGCTACCAAAAATATTCCCTTAGGCATCGATACATATTGGAAACTCATGTTTTTACCACTGGGGGTGAGTTATGAAACTCACAGAGAACTCCCTCATGCATTTCCATTGGGATAAATAGCTTCCTACAGAAAATCATTTGATTCTGACCATTCTCCGACCACCCTTTTGCAGAATTTCCCTAGTCAACTCGATCGTGCATCACTTCACTCTCTGAGTCTCTTCAATGAGACTCCTCCACCTGTCGCAATAGAGAGGACTGCACTATCATCTAAAATAGACAGCCTCTACCACCATCCACCCTTGCATCCAGACGTAAGGAATCCGACTCCTCCATCACCTTCCAAGCATCCACAGATCCCCGAAAAGCTTCCCTCTGAGATATCCTTCCCAAGGAATCAGCTACAATGTTCCCCTTACCTTCAGTGTAAGAGATCTCGAAGTCGTATTCCTAAAGGAACTCCACCTACCTTCGTTGTTGGGGGTTTAGGTCCCACTGGGTAAACATATGCCTCAAACTCTTTTGATATTTTAAAACCACAAAGTGTTTCCCGATGTGGTAATGTCACCACAACTTCAACGTGAACACTACTGCTGCAAGTTCTAGTTCATGGGTGGAATAGTTACTCTCATGAGGATGTAACTTCCTAGACCCATAGGATATTACTCACTACTTCTGCATCATCATACACCCCAAGACAAGGCTAGAAGCATCACAAGACACCTCGAACAACACCCCCTTATAGAAAACTGAGCACTAGTGCACTGACCAACCTTTCCTTAAAGTAACGAAAAGTTTCCCAACACTAATCAATTCACATGAAGGCCTGGTCCTTTATAGTAAAAGCTTTCAAAAGAGTTGAAACTCGAGAGAAGTCGGGTATGAGCCTTTTATAATAGTCTTTCAGACCTAAGAAACATTGAAACTCTACTGCGTTCTTGGGTTCCTCCCAAGAAACAACTGCTTTGACCTTCCATGGGTCCACTATTATCCCCTCCTGGGACACCACGTGTCCAAGGAAGTGCACCTCTCATGTCCATAACTTTAACTTGGAAAACTTCCCATAGAGCTGGTGGTTCCAAAGGGTCTCTAAGTCCATCCTAAGGTGCTCAGAATTCTCCTCCTCTGATCTTGAGTAGATCAGGATTTCGTTGATGAACACAATGACGAACTGGTCCATAAACTCACAGAAAATAGAGCTCATAAGCCCCATGAACATAGCAGGTGCATTCGTAACATCGAATGGCATGACTACAAACTCTAAGTGCCCATACCTCCGCCTAAAAGTAGTTTTTAGGATGTCACCATCTTTCACCCTTAACTGGTGATACCCAGACCAAAGATCAATCTTAGAGAACCAACCTACCCCCTTCAACTAGTAAAAAAGATCGTCGATCCTCGAGAGGGGGTAACGGTTCTTGACCTTTACTTGATTCAGTTTCTAGTATTCTATGCACATCCTGAGACCAGCGTCTCCCTTATTTGAAAACATGACTAGATCACCCCACGATGATACACTTGGTCAGATAAAACCCTTCTTCATTAGGTCATCAACATGAATTCTCAACTCTCGCAACTCATAAGGCGTCATTCGATAGAGAGACATCGAAATCATACAGTCACTAGGTTGTAAGTCTATCTTGAACTCAAAATCACATAAAGGGGGTACAGACACAACCTCTTTGAGTAATACATACAATAACTCACTGAAAATCCCTGGAACTTCCACCATCTCTGAGTCTGCTGACTCCACTGACAGATCAGCTAATAAGGAAAAGAAGGGCTCCACTTGCTGGCTTCCCTCTTGGCAACCCTGCTCGCTGATGAAAAATACACACTGGATGACCATATCTGAGACCATGACCCTTCTCCAGAATCAGTCAATAAAAGTGTGCACATATAACAATCAGTAAATACCCAATATTACATCATACAGCTACATTTTTAGCAGAAGAAGATCCCCACTAAACTGATGTGGCCCCAACATTAGTCTGCATCCTCGTCAGACATCACACAGGCTGATTTGACATCCAATTGTCATACTAAGCACCAAGGGAATGGAGAGTCTCTCTAATTATAGGCCCCAGGAATGGGTTAGACTAGGCGCAAAAAATTAGTGTGAATCTCCTAAATCAAACAAGGCACGGGCAAGAGTTCTAAACAAACTGATCGTACCTCGAACGACCTCCAGCCCTGCTGGAACTGCTACCTATGTGGCGTCAAACTACCCATTCCCATTTCTTCTTCCTCTCGGATATAGACCGACTCCCCGACCATGCCATGTTTATGTTCCATAAGGAGCGACATGAGTTCGGACTCCTCCTGCAACGTCAGCTCTCAGAGGAGCGGGAGCTCGCCATCCCTACTGGAACTACTGAAAAGGCCTTGCTGGGAGCTGTTGTTGTTGAGGTGGGGACTGAACCTACCCACCTCCACTGTACTGAACTCAGTTTGGGAACTGATTTTTAATATTTCCATGGATTTCACAGATAAATAATCTCATTCCTAGGCCCGTATGGAAAGGGTGAGGACCGGGAGATCAAAATTGGAACTGTTGGGGAATGCTCCCTTCTGGCTGAAACTCGGATGGCCCGGACATTGGAGGCATGTTACTAACGTCCTTCCCCTTTGACAAGCTCAAATGGATCCCTTATCATGGCACATGTCCCAGTGTGTGTATCCTCTCCACCACTTCGGCCTTCTTCTGGACCTCCAAGTACGTTGGTAGAGTAAAGGGAGTAACAGCGTACTGTAGAGAACGTTGGAGTGCCTCCTCTAAATGTCTCACCCAAGACTCCTCATCTAGAAAGATGTTGGGAGAAAATCGAAGGAGGTCCTTGAAACTGATCCCCAACTCCCTTACCAGCATACTCCCTTACTGTAGGGATAGTATTTCTTCCCTCTTTTCAGCCTTCGTCGTAGAAGAAAGGAATTCTGCCCAGAACTCCTTCTCGAAGTCAGCCCACAAAACTTCAGTCTCCATCCTCTCTCAAAGGTAGATCATCCACCACTGAAGCGTTGATCCCATCATCCGACTAACTACCAATAGAACCCAGTACTCTCTCAAAGCACATATCAAGTTAAAGGTGATCTCCAACTCTTCAAACCATCCCTTTGTCTCTAAGTCGGAAACGCTACCCTCGTACTTCCCGAGGGTCTGCTGCTAAAAAGAACGTAGAGTATTCTACCACTTGTCATCCTCTTCCTCTTGGTCAATACTCTACTAATATACTAGATCAACCTGCTGGGCCTCTACCACCTGCACCACCCATGCATTTCGTCCGAGTGTCCTAGAGGCAAAGTAAACCAGGAATTCCTAATCTCGAGTAGTATAGAAGATCACTTTTAAATTTTGAATTAAAACTTTTATTTATTTTGAATTCTAAAAACACCCAAGACAAAATAGAACACAAGTAATTCTGATGAATGTACCTTTCCTAGGGTATCTATCCTACAATTATTGTAGCCTCACCTGGTTTTTCAGTATGCCCAGATTCCTTTCATCAGATCACAGGGTGCCCTAAAATCTCGTGTTCTAGCCAGTCTTCCCTAGCCTATTTCATGCACCAAGATTTCCTAACACTATTTCCCTACCATCCCGTGCAATCCCCAATTTTCCTACCCTTAAATCCATCCCATCTCTCAACTATCATCCTTTAATACCATTCTGTCATGACCTGCCTTCACCAAGATGAGGGAAGAGATAGAAAACTTCTAAACCCTTCCTTCTTCAAGTTCAAGGAGAGATAATGACCCCACGATTCCCACCTTCAATAGGACCCAGAGTGGTAACTATCACCAAGGGTATATAATCCCATGTATTATAGAAGGCATTACCCATTTTTTATAATAAGATCGGGAGATAAGATGATAAATCTCAAAAAACTCTAAAAGAAGAAAGTAAAGGTAAAGCGAGAATCTGTTCCCATATGCATGTCAAAAATAAACTGATACAAAATACAAGAAAACTCCAAAAGAAGGTACCAAAGGAAAATATAAGTAGCAAAAACAACTCCCAACGTCCTAGCAAGTAAGGTCCTTCACGACCCTTAAATTCCTCCTGGAAACCTGAAAGTAGTTTTATATACATAGTGTGAGTATACTGGTATACGCACTAGGTAAAACAAAATCGCTCGTGCATAAGTGGGGAGGCATTATAATGCCCCATGAGAAAGTAAAGGAAACCAAAACACCTAGAAATGAAAACTATCCACCCAAACTCACCAAGGCACACACCCCAAATAATACAACTCAGGTAAAGTAATAGTAATATCACATCGATATTTGGGTACCCCGCACCACTTCCCCACTAGTTATTTAGGACATCCAACGCGTTAGACCTCCCCCATAAGTTCCACAGTAGTTCCGCTGCCACCCCAACAATAACCTTATGGGATATCAAAATCATGAAACCTCATACCTGCAGACACCTGGGCCACAACAACCACTGCCACACCCGAATATACCTGGGCCTCATCTTGAAGACACTTGGGAAACAAACCTTCCGGCACACACACCTGGGCCAACCACCACAACACACCCTGCCTGAAGAGTCTTGATCCACAGTGAACCTTAGTCCATCACATCCTACCTGAAGAGTCTTGGGATACCTAGGAGAGGGATTATAAAGGATCTAATAACCATCCACTCATAAGAATGTTGGGGAAAATACCCCCCCCCCCCCCCCCGTGAAATGGTGGAATTAGAAACGCAGTGGTCAATGTGGGTGGGTGCGTATAAGAAACACAATAACTACACATTATACATATAGGTAAATAAGCACTCATCCCAACCTAAGGGTTCTGAAATATACAACCATATCATACACCACCACTCTCACTACTATCCCTACATGAAAAAGTATATAATAGCCACAACTAGAACATAACCCATTCCTGGAAAAAAATTCCCAATTGAACTCATTCTTGTTATCATGTTCAGGTGATTTCTTTGAAAATAATTATCCACTACCGAGAAACTAACAGGAATATCCACAAGTCAAAACAACACTAGACTGAAGAAGAAAACATCCAAGTAGCAATTTAAGCATTCGCACCTGGTTCTCTTGTAAGGTCACAACAACAAAAGGGATTTGTGAGATACCTCTAAGTACTTGAACCAAAACAAGACCCAACATACGGGCTCCACGCAGCCTCAGATTCAAAAACCAATAACTTCCCATCCATAGGTTCAATTCCCATCCACATCACCCAACAACCATCAAATAGAACAACTATGCAAAACACCAAAATTGAGAAAGGAGTTTTAAAGTTTATCCAACACCATTCATTAAGTTATTTCTTTCTATTTGGTTAACCTGGGTGATAACATAGGGATTATTATTCATTAGGCATCCATTTAATCAATCGATTTTACTTGATTAACTAGTTCCTACGATACAGACATTAAATCACATGATTATCCAGAAAACAGAGGTTCATTAGTGTGAAAGGAAGGAACACCAATAGCCATGATTTTCTATGGGCATAATCCCATACAATTCATAACATAAAAACAAAGGTAAATCACAGCGACATCGGTATCATCGTTCCCACCCATTCGTTCTTTAATACTCCTTTAATTATCTTTGTTAAGGTTTTTTTCATCTATGTCCTCAGGGAACATCATCATACCCATCCTGCATGATTCACAATAAAGAGAGATTAAGGAAAACTCCTACTTGGGTGAGCAAGGAACAATGTTTCCTCATCATGCAGATAATTGTAGTCATGTGAGTAGCCGGAAAAACACTATGAAGGTTGAGTGGTAAGGGCTCCATCATGGGTGCATGATTCGTCTTGGAAAGAGGGACACCAAGTGCACCAAGGAAAAGAAAAAGATCAAGGAAGAAGAAGAGCTTAGTGTAATAAAAGGCATGATCCGGGAGTTACAGGATATGAAATCTTGAAGTGCATAAAAGGCAGATTGAGGTTTTACCATGTAGTTGGGTGGTTACACATGAGGAAATTAATTTAGATTTAATTATTCTCCTAGGATATGGTGAAGATAGACCAGCAGATAGCTTTAAGTTGATAGATATCCTTTGAATGGAGAAGACACGTAACAGAGGCACTCAGTTTGGGTAAGTCAAGGTTCTCCTCACTCTTGGGGATATAAAACATCATTTATAGGCTTTAAAATAGTCTTAAAACACTTTAAATAGGTATTAAAATGTAAATGATACGTTATGGGAAAAACGGGGGAAAGAAACGCCGACACTCCTCTGTGGCACCGATCAGGTGTGGCACCGATCGATGAGACCGATCGGTGACACCCCACTGCCGACAATGACACCCTCCTGACCTACCCATGGCATCTAGAACACCCCAAGAACCAGAATTCGACTAAGTAATGGACTAGGATGGTTCGGTCCATTATAGGGATAAACTAGGGAAATTGGTCTGATTTGAATTAAATAAAATGTATTTAGGTACTTTCATAAAGATAATAAAAATTATGAGATATATTTGAAGAAGATAGGTTGAGATACCCAACTATTTCTTAGATATCAACACAGTTCAATGAACTCTCTATATAAATTTTCTATTATCAAAAACTCAAGAATGGATGGTTCTATCATAGAGAATATAAACTGAGACATTTTCTAAGTTAAGTAATTTGGTTGAAATTTATATGGTAATCAATCTACAATCATCACCCATCGATACGTAGAATGGTGTAAAAATAGTGTTTCTAGGAAATGAAAATGAGAACACGAAACAAAAGGGTCTAAACTATTATTCCTCAAAAAACATCCACTCTAAACTATCAATTAAAGGTGATGAGTGAATTGATTTTTCACTGTAAAAAAAATGAAAATACCTAATTTTTTCTACCAAATTCTCATCAATGTATGAGAATAAAAAAATTAAAGTATAACCAAGAAGATCATCAAAAAAATTGAAAGAATGAGTAAAATAGTAAAATATTTTCAATTCATTTCAATTTTTATCACCTAAAATGATTTATAAATACATGTTTCAACTAGCACCAAAAAAAGAAATAATTATATCCTGAAAATTGGAATCAAAGGAAAAAAAGAAGAAGAAATAAATGGGTCTTATCTATCATAATAATTCCTCCCTCTAGCTCTAGGTTCCTTTATACTACTGGAAAAAAGTTCTAATCCCCTATATTGTTTTAATAATGTATTAGATAAATAATTTTTTGAATGCATCCACGTTCCAATGTGAAATAATAGTTGGCACACAGCACTCGGACAACATCTCTCATCTTGAATAATTAGTCTCCACATATCTCTTGTTCGTATTCATCATCTTCATCTAAGTGGATGAAGTAGGATCCCCCAAAAATGTTGCAATCTTATGTGATATTGATTCTTTATTTTGGATTTATTGACAAGATTCCTTGATTTCTTCCTTTTATTGATCTTCACAAAATCAAGATCAGACTCTCCCTCTATTTGTTTAAATTTGATTCAAAAAATTAGGGCTCACATAGAATTTAGAATCATCTTTGTTTCACTAAAAATTTTTAAAGTGTGAGAGAAGTCTCACAAGTCTAGATAGAATTCATGTGAAAAATTAAAAGAAGTCATGTGGGGATAGAATAAGTCCTGTGAAAATGGTAAAAATTCATATAGGATGAGCACAGAAAATAATATGAAATATTAAATCAATATTAAATAACTTATAAAGTCATTAGGGAATGAGAAATACTTAAAAATAGAGATATTCATGAAATATTAAAACCAAATACTTATTAAATAGAACATTGAAAAAATTTCAAGAAATTTTTGAGTTTAAATATTTCAAAATAAAAATACTTCTAACAAGAATATTTAAATTCAAACATCGAACATTTAAATAATTAATTCTAAAATTCAAAACATTTTCCAAATCATGGAAAAATATTATATTAACAAAAAAATTTACAAAAAACAATCAAGAAATTGGTTCTTAAATTATATAAAAAATAAATTAAATAAACTCATAATATTTTAGCACTAAAATTCCTCAATTTCACTCATATAGAGTAGGAATCACAATTTCAACTCAAAATGATGAATATTGAATAAATAATAAATAAAGGAATAATTAAAGACCAAAAGAATTAAAATTTCTTGAAAATGTATATGGTAAGAAAGTATCAAATTAAGGCAACATCATATTCCCTTATACTTAAATCATTTATTTTCTTCAAGTAATCAATTCATCAAATTTGAAGGAATCCAATTCATCCTAAAAATAAAATATTTTCAATTCCAAAAATAAATAGTTTTCAAAGATACTTTCTTATATGGATTCTCTTAAGTATAGATTATTTATTTTCTCAAAATAAAGTGTTCATCCAAAATACGAATTTGAGTTTTAAAAGATGATTAAATTTCAAAATTTAAAATGATTTAATCCAACCAAACTTTATATTAAATTGTTTATTTAAATTTATCTTTTTCTTCCATGGTGAAAAAAAATCACATAATTATCATTCAACAAAATTAGACACAGTTAATGGATAAGTGAGTTTAATAATTAAAATATATCATACTTAACCCATCTAAACAGTTTTAGCATTAAAATAAAAAGTTTAGAAATAATTTAAAGTTCATTCTCAAACCAATTAAATAAATATATTATTAGTTTAAATCTAAACAATAAGCTCAAATTAAATTAAAATTTAAAAATATATTTCCCAAACTTTACCAAAAAAAGTTTTTTCAATATAAAAATGAAAGGATGTAACTCTATTGAATCTATGGTTAAATAAAAAAGATTAATCACTCAGAGTATAAAAATAGTCTTCAATTACAAGAAAGAATTCCAACAATTGAAAATAATGTTTGATCTTAAAATCTAATCAAATTTAAAAAAAATAGGTTTATTTTTAAGTTTACTTAATTTAATATAGTTTATCATAAAAATAGACCCCTACCCCACACTTAAAACCCAATAATATCCCCAATATTGAACTCTAAGGTGGGAGAAATATTTAAAATGGATTCAGTTCTAATAGGTTTTCAATTTAACAGTGAAAAATAATGTAACAAGGTCACAAAAAAACTCTAAACAATTTGATTTAACAAGTTTAAAATAATTTCCCATGAAGTTTTTATAATTTCATATCTTTTATTTATTTAAAGAAAACTCAGATTTATAATTAAGATTAGGGAAAACAACATGATTATCATTGATTCCATCAAAAAGAAGAATTTTAAAATAGGTTTCATTATTCCAAGACAATACAAATAAATTTCTAGGGTATTGAGAAAGGTTATAATATTATCCCAAATTATTTTAAACAACATGGATTAAATCAAGAATAACACCTAGAAATTCAATACATATTCAATTTTTAATAAAATTCAAATTGTTAAAAAATCCCCCCACACTAAATTTCCAAAAAAGGGTAGAATAAAAACATACATATACTAACTCACCAACATAATACCGCTATTAAATAATTATACAATTAGATTTAGTATTTTAAATTTCAAGTAAAAATGTAAAAGAATACTCCTATGATAGTTGGTGTGGTTTCATTATGCTCATACAAAAAAAATTACTCTCTTTTAAAGAACTCAAAACTCCACTTGGTTTTTTCCATTTAGGTTTCTAAAAGAATACCAAAAATTAGCTATTATATTCAATCAATGACGATCAAAAATATGAAACTAGTAAAAAATAGAGGATATGGATTGAAATTTCAAGCCATTTATGGGTCAATTGAACCTTGAAAAGGGGTGAGCAGTGTACTCCCTCTTAGAAAAAATGGGGGGATACAAAAAAACAGAGTGAGAGAATTTTATCTTTAAAGAAACCAACAAGAAAAAATTTAAAATCCATGTGTTTCCTCACATGTAGTTTTATGTTTATTGTCTTCATCCAGACTTCCTCCCTAAAATTTTAACCATGATCATTCAAAGGGTATGATTTTTTTATTAAAATTAATTCACAATATTTTAAGAAAGTTTCATTATGAACTCTCAATATTTATATAAAAATAATATCAAATAATGTTCTCTTGTAATACTCTAAGGAGACATGACTGAGGTTTCTTCCCAACATTGTATTTAAAAATAGTTCATAACTAATTGGACAAATAATAAATTACAACATCTTATAAAAATAAAAAAAATGACCGACAATATCTACATAGTTTCCCATGACTCTTGAGGCATCCAATTTCTCAAAATATTTTAAATCCTAACTGCAACATGATCACCATTTCTAGAAAATAAACCCAATATAGATTGGAAATCAAAATTACAGTAGACTCCAACCTAAAGATATTAAATTATATAATTAAAATAAAATTTTTATAGACCTTACTTGGCTCAAATGAAGTGAAATTTTAAAAAACATATTGGTAATCATTAATCATGATATCATCCACAGAAATTGAGTCTTTTTCAAGAAATAAATTATGTTAAAATTGAATAGTATCTTATTTTTAAGTATCTAAAGTTAATATAAACATTTCCCCAAATTTTAATATTTTCATACACACTATCTTAGATAATAAAATCTCAAAAAATCATAGAACCTGGGATGATTGATGTGTAACTCTAAACTCTTTTTGGGTCCTAGAGAATGGATTTCCTCACAAATAAATGGTTTTGATTATTGTCCAACCACTTTAGTGATACTTTTTAAGTAAAATATTTCTTCACATTTAATTATTTCATGATATTAAGAAATGACCTTCCAAAATATTATACTATTCATTCTAAACCTTTCAAATTATTTTGTGGATTCCAATTCAAAAAATTCAAGCCTAAAATGTTTATTAATAGAACTCTGAATTATTTTTCTATAATGGCCATGACTATCCTTCCATATTTTATCTCAAAAAACATCTTCTTATGTATCAATAAAATTTCAACTCACCTCTAGTGCAAACTTCCTAAAAACATTGAACTCTTCTTGATCACCACCAATATGAAAAAATATTTTTACCTTAGAAACATCAATTACAGCCCCACTAGTATCTAGAAATTTTATATCCAAAAAGATTGGAACCTTCTTATCACACTTTTTTCAAGAACAAGGAAATCAATAGACAATGTGAGATTCCCTTCATTAGATAATAGACCATCCACCCTTCATATGGGTTGAGTAATGGAGTTATCATCCAACTTTATTGAAACATAGGTATATTTCAACTCCCTTAGACCCAGTTTCTTAAATAAAGAGAAATGCAACAGATTGACACTAGATAATAGGTCACATGATCATTTTTTATCTTAAATTTATCCTATTTTTAAAGTTATGACAAATATCTCTAGGTATTACATTTTTTTAGGTAGATTTATTTATAGGATATAAATATATTCCTCAATTAAACTTATGATGTAAAATTCTTCCAAATTTATTTTATTTTCCAAAAAAATTGAGAAATTTGAAATATAAAGTTATTTTATTTAAGGGATAAAAAAAGGTAATGTTCAAGTTAAAGGTTTTATATTTCTCAAATAATTTAATATAATTTGGCTCAAAATTATTTTGCATGACTCTTTGGGGAAAGGGAGTAGGAGGTGTATATTTATGTAACATGTGTTGGTTTTTGTATTTTTCATTAATCTCAAGTTTTTTATTCCCTTGATAAATTCATATTTCATTTTCATTTTTCCTTATCATTTTTAGATGAATAATCATTATTTAACTCAATTTAGAAATTACTTAACACTTATCTAGTTTTAATTTTTTATTGATTTTCATTTTCAGATTCACCTGAAACTTCAATCTCATATTACCTAGGCTATATCCTAACATCTTTTTTGGTTTTCAAAACACTTATTATGGTTTAAACCATTAAATTTTATTTGGGATTAATCTCTATAGTATTAAGAATCTTTCATTTTTCTCTTACAACTAGGTATATTTCCATTTGACTCATTTTGAATTTCTATAATGTTCAAGGAAGATTCAAGGTTTCTCTTGCGATATTTAATTTCAGTTTTATGCCTAAATTCTAGAGAGTATATTATTCAAAACATTTGGATCATTATACCTTCTAGATTATATTGGGAAATTGAGGAATCAACTCTATATTGATTTCAAAATTGAGACCCTGACTATTGTAGGAATCTAGGGGCAGTGAGTTATTTCATTTTCTCTTGATCTCTCCAAGAAAAATTCAAGTGGTTTTTATATCCAACATTAAAATTGTTTAAGAAATGGTCAATTTTAACTTGTTTTCTAGAACCAAAATCAATATAATAATCACTTTTTATGGGTTGTACAATAATATCATAATTAGGAAAATAATCCCTTTTATTTCCACACATTCCACATACATCACACTACTCACTTAAGGACCTATCTTTCTTTTGATAGGTAAATTCTTTTCCCCTTGGATTCATCAATGTTTGAGCCTATTTTTTGAATTTTAGAAAGATAAAAATTTATTCCGTAACCTAAAACATTGTTATTCATAGATCTATTGAATTTCATCTTCCTAGATGACTTATGTTTTAATTTTTGGGAAAGAGTATTTTAAATATAATTCAAATATTTTTAGTTTTATCAGTGTAATTTTCACCAAGATATTAGTCAATCAAGTATTGATAAGATGGTAAAATACCCTCATTGTAACGACCCAAATTTTTGAATAAATATTGTTTCCTAATTTTGTGTGTTATTTTATTTTTATACTCAACAAAACTATTTCATTTGATAACATGAGTATAATTAAAATGAGACCGTTGGGTTTCGACTGTTATATAACCATTGGTCAATATGACCGTTGGAAACTAAATGTTGTGATTATTGTCTCTAAATACAAGTGATCTTGGTTAATTAATTTGGAAAGAAGATTTGATGGCCTCATCCAGTAGTCTCAGGCCAATAGAAGCCCATCTAACAGAACTTGGGAAGAAGGTATCACCTTTGGGCTTTTCTCTGGACCAAACCCAAGCCGAACTTCATCATGTGAAGCTAGAACGGAATCTCCTTTGTGATAAGTTCAAACTTATAGAAATTACTACTTGTGCAATGTTGGTCGAGCCTCCCTCGGATTCTCACACCCTAGCACACCTTACACTTAGGTCCTATGATGGGGTTATAAGGGGATATGTAAGGAGATCGTAACTGCCTTGTGTAATCCTTTGTTTAAAATAAAATTGTGTTTTCTTCTTATGATGAAGTATGTGAATTTTCAAATGTCTAGATAAATATAGTATGCATATTTTTTATGAATTCTAGAAAAAAGATATTTTAAAATATTTTTGTAAACCTTAAATAATTAATGATGTGTAATTATTTTCAAAAAATGGTCTTTTGTAAATGTGTTCAGTAAGAAATTTGGAGTCTAATAAGATCAACTTATTTATTTGATTAATAGTAAATTATGAATAGTGATTTTATGCTTAGGATTAGTAATGTGACAAAATGGATTAGTAATCTCACTTAAATAAAGTATTAATATAATCTAGGTACCTTGATTAAGTAATGTGATTCAATAAAATAGGTAAATAACTGTTTTAGAAATTATTAATCAAGTATCAGTTTTTTTCGGGTGAATATTTTTTTTTAATTAAAAACTAAATTAAAAATATTTAGAAAATTATTTTTATATAATGGGGTTTATTTTTGAACTCAGATCATCGATATTATGTTAAGGTAATTTTTGGGGATTTTTCTAAAAAAAATGAATTTTCGGTGAATAGTTTATTTATTTAAAAATTAAATTTAAAATATTTTGAAAATTATTTTTATAAAATGGAGTTCATTTTTGAAATCAGAGCATCGATATTTGGTTAAGGTTAAATTTTGGGATTTTTCTGAGAAAGTTGAATTTTCGGTGAATAGTGAACATACAGTTTTTAAGTTACGGGTGTTTAATGACATCATTAAATGATGTATTAAGTATGTAATCAATATGGTAGACTTATTAATAGTAATATAAGGTATGAGGTGTCCCAAGTGGCCAATACCATGGTAAAATACCATGGTCAAGCCCATGGTTTTTTCAAATACCACCAATGAGGTGTCCCTTGGCCATTAATGCCTTGTCCCCTCACTTTCCCTATAAATACCAAGCCATTCTCTCATCCTTTCGTCTCCAAAATCATCATCAAATAAGTTATGGTCTTTTTAACTCCCAAGGATTCCTCCAAAGGTTCCCCCAATCCCTCAAGGTACTAACCTTTGAGTTTTAAGAGTTACGTTTTAAGGTAAGGGATCCTACCACTCTCTTTCTTTTCAAGTACTCTCTTTTATGTCATTTCTTTTATGCTCCATGTTCTTATGTTGGGGATGTTATTTTATATTAATAATAATTTCCTTTTTATGTTCATATGATTATATACCCCCTATTTCTCTCATCATTTCATTTTATGAATGTTTAAATGACGTCGTTAGGCTGCCGAATTTTTAAGGGATTCTTTTACCCTTCTCATTTTTCAAAGTTCTACTTTCATGTCAAGTCTTTAAAGTTACATTTTATTATGTTGGGTTATGATATATATATCTATCATACTGATATTTTATGTTCATATTATGAGAGACCCCATCTTTCTATCATCAATTCATTTTAAGAATGTTTAAGTGGCGTCGTTAGGCTGCCGAATTTTTAAGGGATTCTTTCACCCTTCTCGTTTTCAAGATCAATTTTCATGTCAAGTATTTCATGTTTCTTTTTATTATGTTGGGGTATGATCTCTATATCTATCATACTGATATTTTATGTTCATATGATTATAGAACCTATTTTATCTCATCAATTCATTTTTTTAGTTTTAAGTGACATCGTTAGGCTAGCGAATTTTCATAAGAAAAATCTTTTTTTGTCTTCCTTTAATGTTCTTCATTTCATATGGTATATCTTTAAAATTACATTACCATGTTCTTAAATCCTTTATATTATATCCCCATACTTTTTTATGTATCATTTATTAGTGGGTGACCCATGTCCCCTCTCTTTTAAATGTTTTCTAAAACTCTGTAACGTAGTCGTTATGCTGTAGAATTTTCGTCTCAAAATGTCTCTCTCTTTATCTCAAATTATTTTATTTTATTAAGTGAATACTCAAAGATCTTTCTTCTATAGGTGTATTCACATATATATCAAAATTTTATATTTTAATTCTGGTATTTATATACATGAAACCCTCTTTCCTTTTATCGTGGGTTTAAAGTAACATAAAATCATGTCTTCAAAGCAGTTTTTAAAATGTTATGATTATGAAATGAAACCCATTTCTTTTATGATATATGGGTTATTTATGAAATTTTTGATGATGATATATGTGGATCACATTATAATAAAGTCAAATTTAAGGGTGCTCCCTGATAGCTCTCTAATGCATTGGGTAAAGACTTAATCTCTAGAGATGACCATTTTTACTGATACCTTGGTGAATAACCTTGGTAATTTTTAATGACACCTTGTGGATGGACCTTGGTGAAACAGAAATGATTGTCTATGTTAAATGTTGTATCCACATCTTCAAGTTATGAAATGCGTTATTTTTATTATGATATGACTCATGATTTCTTTCTCATTCCTTAAAGTTCTTTTTCATGACTTTATTGATGTATCTCAAGTTTACTTGTTAAATGTTTCCCTTATTTCCCTTATGGGGCCTTCTGCTCACCCTTTTCTTTTGATGTATGTCCCCAGGTTATTAGTTTCAGTAATGAACCTAGGATGAACATAAGGATAAGCCTTTCAAGTGTTTAAGAATAATGCTTTATGTTTTCATGTATTAAGTTCCTAGTTTCCAAGACACTAAACCTTAAAGATCCTCAGTTTTGTATAATGTAATGAAAGTTTATGTGATAAAAAGGCAGGATTTCATAGTTGGTATCAAATTATGGTTTAGTTATTTGTGGAAATTATGATATAAAAACTTTTGGAGAAACCCTGTGGAAAATTTTATATATAGGAAATCTTCCTGGTATTTTGGTGAGTATTGAGTAAGTTGTTTATCAAGAAAATACAACCATGTCTGGATACGTGCAGGTAGAGGTGGCTCTGGAACAGATGTACATAGGGGTAAAACTCGAAAACACCGCTTGAGATAGACTCGAACGAGAACTGGTACAGGACAACGGGCCTTGCTGCACTCTTGGTTATGACACTCCCGAGGGATATGCTTTGGTAAATTCATAAGCTTAATATGAACCATTATTAAAGGAACAAAGATAAAATAAAATAAAGATTCACATAAGAATATGTGATCATGGATAACCTAGATTGGAACCTAGGGGATCACAAGTTAGGGTATACTTTTATTCTACAAGTTTATCCTTCCATGCTTAAATTTTCCTTTTCATGATTATTGGATAAGTATTTAAGCCCCTAATTATACTTTCTTTCCTTAGTTAATGGCGGGAAATAGAATAACATGTCCCAACAATCAATGTGATGGGAAATGTGAAGATTGCTCTGTTAATGTGATAGAGATGATGAGAGATCAAGTTGAACATATTTTTATTATGCCAAACCAGCTATCAAAAATCACAATTAATAATTGGTACCTATTTGAATGCTCAAATTCATCAAGGAAGAATAAAACGTAGTCTCAAGGATGTTCATCTGATAAAGTTGATAAGGGAAAGAAGACCCAATTCCCTTTTTGAAAAAAGTGTGGAAAGGGGCACCAAGGGGAATGTCACAAAGGAACCGGGAGATGTTTTAAGTGTGGGGTGATAGGATATAAAGTAGCCAATTGCTTAAAAAAATGGATAATGTGATGAATAGAGATAAGGTTCGATATAATGTACCTTATACTTTTCAATGTCGTAAATGTGTAGAATTTAGAAATTATCCAAGGCAATGCTCTCTTGGAAGGGATGAGAAGCGTGATGAGCATCAACAATCTTCAAGGACAATGGAACAATGCAAGTCCTATGCTGAGACGGATCATGATGACTAAAGTACATGCAACTTCTTCGCAATAATTTTCTATGTCATGTTGTATTTTAGTTTGTGCTCTATGAGCATATCTTTAATGTTTTCTTTAAACATCGAGTAACTACCTAAGATGGTTTTATATCATTAAGGAAAAAATATATTGTTATGTACCACATGTTGATGTTGTGAAGCTGTTCTTCTTGAAAAAAAAAAGATGATTAGGGGATTAAAAGATGATTATTATTTTGGAAGACGTTCACTATTTTGGGAACCCTATATGATTGAGGTAAATAGATTAATATGGTATTTTATTTGAGGAGTAAAGGTTGACTTATATTTTGAAGAATCGGTGAATTTAAGGTGAAATTATGTTAATATAGGTTACTTATGGAAATGATTAACCTATCTTGGGGAAAATATGTTTAGGTTAGCTACTTTTGTTATAATATATTAGGAGTGGTTGATGTTGTTTGGAGATGAACGATAAAGTTTATCTTAGAGGACTATGTTATCAAATCCTTCTTGTATTTGGGTTTCAATATTAGTTTGGTTTATTTTGAGGAATTTTAAGTACAGTTACTTATGGAGTGGTCTATGATGAACTTTGGGTAGTATCATGGAATTTTGAAGATTACAAGTAGTTTCCCTTCCTATGGGGTTTTTTCTTTTTGAAGAGTTGTTTTATCTTACCCTTTCTGCTTTTGGGATAATGTTTAAAGATAGAAGAAATAGATAGTTAATCTTTTGTGGATTATGTGATTCTCTAGAAGATGATTCTTGTTCTTTTGATGAGACCAACTGTTTTTGAATGCTCATCATATGGAGAAAAGATTAGTTTTGGTAGAAACTTATTAAAGGATGAAACTCTACTTGAAGGGAAGTATATTTACCTGTGTTCTTATTCTACGTAGTAAATGAATTCCTCAAAATTATTAAAAGGAACTTAAAACAAAAACATTGTTGGTTTAGGTTTCCTACTGGGTAATCAAAGACCGTTTACACACGTCATAAGTTTGTGATTTTCTTGTTGTGAACTTTCTCATAATCATGTTTTCTATCACTCTCCATCAAAACGTGACCCTTTGTTTTCTCTTCCATATCCATGATTCCCTACATGGAATCCAAGTATGGGTTAACTCGGGTGACCTTTGTACTTCCCTTTCTTCCTTTTAAAGTAATATTTTTACTGACTTCTTTTCTGATGTGGGACTTTCAATGAAATTTCCAAGCCCAATATTAAAAATCGCAAGGATGCAATTTCTTAAGGGGGGAAGAATGTAACGACCAGAAATTTTGAATAAATATTTTTTCCTAATTTTGTGTGTTATTTTATTTTTATACTCAACAAAACTGTTTCATTTGATAACATGAGTATAATTAAAATGAGATCGTTGGGTTTCGAATGTTATATGACCATTGGTCAATATGACCGTTGGAAACTAAATGTTGCGATTATTGTCTCTAAATACAAGTGATCTTGGTTAATTAATTTGGAAAGAAGATTTGATGGCCTTATCGAGTAGTCTTGGGCCAATCGAAGCCCATCTAACAGAACTTGGAAAGGAGGTAGCACCTTTGGGCTTTGCTCTGGACCAAACCCAAGCCGGACTTCATCTTGTGAAGATGGAACAGAATCGCCTTCACGAGAAGTTCAAACTGATAGAAATTACTACTCGTGCAATGTTGGTCGAGCCTCACTCGGATTCTCCCACCTTAGAACACCTTACACTTAGTTCATATGCTGGGGTTATAAGGGGCTACGTAAGGAGACCGTAACTACCTTGTGTAATCCTTTGTTTTAAATAAAATTGTGTTTTCTTCTTATGATAAAGTATGTGAATTTTCAAATGTCCAGATAAATATAGTATGCATATTTTTTATGAATTCTAGAAAAAGGATATTTTAAAATATTTTTTTAAACTTTAAATAATTAATGATGTGTAATGATTTTCAAAAAATAGTCTTCTGTAAATGTGTTCAGTAAGAAATTTGGAGTCTAATAAGATCAACTTATTTTTTTGATGAATAGTAAATTATGAATAGTTATTTTACACATAGGATTAATAATGTGTCCCAATGGATTAGTAATATCACTTAAAGAAAGTATTAATATAATCTAGGCACCTTGATTAGGTAATGTGATTCAATAAAATAGGTAAATAACTATTTCCTAAATTATTAGTAAAGTATCGTTTTTTTCGGGTAAATAGTGTTTTTTAATTAAAAATAAAATTAAAAATATTTAGAAAATTATTTTTATAAAATGGAGTTCATTTTTGAACTCAGAGCATCGATATTATGTTAAGGTAATTTTTTGGGATTTTTCTGAAAAAAATGAATTTTCGGTGAATAGTGTATTTATTTAAAAATTAAATTAAAAATATTTAGAAAATTATTTTTATAAAATGGAGTTCATTTTTGAAAACAGAGCATCGATATTTGGTTTAGGTGAAATTTTGGGATTTTTCTGAGAAAGTTGAATTTCCGGTGAATAGTGAAAATATAGTTTTTAAGTTACGAGAGTTTAATGACATCATTAAATGATGTATTAAGTATGTAATCAATATGGTAGACTTATGAATAGTAAGATAAGGTATGAGGTGTCCCAAGTGGCCAATACCATGGGCAAATACCATGGGCAATCCCATGGTTTTTCCAAATACCACCAATGAGGTGTCCCTTGGCCATTAATGCATTGTCCCCTCACTTTCCCTATAAATACCAAGCCATTATCTCATCCTTTCGACTCCAAAATCATCATCAACAACGTTCTGGTCTCCTTACCTCACAAGTAGTCCTCCCAAGGTGCGCCCAATCCCTCAAGGTCCCAACCTTTGAGTTTTAAGAGTTACGTTTTAAGGTAAGGGATCCTACCACTCTCTTTCTTTTCAAGTACTCTCTTTTATGTCATTTCTTTTATGCTCCATGTTCTTATGTTGGGGATGTTATTTTATATTCGTACTACTGTCCTTTTTATGTTTATATGATGAGATACCCCCTCTTTCTCTCATCATTTAATTTTATGAATTTTTAAATGACGTCGTTAGGCTGCCGAATTTTTAAGGGATTCTTTTACCCTTCTCATTTTTCAAAGTTCTACTTTCATGTAAAGTCTTTCAAGTTCATTTTTATTATGTTGGTGTATGATATCTATATCTATCATACTGATATTTTATGTTCATATTATGAGATACCCCCTCTTTCTCTCATCAATTCATTTTAAGAATGTTTAAGTGGCGCTGTTAGGCTGCCGATTTTTAAAGGGATTCCTTAACCCTTCTCGTTTTCAAGATTTATTTTAATGTCAAGTCTTTCATGTTCCTTTTTATTATGTTGGGGTATGATCTATATATCTATCATACTGATATTTTATTTTCATATGATGAGAGACCCTATTTTATCTCATCAATTCAATTTTTTAGTTTTAAGTGGCGTCGTTAGGCTGGCGAATTTTCATAAGAAAAATCTTATTTTTCTCTTCCTTTCATGTTCTTCATTTCATATGGTATATCTTTAAAATTTCATTACCATGTTCTTAAATCCTTTATATTTTGTCCCCCTACTTTTTTATGTACCATTTATGAGTGGGTGACCGATGTCCCCTCTCTTTTAAATGTTTTCTAAAACCTCGTAACGTAGCCATTATGCTGCAGAATTTTCATCTCAAAATGTCTCTCTCTTTATCTCAAATTCTTTTATTTTATTAAGTGAATACTCAAATATCTTTCTTCTATAGTGGTATTCACATAAATATCAAAATGTTATATTTTAATTCTGGTATTTACATACATGAAACCCGCTTTCCTTTTTCCATGGGTTTAAAGTAACATAAAAATCGTGTCTTTAAAGCAGTTTTTAAAACGTTATGATTATGAAATGAAACCCATTTCTTTTATGCTATATGGGTTATTTATGAAATATTTGATGATGATTTATGTGGATCACATTATAATAAAGGAAAATTTAAGGGTTCACCCTGATAGTGCTCCAATTTATTGGGTAAAGACTTAATCTCTAGAGATGACCATTTTTACTGATACCTTGGTGAATAACCTTGGTAATTTTTAATGACACCTTGGGGATGGACCTTGGTGAAACGGAAATGATTTTCTATGTTAAATGTTTTAGCCACATATACAAGTTATTAAATACGTTATTTTTATTATTATTTGCCTCATGATTTTTTTCCATGTCTTAAAGTTCTTTTTCATGACTTTATTGATGTATCTCAAGTTCACATGTTAAATGTTTCCCTTGTTTCCCTTACTAGGCCTTATTCTCACCCTTTTCTTTTGATGTATGTCTCCAGGTTATGAGTTTCAATAATGAAACTAGGATGAACATAAGGATAATACTTTCAAGTGTTTAAGAAGAATGTTTTATGTTTTCATGTATTAAGTTCCTAGTTTCCAAGACACTAAACCTTAAAGATCCTCAGTTTTGTATAATGTAATGAAATTTTATGTGATAAAAAGGCGGGATTTCATAATTGGTATCAAATATTCCTTCAAAATATGGGAAATATTTTGATAATTGAAACTTTTCCTAATAAATCCCTAAAACTTATACCATGTCTCATGGAATCAATCATCGTGATATTAAAGAAAACTAGTAATTTTACCTCTCAAACATACAGTCAACCAATTAGGAAAAACATTGATGAAAACAACTTTATAAATTTGGTCCCAAGAGTCAAATGTGTTCTCATAAAGTTAAATGAACCAAGTATTAGCACTATTTTTTAAGAAAAATTGAAAGACCCTGAATATAAGCTCATCTTTAGTCAAGACTTGAATAAGAAACTACTGGACAACACTATAAAACAATCTAACAAAATATAGAGTGTCTTCATTAGAAAATCCTAAAATTTATGGAATTAGTGATAGATAAGAATGCTTGATTTAATAGTTTCTACTACTTTGATAAAGAAAAATTCATATGTATTTTTTGAAATGATTAGGATTTTATACTCTCTAATTCTAGGTCTTTCTAATTTCTAATTCCTAAATCAGGGTTGAATGAGATGTTATTTTTTATTTTCATCATGTATCTCTCATGTATTATCCATTTTTGAATTTTTTTTACCATATTTATTGTTTTTTTATGCATGTTCCTTATCTAAAAACAGTGCCAAGTTTTGACGATTCCATCATCAAACCTCTAAAAAATAAAATTTTTAGGCCTAATTAAAACTAGTAATTGGTAATTAGTTTCTAACCACAAGGAATTGTAGTGTGAAAACCAAGAAATAATAAAATAATAAAATAATAAAACAAGAATAAAACAAAATAATTGGTAGATAATAATGGATTAAAATAGTTATGAAATTGAAAAATTGATGAAAAATAAAAAAAAATATGTAAAATCAACAAAGTGAGAGAGATGAATGAGTAAACAAGGGGATGAACAAGGTAAAATGAACTAATTTAAATTTAATAAAATGTCTTTCTGTTATCATGTCAAGAAAATTAAAATTGGGAAAGAACTATGAAGAAGAGAAGTTAAGACACACATTTTTCACTCGGTGATCAACATGGTTCAATGAACTCTCCCAATAAATGATTTTAAAATAAAAACTCAAGAATGAACCATTTTATCATGTAGAATAAAAATCACAACCATTTTTTTATTTTATTACTTTGGTTGAAGTTTCTAAGGTAATTAATCCACTATCATCACACATCAGTGTGTAGAATAGTGTAAAAATGGTGCTCGTGAGGAATGAAAATGAAAAAAAATAACAAGAGTCCACAATAATATTCCTTTATAAACACCCACCTAAATATATCAATTAAATTTGAGTAGTGAATTTATTTTCCACTATTATAAAAATAAAAATCCCTAATGATTTCTATCAAATTTTCATTTGAGTGTGAGAAGAAAAAATTAGTGAAAGGATAACTGAGAATAATGGCAGAAGATCATTAAAGTATGAGTAGAATAGTAAAATATTTTCAATTAATTTCAATATGATTCGATAAAATGATGTATAAATATATCTTACAAATTGAAACAATAAAAAGTAATAAATGCATTATAAGAAGTGCAATTAAATCAAAAAAATAATATAAAGGGTTTTTCTATTTTATAAAAAGTTCTTCATACAACCTTAGATTCCTATGGATTATTGCCACCGAGTGATACTCCCCTATCATATGAAAATAATATCCTAGATAAATCCCTTTTTTAATGAAATTTTATTCAAAAATTAAGTAAATATCATCACCCAGCTCTCAAACAACATCTCTCATCTTGAATCATCAATCTCCATGTGGATTTGGTCACTATTCATCATCTTCCTCAAGGTAAGTCAAGTAGAATCTCCCACACACATCAAAAGACCACATTATCTTGATTATTTATTTATGTTTATTTAATAATTTTCCTTGATTTATTCCTCATGCTCAACTTCATAATCTCGATCTCAGGCTCTCTCATTATTTTTTAAATTTTGATTAGAAAAATAAGGGATCACGTGGAATTCAACTTGCTTTAGCCTCATTTGTTTTTTCTTAATTTTGTTTTTGACTTGTTCTGGTATTTATTTATTTATTTATTTTATTTTTTTGTTGTCAAAAAAATATTGGAGTCTCACATGGCCAGCTATAATTCATACAAGAAATGAAAATTAAGTCATAAACGGTAAGAAGAAGTCCGACAAAAATGGAATAAATTCATACACATGTCGTAAGAAGTTGTATAGGATGAGATAACAAGGTTGTAAACAAAATTTAATTCATAATAAATGATTTAAAGAGTCAATGAATAATTAAAATTACTTAGAAAATAAATAGAGTCATATGATATTAGAACTGAAGTCATAAAAAATGGGACTTTTTTAACTTTCCAAGAAATTTCCATGTTTCAGTAGGACAAAATAAAAAGTTTTCCAAATAGAATATTTAAAGTAAAAGAAGTAATGATTTAAAATTTTAATTCCAAAATCCAAAACTCTTTCCAAATCACTTAAAAATATTATCTTGATAAAAATATTGATAAAAACATTAATAATTTGGTTCTTAAAGAATATATAAATTAAATCAAAGTACCTTTGAATATTTTAGCATCAAAATTCCTCAATTTCACTCAAATATTGAAAGAATCATAATTTCAACTCAAAATGATGAAAATTAAATAAATTTCCAATAAATTTTCAATTAAATCCTAAAATTATCAAAATTTTATGAAAAGGGAAGTGTAAAACAAGTATTAAATTAAATACATGTGTCACGACCTATCCTCGGGGCCCGTGCCATGACTACCCCAAACCCGCCTTCCATAGGCCAGGGACTGGCGACTAGCACTAAAGGCGTAATCCCTATAAAAAGGGAAGGCATTGCCTTTTAACCTATAACACACACACAGCCTGAACACAAGAAGAAGAGTACGCAACTAAAATTAAACACTAAGTAAAACTGTATAAAAATGTAAGTGTTGAAAGTAAAGGGGCCGGAAATACAATCCCAACAGTAAAGTACAACAACTGTAAAGATAGTACAACTGCAGAAAGGTAAACAGCAACTACTGAGTCGTCCTCTGGGAATCCCACCTGAAGGGTGTGTACAGATGGCCTCCTCAGCACCCCAGGTCCGTTTGTCCACTCTGAGTATGTCTCGCCAAGTGGTTTACCTCGGGGTATCGTCCATCTCTACAACTCTCTACCTCGACCAGTGTTGTCTGTCATCTACAACCAACACAACGATGTACGGGCATAACCCGTGCAAGGGTGAGTATAACGATACTCAGTAGGGGACCCTGTGATCCCCGAAGGTCTCCCAAATTCCACAAAGGATAAACCACAGTAGAAAGATGAAATCACAAATTATTAACCAACCCTACTTTGGTATATTCCCATACATATACCTAAGTTACCAGTCATAGCCCAACTCCAACTCTCGAGACCAATCAAAACCCAGTCCACATAAGAAGTAAAGTCAATCACATCGATGATAATGATTGAAAGACAAGACCCAGTTCACACAGGTATACATATTTAGTATAGCAATAGAGATGATCAAATGTAGTTACTGATTCATTAAATTTGTCGGACCCACATAGGATACAGGACAAGCTAAGTTATCGGACCCACACAGGATATAGGACCAGCTACTCTGTCGGACCCACACGGGATACAGGAACAGAAGTCAGAACTGTCGAACCCACATAGGATTTTGGTACAGTAGTCATCTATGTAGAACCCACATAGGATTCTGGTACAATAGTCATCGCTGTCAAACCCACGTAGGATTCTGGTACAGTAGTCATCGTTGTCGAACCCACGTAGGATTCTGGTACAGTAGTCGTCGCAGCCAGCTCTTGGGTTCCCGCACACAGAATGCTCGATTCCGAGAGGGTCCGCTCCTCGAGTCAAGTATCGATACATCAACGAAGTCCTGAGTTGATTTATCTCATAGTTTCGTCTCATACTAAGGAACCCAACATGACAGACGACGCGTCAATCAGATACTCGGTCTGTGGGTTATTAGCATTTCTGTTCCAAAGGCCCGGTTGGATTTTCACTCATTCCAAACCCAGAAATTTTCCAAATTTGTCCAAAACTCCCTTATAGTATCGTAAAATGACCGCCTCGTCATGAGGGTACTAGTGCTACAGACAGCGCATCGATCGGATGCGCGGTCTAGGAGATATTCACGTTTAAGCGAAGATGAGTCCGACCCGTCAAGCCCAGTGGGCTGGCTGGTCGACCTGACCCGGTTCGGTGGGTCCAACCCGGCTGGGGGTCAGCCCAGCCTAGTGATCATGGCCCACTCGTGGACCCGGCCCGCACTGTGGGCCGGTTCGGTTCGCCCGGGGGTGCCAAGCGGCGCCGCCCCTCCTATGCCCGGCCGGCCGTAGTCGGCCAGTTCTGTCCGGCGCGAGCGGCCCACTGTGTGGGCTACGGTTTTCCCCACGCAGTGCCAAGCAGCGTTGTGGTCTTCTAGCCCGGACAGTAGGAGGCCATCCGGTTCACCCAGTAGAGAGGCATGCACAGCGGGTCGTGGTCTTCTTCACGCGGTGCCTACGGGCGTCGCGGTCCTTCATCCCGGTCGATAGGCAGCTGGCCGGTTCCTCCAGCCGAGCAGCATGCGGTTGCGGGCCGCGACCTCCCTCCACACGGCGCCTACGGGCGCCACGGTCTTTCAGCGGGCTGGCCGGATTGGTCAGTAGGTCGTCCTGCGTACCGGCTCCACAGCGGCCGGTTTAGCCAGCCGCCTCGGCACCTCCACCACGGCGTGACGGCGCCGCGGTCCTGCTACTCTCTACGCGGCGCGATGGCACCGCGCCCCCTCCGCCGTCGTGGTTCTTCTCTGGCGCGGTGCGACGACACCATGCCCTTTCGACGCTTCCTCCTATGTCAACCAAATGAGATTCAACGGAGGTTCATCGGGCCATTTTTTTCGGCTCGTGCCCTCTGTGTTAGGTGATATCAATTTTCCACCATCAAACCAAAGTAAACATCGAAGAATAGAGGATATAATTTTATTCATTTAAAATTAAAAAAATCCTCCTACCTCGATTCAAGAACATTGTCGAAGTCGCAGAAGACTGTATCGCGGAAGATGGACTCCATTCCATCAACGTCGGAAAGAGAGTCTTTGTCGTTGGCGATGTTCTTCAGGGGCGGCGTCTCCCCTTGCTTGCCTCAATTGGAAAGGAAGGAGACACATCGTCGTTATTCGGTGGATATGGTGTTCTTCGTTGGAATAAAGCTCTTCCTATTTGTCCAAGGCTCCAGCAATACTCCCAAGCTCTCCAACGATTATGCCAACCCAAAATAAAATAATAGCTTCACTTATTTAAATTTGGCATAATGTTTTTAAAATTCAAACACTCAGATTAATTAATTAATTGTGGAGCCCAATTAATTAATTAATGGTGTTGGAAAATTAATGAGAGAAAGTGGGAGGTGGGGAGTTTTCAAAATTAAAAATGGAGGTGGAAAGTGGAGGGTTTAACCCACATCAATGGGGGGTTTCAAGAGTTTCAAGGGGGAGTTGAGGGGTTTGTGTTCATGTGGGCCCCACCACACAATATCCTCTCATGAGAGGTTATGTGGGGGGTGGGACCCACTTTTAACTTACCTTTGGTGGATTTAACCACCACCCACATAAAAATATGTGAATCATATTTTTATTTATTTAAATTAGAAAACCCCCAAAAATAACTTCCAACCTGTATAAAACGCAATTGCGGTAAAGGTCTCATTAAGAGAATACTGGTGCTGCAAGTTCATCAGTGTCCTCGGATTTCAATTCCGAGCACCGATTCAAAAGATATAAAATCTCACTTGTATGTCTACTGAACGTTCTCAAACAAAACTTTAGAAAATTATTTCGGGCACACCGGGCCTCAGAATCAGGTGCCGTCAGAAACTGTGGACTCGTAAAATTCCCATTTATTTAAAAAAAAATCCACGAGATTTCTGGGTCTTTAAATTCTCACCACCTCGGGGTTTTATGTCCCCGGAAGATACAACACACACTAAGGGAACAAATGAAGGTACTGATCACACATCTGAGCCTCCCCCTCCCATGTGCTCTCCTGGAGGTTCATGTGCTGCCAGCGAATACACACCAGAGGAATCGACCCTCCATGTAGGACCCACTCCTGTCGATCCTTGATCTCCACTGGGACCTCTGTGAAATTATCCCCATCATTGATGTCCAGATCCCCATGTTCAATTATGTGGGATGGGTCGTGCACGTATCTCCTCAGCTGAGATACGTGGAAGACGTCGTGCACCCAGTGTAACTGAGGTGGAAGAGCCAAGCGGTAAGACACCTTTCCTACCCTTATAAAGACCTGTAACGGTCCGATGAATCGCATATATAACTTACCGCCTCAGCCAAATCTCCGCAGACCTCATCGTGGTGAGACTTGTAGGAAAATGTGGTCGCCATCCTCGAACTCCAGTGGTCTCTGTCTTCTATCAGCATAGGACTTCTTCCTGCTCAATGTAGTCTTCATCTACTCCTGGATGATCTGCACCTTCTCCATCATAGCTTGTACCATCTTTGGTCCTATAAGTGTTGACTCCCCTGGGTCAGTCCATCACAGAGGCGATCTGTAAGGTCGGTCGTACAGTGCCTCGTAAGGTGCCATCCCAATGGTGGAGTGGTAGTTGTTGTTGTAATAAAACTCCACCAAGGGTAAGTGATCCTCCCATCTGTGACCAAAGTCAAGGACACATTCATGGATCATGTCCTCGAGTGTATGGATGGTCCGCTCGGTCTGGCCATCTGTCTGAGGATGGAAGGTGATGCTCAAGCGAAGCTGCATCCCAAAAGCCTCCTTAAACCCCTTCCAAAACCGGGAAGTAAAGCATGTGTCGCGGTTGGAGGAAATAGAATAAGGTACTCCATGTAAATGCACAATCTTATGCACGTAGAGGCATCCCAAGCTCTCTACTGAGCCCTTCTCTCTGATCGGTAGGAAGTGAGCCGACTTGGTGAGTCGGTCGACAATCACCCAGATAGAGTTGTGTCCTCTATATGTACATGGAATTCCCGTCACGAAATCCATGGATATCCCATCCCTCTTCCACTCTGGGACCTCTAAGGGCTGAACCAAGCCTACTGGAACCTGGTGCTCTGCCTTCACTTGCTAATAAGTGAGGCATCGTGAGACAAACTCTACTACCGCCTTCTTCATACCTGGCCACCAGTGCTATCATCTGAGGTCCTGATACATCTTCTCTACTCCTGGATGTACCAATAAAGGGGAAGTGTGGAACTCCCTCAAAACCTTCTCTTATAGTTCAACTGGTACCATGGTATGTCCTCTAAAGAGGATGACATGCTCCCCACCTTCAAAAAACCCATCAGGTGCCTACCCTATGGATATCTGAGCACGTCGCGTCTCATAGTAAAAGTACCCACGTTGTGCCTCTCTGAATCACTAAAGAAGTGGAGGAGTGACTGGGAGAGACTGTAGAAAGGTTGCTCCATCCCTATCCATAAAGGATATCTGCAACGCGGACAGCTACTCTGTCGCCTCTCCTAGCAGCTGAATGCCCGATATTCTGCTGAGAGCATCTCCTACAATGTTCCTCTTCCCAAGAGTATAGACTATCTCGAAGTCATAGTCCTAGAGGAACTCATGTCATCGACGTTGTCTCAGGTTCAGTTCCTTCTATGAGAAGATGTACCTGAGACTCTGTTGGTCAGATTAGACTGTAAAACACTCGCCCATCAGATAGTGTCTCCACATCATTAAGGCAAAGAACACTACTGCTAACTTCAGGTCATGGATAGTGTAGTTCTGATCGTGATGTCTCAACTGCCGTGAACCATACGCAATCACTTATTGCTCTTGCATCAAGACACACTCGATTCTGGTCCCTGATGTGTCGCAGTAAACTACGTACCCTACTCCCTCCTCTGGTAGCCTCAAGATGGGTGCACTGGTCAACCTCTTCCTCAGCTCCTGAGAGCTCTTCTGGAATCTATCTGACCACGTGAAGGGTTTCCCCTTTTTCATCAAAGCTGAAAGTGGTGATGAAACTCTGGAGAAGTCTGGCACAAAACCCCGATAGTACCCATCCAGTCCCAGAAAACTCCTCACCTCTTTCACACTCCTGGGTGGCTCCCAAGAAAGTATTGCCTCGATCTTCGCTGGATCCACTGCAGCTCCATCCTCTGAGATGATGTGTCCCAAGAAGTGAACCTCTCGAATATAGAACTGGCACTTCGAGATCTTACCATAAAGTCAGTGCTCTCAGAGTGTATCCAGTACTACCCGCAAATGGTAGGCATGCTCCTCCTCAGTAGTCAAGTAAATCAGTATGTCTTCGATGAAGACTATGAAAAAGCGATCAAGTTAAGGCTGGAAGATCCTGTTCATGAGACTCATTAACACTACTGGAGTGTTGGTTACGCCGAAGGGCATAACCAAGAACTCGTAGTGGCCATACCGACACTTGAAGGATGTCTTCTGCACATTATCGTCTCGAACCTTGAGCTGGTGATAGCTTGACCTGAGATCTATATTCGAGAACCATCATGCTCCCTTGAGCTGATCAAAGAGGTCGTCAATCCTTGGGAGTGGGTACTTGTTCTTCACGGTCACCTGATTCAGGTGAAGATAGTCAACACACAGTCGCAAGCTCCCATCTGCCTTCTTAAAGAACAAAATTGGTGATGCCCAGGGTGAAACACTGGGTCTGATAAATCACTTCCCATGCAAGTCCTCCAGCTATACCCGCAGCTCAAAAAGCTTGGCGGGAGCTATCTGATATGCTGGAGTATATATCGGTGTTGTATCGGGGTACAGTTCAATATAGAAGTCTTCCTCTCTGCGATGAGGTAGTCATGGAACGTCGTCAGGAAAAACATCTGCGTACTGATCCACCACAACAGGAAAACTCGAACTCTGCATATCAACTTCTCTGAGGATGAGACTAGCCAACTGATGTGCGATCGGTTGCCCCCTCATTTGCGTAAGTCCATATTGTGCTGTAAAGGATCCCTTCTAGCCGGTGAAGGTGAACCTGGTCCCATCCGTGTGGATACACCGCACTTTGCACCTAATACAGTCAATCTGAGCATGCATTGTGGATAACTAGTTCATACCCAAGATGATGTCGTAAGGCCTCGACGCCGCTACAAGAAGATCCCAGCCGAAGCTCTCGCCTCCTAGAATAATCTCACACTGCCGACACCAGTGCGTAATCGTCGAGTCTTCTCCCGTAAAAGTCTCTAGCCTTAAGGATCGAGCCAATGGATCCATCGGAATATTCAAGCTCCGAATGAGGGCAGTGGCAATAAAACAATGACTCGCACCTATGTCTATAATTACTATAGAAAGGGTGGAGTAGATAGAGATAGTACCTCGAATCATCTCAGGTGCACCGTGGTCATAGTCCTTGACTTCCTGGAGCTGAGCCCTCCTATGTCTGTCAGCTCCCTGTGGTCGGGGGGGACCTACTAGTGGTGGTGGTGGTAGAGCCTCAAAATGTTGTCCACCACCCGCTGTTCGGCCAGCTCCTCTACCACGTCTGCCTGCTCCCGATGGAACACCATGGTCGAACCTCTGCCTCTACCTAGGAGGTCCCTCTACTGTCTTTTGCTCATCTGCATGGAGACTCGGGCAGTCTCGAGCCATGTGTCCCTTCCCTCCACATTAATAGCACTGCCTACTTCTCATATAGCTGGCTCTGTCTCGTGTGCCCCGCACAACCGAACCTATATCCTGGGGTCTCCCACCTGATGGCCTGGTCCGCTTGGACCTCTACATCATCTATCTATTGCCGAATGTAGAAGACTCCGCTATGTGTCTCCCTGTGGAGGGTCTCGCCGCTGGTGCCTGCTCAGCGAGAAAACTCTCCACTAGAAGGGCTCACTCCAACACCCCCTCCTGCATCGGAATACTGAGGGGAATCATCGAAGCCCTGATCTCATGCCCGAGTCCCTGCTCGAAGGTCTGGACCCTGAATAATGGGTACCGTACCATGTCTGTGGAGTAGCGTGAGAGGTCGGTGAACCTCGCTGAGTACTGAGCTAATGTCATGCTGCCCTACTGTAGATGAAGTAACTCCTGAATCCGCACCGCACGGAGGGTGGCTGGAATAAACTCTGAGTGAAAGAGACTCTCGAAGTCTTTCTAGAGTAATGATGCCTCGTCATGCACCAGAAGCATTAGGCTCCACCATCTGTCTGCTATTACATGAAGGAGACTCGCGGCAAGGATCACCATGAGGTAAGTTGGTGTCCCTACCAATATGAAAACTCTCACGATAGCCTCTAGCCAATCCTCAGCTGTCTGTGGGCCGTCTCTCCCCGGAACCTGGGCGTCCTCTAGCAATGGAACTCGTGCAACGCACTCAGGCAGTGTTCACTCTCTGCTGCTGGAGCTGGTGGTATCGGTGGCCCAGCGGGTAGTGGTACCGCTGGTACCTCCGCTGTGATGGGGCCCTACACTAAGGCCTCGTCGCTCGGTGGGCTACAATCTCATACGTAACTCGGAACCCTAGATGGATGCCTTTGTGGGGCCATACTGAAAAGAAACAGGTGTTCCACGGTTAAATTAGTATACCTGGTGAGCTAACACAAAGTAATCACAAAGAAAAATTTTCAAAGGAAACACACACGTAATCAGTGTTTTGGTGCACTGGGTCGGAGATCAGAAGTTAGAGTCCTAGTGTATGGATACGTCGGTCGCCGCACCAACATCGGTTTCCCTAAACTAATAACCACACCCAAAACACTTAACACTATTTTTGTTAAAAGAATCAGAGTCCAAGTTCTGTGGTAGAACCGACTCCTCTGATACTAATTTGTCACAACCCATCCTCGGGGCCTGTGTCGTGACTACCCCAAGCCCGCCTTCCAGAGTCCATGGGATGGCGACTAACACCAAAGGCGTAATCCCTATAAAAGGGAAGGCATTTACTTTTAACCTGTAACACACACATAGCCTAAACACAAGCAGCAGAGTACGCAACTGAAAGTAAACACTAAGTAAAACTGTATACAAAAGTAAGTGCTGAAAGGAAAGGGGCCATAAATACAAGCCCAATAGTAAAGTACAACAACTGTAGAGCTAGTAAAACTGCAAAAAGATAAACAACAACTACTATGTCATCCTCCGGTAATCCCACCTGAAGGGTGGGTACAGATGGCCTCCTCCGCACCCCAGGTCCGTCTGTCCACTCCGAGTACGTCTCACGAAGTGGTCCACCTCCGGGTACCGTCCAGCTCTACAACTCTCTACCTCGATCAGTTTTTTCTGTCATCTCCAACCAACACAACGATGTGCAGTCATAGCCCGTTCAGGGGTGAGTATAACGATACTCATTAGGGGACCCCGAGATCCCCGAAGGTCTCTTAGAATCCACAAAGGATAAACCATAGTAGAAAGATACAATCACGAAGTATCAACCAACCCTACTTAGTTATATTCCCATACATATACCTAAGTTACCAGTCACGGCCTGGCACCAACTCTCGAGCCCAATCACAACCTAGTCCACACAGGAAGTAAAGTCAATCACATTGATGATAATGATTGAAAGACAAGAATATGCTCACACAGGTATACATCTTTCGTATAGCGATAGAGATGATCAGATTTAGTCACTGATTCATCTAAGTTGTCAGACCCATAGAGGATACAGGACCAGCTAAGCTGTCGGACCCACACAGGATACAGGACCAGCTACTCTGTTAGACCCACACAGGATACAAGAACAGAAGTTAGAACTGTCGAACCCACGTAGGATTCCAGTACAGTAGTCATCGCTGTGAAATCCAAGTAGGATTCCGGTACAGTAGTCATCCCTGTTGAACCCACGTAGGATTTTGGTATAGTAGTCATTGTTGTCAAACCCACATAGGATTCGGGTACAGTAGTCATCGCAGCCAGCTCTAGGGTTCCCGCACACAGCACGCTCGATTCTCGGAGGGTCCGATCCTCGATTCAATTATTGATAAATCAAAAAAAAAGTCCTGAGTTTATGTATCCCGTAGTTCTATCTCATTATAAGGAACCCAACACGACAGCCAGCACGTCAATCGGACGCCCGGTCTGTGAGTTATTAGCATTTCAGTTCCAGGGGACCGGTTGGATTTTCTCTCGTTCTAAACCCTGTATTTTTCCAAAGTTGTCCAAAACTCACTTAGAATATCTCAAAAGGACCACCTCGTCACGAGTCTCACAGTACCATAGACGGCACGTCAATCGGATGCACGGTCTAGGAGATATCTGCGTTTAAGTGAAGACGGGTCCGACCCGTCAAGCCCAGTGGGCTGGCGGGTCAGCCTGACCCGGTTCGGCAAGTCCGACCCAGCTAGGGGTCAGCCCGGCCTGGTGGCGCACGGCCCACCCACAGACCTGGCCTGCGCTGCGGGCCGGTTTGGTTCGCCCGGCACCGCTCCTCTGTCTGTCCGGCCGTAGCCGGCTGGTTCTGTCCGGCACGAGCGGCCTGCATAGCGGGCTACGGTTCTACCCACGCGGAGCCGTGGTCTTCCATCCCGGCCGGCAGGTGTCCGGCCGGTTCGGCCAGTAGACCGGCATTCACAGCGGGCCACGGTCTTCTCCACGCGGTGCCTATGGGCACCGCGGTCCTTCAGCCCGGTCGGCAGGCGGCCGACCGATTCCTCTAATCGAGCAGCCCGCGGTTGCGGGCTGCGGTCTCCCTCCACGTGGTGCCTATAGGCACCGCAGTCTTCCAGTGGGCCGGCCGGATTGTCCAGCTGGTCGTCCCGCAGACCAGCTCCATGGCGGCAGGTTTAGCCAACCGCCTCCGCACCTCCACCGCGGCGCGACAGCGCCGCGGTCCTGCTGCTCTCTACGCGGCGCGACGGCGCCCCGCCGCCTCCGCTGTCATGGTTCTTCTCTACTGTGGTGCGACAGAACCACGCCCTTTTGGCTCCACCTCCGATTTCAACCAAAAGAGATTCAACGGAGGGTCATTGGGTCGTGTTTGTTCGGCCCACGCCCTCCATGTTAGGTGATATCAATTTTCCACCATCAAACCAAAGTAAACATTGAATAATCGAGGATATAATTTTATTAATTTAAAATTAAATAAATCCCCCTACCTCGATTCAAGAACATTTTCGGAGTCACGGAAGACGGTGTCGCGGAAGACAGACGTCGTTCTGTCAATGTTGGAGGGAGAGTCGTTGTCATTGGTGACGTTCTTCGCGGGCGGCGTCTTCCCTTGCTTGCCCTGATTGGAAAGGAAGGAGACGCGTCATCGTTTTTCGGTGGAGACGGTGTTCTTCATTGGAGGAAAGCTCTCCCTATTTCTCCAAGGCTCGACCAATACTCCCAATCTCTCCAACGATTATGCCAACCCCAAATAAAAGAATAGATTCACTTATTTAAAGTTGGCATAATGTTTTAAAAATTCAAACACTAAAATTAATTAATTAATTTTGGAGCTCAATTAATTAATTAATGGTGTTGGAAAATTAATGAGAGAAAGTGTAGTTGGGGTTTGGCTTAGTGGTAAGCACCCCATAATTCTACATGGAGAATGGGGGTTCAAAACCCATTGGGCGCAGGGTACTATAGCAGCACTGTAGCGCTACTGTAGCAGTTGAGATACTGTTGCAACGGCGGCACTGTAGCGGTGGCAGGGGTACTGTAGCAGCAGCAGGGGGCACTGTAGCAGTGGTGGGTACTATAGTAGTGCGGGTACTGTAGCTATGCGGGTACTGTAGTAGTATTATTCACAGAATGAGCCTTGAGACAAAAAATTGGGCCTACGGGCTATGTAATGGGCTAAATGCCCACTGGGCCTTCGGGCTATGTAATGGGTCTCCCTCTACCCAGTTAAAGAGGACTTTGCTTTGTTTCAATAAAAAAAATGAGGCTTTAAAAAAATTAATGAGAGAAAGTGGGAGGTGGAGAGTTTTTAAAATTAAAAAGGGAGGTGGAAAGTGGAGGGTTTAACCCACATCAATGGGGGGTTTCAAGAGTTTCAAGGGGGAGTTGAGGGGTTTGTGTTTGTGTGGGCCCCACCACACAATATCCTCTCATGGGAGGTTATATGGGGGGTGGGCCCCACTTCCAACTTCCCTTTGGTGGATTTAACCACCACCCACATAAAAATATGTGAATCATATTTTTATTTATTTAAATTATAAAACCCCCAAAAATAACTTCCAACCTGTATAAAATGAAACTGCGGTAAAGGTCTCCTTAAGTGAATATCGGTGATGCGGGTTCATCGGTGTCGTCGGATTTCAATTCCGAGCATTGGTTCAAAAGATATAAAATCCCGCTCATACGTCTACTGAACGTACCTGAAAAAAAACTTCAGAAAATTATTCCAGGCACACCGGGCCTCGAAATTAGGTGCCGTCAGAAACTGCGGACTTGTAAAATTTCCTTGTATTTAAAAAAAATCCACGGGATTTTCAGGTCTTTACAACATGTTAATAGAATCATAATGGAAACAATCTATAAGAAAACATGACATCCCATAAGCATAACACATAATTGAGTATATAATCCTAGTAACCACACTTTAGGCAGAATAGAATCCCTAGAAAGGCCTCAACATAATATTTGGAATCGTGTCCCTTAAAAAAATCAATGTTGTTCTAATTGTTAAGTAAATTCTAAGTGGAGTTGATTTCCATATCAAGTGGGCATCATGTCCAAAGCGTGCATTATGTTCCACTATTATAAGAATAATAACCCAAGACATAGGCATATTATATAATGGGAATAATTTCCACGGTCACATTATCATATGGTAAATGGTAAATTTATCTCATACCCCACATCACAATATCCCATTGGGAATGTATTCACATGCCTTCAACATCATAAATACAAAGGGCTATGTCGCCTCAGGCCATTGGAAAGTTCAAAGTGAATGTTAATGTCACATCCATGACTTATTTTAAAGTTATATTTCATGTAATTTCTATTATTTCTTTGTTTTTGGGGGTTTACCAAGAATTCTTGGAGAAAAGGGTGGTTACTTTAAGATTTGGGACAAACCGTGAGCATGTTTCCATATTTGAAAACAAAATTTGTTTTTTTTTAATTACTTCATTTTTCAACATTTTTTACCCATTTTACTTCCCACTTTTCCTCAAATGACCTATTAAAACCATCATATCCATTTTTACACCTTAAGAACTCATAATCATGATGTATTTGGGTGATTTATTCAGGCATTGGGCCAACCCATGATCCCATTTCCAGATTTAAGAAAATAATTTATTTATTTTATATCTCCTTAATTTTTTAACATTTTTTGGCCTTTAAACATCTCACTCAAGCCCAAAAACCCTAATAACACCTAAATGTTCCATTTTTCGTTTTTATAGCTCATCCACATTGTGGGTTATGTTGAATTTCCTCAAGGTTTCTCAAATCTTCTGGATTTGCAAATGGAATTTTTTTCTTTCATAAATCATTAATTTTTTACTCTTTTTCCCCTATTTAAGTTTCCAATCAACCTCATCGTCATTATTAAAAACTAAATTTAAATTTTTAATGCTTTAATATTCAACTATTAGTGTATTTTGGGTGATTTTTTCAAAGTTTCTCTAGTAAGTGAATTCCTCTCTTGTTCCTTCAATTTCCATAGGGTTTCCCCTCCTTCCTCTTCCTCCTTCCATTATTTATTCATTCTATATTCTCTAATGGTCATGAATTAACTAGGGTTATATTATACCATGATTTTCTATGGTGTTTTTATTTTTTTGAGGCTATTATTCATAGGTTTAAGGTTTATAAACCCTCGGATGGTGATATCAGGTGTGTGTTTCCATTCCGCCAAGGATTTGAGGTAGGTTTTACATTGTACTTATCCTTTTTATTTACGATTCATATTTTTCATGGTATTTTAACCCACTAAAAATTATTAGTATTGTTTTATAATCCTTAAATAACTTTATTTGGTGTGTAACCTGGTGTTTATGCCTTGTTTTGCGAAAAGTAGTGTTGTTTTTTTATAAGAGTGCACACCAATTGTTTTTTTAAATATTCTGTTATTTTAGGCACCTGGTTTGTGATGTTTATAACATGGTTTAGAAATTTAAATAAATTTTTGGAATGAAAATTTTGATTTATAAGTTTTTTAGTACTAAATAGAATTGGTTTCATTAAATCTTGCATGCCACGTTTTTGGGAAAGTGTTTGGTTGGCTTTTGTGTGCTCAAGATGATCTTAAATGATTGGTTTGTCTTATGAAAAATATTGGTAAAATGTAAATAAACTTTTTTGGGTTCCTTATGTGGGTTTTAATCTGGTTTTGGGTTTTATAATGAAATTAGTATGAGTTTTTAGGGTGTTTTTTCTTGTGTTTCTAATAAATGGCCCGTTTGGAATCTCTATAGAAATGGATGGGTTTTGAATATGTAACCTGAATTTATAAGGGGTTTATGTAAATGTTTTTTTCTTAAAATGGTGTATTTACATCTATTTATGAATAGTGTAATTGGTTATTTTTATAAATTTTGTTTTTGTGAAGAATGCTTAAAGGCATGTTTGGATTTTTTCTTATAAAATTGGTTTTCATGTGTATTCCATGTTGTATCATTGGGTTCAATTTATGATTCATGAAATTGATTTATTAAATGTTTTTGGGGCTGAAAAATCTGGTTTCATAAGGTATTGGTGGGTTTTTGACCTTAAATGATAATTTTGAAATTGATTTTTATGTGTAAATCCTCGTTATACTTCTTGAAATTGTTTTATGAAAATTTTAGGTGTTTTAATGACCCATGAAGGATATGTGAAACATGGTTGAGGGATTTTTGGTGATTTAATGATTTTGAAATTAAATTTTCATGTTAAAATTATATGTGATCACATGTGGAACTTTATTGAGCATAAAGAGGGAAACTCAGGTATCTAGGTGGGAGGACGTGTAATAGTATGTTAGTGATCCATAGTGGTTTTTTCCCTATTTAACATAGCAAGTTTTATGAAGAAAAAACTAACTAAACTATGATGATAATGTTGGGGAATATTATTTTATGTTTATTTTTCTCTACTAGTGTCTCATGAATTAGAATGGATGTTTTTTATGGTTACTTTTCACCAAGATATGAGGTACCTGGGGCCCAAAGCAAGCTAGTGCCTATGGATATTCTTGTGACTTGTGATCATTGGATAATTTTTACTCACCATAGGAATTTTTTGCCTTTAGTTTCTAAATTTAGCATCATGTGTGTTCTATTTAAAAGTGTACATTCTTTAAAGAATCCTTCTTGAAAACTGTTTTCATTTTGATGTTGCATCTCTTTGAAATTGGTTATTAACATTTCCTTTTTATGAAAACTTGAAAGAATTTTATTTTTAAATATTTATAGCATGGGACTTTATTTGGAAAACATAATTTTATATATTGTATTTCAAACTTGAAATTTAGGTTTCTTTTATTTTAAATGAAGTGTATTGGGAATAGAATATCGGGCTAACCTACTGAGTTTTAATACTCATGCCTATATTCTTCTATTGTTTTTAGCCCTTTGTAGGTTTAAAATTAAGTTTGATAACCTTGGGAGAAATCTGATCGATGTGTTGGAGAGTGACCAGAGGGGTTACATGGAGTTAGTTGGTTTTCAGGTTTGGTTGGTTGAGTTTTCTAGTTCAGTTGTACTTTCAATTTCATGTACATTTGATGTTTAGTTCAACTTTTATATAAATTTATTTTAGGTTGTTTGTTTCTTTTTGATTATTAGTTATTGTTTATATTTGGGAAAAAATGTTCCCTTTTCACTCTAATTTATTCCCTTGGTTCTTGTCTCCATCTTGGGAGGATTGGGAATGCCTCTCATAACTGTCGTGGAGCGGCCCGGGTGACTGGTTCAGGGTCGACCTGAACTGGTTTGTGACAAAATGGTATCAAAATAGGTTGTATATTAGTTTACCTTTATCTTTAGAGTTCCCTTGTTATTTGGGGGATGTCATGTTATATGGGGTAGGATTTTCGGAACTTTATGGGTAGGTTCGGGAAGAGTGTCATGAACTCTTGATCATTCTGATCCTGGGGTGTCCATGGGAAGTCTAGTTTTATTAGTTTCTTTGGTTCTTAGGGATTTTTTGGTGTTTGGGATATGACAAGGGGAGTTGGAATAATGTCCTATATGATCTTGCAAGGTATATAAATCCATGTGGAATCGGGGCATGGTCTTAATAAGTCTCTCCATGTTGGTGGTGTGTTTGGCATATGCCCACCAACCATATGGTCAAATCATTTACTAAAACTAGTTCCCTTTTATGGTCCTTTTGGAACTTTCTTGACTTCTGAATTTTGTTTTGAAAATCCTCATGTGAGAATTCTACAAATTGGTATTCATGGAATAGTGGGATTTTAAAAATTGGAAAGTGGGTTTTTAATTCTTAATATAATAAAGGTTTTGGGAATGTTTGGTTTTTCTGAAACAAATTTTGGGAACAAAGTGGAAATTATTTAAAGAGATTGAATTTCTTCAATCTAAACTTATGGTTGGATGAAATAAAATTTTTTTAAAGCTTGGATTATTATAAAAGAGATTCTGAAAACTTTGTTTTAAATGGGATGTTTTGGGTTATTGAAAAGTGTTTGAATCTAATGAATTGGGTTTGGGAATTGGTTTGGAACGGTTGGTGTTTTTCTAAAAAGGGTTTTTGGCCTATATGACTATCAGATTAATAAAAGAGACCACGATGAATTTTGGAAATGGTAAAGGGTTATTTGGAATAGCATGTTTGTTTTGAAGTTGAACTAAATGAAATGGAATGCGTTTTAAATCAAATTGTTCTTAAAAACATGTGGTTTGTTGAGATGATGAAAAAAAATTTGAATAAAGGGATAGAATTTTAATGGATACCTATGGGGTTTATTTTTCAATCTTGGTAAAATGGTTTGTTGTGTGCAAATATGAAAATGGTTTTTGACTTGGGTGTTAGTGTGCCTATGGAAGGTACATGATTTTTGAAATGGGTTGAATATTTTTTATTTTAAAATGAGTATGTTTGTTTTATCCTTTGGTGTTTTCATGGGTTATCACAAGCATGGTTTTGTATAGATATGTTGATGGATTCTTGGTATGGCATAGTGGTTGGGTGCCCAGGGTGGCACAGGAATGTGCATTTGAGTGAGACTTGATGAAACACCATTGGTGAATGTGAAAATCCACCAAGTTTGTTTTTTTTCAAGAGTTTTTTAAGATAAATATTTTTTGTGTCTTTGTAAACTGGTGTTTATGTGGGTTTCATTTTCATGTTTTAGAAGTGTTGTTTGTTTGGTAGGATTTCTCATGATATGGAAGTGATACTCTTGGTGTGTCTAGAGATGGTATCTTATTGATGGCTTGGTTTTGGAGCAATGTTTAGTGGGTTTCTAATGATATTTTGGATGTTGTGATGTGGCCATGGATGTTTCTCCATTGGCAAGACTTCCAGTTGATCAGCCTAAGGATTCATTTCAAAAATTAAATCCACCTCTTCAGATGATGCCTCAACTCGTTTGATGGAATAGAGAATTTTTTGGGCTTGATTTAAAGTGTTTCTCTATTTTGATAATTCTTTTGGATATATCAGTTGTGTTTAGTGATGTTGATGTGTTTTAATATATTCCTTTTCCATTTTGATCCTCGTTTTGAGTGAGAGATAATGGTGTTATGTATCTATGAGTTCCTATTTAGATGAAGATTTGTTGTTGAGAAAGTGAGTTTTGTGGGTTGTTGTGATCCTTATCTCCTATTTGTGGTGCAAAACAAATCTTAAAACATTAAGGCTCCTACCATAGGCCTCGGAGTGAAGCTTTTCACGTAGTCAGGAAATCAACAGAGGTGTGGGGAGCTTGACTAAGCTCTTTCCTTCACAGTTATGGTAATACATTTTCTATGTTTTTATTGTGGTTTCCCATCACATTGATTTTCCATTTTTCACAAATATTATGGTGGACTTACCCATCATGCAATGTCTATGGTTATGCATTCTCGAATGTGGGTTTCTAATCAATTTCCTTATGTGGACCTCCAATTTAAACTAGGTTCGGTCTTGGTTTTACCTGTTCATAGGTGGAGATTTTTGGTTGGTTCCTCTATTTCTTTTATGGTTTCAGTGGCCCAATGATGGGTTTCCCTTCCCTCCCCACCCCGAGTGGTGGGGGGTATGATCTATGTAGAGATTTTTGTCTCAGTTCTTGTCCCATCTATTTGGGAGTGGTTGTTTCAAATGTTTATGTTTTAACCATCTTAACTTGGGTTTATAGGTTGTTGTGGGAGATTTTTGGTGGGCCTGATCGAGTGAGTCCCGATTCTAGTTCATGTTGAATTCTTGTTTGTTCATTTATAGTTGGTATGTAATGGTGGGAGACCCACTTTGGATATCAAATATCTTTCCTTTAAGTATTTTTTATATAGTAGTTGTTATTTTATGGTGGGGAGCCCCCCCCCCCAAGTCGTTGGATTTTGTGAGTTCACTTTGGTTTGGGTGATCGTTGGGTTCATTGGGAGAAGGCCCAACAATATGGTTTTTGCCTTGGTTGTGGAGGTGGTGGATTGATCTTTCTATTGATTATTAGGAACTGGTTTTGATTTGGTGTTTTTTTTTTGGGGGAAGAATCTTAATTTCTATTGATGCTGGATGATATTTCCTTGGCTTGAGAGGCTGGACTATGTTGATAAGGAATCCTTACGTGTTGATCTTTCAGTTAGAAAGTGTTATGGATTTCCGAGGGCGGAAAGTTTTTATAGAAGGGAGAATTATCACATAAATGACTTATTTTAAAGGTATTTGGAATTTAATTTCTATTATTTCTCTGTTTTTGGGGGTTTCCTATGAATTTTTGGATAAAAGGTTGGTTACTTCAAGATTTGGTTCAAACTGTGAGCTCATTTCCAGATTAAAAAATAAAATTTGTTTCTTTTATAAATCCTTCATTTTTGACCATTTTTAACCCATTACACTTCCAAATTTTCTTCCACTGACCTATTAAAACCACCATATCCATTTGGACCCCTTAAGAACTCATAATCATGGTGGATTTGGGTGATTTATTCAGTCATTAGTTCAACCCATGATCCCATTTCTAAATTTAAGGAAATAATTTATTTCTTTTATTTCTCATTCATTTTTTAATATTTTTCAGTTATTACCCCTCCCAATTGAGCCCATAAATCCTAGGATAACCCTATGTTCCATTTTACCTCTTTGTATCTCATCTTCATCATGGATTAGGGAGAATTTCTTCAAGGTTTCTCAAATCGTCGAGATTTGAAAAGGGGATTTTTTTTTCTTTCATAAATCATTCATTTTTTACACTTTTTTCCCCATTTCAATCCTCAATAGACCTTATTTTACTTATTATAACCTAACTTTATATTTTTTTCTTCTTTTTGATATTCAACATTTGGTGCATTTGGGGTGATTTCTTCAAAGTTTCTCAAGTAAGTGAATTCCTCTCTTGTTCCTTCTATTTTCTTAGGGTTTCTCCTCCTTCATCATCCTCCTTACATTATTTCTTGGTTAACTATTTTCCCATGGTCATGAATGAAATATTTTTATATTATCCAATGATTTTTTTATGGGGGTTTTGTGCATTTGGGGATGGTCTTTATAGGTTTAGGGTTTATAAACCCTCGAATGGTGATATCGGGTGTGCATTTCCATTCCACCAAGGATTTGAGGTAGGTTTCCAATTGAAGTTTTCCTTTTTATTTAAAATTCATATTTTTAAGGTTATTTTAACCCTCTACACATTATGAGTATTTATTTATAAGCCTTCAATAACTTTATTTTGTGTGTAAGGTGGTGTTTATGCCTTGTTTTGTGAAAAGTAGTGTTGTTTTGTAATAAGAGTGCACACAAATTGTTTGTTTAAATTTTATGTTATTTTTCACAACTGTTTTGTGATGTTTAGAACCTGTTTTAACAATTTAAATAAATTTTTTCATTAAAATTTTATTTTATAACCTTTTTAGTGTTAAATATAATTGGTTTCATTAAATGTTGCATGCCAGGTTTTCGGGACAGTACCCAGTTGGATTTTGTGTGCTCAAGGTGATATAAAATGATTGGTTAGGATTATAAAAAATATTTTAAGCATGTGAATAAATGTTTTTGGATTCCTTATGTGGGTTCCAATCTTTTTTTGGGTTTTATAATGAAATTAGTATGGGTTTTTGGGGTGTTTTGGTATGTGTTCCTGATAAATGGCATGTTTGGCATCTCTATATAAATGGATGGGTTTTGAATGTGAAACCTGAATTTTTAAGGGGTTTATGTAAATGTTTTTTTTTCTGAAAATGGATTTTTTACACCTCTTTATGAATATTGTAATTTTTTATTTTGATAAATGTTGTTTTTTTTAATAATACTTAAAGGTCTATTTGGTATTTTTCTTGTAAAACTGGTTTTCATGTGTATTTCATGTTGTATCATTGGGGTAATTTTAAGATTAATTAAATTTATTTATTAAATGATTTTGGGGATGAAAAATATGGTTTAATATGGTATTGGTGTTTTTTTGGCCTTAAAGGATAATTTTTAAATAGACTTTATGTGAAAATCCTCGTTATACTTCTTGAAATTGTTTTATGAAAACTTTATGTGGTTTATTGACCCATGAAGAATATGTGAAACATGGTTAAGGGATGTCCGGTGTGTGTATGATTTGTAAATGAAATTTTCATGTGCAAATTGTATTTGATAACATGTGGAACTTGATTGATCACAAAGAGGGAAACCTGGGAATCTAGGTGGGCGGACGTGTACTAGTATGCTAGTGATCTAGAGTGGTTTTGTCCCTATTTCACATAGAAAATTTGATGATGAAAAAACTAACTAAACTATGATGATGATGTCGGGGACCACTAGGTTATTGGTATTGTTCCCTACTAGTGGCTCGTGCATGAGAATGGTTATTTTTATGGTTACTTTTCATCGAGAAAAGAGGTACCTGGGGCCCACAGCTAGCTAGTGCCTAAGGATATTCCCATGACTTGTGATCATTGGATATTTTGTACTCACCGTATGCATGCAGTGTGTTTGGTTGGTAAATTTAGCTTCATGTGTGTTCTATTTAAAAGTGTACATTCTTTAAAGCAGCCTTCTTGAAAATTGTTTTCATTTTGAAGTTGCATCTCTTTGAAATTGGTTACTAGCATTTCCTATTTATGAAAACTTACAAGAATTTTATTTTGTAATGTTTATTGCATGTAACCTTGTTTGGAAAACATAATTTTATATATTGTATTTAAAAATTGAAATTTATGTTTCTTTTATTTTAAAGGAAGTGCATTGGGAATATAATATCGGGCTAACCTATTGGGTTTTAATACTCAAGCCTATAGTATTATTCTATTTTTAACCCCTGTACAGGTTTTATCTTGAGTTCAATCACCTTGGGTGACATCTGATTGATGTGTTAGAGAGTGACCAGTGGGGTTACATGGAGTTAGTTTCTTTTTAGGTTTGGTTGGATGAGTTGTTTGGTTCAGTTGAACTTTCAGTTTCATGTACAATTAATGTTTAGTTCAACTTTTAAATAAATGTATGTTGGGCTATACATTTTTTTTGTTTCTTAATTATTGTTTATATTTGGTAGAAAACATTCCATTTTCACTCTAACGGATGCCCTCGGTTCTTGTCTCCATCTCGGTAGGATCAGAAACACCTCTCGGGACTTATCACAGAGTAGCTTAGGTGACCGGTTTAGGGTCGACTAAGAAAGGTTCTTGATAAGGAGGTCATCCTAGAACCAAATGAACATATTTATCAAAGGTAATCATGTCCACCTCATATAAATATTAATAATAATAGGCATAGTATCCCACCATATAATCACAAACACATAATGGCCTAATTAACAACTTGGGTAAATAAATATAAAGAATAATTAAATTTTCATAACATAAAACTTAATTTAGGTTAATATTGGTTGTTCCACAGACACCCAACCTATATTTATATCCAAAACTAAGGTAGATACTACCTGGTTACTACAATCCATAAGGGGGAACTATAACACCCTAATATTTTAGTATGTATTTTCCTTTTAATAAATATTGTGTGTTTGATAGCTTGTGATATGTGAAACCCTACACTAAAAAAACCATTATATATGTTATTGAGATAAAATATTATAATGAAAAATAAACATCAATAAACTATGATAATGAAATATGAAAATTTATTAAGAAAACTAGAGGAGGAATAAAACCACAAGTAAATAAAAAAACCACAAACATGAAATATTTATCCTCATGGTTTTCATTGAATATCATGCCTCTAATTATATAGATCGAAAGATAGAAAAACATTAGAAATAAAATAAAAATTTTGTTAATTAATTAAATGGGTATGATAAATGATTCTAGAGATGTGTGTGTGGCTATATATAGGAATGTAATATGAGCATTATACATATGGTCATTAGACATATAGTAATTGTACATATGGTTGTTAGATATATGGTCATTGAATATATGGACCTTGGAAGAATGGTAGTTGTATATAATAATATCCAATAGGTTCATTTTAGCTGTTTAATTGTTAGAAATAATATAATTCACAATTAATAAATTATTTTTGAATACAATAAAATAGTTAATGTTTCATTAAAATATTTTTATTTGTATTCATAACATATTATTATTATTATTATTAAATAGAATGATTTTATGTGTTTAGAAAATTAAAATAAATATTATAATACTAATTTATTGATAAATTTTAATTCTTAGAATATAAATAATTGATTTTAGGGGAACATGATTCAAATAATTTAATGTAAAAAGGGGATATTTTTCAAAGAAAGTTTTTTAAGTGTTGTGTATTTTTATCTTAATAAATTTAATTGCTCACTTTTAAAGGATGTTTTTATTAAAATAAATAAATATTTTAACACTAAATTAATTATTAATTGATATGAAATAGGATTAAGAACACTTAAAGTTTAAAAATTAATTTTTTTTATAAAAATGGTTCTTCTATAAATTTTATGATTTCATTTAAAAGTTTAAATTTCTTAAATTTACAGATTTAATTAGATTAAATGGAGTTAAAATTTTTAATAATCACATTAAAATTGGGTAATAAGGTCAATTTCATTTTTTTCATAAAAATAAGTTATTGATCTAAATATTAAATGACATTAGTATACTGTAAAAACCATAAAGATTATAAAATATAGTATATGTTTAAAATTATGTAAAAATATTATAAAGATAAAAATAAAAAAATTTAATGGATAGAATATTTAGCCTCATTTTTTTCACTTATGTGACCAATTTCCATTTAAAAATAACCTTCCTTAACTATTAAGTTAGGAGAAATGTAAAAATTGCACTCAAAATCACCTATAAAAGGACTTCTCAACCACCCCTTCCAAACCAATAAAACCATTTTATTATATACTTAATTACGATAAATTTTTAATCTCCTAAATCCCTTTTAGACATTGTTTTTCTTTTTGTCCCAATATGGAAGCATAAATCCTTCTGAAGGAATCAGTTTCAAGGAAAAATTTCATCAAGTAATCAAGTTATTTACTATATTTGTAATTAAATTATCATCCCTACTATTTATGAATCCCATTATATCTTTTAATTATGTCCTATTAAAATAATTATGCTTCTGAAAAAATGATACTACTATTATATAACTCAAAACTCCTACTCATTTCATTATTATAGAATGTTCATATTTGGGTCAGTTAAACCACCTATCAGAATGATACTATACCAACATTATCATTTTAATCATGAATAAGTATCAAGAAATTAATATTTGTAATATATGATATTAAGGACTAAATTATGTTATTAATATTCTTCTATAAGGATGACATAAAAAATAATGGTAATTATAAATTAATTTTTTATTATTAGTAAATTACCCAAAACATGCTCGTCAAGGATTCCATTCTCACGAATCATACTCACGCCTTCCATCAAATGAACATGGGAATAGATAAATCATTGGATAAAAATTATTACACTATCTTGACTAATCTTTTATTGATTTAATTTTTATCAATGAATGAGGATTGAAATCTCCATTAAAAAACTTGTATAAAACAATCAAAATTAATAACATCTGATGATGAAAATAAATAATAATGAACTAATAAATGTGTATAAATGGTTATAATTTAAGAGTATAAAAGGTAATATATATAAAAAAGTTTATTGAATAATTTATTTATATGTTTATCTTTATTATACATGAGGTTAAATCTCCTTCATGGAAATCAATAGTAAAGGTAAAGGTTTCTTATCTCAATTATCCATTTGTTGAGGTATTCCCCATAATCACCACTAGTTTCCATTTATATGGTGTATTTACTGAACAAGGATTTATTTTTATCATACATTTTATGAAATTAAATGTATTTAAAAAAACATATTTGGATCTCTCTTTCAAGGGTTTTTTATTTAAAATTTGACAAAGTTGTGATGGTTTCTTTCTAAACTCACTTTTAAATCAAGATTGTTTATGAATAAGTTTACATTAAGGGAAACTTTATATTAATTATCTATAAAAACCATATATTTTATTTTTCTATGGTTATTTTTAGGTTTTAGGTTTCTTTTTACCATTTCACCTCCCTTTGGTTTATAATTCACCTAAAATAATGCTTGTATATGGAACTGAAGTTATCTCTTCTTTTCGGCTAGGAATATTTCTCCTCTATGTTCATATTATTTATATTTTTTTATAAATATTCTTAATTATAGTTTTATTATTTTTGAGATCATTTTATATTGGATTATAATTTCTTTGAAAAATAATGAAAGGATTGTATTTTTAATATTTTTCTTGTAGGTCATTTTTTATTATCTTTGAATCTATTATAAAAGTCTAAAAGGGATATTTGTTAACATCTTTAGGATGAATTAATTTTCCCTATATTTTATTTAGTTTTCTTTATAAATATTACTCTCTAAGTTTTCATGGTTTTCCAAATTAATTTCTATTCCAATTTTTTTATAAAAATTATTATTTTAAAATAAAAGTTTTAAAAAATGTAAATGGTGTTTCTTATTATAATATTATAAAGTATTTTTCCTCTATATAAATATCCTTTAATTTTTCTTATTATTCACTAGGGATACTCTAAAATGATACTATAAGATATCATATCTGTATGGGTTGATAATTCGAAATAAATTTGGAATTTTCAATCTGTTAGATAGGATGTTTTTAAAATGAGCTTTAAAATTTAATTATAAGAATTTTAATACTTTAAATTATTGTTTTTTGGATAAGATTTGGGGAATGATAGGTGTCTTGGGATATCCAATGAGTCTTGGGATCTTCGGGCATGGAAAAATTAGTTTCAAGAGAAATGGCATGTGGTACACTATTTGTGCTAACCATGCACCCTAACCATACAGTATACTTTATATAGACCCACAGCTTGTGAAATCATAATGTATTACCCTAGAAAATATGTGGATTTTTCTAATGGATACCATATATGTCACCCGGTTGGTGCATAATATGCAATAACTGTGTGAGGTGGGGGTGCTTCGAACAATGAGTTTTCATAATTGGCACATGATTTTTCAAACTATGCCCTCAAACTATACACCTCATTAAAAAGGGAAAAATGATGATTTTTCACCTCCACCTTTAAATGGGTTTCACCTCATTTTTCATTATAATTTTTCCAGAGTCCACTCCTTTTCATGCCTTGTCGGTGTCAAGTTCACAATATAATCATAAAAATGTTGAAATTTAAAAAAATAATTCATTAAGGATGTAAATATTTCCTCTTCGGCGAAGCACTACCCGGTTACAATCCAAGGATATTAATGTGAAATAATTAAGTACAAAAATAAATAAAATAATAACACTTTAGATCTATATACTTGCTCGACAATAGCTCGTCATTGGTAATCATTTCTGAAATGATCTGACATAAAATCCCTATAGATCATCCACACACACTGCAAAATCCTACTTGAATATTAATCTTCAATAATTGGGATCCCATATGGAGAATCGAAGTACCCTTTATACATCGACATGATCAGAAGACCACCAATTATTCAATTAGAGAGGGAGATCTTAGATTGGGGTGCTCAAATATCTCTCTTCTCTCTTGAGAGCTTGAGATAAAGGAGAGAGAAGCTCTCAAACTTCAAGATATGAATATTGATATGAATTTGAGTCTCTCATGTATTATATAGATTGGTTTGAGCTTATGAAAATACAATTTTAGCCCCCGGAATAAAATTAACTTTCTAATTAATTACTTAACAACACTTATGACTCTGTATGATTTTAATAAATATCATGAATATTTTATCACATACTTGTAACATCTAAACTATGTTACATGGAAAATTATAAGTCATTAAATTGACTAACTTCTCCCATATATATATTAACAATACTTGAGTAAAATATTATTCATTCATAAAATATATTTTACTCATATTCACTTACCACTTGTGAATACTTTTAATAAATATATTCAATAATAATTATTCTAAACTTGAATAATATGAATTTATGTATTATATGGTGATCATATATTATCAAAAATTCCCAATATCTAGTGGTGGGTCCCGCATACCCTAGTGTTAGGTCTAACCATTTCCTAAACTCATATTCCTCATAATAATCCAGACATTTGGATACTCTTAGTGTGTGACCCTCTAGGCCCTTATCTACATAGCATTAAATATTATTCACAGACTAGGAGTAGAGTCTAGAAACTCATCAAGGCCCCAAAATAGATAAGTAGTATTTATAAACGAAAAACATTTATATGAACACATGTTGTGTAATATAATTTGTTTGTATCATGATATATTATAAATCAGGATGCACACTTGTGTCATCATCCTTTGTTTCGGTATTATTCATTGACCTCACAAGATGGACTTACCTTATTATACCATGTCCATGGATTTAATGAAGGTATTATCATACTGATCAACTATGAATGAGATATCACTTCCTTTCAAAAGTATTAAATTCTATCTTGATTATTCAATCAATATCATACCAATAATGATGCACCTGACATAAGCTATCTAGCTATGACTTCAATGACATGGTGTTTTCCCTACATAAAATTATCAGATAAAATAATTATACTGATAATAATCTCAATTTGAGAGACCATTAAACATAATCACATGTAGTAACAACTAATGAAACATGAAAAATGTAATGTTCCTATTGGAAGGTCAGCCCTCAATATCTCATCTATTTGAGATCACCAATTGAAAAAAATTGTGAGAATAAGTCTCAATGCTTATAAGCCCCCAACACCTGATATTAAAACATCATTTTTTGTCCATTTAGTATGATTTATCTAGACCACAGGACATATGTTTAATATTAATGTCATAGTATCTAAAGGTTCTCATCATAGCATAGGAACTGCTATAACCTTTTGATATGGAAAATAATATATGGAAATTACCATGTAAATAGTATAATAAGAAATATAAAAACTATCATAGTAAGTGTACATCAAACATAGATCGTTATATATATGATATGATAATTGAAAAGTACTATTAAAATTGGGTCTAGGGTACCCACTATTATAATAATACAAATTACACTAGATCCAACTTTCTAATGAACCTTGTTATCTCTTTCATGATAAGATCATGTTTCTATTGAATTATGGATTTAGTTATTAGGCTTTCCACATTTCTCTTGTATAGATAATCTATTATCTACTACATCACCTCCTTAATTAAAACTCTCCAAGAGATGATATCCCTGATTATATTCCTTTTTTCTACTATCAAAACTTGACATCATGCCTTTTACTTGTAGTAGGATTATCATAATTTATATTATGATAAAACATTACTTACTAGTTGTGATTCCAAGAACTGAAACAAAACATTTCATATTTTACATTTCTTCTTTAGCTGCATCATAAGCCACAACACACTCAATATTTTTAAATATGTCTACCATTGACTTGAATGAGCTTATCTTGCTCATTACCTTAGCCTGATGGTGTTATTATATCATATTGATCTATAGGATGACTAGTTTATTTCCCCTTATAACCTGTACCCCTTCCTCTATAAGTACTAGGAACATAAATCTTGTATTCACTCAAGTATAATTGGATAGTTCTGACTACTTATTGTGTAGTTCTCCTGGATTTAACTAATATTTTCTAACCATTAAATATATTTTGGAAATATCATATATAGTACATAGAATGTAATATGTGAAAGATTCATTACTAGAATTGATGTAATTATAATCACCTCTTTAATCTTCTCCTATTCCAAATTCATGTATTATTGGAGAGATTTATTCTATATAAAATTAGTAAAAATTCTCTCCCTAATTGTTCCAACTTGTATTTATCAATACCTTTTCAGTATATATATTATTTACTAGGTCTAAGAAACCACTATATCTACCTAATTATATATCAGTCCCTAGAAATTTGTTTTCTGCTTTAATTAAATCTCTAAAGTTTTACTTTCATTCTAATATTAATCAAATATAAGATCAATAGTTGTTTTTCATATGTTATCGAACATATTTTCCTTAGAAAATTATGTTGTTCCCACTAACCTCTTGTAGACACATGGAAAAAATTCATTCCAAATGAATATTCTATGATCTTGTAACTTAATTTAAGAGAAAATTGGATTTTAGTAACTTTCACCTCTTATTGGTATTCTATAGTGTCACCAACCCTTTTTGGTTGCATTATATAGATTCCTTCTAATAAATTTGGTATTGACATCCAATTCGTGGTATAATTATCATATAAATTATCTATGATAAGTATAAAATTATAATGGATTTAGTCATAAATACTTGGTATTACCAATTAAGATTTATTGGTACCATTCTTGCACCGCCCATGTATAGTCTCACTTGAATACCCACCACAGTATTCAAAATAACAGGCCCCAGTACTTTCATATATGGAATCCATTATTGAATGTTAATTAATCTTTTCAATCTTATCTAATTTCTATTTACTTATTACTTTTAGGATTCATTATTCTCAATGAATAATGTATCACCGGCCATAGTGATTATAAAACCACTACTATAGTTTTATACTTCCTACAAAATATGTGTTTCTAGAAAATTATTTTTCCACAAAATCTTGTGGAACTTATTCCTATACTAACTATTTGTGTATCTTGAGCATTTACTATATCCAAGTCAATATTTCTATCACTATATCTAATAGATGTGTTCACCCTTTTATAGAAATATAGTTCACATGACTATAGCTTTTCTATCCAATGTATTTCTATAAAATCCTTATAAATATTTAGGATATTTAATTTTATGCACAATGTATTTTTCTTGATGCAAGTTTTTTTATTTCCTTAACAAACACTTGGCATTTAAACACATGTTCTTATGAAATAATGATTTATATCATATTATAACTCATATGATATCCACTTTTCATTATATTTGGAATATATTTATGGGTTAACACCTCTATTTTTAAAGCATCTCAGGAAAAATAATGGCAGTTTTTTTAATGCCTTTTAGTTTCAACATTGATACTCATTATAATTATATAATGACTCATATGTGTATAAGAAAATATGTGTTTTGGAATTACTCCATTATTAACTTTATTTATTAATGTTTTCATACAATAATCATCATTTATCCTCCATAATAACATCATGGTTATGATGTTTATGAGGAAATATGAATTTACGAATTTCTCAACGCTACATTTTATTGATTGATAAATGCTTGATCAAGATATTCTTCAGAAAAAAGGCCCAAATCAACTCATATATTATAAAAATGAATGTATCATGCTTCACATTTTCATTAATTAATAACACATAAAGGAATATTATGAAGTATATTTACCACTAGCCTAACCTTAAAATAGTCCATGCTCTCTAGCTGAAAAAAGTCTGAAAGCTTGATGGCCTACCTTTATTTTTAAAGGTTCCTTTTTTCAAAAATAAATAAGTAAATGTGTCAATAATACCTAAGGTATTTAAATATAAATATTATAAAACCATATTGGGTATATTATTAATGATAAATATAAATACCCCGACCCTAGTAGCCCAGAGTCAGTGGTTACTTTATTATATTATTATAAGATACAAGTAATCACATCCCAAAGTACCTAGTAGTTTAATAGTCTTGGTAACTAGATGAATAATTGAATATAATTTTAAAAATTAAAACATAACGTACAACAAAGTTTTTTCATCAAGTGAATAATTATTTCCTCTAACATAACCCTACATATCAATCATAATACTCGTCTTTTCATCTTGGGGAAAGAAATATACAAAAGGGGTGATCTGAAATACTCAATAAGGGTATGAGTGTGGTATAATATGTGAATAAATAAATAATAATCAATATAAAATGTTAAATAATTTAAACACATTTCATTTAATCAATAACTTGAGTATAATATGGCAGGAATAAATAATGATCAATAATGTCATATACATAATCACATGAGCTTGAAATTTTTCCATGGATTTTTTAAATAATCTAATAATAACATGGATATAAATGAATAATATCATAATTAGAGAATTAATAATTTCAGACATCATAACCATATCATCAAGGCCTCATTCCAAGACATATTACATAAATGGATAAGGTCTCATCCAAAAATCCAATATAGTTTGTCTCATGAGACCTATTGATGCATATAGGGGCTATAGTAGACTCCACCCATCATTTACTAAGTCTGATGAATTAATTATATGAAAGGGGTGAAACATAATCAATATAAACATTCATATTTAAAAACTAACATACAAAATGTTAATAATTACCCCAATTAATAAACATAATCATAAACAATTCATAGAAATATGGCGAATGGTAATAAAATTGTACATACTCATTAAAAATAATCACAAATCATCTAAATAAATAATAAGGATGATATAAATACAACATATCTCTAATGTATCACAACTACAATAAAGGTTTGATTTTGTTGATGAATATAAATACCATAAAAATGACATTAAAAACATTCTTGAGAAAAATATCCTTTTCACTTTGAAAATATTTTTAAAACTAAAATTTCACAAAATATTTTCAAAAATATTTTTTTTAAATAACCTTTAAAACTTATAAAGTAATCTTTAAAACATTGATTGTTCATGACATCAAGGAATTCTATACATATTGTACATATTAAAAAAAGATTTCTTTCACACTTTCAATAAAATCCAAATGATCCTTTTTTGGAAAAAGAAATGAATATTCCTATCAAAACATTTTTTAAAAAGTAAAAAATGGGAAAAACTATAATAAATCTTTTGTATAATTTTAAAAACATTTTTGAAAACATTTTTAGAAAACATGGTTTTGTAAGAAAAATGTTTTTCGAATGAAGAGAGAAATAAAGTCATATTTTCTTTGAAAAAAATCAAAATAACTTTATGTACCAAAGAAATTAAAATGGTACTATTACTTGAAAAGATAATAAATAACTATAGGAGAACAAAATTCATTAGTTTCTTGAGTTATATATCATAATATTTCATCATTGTGAATTTAATCATAAACAATCCTGATAAATGATGAGATTATAAAATAAATAACTACCACTTTGGTAACTTTTAAATCGTAAGCCCTGTGAAAGAAATAAATTCAAATTAAACATTAAATATCAAGAATATAAAGGTATTAATAATATAACATATCAAATGATAAGTATATAAATCACACAAAAATAACTAATTGGTGAATACAGAATACGTCTTATAGAAGTAAAAGTGAGATAAGAAACCCTTACCTCAGGTCCGATTTACTTCTTACATGTCCATAACTCCTATATAATAAATTTTTATTTAATATAAATATATTAAATAACCATACTCATATATTTTATACCATATATTATTTACTTATAATCTTTTATCACTCATTTATTAACCATTCTTTGTTAAGATCATTGTTCCAATTGATAACTTCTTTGTTTATCATGTGTATTTTGGTTTCCTAATTTTGGTCCTTTTACTTTGATCATGGTTCCATCATATCAAAAATTTTAAACATGATATAAATATAATATATATGTAATTATATATTTAATTATATTTCTTTATAAAATTTAGAGATATAAAATGGATTACACCGTTCATGGAAACGGTGGGTCGTATGTATGCATGAACGTTGTTTCTATTTTTTATCGATGGATGGAACAATAGGAAAATAAATATTAATTAACCTTTAAATAATAATTATTTTTTCATATATATCATTTATATTAATCAAATACATACTTATTACTATCCATGTAAAAATAAAATGAAAAACGTTTCACGTCTCTATGTGGAGGTAGTAGTCCACACGTACGCACGAGCGACATTATTGTTTATAATGGATTAGAAGGTTAGAAATTAGATGTGATATTATATTTTCAGAAGTATTTTTAGGTCATAATATTACATATATTCATTAACTTTATCCTTACTACCTTCCATGTAAAGTGTAAGGGAAAAATGAACCTCATCACTTCGCAAGGCGGCAGTCCTCTGTACACACGAGTGACGTTATCGTATCCTTTACGGAATGAAAAGTAAGAAGGTATATGTGATATAATAATTATAGAATTATAATAATGTTATAAAAATAATATAAAAAAGTTAAATCCATAATTACATTAATCCTTTAAATATGGTGATGGAGAACAAATTATATTGGTTCGTGAGTCGGTAGTCCATCGTACATACGATCGCTGGTTTCATTTCCCATTTGATGAAAATGGAGATGGATATAGATTATGAAATTAAAATAATAAAATATAAGTATATATGTGATATTATTTTTATTATATTATCATATTTTAATCTTATTTTAATGAGTTTTAAGAATAAATAAAACAAACAAGCACGTTTAAGAATTTTACCTCTTCTTTAGAGAGCTTCTTTAGGTTTATACCTAAATCATTACTAGAAGGGATTAATAATAAAAATAAGGCATATAGGATATTTTTATAGAACTAAGGAATATATTTTGTTAGGTATTTTCCAAATCAAATGGTTTTGGAATTGTGAATAGGGGAGGATAGGAGGTTGCCTTTTATAAGTGGGGGAGAGGACACTTGTAATTTTTGAAAATAAAAAGTGATACCCACGTTTTTATCATGAAAAAAGCCTCCAAAATGGATAATTTCAGAACCATGTAAGTGATGATATAATAATATGTACATAAAACGTGTTTTGGATAATTTTATAGGTCATTTTAACCTTTATCTTCTTATTTTAACCCTCTGGTAAACCTGTTTTTACAATAACAGCAGAATTTAATTTTAACTATTTTCACTATCCAATATAGTAAAAAATAAGTTTAACTTATTATATAATATAAATTATTATTACTAAAATTATGAAATCAATTTTTCAAAATTTTATTCATATAATTTTTCAAATTCAATTTAAAATTAAACTCATAGATGCATCGAAAAAACGGTTTTTCCAAAGAAACAATTTCAAAGTTTAAAAAGTTTTTATATCAAGATTCAATGTAAAATTGATTACATTGAACTAAATTAGTTAAATTAAAATATAATTGAACTAAAATTACTTTAAAACCAATTTAAAATATAATTTATCTTTATAAATAATCTAAACGAAAAGGCGGTTTTCAATAAAAATCAATATTTTCACTATTCATCAAAAAAAATCAATCTTTTTAGAAAATTTTAAAAAATACACCCAAAGATAATTTTGAAATGTGGATTCCAAAAATAAAATTTATTTTTTCAAACAAATTTTCTAAAATTTTTAATAATTAATTTTAAATTATGTGTGCAAAGCATGACTAAACTACCTTTTAGAATAATAAAAACATTTCAGAAAACATTTCTTTTTCTTTAAAATGGATCTTATTTTATTTATAATAAAAATATAACCATTTAATTTATTTTATACATGTTTAAACCTTATAAGTTTTAATAATTTAGTTAGTCTTATTCATATCCACTAGCATAATTTCTAGGTTATAACGGTGTTCTATATTACAGTTCATTTAGATTCAAGGTTGTGTGTTTTGCAAGCCATCGAAGAGATTGAATTTATTTAAAAAGAAATGTATCATAAAGTATATGGGTGTTACATTATCTTCTAAGATTGTTTTTTTTATATATACTATCTAACATGATATTTTTCTTTCAAAATCTCAGGGTGTTACAATTACTTTTAGTTTTATTAGAAAAAGATTATCTTTCCACAACTGGGTATTGAAGTCTTACATTTTATATTAATCAGGTATTTATAATGATTCTTGTAATACTTAACTATTGGTTTTGTATGAAATAACATAAGTAACATTCATTCATAGTTTTACAAGAACCATTCACTTGGAAATGAAATTGTGTGTTTCTCCCCACTGATGTAGGTATCATCCTTCCTCGTCTTCCTAGAGAACACACCTTGGATTCAAGTAGTGCTTCTTGACTTCCTTGGTTCTTGTATTTAGAAAAAAAAATATGTAAGTAAATATTGTATCTAATACCCAATGTGTATAAATTTAAATTTTACATTTAATAATGAATATACCTGAATTATAAGATTTTTCTTTCTTCTCCTTCAATTCATTTCAGTTTCTCTTCTGGTGACCTACCTTGCCGCATGAAAAGAAAATATCTTCCTTTTCAATTCTCTACCTATTTATCTTTAGTTTCTTAAAAATAAGTTTTAAAGGTTCCTTTGTTAGTGTACTTTAAATAAGCTTTTGTTCCTTTTATTTATATCTTTCACCTTAAGAATTAAATATTTTACTCATTTTAAATTCTCATATTCTTGGAAAACCTATCCTAAAAGATATTGAAGTGGTTTATCCAAACAATTTGTTTGATAATTCTCAACAAAACTGAAAAAAAAATTGGGTGTTAAGGATGAGAGAATGATATTAAATGAAAGTTATTGATTTTAATTGAAACCCAATTATTCTAGTCATTCAATTTAATTTATCATCCTATATAAATTAGGACCATCTTGAGTTCCATATATTAATATATACATGATCAGTTTGATCATTATATCATTTATCTCTCACTTTACTTTCTCCTTGCAAACTTCTTGGAGTTGAGACAATATTGTATATACATCCATGACCTTATGTTTCATCAATAACTATTTTGGAATTAATTTTATCATTGTAATATAAAAATAAAATACATCATCCATGAGTTTCTTGTAAGTATCTTTCACATCTTCACTAACATCCTGAGGAGGTTGATCAGGTAGTGGGGACTCCAACACATATAATTTCCTTTCATATTGTAGTACTATGCGTAAGCACCTATACCACTCTTGTAAATTTGTTCTACTATGGATATTATCATTATCTAATATGGATCTTAGTGTATCTATGGTATTAATTGTAATTTACAAAATAATAAACACCAGAATATTGGTACCTTTATCTTGATTGCTATTTAGACATTACCATTTAATTGAATAATTAAATGTTTGTTGCTATTTTATTGAACCCTGGTACCCCTCACTAATATATTTGGAATGCTTAGTCACTTGAATATTCTAGTGGAAAGGATCCCTGAATCCTATCCTCGTAGTCTAAGATTTGGCTATACCACTACTCAGAGAGTTTCAAGGTAGGTGTTTGACTGGCCAATCGCATTGACTCATGGTTCCTTAAATTGTAAAGTGAATTCCCACTTTCTTAGAATTATAACCTTTATTACCTCAATGATTTTCCTCTAAAGTGGTATCAATCTAGATTTAGATACTTATTTTCTAAAAAAATAGTTAATTCAACCCCCCACTCTCATAAGAACTCCCCATTAGCAGGAGGTGTCCTTAACTAGGGATGACGAGCACCCCATACACCTAGTTTTGTTCCAATTAAAACGATGAAATGCATTTGTGACTTAATATTTCTTTGATTATTTTTAATTATTTCTTAATAACTAAAATCATTTTATATCTAATATTCATGTACTATGTGATCACACTCATAACTCTTAGGATCAAAATATGATATTTAATGCTCAATTAAAAGAGGGGGGTAAATTGTAAGTTTAAAAAATTTCATTTTTAACCTTAAGGAAACTTTATTTAACTAAGTTAAACAAAACAGATTCATAAAACCCTCTACTATATTTAACAAAGATATTTTAAGGGCCCAAGGACTGAATATAAAGATAATGTAATTAAATAATCACACATGTATACTTAAGTAAGATTCTACTTGAAATCGTATATAATCTTACATTAGAATTACAATAAATGATAAATCAAAAGAAATTTACACTTTTTATTTATAAAAAAATGCAGTGGAAATAAAGGTACCTGTAAAGAATACAATTATTTTAACCCAAGTAGAAGAGTATACAACAACCTTGGATAAGGGTCCCTTGATTTATACTTTCAAGAAATTTTGTCTTACCCACACCTAGGTAAGACCTCGATACAAATATCGGTATCTGTCTTTCTATCCCCCCAAGCCCTCAATCTGTAAGGTGATTGGCACCTTTGTCTTCCTTCAACTTGGAATCCCTAGATTAAGAAGGTAATCATAACCTCTATATTCCTAGCCTCAGAATCCCTTGATCGTAATCAGTGATAATCAGAATCAAACTAAGCATAACAAATCTTGTTGAAGATCTTAAGTATGTTGAACAAGATGTTCGCAAATTAATATCTTCAGATCTTTTGCATAAAGTTGATTTTTGGTAGAGATCTTGAGTATCTCAAAATCTAAAAGTTATGAGCTTATCAAAAATACATAGTATTTATAGGAAATATCTCCAATGGTTGAATTTTCCTCCAATGGTCATATTTTTTCTAAAATTTCAGAGGGACTTTGATAGGTGTCATTTGTAACGGTCATGTTGTAACTAAAACAATGACACCATTTAGATAACAAAAATTGTCACAAGTAATATTGGCTTTTTAATAATATGTAAGAATCTAAATGTAAGAAATGTTACATTAAGGAAATAAAGTAAATTTAAGAAAGATATAAAATCATACCCTTAATGAAAAAATATAGTAACTTTAGGAAAGTTGAAAATAGGTTTCTTAAGTAAAACATAGTAACATTAAGAAATTTGAAAATAGTTTTCTTAATAAAAACATAGTAACTTTAAGAAAGTTAAAAATCAGATTCTAAGAAACATGGAAAAATCATTTGATATTTTGAGGAATTTGGAATTCAAGAAATATAGAAAATCATAATTAAAAAAGTGAATCAGATACAAAATTTTGAGTGATTTGGTATCTAAGAAATGTGGTGTTTTGAAATCTAAGAAACACAGAATATCCAAAATTTTGAGCGATTCATAATCCAAGAAATATCACGATTCAGAATCAATTTTTTGGGTGATTCTTAATCTAAGAAATAGTGATTATGATTATATATACATGTATCCTATTTTTTATTTAAATATATAATCTAATAATTCTTGATGAAAACTATGTTAGACTTAGCTGGAAATAATAACAAAATATATTTCTGAATATAAGTCTAAAAAACATAAAGTTTCTTAAAGAAATAAATATAAGTCTAAAAAACATAAATTTTCTTAAAGAAATAAATATAAGTCTAAAAAACATAAAGTTTCTAAAAGAAAGAAATATATGTCTAACAAACATAAAGTTTCTTAAAGAAATAAATATAAGTCTAACAAAAATAAAGTTTTTTAAATAAATAAATATAAGTCTAATGTGGCCTTAAAAATATAAGTTTTGCCACATCTTTTTAATTAATTTTTAATGATTTAATTAGTTATTTTTCTACTTTTTACTAAATAAGTTCTCTTTTGTATTTTTATAGTTAAATTTATTAATTAATAAAATTTTGTAATTAAATTTGTATTTTTATCTTATAAATAATTAATTTATTTCTTACTTTAATTTTATTGTCTAATAACTTTTTATTTTGTTTGGTGATTCTTGTCTATATATTTAATAGTTTAACATTAATTAATTAATTAATTAATTTTTATTTTGCACATAAATAATGTAGTTCCAATTTATCATTTCTTGTTTTAAATATTTATTAATCAGAGTAACATTATATATATATATTAGTCGTCCTTTAACAATTCATTAATTATAAAATTAAGATTATAAACTCACTAAATTTATTAAATCTCATTAATTTAATTTCATTTGTTAACTTAATTGTTTAATAACAAAATAACTAATTACTTAACTTAATTAATTTAATTTGTTAAAGTAACTATTTTAAATAAATTAACTTTGTTATATAATTTAAATCTAGTTTTTTATTTTATAATTTAGTTGCTTCTTAATTTTAAGTTTTATTTTAGTACCAATTTAAATTTTATAAATTAAAGTTAATAATAATTTAACATAAGTTTAAATGGTTTTATAAGTTTATTTAAGTTTATGAGTTACTTAATTTTTCATTTGTTTTAATTAATTTTTAGTTTCAAGTAATAATTTTGTTCATATTTTATTTAAGTTTTAATTTATATTACTCTTCTATTTATTTTGTGGTGCCACTGTGACTTTCCTCACGGTCTTACCAGTTCCAAGATGTCTCGACACTTTTCCTTGCCACCATATCACATCTTGGTATCGTTTCAAATCCTCATTCATGGTGCCATTGGTTCTCTCCTTCACGCCGGTTTTACCCCTCTGCCTTGCCACCATAACCTGCAGCACTGATTCCACCGTAACTCACGACACCTTCTCACACCGCACTTTAACATCGGTTTCTCATTACGGCGGCATTGTATCTTTACCACTGGTTCATGTTCATGCTACTGCTTCTTCTTTCCTCTACACCCACACACCCATCCTACGCAGCACTGCGGCCTCGCCTGAACCCCTGATTCATCATCAGATTTTCCACCCCAAACCAACAAACCAAATCAAAGCAACCTGTTGAAACCAAATTACCATTACGCCAACACTCCTTGAATCAAAACTAGTTCACATCACTAGATCTATACCAACTCTTTTCAGATCTGGAGAGAACCTAGAGCCGCAGAACTTTGCTTGAATCACCTGCTGCCATGATTGATGATGTTGGAGCAGAAGATACTAGATCTGACACCGAAGGGAACCGCATGAAGCCACTTCATCTCTGAACCGAGTTCGATCTAAAGGATACCCACCTTGTTTGCCATTGAAGGAGAAGCAGGAGTAGGATTTCATATGAGGGTTGTGTCGTGCCAAGCTCTTTATTTTTTGAAGGGAGTTCAGTCTGTCGCAGCCTCTTGGAGTCAATCTCAAGGAGGAGGTTGAGTCATGTCATGTTTGTATGAAAGAGGGAGTCATCGGTGTGTCTTCATCTCCAAAGAAGTCGGAGCATAGCAACCCCCCCCCCCCCTTCCCATGGCGCATTGGATAACAAGGCAGGGGGGTTAAATGAATTTTAAAAAAATAAAAACTAAAAAAACAAACTAACCTAAAACTAAATTAATAATAAATAACTATAATAAATAAATATAGTATTAATAATATAAATAAATTAATAATAATAGAATAAAATATACAACTAATTAATTAAATAAATTCAAATGTTGAACTTATTAACAAAATTAAAAATTAAATACATTAATGAATAAATAATTTATCTTCTTTTTGAATAAAATAATTATAAAATATAATAACTATATACAATTTTATAAATTGTAATAATTAAAATAAAAAAATTTATTATGATAAAATTAAATAATAATCTAAAAAACTTAAATATTCATAAACTAAATACTAATATTATTATTTTAATAATGTAATAAATACTAAACTTTTAGTTTAATCTAATTATTAATTTATCAACTTTGTAATTAAATAAATATAAATAATAACATGTAAAAACATTAATTAAAATAAGTTAGTTAACAAATAAAATAATAACTAATAATTATTAATTTAAATTTAATAACATTTAAGCATTTTTTAATGAAACTTTTATTTATTTATAAAAATTTAACATTTAAATGTTGATTCAATTATTTATTTTTCTATTCTAACTGTGCAGGTTCACATAAGAGCTGGAAACACGTCTAAATACATTCAACTAACTCAGCGGTAGTTAGTTACAAGGGCAAAACTATCGCAACGTGGGGGTCGCGAAAAAACACACGTGTGTGGTGATCAAGTGAGGGAATTTTAAAGTTGGCGGAAACGTGTGGTGACATGAAGTAGATGAAGGATGATATTTAAAGCAGAGAATCAATATAATTTAGCGATTCTCATTCACATTCGACGCACATAATTTTTAGAGAGAGAAGACTCCTGTGAGAAGCACATGAGTAGAATAGGAGATGAAGGAGTCAAAGAGAAGATTAGTGCTAGGATAGTTCTTCTTCCCTCTGTCCTTAGATTTTGTACTCTGTTTTCATGTGTTTTTAGTGTTGAAATCAATATGATCATAAGGTGATATGTTCTCATCTTGGGAATTTGATACTACTGGATTTTATCTTTGATTTCTTCACATTCTATTCAATTTTTCATAATCATAATCAATCGTAGATATTGATTTGTGATTATTTGTTTAATTGTTCACACCTCAATTTTTTTACAAATTCATTAATTCAAGATCAACGGGTGAAGTATATTTTGAATACTTTTATTGATGCTTTTAATGTCAAAAAATTTGGATATTTATAGTGAGTTTATTTCCAATTGTTGTCCTTTTTCAACTTTCAAGCAGTTCAATTAAGTTTTGGTGTGGCGAATTCTAATACTTAATCCTCTATCTATTGAATTTCCTGGTGAGGTAGATTCCTCAAATTTTCTTAAAGTGTGACTCAATAAAAGTTGTGAAGGAGTCAACCATTTCAACCAGTAGATTAAATCTCCCAAGTATCTCATGTGATCTTTGATCCTTTGTTCTTGCTGCTAGGAAGACTAATTCATTATTTCTTCTATAGTTTATAGTAACTTTATTAAAAATTTTAGTTCCTTAGTCAAACTAGTTTACTCATCTTGTTTGTACAACATTATTAAAAAAATAAAAAAGATATATAAAGTAAGAAGATGTTTTCCCCACTACTGATAATAGTGGGGGTTTAAAATTCAAAAACCTTAGCAATACTCACCTGCCTTCTCTATGGATCGACCCTGGACCACTATGTTAGTGTAGGAGTAATAAATGAAATTTTGAGGTCTGTAATGACCTCCAGCCATCATAAAAGTCTAACAAACATAATTTTTCTTAAAGAAAAAAATATAAGTCTAAAAAACATAAAGTTTCTTAAAGAAAGAAATATAAGTATAACAAACATAAAGTTTCTTAAAGAAAGAAATATCATTATGAGAAATGTGTTTGGTATTTCCAAAACATAAAGGTGTGAAAAGTCATAAAGAAACTTTTTACTCAACAATCTCTCCCTTTTTTGAAAGCACAAACAACATTTTTAGAAAAATAATATTTAGACCAAAATGTATTTATATTTAACTTGAAGTAAATACTTATCTCCCCCTAAGTTTATGACTTATAGTGAACATGACTAACTCTCCCTTAGGTTAAGGAATCACCCTAAGGATTGTATTCTTGTCTTTGTAAAATTTTCATCTTTTCCTAAGGAAGAAACTCCCCCTTTTCTTAAGGATTTTTTCTTTAAGTAATATCCTCCTTACATAGACATTATATTCATTATATTTATATTCTTTTTATAACATCTTCTCCCTTATCCCCCTTTGTGATTTTGAAAAATAAATGGAGGGAAGTATATGGTACCTAAAAAGTTAGGAAACATACAATTCAAAACAATGGATAATAGAATTTTAATATTGAAAAGTTTTTTAAACAACAAAATATTGGATTCTAATAAGAATTAATACTTATTTGGCACAAGTTTCTTAACTATGGATTTCAACTTCTTTAACTCCTTATGGTCGTCTTTAAAGTTATCTAGAAGAACTTCTTGATCCTTATTGTTTTCTGAAGATTCTCAATATTTTGTTACTGGATTTGAATCTTATATTCCTAATACTTAAACATTTCTTCCTGAGAGTTGATTTTATCTTCCAAATCATCTATACTTTTCTTTAACCTTTTTATCTCAAGACCAATGAAGTTCAATTTTCTATTCAGGTATTTATCTTCTTGCATCTGGATTCCTTGTTCCTCATTCAACTTCTCATAAAAGTTACTTGAAAGGTTTTTCCTTAAGGCTTCTGATTCTTCGAAGACTCCCTTAACTGTCTCTAACATGTCATCAGAAACCTTAAGATCACTATTGACCTATTTTGACCACTTTTTTATTATGTTACAAGACTTTCTATGAGAATTTTAATTTATTACAAAAGATTTGAAATCTTATTTCAACTTTATTAAATTCTCCATGAAGAGGGTTAAGGATTCTGACTTCTGGTTCACTAATTATTTAATAAGTTGTCATATTGACTTGATGTTTGGGAATTAAGGAATGGATTCAACCTAATTCTTCAAGGACTTCATGAAAAATCCTTGTCCTAAGGAAGAGTAAGATCTTTCTGATTATAAACCATTATTTTTTGATATATAAATATCTATTTCTTTTCCTTTCTCTTTCTTAGAGTCTGACTTTTCTAACTTCTTAGTTTCTTACCTTTGATCAGGGATTTTAGCAATCCCCCATCATCATTATCATCATCAGCATATTTACTATGAGCATAATCAGGGCCAACATCATCTTTTTATAAACATAATATTCATCAAGTGGAATTTTATTCACTTCGGTTTAAAAAAACATTCTCTTCTTGATGAAAAAATTTCTAAACTGATCCGAGCTTAAAAGATGAGGCTTGGGAGGTTCTTATAGATATCTTATCTGAATGAATTTTTTTCTGAGTTTCTTAGATCTGTCGAATATCATCTTCACTTTCTTTTTATTCTCTTTCCTCTTGTACTTCTTCTTCTTATTCTTTAGTTTGTTCTTGAATAGACGGAGCTGGACCTTGAACAACTTCTTTTCTCTTTGATGAAGGGGTTACTTCTATTTACATTTTTTGAGAAGGTTGAGGAAGTTCTGTTTCTTAGAGAAATGATTCTAGAACTTTAATCTATTCTGAATCTATTTTTATATCTTTCAAAAAATATTGAATTGTTTATTCTTCAGAAAGATTTTTCTTAATATTTTTCTTTTCAACCTACTTCTCAAGCTCTACAGTAACTTGAACTTTCAAATACTTGTCTTCAACAAGATCTAAACCAAACACTAGTTATCCCTATTTCCTTTTCCCTTTTAGTTTTCTCCATCATTATACAACTATGTCAGATTAAGTCTTTTTTTCTGGACTTTAGAGGTTCGGATGCTTGAGCTGGTTCTAATTCCTAAACTTTTCTTTTATTTGGTTCAGACTTTGAACTTTCTCCAATTTGTCTTACCTTTCCTGCAAGATCAATAAATTCATTTGTCTTATCACTAAAATCATATTTCAATATCTTTAGTGTTTCATCACTTAACAAATGAATCTTAAACTTCCTTGTATTTTACTTACAATGAATATTTCAAAATTCTAAGCATTTCACTATAATATTTGACAAAATTGCTGGAAACATGAGTATTTGTGACTTGATAGGCTTATAATTTATTTTTATGATTATAATAAAGATGAACTTTTCCAAGTTAATCTTCCTTAGATTAACAATAAATTCCATTATGAAGATGTATGTGATTTTCAATGTATCCTTATCTCCCTTCATTGGTATTAAAAATTCTTATAATCGTAAGGAAACCATCTTGTGTTTGGATGAATGATTAGAAATATTAGGTAAATTTAGTCCCTGAGGGACTAAGGATTCAATTTCCTTGACTCTGTCAAAAGAGCCTTTGAAATAATTCAACTTATGGGAAGGGTCAAATACTTCTCCACCATACGGTGTTTCAAGAATGTGATCAGCTTTCATATAAGTTTTTGAATAATTCTTCCCATAAGACTTGAACTGATCCTTTTCCTTACCACATTTGATAAAGAATTCAACGGATAGATAAAATTCTATTACCAAGTCTGCATATACCTGATCTTTCTCTCCCTTATCCTTCACAATGAATACATTTTCCCATTCTTGGAAATTTATAATCTTCCTTATCAAGGATTCATACTTCTAGAAGAAATCCCAATCAACTAACCTCTCTCTGAAGATTGGCCAATCTTTAATCTCTTTTTGTGCAAGCATTCAGGTTTGAGAGGATATCTATAGAGACATTTGAAACTTTAATGAAGATAAAGTAAAGAGGAACTGATCCTTTGAAGGACATCAGAGATTCAGTAAGAAATACGTAAAGTTTGATGTGGGACATGAGGGGGAACCCTACTTTATATAGGTACTGAGATGACGGTTCGACCTCCAAGAAATATCAAATGGTTGAAATTGATATAATAATATCTAATGGTTTTGATTAATCCAAAGAAGATTTATAGGTTTTTATCTTTTTAGGTTTTAAGGAAATAAAATGGATTTATGGAAAGACAAATACGTTGAGGTTTTTCTTAAAATAGATTTAAAATACCAACAAACAAAATTTCAAGATAAAAATTATAAGTAATAAAATGCACCTTTCATAGTTTTTATAAGGTTTTTTAGTATTAGATAATATTATTCTTATACATCATAGATTCTAAAAAGTTTTTTATAGTCTGGAAACTTATTAAAGGTTCTTAAATCATTTGTTAAGGTCTCAAAAACTTTTGTTAAGGTTCTAAAAAAAATTTGTTAAGGTTCCAGAAACAAATTTTGTTAAGGTTCCAAAAAAAACTTTTTTTAAGGAAATAAAATGTACTCCCCCTATAAAAATGAGTACCTTGAACAAATAAAACATTTTAATTTAAGGATTTTACAAGAATAACAATGTTACCTATACCAACAATCTCTTCTTGAGAATTGTATCTAAAAGTGACTCTTCCACCTTTCATCTTAATAATCTTTCCAATTAATTTTTTATTACCAATAATGTGCATAGAACATCCATTATCCATGTACCATGAATTTTTGTTGGTACTTACTTTGTTTTCCTGAAATAAAACAATAATATTTTCAGAATCCAAACTTTCTTGGATCTGTAACTATTAAAAATTAAAATCTTAGGAATCCACATTTTCTTAGAAAAGTGAGATTTATAAAAACCTAAGTATTTTATTTTCTTTAAATAAAAACTTTTATCACAATTTCCACCACTTTAACACTTAGTATAAAAATGGTCACTTTGAGGAACAAAATAATTGTGACTAAAAACAGGTTTTGAGTGAGAATAACCAAATCCATAACTATTCCTAAGAGTACAAAGTTGAGAATACATTTTATCAAAACCTTCCTTAGCAGAAGTGAAGTTTGAAGGATGTTTCTTTAAGGAAAATATTTCATATTTTAGTCTAATAACTAAATTATTATCCTCATAGTCATTATTATTAGGATTGGGGTTTGTCTCTAAAACATTTTTCGTAGAAATAACTTTTTCAAAATCCTTAAAAAGTTTGTCCTTTTCAGAATTAACTTCCTCAAGGTTTTTTGAAATAAAAACAATTTCAAATGATTTTTCATCAAGATATTTCAAAATATATGATACTTATTTTGTTAAAATATTAATTTTATAATTTTCCTTGTCAGGTTTCTTATTGATCTTACTATTTTCATTTTCAAGCAACTTGGAAAACCTAGATACCTCTTCAAAAGAAGGTAAAGAATTATCTTCTAAGGCAAAAGATTCTTCATCTGAAGATTCATAATTTTCTTTATCAGGATAATTATAACTTAAATATATATTGGTTAAAGATTCAATTGTGTTTACCTTAGCCATGAAACATTGATTTTCAATAGGAATTATGGAAATAAGACCAATATTCTTCTATCCATAAGACTCATTATCTTAAGATTCATCATATGAGTCTCCACCACTTGCACTCTAAGAATCATTTGACTTAACGACTTTATTTCCCTTAGGCTTGTAATATATTTTTTGATTCATGTCATAATGTTTATCTTTCATGTCCTTTATTTTATGTTTAGGACAATTAGGTCTGATATGTCATGATTTATTGTTTCCATAACATGTGACTTTAGAATCTTTCTTATCCTTCTTATATTTTTTCTTATATCAATATTGGAAATATTTCTAGCCAACAATATTGTTCATACTTCAGTAAATATTGGATAGATAATTATTTTACTATTCATATTCACTTGAGTCTGATTGAATAACAACTTTCTTAGACTGAGTTGGCCTAGAAACTTTCTCAGGAGTCTTGGATTTCATCTGATTCAAAGTATTAGTAAAAGAAACACTCCCATTCTTTTTATTTATATTCTCAACATCTCTTTTTAATCTATTCTCATGTTGCAATAGAGTTCCAAATAGATCATCAAGAGTAACATTTGTAACTTTCCTTGAATCATAAATAGTTGTTCTCTTTAATTCCCATTCATTTGTAATGATGTCAATAATCTTTTCTACAAGCATCTCATCATCTATCCCTTTTTCTCCCATTAACTGTAAGCTATTCACAATAGTCATGAATCTTTTTTGAATTTTAACAAATTGGTTCTCCATAAGGAAAAACAAAACCATGATAGTCTACTCTAAGCATGGATCTTCTAGTTTCAATAACTTTTGATATACCAAAATGTGTAACTTCTATTTTCTTCTAGATATTGTTGGATTCTTTACATGAAGATATTTGGTTATATATATTCTTTATCATAGAATAAATAAATGTATTGTGTACCTTATAGTTAAGATAATATTCTTTCTTTTCTCAGTTGGTAAAGGTTCTAACTTCCTTTTAAGGTATCTTATAATCACCGGTAATCATAACAAAGTTGTCACCACTATTTTTGATGATAAAGGTCTTTATTCTATTTCTCCATTATTTGTAATCATTCCCATCAAAAAAAGGTGTCTTTTAGGGTTTATATTTTCTAAAGATACAACATTAATTCCTTCCATTTTTTCAAAACAAAACTTTTATATTCCACATATTAGTGTATTATTTATTTATAAACAAAAATTTTATAAAAATAACAACTTGTAAAAGTAATCAAAGTGTAAGTAAAACTAAGCAGTGAAAATTTTCCTTTTGATACTAAGTATAAGTATCGATATCTTAGAGACCTGCTCTAATACCAATTTTAGGATCAAAATATGAGATCTAGATACTCAATTACAAGAGGGGGTGAAATGTAAGTTTAAAAACTTTCGATTTTAACCTTAAGGAAACTTTGTTTAACAAAGGTAAAAAACAAGATTCAAAAAACCCTACATTATAATTAACGAAGATATCAGAAGGTCCCAAGATCTGTATATAAAGATAATGTAATGGAATAAGAACATAGGTATACTTAATTAAGATTCTACCTAAAATCATGTAGAGTCTTATATCAATGTTACAACAAATGAAAAAGTGAAAGAAAGTTACACTTTCTATTTATAACAAAATGTAGCTGAAATAAAAGTACATATAAATAATACAATTCTTTTAACCCAAAGAGAAGGTTATCCAACAACCTGGGATAAGGTTCCCTTGATTTATACTTTCAAGAAAGTATGTCTTACTCAAACCTAGGTAATCCCTCGATATAAAGATCGGTATATGTCTTGCTATCCCCACAAGCCCTCAATCTATAAGGTGATTGGAACCTCTGTCTTCCTTCAACTTGGAATCCCTCAATTAAGTAGGTAATCAGAACCTCTATCTTCCTAGCCTTGGAATCCCTCAATCATAATCATCAACAATTGGAATCGCACAAAGAAGAAAAAATCTTGTTGAATATCTTAAGTATGTTGAACAAGCTGTTCACAAATTATTTTCTTCAAATCTTTCTCGCAAAGAATATTTTTTCCATAGCTCTTGAGTGTCTCAAAATCTAAAAGTTATGAGCTTGTCTAAATGACTGGGTATTTATAAGCGAGATCTCCAATGGTCAAATTTTCCTCCAACGGCCATATTTTTCCTGAAATTTTAAAGGGACTTTGATAGGTGGCATTTATAATGATCATATTGTAACTAAAACAATGACACTGTTTAGATAAAAAAAACTATCACAAGTAACATTAGATTTGGAATAATATATAAGAATCTAAATGTAAGAAACATTACATTAAGGAAATATAGTAACTTTAAGAAATATATAAAACCATATCCTTAATGAAAAAATATAGTAACTTAAAGAAAGTTGAAAATAAGTTTCTTAAGGAAAACATAGTAACTTTAAGAAAGTTGAAAATGGGCTTCTTAAGGAAAACATAGTAGCTTTAAGAAAGTTGAAAATCGAATTCTAAGAAACATGGAAAAAATTCATTTGATATTTTTAGGAATTTAGAATTTAAGAAACATGGAAAATTATAATTGAGAAAGTGAATCAGATAAAAAAATTTGAGTGATTCGGTATCTAAGAAATGTGGTGTTTCAGAATCTAAGAAACACAGTGGATCCAAAATTTTGAGCGATTTTGAATCTAAGAAACAACATGATTCAGAATAAATTTTCTAGGAAATTCATAATCTAAGAAACAGTAATTCTAATTATATGTACAGGTGTCCTATTTTTCATTTGAATAAAAAATATAATTGTACTTGATGAAAACTATGTTATACTTAGATGTAAAGTATAACAAAAGATATTTCTGAATATAAGTCTAACAAACATAAAGTTTCTTAAAGACATAATTATAAGTCTAACAAAAATAAATTTTCTTAAAGAAAGAAATATAAGTCTAACAAACATAATGTTTCTTAAAGAAATAAATATAATTATAACAAACATAAAGTTTCTTAAAGAAATAAATATAAGTCTAAAAAACATAAAGTTTCTTAAATAAATAAATATATGTATAACAAACATAAAGTTTCTTAAGGAAATAAATATATATCTAACAAAGATAAAGTTTCTTAATGAAAGAAATATTATTCTAACAAACATAAAGTTTCTTAAAGAAATAAATATAAGTCTAACAAACATAAAGTTTCTTAAAGAAATAAATATCATTAGGGAAAATGTGTTTGTGATTTCCAAAACATAAAGGTATGAAAAACTCATAAGAAAACTTTTGACTCAAAATAATTGACTATAAAATAAATATAAAACATCCATAATGCCTTAAATTGATTGAATCTATGAATTTTAGTTTATTATTTTATGTGATCATGTTAACATCAAAATGTACAAAAAAATAATAAAAAATGAATAAATTAAATAAACTACCAAACTGGTCTTGAAAATTTATAATTGGATGATCCATTTAAATGCATTGGATCGACCATGACCTAGGGGTGTAATACCTAAGTTGAGTCTTGACTCGTATTATTTATCTCAACCAAGTTTAATGTTTCACATCTCATATGGGTCATCACCTCATCTTGGTGTGTTCCATATCTTCTAACATCATCATCAAAATATGAAAAAACTCACTCGAAGGCAAGGGGGTCTTGAAAAATATAAAATATATATAAATAAAATTTATTTGGGCATGAAATGATATATGCATATTAAAGTATAAAAACTGATGATGCACAGATCGTCTTATTTAAATAATTAATTATATGCATAACACACTATTCAAATAATTAATTAAACAAATAAATTCTTAGGAATACATTGGTCGATCAATGTAAAATAAATATGTGATTAAATTAAAATGAAATAAATTAAAGTTTGAGGGTATTTAAATAAAATACATGAATTATTTAAATTCAAATAATTTCATTTCATTTCATCCTTGAATTAATTTAATTTTTCTTCCAAAATCAAATTAATTTTTTAAATAATAAAAATATTATTATTTTTAATCTAAAAAATCATAAATTAATTTTTTATTATATTAAAAAATATTTATCCTCAGAACCCCACCCATACCCATTATAGGTTAGGTCAAACCCACGCAGCCTTATACCGGGATGTGCAGACCCTGTGCAGGGTAGTTCTAGGTTGGGCAGATCCACCCCGACTCATTTCAAGTCAGGAAGAACCAAATAAAACTGTATGTCGGCCAATATGCATGGGCCATGTGAGGGTAGGGTCACCAATTTTGGAGGTCAATGGTGCGTTGGGTGTGTCCTATAGGGTTTCCATCCAAAATGACGATGGCCAATTGGGTAACCGCAGCAGCTAGTGCTTCGATGGGAGGGAGGAACGAAGGGAAGTATATGGGATACCATGAGAAATAGTGTCGGGTAGAGGGAGTGACTAGAAGGGAGGTGTCATGGTTGAGCGGTGGCATTAGCATTTTACATGATGATAAAAGAGGGATGAGGGTAGGTTGGGGTTCCAACCTAAGGAGGGAATGGAAGAGTGGTGGCTGACATGATTGGTAGTGATCATCTTTGAGGAGGAGGCAATCATGGGAGGTCATGGTAGAATGATGGACAGGCAAGGTAGCATCGTGATGTTCAACCAGAGTAGCAGTTTCATGACCGATTGGTTTTTATAGGAAGACAAAAAAAAAATCGTTTATTATTCTATCGGCCTACATTTGGATAGTTGTTCTATTTAAAAAATGTTTCCACACCCACCAGTCCCCTTGACTATTACCTTTTATTTTATCTATCCATATTCAAAATCCTAATTAATGTAGGATTTTGAAAAACAAAAAATATTATTATTATTATTATTATTTGATTGATTCCACAATTTGGTGAAAGATAAACTTACCAAATGGATCAAATCTTGTCACCAGAATCTAGCCATAAAGTGGATAAAAAGAAGAGGGTCACTTGAAACCACCTTCATCTACCGTTCTAGGTAAAATTAACATATATATAAATAGGTTTTTCAATTTTAATACTCATGAAAATTGTGTCCAATCTAAATTAATTTTTTCAGATGGTCGTAACTTGGCAGTCTAAGTTCGAATCAATGCATGGTTGGATCTATTCGGATCAAAATGATTATCTATAATTAATTTAAGGAAAATTAAAAAAAAATCTTGGCTTAGAAAATTCACATGATCCCACTTCTACCAATTATTGGTACCAAGTACACAACATAAGATCAAAAATTGGTAATTTAAGAAAAACACCGAATATCGACATAACTACATCATTTTTATTGAAGTGTTTCCTAATTAAAATTCAAGGATCTTTGTATGAAAGTATTAAGAAAAAAAATAAATCAAATTATACCTCTTTTGATCTTTAGTCGTGCTCAAAAATAGCTCATTTTTTACAATCGTTGCTCAAAGGATCTAATTTCAAACCCCTCTAGATCATGCAAACATGCTCCAAACTTCTACTTGAATGTTGATCTTCGATCACCTAGTTCTAGTACAGAGAATTGAAGTATCCTTTGATTTCGACACGATCACAAGAGCACATATTCTTCTATCCAGGAGGGATTTCTTGGATTGGGGTGCTCAAATATTCTTATTCTCTCTCTAGAACTTGAGAGTGAGGTGTGATAATATTTGAAACTCCAGGAAATGAATAGTGATATGAATTTGATTCTCTCTTGAATTATATAGATAGTTTTAAGCTTATGGAAATACCAATTTGGACCAGAATAAACTTAACCTTCTAATTAAGTCTATAACGACACTTACAATTTTGTACGCATGTCATAAATCTCATAAATATTTTATCACATACTTTTAACATATTAATTATGTTATGTGATAAAATATGATCCATTAAAATCAATCATTTCTCCAATAAATATATTAATAAACCTTGAATAAAATATTATTCATTTGTAAAATATATTTTCCTAGTATTCACATAACACTTGTGAATACTTTTAATAAATAAATTCAATACCAATTATTTTAATCTTGAATAATTTGAAAAAAAAATTGTAACCATATATTCTATGACACTCTCAGACTCTATTGGTGGGTCCCACAAATCTGTTGTTCGGGCCCACCATGTCCTAGACTCATATTCATCATAATATGTTAGATTTTTTAATATGTTTAGTATGTTAACCTCTTAACCCTTATCTCAATTATAGTGAATCATATTCATAGACTAGGAGCAGAGTCTAGCAACCCATCAATGCCCCTAAAGAGATAAGGAGTAGTCATAGCAATTAAAACCTTCCTATAAACACATTCCAAGTAATATAATCTAATTGTATCATGATATATTATAAAGAAGGATACACACTTGTGTCATAGTACTTTATTGCTTTATTATTCAATGAACTCACTATATGGACTTACCTTCTTCTACCATGGTCGTGGATTTAACGAAGGTACTACTATCCTGATTAATAATGCCTGAGATTTCACTTCCTTTTAGATGTGAAAAATTATATCTCTATTATTCAATCAATTTCATACTACTAATAATGAAATCAACATAAGATACCTCACTATGACTTCAATTCCATAGTTTTTAACTTGCATCAAAGTACACTATCAAATAATATACAATGATAAAAATATCAAGTTGAGAGTCTATTACACATGCTCATAGATAGGAACAACTAATGACATATAAAACATGTGTTGTTCCTATTAGTGGGTCTATCATCATGATATTATCTACTCAAGATTACCAAGTTATAACTTCATGAGAATAAGTCTCAATTCTTATGAGCCCCAAGCACTTGATAGTCAGACGTCATCTATTTTCTAGTCAGTATGATGTCTCTAGACCATAGGAAATAAGTTTAAGATTAATTTCATGGTATCTTGAGGTTAACATTATATCATGAGAACTTCTGTAACCTTTTGATATGACAAATAATTTATGGTCATTACCATGTAAATAGTGAGGGTAGAAATATCAACACTATCATGGTAAGTGTACATCATCCATATCTCATTGTATACATGAAATGAAAATTAAAAAGTAATATTCAAGTTGGGTCTAGGTCACCCACTATTACAACATTCATCTCCCTTCTCCCTTCCTTTATGGGAGATCTTCTTTATTTCTTGGCCAAATCGAACATCATCACTTGAAATCAAGATCCCTTGGTAAGTCTATCCCTCATATAGCTTCCTATATTAGTTTCTTTTTTTTCAAGTTCACTTAAATTATTTATATGGGTTATTCCATATTTTTAGGGAATTTTTTTGGTTTCTCATTATCTCTTAATTTGGGATAAACTAGTGACTCTTAATAGAAGAGTGAATCTCCTTAAGGCTAGGGTAAGTGGTCTATATACTTGTCCCTAAAATTATTTTTATTTATAAAATGTTTCATTATATTGTAAATCTATAATTTATATCATTTCCCCTAAAATATATAATTCATTTAACTTTTCACCTAAATACAGACCTAGATGTAGTGCAATCCTCCCTTACTGTTAAATATTGAAAACCTCAACTAGGACCACCCCTTAGGGTGAGTACAATTTAATTCCCATGAAAACCATGATTTTTATGAAAAAAAACACCTTTTAAGGTGTGTTTGGATTTACACTTAGTAAAGACCTAATTTAATTTCCCCAAGTAATGAAAACACCCCTTAGGGTGTGTTTTGGATGTCACTTAAACAATGGAATTATTAGTTGGACTATTGTAATGACTTGGGTCACTTGAAAAAATTTAAGTACTTCGGGTGTCATGAATAAATACTAGATCCCAAGTTCATTTCTTATTAATAACTTCTAAAAATATATAGTTTAATTTAATTATTAAATGATATAAGTGCCTTATGTGAAACCTTGGGAGACACCTCTAAGTTTGTGGTTTAATTTTAATAAAATCCTTGTTATGATTACTTTACTTGTTCCTATGACTAATACCAAGAGTGCCTTAGATTCCATTTTTAGACTTAATTTACGATTATGATTTATTGATATGGGAACCTTAGAGTATATAAATTAAGGTAATGGTGTTTAAAATTTATGATACACTTAATTAAATAAGATAATTATAAAATGGAAAATGTAATGGGTTAATGTATGATGAAATTGTTGGGGTGTGTTTTAGAATGAATGGCCTTGATCCATGTTACAATTTTGTTTTAATTAAACTCATTTATTCCCCTATGGGTTTTTATGACTTTTAGACTTGATTATATAATGAAACTATTTATACGATGGAAATGGTTATGGTATAAAAGTGAGGCATGACATGGGTAAGAATTGGATTCCAATTTTGAATGCTGAGTATTAAACTGATGGATGTCACATGATTCATTGATGTGAATGCTAAGGGGTAATCCCACATTAGATCTTTTCAATGTCTTATATTCATGAATTATATAACCCGGTGCTAAAAATTCACCCGGAAATCCTGAAAATACTAGAATACCTGGTATCAACTCTCAGATTCAGCTTAATGTCCTTTGACATGGAACTCCTTGGATTATCTCATTGGGTTCAATTACAGCCTCTCCCAAGATTATTATGGGATTTCTCCTTAGGATCAATTATATCCCTTTTAGAATGTGAAATTTTGAGGCTTCATCCCTTGGATTATACTCCAGTGTTAAACACCAAGTATAGATCACCATAGGTTAGCTCACTAGTTCCATACATAGAATTCCTTGAAGTATTATTTGGATTCTCTTGGTTCTGATACATGGAAATGTCTGAACTCAGTCCATGGATTCACCCTGATACTTACTCTTGGATTTTTGGGCATATATCCATGGGTCCTATGACTACTTTATTATTCCTATGATCACATATAGTCTAATTTAGGCTGAAATGGGTGGTATTCCCTTGCACACCTCCACTTTACTACTTTCCTTATTTATATACTGCACACTATTATGATTTATACTCATGGACTGGAAAATCATTAGACATAATTGGTTGTGGTATAATAAGTTTTACTCACACCCTATTCAGGACACTACTTGGTACCCAAGCAAGTCTCATGGCTACAGGATAGGTTTTGGTTGGTGCCCCTTTGTTGTTACATGTCTAAGGCTAGGACTTGACATGGGATCTATGGACTGAACGTGTACTCAGAATGCATATAGAAGTTTTTTCCTTTTATTGTTATTTTTTATTTATTTCCATTTATCCATACTATTTTTGTATTACTTGATGTGTGTGATTTTTTTTAGTTCTTCATTATAAAAGGTTTTATGGATACTTATTATTTACTTTTCTAGCTATAATTTTATTATTATACATCTGCAATTATTTAATTTTATCTATTCTTGTACTTCATTTAGTATTGATCCAGAGGGTATAGTCTCCCCATAGTACCACCTTTAGACTCTCACTACTATTCCATATCCTCTAGCATATGGTGAGGTGTACTTGAGTCCATGTGTCCCTTAGGTTTTATTACTTATGTGTGAACTAATCTCGGGACATCACAATGTGGTATCAAATATTCTTTTTCCTTTATCTTACTATTTTAGGATAGTAGATAAGAGACTGGGAATGTGTTGGAACTTAATAAATAAATTATTTCTAGGAATGAACAACCGACACATGGGGGAAAGATCAAGTTACCATGGATGGAACTATTCTTCATGTTGTTCATTATTATAGTTCATTATTATTTCACCTTGAGTGACTAGTTTTCATTTTTCCATTGGTTACTGATTTATGGGATTATTACTTGTAGGCTGGTATAACATGAGGGCATGTGTTCATGAATCATTCAACCACATAAGATTCAAATCCCATTTTCATTGATATTCATTTCTTGTTTCGTTATTCTCCTTTTAATAGTTAGGGTAGAGTGTTAGTTAAATAAATTTCATGAATCAACCTAAATGGCTTTTTCTCAAATAGATTGATGATGTAATTCTATTTAACTAACCTAAAATAAATTAAATAAATTAAATATTATTTAAATAGTTAGTTGATTAACTTAATTTAATGATAAGGAAATTGGATTTTTTTAACAAATCCAAGTTATTGATTATGGATGAAATTTAAATGGGAATGGTTGCCTCTATAATTTGGTAATGGATACTTGTATAAATGAATCCTAATATGCTTGATTTGATTGTTTTGGGTTGATCTTAGAAGTATATTTTTTATAATAAAATCCTTAAAGTTTAATGTAAATTGAATTTTTCTTACTTAATAAATTAAAATTTTTATTGATGGATGTAAGTTAAATAGTGTTCCAATTGAAACTTATAAAGGCTCATATCTCTATAACATAGCAATTAAAACCTAAATAACTAAATCCTTTTATTCACGATTCAAACCATGTAGGGTAGCCTTAGAATTGTATTCCTATGAGATAAACCTACTAAGGGTGTGTTAAAATATTTAAAAAATATTTTTTAATGGGTTTCACTTAAATGGGATTCTGAACTTAATTTATAGAGTGTTACCTCAATAAATTTGTAAAGGATACCCATATAACTGAACTCGGTTTGTAATGAATTGACCCTCATGGGTTGAATTTATCTTTACATTCCCTATAACTTAACCCATTTAGAGTATATTTATGTAAAATTATATGGTTATTTGAAGTGTCCATATCCACTCATATGATGTTTTTTATAAGTTTATAGTGTCATATTACTTACCCAATCCCCTTAATAAAAGGTATTTTATGTGTTTTGGGGCCTTATTGATATGAGGTGTCGGTTAATTAAAATTTTATTTACAACATAAATAGCATTTATATCTATATATTTTGATTGAAATTTCCTTTAATTGAGGCCATTTGTGACAACTTATGGATAATTAATGGTTGAAAGGAAATTATAAGATAATTTCCTTTAAGTGATTTCTAATTTCAAATAAATAAAGTGACAAGTGCAGTTTATAAGATATCTTCTATATAACTATTACTTTACATTTCACTTTTTTGAGCCTCTATAATGGTTATGTAAAATGTCAATTGATGTAATGGATTAAATAAAACTTTTTAGTTATGTTAATAGTGTGAGGGTTAGTTTAAGAGTGGTCGTTAATGTTTCCTTGGATGGGAACATGGATGTTTCCCATGGGTCTCAGTTGGATTATTATATTATGTTGGACCTATAGTTTAGGAAATAAATCATAGTGACCTTTTAGGTGTGACCCCATCTTAGGATTCAAATACTTCTATAAATTGGGGGGTTATCCCGTTAGTGTTAGTTCCCTTGGGGATGGGAAGCACCAATAAATGCTATCATTGAGTTTTTAGGAATAACAAGTGTTGTTATATTACCCTTGGGGCTCAGTTAGGACTCTTAGTTTATGTAATGATACCCTGGGGAGGTGGGTTGTCGTGTGGTAAGTTGATCCTTGTTAGAGATGTGATAATCTTGGGTGTTGATTTCAATGGGACTGACATGCCAAGTGCATGGTCAGCTATTTAGTTAGTCATGTGAACATAATTTCAATGATGTACGACTCAATAAGTTATCATCTAGGTTAATAGTCATGTGGGATGAAATGACTCTGGGTTGATATTTTTCATAGACTATCACGTACTTGGAATTCATGGGTTCATTGGGCCTATGATTCAATTGAAATGGGTGTGCTCATTGTATTGATTAAATATCAAGGTAGTGTGTGTTGTCACATGCAGTGCCTATTGAGTTAATAAATGGTGAAATGAGTCATTTTTGGTTCTATGTTAATCATTAAAGTCTTGAGGAGATTTTACATATGATATCACATGATACCTTGAGCTATGTTTTCTTTTCATGGCTGTTTTGAAAAGGGTAGTGAGTTCTTGAAGGCTATGTTCATGGGTAACTTGTGAAGTAGAGTGACATGAACATTGATAGTTTCATTGTGAGCGGTGTATCCTTGATCAGTTAATAGAAAATTTTAGTTATCTTAGAATATTGGATGGCCTTATAAAAGGGATTGGGTGAGAATGTGTGGTCGATCCAGGTGGAAAATCAATGAAAGCATCAAAGGATGACATATATATTGGGGAATAATTTCTTAGTGAAGTCACATACATGTGGTTTGAATGATAATTTCTTGTTTTATTTCTTTCGGAAGCAGTAATGGATGATCTAGATGGTGTGAGATATTCCATCATTCTTATAAAGGTGTAAATTTTTTTGACTTCAACTTCCTCAAAATAGGCCTTGGTTATGTTCCCATGGTCTGTGAGCAGAAGATAGTTTCCTTTCATAGGGATGCTCATGGATGAGGAGTCTTGGACCCATTTATCCATACTGTTCAAAAATGGTTCATTGATGTAATAGGTGATGAGAGAAATTATAATCTTGTGATGTGTCCCTCATGTGAGGGTGATCTAGTATACAAGTTATCAATCACGGGATTATCATTATGGTGTTAGGATGTTAGTGAATAGTTGGATCTGAAAATATCTAGATTACTCGGTGAATTCCAGGTTTGGGATTGTATGTGCTTTTCATTGAAGTTGAATGTCATCTATGGGGTCAAGATCGATTAGGGTGAACTGATTGATATCAGTAATCTTGTAGTATCAATGCTCATGTTAGGGAAATATGTTGGTTTTTGGGTAGATGGTGTTAAAATATTATTCATTTATGATAAATAGTCACCCTACCACTAGTGTATACCTCATTTCTGAAGGGTAACTTGAAGATTTTATAATGTTACAGAAGGTTAACTCAAAATTTTCTTAAGTATATAAAGGGTAATTTAAAATATTCTTAAGATGTGACTTAAAATATTCTTAAGTTACTGAAGGGTAACTCCAATTTTTATCAATTTACTATAATATAACTTATGTTGAGACTTAAAATATTCATAAGTTACTGAAGGGTAACAATAATTTTTATCAATTTACTATAATATAACTTAGGTTGAGATTCTAATCATGTAATTTCACTGAGGGTTGGGTATAATCATTGAGGATCATGCTTATATGGTCACATGATGCATCTGGGGGTAAAGGCATTATGATCGGGTAGTGATAGAATGTCAATGGTGGAAGCCAATAATTTTTATACTAGGTCATCTGAGGGAAGTATGAACACCTATTTTCCATGGGATTTAATGCGACGGGATCATAACTGCATCAATGTCACCATTGGAATGGTGGTAGACCATGTTCGAGGGTCGTCTGATTATTTCAAGGAAGAGTTGGCATGTTCATTTTATGCCTAAATGGTGAAGGCACATTCTTTGGGATTTGAAATATAAATATGAGATCTAGTATTGGATTAATTGTTCTATCATGGGTATTGAGTTATAGTATTCTAGGGACCATTCCAATTTATTCTTTAAACTATTGGTAGAATTATTTTATAGGAAATTCTGATGGTGGTGGGCACCAAGGTTTGGAATTTGACTTGTAAGCTAAGATTTAAGGTGGGGATCACCCTAGGATAGTTCATCCAACAGGATGATGGAGTAGGTGTATCAAGTTACACAATAGACATAGATATTTATCTCAATGTTCGATGAGGAACATGATCATCATCTTGGATTTGATTAGTCTCATATCTAATGATTGGTGTTGTGCATTGGAAGCATGTTGGGTGATCGAAAATAGAGTGGTTTAGTTTGAATGGGATTTTAATACCAACATATTTGGGTGATGTTTTTGGATGTCCATCAGGGATTCTCAAGTATGATAAGTGATAATGAGTGGAGGTTGTAATATCTCATGTTCATACAGGTTTTGAATTCTAAATGAATTTTGAATTTTCAATATGATGGATGGGGTATTTTTAAAATCGATCTTTGGAATATAATTAAAAGAGTTTTAACACCTTAAAGTTTTTTTGTATAAGTTTTAGGGCCTGATAGGTGTATCAAGATCTCAAATAAGTCTCAGTTACTTCAGGCTTCAAAACATCAATTTTAGGAGAACAGCCTGGAGAACATGGTTAATGCATGGTTAGTGCTAATTGTTCACCCCAAGCATGTGTCCTATTTTATATAAGTGCATGTCTTGTGAAACCATGATTCATGACCATAGAAACAATGTGGATGTCTATATTTTATTATAGAAATTTTGTATGGTTGGAACGCAATTTGGGAAAACTGGGTTTCATAACCGTGCGAGGTTGGGGTGCTTCGAACAGTGAGTTAGCACGGTTGGCACCCGACCATGCGACCAAATTGTGTACCTCATTAAAATGCAAAAAATGGATATCTTTTCACTCCACATTTAAATGATTTTTGCCCCATTTTTCTTCCTTATTCAGCCAAAGGCCTCTCTCTCAATTTCCTCTCCCTTCTCCCTTCCTCCATGGTAGATCTTCTTTGTTTTTTGGTTGAAACAAACATCATCACTTAAAATAAAGAGACCTAAGTAATTATATCCCTCCTCTAGATTCCTTAGTTTATTTTGTTGTCAATTTATCTCACATAATTTATGTGGGTTACACCCTATTTTCATGTGTTTTATCTGGTTTCTGATTTTATCTTGATTTGATTTGAAATTTCCTCTATTACTAGATGAGTGAAGATTTATAAGGATAAGGTAGGTGGTCTATACGATTTTACCTAAAAAATCATTTATAAAATGTGTCATTGTGCCACACACTGGTAATTCCGATCATGTCCCCTAAAATTTAAAATTCCTTTAATTTTTTGTTTAAATCCTGACCTAGATATAGTATAGTCCTTTGTTACACTATTAGAGGTTGAAAACCTCATCTCGGACCACCCCTTAGGTTGAGTTTGGTTTAACACCCATGATAACCATGAATTTTATAAAACAAAAATACCTCATAAGGTGTTTTTAGATTGAAACTTAATAAAGACCCAATTTACTTTTCCCAAGTAATGAAACCACCACTTAGGGTTTGTTTGCCATGTCACTTAAACAATGTAACTCTAAGCTATAAAATGTAAATGTCCTGGGTTACTTAAATGTTTTTAAGCACTTTGGGTGTCATTAATAAATACTAGAGACCAATTTCATTTATTTTTAATTATTTATAAAAATAAATAGAATAATTTGATTATTAAATGATTTAAGTACCTTATAAGAAACCTTGAGAGACACATCTAGGTTTCTGGTTTAATTTTAATAAAAACCTTTCTATGATTAACTTACTTGGAACTATGAATTATACCATGAATTCCATGGATTGCCTTTTTGAAATGCCTTAGAACTTATGATTTTTTATTATGGGAACCATAGAATATATAAATCAAGGTAATAGTTTTGGAAATTTTTAACACCCTTAATTGAATAAGATAGTTATGAAATGGGAAATATAATGGGTTAATGTCTAATGAAAGGATTAGAGTGTTCTTTAGAATGAATGGTATTGATCCATGTTACATCTTGATTTTAAATTAAACGGTTTTCTTTACCAAGGGGATTGTATGCCTTGTTGACTTGCTTATATAGTGAAATATATTATAAAATAGAAATGGTTATGGTTTAAAATTGATAAAATCCATGGGTAAGACTTATATTTTAGTTTTGAATACCAAGTGTGAGACCAATGGATGTCACATGGTTCATTGATGTGAATTCCAAGGGGTAATCCCTCCTTGTATCCAGTAAATGTATTATATTAATGATTTCCTAGGCCTAACATTAACGATTCACCTAGAAACTATAGGAATGATATAATGCATGGGATCGTCTCCTGGATTCATCTTGATGTCCACATACATGGAAGGTATAGCAACCCATACTTTTCATACATATATATTACATCTTATTATATGAATATTCATTACATAACATTATGATCCATATTATAATCATATGGGTATAGTATCTTTGGATACATGGACACATAAATAACTAGTTCATAAGTTTCTCTCACTATGTTCTTCATAACTATCACCCTTCTTAGACATATCATACTTAATACCTTTATTCATAACCTGGGGAAAGAAAACATAAGAAAGGCTAAGTTCAGATGCTCGATAAGGGTAAATAAGAGAGATATCAATGATCACTTAAAATTAACATGAGAATAAGGGTATGAGAATATAAGAATAATATTTTAAGACCATGCCTTGTAAATCAAAGATCATAATCTTGATTCATGGCCAGAATCTTAGTAGTTCATAAGATATGAATTAGAAAGTAATCAAAGAACATGAACCATGAGACCATAACATTGGATTAAGATATGGAATTGTGGAATAAGTATAGAAAATAATTTCCTTAGTAGTCAAGGATAATTTAAAATACTATCATAGTGGATTGGATTCACTCCCCATTCTATCATAGTAGTTAAGGTTCACTCTCAAGACTATCATAGTGGACAAAGTCTCTTACTGAACTGGGTTTACTCCCCATTCCAGTCCTATTTATATCATGAAATATCAATCATTACCCAATTAATTTAAGTGATATATAATTCTTGGGCCACCCATCCTTAGTTATAACATGACCATCATCCTTAGTTATAATATAACCATCATCCTTGGTTATAACGTAACCACCATACTTGGTTTGTAACATAAACATTGTCCTTGGTTATAACGTAACCATTTTCCTCGGTCATAATATAACCACTATCCTTGGTTTATATTGTAACACCCATCACATAATCAAAAAAAAATACATATATATTCCACAATATCATAAAACATTCATCATAACATCACATCATAACTTGTGCAAATAAAATGGGTTTTATAAACATTTCATCAATTCATCATAGCATAACCTATGGAAAATAAATGGGTTCAATAAACATATAGTCAACATAAATATTAACCATCCAGATAAATATTAAGAATGGTATAATTGGATCGTATCCCCATTAAATCATAATTAACATTAAAGTATTTTATCATATATGAAAATTTATTTAAAATATCATTGAAATTTTTCTGGAGGAAAATAACCTTTCTAATTTGAAAATCACTTTTAAAATAAAAATATTTACAAAATATTATATAAAAAAATTATTTGAAAAGAACCTTGGAAATTTGTTAATGAAGCTTCATAACATTGTGCAGTCATGATGGTGTGAATTTTTTTTCATGTCATATAAGTTAAAATAAATCATTCCTTTCACATTTTTGGTAAAAAGTAAAAAAGTAGCTTGTTCAGAAATTGACAAGAAGATTCATTTTAAACCATTTTTTAAAAATTAAAACATGTTTAAAAATAAATTTAAAAAATAATAGTATAATATTAAAAATCATCTTTAAAACATTTTTAGAAACATGAATACAAAAGAAAATGGTTTTTCTACCGAAGAGAGAAATAAATTTGATTTTCCTTAAAAATAAAATTTTCGATCTCTTGAGTAATTAAGGTGAGGGAAAAAGAAAGGAAAATATTTATATTAAATAAATAATCAGAAGAGAATAAAATAAATGAGTTTATTGAGAGTTATATCATAATAATTCATCATTGAAAACTTAATCATAAACAATCCTGATAAATAATGAGATTCTAACAAAGAAACCTTTTACCACTTGGGTAACATTCAAATCGTAAGCCCCATGAAAAAAATAACCTTATATGTATATTAAAATCCCCAAAAATCATAATAATCATTATAAAATAAATTAATTTTAATTATATACACCAAATGAAATAAATAAGTGGTGAATATGGCATGTGTCTCACAGAAATAAAAGTGAGACAGAAATCTTTTACCTTAAGTCTGACTTCCTTCATATGCATTGGAACATCCTATATAATAAATATATATTTATTATATATATTACAGAACCATAATTATATATTATACCATATATTATTTACTTACAACCTTTTATCAATCATTTGTTAACAATTATTTAATAAAATCACTATTTCAGGTGATACCTTCTTCGCTTTTCATGTATGTTTTGAATTGGTAGTTTTGGTCAGTGTACTTTGATCATAGTCCCATAATATACATAATGTTAATAATGATATAAATATAATATATATTTATTATAAACATGTTTATATTCATTCATAAAATTATATATAAAAAAATAAATTATGTCGTTTTTTGAGACGGTAGGTCGTACGTACGCATGAATGCTATTTTCATTTTTTGACGGATAGAATGAAAGAAAGGTATATAATAAATCACATTTAAATAAGAATTATTATATAATATATATCATATATATTCAATAAATCTATACTTATTACCATCTAATTAAAATGGAAATGAAAAATGAATCACATCGCTACATGGAGATGGCAGTCCATACATACGCACGAGCAACGTTATCATTTTCCTACGGTTCAGAAGGTGATAAGGTATATATGAAATTATCATTTAATATATATATATATATATATATAATTATGTCATAAATATCATATATAAACATTAAATCTATCAAAATACCCATCTATAAAATATGGTGATGAGAAATGAACAGTATCGCTATGTGGAGACAGTAAGTCGTACGTAAGCATAAGCGATACTTTCACTTCCCATTTGATAGAATGAGGATGAATAAAGTTGGTTTCATAATCATAATAACATTTTAGTATATATATTATACTGAATTTATTATTTTATTAAGAATATAATATATTTATATGTGCTAAATTAAAATTTGAAAAGAAAGTGATTGGTTAAGGAAATTATCTCTTCTTTGAAATGACTCCTTTAGATCTCCTCTAAAGGGGTCTAGGGTTGGCCTTTTTGGAAGACCAGAACCTCTATAATGTGTTTAGGTAAGTTCATAAGATAAATTGGTAGATTTTTTTCTATCTGTAAGGCTCAAACTAGTGTGAATAAGAGATATGAGGGGTGCCATTTTATAATTGAGGGGAGGGGTACTTTTAAAAATTTCTTAAAAGATTAAAATATATTTATGTCATTCTCAATCCAAATTGTTAAAAATGGACTATAAATGATAAATTTATAAAATTTTATACCATCTATTATCCCTATTCTATTTTTTAATATTTTTATAGTTTTTTAGTAATTTAATAAATTATTATTTTCATAAAATATCTTTATTGTTAATTTAGACACTATTCATTTAATTTGACTTAAAATTCATAAATAAGTTGTTTAAATTATAAAATAATTATTTAACATAAAAATGATATTTTTTATTCATTTAAAAATTTAATTTAACACATTAAATCACTCAAATTATATTACTTTTAATATTTTAAAAATCATTTAATATATTTTTTATTAATTAGATAAATATTGTGTCGGGATTGCAAAAGCATTAAAGGTAATTATAAAATTTATAAAAATTATAAATAAACTCCTATAATGAAAATAATTTCATTAATCTAAAAATATATATTTATATTCACTTATAAATTATTTTGTCCCTATGTGGATATATAAGAGATAATTTAAACTAAGAGAGTGACATTTTAAAACTTTATTTGATTTAAATATTATATAGGTCATTTTCATAGAAAAGTGTCCATTAAAAAAATAAATTTCTAAAATATATTTATAAGGGTCTAATTGTCTTAATATGATAATAATTAGTATGTAAAATTATGCCCTTATCACTTATTTTTAACCTATATTAACCAGATTTACCTTTTACCGATGTGATAAATTTTACTGTGATTTGAATTCATATTAAACAAAAATAAAAGGGGATTATTTACAAAATTTTAACCTCATAATTAAAAATATGGAATCAATTTAATTAAATTCAATACCTATAATTTCTAGAAATTAATTTTAAAATAAGCGCGTAAAACGCAACCAAAACCGTTTTTAGAAAAATACATTTTTAAGCATAAAACTTGGTTTATTCTTAGTACATGCTTATAAAAATATTAAATGAATATTAAAAAAAATTATTTAATAGAGAATATATAAATTTAATTAAAATAATTCACTAATAGTGATCAATTTAATTCATTAAAATAAAAACACATTTTGCACATAAAAACTGTTTTTTTAGGAAAAATCCTTTTCAAGTATAAAAATGTTTTTATACTAAATTCAAACATAAAATTATTTCCAATAAACTTAATTGAATTATTTATAATAAAATATAAATAATTTTATTTTAATACATTTTAAAACAAAATGTAACATTGTACATGCTTGGAATAAAAATATGTATTTTTCACTATTCACTGTAAAATCAATCTTTTCAGAAAATTATCAAAGAATTGTCCTAAGATAATTTTAATATGATGATTTCAAATTTTTAGTTGATAAAAAATTTTAAAAGTTTCAAAAATTAAATATAATATTTTCTCACAAAATCAATAAAAATTATTTTTAAAGGAAATCTAATTTTTAAGCATAATATAACTTTGCTATAAATTGAATGATTATTTTCTAAGCATTAATCAATATATTTATATTGATTATTATTTATATATATATATATTATAAATTATTTAATCTTATTCATACCCACCAATTTAATGGCTATGTTATAATGGTCATATTTAAATAATAATACTTTTAATTTAATTTAAATTTAGTGTTGTGTGTCATATACACTATAGAACATAATGTTATTCCTTTGTTGAAAACCCACATCAAAAAAAGGGTTAATAAAACTTCTTATTGAAAATAGGTAAGGGAAAATATTAATTTCCTCTGAAATAATACATAACAAGTTTCTCAAATAATATAACATTAATGAGAAGTGAAAACATTGATATGGAATAGAATACTAATACCTAAGTATTGATATAGAGTGATATAGAACATTTTTAGGATAAATTTGATGACCACAAAACCATAAATTTTTTATGGGTGAAAAGAATACATATTCATTATAATTGAAGTTAATAGGACAAAAAATTATTTAGATACTTTTCCTATATTTGAGGGATTCCTTAACCAACTATACTAAAAACATAAGGAAATATGCTTACTTAAAAAGTAGAATCTCGTACTTTAATAATTTCCCGCCACAAGCTCATATTTATTTCCAAACAATGAGTATTAAAGATAAAAAAAATTAATTACTAAGTCACTAAAATCAAATTATAACATATCACATAATCCAAAAAAGGATAATAATAACTTCCTACTATATTAAAACATTAACCAAAACCAAAATGGTTAGCACAAGATAATTCTCAAAATGAATAATCCATCATATAAAGAAATACAAAATTAATTTCCAAAGTCTTAATTACCATAATAAACACAAAATTAAAAAATATTTTAATCTAGAAGTTTTTATCATACCCTTTAACTTACATCTTTAAAATTTTAATTACATTCTTCAAAAATAATCTTTAATGTAAAATCACTTTTTAAAACTAAGGGTTGCATATAAATAAAACCAATGAAACATGTCCCAAATATCATTAATCACCATGATAAATAACTATATACTATTTTAATATAGTGAACTTCAACAAAATAACATTAATCAAATTTTGATATACTAATGTGAAAGGTAATCATTAACTTTACTAAAAATATCTATGAAATTATCACCTTATCAATGAATCACTTTTCAAGCATCAAGATTATATATAATCAAAAATATAGTAGATTATAATTAACTTAACATAAAATCATATACCAACCCCAAAGGTATATTTAAACCTCAATGGATTATTCTTCTTAATACCCAGTAAAAGTTTCAAATTACTTCAAAATCCCATCACTTAAAACATTAAAAAAGGGGTGTTGATGCCTTTGAACTTATTATCAACCCTAAAATTATAAAACCATGATGGTATCCATAAATTTTAAGTTAAACTCTCATGAAATCTTATATGTTTACAAAAATTAACAAAATCCTTAATCCTCAAATAAGTTCTCAAGCTATTGAATATATTCCATAAATCCAAAAATGAAATAAACATCATCAGAGATAACCAAAATCGCTTTTTTATAAAATAATTACCCAATTTATGGTCACCAATACTATCCCATTAATTTCAATCATCTCTTAATCCTAACTAAGAATTATAACCTTACTACTAAATCACATTTCTTGGTTATCTGAACAATTCAACATATGTTTTAAAATCCTTAAAGACAAATACTATGGAATAATCATTAGATGTTTCATGATTATTAAATTAAAAATATCATTGATATAATTATTGAATACCAATATATAAACACTTAAATCCATTAACTTCAAATAGAGACATAACATGGGTCCTTCCTTGGTCTAGGAGTTAACCTTTAGGTTTGGGAATTGGCTCAGATAATTCTCATATTCCTCACACATAATACATTGAACAATAAATTTTACCTTAGGATGATCTTCATTTTCCTCCATCAAACTATTAATTTGTCATTGGAAATTAATTTCTTTATACCCCTAATTTCTATATAGAAAACATCTTATTATTCCTATGATATATTCACTTGAGTGCTTCTTCCAACATTCTCTGCATATAGAAAGCTGAATCTTCTTTACTTCATAGTCTCCACCATCTGAGATCTAAGTGAAATATTTCCTTATCTTATTTGGTGAATTTTATGGTTGGTTAATGTCATATATATGGTGTTATTTTGAGGTATTTTATCTTTTATTTTTCATCTTACTCGCATTCTAGAGATTTTTTGGGTGTTTTCTGAGTAAAATGGAAATTTGGGGGAGGGAAACAGGTGGTGCATGGTTGGCATACGGTTAGGGGAAATCATATGTTATCCCAATATAAACTGTGGAACCTATACATTGGCACTATTCAAATTACATGATTAATCACATGGTTGTGCACCCCTCCCAGAAAACTATGTGACCTACTGGTCCTCTGGGACAGAGGTGTCATACATTTGGCGCATGGTCTGGTAAACCATACAGCCTTACATATTATTAAACATTATGAAATTAAAATTTTATCCCTCCACAATTTTAACCCGTTAATCCCCATATTTCATCTGATTCAACTTCTACGGGTCCCAAGTGCACCCCTCCTCTTCCTCTACTCTATATTTCCATTATTTTTGGGTTGATTTAGGCTTGATTCCTCCAAGAAACCCCAAGTAAGTCCCTACTCCCTTATCTTATTGCTTTCTCTTTATCTCTTCATTATTCCTTATTGGGTTCCATCTTATCCAATGGAAATTTTGACCAAAAATGGGTTTAATATCATTCCTTTGGGTTGATCTCAATATTTTTGGTGTTTTCTTGATTTTGTATGATCTTATCTTATTTTGGATTGTGGTTTTTTATCAGATTTGGGTGATTCCAAGTGAAAGGTGAGTGATTTTGTGCTATTACATTATTTTATGAATTTAATATGCCTTCTTTTATCTCTAAAAATTTTTATAAATTGTGTGTGTGTGTGTGTGTGTTTGAATGGTGTTTTCAAAGGTATTGGCGTGGGTGTACTGTATGAAATTGATGTCCCCCTTTATAAATGGTTATTTCCATCATGTTTTGGTTGTGATAAATGGATTTATGATTCACAAATGGGTTTTTCATGGTTTATAAATGGGATGAAGAACTTGATTAACGCTGGTAATTAGGAGGATTTCCAAGTACTAGCATGCCAATTGAGTCGGTAGTATACTGACCCGGGCTCCCCAGTAGTATTACGTTACAATACTAAAAAAAATGTGATGATGTTTGGGAACCACTAGATTTTTTCTTTGACTGATCTAGAGGATCGTGCATGATAATGAATAATATGGTTCAATCACTGAGGTATGAGGATCCTAGGACCTAGTTAACGTAGTTGTTTAAGGATTTACCATGGTTCTTAGACTATGTTTTCACTAGTTTTCAATTATCATAGCATTGTTCTTTATTTTTATAAAAATAAAAATTATTTAAAAAAACTAAATTGACAAAAAAATCTATTACAACATTCATGTTATATTATTTCTTAATGTCATTTCATGCAATCTATTGGTGGTATCCTATTGGGGAAGTCAGATCAGACCCTACATATAACTAATGGGTATATGTAGATATTTTTCTCTCTAACACATATAAAGGAAAGGTCTTCCTTGGGGATCATAACATGTGTAACCATTAGTATATTTCTTCTTGGAAGGAGTTTTAGTGGTTTAATATTTGAGGATGATCTCCATTCCACATGGAGGTTTCTCTAGTAGTTTCTTTTAGTCCCCTCTCTATTTTATTTTATTTTCCTTAAATATGTAAATGTAACTTAAACTTATATGTATTTCATTTACTTGGTGAGTTTTTTGTTGGTAATGGTGTTTTGGTGTATTTTGTTGCATTGTATATTAATTATTAGTGAGATATAATAATAAAACTATTCCCAAAGTAGTTTTCAGATGCCCAAGCACTAGTTTCCAACCAATGGGGGTAAAGAACGCTCTTTGAGCCATGTCATGGGCCGGGTTGAGTATCAGGTTGGAAGGAAGACCAGCCTTGTTCATAAAAAGGTATTAGATCTATGTTATTTTTCATTTTTTTGGGTCTTGATGTCTTAGGAAGTCTGAATAGACAAGATCTAGGATTATCGGGGCTTAAGGATCTGGTTATGAGTGGGATTTCTAGCCAATATATCTCATGACAGACCTTGGATCACTATGGGATGTTTGGATATTGGTTTGAATCCTCCCTATGGTATAATTCATAGAATTTAGGTTGGTAATAGTCATTAAGGTAGGTTGGAGTGGTCTAAATAATTATTTGTAATTTATGTCATTTTAAATTTTGACTATTGAGTGTGTTTAAATTATTTTATATGTTGGTTTTATATGGAATGTTGTAATGATAGTTTTTTTATGTTTTTTAGATTTTATAGTATCATTCCTCCACTAATACATCTCATGTAGCCATGGTAAGAGGACAAAGAGAGTTCTCCCTCACCTTTTGATCAAAGATTAGTAGAGTTAATGGTTCATGTTTTCCAAGATCTGGATCAGGGAGCAGGAACTGGCCTTGATCTGGATAAGGAATGTGAACTGGGTATGGAAAAGGTATCAATCATGAGTTTCTAAAGAACATTACCCCTTCCTTATTAGGAATCACGAACCCCCGAGAAGTGGGAGATTGGTTGAAAAATATAGAGAGAATTATTCGGTTCCCCAAAATTGTTGAGGTCGTTGAAGTGAAATATGTTGCATTTATGTTGGAAGGCCCTGATTGTAGGATGTGGGAATCAGTGGTTTAGGTAGGATGGAATGAGAAAATGGGCTAAAATGTTTTCAAGGATTCCTTTAATGAGTAGTACTATCCCAATATATTTTCCTTTAGTAACACTTGAGAGTTCTTGGATCTCTATCAAGGGTATCATTCAATGTTGGAATATGGTAACCATTTCGCAAAGTTATTCTATTTCACTCTTGAGGTGGTTTCCAATGAATAATTGAGATCTCGAATGTTTGAAATGATTTTTTAGTGGTATATTCTATCTCAGGTCTTCTTATTTAAACTGAAGATTTACATTGAGGTGGTTGACCAAGCTCTGATGGTGGAGATCAACTAGTACAGTAATTTAAGCTTGTCTAGGATGTATCAAGTGTTGAATTAAATTTGATTTGGTCTATATAATAAGAAGTGGAAGCACAAGGAGGAAGATAAGTATTTATGGATATTTATCATAACCACCATTTTCAATAGTTTTTGGTGGTAAATCTATTTTGTTCCATAACTCTGGGATCCTTAGACATGTGTGGACCACATGCTCAGCTCCACCCAAGCAGTTCCATCAGTGTGGACACATGGTCCATTTATAGTGATTCTAAAAAAAATTGACCCCATGTCAAAGTGGTGTAGGCTCTTCAACCTCTATAGGAACCACAAACCAGATACATCCATCCAAATCCGGGGGTTCTCATTTTGGTATTCATGGTTCTAAGGATAGATCTAATTCTAGGTAGAGTCATCTTAAATAAGATCTACAATTTAGTAGTCACTCCTAAGCCTAGATAGAGATGAAACACCTTCATTTTATGGATAAGACACTAGTGGAATCAGAAGTGGGTCTCGTGATAGTTTGAGGTACCATTTTTATTGTATTTTACATGGTGGTTTATTTATTTGATATTAGTGATTATAATTCATTCATATCTTCTATCCTTATGAATATATTGAAACTCCCAACTGAACAAATTCCATATTCCATGGATTTAGTTACACCTCTTGGTAGGAAGATGGAATAAGGATTCTGATGTTCGTCTTATTTTATCACCCTATCAAAGGTCAAGTTATAATGTGACTTCAGAAATTTTCAATGTGATCCTTGGAATGGATTGGATGACATGATTCAAGGATCATATCTATTTCTATAATTAGGGGGTGTCTTACATGGAACCTGATGAGAGTACTCAAATATTCCAAAGTGAATGGGATCCACGGTTCAGATGAGTTGGACCTCCACTTACAAAGTTAGGTAGACTTTCTTGTCAGGTATTTTCACTTATGTAGTAATATGATGAGAAAGGTTATGATAATAGGTTACCACCTATGGTGGATGAGTTCCTAGAGGTATTTTTATAGGATTTCTTAGTTTTACCTCCAAAATAATATGTTGAATTTATCATCAATTTAGAACTAAAGACATAGATGATATCAATTCCCATGTACCATATGGCCCCCACCAAGTTGATGGGATTAAATATAAATCTATAATATTTATAATTCAAAGGATTCATTCACCTAAACATCTCACCTTGGGCTACTCTGGTGATTTTTACTAAGAAGGCCTATGGATCTCTCCTGATGTATATTGATTACTGGAATTTGAACAGGGTCACTATCATGATTAAATACCCCTTGTCCCATATTGATGACCTTTTTTATAAAATCAAGGGGAAATTTGGTTTTCCAAGATCGTCCTACATTCTGGGTATCATCGAGTCATAATAAGATAATTAGAAGTTCCCAAGAAAACTTTCCAAATTAGTTACATCCATTTTTGAGTATTTTTTTGTGCCATTCAGGTTGAAAAACAACCCTGTGGTTTTTATGAACCTTATGAACCAAGTGTTCCATAAATATCTTGACTCCTCTATTATGGTTTTTGTGGATTAAATCTTGGTATACTTTGGGATATAAGAGGATCATGGTTGGAATTTGAGAATTATTCTAGGCATGTTATAGGATCACCTTCTTTATGAAAAAAATATCTAAATGAAATTTATGGATCTGTGAGGTTACATTTTTGGGGCATGTGATCTCAGAGCATAGTGTTTTATTTGATATGTAGAAATTATAGGCAATGATTTCATGGGTATAGCTGAATAATTTCTTTTATATCAAGAGCTTCTTGGGCTTGGTAGGATATTACAGGCGGTTTTTCAAATATTTTTCTCATCTTTCTTCGCCAATTATATATCTCACCTGGAAAGGGGTGAAATTTTTTTTGAGTCTAGAATGATAGGAATATTTTAAGGTGATGAAGTAGAGATTAACTATTACTCCCATTTTTATTTTACCTAAGGTTGTAAAGGGATACGTGGTCTATTTTAATGCTTTAGGAATAGGTCTTGGGTGCATGCTAATAAAAGATGACTAGGTGTTGGTGTATGAATCTTCCCAACTCTGACCACATGAAATAAATTACCTAACCCATGATATTGAGATGGTGGTAGTGATTCATTATCTAAAAATGTGGCATCACTACCCTTTTAGGGATAAATTTATAGTCTTCATGGATCAAAAAATCTTGTCCTATATTGTCTCCTAAAAATATCTTAATATAAGGTAGTGTTGATGGGTCAAGTCCCTTCAAGGGTTCAACTTTGATATTTTCTATACATTTCATAAAGGGAATGTGGTATCTCATGATTTAATCTATAAAATACCAACATAGAAATTAAAGGATTCTAGTGATGATTAGGCTCTGATGGGACTTTCTTCCCTTATACATCAGGATTCCAAGGATCAAAGTGGAGGTACATTCTTGATGATCATTCAGTTGATACGCTCTCTACTCAAACTGATTTGGAAATAACAGCCTAAAGATATGCTATTTTAGTGTTCTATGAATTTTCTAAATGGTGGGGAGGTACTTGATGAATTTTCATTATCTCCAAAGGTAATTATTTGATTTAATTTCTATTTGGTTATGTCAATGTATCTACAAAATGTGGTGATGCAGGATAGACAATGGTCTTAGTGGGTCTTACATCCTTGATCCACCATGGTGTTTTATGATGTATGTCACTGGTATTAGTTACCAGGTATAATGTGTGGTATATATTACTTTGTGTCCCAATGTTTTTTCTATTAGTATATTAAAGATTAGAATTAGAATCCCTCAAGTTAGCTCCAGCCACTTCCCATTCCTACCTAGAAGTGGGATGAGGTCACCATGGATTTCTTCATTGGGTTACCTTGAACACCCTAGGTAAGTAATTTGATTTGGGTATTTATTGATATTATAACCAAATAAAACCATTTTATTCTAAAAAAGGATTTGACTAAAGTATAATAATTGGGTAGGTTTTATGTTTAGAAAATTATGAGGTTGCATGGTTTCTTGTGGATATCAATTTAGATAGGGACCCCCATTTTTCCTCTCAATTATGGGAAGTCCTTCAAAAGGAAATTGGGTCACAGTTCAAGATCATCATGGAATACCATCCTCAAATGGATGGTCAAATATAATGGTAAAATCATATTATTCAATACTTTATCTTTACATGCGTGCTAAAATTTAGAGGCTCGAGGGATAACCATATTTGGTTGGTGGAATTTTCTTACAATAATAGTTATCAGTCCTCAATAGATATGGATCCCTTTGAAGAACTTTATAATAAACCATTTCAGTCCCTTTTATGTTGTATGGAAGTGGGTGAGTCTTCCTTGTTGGTATTAACCCTTGTATAAGAGATGAATAGAAACAATCATATGATCCAAAAACATTTTTTGATAGGTCATATTCGTTATAGTTCCTAAATTGATCATCATCATTGTTTTTTGGATTTATCAATAGGTTAACATATTTTTTTAAAGGTAGCACCATATTTGGGCCATGTATGAATTGTAAAATAGTGGAATCATACACCAAGGTATATTGGGACTTTTTAAATTACTAAGAGAATCGATAAGGTTGCATAAAACTTGTAATTACTTCCCCAGATGATATCAATTCATGAAATGTTCCATGTATAATAATTAAATAAGTATAATCCAGACCCATCTCATATACTAAATTTGGAAGAACTTGAGCTGGAACCCAACTAATCAATAATCGAGCAACCAATGTAGATTGTGGATTCCTAGTTAAAATTACTTTGAGGAAAGTATATTCCATTAGTTAGGGTCCTTTGGAGGTATATTAGTGATAATCATGAGATTTGGGAATATAATTCTTGTGTGTAGGATAACTACCCACACCTATTCTCATATCAGACTATAGTTTGACTTTCTGAGGGTAGAATGGTTTCATGGTGATGATAATTGTCACATCTGTGGTGTTCTTTTGTGGTATTTTCTCTTTTATAGTTTATTTTAATCATGTTCTAGATATTTTCTAGGTTTTTTACAAGAAAAATAGAAATTTTGGGGTGGATATAAGGTGTTGCACGGTTAGGTGAAACTGAGCGCTATCCCTATGCAAACTGTGTGACCTCGATAGCAGCATTATCTGGTCCTCATGGTTAGGTGCATGGCCACGCATCCCTCCTAGAAAACTATGCAGCCTACCCCTCCTCTTGGATATAGGTTCTACATGGTTGGTTCATGCTCTAGAAGACCGTGGGGCCTTTTATATTCATTAAAAAATTAAATTCCAATTCTACCCCTCGTCGATTTTAACCATCTAACCCCCCCCCCCCTCGTCCCATTAAACTTCCACCAGTCATAGGTGCACCCCTACTCCTCCTCCACTCCCTATTAACTTGATTTTTAGGTATATTTTAGGTTTATTCCTTCAAGAAACTCCAATTAAGTCCTGCATCCCTTCTCCTCTTCTTTTCTCTTTATCTCTTCTTTATTCTTCCATAGGTTCTCTCTTATCTCATGGAAATTTTCACCAAAAATGGGTTCAATATCATTTCTTTGGATTGAATATTGATGGTTTTGGTGTTTTATTTCTTCAATAGGATCTTATATTATTTCATCTTGTGGTTTTTGACTGGATTTGGGGGATTCCAAGTGAAATATAGGTGGTTCCATGTTATTCCATTATTTAATGACTTTAATATACTTGGTTTTGTCTCTAAAAGTTTTTATAAATTTTGGGTGTGGGTTTGAATAGTGTTTTCACAACTTGACCCTAATCGAGGTTTAATCCACAACTACCCCAAGCCCTCATCCATAGACCATGGGTTGGCGACCAGCGTTGAAGGCATAACTAACATGGGGAGGCATTTTCCTAAGTTCTTTTATGAACACACACAACTATATTTATGTAGAAGTGAAAAGAAAGAATAATAAAAGATTAAAAACACTAGGGGAACAACCATGCACGTAAAAACTCTAGATAATACAAGAGTATGGTAGTGTAAACTGAAAAGTAAAGGGCAAAAATATACACCCAACTAGAAATGTGTCCCAATCCAAAAAAAAATAGTAAAGTAAAATGATGAGAGAGCCCAACTCCTTATCTCCAAGCTACGACCACCATATGCAGTCCAAAGTAACAGGTATCCCTAAGCTCCTCTGAAGTCATCATCGACCTATCTGTCGTCTGCATAAGACAAAACATGTGCGGTAAAATCTCATGTAGGGGTGAGTATATACATACCCAGTAGGACACCCCAAAAGCTAAAGGGGGTTATAAAGTGATACAATAATAATAGAAATACAGTAGATAGCAAACAAGATGCAGATCAACCCAAAAAAAATAGAAATAGTAACCTCATCCAAGCATAAGGGGCTCAACACAGTGAGTAAATGAACTACATGTTGAGTCTTTTCAACCCATAACAGTAGAGTGAACTCATCCAACCATGAGAATCTAAATATGGAAATAATGTGGCATTCCCCATGTTTTTTCACAACCCATGGATAGAGATTAACCAAATCCATAGGTAGGGATACAGATGTATGTGTATGTATATATATATATATTCTCATTATAATAATCCTAAATGAGAGAGAAAGGGGATATCCATATCATATCTCAACCCATGAAAAATATTTGATAATAGTTATAAAATTATATCAACGATGCCTAGCATCTCATGCGGTTACCCATAAGTAACCTTGTGAAGGAACACACCTTTATACTATTCCTCACATATGAGGGCACACAAAATCCAAGTAGAGGACCCTTTACCTAGTGCGCCAGGGGGATCCACTTAGATAGTATCCATAGAGGAAATTCACCCAAGTTAATAGTGGGTTCCACTCTAGTGTACCAAGGAACAATTCCCTATTTGATAGAGGGGTTCCACTATGGTCGTCAAGGACCCATGCCTTATTCGGTCTGGGTTTTCACTCAGTAATAAACTATAGAGGACCCATACCCAAGATTATGGGGGTTCCACTCTATTAGTTGACGACCCTCACCCTGGTGTGATAGGGGGTTCCACTTTGGTCATTGAGAACCCACACCTTATCTGATAGGGGGTTCCACTCTATAAGAAACTATAGAGGACATACACCTAGGCTGATGGGGTGTTCCACTCTAGGAATCCTCTAGTGATCCTGCCTAGTCACTATCATCATTGGGCATCTCCTCAATAAGCATCATGCCCAGAATCTTTCACATCATATCTCAAAATATACAAAGGAGGGAACCATCGTATTCTACATGGAAAAACACTCAAGATAGGCTAATGGTGGTCCAAAATATGATTCCACACAAAAAAGATAAATAAGTTCAAAGTTTCTTAAAAAGGAACCAAGGGGTATGCAGCATGTGAGGGGACCCACATGGCTTGTGGTCCTGCTCCATCACCTGGTCGTGTCCCTAAAGGTATATGGATTTTCTAACATGTAGGTATACAAGATGTGTAAGGGATATACACAGCATTACCATTATACTTTGGGCACTGGCCGTGTGCTTGGTCATGTTGGTGTATCAAAGTCTTTTTTGTGTACTTTACCTTGTGTCCGTGTACTTTAGTACATGGTGTGCCTCTCCACACAGGGTGTCACTCATGTTCTCTGGTCATTCCTATTTCCTTAAGAACACGGTGTGTACCTAGTTGTGTGCTCTGCCACATAGATCATCCACATGGGAAATGGGGTACATGGCATGTAGGGAGTCTACATGTCATTCCATCCTTATGAATTCCCAAAATCCTAGCCACCAAATCTATGGCCTGACATGCTGTGTGTTATTCAAACTACACAGTGTGTAGTCAGGATTTTTCCAAATTCTCATGTATGCTTCTCATGATTAGAATCAAGCCATTCTTCTATAGATATTGCCTCATTTCTTCCTAATATTAGTGGATCTCATCTGAATATATATTTTTCATCCATCTAGTGCCCAGAAATCAGTTTTGTTGATCCCTATAGGTTCATTGCTCGACTCGTACACCTCTGATCCTTCCTCCTCCATGTATTTGATCTATTATCATCAAAACAATCACCCACATATTGCAAAAATCCTAGATCTTTCCTCATTTCATCAATCCATGACTCGTACTTAGTTTCGTCATGATCCTGGGGGTCCAATCAGGCTCGGTACCACTTCGAAATGTCATACCAAGACTGTGAGGTCTAACTGAAAAAGAATGTGAAGAAATTGATGGAGAAAGAAACAAGAACAGATGTTTAACCATCATTGTCTAATCGTTCTTTTCCAATGATCAAGAACGGGATATCTAGGTTAGAAAACAAAAATATCCAATTAAAATTTCAATACACGGGAACATGCTCAGGTCACAATTTTCACAGATCAAAGAAGAGGATTGATCTACTCAATCAATTAAATCAAAATGGAGTAATCCATAGTTTAAAGAGTCCTTCCTAGAGATTGGATCATTTTACATTTAATAACGTTCTCTCAAATGGTTGAAGGAATTCGTTGTCCAGAGTTTCATCATCATCTGAAGTGATTCTTCAACAGAAGGAGGGGAAGAATCACTGGAATCCTCCCAAGGTTTATGTGGCTGACCTTGTAGGATTATCCATAGTGAAATTTATATAGATATTTCATTTAGGTTAAACAAATTAATTAATTATTTTAATTAATTAATTTTTCCATTGAACGTACCACCAATGGGTGAGATATCTAAATGCCCTATACTGACCTATTTTAGGACATTCTTAGGGTAAACACTACATTCCAGACTCAAATGTGGTCTCAAATTTCTTATCCAAGCTTACATTTAATATTTATCCCATTTTATTTAAGAAAATCCATGCGCATAATATAAAATATATTTAATATTTTTATAAAAAATAATTTTGGTAACACCAAGCCTAGGAATTTCACATTGTATCAACACCTAACTCTTGAAATATATATAGAAATATTTTAAATTCTTAAAAGGAAAAAAAATAGGTCTCTACATCATTCCCTCCTTCAATAATTTCATCCTCAAAAAGAAAAACTAAATAAACAATTTGGGATATTGAGCATGTAATTGGATCTCTAGATCACCCCAATTGATGACATGTGTGGGTTCATGCATGTATCACCTTAGATGCAACACATGAAAGACATCATTCACCCTATCTATCTTTGTAGTTCTAATGAGGTGGTAAGCAACCTCACCAAACCTCTGTGTTATCTTGAATTTTCTGATAAACTTCAGGGATAACTTGTCTCCTCGTACAAACCTCTATAATTCTCATTGTAGGGAGGCTCTTAGGAAAGTATAGTCTCCATGATCAAACTAAAAGGTCCTATGAAATAAATATGTTTATGATTTATGTATTCTCTAGGTCATCCTAATACTCTCATGGATGACCTAGACCTTCTCCATCATCACCTGCACCATCTCTAAGCCCACAAGAGATGTATCATCAATCTCTGTCCAACGTAAGGGTGACCTATAGGGTCTCCCGTACAGGTCCTCAAAAGGTTCCATAATGATGGTAGAGTGGTAGGTATTGTTTTATACAAACTCTAACAATGAAAATTGGTCCTCTCAGCACTATATAAATTCTAACATGCAAGCCCGCAACATATCTCCCAACACCTGGATAGTGCACTCAGTCTACCCATCTGTTTGGAGGTGAAAGGTTGTACTCATCCTCATCTGGGTCTTAGATGCCTCCTAATTGCCTCTCCAAAATCCTGACATAAATCATGCATTACATTTATATAAAATCATAAATGTAACCCCGTGGAGGTTAAAAATATCTTGTAAATACAACTACCCCAAAATCTCCATCGAACTCTTCTCCCTGATAACAAGGAAGTGTTCCAACTTCATGAGTCATTAATATATCACACATATGGAATAATTTACCTTCATTGTGTGTGAAATATCCATCACAAATTCCCTGTATATGTCATCCCATTTCTACTCTAGGATCTCAAGGGGATGTAACAAACCTACCATAACTTGGTGTTCATCCTTCACCTGTTAATAGGTGAAGCACCAAGAGATGAACTCTGCTACGTTTCATCTCATGTCAGACCACCAAAACTAACTTTGAATTTCTTTTTACAAATTACACACACCAAGATTTATATCTAGGGTGAATTTTTGAACTCTCACATCACCTCCTCCCACATAATTATTGGAACCACCATCCATCCCGGGAAAAATTTAACGTGATTCCCTCCTTTAGAATATACATATGGTGAAACCCCCATGGATATCTAGTCACGTAAGACCTCATAGTTGATGTATCCCAGATGGGACTCTCTAACATTATTGAGAAGAAGAGGATTAGAAACCATAAACTAAAAAAAAATTGTACACTCTTTATTCACCAGGGTCATCTACAAGGAAGAAAACTGCTCCAAATCCTCCTACACCAAGAGAGCCTAGGACTTCCTGCTAAGGGAATCAGCTACCATTGTAACACCCCGACCCCTATAGACCAGAGTCAGTGCATTACTTGTTATATTTTCATGGTTAAAAGGAATTAAAATCCTGAAGTAATTATCATTTTAGTAGTCTTGAAGAAACTAGATACATATATGTAACTCATATTACATTGGAAAAGGTTACAAAATACAATACATAACAAAAACTAAAAACTGCATCCACAGGAACTCAATAAAAGATCTTCTCTTAACCACCTGTTGAAGGTAGAAAATGAAAGGGGTGATCTAAAATGATCATTAAGGGTTACAAATAGTGGAATCATGATTCAATATTAGCTAAATTGTAAACAATTTGACATAATTAAAATGGCATGATGAATAAAAGAAAAACTCACACCATTAACAAACTAAGAATGAAACTACATCCATGGATTTTTTCATAGTGAAAACCTCATGGATAGTAATAACTGATAATGAATAAATATAATTCTTATTAATTGTACGTCATTTATCTAGTACATGGTACCATAATACCGTAAAAATGGTTTAGTTCTGTGGGTGGAAACCCATCTGATTTTTGGAAACAAACTCAAAGGGTTTGTCGCCAACTGATTTGTCTCATGAGACATACTGATGCATCGAGGGGCTATAGCGGGCCCCACACACCACTAAATGTACAAATAATTATTTATAAATTTATTCAATACAAAATAAATATGCCTTTTCAATATCTATATAGAGTAGATTATAAAGATTCATCAATATTTCCAAAGTTAAAATAACTTTCCAAATAAACACCGTATGTAAAATGGTATACATTTTAGAAAAAAACATATCCATGATATGATATTATGGATATTTAATATAAATACAACTTCAAATGAAAATTGATATCAAATGGTAAGTAGGTACACCACATAAGGATTATTAGGTGCACCACACAATGTTAGTCACAACAAAATAGTAGTTGAGACAAAGTCTCTTACCACAATGTAATCGGTCAGATCATATGACCAGAACTTAATAACCATAAAATGAATAATTGAATAAAATGAATATAAATAGAATCATGTTATTATATATCAAATGTCAGTACACATTTACCAAATATAAGAAATAATTGGTGAACAATGGAAATCTCACAGAAATGAAAGTGAGATGAGAAACCACTTACCTTATGCTCGAGTGTGTTTTTTGTTTGTTTTAATGACCTAAATAATCAAATTTAGCTTCATTAATTAATATTTAGAGAACCTAATATACATGTAATTTATTTATTATAACCTTATTAGTTTCATTCATGGCCCTTTTATGGGTTTAAGAGGTTCAATTTTATTGTTTTGGAAGCATTTTCTTCCTTGGTTTTCATGATTCATTTACTTGTATTCATGAATGGAAGTTCATTTGAAATGTGGTTAAACATACAGAATTGTTAATATATATTTTTAATGATGTTAAGGATATATAAATTATATTATAATGATTTTGGTTTATATACTATGATGATGATTCATTAGTTAAAAGTTTATTACAAATATTTGGATTAACTTGGCCGTTTTGCTCATAATGAACTTGTTTTGTATTATTATTATATTTTACGAGTGTGTAAGAATTAAAGAATATTAATTAGATTAAATACATGTATTATGATATGGTTAAACCATTAAAATAGTTTCATGACCATTAATTAATTATAAAGTGAAGAATGAAACTCCGTCGTCCACAAAGGTTATAAATTGGAACCTCATGGATGTTGATTTCGTTTATAAAAATAAAAGGGAGGGAGGAAGAATATTGATGATGGTTCTTACATTTACATGATATACTTCCAGTATATATATTATAATAGAGTTTTCATGGTCATTTGGATAGAGGAGGTGAGGAGATAAAAATAAAAGAGATGAACTTGAAAATAAAAGAAAAGTTGAGAGATCCCTTATGGAAATTCGACAGCCTAACGGCGTCGCTTAAAATTTCATAAAATGAAATGATGAGAAAAAAAGGGTATATCATCATATTGAAATAAAAAGGGCATTAATAATAATATATAAAATTAAAAACCAATATATGATAATGGAAATTCAAATAGATAATCATAAAAGAAGTGTCGACTAAAAGAAGAGAATGAAGGATTCCCTTACCTTGTAGAGTAACTCCTAGATCTTGAAGAATGGGACCTTGGGGGATTAGGGACACCTTGTGAGGACTCATAGAGAGGTAAAACCACCAAAAAATTATAGTATTAGGGATTTTTAATGAAATAAAACGAATGTATGAGTGGGTATTTATAGAAAAAGAGAGGTAGTTTTTTAATAATTTCATAGGGACACCTCATTGGTGGTTTTTTCCAAACCATGGGCTTTCCCATGGTATTTGCCCATGGTTTTGGCCACTTGGGACACCTCATGTCGTAATTTACTGTACAAAAGTCTACCATCCCTTTTTATTTAATTATTACATCATTATGATGTCATTATACTACCGAAAACTCAAAGCTGTATTTTTTTACTATTCACGAAAAATTCAAGTATTTTAGAAAAATAACAAAAATTCACCCTACCCATTTTTCGATGTGTAGAATCCAAAAATGAACTCCATTTTTTGAAAATAATTTTATAAATATTTTTAATTTAATTTTTAAATAAAATCATACTTAATTCAAAAATTATTTATTTAAAAACTATAACTGCTTTTATATCACTTTAAAAAATTAATCAAGATGTCATTATCTTAAATCCTTAAGAAAATAAAATAATAATACAATCTACTATTCATTAGGGTCATATTATTTTTCATATTACTATTCATAAGGGTATATTACTATTCACCAAAAAATCAAGTTGGTTTTATCAGACTCCAAATGACTTACTGGTCACAACTCTAGATGACCATTTTTCAAAATTCAAAACATAGATGTGGGAGATTTATGTTTAATGGATAGATTTTGATTATCTCCTAAATAACCAAGTGTTGTTTCAAAGAAACATAGTTATTTATAGGTTGTTAATAGAATGTATTCAATATAATCATACCATAAAATGTTTGGGGCATTACAACCATGTTTCCCTTCCCCGGAGTATAGATTATTTCAAAGTCATAGTCCGACAGGAGCTCCAACTAGCACTGTTGTATCAGGTTTAAGTATCTCTTTGTGAAGATGTACCTGAGACTATGATGGTATGAGTAAACCACAAAGAACTCCCTTGGAAGGTAGTGCCTTCACATCCTTAGGGCTAAGACTACAGCTTCTAGATCTAGGTCATGAGTCGCATACTTTTGATCTTGGGGTCTCAACTACCTCGACCTGTATGTGATGACTGCCTACCACTGTATAAACATGAAACTAAGCTCATATCATGAGGCATTGCAATACACTACATACTCCACACCCTCCTCTGGTATTCTCAACATAGGAGCACTCTTCAACCTCAATATCAACACCTTGAATTCCCTATATCATTGTTCAGTCCAAGTTAATAGACTCCCTTTCCATTTCAGGGTGGTCAAAGGGGATAAAATATTAGATAGGTCTGCCACAAACCTCATGTAGTACCCTTCCAAGCCAAGAAAAATTCACACACTTGGGTGTCTCCCAATCAAGCACTGAATTGAACTTCGTTGGGTCCACGGCTAAACCATGCTAGGAAATGGCATGCCCTATAAATTTAGCTTCATGAATCTAGAACTAGTACTTCGAGATCTTCCCATAAAGATGGTTCTCTCAAATAAAATCTAGAACCATCTTCAAGTGCTTTGCATGTTCATCCTCCAATACAGAGTAGATGAGTATGTCATCGATGAATAAAACCATGAACTAGTCCAAGTACGGCTGGAATATTTGGTTCATCAAATCCATAAACGCGGTAGGGTCATTCGTCACACTAAAGGGAATCGATAGGAACTCATAGTATCTGTAGCGACATCAGAATTATAGCATTGGAATATCAGCCTCACAAACCCCCAACTGGTGGTATGTGGATTGGAGATCAATCTTCATAACCCTCTTGTGCCTCATAACAGGTCAAATTAGGTCTTCAACCCTTGGTAAGGGTTACTTTTTATTTATCATAGACTAGTTCAGACGATGATAATCCATGAAAATCTACAAGCTCCTGTCTACCTTTTTCGTAACAATGATAGAGATGCTTAGGGGAACACACTGGGTCTAATAAAGACCTACCTCTATAGACTCTCCAACAACACCACTAGATCTCGAAACCCCATAGGGTAATCTGATGTGATAGAACAAACATCAGTTAATCCTTGGTGTAAGTCTAAACATAGGTTTATCTCATGGTGGGGAGGTAAACCCAGTGCATCATCATACCCCACCATTGTTGGAGGGAGCAGAGAGCTCACTACATCCATCATTCCAAGGGTAACACTATCCAAATGATAAATTGGTTGTAACCTCCTGTGAACTATCTAATCCTTCTCTATTCGGGGATCACTCCTCCTCAAGGGGGACTCCATCCCATTACCTAGAAGAACTACCAAACTCACTGGTAGCTATAATCTGAGTATGGATAGTCGGACACCATTCCATACTGAGGAAAACATTGTAGGGTCACACTACTGCTATGGAAATATTTAGTGTAAGGATCTCTCTCCCTTTGTATAGTAAGGTCATCCCATAAGTAGGGATATGCAACCATAGATCCTCTCTACAGGGTCTCTAACACAAGGGTTGAAAAAATGTATTCATTTATTATTTCTAGGTCTCAATTAGGGGCTACGAATAGAGAAATGTGGCTTCCAAATCCATTCTAACAACTGGAGTTGGATCAGTAGTGACATAGGTCATACCCCGAAACACACTTGAGCCTCCCAAATAGAAGTCTCGTATAACAAGAACTCATCCTTTCCCTTGTCTGCCTACTCTTCTTAACCAAGGCCTACTCCAACACCCCATCACATACTCACATCCCAAACATGAAAGTCAAAGGAACTCCTCCACCACACCTTGATATTATTCACTTTGGGATAGCACTAACTCACCCACATAGTTTTGAATCAAATCACAAATATGTGTCTGGATCCATGGAATAAATTTCCCTATTCCTTGCATGTATGATTACATGCTGAAACATATCCATCACAAGACTCTAATGACTACATGTGTCAACCTGGAGAGGTCTCTCCATGAGGATCATGATCGAAAGGGATCCTAATCGAGTGATATATTCAAACCATTGGATTAGGCCTGACCTCAACCACATGAGAAGGGATTCTGGCTCAATACAAAACCTAGGTGATCCCTATCTCTAGAACTTGAAATGCACACTCATCATGGGTTCGTCCTCTTCTAGTACCACCATAACCAACTGAAGCTCTATAATGAACATTGGTTGTAAGTGAAACCATCCAATCAGTCATGATTTTCACATGTCTGGGAACTCAGATCACCGATATAAGCCAACCCTCTACTGCTTGAGTAATTAGATCATTGTGAAACCTCAGTGGCCACTAGTATTGGAACTCACATGTTGCGCTAAGACTGCGCACATACTCAATCTACTATGCTAGTACCAAATATTTCTCGATGGGTAGGGATTGTGATACCTTCCTAGTTGGATAAAAATATCTCACATGATGGACCATAAAATATGGCCTTATCTCTCATTGGATCATCATCATGATCCAAAAATTGATAACCTGGTTGGCTGGATTTACATAGGCATCTCAAAAGTGATCGAGATATACCATGGTTAGATGAGAATATATATATAACAATAATTGGGGAGATTACTTAAGAAGGACAGTCAAAGGATCAATATTATATGATGTATGTACTATTTATACTTGCAATAAATGTCTCGATATTATGAGTTGACAAGAAAGTAGTGAAGGTCCTGGAGAATGGATATGTTGACCGCCCATGTCATCACTAGATTCCCTGGCTTGAGAGCCGTACTTGAAACACTTTGACATTATTTCCCTAATCCCAACCAAAAACTCATAAGGGGACTACTCCAAACATCATACTAAGGAATGAACTGCTCTGATACCAATATGTCATGACTCAACCATAACCAAGTCTCAAGTTGCAACTACCCCAAGACTTTCATCATAGGCCAGGGGTGGAATTTGGCCTCGAACGAATAACTAACATGGGGAGGCCTTTGTCGAAGTACCTATACACCCACACACATAGCCATCTTAATACAAAATTGCTGAGGAAGAATAATAACAGATGAAAAACACTTGGGTAACAACCATGCATTTAAAACCTCTAGATAGTACAAGAGTACAGTAGTGTAAACTGAAAAGTAAAGGGGAAAAATACACAACCAACTAGAAATGTGTCCCAAGCCAAAAAAAACTATAAAGTAAAACACTAAGAGACCCCATCTCCTGATCTTAAAGTTGCGACCACCATATGTGGTCCAAAGTACTAGGTATACCTAAGATACTCTGAAGTCAATGTCCACCTATATGTCATCTGCATAAGATAGGACATGTGTGGGAAAATCCTATGTAGGGGTGAGTATAAACATACCCAGTAGGACACCCTGAAATATTAAGGGGGGTAGAAAGAGATATAGAAAGAATAGAAAGACAATAGATAGCAAACAGGATGTAGCTAAACCCAAAGAAATAGAAATAGTAACCTCATCCAATAATAGGGGGATCAATACGGTGTGTAAATGAACTACATGTTGAGTCTTTTGCACCCATATCAGGAGAGTTAACTCATCAAAACATGAGAATCTAAACATGCAAAACACATGAAATATCGCATGTGTATTCACAACCCATGGATGGAGAGTAAACAAATCCAAATTTATGGATACAGATGTATATATATATGCTCAGTCAAATAATCCCATACAAGAGAGAAGTGGGATGTCCATATCATAGATCAACCCATGAAAAATTTTGGTCGGAGTGGATACTCAAGAGGGGGGTGAATTGTGTTCCAATTAAAATTTCTGTTTTAAAAACTTTGTCTTAAAAACCCCCAAATAAAATACTAAATTAAACTATAGTGAATTTATATCAAAGTAAAGGTTCTGTTGGGTTCTCAAGGGATTGATTATTTCCCAGTTAATCAAAATAGAAGAGTTGATTAACTTTTGAAAATAACTTACTGATTTACAACTAATATAAACACTTGCGAGTTTAATTTTCAAAGTGACTTTAAAACAGTTTTGGTTTTAAAGTAATTAGAAGCGGAATAAAAAAGCTTTGAAAGATATATCACAGCAGATATAACCAAGAGGTTCAGTCTAAAGCTGAGACTTAGTCCTCTCAACAATTTATATAAATATGATCCACACCCTGGATCGGGGTTCACAACAGTTTACAACTGTCCAGGTCCAAGACTTCTTCCACTGTTATTCGTGGGAAACAAAACAACAGCAACCAGTTGTCCAGGTCACACACGACCTCTACCACTATCCCAGAGGGAAATGAAAGATGTAATAGATTGGGTGAGAATTTACAGATCCTCCAGTTAAAGTACAAGAGAGAGTGTGTGTGTTAAATACAGCAGATAACACACACTGCTTGAAATTTAAAATAATGAATCACAGAGCAGAGATGTAGAGTTTAGAAATGGATCTAGTGATTGTAGTGAAGCTTTGGACTCCTTAAGTTTTATCAGAAATGGTTCTGAGTCCTCTTCTGGTTTTTTTCTGAAAAACAGAGTGTCGTCTGCTTGGCATCCAGGTTCAGAGATAGTGAAAAAGTGTAGTCAATGAAGTTCTTTAATGTCCTTGTGAATGTACATAACTCTTCTTGAGTAAGATTGAGTGTGTATGAGGTTCTGTGTCTTCTGAAACTATCTCATCCACCACTCTTTGCACTCATATATGTTTTTTCTTCCTTCATCCCCTTTCACATGTTAGCACCAACAGGGACTTCTTGTATTTATAGCACAAGCTCCAGCAAAAGAAATGGTTTCTTTTTGCAGGTACGAGGTACGGTTCCCTGACATCCGACAACCTTCATTAAATAAATGACAGAGCATTAAAATATTCCTAATATGACCGTTGGTTAGATTAAATAAAGATAAATATATTCAAACAGCTGTTTATGACTATTGGTGAGTCAAGTGATCGGTAAGTCATCAGCATCGGTATTAGTGGCTAGACATCGGTGTGTCCTGATTGGTTACTCGGATGATCAGCATCGGTATGTCATGATCAGTGACTCATTTGATCAGCATCGGTGTGTCATGATCAGTGACTCATTTGATCAGCATCGGTGTGTCATGATCGGTGACTCATTTGATCAACATCGGTGTGTCATGATTGGTGACTCATTTGATCAGCATCGGTGTTTCATGATCGGTGAATCATTTGATCAGCATCAGTGATACATCTTCAGTGACTCAGATGATCAGCATCGGTGAGACAGTTGTCTTTTGATATGGATCGGTGCGACCATTGTCCTTTGATATGGATCGGTGCGACCGTTGTCCTTTGATATGGATCAGTGTGACCGTTGTCCTTTGATATGTATTGGTGCGATCGATGTCCTTTGATATGGATCAGTGGGACCGTTGTCCTTTGATATGGATCGGTGCGACCGTTGTCCTTTGATATGGATCGGTGCGACCGTTGTCCTTTGATATGGATCAGTGCGATCGTTTTCTTGACAGAACACAAAGTGTCTGTTTGATCCATAAGACTTCCAGAAAACTTGTAAATCAATAGCAAGCACAGATAAAATCATGATCCAACCAATAAAAACATATTCACTAATAGATTGTGATTATGCATATGAGAAATCCAACCGGATTAAGTAATGATGATTTGTGATTATTAAAACAGAAATCATAGGAAGAATTCAACAATCTTCCAGAGGGATCAACAATCTCCCCCTTTTTGATAATCACAAATCTTAGTCATAAATAAAAATAATATATCATCAATAATAGTGACAAGGCATAATAAGAATAAAAACACAATGAGATATAAATCTCCCCCTGAATTTATGCCTTTGTATATTTATGTAAACATTTCTCCCCCTGCCATAGTATGTTTTTCCTCCATAGATATAAAGTTTCTCCCCCATAGATATAAAGTTTCTCCCCCATAGATATAAAGTTTCTCCCCCATAGATATAAAGTTTCTCCCCCATAGATATAAAGTTTCTCCCCTATAGATATAAAGTTTCTCCCCCATAGATATAAAGTTTCTCCCCCATAGATATAAAGTTTCTCCCCCCATAGATATAAATCTCCCCCTTTGGGATAATCAAAAAGGAGGGAAAACATATAAAGAAGAGATTAAAAGAAGGCATCATAGATAATAGAGAGAGAGAAAAAAGTTTTGCAAAGTACATCAAGGTACAAACATAACACTGGTCACCCTATCAACAACAAGACACAACTATTTCTTGGGATGTAACGGGGCTTTGCCTTTGTCAGAAGGATCAATGGTTGGTAAGTTGGATGGCTTGGAGTCAGGTTGAACTGGGCGAATTTGAAAAGGTGGTAATATGACTCTAGAAGGTGGAGGAGAGGATGCCTCAGAGATTTACTGTTGAGAAGTAGTAGCCGGTTGAGTAGATTGTTGAGGAACTGGTCATAGTTGAGAGATAGCTTGAACAACAGAGATCTGATTTGGAGCAACATCAGAGGCGCTGAGAGGGTCAGCAGTAGGAAGCACAATGGCGGTGGCTTGTTCATTCAGATAAGGCTTCAAAAGATTTATGAAATTCTGAATAACTTCTGCACCATACTGCATAGCCTTCTCAAAATCATCCTTATTCTCCATGAACCGTTCCAAGGTAGGAGTAAAATCTTGCAACTGACGAACTGGAGTCTTGAAATCTTGAGTGACTGGAGGTAGTTTCAGATTATTAGTCAACACTTTGAAATTCGCGGTCATCTCAAGATTTGTATAAATCTTTTAAAAGTAATGGTCAACCTTTTCCTTGATCCCTCTATGAGCTTTAGTGGCATCTGCTGAATATAGTGTCACCATCTTATGAATGTGATCACTGTGCTCCTTCATCTTTCTCAACGAGTACAAATCAAGAACTTGTCTAATGGAAGCCAATTCATCATGCACAATCTGCCTTAGAGCCTCTAGCTCACGAGTTGTGATCTTGGTTACTTTGGTTGTACTGGCTTGAGCAACTATCTGAGTTATCTCAGCTTTAAACTTTCTCATATCAGACTTCTTAATATGTTCAATCAGATTCCTCAACACTTCCATCATACCACAGATGGTTGATCTAAATTCATTTGATAAAGAAACGAAGTCAGATTTTAGATCCTTCAGAATCTGATTTAGAGAGGCTAAGTGCCTACCAATAAACTCACCAGTATTAGCCAGGTCTGGTCTAATAGCTTTTGAAATTTCTTCTCTGACTGTGTCTCTCATAGCAGCAAGCAACTCTATTTTGAACTTATCAAAATCAGACTGAGAGACAGTAGAACTAGGTAGATGAACATCTGCAGCATCAACAACATGAGCAGACCTTGTCTCAACTGGTTGGATTTTCTTCATAACCACAGTAGATTCTGATTCTCCCTCTTCTTCTTCGGAATACTCTAAAACCAAAACAGAAAAACCAGGGTAATAATCCCAGACAGAAGCACATAGAGTATATTTTAGTTTATCATAACTTGATTTTCCACTGATTTCTAGAGAATCTATCTTGCCATTGGCATTTGTTTCTGGTACAGTTTGATGTGTTTCTGTTGGAGGTACAGCAAGACCATTCACTGGTCGGTTGTCACCATTATCATCATTATCATCATCAGCATCATCATATTTATTCCCATTTCCATTATTTATAGACACTTCACTGTCAGATACTTCAGTGTCACTAGCTTCTTCATCACCAAGAACTGGTTCTGATTCAGGTAAGGGTAAAGGTGGACCGGTAGGTCCAAAGTCTATTCTTCTCTTAGGGATCATAGTATCAGGATCACTCCTATCATCAGGAGGTGACATACTTCCTTCTTCTGTTTCAGATTATTCAGTGTCCTTATTCCTTTCAACATCTACTTCTTCCTCATCATCAGAATAAATTGGCTCCTCATCTGATTTCAAACCAGGGTCTCTCAAACCCTTCGGCCTCTTTCCATGATCAGTGGGATTGTAGGATTCATACAACTTGTCCTCATCAGCAACCCAGCATTTCTTCCATGGGTTCCAATTTATTTTCATCCTTTTACAAATTTCTTTGTTAACACAAAAAGCACTATCAAATTCAGCTATCTCATCAGCTTCATCAACACATTCCAGATTCTTTAACATAGTAGAGATTACTTTGGAATAGAACAGGGTAGTGGCTTTCTTAGAAGGTTTCACCATTCCAGCTATGTGCATCATTAGATATCTACACAAATTGATCTTCTCATGGGTCTTTAGTAAAAACAATAGAAAAACATCCTGGTATCTTACAGCAGCAAAATCTCATTTCCTGGGGCAAATTTGGTGCTGAATAAACTTAAAGAGAAGTCTACATTCACCATCCAACTCTGAAGCTGTGATTATCCTTGACTCTATGTTTCCAGTCAAAAGATCTAAATCTAACTCATAAGAGAAGTATTCAGTGGTTAGAGGAATGTTTCTAGCATAATCCTTATACTGACCCTCATGGGGTACATTTAAACATTCAGCCCATTGTTTAGATGAAAAAGATATTTTCTTTCCTTTCACTACAGAAGACATTCTGGCAGCCTCTACACCATCTAAAGTAACTTGTAGATTTATATAAAACTCATGCACTAGCTTTGGGTAGTATACACGAGTGTTATCTGAGAACCAGACTTTCCATCCTTGCGATTCTAAAACTTGTAACAACAGCGACTTACTTGTAAAAAGCCAGGAAGAACTGACTTCCTTTTCTACAGAAAAAATCTGAGTTTCCAGGTTTGGATTTAATGATATTTGAGTGGTACTACTCGACTCGCCTCGAGCACGCTTTGAAGGTACAAGAATTTCTGATCCTTTGCTTGGTCTCTTTTTCTTATCCATTTTAAGATTTTGGGGAATGCAAGAGTTCAAAGGTTTGAAGTAGAGGAGAAGAGAGGAAATAAGGCTTGGCAGGAAAGAAATGAAAGGTCGACGATTTGGGGAATAGAAATAGTCGTGTATCATTTATTTCATCATTTAGGGTTTCCATAATAAAGATAAAAGTAATTAATTAATTACAACATAATAAAAAGTAATTGAAAGATAGATGGGTTTCACAGATCGGCTTCACAGATCAGTTTCACATATCAGTTCCACAGATCAGTTTCACAGATCAGTTTCACAGAACGGTTTCACAGATCAGTTTCACAGATCAGTTTCATAGATCGATCATACACAACTCCTGTTTAATAAAATTCATTCTTTCAGAGCATAAAGGCTTTGTGAAAATATCATATAATTGATGTTCAGAACTAATAAATTCTAGGAAAAAAATCACCTTTCTGATAATGATCTCTTAGAAAGTGATGTCTGACATCAATGTGCTTAGTCCTAGAGTGAGACATAGGGTTCTTAGATATTTTGATCGCACTAGTGTTGTCACAGTTAATTGAAACATGTTTAAAATAAAATCCATAGTCCAATAAAGTGTGTTTCATCCACATAATTTGTGCACAGCAACTACCAGCAGCAATATATTCTGCTTCAGCAGTAGACAATGCAACTGAGTTCTGTTTCTTACTACACCATGATACTAGGGACTTTCCAAGTAAATGACATGTTCCAGATGTGCTCTTCCTATCTAACTTACATCCAGCAAAGTCATCATATGAATAACTAGTTTGGTCAAATGATTGTCCTTTTGGATAAAAAAAACCTAAATTCACAGTATACTTAAGATATTTAAAAATCCTTTTAACAGCCAGTAAGTGTGATTCTTTAGGATTAGCTTGAAATCTAGCACACATACACACACTAAACATAATATCTGGTCGACTAGCAGTAAGATAAAGTAAACTCCCAATCATACCTCTGTAATTGGTTTGATCAACTGGTTTTCCAGTTTCATCAACATCCAATTTACAGGTAGTACTCATAGGTATATCACTTTCCTTAATACTATCCAAACCAAAACATTTTAATAAATCCTTAGTATATTTGCTTTGATTTAGAATAATACCATCTTTAGTTTGAAATATTTGAAATCCAAGAAAATACTTAAGCTCTCCCATTAAGCTCATTTCAAACTCATTTTGCATAACCTTTGAAAAATCAGTACATAAGGAATTTTTAGAAGATCCAAAAATAATATCATCAACATAGATTTGTACTATTAACACATCTTTTGAAATTCTTTTTATGAAAAGAGTGGGATCGGCTATTCCTTTTGTAAATCCTTTTGAAATAAGAAAGTTTGAAAGTCTTTCATACCAAGCTCTTGGAGCTTGTTTTAAACCATATAAAGCTTTAGAAAGTTTAAAAACATGATTTTGAAAATGAGGATTTGAGAAACCAGGTGGTTGTTCTACAAAAACACCTTCAACAATAAAACCATTTAAAAAAGCACTTTTCACATCCATTTGATATAACTTGAAATTCAGATGTGATGCATAGGAAAGTAAGATCCTAATAGCCTCTAATATAGTTACAGGTGAAAAGGTTTCCTCATAGTCAATTCCTTCTTCTTGATTGTAACCATGTGCAACTAGCCTAACTTTGTTTCTAATGATATTTCCAGATTCATCAACTTTGTTTCTAAAAACCCATTTTGTGCCTATGTTTATAGTGTACATAGGTCTTTCTACTAATTTCCAGACTTTGTTTCTTTCAAATTGATTTAGTTCCTATTGCATAGCCATTACCCAAAATTCATCATTGATAGCATCATCGATATTTTTAGGTTCTAACTGTGAAAGAAAAGCTTGATATTCAACCTGATTTCTTAGAGAAGCTCTAGTCTGTGTTCCTCTATCTAAATTACCCACAACATCATCTAAAGGATGGTTTTTTAGAATTCTAATTGGTCTAGAAAAGGTAGGGCTAGAGATTTCAGATTCATCTACAGGTTGAGGTTCAACAGAAGCTGGTTTTGGAAAATTTCTAGAACTGTGTGTTTTAACTATAGGTCCACTGTCTTTATCATTAGGGTTCAAAACAGAGAGATCATCTTCAAGATTTTCAAGAGAGGTCTTAGGTTCATACGGATCAGTTTCATCAAATTTGATGTGAACAGATTCTTCCACACATTTGGTTCTCTTATTAAAAACTCTATAGGATTTACTAGAAATAGAGTAACCTAGAAAAATTCATTCATCACTCTTGGATGCAAATTTGTCGAGATTGTCTTTAGTATTAAGAATAAAGACTTTGCAGCCAAAAACTCTGAAGTAGTTAACCTTAGGTTTCCTATGGTTCCACAACTCATAATGGGTCCTCTTAAGAACAGGTCTGATCAAGACTCTATTGATAATATAGCAAGCTGTATTGACAGCTTCAGCCCAAAAATAAACAGGTAGGTCATACTCATTAAGCATAGTCCTTGAAATTTCTTTTAGGGTTCTATTCCTCCTTTCTACTACACCATTCCGCTGAGGTGTCCTAGGGGAAGAGAAATTGTGACTATAGCCACTGTGTGTGCAGTAAGATTCAAACTCATGATTTTCAAACTCACGGCCATGATCACTTCTCAGGGTTTTAATTTTAAGTCCACTAAGGTTCTCTACAGACTAGGAATATTTTACAAAGCAAGAACAAGCTTCACTTTTGTGAGCTAGAAAATATACCCAAGTATATCTAAAAAATTCATCTACAAGAACATAGACATAGTGTTTCCCATTTAAACTAGAAACTCTAGAAGGTCCAAATAAATCCATGTGAACCAACTCGAGAGTTTGAGAAGTTGAAACTTCTTTATTTGATTTAAAAGAAACTTTATGTTGATTTCCCTTTTGACAGTGATTACAAACTTTGTCTGCTGGAAATTCAAGTTTGGGTAGGTCTCTAACTAAGTTCTTCCTAGAAAGTTTTCTAAGTGAGTGTACATTGCAGTGTCCTAATATTCTGTGCCAAAGACAAGACTCTTTATGAAAAGCATTTAAACAAGTAATATTTTTCTTTGCTAAAGAATTAAGATCAACAGCATAAACATTTCCATTTTGTAAGGCAGAAAATACTAAAACATTTTTAGAATTAAAAACATTACAAGAATCATTTTCAAATTTAACATAAAAACCATCATCACATAACTGAGAAATACTTAACAAATTATATTTTAGTCCATCAACAAATAAAACTTTGGAAATCAATACTGAGTCAGTGTTACCAATTTGGCCTAAGCCGGTGATTTTTCCTTTTGAATTATCACCAAAAGTGAAAAATCCTCCATCAACTCTGACTAAGATTTTAAATCATGAGAAGTCTCCTGAAATATATCTTGAAAATCCACTGTCCAAGTACCAAGTCTTTCTACAGGAGCTCTTTAAGAAGGTTCCCTACAAAACAGATTTACATAGGAAATGATTTTGGTGCCTAGATCTTCTTGGGTCCAGACAGGTTAGCCAATAAAACTTTAGGTACCCAGATTTTTCTAATGGGTCTCATAAGATTTTTAGAATCAACGTATTTTGAAAGGTAAACCTTATTAGATCTGTAACTATGAATATAACTAGTTGAAGCATATGAAGTTTCAAAACTAGCTACATTCTGTCCAGATTTAGGAATGAATATAGTTTTGGTAATTTTCCTTTGTCCAGGTTGGTATCCTATACCAGTAGTGTATCTAGGTGCTATTTGCTTACCTAGAATCTGAGTAAGAGTATCTTTACCATTTGTAAATTTCTCTAAGTATTTCTTGAGTTGCTCATTAGATAATTTCAGTTCAGTGTTTTCTTTAAGCAACTGATCATTTTTTTCCATTTCAATATCAAGATCAGATTTATGTTTAACAGTTAAAGCATATTGTTTCTTTAAACCTTTGTATTTGTCTTTCATCTCATTACAAGTTTCTTCTAACATATCACAGTATTCAAATAGTTCAGATTTTGACATGTTTTCTGAGTCAGAATCATCTTCGGAATAATATGAATTTAAAGCAAGAGTTTCAGATGTTACCTCAGAGGTGTTTGTCATAAAACACATGTTTACCTTATTTCTGTGTTTAGTTTCAGAAACTTCAGATTCAGTGGAGCTATCCTCAGAAGCACTCCAAGTAGCCTTCATGGATTTCTTAAACTTATTGTCCTTGTATTCATACCTCTTCTTGTACTTCAACTTTGGACAGTCTGTTTTTATGTGTCCCTTTCTTTTGCACTCATAGCAGACAACTTCATCTGGTTTTTCATATTTCTTCCAATCCTTTCTCCAATGTCCCTTGTTGTCATACTTACCTTTATAATTTGATTTTCTGAAAAACTTCTTCTTCCTATAAAACTTCTTAAACCTTCTGGAAATGTGAGCCATCTCAGCATCACTATCAGAAGCACTTTCACTGTCTTCATAGCTTGAACTTTCATTTATAGATTTGAGTTTCTTCTTATCCTTGTTCTTTGAAGTTGAAGATTTGAAAGCAATAGACTTTCTTCTGGGTTCATCTTCTTCTTCTTTGTTAACCTTGAGTTCTTCTTCATACATCATCAACTTTCCAATTAGTTCCTTGACTGGAAGTTCACCAATATCACATGATTCTCTAATGGAGACAGAAGTTCCTCTCCATCTTTCTGGTAGACATCTCAGAATTCTCATAATTTGTTCCTTTGATGGAACATCCTTTCCCAGAGAATCCATTGTGTGGAAAATTTCATTAAACCTGAGATACATATTAGAAATGGGTTCATCAGGCTTCATCTTAAAATTATCGTACTTAATAGTATAAGTGTTCAATATCATTTCCTTAACATTAGTTTTTCCTTCATGAGAAACGGCTAAGGTATCCCAAATTTCATAAGAAGTTTTACAGGCAGATATTCTATTAAATTCCTCATCTCCTAAAGCACAGTACAAGGAATTCATAGCTTTGCAATTATTATTGTAGGCAGCCTTAGTAGCTTCATTCCAAGTAGTTCTAACAGTGGTAGGAATTTTATATTCATATTCTATAGCAGTCCAAATATCAAAACCCATGCTCTCTAAATGAATTTTCATCTTGATTTTCCACTGAGCATAGTTAGTTCCATTGAAAAATGGTGTTCTATTGGTAGCAACACCTTCAAGTCTATTATCCATGATAACTAACTTAAAGCAAAGATTTTAAATAGATAAAAATTTAGAAATAACAGAAATTTTAAGAACTTTAAAATATAACTAAAATCACAGTTAAAAAATAGAGTGCTTTAGAAAATATTTTGAAACCTCTGATACCAAATGTTGGTCGGAGTGGATACTCAAGAGGGGGGTGAATTGAGTTCCAATTAAAATTTCTGTTTTAAAAACTTTGTCTTAAAAACCCCCAAATAAAATACTAAATTAAACTGTAGTGAATTTATATCAAAGTAAAGGTTTTATTGGGTTCTCAAGGGATTGATTATTTCCCAGTTAATCAAAACAGAAGAGTTGATTAACTTTTGAAACTAACTTACTGATTTACAACTAATATAAACACTTGCGAGTTTAATTATCAAAGTGAATTTAAAACAGTTTTGGTTTTAAAGTAATTAGCAGCGGAATAAAAAGCTTTGAAAGATATAGCACAGCAGATATAACCAAGAGTTTCAGTCTCAAGACGAGACTTAGTCCTCTCAACAATTTATATAAATATGTTCCACACCCTGGATCGGGGTTCACAACAATTTACAACTGTCCAGGTCCAAGACCTCTACCACTGTTATTTGTGGGAAACAAAACAACAGCAACCAGCTATCCAGGTCACACACGACCTCTACCACTATCCCAGTGGGAAATGAAAGATGTAAGAGATTGAGTGAGGATTTACAGATCCTCCAGTTAAAGTACAGGAGACAGTGTGTGTGTTAAATAAAGCAGATAACACACACTGCTTGAAATGTAAAATAATGAATCACAGAGCCGAGATGTAGAGTTTAGAAATGGCTCTAGTGATTGCAGTGAAGCTTTGGACTCCTTAAGTTTTATTAGAAATGGTTCTGAGTCCTCTTCTGGTTTTTTTCTGAAAAACAGAGTGTCTTCTTCTTGGCATCCAGGTTCAGAGATAGTGAAAAATTGTAGTCGATGAAGTTCTTTAATGACCTCGTGAAGGTACATAACTCTTCTTGAGTAAGCTTGAGTGTGTATGAGGTTCTGTGTCTTCTGCAACTATCTCATCCACCACTCTTTGCACTCATATATGTTTTGTCATCCTTTGTCCTCTTTCACATGTTTGCACCAACAGGGACTTCTTGTATTTATAGCACAAGCTCCAGCAAAAGAAATGATTTCTTTTTGCAGGTATGAGGTATAGTTCCCTGACATCCAACAACCTTCATTAAATAAATGATAGAGCATTAAAATATCCCTAATATGATTGTTGGTTAGATTAAATAAAGATAAATAAATTCAAACAGCTGTTTATGACTATTGGTGAGTCAAGTGATCGGTAGGTCATCAGCATCGGCATCGGTGGCTAGACATCGATGTGTCCTGATCGGTGACTCAGATGATCAGCATCGGTATGTCATGATCGGTGACTATTTGATTAGCATCGGTGTGTCATGATCGGTGACTCATTTGATCAGCGTTGGTGTGTCATGATCGGTGACTCATTTGATCAGCATCGGTGTGTCATGATCGGTGACTCATTTGATCAGCATCGGTGTGTCATGGTCGGTGACTCATTTGATCAGCATCGGTGGGACATCTTCGGTGACTCAGATGATCAGCATCGGTGAGACAATTGTCTTTTGATATGGATTGGTGCGACCGTTGTCCTTTGATATGGATCGGTGCGACCATTGTCCTTTGATATGGATCGGTGCGACCGTTGTCCTTTGATATGGATCGGTGCGACCGTTGTCCTTTGATATGGATAGGTGCAACCGTTGACCTTTGATATGGATCGGTGCGACCGTTGTCCTTTGATATGGATCGGTGCGACTATTTTCCTTTGATATGGATCGGTGCGACCGTTGTCTTGATAGAACACAAAGTGTCTGTTTGATCCAGAAGACTTCCAGAAAACTTGTAAATCAATAGCAAGCATAGATAAAAGCATGATCCAACCAATAAAAACAGATTCACTAAGAGATTGTGATTATGTATATGAGAAATCCAACCGGATTAAGTAATGATGATTTGTGATTATTAAAACAGAAATCATAGGAATAATTCAACAATCTTCTAGAGGGCTCAACAAAAAAGATTCACGAAGAGTTCTAGTAGTCCATCAATGATGCCCAACATCTCATACATCTACCCAGAAGTAATTGTTTGAAGGCCCATGCCTCTCCATTTTTCCAAAGAGTCGAGGGGGCACAAACTCCAAGTAGAGGACCCATTCCCTAGTACATCAGGGGGTTCCACCTTGATAGTATCCATAGAGGACCCATGCCCAAGCAGATGGGGGGTTCCACTCTAATTTCATGATGAACTATTCCCTATCCGATAGGGGTTCCACTCTAGTCATCAAGGAACCAATCCTTGTTAGATGGGGGGTTTCACTCAGTAAGAAAATGTAGAGGACCCATGCCTAAGCTAATGGGGGTTCTGCTCTGTAGGTCAAGGACTTGCACCCTGGTGTGATGGTGGGGTTCCACTCTGTCCATTGAGGACATGTTCCATATTCAATAGGGGGTTCTACATGATAATCAACTATAGAGGACCCACACCCAAGATGATGGTGGTTCCACTATAGGAAGCCTCTAGTGATCCTGCTAGATCATTTTCATCACCAGGTGTCACTTCAATAAGAATCGTGCCCGGAACATTTCACATAGTATCCCAAAATCCAGAACAGAGGGTACCATAATGTTCTATGTGGAAAATTACTCGGGATAGAATACTCACTGGCCAAAATCAAATCCAAAATGAAGGAGATGTGGAAGTTTTAAGTTTCCTAAAAATTAACTGAGGGGTACACTATGTGTGAGGGGACCCACAAGGTGTGTGGTCCCACTCTGTCACCCAACATTGTCACTAAAGGTACACAGATCACCTACCGTGTGGGTATACTTGGAGTGTAGGGGACATACATGACGTGTCCATGCCACTCAGGGTCCCTCCCATGTGCTTGGCTATGTTTGTGTATCTAAGTGGTGTTCGTGTACTTTACCCCATGTCTTTGTACTTTAGTACATGGCGCACCTCTCTACACAGGGTGTCGCCTGTGTTCTCTAGTCATGCCCGTGTACTTGGGCACATGGAATGTACCTGTCTTTATGCTTTTCCACATGGATCATTCACATGGGAAAGGGGTGCATGGAATGTAGGGAGTCTACATGGCATGCCATCCTTATGAATTCCCAAAACCCTAGCTATTTCTGCCAGGCCCCGACATGTTGTGTGTTCTTTGAACCACACAACGTGCAGTTTGGGTTTTTTAAAATTCTCAGATCCTCTTCCCACCCTTTGAATTAGGCCATTATTCCACAGATATCACCTTGTTTCTGCCTGAGATTAGTGGATCTTATCTAGATCTATCTTTTTTATCCATCTGGTGGTCAGAAATTGGTTTCGTTGGTCCTTGAAGGTTCATTGCTCAACTTGTACATTTTTTATCCTTATGCCTCAATGTATTTGATCTCCAATCATCAAAAAGATCACCCACATCCCTCAAACATCCTATATATATCTTATTTCATCAATCCATGGCTCATACATCATTTCTTTATGATTCCATGGGTCCAATCAGGCTTGGAACTGCCCGACAACGTCGAACTGGGACTACGAGGTCCAACCAGTGAAGAACATGAAGTAATTAAGGGATAAAGACAAAAGAACATATGTATAACCATCATTTTCCAAGAGTTCTTGGAAAATGATCAAGAACATGATATCCAAGTTTGAAAACAAGAATAACCAATTAAAATTTCAATACACAGGCACATACTCAATCCACAATTATCATAGATCAAATAAGGGGATTGATTTGCTCAATCAATTTAATCAAAAAGGGAATAATCCATAGTTTGATTATTACTACCTAGATATTGGATTTTTCATAATTGAAGAATGTTCTAACCAATGGTTGAAGTAATTTTTTGTGTTCTCTATGCTCTGATCCGGAGTTTTGCCGTCATTTGAGGTGATTTTCCAACTAAAGGAGGAGAAGAAGATCTGGAATCCTCTTAGAGTTTATGCAGCTAACCTTAGAGGATTATCCATAGTAAAATTATTATAGACATTTCATTCAGGTTAAACAAATTAATTTAATTAATTAATTAATCCACTGAACATACTGCCAATGGGATAGATATCTAAATGGCCTATGTTGACCTATTTTAGGTCGTGCCTAGGGTTAAGACCACATTTTAGACTCAACTGTGGTATCTGATTTATAATTCATGATTCCATTTAAGATTTATCCTATTTTCTTTAAGAAATTGGGCATGCTCAATATAAAATATATTTAATATTTTTATAAAAATTAATTTTGGGTACACCGGGTCTCGGAATCTCATGTTGTCTTAGTACCTGGCTCTGAAAATATATGTAGAAATATTTCAAAGTCTTAAAAGAAAAAAAAGGTCTCTATAGGTGTTTTTAAAGGTATTGGTGTGGTTCTAAAGTATTTAAGTAATTTTTCCTTTTGTAAATGGTTAGTTCCGTCATGTTTTGGTGGTGAAAATATATTTTTGATTCACAAATAGGTTTTTAATTGTATGAAAATGGGATGAAGCACTTGGGAACAATGGGTACCAAGGCAGGTAGCTAAGGACTATTATACCAGTTGAGTCAGTAGGGAACTGACCTAGGATGCAACACTAATAAAACAATGTGATTATGTTTGGGGACTGTTATAAATTTGGATTTGACCTCTCTAGAAAATCATGCACGAGAATGGATAATATGGTTTGATCATAAAGTTATGAGGATCCTAGGGCCCAGTTAACCTAACTATTTAGTGATTTACTATAGTTTTTAAACTTTTTTCACTTGATTTTAGATATACTTTCATTGTTCATTATTTTTATTAAAAAAAGATTGATTTTAAACTAAATTTTCAAATTCTTTTCTTTGAAAACCTACCTGTTAAATTATATCTTAATGTCATTTCATGGAATCTCTTGGTGGTATCTTACTGGGAAAGTGAGAATTCACCATACATATACCCAATGGGTATATATAGATTATTTTATATCAAACATAGGTAAAGGAAAATCCTTCCACGAGGATGATAGTAGGCATACCCATTAGTAGCTTCCTTCTTGGTGGGATTTGTGGTGGTGGCATGGTGGATGATGATTTCTATGCCACATGTAGGTTTTACTTGTAGTTATTATTTTTTCTCATACATTTTTTATATTTTGATCTTGGTCCTTGAAGATGTAAATTTAACTTGAACTTGTATGTATTTTTTTTTCTTGGTGAAGTTTGTTTTAGACATGGTGTTTTGGTGTATTTTTTTGCGTTGTGTGTTAATTATTGGTAAGTTATCTTGGGAAAACTATTCCCAAGGGAGTTCTAAAATGCCCAGGAACTAGTTTCTAGCCTATGGGGATTGAGAATTCCCTTCGGTCCATGTCATGGGTTGGGTCGGGTGTTGGGTTGGATGGAATCCCAAGTCGGTTCATGATAGTTAAGTTCAAGTTGTTAATAATATATTGTGATAACTGGTTAAGCATGATCACAAAGTTTCACATTCTATCTCTCATTTCATTTTATTTCTCATGATGAATATTATTCCATTGTTTTTTTAGTGTTAAAATTAATCATGCTACTTCCATCCATTGAATAAAACCAAAAAATATAGAGTGAGCAACAATAGTCATAGTGAGAATCATAAAAATCATTTATCAGATGTCTAAATTGTGAAACCTCCTTTTCAATCTTTGAAACCTTAGGCTTAACCTAGGTTATCCATGATAATTACTAAAACTTTAGGATATTATCCTATACATAGAATTATACTTGGTGTTATCACTAAAGGTTTAACTTTATAGTTTCCAGATGTTAACTAAAACTTGATCTGATTCTAATTATAGAAACCTATACTTTTCATAGATAGATATTACATCTTATTAGATGAATATTCATTATATAACATTAAAATTCAAGATAGAATCATATAGATCAAGTATATTTGGAAACTTTGACACATAAACAACTAGTTTATAAGTGTCTCCTGCTAAGTTTTTTATAAATATTACCCTTATTAAAAAAATCATATTTAATACCTTTCTTCATATCCTTGGAAAATAAAACATAAGAAAGAGTGAGCTCAGATGCTTAGTAAAGGTAAATAATGGAGATATCAATGATCACTTAAACTTAACATGAGAATATGGGTATGAGAATATGAGAATAAAATTTTAAAACCATACCCAATATATCAAAAATCATAATCTTTATTCGTGTCATAAATCATGGCAGTTTATAAGATATTAATCATAAAGGAATCAAATAATATGATCCATGAGAGAATAATATTGGTATAATACATAAAATTATGGAATAATCAAAGAAAATTAATTCCTTTGTAGTTAAGGATCATTTACAATACTATCATATTGGATTGAATTCACTACTTATTCCATCATAGTAGTCAAGGTTCACTCCCAAGATTATCATAGTGGATAAAGTCCCTTTTTGAATTGGGTTCACACCCCATTATAGTCATGTTTATCTCATGATATATCAATAATTACCCAATGCATTAGAGGGATATATAATTCTAGGTCCACTCATCCTTGGTTATGATGTTACCAAATCCTTATTTATAATGTAACCACCATCATTGGTTATAATGTAACCGCTTTCCTTGGTTTATAATATAACCAACATCCTTGGTTATAATGTAACCACCATCCTTGGTTATAACGTAACCACTATCCTTGGTTTATAATGAAACCACCTGTCATATAATTAAAACCATACATATGTGTTCACAAGATCATAAAATATTCATCATAACATCACATCATAACCCATAAAAATAAAATGAGTTTTATAAACACTTCATCAAATCATCATAGCATAACCCATGGAAAATAAATGGGTTTCATAAACATCTCATAAACATAAACATTAAACATAAAAAGAAAGATTAATAATGGTATCATTGGATCATGTCCTTAGTAAATAATAATTAACAAAAAATTATGGTATTATATATTAAAATTTCTTTAAAATATCACTAAAACATTTATTGAGGAAAATAACATTTTTTATTTTAAAATCACTTTTAAAATACAAATATTTCCAACATATTATGGAAAAAATTTGAAGAGAAAATTCGAAACCTGTAAAGTAAGATTCAAAATGTTCATCATTTGTGATTGTGGGAAATTTTTTTCATGTCGTATAAGTTAAAAGAAAACATTCCTTACATATTTTTGGTAAAAAGTCAGAAAGTACCTCATTTAAAAAATGAAAATAATATTCCTTTAAAACTATTTTTTAAAAAGTCAAAAATGGAAAAAAAATGACTTTAAACAATCATAAGAGAATATTAAAAATATTTTTTTAAACATTTTTAGAAAAAATGTATATGGAAGAAAAAAGTTTTTTCGATTGAAGAGAGAAATAAAGTCGATTTTCCTTTAAAACGCATTTTTGGTCTCTTGAGTACTTAATGTGAGAAAAATGAAAGGAAAACATATATTTTCAAAAAATAACCATATAAGTATAAAATAAATTAGTTTCTTGAGATTTATATAATAATAATTCACTATTGGAAACTTAATCATAAACAATCCCAATAAACAATGAGATTGTAACATGAAACCCTTTACCACTTGGGTAACATTAAAATCATAAACCCCATGAAAGAAATAAAATTAAATGGATATGTAAATACCTATAATAGTCATAATAATAATAATAAAATATATTCATGGGTCTTATATACACCATATAAAAGAAAAAAGTAGTGGATATGGCATGTGTCTCACAAAAAAAAAGTGAGATAAAAATCACTTACCTTAGGTATGAATTACTTAATATGTGTTGGAACCTCATGTATTATAAATATATATTTATTATAAATCTATTATATAACCATAATCTCATATATGATATCATATATTATTTACTTAAAACCTTTTATCACTAGTTTGTTAATAATTTTTTATTAAAATCATTGTTTCGGGTGATACCTGCTTCACTTTTCATGCATGTTTTAGTTCAATGGTTTAGGTCCTTATAATTTGTTAATGGTTACATAATATCCATGATTTTATTCATGATATAAATATTATATATTAATTATATACTTTTTTATATTCATTCATAAATTTTGAGATAGAAAAATGAATTATATTGTTCATGGAGACGATAGGTCGTACGTACGTACACATGAACGTTGTTTTCATTTTTCGATGGGTGAAACAAAAGAAATATAAATAATAAATAAAATTTATATAATAATTATTATATCATATATATTCATTAAATCCATAATTATTACCATCAAATTAAAATTGAAACGAAAAATTGATCATATTGCCTTGTGAAGATGGTAGTCTATACTTATGCATTGGCGACATTATCGTTTTCTAGCGATTTGAAAGGTAAGAAGGTAAATATGATATTATCATTTTAGAGGTATAATTATGTCATAAATATCATATATAAACAATAATCCATAAAAATATCCCTCCATAAAATATGGTGTTGATAAATGAATTGTATCGCTACGTGGAGACGAGAAATCGTACGTACGCACAAGTGATACTTCCACTTCCCATTTAATAGAAATAGGGTGAATAAAGGAGGTTTAATAATCATTATAACATTTTAGTATATGTATAATACTGAAGTTATTATTTTATGAAGAATATAATATATTTAGAGGATTTAAAAGAATAATTAAAAAGAAAGTAATCGGTTAAGGTGATTACCTCTTCTTTGAAACGACTCTTTTAGATATCCTCTTAAGGGTTTTAGGGTTGGTCTTTTGGGAATACCAGAACCTATAGAATGTGCATATGGAATTTTATAATATAATTGTTTATATTTTCATAAATATAGAAGGCTCAAAGTGGTGTGAAGAAGATAAAGGAGGGTTCCCCTTTTATAATTGAGGGGAGAGGCGCTCTTTGAATTTCTTAAAATATTAAAATATATTAATGTTATTCTCAAGAAAAATGGTTTTAAATGGCCTATAAATGGGAATAGGATGACATTTTCGTCCATATATTATCCTAATTGTATTATTTAAATATTTTATGATTTTTAAATAATTTAATAAAATATTATTTTCATAAAATATCATTATTTCCAATTTAGACACTATTCATTTAATTTGAATTAAAAGACATAAAGACAAAGTTGGAATTCAAATATAATTCTTTAAAATAAAACTAATATATAATATTCATATATAAAATTTTTGTCACTAATAACTCACTCAAATTATATTATTTTAATATAATGAAAAATTATGGTCTTATCACTTATTTTTAACCTAGATTAACCCGATTTACCATTTACCGAGGTAATAAATTTTACCACAACTACTATTCATATTGACCAAAAATAAAAGGGGTAAATTTACCAAATTTTAGCATCCTAATTCCAAAAATTAAATCCATTCTATAAAATCCAATACCTATAATTTACATAAATTAATTTTAAAATAAACATGCAAAACGCGATGAAAACCGATTTTTAGATAAATATATTTTTAAGCATAAAACTTGGTTTATTCTTATCTCATTCTTAGAAAAATATTACCTAAATATTAAAAAATTTATTAAATATATAATATATTCATTTCATTAAAATCATTCACCAATAGTGATCAATTTAATTTATTAAGATAAAAACACATTGTGCACATAAAAACAGGTTTTTTTAGGAAAATGCCTTTTTACATATAAAAATGTTTTTATACTAAATTAGAACATAAATTGTTTCCAATGAACATAATTGAATTATTTAAAATATAATATAACTAATTTCTCTTCTAAAACATTTTAAAACAAAATGGAACTTTGTACATTCTTGGAACAAAAATATAGTTTTCAATAAAAATCAGTATTTTTCACTATTCACTAGAAAATCAATCTTTTTAGAATATTCTCAGAATTTTATTTTAATATAACTTTCATGTGATGATTTCAAAATTTTATTTAATAAAAAAATTTAATGTTTCAAAAATTACATATAATATTTAATCAAAAAAATCAATAAAAATCATTTTTGAAGGAAATCTAATTTTTAAGCAAAATATAAATTTACTTAAAATTGAATTTCTTATTTCCTAAGAAATAATAAATATATTTATATTGAGTAGGATCTTTTTATATATATCATAAATTATTTAATCTTATTCATATATACCAATTTAATGACTAGGTTATAACTGTCGTATTTAAATAATAATACTTCATGGTTCATTTAAGTTTGGTGTTACGTTTCATATATGTTATCAAACTTAATATTCTTCTAAAATATCGGGGTGTTATAGAACACCTTGGATTATATTATTAGATTCTAATCTTTCCTCTCCCAATATTACCATGGACTTTCTAATTAAGATCGATTAGATCCCTTTTATAAAGTTGAATGTTGAGGTTTTATCCCTTATATTATACTCCAAAGTTAAACATCATGTCCTGATCACCATGGGTTGTCTCTCCAAAACCATACATAGAATGCCTTGGAGTATTCTTTGGATTTTCTCGATTTCGATACATGGTAATACCCAAAAATTTTCTAAAAATTCACCATGATATATGTTCTTGGATGCCTGGTCTTATAGTCATGGTTCCAATGACTCCTTTATTATTCCTATGATCACAGATAGTCCATCTTTGGATAAAGCAGGTGGTATTCTGTAACACCTGGATGTTTTTATGAAATATTTTCTTTAAATAATTTTTATTTTTTAGTAGCCTACTTTGCATGCAATTGTGAGTTTAAATGAACTTCGAGATGCCCTTATTATAAAATTACCATTATATCATAAACATTGGGTTAGTGGTAATAATTATAACTAACTTATGAAAATGCATTATGAATTCTTTGGTTGTCAATTATTTATAAAAAAATATAAATCAATTAGATATTCGAATTTTTGAGTGAATTACTTTTGGTAATGAAATTAATGTGATATATATGTTTTATATTCTTAATAAAATATTGTTGGTATGCATCCAATGGATATTTTAGTCATAGGGTATGAATAAAACCCTATTTGATGTATAAAAACTTATTTTTTTTAAAGTTTAATTTTACACCTTTGAATGGAGAACCCATTTTAAATTAATATTTTTACATATTAATAAGTTTTATATAAAAAAATAAACATTTTATTTTTAAGCGAGATATAAAAATTTACTTTGGATGAATTTCAGATATTTTTATGATAACGTTCATGTTTTGATGAATAGTAAAAATACACTAAATTTTAATTGAGAATAAATTTTTTTTATAGAAATAATTTATATGGTTAAATTATATTATTTAATGGTTTAAAAGTATAAATAGAATATATTTTTAACATTTAATATAATTTAGGTCATTGGAATTAATTTTACATTAAATTCATATGTAAAAAACATTTCAATCTTTTATAATATTTTAACTTTTAAAACCCGCTTTCTCATTTCAACAATGGGATTAATTTTAAATTAACTACTGGAACTTATGTGTTTTTAATTTTGAAAAATGGATTCCATATTTGTAATCATTAGGACCAAATTATGTTAATAGGCTACTTTTAATTTTAGTCATTATGAATAGTAACTTTAGTAATTATTTTATTACCATGGTTGAAGGTAAATCAGGTAATTAAAAATAAAAATAATAGTATAAAATTACCTTAACACCTGTAAAAATCCTATTGGATGACTAAATTATACCCTTATTATCTATTTTTCAAAATGGAATCACTTGGTGGTCACTTACCTATGAATATGACATGAATGTAATAAAAACTAATGAATGTGTCAAATTTTTACAATCTCATTTTTTATAAGTATATTAATTTTAATATATGGATAACTTGGATATAATATTTACTAAAGAAAGTATATAGAAATATAAAATAATTACCTACATTATAGAAATTTATTTATATTTTTTAGATATTAAATAATTACCATTAATGGTGACACAATAGCAATGTAAAAATTATTTTATTAATAGAAATATCAAAAAAAAATAGTTTTAAAAATATTAAAAGAAATATCATATGAACTAATTAATGTTCTCCACAAATTTTCTATATGATTATTACATGTTAGGAGTTTATTAAATATTTGGTTCGAATTTATATTCTGTGTGGATTTTATTTAAATTAAAATAAATGAATAGTGTCAAAATTGAAACTATTGATATTTTATAAAAATGACATTTTATTAAATTATTTAAAAATAATAAAAAATATTTAAAAAATACAAAGTGATGATTATAAGGTCTATAATGTCATAAAATATCCATTTATGTTCAATTAACTCCAAATAAATAAATATTTATAACCATTACATATTTAGAATGTTATTACCATAATTAAAACTAAATATAATAACTAAGTGTCAATTAAAAAGATATGGTTTGAATTGATAAAATAACTTGTCCAAAATTTTTTGGTTGATGATATTACAACCCTATATCATCTAATATTCTAAATTGAGACATTTTTTAGGTTTTTGGATATATTTTTATTTTATTATAAATTATTTTTTATGGAGTTTCCAAAAGTGCCCCTCACCTCAGTTATACAAGGGCACCTCCTCCCTCACCTCTTCACTTCATTTTGAGCCTTCAAGCTTGGACATCCCCTACCCTTTTTCCTTATCAACTTCCATATTTTCATTCTATAGGTTTTTTTCATCTTTAAAGACTAACTCTAGCACTCTAAGAAGAGATTTAGAGGAATCACTTTGAGGAAGAGGAGGTTCAGATACATACGAAGGATATCGGACCTAAGGTAAGGGATAATTTTACAATCCCATTTTTATCTGAGACTGTTTATATATGAGTATTTAATAGGGTATATTTATCATCTACATCCATGTATCCTAATTATGAAATATTATTTATATTATTATACAATTGTTTAAAGTTAATTTTACCCTTTTCGTAAATTTTGATTAAATGGTGTGAAAGGAATCTTTTTTTTGTTATTAGATTTGAGGTAATTTTTACTTTTCTAGAAAAAGTATGAGGAGAATGCTTTTTTAACTTATATGGAATGAATGAATTTTTACGGTTTCATAACACCCTATTTCCATGAAGCTTACTCTACACGATTTCAATATTATTTTCAACTAAATTATTATCTTTTAAAATTGCATGGCATTTTGAGAAAAGAAAATTTTTTGAAGAAGAATGGATATTTTCCTCAAGAATTAATTTCAAGTGTTTTACCAAAAAAAATTCCATCTAAGATGATACTATTTAAATATGGTTATGTTTTTATCCCTATTATTACTATTATTTTATTGTGAAATGATATTTTATATGGATTGTGTTATGATATAATGATGTTTAAGAAACCCATTTTATTTCATGGGTTATTCTATGATAAATGATTTATGTTTCTATAGAACTCATAAGAATGGTTTTATTATAAGATGGGTGGGACCTATATCTCCCTAAAATACATTGGATAATGATTTATATCTCATGAGATAGACATGACTGGAATAACATGTAAATCGGGATCAGTAATATAGGGCTGGAACAAGGAGTGAACTCGGTTCAGTAATAGACTTTGTCTACTATGATGGTCTTGGAAATTATCCTTGACTAATATGAAATGATTTTCTATGATTATGTGTGTATTCCAAGAAATTTCATGTCTTATGTTATGACTATTGTGATTACATTGCACTTTTATGATTTATCCCATGACATGATATTCTGATCTTTTATATGCAGGATAAGATTTTAAACTGTTATGTTCTTATGATTAGGATATGATTGATATTTCCCTTGTTTTCCCTTACTGAGAATTTAATATCGCCCTTTAAAATTTTTCTTTTCCCCATTTCATGAATAAGGGTATTAAGTAATATATTTCAAAAAAGAGTCTAGTTTTAAAGAAATAAGCGGGAGGCGATGTGGATGTTTTATGAACCAATTTTTTATGTTTCCCAGTTTCTAAAGACACTAAACCTCTACAGTCCTAGTGTGGTTTTTATTATGTTATGAATAAATATTCTTAAATGTTGAAGTAATATCTACATGTATAGTATGGTCCATTGTAGTTGGTATCAAAGAAAAGGTATAGTTAACCTTTGGAAACTAGGATGAGAGAACCTTAGTAAGAACCCTAAGGATATGTCTAAGTATAGGTTACAATCCTATCCTAGTGTTTTAGATATGTTCATGAATAATATAGGATAAAACCTAAAGTGTTTTGAATTGAAATTTTATTCTTGAATTATATGGTTTTCTCATTATGATTACTGTTGCTCACACTATGCTTCTTGGTCTTAGTCAATGGTTGGAACCTAAAGGAACCGCGTTAATGCTAAATGTGATAGGAAATGTAATGATTGTCCCCCTGAGAAACCAAATGTTATAGGATCTAGAATACAAAATCTTATATTCATGCTCACACAACTTTCTCAAGATATAAATCATTTCGGACTTCCAAACGTCCAAAAGATGGAGCAACATTCTGTTGAATCCTTTATGTGGCAGTGTCCACCTTCATTCAGTGGGTCTTCTGATCCATTATTGGATGAACAATGAATCAGTACCACTAAAAAGATATTTTCAGTTCTACAATGTTGTAAACATGATAAATTTATTTTATTAGTCTATTTTTTGGAAGGTGAATCCGATCAATGGTGGAATCTTATCAAGAATATGAGGAAAATAGATGAAATTGATTCCATGGAATGGGACGAGTTCAAGAACTTATTTTTTAATAAGTAATTTCCTCGTATTCTTCAAACAAATATGGAGAAATAGTTCCTTGAACTTAAGCAAAAGGATTCTGAATCTATTGGTACCTACAAAGAAAATTTTACAAGACTTGCAAGGTATTATTCTACAATTATTATCCAACTTGAGAGTAAAATTGATCGATTTTTTAGTGGCTTAAAACCAAGTCTCTGAAGGGGATTATCCATAAGGGACTTCAATAGCTATGAGTAAATTTTTCGATGTTCTCTCGAGTTTGATATGGATATTGGAGTAACCCATTAGTTATATGGGTTTCATAAGAAGAGAAAAATGTAATTCAAAGGAAAATCTAAAAACCACACTGAAAAGAAGATGAGTTTTCTTATGCTCAATGTGTGGAAAGAAACATGGAGGGAATTGTCTTAAAATGACTAGTAAATGTTTTAAGTATGGAAAAGAAGGTCATCGGGTAGTTGAATGCTAAAGTTATGGAAAAAAGATGTCTAATGACGTGAACAAAGAAAAGGCTACATAGAATGCACCTCTTACACTTCAATGCTACAAGTGAAATGAAATGGGAAATTATTCCAATAAATGCCCTAATCCAAGGGTTATTAATGATTATCGATTTCAACAAACTCTTAAGGCCAAAGATAAGGTAAAGTCACATGCAATCACTATCGGTGATGTGGAGTATGATAATGAAGTGGTGAAAGGTACACTTACCATCCACTCTAAAGTAGAAAATGTTTTATTTGATTCTAGATCCACCAACTCTTTTATTTCTGAAGAATTTTCTAAGGGTATCACCATATTACCACAATAATTAGATGTTGAGTCAGTTGTGACAACTTCTAATGGCACAACGGTCGCATCAAAAGTTTATAATTCTTCTCCGGTTGAAGTCTGTGGGAAAGTACTTCCTGCAAATCGTGTGATCCTTCCTATAGTGTAATTTGATGTGATTCTTGGCATGGATTGGATTTCTCTATATGGATATAATATCAATTTCCATGGAAGGGAAGTCACATTTCATATTATAGATCAATCTATGATCATCTATCGATGCAAAGATGAATATAACCTTCCAGTAGAAATTTCTTCCATCTTATGGATCTTGATTCCTGTAAATGAAGGTTATTTATCTCAAGTGTTTGGGGAGAAACTCACTATTAAGAATAAACCCATTGTACGGGAGTTTGATGATAAATTTTTGGAGGAATTTCTAGGTCTTTCACCAAATCGTGAAGTTGAGTTTTCAATAGAACACATACTGGGTGTTATGCCTATTTCAAAGAAACCTTATAGAATGGATCCAATTGAGTTTCAGGAAGTGAAGAAACAACTCCAATAGAATCTTAATAAGGGATTCATACACCCTAGTGCATCACCTTGAGGAGAACATATTCTGCTTGTTAGGAATAAATATGGATCAATGATACTCTACATTGATTATCGAGAACTTAACAAGATTACTATCAAGAAAAAATATCCTCTTCCCCGCATTGATGACTTATTTAACCAACTACATGGAGCTCAATAATTTTCCAAGATTGATCTTCGTTCAGGATATCATCAATTAAGGGTCAAAAATAAGGATGTACCAAATATGGCATTCCATATAAGGTATTAAAACTATGAATTTATAGTGACACCCTTTGGTATTACTAATGACCCTACTATCTTTATGAATCTAATGAATAGAGTCTTTAGAGACTATCATGATCATTTTGTGGTAGTCTTTATAGATGATATTCTTGTCTATTCAAAGAAAAATAACATGAAGATCACTTGATAATTGTACTGAAGACCCTAATAAAGGATAATATTTATGCCAAGTTTACCAAGTGTGAATTTTGGCTTTAGAAAGTTTCATTTTTGGGTCACGTAATCTCAAGAGAGGGGATATCTTTGGATCCAGCAAAAACAGTGGTTATTGAAAGACGGTCGATACCAACAATAGTAACTGAGATCCGAATTTTTTTGGTTTGGGTAGATATTATTGATGATTTGTGAAATATTTTTCATGATTATATAATCCACTCACCAAGTTGACTCGAAAAGGAGTTAAGTTTGTTTGGATAGAGGAATGTGAAGAGAATTTCAAAGAACTAAAAAGAAGGTTAGCCAGTACACTTGTGCTCACACTGCCTTGTAGTGGAGAAAGGTTTGTGATCTACAGTGATTCATCCAAGAAGTGGTTGGGATGTGTTCTCATGAAAAATTATATGGTGATAGCTTATGCCTCATGGCAGTTGAAAATTCATGAGCAAAATTACCCAACTCATGCTTTGGAGGTAGCTGCAGTAATCTTTGCATTAAATATATGGAGGAATTATCTTTATGGTAAAAGGTGTGATATTTATACTGATCATAAAAGTTTAAAGTATATTTTTACACACAAGTAGATGAATATGTGCTAAATAATATAGTTGGATTTGATTAAAGATTATGACTACTCAATACATTACCACCCTAGGAAAGAAAACAAGATGAAAAATGCATTAAGTTGACAAGACCATGCTAGCCTATCCATGATGAAGATCACAAAAGATCTAATATTTATGGATTTGAAAAGGATGGATCTTGAGATTTTAAAGGAAGGGGGGAAATATTATCTTTATCAAATTAATTTTCAACCATCAATACAAGTGAAGATTAAGGAGCCATAGAAGAAAGATGTAGAGCTACAAAATAGGGTGAGAAATTTTCCTGAATTCAACCTTGATTATGATGAAATAATAAGGTTCAGGAATCAGGTTTTTATTCCTACCATACCATAATTAAAGAAGGATGTGTTAGATGAGGCTCATAGTTATTCATTATCTATTCACCCTAGAATCACAAAGATGTACAAGTACCTGAAAGAGTACTTTTGGTGAGATGGAATGAAAAGGGATGTTGTTGAATATGTCTCTTGATGCTTGGTTTGTCAATAAGTTAAGTCTGAGAGATAGAAGTTTAAGGGAATGTCACAACCATTACCCATATCGGAATGGAAATGGGAAAACATTACTATGGACTTTATCACCAGACTTCCCAAAACATCCAAAGGAAATAATGCTATATGGGTTATAGTTGATCGTCTTATGAAGTCGGAACACTTCATTGCTATTAGAGATGATTTATCTCTTGATCATCTTTCTAGGATATATGTAAAGTAAGTGGTAAGATTTCATGGAGTATGACTGTCCATTATATCTGATTGGGATCCGAGGTTTACCTAGAAGTTATGGTGAAGTCTTCAGCATGCTCTGGATACAGAGTTAAGTTTTAGCACTTCTTATCATCATTAGATAGACGGTTGGTCTGAGAGTACAATTCGAACTTTTTAAGTCATGTTGAGAGCTTGCTCTGTGGATTACAAAGGTGGTTGGGATCAACACCTACCATTGGTGGAATTTTCTTACAATAATAGATTTTACTCTAGTATTCAGATGGCTCCTTATGAATCCCTCTATGTAAAAAGGTGCATAACTCCAACTTGATTGGATGAAGTTGGGGAAATAAAGCTATTAGGAACTAATCTTGTTGATGAAATGGCAGAAAATGTCAGATTTATTCAACAACACATAAGAGAATCTCATAGTTGAAAAAAACGTTATGCTAAAAATTGAAGAAAAAACCTAGAGTATGAAGTGGTTGATAAGGTGTTCTTATGAATATCTCCCTAAAATAGAGTAATGAGATTTGGAAAGAAGGTCAAGTTGATCCCCAGGTATATTTGTCCTTTTGAAATTCTTGATCGTGTTGGAAATGTAGCTTACCGGTTGGCACTTACACCAAATCTCTCTCAAGTTCATGATGTGTTCCATGTATCTATATTGAGAAATTATATACCCAATACTTCACATGTACTAAGATCAAAAGTCTTACTGGTGGAACAAGATCGTTCTTATGAAGAAAAATCGATAGAAATTCTGGATCGTAGCGAAAAAGTTTTATGAAATAAGACCACTCGTTTGGTTAAAGTTTTTTGGAGGAACCACCAATTTGAAGAAGCTATATGGTAACTTTATTATATGATTATGGAGATTTATCCTCATATTTTTGTTTCCAAGTGATTAATTTCAAGGGTGAAATTCAGTTTAAGGGGGGTAGAATGTAATACCCGATTGTTTTTATGAAATATTTTCTTTAAATAATTTTTATTCTTTAGTAGCCTTCTTTACACACAATAGTGAGTTTAAATGAAACTTGAGGATAAATTATTATAAAATTACCTATATATCCTATCCATTAGGTTAGAGTGAATAATTATAACTAACTTATGAAAATTCATTGTGAATTCTTTGGCTGTCAATTATTTATGAAAAATATAAATCAATTAGATATTCGTATTTTTAAGTGAATTACTTTTGGTAATGAAATTAATGTGATATATATGTGTGTTATATAATTAATAAAATATTTTTGGTATTAATAAAATGGATATTTTAGTCATAGGGTATGAATAAAACCCTATTTTATGTATAAAAACCTATTTTTTAAAAAAGTTTAATTTTACACCTTTGAATGGAAAATCCATTTTAAATTAATATTTTGACACATTAATAGGTTTTAAACGAAAAAATAACCATTTTCTTCTGAAGTGGGATATAAAAATTTACTTTGGATGAATTTCTGATATTTTTCTGATAACTTTCATATTCTGATGAATAGTAAAAATACGCTAAATTTTAATTGAAAATAAATTTTTTTCATTGAAATAATTTATATTGTTAAATTATATTATTTAATGGTTTAAAAGTATAAATAGAATATATTTTTACCATTTAATATAATTTAAGTCATTGAAATTAATTTTACATTAAATTCAAATGTAAAAATGTTTCAATCTTTTATAATATTTTAACTTTTAAAGCCCATTTTCTCATTTCAACAACGGGATTAATTTTAAATTAATTACTACAAATTATGTGTTTAAAATTTTGAAAAATTGATTACATATTTGGAATCATTAGTTCCAAATTATGTTAATAGGTTACTTCTATTTTTGGGCATTATGAATAGTAACTTTGGTAATTATTTTATTATCATGGTTAAAGGTAAATCTGGTAATTAAAGGTAAAACTAATAGTATAGAATTACCTTAAAACCTATAAAAATACTATTGGATGACTAAATTATACCCTTATCATCTATTTTTCAAAATTCAATCACTTGATGGCCACTTATCTATAAATATGACATGAATGTAATAAAAACTAATGAACGTGAAAAAATGTCACAATCTCATTTTTTATAAGTATATTAATTTTAATATATAGATAACTAGTAGATAATATCAACTATATATAGTCTATGGAAATATAAAAAAATTACCTACATCATAGAAATTTATTTGTAATTTTTAGAGATTAAATAATTACCATTAATGGTGACACAATAGTGATGTAAATATTATTTTATTAATCGAAATATCAAAAAAAATGGTTTTAAAAATATTAAAATAAATATTATATGAACTAATTAATGTGATTCACAAATTTTATATGTGACTATGACATGTTAAGAGTGTATTAAATATTTTTTTTTGAATTTATCTTCTGTGTAGAGTTTATTTAAAATCGAATAATTTAATAGTGTCAAAATTGACACTATTGATATTTTATAAAAATAACATTTTATTAAATTACTTAAAAATCCAAAAATTATTTGAAAATTACAAATATATTATTATAAGGTCTAAAATTTCATAAAATATCCATTTATGGTCAATTAACACCGTATAAATAAATAATTATAACCATTAAATATTTAGAATTTTATTACCACAATTAAAACTAAATAGAATAAATAAGTGTCAATTAAAAAGATATGATTTAAATTGAAAAAATAACTTGTACAAAATTTATTGGTTGATTTTATTACAACCCTATATCATCTCATCTTCTAAATTGGTACTTTTTGGAGCTTTTTGGATAGGGTTTGATTTTATCATAAATTATTATTTATGGAGTTTCCAAAAGTGCCCCTCGCCTTAATTATAAAAGGGAAACTCCTCCCTCACCTCTTCACTCCATTTTGAGTCCTCAAGCTCATCCATCCCTTACCCTTTTCCTTATAAACTTACATATTTTAATTCTAGAGGTTTTTTTTATATTCAAAGAACAACTCTAGTGCTTTAAGAAGAGATTTAGAGGAAGAACGTCGAGAAAGAGGAGGTTCGGATACATACAAAGGATATCAGACCTAAGGTAAGGGATAATTTTACAATATCATTTTTATATGATATTGTTTATATGTAAGTATTTATTAGGGTATATTTATCATCCATATCCATGTTTCCTAATTATGTAATATTATTTCGATTATTCTGCAATTTTTAAAGTTAATTTTACCCTTTTGGTAAATTTTTATTAAATTATATGAAAGGAATCTTTTGTCTTTATTCGATTTGAGATACTTTTTTAATTTTTTGGAAAAAGTAAGAGGATAATAAATTATATAGAATGAATGGATTTTTACGATTTCATGACAATATATTTCCATGAAGATTCCTCTACTCGATTTCAATATTATTTTCAACTAAATTCTTATCTTTTAAAATTTCATGGAATTTTGAGAAAAGAAAATGTTTTTGAACAAGAAAGGATGTTTTCTTCAAGAATTAATTTCAAGTGTTTTATCAAAATTATTTTCCATCTAAGATGACACTCTTTAAATAGGGTTATGTTTATATCCCTATTATTACTATGATTTGATTGTGGAATGATATTTTATATGGATTATGTTATGATGGAATGATGTTTAAGAAACCCATTTTATTTCACGGGTTATGCTATGATAAATTATTTATGTTTTTGTAGCACATATAAGAATGGTTTCATTATGAGATGGGTGGGACCTATATCTCCCTCCAATTCATTGGGTAATTATTTATATCTCATGAGATAGACATGACTGGAATGGCATGTAAATATGATTCAGTAATATAAGGATAGAACAAGGAGTGAACTCATCTCAGTAATGGACTTTGTCTGCTATGATAGTCTTGGCAATGAGCCTTGACTAATATGAAATGATTTTCTATGATTTTATGTGTATGAAAATAAATTTCATATCTTATGTTATGAATATTGGGATTACATTGCACTTTTATGATTTATTCCATGACATGATATTGTGATCTTTTATATGCAGGATAAGATTTTCAAATGTTATGTTATTATGATTATGATATGATTGATATTTCTCTTGTTTACCCTTACTAAGAATTTAACCTCACCCTTTCAAATTTTTATTTTCCCCAAGTCATGAAGAAGGGTATTAAGTAAGATATGTCAAAAGGGATTATAGTTTTGAAGAAATAAGTGGGAGGTGATGTAGATGTTTTATGAACTAGTTGTTTATGTTTACTAATTTCTAAAGACACCAAACCTGTAAAGTCCTGGAATGGTTTTTGTTATGTTATGAATAAATATTCTTAAATGTTTAAGTAATATCTACATGTATCATATGGTCCGTTATATATTCCCCTGTTAACCTGCACTTTCATACATTCCTTATTTATTACTGCACACTTTTATGTTTTATACTCGTGGAATGGAAATTAATTACACTGTTGGGGATGGACTACATATTTTCACTCATACCCTTTTTGGGTCGCCGCTTGATACCCAATCAGATCCCATGGTTATAGGATAGGACTTGGTTGGTCCCCCTTTATTGTTACTTATATGGGGTTAGGACTTGGCATGGGAACTGTGGATTGGGCATGTACTCAAACTGGCTATAGGTGTTGGATCATTTTATTCTTTTTTATTTAATTTTATCTAGCCTTGTTGTCTCTGTATTACCTTTTTTTATGTACTTTTGTTTGTTTTTTATGCATCATAATGAGTTTTATGGATACTTATTATTTATTTTTCTAGTTATCATTTAATCGTTATCCATTTTTAGTTATTTAATTTTATTTATTCATCCACTATATTTAGTATTAATCCATAAGTTATAATATCCCCATTGTACTGCCTTCAGACCCTTACTGCTAGTTAGAAACCTATGACATACGGATAGGCATGCTTGAGGCCACATGGACCTTGGGTTCAGTTACTTATGAGTGAACTAGGCCCGGTATATCACATATACCAACCACATTCTTTCTATGGATATATTATAACCATTTTTTCTGATGGAAATCTGGTGCCCAATGATTGATTGCAGGGGGGTGAGTTTTTTACAATCATTTATGTCAGTTTTACTAATTTCAAACAATCTCTAGTGGGTTTTGTTGGCAGATCTAAAAACACCCAATCGGTCTCATATCCACAACTACTCGTGGACCTATTTTCCAATGGTAGACATTCATTGGGTAACTTGTCCAATGATACTTAAGAACTCACATTGGTCAATAGGATGTTAATTTGAGATCATCACACAATTTGGGGGGGACTATTGCCGATTTTGGGACTCTATTATAGATTTAAGATATGTTTATGAATCCTTTTTCACTCCCAAGTATGTATACATGGATCACATTGAGGTAATGATCAATTAATATCATTTATGGGTCTAGAATCATCAGTATATATCTATGGTTCTCCATTGATAGTACCCTTTTATGGACGGATTAGAGATTCTTTGTCCATTCTTTAGGATGATGCTGGTTTTAATCCATGTGGGGCACTTTGTAGTTTATCTTCATCCATGGAGATGTAATTTGTTTTGATGTCAGGATTGAACCCATTTGAGGGGATTCCTAATTATCCTCGTGATAGGAATCAGAACCCATGTAGTTTGGTGCCACTTAACAGGACACATCAAATTTTAAGGTCATATGATGAGGAAAAAACCTTGCTAATTAATTTCATGTGAAAAGAATGTCAAGGAAAAAGGTTCCTAGTCAATGTTTAGTGTAGGAATTACACTGAAGCGTCTTGATGTACCCAGAAGAGATGTGGTCTCCTAAGTGGATATGACCCTACCAAGAATTTGGTCCGGAGAAGATTATGGTGAATTTGGGTGTTGGGTTTGGACCTCAGAGAGGCTTCCTACGTATCCCAGATAGTTAAGAATCAAATCCCACATAGTTCAATGGGGGTTGGATCTTACACCTATTAAGAGGACCATTTTAGGTGACATGATTGGGGATTACACTCAAAAGAATTCACATTGAACATGGTTTGGGCTTATATTGTATAGTAGGCCCATGCATTTTCTTCATTGGGAATATGAACCTTTGAAGGTATTGAGTTGGGGATTACACCCATGTATATTCCTATTTGAGGTTTGGGACCATGATAATTTCATGAAAACCACTAACCTATAATCCCACATAATTCATGTTTGGTGTGAGAAACAATAGGAATTAGTAGATCTAAAGATCACATGATCCACTTTATCTGATGGTGGACGGATACTGGATCCCAAAGGCAGAGAGAGAGGGATTTGAGTGTGCCCATATCCTCTTTTTTTTGGTACCCTGGGGAGGTGAAGAGTAAAAATAGTGTCTATTATTGTAATAAATACTATGGGATTATTCTAGGAGGTATTCCCTTTTGGTTTTTGGGGAAGAGAGGAATTTCTAGCACTGGCCCTCATTGAAGGGAAAGGCTGGAGGTTCCCCTCAATCCCTAGAATGGGGAGGTTTATGTGATAAACTCCAAGGTTAAAACACTCATTACCATGGTAATGTATACTTGAATACATTCCATGGGTCCCCTTATTAAGTATTTTACACATGTGACTCTACTTACCATGGGTATTTAGAATCAAGGGGGCACAATGATGTGCCTGATAATCTAATCATACATGTCAGGTGGCTTTAGAAGAGGCCTTGGACTGATGCCATTATAATGGTTTTTAGAGGGGATAAATTGGGGCCTGATGATATGATGGAATGGAGTGATGGTGGGTGGGGAGTATAATTCCCTAGGATGCCACATTCTACGTATCAGGCTCTTATGTGGGATGGGGTTCCCTCCGCATAGCATGTTGCTATGCGGGTGACGGTACTGTACGCATAGAGTTATGTTACATGGACCTGAAATATGCCTATATATAATGTTACTACATGGATCTAGGTTCCATACATGTATCATGTATCTATTTGGGGACGAGTTCCTACCATGTATCATCTTGCTACGTGGGGAAGGGTTCCATCGACATAGCATTTTTCTATGTGGGGTTCTTGTTCGCAAAGGGGCCATCTGTTTATGCCCCAAAGAATGGTGTCCTCAAAGGTTTTTTTAGTTTGTGGATAGATGGATTATTTTAATTTCCTTCTCAATGCTATGCATTGGGTTTACCTACTGGGAATCAATGGCTCTTTGCCAATTTGTCTTTGAGGCTCCGCTTTTTTGCATCTCCTTCTCATCACTCCTTCCTTCGGTCCCTTTTTTAGTTCACCTCAGTGGTCTTTTATTGAATAATGGAGGGATCAGATACTAGAATGTATGGTTGTCCACATTGGGCCACGACGTTTCTTTTGCGGGATCCAATGGAGGATTCCCCAGACCGCAAATGACTTCGCTCGTCGAGGTGATCATTCAGAGGAATTAAAATCACCATCCATCCCTACAAACGACTTAGTTTCTTTTGTGGTAACTGGTGGTATCATATCTTCCCATGAATGATTTAATTCATGGGGTTAGTTTTTCATGGGGGAGGAAATCACTATCTAGCCCCACAAACGACTCGGTTTTATTTGCGGGAACTAATGGTACTGTCTCTAATATTGCCCAGTCAAGATCAATGTATCACTGAGAGGGGTAAGGATTAAATCATTGATATATTTTTATTTTAAGTTTCCTTACTTTTGAAACAAACTTCCCCTCCTATTAAAGAGTTATAAACTTTGCTGAAAACTAAACAATCAATCATCCATAGGAACATAAGAATTTAAAATGTTTACAACTCAACAAGAGTAGCTACATCCTTGGTATGGTTTGGAAACAATAAAATGTCACACAATCCACTAGAAAACAATCCTTTTGTGTAGATACAATAATTAGGATATACCCTTACACTTGTGTAGCACTATTTTCAATACAACAGTGCATGTGCTTAAAGTAGAACAAAATGTTGTAATATAATTTTTGTAACAAGTTAAGAAACATTCACCAAATGCTTCAAAATAATTCATTGTATTGCCTTTTCAAATTTCAAAAATATGATCTTCAAAAAAATATTCACTTTCCTATATAAAAGATGGTAATAAATTAACTGGACATCAGAAAGATACTCATTCTAATTCACTAGTTCGATTCCTTAGTCTGGTTGCTTAGTCTGATAAAATAACTCTATTATAATACCGCTAAAACAATTCTAAACTGTTTCTATCTTAGTCTGGTAATATCAGTCTAGTTTCCCAGTCTGATGACCCAACCCAAACTAATAAACCATTGAATATGATCTTATATCTTCTTCTTTTCTTCTTTCTAGAAAACTTTCTCATGAATTCTCAATCTCGAAGCTTCTTCTTCTCTTTAAAAACTTTCATCACTCTACCTTCTCTCTACACTCATGAATAGTACATCTTATCTAAAAGTAAAATGTACTTCCCTCTATTTATAGGTGTTCTAAAATTGGTTTAGTCAGTATTTTGAAAAACTTTACCGCTTAACCAAATTTATAGAAATTTTGATTTCTCTTAAATCTCAGCTTTATCTTTGACTTCTTCAATGTTTCTCAACTCTTTTTGTTTCTTGTCGAACCTTCTTGAATCTTATCACAACATTAACTCACTTCAGGATTTTGAATCATTCTTCAGTCCAATTATTATTTCCATTATAATTTCCTCATTATAGTGAATACATATATTTTGTATTATATACTTCATTATGTTTATCCACACCAATTATAACATGTGAAAAATAAATGACTTCTCATTATGATGCTCATTACCAATTTGTTAGACTTTACTTGCCTTTTTTCCGATAAAAATAGTTGAAACTTATAAAGATTCAATCACTTCTCATCTAAACTTCAGTATCGGCTCCAAACCCTTTTAAAAACATTTTTTTAACCACTATTCAAACATTTCCTCATATCGAAGATCCTATTTCCAATGAAGTTATCGGTTTAAGCTTGTGTCTTATGAACCAGTCTCTGCTACACTCTGATAATCAGTGTCATTTTCATTCCGATGGCTCTTGAACCAATTGATACAAACATATTAGAGTTATTCTTTCATTCTTGACCCAATTGAAGTACAATTCAACATGATGAAAATGGTCGAATACATTTTTTATCAATCTCTGATCACATTTTGCATCAGTCTTAACAACTTCACTTATTTTCCTTTTTATTGGAATCAATAACTCCCAAAAAATAATTATACCTATGATTCATTCTTGCAACCATCATTATGTTGGATGATCGGTGTCAGGATTACTCTGATGATTAGTGACACACTGCATTCGATAGATAGGTTCTGGCAGCTTCAACTTTAGTAACTTCTTTCCTTTGATAATTACTATACACACTAGCTTATTTTTTGAAGACTTGTTTATTGTAGAATATTGGTTGACTAAAAACCATCATCTTTATCTTCAAATGTTTTGAACAAACTTCCCAGTCTTCAAACAAAACTATATCCAATGATCTCACCCTGAGGAATTGGGACTGTAAATCTTCAACTTCACAAACATTCATTTTCTCCAAACTTATGCTTGTATCATTACTTTCTCATGAATTTGAGAACTTTTAAGATCGTAATAGCATCGTCTAACATAAATTATAAAGCATTATAACTTCATAATCTTCCAAAAACTTCTTCTTTTCCAACTAATCCTCAATACAATTGGAAACACCTGTTTTACACCTTTGCTTCATAAGTATTTTATCATAAGTTTCCCAGACAACTTATGAGTTTTGTAAAATACAAAATAGTAAAGCATCATCAGAATTACATTGTATCCATGAAGACTCTGAAACTATTCCTCATTATGATCGAATCTTTCTTTCAATACTCAGGGTGAGTCCGGTGAAACTTTTCTTCTAGAAAACTTCTCCTCAATCCAATGGACTTTCTTAAAATTTTGAGTTCGATCTTCTAATTACAATGGTCGGTAAAATTTCTACATTTTACAAAGTGTATTGATTTATTTTGTTCTTTGAAAATAAATGAAAACACTTTAAACACAAACTCCTTTCATATTCCAAAAATAACTTCCATCCAACTTGGTCTCAAAAATATCACCCTTTGTATTTTTTTCAACTAAGGTTCATAAATAACAGAACTTTGTAACCTCAAACTATGATTTACTTATCAATAATTATAATCCTACATGAGGTAACTTGTTGAAGGAAACAATAATTATTGATAGTAAATTCATGATGTCCAGAAATAGTGACTGATGAAACTTCTTCATCTTTTCTTCACATATTTCTTCACTTGTTCAACTTTCCTATCAACAAAAGTTTCCTAAAACCACTCCAACAAACTGTTAGAATATTTCATATACTTTCATGATGAAATCACATCTTACCCACAACTCCCCCTAAATACATGATTCCTTAAAAGTTTTAGCACATATCAATGGATAGATTTGTGAAATAATTTTCCCCCTTGATAGCACTATCCAAAGAATATATGAGAGAGGGGATAATAACACATACCTCAACCTTGATGAGAAATAAGTTAGACATCCATGTTCAACCTCAGTTTCTAAAAATATTCCTTTGGTAAATATTTTTTGAAAATATCAGCAACTTGTTCCGATGTAATAAAATATTCCATATTCAATTCATTCTTCTCCACATTCTCTTTAATGAAATGATATTTTGTATAAATATGTTTTTAATGAGAATGTTGTGCTAGATTTATTATAAGGTTGATGGTACTATGATTATCACAACCCAAGAGTAAGGGTAACTTCACTTCAACAAGAAAGTCTTTCAACTGATTCTTCATCCACTTAAGTTGAGTAGCATCTTGAGTGGCAGCAACATATCATCTTCAATCATGCTAAGAGTTACTGAATTTTGTTTCTTTTTTTTCCAACTAACACAAATTTTTCTCGAAAAGAAAACTCCACCATATGTGGATCCTCTATAATTAACATTTTTTTCCCAATAAATATCTGAATACCCAAACATGTCAATACTTTTTGAGCTATCATACCTGATTCTGAATTTTTTTGTGCCTTAGATATATCTAAGAATTATTTTTACAGGCACTATATGTGATTCGTTTGGAGCACTCTGAAATCTTTCACATAAGGTAATAGAATAAACAATGTTAGGTCTTGAGGTAGTTAAATATAAAAAACTTCTAATCAGATTTCAAAACTCTTTAGGATCAACTTCCTTACCTTCTCCATCTTTGTACAACTTAGTTCCCACTGAAATTTGTGTGGAAAATGGTTTTAAATTTTTCATACCGAACTTGATAAGAAGTTCCTTAGCATAATTTTCTTGATAAATAAAAATGTGTTTCTTATTTTGTGATATTTGTAACCTAATAAAATATTTCATTTCTCCTAGTATGGACATTTCAAAAAAAAATTCATTTATTTAGTAAACCTTTCACACATTCTTTCATCATTCCAATAAAAGATAATTTCATCAACCTAAACAATTATAATGAGGGAAAACTCCTGAATTTCTTTGATGTATAAATTACTATCAACTCTTCTTTTCTTAAAACACATATTCCTTAAGAAAGTATCCATTTTTGAATACCATGTCCTAGGAGATTTATTTATCCCATATAAGGATTTATTTAACTTGCATGCATAAATTTCATCCTTCCAAAATACAAATCCACATAGTTGTTCAATATAAACATCCTCATCAAGATCACCATTCAAAAATGTTGATTTCACATTCATATGAAAATTTTTGTAACTTTATTGGGAAGAAATAGAAAGAAATATTATGATTATTTATAACCTTTCCACTGGATTAAAAGTATCATCAAAATCAATGCCTTCAATCTGAGAGTAAACTTTTCACACTAATCTTTCTTTGTTTCTTATCACTTCACCATAATCATTCATCTTGTTTCAGAAAACCCATTTTGTACCAGTAACATTTTTTTCACTTGGTTTAGGTATGAGTTCTCAAGTATCATTCTTTTCTATTTGATCCATTTCTTCATTCATAGCCTAAACCCATTTTGGATGCTCAAAATCTTCATTCACATATTTCATCTCAAATTCTGAATACATAGAAGTATGTATGATAATTTTCAATATTCTTCTTATTTGAACCTTTTGATGTCTATCACCAATAATTTTTTCAGCTTCCACTTGCTTCCTCATCCTGGGATGATATTTTCAAGATTCTTCTTCATCACTAGAAATATATTAGTATAATTCTTCTTCTTTATTAGGATTAAAATTGTTTTCATCCTTATTAGAATCCTTATCTAAAATTATTTCTTCTTGTTTATCTTCCTTATTAGCATGATTTTGTTTATCTTCCTTAGATTTTTCAATAAATTTCACATCAATAGAGAAAAATAATATTACAAACTATTTCTTGAAACATTTTCACATTCTTCCTTTCAAATCATAGCCAAGAAAAAATCTATCTTCACCTCTCTATTCAAATAGTTAAAGGTTTCCACTTTTCTTATTTATGATACAAGGACTCCAAAAAACTCTTAAGTATTTTAAAATTGGATTTTTGTCATAAAACATTTTATATGGATTCATATATGAACTTGTACTATAGAAAAATTGGTTTTGAATATACACAGCAGTGCTCATGGATTTCTTCCAAAAGTAATGAGAGACCATGTCTAAGTAACATAGTCTGAACCATTTCAACCAAACTTCTATTTTTCCTTTCAACAGCACCATTTTATTGATGAGTGTATGGTGTACTAAACTCATGATAAATTCCATGATTCTCAAAAAAAACTTTCAAATTATTCATTTTTTTATTCACCACCACTTTCCATTCTCACCTTATTCACTAAATACTCACATCTCATCTCAACTTTTCTATTGAAACATTTAAACATTTTCAAATCATCCAAATTATGTTTCATGTAAATAACACAAGTAATACAAGTAAATTTTTTCAATGAAAGTAATTAAGTACTTATTTACATGATTTTATTGTTTTCTCATTGGCCCACAGATATCAGAATGAATAAGTTTCAGGGTTCATTTTGAAAAAATATCAAATTTCTTATAAATAGTGCAACACCAATCTCTTCTTCTTGAAATATCAATAATTATACAAACACTATCTCACTTTGATAACTTTATTATGTTTCTCTGACACATGTGTCTTAGAATTTTATCCCATAAAGGATTATCTTACACCATTCATAAGTAACAAGAGTTTTGAACCTCACCAACTTGGAATAAGTTTCCTTTTGTACGTTTTCTTTTTGTACATTATCCTTTTGTAACTATCTTTCCATCTTCCTCTATTTTCACAAAAAACCCATCTTTTAGGAAAATAAATTTGTTTCCTTCATCAAAAATTTATGAAACACTTATTAAGTTTTGTTTCATCCTATTAAAAAAACATAGATTTATTGGACTTTAACTTTTCTTCCCCAATAATGGTTGATCCAACACCTTTGATTCTGAGAGATTCATCATTGTCAAATGTCACTATTTATTCTTTGAAGTGTTTCACATTATAAAATAATTTTATGTCTCATATCATATGATAAGAACACCCACTATCCAAGATCCAAGTTTGTTCTCCTTTTGTTTCTTTGAGATAGGTTTCAACAACAATAAATTTTTCTTTCCATTTATCTTTATTCACATCTGGCTTATGAGAATTGTTAACAAACTTTTTTTGTTCCAGTAAAAAAACAAGACATCATTTTTCAAGATTTCTAGGTTGTCCACATCTCTCAAAAATAGTTTTTATGGGTTGGAATCTATTTTCAACTTCTACTCCAACCTTCTGATATTTCTTCACAACATACTTCTCGAGCTTCTTACTTTGAGAGGATTGACTCCCCCTCAAACTCTTCCTTCTAAAATTTATGGAATATTTTTAATATTTTTTATTAAACCAACACATATTTTCCGTGTTCTTGAATGCACCACAATACCAGAAATATCCATTGAAATAATATTTACCTCTAAAACTCTCATATTTTTCATAGTTGTGATCATGTTTCTCAGCAACCTTCTTATCTTTCTTACCAAAACTTTGTTGACCAACAGCCTTTTTGTTATCAACCAAAATCTTATTTTTCATCTTATTTTTCTTTTTGGCCTTATCATAACCATAATTAATAGAAAAAATTTCAAACTCGTAATTTTTAGAAATGTATGACTTCTTCACTTTATTGGTTTTGGACACATACATAACTTTCCCAGCTTTCTTTTTCTCAAAAAAATCATATTTCTTCTCAAACTTAAAGGTAACTTTTGGTCCTTATTAGGTTTACCCTTTCTAAATCTTTCACCAATTTTATAAATAGATTTATTTAAAATTGTAACCCTTTTTTCATCTTTAGAAAGTTTTTGTTGGACAAGTTCGAACTCTTATTATTTTGCTTTCATCTTAAATTGTAGATGTTCATTATAATTATTTTCTTTCTTGAGATATTTTTTCAAATCATAAATCTCATCTAAAAGCTTAATTTTCTCATCAGGAAAACATTTTGATTATTTGTTGAAGAGTTTTCATTTTTTCAACTTCTTGATTTCCTTATCAAGCCTCCTAATATTTCTCAGGCATTCTTTCAATTATTCTTTCAGATGAAATTCTAATTTAGTTTCTTCTTATTCAGAACTATTTCTTCTAAACTCTTCATTATTCACTATTGCAATGAAATTATTTTCTCTAGCCTTCTCAATAAACTTTTCAGATTTAGCTTCACCATCTTATTCTTCATCATCTTTAGAAAAGAAACTTCTCCTTTTGGATTTGAATAATTTTCTATTTTTCCATTTGGAATAAGATTTAGCCTTATCACCCTGTTTATTACATGATATTCTATGTCTTATATCATATTCTTCACTATCCTCTTATTTAATTCTTTAAGGACAATTAGCCACAAAGTTCCCAATAACTCCATATTCAAAACATTTCAAGGGAATTTTTACCTTATATTTACCTATATAGAAAACAAGGATAAAATTTCATTAAGATTTTTAGATACCACATCTTCATAATCATAATCTCTATATTCTTCTTATTAAAGAATATCCTTTGAATTTTCCTTCTTGGCATCCTTGAAAGACATTTCTCTATCAACTTTTATTTTTACCTTCATAACTCTCTCCCTTCTCATTTCATATGTAGTGAGAGTACTATAAAAATCATCCAGAGATAATATTTCAGGATCTATGTCTTCCAAAGAGGAAACTTTGACATAAAATTTTTTAGGAAGAATTCTCAAGATCTTTTCAATAATAGTAGAATCTTCAAACTTTTCACCAAGATATCTGATAGTTCTAAAAACGTCATTTACTCTGGTAAATAATTCACCAATAGATTCATACTAATCCATTTTGATATCTTCATACTTCAGCCTCCAAATTTGTAACTTTTCCTTCTTCACTTTTGTATTACCTTCATAAATGTTTTTCAGATTATCCCAGATACCTTTGGTAGTGGAAACACCCTTCACTATTAGAAACTCACTTTCAAAAAGTGATGAGAGTAAAATATTTTTATCTCTTCCATTATTCTCAAGATTCTTCTTGTCAACAAATGTAAGTGGAAATTTTTCGTTAATATGAGGAAATCAATATTTTACGACTTCAAGAACATCATGTCCATGAGACATAAGATAAGGCATAATTCTATCTTTCTAGATTTTATAGTTCTTATCATCGAAGACTATAATCCCCTTATTGTTCACGTAGTTTATATTTTTCATCACAGCTTCTCTTTCAAGACTTCAGAAAAGAAAAAATGAAGGGAAATTTCAGATCTAATAGAAATTGATATTTCCCAATCAAGATCAATTTATCACTGAGAAGGGGAGGGGTGAATTAGTGATATCATTTTTTTAAGTTTCCTTCCTTTTGAAACAACCTTCACCTCCTTTTAAAGAGTTGTCAACTTTTCTAAAAACTAAACAATCACACATCCATATAAACATAAGAATTTACAAGGTTCATAACTCAACAAGAGTAGCTATGTCCTTGGTATGGTTAGTAAATAATCCAATACCACACAATCCAATAGAAAACAATCCTTTTGTGTGGATACAAAAAAGTAGGATATACCCTTACACTTATGCAGAACTATTTTCAATACAACAGTGCATGTGATTCAGTAGCACAAAATAATGTAATAAATTTTTTTTAAAAAATTAACAAACTTTCATCAAATGATTCAAAACAAATTATTATGCTACTTTGTCAACTTTCACAAATATGATCTTCAAAACAAATTATCCACTTTATTACCCAGCGGTAGGTAAGAACTTCTCTAGACTTTATAATGATACTCAGCCTGATTTTCTAATCTGATTCCCCAGTCCGATTGCTCAGTCTGATAAAATAACCTTGCGGGGATACTGCTGAAATAATTTTGACTAGATTCTGTCTGAGTTTGGTAATCTCTATCCGGTTTCCAGGTATGATGACCTAGTCCGGTTTGATAACCCGCTAAATACAATCTTGTCTCTTCACCGTTCCTTCTATTTAGAAACTTCCTCAGGAATGGTCGATTTGAAATCTTTTTCTTCTCTCTAAAAAATTTAAATGATATTCCTTCTCTCTATACTCTTGAACAGTACTTATTATTGGAAAGTAAAATTTAATTCCCTCTATTGATAGGTGTTACAAAATTAGTTTAGGTGGGATTTTGAAAAAATTTCCCACTTAATCAAATTTCCATAAATTTCAATTTCCCTTAAATCTCGACTTCATCTTTGACTTCTTCAATGCTTCTCAACTCTTTTTATTTATTCTCAAACCTTATATAATATTCTCAAGACTTTAACTCACTTCATAATTTCTAATCATTATTTAGTATAATTCTAATTTTCATTATGATTTCCTTATTAAGATTAAGAAATGTGTTCTGTAGAATATTCTTCATTACATTGCTATGAACCAATTATAACATGTGAAAAGGAAATGACTTCTCATTGTGATGTTCAATACCAATTTGTTATACTTTAGTTTCCTTTGTTTTCCCATAAACATATTAACAAATTCTAAATATTACAACACTTCTTGGAATCACTTTAGCATCATCTTCAAACCCTCTAACAAACATTTTTATAACCGCTCTTCAAAAATTTCTTCAAACCAAAGATCCTGTGTCTGATGAAGTTATCAGTGTCAGCCTATGTCTGATGAACAGATCTCTACTACACTCTAATAATCGGTGTCATTTCCAGTCCGATGGATCTTGACCCAATTGATACAAACATATCAGAGTTCTTATTTCATCCTTGACTAAATTAAAGTACAATTAAACATGATGAAAATGGTCGAATACATTTTTTATTAATCTTTTATCCCATTTTGCATCTGTCTCAACAACTTAACTTCTTTTCATTTTTATTAGTCTCAAAAACTCCCAACAAAAATAATTTTTCCCCTAATTCCTTCTTGAAACCATCACCATTTCTAATGATCAGTTTCATTATTACTCTGATGATTAGTGTCACACCGTGTCCAAAGGACAGGTTCCAGTAGCTTTGACTTCAATAACTTATTTCCTTTACTGATTACTATACACACCATCTTCTTTCTCCAAATATGTTTTTCTTATGGATTATTGGTCTAACTAAAAACTAGAATCTTTAACTTCACGTGTTCCAAACAACCTTCCCAGTCTTCAAAAAAAAATTCTTCTGATGATCTCCCACTGATGAACTAGGGATATAAAGATTTGTCTTTATAAACTTTCTTTTTCTCCAAACTCATACTTATATCATGACTTTCTCATGACTTTGAGAACATTTAAGATTAGTATAGCATCATCTAAATTACATTGTAGAGTATTATAACTTCCCAGTCTTCCAGTAAATTCTTTATTTCCAACCAATCCTCAATATTATTGGTAGAACCTATTTTCCACCTTTCCTTCATAAGGCTTGCATCACAAGTTTCCCAGACAACTTAAGAATTTTGTGAAAAACAAAACCGAAAAGCATCATCATATTTACATCAGATCCATATATAATAAAAAAAATATTCCTCTTTATGATTTAATATTTCTTTCTAGAATCAGGGTGATTTCAAATAACATTTTATTCTAGAAAAATTTTCCTCAATCCAATGGAATTTCTTAATAATTTTGAGTCTGATCATCTGATTATGATGGTTAATCTGATTTTCAGATTTTACAATGTGAATTTATTTCTTTTCTTCTTTGACAATAAAATAAAACAGTTTCAAAACAAACTCATTTCAGCTTCCAAAAACAATTTACTTCCAAATTGGTCCCAAGAGTCTCATCCTATTAATGGTTTCATTAGTTGGAAACTTCGTGAAGTGTTGAAACACCATGCAGAGTGGCAGTCTGTGTAGTGATTTTTACTAAGATGACCTGAAACATCCTTCATAGCTTCATCCCCTTTGAACATTTTATTCAAATTCTTCTTCTGAGTTTATTTCAACCCTTTTTTAAGTTCATGGAATTCTCTTATTCCTATATATGGAATTTTCAGTGGCTAATAAATGCCCCCATTGGAATGGATTCTTATAAAAATGAAGAGGGGGCTATTCTGATGTAGAAATTGGCCCTATTTTGAACCAGTTTGATGTGTGTAGGTGGACCTGCAAGAGGGGACCATGCCTATAAATAGGGTTCCCATATAATTTATCCATTACCAATTTCTATAAAATCTTTATCCCTATGCAAACTCTTTATTTCCAAATACTTCCATGTAGCATTTTCCTTTGTGAACACCCTTTCTGCAAATTGAACCTCATCACCCGTGAATGGTAATTTTTATTTATATATAGTAAGTATCCAATTTCTCCACAGATGGAATGTCATGTAGATTAAACACCTTGTGGGCCAATGCTTCACTGGACAATTCTTTGTAGGCCAGTGCTTCACATGATGATGATTTGCAGGCTAAGTGGCATACATTTTTTTAAGTTCAGTATGCATTCTATTGCATCCTTCTCTAATGAATATAATATATTTTTTATGATCCGTTGCAGGAAAAAAATGGATTTGGCTTTCACATCAATGACCATGATTATAAGATAAATTGACATGGCTGGTAATATTGAAGACAATCTTTGATATCACAACATCCCTAAGGAGGGTATTCTAAAGAACCCCCTTTCACTATATATTTTAACTTATGCATTGTCTAACCAACTACCACATTATAACTACAAACTTAAAGATGATGATCCACTTACACTAATTGATCAGAATCTCCCATATATTGGGTTCAATATGTCTTGGGATCGTTCCCAAGTGAGCATATCTACTATTGGTTAGATCATTTCTAATTCGGGTCAAGAGAAAGTTTTTGTTCTAAATGGCTCTCTGTGGACTCAAAGAAATCAACACAGCCATGACATATCCTTTCAGTCCACCATTCAAGATTACCCATCCATTTCAAAACTTTCACGAGGAAATCCCAATGGAGGATGGAGATCCAAGTGGGACTTATGGTCTGGAGGGAGTTTCTCATATGAATGGGCTTGGTCATTCTGGGTGCACTAGAATTGCATGGAATTAACTGAATAATTAGATTTCATCATCTTATATTAGGCTGTATGGGTTTCTTAGTTTGCGGTTTAGTCACTGACCAAGTTGTTTCCTGAATTAATTAGTAATTGGTGTTCTCACACTAACACTTTCCATTTATAACATGGTGGAGTAGGGGTCAGCTTATGGGATGTCTACCGACTAAGGGGAATCCCCATTCTCAGTAATATATATGAAGAATTTCTCCCTACCTCCAATACCTGGGAGGATTTTGGATAGGTCCCTCCATTAGCCATAGATGTACTCATTATAGTGGAGAAAGACCCAAGTTATCCTCTTAATACCAACTCACTCATTTCGTTCAGTTATTGGATAAATCTATTTCTATAGGCTAGTAGTCCAAAGTCGAAGGTTTGGCATACTAGGACTCACCTGACCCAATAGTCACATGGTATTCAAGGTTCATACTATTCCACCCTTGAGACAGGAAAACATGCTATGTGGGGATAGAAAACCTAGCTATATATATCTCCAGAATTTGGAATGGATGGATTTTTTGCCATGTTTCTGAGTGGATGGATCTTCTCATCCCATGATGCCTATACTGGTGTCAAAGTCTATACCCTGATAATAGCGGCCAAATTGGAAAAGGGATAGATCATCAACTTAGTTGTACCCACCCTTGCTCGTATTTATGAATTATTGGGCCATATTCAAGAAGGTTGGTCTCCACATCATCTCTCTGGGTTGTTCTAATTCTTATACAACTGGGTGGTGGAACACTGTAGATGTTGTGAATATCAGCATACCGTGATGATCTCACATTTCTTCTTTAAACCTATACTTCTCAATATTGTTTTTGTTAGACCAAAACCCTTGGGCCTCAATAGCATTATCAATATATTGAGTGATCTTTCCTACTTTAATTTCATCTCTTTCCCTACACCTTTATGGATGGTGGTTTATAATGGTAAAGGGACTTAGGAGAAATGCTATTGCATTATCTATTTGCGATATGGAATTTTGGTTGCATGGGTAGATGGAGTAACCATCTGCGAACTCTATACCCCTTACAGATTTTCATGAAAATATGGATGTGTGCAATAGGATGCCTCTTTACCACTTCACCAAATTAAGAATATTCACCCAGTTATCCTTTTCCATCTATGGTTAATGATTATGCGTGGAGATTTTTTCATGAATATTTTGTTGCCTTATGAGAAAACTCTCATTAATATATCATGGTATTATGATAGAATGTGGATGGAATAATATCCTAATGGGATATTGGGGAAGGAAAACTGAAATTTGCAAAACCATTTTCCTCTCCCAAATTAGTTCCTAACACACCCTCCTCATTAGTTTTAAGGGGAGAACGTCTTGCATCCTGATGCTCTAAGCATCTTAGGGGAGCCTCATTCTCCAACTCCCCCTTACTAAAGGTGGTGCATATATGATGTTTTTAACTAGAACTACTGGAAGCCCGACGGATTTTACTCCCATTGGAACATATTTGAGAACTCCCCCAATTGGTTTCAAGCCTATAAACCTAGTTCCCAAGACTGGGCATAAAGTAGAGAAGTAAGATTTTACCACTTTGGAGTCATTTTATAACACGAAATTGTCTTTTGTAACTATAATAATGGATTATATACCCATAGAATTGATTGAATAGGTTCAGGACACTAGCATTATTATCGAACACCAAGTTGTGCGGAAATGGGTCTAGCACCAAATTTATACTATCATCACAGAGACCCCCTGGCGGAAATGTCTGACAAGTTGTAAAACCTTTGCTAACTTTTACATGGTTTAGGATTAGGTGGGTTTGATTACCAACACTTGAACATCCTTATACACCATATACTCATTGATCAAGAATACTTAGCTACTTTTTAATGACCTTATTCACTTTAATGCTTCTAATAATCATGTGGAAGCCTTAAAGGATACTACTGTTGAGCTATATCACCTATTTTCTGAAGAAACGTGATCTTATGATCAAGTGTTTGAATAGAATGTAGAGATTTGGGAATTTGAGGCTCACATAGCTAGGTTAAAGGTTCATCTTTCATCAATGAATGCAATTTTTGAATCCATAAAGAAGAATGATTGAGATCTCAGGGATATCATTAAACAGATGCACCCAATAGCTGAAATTAAAGCTGGGAAAAGAACATGTTTGGAGTAGACCATTGATGGCTCATGCCAGACAGTAGTTGATTTGCTGACTAAAGAGAGTCGAGCTTCACTGTATCCATTTTGGTTGTTTTGTTATTTTTTTAGTAGAGTTAAGGAGAGACTCCAAGATGTGGATGTTACTCCTTTGTATCCATCAGTAAATAAATACAAAATTGTTCCCTATTTAAGTTCACCCCTTTATTTTATCCTACCATGATAATTAATCATAATTTGTCATATTTTTAAAGATAATGTCCACTAGATATCAATTGAAATTGAAAACTGGGATAACCAAGTTGACATGATCATGTAACGCTCTAAATTTTTCCTGATCTGAGGGACTCAACAAGCATAGTTTCAACTATTGGTTGGGTTACATGGTAAACCCTATGAACTTTGTGTATTTTATATTACCACCATAATTTTTGCCTAAGTCCACTACAATGTGTCTTAGTAGATGTAACTTGGATTTTTCTTAGGTCACCCTTTGCGAGTTTTCAACCTAACAAGTTTTGTATCATTTTAATTTTCTTTTGATCACTCAAATTTTGCCTAAACCATGCAAAGAATAGGTCTAGAAAGCTGGTACTTGACTTTTACCCAGGTTACCTTTGCGATTTTTCAACCTAGAGAGTATTATGTCTCTTTTCATGGGTATTTTAAAGTCTTTTAATCCATACTATTGAAATCGATATTTTAGGTCGAACATCTTTAACCATGAATTATGGGGTGAAAACCCCAATAGAGCTTACTAGCCGAGAATGTCCCAATATTCTTGAGACATGAATGGGGGATTTTGGGACCCTGGTTTTGTGATTTATGGACCTGAGACATGATATGGGGAAAATAAGTGAGGAGTAACTATAAGAATGGTTTATATCATGATGTTTTTGGGGCGTATGGAGATAGGAGAAGCCTCTCTTGGAGACGAATTTTCCTTTGGTTGATGGGTCTTTTTTTGTGGGTGACTTATGCAGAGGCAACTAGGGAATATTGTGCATAGTTAAATAAAGGTTTCACCAAGACACTAACCCTCTATTTCTGATGGCCAAGTAATTTGTGAAAATTCAGATTTCTCAAGACTGAAATGGGTGGCTTGTCAAGGGAATGATGTTTGGAAATGATAAGGTCATCCGTATCGCCACTCTACATGAATTAGAAACCAATCCTAAATGAATTTTTATTATGTAAAGGATGGTTAGAGCATGATGAAATTTAATTTCATGCAACTAGGACTTGAACTATATATTTTAACATCTTACAGTAAGGATGTTTGAGGTCTAATATTTAATGTCACTTAGCTTTGACCGAGGTATAAATGATTTTCCATTTTCACTGTAATCTATCCAAGAATACTCCATCATCCTCAAGAATGAAGGGGAAAGGTTATAATCTATAATCTAGGGGTTTCCAAATCTGATGAGTGATATGGGATGAAAACATCATTGGGGAATACGAAGATAGGAAAAATCCTCTCTTTGGTATGAATTTTCCTTTGGTTGATAGACCTTTTTTGTGGGTGACTTATGCAGAGCCAGCTGGGAAATATTATGAAATATCAAACAAAGGTATCCCTAGGACAATGGACCTCCATTTCTGATGGCCAAGGAGGTTTATAGAGATCCATACTTCCTCAGTCATGGAGTCTGGTTTGTGGAAAGAAAGTTTCTGAACATGAAAGGAGCACTTCATGTCGAAATTTCCTACGAATGGGTAGAAACATTTACCTTATAGAATTATAACCCATAAATAGGAAGGATTTTTTATTACAGTTAGGCCCAAGATATAAGGTTTTTTCAACACTATGTATCTCTTCAAAACCAAAATCAATTCATATGTAGTTCTGGGAGGTTTTCCCCATTCATCAATTGAACTCTTGCATGGGAAAGGGGAATTTTCTTTTGAATATGAGCTCACAAGTGAGGTGGGACACATATTGGACCCTCCTATATAGATCTAACTCATTTATAGGAGAGCAATAAAAACAATTTATTATGGTTGGATCGGGATATAAGATCTAGGTATTTCTAAGTATCCCGTCAAAGCAAGAATCAGGCCATACATAGTTCTTATAGGGTTCCTTATGCAAGTCTGACTCATGCATAATGAAAGGAAATTTTTTAATTTTGTTGTGGATGGACCTAGGATTGGATATTCAGGTGTCACTACATATCCTTCATTGATATGGATCAATCCACATGTAGTTATTGACATCATGTAGTTTAGTTTCATGCGACTAATACATTAGTTGTGCATTTTAACATCATACGGTGAGGACGGCATAGGGTCTTGCAATTTTTGGTCATGCGACTAAGACCATTTTTCATAAAAATTATGAGTAACAGGAGTCTCATTGGTCTAGTATATTTTGACATGCCTCATGAGTGAGGGGAAAGAAAGTGTAAACCATGATTTTGGGGTTTCTCAGATTATGAGAAATGATATGGAGAAAAAATTCAATTAAGGATTATGAAGATAAAATATGCCTCTCCTGGGGGGAAATTTTCCTTTGGTTTATAGGAGTATTTGTGGGAAAATTATGTATATCCAATTAGGTAACATTTTGTATAGTCAAACAAAGGTTTCCTTGGGACATTAACCCCCACCATCTCTGATTTCCATAGGAAGAGTGTGAAGATCCAAAATTGCATGGGGCGCAGAGTATGATGAATGGAAGGAATGTGTTTGGGTACATAAGAAAAATTTATAATGTGATTATCCATTGAGTGTTAAATTATATACATAGATCTGACTCGTATATAGGGGTCATTTCTTTTTCCTTGATAGATCCCTGAATGAGGAACCCAAACATGAGATCACCTACATAGATATTTATTCATATACCGGATATGGGGACACTTGGGGCTGAGACTAGGACACAAAGTCTAAGAGTCACTACATATCTCATCAAAATGAGAATAAATCCACACATGGTTCTTTAGGTACCATATAATTTAATGTTGTGTAGAAATAAAATTCTCCATGATGTTTAACATCATGCGGTAAGTGCATAGGTTCCTTGATGTGAAGAGGAAATGTTGTGGTTGGATCTAATATTAAAGACCCAAGTGTCACTAAGTATCCTACGATATCATGAATTAATCCCTATATAGTTCTCAAACTCTATTTGACCACAAAATTTAACATTGTATGATAAGGATATATGGTTTTCCTTTTAAGGTATTTCTAATAGGACCATGGAAACCCTGATGTGGATTGATATGCCTTGATCATGCGGGAAATCCCCTTTTGAATCTCCTAATCCCATGTGAGATGTGCTTGGTGTGATAAATAAGGGGAAGAAGAGATTTTTTTCTGCCACACATAGGTGATAAAATGAAGGATATGGACATTTTGAATTTTTGGTGGATGGTCCAGGGTGTAAAATCTAGGTGTCACTATGTATCACATTATAATGAGAATCAAGACATGTGTAGTTCTAATACCGCATTTAGTTTAATTTCATGTGGTAAGGATGAAGGTGAATCGATGTGAAAGAGGGGGAATGTTGTGGCTGGGCTCAGAATTCGAAATCTGGGCATCACTATGTATACTTTAATGACATGAATCAAGCCACATGTAGTTCTGAGAATAATCCATATGCAGATCTAGCTCATACACAGGGAGGAGAGAATTTTTATCCTTTATTGTGGTTGGACCTATGATTAGATATCTATGCATCACTATATATCCTATTATGATAGGAATGAATCCACACATAGTTCTAAATGTGAACTCTCTATGAAAATCTAATCCATACGCAGAGGGGAGGGATTTTTTTCATTGATTGTTTGATTTTTGTAGATTGACCCAGGATTAGAGATCTGGGAATCAAAATGTATCCTATGTGGGAAGGAATCAATCCACACCTGGTTATAAACATGATTCCTTGTACATATCTAACTCATGTTTAGGGAGAGGGTGCTTTTCCTGAAATGGACCTATAAATAAGACCCACTTTGGAGTCCCATGCATCGATTTCGTTTGTATGCAGGAGAGGGCTCATTTCCTGTATTTCACGACTGTTCCCAGGACATGAGATCTAGGAATCACTATGTATCCCATAGAATGAGAATCAATCCACACATAGTTCTTTATAAAATCTCCATGTACAGATCTAACCTGTATATATAGAGGGGTCATTTTTTTACTTTTGGGGTGGCTGGACTATGATGTAAAATACAAGTGTCACTATGTATCTTATGTGAATAGGAATCAATCCACACATAGTTCTTCAAAATGGTATGGTAGGTGATCGATGTCAAGGTATATGTCCTCTCAGGTGAGAACATTATGGTGTTGTGTGGTTTAACGTCATACAGCAAGGACATTGATGTCATGCAGTTTATTGTCTTGCGACATGGATGATATACCATGCAATTTAACATCATGATATCAGGATGATTGTGTCTTATGGTTACATGAAATACTTCTTTAGGAACCTTATGTTTTTAAGCTCATGATAAGCTTCCCATCCATTAAGATCAAAGAATAGTATCCATGGTAGTAGACTTCATGTATGGAATAGGGTTCCTCCCACTTTGGATCCAACTTTGGTGGTTTCTTTATGAGTATTATTGTAGTCATGAAGACCAAAACCATATATCCCTAGAGGAAATACCAGAGGTGAAATTTTTTGTTAAATTCTCGTGAAATCTAGTTTTGGTGGAATTATAAATGATACATAGTGTGTAATCTCTTCTCATTAAATCTCTTCAATTCATCCGGCCATTTATGGGATATCGCATCTGTGGATAACTGATCACAGATGGAAATGAGGAGCAAGAAAAATTGAACTTTTATGGGTGAGACCACCTCTGTCCTGTATACTAATGAGTATGGGGTCGCATGTGTGGTATTCTGGGTCGTGGTTCGGTAAGACCACAAGGTATGTAGGATCTTGTATGGACAAGACTTTTTATCCTTATCTACTATATTCTTAAGTATATTTTATAGGGTCATTTTAAAGGCCTTTATTTGTCTGTTAGTCACTGCATGGTAGTGAGATGAATAGTTGTACTTGATGTCATACTCCTGATATAGTTTTTCCAATTCATCAGAATATAAATTGGTGTATTTTTTTGTTAGTAATGTATGAGGGATACCAAACATGGTGATGATGTTGTCTCTCAAGAAGCTGACAATGTTCCTTGCCCCTACCTCTTTGAGGGGAATGGATTTTTCCTACTTGAAGAAGAATCTGGTTTCAGTGAGAATGTACTTGAACTATTTGGTCGTAGCGGGAGGATATGGTCCCATAACATTCATTCCCCATATGGAAAATGGTAGGGAGTATTTGAATGTGTAAAGAAACTCTAGGGTTAGTGAATGAAGTTGGAATGAACCTGGAAGGAATGACACTTTTTGGTGAATTTAGTGCAGTCCTGTGTTATAGAAGTCCAGTAGTACCCAAGCCTTAAGATTTGATGGGAAATCTTGGATCTTGACTGGTGGGTGTCGCAGGATCTAGTGTGTACTTTCTTCATGATAGCAGTGATTTATTCTCTATAAATGCACCTAAGAAGGACCCCATAAAGGTTTTTCTTATAGATTACCTTTTGATGATTTGTGCTATCATAAAGAACAAAGTTAATTGCTCATATTCAGATTTTCTCTCTCCTAGATATGTCTGGTGGGATCTCTCCCTTTTGAAGGTAGTCCACAATGGGTTTAATTCAGCTGGTGGTAGGGATGTATGGTTTAGGGATGGGCCTAATCTCATCAATATATTTTGTATTATCTCGAACTAAAGGTGAGACAATCCAGTGATGCGCAATACTAATGACTATTTCATCCCGGTCTAGATCAGTTAGAGTTGTGTATGCATTTTCCAATGCATTGACTTGGTAATTTTTTGGATGTGGGATGTGAGTCAGTTTTGGTTCCATTGGGAATTCTTCCATTAGTCCTTGTATGTGGTTTAGCAGGGAGATCAACTCTTTCTTTTGATGGTATAATACTTATTGATCTGCTTCATGACCAGTTCTGAACCACTAATTATCTTTAATTGATTGACTTATACCTAAAGTTTCATCTATAGACTTGTAATGAGAGCCTAATATTTTGTTCATTGTTCATGCACCCTTCCAAAAATAGGAAGGAGTAAGGTAGGACTGCCTTTGTTGGAGATATGAGCAGGACTCCTAGTGCCACTTTATTGAGCATGGGGTCTTCCATCCTATTCCCTATTGTACTTTTAGATGCACCATCGAAATACATCTCATGTATATGGGGTCCCTCCTGTATAGAGAAAACATCTTCATCAGGTAGTTCAGTATCCAATAAAGTCATTTCTTCACAAGGGTTCCTGATAGAAAATCTGTTAATTCTTAGCCTTTGATCTCTTTCAAAGACATGAATTGAAAGTAAAACTATTGCAGGATGACCGCCCACCATGATAGATGTCTGTTCAATATCACACGGTTGAGAATGTATTTTATTAGGTTTCTATGAGAGACCAAATATACCTAATAATGTTTCAAGTAGTGCCTCATCTTCTAGACTGCAAATATTATCACCAGCAATCTCTTCTCGATATCTAAATATAGAGTTTCAGCATTGATCATGGTTCATATGAGATAATAAAGGTTATTTTCACTACTGGAATCATTTTTTGTGTGATGAAGTCACCTAGTGATCACTCTAAGGTTGTCACATACAAAATGAGGAGTCTTCCTTTGACAGACAGCATCAACACTGACGGGCTCAAGAGATATTTCTTGAGACTGTAGAATGCTTCTTAATAATCATCAATCTAGTGATATGTAACCCCATTTTTCATTAACCTAGTGTAGGGTGAACATTTTTATGAAAGGTTTGATATGAAGTGCTTAATGTAGGCTAAGTTTCCTTGAAGTCCTCTTAATTATGTGAGGTTGAGAGGAGGTGACATGCCAAGGATAAAATTTGTCTTCTCGGGGTCGACATTGATGGATCAGTGGTTAGTTTAGTGCATTTGGAAACTTGGAACACATTCTTCTAATTTGGTGAAATATCTTTAACATATCCCATAAAAATATTCCCCTTTATCACTCCTACCTAAAACCTTTCTTTGTAACCTGGGGAAAATAAACATATGAAAAGGGTGATCTCATATGATCATTGAGGGTGAAAAAAGGAGATATCAATCATAACATAATCATAAATCATAATTACATAAACAAAACATTTGAAACTTGTATTCTGTATGATATCATGTCATGGAATAAATCATAGAAGTTTATAAATAATCAAATAAAACATTACATGAGAGCATAAATGGAATTTTGGAATAGACATAATCATAGAAAATTATTTTTATATTAGTCCAGGATCATTACCAAGACCACCATAGTGGAAAAAGTCCTTTACTGAACCGGGTTCACTCCTTGTTCTAGCCTCATATTATTGATATGAGCTTACTCTCATTCCAATCCTGTATTACTGAAACAAGTTCACTTCCCATTATAATCATGTCTATCTCATGAGATATAAATATTTACCCAATTAATTGGAGGGATATATAGGTCTCACCCATCACATAATTAAAACCATACATATGTGTACCATAAGAACATAAATCATATCATAACCCATTAAAGAAATGAGTTTCATGAACATCATTCCATCGTAACATAACCCATGGAAAAGAAATGGGTTTTCTAAATATCAATCCATCATAAAAATAAACCAACCATAGAAAAATATGGATAGTATCATTGAATCATAACCCCATTAAAACATAAGTAACATCAAATAATGTTTTCTTGGATGGAAAATTATTTTGAAAGATCATTTGAAATCATTCTTGAGGAAAATATCATTTCTGCTTTAAAAAAAACTTTTTGAATCATAAAAAATTTAAAAAACCTTTTTCATTGATAATAAACTTGAAAACATATAGAGGAATATTTTAATACCATTTTAAACATATTTTAAATACTCTTCCTTGAAAATTCATTTATGATCATGTAAAATAATTTTAAAACTTTTTTAAAAAACTTTGTTTTGAAGAAACACATATTTCCAACTGAATAGATAATAACATTAAATGAAACTTATAATATAATTAAAAGAAGTAGATTCATGATACATCATATCAAAGGTAATTATATACACCTTTTAAAATAATATAAGTTCATAACATAACATGTGTCTCAAATAAGGGAAATTAAGACAAAATTACCTTACTGATTTGGTAACTTTTGAACCATAACCCCAATGAAAAATAGATAATAAAATGGATATTTAAATACCTATAAATTTTAAGAATAATATTCATAAAATATATTCATGGGTATTATATACAAAAAAAAATAAACAAGTAGTGTATATGGCATGTGTCCCACAAAAATAAAAGTGAGACAAAAATCTATTACCTTAAGTCTCAACTTCCTTCATATACGTTCAAACCTCCTATATAATATATATATAAGTTTATTATAAATCTAACACATAACCATATTCATATATATAAATAATACCATATATGATTTACTTATAACTTTATATTACTTTCTTATTAAGAATTCTAGGTTAAAGTTATGTTTTGGGTAATAACTGCTTTGGTTTTCGTTCATGTTTTGACTTGTTATACTTGTTTCTCTTATATAGATCATGATTTCATTATATAAATAATTATATATATGATATAAATATCATATATATATTCATTATATATTTATTCATTGTTATTCATAAAATTTAGAGATAGAAAATAAAATACACCATTCATAGAGATGATAGGTCGTACGTACGCATGAACGTTGTTTTCATTTTCTTTTCATAATAAAAGAAAGAAAAGTATATGATATATTATCATTATAGAATAATTTTTATGTTATATATATCATATATATTCATAAAATTCATCTTTATTACCATCCATGTGAAATATAGATGAAAAACAAATCACATCACATCGTGGAGATGGTAAGTTGTACGAATGCACGAGTGACGTTATCATTTCCCAAAAGATTGGGTGTAAAAATATATATATATGATATTATAATTCCAGAAGTATAATTATTTCATAAATATCATATATAAACAATAAATCCTTCATAATTATCACTCATAAAATATGTTGGTGGAAAATTAATTGTATCACTACGTAGAGACGGTAAGTCATACGTATGCACAAGCGATACTTTCATTGCTTGTTCGATGGGAAAGGGGTTGTATAGTGGTGTGTTCAGAATAATAATAAAATTTTATCATATTTATTATTATTAAGTTTTTATTTTATGATATATATCATATATTTATAGGAGGTATACAAGAGTAGAAAAAGAGAGTGATCGGTTAGAGTGATTACCTCTTCTTCGAAACGGCTCCTTTAGATCATCTCTAAAGGACTCTAGAGTTGGTATTTTAAGAATAAAAGAACCTATATAATGTGTCTAGGGAAGTTTAAAATAGAATTTGGTAGAGTTAGGTCGATATATAATTCTCAAATTGATGTGAAGAAGTGAGGGAGGAGGTTCCCTTTTATAATCGAGGTGAGGGGCACTTTTGGAATTTCAAAAAATGTTAATTTATAAGAAATTCAATCTCAATCCAAATACCTCAAAATTCCATGTATTTGAATCTAATATGAGATAAGGTTTTAATATCAATAACTAGTATATTTTTGACAAGTTTTGGTTTAAATTAAACCATATCATTTTAATTAACACTTAGTTAACACATTTTACTTTTAACTACACTAATAAATTATTTAATATTAAAACATTTTAATTTTTACTTATATAGTGTCAATTTTCCATAAATAGTAAATTTATAAAATTTTAAAACTTATAATAATCACTTTTTATATTTTAAATATTATCATTATTTTTAAATAATTTAATAAAATTATATTTTCATAAAATATCATGAGTGTCAATTTTGACACTATTCATTACATTGACTTTAATAAAATATAAACATAAATATAAATTTGAAAAAAATCATTTATTACACCCATAATATTTCATATTCACCTATAAAATTCATGGAGTACCTTAATTAATTCAAATTATATTTATTTTAATATTTTAATATCATTTATTTGATTTTTTTTCATTAGTTGAATAGTTATTGTATCATAATTGTGTAATTATTTAACGTAATTATTTATTCACTAAAAAATTATAAATAAATTACTATAATGAATATAAATCATTTATATTTCCAAATAATATTTATAGTCAAATGTATCTTCTAGAAAATCCTATATTAAAAATGTTATGGTTATTAAAAACTTGAATGTGACAATGTTGAATTTACTTTAAATATAATACTATAAATGTCATAATATTTTTTATATGGCTCAAAATAGTCATTAATTAGAAACTTGGATGATTATAGTCGAGATATACTCAAAAAATAAAATTAATTCAATTATTTTTGTCTTTTATTGGTTCTTATCATTTAAATTAAAATCATTTTATTGATTTTTCATCTACTTGCACAAGCACTGCATCAGTGTTGTATAAGAATTAAAGGAAATTATTTCACATATAAAAATAAAAAATAAATAAATATTATAAAAATAAATCAATAAATATTAATATAATCCTTTATATCCGTTCATAACCTAATTGTGTCCCTATGAGGACCCATAAGAGATATTTAAGACAAAGATAGTGACATTTTGTGTCTCTCTTTGATTTAAATATTATATAAGTCATTTTCATGGACAAGTGTCCTATAAACAAATTCATTTCGATCCTTATGTGTTAAGGGTCAAATTATATTCATCCAATAAAATTTTGGTATGCGTTAGAGTCATTTAATAGTTTTTATCATTTTATTTTTAACCTAAATTACCCAATTTACCCTTTACTGTGGTAACAAAATTTACCATAGTTACTATTCATATTGACCAAAAATAAAAGGGAAATATTCTATAAATTTTGACCTTATGAATCCAAATTTAGAATTAATTTTTCAAAATTCAAAATACATAAGTTACAGAATTTAATTTAAAATAAAATTGGTAAACTGCCATGAAAAACAGTTTTTCAGAAAAATGTCATATTAAAACATAAAATGTTTTTATAATAAATTCATGTATAGAATCATTTTAAAAAACCATAATTGGATTATTTTAAATAAAAATGAACTAATTAAAATTTAAAACTAATCCAAAACATAATTTTACCTTGTAAAGGCTTTAAAAGAAAGTACACTTTTCAACAAAATCAGTATTTTTACTATTCATCAAAACATGAAACTTCTCAGAAAAATACCAAAAGTTCCTCCAAAGTAAATTTAGATATCCTGCTTCCAAATAATAAGTTTATATATTCAAATTTAATCTAAAAAAGTTTTAAAAACTATATTTTTAACAAGTTTTCCATCAAAAGGCAGCAAAACTATCTTTTTAGAAAAATACTTCTTTTATGCGTAAAATTAGATTTGTTCTTATATCATTTCTATAAAACATATAAGATGAATGTTAAAAAATATATTGAATATTATATATATATATATATCATTAATATGATCCAAAAATAGTTATTTTTTATTTATTGATATAAAATACATTTATGCACATTTCAATAGTTTTTCAGAAAAACATTTCTTATTTTAAAAAAAGTTTTACATTAATTTATAATTAATTGGTAAAATAATTATATATGCATTTTTAAACCATAATTTTATAATTTATTTAATCATTTCCATACCCTCCATTCTAACAGATAAGTTATAACTTTCTTGTTTAAATAATTACAATAATAAAATGATGATTCATAGAAACTTAGTGCTGTGTGTAATAACGGATAAGTCGGTGTTGTGTGTAGCGCAAGATTAACATGGTGTAGAGTGCTATGAAAACTACTAAAAATCATATAATTTAAAAATCTATTTCATAAAAAATCTTGGGGTGTTGCAATGTAGTAGCTGATGTGAACGTTCACGAGAACTATTGAGATGTCATTGGATTGAAGAGATTTCTAGTGAAAAGTATCTGTAATATTTGTGAAAAATACAGACAAAAAAACGTCATAAAAGTATAATCTCATGAACACATGCGTAATTGATGGTCTCGTTTGGCCCTCTTCAATTTTGGATTTGAAAGGGGAATGATGCAGGTAATACTGTCACCTTAGTTAAGGATTCGCGACAGGTTCACCATTTTGTTTCTGATGAAAATATGGCACCCGATGATTTATTATAGGGAGTTGAGTTCTGTACAATCATTTATGTCGGTTTTATTAATTATGAACGATTTCCAATGGGTTTTGTTAGCATATATGAAAACACCCAATGGATCTCATATCCATGGATACTCATGGACCTACACTCCAAAGGTAGGTGTCTATTGGGGAACTTGGCCAAAAACACTTAAGAACTCACATTGGTCGAGAGGATGAAAAATCGGTCTCATCACACCCTTTTGGGGGAAACTATTATCTATTTTGGGACTCTCTTATAGATTTAAGATATGTTTTTGAATCCTTTGTTCATTCCCAAGTATGCATACACGGATCAACTTGAGGTAATGATCGATTATGATCATGTATGGGTCTAGATTCATCTGTATATATCTAAGTTTCTCTATTGATAGTACCCTTTTATTGATGGATTAGAGATACTTTGGTGATTTATTAGGACGGTCTTGGTTTTATTCCATATAGGGAACGTTCTAGTTTATTTTCATCTAGTGAGATGGAAGTTTTTTTTATGTTGATATCGAACCCATAAGATGGGATTCCTATGTATCCTCATGAGAGGAATTATAACTCACATAGTTTAGTGTCACTTAAAGGACACATCACCTTTTAAGCTCATGTGATGAGGACCAAACCTTATAGTTTAACCTAATGTAATAAGTACATCCAAGTGAAATGTGTCTAGTAAAAGTTTGGTTTGGGAATTATATTGAGGCAACTCGAGGTACCCGGAATAGATATGGTCTCCCATGTGGATATTAACCTACAAGGAATGTGGCTCAGAGAACATTATGGTGAATTTGGGTGTTGGTTTTGGAACTTAGGGAGGCTTCTTATGTATCCCAAATAGTTTGGAATAAAAGCTCATGTAGTTCAGTGATGGTTGGAGCTTACACCTAGTAGGAGGCCCATTTGAGGTGAATGATTGGGGGTTACACTCATAAGGAAGCCCATTGAACATGATTGGGGCTTATACCTTATAGTAGGCCCATGCATTCGCTTCATTGGTAATATGAACCTTTGAAGGTATTAAGTTAGTGCTTACATGTGTGAGGATTCCCATTTGAGGTTTGGGACCATACGGATGTCATGATCGCCACTAACCTCTAAACTCACATGAGTTGTGCTTGGTGTGAGAAATAAGAGAAATCAGTAGATCTGAAAATCAAACGGTCCAATTTTTTTTCTGGTGGATGGATTTTGGATCCCAAGGGGAGAGAGGGGGGGGCTTTGAGTGTTCCCGTCTCCTCCTTTATTTTAGTACCATAGGGAGGCGAAGAGGAGCAAGAGTGTAACCTCTCACAAGAAATAAGACGGGTTTATTTCAGGAGGGATACCCTTTTGGTTCCTAGGGAGGAGAGTAATGTTTGTCACTGGCCCTCATCAAAGGTAAAGGCCAGTGGTTCCCCTCAATCCCTAGAACGGGGAGGTTCACATGAGAACCTCCAATATCGGAACCCTCGTTACCCTGGGAATGTAGACTTGAAGACATTCTGAGGGTCCCCCTTGATAAGGAGGTTACACACATGAATCCTCTTACCACAAGTTTGTAAACTTGAGGGGGCACGCTAATGCACCCAATAATATGATCAAACATTTCATGTGACTTTGGAAGAGTCCTTGGTCTGATGCCTTTATATTGGTTTTTAGAGGGGCCAAAGTGGGGCCCGATGATACGACGAAAGCGAGTGATGGGAGGTGGAAAGTATAAACACCCTAGGATGCCCCATTTCACATAGAAGGATCTTATGCATGATGGGGTTCCCTCCACACAGCTTTTTGCTATGCGGTTGAGGGTACCATCTATGTAGCATTGTGCTATACAGACTTGGGTTCTTCCTGCATAGTGTGTTGCTACGTGGGACTAGGTTTCATCCTGGTTGTGTGTTGCTACATAGGGCCAATTTCCTCTTATGTAGCATCTTGCTACACAAGGAAGAGTTCTATCTTCTTAGTGTTTTTCTATGTGGGGTGATTGTCCACAAAGGGTTCATCAATTTATGCCCCGCATAATGGTGTTCATAAAGGGGTTTTAAGTTTTTAGATGGCTTGATGATTTTAATTTCCTCATTAATGATATATGGTGGTTTTACCTACTGGGAATCAACGTCTCCCTTAGTTTTTCTCTGAGACTCTACTTTTTTATGTCTCCTTCTCATCGCTCCTCCCTTTGGTAACTTTTTTGGTTCCCCTCGATGGTCTTTTATAGAAGAATGGGGGGATCGGATACTGGCATGGTCAGTTTTCCATGGTGGGACATGAGGATTCTTTTACGAGAGCCCAAAAAGGATTCCCTGGCCTGCGAACAGCTTCGTTTGTGGGGGCGGTCATTCTCAGGGATGAAAATCACCATCCAGACTCACAAACTACTTGGTTTCGTTCGCAGGCATTGGTGGTACCATCTCGTCTCGTGAAGGTTTTTTTCATGGGGGATGGTCATTTTTGGGGGTGTAAATCATCATACGGCCCCACAAACAACTTGGTTTCATTTGATGATGTTGGTAGTACTATCTCATTCCACGAACGATTTTTTTTGTGGGGTTCTTCGTGAAGCAGAAGAACACCATGTGGAGCAGTGGTTCACATAGCGATTTTTACTATGTACACCATGTGGAGCAGTGGTTCACATAGCGATTTGATGGGTGAGTCTGTTATATCCCTTCAATACATTAGGTAATGTTTAATATCTCATGATATCGGGATGGGACATGGGTGGTTATTCAAATTCCAAAAGGTTATGATATATGAGTGGTTAGCCTAAGTCTAAAAGGCTATGGAGTGCATATAGTTAGCTTAATTCCACTACATTATGGTAATGTGGTTAGCATAGTCAATTATGATATAAATTTATTAGGGGATAACCTTAATATATGTTATGATTTCTATGATTATAGTTTTTCCATATTCTTATATTATACAACGTACTAGTTTTATGTTCTCATAGATCATGATTATTGACTCATGTTTCCACACTCCTATGACTCGTGCCTTATGTTATCCCAAAAGTATTAGACCATGACTCATGTTTTATGATATATTTTTTATTTGGTATGATTCTTTTATGTCATTTCCATGCACCTTGATTATGTTCTCATACTTCCATTCTTATCTTATGCTCACTTATAATCTTTGATTAATATCCATTATGTTTACCTATTACTGAGAATCTGAGTTCACCATTTCTTATGTTTCCACTCCTTGGGTTATAGAGAATAGTATCTTGTAGGATATTTTTATAAGTGGATTATGTGTCAATAATTTTTGTGGTATATGTTGAAGAATGGTTGTAAAATATGTTGATTATGTATCTAGCATCCAAAGACACTAAATCTATAGGTTCTGGGGTATGTTTTATTATGATATGTAATGAATAATCATGTAAAATGATGTAATATGTATATATGATGTTCTTGGATCATCTCATTTGGTATTAGATTGGGGTTTAGTTATTTTTGGAGATTACATTATGAATAATAAGAGGATGGAATCTAAAACAACCTATAATGATTCAAAAATGATGTAGGGTGAACCTAAAATGTCATAGGTTGAAATGGAGGCAACATAATTTTTGACATCTTAGGATTGGTTTTCCTTATTATATTATTTCTTACTCTGATTATTGTTGCTTGATATTCACATTTACCTTTTTTGTTTTAGTCAATGGCTGAAACTATGAGGAATTAATTAAACAACAAGTGAAATTAACAATGCATTGATTGTCTCAATGAGAAATAAAATAGATGGGTGTTGGTGCACAAAATATTATGGAGATGCTCACCCAAGTCTCTCAAAATATGAACAATAACATGAATCATTCTAAAATCCCTAACACATCAATGGAAGAGAAACTCTATATTGATTCCTTCAAGTAGAAACTTCCACCCTCATTTAGTGGGTCTTCCAACCCACTTATTATCGAGTAATGGATCAACATAATAGAAAAGATGATTTTTATTTTCCGGTGTTTAGAGCATGAAAAGGTTGTTTGAGTTATTTATCATTTGTAAGGTGAAGCTGACCAATGGTGAACTCTCATTAATAATATGATTAAAGAGTGAGAAATCGACTCCATGGAATGGTAATAGTTTAATAATATGTTTTTTAATAAATATTTTCATCAAACTCTTTGCACTAAAATGAAGATGGAATTCTTGGAGCTAAAAAAAGGAGGATAAATCCATTAGTACCTATAAAGAAAACTTCACAAGACATATAAGGTACACATTTGGTTTTATCACTAGCCTAAAAAATAAAAATTGACCATTTATTTAATGGATTAAAACCAAGTCTCTGAAAGGAATTGGTTATAAGGGACTTTGGTAGCTATGAATAAAGTGTTCAATGTACTCTTAAGGTGGAAATGGAAATTAGAGACTCCCATTATTCTAATGGTTTAGGGTAAAAGAAGATGAAATCAAAGTTTCATGGAATATAAAATGATAAAATCCATGGAGGAAAGAAGATTCATCTTCCTACATGCCAAATGTATGGGAAGAAGTGTGGGGGGGAATTGTCTCAAAGGAATATGGAAATGCTTCAAGTGTGAAAGAGAACGTCATTTAGAACATGAATGTCGAAGGGATATTTGTAAGAGTTGGTGTCCTATAACCAACTAGTTTTACTTTGATTTCATGGATATTTAATGTATTATTACATATTGTTCATTGTTTTGTATGACTATGATGTGATAATGTCCTAGAGTATTTGTTGCATTGATAAGGTCATGGTAGTTCCTCGCTATGATGAGAAACTTGAAATGCTATAACAATATTCTTAAATATAGTTCTTTGGTTGGATTACATTATATGATGAGACACATAGTATGCAGACCTCCAGCTGCGAGTACTCATAAGTAGATGAGACTTCCTCTTATGAAGTTCGCACATGGTAATCTCCAAGATAGGAGATTATGAGAACAGACCCGTTAGTAGGAATTCTGCATGTTTTGGTGTCATTGTATATTTCTATCTGCAAGTGTGTGTAGTGATCCTTAGACTTTAAGATTATCATTAATACGTGTCATGACTTACGCACTTTGATTTACTGATGAAAACTGTCATGCAGATAGTTGGCAGGAAGTAGGGTACATTGGGTGTGTCACGAGTGGAATGTTATTAATGGATAAGTCGAGTAAGGATTTTTCCATTCCATTTATGGAATTTGATATCTCATCCCTTTAATTGAAATAGAACCGTCGCGTGAAATTCAATGGTCATGGTGTAATGATGATTTTATTTCAGTTAGTCAAAGAATGATGTATCAAGCATAAAAGTTGATGACACAATCATGAAACCTTCTTGATGAGATATTGAGACAAAGGGATTATATTACACAGTGATCATTCGTATGTGTATGTCATTTTTGCAACTTTATGTTCTTTCTCTTGGGTGCCTTGACTCATTACTAGATAGTACTCTTGGACTTTAGGCAAGCCTGCCTAATGCCAACGAGAAAAATTCTAGAGGGTCACACACTAAGTGTTTTTGGTGGTCTTAGTTAAATTATATTTGAATTTAATTAATGAAATAAATATTATTCTCAAGACCGTGGAATAATTTTATTCAAGTTACAATGATCGCATAAATTAAATAAAATTTATTTATTTATTTTATTGAACATTTAATAAATATTTATTTACTAGTTTGTAAATAAAATATTTATTTAAGAGAATAAATTATTTATTTATTTGGGTGTTTAATAAATGGAAGTGGAGTTTGAGTGGACCAAGGTCAGTCCGGTAGTAAAATAATTATTTTCAAGATGGTAAATAATTATTTAACTAGTTGGCACAAATTAAAATAACGCTGTTATTATTTTATGATGTGGAATTTTATTTATAATTCTGTTTTGCGCAAGTTGGCGCACCATAAATAATGACGCGGTATTATTATTAAATGCATGGGTTTTCTCTAAGTTCATGAATGTATTTAATTGTTTCTATGCAATTAAATATTCGTAACTAAAATTCCATGTATATAAATAGGCAAGTATGCCTATTGTGCCAAACACCACACCACATGCCTAGTGAATTGAGAATTGTTGAGCCAAACAATTTCTCTCTCGAATCCTCTTCTCTCCCCTCTCAAGAATGAGAGACGTTCTTCAAGGTAAAAAAATAAGCGATCAAGAACAACTGACACAAGGCACTCTCTTCATCATGCTAGCACTTGGAGAACGAGTGGTGTCGATCGGAGGCCATCGAATCACATGTAGATCACCGCTATAGGGATTCTAGTTTGGATCCGTACAAGCGCAATGATATAATCGGGAAGGGTCAATCCGAACGATCAACATCATCAACGAAGAATAATACCAATGATCCAAGTATTATTTTTCTTTATGAAATTAATTAAATTAATTATAAACATGATGTGCAAGATCCTCTCTAAAGGTTTTGGGCCTCTTTATTCTTTATCTAAATATTTAATTATATTCTGTGGATACTTTCGTTCATCGTCATATTGATCCCAGAATAATCATTGAACATGGTAAAAATAAAAGTTGGGTGTCGTCCCAACCACGCTTCTGCTGCACCTAGAACCTTCAAGTGGTATCAGAGCTGTTATATCATAGTTTATAATTATTTAAATATTTCGTTAATGAATTACGCATTTAATAATTTAGTTGTTTCAATTCAAGTTAATCATTCTAAAAATTTGAATCTCGAGATCTATTCATCCACTTTTGTTTCTCATTCACCTTACAAAAATGATCTTTTCTTTTAATTTTGATTAAAATAAAATAGAGGATCTCGTCTGGAGGTGTCAAAGCTTCTTAGTCGTACAACACTAAAACACATAGCATGTATTTGGTAGTACATGTCGTGTAGTCAAGATTCAATGCATTGGACCATTCTGCCAAACCAATTTGTGTGTTAGAGTCTTTCTAAGTCTTAAATGACTCCGTGTGTTGACCAGGAACAGGTGGCACGTGGTTTTTGTATTACATGCTGTGTATCCCAATGGACACGATGTGTAGTCCCGTCGGGTTAGGGTTAGATTTTGTACCCCATACAAGGCTTTCCTGGATGAAGACTGTGTAACGATGAAATACACAGCGTGTGGCCCACTGGACATTCCATGTACTCCGAAGATTTCCAAAGTATACTCACAAGTCGTTTCCTCAGGTGTGTACTTTAGATAGACGGTGAAAAATAATACACGTCGTGTAGTTGGAATTACATGTCATGTACTAATCCAAATTACACAGATTTATTAAAATTTATTATTATATTATAAAAACCCTTGATACGTGTACCATTGTGCGGGCATAAAGCTAAGGCACAACATGTGATAGGTGTTTTATATATATGTGTTTAATTTAACATCTGTGTAATGTTCATTTCTACTCATTAGGTAGTTATGAATAGTAATTCACCGGGTTTCCTCCAAGTTACAAGTTACATACAAAGATAATTTTAAATAAATTTATTTTTAAAAAATTATGATGGATGATAATCTCAAGGAAATTCAGAAAATGGTTTATGATAAAAGGATTGATTAATTAAAGATGATAATTAATTTATTCAAGCGTGATTTATCTTAAACAATAACGATTAAATAATTGATTGCTAGTTTTATTTATGCATAAATATCATTGCATGTATGGATGATCATGAGATAGACCAAGACCTTTGTATGTGGATGGTTTCTTTTAATTTATTTATTTGAATTAAATTTGTTGGCCTATGAGCCTTCTCCGCATTAATATGAAGGACCTGCATGCCCAAAGATTCTTTTATGTAAAACACCTTTTTATCCCTCACCTACATGTGAGTTAAAAAATGCATATGTAATGGATGGAACTCCCAAGCTAGTGGAGGTGGTTCAAGTTGGAACTAAGACAAAACCAATCCCAGGAGATACAGAGGTGGACAGGTGGAAGCTGTAAACACGAACCCAAAAGGTTCAAGGTGTTTCTCCCCTAGGTCAGGGTTAGTTTATCAACCACTAGATAAACTAACCATTAGAAAAGCTCATGATCATGCCATTTACTTTATTTTATTTCTATCAGTCGCATGGTTTATCATTATGGATGTGTTGCCATGATCACATAATTAATGAATTAAACAAGCATGCAAGATGGAACTAAAATAAACCAGACTTATGCGTAAATATTATCAAGACATGGTTAATCACTTAAGTAAGTTTCACTTAATATTAACAATTGTGTGATAATAATAATAATCAATTCACACATAAGAGATAAAAATTCCTCAAATAAAATATTAAGTCAGAACAAGCCTTCTGTTACTTGATTAAGGGAAAAACTCAATAAAAATATGTGTTTGACCAACCCTTGTTGGGACACTTACTTTTATACAGGAAGCCCTTATGAAAGGTTTCGGGTTGACTTAACCATATTACATAAAGAGGAGTATCCCTTTCTAGGCTTGGTGTAATATTTGAGGTAAGAGTTGAGGAAATCCAAAATCATGATTTCAGGATTGGGGAGTCCAATCAACATATCAAGGAGCTACAAGCCCATAGTTGGCAAAGACCTACCTACCTAAATACCTTCTAATAGCATGACCAACCCTTGTTAGGGTTATGTGAAGGGGAATATGGATCCTTGCCACTAGAATATCATGGAAACTGGGCATTCCGAGTTCAATGGTGAGGGCTATTCGGACTTGATAAAATAATGGGAGACTTAATAAAATTTATTATTTCTTATAAAATGTAATCAAGAAAGTACTAATAATATTCTTTTTTAATTGTAGAATAAAAATGATAAAATCATCAACCACACCATCCCTATGATCAATTATGGATAAAAACAACATCCTCACCGGTAGTAACTTCCAGGAATGGTTTAGACACCTTCGGGTTATCCAACGCCATGAACGAAAGTCTTACGTGCTGGAGTCATTGTAACGACCCGAAATTTTGAATAAATCTTGTTTCCTAATTTTATGTGTTATTTTTATTTTGTTTTTTATACTCAACAAAAATGTTTCATTTGATAACATGAGTATAATTAAAATGAGACCATTGGGTTTTGACTGTTATATGACCATTGGTCAATATGTCCCCTGGAAACTAAACGTTTTGATTATTGTCTCTAAATACAAGTAATCTTGGTTAATTATTATAGAAAGAAGATTCGATGGCCTCACCCAGTAGTCTTGGACCGATCAAAGCCCATTTAACAAAACTTGGGAAGGAGGTAGCACCACTGGTCTTTGCTCTGGACCAAACCCAAGCCGAACTTCATCGTGTGAAGCTAGAACGGAATCGCCTTTGCGAGAAGTTCAAACTGATAGAAATTACTACTCGTCCGATGTTAGCCGAGCCTCCCTCAGATTCTCTCACCTTAGCACACCTTACACTTAGGTCCTATGCTGGTGTGATAAGGGGCTATGTAAGGAGACCGTAACTGCCTTGTGTAATCCTTTGTTTTAAATAAAAAATGGGATTTCTTCTTATGATGAAGTTTATGAATTTTCAAATGACCGGATAAATATAGTATGCATATTTTTGATGAATTTTAGAAAAAGGATATTTTAAAAAATTTTATATAAACCTTAAATAATTAAAAATGTGTAATGATATTCAAAAAATGGTCTTCTACAATTATGCTCAGTATGAAATTTAGAGTCTAATAAGATCAACTTAATTTTTGATGAATAGTAAATTATGAAAAGTGATTTTATGATTAGGATTAGTAATGTGTCCAAATGGATTATTAATCTCACTTAAAGAAAGTATTAATACAATCTAGGAACCTTGATTAAGTAATGTGATTCAATAAAATGGTTAAATAACGATTTCATAAATTATTATTCAAGTATTAGTTTTTTCGAGTGAATAGTGTTTTTTAATTAAAAATTAAATTAAAATTATTTAAAAAATTATTTTTATAAAATGCATTTCATTTTTGAACTCAGAGCACCGATATTATGTTATGGTAATTTTTGGGGTTTTTTCTGAAAAAAATGAATTTTCGGTGAATAGTGTATTTATTTAAAAAATAAATTAAAAATATTTAGAAAATTATTTTTATAAAATGGAGTTCATTTTTGAAATCAGAGTATTGATATTTGGTTAAGGTGAAATTTTGGGATTATTCTGAGAAAGTTGAATTTTCGATGAATAGTGAAAATACAGTTTTTAAGTTACGGGTGTTTAATGACATCATTAAATGATGTATTAAGTATGTAATCAATATGTTCGACTTATGAATATTAAGATAAGGTATGAGGTGTCCCAAGTGGCCAATACCATGGGCAAATACCATGGGCAAGCCCATGGTTTTGCCAAAACCACTAATGAGGTGTCCCTTGGCCATTAATGCCTTGTCCCCTCACTTTCCCTATAAATACCAAGCCATCCTCTCATCCATTTGACTCCCCACTCTCCCCCAACGAATTTCTGGTCTCATTACCTCCCAATGAGTCCTCCCAAGGTACCCACACGCCCTCAAGGTCCCAACCTTTGAGTTTTAAGAGTTACGTTTTAAGGTAAGGGATCCGATCTCTCTCTTTCTTTTCAAGAAATCTCTTTTATGTAATTTCTTTTATGCTCCATGTTATTATGTTAAAGGGTGTTCTTTTATACTCCTATTAATTCCCTTTTCATGTTCACAAAATGAGAGATCCCATTTTACTCTCATTATTTCGTTTTATGAAGTTTTAAGTGGCGCCGTTAGGCTGCCGAAATTTTTGTAACGGATTCTTTCTCCCTTCTCATTTTTCAAGATCTATTTTCATGTAAAGTATTTCAAGTTCCTTTTTATTATTTTGGGGTATGATATATAAATTTATCATACTGATCTTTTATGATCATATGATGAGAGACCCCATTTGATCTCTTCAATTCATTATTTTGAAGTTTAAGTGGCGTCGTTAGGCTGCCGAATTTTTAAGTGGTTCTTCACCCTTCTCGTTTTGAAGTTCTACTTTCATGTAAATTCTTTCAAGTTACTTTTTGTTATGTTGGGGTATGATATATAAATTTATCATAATTATCTTTTATGATAATATGATGAGAGACCCAATTTGATCTCTTCAATTCAGTATTTTGAAGTTTTAAGTGGCGTCGTTAGGCTGCCGAATTTTTAAGTGGTTCTTCACCCTTCTCGTTTTGAAGTTCTACTTTCATGTCAATTCTTTCAAGTTCCTTTTTGTTATGTTGGGGTATTATCTCTATATCTATAATACTGATCATTTATTACCATATGATTAGAGACCCTATTTGATCTCTTCAATTCAGTATTTTGAAGTTTAAGTGGCGTCGTTAGGCTGCTGAATTTTTAAGTGGTCCTTGCACCTTTCTCCCTTTTTAAAGTTCTAATTCCATGTCAAGTATTGCAAGTTAATTTTTATTATGTTGGGGTATGATCTATATATCTATAATACTTATCTTTTATGTTCATATGATGAGATACCCTATTTGATCTCATCAATTCATTTTTGGTTGAAGTTTATGTAACGCTGTTAGGCTGCCGAATTTTCATAAGAGAAATCTTATTTTTGTTTTCCTGTTCTTCATTTCATATGGTATATTTTCAAAATTCGTTACCATGTTCTTAAATCCATTATATTCTGTCCCTCTACTATTTTATGGGTCATTTATGAATGTTTGACCCAAGTCCCCTCTCTTTTCAATGTTTTATAAAAACCTTGTAACATAGCTGTTATGCTGCAGAATTTTCGTCTCAAAATGTCTCTCTCTTTTTTCTAATGATATTTTATTTTATTAAGTGAATACTCAAAGCTCTTATTTCTATAGGGGTATTCACATATATATCAAAATGTTCTATTTTAAATTCTGGGATTTACATACGTGAAACCCGCTTTCCCTTTCCGTGGGTTTAAAGTGACATAAAGATCATGTCTTTAAAGCAGTTTTTAAAACGTTATGATTATGAAATGAAACCCATTTATTTTATGCTATATGGGTTGTTTATGAAATTATTGATGATGATATGTGTGGCTCACATGATAATAAATACATGTCAAGGGTGTGCCCAGATATCGCTCCAATGCATTGGGTAAAGACTTAATCTCTAGAGATGACTTTTTAGACTGATACCTTGGTGAATAACCTTGGTAATTTTTAATGACACCTTGGGGATGGACCTTGGTGAAACGAAATTATTGTCAATATTAAATGTTGTAGCCACATATTCGAATTATGAAAAATGTTATTTTTATTATGATATGCCTCATGATTTGTTTCTCATGCCTTAATGTTCTTTTCATGACCTTATTGAAGTATCTCAAGTTCACATGTAAAATGTTTCTCTTGTTTACCTTACTGGGCCTTCTGCTCACCCTTTTGATGTATGTCCCCAGGTTATGAGATGCAGTAATGAACCTAGGATGAACATGAGGAGAATCCTTTCAAGTGTTTGAGAAGAATCTTGTATGTTTTCATGTTTAAAGTTCCTGGTTTCCAAGACACTAAACCTTAAAGATCCTCGGTTTTGTAAAATGTAATGAAAGTTTATGTGATAAAAAGGCGGGATGTTATAGTTGGTATCAAAGGATGGTTTAGTTATTTGTGGAAATTAGGATATGAAAACTCTAGGAAGAACCCTATAGAAAATTTTAAATATAGGAAATCTTCCTTGTATTTTGGTGAGTATTGAGTAAGGGGTTGCCAAGAAAATACATCCTTGTCTGGATACGAGCAGGTAGATGTGGCTCTGGCACATATGTACATAGGGGTAAAACCTGAAAACACCTCTTTGAGCTAGACTCGAACGGGAACTGGTACACGACAACGGGCCTTGCTGCACTCTTGGTTACGACACTCTCGGGGGATATGCTTTGGTAAATTCATAAACTTAGTATGAACCATTGTTAAAGGAACAAAGATAAAATAAAATAAAGATTTACATAAGAATATATGATCATGGATAACATAGATGGGAACCTAGGGGATCACAAGTTAGGGTATACTTTTATTCTACAAGTTATCTTTATATGCTTTTAGTTCCTTTTCATGATTATTGGCTAAGTACTTAAGCCCCTAATTATGCTCCCTCTTCTTAGTTAATGGTGGGAAATGGAAGACCATGTCCCAACAACCAATGTGATAGGAAATGTGACGATTGTCGTATTAATATGACAGGGATGATTAGGGGATTAAAATATGATTATTATTTTGGAATACATTCACTATTTTGGGGACCCTATATGATTGAGGTAAATAGATTACTACGGTATTTTCATTGAGGAGTAAGGTTGACTTATATTTTGAAGAATCGATGAATTTAATGTGGACTTATAGTAATTTAGTTTACTTATGGGAATGATTAACCTATCTTGGGTAAAATATGTTTAGGTTAGATACTTTTGTTATAAGATGTTAGGAGTGGTTGATGTTGTTTGGAGATGAACAATGAAGTTTATTTTGGAAGACTATGTTATCAAATCATTCTTATATTTGGGTTTCAATCTTAGTTTGGTTTATTTTGAGAAATTTTAAGGACCGTTATTTATGGAATGGACTATGATGAACTTTGGGTAGTACCATGGAACTTTGAAGATTTAAAAGTAGTTTCAATTCCTATGGGATTATTTCTTTTTAAAGAGTTGTTTTACCTTACCCTTTCTGTTTTTGGGATAATGTTTAAAGATAGAAGAAATAGATAGTTAATCTTTTGTGGATTATGTGATTCTCTAGAAGATGATTCTTGTGTGTTGATGAGACCAAGTAGTTTTGAATGCTCATAGTTTGGAGAAAAGATTAGTTTTGGGTAGAAACTTATTAAAGGATGAAACTCTAAATGAAGATAGGTACATTTTCTTATGTTTTTTTTTATGTTGTAAATGAATTCCTCAAAATTATTAAAAGGAATGTAAAACAAAAACGTTGTTGGTTTATGTTTCCTACTGGGTAATCAAAGACCGTTTACACACATCATAAGTTTGGGATTTTCTTATGGTTAACTTTCTCCTAATCATGTTTTCAATCACTCTCCCTCAGAACTTGACCCTTTGTTTTCTCCTCCATGTCCATGTTTTCGTACATGGAATCCTAGTGTGGGCTAACTCGGGTGACCTTTGTACTTACCTTTTTTTCTTTTAAAGTAATATTTTTACTGACTCCTTTTTCGATGTGGGACTTTCAATGAAATTTCAAAACCCAATTTTAAAAATTACGAGGACGCAATTTCTTAAGGGGGGAAGATTGTAACGACCCGAAATTTTGAATAAATCTTGTTTCCTAATTTTATGTGTTATTTTTATTTTGTTTTTTATACTCGACAAAAATGTTTCATTTGATAACATGAGTATAATTAAAATGAGACCATTGGGTTTTTACTGTTATATAACCATTGGTCAATATGACCCTTAGAAACTAAACGTTTTGATTATTGTCTCTAAATACAAGTAATCTTGGTTAATTATTATAGAAAGAAGATTCGATGGCCTCACCCAGTAGTCTTGGACCGATCGAAGCCCATATAACAGATCTTGGGAAGGAGTTAGCACCACTGGGCTTTGCTCTGGACCAAACCCAAGCTGAACTTCATCGTGTGAAGCTAGAACGGAATCGCCTTTACGAGAAGTTCAAACTGATAGAAATTACTACTCGTGCGATGTTAGCCGAGCCTCCCTCAGATTCTCTCACCTTATCACACCTTGCACTTAGGTCCTATGCTGGTGTGATAAGGGGCTATGTAAGGAGACCGTAACTGCCTTGTGTAATCCTTTGTTTTAAATAAAAAATGGGATTTCTTCTTATGATGAAGTTTATGAATTTTCAAATGACCGGATAAATATAGTATGCATATTTTTGATGAATTTTAGAAAAAGGATATTTTAAAAATGTTTATGTAAACCTTAAATAATTAAAAATGTGTAATGATATTCAAAAAATGGTCTTCTACAATTATGCTCAGTACGAAATTTAGAGTCTAATAAGATCAACTTAATTTTTGATGAATAGTAAATTATGAATAGTGATTTTATGATTAGGATTAGTAATGTGTCCAAATGGATTAGTAATCTCACTTAGAGAAAGTATTAATATAATCTAGGAACCTTGATTAAGTAATGTGATTCAATAAAATGGTTAAATAACGATTTCATAAATTATTATTCAAGTATTAGTTTTTTCGAGTTTATAGTGTTTTTTAATTAAAAATTAAATTAAAATTATTTAAAAAATTATTTTTATAAAATTCATTTCATTTTTGAACTCAGAGCACCGATATTATGTTATGGTAATTTTTGGGGTTTTTTTTTAAATGAATTTTCGGTGAATAGTGTATTTATTTAAAAAATAAATTAAAAATTTTTAGAAATTTTTTTTTTATAAAATGGAGTTCATTTTTGAAATCAGAGTATTGATATTTGGTTATGGTGAAATTTTGGGACTATTCTGAGAAAGTTGAATTTTCAATGAATAGTGAAAATACAGTTTTTAAGTTACGGGTGTTTAATGACATCATTAAATGATGTATTAAGTATGTAATAAATATGGTCGACTTATGAATAGTAAGATAAGTTATGAGGTGTCCCAAGTGGCCAATACCATGGGCAAATACCATGGGCAAGCCCATGGTTTTGCCAAAACCACTAATGAGGTGTCCCTTGGCCATTAATGCCTTGTCCCCTCACTTTCCCTATAAATACCAAGCCTTCCTCTCATCCATTCGACTCCCCACTCTCACCCAACGAATTTCTGGTCTCATTACCTCCCAAGGATTCCTCCCAAGGTACCCCCAAGCCCTCAAGGTCCCAACCTTTGAGTTTTAAGAGTTACGTTTTAAGGTAAGGGATCTGATCTCTCTCTTTCTTTTCAAGAAATCTCTTTTATGTAATTTCTTTTATGCTCCATGTTCTTATGTTAAAGAGTGTTCTTTTATACTCCTCTTACTTCCCTTTTCATGTTCACAAAATTAGAGATCCCCTCTTACTCTCATTATTTCGTTTTATGAAGTTTTAAGTGGCGCCGTTAGGCTGCCGAAATTTTTGTAACGGATTCTTTCTCCCTTCTCATTTTTCAAGATCTATTTTCATGTAAAGTATTTCAAGTTCCTTTTTATTATTTTGGGGTATGATCTCTAAATTTATCATACTGATATTTTATGATCATATGATGAGAGACCCCATTTTATCTCTTCAATTCAGTATTTTGAAGTTTAAGTGGCGTCGTTAGGCTGCCGAATTTTTAAGCGGTTCTTCACCCTTCTCATTTTGAAGTTCTACTTTCATGTAAATTCTTTCAAGTTCCTTTTTGTTATGTTGGGGTATGATCTCTAAATTTATCATACTGATATTTTATGATCATATGATGAGAGACCCCATTTGATCTCTTCAATTCAGTATTTTGAAGTTTTAAGTGGCGCCGTTAGGCTGCCGAATTTTTAAGTGGTTCTTCACCCTTCTCATTTTGAAGTTCTACTTTCATGTCAATTATTTCAAGTTCCTATTTTTTATGTTGGGGTATGATATCTATATCTATCATACTGATCTTTTATTACCATATGATGAGAGACCCCATTTGATCTCTTCAATTCATTATTTTGAAGTTTAAGTGGCGTCGTTAGGCTGCTGAATTTTTAAGTGGTCCTTGCACCTTTATCCCTTTTCAAAGTTCTAATTCCATGTCAAGTCTTGCAAGTTCCTTTTTATTATGTTGGGGTATGATCTCTATATCTATCATACTGATCTTTTATGTTCATATAATTAGAGACCCTATTTGATCTCATCAATTCATTTTTGGTTGGAGTTTATGTAACGTTGTTAGGCTGCCGAATTTTCATAAGAGAAATCTTATTTTTGTCTTCCTTTCATGTTCTTCATTTCATATGGTATATTTTCAAAATTCGTTACCATGTTATTAAATCCCTTATATTCTGTCCCTCTACTGTTTTATGGGTCATTTATGAATGTTTGACCCAAGTCCCCTCTCTTTTCAATGTTTTATAAAAACCTTGTAACATAGCCGTTATGCTGCAGAATTTTCGTCTCAAAATGTCTCTCTCTTTTTTATAATGATATTTTATTTTATTAAGTGAATAATCAAAGCTCTTATTTATATAGGGGTATTCACATGTATATCAAAATGTTCTATTTTAAATTCTGGGATTTACATACGTGAAACCCGCTTTCCCTTTCCGTGGGTTTAAAGTGACATAAAGATCATGTCTTTAAAGCAGTTTTTAAAACGTTATGATTATGAAATGAAACCCATTTATTTTATGATATATGGGTTGTTTATGAAATGATTGATGATGATATGTGTGGCTCACATGATAATAAATACATGTCAAGGGTGTGCCCAGATAGCGCTCCAATGCATTGGGTAAAGACTTAATCTCTAGAGATGACTTTTTAAACTGATACCTTGGTGAATAACCTTGGTAATTTTTAATGACACCTTGGGGATGGACCTTGGTGAAACGAAATGATTGTCAATATTAAATGTTGTAGCCACATCTTCAAGTTATGAAAAATGTTGTTTTTATTATGATATGCCTCATTATTTCTTTCCCATGCCTTAATGTTCTTTTCATGACCTTATTGAAGTATCTCAAGTTCACATGTAAAATGTTTCTCTTGTTTCCCTTACTGGGCCTTCTGCTCACCCTTTCTTTTGATGTATGTCCCCAGGTTATGAGATGCAGTAATGAACCTAGGATGAACATGAGGAGAATCCTTTCAAGTGTTTAAGAAGAATCTTTTATTTTTTCATGTTTAAAGTTATTGGTTTCCAAGACACTAAACCTTAAAGATCCTCGGTTTTGTAAAATGTAATGAAAGTTTATGTGATAAAAAGGCAGGATGCTATAGTCATCATTACCTGATCCTCCTTCCAAATAGGAGAGTGATGAGGATTTCCCGGTCTATGAGAAACATATGAACGACGTGGTCGACGTTAAATGTTTGATGATATCATCAATGTCTAGTGAGCTCATTAAGTCTCATGAAAACATGGATTCTTATAGCATGCTCGAGCACCTACATGGTCTTTACCAGGAGAGAGCAAGATAGGAAATGTTTGAGATCTCTAAGGCACTCTTTCAGAGTAAGCTTAGAGAAGGTTCCCTAGTTGGGCCTCATGTAGTCAAGCTCATTGGAAACACTGAGAGTCTGGAGGTTCTAGGGTTTAAACTCTCTGAAGAACTGGACACTGATATCATTCTCACATCACTCCCTCAGAGCTTCTCTAACTTTTTTGTCAATTTAAATATGAAAAACATTGAGAAGTCTCTATCTGATCTTTTTTTCCTCATTCACCAAGTTTACAAAGATATGAAGCGTGAAAAGCCTTAAGTCCTTGTGGTGAATAAGAGGAAAGGGAAGGTGAAGATCTTTAATCTCAAAGATTCTTCACGGCCTTCCAAGAAAAGTAAGATCAAAGGGGATTCAAGGGAACATGAGGCTATTTGTTTTGCATGTGGCAAGAAGGGCTACTGGAAGAAGGACTACACCCATCCTAAGAATCAATGGGAAGCTTCAGGTGAATTTGTTATCGAATGCAATCTATCTATTTATACAAATTGGGTATTAGATACAGCTTGTGGTGCTCACATATGTATCCAAATATAGGAACCAAGTAGATTTAGGAATATTGATCAAGGGGAGGTAGATCTTCGAGCAGCCAACGGAGCCAGACTTGCTGTTGTAGCTGTCGGGGACTACCACCTCACATTGCCAACTGGGATGATCTTGGTGTTAAAGGGTTGTTATTATGTGTCTTCTGTTACTAAAAACATTATTTATGTATTCATATTAGATACAGATGGATTTTTTTTCAAGTTTGGAAATGAATGTTTCTTCTTTTATAAAGATATCATTTGTTATGGTTGGGAACATTTATACAATGGATTTTACATGTTGGATTACACAAACCAAGTAATGGAAATTGATAACAAAGATACTTCACATAACTCATACCACACCCAACTTTGGAATCACTAGTTAGGTCATGTAAATGATAAACACTTTAAAAAGTTACATCAAGATGGATATTTAGATTCTTTCGAACTAAAACCACTTGGCATATGTCATGCATGTTTACAAGGAAAAATGACCAAATCCCCATTTAGTGGGAAAGGTGAAAGGGCTAAAGAACTTCTTGAATTGGTTCATACCGATGTGTGTAGGCCATTTATAATTGAAGCAAGGGGAGGGAACTCATACTTCATAACTTTTACTGATGATTTTAGTAGATATGGATATATCTACTTAATGAGGTATAAGTCGGATTATTTTGATAAGTTCAAAGAATAAAATAATGAAGTTGAGAACCAGCTTGGTAATAAGATTAAGAAACTCCACTCAGACCGAGGTGGATAATATCTTAATCAAGACTTCATTGATTACTTATGGGAGTTTGGGATCCTATGCCAACTCACTCCTCCAAACACGCCCCAGTGGAATGGTGTGAGTGAAAGGAGGAGTCGTGCCCTGATGGACATGGCGATATCAATGATGAGTCATGCGAGTCTTCCATTATCCTTTTGGGGATTTTGTTATAAATAGCAGCACAAATACTAAACCAAGTACCAACTAAATTGATAAATGGTATTCCATATGAGTTCTGGAGTGAAAGAAAATCCATGTTACTGAATTTACATGTGTGTGGTAGCGAAGCATTTGTTAAGGCCTCTTAAGGTAACAAACTCACACCCTGAGGCACAAAGTGTACCTTTATAGGATACCCCAAGGAAACAAGGTGATATTACCTATACAACCCCTTGGAAAAAATGTTATAGTGGAAAGACATGCCATATTCCTTGAGAGGGAGAACATCTCCAAAATATATAGTGAAAGTGAGATATAATTCGATGAAGTCGAGGCTCAAGGTACACCAGAGTTTGTATAGGAATAGATTCCACAAAGCCCCGTGGAAGAAGAATCTATTCCAGAGACACAAGTACTGTGTAAGAGTACAAGATAGGTTAGAGAACTGGAATGGTATGGTTTTTTAGTTACCGGGGATGGTGACTCCTTATTAGTTGATAATAATGATCCTCTAACCTACAAGGAAGCAGTAAGTGGCACAGACATTGCCAAGTGGAAAGAATACATGAATTCTGAAATGGATTCCATGTACCAAAACCAAGTCTAGATTTTGGTAGATCCTCCAGTTGAAATAAAGCCTGTTGGTTTCAAATGGGTATTCAAGAAGAAAATATACATGGAAGGACAAGTCAGTACCTATAAGGCATGACTAGTTGCAAAAGGGTTTAAGCAGCATCAAGTAATTGACTACTATGAAACCTTCTCACCAGTTTCAATATTGAAATCCATCAGAATTCTACTATCCATTGCGGCTTACCATGACTATGATATTTTCCAAATGGATGTCAAAACATCATTCCTTAACGGGAACCTTCAGGAAGATGTCTACATGACACAACCTTAAGGGTTTGTAACTCCAAAGGATGCCAATAAGGTATGCAAGTTTCAAAAATTCATTTATGGATTAAAGTAAGCATCTAGTTCATGGAACATTCGTTTTGATGAATCCATAAACAAATTTGGTTTTATCAAGAATGAATGTGAGACTTGTGTCTAAAAATGGTTTAGTGGGAGTGTATTCATTTTCCTAATAGTATATGTTGATGCCATATTACTTATTGGAAACGAGATACCAGTATTACAGTTTGTTAAGGCATGGTTGAATCAATTCTTCTCCATGAAAGACTTGGGCGAGACAGCATATATTCTTGGGATCAAGATCCATCATGATAGATCCAAGAGATTATTGGGCCTAAGTCAAAGTACATATATTGATAAGATACTGAGGAGATTCAGTATGGAACAATCCAATAGGGGATTGTTGCCAGCGTCACATGGCATTCATCTTTCCAAGAAAATGTGACCTCAAACACATGAGGAAAGAAATATAATGGCAAGGAATCCATACGCATCATCGATTAGGTCAGTCATGTATGCCATGTTATGTACTAGGTTGGATGTCGCCTACGCATTGAGTGTGGTAGGAAAATATCAAGCTGACCCAGGTGACTGCCATTGGATGGTAGTCAAGAATATCCTAAAGTATTTGAGGTTTACTAAGGATATGTTCCTGGTTTATGGAGGAGATGAGGAACTAGTCATCAGAGGATATGCAGATGCTAGTTTCCATACTGATCAAGATGAAATGAAGTTGCAAACGAGATACATCTTCACTTTGAATGGAGGTGCAGTGAGCTGGAAGAGCTCAAAGCAGAGTGTGGTTGTAGATTCTACAGCAGATTCCGAGTATATCGCAGCTTATAAGGCAGCTAAATAAGTAGTTTGGATGTGAAGCTTCATCAAGGAGCTAGATGTGATACCTAGAAGTAAAGATCTCATCACATTGTACTATGATAATACTACAGCGGTGGCTCTCACAAAAGAGCCAAGGTCAGATCAGCTAACGAAGCACATAATTTATAAGTATCATCTCTTGAGGGATTTTTCTCAAATAGGTGAAGTTTCAGTGAGCAGTATTTCCATGGAAGACAATGTGGTGTACCCCTTGACTAAATCCTTGACTCGGCAGAAACATGATCATCATATGAAGTCTAGCGAATTGAAAGTCGTAGGCAATTGGCTCTAGTCCAAGTGGGATTTTTTAAGAGTTGGTGTCCTAAAACCAACTGGTTTTACTTTGATTACATGGATATTTAATGTTTTATTACATATTGTTCATTTTTCTTCATGACTATGATGTAATAATGTCCTAGATTATTGTTTGCATTGATAAGGTCATGGAAGCTCCCCGCTATAATGAGAACCTTGAAATGCTATAACAATATTATTAAATATAGTTCTGTGGTTGGATGACATGATATGTTGGGACACATAGCATTCAATCTGTATGGTGCGAGTACTCGTAAATAGATGAGACTTCCTCTCATGAAGTTTTCACTTGGTAATCTCTAAGATAGGAGATTATGATAATAGATATGCTAGTAGAAATTCTGCATGTTTTGGTGCCATCAGATATTTTTTATCTACGAGCGTGTGTAATGATCCTTAGACTTTAATATTATCATTAATATGTTTCATGAATTATGCACTTTGATTTTCTGATGAAAATCATCACGCAGACAATTGGCGGGAAGTAGGGTATGTTGGATGCATCACGAGTGGCATGTTATTAATGGATAAGTCGAGGAAGGATTTGTCCCTTCCATTCATGGAATTTGATATCTCGGCCCTTTGATTGAAATATAACTGTCGCGCAAAATTCAATGGACATGGTGTAATGAAGAGTTTATTTCAGGTAGTCAAGGAACGATGTATCAAGTATAAAAGTTGATGACAGAATCATGAAACCTTCTTGATGAGATATTGTGACAAAGGGATTATATTACATAGTGATCATTCGTATGTGGATGTCATTGTTGCGACTTTATGTTCTTTCTCTTGGGTACATTGACCTGTTGCTAGAAAGTACTCTTGGGATTTAGGTAAGTCTGCCTAATGCCAACAAGAAATAATCCTAGAGGGTCACACACTAAGTGTTTTTGGTGGTCTCGGTTAAATTTTATTTGAATTTAATTAATGAGACAAATATTATTCTCAAAACTGTGGAATAATTTTACTCAAGTTACAATGATCGCATAAATTAAATAAAATATATTTATTTATTTTATTGAAAATTTAATAAATTTTTATTTACTAGTTTTTAAATAAAATATTTATTTAATAGAATAAATTATTTATTTATTTATTTAGGTGTTCAATAAATGGAAGTGGAGTTCGAGTGGACCAAGGTCGGTCTGGTAGTAAAATAATTATTTGCAAGATGGTAAATAATTATTTAACTAGTTGGCAGAAATTAAAATAATACTGCTATTATTTTATGATGTGGAATTTTATTTATAATTTCTTTTTGTGCAGGTTGGTGCACCATAAATAATGACGCTGTATTATTATTAAATGCATGGGTTTTCTCTAAGTTCATGAATGTATTTAATTATTGCTATGAAATTAAATATTGTAACTGAAATTCCATGTATATAAATAGGAAAGTATGCCTATTGTTCCAAACACCACACCACACGCCTGGTGAATTGAGAATTATTGAGCCAAACAATTTCTCTCTCGAATCCTCTTCTTTCCCCTATCAATAACTAGATACATTCTTTAAGGCTGAAGAACAAGCGATCAAGAACGACCAACACAAGACACTCACTTCACCGTGCTAGCACCCGGAGAACGAGCGGTGTCGATCGGAGTCCATCAGAGCACGTGTGGATCACCGCTAGAGGGATTCTAGTTTGGATCCTTACAAGTGCAAAGAGATAATCCAAAAGGGTCAATCCAGATGATCAACATAATCAACGAAGAAAAATACCAAAGATCTAGGTATTATTTTTCTTTATGAAATTAATTAAATTAATTATAAACATGATGTGCAAGATCCTCTCTATAGGTTTCGGGCCTCTTTATTCTTTATCTAAATCTTTAATTATATTCTGTGGAGACTGGAATTCATCGTCGTATTGATCCTGAAAAAATCATTGATCATGGTAAAAATCAAAGTTGTGTGTCATCCCAACCATGCTTTTAATGTTCCTAGAACCTTCAATATTAAGAATAAAAATAATGATCAACCTAATGCGCCACCCACACTCTAATGCTTTAATTATAAGGAATGTGTAAATTATGCTAATTAGTGCACCAATCCAAAGGTTAATGATGAGAATTGATGTTAGCAACCTCAAAATCCAAGAGAGAAAGGAAAATCTTATACAATAACAACTACAAAAGTGGGTCATAAAAACAATGTGATGAAAGATACACCCATCATCCACTATAGAACTATAGATGTTTTATTTGATTCTTGATCTACCCACTCTATATCTGGGAAGTTTTCTAAGAGTATAATGTAATTGCTTGGGCCCTCCTAGTCCAGTACTTTTTCAAAAGCTCGGTTCCACCAAATGGTTCCACCATTATGGTGGCACTGGTCACGGTGGCACCGTTATGGTGACATCGTCACGGTCACACCATTATGGTGGCACCACTTGCGGTGGCTCACCAAACTGATGACACTATCACGGTCACACACCAAAATGGTGGCACCGCCTTACGGTGTCTCACCGAGCCGGTGGCACTGTTACGGTGGCACCGTCATGGTGGCACCCTCACAGTCGCACACCAAAGAAGTGGCACAATCACGGTCGCATGCCGAAAAGGTGGCACCGTCTTACGGTGTCTCACCGAGCCAGTGGCACCGTTACGGTGGCACCGTCACAGTGGCACCATCACGGTTGCACACCAAAACGGTGGCACCACTTATGGTTGCACCGCTTACGGTGGTGTTGTGATGATGGCATCGTGACCGTGGCACCGTTATGGTGGCACCGTGACCATGGCACTATTACGGTGTCACCGTGTCTTTTTTTGGCCTTTTCTTTTTTCCATTTTCCCAATTTTTCCCAGTTCCTCTCCTGCAACGTATCTTTTGACGTAAGAGTATTTTAATACCCCTTTCAAATCCATTTAAAGCCCATAAATGATATATAAATCCCCCAAGAGCCGAGTGACCCTTGAATTACCAAAACGTGTGGATTTTTCTCGGTGTCACTCCTTTTTCCCATACTTTCCAGTTCCACCCCTATTGCACGTTTTTCCTCTGATTAAAAGAAATTGTTTAACACATTGCTGTTATGGAAACCTCTCTGATGATAATTATTAAATGAAAATTTATTCCATCGTGTGTAACTTCCCAAATGCGTGGTGAAACCACGATCTTCCATTAAATCTGTTTAAGATTTTGATATCCCGTAACTCCAGGATCTCACCTTTTTATCGCACAGGAATTATTTCTTCTTCTTGGATAGTCTCATTTTCCTTCCTTGGTGCGTTTGGAGTTCCCCCTTCCTGAGGTAAGTGGTGCGCCTATGATAGAGCATTCTTTTCCACTCTTGGAACCCCCGGAGTTCCTCCTTTGCAAGTCGTGAATCCCCAGTTATTGGCACATTTAGAGAAACTTCAATCATTGATCATCCAGGTAGGGTTATTCCTTTTTCTCTCCTTACTGTGTATCATGCGGGGTAGGTATGACAATGTTTCCTTTGGTAATAGATGAAACCAAAAATTAACAAAGATAATGAATGGACTTTTAAAGAATGAAGGGGTGTGTTTGATGATTCTGTTATACTCTTTTACACTTTCTAGTATATTGTGAATTTTATTGTCTTGTGCCCACTAAAAATCATGGTTATTGGTGGTCCTTCCTTGTGCACTAATGATCCTCTCTTTTTTTGGTTAATTCTATGATTGAGTGGTTGTAACGTGTAAATTGATTAATCAGGTAAACTTGGTTGATTAAATTAATGTACAGTGAAAAATAATCCTTGTGTTATCACCCCAGTTAACCAAACAAAAAGAAGAAACTCAATGAATGGTGTGATATAATCTGGAAACTCCCTTGATCTGTCTTGGCAATATGTGTGGTTGTTTTGATTGTTTCTTGTGGGGTTACATAGATGGGGATGGGATCCCTTGTTGTGGTGCAGTTGTTGGTTTGTGGATCGGAGGCCGTGTGGGGCCATATGGTGATTATTGGTTTAGTTCCAGTACTTTGAGAGATCTCACATATCCCTTTTGTGGTTTTAACTTTACAAGAGAACCGGGTGTAAATGCTTAAATTGCTACTTGGTTGTTTTTCATTGGCTTATGGCTATGCCTGTTAGTTGCCCAGTAGTGAAGAATTACTTAAATGGAATCACTTGAATATGAAAACAAGAATGGGTTCAATGGGAATTGTTTTCTAGGAATGAGTTGTGACTTGGTTGTGGGTGTGGTGCTTCTCATGAATGAATAGTAATGAGAGTGTTTGGGGTTGTTCTGGTTTTGGAAACCCTAGGTTGGGATGAGTTCTTTTTTACCTATATGTATAATTTAGTTCTTATGTTTCTTATTTGCACCCCACCCATGTTGAGAACTTCGTGCCGAACACCCTCATTTCATGGGGGAGGGTGTTTTTTCCAACACTCATATGAGTGGATGGTTATTAGCTCATTTTATGATCCTTTTCCCCAATATCCCAAGACTCTTTGGGCAGGCTGTGATGGCCTGAGGTCCATTATATCCCAAGATTCTTCGGGAATGCTATGTTGTGGTGGTTGGCCCAGGTGTGTGCGGGCAGGTTGTTCCCAGGTGTCTTCGGGCATGGCGGTAGTTGTTATGGCCCAGGTGTCTACAGACGTGGTAGTAGTTGTTCTGGCTCAGGTGTCTATGGGTGTGGTTATGGGTGGCTATGGCCCAGGTGTTTGTGGGCGAGATGTGAGGTTGTGGTAGCCCAGGTGTGTGCAGGTGGGGTATGGCAGTGGGACTGCGGTGAGAATGGAGGGAGAGGTCTGATGAGTAGTATTTCCTCAATAACCAGTGGGAAAATGGGGAGGGGTACCCAAACATCGATGTGTTATTACTATTTACTTTACTTTACTTGCGTTAATTGGGGAGTGTGCCTTGATGAGGTTTGGGTGGATAGTTTCCTTATTAGGTGCTTGGTTATCTTCTTTCTTTCACGGGGAATTAGAATGTCTCCCCACTTGTGCACGAGAGATTTTGGTTTTCCCTAATGATTATACCTATATAATCACCCTATGTATATAAAAATGCTTTCAGGTTTCCATGAGGACTTTGAGGACCATGCGGGACCATACTAGTTCGGACATTGGGACAGTTGTTGTTGCGGTTTTTATTTTCTTTGGTATTTACCTTTGGAGTTTTCTTGTATTGTAGCACTTATTATTGAAACATGCATATGGGAAGGGTTTGTTTGGGATTTACTTTTACTTCTAGTTTTGGTGTTGTTTGGGACTTTCCATATTATCTCTTGATCCTACTAAATAAAAAGGGTAATTTCTTCCATTTTGCGTGTGATTCTATACCCTTGGTGCTAGTCTCCACTCTAGGACCTATTGAAGGCAGGTCTTGGGAGTCATTATCTCTCCTTCAACTTGAAGAATGAAGGGTCTGGAAATCTACTGTCCATTCCCTCGTCTTGGTGAAGGTGGGTCATGACAGAATGGTATTAAAGGCGGAGTGTTTTAGAGATAGGATGGAGCTCGGGGTTAGGCATAGTGAGGATTGCATGGGATGGTAGGTAAATATTTTTAGACAATCTTGTTTCGTGAAATAGTCCATGAAATACTGGCTAGGACACGGGATTTTAGGGCCCCCCGTGATCCGATGCAAGGAATCTGGGCCTACTGAATGACCAAGTGATACTACACTGATTACAGGGTAGAGACCCTAGGAAAGGAACATGTATCATAATGACTTGTTTTCTTGTGTGTCCTGGGTATTTTGGGGATTTAAAATGAATAAGAAGTATAATAAAATTTAAAAGAAATCTTCTAAACTATTCAGGCTTAGGAATTCATTGTTTACCTTGAAGTTATGGCACCTGGGTGATGACCACAAGTATTGTGGGCGATCGAGGCTCAGGAAGTTGATTCAGCTGATCAGCAGAGGTCCGACTAAGAGGAGGAGGATGATCAATGGCAGAGGACACTTCATGCCTTTTAGCAGCAGATCCTCAGGAAGTACGAGGGCCGCATCTCAGATATGGAGATAAAGAGCTGGATTGAGGAGCTGGTGATAGCTTTCAGCTTGATTCGGGCTCCGACGGAGTACTGGGTTCCTCTGGATGTAAGCCAGATGCAGGGAGTAGCATGTCAGTGGTGGATGCTCTAACTTGGGGAGAAGGAGGCTGAGGTTACGTGGACTGACTTCGATAGGGAGTTTCAAGTGGAATTCCTCTCTTCCACGATGAAGGCTGGTAAGAGGCAGGAGCTACTCTTCCTCCAACAGGGGGGTGTCAGTGAGAGAGTTGGGGATCAAGTTCAAGGATCTTCTTCACTTTGATCTGGACCTATTTCTGGATAAGGATTCTTGGGTGAGACATTTAGAGGAGGCATTCTGACCTTCTCTTCAGTATGTTATTACTCCCTTCACTCTACCGACATACTTGGAGGTCCAAAAGAAGGATTAAGTGGTATAAAGGATGCACACGCTGGGAGGTGTGCTGCGAGAGGGGAGCTAGTTAGGCTTATCAAAGGGGAAGGTTGTCAGCAGCAGGCCTCCAGCATCAGGACCTTCTAGGTTTCGACCAGTGGGGAGAAGGCCCCGGTAGTTACAGTTTCAATCTCTCAGTCATCTCCCTTTTTTTCAGTCCCAGGAACAAGATGTTTCATCTGTGGTAGCCATGGGAACCTTTGGAATCAGTTCTCGGACCGAGTGTAGTATAGTGGGGGTGGGCCGGTTCAGTGCCCACCTCAACAGTAGTAGGTTCCAGCCAGGCCCTTTCAGAAGCAGCAGTAGGGACAGTGAGCTCCCGCTCCTCCGAGAGTATACGTTGAGGGAGGAGGACAACCTCATGGCACTCCTTAAGGACCTCGACCAAGGCGTGGTCGGGGAGGAGGCTGTCAGCTGAGGGGAAGAGGAGCTGGGCATGGGCAGTTACACGCTGTAGAGGCAGCAGTTCCAGCAGGGATGAAAGTTGTTCGAGGTACGATCATATTGTTTAGTACTCTTGCTTATGCCTTATTTGATTCAGGAGCTTCGCACTCCTTTGTTGCACCCAGTCTAGTCCATGCTTTGGGTCTAGAGGCAGAGAGACTTCTCGTACCCCTGGTTTTGAGTATGCTAGTCGGAGGTCAGACCAGCTTGTCTCATGTTTTCCAAGGATGTAGACTAATGTTGGGACCACATCAGTCTAGTGGGGACCTTATTTTGTTGCATATGTAGTCATACGATGTCATTCTAGGCATCGACTGGTTGTTCTCCATGTGTTCCATTATCAACTACTTCTGAATAAGAATCGTGTTTTTAGATGTGGTGAACAACGTGTGACCTTCGTCGGTGAGCGGGATTTCTAGGAGGACAATCGGCGAGTGAAGCCCCTTCTTTCCTTTTTAGCCGAGCTGTCAGTAGAGTCGGTGGATATAGAGATAGTGGATTTCTCGGGGATTGTCAGTGATTTCATGGAAGTCTTCCCTGAGGAGGTGGTGACTCTACCCCATCGACGTGACGTTGAGTTCGGGATAGACTTGTAACCTGGTGCCCATTCGATTTCAATGGATCCCTATCATATGGTGGCTTCTGAGCTATGGGAGTTTCGAATTTAGATTGATGACCTGATAAAGAAGGGTTTTGTTCGACCGAGTGTGTCACCTTGGGGCGCTCCAGTCTTGTTCTCAAAGAAGGTAGATGGTGGTCTCAGGTTGTGTATAGACTACCAGAGACTGAATTAGGTAATGGTCAAGAACTGTTACCCTCTCCCGAGGATAAAATACCTTTTTGACTAGTTGAAGGGGGAAGTATGGTTCTCCAAGATCGACCTATGGTCAGGATATCACCAGTTGAGGGTGAAGGAGGGTGACATCACAAAGACAGCATTCAGGTGTAGATATGGGCACTTTGAGTTTGTAGTCATGTCGTTCGGCGTTACGAACGCACCAGACATGTTCATGGGGCTCATGAACTCCATCTTCTGGGAATATCTGGACCGGTTCATATTCGTGTTCATTGAAGACATCCTGATCTACTCAAGATCATAGGAGGATTGTGCTGAGCGTCTTAGAATGGTTTTAGAGGTTCTTCGGCAACACCATCTCTACGGGAAATTTTCCAAGTGCAAGTTTTGGAAACGAGAAGTGCACTTCCTTGGACACGCGGTGTCCGAGCAGGGGATAGTAGTGGACCCGTTGAAGGTCGAAGTGGTTTTTTCTTAGGCATCACCTAAGAACGTGGTTGAAGATCGGAGTTTCCTAGGTCTAGCAGGTTATTATCGATGGTTCATACCCAACTTATCCCGAGTTGAAGAACCTTTGACAACCTTGACCAAGAAAGACCAGGCTTTTATATGAAGTGAGCAGTGCCAGGCAGCCTTTAGTTATTTTAAGAGAAAGATGGTTAGTTCCCTAGTAATGAGGTTTCCAGATGAAGGGGTGACATTTGAGGTGTTCTGTGATGCTTCAGGCCAAGGCTTTGGGTGTGTGCAGATGCAGCAGCAGGGGGTGATCTCTTATGGGTCTAGGCAGTTACATTCCCATGAGCATAACTATTCCACCCACGTCTTAGAGCTTACATAGGTAGTGTTCTCACTAAAGTTGTGGTGGCACTACCTCATCGGGGAGCGTTTCGTGGTCTTCACGGATCACAAGATATTGAAGTATATCTTATCCCAACAGGACCTTAACTTGTGGTAGCGGAGGTGGATGGAGTTTTTTTCAGAACTACGACTTCGAAATCTCTTACTATAAAGGTAAGGGGAACGTGGTGGATGATTCCTTGAGAAGGAATTCGCAGAAGGATGTGGTTAGAGAATCAGTAGATGCTTGGAAGGCGATGGAGGAGTTGGCTTCCCCACACCTAGATGCAAGGGTGGATGGTGGTAGGGGTTGTCTGTTTCAGATGACAATGCAGTCCTCTCTGTTATGGCAGGTAGAGGAGTCTCAGTGGGGAGACTCAGAGAGAAAAGTGATGTGTGATTGGGCTAACCAAAGAAATGCTCCATAAGGATGGTCAGAATATGGGAAGAATCAGATGTTGTTTTGCGGAAATTTGTTCGTCCCAGTGGAAATGCGCAAGAGGGTTCTTGGTGAGTTCCACAACTCACCCCTGGAAGTACACCCAGGAGTTTCCAAGATGTACCGGGGCCTGAGGGAACAGTTTTGGTGGCCCGGGGTGAAACGGGCAGTGGTGGAGTTTGTGGCAAGGTGTCTGGTGTGTCAGCAGGTGAAGGCTGAACACTTCGTCCCAGGAGGTTTGCTCACTATAAGAAAAATGGCTTATACCAACAGATATTTATTGACAGATAATATATCTGTTGGTAAAAATGAGCAATTCCAATAGATATTAAGTTCTATTTGTATTGATTTTATGTACCAACACTTGATTTTACCAACATTTATATCTGTTGATATTGATCATTTAATACCGACAAATCTTTTACCAACAGTTAAATCTACTGCTTTATCATGTCAATACTAACATTTTTATATATGTATATTATTTTCAATAAATGTTATAAATTATAAGTATTTTAATATAATCATATAATCATATGTTTATATTGACAAAGTATATGTTTATGATATATAATATAAATATATCTAATATAAAACCGAAGATAAATGATTATAATTTTTGAAAACTGAAATAAGATCGAATTTACACCAGTAGAAACTACAAAAAGAAATTCACTTATATATACTTTTATTATATGTATATAATATAATTTTTTATTCAAAATACATATAAATTTAAAACTTTTTTCATTATATATAAATTATATATAAATTTAATATATATCAGGATATTTTTTTTAAAATTCTACTAATAAAAATAGTCTTCTTGTAAATATTTTTTTTTTGTTATTATTATTTATTTTAAATTTTTTTATTTTTAATTTTCCTCCCACATTGTTGCCCCAACCCATCCCCTCTCGAGCGCACCGGCCAGGAGGATCCCCAACTGCGTGCCTCCCTCCCCTTCCGGCCATGGCCGTCTCTCCTTCCGATTTCACTTGCGGTCTTCCCAAGTTAGCATCCCTTCTCCTCCACTTTATTCTTCTCTTTTAATTTTTCTTTTCGTTCTCTTCCTTATGGTGTGTGTGACCCATCTGAACCCTCACCCTATTTTGGGTGTCTTATTTGTTGATTCTTTAATTTTAAGGTTTGTGAGACTTTATTGAGGTTATTTTTAGCTGCGTTTATTGAAGGTGTTTTTGGGTAGTGCATAATCTGTTCATGGGTAGTGAAAATCTATTTGTTTTAGGGTAGCGTATAATCTGTTTGTTTTAGCAGTGTTTGTTAAATGCATTTTATCCATTTTAGGGTAGTGCGTAATCTGTTTTAGGGTATTTCATAATATGTTCATTTTAGCTGTGTTTTTGCCGTGTTTGTTTATTCTTTCTTGGCTCTGAACTTCTCCAGCTGGGAAGCGTCAAAATCTGGGCTTCATACCATTATGTAGCTAACACTCCCATCATCCATGCTCGTATCAACCTAACTCCCACCAAACCATTTCCCTCTATTCACTTCATATCCTTTAATTTCACCAGGACAACACCATTTGGATGATTCTTACAAACCTTGATGGAGTCAACTGGACCAAGCTTCGGCCATTCCTCTTCAGCGTATGCTTCAAATTCTGAATGCAGATTCACATCAGATCTCATTTTTGTTGTATTAATCATATGGAAAAGGATAACATTAGTAGGAATCAACATATGGGAATCATCACAACCACACCATCCAAGCATTTTTTGTCCAACCAAGTTTATTTTTCTCTCTTTTCCACTTGTTTTCTACGAATCTCTCACATCTTTTATCAAATATGGCTTGGGTCACCGACATGGGGGTATTGAAACCTAGTTGCAGAGGTGTGCCATCCAAGATCTCTATAGCCCAAGCAACTAAAGTTTCGTTCAAATATCTAACAAGTGCATCACCCTTTTTTCATCATGTTTCCTTATCAACATAGATTCATTCAGGGAGTTTTGTTTTGGGGTTATCCTTCATTATTCCGTACTTGGAAAACTCCTCCACAACCTCATAAAAAGTAACATTATCTTGAAATCTATTAACATAAACATGTTTGTTTCATTTTAACTCAAACCAACCATCAGGAGACAATTAGTTTCTAGTTATATTCATACAATTTGAAATTTTCCTTCAATACCATCTTTGTAACTCTATCCTTAACACCTAATGTTTTTCATTGCAATTGGTTTTTCGGCTATTGAATTAGATTTCTTTCTCAATTGAAATTATTGTCATTATAAATTGAAAGAACCTTTAATAGAGTATGGGGTTTATTGTAGTGTTGCTAGAATATATAATTTTGAGTTTTGTGTCACTCCTAATTGAAATTAGTGTCATTATCAATGGTTTTTTGCAACGGGATTGATAATATTCTTGTTATTTTTATATCATGTGTTGTTATTTTGAGTTGTTGTGGTCACTTGTAATTTTTTATGCTTCTAGTAATTTTTCATTTGTGATCACTGGTTATATTTATATGCCATTGGTTTTTCACTAGATGGATGTGGTCATTGGTTTGTCACAAGATGGATAATCTTATGGTTGTTAAAGTATCTTGTTAGATAATATTATGTTGGTTATTTCCACTGTTTAGAAGGGATCATATATCAATAGAAAAATATAATGCACAAAATAAAAATCAATTGGGGCCATTTTATATCTATGAACATCCAGAATATAGAGGTTGGGGGATGTGAGAATCTTTGGGAAAGGCCTTGAATAGATTCAGTTATAATAAAAATAAAGAGTTTTTATCTGTTGAATTGAACAAACTAAATAAACCACTGATTGAAATTTCTGGAACATGTTAGAAATTGTGATCAAGTGAAGACTCAAGGAGGTTATTGCTTTCACTGGTTAGATAATACTCTTGTTGTGGTGGATGATATTTTTATTACATGATTTTTCATTTTTATATCATGAATTTAAATGAAAACTATATGCTAATTGTTGTGTTTGTGTGATCAGATGTTGCTCATGATGGTGCAAGTATAAAATGGACAGGTGCTGCTTGTGATCAATGTTGGGACATGTTTCGCTTCAAACATAGACGTGTGGTCTACCTCAATCAAAGGGATGATGGTGAAGTTGTCCATGTTCAAATCCACTACTGTATAAACCGTATGACAGACATGTTAAGCTAGAAATCCAATAGAATGACCTTATCTTCCATTGTTTGCAAATTGGGCTTAGATTTCTATCTCGAATAAAGACATTGGATGGGCATGCTGGAAACATCAATATGGGTAGATCAATTTGACTTCAATTCCAATTTTATCAATAAAATGATAAGGATAAATGTCTTTACATGGTAAAAATTGATGGTTTTATGTAATATCTTTTCAATGTGACTGGTGATAATAATACAGGAATGATGACATTTTTACTTGTGTTTTTACCATCAAATTCCTCTACCTCTTGCGGATGAAAATAAAAAAGTTATTGAAGATGTTGAAAAGGACATGTAGTATTCCATTGATGCCTTGATAATGTGTATCATGAAGAGTTGGAAGGTGTTGCTTCATCTGCAGCTTGTTATGGAGTGTGTGGAGCAGTTAGGACCACATGTTTAAGGTAATATATTAATGTATCATTACTGTTTTAGTGTTCTCACTGACATATTAATCCCCCTAATCTCTTTATAATTCCATGGTTTGAAATATGGAATCTTTTTTAGTGTTCTCATTAATAATATATTGTTGCCTCATTCGTTTGGGCAATTTATTCATCATCTGTGTATGCAATGGTAGTAGAATCCATGTGGGTTTCAAACTGTTTGTGAAATCTAGAATATATTTACTAAGTGTGAAATTTGGAATCTATAAAATCTGAAATTTTCATTGTGGGGAGAGTGTGAGCATCGAAGTCCCGGCCTACACAGTCTGAGCTTATGACGCAACATTTCCAACTTTGGAAGGGGTGGTATGAGGTCACAAAGAAGAGGCTAGATGTTTTGCAGATAGGAAGATAATTGATAAACCTATATCTAGACAATTTATTTTATGGATGAATCAATATTGACATGAATTTTTCAACTTTCCGGTAAAGGTAAAATACATCCATGAAAAAAGGTACATTCACTTCTCTTTCACCTAATTAATCAATTACCCTACTGCTACATTCTAGTATAAATTCCCAATTATTTTATGGACTATTTCACTTCTATTTCTTCTTCTTCCTGATGATTATTTTCATTACTTTCTCTATACTAATTATCATTCTAGCATCTCTTTTTTACTATGTTTCTACCCCTCATTGTTCTTTTGGGTTGTGTTTCTATCCCTCATTTTTTTTTCAAGAGTTGTTAAGCATTCATTCTGGTATACATGCGATTCTGTGTTTCTAAATGTGTATTACATTTTAAGATTCATATGATTCTTTCATGCCACATCTAAGGTTTAGAGGAGCGGCATTTTTAGATTTCTACATTCCTCCCATGATCATAAAGCTTCCATTCTCATCAATTTGAATATTTTCACATGGTGATCCAAGGCGTGACTGCTAGATATTTGGTTATAATTATAGAATTTGAGTGAAAGAAGATCTAGAAATGTGAAGAAAGATCTTTGAGAACACAAATTCTGTATTTGAACTTGCTGCAGAATCCGACCTGAAATTAGTGATTATGGTCTAGGTGTGGAAAAATCCAATTTGTCTCAATTTTGTGAAAAAAAATTTATTTTAAGTCATCTTAAAATCTCTGATTTTTTTAATATTTTCATGGATACTAACCACTATTTTTTCATAACATTTTATATTTGGTGTTCCCCTGTCACATTGATTATTTCCTTAACAAGAAAATTCATGTGAATTGGAGTGAATTAGTAGGTAAAAGGAAAGTCCAACCTAAAAAAGGTACATTCACCCATATCTCTCCTAATTAATCATTTACCCATATTTATAGAACCAATGAAATACTAAAATGTTCACTAGTTAAATTTGATATGAGTAATTTGAATGTATACTGCAATTGTAGGGTGTAAGGGACTATTTGTAGGCATGCACATATTATTATTTGGTATAAATATAACACATATTGTTATATATTCAATCTATGCACACATGTTCTGGTATCTACTTATTTCACAGATAATCGATGTGTGAAATCTAGAATCCGTAATCTAATTTAGTGTTTTAATTACATTCTATCTTGAATCTAGAATCTATTTTTATGTTCTCATTGTTATTGCTGATAGGGCATGTGAATAAGATAGTGATTTATATGATTGGGCATTCATATTCAGGTTTCTGTTGATGGGATCCTCATGGTTTGTTTACTAATGAGTGTTGTGACCACCCATTGTTAGTCTTTTTGTATTTTCCTTGATTCTCAGGCTTGTTTTTGTCATTTAAGTGTCTAGTTTAATCATTTTTTTTCAAGGGAGGGAAGCATGAATTACTAAGGAGGGAAATGTCTTGTAACTCTTACAATTAACTAGTAAGATGCTTCCTCCTCAACCCCCTCGAATTATGGTTTTTTTACATGTCTTAATTATATGATAGAGGTGGCTTTGGATCTTGGTTTGATTCTTTCTAGTGTAGTCATTGTTTAAAATAAATATTTCAATTTTATTCAATGTTTGACTTATATATCATTCCACCCACTACCTTTAGAAACTCTCAAAGTATGTTAATCACTCACTTTCTCTTTGGAGATTGACCATAGAATATACCCCTTACCAGTGTAAGTTCTAACTCAAAATCTTAATCGCGTCTCTCATGTCATCTCTTTTGTAGCTGTACAATTTATTATAGGGATGAATCAACATTGACATACATTTTTCAACTATATGGTAAAGGGAAAAGCCGCCCAAGAAAAAAAAGGTACATCTGCATCTCTTTCTTCTAATTAATCAATTACCCTGATATAGAAAACCATTGGAAAGATAAAATGTGCACTAGTTAAATCTGATGAAAGTAATTAGAAAGTATGCTACAATTATTGGGTAGAGGGAATATTTTTGGACCTGTGAATATTTTTATTTGGTATAAATATAATGTGAATCGATTTATATGAATGTTTATTTCCTTGTTGTGCATGTACTACTTTGTTGAAAGTCAAAAGGAAGTTCAACACAAATGTAGAAAGTTCAACATAAATGTTTATTTCTTGTTGTGCAGGTACTAACTTTATCCCTATGGTGTAAGCATATTTCTGTCACTTTTATTTACCTCCCTCAATTCCATATGAGGCCTTTTCTCATCTATGTTCTCATCTATTTGTGCATACTGTAGTTGGAATGGATGGGGTTGGAGCTGATATAGACTGGATTTGGAATGGATGGGATAGAGTTGGAGCTGGCATGGATGGGGCTAAAGTTGGATGAGCTGACATAGACTGGAGATGAAATGGATGGGGCTGGAGCTGACATGGATGGGTTGGAGCTGCTGGTGCTGGAGTCGCTATCGATGATGGGTTGAAGCAGCTGTTGGGGAGTGGGGTGGGTGGGATATGTGGTTAGGGTTGTTAAGTGATATAATTGTGGAACATAATTGGGGGTAGTTTTCTAGTGATAAAATTGTGGAAGAATCCTGGTGGGGATTGAACAAGTTCTGTTTGTAATGAATTTCATTATTAATATAATTAATTCTTGTATAATTTTGAACATGTGTTAAAATTTTCTTTGGTTTAATAATTAAAACATATGTATTATATATGTTAAATTAATAAATATAATATGAAATTTTAGTGACAATAAAAATTTATAATTTTTAATTAAATGTAATTTATAAAAAATATTATATAATGATAATATTATTACCAACATATAAAATTGTCACCATAACCTATTGTTAAACACTTTAACCAACATATATATTATCTGTTGGTATTATTATAATTGCAACAGAACTATTTTATCTGTTGCAAAAACATTTAGCGACAGAGTTTTTACCAACAGTTTAGTGACAGAGACATATATGTTGGTAAAACATTTTACCAACAAAAAATGCACTTTTACCAACAGTTATGCCCCCATTGGAAAAAGTGAAATATTTTGTAGTGGCTACATCCTTTAGATGTCCCCGAGTGGAAGTGGGAGGACATCTCAATGGATTTCATCATAGGACTACCCAGGGTTCAAGGAGGTTGTGATGCTATCTGGGTAGTGGTAGACCGACTGATGAAATCAACTCACTTCCTAACGATCAAAGAGTCGAGTGTGGTGGATGCCTTAGCACGGAGATATGTGGATGAGGTGGTGTGGTTACATAGAGTTACGAGGTACATAGTCTCAAATAGGGATGCACGGTTTACCTCACGAGTCTGGAGGGGATTTCAGCATGCTTTTGGCACCCAGCTACGCCTTAGTACTACTTTCCACCCCCAAACAGATGGGCAGACAGAGCGGATCATCCAGACATTGGAGGATATTCTACGGGAATGTGTTTTGGGATTTGGGGGATTATGGGTACGACACTTGCCTTTGGTAGATTTTTCCTACAATAATAGCTATAACTCTATCATTGGTATGGCTCCATTCGAAGATTTGTATGGGAGATCGTGTTGCTCACCCGTGTACTGGACAGAGGTCGGGGAAGCAGGTGTTCTTGGCCCGGAAGTGGTACATAACATGATGGAGAAGGTTCAGCTTGTACGAGAGAGGATGAAGGCGGATCAGGACCGGTAGAAGTCATATGCTGATAACAGGAGGAAAACCTTGGACTTAGAGGTCGGGGACCACATGTTCTTGAAGGTCTCCCCTTGGCGTGGACAATGGAGGTTCGGTAAGGGGAGTAAGCTTTCTCCCAGGTTCGTCGGACCCTTTGGGGTGTTGTGGTAGGTCGGTAAAGTGAATTATCAGCTAGCTCTACCACCACCGCTACTGAGAGTTCACAACGTCTTCCATGTGTCTCAACTCTATCGGTATCTACACGATGATTCGCACATCCTTGACTGGGGAAAGCTAGATATTGAGGACAATACGATGTTCGTGGAGCGACCAGTGAGGATCGAAGATCATGAAGAGAAGGTGCTTTGTGGACAAACCATTCCCTTGGTTGGTGTGTTATGGAGGCATGGTGTCCTCGAGGAGAGTACCTAGGAATGGGAGGCACAGATGTGCGCCCAGTACCCAGAGATGTTTTGAGTTTTGTTCTATTTTGTTTTGTACTTTTTTTGATGTAGTGCTTAACCTTGTTAACTATGAAATGTGTTGTTTTCCTTTTTCTTTGAATGTGTGTGAAGGGTCCTGACTACAGGGGAGGGAGGACTCGATCCCTAATCAAGATGCATTAGAATGGATGTGATTAAACCCGTGTGGGCAAGTCAGTGCCACCCAAATTGGATAGTATCTTGACATGGGTGAAAGGACTCCCTAATCCATATGTCTAGACAGTGACACCTTTATATGTGGTGTGGTTACTTGAGGGAGAGGTGTTACTAGATGTCGAGGAGGTTTTCTCCTGAGAGGTATCTTTCAAGGTGTTTGTTCGGACCCCTCTCTTTTCTTCAATCTAGTTTTAATTCTCAATGGTGAGAACAGTTTGAGAGGTATCTGATATAATGGCTCGGACCCTCCTGGTCCAGTACTTTTCCAAAATCTCAGTTCCACCGTTATGGTGGCACTGGTCATGGTGGCACCGTTACAATGACACTGTCACGGTCACACTGTTGTAGTGGCTCACTGAACCGATGACACTGTCACGATCACACACTGAAACGGTGGCACTGCCTTACAGTGTCTCACCGAGCCGGTGGCACCGTTACGGTGGTACCATCATAGTCTCACACCAAAGCGGTGGCACTGTCAAGGTCGCACACCCAAACGGTGGCACCGTCACGGTCACACACCGAAGCACTGGCACCGTCACGGTCGCACACCGAAACGGTGGCATCGTCACGGTCGCACACCGAAACGGTGCCAACGGTCGCACGCCAAAGCGGTGGCACCGTCACGGTCACACACTGAAGCGGTGTCACCGTCACGGTCACACACCAAAGTGGTGGCACCATCACGGTTGCACACCAAAGCGCCGGCACCGGCACGGTCTCACACCAAAGTGCCGGCACGGTCTCACACCAAAGTGCCGGCACCGTCACGGTCGCACACTGAAGCAGTGGCACCGTCACAGTCGCACACCGAAATGGTGGCACCGCCTTACGGTGTCTCACCGAGCCGGTGGCACCGTCACGGTCACACACCAAAACGGTGGCACCACTTACGGTGGCACCATGACAATGGCACCATGACTGTGGCACCGTTACGGTGGCACAGTGTCTTTTTTTTGCCTTTGCTTTTTTTCCAGTTTCCCAAGTTTTCCTAGTTCCGCTCCCACAACGTATATTTTGACGTAAGAGTGTTTTAATACCCCTTTCAAAGCTATTTAAATCCCATAAATGATATCTAAAATCCCCCAAGATCCGAGCGACCCTTGACTTACCAAAATGTGTGGCTTTTCCTCAGTGTCACACATTTTTCCCGTACTTTCCAATTCCGCCCATGTTGCGCGTTTTTCCTCTGATTAAAGGAAATCATTTAAGGCACAGGTGTTATGGCCACCTCTCCAATGAGAATTATTAAATGAAAATTAATTCCATCATGTGTAACTGCCCAACCGTGTGGTGAAACCACGATCTTCCATTAAAGTCGTTCAAGATTTTGATATCCCGTAACTCCAGGATCTCACCTTTTTATCGCACGGGAATTATTTCTTCTTCTTCACTAGTCTCTTTTTCCTTCCTTAGTGCGTTTGAAGTTCCCCCTTCCTGAGGAAAGTGGTGCGCCTGTGCTGGAGCCTTCCTACCCACTCTTGGAACCCCCAGAGTTCCTCCTTTGCAAGTCACGCATCCCCAGTTCTTGTCATGTGGAGAGAAACTTTGATCATTGATCATCCAGGTAGGGTTCTTCCTTTGTTTCTCCTTACTGTGTATCATGCGGGGTGGTTATGATAATGTTTCCTTTAGGAATGGATGAAACCAAACCTTAAAAAGATAATGAATGGACTTTTAAAGAATGAAGGGGTGTGTTTAATGATTTTGTTGTACTCTTTTACCCTTTCTAATATGTTGTGAATTGTATGGTCATGTTCCCACTGAAAATCATGGTCGTTGGTGGTCCCTCCTTGTGCACTAATGATCCTATGTTTTTTTGGTTAATTCTATGATTGAGCGGTTGTAACATGTAAATTGATTAATCACGTAAACTCGGTTGATTAAATGAATGTCTAGTGAACAGAAATCCTTGTGTGATCACCCTGATTAACCAAACGAAAAGAAGAAACTCAATGAATGGTGTGTTAGAATCTGGAAACTCCCTTGCTCTGTTTTGGAAATATGTGTGGTTGTTCTGCTTGTTTCTTATGGGGTGACATGGATGGGGATGGGATCCCTTGTTGTGGTGTAGTTGTTGGTTTGTCGATCTGAGGCCATGTGGGGTCGTATGGTGAGGCTTGGTTTGGTTCCAGTACTTTGAGAGATCTCACAGATCTCTTTTGTGGTTGTGACTTTACAAGAGAACTGGGTGTGAATGCTTAAATTGTTGCTTGGTTGTTTTTCCTTGGCTTATGGATATGCCTGTTAGTTGCCCAGTAGTGAAGAATTACTTAAATGGAATCACTTGAATATGAAAACAAGAATGGGTTCAATGGGAATTATTTTCCGGGAATGAGTTGTGACTTGGTTGTGGGTGTGGTGCTTCCCATTAATGAATAGTAATAAGGGTGTTTGTGGTTGGGCTGGTTTTGGAAACCCTGGGTTGGGATGAGTGCTTGTTTACCTATATGTATAATTTAGTTCTTATGTTTCTTATTTGGGCTCCACCCACGTTGAGCACATCGTGCCGAACGCCCCCATTTCATGGGGGAGGGTATTTTTCCAACACTCCTATGAGTGGCTGGTTATTAGCTCTTTTTCTGTTCCCTTTCCCGAGTAGCCCAAGACTCTTCGGACAGGCTGAGATGGCCTGAGGTCCATTATAGCCCAAGATTCTTCGGGTAGGGTACGTTGTGGTGGTTAGCCCAGGTGTGTGCGGGCAGGTTGTTCCTAGGTGTCTTTAGGCGTGGCAGTAGTTGTTCCAACCCAGGTATCTTCGGGCATGGTCGTAGTTGTTCTGGCCCAGGTGTCTGTGGGTGTGGTTATGGGTGGTTGTGGCCCAGGTGTTTGTGGGTGAGATGTGAGGTTGTGGTAGCCTAGGTGTGTGCGGGTGGGGTATGGCAGTGGGACTACGGTGAGAATGGCGGGAGAGGTCTGATGTGTAGGATGTCCTCAATAACCAGTGGAAAAGTGGTGTGGGGTACCCAAACATCGATGTGTTATTACTATTTACTTTACTTGACTTGTGTTACTTGGGGAGTGCACCTTGGTGGGGTTTGAGTGGATAGTTTCCTTATTAGGTGCTTGGTTATCTCCTTTCTTTCACGGGGCATTAGAATATCTCCCCACTTGTGTACGAAAGCTTTTGATTTTCCCTACTGAATATACTTGTATACTCACCCTACGTATATAAAACTGCTTTCAGGTTTCCAGGAGGACTTCGAGGATCGTGCGGGGTCGTACTTGTTCGAACGTTGGGACAATTGTTGTTGTTTTTCTTTTCTTTGGTATTTACCTTTGGAGTTTTCTTGTATTGTAGCACTTATTATTGAAACATGCATATGGGAAGGGATTGTTTGGGCTTTACTTTTATTTCTAGTTTTGGTGTTGTTTGGGACTTGTCATCTTATCTCCCAATCCTACTGAATAAAAAGGGTAATGTCTTCCATTTTGCGTGTGATTCTATACCTTTGGTGCTAGTCACCACTTCGAGACATATTGAAGAAGGGTCTCAGGGGTCATTATCTCCTTCAACTTGTAGAAGGGAAGGTCTGGCAATCTGCTGTCTCTTCTCTCATCTTGGTGAAGGCGGGTCGTGATACGTAAAATAACCACCTCAGCGATTTGATAATGAATTATTGGTGAAAACTTTTTGTGGTATGATGATGTCATCCCAAGTCTATAACTCTTCTTTTATAGAAGTTTCTAAGAATGTGATTCCTAGAAATCATATAATTCTCTCTTTAGTGGAATTTGATGTGATTTTGGGCATGAATTGGCTCTCTACATAAATCTCATATTAATTGTTGAGATAGGGAGGTCACATTCCACACCATGAATCAACTTATGATCATCTACCAATGCAAGGCTAACTATAAACTCTCAAGGGTCTTAATACCTCATCATGAGGTGTATTTAACTCAAATGGTTGGGGAGTAACTCAATATTTAGGACATGTCGATTGTGAATAAATATGTTGATGTTTTTCCTGGAAATTTTTCTGGTCTTCCTCCAAATCATGAGGTTGGGTTTTCAATCAAAGGCATATTTGGTGTTATACTTGTATCAAAGACTTCTTATAGAATGACCATAATTGAATTAGAGGAATTAAAGAAGTAACTCTGGGAGAATCTAGATAGGGGTTTTATATGCCCAAGTGATTCACTATGAGTGCACCAATTCTCTTTATTAAGAAAAAAGATGGATTAATGCATCTCAATATTGATTATCGTGAACTTAACAAAACTACATTCAAGAACAAGTATCATCTACCCTATATTGATAACTTGTTTGGTCAACTGTGTGGGGTTCAATACTTCTCAAAGATTGACCTTCAATCTGGATATCATCAATTAAAGGTGAAAAAAAAAGGATGTAGCCAAAACATCCTTTTGGATAATATATAGACACTATGAATTCATAGTGATATCATTCTAACTCACAAATACTCTTTCCATCTTCATAAATATGATGAATAGTCTTCAAAGATTACCTCAATTAAATTTTAGTACTCTTTATAAATGATATTCACGTATATTCCAAGAGAAAAGAAGAGTATGGAGATCATTTGAGGATTGTGTTATAGATCTTGAGAAAGGAGAAACAATACGTCAAATTTAACAAATGTAAATTCTTACTACAAAAAAATATCATCATTGGGTCATGTAATCACAATCGAAGGTATAGCTATCGCCATCAAGATCAAACACTATGCAGCTTTACATAAAATAATGCTAACTGATCAGCAATGCAAGATGAAGATCTAGATGACTTCAATAATCCAGATGCTAAGGAGGGGTAGTTATAGTGGATTGGGATTTCAGGTCATGTATTGGGCCTTGGGTCACTGGGTATACAAGTCATGTAAAAGTTTCCTCTCAACTCAATTAAAAAGAGAGATCATCCAAAATTTAATAAAAATAAAGCATTCAAGCCATTCAGGGTAGGGTAAATGTGTGAATCCCTCAGAAGGATTTATTATATACAATGATATATCAAAAGAGCCAACATGTGTGTATGCAAATGACATGATGGTAACTTATGTCTCACACATCAATTAAATATTTATGAAAAAAATTACTGTACATGAGATTTAGAACTAATAACAATAATATTTGCATTAAAAATAAAGGCATTATCTAAATTGTGAAAAGAGATAATTGGAGTTGATCAGATACTATTAACTACTGGATACATTATCACATTAGACAAACAAAGCAATTCATCGAAATGGATTGTAAGTAACAAATTCCTCGCGTTTCCTCCCAATAACGATTTGAGGATAAACACGCTCGCCCCGAATTCTCCTAGCAAGCTGAATGTCTTTAGGCATGATCGTCACCCTCTTCGCATGGATAGCACACACATTGGTGTCCTCGAACAGCCCAACCAAGTACGCTTCGACCGCCTCCTGAAGCGCTGCAACCGCCGAACTCTGGAACCTCAAATCCGTCTTGAAATCTTGGGCAATCTCACGGACAAGACGCTGAAAAGGAATCTTCCGCAGGAGAAGCTCCGTACTCTTCTGGTACTTGCGAATCTCCCGAAGGGCGACGGTGCCGGGACGGAAACGATGAGGCTTCTTCACACCGCCGGTTGCCGGGGCAGACTTCCGGGCAGCCTTCGGGGCAAGCTGCTTCCTAGGCGCCTTCCCGCCGGTGGATTTGCGAGCAGTTTGCTTTGTACGGGCCATCTTATGTTTGATTATCGAAACGGATTGCCTTTGATCTGAAAGCTGATCGACGGAAATTGGGTGGAGATGAAACAGGCTGCTGCGGGGAGGCCAAAAAATAGGGTTTCGAAATTTGTGGCGGGAGTGGTGGAATAATCTGGACTGTTAATGTCTTCCGCACAATCGACGGCTGCAGTTTGGTTGCACTGGGTTTTCGGATCGCGGATTGATGACGTGGTATGTAATTTCTCTTTTAACAAATTTTATTCATTATTCGTTTATGTTTTGGGCATTCTTGGAATCGAATTTCGATAGATTTCTCTAAAATTCTTTGTAGTTTACTCATTTTGAATTTGTTTTTCTCCTAATTCGTTGCAGTTGAAAAATATGGGAAATGATGTCTTTAGAATTGCCTTTTATTGCTTGATTTTTCTTGTTACTTTGTGTTTTTTTTTTGAAAAGACAGTCTTCAAAACTTAGATATCAATCAAATTCAAAGTACATAACTTCGACGAAAATGACGAAGACTAATAATTAGACCCTCGATAATTCTCAGACACCCATAAAATGAGCCACGCGACTGCCTTCTCTCCCAACAAAAGAAAAACAACAAGAAAAAAACAAATACACCAATAATCTGACGATGTCAATAATATCCCCAAAGGCTTGGTGGTCACCTTCATCTTCCTCCAATGCGTTGATAAATAACTTGACAGTCATATTCGACCACGATATTCTTCCAGCCAAGAAACGAGATGAACTACATACTCTTCCAAATAGTCATGGTCGCTGCCACAGGAGAAGACCAACCAAAAATGTCTGAGGAATTACGAGCCGTAATAATAGAACTTGCATGGTCCCGAAGAACTGCCCCAAGGCCAATAAAACCATCACTAGGAATCGTCGCATCAATATTAAGTTTGAGAACGCCCAAATGGGAAGAAAGTCATCTGACGGGAGGGGAATGGATGGATGTAAGTGGATGAACCCCCTCAACATCAACCCACTAAGAGCCCCAGTTATGCATCATGGCAAGCCAAACTCTACCGTCTTTAACAATCTTCTCGAAAATGAAGGTGTTACGGCAAAACCAAATAATCCAGGTACGGATACACAAACCCGTGACAGTTTGAGCAAGCAAAGATTCGAACCATTCCCCCAAAATGAGTCTAACATCTCCAAGATTTCTCCAAAGAATGAGATCTTGTGTCGCACACGTTGACCAAAGTCCAGTAACCTAAGGGCAAGAAAAAATGGCATGAAAATTTATCTCTGTCGTAATCCCACAAAGCAGGCACAAAGCCGTTATCAGATGGGTGTCTATCAGTTAAGTGAGTGTATGTGGGTAGGATACCCCTAAACATTTGCCAACAGAAAGGTTTGACCTTCGGCGGAGCATTTAAATTCCAAAGATGTTTCCAAAGGGGGGCCAAGTGCCTTCAATGCCCGTAACGCACGACCGCTAACCCAAACACACGGTATAGCAGTCAAATGAATTAAGAGACCAACACAGCTTGTCCGGGCCAACATCATGGACCACTGGAACCGCCATTATAGCCTTACGATCGAACTCAGTTAACCAATGACCGAGCTTCTGAAGGTCCCAGCCGGAAAGGTCATCAACCTGGAGCTCTCTCACAACAACATGCTCATGGTCGGGCGCAGGCAAAGATGCGGGAATCAAGCCCTCCAAACCAGGCAGTCAGGGATCGCGCCAGATATTAATTGAAACACCGCTGGACATTCTCCAAAAAATATCGTGGCTCAAGACGACCTTTGATCCTCAAACACTCCTCCAAAAATAGCTCGATCGAGAACTCAAGTTGGAAGACAAAAAAATCATCACGGGGAAAGTATTTAGCTTTGACAACTCTAGCACTCAAGCTATCTGAGTTTTGTAAAAGGTGTCAGCCTTGCTTAGCCAGAAGGGCATTGTTAAAAAAATTTAGATCTCGAAAGCCCATGTCATTGCAAGCCTTAGGAGCACACAACTTCTTCCAAGAGAGCCAATGTACGCCCCCACAAAAAATCAGCGAAGTCTGAATGAAGTTGATGGATAAAGAAATTTGGGAGCTTGAAAATGGACATCACATAAGATGAAACAACTTGGGGCACAACTTTAAAAAGGACTTCCTTTCCAGCCCTGGATAGATTTTTTTCGGACCATCCCTAGATTTTTCTGTAGTCTTTATCAAGAATGAAAGAGAATACCTTTATTTTGAAGCATTCAAAGACCGTCGGGAGACCCATTTTTTTATGTTTCACCATGACCTCAATACCACACAAATCAGCAATAGTAACTCTCACCCCTTCTTGTACACCTCGAATAAAAGACATCTCAGACTTAGCGAAATTAACTCGTTGTCCCGATGCATTGGTGAACACATCAATAATTTTGAGATTCTCTTGGCACTGATGGGAAGTTGCTCTGAAAAAAAGGAGGCAATCATCGACGAAGAAAAGGTGAGTAATGGAGATACTTTGCCGATAAACCTTGGTCCCTTTGATACGACCATCCAAAGCAACTTTAGATAAAATATGAGAGAAAACATCAATGACAATGATAAACAAGTAAGGGAAAACAGGGTCACCCTGCCGTAGGCCTCTGGATGGTTTGAAATTCTTTGTGAGGAAGCCATTACCTTTGATGTTATAAGAAACAATTTTAACACAACTCATGATTGCTCCCACCCATTTTGGGCTAAATCACAGTTTGCTCATGACCACTTCTAGAAAGGCCCATTCTACCCTATCATATGCCTCTGACATATCCAATTTCATAAATTAAATCCCCCTCTTTGAGCTGCAACTACCCCAAGCCCGCCTCCATGGGCCAGGGGCTGGTGACCAGCACTGAAGACATAACTAACACAGGGAGGTCTTTGCTTAAGTACTTGTACGTACACACACAACCATATCGATGCAAAAGTGCAAAGGGAGTAAAAGTAAAAGAAGCAAAAAATCCAAGGGAACAACCATGCATGAAAATCCTCTAGATAGTACAAAAGTACGGTAGTGTAAACTAAAAGTAAAGGGAAAAAATACATGTCTAACCAGAAATAGTTCCAAACCCAATAACTCCTGGTCTCCAAGCTGCAACCACCGTAAGCGGTCCAAAATACCAGGTATCCCTAAGCTCCTCTGAACTCACCACCGACTTGTTCGTCATCTGCATAAAACATGACACATGCGAACAAAACCCATACAGGGGTGAGCATATGCATACCCAGTAGAACGCCTCGAAAGATGAAGGAGGAGCAGTAAAAGATACAAAAGGAATAAAAAGACTACAGATGATAGATAGATGCAGCTCAACCCAAAGTAAGAGAAAGAGTAACCTCACCCAAACATAGGGGGCTTGATATGGTGAGTAGATGAACTACACATCGAATCTTCACCGCCCATAGTAGGAGAGTAAACTCATCCAACCATGAGAATCTAAACATGGAAAACATGGGTCATACCCTGCGCATCTTCACCTCTCATGGAAAGAGGGTGCTCAAATCCAAGGTGTGGATACAGAAAAAATATATCTATATGATCATTCAAAATAAGTCTAAACGAGAGGGTAAAGAAATATTCATCTCACCACTCAGTCCGGGAAGAAGAGTCACCAACAGTTCCAAGTCAAACCATGACTCGTCACTGTGCCTCACAGTTGAGAGGGTCGCAAACTCTAGGTAGGGAACTCATGCCCTGGTACAACGAGAGAGTTCTACTCTGATAATCATTGAGGACCCACTGCCCAACACTACTAGAGTATCACTCAGTAGTCATCGAGGAAATCCACTGCCCAACCGTGCTAGAGGGTACCACTCGATAGTCATCGAGGAACTCCACTGCCCAACCCTGCTAGAGGGTACCACTCAAAAAGTGTCGAGAAACTCCACTTCACAGTCCTGTTGGAGGGCACCACTTAGAAATTATTTGGTGATCCTGCATGATCACTATCGTCATCGAGCATTGTCTGGACAAGCGTCATGCCCAAAACATTCCACATCGTATCCCAAAATCTACAATTGAGGACATTATCGCATTCTACACTGAAAAAAACTCAGGATATGCTACCTGCGAACCAAAATTCGAGTCCAAACGAAGGAGATACAAGAGGTATAAGATTCTCAAGAAGTACACAACGTGTAAGGGGGTCTGCACGACGTGCGGCCCCATACCTCTGTCCGGTCATGCCCTTTCCAACACATGACTTGATGACCATGTAGTACTACACAATGTGTAAAGGTACTACATGACATGTCTCAGTCAAAATCCCAACAAACTAATGAGGCTCATCGTTGGTCTGAAGGGTAAAATCGTAATTTCATTGACATGACACTACAAATGGCCCCAAATGGCCAAATGGGTCACACCATTGAGACCCTCATGGAAAAACACTCGGGATATGCTATTCAGTTGTCCAAATTGGACACCTGATGAAAAAGTTGCATTTCACCACATAACGCATGAACGGTGCTTCATGGACTCGAGCTACGAGTTTGAATTAAATATCTGATATTGGCCTCAAAACATCCTCCTCAATTTCAATATTGTGTTGTCATAGACAGTTTTTCAATCCAACACTGTATGAAAAATATATGTCAAATACGAGATTCCATAATAATATTAATAGTGATATTATTGGGCATTTTGTAGACCTAAGATATGAGTTAGAAAAAGGTATTCATCATTGGTCTTGAAATGACTATCTCAATTCTAGGGTCGCATTGCTGCAGACAGTTCTTCAATCCGACACTGTATGAAGAAGTTACAGTCAAATTAAGATTTTAACAACAAAAATAATAATAATATTTTATATTTTTTATAAAACCTTTTTTTTCTTTCTTTGAGGAGTACACACTCAAGGGGGGGCTTTGATGTAGGCACAAAAATTATTTCCTCTCATTTAATTTAATTTCACATTATAATCAATATAATAATAATAATAATAATAATAATAATAATTAAGGGATTGGATGTACCCCTTTCCCGCTCAAGCAGACATGCACCACCCCTTGAAATCTCTCTTATTCATTGTTTTATTGCTATAAAACAATATTATTATTATTATATAATAATAATTTAAACACCAACATTTATCACTCTAATTTAATTCCATTAAACTAGTTTTCATGGATCTCCTCATATTAAATTAAATCCATTTGATTTAATTAGCCACACACGCATTTTTAATGTTAATATTATTATTAAGAAATACTAATAACACCAACTGCTTTGACCACGTCCGATCACCTCATTGGAGATCCATGTATGGCCACCGCCATGAGACTCTGCACATGGCCTCTGCTCAGAATCAAATTCACCACACTGCACATCATCGTTACATGCCAACTGGGGAAAACGGGGATCATCGATCAGATCTCGAACCACCTCCGATCACAAAGCCCACACCCACGGTACTTGCCACGACCCGAACCAAGTCAGGGCTTGAGCTGCAACTACCCCAAGCCTGCCTCCATAGGTCAAGGGGTGACAACAAGCAATGAAGGTATAACTAACTCTAGAAGGCCTTTTCCTAAGTACTTGTACACATACATACAACCATCTCGATGCAAAAGTGTAGAGGGAAAGAGTGAAAGATGAACAATTGTTATAAAGGAAACTAATCATGCAAAAACCTCAATATAATACAAACATATGGTAGTGTAAGATGAAAAGTAAAGGGCAAAATACACACCCAACCAAAAATGTGTCCAAACTGACAGAAAACTAGAAACGTAAACAACTGAAAGAGAGACCAACTTCTGAATCCTAAGCTATGACCACCGTATGCAGTCCAAGCACTCAGTATCCTTAAACTCATTTATAGTCATAGTCGACCTGTCCATCGTCTGCATAAGACATGATACATGTGAGAAAATCCCATGCAGGGGTGAGTATAAACATACCCAATAGGACGTTGTAAAAGCTGAAGGGGGAGCAGTATGAGATACAATAGAAGAGAAAGACATTAGATAAGACAAGGTACAATGAAATAGTACAACTCAACCCAGCAATAGTGAAAATAAGCTCATCCAATCACAAGATGATAAACACGGTGAGTAGATGAACTACCCATTGAGTCTTCGCCACCTATGACAGGAGAGTGGACTCATCCAACCACGAGAAACTAAACACAAAAAGTGCTTGACATACCGCACGTGTTTTCGCCTCTCCTGAAAGGAGAGTAACCAAATCCAAGGGGTAGATACAGAAAAATGATATATACATATATATATACTCAGTCAAAAGAAGGTCAAATGAGAGAGTAAGGGGACCTCCATCTCATAGCTCAACCTAGGAAGAAGAGTAGACAATAGTTCCAAAATTCCATCAACGATGCCCAAAATCTCACATGTCTGCCCTGAATACACAAGTATAAGGAACTCATTCACCGCACCTTGACACTATCCACTTTGGGTGACACTGATTCACCCACATAGTTTTTGGACGCATCTCAAAAATGTGTCTTAATGGGGAAAGAATCCCTCTTTCTTATGATTCCAAAGCTACGTCAAACCACATCTTGTCACTGTTCTGTATAGTCAAGGGGCCAAAATTTCTAAGTAGAGGACCCATGCCCTAATACAACAAGAGGGTTCCACTTTGAAGGTCGAGGACCCATGCCCAGCTTGGTTGGAGAGTTCCACTCTTGGTCATCGAGGACCCATGCCCTGCCCAACAAAAGGTTTCCACTCAGAAAGTTGAGGACCCATGCCCAACTTGACTGGAGGGTTCCACTCTAGGTCATTGAGGACCCATGCCCTACCCCACAGGAGGCTTCTACTCAGAAAGTAACCTCTGGTGATCTCGCATGATCACGGTTGTCATCAAGTGTTGCCTAAAAAGGATCCATGCTCAAAACATTATACATCATATCTCAAAACCCACAATCGAGGACAACATCACATTCTATGTGAAAAAACACTTAGGATATACTACTCGCATGCCAAAATCTGAGTTCAAATGAAGGAGATACAGATGTTCAAAGTTTGATTAGAAGAGCTCAAGGGGTACACAACATGTTAGGGGACCCACACGACGTGTGGTCCCACTCCAATGTTTGGTCGTGTCCCTGACCAGCACACAAATCCATCCCATATAGCATTAAATGCCATGTCGATGGACTACATGGCATGTGATAAGTCTATTTCATGCATGTATTTTAAGGTTTTTTGAGAAATGGATTCTTGTGTTGTATTGAATAATCTTTCCAATTTTGGAATGAATTGAGTTATTTTATGTTTTGTGGTAGGAAACAATAAATCTATGGAAAAGGAATGAAAAGGGGTGTTCGCTCGCGGTGGGACACTGAAATTTTGAGGTAGAACAAAGTTGGAAATCTCGAAAAAACACTGTGACATTTCGTGTACCACAAGTACACGTTGTGACCTCATCAGAGAAGTAGGTCACTTCCAGAACATGTCATGAAGAGCATACACATTGTGAGACACAAGTATATGTCGTGTACCTTCATTACACGACATGACGGTGGTCAAAATTCAAATTTATGAATGATATTTGTGCAAGATTCTTACGGATACGGAGGCAAAGCGGATCGATAGTACACACCATGTAGGCTAAGTACATGTTGTGTAGGTGGTCAAATTTCCAAAATCTCAGCCAAGATCCACAAACGTGTCACGTAGATTCACAAAAAGAGGATCGACATTACACATCGTGTATGCTAATTACAAGATGTGAAAACGGTCAGGAAGAGCTAGTTCAAAGCCTATAAATTGATCCCCTGGCTGCACCTTTGGGGCATTCAAAAAACAGTTGGAGACACAAGCTTGGAGTGAAGGTGCTGCGCCCTATCTGAGTTCTTTACTTTATTTATGATTTATTTTATCCCTCCCTCATATTCTCTCATCACTAGGATGAGGGGGTAAACTCACCAGTTCTAGGGTGATGTAATCAAAGGGGGAAAGGTGTATTAGATTTAATTCTATTTATTATTCGTGTAGTTGGTTTGAGTATTTTTTTCTTCAACTTCCAATCCCTTTATTTTTCTTTTATCATGACCATCGATAAATTAATTTAAAAGGAACATTTAAATTTTGAAACTAATGACCCTAAAAAGAGGCATGAATATTTTCAACATTAAGGGAAATCAGGTTTAAATACGGTATTGAGACCAAATCGATTTAGTGAAATCCTATACCATTGGACCAAGGGAAATGGGATATTGTTGCATTAAGGAGGGGATACCATGACCATTGGATCTTCCTTGTCTCAACTCCAACACCAATCATGAATCAATCAATCTATTTTCCAAAATCCAACTACACCCGAACCTAGAAACTACATTACCTCGACACACTTCTTAAAATCTGTTTTCAAACCAATCTTTTCTCACTAACTTCTCTAAATTAATAATATTTTGAAGTCCTAATCAAACTAGAATCACTGTCTCCATGGGTTCAACCTCGAACTTTCCTTTACTACATTTTAATTAATTGAGTAGCATAGTTTGGGTTTTATAAATTTGTTTTTTCGTAGTAACGTAGGGAACTAACGACGCCCTGTGGGGCTACCAGTGTGTCCGGGCTAACCGAGGTCAAGGTCGTGTGCTGCTCAACGTGTCCATGTACTGGAGTACACAGTCGTGTACCAGACCCAGTGTACCTCCCCATGGGTTCCCGTTCATGTGACCCATCACACATGTTGTCCAACCAGGATAGGGTACACGACGTGTAAGGTAGGACTACATGTTGTGTCATCCTTAATTTTTCTCAAACCCTAGCACTACCACTGAAAGGATACACGTCGTGTGTTCATCTTAAAACACAATGTGTAGTTGGGTTTTTTTTACAAAATTTTAGATTCTCTCCCAATGCCTTGAAATCCATCTATCTTCTTCAATATCAACCTCCAATCTATTTAAAAATGATGGATCTACCCAGAAATCATGGATCTCGACCATCGTTTTCTAGAAAATGGCTTCGTTGAAGATTCAGGGGTTCCGTCACTTATTTTTCATGATCCTGTGCTTCCTACCATTGAAGATCCGGCCTCAAACCATCAAATAAATCATATTTTAACTACAAATATCCTAGATCTATGCTTGATTCATCGAACTGTTATTGTTTAATTGATCCATTGTGAATCCGGGGGTCCGATCGAGCTCAGTACCTCCTGATAAGGTCGAACCGGGACCGTGGGGATCCAACCGGTGAAGAACACAAAGAGGCGAGAAGGGAAAAGGATAATAACAAAGTTCAATTGACTAAGACCAAGAATTCTTGGCCAATTGATCAAGAAAGAGGTTTCCAAATGAGAAAAAAACTGAAAACAACTTAATTTCTATACATGGGAACATACATAGGTTGCAAAGGGGTGAAGATCAAAGAACAACAATCAATCTACTCAATATATTTAATAAAGGGTGAAAAAACACCAATTTATGATTCCTACCTTGATTATTGATTGTTTTTTGTTGAAGAACATGTTTTCCAATGATTTTGAAGGAGATGTTGTGTTCGCTGTCTGATCCAGAGGTTTGTCTTCGTTCGATTGAAATATGCCAACATAAGGGGGAAGAGAGCTCTCACCGGTGGTTTCAAAATTATAAGCCAACCCTGGTAAGTTCTTCATAATGATATATTTATAATTATACCTTTTAGTTCAAATAGGATTAAATTAATTAATTTAAAAATTAATTAATCCACTTAACGTACCGCCAATGAGTGAGGGATCTGAACATCCCACACCAACTCATTTTATGTCACGTTTAGGGTAAACACCATGTTTTAGACTCAACTGTGGTCTCAGATTTATGATTCAATCAACCATTTAAGAGTTATACCATTTTCTTTAAGAATTTGTACACGCAATATAAAATATATATTAATATTTTTATAAAATTAATTACGGGCACACCGGGCCTCAAAATCGCACGTCGTCTCAGCGACTAGCTCTGGAAATATATATAGAAATATTTCATAGTATTAAAAGGAAAAAAATGAGTCTCTAAATCACTCCCTCATTCAATATTTTTATCTCTGAAAAGTGAAACTAGGAAAACTACTCGGGATACTGAGCCCACACTTGGCTCTTCTGCTCCCAGGAACTCCCCTATACATTTGCATGCCGCCACAACACGCAAACCAATGAGATAGTCCATCCATGAAAGGTCCTCTCCTATCAATCCTCGATCTCCACTGGGTGATCTGCAAAGGTGGATCCATCCTCGATGTTCAACTCACCCCAATTGATGACGTGCATGGGTTCATGCACATATATACTCAGCTGAGACATGTGAAATATGTTTTTCACCCACTCCAGCTATGGGGGCAGGGAAAGGTAGTAAGAAACCTCTCCAACCCTTTTCACGATCTCAAATAGCCCGATGAACCTCGAGGATACCTTGCCTCCCTAACCGAACCTCCTCCATCCTCATCATGGGGAGACTCTTAAGAAATTGTGGTCTCCTTACTCGAAATCCAAGGGCCTACAATAGTGATCTACGTAAGATTTCTGTTTGCTATGGGCCATCCTCATCCACTCATGGATGATCTGGACTTTCTCCATTATCACCTGCACCAACTATAGACCCACAAAATATGACTCACCAATCTAAATCTAGCACATGGGTGACCTGAAGGGTCTCCCATATAGGGCCTTAAAAGGTGTCATATTGATGGTAGAGTTGTAGTTGTTATTGTATGCAAACTCTACTAAGGTTAGGTGATCCTCCTAGATCCGACTGAAGTCTAATATGCATGCCCTCAGCATATCCTCTAGCACCTAGATAGTGTGATTGGTCTGCCCATAGGTCTGGGGGTGAAAGGTTGTACTCATCTGCATCTGGGTCCCAAATGCCTCTTATAGGCCTATCTACAATCGTGACATAAACTGCTCGTCACGATCAGAGACAATCGTCAAGGGAATCCTATGAAGGCAAATGATATTCCATTTGTAAAATTTCTCTAAAGTCTCTACCAAACTATGTTCCCTGATAGTAAGAAAGTAAGATGACTTAATGAGTCGATCAATTATCACCTAGATGACATCATGACTCTTCGCTATGCATAGAATACCTACGAAAAATCCCATGGATATATCATCTCATTTCCACTCTAGGATCTCAAGGGGCTACAAAAAACCTACCATAACTTGGTGCTCAGCCTTCACCTACTGACAAATGAGGCATTGAAAGATAAAATCATCTATACTTTGTCTCATACTGAACCACTAAAATTTTTGCTGAAGGTATCTGTACATCTCCCCCACACCGGTATGTACAACTAGGGGATTAGTGTGGAACTCCCACATCACCTCCTCCCACAATGTGACTAGAACCACTGTTTACCCCTGGAATAGGATGACACAATTCCCTCATTTAGAATATCCATTTGGTGAGTCGAATGTGTATATTTCATCATATAATATCTCTTAGTTGATGTATCCTATCTGGGAATCTCTCACATTTCAAGAAGTGAAGAAGTCAACACCATCGACTGAAGAAAAGTTGTACCCTCTTACTCCACTAGGGTTAGCTGCAGGGAAGCTAACTGCTCTGAATCTTCTTTCACTAAGAGATCCAAGAACTTCCTGTTAAGGGAATCTGCTACAATGTTGCCATTCCCTAGAGTATAGACCATATCAAATTCATGGTCCTATAGGAACTCCAACCAGCGTTGTTATCTCTAGTTCAAGCCTCTATACATGAAGATGTACCTGCAACTCTAGTGGTTTGAGTAAACCATGAAGTGCTCCCTCAGAACGTAGTGCCTCCACATCCTTAGAATTAATACTAAAATGGCCATATCTAGGTCATGATTCATGTAATTATACTCATGGGGTCTCAACTACCTCAACCCATATGTGATAACTTCCTATCGCTGCATCAATACGCAACTGAGTCCAGCTCCTGAGGCATCACAATACACTACAAACTCCACACCCTCCTATGACAGTTTCAATAATGAAGCACTCTTCATACTCTTCCTCAAATAATCAAAGGCCCCCTGACACTGCTCATACTAGGTAAATTATTGCCCTTTCCACATTAGGGTAGTCAAAGGGGCTACAATTATAGAGAAGTGTGCCACAAACCTATTGTAGTACCCTTACAAGCCAAGAAAGCTCTGCATCTCTAATGCATTCTTGGGTGGATCCTAAGATACCACTCCTTCGATCTTTGTTGGATCCACAACTAAATCATGTTTACTAATAACATGCCCTAGAAAGTGAACCTCATATATATAGAACTGACACTTTGAGAGTTTTCCATGAAGTTGGTGCTCTCAAAACAAGTCTATGACCATCCTCAAGTGTTATGTATGATCCTCCTCTATTGCAAAGTGGACGAGTATGTCATAGATGAAGACAATAAAAAATTGGTCCATGTACGACTGGAAAACTTGGTTCATCAAAGACACAGACATGACAGAGGGATTTATCACACCAAAGGGTATCACTAGGAACTCATAGTGTGTATATCGACATCAAAAATCCAACTTTGGAATATCGGCATTGTGAACCCTCAACTGGTGGTAGTCGGACCTTAGATCAATCTTAACAAACCTTATCACACCTTACAACTGGTCAAAGAGGTCATCAATCCTCAAAAGGTGGTAATTATGCATTATCATGGCCTGGTTCATGCGATGATAATCCCCATAAAGCTGTAAGCTCCTGTCCGCCTTTTTCACGAACATGACTGGAGCTTCCTAGGGGGGCACACTGGGTTTGATAAAACTTTTCTCATGAAGGTTCTCCAACTGAAACCATAGCTCCCGAAGTTTGGTAGGTGTCATCTGATATGCCTTAGAAGATATTAGATCAATCCTAGGTTGTAATTCAATGAAAAACTCCATATTTCACCTCAGAGGTAGTCCCAAAACATCCTTGGGGAATACGTCCATGTAATCCTACACAACTGAAAGAACCTAGATTCCCAAAGAGACTGTTGCACCAAGGGCTATACTCTCTAACTGATGGGTGATGTGATGCAGCCTCCTGCTCGCATAACTCACTTTCCCTGCCATGATATCTCTCTCGCTAGAAAAGGAGAATCTCGTCCCATTAGTGCATAGACATCTAACTTTTCTGTAGTGATAATTGATTTGGGCTCGAACCACAGATATCCAATCCATACCCAAGATGATGCCATAGGGTTCCATTATGATGACTAAAATGTCCCATGTGAATCTCTCTCCACCAAGTAATAGCTCACACTGCTGGCTGATGAAAGATACAAAAGAAACATTCTTTGTAGAAACTTCAAGATGAATTTTTTGTGCTAGCGCCTCAACTAGAAGCTCCAACTCTCGCACTAGGAGTATGGATATAAAGGAATGACTGGAACCTATGTCTACTAGTACTGAAGCAAGAGTAGAAAACACATAGATCACACCTCTTATCATCTCGTGCATCGTGAGATTTTAGAAATCCAAACCATGCAGTTACCTGCGACCCTAGCTGCCAGCTCCCTAAGCCTGATGTGGGATGCCTAATGGTGGTGGTGGAAGGGCATCATAATGACATATATCACCTATAGCTCATACCACTTCTCTACCAGCTCTGCCTCCCTGGGGACCACCCTGTCCGTGCCTGGGAGATCCCCGATCACGACACCGCCTCTGTTGTGGTGGTTTATTAGCTATCTGCTTGTGCTAATTAGCACCCATGGTTGGGTAGTCTTGTTTCATGTGACCTTTCATATCACAAGTAAAGAACCACCCCTCTTCAGGCTGCCTTGGTGCTTTATACTGCCTCTGGACACACACATGAGTCTGATCATGGAAGGATCTCCTGCACTGAGATCTTGGCATATGAAATTTGCTAACTACTACAGATGACTCAACTTTGTGTCACCCATTTCCAGCTCCAACTGTCTAGTGTCCCTTTGATAGAAATAACTTTGTCACCAGTTCCCTCTCTAGCACCCCAACATAGGTGGGGATGAACAAGGGTATAACAATGGTTCAAATATCTCTACGGAGTCCCTGATCAAACTTCCATGATTGGAAGTAGTCGCCCCAGATAATGTCAATGGAGTAACACATAAGATCTATAAACCTCACTGCATACTCATTCACTGTCATCCCTCTCTACTATATCGCTAGAATCTCCTAGATCCAGACTCAGTGCAAGTAGGAGGGGTATCACTCCTCACAAAATAGCTACTGGAAGTTAGTCCATGAGAGTGTTGACTCATTGAGCATATGTGTAATAGGGATCCAACAACAGCCAACCGCTCTATGGAAAAGGCTACCTGCCAACACAACCACTTGATCAGTTGGGGTCCAAACAAGCTTAAAGATACAAGCCACCGACTCTAGCCAATCCTCTGCTGCCTGAGGATCTAGATTGTCATGAAACCTTAGCAGTCTCTGACGTTGGAAATCGCATAGCGTGATAAGCCTGTGCGCACCCTCAGCCTGCTCTATTAGAACTATCTATTGCTTGATAGGGGGAGGTACTTCCACCTGCCCACCTGGAGGAAGGGGATCATGAGATGGACCCTGAACAGAGGCCTCATCATTCATAGGGACTTTGTCATGAACCGAAGTTGGTATCCTGGATGGATGTCATCATGGAGGCATCCTAAAAGTTATCAACGAGTACCACAATCAGATGAACACACACACACACAAACACACACACATATCAACAACAATGGGGATCTGACTCAATAAGGACAATCAAAGACTCAATCCTATATTATGCATATACCTTTTAACCCTACAACAAATGTATCAACATGTTGAGTTGAAAAACAGGTAGTCAAGGTCATGGTGAATGGATATGTTAGCCATCAGACCATCACTGGACTCCATGGCCTGAGATCCACACTCGAGACACTTTGACATTTTTCCCTCAACCCAACCAAATCCTATAAAGGGGATGCATCCAAACAATTTCCTAAGGAATGAATTTCCTTTCATATAAATTTTTCATGACCCAACCCAAGACGGTGCTCAAGCCACAACCACCCCAAGCCTACCTCCATAGGCCAGAGGGTGGTGACAAGTGTTGAAGTCAGAACAAACTATGGGAGGTCTTTTCCTAAGTACCTTTACACACACACACACAATCATCTTGATGGAAAAGTGTAGAAGGAAAGAGTAAAATATGCAACACTATTGTAAAGTAAACCAAGCATGAATGAACCTCTAGACAATACAAAATTATGCTAGTGTAAGATGAAAAGTAAAGGGGTCCAATGTACGCCTAACTAGAAATGTGTCCCAACCTGATAGAAAACTGGAGAAGTAAACAACTAAAAGAGAGCCGAGCTCCTGAATCCCAAGCTATGACCATCGTACATAGTCCAAACACCCATTATCCCTAAGCTCCTCTATAGTCATGGTTGACCTATCCATTGTCTGAATATGACATAATACGTGCATTCAAATCCCATGTAAGGGTGAGTATAAACATACCCAGTAGGATTCCTCGAAAGCTGAAAGGGGATCAGTAAGGGATACAATAGAAGATAAATACAATAGATAGCATAAAGTACAGTGAAAGAGTATAACTCAACCTAGAAAGAGTGAAAGTAAACTCATCCAAGTAAAAGGGGCTAAACACGGTGAGTGGATTAACTACCCATCAAGTCTTCACTACCTATGGAAGGAGAGTAGACTCACCCAATCATGGGAAACTAAACACAAAAATCACGTGACATACCTCACACATCTTCACCTCTCCTGGAAAGAGAGTAACCAAATCCAAGGAGTGGATACTAAAAAACGATATATATATACTCAATCAAAAGAATCCCAAACAAGAGAATAAGGGGATTTACATCTCACAACTCATCCCAGGAATAAGAGTAACCAACAGTTCTAGAAGTCCATTAATGATGCCCAATATCTCACGCATCTACCTTGAACATAAAAGTCTAAGGAACTCATTCCCCACACCTTGAAACTATCTTCTTTGGGTGGAACTGACTCAACCACATAGTTTTTAGTCACGTAACAAAAATACATCTCAGTGGGTAAAGCATCCCTCTTCCTCGTGAGTCCAAACCTACATCAAACCATGTTTTTTCATTATGCCACATTGTCGAGGGGACACAATTTATAGATAGAGGACCCATACCCTGGTACGACCGGAGGGTTCCACTCTGAAGGTTGAAGACCCAAGCCCGGACCAGTTGGAGGGTTCCACTCTAGGTCATCGAGGACCCATGCCCTGCCCTATAGGAGGATTCCACTCAGAAAGTTGAGGATCCATGCCCAACCGGGCTGTAGGGTTCCACTCTAGGTTATTGAGGACCCATGCCTTTCCCTACAGGAGGGTTCCACTCGGAAATTCGAGGACCCATGCCCAACCTGGTTGGAGGGTTCCACTCTGGGTCATTGAGGACCCATGCCCTGCCCCGCAAGAGGTTCTACTTGGAAAGTAACCTATATTGATCTTTCCTGATCACGTTAGTCATAGAACATCGCTTAAAATTTGTTATTCCTAGAACATTATATATCATATCTCAAAAGCAACAACCGAGGGAACCATCACATTCTATATGAAAAAACACTTAGGATAGGATACTCACAATCCAAAATCCAAGTTCAAATGAAGGAGATACGAACATTCGAAGTTCACTCAGAAGAGATCAAGGGGTACACAATGTGTGCAGGGACCCACACGATGTGTCGTCCCGCTCCACCACATGGTCGTGTCTCTAATCCGCACACGGCTCCATCCTATGTAGTAGTACATGCCGTGTAGGTGGACTATAGAGTGTGTCCTAGCTAACCAAGGTTGGGGTCGTGTGTTGCTCGCCATGTCTGTGTACTGGAGTACACGGCCGTGTACTAGACCTCGTGTACCACCACACATGTTCCTGTCCATATGACCCGTCACATGGGTTGTCCAATTGGGATAGGGTACACGGTGTGTAATGGAGAACTATATTCCATGTCATCCTTAATTTTTCTCAAACTCTAGCACCACCATTGAAAGGATACACATCATGTGTTCATCTTAAAACACAACATTTAGTTGGGATTTTTCTTCTTCAGAACTTCAGATCCACTCCCGGTGCCTTGAAATCCACCTATCTTCTTCGATCTCAGCCTCCAATCTATTAAAAAATGATGGATCTACCCAAAATCATATATCTCAACCTTTGTTCATCGAAAAATGGCTCTGGTGAAGATTTGAGGGTTCTATAGCTTATTCCGCACACTCCTGTGCTTCCCACCATTGAAGATCCGACCTCAAACCATCAAATTGGTCATCTTTGATCCATAAAGATCCTAGATCTGTGCTTATTTCTTCAAAACATTCTTGTTTCGTTGATCCTCCATGAATCTGGGGGTCCGATCGAGCTCGGTACCTCCTGGAAAGGTCAAACCAGGACCGTGGGGATCCGACCAGTGAATAATAAGAGACGAGGAGGTAAAAACACGAGAACAAAGGTAAATTGATCGAGGCCAATCATTCTTATCCAATCAATCAAGAATGGGGATTTTAGATTAGAAAACAACTAAAACAACTTAATTTTTGTACATTGTCACATGTAGAGGTTGCAAAGGGACGTAGATCTAAGAACAACAGTCAATCTACTCAATATATTTAATCAAGGAAGAAAACCCACCAATTGACGAGTCCTAACTCGATTATGGATCGTTCGTTGATGAAGAATGTGTTTTCCAATGATTTAGAATGAGTAGTTGCGTTTGTTGCATCCTGATCTGATCTGATCTGGTGGTTCATTGTCGTTTGATTGAAATCCACCAATGAAAGGGGGAAGTGAGCTCTCGCCTGTGATTTCAGAATTATGAGCCAACCCTAGAAAATTCTCCATAATGATATATTTATAAACATATTGTTTAGATCAAATAGGATTAAATTAATTAATTTAATAATTAATTAATCCACTTAACATACCGACAATGAGAAAGGGGTCCGAATTTCCCATGCCGACTCATTTTATGTCGTGCTTAGGATAAACGCTGCGTTCCAGACTCAACCATGGTCTCAGATTTCTGATTCAATCAACCATTTAAGAGTTCTCCCATTTTCTTTAATAAGTTGCATGTGCAATATAAAATATATATTAATATTTTTATAAAATTAATTCCTAGCACACCGAGGCTCGAAATCGTACGTCGTCTCAGCGCCTAGCTTTGGAAATATATATATATATATAAATATTTCAAAGTCTTTTAAGGAAAAAACTGGGTCTCTATAGTAATGATCTAATCCATTAATAAAACACCACCCCACTCATTTATCAATCTATCCCCAAACCATTGATTTGTGTTTCATTCATGCTACCACAATGAATTTGGGGGTTCGATAACACTCAAAGTCACCCTGAAAATATCGAATCGTGACACCATGGTCCAACGATGAGTAATGTGAAAAAACAGTGTGGGGAAAACACCAATAACAATGGTGATTAATATCATTGTCCAAGAATTCTTGACCAATGATTTCATAGTGGGGAAAACTGGGGTGGAAACATGGCATACACAAGAAATAAATTGAAAGAATAATTTATTTCAATACACGGGATCATGCGAAAGTTTATTTAAACGCAGATCAAGGACACAAATTTGATCATGCTCAATATTTTAATCAAAAGGGTTGGAAACTTCAAATGATGAGTCCTACCTCGATTATGGATTGATCATTGGTGAAGAATGCATCTGCTCGCGATGAAGATGATCTGCTGCATCCGCCTCCTGTCGATTAACCTCATTCTAATCACTGGTCATCATCTGGTCTAGATAATCCAACAACGGATGCTCTCCTCCTCCTCTTAGATCCAACAAGGGTTATGAGGTCAACCCTTGGAAAATTTTCATAAAAGGGTATATATAGAGGATTTAATTAGGTCTTTTAATATAACAAACAAATAAATAAATTATTTATTTTAATTAAACATACCCACCAATAGTTGTCCCATCTGAATGTCATGAACCAACCAATTTTAGTTTACACCTAGGGTAAACACCACATTCTGAACTCAATAGTGGTCTCATATTTCCAATCCGAGTCTCCTTCTATGAGTTATTTGGGTTAGGGTTATTAAATAAATTAAATAAATAAATTAATTTATCAAATGCACCCACCAATGGTTTCCCCATCCGAACGTCCCACGCCGAACAACTTTAGGTTGTGCCTAAGGTAAAATCCACATTCTGGATTCAGAAGTGATCTCAAATTTATGATTCAAGACTCCATTTATGAGATATTCTAATTTTTTAGGAAAACTATGTGCACACAATAAAAATATATTTAATATTTTTATAAAATTAATTTTGGGCTCACCGAGCCTTAGAATCGCACGCCATCTTAGTGACTGTATCTGAAAAATATTTCTAGGAAAATTAAAAATTATTACACATAAAAATTAGAGTCTCTAAATTATTCCCTTTTTTAAAACTTTTCGTCCCCAAAAAGCAAAAACTAATGGAAAAGGTGAGGATACTGAGCTTGCATCTAGCTCTCCCGTACATCTTCCCTACACTATGATATACAACCAAAAGATAAGTATGAAACTACCTCATTACCTCCTCTCTTAACATGACCGAAATCATCATCTGTCCTTGAAAAAGGATTACATGATTCCATTCTTCAAAAAAATCATCAGGTGAAACTCCGAAGGATATATAGTCACACAAGATCTTTCAGACAATATCCCCAAGGCATGCCTCCCTAACTCGTTGAGGAAGTAGAGGGGTAACAACCATAAATTAGAGGTATGTTGAACCATCATCACCCAAAAGAGTTAACTACAAATAGTTTAACTACTCCATCATCTCACTCAATAACAACAGATGGAAAACCTCACCGTGAGTATCTCCCACCATGTACATGCTCTGGATGGCCATCAAGATCACACTACCTCAACCTCTGTAGGGTCCACTATCACTACCATGTCTAAGAAGACAAATCTCGAGAAGGGGACCTTCAAATCTAGAAATGACTTCACGAGAGCTGTCATATGCCTAGAACTTCTAGAGAATGTCTAACACTATCCTCCTATGTCACTAGTGGAAAAATGATCTTTAACGTCGAGCATTTTAACGTCGGTTCTTCAAAATCGATGTTAAAAGGAACTTTTTGGCGTCAGTTTTTTCACATAAACGACATTAAATAGTAAACCAAAGTTTTATATAATTTCTCAAGCTTCAATTTTACAGGTCGTGGAGCTAAAACAGACTTACGGATCAAAAGTTATGGATGTCGGAAGTTGAACATTATAAGACAAGATTTTTAACGTCAGTTTTTTTCAATAAACCACGTTAAAAGGAAATTTTTGGAGTCATTTTTTCACATAACCGATGTTAAATATTAATCTATCAAGCTTCAATTTGATAGGTCGTGGAGCTAAAACAGACTTACGAATCAAAAGTTATGGACATCAGAAGTTGAACATTATAAGACAAGATTTTTAACGTCTGTTTTTTCAATAACCAACATTAAAAGTCACTTTTGGCGTCAGGTTTTCACATAATTGACATTAATTATTATTCCAAAGTTGTATATAATTTCTCAATATTTAATTTGATAGGTCGTGAAGCTAAAACAGACTTACGGATCAAACGTTATGGATGTCAGAAGTTGAGCATTATAAGACAAGATTTTTAACATCAGTTTTGTTCAATAACTGATATTAGAAGGAAATTTTGGTGTCGGTTTTTCTCATAACCGACGTTAATTAGTAAACCAATTTTGTAGATAATTTCTCAAGCTTCAATTTTATAGGCCGTGGAGCTAAAACGGACTTACCAATAAAAAGTTATGGTCGTCGGAAGATGAAAATTATAGGACAAGATTTTTAACGTCGGTTTTTTTTCAATAACCGAAGTTAAAAGGAACTTTTTGGCGTCGGTTTTTCAAATAACTGATGTTAAATAGTAAACCAATGTTTTAGATAATTTTTCAATCTTCAATTTGACAACTCGTGGACCCAAAACAGTCTTACAGATCAAAAGTTATGGATGTCGGAAGTTGAACATTATAAGACAAGATTTTTAACGTCGGTTTTTTCAATAACTGACGTTAAAAGCCACTTTATGGCATCGGTTTGTTAAATAACCAATGTTAAAAAGTCACTTTATGTCATCGGGTTTTCAATAACCAATTTTAAAACCCCAACATGAGAATAGATTTAACATCGGTTATATATTTACCCAACGTTAAAAGTAAATTTCAAATCCGCGGGTTCAGTATTTCAATTTTTTCCCAACGCACGTTTCTATTTTCAAATTCCCGCCTAAATTTTAATGCATCACCGCCATAAAATATTTTTATTTACAATATATACATCCTCATTTTCCTTATTTCAACATTTTCAATATCTTCATTACAATCAAAATTTCAACAATTCTTCAATCGATGATGTGAACATGGTATTTATTCTTATCATTTAATTTCATTATTGTTTTTTTCCTTATTGTTAAAATTCTTGATAATTTTTAATATGATGATGAAGAATTATTCGTATTGAGATACAAAGATAAAACATCCACATGAGATTCATCATCTGAGGTTCGAAATCCTTTATTGTTCATCATTTTTATTAATTCGTGAGTTCTTCCCTAAAAAGAATTGAAATAATGACAAACAAGATATAGATTCATAGGAAAACAATAAAAGAATTAAAATTAGGTTGAATATTTAAGTTTATTCTTTATTTTGGTCATTTGGTGTATATTTTTTTGTTCTCTCTTCTCATGGTTTCATTGAAGCGAGTTGTATCTATCGGATCTTAAAGTGGTACAACTTACGACGATTATAACTTTTGATCCTAAAGTCTGTTTTTTTCTCTATGAATATTCAAATCGAAGCTTGGGAAAGCTACTATATTCTAATATTAATAGTTTAAAATTTTTAACATCGGTTTTTACCAAAACCAATGTTAAGAATATTTTTTTTGAAAACGCACTTTTCGTGTCCGTTTTTACCAAAATCGACGCGAAAACTAATTTTTTTTTCAAAAATGTAATTTTTACGTCGGTTTTTACCAAAACCGACATGAAAAATATTTTTTTTCAAAGACTAACTTTTTTGCATTGGTTTTTACCAAAACCGACACGAAAAATAAATTTATTTCGAAAAAATAATTTTTGCGTCGGTTTTTATCAAAAACCGACGTTAAAAACATGTAGAATCATAATTTTGACGTCGGTTTTCAAAAAAAAACTGATGCCAAATATTGAGGAGTCCTATCTTTCGGCGTCGGTTTATATGAAATCTGATGCCGAAGACCCATGGGGGCCGAGTTTTGACATCGGTTTATAATAACCGATGTTGAAACTTCAATTTTGTACGTCGCCTTTAAAGACGTCGGTTAAAAACCGACGTCAAAATGTAAAAAAAACCGATGTGGAAATACATTTTTCCACTAGTGTGTATCGCATGTTCTAACTATGATGATAAGGACATGAGGGTACAATCATGGAATATTACCATGAAATGATCTAAGAAAGGTTAGGTATTCAGTTTATAAGTCTTGGGAACTATGCTGTGGCATTCAACAAGCCAAAGGGTATCACCAAGAGCTCAACACAACTGTAATGGATCAAGGAAGCCATGCTCGATACATCCACCTCTCAAACCTGGAGCTGGTGATAATCTATCTTGAGGTATTACTTCGATATCCACTTCGCCTCCATCCACTAGGAGAATAGGTTATCGATTCTTTAGGGTAGATACTCCTCCTAGATAGTCACTCAGCTCAGGTGACACCAAACCACATCCTACCTCATGATCTCCTCCACCCCTTAGATGAACAACATAGGGCTCCCCAGGAAAAATACATTGGGTCTTACGAACCCCCTACTCTGAAAAATCCTCCAACCACACCTCCAACTCTCCCAACTACACAGGGTCATCCAATGTGCTAGTGCAAACATCAGGCCATCCCTGGTGAAAATTCTAAACAAATTTCCATCTCAAAGTGGGGAGGTAAACTCAACACATCATCAAGAAATACGTAATAAACCTCCATAATCGTTATAGGAAGATGAGAGATCACAACATCTACTACTCCAAGGGTAATACTAGCCATCTGATTAAGAAGATGTTGTAACCTCCTGTGAATGAGCTCATCCTACCATGCCCAGGGAACACTCCTCATCAAGGAGAAAAACTCCATCCTACAACCTAGAAGCACTACCATAATCACTAAAAGAAATCATTTGATCATGGTTGGTAGATGACCAGTCCATGCTGAGGAAAACATCATAGGGTCCCACTACCACTACGTAAATATTTCATGTGAGGATCTCTCTCTCATTGTGGAGTCAAGTCACACCATCAGCAGAAATGTGTGATCACCGATCCTCTATGCAGGAGCCTCCAGTATAAAGGTATAGAAAAAATGCCACCACTAGTATCACTAGGTCTCAAATAGGGGATAAATCTAGGGAAATGTGGCTTTCAAATCTGTTATAACAACTAAAACTGAAGAAGTAGTGACATAAGTTGTACCCTAAACCACACTCGAGCCTCCCATCCAGGAGCCCCATCTGCCACAAGCTCATCCTTTCCATTTCCTACCAGCTCTCCTCAACCAGGGCCTGCTCCGACACCCCATCACATCCACACATCCTAAAAATGCAAGTCAAAGGAACTCCTCCACCACACCTTGATACTATCCACTTTGGGATGACACTGACTCACCCGCATGGTTTTGAATCGTGTCGTAAGAACACGTCTTGGTGGGGGAAGTGTCCCTCTTTCTTGCATGTCTGATGCCACACCAAAGAATCTCCATCACAAGACTCTACTGATGCCCAATGTTTTCCTAGAGAGGTCTCACCATGAGGATCACCATCAAAATAGATCCTAACCGAGCAGGATATCCAAACCACAAGATTGAGCCTAACCTCAACCAACTAAGAAGGGAGTCTGGATCAACATGAAACCTGTGTGATCTTTGTCTTTGGAACCTGTAATGTGCACTCAACATGGGTGCATCATCTATTGGTACCACCAGAACCAAATGATACTCTACGAAGAAAACTAATTGTGAGTGCAACTATCTGATTGGTCGAGATATATATAAGTCTCAGAACTCGGATAACCGACTCAAGACAAACCTCCGTTGCATGGGGAATTGTCTCATTGTGTAACCTCAACGGCCTTTAGCACTAGAAATCATGGGGTTTACTAAGCATGTGCACATCCTCATCCTGCTATGCAGTATCAACTACTACTTGACAGATGAAGCTACTGCTACTTTCTTGACTTGAGGAAAAGATATCGTAGGATTTACCCTGAACTGAGGCCTCATTTCTCATCAAATCAGCATCAAAATTTGAAAACCAATAACCTGGATGAATGTATTTGTGGAGACATCTCGAAATTGATCGAGACGTACCACAATCAGATGATGATATATATATATATAAAATAATGGGGAGATGACTCAAGAAGGATATTCAAAGACTAATGCATGTACCATTAATCTCTACAACCAATGTCTCAGTATGTTGAGTCAGTAAGTAGGTAGTCAGGGTCCTAGTGAATAGATATATCGGACGCCCATACCATCACTGGGTTCTATGGGCTAAGATCTGCACTTGAGACACTTTGACACTGTTGCACTTAAATCCCAACCAAATCCTCATAAGGGGACTACCCAAAACACTGTCCTAAGGATCAAACCATCTCTGATACCAATTTTTCATGACTCAAACCAAGTCGGGGTTCGAACCACAACTACCCCAAGCCCACCTCTATAGGATAGGGGATGGCGACCAGCACTAAAGGCGTAACTAACACAGGGAGGACTTTTCCTAAGTACCTACATGTACACACACAACCATATTGATGAAAAAGTGTAGAGGGAGTAAAAGTAAAAGAAGAAAAAAGCCAAGTGAATAACCATGCATGCAAATCCTATAGGCAGTGCAAAAGTACAGTAGTGTAAACTAAAAATTAAAGGGAAAAAGTACACACCCAACCAGATTTATGTCTCAAACTAACTAAAATGGAAAAGTAAACCGCTGAGAGAGCGCAACTCCTGTCCCCCAAGCCGTGACAACTGTACGTGGTCGAAAGTACCAAGTATCCCTAAGCCTCTATGAAGTCATCACTGACTTTCCCATCGTCTGCATAAGACACGACACATGCAGGCAAAGCCCATGAAGGGGTGAGTATATACATACCCAGTAGGATGCCCTGAAAGCTGAAGTGGGAGCAGTAAGAGATATAAAAGGAATAGAAAGACTATATACAATAAATAGGTGCAGCTCAACCCAAATAAATAGAAAGAGTAACCTCATCCAAGCACATGGGGCTTGACATGGTGAGTATATTAACTATACGTCAAGTATTATACACCCATAGTAGGAGAGTAAACTCATCCAACCATGAGAATCTAAACATGGAAATCACGTGGAATACCCTGCACATCATCACCTCTTATGGAAAGAGAGTTCCCAAATCAAAGGTGTGGATATAGAATAATATATATATATATATATATGATCAGTCAAAAGAATTTAAAATGAGAGAGTAAGGGGATCTCTATCTCACAGCTCATCCCAGGAAGAAAAGTTGCAAACAGTTCCAAAAGTCCATCAATGATGCCCATCATCTCACGCGTCTAACCAGAAGTAATCATCAAAGTCAAACCACATATCTTCATTATTCCACATAGTTGAGGGGGTCATAAACTCTAGGCAGGGAACCCAGGACCTAGTTTAACAGGAGGGTTCTACTTTGATAGTATTCGAGGACCCACTGCCCAAAGCTTCTAGAGGGTACCGCTCGGTAGTCGTCGATGAACTCCACTACCCAACCCTATTGGAGGGCACCACTCAATAGTCGTCGATGAACTCCATTACTCAGTCCTGATAGAGGGAACCACTTGTTAGTCATCGAGGAACTCCACTACCCAACCCTTCTAGGGGGTACCACTTGGAAAGAGTTGAGGAACTCCACTACCCAACCTCTATTGGAGTGTCTACTCGGAAAGTATTTGGTGATCCTGCGTGCTCACTGCCATCATCGAGTGTTGCCCAGACAAGCTTCGTTCCCAAAAAAATTCACATCATATCCCAAAATCCACAATCTAGGTCATCATTGCATTCTACATAAAAAACACTCAGGATATGTTACTCGCAAGCCAAAATATGAGTCCAAATGAAGGAGATACAAGATGTAGAAGATTTTCAAGAAGTACATGGTGTGTAAGGGGGTCTACGCGATGTGTGGCCCCATACTTCTGCCTGGTTGTGTCCTCTCCAACACATGGCTTGCTGACCATATAGTACTACACAATGTTTAAGGGTACTACACAACATGTCTCGACCAAAAGCTTGATGAATGAATGAGGCTCATCATCAGTCTGAAGGGTAAAATTGCAATTCATCTGACATGCCTTTACAAATAGTATTGGATGGCTGAACATATAATATTGTTCCGATTCTCATAGAAAAACACTCAGGATAGGCTATTCACTTACCCAAATCAGATACCCTGTGAAAAAGTCACATTTCACCACATAACGCACGAACGGTGCTTCGTGGGCCTGAGCCATGAGTCCGAATTAAATATCCAATATTGGTCTCAAAACACCCACCTCAATTTCAGGATTGTGTTTCTATATATGGTTCGTCAATCCGACATAGTATGAAGAAGATATGCCAGATATTAAATTCCATAATAATATTAATAATAATATTATTGGGTATTTTGTGGACCTAATCCATGAGTCGGAAAAAGGTATCCACCATTCATCTTTAAATAACCATCTCAATTCCAGGGTCACGCTGCCACATACGATTCATCAATCCGACACCATATAAAGAAGTTACGGTCGGATTATTATTTTGCCAAAAAATAATAATAATGTATTATATTATATATTTTTAATAAAACCCTTTTTTGTTTCTTTAAGGAGTATAAAAATTTAATTTAAAATTATAATAAAAATTATTATTATTATTATAATAACATTAGACCAAAAATTTAAGGGCTTGGATGGACCCCTATCACGCTCAAGCAGCCGCGCAACCCCCTTGGGATCTCTCTTGTTCATTGTTTTATTTCTATAAAACAATATTATTATTATTATATAATAATTTAAACAACAACATTTATAATTATAATTTAATTCCATTAAATTAGTTTTCCATGGATCTCCTCATATTAAATCAAATCTATTTGATTTAATTAACCACACACACATTTTTAATGTTATTATTATTATTAAGAAATAATAATAACACCCACTACGTTGACCACGTACGGTCACCACATCGAATATTCAAGTCAGGTCACTATCACATTCACGTTGATTAATCTCTACCATGAGACTCCCCACATGACCTCCTCTCAAAATCAAACCCATCACACCGCACTTCATCGTCACATGACAACTGGGGAAAATGGAGATCACTGATCAGATCTCGAACCACCTCTGATCACAAATCCCTCATCCACGATACCAATCTGATCCATTCACAAAACACCATCCTGCTTGTTTATCAATTCATCCCAAAACCGCCGATCTATGTGTCATTCATACTACTGCAATGAATATGGGGGTTTGATCACACTCAAACCTACCCGACATTGTCAAATTGTGACCCCATGGTCCAATGATGAATAATGTGAAGAACAATGAGGGAAAAAAATAACAAAGGTGATTAGTATATTTGGCCAAGCATTCTTAGACAATGATTTCATAGTGAAGAAAACCGGGGTGTGAAACATGGAATAGATAAAAAATAAATTGAATGGATAATTTATTTCGATACACGAGATCATGTAAAAGTTTATTTAAACACATATGAAGATTTTTTTTGATCATTCTCAATATTTTAATAAAAAGGGGTAGAAACAAAAATTGATGTGTCTTAATTCAATTACAGATCAATCATTAGTGAATAATGCATCCAATAGCGATGAGGATGATCTTCTGTGTCTGCCGCATATCGATTCACTTCAATCCGATCACTGACCGACGTCTGGTATCAATCCACCAACAAAGGATGCTCTCCTCCTCCTCTTAGATCCAACAAGGGTTGTGCAATCAACCCTTGGAAAACTGTCATAAGAGAGTATTTATAGAGGATTTAATTAGGTTGTTTAATATAAAAAATAAATAAATTATTTATTTATTTTAATTAAACATACTCGCCAATGACTATATCATCCGAACGTCCCACACCGACCAACTTTAGGTCTTGACTAAGGTAAAAACCATATTCAGAACTCAACAGTGGTATCATATTTTCAATTCGAGTCTATTTATTTGAGTTATTTGAGTTAGAGTTATTAAATAAATAAATTAAATTAATTAATTTATCCAATGCACCCACCAATGGCTACCCCATCAAAACATCCCGCGTCGACCAACTTTAGGTCGCACCTAGGGTAAACTTCATGTTTTCAAATTCAATCATGGTCTCATATTTCTGATCTGAGACTCCATTTATGATATATTCCATTTTTTTTAGGAAAATTGTGTATGAAAAATAAAAATATACTTAATATTTTTATAAAATTAATTTCGGGCCCACCAGACCTCGAAATCGTAGGCCATCTCAGTGCCTGACTCTAAAAATATTCCTAGGAATATTCCAAAGTTTTACATGAAAAAATGAGAGTCTCTATACTATCTTTGCACATTATCAACAAAATCCTGATATCACCATCTCATAGAGGATTGTGGTTGTTCAAGGACTAGCGATCTTCCCAATGTTGTAATCGGTATGTGGTCTGATTCTCTTCCCTTACACATGACACAATAACCTTACAAATTTATAACCCTATTTTTTTCATATTCTTTATCTATATGATAGTTAAAAAACATTCTTATTCTGTGTTTTTTGGTTTCCAATATTTGTTTCATAGTAAAGTGAAACGAATCTATAGCCTTATTTCAATTTCATCAAAACTGATCAACCTTGAAAATGATTTTCAAGCCTTATTTGTTTCATATGTTTGTTTAATTTCATTCTTCGCTATCATTATTCTATTTACTATTTAGTTACTAGAAAAATTTTGCATTTTATCCCACATTGTAGATTTTTTTGTAATAAATTATATGTTAAAAATTCTTAATATAATGATTGAATTGAGATGTTGAACACTATAACCTACTAGATACTACTACAAAATGACTGCATTAATTTCCTATCATATTTTTCTACTTTGAAGTTATATCCCTTAATCCATATCTTCCACACAAAATTTACGAACACGTCGATCTCATACTCATAAATGCGTTCCATTTCGTAAAACCTTGTGTATTTTTTTATTTCATGACTCTTTATTATAGCCAAATCAATATTTTTTGAATTTTCAAATGACACTTTTAAAGGGTAAGTGTGAACCTGGGCAATTCAACCAAATAAAACATATAAGAAGCAATCCCAGAACAAGACTACTAGGAACTTCTCCTACCCAGTGGTTATTGAAATATGTCAAGCTTCCACCTACATATGACCACTCAGATAGCTATCCCATGTAGGGTTGCACAGGCCTGGTACCATTGTAAAATTCATACCCTCTCATCATCCAAATCCAAATGGCATGCTCGGGTGAAAGCTTCCTACTTTGTATCCTCGTCTGGAGAAGGTCTTTGAAGAGTGTTATTGCTACCATGATAAAAATTCAAAACAAACCCAAAAACAAATACACCAAATGTCCCGCCCAAAACAAAATTCAAAAGCCCCCAAATTAGATATCAACACCACCGCTGAATAAAAACATATGAGACAAGCCACAAATGCCACACACTATCCAAGAAACCCACCACATCGCCACTATCGTGACTCTAACAAATCACATCACCAACACCAATACATCATTATGAAATTCTTCCACCACGCCTCGACACTGCCGGACTCAAACAACGACCAATGCCTTTGACGCTGAAACAACTTGGAATGATGATCCACCATTCACTGGATGACCACGGACATCGCCACTAGAACCACAAAAAACTAGACACCGGAATCCACACCGCCGCCACAAACATTGACAATTCCTCCAACAAAAAGACACACTTCGGAGCAGAACGAATCATGAATCATGAAAAGAAACAAACCTTACATTCATCACCAACCTCAATGAAGTGAACCATCAACTAGGAACCACCACAGCATGGGAGAGGAGTTGGGGTTGTCTTCTGGGACACCAAGGCTGAAAAAATGCACATCCTAGATATTTCTTGCAACCCACGCGACTGATAGATGGGGAGATAGGTGAGAGAACCATGAAGCTAGAGAAACAAAAGGATCAGACAAGGCTTCAACAGAGAGATGACCACCAGAACCACAACCTAATCTGAAAACTCCATCACCAATAAAGAAGGAACACCACACACATCAACCACCAATGAAGAACTCTGCATCATAGATTGAGGCCAACATAAGACGCACCTCCTGAGGCACCAATGAAAATATGACCTACACATCCCAAAGCCTCCGAGAAACCACCGCAATGAGCCAACAAGGAGAGCCACATAGGATCTGAAGGCTAGAGCAATGATGAAACTGATTGAGGTTTCAACAGAGAGGCACACCCATGATAAAGCCACTGACCCCTTCCATTGAAGCCACCACCAAGTGAAAAACAAACCTACAATAGAGATAGAGGAAAAACACCACCCCGAGAAAGAACACCAAGAGAGGCCAAGGCCAGAAGGAGGAAGGGAGATATGGGAGACTTATAATGAGGCGAGATTCAGAAGAAAACTAAGGAGGTTTCAAAAGTCAGGTGATGGTTATACAAGTTATAATGTATGTTGGAGTTGGTTTTATATAACCAACTACTTTTTATTTTGGATTACATGATTATTCAAATAAGTGAATATTAATATAAATATATTATCACATATTAATTATTATTCAATATAATATTAGCGTGATAATGTCCTAGAATATTTGTTGCATCGATAAGGTCATAACAGTTCCCCGCTATGATGAGAACCTTGAGATTCTATGATGATATTTATTAAATATTGTTTTATAATTAGATAACATAATATGATATGGAATATGGTACATAGACTTTCAAGTGTGAGTTTGTTTCCATAAAGTCAAAGAAAGAGACATCAAACATATAGGTTGATGGCACCAACATGAAACTTGCTTGATTTGAGATATTATGATAAAAGGATTATATTACACAGTAAATATTTATGAGATGTTGGATGTCATTATGATATTAATTTCTTTCTCTATGGATATATTGGCATGTTGTTAGATGCTAAACTTGGACTTTATGTGGTTATGTTTAGTGTCACTGAGAAGGATAACTAGAGGGTCACACTCTAAGTGTATCTGTAGTTTTAGTTAAATTCAAGTATTGAATTTAAGAAGTTGGAATAAATAATATTTATTCAGTTTTGGTTGATCACCATAATTTAATCACAAATTATTTGAAAGAATAAACGAGTTAAATAATAATAATTAATATTTGTTTGTATGTTTGGTGAATATAATATTTATTATATTTATCAGTGAATAATGTGGTGATATTTATTTATTAAATAAATAGTGATTGTTTAAGGATCAGTAAATGTTGATGAGGGAAAGAGAACTAGGTTTAATGGTCATATTGGAAATGATATAAATGATATTTATTTATTCCTAAAGATGTTGCACATGTCACATGATTAATGATAATATTAATATTATTATTGGTCATAAAGTAAATTAAGTATTATAAAGATGGAAAGGGTTTAATGTGCAATTTTTTAACCCTAAACCTGCCATAATAAATATCTAATTATATCACTTTCCAAAAACACAATTAGTGTGAACAACAGATAGAGTGAGAGTCTCTCAAGACCTTGAGAGAGATCAAGAGATCTAGAGTGCTTCCCCATCATCTCTCAAACCAATGAGAGATCATCATGAGTTCTTCCTCTCTCAAGAAGAATTTTACTGCGATTAACCATGAACAATGCAAGTGATCATGATCGTTCTTTCTATCACCCGACGATTCCACAACATCATTTAGAGATTGTGGTGCACGATTATATCACTTCTAGAGGGATTCTATAATTGGATCCTGCAGCGCAATGATGGTAAAACAATATCTTGTTAACCAGATCATCAATGAAATCATAATTACAAGTTGAGGTAATTATATATCTACTCATAAATTAATTATAAATTACATGTTAAGGTCTTTTTCTTATGGTTCTAGAATTTTAATATAGTCAAATAATCTACTTTTTTCGTTGGACATGGCATTTTGATAATGTGAAGCAACAATTACATGTGATTTATGACAAAAAAACAAGATAGTCATATCATCACAGGATGATTCCTCTATGCCTGAAGCCTACAAGTGGTATCATAGTGGTCACATGTTTAATTTATAATTATTTATTATTCATTGATTCTGTATGTGTTTGCATTCTATTTTACTTATATTGGTTCATTTTAATATCTGACATCATCGTATCTTCTATCTCTTTATTATTGCTAACATAACTAGTAAACAATTAAGGTTTAAAAATGAAGAATCATCTGAAGAAAATAATCTAGATGTACCAAAGGTTCTACTTGGACAAAACTAGAGTACACGATGTGTACCTCCCATATACACATTGTGTATTATGTTTTCTTGCTTGTATCTCGTTCTATCAGGTCAAATTATAAAAAATCAGTTCTAAGATCTGAATAAAATGGATCGACATGTAGATCCGAACAAGATGACACATGACATGTAGAACTACATGCCATGTAATAGATGTATACGTCGTGTAGTCCCTATCTTCTCGCGATTGAAAACATGAGGTTTTCTAGTAAGTTGTGTATCAGATACATGACACAGGTAGAATCATATCATGTGACTCTAAGGTTACGTTCCATGTAATTTGGAATACACATCATGTACCTCAAGGTTGTCCATGGAAGGGAACACGACTAAACCTAAGGCGTGTGCTGTAGACACATGCAACAGAAAAGTATACACCATGCACTTTTGTACACGCCATGTAGTTTTTTGTTAACAATGTTCTCAAATTTTCATAGAAAGAAGAATTAAATGTATAATTAAACCTATTGGTTATATGTTTCATATGTTTTTTATTAGACAATACATGCTATTACATAATATTAACAATTAAATTAATTTTTTTATTAAATTTTTTGATAAAAACATGGAGTTTCTTCCAAGAAAACTTGTGTACTACATTAATTTTAAATGAAATTAATTTTGTTTAAATTTATAGATAAAAGTGGTTTAAATATTCTTGGATGTAATTAAGATAAATTGAATTAATTTTATTAATTCATGGTGCTTTATATTAATTAAATAATAAATCAAAGTGATTGATAACTGGATTAAAAATGTATGCTTGTTGCTTGATGTGTGGATGATTATGAGATTATACCAGCCTTATATGTGATTAGTTTCTTTTAATTTATTATGGTAAAATTATTATTGATATTTTTCATGTCATACCCTCATTTTTATTATGTAAGGGTATTCTTAACCCAATCTATAAAAGGATAAATGATAGAGGATCACATCCTTTGGCACACTGATCACCAACCTTTGATCTGATGTTTTTCATCCAAGAACCCTTCTCCCAATAGATCCTCTCAAAATCCATAGGGTTATGGGGATAACCCTAGGGATTTTCTATAATGGGGATTAAATAAAGGAGGTTAATTCTAGAAAATTAAATAAAAAACAAATTAATTAATTAATTTATCAGTTTATTATTCCACCCACGACAGCTCTCTAACAAAACACTTGATGCCGACAAAGGTTAGGTTGTTCCTAGGGTAAAAACCATATCTCAAATTTAATGGTGGTATTAAATTTTCAATAGGAGAATCCATTTGGGATTTATTACATTATTTCATAAAAACTATGTGCGCATGATATAATATATTTAATGTTTTTATTATATCAAAATCGAGCCTCTTGAGTCCCTAGAATCCTGCATCGACTCAATTTCTAGCCTTGAAAATATTCTTTAAAATATTTCAAAGTTTTAAAAAGTAAAACAATGTTGTTACAATAGAATTTTTCTAAGTATAATAAGCATATATATTGTTTATAATTTGTAAGATATCTATGAATACAATCTGTAAGCATATATATTTTATAGATTATAATCATACATATCATTTTGGAGATAGTAAGCATACAAATTGTTTGAGGATAATAAGAATAAAATTTTTATTATTCATATTCCATGTAAAATTTGTATAGATTTTTTTATTATTCATTTAAATATTTATTTACCAATTGTACAGATTTTAAAATTCATTTAGAAATTGGATAAATTTTTATCCTTACATCATATACTATATAAGAATACACATCTGAATTACACAAATATATATAATTCATTTATTAATTTGTCTTCCAATTTAACAAATATGGATATCCTTTTAATGTAAAAAATGAATTTTATTACATATTATTATGTGTTGGTTCAATAACATTACAATATAGTTTCAACATGCCTACTTTTTTATTATTATATAAAATATATAATTTATTAAAATGTTGGTGAAAAATCAGTAGCATTTGTTGTAGTATATAGTCATTAATAAATGATTCTATATAAGTCATTTTCAAGTATTCTTTGTTTTATATAGTTTAAATTGATAGCCCATTTCAAGTTTCTATATGGAAAAATTATGTTCACTTTTTTCATTGATTACATAATGAAATGTCAAAGCATATTTTGTTTTATATACTTATGATATTATTTATTTTTTTAGTAGGTAAATCTATTACATGAATTTCACAATGATGATTCAACTCAGAGTTTCAATTATTTGGATTATCCTTCTTCCGCAAGTGATGTTCAAATATTTGTATTATCCTTCTTTAAAGACAATTTTATTACAATAGTTGCAAATTGTTACTCAAAATTTGGTCTTGTTTAATTAAGATTATCCTACTTTATATCAGTGTTTTAACTCAATTTTCAAGTGTTTTATCAATGTTTAAATGTAATTCTATGACACTATCCCATGGTTTTTTTCCTTGAAGAGTAAGATTTTATCATTTTGTGGTAATTTGATAAAATATTCATTCAAAAAAGTTCAATACATTGAAAAAGGATGTAGGAATTATTGACATTTATTTCTTCTCTGGACTCTAACACATATTTAATTTCTATAGTGTTTCCTCCTTAGACCACATTTCCCATATCATTTACATTCAAAAACACCCCTAAAAATTACAATTATGAGAGAGTTATACTCATTTTTTTATATATCCCTATCATTTTATTCTTAACCATTCCTTTGAATTCTTTATATTCAGTTGCCTATCTTTTATTTCAACATTAATTATTATAATGTTGAGAATTTTAATTATCCATATGATTCATGGTTTAATTGACATGATTGAAAATGGTAAGAATGATTGAATTCTCCACCATGAAATTAAAATTCACGCTTTCTACCGCATTACTATATTTTTATAAGAAAAACACACAATTAATAATTTTTGAATACAAATTATATATAATATAGATTATTATTGAAAATAAAATCAAATATTAACATATTGATATTATTTAATTTTTTTATTAAATATATGTGCATTTTCAAATTACAATGTGATAATTCAAATTATTTGGAATATTTATATGTGTAATAATACAAATCATTTGAAGTTGGAATATTTATATTAGAAAATTCCAATGTAATAGTCTGTCTATAACATGGACTCTGTGCAAAACAATCCATGATGAATTTAATTGATATTCTACAATTTGAAACATGACTAAAATGATATAATTTATATTATAATCAATAATATGAAATATGAAATCTATTTGTCTGATAGTTGATAACAAATATTCCAATCAAATAGCTAAACTATGGTGTAGTTATGATAATTTCTTACATGAAAATCCAATTTAATTCACATGTTTCCAACCTTTTATATTTAAATGGAAAACTATATGATATGATGTTTTCTATATTTACTATTTACTTTTTAATTTTATAATTTATAATTATTGCATTATTTTTTAAAATAAAAAAAAACATCAAATCCCACATAATTGCATGGGGAAAAAATACTAGTTAGGTGCAATGATGGGTAGATTTTTATGTAAATATTTAAATTATGATTATTAATATTATCGTTGAAGTAGTTATTTTTAATAAATTAATACTTTATTGACTATTAATTAATTAATACTTGACAACATTTAATTATCCATTGATACTGATTTTTTTTTATTTTAAATAATTTTATAAGTATTCATTACAAATGTTTAAATTGTTAATTTAGTTGGGAATAATTATATATCAAATAATTTATTCTAACTTGAATAATTTTTTAATTAATTTAATAAATAATTAAAAGAAATATTTTCATATTTTTTTTACATATATATGTATATGCATATAATTTTAAGTGGTTCGTTAGTTATCAGTCTTCCCTAGAAATTAACTTGAGCTACAAGTGTGGTTTGATTGTTCATTATGTTCATTGTCATCACCATCATTTTTATTGCTTGTATTAAAAGGATAATTATGAATTCAATCATACGAACCATAAATGTTTCTTGTGTACATGATACCAATTAGATATTTTTTTTACAGAGGCTAAAAAAATATCAATATGTGATTTTCTATTTTTTGAATTTTCTTATATTTTATTTTGAGATTTCATTAAAAAAGTTGATGGCTTTTAAAACTATCACTAAATGATTTGATTCAATTTTTTATAGCAAAATTTTAAACTACCACTAAGTATTAAATTTTATTATTTTATTTATTTTTAGTGGTAGTTTTTTAAAAACCACTACAAAATGGATTAAGTAAATAATAATTTATTATTAATAACTAGGAAGATGTTGGGGAGCACTACTCAGTTATTTCTTGGATATTCTTGGATGATTTTGCAATCTTGATCCATGGAGGACCCTCAAAAATTTTATTTTGATCCTAAATATGTCTTCATACCTCCTTCAAAGGTTGCGGTGATGATAGGCACCACGACTCAGGCATGAAAAGATTTATTGGCTTCAGTTGATGCCACAAAGCCTATTGAATAGATCCCAGCGAGAAGCTCTGATAAATTGAAGTTTAATGTTTCAAATAATAGTTTTTTTATTTAATATTTAGGATGATTCAACATTATTTCACAATAGTATTTCAAGGAATCGATCCAACGCCTTCATGGAGGAGAACCCTAAAATATTTGAGGATCATCTTGAGGAGTGTAGGTTTTCCCTCCTTGCTCGAGACTCGGTTCCTCAGAAGGATTCACCATGGAGGATTGGGGATTTGATGAACTAACTTCAAAAATATTGGGGATTTAATGTTTTATCACTAATATCAACCAGTAAGGGTGTTTATCACATTTTTTCCCTTTGAATGAGATCAAATTTATTTCTTGTAGTTTTGGACCAATCTCTCTTAAACCTAGCTTTATTAACCTATAAGAATGGAAGCCCTCTTTAATTTAAAATCATATATGAACACTTATATTAAATCTTAGATTAGAATTAGGGTCCTGAATTGGTTCTTAGGACACCCATTGATTTTGTGGTAATTCACCTTCGTAGTGGGGAAGCTGATCAAAATTGACAAGGATACCAAGAAAGACCGGTATGGTCATTTTTATAGGGATTTAGTCGAGATTAATCTATCTCATGATCTTATTGAAACCTTTTTCCTATTCATGGGTGATTTCAAGCTGGAGTTATCGATTCAATTCAAATGGTTTATTGAGTTTTGTGGCAATTATTTCTACATTGGACACTCTTTTTCACAATGCCATAAGAACATGAAATGTTCTAATTGTATGAAATTTGGTCATTTTTCTACTCATTATTGGTATAAGACAACTGTTAGTGAGAAATTAATGGTGGGAAATCATGGTCCCAATAGAAGAAGGCAGATCTTCAAAAAAAGGATGGATCTAACCCTACTATTAATGATCATGTTGATGTGAGTTCTTCTTTTGTTAATGTGGTCAAGTAGGGGCAGTGAATTCTGGATCAAAGACCCCTTCTATGAAAGACATGGATCCTTATAGTGTGAGCCCCATGCAGGCATATGGAAAGGTGAATTAGCATTTATAGAGAATTTTTGTTGTTGTTGGCCAAGACTTATGGGGGCAGGGTGCTGATAATAGGGCCTCCAACGAGCCTGCTACTGGAAAAATTACGGAGGAAGGTTGTGTCACATCTTCAGATCCTAATTCATGGACTGACATTGATGCTAATGAGGAGAAGGATCAGTCTAATCATGAGGCCGATGTTCAAGAAGAAGTCAACTATGAAATGAGGCAAGAATTACCTATTTATGGTAAAAGAAAAGGTAAGGACATGGTGGTGGAAAATGAGTAATTTTAGAGGGTTATGCCTAGAAAGCCCAAGGTTACTTCATTTGTGAATAAATTGGGTGTTTCTGATGAGCTATTGGCTAGCAGTTTTGATGGTCATGATGCATCTACAGTGGATTCTTTGGGCATTCAGAGTGAGGCAGTTTCTATTGAAGATTTAATCAGCAAAGTAGTGGTTGTCTCATTAGATGTTCCTAAACCCCTCTATCATCCATCATGGTTGTGAGTTAGACATTACCAAGTATGACTTATTATGAGCATTCAAAGGCTATGATTCATACTAACATTTGTAATGAGACAGTTAGACAAGAAATTACTATTAGCAATAACATAAAAGCAGTAGATTCTCTTTGTTTTAAAGGTCAGTCTGATGAGCAAAAAATTGAAGCGGCAACATACCAAAATATTAATAGAAATATGGTAAATAGAGGAAATCCTCTAAGGGTGTTGTCTATAGTTTATCCTAAAGAAGCTATTCAAAATTATGGGGATGTGACTCATCAGTGCTGGTTTCATCGATAGTTCTGAAAGACCAACCTAGAGAGGAATCTCAGCCTGATGAGGCTCAGAGTCACATTGTTAAGGGAAGAAGAAGTGGTGAAGTGAATTAAGTGGCCAAAGGTAGAAATGACTTAGATAATTCAAATAAATCGGGGAGTAGTGACATTGAAGATCTCTCAAAATAAGTAAAAAAAATTAGAGGATAGGTCATCATCCCATAGGCTGAGGCTGCAGACACAGACGTTTCAATTGTAATGTCAATTGTGATGAAGAACATGAACTTGGAGCTAAGATTAGGAAAAAATTAGGTCTTGACTGAGCTTTATGAGGACATTTTTTCCATGTCTAAACCCATCCTCATGTTTGTCTTTTTTTTCTTGTTTTCAATAAAAGGGATCCACCCTTACCTTAATATATATATATATATATATATCATGAATAATTATTTATTAATTAAAATTTTAATTAATTATTAATTATCAATTATCAATTATTAAATATTAATTATTGGTTTGTAGTTATTAATTATTAATTACTAATTACTAAATATTAATTATTAATTATCAATTTTTCTATTATCTATCATTTATAATTTATTATTTAAAATTTTAATTAATTGTTAAATATTAATTATTAATAATTAATTAAAATTTTAATTAATTGCTGATCATTATTTATTTAAAGACTAAATTAGTTTTTCATTATTAATTATTAATTATGATATTGCAATTACTGATTACTAGTTATTAATTATTAATTATTAATCCTTTATTATTTAAATTTTTTATTCAATGCTACTTGATAATTATTAATTATTAATTACCAATTACTAATTATCATTTATAAAATATATTTTATTAATTATTAACTATTAATTATCAATTATCAATTATAAATTATGAATTATGAATTATGAATTACTTATAATTATTAGTTATTTAAAATTTTAATTACTTGTTACTTAATAATTATTATTAATTAATTAATTATTATTTATTATTAATGAGTTTTTAATTAATAATTACTATTTATTAATGACTATCATTTTTAATCAATTGTTTATTTATTTATTAATTAGTAAATATTAATAATTAATAATTGTTAATAATTACTAATTCATTAGGAATTTGTAAATTTATCCATTGGTTATTTGTATAATTAATTTTATTTATCAAATAATTTAAATAACATTTATTGGCATGTTATTATATATAAATTCATTTGATGGAGTGATGAGTACTCATAAAGTTAACCGAGAATGAATGATTAATATAAGGATGAGTGATCTCCTTAGAAGTTGTTGTGTTATATAGAAAAAATATTGAAATTAGAAGTTCATATGTAAATTCATTTGATGGAGTGGTAAATACTTAGAAAGTTAAATAAGAATGGGTGAGATTAGTTTAACGATTAGTGACATTTTGGGAGGTTGTTGTGTTGTGTATAAAAAACATCGAAACAAGTAAAAAATAAGTAATAAATGATAAATAAATAAATAAAATCTATTTTAAATACTTAGTAGTTATATAAATCTTTAAAAAATATTTTGATACACAATAAGAAAATATAACTAAAAACCATTTAGGAATAAAAAACCATCGAGATATAACCATCTTGAGATGATTCTTAACACAACAATCAATGGTATTTTTTAGAAACCATTGCAAAACATTTAGCATTGATTTATACTACTAATAAATACTGCTTTTCTTTTAGTGTTTGGGGGGGGATCTTTTCCCTCCATTAACTAAGATTAAGCAGGTGTTTAGTAATATATATGTGAATACATAAAATGCATTCATTTATCTCTTGGGTTTACATAGAATAATGGGATAACATGAGACAAGTAATGTGAAATTGACATTATACATAAATTCATGTATAGTGCTTATGACCAATATCTTACTCAAAAAGAACATTTGGATAAAATTATACAATCTTATGAGTAATTTGATCATACCAAACCATTTATTATCTAGATATTTTATATATTTTATATTTATAAATTTGATTCATAATTAATACCGATAATATAAAATGATACAAGTTTCATGAAGTGATCTTTAACACAATTGGGTTAAATGTTGATTTGATTAACATACTTAATAAAATATTTAATAGTCAGATCATTTATTTAAATAATTATTTATAATAATTATATAACCAATATAACCTCAATTTAATATATTGTATTTAATTACTTATAATATAATTTTTTTTAATTAGTATATGCTTTTAATTCAAAACATAACTATGTGTGCAAGTTTTCCACTACTTTGAATAATTTATTTAAATGCATGAATATGTGATATATATGAATGTATAGTGTGTGTGTGTGTTGGAGATATCGAGGTTTCCTGGCCTGAGAAATTTATCAATTATTTTCATAGTAAAGCTCAATTTATATCTTAATGTTAATAACCACCCCAAGTTTAGTCATGAAGTTCTTGATCCAGACAACTTCTTTCGCAGCATCTAATGTAGCGATGTAGCCAACCTCTATTGTCGAATCTGGCATAATGTCTTGTTTAGAACTCTTACAACTAAAAAAATACCTCAATGAGGAAAAAAAACTAAATCGATATCTCATACCATCCTTTTTAGTTAGGAAACTAGCATTAGTGTGACCCCTTACAATGAGCTCATCCTTACCTTTAAAAACTAAGAAAATATCCTTACTTGTTCTCAATAACATAAGGATTTTCTTTATAATAATCAAATTTACCAAACTTGGATTGGATTTAAATCCACTTATTATGTTCAAATAATACGTTAAATTAGATTGAGTACATAACATGACATACATGATTGATCCTATAGTGGATACATAAGGCATGATGACCCACATCAGTATAGGTCAATAAACCAGAGAGAAATCAGTCTTCAATGGAAATGGTTTCAAGTTTATTTTAAATTTTTGATTCATATTAAGTACTAGGTGTTTGAGGATAAGTTTTATGGTCATTGTGGGTAAGTTTGGTAAAATTTAAGAGGCAATTAGTAAAATCTTCGAGCATTTTGAAAGGTGTTTCTACTTCAAAGTAGCAGCAAACACCACCGAGTACCTAATGGAAATCTAGGGGTGGCATAATCCCTGGATGATCCACTAGTCATATAACACCCTAGAATGTTCCAATAGAATAAATATCTATCCAGTGACACCATGTGACCTCAGGAACACCTTCTCGTATGCTAGAGGCTGCCGATTAGCGACGATGGCCTAGAATAACCATGGGGATACTATTCCCTTGAACATTGAATTTATTGAAAATTCGACATTATTTTTATATATAAAATATATAATCATAACCTATATAAAATAAATAGGGATCCAAGAGGCACCTCACAATCATGAATATAAAATAATAAAAGTAAAGGTACAATGGACTTCGACCTAAATCACCAAACCATATCTTGCTAGATCCTTTACCTCCAATACCATGCCCATCCCGATCCATACATCCACCTCAAATATTTGAAATAAAACATGAATACTACTCACATACATCAAAACTCATTCCATGTACATAGGTAAGGGGTGATTCCAATTACCAAATAGGATCCCCCAACTCACCTTGACACATTGAGTGCCAGTGATCAAGTGGAGATGCATGAAAATTTTGGGAGAGTAAAAATCAGTGACTAGTGTATCTCACCCACCTAGAAACATAACAAAAGATATACACATAAGTAATACCTATGTATATATAGATATAATACACATTTATCCTAAATAATCAACCAATACCACCCAACTCAGGCTAGGCCCCACCTTCCTTTAACTAATGAATCACATAGCCTCGCAACCCAACAAGGCATGCCTCAAATTTCTCATCTCATTAGGCATTATCACAATGAGGTATCACTATGTACACAAGGCTCACAAAATAGAGTCCTAATTGAACCATAAATCATCTCACTATATGTAATAAACAAGTCTTTAAATATCATGGGAAATAACAATTGAATCAATAATATCTACAATGGGTAGTCAAAGAGGGCCCGACCATCAATTCCAAATTTCAATCAATAATTAAAACAAAAAAAGGTCCATCAAAGAGGGACCAAAACATCAAATAAAAATTGAGAAATAATCCTGAGATAAAAAATGATCAAAATAAATAATGTGACCTAATCACATAAAATAATAGTTCTGACGTTCATTCCCTGCCCCATCTCAACTTGCAAGTCCTCACTAGAAATATCTTCTAGACTATCCATAGATCACCACTATCTTGAACTCATAAATCATAGGTCATCATAGGGGATATATCCCACTAATTAGTGGTAAATTTTTTGATAACACTCTGATCACTCAGACTATACATCAAAACCATTATAATTAATAAACAAGTGTGTTCCATGGCCATGGTTTTACCCCATGTGAGTACTTGGAAGGATACATGTTAGATTTATTTCATATAGCTTACCAACACCTCCCAAGGGATGGACACCATCACTCATAGTGACTTATTATACATTGTTCTATGTCTAGACACACATGGGGGAATAGAACATATAGAGCAAATAAAACTTTGAGATACAGAGTTCTTGAAACCCCCTGTTTATTTTTTCTAGGTCGCAGTGGTTTCATGAGGGAGTTTGGAAGTTTTCAAGAGGATATAGGAGAGTTTTTTTCCATTCATAGGTTCACCACTCTATGGTGGAGGCATGGCAGTATCTATTTTGAAGATTATTTTGAGGCTTGATCATGGGGTAGGGAATTTTTTCCTTAGGTGTTTATAGGTTTTCCATAGAGTTGGTTGTTTAGTGTTGGGATGAACCATGGTGAGTGAAATGGAATGGAAAACCATTTTAGATGTCATTTCACAAGGAGTGTCAACCTTTTGAAAATGGGGATGGAGGAAATGCTATGGGGATCCTATTTTATTGGGAGTGTCACTTGTATGGTCACCCTATGAGAAATTGGTAGCATAGAGACCACTATATTATGGGGATGGGTGTGGTGAAGAGAAAAGAACCAAGTGATTAGCACTATATTATAGTGGATAATTATGGTAGACGTCTAGGGGATTAAATGTACTAAGAATATTTTCTGGATGAGGCCATGGTGTTGGTAAAAATTTTTTTTAAAACACATGATAATTTGGGGTTCAAATATTGAATTCTATATCTACACTTTGATTGGACTCACCACAATCGTTTTGAGGACCCCCACACTATGGCGAAGGATTATGAAACATCCTCTATAGAAAGGGGCATCCCAACTTCCTTGGTTCTATTTTTATTCTTCTATCGAGCCCTAGTCACCCCCATAACCTATAACCACCTTCCGTCCACACCTCTTTGGAGTTATAACACCTTGGTTCATCTGGATCAAAGTCTCATGAATTAAGATACCCCCTTTCTCCTCACTTACCCATTCCTCTTATTCTTCTTCCTTTTGGGAGTTTGTTTTGGAATAGATCCTCTATTTTGGGTTGTAAATCAAGTAAGGATTTATGGTACCTTGTCTCTCTTAGGTTCTATTGGTGTTTCCTTTGGTGACGGCTGATTCTTGAATTTCCATTGTTTCCCAAAGAGCATTGAACATCTATTTATAGTAGGGGATCCCTTTTATCTCCTTTTTATGTTTATATGTGGGAATTTCATGATTTTTTCTTCATTTAGGTGGATATTATGTCTTGAAATAATTAGATAAATAATTTCCTTAATTTGAAATTGAATGGAATGGGAGTACTCACATGTGTTTATTGTTTATGCGATATTTCTTATGAGTTTATACTAATTCGTTATCCTTGTTGAAAATAATTATTATTGGGATCCTTATTTATGTTGTGGGTATTGTAATTTGTGGACCTTGTTGTGAATAATTTCCTAAAATCACCATGCATAAAAGGATAAAAACTTATATATGGATAATGAATCAATTTCCAATTTGAATCTAGATGTGTGCGAGAATACCCATGAAAGAAAATAAGTTTTGATGTAAAATAACTATAAAAAATTTATAGTAAAAGTGAAAGATGGAATTTGATACTATGTTTTGATGTGTTTATTGTGAATCAATGGTGGTTATGTGAACCTCATTGGGTATTGTGAGGTGATGGCGGTGATTGGCTCAGATATAGGATGTTTTTTGGTAGCAGATTTGTGGTTGGTTGTCATGGGTTGTGAAAAGGGATGATGTACAGTGGTTGGATTATGGTGATCATTACAGTGAGATGGTTGGGTTGTGGTGCTTTCTTAGCATACGATGTGATGATTATTGGTACAAGATAGATGGGTTGTTTTGTAGTGTGTCTATGGTAGTATCCCGATAGCGATAGAATGGAGCATTAATGGTGAAATTGAAATGGAATGGGTTGAAAATTAAATGTGTGTGGGATGAAATTAATGTTTGATAATTAGATTAACAAATGGATTGATTAATGTGCTTATATATTTAATGGGAAGTGATGGTTATAGTGGGTTGTAATTAAATATGGAATTAATGGATTAATAAGTGGATTTTGGTTAGAAAATAGTAAATGTAGAAATTGGTTAACTTGAAAAAAGGAATATGAATTATGGGGTTTGAGTATTTTTTTATGTGTGGTGTGTTGAATTAGTGGTGGAAATAATTAGTGTATGAGGTCATGAGATATTATGGTGGTGCTGTGGGATGCTCTAGTAGAGTTGGATGTGAACCTGTAGGTTGAGTATTGTGTTCTATCTATCTATCTTATAATCTCATGCTATTTATAAACATGCCGCACTAGAGTTGGATAACCTTACCAACACCCAGTTTTTTTAGGTTTGGGTATTTTTTCCAACATCCATGTTGGTAATTAAATGGATGGATGGATACCCCCTAATCCATACTATTCCTTTAGTAGTAGTGATGATGACAGTTAGTATTGGAAGTTCCTAGTGATGATAGCGACTGGTGTTGGAGATGCCTAGTGATGAGGAGGATATGATATGTGGTGGGGGTCATGCGTGGTATGAGGAGGGTGTGTGGTTGATGTCCTTTAAATTCATGATACCCTAGTGCGTTGGTTATGTGATAAGGTTGTGATGTGAATTTTTGACTAATGTTATCATGAGATGCTTGACCTTTCAAGGGTGGGGTAAGTAGGTATGCATCCCGAACCACATCATAGATGGATGAAGATATGATGTGATGACATAGAAGTAATTAGAGCACATAAAGTTTGATGTTGGGATGTGAGAGAAAAAAATAATTGGGGAAGTGGTTGCAGGGAACCTTTCTTATATATATTTTTTAATTATATATTATTATACTTGGATTTTCAATTTTGTGAGAGTTCTATGGCGAGTTTGGGATGGATAGTTGACATGTTTAGGTGATGGTTGGTTTTTTAATTTATTCACTAGTGCATTAATATTATCTTTTAATACATGAAATAAATTCCTTAGGTATGATCATACTGAGTATATATAAACTTATTTTTAGGTTTTCATGAGGACTTTGGGGATCAATCTATACATTATTAGCTTAAGCATTAGAGCTATTGTTGAGTTTCTTCTATAGGATTGTCTTTTGGTAATTTACTTGGAAAATTTTATTTATGGTAATTTGAAATTGTTCATGCATTTTTGGGATGGTTTGGTTTCCCTTTTTCTATTATATTTTGTATTTTATTAGTTTTTTTATTTTATCTTTTGATACTATTTATATTATTGAGAAAATTCCTTCCATATGTGTGATTTATATACTATAGGAACTAGTCACCAACTCAAGACCTACTAAAGGTGGGATTTGGGGGTAATTATCTCTCATACTTCATTGTTTTCCTAGGAGGGGTACCCTTGGAGGGATGGGGTTATCACAAATTAACATTAAATATTTTGGTCGAGAGATAGGATGAATCCCGGGGTTAGGCACTTGTGAGGATTTCATGGGTTGGTAGGGTAAAGATACCAGTAGATCTTGGTCTGTGACATAGGCATGGGGGACTGACTAGTATATGAGATTTCAGGGTTCCCCATGGTTTTATGAAAGGAATCCAAGTTTATAAAATGACCTAGTGAATTGGTTTCTCTTATAGGATAGAAACCTAGGATAGGTACATGTATCACGATTGTTTTTTCTTGCGATTGAATGGGGAAATTAAAATGAATGTAATTGAATAAATATTGAAAATTATATGTTTCTAGGATTACGGATTACCTTGTGTTTTTAGGAATGGTTATAGGTCAACATTCATATGTAGTTCAACCATTAGAGGTTCATCAGGCTAACCTAGTGGATCATCATAAGATCGATTCAAAAGAAGAGGATGAGGCGTGATAGAGGTCTTTTCATGATTTTAAGTAGTGTAGTATAGAAAATTATGAAGGGATAATCTTTGATCTAGATATAGAACATTGAATAAAGGATATTGAGATCACCTTTGGCTTGATTCAAGATCGAGATGAGTTTTGGGTTCGGTTAGTAGTCAGCCAGATGCGAGGAGTGGCACATCAGTGGTGGATGTTGTATCTCAATGATCATTGGGAGGAGAAGATTTCATGGGCTAAATTTCTGAGGAAGTTTTTTTTTGATCTCCTATCATCAAGGATGGAGGAAACATAGAGGAATGAGATAATCTCTAATCTTCAGGGGAGACTAATCATATGAGATCTTGATATTAAGTTCAAATACATTTTGTGTTTCTATTTCTAGATGAGTAGTCTAGAGAATGACATATGGAGAAGGCATTGTTCTTGATTATTAGATATGCAATAACCTCATTTATTCCACCTATGTATCTAGAAATTTAGAAGAAGGTGAAGGTGATTGATTAGATGAACTATCAAGGATGATATCCTTGATAGGGAGGAAAATAGGATATCTCAAAGAGTATAGCTTCAGGTAGCAGTTTACATATGTCAGGGTAGTTTAGGTCATGGATAGAGGTAAACTAACCACATCAATCATCCTCATGTCATTTTGAGACCAAAACCACATCAATCATCCTCATGTCATTTTGAGACCAAAAATTCCCAAGTGTCTACCAGGGATTCCATTTTCATGATATGTTTGTGGGGGTCAAGGTATTTTTTTAGGCTCAATGCTCGACCACTTAGAGAGGTTGACATGTTATGGGTAGTCATTTCCCTTTTTAGTGGTAGCGACTATTACCTTGGAGGAAATATTAAAAGTAGGGGCCACCACCATTTTTTAGTAGTTGGGCCAGTAGGATTATTTTCATATGAGGGGATATGGTGCTGGTAGAGGTTGACCCCATGATGGTCTTCATCCTCAAGGACCCAGACCAGAGCATAGTGACATAGGTTATCAACAATGAGGTAGAATAACTAGGCATGAGAAGGTGCATGCTATAGAGGTGCTAACACTAGAGGAACCTAAGGTTGTTCAAGGTATTATTAGTTTATCATCAAAATTAGTTTTTTTTTGATTTTTTTGATTTTGGATCATTTGAATCCTTTTCCCCTACTTTGGTCCATGTGTTAGGACTATTGGTGGAGAGACTTCTAATTCCTTTGGTGTTATCCACGCTAGTTGGAGGTCAAACTTTTTTGTTTTATGTGTGCTGAGAATGTTAACTGATGATAAAGGAACACCATTTGATAGAATATTCCTTCTTATTGTAGATACAGATATACAATGTCATACTTGGCATGTATTGGTTATATTATGTGCATTACATTGTTTATTTCTGGATTATAATTTCATTTCTAACATGGAAGGATGACAAGTGGTGTTTGTTGGCAAGCATGTTTATTGAATGGGTGATAGGAAATTGGAACCTATTTTAACTTAGTTGATATATTTTTTAGTGGAAGATCAAGTGGTGTATATTCCCAAGGTCATTGAAGAGTTTTTGGATATCTTCTCAGACGAGATTGTGACATTATCCCCTTAGCATGATGTCGAGTTTGGGATATATTTTCAATCGGGAACATCTTTGATTTCGATGGATCATTATCAGATAACACCCATAGAGTTGAGGGATTTATGACACCAAGTTTATGATCTAATGTAAAAGTGTTTCATCCAACCTAGTATGTCTCCTTGGGGTGATCTAGTGTTGTTCTATAAGAAGGAGGATGATATACTGAGGTTGTACATAGACTATCGAATGCTGAACTAGGTAATGGTCAAGAAATTTAACCCTCTTTTGAGGATATCCAATTTGTTTGATCAGTTGAAGAGATCCTATTGGTTTTTGAAGATCAACCTATGGTCTAGATATCATTAGGTGAGGGTAAAAGATAAGGATATACCAAATACTTCCTTCATATATAAGTATGGGAAATTTGAGTTCATGGTCATGCCATTTGGAAAAAAAGCACCAATCATGTTCATGAGGCTCATGAGATCCATTTTTCATGATTTATTAGGCTAGTTTGTGGTTTTTTTAATCAATGAAATCCTTATCTACTCGAGATCAAAATAGGAACATGATGAGTATCTTAGAGTTGTCCTGTAGGTTCTTCAATACCACCAAATTTATGGAAAGTTTAAAAAATGAAAGTTTTGGATGAAATAAGTGAATTTCTTTGGACGTGTTGTGTCTTAGAAGGGTTTGGTCATGGACCCATCAAAGATAGAGGTAGTTGTTTCTTGGTCAGTATCCAAGAACACAATAGAGGTTTATAACTTCCTTGATCTTGTGGTCTATTATCAGATATTAGTGTCTAATTTATCTTATACTACATCTATTCTAACAGCCTTTATCAGGAAAGAATAGAATTTAATCTCAACTGATCAGTGTTTGTAATCTTTTAACTTCTCAAAGGAGATATTGGTCAATTCCCCCATGCTTCAATTTCTATGAGAAGGGGTGATGTTTGAGGTATTTTGTGATGCTTCCTATTTGGGTTTGGGATGTGTCTTAATATATAAAAGTGAGGTGACCACTTATGGTTATAGGGGATTGTGTCCCCATGATCATAACTATTCCACCCATGATCTAGAGTTAGTAGCAGTAGTTTTTATCTAAATATGAGGCAAAATTACCTCATTAGCAAGAACTTTTTGGTATTAATGGTTCATAAGAGTTTAAGGTGCATCTTATCTTAGTGGGATATAAATATATGACAATGGAGGTGGATAAAGTTTCTACAATATTATGATTTGAAGACCTCCTACACCCCTAGGAAAGGAAATTTTATGGCTATTCAACTGAATAGGAATTTGTGAGGGGATGTCATTCAGGAGTCTAGTGATTCTTGGAAAAGGATAAAATATCTTACAAAAATGCATCTTGATGTATAGGAGGCCTTTGGAAGAGGTTGTATTTATCATATGACTATGGAATCATCTTTGATGCATAAGGTGAAAGAGTCTTAGTGGGAAGAATCAAAGGTGGAGGTGATACAAGACCATGTTGTCTAGGATAATGATATAGAGGGGTGGTCAAAGGATAGTTAGAATTAGATGTTGTTTCAGGGGAGGATATTCATTCTATTAGTGTGGTATGAGGAGGTCCTATATGATTTTCATAGATCACCCTTAGTAGTACATCTAGGTGTGTATAAGATGTATCATTGCATGAGGAGGCATCTTTGGTGGCCTAGGGTGAAGTGGAAAATGAAAAATCTTGTGGCATAATGTTTAGTTTTTTAGTAGGTGAAATCTAAGAACCGTGTTACTTGAGGTTTTTTGAAACATTTGAATATCCCAAAGTGGATGTGGGAGGAAATTTTGATGGATTTATTCACCAGGTTTCCCCAGGTCAAGGGAGGATCTAACATTGTTTGGGTGATCATGGACCATTTGATGAAGTCATCCCATTTTCTAGCGATCCGTGAGTTGAGTGTCATGGATGATCTTGCAAGGTGGTATATGGAAAAAGTTTTACTACTTTATAGGGTGATGATGAACATCATTTCTGATAAGTCTCCTCATTTTACCTCATGAGTTTAGAGAGCATTTTAGTATGACTTTAGCTCCTAGTTTCACTTTAGCGCTAATTTCCACTCCTAGAAATATGGGTATATATAATGAACCATACATATGTTGAAGAATATGTTGCAGACACATGTATTAGATTTTTTTGGATCTTGGGTGAAGCACTTAACTTTGGTTGAGTTTACTTACAACAAAATCCATCACTCATCCATTGGAATGGTTCCATTTAAAGCATTTCATAAACAACTATTCCTTTCTCTATTGTGTTGGACTATGGTTGGGGAGTCAACAGTCCTTGGACCAGATGTAACACCTTGAGATTTTATGAGATATATATATATATATATATATATTTTATGTCTTATGTTATATGCAACACCAAAGGAATCTTTCACTACACACAACACTGGCTTGGCTTGCGTTACACGAAAGAGCAACCTTCCTCGATAGCTTGCGTTGTACGCAATATCGAGTTTCACTAAACAATGATATATTATTATAATATTATGAACTATCTGTTATGAATAGTATTAAATAAAATTTTAATTTTATAACATTATCATTTTCTAGAATGAGATATGAAAACAAAATCATTTTTTCGATAAAAGAAGTATTTTTCAAAAAATGCAGTTTTACCACCTTTTGATGGCATACCCATTTTAAATATATTTTTTGAAAAGTTTATAAGTTAAATTTTACAAAATAAACTTATTATTTTTAATCATGATATAAAAATTTACATTGGATAAATTTTTGATACTTTTCTGATAACTTTCATATTTTGATGAATAATTAAAATACGCTAAATTTTTCTTAAAAACAACTTTTTTTATCAAGATAGTTTATATGGTTAAATGATAAAATTTAATGGTTTTAAAGTATAAATAGAATATATTTTTACCATTTAATATAATTTATGTCATTACCATTAATTTCACATTGAATTCATAGGTAAAAACATTTCAATCTTTGACAATGTTTTAACTTTTAAAAACCCATTTTCTTAACAACAAGATTAATTTTAAATTAATTACTGCAAATTCTGTGTTTTGAATTTTAAAAAATGGATTCCATATTTGGATTTAGTGGTTCTAAATTATGTTAATAGGTTAATTTTATTTTTTTGACATTATGAATAGTAACTACATTAATTTTTATTTACTATAGTTAAAGGTAAATCGGGTAATTAAGGGTAAAAATAAGATTATAAAATTACCCTAACACCTTCCAAAATTATATTTGATGAATAAAAGTAGACCCATATCACTTAAGGGTCAGAATAGATTCATTTCATGGAATTTTGACCATGAAAATGATATAATTATTATTAAAACCAAAGAAAGTGACAACATGTCACTCTCTTATATCTTATAAGTGTAATAATTTTAATTTAGTGATAAACCTCATAAAACTTAGAATATAAATATTATATAGAAATATAATAAAATTATCTACATCATGAAAATTTATTTAGAATTTTTAGGGATTAAATAATTATCATTAATGATGACACAATAGTGATGTATAAATTATTTTATTGATTGAAATATCAAATAAATGGTTTTAAAAATATTAAAATAAATATTATATGAACTAATTAATGTTCTACACAATTTTCTAGATTAATATGACATTATAGGAATCTATTAAATATTTTTGTTCGAATATATCCTCCGTGTGGATTTTATAAATGAATAGTGTCAAAATTGACACTATTGTTATTTTATAAAAATAACATATTATAAAATTGTTTAAAAATCACAAAAATATTTAAAAATTATAAATTGAAATTTATATGGTCTAAAATTTCATAAAGTATCCAATTATAGACAATTAACAACACATAAGTAATTATTTATAACAATTTAAAATTTAGAATATTATTACCACAAATAAAATTAAATAGATTAAATAAGGATAAATCAAGTTGATAAGGTTTAACATAAATTAAAAAAATGTATAAATATTATTGGTTGATGATATTACAACCCTATATCATATAATATTTGTATTTGAGTCATTTTTGGATGTTTTTAAGTGGGTTTTGAGTTTATTATAAATTAATATTTTAGAGGTTTCCAAGAGTACCCCTCTCCTCTCTTATAAAAGGGAATCTCCTCCCTCTCATCCTCAAAAAATTTTGAGCCTTCAAGATAGGACACAACCTGTCCATTTCTCTTCTCCACTTCCCTATAAACATTCTAGAGGTTCTGGTATTCTTAAAAGACTAGCTTTAGTGCCCTAATAGGAGGTTTAGAAGAGGCGCGTCGAAGAAGAGGTATTATCCTTTACCGATTCTTTCAAATTTATTTCTTCTTATACTTCCTCTTATTTATTTGTTTAATTATAAATTAATAACATCAGTATCACTAATATACTCACATGTTATTATAAATATGAAACAACTCTATTTCACCTTCTATCCATCCTACGGAAAATGAAATTACCGCACGCACGTACGTACGAAATACCGTCTCCACACCGTGGTGTAATCTGTTTTCCACCACCACCTTACTTGGATGGGTATAATGGTGTAAAGAATAACTATATTTTGTTATTATAAAATGATAATAATTATGAGATATTCTATCATCCACTCCAATACCATTAAATAATTATGGAAACGATATCGTTGCTCTTGCGTACGTACGACTTACCGTCTCCATGGTGCGATGTGATTCGTTCTACATGATCTTCATTAAACCATGATTATATAATTGAATTGAATGAATAAATATGATATATATTATACTAATAACATTTTTAAATTATTTAGCTATAACCTAAAAAGAGGAATAAGAATTTATTCGACAAAACACGCATAAGAACATAAAGCAATGAACACCTTAATAACAAGTAGCAATGAAATATTACTAATAAGGAGACAAGAATATGACCATATATGATATAATAAAAATGCATATGATTCTATAATAATTCAATTACATTATTTAAATCATTATACAGGAGGTTCGTATACGTACAGATCATATAAGACCTAAGGTAAGGGAAAATCTCGCAATCTAATTTTTATCCGAGATTGTTTATAATTCAACATTTACTAGGGCATATTTATCATCCAAATCCACGTTTCCTCAATATGTAATATTATTTATATCCTCCTATAATTTTTTTAATACAATTTTACCTATTGGTGAATTTTTAGTAAAATTTATGAAAGGAATCTTTTGTCGTTTTTAGTACGAGATACTTTTTAACTTTTCCGGCCAAAGTACGAGAAGAATGTTTTTTTTAACTTATATGGCATGAATGGATTTTTATGATTTAATAGAACATTATTTACATGAATCTTACTTTACAAGTTTTCAAGTTTATTTTCAATTAACTTCTTTTAGTTTAAAATTGTATGACATGTTGAGAAATGAATTTTTTTTAAAGAAGAAAGGATATTTTCCTCAAGAATGGAGTTCAAGTGTTTTATCAAAATTATTTTACATATAAGATAATATTGGGTTCTATTTATATACCTATTATTAAATTGATTTTATTATGTTATGATTAAATTATTTTTATGAATTCCTTTTATCTTATATGAATTATGTTATGATGGCATGATGTTTAAGAATCCCATTTTTATTACATGGGTTATGCTATGATGTATGATTTATGATTTTGTGGCACACATAGGAATGGTTTAATTATGAGATGGGTGGGACCTATATCTCCCTCCAATGAATTGGGTAAATATTTATATCTCATGAGATAGACATGGCTGGAACGACAAGTTAATCTGGTTCAGTGATACAGGACTGGAATGAGGAGTGAACTCGGTTCAGTAATGGACTTTATCCGCTATGATGGTCTTGGAAATGAGTATTGAATAATATGAAATGATTTTCTATGATTATTTGTGTATGAAACAAAGTTTCATGTCTTATTTTATGAATATTGGGATTAAATTTCACTACTATGATTTATCCCATGTCATGATATTATGATCTCTTTTACAGGATAAGATTTTCAAAATGTTATGTTATTATGATATGATTGATATTTCCTTTTTTTGTCCTTACTGATCATTTGAGATCACCCTTTGTATGTTTTCTTTTCCCCAGGCCAGGAAGAAGGGTATTAAGTAGGATATTCCAAAAGGGACTCCAGATATGATGAAATAAACGAGAGACAATGCAGATGATTTATGAACCAGTTGTTTATGTTTACCAGTTTCTAAAGACACTATACCTATATGGTCCTATCATGGTTTTGTTATATGTTGTAATAAGTATGATTCAATTTTTAAGTAATAAAAATGTATGTAAAGTATGGGTTGTTATACCTGATGTGGTGAAAAGCACCACATTGAAGATCCAAATGGTCCGAGAGCAGATGAAGTTGATGTAGGATCATCAAAAGGTCTATATTGATTGTAGGTGGAGGACCCTATAGTTTTAGGTTTGAGACCATGTTTTATTAATGGTTTCACCTCATTGGGGAAAAAGGTTTGACCAAGTGAGTAGTTCTCTCCTTAGTTCATCAGGACTTTCTAGGTTTTAGAGAACATTGGTGAGGTGGCGTATTGGTTAGAACTCCCACTATGGCTATAAAAGATACAAAATATATTCCACATGCATCATCTCCATTGGTATATTCATGATGACTTATATTCCATTGACTAGTAAGAGTTGGATATCTAGAACAACACGATGTTCTTGGAGCAACTAATTTATATATAAGATTATCAAGAGAAGGTATTTTGTGGGTGAGTTATCCATTTGGTTAATATACTATGGAGGCATGGTGGATTGGAGGAGAGTACCTAGAAATGTCAGACATAAATTCATTCTTATTATCCTGAGTTTTTTTTGAGTTTTAGTTTGTTTTTATTTTCCTTGGGTTGATATAATACTTGGTTTACTATTGGTTTATGAAATTTTCATTTTTCATTTTACTAGTCATGTTTGGTTATAGGTTGTGTCTAGGTTATATTGAGATTACTTAGAGGTATATCATGGGATAGTTGATTAGTTCCCCTCCTTTACATCTTCCTTTATGGGTTTTGTTATGATTCCTAAGGATGAGAATTGTTTGAGAGGTATTTAATGTGACAGCTCTAAAAGGACTAGTCAGGATCTGTGTGATCACTGATGGGTGGGGGGTGGTCAGTGATATGATTTTTTATGTTTTCTTCTTTAAAAAATCTTAATTTATGGCTATATAGAATTTAATTTTCTAAAACACAACACAAAAACACACCCATAGGAACACAAGTATTTATAAGGTTCACTGCTCAATAAGAGTATCTAGTCCTTGGCATGACATGGAAATAATATAAGAAAAAAATACACTAGAAAACGATCCTTTATAGTTTACAAAAAGCATGGAATATCTATTACTTACATAAAACTGTATTCATTTGATGGTGTATGTGATCCTCACATATATAACATGATATATTTTTTACAACAATGAAATGAAATTTCACTAATAGGATTCAACATGTTTTCATCGTGCTACTTGAATTCTTCACACTTGACTTATTGCAAGTTTTTCTTATTCCACTTCAATTTCTTTCACAATAGTGAACAAGGAATTATATATGATCTTCTTTTTCTGAACCTATCCATTCGATAACTTCTTCATCTAGTATTACTCCATATGATACTTCTCTTTTTGGTAGCCTCTGTCAAGTACCCTTTATTTATTACCCTATTCATCTGATACCCTCTATCATGTATCTCTATCTGATACCACTCTATCTGGTATCACTCTATCTAATATTTTCTATATGGGACCAAAAATAAAACACTCTCAAGATTCATGGCCGACACCTCACTTCCTCAACGACAATGACAACAACAACAACCTTCACAGTGAACCTTCTCTTCTTTACATAGTTAGTAGTTTCTTCAAAAACTTAGGGATAAGTGTGAACTTAAAATTTGATTTTACCATTATAAATTTTAATTTCCTACTCAATTCTTCCTTTAGTTGATCAGCTTCAAATACTTCATGTAAACTGGAGTCAAAAAACTTTATAGGAACTTCCTTATATCTTGGATTCAATGATCTCTTAAACTCTTCCTTAAATATCATTTAGATTTATGAATATTGAAAGAATAAATTAGAATCATCACAATTTATGAATTTACAAATACCTTGTAAAGATAGTCAACCCTTCATCTGATACTTCTTTTTAGGAACTACTCTATCCAGTTTTACTCTATCCGATGTGAAAATCCTCAACCCTTTGTCTGGTACTTCTTCATAGGAGCTTCTTTGTCCAATCCCCCTCTATATGATAAATATACAAAATCAATCTATTTAGTAAAATATATCTAGTAGTCCCATATTCCTTCAATTACTTCCTTTGAATAAACTTAGCTAAAATTATTAATACCTTGAAGTAATCATGATGTTTGGTACTTTAAAGAATAGTAAAACACCACCTAATTTTCTTTGTTCGGTCATCTATGTCTTATGTAACTATGAATATATTTGGATAACCATTTGGTTCCACCCTCCATCCAATAACCTCAGTCCATTCATCCTTATCCAATAACCTTTGTTTTTAGACTCTATCTGATCACCTTTGTCCATTAAACCCATACTTCTCTGTCTAGAACTTTCAATCTAGAAACTTTATAAGGAGGGATCAAACATTTTCAAGTGATTTGTATATTGACAAAAAAATAAAACAACAGACAATACTTATTTCTATTCAACCACAATTAAACACCACTTGGTCTCAATAATCTCCCCTTTAGATTTTTTTTTCAACAAAGGAAGATAAATCACTAAATATCTAAAACTCAATAAATGGATCATTATCCAATAATTCTAAGCCTATGTGAGTAAACTCAGTCTAGGAAACTATAATCACTGGAAAAAATATCATAATGTATATAAATAAGTGATTATAAGTCATTTAGAACTTCTTCCTAAACTCAAGACATTATCATCTCAAACCAAAAAAACTTCTGACTTGTAAATAAAAAGTTCTTTCATCCACTCCAACAAACTATTAAAATTATTCACACATGTTGACATAAAAACTTTCCAATTTTAAAAACTACCCCTAAATATATGATCTCCCTTGATAGGTAAATCACATATTAATGGATATATTTATGTTAAATATTTCTCCCACTTTTAAAACACTATCCAAATACAAGAATAATTGGGGATAGGGATCACATACCTTATCCTCGAAGAGAGCGAGGTTGAATTACCATAATCAACATCCACTTCTGAAATGTTCCCTTCAACAATGGTTTAGTGAAGACATCAACTAATTTATCCTTTCTAAGTACAAAATCTAGCTTTAGTTCATTTATTTCCATATGTTTTTTGATAAAGTAATATTTAGTATCAATGTGCTTAGATCTTGAATGCTACATTGGATTCTTGGTGAGATTGATAGCACTCTGATTATCACAACCTAAGAGAAAGGGAAACTTCACATCATCAAATAAATTTTCTAGTTGTTTCTCCATCCACATTAATTGTGTTTTATCTTAAGTGGAAGCTATATACTCAGATTCTAGATTAGTGAGTGTCACTAAACTTTTCTTATTTTAATTCCATCTCACACATCATTCTACTAGAAATAAAACTCTACCAGATGTGAATATTTGATCATTGATATGACCTTCCTAGTCTACATATGTATATCCAAATAGATTCAGATTTCCCTTATTATTATACTATATCCTATAATATTTAGTTCCCATAATTAATTTAAGAATTATTTTTCCAGCAAAAAAAAGTGCTAATTTTTTGAACTTTGAAATCGATCACATGGGGTAACATTATAAACCAAGTTTGGTCTAGAGGCCATTAAATAAAACAAACTTCCAATAAGTTTCCCAAATTCCTTAGGATTAATATTCTTTCTAACTTCATCATTAAAAATCTTTATTCCCACTGAGATAGGTGTGGATATAGGTTTTTAATCTTCCATGAAAAATCTTTTAAGTAATTCATTGAAATGTTTTTCTTGCGATAAGAATATGTGATCATTTTCTTAATAAAAGCTATGAAAGTAACTCATTTATCCTAACATAAAAATTTCAATAAACATATTCATTTCTCTATAAAAACCTTCACAATCTTCTTCATTATTCTCTAAAAATATGATATTATCAATATAAACAATAACAATGAGGAAAAACACTTGATTTTGTTTTATGTAGAGGTTTTTATCTACTCTTTATTTTATGAAATTCAACTTCTTCATAAACATATCCATCTTAGAATACCAAGATCTAATAGCTTTTTTCTACCCATAAAAATCATTCTTCAACTTGAAAACATAACTTTCATCTCTACTGGGAAATAATACACATGATTGATCAATAAAAACTTCTTTACCTAGATTTCCATTTATAAAAACTAAATGACATCCATCTAGAATATCTTATATCTTCATTGTGTAACAATAAAAATAAAAATTTTAATGGTTTAAAATCTTTCTACTTGGGAAAATATCTCATTAAAATCAATGTCTTTAACCAGTGAGTAGCCCTTACAAACCAATATTTCCTTATTTCTTATCACTTAAACTTATTTCATTCAACTTATTCTAAAAAATACACTTTGTTCCAATCACATTTTTATCTTTTGATTTGGGCATGAGTTACCACATCTCATTTTTCTCAATCTGATCCAATTATTCATTCATGAAATCAATCCACTCTTGATTCTTTAAATATTCTTCAACATCTCTTGGCTCAACCAGTGAAAATAATGAGGTATATAAAACTTACCTTGAAGTTATTCTGGTTTAAACCTATTTTCCTTGATCGTTAATGATATTTTAAACCTACACTTTCTTCTTTATACTTGTATGAGATAAATTAAATTCCCCCTCATTTATTGAAATATTTAAGTCAATATCTTCATCCTATACATCTTCAATATCACCACTTCTATCAAAAACTTTATTATGTTGTTTGATATCAACAACTTCATCTTTTCTTACAGTTATATCTATATATGACTATAAAACCTTTCTATTTTAATGTTCCATCACTTTAATGTTTGTAAAGTTAATAATATTTCTAGTTTCCATGTTATAACACTAGTATCCTCTAATATTAAAAGGATATCCAAGGAAGATATCATTAACCCCTCTTTGATTAAACTTACTAGGTAACTATCCTTTGAATTTGATAATACAAGGGATGCCAGACACCCTTAAGTGTTTCACACTTAGTTTCTATTTATAATACATATCATATGGATTCATATTAAAGTTTTTCCTATAGAAACAATGATTCTTAATGTGAACTACTACTCTAATATCCCATCTTTAAAAGAAAAAAGAAGTATCATGTTCAATTAGAATAGTTTTATCCATCTCAACTAAAATTATTTTCTTTATTTTAAAAACACCATTATACTATAATGTTTATAGTTCACTAAGTTCATGATGAATTCCATGCTTTTCAAGATGACCTTTAAACTTACCACTTGTGGATTCAACACTATTATTAGTTCATATATTCTTTATGGAGTATCCACATTCCTTTGATCACTTCACCTAAAACTCTTGAACATTTTAAGAGACTTTGATTTATGGTTCAAAAACACAATACATGTAATACAAGTTAAATCATAAATAAAGGAAATAAAATATCCATCTCAATTTTTTAATTGTTTTCTCAAGGGCCTGGAAATTTCAAAAGCTTTAAGGGGTGAGTTGTATGTATCCCAACCCTCTTATGTATTGGATTTGAAATATTCCCTTTATAGAATATCGAACAACACCAATCTCTTCTTATTATCATGTTAATAATATCATGAATACTTTCTCACTTTTCTAGCTTGTTCATAGTTCTCTGGAACATATGTCTAAGACATTTATTCCATAATTTATTCTCTTCCATCATGCTTAGATATCACGAACCTTGTGTATCTCTAATATGAAACAGATTTCCCTTGGTTATTTTATTCTTGTTACAAGTTTTCCATATCAAAGTATTTTAATAACAAATCCATATATTTTGAAAACTACTTCATTTACTTCATCGCAAAGCTAGAAAAAAACTCAATAGATTGTGTTTCAATCCATAAATAAATATGGAACTTCTGGATTTCAATTTTTATTTTACAATCACATAAGATACAATGAATTTGATTCTGAGTGACTCATTATTTCCAAAATTCACCATAACTTCTTTATAGTATATCAAATTTTCTAGAAATTTCATATCTCTAATCATATGTGAAGAACACCCACTATCCAATATCCAAGACTTTGAGTGCAGTTTCAAAAACTAAGACCTTTTCTTTTAATTTTTCTTCTTCACATTAGGATTATAATATTTTTCATATAAATTTTTTTGATATGATAAAATTACAATACATCCTTTAGAAACATGTGCATGCTGATCACATCTTTCACAAATAGTCTCCAGTGGTTGAAATCTATTTTCATTTTTTAAATTGGATTTTTCAAGTTGTATTCTTTGAGTGGGTTTAATCCCCATAAAATTATACCTCTAATACCTCCTAGATTCATTGTAGTGCTAATTATTGAACCAATACATTTTTATTGTATGACCAAAGCCCCCATGGTACTAATAATATCTATATAAAGCATATTTTAGTATGTAACATGCATGTTTTCCAAAACTATGTATCTATTTTACAAAACCTTACTAACAATTAACCTTGGATCCTTGTTGTGAACCAAAATTTTGGTAGACTCCTAAAACATCCTTCTTTAACTTAGTCTTATTTTAATCCTTAAAAAAGTATCCAATTATAGCCAATTTTTCTTTAAACTATGATTCTTTAGAAATTTTAATATTTTTAACTTTGCTTGTTTTAGCTACATACATTGTCCTCTTGATTTTATTTTTATTCTAATAATTTTAAAACATTTTTTTAACCTATGAGGATGATCTTTGTTGTTCTGTTCTATGTTTACACTTATTATAACTTTCAAAAACTTTTGAAATAAAGTTTTAGAAGTTTGATATTCCTTGTTCAGCTTCAACCAGTTTCTGTTGAACAAGATAAAATTATTTCTCCTTCATCTTTATCTTTTATTCAAGCTTGATGTTAATGTTTTTATCATCACCAAGTAACTTATTCAGATCACCAATCTCTTTTAACAAACTATATTTTTTTAATTGTTGATTCCTGATTGTTTTTTGATAGATCTTCTTTATTTAACTTCTTATTATATTTCTCAGGTTTAACAATATTTAAAAGATGTTATTTAAATTATTTTTTAAGAATAAAATTTATATTAGTTTCCTCTTCTTATTCATTTTCAAAGTTTCTAATTTTATCACTGATAAAATTATTATCATTTAATTTTCCAATAAGAAACTTCTCAACACCATCATCACTGGATTTTTTAGCTTCCTCTTCACTATCATCATCTTTATCACACTTGGAAAAAAAGTTTTCATTTTTATATTTTGAGAAATTATTATTGTTTGAATGGATCTAAGTCCTTAGTTTTTTATTTTTATTTCTAGAGAATCCCCATTTTTAACTGAGTTGAGAGGGAACCCTTACATAACCTAGAGGCCTAGAGGTATAAGATTCAATACATGACACTAAGTCCTAAGGACCAGAATACACTAGAATAAACCCTCCCTATAATCTACTTCATTGATAGATTATAGCTCCCCATCTTGCATGGATGATCAACTAGAATTTCCCTATATAGAGTTTCACAGTTCTTGATTCCAATAGCATAGTTTCTATTATCCCCTTTTTCATTCCCAATCTGGTTATCTTTTCTCAGGTGGCCACTACTTGCTCTAATTCCTCCTCTAGTGCATACTCATGTGTGTTCTGAACTGAATAATTTATGTCCCGGAGGCCCTATGTCCTAATAGATAATTGATGGCCCAAAATACCTTGTCCCAAAGGCCTACAGTAGACCAAGATCCCATGTCCTGAATTCCTTTGGTTGTTTGAATCCCCTATGGCTGGAAGGAGCAAATCTATGGCCCATAAGCCTAATTCATGTGAATAGTTCAATTGCTAAAATAACTACTATAGTAATTACTATAGTGACTTACATAATGACTTGGAAAATCCACCCCTACTCATATTTTAACCTAGATATTTTGGATACCAAGCAAGATCCTATACCACTTGGGTATAAGCTAGTTGTCTAGAGAACTTCTTATACTTTACTTTTTAATAAGACATTTATTTTTCTATCATCTTCTTCAAAGGTATTCTTGAATCTTCATCTTATTCATCATAATATTTAGCTATCTTTAGCCTTGGATAGTTTTCCATGAAATTTATATTGACTCCATAGTTAAAGAACTTCAAAGAAAACTTTAATTTATACTTCCATGTTCCTATTTTCACCTTTCTAGAAAATAAAGATATCAATTCATAAAAAATTATATTTACTTAATATTCAATGTCAGAGTCACTACCTTATTACTCAATTTTTTTATTATAATTTCCTTTATTAGCAGATTTGGAAGAGATTTCCTGATCAACCTTTCCCTTGTCCTTGACTTCCTTTTCTCTTCTCATTTCATATGTGATGAAAATACTATAAAAATCATCAAAAGAAAAAGTTTCAGGATATCTATCTTCAAAAGATGATACCCTAGTGTTAAATTTATTAGTAATATTTTTTATAATATTTTACACAATCATAAAATCTTTCAATTTCTCACCAAAATATCTTATAGTGATTACAATGTCATTAACTCTTGTAAATAACTCACCAACAGATTCATTATCTCCCATTTTAAGAGCTTCATACTTCATTCTACAGATCTATAAATTTTATTTCTTCAATTTTATATTGAATTTATAAATATTTTTTAACTTATCGCAGGTGAATTTATCTATTAAAATTATTTTAACCCTTAGAAATCCACTTTCAAAGAGAGAAGAAAGTATATTTTTTTATCTCTCCCATAATTCTCTAGATTCTTCTTATATGCAACTATTAAGGGATAACACTTTGATGGAGGAGTGAAACCATCTAAATTAGCTTCAAGAAATTCATATAAAGTAGATAATATATAGGGTATCATTATTTCCTTCCAGATATGATAGATCTTCCCATATAATATAGAAACCCCCTTACTATCAACTGAGTTTTGAACACCCATAACAACCTATTTTTCTCCAAACTTTAAATAGCCAAGAGTTAATTAAGGAACCTATACCTAACAATAATTAAAAAGAATAGTCAATATCTATGTAATCACTGAGATGGGGGATGTGAATTCGTGATCTTTTATTTTTATGTTTTCCACTTTAAAATAACATTTGTCTCTAATTAGAGAGAATTGAATCCACTGAAACACAACACACAAACATACCCATAGGAATACATGAATTTACAAGATTCACTACTCAATAAGATTATATAGTCTAAGGAATTTTTTGGAAACAATCTAAGACTACACACCCATTAGAAAAAAAAATCCTTTATAGTTTATAGAAAGAAATTAAAATCCACTACTTTCATAACATTATATTCCTTTGACAGTGCATCTTATCCTTACAAAAATAATACGATGAAACATTTTTTTTCAAAAAAAAGAATCTTAATCAATGGGCTTCAACGCGTCATCATTGTGCTACTTGAATTATTCACACTTGATTCCCTGCAAGTTCTTTTTCTTCTACTTCAATTTATTACATAAAAATGAGTAAGAAATTATATCTAAACTTATTTATCAGTTGATATTTTTCCAATAATTTTTTTATCTGGTAACAATCTATCTATTACATCTCTATCCAGTACCCTTTATTTCGTACCATTCTCACCTGATACCCTCAGTTCGGTATCACTTTATTTGATACCTCTCTATCTGTTATCTATTTATAATACCACTATATCACATATCACTATGTATAATAATACTTTGTTTGGTAATTTGACCAAAATAAAAACACTATAAAGCTTCGTGGTCAACACCTCACTTATTCAATGATAATAAAAATACAAAAAATGTTCACAACACACCTTATCCCCTTTATATAGTCATAGTTTATTAAAAATTGAGGGATAATTGTGAACTTCAAATTTGAATTTCCTACTCCAAATTTGAATTTTCAACTTGATTCTTTATTTAGTTGAATTATTTTTCATTGGGATTTAGGATGTGGAATGGGATTCTCTCAAAAATTTGATTGATTTTTTTTGGATTTAAGGCCTTGTTCAATCGCTCGCACCGGGTTTTACACATGTTCAGTCTTCCCTAGAAACTCCCAATAGTTCCCACATATATAACTGAGTATAGAACTACTTTTCAAATGTAGGAGATCCTTTGTTTTTTCATGCCTAATGATGCTTAAGAACACACATTGGTCGATAGGATGGTAGGTTAGGCTCATCGCACCCTTTTGAGGAGAATTGTCACCTACTTCGGGACTCTCTTATAGATTTAAGATATGTTAGTGAATATTTTCCTAATCCCAATACGAGACCGGTTACCCTAAAAAATGATCATGGTTTACTTATATTTCATATGAAAAAGAATGGAATCTCATTTTTGAATCCATTTGTATATATCTGAGGTTCTCCATCCATTTCTAGTAATGGACGATTGCTTATGTGCTGAATCCATATAACCAAGAGCTTAGGAATTTGCTGCCACACAAGGAGGTGTTTAATATTTTAAGGAGGGGATTGAGACATTATGCGGCATCCTATGTATCCTAATTATTACAGGAATCAAAACCCTCATATTTCATCAGAACCATGTAGTTTAACATTTTATGGAAAATACATATATGAGTGCTATGAGGTACCACACATTAAATCTATAGTCCCTGGGAGACGTCCTACATATCCCGATTATAGCGAGAATCAAAATTTTCATAGTTAATTTATCTTCTTTATCCACTGATTGATGAGGTAGAATGATCATACCATGGGAATTATTAGGCCCCAATGGTTGATATATTGGGGACATATGGGGACTCACACCATAGTGGATTCCCATTTGAGCTCAGGCCTTAGACATGCATCCTACGTATCCTAGTTATAAAAAGAATGAGAGTTCTCGTAGTCCAGTCATTCCCTTGGGACCATCCCTAAGATAAATGCCATTTTGTTGAGGATAATATATCATGCCACTTATCAGGGCTTAAATATTGACATTTCCATTGATGGAGGAGATTCATGATGTGAATTACATGATAATTTCAACTCCCTAAGCTCATGTGAGCTATTCTCAATGTGAGAAATAAGGGATAACAAATAATCCGTCTTACTACACACAGATGTGGGGATTATGCATTGGGGAAACCCTTAAGATGTTTAATATGAAGGTCATACCTCAGGGAGGCCTCCTACATATCCTGATTATGGTAGGAATCAGAGTCATCATAGTTTAGTTGATTTGGACTTACACACTAACATTTCCCTTATCTTTATAGAGGCTTATGATGAAAATGATGTGATTATTGAAGCTCCCTTATCCCAAGTGAGCTATTCTCAATGTGATAAATAAGGGATGACAAATGATCACTATCATTTCTTGGTGGGTGAGGATATTACGCATTGGTACAACACTTTGGAGATTTGTTATGGAGCTCGATCTTTATAAAGGCATACTACGTATCCTAGTTATGGAAGGAATCAAAGTAATTATAGTTCATTTGATTGGGGATTACACACTAATGTTTCCCTTATGATTAGGGATTAAAAACTGAGGATATAAAAGGTTATCAAGTCCAGGGATTCCCTATTGACTTGTCCTTCCTTCTTGCCTGACATGTGTTTATTGTCCACTCAAAATTCCATGATTTCTTTCTTGATATATAGAGGAGTATCCATTTGGCATACCCAAAGACAATTAAATGATCTAGTTGGATTTTCCAAAGCACTTTTCATATCCAATATGGAATGTATTAGCATTATCACATGATCATGGATGAGTTATCTAGAGGACATTGTGAGACCCAAATGGGTTGTCCTAGAAGCCATTGCATGACCGGGCTAACCTGTCTAGAGGGTGTCAGATGATCCATATGAATTATCCTCATTTCATTATAAGATATGGATAACACATATAGAGGGTGTCATGAGATTCAGTAAAACATGTATGAGAGGGTGTCTCATGTATTGGATGACATGTCTAGAGGGTATCATGAGACCTGGTTGGTGTGCCCATAGGGCATCGCGAGAGCCAGTTGACATGCCTGGGTGCTACCGTGAGACTTGGATGACATGAGAAGAAGCCATTATACTAGTTAGGTGACATATATAAAAGAAATTTCAAGGATTAGGTGATGAGTCCATAGGGCTTCACATGAATAAGGTAGAGTTCCTAGGGGAACTATGTGACTTGATCTAATATGTCCATAGGATTTCACATGACCCAAAATAGCATGCCAAAGGAGCATCATGAGATCTGGGCGACATGTCCTGGTGCTGTCACATGTCTTATATGTCTTGCACGAAGCACGTGAGGGTCATTGGACATGTTTCTATTTTAGTCTTCCACCTTAGTCTTTGTTCTAGCCCATATATTTCAAATGACTTATATTTATTCAGTGTTAGTTTATTTTAAGTCTCGTGTGATCTAGAAGACATGCAGGATGTTCCTCATGTTTCCTATCATAAGTCCTTCACATGATCTATGAGTGATCAAGAGAAGTGATTTATGCATGACGCATGATCACTCTAACTGTTCACCAGTATATTACCTGACATAAGACTTGCCTGTCATGAGTTCAGCCACTCCGAGAAACCCACTATAGTATCAGTGTGAAATTCCCAAAGTTCTTCCTCTTGGTCATGATACATCCTATTATTTTTCATGATGGGGTGGGAGGATTTATAGGCCTCACCACCCTGATTGTTTTACACTCTAAGCAGCATATCTTGCACAAATCCATGTTGGAGTCAGCGAAGGGTTCTGGCACCACTAATCTTCACAAGCCTTTGCTATGGATAGATTCTAAGGGAATTGCCTGATTTTCAGTGACTATAAGTCCCTCTCATCAAAATTTCTTTATTTGGATCATTTTCAATTAATGGGTATTTTTTTGATCATGAGAACATGTCGAAGGACTTCCTTGTTTCCATATTAACATGTCAAAGGGCCTTCGTGGGATCATGGGACCTATTGAAAGGCATTCATGCGATCTAAGATGAATTTTCCAAGACATTTCATAATACAAGGATGGATTATTTGGGGTCTTAGAGAGATCAAGGTGGCTTGTACAATAGTTTCATGATATCGTTCTATAGACTTCCTAAGCATGTTGCAAGCATTTTACGACCATGAGAGACTCCCAATTCCTACCATTTTATATGTCCTTTGTCTATTTTTCAAAGGCTGGGAGTTATGATAGATTGTATAAGTAATTTGAATGAAAATTAATCCACCTCTTGATGACGAATCACATGAGAAATAAATGTACCATGGAGATGCACAAGAATTTCATGGAAAACTCCATCCATTTTTCCTTGAGAATACAAAGGGGAAGTATGAGATTTCTTGGACATACTTGAGGACTTTCATGTGACAATGCTGAAAAGAAAAAGAGTTTTCATGAGACAAGGAGGGAATATCACTAGGGACTCACGACATCTTGCAGATCGCTAGTGGTGCATCGCACGTCTTTTACAATTGTGAGTAGATCCCACCTCCTATTATTTTATTTCCTCTGTTTTTATTCTACAAAGGTTTGGGGGTCTCAAAAGTCTTCTTGAATGTTTTCAAGGAAATTTACCCTTCCCATCAGTGATGTGTCACATGATCTTTACAACTGCTAGATGCCTATTCATTTTGGACATTTTCCTCCCATTTTCAAAGGTTTTTTGGATGGGTTGTCAGGAGCTCATGGATGACAAACCACATTTCTTGGGGGAGCTTATCCGACTATCGCCACATGACTTCTAGCTATCTGATGTGCCTTTGTGAGAGTAGAATAACTTCTTAAGAGGGGATTCATGGAACCTGCTGTAGACTATTCGTTGCACCTAGTTCCTTTGTGTGACCCCATGATGGTTATGCGATCACAATTCTCTTAGAGACTTACACAATACACAAGGTTTGACCACCTTCTCCTTCCTTTTATTTTTGTGGGGGAAATAATTCCCATATTAAGGTATTCCTTTATTTCTAAATTTTACGATACTCATTTGGTGGGAGTCAAAAAATTACCCCTCTCAGGAGCAATGTCCATGGGGACAAGGAATTGGTTCTGAGGAAAGTAAATTCCCACCTGAGTCTTTGTTGATGTCGCAAACCACTATCATGGGTGACATTTGGTTTGCTGGGTGACACTTTTTATTCTGTGAAATGTTCTATATATATATGGTATCCATTAATTTCACTAGATAATCCTCATTCTAATCTCTCTTTTCTTGCCTCCATCATGTACCCTCATCGTGAGACCCTTACGTGAGACTTGACAATGAGACCTGTTTGCGAGCCTTCATCGCAATCCCATTTCAAGAGAATTCCTTTGAAATACCGCCTTTTCTTTGGATCCTATCCAATATAACTAAAAATCATACTTAGATAATTACTTGAACTTATTCCATGAGTATTGATATTATCTTGAGGGTTTCATCAGATCTTCTGGATCGATCATTAAATTGATTAATTATCATGCAATTCTCATGACCGTGTTTAGGTCACATGATTATGAGTATCCAAGGGGTCATGTGATTGTGTTATGCCCAGTGGGATTATGCGACCCACAATACCTTTGGCGGTTAGGCGATTCACAAACCCCTTATGCGATTCAAAAATCCCTTGCTAATTCATGCGATGTGCATGATGGTGTTGGTTTATTATGTCTTTACTTCGACAAGATTTTATTTTATATTTGTATGACATATGAATCTTACTTTTGTTTAGATGAATTATGGTTATTATCAATCCTCATCAACTGAATCCAATCAAATGTCCATGATTTCTAGGAACCGTAATGCTAATCCTATCTATCGTCTGTATTCTGAAAATGAATTTTTAAAGAGGTTCCTCTCATATAAGATTTACGACTATACTTTATCTCAACGACTCCCTCGATATGGGTTTGGTTTGATGGAAAATGTCTTAATCCCTCCATAGGACTCCAATCTTCCATCTCACTGGTTTCTAACTTATTCTCAATGAGTTCAGGTGATAATTAACTAGGAAGGCCAGCTAGCAGTAGTTGTACCCCATATTTTTTCTTATATGTTGGTGAAATCTCCTTTGGGTCTAGATGGCTATGATTTCTTTCATCATCCTATCACTTAGGATTATTTGATTATATTTTCTTCCTATAAATAGTCTTGTAACCAGATGGAGTTCAAAGTGGGATCCCCATATCAGAGGAAATTTCTTTGATGAATGTTCATAAACCTTCTGGGTTATGGAAAGATGCATAGAGTTTTCTAATTAACTATATGAAGTTTATCTTTATGAATCTATGTGGATTTCTTAGTTCATCATCTACCTTCATCCTAAAATTATTTGAGATATGACCAGTCTTTGGTGTCCTAGAAACAACACATTCCATCTATCCCATGGAAAAGTGGGTATTAGCCTATGGGAAATCTACCAACTAGGTGGGATTCCCCCTCTTAGAGAGATGTAAGACGAGTTCCTCCATGATTCAGATGTTTGGGATGACCCCTTAAAAACTCAAATTTTGGAGAAGGATATGATTATCATTGTAAAATAGAAACTGATGAAGGATATGATAATGTGATCACTCATTTATTTCAAGGATTGGATCAATATTTTCCTCTACTATAGTGGGGTGAGACCAACTGCCATACCCCCTCACCAGTGTCCTTCCTAGTAGGTCTGTGGTAGCGTTGGCTCATATTGGGCCATCTTGGAAGCTAAGGACTATACCTCATGGGGATACTGAGTGAATTTTAAGGTCTCTATGGGCCTAAGGATATCAGGCTTCATGGATATGTTTTTAAATGGATGGATTTTCCCAGTTGGAGATGAATGCTTAGGGATTCGTGTCATCACATTGGTGATGGTAGTGTGACTTGTGGAAGGAAAACACATTAATTTGGCAGTATCGGTCCTTCCAAAACTCTATCAAAGTCTGGGCCATATTCAATGAGATAACACCCCTTACAGGATCAGTGGTCCCCTCCAATTTTTGTTTGGATGGATAGAGGAGAAATTCCATTATTATGAATATTATAATTCTATGGGGATCCCATATTCCCTATACCATCCTAGACTATTGAACATATTAGGGGTTGGATCCTTGTCTCTAATCCCTTCCAAGGTTAATTATTCACTGATCCAATATTATAACTTTGATTTTATCTCTTTCTATGCACCATCTGGGATGATTATTTATAATGGTAGTGGTTCCTTTGATAAAAGGTCATATATGATCTATCTTCAGGATGCAATTCTTATAGTTAGGGTGGATGAGATAATTATCTATGAGCCTTAAATACACTATCTATTCGCTCACCATTTTGGTTGCACTCAAAGGGTATCCCCTATTCCTTTGGCTGACATTTGAGGACAAAGACATCCTAGAGTCATCCATCAATTTTGGATGATATTGTCATGTGAAGATACTGAGGATGGGATCATACTTTTTCATGCTGACGATCCTTCCTTCCTAACCTAGGATTATTCCTAGGCTTGGGTAGCAGCTTATCCAAATGGCGTACTAATCCAGCTGTTCCATCATGTAGACATACCACTCTCCTCACCAATCCCATTATCAGTGGTGACGATGGTGTTGATCGAAGATCTAGGTGAGATGTCAAGAAAGATACCTTGTTCTGATGATGACTACCCTAATAGTGAAACATAGTCTATTAAGGAAATTAATCCTCTAAAATAGGATACAGATGGTATGCCTACTGAGATAAGGGAATATGAGGCTTCCTCTCATATTTTATCATGATATATACTAGTTATTCCTCCTCTTAACATGCCTACTTTATCAGTTGAAGAGGCTTAGGCACAACATAGGATGATATGGAAACATATTCATGCATCGATCACTAGGACCCCCTTAGAAGTATTTCATGACCAAGGGGAACATCTCCACCTATTATTTTATGAATTGGTAGTAGTTGGTTTTGACCGACAACCTCTATATGAAATTATGAATCAAATCATCCTGAATTGGAAAGATATGGCCATAAGTGAAAAATATTTTCATGATATTATAGAAAAGGCTCCTCTTTCTTGGCAGATGAGGGAGAAATCAGATGTATTAGATTAGATTCGTCAGTTGGTATCCAAATTGTAGGCCCAGATGGATGCTTGGACTACATAGATATGGATATGTGAGGATATCATAGCTCAAATGAGGTATGATCTTTCAACGTTGTCATCTTCCTTGGAAATTTCCTAAAATAGGTTTGAGGAGTTGATGGATTTGGCCAAGACTCTTCACCCCAAAGTAGAATTCAAAGAAGTTAGACGAGCGGCAATTCAACGTTCAATTGATGCTTCTTGCCGAACCCTTACTAATATTTCTAATGTAGAAGATCAAATTTTATCATAGTTCAAACATTGTGATGTATTTTTTTTATAAGACTTATAAGAGAATCCAAAGTGTAGAGATTCCTCCCCTTTTTTCACATTATGAATTAGTAAATTTTCTTAACTTTCCAAATTATTATCTTGTTTTCTTTCATTCATGACATTCATGATGTTTCATTGATCTGATATTACATGTCTATGATACCTATCCCTTTAATTATATCAAATAAACATGAATTAATAGACTTGAATTTTGAAATTATAACAAATCCCCTTTAATGGATGCTTGTGAATTCCCACTAATATGAGATGATTTATCAAAAATTTCTTCCATCCATCTTGATATCATCTAATTTTTAGAAGAATTTATTGGGCAGGATGCATGTATCAGAGGATTATTTCTATTCTTTTTAAAAATATGATAGAATTTGATAGAGCATATTGATTTTTCTAAGACCATATGATGGGCCTTATAATATTTTTAATTCTTTCATTATAAGTTGCTGCTTCTGTGTTATAGTTTAAGTTCTTTTAGATCAAACCTTCTATTTCTTTATTTTAGGGTCTTTTTTAGCTCAAATGTGATATTGATTTAGTTTAAGGTATTTTAGATTAGACCATAAATTTCATTAGTTTAGGGTCTTTTATCTCAGACCATATATCTCTTTAGTTTAAGTTCTTTTAGCTCAGACCTTCTATTGATTTAGTTTAGGGTCTTTTAACCCTGAACTTATATTGCTTTAGTTTATGGTATTTTAGCTTAGACCTGATATCGCTTTAGTTTAATGTATTTTAGCTCAGAACATCTATTGATTTATTTTAAGGTCTTTTATATCAGACCTAATATCACTTTAGTTTAAGGTATTTTAGCTCAGACCTAATATCGCTTTCATGGAATATGGTGAAAACATGCCAGGAATGACCCAAAACATAGTGAGGTGATAGGTTCTGCCGTGGTGTTTCTAGTAATCATGAGGATTATAGTTCCTTTCTTACAAAGATGATATGCATTTAGTTGGTGGGTTAAATCCCTTATGCATCGATAACATGGCTAAGAAAGGTTGATCTATGCTCTCTTCAATGGTTCATGAAAGATTTATGAAAGTAATATCAGTTTAGGGAAAAGTACTGGGGATGCTAGGTCTGCCTGGATAGTTGGAATATGGGTGATGTAAATCATAACCTAAAAATTTGAGTTTATGAAAATGGGATGGATCAGCCATACCGAGGATGAACTACAACACTCTAAGGTTCTAGGTTCCAACACAGCATTGCTGGGGATCATAAGGATTGAATCTACTTTCTTACAGGGATGAGATTCCTTTAGTTGGTAGGTCAAATCCCTTATGTATAGATAACATGGAATTAAAGTTGATCTATAATTATTTTTTAGGGTCATAGAAGATTTATGAAGACTCAAACATCTAGATGACGAGGTTGGGTATGGAAAGAAAGCTATCCAGGAAGGGTTCTATCACCCTAGGTCAGTTAAAATCTTGATTGTGTAGCTTGAGCTCTATGCCTTGTGGTTTCAAATCATGAGGTATGGTCCATCAAAGGTTTGAAAGTGAAGTGTCACATTTCTAATTTGAGAAAGGGTATAGAACATGATGGCATAACATTGAGGATGTCAAATCCACTCTAATAGTTTGGTATGGGGATTGTAAATCATGGTCTAAAGTGTTTAGGTCATGAGGAAGGTATGAAACAATCATATCAGGGATGAACCAAAACACCCTTGGGTTCTTAGTTCTTCCACAGTGACATCAGGCTCACATGGATTGGAAAACCCTTTATATTGGGACAATATGTCACCAATTGGTGGGTCTAATCCTTTCTGCATCAATAACATGGATGAAACAAGAGATCTCATTTCCTTTCCAAGGGCTATGGGAGATATTAGATGACCCAAATCACTCAAATCATGAAGTGTAATTTATAGAGAATGTAATATATAAGAAGTCTTCAAGCACCATAAAAGTTGTTTATCACCTAGCGAACATATTCTTGTGGCGAGGAGATGAGAAAAATCATTGTTCTAAATTTTTATTGGACTAGGGGTTTAGTAAGCATAGTTTAGATTTTATTAGGGCTACAATGTAGTCCCAATGAGATTTATTACTTATTTATTTTTACCCTAATTTTTTCCTAAACTTTAGGGATGAATATTTTAGTGAGTGAAAACTTGGATTTTTCTCAGGGTTCCCATTCTGGTTTTTAAACCCGAGAGGTTTTTATGTCTCTTTCTCTATTAGTTTAAGATATTGTGATTTAGACCATCATAGGCTAGAGCTAAAGGTCATACAACTTTGACCAAAGTGTGGATAGTTTAAATTCGTGACACACATAGACCTAATATGGGGGATGTTACATAAGAGCCTAATTAGGATACCCAGGGTCAAGAGCACTCCAACATCCTTCTGAGTGGGATATAGAAATGTTGTAAATCATTGATTGGGGTTCTTAGGTCATGAGTAATGATATGGGACATTCATATCAGGGATGACCCAAAATAGACCGAGGTGTTGGGTTCCGCCATGGTGACATCATGCTCACAAGAATTAAAATCACTTTTTATTAGGAAAAGATGTCACATATTGGTGGGTCTTAATCCCTTATGCATCAATAAAATGTCTAAACTGAGAGATCTATTTTCTTTTCCAAGGTATATGAAAGGATCTTGATAACTTGAGGTACTCAAGACATTAAGTGTGGTACATGGATTGAGGTGATTTTAAAATATGGTGAAAGAACCTCATACTCTGGTTTACCGAGGTAAGGCTCTTGTGGTCATTTGATAAGGAATGAGAAATGGGTGATGGACTATAAAGTTTATCTTCTTATAGAAGGGAAATTATCCATGTATTTTAATGTCATACGGTAAGAATATTGTTCTTGCAGTTTAACATCATGCCGTAAGGATGTATTTGTTGTGTAGTTTTAATGTCATGCAACCAATATGCCTGCCTTACATTTTAATGTCATGCGATAAGGAATTAATTCCATGAATTTTATCATTGTGCAGTAAGGACATACTCCCATGTTGTTTAATTTCATGCAGTAAGTACGTGGGAACCAACATGAAAAATTTGTGCACGATATATTATGTATATAAGAAAGATGTACATAGATCTGGCTCATTCATAGGAAAAATGAGCTTTTATGACTTTGTTTCTATACAGTTGGGGTTTACTTATTATCATTTGTTGTAGCTGGACCCATGATTTGAGATCTGAATGTCACTACGTATCCTATGATGATAGGAATCAAGACACACATATTTCTTACAATCCCATGTAGTTTATCGGCATGCAGTGAGGACGAAGACGAACTGTCATAAAAGAATGGAAATGTTACAGTTGGGACCAAGGGTGGAATTACAGGCATCACTATGTATCTCATGAAAATTAGAATCAAACCATACATAGTTATTAATGGACATGTAGTTTAATGTCATGTAGTGAGGGTGTGGGTCCCTCGACATGAAATGGTGGTATTGTGGTTGGGCCCATGAATGGAATTCTGGGTGTCACTACATATCCCATAGTAGTGGGAATCAATCCACACATAGTTCTTAATGAAGTTCCCTACATAGGTTTGACCCATACACAAAGAGGGGGGAATTTTTATATTTATCTGTTATGATTGGGCCTGAAGTTAGAAATCTAAGAGTCACTACATATCCTATGAGGAAATGAATCAAGTCACATGTAGTTCTTGAACAAGAAATTCTATCTTCACTAGTCTAGACCATATGGAGAGGTGGGAATTATTTCCCTTGATTTTTTTAGTTGGTCCTAGGATTAGATATCCAGACATCACTATGTATCATGTGATGATAGGAATCAAGACACATGTAGTTATTGAGGGACCATGCAGTTTTATGTCATGCGGTAAGGATATTGATCATGTAGTTTAATGTCTTGAGTTCAAGGAATCATGGTATGAATTTTATGTTATTGTATCTAGGATCATGATGGACCTTTTGTGTACGTTTATTCCTTTTTTGGGTGGGGAATCCCTTACTATAATTCCTAAGCTCACATGAGTTATGCTCGATGTGAGAAACAAGGAATAACAAGGGTTTCTCTCATAATATATAGGAAGTTGAGGGTACAATAGAGGTATTTTGTATCATGTTGTGGTTGGACCAAGATATAGGATTAATGCATCCCTACATATCCCATTTAAAAATGAGAATCAAGCCATATGTAGTTATAGATGGTATATGAAATTTAATGTTATACAGTGAAGAAATCATCCATGCAGTTTCAATGTCTTATAGTAAAGAGAGATCCATACAGTTTAACATCATGTGGTCAGAATAAAGGATACCATGCAGTTTAAAGTCTTGCTTCTAGGAATTCTGATGCTACACAGTTTATCATCTTGCTGCTATGATGAATAGAGGGACTTACACTGATGTGGATGCCCATCTGATGATATTTATGCAAATTATTTATTGAGAAATCTCTCATTAGTGGGGATTGTAACATACTCCCCATCCATTTTTTCTAATGAGTAGGATTTATTATGATAGACCTTACGTATGATGTAAGAACCTTCCCATTTGGGTTACATATTTGGAGGCTTCTTTCCCAGTATCATTAGGGTTTTGAGAGCCAACACAAGTTCTCCTTGTAGTAATTAATGGAGGCAAAAATTCTTATTAAAGTCTCATGCGATCTAATTTTGATGGACCTCTTAGTTGTGTAGTATGCTCAACCTGTTCTCATATAGCCGTTCCAATTTTCTCATCCACTTTTTTGATTTTTCATCATCTGAGATCTGTCTAGAAATGGATGTTCAGAGGGAAGGTAGCTGGACCACTATGGGTAACACTACCTCGGTCTCATACACTAATGAGTATGGTGTTACCTCTGTGGTGGTATGCATGGTGGTACGGTAGGGCCATAAAACATGGAGGGGCTTGTCCAGCCAATACTTCTTATCCTTGTTCACCATTTTCTAGAGTATATTTGATAGAGTCTTATTGAATGCCTCTATCTTTCCATTTTCCACTACATAAGATGAATGATTAGAATCGATATTGTACTCCTGGTATAGTTTCTCCAACTCTACAGAATAGAAGTTAGTGTCATTTTCCATCAATATTATGTGAGGGACCCCAAACCTAGCGATGATATGAAACTTCATGAAGTTGATAATATTTTTCATCCCGACTTCCTTGAGGGGTATTTCCTCAACCCATTTAGAAAATAAGTTGGAAACAGTAAGGATGTAATTGAACTTATTAGCAGTGGCTGGGGGATATGGCCCCACAACATCCATTCCCCAAATATAAAAGAACCAAGAATATTTAGCTGTATGTAGCAATTCCAGGGGTTAATGGATGAATTTTTCATGAACCTAGAATGCATGAAATTTCTTGTAGAATTCCATGTAGTGCTTTATTATTTTCTACTAGTAATATCCCAACCTCCTTATTTGATGGTAGAGCCTATTCTTAGATTTATGGGTGCTGCAAGAGCCTACATGGACTTCTTCCATGAGAGAATAAATCTAACCTACTATGCATCTGAGGAGGAGTTTTTCAAATCCTTGTTTATAGAGTAATTTCTCCTCATTTGGGTCATCCTATAGAGTGAATTTTTTTACACAACTCTGAATCTATTCCCTTACGGATCGGTCTGTTGGGAGAGTCCTATTTTAAAGATAAACGATTATGGGCTCCATCCATCTAGGGGTGGTCATTGGTTAATCACAATATAAAGTGGTGTTGAATAGATTGAATTATCCTATATCACATATGATGATTGATGAGACCATTATTTTATGTGTGAAATAGAAGATTGCTTCCTCCTGATCAAGTTCATCCAGGACGATGGCTGCATTAGCTAATGCATCGGTGCGATCGTTCTGTTATTGGGGAACAAGATGCAATGTGGATCAAAAATGAACTCTTCCATCCGTCCCCTAACATATCCATTGAGAGGGTCCAATTCTTAATTTTTAATGGAATATTCACCATTGATCTTATTTATCACCAATTTTGAGTCCCCTTTGATATTTAAGTAGGCTATGTATAGATGTAGGGCTAGTTCCAACCCAGTGATGAGGTATTGATATTAGGCCTCATTATTTATGCAGCCTTCAGATAGTGAGAAAGATTAGGGAAAAGATAATTTGTATGGAGAGACAAATAAAACCCCTAGACCAACCCAATCGAGTCTTGGGTTTTCCATACTTGTGCTGACATAACTCTAGGAGGCACCATCAAAGTACATCTCCCATGTTTGGGGAGTTTCATGGACGTAGAAGACCTCCTTATCTGGAAGCTTGGTGTCTTCCAGTGTATTTTCTAGGGAAATATGTGATGTGAGGAAATCAGATAGAGCTTGGCCTTTCAATAAATTCTATGATATGAACTGAATGTTGTATTTCCACAGAATGACCACCCATCAGGCCAAGCACCCGATCAATATAGGGTGTCCAAGGATGTACTTGAGTAGATCAATATGAGAAACTAGATGTAATTTGTGGTTCTTCAAGTAATTCATTAGCTTTTTCACTATGAAGATGAGTGAAAGGCAGTTCTTATTGACATCATGATATCTAGTCTCAGTACCTAACATCATCTAGTTGAGGTAGTAGATAATATTATCACCCCACATCATTTTTTATGTGATTAGGAAACCCAGTGAGCACTCCATAGTGGCCACATATAAGATGAGTGGATTACCTTCCACTAGAGGCATAAGAACTGGTGGGTGAATTAATTATTTCTTGATACTTTTTAAGTATTCTTGGAAGTTATCGTACCATTAATAAGAAATTTCCTTCTTCATTAGCCTAATTAAGGAGAGATATTTGTCATCCAGGTTGGCTATGAATCATTGAATGTAGGCAAGGTTCCCTTAGAGTCCCCTCAGTTCTTTGAGATTTATGGGGGGTGACTTTACTAAAATAACACCAGTATTTTCTAGGTCAACCTCAATGTCACAATGGCATTCCATAAATCCAATTAACTTTCCTAATGTTTCACCAAAAGTAAATTTTAGTGGATTCATCTTCAGAATATGCCGTCGCGGCTTGTCAAAGATTATTTGGATATCTGTGAAGTGATCACATCACTGTTGGGATTTAACAACCAGGTCATCAACATAACATTCATATATCCTTACCAGGAATGGATTAAAGATGTGATACATGACATGTTGGTTTATGGCATCATCATTATTTATCCCAAATGGAAAGACTTGATAGAAGAAGATCCCCTAAGGCACTTTGAAGGCAAAAAATTCCTCATCTTCAGAGGTCATCTTGATTTGATTGTACCCCAAGTACCCATCCATGAAGGAAAGGGATTGGAATCCATAAGTTTCATCAATCAAGAGTTTTGTGGTTGGTAATGAGAAATAGTTCTTTGGGTAATTCCAATTATGGTTTCCAAAATCAATAAATACCCTAATCTTACCATTATTTTTATTAAATGGGACGATGTTGGTGAGCCATCTTGGGTATTGCACTTCTCAGACAAAGTTGGATTTGATCAACTTGTCAAATTCTGACTCTACATTGGTGGAATGAGAGGGGTACATCCTCCTAGATTCCTACTTGAAGCCTTGATTCTCATCTGGTAGGCCAATATAGTGTATAGACACATTTGGATTCAGTCTAGGCATTTCTATATAGTTCCAAGAGAACACATATCGATGTTTCTTTAGAAATGCAATGAATTCCTCTTGCTCATCGAGGAGCATAGTGACACTAATCAGAGTAGGATATGATTCTTCTTATATTACCTGATTTATCTGTTGGATCTTGTCTATGTTGGTGGAGATTCCTTTCTTGAATGCTCAAGGGGTGTTTCTGAGGAAATCATTTTCTTCTTCCATCTCTGAGTTCTTGGGGACATTTTCAGGTGAAGATGTCAAACTGGGGGCTTCTCCATCACTATCAGGGAAATGAAGTCCATGGGAAGATACATTATCATCCCCTTCTTATTTAGTCATTATAGAGAGATGCTAGAGCTAATTGTATTTTAAAGTTTCACTAATGATAAAAGAGTCTTGTACCTCTACTACTAGATCTATTACCTCAACCAGATTTATGGGGAGCACATAGTTTATGTTGAGCATACTCTAGGGATTCATAGGGGTGGTCCCCAAGCTATTAGAGGCCATAAACTGTATATAATCATACACCATTGGTTTCTTTCCTCCCTTATTGTAGAAATATATGTCAGTATATGTGGATCCATAAGTTTCAAAGTGGGAATTTTCATCATGTAGTATGCTGAATTGTCTATCAATGGGGTACTTTAGACACTGATAGAATGTTGAATGTACCGCCAAGTGGATATAGATCTAGGACCTTCCAAGTAGAAAATTTTATATAGTTTATTGATGGATAAACATAAACTCTATGTCAGATGTGAGCTACCTAAACCGTTCTTCAAGTTTTATCTTCCCAATAGGTCTTTGATCCTGCTTATGATACCCTTGAATGGCCAGCTTTGTGGGAGATAGGTCCCCTTCTCCATATCCCAAATGTTGGTGGGTTCGAGCTAGGATGATATTGATCCCAAAACCATTATCAATCATATACTTTTGGACATTGATGTTATTGAGTCTTCAAAAAACATACATGGGCCTGAAATTCCCTTGGATGACCTCATTCTAATTCTAGTCAGTGAATGAGATGGCGACATGGCATTCTGATGGCATGCTATCCACTCGATAAACCTCAGCTACAATGACTTCTGTCTCAAACTCTTGTGAGATTTGGAGGGATTCAATGAGTTCCTCCTTGAGTTACTTTGAAATATGGAGTAAATCTAGGATCAAGATATTGGATAAAACTTCCACCAACTATTTTAGAATTACATACTTTTGAGCTAGAGGTTAGTGCTTCCTGATGCAGGGTTACTCCCGGACATGCTGCTTAGAAACATAGGCATTTGAGGTGGAAGGGCCCAGGTCTTGTGCAAAGGTTGTGGGAGTATTTTCTTCTAGTGGAGATGACCATGCCGACCTTCCCTGTTATTTGAGATGATTAGATAATATAACCCCTACTAAGTATTCATGTAGGAAAATTGGGTGTAGACAACTACTGGAGGGTTATGAGACACCCACATGTCTTTTCTGGGTTCTTTAGAGTGTTTTCCCATGATTCTTAGCTAAATATATGTCCTCTATGAGGAATTGATAAAAATATTGGGTCTAACCACACCCATGTTGTTCCCTATATCCTCGGTTCCTATGCATGTGGCCTCCTATTCCCTGATTATATGTAGGGGACTCATAGTCTAAGGCATATTCATCATCAGAGAATGGGTATTCCAAGTGTATCATATTGACAGAACTGTAGATGAGATCTTCATTTGATGAGGGTTTTTTGTTGGATCAATGATTTTAATTTATATGTTTTAGGGAATAAATCTTCAAGGGTCAGATATTATATTGGAGCAGAATATGATTCTTCCTCTTTTGTTTCTTCCCGCTTTTGGTGATCATTTCCACCTTTGGAAGGCACTTATAATGTCTCCTTCTTATGTGGTGTAGCTATCAAGGGTCTACAAAACCATTCTTTTAGGGTGGAATGAGATCAATTAACTATTTTTTGAACAATAAAGTTGTTAAAATTCTATGCATGCTTGGACAGAACTTTCTTCCATCCATCTTCTTCTTCTGAACAAACAATGGTTATGCAAGCTACCTACTATGAGGAGTTATCTAGAACCACCTGTACATAATTAAACATGCATTTAAAGATGAATTTGAAGAGTAAGAAGTCCTATATGATATGAACCAGCCTTCTATGGTAAGGGAAGTAGTTAGGATGGTTAGTGAGGTTGAAATCATCAGGCTTGCTAGGTTAGAAACTTGAGCAGGTTATTATCCATGGTTTCTAAGAAATAATTGGGGACCTTTTCATTCCAAAAAGAGTATGAATTGTTTATCTATTCCTCAAATACTGGGTGACCCTTATTTCTATGTGCTTCTGGACAAGGGTGATTCTATGGTTTCCACTACTCAACAAGAGGTTCTATGTGGTTCAGAACCAACCTAGGTGCTTGGATGGGCACTACTGCTGGCTTGAGAGTGAAAACTGCATCTTCTACTTTACCTAGATTTTCCTCCTGTACTGAGGGAATGATTCAAGATTTTAATCAGGTTTACTGAATGGATTCTTCCAAACAATGGTCCATTTCTACTAAATTGCATAATCCACCTAGATACTTCATCAAAATCAGAGGTGTCCACAACTCATCCCTAAGATTCTCAGAATAGAGTTCTAGAAGTTTCTCTTGTGAGAGAGGGATGCTAAGTGAGTAGGTTAAAAATTTACACCTTACTATGAAGTCACACACCCTATAATTTTCACATTTCTTATATTTTTTTAGGTTGACAATTGTCATTTTCCTCAATGTGGAGATGAAATGATAAAGGAACTGACGATGAAGGTCTTCCCACCCTACAACGGATCCTACTAGCATGCTATTATTCCAAACAAAGGCTAGCCCTATCAAAGTCTACATGAAACACCTCATCTTTGTTGCCTCCTTTTGATCTCAAGGGACCATCATCATCCTGAATTGGGATAAGAAGTGTGTGAGATTTTTTTCAGGTTCGCCTAAACTATCAATGGTAGAGAAGGTAGGATTGGAAAAGTTGGGTGGAGGTAGAGTATCATCCACCCATTCAGGATATGGATTCTTCTCAGGTTGTAAAAGAATGTGTGTCCCTTATATGGATTCAATCTGAGTAGGTAGAGACTTGATTATGATAAGAAACTCTAGGGGAACTACTATTTGAGCCGCCTCCCTTCCACAAGGAGCTAGTGGTGGTTGATAAGTTGGCCCCACCTTCATCTCCAAATGATTCTCAATCAGTATCGGGACTGAATGATTGCCCTGGAAAGGGAGAGACTATCACCGTAGTGGAATAAAGTCATGATCATTTTTGAATTCCTCATCTATATAGACTATCATCTTGTATTCTGAGCCATTCTAGCACTTAGATACTACTTATTTCTGGTATACTAACTCTTATGGGAGGAGGGATATTTTCCTCTGCCTGAATAAAATACCCATTCAGTATATTTCCCCTAAGTATCTTCTCATTGATTTGTAATATAGTTTGTATTTCTCTCATATTGGGATAATTTTTCCTCTGTGGTAGGAACCTTAACTATTCTGGTCAGTGATTGGGATGTAGCCGTGACTTTCCATTTTTATTTGGCAGTGTTCTACTGAGTAGGTGGCGACTTATTATTTGGGGGTGCCATATTTTGGAGCCTTATCAAGTTTTGGGTTTGTGAAGCCTCAGTTGGTGCATCCAGATCACCCTCCTCTCAGGGTAGTTTTTCTATGTTGCAGCCCTCTACATTTGCATCTTGATCCACAAATTCTACCACATTGATAGTGAAAAAATTTAAAGAGGCATATTGGGCAATGGTAGTTGTGCCCCATCCCTAAGTAATGGAGGTTATTCGGGGCTGTAATTGTCATTGACTAGTCCTATTGTTGAAGATCCAATGATTCCAATCGGGGATTTGATGATTCCTGAGATGGACATTGAGATATAAATTCCCTCAATCTAGTGGGATGGAGGTGATATGTAATTATCGCTAATTCCCCTAGGACCCTCTTAGGGGATAATGGACATATAGATAGTGATTGAGATATAAATACTCTCAGTCTAATGGGATGGGGTTTATTTACAGCTATTGAGTTATATATCCTAAATCCTCTCAAGAATTAATGATTCAAGGGGTGGAGGTGGCAATAGATATTCCTCTATCATAGGAGGCCAGGTACACTCCTAGATGGCTACTATAGTAGCTGCTACTACAACTATTTTGATATAATGAAACTATTCTCACGTAGGATTTGGGTACGATAACAACCTATGATGAGAAACATTACTTATGAGAAGTTGTCCGAGTAATTTCAACTTTGGTATCTATGTTTAAAATGAATTCTCATTGGTTTGAGGGTCTTAGTTTGGAATCCTGTTGGCTATCCTCTCTCTCTTCTCATGATTTCTAAGCACCGTTGAAGTGGGACCATTCCATTATTGTGACCAACTAGCCCGAGCATTACCCTGACTCCTAATTTTTCCAAAGGTTATGACATTATAGGACACCATATCTGAGGGATTCTGTTGTTCTAGGGGTACGGAAAAGTGTAACACTCCATACTATCCCCATCATTGAATAAAAATTCATGAGGTGGATTCAGATATTAACTGACAAAGATTTGTAATGAAATAGTGGAAAACATGTTGCATATTTGTGCTATTATTTTCCAGTTTTGGATCCCAGATTATGGAGATAACAGCCAGGTCTAGTTGACAACAGAGTATATTTATTGTCTGAAGGTGACACTAATATCCTGGATAAGGGAGATGTTGAGACTTCATTCACTGATGAGTAGACCACATATTTTGGCATAAATAAGGCATGCATTTATTTTATAGATTATATGTGATTTCAGAGTCAAAAGTAGTGATGGACCAGAACATGATGGGGAGGTTATTTCTAGATAACTCTCTCTATATTTAATTATTATCTTCCTCCTCATAAGACTGACACACCTCTATCCAATCAGACTATAGAAGACATTTCTTAGGGTCACCTGTTGACTAGAGTGGAGTGTTGCTGAAATTTGTTGGGGAACCATATGTAGTTGACCCCAATGTTTCGATCAACTCTCTATATGAATATTCTAGAGTTTCAGACACCCCACTATAAAAAGGTGTTTGGGAGAGGGTAGGATTTCCTTGTCCATGAGAGATATCACTATAGAGAGTTTGAACATGGTGTATGTCAGGAGTAGAGTCCCTACAATTCATCTCCACACTACCGCGAGGAGAACTATTATATTAATGATCATCTTATACTTTGGTAGAAGAGTTGATTGACCCTTGTGGTATTTGGAATTTGTCTTGAAAAACCTTAAGGACATTGTCATTGATCAGATTTAGAATATGGGCCTTGGTTTTCATTATGGCTGGAATATGCCGACCTTCCTTTTGGAATTGTACAGGAATATGATCATAATATATGATTATTTTCAGAACTTACTTATAACCATATAGTGCTACAGGAATATGTACCCACTAATGAGAAGCTATTGGAATATTCCAATAAACTATCTCATTATTGAAAGTAATATGATTCTGTCCTAAGGAATGTTCCATTATCACTTGTTGAGCCTCAATCAATATGAGAGTATGATCCCAATCATAAGCCTTTAGGATATATTTCTAGTCATTATTGGCAAGAATACAAGCCTTCCCCGATACATATGCTTCTCTCACCTGGTGAGCCCCAGTTGGAATAAGAATATGAGCCTAATATGAATATGTTTTCCCTGCTAGAATATGCCGATGAACCTCCAAAATGGGAGAAGGTATATGAGTCTCATCCTATATTTCCTTGGACTGATGTTGGTGCATTTGTTCATTGGTAGAAGTAGTAATATGCATCTGGCTTTTGTGATATACTAGAATTCATATTCAGATTCACTGATAAGAATATGAGCTTATCTCAAGGCTTATTCCATTCTCACCTGGTCATCCCTAGCTAGAACAAGGATATATGCCCAATATAGGGTCTTTGGATTATGCCACTGGAATTCTTCTATAGGAATATGATCTTGTCCCAAGGCTTGTTCCCCTCTCACTTGGTGATCCCCGACTAGAACAGAGATATGATCCCAATCCCGAGCCTTTGGAATATGCTGCAAGACTTTTTTGATAGGCATGTGCCCCTATCTCGAGGAATTTGATGCTCTCACCTGGTGATCCTCAATTGGAATGGGAGTATGATACCAATATGATGCATCATCTTTTATTGGAATATACTGATAATACTCATGGATTGGAGCAAGAATGCGTGCTTGATCTGGTATAACCACTTATTCATAATGGTCAGAGTGTTGAGTTTCCCTAGATGTAGGGATAGGAATATGTGCCTATCCCTTTATCTTTACCAGAAATGAAATATTCTAATGGAGTTATTTAGTTGTTCCTAAAATATATTGGCATTTTAGAAAAGAGTGTGTAGGGATATAAGCCTGCACATTTTCCATACCCATTATATACTGTAATATATCTTCGATTGAAGCGGGGATATGTGACCACTTTTTACCTCCTTATGCCATCAGAATATAATGATGGGATTCATGAATGGGGGTAGGGATATGTGCCTCCCCCATGCCTGATATGGGAATATTCCCATATAATTGTTTTGAGTGAGCATGAATATGAGCCTACTTTCTGGTTACCGCTAGAATATTCCAGCAGACTTCATCGACAAGAGTGATGATATGATCCCACTTCTGGGTACCCAACACCTTCCTCAACCGATGTGTCTTCCTTTCTACCTGTGAATGGGTGTCATAGGTGGCAACATGTCGGGTGGTACCCTAAGTAGGTGACTGGTGGGTACCAATGGGACGGTGTTAGCGATGATGGTTGATAGGTTCCCTCCTCAGCGGTACCTGAATTGAAAGGGATCCATATTTGTCTTCCTGACCCACCTTCATTAGAGATTGAAGGTGGTAGTTGTCCCACTCCAGGGATAAGATCCCGAAGCAGTTGGTTTTAGCAATAAGGGCTACTGGATTAGTAGCAGATTTCCCTAGGTGATGCAGACGTTTCAATTTCTATTATTGGAGAACCACATGGGAAACTTCTAGGGTCGTGATTGTACCATTTTGGTGGTACTCTTAGAACATCATGTTCACCACCTAACGTTGGAGTTGTTTAGTAGGTGAGATCATTTTGTGACCCGTGGGGGTTGTAGCCATAGGTGATTTACCAGAGCGATCGCTGGATGATGAAGACATTGTATTGAATTGGGATGTTGAGAGTAGTATTTATAGTTGTGCAGACAATAAATAACAAGGTTACCAATTATTTCAATATTTTAGGTATAATATACTCAATAATATATACATGGTTAACATAATTTTTCTTTTATTCCTGATTCGACCATTCTGCTCACTTGGACTTATCAAAATGAGGATGAACTGTTTCATGAGAATCCCATTTATAGAGGATCATCTATAATATCATGTTGGTCTTATTTCTTTGTTTTTATATGGTATGACAAATAAAGTGTCCTGACACATGATTAACTGATCACCCTATTATTTGAGATATTCATGCCTGGCCTTCTAATTATGTTTGTGCATTAGATGAAAACAAAATTACTAAATGGATAATAAACCAATCATTTTTCATTTGATAAATTCAAGTCGGGTTCACCATTTTTGTTTCTTTGGGATTTAGGAGGTGGAATGGGATTTTCTTGATAGTTTGATTTATTGTGGGGGTTTAAGGCCTTGTTCAATCACTTGCATTAGGTTTTCCATTTGTTTAGTCTTCCTAGAAACTCCCAATGGTTTCCACATCTATAATTTAGTACAAACCTACTTTCTAAAGGTAGGTTCTCCTTTTGGATTTCATGCCCAATGATTCTTAAGAACACACATTGGTCAAGAGGATGGGAGGTCGGTCTCATCAAAACCTTTTGAGCAGAATTTTCACCTACTCTAGGACTCTCTTATATATTTAAGATATGTCCATAAATCTATTCCGAATCCCAATAAAAGATTGATTACTCTAACAAAATAACCATGGGTTAATTCTCTTTCATATGAAATGGAATGAGTTATCATTTGTGAATCCATCTATATGTATCTGAGGTTCTCTATCCATTTTTAGTAATAAACGTTGTTCATGTGTTGAATCCGTATAACCAAGAACTTCAGAATTTTCTACGACACAAGGAGGTGGTTAATATTTCAAGGAGGGGATTGATCCATTATGAAGAATCCTACGTATCATGACTATTGAAGGAATAAAAACCCATATAGTTCTTCATACCCGTGTTGTTTAAAGTTTTACGGAAAGGACATATATGATTTCTCTAAGGCATAAGGTATTAAATCCCAAGTCCCTAGGAGACATCCTCTGTATCCCAATTATAGCGATAATTAGAGTTGTCATATTTCATTTGTCGTCTCAGTCCACTGATGGATGAGGTAGAATGATAATCCCATGGGAATGATTGGGTCCCAATGGTTTAGATGTTGTGGAAATGTGGTGACTCACACTACGGTGGATGCCTATTTGAGCTTGGGCCTTAGACATGAATCCCACATATCTTAGTTTTAGCAAGAATCAGAGTTATCATATTCCATTCACACCCTTGGGACTGGACCCAAGGTAGATGCCCTTATGTTTAGGCTAATATATAATGAAACTCATCAAGGATTAAATATTGACATTGCCATGGATGACAGAGATTCATGATGTAAATGACATGACTATTTTAACTCCCTAATATCATGTGATATATGCTCTATATGATAAATAAGGGATATCAAATAACCAGTTTCATTGCACATAGATGTGGGGCTTATGCACTGGGAAAACCCTTGATATGTTTAATATGAAGCTCAGTCCTCGGTGATGCATCCTACACATCATGATTATGGTAGGAATCAAAGTTATCATAGTTTAATTGATCGATACTTACACACTGACATTGCCCTTATCTTTATAGAGTCTTATGATGAAAATGATGTGATTATTGAAGATCCCTAATCCCATGTGATCTATGATTAGTGTGAGAAACAAGGGATGAAAAATGATCACTATCATTTCTTGGTGGGTGAGGTAATTATGAATTGGGATATCCCTTTGGATATTTTTTATGGATATCATGCCTTAGAAAGGCATCCTATGTATCCTCATTATGGCAGGAATCAGAGTCATCGTAGTTCAGTTGATCGGGGCTTACACACTGACGTTTCCCTTATGATTGGGGATTACACACTGAGGATAGAAAAGGTTATCAAGTATAGGGATTCCCTATTGACCTTCCTTCCTTACTACCATACATGTGTTTATTGTCTGCTCTAAATGACTTGATTTCTTGCTTGATATGTAAGGGAGCATCTACCCGGCATACCCAAAGACAATTAAATGATCCAGTTGGATTGTTCAAGGAAATTCACATATCCTAGATGGCATGTCTGAGTGTTGTAACATGATCAAGGATGAGTTGTCTAGAAAACATTGTGAGACCCAGATGGTGTGTCCTAGAAGCCATTGCATGACTAGGATGACCTATCTAGAGGGTGTTAGATGATCCATCCAACTTATCCTAGTTTCATTGTAAGAGATGGATAACACATATGGAGGATGTCACGAGAGTCAGTACAACATTTTTGGAGGGAATTGTGAGACCTGGTTGGTGTGCCCAAAGGGAACTGCGAGAGCTAATTGACATGATCAAGTGCTACCACAAGACTTGTATGACATGATCAGGTTCCATTAAACGAGTTAGGTGACATATCTAAAGGAAATTTCAAGGTTCAGGTGATGAGTGTAGAGGGATTCAAAATACTAAGGTGGAATGCCCAGGGGGACTGTGTGACTTTCTTTGATATGTCTAGAGGATTTTGCATAACCCCAAATTGCATGCTGAAGGAGAATCATGAGATTTGGGTGACATGTATTGGTGTTGTCACATGTATTATATGGATCGCATAAATAAAATGAGGGTGAACATACATGTTTTTGTTTAATTATTCCACCTTTAGTCTTTGTTATAACCCATATATTGTGAATACCTTAGATTTATCTAGTGTCAGTTTATTTAAAGTATCGCAAGATCTAGCAGACATGCATAATGTTCCTCGCGTTTCCTATCAGAAGTACTCCACATAATATATGAGTGATCACACAAAGTGATTTATACACGGTGCGTGATTTCTCTAGCTATTCGCTGGTATATTACCTGACATAAGACTTGTCTATCATTATATCATCCACTCTAAGAAACCCACTATAGCACCAGTGCAAAGTTCCTAGATTTCTTCCTCTTGGTCGTAATCTATACTCTTATTTTTCATGTTGGGGTGGGGGATTTATATGCCTAACCACACCGATTTTTCTCCGCTCTACACATCGTATCTTGCACAAATCTAGGATGGAGTCGGCAAAGTGTTTTGGCACCACACCTCTTCAAAAGCCTCTCTTGTGGATCACTTTTAAGGGAATTGCCTAATTTTTAATGACCGTGAGTAACTACCATTAACATTTCCTTTAATGGATTATCTTTAATTAATGGGGATTTTTTTGATCATGCAAACATGTCAAAGGACTTCATTGTTTCCATATTAACATACCCAAGGGCCTTTGTGAGATTAGGGAACCTATTGAAAGGCGTTCAAGTGATCTTGGATGACTTGTTCAAGAGGTTTCATGAGACAAGGACGGATTGTTAAATGCTTTTATGAGATTAGGGTGGCTTTTCCATGAGTCTCACGAGATCGTGCTATAAAATTCCTCAATGTTTTGAAATCATTTTATGACTATGAGAGGATCCCACATCCTCCCATTTTATATTTCCTTTGTCTATTTTTCAAATGTTGGGAGTTATGTGATATTTCATAAGTAATGTAAAATACAATTACTCCACCTCTTGATGATTCATCACATGACCAATAAAGGTCCTACAGATATGCATGATGATTTTTTTTCGAAAACTCCATCCATTTGTCCTTAAGGATCCAAAGAGGGAGTGTGATGTTTCCTAGAAATACCCAAGGCCTTTATTATGACAAGGCTGAAAAGCCAAAGATTTTTCATGATATGAGGTGGGAATATCACCAGGGACTCACAATGTCTTGTGGATCTCCATTGGCGCATCACATGCCTTTTATAACCGTGAGTAGATCTCAACTCCTCTTCTTTTATTTCCATTGTTTTTATTCTCCAAAGGTTTAGGGGTCTCATGAGTCCACTTGAACGTTGTCAAGGAAATTTACCCTTACCATTTGTGATGTGTCACATGATCTTTATGATTTCTAGAGTCCTATGACTTTTGGACATTTTCCTCCCATTTTCAAAGGATTTTTGTATGGGTTGTCAGGAGCTCACTGATGAAAAACCACGTGGCCTAGGGGAGGTTATCCAACTATCACTGCATGATCATTGGATGTCCAAGAAAATTTTGTAAGAATAGAAGGAATTGTCAAGAGAGGCTTCATGGCACCTACTACAGACTATCCGCTGCACCCAGTTACTTTGTGTGACCCTATGATAGTCACACGATAACAATTCTCTTGGAGGCTTATGCAATCCACAAGCTTTATCCACCTCCTCCTTCCTTTTCTTTTTTTTGTGGGAAATAATACCCATATTTAGGTATTCATTTATGAATTTACCGATGCTAATTTGGCGGGTGTCAAAAATCACCATAACATTATTCAAGTAAATAAGATTAAATAAACATTGTAAGAACTTCCTTATACCTCAGTGTCAATGATATCTTTAACACTTCCTAAAATATTGTGTAGATTTACAAACATTAAAATAACCACTCTATATCATCACAAAGTATGAATTTACAAATACCTTTTAAATATCATCAATCCTTCTTTCAATAATTCTTTATAAGAAATACTCCATCTTATAATGCTCTGTATGGTGTAAAGATCCTCAACCTTCTATCTAGTACCTCTTTATAGGAACTTCTTTTTCTAGTTCCCTTCCATTTGATAAACTTACAAAATCACTCCATACAATAAAGTCTATCTGGTAGCTTGATATTCCTTCAATTCCTTCCTTTAAACAAACTTAGAGAGAATCATGAATACCTTTAAGTAATCATGATGTTTGGTACTTTGAAGAATAGAAAAAAATTTCCTGATTTTCTTTGTCTGGACATCTCTATATAATGTAACTATGAATACATTATGACAACCATTTGGTTCCACTCTCCACACAATCACCTCAAAATGTTCATCTCCATCTTATCACCTATGCTATTTAGACTCCATTTGATCACCTCTATCTATTAGACCCATCCTTCCCTGTTTGAAACATTCCATTATAAAAAATTATAAATAGGGATGAAACATTGTCAAGTGATTTATGTTTAGCAACAATCATACTTTATGTTTTAAAAAAATCATCACCTATTGATCTCGACATACCAGAGTTCCTAAAACCATAAATTTATGTTTTTCAGGGATTAGTGGTTATGATAGGGAGTTTGGAGCTATTATGAAGGTTAAGGAAGAGTTTTTGATATTCATAGGGTCACTACACCATGGTGGTGGGAATTGTTTTGGTCATTTTGAATCATATTTGGAGTCTTGACCATGCAAAAAACTATTTTGGCCTTGAGTTTATGGAGGTTGACTATAGAGTTGGCCATTTTGTGTAGGGATTCTCTATGGAGAGTGAAATAGCATGGTCGAACCTTTCACATGGAGTGTCCACCTATTAGAAATGGGGATGAGAAAACAACCTAGGGATCCTATTTTATTAGGTGTAGTTCTTGGATGGTCTCCCTATGAGAAACAAGAAACATAGAGACCACCATACCATGGGACTGGTCATGGTGAGAAGAAAATGACAAAGTGTTTGGGGCTACACTATAGTGGATAGTCATGGTGGGAATTTGGGGGACGAAATACCCTAATACCATTCCATGGTTGAGGTCATGGTGGAAGTCAAATTTGTTTTTAAAACATGTGAGAATCAGGGATTCAAATCTTGAATATAAGATCTATGATTTGATTGGACTTAACATGAGCATTTTTTGGACCCACATAACACAATGAAGGCTTATGGATTCTACTCTATAGAAAGGGTCATATTGACTTCATTATTTCTATTTTAATTCTTCTATTGAGACTTAGTTAACCCATTGACCTCTCATCACCTTCCCATCGAACCTCTTGGGAGTTCAAACACCTTGGTTTTTCTGGATCAAAGTCCCACAAATTTAGGGACTCCCCTTTCCCCTCTCTTATAAATTATTCTTTTTATTCTTCCTTTAGAGAGTTTATTTTAGTATAGATCCTTTGTTTTAGGTTTGAAATTGTGACACTTTCTAGGTCACTAGTGTGTTTAATTTTGATTTTTATTTACATTTTGGTTAATTATTAGATTTCTTGAGTGTCGGGGGTCAAAAATGGGAGTTTTTTGGAAGATCGGCCAAGGCATGCAGTTATCGCACATTTTTTCTTACCACGTGAGAGGGTTTTAGAGGGTGACATTGCGATTTTTCATAGTTTGGGAGCAATTTTCCAAAGCATAAAATACCCATGGGTAACTATATGGCTTTTTTTGGGGATAAATTAGCCCTTCATGGTTGGCACATGGTTTTCATAACCATGTAACCAAACCATGAAACCTATCCAGGTCACTTAAAAATTGGCATTTTACCAAAATTACCTTATCGATTTTCTACTTCTTTGGTCTCATTTATTATCCACATCATACACAACCCTCATCTCTTGACATGGGATCTTTCTCCCTTCCATTTTGGTTGTCTTTTCCTTGTAAGATTATTGTTTTGGATTGAGGTAACCCCCATTCTTATTTCTTTATTATTACTTTACCCTTCTTCATGCCTATTCTTACATTTTTTTGGAAGTGTAGAACTCTAGGGGTGATATTGGTCAAATATAGGGTGTATGATGGGGATTTTGGTTTGGTTTATTATGGATTAGGTGTGTAAGGCCTTTTTCTACCCCTTCCAAGTGGTTTTCATCAAAGAAGACAATATTTGGACCAAATTTGAGTTAGGGGTCTCTATTTAAAGGCATTTTTCATGGATTACCTTTATAATTATAATAAAATTTGGTTTGTGTTGTTTAATTTTCCATTTTTTTGATTTATGGTTGATGTTTATCCCATGTTTTTTGTGATTTATGTCTTGATTTTGAAATTTAGTGGTTTAAAGTGGGTTTTCCTAACGTCCTAGATTATATTCACACTAGGTATTTAATAAAATGGCTCAAAGGGATTTTATAGATTAATATGGATTTATAAAATGGTTTTAGAAATGGTTTGACCTAGTTAAAGGTGTTTTGATAAAATTGGTATGTTTTATTATGAAAATGGCTTGTTATGTGGAATTTTTTATACAAAACATGTTTTTTGATTGTGTGGCCTGGAGTAGCACATGGGTTAACTGGGGTGTGAGTGAGGGGATTGTTTTAGGGACCATGTGATAATTAATATGGAATAATGTGTGATCTTCCATTTAATTTCTGCGGTACCATGAGAGACTTTAGATAGGAATACTATGAGATATTCCATGATTGTTTGTCGATAGACCATGTGATCTCTTGGAGTTGGGACTGGGGAAGACTATGAAAGCTTCTATTGTTGATTAGATGGATAGAAAACTTGTTTAGAACCACTCACAATAGGTCTAATGGTTAGATACCTAGGTTCGCATTACTCATGCCAGGTTGGTTTATAATATTAATTCATTTTATTAGTTATATTTTTATGTAATGATATATATGCTTCTTATTTCCATTTATATGGTTATCTGATGTTGATGTTATGATTTCCCTTGATTGTTAGGTATTTTGAGCATTTTTTCCCTTGTGGCCTTGTTAATATATTTGATCCATGTTGATAAATTATTTTTAAAACATTTTTAATTAAAATGGAAAAGTAAAGTGATTTCAAAGGTTTATATGAAAATGGTATGTTTTCAAAGTGGTTTAGTTTTGAAAAGTGTTTTCAAACTAGTTTAATGGTTTTCATGGGTAAAATCCTTAAATAGATTCACAATGGTATCCTACTAGCCTATGTGCCTCACACCCTACATGGGTCTTTAGGTGTGTTTAGTCTTTGTTTTTCAGGACAAAGGTATGTGCAAGGGAACCATGTTCTAGGGTGGATCTTCTTGATTACTGTCATCTAGTTTTTTATGGAGGAGATAAGGTCTCATAGGGTTTGGATAATTGGGATTCATTTTTGGTATTTTTTATCTGTTGGGATGTATGTATAGGATTTTTTTTGATCTTGTACCCCTTTATTTTTGAGTTTTGGGATTTTGTTTCAAGATTCCATGTATATGTATTATTATGGCATGTTTTTCATATGATATATATTGTTTTTATGGTATTTTTTAGTATTTTTTTTATACTCCAGATGTTCCATGTTATGTTTTTGACTCTTATGATATTGGTTTGGTCGTCTTATTTCTTGGATGGGTTATGCCAGTTTATCAATGGAGAAACCATTCCTAAGAGATGGTTGGTTATTCCTAGTACTTGTCACTAGCCTTTGGAAATCGGGAACACGCTATGGGATGTGTGGTGGGTCAACTTAGGTGATGGGTTGGGTTCACCTAGGTTGGTTTATTACAAAATGGTATCAGAGTGGGATCATTATTTGGGAGTCATTAGCCGACTAGAGCTAGTACCATTGAGACTTGAGAGGTAGGAATGGGAGGGGGGGGGGGGGCTAGAGAGCTCTTATCTATGCCAAACCTTGACTTTCCATGGGTGGTTCAAGATTGTGGTTATGTTTTGAGCATATTTATTGGTTGTTTTGATGATATTTTAAAGTATTTATTGGTAAGTGTTGAGTCTAGGGGTGATCCTAAGGGTCGTTTTGAGTTTTGGGGTGAAATAGGGAGGTCTGGAGGAGGCGTACAATTAGTGTGCATGGTTAGTTGTAACCATTCCTAGCCTGCATGAACTTGTCTGCCAATCTCTAGTGACACCCACATGGTTGGTGCATAGTTTTCCTAACCATTCAGACAAACCGTACACAATGGAAAATGCATGATATTTTTGATATTTTTTTGTCTTTTTTTGTTTGTATTTTCTTGTTGATACCCATGATGGGGGGTTCTTTTGGTTATTTTGAAGTGGTTTGCGATTTAATTTTGCATGGTGAAGCTTGTGTTCTTATGTCTTGTAGATGATACCTCCTAGAAGAACCTCATCCAATATTAGAGAGGGTACTATAGATAACACCTCGTAGGTGAACCCTCCTATTGATCCAACTTTGGTAGAGTTAGTTATTAATATTATCCAATCCTTTGGTCAAGTGGGTGGTCTAGAGAATCCCCAAACCATGGACCATGCTTAGGAGTTTACAAGATAAAATAAACTAGTTTTCTATGGTGATAGGGGATCCAATGATCCTAAGGAGTGTTTGGATCATTAAAGTGAATCTTTGAGTTATTGAAGACCCCTAATATCTCTAAAGTGGTTTTTTCTATATATGTTTTGGAAATATTGGGTAGGAAGTGGTGGGAGTCAATGGTGCTCCCAAGGAGTCATGAGGATCTCACATGGACCACTTTCAAGATAGCTTTCAATCATTATCTCTACCTAGAGATCTTGAGGGTGGTAAAGGCTTGTGAGTTATTGAAGTTGGGGTAAGGGAATTATTCGGTGATGGATTATGACACCCATTTTACCAAATTAGTACATGCCTCTCTAGATATCGTTACAAATGATTACCTCAAGTCTCTGCATTTCTATATGGGGTTGAGTCTAGAGATCATGAATAAGATTATTCTAATATATCTACTAACCTATTCAGAGTTGGATGATAAGGTGGTTATGGAAGAGGATGATATGAATGGTAAGATAGGTCTCAATGGTTCTATTCCAATGGGAGGAGGCTATATTTATTTATTAAGTTAGAATAAGGAGTGGGATGAGTCTTAGAATGGTAGTTTCAAGAGTATAAAATATTGTTCAAGTTTATATCCTGTGGATTATTTATAATGTAAGATCATTGTTTTTTATCAGTGTAATAAGGTGGGAAACACTAGGCTTATATTCTCAAATAATTGGAGTTCATTCCACTAGTGTGTATGCTTGGTTTATCTCCAACACTTCTACCATTTGACTTCGCAGGGGAGTGGTGTGGGCTTCAAATTTTCAAAGGGATCTTAGGTGTAGTAAAACGATTCCAAGGGTGGAGGATCTCACCCTTTTGGTAAGTTATATTCTCACTAGGGGAATAAGATGCAAGGAAATTATGATCCAGGGAATGTCCATACAACATAGGTCATTCCAAAGGAATCATATTCTAGTCCAAACACCATGTGAGGTATGATGTTTATTGCATATTCCATGACATTATTATTATTTGAAATTATTGCATCCCATTCCTATATTTAACCTAATATGATTGAGGCTTTGGGTATGTGGGATAAGTTGATGTTTTATGCTATGTATTTTCTAACCTCATCAGGTAGAAAGAATGAAAAATGTTTCAAGTTCCCTGAGTACCGTGTTTTTCTAGCTAGTGTGGAGTTAATCTAGGAATTCATTATTCTAGACTTGGATGTTTTCAACCTTATCATCAACATGGATTGGTTGATTAGATTCAAGGCATTAGTCAATTGTTACCACTATATGGTCTAGTTCATTACTCTTGATGGGATTATTAACATATTCTAGGGTGAGTGGGATCCACGATCAGGGAGGGTGAGGCCAATTTCTTTGGAATTGGGGTTAATATTGTGTCATCTATCCTGGTTTTTTTTTTGATTTTGTTGAGTAGAGTTATAAGGGTGAGCTTCTAGTGGTCATGGAAATGTACCCATATGTGTTTATAGAGTATTTTTCAGGATTTATACCCCAATAAGAGGTTGAATTCACTATCGATATACTCCATGAGATGAACCCGATCTTCTTACCATTTTATTAGATTGATACAACTAAGATAAAAGAGTTGAAGGTTTGGTTATAGGATCTTGATGGAAAGAGATTTATTCATCCCAATGTGTCATCATGGTATTTTATAGTTCTATTTGAAAATAATGTGAATGAAATCCTATTAATTTTCATAAACTATCATAATCTTAACTAGGTGACCATGAAGAATAAATTCCAATTTCCTAGAAAATACGACATCTTTGATTATCTTAGTTGACCCCACTAGTTTTTAAAGATCAACTTGAGATCTGAGCACCACCAGTTGAGGGTTTAAAATAGGATGTTTCAAAGACCACCTTTCGAAGATGGTATGGATATTTTGAGTATTTGGTTTTTCTATTTGGGCTTACCAATGCTCCAACGATATATGGCATTGATAAACTTGATCTTCCACCACCTTTTGGACTCCTTCATAGTCATGTTTGTGGATGAATTCTTGGTGTATTCCAAGATGAAGGAGGATCATGTTGACCATATGGAGGTTTTTTTGGGTGTTTTGAGGGAGAAATCTCTATATGAAAAGTTTTTTAAGTGTTAGTTTTGGATATAGTAAGTGAAGTTTTTGGGCCACATGATTACTGAAGCAGAAATTTTAGTAGATCTAGATAAATTTATTAGTCATGTCTTATGGGAATCCCAATAATGTGTTCAAGATTTATAGTTTTTTGGGATTGGTTGGGTATTATAGATGTTTTTTGGGACTTCTCTATGATAGATTCCCCTTATTGGTTTCAACTAGGAAATGGGTGATGTTTGAGTGGGATGGGAAGCGCAAGAGTGATTTTGAGCATCTATACACTCATTTGAAATATTCTAAAGTTTTGATTCTTCCCAATCCTGGAAAATATTATACTATTTAATATGATGATTCCGGTGTGGGGTTGGGATGTGTGCTGATGTAGGATGACCATGTAGTGGCCTATGCCTTGCATCAACAACACCCACATGAGTAGAATTATCCCACCCATGAACTATAATTAGAATATATGATGCATTCATTAAATATGTGGCATCATTACATCTTCAGGGATCATTTCACAATTTATTCAGATCATAAGATCCTGAAGTAAATATTCACCCAGACAGACTTGAACCTAAGATAGTGATTCTGGGTGGAGTACCTTCATATATTTGATTTTGATATTGTTAATATACCCAATAAGGGGAATATAGTCATCGAAACATTGAGTAGGAAACTTCCTACATCGGCATATAAAGACTCTGGTTTTTTCATGTAAGACTTTGTAATATTCCAAGGAATATTTTTGAATCTAGGCATTAATAAAATGCATGATTCTGAGGCATGTTGAGCTGAGAATTAATTTTATAAAAATATTAAATATATATATTTATTGTGCACATAGTTTTTATAAAAAAGTGGAATAACTCTTGAATGGAGTCTCTAATATTAAATCTGATATCACGGTTCAATACAAAATGTGGGTTTTACCCTAGGTGAAACCTAAGGTTGGTCGGAACAGGACGTTCGAATGAGGCAGCTGTTGGCAGGTATGTTTAATTAAAATAAACAAATAATTTATTTATTTATTTTTTAAAAGACCTAATTAAAATCCTTCATAAATACCCTATTATGATGGATTGTTAAGGGTTATACACACAACTCTTTCCATATTTAATAGGAGGAGGAGAGTATTTTTCATTGGTGAATCAACATCGAACGATGAATGGAGATCAGATCGAGGATAATTGTGAGATGAATGATGAACACAGTGGTATCATCACCTTTATTGCTAGTGGATGTGTTATTTACCAATGATCAATCCATAATTGAGGTAGAAATCATTAATTATGGTACTTCCCCTTTTGATTAAATTGTTGAAGTATGGATTATTATCTGATTTTAATTCTGTGATTGTATGTTTTTGGAATGATCCCCGTAGATGAATTAAATTTATTTAATTAATTTTATTCTTGTTTTTGCCATGTTTTCACCATGGATATTCCTAATCTATGATCATTGGCCAAGAAATTTTGGTTATTGATGTTTTTAACTTTTTTCTTGTGCCTCTTACCCACCATTATCTGCATTATTTTCCATTGGCCCATGGGGTCGTGGTTCGAAATTGCTGGGGAATATTTGAGCGCAATCAAATGCTTAGAATCGTGAGGGTTGTGTGAGCAATGAGCGATATGGTGATTTATGAACAGATTGGATTGGTATCACAAATACGGGTTCATGATCGGGGATGTGATCAAGTTGTGATGAGAATGGTGGTTGATTGAAGGTGGTTTGAGATCAGATCGATGATCCCCATTTTCCTTATTGACACATGGTAATGATGTGAAGTCTGACGAGATCGGTTCTGAGTAGAGCTTATGTGCGGGGTCTCATGGTGGAGGCTACTTAGCATGGATGTGACAGTGGCCATAATTAGATCTCTGATGAGGTGGTCGGGCATGTTCAACATGGTGGATATTATTATTATTTTTAATAATAATAATAACATTAAAAAATGTGTGTGTGTGGTTAACAAAAATTAAATGAATTTAATTTCATAATAACAGTTTTATCCAAGAGAGATGGTGTTGGACATTTTTAGCATGATTCATTAAATAAGATAATCATGGAGAGAGAAAAATGATAATAATTTAAGAGAGGTGTTTTATTTAATATTTTTAATAATGATAATATTTAAATAAATAAAAAAGAAGAGGAGGAATAAGGAGGGGAAATTGAGCTAGGTGTGAAAGGGGATGGAGTGACCCCCTTTTTTTTGATCTAATATCATATTATAATAATTATAATGATAATATTAATTTAATAAAACAAATGGGGGGGGGGGGTTCCCTTATGTGGTTAATTTCACAATTTTTAGGAGGGGGAGATGTGAACCTCTTCTTCTATTTAGGATTTATATAATAATCATAAATTATTATTATTATTTTAGCCTTGGAATATTATTTTTGATGTATCTTATTCATTTGAAATCAGATTGAAAATCCATCTATGCCATCATGATCGTGGTATTGAGACAGACGATTCAAGACCAGTGATGAATACCTTTTTCCTACTCATGGCTCGGGTCTAGGAAGTAACCAATAAAATTATTATTATTATTATTGTGTAATATTGTATTTGTTGTAAATCCTTCATATGACATCAGTTTGAAGAAACATTTGAGGCATTATGATCATGATATCAAGGTAGAAGTTTTTATACCAATATTATGTATTTAATTTGGTTTCATGTCCTGTTCCCATAAAATTCCATTTGAGCGGGATGTGGTGAAATGTGTTTTTTTTTCACTTGGTGTTTGATTTGGGAAAGTGAATAGCCTATTTTGAGTGTTTTTCTATTTTGATAATTCATGTATATTTTCAATCAAATATAAATGGTTTGACATTTTAGATCATAAGACCGAAGAGGAGCCTCATGCGTTCATCAGGCATGGCTGGGATACGTCGTGTAGTACACTTACACATTGTGTAATACTACATGGATAGAAACCCGTGTGCTAATGAGGACATGGCCAAGAAGAGAAGCAGAGTCAAACATCGTGTGTCCCCTTACACACTATATACTTCTTGAGAATTTTCTATATCTTGTATTTTCTTTATCTTGACTCTAATTTTGGCTTGTGAGTAGCATATCCTGAGTGTTTTTCTGCATAGAACATGATGGTAGACTTAATAGTGTATTTTGAGATACAATACGAGATATTATGAGTGTGATGATTCTTTAGGCGATACATGATAATGACTGTGATCAATTAGGTTCATCAAAGATGGTACCCCACTTTCGTACCAGGGCACATGTCCTTCATACTTCTTATACTGATTGAGATGGTACCCCCTATCACCACAGGGCGTGAGTCCTGTATCATTGGAGACGGTACCCCCTATTGTACCAAGGTGTGGGTCCTCCATAATTCTTATATAGATAAAGATGGTACCCCCTATCACACCAGGGTATGGGTCCTCTATCACCGGAGATGGTACCCCTATCACATTAGTCTGTGGGTCCTCCATACTTATCATATAGATAGAGATAGTACCCACTATCAAACTAGGGAACAAGTATTCTATCATTATAGATGGTACCCCTATCATACTAGGGTACTAGTCCTCTATACTTTTTTTACATATAGAGATGGTACTTCCCAGCCTCACTAGGATGCGGGTCCTCTATCCATGGAGACATTACTCCCCTATTGTAGTAGGGTATAATTCCTCTATACTTCTTATATAGATAGAGGTAGTACCATCCTATCTTATCTGGGTATGGGTCCTCTATCTACTAACCATTACCCCCTTATGGACAAGGGAATATGTACTCTATCTACTGAGAGGTACGCCCCCTAAAGGACTAGGGAATAGGTCCTCAATTTAGATATTGTCCCCCTTGACTATGCGACATAGTGGTAAGGTATGGGTCCTCCACATGGTTACTTCTTCAGACAGACATGTGAGATGCTGGACATCAATGATGGACTCCTAGAATTGTTGTCATACTCTTTGTTATTAGTTGGGATATAGAGATAAATATCCCATTTCTCCCTCATTTGGGTTTCTTTTTGAGCATATATGGTTTCTTTCATTATGGTTTTTGTCTCATATAATGATCGAACTGAATTTTTTGGGTTGATAAGAATAATTATATCATGTATTTTATCACTCTCTCTTTATTTTTCAAGGTGTCCTACTAGATATGTATATACCCACCCCTACATGGATTGTTCACGCATGTTTCATGTATTATAAAGATGATAGATAGGTCAGAGAAGATTTTAGAGAAGCATAGGGGTACTTGGGTTCATAGACCACATACAGTGGTTGGGCTTGGAGATTTGGAGTTGGGATCTTTCAGTATTTACCTTTTTAGTTGTTGTTATGTTGGGAAATATTTTTGGGTTGGGTGTGCATTTTTACCCTTCACATTTCATATTATGATATTGTACTCTTTTGTATTCTCTATAGGTTATTAAATGCATAAATTTTACTCTATATAGTACTATATTTTATTATTATTCCTCTACAATTCAGCATGAAGATGGATTGGGTGTGCGTGTATAGGTACTTTAGGTAAAGGTATCCCATTTTAGTTATTCCTTTCAGCACTTATCACCAGCCCTTGGCCTATAGTGGTGGGCTTGGGGTAGTTACAGATCAACCTTCCACCAACCAGGAGGGCCTTGGTGGGTCCGGTCATGACAGATTCAAATCAGAGAAAATAGCTAGTCTGAAGTGTTATGACACTACTTGGGTTTGAGGTTTAGTTTCATTATCAAGTTGGTGTTTGGAGTTATACCCATGATGAATATTTGGTTGGGACTTAGGTAAATGATGAAAAAGTGTCTTGAGTGTGGATTTCAAGATAGGGAACCTAATGGTGGTGCAACAGTTGAAATATCCATTCACCAGGATTATGATTACCTTCTTGTAGAATCGGCATTACAAGACATTGATTTCTAGGATTAATGGTACACACATTATATAGGATTGATCCCTTTGACTATCCTTCTTGATTCATCTCCCCAAATATTCTATTTGAATATGGTACAACTTGATAACTTTCATGATGAATCTATGATGAAATCCATATTTGACTTCGAGATAGTGTCGTGACGATGACCAGTTGAATAATGAGACCTTATTTTAGGGACAAACCCATGAGTTTTTACCTTCAGTAGGACATTGAGTAGTGATACCACCTATTGAGAAATTCATGGATCCTTCTACAGATCACGCAAATTATCATCCATGTGTTGAGTATTCGATATCTCCAACAGGATAGGATGATGGTATGCACATGCTTAGCACATTACACGAGTTTCAGATTGCTAAGGTTCTGTGATGAGATAGAACCTCAGGTGGTATATGTTTGACTCAAGGTAGTGGTCTAGGTTTTATGGCTTGTGAAGACCCTAATTAATCAAATGGCTGCATTAGTGACCATTCATCTCTATGGAAAAGATGTTGTATTAGGAGGTACTGATATATGACACACCTATATTAAGGGTGCATCATGGGTTTCAAAGATATACATCGCACAAGTTTTGTAGTGATATAGGATACCCTTATCATGTAGTTTAGGATTACCACATGTCTGAGGTACAAATATCCTGTATAGATAGGACCCCTTTTAATGGTGGTCCTCATGGTGAGGCTTTTCCAGGGTGACGTGGGGTGTCGGTAGAGCCCTATATTTTTAATATTTAACATGTATTTAGACATGCAAGGAAGAGGGATAATTCACCCAATGAGGCATGTTCTAGTGACATGATCTAAAATCATTCAGGTGAGTCAGTGTCATCCCAAAGCAGATAGTATCAAGGTGTGGTGGATGAGTTCTTTTGAATTGTGTGTTTGAGGTCCTTTTGATGTGATAAGGTTCTAGAGTGATCCTTGGTTGTATTGAGAATGTGGGAAAGGGAATAGATAACTTTAGGTAGTAGGATCTTATGGCTCAGTGTATTTAAGTGTGGTTTTGGGGTATACAATGTGTCTACACTGCTCCAGCTGAAGTTGTAGAAAAGAGTCGTAAACCAAATTTTCTTGGATATAACCTTTTCGATAACTAATGATACTAGTGGAGGCCTTTTTTCTTGAGCCTTGTGCTAGAGGCACCAATAGAGAGGATAAGGGATCACATGCTTCTACTGACAGTGTGACCTAACTCTAAAAGTATAGAGATAGAGAGATAAAATCACATGAAATATTTTCATAGTGGTAGTGGGACCCTATAATATTTTCCTCAGCATGGGATAGTATTTTACCATATATGATTAGTTAATTGATAGAAAAGAGTGTATCATTTCTTCTAGTTTTTGTGATGGAGTTTACTCCTTTGATAAGGAGTGATCCCCAAGAGAGAAAGGATGATCTCATTCGTAGGAGGTTACAACCGCTTCCTCATCAGTTGGCTAGTATTAATCTTGGAGCAGCAGATGCTATGAGCTTCTAGTTTCCTGTGATGGTAGAGGAGTATAAGCACATTATTCCTTAGGACATGCTGAGTTTACCTCACCATCAAGAGTTTATTTTATGCATGGAATTTCACCATGGATGTCCCAATATCTACACTAGTATATCAGATGAATCCATGTAGCTGTGAGAGAGAGGTATGGTTAGATGAGTCTTCATATCATGGGATTTGTAAGACCTAGTGAGTTTCCTTGGGAATCCATATGTTGTTTTCCTAAGGGGAGGATGAGAGTCTGAGGTTAGGTATGGATTTGTGTCACCTGAGCTAGGTGAATATCTGGGAAGAGTATCCAACCTTGAGAATCAATGACCTCTTCGAACAGTGTATGGAGGAGAATTGGATCTTGGAGTTTGACATCAGGATAAGTTATCACAAGGTCCATATTCTAGAGGTGGATGTACCAAGCATAGCTTCCCAGAGTTATTGTGGTTTCTTTGATATCTTGTTTATGCCATTTGGAAAGTTGAACTCCCCAACAAAGTTTGTAAGACTTATGAGATGGATCATTAACCTTTATTGGATCAATTTTTGGTAGTTTTCTATAATGGTACCCTTGTGTCCTCAATGTCAGGGTTGGATCATGTGATACATAGAAGGATGGTTCTAAACATGCTCCGGGGGTTCTAGCCACATGATAGGTCTCATGGAGTTATTTCTAGATTCAAAGATCCACTCCTTAGGATATGTATTCTCACACACATAAGTGATAGTGCACCCAAAATAGTTTGAGGCGGCGTGATCTTGAGGGATACCTAGAGAATGTCCATGGAAACAAATGCTCACAGATAGGTTTTCCATCCACTATTGTTAAGAAAGATGATTGAACAATCGACCTCTTTGTAGTTATACTAGGTGTTTGGTGTTCTCTACATGTCGCAGTTGAGGAGGTATGTGCATGAATTCTTGTATGATACCAACCTAGGTAAGTTGGGCCATGATATTGGGGTTTACTTTTTCAAGGGGAAAGTGGCATTGAGAACCGATAGATAAAGACCCTTCTCGAGGAAGTACTTTACTTGGGTACATGTTTTTTGATAGCACAAGAAACCATTGTGGGAGCAAGAGACCCGGATAGGAGCTCAGTATCCCCACATTTTCCCTTGGTTTGTGATTTTTAGGGATGAAAAGCTTTGAATAAGAGAATAATGTAGAGACTCTAGGTTTTCTATATAAGAATTTTGAATATTCCTTGGAATATTTTCATATCCAATCTCTGAGATGATGCATGATTTTGAGGCATGGGGAGATTGGAATTAATTTTATAAAAATATTAAATATATTTTTTATCACGCACACATAGTTTTCTGAAAAAATTGGAATAAACATTGAACAGAGACTCAAATCAGAAATATGAGACCATGGTTGAATCCATAACATAGGGTTTGCCCTATGTGTGACCTAAGGTTGGTCAGCATGGGACATTTAGATGAGGCAGTTATTGGCAGGTATATTTAATTAAAATAAATAAATAAATAAATACTTTATTTATTTTATTAAATAACCTAATTAAAATCCTTTATAAATAAAGTCTTATGACAGATTATTAAGGGTTATCCATATAACCCTTTCCATATCTAAGAGGAGGAGGAGAGAATTATTCATTTTCGGATCAACATCTAACAACGAACGATGATACGATCAAGGATAATCATGAGGTGAACAATGAATTCAGCTGGATCATCACCTTAATTGCTAGAAGATGTTTTATTTACCAATGATTGATCTATAATTGAGGTAGGAATCATAAATTGAGGTTTCTGACCATTTTTATTAAATCATTGAAGCATGGATTATTATCTACTTTTGATTCTGGGATTATATGTTCTTCGCATGTGCACCATAAAAAAATTAAATTTATTTAATTAATTTTATTCTTTTTTGTGCCATGTTTTCACCATGGATATTTTTGATCAATTATTTTTGATAAAGAATGATTGTTCATCTATGTTTTCACCTTTTTTATTATGCCTCTTCCCAACCGTTCCCCGCATTATTCACTATTGGTCCACGAGATCATGGTTCAACATTGCCAGGGTGGATTCGAGCATGATAGAACCCTCAAAACTATGAAGACTATGTGAAAAAATGAGTGGGATGATGATTTATGAATGGATTGGATCAGTAATTTGGGAACAGGTTCGAGATCGAGGATGTGATTAAGGTGCAATGAGAACGGTGGTTAATTGGAGGCAGTTCGAGATCGTATTAGTGATCCCTATTTCCCTGATTGATGCATGGAGGTGATATGTGATGTGATGAGATTAGTTCCAAGTAGAGGAAATGTGTAGGGTCTCATAAAAAAGGCTTCTCAACATGGACATGATGGTGGCCAAACTCGGATCTCTGATGAAGTGGTTGGAAAAGTTCAATGTGGTGGGAATTATTATTATTTTTAATTATAATAATAACATTAAAAAATTTGTGTGTGTGGTTAAAAAAATTAAATGAATTTAGACTACAATACATTTTTTTTATTTTATTAAATCAACTTTGAGTTTAAGTGGGAACCTCACATTCCAAATATCAATTACAATAAAACTAAAACTTCCAAAAACCAAAAACAATCAACGGAAATCCAAATTAAAAAATTAAAAAAACATCACCCAAATCAACCCAAATCCATGAATTCAAATTTTGAAAATAAACCTTGATCCCAATACACATCAATCCATATATTTTGAGCCATGATTCACATCCATCATCAATGAAATCCAGGTCAAATTAATACCCCCCCACATTGTCGTCCACATCAAAAGACACTATCATCATCATCACATCCTCGACATCAGTATGTCAGTGGCCGCAACCAACCACATCGACAACCAGAAACTAGAACGTATTCCATCCAGACTATCAAACCAGACCAAACCATTGTAGGAAAAAATATTACTAGAACCAAATATATGAAACTTGCAACCACAAATCACTGACCACTAGAAACAGAGTTGAAGGAGAAGAAGCCCATGCCAGATGTACCTTCTGAAAATCCATTTGCAATGTGTTTCATGGAAAAAAATAATCATGGAGAGTGAAAAATGATAACAATTTAAGGGAGTTTTTTTTATTTAATATTATTAATGATGATAATATTTAAATAAAAAAATAAGAGGAGGAGGAATAAGGAGGGGCACTCGAGTTGGGTGTGAAAGGGGAGGGTGTTACCCCCTTGTTTTTTTATCTAGTATCATATTATAATAATTATAATGATAATATTGATTTAATAAAACCAAAGAAGGATTTTTCCTTATGACCACACTATATGATTTTGAGGAGGGGAATATGTGAACCACTTCTTCCATTTAATATTTTTATAATAATAGTAAAATAATAATAATAATATTTTTTTGTCATGAAATCTTATTTTTGATGTATCTTATTCATTTGACAATGGATTGATGACCCATCTATGCCATTGATATTGTGGTATTGAGATAGAATATTCAATACCAATGATGGATACATTTTTCTAAATTGTGGATTGTGTCCAAAAAGCACCCAATAAAATTATTATTATTATTATTATTATTTTGGAATATTGTATTTTTTGTAACCCCTTAATACAATATCAGTTTGATGAAAATTTTGAGGAATTGTGACCCTAATATTGAGGTGAAAGTTTTGAGACCAATATCGAGTATTTAATTCGAGTTCATGGATTGGTCCTATGAAACACTGTTTGAGCGGGATGTGGTGAAATTTGTTTTTTCACCGAGTGTTCGATTTGGGAAAGTGAAAAGCCTATCCCTAGTTTTTTTCATGAGAATCACAAAAGTATGATCCATTTGCCCATTCATGGATGTTTGTGATGAAATATTATTGGTTTAATGTTTTATCCCATCAGACCAATGATGTGCCTCGTGCATTCATTAAGCTTGGATGAGACACATTGTGTAGTACACTTACAAGTCATGTAATACTACATGGACAAAAAGTCATGTGATAATAAGGAAATAGACAAGAAGAGGAGGTGGGTCACATACTGTTTGGACCCCTTACATGCCATTTACTTCTTGAGAATCCTCTACCTCTCATATCTTCTTCGTCTTGACTCAAATTTTGGCTCACGAGAAGCATATCCTGAGTGTTTTTTCCAGTAGAATGAAATAGTTTATTTCATAGTGTATTTTGAGATATGATATGAGATGTTATGAGTGTGATGATTCTTTAGGTAGTTATTAATGATGGTAGTGATCGGTCAGGTTCATCGGAGATAGTATACCCCTTTATTAATAGGTTGTGGGTCCTCCATACTTCTTATACAGATAGAGACAATACCCCCTATTGCACCAGGTCATGGGTCTTCTATCATCAGATACGGTACCCCTATCATAATAGGGAAAAAATCCTCCATACTCTTATACATATAGATATGATACCCCCTATCATACCAGGGTGTAGGTCCTCCATAATTATTATACAGATAGAGACGATACCCCCTATTGCACTAGGGTGTTGGTCCTATATCATTAGAGATAGAACCACCTATCATACCAGTGAATGGTTCCTACATACTTTTTATACAAATAGAGATGGTACCCCCTATCACACAAGGGAATAAGTCCTCTATCATCAAACATAGTACCCCCTATCATACTAGGGTGTGGGTCCTCCATACTTATACGTATAGAGATAATACCCCCTTATCGCACCAGGGTGTGGGTACTCTATCCATGAAGACAATACCCCTATGTCATTCCAGGGAATGAATCCTCTATACTTTTTATGTAGATAGATATAGTACCCCTTATTGAATTAGGGTGAAGGTCCTCTATCTACTGAGTTATAACCCCTAATGGACTAAGGAACGAGTCCTCTATCTACTGAGTGGTACCCCCTAATACACTAGGGTGTAGGTCCTCCACTTAGAGATTGTCCCCCCTTGACTATGCGACATAGTGGTGAGGTGTGGTTCCTCCACATGGTTACTTATTCGGATAGATACACAAGATGATGGACTCTTAGAACTGTTGTAAGAATCTTTGTTCTTATCTGGGTTGTATAGATAGAGATCCTATTTCTCTCTCATTTAGGTTTCTTGTTGAGAATGTATGGTTTCTTTCATTATGTATTTTTTATGATATACTGATTAACATGCCTTTTTGGGTTGTGCTAATTACTTTTATTGTGTCTTATATCACTCCATCTTTAGTTTCTAGGGTGTTCTACTAGGTGTGTATATACTCACTACTTTATGGGATATGCTTGCACATATCATGTCTTATGTAGAAAAAATATAGGTCAGAGGTTATTTCATAATATCATAGGGATACTCAGGTGTATAGACTGCGTACGGTGGTTAGGCTTAGAGATTTTGAGATGGGAAATCTTAGCTTTTTCTTTTCCAGTTATTTTCATGTTTGGATATCTTTTATGGTTGGACGTGTATCTTGACCCTTTAATTTTTAGATTAAGTTGTCATACTATTTTGTATTCCCTAGATATTATTACATGCAAAAAGTTTACTATAGATGTTACTATCTTTTATTATTACTCCTCTACAATTTTTTATAGAGATGGATTGGGTGCATGTGTATAGGTACTTTAGGAAAATTCATAACATTTTAGTTATGACTTTTGGTTCTTATCACTAGCCCCTGACCTATGGAGGTGGGATTAGGGTAGTTGTGGCTTAGGATTCTGCTATCCAAGTGGACCCCATGGGTTAGGCTATGACAAAGAAGTTAGATAATCCACAAATGAGTGGGGTTTGGGGAGTTTTTTTCCTGATATGAGTCTAGAAGTGTAGGAGGATGAAGAGAGGGTGTTCTTGGAAAGTGCACAAGTCACAACCTCTCTTATTGATTAGGTTAGGATTGAGCATGTATCTAACCATTAATGTTAGAATATTAGTATTGCTTTAAATGTTGTGGATACCTTAGGTGATTGGTATCAGTCTCCTAATGGTTCTATTGTTTTTAAAAGGCAGATGGTGGATCCTTTAAGCTTATGGTGGGAGGTGATGCATGAGGTTCATCATTCTACTTGGTATATTCACCCTAGAGAAACCAAGATGTTTATACCTTGAGAGTTTGGTACTGGTGGCTTGAGATGATACATGAAATTTCATACGTTTTTTCTAGATTCTTGACCTACCAAAGGATCAAAGCTAAGAATCAGAGACCAGCTAGGTTGTTGTAGCCACTTACCATTCCAGTGTGGAAGTGGGACATGATCTCTATGGATTTCATGACTAGTATACCTTGTACTCAGAGTGGGAAATATTCCATATGTGTGATTGTCAAATTTATAGAAAAATCATCCCATTTTCTTCCCATCAGGGAGTCAATGAGGGTAGAGGAACTCAGATGCCTATATGTTCAAGAGGTTTTTTAGATTCATGGAGTTACCTCCGTTATAATATCAAACTAGGATTCTCATTTTAATTCCCAATTCTAGAAGGTAATCCAAGAAGTGTTGGGAACTAAGTTGAAATTGAGCACTATGTATCACCTGTAGATGGATGGCCAGTCTGAGAAGACTATCTAAACTCTAGGTGATATTTTGAGGGCATGTGTGCATGATTTCAAATGTTTTGGGGAAATATACCTTCTATTGGATGAGTTTTCTTATAAAAATAGTTATCAAGACTCTATTAGGATGGCCCTATTTGAGGTGTTGTATGGATAGTTGTTCTAATCCTCACTGTGTTGGGATGAGGTGGGTGAGAATTACTTGGTGTGATTGAGTCTCATCCAAGTGACAAAAAAGACCATGAAATTGATTAAAACATGATTAGAAATATCTAAGAGTCACCATAAGTCATATGTTGATCATATTTATCACTTATTAGAGTTTCATATTGGTGATCATGTGTTTCTTCAGGTATTATTTACACTACATCATCGTCATTTGGAAAAGTAGTAAAATTGGCACCATGTTATGTCAGGATATTCATGTTGTGGAGAATCTTGGAAAGGTAGAATATTGGTTGGAGTTTCCATTATGGATGACCTTGATCCATGATTTCTTTCATGTCTCCTAGTTGAAGAGATACCATCTGGACCCATTTCATGTGCTAGAGTGGGAAGATTCGGATCTTAAGACTGATGACACCATTGTAGAGTATTCTATTTGGATCATGGATTATCAGAACATGGTGATCCTTTGTAAGTAGATTCCATTAGTCTGTGTGCATCAGTAATGTGATAGTGATAACTATGAGACATGGGAGCATAAATCTTGGATGAGGTAGTAATGGGTCAATATATTTTCTTCTGAGGATTCCTGGGGACTTTTTGGGTGGAAGGTGGCATGGTGGGGTGTTTGTGACACTATATGGGTCACTAGTATGTTTAATTTTGATTTTTATTTACCTTTTTTATTTTTTCTTGGAGTAATCTAGTTCTGGGTGTTTAAAATGGAAGTTTTTGTAAAGAAAAACCAAGATTCACAATTAGTGCATCGTTTGTCTAACTACGTGGCTAACCATGTGAGAGGGCCGTAGAGGGTGAAAATGTGATTTTTCATGGTCTATAAGTGTATTTATAAACCATTAAAAACCTAGGGGTAACTGCATGACTTGGATTTTTGGTAGATAGTATCCCCGCATTCTTAACAGATGGTTTTCCTAACCGTGTGTCCAAAACATGAGGCCTGTCCAAGTCACTTAAAAATTGGTATTTTACCAAAATTCATTTCTTGATTTTATAACCCTTTGGACTCATTTATTCTCACCATAATGCATAACCCTCATATCTTGGAATAGGATCTTACTACCTTCTATTTTGGTGACTTCTCTTTGGAATCTTGGTGTTTTGGTTTGAGGTAATCCCCATTATTCTTGGTTTTTTCTTCCTCTCCCCTACTTCATGCTTGTTATTCAATTTTTGTGGAAGTGTGGAACACTAAAAATGATTTTTTATGAATATAGGGTGTTTTATGGGGTTTTTTGTTTGGTTTATTATGTCTTAGGTGTGTGAGGAATTTTTCTACCTCTTCTGGGTGGTTGTCGTTTGAGACAACAAGATTTGGAAAAATCTGAGATTGGTGTATCTATTTAAAGGTATTTTCAATAGATTACCTTTAAATTTATAATGTAATTTGGTTTTTATTGATTAAATTTCCATTTTTTATTTATGGTTGATTTTTATCCCATGTTCATTGTGATTTATGGTTTTATTTGGCAGTTTGGTGGTTTAAAGTGGGGTTTCTAAAGGGTGTGGATTTTATACACACCAAGTGTTTGATAAAATTTCTCAAAGGGGTTTTATGGAATAAAAATGGATTTATAAAATGGATTTAGAAATGGTTTTACCTTGTTAAAGGTGTTTTGATAAAATGGTCATGTTTTATTATGAAAATATCTTATGATATGACATTGATTTATGTGGCATGTGTTTTGTGATTGTGTGTCATGGTGAATCTCATGAGTTAACTGAGGTGTGAGTGTGGGAATTATTTGAGGGACCATGTAATAATTGATAGGGAAGACTGTTTGAGATTAAATTTTAGTTTCTAAGGGATCTTGATAGCCTTTGGGTAGTAATACCATGATATCTTCCATGATTGGTTGCCGAGAGACTGTGTGAACACTTGGAGTTGGGTAGGGGAAAACCATGAGAGCTTATATTATTGTTTATACTTCTAGAATACTTGTTTATAATCACTCTCAATAGGCCTGGTGGTTATATCCCTAGGATCACATTACTCATTCCATTTTATTTTATATGATTAATTATTTTGATTAGTTCCATTTTAATGTGATGAGATACATGATGACTATTTCCATTTATATGGTTATTTGACAACAATATTATGATTACCCTTATTTTTTGGGTATTTTGAGAATGTTGTGGATTATTTACTTTTTTTCCTATTCAATCCAAATTGATAAATGATTTGGAAAACAAGTTTTACATGAAATTGAAAACTAAATGGATTTTAAAGGTTTATTTGAAAATGGTATGTTTTCAAACTGGTTTAGTTTGGAAAAGTGTTTTAAAACTAGTTTAAAGGTTTGACTGGGTAAAAGAATTAAAATATATTCATTGTGGTATCCTACTAGGATATGTACCTCATACCCTATATGTGAATTCAGGCATGTGTAGAATTTATTTTACAAGACATAGGTGGGGTGAAGGGAACCATGTTCTAGGGTGGCTCTTTTTTATTATTGTCATCCAATGTTTTGTAGGGGAGATATGGTCTCATGGTATTTGGCTCATGTGGAGTAATTTTTGGTATTTTTTATCTATTAGGATTTATTTTTAGGCCTTGTTTAGTCTTTTCCCATTTTTTGAGTTTTTTTCTTTTGACTCAAGATACCATGTATATGTCCTATTATGGCATGTTTTGTATATGATGTACATTGTTGTTTATAGTATCTGATTATTATTTATTGCATACTATGGATGTTCCATGTTATGTTATTGACTGTGTTTATATTGGTGTGGATATCCCATTTCATGAATGGTTCATTCTAGTTTACCAAAGGTGAAACCATTCCTAAGATATAGTTGGTTATTCCTGGTGCTTTTCACCAGCCTATGTCGATCACGAACACGCTTTGGGTTGTGTAGCAGGATGACTCAGGTGATGGGTCAGGTTGACCAAGGTTGTTTCATTACAAAAATCAAGCAAGGATTGATGTTACCTTGTTGTTATTATATTTTTATGGTGTTTTATTAGGTGGTGGTTTATTCTTGACCTTTCATTATTTCCTAGAGAGTGTCATACATTTGTTTGAGGTAGGGGATCCTTTTTCTATCCATTTTTTATACTATGGGAATTACTTGTTTTTATCTTCCTTTGGATAGATAATATGGATTGACATAATCAAAAAAATAATTGGATTAATTTTAAGTTAAAGGGTATGGGAGTATTCACATGTTTTTACTTGTTTATGTGGTTTTTCATATGAGTTTATAATTATTCATTGTACTTGCTAAAAATTATGGTTATTGGGAGGATTGTTTATGTTGTAAGTGTTGTGATTTGTGAACCTTATTGTGGCTCCTTTGTTGAAATCACTATCATAAAAGGATAAAAAATTATATATGGATAATGAATCAGTTTCCCATGTGAATCTTGATTTGTGTGAGGATACCCATAAAAGAAAAGAAGTATTGATGTAAAATCCCTATCTAAATTTTGTGGTAAAATTGAAAGATGGAATGTAATGTTATGTGTTAATGTGATTATTGTGAATTTGTGGGGGTAATGTGAACCCTTTTGGGGCTTATGTGATGATGTTAGCAGTCATATTATATGTGAGTTGTGTTTTGGTAGCAAAGTTGTGGTTAATTGGCATGGGTTATAATGGGAAGTCATGTGCAGTGATTGGATTATGGTGATCATTATAGTGGGATATTAAGGTTGTGGCACTAGCTTGGAATGTGATGCGATGATTACTGGTGTGAGATAGATGGGTTGTTTTATGGTGTGTTTGGGGTGTATTCCTAGTAGTGATGGAATGAATTGTTAAAGATAAAATCTAAATGGAATTAGTTGGAAATTAAATGTGCATGAGATCTAATTAATGTCTGATAATTGTATAAACTAATGAAATGATTAATTAACTTTTATAATTAAATGGGAAGTTATTCTTAGAGTTAGTTTTCATTAAATATAAAATGAATGGATTAATAAGTGGAAGATGGTTAGAAACTAGTAAATTTGAAAATTGGTTAACTTAAAAAAGAGAAGATGAATTATAGCTTGTGAGTCGCTTGTTTGTGTGGTGTATTGTATTAGTAGTAGAAGAGGTCATGAGATGTTTTGGAGGTGTTGTGTGATGTGCTAGTGGAGTTAGATGTGAATCCATAGTCTATGTATTGTGTTCCATCTATCTATCTTGTATTATCATGTTATTTATAAGCACAACCCACTCGAGTTGGATAACCTTACCAGTGCCCAAATGTTTTGGGTTTCATGTGTTTTTTCCAAAATCCTGGTTGGTGGTGAAAGGTATGACTGACTACCCCCTTCCTTACTCTTCCTTTAATAGTATTGATGAAAAATACTAGTGTTGAAGATACCTAGTGATGATGAAAACAGGTGTTGGAGATTCTTAGTGATGATGATGAATCGTGTTGGAGATTCCTAGTGATGAATAAGAAGTGATATGTGGTGGGTGTCATCCGTGGTAGGAGCAGGGAATGAGGTTTATGTCATTCACATTCATGATACCCTACTTACCTGGTTACATGATGAGGCTGTGATGTGGATTTTGACTGATTCTATCATGGGATGCTGACTTTATGGGGGTGGGGTAGGTAGGGATAAATCTTGACCACATTAGAGATGGATTGATATATAATGCGATGAAATGGAAGGAATGAGAGCATAATACGTTTTATATTGGGGTGTGAGAGTAACAAATTAGTTGGGTGGTTGCAGGGTGTCTTGCTTATATTTTTTTTATGATATGTTATAATACTTGGATTCACTATTTGGAGAGAGTTCCATACTGAGTTTGGGATGGATAGATGACCTACTTAAGTATTGGTTGGTTCCTCTATTTATTAACTGGTGCATTAGTATGCTCTTTTTAAACAAGTATGAGAGACCTTGGGTATTATTCTACTAAGTATACATGTTATTCTCACCCCATATATATAAAAAATATTTTTAAGGTTTCCAAAAGGACTTCAGGGACTGAGATGGACATTCCTAGCTTTGGAATTGGAGCTATTGTTAAGTAACTTCCATATGATTTTCTTTTGTTAATTTACTAGTAGGATTTTATTTATGTTCATTTGACATTGTTCATTCATTGTGGGATGGTTTTATTTTCCTTTTTCTTTTATGTAATAGAGTTTCTTGGTGGTTTTTTGTTATATATCCTGATACTATTTAAATTATTGAGAGTAATGCCTTACATATGTGTGATTTTTATATTATTAGTGCTAGTTTCTAACCTGAAGACTACTAAAGGTGGGATTTAGGGGTCATTATCTCTCTTACTTTATTTCCAACCTAGGATGGGTACCCTTGGAGGGAGGGGATCATGACACACACCCTAACTTGAAAAATCAATCAACATATGTGACCTCACAACTAAAATACACATGATCTTTGAGTTATACATTGATCCAAAATGTCATTCAAGATGTTTCCTTCTATGGATATTGATACTTTATCAAAAGTTCCTTTACATATGTCTCACCACCTCTTAGGATATGTTCTTAGTCACCCAATCACATATGGAATAATTCATTTTCAACCAGGAGGTAACTCACTATCCTTGACAGTAACTCAAAGGAGGAATCACACTTCTTCTATCCAAAATTTAGATCCATACCAATGATCATCATGCCACTAAGACCATTACTCAAGAATTTAGACCAAGTTGTAAATCAAAGAACATAGGGACTGACTCCCAACTCAACTAATGAGGTATTTCAAGAGGCACTTCTACAAAGAACCAAGGAATCTCAACGATCATCACTAGAATGTCAAGAATTTTTCCAAGTCCAATGGTGAACAAATCACCCATCACCTAGTCAATAAGAAGGGATCACACCCATGACCAAGGTATTCAACATGGACCTATTCTAAAAGGAAACCCATCCAGTTTCTCAATCCAATCTAACCAATCCATCACTCATGTGAAGGTTTTTCTGAGGGGTTTTATGACATCATATAATAATTCTATGAAAGATAATATATAATCCAACCATAAAAAAGAAGATCAACCAAGAATACATGCTTTAGAAAATAGGGCGTCACCCACATGATGTCAAATGAACTAAAACATGTAAAAAAATACTCTTCTTATTTTCCTTTAAAATCCACACCAGAACCCTCTTTATAAATCATTTGGAAGGGTCATCGCATGATAAAATTACCCATGTTATAACCTTATCCCAAATACCATTTAAGCTCTTCTTTAGAAACCCTTTTTTAGTGAAATATCATTTTAAAACCATTACCTTAAATCACTAATTTCTTTTAGAAATTCCATACCAAAACCATCCCTTTAGAAATCTCATTTCATAATCCAACTCCTTTAGATTAAAATTTAAAGGTAAAGTTAGTTTCTTTTGAAATTCCAAGTCAAAATAAAACCCCTTTTAAATCACAATTAAAAGGGAAACCCAATTTACTTTTCAGAATAAAACCCACAACACAAAACAAACCATAAAATGGGCCATCACAACTCATTCGACCACAGTGTCACCAACGAATCATTTATCATGCTATAAAGTCCTTATTGATTATTAGTCCAATATTATATTATCCCATTTTATAGAGGAATATATCATATGATTTCATTCCAATATGTGGATAATATCTATAATGATAACAAAAAAACATAATATCACTAAATGAGTAAGAGACTCAATCATATAAAGTAAACATACCTTGAGTATGCCTCCAATATAATCATCTATGATCGTACTGACCTACACCGATCCCATTAGCAAACAAGCACCTATATCAACCATAAACCATATCAAATTAATAAACTCCCATTTAGAACTATTATCTCTATTTGGAATAACTAATTCCAAACTCACCAGGTGGCTTTATGTCATGAAAACTACAAGCAACATGGTACAATCTACTACTAACATGAACCTAGGCCTAATTCATGCAAAATCCAAAAATTATCAATTCAAATTAAAGGAAATTTTAATCTAATTTTTACAAAATCAACAAGAAAACTCATCAATAAGAAAAACTATATTTAAATAACTTATAGTGACATGAGAAACTCCTTCCTAGGCCTCCTCTACACACCACATATGAAATCCCTATACTTATGATGCGATTCAACCATGTTTTGGTGGAATCACACATCTAAGACCTAACTAGCCCACACAAAAAATTAAAATAACACAGGAGGAAGAATAAAGGGGAGAGAAAGAGGATGTAATACACCAAATCAATGAATAAAACCCCTTTGTAATGAATCAACTCAAGGGGGAAGAAGAGGGGGGGGAGATAAAAAGGGTAGCTCCCCCCTCCTGTGCAACCTATCTAGAACCCTCTGTGGGGCTTCATATGGGGAAATGGGGAAATTTCACTTTTTAAGATATTTTAAAATTTCCATGATTACCATTACCTCATCAACATCATTTTACTCTAATATATACATAAACATTCTCAGATCCCACATCCAATATCCCAATAACCCTACTCATATCCATTACCAAAACATCGAGATGGTACAAAATTATAACCATCAATCCCAAAACATTGATGATCAACCCACATCTTTCCATATATAACCCCCACCATAAAAACAAACTACTAACAACCAATTCCAAATAATGGTGCTCCCCACCATAGGAATCACTTACTGAAAATGCACCCCAAGTAGTCAAATCCACGAAATGCCTCAATATCAACATCTGGATACTCGAGCCTTAAACCATGAAACTTCCCATAAAGACTAAAATACAATGTTATCTCTCCAAACATCTATAACTTATAATATAAAACACTAAAAATGAAACATCAGGTTAAACTTAGTCCAACCATTGAAAACCAAACACACTGGTTTACAAAGGTACAAATTGTTTAGTTTAAAACCAACTCAAATCAATTCAGACAAACCATAACTCACACAAGTTTTCAAATAAACCCTTGGCATCCAAGGGTTTTTTCACCTAAACTGAAAAAACCCAAAATCAACAACTTAACTAGTATTTTTCTGAAAACCAAACCTGTTTTCCAAACTATTTTTAAAATCCATCCACTAAACTAAAGACTTCATTTAACCATGGTTTTTTGGTGTTTAACAGTGGTTTAAACCATCACTAAATAGCTTCACAACGGTTTTAAGAACTGTATCAAAACATTTAGTGACATTTTTTAAATTATTATTAATAAAAAATTATTTTATTTTATTATTTTATTTTATTATTTATTTATTATTCTCACCATTTCCTGGCCTACCCATATCCACACAATAAAATCAAACATATACATACGTGGTGATATTTGGACCTCTTACCTCTTGATTATTTTACAAAGCCTTTACCACTCCACCAAGCCCTTCATGTGGTGACTAAATAGACTTTAATATACTTATATATACAAATAAATACATAAAAATATAAATGTACATATATTTATTCATAATTTATGAATACATACATATAAAAATATAATTAAATATAAATATTCATAAATACACACACACACACATAGACATAATATATACAAATGTATATAAATATACACAAATAGATATAAACATGTATAAATATAAATAAATATAAATAAATAAATATATATATAAATAAATTTACATAAACACACATACACACATAAATACAAATAAATACATATAAATACATACATACATACATACATACATATATATAATTAAATATAATTTTATAAATATATAAAAACACAATATATATAAATAGAAATAAATATAAATAAATATAAATATATATAAACATATATAAATATAAATAAATTTACATAAATATATATAAATACATATAAATACCCACACACATATATAATTTAATATAATTATATATATACAGACAAAATATATATAAATAAAAATAAATATGAGTAAATATAAATATAAATAAATACATATAAATATCTATAAATATAAATAATTTTACAAATATATATATATATACACATACATATAAACACACACACATATATAATTAAATATAATTATATATATGTGGACATAATATATATAAATAAAAATAAATAAAAATAAATAAAAATATAAATAAATTTATATAAATATATATGAAGACACACATATATATAAATATAAATATATAAATATATAATTAAATATAATTGTATATATATACAGACATAATATATATAAATACAAATAAATATATAAATATAAATAAATGCATATAAATATCTATAAATAAACATAATATATAAATATGAATATAAATATAAATAAATTTACAGACACACACACAAATATATATATATATATATATATATAAAGACACACACATATATAATTAAATATAATTGCACACACACACATGTAAAGAAATAATTATACATAAAAATACACACACACACATAATATATATAAATATTTGTAAATATCTATAAACACACACACACACACATATAGATAAATATAGATAAATATACATAAATACATATAAATATCTATATAAATATATAATTATAAATAAATATATGAAAATATATATAAGTACATTCATACATATATATAATTTAATATAATTATATATAAATAAAAATAAAAATATATATAAATACATATAAAAACACATATTTAGATATATAAATACATGTACACATAGACACACACCCACACCCATATAATATTTATTTATAAATTTAAATATATATTTTTATAATTAAATTTATATATGTAAATATATGAAAATATGTATATATGCACACACACACACATATTTATAAATAACACTAAAATATGAAAAATGATAAAATTTCAACACCATGATATCAATATGAATGTAAGACAAGGGAATAAATTTATTCCCCACTTAAAAAAGATAAGAATACCCTCTTAAACAAAGTTGAAATTTCATTAAACATTTAAAAATTAGGGCATACCAATTAAAAATTCTGTTTTGGAGGACTTCCTAGACTTTTTAAATAAGGAAAAAAATAAAGTATGGGGTTTACCTATACTAAAAACCAAATATATTTTCACAAGCTTTGATTTGACAGCTCATGGAGCCCAAACAGACACTCAGATCAAAATTTATATCTCTTTGAAGTTCATGTCCCATTTTTATCTTATCTTATGATATTAGTTAATCTATTAATTTTTTCTATCACCAGATTGTTATTAAATGTCTATTACTCAATACTAATTAGTAAATTTTTAATTAATATTAAATTTTAATTATTTTAAAAACTATTTTTACTAAATATATTATATATTAAGTGTAAATACATATTTAATATTATATAAATAATATTTAATAAAACATATTATATCTATGTCAATATAAATATATTTATATACTAAAATATGATATTTAATGGTATATAATTTGTTTTTTAGGAAATATATCTTTTATCAGTGCTAAATATATATAAACATAAATTTATTTACACAAATATATATAAACACACACACACATATATATATAATTAAATAGAAATATATAATAATAGAAATAATATATATAGGTATATGTGCATGAATTTATATGTAAATATACACATATATAAAAAAATACTAATTAATACATTATAATTAGTAAACAATTAATAATTAAAAATTCAAAATCATTAAAATTTTTAAATAATAAATAATTATAAATAGAAATTTATATTGAATAATTAATAAATAATAAATAATTATTAATAAGTAAATTAAGTTTTAATTAATTAATTATTAATAATAATTACCTATTATTAATTTCACATTGCTTTTTTTAAAATTTCCACTAAAATTTTAAAAAATAAAAAAATAAAATAAAAATTTAGATTTAGCGATGACTTTAACCACCACTATTTTGCGATGGTTTTCTAGAACCATCGCTAAGAAAACCTAAATGAAAAATTTAGCAGTGTTTTTAAAAATCACCATAAAAAACTACTGCTAAATTCAATTTTTCTTATAGTGATATACAAATTATTTTCCTCAGATTTCTCATACCTAGAAATCCCAAAACATTTTATATAACAACCCAGGTATTTTAAATAATACATTACTCTAATCGTTTATTTATATTCATGGTTATAAATTTTTATATTTACTTTAAACATGTATATATGTTTATATCATGTCTTAAAAGATACTATATAATCAATTTGATACCATTAATACATTTATAATTACCATGTTTAGTTTACAACATGAAATATTTTAATTTAAGTGTTAAATATATTTCCTTCACTTATTTTTTATTTTTTATCTATCAAAATAATTATTTAATTGTTGGATATTTTATAAATTGATATTTATGTTAAATATATGGATTTATATTGATATTTATTACTATTATAAATAATTTTATCAAGGTATGCAACAATAATATGGTTTTTCATTTGAGAAAAGAATCATTTTTTATTCAAAATAATTTATTTTTCCATGTACTATTTGGTTTTATTTATAAGTTAAAATTATAAATTTTAGAATTTGAATTTGATAAAATAGACTTAATTTTTGATATCATTATCTTGAAAATTATCTTAGGGTGATTTTTTGATATATTTTATAATCAAGTTGATTTTTTGGTGAATAGTATAAAATACAATTTTTATGAATATCCTATCTTTTATGACATCAACATGATATAAATATGAATTAAAAATTAACGAAACATATGTAATGTGTATTAAATGATAGTATACTCACAATATCATATAAATATTACTCAATTAATTTTAATTAATTGTTACATCAATATAAATATAAAAACATTTATTGATGAAAACACAATGTTTGTGTAGAATTAGAAAAGTAAAAATGGGTGTCATTGAGAAAACATTTAATAAGGGACATGGATATGATATAATTTACGGATAAATATAATGAATAATTAATTATTTTTATGTTATTTATGAATTTTAAAATTATATAACAAGATAATCATCCAAATGCTTACCTAGTTCTTATGCATGGTAAGAAAAGTAAAAATTATTATCTTAAAAATGATATCATGATATAAATGAGAATAAATAGTATTATGAACAATTTTAGATGATTATATTGATTAATAATAAAATATATTTATTTCAGTAATTTATTTTTATTATTAAATAATAGTATAATGATCTAAAGAACTTATGTAGTGATGACACAACACCTGTGTTGGCAATATAAAGGTAAAAATAAATAGTTATAAAAATATTTAAAATGATAAGTTTGGGATGAATTATGGTGTTTCATGATTCATAGGTATAAAAATGATAGGTAATAAATGATTTAAATGTTTAAATATGAATTCCATTCTTATCTAGACATTTTTAAAGTCAAATTATGAGAATAACCCTAAAAATGAATTTAAAGGATATTTAAAGTTAAAATTGATTTATAAATTAATAAAAAACCATAAAACCATATATCGATTCATTTAGGGATCACATAGGGCCTATAATATCATATTTGGTCAGTTTATGATCCACTTTCCATTTTAAAATTATATTCTTGATCCTTAAATATTGAATATTTGTGAAAACACCATCCATTTTTTCCTATAAAGGGGACTCATTCTAACCTTTCCAAAATATATTTGATGTTTAGTTTTCTCTCTATATTATACTAAAATTTCTTCTCTAAACATCATTTTCCATGTTCATAAGGCTTTGAATTTTCCAAATGTCCTTTCTTAAAATTCTTTAGACTAAATTCAAAGGAAGTGGTCCAAGGAGCAAGGTAAGAGTTTTAGGGATTCTTTCTCCTTTTTTATTTATGATTATTTATCTTAAAAATATTTTAAAGCTTCCATTATTTTTCTACCATGATTCAATTAATATGTTATTTACACATATTTTTGTGTGTGTGGAAACATCAGGTGTAATGAAGTGAAAGATGATTCACAGAAGAGTAAAAGGCAAAAACAAAATAAGAAGAAGAAGATTCTGGACATAAAGATTTATGTAGTTTGGGAAATGATCCTTACATCCATGGAGAGGTATAAATTTAACTATAGTCAAGAGAAAAAATTATAGGGAGTATCAGAGCTTTATACAACACAAAAACCCTAGCCCAAAATGAGATAATAAGGAGGACAGAGCTCTATTCCACAAACCGCAAAGAAATTCTATTGTTCTACAACTAACGATGGTCAGAAGTTTGCATCGCTACAGTACCATGACCACCCAAGTCAAAAGTGATATAGTGAATAACAGCTGGAAGTCCACATCGCTACAGTACCCTATCCATGTTAGTCAGTCACCTATACTATAGTTGTCAGAGTTGCTATAGTGCCCCGAAATTTAGGTCACGGGACTTAGACTCCCAAACCCCTAGAGCTGGGGTGTGTTTCCCCCTACAACCCCCAATGAGATCACCATGGAGATTGACCCAAAGAGTTCCAGCATGGTGCGCATTATGGGATGGAAGCATTCAAACCAACCATCATCCAAAATGGACCAAGATACACAAATCCAACAATTTTATCCATTAATGATGATAGGACATCAATTGACACTCACCAAACTCTTTTTCATAAGCTGTTACTACATCAAATTAAGTTTTTCTCAAAACTAAAACTTTTCGTTTAGACTATCATCTTACTCTTTTCAATAAAATAATTAATATTTAAAAGTTCCCTAAAATACTATAATGATTATAAAATAATGTTTTTATAAAACTTAAATATTTATAGGTGAGTTTACACCACCTCTCATATAAATTTCATGGTGAGTCAAATGTCACAACCCCCTCCATCCAAAGGCACCCCTCCTAGGATGATAATGAAGAAAGAGAGATAATGACCCCTAAGTCCCACCTTTAATAATCCCCAGGTTGGTAACTAGCACCAATGGTATAAAAATATCATGATATGGGAGGCATTATACCCTTTTAGAAAACAAGATCTAGAAATATGTTGAATCAAACGCAAGTAACTCTAGTCCATAATATAAATAAACCCAAAATCATCCCACAATTCACATGTAAATAAAATTGATACATATATAAGTCTCCAAAAACAAATACTAAAATAAAATCTAAGCCCATGACACAAATTTTTTCCAAATGTACAAGCTCGTAATGTCCAAAATGATCTACATAATTCTCCTAGAAACCTAAAAAATAGATTACATATATAGGGTGAGAGTAAAAGTATACTCAGTAGGGTAACCAAAGTCTATCATGTACATGTGAAAGAAGTATACTAATGCATCAGTGATCAAACAACAGAACCGAATAGAACCTAAAAAGGTTAGCTAACCAATCCCATCCTCACTATGGAACACTCACCAAATAATACATCCAAGTATTATAACACAATATTAAGTATATCAATATAGGGTACCCCACACCATTTTCCCATTGATTTTCCACTCTCACACCCCAACATCATACATCTTAGAGCTTCTATATCTTCCATATCACAACTACATTGCATTTTCCCATAGCATGATTATCACATAACTTCTCTCCTAAAGACACCTGGTCCATTACATCACATCACACCACCCACATCACGATCATCACATCATCTCTCATTACCCCACATCATGGTCATCACATAACATCTCATCCAAAGAGACCTGGTCCATGGAATAAATATAGTAGTAGGGTATCATGAATATATAGTAAATCGACCTTGTGTCCTCCTCATACCATGAATAACCCCCACCATAATCCGTCTCATCATATTGATAGTGTAATTTTGACTTATGGAAATCACATCCCATGCATGTCATTAACATATGAAATAGAGAGTGGGAAATAATGGGTAGACAACCATCCATCCTCATCATTTTTATGTTGGAAAAAACACCCCCATATACATATATGGGTGTCAGTATATGGTGATCGATGTGGGTAGGGTGTGTATAAAAAATTATAAGGATCATACATGGTATATATATACATATATATATATACACAAACCCAACCTATAGATTCACAAAAAAGAAATAAACAACTCCCAACATCGACACCTAGCCTCACAATGTCACCAATTTCACTACCACCACTAAATGAAAACACCACACAAACAAGCCACACTTCACATTTCACATTCCATTATTTCTCTAAAAATTTAGTTATTTTACATATTTCCCATTTACTAACCAATTCCATTTCAACATCAAATTTATTTATATTTCTAACCCATTATTTTCTATATTATTATTTACCATTTAAACTATATATCCCACTTTTATTCAAGTTTCCATTATTCATTTCAATTAATATTTCAAACTAGAAAATGCCACTTAAATATTAAATTTATCATTTATTTATCCCATCACTATTCAAGAAACTAGCATAAAATAGCACATAAAAAAAATAAACAACCCATCATCCTCATGCCAATAATCCCACACAAACACCATCACAGCCAAATCCACCTCCTAATCACAAGGAATGATCATCATTATATATGATATTTCTTTTAGAATTGTCATATATTATTACTATTTATCTATTGTATAACTATTATACTAATTCCTCTATTTTATCTGTATATTTTTCTATCGCTGTGTTACAATCTGGTAAGAGGGAATAGTCTCCCCACAGACACACCCGACGCCCTCACTTCTAGTCAGCAGCCTCTGGTGTTTGGGGAGATATGCATGAGTCCATGTAGACAACCAGGCTCATGGAACTATTGAGTGGAATCTAGGTCAGGTATGTTACAAATTATAACCATATACACTTCTATCAAATGGGTTATGAAATAATCGTTTGTGTGTATAGAGGACTACCGCCTCACAAACTAATGTCATTTGTTTTTCCATTACCACCTCGCAAGGATGTCATTTTTTCCATAACTCATGTTTATAATCTATGATAGGCTGGGTATGAACTTTATAACTTATGAGCACAATCATATACCCCTATAGTCATCTTATTCTTTCATATGATCATAAATTGATATCTCTTATGTTTAAACTTACTGAACATATGAGCTCACCCTTTCTTATGTTTCCTTTCCCTGGGTTATGAAGAAAATTTTTTTGTATGGTATGTCTATGAAGAGTAATAAATGGTAAGATATTTGTGGGAAACATTAAAGATATTTCACTATATTAGAATACTATGTTCCAAGTTTCCAAAGGCACAAAACTATTTCAATTCTTAAGTGTTTTTTGTGTAATGTAATGAATATTAATAAAAAATAGATGAAATATCTATATAGAAAAATCATGGGTTGCTATAGTTGGTATCAGATAAAAGGGTTAGTTAACCTTTAGAAACTAGGATGATAAAACTTTATTGATATTCCTAGGGATATTTCTACGGATGTGACTGGGGATGTCTCTAAGGATAAGTCAAAATATAAGTTAAAGTATAGGAAAATATACTAGAATTTTGTTAAAGGATAGAGTGAGTGGTTTCCTAGAAACACATCCCCGTCTGGATACTACAAGTGGATGTGGATTTAACACATATTTACCTAGGGTTAATAACACTAAAAACAACATATTGAACTAGAATCAATTAAGAACTGGTGGAATATAGTAGGACTTGCTGCAAAACTCATTTGACACTCCTAGGGTATATGATTTATAAATTTAAAAACTCTTTACGAACCATACTTAATGATTTAAATTGATGATGACTATGAATAACCTAGGATAAACCTAAGGTTTCATAGATCAAAGAATAAGGTATAATGAATTGGATATCCTATAAGTTATTTTCTTGATTATTTGGCTTCCCATTATGATTAAAGTTACTTAAACAATGCTTTTTGGTTTTATTCAATTGAGGGGACCATAAGGAACTAAGTTAGCATTGTATTTTATGGATGATTTGCTGAAAAGAAGCCAGATGGGATGATGACTTGAGCAAATGATGTTGTGATTATTCATAATCATTTTTAATAGAACAGTATTGACAACATGTACCATAACCAACTCTCAGACTCACCAAATAAGAGAAAGAAAGAGTTTGATAATAGTTTAGGTAATGGTAACCATGGAGGAAAGAATATTCAGTTTCCTATATATAAATAATGTGGAAAAAATCACCCAAGTGAATATCTCAGCGGAAATGAAATATTTTTTGACTGTAGAAAAGAGGGGGGCAGGAAGCAAGTAACTGCAAAGAGAAAATGAAAACTTTAGTCAATATAATGGATGTTAATATTATTCTCCCCATGATATCATTATCTTTTGAATGATTTAAATGTGTAAGGTATGAAAATTATACAAATTGACGTCCTAAGGGGAAATATTGTGAAGATAATCAACATGGTGGTGTGAGTAATAGTTACACTACTAATGATGATGAGACTAAAAATGATATATGAATGATATGGGCTATTTTAATAGTATTATTTATGTTAAACATGAAAGGAATGATTAAATTATGTTTTATGAATGTTAAGACATGATTCATATTTAACACTGTAGGAAAGAGGTATTATGGAATAAGATGATGAATCATAGTTAATGGCTTAAGGATGAGGTGGATTAATTTAAGTGTTTATGTATCATAATTCAAGAATTATGAATATAATTATTTTTTAGTATAATTTTTTCAATAATTGTTTGAAAGAATATGTTTAATGGTACCGATAACCTAGAAAATTGATTTAATGTAAAGTTTATATTTTATGATTAAGGGAAGATAAACCTTAACATGTTCCTAAGGATGAGAAAATAGTGTTTATTTTGGATAGAGAGATTATTGATATGGATAAAGTAAATTAGATAGTATTAATGACCTTAGAACTGATAAAGGATTTGTTGAAAAAGTGGTTTGTGTTATCATTAACGGAGTTTACAACATTATTGGATTTATGGAATTTGTTCAATAATATATGAATTTATTCAATAAATGAGGAATCATGTATGTCTTTATTGAGATTTTATGGTAATTTTGGTTATTACAAAGATTTAGAAGAATATATGACTAAGGTATTCACATATTTGGCATGCGACAATTAAGATTTTCTTAATTATATTTAAAGGGTTAATGTTAAGTTGAGTTTGGTAAATCAAGTGATATTATTTATAAATTATGAATTTGGAATGGTTATAAGGTTAACCATTTATTGAATTATTTATGTTGAACTTCAGATGAGGTTTTATAGATTAATTTAGTACTTCACCATATGAATATTTATCAATATTGGATAACTAGTGCTAACTTTTTTTTAAGGTAGTAGGAATGAATTATAATTCTATTATGGATCTTATTTAGTACTTTAGACATGAAAAATTAATCTCTTAGAGTTATAAATGATGTGGAAATTGATCAAGGTGAAACCAAAGTATGAAATTATTCCTATAAAATAAAAAGATATCAACTAAGAACATTTTCATACATTCTCAATCTAGATGAAAAATTAATTAACCAAAATTAGGAAAATGATATTAAAAAAAAAGGGTTATCCTAGCACCTTAATTTTTGATGAATCAAATGGTCCCTTAAATCATCACATATTTATAGTTTTTTGGTTATTAAACTTCTCTGGATAACTCAAAATCTTATGATCAATATTACCTATCACCCTTTACCAGTATTTGAGTGTTAGTTTTCTATTATATGTCCATGTTTTCACCTCCCACCTATGTTCTCATATTTGGAAACCTAATATGTATTATTCTAGATCAATTTCACAGATCTATTTATTTATTTCATATAGTATGTTTTACTAACCCTTTTTACGATGTAGTTTTCTATTAAGGAATTTTAAAATATTAAACCATTGATGACTGAGATGAATTTTGAGGGTGAAATTCATTTTAAGGTGATTTATAATGTAACAACCTGATATTTTTGTGAAATATTTTTTTCAAATATATTTAAAATTTTAGATGTTTTATGTTACACACAACACTGAGTTTAGATTGTGTTACACACAACACTAAGTTTGTATTGTGTTAAACAAAATACCAAGTTTAGCTTGTGTTATACGCAACACCAATATTAAATGAAACATGACATACTATTAAAATATTATTATTTAATATGATAGTTATTACCTAGATGTTAGAATAGTGGATATGAATAGGATTAACTAAATTATGAAAATATATAGTTTACACATGTATATATAATGAATTATTTCATGACCAATTAATTAAGAATGAAAATAAAAACCTTTTGAAAATAAAGGAAAACATTTTTTGAAAAAACTATTTTGTGCACATAAATACATTTTACCTCAATAAATTAAAATAATAACTTTTGGTGAATGATTTTAATGAAATTTATATATTATATTTTCAATAAAATTTTTAATATTCAAACAGATCAACCAGATCAATGCTTTGACGATCAACTGGGTCAGCCTGCTGAACCTCTATTGCCTGAGCCACACATTAATAATGACTAGAAGCCATAACTGAAAGGGAAACAAAGATTTCATAAGTTTGGTAGTATGGATTTATGTTAATATTTATTTAATTACTTTTATCTTCCCTAAACAAACCAAATTCATATATGAACACAAGTCATAATGAATCACGTACATATCCTAGGTATCTACACTACAAGTGGTGCCAAATCACTTAGTTTTTCAACAAGCTCATAGTTTTTACACTGGATCATAGAGGGACATAACTGAAAATTAAATTTTTATTTCAAAATAAATTTTAAGGAAAAAGTGGGAAACCCAGAATGAAAATAGACAAAAAGGAACCTAGATCATTGGGGGACCTAAAATCCCTTTTCTTTGTCGATATCCCTACCCTATATCACATACCAAGACCAACTGACATTGTTGCCTTACCTACCCATGAAATCCTCATAGTGCATAACTCCAAACTCCATCCTATATCTCAAATATCACCTTTGATACCACTCTATTATGACCCCCTCCCTCCAAAGGAACCCATCCCAGGAAAATAATGAAGAAAGGGAGATAATGACCCTCAAGTCCTGCCTTCAGTAGGCCCTGGTTTGGAGACCATCACCAAGGGTATAAAAATGTCATGATATGGGAGGCATTACCCTCCATAAGAAAACAATATTAGAAGATATGATGAATAAAATACAATAAACTCTATAAAATAATATAAATAAACCCAAAATCATCCCATAATGCATGAGTAAATAAAATAGATACATATAAAAGTCTCAAAAAATAATTACCAAAATAAAAACTAAGGCAGCAACATAGAAACTCTCCAAATGTTTGAGCTAGTAATGCCCAAAACGGTATGTGTAATCCTTTTGGAAACCTAAAAAATAGTTTATATACATAGGGTGAGAATACAAGTATACTCATTAGGGTAACCAAAGTCTCTCATATATATGTCAAAGAAGCATACAAATTCACCAGTGAGAAAAAAACTAAACCAAACAACACCTAAATAGATTAGCTAAAAAATCTCATCCTCACCAAGGCATGATCACTAAATAATGAATCCAAGTACAATAAAATAATACGAATCATACCAATATAGGGTACCCACACCATTTTACCCTTGATTTTCTTATCTCACACCCTAGTGTCATACATATTGGTACATCTATATCTTCTATATCAAAACTGCATTGCACCACCCCATAGCACAATCATCGCATAACATCTCACTCAAAGACACTTAGGATATCACATCACCTCTCACCACCCTACAACATGGTCATCACATCACCTCTCACTGCCCTAAAGAATATTCATCACAAAAAATCTCATCCAAAGACACCAAGTCCTTGGCATAACCAGAGCAGTAGGGTATTGTGAACATGTGGTACATAAACCTTATGTCCTCCTCCTACCATGAATGAACCCCACTATAAGCCATCTCATCATTACAATAGTGCACATTTGAATTTTGGCCATTATAACCTGTGCATGTCATCAATTCCTAGAAGACAGGGAAAGAAAGATTGGGTAGCCATCTATCCATCATCATCATTAGGATATTGGAAAAATATCCCTATATACATATATGGGTGTTGAAACATGGTTCTTGATGTGGGTGGGGGTGTATATAGAAAATCAAAAGGAACATACATTATATATATATATAGACACACACACACACACAAGACCAACCTATGGATTCACAAAAAATCACTAACTAACTCTCAAAATCACTACCTATCACAACGTCACTACTTTTTCTACCACCACTAAATAAAAACCCCACACAAACAAGATACACTTTACATTTCACATTTCGACCTTTCTTTAAAAATTAAGTTATTTTCTAGATTTTTGATTTACTAACCAATTCCATTTCAACAACCCATTTGTTTAGATTTATAGCCCATTATTTCTTATATAAACATTAACCATTTAAACTAATTAGACCACTTTGATTCAAGTGTCCATTATTCATTTGAAACAATTTATCAGACTATTTCATTTCATTTCAATTTAAACATTATCATTAATTTAATCCTATTACTACTAAAAAAACTAGCATAACACCACACAACACAATAGTAAACAACTCATCATCCTCATGAAAATAATCCCACATAACCACCATCATAGCCACATCCATCTCCTCATCACAATCACCACATCGCCACTGATTTACATCCCAAATGCCCACAACATGACCTCACAACCCATCACCCATTCACATATCACAATAATTTCTACAGTATGTCACATATAATTTTTTCATATTTATCAAGGGTATTTTTATCAATTAAAATTCACTTTTAAATGTATTCTCACACAAGTATAATTTTCCTGTGGCAACCTCTTAATTAATCAGATATAAGTGATTAGACAATTTTCATTTAGGGTGATAACAAACAATCAAAAAAATAGGGGTTCCATAACACAAAAAATATATAACAAGAAAATACCCCAATGGGGATGATTTTAAATGGGGCATTAGCCCATAAATTTCACAATATCAATAATAATAATAATATCAAAGCTGTAAAAACATGTCATTTCATTACCCTTTCCCTTAAATTCAATTAAAATGATTAATTTATCTTTGTTAAGATATATACAACCATATTTACAAAATTTTAAAAAATTATAAACCCCTACCACGTGATAAAACTAATGATAAATGAAGAAATCCCCTACTTGAAAGAAATAATCTTTATAAAATTTTCTACACAAAAAATAGGGGGTACACACAAGGAGGAAACCACCTATAGGGATCTTGAAAAAAATAAAGTAATAGAGTTCCATGAATCCAAGGGAAAAATATCTAGAACCTCTCATCTCAAGAGAAAGAAATATGAAAATAATGAAGGAAATATCTTTTCTTTAGAATGAATAGATCCGAAGCCAGTGGTATTTTCTATGGTTTTAATTGACCATTAAAAGTGGATCTCATAAAATCCACATGGTATAGTCATTTAAAAGGATATGGAATTTTATGAAATAGAAGATATAATTATATTTAATTCCATTAATTAAGGCTTTAAAATAAATTTTCATCAAAAAAGGACATCAAAAGGTAAAAATTAAAAATTTTGGAAAATATAGAACATGATACTGCTAGTGTTACCACCAGGTTCTACCACTAGTGTACTACCTCCAATGTGATACTGTTAGAAACTACCAATAGTGTTATACCATCAGGTGATACTGCTAGTGTGCTATCATCAGGGGCTACCACTAGTGTGATACCATCAGATGTTACCGCTAGTGTGCTACTATTAGGTGCTATCACCAGGGTGTTACCATCAATGTGCTACCATCAAGTGATATTTCCAGTGTGCTACCTCCAGTGCGCTATCTCCAGTGTTCTATCTTCAGTGTGCTATTGTTAGGAGATATCGTTAACTCTAAAACACCATCTTCCCTCCAAAACACCTCTAAACTCGTCCCTCCCTCCATAAAACACCTCTAGACTAACCACAAAAACCTTAATAACCAAATTTCATGCAAAGTAATAGAAAAAAGGTCTGGTCTATCACATAAAATCTCATTAAACATACTAAAATATCAATGTATATCTAGCATTTCAAATGATGAAATTATCAAGCTTCTTCATTCAAAACTGAAGTGAATACACGATCACTTTTCTTGATTATATGATACCTCAGTGGAAAATTTCTCAACAGCTACCGAATAATTTACACGATAAAGGTTGTTCATTATGAGATATAGTGGATTTTACTTTTCATACATATATTTTACATCTTAATAGATGAATAATCAATATTTAAAATTACAATCCATACTAAAATCCCATAGGTCATGTGCCTTTGTAAACTTGGATACATAAAAAAATGGTTCATAAAATATCTACATTTTCTCTAACTTAGTTATTAATAAATAAAATCCTTATTAGAAACATAATACTTAAAAATTTACTTTATATCTTGTAGAAAAGTGAACATAAAAAGGGTGAGATAAGATACTTAGTAAGGGTAAAAAAGGGAGAGATCAATGACCACTAAAACATAACATGATCATAATTATTGAGACCCGAGATTTTCCTATATAGATATTACATCAATTTTTGATGAATATTAATTAAATTACACAAACACATGCCTAAGGTCCATAATAGTTTAGTGAATTTGGAAACTCAAAACAAAATCTTTTAATACAGAGAAATATCTTCAATGTTTCCCAAAAATATCTTCCAATTTAGTAATATTCATAGACATACCGTGTATAAAACATTTATTCATAACCTAGGGTAAGGAAAAATAATAAAGGGTGAGATTAGATGCTCAGTAAAGGTAAACATAAGAGATATCAATCTATGACCACATGAAATCTTAATATGAGCATAAGGGTATGCATTTCTGATCATAACTTACGAAGTTCATACCCAACCCATCATAGATCATAAACATGATTCATGGAATATAAATTTATCATTTATGAAATCATGGACCATAAGGGTGATAAATCATCATAAATCAATCATGAACCATAATATCATGTGATAAAAGTGTGGTTCCAACATAAATACATACATACATACATACATACATACATACATACATACATACATACATACATACATACATACATACATACATACATACATACATATATATAACCATTTCATACGTCAAGGTTAACTACTAAGAATATCAATATAGTGGATCATGAATTATCACCTATTTCCCATTGTGGATCGGGACACACTTATTCCCATAGTGGATCAGGACACACCGGTTTCCCATAGTGAATCAGGATACATCTATTTCCCATAGTGGATTGGGACCCACTTGTTTCCTATAGTTTATCAAGCTCGTTGACTTGTTTCCCATTTTCATGTCATGAAATGTAAATCCTTACCCAATGCATTGGAGGGAGATATAGGTCCCACCTATTATATAATTAAAATAATAAATATGTGTGCCATAATATCATAAAAAATTAAAAATATACTCACATAATAATCTATGTAAATAAAATTATTTTCATAAAAATTTCATCAATTCACCCTAGTATAACCCCTAAAAAATGGGATTCATAACCATTTCATCAACATAAAAATTAACTATAAAGAGAAATTTTAAGGATGATATCATTAAATAATATCCCAATTAAAGCATAAGTAAAATTATAGGATGTCATATTAGATGTAAAATAAATTTTAAAGGATTCTGGGACCATTTCTTGATGAAAATATCCTTTCAGTTTTGAAAAATAAATTTTAAAACATAAAAAATTTTGAAAATAATTTTCTTTGAAAATAAACTTGAAAAAAATAAATGAATATTTAAAAATAATTTAAATTTTTTTTGAGGAAAATATCATTTATTCTTTAAAAAAAATATCTTAAAAGATTTTTGAAAACATTTTTTTAGAAAACATTTTTTGGAAGAATACGAGTTTTCGACTGAAAAGACGATTTTTCATAAAAACATTATTTTGAACTCTTGAGTACATAAAGATATGAAAATGAAGGGATAAAATATATTCTAATGAAATAATCATAGGGTAATAAAATTCATGAGTCACTTGATAAATATATAATAATATTTTATCATTAGAAACATAATCATAAACAATACTGATAAATGATTAAATTGTAACATAAAAATCTTCCCACTTTGGTAACTTTGAATTGTAAGACCCATGAAAGAGAGACCATAAAATGAATATTTAAGTCCCTATAATTTTATTTATGAGAATAATAAAAAACATTCTTGGTTAGTATATACAACACATAAAATAAATAGATGGTGAATATGGAATACGTCTCACAGAAGTAAAAAGTGAGTTGAAAATCCCTCACCATAATTATTGAATTTGGCTGTACTCATTCAATATTAACATATAATAAATATAATATTATTTTAAATATATTATATAATATATATATATATCATACCATATATTATTTAATTATTCCCTTCTATTACCCATTTATTAACTATTCTACTTTAAAGTCACATTTTGGGCAATAAATGCTTTGTTTTTTACATATATTTTGATTTGTTATATTTTTATTACTCTTAATTTTATCATGGTTCCATAATATATATAATTATAACTATGATAAAAATATCATATACATTCATTATATATGTATTTATTGTAATTTATAAAATATAGTGATAGAAAATACACTGTACATATGCATGAACGCTCCTTTTCCTTTTCTTGTTAGGTTGAAGGAAAGAAAAGTAAATGATAAATATTATCATTTCAGAATAATTTTTTTCATATATATCTCAATTTTTTATTAAACACATCCTTAATACATTTCATGTAAAGTGTGAATGAATCACATTTCTTTGTGAGGTGGTAGTTCAACATAAACATGAACAACGTTACCATATTCCCACAAAATGGAGAGTATGAAGGTATATGTTATGTAATAATTCTAGAATCATAATAAAATAATAAAAATAATATATATCATTTATAATAAATAAATTCATCATTATTACTAGCCTTGATAGGTGGTAATGGAAAGACAAATGACATCGGTTCGTGAGACGGTAGTCCGCCGCACACACGAATGATGATTTCATAACCCATTTGATGGAAGCATAGATGGATATTGGTCAATAAATTAACTTAAAAACATATTATTATATATAATATACTTATTTTATTATATAATTATTATATAAAAATAATTTAATGTGTTTGAGGAAGAAATGAAACAAAAATTCTCATTGATTAATGTTACCTCTTCTTCGGGTATCCTCCTTAGGTTTTCCCTAAAATCCTTACTTGGATGGATTTATGCCCAAAATAAGGATTCTAGTATGAGGGTAGGGAAATTTTAAAGTTATTTTTGTAGGTTTTGGTCAATCTAAATGGCTTGAGAGGTGTGAACAAGTGAGGGTAGTGAGTGCCCTTTTATAATTGAGGAGGAGTGACATTTTTATAAATACCCAAAATCATTCCCTATTGGGAGGTCAATTTTACCTCATATGGTTCCAAAATTGATTAATAATTTAGTTTAGGGATTAATTAGTCAATAAAAACCTCCACCACACAAAAGAAACACATTTTTTATCATTTTATTCCAGATTCTTTAAGTTTACTCACTTTTACCCTCATTGTTTTTACCATGTTAACTTGTATTTTTTATTTACCTAGGTAATTTATACTTGAAGAATATGATTAAAAATATATTTATTAGATAATTTATAACTAATTAATATAAATATGAAATATAATTTATCAAATAAAAATCCTATGTGTGTGGAATATTAATTTTAATACAAATGCATGTAATGTGAAAAACTCAGTTTTAACCTTAATCATAGTAATTAATTTTAACTATTTTCACTAATAATTAGGGTCAAAGAGTAATTTGAAATTATTAGATAATAAATTATTATTATTATTATTAAAAATATAGAATCCATTTTTCTAAATTTCATTTAAATAAGTGTCGGAATTCAATTTAAAAATAATCCCACATACGCGATGAGAATGCATGGTTTTAAAGAGAAAATGTTAAACTTTTATAATGTTTTTATATCCATTTTCAATATGAAGTTGATTCCAGTGAAATAAATTGAATTAATATATGTATAATTTAAATAATTATACTTTAAAACCAATTTAAAATATAATTTAACTTTATAAATAAATTAAACAAAATGAAAGTTTTCAATTAAAATTTATTATTTTCACTATTCATCAAAAAGTGAAACTTTTTAGAAAAATACCAAAAATTAATCAAAAAATAATTTGGATATTATGATTTAAAAAATGAATTTTATTTTTTCAAATAAATTTTATAAGTTTCAAAAATTATTTTAAAATAAGAATGCAATAAAAAGGCGACAAAACTGCTTTTTAGAAAAACATTATTTTAAGCATAAAATTGGATTTATTTGTATATCTTGTCTAGAAAAAAACATAAGATGAATATTAAAATTTTTATTGAAAATATAATATAAAAATTTCATTAAAATCATTCATCAAAAGTTATTATTTTAATATATTGAGGTAAAATGTATTTATATGAACAAAATAGTTTTTTCATAAAATGTTTTACTTTATTTTCAAATGGTTTTTATTTTCATTTATAATTAATTGGTCATGAAACAATTCATTATATATTAGTGTCTAAAATATATATTTTCATAATTTAGTTAATCCTATTCATACCCACTATTCCAATTGATAGGTGATAACTATCTTATTAAATAAAATTATTTTAATAATATGCCATGTTTCGTTTAATATTGGTGTTGAATGTAACACAAGCTAAACTAGGTATTATATTTAACACAATAAAAAATTAATGTTGCATGCAACATAATCTAAACTCAATGTTGCGTGTAATATAAAACATCTAAAATATTAAATATATTTTAAAAAAATATTTCACAAAAATCTCAGGGTGTTACATTCTACAACCCCTTAAAATTAATTTCACCCTCAAAATTAATCTCAATCATCAAAAGTTTAACATTTTAACAATACCTAATAGAAAACTACATCGTCAAAAGGGTTAGTAAAAAATACTCTTTGAAAAAGAGAAATATATATGTGAAATTCATCTAGAATAATACATATTAGGCTTCCAAATATGAGAACATAAGTGGAAAGTGAAAACATGAAAATAGAAGAGAAAAATAACACCCAAATACTGATGAAGAGTGATAGCGAAGATTGATCATAAGGAAGTGAGTTATCCAGAGAAAGTTAACTACCACAAAACCATAAATATGTGATGATTTAAGGGACCATTTTATTCATTAGAAATGAAGGTACTAGGATAAAATTTTTGTCTAAAGATCATTTTACTAATTTTGGTTAATTAATTTTACATCTAGAATGAGAATGTGTGAAAATGTACTTGATATATTTTAATTTTATAGGAATAATTTCATACTTTGGTTTCACCTTGATCAATTTAAAATTCATCTATAACTCTAAGAGATGATTTTTTCATGTCTGAAGTACTAAATAAGATCCATAATAGAATGATAAGTCCTTACTACTACCTTAAAAAAGTTATCAATGGTTATCCAATATGGATAAATATTCATATAGTGAAGTAATACATTAATCTATAAAACCTCATATGAAGTTAAATATAAACCATTACATAAATGGTTAACCTTATAACCCTTCCAAAATTTAGAATTTATAAATAATGTCACTTGATTTACCAAACTCAACTTAACATTAATCTTCTAAATATAATTAAGAAACTCTTAATTGTCACATGCCAAATATGTGAATACCTTAGCCATATATTCTCTTGAATCTTGGTAATAACCAAAATTACCATAAAATATCAATAAAGACATGAATGATTTCTCATTTCTTAAATAAATCCATAGATTATTGAACATATTCCATAAATCCAATAATGTTGTAAACACCATTAATGATAACACAAACTACTTTTTCAACAAATCCTTTATTAGTTATGAGTTCATCAATGCTATCTAATTTACTTTATCTATATCAATTATCTCTTTATCCAAAATAAGCATTATTTTCTCATCCTTAAGAACATGTTAAGGTTTATATTCCCTTAATCATAAAATATAAACTTTCCATTAAATCAATTTTCTAGGCCATCAGTATCATTCAACATATTCTTTAAAAACTTAATGAAAAAATTATACTAAAAAATAATTATATTAATAATTCTTGAATTACAATACATAAACACTTCAATTATTCCACCTCATCCTTAATACATTAACTAAGATTCATTATCTTATTCATTAATACCTTTTTTCTACAATGTTAAATATGAATCATGTATTAACATTCATAAAACTTAATTTAATAATGATTTTCATGTTTAACATAAATAATACTATTAGAATAGCCCATATATTTCATATATCATTTGTAGTCTCCTCATCACCAGTAGTGTAACTATTATTCACACCACCATGATTATTCTATTCACAAAACTTCCCATTAGGATATCAATTTTCATAATGACCATACCTTCCAAATTTAAAGCATTCAAAAGATGATGATATCATAGGGATACTAATATTCCCATCCATTATGTTGACTAAACTTTTCATTTTCCATTTTCAGTTACTTGCTTTCCCCCCTTCTTTTACACAGTCAAAATATCTTTCATTTAATCCAAGAGATTCTCTTGGGTTCTTGTTTCCACATTATTGACATATAGGAAACTGAATATTCTTTCCTCCATAGTTATGATTACCTAAACTATTATCAAAATCTTTCTTTCTCTTATTTGGTTAGTCTAAGAGTTGTTTATAGTACATGTTTTCAATTATGTTATATTAAAACTGATTATAAATAATCACAACATCCTTTGCTCTATTCATTATCCCATCTGGATTCTCATCCAAAAATCATCCATCAAATACAATGTTAACCTAGTTCCTTATGGTTCCCTCAATTGAATAAAACCAAAAAGCATAGTTTATATAAATCTAATCATAACAGGAAGACAAATAATCAAGAAAATCACTTACATGATATCCAAATAATTACATCTTATTCTTTAATCTATAAAACCTTAGGTTTATCCTAGGTCATTCATAGTTATTGTCAATTTAAATCATTAACAATGGTTCATAATGAGTTTGTGAATTTCTAAATCATACCCCTTAGGAGTGTCAAATGAGGTGTGAAGCAAGTACTATTGTATTCCTCCAGTTCCTGATAGATTCTAGTTCAATATGATATTTTTAGTGTTGTTAAACCTAGGTACATATGTTATAGATCCACATCCACTTGTAGTATCTAGACAGGAATATGTTTCTAAGAAACCACTCACTCTATCCTTTACCAAAATTCCAGGACATTTTCCTATACTTTAACTCATATTTAGACTTATCCTTAGAGACATCCCCAGTCACATCCTTAGAAATATCCCTAGGGATCTCACTAAAGTTTTCTCATCCTAGTTTCCAATGGTTAACTAAACCTTTTATCTAATACCAAATATAGTGACCTAGGATTTTTCTATATAGATATTTCATTATTTTTTGATGAATATTCATTACATTACACAAAAAAACACTTAAGAACTGAAATAGTTTTGTGCCTTTGGAAACTTGGAACACAATATTCTAATCTAGTTAAATATGTTCAATGTTTCCCACAAATATTTTTCCATTTGGTACACTTCATAAAAATACCCTACATAATTTATTTTCATAACCCAGGGAAAGGAAACATAAGAAAGGGTGATATCAAATTCTCAGTAAGGTTAAACATAATAGATATAAATCTATGATCATATGAAAGAATAATATGAGTATAAGGGTATGTGATTGTTCTCATTACTTATAATGTTCATAACCAACCTATCATAGATCATAAACATGAGTCATGGAAAAACAAATGATATCCTTGCGAGGTGGTAATGAAAAAACAAATGACATCAGTTCACGAGGTGGTAGTTTGACATACACACAAATTATGATTTCATAACCCATTTTATAGAAGTGGAGATGGTTGTAGGTTGTAACATTCCTGACCTAGATTCCACTCAAAAGTTCCCTAAGTCCAGTTAGCTACATGGACTCAAGAGAATCTCCCCTAACTCCATAGGCTGTCAACTAGCAGCGAGGGAATTGAGTGTGTCTGTAGGAAGACTATTCCCTCTTACCAGAGTGTGACACAACGATAGAAAAATATACAGATCAAATAGAGGAAGTAGTATAATAGTTAGAAAATAGATAAATAGTAAGAATAGATAATAATTCCAAAATTAATCTTATGTATAATGATGATCATTCCTTATGTCTACAGAGCATCCGAAATAGTTATACATGGCATGAGTATAATACATGCAGTAAATCACAAATCACTATTTGAAATTACACTCCCCGGTACCCCATTCAAATAGACTACCTCTCTAACTTACATATCTGCCAACTGATTAATCATGAGAGTCTCATAGATAGGAAATAAATGGGATACTTTAATCAATTGGTCCACAATCACCCATATCATGTCATTATTCCAAGGAATCCTCAAAAGACCCACCACAAATTGCATGGTAACATAATCCCACTTCAATTACAAAATGGACAATGGCTGTAACAACCCATCTTGTCATTGATGCCCGACCTTCACCTACTGACAGGTGTATAACCATGTCAAAAAACCCACAATATCTTTTTTTCAATCTCATCCACCAATACTATCTCAAAATTTCACAGTACATTTTGGTCAAACTAGGGTACACTACCCATTTTGATGCATGAAACTCATGCACCAACCCCTATCGTATACACGTAGGCATGAAAAAATTGATTTGTACATAGATGATATCATCCTCATCTATAGTCTAATCAGATGGTGACTCTCCACTTTCAATTCTTTACCTTAAGTCCAAACAATGTGGATCCTGATGATTCCTTTCCTTGATCCGGTTCATAAGTGTGGACTCAACGGATAAGGATATGAGGGTCATCTTATCCTAGACCTCTTGAACCCAAATGTGCAACTCAGCCAGAAAATTCATCATATTTCACTTAGAACTAGACTTCGAGATTGCTGGAATATATGTATTTCAGCTCAAAGTGTTATCAACACTCTTTTTCTTCTAGGGAATATAGTCTAGCTCAAAGTAAAATTACTGTATATACTCAAACCCCCTCTACTTCCATAGATTAAAATATCTCTATGAAAATATGTACTTTAAACTTTTGTGGTTGGTATACATAATAAAACTTTCCTCTAAAAGGTAATTATGCCAACACTTTAAGGCATAAACCACTAAGACCAACTCAAGATCATGTGTAGGATAATTCAATTCGTCTATCCTTACCTATCATGATCCACACACCATGAATAAATTTCCCAACATTCAACACTTCTCTATGTCTGATCTCGAACACATTATAAGACATGGTATAATCCTCAATCAGTTCAGGTAGGATCAAAATTGGTGTGGTCGTCAAATGATTATTCAAATCCTAGAAATAATTCTCACATTATCTAGACCATTAAAACTTGATACCCTTCTTGGTTTGGATCGAAATTAGCCCTTCCAAGAAAGAAAATTCCTAGATAAATCTCTGATAATAGCCCACTAAGCCCAAAAAGATTTATATATCAGAAAAATTCTTGGGATGATCCTAAGAAACAACTACTTAAAATTTATCTAGGTCTATAGAAAAAAATTCCTATGATATTATGTAACCCAAGAAATGTACCTTGTTGATCCATAATTGATATTTATATAGATTGGCATAAAGCCTATTCTTTCTCAGTATACTCATGACGATGTCAAGATATTGGGCATGATCATCATGATTCTTTGAGTACACTAATATTTTATCTACAAATCAACAAAAAATTAATCTTGGTATGGGTGGAATATTTAGTTCATCAAATTCTTGAATATACCAAGACATTTTTTCAAACCAAATGACATTACAACGAACTTATACCATCCATTCCTTCTTCTAAAATTAGTCTGTGGTATAGCAGAAGGTCTGACTCTCAACTAATGATAACCCGAACCCAAGTCAATAAAGGATAATATAAAAGATCCTATCAACTAATCAAAGATATCATCAACACATTAAAAATACAATATCTATTATTAACTATCATCTAGTTCAACTTCTGGTAATTGGCACATAAGTGCAATGTTCTATTATCCTTCTTAGTAAACAAAACTAGAGAACCCCAAGGTGATTTACTCAGATAGATAAATCCCTTATCCAAAAATTCTTCAAGATTATTATTAAGATATTTAATCTCTATTGGTGACATTTGGTAAGCTGTAATAGAAAATAGTTCATCTCCATGCATTAAATCAATTATAAAATCAATATCTCTCTCAGGCGGAAGCCCAGATAAGTATTTAGGAAAATCCTCTTGAAACTGAACCACTACGGGTGGAAAGAAACTATGTTTCCCACCCTTATAATCCAAAAAAGACTCATAAACTAGGTGGTGAGCTCCATCGGTTTCTAATTAATTGGACCTGTAAAACTGGTATCATTTCAGCCTAAGTGTTATTTTTGACAATCCAAATTGAAATACCCAAACTTAATACTAGTATAGTGAAAGTATGGGATCGATCCACATGAAGAGGGAGTTAATGTATTTTGTTTCTTTATTTTTTAAATAATTATGTGAATTTTACTAAAATTTAGAGTCGATGTTTTTATGTTTCAATGAAAAAGTAATTAAAATTTCAATTTCTTGATAAATTTATTTAAAGATAATGAAGAAAACAAAAATTTTATTCTAACGATAAATGGGAAGAATGCGTCGAGGATGTGGATTTTTATGGTAATTAATAAATCAATTTTCTTATGAGGTTGTGTTGTTCATAATAACTCACATATCTGGGTTTTTAAAGAACCCCCTTGGTCTAGTGAATTTGATTTGAATTATTAGAAACCAATTCCTTGGTCTATAATTTGGTTTCTATTAATTTTTTTAATTATAACCCCTTTTGAGATGATAAGTCCACCCAATGATCATGAATGTTATTGATCATAATTCCTCTGAAGATCCCTGTAAATCCAATTCTTGGTATAATACTGGGATTCCAGTGATATTTAGAAAGATATTTTGAGGGATTATGAGAGAAATATAAATAAAACGATTACAATATAACAATTGATAAACAATAACCCATAATCATCCACAACCCAAACATATAGGGGATTTAGCTACACATGAAGTAGATAGTGACTAACAGACTTGTGATACCTGAATTCAACATCACAATAGATTTGTATTGAACATTGTCGAGAAGGTAGTGTCCAGACCTCCTCTCCTCTCTTCTCTCTTTCTTTTTTCTCTCTTCTTCTCCCATTGGGTGTCTCCGGAATTGTCCCCTTTTTGTGTCTAAGTGTGAGTCCTTAATTTGAAGGTATTTCCCTTCTATTTATAATATTTGGGAAATACACAGTGTGTACTCAAAAGTACATGGTGTGTACCCAAGTCAACTTGAATTGGGTCATCTTTCTCTGTCGGTGGGTGATCTACCGCACTTCCCTTGACTTTGAACATGGCACCGTATAGTTGGTGGGGGTACACAACATGTAACGCCACCCCACATGGTGTGTAATTTCAATCTTCAGCCACCAACTGCTTTTAGAAGGGGGAACTCGACATGTACATGGTAATCACATGACATGTAATCTTTGTTCGGTAACATGGGAATGTATTTTATCCTGCTGATTCATGTTGGGGAAATAATACACAACATGTGTATGAAGTACACACCATGTATATTTGATTTTTTTCTGACCCTTCCCGATTTGTGTCTTATGCTGGAAAATACATAAAAATCATCATGATCACTAAATTAAAGAATTTTATCTCAAAAAACAACACATATATCCAGTGAAAACATGTTTTGATAATCAATAGAATGTATGAAAATGTATGCACAAATCAATCACATCAAACTCCCCCACACTTTTTCATTTTCTTGTCCTCAAGTGAAATATCAACATCAAATCAATAGAATCCATACTCTAAAAAGGGAAGTATTTAACTAATTATAATTTTAAATACTATATCCATAATAGAGTATTTTAAAAGGTACAAAACATATTTCAATTCGACATATATTCTAATCATGCCTCCTATATAACTCAATTAAAAATTTGAGTCCTCTTTCATCCATATTGTTTAACTTTTCATAAATTAACATGCCACTTGATGATTTACCTCACCAAAAAGTACCACAATCATCACTCAAGATTATTTGATCAGAGTTATGCTCAATCTTAAGTATATACACTCTATCCATAGGCTTGAAAGTGTTCTCATTATCCACTTCAAAAGTCAAATCACAAAAATCGTGAGGTATTTAAATACAGTTCAAATTTCTCTGAGGCTAAGGGTTGATAGGTAATGATGAAAAATAATCTCAGAGGCTTGAAAAAGAAGGCTGAATTCTTAAACAATAATACATGATATTCAGAATAAAGCTTACTAAAAATTCACCCCCAATCAAGATCTCTCAAAGGGTATCATCACTGTGAAATTCTCTTGCCAATATGGGCCTATAAACCATCTGTAATGTGTAATAAATGAATTTGGTCCCTCTTTTTCATTTTTCAATATTTTTCATTTTTTTTTCAATAGGGACCACTAAGAATACAATAAATAGTTGTTTTGGAAACCCTTCTTCCCAAATTAACAAGTGATAAAATTCCCCACTCTTAAGTGCAGGGTTACTCATCAAAATATACCATGAGTGGAAAAAAACACCTCTCTAAATATCAAATGAATGATCATGAAAAATTATGAAATAATTAAGGTAAGAAGGGAAAATAGGCTTGTAATACAGCTTCCTATCAAGGCAGTTCATGGGTTTTAAGGGTTTTATGAAGAGAAAATGTAGGGTAGGTTTCAAGGTCAAATGGGATTAAAGACAATTAAATTCGTAAATCATTTTTAATGTGATTAAAAATCTTCATGTTTTTAAGAGAAAGACTAAAAAGTTCTCGTAGTTATGCATAACCCAAGAAGATCTCAAGAAAGAGGGTATAAGAAAGAATATGTCAAAAAGGATTAGAATATCTCTCAGGAATGCATAAAAATAAAAAAGGTCTATCAAGTCATAAAATGAGTACAAATTATTAGTCTAATAAAAGTAAATGTCCAAGACTTTAAATCTAGAATCAAACTATATCAACAATCATTTACAAATAATTTGAAATTTAAAATAAGAATGTAAATTTTAAAATTCCCTTTTATGTCTTTATTATTTATAATTATAATTAATCAAAAAATTTCACATTTTAAAATATTTCAACTATTAATGATGTCTCCTAGATCAGTTCAAGGGAAAAGACTAGTGTAGTCAAAGATTCTCCCCCACACTTAATAGGGCACATGGTCCCCCAAGTGCAACACTAAGGAAAAGGAGTGGAGGTGAAGAAACATGGGTGGGCAGGATGAGGGGAAGAAATGAAAGAAGTAAATCCAAAGGAAAAAGGAAAAAGAAACACAAAAAATACTCCCCTCAAGGTAAGTCAAAAAATATGGCAAGTAGTCAAAAAAGATATTCCTAAGTTGTTCTAGAGTACCTGTGACTGTCGAGGGAATGAGAAAAGAATTATGAAGAGATATAAATCATCACATACCAATAATAACAAAAAATATATATATTTATATATATATATATATATATTTATATATAATGGAAATAAATGAGCCAAAAACTAGTCATGGGGTGGCCTCATAAGAGGAAGCATCTGCAACAGGGGGATCCGCCAAAGGATAAGTAGCCACATCAAAAACTGGAGGAATTGACCCAACACTATGAGTGGGGGGAATAACAGGTACCTCAGGCATGACAACAAGAAGAGGAACTGGATCTGTAGACACAAAAATGGTGCCTAGAACATAAGGCTCGACCAACACATCCTGGTGGGCAATGATAGTAATAGAAACCAGGCTTGTAGTGGATAAGAAAATTGAATCTGTGGCTAGGGCTGGCAACAGTGGCTATGCTGCGGAAGGTTGAGGAGAGAATGGAGGTACTGGTGAAGGTGATTCTAGTAGTGAAAGGCCCAAGTGCTAGAAGATAAGCAACAACATACCCTCCATATGTGTCTGCGTCTGAGTGATGGCAGCCTAGTGGTGATGAAGAAGGTCCAGACACCGATCTATCTTAGCCAGGTAGAGGGTGGTGGGGATATCAGTCGAGGGTGAGGAGGTAGGTTAGGAGGTGGAAGGAACATAAGAGGGGATTGTGGAAGAAGAAGCAAGGCTGGAAGAAGAGAGGTGGGGTAAAGAAGGAACACAGGCTGGTGGATGGGGTGGGTTCAGACCAACAACAACAGCGGGAGCAGCTGGGTCATCTCTCACCCCCGCAAGAGATGGGGTATCCTACACAAGCTCGTAATCGTATCCCCGATGCTCTATAATCTTCATGATGATAAACATGATAAATTCAAGATGCCGAGGAGATACCAAGGGGTCACGAGGGAGAGAGGGCTCAAAAAATCCAAGATGATGGGCCAATCGAGTGGTATGGAAACCACTTTTTTAGGTTTCCATGATGGCCATGGATCATTGATTAGAAGAAAGAAGAAGCTAGATAAAAGAGGTCAGGGTAGTCATGCTGAAAAATACAAGTGAGAAGGTCCATTTCAGGGATAGACACGACACCCATATCCTCACAACGAGTAAAAATAATGGAACCGAAGCATTGGTGAAGGAAACAAATGGGATGGGAAATGATGAGCATGCTCTTTTGCAATGTGGGGGTGTACCTGTGGTCAGGCCCAGAAAGATTCCACCACATGGCTATGTAGTTAGAGAACTTAAGGAGGGTAAGGGTGGAGACATGAGGTGAGGTGGTAGGATGGGGGTAAAAGACACACACTTGGCCAAAAGATTCTATGGTAAGGTAAAAAGGGCTTCCACCCAGCCGAAAGTAAACCGGGGTAGCAGTATCGGTGGGAGTCTGTCAGTAGGTGGGCCCATCAAACTTGAAGGTCTCCATGAACTCCAAAAATAAATCTCAGTAAGTAGGAGTGTTGACCTGGAGTGTCTTGAGAAGATGTGTATGGACAAGGAGATCCTCAATCTCCTTCGATATTATAAGGCATTGTGGAATGCTGATGTCAAGAAAGTGGCCACTAAAATGGATAGTGCGGCGTGAGAATTTCCACAATCAGTCTACTGTAGGATGACCCTTAGAAAAAATTTGGCAGGGATGCAGCTGAGGTTGGGAAGCGGCCAGAGTGGGATGAGGTGGGGCAGTAGCTACCGGTGTGATGGGGCAAGGGGGGTCGCCGGAGGTTTAGCAGCTAAAACCGGAGTAGAAGGGCTAGATGTGCTAGTAGTAGGTTAAGTAGTGGATACATGAGCTATCACTGAGGATGATCTAGTAAAGGATGGATGTACTGGCACAATCTGGTCCACTGTTGTCGAGGAGGGTGGCTCAAAAGCGGTGGATCCTGAAGAGGGAATGGCAGCACCTGAGCTCTTAGCCACCATGGAAGGTGTGGTAGCATCTATAATGGTAGTAGTAGGGGAATGGAGAGGTGTCACATAAGCTACCGGACTGGAAGATGCTACTGATGGAGGCACTAGTAAAATAGGAGGTAGCGAGGCCAATGCTGGTGGCTGGAAAACTGGGAAATCGAATGCGGGCTACTCGGAATGCCAAATATGAATCTGATGGCGAGGGGGATGCTCGCCCTCAGTATCAAAAGTGGGCTGATTCCCAGTAATGGGATCTTCACCTTCCATAATTTAAAGAAAATAAAAGAAAAAGAAAAGAAAAAGAAAAGAAAATAAAAATAAGAATAAAGAAAGTAAATGTGAGAAAATAGAAAACAAAGTAGAACACAACATGTTGATCCAGGGTACACGACGTGTAGTATGATCTGTGTAAGATCCTATGTACTTTGGATAGACACACCAAGAGGGCATGTGGTCAGGTAGAACTAGTACACGGTGTGTAATAAGGTGTACATGCCATGTGTAACAACACAGAATGGTGCCGGTGTAAGTGGCCAGAAACGGCTCAACTTTGGAAGGGGATATGATGAAAGACACACTGTGTGAAAAGTGTACATGCCATTTGGATAAACATGGAGTGGAAGGCATGAAATCCTTCCACATGTATTCCTCCAATGGGATGGAGGAAAATACACATAGAGAACATACACGCCATGTGTGGTGACATGGGAAGGGGCCGTGTGCCACATGACATGGGCTGGTCCTAAAGGGGAAAGGGAAGGCACTATACACAACCTACACCAAACATACACTCCATGTGTATTTGAAAATATGAAAACATGTTTGTGTGGCCATGTACAAGATGTACACGATGTTTATTCTTTGTACACCCTGTGTACTGCGTGGAAGACCTGAACATTAGCTCGATTCAAAATCACCCTAAACACTTATGAAAACTTTAAATAGAGGGTGGAGAATAGAGTACCTTGAGAAAGGATCAAAATGCAGAAGAAATCAAGAAAAAAAAATAGAAAATTGGTGGATTGGTGTGGGGGGAGGTGAACGATGTGTGGGAGAAGAAAATGGGGAGGGGGGGGGGGGTCATGCGACATGAGCTCATGCCATGTAGGGTCCCAACATTTATACCCGAACTACATGGCATTTCATAAAGTGTACACGCAATGTATGAGTTTTTTTTAAATAACACTATAAGACAATTTTTTTATTTACAACACAATTATTTATAAAAGAAAAATAATTTAATAAAAAATAAACCTATATACGTAGTGTATCAAAGGATGACTTTCTATGTGATCTAAAATTTGAAAAAGAGAAATACAACCTTTGGTCCAGTGCTTGGGGCATGATTCAAACCAGTAACCGACTATTCTGAATGTAAGACCTCAACCACTGGTGCAAAGGTTGTAGTGCTACACATTTTTATTTACTTTGAATAATTAATGTTTAAGTGCAGTTCTACATGGGATAAAGAAAATTCATGACATGTGGTTTTAATTTGAATAAAAGGTATGAAGTAGGGAGATTAGACGAGTTCGAACCCAGGTCTTTTGAATCCAGGACTGAGAATCTACCAATCTGCTAACTTCACCCACATGTATTCTCTTATTTTGAAAACCATTTAAATTATTAATGAAAATCTGGATCACACGATGCATATCAAAATGAACTTCATGTGGTTTTATTAATATTAAAAATGATGGAACTAGGCCGGTTGTCAGTATTTGAACCTAGGTCTTTTAGATCCAGTTTACGACCCTATCCGGCCAGTACATCCCCATCATGGGTTTTATTTTATGTATAAAACTTATATTTTGTTTTGAAAAGTACCTCACACACCGTTTAATTAAACCCAATTTAAAAAGGATAGACCCTATACTGAAGGCAGGTATGGAGTGATTTGAACCAGCGATGGCTCAGATACATTCTAGTGACCTTACCATCAGCATAGGCATCACACGTTTTTATTAGCTTAATTAATATATACTTATACTACTAGTTCTATTGGAAAATACCTTAAAAAAAGGAAATTACACTCCGTGTGAAAAGGTGATACACGATGTGTATTCTCTTGGTTACCTCATAGGAAGTGCCTTTGTTTTAGGTATTTGGATCAACCTTACCTGAGTGTATTTCTATAATAATTTTATGGTGGAGATTGTACCCACCATGCCCTCCATGTGAAAATAGGGCTTCAGACACTACCCATTCACCTTAAATGTTTCATCATCAGCTCCAGCAACTTCCACCGCACCATGGTAGAAAACCTTGATCACTTGGAAAGGTCCCAACCACCAGGAATTTAATTTACTTGGAAACAACATCAAATGGTAGTTAAATAAAAGTACCTCATCATCAGGCTAGAATGAATTCTGAGAGATCATGCTATCATGGACTGCCTTTGTATTCTCATTATATAGCCTAGCATTTTCATATGCCTCCCGCCGAATCTCATCAAGTTCCATCAGTTGAAACTTGTGATTATCTTCTATAGCTTTTAGATAATTGTTCCAGGCCTTCACAACCTAATAGGATTTATGATCAAATTCCACTGGTAAATGAAATGGATTTCCATAAATCAACCAGAACAGGGACATACCTAGAGGTGTTTTGAAGGCGGTCTTGTATGACCACAAGTCATCAACAAGTTTCATGGAATAATCCTTCCTTGAGGCTCCCACTATATTCTATAGGTTCTATTTTAATTCTATATTTGATACTTCCACTTGTCCAATGTATTGGGGATGATAAGGCTTCCCTGTGTTATACCTCACACCGTACTTCAGAATCACATTCCGCATCAATGCATTATAAAAATGTATCCCTCTATCACTTATCAAAGCCCATGGAACACCGAACCTACTAAAAAATATTTTTCTTCAAGAAGGCCACAATGACCTTTGCAGTGTTGTGTATTCTGGCTGCAACTTCCACCCATTTTGATACATAATCCACACAAACCAGTATGTAAGAGTTTTCAAATGATGAGGGAAAGGTCCCCATAAAATCAATACCCCATACGTCGAAGACCTAGACCTCAAGGATAGGTTGTTGAGGCATTTCAGCTCAGTGCTCCATGTTACCTATCCATTGGAACCTATCATAGCATATAACAAAATATTGGGCATCCTTGTTCATGGTAGGCTATAAAAATCCACATTGGATAATTTTCACTATCATTCAGTCTAGCCCATGATGTCCCCCAACTAGGGAAGAATGAAAAAACTCCATAATTCCTTGAATCTCTACTCATGGGATGCAGCAGTGGATCACCCCATCTCTACATGAGTGGAAGAGCAGTGACTCTTACCAAAAACATCTTTTCACTTTGGACATAAATTTTTTCTTTTGTTGGAATGAAATATCAGGGTGAACAACTCCTGTAGCCAAGTAATTGGCTATGTCGACATACCATGGATGAGGTGTAACTCCAAATGAGAAAAGATGCTCATTCGAGAAGTCAAACAAATGGATGAATCTTTGTTTTCCATCCTTCTTGTTTAGTAAATATTTAAGTGCTGAATGGTTAGTGTAGACAATAACTTTGGATTGGACTAAAAAAGAGCAGAACCTATCAAATGAAAAATCCATTGATAGAATTTGCTTCTCCGTGGTAGTGTAGTTATTTTTTTCTTCATTTAGGGCTCTACAGAAATAGTAGATTGGTATGAAGATTCAATTTAGCCGCTTCCCAATAACTTCTCCCATGACATAGTCACTTTCATCACACATAATCTCAAATTATTCCTCTCAATTTAGGGAAATCATGATAAGAGATTCTACCATTTTTTTCTTCAGAATATGGAAGGCTATGGTGCATGTTTTATCAAATTAAAAGATAGAATATTTTGAAATAATATTGGTTAGTGGTTGAGATATCTTTGAAAATTCATGAAAAAATATTCTGTAAAAACCTGCATGCCCAAGAAAGCTCTGGATTTCTTAGACAGAAGTTGGGATAAGCAGTTTTGAGATGAGTTCAATTTTGGCCAGGTCAACTTCAATTCCATTTTTAGAAATACAATGGCCTAAGATGATGCCATTACCATAAAGTGGAACTTCTCCCATTTTAAAACTAGATTGGTGTTCTCACACCATTCCAAGATCAATTCCAGATTTCTTAAGCAAGTGTTGAATGATTTTCCATAGACTGAAAAATCATCCACAGAGACTTCCAGAATCTACTCAACCATATCATGGAATATTTCCAATATGCATCGCTAAAAGGTGGATGGAGCATTTCACATTCCAAAAGACATCCTTAGATAGGAAAAATTTCTGTATGGTAATGTGAAGGTTCTTTTATATTGGTCTTTAGGGGAAATTGAAATTTGGTTATATCCAAAATAACCACCCATAATGCAATAAAATTTGTGCCCTGGTAATTTCTCTAGAATTTGATTCATGAAAGGGAGTGTGAAGTGATTTTCTATGTGGAATCATTAAGTTTTCAGTAATACACACATATTTTCCATCTCGTGACTATTCTTGTTGGTATAAGTTCATTTTTATTATTACTGATCATGGTGGGGTACCACTTACAAAGGACTTACCCATGGGTTGTCGGAGATCAGGTAGATGATTCCTACATCCAAAATCTTGATCACCACCTTCTTCAATAATTCCTTCATGGGGGGATTTATCCATCATTGTAGTTGCCAATAGGGATTGGATCCTTCTTCAAGTAGCACCTTTTGTGAGAAAATAGTTGGGCTGATCCCTTTAAGTTCAGCGAATGTCTAGCCAATAGATTGTTTTCTTCGCTTAAGGACCTATAGAAGTGAATTCTCTTGATCTTGTGAGAGATATACATTGAGTATAACTGGTATTGTATGATTATCACCCAAGTACCCATATTTTATAGAAGATGGTAGAGGTTTTAGTTCAAGTTATGGATCTTTAAGAACCAAAGGAACAAGCGGTTTTACCATGTCTCACTCTAGAATATCTAGAATAAGTGGACGTTTCCAATAATGACCGCTCTGGCCTACGATGAATTGAAGCTCCTCTGGTTCATAATCAGGATGGATGTCCTCGATGACTAATTCATCAGTGATAGAATGACATCCCATATCATCTTCCATGTGGCCAAAGTGATTGACCACTGTAGTAAATTCATAATAATCCTCATTTTCCATAAGTGAAACTTGTTTAATTTCTTTGAGGACATTTTATGATACCTTTTCATCTCCCACTCTAAAGATCAATTCAACTTGATGAAAAATTGATCAAAACTTTCCCAGTAACCAAGAAGGGTCTTCCTATAATAGGAGGTTCCTCTTGATCTTCCTCTATATCAAGGATGATAAAATCAGTAGGAAGAATCAGCCTTTCTACTTTCACCAGAATATCCTCAAGTATCCCTTTATGAATTTAATGGATCAATTTTCTAGCTATAGAGACACTAAGGTAAGTTATAAATTTTTAAGCTCTAGATTCTTGAAGATTCCATATGGCATAAGATTGAAACTATCCCCCAAGTCACAAAGGGCCTTCCCAAACTCACAAGATCAGATGGTTCAAGGGATTGTAAAACTTCCAGGATCTTGGAGTTTTGGAATAAGAGAGTGTTGAACCACCGTAAATCATTCCTTATTGAGAGAAATGGTCCCAAGATCCTCTATATTCCTCTTGTTTTAGAGGATTTCCTTTATTAACTTCATGTATGTTGGCATTTGAGTTAATTCCTCTATAAAAGGAATATTAATGTGAAGTTTCATAAATACCTCCATAAATTTTGAAAACTACTGATCCAACTTCCTTTGCTTCATTTGTGTGGGAAAAGGTAAGGTGGGTTCATAAGGTTTGACCACCTCTTTTCCCTTACCATTTATAGCCTCCTTCACGTTTGATATCCCTTGTGTTGAAGGGTACTCTTGTATCAAAAATTTATTATTCATAGAGGTTGCAGGTGGAGCTGGATTTTCACTTTGATTTGTAGTTATTTTCTGGGGTAGCTTATTACCACTTCGTAAAAGGATAACATTGGCCTCCTCCCATGGGTTCTTCTCAATGTTACCTAGTAGTTTACTAGGTTTACTTGAAGAGAATTGATTGTAAATCTTCCTAATCTAATTCTCAAGGCTCAGAATAGATGCCTACTAATTCTGAAATCTTGTTCCAGTAATTGTTATGAATTTTGACATCATTTCTTCAAGATTTGACTGGTGGTCCTACTGAGGTTGTTAGGAAGCCAGAGGAGGTTTTGTATACCTCAGTGGTTGTGACAAATAAGGGTTTTAATACCCTTACTTTTGTAAGGATTCCTACTGCTTCTATCTGTGATATAGATTCTGGTATTGCTGTTGACCATAACCGGTTGTCCTTTGAGGGTGGGGTTGAGAATTTTGTTGTTGTTGCCCCCTGCACGCGTTTGAGTTATCTTTCTAAGCTGAGTTTTGGTATTGAGGGTAAATATTCAGACCTATATTCTAAGAAACATAGCTTACCTCACTTTTCAAGGCACCAACACTTGTCCCTGGGCATTCACCCATGACATGATTGTCACCATATTCACTACATGCTGGGTGATTTACCACTTGAACTTGGGATGCATTTTTCAGATTCAACACATTAATAATTTTGACACAACATCGAGTTGGGAAGCAAGCATCATGGTAGAATCAATGTTATGAATGCACCTCTTTTGATTACCCTTCTCTGAGTTCCATTGGAAGTTGTTGGATGGAATATCTTCTAGTAAGTCAAAGAGTTCCTCTGGGGAGTTTTTCATCACTATTCCTCCAGCAATTGTGTCCACCACAGATTTGGTATTGGTCGTAAGACCACCATATAAATTTTGGACTTGCATCCACAATAGAAGGCCATGATGAGGGTACTTTCTCAACATTTATTTAAAGTGATCCCAAGATTCGTACCAAGATTCCTAATCATGATGCTGATAGTTGTGAATTTCGTTCCACAATGTCACCATCTTGGAAGGTGGAAAATAATTTGACAAAAATGCTTGGGCCAACACCTCCCAAGTGAGGATAGAATGTTGTGACAGTCCTTTAATCTAGTCCTTTGCTTTATCCCTTAATGATAAGGGGAATAACCAAAGGCGAATAGCATCCTCAGACACCCCATGGTAGCAGAAGGTATCATATATCTCCAAAAAATTGGTGAGATAAGCATTGATGTCTTCACTTGGTAATACTCTAAACTAAACCGTGTTTTGGATGAGCTGCATGATGGTTGGCTTGATCTCAAAATGTTGGGTCTACACCGGTGGTTTGACAGTACCCGTATCTGCCCCTTAGATAGAAGGAAGACCATACTGCATAAGGGTACGATGTGGGGGTACTTTTTATTGATGAGGTGGGGGCATAAATTACTGCTCATGAGAAAAATAAGGCCCTTGGTTAGGCTGGATTTATTTAAACTGATTTTGTGGGTACTACTGGGGTTTCTGTGGGCCATAAACTAGAACAAATAGAGATAGTTGTATTTGCTAGTTCCATGGCACAAAATCCATGACGTTTACTGGTGGAAGTTGGATCCACTCAAACTTAGTAGCTAATCATTGTTTCCTATTGTCCTCAGGCATAAACTACTGTCCAATTACTTAGACAGTATCCAGTTATCCTTCTTCCATGTTCTCCATGGGGGATTTTTGGTTGTGGTCGCCCATAAGTTCCCGGTGTCACCTCAATATCGTTTGTTTGATCTCCGGATCAAGCAGAAGGATTTCCGATGACTCGATGCTCTTAGAATGAGTGATTTAGATTCTCATGTACTTATAATCCTACAAAACATGAAACAAAACACTAAGAATAAAAGAGGAATACTAAAAGAATGAAAAATAGAAATGATATTAAGAACATAATTTTTTTATAGATTTTTTGATTTTTATTTTAACTCTAATTATTACAAACTAATTAATCAAAACACTATTAACTTTCAAATACCCAGCAACAATTCCATAATTTGGTATCATTTTATCCAAAGTGTTATTTTCGAAAATCCAAATTGAAATAACCAAACTTAATACTAGTATAGTGCAAGAATGTGATTGATCCACAGGGAGAGGGAGTTATGTATTTTTTTCTCTAGTTTTTAATTAATTAGATGAATTTTATTGAAATTTAGAGTTGATGTTTTTATGTTTCAATTAAAGAGTAATTAAACTTTCAATTTATGGATAAATTTCCTTAAAGATAAATAAAATCACAAAAATTTGATTCTGATGATAAATGGGAAGAATGCGTCAGGGCTGTGGATTTTTAAGGTAATTAATAAATAAATTTTCTTATGAGGTTATGTTGTTTATAATAACTCACATATCTAGGTTTGGGATATAACATAACACCCTTGGTCTGGTGAATTTCATTTGAATCAGTAGAAACCAATTCCTTGATAAGGAATTTGGTTTCTATTAATTTTGTTAATTGTAACCCCTTTTGAGACAATAATTCCACCCAATGATCATGGATGTTCTTAATAATAATTCCTATGAAGATACCTAGAAATCTAGTTCTTTGTATGATACGGGACTTCTAGTGGTATTTAGAAAGAGTTTTTGAGGGATTACAAGAGAAATATAAATAACACAATTAAAATATAACAATTGATAAATAAAAACCCATAATCATCCACAACCCTAACACATAGGGGATTTAGCTATGCATGAAGTAGCTAGTGACTAACAGACTTGTGATACCTGAATTCAACATCATAACAGCTTAGGATTGACGATTGTCAAGAAGGTAGCGGCAACACCTCCTCTCTTGTCTTCTCTCATTCTCTTTCTCTCTCTTCTTACCCCATTGGGTGTCTCTGAAATTATCCCATTTTTGTGTCTAAGTGCGAGTCCCAAATTTGGAGGGCATTCTCTCTTATTTATAATATTTGGGAAATATATGACATATACTCAAAATTACATGGTGTGTACCCAAGTAAACTTGAATTGGGTCATCTTTCTCCACCTGTGGGTGATCTACTGTGCCACCCTTGACTTTAACACAGCACCACCTGTTTGGTGGGGGTACACAGTGTGTGACACCACCCCACATGGCATGTAATATCAATATTTAGCCACCAACCACTTCGAGAAGGGGGAACACATCATGTACATGGTAATCACATAGTGTGTAATCTCTGTTTAGCAACTTGGGTGATGCTGATCTGTGTCGGGGAAATAATACATGGCCTGTGTAATAATTATACACCGTGCATATTTGAATTTTTGTTCTAAACCTTCCCAATTTGTGTCTTAGGCTGTAAAATACCTAAAAATCATCACTATCACCGAATTAAAGCATTTTATCTCAAAAAAAACACATATATATGGTGAAAACATGTTTTGATACTCAATATAATGTATGAAAATGTATGCACAAATTGGGGACATCAGCAACCTTCTTGGATATCCCATTCTCCATGATGAACATAACTGTTACCCTTAGAAGATGTGAAGGTCACTCTCCTATGGTAAAAATAAATGTGGGATTAGTGTGATACCAAAAACTCTATACCCAAAATCAAGTCAAAACTCAACATGTCAAGTATGTAAATATCCCAAAGGAAATGAGAGTCACCAACCTTGAGGGAATACCCCTTGTATAAATAGTTGTACCTTGACCGTACTCCCAATGGTCTGTCAATAATCATAAACCCAATCACAAACTCCACCATTAAACTCAAACCATTCACAAGTTTAGTAGATATAAAAGAATGTGATGTTCCTATACCAAATAAATCACTAGAAAGTTTATAATCTATAAGAGTAGTACCTTTGACTATCGACATCATGACATTTCTATCAATAAGTGTAGGCCGAACCACATGAAACTGTACTATCCTTCTGCCCTATGCTGTAGTCTGAGTCCCCTATGTCTCACTACTCTACTGATATGGGAACTCTTGCCCTAAAGTACCACATTCATTACCTCAACCATCATGGAGAGTAGTACTCCAAATTCCAGACTACAATATTGTAGAATATCCCCTTCCCGTACTCTAGTTAGGTCTAGCTCCTCCATCACTACACATCTATCATGGGTTCTTTAAGAACCACTATAAGTGTTACATCCCACCACAAACTTGACAATCCACCATTGGTCAGGAAAACTGGATATGAATGTGAACCAGCCTACTGCACTGATGGAAAATCACTCAATTATTTCTTTGAGAAACTAATCGTTATCCCTGGCTCCTAGGATTTCTAATTCTCTGATTAACATTCTAATAGTGACACTTCCTACTCTCAGAAAGTGTACCTACTTATTTTACAATAGAAACAACTTATCCTCCATGAGAATCCTCTTTTAAGTTCCCCTTATAAATGAGAGCATGATTCACCACCTCAACAAACTTATTTAATAAAAATATGTTAACCTTGGAATTAATCTCACATTTATGTCTATACTGAAAACATTTCGCCACATTTTCCCCATACCCTACCAGTGTTGGGACGAAGCACTAAAAGTTGGTGAAGAGACCTACATAATCCATCCTTGAAATGATTCCCCAGTTCAACTATATAAACCCTGCTTCTCACTCCTTCCTCAATGTATCTAGGTAAAAGTATTCCAGGAACTTCTCTTGTAAATCCTTCCATACCATTCTCTCCAAATGCTCATCCCGAGCCTGAATATCCCACCAACGCTCCAATGATCCTCACAACATATAATCATCCAACATGACTCTTTTCTCCATATAAGTCTCTAAATGATCCTAGATGATCTGGATATACTCAATCCAAAACTCAGCTACCACATGCCCACCTTCTCTGGTGAAGGTCACAGGGTACTGTAATTGGAACTCCCAAGTTAAATAAAACATATTATTCACAACCTTCCTTGAGTATCTTTCTATGAAACACATAAAGAGAGAAAAGTTTTCATGGAACTTCTCTCTCTACCCTTCACCCAGAACTATCAAGGCCTCTAGTTCCATTCCTAGAGGCATATTTCCAACAATGTCCTCATGTCACCCTACAAACAAATGTCATCATGGAGGCATGTATCTACAATTCAAAACACATATATAAGGACACATATAAAATCATTAAAAAATTTAAATAATATATATTAATAGAAATACATAACAATTCATCCCATACACACTACCCTGTGGTCAGAAATGCGACACTATCACTACCCTCAACCATCCCTCACCTAGGTCATGATTAACATAGGGTAATACATTTTAATATTTAAATGTTTATCATTATAAACCCATTATATACATTTAAAAATACCTCATATAACATATTTTAATAATTTAAATTTATTATTAGGCACCATTTATTCTAAATTACACAAGTATAGATAATATTTTTTTATCAACAACTCACACATAACCTACTTTTCTATGCGTACCTAAAATGATGCATGCCACAAAAATTCCTGAGTTCCTAGAATGATGCATGCATAATAAAATCTCATTATATACCAGGCCATAAGTAAAATTTCATAAAATAATAACATCACACAACAAGTGCATCAATCAAGGTGAAATAACATTCAAATGTAACAATAAACATCAAGAACAATAATCCCACCAAAAAAACATGGGTTTTCCCCATCACATGGTTTAGATACTCCCATGAATGAGTTCATGACCAAGGAACAACTCATCCTAGCATCCTACACACCTTTCCCAAATAATAATACAACTAAAAAAAAAATAAAACATGCCTTTGATACCACTTTGTAACATCCCAAACTGGGTGTTACATACTAGTGCCCCGAGCCGGTTCATTAAATGACCTCAGGTATAACTCCCCATATGCTAGAGGCTCCCAACTAGCAGTGAGGGTCTAATATGTAATGTGGGGATACTATAATCTCTTTTTTAAAGTATCAAAATAGTGAAAAACAATATGTAATATAAACATGACACTATAATAATCAATAATCAACCCAAAAACAAATGAATAAATCCAAAACAGGGAAAATGACCATAAATCAAAGTAGTAACTATGTAATTCCATACACATGTTTGGTGTCTAATGAAAACCCAAAATAAATACACACTGACATATCCCAAATGTCTCTCAACATCATGTATAGTTCCTTCATCCATGCTTCATCTCGATTCCTAACTCATCCATCCAACATAGGGATCTTACCCTTATCCTATCCTACAAACCTGAAGTCTATTTAGGTATTAATCAGGTGGCCTAAGTAGAGTGTGAGTACAAATCAGTAGTACACCACCAACAATGTCTAAATAAATATCAATTCTATAACATTTTATGCAATTTTATAAAGAATAAAGATCAAATGAAAAAAGTAAACAAGCTCCACATTTACTTTTCTTCAATCAACTACATAGGTACCCAGGTACACGGTGAAATACAAACCAATCATACCAACTTCAACTCATACTAGAGTATAAAATATTCACCATAAGGATATCATAATTCATTTTTTCATGGGATTTAATTATTCATTTATTTCCAATTTCATTTTTGGTAACTTGGAGTATTAGTCCAGGTACCAATATCTTAGGCACTTGGAACATTAGTCCATTTTCAATATCTTGGGGACCTATAGAATCAGTTTGGTACCCCATGGGTATTGGGAGCATCAATACCTAACCCACACCTCGTTATCCAAATGCATTCATCAGGGGCCTAGAATAGAATTCTGGAACCCCATTGGTATTTAGAGCATCTTTCCATGACCCACAAATCATTGATCAAACATTCAAAAATATCACATATATATCAAGGTTCAATATATTTCACCTTCTTATAAATCAATCATATCATGAGAACCATTTCATTTATCAATAAAAACCATGGTTATTTAATATTATCACAAGGTACAACATAAATGATTTCCCATTAATCCACTCATCATCAATTAATAAATAACCCATTAACTCATCAAAGTTAAGACAATCAACCCTTTAAATACCATTAACAACCATGTAATAAGGATTTAGTTCAATTACATTAAGCCATTATTTCCATTTTTACAATTCATAAATCATCATTTCAATTGTATTAGAACACCGCATGGGTTTCCATCAATCCCAGACTCAATTATCCAATGGTTCCAATGAGATCCATGAAAGGTCTCACAATCACATGGGAATCAATTCATTATTTTGAATTTATATTCAATTTCCCTATGTGGAAACTCAATGGTACAACTAAAAACATGAGATAATGATAAAGACTATGGTAATTAGTAATTATAACACCTAACTCAAGATTTTTGATGAATGATCACCCAAGATTATCCCTTAATTCGGTGTAGAATGACCAAATTTACAATGGTGAAGAATATCTAGGATGAAAACCTAGGGTCAAGATCCAAAAAAACAAGATCCATTAAAAACTAGATCTAAATGAACAACAACAGAGGAACTCAACCCTCTAAAATAAAAGATGAATATGGGAGATATAGGAATCTAAATGAGGAAGAAATTACATAACGTAGAGAGTTCTATTTCTTCCAATAGATCATCGATTCTTAGCAGAAGTGGTACGATGAGTCTAGGAATACTCTCTAGAGACTATAAGAGAAAAAAAATTAGGGTTAGGTTGAATAAGAGAGATTAGGGATATAAACCGGGGGTTTGGGGAATTTTAAATAAAATTTTGGGGGTTTAAAATCCTGCACACATGGTTTCCTAGGCAAACTGCATGGTTTGGAAAACTGTGTGCCCTAACTTTGTGATCCTACGGTCTAGGGTTCACAGTTACTCATAGTTAGGTATATAGTTTTCCTGGTTGTTCAGTAATTGTGTAAAAACCCTCCATAAATGGGTGAATATTTTGGGGAGGGTTGTTGTATGGTTTGGTCAAACTGTGTGCCTCTTTCCCATGTCTTAAAATGGGGCCCATAGTTTCCTGGGGAAAACTTCATGGTTTTCCCTAACCGTGCGCCAACCATGTATAGCCCCATGGGCTTCCAAAATTCCCCAAATTCGCCCAAAATGACCCCAAATCAATACCCAAAAAAATTATTATAAAAAGGGAAAAATATTACCTGAAAACAAGTATGATACATCTCAAGAAAGGTTGGGATCTTACAGGTTTTAAGTTGGGTATGTTTGAGGAGAGTCCTAAATGGAAAGATATTTATGTGATATATTGAATATATTTATCCAAATTATAATATTGTGTACCTAGTCCCCAAATACACTAAACTATTATGGTTATCAATCATGTGTTTGTGTAATGTATCTAATATTTATTTAAAAATATGAAATATCTATGTATGAAAAGCCGGGGTCACTATAATTTTTAAGGAAAAGTGTCCATTAAAAAAATAAATTTTGATCCTAAGGTTTTAAAGGTTGAATTATCTTCATACAATAAGAATTGGAATAAAATATCATGGCCTTATCACTTAGTTTTAAACCATATTATACCAATTTACCCTTTACTGAGGTGATAAATTTTACCATGGTTACTATTAATATTGACCAATAATAAAAGGGAACTATTTATAAAATTTTAATCTCATGATTCCAAATATTTAATCCATTTTATCAAATTCAATAACTATAAGTGGAAGATTTTAATTTTAAAGGAAGCGCAAACTGTGATGAAAACCATTTTTTTAGAAAAATTCATTTTTAAGTACAAAAATATTTTTATACTAAATCCAAGTATAAAATTCATTCAAAATACTATAATTGGATTTTTTTAATTAAAAGTAACTAATTAAATTTTCAAACTAACCCAAAATATAATTTTACTTTTTAAATACTTAAAAAGAAAATAAAGTTTTCATAAAAAATTATCATTTTCACTAATCATTGAAAAAACCAAAATTTTATGAAAAATATAAAAATTTAAACATAAGATATTTTTGATACGATGATTTAAAAAATAATATACTTTTATCAAATAAAATTTCTAAAATTTTTATAAATTAATTATAATATTCACTCATAAAAAGTAATAAATACCAATTTTATAGAAAACATATTTTTGAAGAATAAAATGTATTTTCTAAAAATTGAGTGTTTAAATAATGATAATAAATCAATAAATTTTTATTGATTATGAAATTTATATATATTTCATAATGTGGTAAATCCTATTCATACCCTCTAATTCAATGATTAGGTTATAACGATCATGTTTAGATAATAATATATTATGGTTCATTTAAGCTCAATGTTTTACATCATATACACTATAGAACATAATGTAATTCTTTAAAAATCCTAGGATGTTACATTCTAATCCTATTTAATAAATTTCATCCTCACAATTTAAAATTGTGTTTTGTAATCAAGGGTTTGGTATTTGAAAATTCCTTTTGTTGAAAACCCACATCGTAAAAAGGGTTAATAAAACTTCCTCTTGAAACGAGGGAAATAGAAATATAAAGGTCATATGAAATAACAAATAACTAGGTTAAAAAATAGGAGAAAATTATTGGGAAGTGAAAATATGGATATGGAGGAGAAAACTAATGGCCGAGGAATAATAGAGAGTGATAGAGAATATGGTTAGGAAAAAGTTAACGACCACAAGACCAAAAATTAGCGAGGGGTTAAAACACCATAAATTTATTGGAATTGAAGGTTATAAGATTTTTTTTGTATTAAGATAATTTTAGTAACACCCCTAGCTTCCACGATACGCCTCTCTTTCAATAATGCAATAGCTTGCATTGTACGTAAGTTCGAGTTCTAACACACCGTGACTAATCAAAGTAGACGTTATGAATAGTAATACCCTCTTTTAAAATTATAGAAATTTTATATTTCAAAATGGACTTAATTTTTGTATTTGTAATATCGAAATTATCCTAATTTGAATTTTTTGTAATTTTCTGAGAACTTCCAATTTTTTATGAATAGTGAAAAATACTTAAAACAAATTTTTTAATCAAAATAATTTATAGTGATAAATTATAAAATTTAGTGGTTTTAAATTATAATTAGAATATATTTTTACCATTTTATCCAATGGTGGTCATTAGAATTAATTTAACATTGAAATTGGACATAAACAATTGTCAATCTTTTGATATATATTGTTTCTTAAAAACACGCTATTTGTTGTGACTGTGGGAATTAATTATAAAATTAATGAATTAAACTTATATGTTTGTAATTTTTTAAAATATACAACATTTTTTAATTCGGAATATCAATTATAGCTTAGGGTGAAATTTTGGCATTGTTCTGAAAAACTTCAATTTTTGATGAATAGTGAAACCACTAAGTGGTAGTTAAAAAATTGATTTTTCGTTTAAATGAAACTTTACCACTTCTATGATTTGAATTTCAAAAATATGATATACATGGTTGTCATTAGGTTGTAAAATGTGGTTCAATGAGATTAAAATAATTTTTTTGGTGAATAGTAACTTTTATGTTTTATTAATCGCGATTAAAGGTAATTAGTGAAATTTAAGGTAAAGATAATGTTATAATAATATTAAATGACCTTGAAACATGTCCTACCCCTATTGGATGAGTCATGGCCGACCAAGACAATCCATGGGTCAACTTGGGGACCCCATGGAGCCACTTGGGTAAGAAAATGACATTAATAACTTTTTATTTAAAGTAAAAATAAAATTGTCACAAACATGTGTTGTTTTACTAAAAAAATTATTACATGGGGTTATATAAGTTAAAGTTTTAACTATAAATATTAATTGGAAAGATAAAAATATTTCCTACATCATGGTAATTTTTTTTATAATTTTTAGACATTAAATAAATTAATTTTTTTATTACACAACGATGATGCAGCGATTACCTAATTAATTAACTATTTAAATAAAATGAAAAGATAATGTAAATTCTAAGACTTACACTTGTCAAAAACCTATTGGATGTGTATATTTAGAACCCTTATCACCTTATCCTCGAAATATATCATTGTGGGACCTTTATAATCTGAAAATCATTTCGTAATAATGTAACATTTCAATCTTTCCAAGAGTGCCCCTCCTCTCCTCTTATAAAAGGCCCCCACCTCTACCACCTTATTCACACCTTCAAGCCATTTGTCTCAGACAACATCTGCCCAAATACTCTCCCAAATTCCCTCTCTTACTCATATAAGCCTCACTTTGGGCAGAAGTCTTCCCAAGGAAGCCTTTGGCTCAAATCAAAAAGAGTTACCCAATTTTAAGGTAATGTCTTCTCTAATGTTATTTTGTTTTATTTTTATTCTCCAACCCCCTAAACTCTTTTTATTACTTTATTTTGTAACAAAACCAGTATCTTAAATATACTAGGATTTTGTTATGAGAAGGATTCTATTTACACTTACACACACCTTTGTCTAATGGTTAAAGAACATACTGTTTCTGTGGGTGGCGAATTACTGCCTCACGAAACGATGATTGTTCTATCTTCTCCTACCACCTCTCATGGTGGCCATTATAATGACACTATTTTTATATATGATATATATTATGTTTTTTTCCTTATTATTCTTTATTTTTCATTTATGGAATAACTTTATGATTTTCATTATGGGTAAACGTGATAATTTCATTTTAGGAAGTGCGGACTACCGCCCCCTCAAAGTGATTTGAATCGTTAATGCCATATGTGGGATGTATAAAGGATGGATTAAATGGTATTATACATTATATTATACTGGAATTATATTATACCTTTATATAATTATAATTTCATTCCATTAAATATGAAATAGAAATGAAAGTAGCGTTCATGCGTACGTACGGATTACCGTCTCCATGAACGGTGCATTTCATTTCTTACCTATAAATGTTATGTAATATTATAAATGAATGTATATACTGGATATATATGATATATATGATATCTAAATCATTAATATAATTCTGGATATAATGGATATTTCACCACATGAACAACTTTTAATTATAAGAAGTTTATTTTTGACTCAAGTACCAAAGATTGACAAAATGACCGTTATTAACTTAAAAAATTACATAATGTTCATAACATGGTAATAAGTGATATAAAAGGAATAATTAACATGAAAAAGGTTCTTAAGAAAATATAAATTAACTCTAGTTTATTATTCCAGATATTAAAGAACGATCGAGTCAAGTCGGACCCGAGGTAAGGGAACTTCTTAACCCAATTTCCGTTCTTTGGGTTAATATCCTACTTTAAAATTCTGTCATGATATTATTATATAATATCTTGTATTTATAATTTATTTATGTGTACATATAGTGAATAAACATAATAGATATATTTTATTTAAAAATGATCTTTTTAAGGGACTTCGTTTCAATCTCCATTCATTGAGGCATATTTTGTTTTATACACAAATTTCTTTTATACGGTGTATAAAACCCTTTGACTTTTACTTTTATTCAAAAGGAATATTTTTATACAAAGCATTTTTACTAAATGACAAAAGGAATTTTTTTTCTTACGTATGCGGCGACAACGACTTCTCCGCCGCCGTGACTATTATTTGAGTTTCGGATTCCTCTATAAGCCATAACTTTTTTTAAAAGAAAAATAAATACAATGTTTTACTTTTCTTTTATTTTGGTGTTGAAAATGGTTTTGATAAATTTTTTTTGTTGTATTGATATATTGTGATTGAAATGTGGAAATGTTATGTTTCCTTTATGCATGTTTTATGTGATACGATTATGTTATGGTTTATGATATGTTTAAACCTGTTCATATGAGGAATGCATTGGACTTAATAAGTGACGGGTGGAGCCCGCTATAGCCTCTCGATGCATCGGCAGGTCTCATGAGACAAACTGGTGTCTTGACACGAGGCCTTGACAAAATATTATTTGTGGTCTTGGCACGAGGCCTTGGATACGTTGGTATGATAGTCTGGGATTATGCATTCCATCATTATGAAAGTGGTTATTGATATTGCATGTGATTATTCGACTAGTAGAATATCCATGTGAGTAAGTAAATGACATTATTTAATTTTATTTTTTCCATATTATACTGAAGTTCAAGTTTAAAAAGGATTTTTTTAGTTATACATTTCCTTAAATGTTAATGTTTATTTATGAAATATTTCGCTATATTGTTATCCTTACTGAGCATCTGAGCTCACCCCTTTCAATGTTTTAATATTTTCCAGGATGTGAAGATGTAATTTATGACTGACCTACAGGGATAGTCTGAAGGGGATAGAAGTGTGGACTATGGAGACTATGTTGTTGTGATTTTTCACTTTATGATGTAATGTACCATTTATGAATGTATCTAGTGTTTTTCAAGTCTACTAAACTAATCGGTCTTTCGAGACTTGATCTTTTGTGATCATGCCAATGTTACTCAATAATGCACTGACTCTGGGTAACTGGGGTCAGGGAGTTATAGTTAGTATTTGAGGTAGTTTAGTACTAACCTTGGAAGCTAGATTTAGATAAACTCTGATTAGAGCAGATAGCCCGAAGATAGACTTTGAGGATTAATATAGAAGAACTTCCTAGAATTTTTGTATTATAGAGATTTTGTGAGTTTTTCCGAGAAATACATCCCTGTCTGGATATGAGCAGGTAGAGGTGGCTCTGGAACATATGTACCTAGGGGTAAAACCTGAAAACACCGCTTTGAGCTAGACTCGAATGGGAACTGGTGCATGACAACGGGCCTTGCTGCACTCTTGGTTACGACACTCCCGGGGGATACACTTAGGATAATTCTCATTTTCTTTACCAACCATTATGAAGGGTTTATATGTATATACTTCTCAAAGATTTTTTTTATGATTATGGATTATATCCATAAATAGTTCAATTAATGTTAAGTGTTTTACAAGTATGGAATTATGTATTTTGATTCATAAACTAATCTAGTTTATTCCATTGTTTAGAAATGGCGCCTAGCGGAAGGAATGGAAACCGTATCAATGCACGCACTCTATGTAAGGATTTCCCTCCTACTCAAGATAATTATTGTGGAGCTGGAGATTCAACTGGTGCTGATCAACTTATTACCATACTGGGACAACTCACTTAGGTTATGAATAATAACCTTAATCGTATGGAGCACCCTGATCCGCAACGTGGTGGATCAATGTTAGACCGTTTCATGAGGAAACAATCGCCAAAATTTAATGGGGGTACAAATCCATTAGTAGCTGAGCAATGGATAAACTCCTTAGAGAAAATATTCCACACCTTGGGGAGTAGTGAAAGGGAGAAGGTTGTCATGGCAGTTTACCGCCTTACTGGAGGTGCCGATCAATGGTGGTTGCTGATTCAAAACACAAAGGAAGATGAAGAAGTATCAAGTATGGAATGGAGGGAGTTTAAGGAAATTTTCATAGAAAAATACTTCCCTCGTGACCATAGAGCAGATATGGAAAGACAATTTCTGAGTCTGAGGCAGAAGGAGGATGAGAATGTCGCAAAGTATGAGTCTAACTTTATAAGGTTAGCGAGGCATGCTCCAGATTATATACGTAACCCAAGAAGTAAGATTTATCGTTTATTTGATGGGTTAAAACCATTTCTCCATCGAGATTTATTATCACAATCCTTCTCATCGTACGAAGATATTGTCTCGTGTGCTATCAAGACAGAAATGGAATTCTCTAAGTCTTATGACAACAAAGTAAACCAAGAGAAGAAGAGAACGACAGAACAAGAGACAGATAAAGGGAAAAAGGAAAAGAAGGATTTTCCATTATGCGATAATTGTGGGAAGAATCACCCCGGTACATGCCTAAAAGGAATGGGAGTTTGTTATAAATGTGGAGAAAAAGGTCACTAGGCTCGTGATTGCAAGGGAAAGAAATAAACTATCAATGTTGAAAGCTACAATTGTAGGGAAATGGGGCATTATGAAAATGAATGTCCTAAGCGTCAGGGAAACTTACCTCATAAAAGGCCAAGGGATCAAGGACAATCTTATGCTGTTACTACAGTTGAAGTGGAATAATTAATGTATTGATGCTTTTGGACTCAAGGATTATATTCTGGTTATAAGAATAATGTGATATATATAAGGATTGTAATGTAGTACTTGTTGTTTTCATTAAGGTTTTAATATGATGAAGGTAATAATCTTTTTAGTATTTTACAATAAGAGAAACTTTTCTTTGTTTGTGGAATCTGATGTTACAATTGATTTTGGAATTTAGAGACCTTTTAGAGAAAGTCTGGACAGAGGTATTTTGGATAACTATAAAGGTTGGAATGGATTAAGTTGAACCTTGGATAGTATTTTTTAAGGTTAGAAAATTTCTGAAGATTATTTTTGGAATATTATAATACTATAGTTTTAGGAAAAGGACACCCTGCAGGTTGGGGGATAACCCGTCGCATCGGACAAAGCTGCAGGAATCGAACCCACAACCATAGTGCGACATGCCTTTATTACCTACCACTAGCCTACAAGAAATCCCTGGTTATTAAAAAAAAGTTTTCCTAATCTAAATGGTATGTGTTAATATTTGTAACCTTATACAATTAGGATAAATAGAATATTTTTGAGTTCTATTACCTTTTGGAGTGAATGATGGGTTTGTGGTAAAAATTTATTAAAGAATGAAAGTCTACATGACAAGTAAGTATATTTCCTTACGTTCTTAGTAAATCTCCTAAATAAATTCCTCAACTTTATAAAAGGTAACTTAAAACAAAAATGTTGCCGGTTAACTTTTCCAACTGGGGATTCAATGACCGTTTAACCAATCACAAGTTTGTGATTTTCTTGAGGTTAACTTTCTTCTAATCCTGTTTTATACAACTCTCCATCAGACCTTTGTTGATGCTCCTTTTGTCACAGAATCTAAAGATCGGAAAAGGGGAATATATGAGAACAAAGTGATTCAACCTTTGAAGAAAACATCAAAAATTGACAAAGGGATGAACAAGGAAAACTTTTCCCATAGGCCGCGCAAGTTTCCCCATGGTCACGCAAGTGTACTTGCGCGACTCACTTGGCGTGCAAGTGACTTGCGCGACCTAAGTGATAACCGCCCGGTAACCGCTCGGGGTCTTCTTCTGCCTATAAATAGACCCTGTGGGCCCCCCATTCGAGAGGATCTTTTTCCAGAAACTCGGATTGAAGATCCCGACGCCCAAGTCTCTTCGCAAAGCTTCTGGAACACTTCTAATGTAATTTCTTACCTAGAACAGAAGATCTAAAGGGAGGAAGTAAAGCCTAAGTGTTGAAACTCATCAACACTTGCGCGCCTGAGTGGTCAGCCCTTAAGGGAAGTGGTCACACTTGCGCGCCGCCTTATTCATTCGATAGAACTTGCAAGTCCCTTTTCTGGAAGAACCTCAAGAGGATTCTAAAGGCTTTAATAAAGAGTCGCTCAAGTATTTCAATGCTACTTGACCATCGCGCAAGTACCCCACGCGTCGCACAGGTATACCTGCGCGACCAATACTTGCGCGCCGCCGCAGTACCTGCACGCCTTCCAAGACTTGCATGCCCCTTTCTTTTTGGGTGCCTTTCTTTCCCATTTCACCCCTCTTAATCCATTACACCTTTTCTTTTCAAGATTCAGTCTTTAAGACACTCTGCAAATCCATTTATGGCATGATTTCTTGATTTGACTTCCTTATCTGAAAGGAATTCGGTGGAATATCTCTCAAAACCTAGTGATTTACATATCTTTATGTCACTAAAGATTGAGAGTTCATTCATTCAACCCCATCCTTTAAAATGAGATAATCCTTAACCTGGGTCTCCTTTTCAGGAATAATCCCCAGTCCTAAGTCCTCCAAAATTGGGCATCCTCCTCAGGAGTAAGCCCCAAATTCTTAAAATTCCCAAATATGGGCATCCTTTTCAGGAGTAAGCCACAAACCTTAATCTCATAACCTGGGTCTCCTTTTCAGGAATAAGTCCCAGTCATAATCTTGGGATTCCTTTTCAGGAGTAAGCCCCAAGTCCCCTAACCTGGGACTCCTTTTTAGGAATAAGTCCCAGTCATAATTATGGGCATCCTCTTTAGAAGTAAGCCCCAAGTCCCTTAATTTATCTTTAACCAGTTCTAATTTTCTTTTGATCTGGGATTCCTTCTCAGGAGTAAAACCCAGTTATCAATCCTCTCCTAATTTGGGTTTCCTTTTCAGGAATAAGTCCCAAGTTAGAGTATTCAAATCTCCATGAAGCACATATACCTTTATGGACCCTATTCCTAGATTTTCTCCCTAAAATTAAATCCTAAACCTTCATCTATTTGGGTAGTCATACATACATAAGCCCCAAAACATTTCTTATGATTGCATCTTTCATGGCACAATTGTCTAATTTTTACCAATACCTCTTGTTTCTCACACCGATCATGACTCACGTGAGCTTAGAGTGTAAAAGTAATTATGACATCCTTCTTTAAGCCATCAATCATAAACGTCATACTCCCTTACTCGAACTACATGGGTTCTGATTCCTTTTCCAAAACAAAGGATACGTAGGTAGCCCATTTATGGGTTCGATCCCAACTCTGAAATAATCCATGTCCTTCTGAATGACAATAAACTTCAAGTGCCCCACTGAGTGGCTTTAAAACCAGCCTAGTCATCATAATGACCAAGAGACTTTTATATAAATGTTTTGAAGGATACCATTGACCAAGAATCTCTAAATAGATACATATGATTCTCTATTGATGAAGAACCTCGAATAAATATAAAAGATTCTCTAAATTTCTTAAATATTTAATCATTGATTGTTAAAACTAAAGGAAATCTCATTTTATACTTGGTAATGTAATAAGGATTCACGAACATAACTTAAATCTATAAAGAGAGTCCCGGAGTAGACAATAATTCCCCTAAAAATGGTGTGATGAGTACGACCTCCCATCCTCTCGACCAATGCAAATTCCTAAGCCTCATCAGTCCACAAGCTAATGAGCGCCTACCTTTGGAAAGTAGGTCCAAATGGATGTGGAATCATTGGATGTTTCCGGTTCTACGAACAAACCCGCTAGAAACCGATTGGAACGTTTGAATCTCCCATCCAGGAGGTCATCCCCGAATTCCGAGGGAAACAAAAATGGTGAACCCAACGTGAATCCTTAACCAAGTTAAAGTGGTGTTTTACCTATTTGTTAAAGCCCCTATTTAAAAGTCATTAAGAGGGTTAACAAAAACAATCATTGACATATGTGCTCATCCAAAGGATGAAGTGGCTGAATTTATCTTGATTACGTCTGTTATATCAAACAGGAACTCTTTTCCAAGATCTCCTGTATTTCCATAATGGCTGCTCTCAAATTCACATCTGTGAATACTGCTGCTGCAAATACCACTGCTGCTATTCCAACTGGATTGTCATCCGCTCTGAGGATGACATCACCTACTCATCATCTTCAACACTGGGTATCAAATGCGCTGGTTAAGGAGTACCATCAACACGGTACCATCCCAACTCTAGAGGCTACTCGACAGGCCCTCCAAGTGAACAACTCACACAGGTCGTCCGGACAACGACGACCAGTGATCAAGAGGCAGGCGGTGCTGACTACCGTCTCCAACCGTTTCGGGTCATTATCCCCGGAACACAATTTCCATTCACTCCCTTACTCTGAGGAAGTGAATGAGTAGGTCCCTCATGGACTTATTTCAAAAAGACAGGAGTCCTTCCCGAGGGCTCCCATCAACAATCGCCGCCAGACTCGTGCGGCAGTGCACCCTCAACATGATGATGGTACCGACTCCAGGCATTCAGCTCAGGTTCCTCGAACCCGAGTAGGCAAGACGAACCACCAGAGATGGAATCCGGTTAACAATGGGCAGGTTTTCATCCCTGCCATCTCCGGAGAAGTCCACCAACCTAACTTGGTGGCGAACAACGAGCATGCACACACACCTGTCCGTTTTAATTCCACTGTCCAACAGACTCGTCTGGCAGCATCACGCCAATCCTGCCAGGCAATTCCGGCAGAGTACTATAGGCAGGAACATACACCTACTTATACATCATCAGTTAGTCAGCAGGCTCACCTGACTACATATGATGGATCTCGTCAACCGCGTTTGGCGAAGTGTAATCAGCAGGCACATACACCTGCTAGTACTAATCAAGCTTACCAACAGTCTCGCTTGGTAGGGCACAGAGAAGTCAGTCAGAAAGCTCCGATGACAAACAGGAGGTAGACTCAACTCTCTGCCTCCACACTTGAGTATTGTCAGGATTCACTGACAGGAAAAGGAGGACATGAGCAGGCACATACACCTACTCCAAGCCCGGAATGGACGTATATCCCCGTTCCGGCGGTTGAAGTCACCAAACATATTTTGTCAATGGTGAAAGAGCAGAATAAAATTCATGCTCATATTCTGGATGCTTGCCAGGATATCATAACAGCTTCAGCATCATCTCAGGGACAGACACATAAATCTATCCCTAGCAGTGGAGTGACACATCAACGATTCACTTCGGAACAGACACACACATCTGTTCCAGTCCAAGAGGGTTATGGGGCATACTCCCCCATATCATACGGACAACCAAGTCAGGAACATACACCTGATTTGAGTGGAGATCGTCAGCCTAACCTGACCATCTTTCCTGATCAGGCACATACACCTGCTCAGAGTAACCACTTTCGTCAACAAGTGGTTTCCAAAGCGAGTAAGAAGGCATCTAAGAAAAAGATCTGCCCAACACAGTTAGGAGATCAAATGCCAATCTGCAACAAGGCTTTGCTCGATGCTGGAGTTCTTGAATCCCTCAGACATTTATCTATTGGAACTCAAGATTCTACTCCCTCAGTTCCCAATAACAGGAACATTAATTCCAAAAGTATTCAACAAAAACTTTCTCGTGAAGGCTTGCTTTGTGACAATTCGGTCAATCTTGAAGTTTCATCTTCAGATGAGAGCCACAGGAACCCTCTGTGTGGTCAGAATACCAAGGAACAAGAGATCTCATCTTTTCCTGTAACCCATTATGGTGGTCCTCCCCATGATGATGAACTTCGCTGCGAAAGTCCTCTCCGTAGTAGTGATTCACATTGCCTGGAAAATACTCCAGTGGACAATGTAGTTCCGAGAAAGCCCTCTTATCTTGAGGCACTTGCAAATGCGAAACCAGTCATGTCTGATGCTTTATTTCTAACAAGTGAAATACTTTCTCAATCAGAAGATAGCCCAGGGTGTAGGTCATTCTCCGAACCACCCCTAAGTCATGCATCTTCTAGTTTGATCAATGATATCTCTACCAATCTTGTTGAATCCGATGAAGCAATAAGGAAACACCAACTCTGGTCAAAACAGGTAGAAGAATCTTCATTTAATGATAAAGAGGAAATGCTAAACATGAGGAAAAAACTGGAAAAAAGTGAGGTACCAGTCATGTTTTGGCCTTTGGCTGACTCCCAGTATGACATTCCAAAGATGTTGATGGAAGATGGAGTCCATGATATTCGTCTCAACATATGGAAAACTCTTTGTCAATTTAAGAAGAAGGTATTATCTTATGATGAATATGAAAATCATCTTAAGATAATAGAAGGGCTACAACGTCAGATTGATTTGGCATCTCTATCAGTCTCTCGGTATCTGAAGGCTGAAAAGCAGCAGAGAACCCTTTAACATTCATGCCTTGGCGTACTAAGAAAATTGCGTCAATTAATTGCCAATGCTCCATCTGGTGTTCATATCAGAGGATGGGGTGTTCACGAAGCACTACATTTCATAGTGCTTTCCAGTCAGCAAAGCCCGCCAAAAATGGTCTCATGCAATGTTATTGCTCATGGCCGGCCACAGTCAATGGGCTTTGTTCATAATCAAAAGCTTGCTCAAGAACAGGCTTCAACTAGTTCCTCTAAAAATCAAGCATATAGAGAACAAGTTGTTGAATTGATCCTACATCAAGCAGGCGAGAATATTTCACAAGCCTCTCGTATGGAGCAAACACATCATCAAATGATAGAAGTTTCGGAAATCATCCAACGGTCTGTTGAACTAGGTGATAAAAGTGGATACAGGCTAATGCATCCAGCTAATTTCCGAACTAAGATTCGCAAGATCAAGAGATCTTTTAAGAAGGTCTCAGACATAGCATGTCAAGATCCACCCCATCTTGTCAGACTGGGGACTCCTTTAACCCAACCCTCAGAGTCAACAAATGGGATTCGAGGAGTTGAGCGGAAGCAGCAGGAACATCCCCAGTTCTCGAGACTGGGGACTCTTTCAAATCATCAATCCCCTTCTCAGAGAATATCGATCTTTTCTCTATTGGGGAAGAATCCCCAAGAGGAATGAAGATCCAAATTATTAGGAGATTCCCTCTAAGTTATATCTCGTCAAGAAGTTCCTAAAAGATTAAATCAACAAAAGGCAATGTCTCATCAAAGACATGAAAGAAGACAATATCACAGAAATGTTGATAGAAGGGATGCGATGCATTATACATCAATCAATGTCATCAATGCCGTTGTTGATAATCCACCAGAGGAGACTCACTCACGGGACTCAGATGAAGAGCGTCTTGCTCAAGAAAATGTACGCTCTGATACAAATGAAGAAGGTGTGCGTACATGAAGTCAAAGGATTACTCAGAACCTAGGTAATCCACTCCCCTCCCTCCAAAAGGTATCCAACAAAGGGAAGGGAAAGAATCAGGTTACATATCCTTCCTCTGGAGAAGGTCAATCGCTCTCATTAGAGCAAAGGTTTGCACAACATGAGGAAGAAATGAAATAATTAAGAAGGTTGAATGCAGAACTACTTCAGAGTAGTCTTCTTCTTAAAAATGCTGGAGTCCGACAGCCAAAGGAATTTATTGAAGTTACTGAGATGGATCAGGAATATCCTCCTTTATCAGTACACCCTCAGAAGTCTAATCCTACGGGTCAAGTGCAACAACGGTTGACAGCACTACCATCAGTTGCAGCACCAACCACCACGTCTGTCCAAGCTCCATTCATTGCACCTACCCAAAACCAAGTTCAACTGGATGTTTCTCAAAAGTTAATAACTACTATTGAGTCATTAACAGCTCGGTTAGAAACTATGGAAGGGAAACGAGCGCAAGTTCAACCAGAAAAGAAAGTTTACCATGAATTGGTAGATTCAATTTCTCCTCCATCTAGTTTTGGAAACCCTATTTTCCCTACTTTCAATGGATCAGGTGACCTTGAACAACATTTGATGCATTACGTGTCTTGTTGTGATCCTATGATGGGAACTCCAGAGCAGTAAGAAGCAGTGAAACTCAGATACTTCGTGCGAACCTTTCAAGGACCGGCTTTTGTCTGGTATACAAGCTTGCAATCCCAGTCAATCATCAGATGGGAGGATCTTCGTAAAAAATTCCTTCTTCAGTTCAGCTCAACTTTTCCAAAAACGACAGTTTTTGATCTTACAAACTGCAAGCAAAGGGAGAATGAAAGAGTCTCTAATTTCATTGCTCGCTGGAAGGGATTAACGTATTCCCTGAGTTTAGCACTCCCTCAGGAAGAGATGTTGCCAATCTGTGTGGAAAATTTTCGTGATGAATTACGCACGCCATTGATCCCTGTGAAATACACAGGAGGGTTTTGAGACCTTACTTAAATCGCTCAGCAGATTGAAGATTCCCTTATACAGGATAAGGTTAAATCTCATGTAATTCCATCAGCTCCAGGAAGGAGAATGGGTAAAGCAAAAACTGCTACAGTTATGCTTAAACAAGCACCTGTACCTATTTCTACTTCAAAACCTTCATCTTCTCGAAGGGCTCCACCTCCTGAACGCCAAAAAAAAGGCCGTATCGTCCAAATGATCAAAGAGATCAACGACGAAAATAATTTGAGGATTTGAAGAGTAAAACATACTCTTTCCGAAGTGAGCAAGTTCCTGGTTACTTCATTTCAGCTCTGGAAAATAATTTGGTTCAGTAACCAGTGCCCAAGAGGCCAAACAAGGAAGGAGATGAAGACCGTCCCAATTATTGTCCCTTTCATCAAATGTTGGGGCATCCCATCCAGGAGTGTTTTGTCTTTAAAGACCTCCTGCAAAAGATGGTCGACTTGGGACAAGTCAAGTTGAAAGGTTCTTCGACTTAGATAGCATGTGTTAATGCTATAGTTCCAGAGGAGGAAGTTGAATGGAAAGAAGTCAAAAGAAGAAATGCACAGAAGTATGATGATTGGATGGTCAGAAAGACAATCAACCAGACTCATGCCATTTTGCGAACACAATTAAAGAAACCAATTGTGTCTTCTACCATGAATATTGCGGTAAACCCCTCTTCATCAGAGGAAAAATCCTCAAAGAAACGGCTTGATTCAAAGAAGAAAAAAGAATCAGAAGAAGATGAGTATGTGTCAAAGCCTAAATTGTCTTTGACTCTGGCAGACTTTATGCCATCTAATTCAAAACCACGGGCACCGCCCCACCAAATGGCACAACCTAAACAGGCTAATCAGGCAGAGTCTTTATCAGACGAAGAGTTAATCTTCATTTCTGTTAATATGATTCAATTAACAGATCCATATTCCAGTCTTGATGAGCCTGAATTCCCTGTATCAAATAAGGGAATCCGAGGAAGTTCTAGAGGTTCAGGATACAAGGGAAGACGTGGATCTTTCCGAAGCCACTACTCCAATTCTACCCCTGCTAGCACTGTGTATGCAGTAGAAACTCATGGTAGATCCCTTCAGCAAGCTCAAAAAGAACAAGAAAGTTATTCTGCCAATGACCAACTCAGTTTTGGCACAGTTATTTTGGAAGACTGATTAAAGGTTCCATCTTCTTTATCTCAGCAAGTAAATGGATATAATTAGTCTAATCTTCCAAAACCAAGGATGTTTCCAACTTCAATACAAGATGCATCAGCTTCCAAAGCATATGCTTCCAAGGTACCTGCTAAACCGCATATTCTTGCTGGGAAACACAGACCTCTAGATCAAAAGTATGATATATTGAAACACTTGGCCTAAGTACCAGCCAAGTTATCAATTTTGGATGCTTTGAATATGTCAAAAGATCTTCGGGAAGCATTTATCGAAGCTTTGTCAAGTCCTCATGAGTTTGAAGCTGAAATTGATGCAGCTGAAGTCTATCACATAGAGATTAATCCTGCAGAATGCCATGCAGTGATATCTTTTATTGATAGAGATGAAGATGATGTTGTGCATGGGCACATAAAACCTCTGTACTTATCTGGAAAAGTCAATGTTGTAGATATCCAAAGAGCTTTCATTGACAATGGTTCAGGAGTCAACCTCATGCCCATTCGTACACTTCGTCGATTGGGCCTCACGGAATCTGATTTATCTCCTTCTACCATGATGTTACAAGGATATGATAAAAATGAACAAGAACCACTGGGCGAAGTTACACTCAGAACTCAGTTTGGAGATCTTGTATCCAATTTGGATTTCATGATTGTTGATCAAGACTCAGCTTTCAACGTCTTGCTTGGAAGACCCTGGCTACATCAGCATGCATCTATTCCTTCATCATACCATCAATGTCTCAAATACTATTTTAATGGTCAAGTTGGAACATTGTATGGTGATAAGACCCCGTTCAAGACATGTGAGTCTCAATACATTGAGGCAGAATTTTATCACATGAAGGGAAGAGAAAAATCTGCAATGAAGGAAATTACCAAAGTTAATGCTCCATATGGTTTGGAGAAAATTCCGATAAATCCATTTACACATATGAGTACAGATTATGTGTTACATATCAGTCAAATTGACAAAATAGGCCCAAATCAAAATACTCTTATGGAAAGATCCATAATGTCAATTATGGAAATTGAGCCAGACAACATGGGAGAAATTGGTAACCTACCAAACAGTGATAAAAGCATAAGTGGTGACGTTTTCATTTCATATGCTGAAGTCCAACAAGTCTATACTTCGCCAATAAGGCTAGAAGAAGTTATAGAAACACCAGAGGTGAATAATGATGTCGATTCTCAATCCATCGTCTCCTCTTTATTTCCCAAAGAAGACCCTTTATTATCAATAGGGTTGGAAATGGAAGCTTCTTCTTCAAAATGTGAAAATTTTGACATCTCTTATGATCATGAGAATTTCGTTTTGTCATCTACTTTGCAAGTAGAAACAGAATAAATAGCACGTGATGAAGAGGAAGAGGAAGATCTTAGAGATGCTCCTCCAGTATTTGAAGAAGGTATCTCTACCACTGTGGATGAACTCAGAGAAATAAATCTGGGTACAGAGAAAGATCCACGCCCCACTTTAATTAATGCGGCCATGACCCTTGAAGAGAAAGAGATGTATATTTCTTTTCTAAAGAAAAATAAAGATAATTTTTCTTGGAACTATACAGAAATGCCTGGGCTTGATCCTGATGTTGCTACTCATCATTTGGGTTTACCAAAAGAACATCGAGGATTTAAGCAAGCCCCGATAAGAACACACCCAACTTATGCTTCCAAAATTGAAGCTGAAGTGGATAAGCTGATCAAATCTAACTTCGTCAGAGAAGTTCAGTATCCCAAGTGGTTGGCTAATATTGTCCCTGTAAAGAAAAAGAACGGACAAATTAGGGTTTTCATCGATTTCAGAGATCTTAATCGGTATTTTCCTAAAGATGATTTCCCAGTTCCGATTACAGAACTCTTAATTGATGCGACGGTTGGCTATAAAGTACTTTATTTCATGGATGGATATTCTGGATATAATCAGATCCGAATGGCCCCAAAAGATGAGGAATCTACAGCCTTCAGAGCTCCTCAAGGTGTGTTTTGTTACTGGGTGATGCCCTTTGGTTTAAAGAATGCAGGTGCAACATATCAACGCGCCATGCATCGTATCTTCAAACCTTTCTTAGGGAAGTTTGTTGAATTCTATGTAGACGATTTGGTGGTTAAATCCAAACAACGTTCTAATCACTTGGCTGATTTGGAAGTCATATTCCACAAGCTTCGACAACATAATTTGAAGATGAACCCCTTAAAATGTGCTTTTGGGGTAACCTCAGGAAAATTTCTCAGCTTTGTTGTATGCCATCATGGTATTGAAGTCGATCCTGAGAAGACCAAGTCAATCCTTGGTATGCCACCTCCTTAGAATTTGAAATAATTAAGAGGAATTCAAGGACACTTAGCCTATATTAGGCGTTTCATCGCCAATTTGGCAGGAAAAAGTTTACCCTTTACCAAATTATTGAAGAAAGGAGTCATTTACCAGTGGACTGAAGAATGTCAAGAAGCGTTTGATATTCTCAAGAAATACCTCTTGAGTCCACCAGTACTCATGCCACCTATTGAAGGTAGACCACTTATCCTCTATGTGACAGCTCTAGAGTGATCATTGGGTGCCTTTCTCGCTCAAAAGAATGATGATGGGAATGAAAATAGCCTCTACTATCTCAGTAGAACTATGCTTGAAGCAGAAACCCGGTATTCAAGTATTGAGAAGTGCTGCCTGGCATTAATATTTGCAGTTCAGAAACTGATACACTACCTTCAACATCACGAGGTCCAATTGGTATCTCACAATAATCCGCTCAAATTCATCCTTAGTCGTCCAATGCTTACAGGACGCCTAACAAGGTGGGAAGTTATTTTGCAGTATTTCGACATTCAGTATGTATCTCAAAAGGCAATAAAGGGCCAAGCTCTGGCTAATTTCCTGGCTGAACATCCTTCAGTGGAAGACACGTCTTCAGATATTGAACTCCCTGATGAGGAAGTTTTCTCTATTCAAGAGAATCCTCAAACATGGGAAATGTATTTTGATGGTGCTTCCAGAAGTCCAATAGGGAAGAAAATGGAAAATCCTAAATTCAACAAAGTTGGTTTAGGAATTGTACTCATTTCTCCAGATAAGGCAGTGTTACCTTATTCCTTTTTATTATGGGAAGGTGGTACCAATAATGAAGCCAAATACCAAGCTCTTATTACTGGTTTGGAGTTAGCACTCCAAGCACAAGTGAATCACTTAAAGGTGAAAGGTGATTCAGACCTGGTAATCAAACAAGTCAATGAGGATTATGCCATCAGAAAAGAAGAATTAATCCCTTTGTATGATTACGTCAGAAAGTTAATGGTGGAATTCCCTTCAGAACCGACATTTTCTTATGTCCCAAGATCACAAAATGCTCAAGCTGATGCACTGGATAATATAGCCACAGCTCTAGCAGATCCAAATCGGGACGAGACAACCATCAGTATTGCCCATCGTCGTGCAATTTCACCTTATGTTCAAGCCGGAACAGAGGAAATTAATGAAATTAGTCCCATTCCTGAACCGTATGGTCATACTACAGGATGGATGTCACCTATCAGGGAATACCTTCAAAATGGAACACTTACACCTGATAGAGCCGAGAAAGAACAAATCCGGCGAAGTGTGGTCAATTTTACTCTTTATGATGGCCCAAACCACCTAGAGAAAATTCTCTACAAACGTGGTTTTGATGGAGTTCTCTTCAGATGCATTGATGGTGAAGAGACAACAACTATCATGAAAGAAGTGCATGCAGGAGTCTGTGGTGCCCACCAGTCTGGACATAGATTGTCTGATCAAATTCGAAAGCTTGGATACTTTTGGCCTTCAATGATACAAGATTGTGTTGATTTAACAAAGAAGTGTCATTCATGTCAAGTACATTCCAACTTCATTCATCAACCTCCAGAGTTGCTTCATACAGCTAAATACTCATGGCCATTTGCCACATGAGGAATGGATGTGGTGGGACCTTAACCTTCAGCTACGGCCAAGCAGTTTAAGTACATTCTTACTGCTACTGATTTCTTTTCCAAATGGGCAGAGGTAGTACCTCTCAAAGAAGTCAGTTCTAAATTCATTGTTAGCTTCATCAAGTCTAACATCATTACTAGATTTGGTGTCCCTCATACCATATTGACGAACAACGACACCAACTTCTGTTCTTTAGAGGTGAAGAAATTGTATCAAGAATACAACATTAAATCCAACCATTTATCTCGGTAACATGCGGCAGCCAATGGCCAAATAGAAGCCTTTAACAAGACTCTTTCAAATATACTGCAAAAGATTGTGGATAAAGATAATAGGTCATGGCCTGATAAAATCTTTCAAACTTTATGGGCTTATCGGACTACCACCCGCAATGCAACGTGGTCAACTCCATATTCGTTGGTATATGGAACAAAATCAGTCTTGCCAATTGAAGTTCAATTTCCCTCACTCAGAGTATCCATTTGTGATCAGTTATCTACAGATGAGAAATCCCAGAAGCGATTGAATGAATTGGAACAGTTAGATGAGAAAACATTGTGCACTTTGCACCACTTGGAAATCTATCAGAATCGAATAGCACGAGCTTTTAACAAAAAAGTTTGTCTTCGTTCATTCATTCAGGGAGAATTGGTATTAGTTCTCAGAACTCCAATGATACCAGGAAAGAAACCTCCCAAGATTGAGCCAAAATGGGAAGGACCTTATTCAATACATAGGGTCTTCTCCAATTGAGCTTATTCATTAATCTCGATGGATGGAGAACTCATTACTACTCCAACTAATGCCAGATTTTTGAAGAAATATTTTGTATAAAATACAAAGTATTCACAACATGTCCCCGCAACATGAAACTAAACTGTGCAGCACCAGTTCGTCCTTGATATATGACGTTAAACTATACAGCAATGGTCCAGTATGACCTTAAACTCCTCCTTGGTCCAGTATGACCTTTAACTATTCACAAGATGTCCCCGCAACATGACACTAAACTGTGCAGCACCAGTTCGTCCTTGATATATGACGTTAAACTATACATCAATGGTCCAGTATGACCTTAAACTCCTCCTTGGTCCAGTATGACCTTAAACTATTCACAAGATGTCCCTGCAACATGACACTAAACTGTGCAACACCAGTTCTTCCTTGCTATATGACGTTAAACTATACAGCAATGGTCCAGTATGACCTTAAACTCCTCCTTGGTCCAGTATGACCTTAAACTATTCACAAGATGTCCCCGCAACATGACACTAAACTGTGCAGCACCAGTTTGTCCTTGCTATATGATGTTAAACTATACAGCAATGGTCCTGAATGACCTTAAACTGCAACTTCGTCCCACACGACGTTAAACTGTGAAAAAGTTCCCTAAATGGTCCAGTATGACCTTAGACTGCAACTAGATCCTGTATAACCTTAAAATACATCATCAACGGTCCATGCATATGACCCTAAACTATTTGCAAGTCCCTTACGTCCAACAAGACGTTAAACTGTGACGTCCTAACTACATGATGCTAAACTGTATAAAAGTCCCTTACATCCGGAAAGACGTTAAACTACATAAACTGTAAAAAAAATCCCAATGCGTCCAACATGACGTTAAAATGGTGCACTCTTTTGTCCTCACTGCATGACATTAAACTACACAGTTCCCCCCTTTCGTCCAACATGACGTTAAACTCTATTGTTCCCATCGTCCTAACTACATGACGCTAAACTGTACAGAAAGTTCATAATACGTCCTACATGACATTAAACTATATTTTGTCCCTGCTACATGACACTAAACTGTGCAGCACCAATAGTCCTAACTGCAAGACTTTAAACTGCATAGTCCCTTTATATGTCCTACATGACATTAAACTATGCATCGTTAAGGTTTTTGTTACCTCTTGTTTCTCACACCGAGTATGACTCACGTGAGCTTAGAGAAAACCTCAACCATAACACTCTCTTTGGGCCGCTAACCATGTGTAAGTCCCAACAACATTTTTATTAGATCGTTGTCCCCAAGAACAACTTGATCATTAATTCATTCTTTAATTGAACTACACAGACTTTGATCCTTGCCCTCCAGGCTGGGTATGTAGACAACCTCCCAGGGTTCAAGCCCAAAAATAATCTCTTCACATCGGTTCACCTCCATCTCATATGATGTTGATTCGTGAAACCGCCCCTAGAATCGATATCTTTACATTGGTTCACATTCGTCCTTGTTATACGACGTTAAAATATACAACACTTTTGTCCGGTATGACAATAAACTACAATATTCTTTGATTTCCTCATTTGAGAGGGAACCATTATTTACATTGATTTTATCAATCATGTTTTATTTCAAAAGACTACGTGCATGCATGGTAATACCTAAACTTTTTATCTTGGGTTAAACCATCATTGTACTAAAGTCCCCTTTCACCCTTCACATGTACGAACCAAATTTGTACAAAGGGCAGTTCTAGAACTACGTGGGCTTGATTCCCATCCTTATGGGATACATATGAATGTTCGAGTATCCCTCGAATCCAGCCCTAAGTCTTTTGGGCCTAACCCCAAATTTCACTTTCAGTCCCTTGGCTGAAAAGTCCTCATGAAAACACACACACACTGTGTATTCATTATTATGGTCTGAACTCTATGAACCTAAACTAAGATCTCTCATATTTTCGTCCCGCACGACGTTAAACTACATTTCAAGAACTACGTATGGCTTGATTCTCATTCTTATGAGATACGTAGTGAAGTACAAAATTTCAATTCAGGACCCAGCCACAACATGATTATGGTTATCATTGACCTATGAATCTCTATATACATTGGACAATACCCATATTTATGTGTTATAATCCTAACCTTAAATATTTTCAGATCTTCATAACCCTTTTCATGACTTTTAGTCACAAAAATGTCAAACTTATGAGAATTATTTTGTCTGACTATGCAGTACGTGCCTATAGGTGGCCTTGCATAAACAGTCCACATAACAGACTTGTTAGCCAAAAGATACTATTTTATTTAACTATGCAGCCAATTCCCTTAGGTGGCCCTGCATAATTCAACCCCCTAACGGGTTTGTTAAATGATGGTAACTTCATTCTTGGGAAGAATGCCTCTTTTGTCCTTATTTGTCTTAAACGACAGTATGTAGGGATCCGAAAAAAATAGCCATCATTAACATATTTGTCCCATATCCTTTTTCATGATCTGAAAGTATTCAAGTCTATGGTTTATTCTTCTTCCCTATGTTTGGGTCAGACCTTCGTAGGAGTGATATTCATCCAGTTCTTCGATAATCTTGTCTGAAAATATCTTCTCCATATTCAAGTATCTCTTTCCATACAACAAACTCTATACTTTAGAAAATTTGAATCTCCATAAACTTTCACTGGCTTTTAGCACTAGGAAAGTAAATTTCTGAGAGTTCTTTTGCCTGACTATGCAGCACGTGCCCATAGGCGGCCTTGCATAAACAGTCCACATAACAGACTTATCAGCCAAAAAAATGCTATTTATTTGACCATGCAGCCAATGCCCTTAGGTGGCCCTGCATAATTCAACCCCCTAATGGGTTATGTTAAATAATAGTAACTTCATTCTTGGAAACTACTTCTTCTGATGCCTTTTAGCTCTTTTTCATATCATTTCTCAGATTCAAATATTCTTAAGCCATAGTTTACATTTTTTCTCCCTCATACTTGAGTATGGTAATATGTTTTCAGATAAATTGTCAAAGAATTGAATCAATTTTAATCCATTTTGGTCAAAGCTATTTCGACCTTAAAACATTAGCCCCTTTATGTCCGGCATGCATGACTTTAAACTGCCCACAAAAGACAAAGGAAATCTGAATAAAAGTCAAGTTCCAGCTCACTAAATATACATTTTTTGTATGATTTAGGTAATATTGAGCAATTAAAAGATTCAAAGTTTGTAGGGTTATTTTTAATAATCCTAGTAAAAATCAAACTATGCTTACTAAGCCCATTGGCTTAAGTAAATTTGAAGCAGGTAGTGAAATAATGTAGGTACAAATGATTGAAGATGAAAGTGTTTTTCGTTGATACACAAGAGTTAGAAGAACATCCATAGACTGGAGTCTCTTATCTTTTTTTTCAAGAATTACAAGAGGCTTTCAACATAACTCTTCATTTGATTTATGACATCCTGAGATTTATCAGCAGTTACTTGAATCTCGTGCACTTGACCAGCTTCACTCTTTTCAGCTTGATGAAGTGCCTTCTTAGCATCTGCGATGGCTTTCATGCCATTCATATGAGTTTCATCCAATGATTTATTAAGCTAATCAAGTTCCCCAATAACAGCATCTAACTGTTACTGGAGTTGCACCTGTTGGACAACTTTTTATTTGATTTTATGCTTCAACTCCTTCATCTTGGCAGCATAATCAGCTTCAGCTTGGGATACCGCAGCCTCAAATTTGCCTATGTTGACTGACAGTTTCACTCTGATCAAATATTCGCGACTTTTTTGAGCCTTCTCCCTCCTGAAAATGATCTGTTTCACCGTGGCGTGAATCTTTTCATATCCCAAACCACCAAGTCCTAGTATAACAAATTGGGATGACAATTGAGGAATTTTCGATGGTAGCTCTTCTAAAGGCACCCCAGATATGATGTTCCATATGTTGTTCCATGCCTTAAGTCGTGAAAAGCTGAACGCTTTAAGCATCTCTCTTCTCCAGGAGCAACCAAGTCAGCTTGGGTCTGTGATTGTTCTACAGCACCCTCCACGGCCTTTGAAGGAGGGTCAGTCCCTTCCCTCAAAGGGGAAATTGAAGAAGCCCCTGCAATCCTCAGAAATATGAGTAACCATGTGATTATGAGTATAAACTCATGATTATTCGAAGGACATACCGCTACTAATGAAGCGTTTAGCTATGGATTTCCTCCTTCATTGCCTTGGATTTTTTTTTTCGGAGTATCAGTAGTCTCCCTTATTGGAACTTGGATTGACGAATGGAAGGCTATGTACAACGCCTCATTCATGGCCTGCTGGCCTGGAGATATCTCGCCTGGTTCGCGAGGAGAATCAACAGCAGCCCCGATAGCAGTACCACCAGGGCTATACTGTGGTGAAGGAACCCCAGTTCCTTTCTTTGCAAGCTGCGAGATGAAGAAAATAACTTCCTTAAGTAACAAAGCTTCAACTGAAATCAAGTTGCAAAGAAAATAAGGAAAGAAAACTTACATCTTCAGGAGCCACGTACTCTTGCCATTCCTCATCTCCAGAACCACCAGTCCCCTCAGTGGCGCCACGATCAATCATTTCCTTCACCCGCCTGGTGATAGGAACAGAGTCATCAGTGGCATATATGAGCATTTCTAGCTCTCTGATGTAAGCTCGCACTTCATTGGGTTTATCTTCGTATTTAATATTTTTAGAAGCTATAAGATTTCCTATTCCAGAAAGTTGTAGGCCCTCACACAAATCCAGCCAGGCGGTCTCAGTACCACAGTATAAGCCCTTACATAGCTTAACAGCCTCTGATCTTAGATATGAAGGCTGTGAGGAAGGTCCTACAATTTTTGATTTTAATTTCTTACCAGCTCCTGCAGCTACAGATAGAGAATAAGAAATTAAGACTTATTACTTTATAAAGTAGCAATGATTGAAATTACTACAATAAAACAACTCACCAGGAGTTGATGGAGTGGGTCTTTTAATTCTGGCCGGAGGATTATATCGGGCACGAAACCGCTTTGCTGCCGGTTGTGCCTCATCATCCCCATCATGATAATCCGATGAATCAGTTCTAGAAGAGGAGTCTGTTGAACCTATTTCAGGTGGGGAAGCGTCACCTTCATGAGGAAGGGTTTCTTTCTCTACAGTCCTCTTCCTCTTTCCCACTTGATATACTGGGTGATTCAATATCCCTTTGGGGTATGATGCTATCCAGTTTTCGGCATAATATGTAGTCAAATTATGTGCCGCTTTTTCAACTGGTAGATCAAATACTGCCCCAGTCTTCTCTCTTGATGTCAGCAGCCATAGTTGTGGAGCAACCATCGGATGTTGCTCTAACCTGACATGTACCGGAGGGGATAAAACAATCTGTTGCAGACATCTGAATTGGCGTGAAAATCTATATGGAGCATAGGCCTCACATATGATCTCTCCATCAATCCTGGCTACTAACACACCATCTCTGCAAGCTAGCATGTATGCCCTCAAATCCAAATGGGTTGTCCCATCATCAACAAACCACCTGGATGGCGGACTTCCATAGGGAAAGAAGTTGAATTCCTTAAACATGCTCAGCCTCACTTTCATGTCATAACCATTAACATCTAATGGAGAAATTCCAGAGAATGCTTGCACTGGCGGTCTGAAAGAGCTTCCAGGAATTTGTAATCCATTATGTACATTGTAAGTCCTGAAGTGAGTGGCGATCCATCCCCACAAAACCTGGAATGGTCCCACTATTCTTAAAGGAGATTTACCCAGGAAGACATGAAGTAAACTCTTGTGAATCTTTGCTAAAATGGGAGTAGCTAACCCAACCATTTTTCCCTCAGCCAACTTTGCCGTAATGATGAAGGTCCCTGGCCTAACGCCTCCCTTCGAATCCCTAACCGGTAAGAGATAAACACTGAGCCACATTGCCAATAAACCTGCCAGACGAGTTTTCTTTGGAATTCTTTGATTCACTTCATATCCCCACTTTTCAAACTCTCCTGCTTCTAGAGTTGGACAGAATGTGCCAGGAGCTCCTCTCTTCTCAGGTTTTGGACAGGTGGTAGGATGTCTGGGCCTGGTATCCTTGGATTTCTTTTTCTTGGATCCTTTTTCTTTTGGCTCCATCCCTTTCTTCTCAGTAAGAAACACATTCATCCATTCTTCCGGATGAATATCTTTTCTAAAATGAGTTAATGAGGTCTCTGAACTCTTGAGCCTGTGGAAGATTTTAAATAATTCTCAAGCTAAAGCAGGAGTCTTCTCTGAATCATTCCAAGTCACCTTGGGAGGAATGAATTCATCATACATATCGCCCAAAATTGGAGCCCCTGAAATCTTGTGGACATCCCACAAACTGATACCTACTTCTCCATGAGTCAAATGGAAAGAATTAGTTGCTGGGCTCCAGTGGCTGAGTATCTATGGCACGAAGTTATCGTGTCTGTAAACATATGTTTTCCCAACCCAGACAGCCTCATATATTGCAGCTCTCTTCAGATCCTTGATAAAATCTGCGCAGGTCTGTCGCACCTAGTATGGCCACATCCAAGTTGGCTTCACACCTCCCCCAGAACGGAAATCCCAACTTTTCTTCCAGTCTTTGGATTGATCCATCTGAGCATTTCGGAAGATTGAAGGATGACAATGTGGTTGAAGCTCAGGTGTATGTTTTTTCAGATCTGGTGTGCAAGGGCTATGATGCATCACATAGGCCTTCTCCACTGTTCTAGCATTTATAAATACTCCTCCACCTGAGATATTTGCTGAAGCAAAGTTGGTATAATTCTGAAACCACGAAAATGGAAGATAATTCTTTATTTCTGGAATAATGACTTCTTGTAGATGACCATATCCATACAAAGGTAGATAAGTGCTTTGAGGAAAGTTGAGATGATATTTCTTCAGATACTTAGCCAAATATGGAAGAGTACTATCTTTGACAGTATAGTAATCATGACCAATGATGTTCATCATATCATCTATCTGATTGCTAGCCAGTTCATCAATTAATCCGGGTCTAAGAGCCATTAATTCAGCACAAAGAGTTGAATAAATTAATTTATAAATGAATTAATTTTTCACAAACTTTGTGAAAGAAATAAAAAAAAATGGCTAAGGAATTAAGGCGCGCAAGTATGGAGATGTCGCACAAGTGTTACATGTGCCGCACAAATTTTTGTCGCGCATGTGTCACCGCGCAAGTCCTATTACCTTGAGAGTAGCGCGACAGCGAGGAAATAGTGGAAAAAAGAGACTTGCGCGGCGAAGATGACTTGCGTGGCGAGAGCTTGAGAAATTCAGGATCAGATGCTATACACGGCCAAAAGCCATGTATTTATAGGCCAGGAGGCCTATCTGCGCGCCGTATCCAGTGCGTTTAAGGCCTGCGTAGAGAGAACTTGCGCGCCGCCCTCTGTGCCCTGAAGACTTGCGCGCCCCCTTTTCCTTTGGATGTATTCAATTTCCTCAGAGTCAAATCCTCATTTCTCTCCGGATCCAAATCTGAGGGGGGGACTTTTTTTGACGCTCCTTTCGTCACAGAATCTAAAGATCAGAAAAGGGGAATATATGAGCACAAAGTGATTCAACCTTTGAAGAAAACATAAAAAATTGACAAAGGGATGAACAAGGAAAACTTTTCCCATAGGCCGCGCAAGTTTCCCCATGGTCGCGCAAGTGTACTTGCGCGACTCACTTGGCGCGCAAGTGACTTGCGCGACCTAAGTGATAACCGCCTGGTAACCGCTCGGGGTCTTCTTCTGCCTATAAATAGACCCTGTGGGCCCCCCATTCGAGAGGATCTTTTTCCAGAAACTCGGATTGAAGCTCCCGACGCCCAAGTCTCTTCGCAAAGCTTCCGGAACACTTCTAAGGTAATTTCTTACCTAGAACGGAAGATCTAAAGGTAGGAAGTAAAGCCTAAGTGTTGAAACTCATCAACACTTGCGCGCCGGAGTGGTCAGCCCTTAAGGGAAGTGGTCACACTTGCGCGCCGCCTTATTCCTTCGATAGAACTTGCGCGTCCCTTTTCTGGAAGAACCTCAAGAGGATTCTAAAGGCTTTAATAAAGAGTCGCTCAAGTATTTCAATGATGGTTGACCATCGCGCAAGTACCCCACGTGTCGCGCAGGTATACCAGCGCGGCCAATACTTGCGCGCCGCCGCAGTACCTGCGCGCCTTCCAAGACTTGCGCGCCCCTTTCTTTTTGGGTGCCTTTCTTGACCATTTAACCCCTCTTAAGCCATTACACCTTTTATTTTCAAGATTCAGTCTTTAAGACACTCTCCAAATCCATTTATGGCATGATTTCTTGATTTGACTTCCTTATCTGAAAGGAATTCGGTGGAATATCTCTCAAAACCTAGTGATTTACATATCTTTATGTCACTAAAGATTGAGAGTTCATTCATTCAACCTCATCATTTAAAATGAGAGAATCCTTAACCTGGGTCTCCTTTTTAGGAATAATCCCCAGTCCTAAGTCCTCCAAAATTGGGCATCCTCCTCAGGAGTAAGCCCCAAATTCTTAAAATTCCCAAATATGGGCATCCTTTTCAGGAGTAAGCCCCAAACCTTAATCTCATAACCTGGGTCTCCTTTTCAGGAATAAGTCCCAGTCATAATCTTGGGCTTCCTTTTCAGGAGTAAGCCCCAAGTCCCCTAACCTGGGCCTCCTTTTTAGGAATAAGTCCCAGTAATAATTATGGGCATCCTCTTTAGAAGTAAGCCCCAAGTCCCTTAATTTCTCTTTAACCAGTCCTAATTTTTGTTTGATCTGGGATTCCTTCACAGGAGTAAAACCCAGTTATCAATCCTCTCCTAATTTGGGTTTCCTTTTCAGGAATAAGTCCCAAGTTAGAGTATTCAAATCTCCATGAAGCACATATACCTTTATGGACCCTGTTCCTGGATTTTCTCCCTAAAAGTAAATCCTAAACCTTCATCTATCTGGGCAGTCATACATACATAAGCCCCAAACCATTTCTTATGATTGTATCTTTCATGGCACAATTGTCTAATTTTTACCAATACCTCTTGTTTCTCACACCGAGCATGACTCACGTGAGCTTAGAGTGTAAAAGTAATTATGACATCCTTCTTTGAGCCATCAATCATAAACGTCATACTCCCTTACTCGAACTACGTGGGTTCTGATTCCTTTTCCAAAACAAAGGATACGTAGGTAGCCCATTTATGGGTTCGATCCCAACTATGAAATAATCCATGTCCTTCTGAATGACAATAAGCTTCAAGTGCCCCACTGAGTGGCTTTAAAACCATCCTAGTCATCATAATGACCAAGAGACTTTTATATAAATGTTTTGAAGGATACCATTGACCAAGAATCTCTATATAGATACAGATGATTCTCTATTGATGAATAACCTCTAATACATATAAAATATTCTCTAAATTTCTTACATATTTAATCATTGATTGTTAAAACTAAAGGAAAGATCATTTTATACTTGGTAATATAATAAGGATTCATGAACATAACTTAAATCTATAAAGAGAGTCCCGGAGTAGACAATAATTCCCCTCAAAAAGGTGTGATGAGTCTGACCTCCCATCCTCTTGACCAATGCAAATTCCTAAGCCTCATCATTCCACAGGCTAATGAGCGCCTACCTTTGGAAAGTAGGTCCAAATGGATGTGGAATCATTGGATGTTTCCGGTTCTACGAACAAACCCGCTAGAAACCGATCAGAACGTTTGAATCTCCCATCCAGGAGGTCATCCCTGAATTCCGAGGGAAACAACCTTGATAGTTTGTTTTTCCTCCATATCCATATTTTCATAGAATCCTAGTATGGGCTATCTCGGGTGACCTTTGTACTTCTCTTTATTTCTTTTAAAGTTATATTTTTATTAACCCTATTTCTGATGTGGGTTTTCCAGAAAGGTATTTTCTATTTTAAACCTTTTATTTTCAAAGAAAAATTTCAAATTGAGAGGTCGCAATTTATTGAAGGAGGTGAGAATGTAACACCCCGAGCTTCCACAATATGCCTCTCTTTCAATAATGCAATAGCTTGCATTGTACGCAAGTTCGAGTTCTAACACACCGCGACTAATCAAAGTAGCCGTTATGAATAGTAATACCCTATTTTAAAATTATATAAATTTTATATTTCAAAATGGACTTCATTTTTGTATTCGTAATATAGAAATTATCCTAAGTTGATTTTTTTGTAATTTTCTGAGAACTTCTAATTTTTTATGAATAGTGAAAAATACTTAAAACAACTTTTTTAATAAAAATAATTTATAGTGATAAATTATACTATTTTGTGGTTTTAAAGTATAATTAGAATATATTTTTATCATTTTATCCAATGGTGGTCATTATAATTAATTTAACATTGAAATTGGACATAAACAATTGTCAATCTTTTGATATATATTGTTTCTTAAAAACACGCTATTTGTTGTGATAGTGGGAATTAATTATAAAATTAATGAATTCAAATTATATGTTTGTAATTTTGTAAAATAGTCATCATTTTTGAATTCGGAATATAAATTATAGCTTAGGGTGAAATTTTGGAAATGTTCTGAAAAACTTCTATTTTTGATGAATAGTGAAACCACTAAGTGATAGTTAAAAAACTGATTTTTTGTTTAAATGAAACTTTACCGCTTCTATGATTTGAATTTCAAAAATCTGACATACATGTTTTTCATTAGGATGTAAAATGTGGTTCAATGGGATTAAAATAATTATTTGGTGAATAGTAACTTTTATGTTTTATTAATCGCGATTAAAGGTAATTAGTGAAATTTAAGGTAAAGATAATGTTATAATAATATGAAATGACCTTGAAACATATCCTACCCCTATTTGATGAGTCATGGCCGACCAATACAATCCATGGGTCAACTTGGGGACCCCATGGAGCCACTTGGGTAAGAAGATGACATTAATAACTTTTTATTTAAAGTAAAAATAAAATTGTCACAAACATGTGTTGTTTTACTAAAACAATTATCACATGGGGTTATATAAGTTAAAGTTTTGACTATAAATATTAATTGGAAAGCTAAAAATATTTCCTACATCATGGTATTTTTTTTATAATTTTTAGACATTAAATAAATTAAATTTTTTATTTCACAATGATGATGCAGCGATTACCTCATTAATTAACGATTTAAATAAAATGAAAAGATAATGTAAAATCTAAGACTTAAACTTGTCAAAAAACAATTTGATGAGTATATGTAGAACCCTTATCACCTTATCCTCGAAATATATCATTGTGGGACCTTTAGAATCCGAAAAAAATTTCATAATAATGTAACATTTCAATATTTCCAAGAGTGCCCCTCATCTCCTCTTATAAAAGGCCCCCACCTCTACCACCTTATTCACACCTTCAAGCCATTTGGATCATCCAAACTCTGCCCAAATACTCTCCCAACTTCCCTCTATTACTCCTAGAAGCCTCACTTTGGGCATAAGTCTTCCCAAGGAAGCCTTTGGATCAAATCAAAAAGAGTTACCTAATTTTAAGGTAATGTCTTCTCTAATGTTGTTTTGTTTTATTTTGCTTCTAAAACCCCCTAAAATCTTTTTATTACTTTATTTTGTAACAAAAACAGTATCTTCAATATACTAGGATGTTTTTATGAGAAGGATTTTATTTACACTTACACACACCTTCGTCTAATGGTTAAAGAACATACTGTTTCTGTGGGTGGTGAATTACTGCCTCACGAAACGATGATTGTTCTATCTTCTCCTACCACCTCTCATGGTGGCCATTATGATGACAATATTTTTATATATGATATATATTATGTTTTTGTTTTCCTTATGATTCTTTATTTTTCATTTATGGAATACCTTTATGATTTCTATTATGGGTAAACATGATAATTTCATTTTAGGAAGTGCGGACTACCGCCCCCTCAAAGTGATTTGAATCGTTAATGCCATATGTGGGATGTATAAAGGATGGAGTAAATGGTATTATACATTATATTATACTGGAATTATATTATACCTTTATATAATTATAATTTCATTCCATTATATGAAATAGAAATGAAAGTAGCGTTCATGCGTACGTACAGCTTACCGTCTCCATGAACGGTGCATTTCATTTCTTACCTATAAATGTTATGTAATATTATAAATGAATGTATATACTGGATATATATGATATATATGATATATAAATCATGAATATAATTCTGGATATAATGGATATTTCACCACATGAACAACTTGTAATTATAAGAAGTTTATTTTTGACTCAAGTACCAAAGATCGAAAAAATGACCGTTATTAACTTAAATAATTACTTAATGTTCATAACATGGTAATAAGTGATATAAAAGGAATAATGAACATGAAAAAGGTTCTTAATCAAATAGAAATTAACTCTAGTTTATTATTCCAGAGATTAAAGTACGATCGAGTCAACTCGGGCATGAGTTAAGGGAACTTCTTAACCCAATTTCTATTCTTTGGGTTAATCTCCTACTTTCAAATTATGTCATGATATTATTATGTACTATCTTGTATGTATACTTTCTTTATGTGTACATATAGTGAATTCACATAATAGATATATTTTATTTAAAAATGATCTTTTTAAGGGACTTCGTTTCAATCTCCATTCATTGAGGCATATTTTGTTTTATACACAAATTTATTTTATACAGTGTATAAACCCATTTGACTTTTACTTTTATTCAAAAGGAATATTTTTATACGAAGCGTTTTTACTAAACGACAAAAGGAATGTTTTTTCTTACGTATGCGGCGACAACGACTTCTCCACCGCCGTGACTATTATTTGAGTTTCAGCTTCCTCTATAAGCCATAATTTTTTTAAAAGAAAAATAAATACCATGTTTTACTTTTATTTTATTTTGGTATTGAAAATGGTTTTGATAAAGTTTTTTTGTTGTATTGTTATCTTATGATTGAAATGTGGAAATGTTATGTTTCCTTTATGCATGTTTTATGTGATACGATTATGTTATGGTTTATGAAATGTTTAAACCTGTTCATATGAGGAATGCATTGGACTTAATAAGTGACGGGTGGAGCCCACTATAGCCCCTCGATGCATCGGCAGGTCTCATGAGACAAACTAGTGTCTTGGAATGAGGCCTTGACAAAATATTATTTGTGGTCTTGGCACGAGGCCTTGGGTATGTGGTTATGATAGTATGGAATTATGCATTCCATCATTATGAAAGTGGTTATTGATATTGCATGTGATTATTCGACTAGTAGAATATCCATGTGAGTAAGTAAATGGCATTATTTAATTTTATTTTTGCCATATTATGCTGAATTTCAAGTTTAAAAAGGCTTTTTTTAGTTATACATTTCCTTAAATGTTAATGTTTATTTATGAAAGCTTTCGCTATATTGTTATCCTTACCGAGCATCTGAGCTCACCCCTTTCAATGTTTTAATATTTTCCAGGATGTGAAGAAGTAATTTATGACTGACCTACAAGGATAGTCTGAAGGGGATAGAAGTGTGGAGTATGGAGACTATGTTATTGTGATTTTTCACTTTATGATGTAATGTACCATTTATGAATGTATCTAGTGTTTCCAAGGCTACTAAACTAATCAGTCTTTCGAGACTTGATCTTTTGTGATCATGCCAATGTTACTCAATAATGCACTGACTCTGGGTAACTGGGGTCGGGGCATTACAATTTTAATAGATTTTATGAATTACTTTACCATATAGACTAAGAACATAAGAAAATATGCTTAATTGATAAGTATAATTTTATCCTTTAATTAATTTCTACCAAAATTTAATCTATTGATGCGTATTCAAGATGAATCAAATTTTAATAGATTGAAAATTTATATTAATATATTCCTTCTATATTTAGTTATTAAACAAAATAAAAATGGTTAGCACAAGATAAGATAATTACCAAAATTAATAATCCTTGAAACAATACATTTAACTCCAAAATTTATAGAATAACAATAAAGGTTATGTTGGATCGAGTTATACCAAATATACACAAGAGGGGTGATGAATTGTGTCTTTTACAAATTCTTCATGAGATCATGATCTGTCTTTTTATCTTTAAATCAAAGATTTAGCAGCGGAAAATAAATATCACAGGACACACGATGTATAGTGGTTCGAAGAACAGAAGGCCCCTAGTCCACTCAACCAACGCTCTACTCCACGAGCTTGGTGATTTTTACTATCTTGTCCTCTTATCAATAGAACATTCCACAAATGAGTACAGGTAGTTGACACCTTTACAATATAAGGCAAAATAGAGCCTTCTAGTTCAATCGCAAAACCTACACAGCTTAGTATGAGAATCCGATCACTCAAGATAAAAAGAAGTATTTGTTCTTTGAAAATACTTTCCTGTTATTCTTCACAATTGCAATAGAATGAAATTGACAGTAGATTAATCATCATCTTTAGAAATAATGATATTCCAGTAATAGTCGTTCTAAGTCGATCTGGTTGCAATATATATAGAAAAATAATTCGCAACTTTAGCAACAGTAGACACACTATATTTTTGATGTCGAATGAGTGAATCTTCTGTCATGTTTCTTATTATTCAATAAATAGAGCTTTTTTTATCTTCGTAACAGTAGCTCTATAAGTCTTTATTATCTTGATTGTCTCTCTATATACAAAATAATACAAGTATATAAAGTCAAACGTTCTCCTTTCAAATTTATATCCACAAAAGCCACCTTTAGAATCGTGATATTAAAAAATTTGAAATAACAGAGCAGTCGTAACTCCTCTGAAATTTTTTCATGAAAAGATCCTTTTAAATTAATCCTTTGAATCATAGATAAATAGATTTGAATCAATCAAGGACGTTCTTTAAAATCAGCTTTTAATTCGGCTTGAAATCAGCCTAATAACTCGCTTGTAAACTGTTGCATAATAATATCATCTTTAATTATCCTACGCCAAACGTAAGGTTGAAATGTATAGGATGCATCTTCTGAATGTAAGGTAGATCAAAAATGTAAGTTTAATGAGACATCCTTCAAACACAAGGTTAAATACAAATGTAAGGTTGATGACGTATGTTTGATAAAAAACGTAGGTTTGATTATCCATACTTTTCTTTTCAACATTCAAATGTATGATAAATGATCCATAATTTTATAAGCTTCCAAACATAAAGTACATGATCCATACTTTTTGATGAAATGTAAGGTTGTTCAGAAAAGTAAGGTAGATGAACCATACTTTTAAGAAACAAATGTAACATTTAAAACTTACATACGGTTCTTCTTCCATACTTTTCCAATATCCCAAACACAGGGTTCCTTCCTAACGTTGGGTTCTTCTTCTATACTTTTCCAATATCCCAAACATAGGGTTCCTTCCTAACGTTGAGTTCTTCTTCCATACTTTTTATGATAATGTATGGTTGTTTAAACATACTTTTCTGATATCTCATAAAGTATATACCTCATTCCATCCTTACACTACACTTCTCCACATAGGATATGAACAGTGTTTCCAGAACATGCTTAAGCAATTTTCAAATATGTAGAGAATGAACAGTGTTTCCAGAACACGCTAATGTGAATACTTTAGCAATTAATTCTCATTGTTCAAGAACTTAAATATTTCTTCTAGTAATAAAAATATAATGAATAATAAATTCTTGAAATAAACTTAAAATAAAATCATTATAAAAAAATTAAGGGTATTTGTGATCATCAAAATCATCATAAATAGATAGAGTATTGTTCTCAACAATCTCTCCCTTTTTAATAAAAATATTATGTATTTTTGAAAACAACACTTGATCAAAAATCTCCCCCTTTTTTATGATCACAAAACCTATAAAATAATAAATAAAATTAACTTCCAAAATTAATTACATATATTTTATAATTTTTCTTGAATAAAACAATATTTAATTTTAACAAGATTATTTCAAAAATAAATAAACATTGTGTTATCCATAATCATAAAAGAAAATTTCTCCCCCTTTTTCTAAAGTGAAAAATAAAAAATTTAATAAAAATTTCTTTTTTTAGAGTAAAAACCCTTAACAAATTTAGAAGTTTTAAATTTATCCTCCAATAAAAGAAATTTGAAGAATTTAAAGTACAATGTAAAATAGTTAAAATAAAATGTTGCGTTTATCCAAATTTCTCCGCTTTTTGTGATATCAAAAAGAATGATAGAATATGGAAGAGAATGCATTTCAATGTAGCATTGAACTTAAATAAATACTATTATTGACTATTTGTCAATAAGTGATTCTGGATTACTAGAATATTTAAACAAAGACAGTAAAACTAATATAAACACACAAATATAGAATGAAATAAATTTTCATTGAAAATATGTAACAATTACAATAATGATGAACACAGGAAGCAAGATGTGGTAAGGGTATGAGATAGAGTCTATCTCATCTGAACTAATTCCTTGATTTCTGTCAACTGATCCCTCAGCCTTCTCATCATTCCATCTCCCAAATTGATAATAAGATGTCTATTCTCCTGAGTCATATGAATATATTCTATCATATTTACTTTGAAAAACTCATGGATTCTTTCTTACTTCTCCATAAACAGAGTCAAATTTGCTATGAACTGAGTCAGTACAGTTTTAATACTTGGTTCACTTGAGGTCAACTGGTCAACTAAAAACTTTTGATTATCTAATAGCACTTAAAAAGGGGCACTATTACATTGAAGGTCCTACAATATTTCATTCATATTGCTCATTGCTGCTATGATAGCCTGAAATCTTATGATTAAATTAGGTGATGTACCTGATGTACTGGCCGCACTGAGTCTAAAAGATGCAAATTGTTGCTCCATGAAAGATCTAAATTACATTAAATATATCTTCATAACCATCTCTGATTTCAACTTTGCAACTTCATTTAACATTTCCTTTTTAAACTCTTCAACTTACTGCTTTGAAACTGAACTAGATTTCAGTTTCTGAAACTTTTTCCTCTCCCTTTCTATTACACTTCGTAAAGATACATAATCATCTTGAACTTTATTAAACTTTCTGATCAATTCTTACACATAATAATTTTCAGAATCAAAGGAACCTTGTGCATGATTCTCTGTTTCAGCTTCATTCTGATGCAACAAAACTATAGGTAATGACTCAACATCATATTTCTCCTTATCTTCCTCCTGAGCAAGTTTTTTCACTAACTTTTACTCAAAGACTTTCCCAGATTCTTCTATATAAAAATCCTCATTTAGCACCTCTGTATGTACTTCAGAAACATTTTCATCTTGAATTTCAACATTTGATGGAGGTTTCTCCTCATGAAAATCATCTGCATCCATTTCCTCCACTGGGTTTTCTAAAACAATTTCCTCTTGAATTATATGAGTACTGCCCACTTCTACTTCACCAGGCACGACCTCCTTTTCTTTTTCATCTTCAGTTTCTACTCCAACCTCTATAATAGTTTGAACATCAACTGCAACTATTACCTCTTCCTGAGCCTCTGATCCTTTTTCAACTTGAGGATTCATCTCAATCTGAGAAGCTATTGGTTGAGTAGTGTCTTGTACTGCAGAGTATCTAATGAATCTGTAGCTTAGAATAGGTTCAATTTTATCTTGGAGTGCTTGAGTAGTCTTTTCATCAGCTGGAGTCACTTGATGTCTTGACCACTGAAGTTCACTTTGATTTTCCTCATCAGCTGATGGATCAATTAATTTAAACTGTATCCTCTGTGATACTGCACTTGTTTTAGATTCAGCTACTCCTTTTGATTTTTCTGGTTGGGCCTGAGCACTGTCTTCATCCTCTTTAACACCAACATGCAGCAGTTTTCCTTTGATAGTGCTCCAGAAATATCTAATTTTTTTCAATGTACCAGTTTTGAAGATATTACTATAGTGGAATCTCATTTTATCATCCACTAATATTATCATATCTGTCTTAAATAGAATTTTTGAGATAAATCTTCTAAAAGGATAAAAACTCATCTGGGATTCTGTTTGAAAATAGTAATGCAGGTACCTTACCATGTACCTAGGAAAATTTAACTTGATATCTCTCATTATAAGAAACATAACATACATATCTAGATACAGAATCTTTTCCATTTCTGAAATCCATGGTGCAATCCCAGTTTTCACAAACTTAACCAATATCTTCTGTTCTGGTTCCAAGTCCTTTACAAACATTTTCATGATATTTGTTGATCTAAATAGAAACGACATAATATCCTCAGATTTATGTACACCATGGACATTATTTTTCAAATCTAAATGATAAACTCCCTCATGAGGGCAGTTTAGAATCTAATCTATCACTACAAAAGAGACATAAATATCTCTGTCTTCTATTTTTGCTATCATGGAATCTTCATCTTCCCTTAGACTAAACTAAACAGATTTGAAGAAATAATGAATCTCCACCTCATATAAAAACTCATTTTTCTCACCATTAAAAGTATGTTCGAGGTTTTAAAAAGAAAGATCGTGCTTCAGCAACAGGTTCGTCTCATATAACCATTCTAGATCTATGACCTTTCCTTGCATAATTTTCCTTCCTTCAGAGCACTACCTCTTGGCAGTGCTAGTTTCAGCCTCATCGATTCTCTTGGTTTTGGATATTACTACCGTAAATCTATGAAGGTTTGAAAAAGGATTAGGGTTTTAATGATTCAGATTCGGATTGACAAAGAGCAGTAATGTTTTGCGGGCTCGAAAGGGTTTTTGGTAGAAATGAAAAGATTCAGAATTCGAAAGGGATTTGACAGCCTTGATTCCCATGTCATCAGTAATCATTACTTAAATTTTAAAAACAAATAAAATTATACGCGTGCAAAAAAATATCTATTAAAAATAAAAATTATTCTGTTTAAAAAATGAATAACTAATTTATTTTAAACAAAAAAAACATAATCAAATGAATAAAATAAAACTTTATTTAAAATTAAATAAACCTAGCTCTCCCTTAATAAAATCAAACCTTGCAGTAGGAAGTGGTTTAGTAAAAATATCAGCTAATTAAATTTCAGTACTTACAAATTATAAGAATATATCATCTTTAAGAACATGGTCTCTTAGAAAATGATGTATGATATCAATATTCTTAGTCCTAGAATAATTAATAGGATTTTTTGAAATATCAATTTCAGTTGTATTATCACATAAAATAGGTGTATTATTAAAATTTAGTCCAAAGTCTATAAGAGTGTTTTTCATTCACAACACTTGTGCACAACAACTGCCAGCAGACACATATTCTGCCTCAGCTGTTGACAGGGCAACTGAATGTTGTTTCTTACTTGACCATGATACTAAGGATTTTCCAAAAAAGTGACAAGTACCTAAAGTGATTTTCCTATCTAATATACAACTTCCAAAGTCTACATTTGAATATGAAATTAAATTAAAATCAGATGTTTTTGGATAAAGAAGAGATTGAAAAACAGTTCCATTTAAATATCTAAAAATTCTTTTAACAGCAGTTAAATGGGATTCTTTAGGATTTTATTGAAATCTTACACGAAGACATACTGAATACATTATATCTGGCCTTCTAGCAGTAAGATATAATAAAATACCAAACATACCTCTATATAACTTTTTGTCAACTGATTTCCCAGTTTCGTCCAAATAAAGTTTTATATTAGTACTCATATGAGTTGTATATGTCTTTCTGTTTTCAAGTCCAAATTTCTTAAGTAAATTAGTAATGTATTTGATTTGATTTAAAACATTTTAAAAATATTTTTGATAAATTTGAAGTCCTAAAAAGAAATTTAACTCTCCCATCATACTCATTTCAAATTCTTTTTGCATTATATTTGAAAACTCATGACAAAGAGATTTATTAGTTGATCCAAAAATTACATCATCAACATAAATTTGAACTAATAAAATATTAGAATTTATAGTTTTCTTAAATAGTGTTGGTTCTACCATTCCAACAATAAAATCATTTTTCAAAAGAAAAGAGCTTAATCTTTCACACCAAGATCCAGTTGCTTGTTTAAGGGAATAAAGTGCTTTAGAAAGTTTAAAAACATAATATAGTTTTTGTGAATTTTCAAAACCAGGAGGTTTCTCAACATAAACTTCCTCCATTAAATAAACATTTAAAAATGCAGACTTAACATCCATCTGAAATAATTTAAAGTTCATATGATATGTATAGGCTAAAAGGATTCTTATGGATTCTAATCTAGCTATAGGTGCAAAGGTATCATCATAATCTATATCTTCTTATTGATTATATATTTTAGCTACTAGTCTTTCTTTATTCCTAGTTATTATTTCGTGATCATCTTGTTTATTTCTAAAGACCTATTTCATTCCTATAACTAGATAATTCTGTGGTCTTTCAACTAATTTCCATAATTCATTTCTTTTGAACTAGTTTAGTTCTTCTTGCATTGCTATCATCCAACTTTGTTCATATAAAGATTCTTCTATAAACTTGGGTTCTAATTGGGATAGAAAGGTAGAAAACTCAACAAGATTTACTATGTTCCTTCTTGTTTTTATTCCTATTTCTAAGTCTCCTATTACAGTTTCTAAGGGTGATTATTTAGGGTCTTTGAGTATCTAGGTAGTACACTTACAGGTTCTTCATTGTCATGTTCTTCTGGACTAGACTGAATTTTATTTATATATTTTTCAAAATCATATTTCAGGTTCTCAAGTCTCATGTTATCATTAGAATCAAGTTCATCTATTTGATCTATCCTTTTCTCAAAGGGATCAGATTCATCAAATTTCACATGAAATGATTCTTCAAAAACCCTTTACTTTTTATTAAAAACTCTATAAGCCTTGGAAGTAGCAGAATATCCTAAGAAAATTCCTTCATCAGATTTTAGATCAAACTTACCAATATTGTCCTTGGTGTTTAAGGTGTAAACCTTGCATCCAAAAACTTTGAAGTAATTTACTTTAGGTTTTCTGTTATTCCAGAGTTCATAGAGTGTCTTTTTAAAAATTGGTCTAATTAAAACTTTAGTCATTATATAGAAGGATATAATTAGAGATTTTTCTCAAAAATAGGTAGGAATAATGTCTTCATTTAGTATAGTTCTATCCATTTCTTAAATAGTCCTATTTCTTCTTTCAACAATTCCATTTTGTTGAGGTGTTCTTGGTGCAGAGAAGCTGTGTTTAATACCCATATTTGTGCAAAAGGAATTGAATTCTAGATTCTCAAATTCTTCACCATGAACACTTCTTAATTAAACTATTTTAAAACCTTTTTCATTTTGAACAAATTTTCAAAAACTTTCAAATAACGTAAAAGATTCATTTTTAAATTTTAAAAATAAAATCCATGTAAATCTAGAATAGTCATCAACTAAAACATATACATATAATTTACCAGCCAAGATTACTACCCTTGAAGGTCCAAACAAATCCATATGGATAAGTTCTAGAGTTTTAGATGTAGAAATTTTGTTAACATATTTGAAGGATGATTTGTGATGCTTGCCAAGTTGACATGCATCACAAAATCTATCACTTTCAAACTTGAGGCTTAGAAAATAAAAAACTAATTGTTTCTTGGATAACTTATGTAAAACATATATATTGTAATATCCAAGTCTTCTATGCCAAATCTAGGATTCATTTATCTTAGTAGTTAAGAATTTTACTTGTTGTTTACACAAGGAATTTAAATCCATGGTATACAGATTATTAGTTCTTGGTGCTCTAAATTTAAGCAATTTATTTTTGAAAACAGAATACTAATTGTTAGAGAAATCAACATCATAACCATCATCACAGAGTTGAGAGATACTTATCATATTGTGTTTCAATCCTTGTACATAAAGTACTTTATTGATTTATACAACTTATGGATCTCCAACTATTCCAATTCCAATTATCTTGCCTTTGGCATTGTCACCAAAAGTAATTAGTCCACCATATTTTTGAGTTAATGTAGTGAAATTCGATGATATTCCACTCCTATGACTTGAGAAACCACTGTCCATATACCGTATGGCCTTTTTTTCTTCTGTGACCTGCTTCCTGCAAAGGCATTTAAAAAAATTGCTTTGGTACCCATATTCGATTGGATCCTAGAGTGTTAGCCAACAATGATATAGGAATCTGGACTTTCTTAGATTTTCTAAATTCACCATAATCAAATAAATTATTTGATACAAAATCTTTCTTAATGCCACTTATTTGAGGTTGCCTTAAGAATCAATTTTTAGAAAATGTCCCCTTATCCCACAGTAACTACAATTTAATATTTTTGTGCTTGGAACAAAATAGTTCTTGTACAGCTTAGGTTTTTCACCTTTACTACCAATTCCAAATATTTCTTTCTTAATGAAAGTTTTCCCAATAATTTTAGTCAAAGAGTTTTCTCCTTTAGTAAAAACGAGGGATACGGTTTTATAGGTTTCTAATTCATTTTGTAGTGTTTTTACCTTTGATTCATAATCTGTATAGTTAGTGTTAATTGAATTATACTTATCAGTTAACTCCTTGAGTTGTTTTAGTATTGTATCTCTTTCATTTGAAACAACATTGTGACTTTTATTTAAAGACTTATGCTTCTTAAAAAGAGAATCATATTTTTCTTCAAGCATGTTGCAGTAGGCTGAAAGTTTTTCATTAGAATAACTTGTTTCATAAATAGAGCCAGCATTTGAATCAGAGGAGTAGTATGATTGTACCTCATCTATTTCTGCCATAAAGTACATGTTTGATTTCAGGTTTACTTCCTCCTTCGGTAAGTCTAATTCTGAAGAGCTACTGGAGTCTTCAGACACACTCCATATAGCTTTCATTTCTTTCTTATCTTTTTTTCTCATAATCATTCCTTTTGAAGAACTTATTCTTATTGTCTTCTTTTAACTAAGGAAAGTCAGGTTTGATGTGCCCCATTTTATTGTAGTCATAACATCTGACTTCTTTTTTATCCTTTTTGAAAGTTTTTCTAAATCCTTTCTTCTTTATGTAGAATTTACTAAACTTTCTGGCTAGCCGATCTAGTTTTACATCAAAATTTGATGAATTAGAACTTTCTAATTTCACCTTTACTTCCTTTTTCTTTATCTTTCTAATTTTAATTTGTGATGAAACTTTTAAGGCAGTGTCATATTTCTTGATAAAAACCTTATGATCATTTTCTTTATCTTGCATCTTGGATTTATACATCATAAGTGTTCCAATCATCTCTTTCATGGTTAAGTCTCTGACAGGTGTTGACTGTCTGATTGTAGCACATATTCCATTCTATTTAGTAGGCAGTACTCTCAATACTTTTAAAGCTTGATCTTCTTGTTTGATTGGTTCTCCCAAAGTAGTTATATTGTTGATTTTTTTGTCAATATTCCATTCATTTGAGTAATTCTTTCACCTTCAAACATTCTGAATGTATCAAATTTAAGCTTAGCAGTAGTATAGATCATTTTCATGACATTTTCAATTCCTTCATAAGCAACAAAAATAGTTTTTCACATCTTATATGCTGTCATGAATTGAGATACTATGTTGAATTCATCAGGTCCTAGACCACATATAATTCCATTCATTACATTCGAGTTCATATTATATTCTACTTTAGTAGCATAACTCCATGTTTCAGGTTTCTCTGGTATTTCATATGGAGTCAGAATCTTAGAATATACTTTGTATCCATGTTTTTTAGATAAATTATCATTATCAACTTCCAGTATCCATAATTTTTTCCATTGAAGTATGATGCTCTGACCATAGAAATTCCCTCTCTTGTATCAGTCATCATGCTCTGTGTATAATCCTTAATCACTTTCATCTTGTTAAGGATTTATCAGAAAGCTCCTCCTTTGATACCAATTGTTGGATCGGGTTATACCAAATATACAGAATAGGGGGTGGGGGTGAATTGTGTCTTTTACAAATTATTCTTGAGATCATGATATGTCTTTTTACCTTTATATCAAATATTTAACAACGGAAAATAAATAGCACAGGACACACGATGTATAGTGGTTCGAGGAACAAAAGGCCCCTAGTCCACTCCACCAATGCTCTACTCCATGAGCTTGGTGATTTTCACCATCTGGTCCTCTTATCAACAGACCATTCCACAAATGAGTATAGGTAGTTAACACCTTTACAATATAAGGAAAAATAGAGCCTTATAGTTTAATCACAGAACCTACACAACTTAGTATGAGAAGCCGGTCACTCAAGATAAAAAGAAGTATCTGTTCTTTGAAAATAATTTCCCGTTATTCTTCACAATTGCAACAGAATGGAATTGAAAGTAGAAAAATCATCATCTTAAGAAATAATAATCTTCATGTAAGAGTCATTCTAAGTCGATACGGTTGTATTAGATATAGAAAAGTAATTTTCTACTTTAGTAGTAGTAGATTCACAATAGATCTTCGATGTAGAATGAGTGAATCTTCTATTGTGTTTCTTCTTCTTCTTCAATAAATAGATCTTTTTCGCTCTTCATAACAGAAGATTTGTAAGTCTCGATTATCTTGATTGTCTCTCTGTATATAAAATAATAAAGGTATATAAATTCGAGTATTCTCCTTTCAAATTTAGGTCCACAAAAGTCACCTTTAGAATCGCGATATTCAAAAATTCAAAATAATAGAGCAGTCATAACTCCCCTGAAAATTCGGCATGAAAAGATCCTTTTAAATTGATCCTTTGAATCATAGATAAACTAATTTTAATCATTCAAAGATGTGATTTAAAATTAGCTTTTAATCCAGATTTAAATTATCCTAATAATTCTCTTGTAAACCATTGCATAATAATATCATCTTTAATTCTCCGATGCCAAACGTAAGGTTGAACTATATAGAATGCATCTTATGAATGTAAGGTAGATCACAAACGTAAGGTTGATAACACATCCTTCAAACATAAGGTTGAATACAAATGTAAGGATGATGATGCAAGGTTGATAAAAAATATAGGGTTGATCATACATACTTTTCTTTTCAACATTCAAACGTATGATAAATGATCCATAATTTTATAAGCTTGCAAACATAAGGTACATGATCCATACTTTTTGATGAAACGTAAGGTTGTTCACAAAAGTAATATTGATGAACCATACTTTTGAGAAACAAACATAATGTTTAAAACTTACGTACGGTTATTCTTTCATACTTTTCCAATATCCCAAACATAGGGTTCCTTCCTAACATAGGGTTATTCTTCCATACTTTTCCGATATCTCAAACGTAGGGTTCCTTCCTAACATAGGCTTATTCTTCCATACATTTTCTGATAACGTATGGTTGTTTAACCATATTTTTCTAATATCTCATAAAGTATACACCACATTCCATCCTTACGCTATGCTTCTCCATGTAGGGTATGGACAATGTTTCTAGAACATGCTTAAGTAATTCCCAAATATGTAGAGCATGAACAGTGTTTCTAGAACACGCTAATGCGAATAATTTTGCAATTAATTCTCATTGTTCAAGAACTTGAATAATTCTTACAGAAATAAAAATATAATGAATAATAAATTCCTAAAATACACTTAAAATAAAATCATTAGTAAACAGTTAAGGGTATTTGTGAGCATCAAAATCATCATAAATAGATAGAGTATTGTTCTCAACAATCTCACCCTTTTTAATAAAAATATTATGTATTTTTTAAAACAACAATTGCTCAATAGGTTCCACTTAGATCATTTGATAAATAACCATACATAACAAATAGCCTCAATAACCTCAATATTATATAATTTTTTAACCTCAAATGCGATATCATACCTTTGAGATTACATCCCCAAAATTTAAATATCTTCTTCCTAATTAATATTTTATATTAAATCACATGTTAAAATTATTAGTTATATATACGTCAACCTAATTAAAAACATCCCAATATATAATTTATTAGCTTGATAAATTGGTATATAATCTTATAATGTATCGAAATTCCCAAAATATCATGAATAAAATTTAGATACCAACCTGACAAGTATTCATTAGACTGATCATAAATTTCTTTAAAATATATCCTTATCAAATAATTACTTTTCAATCATCAAGATTATTTATATCCCACTATCCAATAGACCATAATTATCAAATCATATACTAACCTAAATGGTTATTCAAACCCCAATAGTGTTTTGTTCATAAAACCCACAAGAAGTTTCAAATCACTAAAAAATATCATCACTTAAAACCATAAAACTGGTGTCTAATATGTTGAACTTATGATCAATATTAAACCTATAAACCAATGATGGTATCCATAACTCTTAAGTTAACTTCATATGAAAATATTTATGCTTCCAAAAATTAACACAATCATTATTCCTCAGATAAAATCACAAACTATAGAATATATTTTAAAAATCCAAAAATAAAATAAACTTCATCAAAGATGACCTAAATCACTTTATCATCAAATCACTAACTAACTTTAAGGTCAACAATTAATTTATCAATGTTAATCATTTCTTCATCCCAATTAAACATTTTCACCATACCAATAAATTAATTTTATTGGTTATTAGTAACATTCAACATATGTTTTTAAATACTTAAATAAAAACTATTGTGGACCAGTCCTTAGATGTTTCATGATTCCTATATCCAGAATATCATTGATATAAAAGTTCTAAAACACAGGTATCCAATATCAATAAACACTTCAATCCATCCAATTAAATGATTAGAATAGTATAGTTCTTTCCTTAGTCTAGTATTTCAACCTTTGATTTGGGTATTAGATCAAATAATTCTATATTACCTATACATAAAACGTTAAACTATAAATGGTACCTTAGGATGATCTTCACTTCCTTACATCAAAATTTTCATTTTGCCTCAGAAATTACTTTATCTATGGACTAATTTCCAAATATAAAACATCATATTATTCCTTTTATACATTTAATTTAGTGATTCTTGCCACATTCTCAACATACAGGGCACTTAATATTATTTTATTTATAGTCTCCACCACTTGATCTCTCTGTAAACTCTATCCTTATCCTCTTTTGTAAGTTTGAGAGTTGGTTAAGGTTCAAGTTTTTAATCATATATCATGATAACTGATTAGAAATAACCACAATATTTTTCACTATATAAATTATCCCATTTGGTTTCTCATCATCACATTCTCTATCACATTCAACATTAACATGATTCCTTTTGTTTCATTCATTGACTAAACTCAAAAATTATAATGTGAGAAACAATAATCATAGTGAGAAATCAAGAAATACCATTCATATGATGTCTAAATAATACACCTTATTTTCAATATATGGAACCTTAGGATTAATCCAGGTTATCCATGATCATAATCTATTCAAATAATTTATGATAGTTCATAAAGAAAATGTGATTTAACCAAAGCATGTCCCCCATGAGTTTCAAACCAGGTGCACATTAGTGAAAACTCACTGTGCACTAAAATAATAGATAAGATATTCCTAGACAAATATTTTTAGGGTTATTACCCCTAGATAAATCTCTTTCCAAACCTCACCCACTTGTAGTATCAAGATAGAGATGTATTTATCGAAAAACCACACAATATATTTATTACCAAAACTATAGGATTGTATCCTATACTTAGACTTATCCCCAGGGTTCTTAATAAAGTTTTCTCATGCTAGTTTTTAAAGGTTAAATAAACCTTCCTCAAATACCAACTACAGTGACCCGTAATTTTCATACATAGATTTTACATCTTAATAGATGAATAGTCAATACATAACATTATAATACAATTCATAATCATATAGGTCTAGTGCCTTTATAAATTTGGATATATAAAAATCTGATTAATAAAATATCTACATCATATCCCACTTAGTTCTTCATAACTAGAACCCTTCTTAGAAATACAATAAATAAAAATTTTATTCATATCCTGGGGAAAAGAGAACATAAAAAAGGGTGAGCTTAGATGCCCAGTAAAGGAAAATAAGGGAGAAATCAATGATCAATTAAAAATAACATGAGCATAATGGTATGAGAACATGATAATAATATTTGAAAACAACACCCTTTATATAAAATATCTTAATATTGATTCATTCTATAAATCTTGGAAAATTATAATGCATGAATCATAAAGGAATCAAATAAAATAATCCATGAGATCATAACACAGACATAGGAATGTGGTGAAAACATAATCTTATGACATTGTAAACATGTATAAATATAAAGAGGTTCAATCATTAAATTAAGGACATGAAATTAGTCCCTCATATAAACTTATTGACATGAAAACCAGGTCCACACATAATATTATGGATATAAAACCTAGGTCCATGCATAAACCTAGGTACATGAAATTTAGTTCCACACATAAACTTATGGACAAGAAATCTAGGTCCATATTTAATCTTATGGACATGAAAACTAGTTCCACACATGAAATTATAAACATGAAATTAGGTTCACACATAACATTTTTACCTCATTATTTTTCCATAATTACCCAATTCATTAGAGGGATTTAACGGACCTAATCATTGCATAATAATAACCCATACATATAAATTACACAATATCTCAAATCCTTCATCATAATATCATAACATAACCCATGAAAAATAAAAGGGTTTTTTTATAAACATCTCATCATAATAATCATAAATCACTTAGAGAAAGAATAAGGATGGTATAATTGTATAATATCCCCAATAAATCATAATTAACATAAAAATATGTTATCATATATGAAAAATTACTTTAAAGGGTCACTGGAAAATTTCTTGAAGAAAATATTCTTTGCACTTTGAAATAATCTTTTTAAAACATATAATTTCCCAAATATTAAGGAAAACATTTTATTTTAAAATAATTTTAGAAAATTTTATTTTAATATTTGAAACATTGATTGGTTATGATTTTGGGAAATTCTATTCATGACATATACATTAAAATAAAACATTCCTTTCACACTTTTATAAAAAAAGTAAAAAAGTAACTCATTTAGAAAATGATAGGAAGATTCATTTCAAACCATTTTTTAAATGTAAAACATGGGTAAAAATTACCTTAAAAAATTATAATAGAATAGGTAAAACCTTCTTTAAAACATTTTTCTAAAATTTTAATATGGATAAAAAAGGTTTTTCGACTGAAGAGAGAAATAAAGTAAATTTTATTTTAAAAAAATTATGTATCTTGAGTACTTAATGTGAGGAAAATTAAGTGAAAATAAGAATTATTAAGAAATGACTATAGGAGAATAAAATTTATTAGTTTCTTATGAGTCAGACTATAAGAATTCATCATTATAATCTTAATCATAAACAACCCCAATAAATAATGAGATTATGATATAAAACCCTTATCGGTTTGGTAACATTTGAATTATAATCCCTATAAAATAAAAAACATTAGATGAATATTTAAATCCCCATAATAGTAATAATAATAATAATAATAAAGTATATTCATTGGTATTATATACACTAAATAAAATATACAATTTCTGGATATGACACGTGTCTCACAAAAATAAAAGTGAGACAAAAATCCCTCACCTTGAGTACCACTTGATTCTAAAGCACTGTAACCTAATACATAATAAATTTAAATTTACTAAAATTATATAATATAATAATTTAAATACTTATAATATCATATATTATACATTTATCACATCTTAACATCCATTTATCAATAACTACTTATTAAAATCATCATTTCTCGGTGTTAATCATTTTGTTTTTCATTAGAATTTCAGTTTGGTATTTCTAATCCTTGTACTTTATTCATGGTTAAACAATTTATAGAGTATTAATAATGATATAAATATTATATTTATTCATTATATATATATATATATATTTATAGTTATCCATAAAAGTTATATATATAAAAATTAATTACATCGTTCATGGAGACGGTGGGCCATACATTTGCATGAACGTTGTTTTTACTTTTTTACTAATGAAATTAAAGAAAGTTAAATAATAAATCACCTTAACAAAATAATTATTATATAATATAAATAATATATATATTCATATAATCCATTCTTATTACAATCCATGTAAAATCATAATGGAAAACAAATCACATCGCTTCATAGAGATGGTAGTCCACACGTACGCATGAGCGACATTATCATTTTATAATGAATTGGAAGGTAAGAATATAGATATGATATTATGATAAAATAAATATAATAATTTCATAAATATTATATATAAAATGTTAAACCATAATAATACTCATTCTTAAAATATGGTGAAGAAAAATAAATTGTATATCTATGCGGAGATGGTAAACCGTACATACGCACGAGCAATAATTTCACTTACATTTGATGGAAAAAGGGGTGGATAATGGTTGTTTAATAATAATAATAAAATTTAAATATATTTATGATACATTTTTATTATTTCATGATAAATACCATATATTTATATATGGTAAAATAAGAATAAAAAGGAAGTGATCAGTTAAGGCAGTTACCTCTTCTTTGAAGCAACACCTTTAGATATCCTTTTAAGGACTATAGAGTTGTTTTTTAGGAATAAAATAACCTATATAATGTGTATATATGAGTGAATAAGAAAATTTTGTAGTTTTTTTGAAATATAAGGTTCAAAGTTGTGTGAAGTAGAGAAAGTAGGGGTTGCCATTAATGATTGAGGGGAGGGGAACTCTTTGATTAAAAGATTAAAATATAACAAAGTCATTATCGAGGAAAATGATTCCAAATGGATATTTATTTGAAGATAAGTTAGTTTAGGGTTTAAATACAATTAAAAAATTAAACTTGTTATGGATTAAGTGGTGTTTTTTTCTTTATCATTTGGTTTAACCCCTTAGTTAAACAATTTTAACTTTAACTGTGGTAATGTCTTTTTCACTCATAAAGGATTATAATTTTATATTTAATGTGAAAATTGACCTATAAATGAAAAAAGTATGAAATTTTAGACTAAATATTATCCACCTTGTCATATTTCAATATTTTTATTATTTTTAAATAACCTAATAAAATATATATTTTTGATAAAATATCATTAAGTTCAATTTTGATACTATTCATTTAATTTAACTTAAAATATAGAAATAAAAAGTTAGAATAATAATATAGTAGTTTTAAAAATAACTAATATGTTATTTTTATCTAAAAAATTATTTAAAACTATAAAATATTTAAATTATATTACTTTTAGTATTTTTAAAATCATTTATTTTATTTTTATATTAATTGAATAAATATCGTATTAGCGTTGCACAAGAATTTAAGGTAATTATTTAATCACTAAAAATTATAAATAAATTACTATAATGAATATAATTTAATTATTTTTAAAATATATATTTATATTCATTAATAACATGCTTTTTTCTCCTTGTGAACACATGTGAGATATTTAAAACTAAGAGAGTGACTGAAAATTAACTTTTTATTATGCAAATAACATTTATGAAAAAATTAGGAGACCTTCAAAGATTAAAACAAGAAATAAAAAGACACCATGAGAAATCAAAAAATCATTGAAATTGAATTTAAGTTCCTTATAAACCCTACCTATATATAAACTCCATTGAAGAGAAGTGGCCTTTATGTGTGGGCCATCCTTGATGAGGTCATCAAAACTGTAGGCCATATTGTCCCATGTTTGGATATACTATTCCATAGTAATATTCCTTTAATTGAATCCATGTATCAAAATATGATATTTCTTATTGATCCATATACACTATTCATTATTATTTTCTACTTGAATCGTTCTCTAATTCATCTTTTACCTCCTCTTGTGTAGCATTGATCTCAAATTCATCCTATAACATATCTTCATTACAATGAATAATAAGATCCCATGATTCCACTTTTTATCCATACTCATTATATACTAACATAACCTTACTATTTGATATGTTGTAATCTTGAATAAGATCTTTCATCATACCACCACCCTATTCTTATTCCTTGTCCTCACCACACCTCATCATCTGATTTTCACCAAGATTATTAAAACTTTTATTTCCTTCCTAATCATGAGACATGGATTAACTATATATAACCTTATTATTTTTTAAAGAAATTATTTCCATCATCTTAGGTAAATGAGATTAATCCTGACATACTTTAGACAACTTTTCATTTAACACAATGTACCACCTTATATCCCTTTTTTCTTTCCACCCCTTCTTCCTCCTCAGGTTGTGTAGGCCTATTCTGTGTACTCCATCAACACTATCCATCGAAAATTATCTAGATATATAATACTATGAATTTTTAAAATAAAGTAATTTATCATAAAATAAGTTCTTCACTGGTATTTGGGTTTGGATTTCCATTCTATCTTGTGTTGTATCCATCTGTTCTTAACCAAACCCTTAACCTCCATATCTTCAAAGCAATTACTAATATTAATAGTTGAGCTAGTACTTATCAGCCTCTACCTAATTTTTGAATTAACCCAACCCTTGTTACATCCAATAGTTATAAAAACCATTGTATTTTCCTCACCTGCTGCTTATAACACCTCCTTATGTTTTTCTACATCCCTAGTTCTCACTGCCTCCTAATTAGATGTTTCCTTATATGTATTTATTTTAATTTCCATAGGACCTATTGGGAACAACCCCTTAAAATAATGTCTTAATATAACATATATTTATACTAATTTTGGATCATGTATTAATAAATGTGACTCCTTATGGATGGTGACATCCTTTGCTATTCCATTCAGAGTCAACTATTCAGTTGCGAGATAAGTAGGTAGTTCTATTCTAGTCAGATCCCTACCCTCATGTGGTCCAAATTGAACTACCTTCAAATTAATTATTTTATAAATATAAACACTAATTTGAACCTATTCCTTCAAACCTTCACTAGAAATTAACACCAAACCCATACCACTACATCCCAATCCCATGTCTGTCTTCTTGTAGTAGTTCACGCTCCCACACCAAAACACTACCATTAAGTGACCCATTTTCTTTTATGAAGAGAAGAAATGAATAAAAAAAATAAAAAAAATTGGTTTATTTTATTATAAATCTTTCTGAACTCCAATCCAAACATACTCTACTATCATTATTGAAACTCCGACTTCAACAAAAATTCACGAAGAAATAAGATGACAGAGATATCTAGTTGTATTATCAAAACATAAATATCAAACAAAAAAATTCCCTAACATTATAATAATTGAATTATACTAAAAATTAAGAAGGATTTTTGAAAAAATAACCCAAATATTATAGCCTTATCGCTTAGTTTTAATAAATATTAACCAGATTTCTTTTTACCAAGATGATAATTTTACCATAGTTATTATTCACATTGAACAAAAATAAAAGGGGTTTATTTGAAAAATTTGAACCTCATGATTCCAAATATGGAATAAATTTTATCAAATTCAATATCTATAAGTGGTAGAACTTAATTTTTAAATAATTGTTCATAACACGTTGAAAACTACTTTTTAAAAAAATTCATTTTTAAGAAAAAAATGTTTTTATACTAAATTCAAGAATCAAATTAATTCAAAAAGACTATTATTGGATTATGTTTAATTTAAAAGAACCAATTAAATTTTAAAAATAATAAAAAATATAATTTTAATTTATAAATAATTTAAAATAAAATAAAGTTTTCAATAAAAATCATTATTTTTCAATATTTATAGAAAAAATCAAAATTTTATGAAAAATATAAAAATTTCATTATAATATAATTTGGATATGCTGATTTAAAAAAGGATATCATTTTTATAAAATAAAACTTCTAAAAGTTTTAGAAATCAATTATAATATTCATTCACAAAAATCAATAAATACCATTTTTGAAGAAAACATATTTTTGATGAATAAAATGTCTTCTAAAAAGTGAGTGTTTAATTAATGAGAATTAATCAATACATTTGTTTTGATTAGTAAATTTATATATATTTCATGATGTGTTTAATCCTATTAATATGTTATAATTCAACAACTTGGTTATAACTATCATATTTAAATAATAATATTTCATGTGTCATTTAAGCTTGGTGTTTCATTTTATATACACCGTCGAACATAATATAATTATTTAAAAATATTGGGTTGTTACATGGGATATTTACATAATAAAATTTATATTTATTTTCCTGATATTTTCATGGATACACATCCACCTATCATGATCAACATGACACATTATATTCCATCATTTCATGCCTGATAATAGTAATATATTTTTTCTTCTGAACTCTTGATCACAGGCACATCATAGAAACCATGCATGATGATTTGAATAGTTTTTATCTAAATATTGCATCATAAACTCAAGATTTATATTATTAATATAGAATAGAAAATTTCTGTCATAAGATCTATTGTTTAAAGGTAGATAATGTAAATATTTCATTAACCTTTTGTGGTAAAACTAAAGGTTAAAGAAGAATAATTGGTTTGATCCAGAGACCTAGATCATCCTCATCATAAGACCTGTTTTGTATGCGTAAATTTTTAATGGATGAAAAATTTTCATGTATGGATATCATCCCACATCAGTATTGTGAATGGTACCACACTCCTTTATAATATAACTCATTCCACTAAGCCTTTTATCCAGCACTAGGGTCAGCACTTAGACATACTTATGCACAAACTCCCATTATCAGGTTAGGCCACACCCTTAACCAGTCCCCTGAGCACCCTACTACATGCTCCATGAACACCCCTATGGGTACTATGTAACCACTACCTCCAACTCACATGGATAGATGGAATGGATAACTCTCCCACATGGTTGATATTTCTCCCATAGGTGTGGGATTCATTTATCCTATCTTGATTGGCTATGGATGGCCAATTTTTTGTAAATACCAAACATGGATATCTATTATAGATTGATCACACCACTATGGTTAGCTATCCTAGCTATATCTCCCATGTGGGTCAGTTGGTTCAACATGTATGGGATTGAGTTATCTTATCTTGGTTGGATATGGATGGTTAAATTTTATATAAACACCCAACACTAATACTTAGTAATTTCTAAGTATAAAATTTCCAAGCTAACGAAAATTTCTTATTAAAATATTCTTCATGAAACATAAAATATATATATATATATATATATCATGGTACTCATAAAATAATAAATTATTTCATGGTCTTATTTAATTCTTATTCTTCATCATGTTATAAATAATGTGTCACCATTGACACAAGTCTTTTATATTAAATAAAATATTAAAATAGTTAGAGTTAAAATGTACTTCATCCAAAATATAATATGTGGTCTTTGAACTTCTCATGGATGGATCTCATCTTGAAAAACATTTTTGGGATCTATAGTACACTTCCAAGCTATTCTTCTTTTTTTCAATACATATTGACATCAAGTGATTCATCTGATAATGGATTATTGACAAAAAATATAACATAAACACAATGTAAGATCATCACTAAGTAACCTTAATTATTTCCCTATTAATTTTATGTTTGGTTACATGTTTTTTTATAAAATTATTTAAGAAATGAATTTGAATTCATGAGTGAGTTCATATTTATAAAATATCAAAGTTCATTATTTAAAATTAGAAACATTTCAAGGGTTTTCAAGTATTTCAATGGCCCATTGGGCTCTCTCTTTCCTTTATACCCCCTATCGAGTTTAATACTCATCTTATATTTTCAAATGATTTTCATTGGGATTAAGGATGAGTAAGAATTATTATGAATTATATCTATGAATACAAGAATTTGGACCAGAATGAAGAAAGTGTATTTTAAATATTTTTGTTCAAAGGATAAGAGTTAAATTTAGAAGAAAAAATGGGTTATGATATGTAAGAGTTTTTAATTTTTCTCTAAAACTCTAAACTTAAAAGGTTATAGTTATATAAATGATGAAATATTTTCTATAAATCATGTAATTATGGGATGGTTAAGTCATGAACTTTATAGTTATAATAAAAATAGGGTTTATATATCCTTATAGGTTAGGATGATATCATTTTAGAATAATTTTAGGGTTATAGATATCGACATGGGTTTAATAAGTTTATGGATGATCATAATTAAAAATCATAAATACTCTTTTGAGAACTTATGTGGTTGGATTTTAAGGTGATTAATGATATGTTGGGAGATATTTATTAGATTAATACATGATTCAGGTATATATAACCCTTAAGTTTAATATGATATTTTTTATGAAGGTTATTTAGGAAGAATGATATTATATTTTTGGGAATATATGTTAAAAATTATTGATAAACTTGGGATTTGAAAAGAGATTTAGCGACTAGGTGTTTAAGGTTATTTTGGAAGAATATTGTTGTATTTTTGGAAACATATATAATTTTATTATGTTTTTATGCCATGGTGATTTGGGTTATTTGTGGAAGGATTAATATATTTTTAGAGAATATTTTATTATGGTATATTAATATTTTTTATATAGTGTCTCGAGTGACTAATGTTTCTTTGGAATAAAAATGATATTTATTTTTTAAGAATATGTGATCAAGATTTTATGATTTTTGGGTTTTAAAAATTTTCAAGAACATTTTGAAGAGTTTTATGGTTTAGTTAATTTTGGAATGATTTAAGTTGAACATGGGGTGTTATTACCTATATTATGGTTCTGTATATTTAAGTTTTACATATTCTAATAATGGTTTATTCATATTTTATTAGTTATTATCTTTAATCATACTAAGTATTTAGTTTTTCATAATTAGAAATAAGTATGAGTAATAAATTGTCATAAAATACTACATAAAATGATTAACACTATCCTTAAATGGAAATAGTGATCCATTGAGATTTGATTTTTGTGATTAAATCTTGAAAAATTCATATTGGTTTTCATCGCTTATAATGTGAGATGAAACAAAGGTGGAAACTGATCAAAATACACAACCAATGGATCAAATTGTTCTTATAGAATGAAAAAAAATCAAGAAAATATATTTTATCATATTCTCAATCTATATGGTAAAATTATTCCTAAAAATAAAGTAAAAGGAAGAAAAATCTATCGAATCTTATCTGTAAAACATCACTCAACTATTAAGGTATGCCTTTGGAAACTCATTCACAAGTATGAGTCTTATAAAAGTACATACATGGTTTATGGACTAATTATATGAGAAATGATAAGTTTTATAGTCTTAGCATATAAATTAAATTTGTCAATAAAATCCAAATTTTATATTATTACTATTTCAAGATATACTCATTTTGATGATGATTATTGTTTAATATTTTTTTGGGAAAAAAGATAAGTTGTATTTTTCTTGTTAAATCATGTTATCAAGTTTTTCAGGATATTTGGGTCTCCTTTATAAGTACCCATCATTTTAATGTATTTTTATTTCATATCTTCTTCTTTATATTTCAAATAAACGTTATTTAAATGAATATATTACTCATTTATATTCATTTATGATGAATTAATGGTCTCTTTCTCCTCTTATGGATTTATTTTTCACACACTATGTTGTTTGTAGGGTTTTTGTTGAATCAATATCTATTTGTTGATTCATGTACTCTATTTTCATTATTTTCCTATAAAATTGTTTTAATCTACCCTAAGATTTTATTGTATTATAATTCCACTTTCTTTTCTATATATTTACAACTCTTTATCATAATTCATAAGGGTTTACTTGTATTAATTATCATTCCTCAAGTCATTCTTCATATTATGCACCAATTCACTTTTACATGGTGTCCTTTTAACTCCATTTAAATCCCTTATTATGATTTATATATGATTAAATGTATTTATAATTCCATTTTAGGTTCTCTCTTTCATGGAATTTTGATTCATACATCACTAAAGTTTCAAGGGTGTTTCTTGACTCAATATTTTTTCTTTGAGTCATAATCTTTATTATTTGATCATGTTCCACATTGATTGATATATTATTCCATTAAATTTATAAAATGTAATTTTTTATTTTTCTATGGTGAAATTAAATTTTCTTATTTTGTTCTTATTTGATGAATTTATTTATTTTTGGTAAAAAAATAAATCATTAAAAATAATTCCCCACCTATTTATTGGATATTTTCTCTTCTATGTTCATGTTCTTCCTTACCATAAATGTTTCCTTTATTATTTTAAAATATTAATATGTATTCTCTTCTAAAACATTTATATTTCATAAAAGAAAATGTTATATTTATTTTATCAAAGCGGGTTTCCTTAAACCCATTTAAAATTCCTAAAAGGTATTTCTTACCACTTTTGAATATTTATTTTATCTTCCACTCCAAATTTATTCTCTCTACTTTTATTTCTTTTCAAGGTTTAATTATTGGACCTTATTTTGAGAATTGTGGCTTTCAAAGTCCTCTTTCACCCCTTAAAATGGATTTTAAAAATATTTTAATGTACGGTTACACTTAATAAACCATCACTCATTGGGACCAAAAAAATAATGGAAATTATGGATTCTTTCAAAGGTATGTATTAATTTAATAATAGTTAGCTTATATTTTTATTTTGAAACCATTATTAGATCTATATTAATAGAATACTATTATTTATTATAAAAAGATAGTATTATTTAATAATAAATCAATGGATGGTTAAAAGTGTAAGGAGTTATATGCTTATAGAGTAGAAAGTAATGATATTTTTACTTGTTACTTTCAAAAATATAAAATTATGAGGACATAGTTTCTTTAATGGGGGAGAATATGACAACCCATGTATTTTTAATATTATATAAATTTTGTGGTTTATTGATATCCATGATTGTAAATTTAAATATATTTACTTTAAACATTTATATATGTTTATATCATGTTTCAAATGAAATTATACAACCAATTAGATACCTAGTATACATTTAAAATTATTATGTTTAGTTCATGACATAAAATATGTTTTATTTGAAGGATAAATATATTTCCTTAGCATGTTTTTTATTTTTATCTATCTGAAGAATTATTAAATCATTGTATATTTTATAAATAGATATCTATATTAATTAAATGAATATATATATATATATATATATATATTTATTATGGTTAATAATTTTATCAAGGTATGAAACAAGATCAGGATTTTGCAACTAAGAAAAGAATAATTTTTATTCTAAATAAATTGGTTTTCAAAATACTAGATGGTTTTATTTAAAAGATAAATTTATAAATTTTTGAATTTTAATTTCAAAAAATGGTGTTAATATGTTGTATCATAATGTTGAAATTATTTTAGGGTGAATTTTCAGTATTTTTCTAAGCAAGTTTATTTTTGGTGAATAATAAAAAATATAGTTTTATGAATATTGTATCTTTTATAGAACCATCATGATATAAATACGACTTAAAAATTTATAAAACCTAGTTAATGTGTATTAAATTATAATATAATCATAATATAAAATAACTATTATTCAATTAATATAAATTAATTTTTATGTCAAGATAAATTTGAAAACATCTATTGATGGTGATGTAGTGCTCGCAATAATAGAAAAGTCCAAATTGGTGCCATTGAGATAATATTTAAGATCAGATAATGATATTATTGAATTTAATTATAAATATGATGAATAATTAATTATTTTTATTCATATTTACTAATTTTAAAATTATATAACAAAATAATCATCAAAATGATCATCGAACACTTGCGTATGGAAAGAAAAATAAAAATTCTTATCTTAAAATTTTATCATTATGTAAATGGGAATAAATTGTATTATGAATTATTTTTAATGATTATATTGACTAATAATAAAATATTTTTTTATTAATTTATTTTTAATATTAAATAATATTATAATTATTTGAAATGGTTACACAATGATGACATAATGCTTGTGCGGGCGGAAAAAAATTCAAAATAAATGGTTTTAAAAATATTTGAAATGATAATATTAGGATGAATTATGGAATTGAATGATTTTTAGGGATAAAAATTATAGATAATAAATTATTTAAATGTTTAAATCTGAATTCCATAGTTATCTAGATATTTTTAAAGTCAAATCATGAGAATAACCCAGAAAATGGATTTAAAGAGTCTTTAATGTTAAAATTGATTTATAAATTAATAAAAAAAATATTGAGTATTTTGGGGATGGTAAATAATATATAATATAATATATTTTACATTTATGGCCCACTTTACATTTTAATATTACATTCTTGACCCTTAAATATTGAATATTTGTGAAAACACCATTGAATTTTTCCCACAAAAGGGGACTCATTATTACCTTTCCAAAACATATTTCAAGTTTGATTTTATCTATAAATTATACAACATTTTTTATTAAATTATAATTTTATATATTCATAAGTCTCTTTGTTATCTAAAATTTATTTATTCAAAGGATTTATACTCAATTTGAAGGAGGTGGTCTGAGGAGAAAGGTATGGGTTTCCAATCCTCATTCTCCTTTATTATTTATGAGTCTCTATCTTAAAAATATTTTAAACATTATCTTATTTTACTACCATGATTATATTACAATTTTATTGGTATATATTTTATCAATTAATAATAATATATCACCTATTACTTTACACTGAACTCTATTTCATAAGCCATTACTATATCAAAATATGTTTTTTTTTCTAAAATTGTGACTTTTCATTACAAATCCCCCTTACTCTTTTAAATAACATAAGTAATATTTATAAGAAAACCTAAAAATATATATTTTTATAATTTAATTTCTTTATAAAACTTAAATTTTTTTAGGATTTTTCTTTCTTTTAAACTCTTGAAAAACATCACTCATTGAGGTTGTTTTACACTACCAAAGTAAACGATGATGTTTTCATAAAGTTATATATATCTCATGGATATTATTCAAAATTTATTTAGTGATTTAATATAACATTAATTTTTATGTAGTTTCATTTTTAGGATTCTATAATGGAAAAATATTCACCATAATAATGAAATTAAATGGAAACAACCATATTTATTGTTAACCATAAAAAATGATTTTCATGGAAGATTCTTTGAATGGTGACTATTTTATAAACAATTAAAATACATTGATTTTAAAATGAAATGGACAAAATAATTTCAAAATTATAAATATTATAGAATCATTTCACATTGAAGTTAACCATTACAATTTTTCCACATAATCTTTAGATATTATGAACCGAATAACCTTAAAATGTCTCACATGAATAATAAAAATATGGAAAATGAATGAAATGTGATAAAAAATAAACGGAATAATACTAATTTAAATAACATAAATTTTTATTAATTAATTAAATAATTAATATAATTTTATTATTCAAGAAGGTATAGGACATATGAGGTGATTTGGGACTCAAGGTAAGAGATTTTTCTTTTAAACCATTATATTAATTTTTTTAAAGTTTTCCTATCAACCTTTTCTCATCCATGTTCATATTATTTATTTTGTGTTATAAATGTTCTTCTCCACACTTATAAGGTTTAATAGTGTCATTATATATTTCTCTTAAATTTATTTACAAAAAATAATTTAATTCGCTTTCCAAATTTTTTATAAGGGTCATTTTTTATTATTTAAAAAAAACTAAAAGAACATATTTTTAAGATTTTTTTTATGAACCCATTTTCCTTCTATTATATTAATTTTTAGTTTCCTTTCCATGTTTTAATGATTTTCCAAAGTAATTTTTATTCTCATTAATTTATAAGAAAAAATCCTTTGAAATAAATTTTTTCAAAAGTGTAAAGAGTATTTCCTATTATTTTTATGGTTTAAAAGAAAAAATGATTGCACTTATGGGTTAAAATGTATGTTCTTATGAGGTTTATGGTGAAATTAAATATTATATGAATTTTATTCATGTTATGGTTCTTGTAAATTCCATATTATGATGGTTGGGTTTGATATAACCCTATAATTCATTGTATAATGATTTATTATTTAGTGAAGACATATTAGAAGTAAATGAATAAGTTATTTCTTTGTATGTGTTTTTATAAGAGTGTGAAACACCCTCATTTTGTGTGGCTATTTTAATGTGAGATTTGGAATGTCTTAATTTATGTTTTTGAACCTTTTTATGGCTTGACTAAAATACCTTAGAGGTTGTTGGAAGCTTAAAATAATGTTTTGGATGTTTTGGTTCAAAACAACTAACACCGTGCCCTGATGTAAACCATTTTGGCTCTTGTATGATCTTGTGTAAAATAGGAAAGGGAAAAATTCATATCAACCCATTTTGGAGGCCATGGTGAGGGAAAAATTCTATGGGCGTGTAAAAAAATCCTTGGCTAAATCTGTTATGGGATAGAATGTTCAAGAACACCATGACCATGGCTAATCCACAGTGGAAGGAATGACAATGGTCATTATAGCAACCCAAGATTTTCATACCGAGATATTAAATCTTTATATATTAACATTCATTACATTATATACATTCCTGATGATCTTAAAGTTATATTGCCTTTATAAACATAAAGACATAAAAAATTGGTTTATATGTGAACTACATCATCTCCCGTTAAGTTCTTAATAACTACAACCTTTCTTAGACACATTATACATCATAAATTTCTTTATAACCCATGGAAAGGAAACATAAGAAAGGGTGATATTAGATTCTTAGTATGGGTAAACAAAAAATATATGTAATAATAACATGAACATAAGGATATGAGAATATGAGAATATGAGTATAACATTTGAAAACTATACCATTTATATCAAATTTCTTAATCTTGAGTCATGGAATAAATATTGGAAATTTATAAGACATGAATCAAAAGAAAATAAAATAACATGAACCTTGATATCATGAAATTTTCATAAGATATATAATTGCGGCATACACATAAGCATAGAAAAGAATTGCCATAGTATTCAAGGCTCACTATTAATGCTATCATAGTTGAATGAGTTCACTCCCCAGACCATAATAGTATTCAATGTTTACTCCCAAGACCATCATAAAATAAAAAGTCCCTTATTTAATTGGGTTCACTCAACATTCCAATCCTATCTATCACATGAGATATAAACATTTACCCAATGCATTAGAGGGAGATATAGGCCCCACCCATTACATAATGAAAATTAGATATATGTGTGCCAAAAGATCATAAAAATTTCATCATATCATAGCCCATGAAATGAAATGTATTTTATAAACATTTCATTATATCATAACCAATGGAGAATATATAGGTTTCATAATCATTTAATTAATTCATCATATCATAACCAGTAAAAATGAGTGTGTTTCATAATCATTTCCTCTTGGTATAACCCGTGGAAGAGAAATAAGTTTTGTAAACATCATTACATCATAAACACAAACCATTAAGAGAAATAATAATAATGGAATCCTTGGATCATATCCCTATCAAGTCATAGGTAACATCAACAGATGTCTTCTTAGATGGAAACTGATTTTAAAAGATTATTTAAAACATTTCTTGTAGAAAATATCCTTTCCACTTGAAAAAAATATTTTTATTACATAAAACATTTTAAAAATCCTTTTATTTGAAAATAACCTTGGAAAATTATAAAGGAATCTTCAAATAAACAATTGGTAATGATGGTAGAGAATTTCATTCATGCCATACACATTAAAATGGAGATTCCTTTTACATTTTTGGTTAAAAAAATGAGCGTTGTTTGGAAAATGATATGAAGATTCATTTTAAAACATTTTTCAAAAAGTCAAACCTGGGTAAAAAATGTCTTTAATAAATCATTTTTAGAATATAATTTTTTTTTTCAAAAAAACTTATTGAAAACTTGGTTTTGGAAGAAAAATAGGCTTTCGACCGAAGAGAGAAATAAAGATGATTTTTCTTAAAACCATTATTTTGAACTCCTGAGTACATAAAGAGAGGAAAATGAAGGGAAAAATTTATTCTTATAACATTAAAAGTGGATATTAAAACTAACGAGTTTCTTTAGATATGGATCATAATATTTTATAATTGGAAACATAATCATAAATAATCTCGATAAATGATGAGATTGTAACATAAAATATTTACCACTTTGCTAACATTGAATTATAATCCCCGTGAAGGAATAACATTAAATGAAACATAAAATATAAAGAAAGTAAATAAATTATTTATATTACATTTCAAATGGGATTTATATACACCTCATAAAAGAAGATAGGTTCATAATATAACATATGTCTCAAAAAAGGAAAATTGAGACAAAAATCGCTTACCTTAAGTCTCAACTTCCATCATAAACATTCAAACATCCTGTATAATAAATATAAGTTTATTATAAATCTATTAAAAAAGTATAATTATACATGTATTATACCATATATTATTTTCTAATGACCTTTTATTACCCATTTATCAATAATTCCAAGTTAAAGTCACGTTTTGAGCAATAACTGTTTTGTTTTTCATGTATTTTTTGATTTGTTATTTTTGGTCCTATTACTTTGATCATGGTTAAATAATATAAAGAATTTTTAACATGATAAAAATTATATATATATTAAGTATATATATTTTTATATTAATCCATAAGATTTGGATATAAAAAATGAAATACACCGTTCATGGAGATGGTAGGCCGTACGTACACATGAACATTGTTTCCATTTTCTTGATATATTGAAAGAAATAAAGATAAAAAATATGTTACCAATAATGAATAATTTTTATTTCATATATATCAAACATTTTCATTAAACCCATCCTTATTAACATCTATGTAAAGCGTGAATGAATCACATCGCTTCGTGAGGCGTAGTCCGTCGTACACACGAGCGACGTTAACATATTCCCACAGAATGGAAAGTATGAAAGTATATATGATATAATAATTTCAGATGTATAATAATATAAAAAATATCATATATAAACATTTAATCCATCATTATATACAACCGTGAGAGGTGGTGATGGAAAATGAATAACATTGATTTTCGAGACCGTAGTCTGCCGTACACACCAATGACGATTTTGTATCCCATTTGATGGATGAAAAGATGATTGTAGGTCATTAAATTAATATAAAAACATATAAGTATATGTAAGATAATTTTGATTATATATAATCATGGTTTAATTATATTTTAAGTGGTAGAAGAAATAAAATAAAACGCCCCGTTAGGGGTGTTACCTCATCTTTGAAAAACTTATTTTGATTTGCACCAAAATAATTATTAGGAGAGATTTTTTTACCAAAATAATTATTAAGATTAGTATTGGTATTTAATGATGTTATTTGGGTAGGTATTGTATTAATAAAGGGTTTTGTAAGTGTGAATAGAAGAGTATATTGTGTGACCTTTTATAAGTGAGGTGAGTGGAACACTAGTAATTCTTTGAATAGAAAAAGATGTACTCACGTTTTTCACATGAAAAAAATATCATAAAAGGACTATTATTAATAATTATTCATTATAATGTCAAAATATATACATAAAATATGAATTAGATAATTTTTTTGTTCATTTTTAAACCTTATATTTTTAGTTTAACCCCTTGGAAACCCATTTTTACCTTAATTGTAGAAAACATTTTTTTACTATTTTTACAATTTATTTTGGTAAAAAATTGTGTTGAAATTATTATATAATATAAATTATTATTATTAAAAATATGGAATATATTTTTACAAATTCAATTCACATAAGTGTAAAAATTTAATTTAAAACTAAACCCACAGATGCGATGAGAAAGTGATTTTCAAAAGAGAAAATGATCAAACGTTTAAAATGTTTTAATATCAAAATTCAATAATAAAATGATTAAAATGAACTAAAATAGATTAATTTATATATAGTTGAACTAATTTGACTTTAAAACCCATTTAAAAAAAATTAAACCTTATAAATTCTTTAAAAAAAATACAATTTTCAATAAAATCTAGTATTTTCACTATTCACTAAAAAAATAATCTTTTCAGAAAAATCCAAAAAACTAACTGTAAGATAATTTTAACGTGGAAATTTTAAAAAAAAAATTTGATTAATCAAATAAATTTTTTAAAAGTGTTAGAAATTAATTTTATTATTGTTCAAAAAAACAAATAAAAAATATTTTTTTGAGAAAATAATATTTTCTAAACTTATTAGAATTTTCTAAAAATTAAATAATTTTTTTATCAATATGATTTATTTATATAAAAGAATTATAATTAATATTTTAAAATTAGTTATTAATATTTATATCTCTAGGTTTAATGTCTAGGTTATAACAGTAATGTTTAAATAATAATACTAATAATTTATTAGGGTTTTTAAAACTCGGTGTTGCATGTAACACATGTTATCAAATAAATTTAATTTATTAGAATTAAAAATATTAATAAAAACTTAAAAAGTTACATTCTACCCCCATTAAAAATTAATTTATCCCTCAAAATGCTTCACTCTAATACAAAAAATGAGGATACTTTTACCTCATAATTTCTTCAAGTTCCCACATAGCTTCTTTAAACCTGTGGTTTCACCACAAAACATTAACTAGGTGAGTGGTATTATTTAATTTAAATTTTTATATATGATTCATAATATACAATATCTATTCCTCATAATAAATATCTTTCTCTATCATTATGACCATTGAGTTCAGTACATGTGAATGACCAGGTATGTAATTCCTTAGGAGAGATACATGGAACACATCATAAAGTTGAGAGAGGTTTGGTGGAAGTTCAAACTGAGAGGATAAAATCCTGATACAATAAATAATTTAAAAGGGACCAAAATACCTAAATTTTAGTTTCCTTTTCTTTCTAAATATCATAACCTTTTTCCATGGATAAATTCTTAGAAACACCTTATTACTAACTTCAAATTCAAGATCACACTGGAAATTATCAACATAATTTTTTTTACAAACACTAAGCTACCTTAATGTGTTATAGAATAGATATAATATTCTCTATCATTTATTCATCTATCTCATGTCCCAATATATTTAATTATCCAACTTCATTCTAGAATGTTGGATCTCTACATTTCTTTTCACAGAGGAATTCATAAGGAACCATCTAAATACTTGTATGAAACCTGTTATTATATGTAAACTCAACTAGAGGGAGGTGTTGATCTTAACCACCTTTGAAATCTAGATAAAAAAATCTCAACGTATCCTTTAGTGTTTTAATTTTTCTCTTATAATAACCATTTATTTGAGAATGATACACAATATTGAAACTTAACTCCATATCTAGAGCCCACTAAAGACTTCTCCAGAACTTTGAGGTAAATCTAAAATCCCAATCAGATACTATTTACTGTGGTACTCCATTCAGCCTTACCACTTATTTAATGAATATTATAGTAATATTATTAAGAGATAAGTCTTAAATATTAGTAATTAAGTGTGTTAAATTTATAAGGAAATCAATTACAACTTATATAGAATTATTCCCTTTAGACATTTTGGGGAGTCTAATGAAAAAATCCATGGTGATATTTTCCCATTTCCATTATAGTATGGGTAATGGATGTAACATCCCCTTATAATTTTGTATCTTATTCTTAACTTGATGAAATACCAAGAATCAAGATACAAACTCTGTGATATCTCTCTTTATTCCATCCCACCAAAAATAATCTTTTAAATATCTAGACATCTTTGTACTTTTAGTATGAACAGAGAATAAATAACTATGAGCTTCGTCTAATAACTAATTCAAATATGGTAAATAAAGAACACATACATGTTTCCTAAACATCATCATCCCACCATAATAAAGGTTAAACTTAAGAATATTTCTAACCGTATTTTATAGCTCTATATCTTTATCCTGCCCCTCTTTAATCTTTACTTGGATAGATGGTTGAACATTCATTTGAAAAAGATAATATTTATCCCCTTACTTTAGTATTTTCAGATCCATCCTTTTCAAATATAGAAATACTAGATCTTTTTTTATCCCCATTATGGATAAGCTAGCATGATCCTTTTTACTCAAAGCATCAGGAACCTTTTTTTATTTCCCATGGTGGTATTTTATTGAGGAATCATAATATTTAATAAGATATAACCATCTTATTTATTGTATGTTCAACCAATTTTATGTGAATATATACTTTAAAATTTTGGGATTGGTATATATATCACACTTTTGTCCATAAAGATAATGCCTCCATATCTTTAATTCAAAAATTACCACAGCTAACTCTGAATCACGAGTTGGATAATTTTTCTCATAAATATTCAATTTTAATGAGGCATAATATATAACCATGTCATTATGCATAAGAATTTATCCCCAAAACTTCTTGGATGCATCAATAAATATTAAAAACCATTCTAAACAATAGGGTAATTTAATTATAGGTGGGATAACTAATCTTATGTTCAGTTCCATGATTTTTTTCCTCAAAATCATCTATCTAGAGGAACTTGGACCCCTTCTAATTCAACTTATTAAGTGTATTATATATTCATCATAAATTCTCCAAAAAACATAAAAAATATCCAGATAAAACTAGAAATATATGGATCTTAATCATTGTGGTTGGCCTGGTCCAAAATTCAATTGCCTTATTATTTGATGAATCTATTGATATACCCTTTATTGAGATTATATAACCTAAAATAAAACCTTTTTCATCTGAAATTCACACTTTATAGTTTTTTTATACAATTTCTCCTTCCTTAGGTTCTTTAGTACAATTCTTAATTGATCTTAATTCTCTTACTTTCACTTTTAATAGATAAAAATTCCATCTATATGGACTAACAAAAACTAATCAAGGTAATCTCTAAAGACTCTATTCATTAAGCCCATGAAGATTGTGGGGGAATTAGTACGATCAAATAGAATCCCTATATATTCATAGTGTCAATACCTTGTATAGAATTCTATATTGAGTATATCCTCCTTATTTATGCTCAATTTATGATATCTATAATGAAGGTTAATCTTGGAAGAGTATTGAGATCTAAGAAGTTGGTCAAATAGGTCATCAATATGGGGTAGATGATACTTGTTCTTGATCATGATCTTGTTTATCTCCCAATAATTGATGCATATTCACATCAATCCATCTTTATTTTTAACAAAACGAATTGGTTCACCCTAAGGTGATACACTTGGTAGAATTAATACCTTGTCAAGGTTATCCTAGAGTTCCTTTTTCAATTCTTACAACTCAATCGGGGCCATTTTACAGAGAGTCTTTAAAATTGGTGTGGCACCAGTTATGAGTTATATTGAGAACTTAACTTCATGTTTTGGTGGAAGGATATATAAATCTTATGGAAATACATAAAAAAACTCCTAAAAAATTGGAATATCATCGATGTTGAGTATCTCTCTAAACATCTAAGATAAACACCCCTCTTAAATATGAATGAAAACCTATACAATGGATGTGATTTCCATTATAAGTTCATATTTATCATCGCACTGATAGATGATCATAGGTTATTTTAGAATATAAAATGTAACTCCCATTCCTTTGAAATTGATGTGGACTTTATATAGATAAAACCAATACATGCCTAAGATAACATCAATTTCAACCATAAGAAGAATGACATGATTTTCAGGAAGTACATTCTAACAAACTTTAACTGGAGAAGAATCATAGGATTGATATGTGATCATCATATAATTAAAGGTTTTCACTACTATTATACATCTAATTGTTTGGGTGAAATCTTGATATACTTATAAAATTACTCATATATGAAATAATGGTTAGATCTAGAGTTAAATAAGACATTATAAAATCTAGAGTGGATGGTAGGTGTACCTTTCACCACATCGTTATTTCAACCCTTGTCATAAACAGTGACCGTATGAGATTTCCCTTTATATCTTGTCTTAATAGTTTGTTGATGATGATCATCATCATTAACCATTATATTTGGACACTGGTTATCATAATTACCATACTCCTTACATTTGAAACACTGGAGTGTGGGTAGTGCATTTTGTGGATCTTTTTCTCTGTTTGTATCATTAACTAACTTCTTCCCATCACTTCAGCAGTTGATTTCATGAACACCTTACTTATCACATTTAAAACATTTACTAGTACCCAAAATACAACTTACTCCATGTTTATTCCCATACTTTGAATATAAAGGAAATCTCATCTTCTTCTCTCCACGGTTTTTAGATTTTCTTATAAATTCCATTTTTATATTTTTATAAAAACCATGAAATTTATATGTAACTCAAACCTCCATTTTCTAACTTTATAATTCATAGAAAAATATCTTCATATCTACAAAAGTTTCTTATGGATAACTCACTTTAGAGACTGGGTTTTATTCCACTGAAGAATTTATCAACCTTACTTTTAGGTTGGATGATAATACCAGAAGCATACCTCACAAGTATTGAAAAATTTTCCTCATAGGTACCAATAGATTCATCATCCTTTTGATTTATCTCAAGGAACTCCTTACCTATATTTATATGAATAATATGAGAAAATTTCTTATTGGAAAATAATTTCTTAAACTCATCCCAATCCATAGAGTCAATTTCATCATGTTCCCTTTTATTCTTGATGATATCCCACCATTGATTCTCTTCACCCTCAAAATGATAGACAACCAAAATGATTTTTTCATGTTCCAAACATTGGATAATGATAAATTTCTTTTCATTGGTACCAAACCATTACTAAAAAACTACTGGATAATTGGTTCCACTGAATGAAGGTGGATGTTTCCTCAAGAAGGTCTTAAAATAACATTGTTCCATCCTTTACTCATTGGAAGTTTAGTATGATTTATGGATTTAGAAAGTTGAATGAGCATAGTAATGAGATTATGAATTCCAACTCCCATAAAATTTGGCTTCTTAGGAGGATAATCATTTCATTTTCCATCTCACTCAAAATTAGCACGGTTTCTTAAGGTTCCATCCATTGACCAAAACTAATAATAATAGTGTAACCAATAATAATCGTAGCGGGGAACCACATAATCATGAAAAATATCTTATAGTATGTCTAAATAATGACACATTAATTTTAATATATGACACATTAGGTTTTTAATATGTCATTAATATTCATAATCTATTTAAATCCTTCATGATGGTTTGTAAATAATTTTTGATTTTTCAAAGCATATCCCCTAGGAGTGTCAAACCAGGTGGGCAGTAAGGCCTATTGTCATGCACCATGTGACAATCAATTCTAGCTCAATGTTCCCTTTTTAGAGTTATTATACATAGGTACCTTTATGATAGAGCCACATCCAATTGAAGTATCCAAACATGGATTGAATTTTTTGGAAACCACTTTATCTATCCTTTAACAAAATTCCAGGACATTTCCCTATACTTTGACTCATCCTTATACTTATCCTTAGACATGTACTTAGGGATATCACTAATGTTTTATCATCATAGTTTCCAAAGTTTATCTAAATTTATCCTTTTATAACAACTATAGAGACCCTAGTTTTTTATACATAGATATTACATCTTTTTAGATGAACATTCATTATATTATACAAACACATTCCTGCAGATCATAAAGGGATAATTTCTTTGGAAACATGGAAACATAATCAACTAGTTAATATGTAAACTAAATAATATCCCACTAAGTTATTCATAACTATCACCCTTCTTAGACACATCATACATAATAAATTTATTTATAACCTATGGAACATAAATATAAGAAAGGGTGATATTAGACGGCTAGTAAGGGTAAACAAGGGAGATATGTAATAATAACATGAAAATAAGGCTATAGGAACATGAGTATAACATTTAAAAAACATTTCCTACATATCAAAGATCATAATATTAAGTCATATAATAAATATTGGTAGTTCATAAGACATTAATCATAAGTAAATAAAAGAACATGAGCTCTGTGATCATAATATTTTCATAAGACATAGAATTTTTGCATACACATAAGTATAGAAAATCATTTCCATAGTAATCAATCCTCACTTATAATGCTAATATAGTGGAATGTATCACTCCCAAAACCATCATAGTAGTCAAGGTTCACCCCTAAGACCATCATAGTGGAAAAAGTACCTTACTGAACAAGGTTCACTCCCCATTTTGGTCTTATCTATCTCATGATATATAAATTTTTTTCCAATACATTGGAGAGAGATATATATACTACCCATAAAATAATGAAAATCATATATATAAGCACCACAAGATCATTAAAAGTTCATCATATCATAACCCATTAAATGAAACGGGTTTCATAAAAGTTTCATTATATCATAACCTGTGGAAAAGAAATAGGTTTCATAATCATTTCATCATTTCATCATAACATAACCAGTGAAAAGGAGCGAGTTTCATAAGAATTTACTCATAATATAACCAATTAAAGAGAAGCATGTTTCATAAACATCATGCCATCATAAACATAAACTGTTAGAAGAAAGAATAAGAATGGTATCATTTGATCATATCCTCAGTAAGGCATAGTTAACATCAATGGATTTCACTTTGATAGAAAATGATTATTAAAGATCATTTAAAACATTTTTTGAGAAAAATATCCTTTCTACTTTGAAAATACACTTTTTAAAACATTAAAAAAATTTAAATAATTTTCATTAAAAAAATTAGAATATTATTATATAATCTTAAAATCAATGTTTTTCATGATAGTGGAGAATTCCATTCATACTGTACATTTTAAAATGAAAATTTCTTTAACATTTTCGCTAAAATCCAAATGATCATTTTTTGGAAAATGACACGAAGATTCCTTTAATGGTTTTTGTAAAAAGTAAAATATGGGTAAAAAATGCTGTTAATAAATCATTTTGAGAATGAATTTTTTCGAAAACACTTTTAGAAAACATAGGTTTTGGTAGAAAAATGGGTTTTCAAACAAAGAGAGAAATAAAGAAGTTTTTTATTAAAAACATTCATTTGAACTCTTGAGTACATAAATAGAGGAAAATGAAGTGAAAAAATTTATTCTAATGACATAAATAGAGGATAAGAAAAGTTATGAGTTTCTTGATATATTTATCATAATATTTTATCATTGGTAACATAATCATAAATAATCCCGATAAATGATGATATTGTACCATAATATATTTTCCACTTTGGTAACATTGAATTGTTAGCCCCTAAAAGAATAACATTTAATGAAAATTAAAATATCACATGAATAAATAAATTAATGGAATCAGATATAAAATGGTCTATATATACACATTATAAAATTATATATGTTTATAACATAACATATGTTTTAAAGAATTAAAATTGAGATAAAAATCCATTACCTTAAGTCTCTAATTCCTCAATACTCAGTAAAACCTACTATATAATAAATATAAATTTATTTTAAATATATTAAAGGGCCATAATTATATATATAATACTATATATGATTTTCTTATGACCTTTTATTACCTGTTTATTAACAATTCCATGTTAAAGTCACATTTTGAGCAATAACTACTTTGTTTTTTGTGCATGTTTTGATTTTTTTTTGTTACTCTTACTTTAATCATGGTTAAATCATATTAATAATGGTAAAAATGATATGAATATAATATATATTAATTATATATTTTTTAGTGAAATCCATAAGAGTTAGAGATAGAAAATGAAATACACCGTTCATGGAGACGATAAGCTGTATGTAGACATAAACATTGTTTTAATTTTATAAAATAATTGAAATAAAGAAAGTCAAATAATACATTACCATTATATATTTAGTTTTATTTCATATATATCACATATTTTCATTAAAACCAACCTTATTATCTTCTATGTAAATAATGACCAAATTACATTGCTTTGCGTGGCAGTAGTCCTCTATACACACGAGCAATGTTATTGTATTCCAACAGAATTGAAAGTATGAATGTATATATTATATGATAATTCCATAAGTATAATAATATCATAAATATCATATATAAACATTTAATCCATCATTATATCCATCAGTAAGAGGAGGTGATGGAAAACAAATAACATCAATTAGCGATACGATAGTCTGCTGTACACACAAATGATGATTTCATATCCCATTTGATGGAAGATGAGATGTTTGTAGGTAATTAAATAAAAATAAAAATATCTCAGAATATTTAAAATATCAAGGTTATTATATCACAATGTTTAAATAATAATTTAATGAGTTTTAGGAATAAATAAAATAAAATGCTCATTTAGGGGTGTTACCTATTTTTCGGACAGCTTCTTTTGGTTTGCACCAAAAGAATTATCATAATAGATTTATAACCAAAATAAGGATTATATAAAAATATAAAGTAAGTAATTAATTTATTTTTTTAGATATTATCATAACCAAATGGGTTTTGAAGTGTGAATATGAGTGGAGAGGGGGTGGCTTTTTATAAGTGAGGTGAATGGGACTCTTGTAATTTTTTTGAAAAGAAAAAGGTGTAACCATGTTTTTTCATTTGAAAAAGGGTCCAAGATGTAACATTATAGATAATTATACATTATAAGATCTAAATATTTACAAAAAATAGGAATTAGACAAGTTTTGGGTCATTTTTAACCCTTATCTTTTTAGTTTAACCCCCAACAAACCTATTTTTACCTTAATTGTGGTAAATAATTTTTTCTGTTTTACTATTCATTTTGGTGAAAAATTAAGTTGGAATTATTATATAATATAAATAATTTTCATTAAAAATATGGAATCTATTTTTCTAAATTCCATTCAAATAATTGGTAAAATTCAATTTAAAACTAAACCCGTATACGTGATGAGAAAGTGGTTTCCAAAGAGAAAATATTTAAAAGTTTAAAACGTTTTTATATCAAAATTCAATATAGAAATAATTAAAATGATCTAAATTGGATTAATTTATATATAATTGAAGTAAATTTACATTTAAATCAATTTTAAAACAAAAATTAACCTTATAAACTCTTAAAAAAGGCAGTTTTCAATAAAATCCATCATTTTTCACTACTCACTGAAAAAACAGTTTTTTCAGAAAAATCCCAAAAATTCAACCTAATACAATTTTGACATGAATATTTAAAAAAATGAAGTTTATTTTATCAAATTAATTTTATAAAATTGTAAAAAATTGTTTTTATTATCGTTCATAAAATTATATAAAAAACACTTATTTAAAAAAATACTATTTTTGAAACATATAAAGACCTTTCTAAAAATTATTTACCTTTTTTTTATAAATATGTTTTATTTATATAAAACCATTATAATAAATATTTAAAAAATTAGTTATTAATGTTAATATTACTATGTTTAATGACTAGGTTATAACGGTCATGTTTAAATATCAATAATAATAATATATAATGGTTTGTTAAAACTCAGTGTTGCCTGTAATGAAAGTTAACAAAGAAATTTAATTTATTAAAAATAAAATAATTTATAAAAACTGAGGGTGTTACAATTATTATGGATTTTAAATGGTCAAAACATCCATATTTATTCTCAGATCATGACCTAATAAAATGAAAACGCATGCATATTAAATGTGGGGTTTTAAATGAGTTTGTTAATCATTTATAGCCCCTATTAATTGAATCGTCCCACTTCTCATATTGATTCCTTAGAATGAAATGAATTTTATATGCTCCTTGTATGAACCTATAAAACCTCTCTTTATATTGATTTCTCTACTTGGTTCTCCTTTATTCTTCTTGATCTCCTTCTTCAATCATCCTAGAAGAATCAAAACATGGAAGATAAAGATTTTTATCATTAATTCAAAATCATAGGAGCCTTGAATGTATTTTCCTATCAGTATCCAAGAGTGATGAATTTATTATTCCTTATACAAGAATTAAATATTACCATTAAAGTTTTTTGTTATTGGGTAATTTTTTTCTACCCTTGGCTTGTTCTCTTTCTTCACCTTACCCAAGAAAATTTATCACGTTGGATTAGAACTAGTTATAGGAGAATAGGATGAAAGATTTTTAGTTGGTGTATGAATGTGGGTTGGGTGAATATTATATTTATGAGTCTTGATATTTAAAACTTTTATCTTGCGGTATGATGTTCTTTACCATATAAGGCCATGTATATGATATTTTCATGATTTGTTTGTTTATTCTTGATAACCCAAGCTTGATATGTGCTTGAATATGGGTGAGTGAGCTGCACTTGATATCCATGACTGATATGTGATCATATGATTTATGCACAACCCCTAGAGATATGTTCTTGATATGAATTATTATTCCATGCAATGATAATTATTTCTTGTGGAATTTCATAGACTATGGAACCTTGATTCAAGTATCAAGATAATTAGGTTGCTTAATTTTGGTTAGAAGGACCCTTGGAGGGGGAGTGTGATGACATAGATATTGCTACAGACTATGGATAATTTTATGGTATGATTTAGATCATGGTTATGGAAACTAACATGGGAGTAGACAATGTATGGGAATCAATAATCCATTAGCTACATGCTAAATTTGTAGAATTCCATACAGGGTGATGTGTTATCTAACTATGTCAAACATATCAGGTGGGACTTACTATCATTTGATTATAACAACCACTGTCAGGGTGGGACTTGTAGTGTTCTTGATAATAACCTCCATATGCATGTGATATGCTATATTTACTTAAAGTAGTAACTTGGGGTCATTAATGACAATCATAGCGTGCCAACTGACACATGGAATTATGGAATGACTTGTGATGTGATGTGGTAGACATTAACATCCTTACCGACATTGACCTGAAGTAGGTGGGGAATATAGCGACCCAAGATTAATAGACATGTATATTACATCATTTTAGATTAATATTCATCAGATTATATAGGTACGTGCCCAAGGAATGTAATATTTTAGTGTCTTTTGAAACTTGGAACAAAAACTCATAACTTGGTGAAAGATCTTTAATGTTTTCCACAAAGATATTCCCCTTTATTACTTATACTTAAAACCAATCTTCATAACCTAAACAAAATAAACATAAGAAAGGGGTGATCTTATGAGCTTAGTAATATTAAATAAGGGAGATAAATATAAGAAAAAGAGTATGAGAACGTGATTATAACATTAAAAGATCATACCCTGCATATTAAATACAATAAACATGAATCATGGAATAAAGATTGGAAGTTTATAAGATAAAATAATAAGAGAATTAAGAGAATAATTCATGAAAGAATAACATAGGAATAATACATGTAATTGTGGAAGACACATAAACATGTAATATAATTCCCTATAAATCAAGGCATATTTCCAAAACATATCAGGGAACTTCATGGGGACTTCACCAACAGGGCATGACACACCACTATCCCCAATCATAGTCCTTTCCTCATAAGGGATTGGTTTTCCCCGTTTTCTAATATTGGATCGGGTTTGCTCATATACCCATATTGGATTGGGTTTCCCCATCTTCCTATAGTGGATTGGGATGAACCTGTTTCCCATTGTAGATTAGGACACACCTATTTTGTATTATGGATTAGGATGCACCTATTTCCCATTGTGGATCAGGATGAACCTATTTTCTATTTTGGATCAATCCTTTCAAATTTTTTACCATCATTATCTCATGAGATATAAATTTTTAACTAATGAATTAGAGGGAGATATAAGTCCCACCAATCATATAATAAAATCATATATACATGCGCTACAATACAATAAAACTTTCATCATATCATAACCCATAAAAAGAGATGGGTTTCATTAACATCTTATCATAACCCATGAAATGAAATGAGTATAGTAAAATTAAATCATATCATTACCTAAAGAAAAGATATAGGTCTCATACACATTTCATTAAATCACAAACCATTAAAAGAAGTTTGTTTCAAAAACATATTACCTATAGAAGAGAAATGGATTTCATAAACATCATTACATCCAAAAATAAACCATTAACAAAATAATATGAATAGTATAATTGAATCATATCCCTATGTAAATAATTACTATAAAAAATTATGAAATCAAATATGCATAAGGATTTTGAAAGATCACTTGCAACATTTCTTAAGTAAAATAACCATTCTTTGAAAATCTTTTTCCTAAATACATTTCAAAAATCCCTTTATTATAAAGAAGGTTTTACAATATAATTTAATTTTTTTGGAGTAAAATATATTTTATGATTTAAAAAAAGTGTTTTTTTCAAACATAAATCATCTTTAATACCTTTTTCATTTAATATATCCATGAAAACTTATAAAAGAAACTTAAAAGCATTTTGATAACCTTTTCCTTTGAAAAATATTTGAAAATTTATAAATAAAATATTGAATTTTTTTTGAATTTTTTCTCATTGAAAAATTATAAATGAATCATGAGAAACATTTATTTTTTATAAATATAACACATTTTTTAAAACATTTTTAGAAAATTCAGTTTTGAAAGAACACAAATCTCTAATCGAAAAGAGAAATAAAGTCAGATTTTCATAAAAAACATTTTATTATTTATCTTAAGTACCAAAGAGTGGAAACATGGTACTAAAAAATGAATATATCATGGATAACCACAGGATAATAAAATTAATGAGAGTTCTTGAGATATGGATCAAAATATCTAATCAATGGAAGAATAATCATAAATAATCTCGATAAACAATGATATTGGAGCAATAAACTGTTACCACTTTGGAAAATTTGAATCAAAATAGCCCTATAAGAATAAAATTAAATGAAGATTAAAATATCAATAAATTAATAATATTTATGATATAAATTTTCAAAGGTCAGTGTATGCACCTCATAGAGGAATATAAGTGCATATCATGGCATGTGTCTCAAAGAATGAAAATCGAGACAAAACTACTTTACCTATTTGGTAACTTTTGAAAAATAAACCCAATAAAATAGAGAAAATAACATGGATATTTAAATACCCATAATTTTAAGGATAATAATAATAAAATTTATTCATAATCATTATATACATCACAAAAGAAATAAGTGGTGAATAAGACATAAATCTCATAGAAATAAAAATGCGACTAGAAATCCCCTTACTCAAGTCTTGACTTTATTTATACACGTTAAAAACTAATATATAATAAGTATATATTTATTATAAATCTAAAAAATAACTATATTATTATATATCATACCATATATAATTTTATTATGTCTTTATATTACCTTATTGTTAACAATTCCATGTTTAGGTTATATTTCGAGTAATAACCGCTTTGTTTTTCGTACTTGATTTGACTTGTTATTATTGGTCCTTTTACTTATATCGTGATTTAATTATTTAAATAATTTAAAACATGGAATAAATATCATATATGTTCAGTATATATGTATTTATAATAATCTATAAAATATAGAAAATAATAAATGGAATACACCATTCATGGAGATGGTAGGCCGTACGTACGCATGAACCCTGTTTCCATTTATTATCATATTGAAAGAAATAAAGTAAATAAAATATATGTATATATATATTAAAATTAAATTAGAATTATTATTTCATATATTTTTATAAACCCATCTTTAATACATTCCATGTAAAGTGTGAATGAATCACAACGCTTTGAGGAGGCTGTAGTCCACACATTCACAAATGAAGTTATCATATTTACATAAAATGAAAATCATGAAGGCATGATTTATATAATAATTAAATAAGAATAAATAAATCATAAATATAATATATATAATATAAAAAATAGTTTACATCATAATTACCAACCATGATAGGTGGTAAATGAAAAACAAACAACAACATTTTGTGAGGTGGTAGTTCGCCGTACACAAGAACGATAAGTTTGTTTCACATTTTATGGAAGTGTGTGTAGGTGTAAGAATAACCATTAGAATAAAAAAATATTAGTATATCATGGATACTGATTTTATTATACAATCATGTAATAAGAATATTTTAGTGGGTGGATAATGAAAATAAAACAAAAGAGTTTGTGGAAGAATGTTACCAATTCTTTGAGTAACTCTTTTTAAATTTCACAAAAGGGATTCCTTGGTTGGATTTATTCCAAAGGTAATGATTCTATATTGATATGAGTGATTTTGGGGGATTATTAGGTCAGGTTTTGGACTAAAAAAATTGACTTGAGAGGTGTAAGGAAGGGGAATATTGAATGCCTTTTTATAGAGGAGGAGTGACATTCTTGTAAATATCAAAAGGAAAACACTATTGGGATGTCTCCTTTACCTCATGTGCTTCCAAAATGAACAAATAATTAATTAAATGGGAATTATGGTCTATAAAAACCTCAAAAACACAAAAATAAGCATATTTTTATAATTTTTTCCCAAACTTTTATGTTTCCCCACTTTTATCATTTTGTTTTTTTAAAGAAACTAGTTTACTAACCTAATTAATTTTAAAATTAAACTAAATTAAAGTGAGATTTATTTTAAAATATATACCCAATAAAATAAAAATATTATATATAATTTACAAAAATAAATCCCATAATTTTTGGGAATTAATTTTAAAACAAGCACAGGTAACGCGCAAAAACACAACTTTAACCCAAACAATGCTAATAATGGTTTTTATATTTAAAGGTCAATTTGTTAATTATAAAAGAACAATTGGTATATTATTGGTTCATATTTTATATTTTTTAACATTTAAAAATAAATTGGGAGAATATAGTATTTTTAGTAATTTTAATTATTTTAATAAAATATCATTTATTATAAAATAAAATTAATGTCAATTTTGACATTGTTTATTTAATTTTAATTTAAAAATTTAAAAAACTTATTGGAATTAAAATATATTAAGTTTACATCTGTGTAACATGATATATTTATCTAAAAAAATAATGGGAAATAGTAGTTCATTAAATTTACTTTACTTTTAATGTTTTTAAAATCATTTATTTTATTTAATTATTAACTAAATAATCCATGCTTTAATGTTTATTAAGAATTTAATGTAACTATAAAATCTATAAAATCTAAAGTTAAAATACCAATATAAAAAAAAATCATTTAATTTTCAAAATAATTTTTATAACCTAAACTATGTATCTTCTTCCATACTCTAAATCTTTAAAAATGTTAAAGGTAAGAAATGTTCCTTTTTTATATTTTTCCTTACTCAACTTATTATATAGGACACTTTCTTGGAATAATATCCCAATAACTCATAAAATTATAACCAATATGGTATATGGTCGAAATATTTAAATTTAATGGATTTTGGACAAGTTTCTAGGTCCTTTTGGCCCATAAGTTTAAGTTTTAGACCATTGTTAAACTTACTTTTACCTTAATCGCTGTAATTAATTTTAATTACTTCGGCTAATATTTTTGGAAAAAACTAAGTTTATTTTAGAATATAAATATTATAATTATTACAATTTTTATTTAATTTTTTCAAAATTCAAATAAAAAAAGTGACTGTAACACCCTAAGCTTCCACGGTACGCGTCTCTTTGAATAATACAGTAGCGTGTGTTGTACACAACTTCGAGTTCTAACACACCACAACCAATCAAACTAGCTGTTATGAATAGTAATACCCACTTTTTGAAATTTTATAAATTTCATATTTCAAATTGGACATCATTTTTGGATTCGGAATATCGAAATTAGCTTACAGTGAATTTTTGGTATTTTTCCGAAAACTTTAAATTTTTGATAAATAGTGAAAACACTGAGTTATAGTTTAAAACCGAATTTTTTATTTAAATAATTTTTTATTTTATTTAAATTTATTTTAGGTCAAAATAGATGAATAATACATATAAAAGTTCAATTTAATTCATTGGAGTCAGTTTATAATAATTTTAGACATATAAAATTTTTATTGAACTTTAACCGTCTTTTACCCATCTCCTATGAGAATTTTGAAAATTCACATAAAACTTAATTTTACCACTTATGTGAGTTGAATTTCAAAAATCCGAGAGAAAAGGTTAATATCAAGGAGTAAAATGTGGTTCAATAAGATAAAAATAATTTTTGTGAATAGTAACTTTTTTACTTTTATTTTTCCATGGTTAAATGGGAATAGGGTAATTAAGTGTAAAAATGATATTATTATTACCTTAAAACATGTCCGAATTCTATTTTATAAGTATATTTCGACAAAAAACAACCTTAGGAATAAAATGTGAACCTATTTGGTCCACTTGGATTAGATTAGGAAATTTATTATTATTTAATTCAAAGAAGAGTTAAAAGAGATAAAATCAAAGTTAAATAACTAAAACATTTTTAATATAGGTTTATACATAATATAATTCAATTATAAAAATTCATTAGAAAGATAAAACTATTTACTACATAATGGTATTTTATTTATAATTTTTAGACATTAAATAATTTAATTTATTTATGACACAATGATGATGCGGTAATTACCTAATTAATAAAATATTAAATTAATTGATATTATAAATATCAAAATAAATTTAATTTGAGACTTTTTATGAATTAAAATAATTTTATAGGTTAATATAACATTTCAGGGTTGGTTATATGAATTGTTTTCGAAGTAATAATGCTGTTATAAATTTAGAAAAAACAAAAAACCAAATAGTGTCAAAATTGACATAAAAGAGTTTTTAAAACAAATATTATATTATTAATTGATATTATATTCCTAAAAATCTAAGGTTCATCCAAATGACTTAAATAAGGTTATATATATTAATAATGAACCACTTGGGGGTTCTCTTGGCTTGTTATAGTAAGTTTATTAACCATATAATATAAAAATACAAAGGGACATGGTAAATGTCAAACTATTTAACTAAGAGTTAAATATAAATGATAAGATTAATATAGTGACCAAAACCTGTATAAAATATATTTGTTGAAAGTATTTAGACCCATAACCACCTTAGCCTCTAAATAAGTCACTTTGGAGCCATTATAAACCGAATATGAATTTATTATAAAATAATATTTTAAGTTTTTCCTAAGGTGCCCCTCACCCCTCTTATAAAAGGGCACTCCCCCTTCTCTCACATTCATACATTCAAAGCCTTTTGGATCGACCAACCCATGCCCAAATATTCTCTCAAATTACTTCAATTCAACCTATAGGCCTTAGTTTGATCAGAAATCCAACCTAAGGATCCCTTTTGATCAAATCAAAAGGAAGAACCCAAAGAAGAGGTAATGTTTTCACCACCCTCTTTCAGGTTCCTTTCTTCTTCCACTTATTCTTTCTTTGTTATTTCCATTCTAAAATAATAAATACAGTATCTTTTATATACCTTTATGTTACTATAGATATGGTACAACCATATTCAGTATTCTACCCATCCTTTGAATGACATGTCACCATACGTACATACGTACGGCTTACCGTCTCCATGTCGTGGTGTAATTGTTATTCAAAACATTATTATTTGGATGGGTATGATAATGATGTTTAATTGAAGTAAATAATAAATATAACATTATAATGATTCTTTATATATGATATAACATCCAATTATATACGATTTTAATATCAAAAGAATGATATTGTTTCTCGTGCGTACGTACGGACTACCATCTCCCCGAACGCGATAAGATTCATTCCCCATCATATCCATTCAAGACTAATTCTCATTTTATGATTAAAAATAGTTTTTAAGGACTTGATATCATTATGTATATGAATAATATACAACCTATCCATAAAAAACATGGCTTATGTAACAAAACATATAAAAGAAAACGAGTAAGTTAACACCCGAAACGACGATAATACTAAGATATTATTAACAAAGAAATATTAAAAGATCATATATGATATCATATTAATGTATATGATTATTGTATAATTTAATAACAATTATTTCACCATTATACAAGAGGTTAACCTACCCTCGACCAAGGAAAATTACAAGGTAATCATTTATTTCACAATCTCTTCATTATCCGAGGTTGTTTATACGTAATTATCTACTGGGACCTCTTTATCATCCACATCCATGTTTCTTAAAAACATATTTCAAATAATTATTACTATTTTATAGACTATGGGTTAAATTCATTTATACCCTTGTTGACTTTTTATTAGATGTTTATAAAGGAATCTTTCCGTCATTTTCCAAACAAGGTCCTTTTTAACTTTTTCGACAGAATTAAGTTAAGAATGTCTTTTTTTAACTTATATAGAGGGTGCGGCTATTTTCCCCTGTTATAAAATTGTTGAAGCTTCCCTTACATGATTATAAGAGTATTTTCAAAGTAAATGTTTTATTTTATAATTATGTGTATTTTAAATAATTTCAAATAAAAGAGATATTTCTCTCAAATAGTTTTGATTTCATCTATGTTAACATCCTTTGATGGATTTTAAGTTTATTTGAAGTTGATTTATTATGATACAAAACTTCTATATTGTATTGAAGGTTTTATGATATGTTTGACTATGGATGTGTTATTTTTATACCATTCATGGTTTATAGATAAGGTATTGACATTTCTTATGCTAGTTTTAATACAAATGTTTATGTTATGTTTAAACCTGTTCATATGAGGAATGCATTGGACTTAATAAGTGATGGGTGGAGCTCCCTATAGCTCCTCGATGCATCGGGAGGTCTCATGAGACAAACTAGTGTCTTGGAACAAGGCCTTGACAAAATCTTATTTTCAGTCTTGGCACAAGGCCTTGACTATGTGGTTATGATAGTCTGGCATTATACATTCCATCATTATGAAAGTGGTTATTGATATTTCATGTGATTATTCGATTAATAGAATATCTATGTGAATAAGTAAATGGAATTATTTAATTTTATTTCTATCATATTATGATGAAGTTCAAGTTTAAAAGGCTTTTGTTTTAGTTATACATTTGTCACAGGCTGAGCGTCTCAGCACAGCGGTTCACCCGTGCGGCACCCCAGCCCCCTCCAAGGCGGGCGGGGTTCAGCCGTCCAGCTCTTCATATGTGAGGTTCACTGGTTTCGTCCTGCCATGGACTTATCAGGAGAGTGACCCCAACTCCCAACCAGTGGTGTCAAGGTTGACACGCACCATCATCCTCTTTGTCGGGGCGACTCCCATCTCTTCGATTGGGACTAACCAGATGAACCGCAGCTTTGATGTTCTTGCTGGTGTGGGACAGGACCCCCATGATTGGGTCGTGACATTATCCCACCACCATTCCATGCACGCCCTCGTGCATGCAGGATCATGGCCTTCTGTGTGTCCGCGACTGCTTCCAACTAACCGGTTACCAAGAATGGCCTCAGGGGACGCTCCTTCCTTGTCGTCGGCATCAATGGCCCACCCACTCTCTAGGTCGCAAACCACCATGGTCCACCCTCTCTCTCAGGGTCGAAACCACCTCCATGAGACCCACCCTTCATAGTGGCGTCTCTGCCTCGGACATCTCGCAAGCGCAACCTTCTACGTTGTTTCATCTCCGCATGACACCCCGGGACTCCGCTCCCACCACCAAGGTCTATCCGGCAGCATTCCGCAACACCACGAGGCACATTCCCTCTGATACCACTTGTCACAGGCTGAGCGTCTCAGCACAACGGTTCGCCCGTACGGCACCCCATCCCCCTCCAAGGCGGGCGGGGTTCAGCCGTCCAGCTCTTCATATGTGAGGTTCACTGGTTTCATCCTGCCATGGACTCATCAGGAGAGTGGCCCCAACTCCCAACCAGTGGTGTCAAGGTTGACACGCACCATCATCCTCTTTGTCGGGGCAACTCCCATCTCTTCGATTGGGACTAACCAGATGAACCGCAACTTTGATGTTCTTACTGGTGTGGGACAGGACCCCCATGATTGGGTCGTGACACATTGCCTTAAATTTTTATGCTTATTTATGAAAGTTTCCGCTATATTGTTATCCTTACTGGGCATATGATCCCACCCCTTTCTATGTTTTATTTTTCCCAGGATGTGAAGAAGTATTTTATGACTGACCTTCAGGGATAGTCTGAGGGGGATATGAGTATGTACTATGGAGACTATGTTGTTGTAGTTTTCATTTTATGATGTAATGTAAACTTTATGAATGTATCTAGTGATTACAAGGATAATAAACTAATCGGTCTTTCGAGAGTTGATCTTTTGTGATCATACCAAATTTATGTAATAATGCACTGACTTTGGGCTTCTAGGGTTGGGGTGTTATAGTTGGTATCATAGGAAGTTTAGTACAAACCTTCAAAACTATATTTAGATAAACTCTGATTAGAGCACATATACCTAAGATGGACTTTGAGGATTAGTATAGAAGAACTTCCTAGAATGTTGGTATTGCAGAGATTTTGTGAGTTTTCTGAGAAATACATCCCTGTATGGATACTAGCAGGTAGAGGTGGCTCTAGCACAAATGTACCTAGGGGTAAAACCCAAAAACAATGCTTTGATCTAGATGCGAACGGGAACTGGTGCATGACAACGGGCCTTGCTGCACTCTTGGTTACGAAACTCCCGGGGGATATGCTTAGGAAAATTTTCATTTTATTTACAAACCATTATGAAGAGTTTATGAGTATATAATTCCTCAAAGAAAACATTTTTATGATTATGGATTATATCCATAAACTGTTCAATTTATATTAAGTGTTTTACAAGTTTAGAATTATGTATTTCGATTCATAAACTGATCTAGTTTATGCCATTGTTTAGAAATGGATCCTAGTGGAAGGAATGGAAACTGTATCAATGCACGAACTCCATGTAGGGATTTCCCTCCCGCTCAAGATAATTATAGTGGAGCTGGTGATACAACTGGTGCTGATCAGCTTATCACCATACTCGGATAAATCACTCAGGTTATGAATAATAACCTTACCTGTATAGAGAACCCTGATCCGCTGCGTGTAGGATCAATGTTAGATAGATTCATGAGGAAACAAAAAACAACATTCAATGGGGGTACAAATACACTAGTGGATGACCAATGGATAATTTCCTTAGAGAAAATATTCCATGCCTTGGGGAGTAGTAAAAGGGAAAAAATTATCATGGCAGTTTACCGCCTCACTGGAGATGCTGATAAATGGTGGTCATTGATTCAAAACACGAAGAAATATGATTAAGTATCAAATATGGAATGGAGGGAGTTCAAAGAGGTTGTCTTAGAAAAATAATTTCCTCGTGACCATCAAGCAGATATGGAATGAAAATTTCTGAGTCTGAGGAAAAAGGAGGATGAGAATGTCGCAATGTATGAGGCTAACTTTACAAGGTTAGCGAGGTATGCAACATATTATATATGTAACCCAAGATGTAAGATTTATCATTTCTTTGATGGGTTAAAACCATTTCTCCGTCGATCATTAGTCTCACAATCCTTCTCGTCATATGAAGATATTGTCTCATGTGCTATCAAGACAGAAAAATAATTCTATAAATCTTATGACTTTAAAGAAAAGAAAGAGAAGAAGAGATTTGCTTCTCACTATGGGAATGGAAATAAGGAGAAGTAGGGAAAAGTTGAATATCCATCCTGTAGTAAATGTGGGAAGAAACACCCTGGTACATGCTTGAAAGGAATGAGAGTTTGTTACAAGTGTGGTGAAAAGGCCACCAAGCTCGTGATTGCATGGGGAAGAAAGAAGTTGCTGATGTTCAATGCTGCAACTGCAGAGAGATGGGACATTATGAAAATGAATTTCCTAAGTGTTAGGGGAAATTACCTCAGAAAAGGACAAGGGATCAAGGCCAAGATTATTCTATCACTACTGCTGAGGTAGAAGCTCTGAAAGAAGTGGTGGCAAGTAATTTAATGGTTTCCTCAAGTTTAGCCAATGCTTTATTTGATTCTGGATCATCGCATTGTTTCATATCTTCCAAGTTTGCTAAGAAAATTAGATATTTCCAATTTGATTTAACAAGGGAGTTTTCAGTTAAAACTCCTAAGGGAAGTATCATTGCAACAAATTTTTGTGAATCAGTCCCCATTAGAGCACATAAATGTTATTTATCCACTGATCTCATTGTCATACCCATGATTAAATTTTATTTAATCCTCGGTATGGATTTGATTTCAGACCATGATGCAAAGATTTATTGTAAGAAGAAGGAGGTTATGATTTTTGATGATGATGATTAAGAACACCTTATATTTAGAGTAGAATCGTCACCGAATAATTTTTATCTAGATCCACCCCCATTAGCTCAACTAAATTCAATTATTGGGGAGGAAGAGAATGAAATAAATGTGGGTGAGGAAAGGAATGTTCAAATAGAGGATGTACCTATTGTGAAAGAATATGTAGATGTGTTTATGGAAGATTTACCTGGATATCCTCCAAAATGAGAAATTGAGTTTTCCATTGATTTAATTCCTGGTTCAAGGCCTATATCGAAGACCCCTTATAGAATGACCACTGTGGAATTAGTTGAACTAAAGAAACAACTTGAGGAATTGAGTCATAAGGGATTTATTCACCCTAGTGTTTCTCCATGGGTATCCCCTGTCCTTTTTGTTAAGAAAAAAGATAGATCTATGAGGTTATGTATCGACTAAAGGGAAATCAATGCTATAACAATAAAGAAAAAGTATCCCCTACCTCGTATTGATGATTTATTTGACCAACTGCATGGAGATCAATACTTTTCAAAGATTGACCTTTGATTTGGATACCATCAGTTGTGTGTGAAAAAGGAAGACATTCCGAAGATAGTATTTCGAACCAGGTACGAGCATTATGAGTTTACAGTAATGCCTTTTGGGAAGACTAATGCACCCTCTGTATTCATGGATATAATAAATAGAGTTTTCAAGGAATATCTCGATGATTTCATGGTGGTATTTATTGATGATATCTTGGTATACTCCAAAAGCTATGAAGATCATGAAAATCACTTACGCATTATCCTGAAGACTCTTAGAAAACATGAATTATATGAGAAGTTTAGTAAGTGTGAATTATAGCTTCAGGAGATCTCTTTTCTTGTCCATATTGTCTCTAAGGAAGGAATCTATGTTGATACTTCTAATACCAAGGCAATCCAAGAATGGCCATCACCAACGACTTTAATCGAGGTACGCAGTTTTATTGGTTTAGTAGGTTATTATCAGCGTTTCGTCCAGAACATTTCCCGATTAGATAACCCATTAATGAAGCTCACACGTAAAGGGGTTAAATTTATTTGGAAAAAATAGTGTGAAGAATGTTTTGAAGAACTGAAGAGAATATTATTCAATGCTTCTATATTGACTCTACCATCGGGGAATGATGAGTTTGTTATTTATAGTGATGTTTCAAAGAAAGGACTTGGTTGTGTCCTTATGCAGAATGATAGGGTTATTTCCTATGCATCACAGCAAATGAAAATTCATGGGAAAACTATCCGACTCATGATCTTGAGTTAGCTACTGTAATCTTTTCTTTGAAGATATAGAGACATTATCTCTATGGTAAAAAATGTGAGATATATACCGATCAGAAGAGTTTGAAGTATATTTTCTCACAGAAAGAACTCAACATGAGGAAAAAGAAATGGCTTGAACTACTCAAAGATTATGATTGCATGATACACTACCACCCAGGGAAGGTAAATAAGGTGGCAGATGATTTGAGTAGAAAGGATCATGAAGTTTTGAACAAAATGAGAGTTTAAAGGGATCCAATTTTCATGGATCTAGTAAAGTTGGATATGGAAATAACCATGGAAGGTGAACCATCAATACTTTTTCAAATGGTTTCCAAACCATATTTATTATAAAGGATAAAGAGTTCTCAGACCGATGATGAAGAATTTCAAAAGAATATTAAAGCTGTTAATGATGGGAGATTGAATGACATTGTGTATGAAGATGAAATTTTGAAATTTGGGAAGAGACTTTATGTTCCCGATATACCTGATATAAAAAGGGAATTGTTGGACGTTTCTCATAGTTCCAATTTCTCTATACACCATGGGAGCAGCAAAATGTATAGAGATTTGAAGGAACATTTTTGGTGGGACAACATGAAGAGGGAGATTTATGATTTTGTTTCAAGATGTATGGTTTGTCAACAAGTGAAAGCTGGAAGGAAACAACCTGGAGGAGTCATGAAACCTCTTCCCATACCTGAGTGGAAATGGGATAATATTACGATGGAATTTATCATGGTACTACCAAAGACTCCTAGAAAGAATGATGCAATATGGGTCATTGTTGATCGTCTTACCAAGTCAGCACATTTTCTTGCTATAAGGGAAGATTTACCACTTGAATATCTAGCAAGACTATATATTAATGAAGTTGTGAGACTTCGTGGAGTACCCCTATCGATTGTTTCTGATCGGGATCCCTGTTTTACTTCAATATTCTGGAAGTGTCTTTAGAAGGATTTGGATACTGAACTTCATTTGAGCACTGCCTACCACCCTCAAACAGATGTAAAATCAGAACGAACTATTCAAACCTTAGAAGACATGTTGAGATCCTACTTACTTGACTTTCAGGGTATGTGGGATCAATATTTACCTCTGGTAGAATTTTCCTATAACAACAGCCTCCATTCAAGTATTCAGATGGCACCATATGAAGCGTTATACAGAAAGAGATGTCTCACACCAACCTGTTGGGATGATTTTGGGGAAAGAAAAATCATAGGCCTAGAACTGGTGGAGGAAACGATGGAAAAGGTGAAGGTAATCCAAAACCACATCAAAGCAGCTCCAAGTAGGCAGAAGAGCTATGCCGATATCCAAAGGAAGGATTTTGAATTTCAGGTAGGAGATCATGTTTTCTTGAAGGTATCTCCATGGAAGGGATTTATACGTTTCAGTAAGAAAGATAAATTAAGTCCTAGGTACATAGGAACTTTAGAAATTCTAGAATGAATTGGGGATGTAGCTTATCATTTGGCAATGCCGCCAAATCTCTCCAAAGTTCATGATGTGTTTCACGTATCACTATTGAGAAAATACATGCCTGACCCAACGCATGTACTCACCTATGAGGAAGTAGAACTAGAACCCAATCTATCGTATTGCGAATATCCAGCTAGGATTCATGATACTAGAGAACAAGTGTTGAGAAACCAGACGACTCTTCTGGTAAAAGTTCTATGGAGAAACCATAAGATGGAAGAGGCAATGTGGGAACCCAGGGAACTTATGATGATAAACAACCCGAGTCTTTTTATGCAGTAATATTCTATAAATTTTGAGGATGAAATTATTTGAAGTAAGGGAGAATGTAACACCCCAAGCTTCCAAGGTACGCTTCTCTTTGAATAATATAGTAGCGTGTGTTTTACGCAACTTCGAGTTCTAACACACCACAACCAATAAAACTAGCCGTTATGAATAGTAATACCCAATTTTTAAAATTTTATAAATTTCATATTTCAAATTGGACTTTATTTTTGGATTCAGAATATCAAAATTAGCTTAGGGTGAAATTTTGGTATTTTTCTAAAAACTTTCAATTTTTGATGAATAGTGAAAAACACTGAGTTATAGTTTAAAACCAAATTTTTTATTTAAATAATTATTTATTTTATTTAAATTTATTTTAGGTCAAAACAGATACAAAATACCTATATAATTTCAATGTAATTCATTGGAGTTATTTTATAATAATTTTAGATATATAAAAATTTTATTGAACTTTCACCGTCTTTTACCCATCTCCTAGGAGAATTTGAAAATTCACATAAAACATAATTTTACCACTTCTATGAGTGGAATTTAGAAAAACCAAGAGACACGGTTAATATCAATGAGTAAAATGTGGTTCAATAAGATAAAAATATTTTTTTTGTGAATAGTAACTTTTTACTTTTATTTACCACGATTAATTGTGAATAGGGTAATTAAGGGTAAAAATGATATCATTATTACCCTAAAACATGTCCTAATTATATTGGATAAGTATAATTAGACCAAAAAAACCTTATAAAGAAAATATGAACCTATTTGGTCCACTTGGATTAGATTAGGACATTTATTATTATTTAATTCAAAGAAGAGTTAAAAGAGATAAAATCAAAGTTAAATAAATAAAACATTTTTAATATAGGGTTGTACATAAGATAAATTAGATTATAAATATTCATTATAAAGATAAAAAATATTTCCTACATAATGGTATTTTATTTATAATTTTTATACATTAAATAATTTAATTTATTTATGACACAATGGTGATGCAGTAATTACCTAATTAATGAAATATTAAAATAATTGATATTATAAATATCAAAATAAATTTAATTTGAGACTTTTTATGAATTAAAATAATTTTCTAGGTTAATATACCATATTAGGTTTGGTTGGATGAATTTGTTTTGAAGTAATAATGCTGTTATAAATTTATCAAAAACAAAATACCAAATAGTGTCAAAATTGACATAAAAGAGTTTTTAAAACAAATATTATATTATTAATTGATATTATATTCCTAAAAATCTAATTTTTGGCCAAATAACTTAGAAAAGGTTATATATGTTAATAATGAACCACTTGGGGTTCTCTTGTCTTTTTATAGTAAGTTTATTAACCATATAATATAAAAATACAAAGAGACATGGTAAATGTCAAACTATTTAACTAAGAGTTAAATATAAATGATATGGTTAATATAGTGACCCAACCTGTCTAAAATATATTGGTTGAAATAATTTCGACCCATACCCACCTTATCCTCGAAATAAGTCACTTTGGAGCCATTATAAACTGAATATGAATTTACTATAAAATAATATTTTATGTTTTTCCTAAGGTGCCCCTCAACCCTCTTATAAAAGGGAACTCCCCCTTCTCTCACATTCATACATTAAAATCCTTTTGGATCAGACAAAACCTAACAAAATATTCTCTTAACTTCCCTCACTTCAACCTAGAGGCCTTAGTTGGATCAGAAAGCCAACCTAAGGAGCCCTTTTGATAAAATCAAAAGGAAGAACTCGAAGAAGAGGTAATGTTTTCACCACCCTCTTTCAAGTTCCTTTCTTTTTCCACTTCTTCTTTATTTATTATTTCCATTCTAAAATAAAAAATATTGTATCTTATATATACTATGATGTTATTATAAATATTTCACCACCATATTCTATATTCTATCCATCTTTTGAATGACATGTCACCATACGTGCGTACGTACGACTTACCGTCTCCACGTCGTGGTGTAATTGTTATTCAAAACATTATTATTTGGATGGGTATGATAATGATGTGTAATTGCATTAAATAATAAATATAACATTATAATTATTCTTTATATATGATATACCATCCAATTATATATGATTTTAATATCAAAAGAATGATATTGTTGCTCGTGTGTACGTACGGACTACCGTCTCCACGAAAGCGATGAGATTCACTCCCCATAGTATCCATTCAAGACTAATTCTCATTTGATGATTAAAAATAATTTTTAAGGACTTTATATCATTCTTTATATGAATAATATACAACCTATCCATAAAAAACATGGATTATGTAACAAAACATATAAAAGAAAACGAGTAAGTTAACACCCGAAAGACGATAATACTAAGATATTATTAACAAAGCAATGTTAAAAGATCATATATGATATCATATTAATGTATATGATTCTTGTATAATTTAATATCAATTATTTAACTATTATACAGGAGGTTAACCTACCCTCGACCAAGGAAAAGTACAAGGTAAGGGTTTATTTCACAATCTCTTCATTATCCGAGGTTGTTTATACGTAATTATCTACTGGGACCTCTTTATCATCCACATCCATGTTTCTTAAAAATGTATTTCAAATCATTCTTAATATTTTATAGACTATGGTTTAAAGTCATTTATACCCTTTTTGACTTTTTATAAGATTTTTATAAAGGAATCTTTCCCTCCTTTTCCTAACATGGTCCTTTTTAACCTTTTCGACAAAATTAAGGTAAGAATGTCTTTTTTTAACTTATACGGCGGGTGTGGATATTTTCCGGTATTATAAAATCGTCGAAACTTCCCTTACATTATTATAAGAATATTTTAGAAATTAAATGTTTTATTTTATAATTATATGGCTTTTAAATTATTTAAAAAATAGAGATATTTCTCTCAAATAGTTTTTATTTCATCTATGTCAACAAACTTTGATGTATTTGAAGTTTATTTGAAGTTGGATTTATTATGATACAAAACTTCCTTATTGTATTGAAGGTTTTGTGATATTTTTAACTTTGAATGTGTTATTTTTATACCAATAATGGTTTATGGAGATGGTATTGACATTTTGTATGCTAGTTTTAATACGAATGTTTATGTTATGTTTAAAGCTGTTCATATGAGGAATGTATTGGACTTAATAAGTGATGGGTGGAGGCCGCTATAGATCCTTGATGCATTAGTAGTTCTCATGAGACAAACTAGTGTCTTGTCACAAGGCCTTGACAAAATCTTATTTGGAGTCTTGGCACAAGGCCTTGACTATGTGTTTATAATAGTCTGGAATTATGCATTCCATCATTATGAAAGTGGTTATTGATATTGCATGTGATTATTTGATTAGTAGAATATCCATGTGAATAATTAAATGGAATTATTTAATTTGATTTATACCATATTATGATGAAGTTAAAGTTTAAAAGGCTTTTGTTTTAGTTATACATTGCCTTAAATGTTTATACTTATTTATGAAAGTTTCTGCTATATTGTTATCCTTACTGGTCTTCTGAGCTCACCCCTTTCTATGTTTTATTTTTCGTAGGATGTGAATAATTATTTTATGATTGAACTTCAAGGATATTCTAAGGGGATATGAGTGTGGAATATGGAGACTATGTTGTTTTATTTTTCATTTTATGAAGTAATGTAAACTTTGTGAATGTATCTAGTGATTCCAAGGCTACTAATCTAATCGGTCTTTTGAGAATTGATATTTTGTGATCATGACAATGTTATGTAATAATGCACTGACTCTGGGTTTCTGGGGTCAGGGTGTTGCAGTGAAAAAATTAAATTTAAAGCTAATCCAGCATACGTGGTGAGAAAGTGAGTTTTTAAAGTGAAAATGTTCAAAAATTCAATAAGTTTTTTAATTTAAAATAAATATTAAAATTATTCCAATTAACTAAATTGGATTAATATAGGTATAATTGATATATTTTTTACTTTAAAAACTATTTTAAAATATAATTATCATTAATAATTATTTTAAAAAATGGCAGTTTTTAGCTAAAATGTAGTATTTTTCACAATTCATCAAAAATTGAAACCTCTTAGAAAAATACCAAAAATAATACTAAGATTATTTTTACATCATGAATTCAATAATGAATTTTATTTTAAAAAATAAAGTTTCTTAAAGTATCAAAAATTAGTTTTAATTTTGGTGCTTCACTAAAAGGCGACAAAACTCAGTCCTGTATGTAACTCAAGCTAACTCGGTGTTACGTGTAGCACAAGATTATCTTAGTGTAGCATATAAAGAAAACATAAATTGATGTAGATTAAAAATCAATAATAACTTAGTGATTTAATATAAAATAATCTATATTTAGTGTTGTGTGAAATAAAAAATATCAAAAGTTTTAATTAATTCGATTTTTTTTCATAAAATTATGGTGTAAGATGCCGACCTTTTCTAAAGAAAAATTGGACTTAATTTTAGGTATTATTTTTCCTTGTGTTGATTACTTTTCATTTGGGTTTTAACTTGGGATGTGGTTGGGTGAAAATTGAGAAAAATGGAAGAAAACACAATTGCACATGATTAGGGAAAACCGTACGCCCCAACCCAGTAAATCGTACATGAGAATTTAATTAACCCAAAAATTAGTTTTAATTATTTATGAACCCCCATTTTAACAGCAATTCTACCCAAATTATACCGTAGGACCTTTTCATGATTTTAGAGATCTTCAGATGAATTCTATGAATTCCCGACCCCAGCTCTTTGCGATTCAAAGCCCAGATCATTGATCTACACCCCTCCCGGTAAGTGGATCCTATCCTGATTGGTTTCTCATTAATTCTCCTTTATTATACCATCCTTTAAATTTTTTATTATTTTATTTCTATTATATCTAGATCAATGATTTTATATCTAGATATATATTTGAAGTATATTTATTTATTCAATATTGATTTAGGGTTTTAGATTCGGATCTCGTTCCACATCGTTGTGCATATCAAATTTTGGGGATTTCCATTGGAGAGCGTTCTTCATCAAAATTGAGGTAGTTGGTCTATAATTCAAATACCTTAGTCCTAATTTAAGTTATGTTCATGTTATTGTATAATTTATATTAGTTGTTTAGGAATTGATACCTTGGTTAAATGAATTAGTTTTGGTGAATTAATTAATTGAGAATATGTGAAATTGAGAATTTTGAGATAGATAATATTGATTTGTGATTTGAGATAATTAATCACGGAATTAATTATAAGATATTGAGTTTATATTTGATATAATTAATTGTATAATTAATTATTATATATGGATATTTTTATTGAGATAATTAATGGTGAAATTAATTGGGGAATTAATTAAGGGAAATCATTTGATAAACTAATTGTTGAATTATTGATGAAATTGGTGTGCTTATTTAATTTTTTAGTTGACTAATAGAATTGAAGTGATTAATTAATTTTTTAATTAATTAATATATTTAACTTGGTTAATTAATTTCTTAATTAATTAATATTATTGATGTGATTTGTTACTTATTGAATTAACTAAAGGAATGGTGGTATTTAACCAATTGTTTAATTAGTAACAGAATTTATGTGGATAATTATTTGTTGAATTAATAATTTTGTAACAAATGTTAACATGGTCATTTGAATGTGAATTTATGAATGGTAACATGGTCATTTAGTTGTGAAATAAAGAATGGTAACATGATAATTATATTGTGTGAGTTTGAATGGTAACACGGGAATTCAAGTATGAATTTAAGAATGTGAACATGTTCATTATATTGTGTGCATTAAATAATGGTAATAATGGAATTCTAATATATGATGTCCCTCAAACATACTTCAGGTTCTAGCATAAGATGAAACATATATTGAGGTATGGGTGTCTATGAGAACCCAAGCTTTCATGTGGTTTAATAAATATAATTGATAATGTGATAACTTTTTTACTTATCCATTGTAATTATTTATTTATAAAACTAAATATACCTACTATTTACTGTATATTGTTTTAAAATCCATTGGTGGTGGATTACTAAGTTGTACTGACACCATACTTAAGCTACTTGATCAGTGCCCAAATAGATTCCACTATTGTAGGACATGATGAGGGAAAAGGCCCTGTGTTATATAACTGAGTCAGGATAGAGCATGGATGAGGGAACCAGATGTGGGTCAGGACCTATTGGAAGTCTTTAGTGTCCTTAATTTTGAGTTTTCATTTTGACACTTGGCACGTACATTAACATGACATATTTATTTTTCATTTTTATATTGTATCTATAGTTTTGGTCATCATGTGATATTAAAATATTTCTGGTTATAGTTATATATTTGGATATTGTTTATTTATTATTTCTTCTATTGTTTTAATCTATTACAAAGAGGTTATTGTCTCCCCATGACTGATATTAGACCCTCACTACTAGTAGGTAGCCTCTGGAATATAGTAATGTGAACTTTAGGTTATATGGCAGTCCGACTTGGGGCATTAGTGCTTGGAACCCAATCCAAGATGTTACATGTGGGGTTTTACATTCTTCCGCCTTAAAATTAATTTCTCCCTCAAAATTCGTATGGGTTATCAAAGGTTTAATACTTGAAAGTTCCTTAAATAGAAACCCACATCATAAAAACAAATACTAAAAATTCATTTAAAAAAAGAAATTTGGAACCATAATTGTTACCGAAAGTAACTCCAAACTAGGTTTCCATGTAGGATAACATAGGTTGAGAGTGAAGATTGAACAAAGAGGAAAATTGTAAATAACTTTAGAGAGTGATTAAAGATCATTTATCCCTAGAAAGTGAATGATCAATGGAAAGTTAAGGTCTTCAAAACCATAAATCTATAATGATTTACAAGACCATTGGTTCAACAAAAATGATGGTATTAGAATAAATATTTTCAATATCCTTTTCCTAAAGTTGAATAATTTTACACATGAATATATACTTACTTGATTTTATTCCATTACATATTTATAATCTCACCATTTGGTTATAACTTGATCAATTATTAATTTATCCCTTACTCTAGTGAATGAAGGTGAATTTTTTATTCCTAAATTACTAACAGATCATGATATCCATAAATATAATTATAATTCATTCCATATATCTTTAGTTAAAATTAAAAAAAGGGTAAGCACAGGTTATTCAACATGAATCAATCCTCATATTGTGAGATAATACTTTAATCTCAAAAACATAATATGAATTTTAACTTAAAACTTCCATAAATGGTTATCCTTATAACCATTTTAAAAGATAAAAGTCCAAAAAATTGAAACAAAGTTACTAAATTTCTTAAAATAATCTTACCATTGATCCCAATATATCATAAGGCCGTTCTTATTTTTCAAATAAAAAACATACGAATACCTTTATCATGTAATCTCTTGAATCATGGTAATAACCTAAATTACCATAAATCCTTCTGGAAAACATGAATGATTCCTTATTCTAAAGATTACTGGATACATTTCTTAAATACAAGAAGTTGTAAACATCATCTAGGATAACACATAATACTTAGTCAATAAATCAATAATTTGTTCCATGGTAATCATTATTATACAACTTGATTTATCAATATCAATAACCTCTTTATCCAAGCTAAACACAATTTTCTTAATATCAGGAACACATTAAGGGTTACCTTCCCTTAATCAAAATATCACATTTCTATTAAATCACTTTTCTATGTCTTCCACACCATTCAATATATACTTTTCGATCCTTAATGAAAATATTAAACTGAAAATACTTATATATTTCATGATTCATATGACATAATATTTTTATTCCATTACATAAATACTCCATTCACCCCACTTCCTTCTTAAAAAATTAACTAAGCTTCATCATTTATTCCTTAATACCCATTTCCTAAAATATTAAATACAAATTATGTCTTAATATTTATCAAACTAAATTTAATAATGCTTATCAATAATGAAATTATAACAACACATACCTTTCATATTTCATTCATGTTCTCTTCATCATCAACAAAAATACCATTAATTGTATGACCTTTCTGATTCTATTCATGAGATTTCCACTTAGGACATCGATTGTATAATTACCATACTTTACATATATGAAACTTTAAATGTTAACCCAATTGATTATAGTTCCCACTATTATCTAAGACTAGAAATCATAGTGTGTCAAACAATTATCATAGAAGAAAACTAAATAATCATGAAAAATCTGCTTATAGAATGCATAAATCATGACACCTACTTTTAAATCTATGACACCTGAGGCTTATTCTTAGCGACATACCTAGACATATCCTTAGAAATATACCTAGGGATATCACTAAAGTTTTATCATCCTAGTTTCTAAAGGTTGACTAAAACTTTCCTTTGATACCAACTATAATGACCCATGCTTAACATACATAGATATTACACCATTTTAGATGAATATTGAATATATTACAAAGGTACATGCCTGAGGACCATAATAGTTTAATATATTTGTAAACTTGGAACAAAATATTCTAACTTGGTGAAATATATTAAATGTTTCACACAATGATCTTCCCATTTATTAATTCTACTTAAAATTTTTATTTATAACCTGGGGAAATGAAACATAAGAAAGGGGTGAGTTATGATGCTTAGTAAGGTTAAACAAGGGAGATAAACATGATTAAAAGGATATGAAAACGTGATCATAACATTATAAGATCATACCCTACCTATCAAATATAATAAACATGAATCATGGAATAAATATTGGAAGTTCATAAGATTTTAACTATAAGGGAATCAAGAGAATAATCCATGAAATCATACCATAGGAATAAGACATGTAATTTTGGAAAACACATAAACATGTAATATCATTACCTATAAGTCAAGGCGCATTTCCAAAACTTATGATGGAACATAATGGGGGATAATCCTACTAGGTGGGACACACCACCATCCCCAGTCACAGTTCTTTCCTTATAAGGGATTAGGGGTCCCCACATTCTCTTAGTGGGTCGGGTTTCCCCATCTTCCCAAAGGGGATCAGGTTTACCCATCTCCATATAGTGGATCAGGATGCACCAATTTACCATTGTGGATCAGGATGCACCTGTTTCCCATTATAGATTAGGAAACACCTATTTCCCATTTTGGATCAATCTCTTCATCTTGTTTCCCATCATTATCTCATGTGATATAAATATTTACCCAATGCATTGAAGGGATATATTAGTCCCACCCATCACATAATAAAATTGTACACACATTTTTCGTAAGATAACAAATCTTCCATCATATCAAGACCCATAAAAAGAGATGAGTATCATAAACATATTATCATAACCCATGAAATGAAATGGGTATCATAAAAATTTCATCACATAATTAATTATAGAAACGGGTGTCACAAACATCATTCCATAAAAATATAAACCATTCAAGAAATAATATGAATAGTATTCTTGGATAACATCCTAGAGTAATGAATAAATATAAAAAATTATGTCATCTTATATGGATAGGTATTATGAAATATCATAAGGAACATTTATTAAGGAAAATATCCTTTCTTTGAAAATACTTTTCATAAAACCATTTAAAAAATCCATTTATTATAAAAAAGATTTACAATTCTATTTAAAAAATTTCTTAAGGAAATATATTTTTTTATTTGAAAAAATATATTTTTTAAAACATGAATCATATTAAAAACCTTTTTCATTGAAGATTTCCTTAAAAATTGATAAAGGATGCTTGAAAACATTTTGAAAACTTTTTTCTATGAAAATGATTTGAAAAACTATAAATAAATATTGAAAAAAAATTCAGAGAAAAATTATAAAGGAATCATGAAAACATTTTAAAATTTTTTAAACATAAAAAATTTTGAAAACCTTTTATGAAAACACAGTTTTCCAAGAACATAGATTTATGACAAAAAAGAGAAATAAAGTCATATTTTTATAAAAAACATTTTATTAATCATATTAAGTACCAAAGAGTGGAAAAAGTAAAAATAAATTAATATATAATGTATAACCATAGGATTAAAAAATTCATGAGTGTTCTTGAGATATGGGTCATAGTATTTTATCAATGGAAGCATAATCATAAACAATCTCGATAAACAATGAGATTGTAACAATAAACTATTACCACTTTGGTAACTTTGAATCGAAATAACCATGAAATAATAAAATTAAATGAAGCTTAAAATTTAATTAAAATAAGAATATTCATGATATAACTTTTCAAATGATAGTGTATACACCTCGTAAAAGAATATAGGTGCATATGTTGGTATGTGTCTCAAAGCTGGAAAATTGAGACAAAACTACTTTATCAAATTGGTAACTTATGAAACATAAAACCCATGAAATAAATATCATAAAATGGATATGTAAATACAAATAAATTTAAGGATAATAATCATATAATATTTTCATGGGTAGTATATACACCACACAAAATAAATTAGTGGTGAATAAGGCATAAATCTCACAGAAATAAAAGTGAGACTAGAAATCCTCTTACATTTAGTCTTGAATTTACTCATACACGTTCAAAAATACTGGATAATAATTATAAGTTTATTATAAATCTACCAAAGAACCATATTATTATATATAATACCATATATGATTTTATTATGTCCATATATTACCCATTTATTAACAATTACATATTTAGGTTATGTTTCGGGTAGTAACCACTTTGTTTTTCATACAAGATTTGACTTGTTATTATTGTAACTTTTAATTAGATTATGATTTCCTTATTTTCATAATGTAAACCATGATATAAATCATATATATTTAGTATATATTTATTTATAATAATATATAAAATATAGAAAATAATAAATGGAATACACCATTGGAGACGGTATACCGTACGTACGCATGAACGCTATTTCTATTTTATTATTGTATTGAAAGATAGAAAGTAAATGAAATATATGTATATATATATATTTTAATTCTAGTAGAATTATTATTTCATATATATTATATACACTTACTAAACCTATCCTTAATACATTCCATGTAAAGTGTGAACGAATCACATCGTTTTGAGGAGACGGCAGTCTACATGTCCACAAACGAAGTTATCATATTTACCAAAAATAGAAATAATGAATTTATGTTTTAATTAATAATTAAATAATCATAAAGAAATCATAAATATAATATATATAATATAAAAATGGAGTTTACACCATAATTATCAACCATGAGAGGTGGTAAAGGAAAAAGGAACAACATCGTTTCATGAGGAGGTAGTTCACTGTACATAAGAATGATAAGTTCATTAACCATTTGATGGAAGTGTCTTTATGTGTGGACATAACACTTAGAATAAAAAAATATCAGTATATCTAGGATATTTTGGTTATTATATAATCATGTAACAGGAATATTTGAGAGGGTTTATAATGAAAATAAAACAAAAGAGTTTGTGTAAGGGTGCTACCTCTTCTTTGAGTAACACCTTTTGGTTTTCACAAAAGGGATTCATTGGTTGAATTTATTAAAAAGGCTAGGCTTCTAGGTTGATAATAGGGATTTTGGGATATTATTTGGGCATTTTTTTATGATCCATCATGGTTTGATAGGTGTAAGGGGAATATTGAATTCATTTTTATAGAGGAGTGACATTCTTGTAAATACAAAAAGGTAAACACTGTTAGGAGGTATCCCTTACCTCATGTGATTAAAAAATGGAAAAATAATATATTAAAGGGTAATTATGGTTGAAAAAATACCCACCATACAAAAATAAGTGAACTTTTATAATTTTTTTGTTTACTTCTATGTTTCACCACTTTTATCATTTTGGTTTCTATTAAGGAAACTAGTTTTCTAACCTAAGTAATTAAACCATTAAGAATAAATTAAAGTGAGGTTTATTAGAAAATATAGACCCATTTAATTATAAATATGATATATAATTTACAAAAATTAAATCCCATGTGTGTTGGAAATTAAGTTTAAAACAATGGCATGTAACGTACAAAAACACTGCTTTAACCCGAACCATGCTAACAATTTTTTTCTATTTAAATGTTAAAATTTTAATTATAAAAGACAAAATGTTCAATTATCAGAAAATATTTGATATTTATTAAAATTTAAAAATAAAATTTTAGAATATAGGGTTTTTAGTAAATTTAATTCTTTTAATAAAATATCATTTATTGTAAAATAACATTAATGTCAATTTTTACATTATTTATTTAATTTCAATAAAAAATATCAAAAAATTATTGTAATTAAAATATATTAAGTTAAAATATGTGTAACATGATATATTAATCTATAAAAATAATTTAGAAAAATATTTCACTAAATTTACTTTAATTTTAATGTTTTTAGCATCATTTATTTTATTAAATTATTAATTAAATAATCCATGCATTAGTGTTTGTTATGCATTCAATGTAATTATATCATATCTAGAAATTAAAGTTAAATTACCATGAAAAAAACCATTTAAATTTTAAAATAATGTTTATAACAAAATATATGTTGCTTCTTCTATACTCTAAATCTTTATAAATGTTAAAGTTAAGGAAGGTTCTTTTTTTTGTCTTTTTTCCTTAACTTATTATATAGGTCACTTTCCTGGAATAGTATCCAAATAACTCATAAAATTAAAACCAAGAGGTGATATTGTATAAATATTGGTATCCAATGGATTTTTGATAAGTTTCTATGTCATTTTGGCCCTCAAGTTTAAGTTTTAGCCCCTTGTTATGCTTAATTTTTCCTTAATTACTGTAATTAATTTTAATTACTACCGCTGATATTTTTGGTCAAAAAATTAGTTTTTATTATTAGACTATAAATATTATGATTATTAAAACCATATATTTACATTTTTCCAAATTCAAATCACATAATTGTAAAAATTAAATTTAAAACTAATCACGCCGACGTGGTGATAAGCTGGTTTTTAAAGTGAAAATTTTCAAAAGTTAAATAAGTGTTTATTTATAAATTAAATATAAAAATAATTACACGAATTAAATTGGATTAATATATTTATAATTGATCTATTTTGATTATAAAAAATAATTTAAAAAATAATTTAACATTATTAATTATTTAAATAAAAAGGTAGTTTTTAACTAAAATGCAGTATTTTTCACTTTTCATCAAAAAATAAAACTTCTCATAAAAATACAAAAAAAAATCCTAAAATAATTTTGAAATTATGAATAAAAAAATGAATTTTATTTTGAAAAATAAAATTTATAAAAGCTTAAAAATTTATTTTTAAAATAGGTTCACCCCTAAAAACTAGTAAAACTCAATCTTACATGTAACAAAAGCTAACTCAGTGTTACTTCCATAACCCAAAATCGAAAAATCCTTTCTTGACCATTCAACTAATGCCATGCCACAAACAACGCACCCAACACAAACTACCTCACTACGGATTCATTGCCATGGTTTTCGTCTTGCATCAAAGTACACAATCAAATGACATGCATTGGTAATGATCTCAAGTCAAGAGACCATTACACATGATCATAGATAAGAACATCCAATGACACCCAAAACATGTGGTGTTCCTATTGGCAGGCTAGTCCTCATGATCTCACTACTAGAGATCACCAAATGCAAACTTCATGAGAAGAAGTCTCAATGCTGATGAGCCCCTAAAACCTAATAGTCAAAAATCTAATGTGTCTAATCAGTAAGATGTATCTAGACTATAGAACATATATTTAAGATTAATGTCATAGTATCTAGAGGTTCTCATTATAGCCTGGGATCTGCTATAACCTTTCGATAAGACAATTAATCTTTGGAAATTACCATTTCAACAGTTGATACAGAAAATTCTACACTATAATGGTAAGATGACTTCATGTATAGCTAACTGTATACACATTATGGTAATCAAAAGCACTAAATATTTGGGTCTAGGGCACCCAATATTTCAAAACTCCCACTTACACTAGATCCAACTTACTAACCAAACTTGTTAGCTACTCACATGATGACTGTCATGTTTTTACTATGTTATGGCTTTAGCTGCTGAGTCTGCCACAGTTCTTCCACGTGGCAATTCTGCTACAGCGACCTCATCTCTTAGAGTAAAACTTCTCAAGAGATTGAATCCCGAGTATATCCCTTTTTTCCACTTTCATAACTTGACATCTTGGCTAGTAAGAATATCATAATTTACATTATGATAATAATTTTCTCACTAGGTGTGATTCCAAGAACTGGAAAAAATCATTGCATTTAATTGCTTCTTAGATATATTAGAAGCTGCAATATACTCAGTCTTGTAGGTATGGACACCATTGGCTGATATGATCTTGACTCGCTCATCGAATTTATCCTAACTATAATACTAGATCACATTGATCTATGTAATACAAGTTCTTATCTCCGAAAACTAGTATCCCTTCTCCACTTACCGGGTACATATCTTTTGTACTTGCCGAAGTACAATTAGATAGTTCTGACTACATCTCCTGAAGTGCTCTTAGATATAACAGATATTTTTTTATTGATAAATATACCTTATCAATATCAATTCTTGTACATATCATGGCATACGTGATTGATCCATCGCTCCGACATATGGATTTCAGCTCACCACATATATCTCATCCCATGTCACAGACAGGTCAATATGGAGAGATTATGCCCTGTGACATAGGAAACAATTCATCTCTTAAAATTTTCCAATATGTATCTTTCAATACAATTTCACTATATGTACGATTGACTAGGACCAAGAAACATATAGATCTACCTTAGTAGATTCTGTTCCCTAGAACTTAGGTTGCTACTTTAAGTCAATCATTAGAGAGTAAATTTCATTTTGGTCTTAACTAACTGTGATACCAATGTCTATTTTCCATATATTTCCAAACATATTTTGTTTAGAAAACATTGATGCTCCCACTAACCTAACATAGACACATGGAAAACATTTTTTTCAAATGTATTTTTTATGATCATGTTGCTTACTTTAATCCTAAACAGGATTTTAGTAACTTGCAACCTTTATTAGCATTCTGTGATGTGACCATCCCTTTCTGGTTGTGTTGTATAAACTCCATCCATGATTGGTGGTCATGACATCCAATGCTAAATAAATTGATCATAGATATTATATATAATAAGTAAAATTCTAACGGATTTAGGCATAATGAATTGGTCAAATAAGTAAATACTTATTGGTACCACTCTTGTACCATCCATGTATCAACTCACTTGAATACCCACCACAGTATTCAAAATAATAAGCCCCTTTTTCAATTTGATACATGGAATACATTAATTTAATTTTATCTGGTCTTATCAATTTTAGCTAATTTCCATATACTACTTACTTATAGAAGATATTATTCACTTTGAATAATAGACCATTGACCACGGTGAATATAAAAACCATCACCATGGTTTTATCCTTCCTACATAGTATGTGTCTTTGGAACATACTCTGTTCTACATGCGCTTGTGGAACTAGTTCCTATGCCAACTACTTGTGCATTTTGAGCATTGACTAAACACAAGTCAATATAGCTCCCACTATCTATAATAGAGATGTGAACCCTTATATAGAAGTGTAGTCTATTGCTTGACTACCTACTCTTTTATCTTAGGGATTTATATAACATCCTAAACAAGTGTTAGGACTATTACACTAAATGAAATGTGTTTGTCTGGACGCAAGATTTTTTATGTCCTAACAAACTCTTTGAATCCAAACACACGTTCTTATGACATAATGGGTTTACATCATACTATGACTTGTATGATATCCATTTGTCATTATAGTTGGAATATGGTTGTGGGATATCACTGTTATTTGCAAAGCATTTCATGAAATATAATAAAAGTTTCTTCTAGTTCCAACATTGATATTACTTACATCAATACTTTGATGTATAAAATGTGCATTTAGGAATTACTCCACACTAATTTTTTTTGATCAATGTTGATATGAAAGACTTCATCATCAATCCTCCTCATTAACATCAATGTTGTGATGTTGATAAGGTAATGTGTGTTTAGTAATTTCTCCATGATACATTATCATGATTGATGAATGCTTGGTCAAGATATTCTTCAGTATCCCAACCTGAAGAAAATCATATCTACTAACCATGCATATACTTCAATTTATTGTTCCTTAATTACTTAGAGGAATCTTAGGAAGTATATATACCTCTAACATATACTTGGAATAGTTCACGCTTACTAGTTGAACTATTTTCAAAAGCTTTATGGAATAACTTTATTTCTAAAGGCTCCTTTTTCCAAACTAAAGACGTCAATAATACCAAAAGTATTTAGCTGTGCCGAGCCTAAATACTATACTTGGTATATTTATGATGTTCACTTTTAGTATTACTTGACAAAGAATTATCTTGTCACAACTGGGTATAAGTCTTACATTTATATTCACCATTAATTTCCTATGATTTATGTATTACTGAACTAGAGATTGATTTTACTAAAAAAAACATTCATTCCAAAACCTAAAAGAATTTATCCTTGCGCCCAAGGACACATGAGATTAATGTTTGTGGTTATTCTCAAAAATAGTTCAACACAAATCTTTCACTTGGAAATTAAAGAAGTGGTGTACTTATCACCACTGGCCTTGGTGTCACCCTTTCACAGTCACTTGGAGAATACACATGACTTCTAGTAATGTTTCTATAATTACTTGGTTATTGTATTTAAATACACATATGTTAAAGGCATATAGTATTAAATACCCAAGTAGTTAAAGGAAACATTACATTGATGAATATTCCTGATGTAGAAGAGGCAATTTGCTTCTTTAAATCAATTTATTGCTTTTAAACTTACATAATATTATTTTATAATATGAAATGAAAATAACCATTGTTAATAACTCATTAATTGAAGGACGTCGCGAATGTGACATTAACATTAAATGCCTTTGACCTTTCCACATTGTCTTTCAATTTATCCTCCATAAGAATTAAAGCTTATTTGTCTTTTATTCATATTCACTTGGTGAACCTTACCTAGATATGTAATGGTGCATTTACTTAATACTTGTTCGTTTTGTAACTTAAAATGAGACTTGTGTAATGTGGTGAAAATGATATTTAAAGATCATGATCAATCTTTTAATTTACACATTACAGTGTAAACTTCTCCTTATTCATATCATTGCTTCTCTTTCTCCTTACAAACTTCTCATAGATGAGACTTTATGTTATATCATCTATGTCCTGGTGTAGCGACCACAACTAACACCGGAATTTGATGAAAGTATAATGATATAACTTTCATATGTGTTGTACATTAGTCTCCTATAAGAAATTTTCACTCTCACTTCATGAGGTAGTTTAATAGTGTTGGGGACACTGACACCTTAATTTTCCTATATAATAGTACTATGCACATGCACCTGTACTATTCATGAATACTCATGTCAGTGTGGACATTTACTTTGTCCATTTTTTATCTCAGTTTAAACTTGTGGTAGAACTTTCCATTTTTCTACAAAAATGAATTTTAGAAGATGAGTGCCTTTTATCTGGATTACCATTTAGAAATTTTTGATTAATTACTTAAATCATTTTAATGTCTCCCACTATTTTATTGGATTCTAGGAACCCTCTATGCTAGAATCAGAATACTCTGTCGCTTGAGTATTCTAGTGGCAAGGATCTCAGAACCACCCCTTATAGTCTACAAGCTATGGATATTACACTAATTGGAGGGTTCTAGTAGGCATTTGGCTACCTGACCGATTTAACTTGCGGTTCATCGATCTGTTGAGTGAAGTCCCATCTTTCTTAAAATCAGAACTTGATTTTCTCAATGCTTGCCTCTAGAATTACAACATGATAGATATGGATATTTCTTTACTGCAATTTTAGTTAAGTCAACCCATCATTCTTATAAGGACTCCCCAGTAGTAAGAGGCACCCTCATCTATGGCATTACCGACACCTCAAACAACTGGTTTTCTCCAAACATGAATGGTGGAAGGCGGTTATAACTTAATATATATTTTGAGGGTTTTATTATTTGTAATTGTGATGAATGAAATCATTTTCTATTTTTATAAGCATGTACTATGTGATCGCACTCACAACTGACTGTGCAAGAAATAAAAATTTCATCACGTCACATGTTTATTTTATCTTGCATGCTTGTTTACTATTATACTATGTGATCGTGTAATAAATTACACATCAACAAAAATAATAAACAATGAAAAAATAAAATGAACACCTGATCATGAGCCAGTTCTAATAGTTGATCCATTGGTGAATAACAGACCAACCACAACTCTAGGGGTATGTACCTTTAGTCGCATGGCTTGTAACTTGAACAACAATGTATGCTCATCCAATGCAACTAAATTCTGTCTGGTGCATCGCCATCACTTGGTGCAAAGTGCGTCATTTGTCATCTCATCATTATACAATAGTACTCGCACACAGGAAAGGGGGTCTCGGGGAATAAATGTACAACTCTAAGAATGGTCGTGCAGGCCCTTATACATATAATGACCATTGAGATGACACACAAATCATATTTTATTTAATTAAACTAATTATTAAAATACCATGAAATAATTAAATAAATTAATTAAATAACTAATTAAATAAAATGCACCAAACATGCATTGGTCGGGCTCATCTCAAGATTAGAGATATACACATTAAACTCACGTATATTAAATAAATAAAAAATAAAAAATTAAACTTGCATTAAAATAAACTTGAGGGCATTAATTTTATTGAATTAAAATTTCACTTTGATTTTAATTAAATATTAATATGTCGTTCAGTCCCATTTAATTAATTTAATTTTAAAACTAAAATTAAATTAATTAACTAATTTAATTTATCACCAAATAAATTAATTATGCCGCATTAATTATAAACCAAAGTTAATATTTAATTAATGTAATTCTAAACAGAAATTAAATTAATTAAATTAATTAATTTTGATTCAAGTAAATTACCTGAGCCCCATAAACCCCAGGCAGGGACTGTGCGAGTCAGGGTGAACCTGCGCATGCCCATCCTAGGATATGCCGACCCCATGGGGGGTTATTCTAGACTGAGCAAGCCTGCCCATGCTCATTCCTAGCTAGGAAGACCCGCCCGGTCACCTGGCGAGGCAAATCAAATAGAACCCGCACCTGCAGTACGAGTTACCTCATGGTGGAGACCAGGTCTAGCTACACGAAGAAGGTGGTACGGTCGACATTTCCCTTACAATGACTAGGGTGGCCGTGTTAGCAGCAAGAGAGGAGGCTGGAGGGTTTTGGGGGGTTTCTCTCAACGACCGGTCGAGAGCGGCTGGTGCGAAGGTCCACCGGTCAAGGGAGAGAAGGCACCAGTGTGGACTGGTCATGGAATCCATGGGAGGGAACCGAACGAGGGAGGAGAACCGATGGGAGGATGCTGGCCGAGGCACTAGAGCGGAGGTGGTGCGGCTGGTCCGACAACTTGGTGTGGTGCGCTGCCCTGCATGGCAGGGAGAGTAGAGTGTCCCGCTAGCTGGTTGAGGCTGAGTGGTGCAGGTCTATTCTGTTGCAGCATGGCGGGGTAAGGTGGATTGGTGCGCCACACCTGGTGTAGGGAGATAGAGGAAGGGATCCCAGTCGTGGCTGCTGGTTCGGAAGGAACAACCTTGTGCACCTCAGAGTGAACAAGGGAGGCTGAGGCCTATCGTGCGACTTGGCTGGGTGCGCTACTGCTGTTGCTGCATGGGAGAGGAGCTTGGTAGTAGAGCAGCGGGTCTCCGTGAGGAGGGAGTATAATGGGCATGAGGCTGCTGGAGAACGGAGGGAGGAGGGCCTCCATTGCGCTGCGTGCTCTGCGGAGCGGGAGAGGAAAAAACGGTGGCTATGGCTGCCGCACGGTGAACAAAGGGGGTCGATTGGCCCCCAGTCTTCTTTTTTTTTTTTCATTTTTTTTAATTTTATATATGCTTGCTGGTAAGTCCACACCTTGCTTCAAAATTTTTTTAATTTTTTTTATTTAAACTTTTTAGACCTGCTTTTGCTAGTCTCCTTGCCCCACCCATTTTTTTTATTTTTTCTCTAGCCTAATTGTATAGGCTTTAGAAAAAATAAAAATATTAATTTAATAATAATATCATTATAATGTAATTAATATTATTATCAAAATAAAATTAATATTATTATTATAATAAATCCAAATAATTTTATTATTATAATAATAATTCAATTAATTTTAAGAAAACAATATCAAACAAAATTGATTTTCCGGTGATTATTTCAGCCGTGGTATTTCCGGTCAAAATATGATACATCACCAAAATTTAATCTCAAATCTGAATTTGAAACTTCAGATGGCTGCAGACTGGCTATCCGATGTCCAATTCAGATTCTGTCTACGACGTTGGGACCGTATCGACACCCTCTTTATATTCTAATAAAAATTAATTTTTTCTTGGCTAAAAATAGACACACGCTCCCTTTGATACCACTTTTTGGAACTGAGCATGCATTAGAAGCCCCAAATAGGTGATTTTTTAGAACATTTCCACTGACGATCGACATAAACTTGTCGACATTTGTGAATAGCATCCCAATCAATGTCGGGGATCCCGTGTGAAGGATTTTAAGCACAAAATAACTGTAAAAATACCTGGTTTAATTCTGAAGCTATGCATGATGTCTGCTCATCGTTGGTGATCACTGCTCGAAGAATCCAAAGCTGAATTCCTCTAGATTATCCACACGCACTTCAAGGAATCTGAGAGAGCAGCGTTTGTCGTAGTCTGGGTGCTAGTGCGGAATACCGATGATGCCTTCGACGTTTGAACGATCACCATATTGCTTCACTAGTGATGCCCGAGAGAGAGCTCCATCCGAGCTCCTTGGATCTAGAGAATCTCTCTCTAGAGTGTGGGAGAGAGGATATGAGAGGGGATATAAGATCCATGAATAGTATTTGGTAAAATCCCCTCCTCTTCTGTTTATAGTTGTTAATTAAAATACTCGGTATTGCCTCATCGGCCCCGAATAATTAATGCACTATTAACGACATTTTATGACTACTAAACTGTGTCATAAATATTATTATCAATTAATTGTAATATATTAAAATATATTACGCAATAATAATTGAGTTGTTAACTTGACTCGTCGCTCCCATAACTATTAATTGAACCTTGAATAATTTAATATTCGTCAATTAATATTTTTCCATGTACTTACTTAAAACTTGTAAATACATTTAATAAATAAATTCAATACTTATTATTCTAAACACGGCTAATATGAATTTATTTATTTCATTGGCAGTCGTTTAACTTTGGAAAAATCCCAGACCCCTGTGGTGGGGCCCACTATGTACAAAACTTCAATTCAACTGAATAGGGCAGATTTTTGAATACTCTCTTGTGTGTGACCCTCTAGGACCTTATTTCGACGGTAGTGAATAGTATTCAAAGACCAAGAGTGGGATCTAGCAACCCATCATGTCCCCTAAAGAAATAAGGATTGTCACAACAACGACAACTAACCTACGAACATGCACTATGTAATATAATCTCTTTGTTAGTAATATCTCATAAAACAGGACGAACTCACGTGTCATTGCCCTTTTATTGCTTTATAGTTTGTTGATTTCACTGGATGGATTTACCCTTGATTGTCATGACCATGGTCTTATAAAGGTACTGCCATCCATATCAACATGTCCTGAGATATATTACTTCCATAACCCGGAAGCGACAAATCCTTTCTTGACTATTCAACCAATGCCATGCCACCAACGACACACCCGACATAAACTACCTCGCCACGACTTCATTTCCCTGGTTTTCATCTTGCATAAATGTACGCAATCAAATGACATGCATTGGTAATGATCTCAATTCAGGAGACCATTACACATGATTTTAGATAGGAACATCCAATGACACCCAAGACATGTGGTGTTCCTATTGGCGGGCCAGTCCTCATGATCTCACTACTAGAGATCACCAAATGAGAACTTCATGGGAAGAAGTCTCAATGCTTATGATCCCCCATCACCAGATAGTCAAACATCTACTGTGTCCAATCAGTAAGATGCATCTAGAATATATAACATATATTTAAGATTAATGCCATAATATCTAGAGGTTCTCATTATAGCCTGGGATCTGCTATAACCTTTCGATACGACAACTAATATTTGGACATTACCATTTCAATAATGTACATAGGAAAGTCTACACTATAATGGTAAGATGACTTCATGTATAGCTAACTATATACATGATATGGTAATCAAAAGGACTAAATAGTTGGGTCTAGGGAACCCACTATTTCAACAAACAATACTACAGTAATCTCATAATATTACATGTACTATATATTTATTTCTTATTTTTGAAAAATATGACATGTATTATTTTTAATTATTATTTTTAAGTCACATATTTTAACTAATAGGATACATTTTTTGTTTAGTAATAAAAAATTCATTACATATAAATATTAATTTTTATGATATTTTTATCAATTTAAATATTTCTTAAGTTTTTTTATTCTGTCTATATTTTTCCATGTCTTATAAAATTTTTCAACTTTTATTATCACATTAGTTAAGTATTCTAATTAATATGATAATAGGTGTGTCTATTTTAGTGTTTATAGTTTCCTAATTATTCAATTTTTTATGTAACATTTTTATTTATATAAACTTTTAATTAAGTTTTATTTTCTTCTATCTATATCATTTCATGTGACAAAAATGTTGTCATTATTTTATTATAATTGTACTTAAATAATTTAAAAAATATTATAAAGCGTGTTTTTAGTTTTGTTTGGTTTAGTTTGTATTGTTTTTTAATTGTTAGTCAATTTTTTATGTAATAGTTGGATCTGTATAATATTTTAATTAAGTTTTTTTGTTCTCTTTATATCATTTCATGTCTCATAAATATTTTTTATTTTTTTTAACATTTTAGTTAAATAATCTCATGAATATAATAAAAAAAGTGTTTAGTTTAGTTTAATTTTGGTTGTATCATTTTTAAAATTTTATTTAATTATATATATAATAGTTGGATTTGTAAAATCATTTATTAATTGTTTTTTAATATGATTTATAGGATAATGTTAGATCAAAATTTTTATTCATCTCGATCTTCTTGGAAGGAACCTCCATATTATTCTGCTAGGGAGCCTCCCTATTCCTCTACACAAGAGCCATCTACTTCTATAAGGAAAGAGAAGACTTCCAAGGTTGGTAAACATGGTAACAATGTTTTACATAAATTATCACTTTCCTATACTAAGGACCAATGGAAATATATTAGGTTTGATGGTAATGGAAATCTTATGGGTCCATGTTCAAAGCAGTTTAATATTTTTGTGTCTTTTAAAGATTAATAAAAAAATCATTTTGATTTATAATTAGAAAAGTGTCAACCATATAGAACTAGCTCATCCATGGGAGACCATTTTGGTAAGATTATTTATTATTATTTTATTTATCATGAAATTTTTTTACTAATATAATTTATTTATTTTCCTCTCATTATATGAAATATAATTTACCTAACACTAAAGAAGTTAGGAGGGGATAATTATCTTTTTTTGTAAAAAGATGGAGAAATTTTAAATCAAAAATAAATTCTTATATCATTTTTGATAGAAGAAAAAATAAAAATCCTTGTGAAATATATATTTTTATATATGAGGATACATGGCGGAAGTTTATTTAAAGTAAGTGGAAATAAATTTTTTTAGTAAGTGAAATTTTAACTATTTGAAGTTTTTTTATAATCCCAAAAAACGTTTATATTAATGATTTATTTTTCTTAAATAAGATAAACTAAGGAGAGATAATTAGGAGGTCTAAAAAAAACATATACCATCATACTTTATCTCATGGAGGGTATCTGTTACTTAAAGAACAAATGATGGATGAAAAGTTTTAAAAACTGAGAGCCAAGTATTTAGGCTCTGAAGATATTTCCCCCTCTTCCCCCAACCAAAATTGAAAAATTGAGAAGGGTTTAGATGATGTAAAGGGGGATATATCTTATAGAACATTTTAAGGTTATATATGAAAATATTTAAAGATGTTATTTAAGTTTTTTTAAACTATTTATATTTTTTCATTCACTGATAAAATTTGAAAATATTTTTTATTGGAATCACTTAATGAGTAAAGAAAATAGGGGACCTTCATACCTAAGGGTAGGAAAGATATTTTGGCTACTACATTAGGAAATCTAGAACACCTGAGTTGTGTATGAGGATATAAGAAGATGTATCTATTTAAAAATTATTTAGTTTCTCTAGAATTTTTTCAAGTGAGAATGTGTATAAATAAAAAATAGATGATTTAGAATCCAAATTTCAAGATATGGATGAGATAATAGAGGAGAGGATTAGATCATTAACCTTGCTAATGTATTCCAACATGTAGAGATATTTTAATGCAACATATCCCACTCCTCCACCTCTTTCTACATATCCCATTCCTCCACATCTACTTGTATATCACACCCTCCATAGTTTCCCATCTACTATGAGTTTTATGATGAGGATATAAAATATTATATTATGGTATATTATAACATACATTTTATTGGGGATTCATTAAATCATAAATAAATGGATATGGATTATTTCACACTCCGACCCATGATATTATTTTATTTTAAATATTTTTCTTCTTTTAAATATTTTTTTTGGGGTCCGGGGTGAGTCTCGGAAGAAGTTTTACAGTTTTTGTTAAAAAGTGTGTGTCTTGGGTTCAACGTTGTTGGATGCATGAGTAGAGCGTGAGGCCGCGCGACTTCTCCTAGGAAACTACACAACCTTTTTGTCTTTAAAAAATTAAAATGGTTAAATAAATGTTAATTTATTGCATCATTTAAAATATTTATGCTTATTAAGAATTTTAATGTTTTTATTTTAAATGAAAACTAAAATCGTTAATTTTATTATTATTAAAATGTTATGAATTCATTTATTATATTTTTTTTTAGCATTAATGTATTTTTATGATGATGATGATGATGATTATTATTATTATTAGTATTAGTATTATTTTTTTATATTTACTTTTTACTTTTACATTTATTTTATTTTATTTCATTTTAATTTTTTTTCTTTCTTTGTTACTTTTCCTTTTACCACACGGGTGTCCCCCTCCCCTATTCTTCTTCATCGCGGCACACATCTCCACAGCACCTGATCCTACCTCCTGCTCCCAGTGAGCAACCCCTCTCTCCTTCCCCTCCTTACACTGCGTAGTGACCCAACATCCTTCCCCCATGCGGCCCACCACTCTACAGAGCCCGCCCCACTCCTCCTGCACCCAGCCATCCGCCGGTCCGCCCTCCTTCAGCACGCACAACCGCCATTGATGCCCTACCTCATTCCCAGTAGAACCCCTCAGCAAATTCACCGATGTTCCCTCAACCTTACAATGCGCTCTCCCTGCAGCACCCCCATCACCCCCACTCCGTCTCCTTCTGCCTCACTCGGCCTTGGCCTCCCCTGTATGTGGCGTCCCCTCCTAGCCGCCTCACACCATCGCTTCCCAGCTCACCCGTACCCTTCCCAATGCCCCATCTCCTGATCGGATTCCCCCGCATAGTAGTGTAACACTCTGGATCACTAGCAACAAACCCTCCTCAGCTCTCCCTTGCAACGCACCGATGCCTTCACCTGAGGCCATCCACCACTGGACCTCACCCTCCTGCTTTCCTGCTGCCCGCCAGCCGTTCTCTTCCGCCTCACCCACACACTGCCAGCCAGCCGCCCCTCACCTTGCCCGCCGGCCACCTCGTACTGCCGCTGTCTGGCAACCCTCACCCATAGCCCCCAGTCGGACCACATCTAGCCACATGAACACCCTTCGCTGGTCTGGCGCGATGCTCTCCGGACAATCTGCACCATCTTCGGGAAACCCACACCCCCTTGTACCCCCTTGCTTCCCGATGTTTTTGTTTCCGACTGACCAGCCACCTCCCCAACCTTCTGGATGCCTCCTCATCATGTGCCGAGAGACCGACCCCTCCTTCTAGCGTGCACAACTTCCATCCGATGGGTAAATAATGGTATACCCATTTTTTTATGCTTCTTTTGATATTTCTATTTGATATATACATATACATACATACATACATACATACATACATACATACATACATACATACATACATACATACATACATACATACATACATACATACATACATACATACATACATACATACATACATACATACATACATACATACATACATACATACATACATACATACATACATACATACATACATACATACATACATACATACATACATACATACATACATACATACATACATACATACATACATACATACATACATACATACATACATACCCTTGGTTTTATTAGGGGTTTTGTAAATTAATTGTTGTTTTGGGTCAGTTTGATATTTTAGGACCCATGCAGGGTGTTTCTGAGTGAGCGTCATCGTCGAGCCTTGTTTATGAAGTTTCCTTGTTTGGTTTCGAGGTTGCGTTGTCATTGTGCTTTGATCTCAAGGTAGGATTTCCCTTTTCACTTCCTTTTTAATTCATGATTCATTTATTTCATGCTTTCTGCACCTTGTTTAATTTAAAAATATTAAAGTATAATTCTTGTTTTCATTGTTTATCATCTAAAGTCTGATTTGGACTTGTTAATAAATATTTTAATTAGAAAATAGTGATCTTGGGTTTCATTAAAGTGTTTCAAGTTGTTTTATGTTTAAAAGAAGCGCGGATTTGGTTTTCAAAGTGGGTTTTGGTTTTATAAATAAATGGGTGTTGAGTTTTGGGGTGTTTTAAAATGCGTTGTCGATTAATGACCATTGAAAATTTTATAAAAATGTGTGTGCCCTGGGAAATGTAACCTGAATATTTTGAGAGAATTTATCAACGTTTTGGTTTTGAGACGATGTGTTTGCCCTCTTTAAATAATGTGGATTTTTTGTTAATGATAAATGATGATTTATGAAAAAGAAATGGTTTAAGGCCCGTTTGGCCACTTTGTGAAAGTTAGTGAAAATTTGTTTATTATGAAAACTTTCTATGAATGTTTCTCATGCCATACTTGTATGTGTATAATGGTTGGGATGTCCTTACAAAGGAATCCTCATGATCCATTATGAGAGTGTCTAATGTTGGAATCTTTATGTTCTTTGATAAATGGTATGAGATTAGTCCTTGGAGTGGCTTAGGGTGATGCATGTTGTGTATTTTTATTATTATATATATATATGTATGTGATTGGATGCTCGGCTGGCATCGGTTGTATCACCCCCTTTCTAAATACTTGAGACATGGGAATATGGCATATTGATAGAATATTCTAAGAATGATTGCTACACTTGTAGATTATAGTACTGAACAGTGGCCCATAGTAGGTGGTTATATTGGGTTTATTAATATAAGATTTTCCCTTGGCCATCCTGATAAAGGATGATCACGAATTTTGGGCATTTTGATTTCATCGTGTGTGACATTTCAAGGGGATTAGGTCTCATGTATTGGTGTCTTATAGTTTATTCTTGATCTCCTAGGTTCACCCATGTCTATTCAGTTTTTGTTGCTTGTAGTGGTGATTATGATGCTTATATGTATACCTACATTTCCCTTGCTATGTGATTTCTTTTGTGAATTTTTTTATAATGTTTTCCTTGGAAAGTGGTAAATTGGTTTTGATTAGGTTTCTAAATATGGTTTTCAATGAAAGTGTTTAATCCTCTTTGTAAAAATCTAAAAATATAAACATCACTTTAACTTTTTAAAATTCCATTGACACTAATGAGATGAATCTAGATTTGAAAATGGTTAAGGGAAATGGTTTTTACTTTTCTTTTAATTAAAATATTTAAAAAACATACTTTTATAAATTGTAGTTCATACTTGAAATGACATTTCTTTTATTTTAAAGGTTGTGCATTGGGAATAGATATCAAGCTATCCTACTGAGTTTTAATACCCACGCCTATAGTTCTTTTATATTTTCAGTGTTTGTGTAGGCTACAGCTTGAGTGTGCCCTCCTTAGGTGACGCTTGATCATTGAGTCAGAGAGTGACCCAAGAGGTCGCATGGAGTTAGTTCGGACGTCGAGTTCGGTTAGCTTTATTTTCTTTTAGTTGTTTTATTTGGTTTAATTATTATGTGCTGCTCTGTATTATTTCTACTAGTTTATTTATTTTTAATGGGAGAAATTGTTCCCATAGTCTCTATTAATGCCCTGGAGCTCGTCTCCAGCCCAGGAGGATTGGGAATGCCTCTCGGGCCATGTCGCGGACCGACTCGGGTGATCGGTTCAAGTTCGACCCGGGTTGGTTCGTGAAAAAATGGTATCAGAGGAGGTCATCTCATAGAATACCTCACTTTTCAGAGTTCCCTTTGTTATTTGGGATGTCAACGTAGATGGAGTAGGATTTTCAGAACTCAAGGGGTAGGTATAGGAAGAGCGTCACAAACTATTGCTCGTTCTGATCCTTAGGTTTCCATGGGAAGGCTAGTTTAATTAGTTTCTTTGGGTTTTTATGGATAGTTTTGTTATTGGGATATGAAAAAGGGAGTTGGGATAATATTTCTCCTAAGCCTCACGACCTGGAAAGCCATGTGGAGCTAGGGGCATGGTTCTAAAAGGTTCTCTGTGTCAGTGACATGTTTGGCATATGGACGCCAACAATATGGTCAAGTCACTCACTGACAATAGTTCCCTGTTCAGTTGTTTTGAGTCCCCTATGACTTTTTAAAGTGGTTTGAATTAGAAAAAATGGTTTTGAAAAATGGTTGTTTGAAATGACATGTTTAATTTATTGATTGTTTTAAAGGAAATGGGGTGATTGATTTGTTTTTGGAAATGAAGTTGCTTCATTTTGGACTTGGTGTTCCTAGGGGTACTCACATGCATACTGGTATGTTGGAATATGAACAGATGTCTAGTATAGTGGATGGATTCTCGGGGTGGAACAAAAACACGCACGTGAGTGAGGCTCTAAAGAATACCAATAACGAGGGTTTAACCCACAAAGCTTGTTTTAAATTAAAAAGAATTTAAAAAGGAAAGTTTTGATGTTACGATGGATTTTTTTCTTGTGTTTATAGATTTTTACCTATGCGGTGTTTGATTTTGAGGATTTTATTTATTGATTTGGCCTTGATAGGGTTATTGACTTTTCTTGTCTAGCGGTTTCCCCCTTGAAACTTCGATGGGTGATCGTAGTATGGTTGATCAACCTAAGGATTTTATGCTTGAGTTTTGGAAGTGAGATCCACCTCTCTTTTATGGTCATGCAGACCCTTCCATAGTAGAGGAGTGGATGTGGAAGATTGAAAGGGACTTTAACCTCATTGAGTTTCCCGAGTCGTTGAAGGTCAACTTTGCAACCTTTATGCTTAAAGGTTCACCATGGATGCGGTGGAAGTCGGTGTCTCGGAAAAAGCCCCATCAAGAGCTTACTTGGGAGTTTTTCAAGACTTTGTTCATTCGTTAGTACTTATCTGAAGAATAAAGGGTAAGAAATAGGATGGAGATGTGTTATTTTTAGTAGGGTGACAGATCCGTGTTGGAATATTTACAGTGTTTTGTGAAGCTAGTCCCTTATGATTTAGGGTATGCCACAGATGACTCAATGAAGGTTTGACGCTTCGAGGTGGGTCTCCGACCCAATCTACAGTCGAAGGTAACGATGTCCAACCTAACATCATTTTATGATATGGCAAGACAAGCTTTTCATTTCGAATCCATGATGGTGGGTGTGATCTAAGTGGTCCTCCCTCCTTCAATTCTTAGGAGTAGTGGGGAGACTTCCAACAAAAAGATGAGTAAGCGATCAAAATTCGATAGAGCAGGTCATGGAATCAAAAGGCCTTGGGATCTTTCATCAACATCTTCAGAGCGATAGATCCTCGCATGTTATAAGTGTAGAAATCTGGGTCACAAAAAGCCGTCATGTACAAGTGCCCTGAAGCCCTGCCAGGCATGTGGACGCCTGGGTCTCTTGTAGTGATTTTGTCAGGGCGTTGCTAGAAAGCGTCACAGAGGAAGTTTTATAAGTGATGTGTTGTTGGGTTTCTGTTTAAAGATTCTTATGTATGTTTGCTTATAGTGTAAGTGATCTTTTATCATTGTAATGTACTGATGGTGTTTTTGGTTTTGACATGTATGGGAATGTTGTGGGTCTTTTGATTAACTCCAATTTTCAATGCCAGTGTGGTTTTCATTTCAAAATTCTATCATTTCCTTTTTCAAATAAAAAGATTTATGTTTCTTATTGGGATTATCAGAACCTGACTGCGAGGCGGGAGACACTTCATCCATCAGAGCTCCATCCAAAAGGCCTCAGAGTGAAGCCAACACGTAGTCAGTAACCCTTGGGAATTTTAAGAAGCTTGGCTAAGGTTGTGCCTCTATCATTGCGGTGAGGCAGTTTTAGCATGCCTGTTGTGGTTTCTTGGTTATTGAAATTCTCCTCTTGTCTCAAGAGCATGATGGACTTATCCCTCACACAATGTTAGTAATTGTGCCTTTTTCGATGCGAGTTGCCGATCGGTGGCCTTGCGTGGACCACCCATGTGAATCAGTTGCGACTTGGGTTTGTGTTAATCTCGAAGTGATGAGTCATGAGGAATTGTCCGTCATAGTTTCATTGATCCCATCCTTGGGGCCCTCCCTCCCCGCCCATGGGGTGAGGGTTTTTGGGTTTGTACAAAGTTTTCAGTTCATCTCCTATTCCTTTCAGACAGGACTGAGTGATTTAAGTGTTCTTGCTATGTTTCTTTTAGATTGAGTAAGTCCTGGTTCATATACTAGTTGAATTCTTAAGGTGGGGAGTCCATTCAGGCCCCCCTATACTGGTAATTTGTTTCGGGAAATAGGGTTAAATCCCATTGGTGGTTGATGGAATGTCCATGTGTTAAGAAGTTGGATCATGTTATAGGGAATCCTTAGGTGTTGATCGATCGACTGGATGGTGTTGGGGATTTATAGGGATGGAAAGAAATATGGTGGGGATAATTTTCACACCCCGACCCATGATATTATATTATTTTAATTATTTTTCAGCTTTTAAATATTTTTTCTGGGGTCTGGGGAGAGTCCCAGACGAAGTTTTAGAGTTTATGTTAAAAAGTGCGTGTCTTGGGTTCGATGTCGTTGGACGCACGAGTAGAGCGTGACGCCACGTGACTTCGTCCAGGAAACTACATGACCTTTTTGTCTTTGAAGAATTAAAATGGTTAAATAAATGCTAATTTATCGCATCATTTAAAATATTTATGGTTATTAAGAATTTTAGTGTTTTTATTTTAAAAGAAAACTAAAATCGTCAATTTTATTATTATTAAAATGATATGAATTCATTTATTATTTTTATTTTATCATTAAGTTTATTATTATTTTTAATAATAATAATAATAATAATAATATTTTTTTTTCTATTTACTTTTTAATTTTACTTTTATTTTATTTTATTTTTTTTAATATTTTTTTTCTTTCTTCTTTGTTTCTTTTTGTTCTTCCATGCGGGTGTCCCCCTCCCCTGTTCTTCTTCCGGGTGGCACACCTCTCCGCAGCGCCTGATCCATCCTCCTACTCCCAGCAAGAATCACCTCTCCCCTTCCCCTCTTTGGGCTGTGCAGTGACCCAGCAGCCTTCCCCCATGCGGTGCACCCCTCCGCAACGCCCGCCCCACTCCTCCTACACCAAGCCACCCGCTAGTCTGCCCTCCTTCAGCACACAAAGCCACCGCCAGCGCCCTCCCTCCTACCCAGTATCACCCCTCAATAGATCTGTCAGCGTGCCCTCAGCCTTGCAGCACAACCTCCATGTAGTTGCCCTGTCACCCTCGCTCCACCTCCTTCTACTCCGCTCAGACTTGGACTCCCCTGCATGTCGCGCCCCATCCTCCTGGCCTCCTCGCACCACCGCTTCCCGACTCACCCACACCCAGCCCGGTGCCTTGTCTCCTATTTGTCTTCCCCGTATAGCAGCACAACCTTCTGGATCATTAGCGCTGAACCCTCCTTAGCTCTCCCTTGTAGTGCACCAGTGCCTTCTCCTAAGGCCAGCTACTGCCAGCCCTCACCCTCCTGCTTGCCCATCTGCCCACAAACTGCTCCCATCCAGCTCACCCGCACACTGCCCACCGGTTGCCCCACACCCTGCCTGACATCCACCCCACACCACCATTGTCTGGCGGCCCTCGCTCGTAGCCCCCAGTCAGACCGCATCCAACTGCACAGAAGCCCTCCACCGTTCCAGTGCGACACCCTCTGGACGATCCGCACCCCCTTCAGGAAACCCGCACCCCCTCGAACCCCCTTTCTTCCTTATGTTTTTGTTTCCAACTAGACAACCTCTTCCCCGACCTTCCGAATTCATCTACGTCATGTGCCGAAGGGCCAACCCCTCCTTCCGGTGTGCACAACTTCCATCTGATGGGTAAATCATGGTATACCCATTTTTTCGGTCCTTTTGATATTTATATTATATATATATATATAACCCTGTTTTGATTAGGTATTTTGTTAATTAATTGTTGTTTTGGCTCGGTTTGATATTTTAGACCCATGCGGGGTGTTTTTGAGTGAGCGTCGTCGTCGCGATTTGTTTTCTATGTTGCCTTGTCATCGTGCCTTGGTTCTGAGGTTGTGTTGTCATTTCCCTTTAATCTTGAGGTAGGATTTTCCTTTTCACTTCCTTTTTAATCCATGATTCATTTATTTCAGGCTTTTCGCACCTTCTTTAATTTATAAATATTAAACTATAATCCTTGGTTTCATTGTTTAGCATGAAAATGATGATTTGGACTTGTTAATAAATATTTTACTTAGAAAATAGTGATCTTGGGTTTCATGAAAGTGTTTCAAGTAGTTTTATGTTTAAAAGAAGTATGTATTTGGTTTTCAAAGTGAGGTTTGGTTTTATAAATAAATGTGTGTTGAGGGTTGGGGTGTTTAAAAATGCGTTGTCGATTAATGATCATTAACACTTTTATAAAAATGTGTGTGCCCTGGGAAATGTAACCTGAATATTTTGAAAGAAGTTATCAACATTTTGGTGTGGTATGATGTGTTTTCCCTATTTAAATAATGTGGATTTTGAGTTAATGATAAATTCCGATTTATGAAAAAGAAATGGTTTAAGGTCCGTTTGGAAACTTGGTGAAAGTTAGTGAAAATTTGTTTATTATGAAAACCTCTTGTGGATGTTTCTCATGCCATACATGAATGTGTATAATGGATGGGATTTCCTTACTAAGGAATCATTGTGATCCATTATGAGAGTGTCTTATTTTGGAATCTTTATGTTCATTGATAAATGGTATGAGATCGGTCTTTTGAGTGGCTCAGGGTGATGCCTATTATGCATTATATATATATATATACATACATACATATATATATATATATATATATATATGTGTGTGTGTGTGTGTGTGTGTGATTGGATGCTTGACCGACATTGATTGGCTCACCCCATTTTCTAAATAGTTGAGACATGGGAATCTGGCATATTGAGAGAATATTATAAGAATGATTGCTGCACTGGTAGGTTATGGTACTGACCAGTGGTCCATAGTAAGTAGATATATTGGGTTTACTACTATGGGATTTTCCCTCAATCTACCCGAGAAAGGATGGTCAATCATTTTTTGCATTTTGATTTCATCATGTGTGACATGTCAATGGGGATGAGAACTCATGTATTGGTGTCTTCTGGTTTATTCTTGATCTCCTAGGTTCACCCATGTCTATTTTTTTTTGTTTCTTGTAGTAGTGATTATGATGCTTATATGTATACCTACATTTCTCTTGCTGTGTGATTTATTTTGTTATTTTTTGTATATTTTTTTCCTTGGAAAGTGGTAAACTGGTTTTGATTAGGTTTCTAAAAATGGTTTTCAAATTCAAGTGTTTAATCCTCTTTGTACAAATCTGAAAATATAAATATCACTTTCCCTTTCTAAAATGCCAATGAAACTAATGAAATGAATCTAGATTTGAAAATGGATAAGGGCAATGGTTCGTACTTTTCTTTTATGTAAAATATTTAGAAAATCATACTTTTATAAATTTTAGTTCAAACATGAAACGATGTTTCTTTTATTTTAAAGGTAGTTTATTGCAAATAGATATCGGGCTAGACTACTGAGTTTTAATAATCACACCTATAGTTCTTTTATGTTTTTAGTTTTTGTGCAGGATACAGCTTGAGTGTGCTCACCTTGGGCGATGCTTGATCGTTGATTCAGAGAGTGACCTGCGAGGTCGCACAGAGTTAGTTCAGACATTGAGTTTAGTTAGCTTTATTTTCTTTTAGTCGTTTTATTCGGTTTAATTATTCTGCACTGCTCTGAATTATTTCTACTGCTTTATTTATTTTTAATGGGAGAAATTGTTCCCACAGTCACTGTTGATGCCCTAGAGCTTGTTGCCATCCCAAGAGGACCGGGAATGCCTCTCAGGCCATGTCGTGGACCGGCTCGGGTGATCAGTTCAATGTCAACCTGGGTTGGTTTGTGACAGATTAGATTAGGGTAACAATACAAGATATTATAGATACATAAACTAGAATATTATTCCCTACTTACATGGTTTCTATAGTTGGAAAAAGTGTCAGAAATTTTGTTCTTTGGTCATGTAGATTTTCCTGACAAATTAACATTGTGGTATTCATATATTATATCCTTTATTTAATATTTATGTTAAATTTGTTTATATATATATATATACATATATATACATACATATATATATATATGTATGTATATATATATATATATATATATATGGGTAGCAGGGGGATCAAATCCCGACCATGGTATCTACCCCCCATTTGGGGGGGTGTTGGTTTTCATCCTGCGCACGTACACAGGACTAGCGTCAACAAGGGAGACCACCTTGATGGTGGTGATGGGAGCGACATGCATGGTAAGGAGTAAGTGGGATAGGAATGGTCAGTTTGGGGAAGACACATGAAGGAAGGATGGAATTAGGTTGGCTAGCCAGACATGGGTGGGATGGGCATAGGCGGGTTAGGCCAGAATTAAGCATAAGAGGGCTGGGTTGGATGTATGGTGGGATGGATCAAGGGCTTTTAGGACATTTAATGGACTTTAGGATTTTAGGATAGTTAGGGAATTTGGCCTATGGGTCCTTTGAACCATGTATAAATCCTATGGTCTATATGGACTTTAGACCATGTATGGGACTTCAATCCATGTTTCTCATAGACCTCTAGGCCTACAAGCCATGTAATGGGTTCCCTTTGTAATGTCCCACCCTGAATGACCATTAAATCGGTAGCCATACTGGTTACTGCATTGCCTCAATCACACCTCCTCATACACTAGAGGCTGTTGAATATCAACAAGGGTCTAATAGTGCTACGGTGGGGAGACTATACCCTCAATATCAGATTAGAACAATGGTATATCAGGTGTAAATCAAATGAAAACAAAAGAATCATTAATAAAAAATGATAAGATAGTGGAATATAAATAAAAAAATTGAGTAAACATGGCCAAAACCAATATACAACTAACCATTCATACATGTCCATGTTAAGCTACATAATAAAGTAGGAAACATACAATAGGTGAAATGATACAATACATGAACAAGGAAAATAATAAAAAGGGCCTAATGGTGTTCTCCTCGAGCATCCTATGTACTAGCTTAGTCCTATGGTCCTAACTCCTAGGTACAAGAATGAAAAATAAATAAATAAATTGAGGATATTGATCCAATATCTGAGGAGGTCTATTCGATTACCCTAGTGCAATGATATCCCAAACAAGGTTTGAGATAGACTCAGTAGGCTACCACCAATGATGTCTAAATCATAATCCAGTTCATGCATATAAGATTATTTGTGCTCTAATATATCAAATGTAGAGCAGGAATGTAATTAAATAAATACTAAGTCGGACATAGGTTCCTCAAGGACACCTATCCCATCCATAGATTCTTTGGACTATACTAGAAGTGTCTGAACCATAATCAACTTGTACCAAGAGATAAATAAAAGATAAAAAATAAATGTCATAAATTAGTATGATGAGACAGACCGCCCCAATCATGTGATTTATCTTGGGGGATGTGTACCTTGGATAGTCAAATAATAACACTATCCATTTATATAAAGGTAACTACCAAAATTAAGTTAGTAAAATCCTAGTCATGTCTAAGGATAACCTTGATAAGGAACCCATGTATCGAACCATAAGAACCACAACTCTCACTTCCATCAGATTCCATCCAATGCGATCCATGAATGGTCTCTCAAGTATCATGCCTGGCCTAATGTGAGACAAGTGCCTCTGAGCTTGAACCTATATCTCAAGTAGGAGACCAAGTATCACTCATGGCCTAGTATAACCATCTCTCCAATGAGCACATCTAAGGTGTCTCCCCTAGGGTACTATTATCACTCATAATGTGGTAAGAATAATGTATGGTGAGCCCTTTCTAGTGTACCAGTATCATCCCTAGAGTATGTATAATTAGTTAGTAAATCCTAACACATGCATGATGAACCCATCTTTGGAATTCCATGGATGGAACCCAAGTATCAATCATGGTTCTTATAATTCATTTGATTAATTAAATTAACAAAAAACGGTCCAAGATAGTAAGCATGCCTTAGAATGAAACAAGACACATTAAGAGGGTCATACCAATTTTCCATGTTATTTTAGAAGAAAAATGGACACATACATTGGTAAGCCACATCACATCTCTAAAAAATATATTAATAATTCCATCACATTTGATTATAAATCCAAAAAGGCATAACAAATATAACACTTTCCAATTAAAGAAAGAACAACTTAACAGATGGGTTTTATTAGAAAAAAAAGACATTGTTATAACACAATTCATTTAATTTAGATTATTCAATTTCATCACAAGGCAATAATAAACCCTTTCAAAAGGTAGTTTAAATAAGGCAAAATCTCAATTCAAAATATAATTAATAAGAAAAACCAAAGGGTGGCTTATTTAATAGAAAGAAAGCATTTAACATGAGCTATTTAATGAACCTACCCTTGGGGGTGACTTGAATGAGGTAATAACCTCTAAACATATAAATAGGGATCCAAGTTTATAAAAAATATTGTCTAAGAAATTTAATGTGAGGTAAAGGATAACTTAGAAGCGACACTGGGTATGTCTGGCACATGACACACAAAAAAATTTTATAAAGCGGTGAACCTTTAGGGAAAAGAAATTGAACACATACCTTACACCATAGATGACCCATATGTCCAATATCGAGGTGTGATTCAATATAGTTCAAGATAAATTGAATAAACAAATAAGAGCCCTGAAAATAGGGTGAATTAGCTCACACCAAAATAACACAATATATATGAAGAGAAACTTAGAAAAGAAGAAATAGTATTCAAGAGATTACTAATGCAGATCCAACATGACTGACAATGTTTAAATCAGATTCTAGATCCATGAGTTATCATGATCCTTAGGTTGGAGAGGAGGAGAAACCCATAGAGCAAAGGAGGAGCATTACATGGATGGAGGAGAAGAAGGAAAGAAGAAAAGGAGGATTTAACCTCATCAAGGTAAAATTGGACATTTCACCCTCAAAACTAGGTGCATGGTTTGGCCGCATGGTTGGGAAATTGTGTGCCAACCATGTGGCTCCCACTACATAGGAACCTTACCTCAAACTGTTTTCCAACACGGTTTTCCCTAACCGTAAGCCAACCATGAAATGAATAGTGAACACACACTACCTAAATGGAAATAAGTGTGCAGGATGGGTGTATAGTTTGGGAAAAACAAGTGCGGGCTATGTGACACCTACAACTACTATGATCTAGGCTGCATAGTTTCACCAGAGGGATGTACAGTTTTAGATAGACCATGTACCATGATCAGATCGTCCAACCCTAGTGCTCTCAAAACCTCACAAGATACCTATGGCACCTATCATACCTTCAGAAAAAATAAGAAAATAAAAAATGAAGTTTTCTAACTCTCATAATTCCATTTTAAAGCTTAGTTTACAATATAGACTATCCACAAAATGAAAAAATTCAAATTACTTCAGAATCCATGGGGTCCAAAAATGTGGGATGCTGCAATATTCCCACCATAAAACTTATCATCCCCGATAAGACTTAGGGAAATAAAGAGAACATAACTCAACATACTTGGTTTGAGAAGACTTGTTCAAATGGACACATTTCATTTCTAAACTCCCAACTCACCTCCAAGCACCACCTTAACATACAATACAAGATCTGTACAAAATCAAGCCAACACTTTATTTTTAGAACTGAAACATTGATACAGAGCTTACCCAAGCCTTCCTAACTTGAATCACAATCTCCATGTTGTTCCTTAAACCATCCAGCCTATGGTGTTTCCACTATAGGTTCTAGAATCTAAGGGGTAGTTTTGAATCATGGTATTTATACCATCAGAAAAGTCTTTCAAAATGTGCATGTAGTGTTCTAATGAAGATGATGACATAAGACACGATTCGATCAAAGAGTCAATTACAAACCAACCTTATTTAACAAAACTAGGGGAAGACAAGTCAATCCACTACTGACCAACCATTCTTAAAACACTAGTCTTAGATGAAAAATGTAAAAAAAACTATACCCAAAGCATTTAAATGAAGGTAAATCAATATTTTATCAGAACACACTCAACAAATATCGTAACCAGATCCCGATGACATCTCTATCCAAAACCCCACCTTATGATTTCATGCCTCAACAAAAACATATATTTAAACCCAATCCATCACACTTGCAACGTTATGACTCAAACATCACTTCCCAGCCCAAGAGAAGTCCAGGGGTAACCTTGAAGTCCAACTAGAGTCCAAAGGGATCATAGAATAAAAACCCTATACTTGCTATCATAAGTGAGATGTTGTTATAAGGAAAAAAGTCCGCATATTGAGGACACCGAATAATACCAAAGAGGTATCCATTGGGTGGTTAGGTCAAATGAAATGTCTAGTGTATGTGATTCTATCCATGGAACTCCTACTTTGGAATGTAGGTATCACTCGTGATTAACCATGATTCTAATGAATACCATGCTTCTAGATAGCACTTTGATAGAGACCCCCTAAACAAGCCTAACAACTTTTAAAACATTAATGTGGTGTAGGACCAATACTCTCTTAATGAACCAAAATGATACCAAGATAGGGACATGGTATTATTTAAGTTGAGAGTAAACTAAGAGGATTTAAATGATATTGAAATAAAAAAGGTTTCGAGACACTTTCACCAAAATAAAAAGGGAAAGCCCACAGAACCATTATAGGTAGACTTGTTTTGAAGATCTTGAATATTTATTGTCGATGTATCGCCATAAACTGATCTCAAATACCTTACTACAAAAGGAATCATGTCACACTTAAAAACAACCACCGAAGTCCCTCCCTGATGAGCGATGTTTACAAAGGTTTCATACCCAGACAACCACTCACTATCATGTTGGTTTGCAAGCACTGACATGTTATAGGACTCACCAGTCCTAATGATTTAAAAAAATGACCATTTAAAGATGGTACTTCAAGATTGTGTTCCTTTTACCTAGAAGGAATAAATCTACAAAAACTGACATGACACTCCACAGCTTAGAAGTGTCGTTATCATTAGATTTTATAATAAAGGAACTCATCCCATGGTGCACACTCTATCAAAAACTGACCGTGATTCCTAGAGGTGTCCATCATGATTTATCCATCGTTCAATCGAAGAGAAAGATAGACTAGTTGCTTTAGAGCACTATATTAGATTAGAATCTATAATTACACATGATTGTCCATTGGTGTTATATCTATGTGTATCATAACATTAGGAGTAAAATTAAAAATGACTGACCAACATGTAAAACACTTGATCCTCTTTGAAAAATCATCCTAAACATTAGGAAGATTATGGGGCTTTGTTAATGACCAAGTAACTCTAATCTAGATCTGACCAATGTCCAAAGAATATATATCAAGACTTGAAAAAGTACCACTGAACTTAAATGGTTCATTTCATGATTTAACAAGATGAAGGGTACCATGTATATTGATGCATACTACCCTGAGATTACATGATAAAATAGAACATCCTTGATACTATCTATAGTCTTATCATCCCTATGAATTCCAGTATCTAATGTCCTATACAAAGAACTAAATATTAGATGCATTACTCTGAAAGTTTGTAGAACAAGATGAAAATCTCCTAAGTCACCCAACACTAAAAAAAAGAAGAAGGGACACACACCCTAGTAAGTGGTTGACCATTCCCTTGCATGTCTATCCCGCTCGAACTGAGCATTTAAAAATGCTCACACTCATAGAAAGGGTCAAAACAACACATGACCACCCATTAAAACAAGGAGTTGTTTTATAAACTAAGAGTCCAACATGGGAATATGGCACTTGAATAGTACCATGCAAGAGAAATCACTTGCAATAAACAATAAATGGTTCTAGATATTTTAGGGTTCTACCTACAATGGGCTAGCCCCTAACCAAAGAAAAAAATAATTATCCCAAAACAAGGTCACTCCAATGAAAGGTCACTCAACCAAAACTCATTTAATTATTAAACCTTTCAAGGTTTAGCTTTAAATAAAAACTAATACCAAAAATATTGAAAAAGTATCAGGTACTTTGTTTTGGAAAATCTACTAAGCACATAGGGAAAAACACATTTACACCAATTTATAAACATGTATCAATTAAAATTCATCCTATCATAATTAAGAAATTGATTACATAAATCCCCATTTAATCATTATTCATTTATTTATAAGCCTTCACAACTGGATTAGTTAAAGATAACTTTAATTGAAATATATTGAGGAAAATACCCTTTAGGTTAAAATTGGAATTTTAATTAACTAATGCCTCATATAAATACAACCCAAAATCAATTTAAGGTTTACTTTTAATTAATAAGGTACTACCAAATAGGATACCCCCATATAAGAAAACACTTTAAGTAACCATCCTTATACAACATAATCATACCCTGTGGGGTTTAATAATAAGTCACATAAATGTAAAGGAAACCTACTAGGGTCTCATTAATACATATTGGGTTCATCAAAAAACTACTGGGACAATTCAAGCATTTATATTTTTAAAACACCCTTAACAGTTTATTTATTAAACAAAATACCTGTCACAACCCGTCCTCGGGGGCCCGTGCCGTGACTACCCCAAGCCCGCCTTCCATAGGCCAGGGGATGGCGACTAGCACCAAAGACGTAAATCCCAAAATAAGGGAAGGAATTTCCTTTAAAGAGTAAAAAAACACCACAGAGTATGCAAGTGAAGTAAACACTAAGTAAAACTGGATACAAGTAAGTGCTGGAAAAGTAAATGGGCCAGAATACAAACCCAACTGAAAGTACAGTACAACTGAAAGGAAAGTACAAAAACAGTAAGAAAAACAGCAACACCGAGTCATCCTCTGAAAATCCCAAGTGAAGGGTGGGTATAGATAGTCTCCTCAGCTCCTGGGGTCCGGTCTCCCATTCCGTGTATGTCCCGCCAAGTGGTCCACCTCCGGGTACCGTCCAGCTCCTCAAGCCTCCACCTTGATCAGTGATGTTCATCATCTGCAACCAACACAATGTAGTTCAGGCATAACCCTTGCAGGGGTGAGTATACGATACTCAGTAGGGACCCCGAGACCCCCGAAGGTCTCTCAGAATCCATGAAGGATAAACCACGAAGGAAAGATACAATCACGAAGTATCAACAACACTCTTAGGTATATGCCCATACAAATACCTAAGTCATCAGTTACAGTTCATCTCCAACTCCCAAGCACCACGCAGTCCACAAAGGAAGAAACTACTCAGTCCACAAGGATAACACAACTCATTCCACATAGGAAAAACACAACCTAGTCCAAAAAGGAAAGCAAGTTAATCACATCGATGATAAGATTGAGAATCAAGACTCAGATCACACAGGTATACACTTCGTAAGGCGATAGAGACGATCATATGTAGCCACTGATTCATCTAAGCTGTCGGACCCACATAGGATACAAGACCAACTAAGATGTCGGACCCACAAAGGATACAAGACCAGCTACTCTGCCAGACCCACACAGGATACAAGTACATAGGTCAATACTGCCAGACCCACATAGGATACATAATAATAGTCATCGCCGCCGAACCCACAGAGGATTCCAGTATGGTCATCGTCCCTGCCGAACCCACAGAGGATCCAAGTACAGTCGTCCTCGTCGCAGTCGCAACCAGCTCTAGGGTTCCCACACACAGCATGCTCAATTCCGGGAGGGTCCACTCTTTGAGCAAGAGAGAGAGTGAGATTCGATAAATAAACTATCATGAAATCCAAAGTTGATGTATCCCAAAGTTCCGTCTCGTCAAAAGAAACCCAACACGATAGACGGTGCGTCAATCAGACGCCCGGTCTGAGAGTTATTGGCTTTTCCGTTCCAGGGGCCCTGTTGGGTTTTAAGTTAAAACCAACCTGACCATACTACAGTTGCATCCAAACCTCAAGCTGAGTAAGCGAAAAGAACCGTCTCACTAATAGGAAACCAACAAAGTCGATGGCACGTCAATCGTACGTCCGGAGCTCGAGTTATAAGCATTTCCGCTCCGAGGGCCCGGTTGGTTTTGTGTTCGAACCAACCCAGACTTACCCAAAGTTCTCCGAAACCTTGAGTATAGTAAACTGAAATGACCTTGTCGATCCAAGAATTCCAACCCAACTGACAGTGTGTCGATCAGAGATCCGTATCCCAAGTTATGGGCATTTGAACGAATCTGTCCGAAATTAGGGGGTTTCGGCCCGGATCGACCCGACCCTGCTGGACGCGGTCCCTCACCCCTTTGGCGCTCCACGGACATGGTGACCGATGCCGCGTCTCCCAGGATCCCGTGCGGCCGCAGGATCTAGCTCCTCGCCGCCGCGGCTTCAGCCGCCGCGGCTCCTGCCGGCGGCGCGCCGGGGCACCACCGCCTCCGGGCGGCCGGCCGGTACCGGCCTCCACCTTTGGCTTCCAGCACCGCTGCACCGGCGTGGCGCACCAGCGGTGTCTTCCGCGGACCACCGGACGCGCTCCGGTGGTCCGATTTGCCCTCCATCTGCGCCTGTGGCCCTCTCGGGGCCCACTCTTCACTGCGACAACTTCCATACGCTGTTGCGGTACCGTTTCATTGTCTCCCATCCATACTCTCCCAAAATAATAAACTACAGAGGGTCGTCAGGCCATGTTTGTTCGGCCCACACCCTCTGCATTAGCCGATAACAAAAGCCAAGGATAAACAAGGTTTTCCGTTGTACGAAGCATAAACTAGAAGTGGGTTCGGACTTGTTCGTTAGTCCTCACCCACCGTGTTAGTGGTTCAAACAATACTAAAAATTGCACGCCATGCACAGAATATAAGAATCACATTTGGAAACATTATTCAAATTCCCCTACCTCAACACGGAAGACGATCGCCAACGTCGTGGGGGTAAGGATCGTAGGCGTCGTCAGGGCGCGCCGAGGAGGAAGCGATGTCTCCTCTCTTGCCGTGGAGAAAGGTTAGGTGGCGTGTCGTCAATCTCCGAGGAACTGACATTCTTCATCGTCCTTCGTCAGAGGTCGGCATTCTTATTCGTTCTTCGTTGGAGGTCGGCGTTCTTCGTCGCACAACAAAGTTCTCCTCGATAAAAATAATAGATTCCCCTATTATTTTATTATCCACGTAAAGAAACTCTCTCGTAATTAATTCACCAACCTAATTAAAATGTGTTGAAATTTAATTAAGGATGGGAGAGAGAAGGTTCCTCATAATTAAATGCCTTTGCGGTTTAAATTAAAAATGGGAAAAGGAAGGTTCGTCATTAATCAAAATGAGGAGTTACCCAATAATTAATAAAGAGATATTAATGGAGGAAACAACATGGAAACAGTAGGGGAATAAATGAGGTCATAGGAAATTAAATGGTAGGGCTAGTGTGGGCCCCACCTCTCTAACCTCTTCACTTGGGTAATTAAGTGGCTGTAGGCCCCACCCTTAACTACCCATGGGAGGGAGTAACCTTCTTTAGTAATAAAAATTGTTTTGACAATTTTTATTTATTTCTTAGACAAACCCCCAAAAAATTAACTTCTCCTATTTTATGAATGAAACTACGGTAAGTGTCCCCTTAAGCAATTACTAGTGTTGCGAGTTCATCGGTGCCCTCAGATTTTAATTCCGAGCACTGGTTCAAAAGTTAGAAAAACCCGCTCATTCGTTCACTGAACGTACCCGACCTAAAATTCGAAAATTGATTTCGGGAACATCGGGCCTCGGAATCAAGCGCCGTCAGAATCCACAGTCTCGTAAAATTTCAAAGTATTTTAAAAAAAATTTCTTGAAATTTCTGGGTCTTTACATTACTCCCACCTCAGGGATTTTCATTCCTGTTAAGCTACAACATAAAATAGGGAAACAAATGAGGGTACTGAGCACGCATCTGAGCCTCCCGCTCCCATGTGCTCTCTTGGAGGTTCCCGTGCTGCCAACAAATGTGCACCAGAGGTATCGACCGTCCACGTTGGACCCACTCCTATCGATCCTTGATCTCCACCAGGACCTCCACAAAAGTCACCCCGTCATCGATGTCCAGCTCCCCATGATCGATGATATGCATCGGGTCATGCACATATCTCCTCAGCTGAGATACATGGAAGACGTCATGCACCTGGTGAAACTGAGGTGGAAGAGCCAAGCAATAAGCCACCTTGCCTATCCTGCTGAGAACCTAGAAAGGCCCGATGAAGTGCGGAGATAACTTTCCGCCCTGGCCAAATCTCCATAACCCACGTCGAGGTGAGACACGTAGGAAAACGTGGTCGCCATCCTCAAACTCCAGCGGTCTCTGCCTCCTATCAGCATAGGACTTTTGTCTGCTCTGTGCAGTCCTCATTCACTCCTGGATGACCCACACCTTCTCCGTCGTAGCCTGAACCATCTCTGGTCTTACGAGTGCTGACTCTCCAGGGTCAGTCCAGCATAGAGGTGATCTGCATGGCCGGCCGTATAGTACCTTGTAAGGTGCCATCCTGATGGTGGAGTGGTAGCTGTTGTTGTACGCAAACTCCACCATGGATAGATGATCCTCCCAGTTGCGACCAAAGTCCAGGACACATGCACGGAGCATTTCCTCGAGTGTCAGAATGGTCCTCTATGTCTGGCTATCTGTCTGCGGGTGAAAGGCAGTACTCAGGCGTAGCTGCATCCCAAAGGCCCCCTGAAACCCCTTCCAAAGCCGGGAAGTAAAGCGAGTGTCTCGATCGGAGATTATAGATGATGGAACACCATGAATCCGTACGATCTCCTAAACGTAGAGGCATCCTAAGCTCTCTACTGAGCCCTACTCTCTAATCAGTAGGAAGTGGACCGACTTGGTAAGTCGGTCTATGATCACCCATATAGCGTCGTGTCCTCTAGAAGTATTTGGAAGACCCGTCATGAAATCCATGGATATCCCATCCCACTTACACTCTGGGACCTCTAAGGGTTGTACCAAGACTGTAGGTACCTGGTGCTCCGCCTTCACTTGCTGGCAAGTGAGGCATTTAGAAACGAACTCTGCCACAACCTTCTTCATACCTGGCCACCAGTTCTGTCATCTGAGGTCCTGATACATCTTCACTACTCCAGGATGTACCACTAGAGGGGAAGTGTGTAACTCCCTTAGAACCTCCTCCTGCAATGAAACTGGTACCATGGTATGTCCCCTGAAAAGGATGACGTGCTCTCCTCCTACAAAAAATCCATCAGGTGCCTGTCCTGAGGATATCTGTGCACGTCGCGTCTCACAGTCCACGTACCCACGTTGTGCCTCTCTGACCCGCTGAATTAGTGGAGGAGTGACTATGAGGGACTGAAGATAGGCTACCCCATCACTATTCATGAAGGATATCTACAAAGCGCCTAACTGCTCCATTGCCTCTCTAAGTAGCTGGATGCCCGACCTCCTGCTGAGAGCATCAACTACTACGTTCCCCTTCCTAGGAGTATAGACTATCTCAAAGTCATAATCCTGGAGGAATTCGATCCATCGCCACTATCTCAGGTTCAGGTATTTCTGTGAGAAGATGTACCTGAGACTCTGGTGGTTAGAGTAGATTGTAAAGCGCTCGCCCATCAGATAGTGTCACCACATCTTCAAGGAAAATACCACTGCTGCTAACTCCAGGTCATGGGTAGCATAGTTCTGCTCGTGCTACCTCAACTGCCATGAGCCGTAAGCAATCACTGCTCGCTCCTACATTAGGACACACCCGAGTCCATTCCCTAATGCTTCTCAGTAAACTACATACCCTACGACCTCCTCTGGTAGTCTCAAGATGGGCGCACTGGTCAATCTCCGCCTCAGATCCTGGAAGCTCTGCTGACATCTGTCTGACCGCACGAAGGGTTTCCCCTTCTTCGTCAAAGCTGAAAGCGGTGTTGCAACTCTAGAGAAGTCTGGCACAAATCTCCAATAGTACCCATCTAGACTGAGGAAACTCTACACCTCCATCATGCTCCTGGGTGGCTCCCAAGCAAGTACCACCTCGAACTTCGCGGGATCCACTGCAACTCTTGCCTCTGAGAAGACATTCCCCAAGAAGTGAACCTCTTGAAGCTAGAACTAGAACTTAGAGAGCTTAACATAAAGCTGGTGCTCTCAGAGTGTATCCACTACAACCCGTAAGTGGTAGGTGTGCTCCTCCTCAATGGTCGAGTAAATTAGTATGCCTTCAATGAAGACTACAAAAAACCGATCAAGGTAGGGCTGGAAGATCCTTTTCATGAGACTCATGAAAACTGCTGGAGATTTGGTCACACCGAAGGGAATGACCAAGAACTCATAGTGGTTGTACCGACACCTGAAGGCCATCTTTTGCACATCCTCGTACTGAACTCAGAGCTGATGATAGCCTAATCTGAGGTCTATCTTCAAGAATAATCGTGCTCCCTTGAGCTGATTAAAGAGGTCTTCAATCCTCAGAAGAGGATACGTGTTCCTCAAGGTCACCTGGTTCAGGTGACGGTAATTGACACACAGTCGCAAGCCCCCATCCGCCTTCTTGGTGAATAGGACCGGAGAAGCCCAGGGTGAAACACTGGGTGGGATGAAACCTTTCCCTTGTAAGTCCTCCAGCTATACCCGCAGATTATGATGCTCAGCGGGAGCCATCCGATATGTTGGAGTGGATATTGGTGATGTCCCGGGGTACAGGTCTATATATAAATCTACCTCCCTACAGGGAGGTAGTCTTGGAACATCGTCAGGAAAAATGTTTGCATACTGATCCACCACTATAGGAAAACTAGAACTCTGCACGTCAACTTCTCCAAGGATAAGACTATCCAACTGATGTGTGATCAGCTGCCCTCTCCTCTACGTGAGTCCATCCTATGCTGCGAAGGTTCCCTTCTCACCGGTGAAGGCAAACCTGGTCCCATCCGTGCGGACACATTGCACCTTGCGCCTAATACAGTCAATCTGAGCATGGACTGTAGATAAGCAGTCCATACCCAAGATGATGTCGTAAGGCCCCAACACCGCTACAAGAAGATACCAGGCGAAGCTCTCACCTCCTAGAGTAAGCTCACACTGCTGGAACCGATGCGTAATCATCGAGTCTTCTCTCATAGGAGTCTCTAGACACAAGGATCGAGCCAACGACTCTATCAGAATCTCCGAGCTCCGAACAAGGGAAATGACAATGAAAGAATGACTCGCACCTGTGTCTATAAGAACTGTAGCAAGGGTGGAGTAGACACAGATATTACCTCTAATCATCTCAGGTGCGCTGTGGTCATAAGCCTCTACTGCCTGGAGCTAAGCCTACCTCTGCCTGCCGGATCCCTATGGTCGGGGTGGAACTCCTGGGGGCGGTGGTGGTAGAGCCTCGAAGTGTCCTCCACCACCCGCTGCTCGGACAACTCCTCTGCCTCATCTGCATGCTCCCTGCAGACTGCCACAGTCGAACCTCTACCTCTGCCTGGGAGGTCCCTCCACCATCTGCTGCTCATCTGCATGGCGGGTCGGGCAGTCACGAGCCATGTGACCCTACCCGCCGCATGCATAACACTGTCTTCTCCTCGGAAGGCTGGCTCTGCGCTGTGTGTCCCGAACAGCCGAACTCGTGTCCTGAGGTCGCCCACCTGACGTCCTGGTCCACTTGGACCCCTGTATCGTCTGTCGACTGCCTCCTACGGAAAAATCCACTCTGTGCTATCCTGCGGTGGGTCTTACTGCTGATGGATGCTCGGCGAGAAAGCTCTCCACTAGCAGGGCTCGCTCTAGCACCCCCGCCTGAGTCGGGATGCTGAGTGGAATCATCAAAGCTCTGGTCTCATGCCTCAGACCCTGTTCAAGGGTTCAGGCCCAAAAGAATGGGTCCCATCCGTGGAGTAGCGCGAGAGGTCAGTAAATCTCGCCGAGTACTGGGCTACCGACATACTACCCTGCTGCAGCTGTAGTAACCCCTGGATGCACACTGCACGAAGGGTGGCTGGAACGAACTCTGAGAGGAAGAGGCTCTCGATGTCCGTCCAAAGTAGAGATGCCTCATCGTGCACCTGGAGAATCATGCTCCACCATCTACCTGCTGATGCGTGCAGGAGACTCATGACGAGGATCACCATGAGGTCTGCTGGTGTCCCTACCAACCCGAAGACTTTGACGATGGCCTCCAGCCAATCCTTGACTGCTTGAGGATCCGTCTCTCCATGGAACCTGGGAAGCCTCTGCCTCTGAAACTTATGCAACACACTCAGGTGGCGTGCACTCTTCACCTCTGGGGCTGGTAGCATCAGTGGATCGGTGGGTAGAGGTACCGCTGGTGCCTCCACTGTAATGGGGCCCTACACCGTGGCCTCGTCGCTCGGTGGGCTGTCATCTCGCACAAAGCTCGGAACCCTAGCAGGCTACCATCGTGGGGCCATCCTGAAAAGAAACAGGTGCGCCAGGGTTAATACAGTATACCTGGTGAGCTGACACAAAGTAATCACAAATAAAACTTTTGAAACACACATGCAATAAATGTTTTCATGAACTGAGTCAGAAATCAGAAGTCAGGGTCCTGGTGTATGGATACGTCGGCCCCTGCACCAACATTAGACTCTCTAGACTGATAAACACAGTCATTACTTTAAACATTATTTCCCCACAGAGAAGAAATTATCAGAGTCCTAAGTTCTGTGGTAGAACCAACTCCTCTGATACCAATTTTTCACGACCCGTCCTTGGGGGCCCATGCCGTGACTACCCCAAGCCCGCCTTCCATAGGCCAGGGGCGGGTGACTAGCACCAAAGGCGTAATTACGAAAATAAGGGAAGAAATTTCCTTTAAAGAGTAAACAAACACCACATAGTGCGCAAGTGAAGTAAACAGTAAGTAAAACTGGATACAAGGTAAGTGCTGGAAAAGTAAATGAGCCAGAATACAAACCCAAATGAAAGTACAGTACAACTGAAAGGAAAGTACAACAATAATAAGAAAAACAACAACACTGAGTCGTCCTCCAAAAATCCCACCTGAAGGGTGGGTACAAATAGTCTCCTCCGCTCCTGGGGTCTGGTCTCCCAGTCCGTGTACATCCCGTCAAGTGGCCCACCTCCGGGTACCATCCAGCTCCTCAAGCCTCCACCTCGATCAGCGCTGTCCATCGTCTGCAACCAACACAACATAGTGCAGGCATAACCCATGAAGGGGTGAGTATACGATACTCAGTAGGGACCCCGAGACCCCCGAAGGTCTCTCAGAATCCACGAAGGATAAACCACAAAGGAAAGATACAATCACGAAGTATCAACAACACTACTTAGGTATATGCCCATACATATACCTAAGTCATCAGTTATAGTTCATCTCCAACTCCCAAGCACTACGCAGTCCACAAAGGAAAGAACAACTCAGTCCACAAGGATAACACAACTCAGTCCACACAGAAAAACACAACCTAGTCCAAAAATCAAAGCAAGTCAATCACATCGATGATAAGATTGAGATTCAAGACTCAGCTCATACAGGTATACACTTCGTAAGGCGATAGAGACGATCAGATGTAGAAACTGATTCATCTAAGCTGTCGGACCCACATAGGATACAAGACCAGCTAAGCTGTCGGACCCACAAAGGATATAAGACCATTTACTCTGCCGGACCCACACCTGATACAAGTACAGAGGTCAATAATGCCAGACCCACATAGGATACAAGAACATTAGTCATCCCCGTCGAACCCACAGAGGATACCAATACGGTCATTGTCACTGCCGAACCCACAGAGGATCCAAGTACAGTCGTCATCGTCGCAGTCGCAACAAGCTATAGGGTTCCCGCACACAACATGCTCGATTTCGGGAGGGTCCGCTTCTTGAGAAAGAGAGAGAGTGAGAGTCGATACATCAACTATCAATAATTCTAGAGTTGATGTATCCCAAAGTTCTGTCTCCTCAAAAGAAACCCAACACGACAGACGGTGCGTCAATCGGACGCCTGACCTGAGAGTTATTGGCTTTTCCGTTCCAGGGGCCCGGTTGGTTTTTAAGCTAAAACCAAACTGACCGTACTCCAGCTGCATCCAAACCTCAAGCGGAGTAATCCAAATTAACCTTATCACTAAGAGGAAACCAACAAAGTCAACGACACATCAATCAGACGTCTGGAGCTCGAGTTATAAGCGTTTCCGCTCCGAGGGCCCGGTTAGTTTCATGTTCGAACCAACCCGACCATACACAAAGTTCTCTGAAACCTTGAGTGTAATATACCGAAATAACCGTCTTGATCTAATAATGCCAACACAACTTACGGTGTATCAATCAGAGGTCTGTAGCCCATGTTATGGGCGTTTGAACGAATCTGTCCGAAATTAGGGGGTTTGGGCCTGGATCGACCCGGCCCAATACCCCCTGGGTCGGCCCGAACCGGGTCGACCCAACCCGGGTCCGGCCCAGTAGGGCGCGGCCCAGACCGGTCTGCACGACCCACCCCGGCCCGGCCGGGGGGGGGGGTGCGTTGGCTCGACCAGCGGGCCGAGCTAGGGGGGACGCGGTCCCCCGCCCCTTTGGCGCTCCGCAGACGCGGCGACCGACGTCGCGTCTCCCAGGATGCCGCGAGGCCGCAGGATCTTGCTCCTCACCATCGCGGCTTCAGCCGCGGCGGCTCCTGCCAGCGGTGCCTGGGGTGCCACCACCTCCAGGTGGCTGGCCGGTACCGGCCGCCGCCTCCGGCTGCCAGAGCCGCCACACCGGCGTGGCATGCCGACAGTGTCTTCCGCGAACCACCGGACATGCTCCAGTGGTCTGATTTTCCCTCCGTTTGCGCCAGTGTCCCTCTCGGGGCCCGCTCTTCACTACGATGGCTTCTATACGCCGTTGTGGTCTCGTTTCATTGTCTCCCATCCATACGTGCCCAAATAAATAAACTACAGAGGGTCATCGGGCCGTGTTTGTTCGGCACGTGCCCTCCACGTTAGCTGATAACAAAATTTAATGATAAACATGGTTTTCCATTGTACGAAGAACAAACTAGCAGTGGGTTCAGACTTGTTTGTTAGTCCTCACCCACCGCATTAGTGGTTCAACCAATACTAACAATTCAACGCCACACCCAGGATATAAGAATCACATAAGGAAACATTATTCAAATTCCCCTACCTCAACATAGAAGACGATTGCCAGCATCGCGGGGGTTAGGATCGTAGGCGTCGTCGAGGCGCGCGGAGGAGGAAGCGGCGTCTCCTCTCTTTCCGCGGAGAAAGGTAAGGTGGCGCTTTGTCGATCTCCGAGGAACCAACGTTCTTCATCGTCCTTCGTCGGAGGCCGGCGTTCTTCGTCGTTCTTCGTCGGAGGCCGGCGATCTTCATCGCATAATGAAGTTCTCCTCCTTAATAGAAATAATATGTTCCCCTATTATTTTATTATCCACATAAAGAAACTCTCTTGTAATTAATTCACCACCCTAATTAAAATGCCTGGGCATTTAATTATGTATGGGAGAGAGAAGGTTCACCATAATTAAATGCATTGGCAGTTTAAATTAAAAAGGGGAAAAGGAAGGTTCCTCATTAATCAAAATGAGGAGTTACCCAATAATTAATCAAGGTATATTAATGGAGGAAACATCATGGAAACAGTAGGGGAATAAACGAAGTCAGAGGAAATTAAATGGTGGGGATCATGTAGGCCCCACCTCTCTAACCTCCTCACTTGGGTAATTAAGTGGCTGCAGGCCCCACCCTTAACTACCCGCGGGAGGGAGTAACCTCCTTTAGTAATAAAAATTGTTCCGACAATTTTTATTTATTTCTTAAACAAACCCCCCAAAAATTAACTACTCATCTTTTACGAACGCAACTACGGTAAGTGTCCCCTTAAGCAATTACCGATGCTGCGAGTTCATCGGTTCCCTCAGATTTTAATTTCGAGCATCAGTTCAAATGTTAGAAAAACCCACTCATTCATTCACTGATCGTACCCAATCTAAAATTCGAAAATTGATTTCGGGCACACCGGGCCTCAGAATCAAGCGCTGTCAGAATCCGCAGACTCGTAAAATTCCAAAGTATTTAAAAAAAAATTCCTTGAAATTTTCGGGTCTTTACAATGCCTCAACTGACCTACTTGGGGTCCAGTTATGTATTTAATAATATTATCCATGAGTCATTATTCCCAATACGTAGAGGTATATACCTTAATATAGGTAGCCAAAAAATTCAACTAAAAACTAAACAACATTTATTTGTTGTGGTTCATAAATAGGAGGCTCAAGAAAATTAGTTCAGTCTTATGTGTTACTACTCTCAATGTATAAAGTGCCCATACACTTTACAAGTTGCAGATGAATCCCATATTAACGCAACCATTTTATCTAGGATAAAAGGAAAATTTAACCTCTTCAATATTTATATGAAATCCTTTAAATATATAAGGTGTTTAAATAATGGTTTGATCATATGGGTCACCCTATTTCAATTCATAAAGCGTCCATACACCTTACAAATCAGACTAATTATCTCCCATTTAACCATAACCAATTTGTTTAGAAATAAATAGAAATTAAATAGATTTAACATTTATACAATAGTATTTAATTATATAAAGTGTATCTATAATGGTTTGATTATATGGGTCATCAATTTTTAATTTATAAGGCACCCATACACCTTACAAATTTCAGGTTAACCCCCATTTAACCATATCCAATAGTTTTTAGGCCATGTTAAACAAGCGTAGATGCATGGAAATGAGAACAAGAACATTTATTAATTAAATAAACATGATAAGAAACTAGACATCATAAACATAATGGTAAATATAGAGAAGAATGACAGTAAACACAAGGAAAGATACCAATTACACATTGAAGAAAGATAATTTAACATGATAGACTACTAAATTAGAAGAGAAGCACAACAACATGCTAATCATAACACTAAAATCATAGAAAGAAGAAATAACTATCAAGGAAGCATATTAATCAAACACAAAAACATGCTATACACAATCATGTAAAGAAATACCTAAGTAGGTAAAAACTAAACATGTTATTGAAATTCCTAACATGGCATATAAATACATGCTATTAAAAAATGAAAGGCACATCAACAAATTTTAAACAACCTAGAAATAAAATTTATATGGCATGGAATATTCATAGAATGTGATTTCCTATGTGCCTATAATGATGCATATAATGATTCCTCTTCTACATACTAATCCAATGAAAAAATTCTAAATCTCATAAATTAGTAAGCAACAAAAGGCACTCCAATCACTCATGGTGAAGTCATAATAACCTATAATATAAAAAACATGTAAAACAATCCCAGCCCTAGACACTTGGAATTTTCCCCATACATGGGTTGATCACTATCAAGAATGGATATTTACCAAGTGAAAATACATTCCTAATATCTTGTATACCATATCAAAATAATAAGACAAAGGAAAAAGAATCTTTAATACCAATTTGTTACTCTCCTTCCCAACTGACCATTAAACTTGTAGCTAGAATAGTCACCACATGGCCTCATTCATGCCTCCCTATATGCCAGAGGCTTATGAATAGAAGTGAGGATCTAATGTTGGTATGGTTGGGAGACTATACCCATAATACCAGAGTAGAAAAATAGTATATCAGGTGTAATTTAAAATACAACAACAGAAGGAATAATAATAAATGAAAAGAGAACAAATGATAAATAAAACAACTAAACATAGATAATTCCAATGTAAAACTAACCATGCATGAATTTCCATGTGAAGCTACTTAATAAATCAGGAAACATGTAATAGGTGATATGATACATTACATGAACAAGGAAAAGAATAAAAAGGCCCAGAGGGCTGTCTCCTCGATCATCCTAATTACTAGATCAGTCTCGTGCTTTTAACACCCACTTATAAGATTTAAATAAAAAAAATAGACTGAGAATCATAATCCTACAACCAAGGAGGTTTGTTTGGGTACCCCAGTGAAATGGAAGCTCAAACAGGGTGTGAGATATACTCAGTAGGCAACCACCAATAGTGTCTAAAGCATAATCCAGTTCATACATATAAGATTATAAGTGTTCCAGCATATCTAATGTAGAGTATAAACATAAATAAAAAATAAGTTGGACTCAAGTTCCTCTAGGAGACTAGGATCGACCATTCTCGCTTCAACATAAGTCATAAGTGTATAAATCATGAGAAACCTATACTAAGAGATAAGGAAAAGTAACAACAGAAATGGTGTAAATAGGTAAAATAAGATGGACTACCCCAAGCATGTTATTTGTCTTTGGGGAGGAATACCTTGGATAGTCAAATCATAATAATATCCTTTTCTATAAAGGTAACTACCAAAATTATGTAAGCAAAATCTTGGGCTTGTCTAAGGTGAACCTTGAAAATGAACCCATGTATCACACCATAAGCGTCATAACGATCACTTCCGTTGGAGTCTGTTAAATGAAATCTTGGAATAGTCTTGAAAGTATCACTTCTAGACTAATATGAGATAATAACCTCTGATCCCAAACCTATATCTCACATAGGGGACTAAGTCTCACTCATGGCCTGGTATAACTATCTTTCCAATGATCCTATCCAAGGTGTCTCCCATAGGGAAACTATATCTCTCATAACGAGGTAAGAATAATGCATAGTGAGACCATTATAGCACACAAATATCACCCCTAGTGTATTCACAATTAGTCAGCGAAGATGAACACAAACAGACACACACACACACACACACGATGAACCCGTCCTTGGAATTCGATGGAAGGATTACATGTATCTCTCATGGAATTTATAATTCATTTGAGTAATTAAATTAAGAAACAAATTTCCAAGCTAGTAATAATGTCTTAGCATGAAACAAGACATATTAAGAGGGTGTCACCCATTTTCCATGTCATTTTAGAAGAAAAAGGGACAAATACATTGGTAAGAAACATCATATATAGAAATAAAATATTATAAAGGCCATCACATTTGATCATAAAGACATTAAAGGAATAACACATATAAAACTTTACAATTGAAGACAACACACCTCAAAAGAGGGGTTTTATTAGAAAAAATGACATTATTATAAAATAATTCATTTCATTTAATTTAAATAACTCATTTTTATCACAATTCAATAAGTAACCCATTAAAAAGGTAGTTTTAGAAAGGCAGCATCTCAATTAAAAATATAATTAAGCATCAAACCCCAAGTGGTGGCTTATGTGTACGACATGTAAAATTCAACATTAGATATTTAATAAAACTACCCTAGGGGGTGGCTCAAATGAGTTCATAAACTCTAAACACATTAGGAGGGATCCAAATTTATAACAAAGTGGTATATGAAATTTAAAGAGAGGTAAATGGTAACTTAGAAGCAACATTGGGTATGTATGACAAGCATTACACAATAAAATTTTATAATGTGATGAACCTTGATGGGAAAAAATATACTACCTACATTACACCATGTAGGCCCCATACATCAAATACCAAGGTGTGATTCAGTCTAGTTTAATTGAAATCAATGAAATGAATGAACTCCATCAAAATAGGAAAAATTATCTCGCACCAAAATAGTGCAATAGATCAGAAGATAAGCTTAAAAAAGATGTAAGAGGATTAAAGATATTACTGATATAGATCCAATGTGATAAAAAATGTTCGAATCCGAGCCCATATCCATGATTTATCATGATCCCTAGGTTGGAGAGTAGGAGAAACCCATAGAGAAAAGGAGGAGCCTTACATGACAGGAGGAGAAGAAGAAAGAATAAAAAGAGGATTTAACCTCATTAAGGGAAAATTCAAAATTTCACCCTCAAAACTGGGTCCCATAGTTTGGCCGCATGGTTGGATAAAAAGTGTGGATCCCACTACTTAGGAACACTACCTCACATGGTTTTCCTACACAGTTTTCCCAAACCATGCACAAACCGTGCACTAAACAGTGTGCAAACACTGTGTAAATGGAACTAAGCACATGAGACAGATGCACGGTATGGGAAAATCATGTGAATACCATGCGAAAATTTCTACTACATTGATCCAGGCTACACAGGTTCACCTAAAGGTCACACAGTATCACACAAACCATGTGCCCTGATCAGCTCCTCCAAATCTTGAGTTTCTGGCCCTTGACACTCTTAAAACCCTATGAGACACCTGTGGTACTTCTCAAGACTTAAAAATATATATAAAAAACACATTTAAGTGTATCAAATCTATGAATTCCATTACTAAGATCATTTTATAGCATGGAACATCCACCAAATGAAAAAAAATCAATTTCATTTGAAATTTATCCAGTCCAAAAATGTTGGATGCTATACCCTTTATACCCAAAAAGGGATTTCATTTGTAAAAAAGGGATAAAAATCAGCCTATTTAATATATATATATATATATATATTCTAAGAATATATTAATAGTAAATAAATTCTATATAGAAATCAAAAACATGTTGACCCCCCTTCGACTTCACATACTACTTTTTATGAATGGATTTCTATATTATCATTGAATACATTTATGTTACTGGATATTTATAACCTGATAATGAGTGAGGATTTTTTTAGATGTGATTATATGGTGATGATTTGTAGGACAGATATCATGGAGCATGTAACTGTAAATATATTAGGCCTTGTAATGATGAAATTCTTTTCCATTTAATTCTATTATCATATTGCTTTCAATTATGTCAATTAGATCTAACTTACTACATATGTTTATTTTTATTAGGTATGTTTATAAACTTTGTATTCAGTATGATACAAAATTAGTTTATGGATTCATGGACACAATATTTATTTCTCAAATAATAAATACAATGGGGGATAAAGAAAAAAAATATTTCTTAAAGATTTAATAATAAAGAAATTAAGTGTTAGGTGCTTCTTTATCTTGATGGGTACAAAACATATATTTTATAAAGTGTTATTTCAGTTAATTAAATTACCAAAAACATTATTTTTTTATACCGATGGATATTGGAGATTGTGTGTTTTTTACACAATAAAAGACCTCTTATTGGTTATGCTCCACACATGGTGACATATGAGGAAACTTCAAATAAGTATTAGGGAAATTAGTTTAATTTTTTAATACATATATATTATAATAACTTTCTATTTGATATCATACTTATAATTTTCAAATAGGGAATGGATGCACTATAACTGGTCAATAGGAAAGAGAACAAAAAGATCAAATATGTATGTACAAAAATGAATTATTTTATAAGTACTACAATTTAAAAGATACATAAAATGTTATTTTAAACCGATAACTTATTTTAAAATAGAATTTTCATAGTCAAGATGGAGTAATAAAATGGGGATATTATGTTTTGATATTTATATAAGGATTAATTATAACTGGTGCAATTAATTTTTTTTACAAGGCTAGATTTTATTATAACAATTATCTTTATTCATCTTATCATTATATTTAGAATAAATTTTGAATATTTTTCTTTTAATTTATTACTTTTCAATGATCCAAGCCCCTATAATGTAAATGAGCTAAATCATATAATAGGAGTACGTTCTAATTATTTTACAAGTTTGATTAAATTTTAGTTTATATCTTTATATTTTTAATGTAGATTTTGAAATTGTAAAGTTGTTGTAATTTTAACAAAGTTGGGATATAAATAGTTATTACAGAATTTTATTGATTTTTTCTACTCTTTTATACCGGTTTTCACTATAGTTTTCTACATTCTTTATTCTATTATATGATTGGGTAGTGTGTTTTTAATATATTTTTTAAAAATTCATTTTTATATCAGTTTTTATAATTGATAAATATATTCAATTATACATTAGTTTATATCAATTATTTTATAAAAATGACCTAAGAAACAAACTTCTATGTCTGTTATTTTATAACCGACGTGGAAAGTTTTCCAATTATTCATTTCCAGAGGTTTTTTCACATCAATTATAAAATAAATGACTAGGAAGTTTTTGTTATACATCTATTTTATAGAATAACCAACATAGAAATTACCTTGATTTTTCATTTTGGGAGGGTTTTCAGTATCAATTATTATTATAACTAATTTGTAATTTTTTTTACATTAGTTAAAATAACTGATATAAAAGACTTATTTACACCATATCTTAAAAAATATTCACTTATTAACCAGCATTAAATATAAAATAACTAAAATGAATAATCCTTTTCTATACCAGTTTAATCTATCATGCATTGGGATTCTTGATCCAATATTTTACTCAACCTAGAGTGCCTAATCCTAAACATTAGACATCCCTTCATAATGTGGGTTTCAACTAAATCCATTCTAGAAAGTCATTATCATAGTCTATCTCCAAATTACTAAAATCCTATGTCCACCTTTAACTAACATTATCTCAACCAAACACACTCTCTAATACCACTTCATAATGCCCCATGCCGCCCTAATTGAACGACAACTAAGCTGATGTTGCCACATGACATTAAGATTTCCTCTATGTATGCTAGAGGTTTCCAATTAGTAGTAAGGTACTTGAATAATCACAAGGAGAATATGCAATCAAATATGAAAGGGTTATACCTAAATTTATAAAAAATTCAGAATGATCCATCCGTAGAATAGATATACCCAATACCTATAGATAATAAACAAAGAGATAAAAGGGCTCCTGTATTCTAGAATACAAATAAGTAAAATATATATATGATGAATCAATGATAAATATTGAAGAAACAAAGGAAAAATACATAAAAAAATCAGATATATAATATAATACAATAATCCCTTATGCCGATACATGTGGAATATAATAATAAAAAAGTAACAGAGCAATGGACTCCAACCTAACTCACCCAGACATCTCTTGCTAAATCCTCATCCTCCAAAACTATGCTCATCTCGAGCCATGTGTCTAGCTATAAGGTGATACTTGTCCTTCAAATGAAACATGAGGTCTAACAACATCAAAAACCTTTTCATGTATATAGGTAGGGGTGAGTCCACTGACCATATAGGATTCCACCGCTCTCCTTGACACACTGAGTTCTAGTGAACAGGAGGATGTACATGCATATTTTGGGAGAGTGTAAATTAGTTCCTATTACATCTAGACCATCCATAAATATAACACATGATACACACATAAGTAATATCTATGACCACATGAATAGAAGGCACACACACCTCGAAGACTTGACCAATACAAATAAACTCAAGCTAGGTCCAACCTTCCTACAACTAATTACTCACATACTCTCACTACCTAGTGAGGCACACCTCATCTCTCTCATATCATCATACGTGATCACATGAGTGTAATGAACCAAAATTATATCAATGAAATTTCCCTTTTTATAATTATTTAATATAGTATAACTCTCATAAAAATCACATATATAACACAATATAAACATTATAAATGATGAATTAATGAAATAAGAGGGATTTATATAAATTAAGAAACCTAAACCAATGGAATAGTAACACGACCTTTAGAATAGTAATGTGACCATTATTAATTGTAACTTGGACAATAGAATAGTATCCTTTCCTATAAAAGTATAAATAAAATTTATTCATCTTATAAATGAAAATATGATATATTTATATCATGGAATAAGTAAAAAAATGTTTTAAAAATGATAAATTAAGTATTGGTATTTTTATGAAACATAAATGTTTATTTACAATTTTATAATTAATTTAATGAATAAATGAAAATTTATTTTAATAAAATAGATTCATAAATTAGTATTTTTCTATCTTATGGTTATAAGATAGTTTTATGAGATCTTAATTAAAATTTCAAAGTTTCATAAAACCAGTTATAATTTTAAAATTAGTATTTTTTTGAATATATGATGATTTTAATTAAAAAATAAATTTATCATATTTTGAAAATTATTTTCATAAAATACAATCCATTTTTTAATTCTACACATCAAAAAATGGTTAGGGTGAATTTTTTGTATTTTTCTAAAATAGTTGATTTTTAGTGAATAGTAAAATAAGGCAATTTATAGTACAAGCTAAATACATGAATTATTGAGTCATAGTTGATATATGGATGGTGTAAGAACCATTATTTCAAATTAACATGAAATATTTACTTTTTTATATTCACAATCATCAACACTTTTCATAGTCTTGATCCAAAATAATAAATAAATAAATTAAATAATAAAAAAACACCCCTCTCATCCACTATAAATACCACCTCTCAGAACATCTTATCCTCACACATAAAAAGCCTTGAATTTTGTACAAATTTTGAATAAATCTCTTCCGAAGTCTATCCCCAAACTCCAAGAGCCTTTGTTCTCAAAAAAATACCAAACTCAAGTGCCTCAAGGTAGTTCTCAAAGAGAAGGAATTAAAGAGGTAAAATCCTATTTTGTTTTTATTTATTCTCTTTTCATTTTCTTATATTTTCCTCTCCTCACCTACCGTTATACAAGTTAAATTATAAATCTAGTATATTTTATATATTTTAATTTTATTTTTTAATGGAACAAAATATCATCATTTCTATTCCCCCCATTTTGTTCTAAAAATTAAAACATCGTTCGTGATGTGTTAATTCATCACATTCAAGGACGACGAGTTTCCAATTTCCATCACTTACTTCAAGGATAGTTATGAAAATATTTTTATAATTAAAACAGATTATAACATATTTATTATAGATTATTTAATGTCATAGAACCAGTATATATATATATAATACTAATTAATAAAAAAACTAATTTTTAATGATAAAAAAAACATCAAAATAATCTAAACAATTATCATTAACATTTTATCTAATAAATAATCCTCACATATAGAAAAAAATGTATATATAATACCATTTAATATTATGTAAGTTCATTAATAACATATAATTTTAATTCTGGACAACTATTATCATTTTACATGATTTTCCATACATGTATACAAGTAAACCGATCATAAAAACAAAGGAAATAAATGCTCCCATAACGATGAAATTATATCTTATAACTTATTAAAAAGACCATAAATTAACTTAATAAATATATAATAAATAAAGTATATCTATTATAGATTCTTAATTAAGTAATGTAACTAATTTAATTATCTGGGACATTAATATCAAGTGGAGAATAGTCTTAGACATAAGGTAAGGGATTCTCTCTGAACCCCCATTTTTTTCTTCTGGTTACAATTTCTTTCTCTTTATCCCAATGAAATTATTTATTATTCTAATTTACACCTCATAAATTCCATGTTCATGTTCAAAACATATTTACTTATCTCAATTCTTCTTTATTTTATGGGGAAATACACGTTTTATAAGGTCCCCTTCTCAATTATTCTCGATAAGCAAACCTAATTAAAGGGAACTTCATGATTTCTTACCCATTTTCAAGTAATATCCATAATATATTTAAATACACCATTATTTTTTAAAAAATAACTCATTTTATCATGAAAAAATATCTTTTTTAATTTTTGATTTTATGAAAACTAATTTGACTTGGTCCTCTTTAAATTCTCTTTAATATTTTCCTTCAAACCTCACTAAAGTGACTCATTCTAATATTTATTAAACACTATTTTTACATGTTTTCACTTCAGTTTTACACAAATTCATGATATATGACTATTTTAACTTATTAATTTCCATGTATGATTTAATCCATTCTTTTTTCGATACATTTTTGATATGCCCATTTGTTATGCCTTATGACATAATTACAATAATTATTTATTTTCATGGGAAACCCTTATGTTTATTCCTTATGTATGATTATTCATGTGACACACATACACATGAACATGTTATGATGGGTATACCTAGATAGCGCTCCAATTAATTAGGTAATGTTTAGTCTCATGAGACATCATGTTGGAAAAAAGAGTGAACCTGAATCCTTTACAGGATGTCTTCAAACATGAGAAATGGTCTTGGAAGTTGGACTTGAATCATACTCCTCATAGTGAAATGGTTTTGGAATTTATCCTTGAATAATTCTAATGTCATGTTGTATGTTGTTTCCACATTCCTATAATTCTATGATTACATGATCCCATGTTATACATGTTATCATCATCATCATCATTTATTTATTTAATAGAAATAACAAAAAGTAACAAAAGGAGAAAACAGAGGAGCCAAAACTCCAAGGAACCAGGAAACAAGAAGCTAAGGGGGTCTAAAATGGTGAAACCCAAGAGCATCCCCTCTAACCAGATGCTCCCCCTCAGAACACATCAAGACAATATCTGGCGAGCAAATAAAACTCTCACCATGGGTTGACAAGGAAATAAGATAGTCTACAACCTTATTACCCTCGAGCCAAGTATGGAGAATGTCGGTGTTGGGATCCATGAGACTTAAGAATTTCCTCATAATGTAATCAATAGACTATGGGGTGGATCTATTAACTGATAAGGAGTTTTAAATAATGACGAAGTTAGTTTCCACTACACTTAGGGAGATGTTCCTCCTCCTGGATAACTGCAGGCTAGACAACATCACAAAGGCCTCAGCCTATAAAGAACCACCCATGCCAAATCTGTCCAAAAAAGTATCCAAGACCACACCCTTCGTGTCTCGGATCATGCCACCCCCCTCATGCTGCACATCATACACGAGCCGCCAGTGTTCCGCTTGTGGCCCGAGTGGTGGGGGAGCCATCAAACCCAATGCCCCTACCTTCCCATGCTAGTGGGGAAAATAGAGTGATTCTGGCCTGCAACGAGCCTCATGGTGGGAGCATCCTGCCAACCTTTACTCAGCCGGAGCAGGTCCACCAGAAAAAATTTAACCCGTGCCACCACCGCCCTGGGAGAACAGGTGCCCCCCTCGAAAACAACCTTGTTCCGAGCAATCCAGATGCACCAGCAAACTGTTTCCAACACCAGCCTGCGGGCCTTCCACTCTGGGCTCTGGCCATCCACATCATGGAACCAATGATCAAGGAAGGGGGCCTGCACCTGGTCTCTAACATCATAACCTGTAAACTCACCAAATGCCGAACAGATAGCGGTGGCCCAGTCGACCAAGAAGAACAGATGATCAATAGTTTCCTCCGTGTTCACCCTACAACAGCAGCAGCGTGAAGCCAAATGGATTCCCATCCTCTTCACATTTTCATCACTAGAAATTTCTCTATTTCGGATCCTCCAAACTAGGAAATTGTATTTAGTCGGGATTTCATTTCACCAGAGGGTTCCTCCCCATGCATCGGTCAGAACCGAAGTTGTGTAGACCCTACGGAACTCCTTCGTTGAAAACACACCCAAGCTAGAAGCGGTGAAGACACATTTGTCTCGCTCATCATTGATATTAATAAGGTCTAAGACATCACACTGCTCCTTGTTCAGTACAGCTGCAACAAAAGTAGGATACATCCTAGGAGGATTTGATCCAAGAGTCGTCGCGTTAGCTGAAATCACATCGCTGCTGTCCTCCATAATCAAAATTGTATGCCATCATCATCTTGACATCCACACCATCCAAACCACCCGAGATTATTATTGAAGCAAATAAAACCGACGAAAAATCATCTCATCCAGAACACAAACTTTCGCATACAAACTAAAAAAAGACACAAAGGATGGCTTTGAGGAAGAAAATACTAGAAAATAACTCATCATTGTCACCCATAACACCACTTCAAGAAGAAAATATAAATAATCACTAGAAACAGAAACAACTCCCTTGGTGTTGTTAAAGAAAACATTGAACATCGCCATCGTTGAAGTGACCGTAAACCAGAACCGTCCCGATTCCATTCACACCCAAAATCCTGATGGTCTCCAACCCACACATCCCAAAACTTATTTGTACCACTACTCAATCTCTTTCTGGTAGAGGCATAGAGGAATATTATGTCATGGTTAGGGAATGGGTGGACAATATGCAACATCAGAGTCGTCATCTATCTACATAAGAATCTCAGAACCCACTATTTTTCGCACACTGCAAGCATCAATCAATTACCACCACATCTCATAAGAAATAGAGATTTAGAAACACCTCATGGAACAAAAAATACCAAAAAAACCACACATACCAAAGACACTGAGAAGCCACTATATCATATCAATAGGGATAGTGACAGAGGATCAAGAAGCCAGAGTAACATATGAATCGAGCTAGGGAGAAACCAGAGAAGCTCACCCTAGCTAGGCCATCAAATCCCATGGGTTGAAGCCATTTCCTTATGGAATACACACCAGGAGAAGAAATAAATGGGGGGAAGGAGAAATAAGGATGGATTAAAGGGGGAGATGAACTCTAGAGATAATTCCATCACCATGGATAACTTAGATTAAAACTTAGTGAATCATAAGTTTTGATATAATTTTTATTTATAATTTTATCCTTATATGTTAAATGTTTCATTTTTATATAATTATTATATTAATATTAAATCCCCCTAATTTTAATTTATTTTCTCAGTTAATGGCTTGAAATAAGAGAACTCATGACAATAGTAAATATGATATGAAATGTGACAATTTCCCTAATTAAATTCCAAATCTGATGGGAACAGAAGATCAAAACTTCATGATAATACTTTCAAAACAAGATCAAGTTATGAATACTAACTTTAATCATGTGTAACTCCCTCCTTCTCCTAATAAATATGAAGTTGTGGTTGAATCCTTCATGCAACAAAGTCATCCCATCATTAATGGATCTTTCGATCCCCTCATCTTGTAAAAATGGATTAAATCCATTGAGAAGATATTATTTGTCCTTCAGTGCTCATAAAAAGTGAAAGTTTTGCTGGAAGAATATTGTTTTGATGGAGAATATGATCAGTGGGGGACACTGATCAAGAACACACATTTCAAGGAGAAAATTTATTCCATGCAATGAGAAGATTTCAATAAAATATTTTTCAATAAATAATTTCCCCGAACTCTCTATCTTAATATGGTGAGGGAGTTCCCCAGTTTGAAGGAAAAAGAATATGAGTCTATCAAGGCATATGAATCAAACATCACAATATTTTCATGACATTATTTCAGCCATTTCATGAACATTGAAATCAAGGTGGATCTATTACTTAGAGGACTAAAGTTGATTCTACAAAATGTATTGGTGATTAAAGACTTTGATAACTGTGATAATATTTTCCATTGTGACCTTAATGTTGAAATTGGGATCAGAGACTATAATTTTTCTCATGTGATCAAAGAGAAAAAGAGAAAAATGGAGTTTCATATGGGAGGATCAATAAATAAATCTCATGATGGAAAGAAAAACCAACATCCCAATCGTCAAAATTATGGGAATAAGCATCCTGGGAACTATATAAAGGGAACCTAGATATGATTCAAATGTAGAAGAATGGGGCATATATGTTATAACTATTAAAGGGATATGAATAATCCCACTAATGTGGAAGAAGAAAGGAAGGTTAAGATCAAAACTCGTCCTTTATCATAGCGTTTCAACTAAAAGGTACATGGGAATTATGTGAACCATTTACCTAATCCAAGGTTTGTTGGAGTCAATCAATAACAAAAACCTCTAAGGTAGAAATTAAGGTCATATTCTATCACTACTACTAAGGTGGATCCTGACAATGATGTGGTGACTGGTACAAAAGTTATTCATTTAAGATTAATGATGTTACTATTTGATTCTATCTCTGCGAATTATTTCATATCTTTTATGTTTAGTATAAATATTCAAACACAACCTCAAAATATGGAGGTTGAGTTATCTTTGAGGACATAAAATGGGGAAATTATTACATCCAAAGTTTATAACTCCTCCCCGATTAATGTTTGTGGACCGAAACTCCCAAAAAATCTTGTCATACTTCCTTTGGAAGAGTGTGATTCTATATTTTTATTGGATTAAGTATCTTTATAAAAATCCAATATCAACTGTTGGGAAAGGTAGATAACTCTTCACATCCTAAGACATCCTCTAATTCTGTACAAGTGTAAGGAGGATGATGAATATCTTTTAGATTCATCATCTCAATTGTGGGTATTTTTTACTTATGAGTAATCATATCTAGCTCAAATAATTAGAAAAAGGGGAGAATCATGCTTGAAGTCATGCCCATTGTGAGGGAATACACTGATGCATTCTGTGATAAATTGGTTGGTCTTCCTCCTGAATGATAATTTGAGTTATCAATTGATCTTATTTATGGATATATACTTATATCAATTACACCTTATATAATGAACAACATTGAGTTTAAATAATTGAGGAATTAGTTATAGGAGAATATGTAAAAGGGTTTTATACTTCTGAGTGCTTCACCATGGGGTATGCCAATCCTCTTTATAAAAAATAACAATGGATCAATGCATGTATGAATTGATTATGGTGAGATCAATAAAATTATGACAAAGAAAATTTATCCCCTACCATAGATAGATGACTTGTTCGATCAACTACATGGGGATAATTATTTCTCTAAGGTGGACCTTAGGTTGGGATATCACTAATTAAAGGCAAAGAAGGAAGATATTCGGAAGACTGCCTTTAGAATGAGGTATGAGAACTATGAGTTCATAGGGATTCCTTTCAAACTTATTAATTCTCCTGAAATTTTCATGGAATTAATGAATAGTGTATTTATAGATTAACTTGAAAAATTTGTGGTATTCTTTATTTAAGATATTCTAATATACTCCAAGTGGAAGGAGGAATATGATGAGTATTTGAAAACTATGATAAAGATACTACAACGGGAGAAAATATATGCAATGTACAATAAATGTGAGTTCTAGATGGATGAAGTGTCATTCTTGTGGCATGCTATCACCCATTAAGGAATATCTGTAGGCTCTTATTAGACAAAGGAAATTGAGGAGTGACCCATGACAACATCTATAATGGAGATTCGTAGTTTCCTTGGTCTAGCTAGGTATTACTGATTATCTATGAAGAACTTATCATGATTTTCAAACCCAATTATCAAGATGACTTGGAAGGGAGTGAAGTTTTTCTAGACTAATGAATGTGAAGATTGCTTCAAAGAGTTGAAAAATAAACTTATTACCACACAAGTACTCACACTAATGATAAGTGGGGAACTCTTTGTGGTGTACATCAATGCTTCAAAGAAGGTATTAGTCTATGCAATAAATCAAAATGATAAAGTGATAGCTTAAAACTCAAGGAAATTGATGTTTTTTGATAAAAACTATCCCATACATGAAATAGAGTTAGAGATTTTGGTCCTTACATTGAAAATATGGAGACATTATTTCTCTAGGGAGAAGTCTGAAATATATACTTATCAAAAGATCCTCAAATATATATTAACACAGAAGGATATTAATATACACCTATGAATATGGTTTTAGATCATCAAGAATTATGACTACTCAATCCACTAACATCCTGGTAAAGAAAAAAAGGTAGAAGATTCTCTAAGTAGAACGAATCCTATATATTTATCAATGATGAGAATTGGGAAGGATCCAATATTCTTAGAAATACAACAAATGAACATGAGAATCGTCAAGGAAGGAACATTATCAATCCTTTCTCAAATGATTTCTTAACCATCCCATATAAAGAAAATAAATGATGCTCAAAGAAATGCTGAGGAAATTTAGAAAAAGGTGGAAGCCATTAGAAATGGGAAATCCTCGAAGTTCAAAAAATTATGAGGAAGGGGTTGTAAGATTTTTTTTCATGACTATGTGTACTGTACAATCCATAGATAAAGAAAGACATTATAAATGAAACACATAGATCAACCTTCTATATTCACCTTGGGAACAAAAAGATTTATGAGATCTCTGAGATAACAATTTTTGGGAAAATATGAAAAAGAAGATCATTGAATATACATCAAAGTGACCGGTATTTCATCAAGTGAAGGATGAAAGATAAAAGTCTAAGGGGATGATGAAACCATTACCCATTCCAACATGGAAATAGGAAAAAATCACCATAGACTTTATTTTTATAATTCCAAATACTTTTAGAGGAAATAATGCTATATGGGTTTTATGGATCTTTTTACAAAGACAAATCACTTTATTGAAATTTTATAGGAATTATCACCCGAACAACTTGCACGGATATACATCAAAGAAGTGGTGAGACTGTATGGAGTACCACTATCAATTGCATCCAATTGAGATCTAATATTTACCTCTAAGTTCTGGAAAATTCTCCATCATGATATAAACACTGAATTAAACTTCAGTATGGAATTTAATCCTCAACTGATGGCCAATATAAGTGAACAATTCCAAAATTATAAGACATGTTGAGAGTGTGTTCTATGGACTTCAAGGGAGGATGGGACCAACATCTAACTCAGGTTGAGTTCTATTAAAACAAAATTTTCCACTTAATTATCCAAATGACTCCATATAAATCAATTTATGGGAAAAAATGAAGAATACTTGAATGCTGGGATGAGGTTGGTGGATGGAAGCTATTAGGACCTAAAATGGATGAAGAAATGGAAGAAAAGGTGAAAACCATTCAACATAATATATGGGCAGCCTGAAGTCAATAGAGGAGATATGAATACAATCATTGGCAATAACTGGAGTTTAAGTTCGGAGATACAGTATTCCTCCACATATCTCCATGGAAGAGGATCCTGAGATTTTGGAAGAAAGGAAGGCTAAGTCCCAAGTACATCAGCCCCTTTGAGATTCTTGATCGTGTTGGGGCTATGGCCTATCGATTAGCACTTACACCAACTATGTATCAACTATAATATGTATTCTATGTATCCCTCTTATGTAAGTAAATACTATATCCATCACATTTACTAAATTCATAGGTGGTATAGTTGGGAAATGATCTCTCTTATGAGGAGCAACCAATGAAGATCTTGGACCGTTGAGATAAAGTTCTACTCAACAAGACTACTAACCTAGTCAAAGTTCCATGGAAGACCCATAAATACAAAGATGAAACAAGGTAACCCTAGGAATAAATAAAAGATAATTACCCTAACCTTTCTTCCCCTTAGTTTGTGAAACAAAATTTCAATGGTGAAATTTCATAAGGGGGGAAGAATGTAATGACCTAGAATTATATCAATGAAATTACCATTATTATAATTATTATTATATATATAAATATTATAAAAATCACATAGAGAACACAGTAAAACCTTTATAAATATATAATTAAGGAAATAAGAGGCATTTATAGAAATTAAGGAAGTTAAACTAATGGAATAGTAACACAACCTTTGTAATAGTTATATGACCATTAAGAATAGTAACCCGACCAATAGAATAGTAACCTCATCTATGAGTGTAAAAATAAAAGTTAGTCATATTTTAAATGAAAATATTATATATTTATATCATAGAATAAGTAAATAATTTTTTTTAAAAATTATAAATTAAGTATTGGTATTTTTATAAAACATAAATGTTTATTTACAATTTTATAATTAATTTAATGACTTAAAATAATATTTATGTTTTAAAAATATATTCATAAATTAATAATTTGTTTTGTTATGGTTATAAGATGATTTTATGAGACCTTAATTAATTTTTTAAATTGTCATAAAATCAGTTATAATTTTAAAATCACTTTTTTTTTGAATAAACGAGGATTTTAAATAAAAAAATAAATTTGTAATATTTATAAAATTATTTTGATAAAATTGAGTCTATTTTATAATTCTACACATCAAAAAATGGTTACAGTGAATTTTTCATATTTTTCTAAAATAGTTGATTTTTTTTGTGAATAGTGAAATATGGTAATTTATGGTATAAGCTAAATACATGAGTTTTTGAGTCACTATTTTTGTATGGAAGATTTAAGAACCATTGGTTTTTGATCACATGAATTATTTACTATATTTAGTCAGAAGAATAAATACTATTCATGGTCTTGAGCCAAAATAATAAATAACTTAACAAAATAATCAAAAAACACTCATCTCCTCCACTATAAATATCACCCCTCACCATCTCTTCTCCTCATTCCTTAAAATCCTTGAATCTTGTCTAAATTATACCCAATACCCTTAAAAAGTCTCTCACCACATGTCTATGAGCCTTTAGTCTCAATAAATGACCCAAAATAAGTGCCTCATGGAAGTTCTCAAGCAGAAGGAATTCAAGAGGTAAAATGCTCATTTGTTTTCATGTATTCTCTTTTCATTTTATTTTCTTATACTATCCTCAAATAACCTTATACAAGTGAAGTGATAAATCTAGTATCTTTTATATACTAGAATATTATTGTGTTAATGGAACAACCCATCATCATTTCTAATCCCCTACCATTGTTTTTTCTAAAAATGGAAACATCATCCATGATGTGTTAATTTATCACATTCAAGGACTAAAAGTTTTCAATTTCCATTACAGCCTTCAAGGATGGTCATAAAACAATTTTTATGGTTAAACTATATTATAATATATTTATTATGTCTTATTTAATGTTATGTAACTGACATATATACATAATATTAATTAATAAAACAAAACTAGTTCATGATGATCGAAAAAACACCAAACAAATCTAAATAGTTTCATTAATGTTTTATCTAAAAAATCATCCAAAAATATAAAAAATTATATATAATACCATTTAATATTATATAAGTTCATTAATAACATATAATTTTAATTCTGTATAACTATTCTCATTTTACATATGTTGGTCAGAGTGAGTTACTCAAGAAGGGGGTGAATTGAGTTCCCAATAAATATTTCTATTAAAGATTAAGTTAAAATAAAATCACATTAATTAAATTAACCGACCAATTAATAAAAATATCATATCAATATAAGCCCTATCCTTTTAACATAATTCTCAAAGAGTGATTATTTCTTAGTTAAAATAATGTTTATAGTTACCTTAGATTTTTAAATCAATTTACTTAGACAAAAAAAATATAAACACTAGTTAAGATTAATTATAAAAGAATTTTTTTTGGTTTATAGATTTAAAAAAAATCAAGGATATAATAATAAAACAAAACACAATATTTCAATATAATAAACAAGAGGTTTAGTCTTAAGATAAGACTAAGTACCCTCCACTTGGAAATCACCTACAGCCAAAAAGATTATAATAATAATACAAAAAATCCACAACCTATACCAGGTAAAAAAAATAGCTACAAGATATCCAGGATAAAGAGCCTCTTGCACAGTTATATGTGGGAAGTAAAAATATAACAAACCACACAAGGAAATATTCCACAAACACATTGGAAAAAATATGTAAATAATGAATATAATATCAAGTATTCTCGAGTTAGGTGCATGAGATAGTGTGAATTTGATAGTTGAGTAAAAACATGCTGCTAAAAAGAAAAACAATAAATTGCGAGAGAAATAAAGAATATAGTAATGCTCAGTCTAGTATTCTTAAAATGTTCAATGTCCTCTAATCAGTGTTGGTGAATAGTCTGAGATTCGTTCTTGAAAATTGTAGCAGAACAGAGGATACAAGGAATCTGTAGGAATGTTCTAGTTGATCTATGTCAGTATATTAAAAAATATATATAATGTATTCTATGCTTCTATGTCATTGATCTTCATAGTAGATGACTTAGTGAGATTTTAATGATTCATAGTTTTGATTACACAATTTTCTATACGTTTTTCAATCAGAAATAATTGTATATGTCATATATATCTAGTACATAGAGAGAGATGTCCTTCACATATATATAGAAAGCATTATTTGGAGGAGATCCAAAATCCTCAGATCATCTTTGAATATGTCATGAATACTTGGAAATGTTTTCCTAGAATGAAAGTAGTCATTATTCCATTCACACCAAATTCATTGGATAACAACGATAGTAAGAAGCTGGAAGTGACTCAGTATCTAGAGGTATCTCAAACTGGCGGTTCCTTAGGCTGACGATGACTCAAATTCTGGAGGAGACTCAATGTTTGACGATAACAAGCTTGATGGTAGCTCATCCTTACGGTAACAAGCATGACATTGACAAGGATAGTAGTGAATCCTGCTTGGCGGTGACTCAAATTTGCGGTACCTCCATGGTTATGGCGACTCTTGGATAATAGTGAATCTCTATAACACTTGGCAGAATTATCATAAAAATAATATTACCATATAAATTGCTATCATACAACATGTAGATCATTAGTACTAAAAGAATCATGGTTTGTGATCATTAAAATAATAGATCATCAAACACACTCCACACAAGGAGGTTCCAACATTCTCCCCTATTTTGATGACCACAAAGCATGGAATTTTATCAGAATATTCTTGTATAAAAATAAATTTCCATTTTATCTCCCCCGTTGATATTATAAAAAAATAAAATAAGAATAAAATAAAAATAATAAGGTAAATTAGAATAACACTAAGATATTATATTTAATATTTGAAGAAATATGTTTAGTAAAATATTATATAGATTATAAGTACAAGGATATGATCCCTATCAAAAGACTGCATCTAACCAGATTTACTATTTAGTGGTTGGTGGTTGATTAAATTTTCTTTCCCATTGTCCATGTCTTTGTCTTGAGAGGTTGAGACAGTAGTAGTGAAAGTTAGAGAATAGGTGGTAATAGAAGGGATTTTTGTAGTAGGAAGAAGAGGTTAAATAATAAGAACTAGAATTAAGTGTCTGATTTCATTAGCAGGTGATAAAAGAATAGGCTAAAATAGTGGAGGTAGAAGACCATCGAACTGAGTAATCACAATAGGTATATATCAAACTAGCTCTATGGTTATAGATAAAAGAACTGTTTTCATAGAAATTGCCTCTATTGCAATAATATTTGTACTATGGACATGTAAGAAGGGTTTCATGAGATTGATAAAATCCATAATTATATTTCCCCACTTTCCATGGAACTAAATAAATCATTTTTCTCTTCCATGAATCTCTATAGATTTGGTGTGGCAACCTTCAGTTGACTCACTTTTTCTTTGAACTATCTTATCACTCGTGGAAACCTAAAATTCTTTTCCAAAAATTTGAAGTTATCAGACATATCATGCTTTCTATAAATCCTTTAAAAATAATACTTTATTGATTTCTTAATGATATCTTTATCAGGTTTGGGATCAATGACACATTCTCTTATCATCGTATAGTTGTGCTCTCTATGATGATGTATCTACCTTATTCATTCATCATGAGGGTTCACATAACCCAAAGAATTGTTGATATATTATCGGATAATATTATTGAGAAGATATCTATCAATTTTTACTATATTATGAGGAGTTACATATGATGTAGAGGAGCAACAGTCATACTTTCCAACTTCTGAGAAATAGAATTCAAACATTCTAAAAAAGAGAATGAAAAAACCTCTAATGAAGCTCTAAAACTTTATACTTATGTTGAAAATCTTCTATTCTCCACTTTAATCTCTTGAATATGAAATCTTACTCTTTTTTTAAGTGAGATATAACCAACTCAATTAAATATCGAGTGATTTCTTCACTGAGTCTAGAAACTGGAGAGGGTTGAGAGTTGAATAAAATTTTAAATCATAAAGTAAATTCCTTCTCAAGGATTCTAAATTTGAATTCACATTTATTTGAAAATACTATAAATCATATTGTGTCACAACATGAAGAGGTGTAACAGATTGAGTAGAAAGATGACCTAATTGCTCATGAGGCACTTCATATTCAGCTGATCTATCTATTTCCATGGGAGTGAAAGGCTGTAAATCCCCATAATGATTATTTTGATCCACTAATGATCCTTCTCATATAATAATATTTTTATTCTCATCATCCAAATCACTGTAATCTAAATCAAGTAAAAAAAAACCAGGATACTTTTTCCATTCTTCAAAATAACTAACTTAATGTCCTGTATAAGTAAGAATTGGATATTCTCTGGGTACTTGATATGATTTACCAACTTCAAGTACAGAATGGGAAAGTTCTGTATGAGATTTCTATATAATATCTAATTGTTCTAATTAATCCATTTGTTATGACTGAACAACAATATTAGGAGTCTTCTCACCCTCACTAGCATCTTCCACATATTTTTAAGTAAAAAGTGGTAAATCATCCATCTCAGTATATTTAGATTTATTCTCATCTCTATGAGAACTTTATACCACTAGTGATGAAGGATGTATTTGAACTACTATTGATCATGATTAGCAGGATCATCTACATTCTTATTACCGTGATCATTATGATCATTTCCATTATCATCTCCATAATAATTACTACCTTCATCATTTTGATCACCTCCATGGTCAAATCCATCATCATTATTTACATCATAATTATCCTCATCACTCTTGATATCATTTCCATTTAATTTCTCATGATCCAGATCACTATATTCTTCCTTAGAAGCATTTTCATCACTGTTATTAGGATATTATTCTTCACTGATATTTTCAGATTATACCTTTTATCTTTGTCCTGAGGTAGCAGTGTTGAAGATGACCATTTTTCTTTTTTGGTTCATCTTCATCAATCTATTTATTGAATTTAAGCTCTTCTTCATACATCATTATCTTTCCTATCAATTCCTTGAAAATTAGTTTATTAACATCACAAGATTCTCTAATTGACATAGATGTTTCTCTCTATCTATTTGGTAAGTATCTAAGAAATATCATACTTGATCTTTATCTGTCACTTGTTTTCTAAGTGATTGTATGGTATTTAATATTTTATTGAACCTGAGATACATATCAGAAATAGGTTTATTAGATTTCATTTTAAAAGTATCATACTTTATTTTATATGTATTTAGTCTCTTTTATTTGAAAATTTACATCCCTTCATGTGAAATATATAAGGCATCCCATATTTTAAAAGCATATTTTCAGGTATATATTCTATTAAATTCATCATCACCCAATGAATAAAACAAATCATTAATATCTTTATAATTATTATTTTAAGCATTTTTTGTAGCATCACTCCAAGAAATTCTTGCAGTTTTTGGTATTTCATATTGATCTTCTATTATAGTCCAAATGTCGAAACCCATAATATCTAAATGAATTTTCATTTTGATTTCGCATTGATAATAATTTGTACCATTAAAATAAAGAGGTTTATTGGTAGTATATATTTCTTTTCTATTATTTATAAAGAACTAAAATTTTGAATTGATAGAAAATTGGGATATTTAGAATACAACTAAAATCATAGTTGAAAATTTAATTTAAAAAAAGCCTTTGATACCAAATTTTGGTCGGTGTCCCTAACTCAAGAGGGGGTGAATTGAGATCCCACTAAAATTTTCTTTTAAAGATTAATTTAAAATAAAATCCCCTTAATAAAATAAACTGTACAATTAATCCAAATAGCATATCGATATAAGGTCTATCCTTTTAAAATATTTCTCAAAGAGTGAATATGTCTGAGTTAAAATAATGTTTAGAATTACCTTACCATTTGAAATAAATTTACATAGAAAAAAATATAAACACTAGTTAAGATTAATTATAAAATTAATAGTTTTGTTTATAGATTAAAAATAATATCAGATACGATAATAAACCAAAACACAATAAAAAAAATGGAATAAATAAGAGGTTTAGTCTCAATTTGAGACTTAATCCCCTCCACTAGGAAATCACCTACTGCAAAAAATATTATAATAATAATAAAACAAATCCAAAACATGGATTAGGTAAACAAAAAAAATATACAAGCTACCCAGGCTAATAAGCCTCTCCCATAGTTATAGATGGGAAGTAAAATAGCATAGGCCACACAAAGACCTCTTCCACAAATACAGTAGAAAATCATATGTGAAAGGAGAAGATAATATCAAGTATTCTCCAGTTAGGTGTAGTAGATAGTTTGTGTTTGATAAAAGAGTAACAATACACTGCTCAAAAGAAAAAAAATAAAAAACAAGAGTAATAATTAATATTTTGATGCTCAGTCTAGTATGATTATAATGTCCAATGTCCTTAGATTAGTGTTGTTGATAAATTTGAGCTTCGTTCTAGAAAATTGTAGCATAAAATAGGATCATAGGAATCTACAGGAATGTTCTAGTTTATATTTGTTAGTATCTCAATATATCTCTATAATGGATTCTATGCTTCTGTGTCATTGATCATCATAGTAGATGAATCAATGAGATAGTACAAATTCATAGTTTTTATTTGAAAATTTTTGGTACATTTTTCAATTAGTAATAACTATATATGTCATACGTATTGAATATATAGAGGCATGTCCTTCGTGTATATATAACAACATCATTTGGAGGAGATCCACAATCCTCAGATTAGGTTTGACTATGTCTTGAAGTATTGGTAAAATTTTACTAGAATGAAAATATCCATTGAAACATTCGTGCTAAAGTCCTTGTATAACCATAGTAGCAAGAAGTTGGGGGTGACTCGACATATGGTAGTACCTCAAACTGATGGTACCGTAAGCTGATAGTGACTCGGATTCTGGTGGTGAATCAGATTCGGATGGTAATAAGCTCGATGGTAGCTCAACCTGGTGGTAACAATCCATACAGTGACAAGGCTGGTGGTGAATCCTACTTGGCAGTGACTCACCTCGGAAAAAACTCATGGCTGACGGTGACTCCCAGCTAATAGTGACTCTCCATGACACTTAGTTGGATTATAATAAAAACAATCTTACCATATAAAATTCTATCATACAACATGTAAATCATTAGTACTAAAATAATAATGATTTTTGATCATTAAAATAAGAGATTTCCAAACACACTCTACACAATGAGGTTCCAACAACAAGATTTTTCATGCAAGTATACAAGTAAATCAATCATGAAAACCAAGTAAATGAATGCTACTGAAATGATAAAATTATATCTTATGACTCATCAAAAAATACATAAATGAACTTAATAAAATTTTACTAAATAAAATATATATATAAGATATTCTTAATTAATAAATTAATGGATCTAATTTTATTATCTAGGACATTAAGATCAAGTGAAAAACAGTTTCAGACATAAGGTAAGGGATTCTCTCCGAACACCCATTTTTCATTCGGCTTATGATTTCTTTATCTTTACCCTAATTTAATTATTAATTATTCTTATATAATCCTCCTACATTATGTTTGTATGTCCAAAAATATTTACTTATCTGAATTCTTCTTTCTTTGATGTGTAAATACATGTTTTATAAGGTTCCCTTCTCAATTGTTCTCGATAAGCAATCCTGATTAAAGGGAACTTCTCGATTTCTTACCCACTTTAAAGTACCATACATAATCTGTTTTAATCCAAAATCATTTTTTCAAATAAATAATTTTATCATGAAAAAATATATTTGTTAATTTAAGATTTTATGAAAATATATATTCCCTTATCTACTTTAAATACTCTAATATTTTCCTTAAAACCGTAATAAAGTGGCTCATTTATAATATTTATTTGTAAGGACCCGACACCAATTTCCTAGATCCAATACCATATTTTATTACATTTTTATATAACCAATTAATATGCATCCCAAAGTACCGAGTAGTTTAGTATCTTTGGAAACAAGATACATACATTAGTTCAACATTGTAACTTGAAATGGAAAACAATATAGAAACTCCTTTGACAACATCCATAAATCCTAGGTTATTTCTGCATGTAATTCATAATATACCACTTCATGTCTTGGGAAAATGAAACATAATAATGGGTAAAGATAAAATTCCTAGTAAGGGTAATCAATATAGCCGAAGATATCATAAACCTAAAGATTAGTCATAGTGAATAACTAAAAAAACACATGCCTTTAAAAATGAACTTGAAAACATTATGGAAGGAATAAGGGTTGAAAAAAATGCCATAATAAAGTATAATCATGGGTATTATACTAGTTGAATATACTCATGAACTTTAAATTACTAGTTTTATAATGATGTAATGCATAATTTTGGACATCATAACCATATCGTCAAGGCCTTGTGCCCTGACCATAAATAATAATTTTGTCAAGGCCTTATATCAAGACTGTAATTTGTCTCATGATACCTAATGATGCACCGAGGGGCTATTGTGGGCCCTAAAAACCACTTAATAAGTCCAATTATTTCCTATTATGATTTGGGATAAATATAAAAAACATATACATTCATATTGAAACTAACATATGAAGTGTAAATAGCTTTCCTTGTACATTAAACATAAACACTAACCATTCGAAGTAAATGGTGAATGGTATAAAAAAACATCCACATTAAAAATAATCAGAAACCATTTTAAAACATATTGTAGATGATATAATAAGATATAAACCTATATGAAATACAAGATTTGTCAAATGATGTTGATATAAATAAAGATAATTTTAAATGAGACCATTGAGAAAATATTGAGGAAATAATCCTTAAACATTCCAAAGTGTCCCATACCACCTTGAAAAATTCAAATCATAATACCTTAAAAGGTAAAAAATAATAATAAGACCCTTTATATGATATACCAAATGGTAGTAAATACACCACATTTAAGTAATAAGTGGTGAACAAGGCATATATCTCATAAAAGTTAATATGAGGTGAGAAAAATCTATTTTACTTTTGAAAGAAGAGTTATTTTGGAAAATCATTTTTATTTGTTATAAATTTGGTTTTAAACATGCATATCCTAGAAAAGAAAAATTAAGTACATTTAGATTTTATTTTAGGCATAAATGATGTCCCATTGAAGTGAAATCGTGTAAAAAGTGTTTTAAAGAAGATTTAGAATTAAAATATTTTAGTGTGGTTTAAGGAATTCATTAAGGAGGTTTTAAAGCACAAAGGAATGTTTGATTTAATAAAACAATAAATTAACCAAAATAGATTTTTCATGTTGAATTTTTTGATTTTAGAGAGATAAATCTGGCTTAAAAAATATTATAGAGTGAACTTAAAAATAGGTAATAATGTGAGAAGTACCTTGAATTAGGCTTGGATTTAAAAATAATTTTTCAAATATTATCTTAAAACATGTAACTACCCATAAAATAAAGAAGGATTATGATTGGTAAACATATATAGAACATTAAAACAGAATTTATGGGGATTACATAAGAATAAATAATAATTTCATTATGGTGAGTAGAGAATAAGATCAACCCAAATGAAAATGGAGGTTCGAGTAGAAAATACTTACAACTTAGTAATTGATTGAACCGTGTGCCCAAAAATTAATAATCATAAAATGAAACATTGAATATCATGAAAATAAATATTTTCATGATATGAAACATGAATGTATAGTATAAATACACCACTCAAAATTAATAGTAGTGAATACGAAATATCTCACAAAAATGGAAGTGAGATGGAGAAAACCCTTACCTTAAGTTTGAAGGTGTTCCTAACTTGATCTTTATGACCATAATAATAAAATTTAGGTTAATAAGTTAATTATTTGATAACCTTATATACATGCAATTGATTTATTATAAACCTATTTAGGTTTATTCATGGCCTTTTGATGGGTTAAGAGATTCAATTTCATTGTTTGGGAGTGTTTTCTTACTTTGTTTTCATGATTGGTTTACTTATAATCGTGTACAAATACAAATTTAGAATGAGAATGGTTATACAAAATAGAAGTTTTATTTTATTATTGAACAACCATAATATTAAATGGTTATAATTTTTTTGGTTATTGGTATTGAAGATGAATAATTGTATAAAACATTAATTATAATTGTTTGGGTTAATTGGAGGTTTTTGATCACAACAAACTCATTTTGATTTAGAAATTAATATCACGTGTAAAAAAATATTCTAGAACCTTAAATAAGTTATAATAAATATATTATAGTCTGTTTAAACCAAAAAAATTGTTTCATGACCAGAATTAAATATGGTAATAGAAATTGAAAACCTATTGCCCTTGAATGTGATAAATTAACACATCTCAGATGGTGTTTTCATTTCTAGTATAAAAGATGGGAAATGAGATATGATGATAAATTACTACACAATTGAAAAAAAATTAAAGTACATGTAAGTTACTGGAGTTATCATAAAATTTGGATGAAAGGAGGTGATAAAATAAAAAAGAAAAGAAAGGAACTCGAAATAAAAGAAAAGTTGAGAAATCCCTTATAGAAATTCGGCATCCTAACGGTGTCACTTAAAATTTCATAAAATATTTTGATGAGAGAAAATGGTTCTCTAATAATTATTAAATTATTTGGAAAGTAATGGGTATATTTAATGACATATCCCAACATAATCCAATTTAAAATAAAAGTGAAGAAAATAAAAAGAGTGCTTTAAAAAGGGAAGGGTGATAAATTCTCTGACCTTGTAGAGTAACTCCTAAAACTCGAGGTTTGGGACCTTGGAGGCTTGAGGACACCTTAGGAGGACTCTTAGGGAGGTAAAACTACAATATATTCGATTATGATGAGTTTTTAATGAAATAAAGTGAATGAATGGTTGGGTATTTATAGTAAAAGAGAGGGAGTTTTTTGTTAATTTCAAAGGACACCTCAGTAGTGGTTTTTAAAAAACCATGGGTTTTACCATGGTATTTTCTCATGTTATTAGCCACTTGGGACACCTAATATCATATTTTAATGTACCCAAGTCTAACAGAATTTTATATTAATTATTACATCATTATGATGTCATTAAACATAAGGAAAACTCAAAACTGCATTTTTACTATTCACGAAAAATTCAAGTAATTTAGAAAAATCAACCCCAACCATTTTTAGACATGTAGAATTCAGAAATTAAATCCATTTTTTAAATAATTTTCTAAATATTTTTAATTAAATTTTTAAATAAAATCACAATTTATTAAAAAACAACTTTAAAACTATAAATCATTTTATAACACCTTAAGAAATTAATAATGGTCCCATAAAATTATCTTATAAGCATAAGACAATAAATTAACAATTTATTATTACATTTTATGAAAATACATTTCCATTTTAAATTATTAAATTAATCATAGAATTATAATTAAAATGTTATGACATACAGAAATACCAATACTTATACTATGATCCTTTTTTCACTTATAAATTGTCTAAATTGTATTTATACATTCATGGGTGAAGTTTCTATTTTTGGGATGATTTACTATTCATAAATATGCATAAGAGTAACATTACTACTCATAATGGTATGCTACTATTCATAAGGGTATGTTACTATTCATCAAAAATTAAGTTTGTCTTATCAGACTCTAAATATCTTACTGAAAACAATCATGTATGTAATTTTTTTGAAAATTAAATCATATATGTTTAGAAATTATGTTTACTGGCTAGATTATAACAAAGTGGTGTTTGTGGAGACTCAGTGTTTCCTGTATTCAATATTAAATTTATTTGAAAACTCATGGGGTGTTACATTCTTAAACAATATTTTTAGATTTTTTCACTTAAGTTTAAAATAAATTATCATGATCTATTCCTATGTTCCCTAATTAATGTCTATTTATGATTTAAATCCATTAATTCGTAGACACCTTTATGACATTCCCATTTTTTATGCCTTATGACATGATCAAGACACCTATTTTTTTCCATGGGTTACCCTTATGTTTATTTCTTATGTATGATTTTTCATGTGGAACACATATGCATGAACATGTTATGATGGGTGAACCCATATAGAACTCCAATACATTGGGTAATGTTTAGTCACATGAGAAATCTTTTTGGAACAAGGAGTGAACCTAAATGCTTTATATGACGTTGCTCTCCATGTACAATGGTCTTGGTAGTTATCCTTAAATCAGTATCCTCCATGTGAAATGGTATTGGTATATAGCCTTAAATCATTCTTATTTCATGTTGTATATTGTTTCCACATTATTATGATTCCATGATTACATGATCCCATTTTATAAATGTTATGCTTCCTTAATTTTGTCAATGATTTTTTTATGTCATCGTGTTATTACTTCTAACCCATGTGTTATGCCTTACCTCTATTTTTATTTCCCTTACTGGGATTTTTAGTTCATCATTGTTTTCATGCATTCCCTAGGTTTTCTTATGCATATATAAGGGTTCAATGAAAGTTATGATCTTATTATGAAGATTAAATAAAAGATTTTTTTATTTTGGTTTTATACTGTTTAATTATTTACCTAATATTCCAAAGACACTAGAATTTATGATCTGTGGTTGTATTTTATGGATAATTATTCTTAAAATTATGTAATAATATGTGTAAAAGGTCACATGAGCCTCATCCCAGTTGGTGAGGACTCGATAGGTGCATCCAAGAGACCTGAGATCAAATCCAAGTGGAGGTATATTTTTAGGGTACTGTAGCAGTACTGTAGCAATACTGTAGCAGGTACTACAGGAGGAACTATAGCAGGCACTGTAGCAAGAACTGTTCGGTACTGTAGCAGCTGAAACTATTCATCCATCTGGGCCTTTGGGCCACCTGTTTGGTCCTCGGGTCCAGCAAGGATTTCGGGCCACCCAAGGCCTTCGGTCCACCTTAAGGCCTTAGGGCCACTCCAAGGCCTACGGGCCACATGAATGAAGGCCCTAGAAACACTACAAAAAAGGATCATCCCCAAAAGAGGATTCAGAGCAGGTGAACTCACCAGAGCAGAGCCTAATGGATTGTCAGAATGAGAGGGTATGACTATGCCATCAGTACCAGCCTATGCTTGCAAGGGAAGCCTAGAAAGACGGTCATGCAAAGGTGGAGAGCTACTATCAGGATGCAGATTCTTGGGAGGGGAAGTTCCTTGTAGATAGTCTGGTTGAATTCTCTAATACCTTCAGGTCATGTAATATCCTAAGCCAACGGGCCATGTAATCTCTGAGCCTACAGCCCTTATAAGGGTCCCCCCTCATCCCTTGAAAGTGGGGTTATCAAAAATAAATAAAAATGAAGGCCTTTGGGCCATTAAAAAATATATGTGTAAAAGGATAGTTTCATTATAATTAGGTCTCACTATATCCACAATGCTCAAAAAATGGAGCCCCACTTGATCTATCTGTCATTTCACTACTTGTAATAAAAAGCTTGAAATATTATGTGAAATAATGATCAAATAATGAATCTAAAATATGGGTAGTAAAAGTGGGTCCAAAAATAATTTTCAAACATTAAATAATAATTAAAACTGAAATGGGTAGTTAGGGAGGGATGTTTGGGAGTTTTCATCTAGGATTGGCCTTCTTCTTTTAGGTAACCATATCAAATGATATTATCTATGATACACATCACTGCACATGTCATCTACACTATTAACTTGTCCAAACCACCTTCTCGGTTTCTCCTATGAACTATGAAACTCTTATCCTTAGACCACCCCATCTACCTTACCACTAATGTAGACAAGGTCAAATTCCACCCCGTTTCATCATCTGTATCAGCACATCAGATCCACTTCTATCCTCCTACCCTCCCTCCCATCAAGCCTACGATGCACCATCAGGCTGGATTCCCTATACCAATCATACATCCATGAGCGTATTCAATGGTCCTTTCATAATAATTCTATACACCTGTGTAATGTTGGTGGTTTTCAGTTTTTGAATGACGTTGGTGTGAGGAGGTTTGTATTTCTTCAGTTGTGATGTGGGCATTCCATTTTAGTATTTTTATTTTGTGATTAATTTCTAGATTAATTAATTTTCCATAGAATTTTTACGTGCTAAATTAAAATTTCCAAAAATTGGATTCCAATATTAAAATTTACCATTTTAATTTATAGTTTATTTGATGATCACTACTACATAAATGACCTATAATGTAACAACCAGGACCCTAGTATCCCAGAGCTGGTGTCTTTATTTTTTACCTTGGTATAAAAAAAGATTCAGATCATAAAGGACCAAATAATTTAGTAGTATTTAAGAACTAGATACATATATAGTACTCTTATTACATTGGTAATTAAAATAAAACATAATAAAGGAATGTAATTTCCATCCCTGAACTAATTCAAACATTTCATCTTCATCACCCGAGGAAAAGAGAACAAGTAAAATGGTGATATCAAATGACTAGTAAGGATTAAATAAAGTGTAAGGAATAATGAATCAATGTGAATAATAAAAATGTCAAGGTAAATAACTTAAAACACATGAAACTTAATAAATAAACTGATACTGAAATTAATCCATAGATTTTGTCATATTGAAAATCATCTAGATAATGATAACTGAATACAAAAATAAGACAATGCTTAATAATTTGGATACAGTGATCTCAGGAATCATGGTACCTCTACTACAAAGATTTTTTATAATATGGTTTAATCATTTTGGGTAAAAAATCATTTAATTTTGCCAACATTTTCATCTCATGGGACTACTGATGCATCAAGGGGATATCTATAACCGGGTGCTACCTATGTTTGCATGTCCATAGCATTTCTCATATATCCAATAAATGATTTAAAAAGGGATATTTAAATCAAATTTTATCATTTTAAAATGTTTTAATACCATAAGGATAATTATATTCATGATAATATATATCAAAGGGGCTGTATATACACCATATAAAAGAATGTGGGTGTATAACATCAAAATATGCCTCAACGAAGGGAGATTTAGACAAAGTCCCTTATGAATGAATAAATTATGTGTATTAAGTATAAATACACATAAGACATGTGTAAATAAATAATTAGATAATAAAAAATTCATTTCCCACATAACCTTATCATGACATAATCAATTAAATATAAGTTTAACCCATTGAATGAAGTTTGAGTTAAGAAATCTATTACAACATTTAATCCGTCGAATCATATTCCCCATAAAATAAAAAATTATCAAATTAAATATTTAATACCATAAATATAATGTGGTTAATGATATTATTTATCATAGGTAAGTATAAATATACCACACACAATAAATAATTGGTGAATAATACATACATGTCATAGAAAAGTGAGACGAGAAAACCCTTACCTCATGCTTCCCGTTAGTGCATCGTTATTTAACCTATTATATAATGGTTTCAAGAATTTTTATTAATCATTAAAAAACTAAAATAATATTTATAATACCTTATATTATCATTTTATAACATATTATGACCATTAGTTAATAATATTTCATTATTTTTCATGGTTGTGGGTGCGTTCCTTTCATGGTTTCATGATCGATTCATTTGTGTAAAACTATGGATATTCTTGTAAAACGAGATTACAACTATAGAAGTGGTATAAAATAGTATTGGTGCACCTACATAACTTTAAATTTTCTCATATATCATTTTTATTTCTTACATGATGATTATTATTTAGATAAAATGTTAATGAGAAATCTTTAATTTATTTTGGCGGTTTTGCAGACCATCACGAACTAGTTTCATAATATTTAATATTATGTGTGTATATTAGTTCAAAATATTAAATAGGATATAATATAATTATTATAATATTATTTAAACATAATAATATTTTTATGACCATCCATAAATGTGGTAATGGAAAACAAACAAAAACATTGTTTACAAATGAGATTAACCTACATAACTTGAAAAATAGTTTTGTTTATTTGAATAAGAGGAGGTAATAAAAGGTAGAGATTTAATATATTTAATTAGAAAAATAAAATTAAAGTATTTAAATGATCATAAATTATTATTTCATGATGAATGAATTAGGTGAGGATAAATTATAAGAAGAAAAGATATTAATAGAGGTGTTTCGAGAAAATTACCTCTTGAATATCACATACTTGAGAGACCCTTGAGGACCTTAGATTTGATATTTTGATGATACGAGTAGTACTGGGACGTGGTAAGAGTGTTTATGAGAGGTTTTTTATGATATTTTATGAGATTAAAAACTTTTGGGCTGGAATGGGGTGGTGAGGGGTGATATTTATACTTGAGGGGAGGTGGGTTTAAGTGATTAAATAATGAATATTTTATAATTAAATCCAACCAAACTAAGGTGGAATTAATTAAAAAGAATTATATTGTTATTTAATGTTTTGTATGATGGTTAGGGTCAATAAATACCTAAAAAGACATGAAATGTTTAATTTTTAGATATATTAATATTTTAACTTTTAACATTAACCATTGTCACAATTTTACATATACTGCTATAAATAATTTTTTTACCATAGTTAATTTTTTATACCTAAAAATTAAAATGAACTTAAAAATATTTTTAAACTTATTATTAAAATTATTTAATCTATTTTACTAAATTAAATTTAAAAAATTGGAAAAATTATATTTAAAATTAATCTCATAGACACAACCAAAAAGTGGGCTTTTAAAGTGAAAAGTTCAAACGTTTGAAATGTTTTTATATCCAATTTCAATGTTAAATTGATTAAAATTACCTAAATTGGATTTATTTATGTATAATTGAATTAATTATACTTTAAAACCAATTTAAAATATAATTTAACTATATAAATATATTAGACTAAAAAGTAGCTTTCAATTAAAATTCATTATTTTTCACAATTCATCAAAATACGAAACTTATCAGAAAAATACCAAAAATTAAACTTAAGATAATTTGAATATCCCATTTTCAAAATAAATTTTATTTTTAAAATAAAAATTATAAAATTTCAAAAATATAGATTTAAAATAGGTGCGCCATTAAAAGGCGACAAAATTGTTTTTATAAAAATATAACTTTATGGTCAAAATTGGATTCATTTATTATCATAAGCATATAAAAAATATTGAATGAATTTAGAAACATTTTTCTGAATATATAACATATAAATTTCATTAATATATCTTACTAATAGTGATTAATTTAATTTAATAATATAAAATACCATTGTGGGCATAAAAATAGTTTTTTTTTATAAAAACACATCCTTTACATTCAATTGGATCTCATTTTTATTTATAATTAATTGGTAAAAGATGAATTCCTTTTATAAAAATTTTTAAACTAAATTTTTGTAATTTTGTTAATCTCATTAATTCCCGCCATTCCTATGGATAGGTGATAACTATCGTAATTAAATAATAATATTTAATCATTTTCAAGCTCTGTATTCTATGCAATGTACGCTATCAATGTAATTGAATTTATTTAATAAAATAAATACTGTAAAATCTTGGGGTGTTACATTATACCCCCTTTAATAAATTGTGTCTTCAAAATTTGAAAATTCACTTTGAAAATAAATATTCGATACTTGAAAATAACTTTATGGGAAACCCACATTATAAACAGGCGTAATAAAACATCCTTTTAATAAGAGGGAAAGAGAAATGTGAAGGTTTCCACAAAATTAGGATTTTTAATAGGATAACATTAGTGAGAAGTGAAAAACGAGATATAGAAGAGAAATTAAACTGTCAAGTTATGATGGAGAGTGATATAGAACACGGTCATTATAATGTCTACCATCATAAAACCATAAATTCATGATGGGTTAAAGAGGCCATTTATTTCCTGATAAGAAAATTAAAAGAGTAAAATTTTCATTCAAAATTCATTTACTAGAGTTGAGGGATTATTTTACTATCTATATAATCACTTTAGAAAATAAAATAACTTGATTTATTTCAATTTCATAAGCATAATATTATCCTTTGGTTGTTTTTTGATCTATTTTCACTTGATCTCTTATGCCGGGAAATAGATATTCAAGTTGAATTTTTAATACCTGAAACACCTTATTGAATCCTAAGATAAAAAATTCATTCCTTTAGACTTTATATAATTACCAAAACCAAAATTTTTAGTGCATTTTATCCAATATGATAACTCGTACTTTAATCTAAAACAATAATATCCAATGTTCTACTTAATCCATTCCATAAGTGGTTAATTTTAATACTCATTCAAAATAAGTCTTTCTAAATTAAAAGGAAAAAAATTTAGAAGGAAGGTCACTAGATTTCTAAAATCAATATAATATTTTATTTCATAAAATACATAATGTATCTATTAATGTCACATATCAAATATATGAATACCTTAATCATCTTAAAACCTTAATGTAAACATGCCTATTTACAAATACTTAAATAAGAAGTAATGTAGTAAAATAATTATATATTTCATGATTCTAATAACTAGAATATAATTGATAAAATAATTTTACAACATAATTATTGAATACAAATACCCAAATACTTTAATTATTCCACTTAGACTATACTAATAACATAAGATTGACCTTGATCCCTTTTATTCTTATTTGGTATATTCCCTTAACACATTGAGAATTAATTTGTATAGTGACACATATACTTATAGTTGAAACATTATACATTTACATCTTCTTTCTTTTCCTTACAATCATGAGTATGATGAACTTTCTCTCCACACTTGTAACTAAATCCCATTCCCTTATCGTAAGTATGAGGGTGTTTCTTTCTATAATTATCACATGTGGGGAAAACCTTCTTTACATTTTCCCTTTATCCATATCTTGATCTATCATTATATTCTTTTCTTGATTTCCCTTAAAGTAATAATAATTAGATAATTCTTTTTCTATCTTGATAGAATATGAGATTATATATTCATATGATGAGAATGTTTGGGAGACCAGTGCCCTTTGGAGGAATATATTTAACACATAAAATAAATGATCAATATAACTAATTGGGTTATGTTTGTAGTTTGAAGAATTCATTTCTAATCTAGTAAAGTTGGATTCATACCTAGAAACATTCTCATCCTCCTATAGTCTCAGACTTAAGAATTGTCTCTCCACATCTGCTCACTGTTCATGAGGGAAATATTTTTCCAATAAAAGATACTAAAAATACTTCCATTCCATGTTTAATATTTATTTATCTTCATTAGAGTTTTTAATCAATTAAAACCATTTATATTCATCTCTATAGAGACCATAAACTTCCATGACAACTTTCTCCCTTTCATTACTTCACAAAGCAAGAAATATCTTCTCTAAAGAACTTATCCACTACTCAACTAAAAATGGATTTATAATCCTATTGAATGATGGAGGTTGTTATTTCATGAAGTGTTATAACATTATTACACCACATTTTGGATCAATACTCTCCATATGGGTAAGGTTATTTCTCATACCCTGATTCAATTGTCCCAATAAATTTATAATTTGTTCAGCTCTAGTTACAACTCTAGTTACAACTCCAACTCCAACTTCAACACTATTATATTTACTTAGAGGGAAATCCATATATGTATTACATGAATTTATTTAATTAACATTCCTTCATCTAGGACCCATTTATAAATTGTGGCATACACTATATTAGATCATAATGTATAATATCAGAAATAGTGAAATACTTAACACAAAATATAAATTTCATGCATAAATACTCCCATAATCATAAACACGAGTTCTTTGGGATGTTATTATATAATTATACTCAAATTATATATTAGGGTCATTTTTCCTAATATGTGATTTCCCAAATCTAATTTCTTAGTTTTCTACTGAAATTTCTTTGATACAAACTATAATGACTTTTATCCCAATAACTCAGAGCTAGTGCCTTTCTTTATTACATTAACATAGATAGATGATTCAAATACCAATGTAATAAATAGTTCATTAGTCTTTAAGAACAAGATACATACATGTTACCCTTATTAAATTGGAAATTAAAAATATAACATAATAAATTAAAGTAATTTTCATCCTTGAACTCATTCAAACATTTCAACTTCATCACTTAAGGAAAAGAGAGAGAAAAAATGGTGAGCTTAAATGCTCAATAAGGATTACATACATCAGAAGAAATAATGAATCCATGAGAATATTCAAATTGAAATGTTAAATAAAATAAAACACATGCCACTTAATTAATAAACTGAGAATTCAATGAATCCATAGATTTTTTTATAGTGAAAATCCTTAAGATAATGATAACTGAATAATGAATGAAGCCAATGCATAATAATTTGAACTCCATGATCTCATAAATCATCGTACCTATAATATGAAGAATATTCAAAATATTTTTTAAATAATTTTGGGTAAAAAACACATTTAATTTTTTCAACATTGTCATCTCATGAGACTACCAAAGCATCGAGGGACTATATATAACTAGGCACCACTCGTGTCTGCATGTCCAAAGCATTCTTCATATATCGAATAAATGATTTAAAAAGATACCATTAAATAAAAGTGTCCCATAAAACTTTGAAACATTTTAATACCATGAATATAATGATATTCATGATATGATATATCACAGGGTCTCTATATACACCTCATAAAATAAGGTGGGTGTATAACATCAAAATATACCTCAATGAAAGGAGATCAAGAAAAAGTACCTTACAAATGAATCGATTATGTGTATTCACTATAAATATACATATAACATGTGTAATAAAACATGAGATAGTAAATTTTCATTTCCCACATGACCTTATCATGGCATAATCAATAAAATAGATGTTTAACATAATGAATGGATATTGAGTTAAGAAATATTTTATCACTTGTTATTAGTCGCATCGTATGCCCCATAAAATAATAATTATCAAATGAAACATTTATTACCATGAAGATAATTAGTTTAATGATGTTATATATAAAATGTAAGTATACATGCACAAAAAATAATAAATAAGTGGTGAATAAGGCATACATCTCACAGAAGTAAAAGTGAGATGAGGAAACCATTACCTCACACATCCCTTTAGTGTATCGTTATTTAAACTCATATATAATGGTTTAAATCATGTTATTAACTAATTAAATAACTATATTCATAATTATTATACCATATATGATCCTTTTATAACATCTTATGACCCATTAATTAATAAAATTTCATTAGTTTTATGGTTTTAGGTGCGTTCGTTTCATGGTTTCATGATCAGTTCATTTGTGTAAAATTATGGATGTTCTTGTAAAATGAGATTAAAAATACAAAAGTGGAATGAAATATAATTAATTAAATTATTATTTTTTAAATATTTCCATATATAATTTTTATTGCTTACATGAGAATGATTCCTTAGGTAAAACATTAATGACAAATGTTTAATTTATTTTGGCAGGTTTTCTGAAGACCACAAACTCGTTTCATATTATTTATTATTATGAGTATATATTAATAAAAAAACATGAAATCAGATATAATATAATTATTATAATATTATTTAACCATAATAATAGTTTTTTGACCATACATGAAGGTTGTAATGGAAAATGAAGAAAAACATTGTTCATGAAGGAGACTAACCAGCATAACTTGAACAATAGTTTTGTTTCCTTGAATAAGAGGATGTAATAAAAGGTATGTATAAAATATATTTCATTATAAAAATAAAATTTTCTGTATGTAAGTTATTATAGAATTATTATTTCATTATTTATGAAGTATTTTAGGATAAAGTAGAATTTTAAAAGAAATTAAGAGAGGTGTTTTTGAGAAAATTACCTCTTGAATATCATCTCATTGAGAGACCCTTGAGGACCTTGATTTGGTATTTTGGTGATAAAATCAGAACTTATATGTGATTATTGAGGGTATGAGATTTGTTTTTGATATTTAAGGATCTTAAAGGCTTGTGGGTAGAAATGGGGTGGTATTTATACTTGAGGAGAGGTGGGTTTAAGTGATTAAACAATGAATATTTTATAATTAAAGCCAACCAGATTGAGGTGGAATTAATTTCAATGAATTATATTATTAAATAATTTTTTAATGATGTTTAGGGTCTATTAATACCTAAAACAAAAATTAAATGTTTTAATTTTTAGATATATTAATATTATACCTTTTAACTTTATCCCTAATCAATATTTTACACACACCATGGTAAATAATTCTTTTACCATGGTAAAATTTTTATACCTAAAAATTAAAATGAAATTATAAAATAATTTATAAATTTTTTATTAAAAATATGGATTAAATTTTAACAAATTAATATTATATAATTGTCAAAATAATATTTAAATTTAACCTCGTAGGCACAATGAAAAATCAGGTTTTAAGTGAAAAGTTTAAAAGTTTGAATTGTTTTTATATCCAATTTCAGTGTAAAATTGATTAAAATGTACTCAATTGTATTGATTTGTAAATAATGTAACTAATTATACTTTAACAACAATTTAAAATATAATTTTACTATATAAATAAATTATTCTAAAAAGCCGTATCAATTAAAATTCAATATTTTTCACTATTCATCAAAAAATAAAACTTATTAGAAAAATAAAAAAAATTAACCCTAATATAATTTTGATATCTCGATTTCAAAAATAAAGTTTATTTTTTAAAATAAAACTTATAAAAGTTTCAAAATTTATATTTAAAATTGGTGTTCCATTAAAAGGCGGCAAAATTGCCTTTTAGAAAAATATAGCTTTTTATGCTCAAAATTTGATTTATTTCTTAACTTAGGCCTATAAAACATATTGAATGAGTTTAAAATTATTTTAATGAATATATAACATATAAATTTAATTAATATCTCTCACTAATAGTGATTAATTTGATTTAATAATATTAAATTCCATTATGGGCATAAAAATATTTTTTTGTAGAAACATATCCTTTATGTTTAACTGGTTCTCACTTTTATTTGTAATTAATTGGTAACCAATCAATAAATTATATAAAAACATGTATAATATATTTTCATAATTTATTTAATCTCATTCATTCCCTCTATTCTGATGGATAAGTGATAACTATCATAATTAAATAATTATATTTAATCATTTGTTTAAGCTCAGTGTTTTGTGTAATGTATGATATCGAAGAAATTGAATTTATCTAAGAAGACACATAATTTAAAATATTGGGGTGTTACATATAAAAATACTAAAAATAGTTTTTTAGTGAAAAAATTCTACAAAAAGCACAGTGATTTTTAAGCCCTATGTTTTTTAAGCATTACAAAAAGCACAAATAAATGGTCCTATATCGACAATAAAAATAAAGCATTGATAAAGGGGTAGTTTATCAGTGCTTTAGTTTTAGTGCTGAAAAAGACTATAAAACTATTTTAGAACTGTAGGTCCCTCACAATAACCCTATAAAAAACCCAAATCAACATATAGGAATACAGATATACAAAAAACTTGATTGAAATACAAATATAACATTGCATTATCAATTTAATTCAAAATTTACATGAAAAATAATTACATTGATGTGATATTTAAAATTAATCCAAAAATATACAATTAATATAAAAAATCACTACTCTTATAACATTATTTCTCCAAAGATAAACCTCTATAAAAATGTACATCACTGCAATAAAACCAATGTTGTTTTTAAAAACCATAATTAAAAAATAAAAAAAATTTAATTTTAATGTTATATAATCCACATATGAAAAATTATATTATTAATTACTTTATATTTTAATAATAATATCAGTTATACTATATATTATATTATTAATGATTATATTTTAAATTTTATATCAATTATTAATTATTAATTATACTATTAATTAATAATTATATTACCAATTATTAATTAAATTATTTGTTAATAAACTATATAAATTATATTTTTAATTACTGAATGTATTAATGATGTGCATTTGATTTCTACACACCACACATAAATTATGGATTTCTTTCTTAATGTTTAAAATCAACCTGATCTGATTTAATCAGTTTTGGCTACGTGGTGTCCGTTATAAACTAAAATGGAATTTTTATATTAAAAAAATGACCTTCAAGTCAAACCAAACACATTGTGTGTTAGATTGACATACGGTAGATTCTTACATGACACAAATAAATTATGTATTATTGTCCTAAATCTTGAAAAAAATCTAAGTTTACTTTCCCAATTTTGATAATGTGTCATTCATTTTAAAATTAAATGACACTTCTATATTGAAAACACACACTTTGAGTCATACTAGACACATCATGTGTCATATTGACATACATTCGATTCCAACATGTCACAAATGAATTATGGATCATTTTCCTAACTTTTAAAAAATAATATCAGTTCTTTGTCTCAATTTTGGATATTTGATGCATGTTTTAAACTAAAATGACACTTTTATATTGAAAACACACACTTTGAGTCATACCTGCTGCATCATGTGTCATATTGACATACGATCGATTCCTACATGTCAAAAATGAATTATGAATCATTTTCCTTTTGTTTCAAAATAATCGGATATCATTTTGTTGGTTCTAGCTATGTGACATTTGTTTTAAACTTAAAAAGACACTTATATTTAAAAAACACACTTCTATTTATAATGACAACAATATGTTCTGGATTAATGTGTGGTTGATTTATAACTGTCACAAATAGAATATGGATATTTTTCTTAAAGTTTGAAAATAACCTAAGATTGTTTTCTCAGTTTTGGATAGTGATGCATGTTTTAAACTTAAATGTCACTTTTATATTGAAAACATGCACATTGAGTCATACCGGCCCCATTGTGTATCAGATTAACATGCGGTAGAACTTAAAAAAATGAATTATGAATGTTTTTCCTAATGATTGAAAATAATTTGATATTTTTTCTTGATTTTGGCTAGTGATTCATGTTTTAAACTAAAATGACACTTTTATATTAAAAATACACACTTTGAGCCATACTGACCATATCATGTGTTAGATTGAATTACGGTTGTTCCCTATATGTCATAAATGAATTATGGAACGTTTTTTTAAATTTTGAAAATAATATGATCTCATTTGATTAGTTTGGTTATGTGATGATTGTTTTAAATTAAAATGACACTTTTATAATGAAAACACACACTTTAAGTCATATTATCCACATCATGTGTCAGATTAATATGAAGTAGATTCCTATATTCCAAAAATGAATTATGGATTATTTTCATAATGTTTGAAAATAGTTCAACTCATTTTATTATTTTTTTCTATGTGACACACATTTTCAACTAAAATGAAACTTCTATATTAAAAACACACACTTTGAGTCATACCGACCATATCATGTGTTCTATTGAATTTTGGACTATTCCTACACATCATAAATGAATTATGGATTGTTTTCCGAAATTTTGAAAAGAATTAGAGCTCGTTTTATCAGTTTTGGATATGTGATATTCATTTTACACTAAGATGGAACTCCTATATTAGAAACATTCATTTGAGTCATACATGATACATCATTTATTGAATTATTATTCGGTCAATTCCTACACATAAAAAATAAATTATGGGTCATTTTCCTAAAGTTTGAAAACAATCCAATATTGTTTTCTAGGTTTTATACATGTGATACATGTTTTAAACTAAAATGAAACATTTATAATGAAAACATGAATTTTGATTCATACTGGTCACATCATGTGTCAAATTGAACTATGGTCAATTCATATATGATGAAATTAATTATGGATAATTTTTCTTAAGGTTTAAATCAATCCAAGATTATTTTCTTGGTTTTGGATATGTAATGTGTCATAAATCTAACTGGGATTCCATCCGACCCGACACCCAAACTATCCCAAGAGAAGGTTCGATAAGCGTTCCTGATCCTGTCGGGCTGGTGACTAGTGCTAAGCATCAAATATATCCTAGTGGGTATAATTTATCCCAATAAAAACCAGGATTAATAAATAAAACATTTCACTGAACATAACCAAAAACAACTAAACATAAATAAATAAAAAAATACGATCTAGATAAAACTACAAAAAAAAGGGAACAAAACTGGAAACTAAAAATGAAACTAAAACAAAATTGAATCCCGACTATATTTCTATGTGACCTTTTGGTCACCACCAACCATAAGATGAACCTGGTCTAAGGAAAAATCCGAACTAGAAACCTGAACCTAAAAAACAGATCAGGTAAACTAATGTTGAGCGGAATAAGAACAATGTGAGAATAAACATCTTAGTAAGTAATCAACAAATAATCCATATGATTACTTTCCTAAAACACTCCATAAATAATAGTTTTAAATACATTTATAAAATAGTATTTTTATCTTTATAAATTCAATCACAATTTCCTGTCTTTTTAAAACCAAATTTGAAACCTATTTCCAATTAAAAATACAAACAAAATGATCTAATTGATGTGCTAGAAATTAAGAAAATAGATTAGGTTAAACCTAGAAAATTAAAACAAGAAACTAACAAAAAGGCTATAAGAACAATGAGGAACACGCATATAGTAATCATAGAAATTTCCTAAAAATCTCTAAAATAAATTCATGTATGTACTAAGATAGGACTCACCTACTAGTGTATGGTGTAACTCCATAATAAATAACCAACCTAGCTACTCTAAACTAGCCTCACCAGTAACACATCCTACCCATCCTCTAAGTAAATCCAAGGGTACCAACTAGTCTAATTTAGGTCAGAAAGAAACCACCACTTGACCCTCTAGTTGGCTCGCATGAATCCCATGATAATTGTACAAGGAGAATGAGGAGGTCATTATACGCATGGCATAAAACAATAATCAAAATATGCCACCATGCTTTCCTAGAGAAAACTCTGACAGCACCTATGTGATGGACCTCTCCTTAGAGGGACCACCAGAGAGGTTCCTATCACACAATGAACCATCAATAGGTTCCAATTTGGCCTACACGTCATTTCTCTTTAAAAAAATTATTGAAATAGCAAAACCAAACAACCAAGAATTCAAAAGTTCTAAATAAAATCCATTTCCAAACCATTTTACAAAACCAATGTTAAAATATAAAACATACTAAAAAGATACCAAATAATCCTTTATATCATCTCATCATTAAACTAATTCACAAGGTTCTAATAAAACCATTATTTAGAAAAAATATTTTGAAACCATGTTTGAAATTATTTAGAAATCATGCAGCCATTTAGAAAACACTAGCAGTTTTAAAGAAACCATTTGGAAGACGAGGCAGAATATAGAGAAGAGGGAATTAGGAAAATTATTTTAAAATCTAAGTTTAAAGGTAAATATTTTAATGTAAATCCATTATCATTTAAGTGCATATCCATCTGTGCACCCCATACACATATGAATATTCCCAAATCCAATGGAATATCCATAAATTATCTCAAAAACACATAAGGCTTCGATTTAAAATTAATAATGAACATTGCAACCATCTATATGAATTTAAAAACAATCATCAACCATCAGGAGGAACCCAAACCACTCACCCAACCCAGTTTCACATGAAAACCAAACTATAAAAATCCAACAATGGTAAACATATTTTGAAAACAACCAATTTCACTTTAAAAGACCAATTTACCTTTTATCAAACACTTAACATGAATATATATATATATATATATATATATATTGTCTTACTAAATGAAATCTTTTGAAAATTCATTTTTCAAAAAATTTCTAACAAGAAAAGACCACTACAATTCACACTAACACATCCCAAGCATGAGAAACACGTTTATAAATTAATTATGTAAGCTCAAGAATAAAATGTAATGTTCTAAAAATGAAATAGATATAAATACCTACATTAATAAGAGTGCACACACTGAAACATTCGGATAAGAAACAACTAAGCCCCCAAAACAAGCAACACACCCTAACATCAACGAAAAAAATCCAAACATCAAACCCATTTTATAGAGTTTGGAAAATAGGAAACCCACCATTAAAGGACTAAGGAACTAGGAGAGGGATAAGAGAAGATAAGGAAATCACCACAAAAACCAATAGAAACTCACCTATATTTAATGAGAAGCACCATGGATCCAAAGAGAGCCAGGGGAGGAGAGTTTGAGGGACCTATCAAGCACCAAAACAGAACAAGGGATAATAATCCTAAATTTATATTAAAAATAATTAGGGTAAAATTGGGAAATTTGAATTTTTAAGAATTTGAGAGACTCACATGGGTTTTCCCATAGTTTTCCAAACCGCGCACCAACTGTGCGCACCCTACTGGAAGGAGAGGACACCCGCACGAGCTAGCTGAACGGTTTGACAAAAAATGAAACAACCATTAAAATAAACTCTATCATTATGATAGATCCATCCTCACATTTATATCACATTTTCCTCTAACTTTGTGCAAGTAGTTCACCAAGGATTAGACACCTGAAATAAGGCACATGGTTAACCCCCAAACCATGAACAGAAAATGTTCATAGGGATAAGCACCAATCAAAACCTCCAAAACTCAAATATTTTTACTGAGTAATCAACTCTAACATCAACCAAATATGTAATAACCAGAAAGAAATAAAATGAAATAAAAATCATGTTTTCATTGTGATAATTATCTACACAAAAAAACATTATCCCCCTAAAAAGTCACAAAGCCAAATGAGGAACCAAAATCAAGATTGAAACTAAATGAAGTGGAATGAAACTATGCACCTTGGGGTGACCCTTTTAACTCTAAAATTCACACCCAAATAACTTTAAGGAAAACCCCAATGATATAGAGGAAGAAAAGGAAAAGGGTTCTCCCCATAAAAAAATCATCCAACACAATAACCAGGAACTCCCAACTGAACCAAAAACCATGACATGAGGGGAGACCCATGGAAATAATTCGAACAAAATAGTCAACCAAAACACAATTCCTTAGTTCCCCAAAACATGAGAATCTTTAAAATGAGCACAAAAAAAAACAAAAACCTATTCACATGACTATTCATACATATTTCTTAAAATAAATCACATCCATAAAGTTCCATAAGAACAAGACCACTATACTAAAAGAAAGAAAAAACCACTAAGATTTTAATATAAACTAGATATTATAATAATAAATAAAACTAAACCTAGGAAAATTTAACTATATATACTCTAACACTGGAAAAAATAGTTGGTTCTTGTTTTTTCACACCCTTAGTGATTCTTGACTGCGTGAAGAGCTTCACTTCGGGGCTTATGGATAGAGCCCCGATATCTTGAAGAATATGTCACCCCTCTGTTAGGATATAAAATCCCCCGGTAAAAACTTCCTATCCTAGAAACACCATTTGTATAACTTCTCAAAATGACCCAAACTTCCAAATCGTCGATAGGCCTCTAGATGATTATGGAAGGACGACTTTGAATGCTCAAACAAGCCACACTAGAAGTACACGAGAAAACATCCCAATGAACGAGAAGCTGAAACCAATAAAGGAAACTCCTCTAGAAGTAGTTCCTATAGGAAACCCTTGTCACCATATATAGAACCATTAAGAGTGATGAAACAAAATGGATTGAGAATTTCTACATATTATGCTCTGGGAACCAACTCAGTTAGATAAACCTCATCCATGAGCTTCCTAAATAGAGATTCATATGATGGAAGGATGTTCCCCTTAATCTATAAACTAAGACCCCATATGAAAAGAAGAGAATTCAGCTGATCCTTTTATTATATCTCCAAAGAAAAAGAAACCAGTTCTTAAAAATGGTCAACATAGGCCTTCACCATCCACTGACGTTGCTGAATTCCTAAGAGCTCTAACAATTTCCTCTCATTCACCTCCTCAAGTATGAACCATTGGATAAAATAGATCTTAAATACTTCACAAGACATCCGAAATTACAAAATGTCGTGATGATCACATTCCACCAATCCAAAGTCAGACCTTCAAATGAACATAGAACATCACACACTCTCACAACTTTAGGAGTTCTTAATGACTTGAAGACACATTCAACTTCCTCAATCCACTCCATAGATTTTAAAAAACCATAATCACCATGGAATATGATAAAAAACTAGGAAGAAATTGAATCTTCCACTCCACTCAGAGTCTAGATAGGGACAATAATAGGAAGAGACTCACTAGAAACCATTGATACCATTCTATGTGGCATACTCCATATAATACAAAACAAAAGAACTAATGCACATTGAAAAAATATATATGTGAAATGTTTCTTTCAATTCTTATAAATGTTAAGGGAAAACAAAAGATGATTTACAATATCGATGTGACCTGGTGGATTGGGGCATCAGACTGGAATTATATGTTGTGCATATTAGTGAAAATAAATGGAAACTTCCATGTGCTTATTATGTGATGAAACCTATAGAAAAAAAGAAATTTCTGGAAGTAATAGAGACTATTAAAGATCCTGATGGAAATTCAAGCAATATATCCAAACGGGTCAACAGAAGCGAGGTGAAGCTAAAATATTTAAAGACTCATGATTATCACATCCTTCTGCATGATTTGATTCCAATAGAAATTATTCATCTTTTTTCCAATAATATAAGGGTGGATATTATTCAATTGTTCCATTTGTTTAGATATCTTTGTGCTAAGAAGTTATCCAAGTCTTTCTTGCCAAAAATGTTGGCAGATGCCCCATTAATTTTGTGTGAGTTAGAGAAAATATTTCCTCCATCATTTTTTACATGCATGCAACATATAACTATCTATATTACGATTAATATACTTATTAGAGGGCCTATTTATTTTTTTTGGATGTATCCAACTGAAATAAATATGTACACATTAAATTCTTATGTCCATAATAAGAATCATCCTGAAGGTTCTATCATGAACAGTTACTTGGCTCAAGAATGTGTGGATTTCTGATCTATGTATTTGTCTGATCTTACTAAAATAATGAACATACCAATGAGAAACAAAGAAGAACAGTATGAGAAAATTGAACCCAGTTTTTAATCACTTCCTCAAACATGAGGTATTCATGTATCATATGCATTGATGACATCAAGTCTTGAAGAGCGGGAGATGGAACATCACACATTTTTTATCAACTGTGATTTGTTCGATGACTACATCTTGTAAGTAAATTTTATATTTATATATTATATATATATATGTTAAAATATTACTATTTTTATCTACAGGGAACATAAAGTGATGATAAATAGAAAGCATCATTCTTTTTCTTTGAGAAGGAGGGAGACATTGCATAGAAATGAGTTTTCTTCTTGGTTAAAATTGAAGGTAATAATATTATTATTTAAAATAATTAAAATAATAATTAATTAAGATTAATATTGATTTATATTTCAGGTATTGAGTTTTCCTGCTGGCTCTTTGTCTGAGGAAATAAGTGCCTTGGATTTTGGTGCTAATACCGTGGTTTGTGACTATAAATCAATTGTTATCAATGGGTACAGATTTATTATCATTGAACGAGAAAAGAACATGAGAACACAACATGATGGTGTTATGGTTACTGCCACAAAAGACTGTTATGCTAGTGAATTAGATAGTAGACCACGATTTGAAAATGTATGTTATTATGGAGTCATTGAAAAAAAATATAATATAGGATTATTATTCTCATGGATGAGTCACATTGATGAAATGTAAGTGGTTTGATTCGATGATGAGGTAGGGCACATTTAATGTTGATTATGGATTTTGAGTAATTGATATGACTCGCACTCTTTATACTGATAAACCATATGTATTAGAATTAATGGAAAAACAAATTTTTTTTATGTCAAAGACCATCTTCAACATGAATTTGGTGTCATTATTGAATTAATTCCAAGACATATTTTTGATGATGGTGATGATGGAATTTACACCATCCCTACTGCCATGGGAAACGATCCATTTATTAATTTTGATGACTCCAATAGCTCAATTGTCAGATTTGACTATGAACCTAAAGTTGTGGTGGGAAATATATAAAATCATCCATTCATGTTCTCAAGTCTTTTGGTTTACCTCGACTTGGGATGTTAAGGTTGGTACTATTCAAATTGATTTAATTTTGATTACAAATATGTTGTATCCGACCTGACCATTATGTGAATTTTCAATGTTTATTGGTTGGAATTTTTATTTGAATTGCATTTTCTAATTTGGAATTGAACTATATTTAAACCTACGAAACCAACATTTCAAAATTAGTGAACATTTCAATGCTTCAACTGTGATTTGTATAAAATTTTTATGACTCTAAGACCTCTCTTTAACATTTTACCAGGTAATGAACATGATGGATTATATTCTTCTGCAAAACATGTATTGAAACCTTCATCATCTACCTGAGTTAAAGAAATTAATTTTTTCCTTAATTTGAAAAACTTCTTTACCACTTAAGAATATGGTAGAATCAATGTTACATGATTTTAATATACTGATGAAACTTAGTAAATAACCATCCTACTAAAAATTAAATTTCTTTATTACATCTTGTACGATTTATTTACTTCATTAAATATTTGTTCAAGATCACCTAAAACAATGGTTAGTTAACTTATCCATGAATCCCCCTATTCCCTCTCATTTATTTTGTTTTTTGGGTTACACATTAGTTATCCTTTTCTATTTACTTCCATACTTTTTTTCACATGCATTAAATGAAACCAATTGAAGAGAGGCGATGAAAAAAGATTATGGAAAACAATCGTCGCATGGCTGAGCTAGGAATTCCACCACTAGTGCCTGTAGTGAGTATTTTATTTAAAATATATTTATTTAAATAATATATAATGTCATGTGATTATTATTTTTAAACATTTTTCAGGATCCATCTATTAGGCGACAATTATTTGATGAGAATCCTAGTAGCGGTACCAATACTCGGGGTGTTCGTACGAGGGGGGGGGGGGGGGTACGAGAGCTAGAACATCTGGTCGGCATACCCGATTGGACCCTTCCCATCCCATTGACATACCATCCATCCCACATTCTGATCCCAGTGTGCCCTAAGGGACACACGAGATATTTAGGCCTCCCATGTTTTCACCACCCTTTACATCTGAGCCTCCTCACCTGTCTATACCATATCCGATTATGATTCCCACTCCCCATTCAGCATTTGGCCAGCCATCCTTGTCATCTTATTTTACTTGTGCTTCCTTATCTCTGGGATTTTATATTCCATCTTCTTTGACTTTTGCTCTACCAGAGTCAATCCTTGCAGATCATACATTAGGACCCAGTCCATCTATACAGGGTGTTCCTTCAGTTTCTGTGGATCCAGTGGCACCCATCAATCATACTACCATAGGTATACTTATACAACCGTAAAATTTTTTTACACCATTATTTATTTTCATTATAACATGTATTGATAAAATATTTGTTTTTCTTTTATATTAGATACATATACTGATAGGAGGCTGGGGCGTGGGCGTACACACATGCTTGCAGTGTGGAACCTCCGCACACAGTTGATGGTGGACTACAATGAAGACAGTCATATGATTGAAAAATTAGGGCAGCAATGTCGGAGTTTTTTGGCGATGCGGGCCAAATACTCTGACATCATTCTTGTTAGCCCGCTCTCATGGAGGAAACTGCCAAATGAAGTCAAGGATAAAGCCTTGGAAGAGATATGGGTAAAAAATATGTTTTATTTAATGCAATATATTAGTTTTTGTATTTATATGAATTAATATTTTTGTGTCAGATGCGGTTTAATTTCCCCGATGGTGAGGGTGCACGGCCAGCACATCTAAAGGATTTAGGCGAGTCTTGGAGAGCTTATAAGCATGAGTTGTACATTGGTTGGAATGATAGAGTGGGAACAGAGTTAGAGGCGATCCTTGTCATGGATGATTGTCCGTTAAAACAGTACCGACAGATGATTAATCATTGGATGACTAGCCAATTTATGATATTAATCAACTTTGAGGTATTTAAATGAAAATTTTCATGTTTTCTCATTAATAATAATTATTGAATTTTTTTTATGATTCATCTGGAATAAATAAAAAAACATTGATGCTAAGAAATACATCCACACATTGGGATGTACTACGATGCCAGATCATGAGAGGCAGTAGGTATGACAATTTATAATATTTCTTTATGACTTGCACTTTCCATTGCTTCCTCCATAATTTATTAGATTACTAGAGTTGTTATATAATTTTAGTTATGTAATTACTATTTTTTGGTATCCAATTTTTAATTATGGTTTCCAACATTCAATGTCATTATAAAGGAATAAATTTAATATAAAAGGACGTGTGCCTCGAGCAAAACTATTTTTCTTAAGTAGATAGAAGAAAGATAGAAGTGTGGTTAATGAACCAAATCACCAGCATATTGTATATTTTACTTTATAGATTTAAAATTTTAATCTCTATTTTGTAACTTAATAATCTATTTATATTTGTAACAGGCTACTTTAGGGGCCTTTGATTCCCAGGAACCTGACAATTTTGGGCCCAATGATCACTTACATCAGGTGTTGGGAGATTAGCACCCTGGTAGAGTATATTGCCGACCAGGGAAGAGTACAGTTCTGATGAGGTATTAGACCTCCTTAGGTACGAGTTGTAGTTCCCCCGAGTTGGATCAGGTTAAGGAACAGGCAGAACAATCTAAAAAAAGGGCAACAAAGGCGACAGAATAGTCTGCTAGGGAAAACAATGCATTTATGAAACTGATGGAAGTTTCACGTCCAACACTTCCACCAAAGGCCATCACTCCTTTTGATGAATATATGTCATCGATAAATTCTACATATGGTGACCAGGTGGCTGTTCTAGTGGTGGTTGAGATGTTGGTGAGCAGGAGGCTGAGGAGGAGGAGGAGGAGGGTGAGGAGAAGGACAAGGCAGAGGAGGAGGGCGAGGAGGAGGCCGAGGTGGAGGAGGAGGGTGATGAGGAGGCTGATGCTAAGTACGAGGGCGAGGAAGAGGGTGGGAATGATGATGAGGATAAATATGAGGATGAGGGTGAGGGTGATGATGGTGGTGACAATGGTGATGGTGATGAGGGATATATTGATCTGTTACATTTTTGACTGATATTACTGACCTTTGATGTTTATTGATTTGTTATACCTAAATATATGTGTGATTAGGTAGGTCACATTATCTTTATTTTTTATTAATAAATAATAAAACTTGACTTGATGATTTGCTGTGACTGATTCACCCCTCCCCTAGACAGCCCCCACCCCCTGGACACCCCCATCCCCTAGACAACCCGTACCCCCTGGACAGCCCCACCACCCCCGTGGACCGCCCGCCCACCCCTGGAAAGCCCCCCCACCCTCTATTCATGGGTCGTCTAGTTGTGGGTGTTGATTTGAACATTGAAAAAACATCAGTGGTTCCATAATATTTTTCCCCATAAATGAAACCTTAAATTTAATGATTTGTAGGAAATGAGATTCTAAATGATTTAAATGTTTATTTATATATTATGAATGTTTTATTTTTAAAAAGAATAGATGTTGTGAAATCCCCCTATTTTAATGAAATTGTAATTTTTGAGTGGAATTTAGAAAATTGGTGGTCTGATTAGAAGTTGATATAATGAAATTATTTTTTTAACCTTGAAAGAATTTTCTTAGAAAATATGTAAATACCATCCCATGAAGATATGTTAATGGGAATGCAACACATATAGGTGGTGGATGTTCCTTTTCCATAGAAGCTAAAGTGACGGATGATTCCACTGGATATGTGATCAAACTATTACATGGGATATGTCTAAGCTTTAATCTTATTAGATGTTGTGTCACATGATGATGTGTTGTTATGGGTATCATTTTACCCATTCGTTTCATGTACCTTATACATGAAGAGTTTTGACATATAGACTTTATTATTTATATTTTATCTATTTTTTAGGAAAAAAATCATCATTATTATTGTATTATTTATGGTTCTGGTCACCAATCTGTGGGGTTTAGGAATTCCCATCTGGATATGTTAGAGCTAACTCATGTAGCAGTGTACCATGAAATCCAAACTGGTTCATGGTAGATTATTATCATAGATGAGGATATGCATATTTCCTTGATGTCTTTATCCATTCTATGTTGTCCTAAAAGACATGATGTAGGATTTCAGAAACATGGGAGGTTGTTATGAGTGATTTATTTGGCTATCCCTCATTTTCACAAGCTATAAGTCACCTTGGGAATTTAGAAAAAGCATCATTGGGGAATGTTTTAAACTGATTCTATTGAAAATAGTTAATTATGTTTACATGAAATTCATATTCATATATCTTCTATTTGAGTTATTGATCTGTGTATCCTTACTAATTCATTTAGTGTGACTTATTGATATTGAGTAGAATCATGCCTCTTAGATGAAATTTTAATAGTCCATATGAAAAAGTTATTGGTTAACCACAATAAGAGAGTCCTTATGTGGACAGAAGTGTGGTGGAGATAGTTGTGTGTGTTATCTAATATTTGGGACATGAACATGAACCCATTCATGTTCTTACTCTTGTAGTGGTACCAAAAAATGATGAATCAAGAGATCAAGTTCAATAATTTCTTATCGAAAAACCACTAGTGTTCTAAGGAAAAATAATATTCATGACACTTTTTATTAGTTGAAAAAGATAGATAAATTATTAATTTTCCTGGAAATACCTATTTTTATTAATGTAAAATGTGGTACCATCATGATGGAATGACTTGGAAGGACATAGTGGTACACTACACCCTGGACATCCCCCCACCCCTGTGGACATCCCGCCCACCCCTTGGACAACCCATACCCCTATGGACATCCCCCCACCCCCTGGACACCCCGTACCACATGGATAGCCCTGCCCACCCTTGTGGACAGCCTGCCCACCCCCCTGGACACCCCCTACCCTGTGTACAGCCAGACCACCCCCGTGGATAGTCCGCCCACCCCCTGTACACCCCCTCCACCTATAGACAACCCCCACCCCATGGACACCCCGTAGCCCCCAAATATCCCCACTCACTCCCATGGACAACCCACCCACCCCCTGGGGACAACCCCCACCCCTTGGACACCCCGTACCTCATGGACAGCCTCGCCCACCCCTGTGGACAGCCTGCCCACCCCCCTAGACACCCCTAACCCCCATGGCCAGCCCGCCCACTCCCCCTGGACAACCCAACCACCCCCTAGACATCTTGTACCCTCTTGGATAGCATGTCCACCCCCGTGGATAGCCCACACACCCCCGTAGATAGTCTACCCACCCCCTGGACACCCGTACCCCCTGGACAGCCCTGCCCAACCCCTTGGACAGCTCGCCCACCCCCTGGACCCCCCCTACACCCCTGGATAGCTCGACCACCCCAGTGGACAAACCGCCCACCCCTGGACACCCCCACCCCCTGGACACCCCCACCCCCCCGAAATCCCCACCCCATGGAAAGCCTCCAACCCCTAGATACCACCCAACCCCCCTGAACACCCCCATGGACATCCCCCCACCCCCAAACACCGCCCCACCCTCCGAACACCCCCATAGACAGCCTCCCCCACCACCACCCTTAACAGCCCCCATCTCCTTGGACAACCCCCCTAGAAACCCCCATGGACAACCCCTCCCCCCACCCCACTACCATAGACAACCCCCCCCCCCCCCCACATCCCCCCTGGACAGCCCTGCCACCCCCGTGGACAACCCGCCCACCCCCCTGGACAACCCCCACCCCCGGGACACCCCATACCCCGTAGACAGTCCCACCCACCCCCTCGACACACCATACCCCCTGGATAGCCCCACCTTTCCCCTGGACAACCCCACCCACCCCCTGGACAACCCCTCCCCCTGTAAACATCCCCCCTATGGACAGCCCGCCCACCCCCTAGACACCCCTACCCCCTGTGGACAACCCGATCGTCCCATGGACACCCCATACCCACTGAATAGCCCCACCCACCCTCATGGACCCCCCTACCCCTGGCAACCCCCACCCTCGTGGATAGCCCCTCCCACCCCCTTGGATACCCCCAAACCCCTAGATAGCCTTGCAAACCCCATGGACCCCCACCCCTGGACATCCCCCACCCCCTAGACAACCCCCACCCCCGTGGACACCACCCTACCCCCCTTGGACAACCCCAACCCCTGGACCACCGCCATCCCCTAGACACCACCCCACCCCTGGAAACACCCACCCCTGGACATCCCCACCCCCTAGAAAGCCCTCCAACCCCCTGGACACCACCATGGACACCCCCCACCCTTGAAAGCCCCCACCCGCTGGACAACCACCCCCCCCCCCCCCCCCCCCCGCCCCCAGACACCCCCACCCCCTTGGACAACCACCCCAAACCCCTGAAAAACCCCTAACCCCTAAATTCTAAATTGAATTCTTTATGTATTTAATTAAATTATAAATTATTTGTTAATGGTGTATGGGTATACTTGTTTTATGTGTATACTTGTTGTAATTACCTTATGAATTATGTGTTAATTTTGTATGTGTGTAGAGGGTAATTAAATATAGAATTGGAGGTATTCAGATTTATGTTTGAATTATGTGTTAGATGAATTGAATTCATACAGAATTATGTATGTATTATACAGGTATACTTGTTAATGGTGTATTGTGTTACTTGTTGTATATTATGCACATATTCTGTTGTGTATGAATTTTATTGGATTTCTGTTGGAATTGATACAACTACACATCGGGAGGCCACAAAGCTGGCTTGCTGCTGAAGGTATAAAAAAGATATGCCAATGGTTCACAACCGTTAGCATATGTGTAAAACCAGAAATTATTCCAATTGTTTTTTGAAAACTTTTGGTATAATTATATGCCAACGGTTTGTAAACCATTGTCATATATAATTTTAATTGAGATTTACCAATGGTTTGTGGAAAACCATTGGTAAAATTCTATACCAACGGTTTACAGAACCATTGGTATAGAGATCCTTCATGCTATTACACATGGTCTAAAACCGTTGGAAAACCTTTATACCAATGGTTTACTGAAACTGTTGGTATATATTGATTTTTCAGACTAATTCCAATGATTCTCATAGAACCATCTGGATATGTCTATCCCTATGGCTCAAGACCCAACAGTTTGGACAACCATTGGTATAGTTTATACCAACAGTTGTCCAGCCTTCACCAAAGGGTTTAAACCATTAGTAAAGCTGAAATTTCCAATAGTTCTAGCTGCTACAAGTCCAAGAAATATGTTGTCAGTTGGGTTGGCTGCCAACCCATGGACGAAGCTGCTGCCAACCTCTTCTACTAATGAAAACTCCATCCCATATTTGGGAGTGGCCCCCACAATTTCACTCTGATTCATGAATGAATAAGAAGATGATATTTCAAATAAACCCATGAGACAATAATAGGGTATTCTAACTAGACTTGGATCTGTGAAATAGGGGACCAGATCAGTATAGGTTTTCCCCACCATTACCGGATTACTGGCTTCAAGACCAGGAGAACTGGTCACCTACTTTGTGGAGGGGATGGGGGGAAGTAGAGAATCACAAGGCCAATTCCCCATATCAGAATGAGCCAATGAGGGAGAATCAACTACCAGTGGGGATGAAGATCCATCACATATCAGATGATACTCCTGGCAGCAGTCTAATCAAGGATGATGGATTTTGCAGCAAACAAGTAATGGGTACCCCTAAAAATATTAGTGTAAACATTAGCAAAGATGCGTAGGATAAATTAAGTTTTGAGACTAGTCTATAGATCCTACAATGTGAAGGAGTATTTACTTTGGTAAGGGTTTTACGATGTCTATTTCCACATAGATCCTTACCTCTACCACATCCTCATGTTGGATAATCCGATTGCCGACATAAAAGAACAACCCCACCGAGTCTTCGATGGTGTAAAGAAATAAGATGTTCTAAAAGGGAGGTGGAATACCTAGAAGAGAGATCTACATTGTCACCATATAGGGGTCCCTTCCCATGTGAACCTATATCAGCCACTGATACAAGAAAGGACATCATCTCCCAATGATTTGGTGATAGAGCTCAATGGCTTAATAAAATAAGCTTCAGAAGCAAAACAATCACTACAAAAAAAACAGAATTTTATTATTGCTAAAAAAGGACTTTATCAGCACTAAAAAAGTTCTAATAATAGAGTCTCTATTGGGGGGGGGGTACCTTTATCAATGCTTAAAAAGAGATGATAAAGTCCCCATTTATCTGTGCTATTGGAAGTACTGAGGAAGGTTTTTCTACCGGGGTGTGCTTTTTATATAACTATACACCCATCCAACCTATAAACAATAAACAACACCCAAATACCAGACCAAAATAACCAAACTAGCAAAAATAACATGAAAACACCATCAAAACCTACTAAAAAATAACCACCCACAGTATATAAAAAATAACCACATAAATGATGCAAATGATGAAAAAACAAGCAGTACACACAAAGTTTTGAAAAAAATTCTATATAAATTTAATTAACATCATGAATAAAAAACTATTCACTCATGGTATATACCAAAAAAACACTTTTATATACATTTTGAAAAATGTTTTATAAAATTACATTAATAATTATCCAACGAATTGTCAAAAAAAAATTTATGTTTTCTCTTTTGATGTCTGTGGTCCCCTCTAAAAAATTTCCTACGATGGTAATAGTCGCCAAAAAAATCATCCCAAATTGAGAAAAAGGTTACACCTATATAAGAAAAAATATTACTTTAGTAATACTATAAAGAAATAAATTAAACATTAATATGAAGAATACATTAAAAATGTCATTTTTTAATAAACATTACACATTTGGAGTTATACCGATCCCACCATGCATTGTATTGAGGTGGGGTTTGATTCCTACATGTCACAAATGAATAACAGACCATTTCCCTAAATTATCAAAACAAGACGAATTCATTTTCTCAGTTTTCAGTATGTCAGTTGTATATTTTTTCTAAAATATCTTTTCAAACCGAAAACATACAATTTGAGTCATACCGGTCATATCGTGTGTTGTTTTGATGGGAGACTACTTCATGTCAAAAAGGACTTATGAATTTCTTTCCTTAATTTTGAAGAAAATGAGAGTGTGTTTTCTTGGTTTTTAGTGAGTGATGCATTTTGAGCTAAAATGTCAACTTTAAACTGATAACAGACACTTTTAGTCATATTGGTCACACTATTTGTCGGATTGAGGTGTGATTGATTATTACACATCACAACTATCTTATGGATATTTATACTAAAGTATAAAAACAATTTGAATTAATTTTCTCTATTTTTAGTATGTCAATTGTGTTTTTATACTAGAATTAATGTAAATTTTAAATACAAAGACACATTTGGAGACTTACTGGTGACATTGTTCATCCGATTGTGGAACGGTTTATTCCTACACATAAAAAATGACTGATATATTGTTGTTCTAAAGTATCAAAACAATCAGAATTTATTTCTTCAGTTTTTAGTATGTTGATTTTTTACTAAAATGTTATTTCAAACCAAAAACATGCAATTTGAGTCATATCGGTCACATCATGCATCAGTTTGACATGAGACTATGTCATACACATCACAAAGGACTGTCAAATCACTATCCTTAATTTTTAAGATAATCAGAGTGCGTTTTATTGGTTTTTAGTGAGTAACACATTTTGAACTAAAATGTCAATTTTAAACTGATAGTGGACACTTTTTGTCATACCAGTCACACTGTTTATCGAATTGAGGTGGGGTTGATTCTTACACATCAAAAATGACTCATGGATAGTTTTCCTACAGTATCAAAATAATAAGAATGCATTTTATCAGTTTTTAGTTTGTTAGTTGTGTTTTTTGCTCTAATTAATGTCAATCTTAAATAACAAGATGCATTTGGAATCATACTGGTGACACCGTGTGTCGGATTGAGGTGCAGTTGATTCATACACGTCACAAATGACTGATAGATCATTTTCCTAAAGTATAAAAACAATAAGATTTCATTTCCTTAGTTTTCAGTATTTCAGTTGTGTGTTTTTACTAAAATGTCATTTCAAACTGAAAACATGCAATTTGAGTCATACCAGTCGCATCGTGCATCGATTTGATCCCTGTATGGTTGACACAAAATAACATACTCCTTCTGCATCATAGCTTTAGTCGACTTAGTGAAGAACCAACTATCATATATTCAGGACCACTGAATGAATATATGATAGTTGGTTCTTCACTAGGTCTACTAAGGACGGGAACTGTCAATATTGCAGATTGAATCGATGTTTTTTGGAGAAAAAACCCTTATCATTGTTGAAAACAAGAAGAGTGGAGTAAGCTCCTATACCTGTTATGTATCAAGAAATCATAAAAAACTTAGGGGATAGGGAAAACCCTTCTGGATACTAGATATCTTTTTTGGCCTATCAACAACACACATACCCTGTAAATGAGGACCACCAATTTATTTTAAAAAACCAATCAACATGAAATTCATTTAGTTTGCAAACAAGGACCACTAACGACCATGATTTTTAAGGGGGTGTTTAAACCATACAAATCCCAAAATTACCATAAAAAAGAGAAATATAAGGCATTCAAGATTATTAAAGTTGAAATTATTTGATAAGTTTATGATCTTCATTATATATCTGTATATTCTTCCATCAGGTATGCTGCCCATTAGTTTCTAAGCATATCTATATTTTCTTATGAATATGACTATTTTCAGAAGTCATGGTAGTACTAAAAAATATAAATACACAAAGGATTAATAAGTATTTAAATTGAAATATACATTATATCTGAAAAAACCTCTCCAGGGATACTGGTTTATTCATGGAATACAATCTCTTTCATATATTTAAAAACATAATAACTACATTCTTTTCCATTTTTTTTGTTTCAGGCACAACAGAAACATTGAGAAAAATGTAATTTTTTATATGTGTTTGGATAGTGAAATATTATTATATATACCCTGATACTTATCTTTTCATAGTACTTGTTAGGTTTGTTGTCCTTTTCCCCTGGCCTCATTCCATGATGTAGACGATATTCACACACCACCCTATCATAATAGAATCCTCATTAAAAGATAATATAAATTATATAATTGGATGTTTAGTTTTAAAATTTTAGATGTGGTGTATTAAAATGAAAAACTCAATCACGTGTGGTCAGTTTGTTGGATGTACTTGCATTGAGTCAAGAAAATAAATCTTTGGAGTATCCAAATTGACCACAATGAGCATCCAATGCTTCCTAAGAACACAAAAAATAATAATTAATTAAATTAAAATATTTTTGATATGATTAAATTGTATCGTTTTACCTATGAATCATTGGTATTAACAGGAGTCTGTTATTTTTAATTTTTTTTAATCGATTTGAGCAACACTACCACTATTTTACCCTCTTTCTTGGAAGTTATATCTTCTTGTTCTGTAGAAGTGATGCGAGGACTAACGAGTGAAAATTTATGTTCATGGGGAAATACCTTCAATGATTTTTCATATATATGCCTGCGAAAAATATGAAATGTATTTAGTTATAATTAACATAGTATATCAGCTTTTGGAAAATAAAATCATGAAAACATACCACATGTATATATTTACAACTGAGCCACCTAACAATTCATAGTTGAGGATTTTAGTTGCACTATCAACACCAATGATGTCTGTATCTTCCCATCCATACATATTTACTTAAAAATCAATTATGTGAGTACCAACATCTTTTATCTTCATATCCACATGAGCCTTAAATGATAATAAATATAGATATAGAATGGGGGGGGGGTGAGGGGGTGGGTGGGTTAAGGTTCTTCTAGTAGATCATTTTGATTGGTTGGTTGATCCTTGAGATAGTTTTGAACTGTTATTTAATTTCACCCCTTCCATTTGTCCATCTGTAATAACATGCATTGGTTTAGACCATTTTTCATTAAATGTTTAATGTTTAGCTTGAAAATTAAATTGGAAATGAATAGCTCATTGTCGACATGTTTTTTACAAGATGTGATGCCATGTGATGAATGTTCAAAGAGCTTGTTCAACTATATGAATATTTGCATCATCAATTGGAACATGTATCTCGATTCTCATCTCTAGGGCTACAGTAGTTGAAACTCTAAAATGACATGTCGGAAGTGGTCTATTGTGTAGCATGTCATTCAGGACATTGAACACTATATCCCCTCACTATAAGGTGAATGGTGGGTGTTGATAGATATAAATCACAGTCATTTTCACCCTATAAAATATCAATATAGGAAAGGTATCAGCATCTAGTGTCTATATGATTCAAATTTCATAGAAACAATTATTATAAAATTGACATCCTCAGTTAAGAATTTTTTTTGAGGGGAATGGCTCACCTCAATACTTGGGGGGGGGGCAGGATCTTCATATGCGGGTTGTTCTTGAATTGTTTCTTATCTTTCAATCCCCCATCGAACTTTATATCATTTATTTATGGTATTGTAATTCTTCTTAAAACATAGCTAATATTCTCTCATATTTTTTATTTCCTCATTTTGATCCTCGTCTTTTTTTTCTGAAAATATGTTCATGGTGTCACCCTAAAACCTACACCTCTGACGCAACCATACTATTCTAACTGCTTCAAGGCCACTGAAAGTATGTCTACATCTGGTGTGGGTGTTGTTATTCTTGTGACTATTTCAAATAGAAAATATAGAAAAATAAGTAATCATTTTAATGTAATAGCGATTTAAATAAAATCAAAATTTTATTATGTCATACTTACACATATTTCCCACACTTTTTGTGTGTTTTCATCTATTAGTTTCCCATCTATAACTACACATGCCTCCTTCCATAGCACATGGAATGTGATGGAAGTGGATTTGTTTTTGGAATATTTAAGAAGCGTATAAAAAAACATATTTATTGCGTTTTTTATGTCACATAAAAGTATTATCGTATATTTAAAATATGTACAATTTTTTTTTCAAGTGATGCATACCCCATCATTGCTTTACCGTAGGGGTACGCTGGTTTTGATGCTTGTTGTTTATTTTAAGCACTCAGTTATTATTTCATAAATAAAATAATGTTAATAAAATTGATAAATACACGTACTGTCAAACAATGTACATAAAAAGACTGCTTCGCACGACATCCAATAAATGCATCCAACGATGCTTGTGTTATCAGGTGTTTATAAATAAGAGGTGGGTGCAGTTTTATTTTCCCTTCAGCATTTTTATGATGATATTTTATTAAAAGTGTGTGAAAACCCCTGCAAATCCTTCCAGAAACCCCTAAGAAAAAGTATTTGTGTGATTCATCTACTATAAATACACTATGCAAGAGATGATATAGTATAATTAAATGCTTCATTATTTAATTTTTTATAAATTAAAAAATTATATCATAATGTTACTGTAATATCTCCCCACATCAATATTTTAACCTCACCCACAACATGGTGCCATTATGTTACATCAATCGTCACATGTTGCTGAGTGACGATTCCAATGTAACAACTGAATATGGGCTTGTTGGGGTTAACATTTTGGACCTACTAATTCCATCCAATCTCATATTTGATTCCTTTCTCTTTAGCCTTAATGATTTTTTCTAATACTGTTAAACTATGGAATTTATGTTTTTTCTATGTTGTCTGTGTTTCGTCACCTTTCATTTCCTCAGATCCACCATCATCAATATATTCCTCTGGATCTAGAGGGCTAGCATCGGCATGTGAAGAAGGTGGTTGTACCTCTACACAAGGAGTGACAACAGGTTGAGAAAGCTGTTGTTTTTCTACACTACGAGTAGAAGCAAGTTGAGAAACCTATTGTGCATGGGTATTGGGAGCATTATAATGTGCAGAAGTCATTATATACAAAAGTGGTTAACATTTAATTTAGATAACATAAAAGCAGCAGCAACTAGATATTCACACAAGGCAGTAGGTTGAGAAACATGTTGTTCGTCTACACTGTGATCAACAACAGTTTGAGAAACCTACTGTGCTTGGGGATTGGAAGCATCATCACATGCATAAGTCATTATTTTCTAAAGTGGTTTAAAATTTAATATATATAACATAAAAGCAAGAGTGAATAAATATTAACATAATGTAACATGATGTATATTAGAAAAAAAATATAACTTGATTATTGAAATATCTTTTTTAATTGTTGAATAGATTTTACCCCTCTATCGACAATCCAAATCCCTTCATTATGGTCTCCTATGACATAAAAAATACTGTCTACACTAGGACTACTATGAAATGATTGTGACATCCCAATGAAAGGGTCATCCTCCTATAAATTTTCATTCAACTCTTCAGTGGTTTTGTTTGATAATATAACAATTGACCGGTTTTGGTTTGCAGGATTTGGAACATAAAATACTTGTACTACCTGTGATTACATTATAAACAATTTATCTTTGTACCCTTCCTTACTAAAATAAAATTTCACAAATTCAAACTCATCTATTTTAACAACAATTCTGTTATCAACCCACTTTCATAGAAAAATTGGCACTCAGAATGTCATATAATACAACTCCCATACTTTTTTGATGATCTAAAAGTATGACATATTCATTTAAATTAGATTTTTTTCCTTAAGAACAGAAACATGCATCACTTCAACTACAATTGTAACTCCACTATTCTCTCTGATACTGTCTTCATCATGTTCATTAATATAAAATGTATAACCATTAATTACATTATAATTTTAAGATAATACATATACACTTGGTCCTCCGATTATCCATTGAAGTCGTTCTGAAATTGAGTCTGGATTTTCATCTTACTCCTTAAAAACATGGTCCTAAAACCATCCAATAAACTATTGATTATGTTTATTTGATATCCATTTTTCATCCCTTGATTGATTCTAATACCTAAGAATTTCATTGTGGGTTTCAATATATGGTTCAATATCCAAACTATTATGAAAAACATAAAGGTGGGCCTACTACAGATATATAATATTGATTTTGACAACCTTCTTTCCAGAAATTTCCTCACCCACAAGTCGCCCAGTGTGACAAGATTTTATTAGACCAATGATTTTCATACCGATCAGGTTTTTGGTACAGAATTCAACAGCTTCCTCAATAATATATTTCTCTACAATACAACCCTCTACCGACTTTGATTTTTGATATACCCTTTGAAAATATTCATATACCATTCAATGGGGTATATCCATCTATAGTGCATAGGACCACATAACTGAATTTATCTCATTGAGTGAACCATTAAATGAACCATCATATCAAAGAATGTAAACGGAAAAAACATTTCTAATTTACATAATATGAAGTTAATTTCTCTTTTTATATTCGACAATTTTTCCAGGTCTATAACTTTTCTACATATATCTTTTAAGAAACAGATCTTCATTAATGTATGATAGAAATTATCGTGAAAAATACAACATAAATCTTTAGGTATTAGATATTGCATCAAAACATGGTAGTAATGTGATTTAAGACCTTTTAACTTTAATTTGTGCATTGAAATGATGTTATTGATATTCGATGAATACCCCTATAGAACCTTTATGTCATTCAAGAAGTTGAAAAACCGATATCTCTCCTACTCGGAAAGAGTGTAAGAAGTAGGAGGAAGAAATGTTCATTTATCACCCTTCACTAGTTCCAAATCTTCTCATATTACCATGTCAAACATGCACAACCTAACCTTAATTCCATACTTTTTTTTTCTTAGTGCATTTAGGAATGTGTCGATGACACTATCACATACATTTTTTTTCAACATGAATACATCAAGAAAATGTCTGACGTACAGACAATTCCAGAATGGTAATTAAAAAAAAATCAGATTTCTTTCTCCAACAAGTTTTTGTAAGGTTTTTTAAAAATAGTTTACTAAAAGAAGTGTCCACATATTTAACTTTATCAAATAGTTGATCACCTATTAGTGGAGACAGTGTTGTACATTCTTCTGAACATCCATCGAATGACATTGTCCTAGATCGGTACTTATGTCATTGGGGAAAAAATTTGTGATGTCCTAGAAACACAATTTTCAATGAATGTTTTAACCTAATTGGTTGTGTACCTTGTTCACAGATGGGGAACCCAAGAGTTCCTTTAATGCTATATCTTGAGAAATTTACATAAGCAGGAAAGTCATTTATTGTCCCGTACAACATGACTCTCAATGTGAAATCTTCATTTCTATAAACATCATACATCATAACACCTGAATCCCACAATAATTTCAAATCCTCAATCAATGGAGCCAAATAAACATCAATATCTTTACCTGTTTTTTTGGTCCTGATATAAGCATAGATAACATGATGTGTTTTCATTTCATGCATAACCACAGTGGCAAGTTATAATTTACCAACATAATTGAACTTTTAATGTGAGTGATGCATTAAAAACCTAAATGATTCACTCCATTTGAAGATAATGCAAGACAAAGGTTTCTCGGCTCGTTTCCAAAGTCCGAATACTCATGACCAATTCTCTTCCACTGAGGAGAGTCTGCCATGTGCCATAGTTTTCCATATTTATTTATTCTATATTTGTGTCACATTAATTGCCCTATAGTCTCCTCACTTCCATATAGGTGCCTAAACCTTGGAATGATTGGAAATTACTATGCGATATTCATAGGACCAGATTCATCTTTCTTATATCGAGAAGAACCACACTTTGGGAATTCTCTATTTTATTTTTGGCGCTTGAGAAATAGTACACAGTCATTCAGGAAGGCATGTATTCTTCCAGAGATCATACCCATCAAGAATAGCATTTATTTGGCATCGTATGTTTGGATCGAGTGATCATTATCTTCTGGGAGCATTTCATTCAAGAGTTCATGTAATTCCATTAAACTAATGTCCCTCCATATGTTGCCTACATTCAAATTATATAGCTTCATAATGGATGAAAATACTGTATATTTAGTGCAACCATCATACAATGGAATCTTTTCATAAATCTTTAACTGCTCAAACAATTTTGGGCAATCAAGAAGTTCATCTTAAAATTTTCTTGTCAATTCCTTAATATGATATTCATCAATATGAACATCTATAATCACATCCTTGATACAGTCTTCTTCATTTTCAACACTTGTAATCATATAAAATGATCCATAAAACATAGTGTTATCCCAATCACAAGCTATATTCACTTTTCCCCCTGTTTATTCCAACATTTATAACTTAGATCTATTTTGTGACAGATCAAGTGTTCTTCCAACTCTTTTGGACTAACTTGTATTGAATAATAATAGCGTAAACATGGAAAAAGGATTTAAGAAGGATCATATACATGACCTTTTTCAAACTTGAAGAAATATTTTACTCCATCTTCATACTATTTTTTTCAGATGATTTTCATCCACCCATACTTTATTCATATCCATCATATTTGATTCAGTGATATTAATATTTAAGAAAATAAATACACAAAATGTTTATATAAAATTTAAACAAGTATAATAAAGTTACAGAATTTAAATATCCGTTGAAAACTATTTATAAAATCACTATTGAAATACCATTAAAAAACCATTTACACAAATTCCTCTTTAAAATAACAAACCATTTTTAAAATAAACCAATTAGTTCCAAAAATCCTTTCTCAAAACCCCAATTCCTTTTTAATCCATTTTATAGAAATTTAAAACCAAAAAAGGGTATGTTGAACACATATAATTTTTTAAGAAACATTTCAAAACACATGAATCAATTTAAAATTGAACCCCTAACAACATCACTAGATGCCATTTTCACTTCCCTCTATTTATCCCTTGCGAATCATTGATGGATGCACACCTTATATGTCTCATGACACCCCCTATCTAGCTCTGATTACTAGTTTTCAGTGTTCCTCCCAACAACCTTATGGATTGGCCAACCCATCCCTGGTGGGTAAGCTCCTTTTCCAGTATTCCAACCTCACACTAGCTACTCAAGACCATATTCAAATTTAAATTTATGATTAGAGATTAACACCATCACACTCACCCATGAACAAAAAAACTTGCTAACTTATTCACATGTATTACTATTAGTAGATCTTAACACAATCACACTCACCCTTTTTGAACCTATAGACTTACTAACCTATTCGCATAACATTTATATATTATGATATATAATCCTTTAACCAATGAATTGGTGAGAAATACTAGTAATACCGATATGATAATACATAAATTTGTTTGCTACTTGAAAATCAAACATTCATTATCTCAAAAAGAACCCATATCAACTGGAGAAAATAAATTCACAATGAATAAGGGAACCATGTGATCAAGGAATAATATAATAGTAAAGAAAACTAATATCAATAGTTACACTAATAAAACAAGCATAAGGGGGATTTAATCAATATAATAATTTAATCCTCTATATAGAACCACCGATCAAGGTAGAAAATGTCATAGGATATACCCTAGGTACTAGTGTGTGATGATCCAAAACAACACTATAACTACATGGACCAATATCTGATATATGTTTCATCCAAAAACAACATGATCCACCCAATTAAACCATACTTAACTCATCATAACGTAACCTTCCCACTAGCCTTTTCTTAAACACAACTAGTGGACCATGAATCATGACCTACCACCTAGACACCCAAGTTACCATAAACAAACAACCATGGAGGTGATAAAATAATCTAGATAATTACCAAAAAAATGTCTCGCACCTCACCTCCAACACCATCACATATAACATCCCCTTTTCACATCACACATCCATAATATAAATAAACAATAACCCATAACTAGTGAAACAAGTATAGGGGAAATCATTGAGGGTCACATGATAAATAAACAATTTACTTTTTAATGTAAAAAATGGGTCTTCACATGAAAACCAACATAGTATGTAGAGTCTCACTCCCCTTTTTTAAAGTCTCATCATTTCAATGATTATGGAATCACTTGAAAAAAATCCCTTTTTCTTTCAAAAATATTCTTTAAGCACATGGAAAATTATTTTCAAAAACCAAAAAAGGAATAAGACCTAAATTTACTATAAAAAAATTAAATGACCCTATGAACCTTTTCAAATATTCTTTTCAATATAATTAATCTAATTTAAAAATAGTACATGAAATTATTATGAAAAACCCCTTATTCCATGCCTATAATTTAAGAATGAAATTTATAATTTCACTTAAGAACCCATAAATTACTATACTTTAATTGAAAATAAATTTATAAATTATAAACATTCCATGAATTAAAAAATAAAGGAATAGAAAAGAAACACCCAATTTAAACCGAATGGTAACTGATACACAACATTTAACCTTCTATGGAAAAAAATGAAAAAAACTAAAGCCCTAAATCTCATGAAAAATGAATTTTAGTTCATGGGAGAAGGAGAAAACTATGGTAAATAGAGAAGAAAAGAGGGTTGAGGGAGATAAAGGAGAAAGAGTGGGAAGAATTCTTGAAATGAAAAAATAATTGTTTTCTTAAATAATTCAAAAAAAATTACATAACACAAACATAATAAATCATATAATATTATAATTCTCATTTTCAAAAATAAATCATATCATAATAACATATAAATTGTGACTAAAATATCACTATATGGAAAACAATCCTAAGATGAGAAATATAAGTGAAAATAAAAACATTTTCACAACAAATTTTTAAAACATTGAATTGAAAATTATATTTAATTTTCTTTGAAGGGAAATAGATTACTATTTAAAACATTATTATAAATAGTTAATAATAAGAAGTTATTAAATAGACACAAAGGTTTTAAAAATGAGAGGTAAAAATACTTCAAAAATGTTTACTTTTAATAGAATCCTTAATAATTCAAACTTGAAAAAGGCATAATGTATTAAATAAATGATGTAAAAATACATTGAAAAATTTTACAATTAAAAATAGTCACCGATAATGGAAACTTGAGAAATGTATAACATTTTTAGTAAAAGAAGTTGAAATACTTTGAAGACTTTTAATTTTAATTTTTTTTATAATAAAAACATAAAAAATACATAATGTTTGCTATAAAATAAGTGGAAACACTTTGAAGAAATTTAATTTACAAATTAATATTGTAGATGCTGAAATGTGATTAAAGCCTAAAAGAGGGCCTTTGTAGGTAAAATGAGAACATATTTCGACTTAGCAACAAATTTCAAGAGGAACGGAAGGGGCACGTGAAAAATCTCCAAAGATGCATAAAAAACCACACCCCCATACGAAAAATCGCAGGATCCGAGGTGAAAAAACTTACGTGCAGCCCCCCCCCCCCCCAGCATGGAAACATGCGGCCCACCAATATCGGGCACAAAATATTCCATGAAAACTGCCCTGGGTGTGGAATATTTTGTGTGGCCGACACCGGGACCAGATTTTTCCGTGCCGATCAACTATCGCGTGGACCCAGTGACCCGGAGCGCCTATAAATAGAAAGCTTACCCTTCGACTACCGAAGAATGAAGAATCCGAACCACATCCTATGCATGTAAAACACCTCTACCACATGTAAAAGATGGCTTTCAGGTATGGTATTTTCTGCGATAGGTCTCCCAGGGGTCCACCTTCACACAGGTTCACTCTGGCTTGACCCTCGCCCATGTTCAGAACCGGTTGGCACCTTGGGTGGAATCCGCTTCTCTTGTGAAAAATTGGTTTCCCTTGCATCAAATCCTTATACCTTGTGTGTAATCCCTTTCCCCTGTGTGAAAATCTTCAGCCACCCTCTTGCGTGCAAACATCCACAATTGGGCGCAAACCCGACCTTTTCTACGCAACTTTCTGGTTGCACGCCTATTGCACGCAAATCTCTACTATTACACACAAATATCTCCTATTAAATGAAAAACAAACCTCTTCCACACAACTATTCCTATTTCACACTAATTGCATGCAACCCTCTTATATTACGCGCAACCCTACGAGTCTGCTCCCCCCGACCTTTTCCGCACAACTGTTCATTTTGAGCGCAAGCCGCCCTACTTATGCATACCCATTCACTTTGATGTCCCTCTTCTGGACATCATCTTCAGGCGCTTATTATGGCCAAAGCATCTACATCAGACACCCTTTTCTCGTACAACCCTCTAGGCCCGTACAAAGTAACTTCAAGGTCCCTTGGGTGGTGCTTCCCGTTGCGCTGCCTCGCCTCATGCTTCTTCGTATTGGCATGCTAACGACTATTGTTTTTTCGCATAGCCATGCTAACTTGGACCCCTCAATGGATAAATCAATAACACCCCACCATCCCAGCATTATTGATGTCTTCCCTTCCCCAAGGGGCGAGAGGTATCAGTTATGTAAGTCCAAAGGGTTGCGGAGTGAACTCGCATCATTCGAGCTGTAGGACGTTAAACTTCCAAGCACCCTCGTCCCCAATACATGACGTTAAACTATGACCTCACCCCGTGCGTCACACGTGGGGTTCCCCACCTTGTACATCTTTCATTCCCACTGGTCTCCATGGGAGTGTGACCATTCCTCACATGGAATGAGATCCTCTTTATTGGTGAGATGTTTGCCCGTGGGGAAAGGGAAACCATCTTGGTGTAAGCCCCTAACTTTTCTTATAGAAGGAATCATCCCTAATCCTCTTTTCTTCTTTGGTCCCAAGGACCAAAGAGTGGGGGATGGGCACTAGAGCCCTCCTTTATTCAGTTCCAAATCCCTCTCTCTTTGGGATTTGTCACTACCGGGCCTCCACCCTAGTGTAAGTCCCAGTCTCCATCACCCTGGGCTACTAACCACGCGTAATCCCCTGTTTCTATTTTGGGATGCTAACCACTTGTAAGCCCCATTCCACTTCCCATGGACACACCTTTCATGATGTGCTCACCGGGTATTTTCTTCCTCTTTTTTCTCACATCGATCATGGCTCATGTGGGCTTAGAGTAAGCATCAACCAGGAAATACTCTACGGGAAACCTAGAGTGTAAGCCCCACACACCAACCCAAACAACGTGAAATTTGATCCTTGCCAAGGCAAGGTTCGTAGGAAACCTTCCAGAGGTTCAAGACCACCATCCATTGGTTCTAACCCCTTCACGTTAGACCAAATTCATCTCAAATGATGTTAAACTGTATGGCCCCTTTTCATCCTGCACAATGTTAAAATGCATACACCACTATAAACTACGTGGTTTTTGATCCTTGCCAAGGAAAGGTATGTAGAAAGACTCCCTGATTTTCAAGCCTAAAAACCATTGGTTTCGACAATCTTCACATCAGTCCCAACAGTTCTGAACTACGTGGTCTTTGATCCTTACTAAGGAAAGGTATGTAGGAAGCCTCCCTGAGGTTCAAGCCTACCAATCATTGGTTCCGACCATATTCACGTCAGTTACAATCATTATGAACTATATAGAATTTGATATTTTCCAAGTCAAGGTATGCAAGAAGCCTTCCCGCGGTTCAAGACCACCAACCATTGGTTCTGACCCCCTTCACATCGGTTCACACTCCTTCCGGAACTTCATGAACTATGATTCCCTACCACAAGGATATGTAGGAGGTCTCTTCAAGGCTCAATCCCAACATCACCATCACCCTTGAGTTGACTCTATCTCATTATACATCCACATCACTTAACCATCCATCACCCATCCCGATTCTTACCTGGGCCACCACATCCCAGTGAGATCAGGTCAATTTACCTCTTCGCTTATCCTAGTAGTATTCGAGTAACTAACCCTGTGTTAACACTAACATCAATGTTCCCTCTAGAGGTTTCACCCATCTGATCCACTCTAGTCGGTGTTCCGATCAGTCTGATCCATCTCTGCTAGACGTCAAACCTATGACATACCCTGTGTTAAACTTGGGTGGATGAGAAAATCCCCAGAGACATGCCTATGGCATATAATTCCCCGCACTGTACGTGGGATGCCTCGGGATTCTGCGCCCTCAAAAATCCCTATAATAAGGGTAAGAAACCCAGACGCGCCAGTGTTTCAACATCCAGACAAGCCAGTGATGTCCAATGTGACTACTCCCCTGACCAAAGGTTGATGGCCTGATCGTACCCCTTGGAATGTCCTCACATAAGTAGTGTAATTAACCGTATCCATGAAGATATGGCCCTAGGAAGACTTTCATGAACAACGGCTTAGTTTATAAGGACGAATTGGACTAGGTGACGAGTTCTGAGGAGGAATACATGGAAGGAGGAACCGAAATCCCATCATCCCATTTCTATCAGGATGAAAACAGACCTGAATAAGAGATGGAGGCCGCCCGCCATTGGAAAGTTGGAATGTGGGGAAATAGCCAGCACGTCCTCACCATCCTCAACAGATGGATGTGCCACCCTCGACGAAAGCATCATAAATAGAAATGGTGAACCTGAAGTGAATTTATTCTTCTCAATGTAGAGACTAGTAGCGTTCGAGACATAAGTGGATTGATGTGTCACCAGATCTAGTTATCTGGCGCCAGGTCCTGCCAAGAAAATAGTGGGATTGACATGAAACTCCCAAGATGTTGGGGAAGCTAAATGTTGGACATCCCAGTATGCGACATTGTCAGTGTGGATCCTTCTTACTAGCCATGGGATATGGAATGGAGATGGAGAACTGGATGTCGATTTCATTGTTTCAGCACTAATGGCTTAATCTTCCTGCTTGTAAGGAACCTAGATGCTACATTAGAAATCTGATCGCCACCCACCCATCGATGCAGGGGCAGCGGAAATGCCAATGCAGCAACCTCACATGGCTCCAATGCTTCTTCGACGACCTCCATAACCACAACTACCGGGTTCCCATGCCTTGTATCACCTTATGAAATCATTCAACGAAGGGTAATAAGCAACCTCATATGCCGAAATGAGGAGGGGATTATCCTGACTCGAGATATGGCTCGAAAGAATTTAAAGTCATCTGTGCCTCATTTCCACCACCACCCCCAACGATCGTGCAGGGAGACACTACTCTCCACCCCAACGTACAATCATTTTAGGAGCCTCTCCTCAGAACATCTCGACGACTCCCTTCCCTACACCGAAGAGGTAGGGGATGTCTGGGCTAGCCCGGCCGAGATGTTGTTCCAGGGGCCCCCAAGGAGGGGCCCCACTAGGTTTCCCCAATGCCACCACCCAGTCCAAAAGGCTGAAGAGTAGGTAAGCTATGTACCTGCACCACTGGCCTCGGTCCGGCTGACCCGACACCAACGTCGGGCACAGGCTGAGGAGGAGGCCCACCAAGGGGCATTGACGTCAACAACTACTGTGGCCTGGGCCACCGCCAACGTGTATTATCAGCCTCCTATGCACACTGAGCAGAGGTACTTATACCCATCCCATATCGAGGCCCCAACCACCCCACAGGTATGCTAGGTCGAGTCTCTCGGCCATCGATGTAAGTAGTGGTTGCCGCCAGTACGAAGGTCCTCCCCATACTTCCACCATGGAGAACGTGGGTCCTCCCCACTTCCAAGCTTGACATGGAGTTCCGCCCCATGCTACCTTTAGTCTGAATGAGGGACCTCCCCACGAAGGTGAAATTCAGTACGGAAGAATCTCCCATGCCTATTACATCAGGTATGGAGTCATTCCTCCTGCCACAGACCACCGATATGGAGATGTTACACATCCGTCCAATCTAAAGTATGGGGGGATTCCCCATGTCCTTGCAGCAGCTGGAGAAGGTCCTCCCCATCTTAGCAATTTGATGAGTGAAGGTCAGATTCGCTTCACTAGCACCCAACACGTAGGTCATACCCATGTTCGGCTTGACCAGTATGAGGACCATCCTCATGCTGACGCTGTCAGGGGAAGCAAGCATAGAGGTCCTACTCGTGCTCCTATCATCTCCAGAAGAGGTCCTACCCACGCCAGAATTTCCCTCGGAGTTCCCCTCCACACATCATCTGGTGGACACAGAGGTCCTCCCCGTGTTCCCTTTGACATCTATCCAGGTGATCCTCACACCCCAGCTCACACAGGCGGAAGTCCACCCCACCCTAGCACTAGTACGGCCGAAGGATTTACTCATGCCTGGATTATAACCTATCCCAAAGAACCATCCTGGGGCAGGAGTGTAGGTCTTCATGCCACAAAAATAATTCCTAGAAGATTTAGACTGAGATCAAACAAGTTTGCTTCTCAGATTCTAAGTAGGAATACGAATCAGTGATAAAACCCTCACCTAGATCCTCTATGTCAAGAGCCGGGGTAGAAATCAGGCATATCGTCCTCATACTTCTAGTATGTAAGGTCTATAGGATTCCCACCTCCTTCTGCTGGAATATCCAAGAGGACAAAAATTTGGCAACCCCATAGGTTAAAACCATGCAATCACCACCATCATCACCAAAAGCACTCTCTACCTTGACTAGATATCACAGAGAGCTATTCTGGGGACCAATGGTGGATGAGTAGTTGTGTAACCCATCGCCAGTAGCTGTAATCCCTTTACCAGAAACTATGGTCGTCAACCTATCCTAACATGATGTGGTGGACATGTCACTACAAATTTTGTAGGATAGACCAAGATGCGGCAGATCGTCAGCTCGCTCGCCGTATTCTCCACTGGCCTGCCTGCCATCTCAGTGGTCTCCATCGATACCACTACCGGTTCCCCAGCCACCTCCAGTAGATGAGTGGGTAAATGAAGGTCTAGACCCTGAATCTAGACCAAGGAGCTTGTGGGATATCCTTGCAATGAACCATTTTCCTGAGATGTTCTTGCTAGTTACAGTGCAAAATTTTAGGGAACTAGAAGCGCTCACCCGAGAGGAGGTTGGATGCTTTCGCCAGACCCTCTAGGAAACTCATTTATGCCTTCAGCATCAACGAGTGACCTACCCCATGAGTCAGGCACACTTTGAAGATATTGGCCAACAATGTCGTTTGGTCGATTTGGCCACACTCCCCGTGGCCCAGCGCCCTGAGTCACCAGGCCGCCATATGACCCTCCAACAACGATGTGTCCAGAGCTTTAAAGTGCCCCGTAGGATAATCAAGGAGGGTTTTATCCACATGAAAATCCATGGCTGGGGGTAGTATGCGGCTCTCCATTTCAATTCCATCTGGAACCAACCTGATTTTCTAGGAGACATAGAGGATATGCCTCTAGGTAGGGCCGTGGTTAACATGGCCGACCTGGCAGAGGGTGAGAATGATCTGGAGTTTCTTGGAGAGAACCTACCCCCTGAAAGAGTTTCACACTTCTTGGATCTGTCCGGAAGGATTACCCATAAAAAAATGAATCTACTAGGTCTTTCTGTGCCCACCAAGGCACTAGTCCTCAGCTAGAATCCCAATAAGGGAAAGCAACACCTCAGAGATGTCAAACACACTGACTCGTCTGGCTTGGTGTAGAAGATAAAAGAAGATCCCAAAAAATTAGTGTTGCATAAAAAACTCACAGAACACAAGAAGATGGTCGACGAACTCCTTGATGAACGCGCTGCAGAGTGACAACCAAACTATGATGATCCTTGGCCAAGGAATTAGGGGAAGGCGCAACTTCCCCCGACGAACTACATCCAAGTGACCCTAACCATCCTGCCCACATAGACAGGGTTGAGGCTGGAACCTATAGTAAGAGGGCATGGTATGTGTCTCTGAATCCTACTAAATGGCATGAAAATCTCTAGGACCTAGCTCAGGTTCCTCTAGCTTTCCCACATGTCGTTCCACGAGACGCTCCATGAGACGTTGGGCTTGTTTATCATGTTAAAGAACCCACCAATTCATTGGTGGTCAGGAATCCACGTAAAGACAGGGACCCCCGCCCAGATGATCCCATGGCAGCACTCATTACCTATCTCGAGGCATTGGAGACACGGAAGGTGGAAATCCCTCCTGATGGAAAGCCATATCCAGCATGGGTGGATGATATGCCAGCACCCCCCAGGTTTTGGGAATCCTACCTTTACCCCCTTCAACGGGACATGGGATCTTCCTAAAATCTTGGCCCACTTCATCTCAAGGTGTGGGCCCATGTTGGGAACCCCAGTGCATAAGGAAACCACCAAACTCTAGTGTTATGTGCAGACATTGGAGGGATCGAAGTTCGTCTGGTACAACCATCTCCCCATCAGATCAGTAGCCAGTTGGGAAGACCTCCATATGAAACTCCTCTACCAGTTCAGTTCCACCACTCAGAAGATGAGCATCGCAGACCTCTTCAAGTTCAAGAGGAGGCATGATGAGTGCGTTGTAGACTTTGTCTCCCAGTGGAAAGGGATCACATACTCTCTCGACATGCCACCGACTCAGGAGAAATAGGTGACAATGTTTGTAGGTAACGTAAAAATAAAATAGGTCCCCTATTTGATCACCCATATCTACCCCAGGGGATTCTGAGACTACTCTGATAAGGCCTAGTTCCAAGAGGAATCCTTACAACAGTCTAAGTAGGAACGTCCGTTACCTCCTGTAATCCCCGTGAGAAGGGCCGCTAGGTCCGAACCTGCCAAAATGGCCCAAATAGAGGCCCCCAGGAAACTAGAGTTGTTAACAGTTGAGCCACTTCCATAGCCCTATAGAGGCCCTCCACCTCAGGTGCAGCCTCCAGCCCAATAGTACCCACCTCAGAATCAGCAGGTGCCCCTGCGCAATGCGCCGCCACCACCCAGGCGAGATAACTGGGCTCTACCTCCTTGATAGGTTCCTCCAGCCCCTCACTAGGGTCAAGTTCCAAGGGCCCCCTTTCTGAACAGGAGGAACCAGACCTACTCATTCAATGAGGCCTAGTTCCCGAGTTACTTCTGTAGTGCCTTGGAATAGGGGTTTGTACGTTTTTCTGAGTGTAAGAGGCCAAAAGAGGGAGACCTCACTGATCTCCCTAATTACGGCCCCTATCACCAGATCATAGGGCACACTCTCAAGTAGTGCTATGTGTTAAAAGACTTTCTTCAAGACCTGGTGGATAACAACATAGCCCGGTTAAGCCCAGATTTGGCACATGTGGCATGTATCTTCATGAGGCCAGACATCAACACTGACAGTTAGGGTCAGTGGCATCAGGTTTATAACCGTGAGTCCCAGAATTATGACGACTGGATGGATTTTAAAACTTCTACCCATGCCCATGGTGTCATCCATGTTCACCTGAATTGCCCAGAGCCTTTAGAAGCTGCAACTACTACTTATGCATCATTATCTCAACCTTCCTCCTCCTAGAAGAGCAAACACCAATGGCACAAGGTAAAACAACGTCCCCCACCAATAACGTCATTGTCCCGTACTCTCGGTGATTTCATGCCCTCAGAGATGGCGATCCCTACCAGAATCCATCCAGTAGTGGATTACTCTTCAAGAGACAGTCCAGAGTATGCCTCGGTTAATACCGTAGAGATGGTAAATCCCTACATGATTCCTGATGATGAGGAGTGCTAGTCAAATCCTCCTAATGTCCCCAGCCATCGTCAGCGTCAATGGAGCCGTGGAAATATGGGCTATTGGAGTGCCTCGGTCACTACTTCTATCCAAGATGTGCATGAGACCAAAACCAGGTACTAGGCCCAGCACAGAGCTTAGTCTACACGGCCTTCTCATCTGGTGACATCAGGGCTGCCTTTGCCGCCGTTTGTGTTGTTGGATCGGGCATAGGCATATTGACAGCATCGTGACCTGCCACGCTTTGCTATAGTCTGGTCTCAGTTGTCTGGCCCTCATCTGGTAGTCACTCCACAGGCTTCGACTAGTGAGTAGCGATATATTCCTAGCACCAGTCAGTAGCCGTCCCAGTTGGTAGGGCCCACCATACATCTTATCATAGATCGACCTCCTGTAAGCAGAATTTCATGCCTGGCATGTAAGTATGATGTTCTCAAACATCTTTCAAGAATTCCAGAAAATCTCTCCATCCTAGATTCCCTTTTCCTGTCATCAGATATGCGTGAGGCCCTCACCGAGGCTTTAAGAAGCCCCCTCTAGTTTGATATGTAGGTAGCAACCACATAAGACTTTCATGCTAAGGCGGTTGAGAATAATGAATGCCAATAAATCATCTCATTATCTGGAGAAGATGAAGTATCTCATATACTGGGGCACATTCTCTCACTGTACATCACCAAAAAGTTCAATGGCATGGAGGTTCTCCATTTTCTCATCGACACAGGCTCTGGGATTAACCTAATCCCGACTCAGACACTATAAAAACTGAGACTGTCCGAGGATGATCTATTTCCCTCTGACCTATGAATCTGAGGTTATGACAGGACATAATAGACATCGGTCGGCAAGATCCACTTGAAGACCCAGTTTGGTGGTCTAGTTTCCAGCATTGAATTTATGGTTTTCTCCTAGGACACCACCTATAATGCATTGATGGGCAGGCCATGGATTCACCTACATGCGATGGTTCCTTCATCATATCACCAGTGCCTCAAGTACTCCCTTAATGGTCGAGTGGGCGTACACCAAGGTGACACATCTCCCTTTGCCTCTTGTGAATCCCACTATCTAGATGTAGACTATTACAAGATCAAGGACAAGTAGATTTAGACTAATGAGGTCGAGCATGCCATGACTGCAACCAATTCGTGGATAGATCTGGATGATGCCTACATCTTTCCAATACACCGATTGGAGGCTACGACCCTAGACATGGGACAATGCTTCATTGTTTATGGGACAAGGGGGGAACTCATTCCCAAGTCTAAGCAACACCAGAAGATTAACTCGTACTCTTATAAAAATCAGGCTCAGGTGATCCCAGAGCCTCCTACTCCCATAAGTTATTGAGATGTCCACCCCATGGTAACAAAAATATGTCATACTTTCTTGTTTAGAAATGCTAGAATTAACCGACTCAAGTCCATGCACCAATACTACTTTGATATCATCAAGCGTGGCCCCTTAGGCCGAAGGACAGATGGGATCAGATCACCAGCCTTCATCACCATGGTTGTGGCAGCATAGGAGTCCCCCGATGCAGTGTCCACTACCGCTCAGGATGGTACCGACCTCCCATCAGGAGCTGCTGACTCAGAGGAAACTATTCCCGAAGAGTATCCCTCCACCATAAGTGAAGAAGAGGATTCATAGGATGCTCCCCTACCTTTGAAGAGGGAGCCTCTTCCACGGTCGATGAATTGGTATAGGTGAACCTCGGTAGCGAGGCAGACCCAAAACCCACACTGATCAGTGACGCTATTCCCTTCATGGAGTAACAATAGTACATAGACTTCCTTAAACAACAAAATGATGTATTTTCATAGATTTATGACAAGATTCGAGGGTTAGATCCTCAGGTAGCCATCCACCTCCTCGGTCTCCCGTCAAATCATCGCAGATTCAAGAAACCTCCCAGAAAGATGAACCCTTCTCACGGTGCCATGGTTGAGGCAGAAGTTGATAAGATCATCAGATCCAATTTTGTTAATGAGGTCTAGTACCCAAAATTTCTGGCCAGAATTGTACCATTTGGGAATAATAATGTATAGATCAGATTCTGCATAGACTTCTAGGATCTCAACCATCTGTGTCTGAAGAATGACGTTCCCCTTCCTATGACGGAATTGTTGATCGACACTATATCTAGGTTCCAATCCCTCTCATTAATGGATGGGTATTTTGGCTATAACCAAATCCTAATGGCCCTTGAGGATGAGGATTATACGGCCTTTAGGGCACCATAATGTACATTCTGTTACCAAGTCATGACCTTCGGTTTAAAGAACGCGGCTGCCACCTATCAGCGGGTTATGCATCGCTTATTTAAGACGATACTCAGAATGTTTGTGGAATGTTACATGGATGATCTGGTGGTCAAATATCATCAGTGTCAAGACCATATCTAATACCTTGAGAAAGTGTTCAGCTTCCTCCGTTCCCGTCACATGAAGATGAACCCATTGAAGTGTGCCTTTGGGGTCACCTCTGGAAAGTTTCTCAACTTTGTTGTCAGATACAAGGGCATTTAGATCGACCCAGAGAAGATCAAGGTCGTTAGCCAGATTTCTCCCCTAGGAAACCTCTAGGAGTTTCAAGGTTTCCAAGGCCATTTAGCCTATATATGATGATTCATCGCGAATCTGGCCTGTAAGTATAATACCTTTTATCAGCTCATGAAGAAAGACACTGTCTACGAGTGGGACAAAGAATGTCAGAATGATTTTGAGGAAATCAAGCAGTATCTACTCCATCCACCAGTCTTAATGCCACCCATCTCCGGCAAGCTGCTGGACCTTTACGTGACCTCCCTGGAATAGTCTCTCGATGCCCTTCTCGCCAGAAGAACAATGAGGGGATATAGAACAAAATATACTACCTTAGCTGCATGCTCCTCAATACAGAGACCAGATACCCCCTATCGAGAAGACTTGCCTTAAACTCATATTCATAGTACATAAATTATGACATTACTTGCAGCACCACGAGATAAAAATGGTGTCCCAAGTAGATCCATTGAAGTGCATCCTGAACCAACCCATGTTGACAGGTCATCTAGCTTGGTGGGCGGTAATCCTTCATCAGTTCAACATTAGTTTGTCCCTTAGAAGGATATTAAGGGTCAAGCTTTGGAAGACTTCCTTTCGGCCCATCTAGCTCTTGCGGACCAGTCTCTGGACCTTGATTTTCCTGATGAGGCAATCCTCTCAGTCTACCGAGTCATCCCGTGTTGGAAAATGCACTTTGATAGTTCTTCTCATAGCCCCACCGACAGAAGGCTCAATGACCCTAGACTCAACAGAGTAGGCCATGGTATTGTCTTTGTTAACGCAACACAATCCATTTTTCCATACTCATTCCTATTGTTTGAAGGCTGCACCAACAATAAGGCATAGTATGAGGCCCTCATTACTGGCCTCGAGCTGGACCTTGAGATTATCGTTCCCCATTTTCATGTGAAAGTGGATTCCAAGCTAGTAATCAAGAAGATCAATGATGACTATGTCATTAGAAAGCCAGATCTCGTACCATTGTTGGAAACACTCTCCAACTAATGGCCTAGTTCCCATATCTGCCAAAGGTTACTCATGTAACTTGATCTCAGAATGGCTAGGATGAAACCCTAGCCACCCTAGCTACATCACTTGTGGATCCATAACAGGATGATCTGATTATCCACGTGTCACATTGGAGAGTCATGGCTCCCGTCACTCTGAATGACGATGAAATCCCTCAGGTAAGCCACCTTACCGTCGATGCCTCCATGTATGGACCATCAAGTCCCCCAGATATAGTGGTTTAGGTGACTCCTAACTAGTGAACCTCCTTTTTCAAGTACCTCCAAAATGGTAATATCTCGATAGATCTGGCCGAGCATGAGTGAATCTGATGTCGCGTGTTACAGTTTACCCTCCAGGACGGTCCTGGTCATGAGAAAATCCTCTAAAAGTGTGGGTTTGATGGGGTTATCCTATGTTTCATTCAAGGAGTCGAGATTTACTATGTTATGCAAGAGGTTCATGCTGGTTCTTGGGGGGATCATCAGACCGGGATGAAACTCTCTCACCAGATTCGGATACTGGGGTATTTTTGGCCCTCCATGATCCATGAATGCATCAAGTTCGCCAAAAGGTTCCATGCGTTCCAAATTCATGCCAACTTTATGCATCAGCTGCTATAGCCTCTCCATAATACCAATTACTCTTGGCCATTTGTGATATGGGGACTCAATGTCGTGGGACCATATCCACTGGAGACAGCTTTCCAGTGCAAGTTCATCCTGACTGGTATGGATTTCTTCTCAAAGTGAGCATAGGAAGTTCCTCTCAAGGAGGTCAAGTAATGTTCCATCATTGAATTTTTGAGCTCCAACATCATCTACAGATTTGGAGTCCCTCATGCTATCCTCACTGATAACGGTACAAACTTTTGAGCAGTTGAGCTAAAGAAACTGTATGCTAAGTACAACATCCATTCTAACCATACCTCCGACTATCATGCACAAGCTAATGGATAGATCAAGGCGTTCAACAAAACCCTCTCTAAAATTATGTAGAAATTAGTTGGCTAGAATAAGAAGAGTTATCCAAACAAGCTCCCCAACGCCCTCTGGGATTATCAGAGGACGAATCGTAATTCCACCCAGGTGATCCCATATTCCCTGGTGTACGGAACGAAGGCCATCCTACCCATAAAGATTCGGTTTCTATCATTGTGAAAAATTGTCTATGATCAACAAGCGCCAGATAGAGTAGCTGAAATCCATCTGGATGAGCTGGAAGCACTCGATGAGAACAGGCTTCGTGCCCTGAACAATCTAGAAAGGCATCAGAACATGATAGCTAGAGCTTTCAACAAGAAAGTTCGCTTTCACTACTTTTTGAAAGGCAACTTGGTATTAGCCCTGAGGACACTAATGATACCTGGTAGGAAACCACCCAAGTTGGAGCCCAAATGGGAAGGACCTTACATTGTTCACAAGGTTTACTTCAATGGATCTTACTCACTGGTTACCATGGATGGTGAGCGTATAACTGCTCCCACCAATGGCAAGTTCCTTAAGCAATACTTTTCTTGAGTCACATTGGTCCTGCATGACCCTAAACTACATTAGGGTCCTACATGACCTTAAACTATCTGGTCCTACATGAACTTAAACCGTGGAATGTCCAACATGACATTAAATTGTGTGTCTTCATGCAAGACGTTAAACTAAATCTCAAGAACTATGCATGACTTGATTACTATCCTCATGGGATATGTAGGAATGCTTGGATTCCTCCTCCTGAGTCCATCCCCACGCTCTTCTCATTTGGCTACCCCTCCTAGGTGTAGTTCCCTCGGAGGATCTCATGTGATGCATCCTAAGACTCTTTGTCCCCACTCTTGAGAAGATTACAAAGGTCACGCCATGTTCCCCCCCTCGTTCTTCTAATCCTCCCACGTTCTTACCGCATGACGTTAAACTGAATGGACCTTTTAGAACTACGTATGGCTTTATTCCCATCCATATGGAATATGTAGGAACACCAGGACATTTTTTCCATAGGACTAGCCCCAAACTCGGTGATCTCCCCTTGAGTCTTGTCTCGTATAGGTCACATGATGTGGATGTTTTGTTTCAAATATGGTCAACAACTGTCCTTTTTCGCTGTCGCCACCCCCATATGTCCCAAATGCTTACTGTAGTGGCTCATTTTTCCCCACTGTCTCTTTGAGCTTCGGTCCTCCTTGGTCAGGAGTGTGATTACAGCTTTCGGACCCTTATATGATGGGGAGAGCCTAGTCCTACTCTTTATTTCACACACCGAGTACTTCTAACATGGTCTTAGAAGCTATGATGAGGTAATGACCGCATGAAAGGTCATATGGATATAATTGGCCACCACATCCAGCCTTAGGCCCCCCGACCCTTTCGTCCTCTTTGGATTGAGTTCTCATTTAGCAGTGTGCAGTGTGGTATGGACTCACGTCCTTATTCACATCAGGCTATTTCACTATGCTTCACATCCCCCCCTTTGAGACATCCCTCCATTTATCATCCCTTCTACAAGCATAGGCTCCACTATGCTGCGCGAACCTGATCATTTGGGGTTTCCATCATCTTCTATATCCAAAAGGACCCCTGAACAGCGCAGGTGCTCATCCCAAGGGCCCTCCTACCATTTCGAACCAACGTCCCCAAGGTTTTTGAGAGACTAATTTATAAAAGTCCCATGTTGTGAATACAATCAATGGTTGACGCTCAATTGTTTGCCTCTGACCTGCGGTCACACAAGGGCGGATACTGTGTTGTGAACCTGGTCAAAATTTGTCCTCTATCATCATTTCTACTTTGTGGTAATCCATAGGAATGGTTATTCACCCTCTCCATTCATTTTTCCCATTCCTATGACATTAAACTAGGAATTTATGGTCTGAGTTCTATGACCTTAAACTAAGATCACTATCGTCCTCACTGTAAGACGTTAAAATGCAATCTGGCTGTGAAATTCTGTCTGTGGCCTAGCATCAGGTCCCTCGACCTTCTCAGGCCCTTGGTCCAAGTTCTTACTTAGGATTGTATGGTGTGGTATGAGATTATGTCCTCATTCACATCAGGTTACTCTATGTTCCATACACATCCCTCGTTGGGGTATCTTGCCCTTATTTTCATCATTACTGCACATCATCCTTCTCAAAAACTATATGCGGCTTGATTCCCATCCTTAAGGGATACACAGGACCATCCAACAATCTAGTGTTCAGGTCTAGCCCCATCTCTTAGAAACCTCCCTATCTTCTTGCCCCCCTGGCCTTCATCCTTCCAAGAGAGGGGTATATGGTGCGATATGGGCTTATGTACCCATTCACGATGATTTTATAACAACCACGCCGCATACCTCTCTCTTATGATCTCCCTTCTCTACCTTTACCTACACTCATCTTTTAAAGTTGTATGCTCTTAAGTTGGGTCCCTCTACCCTCTTCAGGTATTCTCTAATGTGCCCAGGAGTACTCTGGTTCAGAGCCTGGAGTGTCAAATTTTACTGGGACATGATTCCACCCATTTTTCAGGCTTCATGTTCCCCTTCATTTGGGATTCCATTATCTTTCACATCCTAAGGGACCCCAAAATGGCATTGATACTTAGCATAAGGTCTCTCCTACCATTATGAGCCAACGTCCTCGAGGGTTTTAGAAAACAAATTGATACAAGTCCCGCATTGCGAATATGGTCAATGGATGACACTCATTTGTTGTTCCCATTCCAGGTCACATGATATGTATGCTGTGTTTTGAACACGGTCAACAGTTACTCTCCATCGTAACACCAACCCCATCAAGCCCTAAATGTTGGTTACATGATTCACATCATTTTACAACCCATCATGTCCAAGTGGAATGTCAAAACTCCTGGTACTATCCCTTAGTGCACATTTACATGTTTGGAGGACAAATCCATGGAAAGGCATCATTCAGGACCCCGCACTGACTTCCCCTTCAAGTGTATTCCATGTGTTTCAAAGACCTCTTCTGCCCTTTTTTCCCACATCGAGTTTGAATCACGTGGGATTAGGGATCAGATCGAGGTCTGTTCTCACTTGGAAGAGTTTATCTTCTTCATTGGCCCAATATCTAAGACCTTAAACTAAGATATCCTCATACATCATCCTTAGAACTACATCTAGCATGATTCCCATCCTTATGGGATATTTAGGAACGCCCGAACATCTTGTCCGTGGGTCCGACTTAACTGAGAGTTAGTCTCTCTTTCCTCGTATTCTCTAAAATTTTCTGGCCCCTAGGCCCAAGGTTTCTTTCTCAGAATCTCGTGTGGTGTGATGTGGACCTCATCCTCATTCATGTCAAGTATACTTTATCATGCCATGCACATTCCCTCTTGAACCTCATATCTCATGTATATGTCTGAGCCATATGACTTTAAACTATACTGCCTTATCCCATATGACTTTAAACTGTTACATCACATGACCCTAAACTGTGACATTATTGTCCTGGTTTCACGACAAAAAACAATACTCCATGGTGGTGTCCTCACTCGAGAGGACATCATGTTTGGTATCAGACATACACCATACCATTTTTCAACACCAGCATATGGCTTTATTCTTGTGGTGATTCATGGAATTTCCATCCCAGGTCCATAGTTTCACAAAAAAAAAACATACATACATTCATCCAAAATGAAAAACAAGATCTATCAAATTCTGCTTCTTTTGGTGCAAGAGTTAGAACTGCATGACCTTATCATCTCTGGCACTGGTACCTTACCATGAAATACCTATAACTACATATTTCTTGATTCTCATTCTCATGAGGTATGTAGGAATGCCCGCACACTTCCCCTTCAAGCCCATTCTGACTTTCCTTTTTGGTCCCTCAACCTAAAACCTCCCCAAGAAGAACATGGGGATCCAGACTCCAGGTCCTCATTCATGTCGGGTTGTGTAATTACCTCACCATGTGTCTCCCACATTCCCTACCATCTATGGTCTGAGATTTATGACTATAAACTAAGATCACTATTATCTCTTTCCATAAGACATCGAACCACTCAACATCTTCCAGAACTATGTATGGCTTGATTCCCATCCTCATGGGTTTTGTAGGAACGCCCAGACATCTCCTCTTTGGGTCTATCCCCAAGAATCTAAAATTTTGTCCCATATTTTTTTGGCCCCTAGGCCTGAACCCTTTTAGGAACATGAGATGTGGCGAGTACCTCATGGGTTGTCATTCACGCCGAGTTTTGCAATAGCCGCACCATGTGCCTCCTATGTCTTTTCCCAATCTGGTCTGAGTTCTATGACCCTAAACTACGATCTCCCTATGGGAATTGTGCATCAAATTTGGCTATTTCACCACCCTGCACACAATATATTAAATCAATCCCCCCTAATGGTCCACCCGAGGACCTTAAGATGGAAGCGTGTGACCCCATGACCCTTTTCCTTGGGAAGGGACTCAACTCCCTCGATCTGATACGTCTTATTGTCGTACTCAGATGTGTTTTGAAAAAGAGCCCGAAGTGTGGAATTTTCATGGGGAAATTTCCCTCGTTCCATGTCCTAGCTTCTTGAGCCTGTTATTTGGATCTTCATCCTCTTCAACATCCAAAAGGACACCCTTTATGGCCTGGTCTCATGCCACATTGGCTTACTTACCATCTAGGGACAACATCCCTAAATACCCCATATGACCTTTTCAATAGGTCTCGTGTTTCGAACATGGTCTGTGGTCGACCCTCATTTGTTTTTCCCCATATCAGGCTAACATGAAATAGATATTGTGTTTTGAACATGGTCAATATTTATCCCCTATTATCACACCACCATCATTGTGGTCCAGATCTTGAGCATCCTGATTCACATATTCCCACTTCCTTATGTTCAAGTGTAATTCCAACATACTCATCTTTACTCCTTCATGCATATAGGGGCATTATATAGGCAAGTAAGCATCATTGAGATGTCATTCACCTAGCGTCCCATCACCCATAACATGTCGCATATGCCTTTCATCGTCCTGCATGATGTTAAACTATTCTCTCAGAACTATGTGCGGCTTGATTCCCATCCTAATGGGGTATGTAGGATCACCCGACTAATTTGCTTCGGTCCCAGCCTAACTTTCACTTTTAGTCCCTTGACCTAAGGAACTTCCTTTAGGGATACGTGGTGTGATCCAGACTCCAGGTCCTCATTCACATCGAGTTTATGGATACCGCATCATGTAATCCCTTACTAAGATATTACCTTTCACTCCCCATCCTATCGTATGAAGTTAAACCACATGAGTCCATATGTCCTCAACGCACGACCCTAAACTTCAGTTCTACCCTGAACAAGTTCAGGATGCCCCATGATAATCATGAGAATCACCAAATCCCTTCCCAAAGAGGATTTCTCCTATCAGTGTTGGCCTCCGGCCATGCCATGCTTAACAACTACGTTTGGCTTGATTCTCATCCTTATGGGATATGTAGTGAAACCCAAGAATTCCACCTTGGGCCCCGCCCTAGGGTCATTAACGCTTTTGGCCCCTCATCCCCAATCTCTGTCCAATAAGTATGACCTTTAAACTATGTAAACCATCCTCACCATACGACATTAAACTATATGTCAATCATCCTTATTGGTATTAAATAAAACTATATATCATTCCAAGCCCTTACCAGAGAGGTCCAGTTCGGAAGTAAGTTTGATCCCTGATCAGACCAATGCGCCCACCTAATGTGTTTCCACCACGGTGACGTAATTTCAAGAGTGTTTGATTCTAGTTGAACAAACCACCAATCCAAACTCCATGATTTGTGTGCCCTTTATTCAGACCCTCACCCTCTTCATGTCTAAGGGAACCCTCTAACAGTATGGATGCTTGACCTATGGCTCACCTACTGTCCTAGGCTAATGTTCTAGAGGACTAATGGATGAAATTTTGAGTCAGACCCCATGCTAAAAACATGGTCAGTAGTGGGCCATCATTTGTTATTCCCACTTCAGGCCAACGCAATAAGGATACTTTGTTTCAAACACGATCAATAGTTATCCTTCATTGTCAAACCACCCTCTCATCTTTCCTAATTTTGGGTATCGTGATTCACACTTTCCACTCCCCTATATTCAGATTTATTCTATCGCCCCTAGCATTACCCTGCTCGTGTACTAGAGCATATTGGGGATGTGATAGTTCAAGTGTCCCAGGGACTTCATTCTCCAGTCGGTTTTTCCCCTATCTCTCTTAGGAATCCTAAATGGGTCGTTTCTACCTCGTATTTCCAATGTATGGGTGGCACCCCCACATTCTAATGAATTAATAGTGCAATCATCCCTTGTTTCTCACATCTGGCACGACCCATGTGGGCGTGGGAATGGGTTTCTATTTATTTCGAGATTGTGGTTGGAGCGCATTAAAATAAAAAAAGAAAATAGTCTAACGATGCATATAATTCAGAATTGGAGGCAGTAAAGAGGGATAGGTTTATGGAGTCAGCCAAAACTGGGCCCTTAAAGATCAACATTTTGGATAGATCACTCCAGCGCAACGCTACCTTCTGAATTCTGGCCTCCAGGATTGCTTCACGAACATTGAAAACCCTCTCTTCATCAGCGGCCGTGGAGCACAGTTCCATGACCCTATCTCGTGCTTATGCCTATTTAGTCTGAAGTTCAGTCATTTGGTGAACCACTTCCACTATCTTTTCTTGGATTTCTGCTCGCTAGGCCCTAAATTGCTCAACAAGCTCAGAGAAGTTTTCAATGAATGCCTCCCTTTCTTTCATCTTCTCTTCAAGGCATTGGACCTTATACTCCGCCTTTAGGAATGCCTAGGTATTCCTTAACTCTTTCTGGCACCAGGAGATGTCTGAGTGTTGGATACTCTTATGTAGCTTCTCAGCCATGTAGTCGCGGATTTTTATATGTGGATGGTGAGCATCAACCCCTCCAACAAAGAGAAATCGCAACCATGTGAGGATTAATCCCATTTGTTTTTTCCAATCTGCCTGTGGTTGACAAAGGAATCATTTTATACACTTCCACCCTTTACACTGTGTCATCTGGCTCTCATCAGCTAATTCCAAATCAGAGTCATCCATCTCCTTGGGGTCTTCCAACTAATAGATGGGGAAAGTGTCCAAGAGATCAGCTGCATGATCTTCTTCTGGTACTCCTCCTAAAGGATTAGACTCCTCAACATGTGGGAGGCCTTCCTCTCTCTCCTCGACCTCGAAAACTTCACCCCCACCAACTTCAGTCCCTGCTCTAGCACTTATATCATCAGTATCCACAACTATTTGTTCACCAAGTGCTCGAGCCAGCCCGGTTTGAGGAGTGGGTCCCAAGTGGGTCAGTGCGTTCGTCATCGAGGCATCTGCAGATGTCCTGGATTCGGTGGCCTGTTGAGCCTCCAATGTTGTGATTACTGCACAGAAAATGAACACCCTAATTAGCTGGGCTCTCTATTGGAAAATATATAAGTATAAGTGATAAAACTTACAAGAACTCAATGCATCGGCCTCCAGTGTTTCTGTCACCATAGGAGCTATCACTGTGGGAGATCCTTCAGCCCTTGTCAGCTCAATAGTGGGTGTCAGCTTCCCACCTTGTTCTATCAGTGTGTCCTCCCCCCTCCGGATGGAGCTTCTTGGTCAACACCAATATGCACCTGATCATGATAAAAAAATACAATTGAAGATCATGAGCAATGGAAAAAGGAAAAGGATGGATAAGGATGGAGGCATACCTCGAGTAGCTCAGTTATGTCTATATTAGAGCCGAAAATCTCACCACTCTCCCAAAGACTCCCTTGAGAGATTTTTTTCTGGATCATTCTCCTGGCTGAGCATTACCTTTACCAGGATAGGTGGTTCCCCACACCGACCCCACTAGCATGCATACATGTCCATGCTATCAAATACGTGTGTCAATGATGGAAGTTTACCTTTTCATCAATCCTAATAAGTCTAACCTCTCGAAGCTAGATTTCGTCTCACACTATCTTTTTCCAAAGGGCTTCGATGCCCACTGACTGCCATAGGGTCAACCAGGCTGACCACATCGCAGGGAAGATTGAATCATCAGAAGTTTAAATTCGGTACCTTATCTTCTTCCCGGGGAGCTCCCTGACTACCCTGCAAGGTTATTTTTGAGCCCCTCTTCCCTCGGACGACGAAGGCACAACCACACCATGTGACGTTCCTAGTGCTGTATTCCTGGTGTGCCCTGGCCTAGTCGCCCAACTTTCTCTCAGCCTTTCCTCCCCGACGACTCCTTTTCTACCATCTCATTGCCCAAGCTCTACACTGGCCACCTTGAGCTATCAGAATCACTTCCACAGAAGTCCTTCAGGGTATTCCACAACCCAATGTTCAACATATTTAATCAAAAGGCCAGCATCAACTCTGATGGGGGGGGGGGAGTAATGAATTCACCAGAGCCGTAAGTTGTAAAAATCAACCACATTTGGAGAAGAACACAAGGATTCCTCTCCTCACATACCTCTGTGTAAACCTTCTTTGGCATATGCTGAAGTCATCCAAACTGCGTGAAAAAACTTGATGGCATGTATGGTTTGCAAAGAATCTTCCCATCTACCCGGCCCAGGATCAGCCCACCTTTGATGCTCTAGAAGTAATCCCTTTATTAAAGTAATCCATTCCCATTGTCTATCATCTGACGAGCCGGAGTAGGGAATGGACTAAAGGTAAAATTGGCGTGATTACCGATCCTGATCCTTACCCCCTCTTCATTGAGCATCAATGACATGACCTTGGTGATGTTCAACAAGGAAGGCCACAGACCATTAACCAGGGGACAAATGACATTTAGAAAGGTGTAATCACTATAGTGAGCTGCTATCCAGCCATGAAGGATTTGGAAAGGGCCACAGATCCTCTTCGGTTACCCCCCTCTCGAAATACCCCCTAGGATGACATACAAACGGGCCAACACAGATACCACCCAAGTTAAACCTCTGATTAGTGACCATAATACCAACCATCACCAAATTTTCTGGACAAACTCCCATCCTTGTGTCCCTCACTAGAAAAAGCCACCCGCTTAGGAAGGTTGCAAGAAATATGGCATACTGGACATTCAAGTCACGAATTTCATTCACACTAAAAACCCCATGATTGATCTTCTCCCACCTCCAGGATCCTATAGTATGATCTTCTCTTGCTCCTCTATTCCGTAGTTGAACATCATCTTCCTCGCCCCATCATTTTGACATTCAGGTCTTTCTGCAGAAATAGGATGAACCACTTTGAGTAGGCGATTTCCTTCAAAAAATCCTTGACCGCTAGCCTCTCCTTGTCCAGCTCCAATAGATGCCATGTCAGGATGAGAGTCCATGATCTGTCTCCCCATATGTTCCTTTTAATGAGGAATTCATCATACTGGTGCCCATCCAAAGGAATTCCTCCAATTAAATGAATTCCCCAGAGGCTGATACCAACCTCCCCATGGTGGAGATGGAAGGTGTTGGTATCGAGGGACCATCAGGTAAAAATCTCCAGCCCAAGTTCATTCGGGTAGTATAAATGGAACTGCGAAGTCCAAATAAGCTTGAACAACCCAGTGTGCCACAGTTAGACCCCAAACTGATCACACGTTTGGAATACCCAATATGCCCAGGCCCACTAACTTGTAAAGTTTCCTCCAGACCTCAAGTCCCAATCCTGCAGCTAGCCATTGGTCTCATTGGTGATACTCTGTCGGAAAGTACTTGCATAATGAGCCGGAGAACCCTCGGAAACCAGATCATTTCCCAAGATGGTCCTGATCCTAGGGTTCATGACATAAACATCCATGTGTCTGGTTTCTCTAGCGGGATGGATGTTCTTAGTAATGTTGTATCAGGGAAGATCATCATCGTGGATTACCCATGACCACAGTGTGTCGACTTTGAATCCTAGCACGTGTACCTCCTCCAAAATATTGAAGTCCCATATCGGAAGGTTTTCAGACAACCCATACTCCTTCTGGGTTAGGGTCAACATGTTGAAAAGAGTTTGGTTATTGGATACAACCTTTCGGGCACCATAAACCTTAGGATTCACAACCATCTCGGCCCTGTGAGTGGCATATTCAGCTTCTCTCTCAACATAATCCCGATTAACAACCATCTTTTTTCGGTAAGGTCCAAAGTAGATCATGTAAAAAGACATGAAATGTGGGCAAAAAATCAGAAATCTGAGTTAAAAATGAGGTAGTGGTGCAAAAAAAAACCGATTCTGCGTGAAAAACCATGACCTAACTCGTGGAATTATGTGCAACAGATGTCAGATTACATGCCAAAGAAAGGGAGATTTTTCACACATGAGATCTCAACACTTATCACGCATGAAAATCCGTATGGTCTATGGGAACTGAGAGGGTTTTTATATCCACAAAGAGAGGTTTCCACGAGCATGGGAAAATCTGTTTCCGCACACCTTCACAGTTTGGCGTGCACTGGAAGGGTTTTCCATGCACCGACCTTAAGAGTTTTGACGTCCCAACATTTCCCTTTGAATCTGACCTTCGTGTGCCCTCGCAGCTCCGATGTTGAGGGGGGGGGGGGATTTGTAGATGATGAAATGTTCTTAAAGCCTAAAAGAGGGCCTTTAAGGATAAAACGAGGACATATTTCGACTTAGCTACAAATTTTGGGAGGAACGGAAGGGGTGTACAAAAAATCCCAAAAGGTGTGCGAAAACCCCAGCCCCCCCCACGAAAAACTGCAGGATTCGAGGTGAAGAAACTTACACCCCCCCCTCGGTGTGGAAACGTGTTCCCTAATGACAGTGGGCACGGAATCTTCAGCATGAACAGCCACATGCATGGAATCATTCACACAGCAGACACTGGGACCAGATTTTTCAGCGTTGATCAACTTCTGTGCAGACCCGATGACCTCGGGCGCCTATAAATAGAAAGCCTCCCCTTCGACTAGCGACGGATGAAGAATCTGAACCGTCTCCTCTTCACATGAAACACCTATCCCACATGTAAAATATGGATTTCATGTATGATATTTTTCATGAAAGGTATCCTAGGGGTCCTCCTTCATGCAGGACCACTTTGTCTTGACCCTCTCCCATGTTTAGAAATGTTGGACCCCTTGCGTGCAATCTGCTTCCCATGAATGCAATCGGTTTCCCTTGAATGTAATCCCTTTCCCTTGAACGAAATCTCTTTCACTTGTGTGAAAAAATTCAGCCACCCTCTTGCGTGCAAACATCCGAAATTACATGTAAACCCGTACTTTTCTGCACAACTTTCCAGTTGAACGCCTATTGCATGAAAACCTCACCTATTGCATGAAAATATCTCCTATTGCGAGCAAACCCAGCCTTTTCCGTGCACCTATTCTGGTTGTGCGCCAATTGCACGCAACCTTCTTTTATTGCGCACAACACTCCAGGTCTGCTCCCCCTGGCCTTTTCCATGAAACTGTTCCATTTGCGTACAATCCTCCCTACTTGTGCATACCCCTTCACTTTGATGTCCCTCTTTTGGACATCATCTTCAGGCACTTCTTACTCCCAAAGCATCTACGTCACACACCCTTTTCTTGTATGTCCCTCTATGTTCGTATGAAGTAACTTCAAGGTCCCTTGGGTGGTGCTTCCTATTGTGCTGCCTCGCCTCATGCTTCTTCGCATAGGCACACTAACAGTTATTGCTTCTTTGCATAGACACACTAACATGGACCCCAAAATGGATCACTCCATAACACCCCTCCATCCTAGCATTTCTGATGCCCTACCTTCCCCAAGGGGCAAGAGGTATCAGTTATGTAAGTCCTAAGGGGTGTGGAGTGAAATCGCATCGTTTGAGCTACATGACGTTAAACTGCCAAGCACCCTCGTCCCCAATACATGAAGTTAAACTGTGACCTCACCCCATGTGTCGTATGTGGGGTTCCCCACCTTGGAAATTCTGCACACCCACTGGTCTCCACGGGAGTGTGACCATTCCTCACATCGAATGAGATCCACTTTACTGGAGCGACATTTGTCCGTGGGGAAAGGGCCACTATCTTGGTGTAAGCCCCTAGCCTTTCTTGTAGGAGGAAACATCCCTACTCCTCGTTTCTTCTTCGATCCTAAGGACTAGAGAGGGGGGATGGGCACTAGATCCCTCCTTTTTTCAATGCCAAATCCCTCTCTCTTTGGGCTTTGTCACCACCGGGCCTCCACCCTGGAGTAAGTCCCAGTCTCCATCTCCCTGGGATGCGAACCACGCGTAAGCCCCTGTTTCCATTTTGGGCCGCTAACCACGTGTAAGCCACATTCCACTTCCCACAGATGCACCTTTCATGACATGATCGTCAGGTCTTTGCTGCCTCTTGTTTCTCACACCGAGCATGACTCACGTGGGCATAGAGTACGCATCGACCATGACATCCTATATGGGCAGCCTAGAGTTTAATCCCCACATACCAACAAGAACTACGTGGACTTTGACCCTTGCCAAGGCAAGGTATGTAGAAAGCCTCCTTGAGGTTCAAGCCCACTATCCATTGGTTCAGACCCCCTTCACGTTGGTCCACCTTCGTCCCATATGACATTAAACTGAATGCCCCCTTTTTGTCCTGCACAACGCTAAACTGCATACACCAATCTGAACTACGTGGTCTTTGATCGTTGCCAAGGCAAGGTATGTAGGAAGCATCCCTGAGGTTCAATCCCAACAATCATTGGTTCCAACCATCTTCATGTCTATTCCAACCATTATGAACTACATGGTCTTTGATCTTTGCCAAGGAAAGGTATGTAGGAAGCCTCCCTAAGGTTCAAGACTAACAACCATTGGTTCCAACCATCTTCATGTCGGTTCCTACCATTTTGAACTACGTGGTATTTGATCTTTTCCAAGACAAGGTACATAGGATGCCTCCCTGAGGTTCAAGACCACCATCCATTAGTTCTGATCCCCTTTACATCGGTTCCCACTCCATACCAAACTATGTGGACTTCGATTCCCTTCCACGAGGATACGTAGGAGGTATCTTCAAGACTCAAGCCTGACATCACCACCGTCCTTGAGTTGACTCTATCTAATTCTCCATCTAGTTCACTTGGACATCCATCACCCATCCTTATTCTTACCTGGGCTGCCACATTTTGGTGAGATCTGGTAAATTCACCACTTCACAGCTCCTAGCAGTAGTCGAGTAACTAACCATGTGTTATCCCCGACATCAGTGTTCCCTCCATAGGTTACACCCATATGATCCACTATAGTCGGTGTCCCGGTCAGTCTGATCTGTCTCAACTAGAAGTTAAACCTATGGAATACCATGTGTTAAACATGGGAAGCTAAGGAAAACCTTAGAGGCATACCTATGGCATATAATTCCCCACACTCGACATGGGATGCCATAAGATTCTGTGCCCCCGAGAAGCCCTATAATATGGGGAAGAAACCCAAACGTGCTAGTGTTATAGCATCCAGACACTCTAGTGATGTCCAATATGACTACTCCCCTGACTGAAGGTTGCTGCCCTAACTGGAACCCTTGGAATGTCCTAACAGAAGTACTGTAATTAACCGGTGTCTATGAAGATATAGCACTGGGAAGAGTTTCACAAACAATGTCTTAGTCTATAAGGGAGACCCAAACTAGGTGACGACTTTCAAGGAGGAATCCACGAAATGAAGAAATGACATCCCATCATCCCATTTCGATCAAGGAGCAAACATCCCTAAATAAGTGACAGATGTTGCCTGCCTTTAGAAAGAGGGAATGTGGGGGAAACCGCCAGGGCGTCCTCGTCCTCCTTGAAATAAGGATGAGCATGCCCTGACAAAAGAATCAGAAACAAATATTTAATAATATAATCATGAAAAACACATAAGAGTAATAAAAAATTGGAGTGGATGATAAAAATTTTATTTTTGAATGTATGGAAAAATATTTTGAATTTTCTGAAATAACCATGATGAAAACCCACATTGCATTGAAGATTTTTAAATCAACCAATTCAAAATATTGTATAGAAAAAATGAATTTTACAAAATATAACTAGAGGGTAAGATAATTCTAGAGAATTTATAATTAAAGATAAATATAATTCCCCATATTGAATATCACATTTTAGAGGTCTTACTTTTTGTAAGGATATTGAAAATAAATCCTTATCAGTCATAAAATATATAAATAAAAAATCTTGAAGGATAATAGTTAAGAAAAATAACATAGAATACCTTGAATGAAGAATTAATTAATGATATAATATATCATATTTTCATTTAGTATGCAAACAAGGATCACCAATGACCACGATTTTCAGTGGGGCGTTTAGCCCTTACAATCCACAACATCACCATCAATATCAAACTGTAATAAGTGAACCCAATGAGAAAGAGGGGAAAAGTAACCATGGAGGTGTTGTTTAGCATGTGGAAGAGGTGCATTCATGGTGTAGGAGAGGCGTGGCAGAGGAGAGGAAATAGTGGAGGAGAGTCACGATGGAGGAGAGGTGCGGTGGAGGAGAGACACTGGTGGAGGAGAGGCGTGGTGGAGGATATCCAAGAAGCGAAGCTTGGTTCACAACAGCAGAGAAGTTAGCAGTAGAGGAAGAGGAGGAGGGATGAGAGGAGGGAGGAGAGGAGGGAGGAGAGGATGCAGCAACAGCATTGATCACCTTCCGCAATAACTTGAGGGGTGTGAGAAAGGAGGAGAAAGCTAGGGTTTATTTATAAAACCAAAAGACACTTCTATCAGCACTAGATAAAAAGTGCTGATAAAAGTATGTTTTATTATCACTACAATCTAAAGTACTAATAAAAAATTCCTTTACTAAAATCAATTTTTTTATAAAAACCCACTTTTTGGATAAGTGAGAACCATACAAAACCCTTCACAAACCACATGTACAAACCCCACTTAGCTCAAAATTCAAAATCCAACTTCACCCCACCAGAGTACTAGCAGTACCAACCATAAAATTCAAATTTCAAATTAACCTTCATCATCACCCAAGATTCATGCATCTACCTCGAGACACACACCCATCACTATAGCCTCCCTGTCCTCCGAGAAACCATCATTTTGTTGCCAGCCAACCATCACCGTCTTCACATCAACACGTAACTTGTTACACCCCCGACACCTTCTCCGACATCCATCACTATCATGAACCACGCATGTAGCAACTTTCTCCACTAGAACACCTTATTGAACCATCCACTGAAAGTTTTAGCCATCACCACAAACAATAACATCATCGCTCCCTCCCCAAACAGCACACGCAATCCAAACACCACCGAAAGCCGTCAAACCAGAGGGAAACAAACCATAAAAATAAAAACTAGAAAAAAACCAAAATAACATCAGAGTCAAATAGAAAAACCTTCGCCTAACACTGTTGATGTTGTGAGAATGAAAACCAAACCATAATATCAAAAAAAAAACTAATAACAAATGCAAACTATCGGAGGCTCCACCATCTTCTAATCCAAAACATAACCAGGAAAAAAATCATTCAAGGCCAAATATCACTACCAAGATTGATGGTGTAACACCCCAAGATTTCATTGTGTGTTATTTCTTCAAAATAATTCAATAACTTGCACTACACGCAAAAAATGCACTTTTACCAACTTTTAATAGTGAAACCTTTTTTTCAATCGAATATTTTAAACTTTTATATATTAAATTTGAGTAAATAAATTTATTCTTTAGAATGGGGACATCAAAAATTTACAAGGTAACACCCCAAGCTTCCACGGTACGCTTATCTTTGAATAATACAGTAGCGTGTGTTGTACGCAACTTTGAGTTCTAACACACACCACAACCAATCAAACTTGTCGTTATGAATAGTAATACCCACTTTTTGAAATTTTATAAATTTCATCTCTCAAAATTAACTACATTTTTGGATTCAAAATATCGAAATTATACTAGGGTAAAATTTTGGAACTTTTCAGATAACATTTATATTTTGATGAATAGTGAAAATTACTAAATTTTAATTAAAAACAACTTTTTTAATCGAAATAATTAATAGTGATAAATTATGAATTTGAGTGGTTTTAAAGTATATTTAGAATATATTTTTACCATTTAATACAATGTTGGTCATTGGACATAATTTCATAATTAAACCGGACATGAACAAGTGTCAATCTTTTGATAGTTATTATCTCTTAAAAACACGCTTTTTGTTTTAACAACGGGAATTAATTTTAAATTAATTTCGGCCACTTCTATGTTTTGAATTTGGAAAAATGGATTCCATATTTGGAATCATTATTTCTATATTGTGTAAATAGGTAACTTTTATTTTTAGACATTTTGAATAATTACTTCGGTAAATATTTTATTTACCATGGTTAAAGGGTAAATCCGGTATATAAGGGTTAACAAATAATATTATAATAATAATAAATTACCCTAAAATGTGTCCTAACCTTATTGGTGGATACATGTACGACCATGAGAATCTTTGGGTCGATTTTTAGACCCCATGGAGCCACTTTTAGGTGATAGGGACACTTTATTTTAATTAAGTTAAAATAAATACAAAAATGACATAAGCATACATCTTTTAGAAAAATAATTTTTAAATAGGGTTATATATGTTTTATTTTCGACTATAAATATTCATTAGAAAGATAAAAATATTTCCTACATAATGGTATTTTATTTATAATTTTTAGACATTAAATAAGTTAAGTTAGTTATGACACAATGGTGATGCAGTAATTACATAATTAATGAACAATTAGAATAATTGATATTATAAATACCCAAATAAATGTAATTTGAGACATTTTACAAATACCAATAATTTTATAGGTTAATATGAAATATTTGGATCTATTTAATTAACTTTCTTGATGTAATAATTCTGTTATGAGTTTTAAAAAAATCAATTATTGAATAGTGTCAAAAGTGACATAAAAGAGTTTTTAAAACAAATATTATATTATTAATTGATATTAAATTCTTAAAAATCTAAGGTTCATCCAAGAGACTTAAATCATGATAGGTGTATCATTAATGGACCACTTGGGGGTCTCTTGGATGTATATATTAAGTTTATTAACCATATAATATAAAAATACAAAGAGACATTGTAAAAGTGAAACTAATTAACTAAGAGTTAATACTTAAAGATAAGGTTAATATAGTAACCCAAACCTGTCTAAATAATATTGTTTAAGTGGTTTGAGACCTATAACTACCTTAAACTTTAAATAATCTACTTTTGAGCCATTAGAAACCGAATATGAATTTATTATAAAATAATATTTCTAGCTTTTCCAAAGGTACCCCTCACCCCTCTTATAAAAGGGAACTCCCCATTCTCATTAATTCACACCTTAAAAGCCTTTTGGTTATACCAAAACCTGCCCAAATACTCTCTCAAATTCCCTAAATTCATTCTAGAGTCCTTCCTTTAGTCGGAAATCCAACCTACGGAGCCCTTTTGATCAACTCAAAAGGAAGAACCCGAAGAAGAAGTAATGATTTCACCACCCATTTTCAAGTTCCTTTCTTCATCCACTTATTCTTTCTTTGTTATTTCCATTATAAAATAATAAATACAGTATATTATATATACTTTTATATTATTATAAACATGGTAAAACCATATTTCAGTATTATATCCATCCTTTGAATGACATGTCACCATACGTGCGTACGTACGGCTTAACGTCTCCACGTCGTGGTGTAATTCTTATTCAAAACATTATTATTTGGATGGGTATAATAATGATGTGTAATTCATGTAAATAATAAATATAACATGATAATGATTCTGTATATATGATATAACATCCAATTAAATATTATTTTAATATCAAAAGAATGATATTGTCACTCGTGCGTATGTACGAACTACCATCTCCACGAACGCGATGCGATTCATTATCCATCGTGTCCATTCAAGTATAATTACCATTTTATGATTAAAAATAATGTTTAATGACTTGATATCATTATGGATATGAATAAAATACAATCTATCCATAACAAACACATCTTATGTAACAAAACATATACAAGTAAGTTAACACCCGAAACGACGATAATACTAAGATATTATTAACAAAACAATATTAAAAGATCATATATGATATCATATTAATATATATTATTCTTGTATAATTTAATAACAATTATTTCACCATTATAAAGGAGGTTAAGCTACCCCCAACCAAGGAAAAGTACAAGGTAAGGGGTTTTCATCTCACTTATTATTCCCGTGAGATTCATGCCATATTGCCACTATTACCTTTTGTGTGGTGTATGTACTGCTTATAATTGTATCCTTTGTGTAATACAATTCAATTTATGTGTATTTACATATTCATTGTATGATACCTCTTTCATGGTGTGTATGTTTCGTAAGTTACCAAATTGGTAAGGGTTTATTTCGCAATCTCTTCATTATCCGAGGTTGTTTATACGTAATAGTCTACTGGGATTTCTTTATCATCCACATCCATGTTTCTTAAAAATATATTTCAAAACATTTTTACTATTTTCTAGAATATGGTTTAAAGTCATTTATACCCTTGTTGACTTTTATAAGTGGTTTATAAAAGAATCTTTCTGTCATTTTCCAAACAAGGTCCCTTTTAACCTTTTCGACAAAATTAAGGTAAGAATGTTTTTTTAACTTATACGGTGGGTGCGGCTATTTTTCGCCGTTATAAAATCTTCTAAGCTTCCCTTAAAAGATTATAAGAAAATTTTAAAAGTAAATGTTTTATTTTAAAATTATGTGACTTTTAAATGATTTCAAGAAAAGGGATATTTCTCTCAAATAGTTTTGATTTCATCTATGTCAACATCCTTTGATGGATTTTATGCTTATTTGAAGTTAATTTATTATCATACAAAACTTCCATATTTTATTGAAGGTTTTGTGATTTGTTTGACTGTGGAAGTGTTATTTTTATACCATTCATGGTTTATGGAGAAATTATTGACATTTGGTATGCTAGTTTTAATATGAATGTTTATGTTATGTTTAAAACTGTTCATATGAGGAATGCATTGGACTTAATATGTGACGGGTGGAGCCCGATATAGCTCCTATATGCATTGGTAGGTCTAATGAGACAAACTAGTGTCTTGGAACAAGGCCTTGAAAAAATCTTATTTTTAGTCTTGGCATGAGGCCTTGACTATGTGGTTATGATAGTCTGGCATTATGCATTCCATCATTATGAAAGTGGTTAGTGATATTGCATGTGATTATTCAACTAGTAGAATATCCATGTGAATAAGTAAATGGAATTATTTCATTTTATTTTTTCCATATTATGCTGAAGTTCAAGTTTAAAAGGCTTTTGTTTTAGTTATACATTGCCTTAAATGTTTATACTTATTTATGAAAGTTTCAGCTGTATTGCTTACCCTTACTGAGCGTTTGAGCTCACCCCTTTCTATGTTTTATTTTTCCCAGGATTATAACAAGTGTATTGTGATTGATATGCAGGGTTAAGACAAGGGAATAATGGCATTCATACTGGATTATTTATGTTGTTTTGTATGTTATGAAGTGTAATGTAATATTCATGTATGTAATCTATTTTCCAAGACTGCTAAACTGATCGGTCCTTCGGGAATTAATTCCTTGTAATCATGCCAATGTATTAAAATAATGCACCGACTCTGGGTAACTGGGGTCCGGGCATTACAAATGGACTATCAGAAATCTGAGAAGAACCAATGAAAATTAACCGCAATAACAAAAGAGAACCAATGCAAGATGAAACTGCCAAGACCAAGCACTAGAGACACACCGCCGATACACGCCCTTGACGCCGAACGCTACCACCAACACCATCCCAAAACTACAAAAAATAATTTTATACCAAACCAAAATGGATTCTAGTACCTTGGTAAAGGAAACAAGAGAAGATATGGATGTTCAAGACAACATGATAACCACCGAACATCGATACCAACAGATCCCAAACCACCAGAGCACATTCAGGTCAAACCAAAGTGGAGTTTTGGCATGAAGGTTCTGATGATAAGATAATGGTAGCGACCTTCATGGAACACGAATTGATGGCGAACAACACGGAATCATAGAAAGTAGAAGAATAACCGAAATCACAGAGAGGAAAGAAATCCAAAAACAAAAATAAACACAACGAAGGAGAAGACTAGAACAGAGATCCACCCACCACGATGAATGATGTAATGAGCATCAGTGACAAGAACCAGAGAAAGTGAGAAATAGGGAGGGGGATGGGAGGAGAAACTTTAGAGCTCGGGGAGAGATCTTCCTGGAGAGAACGATGTCATCCGTATTCAGATAAAACATGTCTTTATCAGTGCTAAAAAAGCACTAATAAATATATGTTTTATCAGCATTTTTTAATTAGCGCGGATAAAACATACCATTTATTCATAATTATAAAATTATAACCAATATATTTATTACATTTAAAATTTTATAAATATATATATTTAATATATTTATTATAATTTAATAATTTAAATTATAATTATATATATATATATATTTGTGGTTGTGCATAAATTATAATTAAATATATATAATTTTATAATTTAAATTATAATTAAATATATATAAATAGATAAATATAAATTGATATATTAATTTTAATTTTAATTTCATAAGCATATATATATATATATATATATATATGTCTGTGTCGGTATATATATTCAATAAAGTCATATATTTATAAATAAATATATTCAAAAGGTATTCATAAATATATATTTATTATTTAAAAAATATTTTATAATTTTATAATTATTTAAACATATTTATATTTAATTAGTTATATATAATTATAATTATATACAATATATTTAAAAAGTATATAATTAAATATAACTAAATATTTATATTTTTAATATAATAAATAAATTTATTATTTATTTAAATATATTTATCATGATTTTAAATATTTATGAGAAGATAAAGCTTCCTATATATAGGAAATGTATGAATACACCAAGTATAGTACTATATTATATATGGCCAACATTAGGGTAAACAATGAACATATTCATGAGAATATGAATGTACGCATCAATTGATACATTCATTTGGAAATATAAAATTATTTAAATATATATATTTAACAAGTATTTATATATATATTTATATTAAAAAGTATTTAAATATAATATTATAAACATATAGTATAATAAATATATAATAAAGATATAACTAAAACTAATAAACATTGTAAACATAAATAAAACAGAAACATAATAAACATAATAAACATGTGTTTTTATTTAATGTATACATATAAACATTATTTTTGAATATGATTAAAATATTTTTATATAAATTAATAATATTTATATTAAAAACTTTTATCAGCACTATTATTAGTACTGATAAAGTCTCATTTTTGTCAGCGCTTTTTGTTAGCAGTGACAAAGGGGGGAATTTATCAGTACTAATATTAGCACTGAGAAAGTGTATATTTATCAGCTCTTTTTTCTAGCATTGATAAAAGTCCCCCTTTTATCAGTGCTTTCTGATTAGCATTGATAAAATCTAATTTCTTCCCTTTCCCACATTTTTGGTAGTGAATGTAGAATCCTTTGTGATTCAAAACCAAAATCTTCGTTGGGATCTCCAGATCCCACGAGTTCACAAATTCATGAAACAAGGTATGTGGGGGGGGGGGGGGGGTCAATTCCAAATTATACAAAGGCTGCCATTGAGATATTAATAACTATGTCATTATTTTATGAATAAGACACAAGATCCAAAGGAACTATAAAAAAAGAATAATTATAATTGGATGAAGAAGGGTGAAAAAGGGTCTCCTTGAAGGAAGGAATAATATACACCCCTGGAACTCCAAATCCTCCATCATCTACAAGGGAAATTTCCAACAGTGAAAACAAGAAACCCCAAATCTACTAATCCTACAGGCAGAGGTATGGAAATAACCAAAGGACCAAGAGAAATATTAGACTTAGTTTTAATTCTAGATGACATGTGAATTGCGTTATTTTCCCTAACATTATCCATCTGTTCCTTTTAACTCATGGAAAAGAATTGAGTCCCATAACAATCTCTTCGAAAGATGGTTAACATGTAGAAAAGAAATGTCTTCCATAAAAATCTTTTTGATAAAATATTAATCCATTTATAAAAGAATTAGGATGATATCAATACCAAAATATAAAGTAGAGGATAAGTAATATTTTGATATTTATTAATGTAAATATCATTAAAAACTTTCATGAGGAAAATAACCCTTTAAACATTCCAAAGCGGCCCATACCACCTTGAAACATTTGAATCGAACTCTCCATGAATGTAATAACATTAAATGGAACTTATAATATCATGAGAATATGGATAATAATGATATAAATTTTCAAATAAGTAGTATATACACCTCATAAAATAAAATAGCTGTATAATATAACCAACATCACAACGAAGGAAAATTATGACAAAAATCCATTACTGTTTTGGTAACTTTGAAACCGTGAACCCCATGAAAGAGAGATAATAGATAGGGTATGTAAAATTATATAAATATAACGATAAGAATCATAAAATACATTAATGGGAATTATATACCCCATACAACAAAAATAAGTTGGGAATATTAAATATATCTCATAGAAATAAAAGTGATATGAGAAAAACCTTATAAAGATCGTATCATTGGAGTGATAATAAATAAATTAAATAATTATGTGTGACAAATTTAAATCCACAGAATAAAATTTCATATATAGAATAATATAATCAAATTCTATTTCACAGATATTCTTGAAATAACATAACCATATAGAAGTTTAATTTAATGAATGGAAATTGAGTTATTAAATACCTTACCTTTAGTCTGATTTGTCATGATTTTCCTCTATCTTCCTAAATAATAAATTCATTTTAATTATTTTCTTACTTAATTACCTTTTACAAGTTTATTATTACTTTTATTTCACTTATAAATAATTTATATACAATTACTTAATCAATAATGTTTAAGTCACACGTTTTGAACATATTCAACTTATGTGTGAAAACTGAATTTGATAGGTCTACTGTGGTTAATGAGTTCATTATTTAAAAATATAAAGAATAATAAAGATGGTATAATTATCAACCTTTTAAATAAATTATACTTTTTAAATCATTCTGGAAATATGGTTATGAAAAATTAACCAACTTTACGAGCATTGAAAGAGTAGGTCATACATACACATGAGTAACATTCTCATTTTTCAATGATCATTTTGGGAAAGAATTTAAATAATGTTTATCTTTCCAGAATGAATATTATATCATAAACACAATATTATTTAATTATATATACTTATATATATTATTCTTGTGATTTGGTGATGAAAAAGGAAGAATCACATCACTTCGAGGAGGTGGTAGTCCACATATCCACGAACGATGTTATCACTATTTTAGTGTGTGAAATGGAAATAATAAAATGATATGTTATATCTACAGATAAGTAATTATGTCATGAATATAATAAATATTTCATTTATATCATATATCTTTATTAAAATCCTATTTAATACATTCCATGTAAATCATGAATGAATCACATCACTTTGAGGAGGTGGTAGTCCACACACCCACAAATGATGTTATCGTATTCCCACAAAATGGAAAGAATGAATTAATGAGTTATAAAATACTTCTAGAAACATAAATATATAGTTAATAGCATATAGAACATATAAAAAAATTATGTAAATCAAAATTTTGAACCATGATAGGTGGTAAAGAAACAAATGAACAACATCGTTTCGTGAGGCTGCAGTCCGCCGTACACACAAATAGTGATTTCATTAACCATTTTATAGAAGGGTGTCTAGGTGTAGGTATAACCCTTAAAATATCAAAATTTAAGTATATTTATGACACATAGGTTATTATATAATAATGAAATAAGAAAAATTTAGGGGGTGTAGAAATAAATAAAATAAAAGTGCTCGTTGAAGAACGTTACCTCTTCTTCAGATAACTTCTTTTAGTTTTAACCAAAGTAATTACTTTGTTTTCTTTCTAAAAAATATGAGGCTTAATCGATGAGAGGAGTAAGGTTGTGATATTATTTGGGCAGGGGTTGTATGAGACAAATTTCTTTATAAGTGTGAATAAGTGGTGAGGGTGAGTGCCTTTTTATAGTGGAGGGGGAGTGTCATTCTTGTAAATATGAAAGATAAACACTATTAGAGAGTATCCCTCACATAAAGTGACCCCAATAACGAACCAAATTCTATAAAATTGGTTATACGGTAGAATAATGTCTATAAAATGGGGTTTTGACTTGTTTTTAGGTCAATTTTCCACATAAGATTAAATTTTAACCACTAAGTAAACATATTTTTTACCTTAATTGTTGAAATTAATTTTAATTTCTTTCACTAGTATTTTTGGTAAAAAATATGTTTAAATTAATAGAAAATATAAATTATTCTGATTTAAAATATTTAATCCATTTTTCTAAATTCCAATAATATAAGTGGCATAAATTAATTTAAAATTAATCCCACAGATGAGACAAGACAATGGGTTTTTAAAGAAAAAAGTTGAAAAGTTTGAAAATATTTTATATCCAATTTCAATGTGAAATTGATTCCAATGTCATAAATTGGTTTAAATGATATAAAATTTATTGAATTATCCTTTAAAACTAATTAATAATATAATTTAACACTCTAAATTATTTAATGGAAAAAGAAGTTTTTAATTAAAATTCGGTGTCATTCACTATTCATCAAAATATGAAAGTTCTCAGAAAAATATCAAAAATTTACCCAAAGTAAATTTTTATATTAATTTTTTAAAAATAAGTTTTATTTTTTTCAAATAAAAATTATAAATTTTCAAAAATTTATTTTTAAAACATGTCTGCCATTAAAAGGCTGTAAAACTGCCTTTAAAAAATATACAACCTTTTATTCTTAAAATTTTATTTAATATTTTCATAGGCCTATAAAAATTATTGGATTAATTTAAAAAAAATAGTAAATATATAACATATAAATTTCATTAATATCTTTGAGTAATAGTTATTAATTTAATTTATTAATATAAAATTCAATTCTGGTCATAAAAATAGTTTTTCATAAGTACACATCCTTTATATTCAATTGGTATTTAATTTAATTTCTAATTAATTAGTAAGCAATGAATTAATTTTATAAACATGTTCAAACTATAATTTCATAATTTAGTTAGCATAATTCATCCCTTTAATTCCAATGTTTATGTGATAACTATCATAATAATATCAATAGTAGTTTGTTGTCTTGTAAGACTCGAGCCCGTCTGAAACATATGTCATCAAAATAACTCGATGTTGCGTGTAACGTAAGATAAAATTTGTGTTTTGTGTGATGAAATATTAACTTCATATTTCATTCAAAATAATCTATTAAATAATATATTTTAAAAAATCTCAGGATGTTACACTATGTGCTGCTTTGTTTTACTAAAGAAGAAGAAGAAGATTCAATATTTACAATTTTTCTATTAAGATCATCTTTACTGTGCTTTTGAAGTCTCTAATAGAATTTTTTTATTCTTAACATATTTCCTAGACATTTCTTATCTTTTTTTTTCAGATGTATCTTATAACTATTATCATAATTTTTAAGCACCATGTTTATTATCTCCCGCTATAGAGGTTCTTGGTAAATGAACCTCAAAGGATGTTGTTTGTAAAGCCTTGTTGGATCCAAATTAAAATCTCCTATTTCTATTGTAACATGTTTCAACTACTTTAACTTAGTCATGTAGTCCCTAGGAAAAGGGCTGTCAGTCACTAGAAAAAAAATACTATAGTAAAAAACACAAATCTCTTAGAGTTTAGTGTTATTAGAGTAGACTAAGGGATTTCTATTCCCCTAACCACTATAAATCTCTATGTATGATATATTATATTTTTGAATTTATTTACCTTGTGTTCCTATGTTAAGAAAAGTTCATAAGTAACTATATCTTTAAAGATGGTGGTTTTCTAAGTGAGGAAAATTTCAATAACTCAATTCATCCTCGCTTGAGTCTTAGTGCAACATGTCTCTAACAACAATTGTTATCAGATGTTGTGATTTTTTAGATCTCATATTTAAATGGTTTAAGTTTAAAATATTCTTTTGAATGGATACTATAATTGAAAATATAGAAGGTATGTCAATAGTAATATCTCACTACTTTAATGGTCATAATTATGGTTTCTGGAAGGCACATATGATAATCCATTTAAAGAATAATGGTTTAAAGGTTTATCTTAAATATTTTAAATCTTATGAACTTACAAATACACTACCTGAAACATGGTATCATGAAACAAAATCTAGTTATGATCTAAAATCCAAATCCAATAATATAATGACTCTCCCTTTTTATACATAGACATTACATCACTTTTGTGAAATACTTAATACATTACACAAAAAATGCCCAAAGACCGTATTAATTTAGCGCCTTAGGAAACATGGAATACACTCTTCTAATTTAGTGAAAGATCTTAAAGATATCCCATAAAGATATTCCTATTTAGTACCCCCAACTAAAATCTTTCTTTATAACATGGGGAAAAGAAATTATAAGAAAAATGGTGAGTGCAGATGCTCGGTAAGGGTATACAAGGGTGACATATAAACATAATCATGAGAATAATGATATGAAAACATGATCATGAAAATAGAATATCATACCCTACATATCAAATATCATAAACATGAATCATGGAATAAAAATTGACAGTTTATAAAACATGAATCATAAGGAAATAAAGAACATGGGCCATGAAATAATAACATAGGAATAAAAACATGGAACAATGGGAGAACCATAATCATTTAATAATGATTTCAATAGGAGTCAAGTAATATCTACCGAGGCCATCTTGGTAGTATGAGTTCACTTCCCATACCATCTTGGTCGTCATGGTTCACTCCCATAACCATTATTGTAGTCATGGTTCACTCCTATAACTATATTTGGTAGTCAAGGTTCACCCCAAGACTATTTTAGTGGACATGGTCCCTCTTGTCTATCTCATGAGATATAAATATTTACTAAATACATTATAGGGGTATATAGGTTTGACGCATCTCATAATGAAATCATACATACATGTATTATAAGATCATAAACAATAATATCATAACCAATGTAATGGAAAGGGTGTTGTAAACATGAAATCATATCATAACTTGTGGAAAAGATACAAGTTTCATAATCATTACATAAAAAACAAAACCCATGAAAATAAGAGGGTTTCTTAGACATCATTCCATCAAAACATAAAACATTCAAAGAAAGAATATTAATGGTATTATCAAACTATAATAAAGTATATCATCATAGGTGGGGAAGGATTTTGAAAGATCATAAGGAACATGAATTTTCATTAAAAATAACCTTTTAAAACATAAAAAAGTTTCCAAACACTTTTATTTAAAACCAATTTGAAATAATATAAAAAAATCATGAAATATCATTTAAAAAAGTTCTTGAGGAAAATATCATTTCTTTATTGAATTCGTTTTCTTTTCTTAAAATGTCTCGCAATTTTAAAACAAGAAATTTTAATTGAAAATAACCTTGTAATATTATAATTTAAGATTAAAAAAATAGGGAATCATGAAAGTGTAAACATCCATTCAATCTATATAAGTTAAAAAACATTCTTCTGATACTTTTTTCCGGAATGTCAACAAGTAACTCATTAGGAAAAAAACAAAATATTACTTTAAAAATATTTAATAAATAATAATAAAAGGGTAAAAATTAATTTAAAAAATTATAGAATAATAGTAAAAACATTCTGGAATACATTTTTATGAAATATGGACATGGAAGATAAATATTTCCAGATAGATAATTATGTATGAACAATCCCGACAATAACGAGATTGTGAAATTAATGTTTACAACATTATAATCAGTAGAATAATATACCTCATGAAATAAATAAAATTATATGGATATGTAAATACCATAATATTATGGTTAATACTCATAAAATACATTCATGGGAAGTATATACACCACATAGAAGAAACAAGTAGTGTATGAGACATGTGTCTCATCGAATTAAAGGTGAAACAAAAGTCACTTACCTTATATCTTGACTCCCATCGTACTCATTCAAACTTCCTGTATGATAAATAAAAGTTTATTATACACATATTAAGGAAAAATGTTCCTATATGAGATACCATATATGATTTTATTAAGACATTATATTTCTCATTTATTAACTTCTTATTAAAGGTGCATTTTGGGTGATAGCTGCCTTGTTAATCGTATGTGATTTGACATAGAACTATTGATTGTCATACATATATCATGATTTACGTATTTATAGAACATAAAACTTGATATAAATAGCTTATATATTCAGTATATAATTATTTATAATAATCTTTAATGATTAATGAAATACACAGTTTATGGAGACGGTAGGTCGTACGTACACATGAACAATGCTTTCATTTTTTTTTCAGGTTAAAAGAAAATAAATTATATGATCTATTATTATTATTATTATAGATTAATTTTAATTTCATATATAACATATATATTCATAAAATTCAGCCTTATTACCATCCATGTGAAATACAGGTGAATAATGAGTCACGTCGCATCGTGTAGATGATAAGTTATACGTACGCATGAGCAACATTATCACTTTAAAAAAAATATTAAATGGTGAAAAGGTATACAAGATATTATTATTATTACATAGGTATAATTATATTATTAATATTATATATAATCATTAAAATCATCATAATTATCATTCATAAAATATGGTGATGAAAAAAGGATTACACCACAGTGTGGAGATGGTAAGTCGTACGTACGTACGCATGGTGATATTATTTTTCATAGGATGGATAAAAGGAGGGATATGATTGTATCATAATCATAAAAAATATCAGTATATAAATGATACTAGAGTTATTACTTCAGTATGGAAACAACATAATAAGAGGCAGTAAAATAAGAAAAAAATTGAATTGGATTGGTAAAACAATTAACTCTTCTTTGGTGGAATTTCTTTGGATATCCTATTAGGGAAACTAGTTATGGTATTTTTGGAAGACCAAGAACTATATAACTTATATAATAATTTTTATAGGATAATTGTTTAGGGGTTTTTTGAGATTTAATGCTCAAGGTGGTGTGAGGAAGTGAGGGATGTGGTGCCCTTTTATAAGAGAGGGGGGGGGGGCACTCTAGAAAACTCTTAAAATATTAAATTAATATAAATTGATTTTTGATTTAAAATAGACCCAAAGTGATTTATTTCAAATATAAGATGAGTCTGGGTTGAAAAAATCTCAATCAAGTTTTTTAGATAGGTTTAGGTAACATTTTTAACCTTATATTTTGGTTTTAACACTTAGTTAAACCCTTTAACTCTTACCATGATAACATAGTTTTTTACTCTTTAGGGTTAATATAATTCCTATAAAATGACAAACGAACCCTGGGTGCATCATTGATGACATATATAACCTTATTATAGTAATTTGGACGAATTATATATTTTTATGAATATTATATCATTTAATAAAATATGACTTATTTTAAAGTATCATTTATGTCTATTTCAATACTATTTATAATTTTTATTTTAAAAAATAATTTAACTACATGATAACTTCTAAATAACACATCTAATATATCTATAACATGTATAATTTATCTAATAAATTAGTGGTTGTAAATAATAATGTAAAATTGTATTTATTTTAATATTTTTAATATCATTTACTTGATATTTATATTAATTAAATAATTAGTGTTTCATTATTATACAAGCCTTTAATTAAATTATATATTCTATAAAAATAAAAATTAAATTATAAAAATTAAGATAAATTTATTATATTTCAAATTAATATATATAGTATAATTTATATTATGTATAACCATATATTAAAATTATTTTACCTACTAAAATTATGAGTATAACTTTTTTTTAACTTATCTTTAAATATAATATAATAAATGTCATATTATAACCCAATTGGATTAAAAAGGTTATAATATATATCTAATGTTTATTTTAATATAATATCACTTATCAAATGAAATTAAGAGAAGTGGTAGGGTAATTTTACAATATTATAATATGATTTTTACCTTTAATTACTCGGTTTACACTTAACCGTAGTAAATAAAAATACTAAAGTTACAATTCAAAAAAAAGTTTATCCTATTAGACAAAAAATATCATGATGATTACAACCATGTATTTCTGTTTTTACAAATTAAATTCACATAAGTGACTAAATTAAATTTAACACTAACCTCGCAAATGTGGTGATAAGGCGTTTAAGAGAGACGTTCAAAAGTTCAATAACTTTTTATATCCAATTTCATTATAAAAATGATTAAAAATAAATAAATTGGATTAATATATAAATTATTGATATATTGTGACCTTAAAAATAAATTTAAATCATAATAATTATTTAAATGAAAAGGCAGTATTTAACTACAATGTAGTATTTTTCACTATTCATCAAAAAATGAAACTTTTCATAAAAATACTTAAAATTCACAATGAGTTAATTTTAACATAAACAATTCAAAAATGATGTTTATTTTACCAATATAAATTTCCTAGATTGTTTAAAATTAAATTTATTACTGCTCACAAAAGTACATAAAAAGCAGTTCATTTAAGATAATAGTATTTCTGAACATATAAATATTTTTCCAAAAATTATTATGTTTATCATTATTAATATGTTTTATTTATATATAACCATTATAAATAATATTTGAAAAGTAGTTATTACTATTCATATTTATAAGTTTAATGGTTAGGTTATAACTGTCTCATTTATATAATTATAACAATAAAGTGATGTTTTGTAGAAAATCAGTGTTGCGTGAAATGCATGCCATGTCGGTTGCATATAGTACAAGATTCCATTGGTGTTTCATATAACATAATCCATAATTAGAGATTTTATATAATGACCATAATTTATATTCAGTGTTGCGTGAAGTTCAAATACCAAAAAGAATAAATTAATTAAAAAAATATGAATTCAAAAATATTGGGGTGTTATATTCTACCTCCTTTAAAATGAATTTCTCCCACAAAATTTGACAGTGTTACAAAAGGATTAATAATTTAAAGTATATTTCATAGAATCCAACTTCCTAAAAACAAATACAAAAACCTCATTTTAAAAAATAATGTTAGAAACATAATAGTTACCCAATGTAACTCATAACTAGGTTTCTACGTTGGAGAACAAAAGTGAAGATTTGGGCATAGAGGAAAAAAGTAAATAATATTAGAGATTGATAAAGATTAATGATCAAAATAAAGTGGGCGATCCAGAGAAAATTTACAATAAAAAACTATAAACTAAATAAGAATGAAAGAGGTCATTAATATCATAAAAAATGATGATAATACGTCACCCTTTTACATCACGATCCCTTTTACTAATGTTGAAGAATTTTCACGAGGAGATATACTTTATTTCAGAACAATACCACCCTTTTATTGTTACTTTATTAATTTAAAATTCATATCATTTTAAATTAATGAAGTTTAATTTATCACTCTTGAAGTGTTATAAGATTCTGAGATCCATAGGTCATTCTATCTATCTTTATCACAAAAAATGTTCGAAAAAGTAATCAAATATGAATAATTCCAGGTATAGTGAGATGATACTTTAATCTAACAAACTTCATCTTAAATTTAACTTAAAATTTTAATTAATGGATAACCTTATAGTCCTTAAAAAATCTGAAAATACAAAACGTTAGAAAGAGGTTCACTAAATCAGATTAACATTTATCTACCATATATCATAAGGCAGTTCTTGGTTTTCACATTCCAAACATGTGAATACCTTAATCATGTATTCTATTGAAACATGGTAATAACTTAATTTACCATACAACCTTATTGAAAACATGCATTTTTCCTTATTCTAATGTTTATTGGATATGTTCATTAAGTCTAAAAGTTATAAACTTCATCCGTGATAGCATAACCCATATGTCAATAAATCCTTAATCATTTAAAAGGTAATTAGTATCATCCAATTTAATTATTTATATCCAATAAATATTTATCCAAATATAATTATCTCATCATAATGCTAATATTATATGTTATCCATCCCTTAATTGAGTTTTTTACAAAAAAAATATCAACTTATTACCTTAATCACTTTTCATGGTTACCAGTACCATTCAATATATGCTCTTAAATCCTTAAGTAAAAAACTAAAGTTGAAAAATCCATAGATGTTTCAATATTCCTTAATACTTTAAAAGTAATTCTATAACATTATTATTTAATTCCAATATATAAACACTTCAATCATCCAAATTTATTCTTAAAACATTACTCAAGATTCATCATATTAATAATTCCTAGAATATTAAATATGAATCATGTATTAAGGTTCCTCAACTTCAATCTTATAATTCTTCTTATGTTTAATATAAATAATATAGTAAGAACATCCCATACCTTTAATATTTATTTTATGGTCTCTTTATCCTCAGTAGTGTAACTAATACTTGTACCACTTTCTTGATTCTCTTCATGATATTTTCATTTAGGAAATTGATTTGCATAATGCCCATAACTTATTTATCTGAAACATTTAATGTTAACCATGTTCCTTATAGTTCCCTGTGTTGACTAAGACTTGAAAGCATAGTGTGAGGAATAGTTATCATAGCAGAAAAAATCATAATCAAGAAAAATTACTTATAGGATACCTATACCAGGACACCTAATTTTAAAGCCCTGACACCTTAGGCTTATCCTTGGAGAAATCCCTTGAAATATTATTAGAAATATCATTAGGGATCTCACTAAGTTTTCTTATAATAGTTTCCAAAGTTTAACTAAACATTCAATCTGATACCAACTATAACGACACTATCTTTTCACACATATACATTACATCACTTTTTCTTAATAATTAATACCTTACACAAAAACATACCCAAAGATCGTATTAGTTTAGTGCCTTTGTAAACTTGGAACACATTATTCTAATTTGGTGAATGATATTCAACATCTCCCATAACTATATTAATCTTTAGTACCCATAACTGAAACCTTTATTTATAACCCAGGGAAAAGAAATAATAAGAAAAAGGGTGAGATTATATTCTTAGTAAGGGTAAACAAGGGATACATGTAAACATAATCATTTACATAAGGGTATGATAACATGATCATGAAAATAGAATATTATACCGTGCATAATAAAGATCATAAACATGAATCATGGCATAACAATTGACAGTTCATAATACACAAATCATAAGGAAATAAAGAACATGATCCATGAAATAATAACATAGGAATAAAACATGGAACTGTGGAAGAAACATAAGAATATAATAATTATTTTTTATATTAGTAAAGGAATCTCTCCCAATGCCATCTTGGTAGTTTGGGTTCACTTATCATACCATCTAAGTATTCACGGTTCATTCCAATAACCACTCTGGTTGTCATGGTTCACTCCCATAACCATCTTCGATAGTTAAGGTTCACTCCCAAGACCATCCCAATGTATATGGTCCTTCATGCATATCTCAGGAGATATAAATATTTTCCCAATGAATTAGTGGGAGATACAGGTCCCACTCATCTCATAATGAAATCATACATACATGTGCCACAAGATCATAAACAATCATACTATAACCAATGTAATGTAAAGGGTGTTGTAAATATGTTTTCATATCATAACCTATGGAAAAAAACAATTTTCATAATCATTTCATCAGAAGCATAACCCAAGAAAATAAATGTGTTTCTTAGACATCATTCCATAAAAACATAAACCATTCAGAGAAATACTATAAATAATTTTCTCAAACAATAACAAAGTTTGTAATCACATGCGGGGAAGGATTTTGAAAGATCACTTGGAACATGAATTTTCCTTAAAAACAACCTTTTAAAAAATAAATCATTTTTAAAACACTTTTCTTTGAAACCACTTTGAAAACATATAAAGGAATCTTGAAAAATCATTTAAAAATATTTCTAAAGGAAAATGTCATTTCTTTGTTGAAATCATTTTTTTTAAAACGCCACACAATTTAAAAAAAACATTTTATTTGTAAATAAACTTGTAAGATTATAAGGGAATATTAAAGGAAATAGGGTTTCATTAAAGTGTAAAAATACATTAATGTTGTATAAGTTAAAACAACATTTTTCTCATACTTTAGCAGGAAATGTCAAAAAGTACCTTGTTATGAAAATGACAAAATATTCTTTTTAAACCATTTAATAAAAGTCATACATGGGTAAAAATGAAATTAAAAAATTGTAGAAGAATAGTAAAAACATTTTTGAATTAATTTTTAAGAAACATGGACATGGAAGATAAATATTTCTCATTAGATACTTATGTATACACAATCTTGATAATAATGAGATTGTGGAATTAATGCTTACAACATTATAATATGTAAAATCATATGACCCATTAAATTAAGGAAATTGTATGAATATGAAAAAAACATAATATTATTATTAATACTCATAAAACGCATTCATGGTAAATATATACACAACATAGAAGAAACAAGTAGTGTTTGTGGCATGCGTCTCACAAAATTAATGGTGTGAAAAAAACCTCTTAACTTATATTTTGATTTTCATCGTACTTGTTAAAACATCCTATATAATAAATACAAGTTTATTATGCATATATCATAGAAACATATTCATATATGTAATATCATATATTAGTTTCTTTAGACTTTATATTACCAGTTTATTATTATCATTTTGTTAAAGTTATGTTTCAGGTGATAATCGCCTTGTTAATCGTACACGATTTGATTTGGTATTATTGATTTTCATACTTAGATCACGAATTAATTATTTAAAAAATATAAATCATTATATAAATATCTTATATATTTTGTATATAATTATTTATAATTATATTTAATGATAAACAAAATACATCAATGATGGAGACAGTAGGTCGTACATATGTAAGAACATTATTTTCATTTTATTATCAGGTTAAAAGAAAAGAAATAATATAATTTATTAGTATTACAGAATAATTTTAATTTCATAAATAACATATATATTCATAAAATTCATCCTTATTACCATCCATGTGAAATATAGGCAAATAATGAGTCACATCGCATCGTGGAGATGATAATCCATACGTACGCACGAGTGACATTATCATTTTCCAAAATATTAGATGGTAAAAATGTTGAAATGATATTATTATTAAATAGGTATAATTATATTATAAATATCATATATAATAATTAAATTCTACACAATTATTAGTCATAAAATATGGCGATGAAAAATATATTACACCACGGTGTGGAGACGGTAAGCCGTACATACGTACACATGGTGATATTGTTTTTCATAGGATGGTTAAAAAGATGGATATGGTTTTCCCAGAATCATAATAACATATAAGTATATATATTATACTAGATTTATTACTTTAGTATGGAATCAACATAAGAATATGATGTTAAAGAAGAAAATAAATTGAATTAGATTTGTAAAACAATTACCTCTTATGCGGTGGACTTACTTTGGATATCCTATTAGGGAAACTAGGGATGGTATTTTTGGAAGACCAAGGCCTCTATAACTTAACTAAGAATTTTTATGGGGGAATTGGGTAGGGTTTGGTCAAGAAATAAGGCTCATGTTGGTGTGAGGAAGTGGGGGAGGAGGTTCCATTTTATAAGAGAGGGGAGAGACACTCTAGGAAACTCTTAAAATATTAAATTAATATAAATTGATTTTTGATATAAAATAGCTAAAAAGTGAGTTATTTAAAATATAATATTAGGATGGGTTGAAATAATCTCATCCAATTATTTTAATTTTGGTTTATGTAACATTATAAACTTTATCTTTTGGTTTTAACACTTAGCTAAACCCTTTAACTCTTACCATGAAAACATAGATTTTTACTCTTTAGGATTAATATAATTTCTATAAAATTATAAAAGAACACCAATTGGATAATTTATGACATTTATAACCTTATTATAGTTATTTTTTTTGAATTATATATGTTTATGAATTTTATATCGTTTAATAAAATAATATTTATTTTAAAGTATCATTTATTTTAATTTTGATACTATTTATAATCTGTCTTTTAAGAAATATATCGACAACATGATAAATTAAAACTAATACATATATTATATTTATAAAATGTCTAATTTATCAATAAAATTTGTGGTTTTCATTAATTATTTCTAATTATATTTATTTCAATATTTTAAAAATCATTTACTTGATATTTGCAATAATTAAAATATCACTACATCATTATTACACAAGCCTTTATTTAAATTATTTCTTCTATAAAAATTAAATATAAATTATCATGATGAATATAAATTTATTATATTTCAAATAACTCTTTATAGTCTAATTTATCTTATGTATTACCGTATATTAATTTTTTTTACTTATTAAAATTATGAGTATGGCATTTTTAACTTATCTTTAAATAAAGTATAATAAATATCATATTCTTACCCAAGTAGCTTAAAAATGTTATAATTTTTTCCTAAAGTTTATTTTAATCTAATAATACTTTTCTAATTAAATTTGGACAAGTTTTAGGGTAAATTTATAATATTATAATATTATTTTTACCTTTAATTGCCTGATTTACCCTTAACCTTGGTAAATAAAAATACTAAAGTCACTCATCGCAAAAAAAAATTAATCCTATTAGAACAAAAAATTCATAATGATTATAAATTTTTATTTCTATTTTTCCAAATTAAATTCATAAAATTAACTAAATTAAGTTTAACACTAATCTCGCAGATGTGGCGAGAACGCGAGTAAAAGAGACTTTCAAAAGTTCAATAAATTTTTTATATCTAATTTTAAAATAAAAATGATTCCAAAGACCTAAATTGGATTAATATATGAATTATTTATATATTTTGACTTTAGAAATAAATTTAAATCAGGATAATTATTTAAATGAAAAGACAGTTTTTAACTACAGTGCAATATTTTTCACTATTCATCAAAAAATGAAACTTCTAAAAAAATTACTAAATTTCAATCCAAAAACTAATTTTTACATTAAAAATTAAAAAATGATGTTTATTTTTAAAATTTAAATTTCTTAGTGTTTAAAATTAATTTTATTACTATTAATAGGAGGACACAAAAAGAACTTCCTTTAAGATAAAAGTATTTATAAACATATAAAGAATTTATCAAAAATTATTATGTTTCTCATTATCAATATTTTTTATTTATATAGAAACATTATAAATAATATTTTAAAATTAGTTATTAATATTAATATTAATAATTTTGACGACTATGTTATAGCTATCTCATTTATATAATTAACACAATAAAGTGATCTTTTGTAAACACTCAGTGTAGTGTGTAACGCAAGCCATGTCGGTTGCATGTAGTGAAAGATTACATTGGTCTTGTGTATAACATAATACAAACTTAGTGATTTTATATAATAAAAAAATATATATTCAGTGTTGCATGTAGTGAAAATATCAAAAAATTAAATTAATTTGAAAAAAATACCTCACAAAATCTAGGGGTGTTACAAAGAATCATATAATATATGGTCTAGGTTCAGATCAGTTTAATAGAGTTTCACAGTGTGAGACAATCAATGAAATTTGGACTACTATTTTTGTTGGTTATGATGGAACATACATCGTGTGATATCTCAGATGTAATACTTCCAAGCATAAGTTTTATACTTTCATATTTATGGAAGGAGAAACCATCACCCATTTGAATAGAATACTTACTAAACAGGAAAATAATGTTGTTGTTTTTTGGAACACCCATTCCTAAACAAGATCAAGATCTGAAAATCCTTAAAATTATACAACCTAGAGGGAGTGTAATCTCAACATCAATTAATAAATCTATAGAGGTCAAGGATTTAAAAATAAAATATATTATGGTAACTCTTATGATCTATGAGGCCGATATGAAAGATAAAGTTAGAGATCATATATTGGTTAAGAAGGAAAATTCTACTTTAAAAGTTTCAAATTCAAAATATGGAAGTAAAAGAACATAAATTTAAATAGATAAGTCATTTGATGAAGAGATCTCAAATAATTATACTTTATATAGTGAGATTGATCACTTCTATATAATGTTAAAAAAATTCTATAACAAGACAATATGTTTCAAGAAACCCTTCAATAATGTCAGGAAGCATGATGGAAACTTTATAAAGGTAAGATTATATGAATTCAAGATGCTTAGACACATAAAACAAGATTTTACACAACTATAAGACAACAAAAATTCATAGAAAATTTATTTAAAAAATACTGTATATAATAATAAATACAAGAAATCCATGAAAATAACATGGAGTGCTTCTAAAGATTCTAGTGATGTCATATCTTAAGAATCAGAAACTGAAATTTCTAATCAAAATACCAACATGAGTTTTATGGCACATTCAGATTAGGTAAAAAGATCTAAGAGAATCAATAAAAAGTTATATATGGAAAATTTACTCTCAAGGAATATGATTATATATTTCTCTAATTTCCACTCTTTATCAAAATTTGATGGCAGTTATGTCACTTTGGGTGATAATGCTAAAGGAAAAATTATGGGAGTTTGATTATTTGGTAATACAAACATAGTGATCATAAAAAAAGTTCTTTATGTGGAAGTATTAAATCACAATCTTTTATGTATTTCAAAATTTTGTGATAAAGCTTTTGTTGTTGATTTTTATAATATTGTATGTTCTATTTTCAAAGATAAAATTCTAAAATTTATGGAACCTAGAATTTATAATGTCTATATTGTAGATCTTAATTATTTGAGTAGAAAAAAGTGAGATATTTAAATGATAAAACAAATGAATCTTGGTCCTAACATAGAATACTAGGATATTGTAATGTCTATTATTTGAGAAAATTTTCCAAAATGAATTTATTTTCAGATTTACCTCAACTTAAAATGATTTAAAAAACTATGTGATGAATGAAAAATGGGAAAGCAAAATAGGTCATATTATAAACAAATTAAAGTGGTTTCTAATTTTATACCCCGCAACACTTTTTTATAAGAATTTTCTTGGGCCATATATAACTATAATTCTAAGAGAAAAATATTTTTTATGCATCAATTGATGATTTTTCTATATCATGTTATGTATTTATAATTTTTTTTAATTGGTTAAAAAAGAGAAAGGCCCCAAATTATTGCATTAAGAAGTTACCATAAAGAAAAATTTTATGACAATGAGTTCAATTCCAATTATGAAAACAAGGTATGAAACATACTTTCCCCCCATGACACCTAAACAGAATGGTGTTTTTGAAAAGAGGAATAGTACATTGTATGAAATTTCTAGAATAATGTTATTTGAATATAACAAAAATACTTATTTTTGGAATGAAGTTGTAAAAACAAAAAGATATTCCATAACCAAAGTTCTAATTAGAACTATTTTTAAGAAAACACCCAATGAGTTATAGAATAATATAAATCCAAAATTTATATATTTTAAAGTGTTTGGATACATGGTTTATTAATATTTGTAAATTTGATCCATATGAGGATGAATGAATCTTCCTTTTATATTCTAGTACTTCCAAATCATTTAATGTTTTCAAAAAAGTACAAATATTGTTAAAGAATCAACTCATGCGAAATTTGATTAATGTGATATTTTTTATCACAAAATGAGTCAAGTTTATGAGATAAGTGATTATTTTGAAAACGTGAGACATGAAACTATCTTTGAAAATAAAAAGGATGACGAATTCGAACTTGATTTTCATGAACCAAATTCTAAATTGTTAGATACTAGTGAATCAGAAACTGTGAATCCTAGACATCATAGAAACCTTATGAACCATCCCGTACAAATATTTGTAGGATGTTTTAATAAATCTATTAAGACTAGTATATGTTTAGTAAATATTATATAATTTCTACCTTTATATACCAATTAGATAATAAGGCTATAAAAAAATATTTAGTGGATTAGAATTGGGTTTTAGTGATGAAAGAATAATTAAACTAGTTTAAGAGGGTAAAGGAATGATAATTAGTTGATAGACCCTCTAACCGTCCTATTATAGGAACAAAATCTGTTTTTATGACTAAGAAAGATGATCATGGTGTGATCACTAGATATAAGTCTATAATAGTTTCTAAATGGTAAAACCAAGAATAATTTATAGATTATGAAGATACATTTGAACCTGTAGCTAGATTAGAATCCATTATGATTCTCTTAGAAAATACAAGAAATATAATTTTAAAATTATTTCTGTAAAGACCCAGATTTTTTCCATGTATTTATTTTATTGTATGGAAATATTATGAGTCTGATAAAATTAACGGTGTGTGATTCTGAGTCCCGGTGTGACCGAAATGAATTTATGTACTTTTTTTAGGTACATTCAGTAAATGCACAAGCGAAATTTTGTAACTTTTGAACCGGTGGTCGAAATTGAAATATGAGGACACCGTTGAACTCGTAGTGCCGATATTCGCTTAATGGAGCCTTCACCTCGACCATAGTAGATCGAGGGTGGAAGTTGGTTTTTTAGTTCTTTGTGGGAGAGTTAAAAATAATAAAAAAATAAAAAAATAATTTTTATTTTATTTATTTGAAACCTCTCATTTTAATATTGGTTATGGGGACCACATGAACATGAACCCTTTTTTTAATGTGATGTAACTCTTGGAACCTCCCCAATTAATGTGCCGACATTAATTGATCTAATTAACTAGAACATAATTAAGTTGGATCATCACCTCTTGTGGTTGGGGGAAATCGTTGGCAAAGAAAGGATTTGGGGGAGGAGAGAAATTAGGAGAGCATTTAGAGAACTCTTGGTGGAAGAACCTCCTCCAACGAAGAACAAACCCTGAATCAAGAATGACGAACCAACAATCAAGCTTTGATCAGAAGCATGTTGTGGGAGCGATGAATGCGTGCATATCCTTCATCGTCTTCATATTCTTCCTCACACCATATCCAATGAATGATCTAGGTAGGGTTTGTTTATGATAGTTCTTCGTTAATTTACATTGAATCTCTCTTCTCGAGCCACATGCTATCGGCCTAATACAGAGGGTGCGAGCCAAACGAACATGGCATGATCCCTCCACAACCTCATGGATTGATGTGTTCTTCATGGGAATATTGTCGAGTTTAGAGGAACCCAACCATGTCAAGTTAGATGCGACAGGGACGTCCGAGATGAACTTTGAACACTTTGGATTAAAGAACGGGCGACTGGAGTTCACCCGGAGACCTAAGGAAGTTTTCCGGCGACCGATATCGGCGACCAACACTGGCAGGGAACAAGGTGGTGACCGACACACCAGATGACCTCAATGGTGGTGGTGGCATAACCATGCCGTTGGAGGAGGCTGCAGCCCATCGGCCGTGGTGGAAGAGGATGGCAGCCGGCCGACCCTGTGGAGGTAGGGCGGCGCGCGTCCACACCGCTGGTAGAGGAGGAGGCTGCGGCTGTCGAGCCGAGGTGGTGCACCAGGGCAGCTGGTAACCGGTTGGCCACAGTTGGATAGTGGTGTCGTCACGCCACTGGAAGGGGAGCCAGCGAGATTTCTGGTCGGCAGCATTACGCGGAGCAGGACTCGCTCCAGCGGGTCCCACATGCCAGCAGGCGGCGCCACATGGTGCCGTCGGGTTGGCCAAAGACAAATGGTCCAACTGGACTATTCAGAATTCTGGGGGGTGCCTTCCCCTAGGTAGTGGCTAGGGTGAGCCCCGCCACGGTGGACCGCACCCAGCCGCGGGTTGAGCTCTGCAGGCTGCGCCGAGCACGCTGCTCTGAGTTGGTCGTGCCTAGTGGGCCGCGCCCAGCGGGCCAGGCCACCCCTTTTTGGGCCATTCCGGACCTCCTTCTAGCCCATTAGGGTGGTACCTAGACTGGGGCGGGTCGGCCCAGGCCGGTTCAGGCCAGGTCGACCGAACCCCAGCCCAGCTGGACCCAGATACACCTTTTTGGCCATATCATGAGAATCAGGTGTCCGTTTGAAGAACCATATATAGTGATGGGATCCTTGGAGAGAGACAATCCTTTTAGTGTACTCCACTTGAGTTTTGGAGATAGTTGGAGTGTGTATGGGTTGGATTGAACCAAAATTCAACTGGACCCCTAGAACTAAAACGCTTATAACTCACAGATCAGGCATCCAATTGACGCACTGTCTGATGCATTGGAACCCTGAAGACATGATGGTATTTTGGGTTACTCCTTTGTGTAACTTATTGGTGTTCGAGGTACAATCGATATCTCTAGGGGAATATTCGACGAAACTTGAGTGCACAGGGTGCGAGGAATCCCGCGACTGGCTGTAACGTAAAAAAGAACAATGAACCTATGTGGGTCTGCTTCTATCAGATACTGTTTGGGTCAGTGCTGAGCGATCCTATGTGGGTCAGCGCATAGCGATCCTGTGTGGGTCATATCCTCTGTGGGTCAGTGGGGGTTAGTACCTATCGATCATGTGTGGGTCAGCATGAGTGCTTCTTAACAGAATATGATGATCTAGCTTACATCTAATCATCTATACTTATGTACTTCAATTATACCTGGTTGTGAGATGAGTCTTTATTTGGTACACTTTTATGTGGTGATACCTTCGTGGTGTTCTTATGTGTGGTGATACCTTTGTGGTACTTACCTTCGTGGTGTTATCTATGTGGTACTTTTACCTTTATGGTGTAACCTTTGAGGTATTATTCCCTCACGCGTGAGATAAGTATATATATTGATAACTTAGGTATATGTATGGGCATATACCTAAGTAGTGTTGATAACTATTACTTTGTGCTTTGAGATTGAGGTCTTGATCTATGGTTTATCCTTTTTGGATTCTAAGGGACCTTCAGGGGTCTCGAGGTCCCTATTGAGTATTGTTATACTCACCCCTACATGGGCTATACCTACACCTTGTTGTCTCTTGTGCAGATGATAACATCATTGATCAAGACTGAGGGTTCCAGGACTAGAGTCTGCTTAGAGGTGGACCATTAGACGAGATGTACCATAGGGAAGACCGTTTGAGAGTTGTACCCACCCTTCAAGTAGGATTCTTGGCGGGTGTTCACATGAGTTGTTTTCAATTTTGCTTGTACTTTCCAGTTGGGTTTGTATTCCATCCCCTTTACTTACTGCACTCACCCTTTTTAATATATAGATTGATTTTTTGCTTTTATCTTGCTGTGTGCTTGGATTGTGTGAGATTGTAGGATAAAAGGAAATGCCTTCCCAGTTTTAGGGATATGCCTTTCCAGTGCTAGTCTCCAGCCCATGACCTATGGAAGGTGGGCTTGGGGTAGTCACGACACAGGCCCCGTGGGATGGGTCATGACAAATTGGTATCATAGGAGTCGGTTCTACCGAATAACTTGGACTATGATCTTTTAAACGACAATAGTGTTAAGTGTTATTAGTTTGGAAATCAGTTTTGGGAATCCAGTGTTGGTGCGGTGGCCGACGTATCCATACAACAGGACCCTGTCTTCTGATTTTTGATTTAGTTTATGAAAACAATAATTGCGTGTGAGTTTTTGAAAAATTTTATATGTGATATCTTTGAGTCAACTCACCAGGTATAAATTATTAATCGTGGTGAACCTATTTCTTTTCAGGATGACTCCACGCAGATAACCATCTAGGGTTCTAGGTAGTGTACATGATGACAGCCCACCGAGCGACGAGTCTTTGGTGCAGGTCACCCTTTAGACAGTTGTAGCATTGGGTGGTGTAACATCATCACCACTACCCATTGGGAAGACAATGAAACCTACCCCAACAGCAGAGGGTGCATGCCACTTGAGCGCGCTGCACAAGTTTCAGCGGCAGAGGCCACTGAGTTTCCAGGGAGAGACAGATCCACAGGTGGCTGAATACTAGTTGGAGGCCATGGTTAGAGTTTTTCGACTGGTAGGGACACCGACTGATCTCATGGTGATCCTTGTCGCCAGTCTTCTTCAGGTAGCAGTGGGCAGATGGTGGAGCTTGATGCTCTAGGTTCAGGATGAGGTGAATCTCATCTGGGTGGAATTCAAGAGCCTTTTTAGGGTAGAGTTCATCCTAGCGTTCTTATGCTCTGTGCATATATAGGAGCTTCTCCACTTGTAGCAGGGCAGCATGATCGTGGCTTAGTATTCAGAGAGGTTCACTGACCTCTCATACTACTCCCCTGACATGGTGCATGACCACTTATTCAGAGCCCTGACCTTCGAGCAGGGGCTCAGACGGGATATTATGGCTTCGATGATTTCTCTCAGTATCCTGACATAGGAAGGGGTGTTAAATAGATCACTCTTGGTGGAGATCTTCCTTACTGAGAAGTCACCAGTAGTGAGACCCACCACCAGACATCACATAGCAGATTCATCTAAATCTTGCAGCAGACAGGTGATGCAGAGGTCCGAGAGGACCAGAACTACAGGTGGAAGACCGCATGATGCAGGGTTAGTTTTGCGAGGCTCTCAAGATAGAGAAGGAGAGGAAAAAAGAAGGTAGTGTTACTCATACGGTGAGAAGGGTCACATGGCTCGTGAATGCCCAACCTTCCATATGGATGACCAGTAAACGGTCAAAAGATTGCCTGGGAAGAGGTGAAGATTCAATCTAGGAGGTCCGCAGATAGCAGGTGGACATGGAAGCGGAGTTGGACATGTAGAAGGTAGTGGGAGACGATTCAAGGTTCTACTGCCACCACCACTTGGTGGTCCACCCCGACCATAAGGCGTAGGTGGACAAGGACGAACTGAGCTTCAGGTTGCTATGGCCTATGACCATGATTCTCTGGAGATGATTTGATGTACAATCTATATCTACTCCACCATAGCTGCAGTACTTATAGATATAGGTTCCGGTCACTGTTTTATTTCCACTACCCCCGTTCGGAGCTCAGGGATTCCGATGGAGCGGTTGGATCAATCCTTACAGCTAGAGACTCTTATGAGAGAGAATTCAATGATTACAGACTAGTTCTGGAAGTGTGAGCTTACTTGATGAGGCGAGAGCTTCAACTGTGATCTTCTAGTAGTGGCATCGAGGCCTTACGATGTCATATTAGGTATGGATTGGTTATCTACAATACATGATCAGATTGACTATATTAGGTGCAAAGTGTGGTGTGTCTGTGATAATGGGACTAGGTTTTCCATCACCAGTGAGAAGGGAACCTTTGTAGCACAGGATGGAATTTCCCGGAGGAGGGTGCAGCTGATCACACATCAGTTGGCTAGCCTTACCCTCAGAGCGGTTGATGTTGAGAGTCCGAGCTATCCTGTAGTGGTGGACCAGTACACTGATGTTTTCCCTGATGATGTTCCAATTCTACATCCTCAGAGAGGTGGACTTTTATATCGAATTGTATGCCTGGATGACACCGATATATACACCATCACATCTGATGGCTCCCGTGGAGCTTCAAGAGCTGCGATTACAGCTAGAGGACTTGCAGAGCAAGGGGTCCATTAGGCCCAATGTTTCTCCTTGGGAAGCCCTGATTTTATTCTCCAAGAAGGCGGATGGGAGTTTGAGACGTTGTGTGGACTATTGGCGCCTAAACTAGGGGACCATGAAGAATAAGTACCCACTTCCAAGTATTGACGATCTCTTTGATCTGCTGAAGGGATCATGGTGGTTTTCAAAGATAGACCTTAGATCAAGCTCTCACCAACTCAGGGTACAAGACGAGGATGTGCAGAAGATGACCTTCAGATTCCACTATGGATACAATGAGTTTTTTTTCCAATTCGGTGTGACCAATTCCCCAGCAGTGTTCATGGGACTCATGAACAAGATCTTCCAGCCATACCTTAATCGTTTTGTGTTAGTCTTCATCGATGATATCATGATATACTCAACTACATAGGAGGAGCATGCCTATCATCTGCAAATTGTTTTAGACACACTTTGAGAGAAATATATTTATGGTAAACTCTCAAAGTACCAATTTTGGATACGAGAGGTCCACTTTCTAGGACATGTCTTCTCAGAGGCTGGAGTTGCAGTGGATCTAGTGAATATTGAGGCTGTGCATGCTTGGGATCTACTAAGGAGTGTGACAGAGGTGCAGAGTTTCTCGGGTTTGGACAGTTACTACCGGAGGTTTGTGCCTAACTTTTCCAGAGTTGTGGCACCCTTATCAGAATTGAAGAAGAAGGGGAAATCCTTCGTGTGGCCATAGAAATGCCAACAGAGTTTCCAAGAGCTGAGGTAGAGACTGACGAGTGACCCCATCTTGAGGTTACTAGAGGAGGGAATTGGGTACATAGTCCACTGCAATGCATCAGGGGTCGGGCTTGGATGTGCCCTGATGTATGAGCAAGCAGTGATCACGTATGGTTCTCAACAGCTAAGAAAAAATGAGCATCACTACGCTACCCCCGAACTAGAGTTAGTAGTAGTGGTTTTCACCTTGAAGATGTGGCGACATTACTTGATGGATGAAAGTTTTACAGTTTACTCAGATCTCAAGAGTCTCAGGTATATCTTCTCTCAGAAGGACCTAAACCCGAGATAGTGACATTGGATTGAGTTCCTCCAGGACTATGATTTCGAGATAGTATATACTCTTGGGAAGGGGAAGGTAGTAGAAAATGCACTCAATAGGAGATCTGGTATACAGTTTCTAAGTGAGGCGATAGAGCAGCTAGCCGTTTTGCGGATATCATATGTCGATCGAGATGGGGAATCTTATCTTTAGTCTCTAACAGTCACTACCCCACTCCTTCAGTGACTTAGGGAGGCGTAGATTGTGGACACTAACTGTGAGGCTCGACGTGCTCAGATATCCACAGGACAAGAACCTGATGGATTTTCTAAAGGTGGGGAGCACATCATCCTCTTCAGAGGGTGTACTATGGTGTTGGTGGCGCTTCGAGTGGAAGTGTTTAGGGAGTTCCATACATCCCCCCGAGCGGTACATCCAGGATTGGAAAAGATGTACCAAGACCTTCAACATCCGCACTGGTGGACGGGAATAAAGAAAGCAGTGGAATAGTTTTTCTCGTGGTGCCTCACTTGTCAGAAAGTGAAGGCAGATAATTAGGTTCCAGCAAGCTTAGTTCAGCCACTTGAGGTGCCAGAGTGGAAGTGTGATATAATTTCCATGGACTTCATGACAGGACTCCCACGCACGTCCAAGGGACATGATTCCATCCGAGTGATCGTTTACCGACTCACCAAGCCATCCCACTTCCTACCTATCAGGGAGTAGGGATCAGTAGAGGGCTTGGGACGCCTATATGTGCAGGAGATTGTACAGCTTCATGGAGTGCCCTAGACTAGTGTCTCTGATTGTGATGCACATTTTACTTCCTTGCTATGGAAGGGGTTGCAGGAGGTGTTCGAGACTCTGCTTCGATTGAGCACCACCTTTAATCCTCAGACGGATGGTTAGACAAAGTGGACCATTCAAACCATTGAGGACATGCTGCGTGCTTGCGTCCTTGATTTAGAAAACTATTGAGAGGATCACTTTCCCTTGGTGGAGTTCATGTAAAACAACAGCTATCACTCCACCATCGGTATGGCACCATTCGAGGCTTTGTACGACCAGCCTTGCAGATCACCTTTGTGCCGTACTGACCCTGAGGAATCAAAACTCTTGGGATCAGAAATGGTATGGGCTAACATAGAGAAGGTGCAGATCATCCAGGAGCAGATGAAGACTGCACAGATTAGGCAGAAGTCTTATTCTGACAAGAGATATAGACCACTAGAGTTCAAGGATGGTGACCATGTCTTTATACGGGTCTCAGCTCGATGAGGTTTGCGGAGATTTGGTTGGGGTGGCATGTTATCTCCAAGGTTCATCGGACCCTTTTAGGTCCTCAGTAGAGTTGGCGAGGTGACATATTGCTTATCTCTTCCCCCTCAATTGATCCAGGTGCACAACATTTTTCTACGTATCCCAAATGAGAAGATACGTACATGATCCCTCAACCATCATTGACTGGGGCGAGCTGGACATTGACGATGGGGTGATGTTTTCAGAGGTTACTATATAGATTGATGATTGAAAAGAGAGAGTCTTACATGGGTGATCGATACCTATGGTGTGTGCACGTTGGTATCATGGGAACCTCCATGAGAGAACATGGGAGCAGGAGGCTTAGATTCGTGCTCAGTACCCCACTTGTTTCCCAAGTTTGTGTTGTGGATTTCGGGGATGCAAAGACCTGAGGTGGGGAGAATGTAAAAACCCAGATTTTTCCATGTATTTTTTTATTATATGGAAATATTACAAGTCTTCGAAAATTGATGACACGTGATTCTAAGGCCCGATGTTCTCGGGATGAATTTCTGGTCTTTTTTTAGGTACGTTCTGTAAACGCACAAGCGGTGTTTTGTATCTTTTTAACTGGTGATCGAAATTGAAATCCGCAGACACTGTTGAACTTGTAGCGCCAATATTCACTTAAAGGAGCCTTCACCTCGACCGTAGTTGGTCAAGTATGGAAGTTGATTTTTCATTTCTTTGTGGGAGAGTTAAAAATAATAATAAAACAAAACAATAACTTTTATTATATTTTTTTGAAACCTCTCATTTGAATCTTGGTTGTGGGGACCACCAGACCTTGAACACTTTTTTTAATGTGATGTAACTCTTGGAACCTCCCCAATTAACGAGCCAACATTAATTGATCTAATTAACTTGAACATAATTAAGTTAGCTCCTCACCTCAAGTGGTTGGGGGAAATCATTGGAAAAGAAAGGATTAGGGGGAGGAGAGAACTTGGGAGAGCCTTTGGAGAACTCTTGGTGGAAAAACCTCCTCCAATGAGGAACCAACCCTGAATCATGAACGAGGAACTGACGCTCGAGCTCAGATTAGAAGCATATTGTGGGAGCGACGAACGCCGACGTCTCCTTCATCATCTTCATCTTATTCCTCACGCCGTCTCCAACGAACTATTAAGTTAGGGTTTATATATGATTGTTCTTCATTAATTTACATTGAATCTCTCTTCTCGAGCCACATGATATCGGTCTAGCACGGAGGGTGTAGGACAAACGAACATGACCCGATTCCTCCACAACCAAATGGATTGATGTGTTCTTCACGGGCGGATCATCGGGTTGAGCGGAACCTTACCATGTCGGGTTAGATGCGATAGCGACATCCTAGATGAACTTTGAACACTTCAGATTGAAGAACGGGCCACCAGAGTTCACCCGACGACCCGAGGAAGTCCTCCGGCGACCGGTGCCAGCGACCGGCGCCAGTAGGGAACAAGGAAACAACCAACACACCAGCCAACCACAATGGTGGTGGCGGCGCAACCATGCCATCGAAGGAGGTCAAGACTGTCGAGCCACGGCGGCCGACACACCAGAGTGGCCAAAAACCGACAGACCGTGGGAGGATAGTGGTGCCATCGCGCTGCTAGAATGGGAGCCATCCAGATTTCCGGCTGGCTATGTTACGCTGAGTAGGACCTGCTCTGGCGGGTCCCGCGTGCCAGCAGGAAGCACCACGTGGCGTCGTTGGGTTGGCCAAAGTCGAACGGTCCAACTAGACCATTCAGAACCCTAGGGGGAGCCTTCCCCCCTAGGTAGCGACTAGGGTGGCCCCTACCACGGTGGACTACACCTAGCCGTAGGCCGAGCTCCACAGGATGCTCCGAGCGGCCCGCATCTCATAGGTCGTGCCTAGTGGGTTGCCCCCTTTGAAGGCTGGGTCGGACCACTACCCAGTGGGCCAGGCCCGCCACAGTCCTTCCCATCCGGGCCTGACCTAGACCAGGCTAGGTTGACCCAAACTAGGTCAGGTCAGCCCAGGCCGGGTCGGATCGGACCCGGGCCTATCTGAACCTAGATACACCTTTTTGTCCATATCTTGAGAACCGAACGTCCATTTGACAAACCATGTGGGGTGCAGGGATCCTTGGAGTGAGAAGTTATTTTTGGTATACCTCACTTGAGTTATGGAGACAGTTGGAGTATGGATGGGTTGGATCGAACACAAATTCAACTGGCCCCTGGGAACTAAAACACTTATAACTCACAGACCGGGCATCTTATTGACACACCGTCTGATGCGTTGGAACCCATACAACATAAAGTTCCTTTAGGTTACTTCTTTTTGGAGCTTAGTGGTGGTCGAGTTATGACCGATATATTGAGGGGCATATTCTACAGATCCCGAGCACACTGGGTGCGAGGAATCGTATGACTGGCAGTAACATGAAGAAAGAACAACGATCCTATGTGGGTCCGTACCTATCGATTCTATGTGGGTCAGCTTCTATCAAATCTTATGTGGGTCAGCACTCAGTGATTTTGTGTGGGTGAGCAGATATCAATCCTGTGTAGGTCAGATCCTATGTGGGTCAGTGGGGGTTAGTACCTATCGATCCTGTGTGGGTCAACTATAGTGATTCTTAATAGAATAAGATGATATATCATACAACTAATCATTTGTACTTATGTACTTAAGTTATACCTGGTTGTGAGCTATGTCTTTACCTTTTTGGTACACGTTTATGTGGTGATACTTTCATGGTATTATTCTAAGTGGAGATACCTTTGTGGTACTTACCTTAGTGGTGTTACCAGTGTGGTATTCTTCACTCACATGTGAGATAAGTATATATATTGATAACTTAGGTATATGTATGGGCATATTTTTAAGTAGTGTTGATGAATATTTCTTCGTGCTTTAAGATTTAGGTCTTGCTTTTTGGTTTATCCTTTGTGGATTCTGAGAGACCTTCAGGGGTCTCGGGGTCCCTACAGAGTGTTGTTATACTCACCCCTGTATGGGCTATGCCCGCACCTTACTGTGTCTTGTACATACAATGGAAAACATTGATCGAGGATGAGGGTGCCAGGACTGGAGGCTGCTCGGAGGTGGACAATTAGATGAGATGTACCGCAAGGAAGACCGTTTGAGAGGTGTACCCACCCATCAGGTAGGATTCTTGGCAGGTGTTCACAAGAGCTATTTTCAGTTTTACTTGTACTTTCCACTTGGACTTGTATTTTCTCCCCTTTACTTACTGTACTCCCCCCTTTTTACTATATAGTTTAATTTGTGCTTGTATCTTGTTGTGTGCATAGATTTTATGAGATTTTAGGATAAAAGGAAATGTCTTCCCAGTTTTAGGTATATGCCTTTCTGGTTCTAGTCACTAGCCCCTGGCCTTCCAAAGGCAAGCTTGGGGTAGTCACGGCATGGGCCCTGGGGGATGGTTTGTGACAATTTTAGATTGATGTAAAATTGGATTTCCTAATTATTTTTGACATGGAGTAATTCTATGTTGAACAAGATATTGGTTTTGAAAATCCTAACTTTCCAAATTTATTTTTCAAACTTACCAATGCTCTTTATGGCCTTAAATAAGAACATAAAACTTGGTATGAATGTTTGTGTTTTTTATTTTATAAAATGGTTTTTTAGTGGGAGTGGAAAATCCTACTCTATTTATGAAATATTACCCTTCATATATTTTTTAGTTCATATATACGTTGATGATATTATTTTTGGTTCTAAAAATAAAAAATTGTATAATGATTTTTCAAAACTCATGTAAAAAAGATTAAATAAGCATAATCAGTGGGTTAAATTATTTTCTAGGAATTAATATTTATCAAAAATATTTTGGGAATGTGAAAAATCAAATAAAATACATACTTGTATTACATAAAATATTTTTAATTGAATGTTTTAAAGTATATAAAACTCCTTTGAGTTATAATGAAAAGCTTGACTTGGATGAAGCTGCGAAATTAGTTGACAATAAACTACACGGAGGAATAATTGGGAGTCTATTATATTTTACTACTAGTAGACCAGTAATTATGTTTGTGGTATGTTTATGTTTTGTATTTCAAGAAAATCAAAATGAATCTCATTTAAAATATCTACAAATAAAATTAAGGTATTTTTAAGAAAAAATGTAACTTTCCTTAATTTTTCAAAAAAATTATAATTATAATTTGAATTTATATTCTAATACAAAATTTGGTGGTTGTAAACTAGATATAAAGAGTAATTTAGAAACATATCATTTTATAGGTAAATCATTGATATCCTAGTCTAGTAGGAAATAACACTTTGTTTCATTACTACCATTGATGTAGAATATATAGATGCTGGTAGTTTTTGTGCATAAGTATTATGGATGAAACACACCTTAATGGAATTTGGATTCAATTTAAATAAATTATTGATCAAATTTGATTACATTAGTGCTATAAATATTTTAAATAATCATATATATCATTATATAATAAATTATATATATTTAAGGTATCATTTCTTGAGAGATCACACTCAAAAATGTGATATTACTCTTGAATTGGATCTATTGAGAACTAGGTAACTAATATTAATACTAATACCCATATGTGTTAATTTTTTGATTATATCAAAAAATAATTAGGTTTATTAACCTAAATTTATCTTAGTTCTTTAAATCTTAATTTCTTTATTATTTTAATAATTCTTTATTTTAATTTTTTATAGAAATCTAATTAATAAATTTAAATTTATTATTTAAATTAAGTATGTTGTGTTTCAATAAATCATGTTATATTAATTTTTTTATATTTAGATTTTATTTTATTTAGTTATTTTAAGTTATAATCATCCGAAATTAAAAATTGGGTATGTAATACTTTTGAGAATCGCGTTTGTGACCAAAATTTTTATCATCTCTTGACCTTTTTTCCCTTTTCATATTTCCTTTTATCAAAATTTGGACCATTAATCTTTTCTCACATCATCTATATCAATCTCATATCTATTTCCTACCAAAAGTCAATCATGGAAAAGTCTAAGTGTGGAGTTGATGAGATCTACACTTCTTCCAAAAAAGAAAAATCGGGTGGTGCACCACACAAGGTTCTTGGTGGAAAGGCCATCGATGTGGGTTGGTTGAATTCTATAGATATGATACTAAAGAAGGTCCTTTAGTTTAAAGGTTGTGGTTTTTTTTGATGAAAAGTTTCTCAGTTTCTTGTTTAAAGAAAAAGTGAATTCAATTATGAGGAATACTGAATTATTGTTTGGTGAAATAGAGGACATTATTTCATCAAATATTAATGGAAATGTTGTCCTAGTTTTTACAGTAGAGTTGGAAAAAACCTTTCATTATCCCCATAAGGTGGAGTTTAACTTTTTTAAAACTCTTGTTTCCAAAAGTTTAGTGGGACCAAACAAAGTGTTCAAGTTCCTATTTGGAACCTTTTCTTTCAAAAAGATGTTGGTAAAATATTTTGATAATGAATGAATGGTTCTTTCTAAGTTTATTCAGACTGGGATTGTCTAGAGAGATGGATAAGTGGAGAAAGTTTTGTTTCAAGATATCTATGTCTTATAAATCTTGATCGAAAATATAAATCTAAATATTACAGTGTACATGATGCATTTTATGCATCACTATTGTAAATAAAAAGGTAAGATAAATTATTACCCCTATACTAGGAATATCTCCCTGGTTCTAATGAAGAAATAAGTGGATAATAATGAGTGATATGAAATTAAGTTCCATAGAATAAATACCCTTTCAGATGTGATTTTAAAGAATATTGGTTACTATTAGGGCACTAATTAAAATTATTTGAGACATGTTGGCCATGAATGTGTTTCTCAAGGGGATCTATCCCAAAACCTTACCACCTAAAAATACAATACCTATTGAGATGATACCTAATATGGAGGTGAATGAGATAATAGTTTCTAGTGTAGAGCCTAAGTTTCTATAATTTAGTCCTATTGTGGTAGACAAAGTTTATAGTTGAGGATCTAAAGCTATTGAAGTAGATGACGTTATTTAGAATGTTTTTTATTGTTGAGACAACAGTTTTAATTCCAATGAAAGGCCAATAGAAACTATTCTTAGTGTTTTAATTGTTAAAGGAAGAATTGATACATAAAAGAAAAATCATATGGTTTATCCAATTATTCATGGATAACCTACTAGTGGAGATAGATCTAGTGATATGGTTATGGAGACTACTGACCATTATCATACAACACATATGTTATTAACCTCCCCATGTGCATTAGGATAAACTTTCTAAAAGTATGAGATCTGATATTTTTAAAATTAAAACCATTATCTCAGCTATAATAAATAATATTTATAATATCATAGAAGAATATATTTATTTTAATAAGGAATTAATATCCTCTAAGGATGAGATCAAATAACTCAAGGAGGGTTCAATTTCAAAAGTTTATTTTGAAAAATTAGTTGGGATCTTGAAAACCAAGACTGATTTGATAAATTATATTTAGAAAAACACCTCTGGGAAAAAGGTTGCTTCTATGATTAATGATAAAGATCTTGAGAAGTTTAAATTCCAAGTGAGTGGATTGAAAAATTCTTATGCCCCAAGTTAGAGTTCAATGAGATTATTGTAATAGTTTCATCTTAAAGAGACATGATTGAAAGTATTTCAATAATTAAATATGATATTTCTTAGGATGGAGTGGATGGGATTAAAAGTTTTATGTTATAAATTATAGAATGATTTAATACATTGAAGAGTTCAGTGGTAATTCAGTTTGAATTCCTTAAGATCATTCAATTAACTACCATATCCTCTACCTATGCCCTTTCATTATTTACTAACTTTTATAATGGATTTGATTAGATTATTTCTCAATTTAATTATGTTTATTCTTATATTCAATCTATTTAGTGTGATATGTTTACACCTATGATCATGAAATACTCAAAGAAAGACGTTTTGGGTGAGTTAAAAGACAACAGGGAAGCAGTTCAAATGTTTGTGTTGTAAATAGATGTGTATTTGAATGACCCAATGGTTAATATTGAAGGATATGTTGGAGGAAAGATGAAAGAGATATTGTAAGTATCCAAATATATTCATGGTAATATATTTAGGTTAATTGTTCCTATGGCCAGAAATCATTAAAGAATAATAGATTTGCTGGTGAGGATCTATGAAGAAGTTTAAGGGTTATAATCTTCATAGGTGTACTAGAGTTCCTCAGAGTCTAAGGAATATCTAGTAGTTTGAGTTTATACTATAGGGTAAGGTATTATTATTTTTAAGCCTCTCAGAATTATTCCTTCCATGAAACTTGTTTTTTTACCTTCCCTTATTTTATCTTCCCTTGTTGTCTCTGAGCCTATTGTTTATCCTAGTTCTCTAGTCCCACAAACTCTATCTAATGATATTTAGTAGGTAGCTCAAATTTAGTAGAAAAGATATCCAATGTCAAAATGAAGGTACAATCCATGAATAACAGCCTGATTACTATTCAAGGTTCTATGGACAAGATTCTAAAGAATCTATATTTAGACCTTATAGCTACTTCATCTAGCTCTCATCCTGCTCTCTTGTTTAGTTCTCCTCAAAGTTTTACTTCTAGACATATTGAATCCTTCGGAGGAATATTGAATAATGTCTTATCCATATTTTCACAAATGTAGAAAAACAAATATCCTATTATCCTTCAGTTTTATATGTTGGATATCATTAAGAGAATAGATGTGTGTGCATATGATTTGTTATATCTTATAGGGATAAATAATCTATACCCTAATGCTCAAAATACATTTCAAGGAACTAGAAAAATGGTTGATATAGTTTATGATCCAACTAGTATCTATAAGAAATATAAATCCAAGGTGGATGAAGCCTTAGCTATTGGGTGATATAGGTAAGAAACCTCATCCTATGACCCTCGAAATAAAATGAAATTTCATGTTACTGGAACTTATGATTTCAATACAGCTGAAGGGAATCTTGAAATAATACTCAACCATACTGCTAAGGATCCAAGAGATAGACCATCTGTTGGATATACAGAACAATCTATTATAGTTATTGAGAGGGTTCTGTTTCTACTAATTATGGAATCTCCTACTACCTCTATAACCTCTCTTACTTTCAAGTTACCTCCACCAAAACTACCTTTTCAGTTTGACCATATCCATAAGATCGAGTCTCTTGAATAGTGTTTAGTATATTTTTTTTGTAAGTGTAAGGTGGTTTTATTTTTGTATATATATTGACAATTAATTAAATTTTTATTTATCCATTTAATATATTTTTTCTTAGTGATTATTTTAATTTAATATTTTTTATCTTTGTATTTTGTTTCTATAAAGATTATTTTCATTTAATTTTTAATCTCTTTATTTGGATTAATAATTACATTCTTTACATAATATCAAATTCAATTTTATCACTATAATTAATAACTTAATACCTATAAGTACTAAATTAATATTTTTTCTTCTATTTTTCTTACCCTTCATTTTTAATGAAAAAAAGGTGAGAAGTGTAATAAAAGGGGGAGAAGTTCCCAAAAGTTAAATTTAATAACATGGGGGAAAAGTTTCCTTATTTGGTATAAGTTCTCAAAAGTGAGAGAAGTGCCACATTAATGGGGATTAAAAAATAATGAACATAAAATTTTAAAGATAATATATGTATTATATAGTTTTCTTTAAAATCATATAAAATCCTTTTAGAACTTTGTGGTTAATGTATTATGGGTTTTTTTATCATCAAAAGGGGGTTATTGTTGGAATAATAATTTTTTTCCAACATATCCCATGTACTTTTGGTTTTGATGATCTCAAATACCCTTCATATTCTACTAATTGTTTTTTCTTAAGTGTGTTCAATAGGTTTTATCATTATATATGTCATTCAATTTTTAAATATGCAATTTATAGAAGTCTGTGAAAATTTTTCCTAAGTATCATAAATTACTCATGTGAAGGTTTCACCTATATGAAAAGACTACATCATGAAATAAACTATGTGGAAATCACCTACATTGATGAATCGATTATGTGATCAATCAACTTTATAGATCAATAGATTATGTGAATCAGTCACACGGAGTAATCCGCTTTGTGATTTTAATATGTGGTAAAATCAGCTATGTGGATTTAATTAGCTATGTAATTAATTTGGATACATCAAATATAATAATTATGTTAAATATTATATGTGAATAATGGTTATATGGATTAATTTGTCTATGTGAATTTAAATATATATAATTCAGCCACATGGTGATCTGCAATCAGTTGTGCGGACCTGTATCCTGGTATTTATTATCACGATGCAAATTAAAAAATAATTAATACTGTTGTGCATTAATTGAAAGATGGATTACCTCTTTATGGTAAAAACTATTATAATAGTAGGAAATAATCATGAAAGGAAACAAATACAAGGATAAATTAATGGTCGGTATAGTATTTGAGATATTTCAAAGAAAAGGATGTGTGGAATTAAATTTCCAACCCTAAATTTTATGGATCTGATGCTATGTGATTAAAAGAGAAGTTTTTAACAAATTTCATGCATGATATAAATATTGAAAAAGAGAATATTTAGAAGAATAGAACCACCTAATATATCATCTAAATACTCATTCTCAAAACCCCTCTGTGATGCTCTATTTTAACCAAAATGAAGAAGAAGCTTCAATATGTATAGTTGTACTATCAAGATAATCTTTAGAATTTTTTTAAAGACTCTCCTTTAGAAATTTTTTTATTCTTATAATCTCTCTAGGAGATTTATTCTCTCATATCATTTTTATCTTATAACTATGAGCCTAATTTATAATAACTATATTTATTCTCTCCCTATGTGGAGTCTCCTAGTAAAAGAACCTTGAATATTGTTGTTTTTAAAGCCTAGTTGATGATTTTTTAAAATCTCCTACTACTATTGTACAAAGTTTTCACTGGTTTCACTCAGTCATGTCATCCCTAGAAAAAGGATTGGTAGTCCCTAAAAAAATAATATTGTATTGAAAATCACCAAGCTCTTAAAGTTGAGTGTTGGTGGATTATACTAAAGGATTTCTATTACCTGAAGCACTATAAATCACTTTGTCCAATCTATTATAGTTTTTTTTATTTTCACTTTTTGGTTGTGTACATAAAAGGTCATAAGTAACCACATCTTTAAAGAGGATTTTTTCTAAGCAAATAAAATTTGAAGAACTAAACTCACCCCCTCTCAAGTATTATTGTAGTTTAAATCCGACAACAGGTTGCACTATTTATCACCACTTTTATATTAGTGGATACATTTAAGGTTAACCCTTTTGACCAATTTTAGTGAAAATAAGTGCTTCAACTTTGTGATAAATGGGTCATGTAATTTTTAATAATAGTTCAACACCCAAATTAGTCTCCTAATTTATATATTAAACTTCTGAATGAGACTTTAAATAAATTATGGAGTACTACAAATGCTCATAAAAATGGATTATAAATTTGGAATTAGTGATAATTGGAAAAATATAATTATTTAATAAAAAAATATTTTTATGGAGTGCACAATAGTTTCCTTGTGATTCTAGCATCCCAAACACAGTTGCTCGTTCAAGGTTCATAATCTTGTTTACTTTTATTTTTTAGTTCCATTTATTTTCATAATTTTAGTTTATATAAATAATAAAATATATAAAAAATACTTCATATTCATCCCACCTAAGAATTTTTAAAAGTGACTTAGTTTAGTGAACTATACCCATGCTCCCTAAGGATCAAGTATGTATTCAACTTTTACAGTATCCAATATGTTTTAAATTTTTAAATTGGGAATTTTACAATAGTCTATACTAAATTTCTGGCACCATTTTCAGGGATCATGTGACATTATACCATTAGAAAATTATTAAATAGATTTTACATCAGATATTGTTTTCCTTGATGGTGAACACTTTTAATTCATCTCCATCAAAAAACAATCCACCACTTGATCTTTAACTAGATCAACAAAGGAATGGGAAAGCTCTGATTGGAAGCTATTCCAAAAAATCAAGTGAATCCAAAAGAAGAGAGCATCAAAAATCATGATAAAATACTACCCAGTGGACAAGTCTATCCACTTTTCAAAAACATTCTCAATGATTATATAGTGATGACTACTATGAGATAGGAATTAAGACCCAATATAGTTAGAGTTAGTTCAGGTATCAAAAATCCAAGGATTCAAGAAACATATTTTACTCTTAATACATTGATTATCAACTTGTTACAAAAATATGTACAATTAAAAGGCATGGGTAGTGAACACCCTTGTATGCATGTGAACATATTTTTTGAAGTCCGTGACACATAAAAAAATAATATAGTGACTGATGATGTGTCAATCCTAAGAAATTTCTTATTCTCATTATAAGGAAAATTCAAGGATTGGTTGCAGATTTGTGACCCGGTTACTGCCTTCAGCTAAGAAGTGATGAGAAGAAATTTTTTGGATCTTTATTATATAATCAAACAATCTTTGAAAGAACAAGAGAGGCCTCTACTATTTCTACCAAAATGAACATTAATCAATATAAGAATATCAGGAAAGATTCAAGGCCATGTTAAGGAATTTTCCTCATCATGGAATTACTACTATAGATATAGGATTTAATAGTGTTAAAAATACCCTTCATCAATGTTAAAAAGTAGTGATTTTGTAAGAACCTTTAAAAGATTACATATTTTATCAATTGTAAAAAGGAACTAATAAAAGTGCCCTTCATGAGTGTTTAAAAAGCGTTGATAAAGGGGGTTCTTCATTATTGATTTTTATAGAGTTGGTAAAGGGGATACTTTATCAGTGAATTTTTAGCACTGATGAATGGTCCCTTTATCAGTTTTATTTCTAACACTGATAAAACCCATTCTATAGCCAATGTGATGCTAAACTATAGCACACTATAGCAACAAATAATATTTTTTTTATCTCAATTAAATTTACATAAAAAATAAAAGAAAAACACTATATTAGAAAAATTTCAAACATTGGTTTGTATAATTACATTGGTATGAATAATTTATCACAAAAATCATCATATTCAAAAACATTAATTTTCTATTTCCTCCCCTTGAACTCATCTAAAAATATCTTCATCATGCGACCAGTTGCTGAAGAAACAACCCCGTTTTGAGAATAAGAGTGCACATATATATAAAAAATCATTTTGTTAATAATACTATAAATAAATAAATTAAACCTAAATATGAATCAATACATTCATAAAATGTTATTTTTAAATTGAAAACATACAATTTGAGTCATACCGGGAACACCATGTGCCAAATTAATTTATATTTAATTTATATATGTAAAAAATTATTTATGGATCATTTTACTAAAGTATGAAGACAATACAATTGAATTTTTTCATTGTTTAGTATTTTATGTGTGATTTGTCTAACGTCCTAGACCCGGATGCCACTTAACAGGTTTCCCAAGCCTAGTGGGCCACATGGCCTATAGCTTATCCTCCCAAATGCCAAAGGCTGCCGACTAGAAGTGAGGGAATAGGGTGTGTCTGTGGGAAGACTATGCCCTCATTAGTAGAGTGTAGCAAAGTAGAAGGAATATAAAGGAATATTAAACAATGGAAGAAATACAACAATAAAAATAAACAGTGGAAGAAAACTGATACAATAGATAAATGAGAATAACAATAACTGTGTCAACTGAACAATGATAATGTAATGTCATGTCACTAAATTTTTTAAAAATATTGATACAAGACAACAAGCATAATATGTTCTACAAGTAGAAGTAAATAAAGGATACTCTAAGCATATCGAGATCCTACTTGGTCATCTGTTATCAAGCTCCATCCCAACCAATAATCAATCAAGTGTTTGAAGCTGCATGCTTCCCTTTTTCAACACCAGCAACCATTTAATCTACTTCGGGTACCAAACAACACCAAGAGAGGGTGTGAGATAAATCTCAGTGGGCCACCACTAACGGTTTCTATAACATCAGGCATGTGTAATGGAATATATAAGTGTGCAGGCATTCATATATAAAGAAAATCAAGTAGTACAAAAACTAAATACCCAAGTACCCCCTTTAGATCTCCATTGGTGTCTGAACATGTAACCAATTAATTAATTAAGAAATTACCATTTAATGTTCATAGGTCATGTGAGGAATATCCAAAACTGAAATCACCTTGTGATAGTATAAGTAGTGAAGGCCCCATGATGTACCATTGAAACCTAACAAAGATATCCAGTGAGGGAGTTCCAAGGTAATAACCAAGGTAATGTAAAACTCAAGGAATGCTAACTCAATAGTATCTGAGTCTAGATAAGTGTAAGAGTGTAATCCAAGGACTGTAATCCAAGGAATTCAACAATAAGGTGCCTATTGAGTCCAGGTTTATCGACCAAGGTAAAACGTGTCTAAGAAAAGAAAGGGCACTATGGAATTTCCACATGGCACCTACTAATCAATGCTAGATCCAAGGAGTGTATCTGAGGTATCCTATAATAATGTAAATGAACCTATGGTAGTATACCAGGAATCGGAGAAATAGACAAGAACCAGAGTCTAGGTGGGTATCAACCTAAGAAAACTGAATCCTTGAATCAGAATGGGGTTCCTGAGTCCCAAGGTATTCTCCTCTCAGAATTCAAGGTGATCCCGAGTCAGTCCATTCTGATTTGATATTGTAATCATGAAATAATTCATTTGGTTCAAGTCATTCCTTCCTTTAATGTGGATATGTCAAGTATAGTTGCAACCATTTATTTATTTATTGGTCCAAGACTTGTCTTCCATCATCATAGATAAGCCAAGTAGTGTTGCAACCATTTAATAAAGTCTTAATTAACCATTAAGGCATATTCAATTTGAGAGGTTCACTCCTCTAACTTCTATTAGCCTGGAAAAGGGGTGCTACAAACATGTTACTTTTATTCAATCTCATTTTTTAAGGCCAAGTTATATACTTAGTATACTTACCATTTCACATTTCATATTTAATAATCATTTGGAAGCACTTACCTTAGGCAGGTCAAGTGGTGAGCATACATGGTACATGCCACTATGCAATTCTCATTAATAATAATCCATCTATTATAATAACAATCACCTTTAGAAAGGTCAAGAATGGCCACACCTGAACGGTGGATCAAACATTCCAAAACGCTAAATCCTAATTATGGAATAACCTTAAACATGAGGCTGATTGAGTTGTGGGTGTAACCACTAACAACTAATCACATATCTAGAAAGATCATAACCATACAATTCTAACAAGTATAATCATGTCATGTAAATTTAGGAAACGAATTCCAATGAAACCAGTGGGCCCCACACAAACATTCCAAAATCAAAAAACTTTAGGGATATGTTATAGACCACCAACCTTAAGGTTGTATGATCCTTAATCTTTGGTATCGACCCTTGATTTTCTTCAGATCAGAGTAGATCTAAGAAAAGGTGAAAAATGATCACATGGAAATACCTAGGAAAAGAGTTAAAGACAAGAAGAATGGATAAATATGACTTTATTACTTACATTTATGCATCCCACATGACAAATAGAAGCTCGATTGGGTGCTAGACGAAGGAGATATCTTGATTCCATGTTTAGATATTCAAAATTCTCTAAAATGAGAGGAAAAGGGTGTAATCCCACTGGTTCTTAGATTAGGTAAGAATAAGGAGGATTAATATATCATTAAGGTAAAAATTTAAATTTACCAAAAAAAAATCATGTGCATGGTTAGTCTAACCATGTGCAAATCGTGCGATACAGCTCTGCTATAATGGTTTGACAACACAGTTTGATTAAACTGTGTGCAATCCATGCATGAGTACCTGGGAAAAAGGTGTGCTCGCATAGTTAGGACGCATGGTTATGCGCCAACCATGTGAGGTGGATATATCTGAAAAAACATCATCCACATGGATTTCCAAACTATGCATAATTCTACACGGTTTACTCTAAACCATGCACAAGGTCTGTTTTCTAAAAAAATATGGGTTTCGGGCTCCGAACAAGCCTTATAAACCCTTGGAACCTTTACTAACTCATTAGGAATCAATATTAGGTACAAATTCAAGATGTATACTAAAAATTAAAGGATCCATACCCAAGTGAAAAACTGGGTTCTTATAGTCTTCCCCTTAAAATAACTCACCCCTGAGTTCACCTTCCAAGGGTAAGGAAACACTATCTGAGAACAACTCTGGCCATTGGGAACATACATTGGCTTCCCTGTAACAGCCCAAGATTTTATGAAAAATATTCTTTTTAATTTCACTAATGTCTTCTGTTGTACGCAACACAAAAAGGAGCTTGCACAACACGCATCCTTGACTTGCCTTGCATTACACACAATCGCAACCTTCCTCGATAGCGTGTGTAGTACGCAATACCGAGTTTCACTAAACAACAATATGCTATTAAAATATTATTATAACTAGCTGTTATGAACAGTAATAACCACCTTTTAAAATTTTAGAAATTTTATTTTTCAAAATGGACTTCATTTTTTGACTCATAATATCGAAATTAGCCTAGGGTGAAATTTTGGTATTTTTCTGAAAACTTTCAATTTTTGATTAATAGTGAAACCACTAAGTGGTAGGTTAAAAACTGAATTTTGCGTAAAACTTAATTTTACCGCTTTTGTGAATGGAATTTCGAAAATCCGACAGACACGGTTGATATCAGTAAGTAAAATGTGGTTCAATGAGATAAAAATAATTTTTTGGTGAATAGTAACTTTTTGCTTTTTTTACCGCGGTTAATAGTAAATAGGGTAACTAAGGGTAAATATGATATTACTATTACCCTAACACATGTCCTAATTCTATTGGATAAGTGTAATTCGACCAAAAACAACCTTATGAATAAAATATGACCATTTAGGCCCACTTGGATTAGATTAGGATATTTATTATTAATTTATTTAAAGAAGGGTTAAAATAGTTAAAATCAAAGTTTAATAAGTAAATCATTTTTAATATGGGGTTATACATAAGATAAATTCGAGTATAAATATTAATTAGAAAGCTAAAAATATTTCCTACATAATGGTATTTTATTTGTAATTTTTAGACATTAAATAATTTAATTTATTTATGACACAATGATGATGCAGTAATTATCTTATTAATGAAATATTGACATAATTGATGTTATAAACACCAAAATAAATGTAATTTGAGACTTTTTATGAATTAAACTAATTTTCTAGGTTACTATGATATATTAATGTTGGTTTAAGCAACTTGGTTTGAACATATAATTCTGTTATGACTTTCAAAAAAATCATATATCAAATAGTGTCAAAATTGACACAAAATAGATTTTAAATCAAATATTATATTATTAATTGTTATTTTATTCCTAAAAATATAAGGTTCGGCCAAATGACTTAGATAAGGATATATATATTAATAATAAACAATTTGGGGTTATTTTGGCATGTTATAGTAAGTTTATTAACCATATAGTGAAAGAAAACAAAAAGACACGGTAAAAGTTAAATTATTTAACTTAGAGTTAAATCTAATTGATAAGGTTAAAATAATATCCTAAACTTGTCTAAATCATATTGGTTGATAGGATTTCGACCCATCCCCACTTTAGCTTCGAAATAAGACCCTTTGGAACCATTATAAACCGATTTTGACTTTAATATAAAATAATATTTTGAGATATTCCTAAGGTGCCCCTCTCCTCCCTTATAAAAGGGAACCTCCTCCCCCTCCTCATCACACCAATTTGATCACTCAAGCTCGGACAAACCCTGCCATTTTACCTTCTCCACTTCCCTAGAATAATCCTAGAGGTCCTGGTCTTTTTTAAAGACCAATCTTAGTTCCCTATGTGAAGGATTCAAAGAGGCGTTTCAAAGAAGAGGTAATAACCATTACCGATCTTTTCAATTTCTTTCTTCATCAACTTCTTCTTCTTTAGTCGTTTCATGATAAAGTAATAACATAAGTATTAATTACATACTGATATGTTATAATAAATATGAAACAACTCTAATTAACCTTCTATCCATCCTGCGGAAAAAGGAAATCACCGCGCGTGCGTACGTACGGAATACCGTCTCCACGCCGTGGTGTAATCTATTTTCCGCCACCACCTTAATTGGATGGGTATAATGGTTTAATGAGTAACTATATATGATTATTATAAAGTGATATTGATACTGAAATAGTATAAATACACTTTAACGCAATTCCACGACCATGGGAACGATATCATCGCTCGTGCGTACGTACGGACTACCGTCTCCACGACGCGATGAGATTCATTCTCAATGATTAACCATTAATGAATGATTATAAAGTATATATAATAAGTACTAATGAAATATATTACCTAATAATGATACTGTAATTATTTATATTTATATGTATGTCATCTACTTAATTCCATTCAATTCAATAAGGAAACGAAAACAACGTTCATGCGTACATACGGACTACCGTCTCCATGAACGGTGTATTTCTTTCCATTTACTGATTTATTATATATGTATATTCTGAATATATATATATAAATCATGTTTTATATTCTGGAATTAAGTAATAATGATCTAAGTAATCATATGAATAATAACAGGTTCAAAACACAAATGACAAATGAGACGATTTTACCCAAAACGCTACTTTAACATGAATTTACAAAAGAACGGGTAATATAAAGTCATAAGTGGACCATATATGATATAATAACAATGAATATGATTCTGGAATAAGTCAATAACATGATTTAAATCATTATACAGGAGGTTCGGACACTTACGAATCAAATCGGACCTAAGGTAAGGGAAATATCACAATCTCATTTTTATCCGAGATTGTTTATTTGTAAGTATTTACTGGGGTGTATTTTATCATCCACATCCATTTTTCATCAATATGTAATATTATTTCCATCTACCTACAATTGTTTAAATCCATTTTTACCCTTCGGTGAGTTTTTAGTAATATCTATGAAATGAATCTTTTGTCGTACGAGGTACTTTTTGACTTTTCCGACAAAAGTACGAAGAATGTTTTTTTTAACTTATACGGCATGAATGGATTTTTAAAAAATTATTTCCAAGAAGCTTCCTTTACAAGTTTTCAAGTTTATTTTTAATCAACTTATTTTATTTTAAAGTTGTATGACATGTTATGAAAGGAAAAATGTTTTTGAAGAAGAAAGGATATTTTCCTCAAGAATGGAGTTCAAGTGTTTTATCAAAATTATTTTCCATCTAAGATAATAAAGGGTTCTGTTTTTATCCCTATTATTACATGGATTTGATTATGTTGTGATGGAAACATTTTTACGAATTCCTTTAACTTATATGAATTGTTTTATGATGTCATGTTGTTTAAGAATCCCATTTTTATTACATGGGTTATGCGATGATGTATGATTTATGATTATGTGGCACACATAAGAAAGGATTCATTATAAGATGGGTGGGACCTATATCTCCCTCCAATGCATTGGGTAAAGATTTTATATCTCATGAGATAGACAGGGCTATAACGGTAGGTTATACCGGTTCAGTGAAACAGGACTGAAACGAGGGTTACTCGATTCAGAAAGGGACTTTGTCCACTAAGATAGTCTTGGCAATGAGTCTTGACTAATAAGAAATGATTCTCCATTATTATGTGTGTATGCCACAAAGTTTCAAGTTTTATGTTATGATTATGGGGATCTCATTCTCACTTCTATAATTTATTCCATGTTAAGATATTATGATCTCTTTTGCAGGTTATGATTTTCAAAAAGATATGATATGATTTTTAGTTCCTTTATTTGCCTTGCTGAGCATTTGAGCTCACCCTTTTATGTTTTCTTTTCCCCAGGATATAAAGAAAGCTTTTAGGTAAAAAAAGGGAAGATCTTTATGGGAGATATTGAAGATCTTTCACCACGATTAGAAGATTACGTTCAGAGTTTCCAAAGACACTAAACTATTACGATCCTTGTGTGTGTGTTTTTGTTATGTACTGAGTATTCCGAAAAAGTAATGTAATGTCCATGTACGATAAGCTTCGGGTCTCTACAGTTGGTATCAGAGGAAAGTTTTAGTCAACCTTTGGAAACTAGGATGTGAAAACGTTAGTGAGATCCCTAGAGATATTTCTAAGGTATGTCTAGGGATGTCCCTAAGGTTAAGTATACATATAGGTTATAGTACTAGAATTACGCTAACGATCATAGAATTAAACCTAAGATGTTAGATATTGAAGGTACTCCCCCTATATTATGTTGTTTTCCCTAGCATGATTTTTACCTCTCACACTATTCTTTTTGGGTTTTAGACGATGGCTGTAACCCGAAGGAACCGTGTTGATCAATGCAATGGACAATGCAATGATTGTCCTCCTGAACAAACAAATGTTATGGGAGATGGAGTGAAAAATCTTATTGCTATACTTACACAAGCTATGAATCATTCTGGACTTCCAAATGAGCAGAGAAGGGAACAATATTCTATTGAGTCCTTCATGAGGCAACGTCCACCTTCTTTCAGTGGGTCTTCTGATCCACTTGTTGCTGAACAATGGATCAGTACCACTGAAAAGATATTTTCAGTTCTTCAATGTTCTGAACATGATAAAGTCATCTTAGCAGTATATCGTTTGGAAGGTGAAGCTGATCAATGGTGGAATCTTATCAAGAATACAAGGCAAAGAGATGAAATTGAGTCCATGGAATGGGACGAGTTCAAGAACTTATTTTTCAATAAGTACTTCCCTCGTATTCTTCGAACAAAGATGGAGAAGGAGTTTCTTGAACTAAAGCAAAAGGATGATGAATCTGTTGGTATATACGAAGCGAATTTTACAAGACTTGCAAGGTATGCATCTGGCATTATCATCCAACCTGAAAGTAAAGTTGATCGATTTTTCAGTGGCTTAAAACCAAGTCTTCGAAGGGCATTAGCTATAAGAGACTTCAGTAGCTATGAAGAAATTGTGCGTTGTGCTATCAAGGTAGAAATGGAAGTTGGTGTTACATATCCATCTCATGGTTTTGACAAAAAACGAAAGATGGAGTTCAAGGAGAAATCTCAGAATAATGGTGAAAAGAAGATGAATGTTTCCTTATGCACAAAGTGTGGAAAGAAGCATGGTGGAGATTGTCTTAAAGGGACTAGAAAATGTTTTAAGTGTGGAAAAGAAGGTCATCGAGCAGCTGAGTGTCGAAGTAATGGAAAAGGGTTTCTAATGATGTGAATAAATCAAACACTGCAGAGAACGCACCACCAACACTTCAATGCTTCAAGTGCAAGGAAATGGGGCATTATGCTAATAAATGCCCTAATCCAAGGGTTAGTGATGATCAACATGAGCAACCACTGAAGGCAAAGGACAAAGGGAAGTCACATGCGATCACTATTGGCAATGTTGAATATGACAACGATGTGGTGGAATGATTAAGTGTTTATGTAATGGGATTTCGAAATAATGTTGTATCATTGAGTATTGAAATATTTATTGATGTGGTATTCAAAGTGATTGATATATTTTGGAAATAAGATGATATGCGCATAATGAAGGGAAAACGAGAAAATGAAATGTTTAATAGTATTCATGAGCTCATGATTGATATAAGGACTAAGTGATATCATGGTTTGAGAATATAGAATTTTGAGGATTTTGGTATGTGGAAAGTGTTAACTTTTAACTGCATTCATGTTTTCACTATGGTTCAATGGGTATTCAAAAGAATACATGATTAAGGACTTTGAATGTTTGGAATGTGACCAATAAAACATATCTTATGATATATGGGGATCAACGATGGTATTAAATCTCTGGTAATCGTTTTCACTATGTTATGAGAGTGGAATGCAGTATTATGGATAAGCCTAAAGATTGAAATGAATTATGTTGGACATAAGTGAGTATTGTTTAAGGATAGAAGTTTTTTTTTCGATATTATTGATGGGATGTTATAGTAATGTAGTTTTAGAAAAAGGACAACCTGCAGGACAGGCGACAGCCCATCGCTTCAGACAAGGCTGTGGGAATCGAACCCACAACCGAAGTGCGACTGGCCTTTATCGCCTACCACTGGCCTACAGGAAGTCCCTGTTTTGTAGAAACTAGTTTTATTATATTAAGCTGTATGATATATGAAGTATAAGTCCATTTTAGGAACCATATGTGATTAATCTCACTATAGATCGACTTATGTATATAATTTTTGCTAACCTTTTGTTTGAGACAGATGGAATGACCCGTCATTCTATCACATGATCTGCTAACACTTCACGAATAACAAATTCAACTTCATTTATTTAAGAGATGAAGTGGAAATTGTTCAAGGCATGAACAACAGTGAGATTGTACCAAAATAAAGAAATTATTTATTTTAATTCAAATTTTCAACTTTAGGGAAATGATCTTGAAAACAAAAAATGTTGTCCTAGTGATCTTATACCTGATGAATCAGATGGTACCTTAGATCGTCACAAATTTATGGATTTGTGATTGTTGGCTTTTCCATATCCATGTTCTCTACCACTCTCCATCAGAACATGATGGTTAAATTTTTCTTCCATATCCATATTTTCACCTATGTGGAAACCCAGTGATTAGTTTATTTGGGTAATCATTACATTTCATACTTTAGTTTTTAAAGACAAGTTTTGGTATTCCTTTTTACGATGTGGGTTTCTATTAAAGAAACTTTCGAATAGTAAACTATTTATAACCCCGACGAATTTCGAGGGCGAAATTCATTTTAAGGGGGGTAGAATGTAACAGCCCAAGATTTTATGAAAAATATTCTTTTTAATTTCACTAATGTCTTGTGTTGTACGCAACACAAAAAGGAGCTTGCACAACACGCATCCTTGACTTTCCTTGCATTACACACAATCGCAACCTTCCTCGATAGCGTGTGTAGTACGCAATACCGAGTTTCACTAAACAACAATATGCTATTAAAATATTATTATAACTAGCCGTTATGAACAGTAATAACCACCTTTTAAAATTTTAGAAATTTTATTTTTCAAAATGGACTTCATTTTTGGACTCAAAATATCGAAATTAGCCTAGGGTGAAATTTTGGTATTTTTCTGAAAACTTTCAATTTTTGATGAATAGTGAAACCACTAAGTGGTAGGTTAAAAACTGAATTTTGCATAAAACATAATTTTACCGCTTCTGTGAATGGAATTTCGAAAATCCGACAGACACGGTTGATATCAGTAAGTAAAATGTGCTTCAATGAGATAAAAATAATTTTTTGGTGAATAGTAACTTTTTACTTTTTTTACCGCGGTTAATAGTAAATAGGGTAACTAAGGGTAAATATGATATTACTATTACCCTAACACATGTACTAATTCTATTGGATAAGTGTAATTCGACCAAAAACAACCTTATGAATAAAATATGACCATTTAGGCCCACTTGGATTAGATTAGGACATTTATTATTAATTTATTTAAAGAAGGGTTAAAATAGGTAAAATCAAAGTTTAATAAGTAAATCATTTTAAATATGGGGTTATACATAAGATAAATTCGACTATAAATATTCATTAGAAAGCTAAAAATATTTCCTACATAATGGTAGTTTATTTGTAATTTTTAGACATTAAATAATTTAATTTATTTATGATACAATGATGATGCAGTAATTATCTTATTAATGAAATATTGACATAATTGATGTTATAAACACCAAAATAAATGTAATCTGAGACTTTTTATGAATTACACTAATTTTATAGGTTACTATGATATATTAATGTTGATTTAATCAACTTGGTTCGAACATATAATTCTGTTATGACTTTCACAAAAATCATATATCAAATAGTGTCAAAATTGACACAAAATAGTTTTTAAATAAAATATTATATTATTAATTGTTATTTTATTCCTAAAAATCTAAGGTTCGGCCAAATGACTTAGATAAGGATATATATATTAATAATAAACAATTTGGGGTTCGTTTGGCATGTTATAGTAAGTGTATTAACCATATAGTGAAAGAAAACAAAAAGACACGGTAAAAGTTAAATTATTTAACTTAGAGTTAAATCTAATTGATAAGGTTAAAATAATATCCTAAACTTGTCTAAATACTATTGGTTGATAGGATTTCGACCCATCCCCACTTTAGCTTCGAAATAAGACCCTTTGGAACCATTATAAACCGATTTTGACTTTAATATAAAATAATATTTTGAGATATTCCTAAGGTGCCCCTCTCCTCCCTTATAAAAGGGCACCTCCTCCCCCTCCTCCTCACACCAATTTGAGCACTAAATCTAGGCAAAACCCTGCCATTTTCCCTTCTACACTTCCCTAGAATAATCCTATAGGTCCTGGTCTTCTTCAAAGACAAATCGTAGTTCCCTAAGTGAAGGATTCAAAGAGGCGTTTCAAAGAAGAGGTAATAACCATTACCGATCTTTTCAATTTCTTTCTTCTTCAACTTCTTCTTCTTTAGTTGTTTCATGATAAAGTAATAAAATCAGTATTAATTACATACTGATATGTTATTATAAATATGAAAAAACTCTAATTAACCTTCTATCCATCCTGCGGAAAAAGGAAATCACCGCGCGTGCGTACGTACGGAATACCGTCTCCACGCCGTGGTGTAATCTATTTTCCGCCACCACCTTAATTGGATGGGTATAATGGTTTAATGAGTAACTATATATGATTATTATAAAGTGATATTGATACTTAAATAGTATAAATACACTTCAACGCAATTCCACGACCATGGGAACGATATCATCGCTCGTGCGTACGTACGGACTACCGTCTCCACGACGTGATGAGATTCATTCTCAATGATTAACCATTAATGAATGATTATAAAGTATATATAATAAGTACTAATGAAATATAATACATAATAATGATACTGTAATTATTTATATTTATATGTATGTCATTTACTTAATTCCATTCAATTCAATAAGGAAACGAAAACAGCGTTCATGCGTACGTACGGACTACCGTCTCCATGAACGGTGTATTTCTTTCCATTTACTGATTTATTATATATGTATATTCTGAATATATATATATAAATCATGTTTTATATTCTGTAATTAAGTAATCATGATCTAAGTAATCATATGAATAATTACAAGTTAAAAACACAAACGACAAATGAGACGATTTTACCCAAAACGCTACTTTAACATGAATTTACAAAAGAACGGGTAATATAAAGTCATAAGTGGACAATATATGATATAATAACAATGAATATGATTCTGGAATAAGTCAATAACATGATTTAAATCATTATACAGGAGGTTCGGACACTTACGAAGCAAATCGGACCTAAGGTAAGGGAAATATCACAATCTCATTTTTATCTGAGATTGTTTATTCGTAAGTATTTACTGGGGTGTATTTTATCATCCACATCCATGTTTCATCAATATGTAATATTATTTACATCCACCTAAAATTGTTTAAATCCATTTTTACCCTTCGGTGAGTTTTTATTAATATCTATGAAAGGAATCTTTTGTCGTACGAGGTACTTTTTGACTTTTCCGACAAAAGTACGAAGAATGTTTTTTTTAACTTATACGGCATGAATGGATTTTTAAAACATTATTTCCAAGAAGCTTACTTTACAAGTTTTCAAGTTTATTTTTGATCAACTTCTTTTATTTTAAAGTTGTATGACATGTTATGAAAGCAAAAATGTTTTTGAAGAAGAAAGGATATTTTCCTCAAGAATGGAGTTCAATTGTTTTATCAAAATTATTTTCCATCTAAGATAATAAAGGGTTCTGTTTTTATCCCTATTATTACATGGATTTGATTATGTTGTTATGGAAACATTTTTATGAATTCCTTTAACTTATATGAATTGTTTTATGATGTCATGTTGTTTAAGAATCCCATTTTTATTACATGGGTTATGCGATGATGTATGATTTATGATTATGTGGCACACATAAGAAAGGATTCATTATAAGATGGGTGGGACCTATATCTCCCTCCAATGCATTGGGTAAATATTTTATATCTCATGAGATAGACAGGGCAGGAACGGTAGGTTATACCGGTTCAGTGAAACAGGACTGAAATGAGGGTTACTCGATTCAGAAAGGGACTTTGTCCACTAAGATAGTCTTGGAAATGAGTCTTGACTAACAAGAAATGATTCTCTATTATTATGTGTGTATGCCACAAAGTTTCATGTTTAATGTTATGATTATGGGTATCTCATTCTCACTTCTATGATTTATTCCATGTTAAGATATTATGATCTCTTTTGCAGGTTATGATTTTAAAAAAGATATGATATGATTTTTAGTTCCTTTATTTTCCTTGCTGAGCATTTGAGATCACCCTTTTATGTTTTCTTTTCCCCAGGATATAAAGAAAGGTTTTAGGTAAAAAAAAGGGAAGATCTTTATGGGAGATATTGAAGATCTTTCACCACGATTAGAAGATTACATTCCGAGTTTCCAAAGACACTAAACTATTACGATCCTTGTGTGTGTGTTTTTGTTATGTACTAAGTATTCCGCAAAAGTAATGTAATGTCCATGTACGATAATCTTCGGGTCTCTACATTCCCTCTCCCAAGTCTTGTCCTGTACTTTTCTTTGCTATCATAATACCCGTAAAATAGGGAAAAACTTTCCTCAGCGAGCCTTTGTGCTTCAATCAACGATGTGTAATTGATATTCCTCAAAGGTAGAATTAGCATCTGACTCAACTTCTTCAGGATCAAAGGTATGAGATAGGTCAACATGATATTGGTGAAGCTGTGAGACCTGAAAGATGTCATACATGGCATAATACCTCTAAGGTATTAGAAACCAATAGGCTACCAACCCGAATCTCTCTAGAATTTCAAATGGCCCTACATAACGAGGCGAGAACTTTCCCTGCTTCCTTAACCATCTATGCCCTAGCCTGGGTGATAACTAAAGGAAAACATGACACCCAAACTTGAACTCAAGAGGTGTTCAATGAAAATCAGTACAATATTTATGTCTAGGCTGAGTAGTAGTCATACGTTTCTTGATCATTTGAACCTATTATGAAGTTTCCTAAATGAGATGAGAACCTAGTAGGGCTGCCTCAACTGCCTCTATCCAGAACAAGGGTGAACGGAATGGCCTACCATACAAGGCCTCAAAAGGATACATCTAAATCATCACATGAAAACTCTTATTATAAGAGAACTTGATGGGAGGGATGTGAATCTCCCAAGAACTTATAAAATCAAGGACACATGCTCAGAGCATATCCTCTAGGACCTGTATTGTCTATTTCAATTGTCCATTAGTCTGAGGGTGAAAAGCTATTCTTAGAAGCACCTCAGTCCCCATAGGTTTCTACAAACCATGTCAAAACCTTGAATTGAAATGAGAATACCTATCTAGAATAATAATACAAGGAATCCAATGTAGTCATATGATCTCATGGACAAACAGTCTTCCCAGTTCATCAACTGAGAAAGTCTCCTGAATTGGAATGAAGTAGGATGATTTTGTTAGCCAATCAATGAATACCCAAATAACATCGCTACCCCTTGGAAACCTAGGTAATCCAATTATGAAATTCATAAAAACATCTTCCCATTTCCATTCTGGGACTGGAAGCAGCTGTAACAAGCCTTCAGGTCTATAGTGCTCTCCCTTCACCTACTGATAGGTGGAACACCAAGTGATGAAGCCTGAAATCTAACATTTCACTCTAGGCCACCAATATTGGCATCACATATCTCAATATATCTTCGATATTCCTAGATGAACTACCAACTAAGAAGTGTGGGACTCTTTCATTAACTCCTCTCTGATATACGCAGGAGCCTAGATATGTTCAAATAGACATAAGACGTAATCTCTGTCCACAAAAAAATCTAGAGGTGGGATATCTTCTGATACACTCTCATTGAGAACCAAATCTCTATGATTTGAAAACTGCCTACTCTTAACCATATCAATGAGGGAAGTGGTAACTATTAAGTCTGAGAGGTAAGAATTATTTTGACTCTCATGAAACTTTAGATGTACTTTAGAAAATAGATCCATTAACTTAAATTAATCTCTGGCTTCATATAAGGCATGTGTTTGAGTTTTCCAACTCAGTGAATTAGTAACCACATTGCCCTTTCCAGGAATATAGGCAAGTTAAAAATCAAAGGATTGTTGATATTTGAATCATATATGTTATTTGAGATTCAAGTCCCACTGGGAAAATATATACTTGAGGATTTTGTGATCTGTATACACCACAAAGCGCTCACCATACAGGTAATGTCTTCAACAATGTAAGGCACAGGCAACTGCTTCTAGCTCGAGGTCGCGCGTCGGGTATTTTTTCTCGTGAGGCCTCAACTACCGACATCCGTATGCAACCACTTTGTCTTCCTAAATCAACACTTCTCCTAGGATAATGCCTGATTCATCACAGAAGATGATATAACCTTTACCAGGTTCTGGAAGAATCTGAATTGGTTCCAAGACAATACTACCTTTCAGTTCCTAAAAGGATTTCTCGCATGCTTTTGACCACTTGAACTTAAAACCCTTCTTTGTAAGTATAGTTATAGGTAAAAAAAGATGTGATAAGTCCTATATGAAATTACCATAATATCCTGTGATCTCTAAGAAACTCTTGATGTCAAACACATTTTTGGGATGCTCCCAGGGATCTACCGCACTAACCTTTAGAGGGTCAAAAAATACTCTTGATTTTGAAATAATATGACCCAACAAATGGACTTTGTCAGTCCAAAAGTCTCATTTAGAAATCTTAGAATAATGCTTATGCTCTCTCAGTGTGCTCAGAATGATATCAAGATGTTTGGAATGGGCGTTACGAGTGCGATAATACACCAAGATTTCATCAACAAATATCATAAAAAAGAGTCCAAATAGGGGTTGAAAAACCTATTCATCAAAGCCATGAAAATGATAGACATGTTCATAAGACCGAACGACATGACAAGATTCTCATATTTACCATACTTTCTATATAAATCTATACGAGGTATGTCTGATGGTCTGACTCGCACCTGATGAGAACTCAATTTCAGGTCAATCTTAGAGAACACCTTTTCTCCTCGGAGCTGATCAAAGAGATCATCTATTCGAAGATTGGATAACAATTCTTGACCGTAAGCTGGTTCAACCTTCTATAATCCATACATAGACGTAAGGTTCTATCCTCCTTCTTAAAAAAAAAGGGTGAACCCCAATAGGGTGTACTAGGTTGTATAAAGCATTTGGCCACTAGGTACTCTATCTACCACTTGATCTCTTGAATATCAATAGGTTCCATCCTGTAAGGAGGAATGGAAAATGGTGATGCTCTTAGAACAAGCTCAGTGGTAAAATCTAACTCTATATTAAGAGGTAATATTGAAAATTCATCAGGAAAGACTTCATTAAAATGATCAACTACTGGAGGGAAATCAGTTTGAGGCAAAACCTGATCCTCCATAAAAGTATTTTCAATTTGGCCAGCCACTTCACTAAGCCCATGATGATTCTGTCTGGGTCTTCTAGTCTAGATATCCCACTCACCATTGAAAAGATAACTGCTGCCTTCTAGTTGTTGAAAATAAAATCTATGGTGATAGCAGTCTACAAAGGCATGCCAATGGTTTAACCAGTCCATCCTGAGAATGACATCGAAGCTCATCATCTAAAGAACAAGGATATTCCACAAGATAGGGTAAATTCCAACCTCAAGGAGATAGTCCCTACACTAGAGTATGCCCTCCATCTGTATTCCCAACAATGTATCGAGGGTCATTACACCATAGTGATATTGTATCTTTAGTCCGAGACTTTCCACGATAGATACAGAAATAAAAGAGTTTGAAGCACCTATATCAAACAAAGAAGAGACAATAGTGGAGGCTACTGGAATAATACCTCATTCTTTAGATGGTATCGTAGCCTAATCCTTGGGTATCGACTGTAATGCATGCGACTGACCTGATCCATGACCCTGTACAATAGATGGAATACCACAATCATAACTGCTCTGCTGGCATTGCTGGTGATCAGGGATCGAACTACCACAACCACGACCTCCTCCTCGACCCAACCTTTCGATGATACTCCAAATCCCCTCTTGACATGGTGCAAAAGAACTCAATCTTGTAGGTGGAGAAAATTATAATCCTTTTCCACTCGAAGATGGTGGGAATATCTTGAAAAAGTGTTGAAGATAACCCATATGGCCACAATCTCAGCACTCTATAGGGTCTCTATCACACTGGGGATTCTTATGCCCTAGTATTCCACACTAATGACACACCAAAAAGCTATCAAACTAGATACTCTGGCTACCACTTCCCTGATGAGAAACCTCAATGGAACGTTTCCTACCTCCGAAAGAACTACTGGCCTGACATGACACTGATATTTGAAACCCAGTACTTTTGTCTTCCATTAGGTTACACTCAGTGATAAGGGTATGATAAACTATTAAATAAAAGGCAGGAAGGTGAAAGACATTCACCTGAGTTCATATGAAGTACTGAATCCCATCCTCAAAACGTCTAGCACGTGAAAGTTCATCACTGGTTAAAAGTCGTGCAATGCAATTTAAATCAGTGAAACGTGCTGAATATTCCATAACTAACATAGAACCCTTCTAGAGATGCATAAATTATCTGGATCTATTAGCTCTAAGTGACTGAGGAGTGTACTAATCATATAAGGTATTCTGGAAGTCAAACCATAACATGTCCTGAGGCCAACCGGCTAGGGTAACCACATCCCTCCAAGGCTTGGCCGAATTCTGAAGTATGTATATGGCAAGATTGACAATCCGCTCTAGAGGAATTTATAGATTCTCAAATATAGAGAGCATGGACTTTATCTAAGACTCAGCTGCCTGAGAACAACCATCCTATGAAAAAGTTGGAGGATGCTGCTGCTGGAACTTGTAGGTGAGATTAACCATCGTAGGTGCAACCTGTGGACCACCTTGCATGGACTGCATCAGACACAAGAAACTATCATGGACTTGGGCATGAGTCCCTAGATCAAGTAAATCAGGCAGTGCCTTAAGTAGAACTCTTGGAGGAAAGACCAGCAGCTCATGGCCAAACATGTCTGGAGCATGGTCATCGCCACCCTCGTGGAGAATGATACGAGGATGACACGGTGACATTGGTCTAAAAATTCCAAGAACACACATTAGAACAAGCTTAGGAACATAATACAAAATCACAAGCAGAAACCGAACATAATAAAACTCACTACCCAAGGAATACTCCAGAACTACCCACTTAGATGGCCAGGTATTGGTAAGTGCTCAAGTATAAGTTTCATGTCATTTTGTAGCCAATTTCCAGGTTCACTCATTTACCTTTCATAAACCTTACCGGGTGTGATGAGGATGTGAAACCAATTTGTTTTAGATTTCCCGATTCAATTTATAATGGATAACCATTTCTAATGAATCGGTTCCTATATGCCTATCACCAGAAATGTCACCCATTTATTTATTTTATAATGGATAGACTCAGTAAATTACTCATCCCAACCCACAAGGGCCCATACACGTCATGAATTGAGATAGGAAATCACTCAATCATGGACAATGTAATACATGTACAAGAAAAATATCACAACATAACTCAATAATCACAAGAATATCTAGCAATTCATAGATGTGAAATTCACTAATATGGCATAGAAATATGCATGACATGTGAACTCTAGGTGTCAATAATGATGCTTGTACCAATAATCCTTGCCCTCGTATCATCAGGCTTAGGATGAAATACGATCCTCAAACAGAGTATTAATCAACAACACCAAACATCATGTGCATCACCCAATGGTGAAAAAATATCAATAGTAATAGGAAAAATAGAACAACAATTTCATTTTTTGGTAACTTTTCTTTTACCTCGAACATGGGTTAGAGACACCCAAGCACGACTTATGAACAGGTCCCAAGAATTCCTATTCTCCAATCTACATTCTCCAAATAGTAAAGTAAGAAATGAAACCACCTTTGATACCACTTTGGGATGTCCCGGACCCGAATTCCACTTAACATGTGCCCCGGGACTAGTGGTCCACATTACCTCAAGCGCATCTCCCAGAATGCCAGAGGCTGCCGACTAGTAGTGAGGGCATATGGTGTGTCCATAGGAAGAATACGCCCTCATTAACAGAGTGTATCATAGAAAAAATAAAATAAAGGAATAGTAAATAGTAGAAGAAATATAAATAATACAAATAAACATCATAAGTAAACTGATACAATAGATAAAGTAGCAATAACAATAACTATATCATCTGAAAAATGATGATGTAATATCATTTCACTAGAAAATTGGAAAACATGGATACAAGAAATCAGGAATAAGATGTTCCACAATTAGAAGTATAAAATGGATACTCCAAGCATCACGAGATCCTACTCAGTCATATGCTATCAGGATCTATCCTAAACAACAAGAAATCAAGTGTTTGAAGCTGTATGCTTCCCTTTGTCAACACATGCAACCATGTAATCTACTCTAGGTACCAAACGATGCCTGGAGATGGTATGCGATAAATCTTAGTGGGACACCACTAATGATTTCTATAACATCTGACCTATGTAATGGAATATAGTAGTGTGCATGCATGCATATATAAAGAAAATCAAGAAGTATAATAACTAAATACCCAAGTACCTGCTTCAGCCCTTGTCTGGCGTCTGAACATGTAACCGGTTCTTTAATTATGTAATTACCATTTAATTTTCATAGGTAAGATGAGGCATATCTATCACTGACATCACATCGTGATAGTATAAGTAGTTATGGTCCTAAGATGTAATAGGGGAACCTAACAAATATATCCAGTGAGGGAGTTCCAGGGTAATAACCAAGGTAAGGAAAAACTCACTGAATGCTAACTCAGTAGTATCTGAGTCTATATAAGGGGTAAGAGTGTAATCCAAGGAGTGTAATCCAAGTCTTTTCACAATAAGGCACCTACCGAGTCAAAGGTGATCAACCAAGGTAAAATGGGTCTAAGTAAAGACAGGGCCCTATGGGATTTCACCATGGAGACAACTAGTTATTGCTGCATCCAAGGAGTGTATATGAGGTATTCTGTAATAATTTAAAGTACGATGTGGTAGTATACTGGGCATATGAAGAATAGAAAATAACCATATTCTAGGTGGGTATCAACCTAAGAAAACCGTATCCTTGAATTAGAATGTTGTTCCCGAGTCTGAAGGTATTCTCCTCTTATAATTCAAGGAGAGCCTCAGTTAGTCCATGCCTAATTGATATTGTAATCCGGAAATAATTCATTTGGTTCAATTATTTCCTTCCATTAGTGTGGATAGGTCAAGTAGACTTACAACCATTCATTTATTTATTGGTCCATGCCTTTACTTCCATTAGTGTGGATATGCCAAGTATCTTTGAAACCATTTAATCATGTCTTAGTTAACTATAATTTCATATTAAATTTGAGAGGTTCACTCTGTTACCTTCTGTTAACATGGTAAGTGGTTCAATAAACATGTTACCTTTATTCAATCTCATTTTTTATGGCCAAGTTATATACTTAATATACTTTCCATTTCACAATTCACATTTAATACTCATTTGTAATAACTTTCCTTAGGCGGGTCAAGTGGTGATCATACATGGTACATGCCATTATGAAATTATAATTAATAACAAACCATATATTATAATAATATTCACCTTTAGAAAGGTCAAGCATGGTCACACCCAAACGGTGGATCAAACGTGCCGAAACACTAAAATCCAATTATGGAATAACCTTAAACATGATGTAGATTGAGTTATGGGTGTAACCACTAACTACTAATCATATATTTGGAATGATCATGACCATACGATTCTAAAAAGTACAATCATGGCATGTAAATTTAAGAAATGACACCCAATAAAACTAGTGGGCCCCACATAAACATTTCAAATCAACAAAATTTAGGGATAAGTTATAGACCACCCACCTTAGGGTTATATGATCCTTCTATTCCGGTATCATCCCTTGATTTGCCTCGGATCAGAGTAGATCTAAGAAAAGGTGAAAACCCCTCAAACGGCGATACTTAGGTCGATAGTGAAAGAGAAAAAGAATAGATAAATATGCCTTGAGTTCTTATCGTTGTTCATCTAACATGACTAATGGAAGCTCGATCGGGTTCCAGACATAGGAGATATCTTGATTCCAAGTTAAGATCTTCAAAAAGCTCCAAAATTAGAGGAAAAGGGGGTCATATTGCTAGTTCTCATATTAGGGAGGAAGGAGGAGGATTAATATATCATTAATAGAAAAACTGGAAATTTACCCAGAAAAATAGCCTATGCATAGTTTGTCCACACAATATTTTAAGCCGTGCACAAACCGTGTGATACGGCTCTACCTGAATGGTTTGGCTGCACTATTTGATCAAACCATGTGGAATTCATGTATGAGTGCCTGGGAAAAAGGGGGTGCTTTCACGGTTAGGCCACATGGCCATGCACCAACCTTATGAGGTGGCTATGTTTGAAAAAACACAATCTGCACAGTTTACTCTAAACTGTGAGCAAGGTCTTTTTTTCTCCAAAAAAAGATGGGTTTCGACCTTTGAACAAGCCCCAAAAACCCTTTTAACCTTTATTAAATCATTAGGAATCTATATTAGGTCCAAAGTAAAGATTTAGACTAAAAATTAATAGATCCATACCTGAGTGAAACACCAGGTTCTTACACTTTGAACTAAAGTTTCACTTTTAAAATAAAAGAATACACTTTGAGTTATACCGGGCACAGCCTGTGTCGAATTAATGTGTGGTTAATTACTACATGTCGCAATTTATTTATGGATCATTTTACTAATGAATCAAGATAATCCAAGTGTGTTTTATTAGTTTTATGTATGTGACATTTGTTTTTAACAAAAATGTCAATTTTAAATAAAAACATGCATTTTGAGTCGTACCGACCACACCTTGTATTGAATTCATGCACAGATGATTGCAACACATAAAAAATTATTTATGAATCTATTTCTTAAAGTATAAGTAAAATTAAATTATTTTTATAGATTTTATGTATATGAAACAAGTTTTCAATTAAAAAATTATTTTTAAACTGAAAACATGAACTTTGAGTCATATTAATCACATCATGTGTCATATTAACATGTTGATAATTACTATACATCAAAAATGTCTTATGGATAATTTTAATAAATTATCAAGATAATTTGAGCATGTTTGATTGGTTTTCAATGAGTGAAACATGTTTTAAACTAAAATTTATTTTTAAATTGAAAACAAACATTTCATGTCATACCGGTAACACCCTATATTGGATTAAGGTTTAAATGATTGATACAGGTCAGAAATGACTTATGGATCATTTTCCTAAAGTATCAAAACAATTTGAATGTTCTTTCTTGGTTTTGAGTATGCCATATGTCTTTTTAACTAAAATATCACTTTAAACTAAAAACACACTTTTTAAGTCATACTGGACATATCACATATCATATTGAGGGAAACACACACATTGAGTCATACTAATCACACCATACATCAATTTAACGTGAAATTCAATACTACACATAAAAAATTACTTATGGGTTATTTTACTAAAGTATAAAGAAATTCCAAGCATGTTCACTCAGTTTTTAGTGAGTGTCACACATCTTTTTAACTAAAATGTCATTTTTAAACTCAAAACCACACAGTTTGAGTCATACTGGTCACACTGTGTATAAGATTGAGGTTTGAATAATTCCTACACATGAAAAATGACTTATGGAGTATTTTCCAAAATTATCAAAATAATCTTAATGTATTTTCCTGATTTTGTGTATGTGATGTGTGTTTTGAACTAAAATTTCATAGAAAAACACAAACATAGTGTCACACTTGTCACAAAATTCATTAGATTAATTTAAGGTTTATTTATACACATCACAAATGAGTTATGGATTTTTTCATAGAAAGTATCAAGAAAATATGAGCATGTTTTCTTAGTTTTTATTGAATGGAACATGTTTTTAACTAAAATGTCCTTTTAAAACTGAAACTACACATTTTGAATCATACCGCTCACACAATGTATCAAATTGAGGTATGGAAGATTCCTATACAAAAAAAAATAACTTATGGATTATTATCATAAATTATCAAAATAATATGAATCCATTTTATCAATTTTGAGAATGTGACACGTGTTTTGAACTAAAATATCAATTTAAAATAAAAATACACACTTTGAGTCATACCAGTCACACCATGTGTTAGATTGATCTAAGTTTTATTCATAAAAATCTAAAATTACATAAAGATAATTTTTTAATGTATCAAGTCAAACTAATAATGTTTTCTATGTTTTTAGTGAGTGACATGAATTTTTAACTAAATTTACATTTTTAAACTAAAAACATCTACTTTGAGTCATACCAGTCACACCGTGTGTCATATTGACATGATGATGATTCCTACATGTCCAAAATGGCATATGGATTATTTTTTGAAAGGATAAATACAATATACGTTTATTTTCTTAGTTTTTAGTGAGTGAGACTTATTTTTAACTATAATTCCATTTTTAAACTGAAACAATACATTTCGAGCCATATCAGTCACTCAGCGTATTGGATTGAGGTATAGCTTATTCCTACATGCAAAAAATAAATTATGGATCATTTACTACTTTTTTTAATAAATATAATGTATTTGATCTGTTTTGGGTATGTCATGCATCTTTTTAACTAAAATACCAATTTTAAATAAAAAAACACTTTGATTCATACCAGTCACACCACGTATCTAATTAAAGTGTGGTTTATTCCTACAATTCAAAAATGAATGATGTATTTATTTACTAAATTATAAAAACACTTTGAACGTGTTTTCTCATTTTTGAGTATATTACATGTATTTTTAACAAAATTTTCGTTTTAAACTGAAAAAACAGACTTTGAGTCATATCGATCATTATGTGTTTTAGATTTAAATGTGACTAATTATTACATGTCAAAAATGACTTATGGATCATTTTAATAAAGTATTAAGATAATCTGAGTTTGGTTTCTTATATTTTAGTGGATGACACTTATTTTTAACTAAAATTACTAAAAAAACTCATTTTCAGTGATACCAATCACATCATGCATCAGATTGTAGTATGTATGATTCTTACACATTAAAAATGGCTTATGTATCATTTTCCTAAATTATAAAAACAATAAGAATATGTTTGATAGGTTTTGAGTATGTTAAGTGTCATTTTAAATAAAATACCAATTTAAACTGAAAATACACATATTGAGTCTTTTTTAATATGAAAACAGAAACAACTAAACATAAAATTATCAAATAAAGAATTTATATCTCTAGTAAGAGAATAAATGGTACATGAGTGTGTCATCCTTATTGAAGAATTTGTTGAGAATTGTTTTTTCTATTACTATTTTATGATCTAGAAGAAAAAACAATTATCAATGATGTCATTTATTCATGATCTCTATGGAAATTAACTAAATGAGTATTAGATAAAAATAATTAATGGAATTAACTAAAAAAATTAGATAAAATGGTGATAAAAATAACTAAATAAGTAGTATCAAGACACCTTGTCATGATGTTTTTATACATTATGACACTATATATCCATCCCATTATTTTCTAAAAAAATATATTTCCTCTTTTGAATGAATAGATTATTTAAAGTTATGGTGGTAGTAAGAAAATATAAATAAACAAAGTATTAATAAATATTTTAAATTAAATTATAATTATCAATACAAATACCTCTTTGGGGATTCTTGTTTTTTATGGAACACGATGTACTTCATAAATTTGAAAATGTAATAACCACAATATTTACCATTATTTTATTTTATACACTATATTAATAATGATATGTTGTGAAATTCGTCGTTTGAAGGTGAAGGTAAGCGAAAACATATGACAATGTCGATTGCTCAGGATAATGATGGCGAAGTAAAACGTCTCAATCACAATTGAACTAGAAAGATAGAACACAAGTATATGGCCACACAAAATCACCCCATTTCCATTATCATACCACCATATTTTTAGATTACAAAAGGTTGATCCAACGGTCAATATCAATTACAACAAACCAAATCTAACGCTGGGAATACCAAATGGTTGGCCAAATAAAGAGGCTTGTTGGGAAATGAAAAAGGCCCCATTTATTATTATTGATGACATCCACATAATTTTATAATTCACAACACTCCCCCTTGGATGTCATAATTCCATGGAATCTAATATAAATCTTCACATAAAAAAACCCTATGGGAAAAACAAGTGAAGCCAAATTAAAATGATTCCATGCTATGCTGCCTCATTAAAAACCTTATCAGAAAACCCAGTGGGAAAAACTGATTAAGGGAAAAAGAGTACAATGTTCCCAACTCCCCCTCACAAAATCATGATAGACTTTTCAGTCTTCACATTCCAATTTTATAAATCAATTTATCAAATGTTGAAGTTGTAAATGCCTTTGTGAACAAATCTGTGAGATTTTCACAAGACCTTATTTGCTGGACATCAATCTCACCATTCTTTTGAAGGTCATGGGTGAAAAAGAATTTTGGTGAGATATGTTTTGTTCTATCACCTTTAATAAACCCACCTTGAAACTGTGCTATGAAAGAAGTATTATCTTCATATAATATGGTGGGAATATTATTATTAATATCTAATCCATAGCAATTTCGTATATGATTAATCACTGATCTCAACCAAACACATTCTCGACTTGCTTCATGAATAGAAATCAACTCAGCATGGTTGGAAGAAGTCGCAGTAATTGTTTGTTTTGTAGAACGCCAAGAAATAGCAGTTCCACCATATGTAAACACATATCTAGTTTGAGATCTTTCTTTATGTGGATCAGACAAGTATCCAGCATCAGCATAACTGACCAAATTCGGTTCTGAGGATTTGGAATAAATTATCCCTCGATCCTTTGACCCTTGAAGGTATATTAATATATGTTTGATACCATTCCAATGCCGACGAGTAGGAGAATAACTATATCATTCCAATAAATTCACAGAAAATGATATATCAGGTCTTGTATTATTTGCAAGGTACATCAGTGCTCCTATAGCACTCAGATATGGTACTTCAGTACCAATTAGTTATTCATCATCCACTCGTTGTTTAAAAGGATCATTATCACAATCAAGAGATCGTACAACCATTGGTGTACTTAATGGATGCGATTCATTCATGTTAAATCTTTGTAGGACTTTCGCAGTATAACACGATTGATGAACAAAAATTCCATCCATAAGATGATCAATTTGTAATCCAAGGTGGAACTTTGTCTTTCTAAAGTCTTTCATTTCAAATTCTTTCTTCAGATATTCCACTGCTTTGGAAAGTTCATCATTAGTCCCAATCATATTTAAATCATCAACGTATACTTCAATGATCACAAATTCAGATCCAATCTTCTTAATGAAGACACATGGACAAATTGGATCATTTTTATAACCTTCCTTCATCAAATATTTACTCAGACGGTTATACCACATACGCCCTGAATTCTTTAATCCATATAATGATTTATTCAGCTTAACTGAATAAAGATCTCGAGATCCAAGATATTTTGCCGGAAAATTGAATCCTTCAGGGATTTTCATGGAAACATCATTATCAATATCACCATAAAGATATGCAGTCACTACGTCCATCAGGCGTAATTCAAGTTGCTCATGTACAACAAACGACATGAGGTACTGAAAGGTTATTGCATCCATTACAGGAGAGTATGTTTCATCATAATCAATCCTAGGTATTTGTGAAAAGCCTTGAGAAACCAGTCATGCTTTATATCTCACAACTTCATTATTTTAATTTATTTTTCTCACAAATACCCATTTGTATCCAATAGACTTAATCCCTTCAGGGGTTTTCATGATCGACCCAAAAACCTCACGTTTAGCATGTGATTCTAGCTCAGATTGGATTGCAACTTTCCATTGATCCCAATCTGTCCTTTCATGACATTCATTAACAGTTTTAGGTTCTTGATCCTCATCCATAATTTCAAGGTCTAAATTGTATGAAAATGTGTTATCAACAATGGTCTCCACTCGGTTCCAACATCTTCTAGTGTTTTTGAAATTTATTGAAATTTCCTCTTGATCATGTTCATGTACTTCTGGTACATTTAAATTATCTTCAAATTCATTCATATCTTCAACAGACATAGGTTTTTCCCCTTTATTTTATGGGGATTTTTATCTTTTGAACCAAGTGGTCTTCCACGCTTTAGGCGTGGGTTGGAAGCATTATTGTCAATACCATCAGATTGTCCTTCTAGGATATCAATTCTTACTGGTGCATTCACAGCAAGTATATATGATTTTGTAACCCATTTTGAATCATTGAACGCATCAGGAAATTGATTTGCTAAATTTTTAAAATTAATGATCTTTTGAACTTCAAGTTCACTTGTATTTGTACGAGGATCAAGGTGTAATAATGAAGTTGATTTCCATGATATTTCTTTTGAAGTCGATTGATTTCCCCCTATGAGTGTTGGAAATGATTTTTCATCAAAATGACAATCAGTGAATCTTGCTGTGAATACATCTCCTGTCATAATCCCAAGTTATTTAATGATCGAGGGAGATTCAAAACCAACATATATCCCCAATCTCCTTTGGGGTCCCATTTTTGTTCGTTGCGGGGGTGCTACAGGCACATATACAGCACAACCATATATCCTTAAGTGTGAAATATTTGGTTCATGACCACAAGATAATTGCAAAGGGGAATAATCATGATAGCTTGATGGCCTTATTTGAAGCAGTGCTGTTGCATGCAAAATTGCATGTCCCCATGCTGAAATGGGAAATTTAGTTTTCATAAGTAATGGTCTAGCGATAAGTTGTAATCTCTTTATAAATGATTCAGCTAGACCATTTTGTGTATGAACACGAGCTACAAGATGTTCAACACTTATTCCCAATGACATACAATAATTATTAAAAGCATGTGATGAATATTCACTAGCATTGTCAACCCTAATATGCTTGATTGAATAATCAGGGAATTGCGCCCTTAACCTTATTATTTGGGCAAGTAATTTTTCAAACACCTGGTTGCGAGTGGACAATAAACACACATGGGACCATCGAGTTGAACCATCAATCATGATCATAAAATATCTGAATGGTCCACATGGTAGATGAATTGGTCCACATATATCACCATGAATTCGGTCCATGAACATCGGGGATTCAATCCCGATCTTTGATGGTGATGGTCTTATGATTAATTTGCCTTGAGAACAAGAAGCACACGAGAAATCATGGGGTGTAAGAACCCTTTTATCAACCAATGGATGACCATGAGTAAATTTAATTATTTTCCTCATCATTATTGATCCAGGATGACTCAAACAGTCATTCCATACAATAAATGTACCATGGTTGGTAAACTTCTGGTTTACCATGTTTGATTCAATTGTACAAATATTGACAAAGTACAATCCGGACGGAAGTATCAAAAGCTTTTCTTGAATCAATTTGTGATCATTTTTAATGCTTGTTATGTAGAGGTATTCAGCACCTCCTTCATCCATTGTCTCGATGTGATATCCACTATTATGAATATCTTTAAAATTTAGCAAATTGCGTCGAGACTTGGGGGAGAAAAAAGCATTGTTTATCATAATCTGGGTACCACCAGGTAGACATATTTTTTCTCTTCCGGAGCCTTCAATTAATTGTACACTACCGGTTAAAGTACACACATGTGCACTACCCATTTCAGTGGTGATAAAATATTTCTCATGTTTAATAATTGTGTGCGTCATTGCGCTATCAACGAGACAAATATCTTCATAATGGAAATTATTCCCAACGGACTGATTTATATCATCCATTTCTAGTAAAGAAAATAAACATGCATATAAGTAATAAAATAAAAGAAACCAAAATCAAACATGCAATATTTAAAAATATTACAAAACCATAAAATCATTGTTCATTTCAACCACAAACATACAAAAACCAAAAATCAAACTTTGATTCTGTCATGAGCATTAATGCTTGATCAAAATGCTCATCACCTTCAGGATGTGAAAAATAGTCGGAAATATCAAAGTTTGTAATATCATCATTATATTTCAAAGCCTGGTTAGAATAATTCGCTTCAGCATTCTTTTCCTTTCCTTTGATAGATTGTTGATAGAGATCAAAAAAATGTTTTGGCGTACGACAGGTACGCGACCAATGTCCTTTCATGACACATAGAAAGCAGTTACTTTCATCACTCTTAGCTTTCTTCATTTGTGGTTGTTCGTCATTGGACCACTTCTGGTGGTGCCCCTTCCTCTTCTCATTCGGTGTATGACCACCTCGAGCAAATGACTTTCCTCGGCCTCAATTACGTCGGTTCTTCCCACGACCTTGATGAAAAGCAGTCGCATTCGCTTCAAGGAATGGAGTCACCCCAATAGGCCGGGATTCATGATTTCTCATCAGGAGTTCATTATTTTGTTCAGCAACAAGAAGGAAAGAAAGTAATTCAGAGTATTTTGTAAAACCTTTCTCACGATATTGTTGTTGAAGAATGATATTTGAGGCATGGAAAGTACAATATGTTCTTTCCAACATATCGGTATCAGTGATAGTATCTCTGCATAATTTGAGTTGTGATGTTATTTTAAATATTGCGGAATTTTACTCACTTACTGATTTATAATCTTGGAATCGCAAATGGCTCCATTCAAACCTTTCTCTTGGTAGTATTACAAGTCGAAGGTGATCATACCTCTCCTTGAGATTATTCCACATCACCAAAGGATCTTTCACCGTGAGGTACTCATTTTTCAGATCCTCATGGAGGTGAAGGAGGAGGAATATTAGGGCTCGGGCATGGTCTTGAGCGGAAGCGTGATTACCTACTTTAATTGCTTCACCGAGGCCGTTTGCATCAAGGTTCATCTCCGCATCCAGAATACATGACAAGTAATTCTTCCCAGAAATGTCAAGAGGGAGAAATCCATGCTTTGCAATATTTTCCATGGGAAAATTTATCTTACCGAGATGACTAACCATTTTACTTCGCAAAGCAGTCATGATGATAACGTGTTGTGAAATTCGTCGTTTGAAGGTGAAGCGAATCGAAAACGTATGACGATGTCGATTGCTCGGGACAATGATGGCGAAGTAAAACGTCTCAATCACAATAGAACAAGAAAGATATAACACAAGTATATGGCCACACAAAATCACCCCATTTCAATTATCATACCACCATATTTATAGATTACAAAAGGTTGATCCAACGGTCAATATCAATTACAACAAACCAAATCTAACAGTGGTAATACCAAAGGGTTGGCCAAATGAAGAGGCTTGTTGGGAAATGAAAAACGCCCCATTTATTATGATTGATGACATCCACATAATTTAATAATTCACAACATGATACAAATAATTAATTTTTTTATATATTTTGATAGTGAAATATAATTATATATACCCTAATACTTATCCGCTTTTAAAAGTAGATACGCTTCTTGTACTCATGGATTATCCTCATTCCATGATGTTGATGACATTTAGACACTACCCTATCATAAATTTGATTTATTAAAATATATTATAAAATGTTAAACTTGAATTTTATTTGTAAAATGTTTCCTATAGTGTATTATAAATTGATAAATTCCATCTTGCGTAGTCAATTTGTTGGGTATCTATGCATTGAATAAAAAAAAATCTTTAGAGTATCCAAACTGATGACAATGAGCAACCAATGATCCCTAAAAAATAAATACATAATAAAAGGATTGAAAATATATTTAATATGATTAAATTATTTATTTTTACCCCTACATCGTAGGTATTAAGTAGTGTCTGTCATCTGTAAGTTTATGTTTTAGATATTATGGCCATTTTTTTCCACTATTACTAAATATTCCTCTTCTTACAATGATATTTTATATGTAGAAGTATTGTGAGGACTAATGAGTCTAATTTTTTTCACATGGTTTTCCCTTCAAATAGTGATGATATGTATTCCTAGAAAAAATTTGAATAGTATTTAGCTGTAATTAACATATTAGATTACCTATTGGATAAAAAAATTATGAAAACACACCTCATATATACATTTACAACTAATAACCATAGCCATCCATTCTTGAGGATTTCATATATATTCTAAAGAACAAGAAAATTTATAATGGACACACTATAAATTTTTTCTTAGAAATTAATTGTGGTCATATAAAAATCATTGAACATTGTATCTGGATGAGCTTATAATACTAGTAAATTTGGAAGTTGAACTAGTGGGGTGAATTTACTTTTTGAAGGTATTTTTGATCAATATGCTAATCATTTATATTGTTTTGATCTAACCTTTTCTTTCCCCTTTCCTTTCTCTATTTATAACAATATTCTTTTTTTAACCCTTTTTTTCATAATTGTTAAATATTTTTCGTGAAACTTAAATTGGAAAGGAACAACTCATTGTTAAAATATATTTTTACAAGATTAAATGGTCAAGATATGAAAGTTAAAACAGTAATTTAAATCATGTTAATATCCATATCATCAAGGAGAACATGTATATTAGCACTTGCATCATGAGCTATGTGAATCCCAAATATCACATGACCTTTTAGAAGTTTTTCATTGCCTATAATATATCCTTGGATATTGTGCAATGTTACCCTCAAAACATTACGATTGGTGGGTGCTAATAGATATATATCATAATAATTTTCACCTTGTAGAATATTATTATAGGAAAGTTATCAATGTCTTCCCGATTCACATTTCATAGAAAAAATTAAGAAAAAATTGATTACCTCTAGTAAGGGAGACCTTTGATGGGAATTACTCACCTCAAATATGGTGGAGATCTTCAAGTAGTGGTTGTTTTTGTGTGGTTTATTCTCTTGGATGCCTTTCCATAACATTCTCTAACAACTTACACTATGAAATTCATAAATTTGGTGCATATTTTAATTCAAATTTTGATGGTTTTACTTTTTTTTATTGATGAATTAAGACATGATTTTCAAAGTTCTATTAAACTTTGTACAATTTTGAATGTGGAATTAAGATGGTTTTAAATTAGTAAAAGACTTGTGATTTTTTATTTTTATTTTTGAAATCATTTTATTTTGTAGGTGTTATGAAATTTTCCATTTTTCCACTTTTCAGGAGTTTGTCTAAAACAATTAGGACAAGGGCTATCCCTCACCCAAATGGGAATCTAGCCACCTAGGCATCCCCATGTGGGGCTGGTCAACCAAGCCACCCCACTTAGGAGAGGCTTCCTAAGGTAGGAGTGTATGAGGGAATCATACTCATGTAGAGGCACCCTTGGTGGTGAAATCTATGAGTCCATTGGTTGGATGAAGCCCGAGAGAGCACCAACATATGGTATTGAAGACCACATAGAGAAAAAAGAAGAAGATAACTAGGATTAGGTGGTCCACGGTGACCGAGGGAATCCTCTAGCACCTTACTGACTTTGCTACTGAGATCACCGCATGACTTAGCTTATAAATGAGGAACCCCTATCCCACTATTTCAATATGAAATAGGGTATCCACTATGATCCACCATAGCTCCACTACTACCATTAATCTTCGCTGCTCTACCTCTACTCTCACGCCTCCATACCCACAGGATTTCCCCCACTAACTGAAAAAATCCATAACCGTAGCTAGGAAGCTCAGATCGAGCAACGCATCCACCATAAAGGCCTATGATCACCTCCATAACCTCATGAACCACCGACTAACCGCCGTGAAGAATCATTTTCCACTTCAAAGGCTGAATGAGATAAATGAGACTCTTTTTGTGTCGCCTAAGACACTACCGCTACCATGCACACCTACCACATGGAATAAACCATGGTAACCCCCCCACACCCATTTCCACACCTCATGCACCACGTGGAATCCTTCCACACAAAATTTTAAACACCCACCACTTGAATGTGTTCCTTATTTCAAACCCTCATGAGGTTAATTTGAAAGAGAGGATCCCTGGGTCATGGAGAGATTTGAAGGAGGAGGCAATGAGACCCACTCTTAACTACCTATATAAAAAGGATTTCACACTATGGAAATCTATCAGTCAACACACATTAGTGAAAGGGAATAACTGATTCCAAAGGCTTTGTTGTCATGACCCCCTCCCACCAAAGATGGCCCTCCTAAGCTGGAAATGGTGAAAGGGAGATAATGACCCCCGAGTCCCGCCTCCAGTAGGCCCCGTGGTGGTGACTAGCACCAAGGGTATGAGTTTTCACAAATATTGGAGGCATTAACCTTTTTATTATTTAAGATCGGGAAAGAGGAAAATTCAACCACCAAAAAGGAAAATAACAAGTGTATAAAAATAAACCCAAACCAATCCCACATGCATGTTTAAATAGTTCTGAAACAAGGTACAAGTAAAAGAAATCTCAAAAGTACAATACCAAAAGAAAAAAGAGTACAATAACTACAACAACTCAAACTGTCCCGACTAGTAGGGTCCTGCACGACCCTGGTAGTCCTCCTGGAAACCTGAAAGTAAATGTAGGGTAAGCATACAAGTATACTCAGTAGGGAAACCTAAAGATCTCGTGCACAAGTGGGGAGACATCCTAATGTCCCGTGAGAACAACAGAAGAACCCTAGCAAAGAATTCTATCCACCTAACCTCACCAGCCACACTCCCCAAAAACACAAACACAACAGGTAGTAGTATATAAGAACAAGATTATTGGGTACCCTGCACCATTTTCCATTAGTTTGCTTCTCTTCCTAACAATGAACATCCTGACGCTGCCACACACTTCCCGCCCGCACACACCTGGGCCTCAAGAACCGCATATCCCACCCGCACACACCTGGGCCTCACAACCACATATCCTGCCCACACACACCTGGGCCTCACACCTGGGCCTATTCCCGAAGATTATTGGGAACAGTAATAGTAATAGAACTCTCACCCAAAGACACCTGAGCCTCATCCCGAAGACTCTAGGGAAAAACAAACCTTCCCGAAGAGTCTTGGGCCAAATCCACCTCAATCAAAACCTACCTGAAAGGTCTTAGGTGTAAGGTCGCCTCAAGCCATCACAGCCTATGGAAGAAGGAGCAAGAAGGATCTAGTAACTATGGGGAAAAACACCATCTCCCATGAAATGGGAGTGTTCAGAACTAAGTGCTAAACAAGGGTGGGGTGCGATAAAACATAAATACACACACACACACACACACACACACACACACATATATATATATATATACTAAACACTTAGACCAACCTATGGCTTCTAATCAGAGAACTGAGCATGTGCCTCAGCATTGCTACTACGAAGCATGGATACAACAAACAACCCCAAACCCATTTAGGTTTTCATGTTTCAATAGAATCAGCTTATTAGTTCCATAACTACCGGGAACTATCCACAACCAACCATATCAATCGTTCGTAAAGAATATCCCTACCATCCACAAATCAAGTTAGGAAAACACAAGCAACACAACCAAGTTCCTCTTATTAACCAACTAACCCCATTGATTATTATTTCTGTTCCATTACCAAGCCCCACCATTCATTAACTCTTACACATTTTATTTATTATTCACAACCCATAGTTCGTTCACATTCAAGCCCACCCCTGCAGCCCCACTGCCAACCACCATAACCACAACCAAGCCAACCGCAGCCCCGCTGCTCACCCGATCCGCAAAAACCAACAAAAAAAACACCCCTATCACATGCCACGTAACCAATCCAACACCCACATTTTTATTATTCCATTTTGTTCAAACGGGGAGATCACACAAGGGTTCCATATTTTTAATCAGCCAACTTTATGTGATTAACCAAATTCAACATTCAACAAAGTTCCATTCACAAAAACGGTCTTGAAAGATAAGGCAACATTTAATTGCGCAATAAAAGGCCCCCAACGACTGTGATTTTCAGTAGGGATAAGCCTATTCAATTCACAACATAATATCACAGGATATAAAGATAAACATAACAACTTACCCATCCCTATTATTTAACCAGTTATTATCTTAGTTTAATGGTTCAACCATTTCTCATGAAAACAAGAGGATACCCACCCCACATGATTCATAAATTAGAGAGACAAAGGTAAGATCCCTACCTCAATAGGTTCTGATAACAACGCTCCCCCAGATCAACTTTAGAAGACGTCCGTCGGCATCCGTCACTTCTATAAAATCCCAGAAAAACCTCCTTGGGTGGAATTTGGAAAGGAAAGTCCAAAGGAAAGACAAAAGATCCAAGATCAGAAGTTCCGCCTCATCGTTACGATCCCGTGGCCGCTGACAGATCGTAAATCGGATCTCGGACGAAGAAGTTATGGATGAAAAAGAGCCTTCGAGTCTCTTCGGAGAGCTCTGCTCAGAGGAATGGGGAGGAGAGGGGTGAGTTGAAAAGGTGTAGGGGACCCATCCATTTATAGGCATGAAAAATGAAATTACATGGCATGTACTCAGCCATTTCACACGGTCACCACGCGGATTCCAACACGGCCTTCCACGCGGGACACGGCCATTGACTGGTCAACACACGGTTTGAAGGTAACATATACATGGGGAGGGACTACACGACATGTAGTATTGTCTACACAGCGTGTACTCATTTATTTCACGCAGCAAGGAAACGGCTCCAACACAGCACATGACCATTGACTAGTTAACACATGGTTTGAGGGTAAGGCATACGCGGGGAGGGACAACACGACGTGTAGTATTGGATACACGGTGTGTACTCATTTATTTCAAGTGGCAATGACACGAATCCAACACGGCACATGGCTGTTGACTGGTGAACACACAGTTTGAGGGTAACGCATACGCAGGGAGGGACTACACGGCATGTAGTATTGGCTACACGACGTGTACTCATTTATTTCACGTGGAAAGGACATGACCTTGAACACGGGGTATACCCAGCGAGGGGGTAGACGTCGTGTACTCACACTACACGGCGTGTAGTTTCAAAATTATGAAAAGTGTGGGAAAAGTCCATTTTACCCTCCAGAACACTTCATGACCCTCTTTTGACAAAGGAATGGGCCGGAGAGGTCCGGGGCATTACATTTGGCTACTACTTCTCCCTTCTTCAACTTCTTTATTTTTTATTTTATTTTTCATTTATTTTTTTAGTTTTATTTTTAATGTAATTTTATTTTTATTTTTATTAAATAAATCCATGCATGTTAAAATAAATTGTTTCCACCCAATTAATCAATTCTTATTCCCATATTATTATTCTACTTCTTATTTTAATTATTGTTAAATTAAAAACAATAACAATAATAATAATAATAATTATTATTTAAACATTATTATTTTTATTTTATTTTCTTATTTTTCTCTTCCTAGTCTTCTTCGATTTTATTTTATTCTCTCTCACTCTCATCCCAATTCCTTATAAATTTATTATTTTATTTTACCAACCTCATTATATTTATATTTATTCTTTGTTTTTATTTTATTTTATTTTATTTATCCTTCTCTTACATATTTCCACCAATGTGATCTCTTACCCTCGAAAATAAGGTATTGACATGAGAATTTTCCTAGGGAAGGTTAAGGTGTTATTGATTTTTTCTTAAAATTTATTTTACATTTGAGGTATATTTGAGTAGCACGCATGAGTGAGGTGAATGACCCTGAGGTGGTGACTACCCCCCAATTACATGCAATTAAATATATTTATATTATTTTATTTAAACTCTTTTCCTGCTCTTCGTTGGTGAACTCTTCACATGATAGAGTTGAGTGAGTCAATGAATAAAAGTTATTTGATAGAGCCGGGTCCTGGAATATTTCACACCTCAGACCATGGTGTGTCATCAACCTTGATTAAAGGAGGAGTTAAAATTGATATTTCTTAGGAATCAAAAGATTCCAAAATTTCTAATTGAGAAGAACAGTAATTCATCATGATAGTTCATGTTTGGATTATCAAACTCAAATCAAACTTATAAAGGAGAATAATGATTGAACCCAAAACCAAGTTCTTTCTTCCGTAACTCATTCTTCTTAAAATTTCATGATAGTTTAAGTTCTCATATTTTATGTCATTTAATTATCTTAGAAAATAAATAATAAAAAAAATAAAAAAATATTTATAATTGTTTTCATAAAATAATTAAAAATAACAAAAAAGAAATAGTTTTGGTGATTTAGAATAAGTGAATGAACAAATTGAGAAGCTCCTAAAGTGAGGCGACATTGGTTAGCCACTGTGCTACACTAGAAAAAATAACTTTCTTTTTACACACCCTATGAAATATATTATATAAAAATATCAATTTTTGGGAAAAATTCATTCATTTGATTACTTTTTCTATTTTCAAATTTAGATAGTTTTAATTTCTTTAAGAAAAATAAAAAACTTTAAAAAATTATTTTCTTATGATTTTTTTAGATGAAATTTTTTCAATACATGGAACAATTACACTGAGGAGAAAGAACAAAAATTTAAAAATATTGAAGAGGTAGATCTTCTAAAAAATATCAATGAAATCACTAACCTAGACAAGGTTATGATAAATGGGAAACACTGAAATTTTATTTCAGGAATTGGAAGATATGAATGATAAAGTCAAAATTGATTATCAAATAATGAAGACCAAGAAGGAAGTGTCACCAGAGCTACCTAATTTTACTGAATTCATAAAAGAGGTTGAGGACCATCTTGGTGAGTATCCATCGCCCAAACATATTAAGGGAAAATTTTAAAAAATGACATGATAAAATATATTTGATTAATGATGAAGAGAACTTTCCTGATGATCTAACTGTGGGAGATAAACTAGATCTAGATGAATTTTGGAATGATTATAAGGTGAAACTTGACCTCCTAGATCCTTAAAAAGTAAAATGGATAGTTCCATTGCATGTCACTCTAGTCCTAAAAGAGGAGGAATCCACAACAGTTATGGAAATTGAATAAAGGACAAAGGAGACTGACTACCTACCTCCATCCATTAAGATTCATCTCTAATAGGCACTCACCACTCAAAAAGAGATTGAAATTGAACCACCATAGGGATTTGAACATTTATTTGACTCTAACTATTCAAATTTTATTGAAACTAAATTGTGAGACACTCCCTAATGTTTTAGTTATATATATTCAGAAAAAAAATTTATTCCTTAGAGAAGGATGAAGAAATTGGACCTACACTTGTTGAGGAACACATCGAACTTTAGAATTTCAATGAGCATACATTTGAGGAGATCTATAAGAGATCCAAGTAACTGAGATTGAGGAAATTTGAAAGGTGAATGATCATAGTAAAGGTTGGAAATTACTTATGAAAAATTCAAATTCAAATTTTATTTAAGTAAAAATAATTCTTTACTTACCCTTTGAACATTAATTTCATGTAACCCCAATAAAGCCAACATTAGAATAGAAAGAGATAGTTGCACACATATACAAAAATGAATATTATGATTCATAATTCATCATACACCCACCATGTAATATATACCTAATTGTGAAGGGGTAGGATCTAGCATACTCTATACATGGGTAATTCTTCATCAACAACATAGAATCACCAATTGGGAAAATCCACATGTGGTGGTTCTAATAAAATAATATTCATCCACCATCAGACATAGGATAATGGCTAGTACTTCCCTCCTAAGGTAGTAAAAATTTAGGACCCACTTGGGGGATTATACCAAGGCTTATCCCATTCATTTTCTTTCTAGGAGTTTAGATTTAAATTTCAGATTTAGGATGTAGTCCATCATGCATCCCCACTCCCTCTTATCTTTTTGATCTTTAATAACATGATAATTATGCTTAATTGTGTAATTCTATTTTTTAAGTTCATGATAGAATAAGGAATCCCAAAATAGAGGAAGAAAATGACTAATCTTTTTTGGAAAGGTAGTTAACTTTTTGTGTTTAAAATTTTAAACTTATAACATTTTTTCCAAAACATTTTTGATATTTAAAGTTGAAATTTCCTACCCATGATTGAATTATGATTTAGTTGATTAATCTAGGAGACATGTGTATTTTAGGAGTCCTGTGATTACATATTTTATATTTTAATTTTAATCCTATTGAATGAGTAAAATGGATAATTAAATGACTAAATTTAAGAATAGATATTAAAATGAGGACTCATGATTTAATGGAATTAGTTGATTCATGTAAATGAAATTTCCTTAACATTTTTCAATGCTTTTAAGTTATGAAATTCATTTAAATTTATTTTTTATTATTAATCATTCCTTGAGTGATTATCCCAAATCATATGGTTTATTCCTGAGAGGATTTATAGACCATGTACTTCTTATTTTATCTTGATCATATTTCTTGAGTGATCTTAGGACATGCCATAATCTAGAACTTTAATTTAGACTTATCAAAGATACAATTATAAAAAATAACATTTAAAATGATTGGGGAATATTTTGAAAATATCTTATCCATAAAATACCACCTTTACATCAATTCTTGTTTATCCCTTAGAAACCATGAATGACCTTGTTAGTAATGAGCAATGTTTTAATCCATTTTTCTCCATTCCTACCCTCCTCTTAATATTTTCATGATATTTTAAAGGTTAAGAGTGGGGGTGATGGGAATCCTAGTGAATGGGATGATTTAAATTGTAAATAAAAATTATGGGGGTGATTATTTTAGGAATACATTAAGGTTTTTTATCCATTCAGGACACTTCATTATTTCCCCCTCTTTAATTAAAAAAATGAAAAAATAACCAAAAAAAGAGAAAAATGGGTTATTATTTGTGAAAACCAAAAGTCAAAAATACTTTTCCTATGATTTTTATCATATGTGGTTAGGTGGTGGATGTGAGGTTTCTTCTAAGAATGAATTTTTAAAAATAAAAAAATGAAAATGTTCTTTGAAAAATTAAAAAATATAAAAGTAGAAAAAATATTCAATCTGGTGAACAAATCATTCATTATGCTTAAATTTTATCATGATGTTTACATTATGATTTGGGGGAAAATGTAATTGTTATAATTTAAAGGGGGAATTTCATGAAACTTTTACTTTAAATATCATGCTTTATGATTTAAGAGATTAAAATTATTTTTAAGCCTTAATTTTAAATATCAATTCCTACCGACCTTAAAGCCTCATAGACATTTTAACCTTAAATTGAAATCCCTCATGATTTTATATGATTTTTTTGGTTACAAACTGGATAAAGTAGTTTATCTACAATCGTATGGATAAGAATCATGTATTCATGATATTAGCATAACTTTAATTAAATTAATATCACGAATGATGCTTGAAAATATTCAAAAGTGAGATAAATCATTATTTACCATGTTTAATAATAGTAAAATAAGGAACTTTAATTAATGAGAAGAGAAGTTTCAAAATTTTCAAGTGATATGACCTTGGTTAGCCACTATGTTGCACTTGAAAAAATAATACAATTTTTCAATTCCCTACGACATGCATGTACCAAACTTCCAATTATATTTTTTCTTCAAGAGTAGTTATTTATATCAGAATATCCTCTATTTTCTTATCTTTATCCCCTTGCGTGTTTTTTTCTCAAAATATGTTTGGGGTGAAGCTCCAAAACCATCACCTCTGATGGGACCATATTGTTCTAGAAGCTTCATTGACACTTAATGTATTCATTAATCATGAATAACCAATGATTATTCTTGTGTCTATACCATATAAAAATAATATAAAAATAATTAATAATTTTTATGTAATTCATATCTAAATTATAATGTTTTTATTATGTCGTACATATATATTATTCCCATATTTTTTTGTGTGTTTTCATTGTATTCCATATTTATTTACATGAGCCTCCTTCTATAACACATGAAATTGGATGGAAGATGTTTTGAATTTCAATTCCCTAATATGTATAAAAACAATGGAACATAATTATGTTGTTTTTCCTTGCCACGTAAAATTATTAATGAAGATTTAAAATACATACCATTTTTTCAAGTAAATTTTACCCTATAATTATTTTCTGGTAGGGGTATGTTGGTTTTGATTCACAGTAATTATTTTCATCAATCAGTTTCTATTTAAAAAAAGATAATTCTTAATCAAGGTGATTAATATAAAATTTTTCAAGTAATTTATTATCAATCATTGTGTACCAGAAAAGATACCTCCTCACGATGAACAAAAAATGCATTCCATGTTTCGTTGTTTATTATGTATACATACATCCATGGTTGATGAGATTTTAATTTCCCATCAGTATACCTGAGATGGTACTTTATAATAATTTTCCAAATGTCTTTATGATCCTTTTCATCAACCATTAATAAAAATTTAATTCAGCAGTCATCTTGTATAAATGTACACTGTATGGGATATCGAAGATTCAATCAACATTTAATTATTTTATTTTTTAGTAAAATAAATAACTTATCTCATAATGTTATCCTAATATCTTCCCAAATTAGTGCATTAACCTTGGTCACAACATTGTGATATGAATATATATCAATCAGAACATGAATTTGAGCAGTAATCCTAATGCAAATAATGAAAATGGACTTGTTTGGGTTAAAATGATGGTTGTTTTTATTCAATTAAACATCAAGCTTAATGCCTCAGCTACCCACCTTTATAATTATTTTTAACACTATCATTCCATGATGGTAATATTTTTTAGGGACTTAGGTTTTTCACCTTATACCATTTTCTCAGCTTCAACATCATCAACATATTGTTCCTGATGATTGGTAACATCAACATGTGTAGAAACTTTTTATTCATTTTCACTGGGAGAACTAACATGTTGAGAAACCTATTTTTACTTATTATTGAGAGAATCAACATTTGAATAATCCATTATCTTAATAAGTGGTTGAACATTAAATTTATATTAATTAAATTTGGTAGTGAACAAATACTGATATGAGGAAATGCAATGTATATTACAAAAAATGTAACATGGTTATTGAACTATATATTTTTTTATTTAAACATTGAAGAAATTTGAACTCTCTATCATGTATCCAAATCCCCTCAGTATGGTATCATATAACATATAAGACCCTTTCTATATTAGGACTTCCATAAAATGATTGTGAAACCCCAATGAAAGGCCCACCCTCAGTTGAATTGACATCTGAACCTTCAGTGGTTTTGGTCGATAACAGAACAATTAAAAAATATGATTCCTGACATAACATATCTATACTTCCTATGATTACATTATTAATGGTTCATATTTGTACCCTTCCTTCCCTAAATGCACTTTCACAAAACCCAATTCATCAAATTTAACTGCACTCATGTTATAAACCCACTTGCGTTGAAAAATAAATACTTGGAATGTTGTATAATCCAAATCCCATATTTTTTCAATGATGCAAAAGTATAAAATATTTTCATAAATTGGATTTATTTCTATAGAACTATATACATGCGTCACTTCATCCACAAGAGTAACTGTACTATTTGGTATGGTAACATGTTTATCATCATCCTTTGTATAGATTATATAACCATTATTTACATAACCATTATAATATAATACTTTCACACTTGGTCCTATGGCTAGCCATCAATGTTTTTTTAAAATTTAATTCAATTCTTTAGTCGACTCCATAAAAATATATCCTTAAAACCATCCTATAAAAAGTCGACTGTTTGTATTTGATATCCATAATTCATCCCTTTATTGATTTAAATTCCTAAAAATTACTTAGTAAGTTTAAAGATATGGAACAAGCTCAAAAATGTTATATAAAATGTAAAGTTGAGCCTTCTCCTGATCTATAATCGTAACTACAACAATATATATTCCATAAATTCCTTCACCCATAATTTTCTTGGTGTAATGAGATTTTGGAAGACCTATTTTCCCCCCAAAAATAGGTTATTGGTAAAACTTCAATTACTTCCTCTACAATATATTTCTCAAAAATAAAACCTTAGGGATGACTATGATTTTTGATATACCCTTTAAAAATCTCCATATACCGTTCAATGGGATATATCTATCTATAATGTACATGGCCACATAGATGGATCACTCTAACAAAGAAAACTTTCATTTGAACCATCATATCAAATATTGGTGGTGGGAAGAACATATCCATTTCCAATTATTTGAAAATAAAATTCCTTTTTCATAGTTGTATTTTTTTCACATCTATAACTTTACTACATATAACTTTGAAAAAGAAACAAATATTTCTTAATGTTTGATAAAAATTCTTAGAAAAAATGAAATATAAAGATACATTCATTAGATATTTCATCAAAACATGATAGTCACGTGATTTCAATCACATTAACTTTAAATCAGTCATTGAAATGATATTCTTTATATTTTATGAATAACCCCTAAAACCTTTATATAGTTCATTTTATTGTAAAACTGATATCTCTATTTCCTGGAAAGAGTGTAAGAAGCTGGTGGAATAAAATTCTATCTTTCACCCTTTACTAGAACCAACTATCCTTATATCCCCTATCAATCATGTCCAAAATATCCTTAATTCAATCATTTTTTATAGGTGCATTTATTAATGTTCCAATGAAACTATCACATACATTTTTTCCCACATGCATGACATCAAGAAAATTTTTGATGTATAAAAAATTCTCGTATGATAATTCAAAAAATCCAATCTCTTTTTTCCAACTCATTTTTGTATGTTTTTTCAAAAAAGGTATACCAATAGTAGAGTCTGTGTCCTTTATTTTTTTTAAAAAAATTGATCACCTATCAGTGAATATGGTGTTGTACCTTCTTCAGAATTACCATCAAATGATGTCTTCCATGATCTATATTTATTTAATTGGTATATAAATATGAAATATCCTAAAAACATAGTCCTTGATGTATGTTTCAACCTAACTGAGTGCGTACATTGTTCAAAAATGGGACACCCTTGAGTTCCTTTAATTCTATATCCTGAAAAATTTCCATAATTAAGAAATTCATTTATCATCCTATAAAAAATGTCTCTTAACTTGAATTTCTCATTTCTATAAGTATCTTACAATGCAACACCTAGATACCACATTAATTTTAAATATTTTATTAATGGAGCCAAATAAACATCAATATAATTAATTTTTTTTTCATCCTAATATAACTAGAGACAATATAAGGTATTTTTACTTCATTCATAATCCCAGTGACAAGTTATAATTTACCAACATAATCAGACTTGTACTTTGAGTGTTTCGTTGTAAACCAAAAGGATTCACTCTATCTGTAGATAGTGCAAGATAGAGGTTTCTAGGATTATTTCCAAATTTTGGATACTCATGATCAAATTTCTTCTACTATGGAGAGTTTTCTGAGGGAAAAAGTTTCCCATTTTTATTTCTTTTATCTTTGTACCATGTCAATTGTATTGCAGTGTAATCAATTCAATATAAGTGCTTAAACATTGTAATGATTGGAAAGTACCATATAAATTATTAAGGACATGATTCATATTTCTTATATCGACAAACCATACTTTTTAAAAAATTTAATTAATTTATGGTCATTGTAAAATAGCATACAATCATTTGGACATGAATGTATTCTTTCAGGTATCATACCCATTGAACAAAGCATTCATTTAGTGTCATATGTTTTATAATTAAGCTTATTATCTTATGGTATAATACCAGTCATGATACTAAGTGGTTCATTAAAACTCGGGTCACTCTATCAGTTGCTAGATTTTACATTATTTAGGTTTAGCGTGGATGTAAATGTAGTATATATTTTATAAACAACATATAATAGAATCTTTTCCTGACACTTAAAATTTTAAAACAATTTTGGAAAATCAATAATTTCATCTTTAAATATCATTGTAATTTTTTCAATACAATCTTTATCACCATTTACACCTAGAATCATATCCTCGATAAAGTCCTTATCATTGTTCATACTTATAGTTTCATCAGATGGTCCATAAAATGTAGTGTTATTCCAATCACTAGCTACATTAAATTTTCCCCATGTTTAGTTTAACATTTATAACATTGAAAACTTGATGAAATATTTCACTCCATCCTTATAATAATTTATCATATGATTAACATCCATCCATTTTTGATTCATATCCATCCTATTAGATTTATTAATATTCATATTTAACAGAATAAATAAATACACAGAAATTGTGATCATAGAACCCAAAAGGATATTCTTTATATACACACACACATATTCATCATGTTTGATATAAATTTTTATTGAATAAAAGACATGATAAAACACATTAATATCAATAATTATATGAATTTAAACTATTATAACACTTATTTTTTTTAATACAAGATGTCACATATCTTAAATCGTTCTTTTTTAAATGGATTCATCAAGGGAGATAATTCAATCCTTGTGCAACATCCCAGACCTGGATTCCAATCAACACTGCCTTGATCCTGATTGGATACATGGACTCAAGTGAATATCCCCAAACTCTATAGGTTTCTGACTAGTAGCTAGGGCTTAGGTGAGTCATTGGTGAGACTATTCCCTCATTACCAATATATTTCATAGCAGAAGTGAATAACATATAGATAACGGAAGCAGTAAAACAAGTAGATAATAGATGTATAAAGGGAATATATGTAAATATAAAAATATGGCTCATATATAATGATATAGATGCTACATGTATCTAGAAAACAACCGAAATAGGTAGATGTCAATATAATACAATATAAGTATCCAAAATGATAAAAATTCCAAATCATTCCGGTAGCATCGCAAGACTCATATTGGTACCATGCTCTCATGCTCAAAGAAATGATCAACAACTTGTACTAGAGAATTTTACCCTACCATCACCTCCAACCATATCATCTATTTAGGGCCCCAAGGAGGCCTAGAGAGGGTGTGAGATAAATATCCCAGTAGGTTTCCACCCAATAATCTATACGGTTCTAATAAGCATAATGAAATAAGTGAAACATGTGTAAGTAAGTAGTAATGTAAGTTTGAATGCCTATGAAATATTTTTAATACAACTAGTAATGCCAGAAATCCATTCAAATCTCCCTACAATAACTGTTAGCTCTTAACAAGGAAAATAAAAGAAATATAAACAAACCACACATCCCTTTCGTACATCCATCCATATCCTATCCACACAGCCATGCCTTATAAAGAATCCATATAAAAAACCCATGAACTTTTAATACAACCAAAATCAAATATACAATGACAATGAATTATAATGAATTGTATCACAATTTCCATGGACTTACTGTATAATGAAGTATAGACCATGAAGGGGTGGATCCAAGGTGTCGACAACCAAGGAATCCTCATCAAGTCCCATGAGAACCTCGATGGAAACTCAGTTTAGGCATTGGTTAGAGTCCTAGGAGCATGTGTACTAACATGTCCAATATGAGTCCAAAAAAACTGGATCCAAGGGGTAGCAAGGCCAAAGATATCACATGGAATAAAGACCCTAGGAGTATACTCTATCCAATGTGTCCACTACTGTGTTTCATATCTATAGAGAGATATTGATGGAATCTAATTAAAATATCACACATTTATACCATTGAACAAAAAAATTCAAATGCATATTAGTCTACCCACTCATATAATCCATTTCATTTAAATCAAGAGACATCGTTATACCCACCCATCTATCCCCATTATCCATTAAACACATCACATGAGTATACCCACCCATTAATCATGAAATCCATTTAAGAAATCTAAAAACAACCAGCGAGTATACCCACTCATTTAACAAATTCCAATCAATACATCTAACAAAGTTAAGAATGGAATATTATTCCAACATAAGGTAAGGAGGAAGAAATTCTATTGAACACGTAAACCATCCTCATTAAATTAAAAATGACCTCCTTAAACTAGGAAAAATTAAAAACACACACCTTGGTTGGTTTTTCAAAGGTCAAAACCAAATCAAAGACACAGAGAACCCCTTGGGTGGCCTAATGTTTGGGAAAAAACCTCCAAATTATCTCAAGAAACCTAAGGGAATCCCAAATAGGTCATACTACATCTATTTTAGAATAACATTCCAAAATCGGGCCCACACCGAATAGTTCGATGGGTGACCAAAAGGATGATATCTATTTAAAGCATGAAATTTTAAAAGAAAAGTATATACCACATACCTTAGCTCGGTTTCAGAGTTATCATCCAGTATAATGTCCTGAGTCACCACATTTTAAGAGAAATTTTAAGAATGGATGAAGAATGAGAAATCATGACATATGAGGCAAAACACAAATAGCACAGTCATTGTTACGAAGAATCATGAATGGATAAATAGGAATCAAGATCTTACCATCATAGTTCCAATGAGATTGATGATGAAATAAATAGAGTTTGGATCTAAAACTGAGAGCAAATCCTACTTCTAGGCCTTCTTAGTTTCTGTTGTGTGTGAAAATAGTGGAGGTGAGTCTTTTGTTTTTTTAAAAGGACTATACTTTTTTTTAAAACCACTCGGGAAATTACACGATGTGTAATGCCCTATTTTCCCTTCCTGGGGAAAAACCATTTCACACTATGAAAGGTCCTGAATAGACCATTACACATCATGTAATCAGATCACATGATGTGAAATCCCATTATACATCATGTAATTGGCCCACATCTAGTACATAGCTTCTAGCCTCTTCTTTCCTAACACAACCCAACCGACCCATAGACTAGATTAGGGTCTAAGACAAAAAAGGTAAGTAAACACGCATTTAACCCTAAAAGAAAAGACCCATTCCACAAGAAAAACCTGGGATCCTACAATCATCCCCCCATAAAGCAATTCATCCTCGAATTGGCATCTCAATGGTGGTCATGGTTCATCTGAAAAAAACTCTGGCCACTAAGCACATACGTCAGCCTCTTGCTCCCAATTCTCATATTGTAAAAATTTGTGCTGCCATTTCACCCATACTAGAGGAACTTAACAACCTCAAAGAACCTTTATTTTACTATTAATGATATGAATCGGATGCTCCTAAAGGATGAATCAACCTATAGCTCAACCTCCTCAAGTTGAAAAATGTGAGACGAGTCCGAATGATAATGACATAGCTGAGATACATAGAATATGTCATTGATGGATTAATACCACTGAGGTAACTGAAATCGATATGCTACCGACCCAACTCTCTCCAAAATCTCAAACAACCCAATATACCAGAGAGAAAGTTTACCATGTATCCTTATTCATCTGTGTCCCAAAATCAGTGAAGCATGTAAGAAAACCCATTCCCCAACCTTAAAACCTAGAGGTCATCTACGATGATTGACGTAATATTTATAATGAGAATGGGAAGTAGCCACCCATTTCTGAATCAATAGAACCTACTCAGAAGTCTCCCACACAAGACATGGTCCCAATAAAGCTACCTCACCTACCTCTATCCAGCACATGGGTGATAAACATTTCCTACCATAAAAATAGTCATAGGGTTTTATCTCTATTATCACTGTATATGTTTTATTGTAGGCGAACTCAAATCAGGGAATGTGCATCTCCCAAGATCCCCCAAAATCCAGGATGCATTCTCACAGCATGTCCAGTAGCACCTGTATCGTACGCTATAACTGAACATCAGTATGAGGGTGGTATGTTGTGCTCATAAGCACCTATATACACCAATCCCTCTAAAAATATTTTGAGAAACATGACGTAAATAGGGCATACTTATTCAAAATGATAGCGCATGAAACTCCATGAAGTTGTAATATCTCACAGATATAAAATCTTACAAGATCATCAACACTGAAGGTCTCCTTAATCAGAATACAATGGGAAACCATTGGGAGCCTATAAAAACCCACATAGCATCATTACCCTGAGGTGACCTCAGTAAACTATTCACGAAATCCATCATGACATCATCCCATTTCCACTATAGAATAGGTAACTGCTATAAAAGGCTAGATAGTCATTGATGTTATTCCTTCACCTACTGACAGGTAGAACACCACGTAACAGAAACTGATACCTCTTGCTTCATACTCGACCACCAATATTGACATTGAAAGTCACGATATATCTTGGTGACTCTGGGATGCACTGCCTAAGCTGAATCATGAAACTCACGAATCATCTTCTCATGTATATCCACTAGAACCCCAACATATAAATGGATACACATCCTCACCTACGATCCAACTAGGAGGTGGATCATCACTTACCTCACTATTCCATAGAACTAGGCCCTCTGAATATGATAGTGGTATCATCCTAACTCTATCTGGTATGGTAGAGGTCACCACTAAGGATGATATATAAGTCTGTCCTTGTCTATCGTGCACCTCCAAATGTATCTCAAAAAACAACTCCAAAAGTTTTCACTCTCTACTAGCCTACTACACTACCAGTATCTGAGTCATCTTGCTTAGTGCATCGGCCATTTCATTTCCTTTACCAAGAACATAGGAAATCTCTAAGTCAAAGGACTGTAGGTACTCCACCAACCTCCACTGCCTCATATTCAGATCACAATGTGTAAAAATATACTTGATGCCTTTTTGGTTAGTGTGAACCAAATGATTATCTCCCATTAAATAATTTCTCCAACAACACAATGGGTGAACAACTATAGCTATCTTGAGATCGTACATCAAGTAATTCCTCTCTTTTGGCCTCATCTAGTGAGACCCATACACCATGAACCTATCTCTGTGCGTCAGCACTACCCCCAGCCTGATGCTTGATGCATCCCAATACATAGTGTAACTCCTTCCCTACTCCAGAACTATTAGGGCTGGTGCTGATGTCAAAATACTTTTCAACTCCTAAAAGGTTGTCTCACAAGAGTCTGACCATAAAAACTTCACTCCTTTCTAAGTCAATCCTATTAAAAACACTTTTAAGTATGATAAGTTGTATACGAAATGTTTGTAGTAACCAACTATCTATAAGAAACTCTGTATGTCAAAAATTTTCTTGGTATATTCCCAAGAAACAACAGATCTCACCTTGTTTGGGTCCACTAATATTCCTTTATTCTAGATGATGTGACTGAGGAAGTGAATCTGATCAATCCAAAATTGGAACTTTTATGGTCTTAGCATATAACTGATTCTATTTTAGTGTATTCGAAATGATATAAAGATGGTTGGCATGGTTGTGTCGATTTTGAGAATACAGTAAGATATCTTCCATGAAAACCACCAAAAAATAATCCAGGTAAGGATGGAAAAATCGGTTCATCAAATCCATGAAAACTACCAGAGCATTTGTGAGACCAAAATACATGAACATATACTTATATAGACCATAACTACTATTAAAGGCTATATGATGTATGTCTACAAGTTGAACATGCACCTGATGATATCAGAACCTCAAATCGATTTTTTAGAACACACGGTCTCCTTTAAGCTGATAAAAAAATTAACTATTTGTGGTAAGGGATATCATTTTTTAACCATAATTTGATTTTACTTCCTATAATTCATGCATAGTATAAGGGTACTATCTTCCTTTTTTATAAAAAGGACTGTCGAACCACACATAGAAGTACTTGGTCAAATAAAACCCTTCATCTCCAAATCCTTTAGCTACCTCTTGAGCTCCTACAGTGCTATCGTAGCCATCCTATAAGAAAGAATGTATAGCAGTACATATCTTGGTACTATATATATTGATAAATCCACCTCACTCTTAGGGGGTAACCTAAAAAAGTCATCGGGAAAGACATCTCTGAAGTGCTCAACCACTGGAGGAAAATCCACCTGACTCACTCCCTGATCATCCAAAAACAAACTAGAAATCTGGGTTGTCATCCTACCTATCCCATGGTACTGTGGTCCATCTCGACTCACCTGGACATCCCAGTCACCCTTTTTAGTAAACATTGCACCATATGGTGATGTTAAATCCACCCTCCGGTGTTAGCAGTCAACGTAATATCTATAAGCTACTGACCAGTCCATCGTAATAATGACGTCAATCTCTATAATCTCAAGGACATAAAGATCCTAGACAAAGTGAAACCCACAGGCATTAAGGGGGAACTACTTACACTGGAACACTTCATCTGTTCTGATCCCAAATGGTGTTTCTAGCATCAAAATTTCCTCAAAAGATAAAACAAAAAGCCCAAGGGTTTTTACCAAATGTTCATATATGAAACTATGAGATGCACCTGTATCAAAAATATCAGATGAAATAGGAGAGGATACTAAAATATTACCTGTCACTGTAGATGGTATGACACCCTACACCTTAGGGGTAGGTTGTACAGAATAGAACTGGTCTACACCATGGCCCTGTGACACAACCTCACTACCTAGAGTAGGTCCACTCTGATGTCTTGGAGTTACTAGAATCTGGATAGCTCAACCAAGACCACTACCACCTTAGCCTGATCATCCAGCACTTCTCTAACTCCCTACCTAATGCAGAGCTGAGGAACCTACTCTCGAACCCGGTGTCAGAGATGACAACTACCACTCACATCTAGAGGGAAGGTCAAGAAAAACCACTACATGTGTCCCATCCAACCATGAGATCGACAATAAATTGGGTCATAGTCACCTTGATTATTCATGTGGCATCGCCTACCACACTGGTGAAAAAACACTGAGCTTAAAATACTCACATCCTGACTGGTGCTCATCTTGCGGGAAGCCCCAAAATGGCGCTTCCTACCTGAAGACATAGATCTGTTGGGATGAGAAATAGCATTGCCCTGCTCCATGTTTCTAGCTTCCCTTAGGCTTCACTCTATAATTAACACTAGATTCACAATTTTTTTGATAGAGGTCAACCTAAACACATTGACCTAGGAATTGATATCATGTCAAAGACCTTCCTTCAAGTGTCTCGCTTTAGAAATTTCATCTACAAGGTACATAGGTGAAAAATACTACAACTGTATAAAGCGTTCTCAGTACTCCATAACCGTCATACTGCCCTTCTCTAGACACATGAACTCACTAGCCTGCTCTACCCACAAAGTCTCAGGGTAAAAGTTCTCATAGAAGTGGGTTTGTAAATCAATCCAACCCATATCTCACAACCCATATTCCTGGTTCATAACATCCCAATCTTCACTAATCCACATAGCTTATAAGTGGTGATCTTAACCCTCTTATCAGGAGGCATCTCAATATAATCAAATATAGTTAGCTTGGTCTCAAGCCATAACTCAGTAGCATATGAACCACCATCCCTCAAAAACTTGGTGGATGCTACTTCTATAACACCTGTGTTAGCTCAGCCATAGTCAATGTTGGATGTGTTTCCCCCTAAAAAGAATAAATATAATGAAATAATACATCTTGGAATTGTGACTCAGCACCTGTGCACAGAACATCCCTAGGTTCCATAGATGGCATTAAAAGATGATTAATCAGTATTTCATGGACTACAACCTCCTGAGTGTGGTCATCTCCACCCTCATGGCATACCCCTAGATTTTTTCATGGTGGAATGTCTCTAAAATGTCAAACAAATGCCTCAAAAAATAATGATAACAAAGTCATAGATCAAAATAATATGATAGGTCAAAACCCTCCTAAAACTAGTTCATAACTTATAGCCTACTCCTAAATCTAGGACTGTATAAAGAACATCCACAAAAACCACTAGAAACACTACCACTTTCCCAATCAAAATATGGATCTAAGTCAAGTCTCTTTTTTCCATTTCATTAAATTTCATTTAACATTCACTTGTTTAAATGATTTAACACAATTACCACCAATTTATGATCCATGAGGGCCCATAACACCTAATGAACCAAAATTTAATGCCCATATAATCCATATATATCAAATTCACTTAACAATTGAATTTTGAAAGGTGCATCATTTCCTAGTTTATAAGGACCCATACGCATTATGAATTGAAAGATTATGTTTAATTTTTATCCACTAAAAAATATATAACACAATATCATACATATCTATCACAATACCTATCACAATAACATGATATGAGTAATGCATCCTAGATGTCATGACATAATGCATGACATGTGATTTTTAACAAGTGCCTATATGGTGTATGATATGGAAAACCCTCATTTCATCAGTTTTCAATGTAAATAGAACCCAATCATATTAATAAGAACAACATAAATCATGTGTGTCACCCAAAAATGAAATCAAATCAGCTGTAATCATCAAAATCTATAAATACACAATTCGATTTAAGTAAATTTGGATTTTCCTTATAATCGGGTTAGCTACTCCCAAGCACAACTCATTAAAAAATTCCATTTCATTCTTATCCCCATATATTATCACCAAATATTAAATCAATATAGAAAAAACTCATTTAATACCACTTTGTAACATATTGAGCCTGGATGTCACTGAACATTACCCAGAGCCAGGTTGACTACATGGCCTCAAGTGCATCTCCCCAAACCCCAGTGGCTACCAACTAGAAGAGAGGTCCTACATGAGTCATTAGGGAGACTATTCCCTCATCACAAAGTATTTAATAGTGGATGTCAACAATATGTAGATAACAGACGTAGTAAAAAAAAGCAGACAATAGATGCATAGCAGGAATAGATAATAATCTCAAAAGATGGCTAATAGACAATGAGGCAGATGATACATGTATCTAGGAAATATCCAAAATAAGTACATGGTAATAAAATACAATAAAAGTATCCAAAATGAAAAAAAATACCAAAAATTTCTCGTACCATCACAAGCCTCAGCTTGGTCCCATGCAACCCTACTCTAAAGAAATGATCAAAAACATGTACTAGGGCACTTTCCCTTACCTTCACCTGCAACCATATAATCTTTTTGGGTTCCCAAGGAGTCCCAAATAGGGTGTGAGATAAAAATCGTAGTAGGTTTCCACCCAATGATCTATATATTTATAAGAAACACAATGCAATAAGATAAACAAGTGTAACCAGTGACATAAGTGTTAATGCCCATGACATATTTCTATTATAACTGGAAACACCAAAAATACTTTCAAGGATCCCTAAAATAAGTGATACCTCATAAAAACATAGTTAAAAGAAATATAAACAAACAATAGGGCCTCGCTGTACATCCATCCATATCCAGTCCACACGACCTTACCGTATAAAGAAGCCGTATCAAAAACCCATGGCCTTGCCATACAACCAAAGTCATATATCTCACAGCTGTTCCATATAAATAAGTGTATCACAATTTCTATATCCTTAATGTATAATGAAGTGTATTCCACTAAGGGACAGATCCAAGGTGTCGAAAACCAAGTCATCCTCATCAATTCCCATCAACATCTCGATGGAAAATCGGTATCGGTATTGGTTGGCATCATAGGTGCATGCGTTCCGACATGTCCTACACGATTATAAGCAAGCCCGATCCAAGGGGTAAAAGGCCCAAGGAATCCCACAGAATCAAGAACCTGAGACCATACTCTATCCAAGGCGTCCACTACTATGTTCCAGATCCATGGAGATCCATCCATGGAATCTAATTAAACTATCATGCATTCATACCATTTAACAAAAAAATTCAATTCCATATGAGTCTACATACTCAAATAATCCATTTAATTTAAATCAATCCACATGGGTATAACCACCCATTTATCACCATTAGACATTAAGCACATCACATGATTATACCCAGACATTAATCATGAAAATCCATTTAAGAAATCTAAAAACAACTAGTGAGTATACCCCCTCTTTTAACAAATTCCCATCGAGCAATCTAATCATGTTAAGCAAGGAATATTATTCTAACCCAAGGCAAGGAGGAAGAACACCTCATAAGTATGTAAACCAACCTCATTAAATTACAAATGAGTTTCCTTAAATTAGAAAAACTCAAAAACATAGCCCTTGGGTGGTTTATCAAAGGTTAAAATCAAAGAAAAGACATAGTGCACCCCTTGGGGGGACTACAGTTTGGGAAACAACCACCAACGTATCTCAAGGAACCAAAAAGAATCCCTAATAGTTCCTACTGCCTCTATTTTAGATTAACATTTCCAAATTGGGCCTAGGACGAAAAGTCTGATGAGAAAAAAAATTCTATAGCTCTATAAAGCATAAAAAGACAAAAGAAAATTATTGACCATGTACCTTAGCTCAATAGTAGAGTGATCATCCAGTATCAAGTCCTAATTCACCACATTTTCTGAGAAATCTGAAGAACAGATGAAGAATGAGAAATTAAGTCATATGAGACTAAACCAAAATATCATGTCCATTGTTCTAAAGAATTAAGAACAACTAAAAACTTATTTAGATCTTACCAGTACGGTTCTGACAAGACTGACAGTGAAAGAAACAGAGTCCAGATCTACAAACAGAAGCAAAACCTACCTTTTGGCCTTCTTAGTTTTATCTTGTTCATGAAAAGAGGGTAGTTGAGGCTTATATTTTTTTAAATAGAGGCATCTTCCTTTTTTTAAAAAAACTCCTCAAGAAATTACACGACGTGTAATTCATGATTTTTCCATCATGGGGAAAACCCATTTCACATCATGAAATGTCCAAGCTAGACCATTACACATCATGTAATTGGATCACACAAAGTGAAATCTCAATACATGTCATGTAATTGGCCTGCAACCAGTACACAACCTTCCAGCCTCTTCTTTACCAACACAACCCAACCAGATCATATCCTGACTTAGGGTCTAAGCCATAAAGGGAAGTAAACAATCATTTAACCAGAAAAGAAAATATACGTACCTCAAGAAAAACCCAGGATCTTACACCCTTTCACTATCAATTTTCACAATAAACCTATAGATTTTTACAACTGATAAGTATTGGGGTATATATATTAATAATTCATTATAAAAACAAATATCAAAAAAATTACTTATTTATATACATATCATATTCATCTTAATGCTTGGAGGATGGTGGTATAAAATAGGAAATCACATCATGTCATAAATAATGAGTTTTTTTATGGCACAAATAAGATATGATTCAAGTCTTGAGAATTGAAGTGTAGTTCATAAAGTCTAAAGGTTTAATTAATTATATATATGTTGTACATTTGGAAGAATGTAAGATTATTTTCATTGAGGAAGAGATGGATTCAAAGGACACCATTGTAAGAATGAATAAGATTGCAAATGAACAATGTGATATATTTGAACAACATTTTCATGAGATGAATTTAGGAATGGAAATGGAAAACTCCACAGATCCTTAATGATATCTTAAAAAAATACTGTAAAGAGTATATAGATATTACACACAAGGAAATTACTTGTTGCCTAGAGAATTTATATGGTCAACTGAAGGAGAAAGATTCAAGGATTAAGAAGCTCAAAGAATATATTCATATTTTTAAGTAGAATTGAAATTATAAATATTCTCACATGGATACATTATTCTTTATTAATAATTACAAAAATATAGATTCAGGTAAAAGTTAGATTAGTCATGATAAAACCAATAGAAATATCTCATGGATCCATCGAAAAATAAACATGTAGGAAGGAGTTACCCAAAGGCAGTATGGAGAAGTATTGATCGATTTGTGGTAGTTCATTCCCATTATAATAAAGGAGTAACCTTAGAAACTTGATGTTCGATATGAGATGCAGTTTTATCTATTCAAAACCAAAAAAATGTGTTAGGTGAAATGTGTCCTGGGTACATAGGCATATGGAGAGAAATAGTAGAAAAAATGAGACAAATGGGGAAGTAAAGACTAGGAGTTGGGGGGGGGGATTACCTATTATAGTGGATACATACACTTATAAAATAAGTTCAAAATATCATACCTTAAGTTTTGAGGTTTGATTTTTCCAAAACGATTGAATTCAACTACAATAGACCTCTGTTTCTTTAGAAGCCTGAGTGTGATGTGGGGAAGATGTGATGCTAGTGTTATTTTATAAAGAGGGAGAAGATTTTTATCAGTGATTAATAAAAATCCCTGATAAAAGTGTATTTTATTAGTGCTAAAAACATAAGCTCTGATAGATAATACTTTTATCAGGCCTTTTTAGTGCTGATAAAAGGTATGATTTATCAGCGCTAAGAATGAACTTAAAAATTATTATTTTTCAACACTTTTATTTTAATGCTGATAAATACTTATTTTGTCAGCGCTATCCTAGAACTGATAAATAATAGCTTTTATCAATGATAAAAAAGTGATAAACAAAGTAAACAAAATGAAGAAATGAATAAAAAATGAATAAATAATAAAATCTTTAAAAAATAAAATACACTAACTATTTAAATTAGAAAAATATGAAAAAATTAATTTAAATGTATTAATTATATAAATTAAAACATATGGAAAATATTAAAACATAATAAATAAATATGTATAAATAAATATTTTAAAATTAAAAAATTCAAAAAATATTAAAAATTAATAAATACTAAAAATTAATACATAATATTTAATGAATGAATATGAAAAATGAATAAATAAATTTGAATAAATTATAAAAAATTAAAAAAAGTGAATTTATAACATTAATTAAATAAATTACAAACACATAAAACATGAATAAATAAATAATAAATATTATATAAATAACAATCTGCCCCCTGCAATTCACACATCCTTGCACAAACATCCTCAACCATTCTTAGGTTCAAACTGCCTTCCTAGTTCCTCCCATAATCTATGAAAATTTAATCATGTTGTGAACCAACAACCCTTGAAGTGCTATTATACCTCCCTCACCTCGGCTGCAACCTCTTGCTACACCATCTGCATCAACGCAATAGGCTCGCCTTTATATTCCTACATGTTACACACTACCCTCCCTATTCACTGCATGTACGCGATGCACCACGAGGCCAAACACCCTCCGCATGCATCATTTTGGCCACCCTCCACGAGAGTCTGCTGTGGTACTTGCATGAAACTTCTGGGTGTGTGTGCAATTGTTAGTGTTTCACAGCTCATGCATTATGTTGGAATGAGGAGGTTTTCATTTGTCAAGAGATTACACGATGCAAGTTCAGTACAATGTAGTTTCATTTGTTAATGTGAATGAATTTATTGATGGTCTGTTATTTTTTTCATGTCCATTGCACATTTATGATGTTGAGATAGTTTTTTTGTGTTAGTATGTTAACTGAGTAGATGAATTAATTCAAATTCCATTTTATTATTTTTGATTTTGTGATTAATTTCTACATGAATTAATTGTCAACGGAATTTTTATATGCTTAATTATATTTATGCTCAAATTGAATTCAAAAATTAAAATTGATCATTTTAATTCATAGTTGATTCAATGATACGAAAAAATTTAATAGTTATAACCAATTATAATGAAAATATGGGCTATGACTTTGTGAGAAATGGGCATTGTCATTTCTTATAATAGTTCAGTACCCAAATTAGTCTTTTAATTTATTTATAACACTAGATAATGAGAATTTAAAAAAATTATAGGGTAAAAACAGTCTTCTAAAAATGGATTAAAAATATGGAACTGGTTATAATTGGGCAAGATAATTATTTAATCACCATTTTTTATTGCATGCATGATAGTTTCCTTATGTTGTTAGCATCCTATAAATGATTTCTGATTCATGGTTCATCTTATTATTTAATTTTACTTTTTAGTTTCATTTATTTCCGAAATTTTAGTTTATAAAACTCATAAAATATTAATATAAAAAATTTACCTAATAGTCTACCTGTATAAATACTGTCAAAAGAGACTTAGTTTAGTGAAATGGACAATTGTTCCCTACATTTTGACCATACTGTCCACTTTTTCAGAAGCCAGTAGGTTTTAAAGTCATAAATTTGGCATGCCAAAATAGTGTATATCAAATATATAGTACTGTTGTTTGGGATCACATACCTGTCTAGCATTCAAAAATTCACAACCAGACTTTCCTTTAGGTATTGCATTCATAGATGGTGAAAACTCATAATTCACCCATATTGAAAAGTGAGCCACCGTTTGATCTAGAATTAGAATATAAAAGGGAAGGGAAATATCTAATTGGAATATCTTATGAAAATATAATGAATCCAAAAGAAGAGCGGATCAAATTTGATGTTCTAATACTACCAAGTGGAAAAGTCTATCCACTTTTGTAGATCTATCTACCAATGACTAATATGAGATAGGAATTAAGTCCCAATACATCCCGATTTGGTTCAAGCATCACATGTCCAAGGATTCAAGAAAAAAATTCAAACTTAAGCCATTGATGCTCAACTTGCGGCAACAACATGCATGATTCCATGTCTTTGGGAGTGAAAACCCTTATATTCATGTGAAAAAATTTCTTGAAGTCTATGAAACACTAAAATATAACATGGTTATCGACTTCAAGATGATCCTAAGACTACTCCCATTCTCATTATAATAAATATCCAAATCATTGTTGGAGATTTTAGACCCAGACACTATGTTCACATAGGAAGTGATGAGAAGAAAATTTTTGGATCATTGTTATTCAATGAAACAATCATTAAAGAATAAGAGAGACCTTAAATCCTTCTTCCATAATGAATATGAATCACTGGGAGAAGTTTGGGAAAGATTCATGTCATGTTACAGTATTTTCCTCATCATGGAATGATGTTATGAAACTAGTTGTATGATTTATACTATGGAATTCAACTAGAATGTAAGTCAGCTATCAACACAACTTCTAGAAACACATTCATGGAGGTGGATACCAGAGATCTGTACACCTTAATTCAAAACATGCTGGAAAAAGTTTCTAAGGGATGGAATGTTTTTCAAGAAACTAGGAGTGAATCAAGTTGATTCTAAGACATTCATTTCTACAAAATTTGAATCTCTCAATAAAATGATAGACAACTGGTTATTGAATCCACTAAATCGGATCCATGTAGTTCAATTTGAACACTACCCAAACTGTGGACATCTTCATGATTATTCCATGTGACCATATAACACATCTGATGACTACATGTATGATGTTAACTTTTTTCAGTTACAATAGTAAAAATTATGAAAACAATTATAACTTAAACCGGAAAAACAATAACCAAACTCGTAGTAGGAAAGAATTAGTGGCTACTCAACCACTCAACAAGAACTTAGGTCCATATGGGAACCCTAATTAATCCAATTTCATAACTATAATACAATATCAGGAGAAATGATCTCAGTTTACATATCTATCACCATCCTATGAGAAACAACAATACAAGGAGTAGAAGCAAACCAAAAACTACGCTCCTGATGCAACACATATTCAACCTAATTTAGTAGAAATCCTAGAAAAATATATGTTGACCACTTAATCAATGTCTGATATATGAGAGACAAAACCCAAAATTTACAAGTCTTCATACATAACATGGAAAATAAATTGGGTCAGATAGATGTATAAATTCAAGGATAAAGATAAGTAACTCTACTAGGTAACACAAGGGTAAACCTGAGAGAATATGAAAAACAATACCTCATTATGTGGTGGTATACCATTTATAGAGTGAAAATTTCTTAATGATCAATAATAAAAAGTGACACCTTCACCCTCTACTGAGGATAATCATACAAAAAACAAAGATTTCAAGTTAACTATGGAAAAGGAAGATCAAATAATACATGAAAAATACGAAGAAGAAATAAAAGAAGAAGAACATGAAGCATTCAATGAAATAGTATAAGAACCACACCTCCAATGTTCTAAAAAAATCTAAAAAAATGAATTTGGATGTTCATTTTTTGAAATTCATGGATATTTTCTGGAATATTCACATAAATATTACTTTTTTAGAAGACATCACTTAAATTCCCCAATTATCTAAATTTATCCAAGAGACTATGTACAAAAACCTAATGAAAAATATTTAAAACATAGGGCGACCAAAAAAATCCTTATATTTGACATAAAAAAAATAAACTCATTAGTCCATGAATACTTATAAAAATTTACCTTCTCAAAATAAACTTTGTGTTCAAAAAAACATTTTCATACCAAATAAATCAACATTTCCACCAAAATATTTTCATAAAACATTTCATAGTAAATTTTAAAGGAAAAATAAAATTCATAAATTATTTTATTAAATCATGAAAAACTCATGAAAAATTTTCACAAAGATATTCTTTTCACCCTTAATATGTAGCATATACTTTCAATTTTTAAAAAATAATCTTATTGGTTACCTTTTTGAAATCATAATATTTCTATAAAACCCATAGAAATCATAGATAAAACATATATTAAACATGAGGCATGTCACAACCGAACCCTAACCTATGATTGAGCCACAACTACCCCAAGCCCACCTCCATAGGCCAGGGGTTGGAGACCAGTGATAAAGGAATAAATAACATGGGGATGATATTACCTAAGTACATGTATGTACACATAGAACCATATCAATGTAGAATCATAGAGTAATATTTGTAAAAGATGAAAAATAGTAGGGGAACATAATGCATGTAAAACCTCTAGGGAGTACAAGAGTATCGTAGTGCCAATTGAAAAAGTAAAGTGGTAAAATAAATGCCCAACAAGAAAGATGTCACAATATAACAAAAATAGAAATCAAAATGCTAAGAGATCCCATGTCCTGATCTCCAAGCTACATCCATCATACATGGTCCAAAGTAATTGGTATCCATAAGTTCCTCTATAGTTACCATCAACCCATCCTTTTTCTATATAAGACACAACATGTGCAAGTAACTCCCATGCAGGGGTGATTATATACATACCCAGTAGGATGAAACAAAAGCTAAAGGAGGAGTAGAATAGATAAAATAGGAATATAAAGACAATAGATAGTTACCAACATGTAGCTCAACCCAAGCAAGATAAATTATAACCTCATCCAAGTACAAGGGGCTCAACATGGTTTGCAGATGGAATACACGTCAAGTCTTTTCCACCCATAGTAGGAGAGTGAACTCATCCAACCATGAGAAAATAAACACAAAAATCACATGACATACCCTGCGCATCTTCGCAACCCTTAGTAAGAGAGAACCAAAATCCAATGGTATGGATATAGATGTATATAAACATATGATCGGTCAAAAGAAGCCCAAATAAGAGAGAAAGAGGATCTCTATCTCACAACTTAGCCTAGGAAAAGTGTTTATAACTATTCCAAAATTCCATTAATGATTCCCAAAGTCTCATGTATTTGCCCAGAAGTAACTGTGCGAAGGCCCACACCTCACCACTATGCACGCAGTCAAGGGGGCACAAAATCCAAGTATAGGACATGCTCCCTAGTATGTTAGGGGGTTCCACTATGTAAGTATCTATATAGGACCCACACCAAATCCAATGAGGGTTCCACTCTAGTGTCATGAGGACACATGCCATATCTGATAGGGGGTTTCACTCAGTTAGTATCTATATAGGACCCACTCCCTAATGCATTAGGGGGGTTCCACTCTGGTGTCATAATGATCCGTGCCCTAGGAGGGATCTACTCAGTAGTAGAGGACCCACATCCAAGCTGATGGGGGGGGGGGGGGGTTCCACTCTATAGTTTGAGGACCCACACCTTAGTACAACATGGGGGTTACACTCTGGTCATTAAGGAAATGCTCTCTATCTGATAGGGGGTTCCACTCTATAGGTGGAGGACCCACACCCTAGTGTGATAGGGGGTTCCACCCTAGTAATTGAGGACCCACACCCTATTCGATTGAGGGTTCCACTTGTTAAGTACCTTTTAAGGACCCATGCACAAGCTAATGGGAGGTTCCACTCTATAGGTCAAGGACCTGCACCTTGGTGAAATGGGGGGTTCCACTCTGGTCATTTAGGACCCACTCCCTATGCATTGGGAAGGTTCCACTCAGTAGTTTGGATCCACAGCTAAGCTGATGAGGGGGGTTTCTAGTCTAGTGTCCATGGAGATACTCTTCTTGATCACTACCATCATCCGACATCATCTAAATAAGCACCATGCCTGAAACATTTTGCTTCATATCTTAAAGAAAAAATTGAGGGAAAATAACATTCTATGAAAAAATCAGTTAGGATAGTGTAATATCGATCCAAAATATGAATTTAGACAAAGGAGATATAGAAGATCAAAGTTTCCTTAGAAGGAACCAAGGGGGTACACGACATGTGAGGGGACCCAAGGGACATGTGGTCCCGTTCTTTCACTTTTTCATGTCTCTGGAGGTACAGGACTCACCAAACGTTTAGAAATACATGGAATATAGGGTATATACACAGTTTTCCCATTCCACTTGGGGCCATTCTTGTGCTATTGTCCATGTCTGTGTATCCAACCTATTTTAATGTACTTTACTCTGTGTCTATGTACTTTGGTATACGACATGCTTGAATATTTCTATACCTATGTACTCTTGGAGTAAACATTAATTTCTCTAGAATGAGTTCACATGGAGCATGGGGGTCTCACATGGTGTTTGATACTTATATTCCACTGAAACCCTAACCGCCATAATTAGGGCCTGAGATGTCGTGTGTTATTCAAACTACACATCATGTATTCATGTTTTTTACATAATTTTAGATCCATGATCCATTATTTCTGTCCAAATATTATTATACAAATATTGACTTTTTTGTCATGAATTTAGTGGATCTAGTCCAAATTAGTCATTTCTATCCATTCAGTGGCCGAAAATCAGTTTCCATCATGACGGTGGTTCATCACTCGATCCTGCATGCCTCTGTTTCAACCTGTATTGGTGATTTCATCTCTATTTATCAAAATAATCATACATGTATCATAAAAAACCAATATCTATCCTTTATTTATCGATTATTCCCTCGTATATTGTTTCTTTATGATTCAGGGGGTTCGATCAGGCTTAGTACTATCCAGCAATGTCGAACTGGGACCACGGGGTCCTACCGTTGAAGAACGTAAAGAAATTGGGGATAAAGGAACCAAAAAAATTATAATTGATTATTTACAAGTTTTATTTTCCAAATATTAATAATATGGATATCTAAATTTAGAAAATAATTGAATAAGCAATTGAGTCGGTACATGGGAACATGAAAAGGCCATAATTGGCATATATCAAAAGATGGGATTGATATGCCCAATAAATTTAATAAAGAAGGGTATAAACAAAAAATTTAAGAGTCCTGCCTAGATATTGGATCAATAATTGTTGAATAACATTCCCATTAACTAATGTAATAATTTTGTTGTATTGGTTGTGCTTTTTCTGCTCTGATCCAGTGTTTCATTGTTGTCTGATGTCATTCACCAATGGAAGGAGAAAGGAAAAGCTCTAGAATACTCCTAGGGTTTTAGTGGATAAACCTATAGGATTATCCATTTCAATATATTTATAGACATTTAGTTAGGTTAAAATAATCAATTAATTAAACTAATTTAATTAATTAACCATGTGAACATACCGCCAAAGAGAAAGATATCTGAATGCCCTGTGCTAACCAATTTTAGGTCACGCCCACGGTAAAAAACATGTTACAAACTCAACTGTGGTCTTAGATATCTGATGTGAGCATCTATTTAGGAGTTATCCCATATACTTTAATAAATTTATCATGCATAATATAAAATATATTTAATATTTTTATAAAATAAATTTCAGGCACACCGGGACTCAGAACTGCACTTTGTCTCAACGCCTAGATTTAGAAATATATATAAAAATATTTTAAATTATTAAAATGAAAAAACAAAGTCCCTACCTAATTCCCTTCTTCAATATTTTCATCATTGAAAATAATACCTAAATAAAAATCTTGGGATATTGATCTCGCATTTGTGTCTCCCAATCCTATGAGATCTGCTGCACGTTCCAATGCTTCCACCACAAGTGAACCAATGGGATGGTCTATCTATGTAGGGTCCTCTACTAAAGATCCTCGATCTCCATTAGGTGATCCATAAAGTTGACTCCATACTCAATTCATAACTCTCCCTATTTGATAACATGTGTAGTGTCATGAATGTATCTCCTAATTAACAACACGTGGAAGATGTCATGAACCCAATCTAGTTGTGGGGTTAGGGAGAGGTGGTAAGAAAAATTTCCTACCATTTGAATAATCTAAAATGGACCGATTAACCTCAAAGATATATGATATCCACAAAAAAACCTCCAAAATCCTCATAATTTAAAGACTCTTAGGAAAATATAGTCTCCCTAACCAAAATCCAAGGGCCCACTATGACAATCTGTGTACAAAATTTTGTCTCTTCTGGGACATCCTCATCCACTCATAGATGACCTGGACGTTTTCCATTATTTCTTCCACCAACTATGGATACACAAGAGATGTTTCACCTATCTCTTTCTAGTATAATTTTAACTTGTAGGGTCTCCCATACATGGCCTGAAAGGGTTACACCCCAATAGTAAAGTGGTATATATCATTGTATGAAAATTATACCACGGGAAAGTGATCCTCCTAGATTTAGACAAAGTCTAACACATAAGACCTCAATATATCCTCCAACACTTGGATAGTTCTTTAAGTCTGGAAATATTTTTGGGGAGTGTAAGGATATACTCATCCTAATTTGGTTCTCAAATTCCCCTAATAGGTCTCTCCACAACCACACCATAAACCATGCATCACGATTGGAGACAATAATCAAGGGCACCCCATGAAGGAGAATGATCCCCCATATGTAAAACTAACCCAAAATCTCCACAAAAAACTGCTCCCTAATATCAAGGAAGTGTGAAAACTTCTTGAGTTGGTCAAATATCACCTATATGGAATTATGTACCTTTGATATGTGCAGAAGCACTATCACAAAGTCCATGGATATTCCTTTTCATTTCCACTATGGGATCTCAAGGGGCTGCAACAAACCTGCTGGAACTGGGTGCTCAGCCTTTACCTTCTAAAAATTGATGCATTGAGAGACAAACCAAGATATGGTCTATCAAATGAAGGACAATAAAAACTTCCTTTGAAGGTCTCTATAAATATTCCCCACATTGGGATATACAACTATCGGAGAAGTGTGGAACCATTTCATCACCTCCTCCTGCATCGTGTCTGGAACCATTATCCATCTTTGGAAAAATATGAAATGATTTCATCCTTCATAATATATATACGGTAAATCTCCCAAGTATATTTGGTCATGTAATACCTCACATTCGATATCTCCCAATTGGGACTCTCACACACACACAAGAAGCAGATGAGTCAATATTATCAACTGTAGAAAATATATACCCTCCTTCTTCACTAGGGTCATTCATTAGGAAGCCAAATAATTAGAAGGCTCCTAGACCAATTGAGCAAAGGACTTCCTGGTAAGGGAATATGATACCACATTTCCTGTCTCTGGAGTATATAATATCTCAAAGTAATAGTCTTGTGGGAACTCCAACTGGTACTGTTGTCTCGGGTTCAAGTCTTTATGTGAAGATGCGCCTGAGACTCTAATGTTCTAAGTAAACAATAAAGAACTCCCCCAGAAGATAGTTCCTCAGCATCCTCAGGGTGAAGACAACTATTGCCTTCTCTAGGTCATTAGTTCCATAGTTTTCTCATGGGGTCTCAACTACCTTGACTTGTATGTGATAACTACCTTCCTATGCATCAACAAACAACCAAGCCTAGATCATGAGGCATAGAAATATAATACATACTCCACACCCTCCTACGATAGTCTCAATACATGAGAACTCATCAGCCTCAGCCTAAACTCTCTTGAAGGCCCTTTGGAATTGCTTAGTCGAAGTAAAAGGCTTCCCTTTCCACATCCGGGTGGTCAAATAGGCTCGAATCCTAGAGAATTAATCCACATACCTCTTATAGTACCCCATCAATCCAAGAAGAATATGCACCCATAAAAATCTCTTGGGTATATCCTAACCAATAACTACATCAATATTCACTGAGTCCATGGCCAAACCATTCCTAGAAATTACATGCCCAAGAAAGTGAACCTCGTGTATCTAAAACTATCACTTCGAGAGATAAACATAAAGTTGGTGCTACAGAATAAAATCTAGAACCATCCTCAAATGCCCTGCATAATCCTCTTGTGATGTAGATTATATGAGTATGTTGTCGATGAAGATAACAAAAATCTTGTCCATGTGTATATGGAAGATCTCGTTTTTGAAATCCATAAATACAGTAGGGAAATTCATCACACCAAAAGACATAACCAAGAACTCATAGTGTTCATAGCAACATAGGAATGCAATATTTGGAATATCATCCTCATGAACCATCAACTGGTGGTAGCCAGACTTAAGATCAATCTTCAAGAACCATCTCACGCATCACAACCAGTCAAAGAGGCTGTCAATCATCAGAAAAGGGTATTTTTTATTCATCATGTCCCATTTTAAATGAAAATAATCCAAAAAAAAACACTCAACCTCCCATCCAACTTTTTCATGGAAAACACTAGAGATTACTAGGTGAATTTAATGGGTCTTATGAATCCCTACCTATACAAAATTTACAACTGCACTGCTAGCTCTCACATCCCCACTAGGTCATCCGATGTGCTTGAGAAAACATCATACCATCCTTGGATCAAGTCTAAATAGAGGTACATCTGATGGTGGGGAGGTAATACCAACACATAATCATACCCCACCATCATTTTTGGGAGTAGATAAATCACAACATTCATTATCCCAAGGGTAATACTACCCAACCTAATGTTAATTTAGTCATCCTACTCTATCTATGTATCACTCCTCCTTAAGGAGGAAAACTCCATAACATAACCTATAAGAAATACTATACTCATGAGTAGAAATAATATGAGTATGGATGGTTGATGAACAGTCCATAATGAGGAAATCATCATAGTGTTTCACTACTGCTATGAAAAGACATAGTGAGAGGCCCTCTCTCCTCATAGAGTAAGGTATCCCCATCAATGGGATTGTGTGAACACTGATCCTCTCTATAGGGGCCTCTAACATAAGGGTTGATAAAAATGGTATCCTTTGGTATTAATAGGTCTTGAAAAGGGGATATTAAATGGGATATATGTATTTTGAATCTATTTTAACCACTAGAACTAAAGAAGTAGTGACATAGGTTGTACCCCAAACCATACTCAAGCCTCCCGACCAGAAGACCCATATGATGAGAGCTCATGCTTTCCCTTTCCTACCTTCTCTTCTCAACCAAGGAATACATAGAAAACCCATCACATACACACATATTGAACATGAAAGTCAAAGTAAATCCTCTACCACACCTCTATATTATCCTCTTTAGGATGTCGCTGACTTGCCCACATGGTTTTGAATCGTGTCACAAAGAAATGTATTGGTGGGGTTAGTGTCCCTATTCCTTGAATATCTGATTCCATGGTAAAAAAAACTCCATAAAAGGACTCTATCAACACCCAACATCATCCTAGATATGTATCCCTATAAGGATCAAAATTAAAAGGGATCCTAACTGAGTGTGATATCCAAACCACAAGATCAGGACTAAACTCAACCACCTGAGAAGGGAGTTTGGCTCAACATGAATCTTGGGTGATACCTGTCTATATAACTTGAAACACACACTCAGAATGTGTGTGTCATCTACTAGTACCACAAGAACCAACTATTTATCAACGAAGAGCATTTGTTTCAAGTTAAACCATCTAACTGATCGACATATGCACAAGTCTGGGAAGTTAGATCACCAAATAAATCCAATCCTTTGCATCTTATGTGTTTAGATCATCATAGAACCTCAGTAGCCTCTAGCACTGGAAATCACAGGGCACTGTAAGCCTGTGTTAATCCTCGTCATAATCTACTTGGATGATCTTCTTCAAAATAGGTGGTGGTACTTCTACCTACCCACCCATAGGAAGAAGATCGTAGGATGGACCTTGAACTAATGCCTCATCACTCATTGGATCATCTCCATGATATAGAATTGGTATCTTGGTTGGCTGTCATCACAAAGGAATCCTTAAATATTAATCAAGATGTACAAAAATCATATGAGCACACACAAACATATAAAAATAGGGATATAACTTAAGAATGATAGTCAAATACTCAATCCTATATGATGCATGTATCATTGATCCATATAACCAATGTATCAATATGCTGAGTCTACAAGAAGTTAGTCAAGGTTTTGGTGAATGGTTACATCACCTTCCCATAAAATCACTAGATTCCTTATCCTGAGAGCCACACTCAATGCAATTTGACACAATTGTTATAATCCAAACCAAATCCTCATAAGGGGACTAATCCAACCATCATCCTAAGGATTGAACCACATTTGATACCAATCTTTCATAACCCGAACCTAACTAGGGATCGCACCATAACTACCCCATGCCCACCTCCATAGTTCTGGGGCTATAGACCAGTGCCAAAGATATACCATACATGTGCAGGCCTTTTCCTATGTACCTGTATACATACACACATAACTATATCAATGCATATGTGTAGGTGAATAATAGTAAAAGATGAAAAATACTATGGGAAGAACCATGTATGTAAACCTTTAGACAATACAAGAGTACAGTAGTGAAAACTGAAAAGTAAAGGGGAAAAGTACATGCCAAACTAGAAAGATGTCCCAAATTGATAAAACTAGAATAAAAACACCAAGATATCCCATCTTCTAATATCCAAGCTTCGACCACCATACATGGTCCAAATTACCAGGTATCACTAGGTTTCTATGTAGTCACTGCCAACCTATCCATAATCTAAATAAGACATGATACATGTAGGTAAAGACCATGTAGGGATGAGTATATAAATACCTAGTAGGATTCCCTAAAAGTTTATGGGGGAATAGTAAGAGATACAATATGAAAAAATTGACAGTAGACGGTAACCATGATGCAGTTCAGCCCAAGAAAGATAAAGACTAACCTCATCTAAGAACAAGTGGCTCAAAACAGTGTGTATATGTACTAAACATTGAGTCTTTACCACTCATAGTGGGAGAGTGAACTCATCCATCCATGATAAGATAAACAAGTAAATCATTTGGAATATCCCACGGGTCTTTGTAACCCATGGAATGAGAGAAACCAAAATCCAAAGGTTTGGATACAGATGTATATATACATAAGATCTGTCAAAAGAATAACAAACAATGAAGGTAGGGGATTTCCATACCATAGATCACCCCAATAAAAGAGTCACCAATAGTTTTAAATGTCAATAAATTAGGCCAAACATCTCATGCATTTTCCCATAAGTAACTGTGTGAAGGCCCATGCCTCGCCACTATTCTGCACAGTTGAGGGGGAAAAATCCAATTAGAGGACCTACTCCTTAGTACATCAGAGGGTTTACAATCTATAAGTATTCATAGTTAACCCACACCCAAGATAATGGGGGGGGGGGTCCACTCTAGTGTTATAAGGACCCACACCCAATCTAATAGGGGGTTTCACTCGGTAAGTATTTGTAGAGGTCCCACACCCTGATGCATCTGGGGGTTCCACTCTAGTGTCATGGGAACCCACGCCATATTCTTTAAGAGGTTACACTTAGTAGTTAGAGGACCCATTCCTTGGATTATGGGGGTTCCACTCTATAGGTCAAGGACCTACACCCTGGTGTAATAGGGGGTTCCAATATATTCATTGAGGACCTACACCCTACTCGATATGTGGTTAAACTATGTATGTATCTATAGAGGATCCACAAACAAGTTGATTATAGGTTCTAGTCTATAGGTTGAGGACCCAAACCCTGTGGTAATAGGGTGGCTCCACTTTTGTCATTAAGGACCCACACCTTATCCCATAGGGGCTTTCCACTAAGTATGTATCTGTAGAGGTCCCACACCCAAGATGATGGGAGGTTCCAATCTATAGGTAGAGGAACCACACACTAGAGTTATAGGGGGTGTTCCACTCTAGTCTTCAAGGACCCATTCCCTATACGATAGGGGGTTCGAATCGGTAGGTAGAGTAATCGTACCCACGATGATGGGGGGGTCCACTCTAGTGTCTCTAGTGTTCCCCTACCTGATCACTATCATCGTCATGCATCACTAAAATAAGTGACATGCTTAAAATGTTTTACATCATACACAAAAAGTTACAATGTATGGAACCATCATGTTATACGTAGAAAAAAACTCAAGATAAGATGCATGTGGTCTAAAATATGAGTTCAAACAAATGATATATAGAAGATTGAAGTTTCATCAAAAGGAACGAAGGGGGTACATGATGTGTGGTCCTGCTCCATCACTTAGTAGTGTCCCTGGAGGTATGTATCAGACCAACCATGTAGGGATAGATGGTATTTAGAGGACATACATGGTTCTCCCATGCCACTCAATGTCCTTCCCGTGTTCTTGGTTGTTTCTATGTATCCACCATGTGTTTATGTACTTTACCTCATGTCTATGTACATTAGTACACAACATTCTTGGTCATGCTCATGATCCTGTATTCTTGGAGTACACACCTAGTCTACTAGAACAGGTTCAAATAGTTTGCAGGGGTCCAACATATCATGTGATACTTATAATCCAATGAAATCCTAGTCGATGCCACTAGGGTTTGACACGCCATGTGTTCTTAAAAATACATAGAGTGTAATCCGGATTTATCCATAGATTTAGATGAACAATCCATGATTTTAATATTGTTGGTTTCCCATACATCTCATATTTTTTTCACCTGATATTAATAGATATATTTTGGATATATCATTTTAGGCCATCCAGTGGCCGGAAATCTATTTTTGTTGTGATAATGGTTTGTCGCTCAATCCCACATGCCTCGGTTTCAACTGGCCTTGATGATTTTATATAAGTTTGTCAAAATTATCTCCCATGCCTCATAAACAATCTAGATATATCCTAAATTCATAAATCCTCCCCTTGTACATTGTTTTATCAGGATTCTAGGGGTCTGATCAGGCTTGATACTGCCAAACGACGTCCAATTGGGACCGCAGGGTCCTACTGGTGATGACTGTGAAAAAATTGAGGGGAAAGAAACAAAAAAATATATATAATAAATCCATTCCAATAATTCATGGATAAAAATATGGAATAGGGATATCTGGGATGATAAAACAGTTGAATAAACAATTTAATCAGTACATGGATACATGTAAACACCACAATTGGCACAGATCAAAAGAGGGGATTGATATGCTCAATAACTTTAGTAAAAAAAGATGTAAACCAAAAATTGAAAAATATTACTTGAAAATTGGATCATTAATTTTAAAATAATGTTTCTTCCAATGCATTGAATAAATTTTTTGCATTCACTGTTCTCTGATCCTCTCTGATCTAGTGTTTCATTGTCATGAAATGTGATTCACCAATGGATGGAGGAAAGAGAAACTACAGAAACCTCTCAGGGTATATGTAGCTAACCCTAGTGGATTTTCTATAATGAAGGATTTATTGAAATTTATTTAGGTTAAAATATTAAATTAAATCAATTAATTTAATTAATTAATTTAATTAACCAACTAAATGTACCACCAACAACTGAGATATCTGAACGCCCCTTGCCAACCTATTTTAGGTCATGCCTAGGGTAAGCAATGCGTTCCAGACTCAACCATGGTCTTGGATTTCTGATCCAAGATTCTATTTATGTTTTGTAGCATTTATTTTAATACACTTCTCATACACAATAAAAAATATATAAATATTTTTATAAACTTAATTCTGGGAACATCGGGCCTCAGAATCGCATGTCATCACAGTGTCTGGATCTTTAAATAAATATACCAATATTTCTATGTATTACAAGGAAAAAATGGATCTATAAAAGGAATTATTTTCATATCAATCTTACATATGAAAATAAAATTCACAATTATAAATGGAATAACTTTCACATTTATACATGGAATAACCATCATAAATACACGTGGAGTAACCATCATCGTTGTACTTGATTTAACCATAATAGTCACACTTGGAATATCCCTCATGGAATACTTACAAACATAAATTTTTCCCAATGTATTATAGGGATATCATGGACCCAACTATCCTTGGTTTATTACAAAATAAAAAATCATCATAAAAATTTCTCAAGAACCATAACATAATCATAACACATAAAATATGTTGGTTTTTAAAATATTCTTTGAATACATAAGAAAAAATTTCTAGATATTGAAATATCCATTCCATTTTAAAACCCTTTTTGAAAATAACCATCACATAGGGAAGGATTATTTTTATTTGAATAAAACATGAATTTTAATAAAGGATTTTAAATATCAAATAATTTTTATGATGGTAGTAAAATTCATTTTCTTCGTATACATTAAAATAATATATTTATTTTGTCTTTTGTAATGAAAGTAAAAATATTCCATCTAAAATAGGTAAACAGATTCATTTTTATAACCTTTGAGAGAAGGTAAAAATAGACATAAAACATCCTTTATAATTAATTTATTTCCATATAAATACATCCGTTAAATAATTTTAGAAATGTGTACATATAAGAAAAAGAGTTGGAAGGGAAACTTAAAAATCAGATTTTAAAAAGAAAGTCCCTTAACTCGAGTCCAGATCATCACATACATTATTTATCATCCTTAATAATAAATATATGTTAATTTTTTACTTATTTAATAGTATTATAAATTTTATAATTCCTTTTACTATGTTATAATCAATTACTTAATCAATTAAGTTTCTGTCAAATGTCTTGACGATATTAAACTCATATGTCAAAAATGAAATTATATGGTTCTCTATGGTCAAAGAGATCATTATTACATCATTTATAGAATAATAATAATGATATAATTATCATTTTTATACATCAATTATACTTTTAAAACCAACCATGAAATATTGTTATGAAAAATGAATTATGTCATAGTCATGGAGATGGTAGGCCATATATATGCATGAGTAACGTTTCCATTTTTCAATGATCATCATTGATTGAAGTTAAGTATTATATTAACTACCAAGAATGATAATTATATCCTAAATAAAATATTATTGGTTGAAATATACTTATTTATATCATCCGTGTGATGTGGGTATGAAAAATGAATCACATCGCTTCATGGAGGTAGTAGTATACTTGTAAGCACGAATGACATTGTCATTTTTAGTGAATGGGAAGGTAAGAAAATAAATGAAATATTATATTTTAATAATGATAAATATGTCATGAATATAATATATATACATTAAAAATATTCATAATAATAGGTGATATAAAATGAATTATAAGAGTTCACAAAGTGGTAGTCCATTGTACACACGAACGATGGATGCCTTTCCCATTTGATAGAAAAAGAGATGGATATAGACTAATCCATTAACAGAATAAAATACAAGTACATGGAAGATATTTTTGTTATTATACCATAATGGTTGAAGATTTTTTAATGAGTTAGAAATAGAAATAAAACAAAAACTCTTGGTTAAGAACTATACATCTTGTTCGGAAAACCTCTTAAGGTTTACAAAAAAAGATTTTCTAGGTAGTATTTATGATAGAAAAAGTCCCCTAGGTGTTATGATTTATTTTAGGAAGGTATTTTTTAATTTATTGACAAAAATGATTCATTAAGTGTGAGTAAAAGAGAAGAATGTGTTCCCTTTTATAAGAGAGGGGAGGGGAACTCTGGAAAATTATTAAAATATCAAATTAATATAAATTATTTTCATATTAAAATGGATCAATATTTATAATATTAGAATATAATATGATTTTGAGTCTAAATAATATAATATAATAAAAATTGGATAATTTTAGGTGATTTTTTCACCCTTATATTTTTATTTAAACTCGTTTTAACCCCTTTTTCCAATTACAAAAATATTAAAGATTTTACTCTATAGGGGTCATGAAAGTTACTATAAAATAAAAATTAGAATATTAATAGACCATGATTTATATTTTAAACTATATATTAATCACTTTTATGAATATAGGAATTTTTTTGAGTTTTAAATCATTTAATAAAATATTATTTATTATAAAATAACATTATTGTCAATTTTGGAACTATTCATTTAATTTGACATTTAAAACAAAGATACGACAATGTAATTAGAATATAATTAATTAAAACCTCTATAATATGTATTTTTTATCTAAAAAACTGTGAAACATAATAATTAATTATAATAATATTACTTTTAACATTTTTTAAATCATTTATTTTATTTTTCTATTAATTGATTAGATACTATATCAACATTGCATGGGAATTTAAGGTAATTATTTCATAACTAAATATTAGGAATAAATAACCATGATAAATAAAAATAATTTATATTTAAAATTAATATTAATAACTAATGTCACGACCCCTCCCCACAAGGTGTACCCCTCCTGGACCGACAATGTGAGAAGGGAGATAGTGACCCCTAAGTCCAGCCTCCAGTAGGCCTTGGGTTGGAAACTAGCACCGAGGGTACAGTAAACACAAAAATTAGAGGCATTACCCACTAAGAGAACACATGAAAAAGAGAGTGATAAGATGGAAACTAACCAACTCCAACTTAGACTAAAATATTAAAGATGTCCCAAGTACACATATGTAATGTCATGAAAAAACATCTATAACTGAAAGGAAAAACTACAGGTACCAAAAGAAAGTAAAAACATCAGAAACCACAAAGCCTGAACAGATCCTATAACACCAAGCTAGTAGTAACCATCCAGATCTCTAACCTACTCAAAGTGACTAGAAAAAATAGTTTATATATACATAGGGTGAGTATAATAGTATACTCAGTAAGATCCTCCCTAAAGCCTCTCGTGCAAAGGTAGAGAAAGCATGCTAAAGAATAGTGAACAACAAGTGAAACTAACTCATTACCTAAATAGATATACCAAGTTCCCATCATTTCTATGGATATTCTCACCAAGTATCAAAGTAAAGAGTATATAATATAATAATGAATATCAAGGGTAACTTGCTGCCACTTCCCCACTAGTTTGCCGCTTTTCCCCAACATCGCATGTCCTAATCCATATCTCTCCAAAAAGGCCAGACTGAAGACACCTGGGTGAGAACTACCACATGCAACTCATGAAACAAAACCACCACGTCCACATAAGAAAAGTAACCAGGTAGTTTCTGGGAGCCACCAAAGATATCATAACATGTGTCATACGTCGGGTATTAAACCTCAAGCCATTATAGCACATACACCGAGTAAGGATCCTCAAGCCATCACAACCTATACACGTGACACCTATAGTAGTCCATAAGAAAATATATCCAGAATATCTGTGTGTGAATAAACACAATCCATTACATCCCTCTACACACATATACGGGGAAAACTAACCTCTAGGCCTACCATCACAAGTAACTATCCAGAGAAGAGAGTGGGGCTAAAGGGGCTAATCATCTATCCATCATTCCACTTGAATTTTAGGGAAGACACCCCTGGGGCTCTGAATTCCCAGGGTGTCAGTCACCCTAACTAACATGGTGGGGTAGTGTATAGAATCACAAAAATTACATGATATAATATAGCTCACACTACTACAAAAACGGGCAATATCAGAGCTAAAATTGGGCTTTAATAGCTCTAGAAAATCACTGTAAAGATCAGAGCTGATAAAGGGGGTGGGGGGATTTAACTGAGCTAAAAAAGCGCTGTTAAATATATGACTTTAACAGCGCTTTTTTAGGGCTATTAAAGGTGTCCTTTAACAACGCTAAAAAAGCACTGTTAAATCCCTGTCTGCTGCAAATAAAAAACTGCATCAGTATAGCCAGCCGAACAGACGTGCAGAAAAACCAGTATATCAACCACAAACATGTCATCAACCGATCAAAACCCCACCATTAAATACTTAAATTACCCCAAACACCCATAACACAACCCAACCACAACCACAACCTTCATCTCAATGTACTCAACCGATCTAAACACTTAAGATGGATTTTACCCAAGACTATCTAATTCAAAACTCCGATCATGTCATCAACCGACCACTTAATTTCTATAGTGCTCCCCACTATACGCTTTAGCTCACAAACACCACCATCTAATGTTTAACGCCTCCATCATTGGGAAAGAACCACTAGAACCCCACATGATATAAGGCTATTGCATGATGTTCAAACATAGCGAGAGGAGAAGAGAAGGTGAAAGTCCAGTAGACAAACAACATCAATAATGAACATCCACCACCCTTTAAATGTATACATCAAAATCATTTCTTTAAGAACGTCCATGTGAATTTCTATCTTACTTCCATCGAGGATGATGCATGATGGTCAACTTGTTTTGGAAATTGTTTATCTTCATCCGTGCCTTGTACTTACACCCATGAATTTGAAGCTGAGTATGCGTACATGATAGTTGAGGTGGGGTTGACTCGTACACGTCACATATGACCCATGAATCGTTGTCCTAAAGTTTCAACACAATCCGAAGGTGTTTGGCCGGTTTCCCGTATGTCAGTTGTCCATTTCACTTAAAAATAAGTCCATTTTGAACAAAACAGAGGCACTTTGAGTGGTGTCGGCCACACCGGGCCTCAGATTAAGTCGAGGTTGACTCGTACACATCAAATTTGACCCATGGATCATTGTCCTTATGTTTCAATAGAATCCGAATGTGTTTGGTCAGTTTCCCGTATGTCAGTTGTTGATTTCTCACTTAAAAATAAGTCCATTTTGAAAAAATAGAGGCACTTTGAGTGGTGTCGGCCAGACTGGACCTCGGATTGAGGCGGGGTTGACTCGTACACGTCACAATTGACTCATGGATTTTTGTCCTTAAGTTTCAACAGAAACCGAATGTGTTTGGTCGGTTTGGCGTATGTATGTAAAATATTGTCCATTAAAAAAAAATACATACACTTATAGTGATACCGGCCACACCGTGCCTCAGATTGAGGCAGGGTTGACTTGTACATGCCACATATTACCCATGGATCATTTTTCTAAAGTTTCAACACAATCCGAAGGCATTTGTTCAGTTTCCTGTATGTCAGTTGTTGATTTCTCACTTAAAAAGAAATCCATTTTGAACAGAGGAGAGGCACTTGGAGTGGTGTCAGCCACACCAGGCCTCAGATTGAGGCGGGGTTGACTCATACACATCAAATTTGACTAATGGATTGTTTTCCTTAAGTTTCAACAGAATCCAAATGTGTTTGGTTGGTTTTTGGTATGTCATTTGTTGATTTCACTTAAAAATAAGTCCATTTTGAACAAAATAGAGTCACTTTGAGTGGTTTTGGCCACACTGGGTTTCTAATGGAGGCGGGGTTGACTCGTACACGTCACATTTGACCCATGTATCTTTGATCTAAAGTTTCAACAGAATCCAAATGCGTTTGGTTGGTTTTTTCGTATGTCAGTTGTTGATTTCACTTAAAATTAAGTCCATTTTTAACAAAAACAGAGGCACTTTGAGTGGTTTTGGCCACACTGGGCCTCATATTGAGGCAGGGTTGACTCGTACACATCACATTTTACACATGGATCCTTGTCCTTAATTTTCTACAGAAACCGAATGTGTTTGGTCGGTTTGGTGTATGTATGTAAAATATTGTCCATTTTAAACAAAATACATACACTTGGAGTAATACCGGCCACACTGCACCTCGGATTGAGACAGGGTTGACTCTTACATGTCAAATATGACCCATGAATCTCTTTCCTAAAGTGCCAACACTATCTTAAGGTGTTTGGTGGGTTTCCCGTATGTCAGTTGTTGATTTCACTTAAAAATAAATCCATTTTGAACAAAATAGAGGCACTTTGAGTGGTTTCGGCCACACTGGGCCTCGTATTCAGTCGGGTTTGACTCTTACACGTCAAATATGACCCATGTATATTTTTCCTTAAGTTTTAACAGAATCCGAATGCGTTTTTTCGGTTTTCCGTATGTTAGTTGTTGATTTCACTTAAAATTAAGTCCATTTTTAACAAAATAGAGACACTGTGAGTGGTGTCGGCCACATCGGGCCTCAGATTAATGCGGGGTTGACTCGTACACATCACACATGAGTCATGGATCGTTGTGAAAAAGTATCAACACAATTAGAAGCCGTTAGATCGGTTTGTCTTATGTACGTAAAATATTGTCCATTTTGAAAAAAAATACATACACTTGGAGTGATACCGGTCACAACACGCCTCAGATTGAGGTGGGGTTGACTTGTACACGTCAAATTTGACCCATGGATCATTTTCCTTAAGTTTAAATAGAATCCAAATGCGTTTGGTTGGTTTGCCGTATGTCATTTGTTGATTTCACTTAAAATTATGTCCATTTTTAACAAAACAGTGATACTGTGAGTGGTGTCGGCCACACCGGGCATCGGATTGATGCGAGGTTGACTCGTACGCGTCACACATGAGTCATGGATCGTTGTGCAAAAGTATCAACACAATCATAAGCCGTTAGATTGGTTTGGATTATGTACGTAAAATATTGTCCATTTTAAACAAAATACATACACTTGGAGTGATACCGGTCACACCGCGCCTCAGATTGAGGCAGGGTTGACTCGTACACGTCAAATATGACCCATGAATCATTGTCCTAATGTGCCAACACAATCCAAAGGCGTTTTGTCAGTTTCCCATATGTTAGTTGTTTATTTCTCACTTAAAAGTAACTCCATTTTGAACAAAACAGAGGCACTTGGAGTGGTGTCAGCCACACCAGGCCTCAGATTGAGGCGGGGTTGACTCGTACATGTCACATTTGAAGGTGAGTATGCATACACGATAGTTGACCTTCTTAGAGAAGAGTTTCTGGAAGAGTATAAGTGAAATTAAGCAATTAAGATCATTAGAGTGTTGGAGCAAATGTGGTTTCTACAAACAATGTGGTAATCGGCTTGTGCAAGGCGACATAAGTTACAACTTGCAGGTATTGTACTTTATTTTTTTCTGGAGGGTTTCAGTTTAAATGAATTTTGGAATGATAATTGCTACACATTGTCTTTTAGGTTTTTCTGATAGCCTAGGGGAAAGGGTGGGGTCTACAGACATTGGAGGATATGTCGAAGGGTGATTTTGTGTGTGAATATGTTTGAGAAATGTTAACTCACACAGTCCTCAAAAGAGTCACTATTTAAAAGAAAGTCACAAGTTTAGATACATCTCAAGATGGTCAGTTTAAAGACATTTTTAGGGACACTACTAAAGACATGCTCAAATATGCACACATCCCCCACTTTTAGATCGTTGTCTACTACAATGATCTTCTAACCAAGATGTGCATTAGAACGCTCATGATACATAGAGCAATTCACTGCCCACCTTCGAGAATGATCTGAAGCCCAAACCATGACAAAATTATGTTTTTCCTTGAAAATTCTCTTGTCAAACTGGAATGGCAACTCACTCTTGTGATTTTTCATCTCTACCTGTCTCTTCATGTGTGTAGCTATTGCCATTCCAGTTCGCCAAAAGAATTTTCAAGGAAAAATTGAATGCTGTCATGGTTTGGGCTTCAGATCATTCTCGAAGGTGGGCAGTGAATTTCTCTATGTATCATGAGTGTTCTAATGCATATCTTGGTTGGAAGATCATTTTAGTAGACAACTATATAAAAGTGGGGAATGTGTGCATATTTGAGCATGTCTTTAGTAGTGTCCCTCAAAATGTCTTTAAACTGACCATCTTGAGATGTATCTAAACTTGTGACTTTCTTTTAAATAGTGACACTTTTCAAAACTGCGTGAGTTAACATTTCTCCAATATATTCACACACAAAATCACCCTTCGACATATCCTCCAATGTCTGCAGACCCCACCCTTTCCCCTCGGATGTCAAAAAAACCTAAAAGACAATGGCTAGCAATGATCATTCCAAAATGCATTTAAACTGAAACCCTTCCAGAAAAAAATAATGTACAATACCTGCAAGTTGTAAATTAGGCCTCCTTGAACAAGCCGATCCATAGGTCATATGTGACGTGTACGAGTCAGCCCCACCTCAATCCGAGGCACGGTGTGACCGGTATCACTCCAAGTGTATGTATTTTGTTTATAATGGACATTATTTTACGTACATACGCCAAACTAATCTAACGGCTTCTAATTGTGTTGATACTTTTTCACAACAATCCGCGACTCATGTGTGACGTGTACGAGTCAACCCCACATCAATCCGAGGCCCAGTGTGGCTGACACCACTCACAGTGTCACTATTTTGTTAAAAATGGACTTAATTTTAAGTGAAATCATCAACTGACATACAACAAACCGACCAAACGCATTTTGATTATGTTGAAACATAAGGAAAACGATCCATGGCTCAAATGTGACATGTACGTGTCAACCCTTCCTCAATACGAGGCGTGGTGTGACCAGTATCACTCCAAGTGTATGTATTTTGTTCAAAATGGACTTATTTTTAAGTGAAATCAACAACTGACATACGGGAAACTGACCAAACGCATTCGGATTCTATTGAAACTTAAGGACAACCAAGATATGCATTAGAACGCTCATGATACATAGAGCAATTCATTTCCCACCTTTGAGATTGATCTGAATCCCAAACCATGAAAACATTATGTTTTTCCTTGAAAATTCTCTTGGCGAACTGGAATGGCAATAGCTGCACACATGAAGAGACAAGTAGAGATGAAAAATCACAAGAGTGAGTTTTCATTCCAGTTCACCAAGATAATTTTTACTTTCTTGATGAAACATATGAAAGATCTTTAAATGTAGCATCAATTGCCAAATCATTGAAACAATTTCCTACATTAGATGTTCTAAATGCCATATTTAACATCCCATCTTGTTCATCAAATGGATTGGTGAACTTCCAATCTATCATGGAAGTTGCCGCATACATGCAACTAATGATTGGAGATTTTACTGGTTCATGCATGATATGAAGGTATTTTGGAGATTTTACTGGTTTTTTTGTCCAAAGTCCAAAGAAATGTGGGTCATCATTCTTGCATGTTGCCGGTGCATTTCATCTGATAAAATGGACAAATGAACCATTGGAGAAAGAATGTTTTATTTAATAATAATTATAATTTTTCTACAAACATTTAAATACAAGAATGTTTCATATTTTTGGACCCATGAACCCCTCTCAAAAACTTCCGCCAATTATACGCGTCTGCAACTCTTGAAATAAAAGTCAGATCTTCATGCTATTTCTGGACAATCTTGCATCAGGTATGCGGCCCACTCGTTTATGAACATATCTACATCATCTTGTGAATATAAAACTTTTCGGCATTCATAATAGTACTGAAAAATATATAAATAAAGAATTAATAAATATTTTAAATGAAATAGTACTTGTTTTCGAAAATACCTCTTTAGGGATGATAGTTTGTCCATTGACAACGATCTCGCTCATGAATCTACAAATATAATAATCGCAATATTTGTTGTTTGTTTGTTTTGGACACTACAGAAACATTGATCATGAGGTGAGTAAGTAACCTGTTTTGATATATGTTTGGATACTACAATTTTATTATATATACCCTGATATTTTTCTAGACGTAGTACTTGCTCAGCTCCTTATGTTTAGCCCCTGTCCTCATACCATGATTTAGACGATATTGGTACACCACCCTATCATAACAGAATCCTCAGTAAAAGATAATATATATTATACAACTTGATGTTTAGACCTAAAACGTAGGATGTAGTGTCTTACAGATTGACAAAATGCATCACATGTGGTCAGTTTGTTGGATATCCGTGCTTTGAATCCAGAAAATAAATCTTGGGAGTATCCAAATTCACTGCAATTAGCAGCCAATGTTGCCTAAATACAAAAAAAAGGAATAAGTAATGAAAGAAATGAAAATATAATTGATATGCTTTAATCATAGAGTTTTACCCCTGCATGGTTGGTATGAGGAAGAGTCTGTCATCCGTTATCTTGCTGTCAAATGATTTCAGAAAAGCAGTCGCTCTTTCCTTATTTTTTGATTCTAATAATTGTATTTCTAGTGTTGATGTGATATAAGGACTGATGGGTCCGAATTTTGGCTCATGAGGAAAACCCTTCAACTGCTTTTCATAAAAACGTCTGCCAATAATATAAAATTTATTTAATCATAATTAGCACAATATATCAGGTTTGGAAAATCGATGGGTTTGAAAACATACTTCATATATACATTTACACTTGTGAAGCGGAGCCACCTATACTCAAGGATCTCATTTACATTCTCAGCAGCAAAAAAATCTTGTATTTCATCTCCATACATATTCTCTTCAAAAACAACTACATGGATACTACCATTTCACAACTTCGTATCCACATGAGTCTTCAATGAAATTAAATGTGGATAGAGAATAGGTGGTGTAATTCCGATTTCAGTAGATCTTTTAGATCGGCTGGTCAATCCTTTCGATGCTCCAAAATTTCCTTTCACCTCATCCCCTTTCTTCGTCTACAATAAAATTCATTGGTTCAGACCCTTTTTTTTGTTAAAGGTTTGTGCTTAAAAAACTGTAAATAAATACCTCTTTTTCGGCATGTAGTCTCACAAGATGTGATGGCCATGAAATTAATGTCCCAATAGCCTGTTCGACTGTACAAATATCATCATCATCAAGTGGAACAGGTAATTGTGCTGTTGGTTCATGAGCTACCGTAATCGTCACTTTCAGATGATCTTTTGGAAGTGGTCTATTGTGCAGCGTGTCTTCTGAGATATTGAATACTATAGCCCTCGCTACAAGGCAATAGGTGGGTGTTGAAAGATATAAATCACAATCATTATCACCGTACAGAAGATCATTATAGGAAGAAATCAGTGTTTTCCTAATTCACATTTCATCAGAACAATTGATAGAATATTTATTACCACGACTAAGACAACTCTTTGAGGAGAATGGCTCGCCTCAAAGCTGGTGGGGTGTGGGGTAGGATCTTAATGCGCTGGTTATTCCCGAGTTGTCTCTTATCTTGGCTTCTCACCCATTAAAGTTGCTAGCTACTCTCTCTTCCATTGAAACTGTTCTTCAAGAGTTGATAGTCTATTTTTCATTACTGTCATTTCATCATTTTTTTCATCCTCTTGTTTTTTTTCTCATAATATACTCAGGGTGTCACCCCGAAACCCCAAACTCTGACGCGACTGTATTGTTCTGGTCGTTTCAAAGATGTCGCTAATATGTCTGAGCCAGCTGCAGGAGTACCTGAATCCTGTGACTGTCAGATATAAGAAAATAAGTAATTATTATTATGTAATAGCAATTTAAAACAAAACATTTTATTGTGTCATACTTACACATATTTCCCACAATTTTTGTGTGTTTTCATCAACTAGATTCCCTTCCTTATCCACATGTGCCTGCTTCCAAAGCAGATGAAGAGGGATGGATGTGTGTTTAGTTTTGAAGGCATCAATATACATATAAATAGAGAAAGAATTTTATAAAGTTGTTTATTGACACATAACAATATCACTGTAAATTTAAAATATGCACCATTTTCTTTTCTCGTGAGGCGTACTCCATCATTGCTTTACGATAGGGGTACGCCAGTTTTGATGCGCATTCCTTGTTTTCAGTACTGAGTTGCTATTTCATAAATGAAATATTGAGAATCAAAGTGATGAATACATGTATATCCTCAAACAACATATTATCAGTCACAATGTACCTGAAACTTTTTATCCCCACGATGACCAACAAATGAATCCCATGATTCTTGGGATATCAAGTGAGTGTAGACAATGGGTGGGTGCGGGTTTATTTTACCCTTGGAATCTTTCAGATGATATTTTGTAAGAAGAGTGCGAAAACCTCAATGACACCTTCCCACAAGACTTAGTACATAAGTCTTGTGTGAATCATCTACTATAAATGCACTCTACAATGGATTGTGAAGAGTAAGACACTGTTTTATTATTTTATTTTCTAGTAAATTAAAGAAATGAAATCAAAATGTTACCGTAATTTCTTCCCACATCACATCCTTCAGGCCGGACGCAACATGGTGCCATGAAGCTATGTCAATCAGCACGCGTTCCCGAGTGACAATTCCAATGTAACTGCTAAACATTGCCTTGTTGGGGTTAACGTGTTGGCCCCGTGCATTCCACCCAACATCAAATTTGATTCCTTTGCACTTTGCCTTCAGAACGTTCGCCAACACTGTTAAACTATGAAACACCTGTTTTTTTTGCGATGCCGCTCCATTATCCCCGACCATTTCGTCTATATCAGCATCATCAATGTTTTCATCTAAAATGCTAGCATCAGCATGTTCGGATGGTTGTTGGACCTCAACAAGAGGAGCACCAATAGCAGCAGCAGCACCAACAATAATAGGTTGAGGTTGAGAGGCTTGAGAGGCTTGAGAGGCTTGTTCAGAAGCAGCAACAGTAGAAGCAGAAGCAGCAGCAGCAGCTTGAGAGGCTTGTTCAGCCTCGAGGTTAGGAGCACTAGAACTTGCAGAAGTCATTATCTGCAAAAAAGGTTTAACACTTAAGTTTTATTATATAAATGCAATAATGATAAGATAATAACATGAGATAACAAGATCTATATTACAAACAAAATATAACTTGTTTATTAAACTCTCTTTGTTTTCAAAGGCTGAAGGGATTTGACACCTCTATCAATAATCCAAATCCCTTCATTGTGGTCTCCTCTAACATAAAAAACATCATCTTCATTGGGACTGAAAAATGATTGCGACTTCCCACTGAAAGGATCATCCTCAATTGAATTTTCATCAGACCCTTCAGTAGTTTTGGATGATAACAGAACAATCGACCACTTTCAATTTGCGGGGTCTCGAACATAAAATACTTGTACCGCTTGTGATGCCATTATAAATTGTTCGTCTCTGTACCCTTCTTTATTGAAATCAACTTTCACAAATCCCAATTCATCTATTTTAACACCCTTGTTGTTATCAAACCAGTTGCATTGAAAAATTGGCAATTGGAATGTCGCATAATCCAACTCCCATATTCTTTTGATAATGCCAAAGTATGACATATTCGCATAAATTGGATTTATATCCTTACTACCAGAAACACGCATCGCTTCTTCCACAGTGTTACTCCAATATTTTGCATGGTACTATCTTAATCATGTTTATCTGTATAGAATGTATAACCATTAATTACATAACCATTGTAAGATAATACATACACGCTTGATCCGGCAGCTAGCTATCAAAGTCGTTCTGAAATTGAATTCGGATTTTCATCTAACTCATTAAAAATATGGTCTCGAAACCATCATATAAACTGGTGATTATGTGTATTTGATATCCATTTTTTAGCCCTTGATGGATTCAATTGTCTCAAAATTTCTTTTTGGGTTTCAATATATGGAGCAACCTCCCAACTGTTATTCAAAACATAAAGGTGGGCCTTCTCCCGATCTGTAAATTTGATTATCATAACATCTCTTCCAGAAATTCCCTCACCCTCAATGCGTCCAGTGTGATGATATTTCGGCAGACCAATGCTTTCCACATCAGATAGGTATTCGGTACAGAATTCAATGGCTTCCTCAACAATATATCGCTCCACAATACAACCCTCTGGCCGACTTCGACTGATGACATACCCTTTCAAAATCTTCATATACCGTTCAATGGGGTACATCTATCTATAGTGCACAGGACCATAAAGTCGAACCTCTATCACCAAATGAACCATCAAATGAACCTTCATATCAAAGAATGTTGGCGGGAAGAAAATTTCTAATTCACATAATATGATGACAATTTCTCTTTCAATAGCTGGAAATTTTGCTGGGTCTAATATTTTGCTGCATATAACTTTGAAAAAGAAACAAAGTTTGGTTAACGTATGATGAACATTCTTGGGCAAAATGCAACGTAAAGCTATAGGAATTAAATCTTGCATCAAAACATGGCAGTCATGTGATTTCAAACCATTTAACTTCAAATCATTCATTGACACAATGTTTTTGATATTTGATGAATACCCCTCTGGAAACTTTATATCATTAAAGAAGTTGCAAAACTGATATCTCTCATCCTTGGAAATAGTGTATGCAGTGGGAGGAAGAAACGTTCGATTTTCACCCTTCACGGGATCCAAATCGTCTCTTATTCCCATGTCAACCATGTCCAACCATGCCTTAATTCCATCCTTTGTTTTGCGAGGTTCATTTAGCAATGTTCTGATAACACTGTCACATACATTTTTTTTCATATTCATCACATCAAGAAAATGTCTAACGTACAAACATTTCCAGTATGGTAATTCAAAAAAAATTGATCTCTTTTTCCAACCGATTTTCATAAGGGTTTTCAAAAAAGGTTTACCAAAAATAGTGTTCACGTATTTTACTTTCTCAAATAGCTGATCACCTGTTAGTGGAGACGGTGTTTTGTGTTGTTATGAACTTCAATTGAATGATGTCGTCCAAGATCGGTACTTATATCGATGGGGTAGAAATCTACAATGTCCTAGAAACACAGATTTCGATGAATGTTTCAACCTAATTGATTCTGTATCTTCTTCACACACAAGACACCCTTGAGTTCCTTTAATGTTATAGCCTGACAAATTTCCATAAGCAAGGAAATCATTTATCATTCCATACAACATCTCTCTCAACGTGAAGTATTCTTTTTATAAGCATCATACAAAATAACACCTGAATCCCACAATAACTTCAAATCCTCGATCAAAGGAGCCAAATATACATCAATATCATTACCTGGTTGTTTTGGTCCTGATATAAGAAAAGATAACATAATGAATTTCCGTTTCATGCATAACCAGGGTGGCAAGTTATAATTTACCAACATAACAGACCAAGTACTGTGAGTGCTGGTTTGAAAACCAAAAGGATTCACTCCATCGGTAGATAACGCAAGACGCAGGTTTCTCGGCTCATTTCCAAATTTAGGATACTCACGATGAATTCTCTTCCATTGAGGAGATTAGGCTGGGTGACATAATTTTCCATCTTTATTTCTTTTATCTGCATGCCACAACAATTTTCTTGCAGTTTCTTCACTTCCATATAGACGCCTAAACCTTGGAATGATTGGAAAGTACCATAAAACTTTCGTAGGACTGCGTTCATATTTCTTGTATCGAGAAGCACCACACTTTGGGTATTCTGTAAGTGATTGGTTCTCCTTTAAAAACAATATACAGTCTTTCGGGTAGGCATGTATTCTTTTAGAAATCATACCCATCGAGCGTAGCATTAGTTTAGCTTCATATGTCCGGCTTGGGATCTCATTATCTTCTGGAAGCATGTCATTCAAAAGAGAAAGTAGTTCCATGAAACTGACATCACTCCATCCGTTGCCTGCTTTCAATTTATACAACTTTAGTACTGCTGACAATGCAGTGTATTTAGTAAAACCAGCATACAATGGCGTCTTTTCACAACTCTTTAACTTATCAAACAATTTTGGGAAATCACGGAGTTCATGTTCAACTGTCCTTGTCATTTACTCAATACGATCTTCATCATCATTGACATCTGTAATCACATCCTCTATACGGCCTTCTTCATTATCCATATTTGCAATCATATCGGATGATCCATAAAATACAGTTTTATTCCAGCCAGTAGCTACATTCTCTTTTTCCTCGTGTTTATTCCAACATTTATAACTCCGATCTATTCTGTGACATATCAAATGTTCATCCAACTCCTCTGGAGTAATTAGTCTATAATAACAACAACGTAAACACGGACAAAGGATTTGAGAAGGACCCTTTGCATGATACTTTGCAAACTTGATGAACTCTTTCACTCCGTTCTCATACTCTATTGTCAAACGATTAGCATCCATACAATCTTTATTCATCTCCATCCTATTTGAATCTAAAATATTATAATTTATTATTCAAATACACAAAACAAGACTTCCGAATACAAAGTAGAAGAGAACCACTTCCTTATAAAAATAGATACTAATATAGCCTAACCATTTTCAACAAAGATTTGGAAATCAACAGAACCAGGATAAACCCCCATCCAAATGAACACACTTTCCAGCCCCCTTACAAATAGTTCTAGCACCCACCACCCTGCAACAAAACATTAAATATCCTTTTAACCACTCCTACTAGCCACCTCATTCATAATAAACATTAAACATCTTGGATGAGTCTTGGTGGATCTTGGAAAGGGGATAAATCCATGTTTAAGATATATGTTCCCTATAATATAAAGTCATATTCTTGATTTTGGATTAATCTTAGTGGATTATGGAAAGGGGTTAAATCCACAAGACACATTTATAATTTCCAAAAAATCCCATTATCCAAAACAAAATCCAACCATTTCTATAATTATTAAATAATTATTACTTCACTACCTAGGCTTCTAGCACAAAGAAACCATACATAAAACGTAGCTCATCATTCCCATAAAATCAGCGCCTCACTGCCCCAAAAGAATGACCAAACAAATCATTACCTCACCACCCCAAAAGCATGGACAAACAATCCATCACCTTGCCACCCAAAAAGAAAAACCAAATGAATCATCCCCTCACTACCCAAAAAGCATGAAAAAACAAACCATCACCTCTCCAAACCAAAAGCATGGAAAAAAAATCATACATCATCCCACACCACACCAAAACCAATTATCGTGACCCCCACTAGCATGACCACACATCAAAGACCATTTTATAGATTTAACAATGGGACTTTTAGCACATTTCACTTTACATTAAGAGTGTTATCACACATTCCATAAATCCAGGGGAAAGGATTTCATTAGCCAAATATAAGTGGTTATCCAATTTCCATTTTGAGGTGATATCACAACAACATGAAAAAAGGCTTCCATATGACAACAAATATAGTGAAAGAAAGGGCGCCCAATATCCATGATTTTTAGTAGGGTATTCAGTCCGTACAAACACAACATCACAATAATATCAAAGTTGTAAAAGTACAAGAATCATTAACCCTTCCCCTTGAATTTAAATTAACTTATTAATTTACCTTAATTGGGCTAGTGCAAACCATCCCCAATGATAGACAAGAGTAAACCCCTCCTGCATGAAACAAAAAAGTGAGAAATGAAGGAATTCCAAACCTCAAAGAAGGTTTTCCAACTCACTGTGAACAATAAATTCCAATAAATGAAAACTGCATGAAAAACCTAAAGATCAACCTACATTTCAAAAAATATATATAGGGAATCCACTGACCTTGGGTGAAGAAATCGGAAGTCCATGGAAAAATCAAGGTGAGGGAGCCTTCTCCACTGCCTAGAAGACGCGACCGACGAAGTGGGGGTGCATGGGAGGAGCCGCCAACTGTTGAAGAGGAGGAGTAGGGTTCAGAAGGGAGGAAGATCCGTAGAAGAGGGTCGAGGATATGAAGAAAGAGTATGGAGGAGGTCCGGCAAAGGGAAGATCGGGGGGAGGGAAGCAGTCGCAAGGGTACAGTACCACGAGAGCTTAGGGAATGATAAAAAAGAGGAGACTGTCTGTCTCCTTTTAATAAAATCGGAGATAGGTTTTAACAGTGCTAAAATTTTAGCGCTGATAAAGGGTGGCTTTATCAGCGCTTTTCTAGCGCTGTTAAAAACTATCCTTTATCAGCGCTAGAAAAGCGCTGATAAATCTGCACTTTATCAGTGATTCTAAATAGCACTGATAAAGATTATCCTTTATTAGTGCTTTTTGATTAGTGCTAATAAAGGTCTTTCTTTGCTTGCCCGTTTTTGTAGTAGTATCACAACCACACTATGGGAAAAACCTAGTGTCAGAATCAACTGCAGCTAACATCTCTCAAACTCCCAACTTTTATTTCTTAGACTAGGTATCCTATAAGTGCACAACCATTAAAAGAGCTAAATTAGATTACTTTATCCCTTTTTATCAGTTTCTCATTATGTTAACTAATTCTTTAAATATTAATTAACCATTAACAATTCCACATTACATTTCATTAGAATTCCAAACAAGATACATATTTCCATTGAATTGTAACATCAATATTTCATCCTTTCCAACTTCAACCCCATGGGTCTAACATCATTTATTCAATAGTTCATTAATAATATTATTACTTTCCAATATTCCCAAACATTCTTAAAAACAATTATAAGCTACTAAACACAAGGTGGCTCAACATGGTGGGTAGTTGAACTACCCTTCAAGTCTTTTCCACCTATAGTAAGAGCATAGACCCACCATACTCAAGAAGCTAAACACGGAAAGCATGTGGAATACCCCATGCATATTTTCCTCTTTTGGAAGGAGGGTAAGACAAACCAGCTACCTTGTGCAGTGGAGAAATCATAGAAGATAACATCCAACAACAGAAGGAATCCAACATTCACATCCAACCCCATTCATCATCTCTGATATCCTCCCCAACACACACATTCATAAATCGATGAATCTCGCCACTCTAGGTGTCAACTGCTTCCACAAACAATGGGACTCCCTACCTCACATACCATAATACCACTCCAAGCTTAGCCATCTCAGGCTCATACTACAACATAAGAAGCAGGAAACAAACAAAAAAGCTACTGGGATCTTGGCCCCAAGCAAGGAATTCTGCCTTTACATGAAATGAGATCTCACAACGCCAATCATAAGGTTCTTTGGACTTTACATGAAAGTGTGTGAATCCAAACCCTACCAGACATTATCTTTTATCAACAACCAGTTCTTTAATCCATCTTGAATTAATCGATTAATTATTAGTAGGTTACAAATATTGGAAACCTAACTGAAAGCTATAATAGATACCAAAAATTAATTAAAAAATTAATTTGGCATTCCTTCAAACAATAATCACCAACATGATTCAGGTTTAACAACCAACTGAATTAAACATGCACATCATAATTAATTTTATTGTCATCAAATTACAACAATAACAACCAGATTCATTTACATGCATCTTCATCTTTATCCAATTAATTATATATTAATTTAAATTTATGTTCTTTGGTAACTTCATCAAGAAAAAAATTCTAACAAATGAAGCATAGGCATCACACAATCTAGAAAATCAAGAGGCAAACTATTATCATGGTACAAAGAAACAACATGTGATCAAACCAATTCGTTCAATTTAGTTCGAGTATTTAATTAGGTCTATTCAATTGTGATCCAAAGGGATAAATCATATTGACTCTATAATTACACATAAAATAATAGAGAATCAAAGAATCCCATACCTCAAAAGGTTTCCGACATTCTTCGCTCGAGAACAGAACAAAGAAATGGATTAAAATCTCCTTCCTCGCAACAACTGCATCCACCCAAGGATGTCGCAACATAGTCACATCAACAAAACCCAAAAAAAACTCCATTATAACCATAGAGATCAAATTCCATAGCATGGAAATGAGAAATGGGATAAGACAGATCAAAGAAAACCAAATAATAGAGGTAGATCTTACCTCGAATTGAAGAAAAATAGAAGAAAAAATTTCAAGATCAATCATAGCCAAAGAGATCTCTAAAACTTCATGAAGTGGTCTGCTAGGTCGCCTGGGAAGCGAATGAGGGGGGCCTTGGCCATAGGGTTGGAAAGACCCGAGTGGCTGGTATGTCTTTAAACCATACAATGGTGGGTTAGTACACGACGTGTACTTCCCATTCACATCGTGTACTTCCTTGAAATCATATTTTTCCAAAAAAACCCATACCCTCAACATTTATTGTATTTTTCAAAACCCAAAATAGTACACTTCAGGTACAAATTGGTCACATCATTTATCCCCCTTGTTTCCATATTCTCATGATCGGACTCCTCCAGACTTCCTCTGGGCCTTCTCTAAGCACCCCAGTATTTGAAAACATGAAAAGGGTCGATCCATGTGGATCTGGGCCCTTACATCAGATACCTATCAAAACATTCTCATCCTTGAGAATCCAAAACCATCCCAAAGAGTAAATAGAAAGGTGTAGTCTGAACAACCGCCCCCTGAGATACCTCTCAAGGATTTCACCACCATAGCAGCTGAAATCCTTGATCACTATAATGTACGATGATTTTTTTAAATGATCCACTACCACCCAAATAGCCTCATGTCCTCCCTGAGATCGAGGTAAACTAGTAATAAAGTCCATTGAGATGTCCTCCCACTTCCACTGAGGAATATATAATGGCTGGAGAAAACCACCCAGGACATGGTGTTTTCCCATCACCTTCTGGGAGACCAAACATCATGACACAAACTCCACAACTGCATGCATCAGTCAAGGCCATCATAGATGATTCCTCAAGCCTCAATACATATTTTTCATTCCAGGGTGCAATAATAAAAGAAAAACTATGGAACTCTCTGATAACCATCTCATGCATCGCCAATGAAATGAAAAACCTTCCCTGATATAACCCCTGGTGTTGTTCATATTCATACCAACCATCAGGGGCCTCGCCAAAAACAACTCTGTCTCTCCAGACCTCCTCCTCTAGATCAACCAACGAGGAATCTTCCACCTACTACACCAGATATGACTGCACAATCATCTGAAAAAGACAACCTATGCCCCCAACTTCTACCATATCGAGATGCAATGATAAATTTTCTTCCATAACACTCAATAATCACTAGATTCACGCATTGCATCACTATGCGACTTCCTTCTCAATGAATCAACTACAATAATCCACTTTCCAAGGATATATGATATTTTTAAGTCATATTCTTATAAAAATCCATCCACTGACACTGACAAAAGTTCAAGTAACACTGGGAGAAAATATACCTATTTCTCTTATGATCGGTGAAAACCACAAAACACTCACCAATGAGGTAATGTTTCCACAAATTTAGTGCAAACACCAAAATTTCTAACTCAAAATCATGGTTTGAATAGTTATGTTCATGGGGATGCAACTGCCGATACCCATAAGAAACCAATAATCTATGCTGCATCAAAACACAGCTTAACCCCAGATGCAAAGTATCACAAAAAACCTCAAATAAAACTCCCTCTATTGGAAGAAAAATAACTAGAGAACTTACCAACTTCTCCTTTATATAATTGAAAGATGTCTGAAACTGGTCAGTCCACATAAATGCCTAATCCTTCCTGGTCAATGCTGTTAGAGGAGTCACAACCTGAGAGAAATCGGCTACAAACCTCATGTAGTATCCTACGAGACTAAGGAAACTTTACACCTCTTACAATATAATATGGTATTCCCAAGACACAATGACTTCTATCTTTGATGGATCCAAAGATAATCCCTATTGGGACACAACATTCCCCATTAAAAAGTCTTCTTAAGCCCAAAACTCACACTTTGACAACTTCCCAAGCAGCTGCTGTTGACAAAGAACTCCCAAAACAGCGTGCAGATGCTATGTATGCTCCTCTTTATATGTGGACTACACAATGATGTATTCAATAAAAACCACCATGAAATTATACAGGAACTCCTAGAATATAACATTCATCAACACTATGAACACAACTGAAGCATTCGTCAAATTGAATGACATTACAACGAACTCGTAATGACCGTGACGACAATATAAAGCAGTCTTCAGGATATCCCCATCATTCACCAACATATGATGATATCCTGACCGCAAGTCAATCTTTAAGAACCAACTTGAAACCTTTAGTTGGTTGAATAAATCATCAATCTGTGGAAGAGTATAAAGATTCTTCACTGTGACTTTTTTTAAGTGATGATAATCGATACACATCTGCAAACTTCCGTAAACCTTCTTCACAAAGAAAACTGGTTCCCACCACGATGACAAACTCGTCCAAAGAAAACATCACTGTAACAGACCATCTAGCTATATATGCATCTCCCTTAACTCCTAAGAGGCCATCCTATATGGATACATAGAGATAGGAGATTCCCCTAGTTGTATCTTAATCCCAAACTTGATCTCTCGTCAAGGGGGTAATGCTACAACATCTTCAGGAAAGACATCAAGGTACTCTTCTAAGACCATAGGAAATGAAAACTACTAAACCTTTGAGGAACTCAGCATCAGCTCAGCCATCAAGGATGATAATGTCAAAACATGCCTCTGAACCATCTGAGGGTCCTTCTTGCCAACAAACACCGATGTCTCTCCTTCTGCATCGAAGAACACCACCTGCCTCCTGAATTAATCCACGATAGCCTGAACTAAATAAAACCAATCCATGTTGAGTAGAAATTATATGTTTGTATCTATAACCATATGAAATGTCCCCAAGGGTGGTTTTTCCCCAGCACTAGGTCAAAATCGCTATATACTTCAAACAATTTGGCTCGACCTCCAATTGGCGTAGTTAATGACAAGGGAATTGGAAGCCTCTCTACCTCAAGTCCCAAAGCATGGACAAGGGCATGTGAAATTAAGGAGTGAGTCACTCCTGGATCAAACAAGGAATACACCCAAATGGAAAACAAGAAAAGGGTACCTCAAATGACATCTGGCTCACCTGGCACTGGCAATGCTAAAGCATGAAGCTGACCACAACCTCCTCCATGACCTATGTCAACCTAATGACAACCACTACCAAGGCTGCAAAATACTCTCTGAGGATGAGGACCATCACAGGGCTATCCTACGCTTGCCCTATTTACTCTATACTGATCCAATGATGGTGCAACCTGATACTAATACCTCAGCTAGAACGGCCTCAACGGAGGAACCTAGAGCGGAACACCTAGTGCACGATGACTTATCTGAATGATCAGACACTCTCACTACTGATGAACTCATACTCCACAAGAAAAACAAGTGTTTGATCCCTTGGAATAGTCCGGAGAGCTGCTTCCCCCAGAGTAATGAGATGCTGAGTGTTGGGACATACCCCTGACCGAACAAAAACTCTTTTTCCCTAAAAACCAGGAACCCTAGAACACAGCTGGGCTTCATGAGGAATCATGAATAATCCCCTCTTGTGATGATCTAGTTTTGGAGAATGTCCTCTTGACAACCTCTACCCTCTCTATCACCTCAAGATATGTCTTCAACATAAACAGGGTGACCTAGCACTGTGTCTCTGGATGCAAACCCTCCTCAAAATGCCTCGCCCTGGCCTCCTCATTGGGAAATAGGTCCGAATAATATCATAAAAGGTTCATGAAATAGATTCCAAAATCTACCACATTTGAGCTCCCCTATCGAAGGGTAACAATCTCTAGGAGTTTGGATGCCTTCACAATCAAAGAATGAAACTTGACTCCGGACATGTCTTGAAACTCCTCCCATGAGATTAAAAACTCCTCGCGATCCCCAAGGCACAAGAACCACCACTTTCTCACTGCTCCATGCAACATCATCACAACTAAAGACACTCAATGATCCTTCTAAGAACAAATCAAACTACAATCTATCTCAAACTCCTCCAACCAGTATTTCGTTATTGTATCTGAAATGGATCCCTCATACTCTTGTAGACACTGGTGCTAAAACTCTCAAAGTGTCCTCCTCCAAGTTTCATAATCATCAACCTCTACCCAACAATGATATTCTGGAACAGCTTGCTGGACATGTTCTATACAAACCTGACGAGGACATTGACCTAGAGCCATACCTGTAAAATAAAAAATAGTTAGAGCTCCTAAAGTTGGAATATGGAATACTCAACATTAATTAATAAATTATTTTCTTTTCTTCATTTTTGGTTAACCTACCCCAAGGTTTACCTATTCAAACATAGTCACAAATAAGAATGATGCATGATCCTTTCCTAAGTCTCTATCCTTTAACTAGTATCACCTCATTTAGTAGCCACAGTAAACTTAATGGTCCATGTATCAAGTCATAGGGGGCCCTAAACACCTATGTCTCATCCAATATCTAGTGTTTACAACAACTCCTAAACTTATCTAACAATGTTTCCCTGCCAACCCATGCAACCTAACCTGTGCGTAACACTAAACTCAATCCTATCCCTCAACCTGATCCTATGATACCACTCTTTCGAGACCCCCTCCCCAAAAGGTGTACCCCTCATTGGTCAGTAATGTGATAAGGGAGATAGTGACCCCTGAGTCTCACCTCCAGTATGCCCCGGTTTGGCGACTAGCACTGAGGGAATAGTAAACACACAAATGGGAGGCATTACCCTCTAAGAGAACACGTGCGAAATAGAGAGATATGATAGACACCGACCAGATCCGACTCCGACTACAATATAAAATAATTCCCAATTACACATATGTAATGTCATGAAAAAACTATTACAACTGAAAGGGAATACTGCTAGTACCAAAAGAAAGTAAAAAAAGAACAAAAACCACGAATCTCGAATAGCTCCTACAACCGCAATCTAGTAGTAACCAACCCGATCTCTAACTTTCTCCATGTGATGTGAAAAAAATAGTTTATATATAAATATGGTGAGTATAATAGTATACTTACTAAGATCCTCCCTAAAGCCTCTTGTGAAAATTTAAAGAAAGCATGCGAAAGCACAATGAACAACAAGTGAAACAAACTCATCCCCTAAACATGTATAGTAAGTTCATAGCCTTACCATGGATAATCTCACCAAGTATCACATAAAAGAGTATATAATATAATAAATAATATAAAGGGTACCCCACTACCACTTCCCTACTAGTTTTCCACTTTCCCCTAGGGTCGCACATCCTAAGCCATCTCTTTCCAAAAAGGTCAGCCCGAAGATACCTGGGCGAGCACTACTATATGCACCTCGTGCAACAAAACCACCACGTCCACGTAAGAAAAGTAACCAGGTAGTTTCCAGGATCCACTAAATCTCACATAACGTGTATCATACATTGATTATTATAATATACTCTAATATTAATAGGAGTATGAGGAGTATCTGAGAACTTTACTAAAGTCATTATAAAAGGACAAGCTTTATGAAAAGTATAAAAATGTGAGTTTTGGTTGAAGGAAGTCACATTAATGGGAAATATTTTCATAAGTAATGGGATATCTGTGGACCCTTAAAAGATAGAATAAATAAAAAGATGGCTAAGAACAATATTTTTGCTTTAATTTTGTAGTTTCCTTGGGTTAATAAGGTACCATTGGTGATTTTTGAGAAAATTATCATGATTTTCAAACACTCTTACCAAGATAACATAGAAAGGTTTCATGTTTTTTAGGAATAATTATTGGGAATAGAGATTTAAGGAGTTCAAAAATAGACTTAATGCTACCCCTATACTTATGAAACCCATATGTGGTAAAATTTCTTGGTATATAGCTGTAATGTCCCTAGTTTTTGGAGTGGGTCAAAATCCCCAAGCTATTTAAATTTTTGGAGTTTGGTGGCATGAAAAAATTATTTCTTGATATTTAGAACCTAATTATAATAGTTACTCTGAACCAATTCATTATTTTTAGATATTATTTATTGATCTAAAATTTCCTTGAGGTTTCAATTGGGTTTTGGGTGCATGAGAGGCTAAAAACCTAACTTTTCTGGGTGCGTGGAGGGGAGAACATGGTTTGGAAAACCCATGTGTCTCCCAAGGGAAACTGTGAAACCTCCTTCATTATTGAGAACAATTTGAAAAATCATGTAGGATGGGGAATATGGCTGTGAAAAAAATATGCAACCATTAATAGAGGGGATTCATATAGTCTTCAAATTTTTTGGGAACTCTTGAACCTTGATTATGTCAGTTGTGGTTCCTAGATAGCGGTTGCCACACTATTTTCACATGGTTTTCCAAACCACGAAGTAACCATTCAGCATTTTAAAAGGATAAATTAATATTTCCCCATTTGTTTCTTTAAGAGGGTTTCCCCTCTTTTCTTCCCCTCATGCAAGCTACACCTCCAAAATCCAGGGAGATTATCTTCTCCCTCTTTTAAGGATTTGGGCCCAACCCTTTAAATAAGCTTTGTTCTTCATGCTGTTGGTCTCATTGGATCCACATTAGTAAATATTTTAGTCAGATTTCATCTTTTATCCTTTTATATCACTATATGGTGCCCTAAATCTATGTTATTTGTTTTAACCTAATTTCAGAAAATTTATCAAAAAAACAGATTTATTTTGAATAGGATAGAGTTAGAGGATGGTATTGGACGTGCGAGATTCTACCAAAATGAGGTATATTTTGACTAGATTTTTCTTTGAGTTCATCGTGTTTTTGGGGTACTTCTTGAGCATTCCATTGGGAAGTATGATCGAGGTTGTATTTAATTAATGCATTGCTTTCAAATTAATCAATTGTTATTGGATATGACTATGTGTATGATTACACCTGTATACAAATAGTTTAAGCCTGGTGAGACTCTTAGGATGTTAGGAAGATTAGGATAAGGTGTTTATTTATTTAAATTAAATTGGTTATAATGCATGCAATGGTTATTTGGTAACATGATGGGCTTAGACCAAGGATTGATTTTGTGCTGACCATCTTGACTTAGGCGATGTTGGTCATTAGGATGGGTTTGGACTAGACACTTGATGTTAGGTTGATAACATGGTTGGTCGACTCGATCATCGGGTTGAGGTGAAGTGGTTGTCAGGTTATGGGAATGACTCTTGTGATTTGAGATGGTGTTGACCTTTACGTTGATCTACATGGTTGTAAGGGAATGAGGTGCCTAGATGAGGTGGATCAGGTATTATGTTGGTGATTTCTATTCACTGTGATTTGTTGACACTCATTTGGATTCGTGTACAAATAGATAATACTCATATGATGAGGGGGTGTTGACCACTTGTGTGGGCATAGGTCTCTGTTAGATGAAACATAGGGTGGTGTTCTTCACCAGTGAGGTTGGAGGTTCTTTCCATAGAAATCCATAGGGATGGTGAGGAGCCATCAGTTGATGGTATTGAGACAAAAAATTGGGGGATGAGGATTAAAATATATTGAGTTCGTTGGCCTAGGATTACTTAGGAGGATGGAATCACTATTCCTTGGGATGCCTGATATTGAGTCGATGATGTTATTATTTGGGGGGAAAATATTATTGTGCCTTAGATGTTGTGCTTCAAGCTAGAATGGATTCTTCTGAGTTGATATCTTGCGGACCAAGTACTTGATTGGGAGATCCTTCAGAATGTTGGTTATCTGGTTGATAGAATGAGGTTCTGGGTGACAATTTTGGATGTGTAACTTGAGGGTTCACCAAGGATTATTTTCTTCAGGGGATTCCTTAGGATTTATGCTAAGGATATTCTCCACTACAATTATACCAGTAATGTATAAATAAAGTGATTTAATCTTGTAGATAATGAAAACAAGGGAAGGAGGTTATTTATTTGATGTTAATGTGACATTTTATTTATGTTTAGATACACTTTATTTATCATAGATATAAGTTACACACATGTTAGTGGTGGAATACGGAGATTATTATCACACCCTACACATGCCCTTCAGAACACAAATAGAATTCATGTTTCTTTAATTAGGCAAAGTTTTGGGGTCAAGAGGAAGACCATCGTGATCATTTCATATTTCCTTGAAAGGGTTGGTTGGAAGGGACCTTGGTCTACTACATCGGATGAAGTTTATCTTTTGAGTCTCTGTTATTTTGTACGAGTATGATTACACACACACACAAACACACACTGAGTTCAATCATGGGAAACCCTTCCTATCGATTGTTATATATTACCTAACTTGTATGAAATTTTTTCTAATGAATTGAATGGATTTATTATGTAAAGACCCGTAAAATTCAAGGGAAATTTTTTCTTAATTTTTTTTGGAATTTTACAAGAGCACGGTTTCTGACGGCACCTGATTCCGAGGCCGGGAGTGCCCGGAATCAATTCCCGAAGTTTGGCTCGGGTACGTTCAGTGAACGAATGAGCGGGAATTTATAACTTTTGAACCGGTGCCTGGAATCAAATTTCGAGGGCACCGATGAACTCGCAACGCTGATATTCGCTTAAAGAGACCTTTTCTGAGGTTGTGTTTTATGCGGAGTGAAAGTTAGTTTTGGGAAGAATTAAAAGAAGTTAAATAAAAATGTGGAAACACTTTTTATTTTTAACTTGTTTGTTATTTTCTCCCAAATGGATTTAGAGGTGGGACCCACATCAACTTAACCTCCCTTGGGAGGATTAAGTGTGGTGGGGCCCACACGAAGCATAACTCTTCACCTTCTTTTTTTAAAACTCCCTTAAACACCTATTTTAATGATCTTGACAACTTGGTTATTTAATGGAGAGAGTTTGAATTTCAAACATTTGAAATTCAAATTGATAATTGTGTAAATAAAATAAGCCTTAGCTTATTTTATTTTGGTTGGTCTTCTTAGCCATCTGGAGAGGTTTTGAAGAATTCTCTCCATTTTCTTCAAGCTCCGACGAAGAACACTCGAGAACACCGCTTCTTTCTTCTTCGTAGCCGGTGCGTTTCCAAAGGTCGACGACGTCGCTTCTTCGATCTTCTTCCCGTATCAACGAAAGGAGACGCTGATTCCTCCTCGGACTTCCTTCGTCGGCTTACGAAGTTTCACCGATGACGTACCTCTTCAGACATACCTCTTCGTCAACGGAATCGACGAACGATTACCGCGATGCCCGACCTCCGCGACGGTTGTCTTCCGCGGTTTGTTGACGTGCTCCGCACTTGAATTCAAGGTAGGGGTTTGTTGTTGATTATTTATTTACTCTCGTTCTTGGTTCTAGCATGACAATCTTGTGGATAAATATTTAAGTGTTATCGTCTAACAAGAGGGGGGCCAGACCGCACAAACACGGCCGAATTCCCCCTCCTTTGTTCTTGATTATTATTTTCTTGTGGATGAACGAGATGGCGTGGTGCCGTCGCACCACGCGGGAATCACACGGTAAATATTGCGCGGCGCCGTCGCACCGCGCCGTGGAAAGATTATCATTAACGCTACGCTGTCGCGCCGCGTCGAAGGAAACCAATGGCGCCACGGCCGAGGGGCGCGGTGCCGCCGCACCGCGCCGGACGATGAAGACCGCGGCCGGTTCCGTGCCGCGGCGGAACGAGAAGACCGGCGGCTAGTCGGGCCGCCGGTGTCGGAAGCCAGAAAGGGGACCGGCCTTGCCGTTCCCATTGAGGAAGGACAGGCCGGCCAGGTCGGGCCGGCCGGAAGGGAGAAGACCCGGGGGAATTAATTCCCCTGGATGGCCAAAACCAGCCCCCCATAATGGGGGGGCTGCGGTTACACCAAGGGGGGGCAGCACCCCCCGTTTTTCTCAAAGACAGGCCCCCACGTTAGGGGGCCTGTTTGATCCTAGGCGCGGCAATCAGCCGCGCCGCCAGCAGAGGGAAGAGGCGGGGGCTTTTCCCCCCGCGCGTGGCACCCGAGTGGCGCCCAGGCCGCGCCGCCGTGCCGGGCCGCGCCGCCGCACCGCCGTGTCGGGCCGCGCCTCCGCGCCGGGCCGCGCCGTCGCGCCGGACCGTGCCGCCGGCCATGTCGGATCATACTTGGGTCGGGTCGACCCAGTTCGGGTCGACCCGGTTCGGGCCGACCCGGGGGGGGGGGGGGGTCGGGCCGGGCCGGCCCGGACCCGGACCCCCCATTTTTGAATCGACTTTGGTCTTTTGCCCATAACTTGAGCTACGGACCTCCGATTGACGAACCGTTAGCGGAGATACGATCCTTGTATTGAGACGGTCGATTCGGTATATCGCACTCAAAGTATCGGAATACTTTGAGTTCGGACGGGTTGGTTCGTACACGAAACAAACCGGGCCCTCGGAGCGGAAACACTCATATCTTGATCTACAGACGTCCGATTGACGTGAAGTCAGCTTTGTTGAGTTCCTCTTAGTGAGACGGATCTTTTGGCATACTCCGCCCGAGGTTTGGACGCAGGTGGAGTACGTTCGGGTTGGTTTTGCCTTAAAAACCAACCGGGCCCCTGGGACGAAAAAGCCAATAACTCTCAGACCGGGTGTCCGATCGACGAGCCATCTGTTGCGTTGAGTTCCTGTTGACGATAAAGAACTTTTGGATACATCAACTCTAGACTTAGTGACAGTTGATGTATCATCCTCTCGGCTCGTGGAGCAGACCCTCCCGAACGAGCTTGCTGTGTGCGGGAACCCTAGGGCTGGCTGCGACTGTGACTGCGACTGCTACTTCGACAGTGACGACCGTGCAGAGATCCTCAGTGGACTGCGGCGACGACCATGCAGAGATTCTCAGTGGACTGCGATGACGACGGTGCAGAGATCCTCAGTGGACTGCGACAATGAAGACAGCTGGTCTTGTATCCTATGTGGGTCCCAGCTTAGATGATTCAATACTGGTCTTGTATCCTATGTGGGTCCCAGTATAGTTGAATCAATGAAGACAGCTGGTCTTGTATCCTATGTGGGTCCTAGCTGTGCTGGTCTCGTATCCTATGTGGGTCCCAGCTTAGATGATTCAATACTGGTCTTGTATCCTATGTGGGTCCTAGCTGTGCTGGTCTCGTATCCTATGTGGGTCCCAGCTTAGATGATTCAATACTGGTCTTGTATCCTATGTGGGTCCCAGTATAGATGAATCAATGAAGATAGCTGGTCTTGTATCCTATGTGGGTCCTAGCTGTGCTGGTCTTGTATCCTATGTGAGTCCCAGCTTAGATGATTCAGTATCTATGTCTGATCATCTCTTTCACCTTATCGATGATGTATACCTGTGTGAGTTGAATCCTGTTGCTTTCCTGTGTGGATTGTGTTGTGCTACCCTGTGTGGATTTCATTTTGTTTCCTATGTGGAATACGTATACTTTCCTGTGTGGACTGAGTTGTACTTGGGGTCGGAGGTTGGAGCGTATTGGAATTGATGACTTAGGTATATGTATGGGCATATACATAAGCAGTGTCGGATGTTACATCGTGATTGTATCTTCCTTTGTGGTTTATCCTTTGTGGATTTTGGGAGACCTTCAGGGGTCTCGGGGTCCCTACTGAGTAGCTTATACTCACCCCTGCACAGGCTATGCCCACACTACGTTGTGTTGGTTGTAGACGTCGGACAACGTTGATCGTGGCTGAGGATTGCAGAGCAGAATGGTACCTGGAGGTGGACCACTGGGCGGGATGTGCCCGGAGCGGACGGCGGGACCCGAGGAGCAGTGGAGCTATCTGTACCCACCCTTCAGGTGGGATTTCCAGTGGACAGCTCGGTGTAGCGGCTTTTACTTTACAGTTGTTGTTTTTCCCCTTCGAGTTGTACTTTACTTTCAGTTTGGGTTTGTATACTGGCCCAATTACTTTTCCGCACTTACTGTTGTACACTGTTTTACTTAGTGTTTACTTTTCCGCTTGCTTACTCTGTGGTACTTGTTTACTTTTCAAAGGAAATACCTTCCCTTTTGTTGGGATTTACGCCTTGGTGCTAGTCACCAGCCCCTGGGCTATGGAAGGCGGGCTTGGGGTAGTCACGGCACAGGCCCCGAGGGCGGGTCGTGATAAATTGGTATCAGAGGAGTTCGGTTCTACCGCGAACTTTGATCTTTTCTATGTGAATCAATAATGTTTAGCGTATTGAGTGTGGTTATCAGTCCAGGGAGTCCACTGTTGGTGCGACGACCAACGTATCCGTACACCAGGACCCTGACTTCTGATTTCCGACTTAATGCACGAAAACATTGATTGCATGTGTGTTCAAGTTTTCTTTGTGATTACTTGTGTCAGCTCACCAGGTATACTGTTCTGACTGTGGCACACCTGTTTCTTTCAGGATGGCTCCACGACGGCAGCCATATAGGGTTCCGAGAGTGGAGCGTGATGACAGCCCACCGAGCGACGAGGCCTCGGTGCATGGCTCCTTGTCAGCAGAGGCACCAGCGGTACCTTTACCCACCGAGCCCCCGATGCTTCCAGCACTGGCAGCTGACGATGCACGACACCTCGGAGCTCTGAACGAGTTCCAGCGCCAGCGACCACCCAAGTTCTATGGGGAGATGGACCCCCAGGTAGCCGAGGACTGGCTGGAGGTGGTCGTCCGAGTTTTCAGGCTAGTGAGGACACCAGTAGACCTCATGGTGATCCTTGCGGCGAGCCTACTACATGCAGCAGTAGGACGATGGTGGAGCTTGATTCTCCAGGTGCACGACGAGGCATCACTCCTCTGGACGGACTTTGAGAGCATCTTCCACTCTGAGTTCGTCTCAGCCACCCTCCGTGCGGTGCGCATCCATGAGCTTCTTCAGCTGCGGCAGGGCAGCTTGACGGTCGCCCAGTACGCGACGAGGTTCACCAACCTTTCTCGCTACTAGACAGACATGGTACGGGACCCATTCTTCCGGGCCCGGACCTTCGAGCAGGGACTGAGGCACGAGATTAGGGATTCAATGATCTCCCTCAACATTCCGACACAGGCAGAGGTGTTGGAGAGAGCCTTTCTAGTGGAGAGTTTTCTCGCCGAGCAGGATCCAGTGACAGGGCCCTCCGCAGGACGGCCCGTAGCAGGGTCTTCTGCAGCTGGCAGTAGACAGGTGATGCAGAGGTCCAAGCAGGCCAAACCATCAGATGGGCAGTCACAGGATGAATATTCGGTTGTGCGGGGCACCCGAAGGAGAGCCATCTACGCAAGGGGAAAACATTGCTACGCATGCAGTGGGCGAGGTCACATGGCTCGAGACTGCCCGACTCGTCTTACAGATGAGTAGCAGGTAGTAGAGGGACCTCCCAAACAGAGGTTCGACCATGGTGGTCCGCAGGGTGCTGGCGGACGAGGCAGAGGAGCTGGCCGAGTAGCCGATGGTGGGAGACACTTCGAGGTGTTGCCACCACCACCACCAGGAGGTCCGCCCCGACCGCAGGAGTAGGTGGACATGCGAGAGCTCAGCTTCAGGCAGTCGAGGCCTTCGATCATGGAGCTCTGGGAGCAGATGGACAGGACCAGAACTAGTGGATATGTCCTTTTTTACTTCTAGTTCCTTGTTGCTATTGTGTAGCGTCTTTGTATTATGAGCTGCAATAATAAAAGATGCATACCTTTGTGATGTTTTCATTCTTGTCCTCTTTTGTGATGTTACTAAGAGGTTCCAGTTTTGACTGTTGACTTGACCCTCACTTGTGAGACATCTACTGGAGGAGACCCAGTTACCACACACTGATACCAACAGTGTGACTCAACCTTGGAGGCGAGAGTAACGGTTGGATCTCTTGGTAGTAGCGTTGAGGCCTTACGACATCATCCTTGGTATGGATTAGTATCATCCATGTTGGGATTGACCGTATTAGGAAAAGAATGTGGTTCATCCAGGGGATGGGACCAGATTTCTCTTATCGGCAAAGAAGAAATCTTAGCAGCTCTTGTGGGGACAGAGATGGTCCAGGCCACGACAGAGAAGGTCCAGGTCATCCAGGAGCGGATGAGGACAGCTCAGAGCCGGCAGAAGTCATACGCTGACAGGAGGCAGAGGCCACTAGAGTTCGAGGATGGTGACCACATCTTCTTGCGGGTCTCACCTTGACGTGGTATATGGAGATTTGGCCGAGGTAGCAAGTTATCTCCGTGCTTCATCGGACCCTTCCAGGTCCTCAGCAGGATTGGCGAGGTGGCTTACCGCCTAGCTCTACGGCCTTTGTATCCCTAGTTTGTGTTGAAGCTTTACGGGGACGTAAAGCCCTGAGGTGGGAGTAATGTAAAGACCCGTAAAATTCAAGGGAAATTTTTTCTTAATTTTCTTTGGAAATTTACAAGATCACGGTTTCTGACGGCACCTGATTCCGAGGCACGGAGTGCTCAGAATCAATTTTCGAATTTTGGATCGGGTACGTTCAGTGAACGAACGAGCGGGAATTTCTAACTTTTGAACCGGTGCCCGGAATCAAATTCTGAGGGCACCGATGAACTCGCAGCGCCGATATTCACTTAAGGAGACATTTTTCGAGGTTGCGTTTTATGCAGAGTGAAAGTTAGTTTTGGGAAGAATTAAAAGAAGTTAAATAAAAATGTGGAAACACTTTTTATTTTTAACTTGTTTGTTATTTTCTCCCAAAGGGAGTTAGAGGTGGGACCCACATCAACATAACCTCCCTTGGGAGGATTAAGTGTGGTGGGTCCCACAGGAAGCATAACTCTTCACCTTATTTTTTTTAAACTCCCTTAAACACCTCTTTTAATGATCTTGATAACTTGGTTATTTAATGGAGAGAGTTGTTTGAATTTCAAACCTTTGAAATTCAAATTGATAATTGTGTAAATAAAATAATCCTTAGCTTATTTTATTTTGGTTGGTCTCCTTAGCAATCTGGAGAGTTTTTGAAGAATTCTCTCCATCTTCTTCAAGCTCCGACGAAGAACACTCGAGAACACCGCTTCTTTCTTCTTCGTAGCCGGTGCGTTTCCAAAGGTCGACGACGTCGCTTCTTCGATCTTCTTCCCGTATCAACGAAACGAGATGCTGATTCCTCCTCAGACTTTCTTCATCGGATTACGAAGTTTCACCAATGACGTACCTCTTCGGACGTACCTCTTCGTCAACGGAATCGACGAACGATTACCGCGACGCCCGACCTCCGCGACGCTTGTCTTCTGCGGTTTGTTGACGTGCTCCGCACTTGAATTCAAGGTAGGGGTTTGTTGTTGTTTATTTATTTACTCTCGTTCTTGGTTCTAGCATGACAATCTTGTGGATAAATATTTAAGTGTTATCGTCTAACAAGAGGGGGGTCGGACCGCACAAACACGGCTGAATTCCCCCTCCTTTGTTCTTGATTATTATTTTATTGTGGATGAACGAGATGGCGTGGTGCCGTCGCACCACGCGGGAATCACATGAAAAATATTGCACGACACCATCACGCCGCGCCGTGGAAAGATTATCATGAACGCAACGTCGTCGCGCCGCGTCGAAGGAAACCAAAGGCGCCGCGGCCGGAGCGGGGCCGCGGTGGAACGAGAAGACCGGCGGCTAGTCGGGCCGCCGGTGTCGGAAGCCAGAAAGGGGACCGGCCTTGCCGGTCCCGTTGAGGAAGGACCGGTCGGCCAGGTCAGGCCGGCCGGAAGGGAGAAGACCCGGGGGAATTAATTCCCCCGGCTGGCCAAAACCAGCCCCCCATAATGGGGGGGGGGGGGGCGCGGTTACACCAAGGGGGGGCAGCGCCCCCCCATTTTTCTCAAAGAAAGGCCCCCACGTGAGGGGGCCGTTTGATCCTAGGCGCGGCAATCAGCCGCGCTGCCAGCAGAGGGAAGAGGTGGGGGATTTTCCCCCCGCGCGTGGCACCCGAGCGGCGCCCAGGCCGCGCCGCCGCCGGCCGGCCCGCGCCGCCGTGCCAGGCCATGCCGCCGCGCCGGGCCACGCCGCCGCGCCGGACCGCGTCGCCGGCCGGGCTGGGTCGGACCCGGACCCCCCGTTTTCGAATCGACTTCGGTCTTTTGACCATAACTTGAGCTACGGACCTCTGATTGACGAACCGTCAGCAGAGATGCGATCCTTGGATCGAGAAGGCCGATTCGGTATATCGCACTCAAAGTTTCGGAATACTTTGAGTTCGGCCGGGTTGGTTCGTACACGAAACCAACCGGGCCCTCGAAGCGGAAACGCTCATATCTTGAGCTACGAACGTCCGATTGACGTGCCGTCAGCTTTGTTGAGTTCCTCTTAGTGAGACGGATCTTTTGGAATAATCTGCCAGAGGTTTGGATGCAGGTGGAGTACGGTCGGGTTGGTTTTGCCTTAAAAACCAACCGGACCCCTGGGATGAAAAAGCCAATAACTCTCAGACCGGGCGTCCGATCGACGCGCCATCTGTTGCGTTGAGTTTCTGTTGACGATACAGAACTTTTGGATACATCAACTCTGGACTTCGTGACAGTTGATGTATCATCCTCTCGGCTCGTGGAGTGGACCCTCCCGAACGAGCTTACTGTGTGCGGGAACCCTAGAGCTGGCTGCGACTGTGACTGCGACTGCTACTTCGACAGCGACGACCGTGCAGAGATCCTCAGTGGACTGCGGCGACAACCGTGCAGAGATCCTCAGTGGACTGTGACGACGACGGTGCATAGATCCTCAGTGGACTGCGATAATGAAGACAGCTGGTCTTGTATCATATGTGTGTCCCAACATAGATGATTCAATACTGGTCTTGTATCCTACGTGGGTCCCAGTATAGTTGAATCAATGAAGACAGCTGGTCTTGTATCCTATGTGGGTCCTAACTGTGCTGGTCTTGTATCCTATGTGAGTCCCAGCTTAGATGATTCAATACTGGTCTTGTATCCTATGTGGGTCCTAGCTGTGCTGGTCTCGTATCCTATTTGGGTCCCAGCTTAGATGATTCAATACTGGTCTTGTATCCTATGTGGGTCCCAGTATAGATGAATCAATGAAGACAGCTGGTCTTGTATCCTATGTGGGTCCTAGCTGTTATGGTCTTGTATCCTATGTGGGTCCCAGCTTAGATGATTCAGTATCTATGTCTGATCATCTCTTTCACCTTATCGATGATGTATACCTGTGTGAGCTGAATCCTGTTGCTTTCCCGTGTGGATTGTGTTGTGCTATCCTGTGTGGATTTTGTTTTTCTTCCTATGTGGAATACGTATTCTTTCCTGTGTGGACTGAGTTGTACTTGGGCTCGGAGGTTGGAGCATATTGGAATTGATGACTTAGGCATATGTATGGGCATATACCTAAGCAGTGTCGGATGTTACTTTGTGATTGTATCTTCCTTTGTGGTTTATCCTTTGTGGATTTTGGGAGACCTTCAGGGGTCTCGGGGTCCCTACAGAGTAGCTTATACTCACCCCTGCACGGGCTATGCCCGCACGACGTTGTCTTGGTTGCAGACGTCGGAAAACGTTGATCGTGGCTGAGGCTTGCAGAGTAGAACGGTACCTGGAGGTGGACCACTGGGAGGGACGTGCCCGGAGCGGACGACGGGACCCGAGGAGCAGTGGAGCTATCTGTACCCACCCTTCAGGTGGTATTTCCAGTGGACAGCTCGCTGTAGCAGCTTTTACTTTACAGTTTCTGTTTTTCCCTTTCGAGTTGTACTTTAATTTCAGTTTGGGTTTGTATCCTGACCCATTTACTTTTCCGCACTTACAGTTGTACACTGTTTTACTTAGTGTTTACTTTTCTGCTTGCTTACTCTGTGGTACTTGTTTACTTTTCAAAGGCAATGCCTTCCCTTTTGTTGGGATTTACGCCTTGGTGCTAGTCGCCAGCCCCTGGCCTATGGAAGGAGGGCTTGGGGTAGTCACGACACGGGCCCTGAGGGCGGGTCGTGACATATTATTTATTTTGGATTCAGTCTATTATTGCATCTTCTATTGTATGATATTTCTTCCACTATGGCAGATTACTAGTCCCATAATTTTATGGTATTTTTTCCACTTATATATTTATATAAACCACTATTATTATACTCACTATAGGGTATATTCTACCAATAATAACCACTTTATACCCTCACTACTAGTTGGAATCCTTTGGAATATGGGGAGTCCTGACTAAGGTCCAATGGCACACTGACCCTGAGTACTGTTTGGGTGGAAAGACGGGTTAGGTTTTAATAAGTGGTATTATAGGAGTTCATGAATAGAAATTAGTAGAAGTGTTTTAATGGATACTAATGGTATCATGTGATTTTATTTTCATATGGTATTAGTATTTAGGATATGGTTGATTGGAGATTAGGATGTTTTCAGAACTAAGTAAAGAGATCATGTTTGGGTGCCTACAACCCCATGCATGGGGGACCCAACAATTTTCCAAGGGTGGGAAATTACTATTATTATTTTGTATTTTTTTTATAGTTGATTTGATTTACACCTTGATTGTTTCACTTGGGTGTGATTTTTATCTATTATGATATGTGACCCTTAGAATGGTATGGAAAGGGATGAGATATGGACCCGTGGACTAGTATGGAATGGGATGATTGTTTATTATTATTTATAGAAACACAGGGTTTGATATATATATATATATATGTGTGTGTGTGTGATTAAATTATTTGGTATCTTAATTGGGTACCTGGATTTCACTAAGAGGGGTTGGGTTTTTTAAAGTATTAATACAGGAAGCAGAACAATATTTTTATTCTTTGTCTTATTTGGTATAATTATACTCAGCCAGCATAGGAACATGGTTCCAATGAGATCTATGTGTGATGATATGTGATGGGGATATATTTATGTAATATATATATATATGTGATCTTGGATATAATAGGATCATGCATGGATGCTAATTGGGTGGGGGGATCTATTTAATCTGTCAACAAAGGAAGCTATACAATGTTTTCCTAGATATATTCTCTTTGGTGTAATTATACTCATCTTACTTACATATTATGTGACATATATCCCAGTAATGGGAAGGTGGGGGTCTATGAGGTTGGATGATACTTGATTCCTAACTTTTATATGGGTAGGTAGGGGCTATGATGATGGGTTAATTTTTACACTTGACTCTGATATGGGTAGGTGAGGGGCCATAAGGTTGGATGTCATGTGGCATAGTTGTGATGGGGGTGTAAGGGAAGTGAGATTATGTTTCTTGTTACATATTTCCCTATCTATGTTATATATATATATATATATTATGGTTATATGAACATTTTATTGGTATTCAGTGGGTTTCTAACTAGGTGGCTTCTAATGGAATGTCAGGCTGGTGATGATTTGGTACCACATGAGCGTGTACAGGATGAGGCCCCTGGGGGTTAGGATGAGGCTTAAGAGAGTTGTGAAGATCATGAGAAATAGGTATATGATCCATTGTAGGCATGAAATCCACATGATATGAAATATTTTGTCCCATGGATTGATGAGAAGCTCGGGGTGAGCCTGGTAAATGTCATCCATGGAATTAATAAGGGATCTCATTAAACTGATCCATCAATGGCATACTTGACTCAAAATTTCAAGTCATAACACACACCACTATTTTAGAGTCAGGGTGGACTATAGGAATCTAAGAACTAGATTGAGTTAGAACTGACCATCTTCATGAAGATTGAGACACCCACAGGTTGGTGGGTGAAGCTAGTCATTTACATGCTTAGAGGACTGGATAAATGTCAATAGGATATATAAGTATAGGCGGGAAGATGAAAGGGACTAACATGGATAGATTTTGAGGGTAGGTTCTTTGATCAATCCTTCTCAAATACAGTAAGGGAGGAGAGATATTGAGAGTTACTGAGCCTACAAAGGTGTGACATTTCCATCATGGACTATGATACTAATTTCAATAACATGTCTTGTTTCATACCTAGTATGATGGGTGATGACATCACGAGGGTGGAGAATTTCAAGGATGGTTTATTAAAAACCATCAAGGTACAGGTAATCATATTCAGGTTAGACTTATTATTGAAGGTGGTGAATCATGTGTCGATAGATGATTGAAATTTGACAGACTTCATATTCAAGTTGTGTGATGGATTCGGGTGATTTAAATAATGATGATTTAGATAGAAAGAAGTAAGTCCAAGATGAGTCTAAACATGGTGTTCATGCTAGAGATTTAGGTAGACCATTGAGGAGTGAGACTTTTATAGTGTTATTATAGTGTGGTAAATGAGGACATGTGTAGATGTATTTTAATTAGGAACTAAAGGAGTGCCGAGTTTATAGACTTGTCAAAAATAATGAGAGGTTCTGTAGGAGGCCTTCTCAGATAGCTGGTAGTTGGAGACCAAGGAAGACTTAGGCATACATGGTATATACTAGGAGCGGTACTGGAGATGGTATTAGGGATTCAGCTTCATGTAGTGGTTATGGAATAGATAGTGGGAACCATTAGTGGGTTCTATGGCCGGTAGTTGGTACAACTCTTGATGGAGGCCATAACTCAGGTACTCAGGATTCTAGCTAGGTGCACATGGTGGAGCTAGTAGGTCTATAGTAGGTCGGGGAGGTTACTATGGTTATAGATAATCCATAGGATTGAACAAGTAACTTTTTATTTTGGCATGGATCTTTTTGTAGGCATGCCCAGTTTTGGGTGACTGAGGTGTACGAGTTACTTTTGAACTAACTAGATGCTGGTTAGTAGGCTGGAATAAGCTTAGATGCATTATATATATATATATATATGTATATGAGATGTGCGGATCCGAGATTTATGATGGCCATTGATGAAGTCTAGGTTCTATTGAGTTATGTTGGCATCTAGTAATTGGTGAGATGCAAGATCTATGTGAGGTGCGAGTTACCATGACTATTTTTTGAATCCAATGAGATGCAAGACCTCATTGGTTCCATGTGAGACATGGTCATGAGGAAGGAATCTAATGAGATGCTGTTCTGGATGTTTTTAATATATGATGTGAGTTTATTTTATTACTTGATGAGGTAAAGAGTGATGATACATAAAAGGAGGACTTTTGAGTCTAGGGATGGTCTATAGACCATCAGTTATTTAGAGTTTGGGTCGATATTTGACCATGGTAACTACTAATTTGGGGAGTGCATTGAGAGATTTGACCTATGAACATATAAGTAGGAAAGACTAAGGTTATTTTTATAGGATGGGTATGTTCAGTACAATATTTGGGTAATTATTTATACCTTAATTATGAGCTATGTTAAGGTGGAGTGACCGTAATGTCCTGGATTTTTGGAGGGGGTCAAAATTTTGAACCCATTTAAAATTTTGGATTTTGGTGGCTAGAACAACTTATTTATAAATATTTGGAACCTAATTACTATAATTCCTTTAATTCAAGGAAATTTTAGATTGATTTTAATTCTTCGTAAGTTTTATGGGGATTTAGGTGTGTCATAGGCTAAAAACATAACTTTTCAGGGTCTAGGGATTGAGGTGTAGAGATTGGAAAAACTGTGTGATTGCCCGGGGAAATTATGTGTCCCTTTTTTTCTAACTATGAATGGTTTGAAAAACTATGTAATAGGGGGTTAATAACCCTACCAAAACTCCACCACTTTTAACAGAGTTAATTCGCACGGTCAATGCATGGTTTCGGAAACTGTACATCTTGACCGTGTGAGGTGTGATGCCTAGACAGTGGGCAACACACAGTTTCTGGATAGATTTCCAAACCATGTGGTAACCATGTGGAATTTTAAAAATATAAAAATGACTATTTTACCTTATTTTATTTAAGATGGTTTCCCCACTTTTCTTTCCCCTGCGCGAGCTCCACCTCTAACAACCCGAGAGATTCTCCTCTCCCTCTTAAGAATTGATCCACACCCTTCATCCAAGATCCATTATTAATATCACACAACTTAATAGAATTATTATAACACTACTGTATAATATGGAAGTAGAACTATCTATGAAAATAAAAAATGGGGAAATTATTGCATCCCAAGTTTATAACTCATCAACTATCCAAATTTTCATGTTGAAATTACCAAGGAACATTTTGATACCCCCTTTAGTGGACTTTTATGCAATTATAAGTATGTATTGGAATTCATTATATATATAAAACATAAATTTCTGTGAGAATAAAATCACTCTTCATATCATGAATCGTTCCCCAATTCTATACAATTGTAAGGGGGACGATGAATCTTTATTCGTACTAACATCTCAAGCATTGATATTATCTACCTATGAGCAAGCGTATCCAGATCAAATAATTAAGTCTAAGGAAAATATTATCCTTGAAGACATGCCCATTGTTATGGAATATGTTCATGTGTTTCCTTATGAATTTATTGGTCTTACTCTAAGACGAGAGGTTGAATTTTCAATTGATCTTATACCTGGTGTGTTGTTATTATCCAAGGATCCATATAGAATGGTTTTTATGGAACTTGAGGATTTGAAGAAACAATTACATGAGAAACTGGATAAAGGGTTCTTACACCCAAGTTCATAACCTTGGGGTGAACCAGTTATCTTCATGAAGACTAAATATTCAATGCACCATTGTATTAATTATTATGAGCTAAACAAGACCATGATAAAGATTAAGTATCCTCAGCCACATATTAAAGAGTTATTCAATCAGCTACGTGGATCCCAATACTTCTCAAAGGAAGACCATTTGTTGGGGTATTATTAAGTGAGGGTGAATAAGGACGATATACCCAACACTACTTTTTATATAAGGTATAGGCACTATGAAATCATAGTAATTTCATTTAGACTCACTGGTGATCCAAAAATCTTCCTGGAATTAATTAATATAGTCTTTAGACATTACCTTAGAAAAACTTGTGGTATCATTTATGGATGATATTATAATATACCGTAAAATCAAGGAGGATCATGGGGAGCATCTGATCAGTATGCTAAAGACCTTACAAAAGGATAGTCTATATGAAAAGTACAAAAAATGTGAGTTCTGGTTGAATGAAGTCTCATTCTTGGGGCGTATTATAACAAGTAACAAAATATCTATGTACCCTTTAAACATATAATAAATTTAAGTATGGAAAAAGAAAATATATGTGATATAAATCCATAGGTTCCTTGGGTAAAGTGGGTACTATCATCAATTTATATGAAATTTATCAGGATCTTCAAACCCTATAAGTAAGATAACATGGAAGGGAGTAATTTTTTTTTTGGAATAATGAATATAAGAGAGCTTCAAGGATTAAAAAAAGGCATATCACTGCACTTGTACTAACACTACCAAAAAGTGGTGCAAATTTCATGTTATACATAAATTCTTCGAAGAAGGTATTAGGCTATGTGTTAATGAATAATGAAAAAAGTGATAGCCTATACCTTAATTAAATTAAAAGTTCACAAATAAAACTAACCAACAAATGATATAGAGCTGGATATATTGATATTAACATTGAAAATATGGTGGCATTATCTCTTTGGGGAGAAGTGTGAGATATATACAGTTTGTAATAGCCTCAAGTACATATTTACACAGAAATAGATGAATATGCACTGGAGAAGATGGTTAAAGATTATTATGGACCATGACTACTCAATCCACTACCATACATGGATATAAAATAAAGTGGTATATTATATAAGTAGAAAATATCCTAAAATATTATCATTGATGAGAAACAATAAGGATATGGTCTTCTTAAACTTTAAAAGGATGGACTTGGGAATCACAAAGGAAGGAACATCATCAATAATTTCACAAATGATTTCTCAACTATCCCTTCTAGAGAAGATAATGGATTCTTAAAGAGATGAAGTGGGTATTAAGAAGAAGGTGGAAGGTATAAGAAAATATAAATCCTCATAGTTTAAAATTAATTAAGAGTAAGTTGTAATATTTGGGTCAAGACTATGTGTACCAAAAAATCATGAGTTAAAGATGGATCCATTAGATGATGTGCATAGATTGAAATTATCAATCCATCTAGGGAGAAGAAAGTTGTATAAGTATCTCCAAGAGAACTATTAATGGTAAAATATGAAAATGAGATCACATAATATAAATAAAGGTGTGTTGTATGTAAGCAGGTGAAGGAATAAAAGAAAAAATCGATGGTTATAATGCAACTATTACCCATACCTACCGGGAGATAGGAGAATATAACTATTGAATTTGTTACTGGTACTACAAATACATCAAGAGGAAATAATTCTATATGGGTTATAGTGGATTATATTAAAATTAATGATCACTTAATTACAATTCAAGAGGACTTGTCACTTGATCAAATTGTAAGGATATACATTAGATAAGTGGTGAGTCTGCATGGAACACCACTATCAATTGTATTTGATCGAGATATAAGATTTACCTCTAAGTTCTGTTAGAGTATCCAACATGATCTAAATATTGGGTTAAAAATCATCATGAATTATCACCCTCACAGTGATGACCAATCTGATAAGACTATCCATACACTCGAATATATGTTGACAACATGATCAATTGACTTCAAAAGTGGATGATATCAACATCATCATCTAATTGATTTAATATAAGATAATATTTTCCACTCAAGAATATAAATTTATCCCTATAAATCCCCTTATTGGAAGGGGTGAATAACACATTTATGATGGGATGAAGTTGGTGAACACAAAATTTTAGCTCCTGAAATGGTTGAGGAAATGGTGGAAAAGGTCAAGACCATTCATTATCACATTAGGGATAATCAAAGTTGAAAAAAATATCTATGATTAGAATCATTGATGAGACCTAGAGTTTGAGTTAGGAGATAAGTTATTCCTCTACATAACTCCATGGAATAATTTCATGATATTTGGGAAGAATGAAAATATTAGTCTAATATATATCAGTCCCTTTGAGACCATTGATCTTATTGGAGTGGTTTCCTATCAACCATCACTCCCACAAAACCAATATCATGTGTTTTATGTGTTCAATGTATCTATATTAAGGAACTACATACCTGACCCCTCACATGTTCTAAATCTATAGGTGGTGACATTTGAGAATGATCTCTCATATAATGATCATCCGGTGAATATCTTAGATCATAGAAACACTGTTCTGTGAAATAAGAAAATTCACTTGGTCAATGTTAAATGGATAAACCACAAGTTTGAATAAGTTATAAATGAACCATAGGATATGATGAAATAAAATTACCCTCATTTTGTTTAGTGTGTGAAATGAAAATTTCTAGGGAGAAATTTCTGAAGGAGGGAATATTGTAACTACCTGGACCTTAATAAATAAAATTCCCTTTATGATTGACTTAAATTCACTATTATGTATTTTGGTTATATAACAAAATTCACTTATTTGGTTTAATTATATCCCATCAGATTTAAATTACTATTAATCATCATAACTATTTTAAATATAGATATTGAGAAATGATCATATGATTATTATAAATATAGGGTTTTCACAAATCCTATAGAAATAGATAAAGAAAGTGATGGCCTCAAATAGAAGGATTGTACCTTATAAATCCCATTTATTAGATCTTAGAAGGTATATTGTGTCACTAGGATTTTCCCTCGACCAATCCCAAGATGAAATCGAACAACTAAATCACAATTAAAACCATTTATGGGATAAGTTCAAGCTCATCAAGATCATGGCCTAAACTATGTTGGCCAAACCACCCCACAAAAATGTCACTGTCTTGCACCTTTCCCTTAGGGAGTTTTCTGGTGTAATAAATGAACATGTATCGAGATCATAATAATGTGAATATCTATATTTTATAGAATAATGACTATATTTTTTTCTCATTTTTGTTACTTTATAAATAGTTTTTGATTTTGATTTGATAAAACCAAAATAGTATACTTGGGTACTAATAAATTTCAATTAAGAAATTCATTTTGATGAATTAATGGATTTTTGAAATAAAAATTATAATTAAAAAATTATAATTAAATATATATTATTATATACATTTTATGATGTCAAATTTAATTTCTATAATGGTTCGAAAACTATTATTGTAAAAAACCCATATTTTCTCAATAAATGTAGTTTCATTTTTTAAAGGTAAAAATTCATATATTTAGTAAATTATTTTTATAAAATAAATATTATTTTTGGAATCATATCATATAAATTATCTAATGGTGAATTTTTCATAATTTTTTGAGACAGTCAAATTTTTGGGTAAAAATTAAATACGGTATAACTATACGGTGTGTATTACGACATCATAATGACCGAAAAGTGATTTAATAAATTCTATATAAGGTATAAATGACTAAATACTAGTTTCCTTTTTTAAATTAATCTGTTTTTAGGTTATTTGATTAATTTTATAATTATTTTATGAATACTCTAAAACCTATATTATATTTTATGGTTTTAAAATCATTTATTTAAGAACATGACTCACTTCCACATCACCAAGGGTATTATTTTAAAAATTTTGGACCTTGTAATTATAAAACAATTTTAACCACTCTTATTTGGAATAAAACATATACAAAAACCAGTGTAAGGTCTGTGGGTTTGATTGCTTTATTATATATAGTCCAAAAGCTAAGTTTGGGAAATAATAAAGAACACCCCTCTCTTTTCCTATATAAAACCACCAATATCCCATTAATCTTATCTAAAAAACCTTATAAATCATGATTACAATGAAATCCCATCTCTATAGTCCTCCCAAGGTTCCCCCAATCTCTTACAAATCTCCTCTCAACCTATTGGAATCACCCCGTCAAGGTAAGGGATTTCCCTCTCTTTTTTCCATTAAAGTACCTTATCTATAATTATAATTTTTAATCTAAATTGGTTATGTTTTCATGAATTTATAAATATAAATTTATAGTAAAATTTATTTACTAATAGTGTAAGATCAAATATCCCTTCTCATTATTTCATTTACATAAGCTATTACTATGCCTAAATCCTCTCATTGTCCTCTTTATTCAACCATCTTCATTATCTTATGCCTTTTATCTCTAATTCCTAACATTAGTATATTTTATTCCATATCCTCCATAATTTCCTTGTGATTTATGAATTATGTTATAACCATTTCACTCTAATTAATCCCTACTAGGAACATTTATGTTCCCCTGTTATGCTGTCAAAGTTTCACTGCGATTTTCCATTCCAAAGAAGTGTGTAGTGAATACCTATACCCTTTTCCTATCAAGGGTGTTCACCTTTATCCACTTATACTTATTTGATTTGGGAATTAAATTTATTTTAGAAATAATACATTATATTTTTATTAAATATGATTAAATATGTTCTTAAGTATATAATCTATGTGGCACACTTATGCATGTACATGATTTGATTATGATTGGAGCACCCAAATAGAACTACAACACATTGGGTAGTGTTTTAGTCTCATGATATTCCATTTATAGTGCACTAAAGGTTATACTTATAACATTATGTTATTTTTTCTTAGTGTTTAACCTTGACGTATACTTATGATGTCATGTTTAATGTTTTTTCCACATTTAAATGTGGCCTTTATATTACCATGCTATATCATGACTCATTATTAATGCTTATACTTATCACCACTTTTATGTCACATTTATTTTCCTATTGTCTAACATGTAATAATTTATTCATGTATGCTTTATTTTTTCCATTACCAGGAATTATATCTCCCCCTTTGTTATATATGTCCCCAGGTTATCCCATGCAATATTAGAGGATTGATGATTTTGAGGAGCATGTTAAGAATTTTTTTAATAATGTTGTCGTATCCCATGTTCATGATGTTATGATATGTACCTAATTATAAAATACTCTATACTTGTAGTTTTTATGAGTTTTATTATGTGTATTCTTATGTAAAAAATCATTAATTAATGTGCAATAATGAAATTTTTTTTCATACCCAAAATATTTTATTGGATATTGGTACTTTAGGAATTTGACATTGAAATAAATGAAAAAAAGTGAACTAGGAATATCATTATTGGTAATTTTTATTCCTTAAATAAGACACAAGTTTTATCAATGTTTAATTAATCAATGAAACATTTCCTAATGAATAACTCTATACCACCAGAAATATGACTCCTTGGTATGACTATATTGCGAATTATGTAGTTTTATGGGTGGTGCATCCAAATTTATCAAATGATCGTAGAAGAATTTTTTTGGAAGAATCATGCCATTATTACTAGGATGATGAATTAATTTTCAAGGACTGTTCAATTCAATTGATTAGATGATGTTTCCTTCATGATGTTGATAGTTTTTCGAATCTTTGACATTCTGGAGAAAATGGAATACACTATAGATTTCAACACAAAATTATAAAAGAGTTACGATGCATTTTAATGGACCACCATGCATAAAGATATTAAAGATTTCAAAATTTATTGTGATAAATGCTAAATAATTGAAGTTATTAGTTAGAACCATGTGATTCCACAACATCCCATCATGGGTGTTGGAATTATTATCATATGGGGGATCAATTTCATAGGATCTTTTCCTAATTCATATAGAATATAATAAATACCAGTATCTATTTACAACATTTAAAAGTGGTTGGAATCTAAATCATGTGCAGAAAATTCTTCTCGAACTATAATTATGTTTTTTAAATAAAACATTTTTACCAGGCTTGGAATTCCTAGACTCATCATCACTTACAGTAGTACTGACATTAACAATTCTATGTTTTAGAACATAATTAATCATAATGGATTCTTCTATTATATTAACAACCCAATCATTCAAATACCAATGACAAATATAATGTTTCAAACTGAGAGAAGAAGGTAATCCTATAGAAAATTATGAGTACTTATAAAAAATATTGGACCAATAAACTTGATAAAGAAATTTGGTCATAGAAGATTGTATACATAACACTAATTAGAATGTCCCCATATGATTTAGTCTTTTTCAAAACCTATCAACTGCCTGTAAAGCTGGAACATAAAGATTATTAGGATATAAAGATGCTAGAAATGGATTTTGTAATTACTCATTTAAAGTTTTTTCTACAGATTTATGAATTTAATGAGATAAAAAGGGAAGTGTATGATAATTATATGATTTATAAAGTGAAAACCTAAGTGTTCAATTATTAAAAAAAATCACCAATGAAAATATTCATAGGGTGAAAGTATCATTATCTTAACCTCAAATATCAATTTTATAATAAGAAATATTAAATCAAAGTAGTAAAGACCATACACCATTAAAATATCTATCCAAATTGTGTCATTGAAATTTTTGAGGGGAATATGACTCCATTCAAGGAAAATGGTTAAAAATTTAAAATTTGTAAAACTTCAGATATGATACACGTAATTGGGGTAATTTATTTAAAATAATAGGCTATTAATATTGATAAATACATTAAACATAGTTCTAATTGAGAGGCAATCTAAATGATTTTAGATTCCATTTTTTGTTTCTTACTCTATTTATCCATGATAATATTTGACAAAAATTAATTGGTCAAATGAATAAAAAATGATAGTTGATTCCCCTATTAAGTTTCATGGAATACTATCTTATAAGATGTGTGTCATGGATATAATAGATAAGTAGATAAATATATAAACCCATGAGTGGTTCTTCAGGACAAATTTGGTGATATTGAACATTAAGACGAGATCTTTAGAGTTTAAGGACACCGAAAGAACTTACAAGAGGCTAATAAATTTGAAGAAAATGCACCAATTTTTTTATTTACATCTATTAAACAGAATGAAGATGTAATAAACACCACATTATGAGAGGCAACCCATATTTAGTTCATGTCCATTTTTTGTTTTGGTTTTTTAGAAAATAAAATTAGCATGTGTGGAATTTTTTTTACTTTCTATCAAAATTTTAATGGATTTTTTATTATCATACATATTATTTTTCATCGATAGAGTATATTTATTTTGGTGTGATATTTATGATATGATGAAGGTATGTATTGTCTCTATTGGATCTTTATATTTACATAATTTTTAGTCCTTTATTCAATATAGACAGCCTATCCACACCCATCTTTAGTTAATTAGTGAAGTGTTATATTTTTTTATATATTTAATTTAATTTTACAAAAACAAGATGTAAAAAAACTAACTAAAAAATCACACTAAAAAAATAAAAAATGAAAAAAACTAATATTATTATCATTTTTGAACTAATGTGCGGACAATTTTATTTATGTAGTTACAAAATTAGGGGTATACCACTTGTGTCATTGGTTAGTATGATAACATGATTCTTATTTAAAATTATTTGATTATTTATATTATCACTTAGATGTTTTATAATATCATTCCATTATTTGAAAATATTTTTTTAAAATTCTTTATTTTTGAGACACTTATTTGCACTCATTATCATCTATACTCTACAATATTGGATTTCCATAGCTATGATGAGTTCGGATCCTTCTTTAAACTATTTTATTTTCTATTTTTCTTGATGAAATCTTTTTTATGTTATGTGTTCTTTAATTTTCCATGCTTTTAAATAAAATTGAAATGAATTTTGAAAGATTCACTAAATAAATGAGTATTTTTTTGTTTAAGTTAGATCTTTTAACAGCTTGAGTCACCATTTTATGTTATCTATTTTTTAACCATTATAATCTAGAAAAAATACTTATCATGATGATCCTAAGAGAATTTACCATTACTTACCCATTTATTGAATATTTTCATTATGATTTTTAATCTAAATGCAGGGGACAGAGTTATTCATAAAGAGGTTTGTTTGAGGGAAATGGTCCATTTGATGAAAATGGATAAACATTATCTCATAATTTAATATGTGTTACCTTTTCAAAATATATCCATTCATTTCACATATTTTTATATGGGATTATTGATTCTTTTTTTTTCAATAGAGAGTATATTTATGGTAAATACATAACAACATGTGCCTTTTGGTGATATTTATAAAACTGGTAACCCAATAATATAAGATCTAGAGAGTTTTTATAGGACATAATTTCACTGATATTATACATAATGTGACTAATTATTCTATCCTCATATGTTATTTTTTCTTATATCTATTTCATGTGGTTTTTGAGTAGATACTGGCATGTTTGTCTACCCATTCTATCTGAGTGAATTTTTTCCGAAAGTTCATTTTGTATATATTGATATTATCATTTTATTTCAGATAAGTAATGTTTTAATTGTAGGGGAGTGGGAATTTTAGGGATAAAATTGTATTGATATTTATAATGCATCCATTTCAATGTCCAACATTCATTTTTTCCCATTAATATTGATTTTTTATGTCCCACTGTTCCACAACCTCAGAGATAATTTAAACCTAATTTGAATCCCTTAAGATTAGTGTAGTAATTTTATTTCCACTAGAAGATATATGAAATTCATGGAATATATATTATAATCATTCATGTGTATGATAATTTTCATAGATATGATGATATTTTTTTTAATTTTTAATGATGCAAAGGTAGGTCCCATGATTCACGAGTGTGTATATTTTTTTGAAATTAATACAAGTGGAAGAGAAATTATTTTTGAAAATAGGTATTTTAAATTAATAATGATAATTTGTGGGTAAAAGGATTGAAAATTTTCAAAGCTATAATTGTATTTCATTTTTTGACTAAAGTTGAATATGTGTGTTGTTTTTAATTGTTTTTCTTATGAGTGGAAAAGTTTGAGTGGAGGGGATTTGATGCATATAAAAGTCACTATCTTTTTTTTTATAAAATTTGAACCCATGATTAATTAAATTTTTAGTAATTTTAAGGCTTTTGGTTTATTTTATATTTTTTGGTAGTGTAGTAATTTTTATAAATTTTAGTTAGTTATATATTAATATTTGTAATTTATTATTATTTTTAGTTTATATTAATTTTGTAACGGACTGAGATTTTAAAAAATAAATATCTTTTTTAGTAGAGTATATGACACATAAAACCAAGATTATAAGATAATGAAACAAAAAAATACTTTATTATATTTTTTTTGTTTAAATAAATTAAATCTCTTCAATATCATACGATGCACACAACATCATGTTTAAACGAAACACGATACTCAATTAAAATACAATTATTTAAACATGACCACTATAACCTGTCTGTTAAAATAGAAGGTGTGAATAATAATAAATAAATTATAAAATTTATATGGGTTATAAGTTTATAAAAATATTTAATGGTTATATATTTATTAGAAATAAAATAATAATCAGTTGAAATAAAAAGAAATGTTTTTTAGAAAACCGTATTTTTCTAACAGGCAGTTTAGTCGTGATTTGTACCCAAAATTTAAAATTATTTATTTTCTACTTTTATAAAATATATTTGAAAAAATAAACTTAATTTTTCAAATATACATGTAAAAATTATCTTCGGGTGTTTTTTTATTTTTCTGAAAAGGTTAAATTTTTGATGAATTTTGAAAAGATTGATTTTTATTGAAAACTAACTTTTCATTTAAATTATTTGCATGTATAAATTATATTTTAAATTAGTTATAAAGTAAAATTATTTAAAATATAATAAAATTTAAATAATTATGGTTATTTTAATAAATTTAATATTTAATTATGATATAAAACTTTTTAATCTTTTGAAAGTTTTTCTTTGGAAAAACTATTTTTTGACGCATCAGCAGATTTAATTTTAAATTGAATTATTCCATTTTTCTGAAATGAATTTGGAAAAATGGTTTAAATATTTTTAATTAGTATAATTAATATTATCTAATAATTTCAAATTACCTTTGAAAATAATTAAATATAAAAACAATAAAAAATTATTACCATAGTTATGGTAAAAATGGGTTTATTGGGGTGTCAAACTAAGAAGATAAAGATTAAAAATGATCTAAAACTTTAAAAAAACATTTTATGGACATAGTATGACCTTATAACCTCTATTTGTTGATAATCAACAATTTTTTAGGATTTTTTATTATGAAAGATGTGGGCATATCTTTATCTTTGAAAAAATTCCATTTGTGTCTGCTCCCCCACTTATAAAAGGACATCATTCTCATCCCCTCTTCACACATAGAAAACACTTTGGTTTGGAAAATAAGTGCCAAAATATGTTCTTTAATTTCCTCCAAAAATACTATAGTACTTATTTTTTATTAATCCTTTCTAATAAAAATTTATGTAAAAACCTAAAGGGGTTCTCTGTAAAAGCTGTAAAATTCTTAAACATGTGTATTTGTTTTATTTCTTCTCTTATATCCTTCAAATAATCTCAAAATATCAGCATATAATAAAATAGGCATAAAATATATATTTATATGTTATTATTTTATTTTCATAACTCACATACATCTACACTTCCATCAAATGAGAAATTAAATTGTTGATCGTGTGTGTGGAAGACTACCGCCTCACGAACCGAAATAGTTTGTTTCCTTTTACCACATTTAAAGGATATATATAATGTTTTATTTAAAATTTTTTTATGATATTAAATAAATTAATATAATTATTTAAATATCATATCACATATACCTTCTCAATTTACAATCCATGGGGGACATGAAAATGTCGCCTGTGTGTACAGCGGGCAACCACCTCATGAAGCGATGTAATTGTTTTTTCACTTAATTTATAAATGGAAGGTATTTAGGTTAAAATTAATGAATATAAATTATATTTATAACCAATACACGATTCTATAAATATAATAATACATCAAAATTCTTACCTTCACATCCTTTGGAAAATAATAACATCACTCATGCGTATGTGTGGACTACCGCCTCCATGTAGCGATGTGAAATGTTTTTCATTTTTTTATATGGATGGCAATAAGGATTTATTTTATTAAAATAAATGATATATGTGAAATAATAATGATTATCTAAATGTTAATTAATATTTTTTTCCTTTAATTATATCCTTTGATAAAAAATGGAAATAATGTTCAGGTGTACATACTGCCTACCACTACCATGAATGTGGTAATACATTTTATATCGATAAATTTTAATAATCACTATAAATACTTATATAATGAATATATATGAAATTTAAATCATGTTTAAAATTATGGATTTTATAGAACCATGATAAAATTAAAATGATCAAAAATAAAAATCAAAACATACATGAAAATGAAAGTTATTATTACCCGAAACATCCATTTTAACAAAGAATTGCTAAGGAATAGGACATACAATGCCACAAGTAAATCATATACGGTACTAGATATGTGATTATGGTTATATAATATACACATGATAAACCTATTTTTATTATACATTAGTTTCTGACACATACAAAGGAAGTCGAACTTATGTTAAGGGGTTCTCGTCACACATAAACTTTCATGAGATATATGTCATATTCATAACTTATTTATTTTTTACAGTATATATACTAAAAATTTTATATGTTATATCATAAATATATTTATATTAATTTCATTTAAAGTTTCATTTTATGTTCTTCCTTTTATGGGGCTTACGATTAAGAAGTTACCAAAGTGGTAAGGGTTTATTTTACAATCTCATCATTATTCGGGATTGTTTATGTTTAAGTCTATCTTAAGGAAATTATTTTATATTTATATCATAAAAATAATAAATTTCATTATCATATGGTTATTAATGAAAATTTTAAGTAATAATACCATTTTATAACTCTATGTTAGTAAAAACCATTGAGATAATGCTTTTAAAAAAATCAATCTTTATTTCTCTCTTCGACTAAAAATCGTTTTTCTTCTAAAACCATGTTTTCTAAAAATGTTTTCATAATTTTTTTTAACATTAAAAAAAAAATTTATAAAATAAATTTTTACTGATGTTTTAATTTTTACAAAATGGTTTAAAATGAATCTTCATTTCATTTTCCAAACAAGTACCCTTTGGGTTTTCTTGAAAATATGAAAAGAATCACTGATTTAACATATACAGTATGAAAACAATTCCCCACTATCATGAAAATAACTATTTTAAATATTATATTATAATTTTAAAATTTTATTTTCAATTATTTTTTATTTTGAAAATATTTTTTAAACATTTAGTTTTAAAAATATTTTCAAAGTGAAAATTTATTTTACAAAATAATGTTTTAATGAAAATTTTATGGTATTTATATCCCTAAAAAACATCAACCATTTATCAGAGTTATGATAAACTGGGGATATGTTTTATTAATAAAATCCTTATTATTTTTCTATATTTTTTATTTAAATTTTACTTGGATGTACTATTTTGATACCATTAACCATATTACCTTGAATGGTTTATGGTTATGTTTATTAATTAGGAAAGGAATTTACATTTTATATGATAGTTTTTTAATATAAATGTTTATGTTGATTGTGTTTCACCCCTTTCATATGTGGAACTAATTGGAATTATTATGTGATAGGAAGGGCCCATTATACCCCTTGGATGCATCTATAGGTCTCGTGAAATAAACTATCTTGGTTTTTTTGGATAATGCCTTATCCATTTATGTAAGATTTCCTAGAAGGGGGCCTTGAAAGTATGATTATGGTGTATGAAATTACGAATTAACTCATTAAGATATTAGTTATTTATGATTCATATTATTATTAGATTAGTTATAATATACATGGTTATGTTTCAAGCTCATGCGATTATTTATATGGAATTATTTGATAATTATTTATTCCTTCTATATTATGATCAAGTAATTGATTAAATGACATGAATTTCAGTTATTTACCTTTCCATATTGATTATGATTATTTTTTCTAAGAGATTATATTATAGGAATACCCTTACTGAGCATCTAAGATAAACCATTTCTTATGTTTTATATTTTCTAGAATACTAGGAAGTGTTTCATGATTTATATATAGGGATATACTAAGGGGATATTTGATGTTCCCAAAGAAAAAACTTTTTGTATTTTATATTTTCAATTATAATTTCAATTTGAAGTATGTATCTATTTTACCAAGTCGATTAACATATTTGTTAATTTTAGATGTGATTCCTTGTATCTTATGAAAATGTAATAAAATTACCATAGACCATAGACTACTATGGTTAGAGTATTTACAGTTGGTATTAGAGGAAGTTTAGTAAAAACATTCTGAAAAATATTTAGGAAAACATAGATTAGAGAACATAACCCTATGGTATTTATTTAGGAAAAGTATAAAAGAACATACTAAAGTTTTATTGAGGATGATATTATGTGGTTTTCTTATAAATAAATCCCTTTATAGATAATATAAATGGATAGGGTAATGAAATAAATGTACCTAGGGAAAATAACATTTAAAAAGGCATATCTTGATTGAATTGAGCTTACCTGGTACACGAAAATGGGCTTTACCATGCACCTATTATTACACTTCTAGGGGATGTTCTATGGATAATTTTTCATTTTATTTATAAACTATTATGATAGACTTGAAAATATTTTTAATGAATTTACAACTTTCCCTGAGAAATCATGTTCATGATTATGAGATTATCCATGCCTAAATTTTTTAATTTATATTAAGTGTTTCACTATTTTTGGGATTATACATTATATTTCATAATATTTTAAACTAATATTGTTTTTTTAATTATTTATAAATTGATCCTAGATTATATAATGAAAACCATATCAATACATGCACTCTATATAGGGATTTCCCTCATTGGGAAATATAAGGAAGATGGAGATAGAGCTGTAGCTGGAACTTATCAAATTATAACCATGTTGAGGAAAATGAATTAGGATATGAGAAAAAACCTTAACCATATGGTGAATATTACTAATCTACCTTATGGTGTGCAATGTTAGAATGATTTATGCATTAACAACTGCCATCATTCAATGGGACTAAAAATCCATTTGTATTAGTGTAATGGATAAGTTCCTTAATAAAGATATTTCTCGCTTTGGGAAGTAATAAAAGGGAGAATTATATCGTTGTATTTTATCATATCTTAGGAGATAAAGATAAATAGTAGCCATTGATTTAGAAAACTAAGGATAAATAAGAAATAATCAATATGGAATGAAAATATTTTAAGGTACTCTTCCTGGAAAAGTATTTTTCTCAGGAGAAGTGAATGGATACAGAGAGACAATTCCCGAATATATGATAAAAGGAAGATGAAAATGTTTCTATATATGGAGATAAATTTAAAAGGTTATATAGGAATGTTAAAAACTAAGTTCATACTCTAAAGATAAATATTGACTGTTTCTTTGATGAAATTAAGCAAATTTTTCTAAGGGAACTAGTCTCTCAAAATTTCTCATCATATGAGGACATAATATCATGTGGTATAAATATAAATATATAATTATCCATGTATTATGGATTAAAATGGAATATATAGAAGAAGAGTATGAAAGAGATAAATATAGATAAAGGTAATAAAGGAAAGAAGGATTTCCCCGATGTGATAACTATGGAAAGAAACACTCCAGTACTTTCTTAAATTGAATGGGGGGGGGGTTTCAAAAATTTTATAGATAAAGTCCACCATAACCATAATGTTAAGGGAAACAAAGAATATTATAATGTGAAATTTTTAACTATAAGGATATGGTGAACTACACAAATTAATACCCCAAGCATATAAGGAATATACCTCAAAAGTATCTAAGGGATCGATGCCAATCTAATGATTTTATTACACACTAAGTGGATTGATTAATGTGATTGTGTTTGGATTCAATAATTATATTATAAGATTATTTTTTCAATGATATTTTGGTTATAATAATTAAGAAATTTATAATGAATTTATTTCATTACTTTTTATTTTAGGATTTGAGATCATAACTTGAATGGTACTGATGACAAGGAAAAATATTCAGTGTAAAGCTAAACTTATTTGAAAACACATGATTGAAGGAGGATAACCCCTAATATGTTACTGATTATAATATAATAATTATAAAGAATTTTTTATAAAGGTATTGGTAATATTTGAGGTTTATCTTACCTTTTATGTTGAGGTATATATGGGTTATTACAATTTGGGTAAATTACAGGAATTATATTAATAATGTTTTGGAAAAAAGATAACCCGTATACTGGGTAAAAAATGATCACATATAGAAAGGTCATGGTTCATGAACCCAAAATTGAAGGGTGAAAAGGTTGATTAACCTACCACTTTCCTATGTAATGTTATGGTTAATAGGTCATTGTTTTTACATAAAAAATTCATGGATGGATATTAATGTTTATCTAGGGGTGTTACTGTTGAGGTTTAGAGATTACTAAATTTTATTTGTTAACTTATGATAACAATTTTGGTTTTAGAAAATATATAGAGATATAAGGAATGAGTTATCATTATTAAAGGAATATTATTATCCATTAAAAGTTAATTTTAGTTTTTGAGGAATAAAAAATTCATTTTTGGAAATATATTTCTTAGACTAAAAGGTTAAGTGGAAATTGATCAAAGAAAAACCAAAAGATTAGAAATTTCATATAAAATTGATAATATCAAGTTATTATATTTACTTATATTTTGAGACGGTAAAATAACACCTCAAATTTAGGAAAAGGATCATGAAATAAAAATATTATCACATTACCTCTAAATCCAATGAATCAAATGGTCTTTTGAATCATGAAAAATTTATGGTTTTGAGTTCCTTAACTTTTCACTAATAATTCAATTTCTTATGATTAATGATCTCTATAACTCTCTATAATTATTTATCTTTTTCTCCTATGTCCATATCATTACTTCCTACTATTGTTCTCTTACATAGAAACCTATTCATGTGTAATTCTAGATGAACTTTGTACTTACATTTATCTCTTATCATGAGGATGTTTTATTAACACCCTTTATGATGTGGGTTCCCAAAAATGGTATTTTAAGATGTTAAACTATTAATTTCTGAGATCCAGCTTAAATTGCATGGATAAAATTTATTTAAGGGGCATAATATAACACCCAAATATTTTAAAAGAGAAAAATCATCTTGAATAGTGTATATGACATGAAAACCAAGATTATAAGTGAATATAACACACTGAGACTTTATGACATATTTATTTTTAAATAAATTTAATTTCTTTGATAGCTTATTATGTACACAATGACCAGTTTAAATAAAACATGATACTGTATTAAAATATTATTATTTAAATATGAGCATTACAATAAAACCATTAGGTTGGTGCGTACGAATAGTACTAACCAAATTATTAAAATTATATGCTCTACAGATTTATAAAATAAATTCAGTAGTTATATATTTATTATAAATAAAATAAGAATCATTTGAAAGAAAAAGAAACATTTTCTAAAAAAACTGTATTTTTTTAAAAGGCGGTTTGGTCACGCTTTCTGAAAACAATTAAAAATAAAATTTTACCACTTTTAAAAAAATTATTTGAAAAAATTAACTTTTATTTTGAAATCTATATGCCAAAAGTATATTTGGTTGTGTTTTTTATATTTTTTTGAAAAGGTAAATTTTTTGATGAATAGTGAAAAATACTATTGTTCATTGAAAACTACCTTTTCATTTAAATTATTTACAAGGATAATTTATATTATAAATTGGTTTTACAGTAAAAATATTTAAATTATATTACAATTTTTCTAATTTATGTCATTTAAATAAATTTCATATTGAATTATGATATAAAAACTATTTAAACTTTCAAAAGTTTTTTTTGGGCAAACCCATTTTCTGATGTCTCTATAGGTTTAATTTTAAATTGAATTAGACCACTTCAATGAAATAAATTTATAAAAATAGATTGAATATTTATAATTAGAATAATTAATATTATATTGTAATTTATACATAAATTTTTATTGTAATGAATAGTAAATACATTAAAAACTAATTACCGCAGTTAAAGTAAAAATGTGTCTATGAGGGGGGTGGGGGTGAAAATAAGAATATAAGGGTTAAAAATGATCCAACAATTTTATAACACAAATTTTATACACGTATGTATACCCTATCACATATAATGGTCAATAATTATATATTTTTAAGGTTTTCATCTTGAAACAAATGCGGGTATCTCTTTATCTTTTTCAAAAATTCCATGTGTGTCCTTTTCCCCCTTATAAAATTCCACCCATATCATCCCCTATCCACACTTCTAAAACCATTTGGTTCAAGAAATACCTACAGAAATATCTTACTTAATTCCCAACCTAAATCCTAGATTCATTATTATTATTAGTAATCCCTCTTAATAAGTATTTTTTTACAAACGTAAAGAAGCACTCCAAATAATAGGTAAAATTATTAAACGGACGTATTTGTTTTTTTATTATTCCACCTCATTAAAATCACTTTAACTATGATAATTTAATAACACCGATGTGAAATATATAATGTGTTGTTATTATGTTAATGTGATTAATAATACATGTTTTTTCGGAATACTTTGTTTGAATTAATTGATATAATTTTCCCAAATTAATATCTATTAGATTATTTAATGGAAAAATGTGTTTGGTATTGAATTTGGAAAATGCATGAAAATTATGTTTTTACAATTTTTATATAACTATAGTTATTTGTCATAAATTTTTCTATGTGGAGAAATTTAACATGAAATTTTACTATAAAATTAAACTCTAAATTGCCTACATTTTTTATTCAGACTGTGATAGCTAGATCACACATTTGTAGGGAAAAAATTGGGAATTAATGAAGGGCTAGACAGACTTCGACAAAATGGACCCCATCTCACTAATTAGTCCCTAAAATATTCATTATAATATTTATTTGGCCCATATTTTGGGTGGATTTAATTGAACCACTTATGAGAATTTCATTCCACTGAAGTGACACTTGGTTTATAAGGGAAGGTGGTCAAAAATGTGGACAAATATGAATTGATTTTTAGAGACCAAATGATGCATGTACCATTTTTTAAATTTGAAACCCTAACCCTGAAAAACTCTATTTAAATGAGATTTTAGCTTTTTTGATGGTTGGTATAGGCTTTGGGTAGGTGTGGCCAAAATGGTGGCTCCTGAAAAAATCTCACACCTTTTTGAAGAAGTAAGGTTTTGTGCAAAGATCTCTTCTCAGAAGGATCTCTTCTCCTACCTATACTTTGTGTTTTATTGTTTTCATGCTTGAAAAAAGACTTTATTCTTATATGAATATTATGTTCTATTATCTTTTAATCTACTTATTTTTCATCTTAGTTCTTGAATATACAAGTGGAGATAATACTGGGTGTTTCCCTTTCAATCCATTGTTTATGCAAAATGTACCCATGATGACAACTCCACCCATGAAAGAGTGATTTTATTAATAGTTGATATAATACATACCTATTTAATTTATTTAATTTGAATTCATAAAAATACCATAATTTTTAAATTATGATCAATTAATTGATTATGAATGTCTAATGAACTCGATTGACATTCACTTGTCCGAGAGTCTGTATTTGTGTGAATAATTTCAGTAAAACTTCTATCGCAAAATCCAATCAACATGGGATAGAATTATAGTGTTAAAGTATCATCTTAAAACTCAATTAATTCTAAAATCTAGGGAGATGATACTTTCCTAATTTTATATTAAACATAAATTGGATTTTGGATCACAATCAAAGAAGGATATTGTGATTAGATGTCCTGAAGTTGACTTATGGATTATTTTTAAAATATTTGTGGTTGGGTTACTGTACATAGGGTTTGGTGGTTGAAAAGGTTAGGGGATCAAAATTTAATTAATTATAATAATTTGGTATAATGATAAATTAATGGTGAGGTTGGTGTATTAAATTGACTGCATCTTCTCATATTAGGGTTTTTAAAGAAATTGTGTCCTTGATTTTTCCTTCTCGTTTATTTATTTTTTATCCATATATCCAACCAAACCCCCTATAATATTTCATTTGTTTTAATTTTTTATTGGTTTATTTAATTCTATTAGGGGTTTTTTAATTCAGTTCCTCCTCAAGATAACGACCTAGGTCAGCCACTATGCTATACTTAGTAAAATCAAAAATATTTTTTAGAGCGTGCACGACAACGCTCATGAAATTGGCCCTGTTTCTAGAGGGGAAGTGCCAAAAATATGATTCTGACATTTTTTATATATTTTCTTTTATTTTATTTTAAAAAAATCCATGAGGTATTCCAACTAGAAATATTCTTCTCGGATTGATAACTCACATGTGAAAGGAGAAATATTAGATAATGAAGAGATTTCCCTATTACAAAAGGATGATGAAATAATTAATTTGTTCAATAAAATATTGAATGGACATGTTACATGTATCTCTTTCCATGATCTTTTATACATGTTTAATAAAATCAAACTGATTATAAATTATTTATGGGAATGTATGAAGTTCTATTGGAAAAGGTTCCTCAACCTGAACCAGAATCCAAAATAGTGGTGGAGGTGATTTCCCAACTCATATTTCAAATAATGGAGCCTAAATAGCCACATACATCTACTACCAATCTAATCCAAGAGCCACTTCCCAAAAAAATGAAATTGAAACCAAACAAACACAAGGATGTGATATTTTATTGAACACATTACCTTCTAATTTTATTAAAATTGAATTGTGTATCACCTCCCATTTCGTAAAATTTTATGATTTGAGAAACAATTTTATTACCATAGTGGATGAGGAAGGAAAATAATATTCATCATAGGCAGAAAATCTAGAGCTCCCTAAACATGTTGAACACTGGATGTAGATAGTTCAAGAGGATATACATGTGGATTTACGTGAGGAAAAAGAGACACATGATTCTTACATTAAAGGGGATTTTTTTTAATTTATTATTCATGTTTTTATTTTGTTCAAATATAATTACACTCTGAAATTCCATTTTATTATTTCATTGATACAACTTTCCTTGAGAAATAATTGTAGAATGAAGAAGAAGTTATACAAGTGGAGAACAAGAAATAAGAGGAATCATTTTTTGTACTAACCCCACCATAAAACAAGAATCTAATTTTCATGTGGGTGGATTTTTAATACTCTTTCTATGGATTCATCAATATAAAGTAAGAATATGTGCAAATTGGAAGGTAGAAGTACTGGTGGTTCATCTCCAAGAAAATCCACCCACCATCCGATTGGAGATAACCAACTAGAACTGCCCATATAAAGGTACTCAAAACTCAATTCTTACTTGGGGGATTAAACCAAGTTATATCCTTCTATTATCATTATCATTATATTTTATTTTCATCAAATAGATATATTATATTTTGTTTTTGTTCTTTTTCTTGTAGGTTTTCATTATGTAGAACTTATGAGCTTAACTGAGTATTGCACTATGATTAATTCAGGTTGTACCTCTCCTTAACAGTTGGTTATTGTGACGAAATTATAAATACTCTTATATGTTGAATTCACTTAAATGCATTTAGGAAAATGTATCATTTTATGTGTGGGGAATGTGATGAAATTTTGGGAAGATTCCATAATATTTTTGCGTGTATTCCTATTTTAACTTAAATTTTTTTCAAAAAAAATCACATAAAAAACAAAAAAAGAAATAATCATTTCACATGCCCATTACATCCATGGGATTTGTTGAGATTCATTGTTTCATTTTTTAAAACTCATGGGAAACATGTTTATCATTGGATTTTTTTTATCTTTGGTTGTCAATATTTTGAAAATTAATGTTGGTCAATGATATGTTTGATTGTGTCTTTATAAAGCCTTGGAGATTTTGGACATCATTGATTATGGGACATTTTTTGGAAAACCATGTCATTTAATCTCTCCATTCACATCACAGAAAATCACCACTTATTAGTTTCTCTTATCTAATTGAAGGTGTAATCAGGGCAAGCAATGCTCTTTAATCTTATAGTATGGTCTTTACATATGTTCTTTTCTCTTCCAATAATTTCCATTACTATACCATATTTACCTATGCATGTGTACCTAATATATGACTATTTTATTCCTTAAAAAACAATCAATAAAGAGGAGAGTGAGGAAATGTAAAACATGCAGGGATATTTAGGTTTAGAAGCTCAAGGTTTAAATTTTAATAATGCTTAAATGAGTGGATTTTGGAATTTTATTGGGAAGGAGGTTGAAAAGGTTCAGTGTAATAGAATTAGGTAATGATAAAAATTATACTTGACCTGATTATACTGGATTAAGGGTTGAGAGACAATCCTGAAATGATTGGCACCCACACTCATGAGGAATTTGTGGCATAGTTGACTCAAAAGAGTTTTCACTAGATTAGATTCAATGATATAATTGGATTTTTATATAATTTTTTATACATTTAATTCTATATTTTTTTTGATATTGGCTTATTTTTGGTGAATATTTCTATTATCACATTTCCATCATGGATTGAGAAATTTTAACATGGATCATTTTTTGGATTACATTTCATGAGGGTTTTGTTGGGAGTAAATAAGGGTAAGTGTGGGGAGTTGATAATTAATGTTTTTGTTGAATATTTTTTTGATATTAAATGATATAATTTACCCATATTAATATTTATTGGAATATTTAATGGAAAAATGTGTTTTTCTCTTGAATTTGAAAATTTCCTGAAAAATCTATTTTTACCATTTTAATATCAGCATATTATCTTTACCATAAATTTTTCTACGTGCCTAAATTAGACTTGAAATTTTACAGTGGTATTCAAATATAATGTATTTACATTTCTATTAATACCATTATATCTGGATAATTCATTTGGAGGGCCGAAAATGGGAATTAATGAAGGGCTGGACATAATTCGGCAGAATGGACCCCACCTCACTAAATCACCTCTAACTTCTTCATTACTTCTTGGATTCAGATGTAACTTTTAGAGGGGTCAAATGAATCACTTTTTATAATTTCTTTAAACTAGATTTAAACCTTTTAAAAAGTAATAGTGGTTGAAAATGTGGATCAATATGAAGTAATTTTTTGAGACCAAATAATGCATGTTCCCTTTTGGGAATTTCTATCCCTAGCCCACCCAAAGTATATTTTAATGATAGTTTCAATCTTTGGGAGGGTTGGTAGAATATTTGTTAAAGTTTTTACGAAAGGGTGTCTCCTGGAAACTTCTCACACTTTTTGGTAGAATTAATTATTTCTGTAAAGTCTCTTCCAAGAAGGCTCGCTTGTCCCATCTCTAGTTTGTGTTTCACTGTTTTCATGCTTGCAACTGGAATTTTTCTTAAATAAATATTCATTTTTGTACAGTTTTAATATTATTATATTTCATTTGGTAATAGAATATAATATTGGAGATGATATTGGGTGTTTCCTTTTCAATCCACTACTTTTTCCGAACCTCTCCACGATGAAAACTCCACCCATGGAAAAGTGATTTTGCTCATTGTTGATCTAATCCATACTTAATTAATTTATTTAGTTAGAATCCCTAAACATAATGTAATTCATAAATTGTGATCAATTAATTGATTTCAAATTTCTAAGGAACTTGATCAACTTTCACTGGACCATGAGGTCAGACTTGTTTGAATCATATAAGTGAAACTTCAATAAACAAATACAATCAACATGGGATAGAATTATAGGGTTCAATTATCATCCCCAAACTCAATTAATTCTCTACTCTAGGAAGGAAATGATTCCAATATTGTCCATTGAACTTAAGTTGGAATTTGTATCACAATCAATGTAGGGTTATGTCATTGGAAGTACCGAAGTTGACTTAGATCTTATTTTTCCAATATTTTGGGTCATGTTAATTTTCATAGCGTTCATGGGTTGACAAGGTTAGGGGATCAAAATTGAATTAATTATAATCATATGGGATAATAATAAATTAATGGTGAATTGGGTAGACTATATTGATTATCTATTATCATATTAGTTTTTTTAAATAAATTTTCCTTGATAGTTCCTTATTGTTTATTTGTTATGTTTATTGTCTTTTAATACTACCAAACCCCACCATTATTAATTTGATTTCACTTATTTTATTTGTTTATTCAAGCCTATTAAGGGTTTTTTAATTTAATTACTCCTCAATAGAATAACCTAGTTCATCCACTACACTACACTTAGTAAAATAACAAATATTTTTGAGAGTGTGTGAAACAATGCTCATCAGTAATAACCTTGATCCATCTCCACTTTTAGAAAATGAGAAATAAAGAAGTCGATCGTGTGTATGATGGATTATTGCCTCGCAAACCAATTCAATTTTTTCCAATAACATAATTCAGGGATGTATATAATGTTATATTTAACATATTTATATTATATTTATAGAATTATTATACTTATAGAATTATTATATCATATATAAGTTCTCACATTCCATTCAGTGTGGGATATAATAACATCGCTCGTTTTCATGGTAGACTACCACCTCGCGAAGAAATGTAATTAGTTATTCTCTTAAAATTTACAAGAATGGTAGTATGGTTAAAATTAATGAATATTATTGATATTTGTTACATAAAAATAATTCATAAAATATAATATCTGGTCTAACTTCTTACCTTCCAATCCATTACAAAACAATAACATCGCTTGTGCGTACATGTGGATTACAGTCTCCACGTAGCAATGTGAAATATTTTTCATTTTATTTTAAATGGATGGTAATAAGTATATATTTTATTAATGTAAATGATATATATGAAATAATAATGAATTTGTAAAGGTAAATATATATTTTTTTTCCTTTTGTTCTATTTATCAAGAAAAAATAGAAACAACGTTCATGCGTATGTATGACCTACCATGTCAATGAACGGTGTATTCCATTTTCTGTATATAAATTTTATAAATTACTATAAATAAATATATAATGAATATATATGACATTTATATCATGGTTAAAATTCTAGTGAGGATGGAACCAGGATCAATAGGAAAACCCGTCTCTTTATTAGACTTTATTTCATGATTTATTACCTAAGATAACATATAATAAAACATAGAATATCAATACATCCATTGTTTTTCGGAATTAGTTACATTAAATAAAAACATAATACTAGTAAAAAATCACATTTATTGAAAACATCCTTAATATGGTCATAATATTCCTCCAAACTTAAAACTATATTGCCTAAATTGAGTATATATGTAAGAAATGGATGATCTATAAAGTCCAGTAAGGGAATAAACATTGAATAACATGAATAAAGTAATAAATGATAGAAAATAGGAATAAAACTAGGTCATAAAAGGAGTGATAATAATAAACATAAACAATAATATGTGATATAGAATGATAACATAAAAAAACATGGGAAATGTGGCAATATAAAATTCTGCATCATAAACATAGGTCAAGGCGAAATTCCAAGACATCATGATGGGAAAAGTCCCATAACTAAGTACAATTTAGTATTTATCCCAACATAATGTCTCATGATACTAAAAAATATCCAATACATTTGAGAACTATATAATTTTTGGCTCACCCGTCACATTTATTTCATTCTCATGATTAAAAGTGCCACATAGATCATAAAACATGGAATCGTTTATCATCACATTTTATTCTATGATCACATAGTGTGGAATATAGACATGTAAGTACCCAATTAATAATTATAAGTGAATAAATGTGATCATACTTGATATGAAATGGTTATGGGTATTTACTACACAATTGTTTGGCATGGAAAATCATAGTGGAATTTCAACATCATAACGACATCACCTAAAAATTCATAAATTGGGATAATGAGAGGGAAAGGGTAATCTCATAATTTTTATAAAAAATATACAGTAATTGGGACATGGAAAAAAATATCCCAAAATTATTAATTAGAAATATAAGTCATAAGACAATGAAGAAACTTGAATAAATTGGAGAAGGAAAAGACCCCTTACTAAATTTCAGCAAGGTAATGGGTGTGTATAAAGGTTCATGGGAGGTATTAATGAGAGTGAAAAGGGTATATAATAATTTATAATTAAAATGGGAAGTAATAATGATATGGTAGAATATATTCCAATATGGGAAAAAAATAAACTAAGAGGGATAACATAAAAGAGGTGCTTGAATGGAAATGAGAAGAGAGAAATCCCTTACTAAATTTTGGAATAGTAACAACTTGGGTAAGGATCAAAATGAGAGAGGATAATTGGTATATCATTAAAATAACATAAATTTTACTATAATTTAATGTTTATAAATAAATTAAAAAATAACATATTTAAATTAAAAAGACTAATTTCCAAGAAGGTTCTTGAATTGAAAGGAGGGGAGGATGGTCCTTTACCGTGAGAGTGTGATTCCAAATGTTTAGGAGGAGCTTCTTGAGAGTTTGGGGGGCCATAAAGAGGACTCTAAAGAGTGGAGGGAAGAGTAAGTACATTAGACAAGGTTTTTTAGTGAAAATAAATAGGACATTGGAAAAGTTTATATAGGAAATGAGAGGAAAATTCATTATAATTTCTCAAACATAGGTTTTGGACTCTATATAATAAAATAACAAAAACCATAAACATTCCCACGGTTTTTGCTGATGGTTTTGTAAAAGGGAAGTTATTTTCATTATTTTATAATTCCAATGTCCAAAATTAATAAAATAATATCCTTGTTGATGTGGAAGTGAGTCACACTCTTAAAGAAATGATTTTAAAACTAAAAATACATTAATGGTTTTTGGAGGATTCATAAAGGCTTTATAAAATTAATCAAAGAATCATAAAATCACATTATTTTATAGTTAAAACATATATTTTGTCATATATAACTGTTATTGTATTTATTAATTCACATTCGAGTGATTATTATGTCATAATACACACCGTAAATTAAGATGGTATTTAATTTTTACCAGAAAATTCAATTGTCATAGATAATTATGAAAAGTTCACCATTGGATAATTTCAATATTCTTATTCCCAAATTAATATTAATTTTCACAAAATAATTTTCTAAATATGTTAACTTTTACTTTTAAAATACAGTTGATATTTACTGAAAAAATGTAAATTTATTAACAATAACTGTTTTCAGACACTTATAAAAATTATATATGACTTTATAAAAATTAAATAATAATTTATATTTAAAAAAATTATTTAATAATAATATTTTTTTAAAAAAATTATTTATTTCCAAAATCCATTTTTTACTAAAAATTAATGTCTTAATTTAAATAAAATATTACTTAAAAATACAATTTGTGTTTTGTTGAATAATTTTTATCATACTGATTACTTAATCATTTATAAAGTAAAAAACAATAAGGAATAAATATAATCATAATTTTAATGAAAAGAAAATATAGATATATAACTAATAATATTAATTATTTGAATTTAAATACATAAATACAGATATATTATCTACAAATTTATTTTAAATCATTTCTCATTAGGTGTTATATTAATTAAGCTTTATGGATAAACTTTTTCAATTAAAACTATTTTTCAGAAAAATTTGTTTTGAAGCCAAAAAATAAACTTATAATAAAATATAATATGAATAAGATTTAAATGTAATTAATTTAATTAAATATAACTAAATAATACTTATTTTACCTTTAAATAAAATTAAAAGAATAATTGATCATTTAAATTAATTATTTTATCAAAAGAAATGAAAAGTTTACATAAAAATGGTATTTTTCACAGTTCATCAAAAAATCTATATTTTTCAAAAATTTCCAAATTTTCAACCTAAGTTAATTTTTATATGATGATATAAAAAATGGTGATAATTTTGTCAAATACATTTTCTAAATGTTCTACAAAATAATTATAATATTTTGTTATTAAAAAAAATAAAAATAAATTTTGAATAAAGAATATTTTAAAAAACAAAATGTCATTACCAAAAAATTATTGATTATTTAATAATAAATTACCTATATTTTTAGGACATATATATATATATATATATATATATATATATATATTTCATAATGTAGTTAATCCTACTCATATCTGAAAATTTAATTGAAAGGTTAAAACAATCATATTTAAATAATAATTTTTTGTTCGAGTTTGGTGTTTTAAATAACATAAGTTATTGACAATAGTTTTATCATTTAAATGCTTGGGGTGTTACAATTGAATAAAATTACCAAAAATACCAAATAAAAACATACGTGATTTTTTTTTCTATTACCAAAAACTATGATTTTAACAAATAATTGTTAATGAATGGTAGATAGAGGACCATAATTAAATAATATATGGTATTATATATATTAGTATAGTTCAATAATATATGTATAATAAACTTATATTTATTATACAGAATATTTAAACATACACAATGGAATTCAAACTTGAGGTAAGAGTTTCTCGTCCCACTTTTACTTCCATGACACATATTTCTTATTCACCACTTATTTATTTTTTATGGTGTATATATTGAACCTTTGATATGTTATATCATGAATATATTTTTCATTATGGTATTCAAAGATTTATTTTATGTTATTTATTTCATGAGTATTGTGATTAAAATGATACCAAAGTGGTAAGAGTTTATTTTACATTATCATCATTATTCGGGATTTTTTGTGTTGAAGTCTCCCTTGGGGAAATTATTTTTTAATTTCTATCATAAAAAAATCCATCTAATTATCCTCTGGTTATTCATGAACTTTTCAAATAATAGTACCATTTCCCACTCTTTTTTTGTTTAAATTAATGATAAAATATTGTTAAGAAAATTTTTCTTTATTTTTCTATTTGATCAATTTTTTTTCCAAAACCATGATTTCAAAAAATGTTTTTATGAAACACTTTAAAAATATTCAAATGTTTTATAAAAAATATTTAATCATGTTTTAATTTTTAGAATATGTCTTAAAAGGAATCATTATATTATTTTACAAATAATTCATTTCTTTATTTTATTGAAAATGTGAAATGAATATTTGTTTTAACATTTACGACATGAATGGAATTTTCTATCATCATGACCTATTAGTGTTTTAAGGATTATTTTACAAGTTTCAATGGTTATTTTCAAATACTATTATTTTCTAAATATTTTGTGAACATTTAGTTTCAAAAATATTTTTAAAGTGAAAAGGTTATTTTCCTAAAGAATGTTTTTAATGACATTTTATGGTATTCAAATTCATCAATGATATCAAACCTTTAATGTACTTATGATATACTTGGGATATTTTGTATTAATTACATTCTTATTATTTATCTAGATGATTTCTGATCAGTTGAATGAGATTTAATATTTTGATACCATTCTTCACATTACTCTAAATGGTTTATGATTATGTTCATTAATTGGGGAAAGTATTAAAATTTAATATGCTAGTTTTTTTAATATGAATTATTATGTTGATCTTGTTTCACCCCTTTCATATAAGGAATTAATTTTACTAATTGATGGGTGGGGTCTACTATAGCACCTCAATGCACTAGTAGGTCTCAAGAGACAAAATTTCTTGAGTTTTTGGCAGAGGCTATACCCATTTATGTAAGATGCCTTTTAATGAGGCCCCAAAGGTATGTTTATGGTGTCCAAAATTATGCATTACCTAATTATGAGATTTGTTATTGAAATTACATGTGATTATTCTGTTAGTTAGAATATATATGGTTAAGTTTTAATATAATGGGATTATTTATATGGAATGATTTCATCATTATTTATTACTTACATATTATGCTCATGTAATTGATTGAATGACATGTGTTTTAGTTATTTACCCTTCCATATTGATTATATTTATTTATTCATGATATCTTCAACTATACACATACCCTTATTGAGCATATTATATCACCCATTTCTTATGTTTTATTTTCTACAGGATACTAGAAAGTGTTTTATGATTGATATATAGGGATGTACTAAGAAAACATATGATATTCTCAAATAAATCGCTTTTTGAATTTCATTCTTTAAATTGTAATGTGAATTTTAAGTATTTATCTATTTTACCAAGACTAATAAACTATTTGACACTTTAGGATGTGATTCCTTGTATCTTATTCCAACGTAATAAAGTAACAACCGACATTGGGCTAAGAGGGTCATGGTCTTTAAATTTTTTTATATATTATTATGAAATATAATTTAACTATATAATTTTATTAGTTTTATTATTAGTTTTACTATATTAATATGTATGAGTAATATTAATTAATTATATATATTTTATTCATTTATTATTCAAAATTTAATATTACTATTAATATTAGTATTATTACTATTTCTAGAACTAATATTATAGTTATTAATTATTATAATTATTAATAATAAATAACGTTTCCTATTATAATAGTATTATTAATCATTCTTAGTATATTTAATTCTATGTGTATATTTAATTTTATTTAATCATTATTATTTATTTTTCTATATGATTTAACAGAATTCAAAGTTGGATATTTGAGATTTATGTTTATTTCTATAGTTTCACAGAAGTAAGAGAGATATAAACCTCACATTACAAGGTGCCTCTAGTATTAGAACATCCATAATTCCTTATGTTTTGCACCTGTTAACTGTGAAACTTTCCTCATTGTGTCTCAAACTAGTAACCCCAGTTGTGCCACTGTGTCTCCTTTACCTCCTCTATTGAATAGGTTGGAGTAACCTCTATATTTAAAATAATACTTCCTAAAAATTATCAAAGGAGACTTAGTTTAGTGAACTAAACCTATTCTCCCTATGGATTAACACTACTCATCACTTCTATAGTATCCAAAAGTTTTGAAATACATAAATTTTGTATGTCATGAAAACATATACCGGTACATCAAAACCATCATCATCAATAAAAAATTCTTACCATTTCAATAGTTTTAACGTAGGTGAGTTACTAAAAGGTTGAAAATAATCTCTATTTTATATACACCACTAAAAATTCCCAAGGTTTGACTACTAGCCCTCCTAGTTCATTTTTAACCATCAATCCACATTGAGATGCCCATGGGGAAATAACATATCTAGAGAAATTCATACCCTAAATAGGAAAATACCACAATACAGATGACCTCACAACCACAACACACAAAATCCTTAGTTTGTGAATAAATCCTGAAGACTTTCTTAGACATCACATCCCATGGTTATAAATAATCCATTCTGAGGTGCATCTAATAAGTCACACTAACTCTTATGCTATATTCCTAGTTACTCTATTACATATATCAGAAGTCATCATCAACCATATGATAGTTCAACATCCCCTATCAATAGAAAAAATGAGTCACCTTAGATATTCTATATTATATTTGGATCCATACCAATGATTTTTATATCACTAAGAAAATTAATCAAGAATTTGACTTAAACTATAAATCATTGAACTCATAGATTGTAACGACTCAAACTTTTTAAATGATATTTATTTCTTGAAAAAATGTTTCTTACATATTATATAATATTACACATGTACATAATAAATAGAAACCCAAAATATTTATATCATTAATAAATATCATTACATTTGTCAGCTATGGAACCAATTAAATTGCCAAAAAAATTAAAATTGAGCAAAAAATATAAAATAGAAAAACTAAAATGAGAAAGTAAGGATCACCCAAATTTACATGAATCATCTCCCCCACTAAAAGTTCAATACAAATAAAACAAAATATTAGTAAAACAATCAAAATTTTATGAAATGAAAATATAACCTTAAGATAAATTTTAGTGAAATTTTAGTGAAAAAAATGAAATAGTATTTATAGGGTATAAAGGGAAATGTGATAATTAGTATTCGACCGTTATATGAACATTGGTCAATATGGCTGTTGGTCAATATGACTATTGGATACTATGCCCTCGTTTGATAATTTTATCATTGTAAATAGTGTTTATAAGTATTAATGTCATAAGATAATTGATAAATAATGAATAATCAATGGCCTCAACAAGTAGATTCATGTCGTTTGAAGCACATTTATTAGACCTTGAGAGAGAGGTTTCATCACTGGGGTTTACCCTTGACCAAGCCCATGTCAAGCTTCAATATGTAAAGTTTGATGAAAATCACCTACAAGAGAAGTTCTAGTTAGTGGAGATTACCACTCGATCAATGTTTCCCGAGGAACCCCATGAAACTACCACCATCACACACCATACCCACAGGGTGTATGCGGGTGTAATAAGGGGTTATGTATCCATAACATAGTTACTTACAATATAAAATCCTTTGTATAAATACATTTTTTATTAGAAAAATTCCTTTTAATAATAGTTTTTCTCAATTAAATATTAGTTTAATTGAGTTGAATTTGATAATTTGATTTTTGGATGCAAATAAAATATAATTTTAATTTTTCATAAAAGATATAAATTTTTATAAAAAATCATGGTATTATATATATTATTATTTTTTAATTAAATAGAATTTTAATACACTTTTATTTAAATATAAATGATAAAATAATTTTAGAATGCCCTAGGAAATTTTTTATAAGTTTCATAAATTTGACTATCTTAGAAACTTCTAATTTTTAGATAAATAAGTATGTTTATATTTAAAAGTTAAAATTATAATATTTAGCTAATTTTTATAATTAAATAAAAATAATTTTTTAAATCAAAAAATTCGAATTTAGGTTAGGGTAAATATATGACAATTTTCTAAAATAATTTATTTTTTCGTAAATAGAAAAAATTAAATTTTAAGTTGTCTGTATATTTTAAAACCTCATATTTATACTATAATTACTTAATAATTAATTAAACACAATCCACATCCCAAAATATGCTATTATATTATTATAAATTATTTTAAAATATTTTATTCAATTTTAAAAACTATTAATTACATTACAATTTCTAAAAAGAAAATTTTGGTTTTTAAAAAATTACTTCGTGGAATGTTTACTTTTCCATGCCAAAAGATGTATTAAATAATGGTGTTCGGTTCTAGAGGATTCAGGTATCACAAAATGTGGCCCAAAATTCTTAAATCCATGAGAAAAAAACCATTGTTAAGACAATGGTTTTTCATTTTCCAAAAACTAGTTTTCCAAAACCTGTATTTGGAAATTATAAAACAAATCCTCCACATCTCTTATAAATAACCACCCATTTATCTATTTCTTTTCACTCCCAGTCCATCCTCCATGAAGTTATGGTGTTTTTTCCTCCCATGTAATCCCCCAAGGTGTCTTCAATAAAAAGGTTCCATTTTCAAGTATTGGGAATAACTCTTTAAGGTTAGGAAAATCTTTACATATCTTTTCCATTCATGTTCCATTTTCATGTGGGATTGATTCAAATTTCAAAAATAAGTTTGTTATACAGTTTCTATTAACCCATTTCTATAAGAAGATTATTTTATGAATGGTATACCCTTTCTCTCTCTCATTTTACCATATTCTAGAGCGAGTTTTTATACCTATTATGCTGCTGAATTTACTTATCAAATTTCACTCTTTTACTTAAGAAAATATATTTTCCTTTTTATTTGAATACCCAAACAACTTTTCTTTTAAATAATTATTCAACAGGATTTTAAAATTACTTTTTTATTTAGGTATTTACATATATAAAACCCATGTTTCCTTTTGTGGGTTAAAAATGATGTAATGATCATGTCTTTAAGATCTTTTTTTTACAGATATTTTGATTAGAAACATTTTCTTTATTCTCCATGGGTTATTAATGAAATTATTTATTATTATCTATGTGACTCACATGAAATTATAATATATGAAGTGAATTCCCTGCCATCACTCTAATTCATTTGGTAGATAATTTAATCTCTAGATATGCCACATTTTATTATTCCTTGGTGAATAACCATAATAATTTTCATTTATAACACCTTGGTGAAAAAACCTTGGTGATATTCTTATGAATGTCTCATTTAAATATTGTAGCCACATTTTCATATTGGGATACATGTTTTTATAATATTATTTTATGTCTCTTTCTCATTCCTTATATTTATGCCTCGTGTTCTTATTGATATGTCTCAAGATCACGTGTTATATGTCTGTCAGGATTATTCCTTTATTGGGATTGATGTTCATACCTTTCCTTTACTGTGTTTCCCCAAGATAAGAGATGTAGTAAAAGTAACCTAGATTAAACCCTTTAAGATTTATTTCATGTGGTTTTAGAATAATGTATTATGTTTTCATGTACTATGTACCTTTTTTCCAAGTAACTAAACTTGAAAAGATCCTTTGTTTTAGTCCATGTAATGACAAGTTATGTAATAAAAAGCTGGGATTCCATAAAGACTAAAATAATCCTCAAGTTTTGAGGTCTATACATAGGCACTCCTATAAGAAACTATGGATACCTTATGATCATCATATAAATTTCAAGAATCACAAAAAGTCCAATAGTGAACAACCCAGCCATCACTTTCTTAATAATAAAGGCTCACACCAATACCCAAGGTATCCCAAGGTTTCTATGGATCTATACCATAAATAAACCTATACAAGTTCTCAATCCAATATAACCAACCCATCACCCATGGAAAGGTTGTTACTATGGTTCATATTCTTTAATGAAAAATTCTAAGAAATATAATATATAATGAAATCATAAATAATAAGACCACATAAGCATACATACTTTGGAAAATAGATCATCACCCACATGGGACCAAACAAACCAAAATAGGACTCAAAATAATCCATTATTTATTTAATTTAATATATATATAAAATATCTTTAAAAATCATTTTGAAATGGACTAACTTCTTTTTACCCATTATATTCCATAGACCCAATTCCCATTAAAACCCCCATTTTATATCCCATATATAATGAAATATCATTTCAAAATCATTACTTTAAATCAATAATTCCATTTATAAATCCCATCATGAAATCATAACTTTATAAATCCCATTTTTAAAATCCAACCCCTTTATATATAAATTTTAAAATAAAACCATTTACTCTTGAAATTATACTTCAACCCAAACACCCTTTTAAAGCACATTTGAAAAGGAAAACATGTTCACTTTTAAAAATTCATACCCTCTCCACCAAAAAAACCAAAAATGGGTCACCGATACTCATTTGACCAAGACACCACCAATTAACCATTAAACATGCTATATATTCCTTATTTTTTGTTATGATGACATAATCCTATCACATAATATGGAGAAAGATATCACATAATGTCATGCCAACATGAAAATAATAATTATAATGATAACACATTAACATAATATCACTAATTAAGAAAGTGACTTAGTCTTTCTAAGAGAAATACCTTAATCATATCTCCAATATAATCATACAAGATCATTCCAAACTCTAATAAGGCCATAAGCACCTATGTCCACCATAAACTATCTAAAATTAATTATCTCCAAATTTATAACCACAATCCCCAATTGTCTTAACCGATATCAAACTCTCACCTTCAAATCATTTTTATATTCATAGAAGCCACTTTAGGGTAGTGGGAACCGACCAAATACACTGTTCAGCGGGATATTCAAAATTCAAAAACCACAAACCACACAAATCAATGCAAACCAACAAATCACGTGATCCTCCCGAGAATCCTAGGCAGCATCGCATCAACACCACCACCGTTATCACATCACTGCCTTCCAAAGTACGTTGCCTGTCATTTCCATCATTAGCGAAGGAATCCATCGTTGGAGTTGCAGCCCTTCATCATAGAAAAACAAAAAGAATCCTTCAACCGTTCTCATTGTCGAACTTTATCTGGAGGACCATCGAAGACCATTGACCCACCGTAAAAACATCATTTATTTTCCATCATCAACAAACATCATAGAAAACATCCACACCATTGTCGTTATGCCTTCATCGTCACCGCATGAAAAACAAAAAACACCATAACTAGATACACAAATTTAAAGGAGAAAAACCATTTAAGTCGTGCCTAGAGGACCAATAGTCGCAGAGCCACACATCCCAAAGCCTCAAGTAACCATTGATCCAAATCCATCTGGGAAAGGTACGGAGGAACATGAGTCCAAAGCATGGCTCTGACCAGTAGTGGACTCCAAATACCAGCATCGGCGAAGTATCAGAAATCCAGTAGTAGCAGAACAAAAACAAGCCGAATCAGGTAGCTCCAGAAGATACACCGATCGCCGATACGTATAAACCAAAACCTCTTTGTTACCATTGCTCCTCCTCTGACCAGGAGAGGCTCAGAGAAACTTGAGGCCATAGCAAGGATTGAGAGGCCTAGGGATCCACAGGAATAAACCATCAATGGGAAGACCGAAAGAGTCGAAGAATAAGATCCACAACATCGAGCATCATAGCAAAGAAGGTGAAATACCAAAGAAGAAGGGAACCACTATTAAAATGGTGATAAATGTCATGAGTACCTCCTTACCAAGCATGATGATGATAAAATTACACCATGTTTTGGTTTAATTTTAAATTTATATCCTAATAATAATACCCCAAACATTAAAATAACATAGGAGGGAAGGAAAATGGAAAGAAAGGAGGATTATATAACTCAAATCAATGAAAAAAACCCTATAAATCACCTTAAATCAAGAGAAGATAAAGGATGGTAAAAGGGTAGAAAATGGGTAGCTCGCCATCTTCCATGTGCCCTACCCAACAAAAATCTGTGAAGTTATTTCATATGGTGATAGGGAGAAAATAACCCCCTGATATCCTTTATAAAAATTGTTTTGGGGCCATTTGGGTATCTAGTAGGCCTCTACTGGGTGATTTATATCACAACCACTACCACTACCCTTCCCCTTTCCTTTAACAGACCACTGGAAACGTATTTTGGGAATTATATACCAAAATTTCAACCTTAAAAAAATATATCTAATCATAAATAACACGTCTAAAACAAAATACCTTCAAGATAAAATGAGAAATTCAAATCACCCATCCACCAAATCGATGAGAACCTAAACCTTCCTCTAGTTCTCTGACACTTAAATCCACAGGTTGTTACAAGATGACTGGTGGATGTATAAAAAGTAGCTAGTAAGGAATTAAGTTTCATGAACCTCCTCCACTAGAACATATCCTTGGATGGTAGTGAATGAGTATGAAATCTGAATCTCACCTCTAATAGACGATGGGGTTTTTACTAGAATTGAGGGTATACAAATAGACATATATGATGCATTACCCTAATGAATCACAATAATATATATAAAAACACTAATTAAATATTATTAATATAAAATAAAACCAATATCACAGAATTTATGCGGTTTCATACTTAAATAAAGTTCTCCAATTTGAGTACCCTTAATAACACTCTGATATAAGTATCTCCATGAACACCCACTAACACTAATAACCACCCTGAGCTAGTAAAGTCTACCCATTCTACAGCCTCAACTATGTGGTAGGATTGGTTATATGAGAAGTTATTTTTTTAGATAATCATCCTAAATTATAGAAATGAGGTACTTCTATAACTACATATTAAACTAGAATCAAGGTAGTGAAGTGGAACTTGAAGTCCAAAACCCACAACAACAATAGTGATTGAGTATGAATGATGGATTTCAAATGCAATACTCATATAGGATTGACTCAATAGATGTTGGGTAAGAATATTTTTATGGTTATCAAATTATATTTAAGAATATTTTGATGGATATATAATATTAAACTGGATACATTTCCAGAGTCTTGGAATATTCATAAAATGGAATAGTTGATATAGTGGTGCTTATGTGGTGGCCATGATCAAGTGGAGAGACATTCCTAAACATTAGATAGTGGTGGAACTATTTTTACATGAATTTAGATGTATTACTTTTCTATTTATAGATTGAGTAGGGTCACTTTCATTATACTTGAAATAGTCGCATTTATGTTTCTATCAACTTATGCTTTAGAGTGTTCTGTTTTAATCTTTTTTTCCTTTTCTAATGAAGTTTTTATTTTCTATAGAGTATGACTTGTTCCAAACCAAGTTAAATTCCCACATCCCTTAATTTTTTTCTTTATTAATGTTTATTGAATTTACATTTTGGTTTATGTGCTATTATTATGTAGGATTTTAGAAGGTGATTGGATGGGGTGCTTGTGATTCTCTAATCTAGATACACCTATCCATGGAATTATGAATTCATACATTTTATATTTCCTTGTTCTACATTTGAGGGATTATATGGTTAGATCATTCAAAATTTTTTCTTTTTCCATAAAAAGAGGTATTAGAGTTTAGTGTAGAGTTCTAAAGGGAAGATCAGAAAGTGACTTCCCAAGAACATGAGTACCTTTCCTTTACCCTTTTTTTGATTCAATTGGATAATTATATTTCAGAAGATGTAATTTAATGATTGATATATGTGTAGGATAATTTTGATGGATTAGAATTTGGTTTCTATATGATAAAGGTGGAGGACTTCCTGTTCCAAAAGGATTGAGATATTACATTGATTTGGATTAAGCTAGAATAAATTTCCAAAGATGAATGGGAAAGAATCGATGAGTAAGAATTAGGTATAGTTTAGATTATATTGTCCTGGAATGTATCCTTAACATTCATGATTTAAATAAAAATATTGAATTAAATGAGAATATTATGAACATGTATTATAATACATTCAAAATGACCAATGAGTTCATATTATTATTAATTTTCAGACTGAGGATGTCAGAAGTATGGTTGGAATATGATCATATTATTGATTTCAACATGATACAATATAAGTTGGAGTCCATTGGCATGAAGTTCACTGAAGGAATGTAGGCCTTAATTCTTCATTAATCATTTTTGGAATCATGGGATACAATAGTGATTATTCTGAAAAACATAAATGGTATAAATGATTTAGTTTTTATGTAAAATTTTGATATTATATTGAATGATTAATTCAGAAAGAATGACGTTTTAGGTTCTATTATAAGTGCTTTTAGATAGGAGGTAAGGTGATTCTCCATTTCAAAATGTTAGAAGAAGAGGGTAAACTAAAAGTTACATGAGTCTCAAAAGTTGGATGGTCCTGGTTACATTTCATGTTGTCACTAATGAAATAAAATATATTTATAAAATTACTTTCAAATGATCCTTCTTTACTCTGGAAATTATGATTCTATTTCATCTGTAAACATTAATATTGAAGGGTGAAGGTTATGGGGTACAGTAGAATTGAATGGATTGATACCCAATAATATTTTCATCAGTTTCAATTGATAAATATAAAGAAAATGACGAAAAAAACCCAAAATCCCTATATAGATTATATTTGAACATTTCATTTATAATTAATTTAAACATGAATTACCTCATCTTGATAATTTTTTCATTGATGTTGATCAATATAGTAGTTACACTTGTATCATTGTTGTGGTGAAGAATAAAAACTAGATTTGTAAAATGAAAAGTAATCCTAGATATAAATCAATATTATTATTTAATACATTCATTTTATCGATTCATATTCATCATATTTTTATAAATAATTTTTCATACTTTTGCAATTGAAAAATGAATAGTTATATTTTTTTAATTTTTTTCCATGTATTATGTGGTTTTAGTTAAAAGTTAAATTTTATATTTTTATAATTTGAAATTGATAAAAGTAAATTCATTTTTTACATCATAATATCAACATAATCTTAATAGGAATTTTTGGTATTTTTTTGAAATAGTTTATTTTTGGGTGAATAGTGGAAATACTGATTTTACAAATACTTTCACATTTAATACATCATCATGATATAAAAATGACTTGAATGTCTGTGAAAAAGTTTTTTTTATAATAATTAATTAATTTATAAGTAATATAATTCATTTAAAAGTATAATTTTGTACTTATAAATCTATGTTTGACATTTTGGAATTCTTTGAAATGTTTTGATTCACATAAAAACTATTTTTGGTTCTTATATTTTAATAATATTTTCACAATTTTTATATATGTTTTTGTTTGTATTTAAATTAATATAAATCTCATTATATTTTAAATAAAACAATGAATTCTATTGTAATCGACATTATACTTGATTTTGGTTTAAAATCCTTTTTATGGTTAAAATTCCATTTTTCTAAAAGTAGATTTTTATTGTTTTTTGTGAACATATATTAAACAAAATTTTAATTAATTTTTACTATTTAATCTTAGAAAATGTATTAAAAACTTTTAATCAATATGTTCAAAAATTTTAATGAGTTTAATTTCATTGTTTTTAAAAATAAATAGTTAACATGTGAAAAGTTTCTCACCATAGTAAAAGTTAAAGGGGTTAAAGAGGGGGAGGGGAGGGGGTTAAACTAAGAGATAATAATTAAAATATCTATAAAATTATCCAAATAAGATTGGTTGAGTGTATTTAGAACATAAATTATCCAATCTTTAAAATTGGACTAAATTGGATCCAATTTCCATGAGAAATACATTTATCATATTTTAATGTTCTTAATATTTACAAGGGTGACACTCCACTCATTTGTTAAAAGGAACCTATTATCCTCACTTATTTAGACACATTGAACACTCTATATTGAAAAATATATACCAAAATAAATTCAAAAATCTGCAATCCATGTATCATACTCTAGGTTTTTACTAAAATAAAAAACATATAAGGATTAAGGTGTACATCAAAAAGAGATATCTAAGGAGGAGGTATAAGTCTCAACCAAATTATTTCATGTTTATTTCCAGTTTGGACTCCTTAAAATATTTTCTAAATATCCAAAAATAATGATATCAATATCTTTACTATAATAAAATGTTATTATGATATTGTGAAAACAATTTTATACCTCTTTTCCAACCTATATGAAATGAAAACTTTTCTGGTGCGTATATGTGGACTACCACCTCTACAAAGCAATGAGTTTCATTTTTGATAAAAAAAATCACACAATTTGTTATAAATATGAATTTAATGGATTTATATTTATTTTAAGAAATAAAAATTATTTTTAAATATAATATATTATCTACCTTCTTACCCTCCCAACCGTTAAAAAATGATAACGTCTCTCATGAGTACATGTGAACCACAACCTCTACGAAGCTATGCAATTCATTTCTCATTTTTTCCTGACATGGATAGTCATAAAAATGGATTTAATAAATAAATATGATATTTATACAATGATTTTGTTTCAATAAGGTTAAACCATTATCTTATTTGTTTCCTTCTAATGCATTAAAAGTATGGAAGTGTCACATATGTGTAAATGCGAACTACCGCCGCCATGAATTTTTGAAATTAATTATTTAATACCACCTTACATGGATGGTTTTAAAAGTATTTTTATAGTATGAAAATTATAATTATAATTTTTTTTAATGTTATAGCGACTTTTTAAAAATAAAACCTTTGGCCATGGTCAATAAATTTTTTTTACTGAAATACCCCAAAACATCATACATGAATTTAACAAATATAGTAACTAAATAATCCAAAGTAATTAACAAAATAAATGAAAAAATAGTAAAGAAATAAACATTATAATTTTCATTAATTAATTAATTAATTAATATATTTTTATTAATTTTTAAGTTAATATATGAATGTGATTATTTGAGATTTGGGGAAAGATATTTCTCATCTCAATTTCTTTTCTTTAAGACTTATGTCATTTTCACCAGATGTTTTATTTTTTGGAGTATAAAATACCATAAGGATATATTATATCATTCATTTAATGTTTTTTTAAAACTATTTCATTTTATCTTCTTCAGTTTTCTTTTAATTTAAAATCTACCAATGATGTAAGAGATTTTTCAATAAAACCTTTTTTTAATGTCCTCAGTTCATTGTATTTCTCTTCCATATATCTGTTCTTTAAAACATTTCAAGAATATTATTATTTATACTTATATGATTTTAAATATTCATTTCAATTTATTTTTTACATTATTCATAATTTTTTAAAAATTAATCCTTTCAAATATTATAATATGAGTCATTTTTTACTTTTTTATAGAAGTGGGAAAATTATGATTTTTTAATGTCTACCATATGACCACCTTTTACCACTATCATGACTGTTATTTGTTATAAATATTACTATAAACGATTCTATGGTTTTTATTAAAAGTTTCTATTCACGTTTTTTCTAGTATTTTTCACTTTAAAAGTTTTTTTAAAAAGGAAATTACTTCTCATTTTTTGAGATATACGAAAGTGATTATTCTTATGGGCTATAATGATAATTTTTTTATGTTTCATGATGTAAATTAAAAAATTTATTTTTATACAATTTATAGTTCTTGAATATTTTTATGATTATGGGTGGGTCATATATAGACCTATAATTCATTGTGTGATGATATGTTCTCGAGAAGATACATGTGGAAATAAAAATGAATGTTTTTTACTTTGTAATGTTTTATATAAGGGTTCTTGTATGAATGATTGTAAAGATAATATACCAATATTTTTACATCTTTTTTTCAATTATTTATATGATGTTTTTAATAGGATTATTTTTATTTCATGTGGTACATTAATTGGTATATCAAATTTGTTAACATTAGAAAGGTTAAAGGTTTATTTTTCAGGGAAATGTTTTTCATGAGTTATTAGGTTTCATCAAGAAACTGTAATTGTAATGATTTTACTTTTATTATTTATAATAAATGTTTTATGAAATATTTCAGATTTTAAGTTTATTTCAGGATTATTAAGATTATTTTCAGAGATCAAAGATTATTTTTTTAAAAGGAAAACATTATAATGTATTTGTATTCTTTAAAACAGACTAATGAGTTTCCCTTCCTTTTTATATCTCTTATCGAGATTTTTTTTTCTCATGTGATGTTTTAAAATGTTTTTAATAGGACTAAAGTATGTGTATGGATTATAGAAATTTCAATGGTAAAACATCTTGAATGAAGAAAAGTGTCATGAATTAAGCCAGAGTGTATACATAAGAACCTATTTTTGTGGGAAAATATATAAATGATGTGGAAGTGTCTAATATTTTATGTAATGGTTTTCCCAATTCTATAAAACTATAAACCTAAAAGATACTATAAATATATTAAAGTGGAACCCATGTTATAAATCATGTAATTTTGGATTGATTACAATGCATGGTGTTATAGTTGGTACAAGGGAAAGGGTTTAGATAACTTTAGAGGTTAGGGTGATGTTAAGTGACACTTTAAGAGATTATAATTTATGTTTATATTATAATGATATAACTTTTGATGATTTACATGTTGCTTCATCTACACTAATGTTTTTTCTATTATGGATTTCCATATATGAAACATGGTAAATGTGGTAGGAAGGTATCAATAAGATAATATCCTTCCGAACCAACAACCCAAAATGATTGGTGTTAGAGTTGATCAGTTTGTTTCCTTTTTAACTCATTTATCGTAGGATATAAATTGTGTAACCTATAAAAGAAGTAAAATTAATTATTTATAGAGAACTATGTTAAGATCATAAAATCTCATGAAATAGAACCCTTTTTATTTTGGTTGACCTTCAGACCTAATAAAAGTTAAAATATTGAGTAATGATTTGGAAAAAATATTACAAGTCTTAGGTTACTCAGAGAATCCAATAGTAGCTCTTTAAATTTATTATTTTGAAGGTGAATCCAACTATTTGTAGTTTTTATTTAAGAATAAAAAGATTAAATATGAGATCTATACCATATATTTGATAAAATTTATTTATTTTTTGTTTAGAAATATTTTCCAAAGTTGTTCGACTTAGAATATAAAGAAAATCCTAGAATTAAAGTAAAATGAGGATGAATCAGTAGATAACTGTGAAGATAATTTTACTATTTTATCTATGTACACACCGTATTTTATTTTCGACCATAATAATAAAATTAATAGGTTTCACTCAGGATTAAAACCAATTCTAGGAAAGGATTATTTTAATCCTAAGTTTATAAGTAATGAGGACTTTGTTTGATCTAGTAATAAGGTCAAGATAATGTTTTTTTATGTTTATATCAATTGATATAATAATTTTCAAGGATGAAAGAAATGGGTAAGAATAAATTTATTAAATATGATGGTAAAAAATTAAACTTCTTTCTTATGATAAGTGTGGTAAAAGAAGTTCTGGTGAATATCTTTTAAGATCTGTAAAGTTTTTCTAGTATAGTATACTTTTATATCTGGATCATTATTGAAAATAAAATAGAACTGTTAATGATTAGAGCAATGATGAAATGATGATAATAATTTTTTTTAATTATAATGATTTTGTCCAATATGAAATTTTGTGTCTCAAGAAAAGTATAAAGGATAGAGATCATCAAGACTATAAATAGAAGGCTTTGGTAAGATTAACTACAACTAGATTGGAAATTTTTTTACCATAAAATGATGTTGTGTTATGTATATTACATTTTATTTTTGTTATGCCAATATATTTTCTGATTTTGTGTCTACAAATTATTTTATTTATAGTAATCTTTCTTGTAAAATGGAAATATCACCTTATGAAACGAAGATAGATTTATTTTATAAAATTTATTGATGGAAGTATTATAGAAATAATGATGTATAAAAAACTTCCTATTATAATATATGTAATTATTTTTATAAAAATATTGTTTTATTACACTTAGTGGTGTTTGATATTATCCTGGGAATGTATTTGATTTTAGTTTATCGTGTTTAGATAGATTTTATAGATAAATAATTCATGTTCAATTATCAAAGTAAGTTTCAATTATTATATAATAATGAGTTTATCCCTATGATAATATATCAAGAAGATAATAAATTGATTAAATATGGGGTTAATGTTATTAAAAATGTGTCATTGAAAAGAGAGGGAATTATTCAACTTAATGATGTCCCAATGGTAAATTAATTTTCAAATGTTTTTCTGATGATATTACAAGTGTTATTGTTTATTAGGGGGTTTAATTAATGGATTAATTAGTTCCCAATGATAAAAATTTTCAAAAACATCCTTATTTAATAGATCTAATAGAACTATTAGAATTGAAAAATAGTTACAATAATTACTATATAAGGGTTTAATTTTTCCCTAACACTTCAACTTTGGGTGATACTATTTTTTTTGTTAGAAAGAAAGATCGTTTTATGAGGCTTTTCATTGATTATAGATAACTAAGTATCATTAATATTAAGAAAACATATCTTTTGGATCATATTGATATATTATTTGATCATCTCTTTGGTGATAGGTTTTTTTAAAAGTTGACATTATGTATAGATTCCTTTAGCTAAATATCAAAGAAGTTGAAATAATGAGGATAAAGTTTCATACAATGTATGGCCATTATGAGTTTGTGGTTATGGATTTCGGGTTAAAAAATGATCAAACTATATTTATAGTTTTTATGAATAGAGTTTATTATGAGTATTTGGATAATAGTTTAGTTGTATTTATTGAGGATATTCTGATTTATTCAAAAAATTATGAGAAAATTGAGAAATATCTAAGGATTCTTATGTATACAATAAAAGAATTTTTTTTTTGGAAAATTTAGAAAATGTGAATTTTGGTTAAAATATATTTTATTACTTGGGTATATTGTTTCTAAATATAGAATAACAATTTATACTACTAAAATTAATGTGGTGGAAGAGTGGATAAGTCCTTAAAATTTCATGGAGTTTCAAAGTTTTCTTAGATGATTGGGTTACTAATGTTGTTTTTTTGAAAACACTATTCGGTCATTTATCCCAACAATAATGTTAACTCAAAATGGAGTAAAATTAATCTTGACAAAGAAATATGATGAATGTTTCTAGTAATTGGAAATAATATTTATTAATGAACCAGTATTATCCCTACCATCAATAAATAATGAACTTTTTATTAATAGAGATGATTATTTGAAGGGCCTTGGTTGGGTTGTGATGAAATGTTTTGAGGAATCTTCTATATAGGGTGAAATGTTAAGCATATATAGATCATAAATGTTTTAAGTATATATTCACCATAAAAGAGTAAAAAAAGAAAAAATATGGCTAGAACTGATAAAGGATTATGATTGAATGATTCATTATCATCCCGATAAATCTAATAAGGTATCTGATTCCTTGATTCAAATAGATAATGCATCTTTTACTATATTACATTTAGATTATGATCCAGTAGTTAATGATTTAATTAATGTTGGACTAGAAGTTATATATATAGAAACTCATTCTATTTTGGATGTGGTATTAATATAATCATGCTTTTCAGAAATACTAGAAGGAAGCTTGTGGTTTTCAAATAAAGGTAGAATTGGTTAAGGAAAGTAAATTACCTGATTGAAGTATTATAAAATATGGTTTTATTAGTTTTGGTACGAGGTTCTATGTTTTGTGTTGTTTTTTGGTATAAGAAATAATTAGTAAGTGAAGACCATATCTCCCCCTTTTATGTCTATCCCTAAAGTAATAAAATTTATAGATATATTTGGGAATAATTTTTTTAATTAATGGAGAAAAACATTGATTATTTTAAAATGAAATGTTTTAATTATCAACATTACAAGGCTTAATGAAAATTACTACAGAGGATTATTCAACATTTTTCGGTTCTAGAATAGAAATGGGAAAATATATCCATGCATTTTATAATGGTATTACCAAATACATATAGAGATAATAATGGGATTTGGGTAATTGTAGATCTTTTGACTAAATATAGAAATTTTATTATATTTGTTGTGATAAGACTTTTGATCGTCTTTCTTGACACTATATTAAAGTGATATTCATGTTAGTTGGAGTTTCTATCTATATTGTATCTAATCATAATCCCATACTTAAATCAAAATTTTTAAAGGACTTTAGATATCATTGGGAACTAAATTAAATTTCAGTATGAATTTTCATCCTTAGCCTAATGGATATCTAGAGAAAAAAATTCATAATTTAGAATACATACTTTGGGATTTCTCATTGGATTACTGTAAAGACCCGGAAATTCCATGTAATTTTTTTAATTAAATTGAAATTTTACGAGTCTGTGAAAATTGACGGCATGTGATTCAGAGGCCCGGTGTGCCCAGAATGAATATCTGAACTATTTTTCGGGTACATTTAGTAAATGTGCGAGTGGGTTTTTATAACTTTTGAACTGGTGCTCGGAATTTAAATATGAGGGCACTATTGAACTCACAACATCGATATTCGCTTAAGGAGACCCTCACCTCGATCGCAGTGTGTCGAGAGTGAAAGATAATTTTTCTGTTCTTTCCATGAAAGAATAATATAAAATAAAAATGTATAAAATTTTCATTTTTTTAAAATCCCATGTGATGTTTTGGAGGTGGGGACCACCAAACCTAAAACCCCCAATTTGAATTTAATGGAGGGGACCACCCAAACCCTCTTATTTGGGGAGAAACCACTCAACTCCACATTAATTTTTTCCTCCATTAATTTGAGGCAATTAAATTGATAAAATTAAATATGCCAACACCCCAGTTAATTATTAGAGCCAACCAACAATTAATGAAATATGTAAGAATTTTTAAGTGTGCCGATATTATTAATCTACTTAATTTAAATTAATAAGTTGGATATTTCCCCATTTTGGTGGAATTGGGGAAACTGTTGACAAAGGGAGAATCTTTGGAGAATCGTGGAGAAACTCATTCTCCATCGAAGAATGATCTCACCAATGAGGAACTTCTTCAACTACGACGAACCGATGAATGATCCTGGGATCAGAGGTGTGTGGTGGGCGTGATGAACGTCAACATATTTGAAATCTTTCTAGCACCAAAATCAATAATTCTATGAGGTAGGGGTGTGTTTTAATTTGATCAATGTTAATTTTTCCCCTCACATTGAATCATCCCCCCTTGAGCCACTTGCTACCCCTCTAACGCAAATGGTGCGGGCCAAACAAACATCGCCCAACCCCTCTGTCGTTCTTCATGAATTGTGTGTTCTTAGTGATGGAAGAAGGAGACTTTGTTCCATGGTGATGAACGAAGAGAAGCTAGCCACCGACAAAGGCGCGGTATGTGACCGCGCCACGTGGAGAGGTTGGCTGGCCATCCGGCCAGCCGCGGAAGACCTCTACACCGTGGCCATACCACTGCACCACGACCACCCGGCTGGACTGTGGCCTCCGTGCTGCCTCGCGCCACACCCGTGACCCCCATGCTACCCACGAACTCCATTACATGTGGCCTCTGCCACCCCGCAGACTCGCGCCGCCCACGGCATCCGTCGTCCCGCGGCCTCTACCACCCTGTGGCCTCTACTGCCCCGCGGCCTCACCGCCTCTCATCCCTCCACGCCGCCCTCTCAGCCTAGCGCTGCTCCACAGCCCTTGCACTGCCCAGTGCGGGTCGGGACAGACCTAGTGGTCCAGGTCGACCCAAACCGGGTCGGGTCGTCCCAGGCCTGGTCAAGCCGGGTTGGACCGAAGTCAGACCAGCTATGAGTTTTTCGCTCTATCGACCATTACTTTGGCATTAGGCATCCATTTGATAAACCGTAAATGGTGCTGTAAACCTTGGAATGAGACGATCCGTTTCGTATACCCCACTAGAGATTTTGATAAATTTGGGATATGGTCGGGTTGGATCTAACACGAATCCAACCAGGCCCTCAGGACTAAAAGGCTAATAACTTACAGACCAGGCGTCTGATTGACACACTGTCTGTTGTGTTGAGGCCCCTATGATGTAGCAGTCTTTTGGGTTACTTATTCTTGAGATATTGTTGCATTTGGAGTATCAACCAGTGGCTTGAAGAACATACCCTCCCATAGATGAGCAAGCTTAGTGCGGGAACCCGGTAGTTGGTTGTGACGTGAAGAATGAATAGTGATTCTTTGTGGGTCAGCACCAAGTGATCCTGTGTGGGTCATCATTGAGTGATCTTGCGTGGGTCCACACCGGGCGATCCTGTGTGGGTCATCACCGAGCTATCCTGTGTGGGTTAGCACTGAGTGATCATGTGTGGGTCCACACCTAGAGATCATATGTGGGTTTGACGACGTACTGGAGATGTACTATGATCCTCCGTTGGTCTGATAATGATTAGGGATCCTTCATGGGTCTCCCTATTAACAGATTCAGATGATTTAATAGTTACATCTAATCATCTCTACTACTATACGTAAGAAATAACTACTGTGAGATGAGCTTGTACCTATGTGGTACTTCCCTTCATGGTAATACCTTGGAGGTATTCTTCTATGTGACGTACATGTACAGTACTTACCTTCATGGTATTCTTTCCTTTATGGAATAGTTGAGATTTGGACTTTTGGGTTGGATGCTGTATTTCTTCATGACTGAGATGGGTATACTTGATAACTTAGGTATATGTATGGGCATATACCTTTGTAATATTTTCAGTTTAATTCATGCTTTTTGGTTTATCCTTTGTGTATTTTGTGGGACCTTGAGGGTCTCGGGGTCCCTACTGAGTATCATTATACTCACCCCTGTACGGGCTATTCCCACACCTTGTTGTGTTTGGTACAAATGACGGACAACGTTGATCGAGGCTGAGGGTACTAGGACTGGACAGTGCCCAGAGGTGGACTATATGACGTGATGGTACACAAAGGAGACGAGAGGATTTGGATTGTTGAGGAGGAGATCTGTACCTACCATTCAGGTACGAACCTAGGAGGACGTCCCAATAGTTTTATTTCTCTTTCTTCAGTTGTATTGTATTTCATATGAACTTGTACCTTTACTATTGGGCTTTTATTCTGGACCCTTTTACATTCAACACTCTTTTTTCTATACAGTTTACTTGTGTTCGTATCTTTCTATGTGTTTGGTTTGTGTGTTACAGGTTATAAAGGAAATGCCTTCTCGGTTTTAGGGAATACACGTTTTGGTGCTAGTCGTCATCCCCTGGCCTATGGAAGACGGGCTTGGGGTAGTCATGGCACAGACCCCGGGGGACGGGTCGTGAAAATTACCCAGGAATATATGATCAACATATTTCATTAGTGAAATTTTATTATAATAAAAATTTTCATTCCAGTATACCAATGGAACCATTTGAGGTATTATATTGAAAATGGCATCAAACCTCAGCATGGATGGATGAATTTGTTGATAGAAAATTAGGGGAGCCATAGTTGATATGAAATATGGTTTAGAAGATAAAGATTATTCAACATCATATGACTATAGCTCAAATACAATAGAAGATTTATGTAGGAAACCAGAGAAAAGAACCTTCATTTGAGGCAAGAGACCATGTTTTTTAATGTATCTCCTTAAAAAGGTGTTTTGTGTTTTGGTAGGAAATGAAAATAGAGTTCATAGTATATTGGTTCATTTGAAATTATAGATAAATTAGGATTTTTTTCTTATTTAGTATTGTTACCTCTAATTCTATCTAAAGTACATGACGTGTTTCATGTTTTTTTGTTAAAGAAATATGTATATGATATATCTCATGTTTTGAGACTTGAGTTCGTTCTGTTGGAGGATAATATTTCTTATGAGGAAAACCTAGTTCAGGTTCTAGATCATAGAGATTAGGTAATTTGGAATTAGGTAACTTTCTCGGTTATGTTTTATTGGAGAGCCATATAATTGAAGAAGAGATATGAGAATCCAAAAAATATAAGAGGGAAAATGTCCTCACTAATTCAAGTAATGAATAAAAATCAAAGGAAAACAATTTTATTTAGGGAGAATAATTTAACCACCAAGTAAATACATGAAATAAATAAATTGTATTATTTATAGGTATTCATTTTATGGATTCATATTCTACATAGTTTTATAAATAATTTTACAAATTTTTTCAATAAGAAAAAGAATAGTTTTAATTAAAAAAAATTATTTTTCCATATATTGAATGGTTTTTGTTAAAATATTATTATTTTATAATTTTAAATTGATATAATTGAATTAATTTTTAGCATCATTATTTCAAAATAATATTATGATTATTTGTTTTGGATTTTTATGGAATATTCTATTTTTAGTTTAATAGTGGAAAATATCGATTTTAGAAATACTACCACTTACATTATCATGATATAAGAGTGAATTAAAAGTATACGAACTATTTTTCATTGAAAAATATATATTTAATAAGTAATACAATTAATATAAAAGTATAACTTGGATCATATAAATCTATGTTGGAAATTTTGGAAATCAAAGTAAGGTTTGTATTTAAATAAAAACTATTTTTTGATTATTCCCTTTTAATAAAGTTTTCATAAGTTTCCTTTATTTGGTTTTATTTTAAATTCAAATAATTTTCCTTATATGTAATCTAATCCAATTAATTTCATGGTTAACAAAATTATAATTTATTTGGGTGTAAAATCCTTTTTCTAGTTAAAAATCATATTTTGATAAAAATAGTTTCTTATTGTGTTTTGTAAACTCATATTAAAATTAGTTTTCATCACTTTAAGAAATTTAATCTTAGAAAATTTATTCTATATTAGGAATTATAATGTTTAAATTTATTAATTATTTTTATTTCATTTTTATTCATAATGAATAGTTACCATGGTAAAAGTATTTCACCACGACAAAGGTTAAAAGGGTTAAAGGGGTGAGTTAATCTTAGAGATAAGGATTAAAATATCTATAAAAATAATCCTAATATGATTGGTTGAGTGTATTTATACCTTAAATTATAACATATTAAAAATTATACTAAATTAAATCCACTTTACATGAGAAATACAATTATTATATTTTAATATTTTTAATATTTTCAAGGGTGCCACTCCTCTCACGTAGAAAGAAGAAAAATCTATCCTCATTTCTTCACGGACTTTGAGAACTCTATCCAGACCAAGATCTAAAAAATACCTTTCCAACACTAATACCTAGATCTTTGATTCTAGGTTATCACCAAAACACTCATTATAGAAGGCTTAAGGTGTCAGCTTAAGGAAGATATCCAAGGTGGAGTTATAAGTCTTAACCAACTTCCTTCAAGTTTGTTTCTTCCTATGCCTCCTTAAAATATATTATAACAATAAAAGCATAACTAAATCCATATATTTACTATAAAATGTTATTATTACATTGTATCAACTTTTTTATACCTCTTTTCCATCCTATGGGAAATAAAAACTTTTCTTGTGTTTATGTTTTGACAACCGCCTTCACAAAGCGATGTGTTTTGTTTTTGATCACCACCTCTCATAGTTGTTTATTAAAAGATATTTAATGGAGATATATGATTTTTATTAAATAATAATTATTTTTTAAAATATAATGTATTTTATACCTTCTAATCCACACATATTTTGGAAAATGATAACATCGCTCATATGTATGTGTGAGTTACCACCTCTACGAAGCGATGTGATTCATTTTTCATTTACGCCTTACATGGATGGTAATAAGGATGTATTTATTGAATATATATGATATTTATACTATTATTATGATTCTTTAACACATAACCTTTGTCTTATTATTTTACTTTTTATTCATTCGAACGATGTAAACGTTACTCATGTGTACATGCAGACTACAACCTCCATGAAATGATGCATTTCATTTTTCAAGACTGCCTTAGATGGATGGTTTTAAGTGTATTTTTATTTTATTAAAATTATAATTATAAATTTTTTAATATTATAGATTTTATTTAACCATAAAACCCTTTACTATGGTCAACACACCAATGCAGTTTTGGATTAAATAACCCCAGGACATCCAACATGAACCTAACATATTTAGAAACTAAATAAAACATCGTAATATATGAAATAAAATGAGAAATAATATGGTAATTAAGATAGTTTTTTAAATAAAGTAAATAATTAATATATTTTTTTATATTGGAATGTAAAATATTCACCTGATAATTCAGGACATGAGGTAAGGGATTTCTTACCTCAATTTCATTTCTTTGAGACTTCTGTCATTTTCACTAATTTTTTTCTTTTTTGTAGTTTTTAAAGATACAGATATATATATATTATTTTTAATTTAATGATATTAAAGTGTTTTAAAAATCCTTTTCTAGTTGTTTCCATTAATTTTTTTATTTAAAAATTACTAAAGATGTAAGCGATTTTTTTTCCTAAAACCCTCTTTTAATGTTTTCCTTTAAAAATAATCCTCTTCAGTAACGATGTTATTTAAAATATTTAAATAATTTTATTATTTATAATTAAAATATTGTTATATTTTATTTTAAACTAATTTATTATTTCTTTAAAAAGTTTAAATAAGTAATCTTTTCAAACTTTACTATACAAGTTATTTTTGGATTTTTTTATAAAACCAGAAAAAGAATATTTTTGACATTTACTTCATGAATTCCTTTTATAACCATCATGGAAAATATTATTTATCAATATTCCTATATATTTTACTATTGGTTTTAAAGGAATATCATATTCCTTTTTTTTCCTATGATTTTTTACTTTTAAATATTTTTAAAAAATGATATTTCTTGTCATTTTATGAGATATATGAAAGAGTTTCGGGTTATGGGATCTAATGCCATAAATTTTGAGTTATATGATGGAAATTAAATAATTTAAATGTTCTATTCATTTTGAGGTTCTTTGAAATTTTTATGATGACAGGTGGATCTGATATATCCCTTCAATGAATTGGGTGATTATATATTCTTAAAAAGAGACGTGGAATTAAATATGAAGTTTATTCCATTATAAGGGTCAATATAAGGTTTTTTTGTAAGTATAATGTGAATGGATGAATATATGGGTTTTTAATGCTTTATATGATGTTTTAATAGAAATATTTTTATTTCATGAGATAAGTAAATAGGATTATGAATGGTTTAATTTTTTAGGGAAAAAGTTATCAGGAGTTATTATCTTTTCTCAAGAAACGATCATTATTATGATTTTTTAATTTTTCCTTGATACTACATTTTTTTAAATTTATTTGGGATTTTAATTTGATTTCATTATTAATTAACTAATCATTTTATCAAAAAGTTTATTTTGTAAATAAGAAAATCTCTTTATGGATTATCATTCTTTTGAAATAGACTAATAAATTTAATTTATTTTTATACACATTATTACGATTTTTTTACTCATACCAGGCTTTCAATATACTTATAAATTTATAGGGATTATAGTTTGGAAAATGGTGACATATCTTGAATGAATAAAAAGTTTCATGAATGAAATAAGAGTGAAAGCATAAAAATATATTTTTATGGGAAAAAAATTACACTATTCAGAAGAATCCAATTTGTTATATAATGGCTTCCTAATTCTATAAAACTGTAAAACACAAAGGACCTATAATTATAATAAATTATATCTTTTTTATAAGTTATTTAATTATGAGTTGATAACATTATAATGTTTTATAAGAATTCCTCTGGCTGTATCCACACAAGCTACAAAAATCTTAGAATGTCTCCATCGGTATTTCAAGTGATAGTGTGAAGGAAGCATTTCCTTATATCATTCACCATTAATTTAAATAATTAAGCATTTTATTTTGAAAGAATTTTTTTCTATTTATCTTATTCTTGAGATACAAGAGTTTTATTTTCGCTCAATGTTTTAGTGAGAGTTCTTGATATTTTATATTGATCTTGATAAAATTATCACAAGATAATTAATTGTGCACACCAATTCTCAAACCATATAAAATAATTTAAATGAGGTTATATACTTAGTGTTAAATAATTAGTAATTTCAGAAAGGCCCTTTGTCAACATTTTATTCTAAGTAATACCCTAGGAAAATAATTAAAATAAAATTGTTATATTCCATAACAAGTTCTAACTAAAAGTTATTCAAATGTATTTTTTTAAATAAATAAAAAATATTTATTTATGTTATATCAAATAAAATATATTACTTCCATTGGGCCCTTAACGTATCCTATTAATTCTGAAAAACATTTTTCAAACCATGAATAATAAATATATAAATAAATAAATATCATTATATTATTAATTTAATAAATAAATTAATATATATTCACTAACTCAGAAATAATATTCTTTTTATATTAAACATAAAAATATTCTAAACCCAAATAAATGGTTATTGAATTTATGATATAAACCTAACTTGAATAATTATTATTCCAAAAAATGAATATAATATATGTTCTTAATATTAAATTCAAATATAATTTCACTGATAATCTGGATACAATTAGTGTATGACCCTCTAGTCATCCTTTTAAGTGGAATTATGAAATCTTTCTGAAATTATAAGAGCATCATCTAATAACACGTCAAGTCACTCATAAGGAATGAATTAAATTTCAAAATTACAAAAACCTTATAAGAATGTTTCCTATGTAATATAATATCTTCATATCGATATCTCACGGAGAAGGTTGTACACTCATTCTATAAACATATATGATTAAATTATCTTTTATTGACTATCTAAAATGAAATTGTCTATGATTTACCGTGATTATTTATTTAATAGAATGGTTCTATTCCATTAAATTAGATGATAAAAATCCTTTGTTGATTTATTAATTTAATTTCATATCACTTATGATGCACCCAAAGTATCCCACCTCTCCATGAGAATAGATCATCATGGATTCCATAATTATATCAAAGTACATGATTCATGATATTCATTAATAATAATCATATGTTTAATTAACAATACTCTCATTCATAGATAGAAATATCCAATGAAACATATATCATATAGAATTACTATTTCTGGGTCTATTCTAATAACTTCCCATCTTAGAGGATACCAAGTGAAAATCTTCAAGAGAATAATCCTAATCAACTTATGAAAATGAGATATATGATAGTAAAATATCATCAGTTTCCTATCAGACATATGTTATCTAGACCATGGTATATATTTTTAAGAATACTATGATAAAACTTTATGTTTCTAATTATAGCAAGGAACAGTTATTACCTTTAGATGTGAAAAATAATCTAAGAAAATTTTCACATTATTATTGTGCAGAAGGATGCTCATCATATTATAAGATATTTTTTAATATCATATTACATTAAAGTATAAATTTAATTCATTTTAGGACACCATGTTCCAAAAACTCCCACTTAAACTAGAGATAACTGTAAAATACTTTTAGTCCTCTAGCTCTTATATAATATTCACGATTCTATTGAGATAAGGCTTTAGCAAATGGCTCTTCTATGTTTTATTATGTGGAAACTCTATATACTATGACCTCTCCCCTATGAGAAAAATACTTCAAGAGGAGATACTTATGAAGTATATTTTTTTATATTGATGTGACATTAGATTCTTTTCCAAGACCACCACTATAGTATTATCACAATACAGTGTGATGAAATATTTACTACTATGAATCAGATAATGGTCCTAAATGTATCTGTTTATCCAAACAATTTGTTTAGATACAAAAAAGTTATAATATATTCAGACTCTACTATAGAATCTATAACTACTGAATGCTTTGAACTATTCTGTCCCACAAATCATTTATTAAGGAAGAAAAACTATCATGTTTGTGGTTTTATATAATTTTTATATGTCTAGAAACTAAAATTTCTGTATCTCCTGAGTTTCATTTTCTCATAGAATCCATAAACCAGGAGCACAACATTCACACACCTTAGGTACATAAAGATAGTCATTTCAACCATCTAATGTGACTCACATGGGTCTACTTGGAATCTACCTACCATGATAAATTCATTGGAAATATCAATCCTATTACATATCATGGAATACATGATAGATCCTATAATAGGTGCATAATGGATTCTACTCTCTCTATCTCTCATCATTTATTTAGGGACACATTTTCTTAGATGCATACAATGAAACACTAACAACAATCCTCTCTTAAATTGTTCCATAACAAATCTCTTCAACAAATTATCAATGTATGTACCTTGAATTATTCTAAGAATTCTCTTAGATCTATCATGATGGATCTTGATCCCTAGAATGTAAGCCGCTTCAACCAATTCGTTTACAGAGAATATTTTTTTAAACATAACTTAACTAACTATATGGCTGGTATCTCATTTTCCATCAATAATATATCATCAACATATAATAATATGAAAATAACTTCAATATCACTAAACCTTATATAGATATAAGGATCACATCCGTCCTTTATGAAACCAAATTCTCTAATGGATTCGTCAAAATTAATTTTTCATGATCTGGATTCTTACATGAACACATAAATTGATCTATGGAACTTTTACACCTTATTAGAATCTTTTGGATTAAAAAAACCTTTTGGCTATGTCATATAGGAATATTTAACAAGGTTTACATTAAGTAAATCTATCTTAACATACATTTTCTAAATCTCATAATCATGGTAAGCTTCTATGAGAAATATAATTCTAATGGATTTAAATATAATTCCAAATGGAAAGACTTCATCACAGTTTATGCCTTGATGTTTCTTAAACCCTTTATCAACTAGTCATACTTTATAGGTATTGAATTTACCATCCACACCCAATTTATTAATGAATACCCATTTTAAAACAATAGGCTTTACATTGGCAAAATAATCTAATAAAACCCATACTTTTTTTCTAGTGCATGGAATCCATTCAAGAATTTAGATATTTTTGATAGATTACAACTTATGATCCACTACTACTTATTTATATGATGTAGGTTCACAATTACCATATAATAATATTTCAACAATTATATTTACTATAAAATCATATATATCTATTTCTCTAACCTCTTTGGTGCTCCAATATAGTGCTTGTGTCTTTAGAACAACTTCTTCCTTCAGGACTTGTGGAATTTGTTACTATTCCAAATTTTGTTCATACTAAGCTTTTAATTCATCAAAGTATACCTATCTACCACTATCTCTTTTAGATATGTGATCCCCTCCAAGAAATGTGGGATACCAATCCACTGAAATCTTTCTATTTGAGTGATTTTCAAGATATTATCCTTTAGTTTCATCAGGATGTTTTGTAAAGATTCACTTTATGTCTGATGATGCTAGTTTCTTTCTAGTGACGTAATTAACAAACACCTTTTTTCCCAATATATAAATATATGACAAAATATATTTCATCTAACAGCAAAAATATTTTTTAATCCCTCTTTCCAATTTATCTGGAACTCAGTTTGTTGAGTTTGTTTTGGTTTTTTATGAATATACTAATAGGATAATGGGAGACTGGTATAATTCATTACCAATATTACTATGTCCAATAAGGTAAAATTCTTCCTTCCATTGAAACCATTACACCATAGATTATAAGGAATAGTGGGTTATATTAATATCCCAAACTCCCTTATAATATAAATTCACTCTTGTTCGTGATATTCCCGACCATATTTTTAGAATATTTGATTTATCTTGTTAACAATTTGATCATACACTTTATTCTTGCATTCCTTAAAATTTTTCAAAGGATTCATTCTTCTACCTCAATAAGTATATATATCCCTATATACTAAAATAATTTGTAAAATTTATGACGTATGAGTATCCAGCTCTAGATTCTACTAGAAAAGTTCTCCACACATCTATATAAACCAATTCTTAAATATTTATAACTCTTCCACCCTTTAAACTAAATATATATATGGTAATTTTTTCTTGAGAACAAGCATGATATATTTTTAGTGGTTTTAGTACAAAATAATATAAATATCATTCTTGATACAAACTTTTAAAATGATTCCAGCTTACAAGACCAGTGATTACCTAATTGGGTGTGGTATGAGTCGAGTAATGTTTATTAGTTATCAATTTCAAACACTTAATTTTAATATTCTATTATGAAAAGACTATTATTGAAATGTACCATTCCATAATATATGTTATCTTTGTAAAAGTTACAATTCTTATATATGAACAAAAATTTAAATAAATCCATGTTAAAACTGGACAGAAATATTATGTTTTTTGGTGACATTAGAAATGTAAAAAAATTATTTGAAATTAGAATTAAACTAGTCAGAAATATGTGATGGTAATATCTAATAACCAGAGAAACTAGACTTTACTCATTAGTAGATTTAATATCCATTTCACCTTTGAAAATATTTCATAATATAGTTGGTTCTTATATTTAGATACAAATTTGAGAGCTAAAATTTATATCTAATACCAAATTTATAGAAATTAAAATATGACACTCAATAATGAATTCAATTGAATATTCTCATTTATTATTCACTGAGGAAAATTTCTTCTTCTAATATCTTTTCCTTCCATAAGAAAAAAAAGCATCCTCCTCCTTATCTCATACCTTTATATTTCTCATCTTGTAAATGTAGTGTGATGGTCCATTAGAATTACAATTAATCGTACACATTTTTACCTTTCCTTTACTCTTATTGACCTTAAATATTGAAGGTTTTCATGCTTCATATCCTTATCCACTTGGTAGATTAGAGTCAAAATATCTAAGAATATATTCTTTATATTATTCATATTAAAATTCACAACAAAACTTGAGAATATATAAAGAAGTGAGGAAATAATTACTTCCATGCACAATTCCTTAAGTATCCTGAATCCTAGAATTTCTAAACACTCAGTGTAGTCAGTCATCTTGACTACATGATGTCTAGATGGTAAAACATATCCAATATTTCATGTACAAAGTTACTTGGAGATATCATACCAATATTTCCTTGATTTCTTTGGATAAAGATCATGGAGAAGATACAAAATGGTGTATGCGTCCATGCCTTTTTGGAACATCAGGATCTCACTAGTCATACATGATAACATGAGGCATTGGGTACCTAATGAATTTTTTATGTTTTTTAAAAGATATAATTCACCACCTTAGTTTTCTACTTAGAGAACCTAGTAGGAACTAGGGACTCTAGTACATAAAACCTTTTCTTTTATCATAGTATAGTGTGTAGGCGATTGTACTACTCATGAAAGGTAACCAAATTCAATAGGTTATGTTTCATTAATATATATTTCATTTCTAGTGTCATGGAAAAATTCATTTCTATTTTATACAAAAAAATAAATTATGATTTTAGTAGTTTCTCTTGATTAATAGGTGTGACATAATAAATAAATTTTATTATTCTCCCACTTTATTTTAAAAAATCCCAATAGCCCTCACCATTGGATTCAGAATATCTTATCATAAGGATATTCTTGGGTAACATATCCATATTCCCCTTCTCATAACCTAGACTTTGGGAATTAAAATTACTTAATGGTATTTAGATGGGTGGTCTTTCAAATTTCATAAACCCGTAGTTCTTTAATCTATTGATTAGTCACCCAAATCTTGAATTCTCAAAATCAAATTTCTAGAACACTTGCCTCTTAATTTTATTAAGTATACTTTTTTCGATCACCCTTACAAACATTTTGGTTAGTTCAACCCATTATATTTGTTAAAACTCCCAAATAACAAAAATGTGTCCTCAAAATTGGGTTGACCAACACTTTAAATATGGGAGCATCTTAATGTAGAATATGGAAGGACTTATATAAATTAATATTTTATTGATATATTTTTTCATATCATGTATACATACTCTTTATTTTATTCTTCACAATACTTTTAAAATTCTGTGTATTTTACATAATTTATTAACCATGTTTTCTAAAATAATTTAGTCATAATACATGAATTTTATTTAATATTATATACTTGTTATTTATTTAAATTATGCAATCACATTTAATCATCAAATAAACATATGTAATATAAATATATAATCATGCACTTGGAAAATAAAATAAAATAGTGATATTGTTATATGAGTTTAACTATTGGTTGGTTTATTGAGTAGGTGATAAACCAGCCTTGGCCGTAGGGATGTAACTCCTTGATACCAAGTCTTAAATCTAGCCACAACACCTCTCCTATAACTTATGTATCTCCTTGGTTGGATTCACCTTGGATCAATCTTTAGTTGTATCTTGTCACTAAGAGCTCTTTCCTTTATATATGATCATACACTCATAGGTTAGGGATAACTTGTGTTCAAGGTTACATAAAATAATTACTAGACATGCATGCGCATACATAATAAAATAAGAATAGATGATACATAGATAACCACAATAAATTTAATAATAAATTTATTGAAAAACTCATGAAATAAATAATTAAATTAAATATAAACAAAACACATAAATAGTTTGGTCAAGCTCATTCTCAATCACAACATGAAATTACTATTTTGTAGCATTCATTTTAATTTATCCTTTATTATGTTAAACTTCTAAAATTAATAAATTATTCATATTATTATTTAAATAATTTTATATCTTAATAAATAACCCAATGAATGCTTTAGATTCCCAGCCTTTGTAAGTTATAAAAAATTATAAATTAATAATTACACAATTTTTATTGGAGCAGATATGGTGTGAATGTTCCATGTATTCTTAAATGTATTTTTTTAATTTAGCAATTACATGATGTGTACCATCATAAAACTCAATGTGTGACTAATATTGTGTATTGTCCTTGTCATGTATTATGTTATTACACAACATGTATGAATACATGGCATATTATAATATACATATCTTATTATTCCATGAGTCAATCCATGTAGTTTTCATGACATGTATGACCACAAGAAATGACTTGAATATTCACAACATGTATTAATGCCGATTCATGGGAAGTACACATCCCATATGGAAAACATACACATCATGTATTTTCAAAACTACATGGAAAATGGTTAATAATTGAATTAATTCCATAATAATTTATGAAAATCCCTTCATGTGTTCTTGATATGGAAAAACCTTTCATACAACTTGTTTAACAAGATACATATCATATAGATCTATTTTTATTTAATTAATTTTTTCCTCCAAATGTTTGACCCACTTGACACACCTATATTATAGTGTACCTTACATGAGTTAGACCATGTAATATTATGAGTAAAACTATCCACACATCATATAATCTGTTATTTTTCACATACAATAAAGGCCTATGAAATTCATGTGTATCTTTTGTGGGTTATCATGTGTTACATAGGTTGTACAAGATAGCTAGACACTATGTACTTATGTGATTTTGTGTCTATCAACTTGACTTCAATATGTTATTTGTAATGATGCTAGAGACATTAACCACATAATTATTTGGTTTTTTTGTGTCAATGTTGTTTGGGTTTACATAGCATGTACACTATCTACATGCAATGTACCCTCTATCCATCCATGTTCTAACTATCGATCAATAGATGGAATCTAATGAAATCATGTACCAACCCCCTCACAATGTGACTTGATGTTTTCTATTGGTGCTTGTACGATTGACCATGGGTAAACGATGTATAATCTTGATTACATATTGCATAACTATATCGTATAACCAGTATCTATGGCACATCTTGATGGGATCTTCAATCATTCTTCATTTTTTATAGGTTATATGAATTTTAAAAAATGTATTATATTGAATTTGGGATTTAAAGAATGAAAAAATAGAAATCTGTTCTTGTTAGAAAAATGGAAAATTGATGAATCAAATAATAGATAATTTTAAATTATAATATGAATTCTTTGATATCAATTTAAGGTTCCAGTACATGGTGAAAGTGGTTGGATATAATGTCTCTGAATTTTCGTATAATTTTTTATATGGAATTATTTCGAGACTGCAAAATTGGACGACAGATGATTCTGAGTCCAAGAGTGCCGGAAATGATCCGTCGAAAAATTTTAAGTTTAAAATCGCATGCATGAGTGGTTTTTCTGAAAAAGTGGAATAAATGTTATATGGGTGCCCAGATCTAAAATCTGAGGGCACCGCTGCGTTTTGGATGGTGAGTTTACCCTAGGCGTGACTTAAGTTTAGTCGGCGCAGGCCTCAAGTGAGAAAACTCGAAAATGGCATAACAGTAAATAAAATAAATAATTTTTTTTCAAATTTTTATAACTCACGAAGGGTGAATCAGATTAAAAATCTGAGACCACCACTGAACTCGTGAGGACATGCTTCCATTAATAAGATCCTAACTTCGATCAGCGTAGTTCAACAATGGAATTTTGTTTTTGGCCCCAAATAAAATAATTAGGTCACAATTATTTTATTGTTATATTATATAACACCTAAACAGTAACTCAGATTGGAAATCTGAGAGTACCGTTGAGCTCGGGAGAACGTTTTTAATTTAGCCAAATCCTAACCTCGACCAGCGCGGGTCGAGGGTGACTGTAAGTAATTTTTGAACTTTTTTTAAGGTACATTGAGTAAACGTGCGGGCAACAATTATTATATTTTGAATCAATGCTCTAAATTGAAATCTGAGGGCACTGTTGAACTAGCAGTGCCAGGATTCGCTTAAGGGAGGTATCACTTCGACCGCAGTATTTCAAGTGAAAAAGTTAGTTATTGCAACATTTAAGAATTAATAAAGTAAAAAAATATCTATTTTATTTTATTCTACCACCTCTTGAGTGGTAGTGGCGGGGATCATGGAGGTTGTCATATTTTTTTAATATGGGATATTAAATGCTCGGTTACACTTTTGTTGCGTAACCACCCTTCATGTAATTAAGGAGGCACATTAATTACGTCAATTAATGAATCTCATTAATTCCTCGTGCATTACTCACCCTTTTTACCCCTCTATTTAATTGAGGCTCTGGATGGATTTTTGACATGACTTCACAAAGAGAGGAACCTCTGGTGAAGTGACGCAACGCCTTCCACCGATGGAGATGGAAGATCAGGTGGTAATGAACCATGAGCGATGAACGCTGATGGCTTCATCAATGCACGGATTCTCCCCCTACTACCACGATGACTCCAACTATTATCTATGTAGGGTTTTTCTTTTAATTCAAGATATTACCTTGAATCTTCTCTTCATTCTTGATTTTATAGGTGGTCATTTCGGGGGAAGTTGAATGGGGTTTATCATTGTTTTAATGTGAGTTATAAATTACTTCAAATTATTATAAAGCATACGTGAAGGGAGTAGGCCAAAAAAACAAGGCCCATACCCTTTTCTACTTTATTTTCATTGTGTTATTTAGAGAATAGTTTTTTAAAACTTGACGAAACCTTGAAACCGGGAGGCGCACAACAACGACGACATCCCGGGAGGACAACAGGCGTGTCCAGAAGGAAGAACGGACCACCGGATCTCAATCGGTGGCCTGTGGAGGAAATGTCGGTGCCAACAGTGGAGGCGGCGACCAGTGCTCATCAGTCGTAGAAGAGGGAGGTGCCTCTTCGAATCGCGACAGACCTAAAGCAGTGGCTGGAAACTGGCCGACCACGTTGGTGATGCAGCGTACCGTCGCGCGCCGCGGTGAAGGGGTCGCGACATCAAAGATACAACAGAAGGGGGACTCACGCACCATGGTTCTCGTGGACCACATGGTGGTTCCATGTGACGCTACTAATTGAAGACCTGAAGGGCTATTCTTGAGCCGTTCATGTAGATGGTGGCCACCCAGCTGACGAACCGTGCTAGCGCACCGGGCTGCGTCACCCAGCGGGCCGGGCTGGTCTGTGGCCTAGAGGGATGAGCATGCCGTGGCCCCGCCCAATCGGTCTAGCCCAGGCTAGTTCAGGTCAGTCTGGGTCAGACCCAGACTAGGTCGAATCGACCCGAATCGGTTCAGGTCAGGCCAGTTTGGTCTGCCCGGGTCGGACCGAACCCAGACCCCTCTCTAGCCCAGATACGATTTAAAGGCCATATCTTGCGAAATAGATTTCCATTTGATGAACAATCTATGGAACTAGAATATTTGGAGTGAGACAGTCCTTTTGAGTTACTCTATGAAACTTTCGGATAAAGATGGAGTTTGACCGGGATGGATCATACTCGAATTCAACTGGGCCCTCAACATTAAAATTTCTATATATTACAGACATGGTGTCTGATTGACGTTCCGTATGTTGCGTTGAAACCCTTATGACATGATGGATCATTGAGTTATTTCCATGTGGAACTTCATGGTTGTTGTGGTATGAGCGATAACTGGAGGAGCAGAACTAGGGTGTTTCGTCTAGTGAGAGTTAGGATGGCTACTCCCTTGATGACTCAAGGTGTGGGTATTATTTACTCCTATAATCCAGTAGAGACGGGAATCCCCATGTAATTAGTGTGGGTTCATTTCCCATTGATTGGGTTTTCTATCTTTGGATTCAGTACTATACAATTGGAATAGGGCGTGGGTCCTCCATACTTAAATCACATAGAGTCAGGTACTCCCCTATCGAGTGGGGTGTCGATCCTCTATGTTAGAAGTAGGTACTCCCCTGTCAACCCAGGGTGTGGGTCCTCCTTATGTAGGGCTACAGTAGAGTTTGTACTCCCCTTCAGTGCTACGGTGCAGGTCTTCTATCCTGGGGTCGGTACTCCCCATATGTATTGGGGCGTGAGTCCCCCACAACGAACAAACTACCAGATTTGTACTCCCCTACCGAGTAGGGTGCGGGTCCTCACACTTAGATTGGGTACTCCCCTGCCATTCCAGGGTGCAGTACCTCTAGCCTAAGGTCGGTACTCCCCTGATGTACTAGGGAATGATTCCTCTATAATAAAAAACTACCAGAGTTGTAGTCTCCTAACGGGTAGGGTGTAGGTCCCCACTTATAGAGTAGTACTCCCCCATCTCCGAGTAGCGACGGGGAACAGGACCTTCAAGGGAGATGGAGATTCCTTGACTGTATGATACTATTTCGAGGAGTGGGCTTCTTCACTTTGTTTCCCTTGGTATTTCCTTGGGCGTAAGATTTTGACTGCGAGACCTTTGGTGTAGGGCACTAGAGGCAGTTCTAGAAGAATGTTCTCGATGGATCACATCCTTTCGAACGTTACATTAGAAATGGTTGAGTTGTACCTGATGGAGTACATATCTTAGATGAGTTTCATTATCGATTTCCTGTTCATGGAGTGTGTACTCCTGATCCTTGAGTTACTCTTTGAGCCTTCATTGGAAATCTAGGAAATATCTTGAGGTTGGGGCCTTATGTTTCTTTGTGGATGAGACGGGTATATCTGGTTTAAGAAGAGTATTTTTCATTATTCATGTGATCTAGATCCTGTTTTGTGGTTTTCCTTTGTGGAATTATAAGGGTACGTTGGGGGTATTGGGGTCCCTACTAGGTATTATTATACTTACCCCTACACGGGCATCTCCCACACGTTGTTGTGTCTTATGTAGATGACAGGAAGCCTTGACTGAGACTTGGGGAGCCATGACATGATGTGGATGGAGGTGACTGGTGGATGAGGAGATCCACGTGACGAGGTGTACCTACCCTTTGGGTAGGATCCTTGGTGGACAATCACATGATCTATTTTATGTTTTTAGTTTTAGTTGTACGTTTTTTAGTTGGGCTTGTATTCTTCCCCCCTCTACTTTTTGTACACACTTTTACTACTGGAGTTTTACTTCATGGTTTCTTCTTGTTGTATTCTTGGACTATGTGATTGTACAGGTATAAAGGTAATGCCTTCCCATTTTTGGGATATTCCTTTCCTGTGCAAGTCGCCAAACCCTTTCTTATAGAAGGTTGGGATTGGGTAGTCACGACATGGGCCCCGTGGGATGGGTTATGACAAAGTGGTATCAGAGGAGTCAATTCAACTGAAGTACTAGGACTCAGATATTTCTAATCGAGAAATAGTTTTATTTGTTTGGAGTGTGTTTTTCAGTTTGAGGAGTCCAGTGTTGGTGTGGCGGCCGACATATCCATACAGCAGGACCATGAATTCTGATTTCCAACTCAGAGCACAAAAATATTGATTGTGTGTGTTTTAGAAATGTTTTACTTTTGATATTTTTTAAGTCAGATCACCTGGTATAAAATACTGACTATGGTTCATATTAATTCTATTTCAAGATTCCTCTATGCAGACAGCCATCTAGGATTCCAATGGGTGACCATGAGGATGGTCCACAGTGTGATGAGGCTTCAGTGCAAGGATGGTTACCCGAGATGGTACCTTTGAGCGGTGTCCTAGCGATACCACTACCCATTGGCCATCAATTACTACAGGAGATACTGGTATAGAACACATATTGGATGAAGGTCTTGCTTGAGTTTCAGTGAACTATACCCCTTAGGTTCTGAGGCAATCTTGACTCACAGACGACTAAGGAATGGCATGAGGTGGTGACTGAGTTTCCATCTAGTCAGGGCATTGTATAATCAGATGGCGGATATGGTAGTGAGATTTCTACATGGATCAGTAGGGAAATGGAATGTTTTAGATTACCCCATTCATACAATGAGGTGACTTCTTTGTCGACTGGTCGACATGTTGGTAACTGAGTATTTGTTGAGGTGTACCAATCATTCTAGGTAATCAATGAATATGATAGGACCAGTGATTTAGGGCTCGTACCTCCGAGCGATATGTGTTTAGGGACATCCAAGATAACACTCTTCATATGTGCATTCCTTCTTATGTTAGGGTGCTAGAGAAAACCTTTGTGGTTGAAAATTATTTGGATGATCAGATACAACCAGTGAATGTTAGCAGTGGGAAAGGAGGAAACCGACATCAGTCTTGGAGACTTGGATGCCAAAAATGTTTTAGTAAGAGAAAGGGATAGGTAAAGATGAATTTTCCAAGAAATAGATGTTGAAGAGGAGCTAAGAGAGTAATAAAAGGTGGTATATATTTCAATATGTTACAAACAGCACCCCAATGTGGCCCCCACTAGGCTTAGGGAGCTAGAGGATAGGGGAAGGGAGTAGCTGCATGCGGCCAAGGACTGTGACCCAAGGGATCCACAAATGATTCATGGTAAGATATGTGTCTACTCATAGCTTCCTTATTAATAGACATAGGTCCTCATCATTCCTTCATTCCATGAATCTTGTTCAGGATCTAGTGATTCTGGTTAAACTGTTGACTTAACCCTTACGTCTGGAGATACCTTTGGGAGGATCCTCAATAATGACACTTATTTCTATGGTGTGATCTGACCCTTGAGGTGAGAGTTTTGGTTGGAAACTCATGGTGGTAGCATCGAGGACTTACGAAGTTTGTTTGGGTATGGACTGGACATCCATAGTTCATACTCAGATTGACTATTTTAGGAAAAAGGATGTGGTATATCTACAACATTGGAATGGGGTTTTCCTTGGTTAGTGAAAAATGAAACCCAGGAAGCATGGGATAAACTCTTGCATAGGAGGGTGCAATCGACCACTCTTGAGTCAGCCAACCTTACCCTCGTGGCAGCCCGATTTTTGAGTTTTCAGTTCCCAACAGTTGTGCCAGTGTGCGAGAACATCTTTTCAAAAGATGTTTCCATGATTAACTCCCATAAGTGAGAGGGAATTCTGCATTATCTTCTTACCAGTGACAAAACTGATATCTACAACTGCATATCGGATGGCTCCCACCGAGCTTTGGAAGATGAGAGTTTAGAATTGAGATGTGGAGGTAGATGCACTCAACAGGAAGTCTGGTTTATAGCTACTGAGTGAGGTTTTAGATCATCTAGCCACATTACAGAAACCCTTCGTGGATACTGATTGAGTAGATTACCTCCAGTCTATAACTGTCACTCCCCTACACCTTCAGTGAGTTTGGGAGGCACATCTTGGGTATGTGGACGTTAAGGCCCAACGTGCTCAGATATCCTTAGGATAGGCTCCTGAAGGATTTTATAAAGGTGGGGAGCATGTCATTCTTTTCATGGGATGCACAATGGTACCAGTGATGCTACCAAAGGAGGTGTTTAGGGAGTTCCACACATCCCCTTTGGCGGTACATCCTGGTGTGGCAAATATTTACCAGGACCTTCAGCGTTTGTACTAGTGGTCAGGGTTGAAGACTGCACAGAGCCATCAGAAGTCTTATACAGATAGAGGATGGAGACCCTTGGAGTTTGAGAAGGGAGTCCATGTATTCTTATGGGTCTCAACCTGATGGGGATTGTGGAGATTTGGCCGGGGTAGAAGCTATCTCTGAGGTTAATTAGACCTCTCTAGATTTTCAGTAGAGTGGGTGATGTATCATACAATCTAGATATTCCCCCACAGATGCACCGAGTGCATAATGTTTTCCATGTGTCCTAGAGGAGGATATGCATTCATGATCCATCACATGTTATCGACTATGGAGAGTAGGAATTTGACTATGGGGTGACTTTAACAGAGTTCCCCGTGGAGATAGAGGATCGACCGAAGTGATTCCTTCATGGATGAAGGATCCATGTACTGCAAGTTCAGTGGAATTATGAGAACGTCCAGAAGAGAACATGGGAGCGAGAGGCTCAGATTCATGCTCAGTACTCTCATTTGTTTGGTTTTCTTTGTTTTGGATTTTGGGGACATAAATCCATATGGTGGAGAGAATGTAGTGTCCCAAAATTTCAGTATAATTTTTTTATATGGAATTATTTTGAGACCGTGAAATCTAACGGCACGTAATTCTGAGGTTCGGAGTGCCCAAAATGATCCATCAAAAAATGTTAAGTTTAAAATTGCACACATGCGTGGTTTTCTAGAAAAAAGTGTAATAAATCTTAAATGAATTCCCAGATCAAAAATTCAAGGGCACCGTTGCATTTAGGATGGCAGGTTTACCCTAGGTGCGACTTAAGATTAGTTGGCACAGACCTCCAGTGAGAAAACATGAAAATGGAATAACCGTAAATAAAATAATTAAATAAAATTATTAATATTTCAAATTCTTATAACTCACAAACGGTGACTCAGATTAAAAATCTGTTTCCACCACTGAACTCATGAGAGAATTATTTCACTAGGATGATCCTAACTTTGGACGGCGCATGCCAATAGTGGAAGTTAGTTTTTGGCCGCAAATAGAATAATTAAGTTACAATTATATTATTATTAAATTATATAACTCCTAAACAGTAACTCGGATGAGAAATTCGAGAGTACTGTTGAGCTTGTGAGGGTGTGTTTCCACTATGAAGAGCCTAACCTCGACCGGTGTAGGTCAACGGTGATTATTAATAATTTTGGAACTTTTTTATGGTACATTCAGTAAATGTGCGGATAACAATTTTAATCTTTGGAACCAGTGCTTGGAATTGAAATCCAAGGGCACCGTTGAACTCGCAGTGCCGAGATTCGCTTAAGGGAGGCTTCACTTTGACTACAATAGGTCTGGTAAAAAAGTTATTTTTTGGAACTTTTAAGAATTAATAAAATAAAAAAATTGTAGTTTTATTTTATCCAACCACCACTTGAGCGGCAGTGGAAGGGACTACAGAGGTGGTCATATGTTTTTATATGGGATATTAAATTCTTTTTTACACATTGGTTGTGTAACCACCCCTCTTGTAATTAATGAGACACATCAATTGCATCAATTAAGGAACATCATTAATTCCTCATGTGTTGCTCACCTTCCCCCCCCCCTCTATTTATGTGAGGCTTGGGATGGAGTTTTGACATGGCTTCACCAAATGAGGAACCTCTGGATAAGTGACGTGACACCTTCCACCGACATATATGGAAGCTCAGGCAGCAAAAAACCAGGAGCAATGAATGTCGGCGGCTTCATCAAAGCGTGGATTCTCCTCCCAACACCATGAAAACTCCAATGATTCTCGAGGTAGGGGTTGTCTTTTAATTCAATATATTCCCATGAATCTTCACCTCATTCTTGATTTTGCAGCTGGTAATTGTGGGAGAATTTGAACAGGGTTTATCATTATTTTATTGTGATCTATAAATTACTCCCACTTGTTATAAAGCTAGAATGGAGGGCTCATGCCAAACAAACAAGGCCTGAACCCTCCAACACTTGATTTAATTGATTTCTTCAAAGACATGTTTTTCTTAACCTAACAGAACCTTGAAACTAGGAGACATGCAATGACATAAACATATCGGAAGGACCACATGCACGTTTGGAAGGAAGAACGGACCACCAAAACTCAAATGGTTTCCCATGGAGGATCTGTCGATGTGGAAATGGTGCTATGGAACAGGTGATTGACACTGATAGAGAAGGCGACGGCCAACACTCGCCAGCTGTGGAAGAGTGCGGCGACGCCAATCACATCAATGGACCTGGAGGGGCGGCCATCGAATGACCAGTGATGTCTTCAAGGCGAGGCAACATCAGACGATGTAGTCAAGGTTCCGTGACATCAAAGTCGTGGAATGATGGGACACACACCCTGTGGGTCCCGCGTACCACATGGTGGCACCACATTGCGCCACTGATTGAAGAATAGAACATCTCTTCTTGAGCCATTTGGGGAGCTGGAAACCACTTGGCTGGAAAGCCGCGCCAGCGCACCGAGCTGTGTCACCCAGCGGGCCATGCCCTGCCGACGGTCTGGGCCGGTTTGTGGCCTAGTGGACCATGCCCGCCATGACCCAGCCCAACCGGGATGACCCAGGTTAGTTCAGGCTATGCCGGGTCAGACCTAGACTAGGTAGGTTCGACCCAAATTAGGTCGGGGTAGCCCAAGTAGGGTCGTCCCAGGCTGGGTTGGGCCGGTTCGGACCGGACCCGGACCCCTATCGGGCCCATATATGCTTAAAAGGCTGTATCTTGTTAACTGGATGTCTGTTTGACGGACTGTCTATGAATATGGGATCCTTGGAGTGAGACTGTCCTTTTGATTTACTCAACGTGACTTTTTGAGAATGTTTGATTTTGAACAGGTTAAATCGTACTCGAATCCAACTGGGCCCTTGGCATTAAAATGCCTATAGATTATAGACAGGGTGTCCCATAGGCACGCTATCTGTTGCGTTGGAACCCTTATGAAATGACAGATCATCGGGTTACTTCCTTGTGGAGCTTCATGGTGGTTGAGGTATAGCCGATAATTAGCGGAGTAGAACCATAATGTTTCTTGTAGTGAGAGTTTGGATAGCTAGCCCCTTAATTACTGAAGGCGTGGGTATTCCTAAATCCTCTACTCCGGTAGAGACTGGACTCCACACATCATGAGTGAGAGTTCATTTCCCTGTAATTGATTCTTCTATCTTTGGATTTTGTACTCCCCTAGTGGACTAGGGCGCGGGTCCTCTATTTAGGAGTAGGTACTCCCCTATCAATCTAGGGTGCAATTCCTCCTTATGAAATGCTACAACAGAGTCGGTACTCCCCTGCCATGACAGGGTGAGGGTCCTCCAGTCTGGGGTTTGTACTCCCCTGATGTACTAACGCGCGGGTCCCCCATAGCGAAAAAACTACTAGAGTTGTACTCCCCTACCGGGTAGGTTGTGGGTCCTCACATATAGAGCCGGTACTCCCCTTCCATTCCAGGGTGTGGGTCCTCTATCCTGGGGTTAGTACTCCCCTAATGTACTAGAGAGCATGCCCCCCAAAAAAAATAAACTACCAGAGTTGTACTTCCCTATCAGGTAGGGTGCAAGTCCTCACTTGTGGAGTAGTACTCCTCTGTCTCTAATTAGCAACAGGGAGTGGGTCCTTTAGGGGAGTTAGATCTCCCTCGACTGTAGGACACAGTGTCGATAAGTGGGCCTCTTCACTTGGTTTCCCTTGGTCTTACCTCGGGAACAATACTATGACTGTGAGACCTCTCGTGTCGGGCACTAGAGGCAGTTCTAGTAGAATTTTTCTGATGGATCATTTCCTTTTGGACGTTCCATTAGGAATGGTTGAGTTGTAACTGATGGAGTACATATATCAGATGGGTTCCATCAAGGATGGCTAGTTCATGGAGTATGTACTTTTGATCCTTGAGTTACGCTTTGGGCCTTCTTTGGGAATCCTAGAAATGGATTGAGGTTGTGGCCTTATGTTTCTTTGTGGATAATATGGGTATATCTGGTTTGAGGTGGGTATTTTGCTTCGTGCTTGTGATCGATATCAGGTTTTTTGGTTTCACATTGTAGAATTCTATGGGAACTTCGTGGGTCTCGGGGTCTTTACTTGGTATTTTTATACTCACCCCCTGCACGGGCTTCACCCGCACCTTATTGTGCCTTGTGTAGACAACAGGCAGCCTTGACTGAGACATGGGGAGACATGAATTGATGAGGATGGAGGTGACCTATGGATGAGGAGAGTTGTGTGATGAGATGTACCTACCCTTCAGGTAAGATCCTTCATGGATGATCGTAGGATCTGTTTTGTATTTTCATTTGTAGTTGTACCTTTTTCAGTTGGTCTTTTATTCCAGCCCCCTACTTTTTGTACACACTTTTAACACTACAGTTTAACCTCATGGTTGCATCTTGTTGTGTTCTTGGACTGTGTGATTGTATAGGTTTAAAGGAAATTCCTTCCCATTTTAGGGATACACCTTTCCACAGCTAGTCACCAACCCCTGGTATATGGAAGGAGGGTTAGGGGTAGTCACGACACGGGCCCCTAGGGACAGGTCGTTACATTGGACCAGTTCCAAACAATGTTTTTCATCTGTTTAATTGAATAAACCTAAATAACCTGAAATGAAAAACCATATAATCTACATAGAGAGGATCTATTCACATTTAATTTATAATTAATTTAAACAAGAATTAATCATCTTGATAATTATTTCATTAATGTTGATCAATCTAATAGCCACCCTCATATCATCATTGTAGTGAAGAATCCAAACTATATTATAATATTATAATCCAAACATTCTATATGAATCTCGTAATTTTTCCATTGGTATTCCATGTGCTATCTTGGGGGAACCAAATACTATGTGTCATTATCCATTGATTGAAACAAGTAATATTTCCATCTTGAATGAAAACTTTTCCTTCTCTCTCATTACTTAGAGATAGGTGGAATATTTTTTCTCTACATTCTTGTGAGATTTATTGAGAGGTTCTCTAAATATTGAGTGAATTTTCTTAAGAGAATTTATTGTGAAAAATAATCCCCACACCATCTAAAATGATATAATGCATCTTATATACTTGAGGTTAAACAATTTATAACCAGGTAGATGCATTTTATCTAATTGTTTATTCTAACAAAACCCAATTCCAAATAATAATAATAATATTATTATTATATTCCATCTCATGTGTTAACTCACAGATATTTATGTATGATTTTTAAAATAAATAAATATTTTTTTTTTAAAATATATTAAATAAAATACATTATTTCAACTGATCCCTTAACTCAACCAGTCAATCCTTCTCAACATTTATAGAACCATGCATAATAAATAAATAAATAAATAAATATCCTTATATTCTTTGTTCAATAAATAAATAAAGATATATTACCCAATTCAAAAATAATATTTATTTTATATTTAACTCATAAATATTCTAAATTTGAATAAATGGTTATTCAATTTATGCAATCAACTTAACTTGAATAATTATTATTCTATAAAATATCACTATAAAATAAGGAAATTATAAATGTTTTCTTAAAACATGGATGATTTTTCATATATATTCATTTTAAAATGTGGATGGTTTTAAATTTACTGGTATTTTCTTAAAAATATGGCAAATTTAGCCTTATGTTCTGGCTACATTTTAAACGGTGATTAATTTTTAATTTAGATATGTTTTTAAATGAAATATTTTTTTTATTTTAACTTCAATATTAAGCATCATTAAATAAAATAATAAATTAAAATTTACTTATTTATTTAATATATATATATTTATATATAATATTTTTACACATTATAAAATGCAACAAACACACATTATATCTAATTTAATATATACATAATCATAATGAATTTAAATTTTAGTTGAAAATTTTATATAAATAATATATGTATTTGGGTACATGATCCCATAATATATATAATTTAAATAACATCTGTATTTGGGTGTGTACATGTGTATAATATTTATATATAATACATATATAATCTATATTAGGTAGTGGATATAACTAAATAATAACTATTAATATATATATATATATATATTCAATTTTTATACTGATATATGTATTAATATATAAAATTATATTAGTATTTATATTTAATACATATATAGTATGTATATAATTGTATTAAATAAAATAAAAAATAAATTTTATAAATAAAGGGAATTACATCATGATTTCAAAAAACAGTTTTTGAACAAGTGGTCTGACCATTAGCCTATTACCGTAGCATAATGGGTTAGAGATCCTTGAATAATCGAATAAAATTTTAAAGGTGCATGAAAAGTTGGGGAATTTCTTCAGGAACTGAAATCGAGGGCACATGTTTGTGGGTGTAGTGTTGAGGGGGTACAAGGACAGTTGTTGAAACCTTGATGTATGAGTGTTGGGGGATAAGTAAATGGGGGGGGGCACGAGAAAGTGTGTGGTTGATGTTTAGTGCCCCAGGTCTCCAGATAAATTTTAAAAAACTCATGATAAGAAAAATTAGAAAAAATATCTAAATTTAATTAAACAAAAACATTTTTCATGTGTACAGAAATATTTTTAATATAAAAGCATTTACTCTAATTTCTAAAAAATGTCGGTAAATGGTAATATAAACTCTGCTAAGTAAAAAATGATGTGTTTAACATGTTTTTTAAAGAATGTTTAAATATATTAGGTGTGTTTATAAACATGTCTAATGAAAAATAGAAACAAGGATAAATTTATTTTTTTCCGTGTGAGAAAAATATTTATTCTTAATATTAAAATAAAAAATAATTTAATTGAGGCACTAGAGACACTTAGTGCATAACCCTCTAGGTCTCTTACATAATGAAATTTTGGGATATTCTCTAAAGTCCAAGATTATAATCTAACAACACATTAAGGTACACAGAGATAAAGAAGTAAATATCATAATAAAAACACCCTCATACAAACACTTATTGTGAAATATCATCCCTTTGTTTCAATATCACACCAAGTAGGTTTCATACTTGTGTCATCAACTTATATGCTTGATTTATATTTATTTTAATATCTAAAATGAAATCTTCAAAGAGATACCACAAAAATGGATTTAATCAAATAGTTCCATTTCAATCATAGGGCATGGAATATCTATTTACATTAACTCAAAAGGGAGAAATACTTTCTTGAAACATTCAATTAATGTCATATCACTTATGATAAACCCAACGTTTCCCACCTATACATGAGCATTTTTCTTTACCATTTTTATCAATACATCAAAATACATGATTGATGATATACATTAATAATAATCTCAAGTCCGAGGACCAATACATACATCCATAGATAGTAATATCCAATGAAACATATAACATATAGATTTCATATTGATGCCTCCCTTATTAGATTATAACAAGGGTGAAATTTCATGAGAAGCTGTCTCATCCTATTATAAGAATCCAACGCATTATCTTCAAACATAATCTGTGTCCTATAAGAAAAATGTAATCTAAGACATATGATACATGTTTATGAATATTGACATTGCACTTCAAGGTGACCATTATAGTGAGGAACCGATATAAACATTTTATGGGACAAATGATATACTGAAATTATCATATTAAGGATACATAGACGAACACTAATCATGTGATAAGATATTTATTAATATAACAGTAATTTAAATTTAAAATTTTGTTTTTTATAGGGAACTAAATCCAACAAATTGTAGGGAAACACTTTGATCCTAAATGTACTAAGTTCAATGGAGTCTTGGATCCTTGACTTTAGTGTCTCAATTAATTAAACTTTTTAAAGAGAATTCAAGTATAAATATGTGTCCAAAAGCCTTGGAATGGTTCCACTTGTGAATCGTGAGGCACTTGAGGTTTTTAATAAAAGGGATGTGATAATTCAAACAAATATTTGATGTTTACTACACTTATAATATTATCAATATATCCTAGTTTTATAGAAGAACTTGATTTTTATTGGTCAACATGATAATTAAGGATTATGTACTGTCTTTGTGAACGGTGTGTATAAAATCACACAAGGTTCAATGGTGGTGTTTTGAGGTGTTTGAAAAGAAAATTTTCACCCATCTAGGGTTTTAGACTGTATCATGGTTACTGAAACAATGAATTCCCGAAAAATGAATTTGTATGACAACTGTCTTAGTCACATTGGTGAGAAAATTTTACACACCTTGGTTTATAAAGTGTTTCTAAAGCTTAATCATGTGATTCAATGAATATTCTAGGGTTTTATCTAAGGAAAATAGCATTAGGTTTTTTTAAACATTTATGTAAAAGAACCAAAAAAATTAAATTCTCAATATGATTCATAAGAACATATTGGGACCAATAGTAGTTTTATCCCAATGGGGAGTGAATTACTACATTATGTTCATTTAAGATTCCATAATGAACATTTTGGTAATTTTCATCAATTTTTTTTAGTTTTTAAATATTTTATCAGATGGAGATCCATTGTGAAAGATCATGCTGGAATGAAGCTAAAATTACATTGGTTTAATAATAGTGGTGAGTATGATGGAAGGGAATTTCAGATATTTTATTTGATGAATAGAATCTGGATAAGGAAGAATGTCCGTGCGAATCCTGAGAAAAATGATGTAGTGGAACAAATAAATCATACTTTCAATGAGAGAGTTGGGAGCATGAGGTTAAACTATAGTTTACCGAATGACTTTTGGGAGAAAGTGGTTTGCTATAGAAAATACAGATTGAAATGAAGCCCTTTTAAATTAATGGTTTAACAACTTTTATAAGGTATCTAATTTCGAATAAATTTGGATTTTACTCAAATAAAAGTTTTTGAATGTATCATGTATGGCTATGTCAATGATAGGGATAGAAATAAGTTGTAAGATAAGTCATAAACATGGTTTTATGTTGTCCATGGTGATTAAAATTTGGTATTAGACTCCAGGATAACAATTAGTTAATGGTTATTAGGGTTTGAATTTTCCTTTTTAATGAGGATATCTTATGAAAATAATAGAACCAGTTTGAAGAAAACCTTTGGGGAAAAGAACTAGTGGAGTGATTTAAGGTTGAGCATTGAATGGTTTAAGTGTCATTAAGATATCTAGGGAGTATAGAAGATAATGTTTGAGAGGTGCAACCATGTCATGGAATGGAGGGGACCGATCTAATTATAGAAGAACTATTACTTGGTGTAATGTAATTCTAATGGACCGTAGAAGCTCGGGGTAGAGTTTTCTAATAATTTGATCAAAAAAAATGCGCCTCTGGTGTTGAGGTAGTCTAATGGGATTACAATACTAGTGTAAATGTTTTATTTGAAAATTTATTTTTTTACAAATATTTTGTGGAGAACCCTAAAATATTAGTGAGGGAAAAGTCAAACTAACTCATTATAGAGTGAGTTAACAATTAAAGAAGAGTTTTATTCCTTTTTTATTTTTTATATGTGAAAGAAAACAAAATAAATACATGGAAAGAGTGAATTTCAGAAAAAAATGTTATATATAATGAAGAAGGAATCAAATTATAGAGTCTGATAAAATTCATGACTATTTTTAAAGGATCTCAATAATCAATAGGTGTGGGATTTCGGGTAAGTTTCCCACTTATTATTAATCGCATAAAAATTCGGATTATGATAAATTTGTTTTTCATAGAAGGTTTGTTTATTTAAAAATTTTATATTGATTCTATATTTTGTCAAGCAGATTTGGAGGAAGAAATTTACATATTTAAACTATAAGGTTTTGTACATAAATATAATGAAGATTCGATGTGCAGGCTCAAAATGTTTTTTCATGGGATTGACTGAGAATGATGGTAGTTTAATCAAAATTCTAATATCTTTATAATGGAATAAAAGTTTAGTTAGAGAAATAAATATCACTGTTATTACTAGAAGTCTTATGGTGATGAGAGTTTCCTCATAATTATTCTCTTTATTGATGACTTACTCTTATTTAAGTCTGTGATGGTGAGGATTGAAGAGATTAATTATGAATTTTCTAGAAGATTCTATATGGAGGATCTTGATTCTATAAAGTGTATTCTAGTTATGATGACTATAAGAGACATTAGATCCCAAAATTTGTTACTTTCTTAGTTAGATTACATCCAAAAAAATTTGGAGATATTCAGAAGGAATTTTTATAAGATTGTGGGGACACCCCAAGATGGACACATCAGGCATTCAATAAAGAAGGCACCTAAAATAGACGATGATTCAAAGTACATGGTGAAGGTTCCATTTTCATCGACTATGTGAAGTTTGATATATTCCATGATTTTTATAAGCTATGATATCACTCAAGTGGTAGGTGAGGTTTCTATATTTATTTAAAATCAAATAAAATATAAATGGGCGGATTCTAAGGGGATATTTTAGTGTCTCAAATTCACAGTGGATATAGTAATCTATTTTATAATATACGATCCTTTATAAGGATTTTTGAATTATGAATTTGGTGGATATAATAATTCATGGAAGAGAACCACTAAGATTTTGTTTACTTTCAAAGGTACTTCAATGAACTGGATATTCATTTAATAACATATAGTTTCACCATCAACCATGAAAGTTGAGTATGTTTCAATAATGTAAAAATATAAGGAGTTGGTGTGGTTAAATGATAGGGTCGAGGAGATCCAAAAGAGTTAAGAAATAAATATGTTGTACTATTCTAGAAAAATTATGATTCGTGTGGGAAAGAACTTGATAGTTCACTCTCAAAAAACCACATTCAACTAAAATACCAATTTATTCAAAATCATGTGGAAGATAGAGTGTTGAAACTAGGGATGGTTGAAGGGAATCAAAATTCACCAGACATGATGGCTAAAGTTATAAATCAGGATAGTCTACTATTTTTTATGATTTTTTGGGGATTGGGTAACTTTAACGTCTTCATATATTGGAATCTCTGTTTGAATAGAGAATAGAAACTAATTAATGGATGTCTCAAAACAAGGTTCTTGTAACCCGAAGGACTTATTGAAGAATCATATAAAGTGACTATTAAGTGGTATATTGTTATGCATGGATATATGAGAATCCATTTTCTATATAGGTATAAAAAATATATATAAAGGAGGAAATTTTATAAATACTTATGGAACCATATGAAAGGAAACACAACTTAACTTGAAGTCTAGAACCAGTGACATTAGTAGTGACAAATTTGGATGACAGAGTGAAGACGAAATACTCATCTTGAAGTAACTATATTAATGTTTCATAAGAATAAACCAATGGTTATCAAAGGCTATATTAGATTCTTCAAATTGATATGTAATATTAAACCAAATACATTTATAAAGGACTTAACTATTCACTTTATAGATCAATTGGGGGCGATGTCACTTAGGTGATGACACTTAGGAAGTGGCGATGATCTAGTGGAGGAACACATGGAAAGATCAAATGGTTTTGGAATGATTTTTATAGGAAGTTAGCTACAATATTCATATATAAATATAAAAATTAGGGTTATTTTTACTATACTTAAAACAATCACTTTTAATATTCTTCTATATTTTTATATAGAGTGTTCCATTATAATTGCTTGTTTTTTATTCTATTGAAGTTGTTATTTCTCATAGAGTAGGATTTGTTCCAAACCATGTTAAATTCATACATTCCGTCATTGTTTGTTTTAATTTCATTTTTTTATTATTACATTTGGATTGTGTTCAGTGTGTTCATGGGGGTTTAGAAGGTGGATGGATGGGGTTCTGGATCTTCTTTGTTCTGAATGAACCTATTCATGGCACAATTCATTTAGGACTTTTCGACTTCCTTATTCTACATTTGGGATATTCAAAGGTTGGGTCATTCTGAATTAATACATCTATCATAAAAATATGGATCCATAAAAACATAATATATATGGGAGTGATCATATAATTATACTCATTATGATCCTCTTAAAAACAACTTATGAAAATATGGAATAAGCATACTAATATCTAAGTGAATGAATAATGAAACAAACTTGTTACCTATAATATGTTAACAAATTTCCCCATCCTCACTAAGGGTCACTAACCCAAATAAAAATTCATGTATATAATATAATAATAACAAAAATGTATATATATATATATATATATATATTAAAGTTACCCCACATCCATTTCCATATTGAACTAATTTCCCTCATGCCCCAATTATGAATGTCCCAGCGTTCTCTTACCATCCATATCCAGATAATAACAATTCCAAAACCACATATCATATATGGATAAATACATTTATAAATATATAACAAAAACAATATTACAACATATTTATATATCACTACCTCTCCATGTTTGAGTATGTGATATAACTATAACCTCATTCTATTATATTCAATACTATATTTAGAAGGGAGAGATAGGGGATGAGATAATAGTCACCCATATAAATAATGACAATTCTACATGTTGGGGAAAACACCTGAAACCAAAAACCTTATATGGGTATCAATCACATTACCTGACTTGGGTACTGGTGTGTAAGAAATAAAAAAAATAAAATGAACATATATATATATATATAATTCCATCATGAGGGGTATCTTACTAAAAATATAACTCTACATCCTCAACTATCTCCACCACACATCAACATTTCTTCCACCTCTAACCACAACATAAACAAACACCACAATCTCCATGCAGTAATTGTATAATAGCCAAATTATTTCTCATTAACACATCTTATTATAGTTTAATATCTCATAATCACTAAAAATATTCAATTATCAATAACATTATATTCATTTATCACATATCATTTACTAACCACATATTAATTAATATCAATTCATTCATCAACCACATTAATATTTACCAACCATAACACATAAATTATTTCACATTTATTTTCATCTACCACAATTCCATATAACCACTTTGAACCATTTATATTATCATATCAATTATGATTTATTTTACAATGATACATCCATTTTGATTTTTATTCATTAATTTTAGTATTCTATTATCCCTTTAAATTTATTTCACTTTAAAATAATTCATTAATTAAATTATTCATTTTATCCACATTCCTAAAAAAATTCATACATGACCACAATAACCTATAATCATACCTGTATCAATAAATGAACCAACCACCACAACATTACCAATACCATATGAAAATAATAACAACCACGCTATCTCATTCTAAATACCTCATCATGATTCCCACCACTTTCACAATATCATCATTTCATTTTACATCAACAACGTTAAACACAAAAATGATATCACTACCCATAATCAAACACAATACCCAACCATTCCAAGACTATTCTAACTATAATAGGAATAACAATAATAATAGAAAAAATATCATTTAAATATGTCAATATATACTTCAATTACCATTTATAACACACATCAATTCCATATTTCCAAGTCCAATTTCTTTACCATACTTAAATTATTAATCAATTATTAACATGATAAATCAAATTAATTAAAATTAAAAATAATATCAAAATAACTGGCTGATCAATCAACTTAAGAAATATCATACAAAAAATACCATTAATTTATCATAACACACCTAAGAATCATATCTTCCTCTTTTAAACCACCTTTGCCCGATCATTATTTTTATTAGATGAATTATAACTATTTGCCCAAGAAAAATAAAATCATGATAATTCCATATTTAGTAAATAATATATTAAGAGAGATAAAAAATCCCCTGCCTAAAATGAGGATTATAAAATAACCACATGACAATAAGAAATAATAGATTATCAAACACCACCAAATACACAAGGGTTACCCACAAAACCTACACTCATAGATCTACCATTAATAACTCAACTAAGAACCATATAAATAAAACCAAATTTCCTTTCCATTATTTTTAAAGACGTAATAATTGAAGAATAATGATAGAGAGTGGAAAATAATATATTTAAAGGAAATTAAGAGAACAATGGATCAATAAGATATCGCCTACATGAAGTGATAGCCGTTGATACACCACTAATGTGAAAGTTCATGAAAAATGAGCCTTCAATCTCCTAGGTTTATTGAAATAGAAGAAATAAACAAATTATAGAAGGATTAAAATTGAATTTATAATAAAATTTCAGTGGTAGTTCTTGGGCAAAAGCAATGTGAATTAAAAACAGGGCTATGAAACTCAAGAAAGGGGCCATGAAACATAATAGAACCTTTAACCACTAAATATTCTCATTCAGTACTGTATAATCATAGATTTAAAAGAGGAAATTACATATATAATGTGGTCAGTAAAATATATTAGTTTCATAAGCTCTTTACTAGATAATTAAACCGGATTGTGCCACTATGGAAAGGGCTATCCTAAATCCATATAAAGAGTGAGGAGCATGCCAAAGTTACCTCATTCTCCGAGTTAAACATTAGACACACCATAATATATTAGACTTCACCACACCTATTTTAGAATCTAATAGATAAAAATAATCCTTCTACCTCCGAAATCCTTCAAAAATCATCCCTGATTCCTAAAAAACTATTAAAAACAAAGGATAGTACTGAGGAAAATCTAAGACTCTATATTATTTACCTCTAAAATTATTCTGATCCTTGGGAATCAAAATAAAATATACAAAGTGATAAAAAAACCACCATAACCAACACACTATGAGATACCTATTAAATAAAAATATCACCATCACTAAAAACATAACCAATATAAAAAACACTTCAATCACATCCATATAAAATCAAAATCATCATTCAAATAATAATAAAGGTGTTAAAAAAATTAGGATACTGAGTGTTGAATTGTGACTCCCACTTCCACATATACTTCCACAAAACATTAGTTATACATAAGGCACACACCAATATAATAATATTCCCTTGAACCACCTTATGTAGATGATAAAAAATATAAGATAGAATAATGTTCCCTTAATCACTTTATCTGGATGATCCCAAATATCAGTGGGACAGTCAAAAAATTTCATAACATTATTAACCTCTAAAATTCTATAATCAATGACACGAGAGTCTTTGTGAAGATATGTATGTGACAAAAACACATTAAAATAATCATGAACATATTATATATATTGAGGATTCATCGATCGATACAATACCTTTCTAACATGACCTAACTCTTAAAAGGGCCGAAAAATTGGGATAAAGATTACTTCCATGATTGAACTTATATCACATAGTAAAATAGTAATCCTTACATACAACATGATCACAAATCTTAAACAAAAGAGGTTTCATCCACTAATCATCATAAAAAATCTAATAGTATTTATCATATTTATTCACCAAGGAATAACTTGAACCTTATCTATAGTTCTTTACACCAAATTTTACCCATGAATCACTATCTCTATAAACTAGATCAAACATAATAGATATTTTTATGGTCATACATAAAATATTTTAGATAGATATATTCTAATGGATGAGTTATAACCAATATTATTGGAAAACTAAACCAATTATTGGTGGTTTACCCATGAACCTGCAAAATCCTGAACAATGTTTGTAACAGGTCATCCAATTTCAAGGTGGTATACTCTATCTAGCCATATTTATGATTATAGAATATAGTGATAGTGTATAACCAAGATACAAAATCCTGTGGAATACCCTTCCACACTTATGAGGTAAAATGTGAATCATGATTAGAGAACATCATCCCTAGAACCCTATAAGTCCACATAACCTCATACACATAAAAACTTAACAAGGAATGAACCAGGATTGGAACTATAATAACCAAGAAACACGTTTCATTAATAAACCATTACAAAATAATATAGATATCATCATATAAATCATGAAATCAGGGATAGTTGGTAATGAGATCCACTGGGATATCCTCCTACTTCAACTGAGGAACATTTAACAACTATAATAGAACAATTGGAAGACAATTCTCAACCTTCATCTTTTTCTATACTAAACACCAAGACACAAACTCCACATTAGGATCTCCAAAAAAAGAACATTATAGATATTTCATCAATGACGATTTAATCATAATCTGATATAGGAAACATATACCACAAAATTCTTCCATATCAAGATATAAATATATAATATCCTCCATCATACTATATATATCTCTAGACTCTCAATAAAAATCATCATGTGAATTCCTACTTAGTTAATTAAATAGTACATTTCCTTTCCTTGGTGTATAAGAGATCTTTATGTAATAATATTATAGGATCTCCCTCCAATTATTATGATATATATTCATATCATACTGGGAGAAAATATATCTCATGTTCTTGATATCTATGAAGATAAAAAACACTCTCTAACTAGAGTGAGCCATTATATATTCAAAGAAAACACCATCACCACAAGATAGATATCTTTGTTTATGTATTTATTTTCATTAGGTTGTAACTACTATGACCCATAGGATATCATCACCCTTTATTACATTAAAAACAACACATATTGATCTGAGATGAATCAAAAAGACCTTGAACATATCCACATCTTTTAGAAAATTAAGAATATAAAAACTAACTAGCTTCTCCTTCAGATACTCAAACATAACCTAATAATTATTTGACCAAATGAAATCTTATTCCTTCCAAGTCAGAGCTATCAAAATAGACACAATATAAGATAAATTGAGCACAAAAATATTATAATAGCCTATAATTATGAGAAAAAAATGAACTTCTACAACATTATTAGGATCCACCCAAGAAATAAACTCATACATATTTAACAGTTCCACCACAACACCTTTGTATGATATAATATTCCCATGTAAATTCACATCGCATGAATAAAATATTCAATTGGAAAACATATCATATATATCATTTTGAAAAATAATTTCTAGAATTAACCTTAAATAATCAACATGATCCAATTCAAATTTTGAATATATGATGATTTTGTTAATGAAAACATCCAAAAATTGATCAAGGGACTCACAAAACACTGTTTACATCAATCATATGAAACAATTTAGAGAATTTGTGACACCAAATAGAATTACCATAAAATTAAACTATCGATTTTGACATATGGAATCAATCTTTAATATATATTCCTCTATCACCTTCATCTAATGGTACATGAACAATAGTTTTATCCTCAAAGAATGATTAATTCCCTTAAAATTATTAAATAAATCATTAATATGTAAGTGGGAATAATATTTCATTACCATCACCCAATTTAACTAATTTCAATTGATGAAAAGTCACAAATTTATCATCTTTTATACTTCCTAATAATACTTGATTACCCTGAGATGAAACACTAGGATCAAAGGAACCCTTCTAAAATAGGTCATCAATTTTAATCCATAACTATCATAAATTAAAAGGTGTTATCCAATAAAGTGATATAAAAATTAAATAGAAATTAAGTTATAACTCTATCCCAAACTTGATATCAAATCAGAGTGTTAGAATCATAAAATATTTAGGAAAGACATCATGGAACTCTTATAAAACATTTATAGACACTTCCCCCTAGACCTCTACTAATCCCAACATCAACTCAAAAAACAATGATGAAATAATCTCCTCAAAGTAACTGTTCATCTAATACTTCTACTCACCAACCACCACAGCATGATTTACATTCATATCCAAGAAGGAAACTCTATTATTAAAACAAGAAATAATAATCTAAAATGAATATAACAAATCCATTCCAAGGATGAAATCATATCATTTTATCCACAAACATAGGAAACCTCCCAAAATTTATGTTTCCTTATCATTAGTTAAAAATACCAACACACATCATATAATAAACATCAAATTTAAATAGGCATAGTCAACACTAAGGGAACCAAAAGTATCTATAGATTGATTTCCAAATTTTAGACCAAGGTTGGTGTAATAAAAGAGTGTGAAGATCCTAAATAAAATAAGTCATATACCATGGAAAAAGATAATAAAATGGTTCGTCTAATGGGATTTATTATACTTTGAGATATAAAATCCATATTATTCATCTGAAAAAACCCTAATCCTCTACCTATCTAGCCTAAATGAGGACCATCATCATGACCAAAATCCATTGGATGTCACCAAGGATGAGAAATATCACAATATTTTCCTCCAGTATCTCCATATTCTATCTATTTACCAAAACCCAAAGCACCATAATATTGATGATGATATTGAATTGAAAGAAACTACTATAATGGTTTAAACTAAAGTGGTTCAATAAGTCGATGCTTACCACCAAGGAAGCTCAAACACTGAAATTTTTTATGACCAAGACCAATTAATTAAAATCACACCACACTAGATCTCCTGATAGAAGTTTGAGAGTTTAATAATCCAAAGAAATGATAAGGAGTGATATTATATCAACTCCATGTTAACCATAAATTCAATTATCTAAAAAAATGAGAGCTCTTTGTCCGTAACTATTCACTTCGTGAAACTCCAATGACCTTAATTTAAAGATAAACCAGTCCATGATAGCATCTTATTTATTATCACTAAATTCACCAACACCATGAGATATATTAGTAAAATAAATTTGGTAAATTTTTGATAAATATCTATACATGAAAATCATTATAAACTCAAGACCCTATCCTCTATATCTTGAAGTAGTTTAGAAGAACTGTGAAGAAGATCCTAGAACTGAATTTGAAACTCCAACACACTAAAGACCCCTTATGTGAGAGAAAGTATCCCACCACTATACCACATTTAATGTAAAAGATATGAATTCATCCTCAAACCAATTACTAGAATTCTCCCACAATAACTTAAATTCATCATGATCTCTAATAAACATGATCCACCATTGATGGGTAACTCCTCACAACAATATAAAAACCAAAAGAATAAAATTATTTTTCCTAGAACAAATTAAAATTAAAGTTATCTGATGTTCCTATATCTACCTAATTGTATCTTGATTTGATATATACCCCTCATACTTCAAAAATACCTAAAATTGGAACTCATGTAGTGACTTCTTTAAAGAATCATCCACATCAACATCAACCCTATAATAATCTACTAGAGTGTCTTGGTGTACTTTATCAGCTATAACCTCACAACGAAACTAATAATGGGTCATATATATAAATTTTACGAATTATCCTAATCCTAAGAATTATTATCTTTTTATGATAATTTAGTTAACATTATTTTCACTTCCCAAATTTCCCTGATTCAAATAAATGTGAAATCAATCGTGATGTATGTTCCATACATTGGTCTCTACTCCATAATCAAGATAATATCACTTTGTATTTTAAAATTTTTTATGGATTTTGGATCATATAATAGGAGGATCTAATTTCCCTTGTGTTATCTAGTATCCCTTTTCAATATCAAGAATGAAGTTTGATCGATGTTGTTTTCCTACCAAAATCATGCAACCCTAACTAGTTAATAACTCCAAAATCCATCCAAAATCTCTACGAAATCTATAATATCACTTTTTTTCATGAACCAAGTCTACTATAACCCTTATTTGACTAGATGTGAAGATGAATATGGCCCCTTAAGCCTACCTCCAATAGGACATGGGTTGTTGACTAGCATTAAGGGTATGAAAACACATGTATCATAGGCATTCACATTTTGAATCCTTGAAATATAGATGAAAAATTCCAATTTACTCCATTTTTTATATATTCCATGAACCCATACATTTTTAGTTAGTTAAGAACTAATTTTCAATGGTTGGTGATTGATAGGAGATAATAATGATACATTGGGTTGCACTTGGGAGGTCATATATTAGGTCCACTAGCTTAGATACCTCGAGAGGGGGGTGAATCAGGGTATGAAAGATTAAAAAAACTTCCCCTTTTGATCTTGTCTCACAGTTAAGCAAGTCTCTCATATCTATCTTTCCTGCAGCAAAGTATAAACAGAAACTAAAGCATGCATAGGACACAATGATATTTACTTATTTCACCCTCACTGGGCTACGTCAAAGGAGTATACACATGCGATGTGCCGATGTACCAAATCCACTAAAAGTGCACTACTGTTTAAAAAGTTTGGGATAGATCACTTATATTCCTAGGCTCACTGCCTCTACAATGTTTAGGGTCATCTCACTGCTTTCCCAAGGGTCACTCCCTGTTTCTCTCTCTCCAGCTCACTACCGATGGAGAGGATCACATTCTTTATCTTCCTTTGCTCACTGCTATGGAAAGGATCCACTCACAGTTTAATGACCTGTAGGTTTCTTCATTAGCACAAATTAATACATCCTCTATTGTAAATAGATGCTCTATTGAAGTCCAACTTTCACTTGTAGATGAATCTCACTTTGCACCAAAGATATCGGGCAATCTTCCAGCTTTCACGCAGCCCTGAATCATTGTAGTGCTTCAACCATACCTGGCACCCTTCTCTAAGCCGATGTTCAAGTCTTGGTGCAGAAGTTAAGACTGGTGCGCATTTTCACCTCAGCCACTTGCGTGACACTAGCTTCTGCAACTCCAAACTTGCGTGACTCACACCCTTTTACACCGAAACCAATTTTGGCACTCAACCATAAACTATCGAACTTCTTCAAAACCTGGCGCGTAAGTGTCACAAAACAACTTGCACGATGCCCCCTTCTTCAACTCAAAACTTGGGTGACTTCCCTCCTTTCACGCCCAAACCACTCTTGACACGCAACAAACAACTGGCGCACAACTTCTACTTGCGCGACCACACCACCACTTGCGCGACCACCACACATGTGTGACAGGAGCTCTGATTTTCTATAAGTGTTGAACTCTTACTGAATGAGGAGGGGTCGACCTCTATTTATAGTCATTTGGACACCCTGTGCGATGGCACACAAGTCTCCTCTTGGTGCACAAATCTTGGCGTGCAAGTCTCTGCCACGCAAGTCACTTGCGTGACCAACCCTAAAACTTGGCCAGCCATTTCTACTTTGACATATTTTGATGTTCTGATCTTGAAAAACATATGGCTCACAAGTTTCCTCTCCTTCAAGACAACATCATGCAAGTCCCTTTTCCAAAACCACTTTTCTCCATTTGTCGATTTTCAGGCCCAAAAATTTGGCAAACACTGGAAAACGACGCCACCTTGTATCTTGTCTTTCTGTACCACCTCCAGATCATCCATTCCTTTGTCGAAGTTCTTGAATCAAACATGGATCATTAAACACATACCTTGAACTCGACATGCCACCATGAAATCCCTTTTGTCAACAAATTTGTACGTCATGGTTTGCTTTTTCAACAAACACAACACAGAGGCCCACTTTTTCAACAAACATAATCACCTAAAAAATTCTTCAATGATACCTTGAGGGATTTTTTCCCAAAAATACCTCCCTTTGGGTTTCTTGATAGCTCTTACATGAAAAGATACATCGTTAAATATTCAGCACCATTCACCTATTGTGATTCCGATAGCAATCAAGGATTTACTCAACACATACTCTAAGCCCACATGAGCAATGCTCGACTTGAGAAACAAGAGTAAATGAAAAGTTCATCAACGAATCACTTCAACTCTGACACCAAACTGATACCAATTTTTGGAAATATTCTTACCGCATTCCAACAATACTTATCTGCTTTTATCACGATCCTCATCTATCGTGATATCTATTTTTTGATCGATCACTTATAGCATCGTCAGATTTAAAATGCTCCCCCTATCTGCCCACAACTTTTACTCTTGTTAGCTACAAATCCTCTTCAGCACTATTGCCTATGTTGTCAAAGCTAAAATCTAGCTAAGCACTTTGGAAAAGATTCAACCCCCCCTATATGGGTGCTCCACCTATCAGCTTCCCTCCGTATCTGTCATGATTTCTCAAATAGACACATTGTCTCCCCCTTGAACAATCACTATTTTATCCCCCTTTTTCAACGAACCCAAAGGTTACTCCTATGTAGTCTGTAACAGAGTAGAGAACACATATCATCACATTAGGTAAAAACACATCATACCTCGGGGAGAGTGGGGTTTCACATCCACACTCTTTTAAGTGCGAGGAGTCAACTGATCTCCCAGAGCCAGTCGATGACTTCTAAACGCTTCTTTGGGTAGGGCCTTTGTTTGAATATCTGCAACCTGTAGCTCTGTAGGAACATACTCAAACTTCACAAGCCCTTGATCAACCACCTCCTTGAAGAAATGATATTTGATCTCAATGTGATTTTTCCTTGAGTGATGAACTAGATTTTTTCTAAGATTGACATCACTTGAGTTGTCATGCTGGATTCTGATCAGAGACTTCACTTCAGTTCCCATATCTTCAAGCTGCTGCTTCATCCACAATAAATGTGTATATTCTTGAGTGACTGAAATATACTCAGATTCTATGGTGCTTAATAAAATGAAATCCTTCTTCTTTATTATCCAAGAAATACACAATCCACAAAGATAGAATGCACCACCCAACGTTGATTTTCTATCATCCTCTAAACTGGCCCAGTCTGCATTAGTAAATCCCATTAAATCTATTTGATATTTGCCATTATATGTCAAGCTGATGTCCACCGTGGCCTTGATATACTGATATATTATTTTTACTGAAATCATGTGGCTTTCCATGGGATTACTCTAATATCTCGCTGCTTGGCATGTGGCGAAAACAATGTCAGGCCTTATTGCGGTCAAGTAAAGCAAACTTCCAATAATTTTCATGTATTCTATGATATTAACTGCATTTCCATCCTCATCTTTTGATAATTTTATCTAGGTAGAAACCATAGTCTTCATCTCTTTGTAATTCTCCATTGCAAACCTTCTTAGAACCTCCTTGGTGTATTTTCATTGAGAAATTAATGTTCCATTACTTCCTTGTGTCACCTGTAAACCAAGGAAAAATGTTAGCTCACCAATCATGGACATTTTGAACTCACTTTTCATGAATTCAGAAATTTTTTTGCACTGAGCTTCATCTAATCCACCAAATATTATGTCATCGACATAAACCAACACCATAATCCTTTGTTACTATCATTTCTGAAATAGAGATTGTAATCAACTCCACCACGTTGAAACCCAAGCTTCTTCAAATACTGATCTAACCTTGAGTACCATGCTATTGGTGCTTGTTTCAACCCATATAGTTCTTTCTTCAACCGAAAAACTTTATTCTAATCTTCATGAATGAGAAAACCATCTGGATTCTCAATATAAACTTACTCCTCTAGAACCTCATTCAAGAATTCAGATTTGACATCCATCTGGAATACTTTGAACTTTCATTGCACTAAAATAGAGAGGAATAATATGATTGTTTCCAGCCTTGGTACTGGTGCAAATGTCTCAGCAACATCTATTACCTCTATCTGGGAGTATCCTTTGTACACTAGTACTACTTTGTATCAAACCACTGTGCCATCTTTTTTCATCTTATTGCGATAAACCCATTTCGTCCCAATGACATTGTTATCTGCTAGTCTCGAAACAATCTCCAATGTCTGATTCTTCTCAATCTAATCAAGATCTTCATTCATAGCCTGGACCTAGTTTTCATCTTCAGCTACATTAGCAAAGAATTTTGGCTCTACCTGAGAGAAGAAAGATGACTCCTGTAGTGACTTCATTCTTCTTGTCTGAACTAGAGCTATCTGATCACCAATGATATTCTGACTATTAGTATCAGCTCGAATCTTTGGCTTTCTTGCAGAAACAGACTTGACACTTTCTTTTTCATCATCAATGTCTTCTTCTGAGTGAGCGTATTCCACTTCTGCTCCTCCTGTGTTACTATAATCTTCATTACATTCATCAAGAAATTGTTTAATGTGATGTTGAATATTATCTTCATTTCCTACAATAGTGATGTCATTGCTCTCAACTACTTTTCCAAGTCTATTGTTAAATAATTTTTATGCTTTTCTTTTTCCTGAGTAGCCCAAAAATATTCCCTCATCTCAATGTGATTCAAATTTCCTATGTTTTTCTTTGTTGAGAATGAAGCACTTACTTCCAAATATTCAAAAGTATTTCACTGTTGGATTCTTTCCAAACCACATTTCATATGGAGTATTTCCTTCCTTTGGACACAACATAGCCCTGTTAGAAATTTAGACCAATGTTAATACTGCTTCCTTCCAAAATTTCTCGGGTAGGCATTTTTTATATAAGCATTATTCTTTCCATGTTGTTGATGATCCAATTTCTATTTTCAACCACTCTATTCTGTTGGGGAGTTCATACTGAAGAAACTTCATGACTTATCCAATGTTTCTCAAGATAGTATTCCACCAGACTATTTGTGAATTCCGTACCATTGTCAGTATGAAACTTCAGAATTTTCTGTCCGAGCATCCTTTCTCACTCCCTCCGGTACTGTTTTAAGAAACTGAACACATCTGACTTATGGGAAATAACAAATACCCATGACATTCTACTATAGTCATCAATAAAAATAACATAATACCTCTTTCCATCAATTTCTCTTGGTGTGATAGGGCCAAAAACCTCAACATGCAACAATTTGAGCACTCTTGTTGCCTTCTTTTCCTTTTCCTTATACATCTTTCTGATGATCTTCCCTTATTGGCATGCATCGCATGTGTGAGTACGATCATGTGATAGCTTAGGGAGGTCTCTTTCTCCATCACACTTCACCAGATCTTCCAGGGATGGTTGGCATTGATGGCCATGTCACTTATTCCACAATTTTTTCTCTTCCTCTCTGGATAAAAATCACATATCTTCTTCTCCACTTACAATGTAGAGATTCCCTTTTTTCCTTTTTTCCCTGTAGTATCATTGTACCATCTCTTCCCATAACGACACAGATCTTCTTGGTATACCGTATAGAATTCCCTAAGTCACACAATTGACTGACACTGAGAAAATTTTGATTGAGATCTTTTACAACTAAGACATCATCACATCTTATTTCTTTTCCCTCAAACCTAGAATTTCCTGATGAAATTATCTTCAGGCCTTCATCGTTTCCAAACATGAAAACTCCTTCTTTTTCATATTTTATTCTTGTAACCAGATCCTTGTTTCCTGTCATGTGAGACGTAAAACCACTATCAAAGATCCACACACCAGAATGATCTGATGCTTTAAAGAAAATTTCAGCAACCACTGACTTCTCTGCTATCTTCTTCTTAGTCCATATTTTTTCCTCCACACTCGATATAGATTGAGACTCATGATCTTTCTCAGATTATGATGGACCAAATTCACCTTGAAAAGTGGAAAATTTATTCTTTATTTTTAACTCACCTATTGGTTTATTGATCTGCTGCTTTTGAACGTTTTGATTCTGCTTTGGCACATTCCACAGTATGGTCAAAGTGTAGTACCTAGCCATGTACCCAAATCCTCGACAACAAAAACAGTGTCCTTTGAAATATATTCTGGAGAACTATTCTCTGTTTGGCTGCCACCTTTGTTCTTGTTCCCTTAGATATCTCTTGGATATGGAACAAACATACTATGAATGTCCCATCTTTCCACAACAATAACACCTGATATAAGGTGCATTCCCTTGTGTAAATTCTACACTACAAGTTTTCCCTTGGGATCTCTGAATATTCGGATTCTGCTTTGTGCCCAAATCAGCCTTCAATCTTGGGATGGGTGCTTGCGGTATAACTTCAATTTTCACAGATTTTTGTCTCTGATCAAGCCCTGAATCAGTCTTAACCTTATAGCTCACATGATTCTTTGTTCCTGCAGAACTACTAGCCTCTATTTCATCTTTTTCGTCCTCTAAATGAACTGCTTTCCTGATATCACATTGGGGGTCAAGAGTTTTTCTTGATAATTCATTTTTCTTTACAGACTAACCCCTTGTTCTTCAAGTTCTTTGATACACTTGACTTGATCTTTCACTTTTATATTCAATCCATCTATCTCCCTTTTCTGTTCTTTAATATTGAGCTTCTGGTCATCAACCTTTTCTGAGATATCTGGCCTGGAAGACTTAAGGTTTTCAATTTATTTCACCAGCTCAGACTTTTCTTCTTCTTGCTGTTGCATGTAGAGTTTGGAATCATGTACCACCTTGTTGGATTTATTTGTTTTTTCTCTCCAAACATCTTTCTCTTCAAAAGATACTTCTAATTCAGCTTCCATGTCAACTCTCCCTTCAATTTCTTCTTCTTCTTCTTCATCAACATCGGCTTATTTCTTTTCTTGAGAACTACCGACTACATCCACCATTGCATTGTCTCCACAATCTTTGAAATTTTCAATCTCCTCAACCTCTTCAACCTCAGACTCATATGAACTGTCTATTTCTTCTGAAATAAGATTCTTCTTCTTGAAGAAATTTCTATTGAACTGCTTCTTCCCTTTCACATAGGTTGAAGAATTTTTCTTTTTAATTTCAACTTCATCTTCATCATTTTCTTCTTGAATCATTTTGGGGAACCTTTCATCAAGATGGCCAACATTTCCACATCTAAAGCAAGAAAGTGGAAGTTTTCCTTTGAACATTTTTTTCTCATTGATTATTTGAGGAAAGAGATGAAATTACATCATCTTTCTCCTATTCTTCCTGAAAATCTTAAATGGTGGGATTATTCATGGCCCTAAATTCCACCACTTTGGATTTCCCGTTTTATACAGCCTTGTTATCATCGTTCCTCATTTCGTATGCAACCAGGGTACTGTGAAAATTTTCCAACATCAGCTCTTTTGGATCTTTATCTTCTAGCACTGAAACATTCAGATTGAAACGAGGTGGAAGTTTTTTCAAGACGTGCTTTATAATATTTATGTCTTCAATGACTTCACCATGACCTCACATATCTTCCACAAAAATATTTACCCTATAAATGAATGCATCAACAGAATCATTCGGGTTCATCTTCATATCTTCATACTTATTCCATAGTACTTGTAGCTTTGCCTCTCTGACCTTTGTATCTTTTTCATATATATTCAGAATATTTTCCCACATGACATGTGATGTTTTACATGACATCACCTTCGTATAGATAGCATTGGATAGGGCTCCCCCTAAATCATTTATGCCCTTGGCGTCAGAATCCAATTATCTTCACTCGGCTTCCGATAATGCCCCACTATTGATGTCAACTTTTATACCATGAATTGCTGATGTGAAGACGTCCATTCCCAATGATTGGAAGTAGTGTTGCATCCAATTCTTCCATAGCTGAAAATTTTTCCCGTCAAAGATCGGAATCCCTTTATTATTATTGACCTCCATTTGAGATATTACATATATTAACCTTTCCCTATGATACCAATTGTTAGGTACACTAGGTTAGATACCTTGAGAGGGGGGTGAATCAGGGTATGGAAGATTAAAACAACTGCCCCTATTGATATTGTATTGCTGTTAAGCAAGACTCTCTTCTCTCTCTTTCCTGCAGCAAAGTATAAACAGAAACTAAAGTATGCACATGACACATTGATTTTTAGTTGGTTCACCCTCACTAGGATACATCCACAGAGCATACACCGGAGATGTGCCAATGTACCAAATCCACTAAAAGTGCACTAATGTTTACAAAGTTCGGGATAGATCACATCTATTCCCAGGCTCAATAACTTTACAATGTTTAGGGTCAACTCACTGCTTTACCATGGTCACTCTCTATTCCTCTCTCTCTGGATCACTGTCAGTGGAGAGGATCAACTTCTTCCTATTCCTTTACTCACTGCTCTAGAAAGGATCCACTCACATTTTATAGACCTGTAGGTCTCTTCATTATCACAAATGAATACATCCTCTATTTTATGTAGATGATCTGTTGAAGTCCAACTTTCACCCGTAGATGAATCTCAATTTGCACTGAAGGTATTGGGCAATTTTACAGCTTTCACGTAGCCCTGAATCACTATCATGCTTCAACCATACCTATAATGCTTCTCCAAGCCAGCACACAAGTCTCAACACACATGTTAAAACTGGCGTGCAAGTTCACCTCAACCACTTGCATGAAACTAGCTTCTGCTACTCCAAACTTGTGCGACTCACACCATTTTATGCCCAAACCAAATTTTCCATGCAACCATCAACTATCACACTTCTTCAAAACCCGGTGTGTGAGTGTCACAAAACCACTTGCGCGACGCCCCCTTATTTAACTCAAAACTTGGGCGACTTCCCTCCTTTCATGCCCAAACCACTGTTGACGCGCAACAAACAACTGGCATGTAACTTCTACTTGCGCGACCATAGCACCACTTGTGCGACCACCACACCTACCAGACGGGAGCTCTGATTTTATCTAAGTGTTGAAATCTTACTGAATGAGGAGGGGTGGACTTCTATTTATAGGAATTTGGACACCCTGCGTGACGGTGTGCAAGTCTCCTCCCGGTGCGCAAGTCTTTCCGCGCAAGTCTCTTCCGCACAAGTCACTTTCACGACCAACCCTAAAACTTGGGTGTCCCTTTTCCCTTTGACATATTTTGATGTTCTGATCCTGAAAAACATATGGCACGCAAGTTTCCTCTTATTCAAGACAACAGTGCACAATTCATTTTTCCAAAACCACTTTGCTCCATTTAGTGATTTTTAGACCCAAAAATTTGGCAAACACTAGAAAACGGCACCACCTTGTATCTTCTCTTTTTGTACCACCTCCAGATCATCCATTCTTTTTTTACGTTCTTGAATAAAACATGGATCGTTAACCACAACCCTTGAACTCGACCTTCCACCATGAAATCCCATTTGTCAACAAATTTGTACGTCATGGTTTGCTTTGTCAATAAACACAACACAGAGGCCCACTTTGTCAACAGACACAATCACCTCAAAAATGCTTCAATGATACCTTGAGTTATTTTTTCCCAACAATCTCCCCCTTTGGGTTTGTTGAAAACTCTTCCATAACAATATACAACTTTAATTCTTCATCCACCATTCGCCTATTGCGATTCTGATAGCGATAAGGGATTTAATCAACACATACTCTAAGCCCACATGAGATGTGATCGACATGAGATATAAGACTAAATGAAAAGTTCATCAATGAATCACTTTAACCATGACACCAAACTGATACCAATTTTTGAAAATATTCTTACCACATTCCAACACCACTCTTCTGCTTTTATCAAAATCCTCAGTTGTCATGATATCTATTCTTTGATCGATCACTTCTAGCATTGTCAGATTTAAAACTCTCCCCCTATCTGCTCACAGATTTAAATCTTGTAAACTGAAAATCCTCTTCAGCACTATTGTCTGTGTTGTCCAAGCTAAGCAATGGATAAGCACATTGAACCAGCTTTAACTCCCTCTATTTGGCTGCTTCACCTGCCAGCCTCTCCCCATATCTATCATGATTTCTCAAATAGACACACTGTCTCCCCCTTGAACAATCACTATTTTCTACCCTTATGTCAACGAACCCAAACGTCACTCCTTTGCAGTCTATAAAAGAGTAGAGAACACATATTAGCACATTAGGGAAAACCACAACATACCTCGTGGAGAGGGGGATTCCACAAGCACACTCTTTTATGTGCGGGGAGTCGACTGAACTCCCAGAGCCAGTCGATGCCTCTCAAACGGCTATTTGGTTAAGGCCTTTGTCAGAATATATACAACCTGTAGATCTATAGGCACATACTCCAACATCACAAGCCCTTGCTCCACCTTCTCCTTGATGAAATGATATTTGATCTCAATGTTCTTTGTCTTTGAGTGATAAACTAGATTTTTTCTAAGATTTATAGCACTTGAGTTGTCACACTGGATTCCGATCAGAGACATCATTTCAACTCCCATATATTCAATATACTGCTTCATCCACAATAACTGTGTGCATTCTTGATTGACCGCAATATACTCAGCTTCCACGATGCTAAACGAAATGAAATCTTTCTTCTTGCATAGCAAAGAAATATAGAATCCACCAAGATTGAATGCACCACCCGACGATGATTTTCTATCATCCACTGAACAAGCCTAGTTTGCATCAGTATATCCCAATAACTCTGTCTGAGCTTTGTCATTATATGTCAAGCCAAAGTCCAGCGTTCCCTTGATATACCTAAGTATTCTTTTTACTGCAAGCATGTGGATTTTCTTGGGATTACTCTAATATCTCGCTGCTTGGCATGTGGAGAAAATAATGTCAGGCTTGGTTGCGGTCAATTATAGTAAACTTCCAATAACTTGCCTGTATTCTGGGATATTAACTGCCTTTCCATCCTCATATTGTGATAATTTCATCCGGGTAGCAATTGGAGTCTTCACCTCTTTGGAATTATCCATTCCAAACCTTCTTATAACCTCGTTGGAGTATTTGGATTGAGAAATGAATGTTCCATTAGTTTCTTGTGTCACCTATAAACCAAGGAAAAATGTCAGCTCACCAATCAGGGATATTTCGAACTCACTTTTCAGGAATTTAGAAAATTGTTTTCACTAAGATTCATCTGATCTACCAAATATTATGTCATTGACATAAACCAACACCATCATCCATTGATTACTATCATTGCATAAATAGATATCGTAATCAACTCCACCACATTGAAACCCAAGCTTCTTCAAATACTGATCCAGCCTTGAGTACAATGCTCTTGGGGATTGTTTCAACCCATATAGTTATTTCTTCAACCAACAAACTTTATTCTCATATTCATGAATAAGAAAACCATCTGGATGCTTAATATACACTTCCTTATCTAAAACCCCATTCAAGAATGCAGATTTGACATCCATTTGGAATACTTTGAACTTTTGTTGCACTGCAATAGCTAGGAATAATCTGATTATTTACAGCCTTGAAACCGGTGAAAATCTCTCATCAACATCTATTCCCTCTATTTGGGAGTATCCTTTGCACACTAGTCATGATTTGTTTCGAACCACTGTTCCATATTCATTCATCTTGTTGCGATAGAACAATTTAGTCCCAATGACATTCTTATCTGCTGGTCTTCAAAAAATCTCCAATGTCTGATTCTTCTCAATCTGATCAAGATCTTCATTCATATCCTAGACCAAGTTTTCATCTTCAGCTACATTAGCAAAGTGTTTTGGCTCTAACTGAGATAAGAAAGATGTTTGCTTTAGTGACATCATTCTTCTTGTTTGAACTAAAGCTGTCTGATCACCAATGATATTCTGACTATCAATCTTAGCTCGACTCTTTGGCTTCCTTGCAGACATAGACTAGACACTTTCTTGTTCATCATTAGTGTCTTCTTCTAAGTCATCATCTGCAACTTATGCTCCTCCTGTGTTACTATCCTCTACAGTACTTTTATCAAGAAATTTTTCATTGTGCTGTTGAATATTCTCTTTATTTTCCATAATAGTGACATCATTTCTCTCAACTACTTTTCCCAGCCTCTTGTTAAAGAATTTGTATGCTTTGATTTTTCCTGAGTAGCCAAAAAATATTCCCTCATCTCCATGTGATTCAAATTACCTATGCTTTTAATTGTTGAGAATGAATCCATTACTTCCAAATATTCGAAAGTATTTCACTGTTGGCTTACATCCATACCACATTTCATACAAAGTCTTTCCTTCCTTCGGACATAACAGAGCCCTGTTAGAAATGTCGACCGATGTCAATACTACTTCCTTCCAAAATTTATCTGGTAGGTCTTTTTCTATAAGCATCGTTCTGGCCATATTGTTGATGATCCGAATTCTATTTTCAACCACTCCATTCTATTGGGGAGTTCGTACTGAAGAATCTTGATTCCTTATCCCACGTTTCTCGAGATAGTCTTCCACCAGACTATTTGTGAATTTCGTACCATTGTCAGTACAAAACTTCAGAATTTTTTGTCTGAGCATCCTTTCGCACTCCCTTCGGAACTGTTTTAAGAAACCGAACACATATGACTTATGGGAAATAACAAATTCTCATTGCATTCTGCTACAATCATCAATAAAAATAATATAGTACCTCTTTCCATCAATTTCTCTTGGTGTGATGGACCACAAACACCAGCATGCACCAATTCGAGCACTCTTGTTGACTTCTTTTCCTTTGCCTTATACATATTTCCGATGAGCTTACCCTGTTGGAATGCATCAAATGTGTGAGTACGATCACATGATAGCTTAGGGAGGTCTCTTGTTGCATCACACTTCTGCAGATCTTCCAGGGATGGGTGGCATAGATGAACAAGTCGCTTATGCCATAATTTTTTCTCTTCCTCTCTGGATCGAAAGCACATATCTTCTTCTCCACTTACAAGGTAGAGATTCCCTTTTGTAATTTTTCCCTGTAGTATCACTATACCATCTCTTCCCATGATGAAACAGGTCTTCTTGGTTAACTGTATAGAATTCCCTGAGTCACACAATTGACTGACACTGAGAAAATTGTGACTGAGACCTTATACAACTAAGACATCATCCCTTCTTATTTCTTTTCCCCCAAACCTAGCCTTTCCTAATGCAATTATCTTCAGGCCTTCATCATTTCAAAACATGAAAACTTATTCTTTGTCATATTTTATGCCTGTATCCAGATCCTTATGGCCTTTCATGTGAGACGTACAACCACTATCAAGGATCCACACACCAGAACGATCTGATGCTTTAAGGAAAATTTCAGCAACCACTACCATCTCTACTCTCTAATTCTTGTTCCATATTTTTGTCTCCACACTCGGTATAGATTTAGACTCATGATCATTCTCAGAGTATGATGGACCAACTTCACCATGAAAAGCTGCAAATCTATTCTGCATTTCTAACTCACCTGTTGGTTTATTGATCTGCTGCTTGTAAACGTTTTGATTATTCTTTGGCACATTCTTATATATGGTCAAAGTGCAATACCTAGAAATGTTCCCAAATCCTTCGCAAAAAAAGAGTCCTTCGAAATATGTTCTGGAGAACCGTTATATATGTGGCTTCCAACTTTGTTCTTATTTCCTTAGATATCTCTTGGCTATGGAACAAACATACTCTGAATGTCTCATATTTCCACAACTATAACACCTGATATAAGGTGAATTGCTTTGTGTAACTTCAGCACTACGAGTTTTCCCTTGGGATCTCTGAATATTCTGATTCTGCTTTGTTCCCAAATCAGCCTTCAATCTTGGGATGGGTGCTTGCGGTCTGACTTCAATTTTCACAGATTTTTGTTCCTGGTCAAGCCCTGAATCAGTCCTAACCTTAGAGCTCACATGCTACTTTGTTCTTTCTGAACTACTAGTCTCATCTTTCATCTTTTCTATCATCTGAATGACCTTCTTTCCTGATATCACATTGAGGGTCAAGATTTTTTCTGGATCCTTTATTTTTTGTCACAGACTGACCACTTCTTCTTCAAGTTCTTTGATACACTTGACTTGATCTTTCACTTTTCTATTCAAGCCATCGATCTCCCTTTTCTGTTCTTCAATCTTGAGCTTCTACTCATCAAACTTCTCTGAGATCTCTAGCCTAGAAGACCTGAGGTTTTCGATTTATTTCACTAGCTCATACTTCTCTTCTTCCTGCTATTGCTTGTAGAGTTTGGAATCATGTACCAACTTTTTGTATTTCTTTGTTGTTTCTCTCCAAACATCTATCTCTTCAAGAGTTGATTTTAATTCAGCTTCCATGTCAACTCTCCCTTCAATTTCTTCTTCTTATTCGTCAACATCGGTTTCCTTCTTTTCTTGAGAACTACCGACTACAACCACCATTGCATTTTCTCTATGATATTTGCAATTTTCAATCTCCTCAACCTCTTCAACCTCAGACTCATCTGAACTGTCTATTTCTTGTGAAAGAAGATTCTTCTTCTTGAAGAAATTTCTCTTGAACTTCTTCTTCCCTTTCACATAGGATGAAGATTTTTTCTTGGGAATTTCAACTTTATCTTCATCATTTTCTTCTTGAAACTTTTTGGGGCACCTTGCAGCAAGATGAACAACTTTTCCACATCTAAAGCAAGCAAGTAGAAGTTTTCCTTTGAAAATTCCTTTTCCTCTTTGAAGATTTGAGGAAAATAATTGCATTACCTTATCCATCTCTTCATCTTCTTGATAATCATCACTGGTGAGCGTCTTCATGGCCTTAAATTCCACCTCTTTGGACTCACCCTTTTCCATAGCCTCATTATCATCGTTCCTCATTTCATATGCAACTAGGGTACTGTGAAAATTGTCTAGTGTCAGCTCTTTTGGATTTTTATCTTCGAGCACTAAAACTTTCGGATTGAACCTGTAATGCCCCGACCCTAGTTACTCAGAGTCGGGGCATTATTACATAACATTGGCATGATAACAAGGAAATCATGTCTCGAAATACAGACCAGTTTAGTATTATTGGAAACAATATTCATACATAAATTCAACTTTACAACATGAAGAGAAATACAACACAAATATATTTCATTAGAAACATCCAATCCTCCTAGATTATGCCTACAGTTCACTCATAACTAACTTTTTCAAATCCTGGAAAATTGAAACATAAGAAAGGGGTGAGATCAAACACTCAGTAAGGGTAAGTAATACAACAGAAAATGACATAAATATTAAGCATGGTAAATAATTGAAACCACATGCCTTTACTAATAATAAACAAGAATACCTTTATGGAAAGAATATGAGCTGGGTAAATAATTCCATAATATAACATAATCATGGGTATTGTACTAGTCAAATGACCACATGAACCATAAATATTATTTCCATAATGAGGGAATGTATAATGCTGGATATTCTGAAACATTTTGTCAAGGCCTCGTCCAAAACCATAAATAAAATTGGGAGAGGGCCTCGGGAAACTCCATGTCTAGTTGTCTCATGAGACCCACCGATGCATCGAGGACCTATAGTGGGCTCCACCCGTCACTTACTAAGTCCAATACATTCCTCATATGAAAATGATTAAACATATTATAACCATTCTTATTAAAACCAGCATACGAAATGTCAATACATTAACCATAAATCGTGAATGGTATAAAAATAACACATCCGCAGTCAAACATATCACGAAACCTTCAATACAATATGGAAGTTTTGTATCATAATAAATCAACTCTAAATAAACTTAAAATCCATCAAAGGATGTTGACATAGATGAAATCGAAACTCTTTTTATAGAAATATCTTTTTCTATTTTGAAATCATTTTTGAGTCGCATAATTATAAAATAAAACATTTACTTTGAAAATAATCATATAATCTTGTAAGGGGAGCTTTGATGAGTTTATAATGGTAGAAAATAGCCACACCCACCGTATAAGTTAAAAAAAGACAGGCTTACCTTAATTTTGTCGAAAAGGCTAAAAATGACCTTGTTTGGAAAACGATGGGAAGATTCCATTATAAACATCTTATAAAAATTAAAAAAAGGGTATAAATGACTTTAAACCATATTCTGTAAAATATTAATAATGTTTTGAAATACATTTTTAAGAAACATGGATGTGGATGATAAAGAGGTCTCAGTAGATAATTATGCATAAACAACCTCGGATAATGAAGTGATTGTGAAATAAACCCTTACCTTGTACTTTTCCTTGGTTGAGGGTAGGTTAAAATCCTGTATAATGGTGAAATAATTGTTATTAAATTATAAAAGAATCATATGATATCATATATTATCTTTTAACATTTCTTTGTTAATAATATCTTAGCATTATCGTCGTTTTGGGTGTTAAATTACTCGTTTTCTTTTATATGTTTTGTTACATAAACCGTGTTTTTTATGGATAAGTTGTATCTTATTAATATCTAGAATGATATAAAGTCCTTATACATTATTTTTAATCATCAAATAAAAATTATTCCTGAATAGATATGATGGGGAATGAATCTCATCGCGTTCGTGGAGACGGTAGTCCGTACGTACGCACGAGCGACAATATCATTATTTTGATATTAAAATAATATATAATTGGATGTTATATCATATATACATAATTATTATCATTTTATATTTATTATTTAAATTAATTACACATCATTATTATACCCATCTAAATAATAATGTATTGAATAACAATTACACCACGGCGTGGAGACGGTAGGCCGTACGTATGCATGTATGGTGACATGTCATTCAAAGGATGGATAGAATAATGAATATGGTTGTACCATATTTATAATAACATCACACTATATAGAAGATACTGTAGTTATTTTTTTAGAATGGAAACAACAAAGAAAGAAGAAATTGAAGAAGAAAGGAACTTGAAAAAGGGTGGTGAAAAACATGACCTCTTCTTCACGTTCTTCCTTTTGATTTGATCAAAAGAGATCCTTAGGTTGGATTTCTGACTAAAAGAAGGACTCTAGGATTATGTGAGGATATCTGAGAGGGTATTTGGGCAGAGTATGGCTGATCCAAAAGGATTTTAAGGTATTAATAATTGGTTAGAAGTGGTGCCCTTTTATATGGGGGAGGAGGGGCTATTTAGGAAAAACATAAAGTATTAATTTATAATAAATTCATATTCGGTTTCTAATTGCTCAAAAGTATATTATTAAAAGTATAAGGTGGGGATGGGTCTAAATCCTTTCAACCAATAGATTTTAGACATGTTTGTGTCACTATATTAACCTTATCTTTTAGTTTTAACTCCTAGTTAATTAGTTTGTCATTTATCATGTCACTTTGTATTTTTATATAATATAGTTAATAAAAATACTATATACATCCAAGAGACCCCAAAGTTGTCCATTAAAAATACACCTAAAATTATATAATTCTTTTGGAAGAACCTTATAATTTTAAGAATAGAATATCAATTATTGATATAATATTTTTTAAAAAAACTCATTTATGTCAATTTTGACACTTTTCAATAATTGATTTTTGTTAAAGTCTTAAAAACTTTATTAATTCGAGTAAAATTCTTTTAAGCAATAATAACATGTAATATTAACCAATAAAATTCGTGGATGTAATCAAAACTTTGAATTTATATTTATTTTAACATTTATAATACAAATTATTTGATTCTTTCATTAATAAGGAAAATACTGCATCATTATTGTGTCATAAATAAATTTAATTATTCAATCTCTAAAAATTATAAATAAAATACCATTATGTAGGAAATATTTTTATATTTCTAATGAATATTTATAGTCGAAAATATAACATATATAACCCTATGTAATTTTTTTTTCTAAAAGATATTTGCTTATGTCATTTTTGTAGTTACTTTAAGTAAATTAATATAAAGTGTCATTATAACTTTCAAGTAGATCCATGGGGTCCCAAAATCGACCCAAAGATGCCCATGATTGGACATGTATCAACCAATAGGGTTATGACACGTTTTAGGGTAATTTATTATTATTATAATATTATTTTTACCCTTATTTACCAGATTTACCCTTTAACCATGGTAAATAAAATATTTAACAAAGTAATTATTCAAAATGTCTAAAAATAAAAGTTACCTATTTAAACAATTTGGACCTCCAGATTCTAAATATGGAATCAATTTTTCTAAATTCAAAACATAGAAATGGAACAAATTAATTTAAAATTAATTCCCATTGTCGAAACAAAAAGCGTGTTTTTTAACAAATAATAACTATCAAAAAATTGACACTTTCTTATGTCCAGTTTAAATATAAAATCATTTCCAATGAACAAAATTGGATTAAATGGTAAAATTATAATCTAATTATACTTTAAAATTACTCAAATTCATAATTTATCACTACGAATTATTTCGATTAAAAAAGTTGTTTTTAATTAAAATTTAGTAATTTTCACTATTCATCAAAATATGAAAGTTATCAGAAAAGTACAAAAAATTCACCCTAAGTTAATTTAAATATTCCAAATGAAAAAATGAAGTCTATTTTATCAAATTAAAAACCTAAAAGTTGAATTTATTAATTTAAAATTAATTTTCGCTATTAAAACCAACAGTTGTATTTTTTAGAAATAATAACTATCAAAAGTTTGACACTTGTTTATGTTCAATTTCAAGGTGAAATTACTTACAATGACCATAATTGTATTAAATGGTAAAAATATAATCTATTTATACTTACATACCATTAAAATTTATAATTTAACAATATAAATTATTTTGATTAAAAAAGTTGTTTTCAGTTAAAATATAGTACTTTTTACTATTCACCCAAATATGAAAGTTATCAGAAAAACACCAAAAAAATTTTGAAACTAAATTCTAATGTCCCTATTCTAAAAAAGAAGTTTATTTTTCCAAATTAAATATATAAAAGTTTCAAGTATTGGATTTAAAAAGGCTTCGCCATTAAAAGGCATTAAAATTTCATTTTTTGAAAAATACATCTTTTATCTAAAAATAAATGTATTTTTTCTTAAATTATGTCTAAGAAACTCATAATATGGATTCTAAAATAATAAAGATTATATAAAGTTCAAAATTCAGTTAATATAATTCATAATCTCTTTTGAACGGCTTGTTTGGTAAGTCATGGTGTGCTAGAACTCGGTGTTGCATGTAGTGAAAGTTATAGAATTACTTTGAAGAAATAATGTACTATGAAATCTTGGGGTGTTACATTCTTACCTCCTTCAATAAATTGAATCCTCAAAATTTGAAATTATTTTTCAAAAATAAAAGGTTAAAAATATAAAATACCTTTGGGAAAACCCACATCGGAAATTAAGTTAATAAAATTTAGTCTTCATAAGAGGAAAAAAGAAATTAAAGGGTCACCACAAAATTATGTTCTCGATTAGGAGAACATTGGTGGTAATTAGAGACATAAAATTGAAGGAAATAATGTAAATATATATAGGTAGTGATTGATTTCATCAATCAAAAACAAGTGTAAAATTGAGATCCTTAAATTCATCAATCTATGATGATTTAAAATACCATCGGTTAAACAAAACTTATAGTATTAAGATAACACATGTTTTTTGTTTTAATATACCTTCACTAAATTATAAGAATTAATTTCTTCATTGAATAAGAGAAGAAGAAAAATATATACTTGACAAGTAGATTCCCATACTTTAACTAAGTTCTACCACAAACTCATCTTTTACTCTAAAAGATAATATAACTTAAAAATAATATTCTATTTATCCTATTCGTATAGGGTTCAAAAAAAGGAATTTATAATTCATCTAGAAGAACCATTAAAAGAACTACATTATTCAATCCAGGACATCACGTGGGTCAGTGGTAGGTGATACACCCTTGTCGCCCTTCGGTTGTGGGTTCATGTCACACGACCTTGCCGGATGCGACAGGTTGCCGCCTGACCTCTAGGTTTTCCTTTTTATGGAAATCCAAAAATAATCTCAAACTATACTTATCTAAAATACTTCTTTCCAAACTCACAGTCCAAAATTTATAAGGTAGGTAAACACAATGAAGATCCTTTTTTCCACCTAATATCACGTGAATATCTTCATCATGTATTATTTTAATACACTGCAACATCCTGAAATACTATAAAACCTTATTGATTACATTCATGATCCCTTATTACTTGTAGAATACTGGATATACTCATCCTATACAAAAATGTTGTAAACTCCAACAATGATGGAATATACAAATCATTAATCAGTTTCAAGATAGTCAAGAATATCCAATATAATTTATCCAAATCAATCATGTATTATTCCAAAATCACTACCTCGGTATCAGAACCATATTAAGGTTTATCTTTCTCTCAACCATATATTTTCCAAAACAATTAATGTATTATTGAGTCACTTTTCTTTGTTCCACACAATCTCAAGTCCTTAATGAAATAGTACTACAATTCAATCTTTATAAACAACACATTATTGATACAACACTCAAATGACATAATTCTCTTATAACAACATAAGAACTCTAATCATTCCTCCTAATCTGTGGTAGTATCATAACTTGATTATTATCCAATAGCATCATTTGGGGCTTACTCTGATGATTTGGACATTAGTTCACGTAGTGTACCAAATCCCTGCAGATGATGCATTATACATTTGAAACCTTTTTCTTACCCTTTCAGTCATGTACATGGTGTCCTTTTTCTCCACACTTATAACAAACTACCATTCCTTTCAGGAAAGTTCCAGGGTGTTTCCTAACACAGTTATCACACATGGAAAAATTCTTCTTTTCCCTCTTCCCTTTATCCATCTTTCTCTCTTACATCCTTTTCTTCTCTTTCATCCCTTCAAAGCCATAGGACTCGGAGAATTATTTACTTATCTTATTAAAACATTATACTATTTTTTCATATGTTGAGAATATCTGGGAGACTATTTTCCTTCTAAATATTGGCTTAATACCATGAAAGATATGATCCTTCTTACTCTTGGAATCATACATATTGCTGGAGACTGGGCTCCATTTATATACAATAGCATAAACTAGGTATGTTTATGAATTGCAATGAATAATTCCAAACTTGTAAAATACCTAATGTAAATTGAACACTTTATGGATATAATCCATAATCATAAATATGTTTAATTTGAGTAAGTATATACTCATAATCCCTTCATAATGGTTTGTAAATAAAATGAGAATTTTCCTAAGCATATCCCCCTGGAGTTTTGTAACCAAGAGTGTAGTAATGCCCATTGTCATGCACCAGTTCCCATTCGAGTCTAGCTCAAAGCGATGTTTTCGGGTTTTACCCCTAGGTACATCTGGGCTAGAGTCGCCTCTACCTGCTCGTATCCAGACAGGTATATATTGCTCGGAAAACTCAAAAAATCTTTACAATACAAAAATTCTAGGAAGTTCTTCTATACTAATCCTCAAAGTACATCTTAGGTCTATGTGGACTTATCAGAGTTTATCTAAATATAGCTTCTAAGGTTTGTACTAAAATTACTCTGATACCAACTATAATGCTCGACCCTAGTTACTCAAAGTCGGTGCATTGTTACATAACATCGGCATGATCACAAGAAGATCATGTCTCGAAATACGAATCAGTTTAGTGTTATTAGAAACAAGATTCATACATAAGTTCAACTTTTCAGCATGAAGAGAAATACAAAAGAAATATATTTAATTAGAAACATCCAAGACCCCTAGATTATTCCTGCAGGTCACTCATAAATAACTTAATCATATCTTGGGAAAATGAAACATAAGAAAGGGGTGAGCTCAAACACTCAGTAAGGGTAAGTAATACATCGAAAAATGGCATAAATATTAGCATGGTAAATAATTGAAACCACATGAATTTACAAATAATAAATAAGAATACTTTTATGGAAATAATATGAGATAAGTAAATAATGCCATAATAAAACATAATCATGGGTATTCTACTAGTCTAATGACCACATGAACCATCTATATTATTTCCATAATGAGGGAATGTATAATGCCGTACATTCTGAAACATTTTGTCAAGGCCTCAGCCAAGACGTCTAAAAATTATTAAGGCCTCGGCCAAAACCATAATTCAAATCGGGAAAGGGCCTCGGCCAATTCCACGTCTAGTTATCTTATGAGACCTACTGATGCATCGAGGAGCTATAGCGGGCTCCACCCGTCACTTACTAATTCCAATACATTCCTCATATGAAAAGGTTTAAACATATCATAAACATTCATATTAAAACTAGCCTATGAAATGTCAATACTTTAACCATAAATCATGAATAGTATAAAAATAACATATCCATAGTCAAACATATCACAAAACCTTTAATACAGTATAGAAGTTTTGTATCATAATAAATCAACTCCAAATAAACTTAAAATCCATCAAAGGATGTTGACATAGATGGAATCAAAACTCTTTTTAGAGAAATATCCCTTTCTATTTTGAAATCATTTAAGAGTCACATAATTATAAAATAAAATATTTACTTTTAAAATATTCTTATAAGCTTGTAAGGGGAGCTTCGACGAGTTTATAATGGTAGAAAATAGCCGCACCCACCGTATAACTTAAAAAAAGATAGTCTTACCTTAATTTTGTTGAAAAGGTTAAAAAGGACCTTGTTTGGAAAACGATGGAAAGATTACTTTATAAAAATATTATAAAACGTCAAACAAGTGTATAAATTACTTTAACCCATATTATGTAAAATATAAAGAATGTTTTTAAATATATTTTTAGGAAACATGGATGTGGATGATAAAGATGTCCCAGTAGATAATTATGTATAAACAACCTCAGATAATGAAGAAGTTGTGAAATAAACCCTTACCTTATACTTTTATTTGGTTGAGGATAGGTTAAACTCTTGTATAATGGTAAAATAATTGTTATTAAATTATAAAATAATCATATGACATCATATATGATCTTTTAACATTGCTGTGTTAATAATATCTTAGTATTATCGTTGTTTCGGGTGTTAACTTACTCGTTTTATTTTATATGTTTTGTCCCATAAGACTTGTTTGTTATGGATAGGTTGTATCTTATTCATATACAGAATGATATAAAGTCCTTAAACATTTTTTTTAATAATCAAATGAAAATTAGTCTTGAATAGATACGATGGGGAATGAATCTCATCGCGTTCGTGGAGACAGCAGTCCGTACATACGCATGAGCGACAATATCATTATTTTGATATTAAAATACTATATAATTGGGTGGTATATCATATATACAGAATAATTATCATTTTATATATATTATTTACAATAATTACACATCATTATTATACCCATACGAATAATAATGTATTGAATAACAATTACACCACGACGTGGAGACAGTAGGCCGTATGTACGCATGTATGGTGACATCTCATTAAAAGGATGGATATAATACTGAATATGGTTGTACCATATTTATAATAACATCATAGTATATATAAGATACTGGAGTTATTATTTTAGAATGGAAAAAGCAAAGAAAGAAGAAATTGAATATGAAAGGAACTTGAAAAAGGGTGGTGAAAAACATTACCTCTTCTTTGGGTTCTTCCTTTTGGTTGGAACAAAAAGGATCCTTAGGTTGGATTTCTGACTAAAGGAAGGGATCTAGGATTAATGGAGGATAGTTTAGAGGGTATTTGGGCTGATTTTGGACGAACAAAAAGGCTTTGAAGGTATGAAGGATTCGTTATAAGTGGTATCCTTTTATAAGGGGGAGGAGGGGCTCTTTAGGAAAAAATTTCAATATTAATTTATAATAAATTAATATTCGGTTTATAATGGCTTCAAAGTGTATTATTCAAAGTATAAGGTGTGTATGGGTCGAAATACTTTCAACTAATAGATTTTATCCATGTTTGGGTCACTATATTAACCTTATCTTTTAGTTTTAACTCCATGTTAATTAGTTTGACATTTACCATATCACTTTGTATTTTTATATTATATAGTTAATAAACGTACTATATACATACAAGAAACCCCTAAAGTTGTCCATTAATAATAAAACTACCATTATATATGTTTTTTGGCCGAACCATAGAATTTTAGGAATAGAATATCAATTATTAATATAATATTTGTTTTAAAAACTCATTTATGTCAATTTTGATACTATTCAAAAATTTATTTATGTTAAAGTCATAAAAACTTTATTAATTCGAATAAAATTCATTTAAGAAATAATAACATGTTATATTAACTAATAAAATTCGTGGATGTCATCAAAAGATTCAAATTATATTTATTTTAACATTTATAATACTAATTATTTGATTCTATCATTAATAAGGAAAATACTGTATCATTATTGTGTCATAAATAAATTTAATTATTAAATGTATGAAAATTATAAATAAAATATAATTATGTATTAAATCTTTTTAGCTTTATAATAAATATTTATAGTATAAAATATATCCTATATAACCCTATTTAAAATTTTTTTTCCTAAAAGATATATGCTTGTGTCATTTTTGTATTTTCTGTAACTTAATTAATTTAATGTGTCATTATCACTTACAAGTGGATCCATGGGGTCCCAAAATAGACCCAAAGTTGATAATGGTCGGACATGTATCAACCAATAGGGTTAGGATACATTTTAGGGTAATTTATTATTATTATAATATTTTTTTTACCCTTATTTACCGGATTTACCTTTTAACCATGGTAAATAAAATATTTACCGAAGTAATTATTCAAAATGTCTAAAAATAGAAGTTACCTATTTACACAATTTGGACCTCATGATTCTAAATATGGAATCCATTTTTCTAAATTCAAAACAAATAAGTGGCAGAAATTAATTTAAAACTAATTTCCGTTGTCGAAATAAAAAGCATGTTTTTAACAAATAATAACAATCAAAAGATTGACACTTTCTTATGTCCGATTTAAATATGAAATTATGTCCAATGAATAAAATTGGATTAAATGGTAAAGTATAATCTAATTATACTTTAAAATCACTCAAATTCATAATTTTTCACTATTAATTATTTCGATTAAAAACATGTTTTTAATTAAAATTTAGTAATTTTCACTATTCATCAAAATATTATAGTTATCAAAAAAGTACCAAAATTTCACCCTAAGCTAATTTAAATATTATGAATCCAAAAATGATGTATATTTTAACAAATTAAAAACATAAAAGTTTCATTTAAAAATTTAAAATTAATTTCCGCTATTAAAACCAAAAGGCGTATTTTTAAGAAATAATAAATATCAAAAGATTGACACTTGTTTATGTCCAATTTCAAACTGAAATTACTTACATTGACCATAATTAGATTAAATGGTAAAAATATAATCTATTTATACTTCCATACCATTTAAATTTATAATTTAACAATATAAATTATTTTTAATAAAAAAGTATTTTTTTTCAGTTAAAATATTCTATTTTCACTATTCACCCAAATATGAAAGTTATCAGAAAAAACCAAAAATTTATTGAAAATAAATTCTTATGTTATGATTCTAAAGAAGAAGTTTATTTTGTCAAATTGAATATATAAAAGTTTCAAATATTGGATTTAAAAAGGTTTCTCCATTAAAAGTTCGTAAAATTGCAATTTTTGAAAAATACTACTTTTATCTGAAAAAATGTATTTGTTCTTACGTTATGTCTAACAAACTCATTATATGGAATATAAAATTATAATGATTATATAAAGTTCAAAATTTAGTTAATACCATTCATAGCCACTTTTGAACGGATTGTTTGGTAAGTCATGGTGCACTAGAACTCGGTGTTGCGTGTAGTGAAAGTTATTGAATTACTTTGAAGAAATAACGTACTATGGAATCTTGGGGTGTTACAAAACTAAGGTGGAAGTTTCCTCAAGATGCGCTTTACAATATTTATATCTTCAATAAATTCACCAAGACCTCGCATATCTTCCACAACAGTATTTACCCTATCAAATAATGCATCAAAAGACTCATTCGAGTTCATCTTTAGATCTTCATACTTATTCCATAGTACTTGTAGCTTTCCCTCTCCGACCTTTGTATCTACTTCATATATATTCAGAAGAATTTCCAACATGTCATGTGATGTTTTACATGACATCACCTTCGTATAGATAGCATTAGGTAGGGCTCCCCCTAAAGCATTTATGCCCTTGGCATCAGAATCCAATTCTCTTCACTCAGCTTCCAATAATTCCCCACTATTGATGTTAGTTGTTATACGATGCATTTCTATCATGAATACGTCCATTCCTAATGATCTAAAGTAGTGTCGCATCCGATTCTTCCATAGAAGAAAATTTTTTCCCTTGAAGATCGTAATCCCTTTATGATTTGTGACCTCCATTTGAGAGATTACAGATATTAGCCTTTCCCTATATTACCAATTGTTAAGTCCACTAGGTTAGATACCCTGAGAGGGGGGTGAATTAGGGTATTTCAGATTAAAACAACTACCCATATTGATCTTGTATCATAGTTAATAAAGTCTCTCTTCTCTCTCTTTTCTACAACAAAGTATAAATAGAAACTAAAGCATGCACAGGACACATCTATTTTTACGTGGTTCACCCTCACTGGTCTACATCCAAGGAGCATACACTGGACATGTGCCGATGTACCAAATCCACTAAAAGTGAACTGTTGTGTACAAAGTTTGGTATAGATCACTTCTATTCCCAGGATCACTTCCTTTACAATGTTTAGGGTCAGCTCACTACTTTCCCAAGGGTCACTCCGTGTTTCCCTCTCTCTGGCTCACTGCCACTGGAGAGAATCACCTTATTTATCTTCCTTTTCTCACTACTCTGGAAAGGATCGAATCACAGTTTATAGACCTGTAGGTCACTTAATTATCACAAATTAATACATCCTCTATTGTATGTAGATGCTCTGTTGAAGTCCAACTTTCACCCATAGATGAATCTCACTTTGTACTGAAGGTATCGGGAAATCCTCCAGCTTTCACGCAACCCTAAATCACTATCGTGCTTTAAACATACCTGACGCCCTTATCCAAGCTGGCACGCACGTCTCGATTCACAAGTTAAAACTTGAACGCAAGTTCACATCAACCACTTGCGCGACACTAGCTTTTGCAACTCCAAACTTGAGCGACTCACACCCATTTACGCCCAAACCAATTTTGGCGCGCAACCATCAACTATCAAGCTTCTTCAAAACCTGGAACAGAAGTGTCACAAAACCACTTACGCAATGCCCCCTTCTTCAACTCAAAATGTGGGCGACTTCCCTCATTTCATGCTCAAACCACTCTTGACGCATAACAAACTACCGGCACGCAACTTCTACTTGCACGACCACTCCACCACTTTCGCGGCCACCACTCCTACGTGACGGGAGCTCTAATTTTATCTAATTGTTGAACGCTTACCAAATTTGGAGGGGTTATCCTCTATTTATAGGCATTTGGACACCCTGTGAGTTGGCGCACAAGTCCTATCTCAGCACGCAAGTCTCAGCGTGAAAGTCTCTACCGCACAAGTCACTTGCGCGACCAACCTTAATACTTGGGTGACCCTTTTCCCTTTCCCATATTTTGATGTTATAATCTTGAAAAACATATTGTACGCAAGTTTCTTCTCTTTCAATAAAACGGCACGCAAGTCTCTTTTCCAAAACCACTTTTCTCCATTTATCGATTTTCAGGCCCAAAACTTTGGCAAACACTGGAAAACTGCACCACCTTGTATCTGCTTTTTTTGTACCGCCTCCAGATCATCCATTCCTTTGTCGACGTTCTTGAATCAAACATGGATCATTAACCACATCGCTTGAACTCGACATGACACCATGAAATACCCTTTGTCAACAAATTTGTACGTCATGGTTTGCTTTGTCAACACACACAATATAGAGGCCCCCATTGTCAACAAACAAAATCACCTCAAAAATGCTTCAATGATACATTGAGGGATTTTTACCCAACATAATCTCATCTTATAAGGGTTTTATTTTCTAGTTTTATATTCTCTTATAGTTTTAATCCATGTTCACGAATCCTTCCCAATAAGAAGACCAATTACACTTAAGAAATTTAAAGATAGAAAACATGCATTTATGTGGACACTACACATATAAATTGTATGGTCACTCATTTGACCCAATCATGTTGTCACTCAATAACTTAATTCCATATAGTTGGGAACTATGGAATTTATCACCCTATAGTAAGGCATTGGGATCCCATGAAATGAGGTTGGAGGTGTTATGGAGCTGTGATTTGTCTCATAATAGGGACTTTCTATTTATCTCTATGAAGGGAATTATAAACCACATATTTTGGATTCATTTAACATGACGCATTGTACCTTTTAGGGTCATGTGACAAGGACCTCAATAGTGAATTTTAAGGATATGAAACCATGAAAATTTCCAAGAAGATTAAAGTCATATTGAGTGTACTAGTATCTTTGAATGCTACTATATCTTAATCATGTATGGGTGTGCGGGATTCTTATTCTTGTTACACAAGGAAAGTAAAGATGGGTTAATATCATCATCATATTAGGTCCTGAGGGCATCTTATGATCATCACATAAGGAAGGATGGATTATCCAATGCTCATCCCATAGGGTATCTTATGTTATCACATAAGGTAGTTTGTATCTTATCCACCTTATATAAGAAGGATAACCAAATTTTAAAGATACCACCTATCTAGGGAACTCTTGGAATTTTGGCGATTTGCAATGGTCTATTTGATAAGGTATCTCATCGCAAAAAAATCTTTTGTGATGGGGTCCTATTGTAAATAGACCATTGTTAGAAAACAGCGTCGCAACTAGTATTTTTTGCGACGGGAAGTCGGACTGTCACAAATTGATTTCTGATTAAATACATTATATATATAAAATCAAGTTGAGATGGACCCATCATAAAAAGTAGTTGTGACGAGCTCATTGTCCCGTCGTAAATAGTTCTCTCTTTATATATGTTATGTATACCTAAACCTTTTGCAACATGCCCGTTGCAAATACTTATTTATGACAAGTTCTTTTACCATCACAAATATATTTTAAAATATATGTATATATATATATATATATAATATATTTACAATGGGGTCCCATCACAAAAGGCCCTGTCACAAATATTGAATAAAATAAAAAAAATATTTAATAAAATTATTATTAATGAAAAATTAATAATATTATTATTAAATTTTTTTTAAAATTCTCAATATTCACAAAAAAATATAAAAAATGATAAATTATTATTATTATTATTATTAGTAAAAAAACAACATTAAAAAAATATAATACTTATAATAAATAATAAAATATTAAAATATTAAAAAAAATCTGAAATATTCACACCAATATAAAAGAAAAAAACTGTAAATAGTTCATATTAAAACAAATGTTGAATTAAAAATGTTTTTAACATAACAAAAAAATAACTGGGGGGATAGTCTTCTGGAGGAGCTGGATGAGATGGTGGAGGAAACTCCATCCCTAAACTACGAGTCAGATGGTGCATGTACTCCATCTACTCGTACTGCTGCTACTGCCATCGACGCATCTCCTCTTTGTGTTGCTTCCACTTCTACTACTGCCATCGATGCATATTCGCCTCATACTATTGTTGCTACTGACACATCTCTTCATGCTGTTGCTACTGCTAACACATCTCTTTCTGCTGCTTCAGCAAACTATATATAAGCTCGGTCTGAGCTCGTAACTTCTCCTGATACTCAGAGCAAGAAGATGATGCCAATCCACAAGCTCCTCTCGAGCTAGATGACGACATCGTAGCAGTACCATAATAAGTCTCAGGAGTCAAATGGGAGCCAATACCAACTAATTAGCCCTTTTTTGAAGGCATACGAGGACGCTTGGATCCATGTTGCCTAATCGAAATGGTGGAAACTAGATTGATCAACCGTATTAGACTGAATCTCAGCCCGTGTCTAATAGGTCCTGGCCTCATATGACTCCTTCAGTTCCTATTTGAAATTAAAATAGTGAATATATTATATGTAGTTAATTTTAAAACTGAAAAAGAAAAACTATTAACCACAATCTGATGCTAGTGATCACCTCTAACCTCTCTAGTGTCTAAATCACTATAAATCCTCTAATAAACGTAGTACTCCATAATATAAGGATGATAGAATTCCTATATGAATATAAAAAAAATTGTTTATATTTAATGTTATATAAAATATTTCAAAAAGATACTTACCCGATGCTCTCTAGGCGTACTTAAACCGTTGAGAAAATATTTTTTGCCGGTGTTCTTCAAGAACAGATGCTGTAATTTTTGGAAGCTATTTCTTGATATTATTATCATATAACCTAAAAAACAATTTTACTTATTGTAACATAAATTATATAATATGTTATTGAAGAACTCATAGTACAAATGATGTCATTTCTTCACAGTTGAGCAGAACAAATTTACAAGTTCTGGGATGTTCATCATCTGAAATCCATCATTCATGAACCCCACTGAAGCCAATATCGGGATGATTAAAAATAGATATTTGATTTTCCATTTCATCATAAAAATTCCCCTATTTCTATCCCATGTGGTTGTATTTTGAGGTATATTCATATTCAAAATAATGAGAGTAGAAAAAAGAAATTTCATCTTGCAAATAAGGTTTAGCAGTTGATACTTCAACTGATGCTTTGTTACGTACTTTTTTCTTCAATTTCTACATGCATATCTCGAATTGGTACATCCATCGAAATTTTACTGGACCTACACATTTATATTCATGCGGAAAATGTAATATCAGATCTTCCATTGAGTCAAAGAAAGTCGGTGAGAAGATTTTTTATAGTTTATATATAATTACAACAACATCATATTCAAGTTTTCTTAGTGCATCGTAGTCTGTTGTATCCACACAAATGACTTGAAAAAAATATGATATTTCTGTTATCAAATCCCAAATCATATAATTCAACAAGCCTCTGAATCCAATTGTCATAAGTCGTTCCTTTGTAACTTGACAATCATGAATTTTTTATCCAGTAATATGACCATTCTTAACACATCTACCCAAATTGGAAGCATAGCCATAAAAAAGAATCAAATCTACCATCCACTAAAAAAATAATAAGAGAATCTCTTTGGACAGTGTATAAGTTGCTTCTTACTTCATTAACCTCTATGATCTGACATTTTGAAACTGCTCAAGTTTTGGCCTTCTGTAAATTTGGTCAAGATCTAATTGTGCATTTATATTATCTTTGGTCTTACCTGGTGTATCCAGAACTTTATGAAATAAATTATCAAAATATTTCTTTTAAATATGCATGACATCCAACATGTGGAGGACGAAAAATCTGACCAATATGGAAGATCCAAAAAATGCTCTGTTTTATCCAATTATGTTCATTCCCAAAGCCATGAATTTTCTGTTGGTTTACTATTGTCCCAAATGTGATGGGAGTTAATGAAAATTCAACTAATTTTAACTCTGTACCTAAGATCATTTTTGGTGGTTCATCCCTTTCAAATGTGTCTTTTCTAAAATGAAATTTGTTCCTTTGAAAGGGATGATCGGTTGGACGAAATCTATGACGATAGTCAAAATATCATGGTTTTTTCCCATTGATTAGCATAAAGTCTTTGTTGTCTTTCATATAGCAAGGACATGATTTTAGACCATGTGTACTCTAGCCAGATAACATTCCATATGCTGGGAACTCACTAATCATCCAGATCAACATAGCATTTAATATGAAATTTTGTTTTCTAGCAACACCATATGTACTAACACCATTACACCATAATGAATTTAACTCATCAATAAATGGTTTCAAATAAACATCAATATTCTGTTTCGAATGTTCTAGGATTAATAAGGTCCAAAAGATATTGGGCTTCTTGATCAACATCCATGGAGGTAAATTGTACGGAGTTATAAAGATTGGCCAACATGAATACAGACTACCATAAGAACCAAATGGATATAAACTATTAGTAGAAAGACCCAATCACACGTTTTGGGATTCTAAAGCAAAAGACGGATGCAGTCGGTCAAAATGTTTCCATGAATCACCATCAAGTAGATGATTCAAGATTTTTCCTATTGAAATCTTGGTTTTGTGCTATGACATCATTGTCTCTATGTTCTGAGACATAAATAAACGCTGCAACCAGGGTGTAAGGGGGAAATATCTTTTCTATTTTATAGGAATCGATCCAAACATCCCTAGTTGAGCTTCTTTAAACCTCAATTTAAAACATGTGGGACTACTATCCAATGACTCATTTTCACCAGAATATAATATGAAATCATTTTCACATGCATGAATCTTCTGATAACTAAGGCCCAGATTACGAACTAGCCTCTTTCTCTCATAGTAATTTGCAGGCAACACATTTCCTTCAGGTAACTGTGTTTTAACGAAATATAATATCTGATCAAAACAGTTGTTTGACATTGCATTGTCTGATTTAATATCCATAAATTTTGAAATCACTTCTAATTTTATTATCCAGTAAACAGGATATAATACATACTCAACAGACCTCAAAAACTCATAAAATTTGGATGGTTCCAACTCAAGAGTTAAATCAACATCATCCTGAGTTTCAGTTTGTTGAACAGATAGACCTGCAACATCATGTACTAAAATTATAAACTATTATTGATCCAGAATCAAGTTATTAGTATCTTATATGGAATTGCGTTCACTTTGTTGATACCAAAAAACATAATCTATTTGAAAACCAAACCGCAAGAGTTGTCCCCCAACCTTTTCAAATGTGTCAAACATTCTCAGCGAACATTTTTTACAAGGACACTTAATTGCGACTTCTGAAAAAAATTATGGGTTTGATGTTTCAAATGATAATAAAGATTCAACACCCACAATATATATAGGATTTAACCAGAACCTTTTGGATTTATGCAATGATTCATCCAAGTGTGATCATCTAATAATGACTATTGTCGACTTCCCTGTTCCATATTTTACTAAAAAAAATAAAATCATCACTTTTTTGAATAATTTGAAATTAGAAAAACACTATCCAAAAAAAAGAAAAATTATCACAAATTCTTCATAATAATTACCATTAATTACAGGTTCCACAATTTCTAGGGGATTGACGACTACTCCTTTGTTAGAAAACTCATTTAATTGCAACTTTCTCACACTGAAATCACAATGAATAATCCTCTCAGAGGTATGCATATCCATTCTCATGCATATGAGAATGTATAAGCATACCTCCGAGCAGATTCTTTATTGTAATTTCAGTGTGATAAAGATGCAAGTAAATGAGGCATCGGAAAAAAGACCTCCCTTTTCTTTGATGAATCGTCTTCTTGCAACTGTCACAACCTAAAAACATTATAAAAAATGTGGTCCTACAGATTCATATTCAAACTCATGCATATGAGATTGGAAATGAATACGTAGAAGTATTCTTTTCAAAATGTTTTGAGTTGGTGAGAGTCGAAAGGAGAAGAGTCATCGAGCAAAAGGAGTGCCACCAATCCACTAGAAATTGTGCCAGGTTATTACAATTTATTATAAATGATTTTATTCCTGATTATTCCTAATTATTCTTAATTATTCCTAATTATTCTTAATTATTCCTAATTATTCTTGATTATTACTAATTATTACTAATTATTACTAATTAATCATAATTTTCTTTATTAATCCTAATTAATCCTAATTATTACTAATTATTGCTAATTATTGATTATTATTCCAAATTATTGCTAATTATTTCTAATTATTTCTAATTATTTCTAATTATTCTTAATTATTACTAATTATTACTAATTATTTTTAATTAATCCTAATTAATGTTAATTATTCCCAATTATTCCAAATTATTTCTAATTATTTCTAATTATTGCAAATTATTCCTAATTATTCCTAATTATTGCTAGTTATTGCTAATTATTACTAATTATTCCTAATTATTGCTAATTATTGCTAATTATTGCTAATTATTGTTAATTATTGCAAATTATTGCTAATTATTTCATATTTATTACTAATTATTCCTATTTATTCATATTTATTATTATTTATTACTATTTAGTACTTTTTAGTACTATTTAATACTAATTATTACCAATTATTAGTATTTATTACTAATTATTTGAATTTATTACTTTGTTATTAGTATTTATTACTATTTATTACTAATTATTAGTATTTATTACCAATTATTAGTATTTATTATTAATTTTTACTATTTATTACTATTTATTAGTATTTATTACTATTTATCAATATTTATTACTATTTATTACTAATTAGTACTATTTATTACTAATTATTACTAATTATTACTATTTTTTACTATTTTTTACTAATTATTACAATTTATTACAATTTAGTACTATTTATTACTATTTATTACTAATTGTTAATAATTATTACTATTTATTACATATAGTTAATAATTATTTGTATTTATTAATAATTATAAGTTTTTATTAATAATTATTAGTATTTAATACTATTTATTACTAATTATTAGTATTATTACTAATTATTAGTATTAATTACTAATTATTAGTATTTATTACTAATTATTACTAATTATTTCTAATTTTTAGTATTCATTACAAATTATTACTAAATATTTATATTTATTACTAATTATTACGAATTATTACGAATTATTACGAATTATTACTAACTATTACTAATTATTACTATTATTACTATTTTTTACTAATTATTACTATTTATTAATATTTATTACTATTTATTATTAGTTATTACTATTTATTAGTATTAATTACTGTTTATTAGTATTTATTCATAATTATTAATATTTATTACTAATTATTACTAATTATTATTATTTATTACTAATTATTAGTGTTTATTAATAATTATTAGTATTTATTACTAATTATTAGTATTTATTACTAATTATTAGTATTTATTACTAATTATTAGTATTTATTACTAATTATTAGTATTTATTACAAATTGTAAATATTTATTACTATTTTTTCCTAATTATTACTATTTTTTTGAAATTATTACTAATTAGAATTAATTACTTTTAATTACTACAAAATACATCTACTAATTACTAATTACCACTAATTATTTATATACATTACTAATCATTGTTAATAATTGTTAATTATTACTAATTGCTAAGAATTAGTACTAATAATTTCATTTTATTTTTATAAATAAATACCGATGACAAAATAATTTAAATCTTACTTAATTGCAACTAATCAAAAATAATTAAAATAATATAAAAAAAAATAAAATACTATATTAAATAAAACATAAATACATTTAAACTTGATCTCTAATAATTGTAGATAGCTTCACAAATATTTCCTAAAAAAGCTAACTCTGAAAAATATTCACTTTGAAATTAGAGTTTTGAGAAGCAGAGAAAGTAAGAATTGAGGGGGAGGAAAGAAAAAAACGGATCGGGGCATATATAGGTTAGATTAGTTGCGACAGGATTTCCGTCGCAAATATAACTTTTTTGCGAGGAGCCCCGTCGCAAATACATTCAGTCGCATTAATTTCTGTCGGTGGTTAAAAGGTTATTTGCTATGAGACACGTCACAAAAAGTAACCCACCGACAAAATATTTTCCACCGGACAACATCCCGTCACAAATAGTTTTTTAACACCGCTGGGTTTTTGCGACCGGTAGGCACCACCTGTCACAAATACCCTCCGGCAGACAAACTAGCTGCGACGGGGGATCCCCTGTCGCAACTAGTGTTTACTGCCTCCCGGTATTTGCGACGGGAGGTGCCTACCTGGCGCAAATACCCTTCCGCGTGGTTTGGCGCGCAAACCACGTTTAAGTTTTTGCGATGGGGCACCTAGTCCGGTCGCAAATAACCCATCACAAAAATCAGTTTTTCCCATAGTGGGGGGATATTGGATGATAGTAGTGTTGAGATTAAATCTTATGGAGGTGTTTTATGTAGAATTCTCGGGCAATAATTAAAACCTTTGTAGTTCAGGTAGTATAGTTTAAGGTCTTGTGATAGGACATTCCCATGTAGTATAAAATCATTTTTCCCATTGAAAAACTATTGTTCCCAACGAATGATTGAAGGGGGTTGAGTTTTATACAATCATTTACATCGGGATCACTATTTTCGAATGACTTCAAACATGATTTTTTTCGTTGATATAAAAATTACTAAGATTTCAATATCCATGATGACTTGGGGACCTACTTTCCAAAGGTAGGTACTTGTTGGGAAACAAATCCAATGATACTGAAGAACTCACAGTGGTCAATAGGATGGGTGTTCAGGCTCATCACATCTTTTTTAGGGGAATTATTGCTTACTCTAGGACTCTTTTATAGATTTAAGATATGTTCTTGAATCATTCATTAAATACCAAGTATGACATGGGTCACCCTTGAATTAATAATCACTTATTAGCAAGTATGGAATTTAGAATCTTATGTATGTATATGAGGTTCTTCATCAATGTAGATATCTGTATGTATTAGAGATTATCCATCAATGTTACCCTCTTATATACTGATTAGAGATTCATTTTTCATCTTATTACGATGCTTGTTTTGAGCCACATAGTGGGGACCTCTGGAGTGAATCATCATCCAACGAGATGAGAGTCATTTTGATGTTGGTATCAAAAACATAATACGAGTTTCCAATATATCGTTGTGAATGGAATCAGAACCCCTGAAGTTCAGTGCCACTTAACGGGGAACATTGTACCTTTTAAGGTCATGCGATAAGGACCAAACTGTACAGTTTAATGTTATCTCAAAATGGTATCTAAGTGAAATTTTCTAAGTCAAATTTTGGTCTGGGACTTATGATGAAGCATTTTGGGGAACCTAAAAGGGATATGGGCTCCCATGTTGTATAAAACCCTACTAGGAATGGGGCCAAGAGAGAATTAGGGATGATTTGGGGTGTTGGGTTTGAACCTTAGGGAGGCTTTCTATGTATCCCATTTGGATGAGAATCAAATCCAACAAAGTATGATTATGAAGACCTAGGACAATAGAGTCCCAATAAAGGTTTGTCTTAGAGGGGAGTATGGACCTTTGAGAGGATTAAGTTGAGGATTATTCCAAAAGATAATTCCCTTTGTTTGGGTGGGTCTTACACATAGAATAATGCCCAAACACCAGTTTATGATTAGGGTTTATACTGAATAAGAGTCCCACTAGTCTAGTATTGTGGGGATGTCAGGATCTCCACTAACCTATAAGACCACGTGAGTAATGCTCAATTTTAGAAACTAGATGGAGTAGTAGATCTAGAGAAACTAAACAATACACTTTGTCTGCTGGTGGATGAGGCCAATACCAAAATGGAAATGGAAATAATGTAGGATCTAGTGCCCATTCCCTCCCATTGTTGTACCCTAGACCCAATGGGATAGAGAAAACTCTTTGAAGTTCCCATCTACCCTCTAATTTTGGTTTTTGGGATAGTTACATTGGATGATTTATTTGGCCAAGACCTATGGGTATGGAGAAGGAGGATATAATGAAGTAGGAGAGGTCTTGAAAGATTGTATAGGGGATGAATTTAGGAATTATATCCTAAAATTGGTTCTTCGGGAAGGGGTGATGATCTCATTCCATGTTAAATGCGAAGAGAAACTGTGATCATCACCCTCCCCACCTGGAAATGTAGGACCTAGGTCTTAGAGACAACTTGGGAAGGACATGGTCATAACCCTAGTATCATGTAACAGAAGTTCCCTGTCATTTCCCCTAGGGTTGGGATCCATGTGACCAAAATAATGCATACACACATGCACCACAAGGATCCTAACCATATGGTAGGACAATTGTGGGACACCTCTAACTGAGTGAATTCATTCCCAAATGGGAGACAATCTAGTGTGCCTCCTACCATGGTCTTGAAAATTAAGTGGATTTAGTGGAGGTTTCAATTTGGATCCCCTTGGGTGAAGGATCCAAATAAAGAGGATTCCTACCATTAGTGATTTAAGAGATGGCTTAAAAAGAAGCTTGTATAGGTATTAGCTTGGTGAGAAAAGGTGATTAACATAGTGACTGAGATGATCTATAAATGATTCGCGCATGAGGGATGGGCCAACACGAACTGGAGATACCCTGTGTAATGGAATACCTGGGAAAAACACTTGTGAGTGGCTTTATCCTAGGAACTATGGGTATCCTCATGTGTCCCTATATGGGTCTTTCATAGGTTGATGATTAGGGAAGGGGCCTCTCTTAATTGTTTTTCCACTAGGGTAAAATAGGGTCCTCGCGTAGGTGTCTTGTAATTCAGACCATGGTTGGACCTTGATTCCACTATCCCCCTTAAATCACTGTTTTCTTGTGTTGAAGAGGGTTACCTAAGAGATTTTGGAGGACCTGGAAAGAGCGGTTGTGTAACCAGAGCTTAAGGGATTCTACTAATGTTTCAGTTGTGTAAATGAGGATCCCATGGGTCCTAAATATAGGAAAATTGGAAACCCTGGTCGAAGGAGTTTTTCTTTTTTGGTGTCCCATGCAGGTGTCATATTCAAGTATCCCATGCAGGGTCCCGTGCAAGTATCTTGTGCATGTGTACCATATAAGTGTCTCATGTTTGTGTCCTGTTTAGGTTTCCCATGAAGGTGTCCCATGTAAGTGTCCTTTTTTGGTGTCCTATATAGGTTTCCAATGCAGGTGTCACGTGGACTTTTCAGGCCTGATCAAGGACATTTTGTGTCACGAAACATTGGAATCCAATCAACTCCTTCATCCACAATAAAGATTCATTTCTACACAAACTCAATATTTGGTGTCGAAGTCAGGTTTACACCCAGAATTATGTGACAAGGTGCATGGAACACATTTCACGGTGTCCACAAAACCCCCTAGAATTATATTTGTTCAGAATGAAAAGAATCTAGTTCTTAGGTAACTATAGAGATCTTTGATGCATTAAAACATTATTTAGTGGTATTTGGATCCACCTAATGTTTGTAAAGATGCTCTAATTATTTCCTAATACATGAGGCCTTGCTAGTGCTGTTCAACTATTGATAGGATTATATGGAAAATCCTACAAACCATATGTCATTTGTGTCATCAGCCTAATTTTTTCTGAAGCCCAAAATAATGAAGACTTAGTGGGAGGGACATGGATTTTTCTTAGGTCTGCCTTTATGGTTTTTCATCATAACAATTTTTGTTCCTTTTTTATTTTCATTTGTCAATTTTCTCCTAAACCACATACAATGTATTTCTAGAGAGATGAGACATGACTTTTTCACATTTCCCTTAGTGAGTTTTTAACATGGTGTGTTTTCTATCTCTTTTTATGGGAAGTTTAATTTCATGAAATCTATAATAGAAAGATTCATATTTTAGGTCAAATATATTTGAACATGAGTTTTGGAATGATGATCAAAACACGGTTCGTTAACCAAGAAGGTCCCAACATTCTCCAGATATCCGAAGTGGAATTTTGAATCTTGTTTTTTTTATTCTGGGATCTAAAATATGATACGAGACATGTATGTGAGAAATTTTCATAGAATGAATTCTAAAATATGTTTCTAGCACAATATTGTTTGGGATTATGGGAATATAGGAGGTCTCTCATAAGGAATAAATCACCATTGGTTGACAAATTCATTTTATGGGTGACTTCATGTAAATACAACTAGGGAATGATACTACATAGTAAAATTGTGGCATCTTTAGGCTGATAGTCCCTTTTATGTGGAAGTAATATGTAAATAAAATTGGGGAATGTTACTACATAGTCAGATAGATGTTTTATCAGAAATTCTTATATTCTACTACCCATGGTTGGGGAGTTTTCAAGATCCATATTTCTCAAAACCAGGAAGGGTGGTTTTCCACAGGAAGGTGTGTGAGAATGGAAAGAGTATATGTATTTTCTTTATCCATGAATAATAATAAACTCCTACAAAATATTTTCTTGAGTGATGTAGGGGATATTTTGTTAAATGACCAATTTTAGGGGATGATGAACCCTTTCTGACAAGGGTAAAAGAATCATATAGTTTAAGGTCATGTGACTAGGACGTTGACTATGCAGTATAATGTCTTTTGGTGAGGAAATTGTTACAAAGTTTTACATGTTATGAATAGGATGTTATTCTATGCAATTTAATTTTGTGATGAAAATACATTGGGGAGGATATAATTTAAGGTCTTTAGCTTTGAATAAAAGGTTAATGATTCCCCCTTTAATGGTAATCTATCTAGAAATGTGCCATCATTTTTAGGAATATAGGTGGAATGTTTAAATCTATAATATGAGGATCTTCATATATGAAGAGAGTTATGGAGGAAAATTATTATTGAAATAGAGGAGGTAACTCTTGAGGTTGAAATTACTTCTGGTGAAAAATATCATTTTGGGGTGACTTTATGAAAATCCAACTTGGGCGTGTTACTGCATAGTCAAAAAGTGGAATCCTCTGACCGAAAGGCCCTTTATATGGGAAGATTATGGAAATCCAACTAGGGAATGCTACAAAATATTTAGGTAATGGAGTTCTTAAGAATTTTGACTTTCTATTTCTATTTAATGAAGAATGTTTATGGAGATTTTGATTTCCCTGGACATAGAGCCTGGTATGTGAAAGAAACATATTTTAATATGGAAGAAACAATTCAAGTGAAAATTACCCATGAATGGGGGAAAAAGTTTCCTATGTAGGTATGATCCAAAATAGGAAATATGGTTCTTGTAGTTCTAGGTTATATGACTAGGGATATAGCATTATAGAAACAATAGGTAATATCTAGCCTACCAAACCAAGGTCATTATAGAATACTTTAGACATGAGGGAGGAAATTATAAACCATGATCTTAGGGGTTACTAGATCAGGAAAAATGATATGGTAAAAGTATGTGGGAGATGACCGTAGAAAAAATTTGAATAATGGTTTCCAACATAATGTCATCAAAGCCAACAGAAATAGAATAGTCTTCTCCTGAGGTAGAAATTATGCTTGGTTGACAAACCCATTTTTGGGCGACTTTATGAAAAGAAAACATGGGCGTGTTAATGAATAATAAAATAGTGGAATAATAAAGCAAATTTTCCATTTATTTGGAAGAATTATGAAAATATAACTAGGGTGTAATACAAAATAGTCATATAATGGAGTCCTCGGGTATCAAACACTCTATTACAAGTAGCAGCAGAAAGATTATGAAGATTCGAAAGTGTCCAGGATTAAGAGTATGAAGTATGGAAGGGATATATAAAATTACAAAGTAATTACTTTTATTCATATCATAAATTAAGTGTATCATACCCTATATAGATATGATTCATATGTTGGAGAGTACATATATGTTTCCAGGGTGGACCCTTTATTTTTTTTATTTTTATACTGGTGGGGGGGGGAGGCATTTTTATTTAACCTATGGCTAGGACTAGGACATGAGTCCTAGGAATATGTATTTATATTATTGGAATGATAATCAAGCCACACATATTTGTTTAGGTGTCATTCAATTTAAAGTTATACTATAAGGACATCAGCCATGTAGTTTAATGTCCCTCGGTAAGGATGAAAGTTACTCGACATGAAAAATGGATATTGCGGCTAGAACGGGGTACCAGAACCATACATCACAATGTATATTGTTAGAGTAAGAATCAAGACACATGTAGTTCTAGAAATCATTCCCCTGACAAATCGAATTCATGTGTGGACAAAATTGGTTTTTTTGAATATGGGTTCATTCATGGGGTGATACACCATACTAAATCTTATTATGTAGATCTCACTCATACATAAAAGAGTAGGGGAATTTCCAATATTGTGGATGGAATAAGATGTAGGATCTGATTGAATCTATTTATATCTTAGGAATGAAAATCATTCTATATGTAGTTCATATTGAACCATATGGTTTAATTCCTTGTGGTGAAGACATATGGTGTGCCTTTTAAGGTCTTGAATCGAGGACCATGATAACCCCAATGGAAATTTATATGCCTTACATATGTAGGGAACTCTTTTACCAAAAATCATAATCCCATTTGATCCATTCTCAGTGTGGGAAATAAAGAGTTTTAAAGCTTTCTTCCACCACATAAAGAAAAAACATGTGAATGGTAGGGGCATTTAGGTTTTATAGAGGCTAAACCAAGGTGAGAGATATGAGCATCACTACTTATCTCATTATAATGAGACTAAATCCTTATGTAGTTATAAAATACCATAACTTTTAACATCATGTGGTGAGGATTAAGATTAACTAGTGTGAAAGAGGGGAAATTTTGCAGATGGACTAGGGTACAAGACCCGAGACTCACTATGTATCTTATTGGAGAAAGAATCAAGACACATGTAGTTATAAAAAGGTTTCTTATGCTGTTCTAAATAACACATAGGGAGTGGGCCATTTTTTGTGACTGGACCCAAGATTGGAAATCTGAGCATCACTTTGTATGTCATTAGAATGAGAATCCAGTGACACATAGTTCATGAAAATAGTTCATCATGTCAATCAAGTTTTGGCGTGGGGGAAAGGGGGATTAGATATTATATAGAATATTGGATGGGACCAAGAAACATTCTATAGGAATTACTATGTATCTATTTGATATAATAATGAATCCATACATAGTTATAGAATGAAGGTGTGGTAGGATACAAACACCATGAAATGTAACTCACCATAGAATAAATCAAAATGTTACATGTTTTTACACTGTGCAATAGGGACATGAACCATGTAGGTAAAACTCATGTGGAAAAGAAGTTTTCATATAGTCTAACATCTTATGATAAGGAAATTAGGATGTGCAGTTTAAATTATTATAGATTGGACTATATTTTTTTTGTTTAGTTTAAATTTCTACTTCTTGGATGACTGTCATCCCTTTTAATGTGATGTGACAAATACCAACTACATAGTTTAATGTCTTGTAGCTATAACTAGTGTCATGTGATTACATGAACTATTTATTTGGTAACCTTTCATTGATTAGGGTGATAATGATCTATACATCCATTGAGGTAAAGGAATAATCTCCATTAGAGTGGAACTTATGTATGGAGTAAGGTCACTCCCATTTTGGTTCAAGATTTGGAGGATTAATTCTTAGTATCATTAGAGTCCTAAGGACCAGTACCAATTATACATTGAGGAATGAATAGATATTGACCTTCTTGTTAAAATATTATGATATATTATTTTTATAGAACTCCAAGTGATACTGGTATTCAATATTTTCTCTTCCAGTCACTCCAATTCATCTAGTAATTTCTAGGATTTCTCATCCATGGATAGCCGATCACAGATGAAAATAAAAAGCGATAAAATTTGAACCTGAATGGGTAGGACTACCTTTGTCACATAGGCAAGTGATTACGAGGTTTCATACATGGTGGTAATAGTTGTGGTTTGCTAATTCCACAAGGAATTCCATATTTTATCAAGATAATACTTATTATCCTTATTCACCATCTTCTGGATTATGTTCAATAGGGTCTTATTGAAGGTATATATATGTCTATTATCCACTGTATGATAGTTGGATTTGATATTTTATTCCTGATACAACATTTTCACCTTAGAAGAATAGAAATTGGAGTCTTTTTTACATGATTATTGTATGAGGGATGCCAAATATGATAATGATTTTGGAATTCATGAAGCTAAAGATGCTTTTGTATATGATTTCTTTGATGGGAATTACCTCAGCCCATTATTCTTGGTTTTAGTTGGAGGGTATGGTACCACAACATTCATTTACCATATGGAGAATGGCAAGGGTTATTTGAATTTATGTATCATATCAAGGTTTTGATGTATGAATTCGGCATTCACATAGAATGAATTGAATTTATTAGTTAATTCTGTGTAATCTTGCGACATAGAGGGAAAGTAGTACCCAAGGCTTTGTATTTGGTTATAATGAATGTATCCTAACTGGTGTGAACCATAATAAACTATGTGTAATTATTTCATGATAGTAGAAATATATTCTCCATTAATACATCTAAATATTACTCCATCAAATCCTCATTTATAGAGGACTTTTGGTGATTTGGGCCATCATAAAGAGTGAAGTTGGTTTCTCAAAATCCTACTTTCTCTTTACCATCTATTTTAAATTGCATTAATCCATTCTGAATTTATTACATAAATGGTATCATTCACACATTTATAGGACCATATGGTTCAGGGATACTATCGACTTCATTAATCTCTTCCATTTCGACTTGAACAAAAGGTGACACCATTCAGTGATTCACGATGATGATGACCATCACATCCCAGTTCAGATATGCCAAAGCTCTAGCTGAATTTTTCAATTCACATTCCTGGTCATTATATGATCATGCTATGTGAGTCAATTTTGGATCTGAGGGAAACTATACCATTAACCTTAAGTCATAATCATGAAAGGGGATTAGATCTTCTTTTTTTATGGCATAATACCTAATTATCTATTTTACTACCAACTCTAAATCAAATTTCATCTCTAGGTGGTCCACTAGATTTTGGAGCATGAGTTTCAGGAATGTAATGATGTCCTAATATCCCACTACATAATTTTTACTAACTTCTAATCATATGAAGGAGTAAGGTAAAAATGCCTTGTTGGAGAAATGCGCACAATCCCTAACCCAAATTTGACGAGATTAGGGTATTCCATTATCTTCTCTATTAGTCCCATTGAAACTCTATCAAAATAAATATCCAATGTTTGGAGGTTTTATTTAATATATAATATATATTCATCTAGAAAATAATTATTTAATGATGTTTTTTCTACAGATGAGTGTTCTGCAATAAAATATTCCAAAGCATGGACTTCATTCGTTTTTTGAGGCAAAATATCTATACCGAACTGCGTTAGGATAATCAACCACTATACCAAATATCTTATCAATAGAGGATGAATGAGGATATATTTGAGTGGGTTATTATGAGAGGCTAATTAGACCTCATGGTGCAATAAGTAGTATATAAATTTGTATACCATAAAGATTAATGCCAGGGTTCTCTTCTCAATATATTAATAACGAGTCTCATAATTGGACATAGTTTATATGAGATAATAAATTCTATTTTTATTTCTTACTTCATCCTTTTGCACAAGGAAATCCCCTATTGATCACTCTAAGGAATTATCATATAGAATTAGTGGATTTACCTCAACGAGTGGCATTAATACTGGGGGGGATCAGGAGATATTTATTGAGAATATCAAATCCTTTGAGAAATTCATTAGTCCCATAATATGTGACACATTTCCTTATAATTTAGTGAAGGGAAAATATTTTCCTATGAGTTTAGATATAAAGCGCCAGATGTTGTACAGTTTTCCTTGAATTCCTCTCAACATTTTAAGATTTTCACGAGGTTACATGATAAGGATATCGTATGTCTTCTCAGGGTCATCTTTGATGTCAGGATGGAATACTAATAAGTTGAGAAACATTCTTAAGGTTACCCAAAATCACATTTTATGGGGATAATTTTCAAGATATGCTATCCTAACATGTGGAAGAAGGTCCCAAGATAAACTAGGTTCTTCAGAAATTATTGATAATTAACCAATAGTTTATCAATATATAATTTGAAAAAATTCCCTAGAAAGGCTTTGACGATAAGGTGCATGGCATGTTGTTATGTGGAACCAATATTATTCAAGACAAAGGGAATTTACCAGTGGAGAATAATCCCAAGGGGCACCTAATGGTGTTGCATTATTCATCTAATGGGGAAATCTGAATTTGGTTGTACCCTAAATATCCATCAATGAAGGAGATGCATTAATAACCTACCATCGCATAAATCAGGTGTTCAATGATTGGAACTGGGAACTTATCTTTTAGAAAGTGCCAATTGATATCTCTGAAGTTGAAAAAGACCCAAATTTTCCCATTTTTCTTCTTTACTAGGATGACATTAGAAAGCCATTTGGAATATGAAAATTCCTAGATAATGTCATAATTGATGAGTTTTTCCAAATTATCCTCAATATTGGAGGTGTGAGTCAGGTGTGTCCTTTTAGTACTTGTTTTTATCCTAGGTGCCCTTTTGGAAAGACCAAGTGGTGGATGGTCATCTCGAGATCAAGACCTAGAATATCTATGAAATTTCATGTGAACCCATCATAGTGTTTCTTTAGGAAGGAGGTATATACCTATTTTCTTTGTAAGCCATGGATTCACTGATCAAAGTGGGATTTGGATCTTCTTTTATGCCCAAATTTATCTCCTTGAGCTTGTAAAAAGTGGTGGATACACCTTCCAAAAATGCCAGTGGGGTTTCCCTAATGTATTCATTCTATTCATATCCCTCGTGATTTACCTATTATTAATACATCTGGGAAGTAGGTGATGAATAAAATTTCATAGAGTTTGGAGAGGAATTGAAATTTGGACATTCAAAAGATGAAGAAACTACCTCTGTCTTGATTGATAAAATGGGGAAATTTTAGGGCTCTGAAGGGGATATGAGGGATTGAGAACAATCATCTTTGTTTGTTTCCATTTTCATAACAATTTCTTCCATACTAGCTGAAAAAACATAGATTTGTTGATGCTCATGGGATATAATGAATAAATGTTTATCTAGCCTTTCATTACTGCTCAAAGAGTTGAAAAACTATCCAGTGCTTCTAGGTTCAATTGTCATGGATGAAATCATTTAAGTCACTAGATATGTGATCATATTTGAAACCACCTCTATGATTTGGTTGATAGGAAACACATACTCTACCCTTATATACTTGAAAATATTATCCATAATCTTCTCTAGACCATTCCTGACATTTATTCAAGTGACATTGTTAGTCATTAACCTTTTCTCTTCCCTACGGTATAATCCCATGTCAATTTAGTGTGATTCATAGGATTTAAATGGTGATTTTTCCCCATGGAATGTCCCAATTTTCCATTGATACAATATTTTTGGCATTAGTTGTAGGTTTAGGGGATGTTCATATGCTGATGTATCCAATGTATTCCCAACAGAACACTGAAGGCTGTATCTTTTTAGATAATCATAAATTCCGAGTTAGACTCAAGATATCCGAACATAGTTCTATGTTTGATTTCTCCAAGAGAATTTTTCTCATTAATTTCATAAAACTATAACATTAAAGTTGAGGGGGGAAAAGTGAGACTCATTGAAACCCAATTGACGAAGTGTTCATATCATAATGAGTTGACTCTAGAGCCATTTTCAATGAGGTCTCATTCGATATGAATGTCATTTATCCTGCCAAATATAATAAAGTGTCTGAAATGTACCTATATAATGAAATAATTGTCCTAGTCTATGAAATATATGATCATGTGGCATTCCACAAGATAATTATATTTACAATATACTTCAGTAGAAGCAACCTTGACTTCACATTTTTTTGGCCATGACAAGGCCTATATAATAGCTTCCTGGGGTTATTTTGACCGGCTCAAGGAATCACAGATTGAAAACGTTTCTGGTACCACATCTAATTGCTTTAGAATATCATACTTATGGTGAAAAGGTATGTGCTTCCTATCGTTAGGACTCTATTTATTAGGTTATTTACGAACTGAAGTACTTGATATGGATGGATAAGCCCATGGAACAAGAGATGAAGGTGATTATGATCTAGGTGGATTAGTTCGACTAGGTTTATATATACATCGAGTCTGATTGGGTGATGATGTATCCTCTATCCAATCCTCTAGTATTATCATGTTGTTCTAGAACCTGTCATGTGTGGTGTAACTTTCTTACTCTTTCGAAGATTATTGGAGGTCTCTCCCATGATTTTAGGTTATGTAGACAGTTTGATCAGGGAAACAGTTAGAGTAGTGAATCTTAGCACTAATGCTTCTTTCCCTATATCCTCGAATCAGATAGTCTCTTCCCCCCATTTACTCAATAAAATTAACTGACTTCATGATCATAGTCAAAATCATCTTCTGAGAAGGTATCCATTAAGTGAATAACATTAATATAACCGAAGATTAACTCCTTATCAGATAGAGATCTTTTCAGACAGGTCAAATCTTGTTATATAATTTGACAAGGTAGTTCCCATGCCTCTGGGTTTGTAGGAATGAATTACTCTAAATTAAAATTGATCCTTGGCCTTTTAATAGGATCATCTTCCAATTTTTTATTCTTTATCTTCCAGACAAGTCATGTTTTGGAAGATTTCATTTCTGAGGACTGAGGTAAAGATGGAGTCGGCTGTGTTATAGCAGAAGCATCTAGGATAATAGTCAGCTATTGAAACTTTTCTCAGAGGATAACATGAGTTTAATTGATCAATTTTATAACTATCCATCCATTTAAATTCTTTATACCCTTTCTATTAACTTCATTATATTCATTATCCTCCTTCAGTTTAGTGGTAGAAACACATGATACTTGAGAGGGTGACCTACCCAGCTTCACTTTCTTAAAGTCGACCATATATTTTAGGATTTCATGGAAGAAAAAAATTCCTATATGTTTTCCCCCAATGATTGATTAAAGGGGAAATAATTTAGGAGATCTTTTATGCCATACTTCTTAGGATTCTTGGAATTTTGAAACTTGATTAAGTAGTTTTACAATTTCGAGATAAAGTAGCTAGGGACTTGGTCACTTCAAAAATAATAGAACTTATTCTTCATCTCCTAATTTTTTTTCTTATTCTCCCTTTGATCATCCCGATGATGTGGGTGTTGTTGCTAACGTATAGAAGATGAAGCAACATGATATGGTGTAGGCTTTGGAGTAGGAGTGGATGCATGGGCCTTCTCAAATATAATAGTGGATTCCTTTTATTCCCACATTATATTTCCTTCTACTAAAGGAATTACTTGGGACTTATCCTTGGTTTGTGAAGTAGAATCGTCAACTCCTTGGGAAATCACAAAATGGTCCAAAAACACGAATGTGTATTTTATTGGGATAAGATTTATGTGACACTCATCATGAAGAAGCTCTATAAATATTTTCAACAAGTCTTATTGAGTAATCTATAGGTTTAAGGAGTATATGAATCCTTTACACCCAAAAATGAAATCTGAGACCCTTTAATTCTCCCACTATTTTTAGTTTGAGAGGTTTATGACTTTTTTCATCTATAATGTCAAGCTGAATAGGAAGAGAAAATTCAGATAGAGATCTTCCCAAGATGTAATTGACCAAGTCAGTTAGCTAGTGTACAACAAAAAGGATGGTCCCTATAGGTATTGAAATAATCAAATGAGTTTCACTACCTCTTATTATTTATGGGTCCCCATCATGGGATAAAAATGGGAAATAATGTGTTTCAAGTCTTGCTTCTTATCCCCTGATCCATTGAATATTAGAAATGATGGATTCTTGATTCTTGGTAGTGGAAGTTTCAGATCAACCCATTCAGTGAAAGTATTATTATTTATTAGTACTGGCACACACTATTCCACCATGGATTCTAATTGATTCATTAGTGACTTAATGATATTCATGATCCCTTGAGGAATTTATGGCTGAGCAAGATCTTGTATAGTGGTAGTAGCCAATAGGGCCATCTGTGGTGGCACTACTGGTATCTTCCATGGTAGAATATTGGGAAAGTCCTCTAACGGTACTCATGGACCTTTTCGTGTTATATACCAAATAGATGGAACTTATGATCTACTACTGTGGGATCCAGGTATATAGGTTATTGGTAACCCATGTTGACTGGATGTTCCAAATCCACTTCGGTTGTTGCAGTGAACCCTCTCTGTTGTGGTATTCCAGTAGGGATCATGAGTTGAGGATATACTTACAAAACATATCTATCAATAATGATACCTTAGAGTATTTATTTATTCAATTTCTCAATTGTTTCATCTCTTCCTCTTGTTTAGAAAATCATTCCTCAATTGTGGGGGGTGCAAACTTTTATGGTAGTATGTTAGGAATAAAATTACCTTTTACCTTTTCTTTAATGGGTGATATTCTAGGAGGTAGTGGTAGAGTGATTGACGGAACTCCTAGATTCAGGGTGAGCCTATGGTTCTAGATACACAAAACACCTTCAATTGGTTCAGTGTATACCGCATTATAAACCAAAAAAATCTCCTCCAAATCTTCCTCCAAATTGGAATCATTTTCTATAGGGTCTATAGGGGTGGTGTTAATGACATTAAATGATACATAATTCATTACATGCACTTTATCAGTATCTTGGTGAGAATGATTTTTTCGATGCCCTATATGAGGAATTTTCCTCTCCTTCAATGATTATCTAGGAGCCATTTAGCAGAAAGTAATCTAAAAAGAATCTATAAAAAGTCCAGTCATGCATGTTCCTAATGTGGATATTAATCATGGGTTGGGAAACATTTATAGGATTCAGTCTAAGGAATCCCCCCTAATCAGGAGAAAACTAACTTCTGCTGAGGAAGAGGTTACTGGGGTGAAAACCCCCCCAACCCTGTGGGATGGGGCTATTCCCATTCCACATTCAAAACTCTTCACAAAAAATTTTCTAACATCAAAGGTTATGTTAAAAAAATACCTATCCCCATGGGCTCAGGTTGTAATAACCCGGATCTTCTTTTCAGGTATGGATCTTGATTTTCGGAGTTTTTTAGGAAAAATGAAGATTTTGGAAATTTTCTAACTACATGCCGTGTACTCTTGAGTACACTTAGTGTACTTTGTTGCCACAGGTATCCAAGTAATGGTCATGTAATGGTCGAGCACATGGATAGGTGGACCTTCTAAAGTGAGGGCCGGTTGAGGCTAGTATACGACGTGCACATTAAATGAACACGCTGTGTACTTTTCTTTTTATTTGATTAATTAGATCGGGGTTGCGGCTCATCTCTAGAACTTGTTTATTCTTCCTATATCTCATATAGGAGAGAGACGTATGACCAATAATCTTTGATCACTTCTCATTCCTCCACTGGAGCTCTGATTGAGAAGCTATCGGGTGCATTGGATTCCCACCAGTGAGTTCTCTCTTTCATTAGAGTCTCTCTTTTTGGTTTCTCTTCTTTCTTGAGTTATGCAAGGTTGAATGTTTTGTACCTTTCTATAGATCTCCAACATTATTGGCCAATTTAAGGGCCAACGGTCAAGAGTGTTCATCGTACAATGTCGAGGTAGGTGGTTTGTTTCCTTTCAGAGTTTGTCTTTGAGTTATATATGCCTAACTGTCAATTACCTATGATTTGGGTATTTCCTGTCAAGGAATTGAACCTTGTTATCATATGAATTAGAGTTTTTGATATTTTAATGGGTTTTAGTTGATATATTATGCTAAATTTCATGTTTAGGGGACACCCCGTGGGTTCATTTCCTTGTTTGAATGTTTATGACTGTTGGGTCCAGGTTTCCTATGAGGTAGACCTTGTTTCCTTGCCTTTCTTGTTAGGTTGGAATTGATTGCTTTTTGCGTCTTGTTAAATTTCTATGTTATGAATTTTACCAACATATCCTTGTAGTATTTTATATTACTTTGGGCTTCTATATATCATTTGTGTAAAATTTTATTACACAGGCATGTGAGAACCTGGTGTAGTTAGACCATCGGGGGAATTGGCAGTGAGGTCTTCCCCAGAGTGTCTGTTATATTTACATTGTGAGACCATAGGGATAATTTATGGTGAGTTCTCCCTTATAGCGTGTATAGTATACCATTACGAGACCACAGGTGGAATGGACGTTGAGTGCTTCCTCAGAGAGTCTATAGTTTATCATTAAAAGACCACAGAAGGAATTAGCGGTGACTGCTTCCTAAGAGATTCTTTGTTTTTGTGAGACCAAAGGGGTTAGACTATGTGATATTTCTCATAGGTTCATTATATATTTATTGAATTTATGATATGTTGAACTAAAGGTATTAGACTATGAGAACATTCCCAAAGGGTTTCTTGTGAATGGTTGATTGATTGCAAAGAGCCTGCCAAGACAAAGTACAATCTTGGACTTGGTCTAACTTGATCGTTAGATGGTCTTATGAGAGATATACTTTTCTTTTACATAGGGGACACATATATTAGGATATATCCCATGATTTCATTATTCAACAGTTTGAATAATTAATAATTGTAAAGGAATGTAATTGGAAACTGTAGGATTGTTTACTTTTGAGTACTTCCTTGTTTAGTACTTCATTTTGCAAATTTCCTGCTATATATATTGATTGATAGTTAGGAATAGATATTTTTGTGGTTTCTTATTAGGATTCATCTCACTACCTATTTGGGTCATGATTTTTGACATAAACATATTATTTGGTTGCAGGTATAGAAAAGGGAAATCAAACTTTACATTAGGTACTTTAGTGCTGTTAGAGTTGGAGAGAATGGGACCAAGCTGAGGGTTGTGATGCTGTTAGAGTTATTTACTGATTTTAATGCTTTGGTTTTAGTGTTGTATTTATAGCATTATGACTTTTTTGGATTATTTCCTAGATACTTACGATATGCATCATTATATATATATATGCTTCAGTGGTTTATACAATCATTCTTCTGTTGTTTACTTCTGTTGTATGGTATTACTAATTCCTCTACTGTTTATTGTTTGTTTCCATTGTGTTACTCTGCCAATGAGAGAATTGTTTCCCCACCATCACACTAAAGGCCCTGACATCTATTTAGTATCCTCTGTCATTCAAGGAAATGTGCTTGAGGCCATGTTACCCACTATGTATGGGGAACCTTTGGGCGACACCTAGATTTGGGATGTTACAAAGTGGTATCAGAGTAGGTTTATTTTCTGATTTGTATTACTATTTGGAGCCTATATATAGGGAGAGGAAAGAATTGGTTGTTGGTAATAAGCTATTCCTGGGAGTATCTAACCCATGTACAGGTAAAATCCATGTTACCTCAAATATTACAAATTTTTCTGGTTTTGTAATTGTTATAGTTGATTTTATTTCAATGTTGGGTGATACCCATGTTTTGTGCTATTATTATTTATATCATTATGGTTCTATTTCTATTACAACCAGATGAGATGAGGGTATTCCATCTCATACATCATATAGGCACTTTCTAGGGATCGCATTTCATGCATTCTTGTCATGCTATTTAGGGTGCATTGCCAATTGCATATTGTTTTGATAGATGTTGTGATAGATATGCATGTTTTTGTGATATATTCCTTGATAGAATGCCTTATATTTGATAGTGTATTACTAATATGTTAAGTTTCATTTGGATGGACGACATACTTTGGTCCCTGACGTGTTATGGGCCCACTTGGATTCAAATTTGGTGGATCATGTATGAAATTTATCTTAATTTGGTCTAGTATAGTGTGAATAAGGATGCCAACCATTGATTTGTGGGAGTATGGGCTCTCACGGGTCGGAGATTGTCCTTACTTGGACAAAAATTTATGTTTTTAAGGGTTACAAAAAAAATTTAGAGGCATACTATCCAGAAACCCAGAAAACATGACGTGTGATGTTATGAACACACGCCATGTGTTCTTCTATTCGAGAAGAAAAAAAATTTCTTAAGTACATGACATGTATTGTATGTACACACTGTGTAGTCTTTAATGGTGTGACTGACTGTGTGAGCAGTGACATAGGTTGGTAACTGTTTGGTAGAACACACTATGTACTGGGAGTACATGTTGTGCTGTAGAGGCCATGTATTCATTCAGGTGACTTATGACACTGGTGGATGATTTCAATGTAGTACAATCCATTTGAATATTGAAAACGCCATTTCGATGTCGATCGTGTCTCTAACCGTGTGACTAACGACACAGATGGTTAAGGCATATGTAGTACACACCGTGTCTAGGGTTAAAACTTAATTTTGTGTTACCCAAGAGTGAACCATGTGGTTTAGACATGCAGAAGAACTTGAAAAGGAGGAAAAAATTCAAGTACATGCCATGTTTGAGGATGAACACACCATGTATATGGGTGTTACACAACTAGGTTGGGAAGAGGTACACGTCCATGTTGAAGCCTGAGTGAACACACCATGTGGAGGATATACACACCCTGTAATCCTATTTTGATAAACTTAAATGTTCTGTTCTCCGGTTCCTTCTTGCAATTATAATTTTCAGTCCTTAATAATCTTGAAATGATGTGTCCACTTGAACATGAAGAGTCATACCACCGAGACATCCTGTGGTTGTATGCCAGATAAAAGGCAATGATCAAACACTGAAAATGGTAGATCAGGGACTACCAGCAGATCCTCCTGTCATGTATGTCTTAGCACCAGCTGTTATTCCAAACAAAGGTGCTGATGCATATTTCAGAGAAGGATTCATGAGGTTCATGCAGACCTACCGGGGAGCACTGCATCCTGCCCCATCTATGACAGAGTTGATGTGTCATTTTCAGCAGAACCATCCTCCCACTTTCTCAGGGGATGGGGGACCTCAGGCTACATGGTCATGGTTAGAAGTCATTCTGTCTATCTTTGAGCATCTCAAGACACCTCTTGAGAGGAGTGTGAATCTACCAACCTACATGCTTCGATATTCTACAAATAGATGGTGGGATGTGATATCATAGGTGGGACGCAAATGAGTTATGGCTTGGGATGAGTTCTAGCAGACCTTCTAGGACTATTTCTACCTGGGGACCTTGAGGGCCGACTAAGCCTAATAGTTCATAGGTATGGAACATGGTACTCTTTCAGTCATGGAGTATTATTTTCACTTCACAGAGCTATAACACTTTACACCCATTTTGGGGGGTGATGAGTTATGTCTATCCAGAATGTTTGAGGATGGTCTCAGACATGACCTCTGATCCCTGGTGAACATATTCAGGTTGATTTCCATATCTTCTATAGTCAACCAAGTTCTAATCACCAAGCGTAATCTGAGGGTGTCTTGAGATGTGGGGCAGGGTGGTTTGGCATCTAGAGTTGGTACTCCTCTGACTAATAGTAGGAAGTGCCACATGGAGACAACAATTGGAGATTTGAGTAGATGAGAAACTCGTTCAAGAATCTAGGTGGTATTATACAAGTCCGGTAAGAGCGGGAATATGAGGCCACATTTCCTGAGAGACTCAGTTGAGTGATAATATTGCGGGAATATGGGCCATCATTAGCATTTTTTCTAGTTTTTATCACCAACAGCTGGTGATAGGGGTTCTACTATGCATCCACATTCAGGAGTAGGACAACTAGTTTCTCATTAGTCAGGTAACTGGAGTTCACCAGGACATTCTGGCTGAGAAGGTGGCTATGGCTAGGGGAGTCAGGCTACAAGTTTTCAGCAATTGAAGGGTGGACAAGCTTAGGTTAGTCAGGAAGGGTCACATGGCCGTGGTATAGATCAAACTTTTGTAGTGGAGCAGTCCCAATAGGAGTAGGATCCCGTACCCACTAGGGTTAGAGGTACAATTCTAGTTGCCTCATTTTTATATTGCACTCTTTTTGATATAGGTTCTTACCATAGTTTTACATCTATTTCTATTATGAAGAGCCTTGGTCTCTGTATCTTTACATATAAGGATGTTAGGGCACTAGAAACTCTATTGGTGATTAGAATGACTAGTGTATGTGAGTGCAAGGAGTGACCTCTTTAGGTTGGTGGGTATCACTTCTTATGGGACCTCTATGTATTATAGATTACAAGCTTCGATGTCATTCTTGGGATGGACTGGTTAGTCTCCTTCCAGACCATTATTTAATACTATATCCGCATGGTGAGTTTCACATCACTAGAGGATTGGTCTTTTCATCAAAAGGGTGAATGGGATGTCCAGGAAAGCAGAGTGGGACCCAAGCATCATGAGTTGGGAGGAATTACAACCCAAATAACTAGTTTATATCTGGATGACTAGGGGACTTCACAGATGGACTTTCCTCTATTGGTGGATCTTATCTGGGATGTATTTATTAGTGAATTTTCTGGTTTACCTCTAGATAAAGTGGTAAATTTATCTATTGATCTTGTGCAAGGAGTGGAACCAGTGTCCATTCCTCCATATATGATGGCTACACTAGAGTTACAAGAGCTCAATAAAGAGTAAGAGGAGTTACTGGCCAAAGGTTTCATCCAACCTAGTACATCTCCTTGGGGTTCACTTGTCCTTTTTGCAAAGAAGTTAGACGGTACCGTCAAACATTTCTTTGATTATATGAAGCTGAAACCGTTGATGGTCAAGAACCAATATCCTTTTCTGAGGATTGATGATATCTTTGATCAGCTTCAAGGAGCCTGAGTATTCTATAAAATTGACTTAAGATCTGGTTATCATCAGTTTAATGGGTAGGTATGGTCTATAAAAGTGTGTGGTTATGCCGTTTGTTCTTACAAACACGCCATCATTTTTCCTGGCACTGATGAACCAAGTGTTCTATCCTTACTTGTATTCTTTTGTGGTAGTCTTATTTGATGATATCTTGGTGTACTATCACACTCGACACGACCATGCCACTCATCTTGATATCGTTTTGATAACACTAAGAGAGCATCAATTATATGAAAATATCTCAAAATTCCACTTTTGGATGGATCCGATTCACTTCTTTGGTCATGTTTTCTGAGAGACATGAGTATCAGTAGACCCAGATAATGTGAGGGCAGTAGTGTACTGGGAGTAGACGAAGAATGTCTTTGAGGTACAAAGTTTTTGGGGGACGGTTGTATACTATAGACACTTAATACATGACTTTCCATGCTTAGAAGCACCACTGATGGTCCTTACTAAAAAGGGTGTGAAGTACTTGTGGATATATTCCTACGATTCAGAATTTCAGGAGCTAAAAGGGAGATTAAAATCTTCAACGATACTAATTTTTCCAAAGCTGGGCTAGATTTACACCATTTACTATGATGAATCCGGTATTAGGTTGGTAGTAGTGGTTATGCAGGGGAAAGGAGTTGTTGTGAATGGGTCTCGACAGTTAAGGACACCTGAGAGGAATTACCCGACACACGATCCCAAGTTAGCTGCAATTTTACATGATTTTAGCTATTGGAGACATTATTTATTAGGAGAGAATTTTGTGGTTTTCACTGACCACAACATTCTCAAGTATATCTTTACTCCATTGGATCTGTATTTGAGATAGTGAAGGTGGGTTTAGTACCATAATTCTTTTGACATTGAGATTTCCTACATGCCTGAGAAATGAAACTAAGTGGCAAATGTGTTAATCAGGATGACACAAATATAGACAGTTTATGAGGCCAACAGTGAGGGATAGCTTATTGATTTTTTTCTCTTAGATGCATTTGGAGGTGAATGATAGTAAGGGGAAGCCATTTCATTCTTCATTACTTATTACCTATACCCTTCTAGATCGAGTGAGAACAAGGCAGATATCAAATTCCAAATTCGTATTCATAAGATAGAGTGTTTTAGGAGAGGACCCTACTCCTAGGTGGACAATAGGTGAGGATTAAGTCTTGCATTTTCATTGGTGCATATGGGTGCCATCATACATACACAAGGAGTTGTTGTGAAATTTTCATTCCACAGTTTGGGTAGTTCATCCTGTTGTCACCAAGATGTATCGAGATCTACACTATCCATATTGGTGGCCAGGTATGAAGAGATATGTTGTTGGTCTTGTTATGAGGTGTTCCACCTATTTGTAGGTGAAAACGTAGCATCCGAGACTGATAAGGCTTTTAATGTAGTTACCCATTCCCAAATGGAAGTGGAGTATTTTCATGATGGATTTCATGACAGGTTTACCAAGGTCTCTTTGAGGGAATGATGCAGTTTAGGTTATCATTGACAGACCTACGAAGGTTTCACACTTCTTACTGATCAAGGAGACCTGTAGTGTTGATGATATTGGAAGGTTGTACATTCGTGAGATTGTACAATATCATGGGGTTCCGCACTCTATCATTTTAGATAGGGATTCCCATTTCACTTCTTGGGTATCGAAGGGAATACAGAGGGATTTGGGTACACAAGTACTTCTGAGTATTACTTACCATATCCAAACATGTGGCCAGTCCCAACACATGATTCAGGTTTTGGATGACATGTTTCAAGCATGCGTCCTAGACTTCGTGGGTTTTTGGGAGATACACATACCCATAGTAGAGTTTTCCTACAATAATAGTTTATAGGTGATGATTCTGATGGCACCTTATGAAGATTTGGACGATAGGCCATAATGATCACCCCTATGTTTTCTATAGATATGATAGGACACTATGATGGGGCCTTGTCTTGTCCAGGAGACCACATAGAAGGTGGAGTTGACTCTGAAAGGGATGGTTACTACACATTCTCGCCAAAAATCATATGATGATCGATAGAGATGACCCTTAGAGTTAGAGGTCAGAGATCATTTTTTCTTACGTGTCATAGTAAGGTTGGGAGATAATTGTATTAGGAGACAGAGGAAGCTTTCACCGAGATATGTTGGTCCATTTGAGGTTTTGGGGAAAGTCAAGTTGGTAGCCTATCATATGTAGCTACCTTAGAGGTACCACGCTATGCATGACATCTTCCATGTTTCTTATCTACAATGTTACTTTTCAGACCCATCTCTCATTTTTCAACCCGAAGAGGTTGATTTGGAGGGGGATGCATCCTTCAAAGAGAACCCTATTAGAGTTGGGGATCATAGAATAAAGGTTCTTGTTGGCCGGTCTATTCCTCTAGTACAGGTGCAATGTAAGGACGAGCGAGTACATGATGAGACTTGGGAGAGGGAGGCCGATTTACGATCACAATGGCTAGAGTTGTTTTAAGTTTCTTATTCACCACCATTGAAAGGGAAATTTGTTGATGAATTAATTTAATGGGGGAAGTTTGTAAGAACTTGGATCTTTTTTTCAGGTATGTATCTTGATTTCTGGAATTTTTTAGGAAAAACGAAGATTTTCGAAATTTTTTTGTACAAACCATGTACCCTTGAGTACATGCAGTATACCCTATTGCTATGGGTATCCATGTACTGGTCGTCTAACAATCGAGTACATGGCTGTGGCGACCACCTAAATTGGGGGACATTTGAGGTTAGTACACAACATGTACATTAAATAAACACACTATGTACCTTTCTTTTTTATTTGATTAATCATATCGGGGTCTCATCTCATATCCAAAACTCATTTCTTCTTCCCATGTCTCATACAGAAGAGCAACTTATGGCCAAGAATCTTCAAGAGCCTCCCATTCCTTTGTCCATGCTCCGACTGATACACCACTGGGTGCATTGGATTCCCACTGGTGAGTTCTCTATTTCCCTAGAGTCTCTCTTCCTAATTTCTCCTCTTTATTGAGTCATCCAAGGCTGAAATTTTTTGACCTTTTTGTAGATCTGTGACATTCTAGGATGATTTAAGGGCCTACGTTCAAGAGTGTTTATCATAAAACTTCAAGGTAGGTGGTTTGTTTCCTTTCAGAGTTTGTCTTTGTGTTATAAATTCCTAAGTGTCGATTACCCATGATTTGGGTATTTCGTGTTATGTAATTGAACCCTGTTATCATCTTACTTAGATTGATTGAGTGATTAAGGGGTTTTCTTTGATATATTATGATAAATTTATTGTTTAGGGGACACCTTGTGGGTGTCTTTCCCTATTTGTATGTTTATGACCATCAGGTCCAGGTTTCCTATGAGGCAGACCTTGTTTCCTTTCCTTTATTGTTAGGTTGGAATTGATTGATTGTTGCTGCTCGATAAATTCCTGTGTTATGCATGGTAGCTGCTTAGGTTTGTAGTAGTTCATATTAATTTGGGAATCTTGATATTGTTTGTGCACTATTGTTTTACACAGGGTTGTGGGATCCTGGTATACTTAGACCATAGGGGAATTGACGTTGAGGGATTCCACAATGTGTCTATTATATTTACATTGTAAGACTATAAGGGGGATTGATAGTGAGTTCTCCCTCAAAGTATCTATAATATACCATTACGATACAACAAGGGGAATAGACATTCAGGGATTCCATAGAGAGTCTGTATCTTATCATTAAAAGACCACATGGGGAATTGAAGGTGAGTGCTTCCGTAGAGAGTCTTTATTTTTGTGAGACCAAAGGGGTTAGACTGTCTGAGATTTCCTAGAGGGTGATTATATCTTTTTTCAAATTGATGAATTGTTGAACCAGAGGGGTTAGAATGTGAGAAAATTCCCAAAGGGTTGCTTGTGAAAAATTGATTGATTGTGATGATCATTCCAAGACAAATCCCAAGCTTGGAATCCGTCATACTTGATTGTTAGATGGTCTTTTGAGAAATATTATTTTCTTTTACACAGGGGATACATAGATTATGCTAGATCATGTGATTTGATTATTCAATGGTTTGAATTATTAATAAATGTAAAGGAATGTAATTGAAAACTATATGATTGTTTATTTTTGAGTACTTCCTTGTTTATTGCTTCATTTTTCATATTGACTTCTATATATATTAACTGACATTTAGGCACATATCTCTTGGTGGTTGCCTATTGGGATTCATCTCACACCATGTTTGGGTCATGCTTTTCAAGCCAAATATATTATATGGTTGCATGTATAGATAAGGGAAAGCACCCTTCTACATCAGGTACTTAATTGTTGTTGGACCTAGAGAAAATGCGACTAAGCTGAGGATTGTGATGCTGTTGGATTTATTTAAGGTTTTCAGTGCTTTGGATTCAGTTTTGTATTTATAGTATTCTGAATTGTTTGGATGCTTTCCTAGATACTTGTGACATGAATCATTATATATATATATATATATATATATATATATATATATATATGCTACAGTTGTTTATACTACTGGTCTTCCGCTAATTACTTTTGTTGTATGGTATTAATATTTTCGCTACTATTTACTATTTGTTTCCGCTATTTTACTCTACCAATGAGGGCATAGTTTCCCCAATATCACACCAAATTCCCTCGCTTCTATTCGATATCCTTTGGTGTTTAGGGAAATGTGCTTGAGGCCATGTGACCCACCAGGTACGGGGAACCATTGGTCATCACCCGAATCTGGGATGTTACACGGGTTTCTCCTAGATTTCAATGGATTCGACTACCATAGTTTCCCTTATAATTTTACAGATATTTTTTAACATGTGGTGGGTGAATCATTTGGTATGCACCTAAATCACCCTCTTCTAAAGATAGATGTGTGATTCCTAATATTGGATCTATCCACTAACTAAATTCCATTAAGTGGGAGGATTTCTTGATATTTTTAATTTCCTGATTCAAAATTATTTCAATATCCTACTCGATTATAGATCAACATTGATGAGAGTTATTTGGGGCCTTTTTTTTGTTGATCATATTGTTGATTTTGAAAAAAAGCTACTTTTTTAAGCCGATATGAAGCTATGAAATTTCATGGTACCACCTTTGATAGTCTCAACTGGTTGGGGATCATGGTGGAATGTATTACTCTGTGTTCACCCCATCCTCTGATATGAACACTAGATGGGATATCTGAGATCAACAATCATAATTTTTTTAACATGTTGTGGTCTGCACAATGAGGGGATCCTTTTTGTTTCTTGAACTTTTTATTTTGTGCCTCTAGGAGGGCTGCCAACTCAATTTAGTGTTGAGTACCTTCTTTTACTATGATGTTACTTCAATAGTCAACACATGGTAATACTTGATATCTCAAGTGATGAATAGTATTCGATATATTGAGGTGGATTTCATGAAAAAAATCTTCGGACAACACATTTGGAATGCTGTATTGAGGGGTGGATAAGGGTGAAAACATGAATGGTATTTCATCTATAGCCAACCATTTCTTCTTGTTTATCATGTATTATTCATATTTTTCCAGAATTTCGTTAACCTAGTTTGACTAAAGTAGAGGTTTTCCTACTCATTTATCATAAACAATAATATTGGAAGGAACTTCCTTTATCATATTGAAAGGTAGGATATCGAGGGGGTTCAAAGAAAGATAATCACCTTAGGATGTATTTCAGATAATAAATAATACACTTATCAATGAAAAGTAATTATACATGAGTTTCCATGTTTTTCCATGTGCCTCGTGGTAGGATAGAGTTCCCATCATTAAATCACTAAGGTCAAAACCCTTTTTACCAAATGAAACACTATTATAGAGAGAATTTTTACGGTGAACGATATCATGCAGAGGAATACCATGGTGTATTATAGTAAGGGGAGTACACTCTTACTCATTGATCTTCTAGCCATGTGGTGGGATGATATTACTCTTATAAAGAGATGGGATATCGAGATAAATCAGATTATAGAGATGAAGCAAGACTTCATGGTGAAGTATTTGGGGAGTGTATTCAGAGTTAATGCTATTAATCCTGTAAATTGTTAATGGGAGAGTGGGATCCTAAGCTTCCCCTGATAATTTTATCAGGGCTTCAAGAACTCCAACATTAATTAGATTGGGATCATAAACCATCTCTACATTTTGAAGTTGTCTCTAGTGAAGATTATTTTTTGATTCCACCTTTCAAGTGAATGGGACCACTTGTTATGGAAATTGGTTGTTAGGTACAAAAGATTTCTTAAATAGAACCCATCTTCTTTTTTAATTTTCTAAAAGTCATCTAGTAATTTGAAATGGGTTTGTTCATGCCTTGGAGTGTACATTAGAATAATTTGATCACCTCATGTTTAAATGAGTGTATGTTTCCAATCTAGTTTCCATATATTACAAGGGAGTTTTACCAATGACCCTTTTGGATAGAAGAAGAGCTGTGTGTCTAATCTAGGGTAACACACTGATGAGTTACCTCATTTGTGGGGATAAAGTTATGTGTTCACTATCTGACACTAACATAATCACCATTATAAATATTGGAAGGTCTACAAGATGTGGGAAGGGATTTGTTTCCACCCTTTCACCATTGTAAGGATATAATTGATGACTTCAGTGGCGGGAATGGGAATATATTTCAATTATGTAGCTGGAGTAGGCATATGTGCTTTCTCTTGTCCTCTATTTCCGACCAGTGGATACTTAAAATACTCATGAGTGGGGGTAGAGAGTTGGGTCTTACCATTATCATCATTCAAACTTGACAAATGACTTATCTGGGTGCTTCTAGATGAGTCTGCTCGTAGTCTTGATAAATGTGGGTAGGTGTGTGTTCCTACTCATGGTATTATTTTGAATTTTTACCAATAGGATTCCTTGGATGTTTCCAGGAAAGTTTTCTAGCTAGTTGAATTGGTAGGGGGGGATGTAAGTTCCCACTCGTAGTTTTCCACTAAATTTGATTGTTGGGATTCTCTGAAGAGGATAGAGTTGTGTCCCTACTCCTTATTGACTGGATGTTTCCCATGGAGGGATGTCTTGAATTCCCAGTCCTAAAAGACATGAGACCAACTATTGATGATAGAACCATCATAATGTTGAGGGTTGACTTCCACAGGGAGTTGGAGGTTGCGACTACCAACCCCTTGGAAGGACCACTATGTCATATGGATGAGTCCATATGTGGAATCTTTATCCACCTACCTAAGATAAGTGAGGGACTGGTTGTTTCTTTCTAGGGATAATCTCCCAAAACGGGTGAAGAAGTTGATTGTTTCTGCCTGCTTATGGACCACTAGATATCACTGATTGGATGAGCGGTGGGGATTCGCAAGCTATAGGACCTATCAAGGAGCCTCTAGGATTGGGATGATACCACTCTAATAATGCTCCCAAACTAGTTCATTTGAGACCCAACATTTAAGATGCTGGGTCAGTGATGACATCCTCTACTTAGAGGAGGACCCAACATGAACAATAACTGACACATATATTTGTGAGAGTTGTTATGAATCCATTTAGATTTAAGGAAGATCCTATTGTATGTTCTTCAAATATAGGTGATAATCAAAAACAATAAAACCCCATAACAGTAGTATCTCATTAAATAAACACATGCATGATTGATTTTCTTAAATGGAACACTTTAATTTTGATAGAGAAATGGGACCTAAATGTTGGTGGCATCATCATATTTGTTTGGGATTCATATTGGATTCACCATTTTTTGTTTCCAATGAAAAATTTATTGAACCCGAAGACTGATTATAGGTTTTTGAGTTTTATACAATCATTAACATAGAGATCACTATTTTTGAATGGATTCCAACATTATTTGTTTTTTGAGATGAAAACCCCAATGGTTTTATATACATGATGACCAAGGGGATTCATTTCCATAGGTAGGAACTCACTGGGAAACTTATCCAACGATACTTAATAATTCACATTAGTTGAGATAATGAGAGTTTGAGCACATAACACCTTTTTGTGGGGAAGTATTTCCTACCCTAAGACTCTGTTGTAGATTTAAGATATGTTAGCGAATCCTTCATTATATCCCAAGGGTGTCGTAGGTCACCCTTGAATTAATAATCAATTATTAGTATTTATGGAATTTATAATCATCTATATGTATCCAAGGTTATTTATAAATGGAGATATCAGTATGTATCTGAGGCTCTTCATCAATGGTACCCTCTTATGTAATAATTAGAGATTCCCATTTTAACTTTTTTGGATTATTATTTTGAGCCACACAGTGGGTCCCTTTTGAGCGAATTGTAGAGACTCAAATCTTGACGTACATGGACATTACATTACTTTTGAGAAATACTTAATACCTAACAAAAACAGACGCCCAATGACTATATTAGTTTAGTGTCTTTGGAAACTCGGAACAAAATCTTCTAATCATGGTGAAAGATCTTTAAAGTCTCCCATAAAGATCTTCCCCTTTTGTTTACTTACCTAAAAGGTTTCTTTATATCTTGGGGAAAGGAAAAAATAAAATGGTGAGATCAAATTCTTAGTAAGGGAAAACATGGGAAACATAAAACAAACCATAAACATTTGAAGGTAAAAACATGAACATAAACCATCAAAATCATGAGTAATGACATAAATCTTGAAAGTACATAAGTCATAGATCATAAAGGAACATTAATCATAATAAAATAGCATGCGAATAAAACATATAATTGTTGAAAACCATTAAGCACATGATATCATTTCCATAGTATCCAAGACATTGCTGCCAAGTCCATAATAGTGGACAAAGTCCATTACTGAATCAGGTTTACTTGCTGTTCTAGCCCTGTATTACTGAACCATATTAACTTTTTGTTCCAAAAATGTCTATATCATGAGATATAAATCTTTACCCAATGCATTGGAGGGAGATATAGGTCCCACCCATCTCATAATGAAATTATTCTTTCATGTACCACAAAATAAACATAAATCATCCATCATAACCCAATGAATAAAATGGGTTTCATATACATCATCCCATCATAACATAATCCATATAAAACGATGGATATAATTTCATCACAAACAAAATAAAACTATGTAAATAATGAGGACATTATACATGAAACATATCCATAATAAAAAATTTCATCTTAGATGATAAAAAACTTGAAATGAATTCTTGAGAAAAATATCCTTTCTTCTTCAAAATCATTTTCTTTTCTCAAAATGTCCTGAAATTTAAAAAGAAAATAATTTCATTGAAAATAATCATGAAATTTTGTTGAGGAAGATTCATGGAAATAAGGATTTATGATACTATAAATAATCCATTCATGTCGTATAAGTTAAAAAACATTCTCCTCGTACTTTTGCTGAAAAAGTCAAAAAGCACCTCGTACAGTAAACAAAGGCAATATTCCTTCCATTCCTTCTGGTAAAAGTAAACAAAGGGTAAAAATGAATTTAAACATACATGGAAGAATAAAAAACATTTTATGAACACATTTTTAGAAAACATGGACATGGATGATAAACATGACCCCAGTAAATACTTACGAATAAACAATCTCGGATAAGAACGAGATTGAAATAATTATCCCTTACTTTATGTCCAATTCCATCTCTATGTGTCCGAGACTCTTTTATAGTGGGTTTAAACATATTGTTAACTTATAAAATAACCATAATAATATTTATGATATCATATATGATTCACTTAGGACTTTATATTACCCGTTTATTTGTCAATTCCGTGTTAAAGTAACGTTTTGGGTAAAATCGTTTCACTTATCATATGTGTTTTGACTTGTAATTATAAAAATGATTACTTAGATAATTATTAAATACTTCCAGAATGTAAATCATGATTTATATATAATATATATTAATAATATATATATAATAGATCGATAAATGGAATGAAATACACCGTTAATGGAGACGGTAGGCCGTACATATGCATGAACGCCGTTTTTGTTTCCTTATTAAATTGAATGTAAGTAAGTAAATAACATATATATAAATCTAGTATCAATATTATGTCATATATTTCATTATTATTTATTATATATACTTTATAATAATTTTGGAATGGTTAACATGGAGAATGAATCCCATCGTGTCGTGGACACGGTAATCCGTACGTTCTCACGAGCAATGACATCCTTTACATAATTATTGAATGGAATTGGAGTGGATTATATAATATCTCACAATAAGTATGATGTCATAATAATCATATATAATTATTTCTTCCATTATTATACTCATCCAAGTAGGTTGGTTATGAAAAACAGATTACACCACTGCGTGGAGACGGTAGGTCGTACGTACGCACGCGCAGTGATTTAATTTTTCGTAGGATGGATATAAGGTGAAATAGGGTTTTTTTATATTTATAATAACATATCAGTATATTAGTTAAACTGATGTTATGACTTTATGATGAAACAACTAAAGAAGAGAAAGTAGACGAAGAAAGAAACATGAAAGAATCGGTAGAAGAGATTAACTCTTCCTCGACATGCCTCTTTTAAACTTCCTCTTAGGGCACTAGAGTTGGGATTTTCAGAAGACCATAACCTCTATAATATATCTATATAGGTTTAGAAGAGTAATTTTCAGGGGTTGGAAGATCTTTAAGGATTAAAATGGAGTGAAGATAAGAGGGAGGAGGTGCCCTTTTATAAGAGAGGGGAGGGGCACTTTTGGAAACCTCTAAAATATTAATTTATCAAAAACTCAAACCTCACCTAAAATCCTCCAAAATGACTCAAATTAGAATATGATATGATATAGGGTTGTAATATCATCATCAAATAAAATTTATACATGTTGGGAAATTATTTTAAACCTTATCAATTTGATTCATCCTTATTTAATCTATTTAATTTTATTTGTGAAAATAATATTCTAAATTTTAAATTGTTATAAATACTTACTTATGTGTTGTGAATTGTCCATAATTGGATACTTTATGATATTTCAGACTATATAAATATAAATTTATAATTTTTAAATATTTTTGTGAATTTTAAACAATTTAATAATTTATTATTTTCATAAAATAGCAATAGTGTCAATTTTGACACTATTCTTTTATTTGAATTTAAATAAAATCCACAGATAGGATATATTATAAACAAAATTTTTAATAATTCATAAAATCTCAGGAATCTATAAAATTCTTTTATCACATTAATTAGTCCATATAATATTTATTTTGATATTTTTAAAACCATTTATCAGATATTTCTCTTAATAAAATAATTACTACAACATTGTTGTAGTAATTATTTAATATACTTATTTGTTTCATAAAAATTATAAATAAAATACTAAGATTAATATAATTCTAATAGATTTCATTATAATAATTTTAGTCTAATTTTTCTTCTAAAACAACCAACTTTTAAAATTTTATCTTTATTAAATTATGAAGGTGACAACTTTGACATCATTTAAAGTAAAATAATATAAATGTCACAATCTGTTTTATAAGGCCTAAAATGGTCCAAAAGTAGACCCTTGGATGATTAGGGTGTATATATACTCTACCAATAAGGTTTTATCTGGTTTGTGGTCCTCTGGAAGGGTATTAGTAGTTTAATAAATACTATATTGTTGATTTTTTACTAAAAAAATAATTTCTCCATCATCAATTTATAAGCTAATAAGGTAATTATATATTCCTTAAAAATCACAAATAAATTACCATGATGAAGAAAAACATTTTATATTTCAAATTAGTATTTATAATTGAATTTATATTATGTATAAACTTATATTAAAAATACTTTAATTATTAAAGTTTGATTCAGACATATTTCACTTTCATTAAATAAAATAAATTAAAGGTCTTAATCACATCCATGTGGGTTCCAAAAGATAAAATTTCGACCCAAGTATATTTTAGGACGAAATTTAATCTTATAATTATATTAATAAAATTGTTAGTGTAATATTATAATATTATGTTTACCCTTAATTACATGACTTACCTTTAACTGTAGTAAATAAAATTTACCGTAGTTACTATTCATAATGTCTAAAAATAAAAAGTAGCCAATTAACATAATTTAAACCTACTGATTCCAAATATGGAATCCATTTTTCCAAATTCAAAACACAGAAGTAGAAGTATTTAATTTAAAATTAATCTCACTGTTTAGAAAACTGGTTCTAAAGTTAAAACATTGCAAAAGATTTATATGTTTTTACCAATGAATTCAATGTAAAATTAATTATAATGACATACATAATAATAAATGGTAAAAATACACTCTATTTATACTTTAAAACCGTTTAATATTATAATTTAACCATATAAATTATCTAGATGAAAAAAGCTGTTTTGAATAAAATTTTAGCGTATTTTTACTATTCATCAAAATATGAAAGTTAACCAAAAAATATTAAAAAATTATCCAAAGTAAATTTTTATATACTTATTACAATGAATAAGTTTATTTTGTGAAATTTAACTCATAAATGTGTCAAAAATTAGATATATAGTTGGTGCGCCATCAAAAGGTGACAAAACAACATTTTTTGAAAAATACCAATTTTACCCAAAAAATTATTTGTTCTCATACCATGTTATAGAATATATGTAAGATGAATGATAATGTTATAAAATTCAAAATTTACTTAATACTATTCATAATGGCTAGTTCATAATAATATTATAACAATATATCATTGATTAGTGAAACTCGATATTGCGTACAACACACGCTATGGAGGAAGGTAACTTTTGCGTACAACACAAGTCAAGAATAGTGTTGTGTATACTACAAGTTAATATGGTGCTGTGTATAGCTTAATCTAATCTTGGTTTAGTGTACAACACAAGGCATCAAAAAAATTAAAAAAGAAAATTTCTCATAAAATCTCGTGGTGTTACTTTTTACCCCCTTAAAAGGAATTTCGCCCTCGAAATTCGTCTGGGTTCTAAATTGTTTACTACTTGAAAGTTTCCTTTATAGAAAACCACATCCTAAAAAGTAATACTAAAACTTAATTTCAAAAATGAATGTTAGAAACATAACGGTCACCCAAAGTAACTCAGCACTAGGTTTCCAAATAGTAGAATATAGGTTAAAATATGGATATAGAAGGTAAATCTAACAAACATGTTATGATGAAAAGTGTTAGAGAACATGTCTATGAAAAATACAACAATCAAAAAGCCATAAATTTGTGATGATCTAAGGTACTATTTGATTCATCCAAAATGAGGGTACTAGGACAACATTTTTGGTTTTCAATATCATTTCCTTAAAGTTGATCAATTTTTGCATAAGGATAAATACTTACTTGATTTTAGTGTAATGTCATCATTGGTCATTCCATGAACAATTTCCACTTAATCTCTTATATAAAGAAATGAAGTTGAATTTTTCATTCTTGAAGTATTAGCAGCTCATGCGATATAATGATAGGTCATTCCATCTGTCTCTATCAAAAAAAGGTTAGAACAATATATTAAATATAAATAAGTCCATATATGGAGAGGTTAATCATATATGGTTCCAAAAATGGACTTATACTTCATCTATCATACCACTTTATAAAATAAAACAAATTTATACAAACCTGGGACTTCATGTAGGCTAGTGGTAGGCGATAAAGGCCTGTCTCACTTCAGTTTTGCGTTCGATTCTTGCAGCCTTGTCTTACGCAATGGGTTGTCACCCATCCTACAGGTTGTCCTTTTTCTAAAACTATACTATAATAATATTCCAAAAATAATATCAAAATATTCTAGCCTAAAATAATACTATCTGATGTCTAACTTAATCTATTCCAATATTTAGGCTTATACAAAATATTCTGTCTAATCTCATAGTATAAAGAAAACGATTACTGGAGTGGTCACATTCCAAGCTTGTTAATACCATCATTTATCCCCCATATATCATAAGATACATCTTGTTGTCCATATTCCAAACATGTTAATACCTTAATAATATATTCTATTGAAACATGAATTACCATAGAACCTCAGTGAAAACATGAATGCTATCAAAAGTTAACTCTTTCCACATACCAAAATACAAAAATTTCTATATACTCAAACCATGATGTCACTTTATCCTTATATCAGTCATGATCTCATTAATACTATAAAACATATTATTTTTTCCTTATCCCTTCATTATGCACATATCATCTTCTTTCCAAAAATATTTCAATTTCTTTTCATGATTACCGGTACCATTCAACATATACTTTTAAATACTCAAGGAAAAATAATATTGTAACAATCATTATATTTTTCTTTATTCCACAGTACCATACATTATCCTTGATAAACATGGAATCATTCTACTATCTTCTTAAACCATTTACCGAGATTTATCATTTTATTCCTCAACACTTTTTTCAACTCATATATCATTTGTAGTCTCTTCATCATCATCAACATAAATACTACCTATATGCCCATCCAGATTCTCTTCATGAGACTTTCCCTTAAGGCATTGGTTTGCATAATGCTTGTACATTCCACATTTAAAACATTTAACAATTGTTGAGGTCTTAGAAATACCATTTTCCCTGTCCATTGTGTTAAGTGAACCTTTTTTCTTTCCAATTACTGGCTTTGTGTCCTTCTTTTCCACACCCAAATCATCTTCCAGTTCCTTTGAATCATTCTCCTTGATGAATCTTCCCACATGATTTACATTAGGGAAATTGAACTTTATTTCCTCTATGATCACCATGAAACTCCATCTTTCAATTATTAGCCGAGTCAGGAAACTTACCAAAGTTTAGATTATTGATCATGTTATGAGATTTCTAATTAGGCATAATAATGATTTTTCGCCTTCTAAATCATGTTTCAATTGTTTTCTCATGAATAATATCATTCCATTGTCCATTATATTCTCCATTAACATGAATCTTCCCATTTCCAGTCATTTTCTTAAACCCAAAAAATAATTGTGTGTGAGGCAACAATCATGCTAGGAAAACAACATAATAAAAGGGAAGTACCTTCAATATCTAACATCTTAGGTTTAATTATAAGATCATTACCTTAATTCTAGGACTATAACCTATTCTTATACTTAACCTTAGGGATATCCCTAAACATACCTTAGAAATATCTCCAGGGATATCACTGAAGTTTTCATATCCTAGTTTCCAAAGGATAACTAAACCTTCACTCCGATACCAACATTAGAGACCCAAATCTTGATGTACATGGAAATTACATTACTTTTAGGGATTAATTAATACATAAAAAAATAGATTCCCAATGATAGTATTAGTTTAGTGTCTTTGGAAACTCAGAAAAAAATATTCTAATCATGGTGAAAGATTTTCAACATCTACCATAAAGATCTTCCCCTTTTGTTTTCATACCTAAAACCGTTCTTTATATCCTGAGGAAAATAAAACATAAAAAGGTTGAGCTTAAATGCTTATTTAGGGAAAACATGGAGAACATAAAATATCCCATAAATATTTGAACTTAAAAGCATGAACATAAAAAATCAAAATCATGAGTACTAACGTAAATCTTTGAAGTACATAAGGAATAGATCATAAAGAAACATTAATAATGATAAAATATAATTGGAATAAAACATGTAATTGTGGAAAACCATTAAGCACATGATATGATTTCTATAGTAGCCAAGGCAGTGCTTCCAAGACCATCATAGTGGAAAAATTCCACTACTGAACCCGGTTTACTTGCCGTTAGAGCCCTGTATTGCTGAACCAGATTTACTTTCCATTCCATCCATCTCTATTTGAGGAGAAATAATTCTTTCCCCAGTGCATTATAGGGAGATATAGGTCCCACCCATCTCATAATGAAATCATTCTTTTGTGTGCCACAAAATAAACATAAATCATCCATCATTACCCAATGAATAAAATGGGTTTCATATACATCATCCCATCATATCATAGTCTATATAAAATGATGGATATAATTTCATCATAAAATAATAAAGATATGTAAATAATGGGGACATTATATATGAAATATATCCATTTTAAAAAATTCATCTTAGATGGTAAAATACTTGAAATTAATTCTTGAGAAAAATATCATTTCTTCTTCAAAATCATTTTCTTTTCTCAAAATGTCGTGAAATTTCAAAAGAAAAGAATTTCGTTGAAAATAATCATGAAATATTGTAGAGTAAGATTAATGGAAATAATGAGTTATGAAACTGTAAAGAATCCATTCATATCGTATAAGTTAAAAAAACATTCTCCTTGTACTTTTTCCAGAAAAGTAAAAAAGTAACTCATATGGTAAAAAAAAGAAAGATTCCCTCCATACCTTTTGGTAAAAGTAAAAAAGGGTAAAAATGAATTTAAACATATATGGAATAATAGTAAAAATTTTATGAAAACATTTCTAAAAAACATGGACATGGATGATAAACATAACCCTAGTAAATACTTACGAATAAAAAATCTCGGATAAGAACAAGAGTTGAATAATTATCCCTTACCTTATATCCAATTTCTTTCCTATGTGTACGAGACTCCTGTATAGTGGGTTTAAACATATTATTCACTTATAAAAGAGCCATAATAATATCTATGATATCATATATAATTCACTTACGACTTTATATTACCCGTTCATTTGTCAATTCCATGTTAAAGCAAAGTTTTGGGTAAACTCGTTTCATTTATCATACATGTTTTGACTTGTAATTATTCATATGATTACTTAGATCATGATTAATTACTTCCAAAATGTAAATCCTGATTTATATATAATATATATTCAGAATATATATATAATAGATCAATAAGTGGAATGAAATACACTGCTCATAGAGTCGGTATGCCGTACGTACGCATGAACGCTATTTTCGTTTCCTTATTAAATTGAATGGAAGTATGTAAATAACATATACATAAATCTAGTATCATTATTATTTCAAATATTTCATGATTATTTATTATATATACTTTATAATCATTCTTGAATGGTTAACATGGAGAATGAATCTCATCGTGTCGTGGGGACGGTAATCTGTACGTACGCACGAGCGATGATATCATTCCCATAATTATTGAATGGAATTGGAGTGGATGATATAATATATCAGAATCAATATGATGTTATAATAATCATATATAGTTATTTCTTCCATTATTATACCCATCCAAGTAGGTTGGTTATGGAAAACAGATTACACTATGGCGTGGAGACGGTAGGCCGTAAGTACACACGCGTTGTGATTTCGTTTCTCTTAGGATGGATATAAAGTGAAATAGGGTTGATTCATATTTATAATAACATATAAGTATATTATTGATACAAATGTTATTACTTTATGATAAAATAACTAAAAAAGAGGATGTAGAAGAAGAAACAAACATGAAAGAATCGGTAGAAGAGATTACCTCTTTTCCTCAACGTGCCTCTTTTAAACTTCCTCTTAGGGAACTAGAGTTGGAATTTTGAGAAGACCAGAACCTATATAATATAACTAGAGAGGTTTAGAAGAGTAATTTTCAGGGGTTGGCCGAGATTGAAGGCTTAAGATGGAGTGAAGTGAAGAACGAGGAGATGCCCTTTTATAAGAGAGGAGAGGGGCACTTTTGGAAACCTACAAAATATTAATTTATAATAAACTAAAACCCCACCTAAAAACCTAAAAAATGACTCGCATTAGAATATGAGATGATATAAGGTTGTAATATCATCAGAAAATAAAATTTAGACATTTTGGAAAATTATTTCAAACCTTATGAATTTGATTTATCCTTATTTAATCTATTTAATTTTATCTGTGATAATAATATTCTAAATTTTAAATTGTTATAAATACTTACTTATGTGATGTGAATTGTCCACAATAAGATAATTTATTAAATTTACGACTATATAAATTTAAATTTATAATTTTTAAATATTTTTGTGATATTTAAACAATTTAATAATATGTTATATTTTTAAAATATCAATAGTGTCAATTTTGACAGTATTCATTTATTTGAATTTAAATAAAATCCAGACAGAGGATATATTCGAAAAAAAATATTTAATAAATTCCTAACATGTCATATGAATCTTTAAAATTATTTTATAACATTAATTAGTTCATATAATATTTATTATAATATTTTTAAAACCATTTATCTGATATTTCTCTTAATAAAATAATGACTACAACATTTTTGTATAATTCTTTAATATAATTATTTGATGCTTAAAAATTAAAAATAGAATACAATGATTAAAATAAATATAATATATTTCAAATGAATAATTTTAGTCTAATTTATATACTATAAAAATAAACTTTTAAATTTTATCTTTATTAAATTATGAAGATGACAACTTTGACCTCATTTAAAATAAAATAATGTAAATGTCATAATCTATTTAATAAGGCTCCAAATGGTCCAAAAGTAGACCCTTGGATGATTGGGTTATATATATACTCTACCAATAAGGTTTTTTCTAGTTTATATTCCTTTGGAAGGGTATTAGTATTTTAATAAAAACTATATTATTGATTTTTCACCAAAAAAATAATTTCTCTATCATTAATGTATAAGCTAATAAGGTAATTATATATTTTATAAAAATCACAAATAAATTAATATGATGAATAAAAACATTTTATATTTTAAATGAGTATTTATAATTGAATTTATATTTTGTATAACCATATATTAGAAATACATTAATTATTAAAGTTTGAGTCAGACATATTCACTTTCTTTAAATAAAATAAATTAAAGGTCTTAATCACATCCAAGTGGGTTCCGAAATATACCATTTAGACACAATTATATTTTAGGGAAAAATATAATCATCCAATTATATTAATAAAAGTGTTAAGTTAATTTTATAATATTATTTTTACCCTTAATTACCTTATTTATCTTTAACTGTAGTAAATAAAATTTACCACAGTTACTATTCGTAATGTCTAAAAATAAAAAGTATCCTATTAACATAACTTTTAACTACTAATTACAAATATGGAATCCATTTTTTCAAATTTAAAACACATAAGTTTTAGTATTTAATTTATAATTAATCTCGCTGTTGATAAAAAGGGTTCTAAAAATTAAAACATTGGAAAAGATTGAAATGTTTTTAAATATGAATTCAGTGTACAATTAATTATAATGACATAAATAACATTAAATGATAAAAAATAATTATATTTATAATTTAAAACCATTAAATATTATAATTTAACCATATAAATTATCTTGATGAAAAAAGATGTTTTTTATTAAATTTTAGCGTATTTTTACTATTCATCAAAATATGAAAGCTAACCGAAAAATATTAAAAAATTATCCAAATTATATTTTTATATACTTATTGTAATGAATAATTTTATTTTGTAAAATTGAACTCATAAAATTTTCAAAAACTAGATATATAGTGGATGTGCCATCAAAAGGCGACAACACTTCATTTTTTGAAAAATACTTATTTTACCCAAAAAATTTATTTTGTTCCCATACCATGTTCTTGAATATGTGTAGGATGAATGATAATTTTATAGAATTCAAAATGTAGTTAATACTATTCATAACAGCTAATTCATAATAATATTATAACAATATATCATTGTTTAGTGAAACTCGGAATTGCGTACAACACATGCTATTGAGGAAGGTCGCTTTTTACGTACAACACAAGCCAAGAATAGTGTTGCGTATACTACAAGTTAATTAGGTGTTGCATATAGTGTAAGCTAATCTTAGTGTAGTGTACAACACAAGACATAAAAAAAATTAAAAAAGAATATTTCTCTTAAAATCTCGGGGTGTTACATTCTACCCCCCTTAAAATGAATTTCACCCTCGAAATTCGTCAGGGTTATAAATCATTTACTACTTGAACATTTCTTTCATAGAATCCCACATCGTAAAAAGGAATACTAAAACCTAATTTTAAAAATTAATGTTATAAACATAACAGTCACCCAAAGTAACTCAATACTAGGTTTCTACGTAGGAGAATATAGGTGAAAATATGGATTTAGAAGAGAAATCTAACCGTCATGTTCTGATGATTAGTGGTAGAGAACATGGCTATGAAAAATCCAACAATCACAAAGCCATAAATTTGTGATGATCTAAGGTATCATCTAATTCATCAGATATGAGGGTACTAGGACAAAATTTTTGGTTTTCAAGATCATTTCCCTAAAGTTGATCAATTTTTCCATAAGGATAAATACTAACTTTATTTCAGTGTAATGTAAACGTTGGTCATTCCATGAAAAATTTCCACTTCATCTCTTATATAAAGAAATGAAGTTTAATTTTTCATTCTTGAATTATTATCAGATCATGCGATATAATGATAGGTCATTCCATCTGTCTCTATAAAAAAATAGGTTAGAACAAGATATTAAATATACATAAGTCCATATATGGTGAGGTTAATCATATATGGTTCAAAAAATGGACTTATACTTAATCTATCATACCAATTAATAAAATAAAACAAATTTCTACAAACCAATGACTTCATGTAGGCTAGTGGTAGGAGATAAAGGCCTGTCGCACTTGGGTTGTGGGTTTGATTCCCACATCCTTGTCTGACGCGAGGGGTTGTCGCCCATCTTATGGATGTACTTTTTCTAAAACTATACTATTATAAAATTCCATAAATAATATCAAAAAGTTCTATCTTTAAATAATACTATCTGATGTCAAACTTAATCCCTTCCAATCATTAGGCTTATACAAAATACTTTTGTCCAATCTCATAGTATAAAGAAAAATATTACTAGAGAGGTCATCTACCAAGCATGTGAATACCATCATTTATCCCCCATATATCATAAGATATATCTTTTTGGCCACATTCCAAACATGAAAATACCTTAATCAGGTATTCAATTGAAACACGAATTACCGTAGAACCTTAGTGAAAACGTGAATGATGTCAAAAGTTAACTCTTTCCACATACCAAAATCCCAAAATTTCTATATACTCAAACCATGATGTCACTTTGTCCTTATATCAGTCATGAGCTCATTAATACTATCAAACATATTATTTTCTACTTATCACTTCATTATGCACATATCAACTTCTTTCCAGAAATATTTCCATCACTTTTCGTGGTTACCGGTACCATTCAACAAATACCTTCAAATAATTAAGGAAAAACAATAGTGTAACAATAATTATATTTTTCTTTATTCCATAGTACCATACATTATTATTGATAAACATGTAATCATTAAACAACCTTCTTAAACCATTGACTGAGCTTTATCATTTTATTCCTAAACACTTCTTTCAACTCATATATTATTTGTAGTATCTTTATCATAATCAACATAAATACTACCCATACGCCCATGCAGATTCTATTCATGATAATTCCCTTAGGGAATTAGTTTTCATAATGCTCATACATTCCACATTTACAATATTTATCCATTGTTGATTTCTTAACAATACCATTATCCTTTTCAATTATGTTAGCTGAACCATTTCCTTTGAAACTACTAGCTTTGTGTCCTTATTTTCCACACAAAAAGCATATTCCAGTTCCTTTGAAGCATTCCCCTTGATGCCTCTTCCCACATTATTTACATGAGGGAAATTGAGATTTGTTTCCTCTATGATCATCATGAAACTCCATCATTGTATTATTATTTGAGTCAGGAAACATACCAAAGTTTAGATTATTGATTATGTAATGAGATTGTGGATTAGGTATAATAACGATGTTTCACCTTCCAAGTCCCATTTAATTTGGTTTCTCATGAAGAATATCATTCCATTGTCCATCATATTCTCCATTAACAGGAATCTTCCCGTTTCCATCCATTTTCAAAAACTCAAAAAATAATTGTGTGAGAGGTAAAAATCATGCTAGGAAAATAACATAATAAAGGGGGAGTACCTTCAATATCTGACATCTTAGGTTTAATTCTATGATTGTTACCATAATTGTTCGACTATAACATATTCTTATACATAACATTATGGATATACCTAGAAATACCTTAGAAATATCTCTTGGGATCTCACTAATGTTTTCGCATCCTAGTTTCCAAAGGTTAAATTAACATTCACTCTGATACCAACTGTAGAGACCCAATGATTGACGTACATGGACATTACATTACTTTTGCAGAATACTTAATAAATAAAAAAATAGACACCCAATAACCGTATTAGTTTAGTGTCTTTTGAAACTTGGAACAAAATATTCTAATCATGGTGAAATATCTTCAACATCACTTATAAAGATCGTCCCCTTTTGTTTTCGTACCAAAAACTGTTCTTTATATCATGGGGAAAAGAAATCATAAAAAGGGTGAGCTCAAATTCTTAGTAAGGGCAAAAATGGAGAACATAAAAAAACCCATAAACATTTCAACGTAAAAACATGAACTTAAAAAATAAAAATCATGAGCAATGACATAAATCTTTGCAGTACATAAGGCATAGATCATAAAGAAACATTAATCATGATAAAATAGCAGTGGAATAAAACATGTAATTGTAGAAAACCATTAAGCACATGATATGATTTCCATATTATCCAAGGAATTTCTTCTAAGACCATCATAGTAGACAAAATCCATTACTGAACCGGGTTTACATGCCATTCTATCCCCATATTACTGAACTAGATTTACTTTCCATTCCAGCCATGTCTATCTCATGAGATATAAATTTTTACCCAATGAATTGGAGGGTGAGATAGGTCCCACCCATCTCATAATGAAATCATTCTTTTTTGTGCCACAAAATAAACATAAATCATTTCTCATAACCCAATGAATAAAATGGGTTTAATATACATCATCCTATCATACCATAATCCATATAAAATGATGGATATAATTTCATCGTTAACAAAATAAAACTATTTAAATAATGGAGAAATTATACATGTAACATATCAATATTAAAAAATGTCATCTTAGATGATAAAATAATTGAAATTAATTCCTGAGAAAAATATAATTTCTTCTTCAAAATAATTTTATTTTATCAAAATGTCGTGTAATTTCAAAAGAAAATAATTTCATTGAAAATAATCAAGAAATATTATAGATTAATCATCCTGGAAATAAGTCATTATGAAATTGTAAAAAATCTGTTCATGTCGTATAAGTTAAAAAAACATTCTCCTCATACTTTTTCCAGAACAGTTAAAAAGTACCTCGTATGGTAAACAAAAGAAATATTCCTTACATAGCTTGTGGTGAAATTCAAAAAGGGTAAAAATGACATTAAAAATACATGGAAGAATAGAAAATATTTTATGAAAACATTTTTAGAATACATGGACATGGATGGTAAACATAACCTCAGTAAATACTTACGAATAAATAGTCTCGGATAAGAATGAGATTGGAATAATTATCCCTAACTTTATATCCAATTTCTTCCCTATGTGTCTGAGACTCCTGTATAGCAGGTTTAAACCTATTACTATCTTATAACATAACCATAATAATATTTATTATATCATATATGATTCACTTACGACTTTATATTACTCGTTCATTTGTCAATTCCAAGTTAAAGCAGCGTTTTGGGTAAAATCATTTCATTTATCATACGTGTTTTGACTTTTAATTATTCATATGATTACATAGATAATTATTACTTACTTTTATAATGTAAAACATTATTTATGTATAATATATATTCAGAATATATATAATAGTCTGATAAATGGAATGAAATACACTGTTCATGGAGACGGTAGGTCGTACATACTCATGAACGCTGTTTTGATTTCCTTATTAAATTGAATGGAAGTAAGTAAATAAAATATATAATAATATAGTATCATTATTATGTAATATATTTCATGATTATTTATTATATATACTTTATAATCATTCTATAATGGTTAACATGGAGAATGAATCTCATCGCGTCGTGGAGACGGTAATCCGTATGTACACACAGGCGATGATATCATTCCCATAATTATTGAATGGAATTGGAGTGGATGATATAATATCTCAGAATTCGTATGATGTTATAATAATAATATATAGTTATTTATTCCATTATTATACCCATCCAAGTAGGTTGGTTATGGAAAACATATTACACTAGGGCGTGGAGACGGTAGGCCATACATACACATGCGTGATGATTTCATTTTTTATAGGATGGATGTAAGGTGGAATAGGGTTATTTCATATTTATAATAACATATAAGTATATTATTTATACTGATTTTATTACTTTATGATGAAACAAATAAATAATAAGAGGTATAAGAATAAAGAAACATGAAAGAATTGATAGAAGAGATTACCTCTTCCTCGACGTGCCTCTTTTAAACTTCCTCTTAGGGCACTAGGGTTGGCCTTTTGAGAAGACACAAACCACTATAATATAACTTTAGAGGTTGAGAAGTGTAATTTTTAGGGTTTGGCTGAGCTTTAAGGCTTAAAATGGAGTGAGGAGAAGATGGAGGAGGTGCCCTTTTCTAAGAGAGGAGAGGGGCACTTTTGGAAACCTCCAAAAAATTAATTTATAATAAAATCAAACCCTTCCTAGAAACCTCCAAAATGAATCCAATTATAGGATGAGATGACATAGGGTTTTAATCTCTTCATCCAATAAAATTTATACATGTTGGGAAATTATATTAAACCTTATCAATTTGATTTCTCCTTATTTAATCTATTTAATTTTATTTGTGGTAATAATATTCTAAATTTTAAATTGTTATAAATACTTACTTATGTGTTGTGAATTGTCCATAATTGGATAATTTTTAACATTTATGAATATATTAATTCAAATTTATAATTTTTAAATATTTTTGTGATTTTTGAACAATTTAATAATATGTTATTTTTATAAAATATCAATAGTGTCAATTTTGACACTATTCATTTATTTGAATTTAAATAAATTCTACACAGAGTATATATTCGAACCAAAATATTTAATAAATTAATAACATGTCATATTCATCTATAAAATTCGTGTACCACATTAATTAGCTCATATAATATTTATTTTAATATTTTTAAAACCATTTATCTGATATTTCTCTTAATAAAATAATTACTACATCATTTTTTATAATTATTTAATATAATTATTTGTTTCAAGAAAATTAAAAATAAAATACTATGATTAAAATAAATTTAATATATTTCACAATAATAATTTTTGTCTAATTTATCTTCTAAAACATCCAACTTTTAAAATTTTATCTTTATTAAAGTATGAAGATGACAACTTTGACACCATTTAAAATAAAATAATATAAATGTCATAATCTATTTTATAAGGCTTAAAATGGTCCAAAAGTAGACCCTTGGATGATCAGGGTATAAATATACTCTACAAATATGATTTTTTCTAGTTTATGATTCTTTTGATGTGTATTATTATTTTAATAAAAATTATTTTATTGATTTTTCACTAAATAAATAATTTCTGCATCATTAATGTATAATCTAATAAAGTAGTTATATATTCCTTAAAAATTACAAATAAATTACCATTATCAAGAAATTTTTTTTTATTTCAAATGAGTATTTATAATTGAATTTATATTATGTATAACCTAATATTAAAAATACTTTAATTATTAAAGTTTGAGTTAGACATATTTCACTTTCTTTAAATAAAATAGATTAAAGGTCTTAATCACATCCAACTGGGTTCCAAAAGATACAATTTCGAACCAAGTATATTTTAGGACGGAATTTAATCATCCAATTATATTAATACAAGTGTTAGTGAAATTTTATATTATTATTTTTACCCTTAATTACTTGATTTACCTTTAACTGTAGTAAATAAAATTTACCGTAGTTACTATTAACAATGTCTAAAAATATAAAGTATCCTATTAACATAATTTGGACCTATGGATTCCAAATATGGAATCCCTTTTTACAAATTCAAAACACATAATTTGTATTATTTAATTTAAAATTAATCTCGCTTTTGAGAAAATGTGTTCTAAAAGTTAAGAAATTGCAAAAGATTAGAATGTTTTTAACTATGAATTCAATGTAAAATTAAAGATAATGACATAAATAATATTAAATTTTAAAAATATATTATATTTATACTTTAAAACCATTAAATATTATAATTTAACCATATAAATTATCTTGATGAAAAAAGTTGTTTTTAATAAAATTTTACCGTAATTTTACTATTCATCAAAATATGAAAGTTAACTGATAATATTAAAAAATGATCCAAAGTAAATTTTAATATAATTATTGCAAATATTAAGTTTATTTTGTCAAATTTAACTCATAAATGTGTCAAAAACTAGATTTATAGTGGGTGCGCCATCAAAAGGTGGCAAAACTGCATTTTTTGAAAAATACTTATTTTACCTGAAAAATTTATTTTGTTCTCATACCATGTTCTAGAATATGTGTAAGATGAATGATAATGTTATAAAATTTAAAATGTAGTTAACACTATTCATAATGGCTGGTTTATAATAATATTATAACAATATATTGTTGTTTTGTGAAACTCTGTATTGCATAAAATAAAATCTATTGAGTAAGGTCACTTTTGCGTACAACACAAGACAAGAAAAGTGTTGTGTATAATACAAGCTAATATATTTTTGTGTATAGTGTAAGGTAATCTTGGTGTATCTTATAACATAAGAAATCAAAAAAATTAAAAAGAATATTTCTCATAAAATCTCAGGGTGTGACATGAATCCTCATCCAGGGATATGGGAGTTGTTTTGATAATGGGATCAGACCCATAAGATGGTATTTAAACATATAATTGTGAAAAAAATAAAAAACCATGTATTTGAGTTCCACATAATAGGTAAAATCACACTTTTTTTGGTCATATTATAAGGACTAAACAGTGTAGTTTATTGTAAAATGTCAAGGAAATATAGTTGAGAGGTGTCTAATCAAATTTGGTGTGGGAATAATAGTTAACCACGATAGGGAACCTGGAAGGGATATGGAATATTAGGATAAATAAAACCCTAATAGGAATGTGACCCAAAGAGAATTAAAGTTTATTTGGGATTTTGAGTTTAAACCTCAGGGAGGCTTCTTACATACCCCATTTAGATAGGAATCAAATCTGATGTAGTTCATCTTTGAGGACCCCACCTATGGTGGCCCTCTAGAGGTTTGTCTCATTGGGGAGTATAGCCCTTTTAGAGGATTATGTTGGGGATTTTTACTAAAGGGGATTCCTTTTTTTGTTAGGGATTATAGTTGGAATGATTCCCAAACAAATGGTTATGATTGGGGCTTATACCGAATAGGAGGCCCACTAACATGAGATCATGTGGTTTTCAGGATCAACAGTAACCTCTAATCCCACATGATTCATTCTCAATGTGATAAATTAGAGGGATTAGTATATATGGATAAACCACAAAATCTACTTTTTCCTCTACTGGATGAGTACAAGACCCAAAGAGAATAGGAAAGAGAGAAGTCTCTGGTGCCCATTCCCTCCCATCATTGTACCCTGTAGCCTAAGGGATTGATAAAGGGATTCTAACTTCCATATTTCCTCTTATTTTGGGGACACAGAAAGTCACATTTGAGGATCTATTTGGACACGGCCTGTGGTAATGGAGAATGAGGAAGGAACAAAGTAGGAGAGGTCTTGAAAGAATGTTTAGGGTCTTACTATATGAGGGATTCCCTAAAAACAGTTACTAGGGAAGAGGGGAGGATCTCATTCCATGTCAAAGGGGAGAAAAAGTATAGGTCATAGATTGGTGAGAAAGGAAGAGCATTATGTCATTAGTTTCTTATGAGAGTGTTCAAATACAGGATTGTGTAGGTCCTAGATTGGTGAGAAAAGGTGCTTCATGATGGTCCTGGGAGGCACTAGAAGTGCCTCATGCAAGGGGGATATGCTTGCGCAAGCTGGATATGCCTTGGGTAATTGAACACCCAGGTAACAACACTTGGGAGATGATTTATCCTAGAAAAAAAATTTCTCCTCATGTGTCCCTAGATGGGTCTTATGTAGATCCCAAATTTGGGAAGGGTCCTCTCACAAGTGGTTTTTCGTTCGGGTAAATAGATTACTCACATAGGTGTCTTGTATTTCAGACAATAGAGGAACTTTGATATAACTATAACCCTAAATTCCTTCTTTTCTTTGGGTTCATAAGGCTACTTAAGGGATTTTGGAGGTCTTGGATGAAGGGTATACATGACCATAGCTTTAGGGCTTCTTTCAATTTTCTAGTTATGAAAATGAGGAGCCCATGTGTCTTATTTATGGGTAAATAAAGAATCCTGGTAAGAAGAATTTGTTCCGTTTACGTGTCCCATGTAGGTTTCCCATATAGGTTTCCCATGAAGGTGTCCTATGTTGGTGTTCCATGTTGGTGTCCCTTGCAGATTTCCTATGAAGGTGTCCCTTATAGGGTCTAATATAGGGGTCTCATGTGGATTTTTCCATACAGGTGTCTCGTGTAGGTATCCCATGAAGGTGTCCCATGCATGTGCCCTATGCAGGTGTCCCATTCTGGTGTCCTGTACAATTTTACCAAAAATATTTTGGGTTTGGTTGCAAAATTTTTTGGTCATGACAAATGGGATTCTAACTAGCTCCTTCATCCAGCATAAAGACACATTTCTACATAAACTCAACATCTATTGTGAAAGTGAATTTCACATCTTGAATTATACCAAAAGTGTATGTTACACATTTCACAGTGCTAATTATCATTCACTAAGAAATATATATTGTATAGTTTAAATTTGTAAAACTAATACTACTAGGTGAAAGGTTCATAACAATGTATTGGTGTAGGAATTATGCATGAGTGACCTATTTTGGTTTATTATGATAGGTGATCGAGGTGAAGGAATTTTTGGGAAACCATGAGGTGGATATTGACTTATGAAATTTAAGGAAAACAAAATGATAAATTCAAATCAAGTCATATGAAGAAACAAAGAGGATGATCTAAACCAAATAAATTTTTGGAAACCATAAGGGGTATCTCAATTCATGGCTTGGAGTCATAAGTATTGCGACCCTTATCCTATATGATCCAACCTAGAAATTTCACTATGAAACTCTTGATTTTTAATGGGGGTTAGTGATGGAAGTGGAGGGATTTCACTGAAGACCTTAGAACAAAATCTATCATAGATCCATACCAATGGTGTGGGGGAAGATCCCTCATATTATAGACCATTTGGTTCTAGGTGGATAACCTAGGTTAATGGGAACCTAGGAAGGTGAATAGTGTGAATTTTAATTCTGGTATAAGTCTTAGGTTATGTGGGTGACTAGGTAGGAAGACCATGCTGTGTGGTCACTCTGAAAAGAGGTCTGGGTAAGGTGGGAACCCATGCATGAGGCTTGGGAGAATGGAAACATTTGTAGCTAACCTCGATGAATGGGTTCCCATATAGGAGTCATGGGTGAAGTGGTCACTCAGGTAGGTGGCCTGGGGGAAGTGGGTTCCTAGGTAGGTAACTTGGGCGAATGAGAACAATATAGGGGGCCAGGGTAAAGTGGGTTCCTAGGTAGGTGACAAGGGTTATGTTGAAAACCATATAGATGATCTTGGTGAATGAGTGTCACATCCTTAATTTTTTTCCTTTATTAATTTTTTTATTCATGATTCCCTGTTTTTTCTAGAGCTTTAGGATGATTTTCCATAAAAATATTAAAATTTGTAATGGCAGTGTATGGTGAATTGTTAGACCACATGGTTAGTACTAATAATATGGAAACCATGAAAGTGTGTATATAATCTTGATAAAATCATTATTTATGATGGTGAAATGTTTTTTCAAACTGTTTACACCAACCATGCAGGTATCCAAGTGACTCTGGTGAGGGACACACAGTTAGCGCATAGTTTGGTAAACCATGTAGCCAAACCATGTGACATATCCATGTACCTTAAAAATTAAATATTTATCATTTTACCTTATTAATTAAAACTTCTAAGGGGTCTCCTCCTCTTTTTAATTTGGTGTCTAATAGGGGGAGTTCTAATCCCTCTCCCTTTTTTCCTTCCTTGGACTTATGGGACACCTTCTTCAATTTCTTAAAGATTCTTTAATATTATGACCTTATTTTCATTATCATCTTCCTTCCCTCCCATATTTATTTCTTCTATTATCTTGGTATCTCATTATCTGAACTGTGGGGTGATAATTGGATCATTTGGGTTGTTTTTTTTGATGTTAGGGTGTGAAGTTGGTCTGTTAGCTTATGTTCGTTCCATATTAGAAGGTTTTTTCAGGCTCACACACTATTAAGGTAGGCATCTATAACTATTTAATTTCTAAATAAAACTATTAGGCAAATATGTATTTTTAATTTCATTTTAATTTTATTTATATGGTTGTTAAAATCTATGATTTTTTATATAAGTTTCTTTAATGTTGTTATTTTTTATTCCCTTATGCTAAAAGTATACGTATGCTATGTGTTTGTGAAAATTTCTAAGCGGTCCTTAAATGAATTTTTATTTTTTAAAATAATGATTTTTATTCAAAAAAAATTTGTATGACAGTTTGTGATATTTAATTATGGGTTTTTCGGGTTATTTCAACCATCGAGGAATTGATGATTTCACTTGGAAAATTAAAATGTTTTTACATATGACTTGAATTATGTTACATTACCTGATTATTTGGAATTCCTTAGGAATGTTTGTATATATATGAGTGAATATTACATATCTATATGTAAATGTGTTTTTACATATATATGTTTACATTCATATACATAAAAATTTAATAGAATGAATTTAATAATACTTTGGATTCCAATTGTCACTCAATTTCAAAATTCATTATAAAAGAGATGTCAAATGGGTGTTTTATAAAACATGATTAGAGGACTATTTTAAACTATGAGTAATTGGTTTGATTTTTACTGAGGTTCTTAAATATAATTTAATTGATGGGTTTTTATATAAATTATAATCATTTTTAAAATGAAGGCTTAGTTGGATCTTTGGAATGGGTTTCATAAAAAAGATACACCTCTATTGAATTAAATAACGATTAAAGAGAGGATTTTCATGGATGGTTATGGGAAGTGGGATGAGCATTTATCTTGTGTTATATTAATTCACATATGAAAATTTTAATATATATTTTCTACCTCACCCAAACCATATTATTATCCCCATGGGATCCTAGACATCTTAGTGAGAGATGAGTGATAGTTAATATCTAACCTCAATTACATGTACCATATCCCAAATGGGGAGGTATGCACCTAGGACATAGATGAGTTTCACTAGTTTAGAAAGTTGAGGGAATATGGTTGGTTATAGATATAATAATTCATTGATAGGCTGATAGATGGTTCCAAAATGAGTATACCCCAGGTCACCTTATGGGTTGTTTAGGATATCCTCATGATTATACAATCTATATTTCATATTTTTCACTGGAAATATTGTTTCATGTCCTATTTTAATTTCAATTTTTATATTTTATTATATCAAAACTTACTACTTATAAATGTAATTTGATTATTACACCTGATATACTTACCTTGTTTGTGTCTCTTTTAGTTATATGTCGAGTCTTCATTTTTGTAAATGGTTACACATGTGATTTTTAACATATATAAATATATAAGTGTTTTATTTAATATTTTTATTTTATTATCTACTTAAGAAATAGTATTTTTGATTTATAAAATGATAAAATATATGCTTTATATAGTATATTTTTAGACCAGGGTGTTTGGAATGTTTTAGGGAAGTAACTATCTGTATTATATGGTTCTTACTTATGGATATTATTTATTCCCAAACACTACTTATTCCACTTGGCATTGGTAAAAACAAGCTATTCTTTAGTTTTAGGTTTTATTTCTAGATCACTCTTAGAGTGGGTTAGCATTGTGGATGGATGGTGACCAAGATGTCATAAGGAGTTCCTAGGGTTTATTTTGATTTCATTTTATTGAGTAGTTTTATTAGATATGTTGTTCACCGGTCATCTAGATCCTACTTTTTTATAACTGATACAATATTTATTTAACATTTATCATGTTATTATCTAATGGTTTTCCTTATTTTTCCTTTTTTATATCTTTTTTCTGCTTGATTTGGTGTGGGAATCCAATGTTTTGATGGGTGATTGAATTTTTTTTATAATGCCACTAAAGATTAAATATGTTATTTTTGGAAAAATAAGTCATATTATTATAATTTTATTCTATGGATATTTTCACTAGCTTGTGGGGATCAGCATAACCCCTCAGTTATGTAATAGGGAAACTCAGTTTCTTGGTTTTGGGGTCATCCTGCAGTTATTTATTAAAACATTATATTAGATCCTAGGTTCATAATAGGGTCTTGGTTCTTAGAGTTCCCTTTGTTATTTTGGGTGTTTGGTAGATTGGAGTAGGATTTTTGGGACTCGATAAAGTGGTAGAGGAAGGTTCTAGAAAAATCATGCTCATGTTAAATCTACAATTACCATTAGAAGCTAGTTTCTTAGTGTTGGATTGTGATTTATGGTGTTTTGAATTATTTAAATGATATATGTGATTTAGGGGATAACAATGGTTTTCGAACTGGTGTCACATGGTAAGATCACATGACCTAAAAAACCATATTGATCTCAAGTACGTAGTTCAATATGACTTCAAGACGAAATTTTATTTTTGGGACATGGTATAATAAACCAGGTGTCTCAATTATTCAAAACAACTAGTCCCTCTTAAAAAGGATTTTCTGTTATACTATACCATTGACCAGGTTTTGGTTGGTGAGAGTTTGTTTATAAAGGAAAATTATTTGGGTTTTGGAAAACGAGAAGGGTTTTTTATGATGAAAATTGGTATTTTTAAGAAAAATTTTCATTTTTGGAGTTAAAAATGGTCACTGGATTATTGAATATTGTTTTGAAATAAAATTTAGGGTTTTATTATTGATGTGTGGGAATTTAAAAGGGGTTTTTATTTTTAATAGTGGTTTAGTCACTTTACCAAAAGGATATATATAATTTTAAAATTTTATTAAGAGGTATTTTGATGATTTAAAATTAAATTATTAAATTATGAAGTGGTTTCAAAAAGAAAACATTGATTTTGTTTGTATTAAGGATTATTTAGTAGTATTGTGTCTTTGTTTTTTGGAATTGGTATTTTGAATCAAAATGTTATTTCTGGCTAGGTATGAATTATGTTTGATTTATATTGATTAATTTTATGTTTCATTGTTTTTTAGATTATGTCAGCCATAAAATACCCAATTAATTATAAGGGTTCCATATTCAATAGTTTAGATTTCCTCTTTTTAGTGCTCAAATCTTCCTAGACTCTCAGTAGATTTGTAGAACCTGACACCTCTCAATTATGGTGGGGCTGGAATATGTTGAGGGAATATTCAAGTACCTAAGCTGTTTAGAATCCATTAGTTTGAGATTTTTCTTGAGTTTGTGTGAAAGTTTTTCATTCCATCATCATTGAAAGATTGAATGATATATTAATTCATTACGGGAACTTTTGTTTAGTGATTTCATGCTAAGGATGTAAGGATACAGCAGATGGGGGAGATTATGGGCATACTATATGGCCAAAATATGGTGAACGAGTAACTTGACCACTTCTATGGGATTATTCTTTTTTCTCTAGAGATGATTTCAAAAAAATAAATAAAGGTGAATTTTTTTTGTGTGCAGTTTTATTCCAGATCTCAGTTATCAATTTCTTTCATTTGTGTTTATTTTTCTTAAAGAATTAGTCGATGGGGAATTTATGGCCGAGATTGTTTCTATAGGGAGAACCATAACAGATGGAAAAAATATTTACTATGGTGATAGTGAGGTTCCCTTTCTATTGAGGATTGGAAACCAGAGAAAACTAGTTTGGGGGGGGGGTTCTGCTTTTTTTTTTTCTTCATTTGAGTGGAAGTATCCCTTTTCATGATTATAGTGTGGTTTGTTCAAGAATTATAAGACCAATTTCTATTTTGATCCAAATAACATCCATAATTATGTTTTTCTAAAATATCCTAAAAAATTTTATAGGTTGGGATCACAATAGAATAAGAAGAGGTCCTTTCCAGTAATAAAATATCAATGGATGTTATTAATGATGTTTTTAGGAAGCCCTTAATAGCCCTTCTTTATTTTTTTCTTTTGTTTCATCATTTATTGAATTTAATATCAGATTTGTAATTTGGGTTATTTTTAATCTTATTATCATTAAGATATGTAATAATATTATATAAATATTAGATCATTTCTTTACTAAGTAATCTATATGAGTTATTTTTATGGGAATCTTGTTTCCTGTCTGGTGGTGGTCCTCCTGCCTTATCATGACAAAACAACATTCCGGTAGAATCCTTAAATAGTGGGGAGACCCATTATAAGTATTATATCTTAATTATACCTTAATATAGTTAGGTGTGAATTGGGTGGTTAATAATATCACTGTTGTTTTTAGATATTTTCATTTTGGTGGTTTCCTTCTAGGTTATTCTTCTCTTTGGATTGTGAGACATTGTTTCTTAGACCCATCTTGAAATTGATAATTTTATGGGGGTATAATATGTTATGGTGGAGATAATTGAAACACCAAAATATTTTTTTATCTATTTATTTATCTATTTATGATTCTATGTTTTTATCTTGATTTTTGAGCTATTTTTTTTTGAAAATTAATGTTTTTGGAAAGGTAGTTGAAGGAACACGGTTAGACCAAACGATTAGTATTAACCATGAATTAACTGTGAATATGTATTTTAAATATTTACAAATCCATTTGAAATGGTTGGTTCATGGTTTTCCTAACCATGTGTACTAACCATCTGGGTCTCCAGTTGACTTAAATAAGAGGAGTGTGATTGGCACATAGTTTGGTAAACCATGTAGCCCAACCATGTGACCTATCTATGTGGATTAAAAATTATGAATTTTCTATTTTTCTATTTTTATTTAAGACCCATTAGGGTTTTAATACTCTATAATTTTGATCATTACCTATTTAGAAGTATTCTTAGTCTTCACTCATCTCCATCCCTTGGATTTTGAGGTCTCATTCTTCAATTTCTTAAATATTTTTTCACGGAATGGCCTTATTTACCTCCCCATATTCATCCCCTCTTGATTTAATTTCTTTTCCCGTATTGGTATCTCTTTCGAAAAAACCCATGGTGATATTTTATCATGTGTTTTGTTTCTTTGGATTTTAAGGAGTTCAGCAGATCAGTTAGGCCATGTTCTATCCTTATCTGTGGGTTTCATTACATTCACCTACCATTGAGGTTGGTGCATATGGCCATTTTATTTTAAGAGCACACCATGGTATTATTTAGGATTATTAAATTCATATTAATTGAATTTATATTATTATTAAAATCTATTAATTTGTTTTAAAGAAGTTTCATTAAATTTTTTAATGTTTATTCCCATGCGCTAAAAGTATACATAAGCTATGTGTTTGTGAAAATGAAGAAGAGGTCACTCAAATGATTTTTGTTTTCTTAAATAACGATTTTACTCAATAAAATTATTTTATTTGGTTTTTGAGATTTAATTATGGTTTTTTGGGTTATTTATACCTTTTAGACATTGATGGTTTACCTAGAAAATTATTATGTTTTAATATATGACTTGAATTTTATTAAATTGCTAGATCCTTTGGAGTTACTTATAAATGTATATATATATATATATATGTAATTGAAGTGTTCATACCAATATGTACATGAATTTTTATATACACACATATATAAATTTCATATAACTCCTTTGATAAATATTTGGTTCCCAATTGTCTCTTAATTTCAAAATTCATTCTAAAAGAGATTTCGAATGGGTGTTTTCTATAACATGATTAGAGGAATGTTTGACACTTTGAGTGAGTGGTTTGATGTTTATTTTGTTTTTGAATGGAATTTAAATAAAGGGTGTTTTATTAGAAAAATGTTAACTAGTTTTCAATTGAATTTCCGATTGTAACATTGGAATGGTTTGCAAAAAAACCATGAACCTCCATGGAATTACCAGAAGTTTAAAGAGGGGATTTTCATGGATGGTGATTTGAGGTTGGTATTGAATCTATGTAAGATTACGTTGATTAATATTTTAAATGTTATATGTGAATTGGATACCTCACCTCCCACCTTATCATCATCATTATGGGATCCTAAGTGTCTTAATGAGAGATGGGTGATGGTCACTATTTAGTCCTTATTTGATGGAATAGATCTCCCATTAGGATAGATTTATCTAGGCCATGGGGGAGTGAAATATTTTGGCCGGTGAAGAGAAAAAGATTGGTTATAGACACATGAATGTGTCGTTAGGTATATATATGATTTTGAATTGAGTACGCTAAGGGTCTTCTCATGGTATGGTTATGAGTTTTCCAACGATTACATATTATATATTTCTTATTGTTTACTAGAACATTCATTTCATGGTTTTAATTTAACTCAATATATTTTATTTTTCCATACCTTAATGATTATATATTGCATTTTATTATTACTAATGACATAATTACTTTATTGGTGTCTATTTTAGTTATTTGTCGAGTCTTCATTTTGGGTATGATTCTAGTGGTGGTTTTTCAAAAATGTGTTTCTTTAAAATTTTTCTTTTATTGGGTTTCCTTTATGATTAACTTGAAAATAACTGTGTTTGATTTAGAAAATGATAAAATATCTACTTTATATAGTGTATTTTAAAACTATAATGCATGGTCAGTTTTGGGATGTAAATTTATAGATTATATAGTGACTACCTATCGAGCTACTTTATTCACAAACCATATTATTTCAACTCATCATTGGTATAATTGGGCTATTTTATAGTTTTAGGTTCTATTTATAGATCACTCTTGGAGTGGGTTAGTATTGTTGATGGATGGTGACCAAGACACCAGAAGGAGATCCTAGGGTTTACTTTCATTTATTTTTTTTCTAGTAGTTGTATCAACCATGTATTCCAAAAAAATTTTGGATACTGATTTGTACCATTATTTCTATATATATTTTACAATTATCATTTTATTATAATTAGGTTTTTCGATTTTTGATTTTTTATATCTTTTTTTCGATTTTTCTAATTTGGTGTAGACATCCAACGTATAGACGGGTCATGCCAGGATTATTATTGAGTTATGTTATGAATTAAATATGTTTTATTTGGAAAAAATTATTTTTGAGAGTATAATTTATTTCCATAGTGTTTGTCATATGTTTTTTGGATTAGGAACTCCCCTTAGGTATATCATGAGATTTTTTGGGGGTCCATTTTAGTAGTTATCCTGGGTTGGTATAAGATAATGGGAACCTAGGTTGGTGGAAGGGGTGAAGTGGGTAACTAGGTAGGTGACCTAGGATAATTAGGTGATAGTGTAGGTGACCTTGGTGAATGGGTGATCATGTAGGAGGAATGAGTGATGTAAGAACCCAATTAAGTGACTTGGATGTATTATTTCATAGGTAATTTAAAACATAGTTAGTTCGGTGCCTATGTGGTAAGTACCCAACTGTTTTGGTTCCCATGAAATGACTCCAATTGAGAGGACATATGAGAAGAGATCTATTTACTTGGGTTCTCTCAACTTAGATTCCATGTTTAGATGGGAGGCTATGGGGTCCTTTAATTTGAAAATATTTTCATGGGAACCCATCTATAAGTATTAACTCCCTCAGTCACCTAGGTATTATAACAGTTCAAAACATAAAAAACCTTTGATTATGAGTTTTATAATAATTATTTCACATTCTTACATTCACATGATCATTTAGGTTTAAATATCTAGATAATTAGGAAAACCATTACATAATATAGTGGATACTTCCAAAGTGTGCACATTCCCCTCCCCTAAAAATATCTTCTTAAATTATTACCCTTGTTTCATTTAAGACACCTTTTATTCTTTTAATAAAATTTAACATAGTGGTAAGATTTACCTTGACATACTTCCTACACATCGCTAGGTCTTTTAAAAAACATTTAAAAATGTGGGATGAGTATAAAAATATCATTAAGAGATATAAAAATAAAGGGAACCCATTATTCCCTTGAAAATTATGATAACTGAAAAAAAATATTTACAATTCTGAAAATTAAATATGAGAATATAAATAAATAATAACTAAATGTAGAAATAAAAATTTTATAAATTAATTTTTTTATAGCCCATAAAATGAATAGAAAAATCATGAATCCATCTTGAGAAAACATAAGAATTAATGAAAAAGATTTTTCTTGGAAAAAACCATCCAATTCTAAAATCTCATATACCTTATTTTTTAAATAAATATATTTCTATTTAAAATCCATCACCGGCATGGAAAAAGTATGCAGGCACATTCATACATCATATTCAAACCTGTGCTAAATTCATTCATAGAACACTTTCAATCAGATTAAACTAAATGGTAATCTCCAAAATGTAGTCTTCAAAGACTAAATCATCACCCAATACATTGGAGAGATATATCCCTAGTTCACACAGTTTTATATATAATTACCATGTAATATATCATGAATAAAACAATTATAATATTTTAAATTTTCTTTATGAAACCCTTGAAAAACAAATTGGAACCCTTATTAAAATTAATTTCCATTTTTATATAAAAATGAATATAAATATACCTTTCCTTTGAGAACTATTAAAAATGAAAAATTTAAAGAAGAATGAAATTGATATCTTCTTTAAAAAAATATGTATTTTTTTATATAAATCTTGAAAATAAATAATGGATACGATACTGGTAAAAGGTGGCCACATTATAAAAATTAAAAATCATTCTTTTTTCACATTAGTAAAAATAGTATAAAATGAACCGTACAAAAAATTTAAAAAGAATACTTTATAAACTTTTTTAAAGAGATTAATATTAGTATAAAATGTCCTTAAAAAATCTATGAATTATAAATAAGAACATTATTGAATCATTTTTATGAATATAATTATAGAAGAGAAATATTTTTAAAAGAAAACTTTAAAAAATTGTTTTAAAGAAAAATACCTTACCTTGAATATTTTCTAACACAATGTGTTCTCTAACTCCATAGTAATAAAATTATATTAACTAATTAATTGCATATTTTTTTAAAATTAATTCAATATTCATTATTCATTTTTTTTTATTTATTACATTGTTTTATTTAGTTAGTATATCAATTAAGATTATGTTAGACATTTTGAGTGTGTTTGGTACAAAAAAACATCAGTTTGTTGTACTTGTTCAATTAGGTCATGGTTCCATAATTTTTAGAATATTAAACATGTGAAAATTATCATGTTCCAAAATTATAATATAATTTTAAAACCATACTTTTAAGAAGATTTTGAAAAATCAAATACATTGATTCATGGAGATGGTGGTCTGTATATACACATTAGAAAGGTTTTTCAGTTTTATAATGGATGAAAAGGAAATAAATTAGATAACAGTTTGACTTTAATGAAACATAATAATATTATGAATATCATATTCATTGATTTAATCCATCCATATAACCAATTTTGTGAGATGTTAATGAAAAATGAATTACATTGCCTGGGAGACGTTATACTTTTACAATAGAAGGGAGGGTAAGATGGTAGATAATATTTTATATTTAAATAATAATAATTATGTTATAAAAAATATATATACCCATCAAATCCATATTTATAACATTATATTTGAGGTGGTGATGAAAAACGAAACACATCACTTTGTGGAGGTGGAATTCCACACATATACACATAGTGAGGTATTCATTTACCATAGGATGAAAAGAAGGTAGAAAATAGTTATTGCATCAATATAATAAAATTTAATTATTGTTAATGTAATGTTTAAATTATGTTATTATGGTTATAATACATTTTTAAGAGGTATAAGAAAAAATATACTTGAAAGATTTCAGTTAGGGCTTAAACCTCCACCTTGAACATATTCCATTGACTTATGATTTAAGCTATATAGGATTGATCATTTGGTGATACCAGGACTTCTAGGACATGATTAAGATAAATTATAGGGTATTTTGGAAGATTATATTCAATATAGGGTTCTTAAAGTGTGTGGAGAAGTCAGAAGAGTTGGTTTACTTTGATAAGTGGTTAGAGTGGAACCCTTGTAAATATTAAGAAATTTAATGTATAATAAATATATCTATCTTGGAATGTGGATTAAATTTATTCCAATTTCAATGATATTATAATTTAGGGTCTTAATACAGTCAAAGAATCAAATTTATAGATCTTTTAAATATATTATATTCCTTATTTCTTAGTTTAACCCCTTGTAAACCCTTACTATTATAACAAAATTTTAACTTGGAAACAATTAATTATGAATAAAAATGAAATTGAAATAATTACCAAATTTGAATATTAATATTACAAATATAGAATCATTTTTAAAAAAATTAAGCTTCCAGAATTTGTAAAAAATATTTTTAATTTATGTTTTCAAAACACAATGAAAAACTATTTTTAGAAAAATGATTTTTTAAGTATTAGAAGGATTTTACACTAAAATAAAGTATAATATTAATTCTCCTGAAATTAATTGGTTTAGTTTAAATTAATGAATATTTATTTTAATTTCATACTAAATTAAATATGAATACAATCTTAGGAAAACTTTATTAGAGATAAAAATAAAAAATATTTTTTATTTGGAAAAAAAATTACTTAAATTAGCAAAATGTCAAACATAAATTTCTATGCTCAACTATATATTTTTAAATAAAAATAATTAATTGTTAAAAAAATAATTGGTATATAAATAAGGAATCATAAAATTACAATTTATTCTTATATCCTGATAATATCATAAAAATGAAAATATTTATTAAATAAATATATTTCATTATTAAAAAAATCAATTATTTCAAAAAAATACAAAAATTCTTCGTAGGATTATTTTTTCATTTTGATGTAAAAAATTAATTAAATTCTATAAATTTAAAATTATTAAATTAATAAATTTATCTTTTATTTGAAAACATGTAATATTTGGGAAAATAATTTTCTAAAATATATATTCCTTTTTCAATTTAAATTTTTATTAAATTATTTATAAAAACATGATAATTATGAATCAATAAAATAAATACATATAAATAATAAAATTTATTTATTTATAGGATTAACTAGTATGTCGGATTCTTCTCCCCTAAAGTAAATTTCATCATTGCAATTTTTTTCCTTACTTAAAAAAGTGAGTATATTTTCCCCGTAACCTTTTCAGATTCCCATGTTGATGATTTAATCATGTGGTTCTTTTATAGAAACTTAATAAGGTGTGTTACCTTTTTATGCAAAAAAATCTATCTTAAATCATGAATCAGAAATGAAATTTCTTCATAAGATCTATTATCCTCTAACTGAACTACTTTAGGGTGTAACACCCCAAGAATTCATAGTGTGTTATTTCTTCAAAATAATTCAATAACTTGCACTACACGCAACACCGAGTTCAATTACACCATGAATTACCAAACAAGCCGTTCAAAAGAGGTTATGAATAGTATTAACTAAATTTTAAACATTATATAATCCTTTTAATTTTAGAATCCATATTATGAGTTTCTTAGACATAATTTAAGAACAAATTCATTTTCAGTATTGCACTTTTACCAACTTTTAACGGTGAATCCTTTTTAAATAAAATATTTTAAACTTTTTGACTAAATGGGGACATCAAAAAAATTTTAAAATGAAACATCCCATGCTTCCACGGTATGCTTTCCTTTGAATAATACAGTAGCGTGTGTTGTACGCAACTTCGAGTTCTAACAAACACCACAACCAATCAAACTAGCCGTTATGAATAGTAATACCTACGTTTTGAAATTATATATATATTATATTTCAAAATGGACTTCATTTTTGGATTTGGAATATCGAATTTATCCTAAAGTGAAATTTTGGTACTTTTCGGATAACTTTAATATTTTGATGAATAGTGAAAATTGCTAAATTTTAATAAAAAACAACTTTTTTAATCAAAATAATTAATAGTGATAAATTATGAATTTGAGTGGTTTTAAAGTATATTTAGAATATATTTCTACCATTTAATATAATTTTGGTCATTGGACATAATTTTACAATTCAACCGAACATAAACAAGTGTCAATCTTTTGATAGTTATTATCTCTTAAAAACACGCTTTTTGTTTTGACAGCGAGAATTAATTTTAAATTAATTTCTTCCACTTATGTGTTCTGAATTTAGAAAAATGGATTCTATATTTGGAATCAGGATGTTCAAATTGTTTAAATAGGTAACTTTTATTTTTAGAAATTTTGAATAATTACTGCGGTAAATATTTTATTTACCATGGTTAAGGGTAAATCCGGTAAATAAGGGTTAAACAATAATATTATAAAAATACTAAATTACCCTAAAACGTGTCCTAGCCTTATTGGTTGATACATTTTCGGACATACGCATATTTGGGTCGATTTTGGGACCCCATGGTGCCACTTGTAGGTGATAGGGACACTTTATTTTAATTAAGTTAAAATGAATACAAAAATGACACAAGCATATATCTTTTAGAAAAACAATTTTTACATAGGGTTATATATGTTGGATTTTATATTATAAACATTCATTAGAAAGATAAAAAGATTTACTAAATAATTATATTTTATTTATAATTTTTAGACATTAAATAATTTAATTTATGTATGACACAATGATGATGCAGTAATTACTATAGTAGTGAAAAATCAAAATAAGTGATATTATAAATACCCAAATAAATATAATATGAAACTTTTAATGCATTAAACTAATTTTCTAGGATACTATGACATATTAGGATTGATTTAATTAACTTTGTTCGAAGTAATAATTCTGTAATGAGTTTCAAAAAAATCAACTATTGAATAGTGTCAAAATTGACATAAAAGTGTTTTTAAAACAAATATTATATTATTAATTGATATTAAACTACTAAAAATATAAGGTTCGGACAAGAGACTTATATAATGATAGTTGTATCATTAATGGACCACTTGGGGGTCTATTGGATGTATATAGTAAGTTTATTAACCATATTATATAAAAATACAAAGAGACATTGTAAAAGTGAAACTAATTAACTTAGAGTTAATACTTAAAGATAAGGTTAATATAAGTACCCAAACCTGTCTAAATTCTATTGGTTGAGTTTTTTTCGACCAATAACAACCTTAAAATTTAAATAATAAACTTCGGAGCCTTTAGAAACCGAATATGAATTTATTATAAACTAATATTTCTAGCTTTTCCAGAGGTGCCCCTCACCCCTCTTATAAAAGGGCACTCCTCCTTCTCATTTCTTCACACCTTCTAAGCCTTTTGGTTCGGCAAAACTCTGCCAAAATACTCTACCAACTTCCCTCAATACAACCTAGAGGCCTTAGTTTGATCATAAATCCAACCTAAGGATCCCTTTTGATCAAATAAAAAGGAAGAAACCGAAGAAGAGGTAATGATTTCACCACCCTTTTCCAAGTTCTTTTCTTCTTCCACTTCTTCTTCCTTTGTTGTTACCATTATAAAATAATAACTCCAGTATCATATATATACTGTGATGTTATTATAAATATGGTAAAACCATATTCAGTATTCTATCCACCCTTTGAATAACATGTCACCATACGTGCGTACGTACGGCTTACCGTCTCCACGTCATGATGTAATTGTTATTCAATATAATATTATTTGGATGGGTATAATAATGATGTGTAACTCATGTAAATAATAAATATAACATGTTAATTATTCTGTATATATGATATACCATCCATTTATATATTATTTTAATATCAAAATAATTATATTGTCGCTCGTGCGTACGTACGGACTACCGTCTCCACGAACGCGATGAGATTCATTATCCATCGTATCCATTCAAGTATAATTATCATTTTATGATTTAAAAATTATGTTCAAGGACTTGATATCATTCTGGATATGAATACGATACAACCTATACATAACAAACATGTCTTATGTAACAAAACATATAAAATAATACGAGTAAGTTAACACCCGAAACGACGATAATTCTAAGATATTATTAACAAATCGATGTTAAAAGATCATATATGATATCATATTAATATATATTATTCTTGTATAATTTAATAACAATTATTTCACCATTATACAGGAGGTTAACCTACCCAACCAAGGAAAAGTACAAGGGAAGGGGTTTTCATCTCACTCCTTATTCCTGTGAGATTCATGCCATATTGCCACCATCACCTTTTGTGTGGTGTGTGTACTGCCCATAATTATATTTTTTGTGTAATACACCATAATTTATGTATATTTACATATTCATTGTATGATACCTCTTTCATGGGTTGTATGTTTTATAATTTTAACAATTTGGTAAGGGTTATTTCGCAAATCTTCATTATCCGAGGTTGTTTATACGTAATAATCTACTGGGATCTCTTTATCATCCACATCCATGTTTCTTAATAATGTATTTCAAAACATTTTTATTATTTACAAGAATATGGGTTAAAGTAATTTATACCCTTATGTGTTTCGAAAGGAATCTTTCCGTCGTTTTCCAAACAAGGCACTTTTAACCTTTTCGACAAATTTAAGGTAAGAATGTTTTTTTAACTTATACGGTGGGTGTGGCTATTTACCGCCGTTATAAAATCGTCAAAGCTTCCCTTACAAGATTATAAGAATATTTTCAAAGAAAATGTTTTATTTTATATGGATCTTAAATGATTTAAAAATAAAAAGAGATATTTCTTTAAAAAGAATTTTGATTTCATCTATGTCAATATCCTTTGATGGCTTTTAAGCTTATTTGAAGTTGGTTTATTATGATACAAAACATCCATATTTTATTAAAGGTTTTGTGTTATTTTTGACTTTGGATAAGCTATTCTTATGTCACTCATGGTTTTTTTAAGTATTGACATTTCATAAGTTATTTTTAATCTGAATGTTTATGTTATATTTCACCCTTTCATTCAGATGAATGTGTTAGACAAGTATGTTCCGGGTTGGGGACCGGTAAAAGTAAGACCTTAGGTTTGGTCTCTGGTTATTAGAGGAACTCCTATTTGGTCTCCGGTTATTAGAGGAACTCCGGGTTGGTTTCCATTTATTAGAGGCACTCCGGGTTGGTGTCCGGTTATTAGAGGCACTCCGGGTTGGGTTCCGATTACGGTTAGCCCCTAGGTCTTGGGACGAGGCCTTGACAAAGAAATTAAAGTTCATCATTATGCATTCCAACATTATGAAAGTGGTTATTGATTTTTCATGTGATTATTCGATTAGTAGAATATCCATGTGAATAAGTAAATGGAATTATTTCATTTTATTTATGCCATACTATGTTGAAAGTTCAAGTTTGAAAGGCTTTTGTTTTAGTTATACATTTCCTTAAATGTTTATTCTTATTTATGAAAGTTTCTGCTATATTGTTATTCTTACTGGGCATTTGAGCTCACCCCTTTTCTATGTTTTATTTTTCCTAGGAAGTGAAGAAGTAAATTATGAATGACCTGCAGGGATATTATGTGGGGATATGAGTGTGGATTATGGAGACAATATGTTGTTGTAGTAGTTTTTTCATTTTATGATGTAATGTAAGACTTATGAATATATCTAGTGTTTCGAAGGCTACTAAACCAATAGGTCTTTTGAGATTTGATCTTTCTTGTGATCATACCAATGTTATGTAATAATGCACCGACTCTGGGTAACTAGGGTCGGGGCATTACAGTTGGTATCAGAGGAAGTTTAGTACAAACCTTGGAAGCTAGATTTAGATAAACTCTGATTCGAGCACGTAGACCTAAGATGAACTTTGAGGATTAGTATAGAAGAACATACTAGAATTTTGGTATTGTAGAGATTTTGTGAGTTTTCTGAGCAATACATCCCTGTCTGGATACGAGCAGGTAGAGGCAGCTCTGGCACATATGTACCTAGGGGTAAAACCCGAAAACACCACTTTGAGCTAGACTCGAACGGGAACTGGTGCATGACAACGGGCCTTGATGCACTCTTGGTTACGACACTCCCAGGGGATATTCCTAGGATAATTCTCATTTTCTTTACAAACCATTATGAAGGGTTTATGTGGATTTAATACCTCAAAGGAGAAATTTTTATGATTATGGATTATATCCATAAACTATTTAATTTATGTTATGTGTCTTACAAGTTTGGGATTAGGTATTGTTATTCATAAACTAATCCAGTGTATTCCATTGTTTAGAAATGGTGCCCAGTAGAAGGAATGAGAACTCAAACAATGCACATGATCCAAAGAGAAAGAAGGATCATATCTTTCATGGTCTTAAGCCAGAATTTGTAAGAGAAATAGTCTCCCATGTATTATCATTATATGAAGAAATAATATAATGTGTTGATAAGATAAGTAAAGATTTTACTAAGTCCTATGGCTTTTAAGGGAAGCATGAGAAGAAAAGGATGGAAGAGAGAACGATGGATAAAGGGAAGAGGGAAAATAAGAATTTTCCCATATGTGATAACTGTGGGAAGAAACACCCTGGAACTTGTCTGAAAGGAATGGGAGTTTGTTATAAGTGTAGAGGAAAAGGGCACAAAGTACGTGACTGCAAGGGTAAGAAAATGGTTTCAAATGTACAATGCTTCATTTTCAAGGAGTTTTGACACTACACGAACCTATGTCCCAGTCATCAGACAATGCCGCAAATGATGCTATTGGATAATAATCAAGTTATGATACTACCACAGATGAAGAGGAATGATTAGAGTTCTTATGTTGATTATGTCATTTGAGTGTTGTATCAATAATGTACTTGTTATAATAATTATGGAGTATATAAGGATTGTACTGCAGTACTATTTTATTAAGGACTTGAGATTGTGTGGAACAAAGAAAAGTGACTCAATAGCAGGTTAAATTTTTGGAAAATATATGGCTGAGAGAAAGATAAACTATAATATGGTTCTGATACCGAGGTAGTGATTTTAGAATAATACATGATTGATTTGGATAAATTATATTGGATATTCTTGAATACCTTGAAGATGATTAATGATTTGTATATTCCATCATTATTGGGGTTTAAAACATTTTTGGATTGATGAAGTATATCCAGCATTCTATATGGAATAAGGGAGCATGAATGTAACCAATAAGTATTATGGTAATTCAGGATGTTTCAGTGTTTTAAAAGAATACATGATGAAGGTATTCATATGTTATTACGGGGTAAAAAGGATCTACATTATGTTTATCTTCCTTATAAATATTGGACTGTGAGTTTGGACAGAAGTATTTTGGATAAATTCTAGTTTGAGATTAATTTTTGATTGCCATAAAAAGACAACCCAGAGGTCGGGCGGCAACCCGTCGCGACCGGCAAGGCCGCGAGACTTGAACCCGCAACCGAAGGGCGACAAGGGTGTATCACCTACCACTAGCCCACGAGATGTCCGGGATTAAATAATGTAGTTTTTTTAAAAGATCTGGTAGATGAAATAAATTCGTTTATTTTGGAACCTTGTACAAATAGTATAAATATAATTTTTTTTACAAGTGAAAGATGAGTTTGTGGTAGAAATTTATTAATGGATAAAAATCTAATTATAAAGAAAGTATATCTCCTTATGATCTTATCCAATCTCATAAATAAATTCCTCAACATTAAGAAAAGGAACTTTGAACAAAAATGTTGCCCTAGATGGTACCTTAAATCATCACTAATTTATGGCTTTGGGATGGTTGGCCTTTTCATAGCCATGTTCTCTACCACTCTCCATCAGATAATTTATGGTTATATTTCTCTTCCATATCCATATTTTCCTACATGGAACCCTAGTATGTGTTATTTTCGGTAATCTTCATACTTTCCACTCTTTATTTTAAATAGAGGCCTCATTAATTCATTTTTCGATGTGGGATTTCAACTATGATATTTTGAAACGTCAAAAATGTGTTATCCAAATACCTTATATTTTGTTGAATCAATGGTATTTTAAATAATTATAGATTGATGAATTTAAGGACCTCAATTTTAAACATGTTTGTGATTGATGACCTCAATCACTACCTATAAATATGTACATTTTTCCTCCAATTATATGTCTCTAATTTCCACCAATGTTCTCCTAATCGAGATCATAATTTGGTGGTGACCCTTTGATTTCTCTTTTCCTCATATTAAGACTAAATTTTAGTAACCCAATTTCTGATGTGGGTTTTCCCACAAATATATTTTCTATTTTCAACCTTTTATTTTTGAAGAACAATTTCAAATTGCGAGGACGCAATTTATTGAAGGAGGGGAGAATGTAACACCCCAAGAATCCATAGTGTGTTATTTCTTCAAAATAATTCAATAACTTGCACTACACGCAACAATGAGTTCAATTACACCATTACTTACCAAACAAGCCATTCAAAAGAGGTTATGAATAGTATTAACTAAATTTTAAACTTTATATAATCCTTATAATTTTAGAATCCATATTATGAGTTTCTTAGATATAATTTAAGAACAAATTCATTTTCAGTATTACACTTTTACCAACTTTTAATGGTAGCCCTTTTTAAATAAAATACTTTAAACTTTTTGACTAAATTGGGACATCAAAAAAAATTTAAAATGAAACATCCCAGGCTTCCACGGTACGCTTTCCTTTGAATAATATAGTAGCTTGTGTTGTACGCAACTTCGAGTTCTAACACACACCACAACCAATCAAACTAGCCGTTATGAATAGTAATACCTACTTTTTGGAATTATATATATTTTATATTTCAAAATGGACTTCATTTTTGGATTCGGAATATCTAATTTATCCTAAAGTGAAATTTTGGTACTTTTCGGATAACTTTAATATTTTGATGAATAGTGAAAATTGCTAAATTTCAATTAAAAACAACTTTTTAATCAAAATAATTAGTAGTGATAAATTATGAATTTGAGTGGTTTTAAAGTATATTTAGAATATATTTTTACCATTTAATATAATTTTGGTCATTGGACATAATTTTACAATTAAACCGAACATAAACAAGTGTCAATCTTTTGATAGTTATTATCTCTTAAAAACACGCTTTTTGTTTTGACAGCGGGAATTAATTTTAAATTAATTTCTGCCACTTATGTGTTCGGAATTTAGAAAAATGGATTCCATATTTGGAATCATGATGTTCACATTGTGTAAATAGGTAACTTTTATTTTTAGATATTTTGAATAATTACTGCGGTAAATATTTTATTTACCATGGTTAAGGGTAAATCCGGTAAATAAGGGTTAAAAAATAATATTATAATAATACTAAATTACCTTAAAACGTGTCCTATCCTTATTGGTTGATACATGTTCGGACATAGGCATATTTGGGGCGATTTTGGGACCCCATGGTGCCACTTGTAGGTGATAGGGACCCTTTATTTTAATTAAGTTAAAATGAATACAAAAATGACACAAACATATATCTTTTAGAAAAACAATTTTTACATAGGGTTATATATGTTGGATTTTAGATTATAAACATTAATTAGAAAGATAAAAGAATTTCCTACATAATGATATTTTATTTATATTTTTTAGACATTAAATAATTTAATTTATGTATGACACAATGATGATGCAGTAATTACTATAATAGTGAAAAATCAAAATAATTTATATTATAAATACACAAATAAATATAATATGAAACTTTTAATGAATTAAACTAATTTTATATGATATTATGACATATTAGGATTGCGTTAATTAAATTTTTTCGAATTAATCATTCTGTAATAAGATTCACAAAAATCAACTATTGAATGGTGTCAAAATTGACTTAAAAGCGTTTTTAAAACATATATTATATTATTAATTGATATTAAATTCCTAAAAATCTAAGGTTCGGCCCAGAGACTTATATCATGATAGGTGTTTCATTAACGGACCACTTGGGGGTCTCTTGGATGTATATAGTAAGTTTATTAACCATATTATATAAAAATACAAAGAGACATTGTAAAAGTGAAACTAATTAACTTAGAGTTAATACTTAAAGATAAGGTTAATATAAGTACCCAAACCTGTCTAAATTCTATTGGTTGAGTTCTTTTAGACCCATACCCACCTTAAAATTTAAATAATCAACTTTTGAGCCTTTATAAACCGAATATAAATTTATTATAAACTAAAATTTCTAGCTTTTCCAGAGGTGCCCCTCACCCCTCTTATAAAAGGGCACTCCTCCTTCTCATTTCTTCACACCTTCAAAGCCTTTTTGTTCGGCCAAAATCTTCCCAAATACTGTCCAAACTTCCCTCAATAAAACCTAGAGGCCTTATTTTTATCAGAAAGCCAACCTAAGGAGCCCTTCTGATCAAATCAAAAGGAAGAAACCGAAGAAGAGGTAATGATTTCACCACCCTTTTCCAAGTTCCTTTCTTCTTCCACTTCTTCTCCCTTTGTTGTTACCATTATAAAATAATAACTCCAGTATAATATATATAATGTGATGTTATTATATGGTACAACCATATTCAGTATTCTATCCACCCTTTGAATAACATGTCACCATACGTGCGTACGCACAGCTTACCGCCTCCACGTCATGGTGTAATTGTTATTCAATATAATATTTTTTGGATGGGTATAACAATGATGTGTAACTCATGTAAATAATAAATATAACATTTTAATTATTCTGTTTATATTATATAACATCCATTTATATATTATTTTAATATCAAAAGAATGATATTGCCGCTCGTACATACGTACGGACTACCGTCTCCACGAATGTGATGAGATTCATTCTCCATCGTATCAATTCAAGTATAATTATCTTTTGATGATTTAAAAATGATGTTTAAGGACTTGATATCATTATGGATATGAATAAGATACAACCTATCCATAACAAACATAGATTATGTAACAAAACATATAAAATAAAACGAGTAAGTTAACACCCGAAACGACGATAATTCTAAGCTATTATTAACAAATCGATGTTAAAAGATCATATATGATATCATATTAATATATATGATTCTTGTATAATTTAATAACAATTATTTCACCATTATATAGGAGGTTAACCTACCCAACCAAGGAAAAGTACAAGGTAAGGGGTTTTCATCTCACTCCTTATTCCCATGAGATTCATGCCATATTGCCACCATCACCTTTTGTGTGGTGTGTGTACTGCCCATAATTATATTATTTGTGTAATACACACTAATTTATGTGTATTTACATATTCATTGTATGATACCTCTTTCATGGGTTGTATGTTTCATAAGTTACCAAATTGGTAAGGGTTATTTCGCAATCTCTTCATTATCTGAGGTTGTTTATACGTAATAATCTACTGGGATCTCTTTATCATCCACATCCATGTTTCTTAATAATGTATTTCAAAACATTTTTATTATTTACAAGAATATGGGTTAAAGTAATTTATACCCTTATGTGTTTCGAAAGGAATATTTCCGTCGTTTTCCAAACAAGTCACTTTTAACCTTTTCGACAAATTTAAGGTAAGAATGTTTTTTAACTTATATGGCGGGTGCGGCTATTTACCGCCGTTATAAAATCGTCAAAGCTTCCCTTACAATATTATAAGAATATTTTCAAAGAAAATGTTTTATTTTATATGGATCTTAAATTATTTCAAAATAAAAAGAGATATTTCTTTAAAAAGAATTTTGATTTCATCTATGTCAACATCCTTTGATGGCTTTTAAGCTTATTTGAAGTTGGATTATTATGATACAAAACATCCATATTTTATTAAAGGTTTCGTGTTATTTTTGACTGTGGATAAGTTATTCTTATGTCACTCATGGTTTTTTTAAGTATTGACATTTCATAAGTTATTTTTAATCTGAATTTTTATGTTATATTTCACCCTTTCATTCAGATGAATGTGTCAGACAAGTATGTTCTGGGTTTGGGACCGGTAAAAGTAAGCCCTCCGGTTTGGTCTTCGGTTATTAGAGGAACTCCGGTTTGGTCTCCGGTTATTAGAGGAACACCAGGTTGGTGTCCGGTTATTAGAGGAACTCCGGGTTGGTGTCCGGTTATTAGAGGCACTCCGGGTTGGGTTCCGGTTACAGTTAGCCCCTATGTCTTGGGACGAGGCCTTGACAAAGAAATTAAAGTTCAGCATTATGCATTCCAACATTATGAAAGTGGCTATTGATTTTGTATGTGATTATTCGATTAGTACAATATCCATGTGAATAAGTAAATGGAATTATTTCATTTTATTTATGCCATACTATGTTGAAAGTTCAAGTTTGAAAGGCTTTTGTTTTAGTTATACATTGCCTTAAATGTTTATTCTTATTTATGAAAGTTTCTGCTATATTGTTATTCTTACTGGGCATTTGAGCTCACCCCTTTTCTATGTTTTATTTTTCCAAGGAAGTGAAGAAGTAAATTATGAATGACCTGCAGGGATATTATGTGGGGATATGAGTGTGGATTATGGAGACAATATGTTGTTGTAGTAGTTTTTCATTTTAGGATGTAATGTAAGACTTATGAATATATCTAGTGTTTACAAGTCTACTAAACCAATCGGTCTTTCGAGATTTGATCTTTCTTGTGATCATGCCAATGTTATGTAATAATGCACCGACTCTTGGTAACTAGGGTCGGGGCGTTACATAGGGCCCATGAACTGGGATACATCTAGTACATATTTCGTTAATGAAAAACTATGAAACACATCATCTACCTGAGATAAACATAGAGTTGAGAATTATTGGTAAGTAACTGATCCCAATATATCTAGAAATTATTACAAACCAATATATCATTGACTAAATTTTACTTTCCCATAAAATCCCATAATACATTTAGAAGGATATACTTTAATAAAAAATGATCCCCTACCACAAAAAAAATATTTCCATAAGTTATCTGCCTAAATATTTTACTTTTTCTATGATACCCTAATATGGTGTTGAATCACCTTTACCTTTATAACTATATCTTACACCTATTTTAGTCCCAAAAACATCATCTCATTGAATTAAACCCAACATAATAGAATTAAAAACTACTTTAAATGTAATTCCTTGAATGGATCCAATTGTATATTGGATAAAAAATATTATTATAATAAAATTTCACTAAAGAAATATACTGATAGCAATTTCTAGGATAGTATTACAAGAATGATTGAAGAATATCGTCCAAACTCTTATTCTTTCACATAGAATATAAATTAGATTAAGGATAAAAGGATATATTGAAATTTAATTCAATACCAAATGAATTCTGAAGTCCTTTAAATAAATTATATGTAAATGTAGAATCACAATAAAATATAATAGAGAGGTGAAAAACATGAGACCTGACTATTTTTTACAATAAAGTAGAGAAATTTAATCTAATGACATATTATATCAAATAGGAATAAAATGAATATATTTATTCAAATGATAAAAAATAACCCTAATCACATTATTACCTAGAAATTTATTTTTTAATCCAATGAATAAGTATTAGAATATATTCTACCATTTCCATTCATGAACTAGCAATGGCTGAAGAGCCCCCTTCGGTATTTGTCATCTAGATTTAATATATTTAAAAATCAAACATCTAATGATAAAATTTTAAATATATTTCGTCATTATATACCACTTATAACACTCTTGAAGGTATCTATACATATTTGTGATTTTAGGATGAATGGAAATAGAGAGTTGTGAACTTTAATCAAAAATTCTTTCTTCAATTTAAAATCACTCAGAAAACATAATCTCTTACCAAATATAATAATACCTCTTTTTTCAAAATAAAACTCATGTAATTTACCTTCTTTAACTAATTATAAATTTCTTTGCAAACCAAAATATCCATTTTGATCCTTATTAAATTTTCATAACAAGGATAATTGTACTGATATATATGCCAAAAGAGAAGATGTTTCTACATATACCACATCTAGTCCAACATTCATTAATTCCAAAACTAGTGAATAATTTTATAAATATTATATAGTTAATGATCTATTATGTTTTTGACTAAAGGAATCATATACCTTGTTGGATTTACCCAAATGACAGTTTATCATGAAATCATAATCCTTTATTAATTACAAACATACGTTTTACCTCATTTTCAACTATTTTGGGAGAATATATATGTGGCGCCCTAAATTTCATGTAAAGAATCCTTTATTATTTTTAATTATATAAATTATATTCGTGAAGTTTGGGAGAGTTTGAAGAACTATTGGAGGGGTTTTTGGGCTTTCATATAGGTACACGGTTGGTTAATGGTTTGGGAAAAAATGCAACACCTATAAGAAACCGTGAACAATGAATCATGGGCTAAAGGGAAGGAGAATGTGTACAACAAGATTTTACCAAACCATGTGGAAGCATAGGAGAAACTGTTCTATGTTTGATAGTGGTATTTGGAATGGTTGGAACATGGTTTTCAAATCCAACGATCCAACCATGTGAGGTTTATCCTTAAGGTAGTGGATGTTGAACAGTTTTCACACAGTTAGACTAACCATTCAACTTATCCCTTTGCGGTTAAAAAACTAGATCCTAAAAAATAAGATCTAGGTTGGCTTTGTGTTTTAATTTTTCATTTTCCCCCAAATAATCCCTAACATAGGATTTTTCACTCTCAATTTTTATAGAACCTCTCCCCATCAAGTTTGAAGATATCCAAAGGCTTCTCTTAGTTATTTAAAGCCACATTATCATGGAGAGTGATCACTCTTGGTTGTTATTAATGTTTTTTTTAGATTTAATTCTCTATAAATATTTTATTTGTATATCTACATCCTTTATGGATATATAAAATATAGTGGATACCAAATATGATTATATTTGGTCTTTTTGGTGACAGTAAAAGATATTTAAGATTGGTTTTTTGGAGATTCAACTCAGTGTCCTGTGTGTTTTCATTCCGTTATTCATTGTCATCATAAAACCTAGGGTAGGTGGATTCACAATCATATACTATATTTATAATATGAATGATTAGTTTTATATTGATTAAATTTATGGAAATTTGTTATGAAATTGCTATGAAAAGTATGGTAGAAACCTTCTTTAGTGATGTTTTTTGGATTTTTGGGAATTGTGAATTGTTGTGAAATATGCTTTTGTAAATGGTTTTAAAATTTTGATTTTAAAAATGGTTGTTTGATTTTTTTTTCTTGAGAAAGGATATTTTATTAAAGGTTGGTTTTATTATAATTTTATGTAGGATAGTTTTTCAATAAAAAGTTAATTTTATTGAAATTGTTTCGGCATTAAAGTGATTTTGGATTTGAAATGGGTTTTGGGAATACAAAGTGATGTGTGTTCATATTGCATTATGAGGCTTGGTTTTAATATGACACTACACTCAGTTCCAAAGGTGTAATTTCACAAGGGATTTAATTACCTTGTGTTGACTTATTAGATAAAAAACCACTAATGATTGTGGAATTGTAATAATGATGTGTGCATGTATGGATGTGTAGATATGTGGATATGTAATTTTGAATGGGGTATTGCAAAAATGGAAAGATGGAATGGTTTTGATAACATTCCTTGTTTATTCATGGAAAATGGTATTAGTTTTGAAATATTTTTTTTTAGAATTAGTTTAATTTTTTTGATAAATTGAATCATGTTTTTTATATGTTTTGTTTTATAAAATCTGATAACTAGGTCTATCCTAGTGGAATGAGCATAAAACCATTGGGTAAGACCTACCATGTTTTATTATTCACCCCTACATTGTCACTTTAGTAATTTTTCTGATGTCTTTTATCGATACAAGGGAAAAGGTAATGTATCACACATATTTAGTTGTACTTCGTGATACTTGGGAGGTTTTGTGGAGTTACAACATGGAGTATGTTCGAAGCTTTGAATTTTTCATTGGAGTCTTTATGCATTGTATTCCATTTTGTAAATTGATATTGTTGTCTTCCACTGTATTAATTGGTTTTAGTTTAATTTAAATATAAATGGTTTTAGTTGAGTTGTATTTCATTGATTTCATGCATCATGTAGTCGGTGATTTGGTTATGGCTTGTTTGTTAGGTTGTTTTATTTTCAAGGAAAAATCCTCCCCCACGTACATTGAAGTTATTCTGCATTTATTGTTAGCCTTTGGCATCTTGGGGTTGTCACTTAAGGCCCAGTAACATCCTCTATCCTTCTCAGAAAAATGAGAAATAAGAGGAATGTTACAAGTGGTATCAGATTTGTTCGGTTCCCAAATATATTTGAGACAAGTGGTATTATCTTGTTCTTTTAGTATATCTTTGTGGAACAAGTGGTAGTAGTCTAGGTTGATCTCTGACTTGTTATCAATTTTTTCTTTTGGAGTTGATTTCCTTCTGGTATATTCCCTTAGTTGGGATCATATAAAGGAGTAATATTGGCAGGAATTAAACTTTATAGCATAAAAAGACATAGATAACCATTTTATGCTGAACTCCATGTTACCCGGGAGTTGGTAAAATAAGTGTTTTGGATACACTTATAGGATATAGAATCTCAATTTTCATGAGTTTATCCAATGATATTATAATTAAATCCAATATAGAAATGCCTTCCCACTATGAGTGCATATTTTATTTTGAGTAATGATATATGATTTGGTGTAATGTAGTAATTTTTGAAAATTGTTTTTTTTTTCAAATGTAAGATTTTAAAAAATGGAGTGGTTGTGGTATTTTGAAAATTGTTTTTTCCAAGAAAGTAAAGATTTTGGAAAAAAATGGATAATCATAGAAAATATTGCTTTTTTAAGGAATTATTGTGATATAATGTTGAGGTAGAATTTTAAATTGTGAGAATTTATTTAATTAAGAGTGAGACATATAGAGATTATTTTGTTTCTAGAAAATGGAACACCATTAGAATCATAGATACCAACTGGAGTAAGATGTTGAGAATGTGGTTTCACCTAAGCCATAGGTGAACACACATCAGGTTCAGATTATAGTCCAATATTTTCATGCTATTAATACATGGAACAAGAGGAATGATCCAAGGAAAGTTAATTATACTATCTAGTTATAAAAGAAAATTTCACCCATCTTTAGGGGTGATTCAGAACTAGAAAATACATAGGTGTGGATGAATAAGATGAGTCATATATTTTATTTCATTGGCACACTAGCTGTTCTAAAATTAAACCTGGTTACATACATTCCTGAAAATCATAAACTTCGGTGGTGGAATTTATAAATGTAAGATAAATCAGACCAAGGACTGGCATGGGGGGATTTTGAGGAATTGTTCAATAAACAATTCTATCCTCATAGGTTCAGAATTCAATGAATGATATATTAATTCATCATGAAGTAGTAAAATCTTTATATCATGGAGTATAAAGCTAAATTCATGAATTTATTTCACTTTTCACCAAAGGTTTCTTCTATTTTATCTATAACTAAACATATCTTTGAATCGGGGCTGAGATAGAAGATTCACTCGAAGATTGTTGTGCTCTATATTATGGATTATACAGAGATGGCTAATAGAGAGACAATAGCTGAAAGGGATATCACAGGAGATATCGGAGGAGGAAGCATGTTGATACCCCTGAGAAATGGTGGGAACTCTAATGCTGGGTGAAAACAGAAGAGGGGAACTTATTTACAAGGTGGTGGCATGGATTCAAAATTAGATGACTGGATGAGTAAACCTTCCTCCAAAACCCAAGAGACAATATAAATGTTTCCAATTTGGCTTGTTTTTCCATATAAAGAGAGAATGTATCACACCACTAAGATCATACCACAATTTCTACAATTTGTGTCATCTCTACTCTTATTGTCACAATGCTTTGAGGTCAGGTGTTCATGACATTTCTCAGGTGTCACAAGCATCATATGCATCGATGAGACAAAGGGAAACACAATCAATATCATTAGCATAACATAGCTAGCCATAATTATTTCACAAATACCACGACTCCTTTGGTAGTGAAATATCAATATGGAAATAAGTATAAAAGTGAACTGACAAAACAATTATATGGATATGAACAATATATTGTGATTGATAAGTATGGACCATCTAAAATGCGAGGTATGATTATTTTGAATTATATCATTATGAAAGTATTTTTGATAAAGGTGAATCCCATTACTTTATTTCTTCTCATTCTATTTATTTGCTACATTTAAAGGTTGATATGATTCTTTCTATTGTAAAACTTCAAACTAATCTTGGTCAAAGACAATGTCATGCCTTTGTGTGTACAACATGTTCTATTTCCATTGATGGAGCATATCTAAAATGAGATTTATTTATTCATGAGATGAATGTTTTTTATATAATTCTAGTTATGTATTGGTTAACAATGTTCAAGGATCGTGTCAAATGTTATAATAGAAAGGTCAATTTTACAACTGATGATCGCATCAAGCATCTCTTTTGAGGAGACCAGAAGTAATGACGGATGAAGCAGGATTTTTATCACCAATAGTTGGATTGATATTGTACTAGTTGGTATTGTTATCTTTGGAATAAATTGAAGAGATCAAGAATAACCATTTTCCAATAATTTTTGATCAGTTTACAGATTTGTTTCCTAAAAATTTATCAGGGTTTCCACATATTAGAGAAGTAGAGATTACAATTGATCTCCTTCGATGGAACAATACTATTTTTATTCTATACTATTAGATATAACCAATATAATTAATGGATTTTGAAAGTGTATTTGGAAGATCTAGAAAGAAAATATTTCATTCAGCCAAGAACTTCTTCATGAATAGCACTAATATTTTTTGTTTGAAGGCAGATGGAACTCATTAACTATGTGTAAATTATCAAAAGCTTAAAAACGTTATGACAACGAATAGGTATCTACTTCCACTAATTGATGATATATTTTATCAATTTAGAGGATTTTAGTGGATCACTAAGATTCAGTTGCGATCATGATATCATTATTTGTGAGTTCAGAAGGAATATATTCTGAAGAAAACATTCGAAAGTAGATATGGACATTAAGAGCATATTGTTGTGACTTTCAGTGTTATGAATGCACCAATAGTATTTCTGGTGAAGATGAATTAAATATTTTAGAGATATATGGGTTCCTACATGGTGGTGTTTTTAGATGACAAACTAGTATATTCAAGGAAAAGGGCCGAGCATATGAAACACTTAGAGATAATGTTGGTGTAACACCCCATGTTTTTCTAAAAATAAATATAAATGCATGGAACTTTGGTTTTAGTAGATATTTTTAAAAAGCCTTTAAAACATAACTTTTCCACTTCTATGTTTTGAATTTCAGGAAACTGTCATCTATAATTGTGTTCAGTATGTTATTTGGAGTCTATTGGAACCTACGTGTTTTTTGGTGAATATTAACATATCCCTATGAATAGTAACATGACCCTAATTAATAGAAAATTTTATTATTATTTTATTTTCTTAAGGCTTTAATATAATAACATCTTTTTTAATTTTTCATCGTAATATATAAGTAGTTATAGAATTAGAATTGTTAATTTTTGAATTAAGCATGGTTTTAGTTAAAAATTAAATTAATAATATTTATAAAATTATTTTCAAAAAATTCAAATCATTTTTGAATTCTACACATCAAAAAATGGTTAGGGTAAATTTTTGGGTTTTTTCTGAAATTCTTGATTTTTCAGTGAATAGTGAAATACGATAAAATACCATATAATAAAATTATCAGTAAAATAAACTATTTATGACATCATTAGTGATGCAATGATACTTTGTTCAAAATCACATAACATTATTAATATTTTATGTCACATGAAGTGTGACTATTAAATATCTTGTGTAAAAATATTATAATAATGATTAAAATGATGAAAAATACCCCCTCTCATCCACTATAAATACCACCTTCACTACCCTCTTCTTCCCACACCTCTCAATCCTTGATCCATACCTAAGTTCGGCCCAATACTCCTTACAAGGCTCTTCCCCACGTCTTAGAGCTTCTGGTCTCACCAAAAGACCGAAACCAAAGCCCTTTAAGAAGGATCTCAAGGAGAAGAGATCAAGAGGAAAACATCCTCTTTTATTTTCTTTTTTTTCTTTCATTTTATGTCATTGTCTTCCTTTACCTTTAGATTATGTCGGTTTATTTCATTACATTTACCTTTTTACATTCCATATTATGTATGAGTGATGAGATATTCCCTTTCTCTCATCAAACTATTTTTATGAAATTTTAAGAGATGCCGTTAGGCTGCCGAATATTTAGGAGAAATTTCTCAAGTCTTCTTTTATTTCATGATTCCTTTTTCATATTTCCTCACCCCCTATTATTCAAAAGTCATGATATCTACAAAATAATTTATATTCTTGATGTTCTCATTTTCATGGAAAATTCATCATCATTGTTCTTCTCCTCTCCCACTTATTCAAAGAAATAAATATATTGTCCATGATGTGTCGAATTAATGACATCATGGACGATGCGATTTAATTTTTCGTTAAATCCTTTAAGTCTGGTCATGATACCATTTTTATGGTTGAACCAGGTTATAATATATGTATTATGTATCATCAATGTTTCTAGAATTCGTTTTAACACATGGTTTTAATTTATTAAACGAAATGAGGTCGTTATTATCAAAGAACCACTAAAATGATCTAAACGAACATCATTAATGTTTTAACTTATGAATCATCCTCATATTAAAAATCCAAATAATTAAGGGTATAAATTATGGTACTGGAAATATGTAAATACATTTCTATTCCAATTCTAGAATTTCACTTCCAATTGAAAAGAACATCCACCATGAACCAATCATGGAATTCATGTTAAGAACTTACCCAAAAACAGTGAAAGGAGAAAAATACTAACAATTAAAGGGTGAAATGATGTTATTAAATGACAATATAAGATGTTATAAACCTAAAATATTTTTTTAAACTTCTAGTAACACTCTTTTAACCATTATACAGTATGTTTAAACATGTATGAAGTAAGAAAGACCCGAGGTAAGGGAATTCTTCACCTAATTTCCATTCTTTGGGTTATCCTTCTAGTTCATTATTTACGTGGTATTAAAATTGTTTTTTTGATGAAAATTGTTTATATTATCATGATTTATGAGTATTTACAGTATATATACATATTAAATTCACTCTATTAAGTCTCACTTGAATTATATGATGTTTGTAAGAGAATTCTTAACTTTATTTCAATTATTTAGGCTAACCTTCTACTTCACTATTTATGTTCTATTTAAATTGTTTGTGTTATGGGTTCTATTAATATTATGTTTTATTATGTGTATTAATAGTATATATACATACTTCATCCACTCTATCAAGTCACTCTTCAATTTTATGATATTTATAAGGGTATTTTCTTTAAAAACCCTCTTTTTAAATTCTGTTTTACGAAATTCCAAAGTAATGTTTTTATGGAATTATTCATGTTGTATGATTATGTTTTGGTTCTTGGGAATTACTTATGATGATGGGAGGGAGATATATCTCCCTCCAATGCATTGGGTATGAGTAAGTTGGAGGTCGGCTGTATAGTTACTCCAAGTGTAACTGAAATGGTTACACAAAGTAAGTTAGTCATGAGGGTTACAGATTATAAGGTATCCAATAATGGTTACAAGATTATGTAAGTAATTCTTCAAGATACCTTTATGATTATATTTATGTTCTCATGTTTTGGGTGGATCTTGTGTAAATCTCATGTTACACAAAGTAAGTATATATGGGTGAAAAGAATGTATTTTGAAAATGCTTTCATACGCTATGAGTATTCATGGACTACTGTCATATTTACTTCTTTACCACCCCTTAATGAGATTTTGTGCTCATCCCAAGTTTTTAAATGATTTTAATAGGTTAATGGATGTGTAATAAAAGGAAGGAATCTATGTTGAATGTTTATGAATTTTCAAGGAGTCTTGTTTTAAGTTTTAATGTTTTATATTTGTTAAAAAAATTGAAACTATTTTTATGGTATCCACTCTCTAATAATGTGTAATGTTATTAATGTATTGTCTAAATTATATAAAGATATAAACTTGAAATAACCTCAATGTAAAAGTAAGTTTCTTCTTGACTAAATTCAAGAATATGTATGTAATAAGGTTGGGTCTTTATAGTTGGTATCAGAGGATGGTTTAGATAATTTTAGGGGTTAGGGTGATGTTAATAGAATACCGTAAATGATTTTCACTCTATTTTTAATTTGAAATGTTTTGACATTTAATGATTACCATGTTTCTTCATCTAAGGCATGTTTGTTCAAAATGGTTTTCCGTAGAAATAACATGGATACTGAAGAGTAGAGGCACCGACATAATGAAATCCTTCCAGAACTACAGCCTAGAATGGTAGGGATTGGAATCGAGTAGTTTGTGATAGTAATGGATTAGATAACACATGCAATAAATGGTGGTGGAATCCATGAAAGAGAAACAATATAGGCACCACAACAGAACATGACAATAGTGGAACATTTTATGAGACAAAATCCTCCTGCATTCAATGGATCTTCTGACCTAGAAGCAGCTGAAGGATGGATCAAAGCCCTTGAAATGATATTTGATGTAATTGGATGTTCAGAAAATCAAAAGGTAAATCTTTCCATTTATCATTTTGAAGGGAAAGATGATCAATGGTGGTCAATGGTAAGGAATATCAGGGGTATAGAGGATTTTGATGCTTTAGAGTGGGATGAATTTAAATGTCTTTTCCTTGAAAAATATTTACATAAGGTGGTGTGACTTAGGATGGAAAATAAATTCCTTGAAGGAGGAAGAATCAGTGGCTATGTATGAAGCGAACTTCCCCCAACTGGCGAGGTATGCCTCAAAATATATTCTGGATCCTGATAGAAAAATCAACTGCTTTTACTCAGGAATGAAGCCAAGGTATCGAAGGGTGTTGGCCTCCCATGAATTCAAATGTTATGAGAAACGTTTCCGATGTGATTAGAGGGTAGAGATGGAGTTTTCTGATCATCACATGCATTTTGGAAACAAAGAGAAGAAGAGGTACAGATGGAAAGCAATGGGTAAAAATCAACCAATGAAATCTGATGGTAAGAAAGCCCAATTTCAGTTTGTGAAAAGTGTAGCAAGAAACACCCTGGGGAATGTCTTAGCCAAATTGGGAAGTGTTTTAAATGTGGTAAGTTTGGACATATGACTCGAGATTTCAATGAAAATGATCCTAAGACTATTCATGATAAGAAAAATGTAAAGTGTTTTAAATGTGGTGAGATGGGTCACTATGCCAATGCCTTCCCAAAGATAGATCTGAATGATGTAAAGAAGCTAGACTACAAGTAAAAAGGTGTAGTGAGATCCATTGAATCTATGTCAGCAGATGGCATGCCATCCAATGAAGTCATATCAGGTACTTTGTTTGTTCACTCAGATTTTTCTAAAGTTCTGTTTGATATGGGGTCTAAGCATTCCTTCATCTCTGAGAAATTTTCTGGTAAATTAGAAATATCACCTCAATAAATGAGACCCAAACTTGTTGTTCGAATACCTGGGAGAAATGTTATAGTAAAGAGGAATTATAATAATATTTCTATTGTGGTCGGTGGAAAGACTTTACGTTCAATCCTTTTTTTCACCCCTAGTCAGGTTTGATGTTATTATAGGAATGGATTACCTTTCTGATTATCATGCTAAGATTAAATGTAGAGATAAATAAGTTATTTTTCAGAAAGAGTTTCAGTTTGTATACAAGAATTAACCCATACAATTGGTGACATATCGGGATTCTGAGAAACTATTGAAATATGGAAATTAAAGTAATCTTTCTCATATTATTGGAAACAAGGTAACTATTCAAATTAATTACATACCAGTGGTAAATGAATACCTTTCTATTTTTCCTGATGAGTTACTCGGTGTCATACCTGATTGAGAAGTAAAATTCACAATTGACTTAGTTCCTAATTCTAAGCCAATTTCAAAACACCCTTATCGTATGGCTCAAATAGAACTTCTTGAATTGAAAAATCAGTTACAGTATTTTCTTGAAAAATGCATCATTCATCCTAGCACTTTACCATGGGGAGCCATTGTTTTGATTATTTAAAAGAAAGATGGTTCCATGAGACTTTTCATTGATTATAGAGATTTAAATAACATCACTGTTAAAAAAAGTATCCTTTGCCTCATATAGATGACTTTTTTGATCATCTCCAGGGAGATCATTAATTTTCCAAGATTGACTTGAGATCCAGATACCATCAGCTAAAGGTGAAATAGGATGAAATCTCGAAAACAGACTTTCATACTAGATATGGCCATTATGAATTTTTTGTTATGTTGTTTTGATTAACTAATGCACCTACTGTATTCATGAATCTTATGAATAAAGTATTTCATGAGTTCTTGGATAAGTTTGTGGTTGTATTTATTGATGACATTCTGGTATTTTCTAAAAATAAATAGGATCATGAAAAACATCTAAGGGTTGTTTTAAAAACATTAAAAGAAAATAAACTCTATGGAGAATTCAGAAAGTGTGATTTTTGGTTGAAACATATTTGTTTTCTTGGGTACATTGTAAATAAGGATGGAATAACAGTTGATCCGGCCAAAACAAAATTAGTTGATGAATGTCCAAGACCCCCAAATGTTATAGAGATTTGTAGTTTTCTTAGGTTAGCAGGATATTACCGACGATTTGTGAGGAAAATTTCATGATTATCTATCCCGATAACTATGTTAACATGAAAAAGGGTTAAATTTGTTTGGATAAAAGAATGTGATGTTTGTTTTTAGGAACTGAATAAGAGATTGGTGAATGCTCTAGTTTTGGACTTACCTTCCTAAAATGGTGAGTTTTTCATCTATAGTGATGCTTCTTTGAAGGGACTTGGTTGTGTTTTGATGCAGAATGATCAGGTAATTGCCTATGATTTGAGACAAATTAATCCTCATGAGCTAAATTATCCCACACATGATTTGGAATTGGAAGCTATGGTTTTTGCTTTGAAAATTTGGAGGTATCATCTATACGAAACCAAATGCCAAATATATACTGAAAATAAAATTCTAAAGTATATATTCACTCAGAAAGAATTAAACATGAGGTAGATAATATGGCTAGAACTGATAAAGGATTATGACTACACGATCAATTACCATCCTGGGAAAGCTAACAAAGTGGTAGATGCCATAAGTCGGAAACATCATGCATCATTAACCATGATACATTTGGACCATGATCCCTTGATTAAATATTTGATGAATTTTGGCTTAGAAGATTTTGGTGTAGCGAATACATCTATTTTGTATCAGGTTTCAGTGCAGTCTTCATTGTCAGATAGAAATAAGTGAGCACAGAAGGAAGACTGTGAGCTACAGAAAAAGGTATAATTGGTTAAAATGGGTAAGTTTCCTAAATTTAACCTTGATAAAGATTGTATCTGATGATTTGGAAAAAGGTTGTGTGTGACTTGTGATTCCCAGTTAAAGAATGAATTGATGTGTGAAGCTCATGGTTCTCCATTTTCAGTTCATCCTGGCAGTACTAAGATATACATAGACCTTCAGGAGTATTATTGGTGGGATGGAATAAAAAGAGATATTGCTGATTTTACCATGAAATGATTGACTTGAGAACAAGTTAAAGAAGAGTGGTAGTTACCGAAGGGGATGCTTTAGACTTTTCCAGTGCCAGAGTGGAAATGAAAGAAAGTATCCATGGACTCTGTGGTGGGACAACCAAAGACTTCTCGAGGTAACAATGTGATTTGGGTTATTGTTGATCGGCTAACAAAGTCTACACATTTTATTTCTATTTGAGATACAATGAATTTGGATTGGATTTCTTGATTTTACCTCAAGGAGATTGTCAGGTTACATGGAGTTCCTCTTTCCATTGTATCTGATCGAAATATCAGGTTCACTTCTAACTTTTGGAAGGGACTTCAGAAATCGTTGGGTACAAAGAAAAATTTTAGTACAACTTTTCATTCTCAATCAGATTCAAAGTCAGAATGAACAATTAAAACTTTGGAGGATATGCTTCAAGCATGTTCAATGGACTATCAAGGAAATTGGGATCATCATCTTTCTTTAGTTGAGTTTCCTTATAATAACAGTTTTCATTCTAGTATTCAGATGGCACCTTTTGAGGTCTTATAAGGGAAGCAGTGTCAGTCTCCAGAATTTTTGGATGAAGTAAGTGAAATAAAGTTGATGGGGCCAAAATTTATAGAAGAAGTGGCTGAGAAAGCGAGGATGATCCAGAAGCACATGAGGACAACTTAGAGAAGGCATAAAAGTTATGCAGATAATAGAAGGAAGGAATTCTATTTCGAGTTAGGTGACCATGTTTTCCTTAAAATCTATCTTTGGAAAAGTGTGATGTGTTTCAGTAAGAAAGGGAAGCTAAGTCCACAGTTAATCAGTCATTTTTAAATCTTAGTGAAAGTTGGAACAATTTCATACCACATAGCTTTTCCACCGAGCTTGTTTTAGGTAGACAGTGGTTTTCATGTTTAGACGTTGAGAAAGTATGTGCCAGATTCATCACATGTGTTGAGCCTAGAAGCAGTTCAGCTGGAAGAGATCCTTTCTTATGAATAGAAACCAGTTCAGATTTTTGATCAAAGGGAACAAGTATTGCGGAATAAGGCAATCCACTAGGTAATGGTTTTGTGGAGAAACCATACTATTGAAGAAGCAACATGGGAGTCTGAAAACATTATGAGGGAAAAGTTACCTCAAATTTTTAACAAGTAAATAAAATTGTGAGGATGATATTTCCAGAAGGAGGGGATAATGTAACACCCCATGTTTTTCTAAAAATAAATTGAAATGCACAGAACTTTGTTTTAAGTAGATATTTTTAACTACCCTTTATAACATAACTTTTCCACTTTTATGTTTTTAATTTCAAGAAACAGTCATCTACAATTGTGTTTTGTATGTTATTTGGGTTCTATTGGAACCAATCTGTTTTTTGGGGAATATTAACACACCCTTATGAATAGTAATAAGAATAGTAACATGAACCTAATGAATAGTAAATTTTATTTTTATTTTATTTTCTTAATTCTTTAAGATAATGACTTCTTGGTTAATTTTTCATCGTAATATAGAAGTAGTTATTGAATTAGAATTGTTAATTTTTGAATGAAGTATTATTTTATATAAAAATTAAATTAATAATATTTATAAAATTATTTTTAAAAAATGGACATCATTTTTGAATTATACACGTCGAAAAAAGGTTATGGTAAATATTTGGGGTTTTTCTGAAATTCTTGATTTTTCAGTGAATAGTGAAATACGATAAAATACTGTATAATCAAATTATCAGTAAAATACATAAATTATGACCTAATAAGTGATTAAAGGCCACTTGGTTCGAACTCACATACCCTTATTACTATTTTAGGTCACATGAACTAAGACTATTCATATTATTGGGCAAAAATATTATTATAATGATTAAAATAATGAAAAATACCCCCTCTCCTCCACTATAAATACCACCCTCACTCCCCTCTTATTCCATCACCTCTCAATCCTTGAGACATGCCTATGTTCTTCATAATAATCCTACCGAGTCTTTTCCCCATGTCCTAGAGCTTTTGGTATTCCCAAAAGACCAAAACCAAATCCCTTAAGAAGGATCTTAAGGAGAAGAGATCAAGAGGTAACCATCCTCTTGAATTTTATTTCTTTTCTTTCATTTTATGTTATTATCTTCATTTACCTTTGGATTATGTTACGATATTTCATTCCATATCCCTCTTACTTTCAATATTATGTATGAGTGATGAGATATTCCCTTTCTCTCATCAAACTATTTTTATGAAATTTTAAGAGACGCCGTTATGCTGCCGAATTTTTGTGAGACATTTCTCATGTTTTCTTTTATTTCGTGTTTCCTTTTTCTTCTTTACTCACCCCCTCTAATCCAAGAGGCATGAAATATCCACAATAATGTATATTTTGTATGTTCTCATGTTCATTTAAAATTCATCATCATTGTTCTTCTCCTCTCTGACTTATTCAAAGAATTAAAAACATAGTCCATGATGTGTCGAATTACCGACATCATGGATGATGTGATTTCATTTTTCATTAAATAATTAAAGTATGGTCATGATACCATTTTTATGGTTGAAACAAGTTATAATATATTTATTATGTCTCATCAATGGTTCTATAATTTATTTTAACACATTGTTTTAATTTATAAAATAAAATGAGGTCGTTATTATCAAAGAACAACTAAAATGATCTAAATGAACATCATTAATGTTTTAACATACGAATCATCCTCATATTAAACATAAAAATGATAAATGGTATAAATTATGGTACTAGAAATATTTAAATACCTTTCTATTCCAATTCTGGAATTTCACTTCCAATTGACAAGAACATCCACCATGAACCCATCATGGAAATCATGTTAAGAACTCACCCAAAAACAGTGCAGGGAGAAAAATACTAACAATTAAAGGGTGAAATGATGTTATAAAATGATAATAAAAGATGTTGTAAACATGGAAATGTTTCTTTAAACTACTATTAACACTATTTTATCCATTATATAGGACATTTAAACAAGTTTTAAGTAAGACAAACCCGAGGTAAGGGAAATTCTAACCCGATTTCCATTCTTTGGGTTATCCTTATAATTCATTATTTATATGATATTAAAATAGATTGTTTGATGAAAATTGTTTATATTATCATGGTATATGTTTATTTACATTATATATACATATTCCATTCACTCTATTAAGTCTCAATTCAATTATATGATGTTTGTAAGGGAATTCTTAACCTGATTTCCATTCTTTGTGTTAACCTTCTACTTCATTATTTATGTGCTATTTAAATTTTTTGTGTGATGGGTTATGTTTATATTATGTTTATATTATGTTTATTAATCGTATATATACAAATTCCATCCACTCTATTAATTCTCTCTTCAATTTTATGATATTTATAAGTGGATTTCCTTAAAAAACCCTATTTTTAAATTCGGTTTTACGAAATTCCAAAGTAATGTTTTTATGGAATTATTCATGTTGTGTGATTATGTTTTGATTATTGGGAAATTTTTTTATTAATGGTGGGAATTATATATCCCTCCAATTCATTGGTTATGAGTAAGTTGTAGGTTGGACCTATGGTATCTCCAAGTGTAACTACGATGGTTACACAAAGTAAGGTAGCTGTGAGCGTTACAAATTATAAGGTAGCCAAGAATGGTTACAAGATTATGTAATTAATGACCAAGATACCTTTATGATTATATTTATGCTCTCATGTTTTGTTTGGATATTGTTTAAATCTCATTTTACACAAAGTAAGTATATATGGGTGACAAGGATGTCTTTTGAAAATGCTTTCATACATTACAAGTATTCATAGACTAATGTGATTTTTCCTTCTTTACCATCACTTAATAAGATTTTTTGATCATCCCAAGTTATTAAGTGATTTTCACAGGTTAATGGATGTGTAATACAAGGAAGGAATCCATGTTAAATGTTGAATAATTTTCAATTAATCTTGTATTATGTTTTAAAATTTTATATTTTGAAAAAAATGGAAACTATTTTTATGGTATCCACTCTGTAATAATGTGTAATGTTATGAATGTATTGTCCTAATTATCTAAATCTATAAACTTGAAAAGATCCTCAATGTAAAAGGAAGTTTTTTCTTAACTAAATTCAAGATTATGTATGTAATAAGGTCGAGTCCTTATAGTTTGGAATCTTGAGGGATAATCATCTCTATGCCAAACTATGAAAGTGTGATTTTTGGATACAAGAGGTACATTTTATTGGACATATAATTTATGAAAAAAGTGTCTCTATAGATCCAGAAAATATATAAGATGTTATCTCTTGTAAATCTCCAAAAAATGTCTTCGAGATATGGTGTTTCCTTAGTATAGGTGGTTATTACTGACACTTTTATCATGAATTCTCATGACTATATTCTCCCATGATAGCTTTGAAAAATAATAATGATCCATTATAATGGGATAAGAAATTCCATATATCTTTTCAAGAGCTGTATTTTTTCCTTACATTGTCACCAATCTTGATCTTTCCTGAATCAGGACAAGGGTATGCCATGTATTGTGATGCTTTTGGGTTAGAGATAGGATATGTTCTCATGTAGAGAGATCAAGTTGTTTCTTATAGATCAAAAAAGTTACGAGTTCATGATAAGATCTACCGTACACATGATTTGGAGTTAGCTTCCATAGTTTGTTCTTTAAATACATGGCCTTATTTTCTATATGGTGAGAGATTCACTCTGTTTACATATCATAAGAGCTTGAAGAATATTTTATCAAAATGGGATTTTAATTTTAGACAAAGAATATGAAAAATTATCTCCCGATGTTTGACATTGACTTTCTGTATACAATGGGAAAATGAAATTCTGTAGTTGATGAATTAATCTGTTAGTCATACACTCAGTTGAAAAAATATGCTTTTGATGAGTGGAACTTTTTGTCAGTCCTAGTTGACATGAATTTAGAATTTCAAGACTAAGGTGAAGTTATATTTTTATTTCTAGTTTCGTTTTTCCTTATTTTGTAAAGATAGTTAGGGAGGCATAGACATATGATGTGGAATGCGAGGCTTTGAGGTTAAAACTCAATGGTGGGGAGATAGTTGAGGGATAGAAGATGAATGTGAGTTCATTTTTGTGGTTACAAAATTAGATGGGTGTACCTTTGTATTGTCAGGAATAACTCCTTCATACTTTCCACCATTCAATATGGGTTTTTCATCCTAGAGTACAGAAAATTCACAGGGCGTTGAAGGCATAATTCTTGTGGAAAGGAATGAAACAGAAGGTGGTTGAGTTTTTTTTGAGATTCTTAACTATTTAGTAGGTTAAGGCATAGCATCAATGACTATTAGGTATGTTACAATATTTACCTATTCATGCTTGGAAGTGAGAATAAATATCCATAGATTTTGTAAGATGTCTCCAAATAATGGTATGAAAACATGATTCCATATGGGTGATAGTGGATCAGCTCACGAAGTTGGATCATTTCATCCATATTCATGAATCTTATATGGTGGAGAAATTCTCAAAAATATATATATGAGAACTAGTAAACAGGAATGATATGTGAGTTTCAATATGGTTAGAAAGAGATTCATGGTTTACATATCATTTCTTGAAATCCTTACAAAAATCCCTTGGACCTCATTTGACCATTAGAATGTCATATCAACCTTATACGAACGAACAATCCAATCATATGATAAAACATTAAAAGACATGTTGTGGGATTTTGTAATGGATTTTGGCGGCTCATGGGAAGAATAGATTCCATTAGTGAAGCTCTAATATAACAAAAACTATCATAACTTGATTAAAACAACTCCCTTTTAAGCATTTTATGGGATTCCTTGTCATTCTCCACTTTTTTGGGAGGATACAGGCGTGACTTCACTAGTTGGGTTGAGCCTTTCCCAAGAGAAAATAGAGAAGATTCATTTGATTATAAAATGAATGGAAATGGATCAAAGTCATCAGAAATCATATGTATATCATTATCGATGATCATATTCATTTTTGGTGAGTGATAATGTATTCTTGAGGATCTCTCCAAGGATTTTAAATCAATGTTTTGGGGAGGAGGGAAAGTTATATCCTCAATTCATTTCCCCTTTTACGATGCTGAAATTAGTTGGAGTGCTGGAATAGAGATTGGCATTACTACCATGGTTTAGTGCAGTGCATAGTGTGTTCCACATATCTCAGTTGAAAAAGTATTATCCTAATCCTTACCATTCAATTCAATGAGATCATGTTCAACTAGAGTTCTATGCTTTATTGGTATATATCTCGGTGCAGATTGTGGATAAGTAAGAGAAAGTATTGTGTGGAAAAAACATCGGGCTAGTGTGGTTTTTGTAGAAACATGGTCATATTTAGGAAGAGACATGGGAATGGGATAAGAAGGTAAAAGAGAAATTGAAAAAAAATATTTTGGGACAATGAATGTTTTCTAATTTTTAGGGATGGAAAGGCCAATGATAGGGAGAATTTAGAACCTCCCAGTTTCAATTAAGTAACCCTTTATTTATGATTTTTATTTATGTAAAGTATATGGGTGAATTTCCAGAGAGTTTAAAGAAATTTTGGAGGATTTATGGGAATTTATATAGGAAAACAATTGGTTTATGGTTTGGGAAAACAATTAAATACCTATAGGAAACCATGCACAACTAAATAGGGGCTGAATGAAAGGTGCATGGGTGGTGCAAAGTTTTCCCCTACCATGTAGAAGAATAAGATAAACAATTCTATGTTGGACATTGGGATTTTGTGCAGTTGGTTCATGATTTGAAAACCATGAAATCCAGCGGTGTGAGGTTCATCCTTTACCTAGTGAATGGTTCAGGGTTTTTACATTATATTACTAACCATGTGACTAAACTATGCAAAGTTAAATTAAAATATTATAAAAGAGTGTGTCCAGGTCATCTTTGAGATTTAATTCCTTTTCCACACTAAAACGGTCCTAATAGGGTATTTTTCCCTCAAAAAGTGTGGAAAACCTCTCCACATCATTCTTAAGAAATATGTATTCTTATCTTAGTGATTTCAAGCTCTATTATCATATTAAGTGATCGTTCTTGGTTGTTCATGGTTATTTTTTCTTATATCTACTTCTATATATTTATTATTTTGACATATATATATATAATCTATGGATATATATAAGATATTGGTTTCCAAATATGATGATTTTTGGTCTTTTTTCTGATAAATGAATGGATCTAAGATGGGTTTTTAGAGATTCAATCTCTTTTCATGGTAATTTTTATGCTATTCTTTGTTGAGCTCATAAAACCCAAACTAGGTGGATTCACTCTAAACTCCTCTATTTAGAATATTAAGGCTTAGTTTTTAAATTTATTAAATTTATGAAAATTTATTGTGAAATTTGTGTAAAAATAATGGTACAAACCTGATTTAGAGATGGTCTGTGGATTTTGTGGAATTGTGGATTTTTGTGAAAGATTCTTTGTTAAATGGTTTTAAAATATTTATTTTTAAAAATGGATTTTGGTTTTGACTCATGAGAAAGGGTTTTTAATAAAAGTTTGGTTTTATTGAAATGGGTTTTTGGAATGGTTTTCAATAATTTTTTTTGTTGAAATGGTTTTGGCATTGAAGTGGTTTTGTAATTGAACTAGTTTTTGGGAATATTTGGTGGTGTGTGTTCACATTTAATTATGAGGCTTGGTTGAAATATGACCTTTTGCTCAGTGCCAATAGTGTAATGTAACATTGGATTTAATTACCTTTTGATGGATTGGTATATCGATGAGGAACCGCTCATGAGTATGGAAGTATCATAATGAAGCATTAATGTGTGGATTTGTGGATATGTGGATATGTGGTCTAGAATGGGGTATGCCCGAAATGGAAATATTGAATGGTTTTAAGAAATTTCCTAGTGTAATTTTTGAAAATAATTTTAGTTTTGGAAAAGTATTTTTTTTACGTAGATTTGGATGTGTAATAAATTGTTTCATGTTTTTTTATATAATTTTTTTATAAATAATATTTTATAAAATATGATAATCAGTTCTATCTAGATGGCATTAGTAGGGAAGTCATTGGAGAAAACCCACTGAGTTTTAGTAATCAACAATTATTTAGAAATTTGTTGCTTTTTAAGATATTTTTTATTAGGACAAGATCACAGGTAAAGTATCACACATATTTAGTAGTACTTCATGATACTTGGGAGGTTTTTTAGAGTTGGATCATGGAGCATGTTTGGAGATTTGGAGTTTTTTTAGAGTCTTTAAGCTTTTTATTTGGCCATGTACATTTATATTTTTATCTTACACTATAGTACATGGGTTTAGTTTTATTTTAAAATCAATCATATTATTTTAGTTTTATTTCATTGATATCATGCATCGTATAGCAGGTGATAATTTTTATGGCTTGTTTGGTAGGTTGATTTATTTTCATGGAAAAATCATTCCCCATGTATATTAAAGTGCTTTAGTATTTATTTCTAGCCTTTGACATCTTAGGGATTTCTCATAAGGATAAGTAAAATCCTCCCACCTTCTCAATACAATGATAAAGAAGAGGGATGTTACAAGATACTTCAATATTTTATGATCTAAATATATTTCACATTAACCCCCATATAGATGATTTCTCCAAAATTATAAAGAAAAAATTACGGTTGTAAGATCAAGATAATGTGTTAGATAATTATATTATTGTGATATAAATTAATGTGATTCATAAGAAATTACATGATCATTTCTAAATTAAAAAACCCTTTATTGGAGCATCACAATAAATTAAAAATCCAACATTTTTTGATGGATAATCTAACACTAAATAATTAACCCATATTTTTTCAATTCCTGATAAAATTAATCAAAATACTTTTTCCTAATATAAATAAATTCCTTTAGAGTTAACATAGTCTGTGATATAGATAACAACAACACATTTTCAAAAAACTGTTGGTAGTAACATACCAATCCAAGAAAAAATTGAATCGTAGTGACATTTTAAAGTCATTTCCACTCTTCAACTACTTTTTTTCAAAAGGATCAATAGTAATGTAATCTTTAGAAAACAAATTTCAAATTAATGAAACAAGATATAACAAAAATTTACATTTTCTAATTCTTATATACAAATTATTTTCTTTTATGGTTTGAAAAAAAATCCTTATATATTTCTCATGATCATAAAAAATTTTATAATATACTAGTATTTAATCAATGGATACAATGAAATTTTTTTCTATAAATTCATAGAAAACTCTATTCATATAATCCCTAAATAGAGAAGGTAATTTTTTTTCTTGAAAAGTATAAGAAAAACTTTTAATGGAAATAGCATGTATGAGACACTATCCCAAAAAAGTTTTCTTCTTTTAAGTTCATCTAATGGTTTCCATATCAATGTTCAAACTTTCAAAAATACAGAGAACCATAGAGCTGATCAAATAATTATTTGATATGAGAAAATTATTACTTGTTTATAAAGAAATGGTATTGAGTTTTGTTGGCCTTCTACAGATTTAATTCCAAAAAATCATGATTCATTAAGTCAAATTGTCTAAAATTATTTTTACACATGTTTACTAATAATTTTAATATATTCTGGTAGTATTTCACATTATAAGATAGGTTGAAAAAATATGGCTAAGTAAGAGTCACCATTATGGTGGACCCATTTTCACTATCCAGACTAAGAAACCGTTATGCTAGATTCACTGTTAGAAAATTCATTAATTATATAAAGTTGGATAAGTATGAGCTACCAGTACTATGGACCTACCGTTAATATATCTCACTATAAAATGTCTCACCATGAACCTGAATGACGAATTATGGAAAAGGAATAGACACCCTCGAATTGAGATACCAAAAGACCCAATCCAGATTTCTCACAAAATATGAGATACCGATAGCTGAGACACTATCAAATCAACCTACTGACAGCTTCTCTGATTTTTCATAAATGAAGAGATACTACTACATCAACCTAACAATATAATGACTTACTGATATCCATAATTTTTTCTAAGTATGCGATACAAATAGCATGAGACACCATAAATTGGATCTACCATCAAAGCGACCTACTGATCTTGAGTCACCATTCCAAGTCACCATTTATAGAATCCATCACTTATTAATTTTTAATTTAAATTCAAATTTATTTCTAATAGTGAAATTTATGAAATATAGTACTTCCATTTATATTACTAGCTCTATAGGTATTTTTTAGAAAACCTTTAAATCGATGTAAGAATGCAGTATAAGGTATGGGGTACCTATATGAGATCGAGATCCTAAATCTTGTTAGCTAAAGAATATAAAGAAAATACCATTTTAAAAGGTAAGAGATTAATGCAACAAGATAAAAAATGTAGTGAAGTCATGAACCTAAAAAAACATAGACTGCTAACTATGGATGAACTGCTGATAACTCAAACCAAAGAACACTTTACAATAAAAAATAATGAAAGGAGAAGAACTCATTGAGAAAATCAATACCTCAATGAAACAAAAGACATAATCTCTCAAAAAACTATGTTCTCTATCTGTTTATGGAAATCTACTCAAGCTTCACTTCAAGAGAACTTTCAAGAGTCATAACCTACCTTTCCAATCACACAGAGACTTCTAACTATTTTCACTTTATTTATTCTATGTTTGTGTAATTATTTTACATTAAGAGTAGTGTGTGTCTATCTATCTTATGAACACACACTGAAACCTATGAAAAACATGAATATACATAAATATCTTTTCAAGGCATCCATTTTACACCTTTTACTCCCATGAATAACAGTGGAAAAGGTCCATGCATGACCTGTTAGATTTAGAACTCCCAATAAAACTGTGGAAGAGGTCTGATTAACCTGGAAAGTTATATATACTATCGCTTAACCTCATCCATGGTATGGATAAAAGTTTATTTATATAAAATACTTGGTGGTAGGTTATCAACAAGAGGATAAGATTTAGTCTCTACTCAAGACTAATCCTCTTGTTTTTAATTCTATTGTTCCTTTCAATGTTCTGTTTTCACTACTTTATCTATTCATAGAAGAAAAAATTACTTTCAATTTTATTGTTAATATTATATAGTGTTTATACTATAATTTTCTATAGTATAATGATTTCAAAATTTAATATAATTACCCATATTGTTTTAGCTGATAACTAATCAATCTTGGAGAAATCATTCAATCAACCAATTTTTTTTTATAAATATGCTACTTTGGTTAAATGGGGAATTTTTTATTTAAAAATTGGGAGACTTTTAAATAATTGTGTTTGATATAAATTTTTATAGGAACTCAATTTACCCCACTCTTGAGTATCCTACTCCAACCAAAATTTGGTATCAAAGTTTTTACTTTTTGAGTGTCAAAGTTTTCAATGTTTTCAAATATCTTCACTGTGATTTTAGTTTTATTTTAAAGATCTCAAAATTTATATCAACTCAATTTTTTTTATTTCATTGAAACATGGTTTTATTACTTAACATGGAAAATATAAAGTAAGGTGCCTCTACCAATAGGCCTCCTAATTTTAATGGCACAAATTATGTTCAGTGTGAAATCAAAATGAAAATGCATTCAGAAAGCATGAGTTTTGAAATCTACTCTGCTATAATAGATGTGTATTAGATTTCTTATACTATTAGAAACACTTGGGATGGACAAAATAAGGAATCCTATACAAATAATTGTAAATAGAAGAATTTATTATATTTTTTTCTAGGTGAGGTGGAATTCAATAGGATTTCTACTTGTAAACGTCATTTTCAATTTGGGATACTTTAGCTATTTCATATAAATGAACCACCAATTTTAAGGAAATGGGGTTTAAAACATATAATATTAAATATGATAACTTAAAAATGAAGACTGAAGAACCAATATCTTATATGTACCTTAGGTTTAATGAGACTATAAATACAATGATCTCACTAGTAAAGACAATCACTACGAAAGAAAAGATCATGAGAATCATGATATTTCTTTCAAATAGATGGATATGGACCTCGGTATCAATTATAGAATCTTGTGAAATAGATTTACTACTTATAAATGAGATAATTGAAAAAATGATTCTATACAAGTAATAGATACATGTCAAATGATAAAAGACTATGAACCTAAAATAAAGTCAATGGATATCAAAACCACTACATTTAATAAAAAATAAAAAATTCAACTTCCTACTGAAATTTACAACAATTATGATTCATCAACGGATAGTGATGAGGACATGGTTCAATTATAAAAGATGTTTGAGAAATTTTACCAAATTAAGTAGTTATTTAAAAATACTGGATATAGAGGAAAATATGACAATAAGGGTAACTAGAAAAAGGATCAGAAAAGAAGTGATAATATCAATAAGATAGTCAACTATGAATGAAAAATAAAAGGACATGTGAAGGCTAACCATCTAAAGCTAATGTAAAAGAAGAAATATAAGGACAAGGATAAAATGTATAAGAAGGCAATTAATTCTACCTATAGTGCTTTTGATGGAAACTCCAGTGAATATAAATCATCTCATGATGAAAAGGGTGATTAATCCAATATGTGTTTTATAAAAAACAAATATGAGGTAATCTTAGTATCTCTTGCATATAATTATTATTATTATAGAGAATAATTTTAATATTAAAACTATATAAATATGACCAATGAAGAAATGTATGAATACTGAAAAATGAATGAGGATACCTATAATGATTTGAAAGATAAATATAAATCTCTCAAGAAACATCATTCATTTTATTCTACTATTAACTCTGAACTCGATGTTGAATAATAGAAGAATTATCAACTGATCAATGAGAATATAGAACTTAAACATTTTCATGAACAATTAAAAACTGATGTAGAAAAATTTAAAAATGTTAATGATGCCATAACAAAAATTCTTATAAAAAAAGATTCTCATAAATATACTATTGTAATGGGTTATTAACATGGACAAAGAAATTTTGTTAAAACAATTTCTGTATCCAAATCTGTAAAATCTTGTTTTATTCCTATATCTGGGATACTTTCTGCAAGTTACAGTCATGGAACATATTTTACTACCTCTAGTTCTTCCGGACTAATACATTTTATTTTTATAAAATATTAAAAACTAATTATAAGAAACCCATGAAGAAAATGTGGGTTCTTAATGATTTAATTACTAATATCACTCGACCCAAGAAAGTCTAGGAGATAAAGTCTTTTCTTACATAAACTATTTTTATAGAAAATTTGTTTATAGAGTTCCTGTAAGAGATTATGGTACTTGGATAAAATGTGTTCAAGACACATGATAGGGGACTACTCTAGATTCAATAACCTCATAAATATTGATGGCGGACATGTCACCTTTCGTGACAATAAAAAGGGAAAATTATTGGCCTTGGAAGAATTGGTAACACTAACTTAGTTTTAATCTGAAAAGTAATTTTTGTTGATGGTCTAAAGTAAAATCTACTAATATTTTTCACAGTTATGTGATGATGAATTTCCTGTTAAATTTGAAAATGAATATTGTAATGTTTTCAATTATAAAAAATATTTAGTCTTTAATAATTTTATAAATGAAAATGTATATACTGTTAATTTTGATTCTTTAGTCTCATAGAATGTTTCTTGTTTAAGTTCCTTTCACAAAGAGTCTTAGCTCTGAAAAATGAGACTAGAAAAATGTATCATTAACTCTATTAGAAAAATTAATAGAAAAGGATTAGTCAAGGATATAACTAAACTTGAGTTTCAAAATGATAATGTTTTATGTCTTTGTCAAAAAAGAGAACAACCTAAAATATATTTGAAACCAAAGAATGAAGTTTCAACCTCTCAACCTCTTGAATTGGTTCACAAGAATTTTTTTGGACCTTTTATGGTTTCATGTTTAAATGGGAAGAAATATGTCTATGATCTAATAGATGTCATTTTTAGGTACATTTAGACCTTATTTTTATATCATAAAAGTGAGGTTTTTTCTAATTTCACTAAGTATGTTAGGTAAGTAGAAATATTATGTGGACTTATAATCAAAACCTTAAGAAGTGACCTTGTCCATGAGTTTGAAAATTAAGAATTTGAATATTTTTTCTAAAATAAATTGATATACTTATAACTTATCTACTAATAGGACACCCCATTGTAATTGACTTATAGAAAGTAGAAACAAAACCTTACAATAGATAACAAACAATATTTTTAATGAATATGATCTACCTATTTACTTTTGGGTAGAAGCTGTAAATGCAGCTTGCTGTATAATTAATAGTGTTTTAATCATACTTATCCTAAGGAAACACACTTATGATATGTAGAATAATATGGGGCCTAAGGTTAATTACTTCATTGTTTTTGGTGGCAATGTCTTTATTCTAAATACAAAATAAAATCTTGAAAAGTTTCGTTTAAGTGTAATAAAGGATTTTTCATAGGTTATTCAATCTCAAGTAAAGCCTATAAAGTCTTTAATAAGGGAACCAAATGTGTCAAAGAATATATAAATAAAAATTTGATGAAACATATCCACATGAATCCAAAACCAACTTAGAATATAGTGAGGAAAATCTATCGAATCTAGAGTTACATCCTAAATCATCTAATTTTGTTGTGAAACAAGCATGTAGTTTTATAAAATTTCCAAATTCTGATCAAAAGGAACCCGAACTAGTAGATTAATATAATGTGACCATACCTTCTTTTTCTAGACCTATTATAACACTTAAAAACTATCCTTTGGATGATATAGTTGGATACTTAGAAAAAGTTATATAGACTAGATCCTCTTTAAGAAACCAGGTCGAACATTATGTCTTTTTGTCCATTTATGAACATAAGAACATAAATGGTGCAATAAATGATGAAATATGGATGATGTATATGCAAGAATAATTATATTATTTTGAAGGAAAAAAAGTCTGGAAACTTGTTGATACACCAAAATAAACCTTGACCATTAACACTAAGTGGGTTTTGAGAAAACATGCGGATGAATTTAGCACTGTTGTAATAAATAAAGGTTGAATAGTTGAACACGCATATAGTCAAGAAGAAGGAATAGAATATGATGAAAACTTTGCACTTGTGGCGCAACTTGAATCTACTAGAAAACTTATAGCTTATGCAGAACATCTTAATTTCAAAAATTATAAAATAAAAGTCAAAAGTTCTTTCCGGAATGGTTATATTGTTGAGGATGTTTTGGATGAGAAACCCCTAGTTTTAAAAATTTTCATTTTCCAAATCATGTGTTCAAATTAACAAAAGTTTTTTATTTTTTAAAATAGGATCCAAGAGCTAGGTATGATAAGTTTAGCACATTTCTTATTTATTAATGATTTTATAAAGGTATAACTGATCCAAATTTTTTTTATAAAAATAATTTCAAATGATATTTTATTTGTTCAAATATATATTGATGATATTATTTTTGGATATTAAAAAAATTCAATATGTATTATCTATTTAAAAATGATGAAAAATGTGTTTTGAATTTGTATAGTGGGTGAACTCTAATTCTTTCTTATATTTTAAATTTTTTAAAATAAGGAAGGTATTATTTTAAATCAAAGTAAATACACTAAATATCTTTTAAAACATTTTAAGATGGATAGCACTAAAAGTATTGATACTCTTATGAGTACCACCTGTAAATTGGATCCTGATGAAAATGAAAAATTAGTGGATCAAACCAATTACTGGGGTATGATTGGATGTATTGTTTACTAAACAGCTAGCCCACTTGATATTATATTTAGTGTGTGTATGTGTGATCATTTTCATGAATATCCTACAAAGTCACATATTATTGCTGTTAAAATAATTTTCAAATACCTCAAATATACAACCAATTTAAGACTTTTATATTCTAGAGGACTAAAGTTTGACTTAGTTATTTATTCTAATGTGGCCTTTAGTGTTTGTTAGTTAGATAAAAAAGAACCTCTGGAACATGTCACTTTTCATGAAATTATTTAGTTTCATGGTGTAGTTAGAAAGAAAATCCCATTGCATTATCTACTACCAAAGCTAAATGCATAGCTATTGGTAGTTGTTGAGCTCAAATTTTCCAATTGAAACACACTTTACGTGATTATGGATATCAATTGGTACATGTTCCCATAAAATGTGACAACACAAGTGATATTAACATTTCTAAGAAAACAATTTATCATTCAACAATAAATAATATTGATGTAAGACATCACTTTTTGAGAGAACATTATCAAAAAGGTGACACGACTCTTAAATTAAATTTAAATGAACAACAACTTGCTGATATTTTTACTAATCCCTTATGTTATGAGATAATGAGTTACATCAGATATGTGTTAGGGATGATAAAATTTGAGTGACTCACCATTAATGACTAACCATTGATGACTCACCATTAATAACTCACTGTTGATGACTCACTGATGTGAATCATCATTAGGGATCACTATGGTGACTTACTATTCTTTACTTAGTAATTTTTTTGGCTCAGATGTAAAATTGATGTTTTTTTATTTCAATTTATTTTATACCGCATTTGTGATTTATGGTTTTAAAATCACTAAATGATAAAAATTGAATAAATTAGAATCATTTTCTCACTTACTCACTCTTTCTGTCAAACCTTTCTCTACCAAGCCTCTAATACCTTATTCCATTGATCCGAACACTTCTTAATGGCTCGAGTGAATTAATTTTCTAAGAAATATCTAAATGAGTCTCTTACTTTGATGAAATAAAATGGCGAATCAAGTGCTCCAAAGATCAATACTATTAACCATGATCTTTCCCAAAGAATGGCCATTCTGGGAAAGTATGTACATGAAGATGGGCTATTGTTAAGTAGGTCTCAAATGTTAAAAGTGTTAGAAGAAAAAGGTTGGTTTGAGGGGTTTTACAACAACATGTGATCTCTTTATCCCAAGCTAATTACTGAGTTTTACTTATATGATGAGTTTATTTTTTAGGGAACAAGAATATTTTTTATCAAGTCAAGAATAGATTGAAAATGGTTGTTGTTTATTCTAATTAGTCGGATGAATGTCTAAATATACCTCATGAAGGAATTTTTGAAGATTATCATGGTTGTTATCCTCCTATTTGTGATATTTTTAGTTATGTGATAACCCTAACTTAGTTGAATAGTGATGGGATATCTATAAGACAAATAGAAAATGTGGATTAAGGATAATATATGTTATTATTTATACTTATTCTGCAACAACATTGTCTAAGGAAAAGGGATTCTTCCTCCTTGAAATATCAAGATGTGTATCTACTATATCTTATAAAATAAGTACACAAGAGAAACCTATTCTGATACCTTATGGTTCATATGAGTGATATGATTAAGCCTAACTAAAAATCAAACTCTTTATTTTATTCATAGATGATTTATAAAACTACTAAATCTAACGGATTGGAACTGAAGATGAAGAAACTGTGATAGATTATGGTGAATTTTGTATCAAAATGGCTATATGAGAAAGGATGAGGATAAAATGGATTCCCAAGAAGGGATATTGAGTGGAATATAATGAAAAACTTTATGAAGAATTCTATCAAGTGATACACCCTTCAAGACCAAAGGATACGAAAGAACCTGGTCTAAGACCAGTTGAAGTTGTAGAGTATTTGAATGAAGATTAGAATGAAGCTGAGGAAGATAATGGAACAAAATCTCTAATTGATGATTGGAGTGACCCATATATTGTAGTAATCCCAAGAGAAATTACTTTTGGATATCCTAGCCCTCCAAAAGAACTTCCTTCCATAGGAACTCTTCTTAATGATGTGGATGATGATGAGGAAATATAAAAATCTGAGGATGATGAGTAAGCAAATGTTTTTTAAAGTGTAATTGAAGATGAAGATGATAATGGTGAAGAAAAATAGAATAAAGAAGAGAGGGAAAAATGAAAATCTAAAAGGCGAAGAGGGAGAAGAGAAAGAAGAAACTAGTGATGAAAAAGAATAAAGTGGTAAAACTGATGGTGAAATGGGTAATGAAGTTGATCCTACTGATAAGGATCATGGTTCTATTCAATAACCTAAAAATATTTAGGAAAATGTTTTAGTGTAAAAGGAAAAAATTTTAGAACATCAAATGTTTGTAGAGTCAATGTTAGTTGAAGAAGAATCTCCAATTTCTCAATGAAAGAAGTTGTTTATGTTAGAAATAAAGCACCCATTGTGGTGGAGCAATATGATCCAAGTGTTATAGTTTCCACTCTTACTCATTATGATGTGAAAATTGAGTAATGAGACAAGTACTCTAGATATGAAACTTTAGGCATGGAATATCCAGATTTATATGTTGAGGAATCTATTCCTAAGGGCTCTCTAGTTGAAGAGGTGGATAATTATCAAACAGTTTTTATTGAAACATATTTAGTAGTATCTTCTCCTCCTACTCCTTCAATTTAACCTATTCCTGAAGATTATGTGACCTAGAACAACTTCAAAATCATTAAATAGGAATTTTTCTAAACTATTAGACATATCCTTCACCCTTAACCTATACTAGTATCTAGTATTAGTGAAACCAATGGTGATATGGTTTTTGAAAAGGTTGTTTCACATCTTGAAATTCAAATTTTTTCAGAACATCAAGAGGTGAGGATGGGAAATAAAAAATTAAATGATGAGTTGGTTTCATATACACTTGTTTTTAAAGGCATTTCCACTAAGTATATAGATTCTTTGGATGAGGTAGTGAAAATTCTTGGAGATACCACTTCTGAGACCTCTCAGGATGATACTCCAACACCTTTAAATCTTGATTTGAATATTTTACAATCAGTTGTAAAAGATGCATTCAAGGATTCCTTAACCTATATTATTCTTGCTCTGCCTTCAGATAATGATATGTTCAGAATAGTGATATGAGAAGATCTTTAGTCTATGTTTGGTTGTTTAGATCAGGATTGCTTAAGAAAAATTTGATTGAATAGTGACCATGTTCATGACATAGTAATGTTTTATATGAAATGGGACACAAATTATCAAGAATAAATCACCAAAAAAGTAGACCTATACTTTAAAAGTATTTTTATAAATCATCAGTTGGATAGTCACTTTAAGTACATGGTTGAAAATTCGTGGATAACTCATGTTACCCAAGCCTTAAAGGAATAAGTGGGATAACTCAAGGAGCATATTTGTTCCCTTTAGATGTTTATGTAGAGCACATATGATATTAACAAGGAAATAGAGAATTCTGGGAATATTATTATGGATTTCATCAACCTGTTGAAGCCCTACTTATATGTCCCCAATATAACTATTATAGCACTAGAGGAATTCCCTATTTGATCAATGATTGATTATTTTCTTTTAAGTTAAATCTATCACTCAGTTGATCCTTAGTTTAGAGTTTTTTTCAGTTGAAACCCATTTGATTCTCTTTCATCTACCCTTCAACCATTTCCCATGTCTTTAGCTTAGGATATTAGTCATCTAAGGCCTATTATCTATTGATAATTGATAGCTCATAACTCTTCTCCTTAATGTATTACCCCTAATATACATTCTAGAGTTCCAATTCATTAGTTACATTCCCCTACTTCACCTGTACCTCTTGTTTCTCTATCTTCTTCTGTTGATAAGGAAAAAGAAGTCATGGATACTTTTTAGAGAAGAGTTTATTATAGGTTGATCTTTTATAGGGATGTACTTTTCTATTTTTCTCATCCAATATACTATCCTTTTATCATGAAATATATTATATCCTTTTATCCATTTTGTATTCAAGTTACTTTTTATTTATCATATCATATATTTGTTCTCATTTTGATAATCCAAAAGGGGGAAAATATATATGAAATTTACCCTAAGAATGAGATTAAGTATTTTATTTTATTTTACTTGATTAATTTTATCTTATGTTTTAATCTCTCATATTCTGTATAAAATGATAAGTAGATCAATTTCATTTTGTACATTGATCATTTTGAACATCCAGTTAATTCCATGATTTTTAATCATCAAAAGGAGGATACTATTGTACACTTCTAGGTTTAATGATAAAAAATCATGCTTTATTATGTTAATTATGTTTACTCATGTTTAATTATCATTTTAATCTATTCTGTTAGTATTTCACATTATAAGACAATCTAAAAAAATATGTCTAATTATGAGTCACCATTATGGTGGACTCACTATGACCATCCCAGCTAAGACACAGTTAGGATAGATTCACTATTGTAAAACACACTGATGATAAAAAGTTGTTTAAGTTTGAGCTATGATTAATAAAGACATACCATTAATATGTCTCACTATCAGTTATCTCCTTGTCAGCACAGATGATGAAATCTGGAAAAGGATGAGACACTGTTTCATCGAGAAACCAAAATACTCAATCCATATTTCTCAGAATGTATGAGCTACCAATATATGAGTCACCATCAAATAAACCTACTAAAATATTCTCATATTTTTTTTCAAAGGATGAGATATCACCGCATCAAACTAGCAAAATCAAACTTACCAAAATCCAAAATTTTTACTATGTTTGAGCTACCGATAGCAAGATTCACCGTCAAGTGGACCTATAATTAGAGAGACCTATTAATATTGGGTTTCCATTCCAAGTCATTATTCATAGAGACCACAAATTCATACATTTCCATTGAAATTCAAATTTATTTCTAACATTCATATTTAGGAAACTTAGTACTTTCATTTATATTAATTACATTGTCTGTATTTTGTAGAAAACCTTTAAAATGATGTTAGACTATAATATAAGGTATGAGGTACCTAGATATAATTGATATCATTCCTCTTATTGGTTGTAGAATATAAAGAAAATACCTAATTAAAAGGGAATAGATTCATGTAGTGAGATAAAAAATTATTGAAGTTTACACCTGAGAAAACACAGACTGTTAACTGTGGATGAACTGTTGAGAACTTAAACAAAAGAACACTTTAAAACAATTGATGATTAAAGGATAAGAAATAATCAATCACATCAATACCTCAATGGAAACAAAATAAATAATATCTCACAAAACTCTATTTTTCTCATTGTTTCTGGAAATTGACTCCAGATACACTTCAATGCAACTTTCAAGAGTCATAAGATGCATAGACGATCACACAGATCCTTTTAACTCAATTCTCATTATTTTTTATATATTTTTTAGTACTATTACTTTATGAGTGGTGTGTGTCTATGTGTCTTCTGAACACACACTAACTCCTATGAAAATTAGGACGATACATAGATCTATTCACAAACTATCCCTTTTAAACCTTTCACTCCCACAGATAATATTGGATGAAGTCCCTGAGTGCCCTATTAGTTTTATCAATAAAAAAACCATGGAAGAGGTATGGTTAACTGGGAAAATTGTTTATACTTTTTCTTAATCCTATTTGGGGTTTGAATAAAAGTTTATTTATATAAATTTCTTAGTGGCAGGCGATCACCAATTGGAGAGGATTAAGTCTCTACTTGAGACTGAACCTCATATTTTAAATTATTTTGTTCCTTTGAAAGTTTTATTTTCTCATATTTATCTAATGAGTGAAGAAAAAATATATTTCACTTTGATATTTAATATTATTTAGTGTTTATACTATAATTTTTTTAGTATAAATACATAAAAAGTTAAAATAATAACTCATATTGTATTAACTGAGAACTAATCAATATTTGATAAATCCTTCAAAAAACCAAATATTTTATAAATCTACTACTTTGGTTATCTAGGCCATTTTTTATTTTAAAATTGGGGAACTTTTAAATAAATATTTTTGACATAAATTTTTATAGGAACTTAATTCACCCCCTCTTGAGTGTCCTACTCCAACCAAGACGTTCTCTTTAATCAATGAAAACACTCATAAATACATCCTTTTTTTAACAAATAAAACAATATCACCCCATGGTGAAATTATAGGTTTGATGAAAATGTTATTAAGTAACTCATGTAACTTCATTCTATATTCCATTATATACACTGGATCCATTTGATAAGGTGGTTTTGAAATTTTATTATCACTAAAAACTATGTCAATAGTAAAATCAATCTCTTGATCAGGTACAAAACCAAGCATATCATTAAGTAATAGTTTTAAAAAATCATTTACTATAAGAACATACCTAATTTTAATTGTCCTTTACTTTTCAATGGAATATTATAGATAAATAGAAATCCCATATTTAATCATTTTCTCAGCTTCTTAATATATTACTAGTGGTATGAACTCATTATTATATGAAAATAATATTCATTTTAAAAACTAAATATTAATTCTCTAGTTAATAAATCTATATTATTAGAGCAAACTAATATACAATTTATATCTAGAATAACATAACACTCCACTATGGGTAATAAAATAGGTTTTTTTTGGAAAAACCATATCATTGATGATAATAGGATGAAAAATATAAATTCTTTTTCACTTCAATACTTCTACAAATATTGTTTACCAAAATTGACATATCTGTATCTTGATGTTATATTTACATTTTAATTGAAAATTTCTAAGAAATAATTGAATTCATGGATCTCAAACCAAAAAATATATTGGAAAAATTTGAGTAAAAAAATAATGTAGCCATCACCACTTCATTTAAGGGACAAAAATATATAATAATAGTATAAAAATACACTACCACACCTTCATAATTTTCCTACCGATGATTCCCAACATTAGTAATTAAATTCAGACATTAATTTTCATAATTAACTAAATCTCATTAATTAAAAAACCTCACCATCGATTGATAAAAAAATATTACTAAGAGATATAAATAAAATAAAAGAAACCCATTAGTTTAATGAGAATATGAAAAACCATAATTTTTTTTTACTATTTTCATAATAAATTCTGAGTATGTAAATGAATTACAAAAACATGTGAAAAAGAACATTTACTCAAGTAAAAACCATTAGAAGAATTTTCAATTATAGGAAAGCCATGATGCAATATTGAGAAAACATTAGGACCCATGAAATTTTTTTTCTTGAAAAAAATAACTCACTTTAAAAATATATATACCTTCCTCTTAAAATAAAAATATATCCATTTAAAACTAATCACAAGCATAGAAAAACCTTACAATAACCTTATGAAATCATATTCCAATCCATGTAAAATTAACTCATAGAACCCTAACAGAAGTAACCCAATGAGTTATCTATGAAATTTTGTCTTTTAAGATAAAATCATTACCCAATGCATTGGAGTGATATATAACAGGATCAAAAATCATTATCTATAATTCCATCGTAGGGCATCATGAAGAAAAAATTTATAAACCTTTAGATTTTATCATAAATCCCATGAAAAACTCATTCTAACCCATAAGAAAATAAATTTCTATAATGAAACCTACTCCATTAACCTGGATCCGATGTTTTCTTTATTACATTTTCATAAGAAATAATTAATCAAATTACAAAGGGCTATTTTTTTTGATAGAATTAGTAAAATAAATACATAAATGATTCCCATATTATATTTGAAAACACAAATTACAACATAGTTTTTTATAGAATAATATTATTATCTATATAATATTCTATGATATAAATCATAGAACACTTCTTGGATTCATGTGTAATAAAAAAAAATTAACGTGATGTCAAATTCACAATAAGGTTTAAGTATAGTAGAAGCTGTCATGAATAAATAAGAATAAATGCCACTGAAATCCAAGTAACTGAAAACAGATTCTATTTAAAGAATTTGATTATCTTGATTAGAAAGGACATAATCAATATGGAAAGATAAATAACTGAACAAAAATTCCATGAAATGAATAACTGAGAATAAAATGCATCTAAAGATAATATTCTTATGAATCTATCATAGATAAAAACAACTAAATCATCAATGAATGACATTCTTATTCATAAGACATCATGTTCTTAGGAACATGATACCTCTATTATTAATACATTTCAGAAGACAATTTAAAATGATAGGTAGAAGCCTATTTAATGATAGATTACTAATTTACATCATGATACTAGAAATGAATTTAAGGGATATATAATAATTTCCCCACCAATCACTGGATGTTCAAATTATTCCTCATCTATCAAATAATTGATTTAATTCAAGAATAATGATCCTCACCATCAAATATCCAAATTGAGTAAAAAATATAGATTTATCAATATTTTCCCAGATAAAAAATAACTTTCAATGTATAACATAATATTTACCGATTATATATTGTTTAAGAAATAAAAACATATATGATATATAACATGGATATATATGGGAAAATTATTTTTCAATTATCATTAAAAAAGTGAATATTTAAAGGGAAAGTTGATGACTATAAAAATGAATAAAAATAGTGAATATAAATACATTCCTAGATCAAAATAATCATAAAACTTCCAAAGAAAGAATAAGGATGATATTAATAAAATATTTACCCTATATATTATAGGTAATTTCTTGTTGTTGTTGTTAATGAATAGAAATAACAGAAAAAGATCCTTTCAAACATTATAAAGGAAAATATCCTTTTTTTACTTTGAATATATATAATTTTTTAAAACTAAAATATAAAAAAATTGTTTAATTTTATTATAAAATAATCATTAAAACTTATAAAATAATATTTAGAAATTTGAGTAGCCCAGATGGTTTTAAATTACATTATTTATGTACATGTTATGATAAATATTCCATTCCCTTTTTTGTTAATAACCAAATGTTCCTTGTTTTGATAATGATATGAAGATTAATGACAATTTTTTTAAATTCAAAATGGGTAAAAATTAATTTAATTAATCATTTTAATTTTTTTAAAAATATTGTTTTTTATAAAACATAGTATTTGAAGAAAAAGGATTTTCAATTAAAGTGGGAAATGAAGTCAGTTTTCACTAAACACATTTTCTCAATTATTTTATGTACCAAAGAGTGAGAAATGACACTATTACTTTAAAAAATCATGAATAAATATGGGATAATAAAGTTAAAAGGGTTTGTTAGACAATGATGAAATAATTTCCTTTAATGTAAACTCATATGTAAATAATCCTGATTAAAATGAGATCATTAAATAAAACCTTACAATGATAATTACATTAAATTGAGAATTAATAAATAAATAAATTATGTGTGTAAAATTTAAATGCAAATAAAAAACTGAAAATAAAACATAAGATATTTAAAAATAATTTCACATATAATCTTAGTATATCAAAGACAACTAAGAAGTAATATATCCCAATGAAAAGAAATTGAGTTATGAAATTTTTTTCCACTTATTAATTTTCATTTCAAATACAATTTGAGGAAATAATTAAAAAATAATCTTAAAATAATATTAGTTATAAAGGATTCAGAATATTACATGTCATAGATGAATTATATACCCTATATAAAATAAATTAACTACATAACATTACAAAATGCCTTAATGAAGAGAAATAGAGATGGAGTCCCTTACCTCGCACTTCCTTTTGGTTGAATGTGATTTAACCTCCTATATAATGGTTTTAATCATATTATTAATTCATAATAAACCATATTAATATTTATAATTTTATATATGATCCTCGTATAAAATTTTATCACATGTTCGTTATTAATCTTTCATTTTTTTCCATTTTTTTGGGTGTTACTTTCCTTGTTTTCTCATTCGTGTTTTTATCATGAATGTTCCACTTATTATGCACATTATATAGTTTCATGATTTCAAGAGTAATAATTTTGAAATAATTATCATATTTATACATAAATTATACTTTTATGACTAATCATGAAATTTATTTTTTAGAAATAAATAATGTTATGATCATAGAGATAGTAAACCATATGTACGCATGGGTAACGTTTCCATTTTCAATGATCATTATGGAAAAGAGGTAAGTGATATTTTATATTTAAAATATTATAATAATATGATAAATATCTAATAATTTATTAAAATATACTAATATATATCATACATCTGGTGTGGTGTTTAAAAGAGAGTCACATTGCTTCAAGAAGGTGGTAGTCCACACGTACATTAATGATGTTTTCATCTTTTAGTGAGTTAATAGGAAAGAAAGAAAATGATATATTATATTTTAATAATGATAAATTTTTCATTAATATCCAAATTAAAATTTTTATATAACATATATTTATTAACCTTATCCTTATTACCTTCCATGAAAATAATTAGTGAAAAATGAATCACATCACTTCGCGAGGTGTTAGTCCCCCAAACACACTAGCAACGTTATCATATCCCCTATGGAATGAAAATAAAAATGGTATATATATATGATATAATTAATATGATGGTATAATTATGTTATATATACTATATATATACTATATATCCATCATTATACCCAACCATCATAGGAGTTGATTTAAAATGGGTCACATCGGTTCACGAGGCGGTAGTTTGCCGTACACATGGGCGACAATGTAATTTCCCATTCGAGGGAAGGGGAGATGGATATATTTAATTCCTTTAAAATAATAAAATAATAAAATATGGTTTAAACTACTATTTTTATATAATCTTAAATTAAGGATATTTGAAGGAGGAGGAAGAATAAATAAAATAAACACACATAGTTAGGAATTTTACCTCTTATCAAACAACTACTCTAGGATTATAACAAAAGTATTCATAGAATATACTTATGAAAAAAGGATTATAGGATGAGGGTATTGATGTTGGGAACTTGTTTATCAATTTTCCAAAACAAAAGGGTTTTAATTTGTAAAGAAGAGATTATAGAGGGTGGCCTTTTATAAGGGAGGTGTGTGGCACACTTGTAATTTTTGAAAAGAAAAAGGTTTAAAAACATTTTTCACATGAAAATTGAGAAAATGTTGAATTTTTAATAATTTTACATTATAATGTCAAAATATGTTCATAAAATATTTTTTATAAAATATTTTAGTTCATTTTAACACTTATCGTATAAATTTAACCACTAGGTAAACCCATTTTTACCTTAACCATGATTTTTTTTACTATTTTCAATTTTCAATTTGATGAATAATAAAGTTAAAATTATTATATAATATAAATTATTATGATTTCAATAATGAAATCCTTTGGTCAAAATTTAATTCATAGGAGTGGAACAATATAATTTAATATTATGCCTGCAGACGTGATGAAAAAGCGGTTTTCCAAAGAGAAAATTATGATGAGTATAAAATGTTTTAATATAAAAATTCAATATTAAATTTATTAAAATGAACTAAATTAGTTAAATTAAAATTAAATATAACTAATTTTACTTTAAAATAAATTTAAAATATAATTTAATATTGGGAATTTTAAAAATGAAAAAGCAGTTTTTAATAAAAATCTGCATTTTTTATTATTCCTACAAAAGATGACAATTTTCAAAAAAAATACAAAAATTTAACAATAAAATTATTTTTATATTTTAATTTAAAATATTATGTTTATTTTGTCATATAATTTTTCTAAAATTGTTAGTTAATTATTATATATATTTTTTGCAATGCATGAATAAACTATTTTTAGAAAAAATATAGTTTTTTCCAAAAGAATACCTTTTTCTTTTAAACGGTTTTCCTTTTTTTTATATTAAATAGATACAAATAATTTTCATAATTTAGTTATTAATATTCATACCAACAAATTTAATAACGAGGTTATAAGGGTATACTATATTACGGTTCATTTAGACTCGAGGTTATATGTTCCACAAGCTATCAAAGAGATTAAATTTAAAGAAATATATTTTATGGGTTGTTTAATCTCGGTTTTGTGTGTTTTATATTATATTTAATATAATGTAATTATTTTAGAGTTTTGGACTGTTTCAATATCTACATTTTAAACAAATTGTGTCATCAAAATTTGATCTTGCGCTCAGAAATTAAGGTTTTGATATTCTAAAATTCCATTGTTGAAAACCCAATTCATAAAAAGGGTTAATAAAAATGATCTTAATAAAAGAGAAATGTAAGTAAAATGTTCATATAGAATAACACATAACTTTGTTTCTAAGTCGAAGAACATTAGTTCCAAGTGAATTTATTGACATGAAATAAAAGCATAAATACTTGTAGGGAGTGATATATGTTATTAATCAAAAGTAAGTGAATGATCAATAAGAAGTTAAGGATATAAAAACAATAAATATGTGATGATTTAAATGTCTATTTGATTCATCAAATATGAAGTAAAAATGATAATTTATTTGTATCAATATCCTTTTACAAAATTTGAGGTATTATTTTACTATATAATAAAATAAGGATATACGATTACTTATTATATTTATATTTCATAAGCCAAATTTCATCATTTGGTTATGATTTTATAAATCTCCAATTTATTTCTTAATCAAAGAAATTTATATAAAAATGGATTTTTATACCTAAATAATTGAAGTTAACTTTTAACATTTCATAAGATCCCTAAAAGAGTGAAGAGTATTTTCATCTATATCTAAATATTTCCAAAAAAAAATATTTTTAGCACATGTTATTTGATATAATAAAATAATATCTAAACCACAACAGTAACACCACTGGTTCATCATTAATATTTATTCATCAAATTGTTTAAATAAATACAATGAAATACTAATATGATCAGAACATAGGCTAATTTTAGGTTATGAACCCTTATCATTCTTTAGTTATAGGCTCAAGACCTACATCATTCACTAGATGCAACATGATTTCCATTTTCCAAAATTGTATTAATATAATTTCTATTGCATTCCCAAATTTTAATATCCCATAATTACCTCAACATAAAAGATAATATAAACCCTAAAGGTTAATAATAACTTAAAACTTATTTCTAATATATTTAAGGTAATTCTTTCTTAAATATTTTTTTTTCACTCAAACATATACTAATTCAATGGGTTTTATTTCCATGATGGGTTTCCAAAAATATCCTTAATCATGTTATATTCCCACCATTTTTTAAAAGGTGTTTTTAAGACTTGGATCTTATGATCAACCTTAAAATCATAAACCCATATTGGTATCCATAACCATTGATTTCATTGAGACACATATGATCCAAAAAATTAATATAATCCTAATGTTTTATTTTTCTTGTAAAAAAATACGTTTGGTAAAAAAAATACAATAATATATTTATTGGATCCTAATATATAAATACTTCATCCATTTTATTCAAACATAATTCCTTCCTTGGTCAAGGAGTTAAACTTTATCAGAGTGAATTGAAATGGATAATTCGTAGGTTTCCAACATTTATGAAAACTAATTATACATGAATCTATAGGATGAGATTTATTTCCTTCCATCATATTATTTATTTTTACTCTTAAATTATTTATTTTAGGATATTATTTTCAGCACAAAATGACTTTTCCTATTTATTTGAGACACATTCCTGTTTCTCTCTTCCCACATATCTCATATGATGGAAATATACCTTCTTTACTCCATGGTTTCCACTACTCAAGATCTTATCAAACTCCATCCATATCATCTTTGGTGAGTTTGAGTGTTAATTAAGTTATAATTTTTTAATCACATTTTGGGATAAATGAATTAGAATAATCATGATGTATTTCACTCCTACCATAATCCCTTTAAATTTATCATAGTCACCAAATTATAATTCATATTAACTATTAACATGGTTCCTTCAGGTTCTTTCTATTGAATAAAACCCAAAATCATAGGGTAAAACTGTATAATCATTTATAAAATTTTTAAATTGTGACAAATTTTTTTAATATAAGATACATTTGGTTTAACATAAGGGAACTATTGAAATCATCTTTTTAAATCCATCATGATAGTTTGTAATGAAAATTTGAATTATCCTAAAAATTTCCCCTAGAAATTTCAAAATAGGTGTACAGTAAGGCCCATTTTCATGCACTAGTTGATAGTCGGGTCAATCCCAATACAACCTTCTTGGAGTTACTACCCCTAGGTAAAAAATTTCCAGAACCATGTCCACTTTTAGTATCCGGATAGGAATTTATTTCTAATAAAAATCACATAATATCTTCCTTCCCAAATCTTTATAATGTTCTTCTATATATATCCTCAAATTCTATCAGTTGGTGACATTCCATAATGAATTTTTCCGAAATCTATATCCCAACGATTCTACTAAACATTCCATGATACCAAATGTCATTAACCTGTGTATATAAACCTGGAGAATATGTCTTCATTATTACATTGACATAAGATATAAGGAATCACATCACAAATGACTGAATAGTTTAGTAGTCTTGATAAACTAGATACATACATGATTCAAATATTACATTTGAAAACAAAAATTACATCATATTTTTTTTTCAAGAATAATGATAATACCACTAGGATATACTTTTATATTAATCAAAATACAATTCATGGATTCTTGGGAAAGAAAACAAAATAAGGGTGAGATCAAATGCTCGATAAGGATTATATACAATGAATTATATCATGAATAGATAAACATTTGGGACATTCTATGTTAACTAACTGAACACACTTTACATTTAAATAAATTTACTCTCATGATTAGATAATGCAAACTCAATATGAAAAGGTAAATAACTGAACACATATTCCATTTAATAAATAACTTGACAATGATATATGGATAAAGCATAATAAATATACAGAGGTAAATAACTAAAAACTATACCATTGAATCAGTAAAATGAGAATGAAATGAATCCATAGATAATATCATTGGGAAAATATCATGGATAATAATTAACAAATTATGAATGAATTAAATTCCCAATCATTAGAAGTCATGTTCTCAGGAATATGATACCTTTACTATCAAGACCTTTCACAAGTAAGTTTAAAACCACAGGTAGATAATCATTTAATACCAACATATAGATTCACCTCATGATACTACTGATGCATCTAGGTTATAATTAATTTCAGGACCCACCCATCACTACATGTCTAAATAATTCCACATATATTGAATAATCAATTTAATTCATGAAAAATGTGTCTTATCATCAAATATCTTTATTGAGTAAAGAATATGAATTTATCAAAATTTCCATATATAAATAAATAAATTTTATTTTAGAAAACCATATATAGAAATGATATATGGTTTAATAAATAAACATATCCATGAGAAATTATATGGATATTTATATGAAGTTTGATTTCTAATGATCATAATAACGTTAATATATCAAGGGAAGGTTAATGACTACAAAAATTTATCATGAAAGTGAATTTCATTACTTGATAAAAATTATCACAAACCATATAAATAAAGAATAAGGATGTTATTAATATAAAATATACTAGATTGAGTATAAGTAAAATAAATGTGTTTTGTCATTAATGAATACAAATACCTTAAAAATATCTTTTAAAAATATTCATGAGGAAAATATCCTTTTTTACTTTGAAAATATGTTTTTTTTGTTTAAACCATAAGTTAAGAAAATATGTTGGAAATAATTTTCTTTTGAAATAATTTTCTTTAGAAATAGTTTTCTTTAAAAAAAACCTTTGAAACATATAAAATAATCTTTAAAAAATTTATTGGTCATGATATATGAAAATTATATTCATGTCATACATGATAAAACAAATATTTCTTTCACTTTTCAGTGAAATCCACACAAACCATGTTTTAAAAAAAATCATGAATATTCATTTCAATTTATCTTATAAAAAGTAAAAAATGGTTACAAATTCATCCAATAAATTATTTTTTATAATTTTAAAAAAATTTAGAACCTTTCTTAAAAAACATAGATTTTATGAAAATTTATTTTTGACCAAAGAGAGAAATGAATTTGGATTTTATTTAAAAAAATATCAATAATTTTAAGTACCAAAGAGAAAAAAAATTAATTAATAAATAGGTGAGAATAAAATTTAAGGGGTTTATTAGACAATGATCAATTAATTTACTTCAATGGAAACATAGGTGTAAACAATTTTGATTAAAATGTTATCATCGGATAAACCCTTAAGAGGAATCTTACGTTGAAGTGAGAATTAGTAAATGAAGGAAATTATATGTGTCCAATGTAAATCCTGGAAAAAGTGTAAATACAACATTATATTGTAAAAATTAATTTCACATATAATCTTGGAATATCAAATACAACTACTAATTAATGTAACCCAATGAAAATAAATTGAGTAATGATATTGTTTACTACTAGGTAATTGTCAAGTCAAATCCCCTTAGATGAAATAATAAAAATTGAAAATTAAAATACCATAAATTATATAGGATTCATGATATTACATTTAATATTGGTATTAAACACACCATATCAAATAATTTAGGTTCAAAACTTTACAACATACCTTAGTGAATAGAAATTTAGAGGAAGTCCCTTACCTCACACTTCCCTGTTTTCGTATTCATAATTTATCATGATTGTTCTGGTTCATTTAAATATTATATAGTTATTTCATCTCTATAATAATAATCATGACATAATTATCATATTTATACATCAATTATTCTTATAAGTCCAATAAAGAAATATGGTTTTTACAAATTATGTATGTTATGATCCTTGAAACAATTGGCCGTATGTGTGCATGGGTTTCCATTTTGCAACGATAATTATGAAGAGGAGGTGAGTAATATTTTCTAATTATAGAATTATAATAATATAATAAATACCATATGATTTCATTAAATATAATTATATATATTATCAATGTCATGTGGTGATGAAAATAGAGTCACGTCGCTTCTTGAAGGATATATTCCACACATACACGAATGACGTTATCATCTTTCAATGAGTCAAAATAAAAGAAATATAACTATATATTAATTTTATAGAGTGATAAATATGTCATAAATATCATTATTATGTAATTTATATCAAATTAATTCATTAAATGTGTTCTTTTTTACCTACCATGGAAAGCGTTCGGAAAAAATGGATCGCATCGCTTCGTGAGGCTGTAATCCACCATACACACGAGCATCGTTATTGTATCCCCTAAGGAGTGTAAATATAAAAGGTACATATGAAATAATTACTCCATAGGTATAATTATTTAATAAATATCATATATATAATTTAGATCCATTGTCATACCCTAACTTGAGAGGTGTTGAGGGACAACGTGTCACATCGGTTCATGAGGAGGTAGTCTGTCGTATGAACGAGGGACATTATCATTTCCAAGTTGAGGGAACATGAGATTTATATTGTAAATTACCATAAAATAATAAAATTTCAGTATATTTAAGGTAATTTTTTTATTATATAATCATAATTTAAGAATATTTTATTATGGGAGAAGAAGAAATAAAATTGACACACATAGTTAGTAATTTTACCTCTTATGAGACCACCTCTTAATGATTATACCTAAAGTATTTCTAGAATGAATTTATTAAAAAACCAAGGATTTGAGGAAGAGTTTATAGAAGTTGTTAAGTGACTTTGGATTTTATTAGATGAAACAAAATGGTTTTATGATGTGAATTATAGAGGAGAGTGGGTATCCTTTTATAAGTGAGGTGAGTGGCACACTTGTATTTTTTGAAAATAAAAAGGCATACCCACGTTTTTCACATTACACATTGGTAAACAATTGTCACGACCTGACCCAATGGGGACTAAGCCGTGACTCCCCAATCTTTCCTCTAATAGGCCAGGGGATGGTGTCTAGCGCCGAGTAGGCTATCACACACAAGGGAGGCATTAGCCTAAGGTACCTGTACACACGCACCCACATACACCTCCATGCAATAGTACAGTGATATATAAAACTGAAAGGAAAATTCATGCACACAACTAACCCAAACTAGAGTGCAACAGAAGTACAAAAGGGAAAAACATGGTGCACTAAAAGAAAAGGACAAAGGCGTCCAACCTGCATGGAAGAAAGGGAAAACACTGCCAAAAACACATGCCAGAAAGCTCCTCAGCACTGCTCTGGTAAACACCCCGGTCAAACCCGCTCATGCTCCGCCTACTCTGGGTCCTCCTCAAACCTCGTCGAAAGGTTTATGGTCTGCACAAGACACAAACAGGTGTGGGAAAATCCCGTGTAGAGGTGAGTATAACAATACTTAGTAGGCACCGAAAAAACCCAAAACAATTGAGAGCAACTGAAAGGAAACAGTCCAATCATCTCAGCTAGAGGGAACCCAGATGAAGGAGACACTCCATCTCATGACCATCCTCGGCTAAACACAACTAGTCAGCTCAAACTGCGAGTGTTCCCATTCATACATCTTGAACATCCAGATATACCAAGCTCACTCACTAGGACATAAGAGGTACTGACCTCATCACCGTCAAAGGTTCAAAACCAGAAGACAACACTCCATGATCACTATCATCCTAGATGACACTTGTCTGAGAGATACACTCCATCAGGTCCCACACAAACACCTCAAACGCTCACCTGAGAGATCACGCTCGTCAGATACCATCAGTGAGAAAGTCATGCTGTAATAGCAAAAACACTAAACTCCAAGGATATGGGATCACTCTTTGGGTCCGCTAGGGGATAATAAAACCCAAACCGGTATAAGAAGATATCACAGATAGGGGATCACACCCAAGGTCTGCTGGGGGATACCATAACTTGATCTGGTGTTCGACAGAAATTAGTCACTCAGATAGAGGATCATCACCCATTTCATGACAGTCACAATGATACCAAAACCCTATCTGGTACTTCTGGCAATATAGGGGATCAAAATGATGATGCCAAAACCCTACAGAAACCACGTGCTGAGTAGGGGATCATATAACCAACGATACCGCAACCCTACTAAAATCTTCATGCTGAGTTGGGGATCGTATGACTGATGATGCCCCAACCCTACTGAGCACGACCCACTACGTAGGGGATCATATTCCCCATGATGCCACAAACCCTACGGGGTTAACTTGCAAGATAGGGGATCAACTCCCGGAATAAGCGGTCACAGTGATACCAAGAACCCGATCTAGGGAAAATGTTGTTAGAGGATCCCGCTCCGAGCCCACTGGAGGGATGCCACAACTCTAGCAGATTAAAAATCCCATCGAGAGGATCAAAAACCTATACGAAGGTTGTGATGTCACACAAATTCTCGTAGGAATGAACCAAGGGAGTACCTTCAACCACAGCTGGTTCAAACGTCGCTAACCCGAGCGACCCGCCACAACGCCACACCACGCACCTCCAAGGACGATACTGAGGCCACCATCGTGATCCACATGGGAAAACACGCAGGATAGGCTGTTTATTCACCCGAAATGGACAACTGGTGAAAAATGTGCTATTCACCATAGCTAGCCCATGCGGGGCCCACACAACGATCATGAAGCTCATCAAGCAGATCATACCACGACGACCCCCTTGAAAAAAACACAGGATCCACTACACATTCATCTTAAACAGACCCCAATGAAAAAGTTACTATTCACCAAAGCCAGCCTAGGTGGGGCGCATGCCTCAATAGCAGAACACATCAAATGGATGACACCATTGTGATCCTATCAGAAAATCACACAAGATCGACTATTCATCCGCCAAAATCGGATTCCTGGTGAGAAAGTTCTGTTTTTCTGAAAACGCCCAAACCCGACCTCATGGGGCCCACACCCTACACTCAACCCCAATACCTGAAAACCAACAATAAAAGTAAATTTTTCAATTAGGGCCTCAATTCCTTTGAAGGCACGTCAATCGGACACTCCGGGTAGAAGATAAAATGACCTGAAGTCGAATAATAATAAAATATTATCATTTTATTCGACATTTCATGCTCCCGGGCCACGTTATCGAAACATAAAACTCCCGAAACCACACTGAAGGGTTCAAATCTTTTCTAGGGTCATTTCATCATAGACGGAATGTGAAACGGACCCCTGGATTGCAAGAAATGGGGGTTTTAAAACCCCCGTGTACAAGGCGAGGGACAGCCCGGCCTGAACTAGCCGGCCTGGGCCGACCTGGCCGCCACTGCCGCCGATTTATCAGGCCGACGGACCACGCAGCCATTGCGCAACATAGTGCACGCACACACTCGTCCAACCCCCTGCCATGGGGGTCTCCGCTAATTTTCAGTCGGACCATCGCACCGCGGTGGTCCTGGTTATCTCCTGCGGCCCGCCGCCACGGGCCGCACTGACGAACCTTCGGAGGGCCACAGGGGGCACCTCGAGGGGTCCAAACTCAAATCCGAAGACATCTGCATGACCCCGTAACTAGATCTATGCATCTGTAGGCTCAAAATAGAGAAAAACCAACCAAATGAGTATCTGGGATTTCGACATTCAAAACGCCTACCTGTTGGCGGATCACCGAAGCTTTGGGTGCAAAACGACGCCTGCGACGCACTGGAGCTCGATCTGTTGATGATCGGCACTGAAAACGGATGCCCGAGGCTCAATTTGGAAATAAAGATAGGGAGAGAGTGAGGGTTCTCCATGTGTACAAGATGGGGGGGGGGGTGGAGAGATTGGTCTTTTTTTAAAAATAAAAAATAAAAACATCATTTAATCTCCCCGACACCCGATGCCGACTAAAATTATATCGCTCCTAGGTTAAACACGACATTCTGAACACAAAAGGGGACTCATAATTGCGATCTATGACTCCATTCATGAGTTATCTAAGCCGACACTCATATATAAACATTTTCATTTATTTACAAAAACACCCATGGTGGCTATTCTCACAGCAGGCCCGCGCCTTCCAAGTTTACTCCTAGCCTAGGGTAAACGACACGCTCCAGATGAAACTGTGTCCTCAGATTCTCATTTTGAGATACCTTTTAGGAGATAACACACCCCCTCCACGTGAATAGTACAAAAATACTTAATATTTTTATAAAACTAATTCCAGGCACACCAGGCCTCGGAATCGCACACTGTATTCGCGCCTAGCTCTGGAATTATTCATAGAAATATTCTGATGTCTGAAAGGGCCAAAATCCAAGTCGCTACATCTTACCCCTCCCCTAAGCAATTTTCATCCCTGAAAATCCCTATGAAAAAAGGATGAAACTGGACTCTCAATTGGGTCTCTCACACCAGTGATTTCACCAAAAAACACCCATGCCCGATCACATAAATCAGAGGGACTAATCCACCACACCTCAACACTATCCGCTTTGGGCGGAACTGACTTTACCGCTTAGTTTTTATCCCGTCACAAAAACGTTTCTCGGTGGGGGTAGGACCCCACTTCCTTACGCATTCGAATCATTCCAAACAACACCCACACAGGGTCTTACCAATGCCTTGAACAAAACTCAAGCAAGAAACAGAAAGATAAGAATACCACTAAACAATGTCCATCAAAACTACTGCAGAAAGTAGAAAAGACACAAGGCGTACCTCTATCCATTCACAGAGCCTCTGGGTCAATAGCCTCTAAGGCTTGCAACTATCCTCACCATCATCCACAAACTCCCTGATACCTGCGTGGACCACCTAGGGGTGGGGGTGGTGCAACTAATACCGCCTACCACCTCCTGCTACTGGACCATCTCTGTCCCCATGTCCCCCGACCTACAGATCTCCTTGCTCAAGATGCTACCTCTGCCAAAGCGGTCTATCCACTGACTCCCTCTCAGCAGCACGATGGGTCGAACAATCTTTAGCAAGGTTTCCCTGACCGTCACAAGCGTAACACTTCCTCTCCTGTGGCTGAAAAAAACTAGCATGAGATCCTGGAGCCTCACATTCTCTATCCTGGGGTCGCCTCCTTAAACTTTGGCCACATCTAGAACCTTATGCCTATCGCCAGATACCAGATGCCAACCTGACTGAAAAAGTCTCAACTCTCATGTGCCCAGCACTAACAGAAAGGATTTGCTCAGACAGAATGCTCTCCCCCACTAGGGCCTGATCCAGCACTCCAGCATAGGTGGGCAGACAAAAGGAAACCAAACCTACCCATATTTCTCTGTGTAGGCCCTGCTTGATGGTCCAAGCCCTAAATAATGTGTCTATAACCATATACAGGGAGTATCATGACATGTTGGTAAACCTCGCTGGGTACTCCGACACAGTCAAGCCCTCCTTCCAAATCTGCAGAATCTCTTGAATCCGCACTGACCTCAGCATCACCAGATAAAACTCTTCCCTGAAGAGCTGCTCAAACTCTGCCAATGTGAGTGTCTCCTCGTCATGGGACTACGTCACCAAAATCCACCATCGCCCGACCAAATCATGCAGAAGTCTTGCCACTAGGACCACCATCTAATCTGGAGGTGTCCTCATTAAGCAGAAAACATGGGTGACTGCTTCGAGCCAGTCATCAGATGCTTAAGGGTCTGGTTACCCCGAAACCTCAGAGGTCGCTTCCTCTGAAACTCGTGCTGCACACTCAGCCTACATGCAACTTCATTCAGTACTCCTTGCACAACCAGATGCTCGACAGGTGGAGGCTCAACTGGAAGACCACCTGGAGGTGCAGCCTCAGAACCTGTGCCCTGGTCCACAACCTCTACACGTGGCAGATCATCACCACAATCCCGATGTGGAACCCTCACTGGTTGTTGTCTTGGAGGCATCCTAAAATACAATCAAGATGCACCATGGTCAAAGAGTATATATGGAGGGCTTACTCAAGAAGGACAAGGAAAAACCCAAAACCCAGTCTAATATGACACATGTCCCATTATTTCCCTGCGACTAGTGTACAATCATCTCAAGTAGAAAGGAATGTTCTTAGAGTCCTGGTGAATGGATACTTTGGCCGCTGCACCAACACTAGAGTCCCCGTCCTGAAAGCTAAACTCAAAACACCTTGACATTGCCGCTATGCAACCCAAACCAAACTCACAACTAGACCAGCTATGCTCTGAGATCCCAAAGGTGGAACCTCCTCTGATATCACTCTGTCATGACCCAACCCAATGGGGATCAAGCCGCAACTCCCCAAGCCCACCTCCAATAGGCCAGGTGTTGGCGTCTAGCGCCGAGTAGGCTTTCACACAAAAAAGAGGCATTAGCCTAAGTTACCTGTACACACACACCCACATACACCTCTATGAAACAGTGCAGAGATATATAAAACTGAAAGAAAAATTCATGCACCCAGCTAACCCATAACAGATTGCAACAGAATTAAAAAAGGGAAAAATAGGGTCCACCAATAGAAAAGGACAAAGGCGTCCAACCTGCACAGATGAAGGGGAAAACACTGCCATAAACCCCTGCCAAAAATCTCCTCAACAAAGCTCCGATAAACACCCCTGTCAAACCTTCTCAAGATCCGCCTGATCCGGGTCCTCCTAGAACCCCATAGAATGGCATGTGGTCTGGACAATAAACAAAGAGGTGCGGGAAAAGCCCATGCATGTGTGAGTATAACAATTATCAGTAGGCACCCCAAAAACCCAAAACAAAGGAGAGCAACTGAAAGGCAACAATCTGATCATCCCAGCCAGAGGGAACCCAGATGAGAGAAAAACTCCATCTCGTGACCATCCTCAGCTAAACACAACTAGTCAGCTCTAACTAGGTGTATTCCCATACATACACCTTGAACGTCCAGATATACTCAGCACACGCACCAAGACACATGAGGTACCGACCTCATCACCAGCAATGGTTCACAACTAGAAGAGAACACTCCACATTCACTATCATCCCAGATGACACTCATTCGAGAGATACACTACATTTGGTCCCACAAAAACATATCAGAAGCTCACCCGAGAGATCACGCTTGTCGGATACCGTCACTGAGAAAGTCACATTGAAACAGAAAAAACACTAAAATCTACGGATAGGGGATCACTCCAAGGGTCTACTAGGGGATAACAGAACCCACACTGGTATACTAAGATCTCATAGATAGTGGATCACTTCCAGGGTCTGTTGGGGGATACCACAACCCGATCTGGTGTTTGAAAAAAACACATCACTCAGATAGAGGATCGTCATCCATGTCACGATGGTCACAATGATACTGAAACCCTATCTAGTACATCTCGCGCTATAGGGGATCGAACTGACATTGCCACAACCCTAAAGAAACCACACGTTGAGTTGGGGATCATATAACCAATGATACCGCAACCCTACTGAAATATTCATGCTGAGAAGGGGATCGTATACCCGAAAATTCCACAACCCTTCTGAGCATGGCCCACTGTGTGGGGAACCATATTCCCGATGATGCCACAAACCCTATGGGGTTAACCTACTAGATAGGGGATCATCACCTGGAATAAGCGGTCATATAGATACCAAGAACCCGATCTAGGGAAAACGATGCTAGAGTATCCCACTCCGGTCCCACTGGAGGGATTTCACAACTCTAATAGATTAATCATTTCATCGAGCGGATCACAAACCTATAAAAAGGTTGTGATGTTGCACAAACTCTCATAGGAATGAACCAATGGAGTACCCTCAACAACTGCTGGTCCACACGTCGCTAACCCGAGTGACCTGCCACAATTCCACACCACGCACCTCCAAGGCCGATACCGAGGCCACCATCGTGATCCATACGAAAAAACACGTAGGATAGGCTGTTTATTCACCTGAAATGGACAACTGGTGAAAAAGACACTATTCACTGTAGCTAGCCCCCGCAGGGCCCACACAACTATCCCAAAACTCATCAAGCGGATCATACCATGACAATCCCCTCGGAAAAACACACAGGATCCACTACTCGTTCATCTGAAACGGACCCCCGGTGAAAAATGTACTATTCACTAAATCCAGCCCGTGTGGGAACCACACCTTGAACCCAGAACACATTGAACGGATCACACCATTGTTATTCTCTCGTAAAAACAAACAGGATTGGCTATTCATCCACCAAAATTGGACTCCTGGTAAGAAAATTGCATTTCTCTGAAAATTCCCAAACCCGGCCTCATGGGGCCCAAAACCCAATACCGGCCCCAACACCCAAAAACCAACAAGAACAGTCCTTTGTACCATCAGGGCCACAACACCTCTAACGGAACATCAATCGGACTATCTAGATAAAAGATACAACGGACCGAAGTCAAATAATAATAAAATATTATCATTTTAGTCCACGTTTCAAGCTCCTGGGCCACGTTCTTGAAACTTAAAACTCCAAAACCCACACAGAATGGTTTGCCTCGTCACCAGGGTCATGTTTCCGTAGACGGCACGTGAAACGGGTCCATGGATTGCAAGAAATGGGGGTTTAAACCCCCCCGTATACATGGCGAGGGTCGGCCCGCGCCGGCCGACCAGGCCGCCGCCGCCATCGGCTGCTCCGGCCGACGGACCATGCCGCCGCGATGCCGCGCCGCACCAGCGTATGCGCTCTAGTCCGACCCCCTGCCGCGATGGTCACCGTTAAGTTTTGGCCAGACCGCCACACCGCGGCGCTCCCAGTTATCTCCCACGGCCCGCCGCCGGCGAAACTTCGGACGAACTCTGAGGGCACCTCGGGGGTCCAAACACAAATCCGACGACATCTGCACACCCCCCGGGACCGGATCTATGCATCTGAAGGCTCAAAACAGAGAAAAACCAAACAAATCGGGATCTAGGATTTCGAAATTCAAAATGCCTACCTGTTGGCTGATCACCGATGCTTCGAGTGTAGAACGATGCCTGCGATGTGCTGGAGCTCGATCTACTGACGATCGGCATTGAAAACAGACACCTAGGGCTCAATCCGGCGAATAACGGCGAGATAGGGGGAGGGTTCACCTTGCATACAAGATGTGGGGGGAGGGAGAGATTGGTTTTTTAAAAAATAAATACATCATTTAATCTCCTTGCCAACACGCCACCGACCCGCCACCAACCCTGACTAAAATAATGTCACACCTATGGTAAACGCGGTGTTTTGAACGCAACAGTGGACTCACAATTGAGATCTGAGACTCTGTTCAAGAGTTATTCGAGCCGAAACTCATTAAATAACTTTTCCATTTATTAACAAAAACACCACTGGTGTCTTTTTCACAGCAGGCCCGCGCCCACAAAGTTTACACCCCACCTAGGGTAAACGGCACGCTCCGGACACTACCGTGCCCTCAAATTCCCGTTCTGAGTTACTGTTTAGGAGATAACATAACCCCTCTACATGCATAGTATAAAAATAAATAATATTTTTATAAAATTAATTCTGGGCACACTGGGCCTCGGAATCGCACGCCGTCTTCTTGCCTAGCTCTGGAATTATTCATTGAAATATTCGAAAGTCTGACAGGGCCAAAAATCGAGTCGCTACAAAAACAGATTATTATCAATAAATAAACATATAAGTTTTAAATATAGACATTAATAGATTTTATACAATTTTATAGTTTATTTTTTCCCTTATATTTTTTGTTTAACCACCACGTAAATCTATTTTACCTTAACCATATTAATTATTTTTTAATATTTTCACTTTTTTATTTTGTCAAAAACTAAATTTTAAAAATTTAGATAATAATTTTTTTAAATATGGAACCCATTTTTTCAAATTCAATTTATAGAAGTGGAATAATTCAATTTAAAATTACAACCTTAGATGCTATGAAAAAGTGGGCTTCCAATGATAAAATTATCATAAGTATATAAGGTTTTAATATCCCAATTAAATATGAAATTGATTCCAATGACCTAAAATAGTTAAAATATAATTTAATTTATCTTATTTTTTTAAAACAAATTTAAAATATAATTAATCATTTTGAATTATTTTAATGGAAATACAATTTTAAATATAAATCAGTATTTTTCAATATTCATCCAAAAATGATATTTTTTAGAAAAATAAAAATAACCCTAATATAATTCTCAAATTATTATTGAAAAATTTAAGTTAATTTTTATCAAATAAATTTTCTTAAACTGGTACAAATTAATTTTAAATTATGCGTGAAAAGTGCGATAAAAACTCCTAGAGAAAATAAAATTTTTTCGGAAAACATTTATTTTTATTTTAAATGCTTATTATTTTATTTATAATAAATATATGACCATAATTTTCAAATTTTAGTTAGTATTATTCTTACCCTTCTATTCAACATCTAGTATAATATTATACTATATTGTGGTTTGTTTAGATTAGGGGTTGCGTATTCCACAAGATATCATAGAGATTAAATTTAAAGAAATATATTTCCTGGGTTTTTTAAGATATGTTTTGTGTTTCACATACATTATTGAATGAAATGTTATATTTTTATAATTTTTGGGTGTTAAACATTCCATTTTCATATAAAAATATGGATAAATATCATTCTATTTTGAGAACTCTAAAAAATTAAAATTTCTCCAAATAATGGGAACGCAAGATTATTTAAAAAACATTAAAACCTTGTAGAGTGATTTTGATAAAAAATAACTCTATGAAGGTGGGAAATTTATTCACATGGTATAATATTTGACTTATAAGTAAACAAATAATTTCATTTTTTATGAAAATAGATATGTTGGTGAAATAGTTTGAAAGGAAATCTTTAGAATATGGTTTTGAATAAAAATATCATAAGTTGAGTCTCCTCTTGCTTCAAATGTTCTCTAGATATTGAGTAATAAAAATATATTAATTTTTTTACTTAAAACCCTTTTTCATATTAATTCCATTATAATTATTTTATTTATTTCATTTATTACTAATTTTTATTTAGTTAACAAATAAGATAAGTTTATGTTAGACGTTTTGAGGCCGTTCACTCACAAGGAACTTAGATTTGTTTTACACTATAAAAATGTTCATGGTTACATCATTTAAAAAATAACAAAAATTCTAAAATTATCATTAATTAAAACTTAATATACTTTTAAAAGTATCTATTTATTTTGGTCCTGAAAAATGACAAGCATTGTTTGATAGAGATGTTACACCATATGTACACATGAGTGATGTTTTCATTTTTTTAATATGTCAAAAAGAAAATATATTAGCTAATGGTTTACCTTTAAATAATAACAATCACATTATAAATGTCATATTTATTCATTAAATAAATCCTTATGACCAAACATGTGAGATATAAATGAATAAATAATTACATCACTTCTTAGAGGTGGTGGCAGACACATACGCATGACCGAGATCGCCATTTTAGAAAAGATGTGAGGGTAAAAAGGTAGATAATATGTTATCTTTATAGAATAATAATTATTTTATAAACATTATATATATATATATATATATTAAATTATCTTGATAAAAAGTTGTGTGAGGTGTTTATGAAAAAATAAATGCATCCCTTTATGGAGGTGATATTCCTCACAAACACACATATACTATTTTCATTTCCCATATTATGAAAAGAAGAAATAAAATAATTGTTACATCATCATAATAACATTAAATTATATTAACGATAATTATGTAATTATTTTAGTATGAATAGAATATATTTGATTTAGGTATAAAAAGAAGTAAATTTGAAAGAATTTGGCAAAGAAAAATAATTCCTCTTTGGATATCATCCTTTGGGTTAAACCTTAAGCCTTCTAGGATTAGTATTTTGGTGAGGCCAGGAAATATTTAATGTGGGTAGGAGAGTTTAAAACATATTTTGGTATATCTTGGTGGATAATGGGATCTTAAACTATGTGAATAAGTGTGGATAATAGGTTCCCTTTTATAAGTGAGCAGAGTGACACCCTTGTAGATATTAAAATGTTTAATTTCTCAGTTAATCTTGATCCAATTTAGTATAAATTAAAATATAAGAAATTTTATGGTATAAATTCACTAAAAAAATTAATTTTAGACCAGTTTTATAGATATTTATTTCATATCTCTTAGTTTAACTCCCCCTTAACTCTTTTCACTCCCACTGTGGTGGAAACCTTTTACCATGATAGCTATTGATTATGAGAAAAAATGAAAATAAAATTACAATGTTTTGTTGAATATGATTTTTCAAAATGTGGAATCCATTTTCTAAGATTAAATTTCAAGATGTGCTAAAAATTAATTTTAATATAAGTTTTCAAAACACAATGAAAATCTAGTTTTAGAAAAAAAAAATTTACGCATAAAATAGATTTTAACCAAAATCATTTATAGTGTTGATTAATAAATAACTAATTATTTTTTATTAAATAAAATAAATCATTTATTTTAGAAAAAAATGGAAACATTTGAAAACATGATTAAAGAGAAGAACCAAAAATAGTTTTTTTGAATAAAAATATTCCATAGATTTCAAAAATATTAAAAATAGATTTTATAAAAAATATATTATATTATTAAATGAGTTATATAACTTTTTAAAATATATATTTTCTCTGGAAAAAAGGTTCTATAATCCTCCAAGTCATTATTATATGGGGACAAAATCATTAAATGATTGTATTTATAAATTTGGTATTGTTAACTATTCATCCAAAAAAATATTAAAAAAAATACAAAAAATTAATCTCATGATTATGTTAAAATGTTCATGTTAAAAATGAATTAAATTTTACCAATTTAAAATTTTCAAAACTCTAAAATTTTACTTTAAAATAAAACCATGTAATACGTTGAAAAAATTTAGTTAAATAAAACCATTTCTTTTTTTAAAATGAAAATATTCTTAATTATTTATAAAAATAAGATTAATATGAATCTATAAAATATATAATTATATATTATAAAATTAATTTATTTACTGGATTTTATAGGTTTTCACAATTATGTATTCTTGGAACATGTGTCTTTTTGTGGGCATGTAATCATGTTCATCAGAGTGTGTAGAATCAGGGTGTGTGGAGTAGGATCCTAAAATAGGGTGGCATCTAGGAGTGAGACATATGAGAACATATGGATCTGGGTTTAGGGTTTATTATCTATTCAATTTTGTTCTCTAGGAAAAAATCCCATGTCATGATGGGAGGTAGGGTTTTTTTTACCTGACAATGCTGGCTTGGGTGCCCATCCATGGGTGATAACCACCTCCAATACCTAGGGGTGGATTCTGGGCACACATGAGGTACATGAAAAACATCATTCTAGGAATTATAATTAGGGTTAACACGTGGTATTTTTCATGGAATGGGGTATTATAAATCTTAACACGTTTGCTCATAGTTAAGAGAGAGGCTTATGCTTTGTACTTCCTATTAAATTTCCTCATATTGATAATGGGATGTGGTGAGGGAGGGAATAAATTTATAGGAAAACTCTAGCTTGGGTGACCATGGGAGGGACCTCAGAGAGGCATGTGAAGTTGAGTATAAGAATATGTGTGCATGAGGATGGGTGAAAGAATATACTTATTCTATTATAAAATTGAAATTTCAAACATTTATAAATTTTTTTCAATAATTTCTTTTTGTATTTATCACCTATAAAATAAAATCCTAGAAAATTTTAAATCTCCTTCCCCTGGTCAGTTTTAAATTATAAAATGCATGGAGTTCCCATTTTATACTTCTTCATGCATAGAGATACTTTTCTACCCACACTTGACCTTTGTTATTTGAGTTCAGAATGTATCATAACATCTTTATTAAAGTCTGTGGAAAACATTTTCAATTTTAACATCCACATAATTAAAAATAAAACTAATAACACATGGTTTGTTTCATATCAATCATAGATCATAGTCTCAATAAAAAATTTCTCGAATGAAACTCCTATGCCAACATCTCCATTAGCACCCACTAACACCAATAACCACCACGAACTAATAATTTCCAGTCCATTCACCAAACTCATCCTATATATTTTTAATATATATATATAGGGGTGAGAAAATAATTATACATAGTAAGATAGCCCTAAAAGATCTCCTGAAAATGGGGAAAAAGGATACTAATGAATTAGTGAATAATAATTAAGAGAAACTCATTACCTATATCAGGTCAAATAATTTGGTCATGTTTACTTAAGATAACTATGTACTAAAGTATAGAAATATAATAATCATGAAAGTTATATATGAAAGGTACCCTACATCAACTTCTCCAATAAACTTATTTCTATCACGCCCCAATGGATTACATCATGATCCTTCCATCCCCTCCATATCTATATTACCACAAAAAACACATGACCAAAACCATATATAACATCAACATAATTATATTCAAAACTTCATAACCACAACCGTGTTACCAAATATCCCTGTATAAATACCGCATCTTGGTTGAGTATGTTATCCTGATGTATATAAACCTCATACCCTATTAATTTTATTATAACCCCGCCATAAACTCTTATCATAACCATATAACCATAATTTATCATAGAAAATTTTATGTATTTAAAAGATAGTGGAGAATGGATAATTTTTAGAAATTAGAAATCAACTCTATCTTGAATATTTTGGATACCACCCAGACCCAGAACGTTAAATGGGAATTTGCCATGATACCTGACTTGGGCGGTGGTTCAGAATAAATAAAAAACCTATAATGAATATATATATATATATATATATATATACCATCCAAATTGTCCTCTACCTAATACTAAAACTCTATGTCCTTAACTCTCACTACCATACTTCAACATCAGTATCGCCTCTAGTAGTAACACAAACCAAAACAATCAAATTCACACAGTATCTATGAAATGACCACATAAGTTATAATTAAATAATATTCATCACATTTCATATTTCATATTCAGTTAAATTATTCAATTATCATCCACATTATATTAATTTATCATATATCATTTATTAATAGTATATTAATTATTTATTCTTTATTCATTAACCACATTAAAATTTACATGAGATAACACTTACATCACACCATATCTACTTCCATATATTAAAATTATATATAAAAAATTTCTATCATTTATATTCTCATATCAGTTATGATTTACTTTTTAAGCTACATTCATTTCCTATTTAATTTATTTATTTTATCATACCACTAATATATCATGTCTATTTCACTTTAAAATAATTCTATTATAAAATTATTCATTTTTAATACATTCCTAGGAATATAATACATAAACAAATGAACCTTTAATCAACAATTTTTATATGAGTAAACCCACCTCCACAAATTCTCTACATATGTATCAAAATATTGATAACCACACTATCTCATTATATCCAACTTATCATCAATTCCACCACTTTCAGAAAATATTTATTTTTTCCACATCAACCATGTTAAATCACCACAAAAAAACATGCCACCACCCATTCAAAATCGCAACACCAAATCATGGCCATAATATTATGACAATAGTAATAACAACAATGATAATAAAAGAAATAATTAATTAAATATATCAAAACATGTTTTAATTCTCATTAAATAATCATTTTATAATCAATAACACACATCAATTCCATATTTCAATATCCACTTTCCTTACCATTATTGAATCATTAATCAATTAAGAATCTAATAAATCATATTAATAAAATCAATAATAATATCACAAAAAAATGTTAATAAATAAATCTAATTAATATAATACAACCAATATCATGAAAATCTCATAAATAACATGAAAATCACAACTCCCCCTTAGTACAATTACTATCTTCATCATGTCGATTACAACCTTTTACCCTAAAAAATCTTTACAACTCAATATTTAACACATTATAAAATGAGAGAGAGATATACTCCCTTAACTCAAACAAGGATTAATAAATCGCTATATAATAATAATAAATAATCAATGATTAAACACCACCCAAAACATAAGGGTTCCCTGTAAAACCTATATACATTAATCGACCATCAAGACCTAGTCCTAGAACTATCAAAACCAAACAAAATCTCCACAAAATAGTTTTATGAGAAGTAAAAATAAAATAAGAATGAGAGAAAGAGTAAAAATATATAATAATGAAGGGAATTAAACCTTATATTAAGAATAGATAACCCACATGAAGTGATATGCCTAATATCCACAATTAGTATGAATGGTCACAAAAAAGAAGCCTCTATTTTCCTAGGGTTTGAGAGAGAATAAATATAATTGAATGAGATATGGAGGTGGTATTAATTTATAATAAAATATAAGTGTTATTTATTTGTAATGGACCATTAAAATTTAAGATGGGGCCATGAAACTTCAACCTGGGCCATGAAACTTATTGAAAATTTTTGTTACTAAATATCCCCATTTGACACTTCACCATCAGAGAGTTGTATTAGGACATACCAAATGGTACATTTTCTATAAATCAAACTAGTGTTATAAAAGTTTTAATATCTAATTTCGTGAGTCTTTGACACTATGAAATTCTCTACATCGAATTTTCATAAAATAAGTAATGAAAATGCTGATGTGTTCTCATTCCCGGACATAAACCTCAGAAACACCATGAAATAGAGAATTTCACCATGCCTATTTTTTCATCCAATAAAAAATATTTACCTTTGACCTGTCAAACCCTTTTCATATATTCCTCAATAGCCTAAAAAAACCCAAACCATAAAGGAAAGGGACTAATAAAATTTAGTCTTCTCATCTGGGTGGATGAAACTAGTATACTAAGTATATGATGGTGTCATGGATTGTTTTTTTTTATTGAGGGGAATATCTATCTTTTTAGGGCCAAAAACCATTCCTTTTAATTTGACCATACACATGAGAAGGGATATTTTTGAAGGAAGAAATATTTTTGAATCATATATATACTTTACTAAAAAATGAGTTCTTATTTTCTAATATATATTTTTTATCTAAATAAATTATAAATAAATTATAAATCGTTATTATTACTATTAATTATGCTAATTTTAACATATAGTTTATAAAGGAAAATTATATATATTAAATATTTTAATAATATATCATAGTTAATTTAAACTTGGGTGTGTGTGTTTTGAATTCTATCGAACATAATGGCCTTTTAAAATATAAGGGTGTTACATTCTCCCCTTTTAAATAACTTGATCCCTCGAAATTTTATCTTTATCTTCAAAGGATCAACTTTTTTTTAAAACCAACATCATATAAAGGGATAATAAAACTTCTTTTAAAAATGAAATTTTGGAAAGATAAGGGTTTATTGAAATGTCATGTATTCATCTTCCTATATAAGGATAAAATTAGTGGGAAGTTAAAATATATGAATATAAGTGAATAATAACAACAAAGGACTACTAGATAGTGATAAATAACATGGTAGTGAGAAATTTATTGACCAGAAACCATAAATTAGTTAGGGGTGAAATGACCTTCAATTAATCGAAAATTAAGGTCATGTGTTAGCATTTTTATTTCTTGATCATTTTTCATAAAGTTAAGGAATTGATTTACTTTCAAGATAGAGAATATAATAAAATGTAATTTCATGATTTATTTTAATTTTTTAATTAAATTTTCATCATTTAATAGTTCTTCAATGGATTTCCACTTCATACCCACTCTATGAATATTCAATATGAAATTTTCATCCATGAACCTCTAATGTTAACTTTTATCATATCTTAATATCATGAAACGAATAAAAATTCATTCATCTTATATCTTTATATTTTTTCAAATTTGTTTTACCACCAGTTATCCAATAACATATTAATCACTACATTATTAATAACAACCCCTAAAGTTGAAATTAATACATTTAATAAATATTTAAACTATGTATCCTCTGAAATATTTCAGTTCAAATTGAAAATCCAAAAATCCAAAATATATGATCAAATATTTTTCACTAGAAAACATAAAATAGCTCATAATTTCACATAACATAAATGTGAATACCTTAACATCACATTCTCTTAAATCATAATAATGACCGAAATAAATATAAATACTCAATAAAAACATAACTAGTTCTAAAAAATTAACTCCATCCTTATTTCTTATATCCCTCAAACCAAAAATGCAGTAAAATACATTATAAATTACTTTTTTATGAAATAAATAGTCATTTTGAAGGTCAGAAATACAACCCCATTTACTTCTTCAGTGTCAATATTCAATTTATCCCAACTAAGAATTATTAACTCAACATTTGGATCATATTAAGGTTTAATTTTCCCTTATTCATGTGTTCTAATAAAATATCACCTTAACACTAAATAACTTTTCTTGGTTATTATTACCATTTAACACATGATTTAAAATACTTAAAGAGAAACCACTATATGAAATTGATTATGTTATTCATAATTCTTATAACTAAACTATCCTTAATAAAATAATTCTATAACATAGTTCTTTAATCCTACAACACAAGAAATTTAATAATTCTAATTTGGTTATAGTAGTAACATCATTTTTTCCAACTAACTGTGATTTATTCTATTGTAAATTCCCTTAATTCATGGGGAAATGGTATGAAAAAATTTACCAGATCATTATAGTTAAAGTATTATATACAAATTAATTATTTTTTTCCTTAAAATCATTATCCAGATGACCCCTATGTACACACTTATAACAAACTCCCATGCCCTTTAAGAACTTTCCAGGATGTTTCTTACCACAATTTTTACATGATGAAAATTATTATGTTCCATTATTCTTCATTATCACTTTACCATTTTATTATTTCTTCATCGACCTTTTCCTTAATTTATTCCCCTTGAATGAATAATATATATAAATTTTTTTCTCTATCTTAATAGCACTTGATACTATATCATTATATGATGAAAGTTTTTGTGAAACTAGTTCCCTTTAGAGTCTTGGATTAAGATTATCATTGAAACAATCAATATTTCTTTCCAAATTATTCATATAGTCTGAAGCATTCCTATATACCCTTATAAATTTGTCCTCATACTCTACAACACTTTATTTTTTTTCTATTTTCTTTATTGTGAGGAACTTTCTCTCTATTTTTTCTCACTATTCTCGAGTGATGTATTTCTAAACGAAAATTACTTTAAAAGATATATATTCCATGATTTATATTTCTTTATCTTATTTTGTGTTCTAGATCAATTATAAACATTGATAAAAATATATTTTCAAATAAAAAAAATAAAATAATCTTTTCACTTTCATTAATTCCTAATTATTGTAATATTTTCTCGATGGACTTAATACATTTTTTAATTACCAATGGATTATTATTTCTATTAATATAAATAGGGTTATATTGCATGGAGTGATCCAATGTTGCTGAATCATATTATGGAAAAATATTTTATTCCATATGGGAATGTTTATTTTCATAACCTAAGTCAACTTCCCTAATATAGAAGAATTCTCAGTTCTAACACCAACTATATTAGTTTTCTCAGAAGATAAATATCTATATTACCTATGGTGTTGATTCCTTTTCTTTTCTTAGGTTCCGTTTTTGAGTAATGAGCCACATTTAGTTAGTTCATAATCATTGTGAATATTAATCCATAAATTAAAATACCTATAATGATAAAATTTATAAAATACAATCATAGATTATAAAAAATATCATGTTAGCAATGTTTATTTAAAATCTTATTCCCTAGATTTTACTAATGTTAATATAATAAGAACTATAACAACCCAAAATCTAGTATCTTAGATCCCATGTATACTTTATTAAATTAGTTTAAGATATAAAGGATGTCATCCCAAATGGATAATAGGTTTAGTGGTATTGAAGAACTAGATACATACATAATTCCTATATTATTATGTAAATATAAAATATATAGCATACAAAATTCTTACTTCCTTGATATTATTCATAATATCATTATTAATATCTTAGGGAAAGGAGAAAAAAAGGGTAAGCTCATATTCTCAGTTATTGTTAAATATAGAAGAATCTATCATGAATATATATGGAATAATAAATATATATGGAATAATAAATATATAAATGTAAATAACTAAAAACACTTATCATTTAATCAACAAATTTTGGACCAAATGAATCCATATATAATATCAATGAATTAATCTAAAGGATAATAATAACTGAATTCTTAGTAAATAAAATTATTCGTGTTGGATTTCATTATCTCTTATATCATGATGTCTCTACTATAAAAGCCTTGTGCCTAGAAAGTTTAAACTATGTGTAATCATACACCAAAAACCGATCTAATTTGTCCAACTGATTTATTTTATGAGACCCATGAAAGCATCAAGGGGATATATAATTTCAATCCCCTACCTTCACTATATATCCCATGCATTCCTCAAATAATTAATTTAAATCATATCAATATTCCTTATAAACACATATCCATATTTAGTAATGTTGACATAATATCAATATTTCCCCAGTTAATCAAATTACTTCCTAAGTAAAATACCACATGTAAAAATGGTATATGATTTAAGAAATAATAATATCCATGATACAAATAATATATATATTTAATATAAATTTAATCACCAATTATCTTAATAAATTAAATGTTTCAATAAAAAGTTAATGACTACAAAATTAATAAGAGATAATAGATGAAAATTGATTCATCATAAAAGTAGATTTTATTGGGAAATAAAGTTTTTAAAAGAATATAATAAATCAAAAGTAAAATTGTTAAAAACAATTCACAAAATTTTTCTTTATAAAATCATATAAATCTTTTCTAAGATACTAAAATTCAAAAAATTTTATGGCGGGAGTAAAATATGTTTACACTCTAAATATTCAAAAAACATTCCTATTGATTTTTTATAAAGAAATAAAAAATGTACCTCTTAGAAAAAATTATAAATATTCCTTTGAAACCTCATATAATTTCATGGAAAACCTAAAAATTCATTAATAAATCATTTCAGTAATATAATGTATTTTGTAAGACAATTGTGAGGAATATGGAAATAGAAGAAAATTATACCTGATCAAAATGAGGGATAAGACAATCTTTTCTTTTTAAAATTCATATTTAAAGGGTATGTTGAATTTAAATATAAATAAAAATTAATAAATATATATTCATGTTAAATACGTAATATTGGTAGTTTATATAGAACATAGATTTAAATAGGTGTATAATACCAAATATGTGTCAATGGAGTGGAAATTGAGACAAAATCATGTACATCAAGTTAAAAGTTTTTCATAGGTTTTATATCGTTCCATTTAATAAATTTTAATTTATTATAAATACATATAATAACCATATTCATATCTATAATATCTAATGTTTTCCTTTTATAACATTTTATCGCACATTTATTAATAATAATTTATTATTATCATTATTTCAGGTGTTAAATGCTTTATTTTTTTCATGTATATTTTGATTCAGTAGTTTTAGTAATTTCATCACTATCAAGGTTAAATAATCCTTATAATATCATTTAATATATAAATATAATATATCGTAAATATATAAATATTTATAATCATTTATAAAATATATATATAGAAGTTAATATAGAGAGGAAAACGTCTTCTCGATGGCTCTGAACTCCCCTAGATTTCTAAACTCTTGTAACTCCCTCACCATTTTCTAGGGGTTCTACTCATTTGGTAAAGGTTTTACCATAATAATTTTAGTATTTTTTGTTTATTCCCCTTATCATTTGGGGAATTTCTTGTCCATTTCTCTTAGAATTCCTCATCTTTAGGTTATCTTATGGTTGAAGCCCTTTTCCCCTCCTCTTATGCTCTTTCCCACTTACCCACCAAGTCAGAACCTATTTTGGTCGAGCAAGATGGTACCTAAGTTGGATTGGGATGGTGATGGTAGAGTGTGGATCTATTGAATTGGTTTACATGGTAATTGGGTTTTCAGGTTTATTTGCTTATTTATCACTGACAGTCCTCTCTCAGGTGAATGATGGATGGAATTACCAAGGAGGTCATTTTTCACCTGATCGCTTGGATATATGATTTGTCTGTATCTTATATCACTCCCCCTATCGTTATGGTGTGATAGTCTACAGAAAGCCTTAGGATGTGATATTCGAGTGGTCTTCATGTTTCATGGAATTTCATCCTATGTGTCTATGTCCCTTTATGATTTCTTCAGAAATGGTTCTCTAGTTATCATTCTCTATACTTTACTTTCCTCTCTATATTATTGGTAGCCCTATTGGCATATCCCAACTCACAAGACACAAATTTAGTAAACAATTTAGTGATTTATGATGGGTTTTATCTGTGAACAAGGGTTTTCAAAGTGATGGGGCTACTCTAGTTTTGGGGGGATGGTGGTGTGGATCTTTGTTGGTGGTTTTTGGATGTTCTGTGAGAGGTTCTGCTCCGATGACATATTTTTTCTTTGATGAATCCATTGGTGATGGTGAGGATGACTCATGGGTACCTGATGAAGTGTTTAGTGGAGATTCTTAATCTGATGTTCCTCAATAGTTCTTTGATTATATAGTGTTTTTTGACGATGGATAGGGATTCCGGGTGGTGGTTATCACCATCAATGGTGAGTTAGATGTGTACGACATAGTTCATGGTGTGTGGCATTAGGTAGCTCTTTGAATGAGGAAGTATGATGGTGTTTTTTTTGAAATTTTAATTTTCAAAATTACAAGTCAATTTTTTTTAGTGGGTGATTTCGAATGTGGATGGAAATGACTTGATGACGTGATGGGTTCACGGTGATAGTGAAAGGATGACTGCGCTCTTGGGTTGCCTCTAGTTTTTTGAATCTGCATTTTGTTTTTTATGAATGGTGAAGTTTTTTTATTTGATATTTTGAATTTTGCTGTATTTTAATTATAATTGTGATGTTACCACTAAACCAGAAAGTAGATTTTATAAAAATAGAAAAAAAATATGGAAGAAAAAGATAGAAAAATGAATTACATTATTTATGGAGACAGTAGGCCACATGCATGCATGAATTATGGTTTTATATTTTGATGGATATAATGAAAGATAAGTAATTAATAATTATACCTTATAGGATGATTTTTATAGAATATATATATAAATCTGTTATATTAATTGAATCTATCCTTATTAACATCATTGTAAAGTGTAAATGAAAAAAAATCACATCGCTTCATGGAGATGGTAATACACATGTATGCATAATGACATTTTCATTTTTCAATGGATTTCAAGGAAAGAAGGTGGATATGATATTATAATTAAAAAAATATAATCATTTCATAATTTCACACACACATAGACATACACACACACACACACATATATATATTCATTAGTTCCATATTTATAACCATCTATGTAATGTGGTGATGAAAAATGAATTGCACCACTATGTAAAGACTGTAATCCATACATATACACGAGTGATTATTTAAATTTTCATAGGATATATAAGATATATAATATGGTTGAACCATAATGATAATAACATATTAGTATATTTATGAAATTGGATTTACTATTTTAGTATGGTTACTATAGATTAAGAGTATGTAGAAGTAGAAATAAACTTGGAAGGGTCGGTAAAGACAATTAAATATTCTTCGGTAGACTTCCTCTTGATCTTTTATTAAGGGGCATATGGATTTTATTTTAAAAATTCAAAAACCAATATAACATGGATAAGGATGTTTATAATGTAATTTTACAGGGTTTGGTTGAGCTGTATTTCTCAAAGTGTTGTAAAGAAAAGAGATAATGGGTGTCCTTTTATTAGTGAGGGGAGAGGAATTCTTATAAATTCTTAAAGTATTAAATTAATATAAATTATTTTTATGCACTAATTAATCCTAATTGATATTATTTTAATATATAATTATTAATATTATCAATATTACCATAAAATAAATTTTTTAAATGTTTCTGTTATTTTTTCACCTTTATAATTTGTTTTAACACTTAGTTAACCCTTTTGACAATTACAACAATATTAATGTTTTTGACCCTTTAAGGGAAAATAATGTTACCATAAAAGGATAAAATACCCCTAAACGAGCCATTGTTTATTTTTTAAACCATATCCAATTAACAAGGTTGAATATATGGTTTTTATGATTTTTAAATCATCTAATAAAATATTATTTATTATAAAATAACATTAATGTTAATTTTTACACTATTAATTTGACTTGACTTTAAATATATTCAAAAAATATGGAATTATAATATAATACTTTAACACATACCTAAAAGGTCATATGTATCTATAAATTTTTTAAATACTCAATTTACCCAATTTTTATTAATTTTAATATTTTTAAAATAAATTATTTAATTTTTCTATTAATTAAATGAAAACTATGCTAGTGTTTTCTAAGAATTTATGCTAATATTCAAGTCAGTAAAAATTGAAAATAATTTTCCATGATAAAAAAATTATTTATATTTCAAAAAATTATTTAAAATATAACACAATCTCTTTTTTTTCATTATGGAAATTTTTTTGAGATATTAATGTCAGGAGAGTGATACTTTTAACTATATTTTATTTAATTAATATATTGTTTATAATCAAGTAAATATGGAACAAAGTGGAAATATTTTGAGTAATTGGATTAAAATGGTATAAATACACTCTTATAGTCCGAAAAATGCAAGTTATGGGTTGATTTGGAGACCTTCTCATATTATTTTTAACCCGAAATAAACCATTTTACCTATATCGTGTAAATTTAATTTTACTATGATTAATATTCATATTAAACAAAAAGGGTATCTATTTACAAAATTTAAATCTCATAGGAATATCATATCCATTTATATATATTAAATCACTATAAGTACCATAAATTGATTTAAGATAAAAACAAAAATGGAAAAAGAAAATAGTTATTCATAAAAATGTCTTTTTAAGTATAAAAATAATTTAATATAGAATTTAACCCAAAAATTGATTCCAATGAATCTAGTTGGATTATTAATAATATAATAAATCTATGTTTTTTTTAATTTGAGAACATTTTAAAACAAAATATTACTTTGTATATGTTTTAAATGAAGATATAGTATTTAATTAAAATTAGTATTTTTTACTATTCATCAAAAAATTAATATTTTTATAAAATAATAAAATAATTAATCTAAGATAATTTTGAAATTATGATTTACAAATTAATTAATTTAATTTTTAAAAATAATATATCTAAATGTGGCATAAATTAATTATATTATTTTCTCTCAAAAAGAAATGAAAACATTTTTGAGGCTAAATATTTGTTTGATGTATATAATGACATTATTAATAATTTAGTTCAGATTACAAAATATAATTTATTTATCTAAAAAATTTATAAATAATTTTCAAAAATTGTTTAATCTTATTCATATTTCCAATTTTAATGGATTGGTTATAACAATTATGTTTAAATAATAATATTTTAATAATGTATAATGGTTTTTTTAAACTCGATGATGTGTGTTGTATATGATATCAAATAAAGTGTCATTTAAAAATCGAAGGGTATTATAGGATATGATGGGATTATTAATGTATCGTATACTATTTCATTTTTATATATTACTTGATATTATTTTTGAGTCAGCTCCACCAAATATTCTTAAATAATCATGCGTTCATCTTTTCAAATGCGAGATAACTTTTAAAACTAATAGATGTTTTTGGGAGATTGCAGAACCCGTGTAAAGAAGGTGTTTTGGAAAATATTTCACTTGGATGTGATATTTTTATTGTGTTTTGTTTTTAACACATTAATAATGTTGAAACATAGATTTCTCATGATGATTTATGTGATGTAAATAATGTGGAATGATTGGAAGAACCTGGAAGGAGTTCATGAGGTTTAGAAATGGATACTAAAGATATTTTAAGTGAAGGCGTCACCACCACACCATAGTGATGTCTGAAAGAAGCATGAACATGGATTGGAAATAGAAAAAAATAACTATACTTAAAGAATAAATGTGTTCAAATCTATTATTTGAGAAGAAAAGTCACATTATTCAATAATAAAGAAAAGAATACAACATAAAAACAAAATGGATAGATGGTTTATGAAATTATCATTTCAATGAGTGTTTCAACTTCAGAATTTTTGTGTGTGAAATGAAAAGGATCATATATACTGTGGTTATAGTCATGGTGGAATTTAAGGGGTTTTAAAATTTTAAAGACTTTATATAAGGTTGATTCATAAAATCCTTATATCTATTGTATAATATTTCTTAGTTTTCCAATTAAAAGTTTAATGTTCGTGACATAAAAATTATATAGATTATGTGGTGGGTTTAATTTATGTGGTTGTTTTAAGAACTATTAAAAACATAAAGGGTATTTTTTTCCTAGTGAGTTAACCATCTCAGTAGTTGTCTAAGGTTAGAAATAAGGATCTCCATGCCAAGGTACATTCCATGGTGTGAAGAAAATTTTCTTATCTAAAATGATGAGTGAAAGACACATTGTGCTATAAGGTATGTTGATAGTAGTTTGAAATAAGTTCTAAATAGTTTAACAAAAATGACATATGAGAAACTATGGTCAAATCCATTATTTGTGAAATGTTTTAGAAATGGAATAAATCATGTTGTGGTGAATATATATAAAGAATGGTCTGAATAATTTCTAGATTATGAGTTGATATGATAACGTGGATTAGTGTATGACTCAATGGGATACCAATAATCAATATCTAATGCCTATAACAAAAAATAGGTGACTAAGAGGTATTGAGTGATCCAAAGGCTAAATAATAAGTGGGAAATGTTGTGAAGTATTTAAAGGAAGGTTTTTAGTTTTAATTTGAAATTGAAATTTAAATTCAAACATGAAGAATAGGATACCATTGTACATCAATGATATACACTAAAATTGAAAACATTTATAGTAGAAATAAATAAAGAAGATATAACATGTTACTTTTGAAGCGGAAGAATAATAAAATAAGGAAGAAGAGAAATTTGAAAACGAATAATCATACAAAAAACTATATAAAAGTCCATTATAATTGATTATTCTATTATTATTGAAAAACAAATTATTTATCTTTTTTTGTGTGATAATACTTTATAATAGTTAGGATATTGATTGTGTAACATGAGTTCATGGATATTACCTACTCATTAAAATCCATAATGGATAAGCTAATGGACTGTATGATCTTTGGTTATTAATGGATCATTCCAATGATTAAAACTCATTTTGAGTAGATAATCTTGTAAAAATAATACTCTTCCCACTTTTTATGTTTTTTGGTGTGTGTGGTAGTGATCAAGTTATTTAATTTAATAATTTATTATGATTGTTTCTAAAATAATTTCAATTTGGAATTGAAATTATTGATTTAAACCCACTCATTGAATTCTCCCTAATCGATCAGGTAATTTTCAAGTGGGATATAGGAATTTTGGTTTATTTAAAATACAATATTCTATTTAGAGTTTTAAGAGAAATATATCTTTTATATTTGAATAATTGGTCACTTCATCTCTGTAGTAAATATAATAAATCTTAATTTAGTGAAAAGAAATGAGATGATTAGATTCTATGGGACTTTTTATGAGAAATCGATCCTCTAGGATTGAATAATTGTTCATTTAGCCTCTAATGTAAATATGGGAAATATTAATTTAGTGAATAATAATGGGATTTCAAATTTTAATGGGAAAAAATATTATATATGGAATGATAATTTGATTTAGTAATTATTATCAATTATTTTGGACATATTAAAGTATTCTACTGATGGTTTTATTCCTCATGTTGTATGTATAACTATGAAAATAGTTGATAGAAAAAATATAAAGAATTATGGTCATTATAAAATTATATTTTTCATGAATTTAAAGAAATAAGTTTCCCAAAGTGTGTGGAATTAATATAATGATGGGAATTCTGGATAAAATTGAAAACATCTATGAAGAAATTTTAAAACTTATGCATGCCATGATATATGTTTTATTGTTGGAATATTAATAGATAAAAAACTATGGATGAGGACATAATAGATGAGTTATTCACTCAAGTTAATGAGATTTTAATCACCACTAGATGTTTTGGTGAAACTTCAGCGGATTATATAATTATTTATAAGATAATGCATGTTCTTTTGGACATGTTTGATTCGAATATCTCAAAACATGATGATCTTGATTTGAGTACACATTAATTATATGATTTTAATAGTATTATGATTTCTTATAATATATAAAAGGTATGTTTATTCAAGAAGAGTATAAAGGATGAAAATTAAATTTATTTTAAATATTTTAAAAAAGAAAACTGTGATAAGGAATTATTTTTGGAAGAAAAATATTTTGTTGAAAAGGAATATATAAATTAAAATTATGAAAAGATATTGTCACTCACTTAAATAAGTGTTAAAAGTGGTAAACGAATGTTTAAGGGAAATATTCTACTGAAGTCTTTCATGTGTGGAATAATATGATTTATTTAAGAAATTTTTCTAAAGCTTAAAAAAAAGAATATTGTGAAGGTGATGATTAAATAAAAAAGATTATATCAAGGAATAAAGCTAAGAAATTTACAAAATAAAAGTTTTCTTCAACGGGAAAAGGTAATAATTTATATATATATATTAAAAAAGATAATTTTTTTCAATGTTATGGGATTTTAAAAATAGAAATGGTGATGAGGATGTTGAAACTTCTAGTAAAGCTGATAAAAAATATATGATTGCTATATTGAAAAAGGAAATTTTTACTAATTATGAAAGAAGTGATAGTGAAAGTGTGGAAGAAAGTGAAATATAGTTTATGAAGAAGTATGAAATCAATGAATTTATTTTAAAGATCTAAAAATTACTAAATAATATAAAATATTTAAATAAATAAAATATATTTTTAAGAAATAATTATTCTATTTTATAGATAAAACGTCAAAGATTTTAAATAATGTTGATGACTATAATTAGTATCTTGATGAATATAATACTTTTAAAGATGATATTGAAGGGGGAGATAAATTTATGGATAATTCTCTTGAAGGTGTCAAATTGAATTAGATTAATTTTCAAATGCAATTGGAAAAAACCTAATCCAAATTTAAAAATTATATATAATAAGTTATAGAAATATCAAATTATAAGACTATTAAAGGAGTATATGTTTTTAATAATGATAATAATTAGGTGAAGATGTTAAATTTTGTGAAAAATAGATAATCCTTATAAATTTAGAAATTCCAAGAACACTGAATTTAAATTTAAAAATGTTAGAAATGGTGAATAAATAAATATGGGAATAATTCAAGAGTTATTTATAAAGTTTTAAAAGTATATAAAAAATTTGGTTTATAAAAATGATCCAAAAATTATTTCAAAAATATGGATTAATAATTGGTATCAAATTCTAGACAACAAACTATTTTTAGTAGAAATGTATTCTAAGGGTACTATTGACACTTTGGAAGATTTGATAACCTAAGAAGAATATTTTGGTTTAATTAACAATGTTCTTATGAGCCAATAATATTTTTGAGATAAACTTTAAGGTGGAGTTAACCCCCCCCCCCCCCAAAGAAGGCATGTTTATAAGTAACGTAAAAATTTAGTGCTGATATTTGAAAATTATTTTCAACCACTAGAAGGATTTTCTAAAAGATTTGACTAGATGAACCACTATACTAAAGAATTTATCACCATTATACCCACCTAGTTGATTATAAATAATAATACTCCAAAGTACCAAAATAAGAAATACAAAGGAAAATAAAAGGCTTTTTAGATGAAGTTTCCCTTAAAGAATCAAAAAAGTTAATGTCCATGGATTCTTGATAGTGTATGTTATTCATACATGAAATAATATTTAAATATATTAACATTTATTGAAAAGTGAAAGGAATGATCAATGAAATTTCAAAATTATGAGTGAATTAAAATAAAAGGTATTGGATCATTAATGATTATAAAATATCAATTTAATTCAATGTATATAATGTATATTGATAGACTGAAACAAAATTTGTTATTCATAACTTAGATATATGATGATGTAAATGAAGTGGTTTTTTTGGGGTATGGGTTCTTGTGAATAATTTTAAATATTATCGTGCATTGAAAGGAGGATGATGAATATTGGGAAACATGTTTCAGGTTACTAATTTTCAAAATTCATTCTATCTAACCCTATTGAAAAAAAACAATTATTGAATTAATGACTTAATAATTTTTGATAAAATAAGATGATAAAGATTAACTAAGTAGAGAATGTTCATTTCATTCTAATTTTTAATAGTGAAATTAACTAGTTAAGCTTTACATGTCGAAATGGGAATACTTTTAATTCTCTGCATAAAAAATTTAAGATTAAAATACCTCATCCATTCATGATCATTCATTCATAAAATTATTTACCTATAAGGATAAAATTTTAAAATCAAGATAATTATTTTATTTATTTTATAGATAATTTTTTTTCATATTTTTTTTTTCATATATCATAATTTAGATTCTTTGAAAATGTTCAAGAGTTTTTTAATAATTGTTAAGAAGAAATGTGGTTTATCCTTAAAGAAGATATGTATAGAAAAAGGTGCTGAATATACTAGTGAAATATTTGAAGAGTATCTTGAGAAGCATGGTATTCACCTTTAAATAAACACACCAAACACACCCCAATAAAATTATATTTCTAAATGTAATAATAGGTTCCTCATGGAGATGAATCATATCATAGTGATTGAACAAGATAGTTATCTATATTTCTAGAGACAAGAAATTAGTACAAAAATTCATAGTAAAAATCATTACTTTTGTCGACCAAATTTAAATATTTCACCACAAAATATGTATTATAATATTTAAAAAAGTATTAAATATTTTAGTTTATTTGGTAACCATTGTATCATCCAAATTAAAGGTGAAAATATTGGGAGGTTTTAGTAGAGCTGGGTTAATGGAATCATCCTAGGATATCATCCAAATAGAAGAGAATAACATTATTAAAATAAATATATTGTTAAAATTATATATTATTATATTATAAAGGTGTTTAAATAATCAAATAATCAAATGAAAAATCATGAATATTGTTTTAATAGTGAAGAAATAGAATTTTGTTTGAGAAGCCAGGTGATGTTTTTGAAACTAATGAGTGTTCCTAAGACGTGAAATTTTAAGTATATGATTTATTAAATTTAAGTAATGGATAAAAACATTATTCATATAAAACAATGATAATAAAGAATGTTTCAGAATAAAATATCATTTTATAACAATGATATCAAGTTTAGACAAGAAGAACTTTGTGGAAAACTCTTTTCCCAAGTTGAACCAAGATATATGAAGTAGGTATTCTAGCATCAAGAGTGGATTGATGATAACAATGAAGTGTTATAATAGATTGAGAATAATGAGAATTTAGAATTGGTACCCAATCTAATAGAAAATAATGTTATCAATACTATGTGGGTGTTACATAATAGGCTTAATGAAAGAGGTAAAGTGGTATTAAATAAGGCAAGCCTTGTGAGTAATGGGAAATCATAGCTTACTGGAATTGATTTTGATGACAAATTCAAACTTGTTTCTAAAATTGGGGACATTAATATATTTATTTATATTTTCAAACAAATTCAATATAGGATTTTTTAAATATATAGATAGTTTTACTTCTTCAATGACGAGTTAGAAGAGGAAGAGAACATTGAGAAACCCAACATCTTCTTTCTTTCTTAAGACTATGGACATGTTTCTAGGTTAAATAAGATTATATATGTGTTAAATTAATCCCTAATAGCATGGAATTCCTTGTTATATAATTTATTGAATTAGTTTAAGTTTAAAAGAGGTATATTGGGGAATGATATCTATATAAAATAAGATGAAAAAGTATCTTAATCGTTATAATCTATATAGATGACATCATTTTTTATTGAAATAAAGAAGGTATTTGTGAAAGATTTTATTTGAAAATGAAGATGATGTTTGATATGTTCATCCATGGAGAGTTATGGTACTTTTTGGGCTTACAAATTTCCCAATAAAAAGATCATATCTTTATTTCTCAAGTAAAGTATGCTCAAGAACTTTTGAATAAGATTGATAAAGAGGATTTGAATCCATTTTCGACAATAATTTCTCTTAGAACCAATCGTTTAAAATAAAAAAAGGAAAATAAGTTGACATAAGGTAATTCCATAAGTTTATTGGCAGTTTTTTATGATTTATTTCTTGAATTACAACGTAGTTCTTGTTTTTACATTATGTGTTTTTACAACGAAGTGCTTTTAAGGAGTCTCATTTTATTATTTAAAGTGAATTTTGTGGTATATTAAAGTTACAAAGGACAATAAATTGAAATATGATAGCAGTGTAAAGATTAAACTGTTTGGATATATAGATATGGATTAGTATGGAAATACTAGTGAATAAAGATTAATATATGGTGGATTTTTCTTTTTTTGGGGAAAGGGATGTATCTTTCCACAAAAATAAATAATGTTTGGTGACCATGAGTACTGATGAAGTAGAATATATGGATAAAAATAAAGATGTTACCCAATTGTGGTGGATGAGGACACCATTGTAAGATCACAAGGTGGAAGTGATGTTTCCATTTATTATATTGAATGATAATCTAAGATCCATAAATTAATCAGAAAATATGGTCCAATATTATTAATCAAATCAAATTGATATAAAATATCACTTTACAAAAGTTATAGAGTATGAAAATGTGTTGATGTTTGAATTTGTTCTAAAAATGTGAAAATAACAAATGTTTTTACTAAACCACTTCTATATGATACATTTTAATGATTGAGATTGATAATGTTAGTTCAATACCCTTCCTCAATATGATAAATTATAGTGTTTTTCATCCCTCTCTCACTTATTATTTGGATCGTTGTTTTCAAAGGGGGAGAAAGAAAGCATAAATATCTATTTATTTTTATTCATTTAGAATTATATAAATGGGGTAAAATTATTATTATGTTCTTTCTAGTGACATGGTTTTAACTTAATAAGGGATATATCTATTATTTAAATTGATAATGTATTTAGAGAGAGTTATAAAAAGGGACAATCTATGAATTCAATTTTTTTTGAAATTTTCGGACATGTTTTAGTGATCATGAATTAATTAACATATTGTTCACATTTTCTATGATTTTGTTTTAAAATTAATGTGCTAGTAGATTTGATTCATAGTTGGTGTCAAGAATTTCAATTCGTTGAAGATTTGGATAAGTGAATGTAATACATTTTTAGTGGAATACTATTTTTATTCAATCTTATTATTTCATACACCTATTAATATCACATGGTAATAGAATCAATGAATGATGATTCATTTGTACGTGTGATGAGTTCAAATGTGATTTATGATCCTTGGTTTCAAAGAAAATCCAAATGGGGAGATTATTTAGAATATCATATGTTTTTTAGATATTATTGAGCTAGTGTAAAGAAGTTTTTTTAGATAAGTGATCAAGTGGATATGATCATTGTGTTGTATTTTATTTTCATTACACAAATCATATACAATCTTAGGTGTTTCATGTTGAATCATTTGATGTAAAAAACATGGAATGATTAGAAAACATGGAAATTTATTTTTAGGATGAAGAGTCATGTTTAATGATTTTTTACGTTTAGGTGACATCGCAATACCGGAGTGACTCCTGAAATAGGTGTGGAGATGGTATAAAAAGTTAAAACATAGACCATAGGTTAATTAGATATCATTATGGGTGGGGTGGGGGTGATAAATCTGTGGTATAATTTTGTGAATTTATTATCTATAATGAAAACTATTAGATAATTTAAAGACTCAAACCACCCTATATATAATTACCCAGCCACATTAAAATATAAAAAGAAACAAATAATATAGGAAAACTATTATAAATAAGGTGTTTCATGAAAATCCCACTCTTAGTAATTGTTATTTAGTTTCCCCAGACATATATTATCCAATATATCTCCATGTGGTTAAATCAAGGGTATTTACAATTATATTAGAAAAAAGTTCCCTTATAATTCAATTTTAAAATCCCATTAGAAATTTGATCCACTATATTCCCACTATAAATGTTTGAACCAAAAATAATAAAAATCACATTTTTCTATTGGTAGCTTTAACACTACTTTAAATCAGTATTCCTACTCTATACTTCTTAATTAGTGGTACTTATTCAATAACTTTGCCAACTAACAATAACGATTTTATCTACTAGTATTTATCATTCTTCTTATGATACTGAATGATAAAGTCCACTTCAAATCCCTCAAACACTTAGGCACACAAGTCTTATTCTTTTTGAAATGGTTAGGGCTTCATTCTCAAACTTGTCTCTTTTATACAATAGTTAATTAGGCTATCATTTATTTTAAAATATCCAACACATTTATCTCTTAATTTATATCTTTTATATTATTTGAATGTCACATTAAAATTTTATTTTTTATTAGAATATGGAAACTACATGATTCTCAGTGATATGAAATTTTTTGATATTTTAAATCACATTTAAAAATCATAGTCATTATCCTCATTCAAATCTCACTTAAGATTTTAGATTGAATTAACAATACAATATAAAAATATCAGGATCTTATTTTCTAAAAAATCCATAGCTTTATAATTTTTAATTCTTCCATGAGTGCATAGAAGAGTACACCTTTGCAACATGACACCTTCCTCTAGTGGCATGGAATTATTCTCAATCTCTAGCATCCTTTCTTGGATAACCTTCTATAATCTTGTATTGAATAATTTTTTTTGTTTTATTTAATAATATATTCTAATAATAATAAGAATTATTCTTATTTTATCTTGAATATATTATTATAAAATTATCATATTTTCAATCATCTAAAACCCAAAATTTTCTATAAGTGTTGGCCTAAATATATATTCCAAAAAGTAGATAACGACTCTAAAAAAATGAACGAATGAATAATATGGAGGTCCTAAATGAATCATAAAAAAGTCTAAAACACTCATACTTAGGTCCATATGACTCTTACAAAGGTCCAAATTGACTTTTACATTAAATCAATTTACAAAATTTCTATCACATTGTTATTAATGACTCTTATAGAGCTCTAAAATAATTCTTACACAAAGTAAAATAACTTATATATAGACCATGGATGAATCTTATAATCCATTACATGATTATTATGTGAACTGAAATGATTCTTATGAATTCCAAAGTGTGGATCAATATATAGCCATTTTTCTCATCTCAGTACTACATTTTCATACTTTACTCAAACCATCTCAAATCCTCATGAAATAAACTCATATCCTCTAAATTACTTAAATTAATCTCAAAAACCTTTAGCCAGGTATTTATTTATTAATAATAGGACTTCAATAACCCTTTTATCTAGATTCTTCCAAGCTAGATATAAATTATAGTAGACATTGTCTTATCCAACATCACATGTCTTTTACTTTGAAGATTAAATCACAAAAAATAATCATATTTATAAGGCTAATACATTGAATATGTATTCCCATGATATTCAAGTATAAAAAAATTATTATCTTCTATTTATACTATAAGAAACTCACTCATCTTCTCATCATACATTGGCTTTAATTATCATATAATTATTAGTAAAAAAATATAACTAAACTTCATAAATATATTTGGGAACTCCAATACCACCCTTTTTATTTTTTTAAAAAAATATTTTAACTCAAAATTCAAATTTATTAACCCTGTCATTATTTAAAAAAATAAAAAGGTATATAAAGGATTAGCCTTCTTATCATATCTATAGGCTTCTTCAATAGTTCTCAAAAAACTTCTTTTTCTACCTATATTTATTTATGATCAAAAATTGATGTATTTATTAGGTTAAGGATGAAATCACATGTTTATTTAGGAATGGTCTTTCAAGTAGTCAAATTTATGTCTATATGGGGTAAATCAATCGAGAAAAAGAATTTAATAAGAAAGGTGATCAACGATATCCATAAAATACTATACATGTGATTCCAACTCAACAATCACTTTTGGATTTCACATATAGATTTAAGATAATATTTTTTCTTATACTCTTCTTCAAAATAAATCATATTAAAAGTTTAATTTCAAGACAAAATAACCCCCATGAACTCATCAACCATCAATCATCCTTTATATACATGTTTTTAAACAAAATATGTATAAAATGTGTGTTTTTCATACCTCATTCTTAAATTCCATAGGGATATCAAAAAATTAAATATTTTCTTTAATTTTATATTTTAATATACTATCTTTACATTTTATACCCTAAAAGGGATTCTATATTTTATTATTTATCATTACAGTTAGTAAACTCTTGGATTGGAATCACCTTTTTTGTAAAATTTATAAATCACACATCTAACTCTTCCTTGGAATTACCCCATCAATTAATTTCATGTGATTAAAAATAAAAAATAAATAAGTAAACAATGAGACGTCTATTTGTTCATGAATAGAATAAATAAGGATGAGAGTTTTTTCTCAACCAAGATCACTCATTATTTCCATTTATACTGTGGGAAGAATTATTTATACTTTTTTTCCTATCATAAACCTTTATAGGTTTCATGATCATTCTAAATCCTTGAAATTTTTCATTGTGTATATCTTTATTCATTACATTAACTATCAAATTAGACACATTAATTAGTATTTTCACAATTTTTACATGGATTACTTTTGAATTAGTAATAATTTCATACCATATTTCATACTTTTTCCTTCCTAACCACACCTTCCACACAAATATTCTTGAATTCTGAGGTATTTAATATTAGACAACCCATCGGGTTCTTTAATCTACTAATGTGAAATAAATTTCTTTCCTATATCACTAGAACTTATTTTTTATCTCTATTTTACTAGGAATTTCCATTTGATCTGGTCAAGATGTTAGGAATTTCTTAATAGCATGGTTATCTTCTTTATATTTTTTACAAAAATTGTTAGTAGTCTCAGTAGAATATAACTTTTTCTTATTACCTTCTTAAATTCCTTCCCTCTCATTACATTTGGAACCTGTCTTGTTAGGATATTAATTCACTCCTCATCTCTATAAATATCTTATTCGCATCTTACAAAAATATATTCTAAACATTCAAATCTATTTTGGGTCAGAATATTTAATTATTTTCTATTCACAAGTTGCAATATTTTAGAACATATCCTCATATTCTTAGTAAATCTCCCACTTGGTTCATTCTGCTTCCCTGATAAAGACATATTAAACCTATAAGAGTAAGATCTGGGTCCAGAAACCCCATAATACTAGTAAAAGACTTAAAAAATTTGTCTTCCATATTTCATAGTAAGTTTATCTAGAACATTTCTATATATATATAATGTTGTAACATGATCTTGACTTTTCCCAAGGGTAGTGAAATTATTGTCATTTTGTCTCTTATTTTCACGTGGAAGAGTGTGTTTTATTTATATCCTTGGTCTAAATAGGCTCAGAATTGATTTTGTAACATATAATGTTAGAAATAACATATTTAACTTGTCTATTGTTAGGAATTGATCTCACCTATCTATTGGGACTCCTCTTCTAACAAGTCTGAGAAGACTCATCTTTAACCTCAATTGATTTTTTTAATTATTAACTGAGCTTTTTCTATTAATTTTAAACTTAAACACATATTTATTATGCCTTATATGCATCCTATTCTTTTACAACCAAAATTTCTTCAGGTTCTCCGATAATTTACTCTTTATTATATAATCCTAGTTTATATTTATTGATCTCATCAATATAGATTACTCATTTCATAAAATACACCTATTTTTATTCATCTATATTTTCCTTTTTATTTTTTTAGTTTTCTCTTATCTTATTTGAGCTACTTATTTTGATCAATAAAATCCCCTTACTAATTTTTTATTATATATTCCATCTCAGTTAGATCTATGTCATCATCATCATCACTTTTTAAGGTATCAAAACCCTTTTCAACATGAGCCATTAAGTATACGTTGCCTTTTTGTTTCCTACTTGATGATGAGTGATCTTGTTCCTTGTTGCTTATAAAATTTATTCTCTTATTTCTAAATTTATTCTTCCTTATTTTTCCCTTTTTTTTTGGTATTTCTCATATTCTATATCAGATTTAGATTGAATAATCTTATTCTTAGGGAAATTTATTGAAACATTTCCAATTCCATTATAGTTGTAGCAACTTGGTGGTTAATTTCCATTTACATTCCAATTACCCAATTCAAAACCTTTTAATTTATGAGAAATAATTATATTAATGTCTTTATAAGTGGTGTTATTATTATAATATCTTGATTCATATTCCTTATTATCTTTGACTTTAAGCATTCTAATAGACTCAAAGGTTATCTCATCTTTTTCTTTCATCTTGAAATATGGTATTTTTATTATTTAGTAATCAGGGAAGAGGTTATTAAACTCATACAATGAAAGGTATCCTATATCTTATAAAGATAGGATTTTAGGATCAAACATATCCAGAAATTTTCTCATCATTGTCTATGTTAATATCCTAAAATATACTCCTCCAAGCTTGTAATTTTGATTTTTTTTCCTTTACATTCCACTATTAACTACTCTCTAATTTGATCCAATGTTCATAGTTAGTTTCCAAATCTGTAATAGATTTATACAACCTTTTAAAAAGAGATATAAAAATAAAATTTTGAGCCTTTCCATACACTTCCATATTTATTTTGTTAGAAAAATTCATAGGATATCCATATGAAATGGGTGGAAATACCACTGCTTCTATATTAATTACTTCATGAAAAATTGATAAGAGATATAAAAACATCATATTCACTTTTCTATGGAAAATATTTCCATTGAAAGTAATGACACCATTGTTATTCATAAAATTTAAATTTTACATACATAGAAACTTCATGAATCTTTCAGAGGGAACCTAGATTTGCTATGATACCACATTTAGAAACTAATATGGTTAGGTACCACAGATATGATTTTTGTGGTTAGTATAAGTGGTAATATTTTATGAATTGACACTTTTTAATTCAAAATCATAAACTGGTTAATGTCTTCATACATTCTCTATTGAATTAACCTTCCTCAACCAAATTTAGAATGGAATAAATAACTCCTGAACTCTAGTATTTATAATTATTGATATTAAAATCCTACTACTTCCCATGATTGTTTAGTCACACCAATCATATATTATCTTCTATAAATCTATTTAGTTACACCAAGGATGTTTCTAATTCCATCATTATAGATTCCCACTATGATCCTATTCGAAAGTCCCACTAAAAAACACATCTTCTTATAACCCACTAAAAAATTAAAAACAATATTAAAAAAGTTGTATTTTTTTATTCGAGTAAATTCAGAACCATTATAATTTTATATTCCATCTCATTAATTATTGATCAATTGTTCAGAACTTGATACTTCTTCATGAGCCTCCACGATCTAAAATCATGATCAGATATGTTGGTTAAACTCATTCTTCTTAAGATACTTAATGATATGGTTCCTCTTAATTTTCCTTTAGTAGTGATTCATGCGAGACTTCTTATTTCTAAAAGTATCTTGGATATCATATCTTACTTCTCTATTTGATACAATAGTGTATATGATTATTAGTTTTTCTTGACTATCTAACACACTCTTTTTCATCATTTATTACTTTATATTCATACAATATCACTTGAAAAGTCTATTTCTAATTTGAATATAGAAACGAAATGATTATTATTGACATGTGATATTATAATATTTTAAATGTCATTTGAAAATTGTGGTTAGCTTCTTCATTCAAATCCCCCTTAAGACTCAAGTTTGAGTTTACCATATAATGTTATAGTATTATAATCTTATTTTCCCAAAAATCTCGAAACTTATAATTTTTAACTATTTTATTTCGGAATTGAAGAATAAAACTTTGTAACATAGAACCTTTCTTTTCTATCATGGAATTATTCTTAATCTTCATATTGATTTAACATTTAGTACTTCTTTAATACTAGATTGAATAAAAAATTCATATTTTGATGTTGTTTCATTTAAGAAAAAATTTAAATCATTATCTGAATTTGTCTTATATTCTTATAAATATATTATTTTATAAATCATATATTTTTAAACTTCTAATCTCTTAAAATTTTCTCTCAGTTTTTGTCCTAAATATTAATTATGCATATTTACTAACAAATTGTATGAAACTTAGGGATTACAGATACATAGATCCTAAATGAATCATATTCCAGTCTGAATGACTATTACATAGGTATAAATGACTCTCATATAGGTCCATATTATCAATTATATAGAATATCGTTTCCAATTTTTCATTAAAATTTTAAGAATTACTCTTACACATCTTTGAAATGATTTATATGAAAAGTAAAATGAATTATATAGAAATCATGATCGATCCTTTTAAATCCCTCCATGATCATTATTTCAAATAAAATTATCCTTATGAAGTTTTATGTAAGGATCAATACATAGTCATTTTATTCATCTCAGTACCAAAATATAGACTTTACTCAAACTATTTCATATCCTTATCAAATTAACTTTGATTCTATTAATAACTCAAAATCATCTAAAAAAGATTTTAGATCGCTATTTATTCATCCAAAACAAGTCTTAAATTAACTTTTTAGATATCATATATCATACTTATAATAAATTATTATAGATATTGTTTTATCCATCAATTTTTTTCATTTATGATTATCTCACAAAAAATAATCACATTTATAATCTACTACAATGAATCTAAATTCATAATGTCATCAAGTATTAATACACCTTATCCTATTTCATTCATACTATTATAATCTTAATCTTCTTCTCATAACACTTTGAATTTACATCTCACAAAATTATTTTGAAAAAATACAACTTCACTCCATGAATATATTTGGGTAATTTAGAAAACATAAAGGCTAGTCAGGACATTTATTTTTTCAGAAGAATTTGTTTGAGAAGAAAAATATCAATATATTATGGTACAATAAAAGAAATGAAAATGAAATAAAATAGGGAAATTATTTTTTAAATGTTTATTTCAATGATCATTTCATTTGATAAGTTTATCCATGGGAAATAATGAGGTTCGTATATACTGTTGTGGTAGTTATGGTTTCTCTCATGTGAGTTTCTAATTTTGGAAAATTCATTATATAAGGGTGATTAATTAGTGTATTATCTATGATGTTTAAGCTTACATATGGTTTAAAATAATATATTAAATTCCTAGGAATCCAAATGGAGTAGACCTCCCCATGGTTTATTTTTGGAATCTATTTTTGGAAGACCTCATAAGGATCGAAGAGATTATTTTCTAGGGAGTAAAATGGATCCACAATTTTCTATTGTTTTAAAATAAGATCTATATATCATCGTATATGTTGTTGGGTTTTGTGAATGTTATTTTTGAAAAATTATGAGAGGACATAATGTTTTGGTATAAAGAGAGTTGAGAGTATATTCAAGGTTATTAAATACAGTTGAAATAAAATTTAATATGACATTCTATTTTGAAATACATGGTCCAAGAAAAGATATTTTAATGAAATATAGTTGTTCCTATTTATCTATGATATTATTTTCATGATCAAAAACACTATTTTTATTTATAATAGTTTCATTTGAGTGAATTTTAGTCTCTTTATTTTTACTTTTAGTCATTCCATTAGTAGAATTAATAGATACATCCAAGAATATAGAAAGACACCATGATGATTCTTTTGAGGGATTAAGCTATTGTTTATTATGTTTTGAGAACATGGAATGATTTTGGATGATCAATAGAAGGAATTAAAATAATATTGGAGGTCATTGGAAGTGAATGAAGATTTGAAAACTGAAGCAGCAATCTTGTTCCATATGGACAGAAACCCTATTTTCCAAATGTCCCACCAACCAAATAGTTGATTGCTACCGGCTCACTGGTGGCATCTAGAAAAGAGCTCCAACCTATAATAACAACACTAGGTTACCAGTTATTGTAACCATCAAACTACATACATCTTTGTATAGTAGTTGATATCGATGAATCCCACCGGGTATCTAGTGGAATCAAGGTCACGTTTCAGAGGGTTTATTTTTTAGGGTTAAATTTCCATAAATTAGTCTTTATTGGATTCAATGATCCTAAATGATTTCCAAAATATTATAAGATATATTTCAGTAATTTAATATATATCCCTACTATCTTGGAATATTAACCTCTATGAAAACCCAATTCTATAATAATTCAATTTAGAATACAATCCTTGATAAAATTTTGGCACACCAACAATGAAACCACAGTGGAATACCTCTCATCTCAATGTTATTTCAATATCCAACTAAAATTTTTCATCAATATATTAGGATATATTCTTCCATCATATATTTATCTCTCATCCAAATTATTATTTTCCTTATGAGGTATTAGGGATTAGATTTCTAATGAGATTGTTAAAAACAAACCTTTCTCCTATTCATCATATTATACAATGGGTGATTTATATCATAAAAGTGATGGACTAGTTCCTTGGATACTCATGAAGTTCAAGAGTGTTATCTTAACCATAATCAGGAGGTATGGGTCTCTTGATCACCATAATTTTTAAGAGATAAATAAAAAAACCTATCAACTTGAGGGGATGAGGCATATGGGATCACATTGAGATATTTACAAATTCATTTATCAACCCCTTTTGTTTTTATTTGATTTTATGCATCAATTATTTATTTCTTCAACACATATAACTTTTTTCATAATTTATTATATTTGATACATCCATTTTTTATATGAATTCTTGATCAATTAATTTTAAAAATAATATTTTAAAAATTATCATTTTTTATTTATCAAATCAATATATTTTATTTTTGAATTTAACATTTTCATTTTCATTAATTTTTAAAATTAAATTTAACCCCTTCTTCAATAATACTCTGAAAAATAATAAGAATAAAAAAATTGATTGTGTTTTCATAAATAATATCATTATTTTCAAAATTTTGTTTAGATATAATTTTCAACTTTTTTATTCTTAATTGATTTAAGTGTATATTTTCTTAAATCATGAATAAATATTATTTACAAGCTCGTATTTTTTCATTGAAAAGTTATTACTATTGTAAAAATAAAATTTAAACTTTTCTTACTAGCCCAAGTTACCCTGTCTGGAAAATTGTTATGAATGACTATACTCCTACTAAATAACCACAAGATAAGTGGACTATGAGTTATACTAAGGCATTTGAGCTTAGTAGAAAATAAAATAATTATATATAATGTGGTCTTGATAAAAATGAATATAATCATGTTTCTATATGTAAAACTTATCAATAAATGTCAAAATTGATAGAAATCACCCATGAAGGAAAGAAAAAAGTTAAAGATACTCTATTTGACATATATAATAAAGATATGATAATATTTTATATGCATCAAAATTAATCCCTTACCAGTATTTTTATAGAGTTTACTAATATATGAAATGGTTGAAAATATCTTGGTGATGATTTTCTTATAGAAATCTTTGTAAAATAGATATTCTAGGTCTTTCCAAGAAATTGGCCACCCAATGGTACTAATATAAAATAAGTGAAAGACATAAGGAAAATAGAGTTTTAAGAACTTATCATATCTCTAATGATGTTTTATTTAACTATGATGAAAAAAATATGAAAAATAAAATGAATATAAATATAAAAATAAATCAATAACATTATAGGTTACCAATGATGATTCATCCAAAAGTGATGTTTAAAAAATTCCTCAACTCAACCAGAACATGAATAAATTCTTCAAGATAAGGAATGATTCTAATCAAATCAATTAGGAAAATGAACAGTTTAACTAAAACTGACATGGTATAAATGAATGAAAAAGGGTCACATTAACCTGAAGTTACCAATATACAAAAATAATATTAAACAAAGGAAACATGGTAAGAATGATCTAATTGTTAAAACTGGGTATGCAAGTGATGACTCAATGGAATAAGCCTCCTCAAACAATTCAAGTGACTAAAGTACTATGATCCTTATAGAATAACATAATGAATATATCTTGGTAAGTTCCCTTTTATCCATTTCCTCATCTTCATCTTCTTCTCTTAATTCTTCCACATTTTCTTGTTCTTCTTTAACATCAAGTCACCATAATTTTTAATAACTTAAATATTTTTTTGATCAACTCAAAAATGGTTTTCATAAACTAAATTATTCAAAAAAACAACATGAAAAGAAATAATAATTTGTGATTATAGAAAAAGAAAAACCTATAAAAGGGAAGGAGAAAATATTCAATGAAAATTAAGAATTATTCAAGAAAATTATGAATCAAATGGATATTAATAAGCTAGAATATAAACAACTCAAGGGATCTCTCTCGAAATTCACAAATGTTAAAATTAATCGAAATTAAATTTAATCTATTAAATAAATAAAAATGAAGTTGTATTTGTTTATAAAATCATGTAGTCTCCTTAAAAAATTCATCGAAAACAACTTTTATTAATGGATGACCACCATATATGTTTTAAAATTATTGTAAAATAATTGGGCGTTTAATTTATGAATGTGGTTGAAAAAATGAATGATATGATATTGAAAAATAAATTAACATTTATTCCAGTATTTCCAATAGAAAATATCATTAAATATAATTCTAGATACTTAAATCATCATTGGATAATGGTAGAATAACCATGTTTATTTGGGTACCAAAACCATTATTAAATTTATTTTTTAGGAAAAGTGTATTTAAAGAAATGTGTAAGAAGTATTATGGTTCCTAGATTGTGGTCACTCAAGATAATATTATGGTGTGCTATTTGAATTCAATCATATCAATAAACTATTTGGAGGTCACATCATTTTCATTGACAACTCTAATGGTATGATATTTTGTGAAGGTACTATCAAGTTTATCACTTAGAATCCAAAAATATAAATGATTATCCTAATGATGAAAATTGGGATATATCTATGGAATAAGAACTAAATGAATTCATTAAGAATGATTTATGGAATTTCATGGAATACCTAATGATCATCCCTTTATAATTTCAAAATGTGTTTTTATGAATTATTTATATGATACTGGTAATATCACTAGAAACAAATCCCATATTGTAGCTAAAGGTGATAACCAATAAGAAGGAATTTACTACAGTGAAACCTTTTAACCCATCAATCAGTTAGAATATATTATTATATAGTTTATATTTTCCTCTAAACCTTAATTTCAAACTTGTTAAAATTGATTTTAAAATCACCTTTTAAAAATTATTTTATTATGTGTAATGTTTTTGTGAAACAAACACAAGATTTTGAAGATACTAATTTTCTAAATCATGTTTTAAAATTAAATAAACATCTTTATGGTTTAAAAAAATCCCCCAGGCTTGGTATACATGTTTAACAAATATATACCAAATAATTTGTTATGTGATAAAATTTACATTGAAGATGTGATTTTTATATCAACCAATGAATCCCCTTATTAATAATTTTCTAAATTAATGAAAAAAATTTGAAATGCGATTTACAGGTAACTCAAAAAGGAATATGATTTTACATTGATCAGACTAAGGAAATCAGTACACCCATTAGTACAAATTTTAATCTAACACTAGATAATATCAATAAGAAATTAAATAACAAGATTTATATACATATAACTGATAGTATACTTTATCTTATTATCACCCAGACTTATATCTTGGTTAGTGTTTTTCTTTGTGATAATTTCATTCAAATGCAAAGAAATCACATATAATATTTGATAAAAAGATTTTTTATTTAAAAGGAACTAAATATCTACTTATATTTAATATAATTGGTTATTATTTTGAATTAAATATTATTTCTGATGCAAATTTTAGTGGATGGAAACTAGGTTGGAAAAGATTAAGTGGAAACTTCCACATACTTGTAAAATTACTCCTCTCATGGAGTAGTGAGAATAAAAAATATATTTCTCTTTCTACATATAATGTAGAATACACAACCATTGGGAGTAGTTATGATGAAATAATAATACTGAAACACACTTTCTTAGAATTTAGGCACGCGTATGACCACCTCCCTTTTATATGTGATAATACCAGTGCCATAATGTTTTCCAAAAATCATATCCCTCAATTTATCATTAAAAAAACTTATCTTAGGCAAGATTTTGTAGAAGATTACTTCCAAAAGGGTGACATCTTATTATAATTTCTTGGGATATAATTTTAACTCATTTATAATTATACAAAACCTCTAGTATGTGATCGTTTCAATTTTATTAATGGGTAGTTAGGAATGGAATGCCTTTGAAACATTCCAGTTGACCATTTCGAACTTAACTAATATTTTTAAAATTTATTTAATTTAAATATTGATCTTGTTTTAAATGTTTTCCCATTGTTTTCTCTTATTTTTTATATCTTAGATATGAACCTTATATGTCACCAGTTATTTCATTTTAGGGGGAGAATTATATCTAAATTTATGAAATTTTAAATAAGATACACATTTAAAATTACTTGTTGAAATAAATTTTCTTCTATTATTTTAAAATTTCATTGTTATACATTCAAAAATAAGTGCTTTTATTATAATTTTACTACCTTTTAAATTTTAAAATAAATTTGTTTTAAAACATTGAATACAATTATTTTTTATTAAACATATATTAATGTTATTTTCAAGGATTATATGATAAATTATATATTTTCTCTACTTCATTTTAATTTTTTATCTCTCTTCAAGGAAGAATAATGATGACAAAACAATTTCAACGAATTCTTTCCTATGTAACAAAATTATTTGTATTTTATTTCATAAAATAAAAATTATAGGATGATTTTAAGGAATGTTCTCAAATCCAAAGAAACTTTTTCAACTTTCTCAATCATTAAATTGTGGGGAATATTAATCTATGAGTGAATATGTGTTTTGTAAAAGGTATGTACCAATTTGTTTCTCAATTTATTTTACTCCTTATTTATATTATCAATATATTTTTCTCTACTTTCTAAATCTATTTTTAAAAAAAATTATTTTAAATATTAAATTTTTTCTTTATATAATTATATTATTAAAATAGAGTTTGGAATGTAATAAATGTTTCAATTCTTTTTTAAATTTTTTATTTTTAATTTTATTTATATTTATTATGAACTCCATTTTTAATATTTTTTTTTGTTTTCAAAACCTCTTATAAAACTATATTAAAATTTTATTAAAATATTTATTTTTATGTTTTTTATATCCTCTCATAGTGTTTCTTTTTTATAATCACAATGAAAAATAAATTTATTAATATTTTAAAGGGGATATTTTTATTGAAAAGGGGTAAGAGATTTATACTTATTGTTATATGATTAATTTTTTAATTTTTTCATAAAGTAGGACTTAAATATTTTACTAATATTTTTTACATGGTTTGTTTTATTTATTTAATTCTTTAGTATATTGAATTTCGTATTTTATAACTTTTATAGATATATATATTTAACATATTTCTATATATTTCACTATATATTTAAACATGACGTATCTTTTTTATGTTAAGTGCTTATGGTCATAAAAAAAGAGTATATTGTTTTATATATCTATATCAAATAGTGTATTTATGATTTAAAAAACAATTTTTTATTTCTAACATTTTCATTTGATTGAATTTATATCTTTTTATTTTATATTTTTTTAATGTCATTGATGAGCTTAATGAAGATATCCAAGACTATAAAAAGGGATCATGATGATCTTGTATAAGCACTAAACTATCATTTATCTTGTTTTATGTTCTTGTAATTAAGTTGGAGGATCAAAAAAAGGATTTGAAATAAGATTGGAGTCCCTTGTAAGTGAATAAAGAGTTACAAGCTTCACTGACCAACCAATACCCTGTGGATAGAATTCTAGTTTTCTAGAAGTCCAATTGGCCCGTTGGTGGATTCTCTCAGGCCAGCTGAAGACATCCATGTAGCAGATCTAGGCTATAATAACACAAAAAAGTATTTTATACCTATCACCTACTAATAATTTTCATCTTGGTAGAATATACTATCTCTAAATATCCCATAGAGTAGCCGGTGGAGGCTACCCTATAGCCAGAAGTGTCAAGGAAGTGGTTGTAGGGGTGTATTTATTTTTGTAAAAATTTCCATTAATTGGTCTAATTTAGATTTAATGAACCTAGATTAAATTTTTAAGATTCATACACATATTTAAGACAATATATTGGTATATTATGTATCTTATAATATCAAACTCTATAACAACAAAATTATTTAATGCTTCAATTGTGAATTTGATCCTTGATCAGTCTTTGGCACACTAACGATGTAGCTATATAAGATTCTCTCTAAAATAAAAGTTCTATCATGATACAAATACAATTGTTCATAAATTACTTAGTCTATATTATTCTATAATCTATTTACCTATCATCACAATTATGAAAATCTTTACGAGAGATTAGGGAATAGATTCATAATAGGTTTTCACCCAAAATTCCCTTCTTCTTCTCACAATATTCTTTAATTAGTTATCACTACCATAAAAGAGAGGGACATGTAACATGGATACCAATGATGTTAAATAGGGTTATCTTAACCATAACAATGAGGTATTGATGTTTTGGTCACTTAAAATTTCAAGGTAGACCTCTCAACCTGAGGGGAGGAGATATAGGGGATCACATCGAACTATTTCACAACTCCATTATAAAATTGTGTTAATTATTATCTTATTTCCTGCATCAATTTTTTATTTTTTTCTATGAATCTATCTTGATTTGAATAATTTCATAAATATGATACGTACATTCCCTTTGTGCATAATCATTCAATTAATATTAAAATTAATATTTTAATGAATATAAAAATTATTGATTTTTTATATCAATATATTTTATTTTTAAATTTTATTTTTTTAATTTGATTTAATTTCTTAAAGAGAAGTTAACCCCCCTCTTTCCATATTACTCTATCTATCACATATAAAAAAATCATTTTGGATAGGGATAAAGTCATTATCTAAAGAGATTCTATATTATTAGTAGATCTGATCATATAACTCAGTTGATGAATCAATGAGATAACCATACTCACTTTCTAATCTATCTAATCATGTAAATGGTGACTAACATATATTTAATGATCTAAATTATTTTAATTAATTATGAAAATTTATTAAGTAGTTAAATAATTTGTTAGGATTGAATTTTAAATTTAAATTTAAATTCATATATAAAGAATAATATACTAATTTTCATATTTTGATATGTACGGAAATATAAAATTTTGAAAATATAAAGAGATAAAGAAGAGAGTAATTATTATTCTTTCGGTAGAAAAATAATAAAAGGATGAATTTGGGAAAAAATAAAAATAACAATGACAAAGATAACTCAATGGAAGTATGTTATAATTGAAGTTTATCTTTTTGTTGAAAATAAAACTATCTATGTTTGTTTTTTTTGGAGAACATTATACAAGTTAGGATTCATATTGTATTACACTAGTTAAGGGATATTTCATATTCAATGAAATATAAAATAGTGAAACTAGTGAACTATATGATCTTGGGTTATTACTATATCATGAAAATGATTATATAAACTTCTTGAGTAGTGATCCTTATAAAAAATTCATTGTAATTTATTTGTTTGTACTATGGTGCATGTGATAGTGATCAATTTATTCACTGGAATAAGAAACTGAGGTTTTTTATAAAATAATCTTAGAAATATATTGAATTCCTAGATCACAGTCTTCTTAGTGAATTCTATCTCATCTTGATGGCCCTCTTTAACGACACCTCAAAAAATTTTATATTAGTTATAGAGGTAGGTTCATGATGAGCCTATTCCATTTTTTATTCCATATTCATCAAGAAGTTGAGTAAAAATGAATCTATTTAGGTACCCATTAGTGATATGTATTATTTTGGTGAGCATGTAATAGTTCTTATGCCCTTGGTATGGAAGGAACCACTACCACCTACTGTATAGGATATCGATCCACCACTAACAAGGATATAGGTGGTCTCAGTCATTCATGATGAGGATTACTTTAAACTAAGTGTGCTTTATGAGATCAATGTCAGAGACATCCTGGTCTTCAAGGTGATATTGAACTTAGGCTATAAGTGATTATCGAGATGTGGTTAATCAAGTGCTTTTTCTAGTATAAACACTTATTGATTAGATGAACGTTATGTAGATCAACTATATTAATAGTTCAATGAGTTTCTGATGGGAGTTGATGATACAAATCCAAACTAAAGATGATCTACTATGGTATGTGTTTGAAAACTATTTCTATGTAGAGTGTTATCCAACCAAGGTGATATAGGTGTGGTTACAAGAGTTTTTAGACCTACATCAGGGTATTTGGTTCATGATAACATCTATAGAGAATTACCAAAAACATGAGGTACACTATCAATATGATTTATGAGGAATTATTTTGAGAAAGACCTTTGTATGTTAGTATGATCTGAGGTCATCCCTCTTTGCATCTGCTTCTACACTAGAGTAATGGATAGATCTCTTAGGATCAAGAGTTTATTAGGGGTGGGATAATCAATGTTAGGGGTTGGTAGTAGTTTTCCAAGAGTAGAATAATCAGTAGTGGCCAACTAAAAATTGGCATCAGGGTTAAAACACTAGAGTCATATGCACACACAATCCCAGTCTATGGGATCCATGACATGAGAGATGAATATGGGACCCATCTAAAAAGGGGATAATTTATGTTATTGGTATAACAGGAAATATTCTATGGGTCGTGAGGACCTAATAAACTATAAGTAATATAGATTTATGATAATTATAATGGTTAAAACTCTATATAAAAGGTAATTATATGATTAGGGACATTTTGATAGAGGTTAGGATGGTCCCCCAGGATGTGGAAATAGTAAATGAGCCAATATTATAGGGGTGACTAGGGATGGATAGTGTTTTGACCATTTATTCCACCACTATATTCCAACGATCCTTATTAGGCATAAGGGGTTTCCTATTAGGGTTATGGACAGTTTCTTGTGATGGAGGGATATGATTTTATAGCACTTATCATGGATTGAGGTACGATATGTGTTTTAACTACATTGTAAATTATACTAGTGGATGTAAAATTGATTTATTAGTTTATTGATATATAATTTATTTGAGAATTTGAGATCTCTATTGATCCACTATGTGAACCTTTTTAGCTGGAAACTCCTACTAGAGGTGATCACCACATAACCTATATCTACAATTAGTGTGAACTTACTCTTAGTAGGGATAGACAGCATGAGACCTCATCATGGTAGAGATGAGACGTTATAATGGTATTCATGGTATTTACCATTTTCTATAGTCCATTATTTGGTATATTTATATCACTTAATTGTTATATATCATTAAGTAGATGTGTTTAGATTTATCTTTACTAGTGAATATAACACTTAAAATATTTTATCAAGGATAAAAATTAGTAAGCTAATTATGATTACACATTTAATCGAAATATTGGTTCTATGTTCAATGGATTATGTAGAGGAATATTTCCATTCAATGGTAGAGGAGTATGTGGATGTTTTCCCATAGGATGTCTAGGGTTTCCATCTCATTAAGAGATAGATTTATATATTCAATTAAACCATGGTACCACAAGGATTATTTATAAGCCTATTAGATGGTGCTGGAAATGTAATGGTGATTCATGGTTTAGTTGGAGGACCTTCTAGATAATGGTTTTATCAGGACCAATGTATATCCTTTGGTAAATCTTATTCTATTTTATAAAAAGAAAGATTGGATTTTGAGTATTTATATTGACTATCACAACCTGAATCAAGTGAAAATCAGGAATTGATACCCTATATTGACAACAAATGATCACATAAATGATATGAATGTATATAGGTGATACAAAAATATTTATATTAGGACATGGTATCACCAGTTTTGCGTTTAATAGGTGGATATATGAATGATAAAATTCAAGATTAGTTATGGTCACTATGAGTTATTAGTGATTTCAATCATTGTGTTGAATAATTATACTATGTTCATGGGATGTATGAAGTAGATAATACTATTTTTTGGAATGGTTTATATGGGTTTATATTGATTTCAGCCTTATATATTCTCAGATGGATGATGGGAATACTGAACATCCAAGTATTTTCCTCAACTTACTCTGTGTCTATGAAATATATATGAAGATCTTAAAGTTACGGTTAGAAATTTGGGACATAAATTTATTAAGTAATTTAATCTAAAAGGGTGGAGTTATGGTTGATACCATAATAATTGCTTTTGAAATATCTTGGGTGCCACAGTTTTTTATGGTGTGTGGTTTCCTTAGGACAGCAGGTAAATACCATATTTTTATAATAGAATTAACAATGATTATAGTACCTATGAATACTATTAACTATAATAGAAAATTTTTCATATGGTATAACCACTTATTTATTACTTTTTAGGAGCTTAAGAAGAGGTTGAACAGTACACAATTTCTATGTTTTCTAGAGGAATGAGGCATGTATATGGTGTTTTGTGATGTTTTTCAAGGATGGGATTGGATGATTCTTTGTGCAGAAACAATTCATGATTACATATAGTTCCATGAAGATAAGAACACATGAGAAATTTTTTGTGACCTGTTACTTGGATCTTTCATCAATTTTTTTCATTGACGATGTAGTGACACTATTTTTTTAGTCAGCAATTTATGGACTTCACGTACCATAAGAGTCTCATGTATACATTTACCTAGAGTGACATCAACCTAATAAAGACTAAATGGCTCATGTTCATATAGTAATATGATTTTGAAATAGTCTATAATCAAGTTAATAGAAATGTTGAAGGTGGTTCCATTATTAAGAACTCATTTTCTCAAATGATATGTGTTGTAGTTAAGTAGTTATCCTCTATACAGTTGGTTTTAGTGGAATAGGGAGATGCATCCCAAATTTAGTTAACGGTGGTGGCCCCTCATAATTATTCATCGAGGGTGTGAGTTTTAACATATAACACCATGATATTTTTGTATATATTTATTTTTAAATAAATTATATTTCATCAAAATCATTCTTTACACACAACACTAGGTTTTAATGAACTTCAATATTCAATTGAAATATTGTTTTATATTATCCATTACATTAGTGTGTATGAATACTATTAACTAAATTTTGGAAAATTTTAGTTTACATATTTATAAATCGAAATAATTAGTTATCAATTTATTATAAATGATATTGAAAAAAAATATTTTGAATATTGAGGATATATTTTTATGAAAATTATTTTTATGCACACAATGTGTTTTTAACATAACAAGTTAAATTAATCATTATTTTTAATGGTTTTAATTATATATATTATACTCAATAAGATGTTTTATCATACATCTAATATTTTATTCTATGCAATAGATAAGAATAAATCATGTTTTATATTTAAAAACAGCATCTTTCAAATGTGATTTTTATCATGTTTTAAAAACTTATTTTAAAATTAATATTTACAGTTATAGATATTTAATATTTTTATATGTATTAAATATTTTAAATTTGGAGGTTCAAATTTGGTAAATAGGCCCCTTTTATTTTTGTCATTATGAATTGTAATCATTGTAAAATTTAAGAGTTAGTAAGGATAAATTGGGTTAACCTAGGTTAAAAATAAGTTTTAAATTCCCCATTTTGGATCTTAGTTATTATTAGATGAATTTAATTACACCCTCATCACCTTATTATTGAAATATATTTATTTAAGGAAAAAGTTTTGACAAAAATTACATATATATTATTTAAGAAAAATAAAAATACAAAATGTCACTCTCTTACATTTAAATATGTATTATATGTTCACATATGGTTAAAATGATGGAGTGATTGAATATTAATAATTATTTTGATAATAATGAAATTATTTTAATAATATAATTTTTTTTTATAATTTTTAGTGATTATATAATTAACTTAAATTCTTACACAATGTCGACATGATATTTATTTAAATAATAAAGAAATAAAATAAACGATTTTGAATGTATAGAAAGTAGTATAACATGAGAAATTTATAGTGATACTTGAATTTTATATATGAGGGACTCATTTTATAGATTTTTTGATAGATTTTATTTGACTTAAATTTTTTTATTGGTGTAATTAAAGTCAAAATAAATGAATAGCGTCAAAAATAAAAATAATGATATTTTATTAAAACAATATTTTAATAAAATAATTAAAAATTATAAAAATATTAAAATGGGAAAATGGGGATAATATACATTAAAATTTTTTGTATATTTTCCATTTATTAACTATTTTTACCTTATAATGGAAATTATAACACTTCATGATAGAAACAATCATTACTGTAGTTAGGGTTAAAAAAGTTTGACCCAAGTGTTAAACCAAAATATAAGGTTAAAAATGAAACCAAAAAAATTTTAAATTTCATTTTATGATGATATTTAGACCATTTTTTATTTGACTATATTTCCATTTGGATTCATTTTTATTGATAATTACTTTGTTATATTTTAATATTTTTTAGTAATTCCATGTGTGTCATTTCCAACCCATATAAAAGGAAACCCCTTCCCTCTATTATTTACACCACATTGAAAAACATAGATAGACCAACCCATTACAATTTATATTATAATCATTATTGGACATGTTATATAGGTTTTGGTAGTACCAAAGGGTCCTTAAGAGGTGATCTAAAGGAGCTCTTTTAAAGAAGATGTAATCACCTTAACCAATCACTTTATTTTTTTACTTCTTCACATATCACCTTTAAATTTGAAATATTTGTAATAAAATAATAAATTAAGTATCCTAAACATAATTAAAATTTATTATGACCAATAAACCACCATTTAAACCATATTTTTCAACAAATGAAAAACCCGAACATCAATCATGCGTACATGTGAACTTCCACTTCCATGATGTGATGCGATTCGTTTTTCATTTAAAATTTACAAGGATGGTAATAAGGATGGATTAAATAAATATATATGATATAATAATGATTCTATAAAGGAAAATTACTATTTATATTTCTTTTATTCAATCTTTCAAAAATGGAAAACAACGTTCATTCCTAGGTATGGCCTAATGTCTCCATTAAAGGTATAATTAATTTATTTTTCTATGACGTTTATAGACTACTATAATTAAATGTATAAATAATATATTTTATATTTATATAATTATTAAGAAACAGGATATTATGAAACCATGATCAAACTACAAGGATTGACACTACCAAACCAAATCATACATGAAAATGAAGCAGTTATTAACTAAAACAATAATTTTAAAAAAGTATTGTAAGTAAGCAAGTGATAAAAGATTATAAAAATAATGTTTTGTATGATTTATATGCTTATGGTTCTATAATGTATTATTAATAAATATATTTTTATTATACATGTGGTTTAGACACATATGAAGGAAGTAATATTGGAGGTAAGGCATTATGTCATAATCTCATCATTATTCAAGTTTATTTATATTTAAGTATCTTCTTGAGAATATATATTATTTTTATATAATAAAAATAATTTTTTATTTTTTTTTGGTTATTTTTATAAATTAAAATTTCCCCATTCATTTTCCTCTCTGTAAGCACTTAAGATATATAATAGAGTTTTTTAGGAAAAATTACCTTGTTTTCATATCCAGTCAAAAATATTTATCTTAAATGTATATATTGTGTTTAAAATGTATAAAATAATTTATAAATAATTCTAAAATTATTTAAAAAATAATTATTTTACCCATTTTTTGACGTTTTCAAAAATGGATTAAAAGTAATTTTCTTTTTGTTTTCCAAATGAGGCAATTTTTGAACTTTTTTCCAATAAGTGTGAATGAAATATTTTATTAACTTATAATAAATGAAAATAATTTGCCTCTATCATGAATTATCATTAATTGGTAGCACAATTAATAATTTTATTATTTTATTTTCAAATAAAAAAATTTCCTTAATATTTGGGAATTTTTTAGATTTTAAATAAGTGATTTGAAAGTGAAAAAAGGGATTTTACTAAATAAAAGTCCCATTGATTTTTTAAATATTTTTTCATCTAGTCACCATATTTATTGAATATTATGATTTAATAAGGTTAAAATATCCATCCACCATATTTCTTTAGATTATTTATTATTAGTTTTACCGGGTAAAGTGTTGATATTCCCTTTGATACTTCATCCAATATATATATATATATAGTTTCTTTATTTTTAAGAAGTGTTGATTTATCTATGTTTATTATTATTATGAGCAGTGAATTTAAACTAGTAAGTGATGTGTGGGACCCAAAATTACATATCCCCTTAATGCATTAGTGGATCTCATGGGATAAATTAGATTGGGTTTTTGGGAAATGTATAACCCAAATATGATAGATGTATTAGCACAAGGGCCTTGACAGTATATTTTAGATATCCTAGCATGAGACCTAGATAGAAAGATGTATTAATTTATGAATTAAATAATTATGAAATCAGTTAATTATTTACATGTGATTATTTGAATATTTATGATATCCATAGATATTATTCAAGCTCATGTGATTATTTATATGAAATTATTTATTTATTATTTATTATTTATAAAGTATTCAAGAATTATTTAGATTTCACTCTACAGATACCCATACTAAGAATATGAGATCACATCTTTATTTTTTTATTTTTTTAGTATTCTAGGATGTGTGTTATGATTGATATATAGGGATATAATAAAGTGAATAATGGTTTTATAAAAGATAATACCATGTTTTATTTTATGATTTCAAATTTTATTTGAGATTCAAGTCATTATCTAATTTTCCTAGTATACTATATTATTTGATCCTTTGGGATATGATCACTTGTATCTAAAAAAATGTAATAAAATAATAAAAAATCCTAGGTTACTAGGTTTGGGGTATTTATAGTTTTAATTAGAGGTAGTTTAGTTGAAACCTTCTAAATAGAATTTAGGAAAACATATATTAGGTAATATAACCATATAATTGAAATTATGGATAAGTATAAGTATAAGATATAATATTAATGTTTTAGTAATATATTAATAATGTGGGTATTCTAGAAATACATCGATGTTTGGATACTACAGGTGAATGTGGTATGGGAACAAATGAATTTAGGGGTAATAATCCTTAAAAGAGTTGGTAGAGTATATATTTCACATCACTATGGTGAATGCTGAGTGTGTCCTTAATATACACCTAGGTTGACACTTCGGGGGGGATATTATTTGGTTAATTCAAATTTTAAATACAAACCATTTTGGAAAATTTTAAAATATTTTTATTATTTGAGAAATATTCCCTTAGAAACCAAGGATATGATTCTGAGATTAATTATGTATAAAATTTTGAATTTATGTTAAGAGTTTCACTAGTTTCGAAATTATACACTGTAATTCATGATGTTATGATATAATATAATGTATTCCATTTTTTATAAATATAACTTAGTGAAACTAATTTAAAACATATAAATTTACATAATCCATATAGGTATTTCCTTCATAAGAAGAATTATGATGTTGGGTTGGCGCTGCAGCTGGAGATGAACAAATTATAATTATATTAGGGAAAATGACTCTATTTATGACCAATAAAATTGCTCGTATAGAGTATCATAATGATCTATAATGAAGTCTAATAATATTAGACAATTCATCTATCAAAAACCTCCATCATTCAATGGGACTAAAAATCCATTAGTAGTTGAGCAATGAATAAGTTACTTAGAGAAGATATTTCTTACTTTGGGAAGTGATGAAAGTGTGAAGGTTTTCATGGATATCTATCTTCTCTAAGAGGATAGAGATCAATTATGGTCATTAATTATAAACATTAAGGATGAGGAAGGAATAAAAAACATTTCATAGAAGTATTTTAAGGTACTTTTATTTTAAAAATATTTTCAACATGAACAAAAAGTTGATATGGAGAGGCAATTCATTATTATATAAAAAAGAAGAGGTAAATTTTTCAAAGTATGAAGGTAAAATTACATGGTTGAAAAGGTATGATCTGAACTATATAAAAAATCAGAATATAATGATTGAATTTTTCTTTGATGGGATTATTCCAATCCTTTGAAGGGTAATTGTCTCTAAAAAATTCTCATAATATTATGATATAGTATAACATGCTACCAAGACAGAGATGAAATTAGCTAAGTCTTATGAATTTGATGGAAATAAATTACGTATAGGATGATTGGATAAAAATTTTATAAGGGGAATAATATAAAGGGAAATTTTTTAAAATGTGATACTTACAGAAAGAATCACATTGGTGAATTCTTAATGGGAAACAGAATTTCTTCAAGTATAGAGAGAAAGGTTATCATGGTGATGATTACAAGGTTAAGGGTGAATCCATCAAAGTAACCAGATTCAACTATAAGTATAAGGTCCACTATTCAGACCAATTCCCAAACATTAAGGGAACTTACCAAAAAATAATTTAACGAGTGACGACATATCAAGTCTATAACTCCTCTTTGATATAATTTTGTAGGAATGTTCTTTATATGAATCTTGTTATTATTCCTCCAGTTGGGTTTGATGCAACTTTAGGTATGAATTAAATCTCTTAGTTTATAGTTTATATCAGTTTTTAGGAACAAAAATTTTATTTAATATTTTGAATCAACCTTTAATCATCAATCATTGCGAGGATAAACCTAAACACCAAATGGAAATTAAATACATCATATGAGTTTTATACTTAACAATGATTGATATTTATCTCAAATGGATAATGTGAAACTCAAAATTGAAAATTATCTTATTTTTTTGGGAATATTCAATTGTATTTTCTGGGAAATTAAAAATTCTTAACACAAATTATGATATTGGTTTTTAAAAATAACTCATACATGGTGCCATACCTATTTCAAATACATCATAATGAATTTCCCTAGTTGAGTTTCAAGAATTGAAGAAGAAACTATAAAATAATATAGATAAGGTATTCACTCAGCCTAGTGTTCATCCATGGGGTGAACCAATATATTTTTAACTAGAAAGATAGGTCAATGCAACTTTTTTTTGATTATTAAGAAAATAACAAGATCACTGTTAAGAAAAAGTATCATATACCATCTATTGATTATTTTTTTATCAATTATGAGCCGATATATATTTTTCCAAGACTCATCTTCAATATGGATACCATAATTTAAGGACCATGAAGTAGGATATACCCATGATAGTGTTCTATATGAGGTATTTGTATTACGAATTTATAGAAATTCCATTTGGAATCTCCAATGATCCTGCTATCTTCATGTATTTAATGAATATATTATTTATGTATTACCTTTTCCATATTATATTAGTCTTTACAAATAATATTTATATATATTAGAAGAGAAATGAATAATATTTTCTAACTATGGTGAAGACCCTATGTAAAGAGTGGTTGTATGAAAAATTTAACTCGTGTGAATTTTTGCTAATTTTTTTTATTAATTGGTCATATAATCTCAAGTGAGTGTATATTAGTGGATATTTAAAGGATATAAGCTACTGATAAATGGAAAAGACCAACCATGGTAAATTTGTAGTTTTATGGGGTTGGATGGATACTACTGACACTTTTTGAGATATTTACCAAGAATATGTAATCCACTCACCAAGTTTACTAAAATGGGCGTTATGTTCTTATAGACAATTTAATGTGAAGAGAGTTTCAAATAACTATAAAAATGTTTGTTAGAACATATCTTCTCACCCTACCCTACTATGTAGATGAGTTTTTGATCTTTAGAGATGCATCAAATAAAGGACATGGATATTTACTCTTACAAAACGACTTGGTTATTACATATGCCTCTATCATATTAAAAACTCATAAGAAAAATTACATGAATCATGATTTTGAGTAGGAAGTGGTAATTTTTGTGTTGAAAATATGGAAGCATTAATTCATAGTGAGAGGTGTGATATATATATACTTATCATCAAATCATGAAGTATATATTTATATATGAGTTAAATATGCACCAAATAAGATGGTTAAAGTTGATCAAACATTACCATTTATCATTATATTACCACCATGGGAAGGAAAAAAGGTGGACGATACTTTGAATTAGAATGACCATGATAGTTTGTATATTATGAGGATTGAAAGAGATCCAATTTTTATTGATTTGTAGAAGATGGATCTTGAAATCAAGTAGAAAGGGGAAAAGTATTAACTTTATTAGATGAATGTAATACTATCCATATATAAGAGGATTAATATGGCTTAAAATGAATAGGATTAATTATGAAATATTGTGATAATTTTACATGAGTTCAACCATGATCATGAAGGAATAATAATGTTTAGTAATCGACTATGTGTCCCGTCTATATGAAAATTGAAGGAGCTGTTGGATGATGTTCATAGTTCATTATTCTAAAATCACAGTAAAAGTAAAAATATGTATAGAATTATACTGGGAAAACATGAAGAAAGATATTTCATATTATGTATCTTGGTTCCCAATATGTCAACAATTTAAGGCTGGGAGACTAAAATCTAAGTGTATGTTAGAACCATAACCCATAATAGACATGAAATGGGAATAATCACTATGAATTTTGTTATTATAGTCCCCAAAACATCAAAATTAAATAAAGATATTTGGGTTGTAGTTGATCAACTTAAGAAGTCATCACACTTCATTTTCACTAGATAATATTTCTCTCTTGACCATATTTCCAAAATATAAAATAAAGAAGTGGTAAGGTGGCATGTAGTACAAGATTTTACTATATCTAATTGGGACATGAGGTTTACCTTGAAATTAAGGAAAATTAATTAGTGAGCTCTAGAAACATAGTTGAGTTTTAGTACTAATTATCATCCCTGAAATAATGTCCAGTTGGAGAGGTCCATTCAAACACTATAAGTTATTTTGAAATATTTATCTATGGATTTCAAAGTTGATTGATATTAACGCGTTCCTTTAGTGAAATTTTCTTATAACAATATCTTTCAATTGAGAATTTTGATATATCCTTTTGAATCACTCTATAGAAAGAAGTTTTGAAATCCAACATGTTGAGATGATATTGGATAAAGAAAGATATTGGGACCAAGGATAAATGAGGAAATTGAATATGATTTTAGATCCATTTAATAGAATGTCTAGGAAAATTAGAGGTGAAAAAAAAATTTATAGAAAATTGTCAGTAAAATTTAGAATTTTGAAGATGGTGGAATGGTATTCGAATGAATATTTCCATTGAAGAAGTTAATGATATTTATAAATAAAAAAATTTATTTTAGAGGTATATTTTCCCATATTAGATTCATGATCATATTAGGATGGAATCTTATCGATTCACTCTTCTACTAAATATATCTCAAGATCACAACATGTTTCATGTATATCTCACAAGGAAGTACATACATAGTCCTTCTAGTGTAATAAACTTAGAGGTCATACCATTAAAGATAGATATCTCTTACAAGAAATAATTTATGGATATTTTTTATCTTAGGAAAAATTATATAAAAAACAAGACCAATCACTTGGTCAATGTTTTGTGGCAAAACCATAAATTTTAGGAAGCTCTATGGGAACATGAGGATGTGATGTGGTAAAAGTATCTTCAGTTTTTCATATAGGACTGATGTAATTTTCAGAGATAAATTCATTTTATCTGGGGTATAATGTAACACCCTATGATTTTATGATATATTAATTTTTAAACAAATTAAATATCTTTGATATCTTTCTTTACACCCAACATAATGTATAAATGAACCGATATAAACAATTAGAACTATCTTATCACATAACCATTGGATTTGTGGTTATGAATATGACAAAATAAAATATGAAAAATTTATAGTTTACACATGTATAAAATTAATTCAATGTTTTTCAATTTATTATAAATGAAAATAAAAAATAATAATTATAAAGTAAAAAAAATTTATTTAAAACTTATTTTATGCAAGAAATGTGTTTTTATATTAATAAAATTTTTTAATCACTATTGGTGAATGGTTTTAGTGAAAGATATATATAATATTTTAAATAAAACATTTTATCACTGATATAATATTTTTTGAGGCATGGGATAACAATAAATCCAGAATTATGCATAAAAAAATATTTTTATTAAATGTGGTTTTCATCAAATTTTTTAATAATATTTTAAAATTAATTTCTTCCACTTATAAGAAATTAATTTTGAAAATTGGATTCTATATATAGAATTTTGAGGTTAGAATTTGGTAAACATGACCCTTTATGTTTTTTTCATTATGAATAATAACCATGTAAACATATAACACCTCAATAAAAGATAAATATGGTATACTTAGGTTAAAAATAAGTGTTTTCGACACCATTTTTCATATAAATTTTTATTTAAGATGTTAATTCAACCATTATCATATTAGGTTGCAATGTTTTTATTTATGTGACACTTGTCTATAAAAACATCCTATATAATATTTAATGAAAAAAAAAGCATAATTTCATTCTCTTACTTTACAATATATCTTTTATTATTTTGAAAATAATTAATTTATTTTTATTATATTAATTTATTTATAATTTTTAGGGATTATATAATTAACTTAAATTCTTATACAATATCCACACCATATTTATTTAATTAATATAAAAATAAAAACATTATTCACAAATTATTTAATGTAAGATAATTTGAATAATTTATAGTGTTACATGAATTTAATAGACGATTATAATATATTTGTGATTTTTTTAACGATTATATTCTAATTAAAACCTTTTCTTTATGTTCGTTATGTAAAATTTATAAAATAGTGTAAGAAATGATAATAATATTATTTTATGGAGGAATATTTTATAAAATAAATTATAAATCATAAAATTCATGAAGTAGGATAAGGGGATAATATAGGGTTGAAAATTTTATCCCTTTTCCATTTATGATACGAATTTTACCTTATAAGTAAAATTATAACCCTTTATGATTGAAAAAGTCAATACTGGAGTTAAGGTTAAAATTTCATGGCCAAGGGGTTCAACCAAAATATGTGGTTTAAATTGAGGCAAAAAAATATATAAATTTTCTTGGATGATTATATTTCGACCTTATATTTTTTTTATTCAAATCTATATCTATTTGGAAGAATTTTTCTTAATAATGACACAGTTATATTTTAATATTTTTTGAATTCCATGTATATCACTTTGCTCCATTATAAATGGTCACCCTATACATCTATTATTTACACCACTTTGAGAAACATAAATAGACCAATAAATACCCATTTATCTTATAAATATTCTTATACATGTTATAGAGGTTATGTGTTTTCTAAGATACCAACCCTAGGGTGCTTACGATGATATCTAAAAGTGTTCTCTTGAAGAAGAGGTAATCTTCTTAACCGATCATTTTAATTTTTACTAATTTATTTTACCTCATGTAAGTCTATGGTATCTATCCTAAAATAATAAATTAATTATTCTAAATATATTTAAATTTCATTATGATTATTAAACAACCATTATCAAACCTCATTTCCATCAAATGAAAATTTATAATGTTGCTCCTGTATATATGTGGACTACCACCTCCATGATGTGATGTGATTCGAGTTTTTTTTCAATTTACACTAATGATAATAAGGATAAAATTAATAAATATATATTATATAATAATAATTATATAAATGTGAATTATTATTTATCATTCTTTTGGTTTATCTTTTGAAAAGTGAACACAACCTTCATACTTATGTATGACCTATCATCTCTAGGAATGGTGTAATTCATTTTTCTGTCTATAAAATTTATGGAATGATATAAATACATATATAATGAATATTTATTATATTTATATCATTATTAGTATTATGGAGATTATGGAACCATGGTCAAAGTATAAAGACTCAAACAACCAAACCAAAACATACCTAAAAAATGATGCAGTTATTACCCGAAACAATGATTTTAATTTTTTTTCTAGTAAATCAGTGATAATGGATTATAAGTAAGTCATATGTGGTATTATATATATTAATATGGTTTTAAAATAGATTTATAAGAATTATAATTTTATCACACTAGAGTTTCTGACACTTATGAAGGAAGTTAGAGCTGAGGTAAGAGCTTATTTTATAATCTCATTATTTTTTGGGATGGTTTATGTTTAAGTCTCTGTTAGGGGTATATTTTATATTTATATCATAAAACGAATTTATTTTCTTCTAATATGATTATTATGTAAAATTATTATTTTTTGTTTCATTTTTCGCTCTTTAAGTACCAAAATATAGTTTTTATGGAAAACCGACCTTATTTTTCTACTCAACCGATAATCACTCTCTTCCATGCCCATATTTTCTTTAAAATGTAAAAAATAATGGCTTTAAAATTATCAAATTATTTATTAAAGAAATTTTTATACATTTTTTACTATAAAAAACTTTTTTAAAATAAATATTTTTATAATTTCATAAACAAGTTAATTTTTTACATTTTTAAAAAAGTGTTAAAGGAATATTTTTTTGAACTTATATAATATGAAACAAATTTCACACTATCAAGATCACTAATTTATTTATTGAATGTCTTAAAATTATTCATGGTTAATTTCAAATAATTTATTTCATTAATAATTTTTTAAATATTTATATTTTAAATATTGGATTTTAAATAGAAAACATGTATTTTCCTTATGAAAAGTTCTAGTGAGATGTTGAAAATATTTTTGTCCTTATAAACATCCTTTGTTGAGTAATATTATTTACTGAGTTTATAATATAATGATACAATCCACCATATTTGTCTTTATGGTTTATTATTAGTTTTACTAGGTAAATTATTGATATTTTATATTCTAATTCGTCTAATATGAAATTATTTAGGGAATATTGATGATGTTTTATTGTTTATTCATATGATGAATACATTGGAATTATTAAGTGAGGGGTTGGGCCTGAAATTACATATTCACCATATGCATTGGTATATATCATGAGACAAACTAGATTGAATATTTTTATAAGGCCTTACCCATTTATTTAAGATGTCTTGGAATGTGTCATACACAATATGTTTTAGATATATTGGCACAAGGACTTGATGGTAACGTGTTTGAAATTATACATTCCCTCATTAAGAAATTTATTATTCATTCCCATTTGATTATTTGAATTGTTATGATATCCATGGATAATTTTAAACGTTATATGATTATCTATAAGGAATTATTTGATTATAATTTATTCCCTACCATATTATTCTTGTCTTATTTAGATTCCACTATACATATAACCTTAATCACCAGCCGATGTATTTTATATCATATGATTACTTTCCCCAAAATACTAGGAAGTGTATTATGATTGATATAATGGGATATGATAAAGTGAATAATGGTTTTATCAAAGGTAATACTATGTTTTGGTTTAATTTTTTAAATGTAATTTGAGATTCATGTATGTATCTAGTTGTCCAAGAATACTATACTATTTAGTCCATTGGGATGTGATATCTTGTTTCTAGTACCAATTTAATTAATTAATCATCAATTGTAGGTTATTAGGATTGGGGTATTTAAACTATTGAGTGATTTAAATTAGGAGGACTTGTGTGACCAGTTACACTTAGGGGATATACCTTAGGGATATTTTTAAGGTGGGGGTGAAGGTTTGAGGGTGCAATGGAAGTGGTTAGGATTTTACCCAATATTTTTTTATCAGTTTATCTATATAAAAATATAAAAACAAGATAGAAACAACCATGTAATATTCTAACTGAGGATATTTTCACATATAATTTATAAATAATTCCAAACAACAATGACATCATCTTGATAATTATTTATTCATTCAAGAATTTAGATGAAATTATTATTATACCATCATTGTGAAATAAAAACCAACATAAAATTCTTATTTTGGAATCTAAACATGCTCAATGAATCTCAAAATTTCACTATTGTAAGTTTGGGTGGTTACAAGAAGGATCCAAACATATTGTGTTATCCTCTGTTGATCACAACAATAATCCTTTTAGTCTAGAAAAATTCTTTCTCTAATTATATAGGACTTGACAGGGAGGAAGGGGATGATGAAATATTATTCTTTATAGAATCCATTATAGAGTTATCCTTGATATGAAGAGAATTATCTTAAGAGAATCTATTATACACAACAATTCTATTAACCCTAGAAATGATATCATTTGGGTTATATACTTAGGGTTAGACAACTAGTAATTGTACATAGGCCTTTAAATAATTTATTTATTCAATGTAAACTCCACATCCATTAATTATAATAATAATATATTACAATGCGTGTACTAACTCATTGGTATTTAAATATCATTTATTTAATAAATAAATCAATATTTATTTAAATGACACTAATTACAAAATATCATTATAATTGGGACCTTAACTCGGCCTTTCAATATTCATCCGCATTTATTGAACCTTGAATAATAAATATTCAATTAAATAAGAATTATTTTTTTACTATTCAATAAATTAATAAATATTATATTCAATATCCAAAGAATTAATATCTATTATTTTTATTCATATACCTAAATAAATATTTATTTTACAAAAAAAAATTACCTCCTGTATAACAAAAAAGAGATAAATAAATATTATATGTTTACTAGCCTATAAATAATAATTATTTAATATTCAATGCACTTATATTCTAACATGAATAACTATTTATTGAACTTATATGATAAAAAACATGAATAATCATTATTCACAAGTAAATAAAAAATATTTATTCAAACTATTCCATTCAAATATAATTTAACAGATATTTTAGATAAACATTATGTGCAACCATATATGAAACTTTCTCACCAGAACTAGGCAATCTGCCCAAAATTTCATGATTAGTGTTTAAAAACACTATAATACACCCATTTAGAATGAAGTGAATGTTTCAATTAAAACAACCTTATACAAACACTTAGTATATATTATAATTTCTTTGTCTTAATATCTCATCATAAATGTTTCATACTTGTATTACCAATCTATATGAATGATTTATCATTCATTCACTACCTAAAATGAACTCATCGATGACACACTATGGTGATGGATTTAACTTGATAGTTCAATTCCAATCAAATGACCTGAGATATCACCTTTCATTAATATAGAAGGGAAAAATCCTTTTGACATATTTATCAATTTAAATACCATATAATGTGCCCAAATTTATAAAATAGAAATAACCAATGACACATAACATTTATAATTCATATTGTTGGTTCAATTATCATAACCTCATCTCTTAAATATTTTTAAAATTCCTGAGAAGATATCTCAATATATTATGATTCTATAACACATGATAGTTATACATCATCAATATAATATCATATAGATTTCATCTAACCATATAATATATATTTTATAATATTATTATATCACTTCAAGGTCCCCATTATAGTAGGAAAATACTATAACATTTTGATTCACTAAATATTATAAAACATTATAACATTAATGTTACATAGAATAAAATTCATCCTATGATATGATATTTGTTAATATTTAGGTCTGCAGATATTCTACTAAAAAAATTTATAAATTCATTTGGTTCTAGGGAACTAATGCCAACCAAATCTCGCCTTCAATTGAGTCAAATAATAATTTCATGGTCGACACTCACATGATAAACATTCTTTTTTTGAATACCACTATAGCAACCAAGACATCCACATTTTTGTGTCTGTTTTGTTTACTTTAAATTTACCCCTTTGAGAAAATTCCCCAAGAGGTGATCTCAGTGAATATATAACTTTCCCCATTTCCAAGGACTTGACATATTAGATAAAATCATATCCTATAAAAAAATTTACTAAATTGATTCATAAGCTACATTAGATGACATAACATACATGGTCTTAATAGAAACAAAAAACCAGTGGTAGTAATATGTTTCTCTTTAAATTATCTTTTCCTCGCTATGATATAATATCGAATTGATTTTAATTTTTATTTGATCAAAATTATATTTGAAACTAGATATCCCACTTCTTTAGTAACTAGACACTCATCCATTTCTACTTTATCATGTTCTATTGGATGATCAAAATAAATTTTAGATGGTCTAATGTCTAATTAGTGGATGAGAATGGAGGAAGTGACAATGATAGTTCTAGGAATACAGAAGTTGGATTAAGAGAAATTATTCATACTTATGATATTGAATGATGTAATTATATAGTGTTTTTGGATAAAAAATCATATGCTTTCAGTTTTATGGTTTAGCGTAAATACAAAACATTGAAAAATGGTTCACTAAATGATGATCCATGAGTTATCCAACAATATTATTAAAATAAAGAAAAGTGTACTGGATGTTCTAGTTCAGGTAGTGGGATCCTTTGAAAAAAACATGGTGCATTTTTAAAGACTGCCTTAGGTGGATTTTAACCCATAAAAATAGAAAGAAAGTGGTGACCAGAATCAATAGTTGGAAACTACTATATTATAAGGGTGAAATCACACGATGATGTATGATTTTAGTTCTGAAAATTCAAATTATATTATGTTTCTCTTCAATAATGTGGATCAACATTTTCATCCTGGATTAAGATGCAATTTTGAACCATGAAAACCTAATTATGTTTTATAGATTTGAATTTTTCTTTTGGTCATCGCTTTCAATAATCTTGTACCTTCTCTCATCCAACATTTCTTCGTCACAATTTGGTGGATTGGACACACCTGAAATTTATATTTGAGATTCCATATTATAGGTTCATTCCATTGATTTATTTTTTACATAGTAAGATATAATGGGGGATCTTTCAGTGAATTTAACGAATAACGGACTTGTACCCAACAAGTGGTATCGAATATAAAAGTTGCGGTGTTCAAGATAAAAAATAACTCATGAAGGTGTTTCATATCTTGGTTTAGTAGAAATTATTTTACCCATTTCCTATAGGATAAGACTTTTAAGAAGTTCTTGACCTCTCACTCTAGGTTTTCTAGAAGTAGAGGGTGTTAAAATTATCTATAGGAATAATTTCCAATGATAGTAAGCCACATTAAGATAAGTTTGATCGAATGAATTTTGGGTTATATAAAATTAATATTGAGGATTACATACTGTGGAAGGACCTAGATCTTCTATTGATTAGATCCAAATGCAGGACGATTAAAGAAGAATAATGGGATTATATTAGAAAGAAATATGTGGGGTTGATTTGGATTCCACTCATTCAAAACATGGTGTGTAACATCCAAAAGGTCAAGAAAAATTTATAACTCATGAAAACCCTCAAAAATATGTATTATACGCCCTCGATAAAAAACCATGTTTTTTAAGGAGGCCTTTTAGTATGAAAATATTATAAGGAAAGTCGTATAAAAATCACATTAGTGAATTGAATATGATCCAGAGTTAGTTGGAGTTGGTAAATATAAGCTCCATTGACCTATAATGGTTTTTTTGTTACTTTAATTTTTCTTAGAATCATGGGATGTTATGGTGGTCGTATAGGGTAAATCTTTTATAAATACTTTTATTAAGTTCATTGATGTTTGGGACCTCATTTTTTTTTGTATCAGTATATATGAAGTATACAGATTAGGATAGAAAAATCCGAATGGACTAATTACAGGGAATGAATTATAGTTTTAAAAAACATCAGTATAAATTTATTTAAATTAAAAAAATAAATAAAACGTCTTTAGGTAAAGGGAAATCAGATTTAGACTTCCCCTTAGTCTGGTTATAAGTGTATCATAATCATATAGATTCCAATATGTCATTTACCGCACTTTATAATCATATATGATTAAATCTACACAAAGTGAAATCTTAAACACAAAAATCACAATTATATCAGAGTATATAGAAGAATATAATTAGTTATGATTCAAGTTTTTAATGTATATATAATCTTAATTAGAGTAATATCCTATTCACAGATGAAATTATTTAACCAAAGTAATACAATTGTATCATAATGAATGATATTATGATAAAAAAGATATAAATATAAAGATGAATATAAAAGTATCAATTTCTATTACATGAATAAAAAATAAATGAATTACAAGAAAATAAGTATTAAAAATGAATACACTTCTTTTAACCCAAATAGATGGTATCAAATAACTAATGATAAAGTTTACCATGTTTTATATATACAAGATTGTATGTCTTTCCTCATCATGGAAATCCCTCGATATGATTATTGGATTCTATGACATCATATCCCTGAAAACCCCAGTTCTGATGGATTATATTCTGTTACACTATCCCCATGTTCCCTCGATCAAGAATATTGATATCTCTGTCTTTCTAGCCTTAGAATCCCCTAATCATATTCACACAAATGTATGTACAAAAAATTTATAAATAAATTCTTAAGAAAATAATCAAATGATATTTTTTCTAAAAAATGAAACTCACTAATGAAATAAAAAAGACTAATAACAAATTTTTTATGCTTTGTAGCCTTTAGAAAAAATTGAGAAACAAAGTAACCAACTAGCAACAAACTCTTAAAATGACTGGGTATTTTTATGAAAATCCCAAATGGTCATATTTTATCCCAAATTCATATTTTCTTTGAGGATTTTTCAATTAATTGGATAATTGGAACTTAACCTGCTACTTTATAATAGAAATTATTATATGTTTTGTTTCACATTATTATAGTGAAAAAGTTATTCCCATAAGATAGAAAATAATTTTCCATATTCTTAAATTAAATTTTATTCAATCTGATGTATTTCCTTACATATTTCATTGCTGTGATCTTTATGAAAATGGACCAAATATTTATTGGTTATGAAATCAGTCTAATTATAAATACTTTGTCAGTATGAAATCCTATAAAAATTATATTATAACTGATCTGATAAGGTGAATCTGATTATTATCATTTCTTTATTTATTATGATAATTATAATAAATAGAGATAGTATAAATTCAAGAATAGTTTAGAAATATTTCTAATAATGGAAAAAGTATATGTTTTCTTAAAAACTATTTGGACATAAACAATTAAGAATGAAGTATTTAAGAAAGAGTTTGTGATTTCAAAAAAAAGGACTGGAAAAATCATAAGAGAAACTTTTGATTCAATAGTCTCCCCCTTTATAAAAATAAAAAATAAAAAAACATTGAAAACTTATGTCCATTATCTTTTAATTACTCCATATTCAGAAATGAAACTGAAAAGTTTTCTCCCCTTGATTTTAAAAATTCATTTGAATGAATTTATTAATATGACTAAGTTCCCCTTAGAATAATTACTCCCCCCCTAAGGATCATAATCTATTTTTAAATGGATTTATCCCCCTTACTTAAAACATATCTTCTTTTCTATAAAAAATTCACCTGTTTTTTTTATTTTTAAAAAGAAACAGGGACATGTATTTGAAGCACCTGAAAAGGGTTAGAGTAACAAATATAAAAATCAATATAATTAAGTACTTGATCATATAAAATAAATGAAATAAAATTAAACCAATCAAAATTTTATTATATTCAAACTATTTGTAAATATATGAAAAAATTATTCACTAAAAATTTGTTTTCAAAAAAATAAACAAAAAGAGTTTAAAGATTTAAGTTTTCTTGTCTATGAAGAATATAATAATTGTATTCATCTTTTTGAACACTTTTGTTTCTTCTATAATACATGGTATCATTTCATAATGATATTTTCTTTTCTCTTCATAGAACTGAAGACTTTATTCTAAAGATTCATTTTGATCCCTCAAACTAATGATTTCATCATTGTAATCTTTGAGAATTGAAATCTTTGTGCCCAAGTATTTCATTTTCACATTTATAAATTTGATATCTTGAGACCGATTATCAGAAACTTTCTTGAATTATGCCACAAAATATATCCTATCTTACATGATTTTGGATAAGTTAGTATAGGAATTTGAATATTTATACATGTATTGTTTTGACTCTTTAATGGATTCATCATGTATCTTGATTATGACATCAACATTATGTAACTATTTGAAATATTTTTTACATAATTTCTTATGGGATTTCAAACTTTATGGGATAATTTTGAGGTATTCTTCATTCTAAAAAACTCTGCTAGATAACACTTTAACTGATTTCGATTACTAAATTTGATTTTCTTACAATAAATCAATCATGGTTTTTGGAATGAGAAAGTATGGAATAATATATTTATGTATATGTAAAGAATGATAAATATAATGTACTCCATAAACTATCATCATATCCACCATATCTAATATTTCTATTTCAGATAGATGAGGATGAGAGTTTCTGACTTCCACTTGTTTTCCCTTTCCTTTTTTATATTTCAATGAGATCATATTTTCAATTATAACTCTATCCTGATTTCAATCAAGAATTTAAATTATCTCATTATCCTCATTATCATTTCTTTTATCAAACTGATCATTATTATCTTCTCTATTTGAATTATGAAATTTCTCATCTTTCTTTGATGAAGAGTTGACTTCTTGAATTGGTGATGACTTTTTCTTATTGATATTGTTAGAATGTTATTTTTCATTTCATAAGGAAATTCTTTTGAGGGTGCATGAAAATTTCTTAACTAATACTTATCATATTGAAAATATTCATATTTCTCTTTATTTTTATCATCATATTCATCCTCTTCATCTTTATATTCTCTATCTTCATTATCTTATTCTTCTTCATTTTCATTATTAGGAACTTCTTATTCTATAAATTATTCTTCATTTTAATTTTCCTATCCATCTTTGTGTTATAAGGATTTAGAAAATACATAAATTCCTCCAACACCTTCTTACATTTCATTATTAAACTCCTCATGGATTAGAGATACTAATATTAAATCAGCCTTACCAGCTCATACTGACACATAAAAAACTTTGTATTTTTCCATGTTAGTAGCTGAAGGAATATCATCATAAACAACTGTGGTTTCATAAAAAACTAAGATGGAATCCATATTTATTTTATTTGGTTGATTAATAGTAATAATAATATTTGAAGATTCCACCATAATATATTTCAACACTATTTGAAATATTTTTGCTTTAAATAACATTTTTTCTCTTTTTTATTATTTATTTATTTCTGAAGAGTATGGAATTCATGAGTTATCAAGGACTAATATTCAGCTAGATAAAATCTAAATTGAGGATATACTTATTTCCTCTAATCCTTTTTTGTTCCTCTATTCTTTATCAACTTCATCTGGCATAGTCTTTTGATTCTTGGTTTTCTGAGGCTTTGACGATTCTTTTTTTCCTTTCTTTTCTTATTTAGTTTTCTTTCTCTCCAGAATAAACTTTTCATATTTCTTTGATTTTAAATATGGTTTTGATTTCAATTTCACATCCTAGGTATTTAAAAAAACTTCTTTTATTCTGTATTAAATACAAACTTCGCTGGTTTGGTCATATCATCGGTGATAAAATGAATATTTTCTCTAACAATCTCTAATTTTTTTCCATATTGAAATGGTTCATAATTTATTCTATCAAATTTCTAATAAAATATAAAAACAAGATAATACAAGACATTATTGAATTATACTTGACATTCATAAATGTTAATAGAATAAAACCCGCCAAATTAATCTTCCTTATGTTAAACAAATAGTACAATATGAAGATATCTGATACTTTCAAAGTATCTTGATCTCCCATCCATTGAATCATAAACCATTGAATCCAAATGGCTATGAACCTATTATTTGGGGATAAATGTGAAACATTTTTTTTATCATTTATTCTTAGGATACTTTATTAACCAATTATTGTTTGTATTTTCCCTTATTAAACATACCGATGGTTTTAGGTACTTTGTGAGAAAGGGAAAAAGAATCTCCTTTTAATGAAATACCTAGGAAGCCTATGACTGCATTATATGTGATTTTATATTTTTTTCATAAATTTTAGAAGAAAAATTTAATTTCCCATCTTCAATGTCTTTTTTTACAAAATAATAAAAAACTATTACAAGATCTAAATAAAATAAATCATAAATGTAGTTTGATTATTCAATAGTTAAATATGGCCAACCTTAAAAATCAATTTTCATTTTTAATAAAAAATAAAAAAAATTCCCACAAAAAATTCCCTAAAAATATATCATTTTTACTAATGCTTAAAAATTTTCATCATATTGGTCCTTAATATTGATGAATCAGACAAGAATATATTTTCAGACAGTGAGACTTAAAGGCTGAAGCACCTTGTGAGAGAATTCTTAAATCAAACAATGTGGGACCTGATGGGGGTACCTATATATATAGGTGTTTAGGGATATGGTTTATATCAAAAAAATTATATCCTATAATTTATATTAAAATATTTATGATCTATCTGATGGTTGAAAACTATCTGGATATTTTTTTTAAACTCTTGAAGTGTTTTTTTTTCAAAATTTTATCATATTGGGATGAACGTGATTATAATATTTCTTGAAAAAAAAGAATAATAAAAAATATATACTAATTAATTGTACTAGAATATTCTTAAAACACAAAATAATATAATAATTCCTTTTTAGAGTGTAGATCTATCAGTATGATAACATATTCTTTAAAAAATCTAAAAAATTATGATAGTTTAGAAATTATAATATAAATGTGATAAATTTTGATAAAAATAACAAACATATGTACTAAACCTAATAAAATGAGTAACTAAATATAAGAATAATGATAAACAAGAAGTTGATATTAATGATTACTTTATATTGATCATTCCTAGTGTCTATTTAATGTACTAAAATCTACTGAAAAGAAAATGGTTTTATAAAAATATCAGCAAACTTTTGTTGCATTCCGATAAATTTTATAATGATATCTCCTTTTTATGTGTGATCCCTAAGAAATTAAAGCCTAATATCTATGTGTTTTTTATGGAAGTGATGTTTAGGGTTCTTTATTAAAGTAATGTAACTAGTGTAATCACATAATAAATGGGTTTTTTTAAAACCCATGCCACAATTAGTGAGTTTGTGTTTCATTTACAACACTTGAGCAAAGAAACGTCAAACTTCTACATATTTGGTTTCATTAGTGGAGGGTACTGTCAAGTATTGTTTCCTAAAATTTCACTAAACTAATTAATCTCTTAATAAATGAAAAGTTCAGAAAATAACTTTCTTATCCATTCTATAACAACAAAACTTAGCATCTGATTTTTTTAATTCAAAATCGTTTCTTAGAATAATAAAAAAATACTAAATACAAGGTTCCCTTTAGATAACAAAAAATTCATTTTATATATTTTATATGATATTCCTTTGGATTATATTGATATCCTGCATAAAAGAATATAAAAAAGCATTATTTCTGGTCGAATAGTAGTTATCTAGAGTAAACATCCTGTCTTACCTCTAATAGTTTTTTTGATTAACTGGTTTCTCATCCTCATCTTTATCAAGTTTATTTGAGGTATTGATGGGAGTACTAATAATTTTAATATTATCTTTTCCAATATTTTAAAGAATTTATTTTATATACTTAGGTTTAGATATATACATACCTTCTAGTTTTTATGGAATTTTAATACCCTGAAAAAATGTTAACTAACACATTATACTCATCTCAAACTCGCATATCATAAGATACACAATGGAGTCTGTTAATTATTGTTGAGTTAATCCCAATGTAATTTCAGCAATATAGATTTGAACAATAATATAATTTTTTTAACTTATTTTATAAAAAGATAACAATCCACAGATCCCTTAGAAAAATTATTTTAAAAAAAAAATCTTAATCATACCAAGCTATAGAGGCTTGATTAAGGTCGTATAAATATTTGGTATGTATATAAACATATTCATGATGTTTTTCTATTTTCAAAACTGTTGGGTTGTTTAACATAAACATCCTCTTGAACATATCTGTTAAGAAAAAAAACTTTACATACATTTGAAATAGTTTTAAATAAAAGAAAGATCCAAATTTTAATAGTATACGAATAACATATATTCTTACTACTAGTGAATATGTTTTTTCATAGTCTATTACTTATTTTTTATTGTAACATTTTTCAAAAATTCAGGCTTTATTTATAATCAAAATTCCATTTTCATCACATTTGTCTCTAAAAACCCATTTTACTCAAATTATGGAAGATTATTTAATTATTTCAAGCAAGGTGCATAATTTTTTCCTCTCAAATTCATTTATATAATCATGGATAGTCTTCATACAATACCAATCACCTAAATCCTCATTATGATTTTTAGATTTAAATTAGGAAAGAAAAGAAATATCTTCTATTAATTCCCTAATTAAAATATAGTCCTAAATAGTTGATCAACATCACAAATGATATTATCATTAGGATGATTCCTAAGAAACAATTGCCTTGGGTTTACAAAATCATGTTCATCAACATATGGTTGAATATAATATTGATTATATACTTCAGAAACTATTTATTGGGTATTTTCATTATAAAAATAATTTTCCAAAAAAGTTTAGAAATATGTTTTAGAAAAAAAATGATGATGTTAGTTGTGTTTCTTAAAAAGGGTATGTTTCATCAAATTTATCATGTAAAGATTCCTAAAAATAAGATATTTTGTTAAAAACTCTATATGTATTATAATTACTTGAATAACCTAAGAATATACTTTGACTGGATTTTGGTTAAAATTTTTGTAGGTTATATTTAATATTCAGGATGAATACTTTGCTTCCTAATACTCTGAAGTAATAAACTTTTGTTTTTTAACCTGTCAACAATTCATAGAGAGTTTTAATAATAAAAGGTCTTATAAAATCTCAATGTATAGTATAAAAAGAAATACTACTTGAAAAACATTTATCAATTGAGTATTAACTCATCCCGGTTCATGTTATTTCTTGAAGAACATAGTTTCTTAATTCAACATCATCATTTTCGCAAGGATTTATATGATATGAAATGTTATGTGTAATGTTTTTTTACTAAAAAAGGTTCAAAATAATAATTTAAAAACTCTACACTATGATCACTATAAATAGTTTTCAAGGGAAGGTTTTTTATTATTTTTAACTTTGGCTACAAAAGTTTTGAAATAAAAAAGGTATCAGATTTCTTTTCAAGAAAACAAATATTGTTATATCTAGTGTAATAATAAACTAATAAATATACATAGTATTTACCTCTAATACCACAAATTTGTGTAAGACCAAATAAATCCATGTGCACTAACTATAAATAAGAAGAAGTTGAGAATTCACTAATATATTTAAATCTTGAATTATGTTTCTTTCCAAATTGAAAAGGGTCATAGTCTTCTAAAGAATAAAATCTAAGATCTAGTATATCTTTAACAAATCTATTATTTGTCAATTTACATAAGTTTCTATAGTTACATTTTCCTAACCTTTTATTACATAACCAAGATTGATATTCTAGTGCACTTAGGCAAGGTATGTCTTGGATCTTAAGGTCTACTAAGTTCAGTTTATAAAAATCTCATGTTTTTGGGAATAAAGATAAATTTATTCCTTATAATTGCATACTAAGGACCTATCTTTTATAAAATTAACAAGGTAAAATTCATCAAATTACTGGATTATGCTTATAAGGTTATCATTATAGCCTTTAAAAATACAAAACATTTGAAATTAATGACTTACCTAGAAGAACTATGTTACTAATACCTATAATCTATCCTTGAGAATTATATCTGAAGGTCACTTTTCAACCTTTCATCTTGATAATATATTTGAAAAAATATTTTTTACCAGTCATATTACCATAATATCCACTATCCATGTATAATTTATTCTTGTTTCATTTAATTTCCTTGTTTTTATGAAAATAAAAACGTTAGTCCTCTAGCACCCAAACCTTTTTAGTTTTGGCAATGAAAGAATGAATTTTTTTTGGATTAAACATTTTTTTGAAAAATATATATTTTGGAAACCTGGGGATTTGACTTTATTAAGAGAAAAAATAATTTTCCAATTTACTCCACTTTGACACTAGATAAAAAAGAATTAATTTTTAAGACAAATAAGTTGTTTCTAAAAAACTAGGTTTCTATGATTATATCATATTCCAGAAATAGTACCAAGACAATGGATTTATTTACACATTTTATCAAAAAATTCATTTCTAGAGGTAAAGATCGACAATATTTTTCTTCAAGATGAAATTTCATAATATAGTTTTATAACGAAATTCTTATCCTCTTGAGTAATGGTTTTAGAATTGAATCATTAAAAACAAGTTTGTAAACTAATCATTTTAGAAATTAATTTTTCCAATTCTTTATAAATAGTATATTTTTCAAAAAAATATCAACATATTTATAAAGATATAATAAATCTTTTTAAAACCATTTATCCTTGAAATCCCCTTATCATGATTTTAAATAACTCTTCAATTTTCATTTTGAAGGAGTTTTGAAAAAAAAGAAATATAATTATATGAGGGAATAGTATTATCATCCATAGAATAAGATTATTCTTTTGAATATTTAATTTTTTTTCCATTATCGGATTGAGGATAATTTTTATTTAAAGATAAATTTTGAAGGATTTTAGTGGTGTGTACCTTATCCATTAAACAAATATTTTCTTTTGGTAGTTTATCAAGAAGTCCAATTTTACTCTGTCCAAAAAATTCTTGATCATAAGAGATATCTAAACAATCTTCTCCAATTTCACACCAAGAATAATTTACATTAAGTTATTTCTAATTCTTTTACTTATAAAACTTTCTCTGGTTTCTTCAGGAATTTTTAACCTTTTTGTCTTTTCATTTTAGATTTGGAGAACCAGGACTGATATTTCTAGCTCATTTACAGTCATAATAAGTAACTTTTGAGTATCTCTTTTCATTCTTATCCTTGTTAGTTTTATTATATTGATATTGAAATTATTTCTTACAAACTATCTTTTTTATCCTCTGAGAAAGATTAGCTAGTTCATTTTTAGAATGCTCAGATGTTTTTAAATCAGATTGAATGATCACTTTATTATTTCTTGAAAATATAAGAATGTTTTATATAGAGCGAGCTTTTGGATTTCAGGTAGTAGTAAAAGAAACTCTACAGTTATTTTTATTTTCTTCTTAGCATCTCTCTTGAGTCTACTTTCATACTGCATAAAGGTTATAATAAGATCATCAAGAGTGATATTACTATCATTTCTTATTTCATCAATAGTTATTCTTCAAGATTCTCATTCATTAGGAATGATATAAATGATTTTTTCAACAATAATCCCATCATCTAAAAGATTCTCACAAATAGCTTGAATACTATTAATAATTCTCATGAATCATTTATTTATATTAGTAACTAATGCACCTTGTAAGAATTTGAAAGCATGATAATTTCCTCTAAGCATTTATCTCTGGGTTTCAAGAACCTATGATGCGAAAAAGTGTAAAAACTATAGATTTTGTAAAATACTATTATCTACTTAACATGATGAATGTTTAATATATATTCATCTAGTAATTAATCATAGTAAAGTATTCCTTACTTTTTAATTCAATTTATATTCCAGCCATTCCTGATTTTTAATGGCTCTAACTTCCTTATCAGGTATTCTTTAATCTCCAGTGATAATTACAAAGTTATCATCTCCAATGTTGATGAAAAAGGTTTTAATTAAATATCTCCAATATTGATACTCATCACCATAAAAAAAGAGGTCTATTTGGATTCAGATTTTGTATTGATCTGACATTTAGTTATGTCATATTTTAAAAATAGATACAAAAAATTTATTTCCAAAATACACATTAGTGTCAAAAATATTTATTAAAAAAATATAAAAAAATTTAACTAACATTAAATAGTAAAGATAAAATAATTTAAGAATTTATTTAAGTAGTGGAAACCTACTCTAATACTGATTTTTGAATCATTATATTTGAATTATAATGATTAGTATTGGAAGAATGTATTGTAAATATACTAACTATAAGAGAGGAAATTTATTTTTAAAAAACATTAGTTTTAAATTATTTAAACTAAAAAAATGAAAAAAATTATATTTACATAAAGGAAATTCATATTCGAACATGGACCTCAGTTTGATTATAATATTACCATAATTTGGTAGATTGTATTATGCTATTTACCACCAGTCATAATCACAAATAAATAAATCTACAGAGACTAAAATCATAATCATAATAGTTATGATTATATTAGAGTATATAAAAGAATATAGTTAGTTGTGATTATATTTTTAAATCGTATAGAATCATAATCATAGTAATATCACATTCATAGATAAAACAATTTAAATAGAGTAATACAATTGTATTTTAATTAAAGATATTATGATAAACAATATATAAAGAGAATGATGAATGTATAAATACCACTTTCTATTATAGGAAGAAAAAATAATTGAATTATAAGAAAACAAGAAATACAAAAGAATATGCTTATTTTAACCCAAAGAGTGGGTATCCAATAAACTAGGATAATGGTTCCATAATTTTATACTTATAAGAAATCATGTTTTTCCTCAGTAAGAAAATCCCTCAATATGATGATTTGATTCTCTTTCTACCTATCCCTAGAAGCCCTCGATCTGATGGATCATATTTTATGACACTATCCCCATGAGACCTCGATCAAGAAGATTGGTATCTCTATATTCCAATCCTCAGAAGTCGTCAATCATATTCACCCAATCAGATGAAATAAATCAATTATAAAAAAATTTGTTAGAAGAAAACCTGAAATGGTTTTCTTAAGGAGGAATCTTTCTAATGAAATAAAAAATTCTAAGGACATGTTGTTCATGATTTTTATCCTTTAAATAAATTGAGTTTTAAAGTAATCAAATAGTATCAAACTCTTCAAATGATTGGGTATTTATAGGAAAATCTCTAGTTGTGGTATTTTCTCAAATGGACATATATTAATGAGTTTATTACAATAAATTAGATAGGTAGAACTTCAATGGATATGTTATAACAAAAATTCCAAACATCATATTGTTTCACCCCATTATAGTGAAAATATATTTTCCATTACAATTAAAATTAAATTTCCATATTCAGAATTTAAATTTTTTTCATTATGATGAATTTCCTTACATATGTCATTATGATGATCTTTATGAATGTGGAATTGAGGTTTATTGGTTCTGATATCAGTCTGATTATAACGACTATGTGAGTATGAAATACATGACTAAACATATTATAACTGATCTGATAAGGTGAATCCGAATGTTATTAGTTCCATATTCCTTATGATAATTGTAAGAAATAAAGTTAGTATAATTTCATGAATTATTTTAAACAATTTTTTGGTAAAATAAAATTATATGTTTTATGCAGAAAAATTATTGAAAACACTTTGGACATAAAAAGTTTATAATAAAGTGTTTAATAAAGAGTTTATGATTTCCAAAACAAAATGAATGTAAAAATCATACAAGAAACTTTTTAATAAATAATATTAAATTAACTAATTCACAGAAACTATATTTAGCCAACATCCAAATGTTTCTAAAATGTACAAGGAATAAAAAATTTCCTAACTCAAAAAATTCATAATAAATAGAAAGGAAGGAGGATCCATGATCGTAGTAGTGCGTAAAAAGATTCTTACTTTTTCTATAATTGTGGGAGAAAAGGACCCTAGAAAAATAATTTCAGTGAATGGATGGAAAATTATAGAATGTATTCTTCTGAACATGGATTTGCAAACCCTATATTGGATGATGAAATGTACTTTCTTCTAAGTGCCTCTAATTTATTGGGGTATCGGGTGATGAACTCTATATTTTAATTCAATTAATATCTAAGAGATTAAATAAGATAAATAATACATCTAAAAGACTTTGAAAAGAACATATTACATAAGAAAAGGTTCTTGAGATTTTGGGGATAGATTATTTTTGAATCCAAAAATTAAATAAATGGAATATAGAGTTAGAAGATGTTAAACACATACCGAGGTTGAAACGAAACAGAATCCTGTTGGATAAACATGAAAATGTGGGGTTCATACCAATATTTTTATATGGTATGTTAAATATTTTATTTGGATCCACTATTATAGAATTAGTATTAAAGTATTCCACCTTATACCTTTTGAGAGTATCACTATATAGAATTCACAATGGATGGTTAATTTTTTCTAAAATTGAACATGATCGTCCATGGCATCCCATTGCAAAATAGATGAGAATCATCACTGAAAAAGGTATGATTAAGGTTCGTATCATAGAGTATGGATAATGAAATGAATTTATTTTTGGGAAGTAGCATATGTTTTCATTTTATATATAAGGGGACATAGTAACGCATATAATGTTGGATTTGGTTCTCATGGATATTTGGGGGCCAATTCTAGTGTGTTCTCCTAGAGGTTCACTATTTTATGTGTCCTTCATCAATGATTCAACACTAAAGGTGTGTTTGTAAATTATCATGAAAAAGGATGAGGTCCTCATAACTTTTATCAGATTGAGATCCATGGTATAGAAATAGGGTGGATATAAGTGGAAGTGCTTATGGTTGAATAATGTTGGTAATTATGGAAGTAGAGAGTTCTAGAGGTTCTGATAGTGGAAGAAGATTTAGTTTTAAAATACCATGTTAGTGACTAGAAAAAAATCACAGTTATATATTGGATTAAATATATTCTATTAGATAATTCTAAGAGCATGAATATCCACATAGGGTTACCTAAGGCGTTTCGGGAGGAAGTGGTAAACTGTGTAGATTACATAATTAATTACAGATCATCATCTCGAATTAGTCTAAAACTAATGAACATTTATTATTCTAGAATGATGGTTTGTTTAAGATACCTAAAAGCCGTAAGTGGTAGTTTCCTATGTCAATGGTGATACTAAATAATGATTCAAGTTCAGAAAAAATTTATCATGTTACTTTTTTGGCTATAGAGACAAATAGTTTATAATTTGACTTTGAGATGACTCTCTAAAGGTGAATAGATATCGAAAAGTGAATTTAAATAAAGAGATCATATAAAAGGATTAGTTAATAGAGGAATTTTTAAATGGATGAAAGGTATAATTTGAAGATAAGGTTCAACTGAATTAATTTCTGGAAGATTATATTCATAATAATTTAGGAAGAATGATATTTTCAAAAAAAACCAGACCAAATGGAGGATACATATGAAATAGGTCATGTTTCGGTAGTGTTTCCTTGTAAAAATGCACTAGATATTTTAATGAATAAGGATTATTGAGAAAAATATTTTTAATTTTTAGCATAGAAAGTTATAGTATTATAAAGATCTCATCCAATGAGACAGCTATAGAGATATACCAATGAGAGGAACCCAATATTAGGGCATGAAATTAGTTTTGACTATATTTCTCTGAAATACAATGGAGTGATCTAGAGGTCAGATGATTCAAATAAATTGAAATATTTTGAAAAGTATGAGTTATCCATGTGAGATGGTATCGATTCCATCCATGTGTCTAGAGCATGATAGCTAATAGAGAGACATATTGAGATGAAATCATTACCAAAATAAATGGGTTTACTGAATAAAGTAAGAAGAAAATGAGAAGGGGTACAATTCTATGATATTCATGAAATGTTTTAATAAAAGGAAAGTAGTGTATTTCATAGAGTTTTTTTATTTGATAAAAAGTAAAATTCTCTATAAATAGTGGAATGTATGGTATCATCTGAAGGATTTCATATTTAAAAGTTTGATTTGAACACACAATTTATTCACAGGGACCGAGATAAGAGAAATTACCATAAAACATCAGGATGGTTTCAAGGATTAATGGATCGAGGGATTGTTTATAGAATCATATGTATACTTTATAGTCTGAAATAAGAACTAATAAATTCGAATCAGATTTTCAATGGATTTATGATGGAGAAAAAGTTCATCTAGAGTAATGATGATCACTGATATTACCAAACAATTCTTGATAGTGGGAGTCTTATCTTAATAATTACATACATCAATGACATACTAATTTTAGGTATAAAAAAATAAAATTATTGACTCATTCATAGTGAAGGTTCTATATGAATTAAATGTAATAATATTAATGTGTAAAATGGTTTGTACTCTTCAAGATATTGAAAAGGTAGTGGTAGTTTTTAGTAGGTCTATGTCCAACAACTGAACGAAAATATTGGGAACATTTGATGTTAATTATTCAATACATTAAGAGTTTTGAAGGCACGAAACATATCTTTGAAATGGATAAGTCTTTGTATACCTTTGTGGACATAGAAATGGTGGATATTAATACACATGGAATAATATATTTGGGAATGCGTTTAAATTCATTAGAATGATATTTAATTGGATAAATAATATTTAACTAATGATTTCAATATTAATAATTAATGGACAGTAAGTAGCATTGATGGTAGTATAGAAGGAGTTGTTTTGGTTAAAAAGGTTATTGGAGGATCTCATAAGGGGGAATATGTTAGAGTGTTATTCTATGAATTATAGTGTGTAATCCACTTATCTAAAAAATAGATGTCTCATTCTAGGAAGAAGCATGTGTAGATAAAGTAACACATTATATAGAAGTTATTGGAGGATGGAGTGTTGGATATTCAAAAGATAGAGGGAATTCTAAATCAAGTGGAAATGTTGACAAAGGGCATGGATCAATAATATGTAAGGCAATACTATACCCTAGTTGGATGGGGTTTACCAAAATAGCCAGGGGGAGATACAATGCATTTTAAGGAATGAATTGAGATCTGATAACACATATCAATTTATATGTATTGAAACCTAATAAAATGAATATCAAGTAGGATAATATTGATTTTTATCTATAGAAACCATTTTTCAGTAATGTCATTAAAACCAACAAATTAATAAATTCTTGAAGGTCTAATGTTCGAATGAAAAATGGAGATACTAGAATTTGCAGCTATAGGTATAAGAATCTAAATGATATATGAATATAATTTATGAATTCTAATGACACTAAATGATGTTATATTATTGTATTTTTAGATGAATTGAGTATACATTATTAGCTAAAAGGTGCAAAAAAAAAAGATAACTCAACGGGAGATGGTTCACGGAAAGATTAGTTATGAGGTGTCTTGTGAAATTATTAGAAGTAAGAATAGTGAACTATGTCATCTAGTTAAGAAAGTGAGATCCATTGATCATAAATAGGGGTTTAAATAAATATTTTCTTATTTTATTACTACTTATGAAGATAAGAAGGTGGTGGTGGCTAGAAAAAACTAGTTGGGAACTACTATTTTAGCAGGGTGTGATCATATTGTGATGTATGAGTTTAACGATAAAATTTTTAATCATAATTAATTTATCTTGAATAAAAGTAAATAATGATTCCCCTTGCAGATTAGGTTGAAAATCGGAACCATGTAAATCTTGTAATTGTTTTTCATGAATTCAAATTTTTCTTTTGATAATTTCTTCTAATAGTCATTCCTATTCTATCGTCTAAATATTTATCATTACCATATGGTGTCCTTGGTGCAATTGTATTTTAATTTCCTAAAGGAATAACATAGGTTAATTCCAAAGATACTATTTCTACAAATTAAGTTTCTTTAGAGTTGATTTTGGTGGTTCTTAAAGATACTTTCAATAACACCCTATTATTTTAGAATATATTTTTCGTTAAAATGAATATAAGTATTCTATAATATTCTTTACACACAACCCTAAGTCTATATAAACCCCGATACAATAAATCATTATAATCTAGACTTTAATTTGGTTGGTTTGAATAATAATAAAAACTTAATATATATATATATATATATATTAAATAATTACTATTTATGGATTAATTCATAAAAAATAAGTACTCAATTTTTTGTTAAGTCATTTTATGCTTCAAAATTGGGTATTCTACAAAAAGAGGTTTTGTTAAATTTTATGTGAACATACATTATAATTAATTTCTATTTTTTTAGAAATTTTAGATTAAGAAATCAATATCAATTTTGAAATCCTGATTTTAAAATTATCTAATGGTGAATTTTTAGTATTTCTCTAAAATGAATTATGTTTTTGTGAATAGTGAAAAATATCATTTTATAAAAACTAACATAAATTTATAATAAAACTTACCTATAAGTTTTGAATTTTATCTTAAAATTAAATAATTGTTGTTTAAATATAAATAATATAATTACTTACATAATAATCATTATCAAACATTATTCTAGTATAAGTTTATTTTTTGGCTTCTAGACACATTTGTCTCGAAATATTTTTCTCCACACAATATGTTTTTATCACAATAAATTTATTTAATCATTATTTATTAATGGTTTATATTAAATTTATATGTTATATGTTACATTGTTTTTTTTAACATTAATGTTAGGGTTTTTATAAGGAGTGGAATGTTGTTAAATTATGTTTAATGCTTAAAGATTCATTTTTCTAGAACATGTTTTCCTGATTGGTTGCATGTTTATTTAAAATTAAACTATACCACTTATATAAATATAATATATGAAAATGGAAAACATATTTGATTTCATCTTAATTAATATAATATCATTGGTTCCTCCTAATTTTTGTTCATAGTGAATAATAAAAGCAGTAAAATAATTTTACCATGGTTAATGTTATAATTGGTATATCGAGGGGTTAAACCAAGAGATAAGGGTAGTATTTCCACCAAAATATATCTAGAAACTATTGTTCGAAAATATTTTAGCATTATTTTATCTGAAATTTTATCCTCTATACTTTTGTATCCACTTTCTTATGAAGGTGACGTTATACCATTGATCTATTTTATAAACAATTTAGTGCATCCCTCCCTTCACTTACAAAAGGCTACAACCATCATCCCTTATTCAAACTATTTGAGCCTTATATCATGGAAAATAACAACTAAAAATAATTTCTATAAATATTCCCTTTATCCTTTTTCTTCCCATTTTCTATTAAGACCATTTATTCAAGTATTTAGGTGTAATCCAAAGGCATCCTCTCAAAGAATAGGTAAAAATATTGACTAGGATCTTTCAATTTTATTTCTCATTACACCTAATATAAAATTATTTCATATTTAAGTTCATTATTAAAATAGTATCAAGAATATAATGATATTTTATGATGATTATTACATAGCCATTTACCACCTCTTCTCATTCTCACGGGAGATGAAATTAGCGCTCATGTGTACATGTGGACTATCGCCTAAACATAGAGATACAATTCATTTTCCATCACTATTTTTCATAGATTGTTATTATGATGGGTTTATTTTTTATATATTATATTTATTATAATATTTTTATTTTGGATTATAATATCATATATACCATTTTACCAACTGATCTTTTGGTAAACTATAATGTCGCTCGTGCATATGTGTGGACTGCCAATTATTTGAAGTGGTGTGATTGGTTTATCATTTATGATTTACACGGATGGTAACAATGATAGATTTAATTAAAATATATTATATTTATGGTAGAATTATTATTATTTAAATATTAATTATAATTTAACTCGTTTTCACACCATCAATCAAAAAGTGGGAACATCACTCGTTTGTATATACAAATTAGTGTCTCCACTAAGTGAAATAATTCATTTTTCATCAACACTTAATATGTATAGTTGTAAATATTTATTTGATGAATATATATTTTATTTATATAATTATTAAAATTCTATACATTGAGGAACCATGGTCAATGTTTAAGGACCATAACTAGCAAACTAAAACAATCATAAAAAATGAACTAGTTAACAGCCAAAATGACCGATTTAATAAATAATTATTAATAATTTTTTTAGAATTATATATGTGGATTATATTCTATATTATATGTTTTAATATGGTAATTTTATATAATTATAATAAATCTAAATTTATTTTATAGGTGTTTAGAAAACTAATTAATAAATAGGACTTGGGGTAAGGGTTTCATCTCAATTTCTCTTCATCGAAAAATGTTTTAATATTATGTATCAATTTATTATGTTATGATGAATATAATAGACAAGAATATTTTTTGTAATAATATATTATTTAAATAAAGGGATTTATATTTCCATATTATATTCAAATATTCCAATGACATTCAATTCCAAAATTACTATAGTTGTAATGGTTCTTCTACACAGTTTTGTTTCACTAAGACATGTTTGATGTCATACAGCTATTTTATTTTATAAGGTTTATCTTCTACCCTATTGATATGTTTTATCATTATTATTCTTATTTTATTGTTATTTAAATTCTCATAGGACGATATTTTTTGACCTCAACTGTTTTGATAATCCCAATTATGATTTAATATGTTTTGATAATCTCAATTATGTGTTAATATGCATTTATAATCCAATATATATGTTAAAATATGTTGAAAAAAATATAAAAATAATCATTGGAATATATAAATCAATGGTTATCTATGTTTATACTTGTTTAGAAATGTTTCTAACTAAATCTGGATATTTTTTTCATAGAACAAATAGGTATTAAGTGTTGAGTCACTCATACAGACCTACCGATACATAGTATACCGATAAGTAAAGGTCACTGGTACATATTTACTGATACAAGCTACCAATACAAATAGAAAGACAGATATCTAATGATATGGATAAGGTCACCGGTATGCAGACAGTTACCGTTACACCTGAGCTACCGATAGAATAAGTATACCAGTTTTCACAAGTCGATTGATATAGAATAACCGCTACTATTATGAATTCCACTGTTATAAGCTCACTGGTATGGGTCACTGATACATATGTTCACCGATACAGAAAGGTCACCGATATGAATAACAGCTACCGATAGAAGGAGCTACCATATCGAGCAATCTACCATTATAAAGGATTACAGCTACCGGTACTGAAGAGCTAGCGATACAAGCTCACTGATACAAAGAGCTACCGATGGAAATCAGTCACAGTTTCTCTAAACTCTATTTATATGTTTTTATTTAGCAACGGTCATATTTGATGTTTTTAATGCACCTGCTCATAATTAATGATAGTGGTTCATATTTCAGTAACCGTACCTCATACCTGTAAAAAGGAAATCATTCCAAATGCTGGAGCTAAAGCTATATAAGGGAACCTCGAACTACTAAAGATGTGGCGTGGTGGTCGGTCAGTATTTCCATGCACATATGAGAAAATATTCTGGTGATACTCAGGGTCTTACATACATAGAAGAATAAGGAAGAATACATACTTAATTCATAGAACCTGAACATTCAAGGAGAAAAAAGGTTCAATGATTTCACTTGCACTCAAGCTGATTAGACTGATCAACTTGGACCTGGAAGTCAAATATAAAAATGACACTCTGTTTCTTGACAACAAACTAGAGATGGAATTAATGCCACATATGCATCAATCCAAGGAGTCCAGAGCTCCACTCAAAACACATAGAGCATTCTAAACTCATCTCTACCTGTTCAGCTCTTTTCTGTTTTATTTATTTATATTTTGAGCAGTGTGTGAGCTCTGTATTTTTAGACACACACTGTATTCTGTGCTGACCTGGAGGATATCTAATATCCTCACACAATCTATCTAAATATTTTTATTCCTATTGTAGATAGTGGTAGAGGTCAAATGTGACCTACATAGCCTTTGTGCTATTATTTTTTTTCCCACAAAGAACTGTGGTAGAGGTCATATGACCTGGATAGTCTTTGTACTGTTGCTAAACCTGATCTAGGGTGTGGATCATAATTTATTTAAAACTATTTGAGAGGACAATTTCTTAGCTTGAGATTGAACCTTTGGGTTAAACCTATTGCACTTGTTTGTTTTGTTTTAAACTATATTGAATATTCCGCTGCTATGTACTGTAAATATAAATCCTTTTTAAAGTAACACTTATTGTTAAACTAGAAAGGGTTTATAACTTTTTTTAGCCAGTAAGTTAGTTTCAAAAGTTAATTAATCTTCAGATCAAGTTAACTAAGAAATAATCAATCTCTTGAGAAACCGATTGAAAACTTACATTCTTTATATATTCACTACCATTTAATTTTTATTTGAATTAGGGGATTTTAATAGAAATCTTTTTAACAGAAATTTTTAATTAGAACTCAATTCACCCTCCCTCTTGAGTATCCACTCTGACCAACATTTGGTATCAGAGGATTGTTATTAATAAAGGATTTCCAAATAATCTATTTTTCAACTTTGATTTTAGTTGTATCTAAATGATCTTAAATTTCCGTTAGTTATAAATTTTATATCTTTAAAAATATTTGTTAAAATATAATTATAGATTATAGAACATAAGGTGATGCTACCAACATGTCACCTTTCTTTAATGATGTTAATTATGCTCAATGGAAACTGAAAATGAAAATTCATTTAGAAATTATGGGATTTGACATCTGGACAGCTATAGAATTTCAGTATAAGATTCCAGAAACTGAAAGAACTACTTGACATGAACCTACGAAAATATCTTACAATAATAATTGTAAAGAAATGAATGCCTTATATTGTGCTTTAGGGGATGAATAATTTAATCGAATATCTACTTGTAAACCTACTTATGAAATCTGGGATACTTTTTCTATTTCCCATGAGAGAACTACTAATGTTAAAGAAATGAGATTGAATACCTAAAATATTAAGTATGATAATTTTTAAATAAAGCCTGATGAATCTATTTCTGACATGTATCTGAGGTTCAACAAAATTTTAAATACAATGAGATCACTTGGAAAAGTTGTTCCTGCAAAAGAGAAAATCATGAGGATATTAAGATGTCTACCAGAGAGATGGAGAGGAACATCATTGTCGGTAAGAGAATCGTGTGACATAAGTTCACTACCTGTTAAATAGATGATTGGTAAGTTAATTATGTATTAACTAGAGTTTAAAGTAAACAAATAGGAATATGATGATCCAAAGATAAAGTTAGCGGCATTTAAGTCTACTACCTCAAAGAGAAAGGACAAGGAGAAAGTTCACATACCTACTGAAAGCTCAACAAGTGAAGGATCAAATTCAGATGAAGACATGACTCAAATAGCCAAGAGATTCAAGAAATTCTATAGGAAGATGAAATTTCCATAGAAAAACAAATTATAAGGGTAAATATAACAAACGAGGTAATTGTAAGAAATATTTGAATAAAGCTGATAAGGATGATGAGATAGTGTGTTATGAATGCAAAAGGAAAGGTTACATTAAGGCCAACTATCCAAAATTGATGTTCAATAAGAAATATGGCTATAAGGATAAAAAATATAAGAAAGTTATTAAGGCAACATGGAGTGCTTCAGAAGACAACACAAGTGAATCTGAGTTTTTTGATTCTGAAAAGAGTTATGCCAACATGTGTTTCATGACTAATACTTCTGAGGTAACTGTTTCCCCTATGCTAAATGATTTTTATTTTGGGAATGAAAGTAGTGGTGATAATATTACTAAAGTAGAATTATTTTAATACTGTAATATTTTAGAGGAAACCTGCAATGAGCTGAAACATTAGTACAAGTCATTAAATAAATAGTATTCTTTAACTAGCACTGTCAAATATGAATTAGAAGTAGAAAAGGAAATGAATGCGCAACTGTTAAAAGAGAATACTTAGCTTAAATTTTCCAATGAGAAACTTAGAATATATTTAGAGAAGTTCGCAAATGGAAAGAATACTTTAACACAAATTCTAGGTAAACAAGTGGCACCAAAGTACACAACTGGTTTGGGATACTAACCTGGACAGAGACTGATTGCAAAAAAAAAAATTCCTAAATCTGTACAGTATGCTACTAGTTCCAGATTTAGAAATTCCTATGTCTCAACCTGCTATTCACATAGTTATAGATAAAACAAAGATTATCTTTCAAAATATTTTGAATCTATTGATTATATGAAACCCATTAGACAAATATGGGTACCAAAAGTTTTTCTTCCAAACCTATCTAGACCCAAGAAAATATGGGTACCAAAATCATTTTCTATCTAAAACTGTTTTGTAGGATACTTGCTTGAAGAGTTCCCATAAGAAGATATGGTACTTGGAAAATGGATGTTTATGGAATATGACTGGAGATTACACTTCTTTCAAGAGCTTAATCAAGGTTGATGGAGGATATGTCACCTTTTGTGATAATTCAAAAGAAAAAATCATCATCTTAAGCCAGATTGGTAACACTGATTCAGTTTTAATTTCTAAAGTTTTATTTTTTCATGGATTAAAATACAACCTGTTCCAAATTTCTCAGTTGTGTGATGATGGTTCCATTGTTAAATTTGAATATGATGCTTGCCATGTATTTGATTCTAATTTTTTTAGGTATTTACTGCCTTAAGAAATGAAAAATTTTATGCTGTAGATTTAAATTCTTTACCCAAAAAAGTTAACTTGTTTAAATTCTTTTCATAAACATTCTTGGCTATGGAACAGAAGATTAGGACCCTGCAATGTTCATTCACTTAAGAAACTGACTAAGAGAAATTTAGTTAGAGACCTACCACAACTAAAAATCTCATCAGACAAAGTTTGTACTCCCTTTCAAAAGGGAAATAAACCTAAAGTTTCATTCAAATTAAAGAAAGAAGTTTCAACCTCTCATCCTCTTGTGTTGGTTCACATGGACTTGTTTAGACTTTCTAGAGTTTCTAGATTAAATGAGAAGCACTATGTCTATGTATTAGTAGATGAATTTTCTAGATACACATGGGTATACTTTCTTGCTCACAAAAGTGAATCTTGTTCCACTTACATTAAATATTCCAAGACTATAGAAAACCCAAGAGGACATAAAATTAAGACCTTGAAAAGTGACCATGTTCGTGAGTTTGAAAATCATGAGTTTTAATCCTACTGCTCACACAATGGCTATAGCCACAACTTTTCTACTCCTAGGACACCTCAATAGAATGGTGTAGTAGAAAGAAGAAATAGAACACTTCAGGAAATTGAAATAACTATTCTCAATGAGTATGACCTACCTGTTTACTTCAGGGCAGAAGATGTAAATACATCTTATTATATTATAAATAGATTCTATATTAGACCTGTTCTTAAGAATACCCCTTATGAAGCATATAATAATATGAAGCCTAAACTTAGTTACTTCAGTGTTTTTGGTTTCAAAGTCTTTATTCTTAATAATAAGGATAATCTAGACAAGTTTTCTTCTAAAAGTGATGAGGGAATATTTCTAGGTTACTATATAACCAGTAAATCTTATAGAGTCTTTAATAAAAGAACCAAATGTGTGGAAGAATATGTTCACATCAAATTTGATGAAACTGATCCATATAACCTAAGTCTTTTCTTGAAAATAATGAAGAAGATCTGTCTATTCTGGACCTAAATGACAAAATCGTTGAACCTATTGTAAAGACAACCAGTTCTAGAAATATTCCAGAATCTTCTCCTGGTGAACCTGAACATAGAGAAGAATCTAAAATTTCCAGTCCTACCTTTACCTGATCAAATAGGATTCTAAATAATCATCCTTTATATGTTGTTGTTGGTAATCTTGATAGAGGGACACAAACTAGAGCTTCTCTAAGAAACGAGGTTAAACATCAAGACTTTCTTTCACTGTTAGAACATAAAAATATCAATGATTCAATCAATGATGAATTTTGGGTAATGTCTATGCAAGAAGAATTAAATAAATTTGATGGAAACAAAGTCTAGGAATTAGTTGACAGACCTAAGGACACTTTGACCATAAACACTAAATGGGTTTTTAGAAATAAATTTGGTGAATCTGGAAATATAGTTAGAAAAATGGAAAGACTAGTTGTACAAGGATATAGTCAAGAAGAAGGAATAGACTATGAGGAAACCTTTTCACCTGTATCTAGATTAGAAGATATTAGGATTCTACTTTCCTATGTTGCTCATCTGAATTTATAATTATATCAAATGGATGTTAAAAGTTATTTTCTAAATGGTTTTATAATTGAATATGTTTTTGTTGAACAACCTCCTGTATTTACTAATCCTCATTTTCCAAATCGAGTTTTTAAGCTCTCTAAAGCTTTTTATGGTTTAAAAAAAGCTCCACAAGCTTTGTATGATAGACTTAGTAATTTTCTTATTTAAAACGGTTTTTCTAAATGGATTGATGATATAACTCTCTTTATTAAAAGAATTTCTAAAGATGTTTTGATAGTACAAATATATGTTGATTATATTATCTTTGGATATTCTAAAAATACTTTCTGTATTGATTTTTCAAAGAGTATGAAAAATGAATTTGAAATGAGTTTAATGGGAGAACTCAAATATTTTTCTTAGAATTCATTTTTTCAAAATGAAACTAGTATTATTTTAAATCAAAGTAAATATACAAATGATATTTTAAAATGTTTTGGTCTAGATAGTATTAAGGAAAGTGATACACCAATGAGAACTACTTGTAAGTTGGATGCTGATGAAACTGGAAAACCAGTGGATCAAACCAACTACAGAGGTATGATAGGGAGTCTTCTCTACCTTACTACTAGTTGACCAGATATTATGTTTATTGTGTGTATATGTGAAAGATTTCATGTGAAGCCAAAAGAATCACACTTGCTTGCTGTTAAAAGATCATTCAAATATATTAAACATCCTACTAACATAGGATTATTTTATCCAAAAGTAAAATCATTCGATTTAATAAGTTATTCAGATGATGAATTTGCTAGTTTTAAGTTATATAGAAAGAGAACTTCTGGAACATTTCATATTCTAGGTAATTCCATGATATCTTGGTGTAGTAAAAAGCATAATTTTGTTGCATTGTCTATTGCTGAGGCAGAATACATTTCTGCTGGTAGTTTTTGTGAACAGATTTTGTGGATGAAACATACTTTACTAGACTATGGATATCAATTTAGACATGTATCTATAAACATTGATAACACTAGTGTGATTAACATTTCTAATAATCCCACATCTCACTCTAGGAACAAGCACAATGATGTAAGGCACCACTTTTTGAGAGATAATTACCAAAAAGGTGATATTAATCTAGAATTTATAGGTACTAAATATCAATTAGCTGACATTTTCACCAAACCTTTAAGTTTGGATAGGTTAAGTTACATTAGACATGAGTTAGGGATGATAAACTTTGTACGTTAGAAACCTCTTCATTAGAAACCTCACCGTTAGAAACCTCACTGTCAGGAACCACACTGTTATACCTCACTGGTATGAACCTCACCGATATACCTTATAGTTAGGAATCCTCACCGGTATGTATTACCACAAGGATTACACTGTTTTTAAACTTCACATCTTTAGCCACCAGAATCTGTATCGTTTGTATTTTACTTATTATGTTTTACTTATTTATTTTATGATTCCTAAATGATAAAAAAAATAAGTCTTAACACCATATCAATACACCTCAAGCCCTTTACCTTCAAGCCTTATCTCCCAAATCTTCGTTTCTTTCTAACCCTAAGCCTCGTGATTCGTGAAGTGGAAAGAATGAAGAGACCATCAGTCAGTGAAAAGGATGATGACACGAATGTCAAGAGACTCAAAGGAGAGTCTAGTAGTGGAAGTGAAGTGAAGAAACTTATGAATCCACATCTCATTCAAAGGGAAATAGTATTTGAGAAAGAGCTATTTGTGGACTGGTTAATGACCAATAAATGTTTAGTTGTAGAGGTGCTGGAAGAGAAGAAATGGGTAGAATGATTCTCAAATAACAATGGTCCTTATTATCCGAAGCTGGTAAAATAATTCTATGAGTTTGTTCTCTTTGAGAAATTTGAAGAAGAGAATAGAATGGTTTTAGTTTTGAATGGAAAGGAAATATATTTTTCCTCTGTTGAGTGGGATGAGTGCCTGAAAGTTCCACATGAAGAAGAGCTGGGGTATTTCTCGAAATCAGTACCTCCTACCAATGACATCATTGAATATGAAGATGCTTTAGAAGAATTAACAGGAGATGGTACAACAAGGTAGTTACTGTAGAAATGGATGGAGAGAACTGGTTACTGTTCAAGTTTATCTAACATTTTATATGTCCAAGAAGAGGGGAGTTTGAAAATCTGAAATACCAGGATATTTATTTGCTGCATATGTTAAGATATGGTGTTAAGGTGAATCTGTGTAGACTTTTAATCATTAAAATTGACGATATGACCAGGACAAAGTCAAAAACTAATGCTCTATTCTTTGAAAAGCTGATCTCTATGATGATCAAGGTGTGGATAAGTCTCAGGATGAGATAGTGGTTATGAAAGACAACTATTGTATTACTAAAACTATCTATAAATTCACGAAGATCAATTGGAATTCATAGAGAAGAGAATGGGTAAGTGATGATGAGAAGCTATATGATAAGTTTAATCCTATAGATAATCCTTCTAGGTCTAAGGATGTGAGGGATCCAGGTCTAGGACCTGATGAAGAGGAACCTCAGTATAGTGATGATACTGATGAAGAAGATACCTCTATAGCTGATGGAAGGGATCCGGACTTGCCTCCCAGTATTGTTGCTGAAATTGTATCATCTGGAAAAGGAACAGTGTTGGGATTAAGCAATGAAGAAGCCCCTATTGATGAGGAAGACCAGCCTGCTCTAGAAAATGATGAAGAAGAAGAATCTGAAACTGAAGCATCTGTTTCTGCCTGCATAAGTCTCAATCCACTGATTGGGAACTCCTCAATGCCTACTAAGGAAATGATTGAAGTAGACAGACCTACACTTATTCCAAAGGAGCCTCCTATTGTTGGAGAAATGGAAATTACTGTGGATAATTCTTCTCAAGAAGACCTGCCCGCTCAAGCTGCTGTTGCTATACATATACAGGAGAATGCACAAATTTAGGGGGATCATCCAATCAGACATGGCACTATTTCAGTAGCTCATGAGATTGAATACTGGGAAAAAGACCTAGGTTTTGTAGTTTATGGGTTGGACTATCCTGATTCCAAAGATGAGATACCCATCAATAGACCATAAGTTAACTATACTATCATTTCTGAGTTTTTACCTGAGGATGTGATAAGAAAAGGTGATCTAGACCAGTTGAAGTCTGATCTTAAGACCTCGTTTGTGTAAGATATAAGAAGAATGGAAACCTATTTAATATCATCCATCAAATCTATTATGAATGACTCTTTGGATAGTATTGTGATAGAAAGAGCACTTGTATTTGTTCCTAACAATTTGGTTACTAAGGCTGATCTTGAGTCTTTAAAGGATGAGTTGAAGGAGACATGGACTACATCTGTTGCAGATTTAAAGAATTAATTTGTTGAAGAGATGAGAAATCTGAAAAAATTGTTTGAAATCTCTCTTGGGTGTATGGTGTCAGGCCCTGTGACAGAGATGATGAATGAGATAAGAGTACGTCATTCTCAGATTGAGAGCTGGACATAAGTTGTTGTTTCCTTGAAGAAGTCTGTTTCTTCTCTAACCACCTTGAGTAGTTCTCAAGCTCAAATGAATGTTGATATCAATTACATTAAAGGTGTAGTAAGTCAATTTGTGGATGTATTTGAAGGTTTTAATAAGTCTATCAAATATCATGTGAGCACCCATGATTTGGTTGTCCATAAGCTGATAAGCAACTTGACCCAATCTTTCAAGGAGGCTATAGCATTCACTGTTAAACCTCTTGCTTCATCCAGTGCTTTAGTATATATTGAGCAATTTAGAGCTGTGCTAAAAGAGGAGCTTGGTCAGACTAGTACCAATAGCTCAGATAATTATCAAGTGTTGTATACCTCAAGAGATATAATATAGTTTGTTTAAGAGCATATGAGAGATGCTACTGCTGCTCAGAATGAAATCAAGGATAAGATTGATATGTACTTTCAGAAAGTTTATACCAAACATCATCTCAACAACCAATTCATGCTTCTATTAGAGAACATTAAACTACCACCAGTCACTCAAGATTTCAAAGAAAAAGTGGGCAAGCTCAGAGGGTTGACTCCTGCTCTAGATAAATTTATGGAGAAGAAGGATGAATTTATCTCTTTCATGGAGAGAAGGGGAGGAATCATTATGGACTTTAGGAATTAGTTTCTACCATTTTTGCATGTAGACAATAATCCTATCATTGCACCTCCAGCTCTGCCTGCCTCTGCTCAGTCTACCTCCATTCCACAGATGACACCGAATGAAGCTATTAGAAACTTGACACCATTGATTACTCCAAGGAGTACCCACTACAGGCCTGAGACAGTCTATGTTGCACAACCTCCAGTGGTGCTTTCTGGATTTCCCAAGCCTGGATCTACCTCTGAATCTAAAGCCAAATCCAAATTGGACATGTAGGAGGTGGATTGAATAGTGGATAGAACATTTTATAGGAATCAATTGTACTCTTTTTGTTTCAATTTTTTATTTCTTTGTATCTTTTTCCCCAAGAAATACATATGATCATATTTTATTTTACCTTCTGTTACTTATCTCATCCTTTTTTTCCTACTTTTTTCTAATCACAAAGGGGGGGGGGAATGAGCATAATATATATGAGCAATATGAGCATAAGAAAGGGGGAGAAATATGAGAAATATGAGAATAATTTAATTTTATCATAATATAATTCTACCTCTGGTACATTTGTTTTATATCTCTGATACAGTTGTTTCATACCTCTGTTACATTTTCATATAATACTCTATTCTCTGATACTTTTGAAAATGTCATTACTCCCACTGACAAGTGAGTCTCAATGTATTTTATACTTATATCTTAATGATTATTTTGGATTACATTACCATAATTTGTGATTATCAAAAAGGGGGAGATTGTTGACCTCACCTATTTTGATAATCCCAATTATGCTTTAATATGTTTTGATAATCTCAATTATGTTTTAATATGTGTTTATAATCCTATATATATATGTTAAATTATGTTGAAAAAAATATAAAAATAATCATTGGAATATGTCAATCAATGGTTATCAATGTTTATACTTGGTTAGAAATGTTACTAACTCAATCTGGATATTTTTTGCATAGAAAAGATAAGTATTAAGAGTTGAGTCACTGATACATACCTACAAGTACATAGTCTACTGATAAGTAATGGTCACTGGTACATAGTTACCAATACAAGCTATTGATATAAATAGGCAGACAGACAGCTACCAATATGGATAAGGTCACCGGTATGCAGACAGTTACCGTTACACTTGAGATACCGATAGAATAAGTCTACCGGTGTGCACAAGTCGACTGATACATAATAACCACTACTATTATGAAGTCCACCATTATAAGCACACTAGTATGGGTCACTGATACATACGTTCACTGATATAGAAAGGTCACCAATATGCATAACAACTACAGATAGAAGGAACTACTATTTTAAGCGAGCTACCATTATAAAGGATAACAAATACCAGTACAGAAGAGTTACCGATACAATCTCACTGATACTAAGAGCTACCTATACAAGCTCACTGATACTAAGAGCTATCGATGGAAATCTGTCACAATTTCACTAACCTCTATTTCTATTTGTTTATTTAGAAATGGTCATATTTGATGTTTTTAATGCACCTACTATTAATTAATGATAGTGGTTGGTATTTGAGGAATCCTACCTCGTACCTGTAATAGGGTAATCATTCCCATTGCCGGAGCTAAAGCTATATAATAAAATCTCAAACTACTAAATAAGTGGTGTGGTGGTTGGTCAGTCCTTCCATGAAAATATGAGACAATATTTTTGAGATACTCAAGGAATTATATACATAGAAGAAGAAGGAAGAATACATACTGAATTCATAGAACCTGAACATTCATGGAGAAAAGAGGTTCAATGATTTCAATTGCACTCAAGCTGATCAGACTGATCAACCTAGACCTGCAAGTAAAATACAAAAACGACACTCTGTTTCTTGAAAAAAACTATAGAAGGACTCAAAGTGTAACGCCCCGACCCTAGTTACCCAGAGTCGGTGCATTATTACATAACATTGGCATGATCACAAGAAAGATCAAATCTCGAAAGACCGATTGGTTTAGTAGCCTTGGAAACACTAGATATATTCATAAGGTTTTACATTACATTTCAAAGTGAAAAACTACTACAACAACAAAGTCTTCATATCCACACTATTAACCCCTCATAATATCCCTGCAAGTCATTCATAATTTACTTCTTCACTACCTGGGAAAAATAAAACATAGAAAAGGGGTGAGCTCAAATGCCCAGAAAGGATAACAATATAGCGGAACATTCAAAATAAGCATAAACATTTAAGGCAATGAATTACTAAAACAAAAGCCTTTTAAAATTGAACTTCAACATAGTATGGCAAAAGTAAAATGAAATAATTCCATTTACTTATTCACATGGATATTCTACTAATCGAATAATCACATGCAATATCAATAACCACTTTCATAATGTTGGAATGCATAATGCCAGACTATCATAACCACATAGCCAAGGCCTCGTGCCAAGACTACAAATAAGATTTTGTCAAGGACTTGTGCCAAGACACTAGTTTGTCTCATGAGACCTACCGATGCATCGAGGAGCTATAGCGGGCTCCACCCGTCACTTATTAAGTCCAATGCATTCCCATATGAAAAGGTTTAAACATAACATAAACATTCGTATTAAAACTAGCATACAAAATGTCAATAATTTCACCATAAACTATGAATGGTATAAAAATAGCACATCCATAGTTAAACATATCACAAAACCTTCAATACAATATAGAAGTTTTGTATCATAATAAATCAACTTCAAATAATCTTAAAATCCATCAAAGGATGTTGACGTAGATGAAATCAAAATTTTTTTTAAAGAAATATCTCCTTTTATTTTGAAATCATTTAAGATCCATATAAAATAAAACATTTTCTTTGAAAATATTCTTATAAGCTTGTATGGAAAGCTTCGACGATTTTATAACGGCGGAAAATAACCGCACCCGCCGTATAAGTTAAAAAAACATTCTTACCTCAATTCTGTCGAAAAGGTTAAAAAGGACCTTGTTTTGAAAACGACGGAAAGATTCCTTTATAAACCTCTTATAAAAAGTCAAACAAGGGTATAAATGACTTTAACCCATATTCTTGTAAATAGTAAAAATGTTTTGAAATACATTTCGAAGAAACATGGATGTGGATGATAAAGAAATCCCAGTAGATTATTACGTATAAACAACCTCGGATAATGAAGAGATTGTGAAATAACCCTTACCTTGTACTTTTCCTTGGTTGGGGTAGGTTAACCTCCTGTATAATAGTGAAATAATTGTTACTAAATTATACAAGAATCATATACATTAATATGATATCATATATGATCTTTTAATATTGATTTGATAATAATATCTTAGTATTATCGCCGTTTCGGGTGTTAACTTACTCATTTTCTTTATATGTTTTGTTACATAAGTCATGTTTGTTGTATCTTATTCATATCCAGAATGATATCAAGTCCTTAAACATCATTTTTAAATCACTAAATGATAATTATACTTGAATGGATACGATGGAGAATGAATCTCATCGCGTTCGTGGAGACGGTAGTCCGTACGTACGCACGAACGCTTCTTCCATTTAATTTTTATTTTAAAAGAATCGAATCCAAATGAAACATAGGTATATTAATATTACAGTATAATATAATATTTTATATATGTTACTTAAGTTCATTAACACCATCCTTTATACGTTCCATGTGTGGTATGAACGAGTCATATCATTTTAAGGGGGCGGTAGTCCGCACTTCCTCAAATGAAATTATCGTATGTATATACAACATGAAACGAATAATGGTATGAAATAAAATGGAATTACAGAAGCTTATATATAAAATATATATCATTAATATCATATTTAATTACAGTTCTATCATAATGGCCACCATGAGAGGCGGTAAGATGTATTTGAACAATCATCGTTTCGTGAGGCGTTAGTTTGCCATCCACAAAAACATTATGTTCATCATCCATTAGATGGAGTTGTGTGTATGTGTAGTTTGAATACTTCTTATAACAACATCCTAGTATATTGAGGATACTGGTGTTGTTACAAAAGAAAAGAAATAAAAAGAGTTTGGGGGTTGGAGAAGCAAAATAAAGGAAAATAATTTAAGATAAATCGTTACCTTTAATTTAGGTAACTCACTTTGGTTGGAACCAAAGGACTTATTGAAATGATTTCTTCCTAAGGGGAAGCTTCAAGGAGGAGGATAGGGATGTGGGGAGCTTAGTTGGGCAGAGTTTGGACGAGCCAAGTGGCTTGAGAGGTGTGAGGAATGAGTAGAAGTGGTGTCCTTTTATAAGGGAGAAGAGGGGCTCTTTAGGAAAGAGTGAAAGTATTACTTTATAATATAATTATATTAGGTTTATAATGGTCCAAAAATTATTGAGCTCGAAGATAAGATGACTAATATTCTAAATAACATCAACCAATAATAATTGGACAGGTTTTAGATAATATTTTAATCATTATAATCTTATTTATTTAAATGATTTATTAATGAGGTAAACATTGCATCATTATTGTGTCATTAATAATTTAAATTATTTGATATCTAAAAATTATAAATAAAATATAATTATGTAGGAAATCTTTTTATCTTTCTAATGAATATTTATAATCTAAAATCCAACATGTATAACCCTATGTAAAAATTGTTCTTCTAAAAGATGTAAGCTTATGCCATTTTTATTTTTATTTTAACTTTATTAATATAAAGTGTCCCTACCACATACAAGTGGCTCCAAGGGGTCCCCCAATTGACCCAAGGATGCTCATGATCGGGTATGTGTCCACCAATAAGGTTAGGACACGTTTTAGGGTAATTTTGTATTATTATAATATTATTTTTTAACCCTTATTTACCGGATTTACCCTTAACCATGGTAAATAAAATATTTACCACAGTAATTATTCAAAATGTCTAAAAATAAAAGTTACCTATTTACACAATTTGGAAATCATGATTCCAAATATGGAATCCATTTTTCTAAATTCAAAACACAGAAGTGGCAGAAATTAATTTAAAATTAATTCCCGCTGTCAAAACAAAAAGCGTGTTTTTAAGAGGTAATAACTATCAAAAGATTGACACTTGTTTATGTTCGGTTTAATTGTAAAATTATGTCCAATGACCAACATTATATTAAATGGTAAAAATATATTCTAAATATACTTTAAAACCACTCAAATTCACAATTTATCACTATTAATTATTTTGATTAAAAAAGTTGTTTTTAATTAAAATTTAGTAATTTTCACTATTCATCAAAATATTAAAGTTATCCGAAAAGTATCAAAATTTCACCCTAGGCTAATTTCGATATTCCGAATCCAAAAATGAAGTCCATTTCAAAATATAAAATATATATAATTTCAAAATTTAGGTATTACTATTCATAACGGCTAGTTTGATCGGTTGTGGTGTGTGTTAAAACTCGACGTTGCGTACAACACACGCTACTATTTTATTCAAAGGAAAGCGTACCGTGGAAGCTTGGGATGTTTCATTCTAAATTTTTTGATGTCTCCATTTAGTCAAAAAGCTTAAAATATTGTATTTAAAAAGGTTTCACTATCAAAAGTTGATAAATGTGCAATACTGAAAATGAATCTGTTCTTGCATTATGACTAAGAAACTCATAATATGGATTCTAAAATTATAAGGATTATATAAAGTTAAAAATGTAGTTAATGCTATTCATGACCTCTTTTAATGGCTTTTTTTTTTGGTAAGTCATGGTGCAATTGAACTCGGTGTTGCGTGTAGTGCAAGTTATTTAATTATTTTGAAGAAATAACACACTATGAAATCTTGGGGTGTTACATTCTCCCCTCCTTCAATAAATTGCGTCCTCGCAATTTGAAATTGTTCTTCGAAAATAAAAGGTTGAAAGTAGAAAATATATTTGTGGGAAAACCCACATCGGAAATTGGGTTACTAAAATTTAGTCTTAATATGAGGAAAAGATAAATGAAAGGGTCACCACCAAATTATGATCTCGATTAGGAGAACATTGGTGGCAATTAGAGACATATAATTGGAGGAAAAACGTAAATATTTATAGGTAGTGATTGAGGTCATCAATCACAAACAAGTATAAAATTGAGGTCCTTAAACTCATCAATCTATGATGATTTGAAGTACCATCTAGGACAACATTTTTGTTCTAAGTTTCTATTATTAATGTTGAGGAATTTTTTTATGAGATTTGCTAAGATCATAAGGAGATATACTTACTTTATAATTAGAGTTTTTTCCATTAATAAATTTCTACCATAAACTCATCTTTCGCTCGTAAAAAAAATTATATTTATACTATTCGTACATGGTTCCAAAATAAACGAATTTATAATTCATCTACCAGATCTTTTAAAAAAACTACATTATTTAATCCAGGACATCTCGTGGGCCAGTGGTAGGTGATACACCCTTGTCGCCCTTCGGTTGCGGGTTCAAGTCTCGCGGCCTTTTCGGACGCAACAGGTTGCTGCCCGACCTCCGGGTTGTCCTTTTATGGCAATCCAAAATAATCCAAATAAGAACTATCCAAAATAATTCTATCCAAACTCACAGTCCAACATTTATAAGGAAGGTAAGAATAATGTAGATCCTTTTTACCCCATAATAGCATATGAATACCTTCATCTTGTATTCTTTTAATACACTGAAACATCCTGAATTACCATATTCCTTATTGATTACATTCATGCTCCCCTATTCCATATAGAATGCTGGATATACTTCATTAATCCAAAAATGTTTTAAACCCCAACAATGATGGAATATACAAATCATTAATCAGTTCCAAGGTAGTCAAGAATATCCAATATAATTTATCCAAAACAATCACATATTATTCCAAAATCACTACCTCAGTATCAGAACTATATTATGATTTATCATTCTCTCAACCATATATTTTCCAAAAATTTATCCTGCTATTGAGTCACTTTTCTTTGTTCCACACAATCTCAAGTCCTTAATGAAATAGTACTGCAGTACAATCCTTATATACTCCATAATTATTATAACAAGTACATTGTTGATACAACACTCAATTGACATAATCAACACAAGAACTCTAATCATTCCTCTTCATCTGTGGTAGTATTATAACTTGATTATTATCAAATAGCATCATTTGCGTCATAGACTGATGACTGGGACATAGGTTCGCGTAGTGTCCAAACTCCTTGCAAATGAAGCATTGTACATTTGAAACCATTTTCTTACCCTTGCAGTCACGTACTTTGTGCCCTTTTCCTCCACACTTATAACAAACTCTCATTCCTTTCAGGCAAGTTCCAGGGTGTTTCTTTCCACAGTTACCACATATGGGAAAATTCTTCTTTTCCCTCTTCCCTTTATCCATATTTCTCTCTTCCATCCTTTTCTTCTCTTGCTTCCCTTCAAAGCCATAGGAATCAGTAAACTCTTTACTTATCTTATCAATACATGATATTATTTATTCATATGATGATAATACATGGGAGACTATTTCTCTTATAAATTCTAGCTTAAGACCATGAAAGATATGATCCTTCCTTCTCTTTGAATCATGTGTATTTCTGGAGTTCTCATTCCTTCTACTGGGCGCCATTTCTATACCATGGCATAAACTAGATCAGTTTATGAATCAAAACACATAATCCCATACTTATAAAACACTTAACATAAATTGAACTATTTATGGATATAATCCATAATCATAATAATGTTTTCTTTGAGGAAGTATATACTCATAATCCCTTCAAAATGCTTTGTAAATAAAATGAGAATTATCCTAAGCATATCCCCCTGGAGTGTCGTAACCAAGAGTGCAGCAAGGCCCGTTGTCGTGCACCAGTTCCCGTTCGAGTCTAGCTCAAAGCGGTGTTTTCGGGTTTTACCCCTAGGTACATCTGTGCCAGAGCCGCCTCTACCTGCTCGTATCCAGACAGGGATGTTTTGCTTGGAAAACTCACAAAATCTCTACAATACCAAAATTCTAGGAAGTTCTTCTATACTAATCCTCAAAGTTCATCTTAGGTCTACGTGCTCTAATCAGAGTTTATCTAAATCTAGCTTCCAAGGTTTGTACTAAACTTCCTCTGATACCAACTGTAACGCCCCGACCCTAGTTACCCAGAGTCGGTGCATTATTACATAACATTGGCATGATCACAAGAAAGATCAAATCTCGAAAGACCGATTGGTTTAGTAGCCTTGGAAACACTAGATATATTCATAAGGTTTTACATTACATTTCAAAGTGAAAAACTACTACAACAACAAAGTCTTCATATCCACACTATTAACCCCTCATAATATCCCTGCAAGTCATTCATAATTTACTTCTTCACTACCTGGGAAAAATAAAACATAGAAAAGGGGTGAGCTCAAATGCCCAGAAAGGATAACAATATAGCGGAACATTCAAAATAAGCATAAACATTTAAGGCAATGAATTACTAAAACAAAAGCCTTTTAAAATTGAACTTCAACATAGTATGGAAAAAGTAAAATTAAATAATGCCATTTACTTATTCACATGGATATTCTACTAATCGAATAATCACATGCAATATCAATAACCACTTTCATAATGTTGGAATGCATAATGCCAGACTATCATAACCACATAGCCAAGGCCTCGTGCCAAGAATACAAATAAGATTTTGTCAAGGCCTTGTGCCAAGACACTAGTTTGTCTCATGAGACCTACCGATGCATCGAGGAGCTATAGCGGGCTCCACCCGTCACTTATTAAGTCCAATGCATTCCCATATGAAAAGGTTTAAACATAACATAAACATTCGTATTAAAACTAGCATACGAAATGTCAATAATTTCACCATAAACTATGAATGGTATAAAAATAGCACATCCATAGTTAAAAATATCACAAAACCTTCAATACAATATAGAAGTTTTGTATCATAATAAATCAACTTCAAATAATCATAAAATCCATCAAAGGATGTTGACGTAGATGAAATCAAAAATTTTTTTAAAGAAATATCTCCTTTTATTTTGAAATCATTTAAGATCCATATAAAATAAAACATTTTCTTTGAAAATATTCTTATAAGCTTGTATGGAAAGCTTCGACGATTTTATAACGGCGGAAAATAACCGCACCCGCCGTATAAGTTAAAAAAACATTCTTACCTCAATTCTGTCGAAAAGGTTAAAAAGGACCATGTTTTGAAAACGATGGAAAGATTCCTTTATAAACCTCTTATAAAAAGTCAAACAAGGGTATAAATGACTTTAACCCATATTCTTGTAAATATTAAAAATGTTTTGAAATACATTTCGAAGAAACATGGATGTGGATGATAAAGAAATCCCAGTAGATTATTACGTATAAACAACCTCGGATAATGAAGAGATTGTGAAATAACCCTTACCTTGTACTTTTCCTTGGTTGGGGTAGGTTAACCTCCTGTATAATAGTGAAATAATTGTTACTAAATTATACAAGAATCATATACATTAATATGATATCATATATGATCTTTTAATATTGATTTGATAATAATATCTTAGTATTATCGCCGTTTCGGGTGTTAACTTACTCATTTTCTTTATATGTTTTGTTACATAAGTCATGTTTGTTGTATCTTATTCATATACAGAATGATATCAAGTCCTTAAACATCATTTTTAAATCATTAAATGATAATTATACTTGAATGGATACGATGGAGAATGAATCTCATCGCGTTCGTGGAGACGGTAGTCCGTACGTACGCACGAACGCTTCTTCCATTTAATTTTTATTTTAAAAGAATCGAATCCAAATGATACATAGGTATATTACTATTCCAGTATAATATAATATTTTATATATGTTACTTAATTTCATTAACACCATCTTTTATATGTTCCATGTGTGGTATGAACGAGTCATATCATTTTAAGGGGGCGGTAGTCCGCACTTCCTCAAATGAAATTATCGTATGTATATACAACATGAAACGAATAATGGTATGAAATAAAATGGAATTACAAAAGCTTATATATAAAATATATATCATTAATATCATATTTAATTACAGTTCCATCATAATGGCCACCATGAGAGGCGGTAAGATGTATTTGAACAATCATCGTTTCGTGAGGCGTTAGTTTGCCATCCACAGAAACATTATGTTCATCATCCATTAGATGGAGTTGTGTGTATGTGTAGTTTGAATCCTTCTTATAAAAACATCCTAGTATATTGAGGATACTGGTGTTGTTACAAAAGAAAGGAAATAAAAAGAGTTTGGGGGTTGGAGAAGCAAAATAAAGGAAAATAATTTAAGAGAAATCGTTACCTTTAATTTAGGTAACTCACTTTGGTTGGAACCAAAGGACTTATTGAAATGATTTATTCCTAAGGGGAAGCTTCAAGGAGGAGGATAGGGATGTGGGGAGCTTAGTTGGGCAGATTTTGGACGAGCCAAGTGGCTTGGGAGGTGTGAGGAATGAGTAGAAGTGGTCTCCTTTTATAAGGGAGAAGAGGGGCTCTTTAGGAAAGAGTGAAAGTATTACTTTATAATATAATTATATTCGGTTTATAATGGTCCAAAAATTATTGAGGTCTAAGATAAGATGACTAATATTCTAAATAACATCATCCAATAATAATTGGACAGGTTTTAGATAATATTTTAATCATTATAATCTTATTTATTTAAATGATTTATTAATGAGGTAAACATTGCATCATTATTGTGTCATTAATAATTTAAATTATTTGATGTCTAAAAATTATAAATAAAATATAATTATGTAGGAAATCTTTTTATATTTCTAATGAATATTTATAATCGAAAATCCAACATGTATAACCCTATGTAAAAATTGTTCTTCTAAAAGATGTAAGCTTATGCCATTTTTATTTTTATTTTAACTTTATTAATATAAAGTGTCCCTACCACATACAAGTGGCTCCAAGGGGTCCCCAAATTGACACAAGGATGCTCATGATCGGTTATGTGTCCACCAATAAGGTTAGGACACGTTTTAGGGTAATTTTGTATTATTATAATATTATTTTATAACCCTTATTTACCGGATTTACCCTTAACCATGGTAAATAAAATATTTACCACAGTAATTATTCAAAATGTCTAAAAATAAAAGTTACCTATTTACACAATTTGGAAATCCTGATTCCAAATATGGAATCCATTTTTTTAAATTCAAAACACAGAAGTTTCAGAAATTAATTTAAAATTAATTCCCGCTGTCAAAACAAAAAGCGTGTTTTTAAGAGGTAATAACTATCAAAAGATTGACACTTGTTTATGTTCGGTTTAATTGTAAAATTATGTCCAATGACCAACATTATATTAAATGGTAAAAATATATTATAAATATACTTTAAAACCACTCAAATTCACAATTTATCACTATTAATTATTTTGATTAAAAAAGTTGTTTTTAATTAAAATTTAGTAATTTTCACTAGTCATCAAAATATTAAACTTATCTGAAAAGTATCAAAATTTCACCCTAGGCTAATTTCGATATTCCGAATCCAAAAATGAAGTCCATTTCAAAATATAAAATATATATAATTTCAAAATTTAGGTATTACTATTCATAACGGCTAGTTTGATCGGTTGTGGTGTGTGTTAAAACTCGACGTTGCGTACAACACACGCTAATATTTTATTCAAAGGAAAGCGTACCGTGGAAGCTTGGGATGTTTCATTATAAATTTTTTGATGTCTTTATTTAGTCAAAAAGCTTAAAATATTGTATTTAAAAAGGTTTCACTATCAAAAGTTGATAAATGTGCAATACTGAAAATGAATCTGTTCTTGCATTATGACTAAGAAACTCATAATATGCATTCTAAAATTATAAGGATTATATAAAGTTAAAAATGTAGTTAATGCTATTCATGACCTCTTTTAATGGCTTTTTTTTTGGTAAGTCATGGTGCAATTGAACTCGGTGTTGCGTGTAGTGCAAGTTATTTAATTATTTTGAAGAAATAACACACTATGAAATCTTGGGGTGTTACACAAAGAATCATCTGCATCAATCCAAGGAGTCCAGATCTCCACTCAAAACACATACAACATTCTAAACTCATATCTATCTATTCAGATCTATTGTGTTTCATTTATTTACATTTTGAGAAGTGTGTGTGCTATGTATTTTTAGAAACACATTGTCTCTTGTGATGAACTGGAGGATATCTAATATCCTCACACAATATTTATGAATATTTTGATTCCCACTATGGATAGTGGTAGAGGTAAAATGTGACCTGGATAGCCTATGTGCTATTGCTTTTTTTTCCACGAAGAACTCTAGTAGAGTTCATAGGACATGGAAAGTCTTTGTAATGTTCTTAACCCTGATCTAGGGTGTGGATCATATTTTATATAAAAGTATTTGAGAGGAATAAGTCTTAGCTTGAGACTGAACCTCTTGATTAAACCTATTGTGCTTGTTTATTTTATTTTAAACTATATTGAATATTCTGCTGCTAAGTACTTTAAATATAAATCTATTTTAAAGTTACTCTAAAAGTTTTACTAGAAAGTGATTATAACTTTTTTTATCCAGTAAGTTAGTTTCAAAAGTTTATTAATCTTCATATTGAGTTAAATGAGAAAAAATAAATCTATTTATAAACAAATTGAAAACTTATAATCTTTATAAATTCACTACTGTTTAATTTTTATTTGATTTGGGGGATTTTAATAGAAATCTTTTTAATAGAAATTTTTAATTGGAACTCAATTCACCCCCCTCTTGAGTATCCACTCTGACCAACAATATTCTTTTATGTGGGTTATGAATCAAAAGTTACCACAATAAAAAGAGTTTCACGTTATAATCTGATTTTCCATAATTTTTTCGGATCAAATGATTGTATGATAAAATTTTATAATATATATCTCCAAAATATTATGTTTTTTATTCACCTATGGTTATTTATTGAGATTGCATGTCTTAATTTCGTATTCCTCTATTTATTTACACAAGAAAATGAAAGAAAGTTTCTAAGTAAATATGAAATAATTTATCTCTTTATTTACAAATATTTTATTCCATGTCCTTGTTTTCTTTAAAATGATTTAATGAATGTTTTTTACTATTATCCAAGTACATAATAAAATAATTCATACCAATGTTTGAATTTTTATAAAAAAAATTAAAGGAAGTTTATTATTATTTTTAAAATGAGGTACTTTTTGGTTTTTATCAAAAATGTGAAAGGAATATTTGTTTTAACATAAAACATACTGTAGGACCCTATAACACCACAAGAGAGGAGGGGTAAATTAGGAGGTAAATTTATTATTTTAAAGTGATAGATTTTTTCTCATGCTAGTAGGAACTTGTAAAACCAATCTTATAGAATCATACAGTTATGGAAAATTCATACATAGAGAGACAACATAGTAGTTTTACTTGGTTGACTAGTAATGGCCAATCCAATGACCATATTCTAATAGTGTGTTGGTTGTACCTAAATCCCCTAAGATTCACTAGTTAATGTGGATTACAAAATACCAAATACAATCAATTTATCCTATGAACACTTCCTCTACATGAATTATTGGGATAACACACTGCCTCTTTTAGAAAACATCCATCATCGCTTGCTAGCTCGCTAGCTTGGGTGATGTATTACTCAGTTTAATAACGTGAAGGTTCCCAAGTAGATTGGGAATTTAATAATTTTCCCCTAATTGTCACAATATTATACTTGCAATTTAGTCCCGATTTGATGCACTCAAAATCACTATTCACTTAAATCAAAAGTTCAACAGTACTATTCATAAATATCTCAACCTTTGAAAACTCCCCTTTAAGTTTCAAGGAAATAACACTGTTTGAAAACCCACACACCTTTATAAAAATCCCAAACTTTGTGAAAATCATTTCTTATATGGAACTCCAATTCTTCATGAAACTCCCGACCTTTGAAAAACTCTTTTTTTTAAAAAGCCTTTGTATCAGTTAATTCTCAGTGAGTCAATTAACAATGATCAATATCACAAAGATTTAATAATTCATAAAGATCCCATCCTTCATGAATTCAGAGATATTCAACCTTTTCTAAAACTACCTTCATGTAAATATGAATTTTGTGTCCAACTATTTATATGTTTTTCCATTTATGAATATATTTATCCCATCAAGTCCTTTTCAAGAACCTATATATTATTGTCTGTAAATCTCCTAGTCTTCCTGAATCTCTTGAGGAAATTTTCCCATTCTTGAATATTCTTAGAGTCACTTAGATACCATCACCTGATCATGCATTTGTGAACCATCAATCCTTCACAATACCAGACTCCTTCTCTAACCTCCATAACATCAATAAAATCCAATATTCATGAAATTTATAATTTTACCATATTGATAGTGAGTCAATCCTAGAATTCCACATTTCTAGAATCTTATCCCTTATTCCTGATTGTGAGCTCATAAATTTGGTAAATAATGGGAAAAGATGTCACTATTAACACTTAATTCATTTGTATTTTAAAATTATTTAACTTGAAAACTCCCTGATTAAACCCAGTTTGGATTTAAAAAACATAAAAAACACTCCATTTATAGATATAAAAAACCATGTTTCAAAAAATATTCCCCTTTGGGTTTTTGGGAAATATGAAGATAAATTCAATAAACCAATAACCTTGGACAAAAATCCCGATTGATATGAATCAACTTATCCACCACTGTAATTCTACATGATCCGAGCTTGGTGTATAAAACAAGAGTGTTAAAAGATATTTTAATTACCTAATATACCACTAACCAAATCTAAAGACCTACACTTCATTGAATTCCACTTATCTCCCTATATGTAAATAACCCCAAAGAACATATATATGAACTTTTAATGATTAAAACAAACTACCCGGATTTTATCCACCCCATATACCTACATCAAATCCAAAAAAATTATTAAAATAGTTAACCAACATGGAGAGAGGGAAAAAACTGTAACCTCATTAGGAATTGTAAGGTGGCTATACAACAAGGTTCAACCAATGTTTCTCGAACATTGGTACATACAAAGGCTTAGTCAGAATGTCAGCCACTTGTTCATCTATTCCAACATGATCCATTTTAATCAAACATTTTTCAAATTTTTATTTGATTAAGTTTCATCTAATGTCAATATTTTAGGTAAAAGCCTACTGAACTAGATTCATTGTAAGAATGATCATGCTATTGTTGTCACAGTGTATCCCCATCAGTTGTTTCACCTAATCACCAATATAAGTATGTTTTTTCTTCTTCTATAATAATTTAGTGAAGGCCTTTATTATAGAGATATAAAATTATTCATACGAAATAAGAGTAGTGCTTTAATATTTCTTTCTCAAGCAGCCCATACATTTTCTTCAAATGAAGAATACAACACCACTAGTTGAATTTTTATCCACCACATCTCTAGCCCAATCAGTATAAAACATTACGATAAATAGCTTTCCATTCCTTCTACAAATAATAAGTCAAAATTGATCATACCTTGAATATACCCAATGATTATTTTAGCATCAAAAAAATTCAATTCCTTTAATTTACATGTGATGTAAGCCACTAATGATTTTGAAAAGATAATTTTTGGATTTTCTGTAGTGAAGTGTAGTTATATTCCAATGATCCTCATGTAAAATGTGGGATCCACATATTTCATATCCTCATGCATTGCATGTTTTTTCCCAACTGAAATCAGAATTGGAATTTGATTATATTCATGCAGTTTTAATTTCATCAGTAGCTCTATTGAATATGTTTCTTGAGAAATAAATGTATAATCATTATTTTGAACGACTTTAAGCCCCAAAAAATCTATGAGATAACGAATTATAGGCATTTCAAATTCAAATTTCATATGATTAGAAATTTATTCAATTTATCCCTACCTTCTTCTGCCAAAAATAATATCATAGACATACACAAGAACCACAAATTGATCTTTTTGAGAATTCATTATATATATGTTATGTTCAAAACCTACTTTTTAAATTATATCTTCTTCAGATAAGTATCCATTTGAGATTACCACGCTCGTAGTGCTTACTTTAGACCATATGTAGCCTTATTTAATCTACAAACCTTCGTATCATATTTTCCAATCATAAATCCCACTAATTGTTCAATGTAGAATTATTCTTCAATAACACTATTTAATAATTCCATTTTGACATCCATATGATTATATGTGTACCCTCTTTGGGTTTCCTTGGAAAGGATGATCCCGACCGACTGTACTATAGACATTTGAGGAAAAGTTTCTTCAACATCAAGGACTTCAATCCATGCATTGAATTTAAAAAAAAAAATCATTCCTTATTTATGATCAAATTTCCATACTCATTGAATTGGTCTTTAAAGATAGAATTTTTTCTAATCAAATTGTGATTTTTGGGTCTCTTAACAATATCCCATGTATGGTTCATGTTTATCTTATTCAATTCTTCATTCACGGCCTTAACCCATGGTTCATCCTTCACATACTCTTCAAACAAGGTTGGTTCCACAATTTATGGGAAGGCATAATGTGCTCCATTCTTCATTCTCGTTGCCTGTGTAGGTGTAGTCCAATCCACAATGATTTTGGATTGATCAATTTATGCTCTTATATTTTTCATGTGAGGTTATGATGATGTTAATTCATCAATGGTTTCCAATTATAATTCTTCTTCTAGATCATAATCATTTGGTTATCATTGAATGGTTTGAATCCTTCCACTATTTCTACAATTGAAGTTGTCCATTTCCCATTATATTCTTCATCTTAAATAATATCATCAAATGAGCTCTATGAGGTATTTATGGTATTATCCTAAATTTTATTAACTTCATTTATTTTCAAAAATATTTTTATGATGATTATTATAACATTTTTAGGATTTAATATTCATTGAATATCGAATGAATATTCTGTCATTTCGACATCACCATAAATTCCATTATTTTTTTATTTGTTTCAAATGAAATTTTACTTCCAAAAACATGAATATACTTTAGATTGGGTTTCCTTTCATACCATATCTCATATGGTGTCATGGTTTCTCCTATAGAAATACCTATTCGATTTTGAGTATACATCGCTACTTGAGTAACCTATTTCCATTAATGATTAGAAACATGAATCACAATAAGTATAGATATATCCATATTGTTCACCTGTTGATTTCTGCATTCAATGACCTTTTTTTGGGATTTTCACTTCATACATGTCATTATTTATCACATTTTTTTCTGAGGTAATCTTTAAATTCAATGGATCTGAATTCCCCTATATTGTTATATCATAGAATCCTGATTCTATGGCCAATTTCATTATTAGATATTTGATAATAATTCATTATGAAATCGATCACTTAACATTTCATCTATATAAACATCACAACAAAAATTATTCTATAATAATCAATAAAATGAATGATGTAACTCTCTATATATGTTCCCGCATCATTCATCGCACCGCATATGTCTGTGTAGATGAGGTCAAGCAGATTGAATGCCCTTTTTTTTCATTTCACAATCTGTACACATGACCTTCTTTACCTACATGAATGCATCACTTTTATTTTCTTGATCACACTTCATATTGGGAATGTAGACAACTATCATAAGATTAGATGTTTATTCCATGCTCTATTGATTAATGTGACCTAAAATCTGGTTCCACAAGTTTTTTTATTCTTTAATTGTCATGTATAACTGTTCTCTTTACTGTCAACATGTTATAAATTTCCATATGTTATTCATCAATTAATTATATAGTAATATATATTTTATTTGATAATGAATCTTGTAGAATTAAATGTCATTACCAGTCCTAATTCATAGAGTTAACTCACACTCAGAATATTATTATGTAAATCATCTATGTAGAGAACTTCAGTTTTTCATAGCTCTTCATTTTCTAGTTCTGCATTTACCCTACCTTTGATCTTTTAATCACCATAATAGCTTAATATTACTATAACATCAAACCTTTCCTAAAAATTATTTAGAAAATCGTCATTTTGTGTCATGTGGGATAATAATCTGCTGTCATGAATCTAGGTGCTTTTGTTCTTTGTACCTTTGAGGAATATTTCTGCAAGATTGGATTTCTCTTTTTTCTTATTCTTTTTCAATGAGATACAGAATTTAGTAGAGAAAAAATATTTACATTATAATAATTATTCAATATGCATGGGTTCATCATACTAATATCATTCTTCCATAGAATAATAACTATATTCATGGGTAATTATTATTGGTTAATGTGTATTGGCATTGGACGAAGTTCTATAGTTATTGTTCCCCCATTAAATATTCCTACAATGAGTAGCTTTATGACCATAGTTAAATGAGAGAAAACAATATCCATAGAAAATATTTATTTTATATGATGATGTATATGGTCTCATTGTATTTTTTTTTTGAATTTAATGTGATTCCCCATTTACATATCTCCTTGACTGTTCATAGTAAGACATGGTATGGCCCAAAAAACTATAGAATTGAAACTTTATATGGGGAAAATCAGCTCAATTCCGTTCCTCCAAATAACCCCTTCTTTCGTAAAGGTATTTGAATAGCGATACTATCTAGATACATGAGGTTTATCTTTAATAATCTATCCTATCTAGTTAAAATATTTAGTTGTAAGGAAAAAATGTTCCTTTGTGATATGTCCAACTTTCTACTTCCCTTTATTTTAGCCCATATTATTTCTTTCCTTTGATGTTACTACATCACAGCCAATTCCATTTTTTCCTAAAAATGTGGATATTTGACCATTAATGGAATTCTCTAATCCTTAAGAAACATTTTTTTCTCTTTCTAATAGATCTTCATATGATAATATTCCAAAAATAAATTTTTATTTGTTTCCTTTGATTTGGATTTAGATTCCATTTTACTTTTAGAGTAACAACTTATCCTTCAAGTCTTTACACTATCTTATCCTTTTCCTCTAATATCAATTAAATTTCATTGACCACATTTTGTTTCTCTTGAATCATGTGTTTAAAATTGACAACCTCTTCCAATATTTTGAGATTTGTTAAGTGTTCTTCGATCTCTCATTCCATTTGATCAATTTATCCTTCAAGATGATCAACATACTCTGAGGAATCGTTCGTCATATCTCCTATGTCTATATTCTTCTTTCATTGAATTTTAAGCTCATCTAGAGAACCGTAATGCTCCACCTTGATATCAAAAAAATCAATATACTGAAATTGTTCATCTTTATTAGGTTCTACCTATTAAACAGCAGTCATCATAGATGCATTAGGTTTAGATTAAAACTCTGGGTTTACATCCTTGAAATATTCATTATCATATTGTTATTTATTGAAGAATAATATATTTACCTGAAATTTCTTTCCTTATTTAAATTCTTGATTTTTATAGGACATCCTCTAAGGCTTTTGAATGATTTTTACTTCACTTTCTACATCATCAAATTTCATTGTCCATAGAGTGGGAATGTACCCTACATTACCACACCAAAAGAAAGATAATGTATTCTTGAAATCAAATAACCCTTTTTATCAGTTTATTTTTATAAAAAGAAGAGAAATAAATTCATTATCAATATCATACACATCATCAATAACTTCGACAATTTCCATATTTTCTATGGATTTGAATGCATTTTACTTTCTTGCTGAATTTTTTTCCCTCTAGTTTTACTCTCATTTCCATATCCTCCATACTACTATCCAAATCATTAAGATATATTATACACAGATCACATTATTCAAGGGATGACACTTTTAGACTATACTGAGGTGGAATAATTCTCAATATTTTCATCACGATTTCAATATCTTTAATTTCATCATAATGTCCTCAAATTCCTCCAACATCTTCAGTAATTTGATTACAAAGTCTATCTTCATTTTCATCTACATACACTTTTAGATCATAGAACATATTGGGTAAAACTTAGAGTTTTTTCTCCTTCAATTATAATCACCTTCATATATATATTTTAGTTTCTCCCACATGGACTTGGATGAAGTGAAACTGATCACCTTCAAGTTGATTTTTTCAGCTAGAGCTTCAATAAGGGTATTTTTTGATTTGACATATGCATCAAGTATTTTTCTGCCTGCTTCAACCATAGAAATGCCTATTGCATCACGGTGATGTATCCCTTGAGCTATAGTGAAGATTACTTCAATCATAAGGTATAAATCATGAGATCTCATAATATTCTTCCAAATATATAAGTTTCATCCATCAAATAGTTTGAATCCCCAAACATTCTCATAATTCTTCTTGAAAAAAGAGGATATATTTAACAACAATAACCCATATTCTATGATACTAGTTGGAGGACCCAAGAACACCCTGAGATGGGATGGGTGAATTAGGGTTTCAAAATTTTCTTATAAAGCGATTGATATTATTACCATATTGATAAGAACATGTAAAATCTATCAGAAATAATTGTCTAGTTATGAAAAATTTATACACATTGATACAACACAATAGTTTTACTTGGTTCACCAAAAATTTCTTGTCTAAGGAGCATACGCTGAAAGTGTGTCGATCGTACCAAAATCCACTAAGATTCAAATGTTATTAATGATTACAAAAGATTAGAAATAATCAATCTATTTCAGGCATACTTAATTTACATAAATTATATGGATAACACCCTTCCTCACATGGAACACTTCTATCAACTCCTTTTACCTCACTTCCTTGGGTAAAGTCTTACTGAGTTAATGAACATTAAGGTATAATTATTGGATAAAGAATTTAAGTCTTTGAACATGATTAGAATGAGACTCTAATTACACCATAGTCATGAGTTTATACACTTGAAATAACATTTCACTTAAACAAGATGTTCAACACTACTATTCATGAATCTACCAGCATTCAGGAAACACCCTTTATATTTCAAATAAATTCTAGAACGCACAAACCCAAACACATTCATGAAGATACCAAAATTCATGAAGATAAAAAACTATGAGGAACATTAAATATTCATGAAACACCGAGTGTTGGTGAAACTCTCAATACTTCAAATCCTTAGGTCCAGTTAAGACATACCCTATATTTTTGATATGCTTAAGATCCCAAAGAATTATTGATTTTCAAAGCTCTCGTCCTTCATGAATTCAGATAGATTAATTTTTGTATCAAACTATTTTCATGTTAAAATGAAGTGTGTAGTTTATCACGACCCATCCTCGGGGCCGGTGCCATGACTACCCCAAGCCCGCCTTCCATAGGCCAGGGGCTGGAGACTAGCACCAAAAGAAAAAATCCCAATATAAGGGAAGGTATTTGCTTTATATAAGTAAACAAATACAACAGAGTACGCAAGCTGAAGTAAATAATAAGTAAACTGAGTACAAAAGTAAGTACTGGAAAGTAAATGGGCCATAATACAAACCCAACTGAAAGTATTGTACAACAGTAAGAAAGAACAGCTGCAGTAATGTAAACCGGCAACCACTAAGTCGTCTTCCGAATATCCCACCTGAAGGGTGGGTACAAATGGTCTCCTCAGCTCCTCGGGTCCGGCCGTCCGCTCCATGCACGTCCCACCAAGTGGTCCACCTCCAGGTATCGTCCCACTCCACAAGACTCCGCCTCGATCAATGATGTCTGTTGTCTACATCCTACACAACGTAGTGCAGGCATAGCCCGTGTAGGGGTGAGTATACGATACTCAGTAGGGACCCTGAGACCCCCGATGGTCTCCCAGAATCCACAAAGGATAAACCACAAGGAAAGATACAAACAAAAAGTATCAACCAACTCTACTTAGGTATATGACCATAGATATACCTAAGCCATCAATTCCATTTCGGCTCCAACTCATGAGCCAAAGTACAACCCAGTCCACACAGGAAGCACAACCCAGTCCACACAGGAAATCAAGTCAGTCAAATTGATGATAATGACTGGAATTCAAGACTCATCTCACATAGGTATAATACTCACGAAGTGGGGTGGAGAAGATTGATGTAGCCTCTAAATCATCTTCCCTGCCGAACCCACATAGGATCCAAGTACAGAAGTCGTCGCTGTCAAACCCACGTAGGATCCTGGTATAGTAACCATCAATGCCGAACCCACATAGGATCCAAGTATAGTCTTCATCATTGCCGAACCCATGGAGGATCCAAGTACAGTCATCCTCGCTGCCGAACTCACATAGAATACAAGTACTGTCGTCATCGTCATCACAGTCGCAGCAAGCTCTCGGGTTCCCACACACAGCACACTCGATTCTGGGATATTCCGCTCCTCGATCCAAGGGGGTCGATAAATCAACTATCACAAAGTCCAGAGTTTATGTATCGCAAAGTTCCACCTCGTCAAAAAGAACTCAACGCAACAGACGGTGCGTCAATCAGACGCTCGGTCCGAGAGATAATGGATTTTCTGTCCCATGGGCCCGGTTAGAAATACGCTCGTTTCTAACTCGGATGATATCCAAATTCATCCGAAACTCACTTATAGTATCGCAAAAGGACCGTCTCATTGAAATAGTCCTAGTTCCATAGACAGCGCATCGATCAGACGTGTGGTCCTTAAGTTATTCACGTTTAAGTGAATAACGGGCCCAACCCGTTTAGCCAAGTGGGCCGACGGGTCGGGTTGACCCAGTTTGATGGTTCTGAACCAGCAGGGGTATCAGACCGGTCCGAAGAAAAACAAAACTCAGCCTCAAGGGGCGCGGCGCGGCCCGGCGCGGCTGGGCTCGGCGTGGCCCAGCTCAGCCCGACCTAGTGCGGCCTGGCTGGCTCGGCCGAAGGCCGAGCGTGTTCCAGTGGGGGGGGGGGGTTTCTGCACCGGTGTCACCAGGTGGAACCATCCTTTCACAAACCGGATGGCTAGACTAGCCAGTCTTCTATGCACGCGGCCCGCATGGGCGGGCCGCCGGTCTTCCAATGTTGCGCCCTCCCGGTGCCATGGTCCAGCTCCGCCCGGCCGGCCGACAGGCTAGCTGATTCCTCCATCGAAGCAACCTATGTAGCGGGCCACAGTTCTTCCCGCACAACCGGTTAGACAGCACTAGTTCCCATCGCCATGATCCCGACACGGCATGATGGCGTCATGCTTTCTCCTCCATCAATTTCCAATTCTAAATTAATAAACGAGAACAACAGAGGGTTGTCGGTCCGTGTTTGTTCGGCCCACACCCTCCATGTAAAACGATACCAATCGGCCATATTTAACAACTATTTCCAACGAGAACGGGGTATGTAAACATTCACTTCCAAGAATAAACCCCTACCTTAACAAATGATATCAAATGTCGAGTGTCGCGGAAGACGGCGTCATGGGGTGAGGTTCTGTAAGCAACGACAGAGTGCGCCCGAGGAGAAAGAGGCATCTCCCCTTTTTTCACAGAGAGAAGATTATAATGTGAGACGTCATTGGCGAGATCCTGCATGGGTGTCTCCTCCCTTGTCTAGGAGTAATAAGGGAATAGAGAATCTGGGGTCGCCGAGTTGATGTTCTTCGTCGGAGAGTTGGCGTTCTTCAACAAAGGAGATGAAGCGTTCTTCGAAACTCAAGAGCTCTCTCCCAAAAATCTCAAGACAACAAGCCAACCAAAAATAAAATAAGGCTTCTCCTTATTTTTTTTAATCATGCCATGCCTTCAAAATTTAAATTTCAAAACACATAATTAATTAATTGAAGTGTTTCAATTAATTGATTAAAGTGTGTTGGCAAGAGTTAAGAGGGAGAGAGAGAGTAGGTGGATAGGTTTCACAAGTAACGAAAAGTTTACAAAATAAAGAGTGGGTTTAAGGAGTTTAATGTAATGTGAAGGGTTGGGGCTCGTATGGGCCCCACCTCACATTTATCCACACATGGGTAGTTAGGTGCTAGTTGGTCCCACCCTAACTCCCCCATGTAGGATAAAACCACCTCAGATATAAAAATAAAATTGTTCCATAATTTTATTCACTTCTCATTTAATCCACAATTTTTAACTTCTTTTCCCGTGAAAACACAACTATGGTAAAGGTCCCCTTAAGAAACTACAAGCTTTGCGAGTTCATCGATGCCCTTAGATTTCAATTCTGAGCACCAGATCCAAAGTTAGAAAAATTCACTCCTTCGTTCACTGAACGTACCTGAGCTAAACTTCAGAAATTGATTCCGGGCACACCGGGCCTCGGAATCAACTGCCTTCAGAAACTATGTACTCATAAAATTCCAAAGTATTTACGAAATAAAAATTACCTTGAAATTTCCAGGTCTTTACATTACTCCCACCTCAGAGATTTACATCCCCGTAAAGCTGCATCATAAACCAGGGAAACAAATGAGGTTATTGTGCACGCATCTGAGCCTCTCACTCCCATGTGATCTCCTGGAGGTTCCTATGCTTCCAACGAAAGCGCACCAGAGGAATTGACTATCCACATAGGACCCGCTCATGTGGATCCTCTATCTCCACCAGAAACTCCGTGAATGTAGCCCTGTCATCGATGTCCAGATCCCCATGATCGATGATATGCATCGGGTCGTGCACGTATCTCCTCAGTTGAGATATGTGAAAGACTTCATGCCCTCGGTGCAAATAAGGAGGAAGGGAAAGGCGGTTATCCACCTATCCTACCCTGATGAGGACCTGGAATGGTCTGATGAAGTTCGGAGATAACTTTCTGCGGTGACCAAATCTCCGTAATCCACGTCGAGGTGAGACCCATAAGAAAACGTGGTTACGATCCTCGAACTCTAGTGGTCTCCACCTCCTATCAGCATAGGACTTCTTTCTGCACTATGCAGTCTTCATCCACTCCTAGATAATCAGCACCTTCTCCATCGTAGCATGAACCATCTCTGGTCCTACGAGTGCTGACTCCCTAGGGTCAGTCCAACACAGAGGTGATCTGCATGGTCATCCATACAGTGCCTCGTATGGTGCCATCCCGATGGTGGAGTGGTAGCTGTTATTGTACGCAGACTCCACCAAGGATAGGTGATCCTCCTAGCTACGACCAAAGTCGAGGACACATGCACAGAGCATGTCCTCGAGAGTCTGAATGGTTCTCTCCGTCTAGCCATCATTTTGAGGATGAAAGGTGGTGCTCAGACGTTGTTGTGTCTCGAATTCCTCTTGCAACCCCTTAGAAATCTGGGAAGTAAATCGAGAATCTCAATCGAATACAATATTCAATGGCACACCATGAAAATGTATGATCTCTTGAACGTAGAGGCATCCCAAGCTCTCTACTGATCCCTGCTCTCTGATTGGTAGGAAGTGGGCCGACTTGGTGAGTCAATCTACGACCACCCAAATGGAGTCATGTCCTCTAGAAGTACATGGAATCCCCATCATGAAATCCATAGATATCCCGTCCCACTTCCACTCCAGAACCTCTAAGGGCTGTACCAAACCTGCCGGTACGTGGTGCTCCGCCTTCACCTGCTGACTGGTGAGGCATTGTGAAACGAACTCTGCCACAACCTTCTTTATACCTGGCCACCCATGCTGTCGTCGGAGATCCTAGTACATCTTCGCTACTCCTGGATATACTGTCAAAGGGGAAGTGTGAAACTCCCTCATCACCTCCTCCTTTAATGAAAATGGTACCATGGTACGTCCCCTGAAGTGGATGGCGTGTTCTCCTCCTATAGAAAATCCATCAGTTGCCTATCCTATGGATATTTGTGCAGATCGCATCTCACAGTAAACATCCCCACGCTGTGTCTCTCTGACCCGCTGAAGTAGTGGAGGAGTGACTATGGGTGACTGTTGAAAGGATGCTCCATATCTATCCATGAAGGATATCTTCAATGCGGCTAGTTGCTCTGTCGCCTCTCCAAGTAGTTGAATGCCCGATCTCTTGCTGAGAGCATCAGCTACTACGTTCCCCTTACTAGGAGTATATAATTTCTCAAAGTCATAGTCCTGGAGGAACTCAAGACATCACCATTGTCTTAGGTTTAGGTCCTTGTGTGAGAAGATGTACCTGAGACTCTGGTGGTCAGAGTAGACTATAAAGCGTTCGCCCATCAGATAGTTCCACCACATCTTCAAGGTGAAGACCACTACTGCTAACTCCAGGTCATGGGTAGTGTAGTTCTCCTCTTGCTGCCTCAACTGTCGTGAACCATAAGCGATCATTTCCCGCTACTGCATCAGGAAACACCTGAGTCTAGTCCCTAATGCATCGCAGTAAACTACGTAACCTAATCCCTCCTCTGGTAGGCTCATGATGGGTGCACTGGTCAATCTCTGTCTCAGCTCCTGGAAGCTCTATGAGCATCTATCTGACCACCTGAAGGGTTTCCCATTCTTCTTCAAAGCAGAAAGTGGTGCTGCAACTCTAGAGAAGTCTGAAACAAATCTCCGATAGTACCCATCCAGACATAGGAAACTCCGCACTTCCGTCACACTCCTGGGTGGCTCCCAAGCAAGTACTGCCTCGATCTTCACAAGATCCACTAAAACTCTTGCCCCAGAGATGACGTTCCCCAAGAAGTGGACCTCTTGAATCCAGAACTGACTCTTTGAGATCTTACCATAAATCTGGTGCTCTCAGAGTGTGTCCAGTACAACCCACAAGTGGTAGGCGTGCTCCTCCTCAGTAGTTGAGTAAATCAGTATATCGTCGATGAAGAATATGAAAAATGATTGAGGTAAGGGTGGAATATCCTATTTATGAGACTCATGAATACTACTGGTGTGTTGGTTACACCAAAGGGAATAACCAAGAACTCATTTGTGCCATACCGACACCTAAAGGCCGTCTTCTGTACATCCTCGTCTCGAACTCTAAGCTGAGGATAGCCTTCCCTGAGGTCTATCTTTGAGAACCATCGTACTCCCTTGAGCTGATCAAAGTGGTCATCAATCTTTGGGAGTGGGTACTTGTTCTTTACGTTCACCTGATTCAGGCGACGGTAGTCAACACATAGTCTTAAGCTCCATCTGCCTTCTTGGCGAATAAAATTAGAAAATCCCAGGGTGAAACATTGGGTCAGATGAATCCCTTGCCCTACAAGTCTTCCAGCTGTACCAGCAGCTCACAAAGCTCAGCGGGAGCCATCTGATATGCTGGTGTAGATATCAGTGTAATACTGGGGTACATGTCTATATATAAGTCTACCTCTCTGCGAGGAGGTAGTCCTGGAACGTTTTCAGGGAAAATGTCTGCAGACTGATCCACTACAATAGGAAATCTCATACTACGCACATAAACTGCTCCGAGGATGAGACTAGCCAACTGATGTGTGATCAGCTACCCTCTCCACTGCATAAGCCCATCTTGCACTGCAAAGGCTCCCTTCCCACTGGTGATGGTGAACCTGCTCCCATCTGTGTGGACACACTGCACATTGCGCCTAAGGCAGTCAATCTGATCATGGACTGTAGACAACCAGTCCATACACAAGATGACATCGTAAGGCCTCGACGCCGCTACATGAAGATCACATCCGAAGCTATTTCCTCCTAGAGTAAGCTCACACTGCCGGCAGCAGTGTATAATCGTCGAGTCTTCTCATGTAGGAGTCTCTAGACGTAAGGATAAAAGAAACGGCTCTGTCGGAATATTTGAGCTCCGAAAAAGGGCGGTGACAATGAAACAATTACTCGCTCCTGTTTCTATAAGAACTGCAGCAAGGGTGGAGTAGACATAGATAGTACCTCGAATCATCTCAGGTGTGTCGTGGTCATAAGACTCAACTTCCTGAAGCTGAGTCTGCCTTTGTCTGCCATCTCCATGTGGTCAGGGTGGACCTCCTGGTGGTGGTGGTGGTAGAGCCTCAATGCTTCATCCACCACCTACTGCTCGGCCAGCTCCTCTGCCTCGTCCGCCTGCTCCCTACGGACCGCCACGATTGAACCTTTGCCTCTACCTGGGTGGTCCCTAAACTATCTTCTTATCCTCTGCATGGAAGGTCAGGCAGTCACAAGCCATGTGGCCCTACCCTCCACATGCATTGAACTGCCTGCCTCTCGTATGACTGGCTCTGCTACGTGTGCCCCACACCTCTGAACTAGTATCCCGAGGTCGCTCACCTGATGGCCTGGTCCGCTTGGATCTCTGCGAAATCTATCTAATGCCAGCTGCAGAAGACTCCACCACGTGTCGCCCTGCGGCAGGCCTCGCTACTGGCGTAGGCTCAGCAAGGATGCTCTCTACAAGAAGGGCCTGCTCCAGTACTCCTGCCTGTGTCGGAATGCTGGGAGAGATCATTGAAGCACTGATCTCATGCCTCAATCTCTGCTCAAAGGTCTGGGCCCTGATGAATGGGTCCCGTACCATATCCATGGAGTAGCGCGAGAGGTCTGTAAACCTCGCTGAGTACTGGGCTACTTTCATGCTGCCCTGCCGCAGCTGTAGTAACTCTTGGATGCGCACCGCACAGAGGGTGGCTGGAACCAACTCTGAGTGGAATAGGCGCTTTAACTCCATCCATAGTAGTGATGCCTCATTGTGCACCTGGAGCATCAGGCTCCACCATCTACCTGCTACTACGTGTAGGAGACTCGTGGTAAGGATCACCATAAGATTTTCTTGTGTCCCTACCAATCTAAAGACTTAGACAATAGCCTCCATCCAATCCACGGCTGCCTGAGGGTTCGTCTATCCGCAAAACCTATGCGGACACTGTCGCTGAAACTCGTTCATTGCACTCAAGTGGTGTGCACTCTCCACTACTAGGGCTGGAGGCATCGGTGGACCAACAGGAAGAGGTACTACTGGTGCCTCCGCTTTAATGGGGCCCTACACCGAGGCCTCGTCGCTCGGTGGGCTGCCATCTCGCACAAAGCTCGGAACCCTAACTGGATACCTTCGTGGGGCCATCCTCAAAAGTAATAGGTGTGCCACAGTTAATACATTATACCTGGTGAGCTGACACAAAGTAATTACATTGAAAATTTCTAAAACACACATGCAATCAATGTTTTCATGCACTGAGTCAGAAATCAGAAGTCATGGTCTTGGTGTATGGATACGTCGGCCGCCACACCAACACTAGACTCCCTGGACAAATATCCACACTCAATACCATTAACACTATTGCTTTAGAGGAAGAAATTATCAGTGTCCAAATTTCTACTGTAGAACCGACTCCTTTGATACCAATTTGTCACAACCCGTTCTCGGGGCCCGTGTCGTGACTACCCCAAGCCCACCCTCCATAGGCTAGGGGCTGGCGACTAGAACCAAAGTCAAAAATCCCGAAAAAAGGGAAGGAATTGACTTTATATAAGTAAACAAACACAACAGAGTACGAATGATGATGTAAATACTAGGTAAATTGAGTAAAAAAGTAAGTGTTGGAAAGTAAATGGGTCAGAATACAAACCCAACTGAAAGTACAATACAACAATAAGAAAGAACATATATAGTAAAGTAAACCGCCAACCAATGAGTTGTCCGCTGGATATCCCACCTAAAGGGTGGGTACAAATGGTCTTCTGAGCTCCTCGGGTCAAGCCGTCTGCTCCGTGTACATCCTGCCAAGTGGTTCACCTCCAGGTACCATCCCTCTCCACAAGACTCCACCTTGATCAAAGTTGTATGTCGTCTGCATCCAACACAACATAGTGCGGGCATAGCCCGTGCAGGGGGGAGTATACGATACTCAGTAGGGACCCTGAGACCCCCAAAGGTCTCCCAAAATCCACAAAGGATAAACCACAAGGAAAGATACAAACACAAAGAATCAACCAACACTACTTAAGTATATTCCCATACATATACCTAAGCCATAAATTCCAGTTCAGCTTCAACTCACGAGCCCAAGTACAACCGATTCCACACAGGAAAGCACAACCCAGTCCACACATGAAAGCAAGTCAATCACATCGATGATAATGACTGAAATTCAATACTCAGCTCACATAGGTATACTACTCACGAAGTGGGGTGGAGATGATTGATGTAGCCTCTGAATCATCTTCCCTGCTGAACCCACGTAGGATCCAAGTACAGAAGTCATCTCTGCCAAACCAACGTAAGATCCAAGTATAGTAACCATCGCTGCTGAACACACGTAGGATTTAATTACAGTCATCATCACTGCCAAACCCACGGGGGATCCAAGTACAGTCGTCCTCACTGCCGAACCCACGTAGGATCCAAGTACAGTTGTCATCGACGTCGCAGTCGCAGCCAGCTCTAGGGTTCCCACACACAGCACACTCAATTCCGGGAGGGTCTACTCATTGAGCCAAGGGGTTCAATACAGAAAATATCACTATGTACAATGTTAATGTATTGCAAAGTTCCATATTGTTAAAATAAACTCAACTCAATAGACGACACGTTAATCGGACGCCTGGTCCGAGAGATAATGGTTTTTCCATCCAAGGGGCTCGGTTAGAAATACGCTCGTTTCTAACCCAACTGATATCCAAAGTCATCTGAAACTCACATATAGTATCAAAAAGGATAGTCTCATCGAAAGTGTCCCATTTCCGCAGACGGAGCGTCGATCGGACGCACGGTCCTTAAGTTATTCATGTTTAAGTGAATAACGGGCCCGACCCGTTTAGACCAGTGGGCCGACAGGTTGGGTTGACCCATTTTTACAGGTCCGACCCAGAAGGGGTCTCAGACCAGTTCGAAGAAAAACTCAACTCATCCCGAAGGGGCATGGCTCGGCACGACGTGGCCCGGATGGCCGAGCGGGTTCCCAGCCCCCCCCCCCCCCCCTCGGTTTCCCGCACCGGCGGCACCACCCTTTTCCAAACCACCCAGCTAGACTGGACAGTCTTCTGCGCATGCAGCCGGCGCCGTGTTCCTGCTCCACCGGGCTGGCTGACGGGCCAGCCGATTCCTCCGCCGAAGTGGCCCATGTAGAAGGTTGTGGTTCTTCCCACACAACCGGCGCAACATCACCGGTTCCCTTCGCCACGATCCTGGCATGGCGTGACAGCATTTTGCTTCTTCCACCATCAATTGCCAATTCTAAATTAATAAACGAGAATAAAAGAGGGTTGTCAGGCCGTGTTCATTCGGCCCACACCCTCCACATAAAATGATAGCAATAAACCATATTTAACAATGATTTCCAATGAGAACGAGGTACGTAAACATCCACTTCCAAGAATGAACTCCTATCTCAACAAAGTATATCGAATGTCGGGCATCAAAGAAGAGGGCGTCACAGGTTGAGATTCTGTAAGCGATGACAGAGTGCACCTGAGGAGGAAGCGGTGTCTCCCCTTTTTTCATAGAGAGAAGATTATAAGGAAAGACGTTGTTGGTAAGATCTTGTGTCGATGTCTCCTCCCTTGTCACGGAGGAAGAATGGGATGGAGAATCCGGGGTCGTTGAGTCGATGTTCTTCGCCGGAGAGTTGGAGTTCTTCAAAAAAGGAGATGTAGTGTTCTTCTAAACTCAAGAGCCCCCTCCCCAAAATCTCAACAGAACAAGCCAAAAAAATTAAAATAAGGCTTCTCCTTATTTTATTTAATCATGCCATGCATTCAAAATTTAAATTTCAAATCACATAATTAATTAATTGAAGTGGTTCAATTAATTGATTAAAGTGTGTTGGCATGAGTTAAGAGAGAGAGAGAGAGGAGGTGGAAAGATTTCAAAAGTAATGAGTAGTTTACAAAATTAAGAGGGGGTTTAAGGAGTTTTAGGGAATGTGAAGGGTTGGGGATCGTATGGGCCCCACCTCACATTTATCCACACATGGGTAGTTAGGTGCTAGTAGGTCCCACCCTAACTCCCTCATGTAGGATAAAACCACCTTAGATATAAAAATAAAATTTTCGCACAATTCTATTCACTTATCATTTAATCCACAATTTTTCACTTCTCTTCCCATGAAAACGCAACTACGGTAAAGGTCCCCTTAAGCAATTACCAGTGTTTCGAGTTTATTGGTGCCCTCAGATTTCAATTCTGAGCACTGGATCAAAAGTTAGAAAAACCCGCTCTTTTGTTCACTGAACATACCCGAGCTAAACCTTAGAATTTGATTCTGGGCCTCGGAATCAAGTGCCTTCAGAAACTGCGTACTCGTAAAATTACAAAGTATTTAAGAAAAAAAATTTCTTGAAATTTCCGAGTCTTTACATAGTTACCTATTTATATAATTTTAAATTTGCTATTATTTTGATCCCACCATGGAATTTTCATGAAACACTATAATCATGCTCATGAATATCCCTATCTTTGTGATATTTTCAATAAATTATATGGATCTTCTCATATCTGTGTAGACACCGTCACCCAATTTTGAATTTTCTAACCTTAAATCCATTGTGACACCATATGAAATTTGAATCAACATACGTTCATGAAGACCCATTCTTCAATAAATACACGCTTCTATATTACTTTTAAAGATTTAACCCTAGAAATCCATGTTTTACAAAGCTTGTCCCTTCCTCCTAATTCGGGAATCAAAAATTTGGAAAATGCTCGGAAAAATTGGAAATCCACATTTCACATAGCTTGTCCCTTCCTCTTGATTTTACACTGAATCTGTAAGCACCATATTCTCACTTATCTTAAAAATCCCAAATCAACCCTAGTGCGGATTGACAGCAAATAGAAAAAACACACTACTTTCTGTTCTAAAAAATTATGGTTCCAATATGCATGAATAAATTTATCTAAAATCAATAAAATTCATTTCCCTGTATATTAATTTATATGTTTCCTTGGTTATTTCAAAAGGAAAATATCACTTAATATTTTGGAGGCTTTATATTTTCAATAAATAATTTCAAAATGAAAAGTGTGTATTCCTGAAGAAATGTTTCTGTGATCTTTTTAATGGTATTTTAATCTATAACAACATAATTTTATGTTTCTTATTATTTACTGGGGATATGATCCAATGTTACCATATTTATTTTTTCTCGGATGGTTTATAATTATTATGGTGAAATATTAATGAACCCTTTTTTCCAGGGGTTAATCTTTGATATAATGATAAATGTTTTCATGATCATCTGGGCTTTATATTAATGGATTATGATTATGTGATTGGTGGTCCCACTAAAAACCAATTATGGGTGGTTACATTATAAACCAAGGACTAGTGTATCATTTATATCCCTCCAATGCATTGGTTAATGATAAAAAAGTTGAGAAAATCCTAAGGGATGATGAAGTTGATAAAATACACATATACTGAAGAGTTAACAAGGTGTAAGTTATTCCTAAGAGAATGTTAGAAATGACTTGGTAGAAATATCAATTATGATACTTTTTAGTCAATGATAATACTGGGAGGGAACCTTGACTAAATAAGTGATTTTATATTCTTATGTTAATGCCTCTAACTTATGTATTATTATTATGATATGTAATCATGGATAATTGTTGATTATTGAGGATTCGATTCTCCTGTGTATTATGTAATTTTATTAAAAAAACATACTCCATGATTCATGATTAAATATCACTGAATTATTGGGAATTATTATTATAATATTTGATTATCTTATCATACCCTTATACTTATCTTGTTTCCACTTATGATAATTTATTGTAATATATAATGTTTACCCTTACTGAGAATTCAATTTCTCACTTTATTATGTTTCCTTTCCTTTACATCACTCCTCTCAGGTTCTTATTATATCATGATATCATTGGGTTATTATCTCTATCAGGTTTTCCTTTCCTTTTTATCAACTCTACCTGCTATATTACGGTGTTCTATTTTTCTCATCATCCATCTCTTTTCCCTCCATTTTTTATTCCTTAAATCCTATCTAGGTTGGAATTGGAGCACCATATATATTGAGGGTTTGGGCAAGTTATTTTGAAATAGAAAATTTTTTAGGCATTACCGGAGTTGGTTATTCTCCATATGTTTTCAATCCCGAGATCTGTTTCCTATTTTTCCCACTTTCAATTATTATAGTTCATGTTTTTTACTGGTTATTGATCTCATTCCATGTTCTTATTAGGGACTCAATCTTGTTTTATTATTTCTTTTTCTATGGTGGATATGGGTATCTATTCTATTTTATAGTGGCTCGTGATGTTAGTATTTGTGTTTTGTGAAATTTATGTGTTTGGGAGGTTTTTGGTGGTGAAAATGTTATTATTTTGTAGTGGAATTTATTCCACTTGTTATGGTTTTGTGCCTATTAAAGGAGAAGGTGTTGACTCTCTATGGGGGATTAAGCCACCCAAATAATCCTTATCCTCGTGTCCAATTTCTACTACCTAGGTAGGCTAGGTGTGATGGTTCTTCGGGGATTTTGGAAGTGATGTTTTTGTTGTCCAATAACTTTTTAAGAGACGAGTTCTTCATTTTGATGTCCAATGTGATGGAGGATGAAAATTTTGATGATGAATTATAGGTTTTTGATTCTGATTTTAGGTGATAGCATGTTCATGGAAATTTTAATGAGAGGTTGAATTTGATTAATCTTTGATCCACTCTAGAAAGGATGTGTTCGACTCTAGCAAGGATGTGTTCAACGCCGATGATGATGATGGTGGTGGTTGGAAATGACATGACTAATGGTGAATTCTTGTTGCTAGCATCTCGTGGTCTAAGAGTGGCAGGGATAAAATAATTTTGGATTTTGGATTTTTTAAAATTTGGGATATGTGCAGTTCTTTGACTTTTGATTGAGATGTGGGAGGGGTATCTTGGTGGGATTAGTACCCAGTTAGAGTTGTTTTGGGTTCAAACATTCCCTTTAAAAATGTCTTTTAAAAATAAAAATATGGATTACAGAATAACTTAATGGAAAATGATGTCTATATTTTATTTATTAGTTGTTTATGTATCCATGTTTCAAAATAAACCAAACCATTATGGTTTTGGTATGGAACGTAATGATATCTAATTAATAATACACTAATAATATGAAATATCTATACATGAGAAATTTTAGGTTTATATATTTGGTGTCTGAGAAATGATTTGTAAATTTAGGAAACTAGGATATGGAAACCTTATTGAGAACCATGAATATAATATAAAGTATAAGATAAAATTTAAATGTTTTTTAAGGTATAGATTTTGGAATTTCATGAAGATCTTGGATAAAGAATGATTTAGATTCCCAAAAGTCAATAATTTTGGATGATGTACCAGGGAAAATATCTAAAAAGAATAGAAAATTTTTTAGGTTTTGTAAAGGAAGGACATGGAGCACATTATTTCCATGGAAAAATAAAAAGTTTAGTAAATATAATAGATGGTAATAATTTTTCCATAAATTAAATTCTATTGTTAAATGTTTTAAATGATGAATGTTTGTGAATTATAAAAATTGATGTCCTAGGGGGAAATCCTAATAAGAGGATCAATATGGTTGTACTAGTAAGGTTTTACTATATATGATGAAAATACTGTGTTTGAAAAATGAAAGGATTGAATTAACTTAAAAGTATTATTTTTATTAAAATAATTAGTGGTTAAATTTCTGTTGATTAATATTGAGACATGATTTTTATTTCATTTTGTAGGATAGAAGTGTTAAGGAATAATCTTGGTTAATGTTTTAAGAAAGAAATGGAATGATTGAAGAATATATTGGGATTTTGAAATTTTATTGTAGAAGTGTTTTATCAAAGATATTATGTGGATTTATATAGTATTTCATATTTAATGATCTTTAAGCATATCTTTATTGGTATCAATAATCTAGAAAAATGATATACCATAAAGGTTATATTTTTGGAAAATTCATGATAGAGGGATAAATAATCCTTAATATGATTGTAAGGTTGAGATAATAATTATTAGTTAGGGTAAATAGATGATATGTGTTTATAATGTAAATTTGATATTATATATGACTTTGAAATTTATTAGTGATTTAAGTAAAAAGTGATTTTTTTATCCTTGATAATTTTTATATCATTTTTGGATTTATAGAATATATTCTATAGTATATTATTTTTTTGAGGAATAAGGATAATATTATTTTTTGGAATCATATATATTTTCATCAATGTTTTATAGTTATTCATGTAATTTTTATGTTTTAGGATAAATAATGATTAAGGTATCCACATGTTTAGTGTGTGACATCATGTGCTACTTTATATTGATTATGGATTAAAGTTAACTATATTTTGGAACTTTTTAGAACTTTCTCTATTTTTTTTGTTTTGAATTTGGTAAAAATATTTTGGTGGAGGCTTATGATTAATAATTTATGGAATGGTTTATGTTGAACATTTGGTGTTTGTTTAGGTTTTATATATTAAAGTAGTATGTTATAATATAATGATTTATTTGTATTGGATAACTTGTGCTAACCATTTTTTTGGTAAATATTTATAGAAAATAAGAACTACTTGTCATTATTTTATGGGTCTTATAATTTGTTAAAAGTTAATTTTAGTGATTCATGCATGAAACGTTCACATTGTTCAAATATGGAAGAAAAGAGGTAGAAGATAATTAAAACAAAATAAGAAATGAATGAAATTAATTTTATGTATTTGAAGAATTGAAGTAATTATATTTTATTGTATTCTATGGTAAAATAATTTCTCAAGTCTAGTAAAAATGATATTTATATTGAATGTGATATCCATTTTAATAAATATTTGAGGAGTTGATGGTCGTTTTCACCCAACACCTATTTATGTTTTTTAACATTAAATTTCTAATGAACACGTAATATATAACTATTTTCCATTATTTAGTCATTGTATTTCTACTTAATATCCTTATTTTTACTCATTTATAATATTATCCTTATCTCCGAACTTAATTATGTGTTATGTCAGGTAAAATTTTGGTTTCCCACATACCCTTTTCAAAGGATGTTTTATTATCCCTCTATACAATATAGGTTTCCAAAATAGGTATTTTAAAATATTGAAGATTTGATTACTATGAAATCATTACGAGGGTGAAATTTATTATATATGGGGGTAATGTTACACCCTAATATTTTTTAATATATTTTTATTTAAATAAAATCTAAGAGTTTAGTATCTTGCTTTACACATAACCCTGAGTCTATATGAACTCTGAAATAATAAACCATTAAAATATAATTGTTATAAATGCATATATGGATATTATTAACCAAATTATAAAAAAATACTTATTAATATTTTAAATAATGAAAATTAATTGATAAATTCGTAATAAATAAGTACCCAATTTTCAGTAATATCATTTTATCCTTGTAAAATGTGACTTCTCAAAAAGTTATTTTTATATCATTTTACATTCACCTAATGTATATGTAAATTATACCATTTTTATAAATTTTATTTGATTAAATTAATATCATCTTCTAAATAATCATATCAATATTATCTCAGGGTTAATTTAGATGATTTTTCAAAAAAGATTTATGTTTCAGTAAATAATATAAAATGATATTTTTTTCTAAAAAATATAATTTTTTTAAATTAAAAGTACTAGTATTTTTTAATATTATCATAATATAATATAAGAATAATTTATTTTCACTTAATATAATTAATTATATATTCATCATTATTATACTCTATTCTTATAATAGATTATTTTTGGGCTTAAAAACAAATTTTTTGAAAAACTGTTTCAATGACATAATGTGTTTTTATATTAATAAATTTAAATAATATTTAATTATTAATTTTTTAATTAATTTTAAATATTATATATTCATTAATACAATTTTCATTAAATTTATGGTTTTTTCATTAAAATTAAAGTATGTAAATTATGTTTTATGCTTAAAGATTTAATTATCTATTATGGGGTTTCGTTGCTTATTGTATGACTATTTAAAGTTAAATTATTCCCCTTATAGAAATTTCATATTGTAAAATGAATCATATATTTTTAACTAGTATAATTAATATTATATAACATAGAAAATTTTGTTTTTTGTTGTAGTGAATCAAAAACACAATAAAATTTTGTTACCGTGGTTATGGTTAAAATGGGTTTACCTTGGGGTGTTAAACCAAAATATATGAGTTGTATTTTCTCTCAAACATAGACAACTATTATTTGTTGAATATATTTTATCTTTATATTATAAAAAATTATAATCCCTATCCATTTGAATCCACATTCCCATTAAAGTTACCTTATATCATTGAAACCTTTCAAGAAATTTCATTTGTGTTCCTCCACACACATTTAAAAGTGAACATCTTATCCCCCCATATTCAAAATATTTAAGATTTTTACATAGTTAATACCTAATTTAAATCCTATATTTAATTATACCTTTAACCATATATCTTCTGTTCATCTCTCAATACCATTCATTCGAGGCTTAAGGTTTAAGACAAATTTGGTATCTCAAAGAAGAGGTATAAATCTTAACCATGATCATTCAAATTTATTTCTTATTAAACCTTATATAAACTTTTTAGCCATAAAAATGATAAATATAGTATAATAAGTTTAATTATATGTTATTATTATGATTTAATAACCATTTACCTCCACTTCTCAATCAAATGGGAGATGAAAGTACAACTTGTGTGTATGTGTGGATTACTGCCTCCACTTAGAGATACGATTATTTTTTCCTTCATAAATTTTAATTTATGGTTATTATGATGAATTTAAAATTTATATATATTATTTATGACATAATTAATATTATTTAATCATAATATCATATCTACCTTATTATCTTTGATCCACTTCTAAAAAATAGCATCCCTGTTGTGTTTGTGTCGATTAGAATCTCTTTGAAATGATACGATTTTTATCATTTATAATTTACTTTTATGATAAAAATGATATATTAAATTAATATATATATATATATATGATATTTATCATATAATAATTATTTTCTAAAGGTTTATTATCTTTTAAGTTTCTTTCATTCCATCCATCAAAAAGTGGAAACCTCACTCGTCTCTACGCAGGAATTACCATCTCCACAATGTGATGTAATTCATTTTTCAACAACACTTAATAAGAATGGGAAAATTTATGTTTGTTATAAATATATATTATATTATCATGATTAAAATTATATATTTGGAGGAAACATGATCAAATTTCAAGAACGGTAATTTCCAAACTAAATCATACATGAAAAACAAAGCTGTTAACACTTGAAATGACATCTTTAATAAATAATCATTAATAAAAGAGTGATGAGATAATATAAGGGTATCATATATGTTATTACATGTATTAATGTAAGTTTTTATACAAATATATTAAATTTAAATTTGTTTTAATGGTATTTAGAGTTCTTATAAATAAAGATAGACTTAAGGTAAGGGTTTCTTCTCAATTACTCTAGATTAAGATATTTTTTTAATTTTATACACGAATTAAAAATTTATATGTTATATATAAAACCCATTGATTTTTATTATCATAATAAATTATTTAATGAAATTAATTTATAGAACCATATGATTTTCAAGGCTTCCAATATCATTGAATTCAAAAATTACTAGTCATAAGGGGTTTTCATCTAAATTTTGTTTCATGGAGTGATTTTTGATTTAATACACCTATATTATTTTCTGAGTTGTATATAATTTAGCATTTATATATTTCATCATTAATATCCTTATGTTCATGGTATTTATAAGTTTCATTTCATTTTATTTTTTTCATGGTGGTTATGATTCAAAGGTTACCACAACGGTAAGAGTTTTATATTACCATCTCATTTTTATCCAGATTATTTATGATTAAATATTTAAATGATAAAATTATATGATCTATATCATCTAAAAATTATTTTTTTTATTATCCTTTGGTTCTTTCCTTATGTTTTATTTTTTCATTCATTTTTCCACTATTTAAGTAATCAAGGTACTAATATAATCTTTTAAAGGAAAACTAACTTATTTTATTTATTTTCTATAAATCTTTTCATCCATGTCCATATAATTTTTAAAATATTTTTTGGAACTATTTATAATATTATATAAATATTTATTAAAATAATTTGTTCCCATGTTTTATATTTTATAAAAAATCAATTAATGTAATCTTCTCATTTTTTTAGATTAGGTACTTTTAACTTTTTACCAAAAAATGTAAAAAGAATTTTTTTTATGATACAACATACAAATAGATTTCCCTGTTATAATGAAAAATATTTTTTATTAGGATTATATTATGAGTTTCCATAGTTATTTATAAATAATATTTTTTCTATATTATTTTGTACATTTTTATATTTTAAATAATTGGTTTAAAATAAAAAGGGTATTTTACTCAAGAATCATTTTAGTGATATTTTTAAAGGTATATCAATCTATAACAACATATTTTGATGTTTCTTATAATTTAGGGGTGATATAATCCAATGTGTCCATATCTATTCTTTATCTATATTTTTATGATTATGGTGGTGAAATATTGAGGAAACCTATTCTCTTTTCCATTGGTTAAGATTGGATGTAATGATAACTATTTTCATGATAATGTAAAATATATATGAATGCATTATGATTATGTTATGAGTGGTTCTAATATAAATCAAGGACGAGTGGTTACATTATAAACCAGATATGATTGGTTCTGTTATATCCATCCAATGCATTGTATAAAGATGAAAGATATGAGAAACTCCTAGGATATGGATGAGTTAATAAACTCCCAATAGTTTGAAAAGTTATAGATGGAAGTTACTCGTAATAAAATATTGTAAATGTCTAAAAAGTAATTTTTGTTATCATAATTTGTGAAAAATTATAGTCTTTGGAGTTATGTTCATAATGTACATGATTTTATATGCTTAGGTGAATTGGTCATAAATATTTTTACTCTTACGACTTTTGTCTTTTGATTGAAAAAACCCTTTTCCCTGATTCATGATTATATATACTTGACTAATTGGGTATGATTATTGTAATTGTTAATCATGTTCTAATACCATTATTCCTATCTTATGCTCACATATTATCATTGATTGATATATATCATATTTAAAATTAAATTGAATTTGATCTCACATTTTCAGGTTTTTTCCTTTCCCCAATTATGATGAATGGTTTAAAAATGATGTGTCTAAGAAGGGTTTTGTTATGATGAAGATAATTTGAAATGATTTTGATCTTGTATTAACATATTGTTTATCTATCAAGGTTTCCAAATGAAAAAAATAATTATGGTTATATTATAGATTTAAATGACATGTAATGAATATTATGATAAGAATAAATATTATTTATGTACAATAGTTTTTTGGGTCACTATACTAACCATAGACACAACACCAATTGAAAGTCCATTCTATTTGGCTTCTCCTATTTGAAATTCTTAATCTATGATTTATGAATAAAAAATTAGAACCCTCAATACATATCATGAAATGTGTGATTGATTTCTAAATTAATCTTAAGTATATACAATCTCTTTATCATAAGAATGTCTTTATGTGTTTTCAAACATTATCCTAAAGAGATTTCATTTAATGTGAAATAGACAAAAATTCAGTCTTGAATCATTCCATCTTTTATTTTTAGATTCCTTTTAAAATCAGGTACAATGAATTGTTCTAATAAGGCTCTAAATTATTTGTCTATAGATCATGTTTAAATGAATTAGGTCACCACTTCAAGTAATTCAGAGTGAAATTATACTTATTATTAATAAAATAAATTAGTAATCAAATGTTTTATATTTGTTATGAAAATATCTATTTTATAAAACTATAGTTCTCCCACTCACCTCTTGTGTATACCAAATATAAATTTGGTCTCAACTAATATTCTACGATCATTGTACTTGATTCAATCCATAAACAGATCATTGAAACTTTCATACATTATTTGTGATGTTTGTTTCCATAAAACCTTCTGTTTGAATCTTATAGACATCTTTCATAAGATATAATTCATGGAAGGTTGTCTTGACATACAACCACCTTATATAATGCTCATAGAAGGCGGATATCACAAGTAGTATTATATGTGATTTTAGTATGATAACTGGTGTATGGTTTTATCAAATATTAAGTCTACAAATTTATTGATAATTTTTTAACTAATATATTCTTATACTTACCAACTTATATTATCCATTTTTGGTTTCTATTGAATACCATCCATCAAATTTACATCAACTGGAGAAAAACCCAAAATACAAGCTTAGTATTTTGGAACATTGAATCCATATTTAAATTCATATGGATTTTTTAATATTATAACTTTCATATTTACTACTTTCTTATATGAAATATTATTTTCATCAAATAATATATCACTGTTCTTGGTGAAAATAAAACACCTATTTATCATTAAATTTCTTACACTGTATGTGTCTCTTAAACAAATCCTCCAACCAAAGCTAGACAAGACTCGGATTCTTATGCCAACTCATGTGAATGTGGAGCCTTATCCCCATTGATGTCTGGTATACTCCCACTATCTCAAAAGCGTAGTTATTTAATCTTATATAAAAATACAGTGATCCAAAACTAATACCTTCCTATCATAGGTATGGTAATAACCTAACTAATTATTGGATAATTAACTCATAGGAGCTTATTGTTTTCCATAAATGGTTTTTATAGATAAATCCATATTTTTAAAAACTATTTTCATCAAAACAAATGAATAAATGAAATAATGTATTTATCTCATACAATTACTTATATGAAACTATTAGTTATTATGGTTAATTTTTATATTTCTATTTTGAAAACATGTTATGAAAACAATTTTGGAAAACTTGCAAGCCATATAAGTCTCCTCATCGATCCTTTTTATAATACCATCAATTGTTTTAATGTGTATTAGAAAATTTTTCTCTGGTATAATTTCTACTAAATATTTAATGATCAATGAATACATAGTTAAGATATTCTTTGAAAATCCCACCTGGAGGATATAATATCTTTTACTAAGTGTGTTCATTACCTTACTAAGAATATATAAAAATTATTAATGGAATCTCATGGAGTATATTAATTTACCACTAGCTTCACTTAATAATAGTTCACACAATATAAATGAATTGACTCTATAATATTTTGTGTCTTTCCTTTATTTCAAAATGTTTCTTGGTATAAAACATAATAAGTTAGTATGTCAAGATACCTCAGTTTTGTCCCTCCAAGTGATTATATCTTTTACAATTACTTTTTATTTTACCTGAATACTATTGTCCATACATGAATGAGTATGATTCTTACATTTTATATTAATTATTAATTTATTCTTTTACATATTTTCTATTAATTTATTGATAAACTATTAATTATGTATAAAATAAAATAAAAAAATTCATTCTAAAACATAAAATAAAGTTATGTTTTGTCTATATCAACACTAAGATATTTTTTTGGAAACAATCAATAAAATATTTTAGTTTTAATAAAATCAATCCCCTAGTAAATATGAATTTGTGTGATTCTCTTTGTTGATATGAGGATCTCCCTTTCTTAGCAACTTATAGAGTTCACCATAATTTTTGTAATGAGTTTAAACCTCCTTGGTTCCTGTATTTGAAAATAGGTATATCATTTGAATATTTTATTTAATAACCCAGAGGTTAACAAAAATATTACATGTAATGATCAATATACCTAAAGTATAATATTTTTCTCTCATATTATTTAACTCATTGTAGTTCCCATTATAATGACCTTTATTCCACAAGATCAGTAGTTATCTTCTCGATTTTTTCATTACCAATGAATATTTTGTCTCTTTAAAGAATATTTCAAAGCTCCCTAAAATTTAAAATTTTTAGTGGATTTTTATCCTTGAATTTCAATTTTTCACCAAAAGGGGTGAAGAATCATATTCATACCACTATTTATCTATATGGTGAATCATAGTCAAAAGATTATTAAGAGGTTATCTATACCATTCATCCTATAGTTCTAGATGAATATGGAGTATCTGTGTGATAAGGAAAATAATATGATATTAATAGATAATTTATTATCCAATTGAAAACACAAATTAACTAATGTTATTTCCCATAAAGTTTTTATTTTAAATAGAAATATTTAAAAAATTGTTAAATTGGAAAAGTAAATATCACTAAAAAGGATCATCTTTCACGATCACATATCATGTTCTTGGCCGATGAAACATTTGTATTCATAGGGAACTATTACTTTTCACTTTAAATATCCATAAATAGTGGACATGCATTTTTTTCATATTCATGGATTGTCTTTACTAATACATATTCCATTTGTCCCAAACACTAATTTTCAAGTGAATTATGGGACCGCAACATGGCCACCTACTTCCTTTATGAATCAAAATCATTTATGGTTGGTTAAAATAGATCCTTCAGGTTTATTTACCATTAAATTGATACTTTATTCCTTAAAACTGTCATAATCTTTGAATTCATTTCTTTTATACATGTCCATTTATTTTAGGAAGTCATTATCTATAAATACCAATACGTAGTTTAAGAAAATACACCCTAATAATTTTTTCAAAACTCTAATTTTTGATGTCGTATCCTCTTTAGGGAATTAGAAGCTGGTGAAGAACCCAATCATTCATGATTTTTTAAAAAGTTTCAAACCAAACGTTGGTGATAAACCATTTTCTATAAGGAGAATAATGACCCCGTGGGGATACTCATAAATGTACTTTATGAGGCCATCTATGAATCCCTTTCATGAAGTGCACCCACATAGGTCCCAATTATGAAAGACTTCCACAATTTACCCTTTATAAAGGGAACCCATGAAGGAAAATTCATGTAAGAAACATAGTAACATCATTCATATAGGTATATCAAACAAAATATTCATGAGTTTCCTTTAAAACAAGTCCATATGTTAAATACTCTACCTTCACATATCATCCTCATTCAATATGAAATAAAGTGTTCTAAGGGTAATTTTGAGACTCTTCAATGGTATTGGGATAGAGATCATTTGGATAATGGATTACCAATTCATAAAGTGACCTAATAACAAGAACCCATCCTCTTACATAACCTTTCTTCAACCCTATTCTTCAATGTGGGTTGACTTAATATAAATATACTTATTTGTTTTCTTTTGATAAGGTTAAAACCTTTAAATAGTAATCTCATAAAAAATTCATCCAAAACCAGCAAACATACATTATGAAGCTATTAAAATCAATTCATAACCATTATATTAGGTTTTATATAGATAATATACTTCTCTAACAGAATATTTCCCAACCCACAGGACCCCAGGTCTACTCAAGATCATGTGGTTACTCCTCTTGAAACATATGGGGTGGTAGAAGCTCCCTCTTCTAGAGGGGTGTAAGGAAACAAATAATTCAATGTTATAAGAGTATAAGAATATGTCTTATACCATTTAAAGAAGGAAAATATAATGATAATTTATTTGAACATTATAAAATAACCTACGTGGATTGATGATGTCTGGGAAACCCAATGAAGCTAGTCACAATAAATTCCTTAATTATTTACCTTACTATTAGATGATAGGGTAGAATATCCAGGATTAATTTATCTTCAATTTTATCCTTGAAAATATGGTTGATTATGAGAATGTAAAAGTGTGTAAACACTTGAAATAGGTGACTTGTGTCTCTACCATCTCACTATAGGTTAGAGAATAACAATAAGATGTTTCAAAAAATACACTCTAATGTTTAATGATAATATGAATAAAGAATAATCCACCCTAGAACAACATATAGTCAGGGTGAAAATAAATCAACTAGTTATGACCCAAATTCCCTATATGAATCTGATGTCAATTTCTTCAGTGTAATAGCCTTATAAGAGTTGACTTAACTAATGCAAGAAGAAAATACCAATAAGTAAGAAACATTTTTATCTCTTATTATGGTCCAAATTATTTAAAATATCTTTACCCCAATATTAAGAGTATGGGAACCACATCACGAAACAAAACCTTCATCAGATGAGAAATCACAACGGGAGACTATCAATATCATTCACATGATAGACCTATTATCCGATAATGAAGAGATATATGAACCGAAATTCATTACAGATAATCTAAAAATAGGCCTAATGGTATGTGGAGATGAAAACCATTGAAAATTATGATAATCAAAAATAATTTCAAAGGATGTCATGCATCAAACTAAAAAATAGAGACAAGCATAATAATAATGTAAATAGAAATACTAAGATACTTATAAATATTTCTACACCCATTCAGTTCTAATAATATTATAGGACTATATAATAGGTGTAAAACTATCTAATAAATGTATAAATATGTGAATAAAAGCTCAATACAACTTGAAAATGATAAAAATTCCTTCAAATTATAGTTTTTAATTAGAGTATTATGCACAAGAATCCAAGAATCGTATGTCTTAGTCTAGGGAAAAACCTCATGACCATATGAATAATCCCTTGTTTGAGAAATATGATATATTTAATAACATGATATATTTTTACCAGAAATTGAAATTCTTGATTTAATTCACCTTTCAAAAGATATCATAGAGGCACTCATTGAGGCCCTTTTATGTTCTCAAGAGTTTGAGGATGAATTCATTATGGATAATGTGTATTGTACTAAGATCTGTTCTATTACATTTTATATAGTCATCCCATTTATAGATGAGGATGGATAAGCTACCATATATGGGAACATTGGACCCTTTTACATATCCCGTAATCCATAGAATATTAATTTCCATAGGGATCTAATTGATGATGGTTCTAGGATTAACCTAACAACATTCCAGAAACTCTAAATTTTGGGTTATAGTGAAGATGAAAAAAATCCTTCCAAGATATCCATCCAAGGGTGTGATAAGAGTGAACAAATACATATTGTGAGGATCAAACATTGATCCATATTTGGAGATCTTAGTCTTTTACTCCAAATTCTTGGTGTTTAGACAAAGACATAACCATAAACAACTTTCTAGGAAAATCATGACACTATATTTATGTGAAAATTACTTCAACATACTATTAGTACCATAAATACTATTTAAATGGAAAATTTGGTGTATTGTATGGTTATAATTCTCCCTTTGAGTCCTACGAATCACAATATATATATTTAGGGTTTCAAAAGAGGTAGGAGAAGTAGTTGGTGGTAGATAAAACTATTTTTATTAATTATCCCAATAGTCTATAAATGATCCCAAAAATCCATGGATAAAATTTGACGAAAACTATATATTTCCCATCAACCAAATTAAGGGAATAACTCTAAATATGTGAAGACATCAGGTCACGTAGGTACCATTTAATAATAAACTATATCTCCCAATAACCTTTATTTCCTATGATGGTCGAGTGGATTTATCCATCTAGAAACCACTACTAAAGAAGGAGAAGACAACTTCAGAATTCATACAAATATATATATGCCAAGAGAATATTTACCGCTGTGTAGGTATGATAAATATTCAGTCTCAGTCCACACATATGAGTCATTTTAACCAATTGAATATGATTCCCTAAACGTGTAAGGTGTTGAGTGTCTTATTTTCACTCTATTTATTTTTATTTTAAAATTAAAAATATCGACCTTTAATTATTTATTTATTTTAATTAAAAATTATTTATTTTATTAATAATAATTAGGTTGTAATTTTATCAAAAAAATTTAATTATTATTCATTTATGTTTATTATTATTATTATTTATTATATTATTTATTATTTTTTTGAAAAAATAAATTTCTAGATATTTTTTAACTTTAAATGTGTTTTTAATATAATTTTTCACCCTTAGAAAACATTTGTTTTACCATTACACATGTATTATAATTATACTATTTCTTTTATGTGAGTATGGTATTACACTTATGTCAGTCTGTTATCACCCTTACACTACTATCCTTACCCTTACACTAATATCATTACCCTTACCTAACTATCCTTACCCTTAATTTTTACCTAGACATGATTATTTTCCACCTTTACACATCATATATACTATTATGTTTACCCTTACTCAATTCTATGGTGACCATTTCACATTTTTTGTAAATGTATTTTATCATTAGACATGCATGACTCTTACTATTATATAAATATGAATTGGTGAAATGAACCTAACATCAGTATTGAATTATCCATATATTTTCTATAATGAACCAAGATATTTGAGCAGAAGGTTATGTTCAAAACCTATAATTTGTGGAGTTGATCCTTGTATTAGTTAATTTTACCCTACATTCTTATGTTGATATCCACTTTGATACAAATTGGTTAAGGTGACACACATTCAAACTGTCTATTAGATCTTAGTTTCTAGGTTATATCCATCTCCACGAAAACTCCCTCTCACATGAATTTGAGCTACATCCTGAATACTAAGGGTAATATCATTTTTACAGATGGTGTGTGATATTCACGTAGGTACGGTTCTTGAAGAAGTTAATTTCACTAGAAAAATATTGAATATGAATTGAAAACCATGAAAAAGTATTGTATTTCATAGTTTATGTAATGTTTCCAGCCTAAAAATCTCGATGAATATGTTATTGTGGATCTGAAATAATTTCCTATGAGTGGGACTAGGGGTTGAATATGGTGGAAAATACTATGCTTCTTTTATACATGATCTATCAACATTAATTCTTCATATAACAGATCATCAAGTCTTGATGATCATCTTGACTTGCTCAATGAGATACAATATCGCGATCTCATGTGGGAGGGGTGGTATCAGACCCAATGTTGATGTTAGGAAAGAACAATTCTTAACTCAACATCTATATCTCCCATGGACATTTGGGTCTATTAAGATGAAGATTTTATCACTTATCATTATTAATGAGAAGCTATTATAATGAAGTGGTGAGAATATGTGACTACAATATAAAGGTTATTATAATCTATTTTACAAGGCATTATATTTCTATACGCTGCAACATTGTATGGATATTTATATATTCAGTATAGGTTTGGAAAATACCTACAGAATTATTTACGAATATTATGGTGAAGAATTCTGGTTGAAAAATTATCAGTTTATTTTAATGTCATTTATAAGAGAATTCAGAGGACTATAATTTATTTAATGAAAAATATTTTAATTTTATTAGGGGTATTGTTTCAATATTTTTAGTATCATTTCAACTATACTAAATTAAGATTGGAATGGTAATTTAAATATATTTTGGACAATTATATTTCAATGATAGTTTTGAAATATTGTAATATTTGTTTACTTTGTCTATTTTGAATATTAATTTTTAAAAGAAAATAATGTAATGATGTTGTGATATTCTACTAGATATTTCCGAAATATCATAACTCCTTCAATTCTTAATTTTTTATGTAGGAGGGTCCACTAAAAGTATTGAATATTTTTATTCGTTTTATAAATATCTCTCTGGAAGGTTTATAAAGGGAAAAGTGAAAACTAAAATTATTTCAAAAATAAAAATTTCTAAAAGATTTCATATTTTCATTCAACATTTGAATAAGAGATAAAATAAATCTCTATAAATATTTATTTTCTCATGGTGTAATGTAGAATAAGGCCCTAGTGACTATTTTTATCATTGCTGCTACAAAAAGAAGAATAAATTTTAATGATATTGAAGATCTATAGGATGATTCTATATATGTAATTTAAGATAGAACTATTTATCAGTTGTGGAGGAAAATTTGATTTGAACCAATATTCAAAATATAAATCTCATTTATGTTCTTATGGAGTGTTAGCTACTGAAACTAAGATATGATTTTTGAGGTCCCCAATAAAATATCCAGATGGCCTTATAAAAGACTAGTTGTAATGTGTCAGCAAGATACACTCAGTTCTTAGGGTCCTTGAATAATTGAGCATGCTTTGTGAAAACCATTATAGTCATATAGAGATAATTACTAGAGAGGATTAGCGGATTTATGTTCCCTGAAACACTATACATCACAATGTCTCATTCTTTCCCAAATTTATTTTTTACTACATTGCTCGACATTTAGAGAGAAATATGAGATCATTTTACTTCAAGTGGGGTGATTTTAATTTGTCCAAATTTTTAAAAAGACATAATTCGTCATTTCTTATGTCTTTATCATCGTCATTTGAAAATAAAAATTGGAATAATATGTTATTATATTTTAGAGAATATTAAAGATTTATTTTGGATCTAACAATACTGATTTAAATATCCATATGAAGTCTAATTCTCAGGGGTGGTCTAAGAGAAATTATATTGATATTCTGTGAACCTTATTTTAATAATTATAATTATGGATGGTAGAAACCTTGCATGATTATCTATTTAAATAATATTAGATTGACTATGTATTTAAAGGTTACCAAATCATATAATATCTATGAGGTGAACCTAAAAATTTGAGTTTTAATCAAGTGGATAATTATTATCTAAATTCAAACGATATGAACACTATTATTTATGGATTATGAATTGATGAATTTAATCGAGTTTCTCAATGTGATATGACTTATGAAATGTGAGAAACTATTGTGGTTGACTATAAAGGAACCAACAATGTTCAAAAGCTAATGTAAAATACATCTAAGATTAAATTTTATATATTAATGATATAAGAAGATGATAAAATTACTCAAATGTGTGGGAGATTGAAAAAAATTGTCAATGATGTTGCTTCCATGGGAACTCAAATTATAGAGTATGATTAAGAGTTAGGGGAACTTACTGCATTAACTTCTATGTGGAATATAATATCTACTAATATGAGATAATACAAAAATATTAAATATTTAAAAATGAATAAATAGATGGATCCTTGATGATGCATCATTCTGAGATGAAGGATGATGTTAAAGATCATATTTTTATCAAAAATGAAAATATTACAATCTATATTTTGAAGGATACATTTTATAAAAATTATTCAAGCCATTCACTTTTAAGAGATAAGTTGTGGGATATTTCTAAATTATTTAACAAGGTGTGAACAAGATAACAGTGAAATTAAATAAGAATAAAGAGATGGATGTTAGATTCTACTAATGTAAGAAGAAAGGAAAATTGAGACATTAATTCGTTTTTATATCAAAAGAAAGATGATAATAAAATAAATTGAAAGACATTTTTGGGCACTAATTTCAGTTCATTCTAAGATTAAAGTAATAATTATACTTCAAACACTAAATATGATCAAGGAAACTGGTAAATCCATGTCTTATGACCCACACTGATGAGGTATAATCATCTCTCTCTCATTGTTCCAATTCCTAAAATATTTCTTTTGATTACATTATTGAATATTTTTATATGATTCATTAAAAAATTTAATCTTTAATGAAATATAATATAATAATATGAAAGTATTATAAATCAATTTTTATTGAGAAATAAGAGTTATCTTGAAATATTTCAAATTTAATATTTAATTTTTACATAAATTCACATGCTTTGTATGGAAAAAAATTAATGAATTACTAGATGAAGTTGATAATTTAAAAGTATTTTATATCATTTTTATCATGGTATATAATTATCCAAACCAAATTCTTGATAATAATAAAATTAATAAATGAATTCTTGGTATTCAAAGTAATGGTTAAATGTATAAATTATATAGGAATTATTTTGTTCATGGTTCCTAAAGAAAAATAATTTATATTGTTAGAAGTTTTTATTATAGTACAAATGGATATTATTCTAATGAATTCTATTTTATAAATAATCATTTTTTTGTTGTCAAGCATGTTTATTATTAAAAATATTTCTATAAATATAAATTTAAAATTTATGTTAAAAAAATATCAGGTTACCAAAAAGGAAATGGGAAAACGGAATTTGTATTTTATATTTTGTAGGTTTATTCCACTAGAATTCATTATCATATAAGTGGATGCTTAAAAAATATAGATACTTTTTAGAGTTGTAATTTTTAAATTATCAGAATTATTTCTATTCTATTATAATTTTAAATACACTAACTATTTTATATATGGGGTAAAGGGATTTTAAATAATTTATATTTCATTATTCTACATTTTGTTATTCATATGCTTGAACTATTAAATATTATTCCTCTCTATTATTTCTGTATTTATTTTAACTTATGACCATTATAAATGTTCTTTAAAGTTTTAATTTCCAATTTGTTAATCTATAAAATATTTTTATAAGAATGTGTTTAATGAATCACTCTTTAAATTAATGGAATGTGTAAAAATAATTGTATTAAAATTATATTGAAATTTTATATTTAAATTCCTTAAATATATGTAATATTTTTTCTTAATATATGGGTAATTTATTTCAAATTTTTACCATGTGTTTAAATTTTTTATTTTTATTCCATGAATTATATTGTTTAATATATATTTTAATTACTTATGAATATTTTTTTATTTAATAAAAAATATTTTAAATGTTTCCATGGCTCATTCAGTATAATAATTTATCTTTTTGATAGAATAATAAATTAAGGGGGATTTTATATTACTATATATGTTGAGAATTTATTATCATTTACTTTATTTTTTTCATTAAAACTTTTTTTATCTTTTCATAATGTAGGAGAAAAATATTTTTGAGAATATTTTAGTCCATTTGATATTTTCAAAAATGGGGTAAAATGATGTTCAAAAATTTTTAATCCTTTTTATGAATTCCAAAAAGGGGTAGAAATTTCAAAATTGGTTTTTTGTTTTTATAGTAATCAAAAAGGAGGAGAATATTGAGTGACTCATTTTCAATCAATTGGTATTTTTTATAATTAAAAATATCTAACATTAATTATTTATTATTTTGATAATTGTTAAAATATTTTTATATTAAAAATAGTTATGATTTTGTTTTCTATTATTTAGTAAATATTATTCATTTATTTTAATTAATATTATTATTCCTTTAAAAAATTTATAATTGTTTTTAGCGAAAATTTAATTTTATTAATTTCATTTTTTCTATTACATGAGTTTTGAAAATCATTTTTTACCCTTTGGGAATTTTTTATTAAATTACGCATCTATTAGAATTATTCTGTTACCCTTATGTGAGTGTATCCATACAATTATGAAACTATACTCACCCGTATGCAACTATGCTTACCCTGGCATAACTATCCCTATCCTTATGGTTTACAATTATGAAACTATGTTACACCTTTAAAATTTATATATACTCTTTTTTTAACCCTGATACAACAATATGTTTATCCTTACCCATTTTCTGGAAATTTATATTACCTTTACACAAGCATGAATCTTACTCATGTAAATTTACATTAGTGAAAAGATCTTAATATCTGTATTGAATGTTACCCCATTCTTTCCAAATTGATCTTTATAATTGAGTGGAATGTTTGGTTTGGGAACCTAACATTTTTGAATTTTATCATCATGTTGGTTACGTAAATCCTATATTCAAAATTCAATCCCTAAATTACTACTGCCTAGAAAAAGTTACAAGTATTCATGATGTCCACTGGATCTCACCTTCTAGAATATTTCCATCCCTTTGAAAACCCTCTCTCTCTCCCTCTCCTCGATTTGAGCTATGTTAAGCATCCTAAGTATAAGTTATTTTTTACTAATCGTATGTGATATTTATATAGGTATGGTTCATGAAGAATATGAGTTCATTAGAGGAATCAAGATGACAAACAACACACCATGAATAATTATTATCTTCCAAAGTTCTTATATAGTGATTGGAACACAAATTTCCATGAATATGTTATTATGGAACTGGAATAAATTCCTTTGAATGGAAATGAAAGTTAAACATAGATAACAATACCAAGTGTCTTCATACATGATCTCTAATATCTTATTCTATATATAACGAAGAATCATGTCAATAAGATCATTGTGACTCACTAATTAGGACCTATACCAATTGTTTTTACCAAAACCATTGGTATAAGTCCATCATAGAGTCCCTATAAAAACATTTTTCCCAAAACCGTTTGTATAGGTCCACCCTATACTAATGGTTTCTCCAAAACCATTGATACAGATAAAATATCAATGAACATTTACTAATGGTTCTCAAAATCATTGGTATATACCTATACAAATAATGTTTTAGAACTATTGGTATATGTACCTCTATTTTTTATGGTTTATTTGGTCAAATGAATTTAAATAAATCAAAAGATAAAATACTTATGAATATATTTATATATAATAATGAAATCATGTTCACAAAATTCATCTTAGGTCATTGTTTATGTCATTGGAATATAAAGTGGAGGTGCTGGGATCAAAACCAAGTCATGTTGTATTTTTTACATTACTTATACCAATGGTTTTAATAAACCATTCTTATAGGTTTTTCATATGACCTATACCAACAATTTTATAAAATCATTGGTATAGGTTTATACGAATGCCATAATATCTAATATTTCTCCAAACCATTGGTATAGGCTATACCAATGGTTTGGAGACCTATACCAACGGTTTGGAACTGTTGGTATAAGGTTTTTATAATAGTGAACTATATGGAATTGCTTAGTTTGGATCCCATTTTGGCCATTCATAACATAGGATTTCCAGTTTATCATCATATATATAAGTAGTAAAATGAGAGAATGAATCCAATCCATAATTCTAAGGAAGAAGCAAAAGTTTAGAAGCTCATAAAAGATTGATTTATTACAGAAATTCGTTTACTAAAATTACACAATAAGTTTTCCCAATCAAGAAGAATAACAGGAAAATTTATTATTATATCAACATCAGGGATGCCAAATTTCATTATAAAAAATATTATAATATAGTCTCAATCTTGGATCTACTAATTAATTCAATGAATGGGTTTTAGTAACTCTATTTTATATATGGGTATTATAAAGATAAGTTGATCTATATAACCCCTAAAGATGAGAATATCACCACCTTCAGGGCACAATTAGGGGCATATTGGTTCTGATTGATACCCTTTTTCTCAACGAATATTGGTTCCACATGAAAAAATTTCATGAAACATATCTTTATGTAATTAATAGGGAATACTACACAATTATATGGGGGTGATATAGTTGTAAAATCCCAATAATTCTATGACCATCTTACTATTCATGAATTTTTTTCAACAATCTATAACAACACACATTGTATATAAACCCACTTAAGTGTTCATTTTAGGAAAACATGGGAAAATTAATCATATTATTAGTATGCTAATATGGTATCAAAGTGAACCCCAAAAGGATAATGTGATACTAGAAATTCCACCCCATTTAAATCTCAAAGAATTTAGGGGATTCTAGGGATTTACTTTTTACATTAAATCATTTATATCCAACATCAATAAAAAATGTTTAACTATGAGAAGGTTGATAAAAAATGGGTCACCAATTTATGGTATGATGTTTTTATAATGATTCTGATGATCCCAAACATTATTTTTCAAAACTAGTGGTTATAATTCCTCTAGTCAAATGCAATTCCACATTCTTTATTTACTAACCCTTAATGGATATCTCAATGAACTTGTTTCATAGATAAAAAATGAATTAAGATACAAAAACCAATATTATCTCAATAATATGATGTTGGATATTTAAAATCAATACTCTCATACCAAAAATAAATTCCTCACACTGATCTTTAAATTAAAAATGTTGAGATATTAGTTATAACATCACTAGGTTTATTTATTTTATTAAGGAAATATACATATGTATATCCTCGGTTGACTTATGTCAACCAAGTATCTAGTGTAATTTGATTTCATTCTAAAATATTCTATAATCTATTTCATTTCATAGAAGGTAGTAATTGGGTAGAACTAGAATATTTCCTCATAGTTCACTTTTCCATAGAAAGTGAACTGTTGAATACTTAACTCCATAATGAAGGGGTTTTCTATTTAAATGACACATAAAAAATATGGGAGATATAATTTTATGGTTCCTATAAAATATTGAGTAGAATCAGAATGGAAAATCTGAAGCTCAATAGGGTTACCTAGGCGATTGTACTTCCCTCCCTAAAAAAGGCAGTTCTTCAATATTTATTCCTTTTATCAGAAGGTTTCACCAAACATGAAATGGAATACCATGGATTTATTTTAGGATTGGTACTTTTTTTGTAGATACCATTGACCCTATTAAACATTATATGAGATTTATATTTTGTAATAAAGGGAATCAATTGTGAATATTCCCTTAATATAGAAGAACTGATCTCCTTGCTCGATTATGTATAAGGGTTGATAGATAAATTCCCCTATGAGAAAAAACTATCCCACATATCACATTTTATAATTCCTATTCCAATGAATTTTTGAATAAAAAAATTACCCTAAAATATCCAGACTATGATTAAATAGTCATTTTCATTGCATTCAGCAAAGTGATATCACTATTTATAAAAACGAATATTGAAAAGATCAAGGAAATCAACACTACCACTGACTATGGGAATTCCAAATCATCACTGAATGATACCACAATTAGATGGATGTATCCTATAATATAATTTATCTAAACTAATATTGTAACACAAGATTGACCAAATAATGAATAAATATGGTAGCTGGTACTAAATTTATTTCTATATGAAGACCCAAATTCCTATAAATCTCTATATAAGAAAGGATTTGATAGATCTATTATCAGATGCATTAACGGAAAATAAACCCTACCAATTATGTGAGAAGTATATTTTATATCTTATAACACTCATCATTAAATAAATAATATATTCTATCAAATAATAATATTTGGATATTTTTCTCCATCAATGATGCATGTTTTCATTAATTTTACTATGAATTTCCATGTTTTTTAGATTCATGAAAATTTCAACCATCAAGCCATAGAATTATTTCATATTTAGAAAACTATTTTCCATTTTCTATTTTTGGAATTCATATCATGGGGCTATATTCCCTAGATTTATTCAAATAGTACAAGTACATCCTTATCGACACTAACTTCTAATCCAAGTGGGATGAGGTTATATCTCGAAAGTAAGTTAGAACAAATTCTATTACAAACTTCATGAAGTCAAATATCATCACTATATTTGGATTACCTTAAAAAATTGATATAAAATGACACTAATTTCTATGATTTTGAGTCTAAGAGGTTGTACTAAGAAAACCATATGCAATCTTATTAATCATCCCACTACTATGCATTAATGGACGTCTGATATAGTCATTAAAAAATATATCTAATATGACTCGAAATATTGTTGATAAATGTGATAATAATTTTCCAAAAAAAAATTATTTAGGTTTTATGGTGTTTGTTTTACCACAACACATTATTCTACATAGATAAACCCATATTCACTTATATACTAGATAGAGGTAGTCCTGTACATTATGGTCAAACTACCCTTACTGAACATTTCCATATAAAATAAATATATGAAGGGAAAAAAATTTAGATATGATTTTATTTGTTGGAGTGACTCAATGTGAGAAGGTTACACACACTACACCACCTTTTAATCCATGAAAATTGATTAATGAGAGTGTTAATTGAAAAAGTTCTCAATAGCTCATCATCTAAGAAGAATTGGTTCTAGGTTTGAAAAATCCAATGATACCCAAAAATAAACCTTTAAACATAGAGAAAAATGTGAAGTACCACATATTATACACATTTTCTAGTCCAACATAACTTACTTCTTAATTATAATAAAAAATGATCATATCATTCCTTCCACTAACATAAGGATCCTTAATAGGTATTTCACCTAAATTCACATCAGGTTCATATTCCCAGCTACATGATTCTAAATTATAGATACTTTAATCCTTATTTTATGGTATTAAACTACATAACAACTTAGTTTTATCTTTTATAGGAATAAAATTCATGGAGAGGTCAATTTCATAAGGCACAACCTCCTAATGTACAAACTAGATCTACATAAAATCCCCCAACATACGGTTCCCTATCCATAGTATTATTCTCAATTAAAATCTCCCTCCCCAATGTAAGAGATTGATCTACATGGAGATACTTTTTCTTTATATGGGAATTGAATAGTTTTTTCTATAGTGTCTAGGACTCATGTGATGGTTTACCTAACTTATGACCAAAAATATCCCTTTATTCAGAACTATATATCGCTTGATTCATGTTATCATATGGAATGTAGTGATTCCTGATTGTCCCACCCTGGGGCACATCACTAATCCTAGTACAAAAGCCCCATTTTTTCAGTTTATAAAACTTTACTAATTCTCTTAATGATAATACAAGGTTATATTATTTTTCATATGGATTAGATTGATACAAAATCCTCATACAATGGTCCAAATTGTATAACCCTGAATTACATGGAGGCTAAGTCATTATTAAGTGAAATTATACTATTTTGAATTTGGTCTACCCTAATACATATTGAACTATATAGAGTGATCATACCTATTTGATACCAACTTTTAAAATCGCCCCTTATGTAAGAGATTGATCTATGTGATAAAAAACCGACCCCAAGTGTAAGAGATCACCCCATTTTAGAGATCTCTTTCTCCACACATGTTATGACTATGGTTACATTTTCCTATTATTGTATTGTGGTTCACTTGAAACATTACCATAATAATTCTCATATATATATATATAATATCAATATGCATCTGGATTCAAGATTCCATAGGATAGATAGTGACACATGGATTCTAGACACTCTACACATCCAAAACTTCCATCTCTATATAGGGTTTTACTTTGGTGATAATACCATGCCAAAATCATATTAGGTTTCCATAAGTCTCTCTCCAAAACATCCATACACAACACCCTTCCTCTCATATATATAATATAGACATGTATAAAGATATTCTATATATATGAATCTCATGTGTCTTTATTTATGCTACCTTAAGCTATAATAATTCATGGATCTCTTATCTTAGTCCAAGACAAAAATCCCATCAATTTTAACCACTATTCATCTTAGTATGGGGCTTTCCCTTCAGGTTGGGTTTCCACCAATGGATCTTATACTAATACTTTGATAAAAAATATATGTGGATTGATTCCTAATTTCATATAACATATTGTGATTTCTGGGTACACTATCTTAATCCAAGCTAAAAATTCCAAAAAACCCCATATATCATCCATGTGTTTTGGTCTATTAATTCAAATTTGGTTTTCATTCATGTGTCCTACACTGATATGAATCCATTTAATTTTGTTCAAAAGTTAGATTTATAAATAATCCCCTATATCATGGTCCTCATCACATGACCATAAATTGAATGTCACTCGATTCCTTGTCAAGTTATAATAAATTTCATGACACACAGTCTGTCCTATAAGACCTTAAACAAATTTGAGCGGTCCATAATATATGAATTTAAAAATCTACACAAGTGTCATATCCACATTAGAGTGTCTGGAATGTATTTCCTTTTTGAAAATCATCTCTATGGTAAAATAACTAAATTATAAGGTAATATTGGATATCTTATCCTAGGTATAATTCTCTAAGAATCATTTGATTCTAATCCCATAACATAATAGTGATAAAAATTACCATCCCTTTGATACAACCAAAATCTATGCACATGATATTTTACAATAACTATGAATTGTTTGATTTTTAACTTCATAGGATACATATTGATGTACAAATCATATATGTTGAACCCCTAAAAAATCATTATCCACCTTTATTACCCTCCATCATCCCATAATAACATAACCATTTCTTGTTTTTCACTAGAGTGTTTCCATAACCTCTTCAATACCACTTCTCACAAACCACACATAATTCATCATGTGTTTGAAAATTTCATAGACCTTCCAGGGATATTATTGACAGGTGTATTCAAATCCAAGGGACACCTCTTATTGGAAATGATATTCATCCTCAATATCCAGTACTACTAAATGAAGGCATATTAGAGCCATAGGAGAAGGTATTAAAATAGCTATATGTTGTTAATTATTCCTAGAACCCTTTATTTGAATTTTGGTAATTGGTTATATTTTGAATACTTATTCCATATCATAATCCTGATTCAAAAAGATTATGTTATGGTTTACAGCACCCTAATAACCTATTCAAAAAGTGGTGGGTGCTCTTAGATCTTAGATCCCATCTAGATTGTCACATCATTCCCCATTAATAGTTTAAATACTATAACCATAAACTATGTTCACCCATCTATGAGATAGTTTATACTATAGTTTGGTTCTTCATTCATTTCCTGATTTCACTATACCCTTACCACATAAACTATCTCACAACATAATCAATGATTTCTAAATTTGAAATCCAAATACTTTTGATCAAACCAATATAGCCGTAAAACCCAAAAATATTCATTAAATTATATATGACATTATATTATGTCACAATTTTAACAATGATGTACAAAATTAAACCCCAATGATATTTGATAAATGTTTTCCATGGAATCTATAGTTTTGGGATTTTACTGGAGTATGTTCATTCACCCTAGATATAAATAACTCATTCAAACTAGCATGAATTACACAATAATCATACACACCAAATCATATAAAAAACAAATGTGTTGGAGGTGATAAATTCAACCACCAAGATCACTAAGGGGAGTCTCACAAACTATCTTATAGATATTCCTCCATACATACATCCACATGGACTGTTCATTGTGTTGTACTCTAGGTTTGAGTCAGAACTAAGTACAGAAACAAATATATAATTTTTGATCAAATCAATCATAGATGGCCTAGTCTAAACATCGACCAATTTATTTTGAACCAAACTAGTATGTGTATCTATAATTTCTATTGATTGAGATGTAAAAGTAATGACATATCAGAACATTGTGGTTTTTGATAGGGATAATAAAATTAATACTTATATATTTTAGAAAATGGGAAGGATGGGGGAAAAATAGTCAAGAGGTGTAGGTACCTACCATTCATTACAATACCATTAACCTCATTGACTAGTACCACCTAATCTTATGGTGTAATTGGAGGATGTTCCTTCCACAATATATCCTCTAGTGGATCCACATTCCTAAACCAAAAAAATTATGAAAAATTTCATATAGAATTATATATAGAAAATAGAGATTGTTATCATAAAAATGGAATATAGTAAAATGTCATGAAAAAATACCTTCCTACAAAGATATGATAAAATTAAAAATTTTGATATATGATGGTTGACTAAGTCATTCATATCCATCTGATTGTCCACTCTTGGGGTCATCTAGGATATTATGTTGGAGTTGGTTCCCATGAGTTAACTTCTATGTACTTTAAGATTACTTCAATCAACTATTTAGAATATATATAATCATCTTATGTAGTCATTATTTTATTCTACATAACATAGTATGTGATAATTTCCTAAGAATAACTGTCATAATGAATGGTCATAACAGTTCACCACTATTTTGAGATCCCCAAAGATCCAAAAAATTATAATTAAATATATGTTTTATAGCAGGATGTTATCATTTTATGGGACCCAAATGATATATTCTATAATGGGTTCATACTTATAGGTCTTTGAAGTAATTTCTCATGGAATATACGATTGAAATTTACAATGTAGTATATTATGAGATCACAACCCATTAGTAGAAAATCCACATTTATTTGTTTCATTGGATGTTTCCATTTATGAAAGTGTGTATTGATACTTAGAGTTTATGATTATTAATAATAGATATTATATATATTTTCCATTTTTTATTAAAGAACAGAATGACTACACAAGTTCATGGTGAAACAGGTTACATTGGGTGCATCAATTGTAATATTATATTAATGAACAATACAAGGAAGGATTTTCCACATTTGTTATTTAGGGAAGTTTATATCTTAGTCGCTTTGATGGGAATGAAACGCCCTAAATATATCCATGTCTGTGGTGTATTGTGGGATGGTTCATTTTTAGAAATTTAAAGAAGGAGACATCGAGAACATAAGTTGATGACCCCAGTATGAAACCTTCTTGAGTATTGACATTGTGATAAAAGGGATTATATTATATAGTATTCATCCTAATTATATTTTATTTCATTTTGATATTAATAGATTTATTCATGGTTTACATGGTGTGTTTATAGACATTAACCTTGTACTTTGGGTGACACCACCTAATACCACTGAGAAAGAGGCTAAGAGGGCCACACACTAAGTGTACCAAGAACCTAATTAAAATTTTAAATTTTATTTATTATTTAACATGTTCAATAAATATTATTCATGTACGTGGTTTATTAATTCTCCAGGTTTTAAATATTTCATATAATTGGTCACTAGTCATTGAAGATAAAATTTATGAATATAATATTTAATAAATATTTATTTTTAATTTAGCGAATATAAATTTTATTTATCTATTAGCGAATAATATAAGGATATTTATTTATATACTAAATATTAATTATTCATGGCTTTATAAGTATTTTAGAGGAATGGGGGACTGAGTTTCAAGGTCTGGTGAGAGATACTAAAAATTATATATTATTTGAATAAATTTTTAACAAGTTATTTAAAAAATAATGTTTAAATAAATATATGAGGGTTCACATATCAAGAAATAATAATATAATTGTTATATATATGGGGTTCTGAAGATCCTTTGTCTTGTTTGAATAAAAATGTTTTGTATTAAATGTCAATATATTTTTATGATTTGTTTTGTTAAACTGGTGAGAATGAAGTTGTGGAAGGTTAATAAGAATGTTTTTCATGTGACGTTTCTTGGGGACGTGAAGGATATTTCCATAAAATTTTAAGGAAATTTTCCTAAAGTCAAATAATTTTAATCCAATTATTAATTTGTCAAACCAAGTGAAAAATATCACAATCCATAAATTTTTTTAAATGGTGAGATCATGGACTTCAAACAAATATCAAATGATGGATGGTGATTAGATGAACATTTAGAGAAATGTCATATTCCCACAGATGTTGAACTGTAGAAAAAAACCAAGGATGAAGATATTAGATGGAGATTTTAAAGAAGTCATAATCTGACTGGGTGTACATAGTGTTAGCTTAAGTACCAGATCTAGCATATTGGATGAAAATTTTATATTCACATTATTTTGACTGCATTATTGTTATTAGATATAGGTTTCATAAAGTTACCTAATTTCTAACACTGTATATTCTAGATGAAACATGCATGGTTTTACTGGGTGTTGATTTATAGGAAGTCCAAAAAGGAAATAATTACATATCCATGAGAAGACTAAAGTTTGAGTGTTGGATCAAACATGAAGCCAAAATTAAAATTGATAAAGTGATTTTAATCAGACCAAAAAATTATTTTGAGACTAAATTATTTATAATTTCAATCAATGTTATAACACATAAAATTATTTTGTACAATATACATAAGAAAATATAATTTTTGGATATTAGAGTTTGAGTTTCCCAAAATATAGGTTATATGATTCTTAAATTGTAAAAGTATGTTTTATAAGATATATTAAGTTTGAGGATGAAAATTCAAAGAATATTTTACTAAAGTAGGGACATCAAATCAATTCCTTAAGAGGATCATCCATTAGACGGATGAGAATAAACTGAATATTATCAATTTTTTCATACGAAATATTGAGAGAAATTGTACCACACTGATTTTTAAAATAAATGTATTGAGCCATGTTTAAGATGAGGTATGATGATTAGAAAAAGTCATCAATATAAATAAAAGCTGAGAAATAAATATTTTTCACTAGATATAGGAGTTCTTAAAGAATAAATCAAACAAGAATCCCACTATATAATGTTTTTTAAATAATTTACATATCATGGTAAATCCCATAAAAAAGAAGATATTGATATGATATATCATCATTTCTATCTATCTAAGATAATAATGTTTTGAGAATTTCCTTAATATATAGGTTAAAAAAATTCAAATAATGATATAGATTCAATAATTTTCATAGAGCCTCATGAATATTAAATAATTATTGAGAAGAATATAATGGGTTTTAGAGGAATGGTAAAATTTATTTAAGTCCTTTTAAATTCTATTTTGATTTCTTTAATAAATAGAGTGATATTGTAGTACAAAAAATGTGTACTATTCATATGTATTATAGATTTAATGTGCTGTAGAAAAGTATCAAAAAAATGAATAATGAATAGGAAACAACCATGGTTTTTATTAGAGTGAGTTTATATCCATATTGCTTGAAGAAAATTTAAACTTTCCATATTAATTAGATAGAGTTTCATAGTTGAGACACGAGGAAAAGTTTTATTTCAGTATTATGAGATCGAGGCTTACTGATCGGTGACATCATATTGAGTACCATATATAGTATATCAAATAGATTTTCTGAGAATATTTTGAGGAAAAAATATTCTGTTCATTGGTAATAATACATGTTACAAAATTAGTTCTATTTTAATGATTTTCACTAGATGGAGTACTCCGTTTCAAGGTAGGGAAAACTGGAGGTACACTTACCAAATAGAGAAAATCAAACATACCATTTCCAAATGAATTTTTTGAGAGTTATTCCAAAATATTATTATACTTGTTTTGGATTAGTTATATGTGTAAAAGTTATTAATTGATGGGATTAAATAAAATTATACCTTTATGGAGATAGAAGGAGTCTAATAGAAGTTAGAACATTTTATTCCCTTTTCAATTTTAGTGAATTTCTCTGGACCAACATGAGTTTCCATGGAAAGGATGTAGTCACCCATACTAAGGGATAACCTTGTAAATCATGTGTGACTTTTTTTACATTATTATTTTTTAATGCTTCGAAGATTTTTATAATATTTTTAAGGATAATAACTATAAAAAATATTAGGGTTAATTTCATGAAAATTGAAATTCGTTAAAAGGTCACCAATGATTCAACCCCCCCCCCCTTCTTTGTTGTTCTTCTGATTCTATGGAACTTTAGTTGGTATTAGATCAACAGTTCCCCTATTTAATCATTATCATGGAAAATATTAACTCAATGAACAATAGAGGTATCCCATCCTTTCAAGGAAAAATTACCATGATTATAAAAATAGAATGATACCTTATCTTCAGTCTCTTGGTATGGAGTTAATTTATGCAATAATAACTGGGTTTCTACGATTTCATAGAAATAATCCAGTGAAATTTTATAACAAATGAAATATTTAAGTAGGAGGAAAATATAAAAATAATATTTTAATGTGTTATAAAATTTTTTTCATGAAGGTGATGGGTCTCAAAATATCCAAAGACACTTAGGACAAACTCAAAATTATTTTCAAATGAAATACTGAATTGAAGGGGAAAATACACAAATATTACATATAAAGTTCAAATATATTATAATTTATAATAAAGAAAATATTGATGAGTACTACACCAAAATTCCTGAAATTGTATGTAACATCATAGGATTCATTATTTTCATGTAAGATTTTACCATTAAAAAAACTAATTCAAAAATTCTTAGACATGTTTGATTCAAAAATACATTCTTTTGAAGATAAAAATTATTTATCTCTTGATGAAATAATGATCTTTAATATTTTATATGAGATGAGAAAATTTATGTAATTCAAAAATAAGATAAAGTAAGAAATGGATTTTGAAGATATGAGAAAGATAAAAATCTATGATTCTAAGATTTATGATCCAAATGTTTCAGAAGATAATGAAGACGATGGAATGAATAAAAAAATGTCTCTTATATCTAAAAAATGCCTAATAAGTAGAGTACTATATGGAGGAAAACCCCCATTAAAATGTTTCAACTATGGAGAAATTAGTAAGAAAACGTATAATTAATATTGAATAGGTATATTGTTTAAAAAAGATCCATATAACTCAACTAACAAAAAACTCTTAATAATATTAAAGTAAAGAAAAATTAAGAACTCTCTTCACAAGTGTTGAGAAAAAATAATTATGTTCAAACAGTGAAGAATAAGGAGTGAAATAAAGTTACAGAGAATATGTTCTGAAATAGAAACATGTGTCAAATGTTTTGAAAAACATAAATCTCAAGAAGTAAATCAGAATGATGAAGAAAGAAAGTGTAAAAAATAGTGTTGTGAATGAATATGTCATTAAAAATAAATATGTCTATATTTAAGAAATTAAGGACCTATAACTAAATGTTATAGATCAATGAAATATAGTTTAAGATCTTAGAAATAAACATATTATTAAGGAAGAACATGTTTTTAAAACATAATCAAAATTTTTTGAGGTAAAAGTACCATAAATAAGATGAGTAAAATATTCAACAAGGATTGATAGGTAAAAGTTTAATCATATCATGTTGTTGAGATTACTCTTCCAAAGAATTAGGGTACAGCTTTACCCACTAACCATAAAAATTCACATAATATTTCTATCTTTATAGGTGTTATAAATAATGTCAGGAATGTTTTTCTTGATAAAGGATGTGAGAAATCCATCACATAAAAAAATGCTGAAAATAACCACTTTAAAAAATATTTCCCACACCAAATATTTTATCATATATAATGATATGTTGAAACTCAACCAACTTTCTATAAAGAAAAATCATAATTCTACAAAATATCACGATTTAGTGGATATTTTTAGTGATATTGAATTTTTGATAAAAAATATTATAAATGTTGGAACACTATGTATATCATAAAAAATGGTCTTGAACTTAGGGATAGAAACAATGGAAGAAACTAAAATTTATTTCCTAATATGTATATAGAAAGAAAGGATAAACGACTATATGTTAAAATGTTTCCTATGAATAATCAATTTTGTTTCCTAGATAAATATTTTGGAATATGGGACTAACCATGTCACTTTACGGAAGAATTTATGTTAACTCTTTTGGGAAAAATTTTTTACACAAGAAAAAAATGCAGTCAAATATAATAAAGTTGGGGAAAGAGATATTTTGTTTAGAATACTCTAGAATATTGAGAAAGGAACTATCATTTTATTCTGGAAAGTGGTTTTTATTCACATAATAAAAGTGATATAAAGTTATTGAAAGATATTAAATAAAATTTCGGAGTAGTAGTTACATTCAAAAATATTTCCTTAAAAATAATAGGAATAAAAATTGCAGAGATGGAAGCAAAAAATTAAAATAGGATGAAGTTTTATATATTTATGGGATCAAACAATGTGTACTGAGTGTTATCCAACATTATGATAATGGAAATAAAGTTATATTTAAGAAATAATCTCGTATCATTAGAATATAGAAATATAGAAAAATTGTTACTGAGGGACAAAGAACCACTTGAAAATTTTACAGATTGAATAACTTTGTACCTCATGTTACTTAAGTTCCAAAGATGAAAATAAGTTGTGGCACTAAAGAATGAGGTATCTGGGCCTAATAATTATGAACACACCATCCAAATAAAAATCTATAAGAAACATATGATCACTAAATATGAAATAAGATTATGTTTGTATAACATGTTATAAAGGGAAGACGTTTAGTGGAAAACAAAGAAAGCTGAAATCTAACCCACCAAGACACTTGAGCTTATACACTCTAATATTTTTAGAGTAATTATAAAACAAAAAAAAATAGTATTTTTATTGATGAATTCACTTAGATGACCAAAATAATGTTTAAGAAGAATAAATCAGAGGATGTAGATATGTTTTTATTTTCTAGAATGGATTTTAAAAATATATATGGGTGGTTATATATTCTATTTTAGAAAGGATAATAGTAAGAAGTACACATGAAATGATATCAAAAAATATCTTAAGAAACATAGAATCCAACAAAAATAAAGTTTTCCATACACTCTTTAATAAAACATAGTGGTAGAAAAGAAATATATAAGTTTAGTGGAAATGGTAAGAAGTATTCTGGTTAAATATAAATATTATTTATTTTTTCTGGTAAGAATCTGGTGGTACTTCTATTCTTATAAAAAATATACATTTGTTCTGATGTGAATAAAAAATGTTTTCATCTAAAATATGGTATGATAAAAAACCATCAATTAAATATTTCATGGGGTTTTTTAATTCCTATGTTAATAAAGACAAACAATCTGGATCTTGATAAGTTTGATGAAAAACTTGAGGAAAGAATTATCATATAGAAGAAGTTTTATAAGATGTAATAAACATAAAAATAATGTAGGTTGATTCCTATGATGTGAATGTTTTTTTAAAATCAAACTTCTATAACACAATTAATTTAGAATGTTAGATAATAAAAATTGAATACTTCTAATGTGAATAAAAAAGTGATGATGAATTTTAGACAAAAAAATATACAAAGTGAGACTAATAAATGATGTGTTGAAGTAAGTTAATCAGGATGAAAATATTTTAAATTTCATACTTAAACAAAAAAAATTGAAAATGAAAACATCATTGGAATTAAAAAATTTATAGTTTAGACTAAAATAAATTTTGTATTAGAGAATCAAACATCACATATCTCACAATTAGAACTGAAATATGTTTCAAAGGTAGCTGAACATAAAGATTGGTTAGATTATGTGAATAAATAATTAGAACAGATTGAAAAAAATGACACTAGGGAGTTTGTTCTAGGACCAATAGGATATAATATTATTAGAACTATGTGGGTGTTTAGAAATGAGATCAATAAAAATAGGGAAATTGATAGAAAAAAGGATTGAATTATTTGAAAAGGTTATTAATAAGTGGATGCTATTGATTTTGAAGAAACTGTTGAACCTATTTTAAGATTATAGATTATAAGAATGTTTTTGGAGGTTTTTTCACATCATTTTTACAAATTATGTCATATGGATATTGAGTCATCCAACCTAAATATACAAATTGATGAAGAAGTTTAAATTAAGAAACCTAGTGGGTTCTAACTTGGTAATATTACACCATTGTGTATATGTTGATGAAATACTTACACGAGTTAAAACCGGCTCCTTGGGATTAGTACTCAAAAAATAAAAGCTACGAAAAAATAGTTTAACTTTTCTGATGGGAATGTTTATAGAAACCTGATTGTTAAAAAATGATTGTATGTACCCTTATTGTCATTTTTATGTGGAAGAAATAATTTTATCATGTGACATGTATAAAACATATGATGAGTTTTCTGAAAAAATGAAGAAAAAATTTCAAATATCTATACTCAGTGAGTTTTCTTTATTTATTGGCTTAAAATTCAACAGAAGTAAATATATACCTTTTTATCTTAGGAATTGTATTCCTATGAGTTTTTACTAAAGTTCATAATAGATAATTCCAAATTTGTTTATACTTTAACTTATTTTGGTATTAAGATAAGTTGAGATAAATATGGAGAAAGTGTGAATCATAAATACGTTGGTAAGTTGATAGAAAGAGTTCTTTATCTTATAGATTTATGGCTAGACATTGTTTGTGTTGTTACTTTTTTCAAAATATATTTGAGTAATCCAAATGAATCATAAATACTATAAGCTAAAAGAATACCGATGTATATTAAAAGAAAATTTTATTGTGTAAAATTTTATAAAATAAGTTGTGACCTGAACTTTCGTGGTTACACTGATGATGATTAGGAATGAGATTGTAATGATATAAATTCAATATCAGGAGGAACGTTTTTCCTTGAAAATGTTTTTTGATCTTGAATATTAAGAAACAGAAATCTATTAATTCAAGTATAAAGGAAGAAGAATATGTTTCCACTAGCCATGTTTATACATAAATTATTTGAATGAATGTTTAGTTGGAAGATTTTAGAATGCATGTTTATAAACCTTTGGGGATTTTTTACTATAATCAAAGTGCAATGGGTCATTACTAAAACACTCTATAAAATACAATATCAAACAAAATTGAAATTAATTAACACTAAATAATTGAGAAATTTACTATAAGGACTATGCCTTAAAAATTACATAATGTTGAATTAAATGAATAATTCATATTGAGGATATTTTCAGGTTTAGATTTTTAGAGAATTGGGCCATAACAATTAAATTACATCTCAAATATTACAAAGTCTACACTTCTACTCAGTTTCCATTTTTTCATAAAATAAAATATCTTAAAAAAAAGGATTCATGTTTAGTTCCATGTTCTAGATAGAGTGACTTTTCCTTGATCCCATCCTTGACCCTATTAAACTTTAAGTCATGTGAAAAACATTTCAAAACATGGGATGAGCATAAAATTCACAGTAAGGGTTTTAAAATAAAGAATGAAAATATTATTCCATTAAAAAATAAGCTTTGTTATATACCTCGAGAAATCATAAGATTTTTGAATAACACATAGTAATCAAAAATCATAAAGGTAACTTGTGGAATCTATAACACACTTACATTTTATCTTTCATAACTATGTAGGGAGTCATATTTGGAATACCTATCACATTATATTCCTTAAATCTACCAGGAGAAACAATGATGTTTACCTCTTTCACATTACCCAATGTATTGGAGAGCTATCTTAGGCTCACCCGCCCTAGGTTTATCATGGAACCACCTATATTTGTAAACAATTCCCAAGAACTATAACATATTCATAACACATAAAACAAACATAAAGGAATGATAACATTTCCATAGTTTAATCACAATATATCATTTAAATATATTGACATAACAAATAAATTATCAAAACCATTTTCAATAACTAAATACGTAAAAGATTATTTGGTATTTATTTTCCTTTTAGAAACATTACAGCTTGTTAAGGAAGCCAAAGATCAAATAATACTCACGGTGGAGGAAAGATCCTTTTCATCACTTACGTTAAAAGAAACATTCTTTCTTGTCGTTTAGTAAAACGACTCATAGAAAAAGACTCCATTTAAATGAAATAAAAATTCAAAGGTGTTTATACACTGTATAAAAGAAAGTCATGTATAAAAAATATTCCTCAATGAAAGGATATTGAGACGATGTCCCTTACCTCATGTCCGACTTGACCCGTTCATTCTTTAATCTTCTTTAAATCGGTTCACTCCCTTTGGTTTGAACCAAAAGGATTAATTTAAGTTCTTTTTGCCTAAGGTAAGGCTTCTAGGTGGAAGAGAGTGGTCTTGAGAGATAATTTGGGTAGAGTTTGGATGATCCAAGGGTCTTGAGATGTGTGAATAATGGGTTAGAGGTGAGGGCTTTTTATAAGGGGGATAAGGGGATCTTTAAGAATGTTTGAAAATATTATTTTATTATATAATGATTTTCAACTTCTAAAGGTAAAAAACTTATTAAAGTAGAAGATAAGATGACACTTGTTCTAAAGAAAATCACCCAATAATAATTGTATAGGTTTTGGATATTTTTTTAATCATTATAATCTTATTTATTTAAATCATTCGTTAATGAGGTAAACACTACATCAACATTTTGTCATAAATAATGTTATTTATTTGATTTCTAAAAATTATAAAAAAAAGACCTTGATGTGGGAAATATTTTTATCTTTCAAAAGAATATTTATAGTCTAATAGATAACTTATATATCCTCATGTAAGAATTGATTTACTAAATGATATTTGTTTAAGTTGTTTTTTTCTTTACTTTAAATTAATTAACAGAAAGTGTCATTATCTCTCTTAAGGGGCTCAACGGTGTTCCCAAATCCACTTAAAGATTCCCATGGTTGAACATGACACATAAAATAAGGTTAGAGAATGTGTTAAGGTAGTTTTATATTATTATAATATTTTTTTACCTTGAATTACCTTATTTACATTTAACAGTGGTAAATTAAAGTCAAAAGTTACTATTCAAAAAAAAACTATATTCATCTTATTGAACCAATTTTTACTTACTAATAACAACCATGTATGTCGGATTTTTGAGATTCAATTTACAAAAGTCATAAAATTTCATTTAAATGAAAAGTCATTTTTTTACTACTACTCAGTGTTTTTACTATTTATCAAAAAATGATGGTTTTCATAAAAATACCAAAAATTTAGTCTAAGCTATAGTTGATAATCTGAATTCAAAAATAATTTCTATTTTACCAAAAAAAAATATAGAATTTTCATTAATTAACTTAAAATTAATTCCCATTGTCAAAACAAAAAACGTGTTTTTAAGAAATAATAACTATCAAAAGATTGACACTTATTTATGTCTAATTTCAAAGTGAAATTACTTCCAGTGACAAAAATTGGATTAAATGGTAAAAATATAATCTAATTAAAATTTAAAACCTGTTAAAAAGATAACCTAACCCTATAAATAAATTCTATTAAAATGATATTTTGAATTAAAATACAGTATTTTTCACTATTGATTAAAAATGAATTTTATCAGAAAAATACAAAAAACTTACACAAAGTAAATTTTGATGTCCCGATTCTAATTTTTTTATTATGTAAAATATAACATATAAAAGTGACCAAAACTATATTTAAAGAGGGTTCACTATCAAAGGGCGGTAAATCTACCTTTTAAAGGACATTAGAGTATTTATGCTTAAAATTTGGATTCTTTCTTATTTTAAACATATAAAACTTATTGGGTAAATGTAAAAACATTTAGAAAACATGTATAATTATATATTAGTTAGTTCTATTCATTCCCATCAATACAACATCTAGGCATTAACTACCATTTAAAATAATATTATGTTATTTTTTAGTATGACCCACCGTTGTGTGCAACGTAAGATTTCAAAGAAACCCGTTGTCGCGTATTGGGTACACCATCAAAAAGTGCATCATCATTAAAGTAAAATTAATATTTAATTCAAAAATATGAAAATATATTATTCATTATATACCTGGGATGTTAAATCCTTCCCCCTTTTGGAAATTTCATGCTCCCAATTTTATTTACTTATCAAATAAATGGGGGTATTTATCCCTCAAAGCATTTTCAGATTCCCATGTTGGATCTTAACCCATATGGTTTTTTCACAAAACCTTTACCTATTTAATTACATTATTTTGAAACACTTTCTCTCTTTGGTCAATAATCTGGACTGGTTATTTCTCAAATGAGAGATTCTCTTCCAACTGAACTACCTCTGGGTTCAAAACATGAGATAGATCTGGAATATACATTCTCAACATCGAAACATGAAAAACATCATGTACCTAGGATAAAATTGGAGCTAAAGCTACTCTATAAGAAACTAATCCAACTTACTCCAGGATATCATAAGGTCTAATGAACATAAGACTCAACGTTCCCTTATTTCCAATACGCATCACACTTTTCCATGGAGAAACTTTGAGAAAGACATGATCACCAACCTCAAAAGAAAGATCCTTCCTCCGGTTATCCGTATAACTTTTATGCCTACTTTGAGCTGTTCTATGGTGATTCTGAATCAACTGAACATTTTCTGCTATCTCTTCTACCAATTCAGGTCCCATCAACTTCCTTTCTGCTACTTCATCCAAAAAAAAGCTATAGTTATACACCACTTCCCATATAATGACTCAAATGGAGCCATCTGTATACAAGAATGAAAACAGTTATTATTAGAAAATTTAACCAAAGAAATATGTTTGTCCCAAATTCCTTGGTAATCCAATGAACAAGAACGTAGCATATCTGCCAAGGTATGAATTCTTCATTCTGACTACCCATATTATTGAGGATTAAAAGTTTTACTAAAATTTAATTTAGTACCCAATGACTATTGAAGGATTTTGCAAATGTTAGAAGTAAACCTGGGGTCATGATTAGATGCAATGGAGAGAGGAAATCCATGAAACCTAACTATCTCTTTAATATACAACTAAAAAATTTGATCTAGAGATAAATTATCTCGAATAGAAAGAAAATGATCAGAGTTAGTCAATAGAACTACAATAACCCAGATTGCATTATTACCTCGAGATGTATTTGTTAATCCCACAACGAAGTCCATGGATATCTTTTCCCATTTCCACTCTGGAATCGATGAAGGATGAATAATCCCTTTTGGTAATGATTTCTCTACTTTAACTTGTTGACAAGTCAAACACATCACAGTAAAATCAGCAATATCTCTTTTTATTCCATCCCACCAGTAATAATCCCGAAGATCTATGTATATCTTAGTACTTCTAGGATGAACTAAAAACTGAGAACTATGAGCTTCACATAACAACTCATTTTTCAAAAGTGAGTCATAGGGTAACCATAATCGCTTTCCAAATATCAAAATAAAATCATTATCAATATTACAATCAGGAAACATAACCTTCTGAACTAACTCTACCTTTTTCTACAACTCACTGTCTTCCTTCTGTGCTTGCTTAATTATATCTGATAGAGATGATTTCACTAAAACCCGAAACAAAATAGAGGAATTCCATGCACCAACAACTTTTATCCCAATGTTCATCAAATCAAAAAACCAAAGGATCTCATTCCAAACGTAGAATGGTTAATGAAGCATTATTTTTTCAAATCAAATCATCAACCAATTTATTTTATTTTCCCAGATGATAATGGATTGTGAAATCATAATCCTTGATTAATTCAATCCATACTCTTTGTCTCATGTTCAATTCTTTCTATGTGAATATATACATCAAACTTTTTTGTTCAGTATATATTTCACACTTTACTCCATACAAATGATGTCTCCAAATTTTTAAAGCAAAAAAACAACAATAGCTAATTCCAAATCATGTGTAGGGTAATTTAACTCATGAGGTTTCAACTGACGTGAAGCATAAGAAATTACCTGATCATTCTTCATAAGGACACAACCAAGTCCATTTAATAAAGCATCACTTTAGATAAGAAACTCACCATTTCTTGAATGTAATTCCAAAACAAGATCATTCACCAATCTTCTTTTCAATTCCTAAAAATAGTCACCACATTATTTTTTTCAAATGAACATAACACCTTTTTGAGTTAACTTAGTCAGTGGGATAGATAACCGTGAAACAAATTCAACAAACCTATAGTAATATCCTAAAACACCAAGAAAACTATATATAGCAGTTATATTTGTGGGTCTAGTCTATTTTTCAACAAATTTTGTTTTAGAAAGATCAAAAGTTATTCCATTTTTTGAAACAATATGACCAAGGAAAGAAATTTATTTTAACCAAAACTCACACTTTCTGAATTTCACAAATAGCTTATTTTCTTTTAATGTTTGCAAGACAACCCTTAAATGAAATTCATGTTCCTATTTAATTTTGCAATAAACCAAAATATCATCAATGAACACAACCACAAAATTAAATATAAACTCACAGAAAATTCTATTCATAACATCCATGAATACTACAGGTCCATTGGCTAACTCAAAAGGCATAACTACCAATTCACAATGGCCAGATCTAGTACGAAACACGGTCTTCGATATGTATGTATTATTTACTTTCAACTAATGGTATGCCAACCTAAAATTCATCTCTGAAAAATATTGATCTCCCTCGAGCTGATCAATGAAATCAACGATATGAGGAAAATGATACTTGTTATTAATAGTGATGTTATTCAATGTTCTATAATCAATGAAAAGTCTCATTGAACCATATTTATTTTTAACAAAAAATATAGGAGCACCCCATGGTTATGTTCTAGGTCGAATGAAAACTTTATCTAATAACTCCTACAATTGATTATTTAACTCTAAAAGATCAATTTGATCAATTCAATAAGGGGGTTTTGAAATTGGCTTAGAATCAGAAACTAATTGAATAGTAAATTAAACTTCTCAATCAGGTATATTCCCAGGAAACTCATCAGGAAAAACATCAAGGTACTCATTCACCACTAGCACATAATTAATCTGAATAGTTCTTTTATTTTCAACAATATGTGTAAGGTAACATTCATTTCCATATTTTACTAGTTTCTTAGCTTCCTGATATGTTATCAAAAGTAAGGGTTCATTCTTGAACACAAACTGAAAATATTTTTGAAAAGAAACTTCATTAACTCTGCAATCAATCTTAGCATGATAAACAGAAATCCAATCCATACCCAAAATAACATCAAACAAAGATTGAGTAAAAATATGGTTTGAAGGATGATTCTTTCAACCCACAAGGAAATTAAGGTTCTTTTTTTTTCTTAACATTTTCCATGGAGTTTTTACTATAAGTTCATGATTCATATCTTGGGATGGAATTCCCAATTTACTAGAAAACTTATTTCAAATGAACTAATGATTAGACCCTAAATCAGACAACACAATGGAATAATCTAAACAAACAAATTGTGTACCTTATCCTACTTCATTTGATGGCCCAACATTTTCTGAAGTAGTTGCAAGATATTTCACCACCCCTTTCTACTTGTAGTCTGGATTCTTTCCCTTAGTTGTGTTATTATTTGGACAAAAATTTTCATAATAACCCATTTCATTGCACTTAAAACATTTTAATGACAATAAATCATATTTTTTCTTACCATTAACTGCTATTTTTCAGTGAAATTATGGGCCTTATGTCCCATTTTACCACATAGGTAGCACTTACCAAAATTAGAAAGACATTCCCCAACATGATTTGTACCACAATTTTCAGAAATTTTAAACTTTAGTTTCTTATAATCAGACTTTTTTGAATAATTCATCCCTTTCATCTTCCACCTTGACCTCTTATCCTGTTGTTTATCAAAGAACACCTAATCATCAATAAACATCATCTCCACCTTCTCCGCATATCAATCATGTTTTTCATAACTTTTGAACTCACATGAAGCTAAATGCCTTCGATAAATTGGATTTAATACTGAGTAAAAGTGATTGATTTTACTATCAAGATATCGTATGATGTTTAGAGCACACCATTCCAATCGAGTGAATTTGGAATCATAAGCAACCATTGAGTCATCTTCTTGCCTCACTTTGATGAATTGTTTTTTTGTCCAAAGATGAACCACCTTAGGAAAAGATTTTTCAAGAAACATAACTTTGAATTTATCCCAATCAATAGAATCAATCTACTATCTATCCTTGATATTTTTCACCATCGACCACCACTAATCAAATTCACCTTCAAAACGGTAAACAACAAGACTAACCTTTTGATCTTCGGAACACCCCATGACATAAAAAATCTTTTCCGGTTCTTCAATCCATCCTTCTGCTAACACATGGTAATATGATCTTATGAATGATGGGGGATCGTTGGTCATAAAATAATACACTACTGACATGTTCTTCTGTGGTTGATCTGAATGATCTTGTGCATGGATACCACCACCATTTATAGCCTGGTTCAAATGTGCCATCACTCTAACTAATTGTTCAGTTTCGATTCCGACCATCTCAAGTTGCTGATTTGGAAGGTTGTCTTCTTCTTGGTGTCATCCCATCATGGCTACCCTGTTTCCTCTATGTAACACTATTCTGAACACATAAATATCTTAAGTGAAGCAAAATGGTAATCTGTAAATGCTATATAATTTCAATCATACATTGAATTAATTTATGGACTTTAATTTATCAATATTCTAGATCCTAAAGTTTTCTAAGCCGACCTCTGATACCAACTATGAGGAACCAGCCTTAAAGCATTAAATAATCTTGAATTAAATGAATAATTCACACTGAGGATCTTTTATGGCTTATATTTTTAGAGAATTATTCCATAACTATTATATTTCATCTCAAAAATTACAAAGTAGACAATTCTACTGAGTTTCCATTTTTCATAAAATAAAAACTCTTGAAAAAAAGAGTATTGTCTATTTCCCTTTTTAGACAGCATAACTTTTACTTGATCTCATCCTTGACCATAGTCATCATTAATTCCTGTGAAAAACATTTCAAAACATGGGGTGATCATAAAAAGCTCAGTAATGGTTATAAAATAAAAAAGAAAAAATTAGTCCATAAAAACATAATCATTGTAACATACCTCATGAAAAAATAAGATTTATGAATAACAAATAGTAATCACAAATCATAAAGATAAATTTTTTAATTCGTAAAACACTTACATTGTAGATTTCACAGCTATGTAGAGAGTTACATTTGGAATAAAAATCACAATATATTCCCAAAATCTCTTAGGAGAAACATTCACGTTTACCTTTGTCACGTTACCCAATTATTTAGAGAGCTATATTAGGCTCACCCACACTAGTTTCATCATGGAACCACCCATATATATAAACAATTCCCAAGAATAATAACATATTCATAATCCATAAAACTAATATAAAGGAAAGATAGCATTTCAACATTTCAATCACAATATTTCATTTAAATAAATTGACATAAAAAATCCATTATCAAAACCATTTTCAATACCAATATACATAAATGAGTATATGGTATTTATTTTCCTTTTAAAAACATTATGGCTTATGAAGGAAGTAAAAGATCAAATAATACTCACAACAGTGGAAAGGTCATTGTCACTTCTTACGTTAAAAGAAATATTCTCTTTTGTCATTTAGTATAACGCCTCGTAGAAAAATATTCCGTTTGAATGAAATAAAAATTAAAAGGATCTTATACATTTTATAAAAGAATGTTGTGTATAGAAAAATATGCCTCAATGAAATGATATTGATACAAAGTCCCTTACCGCGTGTCTGATTTGACCTGTTCGTTCTTTAATCATCTTTAAATCGGGAAACTCCCTTTGGTTTGAACCAAAAGGATTTCTTGAAGTTCCTTTGGCCTAAGGTTAAGCTTCTAGGTGAAAGAGATGAATATTGAGAGCTTATTTGGGCAGAGTTTGGATAAGCCAAGGGGTTTCAGCGGGGTGAGTAATGGGTTAGAGGTGAGGTCATTTTATTAGGGGGAGAAGGGGCTCTTTAGGAATGTTTGGAAATATTATTTTATTATATAATTATTTTTGGTTTTTAAAGGTCCAAAACACTTTAAAGTCGAAGATAAGATGTCTCTTGTTCGAAATAAAATCATCCAATAAGAATTGGACATGTTTTGGATATTGTTTAAATCTTTATAATCTTATTCATTAAAATCATTCATTAATGAGGTAAACACTGCATCAATATTGTTTCACCAATAATTTTATTTATTTGATGTCTAAAAATTATAAAACAAATACCATGATTTAGGAAATATTTTTATGTTTCAAAATAATATATATAGTAGATAAGATAACTTATATAACCCCATATAAGAATTTATTTACTAAAAGATATATGTTCTAGTCATTTTGTCTTTACTTTAAATTAATTAATATGAAGTGTCATTATCTCTCTTAAGTGACTCCATGGGGTCCCAAAATCGACCCAAGGATACCCATGTACAAGACTCATCCAATAAATATGAATTTTATTTTGTCAAATAGAACAAATGAAATTGACCAAAACTAGATTTAATCAGGGTTCACCATCACAAGGAGACAAATTGACCTTTTATATGATATTTTAGTATTTGTGCTTAAAATTTGGATTCTTTATTATATTAAGCCTCAATATTTTTTTGGATAGATGTAAAAACATTTAGAAAACATGTGTAATTATATTTTATTTATTTAAATTCATTCCCACTAATACAACGACATGGCATTAACTACCATTTAAAAAATATTATATTATTACTTTTCAGTATGACCCAACGTTGTGTGAAACATAAGATTTCAAAGAAACCCACTGTTTCTTATCAGGAAGGCCATCTAACATAGCATTACCTTTAAATTAAAAATAAATATTTAATTCACAAATATGAAAATTTATTATTATTTATTTACCTAGGATGTTACATTTACTAATGGAGATGTAATTTTTGAGTACATTTAAACAAAATATAAAATTGATTATATTTTCACCAATGATATGCCAAGGGAAAGATTTATTGAATTGATACTGAAATTGTATGTTCATCCTCCACATAAACAATTACTAAATTTGTTAAGGAAATACCCTAAATTTTTTGGATTAAATGTGGAGATGATATACAAATTTTTTAGAATAGGTATAACTCATTATTATGTGAATTTTAATATATTGTTATCATAAAACATGGAGAGAGAGAAAAAACAATTTGATAAGATAAATTGAGGGGGATTTTATGTTTTCATCAGAAAAACATTCTTATCGCTAAGTGACAGGATCCCTTCAAAAATAATATCTTTATATATCAGTGTAGTGTTATGGAATTATCGATATAAAATTGTTCAGTTTGGTAAATGTGGAGAAAAATAGAGTTTTTAATAAATTAATTGTAATTTTTTTTATTTTTTAAATGTTTTTTGTGAATCCATCAAATAAATACAACAGGTGAGATAAGAGATCCTTTTTGATGTTTTCATGAAATAAAATTTATTTGTAGTCAATAAATTTTATTTTGAATGTTTTTTGTAAGAATGTGAGAAAAAATTTGATAAAATTTATCAATAATTTTTTTATGAAGTTACATTATTAGGTTAATGAAATTTCTTTAATTTTATTAAGAATATTTCCAAATTTCAAAAAATAATAATCCATTCATTAATGATTCCAAATTCCTGAAAAATATGATGATCTCAAAAAAAATCAATGGGATAGATTGTAGCCCCCGAACACAGATCACTAGACGGAATGTTATTAGATTAATATTTGGTTAAAATACACAGCCTTCCAGATATAGATAACATAAAATATCATATATTAAGATATCAAATTAATATTTTAGAGAATTCATAATATGAGTGGGTGTACATGGTGTGTGATGAAGTATTGGTTGTATGTCACCAAATATAAAGTTTAAAATACCACCAGACAGACCAGGTGTATTGTTATTCGAAAAAAGTTGTGTAAAGGTGAATAATGTCCAGTTATAGATATTTTTTTATGAAACATTCATGGTGTTACCTGAGGAATTTTTTTTAAGATGTATAAAAATAAAATTTGTACAGATCCATGAAAATACAAATTTTTATGAACCGTTATTAACATGAATCGATAATGGAGAATAGAGAGACAAAGTTTTAATCATATTGATAAGGCCTTTTTTGAATGATTTAGTTAGAAGTTTCGACAATGTTATCCCACATCAATGGCTCATGTGCAATGAGCCTAGGTAGATTTAGTTTTTAGACAGATGAAGATAAGTTTCTTGATAGATAGTTTGTAAATATTATCAATTGGTAATGTTTTTGTATAGAGTATATGATGTTCTAGGTTATAAAGTCATGGAAGTTTTTTACTAATGGAGGGACATCCGATTAGGTCTATCGAATGAACATCCATCAGACAGACAATCATCCAATGGAAATTATGGATATACTAGCACTGATGATCTAGATAAGTTTAAAGACTTCTTTTTTTGAATCAACAAAAGATAGGATGTTTGAGCTTAAGTAGGATGACTAGGAAGAGTCCTCCAGACAAAGAAAAATGGTGAAGTGGCTATTTTTCATCAGATGGAGGAGTTTCTGGAGAACAAATAAGACTAACATTCGACTAGATTTATTTGTTGATAATCTTTCCATAAATTTGTGAATCCCATCCTAATTAATATACTGATATGGTATATAAATGATTATTTTCTAGATGAGATAATGATGTTTGGATAAGTTACTTGACACAGAGGTTAAGTAAATGTGAATAAGGATGACGATTCTACAATTTTCATGAATATTTAAGGATATTATAGAATGATTTATATGCATCCAGTGAGTTATAGATGAATGATAACATCTAATTGACTTCCCTCAATTTTTATTTTGAGTTTGTCTATAAATAGTGTGAATATATATTATAAATAATGATTAATTTTTATGCATTTGATAGTTAAGGTTATAAAAAACTTTATTTTACATAGATACTAGATGAAGAGACAGCAACCATAGTTTTGAGGAGTGAATTGTTTTTGAAAAAATATTTTAAAGAAGAGTGAAACCGGTTGGGTTTATCAAACAGAGTTTTAGAGGTGTGATATTAAAAATTGTTTCAGTTTAGAGTTACCAGACAAAGGATTACTGATCAGTGACATCAAAAAAGGTCATTGGAAGGAGTATGTCAGATATAGTCTCTAAGAAGAGTGCAAGGAACAACTATTTTTTTCATCAGATAGAAAAAATGTTATAAATTATGTTATGTTTTATTGAGGCACACTAGAGGGATTACTTAAGTTGATGGCATGGTTAGCTATACAAACATTTACTAGATAATGGAAATTGAATATAATATTTATGGATAAAATTGTTTGGAGGTATTTACAATGTTTATTAAAATCATGTTGGATCACTTTCAAATGTAAAAAATTGTAACTGATGAGATTCAATATGATCATACAGATTGGAAGATATAATAAGTCTAATGTGGGTTGTATCATTGTATTCTATTTAATATTATTGTGCATTACCATGGACCAACAATAGTTTCCATATAAATGATGTAGTGACTACCATTGGGGAGAACCTTTTAAATATTGTGTTCCTTTCTTTACTTTCTTACCATTACATTCTTGTGAGATTGTTAAATTTTTTGAAAATGATTGTAACTCTAACATTTTGTGAGGGTTAATTTCAAGATAATTGAAATTTTTAAAAAGATAACAACTAGTTCAGCCCCTTATCAGTGGTTCTTAAAATCCTAATTAACTTTAGGTTCCATAGAGATTAAAAAAATAATTAGGTCACATGTGCAATAATTAATTTCTAACCTTGGAAATATTCATAACCAAATATATTATTTCTAACCCAAACACGATCCATTTTTTTTGTACATAATAAATATGTTGAATCCTATCATTCCTTAGAGAGACCCTCTCCATGTATTCCCATAATAATAGAGAGTGATCCTAACCCACTACCCATATTGATTATAGATAAATTACTGAGTGTATATAATTGAAGTGACTATTATGGTGATCATATATGAATTATGGAATAATTAGTATCTTCCACATTAGAAATAAAATATTCCTATGACATTACATAGACATTTTATAAAAATGTGTGGATCACTGACAAAGATAATCTACACTTGATTCTTATGAGATAATGATTATATGATGTAGAGAAATTTTTAGATTCGTCAATGAAGAAATAATACATCTTAAGGTAATTATTTAACTGCTTGAATTAATTATGAATCCTTCTATGATGATCCTAAATTTGGTTTTGGTCATCTAATGTCAGTTTATCATTAACTCAATTTTGTTTGTCATGGTATTATATTTTATGTACATATTAGGGTAATCATTGATTATGACAAATATTTATGTTGGGAATGGCCATATCAGTCCCTCTTTAGAATCTGAATCATTCATGTTGTATCAATGAGTTTGCATAATAATTTAATATTATTGATCAATTATTGATTTATTTTTTCATATATTGTTAGTTTTAAATTACAATATCATCATTTTTTAAATATAAATCATGATATATCTAATTACACCTCTTTGTTCTCAAAAATTAAATAAAAAATGGATTAATTATGAATAATAAAAATTCAAATAACTCATTTAGAGGTTTCAAGGATTATATTTGGATAAAAAAAGAATACAAGTTATGTATCCCATAGGTGCACACCTTTTACCCATGTTTAATACATCATAATTCCTCATGAATTAATTCATATAATATTGACTTTATTTCACATAGTTTTTTAATAAGCAATGTGTGTTGGAAAATACATCATGGAGCATGGTTAGTCAGACTTAATGATATGTAACTTGTTTACATGATGTGTATTCCATTAGTGAATGATAATGTGTTTATTACACAACACATGAAACTGATAACCATCTAAGTAAAAGACAAGAAACCTTGTTTCCAAATCATACACAATGCCTTTCATTAATGACCATGGCAGGAAGACATACCCAGTCCCTAGGAGTGTTTTGTAGATATATGATGAAGAAATATACATGATTTGTATCTAGATATTTCACACCCTATATATTATTTGATTTTTTTAAATTTTAACATTAATTTTATTATACAACATAAACCTTATCAACATGTGTTCAATGTGTCATTTATTTGACTCATACACACCTTGTGATGGATTATATATATATATAATTTATTTCATTATAATATAATGAAATACTATTTGTGTACATGGTGTAATACAATGATTACTCTATGTGCATTAATTTGTAACACACTACATAAATAACATGTGTTAGTATGCCATTTATTAGATAGTACATTCCATTAAATAATGGTATATTATTTTTATGCTACATGTCGTGTGTGTAAAAAATATATGGATATCATAGAAATTTGGTAGTTCGGCCAAGACCTTTCATTGCTTCCTCCCAGGTATATGTGTTTTACATAGCCAATTTTAAATAAAATTTTAAATTTATTGAAAATAATTTTGTTTGATAATATCAAAATTTTTGGATGATAAATAAGATAAAAGAATCAATTAATTGAAGAAGATGATTAATTTATTCAAGATTGATTTATCTTAAATAATAATTATTGGGAATGAATTCTAGTTTATGAAATGTGTAATTAATTAAATATAGGTGGATGATCATGAGTATAGACCTGACCTTTGTTTGTGATTGGTTTCCTTTAAATATATTATTAAATTAAATTGATGACCTTGGTTTCATACCTCATCACATTATATATGGTCTTATTTCACCACACATTCCATTTATGTGTTTCCTAAACTAGTTATATTTTCCCCCTAACCTATCTATAAGTAAAAACTTATGTAGTGGATGGAGATCCTATGAGAGTAGAGGTAGTTTTATTTTGGTGATGTGCTAAAACCATTTCATGATATACATGGGTAAATAGGTGTAATGCTATAATACAAACCAAGTCATGGTTCGAGGTGTTTCCCCCCTTGGTCTTTGGTTATTTTATCATTTTCTTGATAAAGTAACCATTAATAAAATATCATGATCATAACACTCTAATTATTTTATTTCAATCAGTTTTCATTTTTAATTACAATATGGATGTTTTTCCGTGGTCACATGAATTATTGAATTAACAAGAATGAAATATAGAACTAAAATAAATTAGATTATCTGTAAACATTCTTTGAAACATGGTAAATCACCTAAGTAAAAACAATTAATATTTATAATCATGTAATAAAAATAAAATTGGAAATGTATTCATAAATCAAAAAATTACTCAATTATATATATTAAGTACAGCATTCCACAAGTTAAGATAAAATTGGACTATAGTTTAAAGTGATTGACTATACAATTTCAGGGTTCTTTTAATTACCATAGAATTATAAAATGGGTTCTTGGTTTACAAACATTAGTTAACATCATGTTTTTACAACTAAAGATAGAATTTGTTTATATTAGAGAAAAGGGATGATGAAATCCAAATAATGGATTTCGGGATTGTGGAGTCCACTCATTAGATCAATGATCTGTGAGTTAATTCCATTTGAAAATATTTACTCTCAAAAACCCATCAAATAAATTTTTATACTAAAGTCTTGGTTATTAAAAACCCAATATGGGTCCTTTCCACTAGAATTTACATGAAACTAGATATTCTGAAACCAATATTGAGGGATATTTGGTTTCTATATAATAGTGTGAAATTGATAAATTTTTTATTTATTATCTAATTTTATAAATATGATAAGACTGTAAACTTATATTTAACTTAATTTTTTAAATGCGTAAACATATGAATTCATCCATATCCATACTTGATAAGGATAACCTTCCCCCCAAAATGAATTTATAGGAATGAAAATTTTGGATTATTTATACACCATGAATTGAAAGTATATGTTTATAAAAATTACATTCCAAGAGTTCTAAGACAAGAAGTTATTGAGGAAGAATTATCTTTGTATGAGAATCATTTGGATGAAAGCACATATATATAATGATTCATGATATCATTTATGTATGATGATATTCAAAAGAAAGATGAGGATATGGATACATATAACATGGTGTCCTGACTTCATGATCATTATCAGGGGAAATAAATACAAGAGAGTCATGAGATATCTAATTACTTTCTCATATGAAATCTAGGAGAGTTAGTGTCTTCTGATCCTCATGTTGTTAGGATGATTGGATACATAGATCATTTATACATCTTAAACATTATATTAAATAATCAGATATGCATAAATCTTATCTTTTTACCACTGCCTAAATCATTATCTAGTTTCATTATGAATTACAATTTGAGTAATGCATAGAAGAATATTTTAGAATGTCTTAATATTATTCTCCATGATGATAAGGTCATGGGTAATTAATAAACTCACAATATTTATACAAATGTTGAAAATGAATAAAATTGAAAAGGGACCAATGACTCAAACACAGTATAATAGTCTCGAGAATGATTCCTACTAGAATAAGAAGATCCAAATGTATAAAATAAATATATAGTATATTTTATATGTGATAAGCTAGGCCACTGGAAGAAGAACTAGACCCATATGAAATGGTAAAAAAAATGTGGATCCATTATCAAGTGTGGTCTTTCAATATCTACACATTGGTTATTAGATATATTTTATGGTGATCATATATAATATCCTGACCCAGGACCCACTATAACATTTCCAAAATCTAGAGGGTCACATGGCATCAAGGGTGCATATCCATACTCTAGAGGCCTCCGACTAGTAATGGGGGTCAAATGTGGTATAGTGGGGATACTATACCCCCATAATTAGAGTCACATCATATATTAGCAATTGATTTTATTACAATTAAATAATAATAAATTCTAACAATCCATCAAAAATAATATCAAGTACCATGTACAATACGATGTAATGTCATGTCTGTAAACAAAAAGGAACATGAAGACATAGTAGAAGGAAAACATAAAAACAAATATATCAAAAGAACCAAAAAAACAAAGAGTCTATATACAAATAGCATCATGTGATGAAACACAGTCCTTTTCTCCCCAACTCTCTTGTTATAATCAATTATGTGTCTCCAAAAACTAGGCACACACCCTTGTTTATACCTAAATTCATATAATAGGATCGAGTACAATTGACAACCCATATAGAGTGAGATATAATCTATTTAGGCCCCCATGAATAGTGCCTATAAAAAATACAACCTTTGTAAATAAACCATATCTATGTTTTGGTATAATAGGGAAGATATAAAAGAATAATAGACAAGACTTTCCCATAAGTATAATCTATATTAATAGATGTCTAAAAGAGGATGGAATCAATATAATAAGTGTCAACTATAAGTAATAACTAGCTAGACATTATACATATGTGAATATAGTAACAGACCAACATGGCCTAGGTAATAAGGCATATAACTATGTAGAACTATATACAGAGATGTAAATATACATAGAATTTGTAGGTTCTATACTTTAATTTTTCAGCACACTGTTATACCATAATAATCATAGGTTCTATACCTTAATAATCAAAGGTGTCATACCAAAGGTAAATTTCTGTTTCATACTAGCAATTGACAAGTGTCATAACATTAATAATAGTTGGTTCCATACCATCAATCAATATGTTACATACCTTCAAAAATAGTTATTTTGATACCACCATTCAAGAGGTTCTATACCTTTAATAATAGTAAATTCCATAATATCAATCAATGTCTTTCGTAACATTAATAATAGTCGGTTACATATAATAAATCAATAGGTTCCATACCATTAATAATCATTAAAATAATCCACTTAATAATTTTAATAAAATTTAACATCATTACAAGGATTCCTGATCTTCTCCTAAGAACTCAATTATTTTAATAAGTCTCCCACTAAAATATAGTGACCTCACACACGCAACGTGGTGGTTTTATCAAGGAAAAATATAAGAAATCACCTCAATGGCGGTTTGGGTTGACATTTAAAACCTCCAACCATGAGTATAAACTAATAAGGAAACTCATCAAGGTGCCAAAAAATAATTTAAGACATATTATTTAATTTTTGGAGCATTGTTTGGAAGGTCCAGCGTGCAACACAATGAAAAATAATAAATAAACCAAAAAAACCATTGGAAAAAAGGTAAAACCCACCTACCATAAGCTTGTGGTAGACCACTTGTCCGATATCGACATTTAATTTATTATAGATTATAAGAAAATAGAGAAACATACAAAAACCTTAAAAATAAGTAATAAGATATTGAACCTAAATAGAATCATCGAGAGGAATAAATATGAATAAAGGTTCACGAGGAACATAGAGATTACTAATGGATATATAACACGATAAATGGATCTCAGATTAGAGGATGGTTGGATGATCATATTCAATTCCTTGATTTTATCTTCATGATATCTTCAAGAAGAGGCAGTTGATGTGTGAAAAAGAAAGGACATATTCTATCAAAAATAAGGGGCCCTAGTTTACTTATAAAAAATAACTTGGGGAATTCTCATGATGTGTATACCTTATGTATCATGTAACATTTAGGGGTTTCCCTCTAGGTAAAGACCATTACATGTTTTAAAAAGGTTATATCCACACCAATACATGTCAGGTACCTAGTATATATAGTATAATTAAATAGACGTGTATTTGTACTTTAGCAAGGCTCCAACCCCTTATAACTAGCCTTTGTAGAAACCTAATGATGCTCTTAAGGGAATAGTTTTTTCGTTAACCCCGACGACATCAAGAATAAGGGTTTAACCTAAAAATTAAAAGTACCCATACCTAATATGAAAAGTATATATTTTTTAGTCTCTTGACTCCCCTAATGTAACTTGTCCTCAAGTTTCCATTCAAACAGTAGTATGACATAATCTATGAATAAATATGGACACTGAGCACAAATCTTAGCCTCTCGATCCTAGGCCTTTTCCTGGAGGTTTTTGTGCTACCATAGAATCCAAAACAGAGTAAGAGACATTCCTATGAGAGACTTAAATCCGCATTCCATAATAGAGATAAGATGCTCCTAAAAGAATACACAAACCTACAACTCAACCTCATCATGCTGAATGATATGAGATAAATCTGAACAGTACTAATGAAGTTGAGAAATATGGAAGCTTTTGTACATAGCCCGGTACCTTATAGGTAACTAAAATAGATAGGTTTCTAGAACATCTCTTTCTAAAACCAAAAAACATCCATCAAAATGAGGTGTATTATTACCGTACCTTTTAAACTGTTGATTCCTTAGTCAAGTCGATACACATAAGAATACATAATATCCTACCTCATACACTAGTGGTTAACGATGACGATAAACCTATAACTTCTTTTCAGACTGACATGTATCCATTTACATACTAATCAATTAAACCTACTATGATGTCTCCTAAATGAGGCAAGTTCCACTTAAGGATTCATAAACTAGCTATAACCGACACAAAGGTTAACAACATAACCTACAGTATAAGGACTCATAGGAATCCATTTATATCATCACCTAAAAGCTATTATGGTAGGGAAAATAGAACATAGGTATAGGTTTCTCTCAAGAATCTTTTAAATCAAGGACTCATGCTATGATCATGACCTCTAAAATATGTATCATCCATTCTGACAAACCATATTTTGGAGGGTGAAAGTATTCTCTCAAAATTACCTATGTACCCAAAGTTGTCGTTATCCCCTACCATAACATCGACATGAAATGAGTGTCCCTATCAGAAATTTAAAGTAGGAGGAACTTAATTTAGTCATAAAATATTGGGTACATACAGTTTCCTAAGATCATCTACTAAGAAGGTCGATCTTATAGGTAAGAAATGAGAAACTTTTATGATCATGTCGACGGTCACCCATACTGCATCACTGCCTCAAGGGGATCTTGGAAAATCAGTCACAAAATCCATTGTGACATCATACCATTTCCACTAAAGAATGGAAATGAATATAGAATCCTTGATTGTCACTAGTGATCATCCTTTTCTATTGACTGGTGGAACACTCAGTAACAAAACCAGTTATCTTCCCTTTCATACTAGGCTACCTATACTAGAAACATAGATCACGATACATCTTTTTAAACATTGGGTGAATCTCCCAAGTATAATCATGAGACTCTTGCATCAATTCCACCTAGTTTCCTTTAGAAACCTACATTCATCCATGAATTCAGATGACATCATCCTCATAAATGTTCTAGCCCGACGATGGATCCTTAAATGAAACACTCTCCCTTTGTACTAATCCCTTGGGATCAGATATATTTATCATATTCACTCTTTCAAAAAGCAAAAGGTCATTGATAATGTTGGAATTATAAACTATCCATAATGGTCCTGAACCTCTGAGTACATCTCAGAAAATAGGGTGATCAGATCCCATTCACAATTGGACTCCATAACTGCCTATGTTTGTGCCCTATGGCTTTGAGAATCCACTACAACATTTCCTTTCCCAATAATATGGCCATGAAAAAAGTCAAATTACTACAAGTAATCAACCAACCTTGTATTACATATATTTAAGTCACTCTTCTTAATGATTTACTTGAGGCTTTTGTTTTCTGTATACATGACAAAGCACTCTCCTAGTATGTAATGCCTCCAAAAACTCAAGATGTGAAAAAAAGCTTCTAACTTAAGTTCATCCATTCTGTAATTACTATTATGTGCTCTCAACTGATTAGACACTCATGCAATGACTTGGTCATCATGAATTAGAATTTCTCCCATCCCGATACCTAATGCATCATAATAAAACTTATAGCTTCTACCTAGCTCTGAAAGAACCAGGATGGGCGCTAAAGTCACGGTTTCTTTCAGCTCCCAAAAGGTTGTCTCATAGGATTCTCAAAAAGTTAATTTCACCCCCTTCTTAGTCAAGGTCGTAAGAGGTGATTTATTACATGATAACCCTTATATAAATAATTTTCAATATCCATACAGCACCAAAAAACTACATATATGAAAAATGTTCATGAGATCCTCTCAAGTAGCAATGATACTCACTTTTTCTAAGTCAATTTATACTCCTACATTTGAGATAATATCACAATGGAAGTAGAATTTATTAATCCATCAACATTATTTAGTAATATTAGCATATAAGTGGAACTGTATCTGTGTATCTAGAATTATCTCAAGATTGTTTTCATGGATATTTCAAGTATGATAATACATTAAGATGTCAACAAGAATGATTTAAAAATGAATAAAAATAGTTGAAAAACTCAACTTTCTAGATCCATAAAAATGGCTAGAAAATTCATGAAACTGAATAGGATAACCATATACTCAAAAAGACTATACCCACAATGGAACATTGTACACGGTATTTATAAACATCTAACACATACCTAGTGATATCTTGGCCTCAAATAAATCATTATGAACACTCTATCTATTCATAGCTAATCAATAAGGTCATTTATATAAGGAATGGGATACTAGTTATTCATAGTATGATTATTTAACTTCTAGTAATCTAAGAAAATCATGAAGGTTATATAAAATTTTTTGTAGAAAGGACACCTAAACCCCATGGACATATTAAACCCTTATATTAGAAGTCCTATAGTTGTTTCATGATCTCCTGAAATTTAGTAGAGACCATTTTGTAAGGTAGAATGAACATTGTTGAATCTCCTAGATCCATATCAATAATGAACTCCACCTATGAACCAGGAGGTAAGATAGAAATTCCATCTGAGAATATATACCTAAAATTATCTAGTACATGCTGTAATTCATCCCAAAATGTTCTGTAAACATTTATATAAAGTCTTTTAATCTTGTTGGTCATTACATTTAACCCACGATGATCTGGTCTAAATATAAGTTCATATAAATCCCATTATCCCTTATGAGTATAAATATAGACCTATGGTGATGTAAACACTACCCTCTAATATTAAAAATCCATGTATTCATGTTAAGAAACTAAAAAATCCACCCCAAGAATAATTTCAACATGACACATCTTTAGGATGAATAATGTCCATAAAAATATTGGTTGTCTATCTTAAGGGGTCACTCCCTAAATAGGTGTACACTCAAAAAAACACCCAAAGGGGTGTAAAGGGTCATGAAGCCATAAATGGTATGAATTTTGATAACATGGATTTATATAATAGTCAAAGAGATAATATAATTAAAATACCAAGTATAAAAAAATAATATACCCTGGAAGATGATACTAAAATAATACCTTGAACTATATAAAGACCATGTATATTCCCCCTTAGAAGATGACGCATTTCATAAACCGGGACTATTCCACAACCCTGAGATACAACTTGACTACTGAGAGTACACTTTCTCTAATGATAGTGAATAACAAGTGTTTGGATCCATAGTTGTGACTACCACCTCAGACTGATCAACCGATAACACTCAATTTTCTTAACTAATGTGGTGTTTTAGATCCTTCTCAAAGAACAAAAATTTCAGTTGACCCTATATCAGTGGACAATAGAGGGAAGATTATTAAAATCTCTTATGAATGTACCATCTTTTAATAGGATTGATACTCAGTTAGGTCCCTCTCATATCGAGGTTTCACATGTGCTTTCTTTATACATTGATGAAAGTCCAAAAAACCACCAGTATGTGCACTCTAGCTAGTAATTCCCTCATTGGAGGTTTCAAATTGATTATTCCTACCAATAGATAATGCACTACTAGGTAGAGAAGTTAACAAAACCTAATTCAGGAATCCAAAATAAATCCAGTTATTTTCAGAAATAAGAGCTCGATTCACTATATTTGATACGGTAGTCAATCAAAAAAATACCTAAAAACAAATAGGATTCCTAAGACCATCCTCAAAATGTCTCGATTTTTATGGCTCATTAGCAATATAGATAGGAATAAAGTATTGAAGCTCTGTGAAATGGGTTAAGTGATCTATAAACGACATAGAACATGATTTTAGGTTTATGAACTCCTCAACATGATCATCCCTCAAGGTCTTAGAGAAGAAGTATTCAAAAAAATAAAGATTGTAAATCTCTCTAAATCCCTTCTCGATACTGACATACCTAGTTCGGAATATCCTAGAAGCATTAGGAGAATCCTCTAATAATATATGTTTTGATCTTCAATCTCCTCTCAAGTGTTTTTTATCAAATTATAGAAATAGATAACATAGTCATGAGTCTAAACATTCTGACCAGGGGCCCCCGTCCCCTAAAAAAGTAGGTAGATTTTGCAGCTGAAACTCCTACATCAACTCTCCCATTAAAAGGGTAGGTTCCAGAGCTCTATGTATAGTTTTCATATTCCATATAAATTCACCTAGAAATAAGAAATCAACCCCTTAGTAAGAAAAAACTAGAGGTGTCACATGTGGATCTACTATGGCTAACACTATTGGATCAGTGACCACTACCTCCTTAGCATGGTCTTCACCAACCTCCTAGAGAATGACGTGAGGAATTTATGGTGACATAGATCTAAAAATTCTAAGAAAATTCCATAGATAAGGGTTAATAATATCATAATAATCATAGATAAATTAATAGAATATGTACAATCCTTCTAATGAAATAGTCACACCCCTCTATCTGCTCCTAAATCTAGGTCTAGATGATATGGATGATCATAAAGTGCATGAGAGACACTAACTATTTTCTACTACTACGGTTAGGTCTGGGTCAATATTTTTTTTCACATTAAGGATCCCGATATATGGACTATCAATTGAATGTTATAGAGTAAAACACCCATTAATCTTCAACAAGAAACCCCATTTAATAGTTATCATATTAAAATTTAATATTTATCAATTCTTGTATTTAGATAATAGACTAGTTATCTGAAATACCATGCTTAATTACTATAATTAGATGCTTTATAAATTTCAATTGTTAGTTCATGTAACTACATTAAACCATAAAATTGAATAAGAGAATGTAATAGGTAAAGTTATATGATTTGACAGACTAAATCATCATTCCCAATATATATAGGTACATAAACACTTTAGATTACAAATGAAATTCATGTATTTCAAATAAACTAACATTTTAGTCAAAGTAAACTTAGATACTGAACTAAAATAGGTAATAATAGGTTAGTTTAGGTGACATAATCAACCTATATGGAAAAACCCATTTAGGTTACCATAAAGACTTTAATAACCCATTATATATTGTCTTTTTTTCTACAGAAATTTTTGTTTCATAATAAAAATATCATTAAAGGATCATAAATTTTTTTTAATGATTATAGGAAATTCAAACTACATGGAATGTGACAATGTAAGACTTATCAATTATATAATTTTCCTAAAATGATTCTTGATCAGTTCTTCCTTTATATATCATTCTATCAGAAAAATATAATCCAACATCATATTAACAACAATATCACACATTATGGGAATCACCAAATGGTGGAATCAAATCAAAAGTAACATGCATAAACTGGATCATCATATCCCATGACATAAATTTGGATATTCTCTCTAATGTGGGTAAGCTATTATTAGGAACAACTCATTGAAAAATTTCAACACATCACAGTCTCCTGTTTTTCATCCTAAAATAGTAAGGAAAATAAAAAATATATGATACCAATTTTTAACATCTCGACCCAATAGCCACTATAATAGTGCCCTGATCCAATGGGTCACAAATCCACAATATTTACTCCCCATAACCTAGAGGATTTTAGCTATTCGTGATGGTCTAAGTTGATACAGTGGGAAGACTATACCAGTACAATTAGTGTCACACAGTAGAGTAGTAAATTATTTTATAACAATAGAAGCATAATAAATTGTAACTAAAACAACAAAATTAAAACATTTATATGATAATCATATACAATACATCAAAGTAATATCCATTACCATGTAAAAATATGATATAATTTCATGTCTCAAAACAAAAAGAAACATACTGACATGGAAGCATGAATACATATAGACATGTATATCAAAAAAACTAATTCGCCAAAATTATATCTCAAGATAGCATCATGTGCTATATATTAGCCCTATTCTCCCCCTCTCTAATGATATAATCTTTCATGAATCGTCAATATATGGGAACTTTATCTTATCCCTACTTGTACCCATACAATCTCCCCGGGTACCATCATCGACCTGAATAGGGTGTGAGATAAACTCAGTAAGACACCACCAATGGTGTCTATAACAAATCCATCCTATTTAAATAAACCATATCCATGTGTAGGTATAATAGGTAATATATAAAATAATAATAGATAATACATTCTCAAAATCATAATAAATAATAAGAGTAGGATACAATAGGATATCATAAATACAATAAGTATCAACTCTAAGTAGTAACTATATTTGATTAGAGTAACTTGTTTGGTATAAAGAATACATTATCAGAGTAACATAACTACATGGGATAGGTCATAAGGATTATAAATAGGGTGACCTATATCTGGATATCTAAATGAACATGGAGGTCATAGGTGAACTACCTTTATCGTCCATGATTGATTTATAAGAAAATAACCATAGATACCATACCTTAATAATCATAGGTGTCACATGTGAGGTAATAGTCAGTTTCTTACCATCAATCAATAGATTTTATATCTTTAATAGTATTCAGTTCCATACATCAATAAATAGGATCCACACCTTAAATAATAGTTGCTTCTATATTGTCAATCAATATGTGTCATACCTATAATAATAGTCAATGTCATACCATCAATCAATAGGTTCCATACCTTTAATAAAATTTAATTCCAAACAATCAGTCAATAGGTTCTGAACCTTTAATAATCACTAAAATCTTCAACATAATCATTTTAATAAATTCTAATGTCATTTCAAGGATGCATGATCCACTCATAACAAGTCGTTTATTTTAATAAGGCTCCAACTAAAGCAGGGAAATCACACACCAAAAGTGGTTGTTTTATAAAGGGTAGATATAAGAACAAAACTCTAGGGTCGTTTCGGGATGAGGATGAAAATCCCCAACCATGAGTAGGTTCTAATAAGGTAACTCATCGTGGTGATAAAAATTAATTGATGTATTACCATTTAATTTATGATCAACATCAAGATGGTCCAGCATGTGGCACAATGATGAATAATAAATAAAACAAAAAAACAGGAAAAGGTATAAAACCCTACCTTAAGCCTATGGAAGAACACTCATCCAGTATCAACCATTTATTTGGTCCATATCAAAATAAAATAGAGAAACTGACAAACACCCTAAAAAATGATAAGATCTCACATCTAAATAACTTCATCAAGAGAATGAAAAATAATGAAAGGTGTTAGAGGAATGGATAACATACCGGTCATTATCCAATGTGATAGATAGATATTTAATTAGAGGCTAGATGGATGAGCATCTTAAAATTCTATCTTTAGGAATAAGAGGGCTTAAATCAGAGGGTTGAACTATGAAGGAGAGAAACAAAGGCTGCTATAAAAAATGAGAGGCCATGTCGCACTTCTAAAAACACTAACCCAAGGAATTTACATGACATGTAAACCTTACACATCATATAATGTTATAGGTTTTCCCTCCAAGAAAAAACCATAGCACATCATGAAGAGGGTCAATCCAGACCGATACATATCATTTATTTAGTAAACACTATGTATTTACATAAACTACATGTTTTTGGAATGTTACTAGTATCCAACCCCCTTGTAACTTACCTTCCCATTAACATAATGACCCAACCAAGGGAATGATTTTAGAGTTATGAAAAAATAAATCTTTTCCAAGGGTTTAACTAAAAATTAAAAGGATCCATACATAATACGAACAATTATGGATGTTATATTATATTTGAATTTGATTATAAGAACCAATTAGATTTAGAAATATTGTGAGATTATAGGTATATCTTTGTGAATCCATTGGCGGATGACTCATTTATTTTTTTCTAGGACACTACCAGTTTCTATTTCCAACTAGATTGATTTTGAATTTAAGGAACTATTATTTTTTTGGTAATTATAACTAAGAAAATCATCTCTATTACCTTCCTTATCATGGATGGATTTTTTTAAAAAACTTGGAAGTAAAAAATAACACTTTTAAAGAGACATTATTTATTGTATGACAAAAAAAATAATTTTCATCCTATATTTAATTTGGAAAACAATTGTTCTGGAATGAGATAATGAATCATGTTTGTATGACACATATAAAACCCAACTATTGCATCACCATACTGGTCATTTATATGATAAGAATCTTTATAATATATATCAATACTGATCTTTGGAATATTTTTATCCAAGAACAATTGAAATATGTCATTTTTTTAAATAAAAAATAACAAACCACCATTTGGGTGACTTGGTGAAAGGTTCCAAGATTTTTTCGGATTGGTATATATAGGTATTTCTGGACCTTTTCTAGTTGAAATGGAGGTCTATAATCTCACTTAATAACTTTTAATTACAAATTGAGTCAATAAATATATAGCTATTTGATAATGTATAAGTTAGAGACCATTAATAAATTGAAAGAGACCAAGAATTAAGTAGAGAATAAACATGGTAAGAAGATAAAGAAGCTTCAATATGATCTAGGAGGTGACTATTTTAACCAAGAGTTTATTAACATTCTATGGGAGTTTCAGATTCTATCTCAAATAACTCTACCTTATACACCACTATTGAATAGTGTTAGTAAAAGGATGTACTATACCATTCAAGAAATGGTATGGTTGATGACGAGTCATGATGATATTCCATTATCCTTTTGGGGATATACATTACAAAATCAGGTATACCCACTACACCGAGTACCAATTAAATCTTTAAATAGAATATTCTTTGAGTTATGAAGTGGAATGAATACCATTTTTCACATAAAAATATATGGGGATGTGAGTAATTTTTAAGGATAACTTTGACACAAAATTAGATCCCCAAGACATAAATTGTATATTTATTGGTTATCACACGAAAATATTTTGATATTATCTATATAAACCATTGGACAAGATAGTGAGTATCACAAGACAAGCCATATATCTTGATAGGGATCAAATCCCCAAAAATGATAATGAGATAAAATATAACTTTGATGAATTTAGTTCACAAGATACATAACAGTTCATACATGAATAGATTATACAGTTCCCCATGGAAGAAGTTATTTCTAAAACACAAGTACTATGTAAGAGTACTAGAGAGGTAAGAGAACTAGAAAGATATAGTTTTATATTCAATTATTACTATAACTTGTTATTGATTGAATGTAATGAACCTCTCTCATATAAAAGTACAGTGAAGAGCTCAGAATCAATAGTATGGAAATAATCCATGAATTTATAGATAAATTTGATGTATAAAAACTAATTTTGGGTTTTATTTGATCTTCTAGTTTATAAAAATATTGTTTGGTGTAAATTTTTATTCAAGAGAAAACTAGACATGTGAGGTATATTAAATGCCTATGAAGAATGAATAAGGGATAAATTGTTCAAATATTTTCATGGAATTGACTATTATGAATCATTTTCTTTAGTTTCCATGTATAAATCCATCATAATTATACTTGATAATAAATCATACTATGGATTTGAAATTTGTAATATGGATATAAACATAGCGTTTAATAATGGGAATTTATAGGAAGATTCTTTTATGAAACATCCTGAAGATTTTGTGACTCAAACTATTTCAAAAAAGGATTACATATATTAAATATCCATTTATGGATTGAAGTAAGAATCTAGTTCAAGGAACATTTTGTTCACTAAAGAAATAAAATAATGTAGTTTCATTAAGAATAAATTTTACCCATGTCTGTATAATTATTTTAGTGAGTGTTATATCATTTTACTAGTAGTATATGTTGATTACATGTTAGTTGTTGGAAATGATATACCAGTATTAGAGTCATCTATAGAGTAGTTAAAAAGGTGTTTCTCCAAGAAGGATAAAAGTGAAAAAACCTATATTACTGGGACAAATATCATTCAAAATAGACCCAATATTATAATTAGACTAATTCAATGTACACACATTGACAAAATACTAAATATATTTACTGTAGAATAATGTAATAGAGCATTAGTTCTAGTGAAAGATGATATATATTCTTCCAAGAAAATGTGTCCATAGACATAAGAGGAGGAAGAGAGAATGAGAAAGATTGTATATTCTTCTACGATGGGATCAATCCTGTATGCCATGTTATGTACTAGGGTCAAATTTTCTTATGTATTAATCATACTAGGTAGATATAAAGATGATCCAAGTGAACATCATTGGTATGGAATTAAGAATATCCTTATCTATATAAGAATAAAAATGGATACGGTCCTGGTTCTTAGAGGAGATGAAGAGATAGTCATTATGATCTATATTTATGATATCATTCAAACTTTTTATAATTATCTATGTTCATATTCATGATAATTATTTAGTCACAAAAGATCATTTCGGAGTTTTAAGTGTTCAAGGTAGATATATATCACTGATTCTATGGTGAAGTATGAGTATATAGACCCATATGATACAACTAAAGAATCTATTTGGATATGAAATTTTGTGCAAGATATTTATGTGGTATATATAAGTAAATAACCCATAACATTATATTGTGACAATAATAATACATTACATTTCATAAAGAAGAAAATGTCACACCAATAGAAAATGAAAGTACTCTCGAAGTATAACCTCATAATGGATTTTTCTCAGAGGCGTGACGTTACTTTGAGTAGAGTTAGCATGCAAGAAAACATGGAAGACCGATTGAATAAACAATTATCACATAAGAACTATGATTATTGTGTGAGAGATAATATAATGAAGGGTTTTATATGTTGTCTCTAGTTAAAGTGAGAGTCTTCTAGAGTTGGCTCTATATAACCAACATCTATCTACATTATAATTAACTATATTCACTATTTTGAATATTTAAAATATTTATATAGAATCTTGATTGTTCGTCCACATGACACAATATGAGATAATATATAGAGATTAACTATCATAGTGAATAGTCATAGAAGTTCCACACGATGATGAGAATCCATAAGAGTCATAATAGTATTCTTAAATATATGTTATATAGCTGGATGATATTATTTGATGGTATAAAAATGATTTATTCTATCACGGGTTGTGGAACTTTCTCATAGTGTACACCCTTGGTATTTTTCTGTACAAGAGATTATTAGAACACTTCCCCCAACATTAAATCTATACTTATATTTTTTTAGATTTTTTTATTTATAATTTTTTTTATTGATAATTATATGTTATGATTATTATTAATGGATATTATATTTCACATAATTTTTTTTATTGATGAAAATCATTATGGAAAATTTTTGCGGAGAAGTATGATACATTGAGTGAATTGTGATTAATAATGTCTTATTGTATAATATAAGAAAGAATTTATCCATTTTTTTATTTAAAAAATTTTACATATAAGGAACATTTATTTGAATGAAACGTCCAAAATAAATCTAATTAAATGGGGTTATATGGGAAGGTTCACTTTTTGATAGTCAAATAGAGAGAGATCGATGATATAGTTTGATGACACCAGAATCCAACCTGCTTGATTAAATATCTCATTATAAAAGGTATTATATTACATAGTAAGGATCTATTTTAGGTTGTATGTATTTATTACATTAACTTCATTTTCTATGGGTACCTTGAAATGTTTCTAGTCTCCAAAAATTTACATTGGGTGTCTTCTCTTAATTCTAATAATAAATATTCGTAGAGGGTCGCACACTAAGTGTATCTAGATCCTAATATAAATTTTAAATAGTAATTATTATTTAAAATATTGAATAAATATTATTCCAACACATGGTTTAAAAATTATTTTTTTTAATCATTTCATATATTCTATTACTAGTTATTTGATAAAAATTTTGAAAGCCTAATATATAATAAATATTTATTTTTTATTTAGTTAATAAAATATGTACTTATTTATTGGAGAATAATGAATTGATTTCATTAATTAAATAAATAGTCATTATTCATGTTCCGATAAATATTGTTGAGGAATGAAATATCATGTATAAAGTTATTGGGATAAATAATACATATTAAATATTGTTTGAATAAATTTTGAATAATTTATTCATGAAATAATATTTAATTCATTATCTAGTTTTATGCATGTCAAGATATAATAATATTTTTATTATAGACATGGGGTTATAGATAGACTATGTAAGTAATAAGGGTTCATGGAAAATTATTATTTTCTAACCCTAGAACTTTTTATTCCCAATTATATTCTTTCAAGCCCAAAATTAATCCATTTTTTAGTTTGTCACAATTACTCTATATAATCCCCTCATACCCTATAGATCTCCTCCCCAATATATCTCTCAAGAACAAAGACAGATCCTCCTCCTATACCACTCTCAATTTTAGAGAGATTCAAGAGGCTATCATAGATGAACAATGTAAGATTTATTATCTTTGATGCTTGTGATTGAATATTCCTATATTTTCACTCAGAGGTTCATGGTGTTTTTATGGATCACCACTGTATGGAATCTATACTTGATTCAGGCGACATAATGATTATACATAATAGAAGAATTCTCATATTATTCAACAAAGAAAGAATTCATCATAAGGTAACTCATTAAATATTTAAATAAATATTTAAATAATTATGTGATGAACTAATATTTGGTTCTGGAATTATCATTTCGATTAGTCTTTGATTCAATTGCATTTTTCATGATGTTATTCATTTTGTAAATATCAGGTTAATCATTAATTATGATAAAATGTTGAGTTGGGAAGTCCTATACTTGTGATTCTACTATGCCCAAAACATTAATGTTATTCTATTAATTGAGACATAGTTTTGTATTAGGCATATATTGGGTTTCCCCTATCACCACTCCCATAGATGTCTCTTTAAGAACTATAGTGGTTGTATTCTCATGGGTAGATACACACTTACACTCATGAAGTACAAACCAATGTCTAAACAAGAGATTAATAAATATGAATTTATAAATAATCTATAATGATAATTTTGTGAATATAACATTTACCTATGAGTTCTAGGTGAACATGAATCATTAGTGATGTTTCTAATCACCGTATACCAATTCCCTTGGATGATAATTCCATGAGAAGAACTATGAGTGATGACATAGGAATAATTCATGTGTATTGGAGATCATTTCCTGAATATCCAATGTTATGTTTGTAGAAAATTCCTCCTTAATACCAAGCCTAAGTGAGTTTCGGATCCAATATCCATCTCTCTAACATTATATTCTAGAGATATTTCATGTGATTTGACCACATTTCGCTCCCATAAAAGTCAATAAATAACTCAGTGATTTCATCATCTTTGGAATGAAAAGTGTAAATTATAAGACATCTTACCTATTCTGATGTGGGATTTCATCACTATCATATTATCCACCACTCAAATCAATATCTAATAGTTCATATTATAAGGACTCGTCCTTAAACATTTCATAGTATTGAATTAAATGAATAATTCACATTGAGGATCTTTTTAGGTTTAGAGTTTTATAGAATTAGAACATAACTATTACATCTCAATAGATTAAAAAGTATACACTTCCACGCATTCTCTATTTTTTTCATAAAATAAAAACTCTTGAAAAAAAGAGTAATGTATAGTTCCATGTTTTAGACAGCATGACTTTTCCTTGATCCCATCCTTGACCATATTCATCATTAGGTCCTATGAAAACATTTCAAAACTTGGGATGAGTATAAAATGCTCAGTAAGGGTTGTAAAACAAATAAATAAAACATTCGTTCATAAATACATACAAAACATAAACACTTTTACTTGCCTCCTGAAATAATAAGATTTTATGAATAACACATATAAATCATAAATCATAATGGTAACTTGTGGCATCCATATCATACTTACATTGTAGCTATCACAGATACAAAGGGAGTTACTTTGGAATGCCCATAATAGTATATTCCCTTAATCTCTTAGGAGAAACATTCACGATAATCTCTGTCACGTTACCCAATGCATTGGAGAGATATATCAGGCTCACTAGCCCTAGGTTTACAATGGAACCACCCATATACATAAATTATGCCCAAGAACCATAACATGATCATAACACATAACATAATCATAATGGAAAGATAAAATTTCCACATTGGAATAACAAAATATCATTTCATGATATTGAAATAATAAATACATTCTCAAAATCATTTTCAATACCAAAATACGTAAAACTAATATATGGTATTTATTTTTCATTTAAAAAGCATTACGACTTGTTAAGGAAGCAAAGGTCAAACAATACTCGCGGCGGCGGAAAGGTCGTTGTCACCACTTACATTTAAAAAACATTCCATTTTTTCATTTATTAAAATGCTTCATATAAAAAGATTCCCATTGAATGAAATGAAAAGTTAAAGGGGTTTATACACCATATAAAATAATGTCATGTATAAAACTAAATATGCCTCAATGAAAGGAGATTGATACGAAGTCCCTTGCCTCGTGTCCGACTAGACTCCATCGTTCTTTAATTTTCTGAATAATAAACAAAAGTTAATTTCTACATGCTTAAGAACCTTTTTCAAGTTTATAATTCCTTTTATATCAGTTATTAACATTTTTTAAACATTTTTTAATAATTTAAGATAATAACGTTCATTTTGACGATATTTGGTACTTGAGTAAAAAATGAACACCTTATATTTACAAGTTTTCCATGTGATCAATAGTCCATTAGATCCAAAATGAAATTCATTATTTAGATATCATATATATCATATATATCCAATACATATATATATTATAATAGTACATATCATTTCGAGTTAAGAAATGAAATGCACCATTCATGGAGATGGTAAGTCGTACGTACGCATGAACTCTACTTTCATTTCTATTTCTTATTTTAATGGAATTAAAACATAATGATACATATTTATATTATAATTCCAGTATAATTCCATATATAATATCATATATAATAACATTAACTCTATCTTTTATACATCACAAATATGGCATTAACGAGTCATGTCACTTTGAGGGGGCGGTAGTCCGCACTTCCTCTAATGAGATTATCGTGTTTACCCATAATGGAAACCATAAAGTCATTATATAAATGGAAATTACAGAAGCATAAAGAAAACATAAACATAATATATATCATGTATAAATATAGTTCCATCATAAGGGTCACCATGAGAGGCGGTAAGAGATAATCGAACAATCATCGTTTCATGAGGTGTTAGTATGCCATCCACAGAAACATTATGTTCTTCATCTATTAGATAGAGGTGTGTGTAAGTGTAGTTAGAATACTTATCATAACAACATACTAGTTTATTGAGAACACTTATGTTGTTACAAAATAATGGAATGAAAAAAATTTAGGGGTTGGAGAAGTAAAATAAAAGAAAACAATTTAAGAGAAATTGTTACCTTTAATTTGGGTAACTTCCTTTGGATTGAACCAAAAGGACTTCTTTAAGTGCCTTATGCCTAAGGTAAGACTAATAGGGGGAGAAGAGGGATGTAGGGAGCTTAATTGGTTAGATTTTGGACGAGAAAAATGACTTTATAGGTGTGATGATTTGGTTAGAAGTGGTCTCCCTTTATAAGAGGGAGGAGGTTCTCTTTAGGAAAGTGTGAAAATATAATTTTATAATATAATGATTTTCCATTTCTAAAGATCCAAAAATAATTATCGTCTAAGATAAGATGACTAATGGTAAAAATAAAATCATCCAATAGGAATTGTATAGGTTTTGGATAATATTTTATCATTATAATCTTATTTAATTAAATCATTTATTAATGAGGTAAATACAACACCATTATTGTGTTATAAATAATTTAATTTATTCGATGTCTAAAAATTAAAAAAAATACTATCATGTAGGAAATAATTTTATATTTATATAGAATATTTATAGTTGAATAAATTACTTCTATAACACCATATAAAAATGAATATACAAAAAGACTTTTGTTTAATGTCATTTTGGCTTTACTTTAAATTAATTAATCTAAAGTGTCATTATCATTCCTAAGTGTCTCCATGGGGTCCAAAAATCGATCCAAGAATTCCCATGGTCGGCCATTACTCATCCAATAATTTTTGGACAAGGTTTAAGGTAATTTTGAATTATTATAATATTCTTTTTACCTTGAATTACCATATTTACCTTTAACCACGGTAAATAAAAGTCAAAAGTTACTATTCACCAAAAATTATTTTATCTTTTTGAACCACATTTTACTTACTAATAACAACCATGTATGTCAGATTTTTAAAATTCAATTCACAGAAGTGGTATAATTTCATTTAATTGAACAAGTTAGTTTTTTAACTACTACTAAGTGGTTTACTATTCATCAAAAATTGATGTTTTTCTGAAAAATACCAAAACATCATCCTAAGCATTATTTAAAATTCTGAATTCAAAAATAATTTATATTTTTCCAAATTAAAAACATTGAATTCGCATTAATTAATTTAAAATTAATTCCCTTTGTTAAAACAATTAGCGTGTTTTTAAGAAACAATAACTATCAAAAGATTGATACTTTTTTATGTCCAATTTAAAAGTGAAATTAATTAAAATGACTGAAATTGGATTAAATGGTAAAAATATATTCTAATAAAACTTTAAAACCAATTAAAAAGATAATATAAACAAATAAATAAATTAGATTAAAACGCAGTTTTGAATTAAAATACAATACTTTTATAAATCATTAAAAAATGAACTTTATCGGAAAAATTACAAAAAAATTACACAAAGTAAATTTAATGTCCCCATTCTAAAGAATGATTTTATTTGGTCAATTATAATGTATTAAAGTGAACAGAACTATATTTAAAGAGGGTTCTTCATTAAAAGGCGATAAATCGACCTTTAAATGTAAATTATGCTTAAAATTAGATTCATTCACATTTTAAGCCTCTAAATTTTTATTGGATAAATGTAAATACATTTAACAATCATGTATAATCATATTTTAGTTTTTTTGTTTATTACTGCCAATACAACGGCTAGGAGTTAACTACCCTTTAAAATAATAAAATTATATTATTAGTGTGCAATGTAAGATTTCAACGAAACATATTGTTGCATATTAGGTAAACTATCGAACATAGAAACCCCTTTAAAGTAAAATTAATATTTAATTTACAAATATTAATAAATATAAAACACTCTTATTCTTCATTTACCTGGGATGTTACATCCTTCCCCATTTTGGAAATTGCATCCTCGCAATTTTTATTCACTTATCAAAATATGTGTGGGTATTTATACCTTATAGAATTTTCAGATTCCCACGCTGCCTCTTCAATCATATGGTTTTTCCAAAAAAACCTTTACCAAGTGAATTACCTTATTCCAAAAAACATTCTCTCTACTGTCAAGAATCTGGACAGGTTGTTCTTCATAAGATAGATTATCTTCCAATTGAACTACCTCTGGGATCAAAACATGAGATGGATCTAGTATCTACTTTCTCAACATAGAAACATGAAAACAATTGTGTGCCTAGGATAAACTTAGAGGTAAATCCACTTTGTATGCAACTGATCCAACTTTCTCCATAATTTCATAAGATCCAATGAACCTCGGATTCAACTTTCCCTTCTTACCAAAACACATCACACTTTTCCATGGAGAAACTTTGAAAAAGACCTGATCACCTAACTCAAAAGAAAGATCCTTCCTCTGATTATCTGCATAACATTTCTGTCTGCTCTGAGCTATTCTCATGTGCTTCTGAATCAACTGAACTTTCTCTGACATCACTTCTACCAATTCTTGTCCCATTAGCTTCGTTTCACATACTCCATCTCAAAAAAGCTGGAGTTCGACAACGCTTTCCATATAATTCCTCAAATGGATTGATCTGTACTCTGCAATGAAAACTGTTATTATAAGAAAATTCAACCAAAAAAAGATGTTGGTCCCAACTTCGTTGTTAATCCATCGAGTAAGAATGTAACATATCCTCCAATGTCTGAATTGTTCATTCTGATTTCCCATCTGATTGAGGATGAAAAGATATACTAAAATTTAATTCAGTACCCAATGACTTTTAAAGGCCATTCCAAAAGTTAGAAGTAAACCTGAGATCATGATCAGATACAATGGATAGGAAAAGTCCATGCAACCTGACTATCTCTTTAACATACAATGGAGAATGTTGATCTAGAGACAATGTATCTCAAATTGGAAGGAAATGAGAAGATTTAGTCAATCGATCAACTATAACCCAGATTTCATTATTATATCGAGATGTATTTGGTAACCCCAAAATGAAGTCCATGGATATATTTTCCCATTTCCACTCTAGCACTCGTAGAGGCTGAAGCATCCCTTTCAGTAACTGTCGCTCTACTTTAACTTACTGACAAGTCAAACACTTCACTATAAAATCAGTAATATCTCATTTCATTCTATCCCACCAGTAATACTCCCGAATATCTCTATATATCTTAGTACAACCAGGATGAACTGAAAACGGGGACCTATGAGCTTCACATAACAACTCATTCTTCAACTGTGAATCACAAGGCACACAAAATCTCTTCCCAAACCTCAAAACACAATCGTTATCATCATTAAAATCATCCAAATTACCCTTCTAAACCAACTCTACCTTTTTCTGCAACTCACTATATTATTTCTGTATTTTCTTTATTCTGTCTGATAGAGATGATTTCACTGACGTCGGAAACAAAACAGAAGAATTTTATGCACCAACAATTTTTATTCCAAAGTTATCAAATCAAAATCAAAAGGATCTTGTTCCAAAAATAACATAGTTAATGAATCAATACTTTTTCGACTCAAAGCATCATCCACTTTATTTGATTTTCCTGGATAGTAATGGATCGTGCAATCATAATCCTTGATTAATTATAGCCATCTCCTCTGTCTCATGTTCAATTCTTTCTGAGTGAATATATACTTTAATCTTTTGTGATCAGTATATACTTCACATTTTACTCGATACAAATGATTCCTCCAAATTTTTAAAGCCAAAACAACCGCAGCTAATTCCAAATCAAGTGTTGGGTAATTTAACTCACGTGGTTTCAACTCACATGAAGCATAAGAAATTACCTAATCATTCTGCATTAGGATACAACCATGTCCTTCAAATGAAGAATCATTATTGATAACAAACTCACCATTTCTGGATGGTAGTTCCAAAACTGTAGCATTCACCAATCCCCTTTTCAGTTCCTGAAAACAATCATCACATTATTTTGTCCTGATGAAATTAACACCTTTTCGAGTTAACTTAGTCATTGGACTAGATAACCATGAAAAATTTTCAACAAACCTCTGGTAATAACCTGCCAAACCATGAAAACTATGAATCTCAGTTATAATTGTGGGTCTAGGCTATTCTTTAAAAACTTTTGTTTTAGCAAGATCAACAGTTATGCCATTTTTTGAAATAATGTGACCATGGAATGAAATTTGTTGTAACCAAAACTCACAATTTCTGAATTTCCCATAAAGTTTATTTTATTTTAAGGTTTGAAAGATAACCCTTAAATGACTTTCATTCTCCTCTTTACTTTTAGAATAAACCAAAATATCATTAATGAGCCCAACCACAAACTTATACAAGAACTCATGGAAAATTCTATTCATAAGATCCATGAATACAGTAGGTGCATTGGTTAACCCAAAAGGCATAACTAAAAATTCATAATGTCCATATCTAGTACGAATTGTGTTCTTCAGAATGTCTTCTTCCTTTACTTTCAACTAATGGTACCCTGATCTCAAATTAATCTTCGAAAAATACTGAGCTCCCTGGTGCTGATCAAACTAATCATCGATATGAGGGAAAGGGTACTTATTCTTAACAGTGATGTTTTTCAATGATCTATAATCAATGCAAATTCATATTGAACCATCATTATTTTTAACAAACAAAATAGGAGCACCCCATGGTGATGTGCTAGGTCGAAGGAAACCTTTATCTAATAACTTCTGCAATTGCTTCTTTAGCTCTAAAAGTTCAGTTTGAGCTATTCGATAAGGGTGTTTTGAATTTTTCTTAGCATCAGGAACTAAGTCAATAATATATTCAACTTCCCGATCAGGTATAATATGAGGTTACTCATCAGGAAAAAAATCAAGGTACTCATTTACCACTGGCACATCATTAATCTGAACAGTTCCATTTTTTTCACAATATGTGCATGGTAAAATTCATTTCCATATTTTACTAGTTTCTCAGCTTCCTGATATGTTATCAAAATCAAGGGTTCATTTTTGTATACAAACTGAAAATCTTTCTAAAAAGAACCCTCGTTAGCTCTACAGTCAATCTTAGCATGATAAACATAAATCCAATCCATGCCCAAAATAACATCAATGTCTACTAGAGGAAAAAAATAAGGTTTTCAGGTAGATTTTTTCCGCACACAAGGACATTAATGTTCTTGTATTTTCTTTTTGTCTCATCATTTCCTCTAGGTGTTTTTACCGTAAGTTCTGTATTCATATCTTGAGATGGAATTCCCAATTTACTAGAAAACTTCTCAGAAATGAACGAGTGTGTAGACCCTGAATCAAACAACACATTGGAATCATATGAACACACAAAAAATGTACCTGATACAACTTTATTTGATGGACCAACATCTATTGAAGTAGTTGCAAAGGATTTAACCACCCCTTTCTACTTGTAGTCTGGTTGCTTTACTTTTGTTGAGTTCATTGTTGGACACTCATTTGCATAATGACCCATTTCATTGCACTTAAAACATTTTACTCACTGTAAATCAGATTGTGCCTTACCATTACCCTGATATTTTTTAGTGCAATTACGAGCCTTATGTCCCATTTTACCACATCAGTAGAACTTACCAAAATTCAAATGACATTCCCCATCAAGATTTCTACCACAATTTTCACAAACTGTAAACTTAAGTTTCTTACCATCAGACATTTTTGAAGAGTTCTTCCCTTTAGCTTTCCACCTTGATATCATATTTTGTTTTTTTTTCAAAGAACACATGATCATCAGCAAACTCCATTTCTACCCTCTCTACACAACAAACAAGTTTTTCATAACTTTTAAACTCACGAGAAGCTAAATCCCTTCGATACTTTGGCTTTAATCGAGAGTAAAAACGGTTGATTTTACTATAAATATCTCGTATGAAATTGGGAGTATACCTTGTCGGTCGAGTTAATTTTTCTTCATAAGCAGCCAATGAGTCAACCTCCTACCTCAATTCCAGGAATTGTTTTTCCATTCTATGACGAACCAGCTTAGGAAAATATTTCTCAAGAAACATACATTTGAATTCATCCCAATCTAGAGAATAAATATCCTCATTATCCCAGATATTTTCCACCATTGAGCACTACTGATCAGCTTCACCTTCAAAACGGTAAATAGCGAGACTAACCTTTTGATGTTCTGAACAACACAAGACATCAAAAATATTTTCCAATGATTTAATCCACCCTTTTGCTAGCACCAGATCAGATGATCCTATGAATGATGGGGGATGTTGCCTCATGAAATGCTCAACTACTAACATATTCCTCTATGGTTTATCTGGATGATCTCGTACATGGATACCACAACCATTTATAGCCTGAGTCAATTGTGCCATCACTACAACAAACTGTTCAGTTCTGATTCTGACCATCTCAGGTTGCTGATTTGGAAGGTTGTCTTCCTCCTGATGTCTTCCCAACATAGCTGCCTTGTTTCCTCTGCATAAAACCATTCTGAACAAAGAAATATCTTAGGCGAAGAAACATGGTAATCCGTAAATGCTCTATGATTTCAATATTAACCTAAATTACTTTATGGATATTTATTTAACAATACCCTAACTCCTAAATTTATTTAAACTGACCTTTGATTCCAACTATAAGGACCCGACATTAAACAATACATAATATTGAATTAAATGAATAATTCACATTAAGGATCTTCTTAGGTTTAGAGTTTTTGAAAATTAGGACATTACTATTACATCTCAAAAAATTATAAAGTAGTAACTTCTACACAGTTTCCATTTTTTTTCATAAAATAAAATCTCTCGAAAAAGAGAGTCATATCTAGTTCCATGCTTTCGACAACAATAATTTTCCTTGACCCCATCTTTGACCCTATTCATCTTTAGGTCATGTTAAAACATTTCAAAACATGGGATTAGCATAAAAAGCTCAGTAAGGGTTATAAAACAAAGAATGAAAACATTTGTTCATAAATAAATACAAAAAATGAACTCTTTTACTTACCTCATGAAATCATAAGATTTTATGAATAACACATAGAAATCATAAATCATAAAGGTAACTTGTGGCATCCATATCATACTTACATTATAGCTATCACAGCTACAAAGGGAGTTACTTTGGAATACCCATCATATATATTCCCTAAATATCTTAGGAGAGACATTCACATTTACCTCCATCACATTACCCAATACATTGGAAAGCTATCTCAGGCTCACCCACCCGAGTTTTTTCATGGAACCACCTGTATACATAAATAATTCCCAAGAACCATAACATGATCATAACAAAAAACGTAAGCATAAAGGAAAGATAACATTTCCACATTGCAATAAAAAAATATCAGTTCAATATATTTAAATAATAAATCCATTCTCAAAATTATTTTCAATACCAAAATACATAAAAAGAGTATATGGTAATTATGTTTCCTTTTAAAAACCTTACGGATTGTTAAGGAAGCCAAAGATCAAATAATACTCACGATTGTAGAAAGGTCATTGTCACCGCTTACATTAAAAAAACATTCCTTTTTGTAATTTAGTAAAATGATATATATAAAAAGATTCTCTTTGATTGAAATGAAAATTCAAAGGGGTTTATACACCGTATAAAATAAGGTTGTGTATAAAACTAAATAGACCTCAATGAAAGGATATTGAGATGATGTCCCTTACCTCATGTCTGACTTGACTTGATCATTATTTAATCTCCTGAATAATAAACTAAAGTTAATTTCTACTTTCTTAAGAACCTTTTTCAAGTTTATAATTCTTTTTATATCACTTATTACCATGTTATAAAAAGTATGTTATCATTTAAGATAATAACTTTCATTTTGTCGATATTTGGTTCTTGAGTCAAAAATGAACACGTTATATTTACAAGTTGTCCATGTGATCAATAGTCCACTATATCCAGAATGAAATTAATTATTTAGATATCATATATATCATATATGTCCAGTATATATATATATATATACTTATAACAGTACATATCATTTGGAGGTAAGAAATGAAATGCACTGTTCATGGAGACGGTAAGCCGTACGTACGCATGAACGCTACGTTCATTTCTATTTCTTATTTTAATGGAATTAAAATATAATTATACATAGTTATATTATAATTACAGAATATGTTAATATATAATATCATATATAATATCATTAACTCCATCATTTATACGTCCCACATATGGCATTAATGAGTCATATCACTTTGAGGGGGCGGTAGTCCGCACTTCCTCTAATGAGATTATCGCATTTACCCATAATGGAGATCTTAAAGGAATTATATAAATGGAAATTACATAATAATAATGAAACCATAAACATAATATATATCATATAAAAATACAGTCCCATCATAATGGCCACCATGATAGGCGGTAGGAGATAATCGAACAATCGTCGTTTCGTGAGGCATTTTTATGCCATCCATAGAAATATTATGTTCTTCATCCATTAGATGGAGGTGTGTATAAGTGTAGTTAGAATACTTATCATAAAAACATACTAGTTTATTGAGGATACTAGTGTTGTTACAAAATAAAGGAATGAAAAGAGTTTAGCATCTGGAGAAGTAAAATAATAGAAAACAATTTAAGAGAAATTGTTACCTTTAATTTGGGTAACTTCCTTTGGTTTTACCAAAAGGACTACTTGAAGTGCCTTCTGCCTAAGGTAAGGCTTCTAGGGGATAAGGGGGATGTCGGGAGCTTAATTGGGTAGAGTTTGGATGAGGAAATGGATTGAGAGGTGTGATTAATTGGTTATAAGTGGCCTCCCCTTATAAGGGGGAGAAGGGGATCTTTAGGAAAGTGTGAAAATATTATTTTATTCTATAATGATATTAGGTTTCTAAAGGACCAAAAATAATTATAGTCAAAGATACTATGGCTCATGGTTGAAATGAAATCATCCAATAGTAATTCGACAGGTTTTGTATAATATTTTAATCATTATAATCGTATTTATTTAAATCATTTATTAATGAGGTAAATAATACATCATTATTGTGTCATAAATAATTTAATTTATTCAATGTATCAAAATTATAAAAAAATAATATCATGTAGGAAATAATTTTAGCTTTATAAATAATATTTATAGTCAAATAAATGACTTATATAACACCATCTAAAAATTAATTTACTAAAAGACTTTTGTTTAGGTCATTTTTGGATTTACTTTTAATTAATTAATCTAAAGTGTCATTATAATTCATAAGTGGATCCATGGGGTCCGAATATCGACCCAAGGATTCCCATGGTTGTCCATTACTCATCCAATAAGTTTTGGACAATTGTTAAGGTAATTTTGTGTTATTATAATATTCTTTTTACCTTGAATTACCCTATTTACCTTTAACCGTGGTAAATAAAAGTCAAAAGTTATTGTTCACCAAAAATTATGTTCATCATATTGAACCAAATTTTTCTTTCTAATAACAACCATGTATTTCAGATTATCAAAATTCAATTCATAGAAGTGGTAAAATTTCATTTAACTGAAAACGTCAGTTTTTTTAACTACTACTAAGTGGTTTCACTATTCATCAAAAATTGATGTTTTCCAGAAAAATACAAACAATTCAGCCTAAGAATTATTTGATATTCTGAATTCAAAAATGGTGTCTATTTTTTCAAATTCAAAACATAGAAGTGAAATTAATTAATTTTAAATTAATTCCAGTTGTTAAAACAATTAGCGTGTTTTTAAGAAACAGTTACTATCAAAAGATTGATACTTGTTTATGTCCAATTTCAAAGTGAAATTAATTCCAATGACCAAAATTGAATTAAATGGTAAAAATATAATCTAATTTCACTTTAAAACCAATTAAAAAGATAACCTTTCCATATAAATAAATTAGATTACAACGCAGTTTTGAATTAAAATACAATATTTTCACTATTCATTAAAAAATGATCTTTATCGGAAAAATTAAAAAAATTTACACAAAGTAAATCTTGATGTCCCAATTCTAAAGAAGGATTTTATTTGGTTAATTAGAATGTATTAAAGTGACCAAAACTATATTTAAATAGGGTTATCCATTAAAAGGTTGTAAATTGACCTTATAATGTAAATTATGCTCAAAATTAGATTCATCCACATTTTAAGCCTCTAATGTTTTATTGGATAAATGTAACTAAATTTAACAGTCATGTAGAATCATATTGTAGTTTCTTTTGTTAATTCCTACCAATAAAATGTCTAGGAGTTAACTACCATTTAAAATAATGATATTATATTATTAGTGTGCAACTTAAGATTTCAATGAAACCCGTTGTTGCATATCAGGTACACTATAGAGCATAGCAACCACTTTAAAGTAAAATGAATATTTAATTCACAATTATTAATAAATATTAAAATATCTTATTCTTCATTTACCTGGGATGTTACCCACATACCCATTTAGAGTAAAAAAATGTGTTTTTTAATGATTGGATCAAAACAGATTGATATTTTATACAGGTATTCAATTCATTGGGTTTATCCTCGTAGGAGAGTTTAATGGGTACCTTCACTTAGCTTAATTACACTAGAAGGATCTCTACCACCTAGAGTTACTTTTAGATATCCTTAGTGTATGAATCACTCTTCCATTAGACCTACTTTTTGGAATGAAAATCACTATCTCATCAAAGTAATATTATCCAGATTCCTAACACAATTTCTAGAAATTTAAGACACTAGAGGATTTCTCATATTGACTCTTTTATCATGTATTACCATCTACAAAAAAATTTTTGAATCGTGTTTTCCATAATTCATTGGTGGAACATTAAACTCGGGGACCATATCAACCAGGTTCACCTCATGGTATGACCATATCCATGTATCATCATCATAGGTTATGAGAATGATAGCAGAATCATATTTTGGGAGGGTGACTCATATTCCCATCACCACATAAGACATAAATAACCAAAACCCTCTTTCCATTTTGTGGAACTTCTTAAATCAATCACTCTACGGATGAATATGTAATTTCGTTTCTATGTATTCGAACTACCACTCTATTATTTAAGGCATGTATCCCTCATATATTATCTAATTATCAATTATGGATGCCAACACACCCTCCCGTAAGGATATAAAAGATGTGTTTTATCCTCATGGATTCATGTTTTTTCATTGGTGATGATGTTGGTTGGTGTATCATACAAATAGAAGATAAATTTGTTATGTTTTTTAGCATGCTTCCCACATATTTTTCATTTAATGGGAGTTTCCAAACTACTTTAATAATTTTTAGGTATGGTATTAATAAATATTTTAGGATTTACTTGCCATTGATGAAGTCTAATTCCCCTATATATTCCATGTTCTAGCCACACTAAACTTGAAATATATCGAGGAACTTGAAAGTGGTGTTCCGTTTATTGATGTTCCCTTATCCATAGTACCATTTGAATAAAACTAATATCTACAATCTAATCTTCTTATTACTTAGTAATTGGGATGACATTATGAATGACCCAACCTTTACCGTAGTATTCCACTCACACACTAGGAGGAGGAACCTACTGAGGTACATTGATAGAAAGGCTGACAGGTGGACCGACTGATCGATCCAAGGGGTGATCTTCTAAGCCCAGTCATTGTAGTGACCTTTCTCCAATATTGACTAGTATGTACCAGGATTCCCATGGGTCATGTGATTAGGTAAGGTATGATGACTTCATGTATACGGATCTCACACATTTGACATGATGAATAATTCCACAAAAATTTCAAAAGGGATATTAATCCATGGGTTGAGATCATCACCCATAACATCTCCCTCTAGATGAAGTAATTACCTTTCAAGTGGAGAGTTCATATCTACATTATCCCATACCGATGTTAGGGGAGTGAAATAACCACACATATACTTCATGATAGGGACCTTATGATCATCTTTAGATACTACAGGATTACTCTAACCTCAATATCTATTGAATGTAATCTATTTTTCTCTAGGATCCATATTCTAATTAGGTCTAGGATGAAGTTCTATTATTTTGGGATAACTTTTTTTAGAAACATATAGCTTCATACATCCCCTCTTCTTTGGGATATTGTTCAAACACTATCAAAAATTTCTATACCAAGAATGGGGATCCAAAATCCACACCAAAGGCCCCTCTAGAATGTATATACTAAATTGAATCTTAGCATATCCTCTGATGTGATGCCTCAGACCCACACTCTCAGATCTGATGTCAATAACACATACATTATATATCTAATTAAATACCAACTTTTTATTCCTAGACATTAAAATTATATATATACATGACATAAACCAGATATGGTATTACATAAATTCCCCAAACATTTTATGTTTATATCATTTTATAATTATGAAAAAAACTAACAAAAGATATGTGTTTTTAAAATAATGTAAATTTTACTTCTACAATATAATAAACCACATAATCCATAATAATTCTTCAACATCTCCTACAAATTGTTTAGTCAAGGTGTCCTATAAGACATAATTTTTAATTATTTTCTTTATAACATTATAAAATGGAATGATAATAAGAGGAAAGCTCAAATTCTTATTAAAGTAAAATATATAACTTAGGAAATCATGGAGTAAACATCGAATAAATATTATGGTCAAAATAAATAATATGAATAATTCCATAATCAACTGAAACAAATAGTATGTTATATCCATGATGATTAATGAAAACATGGATAATAATAATCACTAATCACATACCAATGAAATCCATAATGTCATACATCGAAAATAATCTTTCAAGTCCCTTATCCAAGATAATATACTAATATGGTGAGAGGTATACCTCATATCCCGAGTTTTTTTGTCAAAGGATATGTGTGAATGAATCAATGGGATATATAATTTATAGCCTCACCTGTCACTTTTTTAATTCCAATAATATAAATATATGATAAAATAAATAATCTATTCAAAATGACCTTTCTAAAAAATTATCCATATTAGAATAATAACATAAATAGTGACAAATTTTTTTTCATATTTAAATAAAATGGATAACATGGTCATAAGATATCTAGATAAATAATGTTAATGGTAAAAAATATATTTCCAACTTTCCAATAAACATATATATTTGAATTACAATATACATAACACTTATATTATTCCAAAATATAATTAAAACAATAACATGATCATAGATTACCTAGATAAAGAATGTGGATAGTCAAACAATACATATTCAACATACACAAGTAATCAATAAACATCTATATTAGAATAAAAGTATATGTAGTAGTGGAATAAGGTTAAGGAAGTACATTAATAACATGATCATAATAAATCGATAAGAATAAGGACGATGGTTTCAAAATAATATAATCTGAATGTAATAAAGTAAACTTATAATTTTTCTAACATAAATGTAAAACATCATTGAAAAATAATACTTCGAATATTATCACACAAGAAGAAATCAAGTATAAAATTGTTTTATAATGTGATATCAACACCCCTTATTATAAATCTATAATAGAGAATAAATATTGAAATATAAACCCTACTAGGGTAAAAAAAAATGAAAATTATAAGAAAAACATCGGGGAAAACTTAAAATATATTTTATATAATTGTTTTATCATTGATGTAAAATAAAAAGTTATTGGCCACTGCCCAAATTCATTAAAAAAATGTGAAGTAAAAAATAATTTAAAAATATTAGTTTTCAAAATTATCTTCAATAGTAAATCCTTTAAAATACATAAGTTTTATCTTGGAGAATTTTTGCGGAGAGACAAAACATACAAAAGTGAAAAGAAAAACCCTTTTTTATTTCAAAAAATGGCTTCAAAACTCACATTGTAAAAAGATTAATGACATAATATTTTGTTAAAAAATATATTTTTTACTATATTTTTATATAAATTACCATAAAATATAATTTTAGGGTGCGATAACTCATGTATAGAATAATTAAGTTCATGGAAAAATAATAAAACCCAAGGAAAGGATACTTGGGTTATCAATATACCTTAATAAAAACTTAATCCTTAAAGTAAGAAATATTTAAAAAGAAATTTTTAATGTTATATAAATGTAAATAAATAACATACCATATAATATAATCAAAATTTATAATTCACCAAACTTATATGAAATAATTACAAGAGAAATGATCTTACTTCAATAAATGAAAATTGAGTCACCAAAAATCATTAAAACATTTGTAACTACTGAGTCAAAATCCATTTGATGAAAAGGAATTTATTTGGATTAGTATTTCTGATAAATAAAAAAACATATGATTCATATATATCCATTTTCATTTTATAAACTATTCAAATAAAAATACGGTGAACAACACAAACATGTCTCAAGGAATTAAAGTATGAGACAAAGAACTGTTGCAGCTTGAGTAACTTTTTTATGAAAAATCATTAAAATAAATGTATTTTAATGGAATGTAAAATGCAATTATTAATATATAATTTATGATATTATATCTCAAAAAGGTAGTCTATATACTATATAAGTGAAATTAGGTTCTTAATAACAAAAATTTCTTGAAGAGTGGAATTTGAGACAAAAACCCTCACCCCTTGTCTTGGCATCCATGGATGTACTTTAACATCATGCATAAAAAACATATATATAATAATAAATTAGTTTATAACTTAATAATATCTATTTTCATTTATACCATTCATATATATCCATTATCTATATGAATTCTAGTTAGTTTACCTATTTCCAAACATTGAGTGTTTATTGTTTTATGGATCTACTAGTTTCTTAAAAGTCATGTTATTATTTATTATTCTCTAAATGTTCATAATTAATAGGTAATATAAGGTATAGAAGTAGATAAATTTTATTGATTTATACTGATAATATCTCATTCTAGTGGTGTTTTAGTTATGTCTCATGAAAGTTGAATTGATGTTAGATTATTTTGAAAATTTTAGAGATAAAAAATGAAATTTCAATAAAAAGATACATAATTAATATAACAAAGAAATAATCATAATATAATCCTTATATAAACATTTATATAATATTATTCCAATAATTATGTTCTCACAGTTATCCATGACATAAATTTATACCATTGTCCAGTTTGGTGATTAAACCCAACCAAACATGAATATACTTTGATTAATGATTGACTATGAGGTGGTTTAGTTGTATTATAATTATACCAAATAATTTATTGTATTTTTTAATTAATATTAATGTGAAATATCATAATATAATTTAATTATTAGAATAAATAATTGATATTATAATGTTATATAATTTGAATAATTTTTCCCTATTGGTACACTTATTTTAAATGATTTATTTAATGATGATCATTTGTTGATCTTATCATTTATATCTCCATCAATATGTCATAAAATAAACATAATGATATATAAAACATAATATTTATCCATTAAACCTCATATAATTACCATACATATAAGGAGGTGATGAAAAGAAAAATGGAAATCAATCTTCCCATAGAGTTGGTAGTCTATATGTACGCATGTATAATGATTTCATTTTCCAAAGAATGAGGAAATAGAATATTGTCTTATCATTTAAAAAAATATAATATGTAATAAATATAATAATTTTATATTATATTCAACAATAGTACTAGAAATGTATGATGGTTAAAGAAAATGAAACATGGCACTTTATGGAAGCGGTGGTCCACACTATGACACGAATGTCATTTTCTCTGATATGAAGGGAACAAGGAAAAGTGGGTTAATTCTTATTCAAAAAATATAAAAAAAATTAATTATAATATAAATAAATAATTAATCAAAAAATATTTTGAAAAAAAATTAAATGGAATGATAAAAGGAAAACATGTTAGTGGAAAAATTTGACTTATGTTGAGAACTTTGGGTTTCTCTTAGATTATTCCTTGGAAAAGAAGATATTAGGAAAATATCATGTGAATAAAAGAATATGAGAGTGAAACTGTATTATTAGTGAAAAAGATTGGAAATAATTTCAAGATTAAACAAAATTTATATCGTATTATTGAAGGTATGGTGAGAGGGACCATTAATACGGGTTGAGAATGATATTTCTTTAAATATTTCAACATAATATAAAGGAGAACATTTCAAACATGTGAAATGGATCAAAAATTAGACAAAAAATGAGTGGAGGGTGAGATAAGGCATACCATATCTAAAAAAGTCAATAATAAACACGTTTTATATATTTTTTTAATCCCTTAACACTTTGAATTATTACTTTACCCATTTAGTGTTTTACCATTGTGACTAGTTTTTTCCTAAGGTAACATAATCATTATGCATAAATATAAAGTAATATATATGTGAAAATATGAGACAAATGATACTAAAATTCAAATCCATTTTTTGATTAAATTTCATGAAGTGTTAATGTTTATTTTAATATAACAAATGTATAATATTTTAAAAAATTCTCTAAGAAAAATATTCATTTAGTTCAAAAATATAAACCATAGATTTTTAAACTATAATAAATATTTTAAAATGTATAATTTTAATTATAAAGAAAATATTATTTCAAGAAAGTGGTCTCTTTAATTGTTTATGTAATTCTCATATAATAATAATTTCATAAAAGGTGTCGCATTAGAAAAAATGATTTATTGAATTATTCACCTTAAAAAAAATTAATTTAGAAAAATACTAAAAATTAATCATAAGAAAATATTTTAATTATAAATAATAAAATGATGAAATTGTTTAAAATTAAAATTATAAAATTTATAAATTCAATTTCTTGACCAAAATCATAATATATAATAAAGAAACATTTTTATCAGAAAAATGTCATTTTAAAATTTTAATTATTATTATTATTATTAGTATTATTATTTCATATCATTTAATAATATATTTTTGTTTAAAATTTATTTATATAAAAAATAATTCACTTTCATTGATCATATGTTTCATGAAATAGAAATGTAAATCACATAAAAATTCTTTTCTTTTAAAAAATACATTTCATATCAAAATACTATTATTTAGTGATTTTCGGTAACCCAATTGAATTTTATTCATATTGGAAGGTTCCAAAATCCTATTTTTGGTTAAGTGGTAATCAACACAAAATGTGAGAGCCAAATCGAAGTATAAATATATTCAAAATTCAATGATAAAATACCGCAAAGGGGAAAAGGACCCATGAAGATTATGCCAGGATCACCCACATCAACCAAAGTTGCATTGTGAGCCATAAACGTCATGATTCAACATTGTCATCCACCACCACCATAATTGTTACCATCCAATAAACACTATCATCTTCACCAACTAAGCACCACACCAGAATGCAGAAGGCCATTGAAGTATGTCGTAGTCACAATAAAACATTAAAACCATGTCATTTTCACCCCCCCCCCCCCAACAAACCAAAAGCAACCAAACTGCCAATATAGAGAGAGGATACCTCAAAAAACTATAAAGATCATCGACACAACACCTTCTTGAACAACCCGAGTACTTCCATCACAACCAAACATGAACAAAAAAACTAGAAACACAAAAAAAAATCACCAAACAACATCCATGGAATAATCTTACAAAAATTCCAAAAAACATGTGGAAAAAATAAACAAAACTAAAATATTTATAAGGACTATTCCTTTTCCAAATTGATGGAAGAGAAACCAGAACACTATTAAAGAATTAATTTGAATCAGGCCACACAAGAAGCACTATTTTTCACAAAAATCCACATCCCAAAACCTCAATTCAACCTCCGCTCCAGATATAAATATTTGAGGTGGAATAGAACTTGAGGTTTGGGTAGATAAATGAATGGTCAAGGGATTTGAAAGAATACATCATGGAAGTAATGAAACCAAAAACCTAAGATAAGAGAGAGATAACTCTAGATCTCCTGAAAAAACACCAACTTTCAAATAAAATGTCCCAAAACCAATATGAAACCATCACTCCAAATCCACCTTAGAGAGGTATGGGGGAAAAATTGATTAGAGTAGGGTTAAAGTAGCTAGGGTCTTCAACAGCAAACCACCTTCATCGGTGCCAACAAAACCTCCCTGAGGTACATCACCGAAAAAACATAAAAGAGGCAATGAACCCATCTACAAAGAACCATGAAGAGATAAAAACTATGTTGAAAGATCCCGTACTCTATTAGAGTCGAGAAAAGAGGGAAAATTAATGGAGGAGATAAATAGAAAATAGGGATTGTCAAAACAAGTGTGAAATTATGCCTCTTTGTCACGCACTATGTGATGATTGAGTTAATAATCAATCCAAACTTTTTAGTATTATTAACTCTAGAAACTTTTATTCTAGAGAGTAGAACCCATTATTTTATCCATACATGGATTTAATTTATAGAAGAACCTAGAAATATATACTTTACTCAAACTCTAGGATTTTATCCTACACTTATATATATCCCTATAATTATCCTTTGGGGTTTCAATAAAGTTATTCTATCCAAATACCCAGATAAAATGTTCATTATTGAATTAAAATTTAATCTTATAATATACCAAAGGGTAACTTATATCATTTAAATTATAATCAAACATAACTTTTCAACCCTTAAATTTCCCCAATAAATACCATAATATCCAAATTTATCTAAACACTAGACTAATACCAATTTTGATGCCCTTGTACAGTTATCTCAGATCCATTTTGAAAAACACATAATTTATACACATGATTCAATACTGACCATATTTCAAAAAATAACTATCCTATAATTAGATGACATAAATAGAATTCAAAATTATATACATTTTTAATACCTTTTTGGTTTAGACCTGTATAGAATTATATAAAAACATAGACTAAAAAAACATATGTATTTTTTATCTAATAAATTAAATTTTCCTTCCACTCAATTAGAAACTACATAATACATATTATAATAACAATATATATAATGCCAATACTTTTTCCTTTGTTAAAAAAAATGGATAATATGATCATAACCCATTTAGAGAAAGAAGGTGGATGGTTAAAAAAAATTTCAAATTTCATGAATAATAAAAAAAGATACATATTTGAATAATAATATATGGATTTTCAATAGTTCTATAATAAATAAATAGAATAGATTTCCAGGCAAGAATCATTAAAGTAAAAAACTAGTATGGAGTAGTGGTATATAGTTTAGTCAATACGAGAATAACATGATCATAATCCATCCATAGGAATAAAGAGGATAGATTCACAAGAAAATAACCCAAATGTAAAAATATATATTTATAAGGATATTGAAATAGATGGAAAACATGTTTTCAAATGAATTTTTTAAATAATCTAACAAAATAAATAATTAAGAATCAACTTTTTTAATATCATGAGTTCAATACCAAAAATTAGAAATATATATTAATTTATAAATAGTGAAACATATACCCTATTAAGATAAATTAGTTTGAAAATAAAATATGAATCTTAGTAAAGATATAAGATATATTTTGGAAAACATTTTTAAAATTTATATAATATATGAAGTTATGGGTCAATTCAAAAAGTCTTTTCAAATGTTAAAGTAAATAAATACTTGAAAAAAATACTTTTAAAAATAATATTCAATAATAGTAACTTCAAAAAGCCTATGTTTTATCTTGTAGAAATTCATGGATAAATAAAAACATATGAAAGTGATTGGAAAACACCTTTTAAAATATTTTGAAGAATAACATTGTTTGGAACTGATGTTTTAAAAAGAGTAAGAATACATTATTTTGAGTAAAAATAAATTTTTACACATAGAATTAGAGAAAATACCATACAATAAAAAACTATCACTGGATAAATGAATCCTGGAATAAAGAATTACATGATAAAATAATATAAGCCATGAAAGGAGACTTCAATTATCAATATCCATTTGGAGAAACATTCTCCATGAAGTAAGAAATATTTAAAAAAGTGGTTTTATATGGAATAAATTTTAATAAATATAATTCCACATAATATAATAAAATGGTAGAATGTAACAAACATATATGAAATAAGTTCAAGATAAATGATCATAACTATACGAAAGAAAATTAAGTTACCAAATTTCATTACAACTAGAGTAACAACCAAGTAAAATACCATTTGATAAAACAAACTTATTTGGAATTTTATTTCCCTTCTAAAAAATAATATATGATAAATATACATCTATTTACATTTAACATATCATTTAAAGAAAAAAATGGTGTACAACATAACCACGTGTCAAGGAATAGAAGATTAAGACATAGAACCCTCGCGGATTAAGTAAAATTTTAATTAAAACCCCTAGAAAGAGAGGGATCATAATTAATCTTAAAATACCATGATTAAAATATAAATCATGAAATTATATCTCAAATAGAAATTATATACATTATATAAATTTAATTAACTTCATAATACCAAACATGCCTCAACGAGTGGAATTTGAGAAGAAAACACTAACCTGTCATCATGAATTCCAATAAAATTATTTAACATCTTGTATAAAAAACATATGCATCTTAATAATTTATTTAATAACCATAATAATTTACATTTTAATTTATAATTTTTATATATATTCATTCTCCATATGAATTCTAGATTGTTTATATATTTTCCCACATTTGGTGTTTATAGTTTGATCATTTATAATATTTTTTCAAAGTAGTGTCAATATTTATTCCTTTCCCAATGTTAGTAATTCATATAAAATATAAGGTAATATAGTACATAAATTTTATTTATTTATAATTCTAATATCTCATTCAACTTTTGTTTTGGTAATGTTGTGTCAAATTAGAATCTGTGTGAGTTTATTTTATAAATTTTAGCGATCAAATTTGATAGATTAAATAAATAATATAATAATTATTGAAACATAATGTAATCATTATATACATATCTATATAAATTTATTCTAGTAATTAAGTTCTCCTAGTTATCCATGATATAAATTCATATCATTGTTTAGGTACGTGGTTAAATTGACTCAAACAAGGACACACATTGATTGATTAGTGATTATGAGGTGGTTTTATTGTAATATCATTATAATAGAGGCATAATGGTGTTATTTAAAATATATTAGTGTGATATATTAGAATTAAAATTATTTATTATAATAGTAAATGGATATTAAAATATTACGTAATTCGAATAAAAACATTTTCCATAGAGTCTGTTTTCTTAAATGATTGAATTAATGATTAATGTTTATTGATTGTATCATTAAAAAGTTATATGATTTTTTAATAAACTAACCTTCATGATTTCATAATAATAATATTTATCCATTTAACCCACTATCATGACCATACATTTAAGGTGATGGTGAATAGAAAAGCAAAAAATCAATCATCTCATGGAGGCGGTAGTCCATACATACGCTTGGATAATGATATAGTTTCCCATATAATGGGGAAACAAATTAATATGGTTTATCATTTAGGAATATAAAATTTTTCCTAAATATTATACATATATATTAAATTTTACATTTTGACCACCCATGTATGTTTCGTTAAGAAAATACCTAACACTTTATAGAGGTGGTAGTCAACACAAACAGATGCCATTTTTTGATCTTCTTAATGGAAAAAAAGGAAAGATGGTTAATATTTATTCCAAAATATAAAAAACTTATTATAGAATATATAAATATATATAAATATTATTGTAATAATTAATTTTTAAATGAAATGATAAATGGAAAATATGTTAGCGAAAAAATTGAACTTACACTGTGATCATTGGGTTCATCTTGGAGGATTACTTAGAAAAGAAGCGATTAGGCTGATCTATTATGATCAAAAAATTATGAGAGTGAAATATAATGATTTGGAATTAAATTTCATATATTTTCATGAGTAATTTTTTTTGGAGTTATATTTATGGGATGGTCAGAGGCCCCTTTTATAAGTGGTGAGATTGAGATTTTTGTAAATATTTAATCTTAATATAAAGAGAGTACATGTTATTCATATCAAGTTGCTCTAAAGAATAGACCATAGTTGAGTTAATGGTGATATAAGGTCAATAAAACTCCTAAAATCATTTATAAACATGTTTTTTACATGTTTTAATCCCTATATTTCATGAATTGTTACTTTTTCTATTTAAACATTTACTGAGGTAGTACATTTTTACCTATCGTAACTTAATCATTATGCCAACAAAATGATAATTATTAGATAATTTGTACCAAATGATTCAAAATTTGAAACCCATTTTTTATGATTTAATTCATATAAGAGTTAAAAATTATTTTTAATATAATAAATATATATATTATATATTAAATCAATTTTTGAGAAAAATTTTACTTGATTTTTAAAATATCAATGATAGTTTTTTATACCATAGTATGTATTTTAAAATTGATAACATAAATTATAATTTTTTTATAAAATCTTTTTCATAAATTTAAATTTCATACTTATATAATAATAATGAAATAAAATTGACATTGTTAGTAAAAACTATATATCACAGTATTCACCTAACAAAAAATAGTTTTGAAAAATCCTAAAAATTTGTGTTAGGACAATATTGTTATTATAAATCCAAAAAATGGTGTTCAGTTTTTAAAATTAATGTTTTTTTAAAAGGTTGGGGCCGAAGCCTCAATTTATTATTTAAAGAAAAGACCTATTTAGAAGGTAGAGGGAGATCCAATACATAGCCCGAAGGCCTAAGGCCAAGTGGTCTGAATACAAGACTTGAAAGCCCATTTTTTGTCCCAAAGGACTCTCTATGAACAGTACTGCTATAATACCCTATGCAGCTACAGTACCTGCTATAGTACCCACTGCCGCTATAGTATTCTGCAACAGTTCCTCCGCCGCTACAGTGATGTCGCCGCTATAGCTCCACCACTACTACAGTGTCTGCTACAGTGCCCTACTACAGTACCCAGAAATTCATCCCTACCCAGATTTGAACCCAGGTCTTTTGGATGCCAAGCAAGAGCCTGTACCACTTGGGTACAGGCTCGTTGTCATTTTTATAATTAATGTTGTACAATTTATAAATTAAATTTTTTAACTAAAATATAATGAAAACCATTTTTATCAGGAAGTAAAATTTTAAAATATGAACAGTTGTTATTATTATTTCATATCCCTTATCAAAGATAATGGAATTAAGAAATTATTAATATCAAAAAAAAACTTATCGAAATTAATCATATTATTCTTGAAATACAAATGCATATCCAAATTATTTTGAAAACATCATGGGGAAAACCCCTCTTATTAAAAATAAAAAATAGGTACACAAAGGAGATATAAGGGGTCACACATGCAACATGACCTCATTCCAATATAAAAAAGAAATCAAAAGTCATAATCATACAGACCAGAATCATTATAATCATCATACCAGTCAGAGTATTCTAGGGGACTATGTGACTTGGTCAACATAGTCGGCTTGAGGTATGAATAGTCTTTCCACTGTCTCGATTTTCGAGAAGGAACAGGTTGAAAACCTTCATCATCCACATCAACAGCTTTCCCTTTGTACAATACCTAGCTATATGAATATTTTTTGGGGGAGTCATCCTCAATATCATCCCACCATCCATGGATCCCCTCCGTTTCTCTCTGTTTATTGATTACCTCTCGAATCCTTGAAATGTTCTCATCAACTAGATTTTGTTTCCCTTCAATTGCCTGGGGGGATTTTAGCTCCGAATCCACAGGTCTGCAATGATCTATTTGAGTCCCTGGTACCATCTCCCATGAACTATGAGTCTCATGTGGAAGATCCTTCTCTTCAACATCATTAATTCATACATTACCTTTGTCAAGAGTGTCTTGTGTAACACCGATTGTGTCTAACTGATTCTATGTCGAGTGTATCATCAATTTCTTCCTATAAGAAGTCTCTAGGTGCCCTTTTGAGGAGAAAAATGAGAAAACCACAGACATGTGGAATTTATCATTTCCATGGCCAATCATTTGACACTCCAGACAAAAGTCAGGAAGTCATTCATATAAAACTTTTAAAGGAATATCATCATCCAATGCAAACAAAACAACATTATAAATCAAGATAGTGCTCAAGTCAACTTCGACCAGAACTCTAGAATAGTGACCAAATATGACATTCTCATAACTCCTATCCATCTTGATTGGGATCCCCACAACATATGTGATATCAAATATGATTTTAGTATGCCACAATATCCAATTGAAGGCCAATAATTTTGATCCAGACTGGAACTTTAGTGTTTTATATGGTGATAGGATTAAATCAAAAAATCCCACTCTTGAAAGAATAACATACCTAGATTTAAGGTGATTGAACCAATCCCCCATGCCCTCATCTTTAGATCCTATAATGGAAAGGTGATATGAAAATAACACGAACCCAGGGGAATACACCTCCAGCCCGAAAACCTCATATAGAGGTCAGTTTCTGAACCAAATCAACAAGATTCAAAGGTTTTCCATCAACAGGAAGAACTAGGCTAGCGATTATGGAGTGTTCACAAATTTTAAATCTGTCATGAATCACTTCTCTACTAGCAGTCACGCGTGTAGTGTCACCATTCTTGACCAGTCACTCCAGAGAAATGTCTTTAACATCAGAAAAGTATCTTTTTCCCAGATCAAAGATCTTACTCTCCCCAGGTCGACGCTCATCTGTTACACTGTCTTTCCTGACCAAAACCAATGAAGGATACATGTTTCCCACACATGTAGTCGTAGCTGACGCATCTACAGCCTTAGATCCACGGATCTGATCCATTTTGAGGTGCAACGCCTCATACAGCAAGGTTGCACCTCCCGCACCATTCATCACCGCCATATTCACATCATCCGGCATCATAGCCGTCCTGATGGCTTTGCGATTAATAGCGGCCACCATCCTCACAGCACCGGATAGCAACGTCACTCCGCTCACACCATCCCCGACGGGCAGCACCGTCCTCGCAGCATAAAACACTGCCATTATGCCACCCACACCATCCGCACCCACCATAGAAATCACACCGTCGTCTGAAGTTACCGCCTTCACTGATCTAGACGCAACAAAACCCTCACCGCTCACAAAATTCCTCACGGCAACGTGTCTGTAACAATCCAACCAACCTCAAGGAAGAAGATCTACACCGGAGAGCAGCTCCGCCATGCCAATACCCTAAATGCACCGAGTCTTAGAGAGAGAACGTCCCACCGCTCTCATCCTGCCTCTCCTTTTTTCCTTTTTCATTAATTTTCTCAAAGTAAAATTTTTGAAAAATATTTTTCTATATAATAAACAATATTATTCATCATTTAACACTATAGAAAAAACTGATTTTTGCAACGGGTTATTAGCGATGGGAATAAATCCCATCACAATTAGTCTGTCGTAGAGGTTATTTGAGACGGGAGAATCAACCCATCACAAATAACTAATTATTTGTGACGGAACTAGAGGTCCCGTCGAAAAAACATACGCGTGGTTTGGTACAGTTTGTGTGCAAAATCGGGTAGAAGGGTCTCATCGATGGGTAGGCACCTCCCGTCACAGATACTGAGAGGTGGTAAATACTATTTGCAACGGGGAATTCCTCGTCGCAACTAGTGCGTCCGCCATAGGGTATTTGCAACTGGACTAGTCGAAAATACCTAGCGGTGGTTAAAATGATTTGCGAAGGGATGTTGTCCCGTCACAAATAGTGTGTCGGTAGGTAACTTTTTTCAATGAGACCCATCGTAGAAAACCTTTTAACTGCTAACTGTAATTAATGCAGTCGATGGTATTTGCGACGGGTCCCGTCACAACTAATCTAACCTATATATACCTCCATCTCTTTTATCTTCCACCCCCTCAATTCCTACTTTCTCTACTTATCGAAACTCTAATTTTTGAGTGAAATTTTTTCCGAGTTAGCTTTTTTTATGAAGAAGTTGTGAAGACATCTACAATTATAAGAGATCAAGTTTAAAGGTATTTAGGTTTTATTTAATTTAGTATTTATTTCATTTTTTTATATTAATTTTAACTATTGTTGATTAGTTGTAATTAAGTTAGATTTAAATTATTCTGTCATCAGTATTTATTTGTAATAAAAAAATGAAATTATTTGTACTAATTCTTAGTAATTAGTAATAATTAATAATTATAAACAATAATTGGAAATGTATATAAATAATTAGCGGTAATTTGTAATTGGTAGCTGTATTTTTCCGTAATTAATAGTAATTAATGGTAATTAGTAATAATTAGGAAATAATAGTAATAATTAAGAAAAAATAAAAATAAATATTTACAATTACTAATAAATACTAAAAGTAATAAAAACTAATAATTAGTAATAAATAAAATTTTGTAATAAATTGTAACAAATAGAAATAATTAGTAATAATTCGTAATAAATGGTAACAAATAGAAATAGATAATAATAAATAATAATAAATAGTAATAAATAATAATAAATACAAATAAATTGTAATAATTAGTAATAAATATTAATAAATAGTAACAAATTGTAATAATTAGTAATAATTAGTAATAATTAGTAATAATTAGTAATAATTAGTTAAAAATAGTACTAATTAGTAATATATACAAATAATTAGTAATATATACTAATAATTAGTAATAAATAAAAATAAATACTAATAATTTGTAATAAATAATAATAATTAGTAATAATTAGTAATAATTAGTAATAATTAGTAAAAAATAGTACTACTTAGTAATAATTAGTAATAAATAATAATAAATAGTATTAATTAGTAATAATTATTAATATATAGTAATAATTAGTAATAAATATTAATAATTAGTAATAGATAGTAATAGATAGTAGTAGATAGTAATAGATAGCAATAGATAGTAATAGATTGTAATGGATAGTAGTAATACATAGTAATACATAGTAATAAATTGTAATAAATAGTAATAAATAGTAATAAATAGAAATAAATTGTAATAAATAGAAATAAATAGGAATAATTAGAAATAATTAGTAACAATTAGAAATAATTTGGAATAATTAGGAATAATTTGCAATAATTTTCAATAATTAGCAATAATTAGCAATAATTAGCAATAATTAACAATAATTAACAATAATTATGAATATATAGAAATAATTAGGAATAATTAGGGATAGTTAGAAAAATTAGGAAAAATTTGGAAAAATTTGGAATAATTAGCAACAATTAGCAATAATTTGCAATAATTAGCCATAATTAGGAATAATTAGCAATAATTAGGAATAAGATGGAATAATTAGGAATAACTTGGAATAATTAGGAATAATTAGGAAAATAAGAATAATTAAGAATAATTAGTAATAAATAGTAATAATTAGGAATAATTTGGGAAAATTAGGAATAATTATGAATAATTAGGAATATTTAAGAATAATTAGGAACACTTAAGAATAATTAGGATTAATTTGGATTAATTTGGATTAGTTAGCAATTATTAGAAATAATTAACAACAATTAGCAACAATTAGCAATAATTAAGAATAATTAGCTATAATTAGCAATAATTAGGAATTATTAGAAATAATTATGAGTACTTAGGAATAATTTGGAATAATTATAAATAATTAGAAATAATTAGGAATAATTAGGGACAATTAGGAATAATTACCAATAATTAACAATAACTAGGAATAATTAGGAATAATTAGTTAAAATTAGGATTTATTAGGATTATTTAGGAATAATTAAGATTAATTAGGAATAATGAGGAATAATTATGAATAATTATGAATAATTAGGATTAATTAGTAATAATTAGTAATAATTTGGAATAGAAATGAATAATTAGGAATAATTAGTAATATTTAGTAATATTTAATAATAATTAGGAATAATTTGGAATCATTTGGAATAATTATGAAGAATTAGAAATAATTTGGAATAATTAGAAATAACTATGAGTAATTATGAATAATTACGAATAAAATTAATTGTAATAAATTGTAATAACATGGCACAATTTCAGTGGATTGCCGACACTCCTTTTGATTGATGAATCTACTCATTTCTACTCTCACCGACTCAAAACATTATGAAAAGTATGCTTCTAGGTATGAATATCCAATCTTGTATGCATGAGTTTGAATATACATTTGTAGACCACATTTTTTATATTTTTTTAGGTAGTGAAAATCGCAAGAAGATGATTCATTGATGAAAAGGGGGCTCTTTTGTCTGATGGATCATTTACTTGCATCTTTCTTGCACTAAAATCACAATGAAGAATCTGTTCTGAGGTACACTTTTACATTCTCATATGCATGAGAATGGATATGTATACCCTCGAGTAGATTCTTCATTGTGATTTCAATGTTAGAAAGGTGCAAGTAAATGAGCCTTCAGACAAAAGAGTAGTCATCAATCCATAGGATATTATGTCTCCTATAAGTAATGGTAATTATTAATAAGTAGTTGTAATTATTTATCTTCTTTTTATGTATAGTGTATTTCTAATTTCAAATTATTCAAAAACAGTAATGAATTTATATTTTGTAGAAAAATATTAAATAAGGATGTAGACAAAAATCATTATTAGATGACTACACTTGTATAAATCAGTGCGGAAATCCAAATGTTTCTTGTTTAAATCCTGTATATATTGAGGGTGTTGAAACTTTTTTATCATTGGAATTATCAAAACTAGAATTTTTTTGAGAAGGAAAAATTACCAGTCCTTGTAAAAAAAATTGCTCTAAGAACATTTAATACATTTTACAATGTTGGGGGATATCTCTCGTGTTTTGGTTTTCAACCAGATTATGTTTTATGGTATCAACATGATGTACTTAGTTTCATAGAACATACTAAAAACATGATTCTGGATCTATCATAGTTTCAAAATTTAATACAAGATGTTGCAGGTCCATCTGTTCAACAAACTGAAACTCAGGATGTTATTGATTTAACTTCTGAGTTGGTAACATCTGGATTTTATGAGTTATTGAGGTATTCTGATGATACATTATATCCTAGTTGAATGATAAGAAAATTATAAGTGGTTTCAAAATTTAGGTCTATTAAATCGAATAATGTAATGTCAAACTACTATTTTTATTGGATATTTTCTTTGGTTAAAACATTGTTAACTGAAGAAAATGTGTTGCCTATAAATTAATATGAGAGAAAGAGTCTAGTTCATAATCTAGGCCTTAGTTATTGGAATATTAATGCATGTAAAAAAGATTACATCTTATATTCTAGTGAAAATGAGTCATTAGATAGTTGTCCCACATGTGGATAATCGAGGTGTAAATAAGCTCAATTGAGGAAGTCTGGATTGATTCCTGTAAAGGAGATGAGATATTTACCCCTTACACCCAGGTTACATCATTTATTTATGTATTAGAACACAACGCCAATGATGTCATAGCACAAAACCAAGATTTCAACTGGTAAAAGCTTGAATCATCCATCTGATGGTGATTCATGGAAACATTATGACCGATTGCGTTTGTCTTTTTCTTTAGAAGCCCGAAACATGTGATTGGGTCTTTATACTGATGGTTTCTGTTCGTTTGGTTCTTATGGTAGTTAGTATTCTTGTCGGCATGTCTTTATAACTCCTTACAAATTACCATCGTGGATGTTGATGAAGGAGATCTATATCATTTCGACCTTATTAATCCTAGTACATCTGAAAAAAGAATATTGATGTTTATTTGAAACCATTGATTGGTGAGTAAAATTAATTGTGAAGTAATGGTGTCAGTATATATGATGTTGCTGTGAAACAAAAATTTATATTAAAAGATGCATTGATGTGGATGATTAGTGACTTCCTGGCATGTGGCATGTTATCTGGATGGAGTATACACGGTCCAAAATCTTGTCCTTACTGTATAAAAGACAAAAAATCATTTATGCTCATGAATGAAAAAAAAACTTATCTATCTTGAATGTCATCACATATTTCTTCCAACCAATAATCCTTTTCGGAGGAAAAAAATATCATTTTATAAAAGGCACAGTTTAAAGGGATAAACCTCCAAAAAAGTTATTAGATACAATGTTAAAATTAGTTGAATTTTCATTACCTCCCATTACATTTGGTCCAACAATAGACCAATAGAAAATTCATGGCTTTGGGAAAGAACATTATTTTATAAAACATAAATTTTTTTATGATCTTCTTTATTGGTCTGATTTTTTTGGTCTGCCACATGTTAGATGTCATGCATATTGAGAATAACTATTTTGATAAATTATTTCGCACAGTTTTGGATACACTAGGTAAGACCAAGGATAATGTAAAGGCATGATTAGATCTTTCTCAAATTTGCAGATGACCAGAACTTGAACTGTTTCAAAATTTCAGATCAGAGAGGTTAATGAAGCCAAAAGCATCTTATACACTATACAAATAGATTCAATTATTATTTTTCCAGTGGATTATAGATTTCAGACTTCCAGATGGCTATGATATCAATTTGGGTAGATGTGTTATGAATAGTTATATTACCAAATTAAAAAGTCATGATTGCCATGTTATAATAGAAAAACATATGACAGTTGGATTTAGATGACGGTTGAATTATATGATTTGGGATTTGATAATTGACATATCATATTTTTTTGAGACATTTGTATGGCAACAATAGACTATGATGCACTAAGAAAACTGGTAGAAGATGTTTTTGTAATTATATGTAAACTAGAAAAAATCTTCCCATCGACTTTCTTTAACTCAATGGAACATCTTATATTACATTTTCTACATAAAGCTAAATGTGGAAGTCTAGTACAGTTTCAATGGATGCACCCAATAAATAGATGAATGTAGAAATTGAAGAAAAACGTGCATAACAAAGCATTAGTTAAAGGGTCAATTGTTGAAGCTTATTTTCAAGAGGGAATTGATTTTTTTATTCACTCATTATTTTGAATCTGAATATACATCAAAACACAACCACATGTGGTGGAATGAGAGTAATTTTGATGACGAAATGGAAAATCAATAATTAGTTTTTTAATAGCCAGATCTTGGCTTCGGTGGAGTTTATGAAAGATCACTTTCAGATGATGAATATCACAGAGCTCATACATATATTCTTCTCAACTGTGAAGAAATAAAATCATTTGTACTAAGAGTGATTCTATCACTTGTTATATAATTTATGTTATAGTAAGTAACCTTATTTTATTTGTAGGTTATATGATAATCATATCACGAAATAGCATCTACAAGTTACAACAGCTTCTCTTGAAGAATGCTGACAAAAAAAATTTCTCAATGGTTTCAAAAACTGGTAACATAAATTATTGATGGTTTAAAATATCAATTAAATTTATTATTTATTATATTGATAATTGTTTAAAAAAAAATTAAGGTGTCTCAATATGCTGATAAAATTGATAAGCGACTGTGTATATTGATTAACCCACCATAAAAATGGTTAAATCTTATAATTCATATGTGGTGAATGGTTTTCGATTTCTTACCAGTGCATGTGGGGAATAAATAAATAATAAAAAGTTGATCTTTCTTGAGAGGATATCATTATAGAGAAATTGAAGTTGACTTTTATGGAATGATGGATGAAATTATTGAACTATGTTATCTAGGAAAAAATTACTTAATGATGTTTAAATGTCAGGGGTTTTATTCTGAGAGAGGCTTGTGTGTTCATCTAATTCATGGAACCATTGATATTAAATACAATAGTCTTCTTATAGTAAATGAACCATTTTTATTAACTCAACAGGCACATAAAATATATTATGCAATGTACTATGCTACTTCAAGAGACCTGAGTGATTAGTGGAGCATAATAAAAATGATATCTTGTGAAAATCAGTTTACTCAAACTGAATGTGGTTCTAATGAATTACAAGGAATTTAAATTTTTCAAGAGACTACTCAAAATCCATCTTTTTCACAGAGGCATGAATATCGATGATGAAACCCCACTATTAAGGGTCGATGGTGAAAATTATGTTAATGATGTTACAAGTGAATTTTAAATGGAAAGAGATAATGAAACTAAAACTCATATAGATATTCATGATGTTGATGATGAATATGAAGACATTGACATCATCAGATATGAATATGATGATGAAGGTAAAAATTGACATAGTTAAATGCTAGTTATAATCATAACTAATATATATTTATATGTATTAGTTATTTTCAACTATCTGCTAACAAAAATCATTTTGTGTTTCAGATGGAACCTGATCTACTTTGTGAGTTGCAAGAGGCTGAGATACCATTGGATGAGGAGGATTTGGGATCATCTGACCCTCATCCTACTAGTGGTTCAGGGGGTACGTGGAGGGGGTGTGTTCTTGCACAAATGACGATTACTGAATCTATCCCCGAGTGACGTCCATGTCTTGGCTTCTATCCACGTAGGAAGAGGTATGATAACCTTTGTAATTTAGTTATCTTTCATTAATTTATTTATATACTATTTGTTTGATTATTTTTTCTTTTTTTCACATTTTTTCACATGTAGCTATTAGACATGGGACCGCTATCTTGAAATATTATTTTTTCAGCCATGGATCACATTGGAACAAATTCTCGTTGATGAGTAGATTGGAATGTTCAATCATTGTCTGGTACGTATATGTATAATATTTATTTTGAAATTTTTTTCATTAATAACTTGATATTATAAATTATTTGTAGGTTTTATGGTATTCATCGATGATATCATGCATGACACTATCCACACAACATAGTAAGTGTCTATGTATGATCATTTTCATCAGGTTTTTCTCAATTTGAGAATGAAAACCATTAAAAAAGTAGGAGTGACAACTTTCGATGAGTCATGTAGATCCCACCTACCATAGTACATTTAATCTCATGTTTGGGATGGATTATGTTCACACTAGTGGAGTGGTGGATTTCAGAGGAGGTCTTCATTGGGCCGACAGAATCAGGGGGGACAGGAGGTGACACATCGATCTCGTAGTCGTACATTCAATACTCATAGAGAGCATCTAGTTTGTATCTTTTTTAAATATTTTATATAACATTAAATATAAACAGTTTATTTTATATTCATATAGGTCTTCAAGAATCCCGATAATACGGAGTACAATGTTTATCTGAAAATGTACAGTGATCTAGCCACTAGAGCGATTAAAGGTGGTCACCAATGTCAGAATATGGTCAGTATTATTTCATTTTCAGTTTGAAAATAAACTGCATATAATATTTTCACTATTTTAATTTCAAATTGGAACTGAAGGAGTCATATGTGGCTGCGATGTCTCAGACACTAGCTGAGAGTCAGGACGAGACGGCTGGTCCGACTAGTGCCCACCATTTCGATGAGGCGGTATGGATGCTAGCGACCCAGTATGCTTTCGTGAAGAAATTAGTAGTTGGTATAGGCTCTCATTTGACTGATGAAACTTATTATGGTACTACTGTGAAGTCAGTGTCCAGCTTGAGAGGACCTCATGGAGAGCCATCATCTTCCAGCTCACAGTATCAGGAGCAGTTGCGAGCACAGACTGAGCTTATAGAGAGTATGTAGAAGCAGCATGAAGAGATGTGTCAGTAGCAGCAGGAAGAGATGTATTAGCAGCAGCAGTAGTACGAGGAGAATATGCGTCGATGGCAGCATTAGAAGCAACAACATGATGAGGTGATGCATTGATGGCAGTAACAGCAACACAAGCAGATGGAGTACATGTTTCGTCTGACTCGTAGTTTAAGGATGAAGTTTTCTCCACCATCTCTTCCAGCTCCTCCAACTCCTCCACCTCCTCCTAAAGAATACCCCCATTGATTTTTTATGTTAAAAATATTTTAATTCAACATTTTTTGTAATATAAACTATTTATAGTGTTTATCATTTATATTGGTGCGAATGTTGCATAATTTAATTTTTTTTATATTTTATCATTTATTATTTTTAATATTATAATATTTTATTATTTATTATTAGTTATAAATTTTTTAATGTCTTTTTATTTTACTAATAATAATCATTATTTTTTATAAATTTTTTAGATTTTACTGTGAATATTGAGTATTTAAATATATTTTAATTTTTTTTATTATTTTAATAATATAAAAAAATTCATTAATCATAATTTTATTAAATTTTTTATTTAGAATTTTTGATGGGGCCTTTTGCGATGGTACCCCATCGCAAATAGAATATATATATTTTTTAAAACATATTTTCTATAGTAAAAGGACCTGTCGCAAATACGTTTTTGCGACGTGCCAATCACAAAATGTTTAGGTATATATAACATATATATACAGAAAACTATTTGTGAAGGAAAAAATATCCCATCAAAAATACTTTTTCAATGGGCCCATCACAATAAATTTATATATATATAATTTATTTAATTGGAGATCTATTTGTGACAGGACAACTTCCCATCGGAAATAGTTTTTTTGCAACAGTCTCATCGTAAAAAAATACTAATTGCGACACCGTTTTCGGAACTGGGCTATTTGCGATAGGACCTCAGTGAAAAAGTTTTTTTGTGATGAGATCCCACAAAAATATCCCGTTGCAAATAGTCCAAATTCTAGTAGTGTTAGGTAAACTAACTGAATTTAGTTTATATTATAAGGAGCCTTTATTTTTTAAAACATATATTCGAAAAAGCGGTTACTCTTATTCATTCCTTATAATTCAACATATATATTTAAATGGTCATAAATAAAATTTTTATTTTTGGATAAATATGTCATAGTTTCATTTTAATTTAGTGGTGTGTGTCTAGAAAGATATCGTACACATTTTGTCCTTTTAAAGGAAGTCAAATATTGAATTATTGGGGTGTTACATTTAATATTTAATTGATTTGCTTAAGATGAACACATATTGTTTAACCACCATATCAGAAATGTGTCATCCCTTCTATGGGTTCATGGGGTAAATCCCAGTACATAGCCTTATAAAGAAATGAATTCAAGGATAAAATACCAGACTGATGAGATGTTTTCCCTGACTATCTATTGGTGGTTATTAATCAAGAAAATTGGTTATTTATGTATTTTTTATATCTGAATAGGTTCATCACATAGATTCTAAAATCGATAAATTTGAAGTATCATCAAATATTAGTAGTCTCAGAGACCCACATCCACATGTTTTTAATGAAAATAATTCCTTATGTAGGCATGTCGGCATTGGATGACCTCAATGTTATCAATCATTCCTCCCTTGCATCTAGTAATAACTAATTCATACTATTATAGATTATTCCCTATAAATAATCAACAATATAGGGTTTATACTAGAGAAATCAGTCAAAATGATGAATTAAATATTTTCTTATAGCACCAATGTGAATTAAGCACTCCATAGGCACCACATGACGAATTGTTCATGTAGTAGAATCTTAAAAAATCAGCTACTTCGTATATTTGTTATAAATTTATCTATACTTGTTCATGGATATTTAATTCACAATGATTGGATCATCCATAGAGTTTCCCATTCATAAAGGATAATTTTTTTCAGTGGTTCAGTCATGGAGGAATTCATTCGTGAAGAAAAGGACAACTTGATCGTAGATCATGGACACAGGTTTGCCACATTGTATTATATAGAGGGGAACTATAACCACACCATAAAGAACTAACGTGGGACCTCATAAATGAATCAAAAATAAGGTTTATCAGATACGTTAATTCCTTGAAATTAGCTCCTTTTCATGATGATCTCAACCAATTCTAAAAGGAGAATTTGTTGAAACCTAGAACGGCCTGATTATCATCATAAAAATTTATGAAGGATAAATATTAGAAAATTACACGTCATTAAAAATATCATACATAATTATTTCATAATAGGTTCATGGATGATGAATTTTTTTAGTGGAGGAGAACCATTACTTCATGTTATCAATGTCTCTTTACAATGGTAATTCATTCATGGAATAAACAGGGAAAATATTTATTTCCACACACTCCCTTCTTGCATGATACTCATTTATGAGTGACTGATGGACCTCTACATAGTAACACAATTACATTGTAAATTAAACTCATCATGGTCATATATCCTTAAATTATCTCATTCTTCAATTGCCCACATATTCTCTTAGTATCCGTGTCATTCCTAGGAGGCTTTGTATTTTAAGAAGGTTTCACATATAAATATAGACCCAAACATAGAAAAAAGAAACATAGATCCTTAATTTGGAACCATGATACTCAATGATTTATTCTCTTTGGGAAACTAAAACTAAATATAGAATAACACCATTATTCATGAAACATATTTGAAATTTTTTTAAAAATAACTCAAGATATGTTCCAATCAAAGAAGAAGAAAACCTATGGGAACATTATCATAAGTCATTTATGGGATATTTTTTAGGGACCTTTCTGGAATAAAACTTCTCAAAGGCCACCTTTATTAAAGAAACCCATATATTACTCTATTAAAAGGTCACTTATGAAGTAAACCTTTGTGAAAAGCACCCACAAAAAGAATTTGAAGAGTTTTCTCGCATAAAATGCCTCACAAGTTTCTTTCTTACCCAAGACTGACATGAAAAACACCCCCTTTACATATTACATATAATTCTATGTGAATTGGGGTGACATGGTATATAATATTTTTTATATTTTACTAATTACATTAGGCCACAAGTCTTTTGTATCATATATGACTACTTTATTAAGGAACCTAATTACTACGGAGAAAACCTCTCTCATATCCTTCCTTCCACCCAAGTCATCAATCTTTCCTTAATTTATCCAAATGAACTGATTGGATTCATTTTTCTATGTAAAAACCATAAAGGTAATTCAATCAATTATTCCTAAAAAAACACTATACTTTTAGGATCAAGAAATGCACATCAGTGTGAACCCCTTAAATAATATTTTACTCTGATAATGGGCCCCTCCAAGAAAATCTTCCCCAACTAATAGGAATCTATGGTTAATAATGATCATGTATTCTATTGATTACATGGTTAAAAATTTTGATCATACGAGTGAAATGTTTCATGGATCAACAATATCCTCTTTGTTGACCTACATCCTATACCCCCCAAATATTTTATGATATATTTCTCTTCAAATAAAATTTCTTTGATATATTTCAATACAAGAAACCTTGAGTTTAAATGAATCATAATATAATGTACCATTTTAACCTAACAATTAATTTTTTTGAATGAATAGTAAGGGAAAAATATTTAATATTAGGTATAGAGGTTTTTGATATAGAAAACATATCAATAAACAAGTACACAATTCTTAGTAAAGTTAATATATGCCTAGAAAATATATTTCTCTTAAAAATGGGTTTTATTTATTTTTATTGCTAAAATTATATAATTAAAAATTTCCACTTCTAAAATTTAATATTGAAAAATGGATTCCATATTTCTAATAATGAGGTCCACATTTTTTTAAAAAGTTACCTTTAATTTTTGTTCTATATGAATAGTAACCATAATAAATATTTGTTACCATAGTAAAGGTAAAATGGGTAAAACTGGGTTAAAACCATGAGGTAATGTTTCAATATCAACCCAAACCTTGAATTTATTTCATTTGATCAAATAAATTCATCCATAGATATACCAAATTCGAATATATAAAAATTTTTGTCCCATTTTCACTTGATAATGAAATTTATATTATTAATTTAATGAATATTTCAAAATGTCACTCTCTTGATTTTAAAATCTATAAAAATTATTCATAAAGATAAAATATTGATAATCATATATATAAATTAATATTTTGAATAATTATCAACTTTTCTTATTCTGATAATTTATCAATAATTTTTTGTGATTGAATAATTACTTTAAATTCTTATTCATCAATGACATAATATTTATTCAATTACAGGAAAACTAAAATAAAGGTTTTTAAAAATATTAAATTTAATATAATTTTGGTGAATTATTGTGTTCCATGAAATTTTTAAACAAATATACCATTTTTGGGATGCACTAATGTATTACATTTAAATTCCATAACTATATGGTGTATTTATAGTCGAATTAAATGAGTAGTGTCATGAATGAAATTAATGATATTTTTTATTAAATAATATATTACTAAATTATTAAAATTATTAAAATATTGTGATAGGACATGCAGGAGTAGAAATAGTATAAAATTACACACCAAGATCACATATGACTTAAATTTTAAATTTTTCGTAAAATTATGACCCTTTATGTTTAAAAAAGATGTTACCTCGTTTAAGGTTAATATTTGTTAATGAAAGGGTCAAACCTAAAGATAAGGTTAAAAATAAAACTAAAACCTATAAATATTTCATTTAATGATGATATTTATACCTTTTACAATTTTTCTCCTAATATTTATTTCTTCAAAATCATTTGGATTGAGAATTAATTAATTATGTTTTAATATTTTAATTAATTCTAATTGTGTTATTTCCCTCCATTTTAAAATGACACCCAATATTTATTTATATACACTATTTTAACCCCTATAAAACAACCAAACACAGAACAATTATCTTCAAAACCTCCCTATACAATAATTAGAGGTTATTTTCATCTTAAAAGTTTTACGATACTATTACAATTTTTCTCCAGAAAGGATCTAAGGGAGACGTACAGAAGAAGATGTAATCTTCTAGTATGAGATATTTCAATTTTTTTATTCTTTTACCTTATATAAATATGTGGTATTAATCCTAAAATAATAACTTCATAATAATAAATGTAATTAAATGTTATTATAAATATGTAACTACCATTATCCACCCTATTTTCTATCAAATGGGAAGTGAAAGTATCGCTCATGCGTACATGCGGACTGTTACCACAACATATTGATACATTTAATTTTCCATCAACATCATTCATGGATGGATATTATGATGAGATTAATGTAAATAAATTATATTTATTAAATAATCATGAATCAATAATTATAAATTCATATCCAACTTCATTCCTCCCAATTCATTGGGAACCGATAACGTCGTTCGTGTGTTTGTGTACACTACCACTTCCTCGAAGCATTGTAATTTGTTTTTCATTTCCACTTGACATTGATGGTAACAAGGTTAAATTTAATGAGTATATATGATATAATAATTGTTATTTAAAGGCGAATTATTATTTATCATGCTTTCATTCCATCCATAAAAATGTGAAAAAAACATTGGTGCATACGTATGACCCATTGTTCATATAAACAATATAATTCATTTTTCTATATTTGTATTTTATAGATAAATAAATATATAACTATAGTGAATATATATGATATAAATATTTTTATTATCATTATTGAGATTATGGAAACAGGTTTGATGTAAAAGTAATAGAACCATCAAACCTAAATTCTCGTGAATAAAAAAATAACTAACTCCCAAAAACAATAATTTTAATAGGTAATTAATAACAAATGGGTGTTGAAATTTTATAAGTTTATAAAATAAGATATTATAATTATCTAAATGAATCTCATAAAGAATTATAAAAAATCAAAAATTTATTATACATGAGATTGAAGAGCTTTCAATGTAATTCGAACTTGAGATAAGAGATTTTAATCTCACTTTTATTTCTATGAGACCCATGTCATATTAACCGCTTATTTATTTTTTATAGTGAATATAATACCCATGAATACATTATATGATTATTTTATTGATATTTATATTTAATTACATATCCATATGAGGTTATCTCTTTTATGAGGTTTTGATTGGAATGTTACTAAAGTGATAAGTGATTTACCTTTCAATCTCTTTTAAATGGGGATTGTTTATTATAAAATTTCCATTGAATAGAATTACATATTATATAAATGATAAATACATATAACCGTTTTCTAATGAGTTTATTTCTAGATAATAAGTGTTTTTATTTCATTTTCCCCAGATTAACTACTCAAAAGATATAACAAATGTTTTTAAACAAAATCAATAATTTTTTTACTTGCAATCAAATGTACATTTCCTTCCATGTTCATGTTTTCTAAAAATTCTTTAAATAATGTTTTTAATATTATAATTTTATGTTTTAAGTTCATTTTAACCCATGATTATGTTTTTTAAGAATTAATTAAAATGATATCTTGCCTTTATTTTCTAAATGAGATAGTTCTATCTTTTGACTGAAAATGTGAAAGGAATGTTTCTTTAACATACATGACATGAATTGAATTTTTCTATCACCTTGACCTATCAATTACATGAATATTCCTTTAAATTTTTCCTTGTTTATTTTCAAAGAATCTTTTTTACATAATATGTGGGATTTTTTTATAATTTAATATGTGATTTAAAAATGAAAAAGTTATTTTTCTCAAGAAATATTTATGCGATCTTTTAAAGTAATTTTTCAAATATGATAATATTTTTTAATGTTACATAGGATTTACTGGGCATATGATCCAATGATACCATATTTATTTTTTCTCTATATGGTTTATGTCTATGATAATGAAATATCAATGAAACCCATTTCCATATTGTTGGCTTAGGTTAATATGAATGTTTTTCTTCATCCTTTTTCATACATGTGAATGGATTTAAAATTATATTATTAGTGAACTTTAAATAATTTATTCCTCTATTTAATTTGATAAAGATTAATGTTCTATGAGGTCAAAGGGTACATTATAAGTTATTCTAAGATTGAAAAAATTGGGTACAATGGAGTTTCTCACATATCCGACAAAGGGTATACGTGAGGTTATCCCAAGCCCAGAAGAAGGTATTGGGGGATGTTATCCCATGATCAAAGTAGGTACAAGGGTGGTTATCCAAATAATAAAAATTCATGAATGTCTTAGTGGGTATCCTTGACATAATATTTCAATTATTATGAATATGCCATAATTTTCCACTCCTTAATGACATGTTCTTATGCCAATGTTATGTCCACATAAATTAGGTACTTTGAACACTTTATGAATCATGTAATATAAACATCCATGATTTATGCCTTGATTCAAGATTATGATCTATGATATGCCTAGTTTGGTTTCAAAATGTTAATATCTTTTTCTTATACCATTATGATGATGTTAGGTTTATGTCATCCTTGATATCTCCTTTGATCACCATTATCTAGAATTTGAGATCAGTATTTTTTAAGTTTCCTTTATACAATTTATGATGAAAGGTTTTAAGTATGATATATAAAATAAGGGTGATATTTCTGAAGAAATAAGTGAGCGATTTTGTAGATCCCTTATGGATAATTTTTTTATGTATATAGGTTTCCAATTAAAATGAACCAATATAGTTATAAAATGGATAACTAAGTCATTTAATGAATATTCATCAAATAAGAAGCACTATTTATGTATGAGAATTATGGGTTGCTATAGTTAGTATCAAATAGAGGTTTAGTAAACATCAGAAATTATTATGTAAATTTTTTATTGAGAACTATTAGGATAATCATATTTGTATGAGGAAATACTAATTTATGGTAAAAAATGAGTGTGTTTTTTGGAAAAAAAGTATCCAAAATAAGATAATACAAGTGGATTTGGTTTTGGGCGAGATGCATCTAAGGGTAATAACCCTAAAAGGAGTTGGTTGAGTATATCTTGACCATAATTCTAGTGCATGATTAGTTCTCCCTTACTAGACATCTGGTTCAACACTCCCAAAGGATATGCATGGGTTAACTCACATTTTTTTAGGAACCATTATGAAGGATTAGAATAGATTATGACCTTGTATAACCTAGATTAATCCTCAGGTTTCACTGACTGAGAATAAAATGGAATGATTTAGACATCCAATGAATGATATTTGATTATTAGATGATTGATCAATCTAAATAACTATTTTTTATGATCATTAAAAGCATTATGGTTTTATTATGAGATTGAAGATAGAATTACAAAGTTTCAATGGTAGTAGGTATTCTCAAATAATATAGTTCCATATTTCATATTAGATATATAAATTACTTTATATCAGGAAAAGTTTCAAGGAATTTTAATTCACATCCTCAATAATGAGATGTTGAACTATTAGTGAAAACCCCTAATGATACAATGATCAAATTTTAATTATATGATTCTTATAGGATTAAATATTTTTGGAATAATCTTATTAAATATATAATTATTCTTTTTATAGTTGAATTTGATGTTATATTAGGCATGTATTAGATTTATTTATATAAATCCCACATTAATTATTGAGGAAAGGACGTCCCACTTGATATTTTGAACCAACATATTTAGTTTTATCTATGTAAAGATAAATATGAAATTCCAATAGTAATTACATCCATTGTATGGGTCTTGATTCCAATTTAAAATGGGTGTTTATCTAAGATATTAGTGGATAAACTAAACAAAAAATACATTCCTATTGTATATGAGTTATTTGATGTTTTTCAAGAATAATATCCTAGTCTTCCTCATAATCGCGAAGTTAATTTTTCAATAGAACTCATAAATTGAGATAAACATATCTCAAATACACCATATATAATATCCATGATTGTGTTGTTTTAATTGATCAAGAAACTCTAGAAGAATCTTGATAAGGGATCATTTTTTCCAAGTGAATCACCTTTGGGTGCACATGTTAATTGTGTAAAAAAGAAAGATGGATTAATGAGAATATGCATTGATTATCAAGAACATAATAATATGATAATCGATAATAAGTATCATGTTCACTATATTAATTACTTGTTTTATCAGCTACATGGAGTTAAATAATTTTCCAAAATCAACCTTCTTTTAACATATCATCAATTGATGATCAAGATGGAGGATACACCCAACATAGCCTTATGTATGAGGTATGAACACTATGAAATTATAGTGATTCCATTTGGTCTTAATAATCATCCCACTATCATATTAGATTTAAAGAATATATTCCTCTGAGATTACATTTTTCAGTTTTTGGTATTCATTATTGGAAATATTCTTATATATTGAATGATTAAGGAAGATCATGAATATTACTTGAGGTTTGTATTAAATACCTTAAGGAAGGATAATTTATATAATCACTATGAATATAGTCTATTTTTTTTAAAAAAATTTGGCTCAAATAATATCAATAGAGGGTATATATATGGATCTATAGACGATTAATGTTATTTAATATTGTTCCAAAATAACCACTATGACTATGATCTGATGTTTTCTTGGTTTCGTTGGATATTATTGATGATTTTTAGAGAATTTATCATGAATTTCTAATCAACTCACAAAATTAACTCAGAAGAGAGACATGTTTATTTGAAAAAACGAATCTTAAGATCATTTCAAAAAAATTAGGATAAGGGTAATCAACACACCTATGAATACATTACCCTTGAGAAAGGTTTTTGACTTTTAATTATGAATTAAAGATGGTTTTGAGATGATTCCTAATACAAAATGATATTATTATTTATTATACCTTAGAACAATTAATTGTTCATTATAAAAATTACCCAAATCATGTTTTGGATTTATCTGAATGATTTTTTTTCATTAAAGATTTGTTGCAGTTATCTTCAAATAGAAAAGTGTGAAATATATGATAATTATAAAATTTCAAACTATATATTCACTTGGAAAGAGTTTAATTTCTTCTATATAAGTTCATTTGAGTTGATTAAAGATTATTAATGTTTAATAAATTACCATTTTGGTTAAGTGAACAATTTGGCTGATGATTTGAGTCAAAAGGGTCATGATACATTATCTATGAATACGGTAAAAAACACCTAGTATTTTTGAATTTGAAAGTGGTGGATCTATAAATATTGAATGAATGGAAGAAATATTATCTTACTCAAATGTGTGTTCAACAATCTATCAATATGAGGATAAAGGAGGAAAAGAAAAATATGTAGAGTTACAAAATAATACGAGGTATGCTCCTGAGTTAAATCATGATTTTGATGTATGGATAAGGTTTAGGTACCATGTATATTTTTTATCCATACCATACATAAATATGTATACATTTTTTGAAGATCATAATTTATTCATCTTAAAATTATGAAGATGTATAGATATTTGATAGAGTAATTATAGTGGGAAATTTTGATGAGATGTGTTATAGAGTGTATATCTCAGTGATTGATATTTCATAATGATAATCATGGGATTAAAAAGTGTAATATGATGTTATAACCATTAACCATAAGATAATATAAGTATTAAAACATCACCATGGATTTTTTTGTTAAAATCCACAAAAATGTATAAATTTCATAATGATATTTTCGTTTTAGTCGATCACCTGATGAAGTCATCACCCTTCATTGCTACCAGAGAGTATTTAACTCGTTATCATATTTCAATAATATACATTAAATAAGTGGTAATTTTTCATATATTACCATATTATGTAATATCTTATCAGGATCCATGGTTTACCTCAATGTTCTGGAAAAGTCTTTAGTAGGATATATATATAGTTGAGTTTCAATACTACTTATCATTATTAGAAATATGATAAGTCTAAGAGAACCCTTAAAATCCTAGAGGATTTACTAAGATCTTTCATATGGATTTTAATGGTGTTTTTTATAAAAAAATTCCTCTCATCATGTTTTCATACAGCAATGGCATTCACTCAAGAATTCATATGGATTATTATGAATCCCTATATAGAAATTAGTGTAGAACTCCAACATTCTTAGATGTGGTTGGAGAAATAATTATATTAATACTTGATATAACTAAGTAAATAGTGTTGAAATTTAGATCCATTTTTTAGAACATAAATAAATATCAGAGTAAAAAAATTATTCTAAAAATTTTACGAAAAATTTAGAAGTTCATATTGGTGAGAATGTATTTCGATGAATTTATCCAAGAAAATAGGTTATGAGATTCAATAGTAAGCTAAATCTAAGGAAAATGTTTATTGGACCCTTTGAGATACTTGATCGAGTAGGAACAATATCTTATCACATGGGGATTCCATCGAACTGCTCTCAAGTTTATGATGTGTTCCATGTATCTCCCCAATGTAAGTACATACATGATATCACATTTACTGAAAAATGAAGTTAGACCATTGGAGTATGATATTTAATATTAAGAAAAACTGGAGTAAATATTGTATTATATAGATTAAGTGACATGGAACATGAAAACTCACATAGTTAGTGTTCTCTGGAGGAATCAGAAATTCAAAGATTCTATATGGAAACTTGAGGGTTTGATGAAACATAGATATACCCATTAATTTATATACGTGTCAGGGAATTTTGGATGTTAAATTTCTCTAAAGGGGGTAAAATTTATCAACTTTATATTTTATGACATATTTTACTATAATTAAAATATATTTGATAGCTTCTGATACATGAAACCATGATTATAAATGAACTAAAATATAATATACTATTTTAAACTAGCAGTTTAATTATTGGAATGAATAATAATATATTTTAAAAAATTATGTATAATTATTTTAAATAAATAATATATATTGATAAATAAGTAATCATGTTTCAGTAATGTCATTATATTCTTTAAAAATATATTTTTCCTAAAAAATGATTCTATTTTATTTTTTGAGAAAACAATATAATTAAATCCTTACACTTATTGAAATTTAATATTGAATAATTTATTTCATATTTATAATCAATGTGTCCAAATTTGGAAAATTTGACCTTTTTTTATATTTCAATATGAACAATAACTGTAGTAATTTTTTTACCAAGGTAAAGGAAAAGTGGGTAAAATAGGGTAAAATCTGTGATACAAGGTCTAAAAATTTAGCCAAATCCGAATTTATTTCATTTAATGAATTAAATTTGTCCATAAATGTCCTAAATTTGAATATATGGAGTTCTGGTTCCTTTTTCCCTTGATAATGTCATTTATATTAGTTTATTTAAATAAAATTTCAGAAAGTCACTCTCTGGAATTTAATATCTATAAAATTATTTGATAAGGATAAAATGAGGATATGTTCAATTATAATTTTCATAAATAAGAATTAATTTATTTATCTAGGAAATTTATTTATAATTTTTAGTGATTGAATAATTACCTTAAATTCTTATGGAACTCTAATATAATATTCATTCAGTTCATAGAGAAATAAAAGAAATGATTTAAATAATTTTAATATAATAAAATTTGACATAATTATTGAGTTACACTAATTTTTTAGATGATTATAACATTTTAGGAATGTTTGAAATGTTAATATTAAAATTCCATAATAGTCTTGATGTCTTTAAATTCAACATTAATCTGTAGTGTCAAAAATTTCATTAATGGTATTTTATGTAAAATAATATTTTATTAAATTATTTAAAATCATATGAAATATGTTAGGAGGAAAATTATGATGATAAATGGTCTAAAATATCTCAAATTTTCAATTTAGGAGATAGTTATTAAATTATTAGTAGAATTATAACTCTTTAATATTGAAAATTTTGATTTCACAATTATGGTTAAAATAGATTAGTGAAGGGGTTAAACAAAATGATATGGTTGAAAATGAAACAAATGTCTAAATTTTATTATATGATGATATTTCTACCTTATACTACTTTTATTCAAATCTATATCCATTTTGATGACTTATTTGAGAAAAAATTAATTCTATTTTAATCTTTATAGTAATTCCAAGTGTGTAATTTCCCTCCCTTATAAAGGGACGATGATTATCTATTTTATTTACACAAATTTTAGCCATCTAGATAAACTAAAACCTTATAAATTATCTTTGAAACTTACATTGATATTAATTAGAGTTCATTTTCTTCTTAAAATACCTTTCAATGATTCCTTAAGAAGAGATCTTAAGGAGACCCACTAAAGAAGTGGTAATCTTCATAATATTATTTTTCAATTTATTTCTTCTTATAAGTTATCTAAATATATGATTTTATACACTGAAAAATGAGTTTCCTTAATATTATAACTGAATATATGGTTTTATTAAAATTTTACATGAGACTTCTTCAGAATGAGGGATATGCGGAAAGACCCCCCCCCCCCACAAGAGTAGGCCATGCATTTCAAAGATTGATAAAAAAAGGTGTTGACAAAAAAAATGAAATTATCTCATATTTTTTGAGAATATTTTTTTTATTCACCATTTCATGAATTTTTTATCTCTTCTATAGCATTGATTTCACTAGTTTTAGAGCCTAAACAGACTCACATATCAAAAGGTATGGATCTCGAAAGTTAGACAAATTTTTAAATGAAATTGTGTCACCACACAAGCCATCCATGCATACCCATCCACGCAGGACCATCCATCCAGGTCTATTCATGTTGTCCCATCCAAGAAGGTTCATAGGTTCTATAAATAGACCCCTATGCCCCAAATTTTAAAATGATGACTAAACTCCCAAACCGTGAATCCTGAAGAGGGTTCTGGCCATGCAGGTCCTTCACCCATGTAGTCCATGACTACTTGGGCGAACAAACATGGATAGAATTCACTGAGGAAAAGGCCCCTAGCCTAGAACATGGGTGACCCATACCTTAGTGATTCTTACCTGGGTGAAGGACCTGGGCAGAGTACCAACATGACCCACCTTGGCAGAGCACCTATGCAACCCAACTTGGTAGAGCACCTATGTGACCCATCTGCACGACCAACTTGTGTGACCCACCTTGGATAATCAACTGATAAAACCATATTTTCCATACTGTGGGGGCTTCAAACCTACACCCCCACTCATGATCAGTGTTGGGATATGGTCTCAGACCTTCAGGTCGGTTCCTTCACTACCATCACTGACCCCTATGAAATATGGAAAGTTGAACTGCAAACTGTTTGGCCTAGGTCAATGATGTTTTGTCTTGAATATTATATTTCCTTAACATACACATATGGAATACCATGATTTTAGTTACTCATTCATACTAATTCAAATTACTTGAGACGATATACTCGTTTTAGTGCCTTTCTCATGTTGTGAGTTGAGATTATCCTCTTGGATTTTTCAAGTAAATTTACTTGATACGCTCCTCTAGAAACTCCTCTAACCGTATTACTTGACTCATATAATAGGATGAATCATAAATGGTAATCCTGATTATAATTAATCCCAAACCATACGTGAAATGTGAATCCCCTTTAGGAAAATCCCAAAACTTCTCCGACATTCATGAATCAACGTACAATGAAAAGAGTGTGTTCTATCAAATCTTTTAGTTCCTTTTATTTCTCAAAATAAACATGAATAACATGGGATTAGAGGGTAGTTATGATCATGGAACCTTCACAATCTACCTGAATGACATATTTATGAGAACTTTGATTCCTTATTTTACCAGGATATGTAATACGCCCACCTAGGGCCCGATATCACTGGGCATCCTCCTCATGAGTAATCCCCAATACTAATTACCTTAATCTAGGCATCCTTCGGAGGAGTAAGCCAAGAATAAAGCCCCTAAATTACTATGATTTAAAACATCTCTAATTGAACATTTTTCGTAGGGTTTCTTCTTTAGGAATAAATCCAACCTTTATCCTTTGAATGATCTATATTCCTTTGTGAGGCTAATTGAACTACGAGAACTCTGATTCATGTTAACAAAGATATATAGGAAGACCACCTGGGGCCGAAGCTCAATGTGAATAATCCTTAGAAATAAACCCCAATTTAACTACAAGAACTTGTATTCCTATTAACTAGGATACGTAGAAAGGCCACCTGATACCCAAGCTCAATGGGTATCCCCATTAGGTATAAACCCCAACTGAACTACAAATCACTGATTCATATTAACCAGGATATGTGAAAAGCCCACATGGGGCATGAGATAAATGGGTATCCACCTTAAAAATAAACCCCAATTGAACTGTGAGAACTTTGATTCATATTAACCAGGATATGTAGAAATTCCATGTGAGGCCAAAGCTCAATGGGTATCCTCATTTGGAATAAAATCCAATTGAACTACAGGAACACTGATTCTTGCTAACCAAATATATATAGTAAGTCTTTCATGGGCCTAAGATCAATGGGTATCCTCTTTAGGAATATACCCCAATCATAATTAACTTAATTCAGGTATCCTCCCCAAGATTAAACCCCATGTTTGGCCTCTAAATCTCCATGAGAAAATATATCACCTATAGATTTTTCTCAATGTAAATCTTCCTCGGGAATAATACCAACTTAATCCTCTCAAATTTAAACACTTACCTACATGATTTACAGAACTATATAGGATTTTATACCCATGAAAGTGGGATATGTAGTAAGAATCCTTGATGTTCAAACCCAAATTCTAAATCAACCCTATTATTTCTGGGCCACATCCCTAGTAGGGTCTGATTCAACATGGAAACTCAAATCCCAACCATGTTTCTTGGGTTGTTTTAGCATAAGTCCCACACTAAACATTAAATGGAACCTTCCTCCAATATGTCCATTCCATATGACGTTAAACTATATGGTTGGGTCCTCATCACATGAACTGGAAAGGTATTATGTTCCCCATTAAGTGGTACTAAACAATGTGGGTTCCAATTCATTTCATAAGGATACATAGGAATCCAAATCAGGGGTTCAAACTCTACATTAAAAAATTCCCCATCTCCCTGTATTAAAATGAACTCTAGATTGGCCTTTATCTACTTGGATGGAAATATAATCTAGAGTGCCTCACTTTGTGGCCCGTAAACATACATTTTCATAATAATGAGAAAAAAATTTCTATGTAATATACAAGAGGAAACCATTGATGGATAACCACATATACATACAAATTTATGAATTGAGTAAGAACATCAGATACATACAAATTATTCTAAATTCCATACATGATAATAATTGATTTCTAATCTTGGGGTGACCCAAATCATACTTGGGAATTATAAAGGATTCATGAACATATTTTAAATCTATAAGAGAGACCCAGAGTAGGTAAAAATTTCACCCAAAAGAGTGTGATGAGCCCGATCTCCCATCCTCTCAACCAATGTAAATTCATTTTTATCATGGAGTAAAATCCCTAATGAGATTCTACATTGGAAAATCATGTCCCAATAGGTATAGAACCATTGGGTGTTTCTGGATCCATGAATAAACCCATTTGGAAACTATTTGAAAATATGAAACCATCACAGGAATAGAATCCACTGAAAACAAATGTTGAACCTGATGTGAATTATTAACCCAGTTGATGGTATCACCTTCTTGTCTGGACCCTTATACTATCAAAAGGAAATGGGTTATGGATAGGGAAGTCAGTCATTCATGTATTCACTCAAGAATGATGGTTCTTCTATGGAGACCATTTTTTTGTTTTTTCATATATACATGAACTTCCTTACATGAACTCTCTTTTATCTCATGTCCTCCTTAAATTATTTGTCAATGAATTCCATGACTATTACTCAAGCTCGATCTTTGTCTGTGCAAAGGATTTCATCACTGAAAATGTGTCTTAAATGATGGGTTAGAAACTCACTGTTCCATTTGTACCATCAAAACAGTATAATCCCAACCTTGAAGGCCACCCGACAGGCCCTTCAGTTCAACCAAGACCACAAAAGCCTGGTCAATGATGATTGGTGTTCCTTAAGTAGACAACACCGATTTCGATCTCCAACTGTTTTAAGAGATTATCCCTCGAATTCAACAACTAGCCCCTACCATATTTTAGGGAGGTGAATCAAGATGCCACCAATGACCTCATCCAAGAGACACAAGGGTCATTCTCAAGGGATCCTTCCAGAAATCACCATCTCCAAATATGCATGTCAATTAACCATCAACATGATGTGGGTGTCACCTTCGGTTGTATGAACCAGGTCCCACAGACTCAGGCATGCAATACCACTCACCAGGGATGAAAACTATCCAAAATAGAGTAGTTTCACACAATCCCCCTTCTATAGAATCCCACCAACCCATTTTTGTTGAAAACAAAAAGTGGACACATACACTCATTTGCCTTCATATAGACAGCCAATATACTCTCCTAGAGGAATTCATAGAAACCTGCCAACCAAATATGGTGGAAACCAACAAGTTTGAAAATACACGTTTCTTTACCCAACCATCCTTCCAATAGACTCATCTAGAAACACACAAAGAAGTATTCGAACTATGTTTGCTAGAAAAAGGTTAGTAGTTACACACAAATGCCAACATTTTTTAAGCCTTACATCAACCTCCTCTGGAAGCACATGGAGAAATCAGGTAGAAAATCCGGATATCAAGTAGACGAAATCAAAACTATCTACCCCCACACACCAGCACAGTCTATATCCAATGATAGGAAATTGTGAAAATGAGAGTGAACAAACACCTACTTCAAATATGGAATGGAAATATTGTTTCTGACGCTTTCCACAGGGGTGCGCGCGCACGTCCGTCACGCGGGGTAGGACGCGTAGCTTGTTGCCCCACAATCCCGCCTTCCAAACGCGGGCGGCATCTATTCCTTGTTCAGGGACATCTGCTCCTTGATTGAAACTGGGATTATGGGATGTTGGTTCTTCCTTCCGTGGATTCCTCCTCAGAGCTCGTCACCTAGTATGGGTCTCCCTCATAGATTTAAGACGTATTCGTGAAGCTCCTTCCGAGTGCCATATCTTCATGGACACCAGTTAATTACGCTTCTTCCGTCGAGACGCTCCAAGGGGCCTGGTCAGGGCAGTAACCTTCGGTGAGGAGAATGGTCACGCTGGAGTGTTGTTGGAGTGTCTTGATGTTGGGGGATTGGCAGGTCTGTCTTCTGTCCCTTATTATAGGGATTCTCGAGGGCGTAGAAGCCCAAGGCATCCCACATCGAACACGAGTAATTGGCATGCCATAGGCATGCATCTGAGGTTTTCCTAAGCTTCTCATGTTTAACACGGGGTATGCCGCGAGTTTAACGGCTAGCGGAGATGGATCGGACTGATCGGAACACTGAGAGTGGAAGAGATAAAAGAACCCCCTGGGGGGGAACACCGATGTTGGGGCCAACACGTGGGCGGCTTCCTAGATATTGTGGAGTAGAATGAGGTGGCATGATCCCACTAGGATGTGGCGGCCCAGGTAAAGATCAAGATGGGTGATGAAGTGAAGAAGAGCTTTAACCTCATGGAGTCTTCCTACGTACCATGACTTGACATGGATCAATGTCCCTGTAGTTTGCTAATGCGGTAGGACACCTGAAGAGGCGACCCTTGAGAATGAACGCATTGATTGGAGCCCGGAGGAAATAAGGCCTCTAGGTTAGGTCATGAGCTTCTTGAGGCATGTGGGATCAAGGGAGAGGTCAGGATGAGACGTGGATGGGGGATATGGGGCTTACACTCCGAGGCGGCCCATAATGGTGTTAGTGAACCAACGCAAAGGGGTCGGCACAACTGAGTGATGGGCTTGAACCTCGTGGAGGCTTCCTACGTACCATGCGTTATCACAGATCAAAGTCCACGTAGTTCAGGGCATAAAATTTAACATCGTACAGGATGGGGGCTTATAGTTTAACGTCCTACGGGATGAAGGCATACAGTTTAACGTCATGCGGGATGAAGTCATGGGGCTTACGCTTTGAGGCGGCCCATGGGGTTGGCAAACCGACACGAAAGGGGGGTCGGAATGATCAGGTGGTGGGATTTAACCCCATAGAGGCTTTCTACGTACCATGTGTTACCATGGATCAATGTCCCCGTAGTTCACTGGGATGGGGCGTATGCTCTGAGTCGGCCCATTAGAGAATTTCTTGGTCTATGCTCACTCTAAGCCCATGTGATTCATGCTAGATGTGAGAAAAAAGATGCAGAATGGACCAGATGATCATATCGTGAAAGGGTGCGTCCATGAGAAGTAGAAAGGGGCTTATGCTTTGAGAGGCCTAAAGAAGAAATAGGGGCTTAAGCATGGTTAACATCCCTTAGTCCCGAGGCTTACTCCAGGATGGAGGCCCGTTTTGCAAAAAATCACAGAGGGAGAGGGATTTGGGACCGAACAAAGGATATTCCTCGTTCTCTATCACGCCCTCCACCGGCTTTGGCAGTGGGGAAGTATGGAGGTGCATGGGTTCAACCTTCCACAAGAGAGGCTAGGGGATTACGCTTTGATGCATCCCTTCCCCCATGGACCAACACCACTCCAAAAGGAGGATATCATTCCACGTGAGGAATATTCCATTCCTGTGGAGACGAGCGGTGTAATCAATGTCTGAGCCAGGGGACCCTGCGTGTGAGGAATGGGGTCAGATCAAAGTTTAACGTCACATGTTGAGGACGAGGTTCTTGGCAGTTTAACGTTCTACAGCTCGGATGGGGTGGGTTCTCTCCACACCCCTAGGTCTTACAGGCCCAACACCCTCTACCCCTTGTGGGGGGGAAGGCATCGGCATGGTCGTAGCGAAGGGGGGCCACATGGAGAACCATTGAGGGGTCCACGTTAGCGTGGCTATACGAAGAAGCAATAGCCGTTAGTGTGCCTATGATAAGAAGAATGAGGCAATTGAATGAAACAGGAAACACCGCCCAAGGGACCTTGAGGTTACTTCATACGATCCTAGAAGGCTGTACGGGAAAACAATGCATGGTGTGTATGCCCGGTATGGAAGACATCGGGTGCCGGTGCAGAGAGGCACCAAGGGGGTGTCAAGGTGAGGGATCTTGGGTTTTGCACGCAAAACACCGGGATGGAACACAATTGGGGTAGAAGGATTGTGCATGGCTAGGGGGATTGCGCGCAAAGGGATTGGATTGTGCGCGGGGGCACTGGTCGATCCCTAAGGTATGAAGAAACCTAACAAAGGGGTTGCGCGCAATTTGGATGGGATTGCGTGAAATTGGAGGGGATTGTGTGCAATGGAAGAACCCAGAGGAGTTGGAAAATTCACTTAAGCCAGTGGGGTTGTGCGCAAAGGCGAACCCTGGGGCGAAGTTGCACGAAAAGGGGAATTACCTGAAAGTCATATTGCGCGTGCGGGAGTTCGAATTGCGCGCATGGGAGCTAGTCCGAATTCCTCAACCCCAAAACGGTTGGGGTCGCCTTCTATTTATAGTCCCCCTCCGTCGCGGAATCAGGGCGGCGTGTGAAATCTTCCGCGCCAAGACTCGTCGGTGAGCACGTCCTCCCCGCGCAGAATCGGGCACGCAAAATTGCGCACCACGTGGATTCTTTTTTGTGAATCCCAGGAGTTCTTCGTGCGAACAACATTTTTCTGCGTGAGTACCCTTTAATTTTGAGCACCCCTTCCAGGTCCTCCGGACCAGGCCTCTGAGTCTGAATATGACTTCGCTTCATCAGTTCGAAACTTCCTGTAGGAGCTACGGACCTTTTTTCGGTGTCTACACATATATAACTATTTTGATAAATGAAGTCACTAAAAATAACATTGAAATGGTAAAAGGGAATTTGAACTTTCCTACACACATCCTACATACTATCTAGGATATCATCATAGTGACAAAAATAGTTACCAAGGTACAAACACGTTACTTCATCCCCAAAAATTTAGTGGTTCATCAGTATAATACCCTTTATAAGACACATACCTCTGATCTTAGCCAAGATGGTCATGGGGAAAACTCCCTCATATAATATTGATATAAGGACCATGAACATACACCCTCCCCCATTGGAGGTAGTTAGTATATTCCAAGGGCCACTCCAAGTCAGGAAAAAACACAATCCCATGAAAACAACTTCCCCCAAAAAGTGGCCCCAAATTTTTGTAATAATACATCCAAGAAGAAGTATCATAACAAATGGTTGGATAATAAAGGGCTAATTTGAAATCTAGCTCTACATAATGCTTGATTTCTTGAATCCCTCAAACAATTATCTTTTACAAATCAAGATCCAACCCTCCTGTTACCAAATTGTGGGAGTAGTCGCAATAATTCTAATGGTCCTCATCAGACACTTCCCCATGAAGGATTCAATCATGGCAACAATTTGGCCAATCTCAAGATCCTATCTCTTGATGAGAACCATGAACACCCTCCATGTAAACAAAAGACCAAGGATCAAGATGATCTTCCCATTACTGTAATCCACTATGATGGTTCCCCCCATGATGGAAATCACTACGAATGTTATGTCTATAGTAGTGATTCACATTTTCAAAATAATTATATAATTAATAATATATTGATGAGATGTCGTTCTTATTGTGAGGAAATTGTTAATATAGGGCTAGCCATGTCTGATACCTTGTCACTGGCAGGTGAAATCCTTTCTCAAGTGAAAGACATCCAAAGGTTATGGTCATTATCTAAACCACCCTGGGGCCATTTACCTTTCAATAGAGCAAGGGGAATCCCAACCAGTCCCATTGATTGTGGTTAAACAACAGGAAAGCATCCACTCTGGTCGAACCATGCCAAGGAACCTCTTGTGAAATACGAAGAGTATCTAATAAACATGAGGAAAAAAATGGCCAAATATGACATACCAACCATGTTCTAGCCTTTATCAACCTCTCAATATAGTATTACAAAGGCATTGGAAGAATATTGTAAGCATGAAACCCGCCTCAACATATAGAAAACTCATCATCACATAATATAAAAGGTATTACCTTATAACTAAGGTGTTGAAATTACATCAAGGTAATAAGAGTGTCAAAATAGAAAATTGACTTGGAATATCTCTGGGATTCCAAACATCCAATGATTGAGGAATAGTAGAGAGCCCTTCAATGTGCATTCCTCAATGCATTAATGAGCTTGTGATGGATGACCATAGACACCATATTTGGTGTTCATATTAGTGGATGTGGTGTACATAGAGAAGTACATTTCTCCATGCTCCCAAGCTAGAAAAGTACACCAAATTTGGAATCATGAAATGCCATTTCCGCAAGATGAATACAACAAAAAATAATCTATTCATGACTGATGATATGATCAACAAGAATAGGCCTCGACTGACTTTCATTGATGTCAAAATAATGATTCTGTATATATGATATACTATCCAATTATATATTATTTTAATATCAAAATAATGATATTGTCGCTCGTGCGTACGTACGGACTACCGTCTCCACGAACGCGATGAGATTCATTCTCCGTCGTATCCGTTCAAGTATAATTATCATTTGATGATTTAAAAATAATGTTTAAGGACATGATATCATTCTGGATATGAATAAGATACAACCTATCCATGAAAAACACGACTTATGTAACAAAACATATAAAAGAAAACGAGTAAGTTAACACCCGAAACAATGATAAATCTAAGATATTGTTAACAAAGCAATGTTAAAAGATCATATATGATATCATATGAATGTATATGATTATTGTATAATTTAATAACAATTATTTCACCATTATACCGGAGGTTAACCTACCCCAACAAAGGAAAAGTACAAGGTAAGGGTTTACTTCACAACCTCTTCATTATCTAAGGTTGTTTATACATAATTATCTAATGGGACCTCGTTATCATCCAAATCCATGTTTCTTAAAAATGTCTTTCAAAACATTTTTACTATTAAATGGAAAATGGGTAAAAGTCATTTATACCCTTATACATTTTTGAAAGGAATCTTACCGTCGTTTTCCAAACAATGTACTTTTGACCTTTTTGACAAATATAAGGTAAGAATGTTTTTTTTACTTATACGACGGGTGTGACTATTTTCCGCCATTATAACTTCGTCGAAGCTTCCCTAACAAGCTTATAAGAATATCTTAAAAGTAAATGTATTATTTTATAATTATGGGGCTTTTAAATGATTTCAAAAAGGAGAGACATTTCTCTCAAATAGCTTTGATTTCATCTATGTCAACATCCTTTGATGGGTTTTAAGTTTAATTGAAATTGATTTGTGATACAAAACTTCCATTGAACATTTTGTGAAATATTTGATTGTGGATGTGTTATTTTTATACCATCCACAGTTTATGGAGAAATTGATGACATTTCGTATGCTAGTTTTAATACGAATATTTATGTTATGTTTAAACCTATTCATATGAGGAATGTATTGGACTTAATATGTGACGGGTGGAGCCCGCTATAGCTCCTCGATGCATCGGTAGGTCTCATGAGACAACTAGACGTGGAATTGGCCGAGGACCTTTCCCAATTTGATTTATGGTTTTGGCCGAGGCCTTAATCATTTTAGACGTCTTGGCCGAGGCCTTGACAAAATGTTTCAGAATGTCTGGCATTATACATTCCCTCATTATGAAAGTGGTTATTGATATTTCATGTGATTATTCGTCTAGTAGAATATCCATGTGAGTAAGTAATGGCATTATTTTATTTTACTTTTTCCATATTATGCTGAAGTTCAAGTTCAATAAGGCTTTTGTTTTAGTTATACATTGTCTTAAATGATTATGTTTTCTTATAAAAGCTTCCGCAATATTGTTATCCTTACTGAGCATCTAAGCTCACCCCTTTCAATGTTTAAATATTTTCCAGGATGTGAAGAAGTGTATTATGACTGACTTGCAAGGATAGTCAGTGAAGATATGAGTGTGGACAATGAAGACCATGTTATTGTAGTTTGTTTAATTTTGATGTAATGAAAGACTTATGAATGTATCCAGTGTTTCCAAGGCTACTAAACTAATCGGTCTTTCGAGACTTGATCTTTTGTGATCATGCCAATGTTACGAAGTAATGCACCGACTCTGGGTAGCTGGGGTCGGGGCGTTACATTCCCACCTAGGGACAGAGCTCACTGGGCATCCTCCCCATGATTAAGCCCCAATCATAGTTTCTTTAACATCGAAATCCTCCTCAAGAGTAAGACCCAAATTGAACCCCCAAATTACCCTGAGTTAAAACACCTCTCATGGACTCTTTTTCTTAGGGAACCCTCTTTAGTAATTAACCCAACCTTTATCTTATAAAATGCTATATTCCCCAATGAGAATAATTAAACTATGAGAACCATGATTCCTATTAACCAGGATACATGGGGAGACCACCTAGGGCCTGAGTTCAATTGGTATCCTCCTTATGAATATATCCAAATTGAAATATGAGAACTTTGATTCCTGTTAAATAGTACATGTAGGAATCCCACCTAAGTCTTGATATCAAAGGGTATCCTCCTTAGGAATAAAACCCAATTGAACTATGAGAACACAGATTCATATTAACCAAGATACGTAGGGATCCCGCATGTGGCCCAAGTTCAATGGGTATCCTCCTTAAGAATAAACCCTAATTATACTCAGAGAACTCTGATTCTTGTCAACCAGGATATGTAGGAATACCACCTGAGGCCCAAGCTCAATTGGTATCCTCTTTACAAATAAAACCCAATTTAACTATGAGAACTCTGATTCCTACTAACCAGGATACATTAGAATCCCGCATGAGGACCTAGATTAATGTGTATCCTCCTTAGGAAAAATCCCAAATCATAATTACATTAATCTAGGTATACTTATAAAGAGTAAAACCTTAGTTAAGCCTCAAAATCACCATGAGATAATATATCCCTTATGTCCTTTTCTTAATGGGAATCATCTTCAAGAATAATCCCAACTTAAGCCTCTCAAAGGGATATAAATCCCTCTAACATTTACCTAACTACATGGGAATTTATTCTTATCCAAATGGGATATGTTGGAAGCATCCTTGAAGTTCAATACCAACTTATAAATCAACCCTGTTCTTTTTGGGTCATATCCCCAATATGTTCTAATTCAACATGGAAACTCATATCCCTTCCAATTTCCTTGGGTGGTTTCATCATATGTCCTACGGTAAAAATTGACTAGGCACATTCCTCATAGAATTAATTTCCATATAATGTTAAAATGCATGGTTGGGTCCTCATCACATGACCATAAAAGGTATGACGTGCCCTTTTAAGATCCACCTAACTTTGTGGTTTTTTATTCCTTTTATAAGGATATGTAGGAATCCCATTTATGGGTTTGATCCCAATATCAAACAATTCCCCATCTCCCTAGATGAAAATAAATTTTATAGTGTCCTTCATCTACCTGGAAAAAATAAACTACCGAGTTCCCCTCTACATGGATAGAAAATAAGCATCGTCGTGATAATGACCAAAAAATATCTAAGTAGTATATTAGAGGATACTAGTGATGAATAACTTCAGATAAATATATATTTCTCCATTAACAAAGAACATAAAATAAATACAGATGATTCTAAATTCCAAACATACTAATATTTGATAGAAAATCTTGGGGTGACCCACATCATATATTTGAATTAATAAATGATTCATGAACATATCTTAAATCTATAAGATATTCTGAGAGTATGAAATAGGTTCCCCCAAAAAAGGTGTGATGATCCTAACCCCCATACCCTTGACTAGTTTGAGTTCTTAAGAATCATGGGTCAAAATAATTCATAATATCCTACTTTTAGATAATAGGTCCCTATGAATACAGAACCATTGGGTGTTTCCAGTTCCATAAACTAACACATTGGAAACTGTTCATAAATAAAAAACAATCATGGTGAGTGAAATTTGAGGGAAACAATTGTATTTATCAAAAGATAATAAATTATGTATAAAATATATAAATAGAATTTTTTAAAATTTTTAAACTACCATTATCCATCCTATTTTCCATCGAATGGGAAATGAACGTATCATTTGTGTGTACATGTGGTCTACAACCTCCACATAGTGATATAAATCAATTTCCATCACTATATTTCAGGGATGGTTATTATGATGCTTTTAGTGTTTATTCATGATTATTTTTGAAATAATTATGAATCTATAATTTTAATATCATATGTACATCTTTACCTTCCAATCCTTCTAAATATGATAATGTCACTCGTGTGTACATGTGGACTACCACCTCCACAAAGTGACGTGCTTAATTTATTCATTTATGATTGAAATGGAGGGTAGTAATGGAAATATTAATGATTAATGATTATATATATATATATATATTTTATTTAATAATGGTTCATTAATGGTTAATTATTATTTACCTTTCTTTTTTTCATCCAATCAAAAAGTGAAAACAACTTCCATGCAAACATATGACCTACTGTCTCCATTAATGGTAGAATTAATATTTCTATCCATATATTTTATAGATTACTTTAAATATACATAAAATTAATATTAATTATATTTATATCATGATTATAATTATTTAGATGATGGAACCATGTTTAAATTATAAGGAGAAAAACCGCTGAAATAAAATTCTCCTGAAAAATTAAATAGTTAACACCCAAAAACAATGATTTTAATAAGTAATTATTAATAAATGAGTGTTTAAATGTTATAAGTGAATCATATATGATGTTATTAATAATTAAAATTATATATTATATAATTATAATAAATTTAAATTTATTATACATTATTTTATTAATGGTATTTCGAAGCAATTCAAAATTGAGGTATAAGATTTTCATCTCACCTTTATTTCTATAAGACACATTCCATATTCAAGACTTGTTTATTTTATATTGTGTACATTATACCAGTGAATTTATTTCATGATTATTACAATAAAAATTAAGAGTATTTACATATCCATATAATTTTATCTGTTTTATGAGGTCTTGGTTTAGAAGTTATCAAACATGTAAGGGATTTATATTTATATCTCATTTTGATAAGGATTATTTATGCTTAAATTTTTATTAAATGAAATTTTATGATACTTTCCTAATAATTTTGGTTAATTTTATTATCCTTTGGTTATTTATTTATAATAATTTTTTTCCTTTCATTTTTAGTACATTAAGTACTCAAGATACCAAAATTTGTTTTAAAGAAAACTGACATTATTTCTCTCTATAGTCTAAAATCCGAAATCTTCTATTTCAATGTTTTTAAAAAATGTTTTTATGATTGTTTTTACTATTATAAAATTAATTATTATTTTTATTTTTATTTTTACACATGTTTGAATTTTTAAAAAACAACTTTATGTGAATCTTCTTTCCATTTTTTGAAGGTGGAACTTTCTACTTTTTAACAAAAATGTGAGAGAAATTTCTGTTTTAGTATAAAAAAAATAAATAGAATTTCCCACCACCATGACCATTAACTTCTCTGAAGATTCATTTAAAAGTTTCCATGGGTATTTTCAAATAACTATTTTTCCATAATATTTGAAAAATATATATTTTTATATTTTATTTAAAAATAAAATGATATTTTACTAAATAAATATTTTACTGATATTTTGATTGAATTTTTATTCTATTATCACCTCATTTAATGTCAATGAGTATAAAATATGGATATTTTCATGATACAAGATAGTTCGACATCTGATATGTTTCCCAACCCGGTTCATGACATGGCCTGAAGGGAGTTCCATATCCCCACTAGCTGGAACAGGTGCCCAGGTATCATAAATAATGATTGGGAACAATTTATCCGGAGTTTATAATCCTAAGAGTGTATGATCTAATATGTATATGTATATTTATATTAGACGGAAGAATACAAGAGGGGGTGAATTGTAGGTGTAAAACTTTGTTTAGACACTTTAGAAATTAGTTTAAATGATCTTAAACTAATACAATTCACAAAAAGAACTAACAACCACAATTGTATTGAATATAAAGGTATGATATGATGTAATACTATAAGAAAAGTAAAGCAAATGTATTCAAGATGATTATAATAATCAGAGTAATACAATAGTGAAGGATTATACCATAAATTTTATAGAATCAATCGATAAAATATGTAACAGTGTGAATGTAATTGATATAATTACAAATGAATATTGAATGAAGAAAGGAAAACAATACAATTCCCTTTCCTAAAACAAACAGCAGTGAAAATGTAAAAATATTACAATTCTTTTGACCCAAAGAGAAGGGATTACCTTTCACCTAAGATAAGAGTTATGTCTTACCACCACCTTGGTAAGCCCTCGATACGATGATCGATACATCTGTCTATCTATCACTGCAAGACCTTGATTTTGTAGGTAATCGGCACCTCTATCTTTCAATCGCTTGAAAGCCCTCGATTTTGTAGGTAATCGGTACCTCTATCTTTCAATCACTTGAAAGCCCTCGATACGATGATCAGTAGCACTGTCTGCCTATCCCTGGCACCCCTCGATTGTTATCACTTGATCAGACGCACAATGAAAAACAAATCACTTATAGAATCATAGAAACTAAGAACGAGCCGTTCACGTTTTTGTAATCTCAAGGCTTTCACGCGAAGAAAGAGAGAAGTCATAGTATCTCTCTTTAGAAATTGATATATGAAAAGTCTCACACACTTGTCTTCTTGGCTTCAAATGACCTCCTATTTATAGGCCTCAGGTTCCAACAGTCATATTTCTCCAGAAAACTCTGAGGGACTTGGACACTTGGCATTATAATGGTCATATTGAAATAGAAAACACAAAATCATTTTGATTAGTTTATAACTAACTCCATTAAATCATTTTGGTTAAAACAAAAGATATATGAAGATGATAACCCTGAGTATGTATAATATGATACATGTGTTTTTGATAAAGGACCAAAACAAGTAAGTAATGAAAGTAAAGTATGAGTACTATAAGTATTAGTGTAATGTATTGATAAGATACAAAGTTAGTATGTTTCATAAAACTCAGTACGAATAACAGAGTCAATACGATTGCCATAGTCAGTATGATAAACATGGTTGGTATGAAAAACATAGTCACTAAGATCAGTATGGTCAGTACAATAAGCATGGTCAGTACGATCATCATGGTCAGTATGATCAGTATGTTCAGTACGATAAGCATGGTCAGTGTGATCAGCATGATCAGTACAATAAACATGGTCAGTACGATCAGCATGATCAGTACAACAAACATGGTCAGTACGATCTGTATGATTAGTACGATAAGCATGGTAAAAGACATTTTTTATTTTCAAAACAATATATAAAAGTCAAAAGAGAACTTTTGACTCAACAATCTACCCATTTTTGGAAATCACAAAACAAAAAGGGAAAACAAAAAAAAACATATCTCCCCCTGAGTTATTGGAAACTCTTCTGAATATGAAATTGAATACAACTAACTCCCCCTTAGGTATGTATTTTCTTAAGGATTATATTCATAGATTTTCCTTGATTTAGAAGTATTTGATTAAAACGTTTTACCTCTATAAAAAATTATCCCCCTTTGTGATTTACAAAAATAAAGGGGTAATATTGATTTTTCTGAAAGATTTAGAGAAAATAAATGTAGGACAAAGGAAAGGGTAACAAAAATATCATTATGATAACAAAAGTTTATAGATTTCATGAAAAGAAAAAAAAAATATAACAGTCATTTGTTTTCTCTTTCCTTTTCCTTCTTTATCAAATCATGAAGAATGGATTTAGTCTTTTTGATTTCCTTCTTGTCTTCAGATATAGAATCACCCTGAGATCTGAGAAGTCTTGTTGGTCAGAAAAAAGCTGATCCTGATTCTTGATGGTCTCCTCCTGGACCCTGATTACTTCTTCAAGAGTATCAATTATGTTTTGTAAATTCTTGTTGTCTTTGGATAACATAGAATTTTATTTTTTAAACAAGTCTAATTAATATTTTAAGATGAAACCTTCGACAACTCATACTGAGAAGCATTCATTCTCTCTTGAAACTCTTTCACTGAAGGAATATCGGCTCCATGAGTATTTGATAAATGATTCATCCTTTCAACAGTTTCTTTGTCAGGATTATTAAAAGAAATAGCGATATTGTAACATACCAAGTAATTAATGAATAATATATTTTCTTATCTATGTCTATTTATGAATTATATAGTGTTTTAATGAATTAAAATGAGAATAAATCCAATCTTAAGCATAGAATTCTCTAATATTTTTTAAAAGATTGTTTTACCGCCTTTTGATAGCGAACCATTTTTAAATCTATATTTTGACAATTTTATAAGCTCTATTTGTCAAAATAAACTTTTTCATTATAATTGGGACATTGATATTTACTTTGAATAAATTTTTGGTATTTTTCGGACAATGTTTATTTTTTAATGAATAGTGAAAAAATACTGCATTTTACTTCAAAACTGTTTTTTCATCTAATTTAATTATATGGCTATATTGTCCTTTTAATTGGTTTTAAAGTTTAATTAGAATATATTTTTACCATTTAAACCAATTGTGGTTATTATAGTTGATTTCACTTTGTAATTGGTCATAAACAAGTGCCAAACTATTCATAGATATTGTTTCAAAAAAACCCGCTATTTGTTTTGACAACGAGAATCATTTTTAAATTAATTACTGTAATTTTTGGGTTTGGAATTTGGTAAAATGGATAACATATTTGGAATCATAAGGTCTAAATTATGAAATTAAGACTCTTTTGTTTTTGGACATTATGAATAGTAATGACTGTAATTATCTTTAGTTATCGTGATTAATTAGTAATCGGGTAGTTAAGGGTAATAAAATAATATCATAGTAATAAAAAATGACCCCAACATGTGTCATAATACTAATGTTTGTGTCATTTCTGACCATGGTATTCCTTCTTCCAAACTTAGAGACCCCATGGAATCACTTTTGGGTGATAGTGACACTTTATCATTTTATTTTTAAAGAGAGGAGAATATCACAAAAGTATGTATCACCCAAGTAAAACAATTTAAGTTTTGTCTGTGTAAATGATCTCTTAAACTATAAATAATCATTGGAAATATAAAAAAATTTCCTACATCATATTATTTTTTTAAAAATTTTAGACATTAAATAAATTAAATTTTTATGACACCATGATGATGCAGTGATTACCTCATTAATGACCGATTTAAATAAAATGAAAATATAATGTAATATCTAAGACTTACACTTTCCAAAAACATATTGGATGAGTATATTTGGAACCCTTATCAACTTATACTCTAAATATATAAATTTTGGACCTTTAAAATCTGAAACTCGTTATATAATAAAGTAACATTTCTTAAATTTCCAAGAGTGCCCCTCCACCCTCTTATAAAAGGCCCCAACCTCTACCTCCTTACCCACACCTCTCAAGCCATTGACTTGGACAAACTCTGATCATTTTATATCTCCAAGTCCCTATATTCATCCTAGAAGCATTAACTTAGGAAGAAAGCTCTTCAATAAACCCTTTTGGTTCAAACCAAGAGGAGTTACCCGATTTGAAGGTAACGTTATCACTTGTGTTCTTTTGTTTTATTTTGCTTCTCCAACCCCTAAACTCTTTTTATTCATTTATTTCATAACATCACCAGTATCTTAAATATACTAGGATTTTTTTATGAGAAGTATTCGAGCTACACTTACACACACCTCCGTCTATTGGTTAAAGAACATATTGTTTCTGTGGTTGGCGAATTTCTGCCTCACGAAACGATGATTGTTCAATCGTCTTTTAACACCTTTCATGGGGGCCATTAAGATGTCACTCTATTTATATATGATATATATTATTTTTATGTTTTTTTATTCTTATTTATTTTTCATTTATGGAATATTTGTAAGGTTTCCATTATGGGTAAATGCGATATCTTCATTTTAGGAAGTGCGGACTACCGCCCCCTCAAAGTGATTTGATTCTTTAATGCCATATGTGGGACGTATAAAGGATGGAGTTAATGATATTATATATGATATTACACTGTAATTTTAATATACCTTTATATCATTATGATTTCATTCCATTAAATATGAAATAGAAATGAATGTAGCATTCATGCGAACGTACGGCTTACCGTCTCCATGAACGGTACATTTAATTTCTTACCTCTAAATGTTATGTAATATTATAAATGCATATATATACTGGATATATATGATATATATGATATATACATCATGAATATAATTCTGGATATAATGGATATTTTACCACATGAACAACTTGTAATTATAAGGAGTTTAGTTTTGACTCAAGTACCAATGATCGACAAAACGACCGTTATTAACGTAAATAATTATATAGTGTTCATAACATGGTAATAAGTGATATAAAAGGAATAATGAACTTGAAAATGGTTCTTAATCAAGTAGAAATTAACTCAAGTTTATTATTTAGGATATTAAAGAACGATCGAGTCAAGTCGGATACGAGCTAAGGGACTTCATCTCAATATCCTTTCATTGAGGCATATTTTGTTTTATACACAACTTTCTTTAATAAGGTATATAAAACCCTTTGAATTTTACTTTTATTCAAAAGGAATCATTTTATATGATGTGTTTTACTAAATGAAAAAAGTGAATGTTTTTGTCCTATATATGTGGCGACAACGACCTCTCCGCCGCCGTGACCATTATTTGAGTTTCGGCTTCCTCTACAAGCCATAACTTTTTTTAAATGAAAAATAAATACCATGTTTTACTTTCTATTCATTTTGGCGTTGAAAATGGTTTTGATAATGTTTTTATCAATGTTTTATTGATATCTTCTGATTGAAATGTGGAAATTTTATGTTTCCTTTATGCATGTTTTAGGTGATACGATTATGTTATGGTTCTTGGGAATGCTTATGAAGACGGGTGGTTCTGTGATAAAATAAGGGAGGGTGAGCCTGATATAGCTCTCCAATGCATTGGGTAATGTGAAGGAGTTAAATGCTAGGGTTTCTTTGAAGAGATTTAAGGATTATACTATGATGGGTATTCCAAACGTAACCGTGAGGGTTACTCCCAACGTAAGAATGTTATGAATGAATCAAGTTACCTTTATGTATTATGATTTCTATGATTTACTCATGATTTGATGAGGTATGTTAAAGTGCTTATATTTTATGAGTAAAGTACGATTTCATTAATTTTTATGTATACATGGACTAATGTTTTCATTTCGTACTTTCATATCCCTTACTGAGCTTTTTATGCTCATCCCATGTTTTTGAAATGTTTTTCACAGGTCAAGGGGAAAGTACATGATGTGTTGATAGTGTCGAGGAAGTGTCATGAAAGAATCCATGGTTTATTTTAGATATGTCACATTTCATGGGAAAATGAATACTATCTTTTATGTAACCACCTTGTTTAAATGTGGAATGTAATGCATGATTTATGATCTAATTCTATAAAAATATAAACCTGAAAAGATCCTCAATGTGAATTCTTGAAATAACTCAAGATTAAGTAATATTTAAGGTTGGGGCCTTATAGTTGGTATCAGAGGTCATTTTAGGTAACTTTAGGAGTTATAATTCTATTAAATTATTATCCAAAAATATTTTTTATGGTCAAATTGAAATGATATAGCATTTGAATATTACAATGTTTCTTCATCTAAGACATGTTTTTCCAATATGGTTTTCCGCAGATGAAATAAGGAAACAGTGCTAGGAAGGCATACAGAAGGAAATGACCTTCCGAGTCAGCATCCTGAGAAGGTTGGAATTGGAACTGAACAGTTTGTTGCAGTAATGGGACAGTTGACTCAAGCGATAAATGGTGGTGGTATCCATTCATGAGATCAGCTAGATCAACCACAGAGGAACATGTAAGTGGTGGAACATTTCATGAGGCAACATCCCCCATCATTCAGAGTATCATTTGACCCTGTGCTAGCTGAAGGGTGGATTAAAGCACTAGAGAAGATTTTCAATGTCATGGGGTGTTCAGACAATCAAAAGGTTAGTATTTCAATTTACTGTTTGGAGGGTGGAGTAGATTAGTGGTGGTCGATGGATAAAAATATCATGGACGCTGATGAGATTGATGCCCATGACTGGGATGAATTCAAAGGTATGTTTCTTGAGAAGTATTTTCCTAAGGTTGTTCAACTTAGGATGGAAAAACAATTCTTGGAATTTCGGAAAGATGATGACTTAGTGGCTTCTTATGAAGAAAGGTTTACTCGATTGTCAAGGTATGTTCCAAATTTTATCCGAGACCTTGATAGTAAAATCAATCGTTTTTACTCAGTATTAAAGCCTAATTATCGAAGGGAATTAGCTTCTCGTGAGTTCAAAAGTTATGAAAAGATTGTTCAATGTGCTCAGAAGACGAAAATGGAGTTTTCCGATGATCAAGTGTTCTATAACAACCAACAGAAGAAGAGACTGAGGTGGAAGGAGAAAGGGAAGAATTCTTCAAAAATTTCTGATGGTAAGAAAACTAAGTTTCTAGTTTGTGATAAATGTGGTAAAAGGCATGCTGGAGAATGTCTTATAAATTCTGGAAAGTGCTACCGATGTGGTAAGTTGGGAAATAAGGCTCATGATTGCACTAAAAAAGATTAGGGTGATGGTAAGACGAAATTTTATTTACAGTTAGCGAAATGTTTCAAGTGCAATGAGATGGGGAATTATGCAAATGAGTGTTCGAAAAAGATCTCGAGTGATGGGAAGTTGTCAGACTACAAGCAAAAAGGGGTGGGGGAATCCTTTGAAACTTCTTCATCAGATGTTGGGCCAACAAATGAAGTGGTATCAGGTCCTTTGTTTGTTTTCTCAGATTATGCCAATGTGTTGTTTGATTCGAGGTCTACACATTCTTTCATCTATGAAAATGTTCTAGTAAATTGGGAATTCCATCTCAAGAAATGACTCCTGAACTTGTGGTAAAACCGCCTAGGAGAAATGTTTAGGCAAAAAGAATTTATATGAATCTCCCTATCCTTATCTGTGGAAATAACATACTTGAAAACCTTATTGATTCACCACTAGTGGAGTATGATGTTATCCTGGGTATGGATTGACACTCTGTTTACCATTCTATGATTGATTGTAGATCTAAAGAAGTTTCTTTTCAGAAAGACATTTAATTTGTGTACATGAATAAACCCTTACTATTGATAACATATCAAGAGGCTGAGAAACTTGAAAAATATGGAAATGAATGTTACTTTGCACATATTGTTGAAAACAAAGGAACCGTTCAGATTAATGATGTGCCAGTGGTAAATGAGTATCCTGATGTTTTTTCTAATGAGTTGCCTATAAAAATACTATATCGGGAAGTTGAATTTACTGTTGACTTATTTCCGGATGCTAAGCTAATTTCAAAACCCCCTTATCGAATGGCTCAAATTGAACTTTTTGAGTTGAAGGAGCAATTGCAAGATTTATTAGAGAAATGTTTCATTTGACCTAGCACATCACCATGGGGTGATCCTATCTTATTTGTTAAAAAAAATATGGTTCTATGAGACTTTGCATTGATTATAGAGCCTTTAATAATATCACTGTTAAGAAAAAATTTCCTTTGCCTCATATCGATGATTTTTTTGATCACTTCCAGGGAGCTCAGTATTTTTCAAAGATTGACCTGAGATCGGGGTACCATCAGTTGAAGGTAAAGGAATCAGATGTTCTGAATACCACGTTTCATAAAAGATATTGCCATTATGAATTTGTAGTTATGATTTTTGGGCTAACCAATGCACCTGCTATATTCATGGACCTTATGAATTGAATTTTCCATGATTTATTGGATAATTTTTTGGTTGTTTTAATTGATGATATTTTGGTGTTTTCTAAAAGTAAAGAGGAGCATGAAAGTCATTTGAGGGTTATTTTGCAAACCTTAAAATAAAATGAATTGTAATGGAAATTCAGAAAGTCTGAGTTTTGGATGAAACAAATATCTTTCTTTGTTCATATTGTTTCTAAAGATGGAATAATTATTGATCCTACAAAAACAAAGGTTGTTGAAGAATGGCCACGACCCACAAATGTAACTGAGATTCGTAGTTTTCTTGGTTTGGAAGGCTATTACAGAAGGTTTTTTATAAATTTTCTCCGGTTATCTAGTCCAATGACTAAGTTAACTCGGAAGGGTGCTATGTTTATCTGGACAAAAGAATGTGATGATTGTTTTCAGGAACTAAAAAGAATATTGGTGAATGCTTCGGTTTTGGCACTACCTTCCCGGAATGGTGAGTTTTTTATCTACAGTGATGCTTCATTGAATGGACTTGGTTGCGTCCTAATGAAAAATGATCAGGTAATTGCTTATGCTTCACGTCAGTTGAAAACACATGAGGTAAATTACCCTACACATGATTTGAAATTAGCTGTTGTATTTTCGCTTTAAAATTTTGGAGGCATCATTTGTATGGTGTAAAGTGTGATATATATACTGATCACAAAAGTTTAAAGCATATATTCACCCATAAAGAATTGAAAATGAGGCAGAGGAGATGGCAAGAATTAATCAAGGATTATGATTGTACAATTCATTACCTTCCGAGAAAAGAAAATAACGTGGATGATGCTTTGAGTAGAAAAAGTAATGCTTCATTAATAATGTTACATTTGGAACGTGATCCTTTAGTTAAGGATTTGGTAAACATTGACAAAGAAGTATTTGGGGTAGTATTTTCTTTTTTTTTTTGTTTTAAGTATCAGTGAAATCTTCTCTATCAGATAGAATTAAGAAAGCATAGAAGCAAGATAGTGAGTTGCAGAAAAAGGTAGAGATGGTTCAGAAGGGTATGTTTCTTGAATTCAACATTGATAATGATTGTATTTTAAGATTTGGGAAGAGATTATGTGTGCTGTGTGATTCACAGTTTAAGAGAGAGTTGTTATGTGAAGCTCGTAGTTCTCCGTTTTCAGTTCATCCAGGCAGTACTAAGATGTACAAAGATCTTCAAGAGTATTACTGGTGGGATGGAATGAAAAAAGATATTGCTGATTTTACTGTGAAGTGTTTGACTTGTCAACGGGTTAAAGCAGAGTAGTAGTTAACAAAGGGGATGCTTTAGCCTTTACTAGTAACAGAGTGGAAATGGGAGAATATGTCCATGGACTTCGTTGTGGGATTTCCAAATACACCTCATGGTAATAATACAATCTGGGTTATTGATGATCGCTTGACTAAATATGCTCATTTCCTTTCTATACGAGATACTTTTTCTCTAGATCAACTTTCTCGTTTGTATCTTAAAGAGATAGTCATGTTACATGGAGTTCCCCTCACCATTTTATTTGATCATGATCCCAAGTTTACTTCTAACTTTTGGAAAGGCCTTCAGAAGTCGTTTGGTACTGAATTAAATTTTAGTACATATTTTCATCCTCAATCAGATGGGCATTTAGAACGAACAATTTAGACTTTGGAGGATGTGCTACATGCTTGTTCGATGGATTATCAGGGAAGTTGGGACCAACATATTTCTTTGGTTGAGTTTTCTTATAATAACAGTTTTCATTCTAGTATATAGATGCTTCCATTTGAGGCATTATATGGGAAGCGGTGTTGAACTCCAGATTTTTGGGATGAAGTGGGTGAAAGGAAGTTGATGGGACCAGAATTGGTAGAAGAGTTGGCAGAAAAAGTTCAGCTGATACAGAAACACATGAGAATATCTTAGAGCAGGCAGAAAAGTTATACGGACAATAGGAGTAAGGATCTCTCTTTTGAGGTAGGTGATCATGTCTTCCTCAAAGTTTAACCATGGAAAAGTGTGATTTGATTTGGTAAGAAGGGAAAGCTGAGTACAAGGTTCATTGGACCATATGAAATTCTGGAGAGATTTGGATCAGTTTCATACTGAGTGGCTTTACCTATGATTTTATCTCAGGTACACAATGTTTTTCATGTTTTAATGTTAAAGAAGTACATGCCAGATCCATCTCATGTTTTGAGTCCAGAGGTAGTTTAGATGGAAGAGAACCTATATTATGAGGAACAACTGGTCCAAATTTTTGACCACATGGAGCAAGTGTTACGGAATAAGGTGATTCATCAAGTAAAGGTTTTGTGGAAAAACCAGATGACTGAAGAGGCAACATGGGAATCTGAAAATGCAATGAGGGATAAATACCCCCACTTATTCGATAAGTAAATAAATAGCGGGGACGCAATTTTTTAAAGGGGGAAGGATGTAACATCCCAATTAATTAATGAATAATAGATTTTCTTATATTTTCCTATTTATTAATTTGATAGTGTTTCAAAGACTTAAAATGAGAATAAATCCAATCTTAAGCATAGAATTCTCTAATATTTTTTAAAATATTATTTTATCGCCTTTTGATGGTGAACTATTTTTAAATCTATATTTTGATAATTTTATAAGATATATTTTTCAAAATGTACATTTTCATTATAATTGGGATATTGGAATTTACTTTGGATAAATTTTTGGTATTTTTCTGACAATGTTCATTTTTAACGAATAGTGAAAAAATACTGCATTTTACTTCAAAACTGCTTTTTAATATAATTTAATTATATGGATATATTGTCCTTTTAATTGGTTTTAAAGTTTAATTATAATATATTTTTACTATTTCATCCAATTGTGGTCATTAGAATTGATTTTACTTTGGAATTGGGCATAAACAAGTGCCAAACATTTCATAGATATTGTTTCAAAAAAACCCGCTATTTGTTTTGAAAAAGGGAATCATTTTTAAATTTATTACTATAATTTTTGTGTTTGGAATTTGGTCAAATTCATTCCATATTTGGAATCAGAAGTTCCAAATTATGCAATTAAGACTCTTTTTTTTGGACATTATGAATAGTAACTACGGTAATTATCTTTAATTATCGTGATTAATTAGTAATCGGGTAGTTAAGGATAATAAAGTAATATCATAATAATATAAAATGACCCCAACATGTGTCCTAATACTACTAGTTGTGTCATGTATTACCATGGGATGACTTGTACCAAACTTAGGGACCCCATGGAATCACTTTTGGGTGATAGTGACACTTTATCATTTTATTTTTAAAGAAAGGAGAATATCACAAAAGTATGTATCACCCAAGTAAAAAAATAGTTTTGTCTGTGTAAATGATCTCTTAGACTATAAATAGTAATTGGAAAGATAAAAATAGTTCCTACATCATAGTATTTTATTTATAATTTTTAGACATTAAATAAATTAAATTTTTTATGACACCATGATGATGCAGCGATTACCTCATTAATGAACGATTTAAATAAAATTAAAAAATAATGTAATATCTAAGGCTTAAACTTGTCAAAAACCTATTGGATGAGTATATTTCGAACCCTTATCACCTTATCCTAGAAATACATAATTGTGGGGCCTTTAAAATCTGAAACTCATTATATAATAAAGTAACATTTCTTGAATTTTGAAGAGTGCCCCTCCTCCCTCTTATAAAAGGCCCCCACCTCTACCTCCTTACCCACACCTCTAAAGCAATTGGCTCAGCCAATAACTAATCATTTTGTCTCTCCACATCCCTCTATTCATCCTAGAATCTTTACCTTAGGCATAAATCTCTTCAAGAATCTTTTTTGGTTCAAACTATGTGGAGTTACCAGATTTAAAGGTAATGTTTTCACTTGTGTTCTTTTGTTTTAATTTGCTTCTCCAACCCCATAAACTCTTTTTATTACGTTATTTTGTATCATAAAAAGTATTTTAAATATACTAGGATGTTGTTATGAGAATTATTTGAGCTACACTTACACACACCTCCGTCTAATGGTTAAATAACATATTGTTTCTGTGGTTGGGGAATTTGTGCCTCATGAAACGATGATAGTTCAATCTTCATTTAATACCTTTCATGGTGGCCTTAAGATGTAACTCTATTTTTATATGATATATATTATGTTTATGTTTTCCTTATGCTTCTTTATTTTTCATTTATGGCATACCTTTATGGTTTCCATTATGGGTTAACACGATATCTTCATTTTAGGAAGTGTAGACTACCACCCCCTCAAAGTGATTTTGATTCGTTAATGCCATATGTAGGACTTATAAAGGATGGATTTAATGATATTATATATGATATTATACTGGAATTATAATATATCTTTATATCATTATGATTTCATTCCATTAAATATGAAATAGAAATGAAAGTAGCGTTCATGCGTATGTACGACTTACCGTGTCCATGAACGGTGCATTTCATTTCTTACCTCTAAATGTTATGTAATATTATAAATTCATGTATATATTCGATATATATGATATATATGATATCTACATCATGAATATAATTCTGTATATAATGGATATTTTACCACATGAACAACTTGTAATTATAGGGAGTTTATTTTTGACGCAAGTACCAATGATCGACAAAACGACCGTTATTAACGTAAATAATAAAATATTGTTAATAACATGGTAATAAGTGATACAAAAGAAATAATTAACTTGAAAAAGGTTATTAAGTAAGTAGAAAATAACTCAAGTTTATTATTCCGGAGATTAAAGAACGATCGAGTCATGTCAGACATGAGGTAAGGAACTTCATCTCAATCTCCTTTCATTGAGGCATATTTTGTTTTAAACACAAATTTATTTAATACGATGTATAAACACCTTTTACTTTTACTTTTATTCAAATGGAATCTTTTTATACTAAGCGTTTTACTAAATGAAAAAAGGGAATGTTTTTTTTGTAAGTATACGACGACAATGACCTCTCTGCTGCCGTGACCATTATTTGAGTTTCGGCTTCCTCTACAAGCCATAACTTTTTTTTAAATGAAAAATAAATACCATGGTTTACTATTCTTTCATTTTGGTGTTGAAAATGGTTTTGATAATGTTTTTATCAACGTGTTATTGATATCTTGTGATTGAAATATGGAAATTTTATGTTTTCTTTATGCATGTTTTATGTGATACGATTATGTTATGGTTCATGGGCATTGTTTATGAAGATGGGTGGTTCCGTGATAAAATTAGGGTGGGTGAGCCCGATATAGCTCCCCAATGCATTGGGTAATGTGAAGGAGTTAAATTCTAAGGTTTCTCTGAAGATATTTAGGGAATATATTGTGATGGGTATTCCAAACGTAACCATGAGGGTTACTCCCTACGTAAGAATATTATAAATGCCTCAAGTTACCTTTATGTCTTATGATTTCTATGAATTATTCATGATTTGATGAGGTATGTTAAAGTGATTATGTTTTATGAGTAAAGTATGACTTTATTAATTCTTATGTATACATGGACTAGTGTTTTCATTTCGTACTTTCATATCCTTTACTGAGCTTTTTATGCTCATCCCATGTTTTTGAAATGTTTTTCACAGGTCAAGGGAAAAGCACATGATGTGTTGATAGTGTCGAGGAAGTTTCATGAAAGAATCCATGTTTTATTTTAGATATGCCTCATTTGATGGAAAAAATGAATATTGGCTTTTATGTAACCACCTTGTTTAAATGTGGAATGTAATGCATGATTAATGATCAAATTCTCTAAAACTCTAAACCTGAAAAGATCCTCAATGTGTATTCTTGAAATAACTCAAGATTAAGTAATGTTTAAGGCTGGGGCCTTATAGAGATCATTTGAAAGCCTCCTTATGTCTTCAATTGACTGTTTATGGTCATTCACTGAGCTCTCTATTTTGTATGACCACATAGTCATTCTATTGCAAGCCTTCTTATGAGCAGCCGAACATTCAGATAGAACTTTAAAATCGTCTTCAACTGACAAAACTCTCTTCCTCAATTCTCTTATAGAGAAAAACTTCTTTCTCTGATTGTCAGTAATGAAATCAATTTTTCCTTCAAGCCTAGGAAAGTAAAGAATGGTCTTCTCAATTCCCTTTAAAACATGAACAATGTAATCAATCTTCTTTAGAGAAATTGTCTGTTCTAAATAGGTATCCTCATCGTACGAATCCAGTTCATTTGATCGGCTTGAGTCTATAACTTGCTGTTTTCCTTCTACCTTTTCAATCCCCTTTCTTTCTTCTTCCACTTTGTCACTGATAACGATTGTTTTTTCTGAAGATTGAGGTTGTTGATCTCCTTGGGAAGGAATTATTTCTGGAGTTTCAAAAGATTTAGCCAGTGCTCGATCAACATGAGGACCTTGTTGAATACCTTCACTTTGTTTTTGAACTGATTCTTCTCTACATTTCTTTGAGCATTGAAGGAATTTCAAAATGAAATCTCATTCCTCTTCTTTAACTTCCTGGATTTCTTCTAAAAAAGGTTTCCCGTTTTTTGGCTCTGGAAGACTCTGTACGATGGGTTCTTGATATACATCTTCGGTTACTTGAGCACTAGAATCCTCAACCATTTTCATGACTTTTGAAACATCAAATTCTTGTGCTTTTTTTTCAGAAGATTCTTCTTTTTCTTTTCATCCTAAAGGGTATCCTCAACCCTTAACCTCTCAGCAATAGCTTCAGCTGGGTCAAGACCAAACTTTGGATCACCTTCCTTTCTCTGTTCTCTTTATTTTCTCCATCTTTCCACAACCTCCTTAATGTACTTAGGTTTCTTATTTGGATTTGAACTGTTTTGTGGATCTGAATTTTGAGGAGAACCAACAGATGGATTGTCTTTGGATGGCATAGGTGACGATTGATTCTGAGCTGATTTAGCTTCTAAATCCTTAACAAAAATATTTGAATTCTGATCAAAAAAACATTTAACTTCTTCAGCGTACTCTTACTTATCCAAGAAGGCATCATCTCTTTCAATTTTCCTTTCAATGAAATATTACAAAAATTCATGCTCTCAAGAATGAACATTGTAAGAATAGATAAATACATGATTAAATGAGACTTAACCGCTCCTAAATTAATATTCATGATTGTTTCAAAAACGTATCCCATGAGATTTACTTTCCTCATGTTGACAAGATAGTCAAGCATGAAGATATTAGATATTTTCAGGGTTTCTCTATCCCTTTTCCTTGGGATAAGAAAACCTTTCATCCAAAGAGCCACAAACCTGTTATCTGGAGAAAGATGACCCACTTTCCTATTCTCTACATTTATAAGAAACAATGACTTTTCAGCACTTTCTTTGTTAAACATACCAACATTCTTTGGTAGTTTACGAGACTGACAATAAGAATAACCTTCTTCTAGACCACTTAGAAAGTGGGCTGCTTGCTTCATAGACATTGATATCTTTCTATCGTACATAGAAAAATTGTTAGTCATGTTTTTTTTGAAAGACACTGTTTTGTATAACTGACTGACTTCATTAATAAGAACCAGATCTTGAGACACTGATTTTTCGACTCACAAATGCTCCCAGCCTTAAAAAAAATAATTCTTTTGATTGTAAAATCATACGAATCAAAGAAGTCCCAAGAAACTAACCTTTCTCTGAAAAAGTCTTTTTCTGGAAAATTCGTTGAATATATTTTGGAAAGAGTGTTAGCAGAGGACTGAGACATACAGATGATGATGATGAAAGATCATATGGAGTCTTAAAACAGGATCAGAGCTTCGTCAACAATTGTGAAAAACCAATGTGGGTTTTGGGAGGGGAGGGGTCTTTTTATAGGAGAAAAAATGGGTGACGGTTGATCTTCTACGATTGATATTAGAAGAAAAAGAAACCGACGGATGGGATTTAAAGTTATTTTAAAAAAAACAAGGTAAGGAAAGTATGTACATGCTGAAGATCGTAAGGTAATTGTTGGTTTAAATAGTAATAACATAGTGAAAGAAAAGACATGCGTACGGGGAGAAAAGATACGATCGATTGTCATGTCGATGGAAAAAAAATTATTACCATAGGTTAACGTGCTGATGGAAAACAAAGTTATTACCATAGCCTGACGTGCTGATGGAAAACAAACTTGTTACCATGAACTGACATGCCGATGGAAAAAAAAGTCGTTACCATGAACTAACGTGCCAATGGAAAAAAAACTCGTTACAAAGAACTGATGTGCCGATGGAAAACAAAATTGTTACCATGAACTGACATGCCGATGGAAAACAAACAGGTTACCATGAACTGACATACCGATGGAAAACAAACTTGTTACCATGAACTGACGTGCCGATGAAAAAAAAATCATTACCATGAACTGACGTGCTGATGGAAAACAAACACATTACCATGAACTGACGTTTTGATGGAAAACAAACTTATTACCATGAACTGATGTGCCGATGAAAAAAAACTCTTTACCACGAACTGACATGTCGATGGAAAACAAACTCTTTACCATGAACTGACATGCTGATAGACAACAAACTCATTACCATGAACTGACGTGCTGATGGAAAACAAACTTGTTACCATAATCAGTCAAACAAAATGCAAACAGAAGATAAATACTGTAACTAAATAATCAATACGATAAATAGAAAGGTAAATAATGATAAGTAAACAGTCAATACGATAAACAGAAAGAAAAAAAACACAAACTAGGAGTATAAACAGATAAAAATAATATCAAGTAAAAATATTCTCCCCCTTTTTAAGAGGAGTTTATTAATTTAAGGAGAAGTAAAAAACATGAAGTATACATGAATGATTACTTTAATGTAATCACTCCTAGCTTCTGTTTTATAAATTCCAATCTACCGGAAGTTAATGGTTTTGTAAAAATATCAACAATTTGTGCTTGCGTACCGACCAATTGTAAAATAATATCTCCTTTTTGTGTGTGATCCCTAAGAAAGTGATTCCTAACATCTATGTGTTTTGCACGATAGTGATGTTCTGGGTTCTTACTATGAGCTACAACACAAGTATTATCACAAAGAATTTGAGTTTTGGAAAAAATCAATCCATAATCAGTGAGTGTGTGTTTCATCCACAACACTTGAGCACAACAACTTCCAGCTGCTACATATTCAGCTTCAGTAGTGGAAAGTACTAATGAGTGTTGTTTCTTATAGGACCAGGAAACCAGAGAATCTCCTAAGAAATGACATGTTCCCGATGTACTCTTTCTATCCATTCTATAACCACCAAAGTCAGCATCTAAAAAACTTTTTAAAAAAAATCATTTCCATAAGAGTAGAGAAGACCTAAATCCACAGTTCCTTTTAAATACCGAAAAATTATTTTCACAACTTTTAAATGAGACTCTTTTGGATTATATTGGTATCTCACACATAAGCATATAGAAAACATTAAGTCTGGTTAGCTGGCTGTCAAGTATAACAAACTTCCTATCATACCTCTAAAAATGGTTTGATCTACTGGTTTCCCAGTTTCATCAAGATCAAGTTTATTTGAGGTACCAATAGGAGTGCTAATACTTTTATTCTTGTCGTAACCATAATTTTTTGAGTAAATATTTTATATACTTATGTTGAGATATATATGTTCCTTCTAGTTTTTGTGAAATTTGAAAACCTAAAAAGAATGTTAACTCAACCATCATACTAATTTCAAACTCAGATTTCATTAAGTTGGAAAAAGAATCAGTTAAAGATTGCTGAGTTGATCCAAATATGACGTCATAAACATAAATTTGAACATTCAAAATATTTTTATTTTCCCTTTTTATAAAAGGGTTGGATCTGTTGTACCTTTTTCATAATTGTTTTGTAAAATAAATCTTGTAAGTCTACCATACCATGCTCTAGGGGCTTTTTTAGGCCATATAGAGATTTGGTATGTTTAAAAACATGGTTTGGATGTTTTGAGTCAAGAAAATCAGGGGGTTGTTTGACAAACACTTCTTCTTGAACAAAACCATTTAGAAAAGAACATTTAACATCTATTTGAAATCATTTGAATTTAAAGTATGCTACAAAGGCTAATAGAATACAAATAGTTTCAAGTCTAGCTAACGGAGCATATGTTTCTTCGTAGTATATTCCCTCTTGTTGATTATATCCCTTAGCAACAAGTCTTGATTTATTTCATACAATGATTCCATTTTCATCACATTTATTTCTAAAAACCAATTTTACACAAATTACAGTTGTTTCTTCAGGTCTTTCAAATAAAGTCCATACTTGATTCCTTTCAAATTCATTTAGTTCATCTTCTATTTCTTTAATCCAATATTCATCACCTAAGGCCTCACTTTGACTTTTAGGTTCAAATTGGGAAAGAAAGGAAAGATGTCTCATTTCATTTCTTAATGAATTTCTGGTCCTTATAGGTTGATTTTAATCACCAATTATATTATCACTGGGATGATTCCTAAGAAACAATTGATTTGGGTTTTGTAAAACCTGTTCATCAACATATGGTAGAAATTCTTCTGGGGTAAAAGTTTCAGGAACACTTTCTTGAACATTTTCCTTATTAGAAGAATCTTCTAATGGAGGTTGATAAACATTTTTAGAAAACACATCCATAGATGTAGGTTGGGTTTGGTTGAAAATAAAAGGATTGGTTTCATCAAATTTAACATGTACTATTTCTTCAACAGTACATTTGTTTTTATTAAAAACTCTATATGCCTTTGAAGTTGTAGAATAGCCTAGAAATATTCCTTCATCAGATTTTGGTGTGAATTTTTGAAGATTATCTTTAGTATTCAAAATGAATACTTTTCAACCAAAAACTTTTATGTATGAATCTTTAGGATTTCGGCCAGTCTATAATTCATAAGGTGTTTTATTAAGAAAGGGTCTAGTTAAAACACAATTTATAGTATAACAAGCAGTACTCACAGCTTCAGCCCAAAACTGCTAAGAAATTGAGTATTCACTCAACATAGTTCTTGTCATTTTCTGAATAATACAATTTATTTTCTCAACAACACCACTTTACTGAGGAGTTCTTGGAGTTGAGAAATTGTGAGTAATACCTTTCTTACTACAAAGAGTTTCAAAATATGAATTTTTAAATTCACCACCATGATCACTATGAATAGTTATCAATGGTAGGTTTTTCTCATTTTTAACTTGGGATCTAAAGGTTTTGAAATGGGAAAAGGCTTCATATTTCTTCCATAGAAAATAGACCCTTGTAAATCTAGTAAAGTCATCAACTAAAACAAATACATAGTATTTTCCTCCAATAATTCTAGTTTGTGAAGGAAAAAAAAGATACATATGCACTAGCTATAATGCATTAGATGTTGAGACTTCATTAATTGATTTAAATCCAGTTTTATGTTTCTTACCAAATTTACAAGGATCACAGACTTTTGAAGAATCAAATCTGAGATCTGGTGGTCCCTTTACAAGTCTTTTCTTTGAAATTTTACAAAGGTTTCTCAGGTTGCAGTGTCCTAGTTTTCTATGCCATAGCCATGATTGGTCTTCTATTCCACTTAAGCTAGGTAAATTTTGGCTCCTAAGGTCTTCTATGTTAATAGTTTATACATTCTCTTACCTATGGGCCGATAGAATGAACTCATCCTTGGAATTTTGAACTAGACAGATATCATTTCTAAAATTCCCAAGGTAACCTTCATCACATAATTGACTTATGCTGATGATATTGTGCTTAAGACCTTTAACAAACAAAACATTTTAAATAATAACTTTTCCAAGAAAAACAATATTACATATTCCAACAACTTTTCCTTGAGCATTATCTCCGAAGGTAACCTTTCCACATTTTGTTTTGATGATCTTTTCAAAGAAATATTTATTTCCCGTCATGTGTCAAGAACAACCACTATCCATGTACCAAATTTTCTTGTTGGTACACTTTATATTTTCCTGAAAAAAGAAACAATTAGTTTTTCAGAATCCAAACCTGTTTGGATCCAGAATAGTTAGATTACAGAATTTTAGGAATCCACATTTGTTTTACAAAATTGGCTTTATGAAAACCTAAATACTGGGTTCTATTAAGAGAAAAATCTCTTATCTGGTGTCTTATATATTGACACATAGAGCAAAAACGGGTATTTTGAGGAACAAAATAGTTATTACTAAACACCGGTTTAGAATGAGTATAACCAATACCAAAATGATTCCTAAAAGGTCTAATTTGACAATAAATTTTATCAATGTTTTCCTTGAGATAAGTAAAGTTTGATAAAAAAAATTTCAAGGAAAAAATTTCTGATTTTAGTTTTAAAACTAAGTTTTTATCCTCTAAAATTTTTTATTTTGAACTAGGGTTAGTCTCAGAAACATTTTTCTTAGAAATTACATTTTCTAGATCCTTAGAAATTTTATCTTTATCAGTTATGAATTTCTGAAGGGTTTTTAAAATACTTTCAAAATCATATGTTTTCATATCAAGATCATTAGAATGATCTGATACATCTTTGGTTTAAATTGAAATTAAAGATTTTTCTTTATCAACCTTTTTCTTGAGTTTAGAATTTCTATTCTCAAGTAATTTAAGAAAACTATATACTTCTTCAAATTAAGGTAATGTATTATCTTCTGATGACGAAGACTCATCACTTGATGATCTGTAATATTTATTGTCAGTATAATTTGTATTAAAGTGAACAGTTGTAATTACTTCAGAATTGTGTACCTTAGACTTGGGATAATGATCTTCAATTGGTAGTCTGGCTATAAGTCCAATATTCCTTTGTCCTGAAAATTCATATTCTGAAGAATTATCTGATGAATCGCTACCACTTGCACTCCAAGTATCATTTTCCTTCAAGACTTTATTTTTCTTTGTCTTGTAATAATTTTTCTTATTTCTCTCAGAATGTTTTTCCTTTCTGTATTTTCTCTTTAGTAAAGGAAAATCAGGTCTTATATGTCCTACTTTCTTACATTCATAACAAGTTACCTCTGAATCATTCTTATCCTTCCTATCTGTCTTTTGAATCTGTATTGGAAGTCTTTCTTTCCCACAATCTTGTTCACCTTCAAGCCTGATTGGCTAACTCATTATCTGAAAGATCACAATCACTTGAATCATACATAACAACTTTATTAGCTTTGGATCTTGTTATCCTTTCAGGTGTTTTACCATTATATGTAGTGGTAAAAGCTACATTTCCTTTTCCAATTTTGTTCTTATTGAAATCAGAATCTCTCTTCATTCTTGTCTCATGTTGGAGAATAGTTCCAAAGATTTTATCAAGAGTAATCTGGGAAACTTTTCTATTTTCATCAATAGTTGTCCTTTTTGACTCCCATTCATTCGACATTATATCAATAATTTTTCCAACAAGAGGATCATCATCAAGACCTTTTTCTCCCATAGATTGTAGGATGTTGACAATTGTCATAAATCTTTGTTTCACTTTACATACCATCACTCCATAAGGAAAAAATAAATCCATGATACTCTGCCCGAGGCATTTCTCTTCTTGTTTCTATAACCTTGGATGTAACAAAATGTGTGACTTCCAATTTCTTCCAAATACAGTTGGCTGATTCACAAGAAGATATCTGGTTGTATATATTCCTGGTCATAGAACATAGCAAAGTATTGTGTACATTGTAATTCATTTGGTAATCTTGCTTCTCTTGATTAGTGAAATTACTGACTTCTTTGTCACGAATTTTGTAACCCCCAATAAGCATAATAAAATGGTCTACACCAGTATTGATAACGAATGCCTTCATTTGATCTCTCCAGTAGTCATAATCATTCCAATCAAATATAGGTGGTCTAGAAGGATTTAGATTTTCAATTGAGCCAATATTAATTCCTACAATCTCATAGAACAAAATCTTTTCCACTCCACACGTTAGTGTAGTAAATAGTTGAAACAGATATTCGAAATAAAATAGCTAGTAGTAAAAATCAGTGGAAACCTCCTTTGATACCAATTGTTGGATTGAATATATTGATGTATATGTATATTAGATGGAACAATATAAGAGGTTGGGTGAATTGTAGGGTTACAACTTTGTTCAGACACTTAAGAAATTATTTTAAATGATCTTAAACTAATACAATTCACAACAAGAACTAACAACCACAATTGTATTGAATATAAAGGTATGATATGATGTAATACTATAAGAAAAGTAATGCAATTGTATTAAAGATGAATACAATAATCAGAGTAATACAATAGTGAAGGATTCTACCATAAAGTGTATAGAATCAATCGATACAATATCTAACAGTATGAATGTAATTGATACAATTATAAATGAATATTGAATGAAGAAAGGAAAAAAATACAATTCCCTTTCTTAAACCAAATAGTAGCGGAAATGTAAAAGTATTGCAATTATTTTGACCCAAAGATAAGGGTTATCCTTTCAGCTAGGATAAGAGGTATATCTTACCACCACCTTGGTAATACCTCGATACGATGATCGGTACGTCTGTCTTACTATCCCTGCAAGCCCTCGATTTTGTAGGTAATCGGAACCTCTGTCTTTTAATCACTTAAAAGCCCTCGATTATGTAGTAAATCAGCACCTCTATCTTTCAATAACTTGAAAGCCCTCGATACGGTGATCAGTAGAACCGTCTGCCTATCCCTGGAAGCCCTTGATCTTTATCACTTGATCGGATGCACAATGAAAAACAAAGCACTTATAGAAATACAAAAAGTAAGAACGAGCCGTTCACGTTTTTTAATCTCAAGGCTTTCACACGAAGCAAGAGTGAAGTCACAGTATCTCTCTCTAGAACTTGATATAAGAAAAGTCTCACACACTTGTCTTCTTCGCATAAAATGTCCTCCTATTTATAGGCCTCAGGTTCCAACAGTCATATTTTCTCCAGTGGTCATATTTCTCCAGAAAACTTGGAAGGACTTGGACACCTGGCATTATAACGGTCATATTGAAATAGAAAACACGACATCATTTTGATTAGTTTATAAATAATCCACGACACTTTTTTGGTTACAAAAAAAGATATATGAAGATGATAACCATGAGTACAATTAATATGAAACCTTTTTTTTTTGATAAAGGACCACAACAAGTAAGTAATGAATGTAAAGTATGAGTACTATATGTATTAGTGTAATGTATTGATACGATACAAAGTGAGTATGTTTCATAAAACTCAGTACGAATAACAAAGTCAATATGATTTCTATAGTCAGTACGATAAACATGGCTGGTACGATAAACATATTCAGTACGATTAGTATGGTCAGTACAATAAGAATGGTCAGTATGATCAGCATGGTCAGTACGATCAGCATGGTCAGTATGATAAGCATGGTTTGTACGGTAAGCATGATCAGTATGATAAACATGGTCAGTATGATCAGCATGGTCAGTACGATCAGCATGGTCAGTATGATAAGCATGGTTTGTACGGTAAGCATGATCAGTATGATAAACATGGTCAGTATGATCAGCATGATCAGTACGATAAACATGTTCAGTACGATCAGCATGATTAGTATGATAAGCATGGTAAAAGACATTTGTGATTTCCAAAACAAGATATAAATTTAAAAAAGAGAACTTTTGACTTAACAAAAACAACCCGAATAAATAAATAAACTGAATTTGAAAATTTACACCAAAAAAGTCTTAACAAAAATTCAGAATTGAATTAAATAGTTTTAAAAAAAACCAAATATGACCGCAAAAAAAGGGAGCAAAAATTCTACTCCAAGAACAACCACATAGAAAGGGGGAATCACCCACAAGCCATCTCCACAACACCGCACTGAGAAAGGTAGATAACAATCCAAACCACCATCTCGAAAGAGCTTTACCTTAACTGTTCCAAAAATTACCAAGTCCAATTACACCCAAATTTGTATGTAGGGTGTGATCCTAAGGATACTTTCTATAAACATTATAAAACAAAAAGTGTGCATGTTTTCATAAATAAGAAATCCCCGTAATTTTTTTTAAAGGGATGAATCTTTAAATAAAAATAGTTTTCAAGAGGGAAACATTAAAAAATAATTTTTTTAAAGAAAACACACTTCATTCTGAAATTACCATCCAAACACACCGTATGATGAAGGTAGGTACAATATAATCAATGAGAACTATTCATGGGAACCCCCTAGGTACTAACTACTTGTTGGGAACTAGGTACACCATATCTCAGTGTAAAAGTAACCATAACAAATAACCTTTTAATGAACGAGCCACTAGGAGGGGAGACCCCAATGGCCTAGTTGTCCCCAAACATCATCACATTTTAGTTATTATTTTCATCATCAATATTTCTATGTGAAACAGGGACGAGGACACTATCAGATCACTAGCATACTAGTCCTAGTCCAACCACCTAGATTCATGGGCTTCCCTCTTTTTTCTCAAATAAGTCACATATGTCATAAAATACCATTTTCACATAAAAATATCATCTTTTAAATAATAAAAACACCAAAAAACACCTAACCATGCCTCGTTCCCTTTATGTATTTCAATAAACCAATTAAAATTTTTATAAAACAATTTCAATAATTATTTCAAGGATATGCACATAAAATCTATTCAAAACACCTCTTTTAAGGCCAAATTTACACCAATAATCTAAATAAAAAGAAATGGAAGCCCTAGAATCATTTAATTAACCAATTAAATGACTCATAAAATTACCTAAAATGACACAACATGGATTTCACATGGAAAACACTCATTTTCATACAAAAATGTTACTTTAAAATTAAACACTTAATAAATGCTACCAAAAATGATTTTCGCATCACACACAGTCGATGAGAAACATTATAAATAGTTTAATCAAGAAATATTAATTCATAAAATAATGTTTTTGTATGTAACAACCTACATAACATAAATAACCTTCCGGAAAACATTGCGAAACCACAACCGTACATCATCCGCACCCAAGGGAGACTTGGTCCAACCTCAAGGAGTTGTAAAAAGGAAAAGATCCCCAAAAACTGAGCAACCCTTGCAATTAAAATATGTCAACATATACCGTAGGGTTTGGTAAGAAGAGTAAAATGAATTAAAATCAGGAGAGGAGAAAAAGAAATCCCTAACCTTTTGATCTGGGTGAAGAATAACCAAGAAAACACATTGAATACCACGTAGAGGGGCATGGAGGTGCCACCCCCCCCATGGATGGAATCTAGGGAGGAGGAGTTAGAATGGGGGTCCAAGGGGAAAAACCACAATTAAAAAGAAGGAAAACCTCAAAAAACCCTTTCCTGAGCGGGTTGCATGGTTAGCTAACACGGTTTGACAAACCATGTGCAAACAATGCAATATCCCATTGTCTATTACTGGATGGGTTGAAAACATAGGCTACATGGTTTTTTAAACCGTTCAAAAACCATACGATCCAAAATACACTTACTTCAGGGTTAAAAATGGTTCACCCTAACCATGAAAACTGGAAGAAGTCCCCAAAACCTATATTTCCCCCCCAAAACTCATCTTACTCAAGGGTATAAACCATCCAACAAACATTCCTCATAAAGAGGTTCCATTAGAAGTGTTACAAACTCATTTTACAAACATCCTACTTCTCATACCTTCCATGTTAAACTAAGATTAGGTATAAAAAGAATTACCCAAAACCCCCAAAACATAAAATTTAAATCTGGAACACCTAGAACTCATAAGAAAAACTAATAGGCAAATGATATTCTAGTGAAAATAATGAAAACATAAAAAATCCATGTGTGAAAATTATCCCCACCATTAACGTTTTTCTCCCCTAAAAAGCCATAATATTTTATAGTTAATTGACTAATGACTAAGGATTCTCAAAACTACATGATCTAACCCTTCATCTAAAAACATCCCAACACAGCCAAACTAAACTTATGCCTCTTTCCCAAAAAATAAAAAAAAACTAAAACCACTTCTCGAGAATTTATTGGTTAATCATAGCCATAACCTTCAAAACCCTACTTTGAATAGAACCATTAGGTACACTCCAAAAATACCCAATGTTTACAAAAATGGAAAAGGAAACTCAAAAATCAAATGACATCAAAGGAAATCCACTTCAATCATAATAGAACCAAAACCAAACCAATGTAGATCACCAATAGGGGGAAGCCGGAATAGACTCCCCACAATTTGAAATAACCTAGTACTAATTGCTCATAGAAATATTCAATGATACCAATGGTGGGTCCCCCCACCATTAAGGATGAACGAGATTAAATGAATTGGAACAATACCTCACCCGAACCAAAAAACACCACTAAGAGGGTAGGGGACGGGAGGGACCAATTTTTAGAACACTGAAACAACAACCAAAGACTACCCATGAATTATCTCCTCGGGATGACTTTAAACCAAAGACGAAATCAATTTAAATGGGATGTCCATGAAAAGACATAGATCGGAAACTTGCATCCAAGACGGCATAGTCACAAACATTACATGAGAGATTTTGTAGCAATAGAGAGAACATAATAGAAACATAAAAACCACTTCACTATAATGGTGGAAACACGAGCTTATCCAAAATCCCCAAACCCTCCAGATTCCTGACTATGAGTTAGCTTCAATTTAAGGCCTTTGGTTGGATCCCTGATGTTTGAAGCATCCACTACCTCACAGTCAGGAGCTGCTAATCTATAATAGGAAATCCTTAGTTTATTTCTACAAGAATCCACATGACACTCTAAATAATAAAATAAGGTCAAGACATACCAAGATACTCACTTCCTCAAACAATTCACCTTTACCCAAAGGGGGGCTGGGAAGATGCACACACCACTCCTTCTCACTTTGAACAACGAACGTAAAGAACTTGGAACCCAATGAAACACACAAAACACCATTGAAAAAAACTCCTACAACCAATAGAAACACTAAAATATGAAAGTAGTTTAACTTGATCCCAAATGACTCACTATTACATCAAACAGGATGTGGTATCCCTTGACGAGGTGGATTTAACTATTGAAACTCAAGAACGAAATCCTAAGGTTGATCAACTAGAAATATTTTTGATGGGGGACCACCCATAGGAAAACACATGGTAAATATAAAACCAAGATCCCAATAAAAACCATCTCATGAACTAAAACTCACATAAAATAAATACTAACACAAATGGAAACCAACTTAATGATTCCAAAAACATTTCTAGAGACCCACTAAATATTATTTCATGACCAAACATACCAACACAATTTCAATATAAACACACAATATAAACATCACCTCCAAATAACAAGGTAGCATGCCAAATAAAAAACACTTCAAAAGCATGAATAATAAGCCACACGATAATTGGATTACAAAAACAACACAATTTCAAGCTTAAAAACACCTTTGAAAAACAAAACAAACATGGGCAATTTTCATACTCAATAATGGTACTCCATAGAGTCTCACTCACAAGCACATTCCCATGCCACCCCTAGCACCCTTCAACCATGCCTCACCGGGCACTCATCCTCCGATAACATTATCCATACACATTCCACACATATTGATATATATGTGTACCCAAAGAAGTAACCAAGGTCAAAACAAAACATTTCCTCCATCCAAAACAAAACATTCCACCAACATTTTCACAACCCCAACCTACTTCACATCTCATGATTTATAAAAATTTACAAAAAATTATTAACTAAAAAGTCAATAACAATTTTAAAATTCCACATTACAACCCATTAATCATACTCGAAAACAAAATCCCATGAATTTACATCAGAAAATAATTTACATTTCATTCAAAACATTATTTCAGAAACTCTTCAAATTCCATTTAATTAAAAATCATTTTTAGAAAGCACAATCCTTTTCATTTAAAAAAATGTCCAAAACAAATTCCATAATAGGAATCATCTTTCTAAAAAACATTTAACATAAACCCCATGTTTTCAATTTTTTAAGTCACATGGGAACTCTTCATGGTTAGGCCACACAATTTACCAAACCGTGCACCAACTATGCAACATTACTGGAAAAATTGTACACTTGCATGGTTTGGCCGCAAGGTTTGGAAAATTTTGTTCCAACCATGTGATATAGTTATGTCCCAAGGCAGTGGTTTCCTGCATGCTTTAAACATGGTTTGACTACCCATGCGTAGAACATGCACCCTCAAGCAGAAGTAATCCAATGCTCACACAGTTACCTGGAACCAGCTGCATGGTTTTCCCAAACCGTACACTGACCATGCACCAAGGGATAACACCCAAAAACTCAATATTTAAATATGAATCCCACCAAACTCAAAATAAAAACCAAGAATACAAGAATAAATTACTATAAAACCAATCCACCGCATTCAAAAAATTTCCAATACTTCTATAAACCTCATTTAAACAAGAATAATTTGACTAAAAAATCCTTTATTATTGTTTAGAATGAATTCCAAAACTCTATTCAAAACAAATTTATATTTTTACAGAAAAACAATTTCAATAAAATCCATCTTTATGTTATATAAATCTAATACCATTAAATAATTTTTTTTTCACCCAAAACATCAATTTAAAAAGAACCAAATTTTCTAATCATTACTTAGAGTAAGTTATGTAAATCCATCTCAACTTTCCAAAACCAAGTCTTAACCATTTTAAACACAGTTTTTCACAATTCCAAAATCTTATTATTCAAAAAATAATCAGAATCAAGGATGAACCAAAACAACACATAATGGGAAACTAGTGTCGATGGGTGACTTTGTCATATGGTTGGCAACAATATTCCAATCATATAACCATCATTAAGATTTTAAAACCATTTATCTAACTCAACGTCGATTTCCATGTAGAGACCCAAATCTTGACGTACATGTACATTACATTACTTTTGCGAAATACTTAATACATAACAATAACTAACACTCAAGGACCGTAATATTTTAGTGTCTTTGGAAACTCAGAACACAATCTTCTAATCGTGGTGAAAGATCTTCAACATCACCCATAAAGTTCTTCCCCTTTTTGTTTTCCTACTTGAAACCTTTATTTAAATCCTGGGGAAAAGAAAACATATAAAAGGGTGAGCTTAAATTCTTAGTAAGGTTAAGCATGGATAAAATAAAACAAATCATATACACTTGAACATAAAAACATGAACATAATGTTTAAACATTAAAACCTTGAGCAATGGCACAAAACATGGCAGTACATAAGGAATAGATCATAAAGAAACATTAATCATGATAAAATATCATGGGAATAAAACATGTGATTATGGAAACCATTAAGCACATGATATGATTTCCATAGTAGCCAAGGCATTGCTTCCAAGACTATATTAGTGGGCAATGTACCTTTCTGAATCGAGTTCACTCCTCGTTTCAGTCCTGTAACACTGAACCAGATTATCTTACCATTCCATCCATGTCAATCTCATGAGATATAAATCTTTACCCAATGCATTTGATGGAGTTATAGGTACCAAACATCTCATAATGAAATCATTCTTACTTGTTCTACAACATAAACATAAATCATTCATCATAACCCAAAGAATAAAAATGGGTTTCATAAACATCATCCCATCATAACATAATCCATATAAAACAAATGGATATCATTTCATCATAAGAAGAATAAAACCATGTAAATAAGGGAGAAATTATACTTGAAACATACACATATGAAATAATGTCATCTTAGATAGAAAATGGTTTGATAAAACACTTGAAATGAATTCTTGAGGAAAATATCATTTCTTATTCAAAATCGTTTTATTTTCACAAAATGCCATGAAATTTTAAAAGAAAATGGTTTTGTTGAAAATAATCGTGCAATATTGTATAGGATGCTTCATGAAAACGAGGTTTTATGAAACTGTAAAAATCTGTTCACGCCATATAAGTTAAAAATGACATTTTTCTCGTACTTTTGTCAGAAAAGTCAAAAAGTACCTCGTATGGTAAAAAAAAGATTCCTCACATACCATGTAGTAAAATTCATAAATGGTTAAAAGTTACTTTAAATATACATGAACCTATTTTTAGGAAACATGGACTTGGATGATAATAATAACCCCAGTAAATACTTACGAATAAACAATCTCGGATAAGAACGAGATTGGAATAGTTATCCCTTACCTTACGTCTGATATTCTTCGTATGTATCTGAACCTCCTATATAATGATTTAAATAATGTTATTGACTTATTACAGAATCATATTCTTTGTTATGATATCATATATGGTTCACTTATGAATTTATATTACCCGTTCTTTTGTAAATTCCATGTTAAAGCAGCATTTTGGGTAAAATCGTTTCATTTGTCGTACGTGTTTCGACTTGTTGTTCTTGATATTATTACTTATATACTGATTTAAATAATTATAGAATCTAAAACATGATTTATATATAATATATATTCAGAATATACATATATATATGATAGATCGATAAATGGAATGAAATACACCGTTCATGGAGACGGTAGGACATACGTACGCATGAACGCTGTTTTCGTTTCCTTGTGGAATTGAATGGAATTAAGTAGATGACATACATATATATATATATACATAAATTAAGTATCATTATTATTTCATATATTTCATTATAATTCATTATGTATACTTTATAATCATTCATGAATGGTTAACATGGAGAATGAATCACAACGCGTTGTGGAGACGGTAATCCGTACGTACGCACAAGCGATGATATCATTCCCATGATCGTGGAATTGTATTTAAGTGTATGTATAATATTTCAGAATCAATATAACTTTACAATAATCATATATAGTTATTTATTTACACCATTATACCCATCCAAGTAAGGTGGTGGTCGAAAATAGATTACACCACGGCGTGGAGACGGTATTCCGTATGTACACACGCGCGGTGATTTCGTTTTCCGTAGGATGGATAGAAGGTGAAATGGGGATGTTTCATATTTATAATAACATATCAATATATTAGTGATACTGATGTTATTAATTTATAATTAAACAACTAAAGAATAAGAATTTGAAGAATAAAGAAGCTTGAAAGAATCGATAGAAGAGATTACCTCTTCTTCGACGCACCTCCTTTAAACTTCTTCTCAGGGAACTAGGATTGGTCTTTTGAGAATACCAATACCTATATAAGTTTTCTATGGAAGTTTGGAAGTTAATGGGAATAGTTTGTCCGATTATCAAGGCTCAAAATGGTGTGAAGAGAAGTAGGAAGGGGTTCCCTTTTTATAAGGGAGGAGAGGGGCACCTTTGGAAATCTTAAAAATATTAATTTATAATAAATATAACCCCACTTAAAAACCTCCAAAAACGAATCATATTAGAATATTAGATGAGATAGGGTTGTAATATAATCAACCAATAAAATTTAGACATGTAGGGAATTTATTTTAAGCATTATTGACTTGATTTATCCTTATTTAATCTATTAAATTTTATTTGTGGTAATAAGATTCTAAATTTTAAATTGTTATAAATAATTACTTATGTGCTGTAAATTATCCATAATTAGATAATTTATGACATTTTAGACAATATAAATTTCAATTTATAATTTTTAAATATTTTTGTGATTTTTAATCAATTTAATAATATGTTATTTTTATAAAATAACAATAGTGTAAATTTTGACACTATTTATTTATATGAATTTACATAAACTCCAAACAGAGGATATATTCGAGATAAAATTTTTAATAGGTTCCTAACATGTCATAGTAATATAGAAAATTAGTGGAGTACATTAAATAGTTCATATAATATTTATTTTACTATTTTTAAAACCATTTGTTTGACATTTCTCTTAATAAAATAATTACTACAACATTTTTGTATAATTATTAAATATACTTATTTGTTTCATAAAAATTAAAAATAAAATACTAGGATGAATATAATTCTTATATATTTAAAAATAAAACATTTAGTCGGATTTAACTTCTAAGACACCCAAATTTAAAAATGTTATATTTATTAAATTATGAATGTGACAACTTTGACATCATATAAAATAAAATAATATAAGTGTCATAATCACTTTTATAAGGCTCAAAAGGGTCAAATATTAGGTAATTGGATGCTTATGGTGTATATATATACACTAAAAATAAGTTATGTTCAGGTTTGTGATCCCTTTAATATGTATTACTATTTCAATAAAAACAATATTATTGATTTTTTTACTAAATAAATAATTTATGCATCATTAACGTATAAGCTAATAAGGTATTTAAATAACTCTTAAAAATTACAAATAAATTACCATGATAAAGAAAAAAAATTTATATTTCAAATGAGTATTTATAACCGAATTAATATTCTGTATAACCTTATATTAAAAATACATTAATTATTAAAGTATGAGGGTGACATATTTCACTTTCCTTTAAATAAAATAAACTAAAGGTGTTAATCAACTCCAAGTGGGTTATAATGGATTCTATTTCGACATAAATATGAATTAGGAAAAAATATAATCATCCAATTGTATTAGGACAAGTGTTAGGGTAATTTTATAATATTATATTTACCCTTAATTACCCGATTTACCTTTTACTATGGTCAATTAAATTTACTGTCGTTACTATTCCTAATGCCCAAAAATAAAAATTAGTCTATTAATATAATTTGGAACCACTTATTTAAAATATGGAATCCATTTTTCCAAATTAAATACACATAAGTTTCAGAAATTAAATTAAAATTAATCTCGTTGTCGAAAGAAATCGGGTTTTTGTTTAAAACATTGCAAAAGATTGAATTGATTTAACCTATGAATTCAATGTAAAATCAATGATAATAACATAAATTATATTAAATGGTAAAAATATATTCTATTTATACTTTAAAACCATTCAATATTATAATTTAACCACATAAATTATTACGATGAAAAAAGTTGTTTTTAATTAAAATATAGCGTGTTTTTACTATTTATTAAAATATGAAAGTTATCAGAATAATATGAAATATTTATCCAAGGTAAAATTTTAAATCCTGATTCCAAAGAAGAATTTCATTTCTTAAAATTGAACTTATAAACATGTCAAAAACTAGATTTAATGTGGGTGCGCCATCAAAAGGAGGCAAAACTGCATTTTTTTTAAAATACTTATTTTACCCGAAAAAATTATTTTATTATCATACCATGTTATAGAAAATGAATAAGATTAATAATAATATTTTAAAATTCTAAATTTAGTTAATACTATTCATAATGGCTAGTTTGTGATAATATTATTACCATATATCGTTGTTTAGTGAAACCCGGTATTGCGTACAACACAGGCTATCGAAGAAGGTCGCGATTGCGTGTAATGCAAGCTAGGTCAGGGTTGTGTGTAGTGGAATCTCCCTTAGGTGTTGCGTATAACATAATTCAAAACTTATTTCATTTATACATTAAAAAAATATATACTTAATGTTGTGTAGAATAATTTATACAAAACGAACTTGAAATTGTGTGTAACACGAGCCAAGAATAGTGTTGCGTATACTGCAAGCTAATACAGTGTCGCGTATAGCACAAGATAATTTTGGTGTATCATAAAATACAAGACATCAACGAAATTAAAAGAATATTCTTCATAAAATCTTGGTGTGTTATATTCTACCACCTTAAAATGAATTTCGCCCTCGAAATTCGTCAGGGTTATAAATGGTTTACTACTTGAAAGTTTCTTTAATAGAAACCCACATTGTAAAAAGGAATACCAAAACATAACTTTATAAAATAAATTATGAATCGTAACGGTTACCCAAATTAACTAATCACTGGGTTCCCATATAGGAGAACATAGGTCAAAAATATGGATATGGAAGAGAAATCTAACCATAAAGTTCTGATGAAGAGTGGTAGAGAACATGGCTATGAAAAATCTAACAATCACAAAGCCATAAATTTGTGATGGTCTAAGGTAGCATCAGATTCATCAGTTATGAGAGTACTAGGAAAACATTTTTGGTTTTCGAGATCATTTCCCTAATGTTGATGATTTTTTATAAGGATAAATACTTACTTGATTTCAGTGTAAAATCTTCATTGGTCATTCCATGAACAATTTCCGCTTCATCTCTTATTTAAAGATATGAAGTTGAATTTGACATTCTTGAAGTATTATAAGATCACGCGATAGAATGATAGGTCATTCCATTTGTCTCTATCACAATAAAAGTTGAGTATAAGATATTAAATATATATAAGTCCATCTATGGTGAGGTTAATCGTACATGGTTCCAAAAATGGACTTATAATTCATATATCATACCACGTAATAAAATAAAACTAATTTCTACAAACCAGGGACTTCCTGTAGGCTAGTGGTAGGCGATGAAGGCCTGTCGCACTTCGGTTGTGGGTTCGATTTCCGCAACCTTGTCCGACGTGATGGGTTGTCGCCTGTTCTGCAGGTTGTCCTTTTTTTCTAAAACTATACTATCATAATATCAAAAAGATATATCCTTAAAAAATACTATCTAATGTACAACTTAATCCATTCCAACCTTTAGGATTTTTGAGAATACTTCTGTCTAATCTTATAGTATAAAGAGAATGATGACTAAAAAGGTCATATAACAAGCACGTGAATACCATAATTTATCCCTTATATATCACAAGATATACCTTTTTGATCTCATTCCAAACATGTGAATACCTTAATCTTGTATTCTCGGAAAAAATGAATACCCATTGAACCTTACTAAAAACATGAACGCTGTCACAAGTTAACTCTTTCCACATACCAAAATCTCAAAATTTTGATATACTCAAACCATGGTATCACATTGTCCTTATATCAGTCATGAACTCATGAATAAAATCAAACATATTATTTTCTCCTTATCCATTCATTATGCACATATTAGGTTCTTTCCAAAAATATCTGAATAACCTTTCATGGTTACCGGTACCATTCGACATATACTTTCAAATACTCTAGGAAAAACAATAGTGTAACAATACTTAGATGTCTCTTTATTCCATAGTACCGTGAGATTACTTATACAACATTACTATTGATAAACATGTAATCATTCCACTACCTTCTTAAACTATTGACCAATCTTGAACAATTCTTTCATCTCACATATCATTTGTAGTCTCTTCATCATCAACAACATAAATACTACCCATACGACCATGTTGATTCTCTTCATGAGACATTCCCTTAGGGCATTGGTTTTCATAATGCCTATACATTCCACATTTAAAACATTTAATCATTTTTGATGTCGTAGCAATACCATTATCCTTGTCCATGGTGTTAACAGAACCTTTTCCTTTGCACTAACTGGATTTGTGTCCTTACTTTCCACACCAAAAGAATCTACCAATTCCTTTGATACATTCTACATGATTCCTCTTCCCACATGATTTACATGAGGGAAATTGAACTTTTTTTCCTCTACGATCATCATGAAACTCCATATTTCTATTATTAGATGAGTCAGGAAACATATCAATGTTGAGATTATTGATCATATTATGAGATTTCTGATTTGGCATAATAACTATGTTTGGACATCCAAATCTCGTTTCATTTGGTTGCTCATAAATAATATCATTCCATTGCCCATCATATCCTCCATTATCGTGAATATTCCTGTTTCCAGCCATTTTCAAAAACCCAAAAAGAATAGTGTGAGAGGAAAAAATCATAATCAAGGGGGATTAAATTCAATATCTAACATCTAGGTTGAATTCTAATATCATTACAGTAATTCTAGGACTATAACCTATTCGTATACTTAACCTTATGGACTTCCCTAGACATACGTTAGAAATATCTCTAGGGATCTCACTAAAATTTTTGCATCCTAGTTTCCAAAGGTTAAATAAACCTTTCCTCTGATACCAACTGTGGAGACCCAAATATTGACGTACATGGACATTACATTACTTTTTCAGAATACTTAATACATAACAAGAACTAACACTCAAGGACCATAATAGTTTAGTGTCTTTGGAAACTCGGAACACAATCTTCTAATCCTGGTGAATGATCTTCAACATCTCCAATAAAGATCTTCCCCTTTTTATTTTCTTACCTAAAACTTTTATTTAAATCTTGGGGAAAAGAAAACATATAAAAGGGTGATATCAAATGCTCAGAAATGCTAAGCATGGATAAAATAAAAAAATCATATACAATTGAACTTTAAAACATGAACATAATGTTAAAACATCAAAACCTTGAGCAATGGCATAAAACATGGAAGTACATAAGGCAAAGATCATAGAACAACATTAATAATGATAAAATAGAATGGGAATAAAACATGTGATTGTGGAAACTATTAAGCACATGATATGATTTCTATAGTAGCCAAAGCATTGCTGCCAAGACCATATTAGTGGACAAAGTCCCTTTCTGAATCGAGTTCACTCCTCATTCCAGTCCTGTAAAACTGAAACAGATTAACTTACCGTTCCAGCCATGTCTATCTCATGAGATATAAATCTTTAACCAATTTATTGGAGTGAGATATTGGTCCCACCCATCTCATAATGAAATCATTCTTACTTGTGCCACAACATAAACATAACTCATTCATCATAACCCAAAGAATAAAAATGGGTTTCATAAACATCATCCCATCATAACATAATCCATATAAAACAAATGGATATCATTTCATCATAAGAAGAATCAAACCATGTAAATAATGGAGAAATTATACTTGAAACATACACATATTAAATAATGTCATCTTAGATGGAAAATGGTTTTGATAAGGCACTTGAAATGAATTTTTGAGGAAAATATCCTTTCTTATTCAAAATCATTTTCTTTTCACAAAATTCCATGACATTTTAAAAGAAAAGGGTTTTTTTTGAAAATAATAATGCAATCTTCTAGAGGAATCTTCATGAAAACGAGGTGTTATGAAGGTGTAAAAATATTTTCACGCCGTATAAGTTAAAAATAACATTCTCCTCGTACTTTTGTCGGAAAAGTAAAAAGTACCTCGTATGGTAAAAAAAATATTCCTTACATACCATGTAGTAAAAGTCAAAAATGGTAAAAAATGACTTTAAACATACATTAAACTACTTTTAGGAAACATGGACTTGGATGATAATAATAACCCCAGTAAATACTTACGAACAAACAATCTCAGATAAGAACGAGACTAGAATAGTTTTCCCTTACCTTACATCCGATATGATTCGTATGTATCCAAACCTCCTATATAATGATTTAAATAATGCCATTTACTTTTTAAAGAATCATATTCATTGTTATGATATCTTATATGGTTCACTTATGACCTTATATTACCCGTTCTTTTGTAAATTCCATGTTAAAGCAGCATTTTGGGTAAAATCATTTCATTTTTCATACATGTTTCGACTTGTTGTTATTGATATTATTATTTATATACTGATTTAAATAATTCCAGAATCTAAAACATGATTTATATATAATATATATTCAGCATATACATATATATATATAATATATCGATAAAGGGAATGAAATACACCGTTCATGGAGACGGTAGGCCGTACGTACGCATGAACGCTGTTTTCGTTTACTTATGGAATTGAATGGAATTAAGTAGATGAAATACATATATATATACATAAATAAAGTATCATTATTATATCATATATTTAATTATTATTCATTATTTATACTTTATAATCATTCATGAATGGTTAACATGGAGAATGAATCTCATCGCGTCGTGGAGACGGTAGTCCGTACGTACGCACGAACGATGATATCATTCCCATGATCATGGAATTGTATTGAAGTGTATGTATAATATTTCAGAATCAATATCACATTACAATAATAATATATCGTTATTTATTTACACAATTATACCCATCTAAGTAAGGTGGTGGTCGAAAACAGATTACACCACGGCGTGGAGACGGTATTCCGTACGTATACACGCGCGGTGATTTCATTTTCCGTAGGATGGATAGAAGGTGAAATGGGGTTGTTTAATATTTATAATAACATATAAATATATTAGTGATATTGATGTTATTACTTTATAATGAAAAAACTAAAGAATAATAATTTGAAGAAGAAAGAAGCTTGAAAGAATCGGTAGAAGAGATTGCCTCTTCTTCGACACACCTCCTTTAAACTTCTTCTTAGGGAACTAGGGTTGGTCTTTTAAGAAGATTGGTATCTCTATAAGTTTTCTAGGGAAGTGGGGAAGTTAAATGGGATGATCTTTTTTGAGCATCAAGGCTCAAAATGGTGTGAGAGAAGTGTGAAGGGGTTCCCTTTTTATAAGGGAGGAGAGGGGCACCTTTGGAAATCTAAAAAATATTAATTTATAATAAATATAACACCACTTAAAAACCTCCACAAATGACTCATATTAGAATATTAGATTATATAGGGTTTTAATCTCATCAAAAAATAAAATTTATACGTGGAAGGAATTTAATTTAAACATTATCAACTTGATTTATCTTTATTTAATCTATTAAATTGTATTTGTGGTAATAAGATTCTAAATTTTAAATTGTTATAAAAAATTACTTATGTGCTGTAAATTATCCATAACTAGATAATTACTGAAATTGTAGACTATATAAATTTCAATTTATAAATTTTAAATATTTTTGTTCTTTTTAAAAAATTTAATAATATGTTATTTTTATTAAATAACAATAGTGTCAATTTTGACACAATTCATTTATATGAATTTAAATAAAATTCACACAGAGGATATATTCGATCTAAAATATTTAATAGGTTACTAACATGTCATAGTAAGCTATAAAATTAGTGGAGCACATTAAATAGTTCATATAATATTTATTTTACTATTTGTAAAACCATTTATTTGATATTTATCTTAATAAAATAATTACTACAACATTTTTGTATAATTATTAAATAATAATTATTTGTTGCTTAAAAATTAAATATAAAATACTAGGATGAAAATAAATCTCATATATTTCATAAGAAAACATTTATTCCGATTTATCTTCGAAAACACCTATATTTTAAAATGTTATATTTATTAAATTATGAATGTGACAACTTTGACATCATATAAAATAAAATAATACAAGTGTCATAATCACTTTTATAAGACTCCAAAGGGTCATATATTCGGTCATTGTATGCTTGTGGGATATATATACAATACCAATAAGTTTTGGTTAGGTTTTTGAGCCCTTTAATATGTTTTACTATTTCAATAAAAACAATATTATTGATTTTTTTTACTAAATAAATAATTTATGCATCATTAATGTATAATCTAATAAGGTATTTAAATAACTCTTAAATATTAAAAATAAATTACCATGATAAAAAAAATAGATTTTAAATGAGTATTTATAACCGAATTTATATTCTGTATAACCTTATATTAAAAATACTTTAATTATTAAAGTATGAGTGAGACATATTTCACTTTCCTTTAAATAAAATAAACTAAAGGCCTTAATCACCTCCAAGTGGGTTCTAATGGATTCCATTTCGACCTAAATATGACTTAGGACGAAATATAATCATCTAATTTTATTAGCACAAGTGTTAGGGTAATTTTATAATATTATATTTACCCTAATTACCCGATTTACCTTTTACTATGGTAAATAAAATTTACCGTCGTTACTATTCATAATGCCCAAAAATAAAAAGTAGTCTATTAATATAATTTGGACCCACTGATTTCAAATATGGAATCCATTTTTCCAAATTCAATACAAAGAAGTTTCAGAAATTAAATTAAAATTAATCCCGCTGTCGAAAGAAATCGGGTTTTTGTTTAAAACATTGCAAAAGATTGAATTGATTTAACCTACGAATTCATTGTAAAATCAATGCTGATGACATAAATTATATTAATCGGTAAAAATATATTCTATTTATACTTTAAAACCATTCAATATTATAATTTTACCACATAAATTCTTACGATGAAAAAAGTTGTTTTAATTAAAATATAGCGTGTTTTTACTATTCATTAAAATATGGAAGTTATCAGAATAATATGAAAAATTTATCCAAGGTAAAATTTTATATCCTGATTCCAGAAAATAATTTTATTTTGTAAAATTGAACTTATAAACATGTCAAAAATGAGATTTAATGTGGGTGTGCCATCAAAAGGTGGCAAAACTGCATTTTTTGAAAAATACTTATTTTACCCGAAAAAATTATTTTATTCTCATACCATGTTCTAGAAAATGAGTAAGATGAATAGTAATGTTAAAAAATTCAAAATTTAGTTAATACTCTTCATAACGGCTAGTTTGTGATAATATTATAACCATATATTGTTGTTTAGTGAAACCCAGTATTGCATACAACACACGCTATCAAGGAAGGGCGTGATTGAGTGTAATGCAAGCTAGGTCAGGGTTGCGTGTAGTGCAATCTCCCTTTGGTGTTGCGTATAACATTTTTCAAAACTTATTTCATTTATACATTAAAAAAATATATACTTAATGTTGCATAGAATAATTTCTTCCAAACGAACTTGAAATTGTGTGTTACACGAGCCAAGAATAGTGTTGCATATACTGCAAGCTAATACGGTGTCGCGTATAGCACAAGCTAATTTTGGTGTAGCGTACAACACAAGACATCAACAAAATTAAAATAATATTCTTCATAAAATCTCGGGGTGTAACATTCGAGACCCTGCGAAATCACTAGGACTATCGACCCAACTCCTATTTCATTTCCCAACCAACAAGGAACCACATAGAGAAAAAGGCTTAGATGGAACCTAACTTCCCCTGGTAATTCAAGTACCTCTATGATGTTTGATGTCAAGGCCCCTTATTTATAACCAGAACATTGAGTTCCAACAATCCTCTCTTTGGTGTACCTAGAATCATTCCATGAAAAACATGACCCAAAAGAGCAATCCTCATTTGATACAATTTTCCCATGAACCAAGCTGGGTCTCCATCTAATCTGGTGCCCTACAAAGTTCATGTCATGTCCCGAAGGGAGTTCCCTATCCACACAGAAATGAACAAGTACCAAGGTATCATAAATAATGTTTGGGAATGATTTTACCTGAGTTTCTAATCATAAAACAACCAAAATAAATAAATAAACCGAATCTAAAAATTTACACCAAACAAGTCCTAACAAAAATTAAGAATTGAGTTACGTAGTTTAAAACCAAAACCAAAGAGGACCAAAACAATTTAGAGCATCAAGTATATCCCATGAACCACCAAATGGAAAGGTGGAATCACCCTCAAGACATCTCCACAATACCTCAACGTGTAAAAAATCTAACAACACGAGCCACCATCTCCTAGGACATGTGCCTTACATGTTTCAATCATTAACATGTCTTCTTATACCGAAATATATAAGTAGGGTGTGATCCTAATCCTAGTATTATTACACCCAGGGTAAATATTTCATGCTATAAACATTATAAAACCAAAATCTTGCATGTTTTTGTAAACATGAAATGCTAGTAAATTTTTTAAAAAGTGATGCAACATTAAATAATAATAGTTTTCAAGATGGAAACATTAAACAATGAAATTTTTTAATGAAAACACACTTTCTTATAAAATAACCATCCAAACACACCATATGTAGATAGTAGGTACTATATAATCAATGAGCACTAGTCACGGGAACACCCCAAGGAACTAGCTAGCTGTGGGGCCCTTGGTACACCATTTCTCGGGATAAAAGAACCAAAACCAATAACCTTCTCATGAAATATCCACTAGGAGGGGAGACCCCAATGGAAAAGTGATCACCAAACATATTCATAGTTCATTTATTATTGTCATCATCAATCTTTTTAAGTGAAACATGGATTATACCAATACCAGATCACTAGCATAATAGTCCTAGTCCACCCACCTTGATTCCAGGGCTTCCCACTTTGTGATAAAAGAAGTTCCACATATTATAAAATACCATTTTCACATAAAAATACCATTTATAAATCATGAAAACACCAAAGAGAACTCAACCATCTTTCAAACCCATTGTGTATTTGAATAAACCATTTAAAAATTTAATAAAACAATTTATTGAAGTATAACAAGGCATTTCAGATTAAATCCATTCAAAACCCCTCTTCTAAGGCCAATTTCACACCAATACCATTCCAAAATTTAAATTCAATCCCTAAAATCATTTAATAAACCAATTCCACGAATCATAAAATGACCTGAAATGATACAACATGGATTTCACATGGAAAAAACTCATTTTCTTAAAAAATGATACTATAAAATTAAACACTTAATAAATGCTACCAAAAATGGTTTTCTCACTAAACAAAATAGATGAGAAACAAGCTAAATCGGTTAATAATGATAGATAATTTCATCAAGGAATGTTTACACATGGGTACACCTACCTAATAGGAAGAACCTTCTAGAAATTTTGCAAAACTGAAACCACACCTCAATCGCACCCATGGAATGCAAGTCCAACCCCAAGGATCCCCAATAAGAACAGACCCCAAAAATTGAGAAACTATAGAAAATATTGTCATCCAACATGGACCCTAGTGTTAATAAATAAGTTAAAAATGGATGAAAAACAATAGAGGAGAAGAAGAAAGCCCTAAAATTTTGATTTTGGTGAGGAATCAATAAGAAAAAACCATGAATCCCACTTAGAGGGTCTTGGAGGTTCTAAAACCCACATAGATGGAATATAGGGTAAAGGAGTTATAATGGGGGTCAAATGGGAGGAATACAAATTAAAAAGAAGTAAAAACCCCAAAATATCCATTCTTGAGTGGGTTGCACGATTAACTTGCATGGTTTGACAAAATGTGCACAAACCGTGAAATCTGCCACTGTCTAGTGATGGATTAGATGAACACTTAGGTTGCATTGTTTTTTAAACCCTACGCAAACTGCGTAACCCCTAGAACAATTACTATAGGGTTAAATGAACCATGAGACCTGGAAGAAGTCCCCAAAAATCACAATTTTCAACCGAAAACTCATCTATCTCAAGAGGATAAACCATCCGGAAAACATACCCAAGAAAGAGGTGCCACTAGGAGTGTTAAAAAATCATTTTCTAAACCTCCTCCTCCTCATACCTTCCATGATAAACAAGCATATATCTAAAAAAAAGAACCCAAAACCTCCAAAACATAAATTTTAAATATGGAACACTTAGAACTCTGAACAAAAACTAAGAGCCAAATGATATGTTGAATCAAAGGAAGAAAACAAAAAAAAATCCGGGTTTGACAGATATTATCCACCGAATCCATCTTTATTATTTCCATGGAATGTTCATTATTATGATGAAACAATATAGATGAAGCCCATTTTATTTTATAGGTGTTAAGATATGATAAATGTTTTTTAATTATCATGTGGCTTATATATGAATTTCAATATTATTATGGGATGGGAGGTTACAGAATTACATCACCCTCTATCGCATTGTGTAAATATTAATATTTTATGATCTTAAATTGTATACAATAGGATATCATAATCCTAAAAACATATGTTACACATGAGGTTATCCCATACTAGAAAGAGGGTACATGATAGGTTATCCTAAGCACAAAAGAGGGTACACGAGAGGTTATCACAAGACCCAAGTTGATATACGAGCGGTTTTTCCAAGCCTAACATATTTTCACTATCTTGGTAGGTGGCCTTAACATAATTTTTATATTATTATTAATATTCCACACTTTACTCCACTATTTTATGAAAAAATATTTTTCTAATGTTATTTTACCATAAATTATTCTCCTTGATCCCATTATGGTTCATGTATTATGAACCACCATGATTGATTCCATGAATCTTGATTATGATATTCAATATACAGGTTATGGTTTTAAAATGTTAATCTTCTATTCTAATACCCATGTATTCATGTAATGTTTATGTGATCATTTATATGTTCCCTGAACACCTTTATTGAGAATATGAGATCACCCCTTCTTTTGTTCCCTTTCTTTAGTTTATAATGAAATGTTTTATGTATCATATGCATGAAAAGGGTTCCAATTGTGAATAACTATGTGGGATATAATGAAAATACCTTAGGAATATATTGTTTATATATATATATTTTCGAATATATTAAACCTTTATTGTTTTGGTGTAGATCATAATTTTATGTCATTAGTATTCTTTTAATAAGATGTAATATTTATATATGAAAATTATGGGTTTCTATAACAATCAATATTCAATCAATTTAAAAACCTAGTGGTCCTATTTATTCCAATCAATGAGGAAGATTCATATCAAGGGCCTCCAAATAAGAGTATGCTTTAAATATATTCCTTTTCTAAGCTCACCTACTTATTTATGATTCGTTGGGAAATATGCATACGTGTTTCTCCCATCTATAGGTTGGGAGGCCATTAAATTATCGATAACCACTTTCCCGTGAGGTCTTATTCCCCATGACTCCATTCATACTTCCTTATTAAAACATAAATCAGTTGGATGTAGACACATACATGGACCCCATTCTAAGTGTAAGCCCAAATCATTTCCACATTAATGATACCTACCCACTAGTTCATTTGATAACCATAACTCTATGGGTTTCTTGTGTGTAATACCCAAATCATTCTCTTGAGTCCATATCAACACTAAAACACTTCCTCAATGGTATTTATTACCATTGAGTCATCCTTCCTCAAATTATTATATTCCCTAAGAGATACATTTTCTTATTGAGATATATTCCCTTTGAGAGAACATATCTTACTCTATTTAGATACCAATGAATAAGATGATGCTAAAGGCCAAACCAAAAATAAGTCCCACATCAATAATTTCTAGGAATCTATCACCTATAGATACGAAATTCATGAATTTAAACTACATAACATGTATCCTTACTATATGATGTTAGGCTGTATGTTTTGGTCCTCATCACATGAGCTTAATATATGAAACATGAACTACATGGTATTTGATTAATATTTACTAGCATATATTGGATTCCCCTTTTAGGTATAATACCAACACCCCATAGCCCTGAATGCACATACATAAAAGAAACATGACATGGTTATGGTTGTATGACCTTACAAAGAAACACATTGGTCTTTGTCACATGAACCTAAAAAATACAATGTCTCCCATTAAGTGGAAATATAATATAATGGTTCTGATTTTTATTATTAGTATATTTAGGAATCCCCTCTCAAGGTATTTATCATAACTCCAAACCACTTACCTCCTCCATATATGGTTATAAACTACAGAGTTCCCAACTATGTGCCTATAAACCATAATGTATTCACCATGAAAAAGAATTATAAATAACCACTTATATATTTAAATGGTCCCATTGATGGAGAACCTCTAATTCATATAGATATTCATGTTGATGAAAATGTTCTATATATATAGAAGTTAAAATTTAATTTTATTGATGATTGATCACTAATATATTTTTAATTAGTGTCATACTCGTATTTAGGAAGGATTCGTGATCAAGACTTAAATATATAATAGAGTCACACATTTGGAATTCGTTCCAAAAGGTTGAAATGGGACTAAAATATTATCCTATCAACTGATTCACAATCCAAGATTCATTGGTTATGTCCCAATGATCACATGAATTTTAAAAGCTGGTTCATGCAGACAATAAAATATGGGCATGATTGAGAATAAAAAATAACTAGTTTATTAATATAATTATTAAATTTGAAGGCATGATTACTTGATATGTTCACATGTACCAATTTAAACTGATATAGTGTACTAAAAATATCATTTACCTTAATCATCTCATTCCCATTATCTAGAGACTGGAGAAAATATATCATGGTGTATGAATCCATGTATTTATATTTCATGTTTAATTCTATAGACATAGTTGATATCATGATTCAATGAAAATTAAATTTATTCTCCATGTATCTCTTTTAGGCATCCTTTTCACATTTTCTCACTTAGTGAGGTGGCTACTTAGGTGTATGGGACTCTAGTACACATTATATATTTTCATGTATTAGTGAAGTGTATAAATGAATATGAAATTATTATAAAATATTGATGATGAGGAAATGCCTTGTGTCAATAAATGAACCCTATGCTTCCATTTCTTCACATGATATTTTCTACAACATATAAAAGATAATTTTAGTACATTATCATGAATATATATAATGGTAATATAAATTAATTTTATTATAATCCCACTATTTTATCATTTTTAAATATACCACAACATTATACTAGAAATATCTATTCATGTGGATATTTCAGTGATAGGATCTATGTTACCATTTTCACAACCTAGAAAAGGGATCAAGTTACATACTTGAAGGTATTTTGGTAGGTTGTCTTTAAAACATCAATAACTCATAGTTCCTTGAACCATTGGGTAGGATCCCAAATCTAGATATCCTAATCATATAATTCATAATAATTGGACTCTAAATAGCACCATGTATTTTTTGAGAGACTATTATTGATGTAAAATTGGTTAAGTCAAACCAAAACATTCATTAGAACTTATTGAAAAATGAAAGTGTCCTGATGAGGTCCAAACCATGAATTTTATATATTTTTGTAATCTAAAGAAAGTAATAAATATATTTTCTAACATAATATTTCATTAAATCATATTTATCATATCTTATAAAAAATATTATTTATTTTACCATTAAACATACTTGTTAATATTTATTGTATTTTACATAATTAATTTTCCATGTATGATAAAATAATTTATACATAATTGATTAATTATATTATATGTTATCATGCTTATTATATAATTTAAATTATATGATTTATTTAAAAATTAAAAATTACAACACATAAATAAGAAAATAATTATACACTGGAAAAAAATAAACATGTGGTATGATTATTATACTTTAACTAGCGGTTGGTATACTGATAAAATGATAAACCAACCTTCGACCTTCGATGAATAATAACAGGATCTAGGCTTGACTTGAATAAAAGCATTACCACTTTAACTTGTGTATCTACTTTTATGGTTTCACCAGAGTCGGGTGTGGAACTATCTCTTCTTTTCTTGGAGCTCCTTCTATTTTATATTCGTACTCATGTGTATGTGAGGGGTACTGATGGTTTAGGGTTTTACAATGAATCCATGAAAATTATTACCCATACATAATATGGATAAAGGGATGATACCCAAATCATAATATACAATTTAATAATAGATTTATCACAAATTTCCGTGAAATATTTAATTAATTTAAAAGGAAAACCAACACATACATAGTTCTCTCAAGCTCATGACCATCAATTCATATATTAACTACACATTTAATCAAGAAAGAATTCATTTAAATCGATTCTTTGTTATAATAAATTCCTTGAATTAATAAATTTATCATAAGATTAATTAATTAATTAATCAATCATAACTAATTATCCAAATAGATTTTGAGATTATCATCAATTTTAAATCAAAATAAATTAAATAAATTAATTTTTATTTAAAATTAAATAAGTAAATGATGTGTATTAGAGGTGGCATTATGGGTTCTCTTATATTTTTACATAAACACATTTAGAAATTTTAACTATTACATGACATGTTTCTTCACATAAAATGATGTGTGAATAATTCTATGTATGGTATTTTTAATGTATTGTGTAATTACATGATGTTGGACTCAGAAACAAAATGAAGTTCAGGCCCTATAGGTCAAGGTTGGTGGCTATGGGGTGTCACAGTGTGACATTTTGGTGTCACACTATGATGTTTTGTCCCTTGTACAAAATTTTATCATGTTGTGTTATTGGAAATGGTATATAATCCCTATGAAATCATCTTCCCATCCTAAGGAATTTTCAGAGAGGGATGGGAAGTGAACCCCTAAGTAGGAAGTGAGTCCCTGATAAAGAACAAAATTGTGAGGGAGAGACCCAATAAAAACTTTATTATGATAGAGGATCATAAAGTGCCAATGTAGATCCTATACATGACATGTATTTCTACATGAAATTACATGATACATATATTTATTTTTTCTATGAGTCAAGACACATAGTATATGCAATATTTATGACTAGATGAAAAACATGAATATAAGTGTTGTGTACTTTTTTAAATTCCTATAAATTATAAAATAGGCATGAAAACCATACATATCATGTATTTTTATAATATAAAAAATGAAAATAAAAAAACATTTAATATTTCAAACAACTTTCTGAAATCACTCTATATGTAATTAATGTAGAAAACCTTGTTACAGAGCATTTACATCTAGATATATTCCATGTTATTCAATTTTTAATTTGATTAATTAATTTATTCATGTGTTTGAATCACATTAAATACCAGTCTTGGTGTATACCTCACATGATTTTTCATGAATTACATGACATATATAGCTTGTTACATGACTTGTGATTCATTACAAGACACATGCTCTACATGTATAGGGTCTAAGTGGGTATTTAACATGGGTTATTATGTTTTATATTGAATTTATATCCTTTTACATGATTTTAACTACATGTAATTCTGTATCCTTTAATTGGAATTCAAAACACAACATGTATTAATTACATGTTTTATACTTTGAAAACATGGCATTCATAATTCCCATTGGGTAAAACCATAAAGGGTTACACATCATGTATTCCAACTACACACTATTTTCATCCTTTCATTTCTAATTCCAATAGGTAGTCAATGTGTAGTGTGAAATGAAACCACATTCTGAGCCTCTAAAAGATGTTCCCTGATTTTTGTGGCTTGACATTATGTTTTTGACAATAGGCATATAACGCATACTATTATTCTATATAACATGTAGTCATGACTAGTATCTAGAATTCCTATATCCTTTTGATAGTATATTTGAGAATTCTTAAATTGTTCTTGGACTATTAATGGTCATATAAAACTGATTGATCATTTTATCTTGAATTTATGGTTAATAAAAAAACTGGAAATGGAAAATTAAAATAATAATAATTAATGAATAAATATTTTCCCTCTCTTGACCACTTGAATGACTCAAGGTGCAGTGTAAGTGGATGGGTTTATTCCAATTAATATATTTCTTTATTGTTTTAGATAAAATCCTCTAAATTGGGTGAACGCAACCCCAAAGTATAAAAAGGCAGATCTTTTCAAATATAATTTATAAATAATTTAAAAAAATACCTTGTATTAATATTATCTCTTAATTAATGATTTCTATTGACAATGTTTTCGTATTATTGTTGTGATGAAGAATCCATATTAGAATACATTTACTAGTATCCATGTGTGATCCATGAATCTTGAAGCATAAATGTTTGAACTCTTGGTGCTACTATGAAGGATCCAAACACTGTGTGTCATTTTTATTGATCCCAACATGAATCATTATGTATAAAAATAGTATTTCTCTTGTTCTATAGGTTTGGAGAGAAGGGAAGATGATTATTGAATCTCATTATTTAGAGAATTCTTCAGAGATGTATCCTCGTTTTGGAGAGAAATATCTTGAGAGAATCTGTTGTAAAAAATAATTCTCTTCACATTAGAAATAATATAGTTGGGTTATATACATAGGATTAAACAATTATACATTTCATAGTGTCATTTCACTAATTTAATTATTCTACGTAAACCCCACATTTAATAACAATAAAAATATTATTATTATATTCTACGATGTGTGAAAACTCATGGATATTTAAATATTATATTTTTTTTTGAATAAACATGTCAATGTGTAATTAAATGATACTATGTAAGTTATATCATTTCCATTGGACCCTCAAATTGACATGGTAATCATCCTCAAAAATTTTTATTCCTTTAATAAAAATTATTATATTAAATAAATATCATTATATTATTTAATTAACTAGTAATTATTATTATATTCACTATCTGAAGAATTCATATTTATTAATAATATTCAGGTAAAAAAATATTTTTTAACAAATAAATATTTATTTATTACCTAGCATATATTAAAAAAGAGATGCATAAGTATTAGAAGTTCTCTAGTTGGAAAATAATATATATTTAACTTTCAAATTACATATATTGTAACTAAAATAATTAGTGATCGAATTTATATGATAAAAAACAAGAATAAATATTATTACTTGGTTAGGATAATAATATTTAATAAAACTATTAGATTTAAATATAATTTATTTGATTTTTTGGATACACTTAGGGTATGACCATCTAGGACCCTTTCTAATATTCATTAGGCAAGATGGTCTAAAGATCAAGATTAACATCTAGTTGAACAATAAGGAACCCATAGATAAAGGATTTAACAACCCAATGATAACAACCTCAGACAAACAGTTACAATTTAATATAATCCATTTGTCTCGAAATATCATTAAGCATGTTTCATACATGTTTTATCAACATATACGCATGATTTATGTTTTATTAAATACTTAAAATTAACTCAGTAGTGAAACACCATAGACATGGATTTAATCAGACAATTAAATTCAAATCAAAGGGGTTAAGAGAGGCACATCCATCAATATAGAATAGAAAAATCCTTTCTTGACATATTAATTAATGCACATCACTTATGACACACTCATAAAATCCTTCATCACTAGAGAATATTCTTTCCTGATTTTCATTAATTAAAAAAATTATGTCATTTATGATATGAATTAACAATAATATCATGTCCAAGGACAAATAAACAAGTAATGACCTTTGTTTCATCGGACATAAGTTTTGATTAGAAATTTGAATTTTTACTTTTAGATACTTATAAGTGGTAAAAGGGTCATTTTACTCTAGAATATGATATCAAATTATTTTTTCTGACCACATTTTTTGTCCTAAAATGGGTTTTTTACCCTATTAATAGATTATTCTATAATTTAGAGCCATTCAAATTTTAACGGAATAATTAATATTAAATCGTTGATAAATTATATATTAATTTATTTTTTCTGGTTCATTCTGTAATAACTTTTGTGTAGAGTATTTTATTGAGATTATGTCTAATTTATTGATTTTGGAAGGAATTTTATTTCATATGAGGGACATAAACATAGGTCGAGCACTAGGGCTACCCAGGGTTCGCTTTTATTTTTCTTTCTTTTTTTCATTCTTTTTTCTTTCTTTTTTCTTTCTTTTATTTCTTTCTTCCTCCTACTTCTTCTACACACCCTTCCATGGGCTCCAACACTTTACAAACTAAAATAGGGGTGGGAGAGGGAGAATAATAAATATATAGGGAGAGAGAGAGGTACCACCACTTATCTATCAATTCGATGGATCGATGTGCAACAACCATGGATGACAAATTTGAGCAAATCTTCAACAGTTTCATCCCAAAATTAGGATTTTGTTTTCATTATAGATCACCATATATTTCTTATTTTAGATATTTTAACACCTTTTATTCTTATATATGTTTCTTGGAGGCCAGATATGTTGATTTGGGGGGTGAAAACTGGGGTTTTGGGTGATCCCTAGGTTTTATGTTCGAGAAAACCAATCTAAAATGTGTGTGGTTCAGGGTGACACCTTATGTGTTATTACTGGTCGAAGAAGAAGAAAGTTTCTAAGTAAAAGCCATGTACTAGGGTGGACACACTGTGTATTAGGTCTTAGCCATGTAACCGATTATCCGGCCAGGCTACCCATGTAGGAGTATACGGTTGTGTAGAGTACACATACAGACCTCATGTGGGTAGCACACCTTGTAAAAGTACATAGCCTATCCATGTACATGGATAGGTTAGTTGAGTAAAATGGGAAGGTTCCCCATGTTGGGTACACATCATGTGCATATCGTGCACACCATGTACTTGGGGCGTGTATATGTCTAGACGGTGATAGTACACACCCATGTGGGGCTTCCAAAGTACACACCATGTACATAGGGTGACATGTCATCTACATACCCTTTTAATCCTTTTAGGGTTTTCATATATATTTCCTAGGTTTCATAATTAGAACCATGTGTAGTCCATTATGAGTATCTTATCAATTAGATGCCAATAGTAAGACATATGATGTGTTTTGAGGACTCCAATGTGGTGTTTCGGGAGTTTCATGAACAAATAGCTTCTTCCTCTGATACTTGAATCTACTAGTATGCTGACAGTGATAAATTTGGTCTAAGAAGAGACTTCAGATATCCCTCTTGACTATTGACATTTTAGTTCAATCCCTATGAATGTATCCCTTGTGAGATGTGCCCTTATGTTCTCATAGTTAGAGACATCAGTTGACCCAAAGATCCCCTGTAGGATTCCTTTTTTATTTTTCAACCAAGAGGATCACATGTAGGATGCCTCTATCATATATATAATTACCAAGGATCCCATGTGGGATGCATTTTCTTATATTCTAACTTACAGATTCCCTTGTATGATCCCTTAACTTATGGAAAATTAAAAGGATCCCATGTAGGATACCTCTACTTCTTACACTGTCTTGAGGGTCCCATGTAGGATGCATTTTACTAAGTATCATTCTGAGTTTCCCTTGTAGGATTCCTCCATTTTCTTTCCATTTTAGGATCCCTATAGGATTTCTCCTTTACCTTTTTCAACTAAGGATCCTATGTAGGGTACCTTCACAATGATTAGACCTTGAGGATCTTGTGTAAGATTCCTATACTTTTTCTACTGAGGATCCTAAGTAGGATTCCTTTTAAATGTTTTACTTGAGGGACCTAGTGGGTTTCCCTTTGTTTACATTGAAATTCACTAGTACATCAGGTTTGGGTAGAGATTGTACTATGCGTCACCATAGAACATTCTCCTAACTTGTAATCCAACGGGGTTGTGATAGTAGTGTTTGGTTTAGGAATTCGACCTCTGTCACTCTTATGGTAATGATTCTTCATGTTTATTGTTGTTTCAACAATTTTTACGGGAGGTGATTTTTAGTTGGTGATTATGGATCCTGACGTGAGATGTATTTCATTATTTTTGGATACCCATATGTTCTTCTTGGGATCCGTCTTGGTTGTTGGGATTCCCAAATGTTCTTCTTGGGATCTATCTTTCTTGTTGGGATGCCCATGCATGATTTCCTAGGATTTGACTTCTAATACATTAAATTTAATATATCTTTGTATACCTAGAGTTTCTACCTGGGATCTAGATGTTGAGACAATTTATTTTATTATTATATTCTTGGTATGACCAGATGCTTTTCCTAGTATATGGTTGTTTATCCTTCTATTATGATATATTGGGTTGGTGTACGAATTAAAGATACACATGAATTATTATGCTCTCCTGAGTGATTTGGGTGATTACAATCATCTCTATTTATATGTTTTGAGTATTATTACTCTCTCATAAATCTTCTTATAATCTTGTATTATTACGCTCTCCCGAGGGATATGAATGATTACGCTCTCCTTGATCAGTTACTTGATTGTGGTGTTGAGCATGGAATATCACATCATTGGATAACTGGAATGATTATGCTCATCCAAATGATATGGATGATTAGGCTCTCCCTTATTAGAGACTCCAGGGGTGAGAATGAAGTCTCACCATTGAGTTCTCCTTATAGATCTCTTATGGGTCAGACCCTATGGGACTATCCAATTTTTGAATGTCATGAATGCCTACCAATTGAGACCTAGGGATTTGACGTTAAAACAGATTTACATGGCCTGAGAATCATGGAATCTAGATTAGTGACTATTTACATAATGTTTGGATGTACTTCCCCATAATATATTGTTTCCAGGACTAGATGCAAGTGCGGGTGAACCCAGGTTTATGACCAGTATCCCTCTATGGTAATGTAGCCTTCTAAGAGATATTTCTAGCATTGGATGAAGGTGGTACATATCAAATGGGATTATGAATCTTGAGATAGAATTAGTGATACAAGTCTTGGGTGGAATTATGTCTAACTCAATTCCTATACATTAGATGTCCATATGATTGGGGTTATAGACCAAAGGATCGAATGTTGTTTAGTTTTATGCTATTTATTTAACTTACTAATGAATATTAATATTTATGTATATGTATGGGACTATACATATATACATATATAAATATGTTCATGAAGTTATTTCTTAGTTGTCCTGGATCACAATCCCAAGGATCGACTATGGTTTCAGGTTTTGGTTTTACTTACATTTTATTTGTGTCTTAGCTAAAGTGAGCATGTTTCTTTTTCATACACTTATTGTAGTGTATTTTATAGGTTCATCATTGGTGTTTCCTGCGGAAATTATTTCTCACCCCTGAATGTGAACCTCATTTTACATGTAGACCTTATGTTTTTTTTAGGATGAGAATGGTTTTTATGGTGGATAGTGCTGAGGAACAGAGCTGCATGTTCGAGTAGAGCAGCCCGTGTGGGTTCTTCTGATCAAGCTGCTACAGTTCGATAGTTAGAGATCAGGGACATGGATTTTCTAAGATTTAGTAGTAGATCCGAAAAATTTAATTTCATTTTATTTTTTATATTTTTATCTTTATGGTAAAATCAGTGGGTGACCAATGTTGTATATATGAAATTGATAATCAGTCTCTTATATAATTTATTATTATTGAAAAATGTTCTATCTCAGTTTATTTATTGCTTCAAACTCTATTTTTTACTAAAGTGTATGATGTATAACTATTTTCACTATTTTATCACTTAAATATGAGGGAATAGTCTCCCAAATATCATACCCTATTCCCTCACTGCAAGTCAGAAGCATCTGGAATACAGGGAGGCTTACACGATGCCTCTTAACGCACTAGCTTGGGGAACTGGTTTAGTGGAATCCAAACAAAGATGTTACAATGTGTATGAGATATTTGTTTCCTAGTAATTAATATTTGGGATATATTATACATGATTATTAGGAAGGTGTCAGAACTAGTGATGGATATCGGACTGTTGCGTTAAAAACACTTATTCCAGTAAGAAGTCCTTTTTTCAAGGATATGCGATTTTTGTTTTGATATTTGATGTTATATTTTCATATGATTTTAACCCTTATATACACAAATGTTTTGTCGGTTTCTTGATTTATTAGGTATATTTCAATATTGGCCATTGGAAAGAGGCAAGGTAAGGATTCTAACTCTTTTCTGGGAAATGCAATGTCATGACCTATTCTGGTGGGGACTATGTCGGGACTCACCTAGACCACCACCAATATGCCAGGGGCTGGTGACTAGAACCAACTAGGAATATCACTAAAATGAGATTGATTTCATATGTACCTGTATACACGTACACATCTTTAAGCCCAAAATGCTGAAAAGTAAAAACCACTAAGAAAGTAAATGCATGCATACCACTATCCCAACCAATAGAGTATGACAAAAGTAATGAAAGTAAAGTAAACCAGACCAGAATACAAAACCACCAAAAGAGTCTTTAAGACACAATTTCCAACCTATAAACAAGATGTACTAAGTCTTATATCTATAGCTATAATAACACCTCTTCCTTTCTGAACTCATGAAGCACCACCTAGTCCTGGTCTGTTTAGGACTCTATCAAAAAGGTCATCTGTTTGCACAAGAAATGACACATGTGGCCAAATCCCATGTAGGGTTGAGTATAAAAATACTCAGTAGGAAAACCTAAAACCAAAAAATCAATACTAAAATTAAAGGTATAGTTATCTCTACACAAGTATGTGTTTACAACACATATAATCAAGATATCTAGATATACTTGAACCCAGACCCATAGTCTAGCGGTAAGTTTCAACAACTGTATACCAATAATAGAGATTCAGTCTAAAGATTCCCCAATGAAACTTACCCATGAGAACACACTCTTGAGTCTGATAGCACTGATGACGCCCACATGAGAAGTATTATTCTTTGGGAACCATCATGAGATAGATACACTGATCAATTTGAAGAGATAAATGATACACTCTCTCTAGGATTACTCACTCCATGAGTGGGAAAGATCATGATAAATAGATGAGGATAACTGAATAGTCCATGGAGTGACACCACCACTCATACGTATTCACCATATAAGTATAGGATGGACGTCCTGTAGGAATGGTCTCTCTAATACCAAAACTCTAATTAGGGAACAAGAATGATTATAAGATCCTGTTTCGGGCCTCTTAGATGGGATTCTTGACAATATCTATTAAAATCTTGTTGAAGGGACTATACTCATGTGAATTAAAAAAGATACCAAATAAATCTAAAAGTAATGAGAAATGGAACCAAACCTAATGAAACTTTTTTGAGATACAGTGGGCAAGAGATTCAATCGATGTAGGAAGTGGTATATGGATTGTATTAGGGTCACACGTCCTGTCCCTTGACACTGAGTACTACTCGTGTTGAATATACCATGTCATAAAAAAAATATTATGTAGAAGAGGTATAAAAGGCATGTAGAAGGGTCCCACACTGTGTCCTTCCATCTGGGTTCCACCCGTGTCCTTTGGCTTTGTGCCAATACACAGTGTCAACCTGTGTTCACCTACCTATGTACTCATACATGGGGTAAACTGTGTATTCATGTAACGTCCTGAACTTTATCAGTTACATACCATTTTTAATTTTATTTTTATCTAATTCTTTATGTGGCCTAGGGCTTGCATCTTCACGCCTCATTGTGGGTCCCGAGAATATTTTTAATTAATTTAAATATCTGCATACTTTTTATGAAAAATGGCATGTCACGCTTTAGCATAGTGTTTGAGATTAAAATAATTAATTAACAGTTGATAAATAATAATAATAGATTTAAAGAAGATTTAAAAGAATGAAATAAGGGATAAAAATATATTTTTCAATAAAATAGATAGGGGGTTTTGAGAAATATAAAAATAATTAAAATAAGAGCATTCCTTTTTTAATTATTTTTGTCATTTTTCCATCCATCTTTTTATTCTATTTTATTTTCTTTTTGTTTTCCCTTTTTCATTTTATTTTATTTTTCTCTTATTTTTTATTTTTTTCATTTTTTTCTTTCTTTTTTTCCTCTCCTCTCTTCCTCTCCTCTTCATCACGTCGCATCCCCTCTCCCCCTAGGTGGAACAACCCTCTCCTCCTCCTTTAGAAGTCCATTTATCCTCTTTCCATAATTTTATTTCTTCACCATTAGGTGAGAAGAAAACCTTAGGTAAGGGATAACCTTGAGAAAGTGGAATCGTATGTTTTCGTTGATTATTATGGACATAGTTTGTCGGGGAATATTTTTACCCTATTTTGGGTTTTTTCTAAAATCCAATGTTTTCATCCTTTTTAGGTCAAATAAAAACCTACCATGATCTTAGAGTCAAATATGACTACAATTTAGGGTTCCTACTCACTTTACCTCTATTTAATTGTGGTTTATAAAAATGCACCATTGTGTCGTGAGTCGCTGCCTAACAGCTTTGTGAAATTTTACCAAATTTAATTAATTTAATTGTTTTACCTAATTTTTGTAGCCCTAATTATCTTAATTTATTTTGTTTTAATTGTTCCAATAAGGTCAGACACCCCTTTGGGTGTGACAACATGGTCGGTATATTTTTCTATTAGCTGGGTTTATAATTTAATAAACTGTAGGTGTTGTGCAGCTCATTTTTATTATAATTACATTAAATAAATAGTTTTCTTTGAACACAAAAATGAATTGTTGGATCATTGGTACTTGTTTTTCTAAACTATTTATTTATTTAAAAGTTCATTATCTACTTATGTTGATATGGTATATTTCCTTGTTAAGTTGTTATGCTCTAATGTTTAATTTTGACCTTCTGATGCACGTGTTTATCTAGTTAGTTTTTGAGCTGTGATTTTTTATGCTGATTATGTCATATCTGTTATTGTGAAGACATTAATTAAATTTTCGATGGGTAAAGGAGGTGGGTCCTATATTAAGGGTCACACTTAGACCCTGAATTCCTGACTTTTACCATTACGCATCAGGGGGTGGTGTCTTTGGCTTTGCCGGATCGAGACTTCCTCGGGCTTCTAATACTTATCTGTGACATCGGTTCCAAAAGGGCCCATTGAGATGGATCCATTGGAAATGTTCTTAATCTAGCCTTATGTGACACTCGACGCCTTTTTGTATGATTGGTATGTCCTCATGGTAAATCCATGCCTTGAGAAATACTTGGCCTTTCGAAAGATGGCCCTGGACGAGCTCGGTGGTATTAGATAAATTGATGGATATTCCGTAGTGATACCTTTAGGACGGGCTCGAAATCTTACTCTCAACTTAATCCTTAATAGCGATTCACTTGAGGTTTTTATTATTTCCATTGATTCTCTTGAGAATTGGAATGTTCTTATGATATGTTGAAGTGCACCTGGTTGAGACTTGACTTAGCCACAAAGTTAAAGAACCAGCTTGGGGTATACCTCTTCCATGTTTTAACATTATTTTCTGGGTTTTATATATATACATGTACATGAATTAAGCTGATAGGTACCCTATCAGACTACCATCTTAGGCTGAGGCCGGTGATTAGGCACGGCTTCCATTTGGAACATGGGCCGACATATTTATTTCATTGAACTTAAATTAATTATCTGAAATTGTTATATAATGGTAAAATAAATTTTTATCATTGCATGGAATGTAATGGTTTCGACACCGTGGGTGCCGACCTACTGGGATTTTATCTCACACCCTTCTGGGGTGTCATGGACACTCGATTAGATTACATGCTCACAGGTATTGACAAGGGGAATCATGATGCTTCCGATGATTTATTGTTCTTTACTTTTTTAGGATGGAGACTGGGGCAGAGGATCAGGCATTCTCGTGATGTAGCTGATAATTTGTGCCTTTTATTTTAGTTGATTGTGTGTTTGAGTTCTGTTTTCTATACATCCAGTTTATACATACATCATGGAATTACATATTCTTGTGATCTTACACACTTGATTATTATTATTTAGTTAGATTATTTATATTACTTATGTTGTAGTTTATTAATTCACATTTATTATTTATTGTTATCTACTTCTGTTATGATATTATCTATTACCTATGAGATCATAGTCTCCCCACAGACTCAAAAAGGGCCCTCTCTACTAGTAGGTAGCCTCAAGAGTTTGGGGAAATGTTCTTGAAGTTATGTGACCCACTCGTCCGACCACCGTCTTAGAGGTAAGCCGGGTCAGGACGTTACAAAGTGGTATCAGAGGATAATTTTCCATTTTTATTACTATTTGGGCTATACAAGAGACTAGGATATAGGGATTTGAGATGTCCTCTATGCTTGGACATAGCTAACCCATGTACAGGGGAAAACAAAAATTTTTGGGTTGGGTTGAAGTTATTAATTATGCCATTTACTATTGATATAATTTAACTAATGGGTGACTCACTTCTATTACATTGTTATTGTGTTAGTATTTTTGAAATAATGGGTTTTCCATTTCAGCCTAATGATACGAGGTAAATCCATTCCATGCATCATAATAGGCACTATATTATTTAAATTCCATGCATATTTCCATTCCATATCCACTTTAAGCGTGCATTTTCTTGTTTTCATGTGAGTGCTATTGTCCCTAGTAGTAAAATTTTTGAATGATGGTTTGTTTAATATAAAATTGTGATTGTCTATTAGATGTTTGCATCACATAACTGAGGAGTGGACTGTAGAACCTGTTTAGTAATCCTTTTGAGTTATCATTTCCATATTGAAACCCATCTCTTGAAGCGAGTAGTATGTTGTTTAGTGCTCATAGTTAGGCTATGTACCTAACCTATTTTTGCACCTTACTTGTCTTCTTACCTTCTTTAATCCTTGTCTAAGGTGTGTGTTTGGATATTGTAGACAAATGCCACCATGAAGTATTCATGTCATGCCTTTGGAAAGTGGAAATGAGCACAATTCAGATATGGTGGGTCCTAAACCACTAGTGGTACCTCTCATAGAGACTCATGTGTCACTACCTCTTGTTGATCTTCCGAGGGACCCTGAAACTCAGTTTAGGGATAGTCTTCTCATGTTTATGCAGTCAGTTCAGAATATCCCCAGACCTGCCCTATCTGTGGTAGACCTCACGCGAGACTTTCTACAGTAACACCCTCCCACCTTCTTAGAGAGTGGAGGCCCTCATGCTGTAGAGTCATGGATAGATTCTACATGGTCTATCTTCAACCACCACGAGATGCTTCCCAAGTGAAGGGACATGCTTTCAGTCTACATGCTCTGTGACTCTACCAAGAACTGGTGGGACATTGTTTCTTAGGCTGAGCAGACTAGTGACATGGCTTGGAACGACTTCCGAGCTCCCTTCTACGACCACTTTTTTTCCACAGATATTGAGAGATGATCGTTTATGGGAGTTCCTACATCTTCAACCAGCCTCTATGACTATGTTAGAGTATTCTAATCATTTCATAGAACTTCAGTGTTTTTCCCATCTATGACAGGAGACGCGTAGACTACTACGAGGTATTTTGAGGATGGACTTGAGTATACTATCCCCTCACAGGTGAATTTCTTCCATTTGACCACTGTTACAGAGATCGTAAATCAAAATCTAATCTCAGAGCAAAATTTCAGGGAAGCTAAACTGGAGATCCAAGGTGGTTCAATTCTGAGATAAGGTTATTTCTCTTATAGAAGTAGGAAATACCATTTTGAAGGTGTACATGGGGGAAATCCTAGAAAAACAGTATGTGTAGAGGGATATGTCACATGTTATCGGTGCAGTAGAGATGGTCACAAGAAGCCACAGTGTACAAGAGATCTGAAGGAGTGCCGAGATTGCAGCAGGATGGGTCACCGTTAGTGTTTTTTGTTCCTTCTCTTCATCATCTAGTGGTAGAGGATCTGCACCTGCACCTCTGTCAGGTATGGGATCTATGACCCCACAACAGGCCAGAAGTTATTTTTCCACCGGCTGATCAGGCCGAGGTAATGGTGGAGGTTGTGGTAAAGGATATCAAGTCCAGATTATTAGAATCATCAAAGTGGACCTACTCTTGCCAACCAGGCAGTGTATTAGGGTCATGGCTCAGGTCACATGTACATAGTGCAGTCAGTACCAAAGTAGAAAAGTGTAGGACTATCTACAGTGAGAGGTACTAATCTAGTATCCTCTACAATAGTTTCTTCTCTTTTTGATACTGGTGAATCACACTCCTTTATATATTCTATTATTATTGAAATTCATGGTTTTCCAATTGAGTACCATTGTGGCGTCATGTCTCTCGACACTCTACTTGGGGTCATGACAGAGGGCATACGCCAATTCCAAAAGTTCCCATTAAGATTGTTGGGTATCATTTTGTTTGGAATTTCTTTATCCTTGACAGGTCTGGCATCAAAGTCATTCTTGGTATGAGTTGGCTTGCTCTTTATCATGCTCAAGTGTATTTCTATCACTTTCAAGTGTCCTTTACATCCCCTAAGGGAGAAACATATCTTCATAAAGGAGAATTGGATATGTAGGCAAACCGATCTAAGAATAAATACACAGGGTTGGGCAGGGTGAAATCTCCGTTGGCAAGTATCTTCATGAGTGACCAGGGAACGCAGCTAGTTGAATTCCCTATAGTGGTGGACCTTTTCAAGGACGTCTTCCCTGACGATTTCTCTAGCTTACCTCTAATGAGAGATGTGGAGTTCACTATCGAGCTCGTGTCAGTTGTGGCACCGGTGTCTATTCCTCCATATAGGATGGAACCAATAGAGTTAAAGGAACTCAAAAAGTAGCTTAAAGACCTTGAGGTTATAGGTTTAATTAGACCTATCACATCTCCATGGGGTCTACCTATCCTTTTTTCCAAGAAGGCAGATGGTATACGAAAGTTATGTGTGGATTATCGTTGTCTCAACGAGCTCACGGTAAAGAATCAATCTCCATTTCCTCACATATATGATCTCTTCAACCATCTCTGGGGAGAAACTGTTTTCTTCAAGATTGATATGAGGTTTAGATATCAACATATTCATGTGAAACCATTTGAAATACCACCTACAACATTCTGAACTAGGTATGGCATGTACAAGTATCTAGTTATGCCATTCATCCTCACGAATGCGCCGACGGTCTTCATGGCTCTGATAAACTAGGGTTTTCATCCATATCTTGATTACTTTGTGGTAGTCTTCATGGATGACATCTTACTATATTCACATTATAGACATGACCATGAAACCCATATTGAGATCTTGTTTAGTACATTGAGATAACACCAGATATACACTAAGCTCAGTAAATTCCACTTCTTGATTGATAAGGTACACTTCATTGGTCATATTATATTTGAATTAGGGGTATCAGTTGACCAAGAAAAGGTGAGTGTCGTCGTTTTATGGGAGCATACCAAGAGTGTCTTTGACATCCTCAATTTCTTGGGGATTGCTGGGTATTACAGGAATTTCATCCAGGATTTCTCCTGCTTAGAAACACCTCTTGCATCCCTAAATAAGAAAGATGTATAGTTCATATGGTCAGAATCTTGTGAAAATTCTTTTTAGGATGTAAAAGGAAGACTAAAATTATCCCCGATCTTAATTCTTCCTGAACCTAGTAAGAGCTAAATAGTTTATTGTGATGCTTTAGGAATCTGACTGGGTGTAGTTTTGATGCAGGGCAATCAATTCATGTCTTATAGATCCCGCTATCTAAGACCTCATGAGAAGAACTATCCTACCCATGACCTAGAGTTGGATGTTTTGTTTCACGCACTATGCTGTTGGAGACACTATTTTTGGTGAAAGATTCATTTTTTACAAAGATCACAAATTCTTAAAATATATCTCCACTCAACTAGACTTAAACTTAAGGAAACACAGGTGGGTCAAATACTTGCAATCATTCGATTTTGAGCTTGCTTATACCCCTGGTAAGGGTAATACTATGGTGGATGCTTTAAGCCACAAGACACAAACACAGTCCATGTAGGTATCCAGTAGTGAGTGGAAGATGATGGCCTTGTTTTCAGAGATGCATCTAGTGGTTCAGGAGAAGAACGGACAACCAGTTCTACCAACTCTTATAGTGACGTCCTCCCTTTTAGACAAAGTATTTAGGAAATAGTTGATTAATCTTGAGGGGGTTGTTTTGAGGGAATGTGTAACAGGAGAGAACCCACCTCCTGTTTGGGTTGTTTATGGTAGTGAAACTCCCCTTTAATATGGTTTTGTATGGGCACCTTCATGTATACAGGGAGAGCTGATGAAGGGACCTCACACCTCTGTTTGGGAAGTTCATCCTGGTCTGACCAAGAAGTATAGAGACGTGTGTTGACTATATTGGTGGCCTGGTATGAAAAAGCAGATAGCATGTCTCATCACTCGATGCTCCACCTGCCAACTGGTGAAGGTAGAGCACCAACGACCTGCTGGACTCCTACAGCCTCTGTCCATTCTTGAATGGAAATGGAATGACATCACCATGGATTTTTTTATAGGCTTACCATGATTTCTTTGAGGCATTGATGTGGTATGGGTGGTTGTCGATAGGTAGACCAAGGTTGGACACTTCTATCCAATCTGATAGACCATTATGATTGATGATTTGGGAAGGATGTATATCTGGGAGGTTACGCAACTTCATGGTGTACCTCATTATATTTTATCAGACATATATTCCCTCTTTACATCATGATTCTAGAAAGGTTTTCAATGGTAACTAGGTTGATAGGTACTTTTGAGTACTAAATATCACCCTCAAACCGACTGAAAGTCCGAGAGAACAATAAGAGTGTTAGAGGATATGTTACGAACCAATATCCTTGATTTTAGAGGTTCTGGGGAGATGAATTTACATCTTCCTGAGTTTACCTATAATAACAACTTCTAGGAGACAATTAAAATGGCTCAGTATGAGGCCGTCTATCACAGACCGTGTCATTCACCTCTATACTAGGTCGAACCAAGTGAGGTAGCTATGTTGGGTCATCATCTCGTTCAGGAGACTTATGGGAAAGTTCAACTGATTTAGAAGTGTATAACTACATCTCAGTCTAGGAAAAAGTCTTATACCGATCATCATCGCATACCTCTGGAGTTTAATGTGGGTCATTGATTCTTTCTGTGTGTTTCTCTAAGGTTGGGTCACATATGGATCAAGAGATAGGGGAAGTTATCACCAAGATACGCCCAACCGTTCAGTATAGTAAAGACAGTTAGGTCGGTATTTTATCGGTTACTACTACCTCAGAGGTACCATGCTATGCATGAGTATTTCCATGTGTCTCTACTCCGATAATATCATCCAGACCCCTGTCATTCTTTTGACCCTAAAGACATCGAGCTTGATGCTGATGCATCCTTTGTGGAGCATCCTATCCATATTGTCAAACGTAGCATGAAAGTACTCTAAGGAAAGTCAGTCCCCCTGGTCTGGGTGTTGTGGCACCACAAATGCATTCATGATGAGACCTGGGAGTGAGATATTGATGAGCATACACAGTGGTTGGAACTTTTCACTAGAGACGTTCCTCTACCCTCCAGAAGGGAAACTCTGGGAAGAGTTGTCTTAAGGAAAAGAGGTTGTAATGTCTTGGGCTTTATTAAGTACATACCATTTTTAATTTAATTACTATCTAATTCATTAATCAACCTGGGTCATGTGTATGCGCACCTCGCTGTGGGTCTTGGGAAGAATTTTATTTAATTTAAATAACTACATAATTCTTATGAAAAATGTCATGTCGTGCTTTAGTGTGGTGTTCGGGATTAAAATAATTAATTAAAGGTTGAAAGAGAATAATTTGATATTTAAATAATATTTAAAATAAAGAAATAATGGATAAAAAGAATTTTTGAAATAAAATAGAAAGGGGGTTACATGAAAGATAAAAATAATTAAAATGGGAGATTTCAATTTTTAAACATTTTTTTCATTTTTCCTTCTATCATTTAATTCTATTTTATTTTCTTTTTGTTTTCCCTTTTTTCCTTTTGTTTTATTTTTCTATTATTTTTTCTTTTCTATTCTTTTTATTTTTTTTCTTTCTTTTTTCCCTCTCCTCTTCATCACGTCGCACCCCCTCTCCCCCTAGGCAGCTCACCACTCTCCTCCTCCTTCGAAAGACCGTATATCCTCCATCTGTCTTCCGATGTCATCGTCCATAGGTGTGAAGAAAAACTTAGTAAAAGGATAACCTTGCATAAGTGGAATCATACATTTTTGTTGAGTATTTTGTGCACAGTTCATCTCAGATGAATTTTACCCTATTTTGGGGTTTTTTAAAATTCTCTATTTTCTTCCATTTTAGGTCAAATTAGTGACTACTGCAGATCTTAGAGTCATCTAAAACCACAATATAGGGTTCATACTCACTTTAATTTTGTTTTTTTTTGCAGTTTATAAAAATGCACCATTGTGCTATTAGACAGTGCCTACCGGCTTAGCGCAATTTTACCCAATTTAATTAATTTAATTGTTTTGCCTAATTGTTGCTACCTTAATTATCTTAATTTAATTTCTTTGAATATTTTAAACAAGTTCAAACACCCCTTTAGTCATGCCACCATGGTTGGTATATTTTTCCATTATTTGGGATTATAAATTAATAAACTGTAGGTGTTTCACGACCCCTTTTTATTGTAATTAAATTAAATAAACAGTTTGCTTTGAACACAAACATGAATTGTTGGATCATTGGAAGTAGTTTTGTTAAACTAATTATTTATTTCAAAATTGAATTATCTACTTATTTTGATACTTTATATTTCCTTGGTATGTTATTATGCTCTAATTCTTAATTTATACCTTATGATGCACGGGTGTATCTGGTTAGTTTTCAAGGTGCGATTTTATATGCTGATTAAGTCATATCTGTTGTTGTGAAAACATTAATTAAAGTCAGAATAAGAAAAGGAGGTTGGTTTCGTATTATGTTCCACACATAGACCCTCTGTTCCTTACTGTTACTATTACGCATCGGGGGGCAGTGTCATTGGTTTTTTCAGACCAAGACTTCCCTAAGCTTCTAATACTTATGAGTGACACAGGTTCTAAAAGTTTCCATCAAGACAGATCCATTGGCAATGTGACTAAGCTATCCTTGGATGACACTCGACCCCTTTTTGTGAGATAGGGACAAACTTATGGTAAACACATACCTCAAATGACACTTGGCCGTTTGAAAGATGGTCGTGGATGGGCTCAATGTTATTGGATAAAATGACAGATGTTCCATAGCGATAACTTCGAGACAAGCTCAGACTCCAAATCTCAACTTGAACCATAATATTGATTCACTTAAGGTTTATATTATTGCCATTAGGTCTCTTGAGAATTTAAATGGTCTTCTGATATGTTGAAGCACACCTGGTTGACTGTTAACTTAGACCCCTAGTTAAAGAACATGCTCGGGGTACACCACTTCCTAGTTTTACCTTGCTTCTTTGGGTTATATATATACGTGTACATGCATTCTGCTGATAGACGCCCTTTCAGACTACTGGCTTAGGATGAAGCAGGTGATTAGTCACAGGTGTCATTTAGAACTTAGGCCAACTAGTTTATTTCATTGCACTTATATTAATTATTTAAAATTTTTATATAATGGAACAAAGAATTTTTATCATTGAATGAAATTGAAAGTTTTATACACCGTGGGTTCCAACATATTGGTATTTTATCTCACAGTCTACTCAGGTGTCGTGGACACCCGAGTAGATTGAATTCTCATAGGTATTGAAAAGGGGAAGTGTGCTACATACAATTCATGATTTTTATTTACTGCTTAGGAAGAAGATTGGGGTAGAGGAACCGACCTTGCTTGTGATGCAGCTGCTGCTTTGTGCCTTTTCTTTTAGTTGACTGTGTCTTTGAGTTCTGTTTTCCGTACATCTTGTTTAGAGATACATCATGGCATGAAATATTTTTGTGAGCTTCTGAACTTGATTATTATTATTTAGTTGTATTATTTATGTTTCTGTTATTGCAGTTTATTCATTCACATGCTTCCACTATTTATTATTTGTTGTTGTTTACATCTGCTAGGATATTATCTATTACCTATAAGGGCCTAGTCTCCCCACATACACAAAAGGGCCCTCACTACTAGTCTCCATCCTCTAGCATTTAGGGATATGTTCTTGAGGATATGTGACCCAAAGGTCTGACCACTGTCTTAAAGGTGAGCTGGGTCAAGACGTTAGATTTCAGTCTGCATCTGGCAGTGTGGTGGGGTACACACTATATATACAAGACAGATACTCCACCCATTTCTTTTTAACTATAGAGATACACGAACAATCCCATGTAATCACCCATATGTCGTGTGATAGGAGTCACATGCCATGTGAATATTTACTACCTCCGGATACCCTAGCAGCCGCTTAAGGGTCCCACACACCATGTAATTCTGGATTACACACCGTGTAGTGCAGGATTTTCTAGAATCCTTGGGTTTCATTATGATCATCTCATTCACTAATCCAGCCACCATTCTGGACATGACTTAATGGAAATCATAAGATCCATCCTCTTTCAGTCACACCATCACGCAAAAAAAATTTGTCTTCTGATCTGGTCACACAATAGATTAAACAGGGGTCATTCTTCATTCACCCGAAGAATGTTGAAAAATGAGGATTCAGGGAAACACTATCTTCTTGAATCACATTGTGTCTTTATTTTCACCTCCTTTGTGTCACTCATATCAAAGATCTGTGATATCGGGTAGTTATTCCAAGAATCAGGTGTGCAGTGATTGATTGACCGGGATATGTTGAGTCTTGGTCCAAGTGAAGAACGCCCATAAAGAACGATGAATGGGGAGTAGAAAATCATAAATCAAACAAGAGTAACAGACCTCAATTGATGCTCTTTTCGATCATGGTTCATTTACATTATAATCAAAATTTAATTCATTAATAAATAATCCCATGATCAACTCCCAATAAAATCCCATAGAGATAAAACCCATCCCAGAGGTTTTTCAATCAAACCACAAACAACCTATTTGTTGGTTGGTCTATGTTCATCATGGAATTGAAGAACAGAGACATAAATGAAAAAAAATCATCCTACCTTTGATTTGGACCACTTTAGGGAAAATATTTATCATCTCATCACCATTGTTTGTGAGATCCGTCAAGAACGATGTCTGTCGATCGTCGATCTGTGACTTCATCTTCGTTTTCTTGAGAGGTTCTCCAAGGATCTCCATAGAAATTCTTTAGCATCTTGGGGTTATACGGTTAACTTTGGTATTTCATTATAAGTATTATTTTAAATTAAATAATTTCTGCATCAAAAAATTAATTTTTCTCCAAATTATTTTATGATGATTATGCCCTTTTCGGGGTTTTCCACAAAAGACCCAAACCGACTAATTTTATGTCTCACCTAGGAAAAGCACCACATTAAGAAATCAATAGTTGTATCATATTTCAAAAAAAATTCCCATTAATTTGTTATTAGTATTTGAAATAAAATAATATTAATTTAATTATTTTATTTATCGTTACGTCTAAAAATTATCATTCAAATTTGACCCATGCCGACCAATGTTAGGCCTCGATTAAGGTAAATCTATTGCCCTAAATTAAATGATGCCCTTAGATTTCTAATAGGGACCCATGTTTATGATTTTTACACTTTTTATGGAAAAAACTTGCACACTTTATTAAAAAGAGGTCATTTTTTCAACCAATTGATCTGAGAAAACTAAGGACCAGAATCAAACTTTGTCTCAGTGCTTTGTCTTGTAATATTCCCAAATAATTTTTGAAAATAAAAACAAGAAATATAAGAAATTAAAATCTCCCCACCTTAGGGATTTATATCCCTAAAAATCCAAAAACAAGAATACCGAAAAGATGCAGGTATTGTGCATGAATTTGAGCCTCCTGATCTAATGTTCTATCTTGGAGATTCCCATGATTCCACTAGAAACGAACCAAAAGAATCGAACGGCCAAGAAGGTTCCTCTCCTACCAATCCTCAATAACCATTTGGCACTCAAAAAACTTTTCTCCATTCTCTATGTATAACTCTCCCCAATTGATAACGTGTGATGGGTCATGCGTGTACCTCCTCATCTGGGACACATGGAAGACATCGTGTACCTAATGCAACTTTGGGGGTAGATCCAACTGGTACGCCATCTCATCCACTCTACACAATATCTGAAAACAGCAAATATCCCTCAAAGATAACTTTCCACTCCAAAAAATCTCATTAACCTCTATCAAGATAAGACCTGAAGGAATACATGGTCTCCTTCCTTGAACTCTAAAGGTATCCATTGTCTATCAACATAAGATTTAAAATGGATCTGTATAGTTTTTATCTTCTCCTGGATGATATAAACCTTCTTAGTAGTAGCTCAATCCAACTCTAGGACTAGGTGTGCTGACTCTCCTAGGTTATTCCAACAAATTGGTGGCCATGATGGCCACCCTTATAAATCCTCAAATGGTTCCATTCTAATGGTGGAGTGGTAGCTATTATTTTAGGAAAACTCTAATAGTTTTAGGTGATCCTTCCATCCATGACTGAAGTCCAACATGCAATCCCATAACATGTTCTCCGTGACTTGAATGGCCTGCTCCGTTTGGTCATTTTTTTGTAGGTGAAATGATGCGATCAAGTGAAACTGAGTCCCAAACACTTCCTATAATCCCTTCTACAACTGGGATGTTAAACGAGCATCCCGATATGAAACAATCATTGATGGGACTCCCTGGAGTCGAACTATCTCCTGCACAAAGAGGTATCGAAAGATCTCTATTGATCTCTTCTATCAGATTGCTAAGAGGTGGGATGACATGGGGAGTCAGTGAAAGATCACCCAGATAGAATCATGTACATTAATTACACCATTATTTCATCCCACATCCATTTCATCACCTCATGGTGTTGAGCTAAACCCACTATAACCTTATCCTTAGTCTTCACCAGCTAGTATGTAAGGAATAGTGAAACAAACTCTACCATGACCTTCTTCATCCCTATCCACTAGAATTGATGTAGAAGTTCATGGTACATTTTTTCCACTTCAGGGTGTACCACCAAAGGGGAAGCATGAAACTCCCACAGAACCTCCTCTCACAATGCCACTGATATAACTATGTTTTCTATCAATGGAAAGACATTATTCTCACCATGAGAATATGCCTCAGGGGCATGCCCTATGAACATGTGAGCATGTAATGTCTCATAGTCAGCATGCCAAAGTTGTGCATCACTGACTCACAATAATATTTGAGGGGTGACAGCTATCGACTGTAAGTAAGAAGCATTATCTCCATCCACAAAGGATAACTATAACGAGGTCAATTTCTCTAATATAATGTTCAAAAACTATGAACTAGATATCATGATGAGATCATCTGCAACCATGTTCCCCTTCCAACTAGTATAGAAAATCTAAAAATCAGTGTCCTGGAGTAACTCTAGACATCTCCTCTGTATCAATATTAGATCCTTCTGGGAGAAGATATACTTGATACTCTTATGATCGGAGTAGATGATAAAACATTTTTTCATCTGGCAGTGCCACCACATCTTCAATGCGAAGACTATCGTTCCCAATTCAATATCATGGGACACATAGTTTTTCTAGTTTGGCCTTAACTAGTGTCAACCATTAGCAATAACTGCTTTTCTCTGCATCAAGACACAAAAACGTTTGTCCCTTGATGCTTTTTAGAACACTACATACTCGACACGCTTCTATGGAAATCTCATGATCGAGGAATTCCTCAAAATCTTCCCCAAATTCTGAAAGCATTAACCAGAGGTCAACCTTCGAGAACCATCATGACCCTCTCAACTACTTAGAGAGGTTATCGGTCCTTGGTAGTGGATACCCATTCTCCACTATCACTTGGATTATGTTCTGGTAATACACACTCAACCTTAACCTCCTACTACCCTTTTTTGGGCAAACAAAACTGGGGCTTCCCAAGGTGAAAAACTGGGTCCCACTAAGACCTTACTCTATAAGTCCTCCAATTTCACCCTCAGCTCGCAATGCTCTGAGGGATCCATCCAATATGTTGGTGCTAATATCAGTGTCATCCCAGTGTGTAAATAAATGAATAATTATATCTCTCGATGATGTGGTAATCCTAGAACATCTTTTGGAATGTTTTCCTCGTACTCAGCTTTAACTATTGGGAACAGAAACTCACAACATATACTACTTCAAGGGTGAGACTAGCCAAATCCCGAGTAATATTCTACACCCTCCTATGAATGAATCCATCATGTTCTTCCTTGGATTCCTTTTCTCTAACAAAGGAAAACCTTGTTCCATCACAGTAGATATACCGATCCCTTCGCATAAAACAGTCTATCTAGGAAGGCACCCAAAATAACCAATCCACACCAAGAATGAAATCATAATTCCTCAAACCTTCCACCAAGAGGTTCTAACTAAAATGCTCACCTCCAAGGTTCGGGTCACAATATCGATATATGTGTGATAATTTTTTTCCTCTAGTAGGTGTCTCCAAGCATAAGGGTCAAGTCAACTGTCTAATCAGAATCGCATGTTCTCATGTAGGATTTGTGATAAGAAAAAAATGACTAATGTCAATGTCTATCAATACAAGAAATAATGTATAAAAGACACAGATAATACCTTGAATCATTCTTGGATCCTCTAGGTTGTTCTCCTTGACCACAAATAGTTGTCCCCACCCATATCCTCCAGCTCCCTGAGCCAAGTGTGGACTATATGGGGGTGCTAGTAATAATATGTCAAAATATATTCCACCTCGTACTACTTTCTCAGTTACTATTCCATGTCCTCCACCCTATTGATATCCCTGGTCCTATATCTACCTCTACCTCAGTGGCCCATCCACTGTCTCCCTATCAGCAACTCAACGGGTTGGTAAATCTCTAGAGATATTTCTACTGCCACCAAAAGAATTGCATCCCCTTTCCCTAGGTTGACTGGACCAATCCCATGATCCCAGAAAGGCAGAATACATGTTATGGGTATTCCTATTATGATGTATCCCACATCAATGTTTCTGAGTATGATGTCGACTTTCTACTATTGAGGTCTTTACTCCTGATTTCCCACTGTTGACTAAAACTAGTTGTATCTGCCCTGCCAAAGAACTCTAAACCACCATAGCCTACTCTAGCACTCCAACATAGGTTGTAATTCATATAGAGGATACACTAGCCTTGTTGTCTCTATGAAGACCTCAATTGAAGGCCCGATCCCTGTATTTTTGGTTATGTGTAATATCATCGTGCAACGACCCAATGTTTTATCAATGGAAATTCCCTTCATATAATTATGTCATATTATCACATGAAATCACAAAACAATGAACTACTACGTACTATGTGACCTTTAAAAAAATATTTTCATTTATTTGATTTGAATTTCTAAAATCTGGCATACACGATTGCGATCAGTAATATGTTTGGATTCAAATGGAACAACCTTAATTTATGGTGAATAATAACATACCTTATGAATAATAACATACCCTTATGAATAATAATATGAAGCCTATGAATAGTAAATCATCCAGATGAATAGTAACCTCACCGAAGAATTTATATATAAAATTTAGGCATCTTATAAGTAATAAATGACCATAGTAAAATATTGGTATTTTTGTAAGTCATAAATAAATAATTAAAAATAATTATTTATTTTAAAGAAAATTTAAATTCCTAAAATGTGTTCATAAATTATTAATTTTATGTCTTTTGGATTTAAAATAATTTTATAAGACCTTGGGTAGTTTTTGAAAGCATTATAAAATCAGTTATAGTTTTAAAATATATATATTTTATGTAAATTATGATTTTTATTAAATATTAAATTAATAAAATTTATAAAATTATTTTTGAAAAATGGAGTTCATTTTTTTATTCTACATGTTCAAAAATGGTTAGGTTAAATTTTTGGGATTTTTCTAAAGTACATGATTTTTGATGAATAGTAAAATACGATAATTCATAACAAATGCTAAAACCTGAATTTAAGAATCATTCTTGAATCATTGACATTGTAAATGGCCATTGGTTTGAACTCACATACACATATTAATTTTTTGGGTCACAAGAATCATTAATATTTCTCAACTTAAGGAAAAATAATAAACTAATGATTATAATATTATGAGAATCCTCCTCCTCTCCACTATACAAACCTATCATACTCCCGTATTCTCTTCACTCATATCAAGCCTTGTTCCATCCATGAATTCTACCCAAATATCTCCCTAACCTCCTACCCCATGTACATCAGCCATTGGCCTCCTCAAATTACCAAATATTCTCACTTTAAGAGGATCTGAAGGAAGACTATATCAAGAGGTAAATTCCTCTTTTCTTTTCTGTCATTTTATTTTCAAGTACATTAGTTTTATTTTATATCCTTACCTATCCTCATCAAAATGTTATTAAAAATAAATTTCCTTAAATTCACTATAATTTTGTTGTGATACCTTAATATGTTATTATCATCTCTCCTTTACCCTTATTTTATTTTAGTAGTAAAGACATCATCCGAGATGTGTTAATTTACCACATTCAATGATGATGGGTTTTGAATTTCTGTTACTGACTTAAATTATGGTCATGAAACCATTTTCATTGTGGAACCAGTCCATAAAATATTTATCATTTATCATATATGGTTCTAGAATCTTTTTTTACACATGGTTTTGATCTATAAAACAAAACTAGTTCATCATGGTCAAAAACCACCAATTAATCCAAAAGGTTGTCACTAGAGTTTTATATAACGATTCAACAACACTCCCAGTAACAAAATTAAATTTACAACCATGTAACATTTTATATTTTCAATAATAAAATATAACTTCAATTTTGGACAACCACTCTCATCATACATATTTATCCGAGAATGAATATAAGTTAACCAATCCTTAAAACCAAGGAAACAAATGGACCCGAACAATGAAATTTAACCTCATAACCAATTAGAAAGGTTGTTAATGAGCTCGAAAAGGTAATAATAAATAATTTACATGTAAATGAGGGTATATGATTATTTATTAACAAACCCAATTTTATTATTCCCGTCATTAATATCATGTTGACAATACTATCAGACTTAAGGTAAGGGATCCTCTCTTTCTAACATTTATTAAAATAATATCCTCTTTGTTATGCCCGTTTACATATAATTACTAATGATGGGGTATTATTTTGATCCTACCCCATACATCCCTCATGATTTGAAAAATATGATAAATACCTTTTTCTCTCATTAAGTCCTCTTAATTACACCTAATACCATGCAAATTTTTTGTAATGGATTCTACCCAAACCGCCTTTATTCCTTTAGGTTGCTCTATCTTTTTACTCAAATTAAGTTGTCTTTTATTTTTATGTAAAACTTCTAAATAGTGTGTATATGCACCAAAATCATGTTTCAATATCCATCCCATATTCTTTTTCGGGGGTATACATGCTTTTATGTGATTCCCTCTTCGATACTTTCCAATAAGAAAACTCATTTTAAGAGAACTTCCCAATTTATAGTGCACTCTACCATTTGTATTAAGCAACAAATGTCTTTATAAAATCGGTTTTTTGTTATGAAAACCTTCTTGTTTCACTTCTGTTTTTATATAAAAGATTATTACCTTATATATTTTAAATTATCTTCAGTATTTTCCTTAAAACAACACTAAAATGTTTTAATAAAAATAATTTCCAAAATAATTTCCATAAATGTTTCCACTTATATTTGAAATCACTTACCATGCTATATTCCTATTTTACCTTATTAATTTATATTTATGTTTTAATTCTTTTCTCTTGTGGACACTTTTAGGATATGCCCATTCATCATGATTTATAACATGAATGTGATACCCATTTCTCTCAATGGGTTCCCTTATGTTTATGTATGATAGATTATGTATGATTATTTATGTGGGAAGCATATTCAAAAATCTGTTAAGATGCATGAGCCAAGATAGAACCACAATGCATTGGGTAATCTTTAGTCTCTTGAGACCTTATGTGTAACAGTTTTGGTGATTAGCCTTGACTCGTTCTACAATGTACAATGGTCTTGGTGGTTTACCCTATACTTGTGATCCTCTATAAAAAATGATCCTTGAATTGTGCTAATGCCATGATTTATGTTTCTACTAAATTATTATGAATTCATGTTTATATGATCCCATGTTTATATTTTATGATTTTTAAGCCATTTTATATCATTATGTCCTGATCTCTAACCTTGGAGCTAAAGCCTTATTCTTATGTTTAATTCCATATTGGGATTTTTTCTAATCCTTTTGTTCATGTGATCCCTAGGGTACCCTATGTAGATGTAATAACTTAATGGAAGTTAGGATATCTTTATAAAGATTAAATAAAGAAGTTTTATTTTGTTCCATGTTATCAGTTGTATGTTCCTACTTTTCCAAGACATTAGACTTCATGATCCATAGATTCTACACTGAGGTATAATTAATATTAAAACCGTGTCATGTTATATGTAAAAGGTTAGGGTTTCTTATGTTGGTATTAGAGGATGGTCTAGTTATTTTTGGAGATTAGGAATAGGGAACTTTAGTAAGAACCTTAACGATGAGACTAATTATAAGAAAACATCCCTATATTTTGGTAAGTATATAGTAAGTGGTTTATCAAGAAAATATATCCCTTAATGGATACAAACAGGTAGAGTTGGACCTAGAAAAAATGTATCTAGGGTTAAAACCCAAAAACACTACTTTGAGAAAGAATCGAATGAGAAATGGTGCACGACAATGAGCATTGATTCACTATAGGTTTGATACTCCTTGGGTATATGATTTGGTAAATTCATGAGCTGAGTAGAAACCATTATTAAGGGAATAAAAAACCCATAATATTATATGTTATGAAATAGATAAAGGATAACCTAGATTGAAATCTAGACAATCAAATGTTAGGATATACATATCCTTTACCCGTTTAACCTCTTATGTTCAATGTTTTATTTTTATGCTCAATAGATAAGTATTCAAGCCCTCTAATTGTATGTTATTTTTCTTATTTTCTGTCAAGAAATAAAAGAACATGTGGCAACAATCAACGTGTTATGGAATGTGAAGATTTCCCTAATGATATGCGTTATATGATGGGAATAGGTGACCAAAACTTCATGACAGTACTTGGTCATCTAAATCGATTTAGGAATAATAAATTGGATAATGTGGAAAACCCTCCTTATCCAATTAAATTGAATGTTTCCCTTAAATACTTCATGCAGAAAAGGCCTCCCATGATAAGTGGATCCTTCTATCCCCTCCTCACATAATAGTGGATTAAATCCATTAAAAAGATATTCTCAATCCTCCAGTGCTTAGAAAAAGAGAAATTTGTGATGGCGGTCTATCATTTTGATGAGGAAGATGATCAGTGGTGGAAACTAATCATTAATACAAATCCCTAGGAGTTAATTGAAACCGTTGTTTTGGAGGAATTAAACAGAATGTTTTTCAAAAAAATATTTTCTCTGAACTCTCCATCTCAAGATGGAAGGAGGGTTCCTCAGACTCAACCATAATTATGGTGAGTCAATCGGGAATATGAATAAAACGTTACAACTGTTCCAAGGTATGCCTATGGATCTATCATGAACACTAAAAGAAAGATGGATCACTTTTTTAGTGTACTAAATCTGAGTCTACGAAAACTACTGGAGATTTCAGACTTTGATAGTTCTGAGGAGACTGTTTATTGTGGCCTTAAGGTTGAAATGGAGATAGGATACTCTTAATGGTATCATGGACCCAATGATAAGAAGAGGAAAATGGACTCTAATTTGGGCAGTACCATAAATAAATTAAATAATGTAAAGAATCTCGACCATCCAATGTGTAAAAAATGTGGGAAGAAGCATCCTGGGAACTGGATGAAGGGAACCATAAATTGTTTCAAATGTAGAAAGTTGAGACACATGGATAAAAACTACTGAAGAGATATGAAGAATCCCAATAATGTGGAAAAATAAATGAAGTTTCATATCAACACTCAGCCTGTAGTGCAATGTTACAACTGCAAGGAGAATGTTCACCATGCAAAAAAATTCCCAAAGTTGAGGGTTGTCATAGGAAATCAAAAACAACCTCCAAGGAAACAATAAGGGGCTTATTTTATCACAACTGCTGAGGTGGAGTTGGGAAACAATGTGGTGACATGTATTCTAGTTATTCATTCAAGAATAGAGAATGTACTATTTGTTTCTAGTTGTACACATTCTTTCATATCTTACATCTTTAGAAGAACTATTCAAGGACCAACTCAAATTTTGGGGGATATTTTATTTGTGAGAACAATGAATGGATAAATTATTAGGCCTAAGGTTTATAACTCCTCCCTGGTAATGTTTTGTGGACTGAACCTACCAGAAAATTTCATCATACATCTTTTAGTAGAGTTCCACGCTATCTTGATCATGGATTGGCCATCAATATAAAAATACAACATCAATTTTCTGGAATGGGAGATCACTCTTCACATTCTGAAGCATCTTAAAATTCTTTAAAAGTGTAAGGAGGAAGATGAATATCTTTTAGAATCATTGTCACAAATTTGGATATAAATTCATTGGGAGAAATAATGTCTAGCTTAAATGTTTGAGACAAAGGATAGAATCATGCTTGAAGACATGCCCGTCATGAGGGATTACACTAAGGTATTTCCTGAGGAGTTTCATGGTCTTCCTCTTGATGTAGATGTTGAGTTCTCAATTGAACTTATTCTTGGATCTCTACTTATATCAAAGACTCCTTATATAATGGCCACCATAGAGCTATAGGAGCTGATGAAGCAGTTACAAAAGAATATGGAAAAGGGTTTTATACACCCAAGTGATTCTCTAGGGGGTGCACCCGTCCTCTTTTTCAAGAAGAAGGATGGATCAATGTGCCTATGAATTGATTATTGTGAGATCAGTAAAATAAAAATAAAGAACATATATCCCCTACCACAAATAGGTGACTTGTTTCATCAGCTTCATGGGGCCAGTTGTTTCTCTAAGGTGGACCTTTCGTCAAGATGTCACCAATTAAAGGTGAGGAAGGAAGATATACCCAAGAATGGCTTTTGAATGAGTTATTAATGTTATGAGTTCATTGCGATTCCCTTTGGACTCACTAATGCTCCATAAATTTACATAGATTTAATGAATATAGTCTTTAGAAAATACCTCGACAAATTTTTTGTCATCTTTATTGTTGATATTCTGATATACTCCAAGAGTAAGGAGGAGCATGAGGATCAATTTAATATTGTGTTAATGACATTGTGAATGGATATTTTGTATTCAAAGTACAATAAATGTGAGTAATGGATGGTGGAAGTATAATTCTTGGGGCATGTTATCACCATCAGAGGAATAACTTTGGACCCATCCATGACAATGGTGATTGAAGAGTGACCCAGGCTAACGTCTGTAATGGATATCCATAGTTTTTTGGGTCTATCCAAGTATTATCAATGACTTGTGAATTTTTTTTCCTGATTTTCAAAACCAATGACCAAGATGACACATAAGGGAGTGAAATTTTTTGGACTCAAGAATGTGAAGATTTTGTTAAGGAGTAGAAAAATATGCTTATAAGTGTGCTAGTAATCACACTCCCAACAAGTGGAGAACTCTTTGTGGTGTACTGTAAATCTTAAAATAAGGTATTTTTATTAGTGCTGATGCAAAATGATAAAGTGATAGCCTACTCCTTAAAGTAATCTAAAAATCCCCGAGCAAAACTATCATATGTATGATCTAGAGTTGGCAGCTGTGATCTTTACGTTAAAACAGCTGGAGAAATTATCTATATGGGGAGAAGTGTGAGATATATAATGATCACAAGAGTCTCAAATATATATTCATAAAAAAAGAGATTAATATTCACCAGTGAATCGGATAAAGATCCTCATGGATTATGGATTCTCAATCCACTACCATCTCGATAAGGCAAACAAAGTGGCATATTCTCTAAGTAGAAAGGATCCTATATCTTCATCGATGATGAAAATTGAAAAGGATATGATATTATTTGAAGAGGATAGACATCGGGATCATTAAGGGAGGAACATCATCAATCCTTTCTCAATTAATTTCTCAACCATCCTTCATAGATAAAGTAATGGATTATCAAAGAAAAGATGTTGAAATTTAGAAAGGGGTGTAATCCATTAAAAATAGAAAATCCAATGAGTTCATGATTAATGTGTAAGGAGATCCAAGTCTTGGGTCATGATTATGTGTACCATCCGATCCAGATATAATGAAGGATATTCTGAATGACACACATAGCTCATCCTTCTCTATCCACCCAGGGAGCACAATGATGTATCAATATCTCCAAGAAAACATTTGGTGGGATAATATGAAGAAGGAGATTGTTGAGTACACATAAAAGTGCTTGGTGTCAAAATGTAAAGGTAGAAAGATAGAAGTCTAAGGGGATGATGAACCCACTACTTGGAAGTTAGATAACATCACCATAGACTTTTTCACTAGTCTTCCAATGACATCCAGAGTAAACAATGCGATATGGGTCATCATGGATCGTCTTAAAAAGATAGTTCACTTTGTCACGATTTGAGAGGATTTCACATTGTATCAACTTTGACACACATATATATCAAATAATTGGTAAGGCTACATAAATTACCACCATATATTGTATCCAATTGAGATCCGAGATTCCCCTTGATGTTCTGGAAAAGTCTCCAACATGATCTAAGCACTGATCTAAACTTTAGTACAACTTATCATCCACAAAATAATGGCCAATCTGAGTGAACCATTCAGAAAATGGAAGATATGTTGAGAGAATACTTTATGGACTTTATAGGATGATGTGATCAACATCTTCCTCTGGTTGAATTCTTCTACAACAATAGTTTCAACTCAAGCATGTGAATGGCACCGTTCAAATTCATTTACGGGAAAAGGTGTATAACTCTAGTGTGTTGGGATGAATTTGGCGAGTGTAAGCTGATAGGACCTGAAATGGTCAAAGAAATGGTAAAGAAGGTAAAAACCATTCAAAAACACATCAAGGAATCCTAAATTCGATAGAAGAGTTATGAAGAAAATCATCGATGATACCTTGAGTTCAAAGTTGAAGACATGATATTTGTATGCATATCTCTATGGAATAAGGTCATGAGATTTTGGAAGAAAGGAAATCTAAGTCTTGGGTACATTGGCCCCTTCGAGATCCTTGATCGATTTAGAGTTGTGGCCTATCGACTGGCACTTCCACCTACCATGTCCAAAGTACATGATGTCTTTATTGTAACACTCTTAATAAAGTACATACCAGACCCTTAACATGTACTCTCTTCAGAGGTGGTATAGTTGGAGAATGATCTTTCTTACAAGGAGCATCCAGTGAAGATCTTGGATCCTAGAGATAAAGTTCTACATAACAAGACTACTCACCAGGTCAATGTAATGTTGAAGAACCATATGTATGAAGAGGAAACATGGGAACTGGAGGAGGAAATGGGGGAAAAGTACCCGCACATGTTTACGGCTTAGAATGTAAAATGAATTTTCAATGGAAAAATTTCATTAGGGGGGAATAATGTAACGACCCAATGTTTTATCAATGGAAATTCCCTTCTTATAATTATTTCATATAATCACATGAAATCACAATATAATGAACTTTTATGTACTATGTGACCTTTATACATAATATTGTCACTTTTTTTAGTTTAATTTCAAAAATATGACAAACACAGTTGTGATTAGTAAGATAGTTGGAGTATAATGGACCAAACATAATTTTTGTTGAATAGTAACCTACCCTTATGAATAGTAACATAACCTTATGAGTTTTAATATAACCTTTATTAATATTAAATAATAAAAAATAATAGTCACCTCACCGATGAATTTTTAAATGAAATTTAGGCAACTTATAACTGATAATATGACCATAGTAAAAGTACTGTTATTTTTGTAAGACATAAATAAATAATTAAAATGAATTTATTAATTTAAAAAATTTACTTTCCTAAAAGGTGTTAAAAAATTATCAATTTAATGTCTTTTGGTATTAATATAATTTAATAATACCTTATGTAATTTTTGAAAGCATTATAAAATTTGCTATATTTTAAAATATGTATTTTTCAAGTAAATTATTATTTTAATTAAAAATTAAATTAATCAAATTAACAAAATTATTTTTGAGATATGGAGTTATGTTTTAGATTCTACATGTCAAAAAAAATTTAGGGTAAATTTTTGGGGTTTTTCTAAAATACTTGGAATTTTTTAGGAATAGTAAAATATGGAAATTCACAATAAATGCTAAAACATGATTTTCTGCATCATGCTTGAGACGTGGATGATGTACATAGCCATTTTTTCAAACTCACATTCACATATTACTTTTTGGTTTTCATAATAATCATTACTTTTTCATTTCATGTGAAAAATAATATACAAATGGTTTTAAAATTAAGAAAACCCTCCTCCCCTCCACTATAAAATCCACCCACGCCCCCTCTTCTCTTCACTCCTCTAAAGCCATGTACCTTCCATAATTTCTTCTAAGATCACTCACAAATCTCCTCCCCCATGACCATAATCCCTTGGTATCCTCAAAATACCAAATCCTCTCTCCTTAAGAGGCTCTCAAGGAATATTAAATCAAGAGGTAAATTCCTCTTTTCTTTTCTTTTCCTTTTCTTTTTAAGTTCATTTTTTTTCTTTTCAATCCTTACCTATCATCATCCAAATTTTATGGAAAATACAGTACCTTAAATTTAATTGATTTTTTTATTATAACGGAATATGTTATTGTCATCTATTTTTTCCCTTATATTATTTTAGTAGTAAATACACCCTCTGGGATGTGTTAATTTACCACATTCATGGACGTTGGGTTTTCAATTTAGGTTACTGTATTCAATTCTGGTCATGAAACCATTTTCATGGTTAAAACTTTCCATAAAATAGGTATTATGTATCATTTATGGTTCTGGAATAATTTTTACACATTGTTTTGATTTATAAAACAAAACGTGTTTATTATGGTCAAAAATAGCCAATTAACCCAAAATGTTGTCACTAAAATTTTATATAATGATTCAACCTCATGATAGGTTACAAAAAATTAAATTTATAACCATGTAACCTTATATATTTTAAATAATAAAATAAAACTTCAATTAAGCACAACCACACTCATCATACATATGTATCAGAACATGAATATAAGTGAACCAATCATTAAAACCAAGGAAACTGAAGGACACGAACAATGAAATTGACCCTCATAACCAAAAAATATATATGAATAAACACCAAAATGTTATTCTAAATAATTTATATATAAAATAGGTTCTGAAATTATTAATTAATGAATCTAATTTTAGTATTCGAGTCATTAATTTCAAGTGGAGAACACCATCAGACTTAAGGTTAGGGATCCTCTATTTCTCACATTTATTAAAGAATTAAATCTATGTTAGGCCCCTTTACATATAATTCCTAATAATGGGGTATTATTTTTCAGAATCCCCATACTTCCTTCATGATTTATAAAATATTATAAATCCCTTTATCTATCATTAGACCTCTTAATTACACCCGATACCTTGTCGATATTCCGTAAGGTATTCTACCCAAAGCACCTTAATTATTCCGAGTTGCTCTATCTTTTATCCCAAATGAATTTGTATTTTCTTTTCTATATAAAACGTCTAAATAATATGTATATACACCAAAATCATGATTCAAGATCCGTACCTCATTCTATTTAGGGGATATACATGCTTTTAAGTGATTCCCTCCTCAAGAAATCCCAATAAGAAAAATCATTTTAAGAAAACTTCCCCAGTTTTTATCCTATTTCAAGTAAACTCTACCATTTGTTTTAAGACACTATTGTTTTTATAAAATGATTATTTTTATTTTGAAAACATTATTGTTTCACTTCTGGTGATATATAAAAGATTATTCCCTTTTCGATTTTAAATGATCTTTAGTATTTTCCTTAAAACCGCACAAAAATGTTTTAATGCTAATAATTTACAAAATACTCTCCATACATATTCCCACTTATATTTGACATCACTTAAGATTCTATATGCCTATTTAACATTTTTAATGTCCATTTATGTTTTAATTCCTTTATCTTGTGGAAATGTTTTTGATATTCCCATTCATTTTTCTTTATGACATGAATGTGATACCCATTTCTCTCTAAGGGTTCTCTTATGTATATGTATAATTATTTATTTGGAAAGAATATTCATGAACTTTTTATGATGGGTGAACCCAGATATCACTCTAATTAATTGGGTAATGTTTAGTTTCATGAGACGTTATGTGAAATGGTCTTGGCCTTTAGCCTTGACTCGTGCTACCATGTGCAACAGGCTTGGTGGTTAACCTTGAATTGTGCACTTATATCTGAAATAAGCCTTGAGTCGTGCTAAAGTCATGATTAATGTTTCCTCCACATTACTATGAATTCATGTTTATATGATCCCATGTTTATATGTAATGATTCTATATTCCATTTTATTCATTATGTCATGACCTCTAACCTTTTCCTTAAAGCCTTCTTCTTATGTTTAATCCATTACTGTGATTTTAGCTCATCCCTTTTTTCTTTTGATCCCCATGGTACCCTATGGAAATGTAAGGGCTGAAAGGATGTTAGGATATCTTTATGAATATTAAATAAAGAACTATTTTTTAGTTCTATGTTTTCAGTTTTATGTACCTAGTATTACAAGACATTATACTTCATGATCCATGGCTTGTAATCTGATGTATAATTATTCTTAAAATCATATAATGTTATGTGTAAAAGGTTAGGGTTTCTTTACATCGAGTACCTGAAGAGGTAGGTATGCCTCGATGAATACCGAGACACCGACATTTCATCCTCCCAGATCTTTAGAAGCGCCTGTATGTGCATAACCCTCAACTCATAAGGTGATAACTCTTATATGAAATGGCCTTCAAACTCTTCCCATGTATGGGTAGCATCGTTGTAAGATTGGGTAACTATACACCACCATCTCACTACTGATTTAAAGAGAAGGCTCACCACTAGAACCACCATTTGATCAAATGGTGTCCTAACTAGATAGAATACTTGGTTCACTAACTCAAGACAGTCCTCAGCCGCCTGTGTTTCAGACCCTCTAGAGAACCTGATGGTTATTTACCACTATAACTCATGAAGCATGCTCCACCTGCGCTTTTCATCTGCTTGCACAATGAGTGAAATGTGCTACTCTACCGGTGGTGGTATGGCAGGTTAACCACATGGAGGTAACCATTGGGGAACTGATCCCTGTATCAAATCCTTTTCAATAAGGGGGTCATATTCATGATCAGTTTGCTAAATCCTAGATGGTATACATCACGAAGACATCCTATAAAAGAACAAGATGTACCACAATAAATGATTATATATGAAGAGCTGACTGAAGAACATGGAAACTACAACCCATTCCTATATGATTCATGTTACATTATTGTTTCCCTGCAACCATTATTCTCATGTACCGAGTTGAAAAGTAGGTGATTAGGGTCCAGGTGTATGGATACGTTGGTCGTCGCACTAGCACTAGAGTCCCTATCCTAAAAGCCTAAATGGAGATACTTAACATTATTGGCCCAAACTAATATCAAATAATCTCAAACCTAAGTTATAACTGGCCACATCTGATACCACTCTATCACAAATCGTACCAATGGGGCCTAGGCTGCGACTCTCCTAGGCCACCTCCAATAGGCCAGGGGTTGGTGAATTGCACTGAGTAGGAATATTAATTACCTGAGAGGAATTTACTATGTACTTGTACAAACACACACAACTCGTAATCCAAAATTTTGAGAAGTAAAAACCACTAAGAAAGTAAATGCATGCATACCACTATACCAACCAATAGAGTACGATAGAATTAAAAGATGTTATGTAAATCGAGCTAGAGTACAATCCCACAAAAAGATTCCATAAACCACAAGGCCCAAAATTCAAAAAAAGGTACTCAGATTACTATTTGTAGCCATAGGAACACCTCGGCATGTCTGCACTCTTGAAGTACCACCCGGTGTTGGTCCATCTAGGACTCTGTCTAAAAGGTTGTATGTTTTTATAATACATGACATGTGAAAGAAAATCTTGTTCAGAGGTGAGTATAATAATATATAGTAGAACAACCCCAAACCGCAATGAAAAGAACAATGTAAAGGTATAATCATATCAACACAAATTTGTATCTACAACATATATAAAAAAGATATCTATATATACTTGACCCCTGACCCTTAGTCTAGTGTAATGTCACAACTACCATATTTCAACCCTATATATTTAGTATGAAGATTCAAAAAATAAAATACTCTAGGATCACACACTCTTGAGTCTAATAGCACTGATAAAGTCCACATGAGCAGTACTTTTCATAGGGAACAATCATGAGAGGGATACATTGATTAATCCAAAGAGACATATGATACACTCGCTACGGGAGTACTCACTCCACGAGTGGGGAAGATCATGAAACATTGATTAGGATCACTGATAGGTCTATGAGGTGATATCCAGACTCATTCAGATTAACATGATAAGTATAGGATCAATGTATAGTAGTATTGGTTATGCCGATACGAAGACTCTACTTAGGGCACCAGAATGGATATAGGATCCAACTCCAAACCTCCTGGAGGGGATTCCTGACTATATCCGTTAAAATCCTACTGAAGGGACCATTAAACTACAAATTGGAAATGGTACCAACTAATATTTAGAGGAATGAGAAATAGAACCAACCCTAATGAAACATTTCTAAGATATAGTGGACAGAAGATTCAAGACATGTAGGAAGGGGTACAAAGTGTGTAGTAGGGTCACACACAATGTCCCCCGACCCTGAGTACTTCCTGTGTTAGACATCCATGTCATCAAAACATGTCATGTTTATAATTTATACACAGTGTGTAGAAGGGTCACACATAATTACCTTCCATTTGCGGTCCACCCATGTATTATGCCCTTGTGCCAGTACATGGTGGCAACTTGTATTCACCTACCCATGTACCAGGACATGGGGTAACCTGTGTATCCGGTCTGGGTCTAGCCTTGTGGAGGGGTACACGCCATGTAGAAAAGCCATGTACTCTACCCCATGTCCTTGTAAATCTTGATATACTTATCAATCCTCAGGAAAGGCCCCACATTTTATGTGATAGGGGTCACATGTTGTGTGACACTTTACTACCTCCTAAAACCCCAGTCACCACTGAGGGGGCCCCACACATTGTTGAATCCCTGATTACATGTCATGTAGGATGGGATTTTCTAGAATACATATTTCGAACTCCAGTCATATCCTCCATTACTCTGATCACCATTCCAATTGAGCCTTTCAAGGACTAGAGATCTATCCATGTTCGGTCACACCTTCACCCAAACAATGTGTTTTTCTTTCGATCAAGTCACAAAACAAATTAAAAGGGGTCCATTCTACATTCTCCTAAAGAACATCAATGTATGCGAATTTTGTGATCCACCATTTTCTGAGTCACTCTATGTGTGTCTTCTCACCTCTTTTGTGACATGTCGTTCCCATGTCGGCGATATCGGATCATTGTGTCAAGAATCAGGTGAACAACGATCGTTTGGTTAGGATATGTAGAGTCGTGGGCCAAGTGAAGAATGCCCAAGATGAATGATGATAAGGGGGATAAAATCATATATAAAAAATAGAACATACCTCAATCAATGTTCGTTTTGATCATTTATTATTTCCATTGGAACAATAATTGAATTCTTCAACAAATAATTACAAAATCAACTCCCAATAAAACCTCACAGATATAAAAACCATCCCTCAAGGTTATGATCAAACCACAGATCAACTTGTTCATTGGTTGGTCCACGTTCATTTTTTAATTTAAGAATGTTAAATGAAATACAAAATAACACATACTTACTTTAATTTGGATCGCTCACAAGTGAATATTAATCACTACATTACTGTTGTTGGCGAGATCCATCAAGAACGATGTTTATCGATCATTGATCTGTGACATCATTGTCGTTTTCTTGAGAGGTTCTCCAAGAGTCTCCCTAGAAATTCTCTAGAATTACTAGGGTTATTATGCTAACAATTAGATTTCTTCCTAAGGATTAATTTAAAGAAAAATATCATTGTATCAAAAAATATTATCTTTAAATTACTTAATCACAATTACATCCCTTCAGGGTTTTTCCATATAAGACCCATGACGAATAAAGTTATCTCACACATAGGTAAAACCCCTCATTATGAAAATAATAGTGGTGTCACATTTCCTATCCGAGTCCTCGTTCATGAGTTATTAGGATTTGAAAATAAAATAATTTTTATTTAATTATTTTATTTACAGTTACGTCGAAAAATTATCTTTCACAGTCAATATGTGGTGGCCGATGTTAGGCCTTTTCTAATTTAAAGACACAACTTTGAATGCAACGGTTCCCTCGGATTTATGATTTGAGAACCCATTTATGAGTTATTAAATTTTTTAGGAAAACTACTCGAAAACTTTATTGAAAACTGAGCATTTTTTAGAGAGTTTTTATGGGAACACCGGGCCTTCCAATCGCACACCGTCTCAACACTGGGTCTCATAATTTTCCCAAATAATTTCTAAAAATTGAATTGGGAAAATCTGAGTCATTATAGTAAGAGACATCTCATGAATAATATTTGTCATGTAGGATTCACATAATATAGGCCTACTAGTGTGTGATTTTATGGATGATTGAGGCCTATTTAACAAGGGATACAAACACACACACACACACACACACACACACACACACACACATATATATATATTTATAAAGGTGGGTTTTGTGGATCCACGTTGAGGAATTGATTTTTTAGGGTGATTACCCATAACTCAGGGATGGGAGGTGTAGTGACCTTAGTAGGTCAATAAGGAACATGATAACCTTCTGTTGTTCCCCTTTGTATGGTTTTATTACTTTGATCATGGTTATCCTGTCATATCAATAAGTATGATTCAGATAGACACCATGACATTTCTTGTGAACTAGACCTCCATGGGGTATTACCGTATATGGATGCTCAGTGAGTGTGAGTTAAGTCTCTCTTCTTCATTTGTATAATGACTTATAGGGAGTAGTTAATTGTAATTATGCTCAGTAAGGATCAGTCCCTTATAGGTTGTTGCAATATTTATCTTCTTTTAAAAGTATTGGTCTTTTCGGATAGGTGGTTGGACCATGTGACCCAGTCGTGAGAATTGTTCTATAGGAAAAGGTGGGAGACCTAGATTCCCATAGTTTTAGATAAGAACCTTATAGTTCAGCATTCATTTTATTTGAATCAAACATTCATGGGAGAGGTTATCCCATATTTTTTTATTCCTTTTGATGTGGTGAGATTAGTTTTATGCTTGTTTTGAGATTGGGGCAGGATATGATTTATATTTTTGTGTTATAGGTGTGTTTATGGATTTATATATCACTACTGGAAATCTGACCTTTCCCAACGCTTCTATACCAACGGTTCATAAAAACCGTTGGTATAGGTTCCCTTTCCCAACGGTTTGGGAAAACCGTTGGGAAAGCCCACATTGTGGGGACCTTTCCTGGCTTTCCCAACGGTTTGGCCAAAACAATTTGGAAAGGTCCCCCATGGATCAATCATCACCCAGAATCAAATCCAGGCTCAAAATCTATTCCAATGGTTGTCAAAACCGTTGGTATAGATCCTTTGATTTTTTATCTTTTCTTCTTACCCAAAACATTATATAAATAAAAATTTAATAAAATTATGAGAATAAATATATATATTTATGTAATTATATACACAAAAGTCTTGTTAGGTTAGTGGTTAAGTCATTCAATAATTAACTAGGGGTGATGGGATCAAATCCAAGCGAATGTTTTTTTTGAAATACATATACCAACGGTTCCACAACCATTGGTAAATATTTTCATATTAATTATACCAATGGTTTCCAAAACCGTTGGGATAGGTATATACCAACGGTTTTGGGAAAACCGTTGGTATAGACCTATCCCAACGGCTTACTTGGCCACGGTTCTCCAAACCGTTGGTATAGGATATACCAACGGTTTGGAGGCATATACCAACAGTTCCAAACCGTTGGTATATGTTAGTTTTCAAGTAGTGTTTGGATAATCACCTAGAGTGATTTGGTTTCAATATTGGATTTGATGGGAAGGACTGTTCGGGTTCCTAGTCTGGTCAACCCAGGTTTTTATTATTTCTAATGTCGTCAGAGCATGATTGTAAGCTTATGATTGGAATGACGCTGATAAATGGGAAGTCTTACAGTAAAACATGGCATGAGTGAGGTGATTTATTTTGAAGAGGATTTCCACAGGAGGTTCTTGATTAATAATACTATTATGCGGTATTGCACAAGGATCTTAGACATGTAATGGAAGACTCGATGGTGTATGAGTTGAGCGATAAAGGTATGTTGGTTGTGTGAGGTAAAGATCAATTGAATATAAGTGGGTGGTTGAGTGAGACTCGGGGATCAATTTTTCCTGAATTTTCATGTGATTTGGTACCAAATAGTTGTGGTAAAATGTAAAATATCTCCCTATGGTAAAGGTGACATTGGGAATGAATCGGGTACCATTAAATGGTTAACCTGTGTTAAACCTAGACACATATTTTTAGTTGATGTGGTGTCAGGTGTTCGTTAAAAGCAAGTATAGCATGTTTTGTTGAGAGTGTGGATTGGAGTGAGCTAAAAACACCCTTTTTATAATCTTAGTGTATTCCTATTAGAGATATCATTCTCTATCTTGACTTTGTATTGAGTACACTAAGAGAGCTTCGACCCTATGTTGAGATTATTTTTTTAATTCTTTTCCTGGTTTGTAAAAGGAATATGTTGAGGATACACTCGAGGATTGGTGTAAGGTAATACATATGGTATGTAGTGCACCATTGGCTGTTTGAGGGTAGAGACTCTTGTTTTACGATTTAAATCAGTGTTTTACAGTGGTCGTTTGGATAATATCATGGTTTTGAGATGATGCTAAATGTATTTATATATTGGGAAGTACTAGATCAGTTACTCTTAAATTTCTATCATGTTGGAGGAAATTTTTGATTCTATGAGACTGATCATTGGCCTGTCCAAAGAACTTGGTTACACAGATACATGGGTTGGTAAAATGACTACTAATTAATTGTGACCCTCTATTTTCACTCATTAATGTTACATAACATTTATGGAATTGTTAAAACATTATACAAATGGATTCCAAAATACCATACTAGTCTAATTCCTTTAGAAACATGGAAAACATATACAATAGTACATTAATGCGATAAATTATCTCCCACTAGGTTATTCTTGACTACCACCCTTCTTGGACACATCTAACTAAATATATATGTTCATAACTTGGGGGAAGGAAACATAAAAAAAGGTGAGATAAAATGCTCAATAAGGGTAAAAATGGATGTATTTAAGAATAATAATGAGCATAAGGGTATGATAACATGTCATGAAAATATAATATCATAACTTTCATATCAAGGATTGTATACATGAATTATGGGGTAAATATTGGATGTTCATAGGACATGAATCATAAGGAAATAAAGAACATAATAAATGAAATCATAAAAAAAAGAATAAAACATGGAATTGTGGGAGACACATAAGAATATATATTGATTTCCATACTAGTCAATGCATTGATTCCAAGACCATATTAGTGGAAAAATTCATGTATTGAATATGGTTCACACCCCATTCTATCCCTTTATTACTGCATAAAGTTCACCCATCATTCTATCCCTGTATTACTGAACTGAGATCATTTCTTGTTCCAGCCCTGTAATACTGAAACAATTTCATTTATCATTTCAACCATTTCTATATCATGAGATATAAATATTTACCCAATGAAGTGGAGGAAGATATAGGTCCCAACCATCTCATAATGAAATAAAACATACGTGTGAAACACGATCATAAATAACCATATCACAACCCTTGAAATGAAATAGCTATTATAAACATGTAATCATATCATAACATATGGAAAGAGACATGTTTTATAATTATTTATTCATGAACATAACCCATAAAACGAATCAGGTTTCAAAAGCTTATAACCCATGAAAGAGAAATGGGTTTCAAAATAATATAACACATGAAAGAGAAATGAGTTGCATAAATATCATTCCATCAAATCATAATCCTGTTAAAGAAATTACATGAATGGAAACACTGAATAATTTCCTCATAAAAGAATGAGTAACACTGATTGACATTATAATAGATAGGAAATAATTTTGATAAACCTTTCTAAAGTATTTCGTGAGGAAAATATATTTACTAAAATAAAAAAAATTATAACATAAAACCATTTAGAAACGTTTAACTTTGAAAAAACATCAAAAAATAATAAAGGAAACATTGAAAACCAAATAAAAAATTAAAATAATTTTTCCTCAAAATGGGATTCAAATACCTTTTGAAAATATTTTTGAAAACATTTTTGAAATAATGGTTTTGAATACGATAGATTTTTGACCAGAGAGAGACAATCATATTTTATATAAAAACACCATATTATATACCAAATAGTAGAAAAATGGTATTCATACATGTATATATCCTTAATAAATAAGGGACAAGATAAATCTGAAGTTTTCTTGAGATATTGATCATACTATTTCATCAAAGGAATCATAAAAATAAGTAATATTAATAAGTGATGAGATTGTCTCAATAAACACTTATAAATTAGTAACTTGGCATCACACTGTCTATGTAAGAAAGATAAATTACATAAAGTTTAAAATATTATAAAAATAAGGATATTCATGATATAAAAATTAAAGTGTTAGTATATACACCTCAAAAATAATTAAGGTGCATAACAAAACAAGAATCTCAAAAAACGAAAATTAAGACAAAACTATTTTACCAATTTGATAACTTTTGAAGCATAAACACCATGAAAAAATATCAAAGAATGGATACGTGAATACCCAAATATTTGAGAATAATATACATAGAATAAAATCATGGGCAATACAAACACCACAAAAAAAAGAAAGAGTGGGGAACATAGAATGTATCTCACATAAATAAAAAGTGAGATGAAATCCCCTTACATTGGGTCTTGACTCTCGTCATACTCATTCAAAACACCTGTATAATAAATATAAATTAATTATAAATATTTGAAAAAACTTTATTTTATATATATTACTATTTATTGTTTGATTGCTACATTTTATTTAGCAATTTTTAACCATACTATATTAATCTATCACTTCAGGTAATATTCGCTTTGTTATTCGCATGTGTCTTAATTTTTTACATTTGTGATATTTATACAATATATATTTATTTACATAATTTAAACCATGATATAAATATAATTTATATATAGTATATGTGTATTATAATAAAATATATAATATATAAGTATGAAGTAGAATACACCATTCACGGAGACGATAAGCCATACATATGCATGATTGTTATTTTTGTTTTTATTGTCATATTGAAAGAAAGAAAGAAAATGAAATATATTTATATATCTATATAATTATTAAAATATATTTATGATATCACATATATATATATATATCAAATTTTATCACTAAACCCATCCTTAATACATTCCATGTAGTCTATGAAAGAATCTTATCACATTGAGGAGGCGGTAATTGACCCTTCCTCAAACGAAATTATCATATTAACATAAAATTGAATGTAAAAAAATATTTGTTTTAAAAGGAATAAATAGGTTTAAATAAATAATAAATTTAATATATTACATATATACATATATTTTCTACCATAATTTCCACCATGAGAGTTGGTAAGGAAAATTTAAAAACCATCATTTAGTGAGGTGGTAGTTAGCCGTACACATAAACAATATATTTGCTATACATTAGATGGAGGTGTGTGTAATTGTAGGTTTAAAACATAGAATAAAAAATCATAGGGTATTAATTATACTTTTTTTTATACAATAATGGAAAAAATAAAGTGGAGGGGGAGGTGGAAGAATGAAAAAACCTGAGAGATTGCATTACCACTTAATCGGGTAACTCCTTTTGGTTTGTACGAAAAGGCTTACTTCAAAGAATTTATCCCAAATGATATGATTGAAGGAGGAATTGAGGGAAATTGGGATATTATTTGATCATAGTTTGGGAGATCCAAGGGACTTGAGAGGTGTGAGAAATTGGGAGGAAAGGATCCCTTTTTATAGTTGAGGAGGAGTGGCAGTCTTTTAAATTTTTGAAGAGAGAATTCCACCCACATTTTTTATGTTTCAAGTGGATCCAATAATAGTACATAGTAGATCCATGTGATGTTAAGGTATAAATATGGATAGATAATGGGTTTTTGACATGTTTTTAGGTCATTTGGGTCATAAATTTAATGTTTAGTTCATAGTTAAGCTTAATTTTACCTTAATCAATGTAATTAATTTTAATTACATTCACTATTATTTTTGGACAAAAAATAAGTCGACATTTTTAGTAATTATAAATTTTTATGATTCCAAATATGGAATCCATTTTGATATATTTCAAACATATAAGTGACATAAATCAATTTAAAATTAATCTTGTAGTTGGTTTGACAATGCGGGGTTTTAAAGTAAAAAAGATCAAAAGTTTTCTATGTTTTTATATCCATTTTCAATCAAAAATTGGTTCTAATTACCCATATTAAAATAATTTATAAAAATATTATCTAATTAAAATTTCAAAAAAATATAACTTATAGTTGAAAATTATAAATAAATTAGATGAAAAAACAGTTTTGAATTAAAATCTGGTATATTTTACTATTCATCCAAAAAAGATTTTTCTCAGAGAAATCCCAAAAATTAACCATAACACAATTTTGAAATTATAATTTACAAAATGAATTTTATTTTTATCAAATTAAATTCATAATTGTGTCTAAAAATAATCTTATTATTTTTCATAGAAGGACATTGAAAGTAGTTTATTTGAGAAAATATTATTTGTAAACATACAAGGACTTTACCAAAACATATATATATATTTAATAATTAAAATTTTTTATTTATATAAATGAATTATAAAAAATATTTTAAAATTAGTTATTACCATTCATATAACTATGTTTAACAACTAAGATAAAATTATCTCTTGTAAATAATTATAAAAAAATGATATTTCATAGAAACATAATTGTTTTGTGTAACATATGCCAAGCTAGTGTTGCGTATAACATACAAAGAATCTGTGTTATGTAACATACAAAAATTTGGTTATGTATAATGTATACCAAGTTGTTTCCATGAGAAAGGAATGTTTTACTTAGTGCATTGAATGATATAAATGAAAATTTAATTTATTGAAAAAAAAAGTTCCTTAAAAACATGGGGTGTTACATTCTACCAACATTAAATTGAATTTATCCTTTGAAATTCATCACTCAGGTAAAAAATTAGCATAATTGTGGTTCATCATATCCTCAAGTTCCCATGTAGCTTCCTCTAACTGGTCATTTCTGCACAAAACATTGACCAGGTGACTAGTCTTGTTTCATAGAACATTCTATTTATGATCCATAATCTCAACAGGTTGCTCCTCATAAGAAAGATCATGCACCAGTGGTATGAAAATTGAGTTTAGTACCTTTGAAGAGTTAGTTATGTACTTCCTTAAGAGACATACATGGAACACATCATGTACTTTAGTGAGATTTAGATGATGTATTAAGTGATAGGCTACCATCCCAATACAACCTAGAATCTCAAAGGGACCAATATACCTAGGGATTAGTTTCCCTTTCTTCCAAAATATCAGACCTTTATACTAGGGTGAGATTCATAGAAACACTTTTCAACAAATTATAATTATATATCATGCCAACGGTTATCAACAAAACATTTCTATCAACTTTTTTCTTCCATGATATTTTGTTGAATGGTTCTAACATTATCAACCATTTCTTCAGCAACTCAAGTCCCAATAGCATTCTATCTCCAACCTCATCCCAACATGTTGGAGCTCTATAGTTCTTCCCATAGAGTTATTTATATGGTGACATCTGAATTCTTAAGTGAAATATTTTTTTAAGAAAACTAAACTAGACTAAGGTGTTGATCCCAACCACCGTTGAAATCCAAAGAATAAGATCTCAACATATCCTCTAGGGTTTGAATTGTTTTTTCAGAATGAAAAAATTTATTAGGATTTAAGAAGTGATGAAACTCAATTCTATATCAAGTGATCTCTGAAGACATCTCTAGAACATTGAGATAATGCTCATATCCAAATCTGATACAATAGAATCCGGTACCCCATGAAACCTTACCGCTGACTTAATGTATACCATAGAAAGATGATCCCGAGAAATGTCTTCTATGATAGAGATGAAGTGTTCTAACTTAGTAAGGTGATAGACTACCAATCATATAGTATTATACACTTTAAATATTTTGGGTATTCCAATGACAAAATATATAGTGATTTTATCCCATTTCCATTCTTCTATAGGTATTGGTTGTAAAATAATTTTATATATATGTATATGAGATATAAATTGTTTTCATACCAAGAACTAGGATACAAAATATGCAATATCTTTCTTCATTCCACCCCACCATAATTATTTTTTGGTTGGAGTAGAGTACTCAAGAGGGGAGAGAATTGATTATCTATAAAAAATTCTATTTAAAAAGTATTCTTAAAAAGGTTCCCTAATAAATTTAAATACAGTCTAGTTATTCAATGTAATATGGTTATAAGAGTTTGACTATTTAAATAACTTCTCATAAGATTGATTAATTCTCAGTAATCTTAATATCAGTTGTTAACATTACTTTTGATGCTTTTATAATAAGTAAAACAATTATAACTTCATTCCAAGATTAACTATCAATGTAAATTTTGTGATTTTTGAATTATATAGTAAAATAGAGAGCACTAAATTAAACAACTTAGTAGATATAAAAGAAGTGTTTCAGTCTCCAGCCGAGACCTAATCCACTCCACTTATTGATCACCTACCACCATGTAGTTTATATAAATAAATGTGAACCACACCCTGGATTGGGGTTAAAAACAGTACGCCTGACTGTTCGAGTCGCACGACCTCTTCCACAATTCTTCATCAGTAATAAACACCAGGTCACATAGGGACCTCTTCCACACTTATTTTTGGGAATACACATATGTAAAAAATATGTATGAGAAAGGATATCTTTTATTATTAAGTTTAATGTAGGAGACAATGTTTGTTTTTATATAGAAACACACACACACTGCTCGAAATATAAAAATAATACACAATAGAGAAAAAATGATGAGATAATGTTAGAAGTACTCTGAGTGTTTGTCTATGAATCTCTGGAATTGTAGGATTAAAGAAATGTAGAATTAGAGTCTGCTTTCAGAAAACAAAGTATAGCAAGTCAGGTAGAACTAGCTCTAGTTCTTCGTGGAGTTGATAGTGTGAAAATGTTTTCGACTCTAGGATTCAAGTTTGCTTCGTGTATTCCTTAGCAGTGTCAGGTTTCACATGTCATTTCTTCTTTCAAGAATTCTTGTTCTTCATCGTTATCACTCACACACTTGTTTCTCTATTGTCACTATTGTCGCACTTTGTTTTTGGCCACGCTGCTCTTTTTATTCACAGAATTCATGTGTTGGAGGTAATAGGATGCATGTATTCTGCACCTCCAACCTCATACTGTCAGGTGAAATGTCTAAAAAGAAACATTAATTTTGTCAGTGGATTTAAAAGGTTGAAATATGACCATTAGAGATTAAATTGAAAAACGACAAAACAGATTACGAAATGGTGTCACAGTCTATCTGGATACAGTGCCTTCATGAAACATTGTCTCCTTGAAACAATGTCTCCTTGAAATAGTATCTCATAAAAATGGTGTCTCCTTGTTTGTATTTGAGCAGTTAGACAACTATGATGGAACAATTATATAGAGATTAGAAATTGGTAGCACAGATGCGGTGTTTGATCACAGTGTCTAGTCATGGTGTTTGGATGGTCATGGTGTTTAGTCATAGTGTCTGGGTCACAGTTTCTAGGTCATAGTGTCTGGGTCATGGTGTTTGGGTCTGGGTGTCTAGGTCACGGTGTCTGGGTCATGGTGTCTGGGTCACAGTGTTAGGGTCACAGTGTCTGGGTCACTGTGTCCGGGTCCTTTTCCAGACAGACATAACCAGTGGGCAACTCACTGCTTCTCAGACTTAGCCAAATATCTTTACAAATACTTAAACTGTGATATTCATCGAATGAATTAAACTTAATCATTCTTAACATAATTTCATTAAAAACAAAATAGTTTACAAAAATTATTTAAGGCATAATGATACTAATCATCTATACACATAATTTTTGATAGATTAAACAGGATTAACATGCTTTACAATATATATCAGATTTGTGATCATCAAAACATTATTAACACATGAGGAGTCCAAAAATATCACCCCTTTTGATGACCACAAATCATGTGACTGAGATATCTATTCTTAGGTAATGTGTCTTTTGCTTAGTGCAAATATATAATACATATCTCTCCCCATTTTGGGATTACCAAAAAGAGTAAATAAGAAATATACAATAAATGTTCAAAATGCATTAGATGGATAAAAAGTGTTATTAGAAATAGTAAGTAACAAGAATATAGAAATAATCACTATTAAAAGATAGTAGACACTTTTATTTAGTAATGGATTGTCTTCTTTTTTCCCTTGGAAACATCATCAGAAGAGGAAGCAGGAGGAGCATAGGTAGAAGTGGAAGAAGGAAGTGAACTAGTTGACAGAAAAGGGAAAGGGAGCCCTTCAAAAAGAGAAGTGGCCAAGGTAGGTGTAGAGTAATACTGATGCAACTGTTGAACAAGGATAACTAGTCTGATCTGACTCAAATCCTGAGATATGTACATAGATGTAGAGGTAAGGGCAGAGGATGAGAAGGTAGGAAAACTAGATCTCAGGGGTGCAGCTTGAGGATCAACAATGGTAGTAATCTATACATAAAGATAAGGCCTCAAAATCTTGATGAAGTTAGCAATGATCTCACCACCATAATACATGGATTTCTCAATGTCATCCTTGTTCTCCATAATCTTATCCCACAATGTAGTGAAATCATTGAGCTTTTGGACTTGAGTTTTGAAATCTTGAGTGATTGGAGGGATTCTCAGATTCTCTACAAGGTACTTGACATGGTTGGTCATGTCATTCTTTGAGAAGATCCTATTGAAGTAGAATTATACCTTATTTGTAATCTCTTCTTGAGCATCATTTTCAATTTTTTAATGAATCCTCACTAAACCAAGAATTATGTCACTATTCTTGACAAATTCAGATAGATATTCTTTATCAAAACCACTAGGCACAACCTGAATTTATTCTTTGATAGATGTTATGAGAAGATCACTTTTTAAAGAGAGTTGAGATGATTTTCTAGAAGTACAAGAAGCAGTAGCAACCAATGTAAGGTATTTTAGTTGATTTAGATCTTTTGGGATAGGATTATACTTAGCAGTCAACTTGTTAAGAAAAATAACAATTTCACGCATCTCTTGAACAATATTATTATTTGTTTTAGCAATATTGTTATCCAAGGAGGTCAGATTAGGTTGAATTAGGGAGGCTACTTCCTATGTAATCTGACTAAAATTTTCCTCAATAGGATGAGAAATAGGTTTTGATCTTGAGTTCATCACTCCGTATATTTCTTAAACCATACCCTTGAGAGTCTTTACTTTATCACTTAACTTTTTATTCTCCACTCTGACTTCTTGAATCTCATAAAGTATCTTGGGTTGAATCTTCTATATGATCTTTTCCAACAATAAGGCCACATCCATCTCACTCAAATTAGTTTCAAGATCCAGTTGGGTATTATGGAGTTTTTCAACTCCCTCCAATAGGGTAGCTTCAAAAGATTTAAAATCTTCTTTACTAACCATGGTAGAAGGTTCTTGTGAAGGCTCGGGAATAGGGGCTAGGACAGAATAAGGATCTTTAGAAGAGGTAACATCAGGAGAAGATTCCATTTTCTATTAAAATATAGTAGATAGATCTATTTATTTAAGTAATACTTCTTGTGAATCAGTCACATCAAAATAACTATGGAATTTATACCATGTATCCACTAAGCTTGGATAAAGAGGATTAGGAACTTCAATAGGTTCCAGATTTGAGTGTTTCTCCCCCATAATAGGTGCATATTTCTCAGTACTTAGAGATCTAGATCCTTAATCTATTTCCAAGATTTCATCCCTGATATCCTCACCCATTTCCTTTCAAGCCAACTGAAAGGCTTTCTCCATTCTCTATTTAACAGATGGAATGGTTTCAGAAACTACTTGTTCCTCTCGCTGTGCTTCAAGATCAAATTATTGCAGAATAGAAAGATATTTTTCTATATGATCTTCTATAAAATCCTTTTCATTAACCTTTGCAACAGATTCTTCTTCATCAGCAGGTTGTTCTTCCAAATCCACAACTTCTTCAGGAACACTTATTTCTTTCTCAATTATTTCTTGGAGAACAGGTTCACTATCTTTACCATCCAAAATAGTTTCTTTTGTAGGTACAACAACCTCTTCCTCTAATTCCTCTCAGAATACTCAACAATCTCATTTGGCTCCAAACTGGGATAAAAATATCCTCAGGTCTTGAAGAGTGTTCCACCAGATTAAACTTTTATAAACCCTATCATTATATTCTACCCATGATTTTCTCCATGGATTCTAACTAATTTTGATTCTCTTTACTGTATCGTTTGAAAGAAAAAACTCATAATCCTTAGTATATTATTCATTTGGTCCAACCAAACCTTTTTCATGAAGCATAGCTGAGATAATCCTTGAATAGAACAAGGTTCTTGACTTGGAGTTTGTTTTTATCAACTCACACATATAGAGTATAACATATATGAATAGGTTGACATTATGTCCATTTTTTATGTGATGTATCGAAAATACATCCTGATACCTGAGTGTATAAAAATCACCTTTTCTAGGTCTAATCATATTCTAAACAAATTTAAACCGAAGTCTGGTTTCACCATCATACTCAACAACTATGGAACTTTACATTGTTTCATTCACAGTTAAGCTTTTCAACACTTCTTCTACAAAAATGAACTCACTTGAAGGTGGAGGACCTCTCTTTTAGTCCTCAAAAATACCCTTATGAGGTATGCACCCCATAACCTCGACGAAAAGGTATAACTCTGACCATTGATCTAACTTCTCACAACATAACCATCTTTTGTATCAAAATAGAATTGAACATATTAATAAAATTGTGAAACTAATTTCGGGTAAATAGGTCTATCCTCCTTTGTGAACCAATCATGCCATTCTTTCTCTCTATGTACTTTCAATATGAAAGACTTACTTGACAGAAGAAACATAGGGCATATCTCCTTTTCGGGTACCACTATTTTTTCTACCATATTCGGATTTAGAGGACCTTCGAGTGCTAACTTCGGTGTTATTTTCAACTTTTTATTTGAATTGAAATTCTCAGGAGTTGATGACGATGGGAATTTCATCCTAGGAATTCAATGATAGTTTAAGACAGGGAGAATGAGTGATAAAAATGAATTTTTGAGAGAGGGGTTACGGTTTGAGAGAAGAGATCTCGAGTGAAGAAAGGAGTGAAACTTCTTTTATTTTATTATTTAGGGATATCAACCATCAGAGGATCAAAAACGCAGGAAAGTAAAAATGTAAAATAATTAATTAATACTATATAGGTTATAATGTATAAATAAAACAATAATGTGTCTTTATGGTGAGAAAATAATCAACATTCACTATGAGACCGTAACTGGCTTTCATGGTGAGGCTGTAACTGGATTTAACGGTGAGACCTTAACTGTGTGATTTCTAAACTGTGCGAACATATTGTTTGAGACAGTAAGTGTTGGACAGTAAAAGTGAGAATATAAACATGAAATGGAAATTCTTAAGACCGTAAAATTATAGAATTGTTATATAGTAACTTGTGAAATCATAAACTATGAAACAATAAACTGTTAAATAGTATACTTACTAATTAAGATTTATCATTTCCAAATCATGTATGATGTAATCTATTATTTCAAAATTTAATGGTTTTGTGACTATATCTGCAAGATGATATTCAGTTCAAATGAATTTTAAAGTGATGTGACCTTTTTGATAACAATCTCTCCAAAAGTGATGGCTTACATCAATATGTTTTGTCCTAGAGTGTGAAACGAGATTTTTTGAGATGTTAATAGAACTTGTATTGTCACAATTTATAGGTACATACTGGAATTGATATCCATAATCTAGTAATGTTTGTTTCATCCATAAAATTTGTGCACAACACTACCAGAAGCTATGTATTCAGCTTCTACATTAGATAATGCAACAAAGTTTTGTTTCTTACTACACCATGATACTAGTGACTTGCTTAAAAAGTGACATGTTCTAGAGGTTATTTTTCTATCTAACTTACTACCACCGAAGTCACCATCTGAATAACTCACTAACTCAAATGATTTTCCTTTGGGATAAAACAATCTTAGATTGGGCGTATTCTTGAAGTATTTGAAGATTATTTTAACAACACTTAGATGAAATTCCATGGGGTTTTCTTGAAAACGAGAACTCATACACACACTAAACATAATGTCAGGTTGTCTAGCAGTTAAGTAGAGTAAGCTTCTATCATCCCTCTGTAATTTTTTTGATCAACAGATTTTACATCTTTATCGAGATCCAACTTACATGTAGTACTCACTGGAATGTCACTACATTTAGTGTTACCCAAATAAATATGTTTTAGAATATCTATAGTATATTTTATTTGATTTAAAATAATACCATCATTATTTTGAAATATTTGAAATCCATGAAAGAATTTTAGTCCACCCATTAAACTCATTTGAAATTCATTTTTCATCACTTTAGAGATTTCAATACATAGAGTTTTTTTAAGATCCAAAGAGAATGTCATCTACATAGATTTTAACTACAAAAAAATATTTGCAAATTAATTTTATAAAAAGGGTAGGATCATCTATTAAATTTTTTAAAACCGTTGAAAATAATAAAAATACATTATCTATCGTACCAGGCTCTGTGAGATTATTTTAAACCATATAATGCTTTTGATAATTTAAAAATATGATTTGGAAAATGAGGATTTGTAAAACCAGGGGGTTTCTAAAAAATGTCATCCTTAGATATATAACCATTTAGAAATTCACTTTTAACATCCATTTGATATAGTTTGAAATTCAGATGTTCAGCATAAGAAATCATAATTCTTATGGATTTATGTATAGAAACTGGTGCAAAGGTCCCTTAATATTCAATTACTTCTTCTTAACTATAGCCTTTTGAAACCAATCTCTCCTTGTTTTAAACAATATTATCAGATTCATCTACCTTATTTCTAAAAACCCATTTAGTCCCTATGGTGAATGTGTCATTGGGTCTGTCAATAAGTTTTCAAACTTTATTTCTTTCAAACTGATTATGTTCTTCTTGCATATACACCACCCAAAATTCTTCATTGAAGGCATCATTAATGTTTTTAGGTTCAATTTGTGACAAGAAGACGTGATGTTCAGCCTAATTCTAAAGAGAGTTTGTAGTTTGATATCCTTTATCTAAGTCTCCTACAAAAACATCTAAAGCATGGTTCTTAAGAGTTTTAACAGCTCTATGAAAAGGACTAGTGATTTTGGGATCTTCAATAGGTTTGGGTTCATTATGAATTAAATATAAAGAATATACAGAACTAGAATTTTTCATAGATTCATTCACTATATGGTTATGGGATTTTTAATTAATGTCTAGATTTGATACATCATCCTCCAGGTTCTCTAGAGTGGTTTTTGCCAATGTGGATCTATTTCATCAAATTTGACATGGACAGATTCTTCCATACATTTAGTTGTTTTATTAAATACTCTATAGGATTTACTAGAGATTGAATAACCTAAAAATATTCCTTCATCACTCTTGGATGAAAATTTGTCAAGATTGTCCTTAGTATTAAGAATATAGACTTTGCAACCAAAAACAGTCAAGTAGCTTACTCTGGGATTTCTATTGTTCCACAAGTCATATAGAGTTCTTTTAAGAATAGGTCTAATCAAAACACTCTTGTTAATATAACAATATATATTTATAGCTTGAACCAAAAAATAAATAGGTAAGTCATATTCACTAAGCATGGTTTTAGAAATCTCTTACAGGGTTCTATTTCTTCTTTCCACAACTCTATTCTGTTGAGGTTTTCTAGAGGCAGAGAAATTATTACTATATCCATTTTGTTAGATAAAGGATTCAAACTCTTGATTTTCAAACTCACGGTCATGATCACTTCTTAAGGATTTAATTTTATGCTCACTCATATTTTCTACAGTTTTGGAATATTTGGTAAAATGAGAGCAGGATTCACCTTTGTGAGGAAAAAATAAAGTCCAAATATATCTATAAAAGTCATCTACAGTAACATAAACATAGTTCTTCCCATTTAAACATGAAATTCTAGATGGTCCAAACAAATCCATGTGAACCAATTCGAGAGGTTGAGAAGTTGACACTTCTTTCTTTGGTTTGAATGAAATTTTGTGTTGCTTTCCCTTTTGACAAGGATTACACCCTTTATCATTTGGAAACTCAAGTTTGGGTAGATCTTTGACTAAGATTTTTCTAGTTAACTATCTATGTGAGTGAGTATTACACTGTCCTACTCTCCTATGCCAAAGAAAATATTCTTTGTGAAATACACTTAAATGTGAAACATTTTGAGAGAGTAAAGAATCTCAGTTACCATAATATACATTTTCATTTCATAAATTATAAAATACTAATTCATTTTTATATTTGAAAACATTGAAAGCAACATTTTAAAATTTAACCTAAAATCCATCATCAAATAGTTGTGAAATACTAAGAAGATTATATTTCAATCCATCAACAATAAGTACTTTTGAAATAAAAAACTGAGTTAGAGTTACCAATTTGGCCAAGGCCAAAAATCTTTCCTTTGGAATTGTTTCTAAATGTGACATGTCCGACATCAACTTTTGTTAAATTCTTGAAGCATGAATAGTCTCCTGTCATTTGTCTTCAACAGCCACTATGCAAGTACCATAAGCTTTTACATGAACTCTTTAAGAAAATTTCCTATAAAATGGTCAAATGAAAACAGATTTTGGTACCCATTCATGTTTGGGTCCTGTAATATTAGTGACTAGTGCTTTTTGAACCCATATCTTCCTCATAGGTTTCTTATAAGATATATGTAAAGTACTTGAAAAATAAACTCTATTTGGTTCTGAAAATCATGAAACAATAGAGAGTGTATCATAATTTAAACTAGATGAATGTTTTCAAGAACTAAGAGTAATTTTTTATGTCCTAGACATAAAAAAAAATTAGTTCTTCCAAAATTTATTTTACCAGGTTGACAGCCAATGACAGTAGTATATTTAATAGCAATCTGTTTACCTAGAATTTGTACCAAGCTATATTTACCCTTAGTAAACCTTTCAATATCCTTTTTCAATTGCTCATTAGATATTTTTAGTTCATTATTTTCTTCAATTAATTCATCATTTTAATCCATTTATATACTAAGTTCAGTTTTAACAGTTGAGGTAAGAGCATGTTGTTTCATTACAGACTTATATTTATATTTTAGTTCATTACATATCTCTTCAAGCATATTCTAGAATTAAAACATTTTTTTATTACACATATTTTCAGAGTCACTATCATATCTACAATAATAGGAATTGTGTACAGGATATTCCAGCCTTACCTCAGATGTGTTTGTCATAAAACACATACTGGCTTTGTTAGCCTTTTCAAAATGTGATGATTCTGAGTTACTTGAACTATCCTTAGAAGAACTCCATGTTTTTTTCATTGCCTCTTTATACATTCTATATTTGTCCTCATATTTCTTTTTGTACTTAAGATTGGGATAATCAGACTTTATATGTCTCATTCGCTTACATTTATATCAGAATATCTCATTAGACTTGTCACTTCTTTTCTAATCTTTCTTATAGATTCCTTTTTTATCATAACTTCCCTTAAAGTTAGGATTTTTGAAAAATTTATTCTTATTGTAAAATCTCTTAATCCTTTTGGCTAATTGAGCCATCCCCTCATCACTGCTAGGTAATGATTGTTCACTGCTGGAACTTTCTACAGATACTTCCAGGTTTCCTCTCTCCTTGTGTTTAGAGGTGGTGGTCTTAAGCACAACTGATTTTCTTCTGGGTTCATCCTCCTCTTCCTTTACAACTTTCAACTCCACTTCATACATCATCAGTTTTACAATGATTTCTTTAGTAGGTAGTTTAATGTTGCTACATGATTCTATAATAGAGATAGAGGTTCATCTCCATCTGTCAAATATGCATATTATAATATTCATGATCTATTCTTTAGTAGTGACTTTTCTTCCAAGAGAAATCATTATGTTTAAAATTTCATTGAACCTGAGATACATGTCTAAAAAAGGATCATCAGGTTTCATTTTAACATTTTTCATATTTAATAGTGTAAGTATTAAGCCTATTTTATTTCACACTAGAAGTTTCTTCATGTGAAATAGATAAAGTATCCCAAATTTCATGGGCATTATTACATGTAGAAATTCTATTAAATTCCTCATCTCCAAAAGAGAAATATAATGCATTCATGGCTTTACAATTATTATGGTAGGTAGTCTTAGTAGAGTCATACCAAGTGATTCTATTAGTAGCAGGAAACTTATATTCATCTATAATTGAAGCCAGAATTCAAAACTCATACTTTCCAAATTCAATTTCATTTTTATTTTCCATTTAGCCTAATTGGTTCCATTAATGAATGGTAGTATTTCTGTTACAACACCTTCCAATATATTATCCATAATTAAGAAATACTTTTAAAGGGATAGAAATTTATAATTAACAGAAATATACATATATTTAATGTACTACTAAAATCATAGTTGAATAGAGTCAAAAATTGAGTCTTAATAGGAATAACAAACAATCCTTTAATACCAAATATTGGTCGGAGTAGAGTACTCAAGAGGGGAGTGAATAAAGTATCAATAAAAAGTTATGTTTAAAAAGTATTCTTAAAAAGGTTCCCCAATAAATTTAAATACAGTCCAGTGTAGTTGGGGTTTGGATTAGTGGTTAACACCTCGTAATCCTACATGAAAAATGGGGTTCAAAACCCATTGGGTGCAGGTACTGTGGAAGTACATTAGTTTACTGTAGTAGCACTGGTACTGTAGCAATGATAGGTACTATAGCGGTGATAGGTCACTGTAGCGGCAGCAGAGCACTATAGTGGTGGCGGGTACTATTTGATACTATAACAGCATGAGTACTGTAGCAGTACTATTCACAGAATGGGTCATGGGCCAAAACAAATTGGGCCTATGGGACATTTAATGGGCTAAATTCCCACTGGGCCTTCAGGCTATGTAATGGGTCTCCCTCTACCCAGTTAAAAAGGTCTTTCATTTAATTTAATAATAAATGAGGCTTCATCCCCAACCTTTAAAAAAAATTAAATACATCCCATTTAATAAAATTAATACAGTTATAAAAGTTTGAAAATTTAAATACTTATTATAAGATTGATTAATTATCAATAATCTTAATATCAGTTATTACAATTACTTTGGAATATATTATAAGAAGGACAAATATTTATAACTTTTTTCCAAGATTAACTATCAAAGTAAATTTAGTGATTTCTGAATTATACAGTAAAATAGAGAAAACTAAATTAAACAGAACAACAGATATAAAACAAGTCATTCTGTCTCAAGATGAGACATAATCCACTCCACTTGTTGATCACCTGCCACTGAGAAGATTATATAAATAAATGTGATCCACACCCTGGATCGGGGTTTACAATAGTACACAAGACTTTCTAAGTAAGATGACCTCTTCTATAGTTCTTCATGGGTAAGAACTACCAGGTCACACAGGGACATATTCCACAATTATCCATGGTAATACATGAGTGAAAATATATGTATGTGAAAGGATATCTTGTATCCTTCAGTTTAATGCTATAGACAGTTTGTGTTTTTATATAGACGCAGACACACACACACTGCTCTAAAGATAAAAATAATACATAACATAGAAAAAATGATGAGATAAGGTTATAAGTGCCCTAAGTGTTAGTCGATGAAGCTATGGACTTCTAGGATAAAGAAGATGCAGAAATTTAGTCCTCGTGTAGATGAAAATGTATCGCAAGTCAGCTAGATATGGCTGGTGTTCATCGTGGATTTGGTAGTGTAAAAATTTTCTCGACACTTCTATTCAAGTATGCTTCATGTGTTCTTTAGAAGTTTCGGGTTGCATGTGTTGGTTCTTCTTTCAAGAATAATTGTGCTTCTTCGTTATCATGCACACACCTGTTTCTTGGTTGTCACTATTATCGTGCTTTGGATCTGACCACACTGTTCTTTTTATTGTTATAATGAATGTGTTGGATCCAATAGGATGCATGTATTCTCCACCTCGTACCTCGTACTGTCAAGAGACATGTCTACAAAGAAACATTAATTATGTCAGTGCATTTAAAATATAAGGCCCCAGCCTTAAACCTTACTTAATCTTGAGTAATTACAAGATTACACATTGAGGATCTTTTCAGGTTTAGAGTTTTAGAGAATTAGATCATAAATATTTCATTACATTCCACATTTAAACAAAGTGGTTACATAAAGAAAGTATTCATTTTTCCCATCAACAGAAACATATTTAAAATATAACATGGATTCTTCCTTGAGACTTCCTTGACACTATCATATCATGTACCTTTCCCTTGACCTGTGAAAAACATTTCAAAAAAACATGTGATGAGCATAAAAATCTCAGTAAGGGATATAAAAATATGGAAAGGAAATATGAATACATATATACATAAGAATGAAATCATAATTTACCCATAAAACATAAGCACTTTAACATACCTCATCCAAATTATGAATAAATCATAGAAATCATAAGACATAAAGGTAACTTGAGTCATTCATAACATTCTTACGTAGGGAGTAACCCTCTTGGATACGTTTGTAATACCCACCACAGTATATTCCCAAAATCTCTTCAGAGAAACCTTAACGTTTCACTCCTTCGTGTTACCCAATGCATTGGAGAGCTATATCGGGCTAACCCACCATTAGTTTTTCACGGAACCACTCGTCTTCATAATAATGCCCAAGAACCATAACATAATCGTATCACATAAAATATGCATAAAGGAAACATAACATTTCCACTTTTCAATCACAAGATATCAATACAACAAATTGATATAAAAACATTATGAAAACCAATTTCAATACCAAAATAAAATAAAAGTAAAACATGGTAATTATTATAAGGCCCCAGCCTTAAACCTTACTTAAACTTGAGTTATTACAAGATTACACATTGAGGATCTTTTTAGGTTTAGAGTTTTAGAGAATTAGATCATGAAACTTGCATTACATTCCACATTTAAACAAAGTGGTTACATAAAAGACAATATTCATTCTTCCCATCAATGGAAACCAATTTAAAAGAAAACACAGATTCTTTCTTAACACATCCTTGACACTATCGTCACATCATGTACCTTTCCCTTGACCTGTGAAAAACATTGTTAAAAACTTGGGATGAGCATAAAAAGCTCAGTAAGGGTTATAAAAAAATATGGAAATGAAACATGAGTTCATATATACATAATAATGAAATCATACTTTACCCATAAAACATAGGCATATCAAATCATGAATAAATCATAGAAAACATAAGACATAAAGGTAACTTGAGGCATTCATAACATTCTTACGTAGGGAGTAACCCTCTTGGTTATGTTGGGAATACCCATCACAGTATATTCCCTAAATCTCTTCAGAGAAACCTTAACGTTTCACTCCTTCGCGTTACCCAATGCATTGGAGAGCTATATCGGGCTCACCCTCCCTTAGTTTATCACGGAACCACCCGTTCTTCATAACAATGCCCAAGAACCATAAAATAATCGTATCACATAAACATGAATAAAGGAAACATAACATTTCCACATTTCAATCACAATATTACATTTTAGGATATTTAAATAATGGATCCATTCAAAAAGAAACCATTTCCAAAACCATTTAAAACATTTAATAAAGAGATTTTTGAATCAAAGTGTCCCATACCACCTTGAAGCTTTTAACATTTTAAACCATTAATATCCATATAAATAAATCCTTAAAATCCATTTTGAAATCATGGATATTAATAAGAACAAATAATTAAAACATTTAAAATGATATTTTGGTTAAAGGGGTTTTACCAAAATTAGAGACACTTGAAAACAATAATCGAGGAATAATATTTAGTCAGAACTTTATAATATCATGAGAATAAAAGGATTCATGATATAATACTCCAAAGGACAGTATATACACCATATAAGATTGAATTGGTGCATAACAACAATGAACCCTCAATAGAAATGTCAAATGTGATGAAATCCCTTATAAAGAAGGTATCCTTAAATTAAGGACAAATCAATCTCAAAAATATGTGTGAAAAATATAAATACACCCAATATAAGTGGATATTAAGTGTAAAACAATAAAAGGTCATTCACACATATTCAATGGATGACATATTCAATGACTACATGTTGAACCCAAAGAAATCGAAATTGGGTTAAAAAGTTCCCTTGACAGCCTAACGGCATCACATCAAAATGAGTTGATGAGAGATAAAAAGTGTATCTCATCACTTGGACATAAAATTTACATCAATAAGGATATATGAGAACATATCCCAACATAACAATATGTAAATTAAAAGACCCAACAAAATAAGTCTTTTAAAAAATAGGAGGGTGAAAGGTTCCCTTACCGACTTGGGTATCTTGCAAAACATACACCCCATGAAAGAAGGACAATAGATAATTGATGTAAATACTCATAAACGAAAGTATATTACACAAAGAGTATAATAATTGTCAGTACATACACCACTCAATGGAATTTGTGGAAAATGTAGCATAAATCTCACGGGAATAAAAGTGAGATGAAAAATCCCTTATGAAAACTTGGCAGCCTAACGACACCACATAAAACTTCCGAATATGGATTGATGAGATCAAATAGGGTATCTCATCACATTACAATAAAATTTACAGAAAGAGGAATAAAAAATAACATCCCCCAACATTACAAAGTGGAGATTAAAAGAAGTGACATAAAGGAGAGTGCTTAAAAAGAAAGAGAAAGGTTAGATCTCTTACGGAAGTTCGGCAGCCTAACGGCGCCACTCAAAACCTCCAAAATGGATTGATGAGAGAGAATAGGGTCTCTCATCACATGAACATAAAAATTACAGTAATTTTAATATAAAATATCATCCCAATAACAAGAAATATGAGCTTTAAAAGGAATGACATAAAAGTGTGTAATTAAAAAGAAAGAGAGGAGTAGGATCCCTTACCTCGGGTCCGACTTGACTCGATCATTCTTTAATCTCCTGAATAATAAACTTGAGTTAATTTATAATTCCTTAAGAACCTTTTTCATGTTCATTATTACTTTTATACCACTTATTACCATGTCATAAACATTATGTAATCATTTAAGTTAATAATATTTGTTTTGCCGATATTTGGTTCTTAAGTCGAAAGTGGACTTCTTACAATTACATGTTGTTCGTGTGGGAAAATGTTTATTATATCCAGAATTGTATTCATTATGTAGATATCATATATGTCATATATATCCAGTACATGCATGCATTTATAACAATACATAATCATTTAGAGGTAAGAAATGAAATGCACCGTTCATGGAGACGGTAAGCCGTACGTACGCATGAACGCTACTTTCATTTGTATTTCGTATTTTATAGAATGGAATAATAATGATATAACGGTATATTATAATTCTAGTATAATATCATATATAATATCATATTTCCATCCTTTATACATCCCACATATGGTATTTAACGAATCAAATCACTTTGAGGGGGCGGTAGTCCGCACTTCCTTAAATGAAGATATCGCGTATACCCATAATGGAATCCATAAAGGTAAGACAAAAATGAAAAATAAATAAGCATAAATAAAACATAAACATATTATATATCATATATAAAAATATTGACATCATAATGGCCACCTTTGAAGGTGTTAAATGAGTATTGAACAATCATCGTTTCGGGAGGTAGAATTTCACCATCCACGGAAACCGTATGTTCTTTAACCATTTAATGTAGTTGTGTGAGAGTTTAGCTCGAATAAATCATATAAAAACATCCTAGTATATTTAAGATACTGGTGTTGTTACAAAAGAAGTAAATAAAAAGAGTTTAGTGGGTTGGAGAAGCAAAATAAAACAAATGAACATGAGAGAATGAATTACCTTTAAAAGTGTAACCCCTTTTGATTTGAGCCTAAAGGCTTCCATTGAAAGTATTCTGCCCAAAGGGAATCCTCTAGGATGAGGAGAGGGATGTGTAGAGAGAAAATGGTCAGGGTTTGGCCGAGCCAAAGGCTTGAGGAGTGTGTTAAATGAGGTAGAGGTGGGGGCCTTTTATAAGAGGAGAGGAGGGGCACTTTTGGGAAGTAAAGAAATATTACTTTATTTGAAAATGTGTTTCGGTTTCAAAAGGTCCCACATTAATATAATTCGTGGATAAGGTGATAAGGCTTCTAAATAAACTCATCCAATAAGTTTTGGACATGTTTAGTTCAAATATTTTACATTATCTTTCCATTTTATTTAAATCGTCAAATAATGATGTCATCGCTGCATCATTATTATGTCATAAATAATTTAATTTATTTAATGTCTAAAAATTATAAAAAAATACTATGATGTAGGAAATCTTTTTATCTTTCCAATGAATATTTATAATAAAAATGATGACTTGTATAACCCCACTTAAAAATTGTTTTAGTAAAACATATCATGTTTGTGTCAATTTTACTTTTACATTAAATAAAATGTTATTTATGTCATTTCCCAACCAAAGTGGATCCATGGGGTCCCCAAGTTTACCCATGGCTTGTCTTGGTCGGCCATGAGACAACCAATAGGTGTAGGACAAGTGTCATGTTGTTTTAACATTCTTATAATATCATTTTTACCTTAAACTACACTAATTACCTCTAATCGCGATTAAAAACTTAATAAGTTACTATTCACCAAAAAATTATTTTAATCTCATTGAACCACATTTTACTTCTTAATGACAACCATGTATGTCGGATTTTTTGAAAATCAAAACACAATGATGGCAAAATTTCATTTAAACGGAAAATCAGTCTTTATAAGTACCACTTAGTGGTTTCACTATTCATCAAAAATTGAAGTTTTTCAGAAAATTACCAAAACCTCACCATAAGCTATATTTGATATTCTGAATTCAAAAATGAAGTCCGTTTTAAAAAATTCAAAACATATTAACCACATTAATTAATTTAATAATTAATTCCCGCTGTCAGAGCAAATAGCGTGTTTTTATAAAACAATAAGTATCAAAAGATTGACACTAGTTTAAGTCTGATTTCAAAGTGAAATTAATTCCAAAGACCACTATTGGATTTAATGGTAAAAATATTTTCTAATTTCACTTTAAAACCAATTCAAAATATTATCTAATCATATAAATAAATTATATTAAAAGAGGTTTTTAATTAAAACACAACATTTTACAATATTAATTAAAAAATGAACTTTATCGAAAAAATACAAAAAAATTACACAAAGTTAAATTTGATGTCCCGATTCTTAATAAGAGTTTTATTTGGTCCAAAAGAATGTATAAGAGTGATCAAAACTATATTTAATGACAGTACTCCATTAAAAGGCGATAAGTGAACCTTTAGTGAAAACTAGGGCATATACGCCTAAAATTGAATTCTTTCCATATTTTAAGCCTTTATCTTTTATTGGGTAAATGTAAAAACATTTAAAAACATATATAATCATATTTTAGTTATTTATATCCATTCCCGCCAGTACAACGGCTACTTGTTAACTACCATTTAAAATAATATTATTTTATTATTAGAGTGCAACGTAAGATTCCCAAGAAACTCGTTGTTGCGTGTTGGGTACGCCATCGAGCATAGCGTACCCTTTAAAGTTATATTAATATTTTATTCACAAATATGGATAAATATGAAAATGTCATATTGATTATTTACCTGGGGTGTTACATCCTTCCCCCCTTTTGGGAATTGCGTCCTCGCAATTTTAAAATTGCACTTGGAAACATCCTTGAATGTCCCACATCGGAACAAGAGTCGGTAAAACAATCACTTTAAAATAAAGAAAGATGAGCACAGAGGTCACCCGAGTTAACCCATACTAGGATTCTAAGTATGAAAATATGGACATGGAGGAGAAAACATAGGGTCATGTTCTGATGGAGAGTGATAGAAAACATGTTTACGAGAAAGTTAACAATAAGAAAATCACAAACTTGTGATGGGTTAAACGGTGTTGGGTTCCCCAGTAGGAAAAGTTAATAGACAACATTTTTGTTTTAAGTTACTTTTTATTGAGGAATTTATTCATAAGGAAGAATAATCACTTATCATGTTGACTTTCATCTTTTACTAGATTCCTTAGTCAAACTCATATTTTTTCTAAAAGACGAGTATTTAGGGAGACTTGTTCACATTAAGAGTACTATAATCAACTTCTAGAGAATCACCTAATCCCCAAAAGAGAACTATATACATCCCATGTATTTAGGCTTTAACCAAAACCAAAACCAAAAAGGTTAGTACAAGATCAGATAATCCAGAAAAGGATAACCCCTTATAAAAAGAAAATCTATTCTTAATCTCCAAAATTTGTCCAACAAAACCCAAAGTTCAACGAGGACCATCCGATAAACAATTTGTCCATAAAATTATTCAAAGTAAACCAATATAAGATTGAAACCCAAATATTTGAAGGATTTAGTCACATAGTCTTCCAAGTTAAATCGTAACATTTATCTCCAAACAACATCAGTTGCTCCTAAAGTCTCACATTGAAAAGTAATTATCCTAATCACATATCCTCCAAAATCAACTTACTATTAATTCATAAAATCATATAACTAAAAATAATCAGTCAAACTAACCAGGGACTTCACGTAGTCCAGTGGTAGGCGATAAATACCAGTCGCACTTTGGTTGTGGGTTCGATTCCCGCAGCTTTGTCCGACGCGACGGGTAGTCACACGGTCTGCGTGTTGTCCTTTTTCCAAAACTATATAATTCATAAAACATTCCCCGAAATGAGATAAAATCTTCAAAGATGAACATAACATATTTTAACCTCAAGTTTATCTCAGGCCTTTCATTTTCCATCATAACATATAATAACCCATAATTACCTCAAAAGTAAGGATCATATAAACCCTAATGGCTACCTTAATAATTATTACCTGAATTTCCACATCGAGTTGGACATCTCGTACATGATGCATTAGAGAACTCACCAAAGTTGAAGTGGTTGATCATGACTCCTTGATAGTTGGTTTAGAACAACCATGATATTCCTCATCGAATCCCCCATCTCATCCAGTCTCTTAATCAGAGAACCACCACAGTTTCCTTCAAACCCATTGTCACATTGGTGCCTGCTAGATCCAGCCATTTACTAAAACCAAAAAGGTCAGTGTGAGTATATCAACATAACCATCATGTACTAATGAGTAAGATAAACACTAATATATACTTACTCATTCACTTTATCTAAAACTAGGACTCTTTCTAAAATCCTAACCATTATGGTAATTGTCACTTATGCTTAAAGAATACCCTAACCTCTAAAGTTATCTAAACCGACCTTTGATACCAACTATAATGCCCCAGCCTTAAACCTTACTTAAACTTGAGTTATTACAAGATTACACATTGAGGATCTTTTTAGGTTTAGAGTTTTATAGAATTAGATCATGAAACTTGCATTACATTACACATTTAAACAAAGTGGTTACATGAAAGACAATATTCATTCTTCCCATCAATGGAAACCTATTTAAAATAAAACACGGATTCTTTCTTGACACATCCTTGACACTATCGTCACATCATGTACCTTTCCCTTGACCTGTGAAAAACATTTTCAAAAACTTGGGATGAGCATAAAAAGCTCAGTAAGGGTTATAAAAAAATATGGAAAGGAAACATGAGTTCATATATACATAATAATGAAATCATACTTTACCCATAAAACATAGGCATATCAAATCATGAATAAATCATAGAAAACATAAGACATAAAGGTAACTTGAGGCATTCATAACATTCTTACGTAGGGAGTAACCCTCTTGGTTACGTTTGGAATACCCATCACAGTATATTCCCTAAATATCTTCGGAGAAACCTTAACGTTTCACTCCTTCGCGTTACCCAATGCATTAGAGAGCTATATCAGGCTCACCCGCCCTTAGTTTATCACGGAACCACCCGTTCTTCATAACAATGCCCAAGAACCATAACATAATCGTATCACATAAACATGAATAAAGGAAACATAACATTTCCACATTTCAATCACAATATAACATTTTAGGATATTGAAATAATGAATCCATTCAAAAAGAAACCATTTCCAAAACCATTTAAAACATTTATTAAAGTGATTTTTGAATCAAAGTGTCCCATACCACCTTGAAGATTTTAACATTTTAAACCATTAATATCCATATTAATAAATCCTTAAAAACCATTTTTAAATCATGGATATTAATAAGAACAAATAATTAAAACATTTAAAATCATATTTTGGTTAAAGGGGTTTTACCAAAATTAGAGACACTTGAAAACAATAATCGAGGAATAATATTTAGTCAGAACTTTATAATATCATGAGAATAAAAGGATTCATGATATAATACTCCAAAGGACAGTAAATACACCATATAAGAGTGAACTGATGCATAACAACAATGAACCCTCAATAGAAATGTCAAATGTGATGAAATCCCTTATAAAGAAGGTATCCTTAAATTAAGGACAAGTCAATCTCAAAAATATGTGTGACAAATATAAATACACCCAATATAAGTGGATATTAAGTGTAAAACAATAAAAGGTCATTCACACATATTCAATGGATGACATATTCAATGACTACATGTTGAACTGAAAGAAATCGAAATTGGGTTAAAAATTTCCCTTGACAGCCTAACGGCATCACATCAAAATGAGTTGATGAGAGATAAAAAGTGTATCTCATCACTTGGACATAAAATTTACATCAATAAGGATATATGAGAACATATCCCAACATAACAATATGTAAATTAAAATACCCAACAAAAGAAGTCTTTTAAAAAATAGGAGGGTGAAAGGTTCCCTTACTGACTTGGGTATCTTGCAAAACATACACCCCATGAAAGAAGGACAATAGATAATTGATGTAAATACTCATAAACGAAAGTATATTACACAAAGAGTAGAATAATGGGCAGTACATACACCACTCAATGGAATTTGTGGCAAATGTAGCATAAATCTCACGGGAATAAAAGTGAGATGAAAAATCCCTTATGAAAACTTGGCAGCCTAACGACACCACATAAAACTTCCGAATATGGATTGATGAGATCAAATAGGGTATCTCATCACATTAAAATAAAATTTACAGAAAGAGGAATATAAAAAAACATCCCCCAACATTACAAAGTGGAGCTTAAAAGAAGTGACATAAAGGAGAGTACTTAAAAAGAAAGAGAGAGGTTAGATCTCTTACAAATGTTCGGCAGCCTAACGGCGCCACTCAAAACCTCCAAAATGGATTGATGAGAGAGAATAGGGTCTCTCATCACATGAACATAAAAATTAAAGTAATTGTAATATAAAATATCATCCCAATAACAAGAAATATGAGCTTTAAAAGGAATGACATAAAAGTGTGTACTTAAAAAGAAAGAGAGAAGTAGGATCCCTTACCTCGGGTCCGACTTGACTCGATCGTTCTTTAATCTCCTGAATAATAAACTTGAGTTAATTTATAATTCCTTAAGAACCTTTTTCATTTTCATTATTACTTTTATACCACTTATTACCATGTCATAAACATTATGTAATCATTTAAGTTAATAATATTTGTTTTGCCGATATTTGGTTATTAAGTCGAAAGTGGACTTCTTACAATTACATGTCGTTCGTGTGGCCAAATGTTTATTATATCCAGAATTGTATTAATTATGTAGATATCATATATGTCATATATATCCAGTACATTCATGCATTTATAACATTACATAATCATTTAGAGGTAAGAAATGAAATGCACCGTTCATGGAGACGGTAAGCCGTACGTACGCATGAACGCTACTTTCATTTCTATTTCGTATTTTATAGAATGGAATAATAATGATATAAGGGTATATTATAATTCTAGTATAATATAATATATAATATCATATTTCCATCCTTTATACATCCCACATATGGTATTTAACGAATCAAATCACTTTGAGGGGGCGGTAGTCCGCACTTCCTTAAATGAAGATATCGCGTATACCCATAATGGAAGCCATAAAGGTAAGACAAAAATGAAAAATACAGAAGAATAAATAAAACATAAACATATTATATATCATATATAAAAATAGTGACATCATAATGGCCACCTTTGATGGTGTTAAATGAGTATTGAACAATCATCGTTTCGGGAGGCAGAATTTCACCATCCACGGAAACCGTATGTTCTTTAACCATTTGATGTAGTTGTGTGAGAGTTTAGCTCGAATAAATCATATAAAAACATCCTAGTATATTGAAGATACTGGTGTTGTTACAAAAGAAGTAAATAAAAAGAGTTCAGTGGGTTGGAGAAGCAAAATAAAACAAATGAACATGAGAGAATGAATTACCTTTAAAAGTGTAACCCCTTTTGATTTGAGCCTAAAGGATTCCTTTGAAAGTATTCTGCCCAAAGGGAATACTCTAGGATGAGGAGAGGGATGTGGAGAGAGAAAATGGTCAGGGGTTGGCCGAGCCAAAGGCTTGAGGAGTGTGTTAAATGAGGTAGAGGTGGGGGCCTTTTATAAGAGGAGAGGAGGGGCACTTTTGGGAAGTAAAGAAATATTACTTTATTTGAAAATGTGTTTCGGTTTCAAAAGGTCCCACATTGATATAATTCGTGGATAAGGTGATAAGGCTTCTAAATCCACTCATCCAATAAGTTTTGGACATGTGTAGTTCATATATTTTACATTATCTTTCCATTTTATTTAAATCGTCAAATAATGATGTCATCGCTGCATCATTATTATGTCTTAAATAATTTAATTTATTTAATGTCTAAAAATTATAAAAAAAATACTATGATGTTGGAAATCTTTTTATCTTTCCAATGAATATTTATAATCAAAAATATAACTTGTATAACCCCAGTTAAAAATTGTTTTAGTAAAACATATCATGTTTGTGTCAATTTTACTTTTACATTAAATAAAATGTTATATATGTCATTTCCCAACCAAAGTGGATCCATGGGGTCCCCAAGTTGACCCATGGCTTGTCTTGGTCGGCCATGATACAACCAATAGGTGTATGACAAGTGTCATGGTGTTTTCACATTCTTATAATATCATTTTTACCTTAAACTACACTAATTACCTCTAATCGCGATTAAAAAATTAATAAGTTACTATTCACCAAAAAATTATTTTAATCTCATTGAACCACATTTTACTTCTTAATGAAAACCATGTATGTCGCATTTTTTGAAAATCAAAACACAATGATGGCAAAATTTCATTTAAACGGAAAATCAGTCTTTATAAGTACCACTTAGTGGTTTCACTATTCATCAAAAATTGAAGTTTTTCAGAAAATTACCAAAAATTCACCATAAGCTATATTTGATATTCCGAATTCAAAAATGAAGTCCGTTTTACAAAATTCAAAACATATTAACCACATTAATTAATTTAATAATTATTTCCCGTTGTCAGAGCAAATAGCGTGTTTTTATAAAACAATAAGTATCAAAAGATTGGAACTAGTTTAAGTCTGATTTCAAAGTGAAATTAATTCCAACGACCACTATTGGATTTAATGGTAAAAATATTTTCTAATTTCACTTTAAAACCAATTCAAAATATTATCTAATCATATAAATATATTATATTAAAAGAGGTTTTGAATTAAAACACAACATTTTACACTATTAATTAAAAAATGAACTTTATCGAAAAAATACCAAAAAATTACACAAAGTTAAATTTGATGTCCCGATTCTTAATAAGAGTTTTATTTGGTCCAAAAGAATGTATAAGAGTGATCAAAACTATATTTAATGACAGTTCTCCATTAAAAGGCGATAAGTGTACCTTTAGTGAAAACTAGGGCATATACGCCTAAAATTGAATTCTTTCCGTATTTTAAGCCTTTATCTTTTATTGGGTAAATGTAAAAACATTTAAAAACATATATAATCATATTTTAGTTATTTCTATCCATTCCCGCTAGTACAACGACTACTTGTTAACTACCATTTAAAATAATATTATTTTATTATTAGAGTGCAACGTAAGATTCCCAAGAAACTCGTTGTTGCGTGTTGGGTACGCCATCGAGCATTGCGTCCCCTTTAAAGTCATATTAATATTTTATTCACAAATATGGATAAATATGAAAATTTCATATTCCTTATTTACCTGGGGTGTTACATCCTTCCCCCCTTTTGGGAATTGCGTCCTCACAATTTTAAAATTGCGCTTGCAAACATCCTTGAACGTCCCACATCGGAACAAGAGTCGGTAAAACAATCACTTTAAAATAAAGAAAGATAAGCACAGAGGTCACCCGAGTTAACCCATACTAGGATTCTAAGTATGAAAATATGGACATGGAGGAGAAAACATAGGGTCATGTTCTGATGGAGAGTGATAGAAAACATGTTTACGAGAAAGTTAACAATAAGAAAATCACAAACTTGTGATGGGTTAAACGGTGTTGGGTCCCCCAGTAGGAAAAGTTAATAGACAACATTTTTGTTTTAAGTTACTTTTTATTGAGGAATTTATTCATATGGAAGCATAATCACTTATCATGTTGACTTTCAACTTTACTAGATTCCTTAGTCAAACTCATATTTTTTCCAAAAGACGAGTATTTAGGGAGACTTGTTCGCATTAAGAGTACTATAATCAACTTCTAGAGAATCACCTAATCCCCAAAAGAGAACTATATACATCCCATGTATTTAGGCTTTAACCAAAACCAAAACCAAAAAGGTTAGTACAAGATCAGATAATCCAGAAAAGGATAACCCCTTATAAAAAGAAAATCTATTCTTAATCTCCAAAATTTGTCCAACAAAACCCAAAGTTCAACGAGGACCATCCGATAAACAATTTGTCCATAAAATTCTTCAAAGTAAACCAATATAAGATTTAAACCCAAATATTTGAAGGATTTAGTCACATAGTCTTCCAAGTTAAATCGTAACATTTATCTCCAAACAACATCAGTTGCTCCTAAAGTCTCACATTGAAAAGTAATTATCCTAATCACATATCCTCCAAAATCAACTTACTCTTAATTCATAAAATCATATAACTAAAAAGAATCAGTCAAACTAACCAGGGACTTCACGTAGTCAAGTGGTAGGCGATAAATACCAGCCGCACTTTGGTTGTGGGTTCGATTCCCGCAGCTTTGTCCGACGCGACGGGTAGTCACACGGTCTGCGTGTTGTCCTTTTTCCAAAACTATATAATTATTAAAACATTCCCCGAAATGAGATAAAATCTTCAAAGATGATCATAACATATTTTAACCTCAAGTTTATCTCAGGCCTTTCATTTTCCATCATAACATATAATAACCCATAATTACCTCAAAAGTAAGGATCATATAAACCCTAATGGTTACCTTAATAATTATTACCTGAATTTCCACATCGAGTTGGACATCTCGTACATGATGCATTAGAGAACTCACCAAAGTTGAAGTGGTTGATCATGACTCCTTGATAGTTGGTTTAGAAAAACCATGATATTCCTCATTGAATCCCCCATCTCATCCAGTCTCTTAATCAGAGAACCACCACAGTTTCCTTCAAACCCATTGTCACATTGGTGCCTGCTAGATCCAGCCATTTACTAAAACCAAAAAGGTCAGTGTGAGTATATCAACATAACCATCATGTAATAATGAGTAAGATAAACACTAATATATACTTACTCATTCACCTTATCTAAAACTAGGACTCTTTCTAAAATCCTAACCATTATGGTAATTGTCACTTATGCTTAAAGAATACCCTAACCTCTAAAGTTATCTAAACCGACCTTTGATACCAACTATAAGGCCCCAGCCTTAAACCTTACTTAAACTTGAGTTATTACAAGATTACACATTGAGGATCTTTTTAGGTTTAGAGTTTTAGAGAATTAGATCATGAAACTTGCATTACATTCCTCATTTAAACAAAGTGGTTACATAAAAGACAATATTCATTCTTCCCATTAATGGAAACCTATTTAAAATAAAACACGGATTCTTTCTTGACACATCCTTGACACTATCGTCACATCATGTACCTTTCCCTTGACCTGTGAAAAACATTTTCAAAAATTTGGGATGAGCATAAAAAGCTCAGTAAGGGTTATAAAAAAATATGGAAAGGAAACATGAGTTCATATATACATAAGAATGAAATCATACTTTACCCATAAAACATAGGCATATCAAATCATGAATAAATCATAGAAAACATAAGACATAAAGGTAACTTGAGGCATTCATAACATTCTTACGTAGGGAGTAACCCTCTTGGTTACGTTTGGAATACCCATCACAGTATATTACCTAAATCTCTTCGGAGAAACCTTAACGTTTCACTCCTTCGCGTTACCCAATGCATTGGAGAGCTATATCGGGCTCACCCTCCCTTAGTTTATCACGGAACCACCCGTTCTTCATAACAATGCCCAAGAACCATAACATAATCGTATCACATAAACATGAATAAAGGAAACATAACATTTCCACATTTCAATCACAATATAACATTTTAGGATATTGAAATAATGAATCCATTCAAAAAGAAACCATTTCCAAAACCATTTAAAACATTTAATAAAGAGATTTTTGAATCAAAGTGTCCCATAACACCTTGAAGCTTTTTAAATTTTAAACCATTCATATCCATATAAATAAATCCTTAAAAACCATTTTTAAATCATGGATATTAATAAGAACAAATAATTAAAACATTTAAAATGATATTTTGGTTAAAGCAGTTTTACCAAAATCAGAGACACTTGAAAACAATAATCGAGGAATAATATTTAGTCAGAACTTTATAATATCATGAGAATAAAAGGATTCATGATATAATACTCCAAAGGACAGTATATACACCATATAAGAGTGAATTGGTGCATAACAACAATGAACCCTCAATAGAAATGTCAAATGTGATGAAATCCCTTATAAAGAAGGTATCCTTAAATTAAGGACAAATCAATCTCAAAAATATGTGTGAAAAATATAAATACACCCAATATAAGTGGATATTAAGTGTAAAACAATAAAAGGCCATTCACACATATTCAATGGATGACATATTCAATGACTACATGTTGAACCCAAAGAAATCGAAATTGGGTTAAAAAGTTCCCTTGACAGCCTAACGGCATCACATCAATATGAGTTGATGAGAGATAAAAAGTGTATCTCATCACTTGGACATAAAATTTACATCAATAAGGATATATGAGAACATATCCCAACATAACAATATGTAAATTAAAATACCCAACAAAAGAAGTCTTTTAAAAAATAGGAGGGTGAAAGGTTCCCTTACCGACTTGGGTATCTTGCAAAACATACACCCCATGAAAGAAGGACAATAGATAATTGATGTAAATACTCATAAACGAAAGTATATTACACAAATAGTAGAATAATGGGCAGTAAATACACCACTCAATGGAATTTGTGTCCAATGTAGCATAAACCTCACGGGAATAAAAGTGAGATGAAAAATCCGTTATGAAAACTTGGCAGCCTAACGGCACCACATAAAACATCCGAATATGGATTGATGAGATCAAATAGGGTATCTCATCACATTAAATTAAAATTTACAGAAAGATGAATATAAAAGAACATCCCCCAACATTACAAAGTGGAGCTTAAAAGAAGTGACATAAAGGAGAGTACTTAAAAAGAAAGAGAGAGGTTAGATCTCTTACGAAAGTTCGGCAGCCTAACGGCACCACTCAAAACCTCCAAAATGGATTGATGAGAGAGAATAGGGTCTCTAATCACATGAACATAAAACTTACAGTAATTTATTATAAAATATCATCCCAATAACAAGAAATATGAGCTTTAAATGGAATGACATAAAAGTGTGTACTTAAAAAGAAAGAGAGGAGTAGGATCCCTTACCTCGGGTCCGACTTGACTCGATCGTTCTTTAATCTCCTGAATAATAAACTTGAGTTAATTTCTAATTCCTTAAGAACCTTTTTCAAGTTCATTATTACTTTTATACCACTTATTACCATGTCATAAACATTATGTAGTCATTTAAGTTAATAATATTTGTTTTGCCGATATTTGGTTCTTAAGTCGAAAGTGGACTTCTTACAATTACATGTTGTTCGTGTGGACAAATGTTTATTATACCCAGAATTGTATTAATTATGTATCTATCATATATGTTATATATATCCAGTACATTCATGCATTTATAACATTACATAATCATTTAGAGGTAAGAAATGAAATGCACCGTTCATGGAGACGGTAAGCCGTACGTACGCATGAACGCTACTTTCATTTCTATTTCGTATTTTATAGAATGGAATAATAATGATATAAGGGTATATTATAATTCTAGTATAATATCATATATAATATCATATTTCCATCCTTTATACATCCCACATATGGTATTTAACGAATCAAATCACTTTGAGGGGGCGGTAGTCTGCACTTCCTTAAATGAAGATATCGCGTATACCCATAATGGAAGCCATAAAGGTAAGACAAAAATGAAAAATACAGAAGAATAAATAAAACATAAACATATTATATATCATATATAAAAATAGTGACATCATAATGGCCACCTTTGAAGGTGTTAAATGAGTATTGAACAATCATCGTTTTGGGAGGCAGAATTTCACCATCCACGGAAACCGTATGTTCTTTAACCATTTGATGTAGTTGTGTGAGATTTTAGCTCGAATAAATCATATAAAAACATCCTAGTATATTGAAGATACTGGTGTTGTTACAAAAGAAGTAAATAAAAAGAGTTTAGTGGGTTGGAGAAGCAAAATAAAACAAATGAACATGAGAGAATGAATTACCTTTAAAAGTGTAACCCCTTTTGATTTGAGCCTAAAGGCTTCCTTTGAAAGTATTCTGCCCAAAGGGAATCCTCTAGGATGAGGAGAGGGATGTGTAGAGAGAAAATGGTCATGGGTTGGCCGAGCCAAAGGCTTGAGGTGTGTGTTAAATGAGGTAGGGGTGGGGGCCTTTTATAAGAGGAGAGGAGGGGCACTTTTGGGAAGTAAAGAAATATTACTTTATTTGAAAATGTGTTTCGGTTTCAAAAGGTCCCAAATTGATATAATTCATGGCTAAGGTGATAAGGCTTCTAAATCAACTCATCCAATAAGTTTTGGACATGTGTAGTTCATAGATTTTACATTATCTTTCCATTTTATTTAAATCGTCAAATAATGATGTCATCGCTGCATCATTATTATGTCATAAATAATTTAATTTATTTAATGTCTAAAAATTATTAAAAAAAATACTATGATATAGGAAATATTTTTATCTTTCCAATGAATGTTTATAATCAAAAATATGACTTGTATAACCCCAGTTAAAAATTGTTTTAGTAAAACATATCATGTTTGTGTCAATTTTACTTTTACATTAAATAAAATGTTATTTATGTCATTTCCCAACCAATGTGGATCCATGGGGTCCCCAAGTTGACCCATGGCTTGTCTTGGTCGGCCATGATACAACCAATAGGTGTAGGACAAGTGTCATGGTGTTTTCACATTCTTATAATATCATTTTTACCTTAAACTACACTAATTACCTCTAATCGCGATTAAAAACTTAATAAGTTACTATTCACCAAAAAATTATTTTAATCTCATTGAACCACATTTAACTTCTTAATGACAACCATGTATGTCAGATTTTTTGAAAATCAAAACACAATGATGGCAAAATTTCATTTAAACGGAAAATCAGTCTTTATAAGTACCACTTAGTGGTTTCACTATTCATCAAAAATTGATGTTTTTCAGAAAATTACCAAAAATTCACCATAAGCTATATTTGATATTCCGAATTCAAAAATGAAGCCCGTTTTACAAAATTCAAAACATATTAACCACATTAATTAATTTAATAATTAATTCCCGCTGTCAGAGCAAATAGCGTGTTTTTATAAAACAATAAGTATCAAAAGATTGACACTAGTTTAAGTCTGATTTCAAAGTGAAATTAATTCCAACGACCACTATTGGATTTAATGGTAAAAATATTTTCTAATTTCACTTTAAAACCAATTCAAAATATTATCTAATCATATAAATAAATTATATTAAAAGAGGTTTTGAATTAAAACACAACAGTTTACACTATTAATTAAAAAATGAACTTTATCGAAAAAATACCAAAAAATTACACAAAGTTAAATTTGATGTCCCGATTCTTAATAAGACTTTTATTTGGTCCAAAAGAATGTATAAGAGTGATCAAAACTATATTTAATGACAGTTCTCCATTAAAAGGCGATAAGTGAACCTTTAGTGAAAACTAGGGCATATACGCCTAAAATTGAATTCTTTCCGTATTTTAAGCCTTTATCTTTTATTGGGTAAATGTAAAAACATTTAAAAACATATATAATCATATTTTATTTATTTATATCCATTCCCGCCAGTACAACGGCTACTTGTTAACTACCATTTAAAATAATATTATTTTATTATTAGAGTGCAACGTAAGATTCCCAAGAAACTCGTTGTTGCGTGTTGGGTACGCCATTGAGCATTGCGTCCCCTTTAAAGTCATATTAATATTTTATTCACAAATATGGATAAATATGAAAATGTCATATTCCTTATTTACCTGGGGTGTTACATCCTTCCCCCCTTTTGGGAATTGCGTCCTCGTAATTTTAAAATTGCGCTTGGAAACATCCTTGAACGTCCCACATCGGAACAAGAGTCGGTAAAACAATCACTTTAAAATAAAGAAAGATAAGCACAGAGGTCACCCGAGTTAACCCATACTAGGATTATAAGTATGAAAATATGGACATGGAGGAGAAAACATAGGGTCATGTTCTGATGGAGAGTGATAGAAAACATGTTTATGAGAAAGTTAGCAATAAGAAAATCACAAACTTGTGATGGGTTAAAAGGTGTTGGGTTTCCCAGTAGGAAAAGTTAATAGACAACATTTTTGTTTTAAGTTACTTTTTATTGAGGAATTTATTCATAAGGAAGCATAATCACTTATCATTTTGACTTTCAACTTTTACTAGATTCCTTAGTCAAACTCATATTTTTTCCAAAAGACGAGTATTTTGGGAGACTTGTTCGCATTAAGAGTACTATAATCAACTTCTAGAGAATCAACTAATCCGCAAAAGAGAACTATATACATCCCATGTATTTAGGCTTTAACCAAAACCAAAACCAAAAAGGTTAGTACAAGATCAGATAATCCAGAAAAGGATAACCCCTTATAAAAAGAAAATCTATTCTTAATCTCCAAAATTTGTCCAACAAAACCCAAAGTTCAACCAGGACCATCCGATAAACAATTTGTCCATAAAATTCTTCAAAGTAAACCAATATAATATTGAAACCCAAATATTTGAAGGATTTAGTCACATAGTCTTCCAAGTTAAATCGTAACATTTATCTCCAAACAACATCAGTTGCTCCTAAAGTCTCACATTGAAAAGTAATTATCCTAATCACATATCCTCCAAAATCAACTTACTCTTAATTCATAAAATCATATAACTAAAAAGAATCAGTCAAACTAACCAGGGACTTCACGTAGTCCAGTTGTAGGCGATAAATACCAGTCGCACTTTGGTTGTGGGTTCGATTCCCGCAGCTTTGTCCGACGCGACGGGTAGTCACACGGTCTGCGTGTTGTCCTTTTTCCAAAACTATATAATTCTTAAAACATTCCCCGAAATGAGATAAAATCTTCAAAGATGATCATAACATATTTTAACATCAAGTTTATCTCAGGCCTTTAATTTTCCATCATAACATATAATAACCCATAATTACCTCAAAAGTAAGGATCATATAAACCCTAATGGTTACCTTAATAATTATTACCTGAATTTCCACATCAAGTTGGACATCTCGTACATGATGCATTAGAGAACTCACCAAAGTTGAAGTGGTTGATCATGACTCCTTCATAGTTGGTTTAGAACAACCATGATATTCCTCATTGAATCCCCCATCTCATCCAGTCTCATAATCAGAGAACCACCACAGTTTCCTTCAAACCCATTGTCACATTGGTGCCTGCTAGATCCAGCCATTTACTAAAACCAAAAAGGTCAGTGTGAGTTTATAAACATAACCATCATGTAATAATGAGTAAGATAAACACTAATATGTAATTACTCATTCACTTTATCTAAAACTAGGACTCTTTCTAAAATCCTAACCATTATGGTAATTGTCACTTATGCTTAAAAAATACCCTAACCTCTAAAGTTATCTAAACCGACCTTTGATACCAACTATAAGGCCCCAGCCTTAAACCTTACTTAAACTTGAGTTATTACAAGATTACACATTGAGGATCTTTTTAGGTTTAGAGTTTTAGAGAATTAGATCATGAAACTTGCATTACATTCCACATTTAAACAAAGTGGTTACATAAAAGACAATATTCATTCTTCCCATCAATGGAAACCTATTTAAAATAAAACACAGATTCTTTCTTGACACATCCTTGACACTATCGTCACATCATGTACCTTTCCCTTGACCTGTGAAAAACATTTTCAAAAACTTGGGATGAGCATAAAAATCTCAGTAAGGGTTATAAAAAAATATGGAAAGGAAACATGAGTTCATATATACATAAGAATGAAATCATACTTTACCCATAAAACATAGGCATATCAAATCATGAATAAATCATAGAAAACATAAGACATAAAGGTAACTTGAGGCATTCATAACATTCTTATGTAGGGAGTAACCCTCTTGGTTACGTTTGGAATACCCATCACAGTATATTCCCTAAATCTCTTCGGAGAAACCTTAACGTTTCACTCCTTCGCGTTACCCAATGCATTGGAGAGCTATATCGGGCTCACCCGCCCTTAGTTTATCACGGAACCACCCGTTCTTCATAACAATGCCCAAGAACCATAACATAATCGTATCACATAAACATGAATAAAGGAAACATAACATTTCCACATTTCAATCACAATATAACATTTTAGGATATTGAAATAATGAATCCATTCAAAAAGAAACCATTTCCAAAACCATTTAAAACATTTATTAAAGAGATTTTTGAATCAAAGTGTCCCATACCACCTTGAAGATTTTAACATTTTAAACCATTAATATCCATATAAATAAATCCTTAAAAACCATTTTTAAATCATGGATATTAATAATAACAAATAATTAAAACATTTAAAATGATATTTTGGTTAAAGGGGTTTTACCAAAATTAGAGACACTTGAAAACAATAATCGAGGAATAATATTTAGTCAGAACTTTATAATATCATGAGAATAAAAGGATTTATGATATAATACTCCAAAGGATAGTATATACACCATATAAGAGTGAATTGGTGCATAACAACAATGAACCCTCAATAGAAATGTCAAAAGTGATGAAATCCCTTATAAAGAAGGTATCCTTAAATTAAGGACAAATCAATCTCAAAAATATGTGTGAAAAATATAAATACACCCAATATAAGTGGATATTAAGTGTAAAACAATAAGAGGTCATTCACACATATTCAATGGATGACATATTCAATGACTACATGTTGAACCCAAAGAAATCGAAATTGGGTTAAAAAGTTCCCTTGACAGCCTAACGGCATCACATCAAAATGAGTTGATGAGAGATAAAAAGTGTATCTCATCACCTGGACATAAAATTTACATCAATAAGGATATATGAGAACATATCCCAACATAACAATATGTAAATTAAAAGACCCAACAAAAGAAGTCTTTTAAAAAATAGGAGGGTGAAAGGTTCCCTTACCGACTTGGGTATCTTGCAAAACATACACCCCATGAAAGAAGGACAATAGATAATTGATGTAAATACTCATAAACGAAAGTATATTACACAAAGAGTATAATAATGGGAAGTACATACACCACTCAATGGAATTTGTGGCAAATGTAGCATAAATCTCACGGGAATAAAAGTGAGATGAAAAATCCCTTATGAAAACTTGGCAGCCTAACGACACCACATAAAACTTCCGAATATGGATTGATGAGATCAAATAGGGTATCTCATCACATTACAATAAAATTTACATAAATAGGAATATAAAAGAAAATCCCCCAAAATTACAAAGTGGAGCTTAAAAGAAGTGACATAAAGGAGAGTACTTAAAAAGAAAGAGAGAGGTTAGATCTCTTACGAAAGTTCGGCAGCCTAACAGCGCCACTCAAAACCTCCCAAATGGATTGATGAGAGAGAATAGGGTCTCTCATCACATGAACATAAAAATTACAGTAATTGTAATATAAAATATCATCCCAATAACAAGAAATATGAGCTTTAAAAGGAATGACATAAAAGTGTGTACTTAAAAAGAAAGAGAGGAGTAGGATCCCTTACCTCGGGTCCGACTTGACTCGATCGTTCTTTAATCTCCTGAATAATAAACTTGAGTTAATTTCTAATTCCTTAAGAACCTTTTTCATGTTCATTATTACTTTTATACCACTTATTACCATGTCATAAACATTATGTAATCATTTAAGTTAATAATATTTGTTTTGCCGATATTTGGTTCTTAAGTCGAAAGTGGACTTCTTACAATTACATGTTGTTCGTGTGGCCAAATGTTTATTATATCCAGAATTGTATTAATTATGTAGATATCATATATGTTATATATATCCAGTACATGCATGCATTTATAACATTACATAATCATTTAGAGGTAAGAAATGAAATGCACCGTTCATGGAGACGGTAAGCCGTACGTACGCATGAACGCTACTTTCATTTCTATTTCGTATTTTATAGAATGGAATAATAATTATATAAGGGTATATTATAATTATAGTATAATATAATATATAATATCATATTTCCATCCTTTATACACCCCACATATGGTATTTAACGAATCAAATCACTTTGAGGGGGCGGTAGTCCGCACTTCCTTAAATGAAGATATCGTGTATACCCATATTGGAAGCCATAAAGGTAAGACAAAAATGAAAAATACAGAAGCATAAATAAAACATAAACATATTATATATCATATATAAAAATATTGACATCATAATGGCCACCTTTTAAGGTGTTAAATGAGTATTGAACAATCATCGTTTCGGGAGGCAGAATTTCACCATCCACGGAAACCGTATGTTCTTTAACCATTTGATGTAGTTGTGTGAGCGTTTAGCTAGAATAAATCATATAAAAACATCCTAGTATATTGAAGATACTGGTGTTGTTACAAAATAAGTAAATAAAAAGAGTTTAGTGGGTTGGAGAAGCAAAATAAAACAAATGAACATGAGAGAATGAATTTCCTTTAAAAGTGTAACCCCTTTTGATTTGAGCCTAAAGGCTTCCTTTGAAAGTATTCTGCCCAAAGAGAATCATCTAGGATGAGGAGAGGGATGTGGAGAGAGAAAATGGTCAGGGGTTGGCCGAGCCAAAGGCTTGAGGAGTGTGTTAAATGAGGTAGAGGTGGGGGCCTTTTATAAGAGGAGAGGAGGGGCACTTTTGGAAAGTAAAGAAATATTACTTTATTTGAAAATGTGTTTCGGTTTCAAAAGATCCCACATTGATATAATTCGTGGATAAGGTGATAAGGCTTCTAAATCCACTCATCCAATATGTTTTGGACATGTGTAGTTCATAGATTTTACATTATCTTTCCATTTTATTTAAATCATCAAATAATGATGTCATCGTTGCATCATTATTATGTCATAAATAATTTAATTTATTTAATGTCTAAAAATTATAAAAAAAATACTATGATGTATTAAATCTTTTTATCTTTCCAATTAATATTTATAATCAAAAATATGACTTGTATAACCCTAGTTAAAAATTGTTTTAGTAAAACATATCATGTTTGTGTCAATTTTACTTTTACATTAAATAAAATGTTATTTATGTCATTCCCCAACAAAAGTGGATCCATGGGGTCCCCAAGTTGACCCATGGCTTGTATTGGTAGGCCATGATACAACCAATAGGTGTAGGACAAGTGTCATGGTGTTTTCACATTCTTATAATATCATTTTTACCTTAAACTACACTAATTACCTCTAATCGCGATTAAAAACTTAATAAGTTACTATTCACCAAAAAATTATTTTAATCTCATTGAACCACATTTTACTTCTTAATGACAACCATGTATGTCAGATTTTTGAAAATCAAAACACAATGATGGAAAAATTTCATTTAAACGGAAAATCAGTCATTATAAGTACCACTTAGTGGTTTCACTATTCATCAAAAATTGAAGTTTTTCAGAAAATTACCAAAAATTCACCATAAGCTATATTTGATATTCCGAATTCAAAAATGAAGTATGTTTTACAAAATTCAAAACATATTAACCACATTAATTAATTTAATAATTAATTCCCGCTGTCAGAGCAAATAGCGTGTTTTTATAAAACAATAAGTATCAAAAGATTGACACTAGTTTAAGTCTGATTTCAAAGTGAAATTAATTCCAACGACCACTATTGGATTTAATGGTAAAAATATTTTATAATTTCACTTTAAAACCAATTCAAAATATTATCTAATCATATAAATAAATTATATTAAAAGAGGTTTTGAATTAAAACACAACATTTTACACTATTAATTAAAAAATGAACTTTATCGAAAAAATACCAAAAAATTAAACAAAGTTAAATTTGATGTCCCGATTCTTAATAAGAGTTTTATTTGGTCCAAAAGAATGTATAAGAGTGATCAAAACTATATTTAATGACAGTTCTCCATTAAAAGGCGATAAGTGAACCTTTAGTGAAAACTAGGGCATATACACCTAAAATTGAATTCTTTCCGTATTTTAAGCCTTTATCTTTTATTGGGTAAATGGAAAAACAATTAAAAACATATATAATCATATTTTAGTTATTTATATCCATTCCCGCCAGTACAACGGCTACTTGTTAACTACCATTTAAAATAATATTATTTTATTATTAGAGTGCAACATAAGATTCCCAAGAAACTCGTTGTTGCGTGTTGGGTACGCCATCGAGCATAGCGTCCCCTTTAAAGTCATATTAATATTTTATTCACAAATATGGATAAATATGAAAATGTCATATTCCTTATTTACCTGGGGTGTTACAATTATTTTTCTTTTAAAAAGAAAGTATGTCTTTTAGAAGAAGCCGAAACTCAAATAATGGTCACGACGGCGGAGAAGTCGTTGTCGACGCATACATATGACGAAAACATTCCCTTTTTTCATTTAGTAAATGCTTCGTAGAAAAAATATTCCTTGTGAATAAACGTAAAAGTCAAAGGGGTTTATACACCGTATAAAATAAAGTTGTATATAAAACAAAATATGCATCAATGAAAGGAGATTGAGACGAACTCCCTTACAAAGACGGTATCCTTGGATTAAGGATAAATCAATTATATAATTATGTGTGACAAATGAATACACCAAATATAAGTGGATATTAAGTGTAAAATAATCAGAAGGAATTCACACATATTCATAGAACGACTTATTCAAGGGGTACAAGTTTATCCCAAAGAATCAAATTTGGGTTAATAAGTTTCCATTCAAAAATTTGACAACCTAACGGCGTCACTACAAAAGTCAGAAAAAGAGTTGATGAGAGATAAAAAGGGTATCTCATCACTTGGACATAAAATTTACATCAATAAGTATATATAAGAACATATCCCTACAAAATAGTATGTGAATTAAAAGACATAAAAAAAGAAGTCTTTTAAAAAGACGAGGGTGAAAGGTTCCCTTACTGACTTGGGTTACTTTCGAAACATACACCCCATGAAAGAAAAACAATAAAAAATTGTTGTAAATACTCATAAATGAACGTATCTTACACAATGAGTAAAATAATGGGAAGTACATACACCACTCAAATGAAATTGTGGGAAATGTAGCATAAGTCCCATGGGAATAAAAGTGAGATGAAAAATCCCTTACGAAAACTCGGCAGCCTAACAGCGCCACTTAAAACTTTCAAAAATTGATTTGTGAGATCAAATAAAGTCTCTCGTAATATGACCATAAAAAGTACAGTATGAGGAATATAAAATAACATCCCCAAACATAAGAAATATGAGCTTAAAAGAAAAGACATAAAAGAGAGTACTTTAAAAGAAAGAGATAGGTTAGATCTCTTACGAAAATTCGGCAGCCTAACGGCGCTACTCAAAACTTCCAAAATGGATTGATGAGAGAAAATAGGGTCTCTCATCATATGAACATAAGAATTAAAGTAGGATTAATATAAAATAACATCCCAATCATAAGAAAGATTAGCTTAAAAGGAATGACATAAAAGAGTGTACTTAAAAAGAAAGAGAGGAGTAGGATCCCTTACGTCGGGTCCGACTTGACTCGATCGTTCTTTAACATCCTGAATAATAAACTTGAGTTAATTTTTACTTTCTTAATAACATTTTTCAAGTTCATTATTCATTTTATATCACTTATTTCCATGTTATAAACATTATGTAATCAATTAAGGTAATAATGTTTTTTTGTCGATATTTGGTTCTTAAGTCGAAAGTGGACTTCTTACAATTACATGTTGTTCGTGTGGTCAAAGGTTCATTATATCCAGAATTATATTAATTATTTGGATATCATATATATCATATATATCCAGAATATACATGTATTTATAATATTACATAATCATTTAGAGGTAAGAACTGAAATGCACCGTCCATAGAGACGGTAAGCCGTACGTACGCATGAACGCTACTTTCATTTCTATGTCATATTAATGGAATTAAAACCCAATGAGAGGTATGTATAATTTAATTACAGAATTATATTCATCATTTATATGTAACATAAATCATATATAATAACTTTAAATCTATCCTTTATACATCCCACATATGGCATTAATGAATCAAATCACTTTGAGGGGGCAGTAGTCCGCACTTCCTAAAATGAAATTATCGTGTTTACCCACAATGGAAACCATAAAGGTATGCCACAAAAAAAAAAAAAATAATCTTAAGTAAAACATAAAAATATTATATATCATATATAAATATAGTTACATCTTAATGGCCACCTTTGAAGGTTTTATATGAGTGTTGAACAATCATCGTTTCGTGAGGCAGAAATTCTCCATCCACGGAAACATTATGTTCTTTAACCATTAGATGTAGGTGTGTGTAAGTGTAGCTCGAATAATTCTTATATAAAACATCCTAGTATATGTAATATACTTGTGTTGTTACAAAATAAATGAATAAAAATAGTTTAGGGGGTTGGAGAAGCAAAATAAAACAAAAGGACTCAAGTGAAGACATTACCTTAAAATCGGGTACCTCCCTTTGTTTTGAGCTCAAATGATTCCTTGGGAAAACTTCAGCCCATATTTAGGCTTCTAGGATTTATAGAGGGATGTGGAGATACAAAATGGGCAGGGGTTGGACGATCCAAAGGCTTTGGAAGTGTGGGTAAGGAGGTAGAGGTGGGGGCCTTTTATAAGAGGAGAGGAGGGGCACTCTTAGAAAGGTATAAAAGGATACATTATTATAAAATTATTTTTGGATAAAAAAGGTCCCAAAATTATGACTTTAGAGTATAAGGAGATAAGGGTTCGAAATACACCCATCCAATAGGTTTTGGACATGTGTAGGCCATAGATATTATATTATCTTTTCAGTTTATTTAAATCCTTTATTAATGAGGTAATCGATGCATCATCATGATGTCATAAATAATTTAATTTATTTAATTTCTAAAGATTATAAAAAAACTATCATGATGTAGGAAATAGTTTTAGCTTTCTAATTAATATTTATAGTCAAAAATCTGACTTGTATTACCCCATGTAGGAATTGTTTTAGTAAAACAACTCATGTTTGTGTCATTTTTACTTTTACATTAAATAGAAAGTTATTTATGTCATTTCCCAACCAAAGTGGCTCCATGGGGTCCCCAAGTTGACCCATGGATTTTCTTGGTCTACCATGACATATCCAATGAGATTAGGACAATTTTCAAGCTCATCTCATATTATTAAAACATTATTTTACCTTAAACTACACCAATTACCTCTAATCGCGATTAAAAACTTAAAAGTTACTATTCACCAAAAGATTATTTTAATCCCATTGAACCACATTTTACTTCTTAATGACAACCATGCATGTAGGATTTTTGAAATTCAAAACACATAGGTGGTAAAATTTTATTTAAACAAAAAATCATTTTTTAAGTACCACTTAGTGGTTTCACTATTCATCAAAAATTGAAGTTTTTCAGAAAAATACCAAAAATTCACCCTAAGATATATTTAATATTCCGAATTAAAAAATGATTTATGTTTTAAAAAATTAAAAACATATAAGTTTCATTAATTTATTTAATAATTAATTCCCGCTGTCAGAGCAAATAGCGTGTTTTTATGAAACAATAAGTATCAAAAGATTGACACTAGTTTAAGTCTTATTTCAAGGTGAAATTGATTCCAAAGACCACTATTGGTATAAATGTTAAAAATATATTTTAATTTTACTTTAAAAACAATTCAAAAGATAATCTAATCATATAAATAAATTATATTAAAAAGAGGTTTTGAATTAAAATACCACATTTTTAACTATTCATTAAAAAAATGAACTTTATCGGAATGATACAAAAAATTTACACAAAGTAAATTTTGATGTCTCGATTATAAAGAAGAATTTTATTTTGTCAAATATAACACATAAAATTGTCAAAAATTGTATTTGAAAGAGGTTCTCCCTCAAAAGGCGGTCAATCGACCTTCTAAAGAGTATTAGAATGTTTACGCTTAAAATTGAATTCATTCACATTTTTAATCCTCTAACATTTATTGTAAAAAGTAAAAATATTTGACAAACATATATAATCATTTTGTAGTTAGTTTTGTTCATTCCCTCCATTACAACGGCTAGGCATTAACTACCATTTAAAATAATATTATTATAGTGCAACGTAAGATTTCAAAGGAACTCGTTGTCGCGTATTGAGTACGCCATCGAGCATAGAGTTCCCTTTAAAGTAATATTAATTTTTTTCTCAAATATGGATAAATATAAAAATTTCATATTCTTTATTTACCTGGGGTGTTACATCCTTCCCCCCTTTTGGGAATTGCGTCCTCACAATTTCAAAATTGGCCTTGAAAACTCCATTTAAAGTCCCACATCGGAAAAGGAGTAAATTAAACTATCACTTTAAAAGAAAGAAAGAGAAGTACAAAGGTCACCTGAGTTAACCCATACTAGGATTCCATGTATGATAATATGGGCATGGAGGAAAAAACAAAGGGTCATGTTCTGATGGAAAGTGATAGTAAACATGTCTAGGAGAAAGTTAACCATAAGAAAATCACAAACTTGTGATGGGTTAAATGGTATTCGATTCCCCAGTAGGAAAAGTTAACAAACAACATTTTTGTTTTAAGTTAATTTTTATTGAGGAATTTATTCATAATGAAACATAATTACTTATCATGTTTACTTTCAACATTTATTATATTTCTTACACAAACTCATATTTTGTCCAAAAGATGAGTATTTAGGAAGACTTGTTCACTATAATCAACTTCCAGAGAATCACCTAATCCACAAAAGAGAACTATATACTTCCCATGTCTTTAGACGTTAACCAAAACCAAAACCAAAATGATTAGTACAAGATTAGATAATCCAGAAAAGGATAACCCTTTATAAAAAGAAAATCTATTCTTAATCTCCAAAATTTGTCCAACAAAACCCAAAGTTCAACAAGGACCATTCGATAAACAATTTGTCCATAAAATTCTTCAAAGTAAACAAAACAAAGATTGAAACCCAAATATTTGAAGGATTTAGTCACATAGTCTTCCACGGTACAAATTAACTTTTACCTCTAAATAACATCAGTTGCTCTTAAATTCTCATATTGAAATGTAATTAACCTAATCACATATCCTCGATGATAGGTTAATCATTTCCATAGATAACCCAAAATAAACTTACTCGTGATTCCTAAAATCATCTAACTAAAAAGAATTAGTCAAACTAACCAGGGAATTCACGTAGTCCAGTGGTAGGCAATAAATACCAGTCGTACTTTGGTTGTTGGTTCGATTCCCGCAGCTTTGTCTGACGCGACGGGTTGTCACACGGTCTACGTGTTGTCCTTTTTACAAAACTATATAATTATTAAAACATTCCCCAAAACGAGATAAAATCTTCAAAAATAATCATAACATATTTTAACCTCATGTTTATGTCATGCCTTTCATTTTCCATCATAATATATAATAACCCATAATTACCTCAAAAGTAAGGATCATATAAAATATAATGGTTACCTTTATAATTATTACCTGAACTTCCACATCGATTGGTAATCTTGTACATGATGCATTACAGATCATACCAAGGTTCAAGTGGTTGATCAGGACTCCATGATAGTTGGTTTAGAACAACCACGAGTTTCCTCATTGAATCCCCCATTTTGTCTAGTATCTTAATCAGAGAACCACCACAGTTTCCTTCAAACCTGTTGTCTCTTTGGTGACTGCTAGATCCATCCATTCACTAAAAAAAGATATGTCAGTGTGAGTATATCAACAAAACCATCATGTACTAATGAGGAAGGTAAACACTAAGATATACTTACTCATTCACTTTATCTAAAACTAGGACTCTTTCTGGAATCCTAACCATTATGGTAATGTCAATTATTCTTAGAGAATACCCTAACCTCTAAAGTTATCTAAACTGACCTTTGATACCAACTATAAGGCCCCAGCCTTAAACCTTACTTAATCTTGAGTTATTACAAGATTACACATTGAGGATCTTTTTAGGTATAGAGTTTTAGAGAATTAGATCATAAAACTTTCATTACATTCCATATTTAAAAAAAGTGGTTACATAAAGATAGTATTCATTTTTCCCATCAATGAAAACATATTTAAAATAAAACATGGATTCTTCCTTGATTCCTTGATAGTATCATATCATGTACCTTTCCCTTGACCTGTGAAAAATATTTTAAAAAAACTTCATATGAGCATAAAAAGCTCAATAAGGGATATAAAAATATGTAAAGGAAACATGAGTACATATATACATAATAATGAAATCATAATTTACCCATAAAACATAAGCACTTTAACATACCTCATCAAAATTATGAATAAATCATAGAAATCATAAGACATAAAGTTAACTTGAGGCATTCATAACATTCTTATGTAGGGAGTAACCCTCTTGGTTACGTTTGGAATACCCACCATAGTATATTCCCTAAATCTCTTCGGAGAAACCTTAACGTTTCACTCCTTCGCTTTACCCAATGAATTGGAGAGCTATATCAGGCTCACCCGCCCTTAGTTTTTCATGGAACCACCCGTATTCATAATAATTACCAAGAACCATAACATAATCGTATCATATAAAACATGCATAAAGGAAACATAACATTTCCACTTTTCAATCACAAGATATCAATACAACACATTGATATAAAAACATTATGAAAACCATTTTCAATACCAAAATAAAATAAAAGTAAAACATGGTATTTATTTTTCTTTTAAAAAGAAGGTATGGCTTGTAGAGGAAGCCGAAACTCAAATAATGGTCATGATGGCGGAGAAGTTGTTGTCACCGCATACGTATGACAAAAAAATTCCCTTTTGTCATTTAGTAAACGCTTCGTAGAAAAAATATTCATTTTGTATAAATGTAAAATTCAAATGGGTTTATACACCGTATAAAATAAAGTTGTGTATAAAACAAAATATGCCTCAAGGAATGGAGATTGAGATGATGTCTCTTACAAATATGGTATCCCTGGATTAAGGATAAATCAATTACATAATTATGTGTGACAAACGAATACCCCAAATATAGGTAGATATTAAGTGTAAAACAATTAGAATACATTCACACATATTCATAGAACGACTTATTCAAGGGGTACAAGTTTATCCCAAAGAATCAAATTTGGGTTAAGAAGTTCCCTTGCAAAAATTTGACAGCCTAACGGCGTTACTAAAAAATTCAGAAAAAGAGTTGATGAGAGATAAAAAGGGTATATCATCACTTGGACATAAAATTTACATCAATAAGTATATATAAGAACATATCCCAACATAATAGTATGTGAATTAAAAGACATAACAAAAGAAGTCTTTTAAAAAGAGGAGGGTGAAAGGTTCCCTTACCGACTTGGGTTACTTTCGAAACATACACCCCATGAAAGAAAGACAATACAAAATTGATGTAAATAGTCATAAATGAAATTATATTACACAATGATTAAAATAATGGGAAGTAAATACACCACTCAATGGAAATTGTGGAAAATGTAGCATAAATCCCACGGGAATAAAAGTGAGATGAGAAATCCCTTATGAAAACTCGGCAGCCTAACGACGCCACTTAAAACTTTCAAAAATAGATTTATGAGATCAAATAGGGTCTCTAATAATATGAACATAAAAATTACATTATGAGGAATATAAAAGGACATCCCAAAACATAATAAAGATGAGCTTAAAAGAAATGACATAAAAGAGAGTACTTAAAAAGAAAGAGAGAGGTTAGATCTCTTACGAAAATTCGGCAGCCTAATGGCGCCACTCAAAACATCCAAAATGGATTGATGAGATAAAATAGGGTCTCTCATAATATAAACATAATAATTACAGTAGGATTAATATAAAATAACATCCAAATCATAATAAATATGATCTTAAAAGGAATGACATAAAAAGGTGTAGTTAAAAAGAAAGAGAGGAGTATAATCCCTTACCTCGGGTCCAACTTGACTCGATCGTTCTTTAACGTCCAGAATAATAAACTTGAGTTAATTTATACTTTCTTAAGAATCTTTTTAAATTTCATTATTCCTTTTATATCACTTATTTAAATGTTATAAACATTATGTAATCATTTAAGTTAATAATGTTTGTTTTGTTGATATTTGGTTCTTAAGTCGAAAGTGGACTTCTTACAATTAAATGTTGTTCGTGTGGTCAAAGTTTCATTATATCCCGAATGATATTCATGATTTGGGTATCATATATATCATATATATCCATAATATAAATGTATTTATAATATTACATAATCATTTAGAGGTATGAAATGAAATTCACCGTTTATGGAGACGGTAAGTCGTACGTACGCCTGAACGCTACTTTCATTTCTATGTCATATTAATGGAATTAAAACTAAATGAGAGGTATGTATATTTTAATTCCAGAATTATATTAATCATTTATATGTAACATAAATCATATATAATAACTTTAAATCCATCCTTTATACATCCCACATGTGGCATTAACGAATCAAATCACTTTGAGGGGGCGGTAGTCCGCACTTCCTAAAATGAAATTATTGTGTTTACCCACAATGGAAACCATAAAGGTATGCCACAAAAGTAAAATACAGAAGCTTAAGTAAAAAATAAACATATTATATATCATATATAAATATAGTGACATCTTATTATCCACCTTTGAAGGTGTTATATGAGTTTTGAACAATCATCATTTCGTGAGGCAGAAATTTGTCATCCAAGGAAACAGTATATTCATTAACCATTAGATGTTGGTGTGTGTAAGTGTAGCTCTAATACTTCTTATAAAAACATCCTAGTATATGGAAGATACTGGTTTTGTTACAAAATAAAAGAATAAAAAGAGTTTATGGGGTTGGAGAAGCAAAATAAAACAAAAGGACTGAAGTGAAGACATTACCTTAAAATCGGGTAACTCCCTTTGGTTTGAGCGTAAAGGATTCCTTGGGAAGACTTATGCCCAAAGTGAGGCTTCTAAGAGTTATAGAAGGGTGTGGAGAGAAAAAATGGTCTGGGGTTGGCCGAGCCAAAGGCTTTGGAAGTGTGTGTAAGGAGGTAGAGGTGGGGGCCTTTTATAAGAGGAGAGGAGGGGCACTCTTGGAAAGGTATAAAATGATACTTTATTATAAAATGATTTTCAGATACCAGAGGTCCCACAATTATAAATTTCGAGGATAAGGAGATAAGGGTTCGAAATCCACCCATCCAATAGGTTTTGGACATGTGTAGGTCATAGATTTTACATTATCTTCTAATTTTATTTAAATCCTTTATTAATGAGGTAATCACTACATCATCATGATGTCATAAATAATTTAATTTATTTAATGTCTAAAAATTATTAAAAAACTATCATGATGTAGGAAATAGTTTTATCTTTCTAATTAATATTTATAGTAAAAAAGATGAATAGTATAACCCCATGTAAGAATTTCTTTAGTAAAACAACTCATGTTTGTGTCATTTTTACTTTTACATTAAATAAAAAAGTTATTTATGTCATTTCCCAACCAAAGTGGCTTCATGGGGTCCCCAAGTTTACACATGGATTTTCTTGGTCGTCCATTTCACATCCTATGAGTGTAGGATATGTGTCAAGCTCATCTCATATTATTAAAACATTATTTTTACCTTAAACTACACTAATTACCTCTAATCACGATTAAAAACTTAAAAGTTACTATTCACCAAAAAATTATTTTAATCCCATTGAACCAAATTTTACTTCTTAATGACAACCATGTATGTCGGATTTTTGAAATTAAAAACACAGAGGTGGTAAAATTTCATTTAAACGAAAAATCAGTTTTTAAGTACCACTTCGTGGTTTCACTATTCATCAAAAATTGAAGTTTTTCAGAAAAATACCAAAAATTCACCCTAAGCTATATTTGATATTCCGAATTCAAAAATGATGTCTATTTTAAAAAATTCAAAACATATATGTTGCATTAATTAATTTAATAATTAATTCCGGCTGTCAGAGAAAATAGCGTGTTTTTATGAAACAATAACTATCAAAAGATTGACACTAGTTTAAGTCCAATTTCAAGGTGAAATTGATTCCAAAGACCACTATTGTATTAAATGGTAAAAATATATTCTAATTTTACTTTAAAAACAATTAAAAATATAATATAATCATATAAATAAATTAGATTAAAAAGAGGTTTTGAATTAAAATACAACATTTTCCACTATTCATTAAAAAAATGAACTTTATCGGAATGATGCCAAAAATTTACACAAAGTAAATTTTGATGTCTCGATTCTAAAGAAGAATTTTTTTTTGTCAAATATAACACATAAAATTTTCAAAAAGTGGATTTAAAAGAGGCTCTCCATCAAAAGGCGGTTAATCGACCTTCTAAAGAGTATTAGAATGTTTACACTTAAAATTGAATTCATTCACATTTTTAATCCTCTAACATTTATTGTAAAAAGTAAAAATATTTGACAAACATATATAATCATTTTGTAGTTAGTTTTTTTCATTCTCTCCATTACAACGGCTAGGCGTTAACTACCATTTAAAATAATATTATTATAGTGCAACGTAAGATTTCAAAGGAACTCATTGTCGCGTATTGGGTACACCATCGAGCATAGAGTTCCCTTTAAAGTAATATTAATATTTTTTTCACAAATAGGGATAAATATAAAATGTCATATTATTTATTTACCTAGGGTGTTACATAAAAGCTACAAATATGATCGTTAGAGAATAAATTGAAAAACGAAAAAACAAATTAAGAAACAGTGTCACAGTCTGTCTGGAAACTATTTTTCCCTAAAATAGTGTCTCCTTGAAACAATGTTTCCTTGAAATAGTATCTAATTGAAATGGTGTCTCCTTGTTTGTATTTGAGTGGTGAGACAACTATGATGGTATAGTTTTATAGAAATCAAGAAACAATAGCACATATGAGGTGTTTTATCACAGTGTCTAGTCACTGTGTTTGGATGATCACAGTGTGTGGTCAAGGTGTATAGTCAAGATGTCTAGGTTACGTTGTTTGGGTCACGGTGTCTGGGTCCTTTTCCAGAAAAAACAGAATTGGTGGCAGACTTACGGTTTCTCAGACTTATCCAAATATCTGTACACAGACTTGAATAGTGATATTTATAGAATGAATTAAACTTAATCTTTCATAAGAGAATTTCATTATAAACAAAATAGTTTAAAATAATTATAAATGGAATAAACAGACTAATCATCTGTACACATGATTTTAGATAAATTAAATAGGATAAATAGGCTTTTCCAAATATGTAGGGTTTGTGATCATTGAAAATTGATTAAAACATGAGGAGTGTGATCATGTTCTTTTATGTCCCTATACATTTTCATACTTCCATGATGAATAAAGAATTAAGAACTACGAGATTCATCTGATAGCTCTTTCTTCAAATCTGGTATGGAAAGAATACACACATATTTCATGAACCTTATCATTCCATCCCAATCAAGGATAAATTTAGGACCATTTTAGACATTATTTTATATCTCTTCATCTTCCTTTTATTCCTCCTTACTTTTCACTTAGATAGCGGGTTGAATGTCCATTTGAGAAAGATAAGAATTTTATATTTCCTTTAGGATATCTATATCCATTATTTTCTTGTATAGAAATATTTGATCTTTTGTGATCATCATCATAGATAAGCTAGCATGATCTTTACGACTCAAATCCTCATCCACCTTATTTTCTTTCCCAAGGAGGTAATGTATTGAGCCGTCAAAATCATTTATCATCCCTAAACATCATCTATGGCACATGTTCAAATCCTTTTGTATGAATATAAATTTCAATATTTTATAATTAATATTTATATTAATCTTTTCACCATAATTTTAATGCATCTATATCTTTAATGAGAAAAATTACTGCTGATAACTCCAAATCATGAGTTGGGTAATTTTTTTCATGAATCTTAAACTTCAGAAAGACCTATGCAATAACTTACTTAATATGCATAACAACACATTAAAATAACTTCTTGGATGCAACAATAAATATTACAAACCCTTATCCACTATATGTTAATGTAATCACATGTTCACTAATAAACCTTATCTTTAGTTCCGTGAAATCTCCACCCATTCATCTAGATGATATGCCATACATACGCATGAACGCTATTTCTGTTTTTATTATTGTACTTAAAGAAATAAAGGAAATGATATATAGGTATATATTTATATCATTATTTTAGTTTCTTTATATATATCATATATACCATATTTAATCAATAAACCCATCCTTAATACATTCAATTTAGTGTATTAATGAATCATATAACATTTAGGGGGTAGTAGTCCACACGTTTTTTGACAAAATTATCATATTAACAAACAATTGAAGGTAAAAAAGATATGTTTTGTAAAAGGAATATAGAATTTAAAATAAATATTACATATACTATATAAAATATATAAATATAGTTTCCATCATAATTTCCCCCATGAGTGATGTTAAGGGAAATTGGCCAATCATTGTTTAGTGAGGCGGTAGTTCACCATACACATAAACAGTATGTACATTTTCCATTAGATGGATGTTTGTGTAAGTGTATGTTGAAGCATTTATAGGAAAAAATCCTATTATATCAAGGATAATGTTTTTTTTATACATGAATGGAAAAAATAAATTATAGGGGGTGGCGAAAGAAAATAAAAGAGAGGACTTGAGAGAAGAATTTTACTCTTAATCAGTAGCACCTTTTGGTTTATGCCATAAGGATTCCTTGAAGACTTTATTACCAAAGGGAGGGTTAAAGTAGGATGTTAGGGATGTTATGATATTATTTTAATAGATTTTTGGTGATCCAATAGGCTTGAAATGTGTGAGTAAATTGGAGTAATGGAACCCTTTTTATAATGGAGGGGGAGTGGCACTCTTGTAAATTTTTTAAGAGAGAATTTCACCCACATTTTTCACATTTCAAGTGTATCCAATAATGGTTCATAGTCTAGAAAACTGATTATAGGGACGAAATATGGATATCCAATGGGTGTTGGACAATTTTATAGGACATTTTATGTCTTAAAATTATATTTTAGTCCTTAGATAAGCTTAATTTTAACTTAATTGATGTAATTAATTCTAATTACATTGACTAATATTTTGTGTCAAAAACTAAGTTTACCTTATTGTAAATTATAAACTATAATGATTATAAATATTTAATACATTTTTCCAAATTCAAAACCCATAAGTGGCATAAATTAGTTTAAAATTAATCGCGTAGTCAGGTCAACAATACACATTTTTAAAGTAAAAAAGATCAAAAGTTAGCTAAATTTTTAAATCCAATATGTACATGAAAGTAATTCCAATAACCCAAATTGAGTTAAATGATAAAAATATTATCTAACTAAACTTTCAAGTAAATTTAAAATACAATTTATTGGAATATATAAAAAAGATTAAAAATTAGTTTTGAATTAAAATCCGACATTTTTCACTATCCATCCAAAAATGATGTTTATGAGAAAAGTACAAAACATTTAATCTATGATAATTTATACATTCAAAATTCAAAAATTGATTTCATTTTATCTAATTAAATTTCAAATTATTTTTCAATTTAATTTTATTATTTTTCACAGAGGGAGATTAAAAACAGTTTATTCTAAAAAACAGTATTTTAAAACATACAAGGACTTTGCCACACCTTATATAATTCATTATCAATATGTTTTATTTACATAAAATATTAATTAAAAACATTTGAAATGTAGTTATTACAATTCATATTACTAATTTTAATTATTAGGTTATAATTATCTCACTTAAATAATTACAACAACAAAATGATATTTCATTGAAACATTGAGTTTGTGTGTAATGTAATCATAGTTAGTGTTGCGTCTAATGTAAACTGAGTTGGTGTCATGTAATGTATGCTGAGTTGGTGTCGTGTAATGTATGCCAAGTAGGTTTCATGTGAAAGGAATGTTTGACATTTTTCATTTCAAGAATTAAATTAAAATTTAATATATTCGAAAATAAGTTCAATAAAAACTCAGGGTGTTACATAGTATTACTACCAAGGCTTCTCAGTGATAAGAAGATTTATAGTGGGGGATTTTAATAACCCTTGTTTTCCTGGAATGAAGTTTTAAGTGGAAATTTTATTTTTTCTATCAGATTATTATAAGGGGAAAATGTACTTTTTCATCTCGTAGATGATTTCAAATAGTTTTTTACCAGTCCATTACTCCTGGAATAGGTTGTTAACCCCAGGGAAAGAATGTTTTGTAGAATTTCAAGCCATTTTAATTTCAATAGAATAATTAATATTTAATATTAGATAAAATATTTAAATAATTCTTTTAAAAGGTTTATTCAGTCATAATTTTTGAAGATAGCATTATATTGAGATTCCCTCTAAACCATTGAGTCCAAAACATATATTTTTTCATTAGAAGAGAATAATATCATGTCAGACACCGGGGCTAGCTGGGGCCCCTTTTCGTTTTATTCCTTTTATTTTTTCATTATTTCATGCTCATTATTCTCACGTACGTCCCTCTAAGGGATCCTTCTCTATGTGACCTAAGATAGGATAAGGAGAGGGATAAAGAGAAATAGATAAAGAGAGAGTTAGGTACTTATATAGTGCTCTCAACATGCTAGATTGACATGCAACAATCATGGATCATGAATTTGAGCGAAGCCTCAGCGATTTCTTCCCAAAGGATGAACTTTTTTTTATGTTTTCACAATAGATCCACATAGATTAATTTTTTCTTTTTTTCACCCCTTTCATTCGTTTTTATTGACACTTGAGGCCTGATCTATTAATTTGGGGGGGGGGGGTGAAAACTGGTGTTTCGGGTGATCTGGATGTTTCTGTTCAGAAAAACGATGCTACACGGTGTATAGTTCAAGGTGACTTGCCGCATGTTATTCTTGTTTAGGGAAGATGATTATTTTGTGGTACACACTATGCAAATGGGTGTACATTACATGTATTGGGTCTTGGTCAGGTATCCTAGTATCTAGCTAGCCTAACCGTATAGGGGTACACGGTCATGTAGTGTACAAGGCCATACCCCCGTGTGGGTAGCACACCGTGTAAAAGTACATGTCCTGACAAAGTACATGACCATTCTAGTTCTGGGACGTGGGAATGTACCCCATATGGGGAACATACCATGTGCATGACTTATATGATATGTACTTGGGGTGTCTACATGCCCGAGCAGGCAGGAGTACATGCCAATGTAGGGCTTTGGGAATACCCGTCGTGTACATAGGGTGACACAACATGTACTTACCCTTGTATCCCTTTAATGGTATTTTTGTATCTATTTTCATGGAGTTGTAATTGGACCCATGATTAGTCAATTATGAGTATCTTTTCACAAATATCTCAATGGTAAAACCCGTGATGTGTTTTTGAGACTCCTAGGTGGTGTTTAGGGAGTTTTATGAATAGAGAGGCTCTTCTTCCAGTACATGAGTATAGTGATCTCATGAGAGTAAGAAATTTAGCGTAAGAAGATCCATGAGCTATCTTTATAGACCATTTACCTTGTCGTTCTTTCCTTGAGGATGTATCCCATGTGATATGTTTCATTTTGTCCGATGATACTAATAGATCAAGTGACTCGAGAATCCCATGTAGGATTCCTCTATTTACGTTTCATCCTAGATGATCTCGTGTAGGAAGCCTCTATATTCTATCTAGTTAGCATGGATCCCATGAGGGATGCATTTTCTTATATGTTAACGTGAGGATACTCTTTTCACATCCCTTTACATATGGAACAATTCTGAGGACCCCATGTAGGATTTCTCATCTTCTTAAACTGTCTTGAGGATTCCATATAAGACACCTTTTCATAATTACCATTCTTAGGGTCCCTTTTAGGATGCCTATATTTTCATTCCAATCTAGGATTTTTTGTAGGATTCTTCCTTTACACTTCTCATATAAGGATCCCCCGTAGGATGCATTTTCTATGCTTGGTCCTTGAGGATCCCATGTAGGATTCATCCACAACTTTTTCTATAAAGGATCTTTATTAGGATTCCTTTTAAGTGTTTTAATAGAGGAACCTTGTAGGTGCCCCATTTTTTAGACAACCCTAAGATAGTATATTAGTTTTGGGTATATAGGGTAATAGTTGTAACCATAAAACCTGTACTGAGCATGTAAGTCCATGAGGATATGATTTAATTGTTCTGTTAATGCATTCGATCACCCTCAGTCTTCTATTTATTATTTCATGTGTTTATTTCTATTGAAATGATGTTTACTAGATGTAATTCCTAGTTATTGATTGTTGAGCCTAACATGGGGTGTCTTTATTTCCTTTGGGATGCCTGTAAATTCTTCTTAGGATCTGTATTTCTTATTGGGATGCCCAGACATTCTTCTTGGGGTGTTTCTTGTTTGTTGGGTTGACCCAATGTTTTCCCTGGGATCTAGATTTTGAGCCATGTAATATTATATGTATTTTTGTACCCATAGGTACTACCTGCAATCTGACTATTGAAATAATATATTTTATTATATTATTATTTAAATGGACTGAGGTGTTTCATGTTATCTGATTGTTGAGACTTATACTATGATATACGGGCATTGTGTCCTTAGTAATGATACTCATGAATGATTATTCTCTTTCATGTGATGATGATAGTTATTCTCTGATCTATTTATATGTTGTGAGGATGATTAATATATCCTTGATATGCTTACACTTGTGGATGATTACTCTCTTCTGAGGGGTAGGGATGATTATTCTATACCTGATTGGTTACTTGACCATGGTGTTGAGCATAGAATATCACATCATTGGATACCTGTAAAGAATATGATCTTCCAAATAATAGGGATGATTATACTCTACCTTATTAGAGACTCCAGGGGTGGTCATGACATCTCACCGATGAGTTATCCTTATAGATCTCTTAAGGTTCAGACCCTTAGGAACTATCTGAGTTTCAAATGTCATGACCACCTATGGATCGAGGCCTAGGGTTCATACGTTGGACTATATTTACATGTACCAATCAACATGGTGTCTAGCTTATTGAGAATTTACATGATGTCTAGATAATATTCCTCAAAATTCATATTTTCATTGATTGGAGGTAAATATAGTGGAACCGAGGTGTTGGATGAGTATCCCCTTGTCATGACGTAGATTGCTTGAAGATATTTACAGTGTTATCCGAAGAAGGTACATGTCAATTGGGATTACAGACTCATATACCGACTTAACAGTACATGACTTGAGTGACATAATTACTTGCTCAATTCCCTTGCACGGGATATCCAAGTGATTTGGATTGCGGACCCAAAGATTGAATATTTTTTTGGATTTATGTTATTTCATTCACTTACTCATGAATTTCATATTTATATATATATTTATAAGTATGGGACAATACATGTATATGTATATAGATATAGAGATACATGGTGGCACTTTCCATGCTTTCCATGATCACACACCCATGGTTCGACTGTGGTTTCATGTTTTGGTTTTACTTACCTTTTTAATTTCTCCTAAACTAGGTTGAGAGTTTTCCTATTTCATAAAAATATAGCAGTGTGTTTTATAGGTTCATCATTGAGGTCAGCTACTGAGATTATTTCTCACCCCTACAAAGGTACCTTGGGGTTTGTGTAAATCTGAAATTTGTTTTTTTAGATGTGAATGGTTTTCATGGTGGATATATATGAGGCCCAACATTATGTGGTCAAGTAGAGCTGCTGGTGTGGGTTCTTCTGAATGGCCTGCTACAGTTCAACGGTGTCTAGAGAATAGGTATGTGGTATGGCATGATGATAGGTGTATATGCAAGTAGTTTTATTTTAGTTTATTTTTTATAGTTTTATATGTATGTTCTGATCAGTTGGTGACCAGTGTTGTTTGTATGGCATACCTATTCGATCTTTTATATATATATTTAATTATTACAAAATTTTCTATTTAAATTTATTTATTACTTCCACAATATAATTTTTTTACTATTATATATGATACCTAGCTCTTTTCGATGTCTAATCACTCTGATACGAGGGAATAATTTCCCCACTGTCACAAAATAGGCCCTCACTACTAGTCGACGTCCTCTAGTATACGAGGAGATCCTTATGAGACCTCATAACCTATCTTCTCTGGGAACTAGTTTATTGGCATCTAGGCTAAGACATTACGATGTGGTATCAAAATAGTTCTTTTCCTAGTCTTTACTGTTTGGGATATGGTAGATATAAGTATTAAGAATGTTTTTTAACATATGATGGATACCATACTGATTCATCAATAACACTTGTTTTTATAAGAATTAATGGTTACCCAGTCATGGGATAGTTTTTCTGGTCTACGTTGTTATAGTTGAATATACTTTTCTCCTTAAGTGATGCAAATGTTGGGTGGGTGTTATGATTTATTATTTATCTCTAAATCATGGCCATTAGCAAGAGTCTTGGGATGGATTATAACACTTGGATGAAAAATTAAAGAGGTGTCTCATGCATTTTATTTTGATGTGGGATTCACATCATGTTGACACGATAGTCTATGATTTTAAAGAAGGATAGGGCCTATTAAATTATGCCTACATATATATATATATATATGATGGAAGGTTATGTGGATCTATATTGAGGCGTTAGTGTTAAATCTGAAGACTCATACCTTATGCATGGGAGGTCCAATGACCTTAGTAGATTGATTTGTAACATGATGCCCTTCTATTTTACCCCTTATATGATACTGTTTCACTTATCATGGTAATCTTGTCAGATCGATGAGTATGATGAAAAAATATACTGGGACTTTTCTTGTGAACAGGACCTTAGGGTATTACCATAGACAGATGCACAGTGAGTGTCAGTTCAGTCTCCCCTCTTTGTTGGTATTGTGACCTCTATGGACCAGTTCTATAAGAGGATTATCAGTGATTATCATTCCCTTGATGGATGAGTTTTTAGTCTTGGACCTTATAGTTAATTGTGATCTTTACCTTCTTTTGAGCGGTTTAATGTTTTAGGATAGGTGGTTGGACCTTCTATCCAAATTGTGTGACTTGTTCTGTAGGGTTAGGTGGGAGACCTAGAGGCCCTTCGTTTTTGGGTAAACCCATATAGGTCGGTGTCCGATTTTTTTTAAGGAAATCAATGTGAGTGAGGTTGGACTATGTTTTTAGATGACTTTTTATGTGATGATCTTGGTTTTATAATCATTTTGAGATCAAGGCACGATAGGTGCTTGAGTTTTGTTTTATAAAAATGTTAATTCCATTATATCTTTATAATAACCTAGTGTCCTTCTATTTCAAGGATGGATTACAAGGGAAGGATAGATTAGGGGCCTGGCCCGGTCAATCATTGTTTCCACTATTGAAAATTTCATCAGAGAATGGGTAGATGCTCATGAGTGGAACGAAGTTGGTTGATAGACAGTTGTCGAGTAAATCATGGAGCAGGTGAGGTGATCAATTTTGATGTGGAGTTCCAAGAGAGCCTCTAGATTAATTAAAATGGTGTGAAATGTAGCATGATCGTCTTATCATTGTAGTGGATGACTCACTAGAGTATCACTACTACAAAAAAGTCCTTTAATATAACTATAATAGGCCTTTATCATTGCAAAAAAAAAGATGATAATTTAAGCACTGGTAAAGGCTATATGTTTTTATCAGCACTAAAAAGGAAATGTTAAAGGACCGCCTTTAACAGTACTAAAAAAGCACTGAAAAAAGGGGCCTTTAACATTTCTAAGAAAATGCATTGTTAAAGTCCCATTTTATCAATGCTTTTTTAGTGCTGTTAAAGGGGCCTTTAACATATCTTTTTTAGCATTGATTATGTCACTAATAAAGGGTATATAAAAAAATATTCAATCCCCATGCCCCACCACCCCTTCATCAGTGCTTCCCACCCACCCCTTTATCCGCGCTTCCCACCTTTCCCACCCACCCACACGCACCATGCCTCCAGAGAATTTCGAACCCAATACCTCAATCATATACATAAAAGCCTTTCCTAGTCCACCTAAAATATTTTTTGAACATTTTATGATATATCTATATATTTATTTATATTTGGTTTCATTTATGAAACATATATATATATATATTATTAAATATATTTTATATGTAAATATGTTTAATTAATTATTTATAAAATTAAATTTATATGTACGAATACATAAAAATATGTATATATTGTTATATATTTGATTAAACATAATACTAAATTGTGAAAATCTATAAAATTTTAAATAAATTGCATCAATATGAATGTAATTGTTAGGAATAAATTCAATCCTCATTGTGAAAGGGAGAAAATACCCCCTTAAACGAGGCTGAGAATCCATTGAATGTTAAAAAATCAGGGTACCCCAACTAAAAACTTAGTTTTAGAGGCCTTATGGGCCTTTTTGCCTAATAAACACGACTTAGGGTTTACCCAGAGTCACCAGGGCACAGAGCTCAGCATGAGTTTCAATTAGAGATATGGTAGAGCCCAAACAGACACCCAGATCAATTGATATGTATGTTTGATGTTTGAGTTAGGTTTTTAACTATTTTTTATTTTGTTATTTTTTTATTTTTTGATTTTTTAATCATTAAACTAATATTAAATAACTAATAATCGATAATAATTAGAAAATTATTAATTAAAAAATTAGTTAGTTTATAATTCATTTTTACTAAATATCTTATATATTAACTGTAAATGCCTATTTACATTATCTAAAACATATTTTAAAAGATATATATATTATATTTTTACGAATATAAATATATAAATATATAAATATATTATTTTTAATGAAATATACTATTTTTGAACTGTACTTTTATCAGTGGTTGTAAAAAAGAATTGATAAAGTAGCCCCTTTAACGACAATTTTTTTAGTGCTGGAAAAGGGGGTCGTTAACTGTGTTTTTAGATAGTGATGTTAAATCCCTAGTGCTAGATAAATCCAATTTAGTAGTAGTATATGATTTTAGGGAAAAAGGTATGTTTTTTGAGTGTGTCACTATTTAGTTTAAAATCATTGAGTTTCCAAGTACGATCCAAGGATCGATTTTTTCATGACATGTCGTGGGATTTGGTACCTATGATTTGCGGTTAAATAAATATTGTTTATATGTGGTATATGGGACATCAATAGTGAATTGGGTACCATGAAATGGTTGACCAGTGTTGAACCTAGACATGCATTTTCGGTAGAAATGGTTTCAGTTTTTGGTTAAAGGAATGTATAACCTATTTTTTGTGATCATGGCTTCGAGGGAGCTACAGGTTCCATTTTGTAAAATCTTAGGGTACCTTTTTTATATATGATTGTGATATATATTTAATTATTCTTATGTACACTAATATAGAGTCAAACCTATGAAAATATTCTTTTCTTTTTATATGTGTTTCCTAGTTTGGAAAAGGGACCCTTTGAGGAGTGGTTTAAGGTTATCCATATGGTTGGGAGTGCATTGTTGGCTATTTGATGGCGGGGAATCACTTTCTTAGATTTAAAGCATTGTTTATCATGGGAAGTTGGGATTGGGTCTTGTATTTGGTATGATAACAAGGGTATTCCTATGGTGGGGAGTATTACATCAGTCACAATTAAAAGTCTCAGGTGTAGAAGGTAGTTGTTTATACTATGGGACATGTCATTTGATAGTACAAATATCTTTGTTGTGTAAATAATTAGGTTTAGAGAGTTATATATCATCTTACCACCATGGATTCTCAGGGAAAATAAGGTTTAGGGTGGGTAGATTTTAACGACCAATGTTTTTTTGAACTGAACTTCTGAGAAGAAATTTGATTTTTTTTCTATCAGATGATCAGAAGGGGTAAAATGTATTTATAATCTATCAAATTCTATTGGATAACTTTTATGACTACTCAGTTAGTCATGAACAAGGGTTTTTTTATGATATGACATGATTTTGGAAGAATTATTTGCTATTTGAATTTTTTTGGAATAACTAATATATTAAATTTGATAAATTAAATATTAATTTATTTGTAGAGGTTCAATCAATCATAAATTTTGAAAAAATGTCAGATTGAAATTTTTTCCCCAATATTGATTTCATAAGAGAGTGTTTTTACTAGGTGGGGCATAAACTTAGGTTGGGCACTAGGGCTGTCCACCCATCCCCTTTGTTGTTTATTTATTTTTCTTCTTTCTTTCTTTTATTATTATTTTCTTGCTATATTCGTTATGATTCTTGTGTAGGAACCTGTATGGGATCCTTCCATGTGAAACTTAAGAGAGTAGATGTAGAGGGACAAATATAAAGAGAGAGGTAGAGAGGTAGGTTCTTAGGTAGAGCTCTTGATGCGCATGATCGATGTGTGGAAACTGTGGATCATAGATTTGAGCAGCAGTTTCTAACCAAATGTATGAATTTTAAATTTTTTACCATACATACCAATATATTCATCATTTTTAAATTTTGAACCCCTTTTATAATTCTTATTTACAATTCAGGCAGGAACAATTTATTTTGGGGTTCAAATGGGGTTTTTGGGTGATCCATAGATTTTTTTTTATTCAGAAAAACTATGCTACATGGTGTGTGGTTCAGGGTGACACGCCCATGGGTTCTTACCATTAGGAGAAGACGAGGTTTTCTAAGTACATGACATGTAATAGGGTGTGTACTCCATTTATTGGGACTCAACCATGTATCTGATCATCCATTAGGGCTGTCCATGTAGGGGTACATGGTCATGTAGAGTATACGACCATACCTTGTATTGGTAGCACGCTGTGTAAAAGTACACAGCCTGGCTAAGTACATGGCCTAGCTAGTTGAGGGACAGAGGAATGTACCAACTTTTTGGTACACACTATTCTATTTCCTTACACACCGTGTACCTATGAAATTTTTAAACCTAGACATGCAATAGTACACACCCATGTGGGGCTTCTAGAGTACACGCCGGGTATATCCCCTTGTAACCCTTTGAGGGTTTTTTGTATATAATTCCTAAGATCCATAATTTGACCCATGAATAATCTATTATGAGAATATTTTCATATAGATCACAATGTTATGAATTTTCAGGTGTAGTGAGGGATCCTATTTCAAATTTCTAGAGTTTCATGAATAGAGAGGTTCTTCCTCTCATACAGGAATATAATAGTATCCTAAGAGTGATACCTTTGGTCTGGGAAGATACATGAGATATATTTATAGACCATTAACATTTTAGTGATTTCCTTGGGGATGTATCCCTTGCAAAATGATCCCTTCCAGCCTATGAATCCCAAATATTAGTTGACCCGAGGATCTCCTATTGAATTACTGTATTTATATTTCGATCTAGATGATATCATGTAGGATGCATCTATTTTCTATCTAGTTACCAATTATCCCCTAAGGGATGTATTTTCTTATAAGCTAACATAGAGTGTCCCTTGTAGGATCCCTTTACCTATGTACCATACTGAGGATCTCATGTAGGATGCGTCTTCCTCTTATGTGATCTTGAGAGTCTTGTGTAGGACACATTTTCCTAAGTACCATTCTAAGGGTACCTTGTAGGATGCCTCCATTTTCTTTTCATTAAATGATCTCATGTAGGATTCCTAATTCACCATTTTAAGCTAAGGATCCTATGTAGGATGTCTTCTATATTCTTGGACATTGAAGATCCCATGTAGGATTCATTGTTTAATTTTTCTACTGATGATCCCGAGTTGGATTCCTTTTTAGTGTTTGACTTGAGGGACCTAGTGGGTGACCCATTGTTTGGCCTACCCTAAGATAGTATGTAAGGTTTGGGTATATATGGTACAAGTTGTTAGCATATAATTTGTTTTAAACATGTAAGACCATTGGGATGTGAATGTATTTTTGGGTTTAGGTGTTTGACAACCATCACTCTTCTATTTGTGACTTCACATGTTTATTTCTAATGAAACACTATTTACTAGAGGTGAATCCTAGTTTGTCGCTATTGAGCCTAACATGAGGCATTTTATTTCTTTTGGTATTCCCAAATGTTCTTCTTGGGGTCAGTCTTTCTTTTTGGGATTACAGGACGTTCTTGCGGGTATCTATATTGCTTGTTGGGATGCCCAAACATGCTTTCATGGGATCTGTCTTATAAGCCATGTTATTTAATATGTGTTTTTATACCCAAAGTTACTACATAGGATCGGGATGTTGAGCCTCTATATTTGAGTATTATATTCTTTCTATGTGCAGGGGTGTTTCCTGGTATCTGGATATTGATTCTTATACTATGATATACCAACATAGAATCCTTAGTAATGACACTCAGGGATGATTATGCTCTCCTAAGTGATGAGGATTTTTACGACCTACTTTTTTTATTTGGGGTGAGGATGATTACTCTCTTCTAAATCTACTTATACTTGTAGATGATTACTCTCTCTTGGACCGATTACATGACTGTGGTGTGGAGCATGGTGTCTCACATCATTAGATACCTGGAATTATTATGATCTATCAGATTATAGGGATTATTACACTCTTTTTTGTAAGATACTCCAAGGGTGGGCATGACGGCTCACTTGTGTGTTCTCCAAACAGGTCATCTATGGGTAAGACCCTTAGGGACTATCTGAGTTCGAAATGTCATGACCGCCTATAGGCCGATACCTAGGGCTCATACATTGGGGTGTATTTACATGACCTAATAATCAAGACATCTAGATCAGTGACCATTTACTAAATGTCCAGATGTACTTCCCCAGAATCCATGGTTACATTAAATGCAGTTGGGTACATGTGAACCCATGTGTAGGATGAGTATCCCCTTATGGTGATGAATCTTTCTCAATGATATTTCTAGCATTAAAACGTTGGTTCATGTCCACTAGGATTACATAACCAGATATTCACTTAATGATACATGTATTGAGTGGAATGGTGTCCATATCAATACCCTTGAACTATATGTTATGGAAATCCGGATTTAAAAATGTAGGATCGATTACTGTTTGGTTTTATGTTATTTCTTTCACATACTCATGAATATTCATATTTATGCATATATTTATAGGCATGGTTCTATACATGTATACATATATAAATTCATGGTCGAATTTTCATTGTTTACCAAGATCACGAACCTGAGGTTTGATAGGAGTTTTACAATTTGGTTTTAATTACCTGTTTAGTTGTGTCTCATATAGGCTAAGTATGTTTCCTTTTAATACACTTATAATAGCTTATTTTACAATTTCATCATTGGGGTAACTTATTGAGATTATTTCTCACCCTTAAAAATGTACCTTGGTATAAATGTATACCTTATGTCATATTTTCAAGTTGATCATGATATACAGAATGGATAGGGCTGAGGACTAGAGATTCATGTTTGAGGGGAGCTGGTGGTGATAGTTATTTTGATTGGGATGCTAGAGTTAGAATGTTTTTGGAGACCGAATATGTGGTCTAGATCACAGTTAGTAGTAGAGTCCTATAATTTTATTTTATCTTCTTTTGTATATGGGTATCTATATGGTCATCCCAGTAGGTGAACAGTTTTGTATGTATGACATAGTTGTTCAGACTTTTATATAATTTTATATTATTATTACAACATGATTTATTTTAGTTTATTTCTTCCTCAATCTCTTTTTTTACTAAAATGTATGATACTTATCTATTTTCATTGTTTTCTCACTCTGATATGATAGAATGGTCTCCCCACAATCACACCAAAGTCCCTCGCTGTTAGTCTGTAGCCTCTGGTATATGGTGATGCGCACTTGAGGCCTCATAACCCATAGAATTTGGGAACTAATTTAATAGAATATGGGCCGAGACAATAAAATTAAAATGTTAAAATAGGAATATAAAATGACACATAACATTTAGAATTTATATTTTGGGTATATATTCTCTTAACCTACCCTCTTAGAGATTAGAAAGTGTGAACTTTAAGAGAAAAATTGTCAATATATTATTAGCCTTCAACACCTGATAGTCAAATATCATCTATTCCCTATAATATAGACTCCATAAAACTATATAAAATATATTTAAGAATATTTTTATAACATTCAAGGATAACATTATTAAGGGGAACTATATTAAACTTCAAATGTTAAAAATATTATAGGGAAATTTTTACATTAATGTTATAAAGAATAACAATCATCATGTGATAATATATTTATTTATATTCATTTTTCTAAATATGTTGTTAATTGAAAGTAAAAAAGTCATTTTGTTCTAAGGAACCAACTCTAATTGGTAGAAGTCCAACCTATTCTCAGGAGAAATAATGTTTATATTTTCATTTTATGAGGATATTCTTTAGAATTTCACACCTCCCAATTGGTAGTACACCAAATAATTAAAGACATGAACAATAATATTAAGTGTGAGTTTTGGTGGACTGAAAGGATGAAATGGGTGGAAAAGTTAATATCACAATGTCTCACCTGTAAATAGGAAAAGAATGAGAAATAGGATTCCATTGGTTTGATATATTCTCTTTATATTCCTAAAGGGATGTGGGATAATATATATATATGTAATTAATGACCAGAATACCATTAACAATGAAGGGGCATGACACTGTCTATGTGATCATCAATTGACTAACCATGTTGGTATAATTTCTACCCATATGGGAGTAGATTTTGATGGAGTATTTCAGATACCTGTATATTGAAGAGATTAGATGGTTTCTTGTGGCTCTCTTGATGATTCAATTTAATTACGAAACATAGGTCTTATACTGGTTATGGTGGTGTTTACCAGTGAAATTTGTGACTCGTCTATTTTGAGTACAATCATCCACACCATTAACGATATATAGATATAAAGAGATATTGAGAGGACATTCCATGTTCTTGAGGATACATTGTGTTCTTTTGTGTTATAATTTAGAAGGAGTAATGAATATCACATATCCTTAGTAGATTTTTTATACAACAATAGATACCATTGTACTATCAATATTACATTATTTGAGGAATAATATGGGAGGCCCTTTAGGTCACCCATTTATTGTATGAATATTTTCATGTCATCTCTTATAGGGATCAAACAATTTTTATTGACGTAAAATAAGGTTCATACAATCATAAGGTATATGTAAAAAACAAATATTTTATATATGTCTTCTAAAAATAGAAGATAGAGACCCCTGTAGTTTGAGGAGGGAGACTATGTGTAATTTAGGTTATATCCATGATATATATTAAAGAGATTTTGTTAGGGGAAAAGTTAATCTTGATATTTATCAATCCGTTCATGATTCTGAGCATTATAGACCATGTTTCTTACTTCCTGTAAATACCCTCACAAATTCAATAGGTGCATAATGTCTCTCTTGTTTCACAACTCAACTGACATGAGAAAGATTCATCACAAATCATCAATTAGGATGAGCTAGATTTGGAGGATGACTATACTATAATGGATAATCTAATGGTGATCAAGGATCAATATATAATATCCTTTGTGGGTGGGTGATTCATTGGGAGCATGTTTTGTGTAATCATAGGAATCACTTGTAGATATCATGGGAGCATGAGAATTATATCCAGGGTTAGTACCCTCATCCCATTTAGTGAGTCATTATTTTCATGGACAAATAATTTTATGTGGTAAGGATATAAAAACCATGATTTTAAATTGAAAACCCTATGAATATTCTAAATATTTTTTTAACGATGGTTTTTGGCTGGTTATTTTATTTTAGCACCATGAGATCCCGATATATTCAAAAAAATTGGGTACAATCATGAAAGTTGAACATGATGCAGAGAATAAAATAAATTTAAACTGAGGGCTCAGGGACTTGATCCCCTGACCATGCCCTAAAACCCTCTCTACCCTTTCCACCCTTGCTGAACATTGGGGAATGAGAGACCAAAATATTAATAATATTTAGTATATATTATTTTTAAACCACATGTGTCTATGTGTTATATCCCATAAATGGATCCCCATATAGTAATTCTAACAACATAGTTGGATCTATAGTGATTTTTTTTCCAGTGAAGTATAAAATTTTCATCCATTCATTGGGGCTAGAGACGACTAATTTATGTGTTTATTTAAATGTTTGAATATTAAAATTTTAATTATATATATATATATATATATCTTTGTGTGTGTGTGTATATATATAATATTTTATATATAATCCTATGTTGGATAAGTATAGGTCTACCCCTCCTAAAATAATCTTGTAGGAACCAACCTAAAGCTCTTTGATCACCAATGAATTTATAGATCAAGGCGAAATGATTGAAGTTCCAGTGTTAATAACAAGAGGTAAGACATGTAATTTTAATTATTTACATGTTATTTATTTTCCTTAAATAAGGGATTTTATAAAATTATTTTTGTTATTATTATTATTATTATTTGTGTTGTATTCTATAATTAATTGGGTTCTCAAATTCATGAACATGATCATCATTGATAAATTTTTATTTGTTTCATATCGTCTCGATTATTTCATGTATAATGAATTATTTTCATTATATGTCTATTTATTTTGAAATAATTTTGAGGTGTTAGTAAATGTTTACCATCAATAATTCCCTTACCTATAACCCTCACAATAGTCGATGATTCATTGATTTAAGATTTAAATGTTGATCATTTGGAATATAATGAATATTGTAGTGAATGTGGAGACATTATTGGGATTGATAGAGGCAATGGATGATAAAAATTAATGTTTTAATACATGATTAATTATATATTATATGATTTAATAATCCCCAACATGAATAAAAAAGGAAGTAGTTTATAGGTGTTCAGGTAATTCTTAGGTCATTTAAATCATTAAAAAAAATTTGGAGAGCCATTCTGGTGATCTTGAATCATGCCGCAAGGTCTCCCCAGATGACTTCCTAATGACAATTTGTGTTAATGATGAAAAATCATGGAAAACTAATAAATATTTAGTAAAAAAGATGAATAAATTTATATACTAAACAAAATAAAACAACATTTCAAGTGGTATATAGAAAACATGTCATATTCTAAGGTGCCTATATTAGATAGGGTTTCTACTAATGTGTGACAATATCACATACACCATGTATGTTGAGTCACCCACCCTCATCATGTTATGGGAGTAAATGACCATCTACTTATTTAGACCTATACTTTAGGTTGTTTTGGATGGATAATTTATCTATAATTACATATAAATTGGTCAACACTCAAAAAAGACATGTTGTATACACTAGATTATATGTTATACATTGTATAATTTAGTGGTTTTCCATCGCTTTTTACATGGTTGTCAGAACCAAATAAGTGAGTACCAAATTTTGAGATATTTTATCTATAAATCATTATAGTGGTTTTATTATCAATATTAAAATAGTTATTTTGAGTCATTATGGGAATTTTGAGTCCTTTGGAATAGTTAGGATAAATATAATATAAGGATCATATAAATAGAGTGAACATGGGGTTCAATTACTCCCTCAAGAGATATGGCATGAGTACTCCTTGCATAGGGTTGGTAACTTCACTATGATCACATTGATTATATGGTATGGGTTGCCTATTTGGGAATATGGATCTTGTGACACCCCTATGTATAAAGTGGATAATATACTATCCTTGTCTGTATAGATTCCCCATTTGATCTTGGGGTTGATACTCCATCAATACTGAAATGGAATGGTTTTCTCATACTATAGTAGTGTTCTAACTCCCCTATGAGTCAGGTTGTAGTTCATCTACTTATTGAGATTGATATTTGGTACGAGTTATGATATGTTAAAACTATCTTTATGATTTTGAAACCACTCTCTAAACTAGTTTATACACACAAACTAGGCAAGGGTCCCCCACGATATTATATTAATGATGAGTTGAGTAGTAAAATCTGAGATACATCTCTTTCTGGATTGACTTGTCATCAATTTATATCTTGGATTTTATTATATATTGGACTTTATATTTTATTTATCCATTGTATTTTCATGGAATTATACTATGTATATTTATACTAATTCCCATACTGGCTTCATTCCCACGTGTTTTGTGACTGTGCAGATAATGCATAGATCAAAGGTGATCATAGAGGGAATGAAACTAGAGTTTGTGCATATATAAGTTTAGTTTAATTTATTTTTTGTGTTTTTAGATTAGTTTTGGAATGAGTTTTAGTCCCTTTATTACATATATTAGATTTTGGTTATTAACTTAGTATATCGAGCATTGTACTATGTATGGTTACTTGATTTTAGGTTTATTATTATTTTTGGTATATTTATCATGGATTAATGTTTGTTTTAATTCCTTTGTTTTATTTTCTATATGGATTTATAGTATTATATATTGTCATGTATATTTGTGGGTGTTTATAGGTTTATTTGATAATTCATATAATTTGAGAGATATTGATTCTTTATGCTTGTCTCATTCCACTAACCTGTATGATATGTGATTTGTGTGCCACACACATCTTACCTATAACCTAGGAGGGGTCCCAATGTTTCAAGACATTATTGGAACATTTTATGTCACTAAATTATCTAATACATTGTATATCCATACACTATATATTGTGTAATATAGTAGGATCACCATTGGTTGATGACTATTGATATTTGTACTACAAACCTATACATAAAGCTTGAACTAGGGATGAGTTGATCTGTATAGAACTAGGAAGAAAAACCTGGTATAAATTGGTTTACCCAATGGCAATAAAAAAGAATTCTAGGGGATAGGGAATTCAGTGTCAGGTCATGAAGTGTGAACCCAGAGTAGGGTTTTCTATATAGAAAATTATATAGAAAAACTCACCATATAAAAATAGTGTGTGTGGTGGTGTCTATAAATGAAAACCCTAGTCCCCTAGGGGAAAATACTTTTATTTTAATTTTATAATTCAAGAAGGTGGTGTGATAGGCTTCTAAGTTAGACATCCCCATTCCCTTGACTCACCACCCCCAATCCCACCCCCAATATCCCCCCACAGTGGGTTATATGCATCCAAACCCAGATTCAACCAGCCAGGAATAGTTGTAAAATTCTATATAAACCTATTTGAGAAATGAGAATCCTAATCCTAAAGATTAAAAGTATAAATAAAAAACTAAATATAATTTTTTCATGGAATAATCGATCATAAACCCCAATTGTTTCACAAAATATATATTCTAAAATGTGCACACATTCACTATGACTCACATAGGAGCATAAATAAATTACTTGGGACTCTATCATTTCATTTGAATAGTAACCATCGAAAGAGTCATCTAGAATGGTCATTAAAGTCTTAAAATACTTTAAATAAACCCATGAACCTACAAAATCTAATATGAAAACCTTCATTCAATTTAAACATCATTATAGAAAACCAAATGATAAAGAAGGTTCTATTAACAAAAAACATGTCTACCAAAAACAAAATTACGGGAAAGTAAAAACATAAAGGTATTGAAGTTCACTACTATTTTAGTGTAATAAATGAATCTTAACTGAAATATACTACCTCCTATTATTCCACTATTCCTTACCCTATAAAATTTTCATTGTAATGAAATATACTACCATTTTAGTGAAATAAGGGCACATTAACTGAATTTGTCCAAATAATTGAGATTTTAGTCAAGATATCCAAGAAAAAGTCTCAGTAAAAGTGACACAATATCACCTAGTTTATCTAAGGATATAAAATTCTATGGTTTTTAATGTATAAGTCACACAATAGTTCTATTTCTAGGAAAATGTTTCAGTATTTTCTATAAAATATCAGCACAAAATAAATGACAAGATGGTCATATTCAATGGTCCATAATCTATAATATACATTTCCTAGTTCCTTGACCATAAAATTCATAACACTATTATTTATAACATGACCTTATAAGATATGATACATCCAACACATATGAAACTATACTTAAAGATATTATTTATTGATAGGTTATAATTAGAAATCAGTATTTATAAAGACAAGTGACACACATTTTCATCTGTATTTAAACTATGAATTGAAACTATATGAGTTATGAATCCCCCACATGGGATATGTATTAATCTCTCTTACAACCCACTCAAAAAAAATATCAGCATTCAATTCCATATATTTTACCATTAAACCATCATGGATGAACCTTAACTATAGTTTACTATTATTCATTCCTGGATGTCCATAAATCTTACTATATACTTATTTCTTTTGGGATGAAAAAAACTATACCATATATTTGAGTCCTCCTAGGAGACCATAAATCCCAAAGTACCAATAATTTATCATGAATTGTATAAAACTCTAAAATATCATTATGTGCACCTGGGAGAACATAAATCATAATCTACCATTAAAATTTTTTGGATGAAATAAATCTTCAATGTTCCATTGTTTTCTCATAGGAGATATTAAAAAATTTAATACCATTAAAGCCTCTGCATACTTCATGAAATCCAAGTTTACCTTTAAATCCTCCAGGGATACATGGACATGTTGTGTGCACATCATCCTACCCCTATAGTGATATCTTCTCAATTAATGTATCAAAACATTATTGGATATAAGTGACCTCTAAAATGATCTTTATTTTTCACCAGGGGGCCTTAAATCAAATATAAACTCTATATTCTTTGGGGGTGATATATGTATGTGATGAATATATATTTTATAAAACTTTAAAACTATCATGATCAAATTTAATTCTAGATAACATTAAAATACATCATTAAACTATAGTATAACAATAATAATGAACATACCTATGAAATAAGAATGATATTACCCTAAAAATTAAATCATGTAAATTTAATTTAATATAGTTTCCTTTAAAATTATTTTTAGTCAGTAGATCATGGTCATAATGGTTTTTCACCTTGATTAGGTGGAAATAATTTTATAATAAATTTGAATACCATCAATCATAGTATTATGAAAATATTTTGTAAAACAATCATAAATTTATACATTAATGAAGAGTGCTACATCATCATTGCTTCTTCTATTTTAGACAGTGAAACTTTGATCATGAATTATGGAGGATGATGTCATATATTAAGAAAACACAACATAAGAAAGAACGAGTCCATATTTTTTTCAAACAAAGGTTTATAATTGATAAACTTAAAATGATAAAAAATCATAATATTTATAATGGTACCTGATTCAATCAATTTCACTTACTCTAGTTTCTTACGAGTTTTAGTTTATTTAGACTTTGTGAACCAATTTTCTGAAAAAAATAATTCCTCAAGAGTGTTTTGAATCAAACAAGAATGAGAAAGATCGAGGACTCATCCTCCTATAATAAAATGGGACTTGGAATATATTATTGTTAAATAAATTACTATAATATCTCTTGAAATGTATGTGGGAACATGGTACTTGCTTTCCTTTACTCTTCTCCAATTTAAAATATCAAATCCATCTAAATAGTCCTCACAATCATCGATCTTAACATTTTATTCTAGTTCATTAATTTTTTTGCCCATTTATTTTTCCTTTCATTTAATATTTATGCATCATTCCAATTCTAATCATCCTCACTATAGATACTAGCATAATTAGTATGTGACTCTTGATCTGAATATGACACACATTTATAAACAAATGTAATGGGATATTTACATTTTTAAAACTCATAGAGATTATTCAGAACCTCTATTAATTTACTAATCAACTCATTCTTGTCTTAATCATCCAAAATATGCTCAAAACTATCTCAAACATATTTTAATTTATATTTTTGATCAGTAATACCCACCACAATTATGATATAATTAAAATTATAACGAATAACCCAATAATTATCCAACTTAAACATTATTATAATAGACATTTCACTCACAGTAATATCATGACTTTTTATCTGTTTATTGATTATTATATATATGTCACAAATATTATGAAAGAAAGTGTGACATGTCACATGTATATAACTAGACAACTGAATAGTTTTATCTTAAAATATTTTAAAAAAACTGAAAAATAAATGAGCATTCTCCCAATAATATTTGGAAGGATCCCCACATTCACAGACAAGAGCACTCCTAAAACGTGCATCCTCCTTGTTGGTCGGAGTGGTTTACTCAAGAGGGGGGTGAATTGAGTACCAATTAAAATTTCTGTATTTAAAAACAGTGTCTTAAAGACCCCCAAATAAAATAATAAATTAAACTGTAGTGAATTTATATAGATTATAAAGGTTTAATTAGTTTCTCAAAGATTGATTAGTTCTCAGTTAACTTAATCTTATGATTAAATTAACTTTTGAAACTAACTTACTGATTTATAATAAATATAAACACTTGTGAATTTAATTATCAAAGTAGCTTTGAAGATAAATTATATTTCAAAGTAATAGCAGCGGAATATGAAATAAATATGTATAGTATGGATAAAGTATGTAGCTACAAACACAGAGAATTAACCAAGAGGTTCAGTCTCAAGCCGAGACTTAGTCCTCTCAACAGTTTATATAAAAATGATCCACACCCTGGATCGGGGTTAACAACAGTGAACACACTGTCCAGGTCACAAGACCTCTACCACAGTTCTACGTGGGAAAACAAACAATAGCAGCCAGCTGTCCAGGTCACAAGACCTCTACCACTATCCACAGTGGGAAATGAAGTGTAAAAGGTTTGCTGAGGATTTACAGATCCTCCAGTGAAAGTACAGGAGTCAGTGTGTGTGTTTAATACAGCAGATAACACACACTGCTCAAAATGTAGAATAAATAAATCACAGAGCAGAGATGTAGAGTTTAGAAATGGCTCTAGTGATTTCAGTGTAGCACTGGACTCGTTTTGGAATTAATCAGAAGTGATTCTGAGTCCTCTTCTCGATTTTGTTTAAGAAGCAGAGTGTCGTATGCTTCAGGTTCACAGGCAGTGATATGTAGTCGATGAAGCTCTTCAATATTCTTTTGTATGCACAGAACTCTTCTTGAGTAGGCTTGTTTGTATGTGTGATTATGTCTTGCTTGGTTCTTCTTGTATGCACAGAACACTTCTCGAGTATGCTTGATTGTCTATGTGATTCTGTCTTGCTTGGTTCTTCTTGTATGCACAGAGCTCTTCTTGAGTATGTCATATGTCTTCCTTGTCTCTGTGTGTGTTATCTCACTGTTGTGTGTTGTCTCTATGTGTTCTCCTTCTTCCTTCAGCAGAGTCTTCTTGTATTTATATCACGTGCTCCGTAGGACAGAAAAGGTTTCCTTTCCGCAGGTACGAGGTACGGTTTCCTGACATCCGACAACCTTTATTAATTAATTTTCAGGGTATTAAAATATAACTAATATGACCGTTGGTTAGAATAAATAAAGATAAAGATAGAGAAATTCAAACAGTTGTTTATGACTGTTCAAGTGATCGGTTGGTCATCAGCATTAGAGTAATGATCGGTGACTCAGATAGATCAGCATCGGTCTGTCATCTGATCGGTGAGTCATTTGCATCGGTGAATCATTTGCATCGGTGAGTCCTTGGATCGGTGAGTCTGATGGATCGGTGAGTCTGATGGATCGGTGAGTCTGATGGATCAGTGAGTCTGATGGATCAGTGAGTCTGATGGATCGGTGAGTCTGATGGATCCGTGAGTCTGATGGATCGGTGAGTCTGATGGATCGGTGAGTCTGATGGATCGGTGAGTCTGATGGATCGGTGAGTCTGATGGATCGGTGAGTCTGATGGATCAGTGAGTCTGATGGATCGGTGAGTCTGATGGATCGGTGAGTCTGATGGATCGGTGAGTCTGATGGATCGGTGAGTCTGATGGATCGGTGAGTCTGATGGATCGGTGAGTCTGATGGATCGGTGAGTCTGATGGATCGGTGAGTCATTTGAATCAGTGACTCAGATTGGTCAGCATCGGTGAGTCATTTTGATCAGTGCGACCGTTGTCCTTTGATATTGGATCAGGGCTTCCGATGTCTGTTGAATCCAGAAGACTTCCAACATACTTTGGAAGTCAATAAGCATAGACAAAAACATGATAACAGATTCATTTACAGATTGTAATTAAGTTTATGAGAAAACAAACCAGATTAAGCATTAATGGTATGTGATGATTTGTGATTATTAAAACATCAAACATAGACATGAAATCAATAATCTTCCAGAGGGCTCAACAATCTCCCCCTTTTTGATAATCACAAATCTTTATATATATATATAAAAAAGATCAATCAATAATAAAAACATAAAATCATAATGAGAATAAGAGTAAAGAGATATAAATCTCCTTCTTAAGTTAACATTCCCATATATATAATATTCAGATTGCTCCCCCTGAGATATGGATCTCCCTCTGAGATATTCACATCTCTGATATATATCGTTCTCCCATTATATATATCAGATCTTTCTCCCCCTTTGGGATAATCAAAAAGGAGGGAAAACAGATAAGAGAAAGTGAAAGTAAAAGCAGAGAGTAGAGAGAGAAAAAGAAAGGAAAAAAATGATAAAGTACAGATTATTACAAGTAGCACATTGTTCACCCCATCAAAGACAATACACAACTATTTGGTGGGATACAAAGGGGCTTTGCCTTTGTCTTTGGGATCAATAGTAGGTAAGGTGGAAGGTTTGGAGACATGCTGGTCTTGGAGAATCTGAAGTGGTGGTAGGACAACTCGGGCAGGTGTAGGAGCAGGTACCACAGAGGGTTGTTGTTGAGAAACAGGAGCTGATTGAGGAGCTTGCTGAGGAACTAGTCTTAATTGAGATAGAGCTTGGGAAACAGACAGCTGATTTGGAGCTACATCAGAGGCACTGAGAGTTTCAGAAGTAGGAAGTACAATTGCAGTGGCCGGTGCATCCAAATAAGGCTTCAACAGATGAATGAATTCCTGAATGACTTCTGCTCCATACTTCATAGCTTTTTCAAAATCATCTTTATTCTCCATGAACTGTGCTAAGGAAGGGACAAAGTCTTGCAATTGGCGAACTTGAGTTTTAAAGGCCTGAGTGACAGGTGGTAATTTCAGATTCTCTGCTAACACCTTGAAGCTTGCAGTCATCTCATGTTTTGTATAAATCTTGGAAAAGTAAGTATCAACTTTTTCCTTGATCTCTTGCAGGGCTTTCTTAGCATCTGCTGAATATACCAAGGCCATATTATGACTGTTATCACAGAGCTCTTTCATCTTCCTCAAAGACTCTAAATCAAGAATTTGTCTTACAGCAGCCAACTCTTCACGCACAACTTCTTTTAGAGCTTCTATCTCACGGGTAGTGATCTTGGTTACCTTGTCTGTACTGGCTTGGCCGACTATGTGAGTTAGTTCAGCTTTCAACTTCATCAGGTCAGACTTGTTGAGATGTTCAATCAGATTTCTCAAAACTTCCATCATACCAGAGATGGTTGATCGAAATTCGCTTGATAGAGATACCAGGCCGGTGTGAAGATCCTTCATAGTCTGATTCAAAAAGGCTATTTGTATGCCAATAAGTTCACCAGTATTGGCTAGGTCTGGCTTCACAGCATTAGATACTCTCTGTGAGAAGGCTTCCAAAGAATTTTCAGAAACTTGTAGAGACACTTGAGTAAGAGCATTAGAAACTTCTTCTCTAACTATGGTTCTCACAGCAGTTAGCAATTCAAACTTAAACGTATCAAGATGAGCTTGACTGATTCCAGAACCAGGGAAATTATTATTGGTAGGATCAACAGTAGGAACAGACCTTGCTTCTCGTGGGAGGTTCCTCTTCACAGCTGCAGCAGATTCTGGCATTGCTTCTTCGTCTTCAGAATATTCTAAGCCCAACACAGCATAACCAGGGTAGTCATCCCAAACGGCAGCACATAGAGTGTATTTTGGTTTTTCATAGCTTGCTGTTCCACTGATTTTTGGTGAGTCATCCTTGCCACTGATATGGATTTCTTGTACTGACTGAGGTTGTTCTACTTGATCTACAACAAGACCATCCACCGGTCTGTTAACACCATCAACTGCAGCTTCAACAACATCAGCATCATCATCATCACCATGATTGTCATCAGCATCACCTTGCTCATTATTACTCTGCTCAGAGGCTTCACTGTGATATTCTTCAGTATCAGAATCTTCTTCATCACTAAGAATAGGTTCTGACTCTGGTAGGGTTAAGGGTGGACTAGCAGGTCCAAATTCTATTCTTTTCTTGGGACCAGTAGTGTCAGGGTCACTCCTATCATCAGGAGAAGACACACTTCCTTCTGCAGTAGCAGCTTCTTCTTGCTCATCATCATCAGAATAAACCGGTTCCTCATCTGGTTTTAATCCAGGATCTCTCAAATCCTTTGGCCTCTTGCCATGATCTATGGGATTGTAGGCTTCATACAATTTATCTTCATCTGCAACCCAGCACTTCTTCCATGGATTCCAATTTATTTTCATCCTCTTGCAGATCTCTTTGTTAAGACAGAAGGTATGGTATGTTTCATTAACTTCATCATCTTCATCAAGACAATCTAGATTCTTGAGCATGGTAGATATCATCTTTGAATAAAACAAGGCAGTGGCTTTCTTGGATGGTTTTATCATTCCAGCTATGTGTACCATCACATATCTACACAAATTTATTTTCTCATGTGTTTTCAGAAGAAACAACAGGAAAACATCCTGGTATTTTACAGCAGCAAAATCTCCTCTCCTAGGGAAAAGTTGGTGCTGAATAAACTTGAAAAGAAGTCTGCACTCACCATCTAATTATGAAGCTGTGATTCTTCGTGACTCTCTGTTTCCTGTCAGAAGCTCCAGAGCTAGCTCATAAGAAAAGTAATCAGATGTTGGAGGAATATTCCCAGCATAATCCTCATACCGACCTTCATGAGGTACGTTCAGGCACTCAGCCCACTGCTTAGATGAGAAGGATATTTTCTTTCCTTTTACCACAGACGACATCCGGGCATCCTCCACACCATCTAATGTGATTTACAGATTCATGTAGAACTCATGTACCAGCTTCGGGTAGTCTATTCGAGTGTCGTCAGAGAACCAGTCTATCCATCTTTGCGATTCAAGAACTTGCAGCAACAGTGACTTACTTGACAAAATCCAGGCAGAGTTTACTTCTTTTTCTACTGCAACAATCCGAGTTTCCAGGTTCGGATTTACTGATAGTTGAGAGGTACTACTCGACTCACCTCGAGCACGCTTTGAAGGTACAGGGCTATCCGGTCCTTTGCTCGGTCTCTTTTTCTTAGCCATTCGAGGATTTTGAGAAGGCAGGAGTTCGAAGGTTCGAAGTGGAGGGGAAGAGATGTTGAGAGGTTCGGCGGGAAATGAAAGGTCAAAAGGTTTAGGGAAGATAAATAACCGCGTATCATTTATTTTATAATTTAAGGTTTCCCTAAAAATTAATTTACTAATTAGTAAAAAGTAATTGAAAATAGATCAGTTTGACAGAATAGTGTGATAGATCGGTTCCACAGATCGGTTTCACAGATCGGTTTCACAGATCGGTTTCACAGATCAGTTTCACAGATCAGTTTCACGGAACAGTTTCACAGATCAGTTTCACGGATCAGTTTCACAGATCAGTTTCACGGATCGATCATACACAACTCTTGTGTAATAAATTTCATTCTTTCAGAGCATAAGGGCTTTGTGAAGATATCAGCTAATTGATTTTCAGAACTAGCAAATTCTAGAGAAATATCACCTTTCTGATAATGATCTCTTAGAAAGTGATGTCTGACATCAATGTGCTTAGTTCTAGAGTGAGAAACAGGGTTTTTAGATATATTTATTGTACTAGTATTGTCACAGTTAATTGAAACATGTTTAAAATCAAATCCATAATCCAATAAAGTGTGTTTCATCCACAAAATTTGTGCACAGCAACTACCAGCAGCTATGTATTCTGCCTCGGCAGTAGACAATGCAACTGAATTCTGTTTCTTACTACACCATGATACTAGGGATTTTCCAAGCAAATGACATGTTCCAGATGTGCTCTTCCTATCTAACTTACATCCTGCAAAGTCAGCATCTGAATAACTCATTAAGTCAAAGGATTGTCCTTTTGGGTAAAACAAACCTAAGCTAACCGTGTGTTTGAGATATTTAAAATTTTTTTTGACAGCAAGAAAATGAGATTCTTTTGGATTAGCTTGAAATCTAGCACACATACACACACTAAACATAATAACAGGTCGACTAGCAGTAAGATAAAGTAAACTACCAATCACACCTCTGTAATTGGTTTGATAAACTGGTTTCCCAGTTTCATCTGCATCCAATTTACAGGTAGTACTCATAGGAGTTTCACTTTCCTTGATACTATCCAGACCAAAACGTTTTAAAATATCCTTTGTATATTTACTTTGATTCAAAATAATACCATTTTCATTTTGAAATACTTGAAATCCAAGAAAGTACTTAAGCTCTCCCATTAAGCTCATTTCAAATTCATTTTGCATACATTTTGAAAAATCAGTACATAAAGAGTGTTTAGAAGATCCAAAAATAATATCATCAACATATATTTTTACAACTAAAACATCTTTAGAAATTCTTTTAATGAAAAGAGTTGGATCAGCAATCCCTTTAGTAAAACCTTTTGAAATAAGGAAATTGCTAAGTCTATCATACCAAGCTCTTGGAGCTTGTTTCAAACCATACAAAGCTTTAGAAAGTTTAAAAACTTGATTTGGAAAATGGGGGTTAGTAAATCCAGTTGGTTGTTCTACAAAAACATCTTCAATTATAAAAACATTTAGAAAATCACTTTTGACATCCATTTGATATAACTTGAAATCCAGATGTGCAGCATATGCCAGTAAGATCCTAATGGCTTCTAGTCTAGCTACATGTGAAAAAGTCTTCTCATATTCTATACCTTCTTCTTGACTATATCCTTGTGCAACTAGTCTAGCTTTGTTTCTAACTATATTTCCAGATTCATCTACTTTATTTCTAAAAACCCATTTTGTGCCTATTTTTAAGGTGTCCTTAGGTCTGTCAACTAATTCCCATTCTTTGTTTCTTTCAAATTTATTTAATTCTTCTTGCATAGCCATTACCCAAAACTCATCTTTGATAGCATCATTGATATTTTTAGGTTCTGACTATGAAAGAAAGGCTTGATGTTCAACCTGATTTCTTAGAGAATCTCTAGTCTGTGTTCCTCTATCTAGATTTCCTACAACAGCATCTAAAGGGTGATTCTTTAGAATCCTCATTGATCTGGTAAAGGTTGGACTAGAAATTTCAGGTTCATCTATAGATTGAGGTTCAACAGAAGCAGGTTCTGGAGAATTTCCAGAGCTTGTTGTTTTAACTATAGGTCCATTGTATTTATCATTGAGATTCAAACCAGAGAGATCATCTTCAAGAGAGATTTTAGGTTCATGTGGATCAGTTTCATCAAATTTGATGTGAACAGATTCTTCCACGCATTTGGTTCTTTTATTGAAAACTCTATAGGCTTTACTAGATATAGAATAACCTAGGAAAATTCCTTCATCACTCTTGGATGCAAATTTGTCAAGATTGTCTCTAGTATTGAGAATGAAGACTTTGCAGCCAAAAACTTTGAAGTAGTTAACCTTGGGTTTCCTATGGTTCCACAACTCATAAGGGGTCCTCTTAAGAACATGTCTAATTAAGACTCTATTAATGACATAACAAGCTGTATTAACAGCTTCAGCCCAAAAGTAAATAGGCAGTTCATACTCATTGAGCATGGTTCTAGCAATTTCTTGCAGGGTTCTGTTTCTTCTTTCTACTACACCATTCTGTTGGGGTGTCCTAGGGGAAGAAAAGTTATGAGTATAGCCATTGTGTGAGAAATAAGATTCAAAATCTTTATTTTCAAACTCATGACCATGATCACTTCTCAAGGTTTTAATCTTAAGTCCACTAAGGTTCTCTACAGACTTGGAATATTTAATAAAGTAAGAACAAGCTTCACTTTTGTGAGATAGAAAGTATACCCAAGTATATCTAGAAAAATCATCTACGAGAACATAGACATAGTGCTTCCCATTTAGACTAGAAACTCTTGATGGTCCAAACAAATCAATGTGAACCAACTCAAGTGGTTGATAATTTGAGACTTCTTTCTTTGATTTAAAAGAAACTTTATGTTGCTTTCCCTTTTGACATGGATTACAAACTTTGTCTGCTGGAAATTCAAGTTTGGGTAAGTCTCTAACTAAGTTCTTCCTAGAAAGTTTTCTAAGTGAGTGTACATTGCAGTGTCCTAATCTTCTGTGCCAAAGCAAAGACTCTTTATGAAACACATTTAAGCAAGGAATGTTCTGTTTAGCTAAAGAATTTAGATTAACAGCATAGACATTCTCATTTCTTAAGGCAGAAAACACCAAAACATTCTTAGAATTAAAAACTTTGCAAGAATCATTTTCAAATTTAACATGAAAACCATCATCACATAACTGAGAAATACTTAATAGATTATATTTAAGGCCATCAACAAATAAGACTTTAGAAATTAATACTGAGTCAGTGTTACCAATCTGGCCTAAGCCGATGATTTTTCATTTTGAATTATCACCAAAAGTGACAAAGCCTCCATCAACTTTTACTAAGCTCTTGAAACATGAAAAGTCTCCTGACATATGTCTTGAACATCCACTGTCTAAGTACCATATCTTCTTGTGACAGCTCTTCAAGCAGGTCTCCTACAAAACAGATTTAGATGGGAGATGATTTTGGTACCCAGATCTTCTTGGGTCCAGACAGGTTAGCCAGTAGCACTTTAGGTACCCATATGTGTCTAATGGGTCTCATATAATTTGTAGAATTATCATTCTTTGAAAGATAAACCTTATTAGATCCATAAATATGAATATAACTAGTTGAGGCATATGATGTTCCAGAATTAACTATCTTCTGTCCAGATTTAGGAATGAATCTAGTTTTGGCAACTTTCCTTTGTCCAGGTTGGTATCCTATCCCAGTAGTATATTTAGGTGCAACTTGCTTTCCTAGCATCTGTGTTAGAGTATTCTTTCCATTTGTGAACTTCTCTAAGTCTTTTCTGAGTTTTTCATTAGACAATTTTAGTTCAGTATTTTCTTTAAGCAACTGAGCATTCTTTTCTACTTCTATATCCATATCAGATTTATGCTTAACACTTAAAGCATACTGTTTATTTAAACCTTTATATTTATCCTTAATCTCATTACAAGTTTCTTATAATATGTCACAGTATTCAAACAATTCAGATTTTGACATGTTTTCTGAGTCAGAATCTTCTCCAGAATAGTATGAATTAAAAACAGGAGTCTCTGATGTTACCTCAGAAGTGTTTGTCATGAAACACATGTTGGCCCGATTCTTTTCAGAGTCTGAAGATTCAGCTTCACTTGTGCTGTCTTCTGAAGCACGCCAAGTAGCCTTCATGGCTTTCTTGTACTTGTTATCCTTGTATTCATACTTCTTTCTGTATTTCAGCTTTGGACAGTCTGTTTTTATGTGCCCTTTTTTTTGCATTCATAACAGACAAATTCATCAGTTCTGTCAGCCTTCTTCCAATCCTTTTTCCATTTGCCTTGTTGGTCATACTTTCCCTTGTAATTTGGTTTCCTAAAGAATTTCTTTTTCCTATAAAACTTTTTGAATCTCCTGGCTATTTGAGCCATCTTAGCATCACTGTCAGAATCATTCTCACTTTCCTCACTGCTTGAACTTTCATTGATAGCTTGAGGCTTTTCTTTTTCCTTATTCTTTGAGGTTGTAGTCTTGAAGGCAATAGACTTCCTTTTAGGTTCATCATCTTCTTCTTTATTTACTTTAAGCTCTTCTTCATACATCATCAGTTTACCAATTAATTCCTTGACAGGCAGTGTTCCAATGTCACAGGATTCTCTAATTGAGACAGATGTGCCTCTCCATCTTTCAGGTAGACATCTCAAAATTTTCATGATTTGCTCTTTTGCTGGAACATCCTTTCCCAGAGAAGTCACTGTGTTGACAATTTCATTGAACCTGAGATACATATCAGAAATGGGTTCATCAGGCTTCATCTTAAAATTATCATACTTAATAGTATTGGTATTCAATCTCATCTCCTTAACATTAGTTGTTCCTTCATGAGAAACAGCTAAGGTATCCCAAATTTCATATGCAGTTTTACATGCAAAAATTCTATTAAATTCTTCATCTCCTAGAGCACAGTACAGAGCATTCATAGCTTTACAATTGTTATTGTAAGAAGTCTTTGTAGGATCATCCCAAGTAGATCTAGCAGTAGTGGGAATTTTGTATTCTGATTCAATAGCAGTCCAAATATCAAAACCTATGCTTTCTAGATGAATTTTCATTTTCAGTTTCCACTGAGCATAATTGGTTCTATTGAAGAAAGGTGGCCGGTTAGTAGCAGCACCCTCAAGTCTATTGTCCATAATGAGAGAATTTTAAAGAGATAAAAATTTAGATATAACAGAAATTTTAAGACATTTAAAATACAACTAAAATCACAGTTCAAAGGCAGAGTACTTTTAGAATGTAATTTCAAACCTCTGATACCAAGTGTTGGTCTGAGTGGTTTACTCAAGAGGGGGGTGAATTGAGTACCAATTAAAATTTCTGTATTTAAAAACAGTGGCTTAAAGACCCCCAAATAAAATAATAAATTAAACTGTAGTGAATTTATATAGATTATAAAGGTTCAATTAGTTTCTCAAAGATTGATTAGTTCTCAGTTAACTTAATCTTATGATTAAATTAACTTTTGAAACTAACTTACTGATTTATAATAAATATAAACACTTGCGAATTTAATTATCAAAGTAGCTTTTAAGATAAATTATATTTCAAAGTAATAGCAGTGGAATATGAAATAAATATGTATAGTATGGATAAAGTATGTAGCTAAAAACACAGAGAATTAACCAAGAGGTTCAGTATCAAGCCAAGACTTAGTCCTCTCAACAGTTTATATAAAAATGATCCACACCCTGGATCGGGGTTAACAACAGTGAACTCACTGTCCAGGTCACAAGACCTCTACCACAGTTCTACGTGGGAAAACAAACAACAGCAGCCAGCTGTCCAGGTCACAGGACCTCTACCACTATCCACAGTGGGAAATGAAGTGTAAAAGGTTTGCTGAGGATTTACAGATCCTCCAGTGAAAGTACAGGAGTCAGTGTGTGTGTTTAATACAGCAGATAACACACACTTCTCAAAATGTAGAATAAATAAATCACAGAGCAGAGATGTAGAGTTTATAAATGGCTCTAGTGATTTCAGTGTAGCACTGGACTCATTTTGGAATTAATCAGAAGTGATTCTGAGTCCTCTTCTCGATTTTGTTTGAGAATCAGAGTGTCGTATGCTTCAGGTTCACAGGCAGTGAGATGTAGTCGATGAAGCTCTTCAATATTCTTTTTTATGCACAGAACTCTTCTTGAGTAGGCTTGATTGTATGTGTGATTATGTCTTGCTTGGTTCTTCTTGTATGCACAGAACACTTCTCGATTATGCTTGATTTTCTATGTGATTCTGTCTTGCTTGGTTCTTCTTGTATGCACAGAGCTCTTCTTGAGTATGTCGTATGTCTTCCTTGTCTCTGTGTGTGTTATCTCACTGTTGTGTGTTGTCTCTATGTGTTCTCCTTCTTCCTTCAGCAGAGTCTTCTTGTATTTATATCACGTGCTCCGTAGGACAGAAAAGGTTTCCTTTCCGCAGGTACGAGGTACAGTTTCCTGACATCCGACAAACTTTATTAATTAATTGTCAGGGTATTAAAATATAACTAATATGACAGTTGGTTAGAATAAATAAAGATAAAGATAGAGAAATTCAAACAGTTGTTTATGACTGTTCAAGTGATCGGTAGGTCATCAGCATTAGAGTAATGATCGGTGACTCAGATAGATCAGCATCGGTCTGTCATCTGATCGGTGAGTCATTTGCATCGGTGACTCATTTTCATCGGTGAGTCCTTGGATCGGTGAGTCTGATGGATCGGTGAGTCTGATGGATCGGTGAGTCTGATGGATCGGTGAGTCTGATGGATCGGTGAGTCTGATGGATCGGTGAGTCTGATGGATCGGTGAGTCTGATGGATCGGTGAGTCTGATGGATCGGTGAGTCTGATGGATCGGTGAGTCATTTGCATCAGTGACTCAGATTGGTCAGCATCGGTGAGTCATTTTGATCAGTGCGACCGTTGTCCTTTGATATTGGATCAGGGCTTCCGATGTCTGTTGAATCCAGAAGACTTCCAACATACTTTGTAAGTCAATAAGCATAGACAAAAACATGATAACAGATTCATTTACAGATTGTAACTAAGTTTATGAGAAAACAAACCAGATTAAGCATTAATGGTATGTGATGATTTGTGATTATTAAAACATCAAACATAGACATGAAATCAACAATCTTCCAGAGGGCTCAACACTCCTCAAGGAGAATAAATAACTGCTTGGAAATGCTCCTGAAAAGATCAAATCAAGTAGAAAAACATCTTACAAATTTTCCAGAAACTCTAATTGTAGAAATTTAAGTTGATATTTCTTTTTTTCATAAAAAACAATAAGGATTAAAATATCTTTACAAAATATCATATTCATGTAATCTACATTAATAATTGACTCATTCCAATCATTAACCCTCCTCACCAAATAATTGATCGTTGTATTATTAGAACTATAATTTTTCATAGTAACATTGTTAATACTTTCAACGCCCACTATTTTAATGCATTTTCTAATATTCACCAAATTATTTCACTTTTCTGTTTCACAAAAAGACAAAACAAGATTATTTTTTATTTAAGATACAGTTATCATCAATAAAATGTGCAATCACACACATATAATTCAGATTATGAATTGAATTCCATGTGTCCATTGTAAGACATACCATATGAAATAACATATCAAACATAGACTTCTCTTTTTCTTTATCATTAAAACATAACTTTACAAAATACCTAGAAACTATTTTTCTTTATGGAACATCAAATGGAGGTTGAAAAAAATCAATAAATTCTCTAAAACCTTAATTTTGATCATATTTAAATGACAACTCATCAATGATTAAAATTTTTGTAGGATCTATTCTACACTCTTATGGCTAAAATGAGCTACTAACTGTTTAACGATCCCAAAATCATGATCTTCATACTTTTTTCTAAGACCAATAGCTTTTTTAAATCTTTCATTATAATTTTCAAGATTTTTGTTGCACTATGTGAAATGAATATTCAAATTACTAGTTCAATGTTTTATAGGCGTGAAATCATAAACAATAAAACAATAATTATAAAAAGACCTTCCATTTTTTCTTATGAAAATTATCCCATGCTTGATAATCACTTGATCTATTAGGATCATTAGGAATTGATACCTTTTTAAGAGAACTATTACCCTAAGTATCTTCCACAAGTATTCTACTACTCCTGCTCCTATTTCTGTACTTGAATGTGTATTTGGAGTAGTACCCATATGAATTTGGGTTACTGTAGTAACTGAAGGATTAAAACCACTTATTTTATCACCTTATTTGGATGGATAGATACCATCAGAAAAATAAATTCACTCATAACCAACTAGAAAGACTATTTCTGATGTGGTACACCACTGGAAAAAGAAAAATAAATGGGTTTGATTGATGGTGGGGTTTTCATAAGAAACACATTATAATAAGGAAGACAATAATATATAAAATGATTAAAAAAATAACTAATTGCCACACCATACCATATGAAGACAACTAGAATAGGAGGCAGTCTAGGAGGGATTTCTTTTTATCTCTCATGAGGGAACATTTCAGGGGAGGAGTCAAGCAATGAGGTTTTTTATCGGTGAATTTTAAGGTGTGAAAGGATGAAGGAGGAGGGTAGGATAGAAGAAGTATTTTCTTAGGACGTGAAAGAGAAGAGAGAAACAAATTCGAGCAGTTGATAAGATTGGGGAAGGAGGAAGAAGATATGGAGGGAAGGAGTAAGTTTTGGGTTCACTAGATGATCACGAGGGAAGGATGAAACAAAGAGGGAGTAATATTTCACCTCACAAGGGAAGTTTAGAGTCGGGGAGGAGGAGGAGTAGTAGGAAAGCATGGGTGAGAGATAGAGGGAATGAAGGACCCGACCATGAGCAGGAAGGGTATTTTTTTATACACCCGTCGGGTCATGGGTCAGGTTGGGTTTATATTTCACAATCTTGAGATGTGGCCCATCTCATACATGGGTCAGCCCGACATAATCCCAAGCTATGTTTTTTTCATATATCTTTCCCAAATCATCCCCACAGGGTTAGTTCGGGTCGAACCCTTTGGGTTGGGTTAGGTCTAGACAAACCTACATTTTTGCATGATGAAATATTGTATGTTTTTTCCTAGTAGAATGTGTTAGGCGTGTCGTTGGTTTTATGACATTTATTGAATGATTAATTCATGATTTGCTGCTACCAAATATTAAAATAAGATATAATTGGACACTTGAATATGATAGTAGTACCTTATCCAAATCCATTTCTATTTAAGATGAAGTAAATTCCATCCAATATAGTCAATAATAAGATAAATAAATCATTAGTGGATGATTACACAAGCAATTCATCTTGATTTATAATATCTCATGAGATAAATAGATTATATTACATAATATGTGTTTGTTGGAGGTTTTTGTTGCTATGAATTATCTTTATCACTTCAGGGGACATGTTATGTTTCTAGGTACCACTATTGGTCTATGATTATGACTCAATGATATCTATATAAGGGTCTAGAGGGTAACAAACAATGTGTATCCATAACTATTACTGTATTGGATGAATTGGGTTTTAAGAAAAAGTGGGCCCCACATGTGTGGATCGTTGAACCTCAGTGTGAGAATGATAATATGTAATTAAATAAATAAATTCAATTATATGCTATTAATGTTTATAATAATAATAATTTAATTTATTTCTCATTGTATACCTTATCTATATAAGTATAAAAAGTTAAAATGATAAAAATTGGTTTTCAAAAAAATATTATTTATTCATGGTTTATGGAACTTATTTGAGATGAATGGATTGAGTTCATGACTCTTATTTAATCAAAATACATGTTAAACTATTAATTTGGAGTGATGATATTTCCATTATGTTTACGATAAGTTAAAATGATAGTAAATGAAATTTTGGGTCATTTTTAAGTTTAAAACTCATTAAAGGGTTGTAGTATAGGTGTTTAACTTGACCATTTGAATGATTTTACCCCCAAAATGAGAGAGCATAAATCCATTCATGAATTATATCAATTCAATTCCATACTCAATTGTTTTATTGTGGGAAACCAAAGGGAAGATCAATAAAAAAATTGATCCAAGTTCATGTATTGATCATCTTATCTTCTGATGATCGAAGGGATGCTATAAAGCTCTTGAATTATTCCATGATAGCACATAAAGATCCTATAATTATTAATTTTGAGCTGTGGTTAACAAGTGTAAAATCTATAGGGGTTCTGGATTTAATCGTTCAAGATACAATAATCCTACAAGGAGTATATCAAAATGAAATTTCACAAATAAATGAGGTACAATTTCATTTATGCATTTGTTCTTAATATTATTTACAAGTGATCTCTTAACCATGAATCAGGAACCTCTATTATATATCTGGTATTATAACAATAATATAGTATAAAAAATTTATAATACTAATTTACATTCTTCTTCCTTGGATTTTATTACTTCAAGTGGTGTCAAATCAACAATATAAGAAAATTGAGTATAGGGAATCAATACGGTCCCAAAACCACTATAAATATAAAAATTAATGTCAATATGGGCATGAAAATTCGTCCAAACTAATAAAACATGATTTAATATTGAATAAAGATATGGAATGTTTCTTGTATATTCCATAAGTGTGGGTGGGGAAGGCTGAAATTTATCTATTTCTTGAATAAAATAAAATTTTAACAAACTATAATTCATGTGGGTGACAACTCCACCAACATCCCTCCCCATCCCTATATGTAGACCATGGGGATATTCCTCAATGAATTATTTCTTAAATGGACTAATAATTTATATATATAATTTAAAAAATCATTGATTAGCTATTGGTAGTGCTGCCCACCCAACCTTGGGTACACAAAATTAAAAATGGTGGTGAGAAAAAATCTAGTTCTATCCATCATAAAAAACAATTAGATATATTAATTGAGTAATTATCACAAATCATCGATCTCCAAACACTTTAAGGTTTTACATAACCTAGGTTGAGCCAAGACTAGTCATATCCGACCTACCGAGCCCAACGAGATCATCCTAGGCACACAATTATTTATATACCTCATTTTTTATGTCTGAAAGATACCATAAAATTATAAACAAATTCCTAAAAATATTTTAATATATTATGAATTAAAAAAAATTGGGTTCCATGATGTATGTCAATATTTAATGAGAAATATTTAATCTAATTTTTATTCATCTAAAATTCTACTAAGTAAACTTTTATCAATTTTAATTATTTTCTATACAATGTTAATACATTTTAACCAATCATGAGATAAAATCAAATCACATATTTTTTTATTTAATATAATTAAAAAATTAATGTTTTAAAATGTAATAATTATTTATTAACATTTTTAGATGATCTATGAATCATTCAACCATATTAAATTTAATTAGGATCTCTGTGTACATATTTTTCCCCATCTTTGGTTAGTGTGATGGCATGGACAATAGATTTGGGATTTTAGTAAGGGATTGGAGTTGATGTATCACTGCATAATTTAACCTTTAAGGTGAACCCTGCACCCCAGAGATAATAATTAACCCTTCATTTACTAAATCATAATGGCATACTCTACTTCACTTCTGTGCGATGGTGTTGTGGGAGGATTGGGATGGTACTAGTGGACATGCTTAGTAGAAGCTCTAACATTATTGTTTTCCTATTGTCTCTTAGGTATTTTCTTTTTAATTGATAGTTTATTTAGTATTTCCATATATTTTTTCTAGTGGAAGTATCATTTTGTGGTGGCTATCGCCAATTCAGTTAGTGTGCTGCATTGGGTGAGGTGTTTCAGGGTCTGATGACGTTTTCCATTTTAGTTTGTGGTTTTATCTAGAGTGATTGTTGCAAGAATTTTGCCTCAATGATGAAAATTATTTTAGAGGTCATGGTTTTCGATGATGGTATGGTATGGTGATAGATCTATTTGGTTTTGTCTCTATGGTTTTCGGCCTTGAAGATGATGTCAGAATTTGAAGGTAGTTGTTTTTCTATAGTGACAGTTATGAAGGGATCTTTTGGTGGTCCCAACGATGGTTGTGGTTATTTGTTTAGAAATTTGGAAAATAATTACCTTGTCTAACCTAACGTTACTCTTCCCAACTGATATTTTTGTCAGATGTGGTGCTACATAGATGTTTTGGGATGAGTGGATCAGCGGTGGACATTGTTCTCGAGACGTCCACTATTGGCCACCCTCCTCCTGACCGCAGTTCAGCATCAACGTTGATGTTTGTCGGAAACAACAATGATAATAGTAAAGGTTTTATCTTTTTTATTGTGGTTCTTGGTGTTAGTATCATTCACTTGGAATTTACATTGAAGCTATTTTCTTTTGGTTGTGGTCTGTTCCTTTTCAGTTGGGTTTTTTATGATACACATTGATGGATTTTCTCAGTGTTACTTCCTCAATGTCATCATGGAGTTGTTTTGGGTTATTACTACATGCCATAAGCTGATAGGATTCTCTTTGGGGAAGTTGAAATGATTAATTTTATCAATATTTGAATTTTTAACACATTTTTTGTGGATTTTTATTTTGAATTTTGAATTTTAAGTGTTGAAATGTGGGTGTTGGTTTTTTTATCAGTTATAATGTTACCCCAAAACCATAATGCAGATTTTTTAAAAATATGAAAAAATTTATTAAAAAAGTAAATAAATGAACATATAATCCCTCAAAAAATTAATGCCTAAATTTATTATATCACTAATTTTTGATTAAAACCATAGTTTTTGGTGCTCATTAACCATAGTTGTGGGTGCATCCTTCTTTTATGGATAATTAACAAGAGTTTTGGGTTGACATATGTAAAATTAAAATCAAATAAATAACCAAAAATAGCTTGTTTCACTTTTAGAGGTAAATTTTAAGAAAATCCATGTTATGGATTTATTAATGACGGAATCCACTCTATAGATCAAGGAGTTGTAAGATAATGTGGTTAGACAACCAAAATACTATATTAATACTCTTTAAGTAGTGGTGTCTCCATAACACGAACTACGATGAGAGGTTTTAAAAATAATTTACCACAATATTACTCAAGAAACTGAGTATTCGAAATCTTATAATTAAGGTCTTCTAGTATTTGATTAAAATAATGTAATAAATTTAATATTAATAAATCTATATTGCCAAAATGGCTAATAATCAATACAAAATAAATAATTTTCTATTTTTTTTATAAAAAATTGAAATTAATACAAAAAATTACTAAGATCAATATTTGATAGAAAATATTTACTAATTGATAAAAATTTCCTAGAGTGGTATATTTTCTTGTGTATATTACTATGATGTGAATGAAAATTTCATGTATTGGAAGCCCAACTACCTAATGAGCCACCATAGGAAACAATTGAGGGTAAAAATGATGTCTATATGTTATATATTTATATTTATATATATAAATAATTTGAGGTATAAATCATTATGTTATCTTCAATTTCTTGTGTGTTTTGAAAGAATCATGAGGAATTGTCTGGTTATGAATTGTTCTCTCACATCCAATAAGTTTATAATTAAAAAGTGTGGCAAGAATGATATTATATTATTATTACACTAAACACATGTAAGTTGAAATATAAAATCCAAGATGGTCCTTATATACTCCAGATGATATATTTAATTGATATATTAGTAGACATTAGATTTAGTCATGATCTTTAAATACATCACATTGTCTCATACTTATCCCCAAGTTACTCTAATTTTTTTAAGAATTATATAACTAATAATAAGGAGAAATTGATTCAATTTATTTCTGATAATGTTTACCAAAATTATAAGGATATAGAGAATGATAAATCATTAGATCTTATATAAAATAAAAGGAAAGGAAAGGTGAAAATTATGATGGAATTTGTAATACCAAAGGTACATTGAAAACATACTTTTGAGAAACAAAAGATAAAGTGGGTGAATGTTGAAAACATATATATTTACTTTTCTTATAAAAATAAAGGTCACTTGATGAGAAATTAAAATTAAATAAAGATGATGAAATTAATATCTTTTACTTATTGTATATTCATCATTGCATTGAATCTGTTTATTTTACTTCATAGGTATTAGAAAAAAATTGTGACTCTGAAATTTGAATCCAAATAAAATAAAAAATATGGTTATAAATATTACAAGAGTTAGATGAATATTCAAGTTATTGATAGATTTTTAATCCAACATTATCTATAGCGTATTATAACTTCACATTTCTTAGTGAATAGGTTCTTGTATTTTTGAAATATTATAATATATTTTTTGTTACTAAAAATATTTCCCTAAGGTTGAGTTTAGGCAAAATAATATTATAATTATTTTTTGAAAAAAAAATTGTGTATTACCATACGTAATTTGTAGTTTAAATATACATGAAATAGAGGTATCCTTCCTCTATAATCAATGATTAATATCAATATAAGTCTCATATAATACCCAATTATGGAAAGATAATACTTGGAAAAATAAAAACAGAAGTTTATTTCAAAGATATACCAAAATGTGTGTTTAAAATTTTTTGAGACAAAATTCATAAGTATTTTACACGATTTACTTTAATGTATGGTGAATAATAATACTTTTGGGATTAAAATTATTAAATACACATGTGTTATTTAATTATTCAAAAAATATACGTGTGAATAATTTAAAGAAAAATATTGTGGTAAATTCACGTGCTTTATGAGATTTATTTGTGTTATTTAAGGTATATGGATTTGAATTTGAGAATGCTCTAGGTAAGAAGTAAAAAAATTATTTAAGAATGTGAGATAAAGAATACTTTAAACAAGAATTAATTTATCATTGAATTTACATTAGAAGTTATTCTTACCATCAAATTACCTCATACAAATTTGATACATGAAGTTATTAGAAGAATGAGGTACACCTTTATTATCATGGTGGGATCAATGATCAGTATTATAAGACTTCCAAGTATACCGTTAAACCTTTTAAGTCATGTTGATAAAATAATGATGTTAAAACTTTACAATATATATACTATAATGATAAACAGATATCACATAAGTTATATTATGAATTAAATCCCTTAATTCATAATTTTTATGTTAAGATTCCAAGGGTTTGGTAAGAATAATTCTTTCTACAAACTTGTATCTAGAAAATAAAAAGTTCAAATATAATAATTATCATAAATTTATAAAGGATATTTAAATATCATTAAAAAATATAAAATTAGAGTGTATGGAAATACTGTCTTTCTATAAAAGTCTTCATGTCTTTAATCGAGATAACATGAGAAATTAGACTTTTAGAAAATCATGTCTCAAGATAATCATGTAGCTTTCATAAGATGAAATTCAAGAAGATCTCATGAAAATGGAATGTTCCAAAGTCATATACTATATAGGAAAATTATAAATCAAAATAAAAAAAGTTTCATAATAACCGATTAGATGATATATTATTCATTTATAATTATAAATCCATATCATATAAAGAATGATTAAATTGAAAATAAGATAAAAATATAAAATAGACAAGAATTCAGAAATGGATTACATATACGAAAATCGATTCTATAATATTTTAATATCCAAAATTGATGTAAATTAAAAAGGTTACAAGTCAGTATTCAAGATAGAGATATAAATTAATGGAAAAGAGAATACCTATAAATATATATTGGTTGTTAATAGTTTTAGTTATGTTAGTACATTGAATGTGAAACAACCTTTTCAATAATAAATATGATATAATCCATTTGAATTTGATGTATTAATAGTAAATTACCATTATTATTTTGTAAATACCAAAATATCCCATTTATAAATTATAAATGGAATTTAAATATTATTGATGTAATCTAAAGATCATATTTTTTTAAAATTTTTTAATAGTGTTTAGTCTATGAACCATGGTCTTCCATGTAAACCATGATGATAACACATGAAAAATAGTTTCTATTCATACAGCTAGTTATGAATATTTTGAAATTATTTTTTCATTAATGACTTAAGGTAATAAATTAAGTTCTAGGGAACAAGATCTATTGATATTTATCTACAGGATTCCTTATAACATGTTATAGTACATACATGGACCAGTTATTAAAAAATCAAGATATAAAAATTTGTGAGGGTAGTGTTGACTATGTTATATGCCATAAATCTCTCTATGACGATGTGTTAAGACACATGAGGAGATCAATATGATTATTATAAATACATACTATTCACCAATGGGTTCTATCATATATTACATGTTATGTACTAAATTTGATATTTCCTATGAATAAATCATTGTGAAAAAATATCAAATAAATCTTGGATAAATATAAAGTGAAACAATCAATTATTTCTAGTGTATCTTAAGAAACTATTGGTGATAAGTTACTAGTACTTATAGAGGAATGAGAGATAATTATCATGGTGATATAGAAGCTAAACTTCATACAGATTAATTTTCTCTACTATAATAGTTAGTCAAATTAAATGAGAAAGAGAAGATCATTATATTTTGTGGAAGAGAATTCTACATATATTGAGTATGGTGTGTCATTTGATGTGGGTAATGAAAATTTATAAATAAATAGTTATTTTTTCTAGTTCAAGGAATTATATCAATAAATTAAACTACAATCAAAAAGTAAATTTTAAAAATATTATGAAAATGTCACTAGAAAAGATATTAAGATTATGAAAAAGGATAACATATATATACCTTAGGATTTCATATCTTGAATAATTTTCAATGGAGGAGGTGAGGTCACATACATTATTTTATCCATAGAGGAAAATATGAAATGCCAAATGATTGTATCCCTAACTAAAAATAAACATGATTTATCATGTGTGATAGAGTAAATTAATGGCTAAAAAGTTATATCTGGTGGAATTGGGAGTGTAGTGAGAGTGTGTTCTCTAAAGCGATCGTTAATGTTACCTTTTTATTACCATATCATGTATATAGTGTGTCATACATGTTTTTTATTACGACAATAATGTCATTACATTTATATATACTATTTACATAGAAATTTCCTTGAATTACATGTCATATAAAAAATGTTATAGTAGTTATAGACTATAATTACAACCTTTAGATACTATGATTATAAAAACCTTGAGTTTAGTAATATAGTGTTGATGACTATTGTATTAAAATGGTGCACTATATATATGATCACAATAAACAGGATCTATCCATTTCATTGTATTAGGAGACTAGATACATATATGAAAAATACAATAAATTGTAAATTTAATGTATATAATCATAATACAACAAAATTTATTAAATATCCTTCTTTATCCTTAAGATACATGTTGTAATCATTATGATTTCAGGGAGAAAAGTGAAATAATAAAAAATATGTCAGTTAAGATGATATTTAATGTGTATTATATGATGGAATATGTCAATAATAAATACAGAATATATAACATGGAAAGAGTGAATAGTAAACTAACTCCATAAAAACAGTAACATGAGCATAATATAACCACAGATAACGTAAAAATGGAAATAAATAATCACAATGTAAACAATAAGTAATCTCATAGTGAAGAAATTAATCATTCCAGACATCATACCAATATTTTCAAGGCATCGACAAAGAAATCATACTAAAATACAATTCATAACCCAAATACCCAAGCTATCTTATCTTATAGGACTTACAATTAAGGGGTTATATAATTCCAAGCACCTAATATTACATAATAACTATAATTCATCCACCATAATAACAAAATTATGAAATAATACATAAAAAATATACCTTAAGGAACCATATAAATAATCATATCTATGTAATTAAGAGTCAACATTATAGAAATAATGGATATAAATTTTTTGAATTTTTCCCAAATCAATATAATAGGGTGACTATCAAGGTTATTATCTAGTAATCAATATATAAAATATAGGATATTTGTAATGAAATTGAAATAACCTTATCAATGTAATGATAATGAGATAATATTCAATGGTACATTAATGGTATAAGGATATGAATAATAAATAGCCATCAAGTATAATAGTTTGAAATAGTAGGAGTCCCATGAAATGATAGGAAATCCCCTCTAAAATTTAGTCATATATTTTACATATATTTGAAATTAATCTTGGATAATTTATTTTAGGAAATACATATAGGTCATATGGATTGATAAAATAAGAGAAATTGGGAAAAAATCAAGTTTAACTTCTTTCAGACCTGATAGAGGTTCCACCAACTGTATCTCTATTATCCATCCTTAGACGACGAACATTGCTTTGAAATGATACATCAATAATACCACTAATACATGGAATAAATATGGATTCGGTAATAGAGTTTATAACCATGAGAATATTTAATCATACTAACAAATTATAAAGATGGTATAATAGGAGGGAAGAGTAGTTTCCCATTATCAATATAGAAATAAGTGTTCTATCCAGATCTGTAGGGATATTCAAGATATCCTAGGAATTCAATAGTGAAATTTACCTATGACCTACCTTGGTACCCCTCTATCATTTGGCCACATCAAAAAGATATCCGTTGAGGACATCATAAACAGGATGCTGGGTAGAATTCTTAACTGGATGAATAAATTTATATCCTTATGAGGGATATTTACTCTGATTAACAATGTACTTACTTCCATACCCATGCATATCTTGTCTATCATTGCTCCACCCCATGGTTCACTCGATATGATGGTGAAAGTTATGAAAACTTCTATGTGGGATTCCAATCTTGCTGGACAGTGCCATTGGGCTTCATGGAAATGGTTGGCTAGGCCGACTGAGGAAGGTGGGGTCATCCTAAGGGACATTTCGAAAACCATGCATGGCATGCAAGGTCTTCTTGCATGGGATATACTCTAAGGAAACTCTCTATGGGTGGCTTTCTTCTATGTGAGATATGGGAACTCTTGGGAGGGTGGAGTGCACCTTAGAGTTCATCCATCCCATCTAAATAATAATCTTTTCTCTATGATGGATGAGCTATAGGATTCCTCCAGGTGGATTGTCAGGAAGGGTGATATTATCTTCTGGAATGTTTACTGGGTGGGAGAGATCCTTTTCATTTCGGGGTGTCCAGTGTTGAACAACTCCTTCAGGGAGGCGAGTGACCACTGGGATACAATCAGGCTTCTTCTTTCCCTGGAGAAGTGGGAGTTGTTTGAGTCGATATCCTTCACCAATGACCCAGATAGATACTTCTATACTGGATCAATCTAGGGTTATTTCTCCTCTAGTGATTTCAGGAGCGTTCACCATGCAGTGGTGGATCACGGCCAGTAGGGGACCTGGCTTTGGTTCAAGGAGCATCCCATGAAAATGAAATTTCTCTTTTGGCGCTTGAGAAACTAGGAACTCCCAATTGATGAGAATTTCCAAAAAAAAAGGGGGATTAATCTAGCCTCCCACTGCTACTGTTTTAGTACCCCTGTTGTTGAGTCTACAACCCATCTGTTATTCCAAAGTGATAGGGCTCTCTTCCTCTGGTCCTCCATCACATAGCAGCTTCATCACTCCGAGGGTTAGTTCTCCATGAAGGATTTCATTGCAACTTGGTTCCATGGAATGGATAATGGCATGGAGAATAAGGTATGATCGATTATCTTTGCCTCTATATGTTGGACACTCTGGGAAGCCCGAAACCAGGTTCAAATGGGCCACGTCTGATTCGAGAGCTACCTCAATTTTAGAGTGAGATCTCTTCTAGCTGAGTTGGGGGCTCTCTTTAGGGGGGGGGGGTTAACTCGTTTTCCCCTTCCATTGTGATGAGTTGAACCCCTATGATTGAACAAACAAGTGGACCATGGGTTAGAAGGTCACCTCCTTCAAATGGCCTGAAACTTAACAAGGGTGGATCCTTTATAGATAGGTATATGAGAGGTGGGGGGCTTCTCAGTGATTTATCGGTTTTTATTGGTTCAGTTTTAGCACATTCTATGTCTATGGATGATTGTTGGGTGCGGAATCTTTGGCCCTCCATACGGAACTCTAATTGTGTAAAAGATTGGATATTCAGGTGTTGGAGGTCGAGTCTAACATGGAGGTTTTGGTTAGAATCATGTAGGGGAAATGTGTCGCTCTTTGGGAGTTGGTTTAAATTACCATAAGGTTCTAATTGGATACCAATGGTAGACGTATGGTGAGGCATATTTGGAGTCAAGCCAAATTCTCAGTAGATTCTCTAACACGGTTTGGTAATATGGAGGACCCTTTTATCCTCTTTGATAGTGTCTGTTCCCTTCCTTCTGAATGTAAATTTTTTTTCCAAGGGGATTCCCTTGGCCTTCATCAGTTCAGACCGCCTTGAGATTTATTTGTTGTCAATGGGTCTTTACCGTCATTTCTAAAAAAAATCAATTTTCATTCAGTAAATGATTTAATATTATTAAAAATAAGAAATTAATAATGGTGGCTAGGAACCCTTACATTGCAATGTAGCTTCATAAATCTTAATAATGAACAACTTATAACCTTAATAATCATTCAGTGGGACTCATGGGAGGTAAAATGAGAGGAAAACTATGCCCACTATTTTGGGAGTGTAGTGGAATGGGAGGATAGGTGGATATTTAATGAAAATTAAAGAAGATTCTTTATAAATTATTGGTTTTCTCATTATTTTAATTTTTGATATTTGATGTATAGGTCATGGTTTTAGAAATTTTTAATTTTAAGAAACAAAATACATTTTTATTTATTATTTTCTTCTTTGAAAAAACTTTTGTTCACAAATATGTTTTTTTAAAACATATTTTCCATTTTTGACTTTAGGAAGTCTATTATAGGATTGAAAAATGATCTAAATTAATTAAAATACATAATATTAATAAAACAATTATCATGTATTTATGTATATAAAGTAAATACCATTTTACATCATGATTAAATCATAAAACTTATCTTATATTAATTCAATTTTTTAATAATTACTGAAAAATTCAATTATCTAAGAAAAGTTAGAAATATCCATGTTTGGATAATTTTGACATGTCGATTACAATTTTAAATTTATTTTTTATGAATGAAATTTTATATACATGAGAAAATTATTTATTTAGTAAAATTATTATTGTATTTAAAAATAATGTTTTTGTCTTCAAAAATTGTAACTCATTTTAAATAAATTTTATAATTATTATCGAATATATTAATTTTATTATATTACTATTAGTTGATAATATTAAATTATTAATAATTTTTTGTTATTTAATCAATCAATTATTATAGGTTTTATATTGGAAACTTGAGTATATAATGGTTACATTACTATTATAATGGTTTAATTACCAATAATAAAATTCCAATAGTCACTTTATCATTATAACACATATATTACATCTTATATATATGCCAATATTTGATATCTAAAATCATTTGTATACTTCTATTAGCTTATAAAGTATGTATATTCCATCATTTTATTCATAATATTAGTAAATATTATATATTTTTCAATGTATTTATAGTATTATTCTCTAGGGTTCATGATTATGTTGATTACCTATGTTGTTATGTTTATAATAAAACTCGTTATTACCATTATTGTGAGTTTAATAATCTAATTTTACATATTATACAATGGTTATTTATCGAATGGATTTTTTAATGTGATGGGTATTACAAAAATATGGTTATTATTACAATAATGTATTGTTTCATACAAAGTCCATCCCTTAAAATAATTTTATACATGAAATTTTGTGTATACATTAATCCAGGCATAAATACAGGTATGTCCTCCACATTGCTTCCTCATGCTCCCATGTTGTTTCCTCCATCTTGTGATTCCTCCAGAGTAACTTCACCGACCTGGTTGAAAGATTCTATAATATATTGTCCGGTCAATGATATGTAAATGGTCTTAATTAAAGGATAAGTTATGGTCCTAGATCAATTTATTTGGTGTTGAGTATATGTGATGGGTATGGAATGTACTTCTTCAAATGTAATACTTAGATAAAATCATGAACTTTAAAGATGTTGGGTAGAAATACCAATTGATAAGACACCACAACAATTCTATCCATAATCAAAAAAATTCTTATTATACCTTAATCATAACTTCCACTTCTTACCAAAACCATACAAATTCCTTACATTGTTATACTTTAATGAATAAATGGTTTCCCACTAGAAATTATAATACCTTCCTCATATTCTCAGCATAAATTATCAATCTTCTTTGATCCATTTTGATATGATTCTGCATAAATTTTACTTTCTCAGTTTTCTCTTAAAAATCATAGAACCTATTATATTCTTTTCTAAAACATCATCCCAAAAAGATAGAGTGTTACATATTTTCCAATCAGGGCCTTATATAGTTCCATTTAAATACTTGAATGGAAGCTGTTATAGTATGAAAATTTCACCATAGGTAGATAATGATCCTATATTCCTTGGAATTTAAATGAACGTAAACATAGTATTTCATCTAATATTTGGATATTATTTTTAGACTACGAATTAATTTGAGGATCATATGTAGTTCTCAATTGTATCTTAATGCTTAGATATTTCTAAATAATTAACTAAAATTTTGATGTGAAATGAGAGTCACTAAGAGATATAATTGATAAATATACTCAATGAACTGTCACAACTTACTTGATATAGAGTCTTTCAAGACACTCAAGGAGTATATACTTCCTTATTCCTGAGAAAGTTTTATTCATGATAAATTTAATTAAAATAACCATTATATAATTATTACAATTAGATATATTAGGAATCCTAGTAACAATGTTAAGTAGGATATTGTGCCGCTACTATATTTCAATTGGTAGAGGTTGTATTTTAGATATTTTCTACTATTCTTTACTTTCTAACATACCAAAAACATGACACATATCCTACCATATTTTTACCCTAAGATCCCTATACATATTAGTGATACCATGGTGTATATGTGATTTTTTTTATATGTAGTTCATCTACTAATTCCTACTTCTGTTAAAATACTCATGACACATATAGAATCTTTCTAAACATCAATACACCATATTTATAGAAAAAGTATCCTGATTTATCATACTTAATGGCTTAAATATTCATTTATAGATCCTTATTTTCTTGCAGAGAATTATTTTTCTGTTATACTAAATACAGTTGGATAATTTCTTTTAAAAGAAATTAAGTTTAATCTATTCTAATAATTTATATGTCAAAATTTACAAAATCCATGAACATTGGATCCTTATTTATCCTTACCATAGACAAAACTCCACTATCCATATACTCAATGTAACTACCAAGTAGTTTTCATTCCTATTATTGTCCTATATTATATATTCCTAGTCATTGAGTAGTTATTTCCATATCAGTTATATCTTGTTGAGCTATTTCTATGTGAATATATATTTAATAATCTTTTGGATTGTATGTGAAATATCCTCAATTTTTAAGGATAATAAAAAACGATTTTTTAAATAATTTATGTGTCTTTTTTATTTTAAAATGAATATTTTCATTAAAAATCACATAATAAATTATTTAAATACATTATTTAATGGTATAAAAACCTTTTTAAAACTTTTTAATTTTCTATGAAATGTTTTCAGAGTTTGAGGCTAAGTTGGTGCAGGATTTTGGGGACCGTAGATCCTCGATGCTGAGAGAGAAATATTAAATGCATTTTATCAAACGATCACTATTTCTCAAAAATAATGTAATATATACAAAAAATTGTCTCATTTGGGAAATATTAGGTCACCTCTAGGTCGAAGATGCAGGGTTCGCCCAAGGAATGATATAATAGTTGATCACATCAAGCATTTGGTTAAATTACATGCGAATGTAATTTATTTAATATTTTCATTTTTATTTTTATGAAAAAGTGGTCTATCTCCCGAATGGGGTATCATATAACAAATTTGAGACATCGATTAGGTCCAGAAAATGTGTTTTATACTAGCCATGATATAAAATTTTTACAAAGTGGGTGTTTGGTCAAATCACACGTAAAGTTAATAATAATTATATTTTCATTATTTTTGATAAATAAAAAAAATTAAATATACTTATGTAATTGATAATTGATTTATGGTGGAAATAATGGGTGGTCAATGTAATAATGATGAATTTTTTACTTGTGCTAAATAAATTTAATTTTGTGATTTAAAAAAACATATTAATCTCTTATCTTTATTTAATGTTTTTTATTATTGAAATATTAATGGTCAAAATGATATGGGATATTTAATAACAATAGTAATACTTATGATTGTTGTTAATATTGTAGTTAAATTGTTGAAAATAATATTTTTGTGTGGTAAATAAAAATAATTATATATATGTGGGATAAATATATATGTGTATATATATAGGCGTGGATGTGTATGTATATATATAATTTTTGTATATATATATATGGGTGAAATAAAAATATATATAGGTGTATATATATATGTTTGTGTATATATATAATGATTATATATATATGTTTATATAGATCAATTATTAATATATAATAAAATAGTAATTTAAAATGTTTCAAAATGGATTTTAATTTAGAAAAATTATTTATGGGGATATATGGATGGAATATGGATTTATAGGTAATGATTAATAAAAAAATTATATAAATGTGATATATAAGAACTACTAGAAAATAGAGTTTCTGCGACGGGTCAGCTATGACGGTAAGTTAACCCCTTAGGAATAGTCCCTATAAAGGAATTTTTTGTGAAGAAACAATTATTCATCGTAAATAAAGACTATTAGTGATAGATTAATTGTATTTTTATAAATGGTTATGGATGGACTTCCTTCATCCAAGTTCCAAATGTAGTAGCGAGGGGAATTTTCAGTAGACTCCTACATTAGTCGCAAATTCCAATCTACTCAGATGTATTCGCGATGGGAATAAATGCCCATTGCAAATAATTTTGACAGATTGACTATTTGGGATGGAATTAATTCCACCGAAAATAGTCTACCAGAATTAATCTTTTCATTTAATATATTTGGACCCCTTTCTTCTTCCACATATATTATTCCTCCTCTCACACACATCCACTCCGCCTCACCACATCACTATGTCGTTGCTCCCTGTCTAGCACAACCACACTTCTTCTTCCACATAACCATAACACAGTACCACCCATTGTCACCCCACTCAGATATACTAGTTATGGACTCTAGTTTTTTAATTTTTCATTATGTTTTCATGATTTAGTTCAATCATGTAAATAATGGTCTAGCCAAAACCTAGGTTAATAAATTTACCCTCTTTTTAATTTATTTAATATGTTGGGTTAATCTAAATTTATTATTTAGTATTTGGGGGTTAATTGGTTCTGCATGAATGATTTCATTTGATTTGATCTATTTTTCTCATTGTTTGATGTTAAATTTAATAGATTTTTCTGAATTTAGGGTTTCTGGAAGATTATTATTTTATATTATTATTTCAAATATGATAATTATGAAAATTATTTATAGGGATGTCTGATATTGAAGAAGTTTACAAAAAAATGATTAATTGGTCAATTTTATAACATGGTTGTAATGTTATAAATTCAAGGGAATTATGATAATTATTGGATAGTGACATTGTTGTCAAAGCATTTTTTTTAATTATGACTGCTTTCATTTATTTAAAAAATGTAAATATAGTTTTTTAACGTTTGGAGATACAAACATACATATATATATACACATATAGACACACAAACACACACAGATATATATATATATATATATATATATCTGTGTGTGTATGTGTGTGTTTGTGTGCATTTACAATTATATATATATATATATGTTTTAAAAATAACATGTAATATTTTTTTATTTACATATATATGTGTGTGTTTGTGCGTGCACATGTATGCATGTATACTAATTTGATATGATAAATTGTTTAAAAATGTATAAAAATTTATTTTATGTACATATATTTGATTAAGAAACTATAATATATATATATATATATAATTTATGAAATAAATAGATATTTGTGTTTTTTAATAATAATGAGAAAATTAATTGAAAGAAAACGTTCTCAAAACATTATTTATAAGAATTTTGTTTATAAACAACATTGAAAATTTTGTTTAATGAAAAAATAATTGTAATTTAAAATATTTAATATTTATTAAAAACTATGTTAATAAAAATTTAGATAATTTTTTGTAATACTTTTTTTAAAAAATATAAAATATTCAATGATTTTTTAAAAATTCATGAAAAATAGTAATGATTAAAAATTTAGTATTAATATAAATAATTTGTTAAAAACGTTACATAATTTATAATATTTAATATTTATTGAGTCATTATTATTAATAAATTGTAAATATTAGTGTTAATAATAAAAAATAATATTAATTTGTAAAAAATTATAAAAATTATAAAAACTATTAGAAATTATCAATAATTCAAATAATAATTATATTAATTAAAATTATTTGCATTAATAATTCATATAAATGCTTCAAACACATATTATGCACAAAATGATTATAATGTGCCAATGGTAAAAATTATTAATTATAATTTTTGATGAAATTACCAAAATATGAAAATATTTGTAAAAGAAACAATATTAAATAATAGTAATTGGTAAATATTATTACTGTTAATTATAAATTAAAGTATAAATAATAAATAATATGTATTAATTAATTTTTTTTATAAATATCTATATATTTTAAAAATTATTATTGATAAATACTTGTTTTTTATCAAACAATGTAAAAAATATAAAAAATAATATATATTACAATCTCACAATAATTAATGTACATGTTATGTAAATTAAATTATTTTGTATAAATTTTTCAATATATATATATATATATATATTCATAAAATATTACAAATGATACACTTGTGTGTGATGTTACAAAAAACTAGAAGCTCCGAAATGTTATTTTCACCTAGGGTAAACACAACATCCCCGATGTAATGGCGGTCTCAGATTTCTGATATGATGTACTATTACAGAGATACTTCAATTTTTTGTTATAAATTACTATAAAAATATTAAATAAGAATACCATCATGCACGATGATACTATATAATCGATTTACAGAAATGATATTTTGTGTCTACGATAAAACCTTTATCCTAGACCTAAGAGAGGTATTTGATTCTCCATGCAACAAATAATTTTGGAGATACATTAAATTTTTATGATAAATTATAATAAAAATTTTAAATGAATTACCCTAACAAAAATGTAAACAAATATCTGATGTACACAAATGTAATGTCATGTCTATTGTAAACCCCACATCTCAGACCTAACGACGGTTTCCAATTTTTCATATGATACAGAAATTTTGGGATACTTGTATTTTTTATAAAATAATTATTTTAAAAATATTAAACAAATTACCCTCATGTGTGATGAAACAAAATACCTAATACGAAAAAATGTTATATCATGTCTAGTGTAAACACATCATCCTCAATTTAATGATTGTCATAGATTTATAATGAATTACACTGTTAATCATATACAACTATTTTTCAAAATATGATAATAAAAATATAAAATGGAATTACCATTGTTGTTGATGCTACTAAACTCTAAACTCATATAAATGTTATGTCACAAAAAGGTTAAACCCCACAACCAGGACCAAACAATGGTCTCTGATTTCTCATATGAGACACCATTTGAGAGATATTATAATAACTTTAAAAAAAATCCATGTTTATATAATATATAATATTTTTATTCTATCTATATTGAACCTGTATGGGCTCCATAATTCAGTGCTAACCCAGTTCCTCACTCTGATCATATTTCGTAGAATATTTCACGGTGTTAAAATATAATAACAAAATTTATCTAGTGAAGTTTATCAATACTAATTTTTTTTATGTTTTTTATTTTTTAGATAAATATAGATTCATGAATTAGACATAAACTTATATTATGCGATCATGATTGGATAAATCATCACTAAAATACCAAAGGACCCATTATAATTCTTATCTAAATTGATGATGTTGAAACCTTAATATCATTTACATCATCAAATTCATATTTCTTTTTTGATGTAATAAATAAATGTCCATGTCCGAAATATGATCTTAAGAGATTTGAAATGTTTTAAAATTTTGATCTTCATCAATTGAATTTCATGTTTTGAAAAGATTGTTATTTTTGGTATCAATATGATGAATAAAATTTCGTAGATGTTACAAAATCAACCATCTAATAATTAATCTCATGATTCTGTTGGTCCGTCTATTCAGGAAACAACAACTCTAGATGATATTTCCAATCCTGAATCAGAACCATATCAAATTTATAATATGTTGAAATATGTGGAGAAGGCCTTATATTTTGGATACAAGATGGGAAAACATGAAGCTGTTACCAAATTTATGGATATTAAATAATATTTTAGAATATCATATAATAGTTTCAATTAGATATTATTATTTTTTAAACCGTTTTTTCCTGATGAAAATATATTACCTAAAAGTTTATATAAAAGTAAGAGTTTTGTTCATAATTTAGGTCATTGTTATCGAAAAATTCATGCATGTTCAAATGACTACATAATATTTTAGGATGATTATAAATCCATGGTTAATTATTCAATATGTGGAGAATAAAGGTATAAAGAGGCACAAAAAAGAAAAGTTTATATTTTTTGTGAAATATTTGAGTATAATTTCATTGTTCTCGATGAAAATGATAACGAAGATGATGACTGATGTATTCTATTTAGGTATTTATTTACAAAAAAAATTATTAGATAATAATATTTATTAGGTTTTTATATTTTATATTTGTATTAATAATTTGTTATAAGAAATATTATTATATTATAGTATTTATTTGTTTTATATATTTGATATATGTATTAATAATTTCTTACATGTAAGAATATTTATTTCAGATGTTTGGAGATGATATAAAAAATCTATTTTGTTTTCTATCTGATACATGATTTTCTATTAATAATCCTAAGTCAGTTAATCCTTGGATGGTGTGACTATTTGGAGGGGGTGTGGTCTTACTCAATTGATGATTCCAAGTCTAGTTCTTGTGAGATTACCATCATTGGTTTTGATCCTCATTTATAGAGGAATCTTTAACTATTTATGATATTTGTTTTATATTAACGTTTTGTATTAATTTTGGTATTATTATTATGATTATTAGTTTTTATTTTATTTTTTCTTAATTTATATGATGGGTAAGCTAATCTGATTCTATGAATTATTTTGAGCCATGGCTATCATGGGACTGGGTTCCCATCGTTGTGTATCACTAGATGTTCGACCACTATATTGTATATTATTAAATAATATATAATTTTTAAAATACCTTTAATTACGAACATATTGTTTTTAATTACCTTTTATACTTTATTTTCTCAAATTCTTGATAGAAAGAGAGGACTTATCCAAGAGGCATGAGATATATGTATACATGAGTGATTTTTTCAGTTTCTACACAACATGAGAAAGAGAGCTATAGATAAAGCATGTGCTACTATTTTTTATCACTCTTGAATCTCTCATTGACCTGACTATATCTCAGCTTAGGTATGGGATGAACTGTGATCATTTGGGATAGGATATACTTTAAGGAGGAGGTCATCATCAGGGCATCAGAGTAAGTGGATGCAATAGGTCATGCATGTGGCTTAAATTTGTACATTTGGAGTATATCTAGGACATATGGTATGTTATATTATTTATTAATGTATATATAATTTGACTATACAAGTTTGTTATATTATAGATTCCAATACCGAATCATCTATTATGACATTTGAAATATATAGGAGGATGTATATTGATCCAAGTACAAGAGAAGTTATAGACGACTGACAATGCCATATTGGGGTTAGTATTTTTTTTAAAAATTCAGGCATACCAATTTTATTGTTATTCTAATTGTTCATTATATTTAAAGGAAATGTATGAGGTTGGGACTTCTCATTCATGGGTGAGTTAAGTTGAGAGAGAACAAGATTTAACTGGTGATTCGGGTTTTGATAACGGGGCCTATAAAGAAGTGAAATTTTATTATGTTGATAGATTCTAGGTTAGTTGTATTGGTTACCAACTGACACCTATGAGTTACTATGGGAATTCGTTAAAATCATTAGTGACCATGAGGGGATGTCATGGAGATTCATCATTGATGACATCATCTTCTCCACTATATGACATGAGGTTGATATCTTAGGATGAGATGATATAATAGATAAAGAAAGTGAGGGGGGATCATGAGAAACAACAACAAAGAGATAAGAAGATGTTGGAGTATGTGCAGTGACTTGCATATGGTGTTGGTATGTAGATTCCTCCCACTGATCCTTCGAGTTATCCTCCTCCACCAGATGACAGTTTATTATTTTTGATTTTTTATGACATTTTGGTAATTTGGGATGAATAAAATATTATGTTTGAAATGATATATTACTTTAAGGTCGGTTTTATTTTTTTATTTTTTCAAATTTTTTAAATTTTTTTCATAAGTTTTAATTTTTCAACATTTTTACTTATTGTAATTGTTTTTAATTTTTTAATTTTTTAAATTTTTATAATTATTATTAAATATAATTAAAGTTTTAATTAATTTTCATTATTTTTAATTAATTTTAATTTATTCTCTTATTTTGTTAATATATTAATTATTTTTAAATATATTTATTTTTTATATTTTGAAATATTATTTCAAAAATTTATATAGTTTTAATTAATTTATTTTAAAAAATTTAAATGTAGTTTAATTATTCATAAAAATATTTACTTTTTAATATTTTTACTCTATTTAATTATTTAATTAATTTTAATTAAATTTAATTATTTTGATTTTTTCTATATTTGCTAAAAAAATATATTATTTATGACGAATGAATGATCATTCCAAAATAATAAATTCCAGTAAAAAATCACAATTTATTATTGAATAAAAATTTGAAACATATTTGTGATGGATATTTCATTCATCGCAATTATCCTCTATTTCTGATAGACCATCTCAAATAACCACAATTGCAACTCCGTTTTTTTCCATGGTGTATTAGTGACAGACTTCTATCAGAAATGAATTTTTGCAACATGATTCTATCTCTAATGATACATCACAAAAAATTGAATCTTTAGAAGTGATGATAGAGTAAATTATGGAAATAAATTTGTAATAAAAGGGAGAAATGGGGAGTGGATATGCACAATGTAAAAAGGATTTTCCCAAATCCCATGCCTCCCACCCACCTATACACCTCTTTTAGATTCTCTATATTTTATTTAATGTTATTATTTTATCAAAATTTCTATCCTCGATATATCCTGCGATAATGCTCAGATTTGCGTGTTGTTCTTGTCGTTGAGTTTTTATCAAAAAGGAGAATCCAAATCATAACTTTTTATTAAGAAAATGTGATATTGGTAATCTGAATTTTCAAAATTTAAAAGGATAAATTAAAATAAATTATCAACTTATAATTATAAATGATTATTTATAATAAAATATCAAAAAAGAATTACTAAATGATAATTTATAATAAATTGTCAAAAGATAATTATTCTAGTGCTGAAATATAATAATTCATGTGTTGTCCTAAGATTATAATTCAGAAATTATCTCAGAGAAATAGTTTATCATCACATGTAAAATTTTATTTCTTCTATAAATAAAATAGTTTCTTTTGGTTATAGGATTCTTTGGAATAAGATCGTATTCTGTTGGCTGGGAGAAAATGGTTTGGGTGCCGATACATTCGACAGAATTATTGTCGACATTGATGAATTTTAGGTAGGATGTTCCTTACCATTATGGGACATGTATATATTATCTTTATCATGATGTTATGTTTATTTCTGACAAGCCATTACTGAGATGAGTTTCATGTGGGTGCATGAGTGGCCATGGGTTTTCTTGATTATGTATTTGTGATTATGTGTGGCTCCTTACATTGATCTTGTTGTTCCTTGTCATTCATTGATATGACATTTAATTTTAATGTGTTTCATTTCCTTTGGAATTTTTATCTAGGGACCATGTTATTCAGTTGTATCCATGTTTTTAGAATTTTTGTGGTTCTAATATACTTAAAGGTTGGATTGACTATCCCTATAGAGGGAAAATCATCATTGGCCAGTTACCCAACCAAACATATTCCTAACATAGTTAAAGGAGGGAATGATTATCCCTGTGGAGGGGAAATAATAGAGGGTGGATAGAAGATACCTATAATGGATTCTTATAGGCTTGAAATTTGGTTAATTAAAATGATAAGCTAGTCATGGATTGATATTAAGGAATGTGTGGAGTTCTGGTGAAAACCACCAACTGGGTGGGGTGAGTTGATTACATGGCGGAGCATGTGGCATTCCAGCATCAACCATCAACTGGGTGGGGTGAGATATGTTACCTTGATCAGTGTATCAGACTCTATTGACATATTTTCATATAATTTTATCAGGTATTTGTGTTTGGGGTTCTTGGCTTCTTGATCAACACATGATGACTTGAAAAATGATGTGGGTTTATTGAGAATTTAATTATGCAATGATATAAACTATTATATATATATATATTTCACTTATGGTATGGATGAATAGGTGGTTTCTTACTAAGTCTTTTACTCTTACCCTACTCCAGTATTTCTGTGCGCCTGTAAATTTTATGAACAAAGATCTCACTAAGGTCATGGGCTTTATGGTGGATGGTTGAGGATTAGAGCATGGAGTTGGAGTGGACCAATACAGACTCGGAAAGACCATCAATATTTTTTTTATTTACCTATAATTTATTTTCTACTACTTATACATTCTATAAACATTATACATTAGGATCCCTTATTATGTATTTCATTTATTCAGTTTCTTAACTCTTACATGGATTATTTATTATTATTATTTATTTATTATTCTTCTTGATGTCATAATATATAGGGTCTAGCTTCCCCACTACTAACACTACTGAAAAAACGACCTATACCAACGGTTCAAAACTATGGGTATAGCCCCCAAAACCGTGGGTATAGGATATACCCATAGTTTTGAGAACCATGGGCTAGAACAACATCGGTATAGGGGTCTCAGCCTATACCCATGGTTCTCCTAATCCATGGGTATAGGGGATTCAATGTGTGGCCCACCTGTGCTAGCGTGGCATACAACAGACCCATGATTTTCAAACTGTGGGGTATTTTTTAAATTCAAAAATAACGCGGTAGGGGGGATTCGAACCAACACCTCACACATAGCCTCACAGGCGCGCCCCACCAAGCGACCAACTGACTTGGGATTTTTAATTTTTATATATACCAATATCTACGTATATATATTAATTTGATTTACGTGGGAAATTCAAATTCAAAAACATGGAAAGAGGGATTTGAACCCGCATCTCACAATGCAACTCACAGACGCGCCTCCCCAAGGGACTAACCAAGATATCATTTTCATTCGATATATATACATATATCTATGTATATATATTAATATGATCCTTGTTTTGAAAAATGTTAACTCCAGAAATTTAACCTACGACCTACAACACTCGCGGAAGTGGGTTTACCAACTGACCTAAATAATTTTTGAAAATATATATTTATATTTAGGTAAATATATTAATATAAATTGTGAAAAAATGTCTTCCCGCAAATTTTTTTTCGTGTCCCACCTTTTTTTCTTTCCCCACCATAACGTGGGAAATCTATACCCATGGTTCTGGGGAACCATGGGTATAGGTCTTAAAAAACCCCAATACATATGGTTTTGAAGAACCATCGAGATAAGTCTTCCAAAAATACCCTATACCTACAGTTTTCCCCAAAACTGTATGTATAGGTCATAAAAGAAAACTATACTTACGGTTTTTGGCACCACCATGGGTATAGGTTCACAGACTATCCCTATACCCATGGTTATGGAAAACTATGGGTATAGGGGTACCCTATAGCCACAGTGTTTTGGAAAACCATAGGTATAGACCTATTTTCCAATAGTGTAATATTAGACCCTCACTTCTAGTCGGAAACCTCTTTCTTACGAGGATGCACACATGAGGTCATGTAGCACCCTACTCTATAATATATATTAAATGGGTGATTCAATATGTCTAAAAATAAATTTTTGTTTATAAAAATATATGGGTATATATAGTTAGAACATGGATTGATGTGTAAAAATCAATAATTTAAATAAAATAAATGAGATATATCTGATAGAAAAAATGATAGAAATAAATTTGAAATAAAAGCTAAAAATGGGGAGTGTCTATAAACAACGTATATAGGTTTCTTTCCCAAATATCATGCATCCCTCTTTAAAATTTCCCTTTCTAATATTATATTTATTTTATTTTATTATTTTTAAAACTTCTATTCTCAACTTGTGTTATGATAATGATCAGATTGAAATCCTTTCAGTGTTGTTGGGTTTATCTTTATAGGAATAAGTGAAATCCTAATTTTCTTTGTCAATGCAACAAGGTATTTTAAATACTAATTTTTTCTCATTTTAAAAGGGAATTTTAAATAAATTATCAAAATACAATTAAATGATTATAATTTGTAATAAATTTTAATAAGACAATTATAAAAGAATAATTTATATGAAATTATAAAAAATTATTATTCATGAGAGTAAAATTTCTAACTCATGCATTTTCCTAAAATGATACAATGAAAATTATCCCTAATAGTGAATGTATCAACACATATAATATTTTATTTCTTCTAGAAATAAAATTTATGGTTATGAGTTCTCGGATCCCTCTATGTATGGTCATATTCTAGTTGTTGTGCGAATATAGTTCAAATGTTGATACCTTTAATGGACATGCTTTTAACATTAGAAAATTGAGGTTGGAGGTTTATTACTATTATAGTACTTCGATATATAATGATTATCATGATATGACGACTATGTTTGACTAACCCATACATGAGATGAGTTGCAGGTGGGTACATGTCTGGTGTTGTGATTTCTTTATTATAACCTTGGGATTGTTTGGGGATACTAAATTTAATATTGATGTGTCTTATTGTTCATTTATATGACATGTATTGTTTGTGTGTTACATAGCCCATGGAATTGTGTTTTAGGGAATGTGATATTCAGGTAGAACATTTATGTAGGGTTTTATGTGGATCTAATATTCTTAATGGTTTTATTGGCTATCCAGGTAGAGGTAAAAATATTAGTGACTGGTTGCCCACCCTGATGTAGTCCTAACAACATTATTGTTGTGTGTATCTATCCCTGTATAGGGAAAAAATAATGGATATCTATTAGATATTGTTCATTGATTCATATGGACTCGTACCATTATTGATTTAACGAATAACCTAGTCAAGGATTAGCCTGAAAAAATGTGCGACATTCCACTAATAACCACCAACAAGGTGGGGGTGTGTTGATAATGTTAAAAAGCATGTGATTTTCTGATGAAAATAACCAGAGACTAGGTGGGGTGATCTATGTTGGCTTTATGGTGGTATGTTACTTCTTTGAAATCCATTTTTAATATGATCCAAATTATTTGGAGTGGGGGTTTGTGGTGGCCAAGTCAACACATGATGACTTGAAAAATGTTGTGTGTTTATTGAGTATTTAATTAGGTCATGATATATACTATTATATATATTTTTCACTTATGTTAAGGGTGAATCAGTGGTGTCTTCCTAAGTTTTTATCCTCACACCCTACTTATAAATTTCCATGTGATTATATATTTTAGGAGTTGAGATATAAAAAAATAGAAGGGCCCTATGGTGGATGGTTGAGTAGTGGATAATTCTCACGGATTGGACCTTAATGTACTTTAAATTACTATAAATTTTTGTTAATATACCTATCATTTATTATCTATTGATAATACTGTGAATTGGATGACTACCTTGGGATGTCTTATTATGTATGTCATTTATTCTTTTTCCACATTTTTACTCTGAATATTTATTATTATTTTTCATTTATGGTTGTTCTTGATGACATGATATAGTTGGTTTATTATCTCCAATGTAGGACTTTGATCCTTGCTTCAAGTTAGTATCCTTTTGCATGTGAGGCGGAATAAATGAGGTCACATAGAATACTGCTCGGACCTAGTGGTTTGGGTTGGGATGTTACAAAATGGTATAAGAGAATCTGGACATACTAACCCATTATATCACTTTACCTTGGTTTTGGGATTGCATAGACAAGTTTTTTTAATGTTTGGGACTCAACAGGGTAACTAAGTTAGTGATTGACCAGAACTGTAGTGGACCTATGAATTTCTATAGAAGTGGAAAAATTATATTTCTATTATTACTATTGGTTAAATTAACCTTGGGTGATGCACATTATTTTGGTATGTGATTTAAGATATTTATCATACATTCATTCATCATTATTAGGCACTTGGGTTTTGTGATATCTCGACCCATGTGGTACACACTGGTCACCCAGGCTGGTTGGTCACATAAACTCAGGTGCGCCTCCCTATATTCCAGAGGCTTCCGAGTAGTAGCTAGGGTCTAATATTGATCATGGGGAGACTATAACCCCTTTATCAAAGTAGCACAATTTCAAATTTAAATATACAATATCCAAATTATATAACAAATAACTAGACAAGACCAGTAGCACATGATGAAAAAAACATGAATACAGTATCAAAACCAAAATTGAAGATATGACATGAAAATAATGTTCCATGTTTCAAGTGAAAAACCCAAAAACAAGAAATTGACAATCCCATGTGGTTACTAACACAAATTCTGACTCCCCCATCCATGATCCATCTTGACTCATCCATCTAACACAAGTCTCTTACCCTTATCCTTTTCTAAAAACATGAAGTCTATTCAGGTACCAATCAGGCTGCTCAAGTACTGTCTGAGTATAATAATATAGGCCACCACCAAATACATCTAAAATAATATCTTGTCAATAACATTGTATGCAGTTTTATAAAGAATAAAATATAAGTAACAAGATAACCAGTTTACATATTCAATTAATATTTATTTAACCACATAACCCTCAGGTTCTAAAGGACACATGAACCATCATTTCATATTTCTTCTTATGCCAGATTCTGAACCCCATCACATATTCAATTCCCTATTTATTATGAAAACTTTTTTTTCATTATCCATTTCCATTAAATAAATATTATTACCAATTGGTACCATAGTCCATTTCCATCATTTTGGGCCCAAAATTCCATTTCTAGCACCCCATGGGTATTTGAAGCATCAATATGTGTCCCCAATCTTATTTAACAACTATGGGATTTGAAGTATCATTATGTGTCCCACACATGAGTATCAGTAAATCTTGTTAATGAGTTAGAGAAGTCCAGGATTCATCCCTATATTTGTAGGTGTGGTTTGAAAGGTCCCTCCCACTTTATATTTTCATATGACATTTTGATTTTTACTAATGGGAGACACAGGTCCCTATCCAAAATAATGAAAATTATGAACACCTATGGTCGGTTGAGTGGAAAGACTATAAACACAATAAAAAGCCATATTTTTATATCCAATAAGTTCTCTGTTAGAAGAAGTAGAGATATTTAGAGCCTTCTTGGATGCAAACAGAATATTCTTCCAATGTTATATCTTGGGGTCCCAATCGCACGTGGTCGCCTCAAGAGGCTTTACTTTTATGATATTATAGACTCTCTACTAGGTCAGGTCTTAAAATGGAATAATAAATTACTATCACCAAGAGGTCGATTCACTATGATTAATAGTTTTCTATCCTCTATCCCTATGCATGTCTTCTCCATTATAAACCCCCCAAAGGAATTTCAATTAGAATGGAAAGTATTGTGAACTCCTTTCTTTGGGACTCCAACAAAGCTGGACATTCTCACTGAGCCTCCTGGGCTCGGTTATCCAAACTGGTGGTAGGGGGTTGACATTGGGATTGAAGTGAAATCATGAAAGGAATGCAGGGCAGGTTGGTATGGGATATTCTGGTTGGAGAGACATTGTGGGAAGAGGTTTTCAGGGCGTGGTACGATGATTCATGGGAACTACCTAACCACCGTGGTGTTTATCCCACTTGTCTTGCAAGGTGCATGATTCATCATCTTGAGTCTCTGTAGGATGCCTGTCAGTGGATCATTGGGGATGAAAATATAAATTTCAGGACTAATAACATGGTTGGCGAAAGGCTTGGGTTTCCAAATTTACCTTTTCCGGATATATCATTTAGAGAAGCGACTTGTATGCATGACCTCATTCATGCGACTCTCAATTCTAACCAGATAATGGTGTTCTGAGGTATTTTCATGAGTAATGAATAAGATAGATATATCTTTATTGGATCCTGTTTGGTTAGGTCCTCTTCTCATGATTACAAGAGTCTTTTCCATGTAAAATTTGTTCTGGATGAATGGTCTGCCAATGTGTTGTGCAAGGAGATTCTGACGAAGATGAGATTCCTTCTATGGTGAATCAGGAACAAGGACCTTCTTACAGATGAAAAAATTCAAAGAATGTTTATCCCCCTAGCATCATGCTACTTTTTTTGCATGAATCTGCAATCAGGGTCTACACTTCATCTATAATTTTTGAGAAGCTGGGTGAAGTACCTTTGGGATCTCTTCACAACCAACCCATTCCGGGACACAAAGAACTTTTCCTTGTATGGATTCATTTATTACTTGTTAGGTGGTCTGGACTCTATGGCTATGGGAAAGAATGTTTTTATTGTCATCCTCATCGCCATCTTTTGGGCCATCTGGGAGGCCCACAACCAATCCTACCTCCTCTCCAATTGCTCCCTGCTTTTCCTTCAGATGAGAGTCAAGTCTTTGGATCCTAAACTAGTTTTACTATTGATGGGGGGCCTAGAGTGTGTAACCATTTTATATCTTCTTCACAGACAATGCATAAATAACAAGTAAAAGGCCATTGGGTTAGATGGGTGCTGCCTATTGATGTCCTTAAACTGAACATGGACGGCTCATTCATGAACATGACTATGAGTGGTGGAGGGGTGATTATGAATTCCTGGGGTTCGGTTATGTTGAGGTTTAGTGCCTTTTATCGCCCAGGAATATCCTTTGGTGTGGTGGTGAGGGCTCTCCTATCAGGCCTCATGATATATAGGAGTCACAAGATCTCGATGGATGAAGTCAAATTAGACTCAGTGGTTCTGGTGAAATCTTTATAGGGACATCGCACGGTACCTTGGGAGTTAGTCTACATGATCTTCAAATGAACTTTTGAGACAAAGAAGGGGAAAATTATGCATCATAGTTAGAGGGAGACAAATTTTGCGCTAGATTCTATGGACCATAGGGGAAGCCAGGATGACAACCTTGTTATTTATGATTCTATGGGTTCCCTTCCTACCAAATTTAAAGCATTCATAGAGGGTGATTCCCTTGGACTCCGAAATTTTCAACCTCCTTGAATCCTGGTTGTCAGGCTCTTGGCCCTTCCCCGGATTAATAAAAACTATGTTTAAGTCAATCAATCATATATGGGTTTTTAATGCATTATTCCATGTCCCACATACAAATATTACATAATAACATGTATCAAAATATCACACATATCACAATTTCACATTAATCATTTTTAATCATTGTTATCCTTATTATAAAAAAACCAATTTAATTTGTATCTTTTCCACCTAATAAAAATTAATGGTTCGATACTTTAATTCACATGGAATAATAAGACAATTCATTATTAAACCATTTTGCAGTTCTTAAATCATATATCACATTAACCAATTTAGGTCAAGTAAACCATATCCTAATCCACATGGTCACTTAATTCAAAATCACATTAATTTAAAATTTTTACATTCCCAATATCTTATCAATCTTTAAATCACAAATTCCATTAATTATTTATCCAATTAATTAATATAATTTCACAGATTTAAAATTTCCTAATTTAACATGAATCATTATCAAAAATAAATTAAATTAAATCAATTAAATCATCAATGAAATTGGCGAACCATGGAAATTTTAATTTCATAATTACATGAAAATAATTAAATCAAGACTATGAGATTTTACATTTAGACCACCTACCTCAAAATTGATATCAAATGCTCGCTAATGAAATAACCCAATTGAATTAGAATGTTTAATTTCACAATAAAGAACTACATCTAGATCTAAAATCTAGATCCAAGAAAAAAAATATTATATCTACCAAAACATAGATATATATACATAACCTAAAAAGGAAAACATCCCTTCAAATGATGATAGAAATATGAGATGGAGGGAGGAAACCATACGGGAGGAGAATCTCTTACTGAGAGAGGTGAATATATTCAATATAGGAATTGAATTGGAAATAATGGAGGTCAAAAGGGCCTTGGAATCCATTTAGGGACTTCAAAAAAGGATATAAATCATATAGGATTTATTTGGCACAAATTTGTGTGAATTAAAGGCATTTGAGAATTTTCAATCTAATTTTTAGGGGTATTAAAATTCACATGCACTATTTCTTAATCAGGGGGCATAGTTTTACCAAACTGTGTTCCCTAAACATGATCCCTAACTATTTCCCTCTACCAAGGGTGTCAAGAAGTTACTACTAAGAGGAAACACTATTTGAAAAAAATGTGTGCTACCCATGTGAATCTGCTCTGTTTGGGTTCACATAGTTTGCTGGGTTGAGTGCATGGTTTGGGAAAACCATGTTCCAATAGTACACTTCCACTCTTCCTTAAAAAATTCACCAATTTTCAACCAAATTAACCCAATATAAAACCCAAAAATAAAGTACAAAAAACAAGGAAAATAGTACCTATAAAGAACCCTGATACATCTCTAGAAAAATTTAAGTTATTATAGTCTCACCACCTGTTAATAGATTATCTGCGAGATGTAATCCGAAGCATCACTAATATAGTAAGGTAAAATGATTTGGCTTCAGAGACCACATATCCACTTCTCATTCCCATGGTTCCTCTTGAATACACTCATGTTGCCACAATATATGAACTGTTGTGACCGTCTTCCCCCACAACACTTTATCATAGTGATCCAACACATGTATCAGATGCTACTCAAAGGAAACATTAGTCTCATGATCAAAACCATCCACATCGACCAGATGAGAAGTTTCATGGTGATACTGCCAAATTTGTGACACATTAAAAACATTGTGCATAGAACTAAACCTTTGTGAAGATAACATCAATATGCCACAACTCGATTCTCTCCAAAATGCCAAATAGTCCCATGAAAATATGAGCCAGATTTCATACCTCTAAATTATATGGTGACCCAATCTATACAACACCCAAAGGAAGACATGATCACCGTATATAATCTTCAGGGTTTCTCAGATTCTATCAACATAGATATTTTATATACTCAGAGCCATATCCATACGTTTTTTAATCACTTGAACCTATTCAGATGAATTTTTCATGAGACTCGGTCCCAACTACTCTTACTCAACTACATCCATCAAACATAGAAGTGATCTTCATGGCCTACCATAAATATCCTCATATCGTGTCATCTCAATACATACCTAATAAATATTGTTTTAGGAAAACTCCAAAAAAATCTAGAATCTTGTTTCCAAACCCATTGAATTCAAGAATGCACACTCGTAACATATCCCTAAGATCTTGTATAGTATGTTAAGATTTTGCACCTATATATTGGTGGAATTCCATAATTAGTAAAAACGTTATAGAAATATCATTCTGCAATACCTTCCATAGTTAAGAAGTAAATCATGAGTCTAATTCTGAAATAAAACTCATTGTCACCCCAAGCAAATGAACTATCTTCTGAATATACAAATATCCCAACTGATCCACTGTGAATGTCTCCCATATAATAAATAAATGTTATCATTTCTTTAGTCATGCCAAAATCACCCAAATAACATCATTCTTATGAGGCATCATCAAGAGACTCACACAAAATTCCATGGTAACATCATTTTACATTCATCTCAGAATGGGAAATATTTTTAGTAAAAAACTATGCCTTTGATGATAAGTTTTCACTTATTGATAGGTGTAAAATTATTTAACAAACCCTATAATATCCTTTTTTAATCCAGGACACCAAAACTATCATCGTAAGACAATATACATTGTTTTCACACCTAGATGTGCCACCCACTTTGAGGCATGAAATTCATGCATCATCTGCTCTCGAAAAATCATAAGAACAACAAACTAATTCCAAAGATAGATGATCTCATAATAATCTACCATATAATATTAAGGTGATTCCACAACTTCAAGGACTTCCCTTAATGACAAAAATTCTACATTCTCATACTTCCTATCTATAATCTAGTTCAAAAGTGTAGGCCCTAATGAAACTGATTTGATATGTTTATTCATATGTCCCTTCTAGACCACAACATGCATCTAAACTTATAACGTCATTATTTATCACATAACACTATACTTATGAACTTCATAAGTATAATTTTTCCTAGTTAAAGCATCAGAAACATTATTTACGTTCTTGGGTGTATACACTGTTTCAAAATAGAATGACTTCATATATGCAAACCATATTAACTATCGGATATTGAAATCACACTACGAAAAGATATATATAAATCTCTTGTGATATGTATACATAGTAAATTTCTTACCTAAAATATAATTTCTCCAACACATAAAGGAATAAACAAATTCAACTTGCTTGAGTTTTTGTGTTTGTTAATTCCATTAGTGTGGCCTTAACAACTGAGTCCTAGACACCACAACTCGATCTTCCTACATCAACATTATTCAATCCCGATCCTAGAAGAATCACAGAACCTCGTGTACTCCTCACCTAGATCAGATAGGATCATGTTTATTGCCATACTCTAATGTTTCATAGGCCCCTAGAAGGTACATTATCATGTTTCTGACCATTTAAACTTTATCCCCTTATTGTCAAGCCCAAAATGCGTGCTTCCAAATGTAAAAATTCATTGATGAAACTTTGTTAATAACCCGCTAGACCTAGAAAACTATGGATATCAAAAATGTTCTTGGTCTTCTCTAAAGAAACCACTACCTAAAAATTCTCTAGGTCCACTGAGAAACATTTTTCTGAGATGATGTGAACCAATAAGTGTACCTGATCAATCCAAAACTGACACTTAGATAGCTTGTCATATAAATGATTCTCTCTCAATGTACTCTGGAAAATGGAAAGATGTTGGGCGTGATCCTCATGAGTCTCAGAGTACACCAATATTTCATACACAAAAACTACAACAATCCAATCTAGGTTTGGATGAAATATTCTATTCATCAAGGCCATAAAAATTGCTAGTGAATTATTCAACCCAAATAAAATCACTACAAACTCATAAATTCTACACCTACTTATTAAATTTGTCCTTGTTATATAAAAATATCATAATCTCAAATGACGATACCTTGATCTGAATTATATCTTAGAGAAAACATAATCTCACCACATCTGGTCTAATAAATAATTTATATGTGGATGAGGATACCAATTCTTCATAGTCATCCTCTTTATCTTCGAGTAGTCAACCCAAAAATGTTGAGTCCCATAAGTTTTTTAGAAAAAAATTGATAACCCCAAGGCGATACACCTGTATAGATAAACCCTTTATTGATCAAATCTTTCAGTTTAGTCTTAAGATTTTGAATCTCTATTGGTAATATTATTTTTATTGGAATTGAAATCGGATCATTTCCCAGTATGATCTCAACTATAAATTCCATATCTCTCTCAGGTGGAAACCCAAATAAGTCTTCCATAATCATATCCCGAAACCTATCCACTATGGGAGGACCGACATCACGCATCGCACCCCCATCATCTAGAAATGAACTTGAAACATGGTCAGTATGATCCCACAATTTCTAGTAACATTTCCCTATATGACAGACCTTTTTATCCTATTACCTTTGGTGAAAATAATTTTTACCCTCAAGAGACACAAATTTCATTCTCCTTCATTAGAAATAAATTTGATCATGGTATGCTACCAATCATTCCATACAAAAAAATTGGGTTGGATATTGACATGTGACGAATGTAATGATACCAACCAAAGTGATACTCCCCAACATCGAGAGAACATCCCATGTACAAATAGATGTCTCTTGACCATACTTCCATGGGTGTATCTATCATCACAACACCACTCAAGAACTCCACCTCTAGGATCAAACAATTAACATGTTATGAATATATAAAGTAATGAGAGGAACCAGTTTCAAATAAGTTACTATCTATCATAAAATCCATAAGAATAGTTCCTCTACCTATCAATGGTCTAGCCTTGCTATCCACCAGAGTATGATGAACTTCAGGAAAATATCATTCCCCTCTTCTTTTTGATGCAGCCTAAGTCCCATATATTACGCCACTCTACTAATATGAGGGCTCTTTCATAGAATCACCATGTCCACTTCCTTGACCAGAATAGCCATGAAAACTATAACTATCAGACTATTATGGTGTAGAATTCTATACCCCATACTCCAATTCTATTTATCTGCTCCATCACTACACATATACTATGGGTTTCATTAGAAACTCTATAGATGTCCCATCCTACTGTAGGCTAGAAATTATACTGGTGGTTGGGATCACTATATATGAAAGTGACCCGATATACCACACTAATGATAGGACAATTGATTGTAATCCTATGTAACTGTTCTTTATTCTTGCATACTTTAATTCCCACTACTCTACTCAATACTCTCATAACAATTATTTATTCTATCAAAAGTTATTTCTCATTATCATCCTTCATAATCTATCTATCCTCCACCGTAAGCCTCCTATAGGTTCTCCTCAGAAATGAGAGCCTTATTACCACCTCTAAAAACTTCTTAAGATGAAAGATTTTCACTTGGGATGTAATTTCACATTTAATCCTATATTGAAATCATTTTGTCACCAATGCATCCGCTCCTGCTAACGCTAGAGAAAAGTGATTCAAATATGTAAAGTGACTAGTATAGTTTATAATGGATATACTCCCATTAGTCAACCTGATAAACTCATCCAGTCAATCCTACCTGATCATATCATGGTGAAATTACTCCAAGAACTTATCCTGAAAGTTCATCGACCCCAAATTCTCCAACTATCCATCCCAAATATGGATGTCCCACAAACACTTTACTTGATCACATAACATATTAGTTTCTAACTCTACTATATTGTTAGTAGGAGTCTCTAGGTAGTCTAGTAAATTTTTGATAGACTCAATCCAGAACAAAACTACTTTAGGTCTACACTCTTTGAAAAACTTCATTGTGTATTATAACTGAAACTCCCATATTAGGTCAGACATACTATTCACACACCACCCTGGATCACTTTAAATAAACTAAATTATCTATTAAAAGTTTTCACAAAACTTATCTCTAGATTATTCACCTGAAATAATCAATGAATTAGGATCCACTACTAGAGGATCATCTCAAACCATGTCGACATGTTGACCTCTCAACTAAAATCATAGTGGATTCATATATCTACAATTACACACACACATCTTAGGACACATAACCCAATTTTAACTCATTCATGTAAGAGGGGTTTACAATAATCCATAACAAGTCCTTCCCCCAAACCCTTCCACATGGTCAAAACTAAGGCTCTATCCCTACTCATAACCATCATACATCTAGATAATAATTAACAAAAGGGTTAACTCATTATCATTATTAAAGACTCATTAGACACCCATTTTCCACATTTTCATCATTTTACATCATTCATGTTCACATTAAAAACCATTTTCATTAATGTTTACATATTCAAAGAAAACCATTTCCATTTAAAGATTTACCCATAACCTACTTTTCTGGTACATGTCTAAATATGATGCATGTCACAACAATAATCGTGAGTACCTAGAATTGTGTATTCATTCTCAACTCTCTAGACATTACATGGCATGATTCAAATATCAAAAAAATAAAATAAAAATTATTCTCATCACATAAAAAGTGCATCACTTGAGGTGAAACCACATTAACTATAACAACACACATCAATAAAAACTATCCCACCCTCAGTACTTGGATTTTAGTCTTATACATGGGTAAGATTCTCCCATGAATGAGCTATTAACCAGGGCCTGACTCGTCCTATCATCTTTTATACCTTTCCCAAATATTAAGAAAAAATAAAAAATAAAATAAAACCCATTTGATACAAATTTTTGATGTCCCAACCCAAGTTCCACACATGGGAACCCAGAGCTAGTTGGTCACATGGCCTCATGCACACCTCACCGTCTACCAGAGGATTTATACTAATAACAAGGGTCTAATATCGATCATGGGGAGATTATACCCTCATTATCATGGTTTCATAATAAAAGTTGTAAACAAACAATATCAAAATGACATAACCAATAATGAAAAAAAACAATATCACATGATGACTAAAACAAGGACACAATATCGAAACAAAAAAAGTATATACTTCATGATATGTATGTTCCAAGTTTGAAATTGAAAAACAAAAAATAATACACTAACAACTCCAAGAGGGTCCTGAAACCAAATTTAGTTCCATAATCCATTCTCCATCTTGACTCGACTCATCCATCTTACCATAGGCTTTTGCCCTTTTCTTTTTATATAAACAATATGTCTACTATTTTACTGATCTCGAATCCATAGTAGGGTTTGATTAAAATATAGTATTCAAACACTGATAGAGTCTAAAACAATATGAAATAAATAAAAATTAATGTATTTATATAATTAATAAAATACCATAAACAAGTTAACAACTTCACATATTAAATCATTCATTATTTAACAACATAAACTCAGGTTCCTGAGGAAATTTGAACCATTAATACCAACTTTGACCTATTTTGAAGTATGACCAATATAATATATTAGATTCAAAATTCATTATAATGCATAACCATTCATTATCCATTTCAATTCAGTTCACGTTATAGCCAATTGGAACGATAGTCTAATGCCAACATTTTGGGCCTAGAACACGATGTCTGTCACCCCATGGGTATTTGATGCATCAGAATGTGTCACATGACTCTTTTATGAACTATGGGATTTTGAAGCATTAGTCTATGTCCCATACACATATATCACATAATTACATGTATCACAATATCAGACATATGACAATTTCACATTCATCAATTTTAAGAATCATTAGACTTATTATCAAAAAATATATCTTTAATTTCTTACCATTATCATATATTAAACAAACAAGGTTCAACACTTTAATTAAAATGGAATAATATGAAAATTTATCGTTAAAACATTTTATAGAATAGAGATTGTATATCCCATTAACCCATTAAGATTAAGTCAAACATATCATAATTACCAATGTCAATTAATTCATAATCACATTAATTGAACAATTTCACAATACCAATAGTCCATCAATCTCACGATCATAAATTCCAATAATTAAATAATCTAATTTCACCGATTTCAATTTCCCCAATTTAACCTAAATCATTATCACATGGAAACAAAATTAAATAAATTCAATCATCAATGCAATTAGCCAACCATGGAAATTTCAATTTAATAATTACATTCATTTAATTAAATCAAGAATATGAGAATGATAATTTAGACCACCAACCACAAAATCGATAAAAACTCTCACTAATGAAAGACCCCAATTGAATCAGAATGTTAAATTAAAAAACTCTAAAAATGATCGATATCTAAAAATTGCATCCAAGATAAAAAATATTAGATCTACCAAAACCTATATTTGTATCCATCAACAATAGAGTAAATCATTCATTAAAAGGATGAGATAAAAAATGAAACCATATTAGGGGATAATCTCTTATCAGGAGAGGTGAAAATCTTCAATCTGGGCCTCCAATCAACAATAATGGATGTTCAAAGGCATATTAATCCTTATGGGAACCTTAAAAAATGAATTAAATCATTTAGGGTCGAGTTGGGTTGGCTTTGTGTGAAGCGATGGGGGTTATGTAAATTTTAATCTAATTTTCAATGGTTTAAAATTCCATGCACATGGATTCCTGCTTAAGGTACATCGTTTTCCATAAATGTGTGCCCTAAATGTAAACCTCACCCAAGGATGTCGAATGATTACTACTAATAGTGAGAATAGTTTGATAAACCATGTGCTAGCCATGTGAATGAATATATATCTAGGTTCACATGGTTTGTTGGGAAAGGCGCAACATTTTCTAAAAACTGTGTCAGAACTGGGCACAACCCCTCTCTCTTCCCAAAAATCATCAATTTTCTCCCAAAAACACCGAGATAAAATTCAAAAAAAGTACACAAAAAAGGAAAAAATACATGTAAATGATCTGGATACATCTACAGAAATGATCAGGTTCTTACAGGTCCACATTCCATATATGTACCTGTTGTTTTTCTGTATAGTAGTTCTTTAATAAAATCACACCATTTGTGCTATATGTTCGTGATATTTTCTTTTATAGTTTTATATATCTATGTTTTTTGATTTTTTTCTGATATATGTTTACATACATTTATTATTAGAACTGTTAATGTTATTGTGCTAGTATAAATATATGTTGACGGTGACTAACGTGTAGGGATAGATTCCAAGGTTAGTTCAAAGAGGGGTATACCATGGGTTAAGGGTATACTCCTAATAGAAAATCATTTGATATGATATAATAGATATGATCTATTTAGGTTCCTAATGTAAATCCAATTATAGATACGTGAGAGTACGAGTCTGATATTGGAGCTCAGTGGCCTGAGTTTTTTAAACAAGACCGCTGGAGTAACTTCTCAGGGATAATAAGTTTATAAAGGGGGATAATTGAAATATTAAATCTTTATTGATAATAAATACCCTCTTCGTTAATAAATTTTTTGTATTTTTTTTGTAGAAAATAAATTTTCAACAAAAATCAATTAATAAATACTTTAAATTCTTTATGTATAGTTAAAAAACCAAATTAACCCTTTGAATTAATATATAAATTAATTTTGGATATTGTAATACAATGAGATTCTAGGGACCATAGAGCCTCGAAAATTATTTAGTAAAAATATTAGATATATTTTATCAAGTGCATGTTATTTATCTAAAATAAAGGAATACCCCCCCCCCCCCGAATATTGTCTCATATGGGAAATCCTAGATCTACTCTAGGTCCAAGATATGAGGTTTACCTTATGCATGATTTAAAAATTGAGTTCATTTGGTGTTTAGTTAAATCACACATCAGAGTAATTTATTAAAAAGTTTTATAATATTTTTTGTGATAACATTAAAGTGTCTATTGAATGGTTTATCCTATCAGAAAACCATGATATCCATTAGTTATGGAATATGAGTTTTACCCTAAGTGCGACATAACATTTATGAATTTTAGGTATTTCATTAAATTACATGAAAGTGTAATAATAAATATATTTTTATTTTTATTTTTATTTTCATTTAAGAAAAAAATTGAAATAATCTTATGTAATCAATAATGGTGTTATGGTGGGAATAATTGGTGATCGAAGTAATAACGATGAAATTTTTAATTGTGTAAAATTAATACAATTATGTTATTAATAAAAAATTATTAATTTATTATCAACATTTATTTGGTTTTATATTTTAAATATTTATGGTGGAAATTTTTTGAGATATTTAATAATTAAAATTATAATTGTTGCCATTATAATAGTTAATATGGAGAAAATAGTATTATTTTATCATAGATTTTAAAATGTTTATATATTTTGGTTAAATATTTATGTGTAAATATATATATAAATATGTCTGTGTTTATATATAATTTATGTGTATATATATATATGGTTCCAACAAATTAATAAATATATATGTGTGTGTGTGTATATCTATATATATATATTTATATATATATATAATTCATATAAATAAATAAATATATGAATATATATATTTGTGGATAAATGTTTAATATATATTAAATTAGTGATTTAATATTTATACAAATGGATTTTAATTCAGATAAAAATGTGTTTAAATATATTTGGGTGTCACATATATTAATGTGGAAATGGAAATAATTAAAATAACATAAATTAGATATGTTAGATTGAATAATTGATGGTAATAAATTTGAAATCAAATAGAGAAATGGGGTGTGGGTATGCACAATATAATAGGTTTTTTATGAAATATAAAACCTCCCTCTCTCTTCTTCCCCACTCTTATAATCACTTTATTTCATTTTATTATTTTTCTAAAATTCTCTACATGATATCTCTGAAGATAATGATCATATTGATGCACCATCAATTAATTTGGGCTTGTCTTGATGATCAGAAGTTAAATCCTATTTTTTAAGGAAACGAGGTATTTGTAATATGATTCTGTTAATTTTAAAGTCAAACTTTAAAATAAATAATAAAATGATAATTATATAAGGCTAATTTATAATAAATTATCAAAAAATAATTATAAAAGGCTAATTTATAATAAATTATCAAAAGATAATTTTTTTGGGGGGAAAATTTCTAACTTCAGAATTAGCTAAAAAAAATAATTCAGAAATTATTATGGAGATAAAATGTATCCTAACATGTAATATATAACTTATTATGGAAATAAAATAATTGGTTTTGTTCTTTGAGTCCTTTTCATGTGATCCGATTATAGTAGGTGTGAGAACACGATTTGGGTGGCAACACCATTAACGAACAATGTTGTTGACATTGATGAATTTGATGTAGGAGGGTCCTTACCATTATGTTCCATGTACATATTATGTTTATCAATATGTTTTGTTTATATTGTAATAAATCATTCTTGAGATGAGTTGGATGTTTTTGTGTTAGTGGCAATGGGTTTACTTGACTATGACAAAGTGAATATATATTACTACTATCTTTGATCTTGGTGTGCCATATCGTTATTTGATATGAAATATATTTTTTATATATTTCACAACCTGTGGAATTGTGCTTTAGGGACTGATATATTTATGTGGTTCCATGGGGTTGGTAGTTATGTAGTTGTAGCATCATTAAAGGTGGGTGTGGCTATCCCTATTGAGGGAATAACCACATTGTTCGATTACCTAACCTAATGTAGTTACAACATCATTAATGATATTCATGGATATTATTTTAGTGGAAAATCACAGTTTATAGCTCAAATATATCATTCATGGATTCATATGGCCTTGTATTGTGGGTGATAGAAAATATAAGTTGGTATGGGATTGACTTGACAAGAAATTCAGTGTTTCAGTGACAACCAGTTACTCGGTGGGGTCAGCTGATGACATGGTGTTGCGTAATATTTTCCCATGATATCAACCAATTGGGTGGAGTGAGATATTTTGCCTTGTTTTTGGTATGTTAATTCATTGACGCTCTTTCCAGAAAAGATTCAAAGTAAGTGGGGTCGTGGTTTAGGGTTTCTTGACCAGCACATGATGACACAAAAAATGTTGTGTGTTTATTGAGAATTTACTTATGTCCTAACATAGACTATTATATATATTGTGCACTTATATTAGGGAAACATTGTTGTTGTCCTAGTGAGTCTTGTACTAACACCATACTCATAAATTTTGGTATGTTTAAAGATTTTATGACTATAGATCCATCAAAGGGAAACTACCCTACAATGGATGGTTTAACAATTGATTATAGAGCTGGAGAATACCTGTACATAATTTTGAAGACCATAGATGTTTGATTATTTACATGTCATTTATTATCCAATACTTATACTCGAGATGGGCATACAACCATGGGAGTAGTTATTATATATTTCATTTATTTAGTTTCCACGTTTTTAATTTGATTATTTATTATTATTGTTAATTTATTATTCTACATGGTGACATGATACATAGATTATAGTGTCCCCACTATCTTACATATACCATCACTAATAGTTGGAAACCTCTTTCAAATAAGAATTCATGTATAGGGTCATGTAGAACCTAAATCTGATCCAGTAGTTAGGGTAACAATGTTATAGTATATAGGTCTCATCATTCACCATAAATATAGTGTCTTCATATCTTAAATGTAACACACCATGATTTTAGTATGTATTTTACATTAAATAAATCACATGTGTTCAATATAATGCGATACATGAAACAAAAAAATAAAATGAACAATTCCTTATTTCATTATGGTAGAATATTAAAATAAAAATATAAATAAATTAAAATATAAATAAATGAAATATAATTTGTAAAATTACTAGAGGAATGAATCCCCAAGTAAATAAAAATGCTGCAAGATTAAAATTATCATCATCATAAACATCCAAAAAGATTATTTTTCCAATGGTATCTATAGAAATAATAAAACATACTTAAAACATGATATAAATATTTACAAAAAATATGGAATAAGATGAATGATTTTATTAATATATGTAAGGTTGTATATAGGAACATTATATAATCATTTTATATATGATTGTTTCTTATATAGTCATTGAACATATGGTTTCTGGATATAGGGAAATTAAGTATATGATCATTGGATATATATGTATCCAATTGGCACATTAATGTGGTGTAATTTTTCATAACAAATTAAAAATAATATATTTCAATTATAACAAATAAATTTGGAATGAAATTAAAAGATATCCTTAATTGTTACATATTATTATTATTAAATTATTTTCTATGTTTATAAAATTCAATGGTATACTATAATAACAATGTATTAATAAAATTTAATTTTTAATATATAAATAAATAAATTTAATGGGATATGATTAAATTTATTTAATGTTAAAAATATATATTTTTCAACGAATTATTTATTCAAAGTTTTTTATTTTTATATTATTAAATTAAATAAATCACTTTTATATGGTTATTATAATTATATATTATTTTTATGTGTAAAAAATATACTGACAACAATTTAATTAATAATTGATAAAAACTAAGATTAAAACCACTTAATTGTTTAAAAAGACAATTTCTATAAAAATTGTTTTTTCTATATATTTTATATTTTCATTTAAAAGGTAAATTTATTATATTTACATATATATGGAGACTTAATAATATTTAAATTTGTAATCATCATGTTGAAATTAGTTATTATAGTAAATTTTATTTTTCGACAAAAATAATCTACCAAGACAAAAATCAAGTTACCACAGTGAATGTAAAATGAGGTAAAACAGATAAATTAATGGGAAAAAACCTAAAATATCTATAATATTATCTCTAAATTTCATTTATGAGGGGATTTAAAATTCATACAAATTATTATTCTTATTTTAATCAACTTTCCATCTAAAATTTTAACCATACAAATTAGGGAATGAGTGTTTGCGGAAATTCCACTCAAAACTCACCTATATAAAGATCTATCCTATATACCTCAAGAAACACTCTTTACCATCAATTATCTAGTTAATATCATCCATAATTTTCTATATTAAATTATTATTCCACTATTGGAATCCCCTATTTCCATGAAGGAGTCCTAAATCATACATTCTCAAGGAGCCTATTTTGAGAATGAGTGAATTCAACTACGTATCTAGTTTTTAAGCATATTTTTCAATTAAATTTTCATATAAAATATTTATAAATACCATAAAATAATTTAATGATATTTTATTAACATATTTATTCTTATATGAAAAATATATTACTACAATATTACTTTATATTACTAGTTATTCATTAGTATAACCTATTCATGTTAGGTCGGTTCGACCACCTATATAAATGATGCTACATCAACATCATCATTTTCATCATGGATGAGTTTCAAGACATTAATAATCTTAAAAATATATATTAAAGAGTAATTCATTTTATGGATATTTCTATGTAAGGTTCAAATAAAAATGAATGGTCATTATAAAGTAACTCATTATTATTGATAATTTTCCCGAAACATTCTCATTATAAATTCTATCCTCACAATCCATTACCATAACATCCCTCAATTGAACATGGTAATATATAAATAATTTCCAAAAAATTCTTCTACTACCTTCTATAAATTTTCAATGATAAAATTATCTTCTAATAATGATAATCAATATTTCCAAACAAAACATGTATGAAACAATTAAAACTACTAACTTCTCATGATGAAATTAAAAAAAACTAACTAATATATGCATAATATATTATCATAATTTTTTAGTATAAAATTGATATATATAATTAATGGTTTTTAATAAGTTATTAAGATGGTCATTTTTATTATACATGAGTTTTATGCACTTTCATGTAAGGTGGGATTAAAGGTAAGGGTTTAATTTCCAATTATACTTTGAAATCAATATTTGTATGTATAAATTTACATTTGATGAAATTAATTTTTAATTCTATATAAATAACCACTAATTTTTTGTCCGGTTTTTATTTAATTTTTTTACATGAATCATTATCCTTTTTCTCCCTTATTTTTATAATTCAACTGAAAGGATGCTCCTAAGTGAAACTGGATTTATCTTTTATTTTTAGTTAGGAAATATTATTCTATTTGTTAATGTAATTAATAAAATGTTAAGGATTTAGTTACCCCTACATCTAAGATTTATTATATTTATTTTCTATTTAGATTTAATTTCTTTATAAGAGTTATAAATCAATCTTTTTCAATGATTTTCACATGGTTAATTTCTCCCACATTTTTCTCACTTTTCATTAAAAAAATTAATTTCGAAGTTTTCAGGGATCTTTAAAGTAATTTTATTTAATTTTTCATTCAAAAAAATTATTTTCAAATTACTTCTTATTAAAATAAAATTTAAGAAAAATGTAAAGGTTATTTGTACTTAAATCCAAATATTTTTATAATTTTCATTTAAAGTGTTTCTCATTATGTAATTATCATTTAATGTTGATTTTTATTTACTGTGAATTTATTTTAATTAAATAATCCACTTTATCTCTAGGATTATTTATTTATTATTTTTTTTGTTTCATGAAACCTATTTTTTTAGCATAGGTTATTTATTCTTGGGTTAATTTATGAATGTGATCATGGTAATTTGGGACACATATGTTCTCTTTTTTCCATTATATTTTGGGAGAGAATGAAATTATATAGATCACTAGTGAATTGGTAAAAGATATAATTCTATGAAATGTATGAAACTAAGGAGGGAGTCCAATACACTATTATTTTGTGAATGAGAAGTTAAACCAACTCAATATGTTACAGGACACTATCCACTATGTGATGATGGAGTTGAAAAAGATCCTAGAAATAAGAAATGAAAATGTATTCCTATGATTATTACACATTTCAATGTTATACCAAATTTCTATATTGTGTTTCAATGAATTATGATAATTTTTTCATGATTACCATGCTTCATTTCACATGTTATGTAGAATTATTTTTTTCATGATTTGAGATTTATTATAATTTTTTTATTGGGTATGACTTTCTTATGTTATGTTCATTATATTATCATAAGTTAAACCTAATATGTTATTGTTTTAAATAAAAGTTTTATAATTATAGGAATATTAGGATTTATTTTCAATATGATATTATTTATTTATATGGATTTTATTGTTTAATACTTCCACTAATGTTTCTAGTTTTTGTTAATGGCTTGAAATAAGGGGAATCATGTAAACAATTAGTGTGATAGAAAATGAAATGAATCTTCAATGAGAAACAAAATGTTAACTAATCTATGGTGAAAAATATTATGGATATGGTCATCCAACTCTATCATCCTATGAATAAAAAAATGAACCATGTCAAACTCCCAAAAAAACCAAGGAATAATACTCTATTGAGTATTTCGTGCAACAATAACCACCTTCCTTTAGTGGTTCATTTTATACATTAATTTTCATGCAATGGATCAATATAATATATGATATATTTTTTATTTTCTAGAGTTCATATCATTATTTTTTTTCTTTATCAATTTTTAATTTATAAGGCAATGCTAATCAATAGTCAATTATTATTAAGAATACATTGCATGAATAATAAATCTACTATATGTAATGGGTCGAGTTTGAGAAGATATTTTTTAACAAATATTCTCCAAAATTCTCCATAGTAAAAAATAGATAATTAAATAATTTATAGGAAAACGAGGATGAATCTATTGGAATCTATAAATAAAACATCATGACACTAACATGGTATGCCTATGATTTTATCATTGACCCAGAAAGAAAAATAGATAGTTTTTTATAACATAAAATCAATCCATTGAATGAAATTAAAAATAAATGATGGTAGAATTGAGTAATTTTTTTATATTCAATAAATTTATAAATATAAATTATAAACTCTCACTATTATTTATTATTTTAGGTACAAGAATGTAAAAAATTAATTTCTTAGAAAATAAAATGAGAAAACAAGTTGAACAAAGAGAACTCATCGTTCAATATGTTGAAAGCGTGGGAAGAATAATGAAAGGAATAAACTTAATGGAACAATTAAATGATTCAATCATGTAATTTAATTCCATGAAGCACATTAATTCCAAATAAATATTAATAGGCTATATAATGGGATGGATGAAAATAAATTTTGACCATTTTCAATACGCACACTTCAATGCTTCAATTATAAATGGTATAATCATTACACAAACCTGTGAATCAATATAAGTGTTAATGATAAAAATAAATTTTATGAATATCCAAATATAATGGAGACATGTAAATCTAATGCAATCACAACTACTGAACTATGTCATTAAAGAAAAGTAGTGAAAGGCGTGATCATTATCTACTAAAGAATTAAAAATGTGTTATTTTTTTCCATCCACTCTTTTAAATCTATAAAGTTTTCTAATATCATTAATTTTCTATACTAATGATTATATATCCATGGGGTTAACTGATCCTCTTTTTGAATAAGAAATCTGGATCATTGCATCTCTACATTTATTATCATGAACATAAAAAGATCACAGTCAATAAAAAATATACTCTACCCCTTATATATTACATATTCTATCAATTGAAATGGAATCCGTACCTATGAAATATATACATATATTATATATATATTTCATTAATTAATGGGGAAAATAGATTATACTCTAAATAAAACCTTTAATTATATATATAGACACTATGAATTCATAGTGACACAATTCTAATTTTATAATTCCCTCAATATATTCATGGATATAATGAATGGAGTATTTAGAGATTACCTCAATATGTTTCTGGTAGTATTTATAAATTATTTTATTATATATTCAATGTTTAAAGAATAGAATGATGTCCATTTGAGTGTTTTTATGAAGATCTTGAGAATGTATACTGTGTATGTTAAATATAGAAAGTGTAAATTTGGCGAAAGGAATTAACATTCAAGGATATTATAATAAAAATTGATGGAATATCTTTAGATACTTTAATGAAAATTATGATTTATGAATAGAAAATACTAACCAATATAATATATATGGATAGTTTTCATAGACTCTATGGATATTATAAATTATTGGCGAGACATTTCACATGGCTGTCAAATCCAGTAACCATGTTAATTCTGAAGGGAGTCAAGTTCCCTTATCTATATGAAAATGAAGATAATTTCAAGGATATTGATATAAGTTTGGCCACTAAACGTTTAATCACAATACCCTATATTGGATTAGGTTTTTTGAAATAAATTTATGCATCAATGAAATGAAGGATATGTTTAATAAAAAATGAATGGGTGAATGTTTATTCCATTTGTTAATATATTGTTCATGAGATAAATTATATAATTCATGATTTATACAAAGTAGTGGTTGTATTTAAATTAAATATATTGAAGAATTATCTCTATGTGGAAAATTTTGAAATATAAAATTACAATAAGAGCTTAAAGTATATATTCATATACAAGGAGTTTAATATGAACCAAAAGAGATAGTTCTATTTAATCAAGGACTATGACTAATTAATACATTACCACACTAGGAAGGAGGAAAATATGTTTAATGCCTTTAGAATGAAGTATCATGATAAATTATCCATGATGAGGATTTAAAGAGACCTGATAATCATGGATTTGAAAAGGACGGACTTTAAAATAATAAGGAAATGGGAGAAATCATATCATTCCCCAAAAATTTCTCAAATATACATCCATGTGAAGATAAAGGAGGAATAAAAATTTGATATAGAGATAAAGGATAATGAAATGGATATTCTATAGTTATACATTTACATTACTGGTATCATAATCGTTAGGGAAAAAGTTGACTCTTCAATACCATAATTTATGAAGAAGTTATTATTTAATGGAGATATCTCAACATTATATATCTATAATAGAAGGAAAATGATGTATAGGGATGTCAAGGAGAATTTTTTGTTGGGTAAAATGAATATTAGATTCCAAATTATATATCATGATTCTTTCTATGTTAAAAAGTAAGGGTCAAATGATAATAATATAACAGGATGATACACTAACTAACCATACCTATATAGAGAATGGAGGACATCACCAAGGGTTTTGTTGTTGGTTTTCCTAATACTTATCAAGTTCATTATACTAATTGTGACCTCAGTTATTTCTGTATGAAGTTAGTATCTTTCATTTATATTTGACAGGACATCTGACTTTATTAACATTCAATTATATACATAACGGATGTAGTAAATATGCATGGAGTTCCGCTCTAAATTTTATATGATTGTGATTCAAGGATTATATTGATGTTTCAACAAATTATTCAACAAGATTTGGATATGAAGTTGCTAATAAATAATCTTTATCATACTCAAACTTATGGTTTATTTGAAAGTACCATTCCAACCATAGGAAATATATTTAAATCCCAGTCAAGGGATTTTAAAGGATGTCGGGATCCACACATTCCCCTTAGAGAGTTATTATATAAAAAATTTCCAATTTTAGCATTCTAATGGAACCATGTGAGGATCTATATGAAAAGTGGTGAAAAACTAAAATATGTTAGGATGAAGTTAGGGATGGTAATCTTAAAAACTACATCCTACTAAAAAATGTTGCAGAAGATTCAAACCATTCAATAAAATATTAAAACCACACAGAGTTGATAAAAGAGATATACAAATAATAACTAGTGATATTTGGAATTTGAATTTGTAAACAAGGTATTCATTCAAATATCACCATGTAAGAGGATTGTGATATCCATGAAGAATGGAAAGTTATACTATATATATAATGGCCCCTTCTAAATCCTTAATAATGTGGGGAAAGTTTCTTATCACCATGCTCATCAACCAAAACTATCTCAAGTACATGATGTGTTCAATGTATCACTTATGAGAAAGTACCCACTCAAACCATCACATGTACTAAAATCAAAGGTAGTACAATTAGATCATCATATCTCTTATAAGTAATAACCAACAGAAACCTTTTATCATAGAGATAATGTACTACCCAAAAGGAACACACACCTAGTTAAAGTTCACAGGAATAATCATAAGGATGGGATAAAAAAATGGGAACCTAAATATGAAATGAGACAAAATTAACCTTATTTTGTTCATTATATTAATGAAATTACATGGGAGAATTTTTTTTATGATAGAGATTGTAACAAAAATTAAATTTATTATGCATTTATCATTAATTTAATCATGTTTTTTGATATGTTATGATATAAAAAACACTCAACTAAAATAAAACATTCAATATTTGATTATGTTAGAGTTTTACAGTACAAAATAAAATACATTATAATATAACTAAATGAAATATAATTATTTAAATTTCCAAAGTAATGAAACCACTAGTATATAAAAACACTATTAAGTTTAAATTACCATAATCATGATTTTTCCTAAAATCATACTACTAATGATTAATATAGAGAGAATAAAAAAAAGTTATAAATATGATAATAATACTGAAAAATAAATTATTGAATAAGATGATCTATTTTAGATATATATGTAATCATATATATAGAAATGTAATATGAAGGATATATATATGGTCGTTGATTATATAACCAAAGAATATATAGTCATTGGATATATAGCCATTGAATATATGGTTATTAGATATACATTTATTCAATAAGTACATTAATGTTTTATAATTGTTAATAAAAAGTAAAAATAATATAATTCACATATAATCATAAATTCTGTAATTAAATAAAATTAAAATAAATAATTAAAATGATTTATTACAAATTTTTTTATTTTTTTATCATGTGTTTTTATTATATTGTAAATAATTATTTTATGTGTTTATAAAATTCAAAAAAATATTATCATACCAATTTATTGATAAACCGGAGTTCTTACAAGATAAATAATTAATTTTAATGGGTTGTGAATAAAATAATTTAAAGTTAAAACCAGTATTTTCAAATATTTTATTGAATAGTATTGTGTATTTTTATCTTAATAAATAAAATAGATCAATTTTAAAGGATTATTATAATAAAATAAATTATTTATAAATGAAAAAAAAATAATAACACTAATTTAATTAATAATTTATATGTAATAAAATTAAGAACACATAATGTTTTTAAAAAAAATCTACAAAAAATATTTTTTATATATTTATAGTTTTTAATTAAAATTAAAATTTATATTTTTTGAAATTGGATTAAATTAAATTGGTTTTATATTCTCAATCATTATATGAAAATTATGTAAAAGGTTCGATTTCATTTTATGGGAAAAAATTAATTTTCTAATGTTAAAGTTGAGTTACCATGGAAAAGGTAAAATGAGGCAAAAGGGTTAAATTAAGGGTTAAAGGCAAAAATTATCTCTAAAATTATCTATAAATTGAGTGTATGAGTGTATTCATGTCCCATATCAATTATTATTTCACTTTTAATTCACACTATCCATGTAAAATGTCAACCTTACACCTTAGGGAATGGGTATTTGTATAAATTCCACTCAAAACTCACCTATAAAAGGACATATCCTCTAACCCTCCAACTCACTATCATCTTTATGTTATATATTGAAACCAAACCAAATTTACCTCTCTTAAATTCTTATTCCATGTTTGGTAGCCTCTAGTTCTATGGAGGTTAAAATCCCTTATTATGAAGGAACACATTTTGAGGTGTCAATTCATCTAATTATCTAGTCCTTCAAATATTTTTAAATAAAAATATCATGTCAAATATTTGTAAATATCATAAAAACAATTATTATTTCATATTAACATAATTGTTTTTATATAAAAATGATATTATCATTATATATCAATATACTTTTACCTATTCATTGGTTTGACAAATTCTTGTCTCGATTGGTTCAACCACCTACAAGAACGATGTTATAACACCATAATTATTATCATGGTTGAGTATCAACATATTAATGTTGATAATATATATATATATATATATTAAATTGTAATTTATTTTATGAATATTTTATCTTAAGGGTGACATAAAAATGAATGGTCATTATAATGTACCTTGTTATTGTCAATAAATTACCCAAAACATTATCATCAAAAATTCTATCCTCAAGAACCATACCCATACATTTCATAAAATGAACATGTGACTACATCATTATTTTGAATAAAATGATTGAACTACTTTGAATAACTATTTAATGATGAAATATTTATCAACAGATGAGTGTTGATTTCTTCATTATGAGGCATATACAAAACATTTAAAATTACTAACATTTGATGACTAAAATAAACTAAACCTAAAATATATATGCAAACTAATTGACTATAATTTATTATTATTAGTGATAAAATATATCAATATGTTTATAAATCTTGTTATTAAGATGTTTATGTTTATTATATAAGAGGTTAAAGGTCTTTTGTAGAGGGTGTGAGTAACAAAAAGAGTTTATTTTCCAAGATAACTTTGACAATGATATTATTATGTGTAAATTCCCATTAGGAATAATTATATTTAATATTTCTCTAAAAACCATGTTATTTTCTTCTAATTTTTTTATTTATATGTTTTACATGTCTCATTACCATTTCACCTCCACTTGGTTCATATATTAACCAAAATTATTCTTGTAACTGGAGCGGGACTTATATCTTCTTTTAAGTTAGGAATATTTATCGTCTATAACCATGTATTTTATAGGGTTTCATGGATGTCCTTATCCCCCATTATATGATTTCGTAATTTTATTTTGTATTTATATTTAATTTATTTGGAAAATTGTGGAAGGATTTTTTATCATTTTCCATGGAGTTACTTTCTCCCATTATTTTTTTATCTTTTCACTTCAAGACTTACTTTATATGTTTTTAGGTTTATTATACATAATTTTTATTTAATTTCCAATTAAATTAAAATTTATTTTTAAATTATCTCATATTAAAATAAAATTTATTTTAAATGAAATGTATATTTCTTCATATTTTACCAAAAGTTTTCCAATTCACATCTAAAGTTTTTTTTATCTTCGTCAATATCCCTCAATATTTATTATGATTCACTGGGTTTATGTTTTAATAAAATAATATGATTTATTTATATGGTTAATTTATTTTTTCCATGATAATTTTTTTATGAAAACTATTTCTTTCTCTTGTGTTATTTATAAAATAGTTGATTTATGAATGTGATAATGTTCACGTGGCACATAGATGTATTATTTTTTCATTATGTGTCAAGTGGACCTATAATTTTGTAGACATCTAATGTATTGTGTAAGTATTTATATATAATGATATTACATGTTTGGTACTAGTGAGTAATCCTAATCCACTAATGTTATGTGAATTAGGATTAAACCTATTCTTAACTGAGGTCAGATAACAAATACCCTCTTGGGGGGTAATTAAGGTGACTTGAGATTTATTATTTTCTTCTGATTAATTTGATACTGTTTTCATGTTCCAAGAGGCAATTTTAATCCATCACAATGGTCATAATAAACAACAACATAAATATAGAAATAAATAATCATCAACAAAAATATTTTACTTGGTTCACCCACTCTATTATATATTGAAAAAACATATATAAATCATCTGTTGATATTCAAATTAATCACTACTCCTATAGTATGTGATTATTAATTTGGAAAAAGACAATGTATTATCCAAGGTCACTAACCTCATCCTTCCTTCCACTCACGTCATCCTATTATGTTTGAAAGATATAATCAATTCAAAACTCAAACTCAAAAAGTTATCAATGAGAGAAAAAAATGGGTGTTAAACAAAATTCTCTATTATTCAATTCCAGATAATCAATGATGTACCCAAAAATTATATATTTCAAGACTTATCTTCAATGTAATTCATTAAATTGAAACTTTCCTTCCCAATTCTAGATATTCAATAGTATTCCACTACTAATAAACTCTATTTCTTGATATTTAGTATTCCTACATTATTTTTTGTGTGCATTGTCATCTTCTATATATAATATCAATTATATCTATGGAATTTTGAAATTAAAATTCAAAATTATGATTTCATAGAACCTCCAAATTTCATTTTAAAAATCTAACCATTTTATTTTATATAAGAAAATAGTTACCATAGAACCCCATAAAGTCAATTAATATTTGGTCCAAACCTAATTACTCTTAACATCAAATTTTCCAAACACCATGGTATGGTATATTATAAAAATGATCATGTAGGGAACCCTAATAGACCAAAAAAACCTACAAGTCCAAACATCATGATATTAATACTCTCTAGGTGAAAGAACCCTTCAACACAGCTTACTCCATGCACATATTTCAATTTTTCACTTCGACTATAGAAACATTATTAACATCAATCCTTCCTCCATGGTGTGGTGATATTTAGTTTCCCATTTTTAATAGGTATTTAGTAATCATAATATTACCTCCAAAACCTTTTTTGGACCTCCAATTGATGCAAATGGATTATTCTAATGAAAAAATGAATGTGCTATAACTTGGAACAAATCCTCCCAATATTTCAGAGTCACTAGAGTCTTGACCATAACTTGAGATTCATCATTTTGATTCCAAAAAAATAAAAATTAAATAACTACCACATATTTTTTAATATTTCTATTCATCTTAAAAATATATTAAGGATCTCCTCATATATTTTGTTTATATTGGAACTTTGGAAAATTACTAACACAGATGCATGTCTCCAAGAATTTTCCACAATGTGAACAAGATTCATTGTTTCCTATATGAAATGTTACCAATTGAAACTCCACTGAACAAAATGTCGCTAGAAAAACATTTTCATACTAACATTTATCCAATTTTAAATGAGATTAAAAAAGATCATATACTATTCACTCAATATATTTCACAATCTACGATGGAATACCCAAAATCACATAAGTGTCGTGAATATCATGTTGAAGGATTTCTTCACCAATATTCTCACCAAGTTATAATTGACTCGCCAATGATTCATGCTTATTCATTTATTCTCAAGACACTAATAACTGAAATAATTCATTATAATACAACTTTTGGTAACAAAAAACCCCCCACTCTGTATATTTTTAAAGTATAACTAATTTATTCATATATTACATTCATTACATTCAAGATACCCTTACAGTTCTTCACCCAAATAGTTCTATAATCTTTCTCAACCATGAACCGCCTATTATTTTTTTACCCATTAGAAAATACATTGTAACATGTCTTCATGTTCAGTTCTGATCGTATATAAGAATTATCGAAAAACATAACTATTCTAAAACTAAGAAAAGATATTTTAACAAATTCTATAGTCATATCTTAGTCAAGTCTCATTTTAGTAAATAATTAAAAAAATAAATTTCTACCATGATTTATATAATTACAAATCCAACCTCATTCTATGTCTATATCCCCATGAATAGTATCTCCCATACATTATTATACTCTGTATCCAATGATTTTCTAAAAGAAAAAATAATATCACAATAAAACATTAGTAAAATGGGGGTGGGGTAGTATTTAAACCTCCTTAATTATAGAATATTGGTTGAAATGTGAGGATAAGCTAGTTCTTTTTTAATACTTGTTCTTCCAATGGTTAGGTAACGATATGTAGAATTTGATCTTTATTCCAACAGATACAATCTTCATAACAGTTTTATCAACTTTATTAATTGGAAAGTGGTACAAAATCTCAATATACTTGATATGATATTACAATAATTTATTATTTTTTAACTCAATGGCACTTTTTTTATTGAACTGAATCAAAATTGGTTGTTTTACTACTACATTGGGGCCTACTAACTCCATCTTTATTGAAATAAACTATGTGAAATACTTGGAAACTGAAATATAATCTTCCACTCTTGTACATAATGACACAATGCCATTTTTATTACTCATCCAACCAATAAAGTTTCTTATAAATATGAATGATCCATCACCTATGGATTTATTAATTTAATATCACCATAACAATCCACATGTGAAAATTTCAACAAATCCATATATTCTTCTTTACTAAATATCAATCCATAATTCAATATTCCATGAATATAACTCAAAATCCTATATACTAATATAATATGTTTTGATTTTGAAAAAATCTGAAAATATTCTACTAATAAAATTTCATAGAATTTATCAATAATAGTTTATGTATGATCAAGTAATCTTCCAAAGATAATTTTATATAGAGTTCAGTCTACACCATTTTCTCCTCGCATTTTACAAGTATTGTTACAACTATTATTGGTGTTGAAAAAGGTTTACACTATTCCATTCCAAATTTTTTATCACTTTAATTGCATAATTAATTTTTGAGATGAATTTATTCCCTCCATTATTAAGAACACTCTACCTAATAAAATATGTCAAGTATCCAATCATTGACATCACAAAATAAAAACACATTATCATATAAGACATTTCGACTATATTTTTCATTCTACCATTGAATATAATATAACTCTAATACACCATCACATAAATTGTTCATTAACCAAAATTTTCAAATAGAGGTTATGATCAACCCAAAATCTATTTAATTTTATATTTTTAGATAAGAACCCATCCATTTTTTGGAAGAACGACAAACTATTTTTAACCAAACATCCAATTTTCAATATTTATACATTTAAATCAGAATTTAAAATAAGAAATAATACTGGTTGTTCAATATATATTTTTTCCATAAGATCCCATTAATGAAGACTATCCTCACATATATTTTAAAAACTTATCATTTCATTGAAAAAAAACTTCTATAAAGAGTCAGATAGACTCCATTCATACCACCAGAGTAAATATTTCAACAATATAAACTATTTCATCCAAAAAATATCAATTAAATAAAAGACAAACCTCATTATATAGCACTTTTCCATGTCTTTAAATTGATTTTTAAGACAAATTTATTAATGATAATATTATAGTGCCTTGGTCTATCCACACAATCCCATGTTTTATCATAGTCTGTTTTTGTCTAATTATTTGTTCATGAATTTCACTCATGATTTCTTCTTCGAGACATATGGAAAATATCTCAAGAATTAATTTCATTATAGTTTAGTGCGAACTATTCTAATCACTATTTAGGTTTCTATTAGAGTATATTCTTCTTTAATAATATTTTTTGGATCAAGACCACCTCTACCAGTTATTGTTTGAGTCACATGTTGACTATCATATTCAACTTTCTCTTCTACTAATTCATATAGAGAATCATAATCAAATTAAGAATTATAAAATTCAATTGAATTACCAAAACAATACACATTTTTTTCTTCACAAACCTATTCAATGGAAAAAATTACATAATTATTTTTTTCATCATTTTCAATAAATATCACAAAATCTCATAAATAAATATCACGGATCATTTTATTGAAATAATTATTGGATCCACTCATTGATAAAAAAAACATACAAATATTCATTCAAATACTGGAGCATCATATTTTCCATTTTCTAGATCATTATTTTCAATGAAAAATTTTATTTCCAAAACATAGAGATTCTTTAATGGGGGTTTTTATTCAATTCCACATTTCATATGGCATATTTTATAATATAGGATTGAGAAATTCTGTATTATAAGTGTAAAAAACATATCATATAGATTCTTTCCAATATTGGAAATAGATTATAGTCTTAGTCATTAAATTTTTATCCATATTATTCTCCATAATATTTTTATTTCTATAACTCCATTATATTGATGAGTTCTGACTGAGGATACCTCAAATTTAATTTAATTTTTATCAAGGTAGTTTCAATGAAACATTAGGTGTACAGTGTTTTATTATATAATTATAGTACCTTTATTTTACTTTACATTAATTTTATACTATTCTTCCAAACATTTTGATATATTTGAACACTTCTCTCCTCGATGGGTCAAAAACGGTGCATCCCATCCTATCAAAGTCATTAATAGATAGAATAAAATATTCATCTCTATAAGTTCTAGTCAGAAATATTTAACCACACACATTGTTGCGGACCATATTAAGACCTTATAAATGTTCCTTATAATTTTTTTTGTATAGTAATTTCAAATTATATTTCCTAACATATATAAATAACATCCCCTTTAATGGGTTTTCTTTAGGATTGGAATATCTAGAATATTGTTTAGCATAGATATGGTCTCCATGGTTTGTTGATGAATGTGTACTAACCTCTGACTCCATAATATTTTCTTATCTTTCACTTTATAAAGACATGTGTTTATTTATTATTTAAATGGTTTAAATTTCCATTTTCATACATATTTTCATGAGATAATTTCTTACCTTTCCATTAATAATTAAATGTATTTTTAAAATGATTCAATATTTTAAATTTTATCCAAGAAGAATTTATTAATATCATCAATTATGTTAGTATTTTACTAAATATTGAATCTGTAGTACACTAGTTCTTTAGATTTCAGTTTTAATTTTTCATATACTTCCATAAAATTATCTAATAAACCAATCCATGATTCATATTCATCAATATAAATTGTGTATTATTTTAGTATTTCTATAATATTCATTTTTTTAATTATTTTTAAGTCAATAACCTAATTGGATCCTTTTAATTCTATATATATATTAAGAACTTCCTCTAGATAATTGTCTTTTCTCTTTAACATTACATATATCTATATTTTATTTCATTATAATTTCAATAAATGATATAAACATAGTTTTAATACCTTCTAATTGATATTACTCAAAATAATATTCCTATTTGATAACAAAACGCATTCTTTAAAACTTATTGAAACATGAATTTATAGAGTTTAGATTTCTTATAGGGAAAAGTTCTTATTATATTTTTGTGAGAAATCATACCCACCATTCTCTCTATAAAATATTGTAGTATATATTGAAATGATGTTCCTAAATATTCCATATCGAAAACATACATGGGTATATATTACATCAAATATGTTTTTACCTCTTTCAAAATTTCATGAAAAAGTGACAGTAAATCATCACTTAGAACTTATTAAATTTATCCTTTACAAATACTTGCATCTCCACTAATTTGAATTTCATTTCTTTATAATAATGTTTGAAAGATATTTCCTTCTTCACTTTGATTTCATATGTGGTCATTTTTCTATGTATATCATGAATTGATGAATCTGACAAAGAAAGCTCTTCATATTAAAACTATTTAGGATTTATATATGAGGTATTACTTATTTTTTATACTTTATAATATCAACATATTTTATATCTGGAAAATTTCCTTGAATACCTCAAACCACTTTAATGAAACTGTTGATGTATATATAAGTATTTTCACTTGAAATCATCTCAAAATCATAAATTTAATTTTTTTAAACCCTATATCTGGAATTAGTTCAGTATATAATAACCTTAATAGATATTTAATATCTCATACCATACTTCTTAAGCTATTTTAAAATCCTTCACCTTCATATAAAGGTGAATAGATAAATATTAAACAAAATAATTTCAAGCCCTAGAATCATAAATTAACATATTATTACGAACATATATTATTAGACTTATATAAACAACTCTTACTTGGAAATCATGTGCTACTTATAATTAAGAATCCAATTCAATAAATATTTTATTTGACAACACCCCATTCTTCTATAGCTGAAAATTTATCCAATAAAATAGAGGTTATTTGTAACAACTCAATATTTTAAAATTGAAACATCGTATTTTGTACTATATACTATAAAAACCACCAATATAAAAATATAATTTAACACCCAAATAATTTATGATATATTTTTCTAAAATAAATTCAATATTTTTGATATCTTATAATGCACATAACACGAGGTTTCAAGGAATGTATAGATGCTTGCTTTCCAACAGCACAAAAGTGGTGCACTTTAGGCATGAGGGTTATGAAGTTACAGACTACCTTTCCTCTCTTTATTTCCTTGGTATATGTCCCATTTATCTTCACAATGTGAACACCTTGAAACCCGAGGGGGTTAATCTAGTAAGAGGGGATGCCCTAGGCCTCTATTACTTCTGGATCCCTTTAGTGAAAGATTCATGGATGTTTCCCCCCTTTTTATTTTCTTTTATTTTCCATAATAATAAAAAATATTTTTATGATGATTAATATTGGGAGTTATGTTGAATTTGGATATTAAAAAATCATATAATTATGAAAATTTTTCTTTGGAAAACCGCTCTTTCGTTGCATCAGTGGTTTAATTTCCAATTGAATTATGCCCCATATATGAATTTAATTTGGTAAAATGGACTAAATTTTTTTATTCATAATTATTTATTTTATCTACAACTTAAAAATAAATTTTTTACATAATTAATACTGAATGAGTAAAAATTAATTACTGTTGTGGAGGTAAAAATGGGTTTACATAGGGGTAAACTAAGAAGATTAGGGTAAAAATAACCTACAACTTCTCCAAACCCAATTTTATGGACATATATTTACCTTATAAAATCAATATTTCTATAATTACTCAAATTTGAGGTTTTTTTCATAATACAAATGTGGCTATAACTTTATATTTTCAAAACATCAACATGTGTCCTCTCCCCCACCTATAAAAGGCCACCCCTCTCCTCCAATCATCACATGTTAATAACACATTTTTTCATCCAATCCATGTATAAATTTCTTCCAAAAGTCCATAAATACATCTTATATTACTTATAATTTAATTATTAATCCCTTTTAATAAGTATTTGTGTATAAACTTAAAGAGGTTATCCAAAGAAGATGTAAAAATATGAATCCAGAATAATTGTATTTTTTTTTATTCTGACTCCTTAAAAAGTTTTAAATATATGATATTATAATAAAAATAGTATATCCTATATACTAATATTTTGTTATATTAATTATATAAGCCATATCTATATCCACATCCACAATATCAAAAACAAAACCATTGATCATGTGTACATCACACTACCACCTCGTGGACCGATGTATTTCATTTTCCAATACTACCTTTAAATTTTTGATATAATGATGTATTTAAAATGTTTATATGATATTTATGAAATTATTATACTTCTATAATTATTATATCACATATAACTTCTAGATTTAAATTCATTTGGAGATATGATATTGTTGTTCTTTTGTATAGAGGACTACAACCTCGTGTAGCGATGTGATTCATTTTTTGATGACTCATTACATGAAAGTTGGTAAGGTTAAATTTAAAGAATATATGTGTTATTTATGGTCAAAAAATAACTCCAAAAAATAAAATATTACATATAACTTTTTACCTTCTAATTTTTGGGAAAATAATTATATCGCATGTGCATACGTGTGGACTACCACCTCCATGTAGCAATGTGAAATTATTTTCATTATTTTTTACATGGATTTTAATATGTATGTATTTTATTTATAAATATTATTTATATTAAATAATAATTATCCAATAAAGGGTAATTAATATATAGTTTCTTTTCATTCTATCTGTCGAGAAAAATGGAAAGAATGTTTTTGCGTACATACGACCTACCGTTTCCATGAACAGTGCAGTCCATTTTCTATCTATAAATTTAATTTATTACTCTAAATAAATTTATAATGAAAATTTATTATATTTATATCATGGTTAATATTATTTAAATTATACTACTATTATCAAATTAAAATGGCTAGAATTACTAAACTAAAATATATATGAAAAATGAATCAATTGTCACCCAAAATAGTGATTTTTACAAATAATTATTAAAAATGTGATTAAAGAATATAAATAATAAATGGTATTAGATATATGATTATGGTTCTATAATATATTTTAATAAACCTATATGTGTTATATAGAAGTTTTAGAGGCATGTGAAGGAGTCTAAGTTGAGTTAAGGGTTTCTCATATCACTTGTACTTCAATGAGACATATGCCACATTCAAAAAAAATTCATTTATATGGTGTATATACTACCTTGTTGTTATTTTATATCATGAATATATTTAGATTCATCGTATTTCAATTTTTATTTCATTATTATTTATTTTATGATTCTTACAATTCCCAATTTACCAAAGTAGATGGGGTTATTTCATAATCATATCACTATTTAGGAATATTTTTGTTTAAGACTACATTGGGGGAATTTTTTGATATTTATATCTTCAAATAAGTATAATTTATTATAATATAGGTATTGATGAACTTTTTTAATTAATAATGCCTTTTTACTACTCTTTTTTCACTAAAAATTATTGATAAAATTGTTTTATGAAAATATTACTTTGTTTTTCTCCTCGAACCAAAATATTTTGTCAAAAAAATAAATGTTATCAAAAATTGTTTTTGAAAATGTTATTAAACATTTAAAAAAGATTTATTAAATAAATTTTTATGTATTTTATATTTTTTAAAAAAAATTAGAGGAATCTTCAACTCATTTTAAAAATAGGGACCATTTGGATTTTAGTGATACGGTAAAGGGAATAATTATTTTAACGTGTATGACATGAAAAAATTTTCAGACATCATGAATAATCAGTGTTTTAAAGATAATTTTATATGTCTTAAAAGTTTATTATCAATGAAACATATTTTAGAAGAAAAAATTGAATTTTTTTTGAAAGGTGATTTTCAAAGTGAAAAGGATATTTTCCTCTAGAATGTTATTGATGAAATTTTAATATAATTTCAATTCATAAATGAAAAAACATTATTATACTTATGATCCACTAGGTATATGTTGAACTGATATAATCCTTATTATTTCTTTGGATGTTTTATGATCATTTTGACCAAGAATGTACAATTTTATTATCATTCATTATATTATTCTGGATGTTTCATGATTATATTTATTTGATTGAGGTAAATATTAATATTTCATATGTTAGATTTTCAATATGAATGTTTATGTTGAATATGTTACACCACATTAAAATTAGGAATGCATTGGACTCAGTATTTTATAGGCGAGGCATGGTTATAGATATCCCTTCATACATCGATAGGACTCTTGGGACAATTTATTTCTTCAAAATTGGATAGGTTTTACCCATAGATTTATATTTTCTCATAAAAAAGTCTGAAATTTAAAGTTTATATGTTCAAAATTATGCCTTACCTCATTATGATATCCATTATTGATTTCCATATTATTATTCTATTAGTTATAATAACCATGGATAAGTTTCAAGATTTTGTGACTGTTCATATGGTTTTATTTGATCATCATTTATTCCTTACGTATTATTCTAATGTTACTGCTTAAATGGAATGTGTATTAGTTATTTAACATTCCATATTAAATTTTATTATTTATTCATCATAGATTTAAATGTATACTTGACCTTACTGAGCATAGGAAATCACCCTTTTATTTTGTTTTACTTTCCCCATGATTCAAAGAAGTGTTTTTTATTGATTTTTAGGGATACACTAAGAGAAATATAAAAATTATCAAACAATACACTTTACATATTTTCTGTTATCTATTTTCATATAAATATCATGTATGTATCAAGTTTAATAGGATTAATAAACTATTCAATCCTTTGGGATATGATTCCTTGTATCTTTTTCCAATGTAATGAAGTAAAAATTGGCACCAGACTACTAGGGTCATGATCTTTATAGTTGGTATTGGAAGTATATCAGTAGAAACCATGATAAATAGATTTGGTAAAACATTAACATGGTAATATAACCCTATGATAGGAATTGAATATTTGTATAGAATAATATCATAAATTTTTAGTAAGGTAGAGATTATATGGGTTTTTCTATCAATATATCCCAAATTGGATACTAAAAGTGGATGTTGTTCTAACAAAAATGTACCTAGTATAGAGAATTGGACCCTAGTATCTTGGATCTAGTGTCTGATACCATTAATTTTTTATAAGATATATGGAAACGCATCTGGAAAGACCGATAAGTTTAGTAGTTGTAACACCTTGAGCCAAGTTCTACACACTGATACCCTGATCCTATTGGTCCAATGACCTCAAAAGCACATCCAAATACACGATAGGCTACCAACTAGCATCAAGGGTATTATTTCAATCATGGGGAGATTATAATCTCTATATCAATGAAGCACAATAGTGGAAAATGATTAAAAATAAAATCATAAAACAAATAAAAAATTAGTATAACATGATGACTAAACTAGAAATAAAACATCCAAATGATAAGAAGGAAATAAGTCATTCCAAGTACATGTCATATTTCAAAAATAGAAAACCCAAAATAAAGACATTGATAAATCCAAGAGGGTCTTTATATGATGTATAGTTCCCCTCATCCAAGCTCAATCCCAACTAATCCATCCAATAATGGGCCTTTTCCCTAGTCCTGTCTTGTAAAAATGAAGTATATTCAGGTACAAATATGGTATCCCAGTTAAGGTGTGAGTAAAACATAGTAGGCCACCACCAAAAACATCTAAAATAAAATCCATTCAATAAAATTGAATTTATTTTTATAAATAATAATCCACAATGCATAATTAAAAAATTTCAACATTAATTATTCTTTAAATTAACCACATAATCCCTTGGATTACCGAGGCCACCCAAACCCTCAATACCTAATTCTTCCCATGCTAGAGTCTAAAATATAACACAATACTATGTTTATCATTTATTATTTAATTCCAAACATATTATATATAATTGGAACCATAGGCATATGAAAACTCATGAGTGTAGAAAGTCGTGTCTAACAAGCTTTGGGTATTATGATTCTCAATCCATGTACTGTATTCTCTATCTTATATGGGTATTTGGAGCATCAGTTCCTATCCACTCCTTTATCATATATAGGTATTTAGAGCATTGGTCCATATCCCACACTCATTTATTACTATGGGATTTTGAAGAATTCGTGTATGTCCCCCACACGCATATCACATATATCACACATATATAACATATATCACATCATTCAAGGTTAATCAATATTAACCCTTTTTAAAAACATTTTACATCATGTAATACCAATACAATTATCATAAAAACATTGTTCTTAAATTTAATCACTTGGAATAATATGAAAAAAGACATCATTAATCTATTTATCCACATTTAACTATATAACCTATTAATTAATTCACCAATTAATTAATCAAATTACAAAATATCGATATCCCATTAGTTTATTCACTAATTAATTAATCTAACTTCCATAATACCAATATCCCATAAATTCCACAATCATAATATTTCATTATTTAATTCACAAATCAATTAATTCAATTCCACAATATTAATATCCCATTAATTCCCAAATCACAAGATTCCATCAAATAATTTTCAAATTAACTAATCCAATTTCACAATCTCAATTTCCCATCAATTCCCCATTTACACATTCCATTAATTAATTATATAATTAATTAATCCCATTTACTAGTTTCTACAAATTAATTAATAAATTAAATATTCAATTTCCAAATGTGGGAATTTATTTCTAGAAATGCATACACTCTGTTAGAATAATGACCATTGGAATTAAATTGACACCACCTACACCGTGATCAATCAAAAATTCTAGCCAATGTAAAACCACAATTGAATTGGAACCACTAAGATCACGAGGAAGAACATGATCTATAACTGAAACATAGATCCAAGATCAACTCAATCAAGATAAAAAAAACTAGATATAGATATATCATAATAGAGGGAAACCATCCCTTAAGGGATGAGATAAAGATGAGAGAGGGTAAACCTTATGAGATGAGGTTATTATACTAGGAGAGGTGCATATCTTCAATCTTGGCCTTGAAAAATAAATATTAGAGTTTTTTATCCCTAGGAATTATTTTTTGGATCCTCCAAAAGAAATAATAAAAAATTAAGGCTGATTTGGGTCAAATTTGAGAGTTGTTCGAGGGGTTCAAATAATGTCATTCTTCCAAGGTGTACTCATTAGACCGACCACAAAGACCATGGAAACATCGTCCCACTTCTATCCTAGAGTGGGAAATGGTTGTAGTAAACTATTTGAATATTGATGCCTGGAATTCACCAATTGAAAGGTGTATCGTCTGGATAAAAAAACTGATATATCATTTTCATGCCTAGACACCAAAACTATTGTTAAATGTCCCTGTACATTTTGGTCAAACCTAGATGCACAGCCCAACTTTAGGAATGAAATTCATTAATCATATCCTCCTACATGTTCATTAGTACAACAACATGAACTCAAAAAAATGTGATCTCATCTTAATCTATTTTCCAATATAAAGGTGAGTCCCCACCATCTAGACTTTCCCTCAATAGAAAAAAATTATGAACCCTCATACATCTTATATCTAATACATCTCAAAAGTTTATAATATGACAAAAATTAAACAATATTGACCTTCTACTAGAAATCATGAACCAGAATTTTTGTCTCATCTAGTAATGTCATAATTTTTTACGCATCACTACACTCTTAAAATTCTTTAGTTTCAGTTTTCTACCTTAAAGTATCAATAACACTATTTCCTTTCCTAGGAATATAGGCTAGCTTATAGGAAAATGGATTCATATAACGAACTCATATACACTATCAAATATTTATATATATCTATTATATGATATACTTTATTCTCTTGTGATCCATATATATAGTAAAATTTTCTCTAAATAAATAATTCTTGAAGCACTTCAAGGAAGAAAAAACTATAGCTAAATCAAGGTCATCTGTAGGGTAGTTCTATTCATGTGGCCTCAACTTATGATACCCATATGCAACAAATCGATCTCACTAAATCAACACTATATGAATATTGATACTATAAGTGTCAAAAAAACACCATATAATCCTCACATGGAATGGGTAAGATTAGGATTAGTGCTATTGTCAAGCATTTGTTCAACTCATGGAAGACTTTTCACACATTTTCATCTATTAAAAATATAAAACCCTTTTTGGTAAAGCCCAAAATAGGTGATTCAAAATGTGAAATGTCCTAAATGAAAATTTGATAATATACAAATACCCAAGAAAACTATGTATATTAAAAAAATTAATTGGGTTGATCTCAAGAAACTACTACTTGATCCTTCACTAGATCCACTAACACACCTTCCTTTGAGATGTTTTGGCTCATGATGTGTACTTGATCAATCCAAAAATGAAACATAGATATCATAGAATATATCCATTTCTATATCAATGTAATAATAATAATTTAAATATGTTGGGGATGGTCATTGTTATTCTTATATTACACCAAGATGACATCCATAAGAAAACACAAACTGACCAAGGTATGGCTGTAAAATTGTGTTCATTAAGGCCATAAAAAATGTAGGTGTATTTGTCAACCCAAAAAATTTTAATAAGAACTCACAAAGTACGTCACTACTTATAAATGATTTCCTTGGTATATCAGAGGGTCAAACTCTCAACTAATCAAACTGATCATCGATGTACGAGGGAGGATACTGGCTCATCCCTTTCATATGGTTCAACTTATAGAAATAAACCCAAAAGCAGAGAGTATCATCATCCTTATATGAAAATAATACTATAAAATCACATGGTTATGTACTTGGATGGATAACCATTATATAAAACTCCCCTAGTATATTCTTTACTATTTAATCTCTATTTGTACCATTCAGTATGGTGGAATAGAAACTAGATCATCCTCGACATGAGATCAATTGTAAATTCCACATCTCTATTAGGTGGGAACCCAGAGAAGTATCTAGGGAAAAAATCCTAAAAACTATCTACTACATGTTGAAATACCTCATGTATTACACCTCCTTCATCCATTGACAAACTAGAAACATGGGCAGTGATCTCCCCCAGTTAAGATAAACCGGCCTAGCACGGGTTGCATGGATAACTTACACTCCATGGTGAATATAATTGTAACCATATGGAGATGTAAAAATCAATATAATGAAATAATAATCAATTTTGAATTGGTATTATACTATCTAGTCTATACCCATAATTAAGTCAAAGCATAACATGTGAAGGATATAAATATCCCAACTATAATGATACTCCCCAACCTTGAGAGAACATCTCTGGAACAAATAGATTTCTATTTTTTTCACTTCTAGTGGAATATCTATTATCATCGATCCACTAAAAAATATAATATTAGACTCAAATTGTTCACAAGTTGTGCAGTAATAAAATAATGAGAGGAATTGGTATGAAATAAGTCACTAGAAATCAAATAATCTATAATAATATTACCTCTAACTATCAATGGTCCAAAATCAATATCCAAAAGCATATGCTAAATTTCATTCCATTTTACTACACCTATTTCCTTTGATACTTCCTAAGTCACCTGAGTTTCACTACTCTTTGTTTACGAGCACTCTTTTCTAGAAGCACCACATTTAATACCTCGATCGCCACATCCATTTTTACTCCAACTACCCAACTGATATGGTGTAGAAGATACCATACCCAAAATCTAATTCCTCATAGCTTCTCCATTACTAACTATATGTTGTGGGTTCCTACAAATGTAACACCCCAAGCTTCCTCGGTATGTTTCCTTTCGAATAATGCAATGACGTGCATTGTACGCAACTTCGAGATTTTAACACACCACAACCAATCAAACTAGCCGTTATGAATAGTAATACCTACTTTTTGAAATTATATATATTTTATACTTCAAAATGGACTTCATTTTTGGATTCGGAGTATCGAATTTAGCCTAAGTTGAAATTTTGGTACTTTTCGGATAACTTTCATATTTTGATGAATAGTGAAAATTACTAAATTTTAATTAAAAACAACTTTTTTAATCAAAATAATTAATAGTGATAAATTATGAATTTGAGTGGTTTTAAAGCATATTTATAATATATTTTTACCATTTAATATAATGTTGGTCATTGGACATAATTTTACAATTAAACCGAACATAAACAAGTGTCAATCTTTTGATAGTTATTATCTCTTAAAAACACGCTTTTTGTTTTGACAGCGGGAATTAATTTTAAATTAATTTCTTCCACTTCTGTGTTTTGAATTTAGGAAAATGGATTCCATATTTGGAATCAGGATTTTCAAATTGTGTAAATAGGTAACTTTTATTTTTAGACATTTTGAATAATTACTGCGGTAAATATTTTATTTAACATGGTTAAGGGTAAATCCGGTAAATAAGGGTTAAAAAATAATATTATAATAATAATAAATTACCCTAAAACGTGTCTTAACCCTATTGGTTGATACATGGTCGACCATGGGCATCTTTGGGTCGATTTTGGGACCCCATGTATCCACTTGTAAGTGATAATGACACTTTATTTTAATTAAGACAAAAATGACACAAGCATATATCTTTTAGAAAAACAATTGTTACATATGGTTATATATGTTGGATTTTAGATTATAAATATTCATTAGAAATATAAAAAGATTTACTACATAATGATATTTTATTTATAATTTTTAGACATTAAATAATTTATTTTATTTATGACACAACGATGATGCAGTAATTACTATAATAGTGAAAAAATAAAATAATTGATATTATAAATACCCAAATAAATATAATATGAAACTTTTAAGGTATTAAACTAATTTTCTAGGATAATATGATATATTATAATTGATTTAATTGACTTTTTTCGAAGTAATCAATCTGTTATTAGTTTCACAAAAATCAACTATTGAATAGTGTCAAAATTGACATAAAAGAGTTCTTAAAAACAACATTATATTATTAATTGCTATTAAATTCCTAAAAATCTAAGGTTCGGCCAAGAGACTTATATCATGATAGTTTCATCATTAATGGACCACTTGGGGGTCTCTTGGATGTATATAGTTAGTTTATTAACCATATAATATAAATATACAAAGAGAAATTGTAAAAGTGAAACTAATTAACTAAGAGTTAATACTTAAAGATAAGGTTAATATAATGACCCAAATCTGTCTAAATTCTATTGGTTGAGTTTTTTTCGACCCATCCCCACCTTAACATTTAAATAATAAACTTTGGAGCCATTATAAACCGAATATGAATTTATTATAAATTAATATTTCTAACTTTTCCAAAGGTTCCCCTCACCCCTCTTATAAAAGGGCACTCCTCCTTCTCATTTCTTCACACCTTAAAAGCCCTTTGGTTCGGCCAAACCCTGCCAAAATACTATCTCAACTCCCCTCACTACAACCTAGAGGCCTTATTTTGATCATAAAGCCAACCTAAGGATCCCTTTTGATCAAATCAAAAGGAAGAACCCGAAGAAGAGGTAATGTTTTCACCACCCCTTTTCAAGTTCCTTTCTTCTTCCACTTCCTCTTTATTTGTTATTACCATTCTAAAATAATAACTCCAGTATCTCACATATGCTGTGATGTTATTATAAATATGGTAAAACCATATTCAGTATTCTATCCACCCTTTTAATAACATGCCACCATACGTGCGTACGTACGGCTTACCGTCTCCACGTCGTGGTGTAATTGTTATTCAATATATTATTATTTGGATGGGTATAATAATGATGTGTAACTCATGTAAATAATAAATATAACATGTTAATGATTCTGTATATATGATAGGCCATCCATTTATATATTATTTTAATATCAAAAGAATGATATTGTCGCTCGTGCGTACGTACGGACTACCGTCTCCACGAACGCGATGAGATTCATTCTCCATCGTATCCATTCAAGTATAATTATCATTTGATGATTTAAAAATGATGTATAAGGACTTGATATCATTCTAGATATGAATAATATACATCCCATTAATAATGAATATGGCTCACATAACAAAGAATATAAAGTAAAATGAACCCATTAACACCCGAAATGACGATAATTCTAAGATATTATTAACAAATCAATGTTAAAAGATCATATATGATATCATATTAAAGTAAATGATTCTTGTATTATTCAATAACAATTATTTCACCATTATACAGGAGTTAAACCTACCATCGACCAAGGAAAAAGTACAAAGTAAGGGATTCTCTTATCTCACTTTCAATTCCGTGAGATTTCCATTGTTCGCTACTAAATTATTGAAAGTGGTGTATTGTGTACTTCCATTTGATATATATTATCATGATTCACTTTATATTCATGTTATTCTGTAAATCATTTGGTGGTTATTAACTTTTGGCCATGCGACTCAGTTGATTAACGTGGTAAGGGGTTTCTTGTCTCACTTTTAATTCCGTGAGAATTCCATTGATCACCACTTAATTATTGCATGTGGTGTATGTGTACTACCCATGATTGTATTCATTGTGTAATATACTTTATTTTATGGGTATTTACATCATAATGGTATGATCTTTCTTTCATGGGTGTTTGTTTCTTAAGTTACCTAATCAATAAAGGAATTTGAGATTTCAATTTCCACTCATTTGGCTTTACGCATATTTCATTGATTATATTACCCCAAGATTATGTGTGGAATCACTATTCATTTGATTATGTCATAATTTCCACTCCCCTTCCTGTGAATATACTTTTTATACACATAATCACTCCATTGAAAATTCTCAAGTCATTGATATGAATTTGATAAGAGTAATTTTAACTCTTTCACCATTTGTTGAGTTAAACATCCAATTCGTTGGTGTTGTTTTTACAGGAATATGTGTGAATATACTTTGATTGTTTTACACTGAATATCCAATCATATTTAGTGTATTTATATTTTTCACACATAATTATGTTAATGATTTATCCTTAACCTAAGGATATGGCCTTTATGAGAGATTTCATCTCAACTTACATTCCATTGAGACTTCTTTGTTGATATACACCAAATCACTTTTATGTGGTGTATATAATGTACTTTGACATAGTATATCATGAATTCCCTTTATTCTCATGATATTACAAAGTTTTTATTACCTCAATTATTTTCATTCAAGTGTCTCTCTTTTGGTTAGAATCTCTAACTAAAATACCATTTTTAAATATTTTAAAGACTTATTCATCTAAATCTTTCTCATTAATATCCATGTTTTAAAAATGGTTTTAAGGATTTATTTATATGGACATTAAAGTTTAGAAATTAAAAATCCTTTTAAAAGGTTTCAAAGTGGTATGGGACACTTTGATTCAAAAATCTATTTTTAAATGGCTTCTTAACAAATAGTGTGACTTTTAAATGTTTTCAAGAAAAGGGGGATATTTCTCTCAAATAGTTTTGATGATTATTTTCATCTATGTCAACATCCTTCATTATTCATGATTGAGGTTAATGTGATACAATACAATCTTCCATATTGTATCAAATGAGTTATATTTGACTGTGGATGTTCGATTTTTATACCATTCATGGTTTTTGGTTAAAGTATTGACATTTCGTATGCTAGTTTTAATACGAATGTTTATTTTATGCTTAAACATATTCATATGAGGAATGCATTGGACTTAATATGTGACGTGTGGAGCCCGCTATAGCTCCTCGATGCATCGGTAGGTCTCATGAGACAAACTAGTGTCTTGGCACAAGGCCTTGGAAAAATCTTATTCGTAGTCTTGGCACGAGGCCTTGGCTATGTGGTTATGATAGTCTGGCATTATGCATTCCATCATTATGAAAGTGGTTATTGATATTGCATGTGATCATTCGACTAGTAGAATATCCATGTGAGTAAGTAAATGGCATTATTTAATTTTATTTATGCCATACCATGTTGAATGTTCATGTTTAAAAGGCTTTTGTTTTAGTTATAAATTGCCTTAAGTGTTTATGCTTATTTATGAAAGCTTCTGATATAATGTTATCCTTACTGAGCATCTGAGCTCACCCCTTTCAATGTTTTATTTTTCCCAGGATTATGAAGAAGTAATTTATGTATGACCTGCAGGGATAGTATGAGGGGATATGAAGACAAGATGTTTTTTTTATGATGTAATGTAAAAATTTATGGATGTATCTAGTTATTCCAAGGCTACTAAACTAATCGGTCTTTCGAAACTTGATCTTTCTCGTGATCATGCCAATGTTATGTAATAATGCACCGACTCTAGGTAACTAGGGTCGGGGCGTTACAGTTGGTATCATTGGAAGTTTAGTACAAACCTTGGAAGCTAGATTTAGATAAACTCTGATTAGAGCACGTAGACCTAAGATGAACTTTGAGGATTAGTATAAAAGAACTTCCTATAATTTTGGTATTGTAGAGATTTTGTGAGTTTTCCGAGCAATACATCCCTATCTGGATACGAGCAGGTAGAGGCGGCTCTGGCACAGATGTACCTAGGGGTAAAACCCGAAAACACCGCTTTGAGCTAGACTCGAACGGGAACTGGTGCACAACAACGGGCCTTGCTGCACTCTTGGTTACAACACTCCCGGGGGATATGCTTAGGATAATTTACATTTTCTTTACAAACCGATTTAATTAATATATATATAAGATGAGAGTAAATGACCTTGGTTAATCCTAATATGTTTCAAATTGAGAATATGGTGACATTTTATTCTCTAAATGATATTACGACTACTATTACTCACACAATGCTTTATGGTTTTAGTCAATGGCTGGATTCCAAGGAAGTCATAGTAACTTTGAGAATGATGTACAAGGTGGGAACGGTGGTGGCAATGAGCAAAAAAATGGAATGTTGATAGGCGTAAAAGATATCGTCTTTATGCCAAATCAGTTTTCCAAAAATATGATCAACAACATATATATTAACCAACTCCCAGACTCAACAAGGAAGAGAAAGGTGATAAATGATAAGAGCTCCAGCAATGGAGACCATGGAGAAAAGAACCCTCAATTTTCATCATGCAGGAAATGTGGAAAGAGACACCCAGGAAAGTGTCTCAATGGGACAACGAAATGTTTTACGTGCGGGGAGGAAGGACATAAAGTGAAGAATTGTCGAAGAAAAATGAAGAGTACTATGGAAGAAGATAAAAATGGTCCCAAGAGTCCATTTACAGTCATTTGCCGTAAATGTAGGGGACCTGGCCATTACCCGAGTGAATGTCCTATTCTATAGGATATTTTCTTGGTCAAAGAAGAAGCTATGTGGAAATAAATGGTTGGAGAAAAATTAGCACTCCTTGTTGATGGGTTTACTTTGGAATAATTTTCTCTTGTATTTGTAACCCCGCAGTTTGCCATGTGAGAATGATATTTGAGGAAGAATTGTCTCTTCTCTTGTGGATATAGGTATAAATAACCATTTGGTTTTATATGATCATTGGGGTTTGAGAAAATGATAAGTTATTAAAATTTGGGATGAAAATGCAAAGTATGATATAACATTTGTGGTTAAATTATGTTATTTTGAGGAATTTATCTCATCTTGGTAATATTATAAAATATAGTTTTTGAAAAAGGACAACACGTAGACCGTGTGACAACCCGTCGCGTCGGACAAAGCTGTGGGAATCGAACCCACAACCAAAGTGCGATTGGGATTTATCGCCTACCACCGGACTACGTGAAGTCCCTGGTTAGTGTGACTATTTTTTTTGTTAAATGATTTTATTGATCAATAATAAGATGATTTGGGTTCTTATGTCTTATCAAATGAATACCCTTGGTATAGGAAAATGATTTGGTGATTAAGTGATAAATGTTATTTTGGAAGATGTTCGCTTTGTTGGGAACACTATATGCCCAAGGAAAATAGAATACAATGGGGTTTTATTTGTAGAGTAATGGTGGATTTTTATCTACGTTTTTGTTGTTGATTTATAGTGATTTGGGTTATTTATGGAAATGATTAACCTATAACAGAGAATATGTGATAATGTTAATTACTTTTAAGTATGTGACTTTAAGAGTATTTGATGTCATTTGGAGATACAATGTAACATGGGAGACTACATAATCAAATTCTTCTATGTTTTGGGTTTCAATATTAGTTTGGATTATATTAAAGGATTTTAAGGACAATTGGTTATTGAATGGTATCTATTTAACTTTGGGGTATTGTTGGTTTAATTTTAGAAATTAAGATTAGTGCATATTTATCTCAATGAATATCCTTTTGGGGGATCATTAGATCATTCACTAACCATTTTGGTTTTGATTAATCTTCAAAGAAAATGTAAATATATGGTTTATCCTGCATGGATCATGTGATTCTATAGAAGTTTATTCTAGCTCTTCCAGTGTGACCAAGTCTTCTTGAATACTCATCGTTTAAAAAAAATTGAGTTAGTGGTGGAAATTTATTAAAGAATGAAAATCTACTTAAAATGTAAGTATATCTCATAATTTTCTTAGTCAATATCATAAATGAATTCCTCTTCCTTATGTAATGTAACTTAAAAAAAATGTGTTGTCCGTTTACTTTCCTACTAGGAGACAAATGGTCGTTTGTCCCAACACAAGTTTGTGGTTTTCTCATTTTTAACTTTCTCCTGATCATGATTTCTATCCCTCTCCATCAGAACTTGACACTTATTTTATCATCCATATCCATGTTTTCTTACATGGAATCCTAGTATGGGTTATCTTGGATGACCCTTATACCTCTCTTTCTTTCTTTTAAAGTGATAGTTTTATTGACTCTTTTTCCGATATGGGACTTTCCATTATATTCCCAAGAAAAATTTTAAAAATTGCGAGGACGCAATTTATTGAAGGAGGGGAGAATGTAACACCCCAAGCATCCTCGGTATGTTTCCTTTCGAATAATGCAATGACGTGCATTGTACGCAACTTTGAGATTTCAACACACCACAACCAATCAAACTAGCTGTTATGAATAGTAATACATACTTTTTGAAATTATATATATTTTATATTTCAAAATGGACTTCATTTTTGGATTCGGAGTATCGAATTTAGCCTAAGTTGAAATTTTGGTACTTTTCGGATAACTTTTATATTTTGATGAATAGTGAAAATTACTAAATTTTAATTAAAAACAACTTTTTTAATCAAAATATTTAAGAGTGATAAATTATGAATTTGAGTGGTTTTAAAGTATATTTAGAATATATTTTTACCATTTAATATAATGTTGTTCATTGGACATAATTTTACAATTAAACCGAACATAAACAAGTGTCAATCTTTTGATAGTTATTATCTCTTAAAAACACGCTTTTTGTTTTGACAGCGGGAATTAATTTTAAATTAATTTCTTCCACTTCTGTGTTTTGAATTTAGGAAAATGGATTCCATATTTGGAATCAGGATTTTCAAATTGTGTAAATAGGTAACTTTTATTTTTAGACATTTTGAATAATTACTGCGGTAAATATTTTATTTACCATGGTTAAGGGTAAATCCGGTAAATAAGGGTTAAAAAATAATATTATAATAATACTAAATTACCCTAAAACGTGTCTTAACCCTATTGGTTGATACATGGTCGACCATGGGCATCTTTGGGTCGATTTTGGGACCCCATGTATCCACTTGTAAGTGATAATGACACTTTATTTTAATTAAGACAAAAATGACACAAGCATATATCTTTTAGAAAAACAATTTTTACATATGGTTATATATGTTGGATTTTAGATTATAAATATTCATTATAAATATAAAACGATTTACTACATAATGATATTTTATTTATAATTTTTAGACATTAAATAATTTATTTTATTTATGACACAACGATGATGCAGTAATTACTATAATAGTGAAAAAATAAAATAATTGATATTATAAATACCCAAATAAATATAATATGAAACTTTTAAGGAATTAAACTAATTTTATAGGATAATATGATATATTAGAATTGATTTAATTGACTTTTTTCTAAGTAATCAATCTGTTATTAGTTTCACAAAAATCAACTATTGAATAGTGTCAAAATTGACATAAAAGAGTTCTTAAAACAAATATTATATTATTAATTGATATTAAATTCCTAAAAATCTACGGTTCGGCCAAGAGACTTATATCATGATAGGTTCATCATTAATGTACCACTTGGGGGTCTCTTGGATGTATATAGTTAGTTTATTAACCATATAATATAAAAATACAAAGAGAAATTGTAAAAGTGAAACTAATTAACTAAGAGTTAATACTTAAAGATAAGGTTAATATAATGACCCAAATCTGTCTAAATTCTATTGGTTGAGTTTTTTTCGACCCATACCCACCTTAACATTTAAATAATAAACTTTTGAGCCATTATAAACCGAATATGAATTTATTATAAATTAATATTTCTAACTTTTCCAAAGGTGCCCCTCACCCCTCTTATAAAAGGGCACTCCTCCTTCTCATTTCTTCACACCTTCAAAGCCCTTTGGATCGGCCAAACCCTGCCAAAATACTATCTCAACTCTCCTAACTACAACCTAGAGGCCTTATTTTGATCAGAAAGCCAACCTAAGGATCCCTTTTGATCAAATCAAAAAGAAGAATCCGAAGAAGAGGTAATGTTTTCACCACCCCTTTTCAAGTTCCTTTCTTCTTCCACTTCCTCTTTATTTGTTATTACCATTCTAAAATAATAACTCCAGTATCTCACATATGCTGTGATGTTATTATAAATATGGTAAAACCATATTCAGTATTCTATCCACCCTTTTAATAACATGCCACCATACGTGCGTATGTACGGCTTACCGTCTCCACGTCGTGGTGTAATTGTTATTCAATATATTATTATTTGGATGGGTATAATAATGATGTGTAACTCATGTAAATAATAAATATAACATGTTAATGATTCTGTATATATGATAGACCATCCATTTATATATTATTTTAATATCAAAAGAATGATATTGTCGCTCGTGCGTACGTACGAACTACCGTCTCCACGAACGCGATGAGATTCATTCTCCATCGTATCCATTCAAGTATAATTATCATTTGATGATTTAAAAATGATGTATAAGGACTTGATATCATTCTAGATATGAATAATATACATCCCATTAATAATGAATATGGCTCACATAACAAAGAATATAAAGTAAAATGAACCCATTAACACCCAAAATGACGATAATTCTAAGATATTATTAACAAATCAATGTTAAAAGATCATATATGATATCATATTAAAGTAAATTATTCTTGTATTATTCAATAACAATTATTTCACCATTATACAGGAGGTAAACCTACCATCGACCAAGGAAAAAGTACAAAGTAAGGGATTCTCTTATCTCACTTTCAATTCCGTGAGATTTCCATTGTTCGCTACTAAATTATTGAAAGTGGTGTATTGTGTACTTCCATTTGATATATATTATCATGATTCACTTTATATTCATGTTATTATGTAAATCATTTGGTGGTTATTAACTTTTGTCCATGCGACTCAGTTGATTAACGTGGTAAGGGGTTTCTTGTCTCACTTTTAATTCCGTGAGAATTCCATTGATCACCACTTAATTATTGCATGTGGTGTATGTGTACTACCCATGATTGTATTCATTGTGTAATATACTTTATTTTATGGGTATTTACATCATCATGGTATGATCTTTCTTTCATGGGTGTTTGTTTCTTAAGTTACCTAATCAATAAAGGAATTTGAGATTTCAATTTCCACTCATTTGGCTTTACGCATATTTCATTGATTATATTACCCCAAGATTATGTGTGGAATCACTATTCATTTGATTATGTCATAATTTCCACTCCCCTTCCTGTGGATATAATTTTTATACACATAATCACTCCATTGAAAATTCTCAAGTCATTGATATGAATTTGATAAGAGTAATTTTAACTCTTTCACCATTTGTTGAGTTAAACATCCAATTCGTTGGTGTTGTTTTTACAGGAATATGTGTGAATATACTTTGATTGTTTTACACTGAATATCCAATCATATTTAGTGTATTTATATTTTTCACACATAATTATGTTGTTTATTTATCCTTAACCTAAGGATATGGCCTTTATGAGAGATTTCATCTCAACTTACATTCCATTGAGACTTCTTTGTTGATATACACCAAATCACTTTTATGTGGTGTATATAATGTACTTTGACATAGTATATCATGAATTCCCTTTATTCTCATGAAATTACAAAGTTTTGATTACCTCAATTATTTTCATTCAAGTGTCTCTCTTTTGGTTATAATCTCTAACTAAAATACCATTTTTAAATATTTTAAAGACTTATTCATCTAAATCTTTCTCATTAATGTCCATGTTTTAAAAATGGTTTTAAGGATTTATTTATATGGACATTATAGTTTAGAAATTAAAAATCCTTTTAAAAGGTTTCAAAGTGGTATGGGACACTTTGATTCAAAAATCTATTTTTAAATGGCTTCTTGACAAATAGTGTGACTTTTAAATGTTTTCAAGAAAAGGGGGATATTTCTCTCAAATTGTTTTGATGATTATTTTCATCTATGTCAACATCCTTCATTATTCATGATTGAGGTTAATGTGATACAATGCAATCTTCCATATTGTATCAAATGAGTTATATTTGACTGTGGATGTTCCATTTTTATACCATTCATGGTTTTTGGTTAAAGTATTGACATTTCGTATGCTAGTTTTAATACGAATGTTTATTTTATGCTTAAACCAATTCATATGAGGAATGCATTGGACTTAATATGTGACGGGTGGAGCCTGCTATAGCTCCTCGATGCATCGGTAGGTCTCATGAGACAAACTAGTGTCTTGGCACAAGGCCTTGGCAAAATCTTATTCGTAGTCTTGGCACGAGGCCTTGGCTATGTGGTTATGATAGTCTGGCATTATGCATTCCATCATTATGAAAGTGGTTATTGATATTGCATGTGATCATTCGACTAGTAGAATATCCACGTGAGTAAGTAAATGGCATTATTTAATTTTATTTATGCCATACCATGTTGAATGTTCATGTTTAAAAGGCTTTTGTTTTAGTTATAAATTGCCTTAAGTGTTTATGCTTATTTATGAAAGCTTCTGATATAATGTTATCCTTACTGAGCATCTGAGCTCACCCCTTTCAATGTTTTATTTTTCCCAGGATTATGAAGAAGTAATTTATGTATGACCTGCAGGGATAGTATGAGGGGATATGAAGACAAGATGTTTTTTTTATGATGTAATGTAAAAATTTATGGATGTATCTAGTTATTCCAAGGCTACTAAACTAATCGGTCTTTCGAGACTTGATCTTTCTCGTGATCATGCCAATGTTATGTAATAATGCACCGACTCTAGATAACTAGGGTCGGGGCGTTACAACAAAACCTATATTGGTGTCACATACTACTAAAAGATCATAGTTCTAATGGCGTTTAGGGATAATTTCTATTATAGTGGACCAACCTACCAAACTGGTCACAAAGAACTCAGGTAAGAACTTGAGTAACTAATCCTTTACCCTGGACACTCTTCCTTCCAATTCCATATTAAAAATTATTATAATGACACTTACCACCCTTTGAAGTAACACCTTCTGATTGTCCAATAGAAATCACATTTTGTACAATAGAATCCCACATTAGGATCCCCTCATTTATGAGAGCTCGATACACTAACTCAACAAACTTATTTAATTGAAATGCGTTAACCTCATGTGTAATATATCATTTAATCCCTTCCTAGAAACACAATTCCATAGATACATCATCCTCTTCCAATACTGGAGAAAATAAACAAGGGTCTTTAAAGAGATCAGCATAGTCCATCACATACATACTCTGTTGAGTTAACCACAAGAACTCTTGTGATATCCAATGTATTAGTGTCTCTGGATAAATTTACTCCATGAAAATCCCCAAAAATTACATCCATTTTACACCATATGCTTTCCTTATATGATCCTAAACATCCCACCAGTGCTTTGCTGATCCTCATAAAATGTATGTATCCAACTTCACACTCTTCTTAGAATGTGTCTCTAAATGGTCAAGTATAGTCTTGATGGACTAAATACCTAACTCTACTACCTCAGGTCCTCCATATCCAATGAATGTTAGAGGGTGATTTAGCTGAAACTCCCACATCATGTAGGACATATTCATCACTACCCACTTTGGGCCTCTCTCCATAAACTATATAAAGATTGAAATATTCTCTAAGAAATTCTCTTTGAATTCCTCAACCGACACTATCTATGTCTTAGTTTCCACTAGTAAAGGGTCTTCTACTACCATGTACTCTATTCTTCAGCTCAATAGGTGTCTTTATCAAAGAATATCTTTGAAATTACAAAAACAAATATTAGGATCTACTTTAACATAGTTAACAATAGGGTTTCACATAATCCATAACAATTCATTCCCCCAACCCCAACACGTAGTCAAAACTGAGGTGATATCACTACCATTAACCATCCTACATCAAGGTCATGGTTAAAAAGGGTAAAATAATTTGAATTATAAAAGACTCTCATTAGACACCAATTAATTAACCTATTTTATCATTTAAATTTTTTTCAAATTCAAATCAGACATAAATTTCAATTAATTTACACAAGAAAAAAAATTAATTCAAGTTCAACAACTTACTCAAAACCAGTTTTCCTATGCATACCTTAAATGATTCTTGTCACAAAATAATCCTATGATCTTATAATAATGCATTCATACTCAAATAATTTTAAATTCTAGTCTATGAGTCAAATTTCAGAAAAACTAAAACACAAAAATCACAGCACACAAAAAAGTCCATCAATCAAGGAGAAATATAATCCAACATTAAAAACACACAAAAAAAAATCCAACCATAATTACATGGATTTTATAATATTACATGGGATAGCTACTCCAATCCATAATATCTTAACCAAGGATCAACTAATCCAACTATCCTACTAACATTTACCAAATAGTAATAGAGAAGAAAGAAAAGAAAACCAGTCATCTCATACCACTTTGTAATGTCCCGAAATGGGTTCCACGCAATGGTTCCCTGAGTTAGTTGGTCATATGACATGAAGCACACCTCCCTGTATAATAGTGGATATTGACTATTAGCGAGGTTATAATATCGATCACGGGTAGACTATACCCTCTTTTTAAAAGTATAATAATAGTTGGAAATGAATAAAATAAAACCAAATGATATAATCAATAACCAAACCAAATTAGTATCTCATGATTACTAAAATAGAAAATACAATATCCAAATCCAAATCTATAAATATATCATTCAAAATACGTGTCGTGTGTCAAAATGAAAAACACAAAATAATGACGCTGACAACTCCACATGGGTCCTGTTATCATGTCTTATTTCTTCATCTATGCTCCATCCCAACTCATCCATCTAACACTAGACCTATACCCTTATCATATCTTTCAAAATAAATTCTATTCCACTAATGATCTATAATCTCAAGTATGGTGTGATTATAACTCAGTAGGACATCACCAATGATGTATAAAACAATATCCAATCTATAATAGTGTATGATGTTGTATAAATAATAATTCACAATGAATAAGTAAATAGTTACACATTTATTATTATTTAAATTAACCATATATACCTTCTGGATTCCCGAGGACACCTGAGTCCTCAATACCTAGTTTGGCTCATGTCGGAGTCTGAACCATATCATAATACCATTCTTATCATTTATCATTTAATTCCAATAAATCATGACTAATTGGGATCATATTCTAATGACAACTCATGGGCGTAGAGCATTATGTCTAACTCTTCGTGAGTATTTAGAGGCTTAGTCTGTATCCTATACATAATATATATATATATATATATGAGTATTTAGAGCATATTTCCTTATCCTAGAAATCATTTATCACATAAGGATATTTGGAGCATCAGTCTCTGTACAACACTCATTTATAATTATGGGATTTTGAAGTATTAGTTCATATCCCACATATGAATATCATATATATCACACACATGTCACATCATTTAATGTTTATCAACATTAACCCTTTTTATGTACATTTCACATCACATTATACCATTACAATGGTCAAAATAAACATAGTTCTTTGATCCAATCACATGGAATAATATGAATTAAACATCATTAATTTATTTATCAACACTTAACCATATAACCCATTTATTAATTCACCAATCAATTAATCTAATTTTCACAAACCCAATATCCCCTCAATTCCACAATCATAAGACATCATTAATTAATTCACTAATTATTTAATTAAATTTCACAATATCAATATCTCATAAATTCCACAATGAAAAGATTCTATTAAATAATTCACCAATTAATTAATGAAATTAATCATCTCAATTTCAATTAATTTACCATTCACACAATCCATTAATTAATTATTAAATTATTTAATCAAATTTCAATGTTTCCGTAAATTAGGTAATCATATAATTTAATAAATTTGAGATTCTATTGAGAAACATGACCTGGGAAATATAGAAACAAATACATGCAATTGGAATAAAGAATATGGGGATTTAATTGAGACCCCCTACCTCAATATTGTTGATAAATGATCACCAATAGAACTCCTCAATTGAAGTGAAACCACCAAGATCATGAGGGAGAATGATATCTATAACCAAAACCAAGATTAAAGACAAAAAAAATAAATATCCAAAAAACATATATCTATATCTATTATAATAAAGGAAAACCATCCCTCAAGGGATGGGAGAAAGTCAAGAGAGATATAGGAAACCCTATGGGTTGAGATTCTCTTACCAGGATAGGTGAAAATATTCAATCAAGACTTTGAATTATTAATAATATAGGTTATATGCCCTAGGAATTCGTCCATAGGCCTCTAAAAATGAAAGGATTCAATTATGGACAGTTTTGGTTGAATTAGGGTGAGTTATGGGGGGTTTGGTATTTTAAAACCAAATTTTAGGGTTAATTAAAACTAGATGTAGGGTTTCCTAGGAAAAGGATCATGTTTTTGCAAACCATGCACCTTAATATTACACATCTTATGGGTGGGAATAGTTGCTAAAAACGTGTATGGTTTTAAAAATCATGAACTAATAGTTTCATCCCACTATGTTAGGGTTTTATGGGTTTTATAGGGTAGGGCACATATTTTGGGAAAACCATGGGCCAACTGTGCGCCCATTTCTCTTAATAAACATCTAATTTTTACCCAAAAACTCTCAAGATAAAACCCAAACAAATATAATCAAAATAAGGAAAAGTAGTACCTTGAAAAAAGTTTAGTAAATGCTTAGAAAATGTCGGGATCTTATAATATTCTTGGTAAACTAGATACATACATGAGTCTTACATTATATTTGGAATAGAAAATTAGAACATAATTTTTTTGTGATTATATTTATTTCCAGTTAGAACATCCCTTCAAATATTTCATAGTTCCATTCATGGATTTCTTGAAAAGGTAACAAAATATGGGGAGATTAAATACTTAGTAAGGGATAAGTATAACCAAATTTATCATGAATTAATAAGCATAATCAATATGGCAAGTCTAATAAATGAAACGTATTAAATTTAATTAATAACTAGGGAATAGTACGACTGGAATAATAGATAGTCAAATAATTCCATTTGAATAGTCACAACAGCATGAAACTTAACCATTTATATTCTATCTAATAAAATAATCACATGGAATATCAATAACTGAATTCGTAATGATTGAATTCATAAATAGGGAAATCTAACACATACCATTGGGGATTTATGCCATGAATTTAATACAGTGAAGGATTTATGACTAGAATCTAATACTATAAAGGATTCATGCCAAGAATCTAATACATTTAAGTCTTTTTTATGCTGAATCTAATACTATCAAGGCTTCATGATAAAAAACTAATACTATTAAGGCTTCATGACCTGAATCTAATAAATGTGTATGGCCTGAACGAAAACTATATCTAATTTGTCTCAAGAAACCAAACGTTGCATCGAGGGGAAATAGTGGTCCCTAATAATCACATAGGAAATAAAACTCATTCTGTATATAAAAGGGGTTATTCATAATCAATATATTATATCATATTAAAACTATCATATAAAATGTGAATACAATCCCCAACCATAAATCACTAAGAGTAATATGGAAAATTATATCAATATTTAGTATCCAAAGTCAAAATCATCATAATCCATCTATAAAAATAATAAGGATGGTATCAATACAACATATATAAATTAGAGTATGAACAATGTTTAGTTTATTTTATTAAATATAAGAAGATATTTAAAAACATTATTAAGGAAAACATCCATTTTTTTTAATTTTTTTATGTCATTTTCTTTTAAAATCAATTTTAATTTTTTCTTAAAGGGTAAAAATGGGTGAAAATTGATGTTAAAAATTAATTGAAAAATATTAAAATATTTTGGAAAACATTTTTATAAAATACAATTTTATAGGAAAACATATTTTTGACTAAAGAGAGAAATGAAGTCGGATTTTCACAAAAACATTTTATAAAAAAATTTAGTACCGAAAAGTGAAAAAATAGAAGTTTTAATTTAAATTAATATTTAATAACTATATTAGAATAACATTAAATGTGTTATTAATTATTTATAAAATAATTTCTTTTAATGTAAATTTAAGTGTAGACAATCCAGAATAAAATGAGATAGTAATGTAAACCCTTACAATGATCACATCGATAAACAAAAAATAAACCAATGAATTTATTTTCTATATAAAATATAAATAAATATAAAACAAGTTTAAATATAAAAATATAAATTCAAATTTTTTTTACACATAATCATATAATATTAATGTCAATGAGGAAGTAATATAACCCAATGAAAAATAATTGAGTAATGAATTTTTTTTACCACTTTGTAAATTTTTGTTCAAATAATTAAAATTAAAACATTAAACATAAATAATAATAAATTATTTATTATATTATGTGTTAGAGTTCAGTATATACACCATATAAACTAAATTAGGGGAATAATAACAATTATGTCTCTATAAAATGTAAATTGAGATGAAATCCATTACTTCTTGAGTAACATTTGAATCCTGAGATCCATGAAATAATAACATCAATTGAAACATTTAATATCATTATATAAATTAAATTCATTATATTACACGTCATATGGTAGTATATACACCACAAAAATTAAACGAGTTGTCAATATGGAGTAAGTCTTGTGGAAATAAAAGTGAGAATAAAAATCCACTTTCCTTGGGATTCCTTTAGTCGAATATGGTTTTTCTTCATGTATAATGGTGTTTAGAATTCAATTATATTATAAAATATCCATATTAATATTTATGATATCATATATTGTTATTTAGTATTATATTATTACCATTCCATTAATAATCGTTCCTTATTTTCATCATTTCGGGTGTTAATTGCCTTATTTTTTCGATTATGTTCAGACGTGTTTTCTTTGTTCCTATTAGATATATCATGATTTAATTACCTCAAGAATGTAAAAAAAGATTCAATTATAATATATATTTTTTATATAGGTATTTATATTAATCTACTATATTTTTAGATAAAAAATGAAATACACCTTTCATGGAGACGGTATGTCATTCGTACTTCTGAACGTTGCTTTCATTTTCTTGTTGTGTTAAAAGAAAAAAAATAAATTATTTATATGTATACTATAATTACAACATAATATTTGTGTAATAAATTTAAAAAACATTATTAAACCCTTCCTTTATAAATTCCATGTAAATCGTGAATGAATCACATTGCTTTGAGGAAGTGGTAGTCCACACATACAACCACAAAACAAAATTATCATATTACCAAAAAATGGAAAGCACGAAGGTATGTGTTATAAAATAATTCAAGAAGTATAGATACATTATAAATATAATATATATAGGTATATATATATTATTAACTATAAATCCATTATAATTCCCTGTCTGTAAAGGAGGTAATGTAATAACGAACGACATGGGTTCGCAATGCAGTAGTATGTCACACACATGAACGATGATTGCGTATACCATTTGATGGAAATGTGTGTAATTTTAGGATGTAGCATTGAAATAACATAATATAAATATATTTTATATAATAAATTTATTATATACTTAATAAATAATAATATTTAAATGGTCCAATAAAGAAATAAAATAAAAATGCGTATGGAAGAACTCTACCTCTTATTTGGGTGACTCTTTTTAATTTACACCAAAATAAATCCTTGGTTTTATTTAATCCTAAATTTAAGATTCTACGATTATGGGAGATATTTTTTGAGATATTTTTATGGTTCTACCTAGACAAATGGATTTAGAGGGGTGAATAAGTGGGAGGGTTCAATGCCTTTTTATAGTGGAAGAGGAGCATCTTTCTTATAATATAAAAAGATAAACACTATTGAGAGATATAACATACATAATTTTCCTAAAATAATGAAACAACTTAGATACAAAGGATTATATGGTCTAAATATTTCTATAAATTTGTTTTTCTAATGTTTCTTTTTTATTTTGGATTTTATGTTTAAGGGTTAGTCCCCTGTTAAGCTAGTTTTTCTCTAAATTGCTGTAATTAATTTTAATTACTTTCACTAATAATTTTTAATGAAAAATAAGTTTACCATATCAGAAATTATTAATCATTAATATTTTAAAAATGAAATCTATTTTCTCAAATTTCAATATCAGAAGTGGAAAAAATAATTTTTAATTAATCCTGCATATGGGATATCAAAGCGAGTTTTTAAAGTAAAATTGTTCAAAATTTTAGTATGTGCATATATCTAAATTAATAATTAAAACGATTAAAATGAAATAAATTTCGTTAATAGATGTAATATTGATATATTAATAACATAAAAAAATAAAAAATATAATTTAACACTACAAATTATTTAGATGAGAATTTATTTTTCAATTAAAAATCAATATTTTGTCACTATTCATCAAAAAATAAATATTCCCAGAAAATACCAAAAGTTCAACCTAAGATAATTTTGATATAAATATTTAAAAATAATGTTTATTTTGAAAAATAAAATTAATAAAAGTATCATAATTCAGTTTTAAAATAGTTTATCCAATAAAAAGCGGCAAAACCAGTTTTAGAAAAACATAGATTTTTATGCATATAATTGAGATTGTTATCTTCTAATACATATCATATCTATTTGATGAAAGTAAAAATTAATTTATAGAATATATAAAATATAAATTTTATTAATATCATCCATTAATAATAATTAATATAACTTCATAATACAAAATTTCTTTAGGAACATTAAAATAGTATTTTGTAAAAGCATTTCTTTTATATGCAATTGGTTTTTATATTCTTTAATAATTAATTGGAAACCAATGAATTATTAAATAGTTTTTACAAGTCATTTAATATAATTCATAAAAACCAATTTAACGGGTAATTTATATCATAATATATAAAAATATTTTGATAATATATTGTTGTTCGGTAAAACGATGTCTTACGTGTAATGTGTGCCACTAAAGAAAGTGTTCATTACCTATAATTCAAGATGACTCTATATTATGTGCATTTGAAGCTATAGTTCTAATTTTTTTAACATTTCAAAAATACTTGGTGTGTTATATTACCTTCTAAGATTGTTGTTGTGTGTTTTATATGATATCAAATATTATATTCTTCTTCTTGAATTCTATGGTGTTACATTATCCCCGCCATTAATAAATTCCATCCTGGAAATTTAAAATCGATATTGATAAAAAATTGTTTTAAATTTGAACATTACTTTGTTGAAATCCCAAATCATAAAAGGGATAATATAAAATCCTCTCCAGAATATATAATTATATATACAAAGTCTACATGGATTAACATATTACTTTGTTTCCAAGTAAGAGAACATTAGGGGAAAGTGAAGATTTAGACTTGTAGGAAAATTGTAAATATTTTTAGATTTTCATTGAGGTGATTGATCAAAAATAAACTAGGGATCATTGGGTTGTTTAGGGACTCAAATACAGAAATCTGTGATGATTTAAAATTCCATCGATTTAATAAAAATTATGTCATTAGGAGAACATTTTATTTCAAGATCATTTTTCTTGTATCTGAGTAATTCTATTACTACCTAATAATATAAGAAAATATACATATATGATATATTTATATATATAAAAATAATCCATTGGTTTTTATTTTATCAATTTCCAATTCATCTATTATTCGAAGATAGAAATTTCTAAAAAAGAACCCCCTTTTTTCCTAAATCACTAATTAATGCGAATTATATGATCCAAAAAGAATGTAATTATGTTTGTCACTAACTATTTTAAAATACCTATGCAGTTAATAAATTAATATCTAAACCAAAAAACTAATTATTATATTTCATCATTAATATTTATTTATAAAATTTGTCAGCTAAAAATAATGACATATTATCTAGGACATCACAAAGGCCATTGGTTGGAATGAAACCCTTATCATCCTTAGGTCATGGGTTCAAGACCAATAGCCTTACCATATAAGATTGATTGTCACCTGATATATAGATTTTCGTTTTTATAAATTACATTATTATAATTTATATAAGAATTCCAAAAAATTATGATGGACATCTTAAAAGTAATATTAATCATTAAATAACATGTTTACTTGGGTTTTTAATAAATCCATTTTTTCTTAAAAAATCAAATAATATTATTTTTATATAAAACATAATGTTTATAAATACCTTTAATTATATGTATATAAAATTTTAATTCATTATTCCTAAAAAATATTCCACTAAAATATATACTTTCCCTAAATTTATCCAAAATGACCTTAATCTTGGTATACCCTCATTAGAAAAAACCTAAAAAAGTTTTTTATGGATTTGAACTTATCTAAAATCTTAAACACATAATATTATAATGGAATCCATAAATATTGTGTTATTTAAGACATTTTTTGTTCTATTATATTTTAAAAAATCAATCTTAGGTTTAAGATCTCTAATCTATGTTTTCCTAAATCAAGTTCCCAAGGTTTTTACTAATTTTCATTTGTTACCAAATGATGAAATCTAGCCTGAATTGTCTAGAGCTAGTTTCTACTACCATTAAATTTTTATATGATACAATGAAACTCATCACGAAGGATCAATCAGTTTAGTTGTATTTGTAAACTAGAAAAATACATGATTCCTACATTACATTTGGAATAAAAAAAATAAAACATAAATTTTTCTAGAATAAATATATTCCCTCTTATAATTAACTTGAATATATTTCATGGTATACTTCTTAGATTCCTTAGGAAAGGGAAAAAATTAGGGATATATCAAAGGCTAAGTAATGTATAAGTACAATTGGAGTTACCATGAATCAATATGCATAATCAATATGGGAAGGCTAATAACTAAAACACATTACATATAATCAATAACATGGCCACAGTATGTAAGTAATAATATATGATAAAATATTTCCATATAATTAATCACATGACCATAAAACTTATCCATATATATTATATATAATTGAATAATCACATGGAACATCTTTAATTTAATTCATAAATATGGAATGCATAATTTTTCATATCTAAAAATTACCATCAAGGATTCATGAAAATATTCTAATACTATCCAAGATTTATGCTAAGAATATAATACTTTCCTGGATTCATTCCAATAATATAATAATTTCAATTATTAGTTCTAAGAATCTAATACTATCAAGGCTTCACTCCAATAATATAATAAATTGGAATGGATTCTCCAAAACCATATCTAGTTTGTCTCATGAATATTACCAAGGGATTGAGAGGATATAATGGGACTTTCCCATAAAATAAAAAATATAATGCATTATTCATATAAAGGAGGTGATGTATAATCATCATAAACACTCATATTAAAATTATCATATGGAATGTGAATACTTTACCTAACCATAAATCACCAAGATTAATATGGAAAATTTTAACAAAATAGCACGTCCATAGTGAAAATTATCATAAACTATTCATTGAAATAAAAATTATGGAATCAATACAAAAAATTCTTATTATCTTAAGAGTAAGTGTTGTTTTCATTGATGAAATACAATAATATAATTTATAATATTCTTGAGGAAAATATTTTTTTTTGTTTTGAATTTTTCTAAAAAACATTATTTGGAAATAACATCTATAACATTTTTTAAAGATTAGTTTTTTTTGGAAAATTTATTTTATAAATAATTTTTAAATGTTTAAAAAAATTTAGAAAACATAGTTTTGTAGGATAATAGATTTCCAACTGAAGAGAGAAATCAAACCATGTTAAAAAAATTATAAAACCTTTTAATTACCAAATAATGTAAAATGGTAATTTTAATTATAAATAATCATCAATAACCATATAAGAAGAAAATGTAAGGGTTTATTAATTAATGATCAAATAATTTCATTTAATATACATTCAAGAGCAAAAAACCCCTAATAAAAAGAGACTATGAATTATACCCTTACAAAGATCATAAAATTAATGTGATAATAAATCAATAAAATTATTATGTGTATCAACTTTAAATAATCATAATAAATTTCTAAATAAAACAATATATACAGAAAATTCATTATCCACATAATCGTAGAATATTAATGAAAGAAGAATGTAATATAACCCAATGAAAATGAATTCATTTGTGAAATTTATTTACCACTTGGTAACTTTGATTTGAAATTCCCACATATGAGATAATTAAAATTGAAACTTTAAATTCCATGAAAAATTAAAAATTAATGATATTACATTTCAAAGGGAAGTATATACACTATATAGAATAAATTAGGTGTATAATAAAAATTAAGTCTCAATGGAATGTAAATTGAAATAAAATACATTACAACATGAGTTACATTTAAATAATTATATCCATGAAATAATAACTTCAATTGAAACATTTAATATAATTAAATAAATTTGATTCATGATATAACATGTCATATTTTTGTATATACACCACAAAAAAGAAAAGAGTTGTGAATATGGAAAAAGTCTTGTAGAAATAAATGTGAGCCTAGAAATCCCCATAGATTAAGCTTGCTTTTTCTAAACTTGATTTAAAATTATGTACAATGTTTTAAATAATTTTATTGAATTATACCATAAATTTTTTATTATTTATTATATCATATATTTTTATTTTATAATATATTATTATACATACATTAATAATTTTTCCTTATTTTCTTCATTTTATATATTAATATCTTGGATTTTGGATTTTGTGTTGACTTTCTATTTTTTTAATATTACATATCTCATGATTTAATCATCTAAATAATGTTTAAAATTATGTCATTATCGTATATGTTCATTACATAGGTATTTAGATAAATTAATAAAACATTGAGATAAGAAATGAAATACAATGTTCATGGAAATGACAGGTCATAAGTACACATGAACGTTCTTTGAATTTTCCTATCCATTTAGAAGAATGAAAAGTAAATGATTTATTTGTATATTATAATTACAGTATCATATTTATGTCTTATATTCAAATTATTTTTATTAAACCCACCCTAAATACAATCTGTGTAAATTTTTAATGAATCACATCGCTTTGTGGAGGTGGTAGTCCACGCATCCGAAAACGATGTTATCATATTGTAACAAAATTGAAAGTGTTAAAAAAATTGTTATAAAATAATTACAAAATAACAAATAAATTATAAATATCATATATAAATATATATATATATAATATAAACTATAAATCAATTGTTATTTCCAACCATGAAATGTGTTAATGGAGGAATGAATGACATTTTTTCGTTGGGCGATAGTCTGCCATACACACGAACAATGATTGTGTATCCCATTTGATAGAAGTTTGTGTGAGTTTAGGTCATAAAATTTTCATAAAAATATTTAAAAATATTTAAGATACTTAGGATGTTATATAATTAATATATAATACAAATTCAAGGGGTGGATAATGAAATAACATAAATGTGCTCGTTGATGAACATTAACACCATTTCAGGAAAATCATGTTGGTTCATACCAAAAGACATACATGGTTTCATTTCTAACCAATTTTAGGAATATAAGATTAGGAAAGGGATTTTGGGAGATTATTTTGTAAAGACCAAGAAATTTCAAGGAATTTTTTTTCTTAATTATTTGGAATTTTACGAGTGCGCAATTTCTGACAGCACCTGATTCTGAGGCCCGGAGTGCCCAAAATCATTTTCCGATGTTTAGCTCAGGTACGTTCAGTGAACGGGAAAGCGGGTTTTCCTATCTTTTGAACCGGTGCTTGGAATTTAAATTTGAGGGCACCGTTGAACTCGCAGCATGGGTTTTCTCTTAAGAAGACATTCAGCTCAGTGGCAGATGATCAGGTATAAAATTTAGTTTCTAGGTTTTACGTGGGTTAATAAAATAAAATAAGTGAACAATTTATTTTATTTTGTTAAACACATGTCGTGAGGATAAAGTGGTTAGAATCTTCACATGGAGGTTGGATCCAGGTGGAAACCACATGATACCTCCCATAAATGGGAGGGGAATCATAGCTCCTTGACACCCACTCATTTATGAGGCAGAGCCTCTAGGTTTGAATCCCCCTCTTAATTGAGGAGGATAAAACCTCTTTTTTTAATGAGGGGACCACCCAAGCAATAACCACCCCCCTTTACCTTCTCCCAATTTAATGCACCACCGCAACAAATTAATTTGGTTGGAGCCCTCTATCATAAATCCTTCATTTATGAATTGGATTCCAATGACGAGCCCTCCCACTCCTACATAAAGGAGGCCAGGGGAAGAGTTATAGATGGCTTCTTCAAGCGGTGGAACACTGGAAGCGAAGCACGGTGCCCAACACTAGGAGTGTTTTCCTCTTCCTCCAACGAATAACGAAGAACGCTAATGCCACCCTCAGCGCCTCCCTTTCTGACATTGACTGGACGATGCCGATCTTCTGCGACGCCGATCATCGCGACGTTCGCCTTCCGCCGTTTGACGACGTGCAACATCTTATCGAGTTAGGGGTTGATTTTACAATTCAAGACTATTTTGATGATTCTTCATTAAATTATTGGCCACTTGTTATCAAAATATCGGGAGGAGGTCGGATCGCATGAACACGGCCGAACCTCCTCCCTCTTTTTTTGTTGAATTTTCTTCAAGGCTTGGAATGGAGGTGGGGCGGTGCAACGGCACCGCGCGGGAATGAGGAAACCATGACCGGAGTGGGACGCGGAGAAGGAGTGTGGGGCCGTCGCGCAGTTCTGGTGAAGCATAAAGAGGCCACGACCAGAGCTGGGCCGTGGCGGAGGGGCGCGGCGCCGTCGCGCCGCCCCGGTCAGACAAGGGCCGCAGCCTAAGGCTGCGGGAGTGCAGGGAAGGGCGGCTGGACTCAGCAGGCCACCGGAGCTTCGGAATGTGGGGCCCGCTAGGTTCTCGAGGTGGAACACTGGCCGGCCATTACGGTTGGCCGGATTTCGGGAAGTCTGGGGGTTGTAACCCCCAGTGGCTGGCAAAGGGCGGGCCCCTCCACGTGGGGGCCGTTGTTTCAAAATGAGGGGGGGCAGCACCCCCCCCCCCCTCCTTGGCATCCGCTCAGCACGTGGGAGCCCACACATGGCCGGGATGCCCGCGCCTGGCCGGACCCCCATGTCGGGCTGGGATGCGACCAACCGGGCCAGACCCGGACCCAGGTCGGTTCGACCCGATTCGGGCCGACCCAGGGGGTATTGGGCCAGGTCGGACCGGGCCCAAACCCCCTGTTTCTGGACAGATCCGTTCAAATTCCCATAATATAGGATATGGACCTTCGATCGACGCACCGTCAGTTGCATAGAGATCCTTGGATCGAGGTGGTCATTTAGGTATATTACAATCATGGTTTTGGATAACTTTGAGTACAAAAGGGTTGGTTTGAACACCAAACCAACCGGGCCCTCGGAGCGGAAAAGCTTATATCATGAGCTCCGGACGTCCGATTGATGTGTCGTCGACTTTGTTGGTTTCCTCTTAGTGAGAAGGTTCTTTTGGATTACTCTGTTCGAGGTTTGGATGTATTTGGAGTACGGTAAGGTTGGTTTTGACTTAAAAAACAACTGGGCCCCTCAGACGAAAAAGCCAATAACTCTCAGACCGGGCGTCCGATTGACGCGCCGTCTGTCGCGTTGAGTTCCTTTTGACAAGACAGAACTTTGTGATACATCAACTCTGGACTTCATGACAGTTGATGTATCGACCCTTGGCTTGTGGAACGGACCCTCCTGGAATCGAGCGTGCTATGTGCAGGAACCCCAGAGCTGGCTGCGATGAAGATGACTTCCGTACTAGGATCCTCTATGGGTTAGAGGAGGACGACTACTGTACTGGGATCCAGCGTGAGTTCGACGAGGAAGACTACCATATTGGGATCCTCCGTGGGTTCGATGAGGGCGACTACCATACTGAGATCCTCTGTGGGTTCGAAAATAATGACTATTGTACTGGGATCCTCCATGGGTTCGACTACCATGCTGGGATCCTCCGTGGGTTCGATGATGATGACTACCATACTTGGATCCTCTGTGGGTTCGGCAGCGACGACTACTATACTTGGATCCTATGTGGGTTTGTCATAGGATATGATTCTAAGGCTACATCTAATCATCTTCACCCCTCTTCGTAAATGGATACCTGTGTGAGCTGAGTCTTGATTTTCAATCATCATCATAGATATGATTGACTTATTTTTCCTATGTGGACTAAGTTGAGATTTCTTATTTGGACTGGGTTGTACACGGGCTCGAGAGTGGGATCCGTTTTGTAATTGTTGACTTAGGTATATGTATGGGCATATACCTAAGTAGTTCATGTTGATACTTCATGTTTGTATTTTTCCTTGCTTTCCTTTGTGGAATGGGTTGTGTTTTTCCTGTGTGGACTATGTTGATCTATCCTTTGTGGATTTGGTTGTGCTTTCCTTTGTGGACTGCGTGGTGCTTTGGAGTTTGAGATGAACTGTAAATGATGACTTAGGTATATGTATGGCCATATACCTAAGTGGTGTTTTTGGTACTTCATGATTGTAACCTTACTTTTTGGTTTATCCTTTGTGGATTCTGGGAGACCTTCGAGAGTCTCGGGGTCCCTACTGAGTAGCATATACTCACCCTGCATGGGTTATTCCCACACTACGTTGTGTTGGATGCAGACGACAGACAGCATTGATCGAGGTGGGAGCTTGTGGAACTGGATGGTACCTGGCGGTGGATCACTGGACGGACATACACGGAGTGGATGGCTGGAGCCGAGAAGTATAGGAGACTATCTATACCCACCCTTCAGGTGGCATTTCCATAGGACGGCTTAGACTCGCTGCTTTACTTTCCAATTGTTGAAATTTCATTTTAGTCGTACTTTACTTTCAGTTGGGTTTGTATTCTGGCCCATTTTCTTTCCAGCACTTACTATTGTACTCAGTTTACTTAGTGTTTACTTCTAATTTCATATTCTGTGGTGTTTTTTTTCTTACTTAAAGGCAATGCCTTCCCTTATATTGGTTTTTACGCATTTGGTGCTAGTCGCCAATCCCAGGCCTATGGAAGGTGGGCTTGGGGTAGTCACGACACGGTTCCTGATGACGGGTCATGACAAATTGGTATCAAAAGAGTTGGGGTCTACCGCAGAACTCTGGACTCTGACCTTTCTTCTAAGTTAAGCAATAGTGTTAAGGGTATTGAGTGTGGTTATCAGTCTAGGGAGTCCAGTGTTGGTCCGGCGGCCGACCTAACCATACACCAGGACCCTGACATTTGATTTCCAACTCATTGCACGAAAAAATTGATTGCATGTGTGTTTCAAAAGTTTTCTTTGTGATTACTTTGTGTCATCTCAGCAGGTATACTGTATTGACCGTGGAGCACCTAATTCATTTCAAGATGGCCCCACGACGACAGCCAGCTAGGGTTCCTAGTTACGTGTGAGATGGTAGCCCACCGAGGGACGAGGCCTCGGTGCAGGGCCCCATTACAGTAGAGGCACCGGCAGTACCTTTACCCGCTGAGCCACCGATACTACCAGCCCTAGCAGCTGAGAGTACACATCGCCTGAGTGCACTACGCGAGTTTCAGCATCAGAGACCGCCCAGGTTCCACAGAGAGATGGACCCTCAGGCAGCCGAAGATTGGCTGGAGGCCACCGTTGGAGTCTTCAGGTTATTAGGGACACCAGCTGAACTCATGGTGATCCTTGCGACGAGTATCCTGCACACAACAGCAGGTAGATAGTGGAGCATGATGCTCCAGGTGCACGAAAAGGAATTACATCTTTGTATGGACTTCGAGAGACTCTTCTGCTCAGATTTTGTTCCAGCCACCCTCTGTACGGTGCACATTCACGAGCTACTACAGCTGCGGCAGGGTAGCATGACGGTAGCCCAGTACTCGGCAAGGTCTACAGATCTCTCGCGCTACTCCACGGACATGGTACGAGACCCATTCTTCTGGGCCCGGACCTTCGAGCAGGGATCGATGCATGATATTAGGGCTTCTATGATCTCCCTCCACATCCTGATGCAGGCGGAGGTGCTAGAGAGATCACTTCTAGTGAAGAGTTTTCTCACTGAGCAGACACCAGCGGTAAGACCCTCTACAGGACGACCCGTAGAGGAGTCTTCTGTAGCTGCAGTAGACAGCTGAAGCAGAGGTCTAAGTGATCCAAGCCATTAGATGAGAAATCTAAGGATGTAGATTCGATTGTATAGGGCACACAAATGAGATCCAGCCACATGAGGAGCAGGCAGTGCTATGCAAGCAGCGGGCAGGGTCACATGGCTCGAGACTGCCCGACCCGCCCTGCAAATGAGTAGCAGGCGGTAGAGGGACCTCCCAGGCAGAGGTTCAACCATGGCGGTCCATAGGGAAAATGCGGATGAGGCAGTGGAGTTGGTCGAGCAGTGGGTGGTGGGTGACACTTTGAGGCCCATACCGCCACCACCACCAGGAAGACCACCCCGACCATAGGAAACGGGTGGATAGGGGAGATCTCAGCTTTAGACAGATGAGTCCTATGACCATGGAGCTCCATAAGCATATGTAAATGAGCGGGACTAGCTCCAGACATTGATACTATTGTTCATGATGCTTCTAGATTTGTTCATGTTTTTTTGGATGCTTTGTGTCTTTGTACCTTGAGCTGCAGTAATAAAATGCACTTTCTCTTGTGACGTTTTCTTCCATGTTTTTTTATGTAGTGGATACTAAGAGGTTCTGGTTAACACCATTGACTTGACCCTCACATTCAAGATTCTTACAGGAGAAGACCCAGTGACCACACACTGCTGCCAACTGTTTGATCGACCCTTGGAGGCGAGAGTAACGGTTGGATCTCTTGGTAGTAGCATCGAGGCCATACGATGTTGTCCATGACATGAAATAGTACCGTTCATGTCAGGATTGACTGTATTAGGCAATTAACGTGGTTAATCCAGGGTATGAGACCAAATTTATCTTTTTGGGAGAGGATAAATCTCAGAAGCTCTTTGGTGGAACATAGACGAAGAAGGGTGGAGATGAGTTTTTACTCTTGGTTAGTCTCACCCATTGTTCATTGAGTGAATGGTTTTTGGTTCTCACCAATTTAATAGTCTCAGGTGTATCTTTTGTCAGAAGGACATGAACCTGATATAGAGGTGATGGCTTGAGTTCCTCTAAGACTATGACATCGAGATAGTTTATACTCCTGGGAATGGGAACGTTGTAGCAGATACTCTTGGTAGGAGATCGGGTATTCAGCTGTTAGGAGTGGTGAGACAGCAGCCGACTGCGTTTTTAGATATCCTTTGTGGATAGTGTTGGAGTGAGTACGTGTAGAACTAGAGATGGTTCAGGCTACGTCGGAGAAGGTGCAGATCATCCTGGAGCGTATGAAGACTGAACAGAGCAGACAGAAGTCCTATGCTGTTAGGAGGCGGAGACCACTGGAGTTCGAGGATGGAGACCATGTTTTCTTACGGGTCTCACCTCGATGTGGATTACAGAGATTTGGGTGCGGCATCAAGTTATCTCCATGCTTCATCGGACCTTTCCAGGTCTTCAGCAGGGTAGGCGAGGTGGCTTACCGCTTGGTCCTCCCACCTCAGCTGCACCGGGTGCACGACATCTTTCATTTATCTCAGTTGAGGAGATTTGTGCATGACCCGACGCATATCATCGACCATGGGGATCTTGACATCGATGATGGGGTGACTTTTTCAGAGGTCCCGGTGGAGATTGAGGATCGACAGGAGCGGGTCCTATGTGGATAGTCGATACCTCTAGTGCACATTCATTGGTAGCATGAGAACCTTGAGGAGAGCACTTGGGAGCGGGAGGCTCAGATTCGTGCTCAGTACCCTTTTTATTTCCTTAATTTATGATGTAGCTTTACAGGGATGTAAATCCCTGAGGTGGTAACAATGTAAAGACCCGTAAATTTCAAGAATTTTTTTTTGTAATTTCTTTATAATTTTACGAGTGCGTAGTTTTTGATGACACCTGATTCCGAGGCCCGGTGTGCCCGGAATCATTTTCTGAAGTTTAGATCGGGTACGTTCAGTGAACGGACGAGTGGGTTTTCCTATCTTTTGAACCATTGATCGGAATTGAAATGTGAGGGCACCGTTGAACTCCCAACATGGGTTTTCGTTTAAGAAGACTTTCAGCTCAGTGGCAGGTGATCGGGTATAAAAGTTAGTTTTTGGGTTTTACGTGGGTTAATAAAATAAAATAAGTGAACAATTTATTTTATTTTGTTAAACACATGTCGTGCGGATAAAGTGTTTAGAAGATTTCCTTGGAGGTTGGATCTCGGTGGAAACCACATGAGACCTCCCATAAATGGGAGGGGAATCATAAATCCTTGACTCCCCCTCATTTATGAGGGAGAGCCTCTAGGTTTGAATCCCCCTCTTAATTGAGGAGGATGAAACCTATTTTTTTAATGAGGGGACCACCCAAGCAATAACCACCCCCTTGACCTTCTCCCCAATTTAATGCGCCACCACAGTAGATTAATTTTGGTGCAGCCCTCTGTCATAAATACTTCATTTATGACTTGAGTTCCAACAACGAGCCCTCCCACTTCTATATAAAGAAGGCTAGGGGAGGAGTTATGGACGGCTTCTTCAAGCGGCAGAACGCTGGCAGTGAACCACGGCACCCAACACTTGGAGAGTTTTCCTCTTCCTCCAATGAAGAATGCCGACTCCACCCTTGGATCCTCCCTTTCTGATGTTGACGGGACAACGCCGATCTTCCACGATGCCGATCATCATGATGTTCGTCTTCCGCCGTTCGACGACGTGCGACGTCTTATCGAGGTAGGGGTTGATTTTATAATTCAAGACTATTTTGATGATTCTTCGTTAAATTATTGGTCACTTGTTATCAAAATAGCTGGAGGAGGTCGGATCGCATGAACACGGCCCAACCTCCTCCCCTTTTTGATGTTGAATTTTCTTCGTGGCTTGGAACGAAGGCGGTACGGTGAAACAACACCACGTGGGAACGAGGAAACCAAGGCCGGAGCGGGCTGCGAGGAAGGAGCGCAGCGCCTTCGCTCCATGCCGGTGATGCAAAAAGAGGATAAGGCAGCGATGATGTAGGGAAGGGCGGCTAGACTCAGCCAGCCGTCGGCGCTTCGGAAGGTAGGACCCACGGGGGTCCCGCGGTGGCACACCGGCTGTCCATTATGGACGGATGGATTTTTGGAAGTCTTGGGGTTGTAACCCTGGGCGGCTGGCAAAGGGCTGGCTGATCCACGTGGGGGCCGCCGTTTCAAAACAAGGGGGGCTGCCCCCCCCCCCCCCATTCCGCATTCGCTCAGCGCATGGGCGCTCGCACAGGGACGGGCCGCCCGTGCCAGGTCGGGCCACCCGCGCCTGGTCGGGCTGCCCGAGCAGGACCGGCCCGCCAGCACCGGGCTGGACCCCCACGCCGGGCCGGGCCACGCCTAACCGGGCCGGACCCGGACCCGAGTCAGGTCGACCCTGTTTGGGACGACCCAGGGGTATTGGGCCGGGTCGGCCCGGGCCCAAACCCCCTGTTTCCTGACAGATCTGTTCTAACACTCATAACTTGGGCTATAGAACTCTAATCGACACACCGTTAGTTGCGTAGAGATCCTTGGATCGAGACTGTCATTTTGGTATATTACACTCAAGGTTTCGGAGAACTTTGTGTACAGTCAGGTCAGTTCGAACACCAAACCAACCGGGCCCTTGGAGTGGAAACACTTATATCATGAGCTCCGGACGTCCGATTGATGTTCCATCAACTTTGTTGGTTTCCTCTTAGTGAGACAGTTCTTTTGGATTACTCCACTCAAGATTTGGATGAAGTTGGAGTAAGGTATAATTGGTTTTTACTTAAAAACTAACCGGGCCCCTGGGACGAAATAGCCAATAACTCTCACACCGGGGGTCCGATTGACGTGTTGTCTTTCATGTTGACTTCCTTTTGACGAGATGGAACTTTGTGATACATCGACTCTGGAATTAGTGACAGTTGATGTATCGACCCTCGGCTCATGGAGCGGACCCTCCTGGAATCGAGCGCGCTGTGTACGGGAACCCAAGAGCTGGCTGCGATGAAGATGACTTCCATACTAGGATCCTCCATTGGTTTAATGAGGACGTCTGCCGTACCGGGATCCTTCATGGGTTCGATTAGGACGACTACCATTCTGGGATACTCTGTGGGTTCGATGAGGTGACAACCGTACTGGGATCCTCAGTGGGTTTGACGAGGATGACTACTGTTCTGGGATCCTCCGTGGGTTCGACTACCGTGCTGGGATCCTCCGTGGGTTCGACGACGATGACTACCATACTTGGATCCTATGTAGGTTCGGTAGCGACGACTACTATACTTGGATCCTACATGGGCTCGACAGAATAGATGATTCTGAGGCTACATCTAATCATATCCACCCATCTTTGTAAATGGATACCTGTGTGAGATGGGTCTTGATTTTCAATCATCATCATTGATATGATTGACTTATTTTTCCTGTGTGGACTGGGTCAAGCTTTCCTGTGTGGAATGGGTTGTACTTGGGCTCGAGAGTGGGAGCCGTTTTGTAATTGTTGACTTAAGTATACGTATGGGAATATACCTAAGTAGAGATGGTTGATACTTCATGGTTGTACTTTTCCTTTCTTTCCATTATGGATTGGGTTGTTTTTTTCTTGTGTGGACTGTGTTGAGCTATCCTTTGTGGACTGGGTTGTGCTTTCCTTTATGGACTGCATGGTGCTTGGGAGTCGGAGACGAACTGTAACTGATGAATTAGGTATATGTATGGGCCTATACCTAAGTGGTGATGTTGATACTTTGTGATTGTATCTTTCCTTTGTGGTTTATCCTTCGTGGATTCTGGGAGACCTTCAGGAGTCTCGGTTTCCCTACTGAGTAGCGTATACTCACCTCTACATGGGCTATGCCCGCACTACGTTGTGTTGGATGCTGATGATAGACAACGCTGATCGTGGTGGGAGCTTGTGGAGTTGGACGGTACCTGGAAGTGGATCACTGGATGGACGTACACTGAGAGGACAGCTAGAGTCGAGGAGAAGAGGAGACTATCTGTACCCACCCTTCAGGTGGGATTTCAATAGGATGGCTCAGACTCACTGCTTTATTTTCCAGTTCTTGTACATTAATTTCAGTTGTACTTTACTTTTAGTTGGGTTTGTATTCTAGCCCATTTTCTTTCCAGCACTTACTATTGTACTCAGTTTACTTAGTGTTTACTTCTTCTTGAATACTCTGTGGTGTTTTGTTTCTTACTTAACGGAAATGCCTTCCCTTATATCGGGTTTTACGCCTTTGGTGCTAGTCGCCAGCCCCTAGCCTATGGAAGGCGGGCTTGGGGTAGTCACGACACGGGTCCCAAGGATGTTTCGTGACATATTTTGGTAGGTTTTGGATTATCCAAACTATTTCAGATGTTTTAATAATTGGGAGGTGGAATGCCTTTTATAGTGGAGGAAGAGTGACATTCATATAAATATAAAAAGTTAAACAATATTGAGAGGTCTCCCTGAAACAAAGTTCCTAAAATAGTGTAATAAATTATATTATATTAAGTATATTTTCTAAATATGTCTACAAAGTAGGTTTTGGACATGTTTTTATATTATATTGGCCTTTAATGTTAAGTATTAGTCCATTGCTAATCTAGTTTTTTCATAATACTTGTAATTAATTTCAATTCCATTCACTAATATTTATTGTCAAGAACTATGTTTACATTATTATAAATTATAAATTATTATGATTACAATTATGTATTAAATTTTTATAATTTAAAATCATATAAGTTGAAAATTTTAATTTAAAATTAATCATGCAGATGGGATGGGAAAGAGGGGTTTTAAAGTGAAAATGTTTGAACGTTCACTAAGTTTTTCTTATCTAAAATTAATATAAAAATTATTAAAGTGAAATAAATGGTATTATTATAAATTCAAATGATATAATAAGAGTTTAGAACCAAATAAAAATATAATTAAAAATTATAAATTATTTAGAAAAAAGTTAGTTTTCAGTTAAAATTTAATATTTTCACTACTCATAAAAAAATTGAAACCACGTAGAAAAATACCCACAGTTCAACCTAAGATAATATTGATATTATGATTTAGGAAATGAAATTTATTTTGATAAACAAAATTTATGAAGGTTCGAAAATTAATTGTTATAATATGTGCGCCATTAAAAGGTAGAAAAACTGACATTAGAGAAATATAGCTTTTTACGCATAAAATTGGACTTGTTCTCATCTTATGTATAAAACATCTACAGCGTGAATGAAAAAAATATTTTATTATATATATATAATTTATATTTCATTAATATCATTCACTAATAGTAACTAATATAAATTATTAAGTAAAAACTCTTTTGGGGTCATAAGAATAGTTTTTCTATAAAAACATTTTCTTGATATTCAATTAGATTATATATGAATTTTTTATTTATTAGTAAAAAATGAATAAAAATTATAATATTATATTTTATTTAATCCTATTCATAAAATCCAAATTAATTTCTAGGTTATATCATATTATAAAAAAATATTTTAATTAAATATTGTAGTTCGGTAAAACTCAGTCTTGCTTGTAACACAAGCCATTAAAGAATAATTTTTTTTTAATGTAACACAATATATATAGGCATTACATTCATTATAGGTAAGAAATTAAATTTATGTAATATATCTAAAAACATCAATGTGTTTTATTCCCTTATACACTTATTTTTTCATGTCATATAATCTATCAAATATAAGGTTATTATTTTAGAATTTTAGGATGTAACACCTTGGGGTGATAACTATGAAAAATGAGCATCATGCTTGACTCGAGCATTACTTGGTACATGACAATGGGACTTACTCTACACCATGTTTGGCACTCTTGATTGATATTCATTGGTAAATTTAAATTTTATTTAAAAATCATTATGAATTATTTGAAAAGTTTTTTAAGATTCGAAAACCGTCCAAAAGAAACAATGTTTTTTATTATGATATAAGTCATGCATAAATATTTCAATTTCTACTATTTGATTCAATATTTTTTGGATTATTTATTATATTTAACGATTTTATGGATTGATTTAGTATATTTTATTTTCAATAAATGGTTCCTTGTAGAATTAATGGGAAATGAATCAATAAACACAATCCCAAGGGTAAGAATGATCTTTTCATTGATGGCTTTAGCCAATACTCTGAAGGGAACTAATCTCCCAGAATTATAGTCATACATAGACATAATTTATTATGTTATAAATACATATAAATAATTATCCATATATTTTGGCATTGAAGTTATGTAATAAAAGAAAAGGAAAAGAGAGAAAAATATGAATAATGGGAAGAAGGGAATGAAAGATTTCCCCCATGCGATAATTAAGGAAAGAAACACATTGATACTTTATTTGTAAGAACCCGGGTTTTCAGAACGGTTTAAAATCCCAAACCTGTTTGAATTATTGACCGGTTTCCGAGGAAACTAGTGTAAACAGGAAGTTTCTAGAAATTTCCAGATTACATGTCGTGTACTTTTGGTTACACTCTATGTATGTGGTTAGAGAGTGTCGACCATGTGCTCACTGAGTACATGCCGTGTGATGACCGTGTAGTAGTTTCTTACTACACGACATGTAGTTTTGAACACACCGTGTATACCCCTGACTCTGTGAGGCTATACATGGCGTGTAGGCCTATTGGTTGGGTAGAACAGGGGATACGCCGTGTTCCCTTTAGACACGCCGTGTAGTCTAGCTGTGTATAAGGGAAAAACATGTCGTGTGGGTATGTCGGCGAGGAAGAGAAGAGGAACCTGGTACACACTGTGTACCCAGAGGTACACACCATGTACTCAAGTCGGCAGGTTCGGAAAGTCAGTCGTTGGAAACTTGTCGTCTTATGAACAGTTAAATAAAATATACACAGCGTGTAGTCCAAAAGAACATGCCGTGTACTTTCTTTTTTTTTCGCTTAAAACGGGCAGTAGCCTCATTTTTTAGGCAGAACTCACCTCCTCTGCCCATATGTGCGAACCAGGCTGGCCGAACCCCTTTTCTCCTCCCGATCATCCGTCCGAGACCCGTTTTGAGCTCTGATTAGTGCGTTAGAACCCCCTCGGTAAGGCCTCAATTCCTCTTTGGAAATTTTGTTTGATTTTTGTTCTAGAAATAGTTATAGGCATTTCAGTAGGTTTGAATATTTTATAGATTTACCGCATTTTAGACTGAGTTGGAGGGTGTTACCGGAGGAGTAGCATCATGCGAGTCTCAGGTAAGTGGTGCATACTTCATTTTTTGTTTTTGTTGTTGTTTGGGTAAAGAGGCCTACGGCGCGTTTTCAGGTATTTTGAGCGAGACCCGTTTTATCTTCTTTTTCATACTGTAATGCTTATGGGACCTCTGGGATGCTTTTGGGTATGCCTGGTTACCAGTTTGTGTGTGCAGGGCCGGGTGAGGGGCCATTGCTCATCGGGGTATTATGGTCGGGGAACGCCAAAATGGTTTTAACTGAAATGTTAATGGTATAAACTGTTATTTTAATTTATTGATGTTTTTTATTAATTGTGGAGGCATTTAAGACCTCAGTGTTGGTATGGGACAACACCTGGTAGAGTGAAATTCAACTGTTTAGTTTGTTTTTCTGGTTTATATTTTCTATTTAAATATGTAAATAGGCAATTGCTGGATTAAATCTGCTAGACCTTTTGGGATGTGTTGGGATTAGCCCGGTTATGCTTGAGTGATGCAAATCACAGGTTGGGGCTTTGCCCGGGTTACTTTGGGTGGTTCTCACCATGGGATTGGGTGTCATGGACGTCGGCTTGAGGCAGTACGACTGTCAGGTTGGGCATGACCCGAGTTACTTGGATGGAGAGGCCATCGAACTTGAGCGTCATGGTCACAGGGACATGAGGTGTCAGATGTTTTGGTGGCTTAGGTAATATTTTTGTGATTACCGCTCACTCGGGACTTTGAGTAGTGTGAATACAGAGATATTCTGTGATGAGGTGGTTTTGACCACTCGTGTGGGTAGAGGCCCCCGTAGTTGCGGTTAGGTTTTCTGGTTGGGGGTGCTTGCGGTAGAAATCCACGTTGGAGGCGAGGAGCCTTCAGGGTATGGGCATGCCTTCGGGACTTCGGTACTTGAGACATGAGGTGTCAGGAGGCACGTGGTGCCAGGTTACTCTTTTTGGGCGTGCCTTCGGGACATCGTTACTTGAGACACGAGGTGTCAGGAGGCATGTGGTGCTGGGTTACTGTTCTTGGGCATGCCTTCAGGACGTCGGTACTTGAGACACAAGGTGTCAGGTGGCACATGGTGCCGGGTTACACGATAGAGATTCCGGCATTGGCCGAAGCAGGTGACACTCCATGGTGGGTGTTGAGCACAAGTGGAGTTTGTGTTTGTTTGTACATTGTAATGATTACTGCCTTCCTTGTAAATGCATGACTGCTTAAACACATATATTTGGTACCCACCGTTGGGTTTTATCCTACTGAGATTTGTCTCACATCCTGCACGGGCCCTTTGGGATGCGTGTAGACTTTATGGACTTACGTGCCGAAAGGAGGCCAGCTTTAGGAGCTGGGCTGCGTTTGTTATTGCATGGAGATGGTATGGACCCTGAGGTCATGCCTAGCTGGGTTTACATTGCTTTATTTACTTTTTTGTATTTGCATGCTTGTTGTAGCTACTATTGTTTAGCCATTGGCGCCCTTTTTATATTCAGTTGTGTATGACCTGCTTTGGATGCATGTTTTACAATTCAGTAGTAGTTACATGTTATCAGCATGCTGTTGTGTTTTTTTTTCTATTTTTGTTGTTATATTTACTGCTTCCGCTGTTTATCTATATTTATTATGCTTCTTCTCGGTGGGTCTGGTTCAAGTCTCCTGAGTCTTCCTTTCCACTGCATCTTTACAGTTATACTGGGACCATTACCCTTATTATGATCCTCCGAGAGGGTATAGCCTCCCCACTATACCTAACAGACTCTCGCTGCTAGTTGGCAGCCTTTGATGTTCGGGGTGGTGCATCTAAGGTAGTAACACCCGACCCATTAGGCACTATTCGGGTGGTTATTCGTGTCCGGGACGTTACAAAGTGGTATCAGAGGAGTTCTTGACAAGGATTTAGTAGTAGTTTTTTTATGGATACTAATGAGATTGAGACTTCTCTTTTTATTTCTACTGGTTTTACTATTTGGGATATGGTAGACTGGAGATAGTTTTTTACTGGAACTGGGTTTCTATCTTGTTCTTGGGTGCCTACAACCCCAGGTACGAGGGATGGACCAAGTTTCCATGGGTGGGACCTGCTGTTTTCTTTTTCTCAAATTGTAGATTATATGATTTTCACCTCAATGGCTCACTTGATGTGTGATGTTCGTGATTGTGATTTGTGACCCTTAACCCAATATGGTAAGGGAGAATTGGACCTTGTCCTGGTATGGTAAGACTGGTTTCTTGGATTTTGATAGGCACGTTTTAGGGTATTTCAATTTAATAATTGCACGTATGCTTTGTGAAGTGATAATGCCATGTGAATGAAATATCAAATGCCATGGTTTATATGCTTTAAAATGTGAATTGGTGAAATTAATGATAGAACTTCTTGTTGTGAAAATGAGTATGCCATGATGTATATTTTGTTGAATTTCATGTGGAAGGATATTTGGGTCTGGCTCTTATGAGAGAAGGTAGGCACTATGGATGAGGCAGTTTAACTGTCAGGATTGGGTGACTCGTTCGTCGGTTTGAGGCAACGTGAGTTGTCAGGATGGGCATGGCCCGAGGTACTTTGATACTTGGCTCTGTTGAGGGTGGGTAAAGAAGCTAGGTGGCCGGGATGCCATGGGGCATGGGTTTCGGTGAGGGGGAGTAAGGGTAGTTGTTATGCATTGCATTTTACTTCTTTCCTTATCTACGTAGAATATATTGTTATATATATGGGTTGTCTGACTATTTATGGTATTCAGCGGGTTACTCCTTCACGACTCGATGGAGTGTCAGGAAGGAGATGATACAGTGCCGCAGGATCAGGGTCAGAATTTGGTAAGGGCTGAGCACGAGCCGCAGGTACAGGCTCAGGGACAGGAACTGGTTTAGGATCCAGTGTAGGCAGGACAACAACCGGGTTTGGCATCATTTGGGTCGTGGCTTGACGACCAGCTCCGAGCTATCCTGGTACGTGTCTTGTTGGGGATTGACAGAGGCGTTCAAGGTACAAAGCCTTCTATGTTGTATCTTATGTGGGAGTTCCAGTGGCAGCACCCGCCGCTTTTTCAGGGCGAGTGTGGTCCGCAGGCAGCCGAGAACTGGATAGAGAGTATGCAGAAGATTTTCGAGATGCTCAAGACGCCTCCAGGGTGGAGGGTCAATATGGTGACGTACATGATAAGAGGACCGGTGAAGCGTTGGTGGGACATACATGATCAGACTCATAGGCATGAGGGACTATCATGGAAGGACATCGAGGATAGGTTCATTGGGCACTTCTATTCGGAGACACTGAGGGCAGAGACAGCTTGGGAGTTCTTGACTCTTCAGCAGGTAGACATTTCTATTATGGACTACACAGCTACCTTTACAGAGTTGTCTTCTTTTGCACCTATTATGGAGAGAGATGACGCAAATAGGGTGAGGCGCTTCGAGGATGGCTTACGACATGCCATTCGGGTCCAAGTGAACATCTTCAAGCTGTGTTCTTTCCCCGAGGCGGTGAATCAGGCACTCATAGCTGAGGGCAATGAGAGGGAGAAATCTCGCATGGGTAGGACGACAACTTCAAGTGATGGGTCGGATAGCAGAAAGCATGGACGGGATGAGTCTCCACAGGGTAGTCAGGCCAGTGATTCAGCTAGACCACCTCATGGGAGTTCTTTAGTGATTTTCTTCTAGTGTGGAAAGCCAGGACAGGTTCGGGCGTAGTGCGATAGGCCTCGGAAGGAGTGTCGGGCATGTGGACAGGATGGAAATCTGGAGAGGTTTTGCAGGTAGCCTTCTCAGATAGCCTGCAGGTATGGACCAGGAAATACTGTAGCGTCTGGAGTAGGTTCAGGTTCGGTACCCAGAGAGGGTATTCGAGGTTTAGCTGTGTGTGGAGGTTGTGACAGAGACGGTGGGACCCAGTTGAGGGGTCAGTGGCTGGTGACTAGAGTAGCATCGGGAGGTCATTCATCAGGCAGCCGTGTTTCAATACAGGTGCACGCCATGGAGCTTCCAGAGGCTAAGTAGGATGGTGAGCCGACGACAGTTAGAGGTACACCACGATGTGGCCGTGATCGCCATGTTTCGTTTTTGGCATGACCGGTAGAGGCATGTCTGTTTTGAGTGCACAAGGTGCACAAGATCTTTGTGGACTGACTAGATGCTAGTCATTGGGTTGGCTCCATCTTGGGTGTGTGATATATATATATATATATATATATGTGTGTGTGTGTGTGTGTGTGTGTGTGTGTGTGTGTGTGTGTCTGAGATGCGTGGCATCAGGACATCGTGGATGCGGGTTACTTGAGGTGTCGTGGGCATCATGGGCATCGTGGATGCGGGTTACTTGAGGTGTCATGGGCATCGGGGCATCTTGGATGCAGGTTACTTGAGGTGTTGTGGGCATCGGGGCATCATGGATGCGGGTTACTTGAGGTACCGTGGGAATCGGGGCATCGATGATGTGGATTATTTGAGGTTCTAGGCACCAGGACCTTGTGGAGGCGGACACTGATGAGGTGCGGGGTATGTTGGGTGTCCAGACAGACACAAGAGTGCCTATGTGGCGCAGGGGCGACGATGCATCGCGGAAGGACTATGCGTCCGGAAAACAGGTTAGTTAACCCTGTTTGGTTAGAGTTTTGTTGGGTTGAGACCGGGTTAGGTGGTTCCTAAGGTGGGGAGCCCCCTTCAGGAATTTATCCAGAACCTTTGAGACGGGGGAAGTCCAGGTTGCTTTGAATAGAGTGGTATGTTTGGTTCCGTCTCCGGGATTTGGTTGGTAGCTCGGGGGTGGGATATGTTAAGGTGGGGAGTTTGTAAGAACCCGGGTTTTCAGAACAGGTCAAAATCCCAACCCTGTTTGAATTTTTGACCGGTTTTCGAGGAAACTAGAGTAAACACAAAGTTTCTGGAAATTTCTAGATTACACGCCATATACTTTTGAGTACACGCCGTGTATGTGGTTAGCAAGTGTCGGACATGTGCTTGCCGAGTACATGTCGTGTGATGACCGTGTAGTATTTTCATACTACACTGCGTATAGTTTTGAACACGCCGCGTATACCCCCGACCATGTGAGTCCATACATGGCATGTAGGCCTGTTGGCCGGGTAGAACCAGGGACATGCCGTTTTCCCTTTGGACATGCCGTGTATCCTAGCCGTGTATAAGGGAAACACAAGGCGTGTGTGTATGTCGGCGAGGAAGAGAAGACGAACCCGATACACGCCGTGTACTCATGTCGGTAGGTTCAGAAAGTAAGGCGGTGGAAACCTGCCGTCTTATGACCAGTTAAATAAAATATACACGGCATGTAGTCCAGAAGTACACACCATGTATTTTCTTTTTTTTCACATAAAACGGGCAGTAGCCTTGTTTTTTAGGCAGAACTCACCTCCTTCGCCCGGATGCGTGAACCCGGCAGGCCGAACCCCTTTTCTCCTCCCGATTGTCCGTTCATGACCCGTTTTGAGCTCTGATTAGTGCGTTTGAACCCCCTCGGTAAGGCATCGATTCCTCTTTGGCCATTTTGTTTGATTTTCATTCTAGAAAGAGTTATAGGAGTTTGAGCGGGTTTGAATCTTTTGTAGATTTACCGTGTTTTAGACCGAATTGGTGGGTGTTACCGGAGGAGTAGCATCGTGCGAGTCTCAGGTAGGTGGTGCATAATTCATTTTGTGTTTTTGTGGTTGTTTGGGTAATACGTCCTACGACGCGTTTACGAGTATTTTGAGTGGGACCCATTTTATCTACTTTTTCATACTATAATGCTTGTGAGACCACTGGGATGCTTCTGGGTATGCCCGGTTACCAGTTTGTGTGAGCAGGGCCGGGTGAGGGCCATTGCTTGTCGGGGCATTTTGGTCGGGGAACACCAAAATGGTTTTAACTGAAATGTTAATGGTATAACCTTTTAGTTTAATTTATTGATGTCTTATATAAATTGTAGTGGCATTTAAGACATCAGTGCTGGTATGGGACAACATGTGGTAGAGTGCAATTCAACTGTTTAGTTTGTTTTGCCGGTTTATATTTACTATTTAAATATGTAAATATGCAATTGCTGGATTGCAGCTACTGGACCTTATGGGTTGTGTTGGGCTTGGCCTGGTTACGCTTGAGTGATGTGAATCACAAGTTGTGGATTTTCCCGGGTTACTTTGGGTGGTTTTGACCATGGGATTGGGCGTCATGGACGTCGGCTTGAGGCAGTACGACTGTCAGGTTGGGCATGACCTGGGTTACTTGGATGGCGAGGCCATCGGACTTGAGAAACATGGTCACAGGGATATGAGGTGTCAGATGTTTTGGTGGATTAGGTACTATTTTGGTGATTACCGCTCACCCGGGACTTTGAGTAGTGTGCACACAGAGATAATCTGTGATGAGGTGGTTTTGACCACTCATGTGCGTAGAGGCCCCCGTAGTTGTGGTTAGGTTTTCTGGTTGGGGGTGCTTGCCGTAGAAATCCACGTGGGAGTTGAGGAGCCTTCAGGGGATGGGCATGCCTCTGGGACGTTGGTACTTGAGACATGAGGTGTCAGGAGGCACATTGTGCCGGGTTACTCTTTTTGGGCATGCCTTCAGGACGTCGGTACTTGAGACACGAGGTGTTAGGAGGCACGTGGTGCTGGGTTACTATTCTTGGGTGTGCCTTCTGGACTTCGGTACTTGAGACACAAGGTGTTAGGTGGAACATGGTGTCGGGTTACATGACAAAGATTCCTGTGTTGGCCGAAGCAGGTGACACTCCATGGTGGCTGTTGAGCACCAGTGGAGTTTGTGTTTATTTGTGCATTGTACTGATTACTGCTTTCCTTGTAAATGCATGACTACTTAAACACATATATTTGGTACGCACCGTTGGGTGGTATCCTACAGAGATTTGTCTCACACCCTGCACGGGCCCTTCAGGACATATGTAGACTTTATGGATTTACGTGTAGGAAATAGGCCAGCTTTAGGAGCTGGGCTGCGTTAGTTATTGCATGGAGATGGTATGGACCTTGAGTTCAAGACTAACTGGGTTTACTTTTCTTTATTTTCTTTTCTATATCAGCATGCTTGTTTTAGCTACTGTTGGTTAGACATTGGCGCCCTTTTTATATTAAGTTGTGTATGACCTGCTTTGGATGCATGTTTTACTATTTAGTAGTAGTTACATGTTATCAGCATGCTGTTGTGTTTTTTTCCACTGCTGTTGTTATATTTACTACTTCCACTGTTTATCTATATGGATTATGCTTCTGCTCTGCGGGTCTGGTTCGAGTCTGCTGAGTCTTCCTTTCCGCTGCATCTTTACTGTTATACTGGGACTAGTACCATTATTATGATCCTTCGAGAGGGTATAGCCTCCCCACTATACCTAACAGACCCTCGCTGCTAGTCGGCAGCCTTTGGCATTCAGGGAGGTGCATCTAAGGTAGTAACACCCGACCCGTTCGGCACTATTTGGGTGGCCGGTCGGGTCCGGGACGTTACATTATTAAAGGGAATTAGTGTTTGATAAAAGTTTGGAGAGAAAGGAAGAAATCATTATGATCTAAAGGGTAATAAATAAAGAATTTATGTTTATTTTTTCAATTGTAATGATATAGGGAACTATAGAAACAAATTCCACAAACAATAAGGGAATATTCCTTAAATGAAACTAAATGAAAAAGTTCAACATTATTATATTACTATAGAAAAAGTGGAATGATTAATGTTCTTATGTATCCGAATATAAGAATTTTTTGGTACAAGTTTTTTATCAGTGATAAGAATCATAAAATGTATATAGATTATACTATAATAGATTATCTATTCGTATTTGAAGACATATGTTGCATAGTACCTTTGACTAATAAAAGTGATGCATGGGAATGTATATTTTTATGGAAAACACATGATTTTGAGAGAATAACCCTTAATATGTGGGAAATGATGAGAAGTTAAAGATAAATTTATTTTTATGTGATAATATTTTTATCCATGAAATTGGTAATAGATTAATGTTATCTTTTTTGGAGTATACTGAATATATGGATTTAAGGAAAACATTCGACAATTAGAGACTTTATTTCTATAATAATGCGTATTTTTATTAATGTTTTATTGTGATTAGGGTATTTAAATATTTGGAATATGAAAAAAGAGCCAATTTATATTTTTTGGGGAATATAATGTTGACTTAGTGGCCTCCCTTCAAAAATTTTGGACATTGAATTTGGTTAGTCATATTTTGGATGATTCTTATGGTTAAACATTTATAGAATGGATTATAATCAATTTTTAGATTTAATATTGAGGTATTATATATTAATGTATTTATTATATAACTTGTAATATCCATTTTCCAAATATCTATAGATAGTAGGAATATATTCTCTAATGTTCTGTTAAATATAAAATTTAGAGCTTCATGAATAGAAATCTTCATTGGATATTCAATACTTGGAGGAAGAGAAAATGTGGGAATTGATAAAAGCATAAACAAAGGATGAAATTATACCTATGAAATTATAACACCCTGATATTTTATGGTATGTATCCTATTAAATAAATTCAATTCATTCATATCTTATGTTTCCTATAACACCGAGAATATGTAAATATTGACACTATTAAATATTTACATGTTCTTTGGAATAACAATGTTACCATTAGGAATATTAATGTGACCATTTGCAATATTAATGTCACCATTAGAACAATAACCTAACCTATTTATGTATAAATAAATTTTAAGGGTCTCATAAATGAAAAAAAGGTATATTTATATCAGAGAATAAGTACATTAATGATTTAAAAATGATAAATTTAGTTTTTGTATTTTTTTGAAACATAAATGTTTATTTAAAATTCTATAATTTAAAAAGTGATTTAATAGAAATATTTATTTCAACAAAATATATTCAGGAATTAATATTCCATTGTATTAAAATTAGAATATATTTTATGAGACCATGATTAATTTTTTAATGATTCATAAAATCATCTATAATAATAAAATAATCTTCTTTCAAATAAATGATTATTGTAATTAATAATTAAATTTCTCATACTTATAAAAAAAATTCATAAAAGAGATTCCATTTTTTAAAATATTTACATTGAAAAATGGTTTCTATATTGTTTTTGGTTTTTTCTAAAATAGTTCAATTTTTTGTGAATAGTGAAATATGGTAATTTACTATATTTAACTTCATAAGTAAATAAATGAATTATAGAGTCATGTATGATGTATACATGAGGTTAAATCCCATTAGTTAGAACTCACATGCTCTAGTTACTATATGTATTAACAAGAATCATCACTATTGATAGTCTTGATCCAAAATAATAAACTAATGAATAAAATAATACAAAAAAATCTATCCTCCACTATAGATATGACCCCATAAAATCATAGATTATAATCCATTGACCCTGATAATATTTTTCCTAATTCCTATTCCAAAACACATCCCGGTTTCAATGATCTTTTGTTCTAAAAAAGGCTAAACCCATATTCCTGAAATAGGTTCTTAGGGAGAATAAATTCAAGAGTTAAAACCATCAATCCTTCCCTTTCAATTTATTTTATTTTCTTTTATTATTATATCATAACCTCCACTTATCCAAACAGGACTTATAGCTATATTATCATATATATACTCAAACTTTATTATTCTAATTCAATATCCATCATCCAATCTCTTCTCCTCTCTTTTTAAATTTAAAATGAGAACATTGTCTATGTGGTGTTAATTCACCCCTTAATGGATGATATGTCTTCATTTTTCATTGCTGCCTTAATGGATGGTCATAAAAATATTTTTTAAGGTTAATAAATATTAAAATATTTCAATGAGAACTTATTTAATGTTCTATAACTATTATATAATAACAATATTAAATAAATTGATACTAGTCCATGATGGTCGTAAAAACCCAAAAAATGAATTATCATTTTTTAGGAAAAAAAATTCTAATGAATAATACTCATATCATATAACCAAATTATATATGACACTATTAAAAAAATTATTTTCATTAATATTAAATTATTTTGCTTCTAGATTTTTTCAACCATTTTAAATGAATTTCAATAATTATATACAAGGGAGCCGACCATAAAATAGTGAAACAAATGCTCCCAGAACAACACAATTAAAAATTATAACTCATCAAAATAGACACAAATAAACTTAATAAAATTATAATAAATTATAAATATTTTTAAGAGGTTCTTAATTAAGTAGTTAATTTATCTAATTTGATTATCTAGGATATTAAGTACAAGTGTGGAATGCTTCCACACATATCGTAAGGGACTTCTTCTGAATTTCCATTTCATTGAAAGTTACATGGTATTGTAATCCTAATCGTTTTATTTGGTTTATATACTAAAACATTGAGATAATTTTTAATTTGATATCATATTACTCTTATATATCCATATTTCTTATATCATTGATATGATTATTTTCTAAGTTGTATACCATTTTACATATGGTGTTTACTTTGAATGTTATTTTAACTGGGGAGATATTGATAAATTAGTATCCTCTACTCAATATAGATATTTGGAAATAACATATTGATAATCAATTAAATATATATATAAAGGATGATTTGGATACGCATACCTTGGTCAGTCCCAAATATAGATAGCAACTCGATTCATTGATAGTTCCCATGAGACAAAACATTTGATGACAAACCCTTCATGCTTGTTTCCAAGAATAATCAAAGGGTTTTATATCCATAGAAATAAACCATATTATGAAAGGTTTTGAATATATTGGTTCATGTTCCAGATATATTATGTCCATAATAAATAAATTTCTTCATTCAATATCAAATTATTAATTTTCATGATATTTTCACTATGATAAAATGTATAGATGAATTTTTCATTCTGAATTTATTGATTGTATTAATTTTTCTGTTATTTACCTTACCATATTTATTATACCTTATTGAATATTTTTCACTTATTATTGATTCATGTAACCCTTACTAGGAATTTGAGATTATTTTTTCCTTCTGTAGTTTATGAAGATGAAATCATTGAATAAATATCAAGAATCATTTTATTTTTCTTTATTATGTTCTATATTTAATTAATTATTTAATAAGAAAAAAATAAATGTATCTATTTCTTCATGAATACTAAACTGATAAATACTTGGTTATATTATCTCTTGTATCCATGTCATTGTAATAAGATATCCACTAAATCTAGAATACTTGGGTTGGGGTTGTGAATTTTTTTATCAAAGACGGTTTAGTAAAAAAACCTTGGGAACTAGATTCTAAATAAACCTGCTAATTATAAAAATTACTTATAGTGAATTTTTGGATAAATAATGATGATTATTATGAGCTAAATTAGTGTTCTCCATTGTTTTGTGATGGCACATAATTGAATAAATGGAATCCCTACCCGCAAAAAATATATGGATTTTCCCATTGGGAAAGTAAAAATAGTTTTTTTGGAGAAGATAAGATCATGAAAATATTAGGGAAATGTAACCAAGTTATGATGAATAACTATACTAAACCTATTTCGGATCATTTCATGTGGTCTAATACTCATTATTTTTATGGAATTATTAATCCAGTGGAAGCTGAAAAATGGATCAAGTCCATTGAAAATGTATTTCTTGCATTGGGATGCAATGAAAATTAAAAGGTAGTACTGGAATTATATTGTATCAAGAGATTAGTTGATCAATGGTGGTCAAAAATCTTGAATACTAAGGAAAAAGATTACATAGAACACATGGAGTAGGAATAATTCTAAGAAACATTATTTGTAAAATATTTCCCTCATGAGGAATGAACTGAATTAATGATAAGATTCCTTAGATTAATGAAAAAGGAATAAGAGAGTGTTCTAGAGCGTGAGGATACCTTCACAAGACTGTCTATATATGCTACATATTAAAAATTATATTATGAAAAAATATTGATCATTTTTTATGGTCTTAAGACAAGTCTTTGAAGGGCATTAGCTTCCCATACATTTTCATCAAAGGATGAAATATTATTATGTTCCATCAAAATGGATAAGATATTTCATAGATCTTATAATTTAAAGAGAAATAAAGAGAAAAATAGGCCTTGTAATAACCATGAAAAATGTATAGAATCACAGAATAAGTGGGAATAAAATAAATTCCCATTATAATAAAATTGTGGAAAGAAGCATCCTAATAAATTCTTAGAAGGCATGGGACTTTGATATAAGTAGAATGAAAATGGACATAAAGCTATGGAATATAACTAAAAGTAACAAATAAATGATTTTTCATGCTTATAATACAAATAAATGGGTCATTATTCAAAAAAATGTTACATGAACTAAGCGGATCTTCCACATAAGAGGCCAAATAGAGATTTCCAAACTTATTCAATCACTATAGTTAATGTATAAGTACAACATGATATTGTGGTAGGTAAATAATCATGTATTCAAATTTAAAAAATTATTTATTTAATTTTAGATCATTACACTCCTTTATTTCTACATAGTTTTCCATGAAAAGTTGACATTTCCCTTTTGATATAGTAAGGGATTTGTAAGTCAAAACTCATACAGGATGTCTCATTACAAAAGATATGTGTCGATCAATCCCATATGTGACACATAAATGTTCATTATCTTTGGAACTTATCACCATACCTATGGTTGAGTTTGATACAACCATCGGTATTGACTAGAGTTAAAATATTATGTGAAACATTCTTTTAAGAAGAAAGAAATTATGATTTTTGAAGATGATGTAGAATCCTTTATCATTAAAGAATAAACATCACACTTGATTCTTTTTTAGATCCACCCCTAGTAACTATACTGAATAAAATTATTGGGGAGGAATTAAAAACAACATCTAAGGATGAGGAACGTAATATTTAAATTATGGATGTGCCAATTTTGTTGGAGTACATTGATGTATTTCCTGAGGAATTACCAGGACACCCCTTAGAGTTTAAAGTTGAGTTTAACATTGACACAATCATTTATTCAAGACCAATATCAAATAATCATAATATAATGGCCACTATGGAATTGTTTGATCTAAATAAACTTCTAGAAGAGATGAGTAATAATGGTTTTATTTACCATAGTTTTTCTCCACATGGATCCCCTCTTCTTTTTATTAAGAATAAAAATGGATACATGAGGATATGCATTTTCTATAGAGAAATAAATTCTATTACAAAAAAGAACAAGTATCCTTTACCTCACATTGATGATTTATTTTACCAAATTCTTGGATCTCAATATATTTTGAAGATTTACCATAATTCTGTGTAGCATCAGTTGTATATAAAGAAGGATGAGATTATGAATACAACATTTTAGATGAGGTATGTACATTATGAGTTTATAGTAATTCCATTTGTATTGAGTAATACCCTCTTGATTTTCATGGATCTAATGAACTGAGTATTCATGAAATATCTTTACAATTTAGTGTAGTATTCATTATTTATATTATGGTGTTTTCTAAAAGCTATAAATACCATGATAATCACTTGTAGATCCTTCAGGAGACTCTTATAAGTAAATAGTAATTTTGTAAATTTAGAAATTGTGAATCTAGTATTAAGAATTTTTTTTTTGTCCATATTATCTCTAAGGATGAAATATCAGTTGATCCTATAAGACAAAGGAAATACAATAACTACCCATCCCAATGAATATAACTGAGGTACATAGTTTCATTGTTTTAATAGGTTACTATTGGAATTTAATTCAAAAAAATTCTTGATTGGATAACCCGTTAACCAAGATCAGATGTAAAGGGGTTAGGTTTATTTAGAAAAAATAATTTGGTGAATGTTTTAAATAGTTGAAGAGAATATTAAGCAATTATATGATTTTATAATCTACCATTAAGTTATTATGGGTTTGTGATATGCATTAATTTATCAAATAAAGGAATGTATTTTGTCCTTTTAAAAAATTCTATATTTATTACATAAGTATATTGGTAGTTGAATATTCTTGAAAAAATTATCTAACTCATGATCTTGAGTTAGTGGCCCTAATATTTACATTAAAGAAATGTAGACACTATACATATGGTGAAATATGTCAGACATATATGGATCACAAGAGTTTGAAATACATCTTTTCATAGAAGGAACTCAACATTAGGAAAATATGACAGATCAAGTTACTCAATGGTTGTTATTAATCAATATAATACCATCTTGGGAATAAAAATGTGGTAGAATATACATTAAGAAGGAACAATCATGGACTTCCAACAAAAATGAAGATTGAGAAAGATCTAATTTTCATGAATTTAGTAAAAATATATATATTAATTATTATGGAAGGTGGAACATCACTCCTTTTCAAATAATTTTGGAACCATATTTATTTTAAATGATAAAATCTCTAAATATGATGATTAAAATTTTCAAAAGAAAATTAAAGGTTTTTAAGATGGAATATTGGAAGACATCCTGTATTAGGATCAAATTCTAAAATTCAAAAAGTGATATGTATTAAATTAATAATTATTCTAAAAAAGGTAACTATTAGATGATGCTCAATACTCTAAGTTCTCTATACACCATGGTAGTATAATGAAGTATAGATATATGAAGCAAAATTTTTTGTGGGATAATATGAATCGGTAAATTGCTGACTATATGTCAAGATGCCTAGTTTTACTATATATAATGAACAATATACAATATATTATAAGATTCATGCTACCTCTACCTTATTACTATCTGGAAGTGGGGTGACATTATGATGGAATTGGCCACAAGACTACCAAAGGACACCTATAAGGAATGATGCGATATAGGTTATTGTTGATTATCTTAAAAAATCATATCATTCCTCATCTATAAGATAATATTAACCTCTTTATTACCTATAATGTCCCTATATTAATATAGTTGAATGTATTTTAGTTTCAACTCTATCTATTTTTTTTATTGAGATCCTCATTTTACATCAAAATTAAGGAAGATTCTTGAGATGTCTTTGGATACTAAGCTTTCTTGGAGTACTATTTTTCACTCCTAAACCATCCAATGGTGTGAATAGAATACTCCATTATTGGACGAAATAATGAGATCATGATATATTGATATTTACAGTATATGAGATAAGTATTTACCTTTGGTAGAGTTTTCCTATAATAATAGTTTCCATTTGGGTAATTAATTTTCACCATATGAAGTATTATATAGAAGAGACACTGTTATCCAACCTATTGGAATGAAGTTGGTGAGTTGAAACATTTAGGATCAAAAAATATTTAAGATAAAAAAGGTAAATACTATTCCGTATCATATTAAAACACATCAATGTATGCAAATGAGTTATACTAACAACCGAAGAAATTATTTGTATTTTCAAGTGGGAGATTATTTATTTATGAAAGCATCTCCATGGAAGGGTGTTATAAGGTTTCATAAGAGAGGGAAACTGATCCCCATATATATAAGACCATTTGATATTCTAGTTAGAATTAGATCTTCAGTATACAAGTTATAAATTCCATCAATTATCTCCAAAGTGAATGATGTGTTCTATATATCACTGTTAAAGAAGCACATTCAAGACCCAATGCTTGTGCTCACCTATAACTAAATAGAACTGAAAACCGATTTGTCATATCGTGAAGATAATATTGATATTATTGACCCTACAGTGAAAGTAATGAGAAATCATATGAATCGACTGGTAGAATTTCATTGGGGAAAAAATAAAATGGATGAAGCAACGTGGGAACATGAGGATGTTATGAAATATTACCACCATAATTTTTTAGAAGGATATATTCATGATAAATTATATGGATGAAATTTATGAAGGATATAAGAGTATAAAACCTCATGATATTATGGTATGCAACTTCTTAAAGAAATTAAATTCAATCATATCTTACATTTCATACAACACTAATCTTAATTAAATAGTGATATATTGTTAAATAGTAACATGATCATTTAAATAGTTATGAGACTGTTAGGAATAGTAATATGACTATTAGGAATAGTAATTTTATTATTAGAATAATGAACTAAAGTATGAATTTATAAATTAAATTTATGTGTCTCATTATTTAAAATATGGTATATTTATATCATAGAATATGTAAATAAATATTTTAAAAATGATAAATTAAGTGTTGGTATTTTTGTTAAACGTAAATGTTTATTTAAAATTTTATAATAATTAAATTAATTTAAAATAAATATTATTTTCCTAAAATATATTCATGAATTAATATTTTTATATTATAATTATAAGATAATTTTATGATAATATAATTAATTTTTCAAACTGTCGTAAATACGATTATAATATTAAAATCATCATTTTTTGAAAAAAATGATGTGTTTCATTAAAAATTAAATTTATCATTGTTAGAATTTTTTTCAAAAAAATGGAGTAAATTTTTTATTTATACACATCAATAAATGGTAATAGTGAATTTATGATATTTTTATAAAATTGTTGATTGTTTTGGTGAATACTGAGATACTGTAATTTAGTTTATTTAAACTTATAATTAAATAAATGAATCATTGAGTCATGAATGATGTATGGATGGTGTAATAACACATTATTTAAAACTCACATTATATAGTTATTGTATTTAGTCATAATAATCATTTGTATTGATAGTATGAATCTAAAATAACAAACTAATGAATAAAATAATAAAAACATTCCTCTCCTCCACTATAACCCCTATCATCAGACCATCAATGTCATAAGTACTGGTAATATTCATAGGAATTTCTCTTGAAAACTACTTCCTCATATCCAAGATTTTTTGGTCTCAAATAAATAAAAAAAACCCCACTTCCTTAAGGTGGTTCTCCAAGAGAATAAATTCAAGAGGTAAAACCCTCATCCATTCCCATTGGATTTCTTTTCTTTTTTATTTTCTCATTCTCTCCTCAGATAACCTTATCCAAAGAGGCATGATATATACAGTGTCATATATATATACTTGAATTATATTTTTAAAATTTAATACCCCTCATAAAACATTTTCTCCTCTCCCTTTAATTCTAAAAATGAATACATCATTCGTGAGGAGTCGACTCACCACCTTCGTGGATAATAAGATTCTGTTTTTCATTTCCAATTTCCAGGATAGTGATGAAAAAACGTTATGGTTAAATAAGATTATAATATGTGTATTAAAACTTATTTATTATTAAAAAAGAATTATATAAGAATAATATAAAATAAAATGGCACTAGACTGTGATGGTCATCAAAACTGCCAAAATAAGCGAATTATTTTTCATTAACATTTTGTCTGATGAACCATCCTCATATCATATAAAAAAAGATATATGAGTAAATTTAAACATTTTATGTTCATTAATATTAAATAATTGAATCTTTTAATATTTTCTTCCAATTTAAATGAATTCCCAAAATTATATACAAGGGGAGCAACCATAAAACCATGAAATGAACGTCGATGGAACAATGAAGTTATACATTATAACTCATTAAAATTCCATAAATGAACTTAACTAAATTATAATAAAATAAATATATGTTGTATATGTTTTGAATTTAGTAATTCATGAATATAATTTTATTGTTCAAAACATTAAATACAAGCACAGAACACTTTTAGATATAAGGTAAAGGACATTGTCTCAATTTCTATTTTATTGAGACTTACTTGGTATTATGCTCCTAATAATTTTCATGTGGTGTATCTACTACCCATTTCATATAATTTTTAATTTTATATTATATTAATATTATATATCCATATTTCTTGTATCATGGATATGATTATTGTGTAATTTTTATACCATGTTTACATACAATATCTATTAAAAATTTCATTTAACTAGGGACATATTGATAAATTCTTATCCTCAACACTATACTGATATTTTGATGAGGCATATTGTTCGTGAATAAAATATATATTTTAAGGATGATTTGGACATACAGACACTGGTGGGGGCCAGTTATAGATAGACCCTCAATGCATTAACATGTCTCATTAGACAAAACAATTGGTAATAACCCCTTTATGTTTGTTTTCAAGAACAATATGATTGGTTTATACCCACATACATAATTCAGATTGTGAAACATATTTATTGTAGTGATTCATGTTCTAGACACATGAAATTCAATAATTAATCATTTAATTTATTCATTATTCACTTAATACATTTTATGATATTTTCACAATGATCAAATCTATGGATGTATTTTGACTCTCAGTTTGTTGATGTAACATGTTTTTTAGTTATTTAACCTTCAATATTGATTATTCCTTATTTACTATGTTTGAATTCTTATTGATTCATGTTACCCTTACTGAGAATTTCATCTCACCTTTTTATTTGTTTTCCTTCCATAGGTTATGAAGATGAAATCCCTAAATAAGTGTAAAGGAAGTAGTTTATTATGCTCTGTTATAATATATGGTAAATTAAAAATGTAACAAAATAACCATGTATGTATATATTTCTTCAATACTACTGAACTTATTTATCCTTGGTGATGTAATATCTTGTATATATACCATTGTAATAAAATTACCAATGACTATGGGATACTAGGGTTAGGGTTGGGACAGTGGATATCAAAGTCGGTTTATTAGAAACCTTGGGAATTAGATGTTAAGTAATCATGAGAATTAAATTAATTTATTATATTGAATTTATGGCTCAATACTCATTATGATTTTTTTCTAAGTTAGTGTGTTCAATTACTTAGTTTTGGTTCCAAATGGATAGGAGAGAATAAATACCCATAGACAATTTCGGGATTTCCCCACTGATCAGGTCAACAGAGTAGGTGTTGGAGATAAGAAGATCATGACCATATTAGGACATATTACTTAGGTTATGATGAATAAACATAATAAACTTATGTTGGATCATTTCATGAGGCATAATCCACCATAATTTTGTGGGAATATCAATATAGTGTTATCTGATCAATCGATCAAGTCCCTTGAGAAGATATTTCTTTCATTGATATACAATGAAAAAGAAAATGTAGTAATGGAAGTATATTGTATCAAGGTTGATTCAAATCAATGGTGTTTATTGATAAATAATACTAAATAGGAAGATGTCCTTGAACACATGGTATAGAAATCCCTTAAAAACATTCTTAGACAAATATTTCTCTCTTGATAAATGGACTGAAATTAAGAGAAAATTATTTAGATTAAAGAAAAAATAAGAATTGAATGTTGTAGATTATGATGCTACTTGTAAAAAACTATTAAGGTATTCTACAGATTATATATGTTATTTAGAAAAACAAATAATGATCATTTCTTTGATTCTCTTAATAGAAGTCTCCAAATGGCACATAGTTCTCAAAAAAAATTCATCATATGATGAAGCCTTATTAAGTGACATCAAAACATTGAAGTAATTTTATATATCCAATATGTTAATAGAGATTAAATATAATAATCGGTCTTTTAATAATGATGAAAAAGGTATAGAATCAAAGAATAAGAGGGAAATGAAGCAATTCACATAATGTGAAAATTATGCAAAGAATCATCCGGGAATGCATGAAATTCATGGGAGTATGTTATAAGTGTGGATAAAAGGGTCATGAAGATAATGAATGTAAGGGTAAGAAACAAATAACTGATTTTTAGTGATTCAAGTGCAATGAAATTGTGCCTTATTCAAACCAATTTCTCGTACCCCAATGGAATTTACCACAGAAGAGGACCTAAGGAGGTGGCCAAGCTTATGCAATCACTATAGTTGAAGTAGAAGTACCCAATGACGTGGTTCCATATACATTAATCATATCTTTAAATGTAGGCAATTGTTTATTTGATACTAGATCATAACACTCTTTTACATCTACCCACATTTACATGAATATTAGGAATTTCCCTTTTGATTTAATAATATAGTTATTAGTCAAAACATCTAAGGGAGGTATCAATGTAGAAAAAATGCATCAATCAGTCCCCTTTATGACGCAAAACCATTCTTTAGTTGTTGAACATATCATCATATCTATGGTTGACTTTGATATAATCCTCACTATGGGATGGCTTTCAAAATAAGATGTGAAAAATAATTTTAAGAACCTCATTATATGATTATTATCTATATCAGCCCTAAGTAGCTACACTGAATAAAATTATTAGAGAGTGGGATAAAACATCATCAATAGATGAGGAAATTAATCTTCAAATTGAGGATATACCAAATGAATAGTTATACATTGATGTATTTCTTTTGGAATTACTTGGACTCCCCCCAAAGTGTGAATTTGATTTTACCATTGATATAATTCCTCATGAAAGACCAATATCAAGGACTACTTATAGAGAGGACACTATGTAATTATTATAGCTAAAGAAAACACTAGAGGTGGGGAGCCCCTATTATTTTTTTCTGAAAAAAGATGGATCCATGAGTGTATTCATTGAATATATAGAAATCAGTGATATTATAATAAAGAAAAACTATCATCTACATCTCATTGGTGATTTATTTGATCAAATTCATGGAGCTCTATAATTTTTTAAGGTTGAAATTCATTTTTTGTGTCCACAATTGTGAGTAAATAATGAATACAATCCAAAGATAACATTTCAGATGAGGTGTTAATATTATGAATTTATAGTAAGGCCATTTGGATTGACCAATTCTCTATCTATTTTGAAGGATCTAATGAATATTATATTCAATGAATATCTTGATGATTTTTTTGTAGTAATCATTGATGATATTCTGGAGTATTATAAATTCTATGAATACCATGGGAGTCACTTCTGAATCATTATTGAGATTCTCATAAGGAAATAGTTTTATGGTAAATTTAAAAAGTATGAATCTTGGATTCAAAAAATTTATTCTATAATCCATATTATCTTTACGAATGGAATCTTAGTTGATCCTATAAAGGAATAGGCAATCCATTAATGTCCTACACCAACTATCATAACAAATGTATGTAGTTTCCTTGGTTTAGAAGGTTATTATCGATGTTTCATTCATAATTTTTCCCTATTCACTAACCATTTAACCATGCTATCATGTAAAGAGGATATGTTCATATGGAAAACCTAATGTGAATAATGTTTTGAATAATTAATTTGAAGACTGCCCAATGTACTAATTTTGACTCTACTATCCTAAAATGATGGGTTTTTTATATAAAATGATGAATCGATGAAAGGAACATGTTGTGTTCTTATGAAAAATGATAATGTTATTATATATTAATCAATTTAATTGAATATTTATGAACAAAATTATCCAACTCATGATCTTGAGTTAGCCATCATAATCATTTCTCTGAAGATATACGAACAATATCTTTATGGTGGAAGATATGATATATATATGGTTCATAAGAGTTTTGAATACAATTTTACACAAAAATAATTCAATATGAAGAAAATAAAATGTATCGAGTTACTCAAAAAGTTTTATTACTTGATACCCTGCCACCCCGAAGGTAAAAATCTTGAAGAAGATACATCAAGAAGGAAATATCATAGATTTATAACCCAAATAAGTATAGAGAATTATTTTATGTTCATTGATTTAATAAGAATGGATATTGTAATTGTTAAGGAAATTTAAACATTACTCACTTTTAAAATGAATGAAAACCCATCATGAATAGAAAAATGTAAAAATATATCAATCTGATGAAGAGAATTTTCAAAAAAAAGCTGTTAAGGGTGGAAGATTTGTAGACTTCATGTATGAGGATGGAATTCTGAAATTATGAAAGAGGTAATGTATTCCATCAATACATAAGATAAAAAGGGAACTATTTGAAGATTCTAATTACTCAAAATTCTATATATTCCTAGGTATTACTAAGATGTATTGATATATGAGGGAATATTTTTATGGGATAATATGAAGTCGAAAATTGAATAATATGTATAAAGATGTCTAGTTTGTCAATAAGTGAAGGATAGGAGATAGAATCTTAGAGTATTCATGAAACATACACCTATATATATGTGTAAGTGGGATGAAATTACATTGTAATTTATCATAGGACAACCAAGTAAACCTAAAAGGTGTGATTCAATATGGGTTATTGAGGATCGTCTTAAAAAATGGGTAAATTTCCTTGATATAAGAGAATATTTACGTCTTGAGTTCCTAGAAAGACTATATATTAATAAATTTTTGACACATTATTGTCTAAATATATTTATTGTGTCTGATCAGGATCCTCGTTTTACATCAAAATTCTATGAGATTCATTAGAATGATTTGAAAAAAGAGATTCATTTGAGTACTATTTATCAACCTCAAACTAAAAGATAGTTTTAAAGTACTATTAAAATATTAGAAGATATATTGAGATCATCCTCATTTGAATTTCATGTTATGTGGGATTAGTATTTAAAATTGGTATGGTTTTCCGTCAATATTAGTTTCTATTATAGTATTAAAATGACACAATATGATACATTATATTTTAAGAGATGTTATACTCCAACTTGTTGGGATGAAGTTGGTGAGAAGAAACTTATAGGCCCAGAACTTATTAAAGTGATAATGAAAAAGGAAATCTCTATTTAGGCTCATCTTAGAGCATCCTAAAGTAGGAAAATAGTTATAATGAAAAATGAGGAAAATAATTGGACTCTGAAGTTTGAGATCTTGTATTTCTAAAAGTATCTCTATAGAAGGGTGTCAAAATGTTAGGTAAGAGAGGGAAATTGAGCCCTAGATACATCAAACCATTTGAAAATTTTAAAATAATTTGATGTAAAGATTACTGATTATAAATTTCTCCAAGTCTCTCTAGAATTTTTTATGTGTTACACATATCATTATTAAAGACATATAGGCTAGAACCAACGCACATACTCAGTTATGAATGAATAGAGTTGGAACCTGAATTGTATTACTATGAAGATCATATCGATATTATTGACACTAGAGAGTAGGTATTGAGAACATGTATTACTCAACTGGTTATTTTTTTGAGAAACCGTAAAATGGAAGATGTAATATGGGAAATTGAGGATTTTATGAATAAGAACTACCCTCATATGTTTAGAATGAAATATTCATGAAAAATATTCAGGATGAAATTTATGGAGGGAAGAATATAACACCCCAATATTTTATGGTATGTAACTTATTAAATAAATTATATTCATTCATATCATACATTTCACACAACACAGAGCTTAAAATAGTAGTGATATAATATTAAGTATTAACATGACCGTTGAAATAGTAATGTAACCTCTAGTGGAGTTTTCCTATAATAATAGTTTTCAAGTAACTATTCAGATAGCACCTTATGAGGCTTTGTACGGTAGGTCGCGCCGATCACCCTTGTGTTTGCTAGAGGCATGAGAGGCAGCTGTGCTAGGACCTTGTCTTGTTCAGGAGATCACAGAGCAAAGGGAGTTGCTTCAAAAAACGATGGATACTGCACAGTCTCGGTAGAAATCTTATGATGATCAGTAGAAATGACCTCTCGAGTTTAAGGTTGGGGATCAGGTTTTCCTATGTTTTACCCCGAGATTTGTTACACAAGTGGATCAAAAGATAGGCTAAGATTTCACCAGGATACGTCAGGCCGTTTGAGGTTTGGGAGAGAGTCGGGCTGGTTGCTTATAGGTTGTAGTTTCCTCAGAGGTACCAGGCTATGCACGACGTCTTCCATGTTTCTCAGCTTCGCCACTATTTCTCATACCCGTCTCATGTTTTTCAACCCAAGGAGGTTGAGATATAGCAGGATGCATCGTTCGAGGAGAATCCTATCAGGATTATTGATCGTAGTGAAAAGAGACTCTGTGGCCAGTCTGTTCCTCTGGTATGGGTACTATGGCAGCATGACCGTGTACAGAATGAGACATGGGAGAGGGAGGCCGATATTCGATCATAGTGGCTAGAGTTGTTCGAGGTTTCTTCTTCGCCACCAAGATAGGGAAATTCAGGGATGAATTTATTTAAGGGTGGAAGTTTGTAAGAACTTGGATCTTCGTTTCAAGTATGTTTTTCCATTTCTGTTCATTTTTTGAGAAAAATAAAAAAAATTGGAAATTTTCTAAGTACACATCGTGTACGTTATGAGTACACGCTGTGTACTTTTCTCCCACGTGAGGCTGTGTGTTGTTCATGTTCGGGCCACACACATGGTGTGTAGCGGTGATGTGGAGGCCGCTTAATGCGATGTATGGAAATGGAGAGTACACACCCTGTACTCATGAAGTACACGCCGTGTACTTTTCTTTTTTATTTCATTAATCGGACCGAGGTCGCATCTTAAACTGATTTTTATCTTCTTCTCTGCCTAATTACGTCTAGAGCATCTGAGGAGGCTGAATCTTCTCCGAGCCACCGATCTGTCACTGTTTATCTGAATTGAACTCCGTTGGTTGCAGTAAAATCGTAGATACCTTCAGCGTTCTAGGCTGATTCATAGGCCGAGGTTCGAGTATATCTATCTCCTAGGATCGAGGTAGGTGGTTTGTTTCCCTATGAGGAATATCTTTGAGTTTTTGGTGAAAAATTTACAGATTCCCATTTTTCAAGTATCTCGAGTTAGTGTTTTGATCCTGTATTATTATCTACCTTAGATTTCTTGTATGGTTGAGGTTATTAGATGATTAATAATTGCTTGATATCATGATTAAGGATCACCTCATGATTGTTTCCCTTGTTCTGGCTGTTTATCATCGTTTGGCTTAGGTTGCCTGTGAGGCAGACCTTATTGCATTGTTTTCTTGCCTTTACATAGTTGATTGCCTGTATTGACTGTTGTTTATATGCTTTTGATGCATTGTAGCTATATGCCAAGTAGTTTTTTGAGCTTACTCTGGGCTGCTAACAGTCAGTTAAGCACGACTACACTACTCAGGGCTGTGGGAACCTGGTGCAGTAGAATAAAGAGGGAATTGACAAATAAAGGCTTCCATAGAGAGTCTGTTATAAATTAGTATCATTTACAGGACCTACAGGAATGGGAATTTGTTCTTACATAGAGTATCCTTAGTTACGTATCGAGACTATAGGGGGAATTAGACGTAAGTGCTTCCTCAAAGATTCTATAGCTATCGTTGCAAGACCGTAGGGGAATTGACAGTGAGAGCTTCCTAGAGTGTCTGTGCCTTTGAATGTTTACATGACTAGAGGGGTCTTCCAGTGTGAGCCACCTAGAGAGTCACTATGATTATTGTTTTGTTGGTTGTGACGAGTCCACCAAGCCAAAGAACAATCTTGAGTTTTGTATTGCTTGTTGTTTAGGTAGTCTGCTGAGATACCTCTTGTGTTACTTACTATGCCTTGAGAATGTAGAACTGTTTGCTAGATTCCTTTTTTGATAATTAAATGAGTGACATAAATTAATAAATAAATGTGAATAGATATTGGTAGGATTGTTTACTTTAGAGTACTCATGTTTCTCTGCTGCATTTATTTCTTTTACTTTTGTGATATTGCTCACTGACAGTAGGGCAAAAATCTTGTGGTGATTGCCTATTGGGATTAGTCTCACACCCTGTTTGGGTCCTGCTTTTTGGCCCAAACTGGTTATATGGTTGTAGGTGTGGATAGAGATTGTGGCCCTTCTACTTCAGGTACATGATTGCTGGTTGGAGCTGGAGAGCATAGGACCAAGCTTAGGCTTGCGATGCTATTGGAGTTGCTGTTTACTTTTAGGGATTTGTTCTCAATTGTATTTTAGCACATTCTTTTGTTTGATTCTTTCCTTAGATACATGTACCATAATGCATCATTATTTTGTTATACATTTCTTCCGTTGTTAAATTTCAGTTTTTGTATGTTGTTTACTGCTTCCACTATTTACTGTAATTTCATGTACCTTGTATACCTTACCAAATGAGGGCATAGTTTTCCCAATAACATACCAAGGCCCTCGCTGCTAGTCAGTAGCCTCTGGCATTTGGGGAAATGCGCTTCAGGTCATGTGGTAAACTGGGCACGGGGCACCAGTTGAGGGGCTCCAGATTCAGGTCATTACAAATATAATATTAACTATTAACATGACTATTGAAATAGTAATGTAACCGTTAGGAAAAATAATGTGACTGTTAGGAACATTAATATGAGAATTAGAATAATAAACTCACTTATGAAAATATAAATAAAATTTTGGATTCTCAAAATTGAAAAAATCTTACATTTATATCACGTAATAAGTAAATAAATTATTAAAAAATGATAAATTAAGTGTTAGTATTTTTATGAAATATAAATATTTATTTTCAATTTAATAGTTAGTAAATTGATTTAAAAGAAAATTTATTTTAAAAATATATATTAATGAATTAATATTTCTTTTATATTATTATTATAATATAATTTAATGAGACCATAATTAATTTTCCAACGTGTCATAAAATATATATTACTATTAATATCAGTATTTTCGAAGAAGTGATGATTTTAATTAAAAATTAAATTTATCATAGTTAAAAAAAATTATTTTCATAAATTAAATATATTTTTTAAATATACACATTTAAAATTGGTTATGGTGAATTTTTTGGATTTTTCTAAAATGTAGAATTATTGATGAATTGTGAAACATAGTAATTTAATGTATTTAATATTCTATGTAAATAAATGAATTATTGAATCATATATGATGTATGTATGAGGTAAGAAATAATTAGTTCAAACTAACATACTTTATTTTATAAATTTTCCCATAAGAATCATCGCTATTTAGTGTTGATCCAAAATAATAAACTAATGAATGCCATAATCAAAAAACACCCCTCTCCTCCACTGTAACTACCACCCCTTAAACTCACACTTTCTAAGCCATGGATATTGATAAACTTATACCCAATTTCTCTACCAAACATCTTCCCCATGTCTAATAACTTCTGGTCTCCACAAATGTCCAAACCCAAGTGCCTTAAAGAGGTTCTCAAGGAGAATAAATTAAAGTAGTAAAACCCTCAATCCTTCTCTTTCAATTTATTTTATCATCACCCCCATTATCCAAATATGAATGATAGATCTAGTATAAAATATATACTATTTTTTTATTATTATAATGGAATATACATCATCAAATATCTTCTACTCTTCTTTTAATTCAAGAAATGAAAATATCGTCTGTGAGGTGTTGATTCACCACCTTCATGGATGACATGTATTTTTTCCATTATTGCCTTAATGTTCGGTCATGAAACTATTTTTTATCATAAAAATATATTTTTATATTTTTATTAAATCATATTTAATGTTATTGAAGTATTATATAAGCAAAATATTAAATACAACAATACTAGTTTGTGATGGTCATTAAAACTGAAAAAACTAACTAATCATTTTTCATTCATATTTTATTTAATGTTTCATCCTCATGTAATTTTAAAAAATGTTATATGATACCATTTGAACTTTTATATGTTTGTTAATATAAATTAATTTCACTTATGGAGTTTTTCTTCCATTTTACATCAATTTCCATAATTATACGCATGGGAACCAACCATAAAACCATGAAATGAACACTCCCAGAACAACAAAATTATTATTAAAACTCATCATAATGGACATTAATGAAATTAATAAGATTTTATTAAATAAAATATTTGTTTTAGAGTTTCATAATTAATTATTTGTTGACTCCAATTTGATTATACAGAACATTAAGTTTAAGTGATGAATGATTTAAGACATAAGGTAAGGGACTTTGTCTCAATTTCCATTTCATTGAGACATACATGTTATTGTGCTCCCAATACATTTTATGTTGTGTATATAATAACCCTTTAATATAATTTTCCATTTTATATGACATGAATATTATATATACATATTTCTTGTATCATGTATATGATTATTGTCAAAGTCACATACCATTTTTTAATATGGTGTTTACATTGACTATTATTTTAACTGGGAAAATATTGATAAACATATATCCTCTAATCAATATAGATATATTAATAAGAAGTATTGTTTATTAATTAAATATATGTATGAAGGATAAATTGGACACACAGACATGGGTGGAGCCCAGTTATAGATATCCCCTCGATACATCGATATGTCCAGGAGACAAAACAGTTGGAGAAAAACCCTTCACCATTATTTCCAAGAAGAATTAGACATTTTTCTATAAACAAACATAAATTTCATTTCTAATGGTCTTGAAGATAGGGATTAATTTTCCAAATACATGACATTGAATAATGAAGAATTTTATTCATTCAGTATTTAGTTTAAAATTTCCATGATATTTTCACTATGAAATAATCTACGAATGCATTTTCATTGTTAGATTATTGATGGAGTGTTTTTTAGTCATTTACAATTCCATATTGATTATAACCCTTTGAGTATGCTTAAATTAGTATTTATGCATGTAACCCTTACTCATAATTTGAGCTCACCCTTTTATTTTTTTTCCTTACCTAGGTTATGAAGATAAAATAATTGAATAAGTGTAAAGAAATCATTTTATTTTCCTTAGTTATGTTATATGATTAATTATAAATATAATATGGGACCCACTTATGTATCTAGTTATTCAATACTAATAAAATAATTAATCCTTGGAGATCTAATATCGTGTATCTATTCCATTATAATAAAATAACAACCGACTCAGGGATACTGGGGTTGAGTTTGTGGTAGAAATAGAAAGATATCATTTAATTATATTTTCATATGTTCTCAGTCAAGATGGTACATGAATTCCTAAACATCATAAAAGAATCTTGAAACAAAAATTTTATTCTAGTACCTTCATATTTTTTGAATAAAACTGTCCATTAATTCATCAAACATTTATGGTTTTGTGGGTTTTTTACTTTCTCTTGATCATTCAATTTATTATAATCAATGACCTCTATCACCATCCATCATTATTTTGGCATTACACCTTTCTTCTATATCCATATCTTCACATACCAACTATGTAATCTTACGTGGAATCCCAGTTGTGTGATTATTTTAGATGACCATTTAACTTCTATTTATATCTTATAAAGAGAGTGTTTTATTAACCCTTCTCATGGTATGTGATTTGAAAAAGGGTATTTTCAAATTTTAAACCCTTGATTTTTGAGATCAAATTAAATTACGAGGGAAACAATAGATTTATGGTGGTAGAATATAACACCCCATGATCTTAGATGAGTAAAATAATATTTGATAGATTATATGACACAAAAAACAAGATTAAAAGATAATTTAACACCTTTTTACTTTACAATATATTTCTTTTTTAATTAATTCAATATTTTCCTAAGCTTGTAATGTATACAACACCATGTCTAAATTAAATGTGATATTCTATTTAGATATTTTTATCTAAACATGCCCATTATAACCAAGTTGTTAGGTTATTGGGTATTAATAGTAGTAATTAAATTATAAAACTTAGGTGTGTTACAAATATATAAAATTTAATAAATGGTTTATTATATATTAGAATAAAAATGGAATGATTTGAAAGAGAAAGAATTGTTTTATGAAAAAAATATATTTTTCTAGAAGAAGGATTTGTCATGCTTTGTGGACATAATTTAAAATTAATCATTACCAATTTTAGAATTTTTATTTGAAATATTTGACTTATTTTTTAAATATAAATGTAAAAATTATTTTTTGGTAATTTTTTTTAAAATTATTTAACAAATAGTTAAAAATACTCATATTTAATGACAAATAATATTCAATTTAAATTATTGACAATGTTAAATCATATTTTAAAATTTGTTTTAGGGTAAAATTAGTTTAATTATATTACAATTTAACTAATATAAGAAAATTAAATCAATTTAATATTAAATTTTAATATTAAAACATTTTATACTTAATAAAAATTTTCCTTTGTAAAATCAGTCATTTGTCACATTTACAGTTTAATTTTAAATTAAATTATGAAAATTATGTGAATTTAATTTGGTAAAATGGATCCCATATTTGTAATAAGAATAATTTATATTATATGATTAGATCAATATAATTGTTTACCATAATTAGTATTGAAAACATATTCCATGACCCGTCCCCTGGGGCCCATGTCATGACTACCCCAAGCTCACCTTCCATAGGCCAGGGGATGGTGACAAGCATCGGAAAGGCGAAACCCAAAAAAATGGGAAGACATTTCCTTTGAACCTGCACACACACTGGAAGGACACAATGTGCGCAAGTAAAACACAACAGAAAAGGAAAAGTATACCCACTACTGAAAACCACCACTGAGATTAAAAGTAATTAATGAATGTAATGGGGGCCAATATACATGCCCAATAGGAATGAAATTACATCAAAAATAGGAAAACGTGCTCTTGATGTCGGCCACCATGGATCCTACCAGAAGGGTAAGTACAACTCGTCATCTGTCATCACTACTACCCACTACATCTATCAATACCTCTTAGAACCATCTAGCCTGGGCTCCCCACATCTCAATCAAGATGTTTTTCATCTTCACAATAAAAAATAAGGTGTAGGAAAAGCCCGTGTAGGGATGTGTATAAAAATTTTTAGTTGTGACCTCGAGACTCCTGAAGGTCTCCCAGAATTCCATAAAGAGGAAACCACAAAGCATGATCTCAATCACAACTCATAAAGTAAAAGACAGATCACACCAGTTATACAACTTAGAGAAAAGGAATAAAGATAATTAGTCTTGAGAGAGATCATTTTATTCTATTGGGAGGTTATTTTGCTGATCCATGAAGGGTCACTATACTGCTAATCCACAAATGGTCACTCTACTGTCTATCCATAGAAGGTCGTACTACTACCGATCCACAGAGGGTCACACTATTGTCGATCCATGAATGGTTTCTCTCATGATGATCGATGAAGGATCTCTCTTCACTGTAGATTCATGGAGGGCCACACTACTACTGATCCATAAAGGTTCATTCTCATTCCAATCCAAGGAGGGTCTCTCTTAACTGTACAGTCATCCCTTGGATTCCCGCACATGGTGTGCTTGAGTTTCCGAGATTCTGGTCTCATACCAATTCACATAGGTTCATACCATAACTTCAAAAAATTCATATAAAGATGTGACCCAAAGTATTGTCTTTTCATAAGGGTTCTAATGCGATAGAAAAAGAATCAATCGAATGTTTGGTCTTTAAGTTATAATCTAAATGGTAAATAGGGAATGGTTGGATTCGAGTCTAATCCAACTCGGTCATAATCCAACATTTGAAAAACCCCAAATGAAGTTTCTCAAAATGATTTCACCATTTTAGGGGTCCCAATATCACTTACAAAACATCAATCGGATGCTCGGTTTGCAAGAAATATCAGTTTTTGTGAAACAGGATCGGTTGGGTCTGGGTCTGGTAAAGGTCCGACCCAGCTCATGGGTTTGGCTTGATTCACTGGTTTGGCCTAGCCAATGGGTCTGGCCTTGCTCACAAGTCAGCCTAGGGAGTGGTTCTGGCTCGTCCAGTGGGTTTGGCCCACCTAGAAAACCTTCCCCACCTGTAGGCCGCTCCGTTTCCCCCACACGGTGAGTTGGCGTCACGCCCTTCCACCACCGCAGACATCTGGCCACAGCTCCTGCCGTCACGGTGCATATGGGAACCACTTCTCCATGCGGCTAGCTCAGGCTTGTCAACACTGCTACTGCCAGTTTCCTACGTCAGTGGCCCCTTCCATGAGCCACCAGAGATTCTACGGGGGTCCATTTTTTTTCCTGTCTGTGCCTACGGGCCTCCCGGGTTACCACCTTCACATAGAAGCTAGTAGAATCACCTTGACACCATATTTCGTGGTCTCCCATGAATAATGCACAATACCCAAGAGCAGTAGAGGGTTTGAGACTTTTTTTGTATTGTCCCATACCCTCTGCATTAGCACTTTATCAAATGGGTGGAATAATAATCAACAAAAGTTTAATATCATCCTCAAATTAAAACCCTACAAAAACCTCCCATTAAAATAAAGAATCGCGGATCAAATGGTTGGTCAGTTGATTGATGTTCTTCATATTAACCAATAATAGGGAAAGATGAATCTTTTAAACACATAAAACTATTAAACTCCTTACCTGGATTCAGTGGAATCTGCTGTAGATGAAGGAATGAATTTTGTGGTCATTGTCATTCCTCTCTGTTCCTTCTCTGTTCTTCATTAAAAAGTAAATTCATCACCACTTTTTTAGAGGTTTTCCTAGGATTTCCAATCCGTTTCCAAACATATTTGTTAAATATAAATAAACCACCTCAACATTTATCTCATTAATTTCACTCATTAATGAACCTTAATTCGTGAACCATTAATTAAAATGGCATTGTGGTTACACAATAAAAGAAATTATTCATTAAATGACCCTCATTTAATGCTTTTCATTACATTGTGGATTCACCATCTATCTTTCAACGGTTGAAGTGAGAAATAAAATAACATAAATAGTTATTTTATTATTTTTCCAAAAATACTAAAATTTATCTTTTCTATCCAACCCTTTCCAGTCAAAGTTATGTTACGCCTAAAAGAATCACGACGCTGAAAATTCGACGATGCCCTTATATTTTCAATTCGAGCACCGGTTCAAAAGATTGAAAAACCCGCTCGCACATTTATTGAATGTACCTTAATAATGTTCACGAATTATTAACATTCACCCTTGACTCACGAAGGTCGAGTTTAGGCTATGCCTAAGGGAAACACACCCCCATGAACTCAACATTACTCTTTGATTTTGAATCTGACTTTCCATTTAGAACTTATAAAGATTTAACAATAAAATAATTGTTGCTTAATTATTTTATTCATGGCCAAAAACTATCTTTCATTATTATCCAGCGTCGAACAATGTTAGGATAAAGCTAATGAAGGAATACCCCCATGAGCTCAGTGGTGGGATCATATTTTTTATCCAAATAACCGTTTTTGAGTAATACATATTTAAAAAATAAAATAATTTTATTTAATTATTTTATTAATGGTTATGCCATTTTTAGGTTTTCTCACTACAGAACTACGCCGACAAAACATAAGTTTCCCCTAGGGTAAACTCGTCATCCTAAACATAATGGTTCCCTCATATTTAAGATTCGGAAAACTATTTAAGCGTTATTCCACTTTTTCCAGAAAACATTTCACGCATGCTATTTAAAGCTTAACATTTTTTTATGGATCATTCTTGGCACTCCGGGCCTTAGAGTCATGTTTCGTCCAATTTTTTGGTCTCATAATAATTCCATATAATTAAAATAAATTATATAGAAATTACGGTATAATATATTCTCCCCCACCTTAGGTATTTACGTCCTTGTAAGCCAGAAAAAAGGCAAATCAAACAAGTGGGGTTACTGGGCATGAATCTGAGCCTCCCGCGCCCTTGTGTTCTCCTATAGATTCTCGTACTGCAACAGAATGTGCACTAGATGAATTGAAAGTCTATGAAGGACACACTCTATTTGATCCTCTATCTCCATTTGGAAATCCACAAACGTCACCCCCTCATCAATTTCTAGAATGCCCTAATTGATGACGTGCGATGAATCATGAATATACCTCCTCATCTACGACACATAAACAAAACGTTATGCACACAATGAATTTATGGTTGAGGAGCTATGTGGTACGCCACCTCGATAAATCTTCTAAGGATATGAAAAAGTTCCTATGAACCACGGAGATAGCTTACCACCCCACCCAAATCTCTCCAATCCCCGTTGGGGTAAGACTCAAAGGAAAACCTGGTCTCCAACCTAAAACTCCAAGGGTCTCCATCTCCTGTCGGCATAAGAATTCGGCCTACTATGCGTAGTCATCATCTGATCCTAGACGATCTGTGCCTTTTAGTGGTAGTCCGTACCTTTTCTGGACCCAAGATTATTGACTCCCTGGGGTCTGTCCAGTATAAAGATGATCCGCATGGCCTCCTGTATAAGGCATTAAAGGGTTCCAAGCCAATAGAGGAGGGATAACTGTTGTTGTAAGAAAAATCCTCCAATGGTTGGTGTTCCTCCCGAATTTGGCCAATATCTAGGACACAAGCACAAAAAATTTCATCCATTGTTTTTATGGTTTGATCTATCTAACCATATGTATGGGGGTAAAATATTTTCTCATGCATGCTATAACCTGATGCTCATATTTCCCTTTCTAACAAGTGAGACATCGTTAAACGAACTCTATCATCACTTTATTTACCCCTGTGAACTGGTACTGATGTCGGAGGTCCTAGTACATCTTTGTCACACTAGGATGTATCGGCAAAAGAAATGTATGGAATTCCCTCAGCACCTCCTCCCATAACGTCACTGGTACCATGGTGCGTCATCTGAAAAGTATGACGTGCACCCCACCTATCGAAAATCCATATGGATCTTGTCCTGAGGATATCTGAGTGATTCAGGCCTTAGGGTCAACATCCAAAATATGACCCTTCCTAACATGATGTAAGAGTGGGGGTCACATTTATAGACTAGAGTTAAGCTGCTCCATCACTTTCCACAAATGATATCTGTATCGTGGCTAGATGCTTTGTCTCCTCACTCCGTAGATGTAAACCATACCTCTTACTGAGTGCATCTTTCCCCACGTTCCCCTTCCCATGAGTATATACTATCACAGATTCATAGTCCTAGAGGAACTCCATCCATCATTGTTATCTCAACTATAGTAAGGCCTACATGGACCTTTCTATCCATGCAAAATGACACCCCTTTTAATTAATTGATGTGCCCATAGACCCATTGGTAGTGGTTACTCGTTCTGCATGACCACTTGGTTAAAGTGCTAGTAATCCACACATAACTTCGAACAATGGGTCTTAATAAGACCTTCCTCTGCAAGTCCCCAACTATACTCTCAACTCCTATAGCTCCGCATGAGCCATCCTATATGAAATTATAGATATAATTTTCATCCCTGGGTACATGCCAATGTATAATTCCCTCTCCGTGTGAAGAGGTAATCCTAGAAATAGCTTCTTAAAGGATCTTCCCACACTCTACCACTACTATTGGGAACTGAAAACTCAAAACGCCTGCTTCCATGAGGTTATGGTTGGACGACTTAAGAGTGATCGGTTGCACCCTCCTTTGCATGAGTTTATCCCATGATGGCTGGGTTTATTTTTTCACCGACTAAATGAAACCACATTCCAATGTTTTAGATATACCACATCCATCTTCCTAAAACAGTTAATCTGAGCATGAACTTTTGATGACCAGTCCATACCCAATCTAACATCATAAGGCCTCAATGTTTCCACCAAGAAGTTCCAACCGTAACTATCGCCTCAAGGGTAAGATCCCACCATCGACATAAGTGTGATTATAGAGTCTCCTTCCATAGGTACCACCAGATTTCAGGGTCAAGTAAATAGTTTAACCAAAAACTCTAGGTCTTAGACAAGATTCATTATAAGAAGGAATGATTAATACCTATGTCTATTAAAAAATAAGCTAGTAGTAGACACATAATATACCTCGAATCATTATTGGAGCACTTGGGTCACACTCCTTAACTGCATGCAGCTAATCTCTGCCCCTGTCCTCCAACTACCTAAGCCTGGTGGGGACCACATTGGGGTGGGGGATGTAACATGTCGAAATGTATACCACCTACTACTTCTCTCCAAACTCCTCTTCCACATCTACTATCCTGTAGATTAATTTTTCCCTATCACTTCCCCTTCTTAAAACAATTTACACATCCAAGTCTCGGAGACTAATGTCAATTTACTACTTTTACACATATAACATTCACTGGTTGTATCTGCTCAACCAAATAATTTTCAACCACAAAGGTTCTCTCTAGCACCCTAACATAAAAAGGAATGTACAGAGGAATATTTCTTTCTTGGATGCCCTAAACACATCTCACTCAGAGGTTCGAGCCCTGAATTAATGGTCGTATTGTATTCTTCAGGTACCTATAATGGTCGGTATGCCTTGACGAATACTCACCTACCGACATGTCGTTTTGACGAAGCTATAGAAGATCTTAGGAACGCATACCCCTTATCTTTTTATAGAAAGAGACCCATTATCTTTAAAAGTTTATCAAGCTCTTTCCCCAGAAAAGTCACCTCATCGTAAGATAGGGGTAATTTAAAACCTTTAATTACCCTGTTGAGCCATGTAGAATTCTCACTGATAGGAAAACCATATGATCTAATGGTGCCCTGGCTAGATGGAAACTTGGTCACTGCCTCATGCCATTACTTAGTTGCATGTGAGTCAGGATCTACTCAGAACCTGAGGGGTATCTGTCACTGAAACCCATGTATGGTAATGAGCCTACTTGTTTCCTCTACCGATATCATTGGTAGTAACTACTAACCAATGGGAAGTGGTATCACTGGTACATTTCCCGAAGGTACCATCTTGGGAAATCATCCTTACACTGAAGCTTCTTCATTGTGTGGACCATCCTCATTGTCATGCATTGGAATCCTAGCTGGCTGTCTGTGTGGATACATCTTGAAAAAGAATCAAGATGAACCATGGTTAGAAAGTTATATCGAGTGAGCAAACTCAAAAGAGATCTAGAGAAAAATATTTTCAAAACACATGCAACTATTGTTTTTGTGTACCGAGTCAGAAAATATAATTTAGCATCCTGGTGTATGGATATGTCATCCTCTGCACCAATAGTGGACTCCTTGGACTAAAACCCAAAATCAAGACACATAAAACTATTTCCACCATTGAAAATACTGACTCTTAGTTCTTATGGTAGAACTAATCACCCTCTAATACCACTTTGTCAGGACCCTTCCAATAGGGACCGTGCCATGAATACCCCAAGAGTGCCTTCCATAGGCCAAGGTATGTTTACTAAAACCAGAAAGGTGAAACCCAAAAGAATGGGAAGGCATTGCCTTTGAACCTATATACACATAGAAAGGACACGTTGTGCACAAGTAAAACACAACGGAAAAGGGAAAGTACACCCACAACTAAAAACCATCGTTGAGAGTAAAAGTAAGTACTGAATGTAAATGGGGATATTATAAAATCCCAACTAGAATTAAATTACACCAAAAAGTGAAAAAATGTGGTCCAGAGGTCATCCACCATGGATCCTACCTAAAGGGTAGGTACATCTCGTCGTATGTCGCCACTATCGTCCACCACGTCTATCAACAATTTCAAGCACTATCTAGCCCTGGCTCTCTAAGTCTCAGTCAAGATGTCTTTCATCTTCACAACACACAATAAGGTGCGGGTGAAGCCCGTGTAGGGTTGAGTATAACAATACTCATTTGGGACCCCGAGACTCCAGAAGGTCTCCCAGATTTCCCTAAAAAAGAAAAAGAAAAGGCATGATATCAATCAGAATGGATAAAGTAGAAGACATCTCACACCAGGTATACAACTTAGAGAACATGAATAAAGATGATTAGCCTTATGACAGATCATTTTATTCTATTGGGAGGTTCTTCTACTGATCCACGAAGGGTCATTATACTGCTGATCTACAAAGATTCTCTACACTGCTAATCTATAGAGGGTTTCACTACTGCTGATCCACAGAGGGTCACACTGATGCCAATCCATGAAGGGTCACTCTTATATTGATCCAAGAAGGGTCTCTCTTCAATTTAGATCCATGGAGGGTTGCACTTTTTCTGATACATGGATGGTATCCCTCATCCCAATCCATAGAGGGTTGTTATTCACTATAAAACCAACCAAAGGATTCCTGCACATGGTGCGCTTGAGTTTTGGGATTCTGGTCCCAAACCGATCCATAGAGGGTCATACCTAAACTAACACAAAGTCCTATGTATAAGTAACACAAACAACCTTATTGTTGTAATGGTTCCAACGTGACAGACGACACATCAATCGGACGCCTGGCATGTAAGTTATAAGAAAAAAAGGTAAATAGGGCCTGATTGGACTCGAGTATGATCCAACCTAGCAATACTATAGTTTCTTCAAAAAACAAACTAAAGTTTCTCAAAATAACAGCCTCGTATCAAGGGTCCCAACACCACAGACGGCGCGTCATTTGGAATCTCGATTTGTGAGAAATTTATGTTTTATTGAAACTGGACCGGTTGGGTCTTGGTCCGGTAGAGGTCCGACCCGGCTCGTGAGTCCACCCTTTTTTGCGAGTCCAAACTAGTTCATAGGTCAGGCCTTGCTGGTAGGTCTGGCTTAGCTTGTGGGTCTGGCTGGACAGTAGGTCTGTCCTACCTAGCGGGTCTGTCCAGCAGTTGGACCGGTTCTCCTAGCTGGCGGAGCCAGTGGAGTGCCGACCCTCCTTCTGAAACGGATGGTTAGGGGTGGCCGTCGGTGTTCATCTGAGCGGTCTATGTAGGATTCTCCATTCTCATGCACATAACATAGGGATCATGCCATTCCACTTCCATGGTCGTCCGACCGCGATGCCTGTGGGCCCTACTTCTCCACCCAACCGGCTTGGGCTGGCTGGCGACAGCTACCACAGGCCGCCAAAGATGCTATGGTGGTCCATTTTCCTTCCCTTCTGTGCCTATAAGCCTCTTGGGTTTCCTCCATCATTGAAAATCCCGCAGAATCACCTTACATACATGTTTCTTTGTCTCCCATGAAGAATGCAGAAAACCCAAGAGCGACGGAGGGTTCGGGCCTTGTTCGAGTTGGCCCACGCCCTCCGGGTTAGCGTTTTATCAAAGGGGTGGAAGAATAATCAACAAAAGATTAATATTATCCCCAAATTAAAACCCCTCAATAACCTATCATAAAAATAAAGAATCTAGGATCAACACGTTGTTCATTTGATCTGCATTCTTTATATTAACCAGGAATGGAGAAAGTGGAATCCTTTAAACATATAATACAATTAAACCCCCTACTTGAATTTAGAGGAATCCACTATAGAAGAAGAAAGGAATCCCACATTTTTTGTCATTCATTGTCGTTTGTGCTCATTTCTTCATTGAAATGTAAGGTCTTTCGCACTTCTTCATAGGTTTACACATGATTTCCAATCCATTACCAACAAATTTGTTTAATATAAAGAAACCACCTCCACATTGTGATCGTTAATGTCGCTCATTAATAAACCTTAATTAATGAACCATTAATTAAACTGGCATTGTGGTTCCACAATAGTAGAAATGATTCATTAAATGACCCTCATTTAATTCTTGTCATTACAATGTGGTTTCTCAAATCGTCGCTCAAATTATGAGGTGAGAAATAAAATAAATAAAATAGTTATTTTATTATTTTTCCAAAAAGTAGAAAATTTATCTTTTTTATCCAACCCTTCTCAGTCAAAGTAAATATTCATCTAATTGAATCTCAAAGCTGTGAATTCAATGGTTCCCTTAGATTTTAAATTCGAGAACCGGTTCAAAGGATATAAAAACATGCTCGCACATTTACTGAACATACCTTAAAAAAGTTCAAAAATAATTAAAATTCACCCTCAACCTAGGCTGGTCGAGGTTAGGCACTACCTAAGGGAAACATGCCCCCACAAACTCAACAATTGTCTTTTATTTTCAATCCGAGTTACCATTGAGAAATTATAAGGATTTAACAATAAAATAATTGTTACTTAATAATTTTATTTACTGCCAAAAACTAACTTTATTTTTTTCCCATGTTAGACAATGTTATGATCTGCCTAAGGAAACCATATCTTCACGAGTTCAGCGGTGGTCTCATAATTTTAATCTGAGTCATAATTCATGAGTTATATGTATTTGAAAAATAAAATAAAATAATTATTTTATTTTATTTATTGTTTTCCATATTCAGGTTTTCTCATAGGCGACTTTTTCCGAATAAACTTAAGCAGGGCCTTGGGTAAACCCACCATCCATAATGCAATGGTGCCATCATATTTCAGATCCAAAAACCAGTTTAAGAGTTATTCATCTTTTTTTAAAAAAACTACTCACACATGCTATTTAAAGATTAAAATTTTTCAACAGAACATTCCAAGCACTACGGGCTGAGAAATGACATGCCGTCAAATTTATCGGCCTCAAAATAATTCCATATAATTACACAATATTGAAATTCAGGGTCATTACATTCTCCTCAATATAGGGAATTAAGTCCCTAAAATCCAAAACAATGTCAAATCAAACAAGTGATGGTATTGAGCATGAATCTGAGCCTCCTTCTCCTTTGTTCACTCCAAGAGACTCATTCACTTCTACCAAATGCTCACTAGATAAATCTACCATCGATGAGGACATACTCTGTTCAATCCTCTATATCCATTAGGAACTCCCCAAACGTCACCCCATTGTCAATTTCTAGAATTCACAAGTTGGTGACACGTGAAGGATCATGCACATGCATCCTCAACTACGACATGTGAAAAAAAAAAGCGTTCACCTGGTGCATCTTTGGGGGAAGATCTAGGTTGTATGCCACCTCGACAAATCTACTTAGGATCTGAAAAAGGTCAGATAAACCTTGGAGATAGCTTTCCACCTCGGCCAAATCTCTGAAATCTCCATTGGGGTATGTCCTGAAGGAAAACATGATCTCTCTCCTTGAACTCCAAGGGTCTCCATCTCCTATCGGCATAAGACTTATGTCTACTCTGTACAGTCCCCATATTCTCCTTGATGATCTGTGCCATCTCAGTGGTTTCTTGTACCAACTCTGGACCGATGATTGTTGACTCCCCTAGGTTTTTCCAGCATAGATGTTATCTTCATGACCGCTCGTATAAGGCCTCAAACAGTTCCATGCCAACAGTGGAGGGATAACTATTGTTGTATGGAAACTCCTCCAGTGGTGGTGGTCCTCCCAAATATGAAAAAAATATAGGACACAAGCCTGAAACATGTCCTCCAAGATCTATATGGTATGATCTGTCTCACTATATTTCTGGGGGTGAAATATTTTCTCATGCATGCTAGAACCTGATACTCATCTTTCACTAGATGACAAGTAAGGCCTTGTGAAATTAACTCTGCCATCACATTCTTCATCCTTGGAAACCAGTACTGACATCAGAGATCTTACTACATTTTCTCCACATAAGGATGTACCGCTAAATTTAATGTATGGAATTCCCTCTGAACCTCCTCTCATAACGTCACTGGTAACATGATGCACCATATAAAAAGGGTGACATGCTCCACACCTATCAAAAATCCACCAGGATCCTGTCCTGAGGATATCTGAGCACGTCATGCCTCAGAGTCAACATCTACAAGTTGTGCCTCCCTAACTTGTAGTAAGAGAGCGAGATTCATAGTCATAGACTGATGATAAACTGATCTATCACTATCCACGAAGGATATCTATATCATGACCAACTGATCTGTCACCTCACTCAACTGTTGTAAACCAGACCTCCTTCTAAGTGTGTCTACCACCACATTCCCCTTCCTAGGAGTATAAACTATCTAACAGTTGTAGTCCTAGAGGAACTCCATCCATCACTACTCTTTCAACTGCTATAAGGCCTACAGGAACCTTTCCATCCACACAAAAGGCTGCCCCGTTTAACTGATTGATGTGCACATTGTCCCTTTGGTAGTGGGTACTCATTCTTCACGGTCACATGGATAAAGTGTCGGTAATACACACATAACCTCGAATAATGGGTATTACTAATACCTTTCTCTACAAGTCCCCTGACTATAATATCAGCTCATAGAGCTCCCCGGGAGCCATCTGATATATAGTTGTAGATATCGGTGTCGCATCTGGGTACAAGCCAATACAGAAGTACCTCTACATGCGGGGAGTTAATCCTGGAAACTTCTTTTGAAAGGATGTTCCTACACTCTTCCACTACTATTAGGAACTGAAAACTCAAAACACCTTCTTCTATGAGGGTATGGCTGGCCGAATCAAGAGTGATTGGTTGCACCATCCTATGAATGAGTTTATCCCATGCTCCTTGGGTTTCCTTTTTCGCCAACAAATGAAAACCACTATCTATAGTTTTAGATATACCACATCCTTTGGCCAAAAAAATCTAATTTGAGCAAGACCTGTGGATGAACAGTCCATACCCAAATTTACATTGTATGGCCATGGTGCTGCCACTAAAAGGATCCAAATGAAACTCTCACCTAAAGGGTCAGATAACACTATCAATGTAAGTGTGATTATCAAGTCTCCTTCCATAGGTATCTCTAGACTTAAGGGTCAGGTAAACGGTTCAACCAGAAACTCTAGGTCTTGAACATGATTCGTGAAAATAAGGAAAGATTTATACCTATGTCTATTAATATGACATCTAGTAGTAGATACAGACCGTACCTTGAATCATTCCTAGTGCCTTGGGGTCACACTCCTTGACCTCATGTAGCTACTCCCTTCCCCTTTCCTCCAGCTCCCTGATCCTAGTGGGGAACACATTGGTGTGGTGGTTGAAACATGTCAAAATTTATACCACCTCTTACTGCTCTCCAAGTTCATCTTCCATGTCTATTGCCCTGCATATTTATCTTTCCCTATCACTTAATCTTCCCGAAACATTTTACATATCCATGTACTGGAGATTGACATCAGCTTCCTACTTTCCCACTGCTGACATTCACTTTCAATATCTACTCACCCCAAGAATTTTCAACCACAATGTTTCTCTATAGCACACTAAAATAAGTAGGAATGGAGAAAGAAATAGTGTTGGTTTGGATGTCCCTAATCACATCTCGCTCGGAGGTCCGAGTCCTGAAGTACTGTTCGTATCGTATTCATCGAGTACCAGGAATGGTCGGTATGCCTTGATGAATACTTAGCTACCGAAATGTTATCCTGCTTAAGGTGTATAATCTCTTGGGAACACATAACCCTTGGCTTTTTTTATGGAAATAGACCACTTATTTGGGAAAGTTTCTCAATCTCTATTCATAGAAATGTCGCCTCGTCATAAGATAGGGGTAATATAAACCCTACCATCCCCTTGCTAAGACACATAGAATACTCACTGCCAGGACAGCCAAATAATTTAATGGTGCCTTGGCTAGATGGAAACTTGGTCACCACCTCATGCCAGTCCCTAGCCGCCTGTGAGTCGGGCTCGCCTCAGAACCTGAACGGTATCTATCACTGAAACTCGTGTAAAGCACTAAGCCTACATGTGTCGTCTATCGGTAGTTTCGGTAGTAACTACTGACCAATGACCAATGGTATCGCTGGGACACTGCCCGAAGGTACCATCTCGGGAAACAATCCTTGTACCGAAACCTCATCACTCTGTGGACCATCCTCATGGTCCCACCTTGGAATACTAGCTGGATATCTACATGGAGACATCTTGAAAAAAATCAAGATTTACCATATTTAATAAGTTATACCTGGTGAGGAGATTCAAAAGAGATCAAGAGAAAAAATTTCAAAACACATGAAACTAGTGTTTTTGTGTACCGAGTTCAAAAACTGAATTTAGGTTCCTGGTGTATAGATACGTCAGTCTCCACACCAACACCAGACTCCCTAGACTGAAATACAAACTAAAGATGCTTAACACTATTTCCCCCATTAAAAATATATATTGTTAGTTCTTCTGGTAGAACCGACCACCCTCTAATGCTACTTTTTTATGACCCGTCCCCCGGGGCCCATGCCATGACCACACCAAGCCCGCCTTCAATAGGCCAGGGGATGGTGAATAGTGCAGAAAAGAAAAAATTCAAAAAAATGGGAAATCGTTTCCTTTGAACCTGTACACACACATACATGACAAACTACGTACAAGTATAACACAATGGAAAAAGAAAAGTACACCCAATACTATAAACCACCACGGTGAGTAAATGAATGTACTGAAAGTAAAAGGCGGCCAATATACAAGCCCAATTGGAAATAAAGTACATCAAAAAGGTAAAAACATGCTCTAGAGTTTGTCCACCATGGATCCTACCTGAAATGTAGGTGTAGCTCATCTTATGTCGTCACTCCTGCCCACCACAACTATCAACACCTCCAAGAACCGTCTAAACCTAGATCCCCATGTCTTAGACAATCAGTTTGTCATATTCACAATATACAACAAGGTGTGTGAAAAGCCCATGCAGGGGTGAGTATGACTATACTTAGTAGGGACCCAAAGACTTTCGAAGGTCTCCCAGAATTCCATAACGGAAAAACCACAATGCATTATCTCAATCACATATCATAAATTAAAAGACAGCTCACACTAGTTATGAAACTTAGAGAACATGAATAAAGATGATTATTCTTGAGCTAGATCATTTTATTTTGTGGAGATGTTTTGTTGTTGAACCCTAAAGGTTCCATGTAGTGCTGATCCACAGAGGGTCGCTCCACTACCGATCCACATAGGGTCACACTCTTGATGATCCAAAGAGGGCCACACTACTACCAATCCATGATCGGTCTCTCTCATGTTGATCCATGAAGAGTATATCTTCACTGTGGATCCAAAAAGGGTCTTATTTCTACTGATCCAAAGATGATCACTCTTATGCCAATCCATAGAGGATCACTCTTCACTGTACAACCAACCAAAGGATTCCCGCACATGGTGTTCTTGAGTTTCCAAGATTCTAGTCTCATGAAGATCCACGAAGGGTCATAAATCAACCACCAATAAGTCCTACAAATAAGTAAGCCAAAAAACCATCTTGTTCTAAGGGTTCAAATGTGATAGACGACGCATCAATCGGACAAACAGTCTGTAAGTTATAAGAAAAATGGTAAACATGGCCTGTTTGGATTCGAGTCTGATCCAACCCAGCGGTACTCAAACTTCCTCCAAAACCCAAGTGAAGTATCTCAAAAGAACCACCCTGTTGCAAGGGTCCCAAAACCATATATAGTGAGTCAAACAAACATTCGGTTTGTGAGAAATATAAATTCTTGTGAAATGGGGCCGATTGGGTCTGGGTCCGGTAGAGGTCCGGCCCGACACACAGGTCCGGCCCGGTTCTAGGGTTTGCCTCAGCCAGCAGATCTATCCCATATCGTGGATATGGCTCAAGTAGTGGGTCTGGCTCGGGCAGTGGGTCTGACTCATGTAGAGGGTTTGGCCTTCCTGGTAAACCTCGCATGCATGCGGTCCGATTCTCCCAGCCGGCGGCACGAGAGGGGTGTCGCCCTTACTTCTGAAATGGCTGGCTAGAGCCAACCATTAGCATCCAACCGAGCATCCCGAGTGGGCGGATATGTTTCCCCCATGTGGCGCGATGGTGACGCGCCATTCCACCACCATGGAACCAACAGGTTTCGCTTCTCTAGGCGGCCGACTCAGGCTGCCCCCCCCCAATGCGACTCCTTCTACGAACCACCAGAGATGCTCTGGTAGTCCGTTTTCATTCTTGTTTGTGCCTATGAACCTCCCGGGTTGCCTCCTTGTCTACGAAGCCCACAAAATCTCCTTTCCACCATATTTCTCGATCACCCAAGAAGAATGCACCAAACCCCAGAGCGATGGAGGTTTGAGGATTTTTTTGGATTGTCCTGCGCCCTCCACGTTAGAATTTTATCCAAGTGGTGGAATAATAATAATAATAAATTTAATATTATCCCCAAATTAAGACCATGTAACAACCTCTAATAAAAATAAATAATAGTGGATCAACTCTTTGGTCGGTTGATTCACATTCATCATATTAACCATGAATGAGGAAAGAGTAATCCTTTAAAAATAGAAAACAATTAAACCCCCTACTTAGACTCAGTGGAATCTGGTGTGGACAAAGGATGGAATTCCATGTTTGTTATAATTGTCCACCATTTATTCTGCATTTTTTATTGAAAAGAAAGGTCTTCAGCGCTTGGTTAGAGTATTCCCCGTGATTTCTAATCCATTCACCAATGGATTGATTAAATAAAAAATCACCTCCACACTATGCTCCTTAATGTCTCTCAATGATGAACCTTAATTAATGAACCATTAATTAAACTGGAATTGCAGTTACACAATAAATGAAAAGATTCATTAAATTACTCGAATTTAATTCTTTTATTTACATTGCGGTTTTTCCAACCGTCACTCAACGGTTGAAGTGAAAAATAAAATAACATAAATAGTTATTTTATTATTTTTCCAAAAAGTGAAAAATTTAACTTTTTTGTCTAAACCTTGTCAATCGATGTTAATCTTCGTCTAAGCGAATCCTAGTGCTGAGAATTTAGTGGTGCCCTTAGATTTTCAATCTGATCACTGGTTCAAAAGAAAGAAAAACCCGCTCGCATGTTTACCGAGCATACAATAAGAAAAGTTCAAAAATAATTTATATTCACCCTCGACTCGCACCGGTCGAGGTTAGGATCTGCCTAAGGGAAACACGCCCTCAAGAACTCAATAGTAATCTTTAATTTTCAATCTGAGTTAGCATTTATAATTTATAAGTATTTAACAATAAAATAATTGTTACTTAATTATTTTATTTACAGCCAAAAACTATCTTTTATTGTTGGACTGTGCTAGCCAGTGTTATGATTTTCCAAAGGAAAGAATACCCCCATGAGCTCAGTAGTGGTATCATTTTATTAATCAGATTAACCATTCTTGAGTTATAAGTATTCAAAAAATAATATGATTTTATTTAATTATTTTATTTTCTCTTATTCCATTTTTTTGTTTTCTCACTGAACGCTTGTTCCGACTAAACTTAAGTGGCACTTTGGGTAAACCCGCCATCCTAAATGCAACGGTGCCCTCAGATTTCTGATCTCTACACCCATTTAATATTTATTCCATTTTTTAGGAAAACTTCCCTGTCGTGCTATTTAAAGCTTAACAATTTTTGACGGATCATTTTGGGCACTCCAGGCCTCAGAATGACATTCCGTCAAATTCCACAGTTTGAAAATAATTCCATATAATTAATAAAAATAGGGAAATTCTAGGAAATTACATTATTCATACCTTAGGGATTTATTTCCCCAAAATCCAAAACAAAGTCAAACCCAACAAGTGGGGGCACTGAGCTTGAATCTGAGCCTCTAGCTCCCTTGTACTCTCTTGGAGATTCTCATGCTTCCATCAAATGTGCACTAGAGGAATCAACTATCCATGAAGGACACGCTCTTGTTGATCCTCTATCTCCACTGGGAACTCCGCAAATTTCACCCCATTGTCAATGTCTAGAACTCCCCAGTTGATGATGTGTGATGGATCAAGAACATGCCTCCACAGTTGCGACACATGAAAAAAACATTGTGCACCCAGTGCATCTATGGAGGAAGAGCTAGGTAGTACACCACGTCACAAACATTGATAAGGATCTAAAAAAGGTCTGATGAACCTTGAAGATATATTTCCACCCCAGATAAATATCTATAATCCCCATCGAGGTAAGACCTGAAGGGAAAAATTGTCTCCCTCCTCGAACTTCAGGTGTCTCTATATCTTATCGGTATAATTCTATTGTCTACTCTGTGCAGTCCTCATCAACTCTTAGATGATATGAGCCTTCTAAGTGGTATCCCATACGAGCTATAGACCCATGAGTGCTGACTCCCCTATCTCTTTCTAGCATTGAGGTGATGTTCATGGATACTAATACAAGGCCTCAAACGGTTCCATTCCAATTGTGGAGGGATAACTATTGTTTTATGAAAAATCCTCCAGTGGTGGGTGGTCCTTCCAATTGTGACCAAAATCGAGGACACAAGTATGAAATATGTCTTCCATGCTATCTATGGTCCACTCTATCTGACCATCTGTCTCGGGGTAAAATTTGCGCTCAAGAGTGATAGAACATGATTCTCAACTTTCACTTGATGACAAGTGAGGCATCATGAAACAAACTCTTCCATCGCTTTCTTAATATCTGGAAACCATTACTAATGTCAAAGGTCCTACTACATCTTTTCCACACCAGGATGTACTGATAAATGGAATATATGTAAATCCCTCAGCAACTCCTCACATAAAATCATCGGTACCATGGTGTGTCCTCTGAAAATGATGACGTTCTCCCCACCTATCAAAAATCCATCAGGAGCTTGTCCTGAGGATATCTGAACATGTTGTTCCTCACAGTTAACATCCACAACCTATGCCTCCATAACGTTTTGTAAGAGTGTAGGAGTTATAGTCAAGTAATGGAGGTATGTTGCTTCATCACTATCTACGAAAGATATCTGTATTGTGGCTAGATGCTCTATCACCTTACTCAGTAGATGTAAACCAGAACTCTTGCTGAGTGTGTCTTCCACCATATTCCCATTAACAGGAGTATAGACTATCTAAAAGTCATAGTCCTAGAGGAAATCTATCTATCACCCATGTCTCAACTGCTATAAAGCCTACATGCACCTTTCTATCCATGAAAAAGGTTACCCATTTTAACTGATTGATGGGCCCATCGACCCCTTGGTAGTGGATACTCATTCTCCACGAACACTTGTTTAATGTTCTAGTAACACACACAAAAACCTAGAACACTAGGAATTACTAAGACCTTATTCCACAAGTCCCCCTACTATACTCTCATCTCCATTAGCTCCACAGGAGCCATCCGATATGCTGTTGTTGATATCAGTGTCATCCTTGGGCACAATCCAATGCAGAAGTCCCTCTCCCAATGCGGTGGTAATCCTAGAAACATCTTTTGAATGGATGTTCCCACACTCTACCACTACTGTTGGGAACTAAAAACTCAAAACACCTAATACCAAGAGGGTAAGTCTTGCGAACTCAAGATTGATCGGTTGCACACTTATATGCTAGAGTTTATCCCATGCTTCCTGGGATTCCTTTTCGCTAACCAAGGAAAACCCCATTCCAACGCTATAGATATAACACATTGTTTTTCCAAAAATAGTCAATCTAGTCATGAACTATGGATGAACAGTCTATACCCAAACTAACATCGTAAGGCCTAGACTCTGTCAGCAAGAGGTTCCAACTGAAACTCTCAGGTCAAGGGTCATATCACACAATCAGCAAAATTTTTATTATTGAGTATCCTTCCATAGGTATGTCCAGACGTAAGGGTCAAGTAAATAATTTAACTGGAAACTCTATGTCTTGAAAAATATTCCTCACAAGAAAAAAATTCTTGGTACATATGTCTATTAATATGGAATGTAGAAGTTGACACAGACCATACCTCGAATCATTCATGGAGCCCTTTGGACACACTCTTTGACCACATGTAGCAACTCCCTTCACATGCCCTCCAACTCCCCGAGCCTTGTGGGGACCATACTAGAGTGGTGGTTGTAACATGTCAGAATGTATACAACCACCTGCTACTACCCAAGATCCTCTTCCACATCTGCTTCCCTAATGATTCATTTGTCTCTATCACTTCATCTTCCCGAAACATTTTACACGTCTATGTCTTTGAGACTGGTGTCAATTTTCCACTTTCCCACTTCTAAAATTCCCTGGATGTATTTTCCCAGCCATAGAATATTCAACCACAAAGGTTCTCTCTAGCACCCTAACATATGTATGAATTCACATAGGAATAATGCTAGCTCAGATGTCTCAAAACAAATCTCGTTCGGAGGTCCGAGCCCTGAAGCACTGGCCGTATCGTATTCATCGAGTACTTGGAATGGTCGGTACACATAGATGAGTACTCACTACCAACACATCATCCTTTCAAAGTTATAGAAGCTCTTAGGAACACATACCCCTTAGATTTTTATAGAAAAATACCCCTTCTATGAGAACGGTTCTCAATATCTATCCACAAAAAAGTCACCTCATCATAAGACAAGTGTAATCTAAACCCTACCATCACATTACTGAGCTACATAGAATTCTCACTACTAGGACCACCATATGATCTCATGGTTCCCTAGCTAGATGGAAACTTTGTCACCACATCAAGCTAGTCCTTAGCCACCTATGAGTCTGGCTCGCCTCAGAACCTAAGGGGTATCTATCACTGAAACTCTTGTAAGTCATTAAGCATACATGTGTCCCCTACCAGTAGCATCGATAGTAACTACTGACCAATGGGAAAGGGTATCGCTGGGACACTTCTCAAAGGTACCATCTCAGGAAACAGACCTTGTACTGAAGCCTCATCATAATGCGGACCGTCCTTTTGGTCACACATTGGAATCCTGACCAACTGTTATCATGGAGGCATCTTGAAAAAGAATTATGATAAACCACATTCAATAAGTTATACCTGGTGATATGACTCGAAAGAGATTTAGAGAAAATCAATTTCAAAACACATTCAACTCGTGTTTTCGTGTACCAAGTTGGAAAAAAGAATTCAGGGTCCTGGTGTATGGATACGTCAGCCGCTACCCCAACATTGGACTTCGTGGACTGAAATCCAAACTCAAGACACTTACCACTACTTCCCCCATTGAAAATATAGACTCTTAGTTATTTTGGTAGAACCGACCAACCTCTGATACCACTTTGTCATGACCCATCGCTAAGGGCCCATGCCTTGACTACCCCTATCCCGCCTCGCATAGGCTAGGGGATGGTGACTAACACCAGAAAGGAGAAACCCAAAACAAATGGGAAGACATTGTATTTGAACCTATAAAAAGCCAAATAGGATAGATTGAGCACACGTAATACACAACAAATAAGGAAAAGTACACCCATTACAAAAAAACCCCAATGAGAGTAAAAGTAAGTACTAAAAGTAAAGGGGCCCAATAAACAAGCCCAAATGGAAATAAAGTACAGAAAAATGGAAAAATGTGCTACATAGGTCCTCCATCATGCATCCTACCTGAAGGGTATGTACAACTTATCTTTTGTCCTCACTACTACCCACCACGTCTATCAACACCTCCGAGCAGAATCTTGCCCTCGCTCCTCAAGTCGCAATCAAAATGTTCATCATCTCCACAATACACAACAAGGTGTGAGAAAAGCCCATGCATGGGTGAGTATAAAAATACTCAGTAGAGACCTCGAGAATCCAGAAGGCCTCACAGAATTTCATAAAGGAAAAACCACAAAGCATGATCTCAATCACAAAACATAAAGTAGAAGATAGTTCAAACTAGGTATACAACTTAGAGAACAGGAATAAAGATGATTATTCTTGAGCTAGATTATTTTATTTTGTTGAGAGGGTCTATTTCTAATCGAAAAAGGGTCGTTATACTGCTGATCTCCAAAGTATCACTCTACTGCCGATCCACAGAAGGTCACACTACTATCGACCCACAGAGTTCTACACTGTTTTTGATCCACAACGGGTAATTCTCATGTTGATCCAAGAAGGGTATTTCTTTATTATCGATCCATGGAGGGTAACACTACTACCTATCTATAGATTGTATCTCTCATTCAGCTCCATGGAGGGTTGCTCTTCACTATACAGTCATCCACAGGATTCCTGCACGTGGTTCACCTGATTTTCTAAGATTCTGGTCTCATTCCTATCCATGGAGGGTCGTACCTCAACTATAACTAAGTCTTATGAATATGTAACCCAAAAGATTCTATTGTCAGAAGTGTTCCAACACGACAGATGGTGCGTTAATTGGATGCCCGATCTGTAAGTTATATGAAAAATGTAAAGAGTGTCTGGTTGGATTTTAGTCCGATCCAAATTAGTCGTACTTCAAATTCTTCAAAAACCCATGTGAATTATCTCAAATAGACCTCTCCATCATAAGGGTCCCAACACGATAGATGACACATCAATTGGACACCCTGTTTGCGTGAAATATTAGTTTTTGAGAAATAGGACCGGTCGGGTCCGGGTCCGGTAGAGGTCTGGCCTGGTTTGTAGGATCGGCCTAGCTATAGGGTCTAGCCCAGATCATGGGTCCGGCCTACCTGAAAAACATAGACCTCATTTGGGTTGGTTCTCCTAGGTGGTGTCTCTAGCGGGGTGCCGCCCATCCTTCCAAAATGGCTGGCTGGAGCTGGCCGTTGGCATCCTGTCGACAGGCCCGAGCAGGCCGCTCTGTTTCCCCCGCACAGTGCATCAATGTCGTGTCATTCCACCACCACAGTGCATGTGGGTGCCGCATCTCCATGTTGGAAACTCAGGCCGACCGTCGTCGCCGGTTGCTGCCACTGGTCGCTGGCGCCGCTGCGCCAGTTGTTCCATGCTAGAGGCACCTTCCACAGGCCACTAGATATACTCTGGTGGTCTTTTTTCCTTTCTATTAGCACCTAAGGGCCTCTCGGGTTTCCACATTTACTGTGAAGCCTGAAGAATCGCCTTTCTGCCATATTTCTCATTCTCCAACGAAGAACGCACAAAACCCAAGACTGGCGGAGGGTCAATGCTTTTTCGAATTAGAATGTGCCCTCTGCATAAGTGTTTTATCAAAGGACTATGATAATAAAAAAAGTTTAATATTATCCCCAAATTAAATCCTTGAAATAAACTACCATAAAAAGAGAGAATCGCAGATCAACCCATTGGCCGGTTGATCTAAATTCTTCATATTAAACAATAATGGGGAAAGAGGAATCTTTTAAACACCTAAAACAATTAAACCCCCTACCTAGATTCGGGGGAATCCACTATAGATGAAGGAAGGAATTCCACATTTGTTTCCATTCTCCATCATTAATTCTCTATTCTTCATTGAAAAGGAAAGTAATCGGTGCTTCGTCAGTGTTTTCCCCCCAATTTCCAATCTGTTCACCAACATATTGATTAAATAAAAAGAAACCACCTCTATATTTTTCTCATTAATGTCGCTCATTAATGAACCTTAATTAATGAATCATTAATTAAACTGACATTGTGGTTACACAATAAAACAAATGATTCATTAAATAACCCTCATTTAATACTTTTCATTACATTGCTGATTCGCCAACCATTTCTCAACGGTTGAAGTGAGAAAAAAATAACTTAAATAGTTATTTGATTTTTTTTAAAAGCCTAAAATTTAACTTTTCTATCCGACCCTTTCTAATCAATGTTACGATTTTCCAAAGAGAATTTTGACACTACAAATTCAATGGTTCCCTAAGATTTTCAATCTGAGCATCAGTTCAAAAGATAGAATAACTTGCCCGCACGTTTACTGAACATACCTTGAAAAAGTTCAAAAATAATACCAATTCATCCTCGACCTGCATCTAATGATGTTAGGCTCTTCCTAAAGGAAAAAATACCCCACTAAATTAACTATACTCTTGAATTTTCAATATGATTTTCCATTTAGAAGTATTAAGGATTTATCAACAAAATAATTTTCACTTAATTATTTTATTTACGGCCAAAAACTAACATTCATTGTTGGCTCGTGCTGGCCAATGTTGGGATATAACTGAGTAAAAAACTACCCTCATGAGATCAGTGGTGGTATTATATTTTTAATAGGATTCACCATTCTTGAGTTATATATATCTGAAAAATACAAAATTTTATTTAATTATTTTATTTACAGTTATGTCATTTTCATGTTTTCTCACTAGAGGCTTGTGCCGACTTAACATAAGTCACACCTAGGTTAAACCCACCAACCTGAATGCAACAGTGCCCTTAGATTTCAGATCTAGTCACCTATTTAAGAGTTATTCCACTTTTTCAGGAAAACTGCTCACACTCACTTTTGAAAACATAACATTTTTTAACAGATCATTCTGCGAACTCCGGGCCTCTGAATCATGTTACATAAAAAATTTAGTCTCAAAATAATTCCATATTATGAAAAAATATTATACAAAAATTTCTGGACATCACAACCTAAAAATTAATTACTACAGTTAAGGTAAAATGGGTTTACATGGGTTCAATTAAAAAGATAAGGATTGAAATTGACTTATAAATTATCAAAGACCTATTGAATGGATATATATAGAAACTTCCTCCACTAAATATTGATAATGAAACATTTTTTAGACTTTTTTAAAGAGAAAAATGAGGGCATCACTTTATCTTTTATAAAATTCAATGTGTGTCCTCTCCCTAATTATAAATGCCCACCTCGTACTCCCCTAATAACACATAAAATAAAATTTGTCTCATAAAAAAAATGTCCAAATCAATTAATTAATTCCATTACCAAATTCATTATTCCTTAATTTTATTAGTAATATCCCTTAAGACGGTTTTAGGTATAAACTTAAAGAGGCTCTCCAAGAAATAGGTAAAATTATTAAACCTGCGTATTTGTTTTATTTGTTCACACACCTCCTTAAATACCTATTAAAATATGTTAATATAATAAATAAAGTATATCCTATATAATAGGATTTTATTAAGTTAATTAAATAGACTAAATCCATCTCCACATCCATCAAATGGGAAATAATACCATTGATGGTGTATACAGCGGACTACAACCTCATGAACTGATGAAAAACGTTTTCCATTGCCACCTTTCTAGGATGGATTTAATGACTTATTTAACATATTTATATAATATTTATGAAATTATTATACTTATAAAATTATGATATCACATATACCTTCTTACTTTCCATTCCATGAGGATCAGATAACATTGCTCGTGTGTACAGAGGACTACTGCCTTGCTAAGCGATTTGATTCGTTTTTCACTTACACTTTATATAAAAGGTCATACGCTTAAATTTAATTAATATATGTGATATTTATGATATAAAAATACTTCTTTAAATATAATATAATATAAATCATCTTACCTTAAAATGAATTTTAAAATAATAATATCCCTTGTGCATATGTGTGGATTACTGCCTCCACATAGCGATGAAAAATTTTAGTCATTTTTTCACATGGATAGAAATAAGGATTTATTTTATTAAAATAAATTATATTTATGAACTAAAAATGTCTATTTAAAATTTAATTATCATAAATTATCCAGTTTTTTGATCCATCCAAAAAAATGGAAACATCATTATTGCATACACATGACCTACCATCTCCATAAATGGAGTAAACCATTTTTTATATCTAACATTAGTAGACTACAATAAATAAAAATAGAATGAATATATATGACATTTATATAATGGTTATAATTATTTAGATGATTTCACAATGATCAAATTAAACAGACTAAGATTATTGAACAAAAACTTATATGAAAATAATAAAAATTATCTCCCAATATATTGATTTTAACATAGAATTGTTAATAAATGGGTGATAAAATAATATAAATAGATAATATATTATATTATATATTTGATTATAGTTTCTTAATAGATTTATAATAAATATTTATTTATTATATATGATTTTCAGGTATATAATAACGAATTCAGACCTGATGTAAGGGTTTCTCATCTCACTATAACTTTCGTGAGACATACACCGTATTCATCACTTATACATTTTCATGGTGTATATACCTCCCAATGTTATTTCATATCATTAATCTCTTTATATTCATTGTATTTCATTTATAATTTTAGGATCATTTCTTTTATGGGTCTTACGATTTAAAAGTTACCAAAGTTATAAGGGTTTATTTCAGAATCTCATCATTATTCGAGATTATTTTTATTTAGGCCTCTCCTGTAGGAATTATTTGATATTTATATCCTAAGTTAAACATATTTTCATATAATCTAGTTATTCGTGGTCTTCTCAAGTAATATTACCATTTTACCACTCTTTAGAATTAAAAATGATTGCTAAAATGTTTTTAAAAAAAATTCTATTTTATTTATCTCTTCGGTCTAAAATCCTTTTTCATAAAAATAAATGTTTTCCTAAAATGTTATAAAATATGTTCTTAAATTTTTAAAAATGACTTATGGAAATTTTTTTACCTATTTTAGTTTTTTACAATTTTTTTTTGGAAGTAATCTTCATTTCATTTTCAAAATAAGTCCTATTGGAATTTTATAAACAATGTTAATGGAATATTTGTTTTAACATGTACAACATGAATAGAATAATAGTATTTCATGACCAATAAATGATTAAAAGATTATTTTAAAAATTTTAACTTGTAATTTTTATCAAAAAGGATTTTCGAGATAAAATTTAACATTTTTTTAAATTGTTACTTTCAAAGTGGAAGATATATTTTCCTCATGAATGATTTTAATAAAAGTTTGAATGTATTTTTATTCATCGATGACATAAAACATTTATTGTAATTATGATAGACTAGATAAATATTGAATTGGTATCATCCTTATCATTTTTTGGATGGTTTATGATATTTTTTACTAAGTATGTATAGTTTTATTTCAATTCACCATATTATGTGGGATAGTTTATGATTATGTTTATTTGATGGGGTTAAGTATTAACATTTTTCATGATGGTTTTTCAATAAAAAAATTTATGCAGATTATGATTCACCCTTTTAATATTAAGAATTCATCAAATTAGTAAGTTATGGTAGAGACCCGGTTATAAATAACCCATTCATGCATTAAAATGTCTCATGCGACAAATATGTTGGTAAAATTAGAAAAGTTTCTACCTATAAATTAAAACATTATTGTGAATGGTCTTTAAAGAATGTTTTAGATGTCATAAATTATAAATTGTATTATTATAAGATCAATAATCCATGTCCCTATAATTATTCGATTAGTTAGAATATCAATGGATATGATTCAAGATCATGTGATTGTTTATGTGTATTTATTTAATTATAATTTATTCTTTCTATATTATACTCATGTTATTATTAAAATGGAATGCATTTCAGGTATTTACCTTAAAATATAGATTATTATTATTTATTCATGATAGATTTTTATTTACGCTTAACCTTATTAAGCATCTAAGATCACCCCTTTCTAATTTTTTATTTTATCTTGGATTACAAAAAGCTTTTTGTGATGAAAATGTATGTATACACTATGAGGAATAATAGACTTATCAAATAAAAAATGTAGTGTATTTTATTATTTCAACTGTAATGTGAATTTCAAGTATATATCTACTTTACTAATACTACAAAACTATTAGATCATTCAGGATGAAATTAAATTTGCATTAAGATAATATAAAAATGTAGCCACCAAATTTGACCTACTGGTGTAGAGATCTTAACACACTCCCATTTTATTTAAAATATTTTATATAATTAATTTATTCACTACGATATAACGTATATTTGATAACGGTTCTTATAACCCACGGTTTCAAAGGAAATACATGGGGATGGGGGTGAATTAGGATATCTTGAATTTTTTTCCTTTCATAGGTTTAATTTGATATTCTCTTCTTATTGGAAGGACACAATGAATCTATCATAATGATCACAAGCAATCACAACCCAAATACCAAAATAAATAACCACAAAAATAGATTTATTTACCTCGTTTATCTGTTTTTTGGATACATACAAGGAGATCATATCAACGATGTGTTGATATTACAATTAACCACTAATCCACTAGTATTTGATTATAACTATAGGGCATGCCCACAACTAATCCCATGTCCACAACCTCTTCCTTAACTCCACTCACTATTTTCTAGATGGTTATGAAGATATAATTTATATATAGGTTTAACTCACAATGATATCATTGAAATAAAAAACACCAATATAAAATTAGTTTTCTTCATGATTTTTTTTTCATTAATTTAGGATATATAATGATATGCATGGAAATTATATCATATAAGACTAATATTCAAAATAATTCAGCCCACTCACACTTATCTCCATGATTCAATATATTCCATAATAGTGCACTTTTGATCGACTATATTTCCTGATATTTATTCGCCCTATTTTATTATCTATATTCATTTTCATATTCTATTTAAATGATATATTATATCCAGGTAATTTTGAATTTCAAATAAAAAAATTGGATTTAAAATAACCTCAAACTTTACATTCTTCAAATCCAACAATTGGATTTAGTTTAAGAAAACTTCCACTATAAAACCCCATAAAACTGGCTAATGTTTAATAAGCATTACCAAGAAGTTACAAAAGTTCCAAATTAAAAAATTGGATAGAACCTATTCTTCTTTCAAACACCACGACATAGTCCCTAATAAAAAAACCCTATGTAGGTACTCGACAAAAAAACCAAAACATATACTACCAAACACCACAACATAAATATTTATAGGTGAAAAAAACTATCCACATGGATAAATATAACATCATCTGCCCAATTTTTATATTCAATTATAGATAACTTGTGGAAAACTCACCATCCCCATGGTGTGATTCAATTTAGTATCCCATTTTCATAGGTGTATTTCAATAATGATAAAGGTTTCACAATGTCTGTTTTAAGACTCCCCACATTTCATAAGGAGTATTCAAATGAAATAATCCACATGAGACTAAAATGAAATAAATATTTTCCCTATTTTAGTGTAACTATTTTCTTCAACGTGGAATAAAATTACTTACTTTGATTCCTAAAAATAAAACTTATACCACCATATCCAATTTGATGAATTTTTATACATCTACCAAGTTTATTAAAATAATATTCATACTAATAAATTAAAATAAAATTAAGATTCTTGAAATCCACCATGGATTTGACCATAAAAAGTGTTATATTTTTTGTTTCCCAAAGATAATGTTCTCAATGAAAACATCATTGACCATGAGTTGGACAACACAATCATTTCATAAGTAATTGATTCTATTTTGAAATATCATTCAAAAAATTTGAAAACACTTCAATTTAACAATTTTTAAATATATAAAGGCCTAACTAGAATCTCCATGACATGGTGAAGGTTCTATTAACTAATCTTCTCACAAAATCAGCACAATTTCATGAAAGATTTATGTTTTTTCAAATGTTTCCACCAAACATTAAATTTATAAAAAATATAACTCATTGCAACTCATAGTTGTTTCATAACCCAATAAACCATTCTATATAATTTTTTCCACTTTTTGATGAAGGTCTTGGTAGTGAGGATTAACAGAGGAAATGATTTTATATGCTTATTTGTTTCCTATATTTCTTTGTTATATGACATTAATATGTTATTAATCCACGTATTATGATAATTTTCTCATTATTCTACATTCTTATACATCACTTCACATTTTATTTAAAAATACTTATTTAATGATTCATGATTTATGGCCCATGTTTTATTAGGTATGATTCAATTTTGTTATGTTCATTATGTTCCCATACCCATGTATTCGACTTATTCTCACTTAATATCTCTAATTCATATATATTATGTTCACCGCTTACTGAGATTCCAAGATCATTCTTTATTATGTATAATTTAACCATATAATAAATAATTGTACTATGTTTGATATTTCTAGAAGGGTATCATCTATGAAGATTAGTTGTGGTTGATGTTGAAGATTTATAGTTAAATAAGTTGGTTATTTATCAAATCATGAAATACACTAAACCTATAGGTTTTGGGTTATGATTCAATTTTATATGTAAAGCATATTCTTGTAAAATGAATCAATATGTCGGTATATTATAATTGGGTCTTATAATTAAAATAAAATATTTTAGTGTTCGACTAAATATCATGAGTTGGATACTTTTGTTCATGAGCCTTTATTTTTCATGATTCATAAGCAACACCTATATTATTTATCATAATGAAGAACCCTTGTACTTTGTTTAATGAATATATATATATATATATATCATAAGTTATTAATTTACTAGTAGTAATTTTAGTACTTATACAGTAATGAATCTTTTCCTAAGCTCTTAAAAACCATCATCACATTCCTTTGAATTATGAATTTGACCCCTTTGTTTGTCAACTTGTTTAACAGATTATATAATCGAGATAATATTTCTATAAATCAATGATAGTAACCAAATAAGATAAGAAAAATGTGTATTTAAATTATAATTTCTAGTTCATGTCATTCATTTACCACCTTTCTCTTTATAGGATCAACATATATTCCATCATGAAGAAAATACGACCAGGAAAAGAAACTTTCAGAAATAAAAATTCATACTTATTGAATTTTATACATTACTCTTCTTCACCAAGAGCCTAAAAAATAATCCATAAATGGTTATCATGTTATTGATAGATCATATATCATATCAAGATATCAAAAATTAATATAATAATAAATTTAACACGAAATTATTAGAGTATTACAATAAGAAGATCCATAAATATAGAGGGTGTATTTTTTTAACCCAAAACGCATTACTAGGAAATCATAATACTCATACCTGGTATGAAATGTTTTATTTGGTATATCATACTTATTAACTTTTAATTATTTTTTTCCAAAATATATATCAATATATGATAACTATTCCCCTTGAAGTTAATTAATCTAAAATTAAATAAATGGTAACGGGTACATGTTCTTAATGGAAATTAAATTTATTTATATGTAATCAATAGATAATCACATAATCTCTTCCTTATTCAGAAAAAATCAGGCTATTACCCAAGGGGAATCCTTCGAGTGTATGAATCCATTATCAAAAAATTCTTTCATTTTTTTATTTAATTATACCAATTATACAAGATCTTTTTTATATGGTATCTTAAATATAATTTTTCCATTAGGGATATGATTAATAGAGAATTCAACTTCACAATATAGTGGATATCTGAGTAATTACATAGGAACTTTATTAATTTATATTTCATAATAAATACATAATATATTACTAAAATATATGTACCATTAATTGATATATATTCTATAATAATTTCTTTAGGATATCCCACTAGAGGGGTTCATAAAAATCTTCTATTAATGAGGCTTGTTGCTTAAAAATAAGGTTTTCTACTATATCCTAAAAAAATTAATATCCTTCTCTCGGTAGAAAAATATTTCAATATAATTAGAAATATAATTCATTCTAATAATTTTATAAAATTTAAAAAATTGATATAATAAATAGGTTTAAAACTAAGGAACCTATATGCATTTTAATAGGACAATCCAATAATTTTTTATTAATATAAAATTTTCTCTAGAAACTTTAATAAAAAATTCATTCCTTAATGTATTAGGGAATAATTAAATGTTATTTTCAAAATTTCATGATATAAATGAGAAAACATATCCCAAATAAAATAATATGTTAACAAAATTTTATTTTAGGATGAAAGTACCTTTTATGACATTATTTGGGTCCTTAACTTCAATTATTCGGATTACATATTCCCAACCATGCTCCCTTGGCCTCTTATAGGTTAGATTTTCTTGATCCTTGGGTAATTTATTTTAATAGTGTCCCATATAAATGTAATCAAAACATTATAAATTTAGTATATTCTATATTTTCCTTTCACTCATGATACGTTTTCTTTTATTTTCACCATTGAAGCAAGATCATAGTCCATTAAATCTTCGTAGAGGGTGTTTATTTAAAAAATTATTAAATATTTTAAAATTTACCCTTTTTTATGAACTGCTAAATATATTGGAACATTGTACTTAACCACCCTCTTCTTATCTTGATTTACTTTGAAAATATTAAACTTTTAAAAGTTATTCTTTGTCTTTATAGAACATTTCACCATCTCCTAATAAGATGGAGATGTTTGAGAGACTGGTAAACCTGTATGAATATTATTTAACCCATTAAAAAAGTGGCCAATATTTTTTAAAGGTTTATTACATAATCTGAAACATGGATTTATAAAATTTTAATGTTATCTTTAAACATGGAAATATATTACTTCTCCATTTGTCCCAAATTCAAGATCTTTCATTGTATCATATCTATTTTCTCCCAAGGAAAAAATTCCTTTATGAATATTTTATTAATAAAATTCCAATATATGATTTATAACTCTTCCCCTTTTGTGCTTTCAATCAAGTGTTACTAATAGTTAACATATTCCCTAAGATGGTGTACAACTATGATAATATTCTCCTTTTATTAACATCCCTACCTGAGCAATTTCTTCTATAATGACTTAATACAATTATCTGACCCTAATGTATTAGTTCTTCTTTTTAATGTAAGAGGTTATTAACTCATGAAATGAACTAACATTGTCAAAACTTATTTAGGAGAAGAATGTTATTTTATATGGGGAAGGTTTTTTATTAAATTCTAGGCCAAATTACATAATATAGTTATAATCTTGAAAACAACAACACTGGAAACATTGAATTACTCAGGAGAAAAATTCCTATATTGACTATGATTGTTGACATTAATGTACTTATTTCAATTATAAAATATTTCTAAAAAACATATTTGTAATATGATATAGAATAAAAATATGAATATTGAATCATAATATATAATTACTATTCATTATCAAATTTTTTTTTGATTTTTCTATTTGTTATATATATTTTTATAATTGAATAAGAGTTTTTCATAGGTTTCATTTCACTAACTGTGTAATTATATATCTAGTTTCTAAGGGTTTTTTCCAACCATTCTCTAATACTAATTACAGTAACCCTCACTCTAGTAAACTAATGTTAGAGTTAATTTTAATATAACAGTATATAATAAATAAGATCACAATACACATGATCCATTAGCTTAGTAGTCTTAGAATACTATACACATATTTGAAAATCACATTACATTAATAATTTAAATTACATTATAATAATACATCACACATCATTGATTATCCTATCTCTTCCTTATGTTACGTGTAGTAATCCTTATGGTTTACTAAGTAAAAGTGAAAAAATACAAAAGTGGTGAGCTCATAAGCCTAATAATGGGAAAGGAATTCCAAAAGATATCCTAAATAAATGATTAATATATAATATGGAAGGACTAAATAACCAAATAATTCAATATAACTGATAATACGATCACAATATATCCATGAATAATTAATAGAAATAAATAATCACATGGATAATAATAAATGATCTTAATGTGATGGAATTTTTAATGTTGTACATCATATCCATTGTATGAAGGCATTATCCAAGACATATTATATAAATGATAAGACATTAACCAAATACCCAATCTAGTTAGCTACATGAGATCGAAAAATACATCGAGTGTCTAAATAATTTTATTACCCACCCATCACAGAATAATTCCAATGCATATATCATATAAAGATAATGTTTAAACAATCGATATTATAATGTTCCTTAATAAATTTTATAAATAATCATCACTATGTAATCCACTATTATTTATATAAAAATAATGGATATATAGATTGTAAATACTTTTCCAATTAATAATATAATATGGATTTCTAGGTGAATATAAAACAATCAACATAGAAACTATGGTATATTCACAACGAAACATAATATTCCATTATTTGAGGAATGATAATGAAATAATATTGAAGAATACCATCATTGTATAGGGAAATTAATAAAAAATCGAAATTGAATACAATATTATGAGATGAAATTATAACAAAATAATGATTGTAAAATACCCTCTAAAAATTAGGATTATATGTCAAGAATATTTTACACACATTATAGATAAAACATTTCTTTAGGGAATGACATAAAAAGTTATCTAGAATTTATAAAATAGGTAAATTTGTTCTAAAATTTGTTTTATTCTACTTTGTACCCCAAAGAGGCTCCCCCAGCCACATCATTATAATCCTTCCATAGATAAATCCCATCTATTAGAAATAATACATCCACATTACAAAAAATATAAGAAATATATATGTATTTATATAATTGAGATTATCACCATAGGAAGGTTTAATCATAATAATATATTATGAAGATGGTACAATGATATGGAAGAGTTATCACTCATTAACAACGAAATTATGAATTTATAATAAGTTTTAATAACGATCATTTCCATAAAAATATAAAGGAATTTGAAGGGAAACAAACATAATGTGGATAAAAGATTTTATTTAAGATCCTTTGTGTTGTTTTGTAAGTATTTTTGTATTTTTTTCAATATATATTTTATGAATTTTTTTATTTCATGTGAAAGTAATATTCTGATCCAAACAAGAATATTTGAGGTACTTTCTTTACAAAAGTTGACGATTATAATAAGAAATTTTATTAAGTCACATTATGCTTTACTAATATAAAAAGTTCGAAAAATAATTAATATATTCATTATTTTAGAATATTTTATTCAATTTTATACAAAGGTGATAAAGTTATACATCCATGATGATATCTAATGATGTTTTAAAAAAACATTTATATGAATATAATGTTACAAATTTGAAGTTTAATGTCGTCAAAATATTATATAAATAAAGTTAATAATTTTCTTAATGTATGATGGTTACTAAATTTATTGTATTAGATATTGTATGATAAAATTGAGAATGATCAGACAATGACCTTGTATATCTATCTGAATAATAATTTTCTAAATGATATCATATATACTGGTATAAAGTTACATTAGACATATATGTATGAATTTCATTGGATAAAGTGAATTTTTAATTGTTTCCAATATAAGTTACTATGGATATACATTTTCAAATTCCATTAGTCTGACCCTTATGAGGAAGGAATCCAAAAAAGTTCAAATAAGAGAAAGTCGAGGAGTTGTACAATATATGGTGATTCATTAAGATCTTGAGATAATTTTCAAAAGGTCAAATGGAAAGGTTTTTTTGGGATTAAGAAATGAAGTAAAATAATATAGATATATGTAATGTCATCATAAATATGTTTATATGAATTTTAACTATACTATGTTTAGTTATCCAAATCTTATATTATTTTTAAGTGGATGAAAAATGGATGGATGAAGACATTCCAACTCATTAGATAGATCTTATTATTTGACCTTCTATGAAGTCCATCAGATAGAGGAGGAATGTAAATAAAACCATATATAGAGCATTAATATACAAGACTAAGTCTATTAGATTATGCATATCATATAAATAATATTCATAAATCATAATAAGGTACAATATATTTCTTATGAAGGTATAAAATATATATTCAAAAGAATGAGTTCTCAATAACTTAATGTAAAAATTATAAACAAATTTACCCTGAAAATATTGAGCAGATTATTCAATGTTGATTAATATAAGGAAAATATATAAAATATAAAATAAATTAATTGATGACATATTTTCAAGAAACATTAAGAATGTTGTAGAATTCTTGATGGTGGTCCCATGAAGATTAGTTGAGTGGGAAAATTTTAATTTCTGATTTTTGGAGCCCTCTCTTTCTATTATTTTTTTCCAATGAAGTATACCTATATAAAGAGGTTAAGGAACTTTATGAAACTATAATATTTGTTTATTAAAATAGATATGAAGTGCTAAATTAAATTTACTAGACTAAGCTACTGGACAATGAGTAGATATGCTTAAGTTTTAGTAGTTTGAGTTTCCAAAAAATGAATCTGTTTATAAAATAGATGAATACCAAAAGGTGGTGTAGTAGAAAAAGGTATATCATATAGAGAAATGATACATAATCAACAGAAAATGGGTACCAAATAGAGTGCATTAGATTAAGGAATACAAGATGAAGTCTAACTGCATGGATTGAAATTAGATAAAGTATTTATGGACATATCTTTTGAAATGATTCTTATATTTTTTGGATATAAAGTATAAGAAAAATTATTAATTTTTTTGAAATAGTATAAATATATATCAGAAGATAAAAGTATATTAAGTGTAGTTGGTCCATTTTAATCTACGTTATATAATATTTAATTTTTATAGACCTTTGAGAGTTCCCATGATAAGGATATAATCACCCACAATGGGGGTGAGCCATATAAATCCTTTGTTCCCTGATTTTTATTCATATCATGGAATAACTATGACATTGAGATATGATGTTGAAAATTATAGAAACTATAATAATTTGTAGTGGTTAATTTCAAGAGAAAAATAATTTTAAAATAACACGATAGATTTTACCGCTTTCTTAATAGTCCCTACATTCCTATGAACATTAAGTGACATCAGATCATCCTGATTCTCTATGTAGGATACTTATTTTTTTCATAGATAATATAAAATTAGTTAATATCATAGTTATTCTTACCTATAATGGTATAAAAATTTTTGATGGGAAAAGATAATGATGCCCTATATTGTCTCTCTTGTTCGAGTGGTGAATGGTGTGGATACAGTTGGATTTCCAACCATTGAGAATGATTCTCCTATGACATTATAGGAAAAAAGGAATCTTACAGTTGATGGGAAAGCTCAAAATGAAATTATTATGTTCTTATCATAATTTTTTTATATAATGGTGATGGGTCTAAAGAAAAAATATATATAATTTGTATGAAATCAAAAATAAACTTTGAGGGAAATTCTAATGTCAAGGAAATAAATATTCAAATTTGTAGAAACAATTTTGACGATATCTGAATGGAGGAATATGAAAATCATGATGAGTAAACAACCAAATTCAATGAATTTTTCAGAAACATTAGTGGATTTGAGGTTGTATTGGAAGATAAAAATATTATCAAATATCTGATGTTTATCTTTTATATAGGTTTGAACAAAAATACATTCTTTAGTAAAAAAAGATGATTTATCTATTATTGAATTGAATAACATTAAAGTTATATATGAAATGAGTAAAGATACAACATTAAATGATTATTAAAGAATAGATACATTATGAATCTATAAATAAGATGAATATTAATTAATATGAACATGTGGTAGTGGGATTTAGTGAATTTTATGTTAAAAAAATGATACTGAAGTAAATGATTAGATTATGTCTGTAATCATTAAAAATTAAAATAAATGTAGAGAAAAACACAATGGAAAACTCCCACTTAAATGTTTCAAGTGTGATGGAATTATAAAGTTATTATTTTTACTATCCAAATAGAAAATTTAGATAATATAATGATGATATTGATAAAAATACTCATAGGAGAAAATGAATAAAAACATCCAAGGAAGATAAGGAGTCTCTTGGAAGAAAGAATAATTTTACTAGAAAAAATAAAATATTTTTTTTTGAGTAAGAATTTTTTGCATAAACATACTAACAAAAGTTCATTATAAGATGAAAATATAGATATATTCAAAACCACATTTTATAATAATGAAATAAAAGAATATATTTTAAAATATAAAGAAGAAGATAGTTAAGAATCATATAAGGAATATTGGATGAGATCAGAATTTTGGCATATATTTAACAAAAAAATAAACTCAATAAGGATTCCAAAATACTGAAGAAGTAAAGTGAGAAGAATATTTATTGAAATAAAGAATTATTAAAAAAGAAATATGAGTATATTGAGAATATTAATCACCACAATTTTAATGATTTATAAGAATGGTTGATGGTGAAAGATCTTAATGAAAATATTACCACTAGGGATGAATAGCTATGTAGGAATTAATCTTTTTTTTTATGAACACAAGAAATACTTTCAAGAAAATGAAGGATAATTTCAATAAATATTTAAAGGTAAAGGCTGAATCATCACAAACTATTTAAAGAACTCATCCCAATAATGATTTTAAATCTATACCCACCAAACATAAAATTTTATCTAATTTTAATTACCATGAATATGTTAGAAATGACTATGTGAAATATTGGGTTGAAACAGATGTGAAAGACACATAAAATCAATGTAATTTAAAAATAATCATCAAAAATATTTTTTCCACATGCCTATGAAAATCATATGTTGAAGTATATTTTGAACCTCAAAAAATCTATAACAAGGAAAACTATATTTCTACATATGATCTAGATTCACTGGATATTATTGGTGTTTTGTTATATATAGGAATACAAAAAATAAATTTTGTAACAAAAGTATAGAACTAGTATTAATAAATAATGAAGGGGGTCGGGGGTAGTGAAAGAAAAAATAATTACATTATAAAGCTATAGGATGATATTAAAGGAAATTTTTCAGAAGTTAAACTTTCTTTAATGAAAAATATATTTCTTTTCATAGTGGATGTTTATGGAAGTGTTCCAATGTAGTTCGATAATCTAAATAATGTATAAAAAACATCCAAGAGATGTTTTTTATACCAAAATTGAAATTGATGTTGATAGGAAGAAAATTTATAACATAGTTTTTATTCTAGAAACTTCTCTAAATTATAGGAAATGGAATAAATAATGTATTTTTGGCAGTGGTTGTTCCTCGCATATAAATATGGAATTGAATGTATTCAAAAAATAACTTTATGAAAAAATTGTTCCTCAAAAATTAGAGGGATTGAAAAGGATGATATTGAAGCTCGTAAACTGAATTTAATGTAATTTTTATTTGTTAAAAATATTAATCAAAACATAGAATGTGTTATCCAACATTTTGGTGATGGAAAAGAAGTCATATTCTAAAAAATCCTACATCATCAAATGTTTGAAATATGAAAAAGTATATACTAAGGGTGAAATAATTAGCAGTAAAATATTATTGATTTGAGATCCTTATAATTATAATTATTTAATCACTGAGGATGAAAAATACCATGTCACAAAATACTACGTCTTCTTGGATATAAGAGTATGATAGAAATATCTATGGAATATTCTATAATAATTTTTCCACAATTGTTAGGTCCACAAGGCTGAATTCCCTGAGAGGGGGGGTGAATTAGGGTATGACTAATTGAAAATTAACAACCATTCTGATATTGTTTCACTATTAAGAAAAACACTCTTCTCATTCTCTCCTGTTGCACGATATAAGAAAAAAATTAAAGCAAGCACATGACACAACAATTTTACTTGGTTCACCGCTAAGGGCTACATACATGGAGCATATGCGGACAGATTTTCAGTCGTACCAAATTCCACTAAACTTCACTAGCTATGGATTACAAGGTTTGGGCATAGTCACTCTGTCCCAGGATCACTGCCTTTAAAATGTTTAGGGTCAGATCACTACTTTCCCAAGGGTCACTCCCTGTTTCTCTCTATATGGATCACTACCTATGGAGAGGATCACCTTCTTCCTCTTCCATCGGTCACTGCTCTGGAAAGGATCCACTCATAGTTTATAGACTTGTGGTTCTCTTCATTTGCATGAAGTAATGCATCTTCTTCTGTATTTATATGCCCTTTTGAAGTCCAACTTTCACCCATAGATGAATCTATCTTTGCACCAAAGTTATCGGGAAATCCCCCAGCTTCCATGCAGCCCTGAATCACTGCAGTAAATCAACCTTACTTGGCACGCAAGTCTAAGCCGGCGCGCAATTATTGGCACGCAAGTCACAACTGGTGCACAAGTCTTCCTCAACCACTTGCGCGACTCAAGCATTTGCAACTCCAAACCTGTGCGAATCACTTCCTTCCTCGCCTAAACCACCTCAGGAATGCAACTAACACTTAGTATGAAACTTCCAACACTGGCACACAAGTCCCACTTGTGCGACACACCACCATATGCATGACCACCACACCTTCTCTACGGGAGCTCTGAATGTTCAAAGTATTGAACTCTGGTGAAGAATGAAGAGGGGTGGTCCAGTATTTATAGGCATTTGGTCACCCCTGTGCGATGATACGCAAGTCTCTCCTCGGCGCGCAAGTCTCGGCGCGCAGTTCTCTTCTCCAGAAAGTCACTTGCGCGACCCAATTCCAAACATGCTCGAACCTCTTTCATTTTCCATATTTTGATCTTATGATCTTGAAAAACCACAGGCGTGCAAGTTCTCAAGCTTCCAAGGCATCGGCGCACAATTCTCTTTCACGGCACGCAAGTCACTTGCACGACACCACCAATACTTGCGCGACACTTGTCCCTTTTCCATATATTGATGATTTGATCTTGAAAAACATATGGCACGTAGGTTTCCAAGCCTTCAAGAACTGGCGTGCAAGTACCTTTTCCAAAATCCGCTTTTCTTCATTTGACGATTTTCAGGCCCAAAAATTTTGCAAACACTGGAAAACGGTGCCACCTTGTATCTGTTCTTTTGTACCGCCTCCAGATCATCCATTCCTTTTGTCAACATTCTTGAATCAAACATGGATCATTGACCACATCTCTTGAACTCAACATTACACCATGATATCCCTTTTGTCAACAAGTTTTTATGAAATGGTTTGCTTTTTCAACCATCACAGCACAATTTTCCACTCTGTCAACAAACACAATCACCTCAAAAATGATTCAATGATACCTTGAGGGATTTTTTCCCAACAAAAATTGATAAAGAAATATGATGTTGTTTGAAGATCTTTCCTAAAAGGAAAGATGGTTAATGGTATACGTAATTAAATTTAAATTCAATCTATTCTACCCCTTGATGTTATATGATGTAGTATATATGGGGTGATGAGACATTAATGAAATAAAGGTATTTTTTTAATTCATTTATTTCATTGATTATATATCTCAGTTAACCAATATATAATTCTTGAAACATAAATCATAGGATTCATCTTTTTTTAAAATTTAATAAAATGGTTTTTGAGAATGATATCAGAGTATATAAATTGAAGTTGATTATTGATAATGGAAATAAGTACATAAGTAACTCTTTTTAGTCCCATATAAATAAATATGAAATCTAACAGTAATACATTTCTCCCTATAATCATCATAAAAATATTGTAACATAAAAAAATAGATGTTTAATTTAAATGGGAAGAAACATGATCACTATGTATAAATGTTTGAAGTTATTCTGGAGAGAACTAGTAATTATAGTAATGCATGTTTAAAAAAGATGCTTAATTTTTATAGAATAAAAATTGACTCCATATGATATGTGGTATATGAAAAATCCTACCATGAAATAATTTATGGTTTTTGGGATCAATTTTTTAATAAATATAAAAATATAGATTTAATAATGTTTGATGAAATAGAATAAGAAGGAATCTTCATGGGATATTTATCTGATGAAAGAATATATAGTTTCTTGAATAAATGACTAACTATGTTGTTTTATTCCATTGATTAGAAAGTTATTGAAAACTAGTTAAACATAATAATTTTTTCTGAAGATGATAAGGAATATGTTTTGAATGATATAATTATAACATCAAAATAAAATAATGAGAAGAATGATAACAATGAACCTAATATTTACAAGTTGATTTATAACAATCTAGTGATAAGGAGAGTAATACGATAAGATAATCACTAAAGTTAAAAAAAAATAAAAAATAGGTTTAATATAAATACATTTTTAAAAATCAATATTATCTATTTCAATAATGATATAAATTGAGACTATATAAGAATACAACATATGTCTCATAAGTGTAACCAAAATCATTTTTAAAGGTAGTTGAATATAAATAAAAGCAATATGTGATTAAGGAATAGTTAAATGAAATTTATAAAAATGACCCATGGGATCTTGTTCTTCAACTTGTATGAAATAATTTTTTAGTTAACTATTGGGTGTTTTGAAATAATGTTAGAGAGTATGGAGAAATTTTGAGAAATAAACCATGTATAGTTTCCAAATGTTACTATTTAGTGGAAGGTGTTGATTTTGAAGAATCATTTTCCCCTGTTGTGATATTTGAAACTATAATAATGTTCTTACTAATTTCTGCTCGTCAAAATTAAAAATTCTATGAAATAGATATTGATCTAGGATTCTTATATATATTAATTTAAGAAGAAATTTTTATTTATTAACATAGTGTATTTATGCTTGGAAATGATGGAAATATGGTGTTTAAAATGAGGAAATCAATATATGAGATTAACCATGTAACTGATGACTGGTATTCAAAAATTAACATTTTTTTAAGTAGGTAATCTTTTCTAATTGAAAATTCCATAACTACTTGTATGTGATGAATTTGGATATAGGTACCCAAATTATCAACTGTTTAATTGATTATATAGTTTTTATTGGTGATATGTTTGAAGTGTGTGAAATTTTGATGAAAAAATGAAAAGAAACTTTGAGATTTCAATGATCAGAGAGTGGAACTTTTTTATGTGTTTACAATTTCTGTAGAAAATATAAATATCATTCTCTCACAAAAAAAATTATTCCAAAGAATCGTTAAAATTTTTTGGCAAGGAGGATTCAAAGGAGGTTTCTACCACTATCATTTTTGGTATGAGGCTGAGTAAATATGAAGGTAGGAAATGTGGGAAGAAAGACTTTTGAATGTTGGTAATAAGTGTACTATATATTACCACTTCAAGCCCAAACATTGCATAAGCTATAATTGTTTTCAAGATACCAGAGTGATCGAAAGGATTCCCACATGCTGTTATCTGAGAGAATACTTAGGTATGTTAAACGAATATCAAATTATGGAATTATCAATAAAAGAAGTAATGAGATGAAATTTCTTTTGTATCATTGATTCATATTTCCCTAGAGATTTTAATGATGAAATGAAATTATCTGTTGAAACATTATTCTTGGGATAAATTTTTGTGATCTATAATAGTAAGAAATAATGATATTTTACATTAAAAAACCAATGAAGAAAATGTTTCTCTAATAAATATTTTAGATAAATTATTTTGATGAATGTGTAGCTAGAAAATTTGAGGGTGAATGTGGAAAAACTATTCAAGATTGGTTATAATAATCAAAGTTCCATTTAAATTTCCATAAATACTACAAAACATTACAAACCAAAACACATTTATATTAATTATGGATATGTTTTATAGTGGACATATTATTCTTGAGTATATTTCAACAATGTATAAAATTATTAATATTTTCACTAAATCTACACAAAGGGAATGATTTATGGAATTGAGGCTATAACTTCTTGTTCATACTTAACCAATGAATTTATAAATTTATGATCAAAATAGCACCATGATCTTTTATATTCTATTATAAAGGGGGTAGAAGTATCATATCTTTGATATAATAATTAAAAATTCTAAAACATTTATATTCTGAATGTGAAGTTGGATTTATCATATAAAGGGGGTTAAATTTATTGGGGGGATTTTATCTCATCATGAACATATACATACTTTTAACTAAGGGATAGAATTCCTTAAAAAATATTCCTTTATAAGGTAGTACGGTTTCGAGACACTCATTATGAGAAAGGATGTGGTATGAAATTTATTTAGGGAAGAGTCGTTGAAAATGGTTATTAAAAATGTTACTAAAAAATACCCATGGGGATATTGAAGATCCTTTGGGTGGTTTTATAATGATTGATTTATTTTTTTTTAACATATTGTTGGTGATTTTTTTGGTATTTTAGGTGAATGTATGTTATTAGACATTATAAAGAAGTTTAAACTAGTTTAATCACCAAAGGTTCTAATCATCATAACAATATTTATTAAGTTCAATGATACTTTATTGATCTTAAAATTACAAAACATCATTAAGATTTTCATGATTCCATATATGTTTATATCAGTTTTTAAAAGTAGGAGAAGTTTTAAAAATATAAATACACCCCATGATGTTTCCAGATAAATAAATTTGATGAATCTGATGTTACAAATTTGAAGTAGCAAGTTGTAGATTGTTAAAATATATGAATTAAAAAATATTCGTATATTATAAAGGTTAATGAACTGTTTCCATCATAAATACTACAATTATAATTACAATGATTAAATATAGATATTATATATCCAATAAAAGTATAATACTCTGAAGGTGATTGTATATATAAAAAATAATTTAAATTTCATAATGTTGTGTGAAGTTCATTGGACATAGTAATTTTTTGAACATTGTCAGATTGAGTTACAATAGATAGACAATTGGAATTTATATTGGGCTGATAATTCTATGAATGGAGGGTAAAGATGATTTTACCTGTAAATTTCATAGTGTTGTACCATATAGAGTGGTCCATTTCTATCACATGAACTTCTATATAATTTTAAATAGAAAGGTTTCTAAGGGATATAGGGATGAATAAAAATTAGAAATAGATATATGATCTCATCATATGGATGTTTCAATGAAGTTGAACAAGCCTAAATTTTCCAATCAAGTTCTATATAATGTTTGAGAAGACGTAGAGTGGACGGATGGAGACAAATCAACTCATTAGAATGACGATATCAGCTAAACTTATGTGAATACCATTAGATATATGGGACATTTGAATAAAAAAAATATAGATATTGCTTATTTATTATAGATCAAGTTGATTGGATGATGTATATAAGACAATTTATAATATATATATGATATTTATACTGAATACTACTATACATTGGATTAATTATGAAGGAATTAGATGGATATTCACCATAAAAAGTTCTAAGAAAAATTATATAAACTTTGTTATGTACTTTATCATGATGATGTGAATATATTATTTCAATGTTTGTTAATATAGATAATATTGGATAAATTTTGAATAAAGTCAATGATTTTTATTTTTCATGAAATATCAAGAATGTTTGAGAATGTGTGAAGGAGGTTCAGTGAGGCTGATTTGAGTGGGAAAATTGAATTTTAAAATTTGAGAGCCCAACCTTTCTCTTGGTTACCCAAGAAGTGAGACTACATAAAAATTTGAATGAATTGTATTAAAATTCAATATTTATAAATTAATAAATAGATGATGTTTTGAAGGAATGGTACCCAATTGATCTGCTAGATAGAGACAAGATGAGATAAAGTTTTAGTGACATGATTCTCCAACTAAAGAATATTTTTATTGGATAAAAATAAGAACCTAAAATATTGGTGTAGTAGATAGATATGTGTCAGATTAATCTACAAGTGAGACGCATTGGATAATGGTTTTGTAGATAATTTTACTTAGATTTAGGAATGTTGGATGGATTCTTACTTGATAGACTTGAACTTTACAAAATTATTTTTTAATAGAGTTTTACAAGTTTTTTTGAAATAATTTTTATCTTGTCTTGTATCGGGTGTAAAAGATACATTTATATCTATTGGAAACTTGTATAATTACCTATCAATAGATAAAAGGATATTTATTGGAGTTGGATCAGTTTTATTAATATAATATGACAATTAATATCTATGGATTTATGGGAGTCACCATAATAAGTACATAGTCACCCACACTGGGGTTAAACCTTGTAAATATTCAATATGTTGATTTTATTTTAATTTATTGCCTTCAAGTGAGGATGAAATATAAAAGTAAAAAATGGTAGAATCTCTACCATGTGGGGGTTAATTTTAAGATAAAATAAATTCTAAAATAATACCACTGATTTAACCCCATTCCCAGTGGACCTCACATTTATGGGAACTTCTACTGAGAAAAGTTTCCTTATAATATAGCTTCTTAAACTTTGAAATAAACACCTTATAAAAATAATAACTTATTATAGGTAATACTTAGAGTGAAAATGAGAGGAAAAAATAATCCTATATTTTTTAGTGAAGTCGAATGGAAATATGGGTCAGTATGATGAAAACACAAGAGAATTGTCCATTAATTTAGGGACTTAAGCTCCTCAAATATGTTTTCTGGAAAATGTTATACCAACATGTTTAACATTTTTTTAATTCTTTTTATTTGAAATTTCAATTATGGGTTTTCTAAATTTCGTGTTTGTGAACAAAACTCCATTTCCATATATTATTTTGGCGACGGAAAAGACTTTTATTCACAAATAATTATTTTTAAATCCTTATTTTCCATGTTCGACTTTAGAAATCCCATTAAAGGGTTTTTAATTGTTTTTGATTCATTGAAAATATATTATTAATAAAATATATTATTTTTGATCCTGGATTTACATATTTTTATTATTATCTCAGTATGATATCGTAATATTTACCATGTTTATGTCGTGTATTGTAAGAATTACCAAAAAAAATTACTAACTTAGAAAAATATTAATAATTTGACATTGGATAATATTTATATACATTTTTAAAATATAATGTTCTTCTTGATGATAATAATTTTTTATATATGATAAATTTAATTGTTAAATAAATTTTGTTTTTTTGTTAGTGCCATTGGATTAGTGTTAGCACCTTAGGTTGGGTGTAAAGAAGGTGTTTTCATGTATTTTACCAAATCCAAATTTCTATTATATCTTTTAACACCCTTTGGTTTTGAAAATATTTCATCTATAAGTTTTTATGTGTTTTTTTTATTTGGATAATCACACACACAACATTCAGTACAAGTCAATTTTGTAATGTATGACATATGTGTTTTTACAAGGATTAGTCTCGATGTGAGAAACATACTCCTTGTTGTGAGAATGTTACACCAAGTGAAAAATTATCCATTATAAATATTTTCATTACAATACAGTGGATTTTCTAGGAACTATCTAAAAAAAAGTCTCGCTATATTAAATAAGTGAGGGAACTATATTACACAACTAAATTCCCACTATATTCTAAAAGATATCATGTATTGCCACAAAAAGTTTATTTATATTTGAATCCCAATAGTCTTCAACATACCTCATCCCATTGTTGTAGGTCATCAATTATTTCCATGGAGTTCACTGCATCCAAAATTTTCTATCCTCATTTAATAATAGAGTCTTAAAATACTTTTTTATATTCCAATATGATGGTAGGAAACTGGGTTTTTTTCTTTACTAGATATCTGGTTCATCTTCATAATATATATTGTATACTCTCTCATTGTAGAATCTCAAGAATAAAATACATAAAATCACAGCTTGGGATTATACAGAGAATAACATAGCTCTAGGGATTTTCCTGGCTATGAAAACATTAAACTGATGGTTTTTTCATGATCATTGCTAATAAGTACTCTATGGTCTGATTTTTCTTATTTTATTCTTCTTTTAAAGATTATAAAGTATCATTGGCAAAAAAAGGATGGATTTTTTGAACCAATATCCTCCTCCTCCTCCCCTTTAATACAAAATATGTATGGCTTCATAGTGGAATATTATATTCACTTATTATTCTTATATTTTTAATGAGTGGTATTCATTACCCTTGGCTTACTCAGTCACTATCCACACAATGTAAAATTATTTTACAATTGTTATTTAATTCTTAATGAACATCCGTATATGTGACACCCTCTTTATTGGGGTCATTTTCGTATTCTGATAAATGGAAATATTTAATCAATTACATGTAATTCAAAAAAATTAACTCACCATTCCCAATCCATATATCTTCATAAAAGGATGTACATAAGAGAGTTTCCATGTTCTCATTTTTTATTAAACTCACTGCCTCTATGGGAATTACGAAAATAACTTTTATTTCTATTTAATTTTTCATTTATTTTTTATCTTGGATGAATATACCTTCCATAAAATTTTCTTACTAGCCTTAGGATTTCACATCGACAAAATACAACTCATAATAATAAAAATTAATTTATTTTTTATAGGTATATTAAAATAAATTAGAAATTGTTGTATTTTAATGTCTCGCTATCTACATGAGAGATCAACTCTCTTGAGTGCTTTCTAAAAAACCAATATTGATTTAAATTGAATTCATAAAGAATATATATCATGTAAACATAAATTTGTAACCTTTTATTCACCTTTAATAAAAATTAACATTATGAGATGTATGAAATTTTAGAATATTCCCTGCATCACCATATTTATTTTTTAATTTCTATATTTTATGAAATTTATAATTTCTACATTTTTTGCCACTTTGAATTCCCAAAATTTCATTAATCATTGACATACAATGTTATAGTCATGAATATCAATAACTCGCTTATTATAATCATATTATAATAATTTTATAATGTTTTAAACTATTATTAAAAACCTAATAATTGACACAATGATATCTACAATATTTTTGAAAACACATAAAAATAACTTTTTCCGTTCAAAAATTCACCCACTTCTCAAATCATGGGTCAAAATTTATTTATGATATTTAGATCTTGAATGAATATATCTATAATAATTATATGTTATTCCCATAAAAATCCAAAATTCTATAAACTAAGATTTTATATTTAAAATAGACTCTTAAACATTCCTCTTACATTATTATTCTTTTACATAGTTTAAATATGAGTTGCACTTTAATTTACTGCTTTACTCACACACCCTTTTATTTTTTATATGATGTTTATAACATGAAAAAAAGTTTTTTAATCATCCCATTTTACTTCCTTCATTATAATATAAATTTTAAAAAACCTTTTTTAATTAATTATAATTTAATAATTTTTCACTAATCCATGGATCATATAAAGTCTATTGGGACTGATTTAAAATATAAGATGACTCTTAAAATCTTGATATATAATCATCTTAACTCCAAATTGATACATCCATTATATTTAATGAAACATATATACTCTGATTTTACTCATGTATGGAACCTTACAAGATTTTTGAACCTTATAATATACTAGAACCAGCATTATGTTAACGTTTTCTCAATATTATGGTAAAATGTTTGAACCACACAAGTACATGTCTCAATCTAATGTTATAGTAATCCCAACTATATAATATTAAAGATTAAACCTTACATAATATGGTTTTTCCAACCATATTGGGTTCCTATGAAAACCTTTTTGGATAATTTTTTAAAATATATAAAAAATTTATTCTAAACATTCACATGGTATCTCTTAGCCTTATATGAATATGGAAATATAGATTCTTCTATAATTTCCAATAATTTGTTTGAGGAAATATTAAATTTAGTCCATTCTTCCCAGAACATCATCGAAGATAATTTAAACACTAAATATAGAAACCTTCATACTTGGTAGCTCAAGGACAGGTTCTCTTACAGTTGGGGTAACTTCTTTTAATTCACCCAATATTATGTACATCCCTATTTTACATGTCTATTTTAATTGTTGGAATGGTTGGGATAGATTTAGTGAAAAATTTTGAGAAGGATGATTGATTGGATCTCGAATCTGGTTTTAGGAGGTTATTCAAGGCTTGAATTACAATTCATATCATGAATAGTTAGTTGTCATATTTCAGTGGAAAAAAATTAAACATGTTCATGAAAAAAATTCCTATTGATGGCTTACTTTTTATTAATATCCGAAATGGGGTTTTGGGCATGTATGTTGACGTAACGTGTGTTTCACTATATGTGGATATTCCTAAATAATAATGGCGTGAACTCTTCCATTACACGCTGATCGCAGATAGTTTTACCTATCTATTTTAATTATTGGGGACTTCAGTTTGGATTAGGTGTCTCTCTTGTTTACTAAATTACTAGGCTCTCCCTCAGATATTTTAGTGATCTTACTTCCTATAGAGACCATCAGCATGAGTTATTCATGTATCAAAATAAGGGAATCAAAGGTAATGAATCCTAAAATTATTAACCTTTGTAATCTTCTAGATTTCCTATTATAGAAATCCTAGACCAGAGCTATCATTCCTAGATCTAGGATATATGGTAATTTTTTGAATGACCACTTTTTTATTTGTTAATGGAACAGAAAGGGGAGATCACATCTATGAATCATGGTATGTTTATTCTTTCTAAATTATTTTGAGAGAGGTGGCTTCTATACCTCTCCAAATTTTCATGAAATTGAAGGTTTGCTTTTCAAAGAAAACACATGTTCATTTCTTGATTGTTTTCCTGGTTTTATAGAATTTGAAACTATAGGTTATGGGATTCACCCATAACATGTATTACAAATTTATAAAATGATAATATAATTTCAAAAACTTTTTAGGTTGTGAAAAATTGGCTTTAACATGGTTGTGTGAGTTTACAATGCACATATAATGTTATTATTTGTGTTAGAATTAGTCCAGGGGCCAATTTGGACTCAAGGGAATTAACCACCTAAGGGAGACTAGGGTCTAATGTGATGGCTACCACTCATAAGTATGGAATGATTACTGGGACTACATTGATAGGATGTGTATTGGGTGTATGAGTTTCATGGGTATTAATTCATAACACACATGACCTTCATGATGTGAGTTTTATTTCTAATAATGTATTTGTATGGTTGAAAAATTGTTTTATATTTCGCACAAAAAATTTATTTTAAATGTTACCTAAATTTTTCTTTTTCTAGTGACGTGGGTGGGATGACTTGGGGAATTCCCATTTATTTTATATACACACCCCTTTTATATGGATTATGGTGAATATGTAGATATTTTTTATCATTATATATTTAAGGTAAGTCTCTAATATAGTACCATCACAGCACAATAACGTGGTAGTCTTTTCATATTGGAGTTGGATCTTGGATATGTCTTACAATGTTTTCTGTCATGGTGTCACATCGTTTCTTGATTTTTTCTGGGTGCCTTGGGTCTTTCATTGATGTATACTTGTAGGTGACTATTTTACTATTTCAAATTTGATTATTTTTATTAGGTTATTGAATTATTATTCTGTTGTTAAATTATGAACCATGTTCATTTTTTATTTTTTATATTAAAAACTATTATCTAAATAAGAAAAAAGAATTCCACATAATTTGGTCTGGACTGTGGCATTTACTACTAGCCTTTGGTGTCTAAGGGATATAACATAATGTTAGTTTCACTCTGGTTCTTCCCAATATAATGGGTTGGGTTGGGATGTAATATGTTTTATTTTATTAACAACTATTATATATTAATTATTAACTAATTTTTCCTTGTCCTTGTGTAATGTGTGGTAGGACATGGTTATTTCATATTGTCTTAATATACCCACCATCAATATATGAATTTAAATATGTATATATAAATAATTTACCATGATATAGTTATGTGAAAGATCATATAATTTACTAATAGAGCATTATGATGATGAAGTTATATCATGTTAGTTTCATAGCATAGAGACATATTTTAGTGGATTCTATCATGGAGCCACATAAATTATTTGTTTCTTTTTACGTATTTGGGTCTTATATTAATGATGACTTTTTAGTGTCTATTTTACCTCATTGAATATAATTATGTTCTAATTTCTTATCTCATTGAATTATAATTTTGTTTTTATATCATGTATCATGATCATTTTATTCTATTGAGTTTGTATATTTTATATTGTTATCTATTTAAGGTAAAATCATCCATATGCCTTGGACTATCCCTTGACATTTTAGTCTAGATTTTGATGTCCAAGGGATATCATCTAAGGATATTCAAACTTTGTTCCTTCTAAACATAATGGGTTAGGTTGAGTTGTTATCCTTCCCCACTATTTTGAAACTATTATAAGAATTTGTATTGATATATAAACAAGATTTCTAGTATAGATTATACAGCCATATCATCTTCCAAATTATTCTCACTTGTAATTATTTTATACAATTATCTGAATAGTTTCACTTGTATTTATCATAAAACAAGCTCACCAATCATCAGATATGTGGGATTCCAATAGAATATATCAAACCAGTTATTAAATGGAAGAAACATCATTACCCAACATTATATTTTACCATTACTTTCATTTTTATAATTACATTGATAGGTACTTTCTGACAATGATTACTGATAACAAATACAACCTAAACTAAAGAAAACTTTATTCTTAACCTTTTGAGTTGTTTTCAATTCCAAATTATTTATGATGCAATTTAATTCTTCACTCCCTAATAGAAAATAAATGGAAAAGGTAATTTTCACCCCCCCCCTATTGAAATTATTATAGTATTTATGGGATTTAAAATCTACAACTAACTCTTATAATTATATGAAAGACATCCTCTTTCCATTTGTGTCCACTACCCCTTTTAGGGACTCTTTCAAATTATATTTTAGAGAATGGTAGAACTATATTTTCTATTAAATCCTGATCTTGGGTGTAACTTAAAGGTGTCTTGAGCCCAGTTGGCCACATGGCCTTAGGAATTCCTCCCCATACACTAGAGGTTAACAACTAGTAGCGTGTGCATAGGTTATGTCGACGGAGAGAATATTCCCACATAACTAGAGTGGAGCACATCATATATATATATATATATATATATATATTAATAGGTAAATTCTGTAAGTAGTATAAATAGTAATAATATAGTAGAGAAATATATAGATAAACATCCCAGCACTGAATAATAATATAAATCATGAACTGAATTGTATACGAAATGACGATTATACATATCATGTATCTACAAAAATGGAAAATAGTTTTACATGGAAGCAAGACATACATACTATTAAAAAGAAACAGAATAATCCAAAAACTATCAAGTATCCTGAGTGATGTCTCAATCATCTATTAACAAGATTGATCCTAAAAAAATAAGTCTCGATCTGATGTCCAAAGGGGGATGATTCCCCTTATCAAAACTTATATCCATATAATCTTCTATGGTACAGTTGGTGACAAATATGGGGTTTGAAATAAATCCAATTAGTCCACCACCAATGGTGTCTATACCATCTAGTAAATGTATATAATCTAAAATAGTGTGTGGGTATACATATTAATGTAAGAAAGTAGAGTAATGTAAATACCCATACACCTACTTAAGACTTAGCTAGTGTCTGAATATGTCATTATTTAATTAATTATGTTATAGTTTATAATAAGTGAACTAAGTCGATCCAATCTATGACCAAGTAATCCTATAATTTTAATAACAGCTAAGGATCCAAGGTAATAGCCAAGTAATCCTTGATTATGATAATAAAAACTAAGTACTGAAGGTAATAACCAAGGAATACCTGATGGTTATAATAATGAAAGAGGTTCTTATTTAATAAACAAGACTTCTATGACCTCAAGAGTTGATCCAACTTAGTTATAACATATATATTGTCTATAAGTGGGTCCTAGTGTAATACATGGGGTATATCCCAATTAATTCTGCTACAAATGATTCTAATCAAGTCCTTGGGTCACATCTGAGGTAAGCATGGGATTTTCATGAATGAGCCTAGTGGGGAGAATCCATGGAAACACATGTCTTAAGACATCAATCTGGATCAAAGAACAGTATCCAAGGAATCCAAATATCAATAATATAGTTAAGGGATCAAACATCATCATTCCAGGATTCTTCTAGTAGATAATGACTATTTTCCATGGTGGGTATCTCATTTGGAAACCGACTCCTTAAATCATAAATGTCACCTCCAAGTTCTCAAGTCATTCCCTTAGAAATATAATACTAGATCAAGTGTGACCAGTCCAATAAATATGGAAAGGTCCATATGAAAAAGGAACCTTATAAATAATTCATAATTTAATTTAATCCATGTAATACTTATTCCATTTAATAATTCAATAGGTTCATTCCATTTCCTTTGATACAATTTCATAAGGAAAAATCATACTTGAAATCATGTATTACATTAATTACATATTCAATAATTATGTTCATTCATTTACCTTTCATAAGCATGAAAATATAGGATAAGTACATGCAGCCATATGCAATTCATCGAGAAAAAACATGACCATGCGATAAGTAAAAATATAATTTCCATTTAACATTTAAAGGGTCAATTAATAAATTATAACACTTATCTTAGAATGGTAACACAATTAATACATTTGAAGCCATTGGAAATTAATTTATTTTACTATAACACTTACCTTATTTAAGGTCTAGTATAACTCACCCGAATGGTAGCTCAAAAAGTCATAACATGCCACTAAAGGCATAAAAGAGGAACACCCTACATGGGATAGATGGTTTTGATGTTATAGCCTCCAACGATGTGATGATCATATATAGAAGGGCCTTCATAACGTGATGATTTTTATTATAACCTGGGAATATGAATTTAAAAAGAAACTCATGAAGAAATAGGCATACAGAAATAATTTTTTTACAAAAAATAGAGAAACATAAGGGATGAGTAATAGACCACATACCTTGTGAATATAACAATCTCATCATATAGTATTTACCCTTAGTTTGACCAAGATCAGAGAAAATTAATGAATATATCAACACCCTAAAATAGGGCATGTGTTCCAATATCAAAATAACTCTATCGAGGTGAAGATAAATGATGAAAGAATAATGATAAATGAATCGATTACCTAGAGGATTCTGATGAGACTAGAAATTCTCAAATCTGGGGTCAGATGAAGAAGATATTAAAGTATCATGCATAGGGGTCCATGAGAGATTCCAACATGAATAGGTGGTACTTCTTCCTGCTAGAGGAGAGACGAGAGGAGGGTTGAAGTTTAAATAGATTTAAGGGAAAAGGTCATTTACCAAAAAATATTTTAGTGGCATGGTTTGGCTGTATAGTTGGCCAAACCATATGCCAACTGTGCACCTCTTACTTCTTAAGGAGGGACCCCAAATGGTTATATAAACATAGTTTAACTAACCTTCCACAAACTATGTGCATGGATATGCTAAAAACAATAGATAGTATTCTATGGGAATTCACCCTTGGCTGTATGGTTCCCTCAAACCGTGATGCCACCTAAAATATATTGTTCAGACCTCACATGGTTATGGAAACCATGGATACTAGATCACACAGTTTATACTAACAATGCATCCTGATTCTTTTCACTACCAACCGGGGTTCCAAAATATGAACAAGTCTCAAACACACATGAAACAACCATTAACCCATTAAGAATCCATATTAGGTCAAAAATATTTAATTAGACCAAATTAAATAAGATATGTACATGATATAAAATAAAGGTTTTTACATACTTCCTCTTTATGGAATTCGTACCCAAGTTCACATTCAAATAGTTTAGAATTAATATATGAGAACAACTCTAGCCATAGAGAAAGTAGGTAATCCTCCCATTCCCATTCCTTATATTATACACGGTCGTAATGAAATAGTATTCACACTAAATGGATAGACTGACCTCAAAGATCCATTATGATCTGGTCAATGATTCTTATTGGATACTTCTCAATAGAAGAATAAATATCTAACTCAACCTATTCAGGATTAAAAGTATGATATGTGTCATCATGATAATGGAAAGTATGTGAAATTTGGAATATTTCGTGCATGGAGAGTTACTGCTGAGGAAATAGAAAATGATAGGCTACAGTCTTACTCTACATAGAATCTCAAATGAACCAAAAAAAGCACCATGAAAACTTCCCTTTCCTATGTATCCTCAATTCCTAAGACTAGAGGATAACCATATGAAAACATAATCCATAGCCTCGAACCAAATAGGTATTCAATAAAGATCCACATATGATTTATATCTAGATTGATAAGTAGACATACACTTCTTGATTAGCTAAATTTCTTTGAGGTCTCCAACCTGAGATGAGGCCCTACTAGCACTGGTTCTTCTGGATCTGATAATCATTAGGTTGAATGAAATAGACTACCACACATGGCATAAAAAGGAGTTATCTAAATCATCCACTAAATCCTATTTTTTATGAAAAATTAGCAAGATGAATATAAAATCTAAAAGATTAGAGAAATAAAGGATGGATACCCAAATAATGTCCTAAAAATGTGAATCATCTATTCTGACTAGATATTGTTTTAAGGGTGAATATTTGTGCTCACAAGCACTTGTATACACATATATTTCTCTAAAACTTTTTAGAACCTCGATGTGAAATGGGTGTCCCCAACTGAATTGGTAGTACAAGGTACCTCATGTAGCTATATAATCTAATGAACACAAATTATTATTATCTCATCAATTGAGAAAATTTCTTGGATATTAAAGAAGTGGGATACTTTTATCAGTTCATGCAAGACTACCCAAAATGTGTCACTACCTCAAGGAAAACTCTATAAGATTACTAAAAATACTATGACAACACATTCCCATTTATATTCAGAGATCAGAACCAATTGTAACAAGATAGAATGTCACTAGTTCCCTACCTTCACCTACTGATAGGTGGAACACATATTGACTAAACATCCTATCTCACATTTCATTGTAGTTCATCAATACCAGCGTCACATATCTTGATACATCATATATATTACTAGATAAACTATCCAATGAGAAACATGGGAGTCCCTCACCAGTTCCTCTCTCATATATATATAGGAACCCATACACACCCATGTATATGGAGGATGTTGTATCCATCTATATATCAATCCACAATCTAGTCCCCACTAGAAATACTCACCTAGAGAACCAAGACATCAGTATCTAAAAACTGTCTATTCTTCACCCTATAAAGAAGTGAAAAAGTAACTCTCAATGATGTAACACTGGGATACTCATGACTCTCATGAAAAATTATATTCATTTTAGAAAATATGTCCATAAATTTACATTCATCATTTCTTCCTGCATGGAATCTGTATGATTTTTCTGACTCAGTGCATCCACTACTGCATTTCCCTTTCGAGGTGTATAGGCAAGCTCAAACTCAAAATAATGAAAATATTCATACCATCTTCACTATATAATATTCTATTCAGGATTTTTAAATATATAATAGAGGATGTTATGGTCATTAAACACCACAAATCCATCACCCATCGGATATTTTCTCCATCAAAAGAAAGAATGTACAACTACTGCTAGCTCAAGGTTGTTCATTTTTTAATTATGAACTCAAGGTCTCAATTGTTGATAATCATATGAAATTACTCTATCCTTATACTTATTCACTACACCAATTACAATTCCTAAGACGTTAAATTACAATATATATCCTCTTATAAGATTTCGGAGAATCAGAATCGATGATGAAACACACCTTCCTTCAATCTCTTGAAAGGATTTTTTGAATGTTTTATACCACAAGAACTTCACTATATTCATTGTAAGTCTAGTAATAGGTGGTGTAATTCATGATAATTCCAAAATAAAGTGCCTATAATATCCCTCCATCCCCAAGAAAATCCATTCATCAAACTTGTTCGTAGAAAACTCCTAGGATACCACAAAACTATTCTTCTATCTATCAGTATATTCTCATTATTTCAAGGTAAAATAAACTATGAAGTTAAATTTTTGATCCAGAAGTTTCACTCAGAAATTCTATCATAAATTTGATACTATCTCAATGTACTCAATATGATATCAATATTTTTACCATGGTCTCTACAAGTATTATAATACAACAAGATTTTATCCACATATACCATGACAACAGAAGCATAATAGGGGTGTAAAAACTATTAATTAAAGTTGGGGAAATAGAAGGTGAATTTGTAAGATCTAATAGAATTATGAGATAATAATATAAACATTACCATCTATTTAAAGTCATACATGGAATTTATGAAGGTCTCACTCACACATATTGATAGCCGAATATCAGTTTGATCTTCAAGAACATACTAGCTCCTCCAAGATGGTCAAAAAGATAATATATATATGGTATTGGATACTAGTTCTTAACTATAATCTGGTTATAAAATCAATAATCCACTAATAAATGAATATTATCATCCACCTTATTGGTGAAAAGAATGGGTGTACCCCATGAACAAGTGTTGGGTTGGATAAATCTTCATAACTCAAGATATTCCAACTATCTCTTGATATCCTAAATCTCAGTAGGTTTAATCCATTATGATGGTATAGACATAGTTTCTATGACTTGAATGAGATTGATCATAGAAATCATTGTAAAAAATGTCCATGAAATTATAGACTATGGGAGGACAGTTTTTCATATGTATTTCTTGATCATCTATTAAAAGATAAGAAATATGTGCATTCAATCTACATATCCCATGATGCTCTAGTCCAAATTTACTAGAATATACATTCCACTCAACTTTCTGTAGATAATTTCTAACCTATGGTGATAAACACGACACCTTAAAATAATCTAAATCCACATAGGTGTGATATTAAACTGACAATGCATCTAGATAATGATATCAAATATTGTTATATCATGGATGAATAGGTACCATAGGATTAGATAACTTCATACCTCAAGAGGGAAATCCTTACATTGGCCTTATCCATGAAACCACACTCTAATAGTGTGTCATGGGTCATCACCCCATAAAAGTACTTAATTTCCAACCCAAGACATTCCTTAGTCAAAAAATAGATAAAGGAGTATAAGAACTTGTATCAATTAATTATTATACAATAGGGGAGGATACTAAAATAGAACCTCATACTGTAGAAGGTCCTCAACTCTGATCCTTAGTTATCAATTGTAAGGCATGAAACTATCCTGATCCATGACTCTATGCTACATTTAGACTACCTTGGGTAGGCTCAGTATGCTGGTGTCGATAATCAGAAGTATGGATACTACTACCATGACATCCTACCTTGAATTTCCTACTAATTCTACTCAAAATCCCCTCCTAAAATAGAATAAAATATCATTCCAATGAAGGTGGAGAAAGTGAAAATAAACTTCCACTGTAAGTAATTAAAAATGATTGATGTAATCTCCAAATATCCACATAGGACCACAAGCATGACACTCAAGGGGGTCACTATCACACCAAGGAATTATTTTCCCCCACCATGCGCACTAATGGCATATATTATAGCTTCTAGTGTGGTTACTCTAGCCTCCACTTCATTTATGAGAAACCTTAAGGGAATGGTTCCTAATACCAAAAAAACTATTGGAATTCATTGACACTGAAACAATGTGCCCAAAACTATAACATTCCTTCAGGTTCAGCACAGTGAAATGATCAAGATTCATTATCTATGAAAAAATTGGTAGAAAAAATAAAAATACATGATTCTATAAGTATAATTAAACCCATCCTCAAAATGTCACACTCATAGTATTCCATCACAAGATAGATGAAGTGAAAAGTTATGCAACTCATTAAAACATAATGAATAGTCCATAATAGATATAGAACCTTACTCCATGAGAATCAAATCTCGACTAATCATCTCTCATTGTTTTAGGGAAATAGTGCGCATAAATGATGGTCTGGAAGTCAACCCAGACCATTCCCTGATGACAAGTAGCCTATGTAATCACATCACACCAATGCTTGGATGAATCGCACAACATGTAGGTGTCAAGAATGAAAATAACATATAGAGGCATATCTAGAAGCTCAAAGAGAGATTGGGAGGCCTCTATCTAAGAATTAACCGCATGTGGTCCACTACCCCCTATGAAGACAACATTTTTCCTCTACTAGAACTTGTATATCAGATCATCCATTATAGGTATAGGTCGGGGAACACCCTGAATAGATTTAATGAGACATAAGAAACCATCAAAAAGATGATAATCAGTTACCATTTCAGGTATAGTAATTAGTTCCTTAGATTGAACTACTTGTGGGATTTCTAGTGGTTTAGGTCCCACCACCTCTAGATCATGGTCGTCACCACTGTCCTAGAAAAGGAAATGAGAAAATATTTGTGTTATAGATCTATAAATTCAAATTAAACACCTTATAATAATATTTAAGAGTATCTAGAATCAGTATAAGAATCAATTATTTAGAATCAATTCTAACAACCCAAGTTACTTCCCCAACTACCTGCTTAAAAGGCTAGAGTATTGGTATGTGTTTAAAGTTTTATTTATAGGGGTTTCAGTAAGTGGAAGGGTCAATCACTAATTTATTCTTAATTTACTAGATACTGTTGAATTTTATAATCTGAGATTTACCTTTATAGTTTTCATTTTATTATTTATTTATAATAAAGTTGATTAAATGGATCGATATTACCATTGAATAAGTTCACATACACCTAATCACTAAAATATACACCAATTCAATTTCTATTTAACCCCATCTACATTCGGTCATAGAATGTAATGGGTAATATATGATTATTTTAATTTATAAATTACCCATTAAAATCCATGAGGGGCCATTCACGTAGTGAATAGAAACTTGAAATTACTCAATCACAATCAAATAGTATCTCATGTAACCAATTGTACATAGATTAATAGGGTAGAAGCTAGCTAATTAAAATTCCATAATCAACCAATATAAGGAAAAACAACATAGATTAATGAAGACTCATTAAATACCCAATTACCTTAACTTGTAAAATATTTTCGTAGTACAGACATATATACAACCACCATGGATCACTCAAAAAAAAGAGGCAATACAAGTAGTGAAAATAATTAAATGCACATATATGGCATGGAATTTTAATGGAGTATGAATGGCATGTGATTACTAGTTGCCTATAATGAAACATGTAATGATTCTGACATTCCCTCATCTTGTTCGGGAAATGTTAAAATGAAATAATCAATAATAATAATAATAACTATAATATAAATAACTGTATGATATCATGTGAGTCACCCAATGGTGGAAGTATATCAATTGTAATAAATGAAATATAGAACAACAATTTCCCATCCCTAGGCTACTTGGTATTTACCTCAAACATGTGTTAGATACTACGAGGAATATATTATTAAAAAGAACAAAAATATTCATATTCCCCTATATATATTTCCAAAATACAATAACAAAATAAATTATAACACCATTTGATACTGTTGTGATGCCCTCACCTCAGGTTCCACTCAAATGTTTCCCAACCCCAATTGGCCAAATAGCCACAAGTATGCCTCACTGTATGCCAGAGGATACTAACTATGAGTGAGGGCCTAGGGTGTGTCTTTGGGTAGAATATTACCTCATAACTATAGTGGATCATGATAGATAGTTATATAGATCAATAGGTAAATAGAATAATCTTGATAACAAATAAACAAATTAGTAGTAGAAGTTAAGGATAAACAACCAAGCACTAAATACAAATCAAAATTTTGAACTGAATCATATAAAAAATAATTATTATACATGTCATGCCTAAAAAGAATATATAATAGGTATACATAGAAGCTAGAAATATAGTGCCTCATGTTTATCATACATGGATATTACATCAGTTTAGATGAATATTTGTTATATTACCAAAATAATTTCCTAAGGACCAAAATAGTTTAGGTTTCTGGAAACATGGAAAAATAATATTCTATCATGGTGAACTATCTCCAACATCTCCCATAAATATCTACAACTTTAGTAATTAAGCCTAAATTCTTTCTTTATAACTCGGGGAAAGGAAATATAAGAAAGAGTTGATCTCAAATTCTCAATAAGGGTAAACAATGGAAATGTGTAAGCATAACATGAAAAAAGTGTATGTAATTTGGGAATAACATTTGAATATGATACCCTACATATTATAGATCATAATAAAGATTAAATGTTCATAATAAATGAATCATAAAGAACATAAAGAACATAATCATAAAATCATAACATAGGAACAAAACATGTAATTGTGGAAAACATATAAGAATATAATATCCCCATGTCATAGTGGCCTACCAAGGCCTTTGTAACATGTTAGGCTTAGGTTAATCACTTGTACACATGCTTCGTTCTTGGGATGTCCTCCCGTATACCCTCTTGGTTCGATCTTGAGATGTCCTCCAATGAACCCTCATATTTTTGGATTGGTATGTCCTCCCATTTTTCCTCTTATTTTGGCCTTGGGATATCCTCTACTTTATCCCCTTTTTTAAGGATTGGTATTTCCTCCAATATACCCTCTCTTTCGGGCTTGGGGATCCCTCTTGTATACTCACTAATCTCATAAATAATTTATCATTACCCAATTAATTAGAGAGAGATATAGGTCTCACCCATCACATAATGAAATCATACATGCTTGTTCCAAAAAACATTCATCATATCATGACCCATGAAAATATATGGGTTTTATAAACATAAAATCATAACCCTTGAAATTAAGTGGGTATCATTAACATTTCAACACATCATAACCTATGGAAAAGATATATGTTTTATAATCAATCCATCAATGCATAATTCATTGAGAGAAGGAGGTTCAAATCATATAACCCATGGAAGTGAAATGGGTCTTATAAGAATTATTACAAAAAATAAAACATTCAATAAATAATATTAATGTAACATTTGTAAAATTTCTTAAAAGGAGTTCATTAAAATCAACTTATGTCATCTTAGATAGATAATAAATTTGAAATATATTTTGAAAACATTTCATGATAAAAATATACTTTCTTCCTTTAAAATGTCTTTTTGAAGCATAAAACCTTTTTGAAATAGAGTTTTTTTTTAAATACTTTGAAAACATAGAAATAAGGCTTGCAATAATTTTTAAAAACTTTTTTATTAAAAACTTATAAAATAAACTTGAAAAAAAATTAAAACTTTTTTCAATAAAAAATTATAAAATAATCACCATAAAATTTTAAAAATCATTTTCATTGAAAACACACTAAAACGTAAAAATAAATATTGAAAATGTTTTGAAAACATTTTTACATGAAAACTCATGAAATAATTTTGAAAAGGTTTTGAAATTTCGTTCCTTGAAAATACCTTGAAAACATATAAATAAGGATTGAAAAATGTTTAAACACCATATTCTATGGAAAATTATAAAAGAAGAATTAAAATGCTTTGAAAATTATTTCTATTTAAATAATTTTAAAACACCTTCTTATAAACTAACCTTTTAAAAAATAAAATTAATTTTCACAGAAATGATATTGGGTAAATACATACATGTCAAACACGGTAGAAAAGAACACTCCTTTTTCATGGTAAAAAGTGTAGAAAAATGATTTGTTTGGAAAGTGAAAACAATATTCCTTTAAAATCAATGGTAAATGAAAAATAGAGTAAAAAATTATTTTATATATTACAGGATAATAGTGTAATATTCTTGGAAACCATTTTTAGAAAATGTTGTTTTGAAGGAACACAGATTTCCAACCAATGAGGGAGGTAAAATTCAAACTTTCATAAAAACATTTTCTTAACTATATTATATACCAAATACTGTAAAAATGGTACCAAAAAATTAATATATTTTTAATAACTATATGATAATAAATTTCATGTGTTTTCTGGAATTATGGATCATATTATTTCATCAAAGGAAGCATAATCATAAACAATCTTGAAAAGTGATGAGATTGTTTCAATAAGATCTTATTAGTTGGAATCTTTGAACCATACAACCAATTTAATAAAAACAAATTACATGAATCTTAAAATATCTATAATATCAATATATTTATGATATAGAATGTCGAATTCATTATATACACCTCATGGTAAAATATAAATCATAACAAGGAATGTGTATCAAAGAAGGATAATTGAGACAAAATCATTTTAATGATTTTGTATCTTTTGAAACATAAACCCAATTAAATAAATATAATAAATTGAATATTTAAATTCTAATAAATTTAATTATAAGAATCATATAATACATCCATGTGTAGTATACACACCACACAAAAGTAATGGGTAGTGAGTAAAGAAAGCATCTCACAGAAATAAAAAGTGAGATGATACTCCCTTAACTTGTGTCTTGACTCTCATAGTACTCATTAAAAACATCAGAATAATAAATATAAATTTATTATAAATATTTTACAGAAAAATATTATTATGTCTAATACCATATATTTATTTATTATTACTTTATATTTCCCTCTTGATAGCAGTTTCATGTTAAGGTTATGCTTCAGGTAATATTTTATTTTTCATTCACTTGTGTCTTAATTTGTTATATATTTGGTACTTATACTTATATCATTATTTAATGAATGTAAAAAATGATATAAATATCATTTGTAGTAATTATATTTTTATTATAATAATCTATATAATATTAAATTTTGAAATAGAATACACCATTCATGAAGATGGTAAGTCGTACGTACGGATAAACATTGCTTCCTTTTTTTTATTTTCTTATTGAAAGAAATTATGTACATGAAATATATTTATATATATATATATATTATTGTATCATTATTAAATAATATATATCATATACTTTCACTAAATCCATACTTAATCCATTTCATGTACTGTGCGCACAAAACACATCACATTGTGGGGGCTGTAGTCCACATTTCGTCAAACGAAATTATCATATTTACTCCAAAAGGAAAGTAAAATGATATTTGTTGTAAAAGGAATATATAAGATTAAATACATAATAAATATAATATATTACATATATAATCATAGTTTCTATAATAATTTCCACCATGAGATATGGTAAAGGAAAAATGAACAATCATCATTTAGGGAGGCGGTAGTTCATCATATACATAAATAGTATGATCGTTACCCATTAGATAGATGTGTGTGTATGTGTAGGAAAAATAATTAGTATAGAAACATAATAGTACATTTAATATAATGTTAAATTTATACAAACATGGAATAAATATAGTGTGGGAGGTGGAGAAGTAAAATAAGATAACAGAGCTTCAGATAAGTCGTTGCCTCTTAATCTGGTAACTTCGTTTAATTTGTGCAAAAAAGGATTCCTGGGATTTCTTATACACAAAAAGATTATTCTATTAGGAAGTAAGGTATTTTTTATGTGAATTGGAATGATATTGGCTATGTCTAAGAGGTTTTAGAGGTCCGAAGAAGGGGAGGATGTGGTGGACTTTTATATGGAAGGAAAAGGACTCACTTTGAATTTTTGAAAACAAGTTAGGTGTACAGATTTTTTTACCTAAAAAGGTCTAAAAAACAAAACAAATAGGTAATGGAAGTTTTATGTCCGTGATATTTCCATAAAATGGGCTTTGGAAAAGTTTATATGTTATTGGGCCCCCAAATATTGAGGTTTAGTCCCTAATTAAACTTAATTTTACAACTGTGATTAATTTTAATCAATTATACTAATATTTTTGTTAAAACAATTTATATAAAAAATTTATTATATAAATATTATAATTATTATAATATTTTATGTAACATTATATTAATTCTATTCACACAAGGAGAAAATTTAAGAATAATTATAATCCCATATATGAGATGAAATAACGAGTTTTTAATGTAGAAAAATGATCAAAAGTTTGTTATGTTTTCATTTTCAATTTCAAAGTGAAATTAATTATAATGAAATAAATTGTATTAATATATGTATTATTGATATAATTTTACCTTAAAAATTAAATTATAATTTAGTATTATTAATTATTTGAATAAAAAGTTAGTTGTTAACAAAAATGCAGTATTTTTCACTATTTGTAAAAAATTGAAATTTCTCAGAAAAAACCCAAATATTCACCCTAACCTAATTTTGGAATTATAAATTCAAAAAATAATTATATTTTATAAAATTTAATTTCTATATGTGCCAAAAATTAATTATTTTTTACTTCACAAAAGTATATGAAAAGCAGTTCATTCGAGAAAATTGTATTTTTAATTATATAAAGTGTTAACAAAAAAATAATATTTTTCATTATTAATAATTTTTGTTTATATAAAACCATTATAAAAATATTTTAAAGGTATTTATTACTATTAAAATTACTTATTTTTAATATTTTGTTTATAAATATGTAATTTAAATAATTATAACAATAAAATGATTTTTCATAAAACATAGAATTGTGTGTAACATATACCAAGTGAGTGTTGTATACAGTGCGAGCCAAGTCAGTGATACATGTAGAGAAATATATGTTGGTTCCATGTTCATGTAATGTTTTAAATAATTTTTTAATAAAAATATTTTACTATTTCTAGCTTCAAGTGAAATGAAAAATATTAAAAATATAAATTAATTCGAAAAAATATATATTCCACAAATTTTCAGGGTGTTACATTCAACCATAATTAAAATGAATTTCTCCATTAAAATTTTTCTGGGTTTTCAAAGGTTTAATACATTAAATTTAATTCCATATAAACTAACATTGTATAAAATTTTACAAAAAATTCCTTTAAAAAAGGAAATTTGGAAACATAACAGTTACTTAAAGTAACTTATAACTAAGTTTATATATAGGAGAACATATGTTGTGAGTGGAAATTGGGAGTAGAGGAAAACATAAATATATATAGGGAGTGATTTAGGCCATTAATCAAAAACATGTGAATGATCGTATAGAAGTTTAGGGCCTTAAATTCATAAATCTGTGATGGCTGAAAAGACCATCAGTTCAACAAAAAATAAGTTAATAGAATAACTTATTTTTTATCATTATCATATCATTGTTCAGTTCTATTATTGACAGAGAGTAGAAGGAAATATAATTACTTGATATATTTCTATAAAAAAAATTTATTTTTAGTTGTGATTTTATAAATTTATTCTTCATCTATTACTTAATGTAATTGATATCAAAAAAATTACTTTAAAGCCTGAAGTGCTAAAATACACTTTTATAATATATTAAGGCCCATAAAATAATGAAATGTAAAACTATTTGTCAATAAATATTCTTAAAAATAAATATGGTTAATATGTTAATCTATAAAAATAATAATTAAGACCAATATTTCATCATAAAAAATTATTCATCAAAAAAAATTATACATTAACCAGGACATCGTATTGGCCAATAGTAGGTGTTAAACCCTTATCATCCTTTGGTCATGGGTTATAGACGCATAAACCTTCCATACATGATTGGTTGTCACACAACATACATGATTCCCTATTCTAAAACCATACAAATATAATTTTCAAAATATTTTGGACATCCTTCAAATATGGTTAATCACTACATAGCCTTTTAACTGAGGTTTTCAATACAATCTCAATATGTAAATACATCCTCCAAAGATTAACTTAAAATATTAATGAGTAGATAACCATATAACCCATATGAAATAGGAAAATATAAAATATTAGAATATGATTCAATAAATCTTCTTAACATTGATCACAATATATCACAATGTATCTCTTGGTTGTCACATTCCAAACATGGGAATACCCTCATAGAAAATTCTCTTAGAACATTTTGATAACCTAAATTACCATAAATAATTTTTGAAAATATGTATGATTTCTTATTCCATATATTAATGGATATATTCTATAAATCCATGAATTTTTAAACATTATTCATGATAGAATGAACTACTTTTCAACAAGTCATTATTTAGTTCCAAGGTAATCAGTACAATCCAAATTACTTATTCATATCCCATATACCATTATCCAAAAAAATATCTTCATGTAAGGAACATAGTGTGGGTTATCTTTCACTAAATCTTTTATTTTCAATGAACATAACCTTTCCATTAAATCACTTTTCTATTCCATTAGATCTATTTAACATATTCTTGTGAATCATTATATAAAAACATAAACTAGAAAATCCTTATATATTTCACCTTTTATAACTCTTAAATACAAATACCTAAAAAATTATATTACTTAATCCTTAATTCATTAACAAGGATACATAATCCTATTACATAATACCTCTTTCCATTCACATACCATCTGTAGTACCATCATCATCAGTAATGTAACAATCACTTGCACCACGTTGTTGATTATATTCAGGAGCTTACATCTTGGGACATTGAGTAAAATAATAACCATTTATTCCACACTTAAAACACATAACCTTTCATGATGTCTTATGGAGTCCAATATTCTCATCCATTTGGTTAGCCAAACTCCACATTTTTACCTTATGGTCATTTACATTGTGTCCTAATTTTCCAAAGTAAAAACATCTTATTATTCATATAACACATTCACTTAGGTGATTATTTAAACATTTTTTACACAAAAGAAACTGAATATTCTTTACATTATGGTCTCCATTACCCAAAATCTCAGTGAACTCTTTCTTTATATTCCTCATGGATTCCAAGAGTTGGTTAATATACATATTGTTAATCTTGTTCTGTGAAAACTAATTAGGCGTGATAACAAAATCTTTTAATCCAGTGATTGTCCCACTTTATTTCTAATATGTAAATCAACCATCACATTCAACATTAATCTAGTTCCATTTGGTTCCCTCCATAGACTAAAACCAGAATTGTAGTGTGAGAATTACTCATTATAGCAGGATACCACATAGTTATGTAAATAATTACTTATTGGATATCTAAATTATGACACCTTCAATAATATATGAAACCCTAGGTTCATTCTATGTTAATCATAGACTACTCATATTTAAATCCTTTAAGATGGGTTGTGAATAGTTTTTTGAATTCCCAAGAATATTCCCTAGAAGTTTCAAACCAAGTGTACAGCAAGACCCATTATCGTGTACTAGATTTCCCCGAGTTATGCCTGAAAAATCATGTTGGAGTTGTTACCCAAAAAGTAAATTTGTTTTAAAGCCACATACACTTATTGTATCCAGACATGGATGTATTTCTATGAAACCACTCACTCTATCCTTTTCCAAAATTATATTACATTTTCCTAGACATTATCTCATCCTTATACTTATCCATAAAGACATCCCAAGACATATCCTTAGAAACATACAAAGGGATATCACTAAATATTTCTAAACCTAGTTTCTAAATGTTAAATAAGCCTTTCCTTACCAACTATAGAGACCTAAACTTATCATTCATGGATATCACATCATTTAGATTAATATTTGGTACATTACAAAAATATATACTTGAGTACCATAATAGTTTAGTATCTTTTGAAACATGGAAAGATAATCTTTTATCCTAGTGAAATATCTTAAACATATCCAATAAAAATTTCCACCTTTAATACATCTACCTAAAAATTTTCTTCATAACCTGGGGAAGGGGAACATAAGAAAGGGGTGAGTTCAGATGCTTAGTAAGGATAAATAAAGGAAATGATTTAGCATAACTTGAAAAAATAGAATGAAAATTGAACATAAAATTTTAAGATCATACCGTATATATTAAATATAATAATAATGACTAATAATATGTAAATAATGAACATAAGCATAAAATAATAACATAGGAATAAAACACAGAATTGTGAAAAACACATAGAATATAAAAACCCTTTGTCAAGGTAGCCTAATAAGGCCTTTGTAAGATGCTAGTCTTGGGTTAATCACCAGTGTACTTACTTTAGGGTTTATATTCCCTCTTGTGTACCCTCTTATTTTGGTATTTGAATTTCCTCCTATATACCCTCTTGTTTTGGTATTAGGATATCCCCCTATTTACCCTCTTGTTTTAGGAATAGGATGTCCTCCCATTTACCCTCTTGTTTCAAGCTTGGGATATCTTTCGACATACCCTCTTGTTTCAGGATTGGGATACCCTCTGGTATACCATTGATCTCATAAAACATTTATCATTACCCAATTCATTTTAGGGAGATATAGGTCCCACCCATAACATAATGAAATCACACATTGTTATGCCAAAAAACATTCATCATATCATGAACCATGAAAGGAGTTGGGTTTTATAAACATCAAATCATAACACAAGAAATGAAATGGGTTTTGAGTAACATTTAATAACATGATAATATATGGAAAATAGATTGGATTTGTAATCATTTCATCAAATCATAACCCGTTAATAGAAACTTGTTTGAAAAGAATATAATGTGCTGAGGTAAAACGAGTGTCCTAAAAATTATTATATCAAAACATAAAACATTAAAAAAAGAATATGAATGGAAACTTTGGATAATTTCCTATAAGGGATTGATTAACAGATATATATGTCATCTTAGATGAAAAATAATTTAGAAATATATTTTGAAAAACTCTCTTGAAGAAAATATCATTTTTTATTGGAAAAAATATTTCTAAAGCATAAAACTCTTTTAAATCCATTTCCATTGCAATTACATTGAAAAATTATAAATAACGATTCAAATCATTTTTAAAACATTTTTTATTAAAAAAAGCATGAAAAAGAATATTGAAAATATTTTGAAAACTTTTTTCCCTGATATCTTATAAAATAATCATCAAAACATTTTAGAAACTATTTTTCACTGAAAACTCATTATAAAATTATAAATAACGAGATAATTTTTTATGAATTTTTTCTAAATGAAAATTCATGAAATAATATTGGAAATGTTTTGAAATCCAGTTCTTTAAAAACACTTTGAAATCTTATCTATAATGCTTGAAAAAATTTTAAAAACAATTTTCCGTGAAAACTTGTAAAAGAAAAATGGAAACGCTTTCAAATACATATCCTTGAAAATAATTTATAAATAATTTCTTAAAATTTTACATTTTAAACGTGGAAATTAATCATCATAAAAATGATGGATGATAAATCTGTACATGTTGTATGAGGTATAAATAACATTCTTTTTTCACAGTAAAAATGGTATATAAATTACTCGTACAAAAATAGAAAAGAATATTTATTTGAAATCATTGGTAAAAGAACAATATGCTAAAAAATTATTTTAAATATTATATGATAATTGGAGAATATTATTGGAAATCCTTTTTAGAAAACATGATTTTGAAGAAATATAGATTTCTGACCGATGAGAGAGGTAAATTCAAACTTTCTTAAAAACACTTTCTTAACTATCTTATGCACAAAAGAGTGGTAAAATGATACCAATACATTAATATATCATTAATAAACAGAGTACAATAAATTTCATGAGTGTTTTTGAGATATGGATCATAATATTTCATCAAAGGAGGCATAATCATATACAATCTCAAAAAGCGATGAGATTGTTTCAATAAACTCTTACAACTTGGTAACTTTTAACCACAATCCCCATTTAATAAAATGAACTGAAATAAATATTAAAATATAGTTAATATAAATAGATTATTTATATAAAATTTAAAAGGAATTATAAACCCTCATGGAAATGTATAGGTGAATAACATGGTATGTGTCTCAAAGAATGAAAATTGAGGCAAAATCATTTTCCTGATTTGGTATCTTCTGAAAAATAACCCCCATGAAATAAATATAATAAAATTCATATTTAAATACCAATATATTTAAGTATAATTATAATATAATACATCCATTTTATTTATAACCACTACAGAAATGGAATGGTTGGTGAGTAAAACATGTATCTCATATTAATAAATAGTAAGACGAAACTCCCTTAACTTGTGTCTTCACTTTCATCATACTAGTCTAAACCTCATGTAAAGTAAATATAAATTTATTAGAAATATTTAAAATAGAAATATTATTATATATAATACCATAAATATATTCATTATTTATTTATATTATCCTCTTGTTGGAAATTTCTTGTTAAGGTTACACTTCGTGTAATATTTGCTTTATTTTTCACTTGTGTCTTAATTTGTTGTATCTTTCATACTTATACTTATATAATTATTTATTGAATTTAAACCAAGATATAAATATAATTTATATAAATTATATTTGTATTATAATAATCTATATAATATAGAATTATGAAATTCAATACACCATTCCTGGAGACAGTAAGCTGTGCGTACGCATGAACGTTGTCTCTATTTTTTGTTATCGTGTTGAAAGAAACAAATTAAATGAATTATATTTATATATATGTATATATATAAATATCAAAGAAGAATTATTATATAATATATATAATATAAGTTCACGGAAACCATCCTTAATATATTCAATGTAGTTTGTGAATGAATCATATCGCTTTGAGGGGGGGTAGTCCAAATTTCCTCAGATGAAATTGTAGTATTTACACCAAGTGGAAAGTAAAAAATATATGAGATGTAAAAGGAATAAATAACATTAAATACATAATATATATAATATATGACACATATAAAAAGTGTTTTTTCATAATGATCACCATGAGAGGCAGTAAAGGAAAAATTAAAAATCATTGTTTAGTGAGACGGTAGTTCGTCGTGCAAATAAAATGTATGTTTGTTACCCATTAGATGGATGTGTGTGTAAGTTTAGGTATAAGACTTTTCAAAAAAAACTAATTGAATATTTAATATACCCTTATTTTTATACAATCATAGAATAAATATATTGGAGGGTGTGGATAAGGAAAATAAAATAAAACAGTTTGAGAGAAGATGTTACCTCTTAATCTGGTAACTCCTTTTGGTTTGTGACAAAAGGACTCTTTAGATTTATTTCTGCACAAGAAAAGAATTATAAGAAAAGGTAGGAATTTTGTTAAGTGTATTGGGTAGATATTTTCAGAATCTAATAGTTTTTATAAGTGTGAAAAATGGGTACATGTGGTGGATTTTTATAGGGAATGGAAAGGACTCCCTCGGAATATTTAAAAACAGGTTAGTTGTACACATGTTCTTACTTTAAAAAATCATAAAAAACCAAAAACAAATAAATAATAGAAGTTTTATCGTGGAAATATGGTCATAAAATGGGTTTTGTATGAGTGGATAGGTCATTTGGTCCCCAAAGATCATGGTTTATCACAAATTAAGCTTAATGAGACCTTAATTTTAGATAATTATATTAATCAATTTTACTAATATTATTGTTCAAAAAATTAAAATTATATTATTAGAATCTAAATATTATACTTATTAAAATTTTGTGTTAAAATTTTCTAATATTAAAATAAAGAAAGTGCTAAATTTCATATTAATGTTAATCTCGTAGACAAGACGAAATAATGGGGTTTTAAAGTAAAAAAAATGTTCACAAGTTTATTATGTTTTTAAATTAAATTAATAAGTTAAATTAATTATAATAAGGTAAATTATATCAATATATTTATAATTTATCTAATGTGACCATAAAATAAATTTTAATTGTAATTTAATATTAATTTTTGTTCAAACAAAATGGATCTTATTAACTAACATCTATTATTTTCACCATTCAACAAAAAATGAGGATTCTCCATAAAATCCAAAAAATTAACCCAAAGATAATTTTGGAATTTTAAAATTCAGAGATGAAGTTTATTTTATCCAATGAACTTTATATGTCGGACTAAAATAAATATTTATGTTCATAACAGAAGGACATGAAAAGCAGTTCATTTGAATGAATTTCATTTTTAAACATATAATGACTTTAGAAAAAGGTTTGTTTTTCATTGTAAATATGTTTTATTTATATAAAACCATTAAAAAAATATATTAAAAGTATTTATTATGATTAATATTACATTGTTTTAGTGGATAGTTTATAACTAATTCATTTAAATAGTTATAAATAAAAAATGATGTTTTGTAGAAACTCAGTATTACGTGTAACGTACGCCAAGGCAGTGTTACATGTTGTGAAAGAATGGTTAGTGTTGTGTGTAGAGAAATCCAAGTTGGTGTCATGTGAAATTAATTTTTAACATAGTGTTTATATATATATAACTATTTCTTGTGTCACATGAAATGAAAAATATAATAAAGATAAATTAATTTATAAAAATATATTTCAAAAAATCATGGGGTGTTTCATTATACCCCCATGATATCAATTTCTCCCTCAAAATTCATTTGTGTTTTCAATGGTTTAATACATGAATGTTCATTTCATATAAACCCACATTGTAAAAATTATTACTAAAACTTCCTTTAAAAATAGGATGTGGGAACCATAACAGTTACCAGAAGTAATATATAACTAGGATTCCACGTAGGAGAATATAGGATAGAAATGATGAGGAAAATGTAAATATTTATATTTAGTAAATAAAGTCATAAAAAACAAGTGAATGATAAAAAAATTCACGTTACTCAAATTCATAAATATGTGATCATTTAAAAGGCCATCAGTTCAACAAAAATCAAGTTATTAGAACAATTTTTTTATAATTATCCTATTTTGAGTAATTATATTATTGACCAATAATATAAGGAAATATACTTATTCGATATATTTATATGAACAAAATTATATTTTTTTAGTTGTGATTTTATAAATTTCTAATTCATACATTATATCATGTAATGGACATCCAGAAATTAACTTTGAAGTCTGAAGTGATAAAATGCATTTTAACAGATCTTAAGGCCCATAAAAGAATGAAAATTATAAATATTTATCAATAAATATTCTTAAAAAGAAACATGGTTAATATATTAATATATAAACATAAAAACTAACACTACTATTTCATCATGACTAAATATTCATCAAAAAAAATTTACATTAAAATGGACATTTCATAGGCCAATGGTAAGTGTGAAACCCTTATCATCCTTTAGTAATGGGTTCTAGAGCCAAAACCTTATTGGACAGGATTGGTTATCACCCTATATAAATGACTTCCTTTTCAATAATAACACAAATAAAATTCCAAAATATGATGGACATCTATGAAACAAGGTTTGTAATAACCTGTTACCGTTTTATCAGGTATGCCCTTAACGTCATTGTGTTTTTCCACTCCTTTGAGATTGGAAGGATACCTATAATGGTGAGGTTAGATTTTCTTGGACTTTCACTAAGATTTGATCATTTTTTAGGTGGTAGAATGATTTCATGTCGTGTAACTAGGTTACAAGCTGTGTAATTATTATTGGGGAATAAGTCATGAAATGGATCACACTACAAAAGATTACACATTGTGAATAGTGGTTTAACATCATTAATTCTTTAAATGATGAATTTTTATTCGAATGCGATGGATTTTTTGGTGTACTTATCCAGTGTGGACTTCATGACATTAATGGTGTTTTCACTCCATGTAATGTCCCATGTATAGTTTATGAATATAGTGTGAGGATTTGTTTCTCAATTCCATTGCCCGTTCATTATGTTTTCCGGCCTAAAGAAGTTCCAGGGCGTTTTTGAGATACTTTATCTCTTTTAGAATGGTCCATTCACTACTAGATCTCCATTTTAGTTGTAGTGCTTATCTCAGGGTAAGTAACCTTCCCATTCCTTCATTACCTTTGATCATGTTATCACCTTTGGGTGGAATATTTGGATCTCTTAGTCTATGGTTTGTGATTCTTCTTGGTTTCTTCCAAGATTTGTTGTGTGATCTCATTCCAAAGGCCTTTTATTCCATTGGTCATAGTGTGGTTGGTGTTTTTCTTTGAGGTATGTAGTTTTCCTCTCTTCTACAAACCCCTTTTCTTCTAAATTGATCCAATATTGATGTCAATTCGATTAGAGGGCCATCATTGACTTTATCGGGTTTTGTTGATTTTAGATTTCATTATGGCCATATGCCACCTGAGTTTTGAGAAAGGTGGTTCCGTATCCATCCTACATTTATGAACCTGATTTTTTTTTCTATATATATTGTTTTTTATATTGTAATTGGAATTATTTTTTTGTGTGTATTGAAAAATATTTTTCAATGGAAAATGGGTTTTCAATTGTTATTGATAAATAGAGAGAAAATGGGTATTTTCAAATAGTTGAAATAGAATTTGTGAAATGGTTTTGAAAAAAAATTCAAAGCAATGAGTTGAATTTTGAAAAAATTGTACATGAGTTACCTTGGGTATATAGGTGGATGGTTTAGCATGGGGCCATTGTCCATTGTTTTTTTATTGTCATTGAGGTTTTACTTGGTGCGTTCTTACGTTTCCTAGACCCATTGTTCTAGGGGTGATGTTTAATTTTTTTGGGGGTTTACTCAAGGGATATTCCTCTTAATCCTAGGGTTGTTGTTATAGGATCATAATTTTTCCACTTGATTGACTGTGGTACGAGTATTCTATGACTTGGACCTATAGTATTCATTGGTTTGGTGATACCTGTGCTTCTATTATTTATTTCTTGGATTTCTGAGTTATCCTTGATATTCATGTTTATGATTATGGAAAATGATATAGAAAATGTTTTTAAAATTGATATAACTAATTTTTTTTATAAATATATAGAAAAGTTAAATTTTTACCATGTTTTCAATAAAACGTATTTAATACTTATCATTCCATGTTTTATTTAAAATGATTATACATGGATTTTTATACAAATACTGGGTATAGAATACATGTGGGTGATGCTATTGAGCCTATTAGTTCACACCCAATGTACCTCTTTAGTGATGCATAGAACATTGTTTTTATTCAAGTGTAGGGAAAGGCAAGGCACCATAGTGAGGTGGTGAGGTTCATGTCATCCAGTTAGGTAACTAGTGGTGAGATGGTGGGAGTCTTCCCCAACCATCATTTAGAGTATATATTTGGTTTTTTAGTCCTTTATAGTAGGATTTACCTTGCATTTTTTAACTACTTTCACAATTTTATGTTTCCAATGTTTTCTTATAGTTACGGAATATATTTCTTTTTTAACTTCTAGTATTTCTTCTTGTTTTTATATATGTATATATTCTATGTGGTTGTTCCGGTTGGGAAAATCATTCTCTTTGTTGTGTTGTTTGTGGTTTGGGTTCTTTTCTCCAGCCTATGGGGATGGGGAATGCCCTTCACGTAAGTAACAAAATTGGTTGAGTTCTAGGATTAGGGGAAACCTGGGTCGGTTTATTTAAATTTTCATTAAAGGAGTTATGTCCTTAAGATTATTTATCTTGGGACATCTGTTAGACTAGAGATAGGATTGTTGGGATTTGAGAGGTATGTCTCAATAAGTGTCTGACCAGATCTTTTCATAATGAGACTCAAGTTTCCATTGGATTTTGGGATGTGTGTCTCTAGTATTGGTTTTTGTTATAAAAATATCATTTTTTTCTAATGGTTTTTCTAGATTGAGTTTATATTTTTTATTTGTCTGATCGTTCTTATGTTTCGGCGTGTATCATTATGCCTCTAAGATTTCTTCTATGTGTTCCTTGGGATGTTACAACTAATGATTTACAAGGGAACCAACCTATTAATCAGAATCTCATCAATACTATTGTACAGGTAGTCTGTTCAATTGATCATGGTATACTATGAGTTTATAATGTAGTGGTTAAGGTACCACCAAGAGCTAGAGGATAGAGGTATTGATCTAGGGATTTCTTACATAAGTGGACACTATCCTTTAAAGGAATGAAATAAACTCAAAAGGTGGAGTATTGGATGGATAAGATAGATAAAATATTATAATTTATGAGGACACCTAATAATAATAGGGTGAAGTGGTTATCACTCAATCTTGAGGGTTCTGACAAGTGATGGTGGGATTCTATGGTCTAAGAATAAAAATACGTGGGCTTGGATTGTAATGGTTTCAAAACCGTGTTCTTTTAGTAGTTTTTCCTAGATTCCTTGATACTGGAAATTTCTCTCGAGTTCTTTTATTTACAATAGAGAAATAATTAATTGTCAGTATACAAGAATTGTTTTACTGAGCTTGCCCATTTTTTCATAGATGTGGAAAATGATGAAAAGATGAAGGGTTAGAAGTACCTATAGGGTTTAGGACTGGATATCATATTGCAGGTGTTCATGTTGAAACTTTCTACCTATGTAGAGATGGTAGATAGATAATTGATGGTATAAATTAATATGGAAGGAAATGTTGGATTTTCTTCCTCTTCTCTTTCATCATGTGGTATCTTCAGTGGCGCAGATGGGAAGAATAAGAATTGGAAAGGTCATCGTTGGATTATTGGAGGTGGGTCTTAGTAGAAAGACTCCTCTACACTGCATGTTACATCATGGAATGTCCCTATGAAATTTTATTAGTGTGGTAAGGGAGGAAAAACCATATGTTCTTGTCATATTCTCATGAAGATGTGTAACATATTTAGACATGTTGGTTATTTACAAAGCTTCTGTCAGGCTATGACTACGAATCGTTATAACCAGGGTTTGTCAGCTCTTTTGCTACTATGGTGTAGTAAAATGCTTCAAATACTACAAGTCTCTAGCTATAGGCCTCAGTAGTGAATCATTTTCATGCAGTATATGACTTTCCAATGAATGTTGATGTAGGTTTGTAAATATTGAGAGGTACTATCATTATTACATCTTTAGTATAAATTTCGTTATTTGGTACTAGTGTCTTCCACTCGTTTATATCTGTACATTTATTTGATGTTATTAAACATCCAATGGAACTTATTTCCTTTAAAATGGAGTTATAAACACCTCTTGGTAAAAGGAAAGATCAAGGGTTCAGGTATCCTTATTATTCATTAATGATAGCTGATACATAGTTCATTTGTGATTTTATCGCTCTTGATCTAGATCTATTTGATGTCATCATTGATATGGATTGGATTTTTACCCATCAATATGAGGTTGATTGTTGTCATCGGCGTGTTTGGTTTCTTGATAATGATGGGGGATCTCATGTGTTGCAGGGAAAGTGGGACTCGGGGTTAGGTCGTGCAGGACCTTCCCACCCAAAGAACAAGAGTTTGTTGGTTTCTATTGCATTTGATCCCGATAATGTTTCTTCCCTTGATGATTTTATAATTATGGTTTGAGATTTTCCTATGTTTTCTAGATGAATTCCCAGGTCTTCCTCTATATATAGAGGTAGAGTTTACAATTGATTTGGTGTCAGGTACATCGCTGATATCAATACATTCATATCATATGGAACTATCAAAGATGAAAGGGTTCAAGATTTAGTTGGATGACCTGTTGAAAAAACCCTATAATTTCACTTTAGGAATCCCTTGTGCTCTTTGAAAAGAAATTACATGGTTCACTTCATTTATGTGAAGAATCAAAAGTTAAACTGGGTGATGGTTAAAAACAAATATCTTTTTCCTCATGTGGATGATCTGTTTGATCAGTTTAAAGGGTGAATTTGTTTTCAAATATCAATGTTCTATTGGGTTATCATCCGCTCAGTGTTTGGGAGTCAGATATACTGATGATAACCTTTATGATAAGTTATAGACATTATGAATATCTTTAGATTCCTTTTGGTCTAACTAATGCTTCTTTGGTTTTTATAGCTTTGGTTAATCTGATATTCCATCAATATGTTGACACATTTGGGGTAGTGTTTTTCAATGATATCCTAGTTTATTCAATATATAAGAGCGATCATGAGAACCATCTGAGTTTGGTTCTGGAAATTTTGAGAAGATACCATTTTTATGGAAAGATTTCAAAATGTAGTGTGTGGATTGAATAAGTGAAGTTATTGTGAATTGTTTTTTCTAATAATGGATTATTAGTTGATCTAGAGAAGCTAAAGACCATTTTTTAATGGAAGGAACAACAAAATTTATTTTAGATTCAAAGATTCCTTGGTCTTACTGGATACTGAAGATTATTTTTCATAGAATTCTCTAAGCTTGTATCACCTTTGAAATATTTTACAAGGAAAGAAGGTAAATTCACATGGGATATGAAGTGTCGGACTTCTTTTGATGAACTGAATATACTTCTTACATCATATCTTATTATAATCTTACCTGAGCCTGGTAAGTGATACTTGGTGTTTTTCAATGATTATGGTGTTATTTTGGGATGTATTCTTATGCAGGATGACCATGTGAAGGCTTAAAACTCTCTTCATCTTCGACAACATAAAAAAGAATTACCCCACTCATGATTTAAATCTTCCTACAGTCATGAATACAATTATGGGTTGGTTGCACTATATTTTTGGTGAAAGTTTTATGGTCTTCTCTGATCATAAGAATCTAAGTTATATATTTTTTCATAAGGACTTGAATCCCAGACATATGTGATTGGTAGAATACCATAAGATGTTTGACTTCAATATCACCTACACCTGAAGAAAGGGGAATGTTTTTGCAGATGATCATAGTAAGAAAGAACCATTCAAAGTTGTCCTGGAATTGAAGGAGGAGTAGAACTCTAGGGAGATTTTCTCTAAGATGCATCTGGATTCTTAATTGGATGTTTCAAGTATGGTTCTGACCAGGGTTCATTTATCATCATCTATTCTAGAGTCTATTTTGCGTATTCAGTAGTAGGACAATTAGTTTCAAAATACTCATGAAAGACATTATAGTGGGGATTCTATTTCTAGTTGGCCTCTCTCTTCAGATGTTTTTCTTCACTTCAGGAAAAATATTTTCATCCCAAACATATTTGAGGAGTTTAGAATCTTTCAATTGTCACAAATATTCATTTTCCATTCATCCAGGAATTTAAAAAATGTATTATGATAAGAGGTGATGATTCTGGTGGTTGTGTATGAATTGTGACTTCATAGAGTTTGTGTCTCACTATTACACCTGAAAACAGATAATGGCAGAGTACTTAAAACCTTATAGTTTTCTTCAGCAACTTATGGTGCCAGTTTGGAAATGGGATGAGGTATCCATGGATTTTTTTTATAAGGTTACCATGGATTACCCAATGGAAGAATGTTGTTTTGGTGGTTGTTGATTGGTTAGTGAAGTCTTCTCATTTCTTTCTAATCAAGAATTCTACTATGTTTGAAGACCTGGGTAAGCTGTATTTACATGATTTTGTGAGTTTACATTAAATTTATTCTTCTATTATTTCAGTTAGGGATCCTAGGATTACCTCAAGGTTATTGAGGGGTCTCCAAGAGGCAATGGTAAATCAGGTTAAGTTGATCACATGTTACCATCCACAGATAGATGGTCAAATAGAGAGAGTTATTCGGATTCTAGAGGATTTTCTCCATGCATGTGTCTTGGATTTTGGAGGATCATGGGATGGGTATCTGAGACCGGTTGAGTTTGTTTTTATCAACAGTTACTTGTCATCACTCAGAATGGCTCCCTTTGGGTCATTGTATGGTCACTAGTGTAGATTACCTCTTTGTTGGAATGTGGTGGGTGAAGTATCTTTTGGTGGGCCAAGTTTGGTTCATGAAACATACATAAAGATTCAAGATGTACATCAAAATTTGATTACATCCTAGAGTCAATAAAAATTGTATGCGAATTGGAAGACTCTACCTTTTCTATTTTTCGTAGGGGACTGGGTTTTCAGGAATGTTTCTCCTCAGTTGGGTCACCATCAACTTGGTAATTAGGGAATGTTATCTACGAGATATGTTGGAAGATTTAAGGTCATTGAGCATATCAGATGGGTTTATTATATGTTAAAATTTCAGGTTTAGTTGAAATGTATTCATGAATTTTTCATATATCTTTTCTTAAAAAATATAACCCTGATCCCATTCACATTCTTAGTTGGGAATAAATTTATTTAGAGACAAATGATTCTATTCTAGAGAAACTGGTTGATATCGTTGACTCTCAAGTAAAATTCTCACATGGGAATTCAATTTCATTATTTAGAGTTCAATGGAAGCAAGGATCAGATTCTCAGGAAACATGGGAATGAAAATTGTTGATGAGTGTTAAGTCCACTAGGTTAAAGACACTGATAGGGGTGAATCAGGGTCTTAAAGATTAAAACTAATGCCTCTTAAAATCTTGTTTCATTGTTAAAAAAACACACAACTCTCTTTTTCAAGTAGAAATATATGAATAGAAATTAAATCACACACATGAAACATAGATTTTACTTGGTTCACCCTCATCGGGCTATATCTAATGAGTGTACAATGGCGATGTGTCGATGTACCAAATCCACTAAGGCTCACATCCAATTTCATGGTTCAGGCTAGATCACTTATATTCACAGGCTTACTTCCTTTACAAGATTTTGGGTCTTCCCACTATATTCCCACATGTCACTCCCTGTGTCTCTTTCTTTGGCTCACGACTTGTAGAAAGGATCATCGTCTTTCTCTCCCTTTATTCACTACTCTTGGAAGGGTTCCACTAATATTTTTTGGACTTGTAGATCCATTCATTAGCATGAAAGCATGCATCCTCAACTATAGATATATTCTTTGTTGGAATCCCATTTTCACCCATCGATGAAATACACTTTTCTTTGTACTATCTAGTTAGCGGAAATTACTTTCACAAAATATTTAAGTCCCTTCATTAACCACATTTCATATTCTATAAACTACGTAGTGAGTATGCTTCATGGACCACCTCTCCCACAAACTACCTCCCTTTCCACCACTTTGTACCGCCTCTATGTACTATCTCTGTGAACCGCCTCTATATATCGCCTCCTCGTACCTCTTTCTTGTACTACCTTTGCTTACCACTTCCGATTATGAGGAATTAATTCTTTAGTAAACTGATTCATCCAAGGATGACCTTATTCCATTGTAGACTAAAATTCTCCACAAAAACCCTTTTATAGAATCACCTCCACAAACTGTTTCACCCTAAGCGAAATTCTCCCTCACGAACCACTTTTGTAATTCACCGAATTCTAGGAGTGAGGATAATTTCTAATGAATAACTCTCTGAGTAATGATGGTATTAGAGCTCCTTATGTAGGAAAATATATCCTCAAAATATGCTAATTTGGGATTTACAAAATCTAAAATATGGTATATCTTTCACCACATATCGTACTCCTGCCAATAATCCTTTTTCCTTACACAGTCTGTGCACCGCCTCTCTTCCTTTGTGGAAAGAAAAATCACCATCACATTTTTGAAAATGATGACATTCATGGATTTTCAATTAAATTCATCATTTAAATAAATAAAAATCCATACCACATACCACAAACCTTCTTCATACCACATTTCATCCCATGAACCATTTATTTGAAATGTTTTTCAAAAGTGAACCACGAGCCTCTCTGTGAACATTTTTCCTTCTACGTACTATTTTTTCTTAAAAACCATTCTACATACCTCCTTTAAAATACATGAACTTTCCATATTGGCCCACATAGTGTTCACTCCTACACAGAAATCTTCCTTTTCTAATAACCAAAATCTTTATTTAAAGGCCTAAAAATTTGGTAAACAATAAGAAATTGTGCCCGATTAAACACATTCTTTAGAAAATAGCAACCATACTCATTCACATTCATCAGAGTTTTTCAACAAATAAAATCACACCCTAAACATAAAAATTTTAAAACATGAGGTATTTTTCCCATTATTTAGGAAGTTTTGGCCTCATCTCTTTATGGGGATTACATCATCCACAAGACTTACCAAGGATGGAAAGTCTTTATCGAAGGTATTTTTTAACATTTTGTTACCATTTTATTAGGTATGCCTGAAACCTCATATTTTTTCCACTCCTTTGAAATTTTAAGGAAACCTATAATGGTGAATTCAGATATTTTTTGAACTTTAACTATGAACTGATTGTTTTTATAGGTTATAGAATGATTTCACACCAAGTAACTTGTTCACAAACCGTGTAATTATTTCTAGGGAACAAGTGGTGAAAGGGATTGTGCTGTGAAATATTACACATCATGAATGGTGGTTTCACATCATTAATTCTTTAGATGACGAATTTTTAATCTGAGGAGACAAATTTTTTGTATATTTATCCATAATGGAATTCCCAATGTAAAGTGTGGTATTAGGTTGTGTAATATCCCATGTACAGTTTTCAAAGACAACGTGTAGCTATCTTGTTTTAATTCCTTTATATGTTTTTCATGGATCTCAACCTAAGGAAGTTCAAGGGAAATTTTGAGAGACTCAACACCTTCTAGATTGATTTGTTTGACATTCGACCTCCATTATAGTATCAGTGCATCTCTCCTAGTGAGTAACCTTACTATTCATTCGTTGTCTTTGATCATAGTATCACCGTTGGGTGAATTCATTGGATTTATTGGTATATGGTTAGTGATTCCTCTTGGTCTCTTCATAGATCTATTTTGTGAACTCATTCTGGAGGCCTTTTCCTCCATTGGTCATATTGAGGCTAGCATTTTTCCTTGAGGTATGTAGGTTTCTTATCTTCATCCGACCCCTTTCCTTTTAAATTGAATCAATATTGATGTGGATTTGATTCTATGTCCCTTATTGACGTTGTTGTGTTTCACTAATTTTGGATTCCGGTGTGGGTCTGTGCAACCAAAGTTTTAAAGTAGGTGGTTCACTCTCTAGAAAACATTGAAGATATTGATTTACTTTACTTATAAATTAGTTTGTATATTGAAATTGGAATGACTATTTTCTGTGTGTTGAAAATAGTTTTCAATGAAAAATGATTTTTCCCTGGTTATTCATAAATAGATAGAAAATATGTATTTATCAAAGAATTGAAATATAATTTTTGAAATGGTTTTGAAAATGTTTTCAAATATTTGAGATGAATTTTGATAAATGAGAACATGGGTTACCTTTTGTATTTAGGAGGAAGGTTTATCTTGGGGCCATCGTCCATTGTATTTTTGATTATAAAGGAGATTTGTCTTAGATATTTACCATGTTTTCTAGGCTTGTTTCCAAGGGGTCTGATATTGACAATTTGGAGGGTTTACACAAGTGACATTCCTCTACTTCCTAGGTCTATTGTTATAGGATCAGAATGTGTTCACTTAATTGATTTTGGTATGATTAGTATGTGTCCTGGACCTGTAGTACTCATGGGTGTTGTGATTCCTATTATTCTGTTTTTTATTTCTAGAATTTCTGAGTTAGCCTTTTTATGCATTTTTATGCTTATGTAAAATGATATTGAAAATGTTATTTGAAATTGATATACCTTCTTTTTTTTCGGATTGTGGAAAAATGGGAAATGTTTTCTAACTTTTCAATAAAACTTCTTTAATAATTATCATGCCATGTTTTATTTAAAATGTGTATACAAGGGTTTTTATGTAGATATTGTGTATGGAAAACCATGGTGGGATCATACTGAGCATGTTAGCTCACTCCCTACACACCTATTAAACAGTGTGTAGACCTTTGTTTTTCTTCCACTATAGGGAAACAAAAGGTGTTGTAGTGAGGTGGTGAGGTTCATGTTTTCTGGTTGGGAAGTTAGTGGTGAGATGGTGGGAGTCTGACCCTACCATAGTTTGAAGTTTTTGTTTTTTTAGTCCGTTATAGTTGGACTTGTCTTGGTGATTTTAGCTACTTTCATAGTAGTGTTTTTCCAATTTTTTCTTACAGTTATGGAATATATGTCTTATTAATCTTCTATTGTTGCTTATATTTTCTATATATGTACATATTCCATGTGGTTGTTACGGTTGGGTGAAATAGTTCCCTCTATTGTGATGTTCAATGCCTGAGTTCTTGTCTCACATCCATGGGAATCGGGAATTCCCTTCACATATGAAATAGAATGGGTCGATTTTTGGGTTTAAGGGATACTCAAGTCAGATCATTACAAGGTTAATCACTAAATACCTTTTCAACTAAGGTTTTCAGTAAAATATCAATACCTAAATACTTCATACAATATTTAAATTAAACTTTTCATGAATGAATAACCTTATAACCACTATTAATGATGAAAATCTAAAAAAATTATAATGAATGTTATTAAATCAGTATAACATTGATCCCCCATATATTAAAAAGTCTCTATTTGTTATCACAATGCAAACATGTGAATACCCTAATGGTAAATTCTCTTAGAACATGGTAAAAACCTAATTTACCAAAAATACATTTGGAAAACATTAATTATTACATATTCCATAGATTATTAGATATATTAAATAAATCTAAGAAGTTGTAAACATCATCCATTATAGCTTAAAATATATTTCAACAAGTTTTTAATTAGTTCTAAGGTAATCAGTATCAACCAATTTACTTATTCATATCCTATATATCATTATCCAATAAAAAATATCATAACATACAGAACATTTTAAGGGTAATCTTTCACTAAATAGTGCACTTTTTTGGACAACACTTTTCCATTAAATCAATTTTCTATTCTTTCAGACCCATTTTGTATTCTTTTAAATAATATTAGAAAAAACATAAACTGGAAAATCCATATATATTTCACATTTCATAAATCTTGATCCAAATACATACAAACTGCAATTACATCATCCTTAATCCATTAAAAAGGCTACCTCATCCTATTGCATAATACCTCTTTCTATTCACATTTCATCTGTAGTCACTTCATCATCAGAAATATAACCATTACTCGCATCACCTTGCTGATTCTTGTCTGGAGATTTAATCTTGGTATATTGAGTTGAAAAATGACAAATGTATTCCACAGATAAAACACATAATCTTTAATTATTTCTTATGGAGTCCAATATTCTCATCCATTTCATTAACTGATCTCATTATTTTTACCTTGCAACCACTTACTTTGTGTCCCTTTTATATAGTCAAAATATATTCTTGTTCCTCTAAGACATTCAATTAGGTTATTATTTCCACATTTTCACACAAAGTAAACCTAATATTATTTCCTCCATGGTCTCCATTACCCAAACTCTTAGTGAACTCCTTCATTCACTTCCTTGTGGATTCTGAGATTTTGTCAAGGTAAAGGTTTCTAATCATGTTCTGTGAAAACTTATTCGGCATGATCACAACATATTTTTCCTTGTTGATCGACCCACATTATAACTCATCAAAAAATAATCCATCACATTAAAAATTAATCAATTCCTTATGTTTCCCACCATTGACTAAAACTAGAAGCATATTGTGAGAATTAATTATCATAAAAGAAAACCACATAGTCATGAAAAGAATTACTTATAGGACGTCTAAATCATGACACTTAACTTAATATATGACACATTAAGATCATACTAGGTTATTTATATCCTAATAATAATTAAATCCTTTATGATTATTAGTTAATAGTTTTGGGAATTTCCAAATAATATCTTGTGGGAGTCTCAAACTGGGTGTGAAGAAAGGCCCCTTGTCGTATACTAGATTACCCCAAGTAAGGCCCAAAACATATTGTCGTATTTTTTACCCCTAAGTAAATCTATGAAAAATTAAAATCCACTTGTATTATTTATATAGGGATATATTTCTAGGATACCAGTCAATTTATCCTTTATAAAAATTATAGGACATTTTCATAAAAGTTACCTCATCCTTGTATTTATCCTTAGAGATGCCCAAGAAATATCATTAGAAATATACCTAGAGATCTCACTGATGTTTTCTCATCCATGTTTCTAAAGGATAACTAATCATTTTCTTTGATACCACCTATAGAGACCTAGACCTAACATACAAGTATATTACATCATTTAGATGAATATTCAATAAATTACTAGAATATATGACTAAAGACTATAATAGTTTTGTGTCTTTGGAAAGATGGAAAGATAATCTTCTATCCTAGTAAATGACCTTAAACATAACACATAAATATATCAACTATTAGTAATTATACCTAAAATGTCACTTCATAACCTTGGGAAAGGAAACATAATAATGGGGTGATATCACATGTTCTATAATGGTAAATATAGGAAATGAGTAAGCATTGCATGAAAAAAGGGTGTGGATCATGTGCATAACATTTCAAGAACATACCTTATATATTATAAATCTTAATAAATATTGTATGTTCCAAATAAATGAATCATAATGAAATAAATAACATAATCATTAAATCATTATGTTGGAATAAAACATGGAATTGTGGAAAACGCATAAGAATATAATAACCCTATGTCTAGGAGGCCTATCAAGTCCATTTTAACATATTAAGATTGGGTTAATCGCCCTTTTACCAGCTTTAGGCTTGGTATTCCCTCTCATGCACCCTCTTGTTTTAAGTCATGGGATTTCCTCCTCTCTACCCTTTTGTTTTGGGCTTGGTATGTCCTCCTGTTTACCCTCATTTTTCTAGATTGGGATGTCCTTTCATTTACCACTTATTTGAGGATCTAGTTGCCATCCCATATATCCTATTATTTAGAGCTTGGAGTTCCCTCTCATATACCCATTAACCTTATAAAAACTTATCACTACCCAATGCGTTAGGGGTAGATATAGGTCCCACCTATCACATAATTAAATAATAAATACTTGGGCCAAAAATCATTCATCATATCATGACCCATGAAAAGAGATGGGTTTTATAATCATAAAATCATAACCCATGAAAATAAATGGGTATCCATAACATTTCATCATATCATAAACTATGGAAAAGAGATAGGTTTCATAATCATTTTATTATATCATTACCAATTAAGAGAAGCATGTTTCACAAGCATAAAACACGTGGAAGTGAATCAAGTGTGGTAATAATTTTTCCATCACAAAATAAATCAATCAATAAATAATATTAATGGTTCATTTAGATAATTTAATATATAAGGCCTTTATAAACATCAATATACTTAATCATATATGTAAAATAACTTTTAATCCATTTTGAAAACAATTCAAGGGAAAAATAACTTTTTCTTATTTGAAAATGACTTTTTAAATAATAAAACCTTCTTGAAATATATTTTTTTCTAAAATAATTTGATAAAATATAAATAATTAGTTTAATCATTTTGAAAACATTTTCCATAAAAAAATATAAAATAATATTCAAAATATTCTAACAATACTTTTTCATTTAAAAAATATTGTAAAATTACAAAGAAAGCATGAAAATGTTTTGAAAAACATTTTACATGAAAACACAAGAAATAATCAAGAACTTTTTTTGAAATCCATTTTATTTAAAATAATTTGAAAACATATAAATTAGTATTGAAAATATTTTCAAAACTAATTTTCTTGAAAATTTATAAAATAATATTAAAAAGGTTTTGAAATTATATCTTTGAAATTAATTTTAAAAACATGTTCTTAAAAATTCACATTTTAAACATGCAAAGGTAGACTCACTGAAAATATGGTAGGTAAGTCTTTACATGTTCTATAAGGTAAAAAGAAAATTCCTTTTCCATTTTAAAAGGGTAGAAATATTAATTTTTTGAAAAGAAACAAGAAGATTACTTTGAAACAATTGGTAAAAGAGAAAGAGGGTAAAAATGTATTTTAAAAATTATAGGATAATAGTAGATTATTCTTGTAAAATATTTTTATAAAACATGGTTTTTAAGGAACAAACATTTCCAACTGATGGGAAAGGTAAATTAAGACTTTATTAATTATCTCATATACCAAAAAGTGGAAAAATGGTAAAAATACGTGAGTATTTCTTGAATAACCATAAGAGAATAAATTTCATGTGTGTTCTTAAGATATGGATCATAACATTTCATCAAAGGAATCATAATCATAAACATTCTCGAAAAGCGATGAGATTGTTTCAATAAACTATTACCACTTGGTAACATTGAACCATACTCCCGTTTTAATAAAATAAAATTAAAATAATATTAAAATATCATTAATATAAATAGATTCATGATATATTACATCAAAGTCAGTATAAAAACCTCATGGAAAAATATAGGTGCATAATATGACATGTGTCTCAAAGAAAGAAAATTGAGAGAAAATCAATTCTTGATTTGGTATCTTTTAAAACATAAATCCCATGAAATAAATATAACAAAATTAATTTATAAATACCCATAAATTTAAGTGTAATATTCATAGAATTCATCTATGGGTAGTATAAACACCACAAAAAAGGAATCAATGGTGAGTAAAACATGTATCTCAAGGAAATAAAAAGTGAGATGAAACCCCCTTAACATGTATCTTGACTCTCATCGTATTCATTTGAACATCATGTATAATAAATATAATTTTATTATACATATTTTACAGAACCATATTTTTATATCTAACTCCATATATGTATTTATTATCACTTTATATTACATGCTTGTTATCAATTTCATGTAAAGGTTATTCTTTGGGTAATCTTTTCTTTGTTTGTCACCCGTGTCTTAAATTGTTATATATTTGATCCTTGTACATATATCACGATTTAATGAATGTTAACTATGATATAAATATAATTTAAATTCATTAAATTTTTATTATAATAATCTATATAATATAGTATTATGAAATTTAATACACCATTCATGGAGACAGTAATCCATACGTATGCATGAACGTTGTTTCGGTTTTTTATTGTTGTATTAAAAGAAAAAAAGTACATGAAATATATGTATGTATATGTGTGTGTGTGTGTGTGTGTGTTTTTGTGTGTGTATCATTATTATAGTTGAATAGTTATACCATATATATCATATAATTTCAGTAAACCCATCCTAAATACATTTAATGTAGTGTGTGAACGAATCACATCACTTTGAGGAGGCGGTAGTCCACACTTCCTCAAATGAAATTATTATATTTACACCAAATGGAAAGTAACAAAATATAGGTTTCATAAAAGTAATATAGAAGATTAAAACATAATAAATATAATATATGACAACTATAATCATAGTGTTTATCATAATTTCCACCATGAGATGTGGTAAATGAATAATGAACAATCATCATTTAGTGAGGCGGTAGTTCCCCATACACATAAAGAGTATGTTCATTCACCATTAGATGGATGTGTGTGTAATTTTATGTCATAAACATAGAAAAAAACATCCTTGTATATTTAATATAATGTTATTATTATAAAATAGAATCAGTAGAGTTGAGGGAGTGGATAAGTAAAATAAAATAAAGGAGATTGAGAGAATACATTTCCTCTTAATCGGGTAACTCATTTTGGTTTGTGCCAAAAGAATTAATTAGATTGATTTTTGTACAAGGAGATATTTATAGGTTTAAGGGATGATTTATTGAAAGTGTATTGGGAATATATTTGCAGAACCTAGGTTGTTTGAGTGGGGTTAGGAATAGTGAGTGGTGGTTTCTTTTTATATGGAAGGAAAATGACTCACTTGGAATTTTTGAAAACAAGTTAGGTGTACACATGTTATAACCTAAAAAAAGTTATAAAATACTAAAAAAATAATAATTTAATACTTATGAACGAAATATATCCATAAAATGAGTGTTTGACTAGTGTAAAGGGCATTTGGCCCCATAAGATTATGGTTTAGTCAATAATTGTGCTTAATTCGGCCTTAATTGATGTGATTAATTTTAGTCACTTTTACTAAAATTTTTGGTAAAAATTAAGATGATATAATTAGAATATAAAAATTATAATAATAAATATTTATTATATCCATTTTTCAAAATTTAATTTACACAATAGGAAAAATAAAGATTAATTTTAATCCTGCAGATGAGACGGAATAAGGTGTTTTTAAAGTAGAAAAATGTTCAAAAGTTTGATAAGTTTTTAAATTAAATTTTAAAGTGAATTTAATTATAATAAAATAAATTGTATCAATATATATATATATATATAATTGATCTAATTTTTTCTTAAAACAAATTTAATGTATCATTTAAAATTAATAATTATTTAAATCAAAAGGCACTTGTTGACTAAAATGTAGTATTTTCACAATTTATAAAAAATGAAGTCTCTCAATAAAATTATAAAAATTCATACTAAGATAATTTCTACCTCTTAAATTTAAAAATTAATTTTATTTTATTAAATTAAATTTCTATTTTTGTCTAAATTTATTATTGTTTTGATCTTCATAGAAGTACATGAATAACAGTTCATTCAATAAAATTTTATTTGAAAACATATAAGGACTTTACAAAAAATAATATTTCTCATTATAAATATGTTTTATTTATTTAATATTATTTTAGAAGAATTTATTACTATTAAAATTACTATGGTTTAATGTATATGTTATAACTAACTCATTTATGTCATTTTAAAAATAAAATGATGTTTTGTATAAACATGGTATTACGTGTAATGTATGCCAAGTTGGTTTTGGTTGTTGTAAAAGCCAAGCCAATGTTGCACGTATTGTAGTCCAAGTTGGTTCTCTTTGAAAGGAATGTTTTACTTAGTTTTCTAATATATATATAAATATAACTATTTCTAGGGTCACATGAAAATATATAATATAAAAAATATAAATTAATTCAAAAAATATTTCCCAAAATCTCATGGTGTTACAGGACATAAATTATATACAGAAGAAGAAAAAAGAAAACAAACATTATCCAGCATCCCGAGCACTAGCTTGGTCATCTTCTACCAATCTCTATACTAAATCAGGCAATCATGATCTGGTGTCAAAATCAAGATGCTTCACCTTATCAACACCTGCATACATATAATCTTCCTTGGTACAATAGGAGGCCTAGATAGGGTGTGAGATAAATCTCACTTGGATACCACCAGGGGTGTCTATTCCATCATGTCAATCTATATAAACTGAAATCTTGTTTGCATATCAATATGAATGTAATGAATGTACATTAATGTAAATACCCTAATAATTGATTTATCCTCACCTGGTGTATGAACATGTAATAATTTAATCAGTTATATTCCATTTAAAAAAAATTGACGTGGGTCCAAGTTATGACCAAAGAATTATATAATGATAATAATAACTATAAATACAGTATAATAAACAATTAACCCTCAATGATGATGATAAAAAAAATTATCCATGGTAATGACCAAGGAATCCTTGAAGAAGATTATAATAAAAGAGGATCCAAGGAAATAACCAAGGAATACCTGAACTCAGGGTTTAATCCTACTTATTAATAACATGAAACTTTGATAAAAGGGGGTGTGATTATAATACAAGGGAAATAATTAAAATAATTCCACTATAAATGATTCTAACTATGTCTGGGGATTTTGTTCAAGGTAAACATAGTATAAGCATGAATGAGACCAACAGGGTGATTCCATGGTGCCACATGTACGAAGACATAAAGAAGAACACAATGATTGTATCCAAGGATCCTTAATATCTAGAAGGTAGTGATTGGATCACCTGACATCATGCCAGGCCTTCACTAATAGACATGGATCATGTTCTATGGTGGTTATCTCTCTTGGAAACTAGATCCATGAATCAGAATGGCTTCCTTTGAGTTCTCATGGCCTTCCCTAAGGAATCCAAGGATGGATCAAGTCTGAACACTCCAATAAAGATGGAAATGTACTTATTCAGTTGGATAATTATACAAAATTAATTATCTAATTTAGGTCATATAATACTCAATCCATTTGAAAATTAAATAGTTTTATTCCACTTCCTTTCATACTAAGTATCCTGGATAAATAACACATGAAACCATTTATAACATTAATTATATATTAAATTATTGGGTTCAACCTTTTACCTTTTATAATCATGACATGGTAGAATAATTACATGAAACCATATAAAATTCATTGATAAAAATTAGTTCAGGTGATACGTATAAATTTTCAATCTATTTTATTTTAAAAGGATAAATAATTAATTAGTACCCTTACTTTAGAAAGGTCATGGGATACTATAAATTTTCAATCCATTTTCAATTCATGTATTTGGTTAAAACACTTACCTTTATTATGTCCATGTGGAGCTAACTTGAACTATGGAAAAAATAGTCATAACAAGCCACTAAAGGTATAAAATACAAAACACCCTACATGGGGTGGTTAGAGTTGATTCTATAACACGCAATGATGTGACGCTCATATATATAAGGTGATATAGAATATGATATTGGTTATTATTAGAATGGAATTCTTATTTAATAAGTAACATGTAGTGAAATCGGCATGTGTACAATAGTGGAAGCTTATAATACATCAATAATTAATGGATGAGTAATATACCACCTACCATGAGCCTGTAACCCTCTCCTCATTTAGTATCAACCATTAGTTTTTCCTTGATTCGAAGAAAATGAAATAATAGATTGATTCCCTAAAATATGGAATATAAGATTGCATCAAAATAACTCAATCAAGGTGAACATAAATGAAGAATGTAGAAAGGTGAATGAAGATATTACCTTGAGGATTCCCACAAGACCAATGGTTATCAAATTTTAGCTCAAATGAAAAAGATATTGAAGAACCAATATTTGGTTCCCTTAGGATCTTCGAACAAGAAAGGGTATTCCCTTATATCTTCAAGAGTATAAATGATAGGAGGGAATAGATTTAATTATATTTAAGGGAAAATGATCATTTAATTCAAAAATATGGGGGTTGCATCGTCAGATGAATAGTGATCCAATAGTGCTCCTACAACTACTTAAATAGGGACCACACATGGTTTCATGAGTATGGAATGAATAATACTATGAAAACAATGTCCATGGATCTACTAAAAAACTATAGGTTGTCTTGTATAGGCATGCACCTCTAGATTTACATTTCCATAAAATTTTATGACCTCGTAAAGCCGAATGTCCATCTGTCACATGCTTAAGGAAGCTATGGGGATTGGTTTAGCTTGTTTTTACTAATCATTATTTCCACGGGCCTAGGTTACAAGCTCCAAAAATCCCCAAAATACTATGAAACAACCATGAACCCATTAGGAATCCATATTAGGTCCAAAATAATGAATTGGACTAAATTATAAAAGGATTATTACCTGATAAAAAGTGGGTCTTTGATTTTCCTGTAGTAATTTTCCATAAATTGACCAACTCAAGTATACATGGGCTAGCATAGTGTAGAAAATATGATATGACAATGTAGATAAAATATTTTCCCATATATAAACCACAATGTGATACCACTTTTAAAATTCACTTATTAGGGTCATACAAAATATTTTTTATGTATGTTTATAAACCTACACACAAGTAGAACAAAAATATTAATATATTTCAAGAGAAATAATATTTCTTCCCCTATTTGGTAAGATAATCACTCCATATTTATTAATATATTTAATATTAGTTAGAAAATTTATTGGAGAATAAAAATATTAACTCAAACTTTGTAAAATTATTGAGGATATATACATTTATATATTTTATAAGATAAAATAACATTGGCATCATTAATTTTTATTGATAGATTCCCCTCGAGGGATTCTCTACACACTTCAATTCCTTCAATTAAAAATATTTTAAAAATTATTGTAGTCTTAGGAATATTTATACTTTCATAGCCTATTTTTTAAAAGAAATAATGATAATAATTCTACCTCAAACCATATATCCCCTTATTTATAGATCTAACATGTCAACATTACTTCATTCATTACCTACTCTTCACTTTTGAAGTCTGTGTATTATTGAGTAACATGGGCCTCCTTTCCTTTTCTACTTTATTACTTAGTTGGATCAAGATCATTTACTTTTGATGTTAAAAAATTATTTTTATCATCATGTTGTATCCTTATAGGATCTTCCAAATAGATTAGCCTGATAATTAATAACCCTTTAGGATTATTCTCATCTTTCATTTTTTTTGTGTATTCTCTTCAAGGTGAAAAACTTTTCTCACTATAAGTTACCAGTGTATTCTATTTGTTTTTAATTTTTTAAATAGTATTTTCATACATCATATAACCATGTCTCCTTCATTCTTAGACCTTCCACACACCACCTCAATTGTCTTAAAAATACACTTTTTGGGAACCCTTTTAAACTCTTAACTATTAGTTTCAGCCTACATGAAAATACTTATATCTCTTTACTGGATTCAATTGTATTTTGTTTTTATATTTTTTTCATTTGATTTGATATCCAGATAAATCTTTCCATGGACCGTGATATGGCCTCCCTTACTTCAATAGAAGCATATATTACTTATTGGTTTGAAATAAATAATATATTTATTTACATTCCTCATGGGAGAATTTTATTCACCTATAATCTTACAATTAACTTCCCTATGAAATATTTCTTTCATTATCCATTGCTTCTTAACCCACTATTGTTGTATTCTCTTCACACTAGTAGTTGGTTTTATTCTGAATTCAGCACTACTCCCCTTGGTTTATATGACACCCAAAGAATTTACATTACTTTCATTTCAGAATAAATTTATTTTTGTTCTTTCATTCATCATTCATAATGTTAATCTAATGTTACATAAGATATAAAACTAGATTGTGTAACACACATGATCGAGTTTTACTGCATTTTATTGGAGAAGCTATTTTAAAAATAAATTATAGCACTTTTAAGAATTTTATTTTAAAAAATTAACAAAATTTTTGAATTTATAATGTTAAAATTATCTTATGGTGAATTTTTGGGATTTTTTTGAGGAACATCATTTTTTGATAACAGTGAAAATTACTGCAATTTAGTTAAAAACAACCTTTTCATTTACATAATTATTAATGATAAATAATATTTTACATTGTTTTTAAAGTAAAATTAGGTAAATAATACATATATTTATAAAAATAAGTTCATTATAATCAATTTTACTTTAAAATTGAATATAAAAACCTAACAAGCTTTTGAACATTTTTCTACTCTAAAAATAGTTATTTCGCCCCGTCTACAAGATTAGCGTTAATATTAATTTCCCAACATCATTAATTTGAATTTTTAAAATTTTTCATGCAATTATGTAATGATTTTGAAAATTTTGGTCTAATAAGATCAACATAATTTTTTGATCAAATTTATTAGTGAGTGTGATTAAAAACAATTATGATGATTAAGTTATGATTAAGCTTCATAAGGGTCAAAAAATTAATATTAAGGACCAAAATGACTTGTAATATTGTCTTAAATCTATTGTATATTAGTAATTTGACCATGTTTCCACTTGGTTAGAAATATATGGGTTATTGGGAAATTATTAAATGGATGTTCCCAATATAAATGGTTAAGTAATGAAAAAGACCAAAATAAACTTTTCTAACCTTTAACATTTATAAAATTTTGAGATATGTGGAAAACATCATATTTTAGTTTATACATATAATTTTGTAAGATAGATGAGTTATTTTTATCATAATAATTTTTCAATAATTTTTAGAGAAGTTTTAATTACATAAAATGCTTAACAAACTTAAATATTGTGATTTTCTAGTTAATAATTAACTAAAATATATGATACTATAAATAAAAAAAGTGAAGTTAATTGACTGAGTTATTTTCATTATTTATTTTTTGTAGATGAATATATCTTTATATACACATTTAAACATAATATATTTTAATTCCAATATAATATTTGTATTTTTGAATTAACATTAACTAAATAATGTCAAAATTGACATTATTATTATTTTACAATAAATGAATCTAAATAAATGATTAAAAATTAATAAAAATCCTATTTTTGGGAAATTGATTATTAAGTGTTACAAATTATTAATTATGATATGTAAATATACCAATTAATATTTTATAATTATCACATTGATCCATATACTGTAAAATTTTTGTTAACACGGTTCGGGTTCAAGCAGGGTTGTATCGCGTCACATGCGTTTGTTTTAAAATTAATTTTAAAAAAACATGATAATTTTATTTTATAAATTATATAAAATATTAATAATTAAGTGTCTATAAAATTTCTAGTAAATATTACTTTATTTTAGTCTTAATGTTTAAATTAATTAAATTAGAAAACTAGATGATTTAATAAAAACAAAAATGATAAAATTGGGGAATCTTAGAAGTTAAGGAACCAAATTATAAAAATTCACATATTTTTTGTCTGGAAGAGGTTTTTATCGAACATTATTCTACTTTAATCCATTACTTTTCCATTTTGGAGTAACTTTAGGTAAGGTAGACCACCCATTATTGAATACCTTTTGGTATTTACAAAAGTTCCACTCCCCCATATACTATAAGAAGGCAAGAACTCTACCCATTACTCACACATCTCAAGCCACATCGGATCATATAAACTCTGTCAAAATAGTCTACAAACATCCCTTCCCTAGACCTATAATCGTCCACTTGGGAAGAAAACAATCCAAGGATTATTTTGGTACAAACCAAAAGATGTTAGTCGATTAAGTGGTAATACCTTCTCCCATGCTTTCTAACTTCATTTCCATTATCCACTCTGTATAGTATTATTATTATATGAATACATAACAACACCAGTATCCTAAATATACTAAGATGTTTTTATGGTAATTTTTAAACCTACACATACACACACCTCCATCTAATGGTTAAAAACATACAGTTTCTGTGTACGATGTACTACATCCTCACAAAATGATGATTGTTCAATTTTACCTACCGCCTCTCCTACTAGACATTATGATGGAAACAATATTTATATATGATATATTTATTATTTATACTGACTTATGATTCAGTAATTTTTATTTAGAACATACATTTATTCTTTCCAAGTTGTTTAAATATGATAATTTTGTTTGAGGAAGTGTGGACTAGCTCCCCCTCGGAGCGATATGACTCGTTCATGCTATACATGGAATGTATAAATGATAGTTTGAATAAAACTATATAAAATATATAACAAATATATAATATTTTAATTATAATATACATATATATCAAGTAGTTTTAATATTTTTAACATAAAAAAGAAATGAATGTAATGTTCATGCGTACGTATGGCCAACCACCTCCATGAATGGTGAATTTCATTTATAATATCGGAATATTATAGATTATTTTAAATACATATGTAATGAATATATAAGATAATTTATTCATGTTTTACATGATTTATATGATGAAACCATGATATATTTAATAGGAAAACCAAATAACATGTCAAAATGTACATGAAAAAACAAGTCAATTAACGCCCAAAATAGTTAAAATAAGGACAAAGTGTTAATAATAGGGTAATAAAATATTGTAAAAAGTTTATATATGATACAATAAACATGTGTGTGGTTATTTTATTTCATGGTGACATATTTTAAACCACTATACATAAGTTTAAATACCACAGAACAAAAAAGGAAGGATACGATAAGGGATTTTGTCTCAATTTACGATCCATTGAGACATAATTTTTGTTATGCACCAATTCAATTTTATTTAGTATATATATTTCCCTTTTACATGTTGTATCATGAATCTCATTACTATTATTATGTTATATGTTTTATTTAATTCATGTGGAATTATGATTTAAATGTTTCAATGTGGTATAAGACACATTGGAATGTTTAAATATTATCTTCCCTCAAGAATGATTTAATTTCAACAACCATTGTTATTAATAAAGGTATTATTGATAAATACATATTCTTTATTCAATATAGATATATGGTAATGAATATTATTTATATGATTCTTCAATATGAGGAATTATTTTTACTGGTAGACATGGGTTAGGGAGCGTTTAAGGAAATCCCAATGGGTTGGGGACCAGTGAGTGGAAGTCTATTAATGCATTTGTAGTCTCATGAGATGAAATAGTTGGCTTGTCTCCTTAAATAGGTTTTTACCCTATAAATAAACCATCTTGTGAAAGTTATTGAAGGTACTAGTTCCATTTACCTAGGAAACAAGACATCCAATAATTATGTGTTTCCATCAATTATACTTAGTTATTATTTATCCATGGGATTTTACATAGACATGTCTATAGATTTATTTCTTATTCAGTTTATTGATTATTGGAATGTGTTTCAATTTCATACATTATAATATTGATTATGACTTATCTAGTTATATTAATGGAAATTTTATTTAGTTATTTACCTTTCTATATTGATTGATTCGTTATTTATTCCATTGTATTTACCCTTACTAATCATTTGAGCTACCTCTTATTATGTTTCTCTCACCAAGTTATGAAGAATATAATTTTGATTGGTCTTTCCAGGATGTAGTTTATTTTCTTTTTATATGTATCATGTTGTATTTAGTATTTCCCAATGTAATATGGGTACCATTTATGTAATATTTTTTTCCAAGACTGCTAAACTAAATGGTCTTTTGAGATTATATTCCTTGTAATAATTCCTATGTAATGTAATAATGAACCAGCTCTGAGATTCTATGGTCAGGTTGTTACAGTTGGTAATAGAGGAAGTATAGTAAGATCCTTGGAAACAAGATTCAGAAAACATAGATTAGGGAGAATAACCCTAAGATGGATATTTATGATAAGTATAAAATGAAATCCTAAAATTTTGGTAAGGTATAGATGATGTGGGTATTCTTGAAAATACCTACTTGTCTGGATACTACAAGTGGATGTGGTTTTGAAACAGATGTACCTATGAGTAAAAACTCCAACATAGTTTTCTATGATGGACTCGGGGTAACCTACTACATGGAAACGGGCCTTACTATGCACCTAGTTTGACACTCCTAGGGTATATTCTTAGGATAATTCGCATTTTATTTACCCATCATTATGAAGGATTTATTCCCACAAAGTAACCAAATTATATCGTTCTAGGATTTATGATTCATAAATTAATGTTATATGTAATACAATGTTTATATTTATAAAAAGTTCAAAACATTATATGCTAATACAATATATGCCATTGTTTTGAAATTGTGCCTAGTTTAAGGAATGTGAACCTCACTGATGCACGTGATCTAAAGAGTAATAAGGATCAAACCTTTCATAGATTTATGCTAAAATTTTAGAGGGGAATAGTATCCCATGTATTCTCATCATATGCGGAAATAGTATCATGTGTTAACAAGATAAGTAAAAAATTTCTGGGTCATATAGATTTGAAGGAATGAAGAGGATGGAAAAGAAAATAGGGATTAAGGGAAGAAGGGAAAGAAGGATTTTTTCACAAGTGATAACTGTGGAAATAATCACCTTGGTAAATTCATTAAGGGAATGTGAGTTTTTTATAGGTGTGGAGAAAAATTTATCCATGTTCATGATTGAAAGGGTAAGAAAAAGGTTTACAATAGGAAATGATTCAACTATAAAGAGATGGGACACTATGAATATCAATGTCCCAAGTTTCAAAGGAATATATCTCAAATGATGATATTGGATACTGATAAAGTTTCGATACTACCATGGATAAGGATGAATGATTAATATTCTTATTCATGAATTATGTCATTAAAAAATTTTATTTGTGATGTAATGGTTATAGGAATTATGAAATAAGTAAGTATTGTACTATAGTACTTTTTCAATGATGATTTGATATCATATACTTATTGAGACTAAGAAAAGTTATTCATTATAAAGTTCAAATGTTTGGAAAACACATGATTGGGGGAAATAAACCCTTAATATGCTCATGATGTTAATATAATTATAATGAAATTATTTATTTGGAAAAGTGCTAACTACATTGGAATTTATTAATGGCTTGTCGAAAAATGGTCAATGCAATCATTGACGTATTTTACAACCCTTTTGGATTTAAGGAATATATCCAATAAAACATGAAAATTTGAAAAGTTAAATCTTTATAAAATGGTCTAAGATTATAATTGGATGAGATTTTAGAGGGTAATGTATTCATTCACTATATATTGTGTCATGTTCTAAGAGATGAAGTATAAATATTTTGAGATGTAATGAAAGGAAAACATTATGTTTTTAGAAATATATATTTACTTATATTCTTATATAGTGAATTAATCATTTAAATATTGAAAAAAATTGTTTTGAAAAAAAACGTTGTCATACTATCATAATTTTTTATGATATCAATGACCTTTATTCACCCCTATGGTTTATATTTTTGTGGTCAAAAACTTTCATCTGAACATATTCTCTAGCACTATAAATCATGACTTTATGGTTAGATTTTTCTTTCGTATCCATGTTTCCATTTTCCACCTATGTTCTCATACCAGGGAACGTGGTTACATGACCATGGTACTTTCCTTTCTATATTATAATGGCTATGTGTTATTAACCTTTTTTACCACATTTTTCATTCAATAATAGTTTATTTTAAATCCCTATATTTTTTAGATCATGTTTAAATTGTGAGGATGCAATTTTATTAATGTGGGGAAAATGTGACACCACAAGATATTACAATATTTTCATTTTAGAATAAATATTTGTTTTTTTGGAATGATTTATACATAATGTAAATCTTATCTTACATATGATCCTGAACTATCTTTTGTTATATGCAAGACCGATTTTTACTTCCTTTTAAGGGAGATCCTATTTTAAAACTAAAATTTGACACTTTAAGAATTTTATTTTTAAAAATAAATATGATTTTTTAATTCACAATTTCTAAATTATATCATTGTGAATTTTTGGGATTTTTCTGGGAAACATCACTTTTTTAGAATAGGGAAAATTACTACAATTTAGTTAAAAGAAGCCTTTTTCATTTACAAAATTTTTAATGACTAATAATATTTTATATTTTTTTGAGTAACATTAGATCAATTATACACATATTTATAAAATTAGTTTCATTGGAATAAATTTTACTTTGATGTTTAATATAAAAACAGAGTATTCTATTTAAAGTTTTTCTACTCTAAAAACTCATCATTTAGCCTCATCTGTAGGATTATAGTCAATATTAATTTTTCCACTTCTATGATTTGAATTTTTAAAATATTTCATATGTGGAGGTAATTATTATGATATTTTTGGTCTAATAACATCTACCTAATTTTTTTACCAAATTGATTATTGAGTTTGATTAAAATTAAATATGGTGATTATGGTATGATTAAGCTTAATAGGGGACTAAAACGTAATATTATGGACCAAAATGACTTAGAAACTTGGTCAAAATCCATTGGATACAAATATTTTGACCATGTAATCAATTGGTTAGAAATATTTGAGTTATTGGGATATTATTAAATGTATGTTCCCTATATAAAAGGTTATATAAAGAAAAAGACAAAAAGAAACTTTCCTAACCTTTTACATTTATAAAATTTTGAGATATGTAGAAAACATGATATTTTCTTTTTATATGTACAATTTTTTAATATAGGTGGGTTATTTTTATCCTAATAATTTTATAATAATTTATAGAGGTTCTTTAGTTACTAAAAATTCTTAAGAAACCTCAATATAGTTACTATTTAGATAAAAATTAACTAAAATAAATGATACTTTAAATATAAAAATTAAAATTAATTGATTTAATTATTTTATTTATTTATTTTATCATATGAATATATCATTTATCACACATTTAAACCTAATATATTTTAATTCCAATATACAATTTATATTTTAAAATTAACATTAACCAAATAATGTCAAAATTGACATTATTATTATTTTAAAATAAATGAATCCTATTAAATGATATAATATTAGTAAAAATACTATATTAATGAAAGTGATTTTTAAGTGTTAGTAAATATTAAATATAGTCTATTAATGAACCAATTTATCTTTTATAATTAACATATTAACTCATATACTGTAAAAATGTTGTTAACATGGTCTGGGTTTGAGCAGCATTTTAGAGCATCACATGCGCTTTTTTTAAAATTAATTTCAAAAACAAATTGGAATTTTATTTTATAAATTAGACATAATATTAATAATTAATTATATATATAATTTCTAAAAAATATCACTTTAATTTATTCTTAATGGTTAAATTAATTAGATTATAAAACTAGATACTTTAATAAAAACCAAAAATCAATAAATTGTGGAATCTTAGAAGTTAAGGAACCAAATTATTAAAATGTACATATTTTTGTGTGAATGAGGTTTTTTTTGACCTTATAATATCCTTTAATCAATTATTTTTCCCTTTTGGAGTAATTTTAGATATGTTAGACTACCCATTATTGAATACATTTTTGAATTTATAAAAGTGTCACCCCCCTCCCACTAAAAAAAGTCCAACACTCTACCCCTTACTCAAACATATCAATACACATTGGGTCATCCAAATACTCTCCCAAAATTCCTCCCCTATACCTATAAGATATTCCTTGGTCATGAAATAAACAAAGGATTCTTTTGTTATAAACTAAAAGAAGTTACTCGACTAAGAGGTAACACCTTATCTCATGGTTTTAAGTTTCATTCCCATTATCCACTCCCAATAATCTTATTAGTATATGATTAAATAAAAAAAGTATCCTCAATATACTTGGAAGTTTTTATGATAAGTTTTCTACCTACACTTACAAACACCTCTATCTAATGGGTAATTAATATAATATTTTTGTGTACAACGAACTACTTCCCCACGAAATGATGATTGTTAAATTTTCCATACCACCTATAATGGTTGAAATTATAATAGAAAATATATTTATATATGATATATGTGTTAGTTATAATGTCTTATTATTGTTTAATTTGTATTAATAGCATACCTTTATGCTTTCGAACTTTTGTAAATATGATAATTTCGTTTGGGGAAGTGTGGATTACCACCCCCTCAAAGCGATATGGCTCGTTCATGCCACACATTGAACATTTAATGATGGTTTTAATAATTATATGTAACATATTTAACATAGGTATTTTACTTGAATTATAAAATAAATATGTATAATTTAGTTTTAATTCTTTTAATATAACAAAGAAATGAATGTAGCATTCTTGCATATGTACGACCTATCTTCTCCAGGAACGGTGCACCTTATTTATCATCTTCAAATATTATGGACTATTATAAATAAATATGTACTAAATATATATATGATAATTTATTAAGGATTTAAATTATAGAAATTATTAAACCATGATATATTTAATAATAACACCATTAAAAGTCAAAACGTATATGAGAAAACTAGGAAATTAACACTTGAAATAGTTAGAATAATGAAAAGGTGTTAATAATAGGTTAATAAAATATTTCAATAAGTTAATATATGATATTATAAACATTATTATTGTAATTTTATTATTTATTGACATATCCTAAACCACTTTACTATAGTATAATGACAACACAACAAAATAAAAGGATAAGGTAAAGGATTTTGTCTCAATTTACTTTCTATTGAGACATAATTCTTCTTAGGCGCCAATTCACTTTTATTTGTTGTACATATTTCCTTTTTTCATTTTGTATCATTAATCTTTTTAATATAGGTATGTTATGTGTTTTATTTAATTCATTTGGAATTAGGATTTAAATCTTTCAATGTGTTATGGGACACATTCGAATGTTTAAATATTATTTTCCCTCAAGAATGATTTAATGTCCACAAGCCCTATTATTACATAAGGTATTATTGATAAAACCATATTCATTATTAAATTTGGATATTTGTTAAGAGATATTAATTATTTTTATTAAATATTAGGAATTATATGGATTGGTAGACACTGGTTATGGATGGTTTAAGGAAAGTCCTATGGGTTGGGGACCAGTAAATGAAAGCCCCTAGATGCAGTAGTAGTCTCATGAGAAAAAAATAGTTGGCTAGCTTAATTAGATGGGTTTATATGCTATAGCTAAATTTTATTGTGAATTTTCTTGACAGTTCTCATTAAATGAACCTATGAAATACTTCATCCAATGATTAATTTTTCCCTCATTTAAACTCATTTATTATTTAATAATGAGATTTTTCATCGACATGTGTATGGATTTATTTCATTTTCAGTTTATTGATTAATGACATGTGTTTAAGTTTCATACCTTTCCATATTGATGATAACATATCTATTTGTATTAATGTAATGTTTATTCAGTTATTTATCTTTCCATATATATTTATTCATTATTTCTTTGGTAGTTAACCCTTACTGAGCATTTAAACTCAACCTTAATTTGTTTCTTTCACCAGGTTATGAAGACGATAATTTTTATTAGGCTTTCAGGGATGTATTTTATTTCCTTTTTATATATATCATGTTGTATTTATAAATTTACAATGTATTATGGGTAACATTAATTTAACATGGATTTCCAAGACTGCTAAATAGAATGGTCCTTCATGATTATATTCCTTATAATAATTTCAATGTAATGTAAAAGTGCACCGGATCTAGTATTTTGGGGTCAAGCCATTATAGTTTAAGGATTTTATGAATCAAATATACTAAAATATTGTGTTAATAATAAAAATATATATATTCCCAAACATTTAACAACACTAACATTTTCTAATTAAAATAATTAATTTATCTTTATCAACATGATGCCTAGATTTTATGGATTGTATATATTGCTATTTTTTTACTAGAAACACCCCTACTCCATGATTTATTTAGGGATAAGATATTAATTAATATTATAAAATATAATATTTAAAATATAGTGGGTGTTGAATCATTTTTCTCCATCCACATTTTTATAGTTTTTGACATTTTTTCCTACACTACTAGAAAAAATTGATTTAGTGCGAACTGAATTATAAGAATTGTAGGATACCTTTGGGTACGAGTTGGTTAAGGGGTGTCCTTGAGATTATTCCCAACTATTCTTACAAATAATAAAAGTTTTATTTAAAACATGAATACCTTTATATGTTGTTTCAGAATCACTTCTATTAATAACAATTTGGGAGGACTCAGATTGTTCACCTTCAAAAATTTTCAATTTCACTTCGAGATCTTAACACCTCATATTGAGAGTATACTTATTATGCTCAACTAAAATAAATATTTCTTCTCATTTTATTTTATTCCTTTTGAATTCATCATCATAAATCTTGGTAGATTCTTTTAGAGAATTATCTAGGTCTGTTATCTTAATATCCTTAACATATAGATGTATATCATTGACACTCATAGAAATTTTATATATCTTTTCCAATGCATGGAATAGTTCTTTAGAATCCTTCTCAGGTAATTAATTCTCACAAAAAATACATTTCTATTATTTATTATCTATAGATAATATATCACTCTAATGTTTAATATATTCTTAATTAGTATTCATATGTTTCTTGATAGTGTTACACATTCTCACCTTCTTTACCAATGGCTCTTATATAGAATTTTTTTCATTCTTCATTTGGGACTTCTCATTATGAAGTATCTTGATATAGGAACATTCATATGTGATAAATTCAAGGTGGACCTTTAAGTATTCTTTAATTTCATAATAGGAATCACTAAGTGATTCGTTGAACTCTTTATTCCCACAAATTTATATTTCATCATCACTTGAGGTATCATTTTCAAAAAAGTTAGAAATATTCGTACAACTTTAGTCATTTATAAATAATTTTTCCACCTATTTCACTCTAACATATTTTATTTTCATCTCTAACTATTTATTTTACATGTATCTTAGATTTGTTCATTAACCCTCTAAATAAATTTTAATATGGTTGAGAATTAAATTCTCCATCTGGGGAACGTCGATTTCTAACACAAACAATATATAATCGTCTAAAATAATATGGCCTTTAATAAATATCATCTTTATTTTTAAACAGACATGCAAAATTATATTATTATTCATTTATCAATATAAATTAATATTAATTATTATTTGTATTATTATCAAATAATTTTATGTATTTTATTAGATAATATTATCTATAATTATTTCATTACTATTATAATGGTATGATTCACAATATCTAGATTCCAATGAATACCTTAACTGTACAACAATTATTTTACCCACTATTTGTATGATTTATTATTTTATCTAAAATCATTCATATCAGTCACTTAGCTGATATACCATTGACATCCGGTGGGGTTTCGTTAATCCCTATGGGGCTAAACAAATTTAATAATCTAATAAACACATAAAAAAGAAACTAAAATTGTAGTACTTGGTAATATAGAGTGATGATCCCATAGGGATAGAGCGTATATTCTAAATTAATTAAAAAAATGAAATTTTGGTTGTTTGGATTGGTTTGAAGGAAAGAGACAAATATAAATATTGATTGGTTTGAATATAATGAAGGGGGTATTCCAGGTTCAGTGATTTTGGGTTTGTGTGAAAGGGATTTAATTGATAAATGATTTATATAGTTTTATTTTCAGAATTGGGTCAGTAGGGATCCTTGGTCTCAGTATCTTTCCCTAGTCTTGTGTTGTCACCTTTGGAGTGATCATCTACTTAATAAAAATGAAAAAATAGTTCACCAAAAATAATATTTAAACATAACTAGACTATATTGTATAATAGCCATGGGGAAACTTAGGCAATTAATTGATGTAAATAAATAGAACTCCTCAATTCACAAGCATTGGTCATGAAATTACAAAAGAAATAGATTATAATTAAATAAATACTATTGTAGTAATCCAAAACATGAATAATAAAATAGAATAATCCCTAGCCTCACAACCCCATAAAATCACATCACCCAACACTAATGAAACTACTCGCACAAGCTAGGAATTGTGAGAATAAGTATCATGTGTACCCAAAGAGGAAAGGATGAAAAATACAGTGGATAATCTAGACCTTAGATCATCACTCCTTGTTATGTAGACTCTATTGGTGTTGGTTGGACTCCACTGGTCCGAAATTTATTTGGATGGGTAGCTGAGGAATGTATTTATAGTATTTTCCAATCAAATGCATGTCCTACATCACATTTATTTTTTTCTCACTAGAAAAGTCACGACATATTACAAGGTTACATGACATGTAATCCTAATAAGTTTTTTCCTCCTTATGCATGAATCTGGTGAAAATATCGTTTGAACTTTGACTCCATTCACGATGTCAAACTGGGACTCATGATGTGTAACTTCTCTTCACAACATGAAATAACATCAGAACTTTTCTTCTGCAGCTAAATTTTCATGATGTGTAATTGAATTACACGTATTGAAATCATTCTTCTTTACAATTTATATATTTGTTCTTCATTAAATATCTGGAATCACGTCACTTCAATTCTCTCCCAGCGCGATGTATCTTTAAGATCACTTTTTCTCCACTTTTCCTTCCTTTTCATAAATCTGTAGTTTCTTGTCATCAAACATAAAACAAGTCAAATGTTCCAAAAATTAGAAGGATGATTACTTTAAATACAAAATTCAATACATTAATGAATATAAAATATATTCGTGAAATACCTGTATCAAATACACCCACACATTAATTCAGGATTATCCTCAAGGATATAATATCAAAATACAATAAAGGATTTTAACTTACCATGCTTCAAATTCTATTTTAATAAAAACAATTGATCAAATAGAAAATAGAATGTTTTATCATCACAAAGTAGAAGTCATCAACGCAAAAAAATTCAATGAAAAAGTTCAATCCTGTATTTTAATTTTCCTCTTTTAAACTTGTCTATTTTCTTTATTAATCCATATTTATTTTTCAATCAATTATAAATATTCATTCTACTTGAAATTTACCTCATATTAATTCTTCCTCTCATAATCATGGTATAAATGTAAATTGAATTCATCAAATTCCTCAAAAAAATGTAACATACCATATCCTAGAAAGGCATATAACATCTTCAATGCATAAATATAGATATCAAAATTAATCATGAGGGATTCACCATTAAGACTCAGATGACTCTAAGTCATCAAGGTAGGTAGGTAAATGATGTTAAAAATAATTCTAAAAAAGAAGGTTCAACACTAAATCATTTTTCATGATATCAAAAAATAGCTCGTCATCCCTCCCTTCCAAAAAAAACTCAAAGTGGGATCATGATACATGTAAGTGAAATGAATGAATCAACCTCTCTATCATTTTTTATTTCCTATTTTTTATTGTTAGAAATTTATTATTAGGAAAAATTTCACATCAAACACCTAACTACGTTTGATCAAAATATCATTGTTCTAGAAAATTGTGATTTTTTATCCTCCCAAGACATAACCCCATTTTTTTCATTTTTTAATGTTTTTTTATAAAGAGAGGGGAATAATTGAATACAATGAAAGATTCCATGGCCTCTCACCATATTATAGTTAAAATACCAAAAAAAATATCCACAATTAAGTATATCATGGTACACCCAATAGTTCCTCCCCCACACTTATTCTTTTAAATATCATGCAAAACATTTCAAAGAATGTAGTAATGGATTAAATAGTCTTGTCACATGGATCATTTCCTAAAAAGTCTATTCATGGATTCTAGGTTCAAAAAAATTGTTTAATGAAGTGTGGGTCTCTAGATAATATTTTAGCAAAAATAATGCCTCAATCATTTTATAAGTTATTTTGTTCATTTCTAGATTTAATAAGATGCCAAGAAAGTTCTAGAAGAAAACATTGCTGAGATTCTCAAGAAATATAGTAAATAATTAATTGAAAATATTATCACTATGGATTTTCTAAGAAAGAGACAAATGGATAGGTGAGTTACTCATGGATATTCATATAAATAATTAAATAAATTAATTAAAACATAATATATTTAAAACATGTCCAAATCTCAGAAACAATTCATCTAAAATGACTAACATGATCCTATAAATCATAGTTTTCTTAAATACTAATCCTCATTCCCATCTTTAATAATACATTTCTCTATCTTTGTAATTCAAATTTACTGATTAATAAATTTATATTCATGGAATGGTAATTATCCAAAGTATTTTCATGTCTCCTAGTTAAGTTGATTAAAGAATGAATCAAATGTGGGCATGAAATTTCCAAATTAATGCTCTAAAAAAATTAAAATAGGAGGAATACAATTTAAAAATACTGAATTTATATACTTACTCCCCTTTTCATATTCTTAGTTCAAACATGGGTTGTACTGGTCTCTTCAGAAACATTTCATTATGTGTAAATTCTCTTCACAATAAGTATTTTATAGCACCTTATTCTCCTGATGATTCCCTTTTCTTGTCGCCTACCATAATGGTCTTTCAAAAAAAAGTAAAAGCACATACGTTAATAATAAAATTTAAACATATTTTGGGATGATTTTTTTCCACAAAAAATATAAAATAAATAAAGAAAAATATTAAAAACTAGGGTTGCCTCGCAAAACTGATTTTTTAACCATCCTTGGCTTGACCTTACCTCATTCAAATCTAATGATTGATGATAGGAAATATGATACCTAATCTAGATCTAAAAAATGTCAAAGCCTTGATTTCTCAATGTAGATTGGTTCTCTCCCTTTATGTGAAACTAATTTCACCCTTACATTAATTAATACTTTCTATTTCTCTATGGTCCGAATCTATTAGTTTTTTGTCATTCTTGAAAAATAAAATGGCAATTTACTGAATACCAAAACATTTTCTCCTTCTTTTAATTATTCTTGAATAAATTTTCCTCCACTATCTTCATTCTTTTGTAACACTTTCATACCTTTATTCATATTTTTCTTACTTTATTTTCACTTTATACAGTAGCTAATTCAGGGCTTCTTCAATGGACAAACAAATATTCCTCTTTTAGAAAATTATCTCTTGAGAAATAATCCACTATTTCATCTTAGTTTTTCATCTCCCGGTGTATATTGAAATTTAATTCATATTCTCCTACTCTAGAACTCATCTACCCATTATTTTTATCCATTAGTTCCCTTTCAGTAGCTAGTAATAGTCTTCCCAATATTATTGGAATCTTCTCCTCATCCATGTCCATCACCAGAAAATCAGCTAGAAAATAGAACTCATCTACTTTGATGGTGACATCATAAAGTATCCCTCTAGGATGTCTACCTATTGCATCGGTTAGTTGAATCATAACTAGAGTTGGTTTCATCTCTATCTATCCCATTCACTTGAATGTTTCATATGACATGATTTGTATACTGGAACCTAAATAAAATAAAGCACTACCAAAATAATTATTACCAATGGTAATTATAATGAAAAAAATTCCGGGATCAATCAATTTCTTTGTTAGGATGCTTGACCTTTCTACTAAACTTTCTCATTCCAGGGAAATGGTGTATAATTCATCATTATTAATTTTATCTTCACCAATACCTTCTAGAACATTTCATAAATAGTTATGTTTTCAATTGTCTCATTGAATGGGAAGTTCATGCATATCTTCTTGAAAATCTATAAAAACTTATTTTTATACTAATAAATCTTCACTTTATTTTACCTATATAGAAATGGTAGTGGTCATTGGTATTATGGTGGTACTTCTACTTCATTATGTTCCTCATCTTCTTTGTATTTTTCTTAAGTTGATTAACTTCTTATTGTACAATATTCCATAAAAATTAAAAATCAATCACTCGTGACTTCTTTCCATTTCTAGGCAATATGAATTTCATATTTTCACATGAATGTTGTTCCGGGCATCCCGTAAGCTCTCCTATTTTTTCTCTAAGTTTAACTACAATCCGAATGACTTGAAATTCCAAGTTCCTTATTGTATATTTCTAGTTTTCTTAGTCAGTTTTCAATTTTGTGACTGAATTTCCTTCATCTCTTGAGTATGCAGTCAGCTCCTTTAGTAAATCTCTAATTGTTTCCATAAACGTTGAAAGGGTCTCCTCTAGTGAATGAAGTTTACTGGTCAGTGAGGGCCCTTCGTGATGAGGTTGAATCCCTAGTTGCCTTGGATGACACCATTGGCATGTATTTTGATTGTGGTGTTGGGGTAGTGGTTGTTGTTGTGGCATCCATCCCTACACATAATTGTGATGATTATAATCAAGGTAATTTACCTCTACAAAGTATATAGCTTTAGAATTTTGTTTTTTCCATCATTTCATCCATATTCCTTTTCATATAATTCATTTTGGTACCCATCTTCCAATTTTCCATCGTATTCACTCAATGTGATCTCCCTTATTATAGATTCCATTGAAAACATTTTCTGGACATCTCATTAAAAAACTCATAGATCTCCTTTCGTTATTTTTTTATTAGTGAACCCCCTATATAAATATATATTATATAACGATTCCCCTACAATATTCCTTTATAAAATCATTGAATTAATAACCATTTTTGGATTCTATGATGAAGAAAGCATCATTAAATACCTCTAAACCATTTCCATGAACAATATAATGAATCATCATTTAATTGCTCAAAATTTAAAATTCTTATCACAGATCCATTGACTTTGATGGAGGGAAAACCTTGTTAAAAATTTCTTTACCATATCCTCTCAGGTTGTGGTTTAATTTAGTGGGAGACTTTATATCCACTCCTGTGGTTTATTGTTCAATGAGAAGATGAACAAACAAAATCTCATAGAATCATTTGTGATATTCTGAAATCGAAACATTTCACAAATCTCCAAGAAACATCCAATGTGTGATTTTGGGTCTTCATGAAGTATACTGGTGAATTTTAGTGAATGGGTTATCCTCTAGATGATTGAAGACTTGATCTAAAAATATTGGGAAGATACAGGGGGTATTAGAATGCCCGGATTGACTCCCATTTTTGAGGGTCTTCGGAAGTTTATCAGTTCTTGTCCCCATTGATTTCTTCTGAGGAACTGTGTTCATGCTGGTATGCCTAGCTCATGCTCAGCTCCTTGAAATTGGCCTCTTCCAACCATGATCTCTTTCTCTTTTTATTCTTCTGCATGCTCTTTTATTTTCTTTCACATAGTCGTCTATAACTCTGGGTCATACGCATGGTTTTCAATTTTTTATTTCCCATGAGTGGAGTATTCATGCAATATATTGTTTCCTGAAACTACAACATGATAATACCAAGTGTAAAAAACAAATTAATGAAAAAAAATTGTATAAATTCTTGATTAATTTAATCATAATGAGAACCATCCTCAGTAATGGAGCCCAAAATTTGACAGCCCGCGAGGCATCATTAATTCTTACAGGACAAAAAAATTAATAATTTATTGTACTAAGAAAAACTAACAAAAAATGTAGTACATGATAAGCCAGAGTGTAGAACCTATATCGATAGAGCATATGTTTTAAATTAATTAATAAACTGAAATTATAATGGTTTTGTTTTGTTTGAAATAAAGAGGAAAATTGTTTGATTGATTGGGTTGAATATCAAGATAGGAGGCATTCCAGGCTCAGTGATTTTGGGTTCGTATACTAGGGATTTAATTTATAAAATATTTATTCAGTTTTGGTGTCATAATTGGTTCAATAGGAATCCTCGGCCTTGGGGTCCTTCCCTAGTCCCATGTTTTTACATTTATAGTGATCATCTACTTAATGAAAATTCAAAACTACTTTAACTAAAATAATATTTATACATAACTGACATAGATTGAATAAAATTCATAGATAAACCAAGGATATTAATAGATGCAATAAAATATAAATCCTCAATTCACAAGCAATGTTTATTGGATTTTAAATAAAGAAGTTCTAATTGAATAAATAGTGTTGTAGTAATCCAAAACATGATTAATAAAATTGAATAATCACTAGAATCACATAATCCAATAATCACATCACCTAACACTAATGAACCCACTTTCTCATGATAGGAATGATGAGAACGAGTACCATGGGTACCCAGAGAGGAAATACAGTGAATAATGGTGTTTACACTGGACATCATATCATACCTCTATGTTCTATAGACTCTGTTGGTGTCTCTTGGCCTCCACTGGTCCAAGTGTGCTTTGGAAGGGAAACACAGCTCGTATTTATAGGCTTTTACCATCAATGTCTCGACCCACATTGTATTTATTCTTCATCTTGCTGAAAAATTCATGACGTGTAACTCGATCACATGATGTGTAATCCTAATCCATGTTTTCTTCTATGTGTGTGAATCTCTCACGAATCTCATTTTAATTTTTACTGTATTCACGATGTGTAACTGGGACACATTATGTGTAAATTCTCTCCACAGTGTGAAATCTCATCAAGAATTGTCTTGTGAAAAAAAAAAGAGTTCTAGTGTGTAATTGAAATGCATGATGTGACATCATTATGATTCCTAATTTTTAGCTATGTTCTTCCATAAAAATCTGGTGTCGAGGTGTAAATGAATCTCATAGTGTGAAGTGTCTTTAATATCTTATATCATACACTCTTCTTTCCTTTTTTCATAAATTGGTAGTTTCTAGCCATCAAACAAATAAAATAAAACTGTTCCATAAATTTGAAATATTATTCATTTAAATACATAATTCAATACATTAAACATTATAAATTATATGCATGAAATACATTTATCAACAATTTATTCCATTACATTCTATTTTTTTATAATACCAATGTATCTTATCTTTTTTTTATTTTTACAGTACGATTCCATGGAGTTTATGGTTATAGTGTTTCCATATGTTATTATCTGTTTAGTAGAACTATTTGATTCTGTTATAGTGAATTATTTTTTTACTTTTATTTTTTTTAAGTCAAACAGATACATGAATTGGTCACCCAATTCATGCCCCTGAGAAATTTATTGAAATGAGAAATCTCTAGTACAAACTCGAGGTGTGACAAGCTTAAACCATCATGGAATTAGGGGAAATACAAAATTGAGACACATAATAGAAATAGCTATAAGTACACACTACAACAAGCCTGTCTTCATTATCTTTACTCATCTTGGAAGAAACCACATCAAGGAAGCTTCACCATTTTCATTTGAACCCATTGAATGAAAATATCTCTATATCATATCAATGTAAGAAAAAAAACACATGCATAAATTTTACATGAGTGATGTCAAACATGATGATAAATAGAAGAACCTCAATGAAGGTGCATGTGGAGAATCCATTAAGTTCAAGTAGTCTAACAAACAGGTCACTTAATGCTATCAAAACATTGAAATCATCCTTCCACTGTAAAACAAAACAATAAAACATGATGAACATACATTTCCTTAGAAAACTAAACCACATGGAAAAATGTGGTGTCTCACAATTCCAAGAAGAGCACAAAATATGATTCCATACAGAGTCAAACCCATTCTTTTGAAATAATTCAAAGATAACTGGAGACCACCATAGAAAAAACATTCATTAGAAGATCTTCTTCACTACTATAGAAGAAACAAAGAGAGACCAGTGCTACATTTAGCAAGGAAAGACCTTGTTCAGCTAAAAAAGTACAAGTCCCCATGACGTAAGATATCCAAAAAATATATCAGAATTAAAAAACAACACCAAAATAAAGAATCCAAGAGGAATCCTAGAATCAAGAAATCTCCAGAAAAGTAGCAATCATTATCATAGAAATAATGGTCACACCCAAGGATATTCTTTGAAGTTGAAGTTTGTGTTATTCTTAAACTCCTCAACCACATTAAGAAACATTCAATTTATGAATTGGAGGTAGGTATCAGCGTACATGTCACCATTTTTATATTGAAGAAAGGAAGCTATGTTGTTCTCATCTGTCCAAGAGTTAAGATACTCTAACTAATCTAATTTCTCTTTAGGTTGGTATGCATCCCTATAAGCAGGGTCATTTTTAGGGTAACATTCAAAGTCACCTAAATCATATGACACTGAGGATGATGATGAATTATCAATAGGTATGGGATTTGATGGTGAATCATTGACCATTGGAAGTTGTGTAGGTTCAATTTATTCCTTCCTTGCAGCATAAAAATTTCATGAAACTATTATTATTTTGAGTTGAGAGTATTCTCTACGCTTACTCATTTTTCTATGATTTGGGTTAATAAAACAATCAACATCAACCATTGTATTTTTTTCATTTAACTAAACTTGACATTAGTTAGGTCTCATCAATTTGGTTAGGATGGTCCTCATTCTCCTCTATTGTTTTTCTAGAATATGAGATATCATCCTAACCCTTATTGTGTGTACCACACACTTCAGAGTGTTTCACCTAAACAACCATTAGGGGTAGAGGATCAGTGATGGACTTTATGACATCAAAAAATCCTGAAATATTTTTAGAGTCAATAGGATTAAATGAAAGAAAACAAGAATGGGCAATGTTTACCATACTTTCCTTGTTCACATCTGGCATAATCTCTTTAGAATAATCCTTGGAATCAAATGATACTACTTCAAATGTGGTATAATGATCCAATCCAAGATTTTGGATTCTTTTTTCTACCCATGTAGGTTTTCGTGTCTAAAGATATGAGGACTTATATACAAAATCAATAGAGGCATGTCCATGTTTGATATAAGAGTGGAAATAATCAGGTATATTTTCATAAAATATCTCTTGAAAGAATCCATAGTAACCATTTTGGATCCAAATTTGATAAGTAATGCCATGAGAGACATCAATTTCAATACAGACTCTAGTAATTGAAGGTCTAGAAAGATTCCCCATCACCGACTCTTTCAGTGGTTCTCCAATGATCATAGATATCAAAAATTGGGTATCCTATTTGAAGAAATTAAGCAGCAATCTAGGGATACAAGTCTAGATCAGAACAATGGGAGACTCAACATAGGGATCAAAATCAAGAGATTTAAGAATCTACATGGAACAAGCCCTAAAAACCATGAGAATTTTACCCAAATTCTATATTAATCATCAACAGAAGAAAGATGAAGGATAACATTCAATGTGATTAAAAGGGCGATGTGAAATCAAGAAAACCCAATGGCTTGAAGAGAATATATAAGGTAATTTAATGACAGTCGATGATTAGAAAACTTCTCCATAAGAAAAAATCACAAATATGATGTATGAAATCTCACCTCATTTTTTATAAGGATATTTTTGGTTATCCACAGTGAAGACAGAGATTAGGCTTGATTCAAAGATCTTAGACCACAAAGGCATTCACACAAGGATCAGTGGCCTTGGGAGATCATCTAGTAACCACATTAGCGAAAGATCTCAGATCTAAAATAGGGTTATGCGTGTCTCCCATAGCTAGGTTCATCGGTCATTGATTATTTTGTTGTACTTAATATTAATTTTAAATATTATATTATTATGATATAATCAAAGGGATTAAATAATACGATGGAAATTTTAATAAGATGTTTATTATTATTGTAATGTCTTTTATCTTATAATGATAATAATATTAAATATATATCCTATTGTCTATATACATCATACTAAAATGACATTGAAATTTTTTTACTATGATTTTCTAGGTTCTCAAAAGTATAGAGACATTTTTCTCATAATGTTTTCACTTAGTGATCTTGAGTAGGAGTGATTATAAGGACTGAACCACTAATTGGAATACCACATGTTTTGGGGGTTATTTTTTTTTTATATAATGACTTGTGTATTGGTCTCTTGAGTTGAGATTATTATCGATGTATATCATTTACTCATAAACATTTATGAATGATTAAAACCAAAAAAATGTGTTTTTGGAGAGGTAACATGTAGCTGGTGTTCCATTAGAAGAAGAAAATTGATTGAATATTCAAGAAAAGATTTTTCACTTATAAATATTTAAAGAAGATATATTTTTAAATTTGAATATTATGGTAGTAATTGATTAAATATATAACCATATTAGATGATGGAATTTACATATAGTATTATTGTAACTAAGTGGTTTTATATTGGATTTATTGATAATCATTTAAGGTAAAATTATTAAAATAAGTGAATATGAAGTTTTTTTCTTCTGAATATATTGATACTAGATTTTTCTTATAGTAATTAAATGATTAATGCTAAATTATATTTGATAAAGGTTGTATTTTTGGATGTTATGAATGTTTTAATTGAAGTCACATAGAAATATGGAGGTTGTATTATAGTTGGGAGTTCATAAGGTGAGGATATTGGAAAAATTATTAAGTTGAATAAGAAAGTTTAAAACATGTATGAAACTATTGAATTTAGTTAAGATATTATAAAATGAATCCTTAACCATTCCATTTACCAATATGTGATGAATTTATATAGGCTATAGTTTATCAGGAAAAAAAATAATGATGATACTGTGAGCATTTCATAAGAAAAATGAAAATTGAATTATTTAGGTTTGAACATGTTGATGACCACTCTGGGATAAATGAAATATTAATGAAGATGTATACCTATAAAAATTTAAAATCTTATTATTATATAGTAAATGGTTCTTTAGAAGAATTAGAACATTTAATTTCATAGAATAAATAGGTATTCACAAAAAACATAAAATCCAGTTCACTGATAATTTTTAAGAATTTAGTGTATGTAGAATAGTTTAAAATGAAGAGGATATGGTGGCCATGTGGAAGTAGAGTTCATTTTTGGATTAATTGTTTTTGAGTAAAATATTGATACCGGACACATGAATTTTAAATTTCATTATGAACTATAATTTATGAAAAATGAGAAACTAAAATGGATCACACCATAGAGGTAGGTGTGTTGTTCATTATGATTTTTTGAGTTTGTGAAACCTGAGAAGTTGAGAATGGTGGCCTATATGATGAAGGGTTTTTCTTGATATAATGTAATTTTATCCCATTTTATTTGGTAATATATGCCATGTAAATTTGGTTGTAGAGACAAATATAGGAATTTTGAGATTGTAACACATTGTGAAGCTTGAAATACAAGAGGTTACATTATATTTTGATGGCTTGGAACTTCTATAACTTATTGGAAGTTATAGGTTAAATATTAATGAATCAAATGTATTTCAATGGTGATGATTTGATGGAAGATAATCCAAATGACAAATTTAAATAATAATAAGTTGAAACGTGATTTGAGATTTTATATTTTAATTATTAATTATATATTTTTTTGTTTTATTTGGATTTGAAGAGTTGGGATGATGTAAGAGAGAGTAGAGTATATATGTTATAAAAAAATGGAAAACGTAACTTTTTATTCCTAGGTAATAAAGGGATGTTAGAAATAAGATTTTTTTTGAAATTTAAAATCATATATGACTTGTTTGTGGCAAATTTGTATACTATTGAGAAGAAGTTTTAGAATAAGGAAGTGTTTTGTACATGATCTTGATGATCTAGATTAAGATAATTCCTATGATGAAATTATTTTTTCTGATGTTTTACTACTAGATGGATATTTTGAAGATAATTTTTGATGATAATGAGTTCCTTTTATTTTTTTTAAAGACCCCAAAATATGAGGATTCTAAATATAACACACCTAGTTTACTCTAAAGCAACAAAACTATAGAAAATATAATGAAAAATTGATATAAATAACATAGAGTGACCATTATGTTAATAAAATCAGAAGATACCAATATGTCTATAAAAATACCTTTTACAAAGTAGTGAATAGAGGAGGATAAGAGGTACTGAACCTTAATTGGTAGTAATATATTCTTAAAAAATTTAATTTTTGGTGATCCTTGGTGAGGAGTGACCTTTCATAAATATTTTACAAGTATTTATTCTTTTTAAATAGTGAATTAACCTAACTATTTTATCCACAAAACTAATTAGTTATAGTATATTTTTTAAAACCAAAAAATTGATGAGTGTTTTTCCCTTGGATGTATTTTAGTGTTGGTGACCCAAATGAAATCTCAACATTCCTTACCTTTTACATTTCTATATCTAGGCTTGTGATTTTATTGTATTGATTAAAAAATATAATTTACATTTTAATTTCGGTCATTCTAATAATGGTGCATGATCTGTAAGAAAGGTTCATATAATATAAATGCCAAATATTCCCGCATCCTGATTCACCACCATTCTTAGTATGTACTCAGGTTCCTATATGTTGTTTTAGAGTAAATAGATTTTATTTTAAATTCATCCTAACATATCAAATTTTTTAATGTTAAAAGATATTAATAGATTCATTTCTAATACTATAATTTATTCAATTTTATGGAATTAAATTTTATTAATAAAAGAATAATTTTGTGCCTTATCAAGTAGTATATATTAGTATAAATTTCAATATAACTTTAATTGTATTTTTTATACCTCAATATTGAATATTATATGATGTGAGTCAAAGAAATGTGAAGTTTGATTCCTATGGTAAAAATGAATTAAAGGATACTCTAGAATAATATGTATTCAAGACAATAACCTAACAAAATACTTATAAAGATATATAGATAAAATTGGATGAGTTATTTTGTAATTATTATTAGTTGAATTAAAAAAACAAGTTGCATCTAAGAGTGTATAGTTTTAAATAAATGAATATGAGAGATTCAATTATATTTAATAATATTTTCAAAGGACCAGATGTAATAAAATGAAGAATAAGAAAAATAGAAATAAGAAATTGAGAATTACCAAGGATGTGAAAAAAAATAGATTCCTTAAGTATATATGAATCCAATTCTTTAGAAAATTTTTATTTTACATATAAAAATGGATGTTTCATATCACCAAAATTCTTGGAGGATTGTAGTAAAAATGATTAAACCAATAAATCTGGTAGATATGGATATTCTCTCTATAATAAATAGTACTAGATTCAGTCATTAAGATATGAAGTGAAATTATTAAAGTTAGAAGGTGAAAAGAAATATAGTTATGTAATATATTTTTTGGAATATAATAGAAATAAGATGGGTGAAAAGATAAATTCAGAGGATAACATTATAAGAATAAATAAAAAAATGAAGGCATAGAGTGATGTAATTGAAGATATTATTTGTGAGTTTTAGTCATGGAAAAAGTAAAATTCTATAAACAAATATACTCATATTGAAAGGGAAAGTCGGGATTTCACATAAAGAAAAGAATTATGACATTGAGAATTTAGTATTACATTTTAATGATAAATTTTTAAACATTAATAATATTTAGGGAGAACAAGATGGTATACAAGAGAAATCCAATACTATATAATATCATATAGATAATTTTATTGGTATTATGAAATGTATAAATCTATAATAAAATAAGGTATATAATATCCTAGTTAAAACCAAAGTAAATGGTTCTCTATGAATTATGGAATTTAATTGATATTTCTCGGGATGATTGGGAGACACTATGGGTGTATGTGTAAAAGCAAGAAATTTTAATATAGGGGGGAGAACTACTGAAACCACATCTCAATCAGGAAAATATTATATGAAGAATGATTTCCTTAGGATATTTTATATTTTTGATAACATTGGTAAAATTTAAATTTACCAAAGAAACATTAATAATATAGTTGTACAGATGATACCTCTTACTAATATGATAATAATTATTCATTAAAATAATAAAATGAAATATTTCCATTGACAAAAAATTATGGTGTTGGATTATTATGTTGTAAAAAGGGAATAAGTGAATGTCCCAAGTGTGATGGATTATTCACAAAATAAATCATGGAAATAAATAAATAATGAAAAAAATGGAAATAAGATATCCTAATTTAAAAGAATCCATCTCATATGAATGTAGATTCATAGATTTAGAATAAAACAATATAAGAAGACAATATAAAAGCGTTGAAGGTCAGTCACTCAAATCAACCTTTTGATAAATATAAAAATATATAATGGGGAGGCAAGACAAAATATTAAGTTCCAATTATGATTATAGATAAAAATACAAGAAGTAATATTATGTGGTTTCATCCATACCACTATAAAGAAGGAGACAAATACTGGTGGAGTTACGATTTCATAGAGTAAGAATCTTGGAAAATAATACAAATATTATGCACTAAAAAAATATACCTTTCACTTGTTATATTATTTTCACTATAGACATAATTACCAGGACATGAAAAATGGATTAATTATATTATATTATCAAAATGAAGGAGAATTGAGAAGGTTGAATCACTGTGAATATTATCACATTGGTAATTATTATAAAGTTATATTAGATGAAGTATGAGAAATAATAGGTTCATGGGAAAAGTGAATTGTCAGTATCATTGAAATAAATATCACTAATAATAATATAATTAAATTTTTAAGAAATAGGATGGTTCAACAAGGACAACTAAATTATCCAATTTGAAGATGTTCATAAGAACCCTTATCCTTGTATATTTATATTAATTATTTATACATGATTAACATAGAGTGATGATCCACACAGAACCTAAACTATAAGTGAATTGAATGAAGATAGTGGTATTAAGAAAAGATAAAACTATAAAAAGTGGTGTTGGATGTTTCCACCATTGATTTCAAAGTATAAATCTATTACAATAATTGATTTCATCAGTGATAAGAGATTCAAAAACTCAAAACAGTTGGTTGAAATATTTAAGTGAGAATATTGATTAATTTGAAGATAAATTTAGTGACGAATAAATTCAAGTGGTGTCACAGAAGTATATGATTATTATGTGATATCAATAAGACATCATAAAAAGTAAAAGGTGAATTCAGCTGTGAATGAAATAATAACTAAGTACATATAGAACCAAGGCTCATTTAATGTAAAGTTGTTGTTAACATCATGCATGGGTTTTCCAAATGAATCAATACATTTTTTATAAATCAATTAATGTTATCAAATATTATTAGGTGGTAGTAGTTTTTAAAGAATTAGATGGATAGCCTATTGGATAATATTCTATAATCATGATGAATAGTTGTATAAATAACAAACAATTTGGTATCATTTGATTAAAGTTTCATGATTCAAAACTTTTATGAGAATAAAGTTATTAAGACCAATAAGTGGTTTGAATTTTATGATGTATATTTAAAGGCTAATTAGCCTTTTTTTAGAATGAATAATTCCCTTAAAGATAATAAATTTAATTAACATAAAATTTTATAACTATTATATTATAAAATTTTAATATAAATTAATTCAACATTAGTATTGATACCATAAGTTGTTTTATGTTTAATAATTTTAATATTTTAGTCTAAAAACATTTAATTGAATTTAGTGAGTGATATGGATAACCATGATTTTGTTAAAAAAATCCTTTTATCCTAAACTGAGTTCCAACTTCATAGTATTTAATGAATTATTGATGGATCATAGTCTAGTGATAAATTAACACACTGTAATACATTGATAATAATTCATATAATAGTGTAAGTGAGATTAAATTCATGTTTTATTAATAGATAATTGAGTAATGTTCATAGGTTATATCAATAATGAATATGTGGTTGGAAGGATAAAGTTAAATGAAATAAGAATTCACAATAATTATAGCTAGAACAATTATATTTATAACAATATATTGATTTCTTTTGAATATTTGGTTTAATTATTATATCAAAAAATTGGGATTTTATATGTGTTGTTTTCCCCACACCATTCCAAAGGGGGGTTAAATAAACATTAGTATTTTTGATAAAGGTAGAAAGAATAAAAAGTATATAAAATCCATTTGTTTTGAATACCATAGATTATGGGTGGATAGGGGGAGACAATCTTTAACTCTTATGGTTATTTTATTTTTTTGAAATATTTTCAATAAAATATAATAGGGGATATTATTGTGTCTGTGAAGTTAAATATTGAATTTTTTAGAAAATAATTAAAAGGAAAATAATTAAGGGAAGTGAAATTATAGATTTAATATTTTAGATTTATTGATATTTAATTTCTTTTATAATCATTAAAGGATTAATGTTAAATGATTATTGATTAACATTGGATTTAAAAAAGTTATTAATATTTCACTAGAAGTCACATGGAAATTCAGAAGCTGCATTTTATTTAGGTATTCAAAATCTTGAGATATTGGAAGAAAATTTAAGTTGAATGAAGAATTTTGAATCCTATGTGAAGATAAATCAATACATAAGTATATAATTGGATTAATCCTTCATTATTCCATTCACCACATCATGATGAAATTGGATAAGCTGTCACGGAATAGGAAATTACTACAGCGAATATTTTGTAGGAATATTTTATACCATTTCAAAATTTAAGTATTTATGTTCGAAAGGTTCATCATGATTGTGCCATGGTACATGAAGTTTTGACGAATACTTTTCATCATAATGAAGAAAAATTATTTTAAAAATAGGAAATATACTTTTAGAGAAATTAAAACAATTAATTTCATAAAATAAATAGATATTTGGAAAACAATTTTAAATCAATATTATTGGGAATTTTAAATACCATTGTGGATGAAGAATATTTTGAAATGTGGAGGAAATGGGGACCATACCGAAGAAGAGGGGATTTTGGGATTAAAAAATCCATGTGTAAAATAGTGATACCCGACTAGAGAATTTTTCAGAGTAGAATTAACTGTATGTTTGTTGTTTAAAAATTCCAAATAAAGAGGACTACACCATGGAGGTGGGCCTGTCGTCCATTAGGATTTGTGGAGTGTTCACAACTTTGGAATATGAGGTTGTGGTAAGTGGTGTTAAAGGGTGTTTTTTACTACAATTAATACTATGTCGTGTTCTTGAGTAAAACATGTTGTGTGAAATCAGTCACAAAGATCGATATAGGTGTATGGAGAAAGGAACAAACTGTAGAGTTTGAAAAAGTAGAGGATATGTCTAGTTTTTATGATTTTTAACTTTTATAACAAATTATATTACACGGATCAAACAACAATGACCCAAATACATTTTAATGGTGATGATCTCATTGATTTTGATGTAGTGGTTGAATTTGAAGTTGTGAATGTTGAAAATTTATTTGAGATTTAAATTTTGAATATGAAATTCAAAATTATCATGTTATATTTAGATTTTTCAAATTAAAAAGTAGTATAATATGTTAAAATATATAATATATAATCATGATAAAATGATAAATATGTGTTTGAAGAATATATGAGGATTTCAACAGTGATGATTTTTTAAATACTCAAATCAAATACTATTGAGTTTCTTCTAGGTAGTATTCTATTGAAAATCTGTTTTGGAAGAAGTAATTGTTTTTATAGATATTCATAAAGATAAAAAAATATGATAATTCATATGATAAAATTTTTATGAATACATTTTTTTCTAATGTTTTGAATTATCTGAAAGGTCAGGATTGATAATAAATATTTTTATGCTTTTCATTAAAGATTAAGAAAGCCATGAAGTCTAAATGTAGCATACCTGGTTTACATTTAACCATCAGTATTTTGGTAAATATGATGTAAAACTCATCTATTGAACTTAATAATACCTTCAAGTAAATAAATATAGAATAAACCTAAAAGTATAGAAACTATTTCCTTTATAAAATCTTTGCATGGTGGAGAATAAAAGGGAGTGACATTTAGGTGACAATTATATATCACTAAACCATTTATAAGGTTATGAGTCCTTGTGAGAAGTTACCTTACCAAAAATTGTATAGGTAGTGATCTTAATTAATGATTTAATTAACATAAATATTATTTACATAAAAATAATTAGTTATAGTATTTTTATATACATTGACAATACTATGTTTATGCTCCTTAGATGTACCCTATTTTAGGTTATCCATGTAAAATCTATTTGTTCTGTTAATTTTACACCTCTATATATACAATTTAGATTATTCTGGATTGAGATAAAACATAATTAAAGGTATAATTCTAGTCAATAATATTATAGAGTGGGGTTTTAATGAATTTTACTTCAAAGAAATACTTAAAATCATAATATACTATTATTTACCCCCCTCTACCATGGTGTCTTCAGATATTTATAAGTTTGATTAGCATAAATATGTTTGATTATAATTTCAACCTGGACTATATAGTTTCTGAAAATTTGAAAATCATAAAATATATTGTACTAATAGTAAATGGTCCTTTATTTTATGGATGTCATATTTCAAAATTTAAGAAGAATTTCATGTTTTATCTAGATATATTTCTCAGAATTAGTTATAATACTTTAGTGATTTGATTTTTTTTTGAGATATCATCATAAAATAATATATGATATAGATCAAAGAAATATGTATATTTATTTTTATGATAAGAATTAATTAAATTATTCTCTTTAAAAATGTTTATTCCATAATATATCCCACCATAATACATCTAAATATATATGTATTGAATTAGAAACGTTTTCTGGTGAAGATTTATTTTAAAATGAGAAGAATAAGTTTTATATATTAGATTATAATATGAATTATTTAGTATATAGTATTGATGTTTATTAATTTATAATTTCATATAACTAGAATCTATAAGAGGAAGAACAAGAATAAGGCATTGAAAAAATTTATTTTTTCAAAGGAGTTGAAAAAAATTGATTCCCTACGTATATTTTAATCTAACTCTTTAGAAGATATTTCATGTACATCAAAAAGTTGAGGTTTTTTATAGCCATAATTATTATAGGATGATATTAAAAATAATCAACCACATTATATGGTAAATATGGGGATTTTATATATAACATAAAATATAATATTCAATCCAAGATATTTTAAGTGCTATTCTTTAATGTAGAATATGAAAATAGCACAACATGTGTTAAAGATTTAGATTAAGGAAACAAGAAGCTAATAAAAGTGGATATGAATTAAAATAATATAATTATAATAATGAGTGTGAAAATAAATAAACCTAGAAATGTAATTTAGGGGATTGATCATGAGTCATAGTTAGGCATAGAAATAGTAAAATTACCTGAAACATCAATATATGTATTAGAAGAGAAAGTGATAATTTTATTAAATAAAAAGGATTATCATATTTATAATCTTGAGTTCCAAATGAAATAATATGTTTTGAATATTAAGAATATTCATAAATTAGATCATGTTAATGGGAATAAATACAACAATTATAGTTATATTGTGGAGAATTCTATGATTATCATAAAGTATTGAAATATATAATCATGGAAGAGATAAAATAATAGTGAATAAATAAACAAGTGGTTCTCAAATAAATTTAGAATTAGAGTTCTATTTTTTTATAGATTGTTGAACACTACGAATGTATTCATGGAACATAGATATTTTAATAGGGGTGGAATACACGTTAAAAAAACATCTCAACAAAATCAAAATTATAAAAAATATGATTTAATCTAAACTTAGTATATTTGATCTAAAGTTGGAAAAATGAAAAGGTACCACAAAAATAAAATGTAGGTTCCAAGATGATATCTCATCCTCTTATGATAAGAATGGGTCATGAAAACAAGAAAAAGAAATATATTATAATATAAAATATATCTATGGTGTTAAAATATTATGATATATAATTGAAAATTGGACTTCCCATGTATCATTGATGGATTATTAATGGAAGATATAATAAAAAGAAAATAAGAACTTATAATTTAAAATAATATTTTTCCCTAGATAATAGAATCATGGAATGTGGAGATAGTAATGAATGATGTAAATAAAGATTTTTATCAAGCACCAGAGGTTTTTCACTCATATCATCCTTTTAGGAAATAGAAAAAAATAAAATAAATAGTAAATAATAAGTAATAAGGTTCTATTATAATTATATAAAAAATTTAAAAATTGTGATTAAGATTTTTTTCCTCTACCACTCTAAATAATTAGAAAAATACTAATGGATTTACAATTTTAGGGTGAAATAATATTAGAAATTAATAAATAAATGGTTCATTTAAGAATTATACATAAAATATTGAGATTATTCTCACTAAGGAAATAAATAAAAGACCATAATAAAATAATTTATGATGTTTCTTTGTCAAAATTATAGGGGCCTGAAAAATTAGAATCATTGATAATATCACTACATAATGTATTTGAGTGAAGTAAAATTGGAAGAAGTATGATAAATAATAGATTTATGATGAATAATGAATTAGTTATGTCATTGAAAGAAATATCACTAAGAAGTCTCTGAAGAAAGTTCTTATAATTTTGTTTCTTTACAAGACCAGCCACAATCCTCTATATTAGGATGTTCATATTAACCCATTTCATTGAGTTTTTTATATTGTTTACTAATATAGGATTATGTGGGAGAGACAATACATGGGGAATATGAACTTTATGATCATTTAAATAAGCTAATTACATTGAGAGTAGATAGAACTACAAAAATTGGTGTTGGATGTGGACACTATGGATATAGAAGAATAAATCTATTCACGCAAGGGCTATCATTTGTAATGGGAGAGATAATGATTTAAAAAAAAGTAGGCTTTACGAATAAATGGATAATATATATGAATATGAATATACATGTATCATTGAAGAAATTAAAGTTGTGTTAATCCCAAACATGGTCAGCAAGTGATATCAAGTGGCCACCCTGGAGAATAAAATTTTAATCTCATTATTTAGGTTTTAATAATGAAGTACAGATGACACAAACCCTTATTTGGATTAAAATTATTGTCCACAAAAAGATTTATTTTTTTCAAATGGTATCAATCTATTTTTTGAATTCTATTAATAGTACCAGGATTTATCAAAAGGTGAAAGTTCTTATATTAGTATATTGAGAAACTATTTGAGAATTAGCAATAATAAGGGAAGAATAATTTGGTATTTATGTACCAGTAATGTATTATCATATGATTTCTTTTTCATGATACTAAAAATATATCATGAAGAATGTTTTTAAGAAAAAAACTTGGCTAGGAGTTGATGATATATATTTAAAGGATAAATACCATAATATATGAATAAAGATGACCTATTAAGAAAAATAAGATAAAGAATGTCAAGTGGAATCACTTGTTTTTCATAAAAATATGATCTCAATTGATTATAAATGTTTTATGTGTAACAATATAATGATTTATTTCTTACACACAAGTGGTTTTTTTTTGAATGTGATTGAGATCAAAAGCATTATTGTTTCAGAATTAATTTAATTTCTCATTATTCAAGTATTTAAGGGAATTTAGTGATTGATATATACGTTATTGATGGTAATAACATAGTCTTATATTTTTTACACCATGTTATAAATATATTAGTATCTAGTATTTGATGATTGATCATTCGAAAATGATAAGTTCCATCACTATAATTCATTTAGAAGAATACAATTATTAGTATAGGTGATTTGATGTTTTTTATGATTAATGTTATATAGAAGTTTAATGTTTTTATTAATATTATTTAAGTGTACAGAAGGTAAATGTGACAATGAAGGAGGAAATGAAACTCTCCAAATATGAAATTATTTCATGAATGAAAACAAGGTAATTTTTTTGAATATCAAGTGAATGAAATATATTAACAAAGGGGTTATGTAGATGGTGTACATAACTATATACCTTTGCAAAGAGTGAGGAAACCCCATTTTTATTTTATTAAAAAGTGGGAGAGAAGAATAACTCAATAAAATATATCATGGATTATTAGTGAATGGGGGAGATATTATTTATATCTTTTAGGGAAATTTAATTTTATATAAGTAAATTCAACAAATAAAAAATGGGGATATTCTTAGAATAAGGATTTTTAATATTTGATTTATTGAAAATCATTGAATGGTTAATCATTGAAGTAAGATAATGAGTGTATTGTGTATTCAAGATTTTTTATTATTAGATATTTGTATAATAATTAAAGTAATAATGTAAATGTATTATTGAATGTTTGATTTATTTATGTTATGAATATATAATAATAATTCACATGTAAATCCAAAAGAAAATTTGATTTTCGGATTTCATAAGGTTGATATATAAGAATAAGTCAAAATTTGCATAAAGGAGTTTTAATCCTATGTGAAGTTATTGTATTCATTGAGAATATTAGTGAATAAAGCATTAAATATAACATTTGACATGCTATGGTGAATCTGGATAAGCTATAGTAGATCAAGAAATAGATAGTGTGAAGATGTTGTGGATTGTTTTAATGATATTTCAAAGTATAATTATTTATGTATTAAATGGTCTTCATTTACAAATCAGGGTAAAAAAATATTCATTTAAAATGGTTACATAAAGGAAAAAAAATTAAATGATGTTATAAATGAAATTTTAGAGAAAATATAATACGATAATTTTTAAAATAAATCAATAATTTAAATTGGAAACAAATATGTATCACTGGTTTTCTTAAGACTATAACGGATGAAGAATAATTTAAAACATGGTGGAGATTGTTTCAACAATGTATTAGGGATTATTTTTAGATTAAAAACAATTTTGTAAAATTGGGACACCTGAAATGGGTTTATGTAAGAAGTGAAAACTTGGAAACTAAAAAGGAAAATGTTGTGGAGATGGGATTATTTTTTATCATGATTTATGGAGTTTTTTTAACATGGAAAAGTAAGGATAGGGGAATTTGTATTAAAGGTTAATTTTTACAAAAATTAATTATATGTCATGGTATTTGGTGAAATATGATGGGGATAGCTAGTTGTAGAGCTCAATACAAGAATTTTTAGAGGGGAATACACTATGGTGTTTGAAAAAAATAGTCATCAAATATAGTCTTGATGATTTATAACTTCTATAACTACTTTAATGTTATGAATTGAACTTGAACAACCAACACAATGTTAAAAAAATCATCCTTGGATGTAGCATTGTGTGGGAAGGAGAAATAAAATCTATTTGTTCCTTATATTAAATTTCTATATATGTTATTGTATTTTTATTGTATTAAGTAAAATAATAATAAAATGTATAATTTTTTCATATAATAAGGGGAGTATATCATAAAGAATGGCACATAGAAAAAAAAATTAAAACCCACCCACTCCCTAATTCACTCCCCTATAAGGGTGTCCTCAACTTCCTATAAATACATTAAATTAAAAGATAAATTAATCATTAGAGGATTATGAAACAAACTATTAATACTTATTTATATGATAACCTGAGACAAGGAGAATATGTTACGCAGTATATGTTTATAAAAGGTTTTAATTTCTCTGACATATCCTTATCTATTTAGTGGTCATGATATGTTTCTAAATACAGCTACATGTGTATGATTATTAATTAATTATATTGATATAAGGTCCTAGAGTCCCACAAGGAATGTGTATCCATAAGTAATACCAATTTAGATGAATTAAAGTTTAAGATAAAGTTAGCCTCATGTGCATAGACCCGTGATTTTTGTGGTTTTTTGGAATTTTGGTTTTGAAATTTGAATATTGTAATATTTAATTTTGAACAAGTTGTGTCATGTATATGGGGTTATTCATGAACTATGTTTGACCTATGGATCTTTTGGTTTGCGTCCCTCACATCTGAATGTTTATTTTAATAAATTCAACAAATGGATTGTGGTAGAGTATTTAACCTATCAATTTAAATAAATTCTCACCCAAAATAAATAAGAGAAACCATTCATGGATCATCACCCATGCCTTTAATTAAGATTAATTTTTCCATCCATTTCATAATTGAATGTAAAGTCTGAATTTCATTTCTAATAAATTGTAGTTAATCCACATATAACTCCCTAAATACGAAAACACCACCACTAACCTACCTATATACATAAGAATTTTCAATGTTTTTTTGAAACAACTCTGGTTAATTACATCCTCAAAATGAATATTTTAACTCTATTAATAATAAATCAATATATAAATGGACCTTTGGAACTATTACACCTTATAAGAATCATTTGGTACTTCATTATCTTGTGGTTTTATTATATAAATCTCATAAACTAATTTATCATTAAGGAAAGTGGTTTTCAAATCCATTAAATATATCTCATAATCATAATAAGATATTATGGTAAGTAATATATGAATGAAAGTTTTCCTCCCAATATGGGAATGGTCTCTTTATATTATATTCCATTAATTTATTTTTAAACATTTACAACACAGAATTGTTTATAGGTAAATTCTCCACCATCCATGTTTTTTTTCTCTTGGAAAACTCACCTTCATCTCATGGGTCTCACCCCTTCAGGTGAATCCACAAAATTCCAAACATGGTTTGTTTATATAGATTCAATCATAGTTATCATATCCTTTGACCATTACTCATAATTAAAACTATCAATGTCCTATTAAAAGGTAGTGGGTTTTTCACATATGAACATTCCTTCATTATTAATTTCTATATGAAATGATTTGACAAAAACTTAATATATTTATATATTACATCATTTTACGTGAATATTCATTACATATCAAAATAAATAACACCCAATAACCTATTTTTTGGTGAATAAAGAGATTATTGAGATGGTATTATTAATTTACAATAAGACTATAAAATTTCTTATAAATTTATCCACACATGATATATTTATAGACATATCACACATACACCTCTTCATTAAATAGGGAAGTGAAATATAATAAAAGTGATGAGATACAATACTATATAATGTGGGGAAATAATAAATATCAATCAGAGAAAATAAGTGATCATAACATGAACATGTGTGTATGAGAGTATAATATATTTTCATGAAAATTACATTATAAAATAATACCCATTAAAACATAGATAAAAAATCATGATCCCTGACATATGGATTATGGAATAACATTAGACATGAATCATAGAAGTGTGAAAACAAGATTCAAAAGTCATGAAAACAAAACATTAGAATTTTTCATTAAAAATAAATATGGTACAAACATAAATATAAATCATTATAAATGGCATGGTTGACCACAAAGACATTCATGTCATACTAGAGTAGGCCAAACACCTTCCCATAACATATTAGACCTGGGATAACCACTTTTACCCCCATAACCTTTTGGACTTGGTTTAACCACCGTCACCTAATAAATTTTATAACTTTGGATAACCACCCTTGCCCCAAAACCTTTAAGACTTAGGATAACCTCTCATTCCCTGTAACCTTTAATATTTGTGATAACCTCCTAAACCCCTTAAATATTAGAACATTGGATAACCACCCATTCCCTATAACCTTTAAGTCTTTGGATAACCACTAAGACACATAAAACAGTGTACTTGGTTGAAAGCATTTTCCCCAAAAGAATTATTACATGGGATAACCACCCATGCCCCATCCTTATATCATGTGGTATTAAACTATAAAAAATGCATTGGAGGGACATAATAGAACCACCCATATGATAATGATAAAACAAAAAAAATGTGTTCCACATGAACTTGAAATAATTCATAATCTCATATTATCTTAATTAACCCTTGATAAATAAATGGGTTTCATATATATTATAACAAAGTATGATCAGAAACCATCAAAGTAATGAAAATAGATGGTATCATTATAATGATCTGACCTTAAACATTACATAATCTAGTAAATATAGAATAGAATTCATTTTATTTAATTCCCAAGAATATTTTAGGATTATACTTCTAGATAATTATAAAGAACTATTACAAAATAAACTAATATATTAAAAGTGGAAAATTCTATATATAATCCATTTTGTATAAAACAAAATTCATTAAAATAAAACATGATTTCTTTTCATCGTGAATCTTATCAATTTTATTATTATCAAAATCAATATCCCTAATATTTAAAATAACCTGTGGAAAAAAATTTAAAACTGGTTAATAAACAAAACCTCATTAAGGGAAATAAATAAAATAAATAGAAAATTTGTATATAAATAATTAAAAAATCATTCTTAAAAATAAATATCAAATTAAATATTTTCGTACCTAAGAAATCAAATTTTATTCCCAAATATTTCCCTAAAGAAATTCATAATATATATTAATGGAAAAATAAAATACATATAGGTTGCTTTTAAAACATGATGAAATCAGGAAAAAAATTCACAAAGCAAAGTAACATATACTTTCCATTAAATATAAACTCAATATCTTACTTTTTGAAAACTTGATATTTCAATAAAAACATTCCAAGAATAAAAAATTATATAGGTAACATGTGGCATATTTTTATTATTCTTACATACTTAGGATATAACCATTGTGGATACCATGAAATTACCCTCATGATTATACTTGGCCTAACCCACACAGTAATACTAGGATTTTACCATCATAGTTATAGTTGGAATAACCATCACAATCGACTTTAAACTTACCTAATGAATTTGAAGGATATCATGGACCCAATAATATATAGTTTATAATAGAACCAAACATCATCAAAAACAATTCCCATGAGTCATAACATAATCATATAGCACAAATAATTACATCATAAAAACTATACATGAGAAAAATCACTTATTTTAAAAGAATATTGTGCACATATAAAAGAAAACAGTGTTTATAAAAATAAATATGTAATCATGTAATGTAATATTAAAAAAATAAAGCATCATGAAGTTGGTAATATCCCCCCATTATGTATAAGTTAAAAAAATATTTTTCATTTGAATTTACTAAAAAGAAACATTAAAAGTATATTTTTAAAATAATGTATCTTACATAAGACCTTAAAAAGACGCCTTATTGAAAACAATTCAAATAAAGACCTAAATTATATATTTTTTAAATTCATTTACAAATGATACATTAAAAACATACTTTTAAAACATGTATATGAAAGATACATATTTAGAAAAAAATCTTTATGAAATTTTAAAGGATGGTTTTTAGTTAAAAATTCTCTTAAATTAAGTTTGAATTATCAGGTACATTTTCTATATTATTGAAAAATAATGAAAGTTTAAATATATAATTTATTTACAATATTTTTCATGTTTACTTTTCCATTTATTTTACATACATACATGTTTTAAAAATTATATAATTATTTATGTTCATGTCAGACGCTTTGACGATATTTAGCTCATAAGTCCAAAATAACTTTGGTGGGTTGATAATGCTCAAATAATTCATTGTTTCACCATATAAAACATAATATTAATGAAATAATTATAATTTTTATAAATCAATTATAATTTTAAATTCAACCATTAAAAATGGTTACGAAAAATGAACTATGTTACGTTCATGGAGATGGTAGGTCGTTGGTACGCAAGAGTAATGTTTCAAATTTTCAATGATTGTTATAGAAGGAAGTTGAGTAATATTTTATATTTAAAAAATGATTGTAATATAATATATATTGTATTAATTTTTTAAATATACTTTTACATATTATTCATGTTATCTGGTGATGAAAAAAAATTACATCACTTCATAGAGGTTGTAGTCCATACATACGCAAAAACGACATTATCAATTTAATGTGCATGGAAAGGTAATAATGTAAATATTATATTATATTTTTATAATATTATATATGTCCTGAATATCATATATAAACATCAATTCAATCATTATATTCCAGTCATGGGAGACAGTAATGGAAAATGAATTGCATCAATTCATGTGATGGTAGTTCCCCATACACACAGATGATGAATTATTGTCCGATCTGATTGAAGAGTCAATGGAAATAAGTCATTAAATTGACTTAATAACATATATGAACATATAGGATACTATATTTATTATTTTATAAAGGATTAATTAAGATTTATTTATGTGAAAAAATAAACGAAACTAAAACACTCGATTAAAAACGATACCTCTTCTTCGAAAAGCTTCATTTATTAACACCTTAAGTGAACTGAGGTTGGTGTTATACCTAAAAAAGTCCTACAGAATGAGTGGAGGGATTTTAGGAAATTATTTGGGTATTTCATGGATGAAAATGGGATTTGAAATGTGTAGTATTGAGAAGAATAGGATCCCCTTTATAAGAGAGGGGAGGGACACTCTTGGAATTTCTAAAAATGTTTTAATATAAATAGACTATTCAAGAGCTAAATACTTAAAAATAGCCTCTAAATTAACATGGGATCAATTTTTTAAACCTTATATTATTCTATTTTTTATTATGTAATAATTTTAGTATTTTTATGTAATTTTATAAAATATTAATTAAATAAAATATCATTATTTTCAAATTTGATACTGTGCGTTACATTGACATTAAAAACATCAATACAAAAATTAAAATTTTAAAAAACTATTTCATAATATCCTAAAATTTTCAAGGGAATATATAAAATACATATATTACATTAATTTTCTTAAATAATATTTATTTTTTTATTTTTAATATTATTAATTTAATTTTCTCATTAATTATATAATTACTGCATCTACATTCTAAAAGCATTTATGGTAATTATTCATTCCCTAAAATTTAAAAAAAATACTATTATGAAGATAAATATTTTACCTTTTAAAAGAATATTTATTTTTTAATATATATTCTGGATATCCGCATATTAAAATGTTATACTTATTAAAAAAAGGTATGACATGTTTGTATTTTTTTTTAAATAAAATACTATAAAAGAATTAATTTCAAACAAGTGGCTCAAAATGCTCATAAATTAGACCCATGTATGATTAGGGTCTATATATACTAAAAATAATAATATTTAGACATGTTTTGGGGTCATTATATAGTTGTTTTTGTTTTAAATATCAATTTTTAAAAATTGTTTTATTGGTTTTTCTTCTACTTCCACAAGCAATTCGTAAGTGTTGCAAAAGAATTTAAGGTAGTTATTTTTTATATAAAAATTAAAATAAATTAATATAAAAAAATTGGATAAATTTAATGCATTATATTCAATCATTATGTATATTTACTCATATCTATTTGAAGTAGAATTATTTAATTTGTTAATTTGACTATTCTTGCGGTATGTAAGCATTTCATAATCATTCAGATTATATTTATGTTATATTACTAAAAAATTTGAAATCATTAGTCTAAATAATCATTTAAAGATTAAATGTAATAAAAATTTTATTAATATACTTTCTACCTCTCAATTATAAGCTATAAGATTCCAAATTTTACTTTTCCTATAACACGCAACCACTACGTCTTCACTGAAAATGATCTTCATATTCAACATAAAATAAATTACAGCTAAATGATTATGAATTTCTTTTTATATTTATATTATAATATCATACATAATTAATTACTTAATATTATTTAGTTTGAATATCATAATTATGTCTTGAAAATATCACAAAAGATACCATATTTTATAAAAAACACTATTTTTTATTGTAAATAAAAATTTAACTTCATTAAAAGAATATCAAAAATTCAAACTAAGATAATTTTAAAATGTTTAATTAAATATTTTTAATGTTTTTAAATAATTTTACTAAAACTTATGTAAATTAATTATAATATTCACTCACAAAAATAAATAATTTTTTTGATGAAAATGTACTTTTTAAGATTAAAGTGACTTGACAAGAAAATAGGTTTTTATTTTGAAATAATTTAACAATATAATAATATTGAGTATTGAATATATATTTATATCATAATTTAGTAATTCTAATTAATATGTTCCAAATTAAAAGTTAGGTTATAATGTTCAAATTTAAATAATAAGATTATGTTGTTCGTTTAAGCTCGATGTGACATATATTATATTCTATCAAATATAGAATTTCCTTTTAAAATCACAGGATGTTTTATTCTAATTCTTTTTAAAATTAAGTCCTCACAATTTTTATCTTAGGGATTAGTAAAAGGGTGTGAAATTTCAAAATACCTTTTTCTAAAAACCCACATCATAAAAAGGATTCAATAAATAATCCATTTGAGAAGATAGAAAGGAAAGTACAAATATTAGAGGAGATAACACATACTAGGTTTCCATGTAAAATAAACATGAATATTGAAGAAAAATTACGAATCCTAATAACTAATATAGAGTGATAGAGAACAACATCCTGAGAAAGTTGACCACCAAAAAATCATAAATTTGTGATATGTTAAAATGCCATTGATTTCTCTTTAAGAAAAGTAAATTAATAACATTTTAGTTTCGAAATAGATTTCTTGAAATTGATGAATTACTTTATACTATAGAAAAATAAAATACAAAAATATACCTACTTGAAATGAAATATTTTATCCTTTAATCCATTTCCTTCATAATATCATATTTTTCTACAAATGAAGAGTATGATTTTTTTATGCCTCAATCATTGAAATAAACTTATATGGATCATAAAATCTAAAAAAAGATAAAAAACATTCCTCATTTATTTATAAATTAACCAAATATAATATGGCATGGATAAGATATGATTATTCCAAAAAAGGAATAAACTTTTAAATAGTGAAAATCTACTTTAATCTACAAAATTAAATAACAATACCCAAACTTCAACTTAGATCATTCAGTAAAAAAATTTAATTAAAATTAGTCAAAATAGAAAAAAATAATATTAAAATATATTATTCAAAAGGATATTATCACATAATATTACTAGAAAAATTTAATTTTTTATCTCCAAACAATATGAATCACTCTTAATGTATCATACCAAAAATATAGTTTCGAAATTCACATACTCTCCAATGTATGGTAACCATTTCCATAAATTACCTAAATCTCCTTTAATCAAAAATAAAATCATATATTCTTTAAACATATAAACAAAATTTGTTCTTAAAATAAATTCCCATATTATTTGATTTATCCCACTCATATAGGGTTCCCAAAAATAGTAAACGTATTCTAAAATAACATTAATTACATAATCGCCAAATCAATTTTCAATATGAATGGTATCTAGATGGTAGAAAATATTTTTCCAAAATAAACTTATTAATCATAAATAAAATAATTTAAATTCAATAAATATCCCATACTAACTATGAATTCATATAGGTTAGTGGAACATAATTCAATATTATGACCCTTTAGTTATTATTTCAAACCTCCTCACATTTTTGGATGTTATGGGTTGTTGTACGAACTAAAGGTATTCCTTTTTATAAAAAGTGTTGAATTTGATCGTTATAAAATTATAGAAATTTAACAAAAAACCTAAAAATAACCATAATATATTCGTATTTAAAGAAATGTTATAACCTCAAATGATAACTAATAACTTCTATTTTTCATCCTAAAATGCAATACCCCATAATTATCTCAGAAATAAATGTCTCAAAAATATAATTAATTAACATAAAATTTCACAACCCAAATACTAAAAATGGTTTTCTATGAAAGTTAACTTCTAATAAACCATAATATTATAATCATAAGATGAAATTAATAACTATTAAGAAAACATCTTTGAAAAAAATCATAATCTCTAATGTTTCTAAACATTCTTTGATATTATTGGTAATAAAAAAAACCTTAAACATTATATATTCAGTTAATTTATCCTATAATTCACTCTATTTAATTCCAAAATATATTTTAGGTTAATATTTTTAGTTAATTATGAAAAATGTGACAAAATAAATCATAAATAAAAAGTGGAATCCTCTATACAATATACACTTTTTTTAAAAATGTATTTAAAATAAAACATGATTAATTTTCATCATAAATCTTCAAAATTTTATTATTGAAATTATAAATTTCCCTAATATTCCTTAATCCCCATGAAATTTTTTTTAAAATTTGTAGGAGAAAAAAAATCTCAGTAAGGGACATGAAAATAAAGAAATAAAGAATTAGTTTATAAATACTTATAAAATGTTTATTTTTTGAAAATAAACATTGATCTCAAAATGAAAAAATTATTAACAAATAAATCACCTTTTATTCCGAAATATTTCCATAAAAAATTCAAAATAAATCCTAAAGTTAAAATAAAATACATATTAGGTTATTTGAAAACATGATAAACTCATGATAACTTTTCGAAAATGCTATGAAACATACACTTTCCTTTGAAAATAAACTCATTGAATTACCTTTAAAAAACATGAGATTTCTTTAAAAAACAATAAATTCCTAATAAAACTAATATGAAACTTGAGGAATAAATTTCTTGTTAATACTTATCTATTATTTAACCCACATAACTACAGTGAAATAACCCTCGTGGTTATACACGACATAACACTCACCATTACACTTGGTTGTAACCATTTCAGTTATACTTGGAATTTCCATCATATTCAACTCCCAACGTACCCAATTAATTAGAGGCATATAATAGAACCATCCATATTTTTTCATAAAGGAAACACCTATCCATAATAAAAATTCCCATGAACCATAATATATTAATAAAACACGAATTATTGCATTATAAAAACATTACTTGAGGAAAATAACTTATTTTAAAAGAATAACGAGAACATACTAAGGATTTTTTTTAAATAACCAAGTAATATTATAAATAAAGTTTCAAAAAATTATTCCATAATGATGTCATTAAAATCCACTCAAGCGGTATATATTAATAAAATAATTTCCTTTTGAATTTTTTAAAAACCAACCTTAAAATAGGATTATTAAAAGAATGTCCCTCAAATTAAACCATTAAAAGATTCCATTTTGAAAAAAATTAAGAGTAATTAGAAAATTAAATTAAAAAAAATCATTTCAGTATAAATAAATTATTAGAAATCATTTTTAAGACATTAATGTTAAGTCAGTATGTTTTTCCTTATGACTTTTCCATTACTTCATACTTGGGGGAGATTGTTAAGTCAATCAGGATTCCTTTTGACTTTACAATTCCTTCTTATTTTAAAAATCAAAGACACCTTATCTCAAGGAAAATCTATTTTTACCCTATGTTTTACTTCTATAAGGAAAAATTTCCTTCCCCAAGGAAATTTATCCTAATCATGTTTTCATTTCTCATATCATAATTTTTCTAAGAGTAAAATTCGTCTTGAAACCAAAACCTCATAATCTTATAAATACCTAGATTTGAAGCATTCTATTTTAGGATCTGAATTCCCAGAATTATGGTTACGAACTCTTCAGAGTTCTGACTCTGAATTCTAAATACGAATTCCGGATAAAAACTCTTCTAGGTTTTGACTCCGAATTCTGAATACGAATTATGGATATGAACTCTTCTGAGTTCTCACTTGGAATTCTGAATCATAATTCTGGTTACAAACTCTTCTATGTTATTACTCCGAATTCTGAATACGAATTCTAGTTATGAACTCTTCTGAGTTCTTACTCCGAATTCTGAATAAAAATTATGGATACCAACTTCTATAAGTTCTGACTCCATGTTCTCTGAATTCAGACTCCGAAATTTTATGAGTTCATACTCGAAATTCTCATTAACTTCAACTCCAAACTTTGTAAGTTTAGGTTCCGAATTCTTTTGAATCTAGATTCCAAATTCTTAGAAAACAGAATCCGCATATCCTTGTATTGTAGACTCAAAATTCAATTTTTGTTTAGAATCTGAACATTCATTTTCTTACATTCTGAATATTGGATTTAAGTTATGTAACCATATTTTTTCTTACAATTGTTTTGTTATAAAATAATTTTGTGCTTTCAGTTACTCACTGAACATAGTTTGAGTGATGCATGTATAGGTCCCTCTGAAATTCAAGGAAAAATATGATCATTGGACGAGGGATCCAACCATTGAAGTTGTTCCTATAAATAGGATCTCATTTGAAAGATCTCACAACAAGTTGATAAATCTAGAGATTACATGCTGCTGAAGTGATTTCTAGAGAGAGAGGCTTTGTTGCTTAGTGAGTATTGAACTAATTGTTCAGATTTTATTTATCCGACTCTGATTGTTTCTATGTACAATATAGGTCTTCCGGGGATAGGAAGAAAAAGGTTCTGACTACCGTGAAGTTGAGGGCTTCCTTGTTGAGGATGACAGAGGTTCTGACTACCTTGAATTTGATGGCTTGCGGGAATAGAAAGATAGACTCCGATCGTCGTATCGAGGGGTTACCCTGGTGTGGTTAAGATAGAATTTCTTGAAAGTATAAACCAAGGGACTGTTTTGCACGGAATCCGGGGATGACCTCCTGGATGGGAGATTCAAACGTTCCGATCGGTTTCTAACGGGTTTGTTCGTAGAACTGGAAACATCCAATGATTCCACATCTGTTTGGACCTACTTTCCAAAGGTAGGCGCTCATTAGCTTGTGGACTAATGAGGCTTAGGAATTTGCATTGGTCGAGAGGATGGGAGGTCGGACTCATCACACCTTTTGAGGGGAATTATTGTCTACTCCGGGACTCTCTTTATAGATTTATGTTATGTTCGTGAATCCTTATTACATTACCAAGTATAAAATGAGATTTCCTTTAGTTTTAACAATCAATGATTAAATATGCAATAAATTTAGAGAATCTTTTATATGTATTCGAGGTTCTTCATCAACAGAGAATCATCAATATCTGTTTAGAGATTCTTGGTCAATGGTATCCTTCAAAACATTTATATAAAAGTCTCTTGGTCATTATGATGACCAGGCTGGTTTTAAAGCCACTCAGTGGGGCACTTGAAGTTTATCGTCATTCAGAAGGACAGATATTATTTCAAAGTTGGGATCGAACCCATAAATGGTCTACCTATGTATCCTTTGTTTTGGAAAAGGAATCAGAACCCACGTAGTTCGAGTAATGGAGTATGATGTTTATGATTGATGGCTCAAAGAATAATGTCATTGTTACTTTTACACTCTAAGCTCACGTGAGTCATGCTCGGTGTGAGAAACAAGAGGTATTGGTAAAAAATAGACAAATGTTCCATGAAAGATGAAATCATAAGAAATTGTTTGGGGCTTATGTATGTATGACTGCCCAAAATAGATGAAGGTTTTAGGATTTACTTTTAGGGATAAAATCCAGGAACAGGGTCCATAAAGGTATATGTGCTTTATGGAGATTTGAATACTCTAATCTTGGGGCTTACTCCTAAGGAGGATGACCAAGTTAGGAGGGGACTTATGATTGGGTTTTACTCCTGAAAAGGAAACCCAAATCAAGGGTAAATTATGACTGGTTAAGAGAATTTTAAGGGGGCTTGAGGTTTACTCCTAAAAAGGAAACCCAAGATTATGACTGGGACTTACTCCTAAAAAACAATCCCAAGGTTATGACTGAGTCTTATTCCTGAAAAGGAGACCCAGGTTAGGGGACTTGGGGCTTACTCCTGAAAAGGAAGCCCAAGGTTATGACTGAGTCTTATTCCTGAAAAGGAGACCCAGGTTAGGGAACTTGGGGATTACTCCTGAAAAGGAAGCCCAAGGTTATGACTGAGTCTTATTCCTGAAAAGGAGACCCAGGTTAGGGATTAAGGTTTGGGGCTTACTCCAGAGGAGGATGCCCAAAAATTAGAGGACTTTATTGGGTCTTACTCCTGAGGAGGATTCCCAAGTTAAGGAATTAAGGTTTGGGGCTTACTCTTGAGGAGGATGCCCAAGTTTGGGAACTTTAAGAATTTGGGGCTTACTCCTGAGGAAGATGCCCAGATTAAAGGATTTATAACTGGGGATTATTCCTAAAAAAGGAGACCCAGGTTAGGATTCTCTCATCTTAAAGGATGAGGTTGAATGAATGAACTCTCCATATTTAGTGACATAAGGATATTTAAATCACTAGACTTTGAGATATATTCCACAGAATTCCTTTCAGATAAGGAAGTCAAATCAAGAAATCATGCCATAAATGGCTTTGAAGAGTGTCTTGAAGACTGAATATTGAAAAGGAGAGGTGTGATGACTTAAGAGGAGTAAAAATGGGCAAGATGGGCACCCAAAAAGATAGGGGCGCGCATGTCTTGCAAGGCGCGCAAGTCTTCCGTGGGCGCGCAAGTATGGTCACGCAAGTATACCTGCGCGACACATGGTGTACTTGCGCGATTTTCAACCAGCATTGAAATACTTGAGAAACTCTTTTTTAAACCCTTTAGAATTCTCTTGAGGTTATTCCAGAAAAGGGACGCGCAAGTTATATTGAATGAATAAGGCGGCGCACAAGTGTTTGATAAGTTTCAACACTTAGGCCTTCCTTCTTCTCTTAAGATCTTCCGTTATAGGTAAGAAATTACCTTAGAAGTGTTCCGGAAGCTTTGAGAAGAGACTTGGGCGTCGGGAGCTTCAATCCGAGTTTTTGGAAAAGGATCCTCTTGAATGGGGGGCCCACAGGGTCTATTTATAGGCAAAAGAAGGCCCTGGGCGGTTACCGGGCGGTTACCACTTAGGTCGCGCAAGTCACATGCGCGACTAAGACCGTCGCACAAGTGTACTTTCTCGACAGTATGATAACTTGCGCGGTGCAGTTGCTTTGGATCCTGTGTTCATGCCTTTGTCGATTTTTTGATGTTTTCTTCAAAGGATGAATCACTTTGAGCTCGGATATTCCCTTTTCCGATCTTTAGATTCTGTGACGAAAGGAGCGCCAACAAAATTCCCCCCTCGGAGTTGGATCCGGAGAGAAATGAGGATTTGACTCTGAGGAAATCGAATCCCTCCAAAGGAAAAGGGAGGCGCGCAAGTATTCATTGCACAGAGGGCGGCGCGCAAGTTTTCGCCGCGCAGGCCTTGAGCGCACTGGGTACGGCGCGCAGATAGGCCTCCTGGCCTATAAATACACCGCTTTTGGCCGTGGATAACACCTGATCCCGAAGTTCTCGAGCTCTCGCCGCGCAAGTCTCTTTTGCCACTGTTTCCTCGCTGTCGCGCTACTCTAAAGGTATTCGTACTTGCGCGGTTTATACTTGCGCGTCAAAAACTAGCGCGGCACACGAAATACTTACGCGCCATTGTTTAGATTTGCGCGACATAATGCCTTGGCCATTTTTTCCGAATTCTTTCACAAATTTTATGAAAAATAAACCCATTTAAGAGTTAAATTTGTTCAACTTTTGTGCAGATTCAATGGATCCTAAGGGAATTGGAACGACTGATGAACTGGCTAGCAAGCGGATTGATGACATGATGAACATCATTGGCCATGATTACTATGATATCTGCGACAGCACTCTCCCAGATTTGGCTAAGTACTTGAAGAAATATCATCATAATTTTCCACAGAGCATCCATCTGCCTCTGTGTGGTCATGGTGATCTGCAAGGATTCAATGTTCAAAATGAAAACAATAATACACCTGAGATGCAGTTGCACTGTTACTCCTCTATTTCGGTTATGCTGTGCATTAAGAGCAACAACAATGGTGTGAACTATCAAGCTCTTCCTCTATGCCATTTCCTTGCAGATATGAAAATGGAAAACCCATGGGCTGAAATGTTTTCCACTGCCAGTTGGTGGAGAGAAGACAAGCATGGCATTAGAGAAATATCTGAAAAGAGTACTCTCTCCAAATGGCTCTTTACTTCCAATGCTCCATTCTCAAATCCATGTATCCATCTTCCAAGTCTCTTGGATAGAAACAGAGTCACTGTTTGATCAGTAGAAAATTTTCTCAAACCGCACTCAAGAGCATCCTTTTACAATTGTTCCAAGAAGAGCTAGTATCACTACATCTATTATTGTATCCAGTTGAATGAATGAATTCCAGGTGGTTGCTGATGAAGCTCGGGATTCCGTAAATCAAATGAAGTGTTATGTTGAAAGCCTCTTGTAATTATTGAAAAAGAGAAGAGACTCCAGTCTGTGGATGTCCTTCTAACTCTTGTGTATCAATGAAAAATACTTTCACTTCAATCATTTTTACCTGCATTCTTTCATTACCTGCTTCAATTTTACTTAAGACAATGGGCCTAGTAAACATAGTTTGATTTTTACTAAGATTATTACAAATAATCCTACAAACTTTGAACCTTTTAATTGCTCGATATTACCTAAATCATACAAAAAAATGTATATTTAGTGAGCTGGAACTTGACTTTTATTCAGAGTTCCTTTGTCTTTTGTGGGTAGTTTAAAGTCATGCATGCCGGACATAAAGGGGCTAATGTTTAAGGTCGAAATAGCTTTGACCGAAATGGATTAGAATTGACACAATTCCTTGAAATTTCATCTGAAAACATACTACCATACTAAAGTATGAGAGAAAAAAAATGTAAACTATGGCTTAAGAATATTTGAATATGAGGAATGATATGAAAAAGAGCTAAAAGGCATTAGAAGAAGTAGTTTCCAAGAATGAAGTTACTATTATTTAACAAAACCCGTTAGGGGGTTGAAATATGCAGGGCCACCTATGGGCATTGGCTGCATGTTCAAATAAATAGCATCTTTTGGCTGACAAGTCTGTTATGTGGACTGTTTATGCAAGGCCACCTATGGGCACGTTCTGCATAGTCAGGCGAAAGAACTCTTAGAAATTTACTTTCCTAATGCTAAAAGCCAGTGAAAGTTTATGGAGATTCAAATTTTCTAAAGTATAGAGTTTGTTGTATGGAAAGAGGTACTTGAATATGGAGAAGATATTTCCGAACAAGAATATATAAGAACTGGATGAATATCACTCCTACGAAGGTCTGAACCAAACGTAGGGAAGAAGAATAAACCATAGACTTGAATACTTTCAGATCATGAAAAAGGATATGGGAAAAATATGTTAAGGATGGCTATTTTTTGTGGATCCCTACATACTGTCGTTTAAGACAAATAAGGACAAAAGAGGCATTCTTACCAAGAATGAAGTTACTATTATTTAACAAAACCCGTTAGGGGGTTGAAATATGCAGGGCCACCTAAGGGCATTGGCTGCATGGTCAAATAAATAGCATCTTTTGGCTGACAAGTCTGTTATGTGGACTGTTTATGCAAGGCCACCTATGGGCACGTGTTGCACAGTCAGGCAAAAGAATTCTTAGAAGTTTGACATTTTTGTGATTAGAAGTCACGAAAAGGGTTATGAAGATCTGAAAATATTTAAGGTTAGGATTATAACACATAAAGATGGGTATTGTCCAATGTATATAGAGATACATAGGTCAATGATAACCATAATCATGTTGTGGCTGGGTCCTGAATTGAAACTTGGACTTCACTACGTATCTCATAAGAATGAGAATCAAGCCATACGTGGTTCTTGAAATGCAGTTCAACATCATGCAAGACGAAAGTATGAGTGATCTTAGTTTAGGGTCATAGAATTCGGACCATAATAATGAATACACAGTGTGTGTTTTCATGAGGACTTTTCAGCCGAGGGACTAAAAGTTAAATTTGGAGTTAGGCCCAAAAAACTTGGGACTGGATTCGAGGGACACTCGAATGTTCCTACATATCCCATAAGGATGGGAATCAAGTCCATGTAGTTCTAGAACTACCCTTTGTACAAATTTGGTTCGTACATGTGAAGGGTGAAAGGGGACTTTAGTGCAATGATGGTTTGACCTAAAATGAAAAGTTCAGGCATTACCATGTATGCACGTAGTCTTTTGAAAATGAAAACCATGATTGAAATGTCAATAATAGTTCTCTCTCAAATGAGGAAATCAAATAATATTGTAGTCTATTGTCGTACCGGACAAAAGTGTCGCATAGTTTAACGTCATATAACAAGGACGAAAATGAATCAATGTAAAGATATTGATTCCAGGGGCGGTTTCACGAATCAACATCATATGAGATGGTGGTGAACCGATGTGAAGAGATTGTTTTTGGGCTTGAACCCTGGGAGTTGCCTACATACCCAGCCTGGAGGGCAAGGATCAAAGTCTGTGTAGTTCAATTAAAAAATGAATTAATGATCAAGTTGTTCTTGGGGACAACGATCTAATTAAAATGTTGTTGGGACTTACACATGGTTAGGGGCCCAAACAGAGTGTTATGGTTGAGGTTTTCTCTAAGCTCACGTGAGTCATACTCGGTGTGAGAAACAAGAGGAAACAACAACCTTAACGGTGCACAGTTTAATGTCATGTAGGACATAAAAAAGGGACTATGCAGGTTAAAGTCTTGCAGTTAGGACTATTGGTGCTGCACAGTTTAGTGTCATGTAGCAGGGACAAAATAACAGTTTAATGTCATGTAGGACATATCAGAGGGCTTTCTGTACAGTTTAACATCATGTAGTTAGGACGATGGGGACAATACAGTTTAACGTCATATTGGACGAAAGGGGGACTGTGCAGTTTAATGTCATATAGTAAGGACAAAAGAGTGTACCATTTTAACGTCATGTCGGACGAAAGTGCGAATAGTTTAAGGTCATATGCATGGACCTTGAATGGTGCAGTTTAATGTCATACTGGACCTTTGATGATTATATAGTTTAATGTCTTTCCAGACGTGAGGGACTTTTATACAGTTTAGCGTCATGTAGTTAGGACGTCATAGTTTAACGTCTTGCTGGACGTAAGGGATTTGGAAATAGTTTATGGACATATACATGGACCAGGGATGATGCAGTTTAAGGTCATGCTGGACGGTTCATGGAACTTTTTCACAGTTTAATGTCATGTGGGACGAAGTTGCAGTTTAAAGTCATACTGGACCCTTGCTGTATAGTTTAATGTCATATAGCAAGGACGAACTGGTGCTGTACAGTTTAAAGTCATATATCTAGGACTAAGGTGAACCAATATGAGGATATCAATTCTGGGGACATTTTATAGTTTATCGTCATGCTGGACGTTGGAAGTGCCACATAGTTTAATGTCATGTTTCTAGGACACAATATAGTTTAATGTCATCTCGGACAAAATATAGTTTAATGTCATCTCGGACAAAATATAGGAACTTCTGTACAGTTTAATGTCATGTAGATAGGACATAATACAGTTTAGTGTCATGTAGGACATAACCATGAACCAATGTGATTGTTTTGGATCTGGGAACAATATTTTGTGTTTATACAAAATACTTCTTCAGAAATCTGGCATTAGTTGGAGTCGTGATGTGTTCTCCATCCATTGAGATTAGAGAATATGCTCCATTGGATTAGACCTTATGTATTGAATAAGGTCCTTCCCATTTTGGTTCAAGCTTGGGAGGCTTCTTTCCTGGTATCATTGGTGCTCTGAGAACCAATACCAATTCTCCCTGAATGAATGAACGAAGACGAACTTTTTTGTTAAAAGCTCGTGCTATTCGATTCTGATAGATTTCCAAGTGGTGCAAAGTGCACAATCTTTTCTCATCTAACTGTTCCAATTCATTCAACCGCTTTTGGGATTGCTCATCTGTAGATAACTGATCAAAAATGGCTATTCTGAGTGAGGGAAATTGAACTTCAATTGGCAAGACTGCTTCTGTTCCATATACCAATGAATATGGAGTTGACCGCGTTGCATTGCGAGTGGTAGTCTGATAAGCCCATAAAGCATGAAAGAGTTTATCAGGTCATGACCTCTTATCTTTATCCACCACCTTTTGTAGTATATTTGAAAGAGTCTTGTTGAAGGCCTCTATCTGGCCATTAGCCACTGCATGATATCGAGATGAATGGTTGGACTTAATGTTGTATTCTTGATACAATCTCTTTACCTCAGAAGAACAGAAGTTGGTGCCGTTGTCTGTCAATATGGTATGAGGGACACCAAATCTAGTAATGATGTTAGACTTGATGAAGCTAACAATGCATTTAGAACTGACTTCTTTGAGAGGTACTGCCTCTGCCCATTTGGAAAAGAAATCAGTAGTAGTAAGAATGTACTTAAACTGCTTGGTCGTGGCTGAAGGGTAAGGTCCACCACATCCATTCCCCATGTGGAAAATGGCCATGAGTATTTAGCTGTATGAAGCAACTCTGGAGGTTTATGAATGAAGTTGGCATATACTTGGAATGAATGACACTTCTTTGTGAAATTAACACAATCTTGTATCATTGAAGGCCAAAAGTATCCAAGCCTTCGAATTTGATCAGACAGTCTATGTCCAGACTGGTGGGCACCACAGACTCCTGCATGCACTTCTTTTATGACAGCCATTGTCTCTTCACCATCAATACATCTGAAGAGAACTCCATCAAAACCAAGTTTGTAGAGAATTTTCTCGAGGTGGTTTGGGCTATCATAAAGAGTAAAATTGACCACATGTCGCCGGATTTGTTCTTTCTCGGCTCTATCAGGTGGAAGTGTTCCATTTTGAAGGTATTCCCTGATAGGTGACATCCATCCTGTAGTATGACCATACGTTTCAGGAATGGGACTAATTTCATTAATTTCCTCTGTTCTGACTTGAACATAAGGTGAAATTGCACGACGGTGGGCAATACAGATGGTTGTCTCGTCCTGATTTGGATCTGCTAAAGCTGTGGCTATATTAGCCAGTGCCTCAACTTGAGCTTTTTGTGATCTTGGGACGTAAGAAAATGTCAGTTCTGAAGGGAATTCCGACATTAACTCTCTGACATAATCATACAAAGGGATTAATTCTTCTTTTCTAATGGCATAATCCCCATTGACTTGTTTGATTACCAGGTCTGAATCACCTTTCAACATTAAGTGATTCACTTGTGCTTGAAGCGCTAACTCCAAGCCTGTAATGAGAGCTTGGTATTCAGCTTCATTATTAGTACCACCTTCCCACAACAAAAAGGAATAAGGTAACACTGCCTTATCTGGAGAAATGAGCACAATTCCTAAACCAACTTTGTTGAATTTAGGATTTTCCATTTTCATCCCTGTTCGACTTCTAGAAGCACCATCAAAATACATTTCCCATGTTTGAGGACTCTCTTGAATAGAGAAAACTTCCTCATCAGGGAGTTCGATATCTGAATACGTGTCTTCCACTGAAGGATGTTCAGCCAGGAAATCAGCCAGAGCTTGGCCCTTAATTGCCTTTTGAGACACATACTGAATGTCGAACTGCTGTAGAATAACCGCCCACCTTGCCAGACGTCCTGTAAGCATTAGACGACTAAGGATGAATTTGAGCGGATTATTAAGAGATACCAATTGGACCTCATGATGTTGCAGGTAGTGTCTCAGTTTCTGAACTGCAATGATTAATGCTAGGCAGCACTTTTCAATACTTGAATACTGGGTTTCTGCTTCAAGCATTGTTCTACTGAGATAGTAGAGACTATTTTCATTCCCAGCATCATTCTTTTGAGCGAGAAAGGCACCCAATGATTACTCTAAAGCTGTCACATAGAGGATAAGCGGTCTACCCTCAACAGGTGGCATGAGTACTGGTGGACTCAAGAGGTATTTCTTGAGAACATCAAATGCTTCTTGACATTCTTCAGTCCACTGGTAAGTGACTCCTTTCGTCAATAATTTGGTAAAGGGTAAACTTTTGCCTGCCAAATTGGAGATGAAACGCCGAATATAGGCTAAGTGTCCTTGAATTCCTATTAATTCATTCAAATTATAAGGATGTGACATACCAAGGATTGATTTGGTCTTCTCAGGATCGACTTCAATACCACGCTGGCGTACAACAAAGCCGAGGAATTTTCCTGAGGTTACCCGAAAAGCACATTTTACGGGGTTCATCTTCAAATTATATTGTCGAAGCTTGTGGAATATGACTTCCAAATCATCCAAGTGATTAGAACGTTGTTTAGATTTAGCCACCAAATCATCTACATAGCATTCAACAAACTTCCCTAAAAGAGGTTTGAAGATACGATGCATGGCGCGTTGATATGTTGCACCTGCATTCTTTAAACCAAAGGGCATCACCCGGTAACAAAACACACCTTGAGGAGCTCTGAAGGCTGTATATTCCTCATCTTCTGGGGCCATTCGGGTCTAATTATATCCAAAATATCCATCCATGAAAGAAAGTACTTCATATCCAGTCGTCGCATCAATTAAGAGTTCTGTAATCGGAACTGGGAAATCATCTTTAGGACAATACCGATTAAGATCTCTGAAATCGATGCAAACCCTAATTTGTCCGTTCTTCTTCTTTACAGGGACAATATTAGCCAACCACTTGGGATATTGAACTTCTCTGAAAAAGTTAGCTTTGATAAGCTTATCCACTTCAGCCTCAATTTTGGAAGCATAGGTTGGGTGTGTTCTTCTCACGGTTTGCTTGAATCCTCGATCTTCTTTTGGTAAACCCAAATGATGAGTAGCAACATCAGGATCAAGCCCAGGCACTTCTGTATAATTCCAAGCAAAAATATCTTTATTTTGCTTTAGAAAAGAAATATACATCTCTTGCTCTTCAAGGGTCATGGCCACACTAATTAAAGTGGGGTGTGGATCTTTCTCTGTACCCAGATTTACTTCTCTGAGTTCATCCACAGTGGTAGAGATACCCTCTTCAAATGCTGGAGGAGCATCTCTAAGATCTTCCTCTTCCTCTTCATCATGTGTTATTTCTTCCGTTTCTACTTGTAAAGTAGATGAAAAAACGAAATTCTCATGATCATAAGAGATGTCAAAATTTTCACATTTTGAAGAAGAAGCTTCCATTTCTGACCCTATTGATGATAAAGGGTCTTCTTTGGGAAATAAAGAGGAGATGATGGATTGATAATCGACATCATTATTCACCTCTCGTGTTGCTATAACTTCTTCTGGCCTGATTAGCGAAGTATAGACTTGTTGGATTTCATCAGACGAAATGAAAACGTCACCACTTATGCTTTCATCACTACTTGGTAAGTTACCAATTTCTCCCATGTTGTCTGGCTCGATTGCCGTAATTGACATTATGGATCTTTCCATAAGAGTATTTTGATTTGGGCCTATTTTGTCAATTTGACTTATAGGTAACACATAATCTGTACTCATATGTGAAAATGGATTTATTGGAATTTTTTCCAAACCATATGGAGCATTAACTTTGGTAATTTCCTTCATTATAGATTTTTCTCTTCCCTTCATGTGATAAAATTCCGCCTCAATGTATTGAGACTCACATGTCTTGAACGGGGCCTTATCACCATACAATGTTCCAACTTGACCATCGAAACAGTATTTGAGACATTGATGGTATGATGACGGAATAGCTGCATGCTGATGTAGCCAGGGCCTTCCAAGCAAGATATTGAAAGCTGAGTCTTGATCAACAATCATGAAATCCGAATTGGAAACAAGATCTCCAAACTGAGTTCTGAGTGTAACTTCTCCCAGTGGTTCTTGTTCATTTTTATCATATCCTTGTAACATCATGGTAGAAGGAGATAAATCAGATTCTGTGAGGCCCAATCGACGAAGTGTACGAATGGGCATGAGGTTGACTCCTGAACCATTGTCAATGAAAGCTCTTCGAATATCTACACCATTGACTTTTCCAGATATGTACAAAGGTTTTATGTGCCCATGCACAACATCATCTTTATCTTTATCAGTAAAATATATCACTGCATGGCATTCTGCAGGATTATTCTCTATGTGATAGATTTCAGCTGCAGCAATTTCAGCTTCAAACTCCTGAGGACTTGACAAAGCTTCGATGAGTGCTTCCCGAAGATCTCTTGACAGATTCAAAGCATCCAAAATTGATAACTTGGCTGGTAATTGGGCCAAGTGTTTCAATATATCATACTTTTGATCTAGAGGTCTGCGTTTCCCAATAGGAATATGCGGTTTAGCAGGTACCTTGGAAGCAGATGCTTTAGAAGCTGATGCATCTTGTATTGAAGTTTGCAACATCCTTGGTTTTGGAAGATTGGACTGATTAGATCCATTTACTTGCTGAGATAAAGAAGATGGAACCTTTAATCGGTCTTCAAAAATAACTGTTCCAAAACTGAGTTGGCCATTGGCAGAAGAACTTGCTTGTTCTTTTTGAGCTCGCTGAAGGGCTCTACCACGAGTTTCTGCTGCATATACAGTGCTAGCAGGTGTAAAATTAGAGTAGTGGCTTTGGAAAGATCCACGTCTTCCCCTATATCCTGAACCTCTAGAACCTCTTCGGATTCCCTTATTTGATACAGGGAATTCAGGCTCATCAAGACTGGAATATGAATCTGTTAATTGAATCATATTAACAGAACCAAATATTAACTCTTCGTCTGATAAAGACTCTTCCTGGTTAGCCTGTTTAGGCTGTGCCGTTTGATGGGGCGGTGCCCGTTGCTTTGAAGTAGATGGCATGAAATCTGCCAGAGTCAAAGACAATTTAGGCTTTGATACATACCCATCTTCTCCTGATTCCTCTTTCTTCTTTGAATTTCGCTGCTCTTTTGAGGATTTGTCTTTTGATGGAGGTTTTACTGCAGCTTTTGTAGGAGACACAATTGGCTTCTTCAATTGTGTTCGCAAAAGGGAATGGGTCTGATTGATTGTCTTTCTGACCATCCAATCATCATATTTTTTCGCAGTTTTTCTTTTGACTTCCTGCCACTCGCCTCCTTCCTCTGGATCTGTAGCGGTAATACATGCTACATGAGATGAAGAACCCTTCAATTTGACTTGTCCCAAGTCGACTATCTTTTGCAGGAGGTCTTTAAAGACAAAACACTCCTGGATGGGATGCCCCAACATTTGATGAAAGGGAAAATAATTGGGACGGTCTTCATCTCATTCTTTGTTTGGCCTCTTGGGCACTGGTAATTGAACCAAATTATTTTCCAGAGCTGCAATGAAGTAACCAGGAAGTTGCTCATTTCGGAAAGAGTATGTTTTACTCTTCATATCCTCAAATTGTTTTCGTCGTTGATCTCTTTGATCATTTGGACGAAACGGCCTTTGTTGTTGGCGTTCAGGAGGTGGAGTCCTTTGAGAAGATGAAGGTTTTGAAGTAGATATAGGTACAGGTGCTTGTTTAAGCATAACTGTAGCAGTTTTTGCTTTACCCATTCTCCTTATTGGAGCTGATGGAATTATACGAGATTTAACCTTAGCCTGTATAAGGGAATCTTCAATCTGTTGAGCGATTTAAGTAAGGACTCAAAACCCTCCTGTGTATTTCACAGGGATCAATGGCGTGCGTAATTCGTCACACAAATTTGCCACACAGATTGGCAACAATTCCTCCTAAGGGAGTGCTAAACTCAAGGAATACGTTAATCCCTTCCAACGAGCAATGAAATCAGAGACTCTTTCATTCTCCCTTTGCTTGCAGTTTGTAAGATCGAAAACTGTCGTTTTTGGCAAAGTTGAGCTAAACTGAAGAAGGAATTTTTGACAAAGATCCTCCCATCCGATGACTGACCGAGATTGCAAGCTTGTATACCAGACAAAAGCTGGTCCTTGCAAGGTTTGCACGAAGCATCTGAGTTTCACTGCTTCTTGCTGCTCTGGAGTTCCCATCATAGGATCACAACAAGACACGTAATGCATCAAATGTTGTTCAGGATCGCATGATCCATTGAAAGTAGGGAAAACAGGGTTTCCAAAACTGGATGGAGGAGAAATTGAATCTACCCATTCAGGGTAAACTTTCTTTTCAGGTTAAACTTGCGCCCGTTTCCCTTCCATAGTTTCTAACCAAGCTGTTAATGACTCAATAGTAGTTATTAACTTTTGAGAAACATCAGGTTGAACTTGGTTTTGGGTAGGTGCAATAAATGGAGCTTGGACAGATGTGGTGGTCGGTGCTGCAACTGATGGTAGTGCTGCCAAACATTGTTGCATTTGACCCGTAGGATTAGACCTCTGAGGGTGTAATGATAAAGGAGGATATTCCTGATCCATCTCAGTAGTTACAACAAATTCCTTCGGCTGTCGGACTTCAGCATTCTTAAGAAGAAGACTACTCTGATGTAGTTCTGCATTCAACCTTCTTAATTCTTTCATTTCTTCCTCCTGTTGTGAAAACCTTTGCTCTAATGAGAGCGATTGACCTCCTTCAAAGGAAGGGTGAGAAGTAACCTGATTCTTTCCTTTCCCCTTATTGGATCCTTTTTGGAGAGGGGGAATTGGGTTACTTGAAGGAATACCCAGATTTTGGGTAAGCCTTTGATTACGTGTGCGCACACCTTCTTCATTTAGGTCTGTGTGTGCAACTTCTTGTGCAGGAACCTCTTCATCTGATCCCTCTGATTGAGCCTCATATGGTGAATCAGCAGCAATGGCATTGATGACATTAATGGATGCATATTTCATGGAATCCTTTCTATCAGTATTTCTGTGATATTGTCTTCTTCTATGTCCAGGATGAGACATGGCATTCCGTTGACTTGATCCCTCAGGAACATCTTGGAGAACTGTCACTTGGAGAGAATCTCCTGATAGCTTGGCTCTTCGTTCCTCTTGAGGCTTATTCCCTAATCGAGAGAATACTGACTTTCTCTGAGGGAGGGATTGAGGATTTGAAAAAGTCCCCAGTCCGGTGGACTGGGGATGTTCCTGCTGTTTCCGCTCAACTCCTCGAATCCCATTTGTTGACTCTGAGGGTTGGGTTAGAGAAGTCCCCAGTCTGACAAGTTGGGGTGTCTCTTGACATGCTATGTCTGAGATCTTCTTAAAATTTCTCTTGATCTTGCGAATCTTAGTTCAGAAATCAGCTGGATGCATTAACCTGTATCCACTTTTATCACCTGGTTCAACAGACCGTTGGATGATTTCCGAAACTTCTGTCATTTGATGACGTGTTTGCTCCAGACGAGAGGCTTGTGCAATATTCTCACCTGCTTGATGTAGGAGCATTTCAACAACTTGTTCTCTATATACTTGATTTTGAGAGGAACTAGTTGAAGCCTGTTCTTGAGCAAACCTTTGATTATGAACAAAGCCCATTGATTGTGGCCGGCCATGGGCAATAACATTGCATGAGACCATTTTCGGTGGGCTTTGCTGACCGGAAAGCACTGTGAAATGTAGTGCTCCGTGGACACCCCATCCTCTTATATGAACATCATATGGAGCATTGGAAATTAATTGACGCAATTTTCTTAGTGCGCCAAGGCATGAACATTGAAGAGTTCTCTGTTTCTTTTCAGCCTTCGGATACCGAGAGACTGATAGAGATGCCAAATCAATCTGGCGTTGTAACCCTTCTATTATCTTAAGATGATTTTCATATTCATCGTAAGATAATACTTTCTTCTTCAATTGACAAAGAGTCTTCCAGATGTTGAGATGAATATCATGGATTCCATCATCCGTCAACATCTTTGGAATGTCGTACTGGGAATCAGCCAAAGGCCAAAACATGACTGGTACTTCACCTTTTGCCAGTTTTTTCCTCATGTTCATCATTTCTTCTTTATCATTAAATGAAGATTCTTCTACCTGTTTGGACCAGAGTTGGTGTTTCCTTGTTGCTTCATCGGATTCAACAAGATTGGTAGAGAAATCACTATTCATGCTGGAAGATGAATGACCCAGGGATGGTTCAGAGATTAACCTGAACCCCAGGCTATCTTCTGATGGAGAAATAGTTTCACCTGCCGAAAGTAAAGCATCAGACATGACTGGTTTTACGTTTGCAAGTGCCTCGAGATAGGAGGGCTTTCTCGTCACTACATTGCCTTCTGAAGAATTTTCGAGACAATGTGAATCACTACTGTGGAGAGGACTTTCGCAGCGAAGTTCATCACCATGAGGAGGACCGTCATGATGGGTTACAGCAAAAGATGAAATATCTTGCTCCTTGGTCTTCTGACCACACAGAGGGTTCCTGTGGCTCTCATCTGAAGAAGAAACTTCAAGATTGACCGAACTTTCATGAAGCAATCCTTCATGAGGAAGTGTCTGTTGAAGACCTTCAAAATTAATGTTCCCGTTATTGGGAACTTAGGGAGTAGAATCTTGAATTCTGATAGATAAATGTCTGAGGGCTTCAAGAACTCCAGCATCGAGCAAGGCTTGGTTACAGATTGACCTTTGATCTCCTGACTGTGCTGGGCAGATCTTTTTCTTAGATGCCTTCTTACTCGCTTTAGAAACCACTTGATGACGAAAGTGATTGCTCTGAGCAGATGTATGTGCCTGATCAGGAAAGATGGTCAGGTTAGGCTGACGATCTCCACTCAAATCAGGTGTATGTGCCTGACTTGGTTGTCCGTATCATATGGGGGAGTATGCCCCATAACCCTCTTGGACTGGAACAGATGTATGTGTCTGTTCCGGAGTGAATTGTTGATGTGTCACTCCACTTCTGGGGATAGATTTATGTGTCTGTCCCTGAGATGATGCTGAAGCTGTTATGATATCCTGGCAAGTATCCAGAATATGAGCAGGAATTTGCTTCTTCTCTTTTACCATTGACAAAATATGTTTGGTGACTTCAGCCGCCGGAACGGGGATATACGTCCATTCTGGGCTTGAAGTAGGTGTATGTGCCTGCTCCTGTCCTCCTTTTCTTGTCAGTGAATCCTGACAGTACTCAAGTGTGGAGGCAGAGAGTTGAGTCTGCCACTTGTTTGTCGTCGGGGCTTTCCGACTGACTTCTCTGTGCGCTACAAAGCGAGACTGTTGGTAGGCCTGATTAGTATTAGCAGGAGTATGTGCCTGCTGATTACACTTCGCCAAATGCGGTTGACGAGATCCATCATATGTAGTCAGACGAGCCTGCTGACTAACTGGTGATGTATAAGAAGGTGTATGTTCCTGCCTATGGTACTCCGCCGGAATTGCCTGGCGAGATCGGCTTGATGCTGCCAGACGAATCTGCTGGACAGCGGAATTAAAACGGGCAGGTGATTGTGCCTGCTCGTTATTTTCCACCAAGTTAGGTTGGTGGACTTCTCCGGAGATGGCAGGGATGACAACCTGCCTATTGTTAATCGGATTCCGTCTCTGGCGGTTCATCTTGCCTGCTCGGGTTTGAGGAACCTGAGCTGAATGCCTGGAGTCGGTACCCTCATCATGTTGAGGGCACACTACCGCACGAGTCTGGCGACGATTGTTGATGGGAGCCCTCGGGAAGGACTCCTGTCTTTTTGAACTAAGGCCCTGAGGGACCTGATCATTCACTTCCTCTGAGTAAGGGAGTGAATGGAAATTGCATTCCGGGGACAACGACCCGAAACGGTTGGAGACGGTAGTCAGCACCGCCTGTTTCTTGATCGCTGGCCGCTGTTGTCCGGACGACCAGATAGAGTTGTTAACTTGGAGGGCTTGACGAGCGGCCTCCAGAGTTGGGATAGTACCATTGCGACGGTACTCCTTAACTAGTGTATTAGAAACCCAGCGTTGAAGACGCTGAGTTGGTGATGTCATCCTCAGAGCGGACGACGTTCCAGCAGGAGTAGTAGCATTGGTTTTCACAGCAGAAGACCTCACAGTAGAGGTGTTCACAGCAGCAGTATTTACAGGGGTGAATTTAAGGAAAGCCATTTTGCAGAAGATCTTGAGAAAAGAGTGCATGTTCCATGTAACAGACATAATCAAGATGAATCCGGCCACTGCATCTTTTGGATGAGCATATGTCAATGATTGCTTTGTTGGCCCAAGGGGCCTAACAAATAAGAAGAACATCACTTTAACTTGCTTAAGGATTCACGTCGGGTTCACCATTTTTGTTTCGCACGGAATCCGGGGATGACCTCCTGGATGTGAGATTCAAACGTTCCGATCGGTTTCTAACGGGTTTGTTCGTAGAACCGGAAACATCCAATGATTCCACATCCATTTGGACCTACTTTCCAAAGGTAGGTGCTCATTAGCTTGTGGACTAATGAGGCTTAGGAATTTGCATTGGTCGAGAGGATGGGAGGTCGGACTCATCACACCTTTTTGAGGGGAATTATTGTCTACTCCGGGACTCTCTTTATAGATTTAAGTTATTTTCTTGAATCCTTATTACATTACCAAGTATAAAATGAGCTTTCCTTTAGTTTTAACAATAAATGATTAAATATGCATGAAATTTAGAGAATCTTTTATATGTATTCGAGGTTCTTCATCAATAGAGAATCATCTATATCTATTTAGAGAATCTTGGTCAATGGTATCCTTCAAAACATTTATATAAAAGTCTCTTGGTCATTATGATGACCAGGCTGGATTTAAAGCCACTCAGTGGGGCACTTGAAGTTTATCATCATTCAGAAGGACAGTGATTATTTCAAAGTTGGGATCGAACCCATAAATGGGCTACCTACGTATCCTTTGTTTTGGAAAAGGAATCAGAACCCACGTAGTTCGAGTAATGGAGTATGCTGTTTATGATTGATGGCTCAAAGAAGAATGTCATAATTACTTTTACACTCTAAGCTCACGTGAGTCATGCTCAGTGTGAGAAACAAGAGGTATTGGTAAAAAATATACAAATGTGCCATGAAATATGCAATCATAAGAAATTGTTTGGGGCTTATGTATGTATGACTGTCCAAAATAGATGAAGGTTTTAGGATTTACTTTTAGGGAGAAAATCCAGGAACAGGGTCCATAAAGGTATATGTGCTTTATGGAGATTTGAATACTCTAATCTTGGGGCTTACTCCTAAGGAGGATGCCCAAGTTAGGAGGGGACTTATGATTGGGTTTTACTCCTAAAAAGGAAACCCAAATCAAGGGTAAATTATGACTGGTTAAGAGAATTTTAAGGGGGCTTGAGGTTTACTCCTAAAAAGGAAACCCAAGATTATGACTGGGACTTACTCCTAAAAAAGAAGCCCAAGGTTATGACTGAGTCTTATTCCTGAAAAGGAGACCCAGGTTAGGGGACTTGGGGCTTACTCCTGAAAAGGAAGCCCAAGGTTATGACTGAGTCTTATTCCTGAACAGGAGACCCAGGTTAGGGAACTTGGGGCTTACTCTTGAAAAGGAATCCCAAGGTTATGACTGAGTCTTATTACTGAAAAGGAGACCAAGGTTAGGGATTAAGGTTTGGGGCTTACTCCTGAGGAGGATGCCCAAAAATTAGAGGACTTGATTGGGGCTTACTCCTGAGGAGGATTCCCAAGTTAAGGAATTAAGGTTTGGGGCTTACTCCTGAGGAGGATGCCCAAGTTTGGGAACTTTAAGAATTTGGGGCTTACTCCTGAGGAAGATGCCCAGATTAAAGGATTTATAACTAGGGATTATTCCTAAAAAAGGAGACCCATGTTAGGATTCTCTCATCTTAAATGATGAGGTTGAATGAATGAACTCTCCATATTTAGTGACATAAGGATATTTAAATCACTAGACTTTGAGAGATATTCCACAGAATTCCTTTCAGATAAGGAAGTCAAATCAAGAAATCATGCCATAAATGGCTTTGAAGAGTGTCTTGAAGACTGAATCCTGAAAAGGAGAGGTGTGATGGCTTAAGAGGATTAAAAATGGGCAAGATGGGCACCCAAAAAGATAGGGGTGCGCAAGTCTTTCAAGGCGCGCAAGTCTTCCATGGGCGCGCAAGTATGGTCGCGCAGGTATACCTGCACGACACATGGTGTACTTGCGCGATTTTCAACCAGCATTGAAATACTTGAGCGACTCTTTTTTGAACCCTTTAGAATTCTCTTGAGGTTCTTCCAGAAAAGGGACGCGCAAGTTATATTGAAAGAATAAGGCGGCGCGCAAGTGTTTGATAAGTTTCAACACTTAGGCCTTCCTTCTTCTCTTTAGATCTTCTGTTCTAGGTAAGAAATTACCATAGAAGTGTTCCGGAAGCTTTGAGAAGAGACTTGGGCATCGGGAGCTTCAATCCGAGTTTCTGGAAAAGGATCCTCTCGAATGGGGGGCCCACAGGGTCTATTTATAGGCAAAAGAAGGCCCTGGGCGGTTACCGGGCGGTTACCACTTAGGTCGCGCAAGTCACTTGCGCGACCAAGACCGTCGCGCAAGTGTACTTGCGCGACAGTAAGATAACTTGCGCGGTGCAGTTGCTTTGGATCCTGTGTTCATGCCTTTTTTGATTTTTTGATGTTTTCTTCAAAGGATGAATCACTTTGAGCTCGGATATTCCCTTTTCCGATCTTTAGATTCTGTGACGAAAGGAGCGTCAACAGGGACCTTTATCTAAGGTTGTTGGATACCCTTCTCTTTGGGTTAAAAGATTTAGTACTTGTTAATTGTTTTTTTACAAGTTTTCCTCTACATTTTTATTGTTGGGGAAATTATAACTATCTTATACCTCCTTATACTTGTACTCTGATTTAGTTAGATACTATATGCTTTAAGGTAGAATCTTCATCTTTGTAACCTTTCATTTAGTTTCATTTCCAGAATCACTTTTCTTGAATTGCTTTCTCGAAATCATATTTCCTGAATCAAGAAAGTGTTTAGAACTTCGAGGTTTTGTGAATTATCTTGTTTAACCTTGTTAAACATAACCATATTTAAAAGTTCCAAATGAATTTTTAAAATTATGTAATTCACCTCCCTCTTGTATTTGATCATCTCATCTTTACATATTCGATCCTACAATTGGTATCAGAGAAGGTCTCTGAAATACTTATATTCACATATAAGTTTTCCTTGCTCAAGTTTTTCATTATTCTGCTGCTTCCTTGCTAAGGTAGACTACCTTGTACTCTGAACCAATCACTAAAATTGGTATCAGAGGTGGTGAACTATGAATTAATCTTATGATTAGATTCAGAAGAAAATTATTCTTCTCATTACTTTCAAAATTGAATTTCCAGATTCACACTTTTTCAGAATCAGTCTTTTCGGACTTGAATAGTTTGGATTCATTTTTGCTTAGATATACTCATGATCTACATTTTCCTTTATTAGGAATATTTTCCTTGTTTACAAACTTTTTCTATTAACAAGTTTTTGGGGAAATATTTTTCTTTAAGATAGAAGGAATAAATGTTGGTTCCATAGACAATCTCAATCCAACTAGGCCACCTATCATGATAGAAATGATTATGAATACTGGAGAGATTGTATGAAGACTTTCATTATCAATACTAGAGTTGATAATTTTTTTATGCTTATTGGAGGATATAAAATTCCTGACAAAGATGTTATTACATTTACCAATCAAGAAAATAATTAATATCAACTGAATTATAAGGTACGCAATAATTTACTTTGCTCCATGACTAGAAATATATATAGCCAAATTTCATCTTGTGAAGCATCAAATTGTATATAGAAGAAACTTGAAGTTACTCACTTCGGAACTTCCAAAGTAATTGAAACAAGAAGATCCATGCTCAAAGCTGAATATCATGGTTTTTTCTTTTTTTATGGAGAAGCCATATGTAAGGTGCAACAAAGATTCATGACTATTGTGAATAGTTTACAATCCATGGGTGAGAAAGGATTATATGATGAAGCTCTTGTTGATAAGATCATAGACATCATGCCGAATGAATGGGAATCCAAGAGGATAGCTATAGATGAAAATAGAAAGGTTACTCATATTTCCTTAGATGAACTGTTTGGAACTCTTCTTTAGCATGAGACTAGAATGAAGAGAGATGTTGATAAGGTAAATAAGAAGAATGGGAATGGCAGTGTTTCTTTTACTACAACTTCAAATCATATGAAATCTAAGACTATTAAGAGAGTTACTAGATCCAAATCTGAGAAAGTTGTTATCCAATATGAATTTAGTGGAAGTGAATCTTCAGAGAATGAATTAGAAAATCTTTTTCAAAGGATGAAAAAGATATAAGGATAGAGGAACTTTCAATCTAGATACAAGAAGAAAGAAAGGAAAGACAAAAAGGATTCAGAAGTCACATGTTATGAATGAAGAAAAGCTAGACACATAAGACTTGATTGTCCTATGCTTAAGAGAAAAGAAAGAAAGGAAAACCATTCTGAGAAAAATAGAAAGAATTATTACAAGGATAAATCTAAGAATGTCTTGAAAGCTACTGACACCTGGATTACCAGTGGTGGAGACTCTTCAAATGAATCTTCAGATTATGAATCTTCTGAAAAGAAGAATCTTGGTATAATAGCCATAATACCTATTGAAAATCATTGCTTAATGGATAAGGTACACAATGCTAAATCAATGACTAATGTTTCTTTGAATTCTAATGAAAGTAAATACTATAACTCTTTGGATGAAGAATCTTCTTCTGATGAAGATAATACTTTACCTTCCTATTAAGAAGTTTCTAGTCTTTCCAAAATTCTTCAGATTGAGAACTCAAAACTCATGAAACAACATGATAAGGAAAAATCTAGGAATACTATTCTTACTAAGGAAATATCAGATATTTCTAAAGATCTTGATAAGATAAATGTTGATTTTGAAAGTATTTCAATGAATCTTGAGGAAGTATGTTCTGAAAATAATAAACTTTCTAAAGATCTAAGAAACGTAATTTCTAAGAAAAATGCTTTTGAGCCTAGCTCTAGTTAAAAATAAAATGTTTTTTAAGACAAGAACTTAGTTTATCAAACTCAAATCCGAAATATTCTCATTGAGGAAGTGTTTGTCCAAATTTACCTTAGGTAAAGAAAATTTTGATAAAATGTATTCTCAAATCTGACCTTTAAAGAATAGTTCTGGTTTTGGTTATACTGGTTCTAAACTGATTTTTAGTAACAATTATTTTGTTCCTCAAAGTGCTCTATTCTGCACTAAGTGTCAGTGTGGTGGAAACTGGAAAAAAAAATGTTCCTTAAACAAAACCCAGTCTTTAGGATTTCATAAAGCCTATTTTTTTAAAAAAATGTGGGTGCCTAAAATTTTTCTTTCAAAGAATTCCATATCCAAGTAAGTTTTGATTCTGAAAACCTAACTTTTTCTTATTATCAGGAAAATAGGGAAGGTACAAATAGAAATACATGGTACATGGATAGTGGATGTTCCCAATATATGACTGGTAACAAAAACTATTTTGAAAAGATTATCAAGACAAAAGGAGGAAAAATAACTTTTAAAGATAATGCTTAGGAAGAAATTATTGGTATAGGTAACATCGTTCTTCTTTGAAAAACTTTGATTTCAATTGTGTTATTTTTTAAGGGTCTTAAGCACAACCTCATTAGGATAAGTTAGTTATGTGATGAATGTAACCTTGTGAATTTTAGGAATGACAAGTTCTTAGTACACAATTCCACGGTAGAGTTTATTCTTTCTGCCCATAGGCAAGAGAATGTTAACACACTGAATTTAAAAGACCTTAGAAGTTAAGATCTACCTTTCCTTAGTGCAATGGAAGATCATTCTTGGTTGTGGCATAGAAGGTTGGGACATTGTAACCTTAGAAAGTTATGCAAACTTTCTAAGAAAAATATTAGTTAAGGATCTACCAAAGCTTAGATTTGATTCTTCCAAAGTCTGTGACCCTTGTCAATATGTCAAGCAACATAAATCAAGTTTTAAATCAGTCAGTGATGTCTCAACTACTGATGAATTACAATTAGTGTTTATGGATCTCTTTGGTCCTACACAAACTGGAAGCATTGTGGGAATGTATTATGTATTTGTCTTGGTTAATGATTACACTAGATTTATGTGGGTCAATTTTCTCGAAAAAAAGTCAGAAGCTTTTTCTTATTTCAAATGTTTTAGATCCCAAGTTAAAAATGATAAAAGCCTTCCATTGAAAACTATTCATAGTGATCATGGAGGAGAATTTTAAAATTCTGATTTTGAAACTTTTTGTAGTAGAAAAGAAATTACTCATAACTTCTCAACACCCGAAACACCTCAAGGAATGGTGTTGTTGACAGAAGAAATATAATTCTTCAAGAGATAACTACAACCATGTTGAGTGAGTATTCTATAGCCAAACATTTTTTGGCGGAAGCTGTAAGTACTTCTTGTTATACTATAAATCGAGTTTTGATTAGACCTTTTCTTAATAGAACTCTTTATGAGTTATGGAATGGTAAAAAACCTAGACTTTCCCACTTTATGGTTTTGGGTTTCTAGGTATTCATTTTGAATACTAAAGATAATCATCATAAATTTGCACCAAAATCGGATAAGGAATTTTCTTAGGCTACTCCACAACTTCTAAGTCTTGTAGATTTTTCAACAAAACCACTTGTACTGTTGAAGAGACAGTACATGTGAAATTTTATGAAACTGATCCTTTTGTTTTTAAACAACCCCAACCTACATCCTCGGATTTGTTTTCAAAAACTGATTATCAACCTTGGATAGAAAATCCTTCTGATAAGAAAAATATCCAAGAAGATACTTCTAAAACATTTACCCCAGAAGATTACCTACCCTATGTTGATGAACATGTTTTAAAAAAACCCAAATCAGTTGTTTCTAAAGAATCTTCCCAGTGATAATATCATTGGTGATGTGAATCAACCTGTAAGGACTAAAAGTTCCTTAAGAAATGAAGTAAAACATCTAGAATTCCTTTCCCAATTAGAACCCAAAATCACAGATGAAGCTTTAGATTATGATGATTGGATTAAAGCTATGCAAGATGAACTAAACGAATTCGAAAGGAATAAAGTCTGGACCTTGGTTGAAAGACCTAAGGAAACTCCTGTTATTAGAGTAAAATGGGTCATCAGAAATAAGTATGATGAAAAGGGAATCATTTTTAAAAAAAAAATCTTGATTAGTTGCTAAAGGATATAATCAACAAGAAGGAATAAACTATGAAGAAACCTAATCTCCAGTAGCTACACTTGAATCTATTTGTATTTTAGATGCCTTTGCAGCATTCTTTGATTTCAACCTTTTTAAAATGGATGTGAAATGTGATTTCCTTAATGGTTATGTTCAAGAGGAATTTTTTGTTGAACAACCTCCTGGTTTTGAAGATTCAAAACATCCTAATCATGTTTTTAGAGTTACCAAAGCGTTGTATGGACTTAAACAATCCCCTAGAGCTTAGTATGATAGACTAACGGGATTTTGGCTTCAAAATAACTATGTTAAGGGAAATGAAGAGCCAACATTTTTTATAAATAAATATAAGAAAAATGTTTTGATTGCTCAAATTTATGTTGATCACATTATATTTGGTTCAACTCAGCAATATTTAACTGATTCCTTTGCGGATCTAATGAAATATGAGTTTGAAATTAGTATCATGGGTGTGTTAACATTATTCCTTGGTTTTAAAATCTCTCAGAAACTAGAAGGAATCTATATATCCCAACATAAGTATACTAAATATCTTCTTAAAAATTATGCATATGATAACACTAAATGTATAAGTACTACCATTGGTACCTCAAATACATTTGATCTTGATGAAGCTGGGAAACCAGTAGATCAAACATATTTTAGAGGTATGATAGGAAGTCTACTTTACTTGAAAGATATTCATCCAGACATAATGTTTTCAGTATGTTTATGTGAAATATATCAATCCAATCCTAAGGAATCTCATTTAAAGGCAGTGAAAAGAATTTTTCGCTACTTAAAGGGAACCATGGATTTAGGACTCTTTTATACTTCTGAAAATGATTTTATTTTGAAACTTTTTTTGGATGCTGACTTTAGAGGATGTAGAATCGATAGAAAGAGTACATACAAAACTTGTCATTTCTTAGGGGATTCATTAATTTCTTGGTCATGTAAGAAGCAACTCTCAGTAGTACTTTCCACTACTGAAGCTGAATATTTAGCAGCTGGAAGCTGTTGTGCTCATGTGTTGTGGATGCAACACACACTCACAGACTATGGTATGAGTTTTACCAAAACACAAATTTTTTGTGATAATACAAGTTCCATTTCCCTTAGTAAAAACTATGCACATCACTCTCCTGAAAAACACATAGATATTAGGCATCACTTTCTTAGGGATCACACATAAAAAAGAGATATCATTTTTCAATTTATCGGAACACAAGATCCACTTGCTAATATTTTCACAAAATATTTACTCTCTGATAAATTTGAATACATTAAATAGAATTTAGGAATAATAACCATAAGTTAATTCTCCTTATTAACTTTATGTTGAACCAATCTCCTTACAGTAATAAACTCCTTCTCATAGGGGGAGTACATTTTTTCATATGTTTTTCATATTTTTCATAATGAAGTTTTTCATATTTCTTGTAATGAAGTTTTTCATATTTTTCATAATGAAGTTTTTTATATTTTTCATAATGAAGTTTTCATATTTTTCATAATGAAGTTTTTCATATTTTTCATAATAAAGTTTTTCATATTTTTCATAATGAAATTTTTCATGTTTTTTGTAACAAATATTTTCTTAATGAAGATTTTCATAATCTATATTTTCATAATAAAGATCTGTGTACTCATTCTTTTTCATAATCATGTTTTTTTGTGGAATCCAAAGTCCATCCAGAAGAATTTTCCTCTATACGAATTATTATCCTCACAATCTGAAAGGTATGATTCTTTATTATGTTTTCATAATCACATTTTATTTGCTGGAAGTTTCTTTTTTAAAAAAAAAATCTCAGATTCTAGTTTCCTTAAATCTGAATGTTTTCTTTTAAAACCCTCAAAAGATTAGATCCTACCAAATTTTCCTTGTGACTATCTTCTCAACCAACAGATCTGATCAGAAGAATTCTTAGCCATTGGATTGAGATGGGAAGTTAAACCGTCATTTCAACACCTATAAAAAGGGTACCCCCAATGGTTTTACCACATCAGTTCTCAAGATTTTGCGTGTCAAAGCTCTGGCCCACTATAAAATCATGTTCCAAACCTTTCAGAAGTGCTCAAGTCTGAATGTCTCGTGAAGTTCCATCTCAAGATATGTCTACTGTCAAGCCAATTGCGGAGTGGTAGATATACAGGGATAGGTTAGTACATCTGAAATTATTCAACAAATATGACTCTATTTTCTCCAAGAATATCATGATTAATGGATGGGAGAGTGTATCCATTTCTAATCCAGCAGGTTAGGATGTAGTGTATCTGGATTTGCTGATAGAGTTTTATGAGTCAGCATGTTTCTTTAAGGAATATAGTAGAGAAAAATTTTCCTTCAAGAGTTATGGAAAAACTTATGTACTTTCTTATACCAATACTGCTATCTTGGTAGGGTTATCTTATGAAGGAGAGGAAGAATATTGTTCCCACAAATTACCAGATGTTCAAGGATGTTTTTTAAAAGTGAAGGCCATGAGAAGTCTTGGACTTATAGATTTCAAGACCAAAAAAATTGCCCACTTGTCTACCAACAATCAGATCCTAGAGTTCTGGGTTCAAGGTCTTATCATACCGAGAAATGGTGACAAGGAAACTCTTAAAAAAAGTGATATGCATATCATGGATTTTTTGGTAAATCTAAGGAAAATCGATCTGATGAAGAATATTATCATTAAAATCGAGAATATCAAGAATGGGAATCTGAGAGCATAGATAATCATGTATCCTACCCTACTCTCCAAGTTGATTGTTCGGAGCCTTGAATCTTTCAAGATCCCTTGCAGTTCCAAGATGAGGAATTACAAAGTAATGATAATCTGTGATGATACCCTCAAGAGAATGAAAGTTGCTTTCTTTAAGTAATCAAGTGACTTTTATGATCTACTAGAAGATGAAGCAGAAGTCATTCTGAAAAATGTAGAATAGGCTGAACCATCAAAGAAAGCTAGAAATAAGAGGAAACTAAAGGAAGTGGAAGAAACATAGAAAACCCCTAAGTCTAAAGAAACCCAATACACACCTCCAAATCCCAAAATGTAGAAATACTATACAAATGAAGTGGTTTCCAAATGGAGGGAGGATAAGAAGAAATGGGAGGAAGGGGAGCGACAATTTGGCCTAGACCCTGCAGAGGCCAAAGCTTTGAAAGGGAAAGCTGTTGAAGAGCTTAAGAAGCCAGACAAAGAGAAGAAGCTTAAGAGAAGATGTCAGAGGAAGATATTGTTCAATCTCTTTTGAAGGCTACTGAAGTAGCATCTGAGAATATTCCTGTACTGAAATATTTTTTAGTTGAACCCTTACCTGAGACACTGGGGAAAAAGTACATGACTCCGGAAAAAGCCCAAGAGAAGGATTTTGAAAAGGAAGCTATAGAAGAAGTAAAAGAAGTTGAAAGTAGTGATGATATAGCTAATCTGATAAAGCAAGTTGAAGACTTTCATGCAAAGGAATGTGCTTCCAAAAAATTGTCAATCCAGACTTCTCAAGCCAGATCATCAAAACTTGCTACCCCTAGGATTGATGAGAATGCTAAATAGGAAGTGAAAAAGTTATCTAAGGAAGAGAGTCATAATCATGACTTCATTCTTCCTTAGGATGTTGAGGCAGGATCCGATAAAGAAAAAATTGATGAGGATAAGATTGTTAAATTGTCTAAGAGTGAGCATGAGTGACCAAATGAGGAAGTTGTTCCGAAAACAGAAAAGGGGAAACAAGTGGTTTTTGATACACCAACCAAAGAAATTATAAGAAATAAGGAAGTCGGTTCATCTTCTAAGAGGAAGCTGGTTGAGCTAGAGAAAGAAACAGCACCAAGTAAAGTGTCAGATTCAGAATCATCAGGTCTAAGACATGATTTTGTCATTCAGTATCTAAAGAAGCTAGTGGACACCATTCTGATCTTTCCAAAAATTGACTCCAAATTCTAGATGCTCCAGCATAGCATGAATTAGAAATCAGACTCTATATCCATTAATATGGATAGATGTGTAAAGGTTGAGGTCGAACACAAGAATTTCCTTATCAACTATGAAGCCCACAGAAAATCTTGTAAAAAAATGACCAGTTGGTCGAAGAAGACTGTTGAATATTTGAGAGGTCTTGATCAATTTCAATAATATGTTATGGAAGATTTTGATACTGAAGACACCAAAATCATGGATCTTACAAATAGATTTGAGAAAAAGCTAACTTGTGAGAAAAATTATTGGATTCAGGATGTCAAAGATCTGAATGAGAATCTGAATTATATTTTCCAAAGTTGAAAAATAGAAAGAGATCTCTAGATCAAGATTGATGAAAAACTAGTAAAGAAAGATGACTTGTTGAAGGCTTAGGTAAAGGCTTTAAAGGCTTAGGATGATATTATCAAATCCTTAGATAAGTAAGAAGAGGAGGATCACAAAGAGCTAAAGAAGCGTAAAACCATCGTGAAGAAGCTAATACCCAAGGAAAAAGAAGCAAAATAGATCCAAATATGATCTTTTGTTGTATATGTTTTTCTCTGTACAAATTCTTTCAATATTAATTAAATTTTGGTTGCTTGTTTTGTTTAGATTTTTTTAATAATATTTCAGGTACCATATTTCTTCCATTCCCTCAAACTCTTTTTGAAAATCACAAAGGGGGAGAAGGAAAAATAACATTAAGTAAATGAATAAATATCCTTAAGTAAAGGGTAGTTTATCAAAAGGGGAGTTCTCATTACAAATATTTCCATATTCAAATGAAAAATATCATTCTCGAAATCTAGAATATGATCCTTAGTGTTCCAAATTCTAAGGGGAGTTAGTTGTATACATCTATTCCAATGTAAAAAGGGAGATACGTTTTTTTCAAAGTTGAGATATTTTTTCTATGTCATTATATTCTTTTTCATAATGATGTTTTTGATTTAAAAAAAGGAGGATATTGTTAAGTTGAAAAGGTTTTCCTTATGGATTTTTCATTCCTTCATACTTGGGGGAGACTATTAAGTCAATAAGGTTTCCTTATGACTTTACAATTCCTTCCTGTTTTGAAAATCACAATCACCTTATCTTAAGGAAAATATCTTTTTACTTTTTGTTTTACTTCTATAAGGAAAAATTTCCTTCCCCAAGGAAATTTATCCTTATCATGTTTTAATTTCTCATATCATAATTTTTCTAAGAGTAAAATTTAGTTTGAAACTAAAACCTCATAATCTTATAAATACCTAGATATGAAGCATTCTGTTTTAGGATCCAAATTATCAGAATTCTGGTTACGAACACGTCTACATTCTGACTCCGAATTCTGAATACAAATTCTGGATTCGAACTCTTATAAGTTCTAACTCCGAATTCTGAATTAGAATTCTGGTTACAAACTATTCTAAGTTCTGACTATGAATTCTGAATACAAATTTGGATATGAACTATTCTGTGTTCTGACTCTGAATTCTGAATGAAAATTCTGGTTACGAACTCTTCTGAGTTCTTACTCTGAATTCTGAATATGAATTCTGGTTATGAACTCTTCTGAGTTCTAACTCAGAATTCTGAATACAAATTATGGATATAAAAAACTCTGAGTTCTGACTCCGAGTTCTCTAAAATTAGACTCTGAACTCTTATGAGTTCTGACTTCAAATTCTCATGAACTCTGACTCTGAAGTTTGTAAGTTCAGTTTCTGAATTCTTGTGAATCCAGATTCCGAATTTCCTTGAAATTTAGACTATGGAGTTCTATAGAATTCAGGTTCCAAATTCCTAGAAAACAGAATCTAAATATCCTTGTATTATAGACTCCGAATTCAATTTTTGGTTAGACTCAGAACATTCATTTTCTTACATTCTGAATATTGGATTTTAGTTTTGTAACCATATTTTTTCTTACACTTGTTTTGTTATAAAATGATGTCGTGCTTTCAGTTACTCACTAACCGTTGTTCAAGTGACACATGTACAGGTCCCTCTGAAATTCGAGGAAAAATATGACCATTGGAGGAGGGAGCTGATCGTTAAAGTTGTGCCTATAAATAAGATCTCATTTGAAAGTTCTCACAACAAGTTGATCAATCTAGAGATTACATGCTACAGAAGTGATTTCTAGAGAGAGAGTCTTTCCTTCTTAGTGCGTACCAAACTACATATTCAAATTTTCTTTGTGTGACTCCGATTGTTGTTGTGTACAATTGAGGGCTTCCGGGGACAGGAAGACAGAGGTGCCGACTACCTTGAAGTTGAGGGCTTCCTTGCTGGGGAAGACAGAGGTGCCAACTAACTTGAAGTTTATGGCTTGTTGGGTTATCAAGACAGACTCTGATCTTCATATCAAGGGCTTACCCTGGTGTGGGTAAGATAGGATTTCTTCAATGTATAAATAAAGGGATCTTTATCCAAGATTGTTGTAAACCCTTCTCTTTGGGTTAAAATACTTACTACTTGTTACTTGTTTTGTTACATGTTTTCCGCTGCATTTGTATTTTTGAGGAAAGTATGACTATCTTATACTTCCTTATACTTGTACTCTTATTTAGTTAGATTCTATATGATTTAAGGTAAAATATTCATCTTTTTAAACTTTCATTAAGTTTCATTTCTGGAATCACTTTTCTGTAATTTCTTTCTTGGAATCATATTTCCTGAATCAAGCAAGTGTTTTGAACTTAGAGGTTTGGTGAATTATCTTGTTTAACCTTGTTAAACATAACCATCTTTAAAAGTACCAAAGGAATTTTTAAAAGTATACAATTCACCCCCCTCTTTTATTTGAGCATCTCATATTTACATATTCGATCCTACAATTAAAATAAAGTATAACGATTTTGAAAATTTATTTTTAAAACTTTTAAAATGAATTTTTTTAGTTAAAGAGTTGCTTACCTTGAGTTACACCTATCACATAAGTTATTTATCATCAAGAATAATAAACATTGGCCAATTATTTAGTAAGATTATAAAATATTTTAGGTATAATATTCCTTTTGTTTTATTTATTACCATGTTATAGAAATTACTTAATTATTTAAGTACACTTCAAACACTTCGATGATATTCAGTTCATAAGTCCAAAATGACTTCTCTAGGATGAATGAGGTTGAATCTATCAATATTTCATCATCTACTAAATAATATTAATGAAATAATTTAAATATTTATACATCAAATATCATTTTATATTAAACCATTTCATAAGGTTATGAAAAATGAACAATGTTATAATCATAGAGACGGCAGATCATACGTACACATGAGTAACGTTTCCATTTTTCAAAGATCATTATGGAAATAAGATAAGTTATATTTTTTCTTTAAAAAATTATCATAACATATTTATATATTTATATAGTTATATATATCATCCATTTTATTTTCTGATTAAAAATAAATTGCATCACTTCATAGAGGTGGCAGTCAACATGTACAAATGAATGACGTTATTACATTTCTATGCATAGAAATGTAAGAATGTAAATATTATACTATATTATATTTTAATAATTATAAATATAATTAATATAATATTTTAACAATACTTCTATAATTATATTCCATTCTTGAGATAATTTTATGGAACACAAATTGCATTGGTTCACAATGTGGTAGTTCTCCATACAAACGAGCGATGAATTATTTCCCAATTTTATAGAAGAGGAGTTGGATATAGTTCATTAAAATTAAAAATTAACATATAATTATATATATTACATTGTAATTATTAGTTTGTAATATTTCAAATTTTATTCATCAATATGGGAAATAAAAAAATAGAAACACTAAATTAAAAACAATACATCTTCATTGAGGAATATACTTTTCATAACACATTAAGACCACTAAGGTCGGTTTTATTTATAAAACAATAACTCTATAATGGGATGAGGGATTTGGTAGGGTATTGTATGAAACAAATTCGTGTTTATGTGTATAGTATATAGAATAAGAGGTTCCATTTTAAAAGAGAGCTGTGGGGTTTTCTTGGAATTTCTCAAAATATTAATATATTAAAAACTATTCGAGAGAGAAATGCTTCCCAACAACCTCCAAATGTACATGGGATACCAATTTAGGCCATATATTTTCCCTATTATTCTTATTTATTATTTTTATTATTTTTAACTAATTTAATAAAATATTTATCCCACAAAATATCATTATTATCAAATTTGATACTACTGATTACAATGACTTTAAAAACATCAACACAAGATGTAAAATTGAAAAAAATATATATAATATCCTAATAATTTAAATTTCAAATATAAAACTATTTTATTACATTAAATTTCTCAAATTATATATATTTTTATATTTTTAATATTATTTATTTGAGTATTCAATTAATTAAATAAAAACTACATATCGTTGTGAAAGTATTTATGGTAATTATTTATTCCAAAAAAATGTAAAATACGCTATGATTATGAAGCTAAATATTTTATCTTTAAATAGGATATTTTTTGTTAAACATATCTCTTTTATGAAAAAATATAATACATTTTGTACATTTTAAATCCAATAGTTTGATATGATTAAATTTTCTTTAAATAAAATACTATAAAGGGACTAGTGTCAACCGAGTGGATTTAAATGGTAATAAATTTAGCCAATGTATGATTATGTCCACAATATCCTCCACCAATAATATTTATTCATGTTTTTTTCATTAAATGGTTCTTATCATTTTAATTTTTGAGTTTTTTTGATCATTTTATTGATTTTTCTTTTGATTGCATAATCACTATGTAAATATTGCATTCGAATTTTAGGAACTTATTTCATATAAAAATGAAAAATAAATTTCTATCAAAAAAAAATTAATAGTATCAATTAAATCCTATATATTATTTCATTATGTATATTTACTGATATCCATGTCAAGAAAACATATTTATTTTGTTAATTTTTCTTTTGTTTCCCTTCTTAAGTATTACATACTCATTTGGATAATATTCTTGACATATAAGTGAAAAATTATAAATTAATAGTCTAAATCATAATTTATATATGATATATATTACAAAGGTCATGAAAAGTATTTCTACATATCAATTATTATCTATAAGATAATAAATTTTACTTTTCCAGTATTGTGTATGCACTGCATCATCACTGAAAATGATTTACATATTCATCATGAAATAAATTATAATTTACATGTGATGAATTATTTTTTATTTTTATTCATATTATAATATCTTAAATGATTTATCCCATATGTCTAATTAATTTATATATAAAACTTACGTGTTGAAGACATCATAAAATATAACATTTTCTATAAAAATGGTATTTTTTACTATTCATGGAAAATTTAATTTCTACTAAAAATATCAAAAAATTAAACATAAGATAATTTTTAAATGATTAATTTAGTTAAGAAATTGTTTTTTAAAATAAATTTTATAATTATTCTAGATATTAAATATAATAATCATTAATAAAGAGAAATAAAAATCATTTTTGATGACAACATATTTTTTTATGATTAAAATAACATTACCGTTTTTTTAATATTTTATACTAATTTAACAATATATTAATATTTATTATGAAATATATATTGATTTAATAAAATAGTTATTACTATACATACATAAAAAATTAACAACTAGGTCATAATGTTTATAATTAAATAATATGATTTTGTTTTTTGTTTAACCTTGATGGGGCATATCAAGTATGCTATCAGATATAGTGTTTCTTTTTCAAATCTCATGGTGATAAAATAAATATATAATGTACCAACTTAATCATAATAAACATTAAAGGATATTATCATATATTAAAAAAAATCATTTTATGAGCATTAAAAATTACCCTATAAAATCTAAAGAAGCGTACTTTATATTTTTCATAACATTAATTTTTAAAGAAAATAATTTTTAAAAAAGGGAATAAAATTTAAATTTAAAATGATGAAAATTTAAAAAGGAATATTTATAAATAAAATAGATGAATACTAGGTAAAAAATCATTCAGAATATAGTAAAAAATACATACTTTTCACACCATTATAAATTAAGTAAAATATAATATAAAATGACCTGTGAAAAAACTGATTAAAAGATATTATTTTTTTATTTTCTAGATAAATTCAAGTCCAATAGATAACCACCTTTAGAAATCATATAAGTATATATATATATATATGTATATATATATATATTTAGAAAATAATTAAAATCATATGAATATTGTTGGCGCCAAAAATGTGGCCCGAAAGAAAGGAACGAAAAAGGCCGGCGTGCTGTCTCGCGAAGCTCCGTCGCGAAGCTCCGTCGCGAAGCTCCGCCGCGAAGCGCCCCAACCATGGCGGCACCGTGAAGCGCCCCAACCATGGCGGCGCCGCGAAGCTCCAGAGGCGGTAATCCTCCACGAACCCGTTTTACGTTCGCGAGCCGCTGCGAAGCACCTCAGGCGGTAATCCTCCGCGAACCCATTTGACGTTCGCGAGCCGCCGCGAAGCACCGGAGGCGGTAATCCTCCGCGAACCCGTTTGACGTTCGCGAGCCGCCGCGAAGCACCAGAGGCGGCGCGCGAGCCCTGCTTCGCGGCGCCCCTTCCCTATAAATACTGGACTCCCCCTGAGTCCCAAGGACAGACAATCTGACCTTTCGGCTTCTCCTCTCCCGAATCGCGAAGCACGCTTTGCCCCGGGAATCATGAGCTCCGCCAGGTATTTCTACTTCGCGAGACGACTCTGCTTTGTCTCGTTTTGAGCCCCTCTTCCGAGAGGGATGCCCTTCGCGAAGCTCAAGGGCATTCGCGAAGGAAGGGGATTCCCAAGGGAACCCGGGCAGCCGCGGAGCACTTTTGCTTCGTGAAACACCCAACCCATACGAGTAATCCCTATGCTAAGGCAGGATCTCTCCATTTTGCGAAGCACATTGCTTGGAAGGACCCTACTTCGCGAACCACTCCTTCTTCGTGAGGCAGTGCTCCGCGAACACTGTTCCACTCCGCGAAGCACCTCCCACTCACACCTATGCCCCATGCTAAGGCCAAGGCACCCCACTTCGCAAAGCACACTCCTCTGCTTAGCGATTCCTCTTTCCGTGCGACCCTCCAGGTTTGCACGATGTGATTTCAAAGTCCCATGGACAACACCTCCCGTAGCGTTGCTTCGCCTAATGCTTCCTCGCATAGGCACGCTAATGGCTATTACTCCTTCGCATAGCCACGCTAACGTGGACCCCTCGATGGTTCGTCCCACGACCCCCCTTTACCATGGCCTTACTGGCACCTCCCCTTCCCCAAGGACCAGAGGGTACCAGTTATGTAAGTCCTAGGGGTGTGGAGTGAACCCACCTCGTCCGAGCTGCAGGACGTTAAACTGCCAAGCACCACGTCCTCAACACATGACGTTAAACTGTGACCCAACCTCGTCTCCCTCACGAAGGGTCCCCCCAGCTCGAACATTCTTTACACCACTCGTCTCCACGGGAATGGAACTCTTCCGCACATGGAATGAGATCCTCCTTGTCGGAGTGGTGTATGTTCGCAGGGGAAGGGCTGCCTCAGAGCGTAAGCCCCTAACCTTTGGTACGGATGATTGCACCCGTGCATCTCTGTACTTCCCCACTACCAAGGTCAGTGGAGGACGTGATAGGGAACGAGGAACCCCCTCTGGGCCTCCATCCTGGAGTAAGTCCCAACACCATGGGCCACCCAACGCGTAAGCCCCTCTTCGCTTCTCATAGACGCACCCTTCGCGACGTGATCGTCAGGTCCATGCAACCTCTTGTTTCTCACACCGAGCATGACTCACGTGGGCTTAGAGTGAGCACTGACCCTAACAACCCACCTGAACTACGAGGTCTTTGATCCATGTCAAGGCATGGTACGTAGGAAGCCTCCACGAGGTTCAAGCCCACCAATAGTGGACCAAGGTCTGCTTTCACGTCGGTTCACCGGCGAAACCCACCTGAACTACGAGGTCTTTGATCCATGTCAAGGCATGGTATGTAGGAAGCCTCCACGAGGTTCAAGCCCACCAATAGTGGACCAAGGTCTACTTTCATGTCGGTTCACCGGCGAAACCCACCTGAACTACGAGGTCTTTGATCCATGTCAAGGCATGGTACGTAGGAAGCCTCCACGAGGTTCAAGCCCACCAATAGTGGACCAAGGTCTGCTTTCACGTCGGTTCACCGGCGAAACCCACCTGAACTACGAGGTCTTTGATCCATGTCAAGGCATGGTACGTAGGAAGCCTCGATGAGGTTCAAGCCCACCAATAGTGGACCAAGGTCTACTTTCACATCGGTTCACCAGCGAAACCCACCTGAACTACGAGGTCTTTGATCCATGTCAAGGCGTGGTACGTAGGAAGCCTCCACGAGGTTCAAGCCCACCAATAGTGGACCAAGGTCTACTTTCACGTCAGTTCACCGGTGAAACCCACCTGAACTACGAGGTCTTTGATCCATGTCAAGGCATGGTACGTAGGAAGCCTCCACGAGGTTCAAGCCCACCAATAGTGGACCAAGGTCTACTTTCACGTCGGTTCACCGGCGAAACCCACCTGAACTACGAGGTCTTTGATCCATGTCAAGGCATGGTACGTAGGAAGCCTCCACGAAGTTCAAGCCCACCAACAGTGGACCAAGGTCTGCTTTCACGTCGGTTCACCGGCGAAACCCACCTCAACTACGAGGTCTTTGATCCATGTCAAGGCATGGTACGTAGGAAGCCTCTATGAGGTTCAAGCCCGCCCGTCATTCACGTCGGGTCCCATTCTGGTCCAGTGGTAAGCCGCTACAACCCATTACCAATTGAACTACGAGGACTTTGATCCATGTCAAGGCATGGTACGTAGGAAGCCTCCACGAGGTTTAAGCCCACCATTAGTGGACCAAGGTCTACTTTCACGTCGGTTCCCCGGCGAATCCTTTGAACTACGAAGACTTTGATCCATGCCAAGGCATGGTACGTAGGAGGCCTCTATGATGTTCAAGCCACATTACTCGGTCGTTCATTCACGTCGAGTTTCTCCCTCGTCCAGCATGACGTTAAACTGTATGCCCCCTTCGTCCTGCATGACATTAAACTGCCCACCTATTCCCATTTGAACTACGAGGTCTTTGATCCGTGTCAAGGCATGGTACGTAGGAAGCCTCCACGAGGTTCAAGCCCACCCCTTAGTGGATCAACGGATCTACTTTCACGACGGTACGCTGACGATGCCCATCGGACCAAGGTCCACCTTCACGTTGGTTCGCTGACGACATTCATCGGGCCAAGGTCCAGCTTCACGTCGGTTTACCGGCACCATCCTGAACTACGCGGACTTTGATTCCCTACCACGGGGATACGTAGGAAGCCTCTTCAAGTCTCAATCCCAACTTCACAGTCTCCCATAGGCTGGCCCCGGTATCGGTATCCCTTCAAGGAGGATCCCTTAATCCGATCTATCCCAGCCAATGCTCTGGTTGGGTTGATCCGTCTCCGCTGGACGTTAAACTCGCGGCATACCCTGTGTTGAACACAGGAATCTGAGGAAAACCTCAGATATGTGTCTATGACATGTAATTCCCCGCGCTCTATGTGGGATGCCTCGGGCTTCCATGCCCTCGAGAAGCCTTGTGGTCAAGGATAACAGACAGACATGCCAGGTACCCCAGCATCCAGACACGCTACTGATTCCTCAACGTGACTACTCCCCTGACCGAAGGTTGCTGCCCTGACTGGACCCTTTGGAATGTCCCGACAGAAGCAGTGTAATTAATCTGCGTCCATGGAAACATTGCACTGGGAAGAGTTTCACGAACTACGTATTAAATCTATAAGGGAGACCCGGACTAGGTGACGAGTTCTGAGGAGGAATCCACAGGAGGAAGAACCGACATCCCATCATCCCGTTTCAATCAAGGAGCAGACGTCCCTGAATAAGGAGCGAATGCCGCCCGCCTTTGGAAAGCGGGAATGCGGGGCAACAGGCAGCGCGTCCTCTGCGGACGGATGCGCGCGCCCCGGCAAAAGCGTCGGAAACAGAAATGGTGAACCCGACGTGAAGTTCTTCTCCTCAGCATGGAGATTAGTAGCGTTCGAGACACCAGTAGATTGACGTGTCACCGGATCCAGATGTCTGGTGCCTGGCCCTGCCAAGAAAATAGTGGGCCTGTCGTGAAACTCACCGGAAGTCGGGGTAGTAGAACGTGGGGCACTCCGCTCTGCAGCGTGTTGGCATGGATCCTTCTCACAGACATGGAGGATGGAAGAACGATGGGGCACTGGCTGTCAATCCTTTTTTTCTCAGTACTGATGAGTTGATCCCTTCGTTTCCCAGGAACCAGGTTGCTATTTCGGAGATGCGGTCACCATCCGCTCCTCGCCCATGCAGGGGCAGGGGCAGCACCACGACGACCACCCCACATGGCGCCACTACCGCCACGACGGTTGCCACGTCACGGAATGCGGGACGCACACGTCCCCTTTCCCCATCAGAGATCATCCAACGAAGGGTGATCAACAGCCTCGTGCGCAGGTATGAGGAAGAAGGGGTCATCCCAACCCGGGATATGGCCCGCCTGGACCTGGAGGCCTCTAGGCCCCGCCGTCAATGCCGCCCTAACAGGCCGCGCAGGGAGCCCCTACTCCCCACCCCAACATCCAACCGTTTCGGGATCCTATCCCCGGAACGCCTTGACGACTCCTCGCCCTACGCTGAAGAGGAAGGCGATGTCCGGCTCAGTCCTCTCAGGGCCCCGACCCGGGGCCCCCAGGCGAGAGCTCCCGTCCGGCCGCGTCAGCGCCGCCGTTCGGCCCCGCAGGAAGAGCAGGCAGACTACGTCCCTGCACCACCTGCATCAGCTCGCCTGACCCGACGTCAGCGCCGGGCCCAGGCTGAGGACGCTCGCTCAGGCGCGTCCACGTCGACAGCTACAGTGGCCCGAGCCACCGCCGACGTGCATTATGAATCCCCCGCGTACATTGAGCAGGGGCACCCCTTCGCCCAACCAAGATTGAGACCCCAACCGCCCCATGGGCAGGCTGGGTTGACTCTCCGGGTTGCAGGCCCAAGTGGTGATCGCCGCGAGCTAACCCGCGGTGATGCCACCCCGTACGGAGGTCCTCCCCGTACCACTAATCCACAGAGCGTGGGCTTTCCCCGCTCCGAGGTTCGTCATGGAGGCATGCCTCGTGCTGCCCCCATCCTGCAGGAAGACCTTCCCCGCGGCAGTGACGCTCAGTGCGGAAACATTTCCCGCGCCCGCTGTACAGGGTATGGAGTCCATCCTTCTGAAGGCACCGTCCATCCGGTCCTTCTCCAACGTGGGGGCCCTCCCTACGTCCTCTCCGCAACCGGCAAAGGTCCTCCTCGCCCCAGCAACTCGAGGAGTGAAGGTCGTCCTCGCTCCACTCGCATCGACCATGGAGGTCTTCCCCATGCTCCTGCCAGTTCCAACAGAGGCCCTGCCCACATTGGTACTGTTCATGGAGGTCCTCCCCATGTAGCCTTCGACATTTTCCCTGGTGCCCCTCGCACCCCGGCTGTCTCGAGTGGGGGCCCTCTCCGCCACGGCGCCAGCACCGCCCCGAGGCTGCCTGATAGGGGTCAACCCTGTCCCGAAGAGCCACCCAGGGGAAGAAGAGCGGGTCGTCACCACCACAAGACGAATCCTGGGAAGGCCCGGGTGGAGATCAAACCTGCCCGCTTCTCCGATTCGGATGCGGAATGCGATTCAGCGATGGAACCTTCTCCCAGCTCCTCCATATCAAGGACTGGGGCAGGAACCAGACGCGTCAGCCTCGTTCTCCCAGAATTTGAGGTCCACCGGATTCCCGTCTCTCTCTGCAGGTACATCTAGGAGGAAGAAATCCTGGGAATTCCGCAGGTCTCGACCACGCAATCACCGCCTCTGTGCAGAAAACGGATGAAGATCCTGAGAAAGCTGCGTTACGCCAGCAGCTTGCTGAGCAGAAGAGGCTGGTTGACGAACTCTTGGCTGAACGCGCCGTAGAGCGGCGACCCGACTATGGTAATCCCAGGCCGGGGCAGCAGGGGTAGGAACAGTTTCCCCCCGGTGAGATGCCTCCGGGAAACCCTGATCATGCTACTGCCGCAGACAGGGCGGAAGCCGGAGCATATGGAAAGAGGGCGCGATACGTCTCGCCAACCCCCCCTGAGCGACGGGGCAATCTGAAGAATCCAACCCGGGTTCCCCCAGTCGCCCAGCAGGTCGTCCAGCCAGTTGACCCACGAGCGGCCGAAGCCATCTACCGTGTTGAAGAACCTGGAAATGCACTTGTGGTTAGGGATCCCCGTCAAGACAGGGAACCCCACTCGGAGGACCTTATTGCGGCACTCACATCCCGCCTCGAGGCGTTGGAAACGCGGCAGGTGGCGGTCCCACCGGATGGCAAGCCTTATCCCGCGTGGGTGGATGATATGCCCGCGCCTCCGGGTTTTGGGAACCCCACTTTCTCGCCTTTTAACGGGACAGGGGACCCGCCCCAGCACTTGGATCATTTCTCTTCCAGGTGTGGCCCCATGCTGGGGACCTCGGCTCAGCAAGAAGCCACCAAGCTCCGATGTTTTGTACAGACATTGGAAGGTCCGGCATTCGTCTGGTACAGCCAGCTCCCTATCGGATCAGTGACCGGTTGGGAGGATCTTCGCCGGCAGTTCTTATACCAGTTCAGTTTCACCACATGAAAGACCAGCATTGCAGACCTCTTCAAGTGCAAATAGAGGCCTGATGAGCGGGTTGCAGATTTCATCGCCCGGTGGAAAGGACTTACGTATTCCCTCGATATGCCACTGACTCAGGAGAAATTACTGACGATGTGTGTGGGGAACGTCAAGACAGAGATGGTACCCTCCTTGATTACCCAGAACTACCCTGGAGGGTTTATAGATTTCTCGAATAAGGCCCAGCGCCTCGAGGAAGCCCTGCAACAGGCTAGTCATGCACGTTTGTTGCCCCCTATGATCCCAGCCAGGAGGGCCGCCAGGGCTGAACCCGCCGCGGTGGCTCAAATAGAATCCCCAAGGCAGCTAGAATTGCTACCGGCGGCACCACCCCCACAACCCCGCAGAGGTCCTCCACCTCAAGCACAGGCTTCTGCCCAGCAACGACCGCCCCAGAATCGACAGGTTCCCCCGCGCAACGCGCCACCGCCACCTAGGCGAGGCAACCAGGCGCCGCCTCCTCGGCAGGCCCCTCCGGTCCCTCGACAGGACCAGGCCCCCAGGGCCCCCTACCCAGAAAGAAGGTACCATACCTATTCGTTCAACGAAAATCAGGTCCCTGGCTACTTCCGAAGTGCTCTAGAGCAAGGGATCGTGCGTCTTCCTGAGTGCAGAAGGCCGGCAGAGGCGCATCTCACCGATCACCCCAGCTACTGCCCTTATCATCAAATCCTGGGACACACCCTCAAGTGATGCTATGTGTTTAAAGACTGGCTTCAGGACCAGGTCAAAAACAACATAGTCAAGTTGGGCCCAGCGCCAATGCAAGTGGCAGGCGTCTTTGTAGGATCAGAAATCGGCAGCGACAGCGAAGGTGAGTGGCAGCAGGTCCCTAGCCGCGGATCCCAGAAATATGACGACTGGATGGCTCGAAAAACTGTCGTTCGTGCCCAGGGTATCATCCGGGCGCGCCTGAAGTAGTCGGAACCTTTAGAAGAAGTAGTCGGTGCCTCCGCATCGTCTTCACAGTCGACCTCTGCCCAAAAGGGCAAGCAGCGGTGATGAAAGAAGAAGCAACGTGCACCGCTAGTGTCGTCGTCGTCCCGCACTCTCGGTGACTTTATGCCTCCGGAAATGGGGATTCCTCCCAGAATCCGCCCAGCGGTGGATGACTCTTCGAGTGACAGTCAAGGGTACGCTTCGGTTAACACCGTGGAGCTGGTAAAGCCCTATATGACCCCCGACGAGGGGGAACCCCGGGCAGACCTCCCCAACGTTTCCAGCCGACGTCAACGTCAGCGGAATCACAATCGCGCCGGTCATCAAGGCACTTGTGGCCAAGCCGTGCACGCTACCGAGACCAGGAAGCAGGCTCAGCGCAGATCTCAGCACGCGCAGACCCATCCAACATCCTCGGCTCTACCTCCACCGCCGTTCGTGCTACTGGATCGGGGGGAGCCGCCTCGTCCGTATCATGGTCAGTCTTGCCCAGCTACAGGCCAGCCTCTGTTGTCCAATCCTAGCCCGGAGACTACTCTCCAGGCTTCTACTAGCAGACAGCAGGACGTACCCAGTGCTAGCCGACCACCAGTTCAACCGGCAGGACCCGTTGTGCATGCAAATGTCGAACGACCTCCTGTAAGCAGAGGTTCGCGTTTGGCACAAAAGTACGATGTTCTGAAGCACCTAGCCGGCATCCCGGCGAGGCTTTCCATCCTTCAGGCCCTGCGCCTGTCATCTGAGATGCGTGAGGCACTTGCCGAGGCCCTAAGGAGCCCCCTCCAGTTCGAGACGGAAGTAGCAGCTGCGGAAGCCTTCCATACCGAGACGATTGAAAACGCCGAATGTCAGGCGGTTATCTCGTTCTCTGGTGAAGATGAGGACCCTCCCATACAGGGGCACATTCGCCCACTGTATATCACTGGCCACATCAACGGTGTGGAAGTCCGACGCTGCCTCGTTGACACGGGTTCTGGAATCAATCTAATCCCGACCCGGACGCTGCGAAACCTGGGTCTATCCGAAGGTGATTTGACTCCCTCTGACCTTAGGATCCAGGGGTACGACAGGACAGAGCAAACCCCAGTTGGCAAGATCCGCTTGAAGACTCAGTTCGGTGGCTTAATTGCCAGCACCGAGTTCATGGTTGTTTCTCAGGACACCGCTTACAACGCATTGATGGGTAGGCCATGGCTCCACCAGTATGCAGCGGTCCCCTCGTCGTATCACCAGTGCCTCAAGTACTCGCTCAACGGTCGAGTAGGAGTGCTCCAAGGAGACGCGTCCCCTTTCTCTTCTTGTGAGGCCCGCTATCTGGATGCGGGTTATTACAAAGTTATGGACAAGCAAATCCTGGTAAGTGAGGATGAGCCCGCCCCGATCATAAGTGATCCCTGGGCAAGCATGGATGACGCCTACATCCTCCCGATCCACCAGTTGGAGGCCACGACCCCCGACATGGGGTAATGTTTCGTTGTTTCGGGTACGCAAGGAAGGCATGTTCCCGTGTCCAAGCGACGGCGGAAAATCACCTCGTACTCCTACATAGGCTCAGGTAATCCCGGAACCTCCTACCCCTGTACGGTACCGGGACGTCAAGCTGATGACAATGGCGGTGTGCCATACGTGTCTCTTCCACCGGGCTGGAATTAACCGACTCAGGCCGAAACGTCACCACTGCTTTGATATCATCAAACGTGGCCCCTTAGGCCGAAGGCCAGATGGGATAGGATCAAATGCATTCATTTCTATGGTCTCAACGACAAGTGAGTCTCCTGATGTGATGACCGTTGCTGCCCGAGTCAGCACCAGCTGCCCCGTGAATCTTGATAGCCCAGAAGTATCTTCCGTCGCGGGAAGTCCCCCCACGGCTGGGGAGGAAGACTTGGAGGATGCTCCCCCAGCCTTTGAAGAAGGCATCTCTACCACGGTTGATGAACTGGTACAGGTGAACCTTGGTAGCGAGGCAGATCCGAGACCCACATTGATCAGTGTGGCCATGTCCCTCGAGGAGCGGCAGCAGTACGTGGACTTCCTCAAACGGCACCGTGATGTGTTTTCCTGGAGTTACGATGAGATGCCAGGGCTGGATCCCTAAGTGTCCTTCCACCGTCTGGGCCTCCTGGAAAAACATCGTGGGTTTAAGCAGCCTCCCAGGAAAATGCACCCTTCTCATGGTGCTATGGTTGAGGCCGAAGTTGACAAGCTTATCAAAGCCAACTTCATTAAGGAGGTCCAGTACCCCAAATGGCTCGCCAACATTGTGCCGATCAGGAAGAAGAATGGGCAGATCAGAGTCTGCATCGACTTCCGCGATCTCAATCGCCACTGCCCAAAGGATGACTTCCCACTCCCAGTGACGGAGCTGTTGATTGACGCCACGGCCGGGTTCCAAGCCCTCTCTTTCATGGATGGGTATTCCGGGTATAACCAGATCTGGATGGCCCCTGAAGACGAGGAGTCCACTGCTTTCAGGGCTCCCCAGGGTACATTTTTCTACCAGGTAATGCCATTCGGTTTTGAAAAATGCAGGTGCCACTTATCAGAGGTCCATGCATCGCATATTCAAACCGATCCTCGGGACATTGGTGGAATGCTACGTGGATGACCTTGTAGTCAAATCATGCCAGCGCCAGGACCATCTCAAGGACCTTGAGAAAGTGTTCGGTTTCCTCCGTTCCCGTCACCTGAAGATGAACCCGCTGAAGTGTTCCTTCGGAGTCACCTCCGGGAAGTTTCTGGGTTTTGTTGTCATATACCGAGGTATCGAGATCGACCCGGAGAAGATCAAGGCCATCAGCCAAATGCCTCCCCCGAGCAACATTCGAGATCTCTGAGGCATCCAAGGCCACTTAGCCTATATACGCCGATTCATTGCGAATCTGGCCGGAAAGTGTAAGCCCTTTTCCCGGCTCATGAAGAAAGGCGCTGCCTACGAATGGGATGAGGAGTGTCGGATCGCCTTCGAGGAAATCAAGCAGTATCTGCTCCAACCTCCGGTCTTGATGCCACCCGTCTCTGGAAAGCCGATGGTCCTTTACGTGACCGCCCTGGAGAGATCCATCGGCGCGCTGCTCGCCCAGAAGAATAACGAGGGCACTGAGAACAGTCTCTACTATCTCAGTCGCATGCTTCTCGATACGAAGGTCAGATATTCCCCTATCGAAAAAAGCTGCCTTGCGCTCGTCTTCGCCGTGCAGAAGTTGCGACACTACCTGCAACACCACGAGGTGGAATTGATCTCTCGGGTGGATCCACTGAAGTACATCCTGAACCGCCCCATGCTGACTGGCCGACTAGCACGGTGGGCGGTGATTCTCCAGCAGTTTGACATCAGGTTTGTGCCTCAGAAGGCCATTAAGGGACAGGCATTGGCAGACTTTTTAGCTGCCCATCCAACCTCCGCGGATCAATCCCTGGACCTGGATTTCCCCGACGAGATGATCCTCTCGGTCGATCATGTTGTCTCGTGTTGGCAAATGCATTTCGATGGCGCCTCCCGGAGCCCCACCGGTAGAAGGCTCAACGACCCCAAGCTCAATAGAGTGGGTCTGGGTATTGTTTTCATTACCCCGACGCAAGCCGTCCTGCCATACTCGTTCCTGTTGTCAGAAGGTTGTACGAACAACGAGGCAGAGTACCAAGCTCTCATCACCGGCCTCGAGTTGGCCCTTGAGATCCACGTACCCCATCTACATGTGAAGGGAGATTCCGAGATGGTAATCAAACAGGTTAATGGCGACTACGTCGTTAGGAAGCTAGAGCTTGCACCGTTGCGGGAGTACACCCTCCTCTTAATGGCCCAGTTCTCTTCTCGGCCAGAGGTTACCCATGTCCCACGGTCACAGAACGGCCAAGCGGACGCCCTGGCTGTCTTAGCCGCGTCGCTTGCAGAACCCGAGCAAGATGATTTGGTCATACACGTGGCCAACCCGAGATTCATTGCTCCCGTCACCCAAGGGGACCGTGATAGCTTGCGGGTAAGTCATCTCACCGACGGACCCTCCATAACGGGAGTCCCGGGTTCGTCAGACGCAGTAGTTGAAACCACCCCCGACTGGAGAGCACCTTTTGTCGAGTATCTCCAAAATGGTCAGCTCCCGGACGACCGGGCCGAGCGCGAGCGAATCTGACGCCGCGCACTTCAATTTACCCTCCAGAGCGGCCCCAGTTTTGAGCAGATCCTCTATAAACGGAGTTTCGATGGTGTCCTCCTCCGTTGCATCCAAGGAGTAGAGATACCTCATGTTATGCAAGAGGTTCACGCCGGTTCCTGTGGCGCTCATCAAGCTGGGCCGAAGCTATCCCATCAAATCCGGAGGTTAGGGTACTTCTAGCCCTCCATGATCCACGATTGCATTGGATACACCAAGAGATGCCACGCGTGCCAAGTACACGCCAACTTCTTTCATCGGCCGCCAGAACCCCTCCACCCCACCAAGTACTCTTGGCCATTTGCGATATGGGGACTTGATGTAGTGGGACCGTATCCGCCGGCAACAGCCCGCCGATGTAGGTTCATCCTGACGGCTATAGATTTCTTCTCCAAGTGGGCAGAAGCAGTTCCGCTCAAAGAAGTCAAGGCCCGTTCCATTGTTGACTTTGTGAGCTCCAACATTATCCAACGGTTTGGAGTCCCTCACGTCGTCCTCACCGATAACGACACCAACTTCCGAGCAGCTTAATTGAAGAAATTGTACGCTAAGTACGACATCCGGTCGAACCATACCTCCCGCTACCACGCGCAGGCGAATGGACAGATCGAGGCGTTCAACAAGACCCTCTCTAACATTCTGCAGAAGATGGTTGGCCAGAACAAGAAAAGTTGGCCGGACAAGCTCCCCAACGCCCTTTGGGCTTACCGGACGACGACTCGCAACTCTACCCAGGTGACCCCATATTCCCTGGTGTATGGAGCTGAGGCCGTCCTACCCATTGAGATCCAGCTGTCATCGCTACGCACTGCAGTTTATGATCACCAGACATCAGATGAGGTAGCTGAGATTCGTCTAGATGAATTAGAGGCACTGGACGAGAACCGGCTTCGTGCCCTGCACAATCTAGAAAGGCATCAGGACAAGATAGCGAGAGCTTTTGACAAGAAGTTTCGTCTCCGCTCTTTTCTACAGGGTGACCTGGTATTGGCCCTTCGAGCGCCAATGATTCCCAGTAGGAAACTGCCCATGTTAGAACCCAAATGGGAAGGGCCTTATATCATTCATAAGTTTTACCCCAACGGAGCATACTCCTTGGTGACCACAGATGGAGAGCGTATAACCCCTCCCACCAATGCCAAATTCCTCAAGCGATACTTTGCCTAGGGCAAAAGTGGTCATGCATGACCCTAAACTGCGAGAGGGTCCTGCACGACTCTAAACTGCGACTTGGTCCCACATGACCTTAAACTGCATCTCCGTCCTCACTGCAAGACGTTAAACTTCAAGCCAGTCAGGTCTTCCTGACCAAGGCTCAGCCTCGGGCCCCTTGGCCTCCTTAGGCCCCTAGCCCTGTCTCCACTGCGGTTTGGCCCCCAGGCCCCCCTTGTTGTTTTTTTCCCCAACTTACCCTCTTGTGGGATTGCACGGTATGGTGTAGGACCACGTCCTCATTCACGCCGGTTTACTTGTTGTACCGTACATATCCCCAAATGAGGTGTTTCTCATCGTCCCGCAGGACGTTAAACTGCATCTCAAGAACTATGTGTGGCTTGATTCCCATCTACGTGGGATACGTAGGAACGCTCGGACGCCTCGTCTTGAGCCCAGCCCCAAGATTTTCTCTTCCACTATTCCCCCTAGGAATAGTCTCCTTGGAGGATCTTTGTGTAGTAGGGAGTAGGCTTTCTCGGCCCCGGCAACCCCACTCGCGCAAAGATTTTAAAGGTCGCACCATGCGTCCACTCCCGTTCTTCACTCCTCCCACGTCCTCACCGTATGACGCTAAACTGCATGGCCTTCAAGAACTACGTATGGCTTGATTCTCATCCTTATGAGATACATAGGAACGCCCGGACATTTCGTCCGTTGGCCCAGCCCAAAAGCCAAAATCTTCCCCTCGGGTCAAGACATGGCAGGGCACACACTTTTGCCCCGACCCACGTCGAGCAAGCCTCGACCCGGCTGCACATTCCCCCCTGGAGGTGTTTTACACTTTCGTGGATGGACGCAACTAAGCTTCACCCACTCCTTGACTGGGATTCTGTCACCTTTCACACCCGGAGGGACCCCCAAGAACGGCCTGGATACAATGCCCAAGGGCTCTCCTACCGATACGGGCCAATGTCCCCGAGGGTTTTCAAGCAACAAATCGATACAAGTCCCGCGTTATGAATTTGGTCAGCGGTCGACGCTCATCTGTTGCCCCCATATGGGTCACCATAGGAAAGCTGTGTTTCGAACATGGTCAACAGTGTCCTGGATCTTCGGGTCCACCCCGAGATGCCCCAGGCATCAAGAACAGTGATTCCCTCTGCCCCATCCCGAGGTGACAAACTTCCCCCAGGTGGTGCTAGCGGTCCGGGCCACGGCCCAAGATTCCTCATAAGGGTGTACGGTGATGTAGTACTACGTCCTCATTCACGTCGGGATCATGTACCATGTCGTACGCCCTCGCTTTACGAGGCCCAGCCTCAGGCCCCTTGGCCTTTTCGGGTCCCCGACCCTCGTCCTCATGTAAGACGTTAAACTACAAACCAGTCAGGCCTTTCTAACTGATAACGTCCCCTTTTCTCCGGGCCATGGCTCAGGATTCCTCACCTGGAGTGTACGGTGTGATGTAGGACTACGTCCTCATTCACGTCGGGATCATGTACCATGCCGTACGACTCCCCTTACGAGGCCCAGCCTCAGGCCCCTTGGCCTCCTCGGGTCCCTGACCCTCGTCCTCATGTAAGACGTTAAACTACAAGCCAGTCAGGTCTTCCAGACTGATGCCTGACCTTAGGCCCCTTGGCCTTTTCCGGGCCACGACCCAGGTCCCCCCTTACCCAGGGTGTACGGTGTGGTGTAGGACTACGTCCTCATTCACGTCGGCTTCTTCTCCATACCGCACACCTCCCTTGTTTCTGAGTATATTACTCCCCTCCTCGTCCAGTATGACGTTAAACTTCATTTCAAGAACTACGTGTGGCTTGATTCCCATCCTAATGGGATACATAGGACCACCTGGATGTCCAAGATTCGGGTCCAGCCCCATCTCTCGGGAATCCTCATCCCATCTTGGCCCCTTGGCCTATCCTTCCTCCATGAGGGGGACCATATGGTGTGGTGTGGGATTATTTCCTCATTCACGACGATCTCGTAATGACCACGCCATGCTCCCCCCCCCCCCCTACTGAGCTATTTCGTCGATCCCTCTTTTTCGGCGGTTCACCAATGTGCTTAAGAGTACGCTGGTTTATTACCTGGAATGCCAAGCTTTACTCGGACACGTCCGCACCCTCTTTCCAGGCTTTGCGTATCCCCGCATCAGGGCTTTCATCATCTTTCACACCCGGAGGGACCCCCAAGAACGGCCTGGATACAATGCCCAAGGGCTCTCCTACCGATACGGGCCAACGCCCCCAAGGGTTTCGGACAACAAATCGATAAAATCCCGCGTTGCGAATATGGTCAGCGGTCGTTGCTCGTTTGTTGTTCCCACCTCAGGCTAACGTGATATGGACGCTGTGTTGCGAACATGGTCAGCAGTAATCCTATATCGCAACGCCATCCCATTAAACCCAAATGTCGGGTACACAATTCACACCCTTCATCACTTCATCATGTCCATGTAGAGTCTCGGAACTCTTGGTACTTTTCCCCCGTGCATGTCTGCACGTTGGAGGAACAAGCTACATCAAAAGTGTCCTTCGGAACTCTCTGCTGACTCCCCATTGGTGGACACCCCAAGTATTGCGATAAGGATACCCCCCCCCCTTATTTCCCACATCGAGTTTACCTCACGTGGGCTTAGGGATTGGGTTGATATCTGTGCTTACTCGGGAGTTGTCACCACCCACGGTCCGAGATCTAAGACCATAAACTAAGATTCTCATCTGGAACTACATTCAGCATGATTCCTATCCCGATAGGATACGTAGGAATGCTCGGACCCCTTGTCTCCGGGCCCAGCTTGATTTCAGCAAATTTACCTCTCTAATCCTGCCTTCAGGACCCTGATCACAGGGCTGCGTGGCGCAGTGTAGGACTATGTCCTCATTCACGTCGGGTTTGCAATAGCTGCACCACGCACGCCCCCATTTTGACGTTCAGTCCTCCTGTTCCCTGTCCTGCATGACGTTAAAAGGCACCTTTCAGAACTACGTATGGATTGATTCCCATACTAATGGGATACGTAGGACCACCTGAATGTCTAAGATTCGGGTCCAGTACCACCTCTTGGAGATCTCTTGATTTCCCAGTCACCTAGGTCACTTGGTCTATCCCTCTCCAGCAGGGGGATGTGTAGGTATGACACAAGGTTTTGGGCACCATGCCCCCTTCCCCTGGGAATCCGCCATCTCTCGATCACCCTCAAGGTTGAGTCCCTTGACTCCTTGCAGTGGTTCACCCATGTATTAAGAGTACTCTGGTCTAGGACCAAGAGTGTCAGATTCAACTTGATCAAGTTCCTTCCACTTGTCAAGCTTCGTGTTCCCCTCTATTCGGACTTCCATCATCTTTCACACCCGGAGGGACCCCCAAGAACGGCCTGGATACTACGCCCAAGGGCTCTCCTACCGATACGGGCCAACGCCCCCGAGGGTTTTTGGACAACAAATCGATAAAATCCAGCGTTGCGAATATGGTCAGCGGTCGATGCTCATTTTGTTAGTCCTCATTTCAGGCTAACGCGACAGGATGCTGTGTTGCGAACATGGTCAGCAGTAATCCTCTGTCGTCACGCCAGCCCCTTCAGTCCTTGAATGTTGGTTGCATGATTCACATCATTTTCCACCCCATCATGTCCAGGTGGAATCTTGAAACTTTTGGCGCTATCCCTCAGTGCACCTTTGCATGCTAGGGGGACAAAGCTGCAATCTGGCGCCCTTTGGGGCTCCCATGGTCCGAGCTCTATGAACATAAACTAAGATCCATTCGGGACTACGTTCAATGTGATTCCCATCCTCATGGGACACGTAGGACCGCCCAGATGCCCTGTCTCTGGGTACAACCCATTCAGGAAGCCAGTCTCTCTCCCTGTTTCACCTCCGTGTAGGCCCCTCGGCCTAAGGTTCCCCTCTCTGGATGGCGTACAATTTGATGTGGGATCATGTCTCTGTCAATTGTGTTTTATAACACTGCACACATTTCCCGCCTAGCATCGTCTCTGCTATGTCCGTGCTGCATGACGATAAAATGCATGCTTGGTCCTATCATACGACCCTAAACTGTGACATTATCGTCCTGGCTGCACGACGAAAAACGGCACCGCATTGTGGTGACCTCGCTGTAGAGGAAATCGCGTTGGGTATTGGTCATGTGCCATGCCATTTGTCAACGCCCATCATGGCTTGATCCTTGTGGCGACATCACGACCTACTATTCTAGGTCTGTCGCTTCAAAAAAAACCATTCACCTTAAAGAACAAACAAGAGTTATCAAATTCTGCTCCTTTTAGTGAAAGGGCTATGCCCACACTTCCCTTTTCCCCTGGCACTGGTACCTTACCGTGCCACCTTCCAGAACTAAGTATGGATTGATTCTCATCCTTATGAGATACGTAAGAGCGCCCGGGTACTTCCCCGCGGGCCCAGCCTAACCCTTGTGTTCGGTCCCTCGACTCGAGCATTTCCCCAGAGAATGCATGGTAAGTAGGATTATGTCCCCATTCACGTCAGGTTCTGATGTCATGCGTCCCCTGATCCCTTTACCCATCTATGGTCCGAATCCTATGACCCTAAACTAAGATCTCCCCAAGGGAAGGAATCTGCTCCCTCTCTCTAATACGTTTCGTTGACGTATTCAGATGTGTTTTGACAAAAATCCCGAAGCATGGGATTTTCACAGGGACATTCCCCTCATCTCATGACCAAGATTCGTGAGCTCGCTATTTGGATTCTCATCCTCTTCCACATCAAAAAGGACCCTCGGACGATGTGGATACTAAGATTAAGGGCTCTCCATGAATGCTGGACCTAAGGGCCCTTCAATCGTTTCGGGCCAACATCCCTACGGATATCTGACAACATTTGTGACATGGTCCCGTGTTTCGAACATGGTCAACGGTCGACCCTCATTTGTTTGTCCCCATTTTAGGATAACGTGATAGGATGCTGTGTTGCGAACATGGTCAACAGTAATCCTCCATCGCCACGCCGCCATCATCATGATCCGAATCTCGAGCGTCATGATTCACACGTTTCCACTTCCTCATGTTCAAGTGGAACTCCATCATACTCGGATCTTTCTCTTCGCGCATCTAGGTGCGCTAAATGATCGTGTTAGTGTCATCGGGCCGGTAGTCACCGAGCATCCCTTTGCCCTAACTTGCCCCTCTATGCGTCGGGAAATTCCCACCACTACTGCTTGTTTCCCACACCGAGCACGACTCACGTGGGCTTATTAGTTTTGGCAGGATGTGTACCAACACGGTCAGGCTGCTCCTCTTCCCGCATGACGTTAAACTGTGCTTCCAGAACTACGTGTGGCTTGATTCCCATCATCACATGGGATACGTAGATACACCCAGGTATTTCACCTATGGTTCAGCCCCTGGAATCACGAAATCTTGTTCCTCCCCATTTCCAGCCCTCGCCAGAGAGGCCCTATCTGGAAGAAAGAGCGATCTGTGGTCATACCGATGCGCCCATCTGGCGTACTCCCACCACGGTGGTGTAACTACCGAAGTGTTGGATTCTATTTGAAAAAACCACCACTCCATGTTCCACGCTTTGCGTGCCCCTTATTCGGACCCTCGCCCTCTTTCGTGTCTAAAGGAACCCCCTAACGGCCTGGTCTCATGCCGCATCGGCTCACCTACCGTCCTAGGCCAACGTTCCGGAAGACTGGTCATGTTTGGAGGGACCCCCAATAACGGCCTGGATACTACGCCCAAGGGCTCTCCTACCGTTACGGGCCAATGTCCCGAAGGATTGATCGACAACAAATTGATAAAATCCCGCGTTGCGAATATGGTCAGTGGCCGATGCTCATTTGTTGTCCCCATTTCAGGCTAACGCAGTAAGGATACCGTTTGTCGGCCACGGTTAACGGTTGTCCTTTATTGTCACGCCATCCCCACAGTGTTCCGAATTTGGGTATCGTGATTCACACTTCCCATTTTCGTTTGTTTGAACCGATTTCAGCGCCCCTGGTGTTGCCCCGTTCGTGCATAAGAGCACGTTGGAGAAGCGGTAATTCGGCTATCCTGGAAGTTCCTCCTCCGATCAAGCCTTCCCCATCTTTCGGGAATCTGGACTGGTTTGGGGAATTGTCGTCAAACATCCCGCAAACATTGTAGGGATGTAACAAAGAAATTCAACAGTGGAAATCGCGCGTGCCACGGCACTCAAAACAAAGGAGAAAGAAAGAGTTGAAGCAAAAAAATGTTAATAAAAGTTTCTTTCAAGTTTGCTACAATACTCGGGGGTTGACTTCCCCCATGGACGGGTTGACCCCGTCACAAGAGCATTGCAGCTCCGCTACCCGCTGACTCGCGGCGTCTAAAGCTTGTTGCCGCTGATTCAACTCCCGCTCCTCTTCAACAGCGGCGGGGCGTAATTCGTCAACTCTGGCCCTGGCCCTTTCTACCTCGGCCTGGACGACAGCCATCCTTCCAGAGGTCTACCCCATATGCTCCTCAGCCTCTGCCAGCTGGGCCTTCAATCGTGAGACCAGCTCAGACTGCGCATCAAGAGTGGCCGAAAGCTCGTTGGCCCGGATCTGCATCTGTTGGAACTCGCCTTCAGCCTCCTGGAGCTTCCTGATGTTGGTCTCCTTCCTCCGCTGCCATCCCACGCTCAGCCCACGATCATGCTCCCGGATCTTCTCAGCCATGAGGTCTTGGATGAGCGCGTGAGGGCGTTGGGCATCCACTCCCCCGGCACACAGTTCGCGCAACCGCGAGCGGAGCCTATCCATTTCGGCCAGCCATTGCGCTTGGGGAGTGTCCCTAATAAAGCGCGTGATCAGCTTCCACGACCGGCGACGGACTATGCTGCTGTCTTCCTCATCGGAGGCCGTTTCGTCCCAATCCGCGCGGTTGGCAGGCTCGTACGCAGGATATGCCTGCAGGAATTCCTCGGCGGGATCTGCATCTGGTGTTGAGTCTGGTACGACACCTGACGCCGACGCAGGCACGACAGGACTGGGACCGACCGGTTGATCCTCTTCCTCAAGGTCCACCTCGATGACTTCAGGTACGACCCTGCTGGTGGTCCCGCCAGTGATGGTGTGTGCCGCAGCTTGAGGAGGTGTAGGGACTATCGCCACCATCACCGGCATGCCCCTAGGAGGGACGCCGCCGGACATCCCGACCAGCCTCGCCGCAGCGGCCCATGCCAGCCGAAGAACTGTACGACAGAGAGACATAAACGTTAGTTGGCACGACCTACATGTGACGACGAGGAGACCGGTGGAGGAGACTTACGAAGATCGGCCTCCGAGCGCTGCTCCTGAGCCGGTACTGATGGGACTCCGAGACGAGGCCCCCCGTATATTGTTGGAAGGTCTGGAGATTCCAGAGGAGCCGCCTCAGACCCCCTGGTCCCACCAGACGCAGAACTGGACGCAGCCATAGGCGCGGGTTCTGAAGGTCCCGCATCATCACCCGCCAAGGAGCGAGAACGAGGCCTGTGAACAAGTTCCTCCTGCATGGCTCAAACATTGGTGAGAAGTCCGTAGGGACCCAAAAACAGGTCGTAAGGAGAGAAGTTCGGAATGCTACCTCAAGAGCCTCCGCGGAGTCGTCGGATTCTGAGCTTCGGTCTCCGACCTCGCCCTCCTCCAACGGGCTCCCTCCTCCAGCCTCGTCCCCCCGAGAGGAGTCCTTTGATTCCTCCGGCAAGGGTAAGCGCTCCCTCAGACCGGCAGCCGATAACTGCAGGGGCATTGTCTGATTCAATGGTACCCTCACCCGATCTGTCATTGGGCGAGGAACACCGCTGGAGTGGACGTAATCATCCAGCTTGTCCAGGTATTGCTCCGCCTCCGCCGGAGACACCATGAATCCAGCCCGAACTGGGCCTATGCCCGGCAATTCCATCCTGAGGCGATTTAGGTGAGCCCACATCTCAGGTGGGCTGAGGAATTGCCGGTTGACATCCCAAATGTCCCAAGATTCCGGAAAGACAGCATCTTCTGCCATGTCAATGTGGCGCAGCCGCTTCCCCGGAGCCTGAGTGGATATCCGACGAAATCCCCTCGGTGGCCGCCCCTCCGGATGACCCTGCTCTCCTGGAACCACCGGATCTGCCGCTGCTGCCATACCCTCGGCCGGTGCGGGTCTCGCCGCCATGGCAGCTCCGCTACCGCGAGCGGCCCTAGCTGCCCTCCGACCCCGACCTCGAGATAGAGGAGGCCCACCGTCACCAACCCGGATTGTTGGCTACTTCAGCATCTCCCCCGGATAAGCGGCCTCCCAACTGATGGCATACTCCTTCACTAATCCGAAGGCGGCGGTGGATGGAGGCAATGCAATCCGCATCTTCCCATCTTCTCGTGTGAACATGAGCCACAACTACCTCATCACACACTGGTGCTCCTCGTGGCGCACCTCCCAGTAGACCTGTGGGGTCAGCTGCTGGAGGCACCAGAACTGCCTCGCAAAACGATGCGGGGTGTACGGTTCGCAGATTGGCTCACGATCTATCCGAGCCACCAAAACTCCACCTCGGAAGGCCAGAAGGTAAGCCTGATGTTCTTCCGTTCCTCTCCCGTCATCAGTAAGCATCCTCGTCGGCAACGGGAAGGGATGGAAATTGAATTCATCCGCCCCCCACACCCGATTCAGCACCATTGGAACGGCCAGTTTGAATGGGAAGCTCCCAACTGTGTTCAGAATGGAGGGGCGAAAGTCTGATCCCGGCGGTGAGATGGGGTTTGGATACTCGTAAATCCCCCTGATATGCGATGCGATCCACCCATACAGGAGGTGGAAGGGCCCACATATTCTTGGCGGCTTCTTGCCCTCGCTAATATGCCGTAGCATTCTGTACAGTTTGGTGAGCATCGGGATCCCCAGGTTGATCCGCTGCCCCATGGCCATCATCGACGCCATGATGAACGAGCTGGGCCGTACCCCCATGATTGTATCTCTCACCGGTAGGATCCAGCCACAGATGAGAGCCGCGATGAACGCCGCCAGCTTGACTATTGGCTGTTGTTCGGTGCTGACACTGAAACCCCAAGTCTTCCATTGGCTGTCCTCCAAAACCCGCCAATACGAGTGCCCCTTGCCCCGCTGGGCTGCCCTTGGACAAGTTCAAGGCCTTGGAGGGAACTCCCGATCTTCTGGGAAATTCAGGAAGCATTTGAACCATCTTCTGAAGTGGACATCCCTCACTGCCTCCTTGTCCTCTCCAGGGAAAAGCGCCATCAGCGCCGACGCCAATCGCGGCATTTGCTCCGAATCCCCCCACGCGCTGGCAACGGGGAGGAACTCGTCATACATGGCCCCCAAGATCGGGACCCCGGAAATCTGGTGGACGTCCCACAGGATGATGCCCACCTCCCCATGATGAAGGTGAAAAGTGTTGGTCCTGGACGACCATCTACTCAGCAGTTCCGGCATCAGCTGCTTTGGTTGGTAAATGTGGAATTGGGAGGCCCACGCCGCCTCATACAATCCCACTCTCCTCAGCTCGGCCCCGAACTCCTCGCATGAGGCGCCTACCCAGTAGGCCCAGGCCCAGTTATCGGTAAAGTTTCCGCCCTGGCGCAGGTCCCACTCATCGGACCATCCCTTCTTCGGATCCTACAGAGCCGCCTTCAGCATGGTGCGGTAGAGAGGAGGGGACGTCTCCGGTTGCAGTGGCTTCCCATCGATATCATTCACATGATTGTAGAGACAGTCAGCGGTGATGGGCGTGAAATCCTCCAGCGCGTGACCATCGGCCGCCCTGAACCATTGGTGCTGGCACGGTGTGCTCCTGAACCAGCAAGCCGGTTCATCCCTTCTCGCCTCAGGGATGAAGACGTCATCCCTCAGCCCGAAGCCGTACAACGGCAGTTTCTTGCACTGCGGATAATCCTTCTGACCTTCCGACAGCAGATCTGTCAGAGAAGTGTGGTCCGAATGGCTCTGAACCATTTCCCCCAAGCCTGGACGGTTGGCCATCTCATCCCGACGAGCAGCATCTGCAAGCACTCCCAGCACAGCCTCTTGATGGGCCATTTTGATGCCGACCCTCAGAAAAGTTTTTTTCCCTGGATCATGAAGCTCGGCCGCGAAGTTGAATTGCGAAGCTCGGCCGTGAAGTGGAATCGCAAAGATCAGTCGCGAGACCCAGTCGCAAAGTCCGGCCAAGGCCGACAAGAAGTTCTCCTAGCGTGGACGCGGAGTCGGAGACCTGCGGTTCGCCGCGAAGCGCGATTCGCGGATCGCTGTCGCGGAGTACGCAGAGCTTTGCGAAATCGAGAGCACAAAAAGACAAGGCACGTAAAGACAAAATAGGGCGGACCCCCTATTTATAGGCGACGACCCCGGAGCATCGTGGCGCGCCTTATCCGCGCGAAGCGTCGCGGCGCGTCCAGATCCGCGGCCCCGATGCGCATCGCGCCCCCCCCCCCCCCCCTTCGCGATGCTGCATCGCGAACCACCGACAGTCTTGGCGATTTTCACTCAGACATCGACCCTTTTCCCTCCGCGGCTCCAAGTCTGAGGGGGAGCATTTGTTGGCGCCAAAAATGTGGCCCGAAAGAAAGGAACTAAAAAGGCCGGCGCACTGTCTCGCGAAGCTCCGTCGCGAAGCTCCGCCGCGAAGCGCCCCAACCATGGCGGCGACATGAAGCTCCAGAGGCGGTAATCCTCCGCGAACCCGTTTGACGTTCGCGAGCCGCCACGAAGCACCCGAGGCGGTAATCCTCCGTGAACCCGTTTGACGTTCGCGAGCAGCCGCGAAGCACCGGAGGCGGTAATCCTCCGCGAACCCGTTTGACGTTCGCGAGCCGTCGTGAAGCACCAGAGGCGGCGCACGAGCCCTGCTTCGCGGCGCCCCTTCCCTATAAATACTGGACTCCCCCTGAGTCCCAAGGACGGACAATCCGACCTTTCGGCTTCTCCTCTCCTGAATCGCGAAGCACGCTTTGCCCCGGGAATCATGAGCTTTGCGAGGTATTTCTACTTCACGAGACAACTCTTCTTTGTCTCGTTTTGAGCCCCTCTTCCGAGAGGGATACCCTTCGCGAAGCTCAAGGGCATTCGCGAAGGAAGGGGATTCCCAAGGGAACCCGGGCAGCCGCGGAGCACTTGTGCTTCGCGAAACACCCAACCCATACGAGTAATCCCTATGCTAAGGTAGGATCGCTCCATTTCGCGAAGCACATTGCTTGGCAGGACCCTGCTTCGCGAACCACTCCTTCTTCGCGAGGCAGTGCTCCGCGAACACTGTTCCACTTCGCGAAGCACCTCCCACTCACACCTATGCCCCATGCTAAGGCCAAGGCACCCCACTTCGCAAAGCACACTCCTCTGCTTAGCGATTCCTATTTCCGTGCGACCCTCCAGGTTTGCACGATGTGATTTTAAAGTCCCATGGACAACACCTCCCGTAGCGTTGCTTTGCCTAATGCTTCCTCGCATAGGCATGCTAATGGCTATTGCTCCTTCTCATAGCCACGCTAACGTGGACCCCTCGATGGTTCGTCCCACGACCCCCCTTTACCATGGCCTTACTGGCACCTCCCCTTCCCCAAGGACTAGAGGGTACCAGTTATGTAAGTCCTAGGGGTGTGGAGTGAACCCACCTCGTACGAGCTGCAGGACGTTAAACTGCCAAGCACCACGTCCTCAACACATGACGTTAAACTGTGACCCAACCTCGTCTCCCTCACGAAGGGTCCCCCCAGCTCGAACATTCTTTACACCACTCGTCTCCACAGGAATGGAACTCGTCCGCACATGGAATGAGATCCTCCTTGTCGGAGTGGTGTATGTTTGCATGGGAAGGGCTGCCTCAGAGAGTAAGCCACTAACCTTTGGTACAGATGATTTCACCCGTGCATCTCTCTACTTCCCCACTACCAAGGTTAGTGGAGGATGTGATGGGGAACGAGGCACCCCCTTTGGGCCTCTATCCTGGAGTAAGTCCCAACACCATGGGCCGCCCAACGCGTAAGCCCCTCTTCGCTTCTCACAGACGCACCCTTCGCGACGTGATCGTCAGGTCCATGCAACCTCTTCTTTCTCACACCGAGCATGACTCACATGGGCTTAGAGTGAGCACCGACCCTGAAAACCCCCCTGAACTATGAGGTCTTTGATCCATGTCAAGGCATGGTACGTAGGAAGCCTCCACGAGGTTCAAGCCCACCAATAGTGGACCAAGGTCTGCTTTCACGTCGGTTCACCGGCGAAACCCACCTGAACTACGAGGTCTTTGATCCATGTCAAGGCATGGTACGTAGGAAGCCTCCACGAGGTTCAAGCCCACCAATAGTGGACCAAGGTCTACTTTCACGTCGGTTCACCGGTGAAACCCACCTGAACTACGAGGTCTTTGATCCATGTCAAGACATGGTACGTAGGAAGCCTCCACGAGGTTCAAGCCCACCAATAGTGGACCAAGGTCTGCTTTCACGTCGGTTCACCGGCGAAACCCACCTGAACTACGAGGTATTTGATCCATGTCAAGGCATGGTACGTAGGAAGCCTCCACGAGGTTCAAGCCCACCAAGAGTGGACCAAGGTCTACTTTCACGTCGGTTCACCAGAGAAACCCACCTGAACTACAAGGTCTTTGATCCATGTCATGGCATGGTACGTAGGAAGACTCCACGAGGTTCAAGCCCACCAATAGTGGACCAAGGTCTACTTTCACGTCGGTTCACCGGCGAAACCCACCTGAACTACGAGGTCTTTGATCCATGTCAAGGCATGGTACGTAGGAAGCCTCCACGAGGTTCAAGCCCACCAATAGTGGACCAAGGTCTACTTTCACGTCGGTTCACCGGCGAAACCCACCTGAACTACGAGGTCTTTGATCCATGTCAAGGCATGGTACGTAGGAAGCCTCCACGAGGTTCAAGCCCACCAACAGTGGACCAAGGTCTGCTTTCACATCGGTTCACCGGCGAAACCCACCTGAACTACGAGGTCTTTGATCCATGTCAAGGCATGGTACGTAGGAAGCCTCTATGAGGTTCAAGACCACCCGTCATTCACGTCGGGTCCCATTCTGGTCTAGTGGTAAGCCACTGCGACCCATTCCCAATTGAACTACGAGGACTTTGATCCATGTCAAGGCATGGTACGTAGGAAGCCTCCACGAGGTTCAAGCCCACCATTAGTGGACCAAGGTCTACTTTCACGTCGGTTCCCAGGAGAATCCTTTGAACTACGAAGACTTTGATCCATGCCAAGGCATGGTATGTAGGAGGCCTCTATGAGGTTCAAGCCACATTGCTCGGTCGTTCATTCACGTTGAGTTTCGCCCTCGTCCAGCATGACGTTAAACTGTATGCCCCCTTTGTCCTGCATGACATTAAACTGCCCACCTATTCCCATTTGAACTACGAGGTCTTTGATCCGTGTCAAGGCATGGTACGTAGGAAGCCTCCACGAGGTTCAAGCCCACCCCTTAGTGGATCCACGGATCTACTTTCACGACGGTACGCTGACGATGCCCATCGGACCAAGTTCCACCTTCACGTTGGTTCGCTGACGACATTCATCAGGCCAAGGTCCAGCTTCACGTCGGTTTACCGGCACCATCCCGAACTACGTGGACTTTGATTCCCTGCCACGGGGATACGTAGGAAGCCTCTTCAAGGCTCAAGCCCAACTTCCCAGTCACCCATAGGCTGGCCCCGGTATCGGTATCCCTTCAAGGAGGATCCCTCAATCCGATCTATCCTAGCCAATGCTCTGGTTGGGTTGATCCGTCTCCGCTGGATGTTAAACTCGCGGCATACCCTATGTTGAACACGGGAAGCTGAGGAAAACCTCAGATATGTGTCTATGACATGTAATTCCCCGCGCTCGATGTGGGATGCCTCGGGCTTCCACGCCCTCGAGAAGCCTTGTGGTCAAGGATAACAGACAGACATGCCAGGTACCCCAGCATCCAGACACGCTACTGATGCCTCAATGTGACTACTCCCCTGACCGATGGTTGCTGCCCTGACTGGACCCTTTGGAATGTCCCGACAGAAGCAGTGTAATTAACCGGCGTCCATGGAAACATGGCACTGGGAAGAGTTTCACGAACTATGTATTAAATCTATAAGGGAGACCTGGACTAGGTGACGAGTTCTGAGGAGGAATCCACTGGAGGAAGAACTGACATCCCATCATCCCGTTTCGATCAAGGAGCAGACGTCCCTGAATAAGGAGCGAATGCCGCCCGCCTTTGGAAAGCGGGAATGCAGGGCAACAGGCAGCGCGTCCTCCACGGACGGATGCGCGCGCCCCGACGAAAGTTTCGGAAACAAATATGCAAGAGAAATATTTTTGACAAATTAAAATAGATAAGTTCATCTCCACTTAAATCAAACCTTTTAGTTAAATTTTGAACCAAAGAAGGTAAACCTATAAAGAGACTTTAAATCCCTAGAAATTAATATATAAAAAGAAATTTTATGGGTTCTTAGAAAGAAATAATGTAAAGTTCCTACTAATTAATTTTAAAACACAAACAATATCTATTTCAAAAGATAGATTAGATAATTAACACTTACGGCTTTGGAAAATTTTAATTCAAAATACCCTTTATAGAGAGAACCTCATATGGTTTTATAAATCTGATATATTTCATTGAAAATATTATAACTATAATTATGGGGAAGTATATTAAAAAAATTGATTATTGATTTTATCTCAATGATGTAAAACTAAGATGATATATCCTTACCTCATATTTTTTTGGTTGGGCATACTCTGACTCCTTTGAAAAAATCACTCATTCTTGCAATTTCATTCTACAAAATGAGGCAATAAAGCCTTATTATTGTGGATAATTACACCAATAATGGTTTATGGAATTATTATTTGGTATTTAGTTAGTTATTTATGAAAAAAATAAAGCGTAAAAGGGGTTTAGAGTTGGTGGAATATATCTCTTTTTATGAGTTAAAATGAGGAATGTTTCTTGGGAAACTTATGTTATGTGAAGGGTAAAGATAAAATTACATGACAGTTACATTATCTGTGTTTGAAATACTAGTGATACAATATGCATTTATTTTCCCAGATTATAAGTAATCTTGAAATATCTAAATATGAAGTTGATTACACAAAATTAGATAAATTTTAATTTTCCTCCTTTTACTCCCTTTTTATGTTGTTTAAATATTTATCATAATAGTTTTTTTCTTAAAATATATGATGACCACAGATATATAGTTTTATATTTATAGTTCCATGTTTTTACTACATTTTAATCACACTCTAATTTTAAATAATTAAAATTTAACTTTTGATTAAAAACATATAATATAAGGGAAAACTAATATTATAGAAAAATAAAATTTAAACATTAATTGCTATTATTCTTATTTGATATCAACTAATAACCACCGAACGAGTTCTAAAAAAAATTTATATTTATAAAAATTATAATTTTATAAAATAAACCACAAACCTTGATATAAATAGTTTTCTAATATAAAATTGACAACGAATTAAAAAATAATTTTTTAAAAGTATCCTTTTAAAGATTAAATGACTATGAATTTATTTTCATTATTTGATTATTAATAATGTGCCCATTACATTATTATAAATTTAATAAAAATTAAATAACTTTTATACACCTATTGGATATGATTATGCACAGTGACTATATATCCAATAGTCATATATATAAAGGCCATATGTTTAATGATCTTATATCTAACAAATGTATGTCAAACAGACATATGGTAAATAACCATATTACATTATATACATCTCTAAAATAATTCATCCTAATAATTTACTTCTTTCTCAAAATTACTGGTATATTTATGATTTTTTCATTATTTATATAGTTTTAATTGGAGTTATAATATTAAAGGAAATCCATAAGGAAAAAATATTTCATTCTCAAGGTATTTTTGTTTACATGTTGTTTTATTACTCTTGTATTTTTCATAGTTATTTTTTATATTTAATTCCAATAATATATTAATGTTTTCTTACATTGAAATATTTTATCTCAATAAAATATACAATCTCTCGTCTTAGTTAAGGGTTGCGTGTATTACACACTATCAAACACAAAGTACTTATTTAAAGATAAATACATAATAAAATAATAGAATATTACATTCTAAACCATTTGAAATAAATTTTCCATCATTATTTCATTACTTTGATGAAAAATGAGGGTAATTCTCCATCTTTACATCATTGGGTTCCAAGGCCACTTCACTAAAATTTTGATTTCAATATTTAATAGAAAAAGGTGAGTGGTATTATTTTATAATAATTTATAATACAATATTTATATCGATTATTCCTCATAAGATATGGAATATTATAGTTTTACTACCCCTAAATTTAGTACAGGTGAAGGGTTAGGTATAAAATTATTCAAAAGTGATAAATGTAATATTCCTTTTATTTTGGATAGGTTTGGTAGATGTGTTCTGGGATAGGAAACCATCATCGCGTGATCCAGGATTTCAAAAGGGCCAACCAATATGGGTCTCAACATTACCTTCTTCCCAAATTACATAGAAACATATCATGGAGACATAAAAAGAGTTTATTTATATCTAACATTAAATTATAAATATATCCAAAGATTATCAGTATAACTCTTTTGTCATCTTTCTATAGTTTAAATCTACTATTTAATGACTTGAATCTTAAATGATATATCTTGATAAAGATATAGTTCTAGGAGTTTATTATCGCCATATTCGTCCCAAAAAGTTGTATTTTTTCATCTCTTCTCATACTAAACCTCATATGGTTATATTTCAATGTTATAAAATAAACTTTTATTATATTACAACTCTAAAAGGGTAGTGGGTTGTTATGAACCTTCTTTGAAATATATTTAATATAATCATAAATAACCTCGATTGTTTTAATGGATCTTTCATAATGACCATCATCCTCAGGATGATAAGATGTGCTAAATCTTAACCACACATCTAATTCCCATTGATTACTACTTCATAACACTGAGCTAAGCCTCTGGTTTTTATTCAATATAATATAATGTGTTACTCCATGTTTCATTAATACAAACATTAAGAATATAAATGTATGTTGATCCAGAGAGAAATAATTTTTAATAGAAATAAAATTTCATTAGATTATAAGGGGAAAAAATAAAATCAAATTTCATTATGGATTTTATAAAACTTGGGTTGTTTTATGACAAAATCCATAGTGATTTTCTCCCATGTACATACATTTATGGGTAATAATTTCATCAACCCCTTAGAAATGTGGAATTTATACATAATTTATTATAAGAATTAGTATTAAAAGATATACTTTTAAATCGCCCTCTTCATATTGTACAAAAAAATTCCCCTTTAGATTTAATTATATATTTATTATTCTAGTATAAATAAATAATGATGAGTTATGTGCATAATCCATCAAATCCTTATTCAATTTTGGTATTGAAGTGACAATTATTCATTTAACTAATCATATAATTGTACTACTTTTAAGGTTTAACTCTAGAGTAATCATTTCCTTTTCCTTTTTCTCCATATCATCCATTTATGATTCCCTGGTATTCTCTTGTATGAATGGTCAAACTATCATTTTAGAAATAAAATATTCATTACATTTTGATTTCAAGGTCTATCCTCTGTAAATTTGTGAGTAATGGGTCTCTTTAAATCATAATCTTGGTTAATGTTTCATGATCCCTACTTAGATAATTAACTACCATTTTTACCTTTTTCAGGGGATAATTTATTGATAATTCATAATTTTTAGTCAAACCACACAATATCTATTTGAACTTGTTCAAATCCTTATATGTTAATATGTATATTAATCTCCTATGATCAGTATATATTTCACACTGTTACCTATAGAGATAATTTACCCTTATATTTAATGAAAATATTACTTGTTATAACTCCAAATCATACATCTAGTAACTCTATTCTTGAACTTTTATTTTACCTAGGTAATGTGCTATAACTATGATATTTTCTGGGAGAACACATCCCACCCCCTGATTTGATGCATCAATTTATATCATAAACTTTTCTCCTTTGTTGTTTCTAATGATTATAGGTGACATAAAAAACCTTATCCTATTATCCTTGAATTTTTTTCACATTAATCTATCCAAAGTTTTTTCAATCCTTTATAAGTTAAAAATAGTTATTGGATTTTAAAATCATCTAAAATCCCTCACCAAATGTCAATTGTATCTAGCCAATCCTAGAAAACTATGGATCCAACATACAGTGGTTAGTATAGTCCACTATTCAATTACCTATGAATTTTATAAAACAATAAATATACCCCTTCTTATGATTTTATAATAAGATAATGGTACTTTATATGTCAATAATTCATGCTTGAATTTCTTTTTATAAAAAATATTATTTCAAAAGTTATTCAATAGAATTATAAAATTATTTCATGTTATTCCATTATCTTGTAATATATGAGAATATAATAAATAAATACTAACCTAAATTAATTCAAATAATCTCTATGGCTATATTCCTAATATCTATGAAGATACAAAGGTTTTTAATAAGTCTGAATAACATTACTCTGAAATGAAATTGTGTATATCATGAATGAAAGACTATCATGGGTACATCCTCTCTTTTCGTTATTAATGAATGATAAATAAATAAATGGTAAAGTGTTTATAATTATTGATAGCATTATAATTTATCACACAAGACTTCAATATTGGGTATATTATAGTTTTTCATCATTGTGATCTTATTATGTTTATGATAATCAATGTATAGATGCATTGATTGATATTTATTCTTCTCAAAGAGGACTGGTGAACCCCATTGTAAACTAATAGGGTGTATAAAACCCTTATACATATTTCCCTATATTTTCATCTTCTATTCCTTTAATGTAATATGGGATATACTATATTGAGTCCTCAATATCGGAATAACACTAGGTATAAGTTTGATTTAAAAACAATCCTAGGGTAAAACTATAAAAACATTAAAGAAAAACATTAATGTACTGATTCAAAATTTAAATATCCTCAATATTGAGTTTCTCCCCAACTATTTGATCTAATTATCCCTCATTATTGGGTATTAAGACCCATATAATCAAAGTAATTTCATAGAGATTTCATAGATATCCCTCTACTGATAGACAATTATAAGTTGATTATTTATATGAGATGTGATTTCCTTATATTGAAAATTGATATAGAATCTAGGTATAGAAATCCAATCCATGGTAAAAATCATATCAAATTAAACCAAAGGAAGATTAATATGTTTTTTTGGAGTACAATTCCTACAAACATCTATTCAATAAGAGTTGTTGATATGGTACACAATCATCTAATTACTAGAAGTTTTTATCAATAATTAAATATCTTTATATTAAGGGTATATATTAATAGCATTTTATACTTTTCATGGTATTAATATATTCATAAAATTCAGCTCAAATAATATGTTTTAAATAATGGGAATACATATCACTACCCAAATTGCATTGTTTTTTTCAGTGCATTCTTAAAACCAAAATGGTTAGTGTGAATATCAAGAAATAATAAAAAAAGAAAATGACCGTATGTCTAGGAAAATAAACCCCTGATATCCTACATGATAAATATTTCTTTTGATCCTATATAAATTTTTTAGTTTATATTTCAAATATTTTTGTTCCACATAGATTTATTTAAGTTATATCCTCTTATTATTGAAATTATTACCTTAAAAAAGTAACTAAACACTACTATGATTCCAATTGAGATTCTATAAATTTAACATATAAACATATTGCATTATGTTTCATGAATACTCTTTATATAGGAAATGAATCACATCTCATAACCTATAGTATTAGTTACATTGTATATTATCCTCATAATTTACATAATTTAAATCAAGTATTTAAGACTTTCCAAAAAATTATCCATACATGACACCCTTATAGACAAATCACACCTAATAGTTATATGTATTACTCGGGGAATGTAAACATAAGAAAAATTTGTGAACTCAAACACTCAGTACAGTTTGAACATAAGATATATCAATTTAAGACCATAAGTGAGTAGAATATACCATGTGGGTATGATAACATAATCATGGTGCATGAAAATAATATAAGTAAATAACACCCAATAAAACATGGGTAAAAAATAATTAGTCATTATTTAAGGATTTTTTCATAACATAAGACATATGTTGTAAGAGTGTGGAAACAAGATTCAATATTAATAAAAACATAGTATAGTAATGATGAATAATATAAGAATATGGTACAAATATAAGTATATATATTATAACATATGTCACAGTTAACCACCAAGACATTTATATTGTAATCCACTATGATATCCACCTACCCATAAAATTGTGTACTTGAAAAAAGAAATTGTACACCATAACATTTTAGATGTGGGATAACAACCCACACTTTATGAAAATTAGTACTTAAGATAACCACCTGCAACCTATAACCTTTAGGAATTAGGCTGAATATTTGTGACATGTGACCTTTAGAAATTGGGTAACAACATATTCCCTATAATCTTTAAAAAATGATCAAACCAATTGTACCCCATAACTTTTTGGTCTTGTACTAACCACATATTCCCAATAACATTTCAAATTTTGTATAACCACATGTTACCTATAACATTTATGACTTTGGATAACCACTCCAGACCCATAAACATTATGACTTTGGCTAACCACCTATTCCCTATAATCATTAGGTAGAATACCCATTCCCCATAACCTTTAAGACATGGGTTGACCAAATGTGTCTCAACTTAATATAATAAGGTATAATACTATACCCAATTAATTGGTGTTATATAATATACCCACTCGTAACATAATTATAAATCATAGATATTTTTTCTAAATGAACCTAAAAATATTCATAATCACAAGATAACTTAATTTACCCATAATAAATAATTTGTTTTCAAAAACATTTTCACAAAACATGATCTTAATCCATGATGATAAGTAATGTGGATGGAATAATTAGAAAATATAACTTAGTAAATAATTATAATCAATAAATTATATTAACATAGTTAAATTTTTTTAATTCATTACAAATAAATTTTATAAAAAATAAGAAATAAATTTTACATTTTTTATTAAATTGATTTTAAAATTATTTAATTTATAAAAAAAGTTAACAAATATTAATTTCTAAAACCATGAAAACTTGTAAACAATTTTTATTAAATTAAAATGATAAACTTTTGGAAAATATCATTCATTTATAAGGCATTAGAAAATATATTCATTTCACTCCTTTGTAATGAAATTAGTTGAAAATATAGAATGCCCATGTGGAAAACATTAAAATGGGGAACATTTAATTGTTTTGTAAAGAGAGGAAAGGCCAATAGAAAATGACCTTAACAAATAAAATTAGTATATAAAAGAAAATATATAAAAAAATAAAGAATATTTACAAGGATAATAATTACTTCTAACAAAAAAAGAATATATAAAGTTGACACCCCTTACAAGAAACCTTTTGGTATAATTTTGAACCAACTGAGGATGAAATGGTATGATGACTTTTGAAACCTATAAATAATCATATCATAAGAAAATATATGGGGTTTTAAAGGGAAATATTTTATAATTTCTACAAATGAAATTATAAACATAAAAAATCACTATTACAAAACCCTTACATCAATGGTAACTATTGAATTAAAACTTATTGAAAGTGAGATTATGAGATTGGTTTGTAAATCCATTAAATTTCATGAAAATTATTATTAAATACATACTTTAGGTAGAATATACTTTTGAAACCCAATATCCAATAACTCATAGCTTATGTCTTCATTGTTACATTGGTACAAGATACAAGTTATCTCACCACATGATACCAATGTATTTAGAAGTCTTGAAGAACTAGATATATACATGATTCCAATATTAAATTACAAATATAAAATACATTGCTTAATAAAAATTCATTTTTCCATGATATTATACATTATATCCATCTTTATATCATGGATAAAGGGAAACAAATGAAAAATGAGCTCAGATGCTCAAGAAGGGTTACATATAACTGAAGATATCATGAGTTAATAAGGAATAATCATAATGAAAAGGTAAAAGACTAAAAAATCATGAGATTTAATCAATAACAATAGAATTAAATGAATCTGTGGATAATATCAATGATTTAATCTAATGTATTATAATAACTAAAAAATCAATGAAGGATATACATAATATTAGACATCAAGATCTAATACATCATGATATCCTTACCATAAATAACTTGTTCCAATATAGTTTAATAAATTGGTAGGAATATACGAAAAACACATTTAATATTGATAGGAAACTAGTTTCTCTGATGGTACATGTTGATGCATCGAGGAGATATTAATAACTAGGCCCCACATGGCACTAAATGCCCTATAAATTCCTCAAATATTGAATGAAAAAATTAATTAATAAAAAATAGTCATTATTAATAGATATCCATATTGAGTAAATAATACATAATATTAATATTTCCCCCTTCAATCATGTAACTTTATAGTCAAAACTATACATACAAATGGTAAATGGTTTGGGGAAAATCATATACATGATAAAAGAGAATATGGATAATTAAAAGAAATGTTATTTTTAATGATAAATGATCATAAGTTAGTGATTTTTTTAGGATGAATTCGATGACCAAAAAATTAATAAGAGATAAAATATGACAATAAATTATCATAAATATAGGTTCTATACTAAATTTATGTACTTTTGAGCAATAAATTAAAAAGAATTGAAACAATAAAATATTAAGTCAAATGATAGTTTTTTTAAAAAAATTAGTGAAAAAAAGTATATGAATGTAAATTTTCTAAAATATATATAGAGGTGTAAAAATCCATTAATATGTTATATATTAAAAAGAAACATTCTTTTTGACTTTTTATAAAAAAAGTTGGAAATGGCGATTTTGAAAAAATTATAAATAGTACATTGAAACCTTTTAAAAATACGAATTTAACCTAAAATTTATTTTATAAATAATTTGAATAAGTATAAAGGAATTTTTTAATTTTTTTTAACATTTACATAAAATAAATATATACCAGATCAAAAAAGAGGGACAAACTCAGTTTTTCAGGTAAACATTTCATTTTCTTCCAAAGAGAGGAACAGATGGAAGAAAACATGGAATCACCTAAAACATCCATATTTTTATAAAATATAAGGTCTTTATGAATGATATATTATAATACTCCTTTAGTGAAAATAGAATTAATCACAAAAAAATAGATTGAAAAATAAATTCTTACCTTTTTGGTAACATTAAAATTGTAAAACCTTCAAATAATAAACTGGAATTGAAACTCTATTCTTCATAAATAAATTTATATTCCTTTTAAATTCATTAATGGGGTATTTTATTCTATAAATAAAAAATAAATTGATACATAATACCAAATCTGAGTTAATGGAGTGGAAATCGACACAAACTCTATTACCATGATTTTGAATTTCATAATATGTGCTATTAAACTATAGTATAATAAATATAAATTTTTTATACTTACATAAAAAATAATATACCTATCCATAATGTAATATATGATCCGTTTATATCATATTATCACCCATTTGTTAATAATATTATATTATTATCATTGTTTTGGGTGTTAAGTGATTTGTTTTTTCAAGAGAATTTTGGGTCCGTCGTTCCAATCCATGTAGTTTAATTATTGTAACATCATCTCTATATTTTTAATTATGAAATTAATATTATATAATTTAATTATAAATATATATATCTATATGCATCCATAAAAGGTAGATATATAAAAATGAATAACAATATTCTTGGAGATGGTAGGTCTTATGTATTCATAACGACTATTTTCACTTTTAGATGGATGGAATGAAATAAATATAAATAATAATTAAACTTTATATATCAATTATTATATCACATATATATTATATATATTCAATAAATATTTCCTTCTTTCCAACCATTTAAATAGAATTGGAAAATAGATCATATCACTTTGTAGATGTGATATTCCACATGTATTCAAGTGTAACATTATCATTTTACAATGGATTGGATTGAAGAAAGGTAGATATAATATTATAATTTCAGAAGAATAATTATGTTATAAATTTATTATATATTCATTATTTATTTCTTTATAACCATCCTTATGAAGTGTTAAAGAAAAACGAATTACATCGCTACGTGGAGACGGTAATTTGTACATACACACGAGCAATGTTTTCAATTTTCAATTGATGTGAAAGTGATGTAAAGTAGTTATCCCATAATAATAATTACATATTATTATATTTATGATACTATATTTATTATTTTATGTTTTTTATAGTATATTTATATTATTTATAATATGAAATAAATTGGAAAGGGTCGATATGGATGATTTCCTCTTCTTCTATAGACTTCCTTTAGATTTTATTTAATGACCATTAAATTGGGATTTGAAGAATAATAAAACCTCAAATTAGTTTCTATGTAACTATATAAGAGAACTTGAATGGTTTTTTTAAATATAGATAGCTCAATGATCTATAAATAAAATAGATAATGGGTTTACTTTTATTAGTAAGGAGAGGGGATCTCTTGTATTTTTTCCAAATATTAAAATATAATAATGTCACATTCAAGGACAAGTGGTTCCAAAATGACATATAATAATATTTATGCATTATTTAATAATTATATAATATTCCAATAATATTTATACAGGTTTAGATATAATTTTATGCATTATCTAGTTTATTAACCCCTTCGTTAACCATTTTTAACCCTAATTGCGGTAACAAATATTTAAATATTAAAGGGATATAATTTTACTTATAACATGAACATTGGATAATAAATTGAAAAGGTATGAAATTTTCAACCATATCTTATACCCATTTTCTTATTTCAACGTTTTAAGTAATTTTGTAAATTATTATTATCATAAAATATTATTGATCTCATTTTGACACTATACAGTTAATTTTACATTAAAGATACCCACAAAAATATAGAATTAAATTTTAAAGCCTTAAAAATCTCTATTATTATATATTTATCTATAAAATTATTAGGGAATCATAAATAACCAAAATAATATTACTTTTATAGTTTTTAAAATATTTTACATGATTTTTCTACTTCTTTCACAAGAAACGTGTCAGTATTGTTTAATAAAATAATGTAATTATATCATCTATGGAAATAAAAAATAAATAACCATGACATAAAAAATTCATTATTATTTTAAATAACCATTTATAATAGAGCGTAATATTTTTATCCCTATCACAATATTTAATATATATTAAAATAAAGAATGTTTAATTTTTTGACTTTATCATTTACTTAAATATTATAAAGGTAAAAATCAAAGAGAATTAGAAAAATGGAATATTTTATTATTTTGGATGATTATGGATGAATTATACTCATTAAGATAAATAAATAAAGAATTTTTAGTAAATTTTTCGGCTTGTCAAATTATTATTTAAACTTAATTACCCAATTTATTATTTACCAAGGTAGTATATTTTTTCTTTTATACTATTCATAATGAAAAAAATAAAAAGGGAACTATTCACCAAATTAAAAAAATCCTAATTCCAAATATGGAATCCATTTTATCAAATTTAATTCCCTTAATTCGTAGAAATTAATTTAAAAATAAAACCACAAAATGAAATGAAAAATTGTTTCGAGAAAAAAAAAATTTAAGTCTAAAAATTGACTTATATCAAAATTATGTAAAATTATGACTCTAATAGATATAATTAAATTATTATAAATTATAGAAATTTAATAAGAAGTCCAATATATAATTTAAATATTATATTACTTTATTTTATGAAAAGGAAACGTAGTTTTATAAAAATAATTGTTTTCCACATTCCATTGAAAATAAATATTTTAAAAAAAATACCTAAAAATTATTACTAAGATAATACTCACATGAAAATTTAAATAAATTATAATAATATCTTAAAAAAATATTTCAATATGTTGTTATGGATTTATTAAACTATCTTTTTTTGTATCATACATTATCAAATAATGTAAATTCATTTAAAGATAAATATATCATCAAATCTTAGGGTGTTACATTCTACACCCTTATAAGAATTTCTCCAATTGAAATTTAAAAACCTAAATACAAAAAATGATGATATTTATTTCTAATCCCATACTTAGGCACCCATGTAGATTTCTCAATTTTATGATTTTTTCCCCAAATTTCGATCAGGTGAGTGGTCTTATTCAGTATAACTTTATCCCTATGATCCATAATTTTCACTAGTTGTTTTTTATAAGATAGATCATTCACCAATGGTACGAACAATGATTTTTTTACATTTTTAGGATCAAGTATTTATTTACATAGGAGAGATACATATAAAACATCATAAACATGAGAGAGATTCAGTAGATGTTCCATGCGATAAGATGTCATCCTAATACAATCAAGAACTTTAAGTGGACCGATATATATATATATATGGACTAGCAGTCCCTAATTAGAAAATATCATAGCATTATTCCAAGGAGGTATTAATACAACTACCTTGTCACCAAATTCAAACTCTATATCTTACCAATTATTTTAAGCATAACATTTTTTATTTTTAGATTCCCTTTTGTGTTGTTGAATAGATATAACCTTCTCTACAATTTACATAGCTAGATCGGGTATAAATAGATTTTTTATCTAACTTTATCCTAATATGTTGGGGTTATATACATCCTTCCGTATATGGCTTCATAAGGATCCATTTGTATGATTTAGTGAAGATATTTTTGTAAGAAATTTCTTACAAATGTAGGTATTTATCCAAAACACCATTGAAATCCAAAGATAATGATCCCAAGATCTCTACTAGAGTTAGAAAGTTCCTCTTAGATTGAATATCTGTATAAGTTTTATAAGTAGCATTGAAACTAAAATTATTAAACAGAGCTTTCTGAAGGATTCTCTATAACTTTATAGTCCACCCTGGATCCCTATCATGTATTATTGATAATTTTACTCCATGAAATCTTACAACTTCCTTAAGGAATAAAAAATTAAAATGTATAAGAGAAAATTATTCTATAATAGTGATAAAATTTTCTTATTTCAGAAGGTTATTAACTATAAGAAAAATAACATTATTCCCTCTAGATGTTTTGTGGAGTCTAATGATGAAATTCAATGTTATTTTTTCTTAATTACATTATATTTTGGGTAATGGTTATAACATAAATTTATTTTTCTTTTTATTATCCTTAACTTATTAATGTACAAGTAATTATGATACATACATGGAAATATCTATTTTCATGTTGTCCCACAACAAATATTCCTTCAAATAATTATACATCATTGTACATCAAGTATAAATAGACAATTCAAAATCATGATCTTAATGAAATAGATCCTTCTTCAACATTAGTATTTATGGGGAACATACTTGGTTACTCATAATTATTATTCAATCATGATCATGGTTTAACTTAGGAACATTCTCTTCATTCTTCTATAAATAAACATTTTCCTTTTGTTCCTTCTTAATTCTATCATGAATGGTTGGTTCACCATTCAGTTTATAAATATAATATTTTCCCCTTTTCTTAATATCTCAACATTGAACTTACAAAATATATATAAATATTTAATATATTTCAATCCACATCTTGGAAAACCTAATGTTGTATTTTTAACTCAAAGCATCAACCACATTGTCTACCTTCTTAGGGTGGTAGTGTATTGAGCAGTATTTATTTTTGATCAACTCTAACCATATAATTTGGTATATATTCAACTCTTTATATGTAAATATAAACTTCATTATTTTATGATTGGTATATATATCACACATATCACCATAAAAATAAATCCTTTATATCTTAAATGAAAAAATTACCACTACCAACTCCAAATCATGATTTAGGTAATTATAATCATAAATATTCAATTGTATGGAGGCATAAGATATCACTATACCATTCATCATAATAAAAAATATCATTCCCTTCATTTATTAATCATTATAAATCATAACCCCTTATAAACTACAAGGTAGAATAAGCACCAGAGAATTGAACAACCTACTATTAAGTTTGTTGAAATTATCTTCACATTCATCTTTCAATAGAAACATAACCCCCTTATGAGTCAACTTGATGAGTCTACTGTATAATCATTATAAATCTCTCACAAATAATTGGTAGTATCCAGAAAACCTAACAAAAATATGTAACTTAGTTATAATAGTTGATCCACTCCATTTCTAAATAACTTCATTCTTTGATGGGTCCACAAATATACCCTCACATGACATTATAAGACCCAATATAGAAACTCTCTAAAGCAAAAAAAATAACACTTGTTAAATTTAGTATAAAAAATTCCCTTATTTAAGGTATTCAGAACATTTATGAAGGATACCTCGTGATCTTCCAAGAACATTTAATATATAATAATATCATCTATAAATACAACCAAATACTAAGAGCCTCATTCATAGATGGCCTCTCAGGCACGAAACCCTACCCAAAAGAGAAACCCCACTCTAGTAAGAAACCCTGCCCCAACGCTGAAAATATTTACAGACGTGGTTCCTAGAAGGTCGGATAACATCGATTCTAGAGATAATAATGTCGCAGTGCCCGATATTTTCAGTAACCTAAAACACTTTCATCATCGTGGTCTGTTGAATATTTCTTTCTCCTAAAATGAGGTAACCCTTCTTGCTTTGGATTTACTATTCGTACTTGTTGAAAAACTTTTGTACCACAGACCATCTTTGAAAATATTAAGAAATTCTCTCGAAATCATTGGTTTTCATGTTTTCATCTTAGAATTTTGAATTCGTCAAATGTTTTTTTTCAATTTTCCTCTGAGATTGACTATTATACACTTTGGGAGAGGAGATCATGGTCTTTTGGTGGCTCTCCTATGCGAGTTCTCAAATGGACCCTGGATTTCAATTCTTGTTCTGAACATCCCATTGTTCTGATATGGATCGGATTGCCTGGGTTGACACTCCATTTGTTTAAACAGGAAGCGTTGTTTCTGATTTCCACACTTATTTGAAACCATTTGAAGTTGGATTTGGCGATGAGGAATCTGGAAAGACTATCAGTTGCTAGAATTTGTGTTGAAATATATGTCCCAAAAAATCTCCCTACCCAAATTTGGATTCATAATGGTGAGTCTGGTTTCTTCCAAGATGTTTTTTATGAAAGAGTAAATGATTGGTGTCATTCTTTCCTTAATCTAGGGAATGACCAAAAGTAATGTGACTGCATGATCCCAAATACTGAGCCCAAGATGGTTACATGGGTTGAAAAAGGTAAGCTGAATCCAGGAACTGAAAATGTAAATGTTAGTCAAGTAGCTTATCACCCTTATGCTATAGGAGAGAATAAATCTAATGTGAACATGGAGATTTTGGTATCCAATACTCATCCTTCTCAACCAGTATTCCATTTTACTGAAGTGTCAAGTTTTATGGATTCTATGCCTCATGATACTAGTGGTAATGATCCTCATGCCTTAGTGTAGGAGCAGGAGAATCACCTTGAATCACATGAATCAAGTGTCAAGGAGCAAGGTGATATCTATGATTATTGTGAATCATTTCCAAATTTTAATGATCAACCCAATAAAATTGATGAATAATTATTAAAATCAAGTTCTAGGAAAGGGAAAAACCAATGGTTGATGATGATGGATTTATTACCCCATATCCTAGAAAAATAAGGAAGCACATGGACTATTATCATCTTGAAAGAACAATTGTCAAAAGATATATGGAAATCACTAGGAAAGAGACTCCATCACTCCCAAATGTGGTTGGTCAATAGATTGAAATATCTGATTCAGGTGATGTAAATGATGAAGGTAAACAAAATCATGTATATAGAGATGCCTATTGCAATGAAGATGATGTGGGAGATGTAACTTTTGACTGGATAGATGAAAAATATGCAATCATTTTCAAGAAATATCAAGATGGTATCATTCTTGCTGAGAAATACCTTGAAATTAGAAAATGTATGTTCATCAAGATGTTGGATGAAAATAAAAATACCCTAATTTTGACTTTAAATCTATACCTTGGGAGTTATTTTTCTTTCTGCTCATAATCTTTGATCTTTTGGATGGGTTACGGTACTTTATGGGCTTCTTATCTTTCTTCTTGACATCTCTTATGGGGGACGTTGTGTGATGTTTGAAAAGTTTGGTGATGCTCAGTTTTGTTTGAATTTGAGGATTGCATTGAAGGCTACTCTGAGATTAGAAATTAAGTGCTGATTTGATTGAAAATGATTTGATGATTTGATGATGATCATTCTTGATAGAAGGTTGATCTCAAAATTTTGGTGCACACGTTTCATTATATTGATCTTATTGTCTTGAATGTGTATCTTCACCTATGGTTGTTGATGGTGTATGTTCTTTACATGTCATGTGTTAACAATAAATTTCATTCTATTTAATAAATTTTTGGGGGGTATGGGCTGGGCAACCATCGCATATCTCATTCCATTTAAAAAAACTACCAAATACTAAGCACGCTAATATATATAGGCTATATTCATTAAATACCTAAAGATATCTCTAGAATTATTCAGTACAAATGAAATTATTGTAAATACATAATAACTATATGGTCTATAGAAGTCTATTTTAAGTGTATACACCTTCTTGAAACATAGTTGACAATATCCATGTTGAAGATAAATCTTGTAAAAACAATAAGATACTCATAATTGATCAAACATATCATTTATATGGGGAATGTTTTTCATGTCTCTTTATGTTCTTAATAATATATGAAAAGACATATTGAACCATAGTTATTCTTAACAAAATAAATTGGTGCATCCCATTGTGAAGCACTGAGCCATATAACTCTATTTTCTATATTATCCTATAGTTTCTTCGTTAATTACTATAACTCAATTGGGGATATTCCATATGAAGTGTTTGCATTAGATTTTGTAGTATGTATGGTTTCTAATGAAAAAACAACTTCATGATTCTATAGATCACTAGAAAACTCTTAAAGAAATAAATTTAAAAACATCCATATAATAAGTGTATCTTCAATGTTGATTTTATCTGAAACTATATTAGACAACATACCTCATGACTAGGTACTAAAACCTATATAATGGAAGTAATTTACCTTGATAGGTTAGGTTTAAAATCGTACTAAAATACTATCATAGGTTGATTTATAATATTGAATGTATCTTCCCTTCCTCGACAACTGATATTGGATATATATTGGGAGAGAAAATCCATTCCAAAAATTAGATAAAATTTTTCTATAGGAAGAGCAACAATATTTTTAGAAATAACATTCCTATATGAATACATTAGAGAGGTGATATAGACATGTTCTATATTCATACTACCGTTAAAATGTTTTATATCCAACTCAATATCTAATTATTGAGGTGTTTATGTGATACCCTTGTAAGATTAATTAGATATAAAAAATTTTGGTAGAACCTAAATAAAATAAAACAATTCCACTTATAGATTTGATGATAAGTGTACCTTTAACCACATCTATAGAAATATCCCCTTACACTATAACAATTCCATATGTTTGGACTTCTAACATAGGAATCTTGTATGGTATGTTCATTAGATGATTAGGAAGGTCTCTTGAATAATTCCCCATCACTTTAAAATGGAATAAATGTATAATTGTAGTTTCTTTATTTTCCTTATAGTCATTATCTAAATGAACATTATCCAAACACTTGTAAAAAACTTATATTCCCTTCAATTATTTTAAATTATGTTTCTTTCCATAATTTTTACATGATTAAAATTGATTTATTCACTTATTCTTCATTTCTTTTTCCTTTTTTTCTTATTACTTAACCAACCTATTCTTTTCTTGATTTCCCTTTATGACATGGGATCTTGAAAATTTATTCTTCTCCATACTAAAAATTGACACTATATCATCATATGATGAAAATGTTGGAGAAACTAGTTCCCTTTCAATACTTGGCATAATCCAATCATGGAAATAATCAATATTTATTTTTTGGATTACACATGTATTCAAAATAATTTCTATACAATCTTGTAAAGTTAGAAACATACTCTATAATACATTCTTCTTCCAACTGCTTTAAATTAAGGTACTCCCTCCCCATTTCATCTCACTGTTCTCATCATAATTTTTTCATGAAGGATATCAATTTAATTATTTTCCATTACTTGATTTATATTTAATCAACCTATTTCAAATTTAGTATTGCTAACCACCAATGGTTGACATAACCTCTCATAACATACCTTTCTAGAATAACCTTTTCACATTTATTGAAACCCAAACCTTGGAATATAAATTTTAAGAGACTTAATCTATTGTTCAGCTACGAATGGATTAGTAGTTCCATTTAAATATGCATATTGTTTACATAAAGAGATCTAATATCGGTAAATCACATAATAGAATAACCAGTTTCTTTATATGGGTATGATTATTCATCATAACTATCACAGCTTAACTCTACACAATTTTATTTTAATTATTTTATTAATCCTTGGTGTTATTTTATTTTGTGGTTGAGAGGGAAAAATTATGGTGTTTTTAGTTTTTATTTTGAAATGGGAGTTTTGGGCATTGCACCATATAGCGTGCAGGCATACCACTATTTTGGAACCGTGGGCTTTTCCCAGGTAACCATGTAGTCTTCCTATATTTTAAAATAAATAAATATAAATGAAAATGAATTCTTTAATAATTTGTATAATAATAATGATAATATTATTATCTTTATTATTATTTTTATCATTATTAAGTATGTTGTTATTATTAATTATATAATCATTATTATTAAGAATATTAGTATTTTAATTATTATAATCCTTATTATGATTATTAAATTATTTCGTTTATTATTATAATTACTACTACAATTAATTCATTAAGATGATTAGGATTTTAATAAGTATTATTAGTATTATTTTTTTTTATTATTGTTTTGTTAATAAAATGAAAAAAAGAAATAGTTAAATATCCCCCACTCTTCCCTAAGGCATGACGCTCCCCACCAAGAGGTTCTCCCCTTCGACACACGATGACACCCCCTCAGCCTCCTCTCCTTTTCCAAATCCACCCGAATTTATGCCTGTTTCTCTCTGAAACTCCAAGTTATGATTCTCTCTCAAACTTTTCCACCCTATTTCTTACCGCATTCTTCTCTCTCTAGTTCCCCATATAGTTTGTTCGAACCCTAGGTATTATGGGTATATTTTATTTCTGGTTTTGTCTTATTCTATGTTGGTGCAGACGGTCCCCTGAAGAACTTTGGGGGTAACAGCCACTGAAGGTGAGGTGGTTCAGTGCATTTTGGTCCACCAGATTTGAAAAGAGGTGATTTTTTATTATTTCCACTTGTTTCAGAAATCTTTTATTTGGGTATTTTGGTGTTTTTACTCTCTATTATGTTTTTGGTAGGGCTTTCGATAGTTTCGTATTGGTTTGTCTCATTTTGGTTCGTTGTCAACACTTGAGGTAAGGGTTAATGTCATTAGTTTGTTTCACACGTGGTTATGTGGCATGATATATGTGTATTGAGGTTCATAGTAATTATTTTTCTGTGCATTTGTCACCAATTTTTTATTTCGGTTGGTCTTAGTTCATCGGTCCCCATTTTAGGTGAGGTTTCTCTTACTACCATGTTTAATTTAGTTTTATTTGATGCCTTTTGTTATTATTAGTTTTCTTTTTTATTGTTATAGTTTGTTTTGGTATGGATTTGAGTTGTCATCAGGGAATATGTATATATATATATATATATATATATATATATGTACATGGGTAGGAATGCATATATACATCTCCTCCTTTCACATGTTCCCTCATGGGGTGGGGAACATGTGCTTGGATCAAAGGATATATATATATATATATATAATTGAATGTGTGTATGTGAAGTGGTATCAGGCGGCCATCATCAAAAGTTGCATGTATTGAGGTATGTTTTTCTACTTAGTTTATTATTATTTTTTATGCTTGGTTGCCGCACCATTAAATTTAAGGTCTTAAATTGTTGAAAAATATCCTTGGTTAATGTTGTATAGTGTGTTAGACTGTTCTGAGTAGTTTTGAGTTGTCGGTCGAAGGGCGACTCACCTGTGTGTGTATAGGTAAGTAAATATATACATGTTTGTTCCCCTATTACGTTCATATTCATCCATGGAATTGAATGTACAAGTATGGGGATAGGTGTGCTTATGTGTATATATAAAAATGCATACACAAGTGAGTGGAGTATGATATATGCATATAAGTGTACCTGTAAGGATCCCCTTGCACATGTTCATGGGTCATGCGAAGGTGTTCATAGGTCCTAGGTGTCCTTCCATGTATATGATGGTTCACATGCTTAGTGGGGGAGCAACATATTTTAGTTAAAAGTGCCAGGAGTGGAAGTGGATGTCTTTTTCCACTTAAGGTTTGTTCCCTATGCCTTGATATTTATTTAGAATTTCCATTATTGCTTAGTGTTATTTTTAAATTGTGTTTTCTTCTTTTATATAAATTGAATATTCTATATATATAAATATATGGTTTTGGTTCATGAAAAGTGTATTTTTCTAGATTTTTTAATGTGAAATAGGTATTTCCAAAGGCATGTGGCCTTTCAGACGTTTTTTTAAAAGGGTCGTGACCTTTTTGATTTACAAAGAGTTCCAGAGTGATTTCCAAAATGGGTTTTGGGTGAACATGTTTTCTAAAGAAAAGTGTTTCTTGTGGAGTAGTGAGGCTTCATTGGAAACTGGAAAGTGATTTTTAATGTGAAAACCCCCTCTTAAGGCATGCACCATTATTTTAGAAACCTGATGTGTATATTAAATGTGTAATTTGTGATATGTGCCTAATGAATAGGATTAGGTGATATTGTATGACATAAAAAGGGGAATGTTCTTAAGGGGGGAGAACGATGGTGAGAGGTTGAAAGGTTTTTTGATAAAGAAAGTGGCATGTTCATTTATATTATTTTGATAAAACCTCACCACCATTTGAAATAGAGCACATTGGTAACCCCGAGTATCTAGGTGGGCGGACTACAACTAGTGTGCTAATGATCCATAGTAGTATCATCCCTATTTCACTTAGCAAGTTTGACACCTACAACACTAACTAAAATATTATTATGATGTTGGGCACCACTAGGTTATGGGTATATTCCCTACTAGTGGCTCATTCATGAGAATAGATAATTTTTATGGATTCTATTCACCACGACATGGGGTTCTAGGATACCACGTGTTCTAGTTACCTATATAGATTGAACATGATACTCATTTGTTAAATGTTGTTTTTTATTTGAGTTTTCATTTCAGTTGTTTCTCACTTCATGACTCATTTGTAAAAACAATATCTTAATCTAAGTTGGTCTCTATTAATTTTGGGAATTTCAATGCATGCTTGGATTCTATTTTGAAAACATAGTGGAGGGGAAATGTTTTTCTTAAAAATGTAAATTTTTTACTTCATTTTTAAAAGAATTAAAAAACATTATTCCAATGTGTATTATTTTTAAACTAGCATGATTGAGTTTCTTATTAAAGTTAAGGGCATAGGGATTTTTTATTCCTTGGATTCCCTACTGATCATATCTATGCTCACACATACTTTACTTTCTATTATAGATTATAGTCTTGGATATCTCTTAGAGCGATCATGGTTTTATGTTTATAGTTGACCCTTGAGGTCACTTGAAGGTATGTCTAGCTGGTTATCTTTATTTTATTTTCCACTATTAGTGTGTACCAGTTTTTTATGGGTTTTTCTGTTTATCTTTTTTTGGGATAAATCGTTTCCAACTATGTGTTTTGATTCCATGAACTAGTTTCCATCCCATGGGTATTGTTTATCCCCAGTGGAGTGGTGGGGTTATTTACTTTTCATTGTTTATTGTTTTCTTTGTAGTGGTCGAGGTTTGATAGGGTTTGTGGTGTAACATGAGGAAGTCAAGTGTTTCTTAGGGTACTTGGTAACTCTAGATGTCATGAGGTAATTAGCTATTTTGGTTCTATTAAAACACTTGTTTTCATTTTAGTGGAAGGGTAATTTTCTATTTCTTCTTTCATGGTTAGTCTGGAGTCAGTGTTCGTTTCAGGTTCCTTCGGTTGGACCCCCTATCCTATGTCAGAAGCTGGTTTATGATGGTGGATTCATGATGGAAGGCCCGAACAATGTGTGTTAGCTTATTATTAAAATGGTGGGGAGACCCATCACTGATCAAAAAGATTTCAGTAGTTAGGTTTGGTTTTGTGAGTGGTTTTGATTCAAAAGGGGTCAATATTGGCTATAATCCTAATATTATGGGGAGACCATAATGAAATGAACCCAAGGAAAACTCATTCTTCAAAGTGATACTGATGAGGAAATCCTTTGGTTTTGTTCCACCCAACCGCAAATGTGGTAATTATTTATCCAGTTAATGGGTCTTTTAATAAATGTATATGGAATTACCACTAAGCTTTTGTTACTTCTAAGTTAGTGGTCGAGGTGTTCCATGTTGTTGTTTTATTTGGAGATGAGGGTTCCTCTCTATCGGTCCTCTCGGTTAAGTGGTTCGAGTATCTCATTGAATATTCCTTTGTTTATCAATTGAGTTTCTGGACCTCATTAATTAAATGATCTATGTATTGTTTTTATAATCATTGTGTTTCATTCTGTGTGTTGATCAACAGAGTTTTGGAACTTTTGGGGGCAGAAAAAGTCATGGTGGAGAGAGTTGTCACTCCCCGACCAAGCACTATTTTATTTTAATTATTTTATTTATCCTTGGTATTATTTTAGTTTTTGTTTGAGTGTGATAAATCCATGTTTGAGTTTTTGTGTTTATCTTTTAAAATGGGAGTTTTGGGCTTCGCACCGTCTGGCACGTGGTCAGAGCACGGTTTGGGAACTGTGAGCTTTTCCCAACTAACCATGCTGTCTACCTATGTTCTAAAATAAATAAATTTAAATGAAAAAATAGTTATTTAATAATATTAATAATAATATTAATATTTTTATCTTTATTATTATTATTTCTATTATTATTATTAATTATATCATCATTGTTATTAAGAAGATTAGTATTTTAAATATTACAATTTTTATTATGATTATTAAGTAATTAAGATTATTATTATTATTATTATTATTATTAAGTCATTAAGATTATTAGGATAATAATAAGTATTATTAATATTATGTTTATTATTGCTGTTTTTTTTAATAAAATGAAAAAAAACACTCAACTCTCCCTCTCTCTTCCCTAATGTGCAACAAACCCCACCAGGAAGGTATCCCCTTTGATGCACGATGATACCCCCTGAGGCCTCCTCTCCATCACCGAATTTTCCAAGATTTCTCCCAGTTTTTTTCTAAAACACCAAGGTATGCTTCTCTCTCACTTCTCCTCCCTCTTTCTGGCTGTGTTTTTCTCTCTCCGGTGCCCCGTAGAGTTAGGTCAAACCCTAGGTATTGGAGGTGTATTTGATTTGTGATTTTCTCTTATTCAAGGTTGGTGAAGACGGTCTCTTGAGGCCCTTCAATGTGGGTCATGTCAACTACCTTCCAAGTTGTGGCGGTTAATTGTGTATCAGTCTGTTGGCTTTGACCTAAGGTGATGTTTTGTTGTTGCCACTTGTTTCGTACCTCTTATATTTTGGGTTTTTGGTGTTTTTGACCCCCTATTATGTTTTTTGAAGTGTGTTTGATAGTTATGTGTTGGTTAGTCTCATTTTGGTTCATCTTCGACACCTAAGGTAAGGGTTTATGTGTTTGGTTGGTTTCTCACTTGGTTATGTACTGTCCTTTATGTGTTTTAAAGTTAGTAGTAATTATTTTATAGTGTGTTGGTCGCTAATTTCTGATTTCGGTCCATCTCATTTCTTTGGTCACCATTTGAGGTGAGGTTTCTCTTATTTACTTGTTTAATTTAGTTTTATTTGAATATTTTTTTTGTTATTAGTTTTCTTTTTTATTATTTTAGTATGTTGTGATATGGATTCGAGTTGTCGGCAGCGAATATCTATATGTATCTAATTATGTAGGAATGTATATATACATATCCTCCTTGCGCATGTTCCCTCATAGAACGGGGAATATGTTCTTGGATAAACGGTTATATATATATATATATATATATATTTATATATTTATTTATTTATTTATTTATATGTATATGTATATATATATATATGAAAATGTATATGTTTGTTGGTGAAGTGGTCTCGGGCTGCCATCATCAAAAGTTATGTGTCTTTAGGTATGTTTTTCTACTTAGTTTATTCTTATTTTCTATTCATGGTTGTCACACCATTTAATTTTAGGTCTTTAATTGTTTAAAAAGGTCCATGGTTAATGTTGTGTAGTGTGTTGGACAGTTCTGAGTGGGTTTGAGATGCCAGTCTAAGGGAGACTCACCTACGTGTTCATAGGTAAGTAAATATATACATGTTGGTTTCCCCATTACGTGCATATTAATCCATGGAATTGAATGTACATGTATGGGGCTAGGTGGGCCTATATGTATATATGAAAATGCATACTCATGTGAGTGGAGACTAGTATATGCGTATAAGCATACCTATAAGGATCCCCATGCACATGCTCATGGGTCATGAGAATGTTTGCATAGGGGATAGGTGTCCTTATATGTATGCGAAGGCACATATACTTAGTGGGTGAGAAGAATCTTTTAGTTAGAATGTGCCAGGAGCTGAAGTGGTCGAATTGGTTCCACTTGAGGTAGGTTCCCTATGCCCTATCCTTTATTTAGAATTTCCATTAGTGTTTAGTATTCTTTTGAAAGTGTGTTTTCTACTTTTATATGAAATTCATAGGCTATATATATATATATATGTATATATAAATTGTTGTGGTTCTTGAAAATAGTCTTTTTCAAGATTTTTTGAATGTGAAATGGGTATTTCCAAAGACATAGGGACTTTCAACTGGTTGTTTTTTAAGTGTAATGATATGTTTGATTTCCAAAGAGTTCCAAAGTGATTTAAAAAATGTGTTTTGTGTGAACATGATTTTTAAATAAAATTATTTATTGTAGAGTAATGAGGCCCATCTAAACCATGAAAATGATATGTAAATGTGAAAAAACCCTCTTAAGGCATGCCCCATTTTTTAGAAACATGATGTGTATGTTAAATGTGTGATTTTTGATATGTTCCTAATGAAGAGGCTTATGCGTTGTTGTGTGACATAAAAAGGGGAATATGATTAAGGATGGGGAATGGTGGTGAAAGGTTAAAAGGTTTTTGGATAAAGAAAGTGTTATGTTCATTTTTGTTCTTTTTATCAAACCTCTCTACCATTTCAAATAGAGAACATTGGTAACCCCGAGTATCTAGGTGGGTGGACTGGAACTAGTTCTCTAGTGATCCAGAGTGGTATCATCCCTTTTTAACATAGGAATTTTTACTCTTACAACATTAACTAAACTATAATGATCATGTTGGGACCATGATGTTATGGTTATGTTCCAATTAGTGGATCATACACGAGAACAGATAATCATTATGGTTACTTTTAATCGATACGTGAGGTTCTAGGTTCCCACTGGTTCTAGTTACCTATACGGATTTCCCATGGTGCTAATTTGTGACATGTTGTTTTTTATGTGAGTTTTATTTTAGTTGTATTTCACTTGATGTCTCATTTGTTAGAAACACGTATTAATATATGTTGGTTTCCTTTTATTTTCGGAATGTCAATGCATGCTTGGATTCTATTTTGAAAATGTAGTGGAAGAGAATTTTTTTTAATGTAAACTGTTTAACTGGTTTTGAAAAGAAAAAAAAATTATTTTGATATGCCTTATTTTAAAACTAAAATTATTTATTTTCATTTAAATGTTAAGGGAATATGGCGTTTTTATTCCATGTCTTTCCTACCGATCATCTCAGTGCTCATTCCTACTGTACTCTTCAGTTTTAAGCTCTAGTTTTGAATTACTCTTGGATTGAGTGTGGTTCTATGTCTGGAGGTGACCCATGTGGTCACATAGAGGTATTTCTATCTAGTTATCTTTATTTTATTTTCCATTGTTAGTGTTTACCTATTTTTTCTGGTTTATTTTAGTTTATATATTTTTTTGGGCAAAATCGTTCCCAACTACATGTTTTGATGCCCGGAACTAGTTTCTAGCCGGTGGGGATTAGGAAATCCCTTCAGTCCATGTTGTAGACCATATTGGGTGATTGGACTAGGGTTGACCTGGGTTGGTTCATGAGAATAACTTTAGTCAGATTCCCAAATATGGTCATGATCTACATAGTTCCAAAACCATCTATATTGGATTTCTAAGAAGGTATATCTCTATATTTTCTATAAGTGTTTATTCCCTTTATTCCTTTTTACATTGTCACTAAATAATTGGACAAACATTATTAGCTAATAACCATCATGAATATTATCCATAAAATTAAAATCCCCATAATGGTAAAAGTTACCAAATAATACAAGGGATTGTTATAATTCTCAAGTTATCTAAGTTTATTTAAAATTTATTTCCCATGGACTCTACTAAAGTTTCTATGATATAAACTATATAAACCCCAATTCTATTATCCAAAATCCATTTTCCTATTTATAACACTAGTATATGATAAGGGGTATCTCTATAATCTTGATCAATCATTTTATCAGTCCTGAAGAACCAGATTAATTCGGTATTCCCATGTTAAATTGGAAATATAAAATTTATATCACAAGTAAAATTCTCACATCAATCATATTTTTCATATTATCCTTCTTCATATCCCTAGGACAAAAAATAAAGTGTGATATCTGATACTTAGTAAGGTTTATCTAAAATATAATCTATCATGTGTAAATAAATAATAGTCATTATTTAATGTTAATTACTTCAAATACATGCAATTTAATATATAACTAGACTATGAAATGAATCCATGGATGATATAAATTTATTAAACTCATGGATAACAATAACGTAATTCTCAATGAAGTAAATGATAAATATTGGGTATCATTCTCTCAAAAATCATAATATATATATAATCAAAGAATTTTTCTAAATCAGTTTAATCAATGGGTTGATATACACCAAAAACCAATTTAATATGTTTAGGAAACCAGTTTCTCTTGTAAGACTTGTTGATGCATTGAAGAGATATTTATAATAGGTCCCCACACATAACTGCATGTCCAATTTAGTTCTTATATATTTAATGATTAATTAAATTCATAAACAATATGTATTATCAACAAATATCCCTATTGAATAAAGAATAAAGAATGCTAAGATTTATCAAGTTAATCAAATAACACTCATAGTAAAACCCTGTATATTATAATGGTATACAGTTTATGAAATAATCATATAAAGGATACAAAGAATAAATATATAAGATAAATTTAATGTTAAATTATTAATTATTATAATAATTTGAATGTTTCAAGATAATTTTAATGACAAAAAATTAATAAGAGACAAAATATAACCATTAATTCATTAGAAATAAAGGTTTTTGATACAATCATGTCCTCTTGAGAAATAAATAAAATGGAAGTGAAAATTTAAAATTATATTTCATTAAATAGTTTTAATTGAGAAACTATTGAATACATTTTGAATAAGGTAAAAACCATAAAATTTATATTTTAGTGAGAAAATATGTTAATGCAGTATTGGTTAAAAAGAAACATTACATGTGAGTTTTGGTATATAAAGTTGAAAATGACCATTTAAAACATTATAAATACACATTTATAAACAATTAAAAATTCATAGATAATATAACATGTCCAAGATAAATAATTTTAGTAAATAAAAAAGACATTTGTAAAATGATTTTGAAAAATATGACCATATAAGAAAAATATACATGATTAAAAAAAGATATAATAGAAGTTTTTATTTAACAACATTATTTTCTTGATTTATGATCCAAAGAGAGGAAAATATGTTATAAAACATGGAAAATCCTAAAATATACTTTTTTTAGAAAATATATAGATTTTATGAAGGATAGATTATAATATTCCTTTAATGAATATAATAGTAATCCTAATAAATGATATTGTGACATAAATTATTACTAGTTTACTATCATTCAATTTATAACCCCTTGAAAATTGAAATTGAATCAAAACTTTAATCATATTAAATTATCATATATTCATATTAAGCACATCACATTGGTCATATATACACCATATAAAAATAACTAGGTTTATAATTCAAAATATGTTTCAATTGAGTGAAAATTGAGATGAAATCTCTTACCTCATGTTTGAATTACCTCATAAGTGATTTTAATCTACAATATAATAAATTCAGATTTATTATTATTACATATAATAACCCTATAACTATCTATAATATCATATATGACCCATTTATAACATCATATCCACTATTGGGTAACAATATTTCATTATTATCATTAATTCAATTGTTAACTGCTTCGATCTCCATGAGAATTTTTGTTTTATTGTTATAGTCCTTTTACTTTTATTAAGGATCAATAACATATATAATTTTTATAACTATATAAGTATTATATATACATATCTCTATTGATATATACAATATATAGATATAAAAATTAATTACACCCTTCATAGAGACTGTGGGTCGTATATATTCCTAAACTATTTATGATTTTTGACATATAAAATAAATTAAAGTTAAATAACGATTAACCATATATGTAAATCAGAAACAAAAAACTGATCACGTCACTTTGTGGGGGTGGTTGTCCATACATACTCATGAGTGACATTTTCATTTTCCAAGGTCTTCAACGGGAATAAGGTAGAAATTATATTTTAATTGTAGAAAAGTAATTATTCCTAAAATATAATATTAATTCATTTGTTAAATCATTGTAACCATCCAAAATAATGTGATTATGAAAATAGAATTACACCGCTATATAGAAACAGTAAATCATATATATGCATGTGTGATATTTTAGCTTTTAATAGGATAGATAAGAAATGAAAAATGGTTTTAATATAATCATACAAAAATATCCAATAATATTCATGATAATGGATTTATTATTTTGTTATGGTTACATTAGTATTATAATAATTATAATAAGAAATAAATTTGAAAGATTTGGTGAATATGATTACCTCTAATTCATTATACTTCATTGATATTCTTCATTAATGACCCTTGGAATGATATTTTAAGAAGAAGAAAACAATAAAATATTTATGGGGAAGTGTATAATGAAAATTTTCAAGTTTGGTTGTGATATATGTCTCAATGAGGTGTTAAGAAAATAGAGAATGAGTGACCTTTTCTGTAATTGATTGGAGGGGTACTCTAGTAAATTTTGAAAATATTGAAATAAAATATAGACACATTCAAGGAAACATTATTCCATAATGACATGGATTGGATTATAATGAGGTTATAGTAAAAATATATTCATCCAGTCAAATTTATAATGGTTATATGTCATTTTGAGACTTGTTTTTTATTAACACCATCATTAATAATTTATAATCTAAACCATAGTAAAAACTATTTCAGCACTAAAGTGTCATAATCTTAATTTTAAGGTGAAAATTAGCTCATAAATGGAAAATTGATGAAATTTTAGGCCATATATTAGACCCCTTTGATTAGATAAACTTTTTATTATTTTTAAATTATTTAATAAAATATTAGTTTCATAAAATATAATTAATATCATTTTTGACACTATTAATTTAATAAGAATTTAAATACATTAGTAAAAATATTTAATTCAAATGTAAAGCTTTTATACATCCCTAATATTCTATATTTATATATAAAATTCATTTGGAACTATAAATACTTTTAAAAATATTACATTTATAGTTTTTAAAGTCATTTATATTATTTTTATACTGCTTTTAAAAGAACTATGTGAGCATTTTTCAATTCTTTAAAAGTAATTATTTCAGCTATAAAAACTTAAAATAAATTACCAAGATAAAAAATAATTCATATTTTAAAAAAACTTTTATAACTGAACCTAAATTGTTTGTATCCATGTCAAAAAATAATATATATATATATTATATTATAAGAAAGAAAGTTATATTTTTTACTATATTTTTTCATAAATATTATAAAATTAAAAATCTAAACTAAATGAAAAAATGTAATATTTTATTAGTTTGGATGATAATGATTGATATATACTCATCCAAGAAATAATGTAAAGTGTTTGAATTTATTTTTATCCTTTTCACATTAGTTTTTAACCATAATTACCCTTTTTACCTTTACTGAGGTGATAAATTATAACACCATTACTATTTCTAATGTCTACAAATAAAAGGGCCTTATTTACAAAACTTTAACCTCATAATTAAATATTTGTAATAAATTCTATAAAATTAAATCCTTATAAGTTTGTATAAATTAATTTAAAAATAAACCCACAAATTGAGATGAAAATGGTTTCTAGATAAAATCATTTTAATCCTAAAAATGAACATTTATAAAAATTATATAAAATAATGATCTTAATGGAATTAATTAATTTAGCAGATCTTATATCACATTAATACCAAATCCAAATTGTAATTTAACTTTTAAAATACTTTATTTGAAGAAAAATAACGATAGTTTCATAAAAATAAATATTTTCACTATTCACTAAGAATAGGCATTTTTAGAAAAATTAAAAAAAAAATCTTCATTTTCTCATATTAGCATTTTGATTTCAAAAATGATAAAAAAAATCTCATAATATTATTTCAATAGTATTTCATGGTTCATTTATACTTGGCGTTTCATCTATTGTATGCTATCAAATAATTAAAATTTACTTAAAGATAAATATATCATAAAATTATGGGTTGTTACATATAGACTATAATAAAATAAGTGGAAAATATAAAGCCAATATCAATAAAGTAAAATTGAGATGATAAAAGTTTACCATAGACTTATTTGTGGTCAAACACACTCTAACTCATTGATGGAATCACTCACTATCGCAACATCATCATTTCGAATGGACTTAGCCATAATTCTTATGATCAAAGGATACAAAACAAGGGAGAGGAGGATATGGAATTTTTGAAGTGATTAATTATAAAATATAATTACATAATTGGTTTAAAATGAATTAAAGTTATATCGTTTTATAGGTGAAAACGTGGGATATATATTTGGGACTTAAGTTATGTGTAGGGTAAATATGGAATCACTTTTGAGTTAGGTGAGTTATATAGAAAATGATTGTGGGAAATGTATTATTCATTCACAATCCAAAAAGTGGAATTATAAGATTTTAAAATATCAAGAAAATTAAAAAAAATTGATCCATTTTAATTTATCTCCCTTTACCCCATTTACCTTATTTAAATATTTACCATGGTAATTATTTTACTACAAATGTAATATAATAAATCTTACCTAATTTTACATGATGATTCCAAATTTAAATTCCATTCAATCAAATTAAATTATATTTATTTGGAATCTATCTATTTAATTAAATTATATAATTTGATGGAAATCGCATTTTTGTAGAAAAATATAATTCTCAAATTTATTTGTTTGTATTTTTTTCGTATCAATTGCTAACCACCACTTAAGGTATATCCTATTTTTTTATAATTATAAATATTAAATATTCATAAAATCATTCTTAAATAATCATGTATTAAGTCCTTTAAAATAAAAATGTATAAGAGATTTGTAGAAATATTTATTTTTAAAAATTAAATAATTTTAACCACATTTCATTAATTATTTATCTTCAAACTATTAAATATCAATAAATTTTTACAAATAATCTTCCATTAAATTTTATAAACACATTAAATCTATCTTTAATAATAATAATAGTAATAAAATGTAACAAATAAAAATGAATCTTTTTACTATAGAGGATATTAATTAATTATTTTTTTATTTCATTCCATGATTGTTAATTATGAGTGAACTACATTATTTTTAACTCACCAAAAATTGAAAACCATGAATGTATATATTAGATACATCTTTAAACAATGACCATATATTCAATAATAATATATCCAATGATTATATATTCAATGATCATATATCCAATTGAAATTTTACATTCTTATATATATCCTTACAAAGGTCTCTTAAATAAATCATCCTGATTATTTACATCTTTATCAAAATGTAAATTAGATTTATCATGTTTTTACTTCTTTCCATAGCCATATAAATAGGTATTATCTTCAAGGAATAACATGTGGGAAATTATTTCATGTTCATGGTAATTTTATTTACTTATGTTTTTACTCATATTTTAGTATTCTTAATAATGTTTTATTTTATATCTTGATAATTCATTAATTTTTATCTTGTTTTTTAATATTGTGTTTTGCAATAATATATCATCATTCATTTTATTTCAGGGTTTCATGCATTAGAGGTTATTGAAAATAACCTCATTTTTAAATATAAATATATAACAAAATCATAGAGTGTTACTAGAAATCGATATATATTTGATTACTAATAAATCAGAATATGCCGTCTATGTTATTTTGGAAACTTGATTTAGTCTTCATTTTATATCCTCTTATAGATCATATTTACATTATATCTTAGCCAAAATTCATATATATAGGATTTAAAATTCTCCATGTTCAACTTTCTTCTAATAAAAAACAATTAATGTTATTCTTCTAAAGAAAAAAAACTATATTAATCCATGGACTCATTGATCTGAGTTGAATAATTGAAATAATATCCAATAGTTTCCTTGGGATAACCAATAATAAATTTTTTATGTTTTTTAGAAGCTAAATTTCATATGTATGATTCAAAACTCTAAATCTAAATGATAGAATATTTAAAATTTCTTATTTTCCATATCTTAGATATTGTGATTATATCTGATTTGGAAGAAATAAAGTGAAGTAGAAATGCATAATTTTTTATAGTTTATCGTTAGAATGATATATGATGTTTATACTAACTCATCATCTATAAAACTATATCTAATAAGTTTTTATTCCACATATTTAGGTCAATATTTCATTGTAATGTTCTAGGTGGAGTGAGTTATAAAATAATTCCAAAATATCATAGATTTTTAGTAAATTCCTTGATCAATTATTCACTACACATTATGATTTTATAATATCAATGATGGATTGGTAGTATATGATAATTGTTTTGAACCTTTGGTATAGGATGGAAAAACATTGTAATATCTTATACCAACAGTTTTCCAAACATTTGGCTAGTTAGGTGTTGGGATATGCCTATCCCAATGGTTTTACTTCAACTGTTGGTAAAGAGCTCTGTAAATGTCAGTATCCCAATAGTTTCATAAAAAAAATTGTATATATTTTTACCAAAAATTTATTAAATGTTAGTATATAGTATAATTTAATACTTTTTGAACAGTTTTAAAATCGTTGGTATATATTTCTACAAAAGGTTCTTGTAAAACATTGGTAAATCCATGATTTTCAACACTATATTAACGGTTTCAAACTGTTTGTATAGATCATTCCTATAATTATTCACAATAGCCATCCTAAATCCCCTCCATTGCATATACCTTCATACAACACAAAAAATAACACAAAAAACACCTACAATAGCACATAAAAATAGAAGAGTCTTCTATCCATGGCATGTTCCACAACATAGTATTCCCCCATTTCAATCTTCATATGACAACCACTCTTCCAACTAACCCATTTCAATTTATTTAGTAAAAAACTCATAAAAATATTGAATTAAGTCGAAATTCTCACAAATATTTTATCATCTAGTCAGTGGTTTGTTACCTACTACACCATGACATAGTTAGAACTTATTTTTTAGAAAATGACATGAAAAATACTCATTTCTGCTGTAGAAAACCTCTTTTACTTCCCATATGAGCAATATACATCCTTATTGTGTTGCTATTATTTATTTAGGAGTTTAGTATTTACACCACTAATGATTTCTTATAAAATTTTATTGATTGTAGGTACTTATTTTTGTATACATTTTTAAATGAATGTTCATAATGAAATTGAGAATAATGCTTACTCAAAGAGAGATTGAAGAAACCACCCATTAATTTATGGATTAAGGGATACATTATCATCACCTGATGGTGAGATACCAATCACCTTTATAAATCTTTAGTTAGATTGGATCAAAATGGTGTCCCATAATATAAAACATAAAAACTAAATAAATCAAATTAAGATAAATAAGAAGTGGTATAATGACAATGACTAAGCTCATGTTCTTTAGTGAATATTTTGAGTGTATGATTTGGTGGATATTTTTCCTCGCCGATGGTTTCGGAGGTAGCGTAAAGGGCCATTCGGAATACATTGAGAGTCTAATAGACATCAATGCGATGGATTTTTTTCCCATAATTCTACAAAATGATGTTTCTATTTCCTCTTCCACATTAAAGTCCATGACTAGAGGAATAGTTCATACCAAAAAGTCATTGAAAAGATGCCATGGAACTATGATAGGGTTATTAGAAGATAACATGGAAGGGGATACAAGGAGGGTCCATATACATGGGTGGTTTTCTCAGGTAGGGTTTGATAGATATGGATGGGTAGGGTTGTCAAATAGATTTTATACCATGAAAAACGAGATTTAATATAATCCAATTAAAGATAATAAAATAATTATACAAGTAAGACCACTGACATAATCAATCATTTGAATTTTGAATCATATTTTAAATATCCAAATACCCTAATTACTTTATCAAAAAAGATGAAAATACATTGGTAAAAGGTGATCTAATTAAAACTATATAGTATTTAGGATACCTTAGACAAGAATAATGTTACCTACCTAATCACAAAAATGTCCAGTCATAGCAAATCAATAAACATAAAATGCCATTTGTATCAGTCAAAAATATAACAGAACAATTTTTGCCTCATCACCATCCCTATCACTATTATCACTATCATCATCAACATCATCCTCATACTCGAACACCTCCCTTCCCGTATCCTTATCCCCATTCCCATCCCCATCACCATCCTCAGCCTCATCATCGGTCTAATCCTTTGCCTCATCTTCTTCCTCATCCTCCGCCTTAGCCTTTGCCTCTCCCTCGACCTCATCCTTAACCTTGATCTCATCATCATCCTCATCTATGGCCTCTTCCTCGCAATCATCATCACTAGGAACGACACCGTCTTGACTACCATTAGAATTGTTTCCTGGTGCACTATATAATGATTTCATTTATGACATATATTCATCAAAAGCTGTTCTGACCTCTGGTGGAAGTTATGGACATAAGAATTTCATCAGTTTCATAAATTCAATGTTTTCCCTAGAAGATTGTTTTCCACCATTTTATACCTTTTTTATCATGTTCTACCCATGTATTACCTTTTCCAACTCGGTGGAACAAAAACGGGTACCTGAAGAGGCCAAATACATCATCAGAACTATATTGTTCCCAGTTCGGAAACTTATACTACTAGGGTTCTCATATCCCAACACATGATGCATGGGATCATGTTGCACAAAATTTTCAAGTTCCTGGGAATCATGGGCCTCTAAATAAGACCACTAAAAATATAAATATATTTTTATGTTACAAAATAGATATTAAAATTTGAACTCAACAAATTAAAACATAACATTTGTTTTTCTGTCGGTTCATTAACTGCACTTACATCTTTTTTCCTTCTACTCAAGAAAAATAGTTTTTCTTGGGTAACACATCCATCTATATTCAATACCTACGTCTACAATGACATCAAATTTAGGAAATAATAATTTAAAATATGTTACCAACAATTAGTTTCATAACTATAATTATATGAAAACTTTAGAAATCGAATAAATTATAGAGGAAACAATATAATGTGAAAGTCCTGAAGAAAAATTATAAACTATTGTACCTACTTTCTCTTATGATCTAATATCGTAGAATTCCCCAAATTGTGGTGGAATGTTTTAGCATCAATTTTTTTCTTTTATTTTTTATGGATGATTATTAAATAAAATTTAATAATAAAAACGTTATTATTAATGAAAAACATGAAAATATTCATTTAAATACCTCATAGGTGATTAATATCATAAACCTCATAGTCTTCCAATAAGTAATCATTTTTCGATACTGTTCTATTGGGAAATCATCCATGATAGTTGTTGCCTATAACTCTGTTCCAACTCTAGAATGCAATCCAACATACAACTTCTGCTTATTGGCTCTCTAAATCTCACCTAACTCCTTTAGACGTGATGGTCGGGCACCCTAACCATCAGGAAAATTAAACCAAAGCTGATACCAAAATATTAATTCATATAAATATAAGAATTAATATTACATTAAATGCAACAAATGTTTTCCCTATATATATTCCCAAGAATTATCCTTACCTATGTTTGGTAACTATCTCCACAAGATCAGGCTGATGGGAATGATGTCAGAGTATTTGGAAAGCATCTCCAAAAAACTCTGACATTTCTACCATGCTATTTCGATCATTTGGTTATCTTTATTGTATTCCACCATCAACTACATGTGGTGTTTTCACACTGAATTCATGTGTGTACTCCCTTTCCTTCACTGATTATAAGTATATGTACCTGTTATGATACAAAAACAAATATTATATTAATACATGTTATAATGAAAATAAATTATGGTAGAAAATTGTTAGGGTTCTAAAATATACCTATAGCAGTCAACTCAATGGGATCCTCCAGATTCGCTGCCACTAAAGGAGCATCACCATGTACTGGTGGAGTGGGTCCTAGTGTTTGCTCTGTTGGCACAGACTGCATTGGAGTAGGAGTTGAAGAAGGAATATAGAATCCCTAATAAAAACAAGTATATGGTAAAGAAGATAGAATGGATGGATAACCAACTACATAATATGGATGAGGATTGAAAATCATCATGGGATATGGTAAAGATGGGTGAGGAGGCTTACATGTAAAGGGTGGTGAAAACCTGAGAGGCCTAAATGTCCCTTGTGTCCCTAATGGCACAGTGGGATCATAATGTTTAGAATATGGTATATTAGCGGGAGGTGTAGTGTCTAAATGTGTATGCTGGCTGGAGCACCTAGCTCTCCGACCACCACCCTTGTACCACAGGCCTATGTACTGGGACCACTACTAGGATGGTCGTTGAATAACTAGTGCCTAAGTGGTGGATCCTTTATATTATTTTAAAACAAAATTAATCAAATGACATTTTATGTTATTGATATATATATATATATATATATTAAATAAAATACTCACAATTGACACTAATGGAGGAATACCCATCTCATCCATTTAATGATTGTTTTATGTCATATTTTTTCGTCACTGCTCCTCAAATGGTTTTATTTTCTTCATTTGAAAGAAAATATTCAAATTATTAGAAAAGGATAAATACTGTGCCATTAAATTTTTTTTTGAGATATGGCTTATTTATCTTATGTCAGTTGGTTCATATTTTTAGTTAGGTAAATTAGCTATTTTTTGGGTTAGGTCATTATTTTCATTGGTTTTCATTTTAATATCCATTAGTTTAAAATTTATAATTAAATTCATCTTCTTTTTTGTGAAAATTTAACTGATTTGTTTTTGTTTGGTTTGGTAGGTCTGAATACATATCAATTTAATATTATAAAATGCAACTCAAATAAATCAGCTACTAGTAAATATTATTAAATCACATGAAGGTCTTGTTGGATACAAAATATTTGTAGTCAATAGTAAATCAATTTGTATTGCAGAAATCTCAACAACTCATGTCGATCACAACCAATAAAATAGAGAATATAGGCGAATGCTTCTACATATTTCCACTATAAATTCAGTTTCTCAATCAAATTTAACAATTGAAGTATTGGATTCATCATAAGTAATAAATGGATCAGGGCCAATGGGAGCAGAGATGGTGTCAATTCCATCATCACCATCATAAAAAATATGTCTTAGGATTACTTCAATAATGACACCAATGTCAGGTCAAAGATGATCTTTAACATAAAAAAAATGTTTCTCCATTTATTCCAATATATATGGTTAATTGGTAGAAACAGTGAGAGTCATGTCAATAAATTGAAATCCACAATCATCAATAATGCTTCCTTACCTCGTCATCGAATCAAACCACTGACATTTCCTCATAGTGCCTTGAACATGAGAGTAATAATCCAATATTATTATTTTTTCAATGACTCCATAATAAGAAACATTTTCAAAATGAGGTCTATTATCCAATGCATTGGCATGACAGTCTATTTTGGTAGCTAGAATAACACCATCATGTTGTGTAATCGTGTTCTTTTCTCATTCAGTGATAGTAAATATGTACCCATTTATCACAATTGATTTACAATCATGAACCATTGTTTTAGGACAAAAATCCAAATCCATTATTTCCTCAGAGATAGTGTCACTAGGAAAACCTGATAACTGAAATATAAATGAATATTAAACATAATTAAATATTGATTTTATTTATTTATTACATAAATATTTATACCTATAATTTCAACCATGAAAAAAACTAATTACTATTAATTGTCTCTCTCCTTCTAACAAATAAAGAACAATTCTTTCTATTTATCATTTCTATATTTTCCCTGTAGATAAAAATAAAAATATTTTAATAGATATGTATAGTTACAATAATTGAGATAAGATATATTTCTTCAATTTAATAATTTGATGTTGTCATTAAACAAATCATAGTTGAATAACACTGTGTGATGTACCATATCCCGCACATCAAGGCTTAATGTTGTCAATGTATATGATCCAAGATTTCCTCCTATTTGAGGAAGTGATGGAAAACTGGGTTCAATTTTATCATACTATTATTCTTGATTTCTTATTGGTATAATCATTCTCTTAGTAAGATTATACAAATACATTGATCATAAATCCATACATTCTTGAGACATGTAATCATTCACGATAGAACATTTGGGATAATTCTTGTTCTGAATAGAATATTTCATTATGTACATATTTCTTTCAGTTTTTTACATTAAAATGAAAATCAACAGGTCCTCTAAGAAGTATTTTGGTTTGAAGGTGCATATTCATATGCAACATGCATGTGAAAAATGATGGATAAAATTTTTTCTCTAACTCACACAAAATTAATGCTTTCTCTACCAACATTTTTTGCAAGTAATATATAGAAAAATTCTTAGCAAAAAAATATCTAAATAAATTTCACAACCTAATAATTGACACCATTACATTATTGATCAAAAGCTGACAAATGGATATTAGAATCAACCCCTATAATAGAACGTGAAAATCACGAGTCTTCAAATATTTCAGCTTCAACTCTCTTATATTGACCGGTTTTGATATATTGTTTGAATAGTCATTAAGAACATTAATAATCTCTAGTACTTGTAGAAATTGATTTCTTTCTATAGGTTTCATCACATAAGAATCACATGGAAGTTACCATTTATTTTCACTGATACACATAGGATGAAATTCTAGTCTAATCCCCCAACCCACCAAGCTACACTGATATCATAAATCATCTTTTTTCTTTCACATTACATTTAGAAGGATCAAAAGCAACATTTCACATATAGTCTTTTCAATGTGAAGTAAATCTAAGTAATGATGTAACAAATTGGTTGACCAATAAGGAAAATCATAGAAGATACTCCTCTTCTTCCAATTTTAATAGGTATCATTGGAGACATTTTTCATCTTTCTAGATCTCATTTGACCCTTTCCAGATGAAAAAATAAAATCTTCCAATTCAACAAACACATAAATTATTTTACATATCTTGAGGTGGATCTTTGGTCTCCATGGTATTATAAAATCATTGAAAATTTTTTCTTTAAGTATGGTCCATTGGAAAGATTCATCGATGTACCAGAAAACTAAAAATACAGTGATATTTTTGTCTTCTAGATCAAGAATTATTCATACAAATAGGACATGATATTTTTCCATTTTCTAATCCATCCAGAAACCATTTAATAAGCAATAAAATCATTGATCATACATATAAGAACAACATGCATCTGAAAAATCTCTTTTGAACATGCATCATACGTGCGCACACCCACTTCGCAATGAATATTAAACTCTTTTATTAAAGGTTGCAGGTATATTTCTATATCATTTCCAAGATAAGAAGGGATAGATATTATTATAATCATGATGTTGAAAGGTTTTTTCATACAAAATCATTAGGGAAGGTTATAAATTTGTATGATAACTGGCCTTGTGTAGTGCGAAGTAAGTATCTGATCAAATGGATTAACATTGTCACATGAAATACCCAGCCTCACATTATGCATGTCAGCTTAAAAATTGGGATATCAAGAATCAAATATCTTCCATGAAAATCTATCTGAAGGGTGAACCAACTATTCATTATTATTTTTTCAGTATCATTCCACTACATTTTATGGATATTTCATCATACATGAAAATATTTTGTAGTTTGGGGATCAATGGAATGTTCCATATTACTTTTTGTGGCACACGAGATGGTGTTCCATCATCTCTTGGCTTACATCGTGATGTTCCACATTTTATACAATCATTTCATTTGGTAGTTTTCTCCCAGAATAATCTTTAACATTTTGGGAAAGAATGAATTTGGTTTTTTTAAAATACATGTTATTCAACTAACTTCCATGCCATATACTGGTTTGAGGGAACATCTACATCATCTAGAAGTATGTCCTATAATAAGGTAATAATTTAATCAATGGAAGTATTAGAAATCCAATACATGGTCTTCACATAAAAAAACAGATTATAATTTCCAAATGATTCATTTTACCACATTGCTGATATGTTGGCATCATCACAGCATCATTCAATTTTTTCACCTTGTTAACATCATCATTTTCATTAGACTCATTATGTGTGTTCTTATCAAAGAATTATTGGGTCAACATCCTTTCCCTATCATAATGAAAAATAAATGGAAACTAATCATATATCAAATTATCTAATCCAGTCCTCTCGTTTGGATCATTAGAAATTTTGGTTTCTATTTTCTCCCCATTGTGATACCACACATAGTAGTTTGTTTGATAACAATATTTGGTTATATGGTATCTAACTTCTTTATGGATCAACCAAAGTCTCCCTACACAATTATAACATGGTCAGTGTATGTGACCTCTATTATAAGAATTATCAAATGATAAATATAAAAAAAATCCAAATTGTATTGAAAATCACTTAATATCTAATAAGTTTCATACATCTAACTTCCATCCATTCTATAAAAAACTGTAATAAATCATCTTGTGAAACCAATTAAATAATATTTAAGTTCAATTGAAAATATATTTAAGTAAATGAGAATCATTCAGTTTATATAAAACCATAACTGACACACTACTCTATATGAGAATTATAATATTAAAGACAATAAAATACAACACATATAACAAAATACTATAAATATAAACCATGATATTTAATTGATACATGGTATATGTGGTGGAAAATCATTTTATAAAGTATTCTCTCTATAGGATAATTATAAGAAAATAGCTGGCATTAAGTCTAAATTTATAGAGATCATTTTATTGCATAATTAATGATATATTTATAATAAATGGTGTCATTATAGTAATAGTGATCAATTATATTTTTTATAAGGTATGTGTTTTAGAAGGCTTCCATCTGGGTGTCATGAACTTGAAACATGTAGGTGCTCAACGAAAATGATATAAATCTTTCAAGATGAGTTATTGAATGGTTTAAGGACTTCATGGTATACCCCAGTGTGTTATATTTACCTTACACCAATATATTCCAATATTTTCAAGGGACGACCCACTTCAGCATGTGAAATTCATTCTAAATCTATTTTCATGTAATAGTAATTTTCTCTCTTAGGCTGAAAATGGTACTTATTCAAATGATTCACAAGGATCATAAGTGTGGGGTCAAAAAAATGAAATATCATGGTAAAAAAATATCAAATATCTCATAGATGCATGCATCAACTTCTTCATCTAAAATATAAACAGCATTCAAATCCATTAGAAGTATAAAAGTATGCATATAGAATTTTATTAGTACCAATGTAATTATTTTAATGTGTCATTGAGTAGAGGATATTGAGGGTCAAATTTCAGTTAATTCTATATCAAGTGGGTTGTATAGCCTTAAACATTAATTTGGAAAAGTCGTGAATTATTACCAAGTGCCTCATAGAGTTCACTTCTCCCAAGCGAATCCCACAAGTCACTTAGTCCATGTGACTCTCACATATAACATCACCCAAATTCTTTTGGGAACTCACATACCATTATGTAATCAATCATTTGAATTCATATATAAAGGGTGAATTGATGATTTGTGAGAAAATTAGATTTACTTCACTCAAAATAGTGAAACAATAGGTGGGGACCATCATGTTGACATCACAATTTATAAACATATTGGTGACCCATGCATCAAATATACATTAATAAACATAAAAACAAAAAATTGAAAAATACATACATATGGGGGAATATTGGTAGTATTAAACCAAATAAAAGGCACTAATGATATTTGTTAATGTGTGGTGAGTAATTAAAATTTAAATAAGAAATTTGTGTCAAGATAGTGCCAAAATGTCAAGTGGTATTAATAAAACAATAATTATTTTTCATTAAGAAAATTTTACACATTTTTATGTCGTAAAATCCTCATTATATAGGAATAAATACAATGGTATTAGGAAAAAAATAATTTTCCATTTATCTCTTAAATACCATTATATAAAAATTTCAATAAGTAATTGTCGAAACTCCCATCTCAAAGAAAGTAATTAGTTTGAAACATAAAATACCTCAAAATATTAATTTTAACTTAACCAATGGGGGAAAATATAGTTCCCTTAAATCATTAATATTGAGTAACATGTGTGGAAAATTTAGAGAAGGTGGCAGTAGTTTAGGAAGGGACATTCATTCTCAATGTGTAGGCTGATGTATTTTGAACATGCCTATTTTACATTCACAAATAATAAAATGAAAACCGTAAATGATATAGATTGTAGCCAAATAGGGGAAATAAACTAAAAGTGGTATATAAAAATAAAAAATAAATGTAAACCAAAGATATAACTCAAACTCACCAATTTTAAGTGGAAGAAATTGAATGATTTAAATGAGGATGGATCGCCTATGAGGAGGAGGAGTCACCAGCTGGGAAGAGAGCAGCACTAATACAGGGGAAAACTCAATCTAATATATAATGGGGATGGGGGATCACTACTGTATTTAGTGGGAACCTATTCCAATAGTTTTTAAAAATCATTGGGATATATCTTTCATACCAATGGTTTTTAAAAACCGTCGGCATATAATATTGTATACCAACAGCTTTCAAAAACTGTTCATAAACCCATATTTTGACAGCCCTTTCCCAATGGTTTTGAGAAATCATTGGTAAATTTATTTATAAAATACCATTTACCAATGCTTTTGATAAAACCGTTGGTAAAGGGACCATATCCAAATAATTTTTTGAAACTGTTGGGATAGGGGCATTGGTATAGATCACCTTTTCAGTAGTGTATTTACAATTTTATCTTGTTGAATTGTACTTAACATTGGAACAACTTTAATTTCTCAATGGTATAAAACTTGTGTCTCATATGTAACACATAACCACACTAAACGGATTCCTTAGTAATTTTTAAAATGAACCTATACCCATCACTTTTATGGGTATTCATTGGTCCACGTTCATCACTCTGTATTAGATCTAATAACCCACTAGCCCTATCACATTATCAAATAAATGGTTATTTGTTTATTTTTAATAATGAATATGAATTTTGTTTTTTAAAATATTATTTGAAAATTGTTCCCACAATCCTTCTCTATGGAATTTTTGAATGAATTTCTTGTTTACACAATAAAAGAAAAAAATTCAAATATGTATGGTGTTTGAATCAACCATAACCTTCATAAATTGATTGTTATTATCCTTATTTTCTACATCAATAATTTATAATCCATTTATCATCTTCCTAAAACTATAAAAAATTTCATTCAAATATTTAGAAAAAAATCCTCAAAAATGTAATGAATATATTTTCTTTTCCAGACAATATATATAAATGAAATTTCTTTTTATGGTAAAACAATTATGACAAATTTCCAATTCTTGAACTAATCTACTATAAAGACTCGTATAATAATTATCAAACTCTAATTTAGATACTCTTTTCTCATTGAAAACACATATATTTTATTATCCACTAATAGATTATCACATATTTTTTAGTCCATGTTTATTATAAAAAATGTGTGATGTACATCCAATATCTAATAAACATGGGTCAGAATTAATGATATTGATTTTTATAATATTTATATCTATATCCTTAGAATTATTCTTTCTAATAACACTTCACATCTTCAGATAACAATCTACAATTATGTTATAGTGCATAACTATAAGGGACCTCATAATGATGTTTATGATATATTCCATAATCTACAAAAAAAATATATCTATGGGTGAGTATCTTGTGTACATGTTTTCAACAATGTATTTTAAGGAATATACTCCTACTATGATGATAAACCCATTAATAAATCCTCTATTATGCTAATATTCTCATTTCCCTAAGTTATAATTCCACTTTAGTGTTCCTATCAAATATTATATATTTAGGTACTTCATCATTCCAGTCAATCAAAAATTATTCTTAGATAATTTAGTAGATAACTATAATGCCTTTTCCATAATTTGAAAAAAAACTATATTCTTATGGTATGCTAACTCTTAGGGTGTACTAACTAATTAACACCCATTTCTAAAATGAAACATGGAAACCAAACTCTTAGGGTTATCCAAATCCACCAATATTTACACAAGATAATCAATTGGAACCTAGAATTATCATGAAAACTCCAATTGAGTGATCAAGGCCATTACATGTGTTCGATTTAGAAACTATCTCACCCTCAGTATTTAAAAAGATTTAATTAGTCTTACTATTTCCATATTCATCATATGTATATCAATTCATAACTATTTTATCTCATTACTTGTTTATTATTGATTGTTTTATCCCTATATTCTTACATGATTTGAATAATTTAGTTCTAGAATCAGTATTTTATACCATAAATTCATATGATAAAACTATATTAATGAGAATCTATTTAAATGTATTATACTTTGTGTTATTAACCCATAATAGAATATAAATATATCTACACATATGTAAACGCATCACATAAATAATTTATATGATACCATTTCTTGTAAAATCCTGTAGTTATATGAAAACAAATTTTATCATGGAAATGTATGGTGAAATAGGTATCCATCTTTTAAAAAGTTTTGAGTCAATAAGGTTTTCCTTATGACTTTTTCCATTCCTTCTTGTTCTGAAAATCACAAACACCTTATACTTAAGCAAATATTATTATTACACAAATAAGGAAAATTTACTTCCTTAAGGAAATTTACCTTAACATAGATTTTTCTTATACATAGCTATTTGTTTCCCTTAAAATCAAAAATAGGAATTGCAACCAAATTCTAGGAGTCTTATAATAAAAAATTGGACCATTCTGTTTTTAGGATCTGAATCTTGGATGTAATCTGTAATATATTTTTAATCCGAATTCTGGACTCCAAACTATGTAGCAGATCTAATTCGAACTCTTTAGAAGTTTGACTCCGAACTCTTAAGAAGTTCGACTCCAAACTCTTAAGAAGTTCGACTCCGAACTCTTAAGAAGTTCGACTCCGAACTCTTGAAGTTCGACTCCGAACTCTTAAGAAGTTCGACTCCAATCTCTTAAGAAGTTCGACTCCGAACTTTTAGGCAGTTCGACTCTGAACTCTACAGATTTAGAATCTGATTTCTGATGAAACCAGACTCTGATTTCTTATATAATAGAATCCGAATTTTTCTTAACATAGACTCTGAACTTCACTTTGATTAGACTCCGAACCCTTGACTTTCTTACACTCCGAATTATTAATTAGCCTTTACTTACGTATGCTTCATTCTAAAACTATGTCGTACATTCAGTTATACAAAGTTTTTTATAAAATGGTGTTTTCTATTTGGTTATAAACTAATCGTTGTCTAAGTGACACATGTACAGGTCCCTCTGATCTTTAAGGAAAATATGACCGTTGGAGAAGGAGCCGACCTTACCTATAAATAAGAGCTCATTTGAAATAGGTCGATACTGATGGCAGATGAACAACTTGGTTTTGTGCATACATGCTGTAAAAGTGATTTCTAGAGAGAGAGGCTCTTATTAACTCCCAAAGATTCGTACGACTCCGAATGTTGGTGATTACATTCGAGGGCTTCCGGGGATAGGAAGACAGAGGTGACGACTATCTTAAAGTTTGAGGGCTTCCTTGCTGAGGAAGACAGAGGTTGCCAACTACTTTGAAGTTGAGGGCTTGCGGGGATAGCAAGACAGAGACTCTGATCTTCGTATCGAGGGCTTACCCTGGTGTGGGTAAGACAGACTTGCTTGAAAGTATAAATCAAGGGACCTTTATCCAAGGTTGTTGGATACCCTTCTCATTGGGTTAAAAGACTTATATCTTGTTTCTAGTAGTTCTACTACTTGTTTTTATTCCGCTGCATTTTGTAATATAAGGAAATTATAACTTTCTTATACTTCCTTACTTGTACTCTGTTTCATTTAGATTCTATACGCTTTAAGGTAGAATATCATATTGTAATCTTTTGTTAAGTTTCATTTTCCGGAACCATATTTCCGGAACCTACTTTTGGAATCTCTTTCCAAGTTTGCATTTGGTGTTAGAGGTGTTGTGAATTTGCTTAGTTTAACTTTGTTAAACTTAGACCTTTCCTTCTCTTAAGGAAAACATAGTTATTCTTAACTAAATTTAAAAGTTCCCAAGGAATTTTTAAAGTATACAATTCACCACCCCCCCCCCCCTCTTGTATATTGACCATCTACATCACTATTTCGATCCTACAATTGGTATCAAAGGAGGTCTCTGAAATACTTATACTTACGAATAAGTTTTTCTTGCTCACTTTATCATTCCGAACTTTCTCAATCCGAACTTTTTGATTAAAAACTTTTGCTACTAACAAATTTGTGTGCCAAAAGCTGTTCTAGTATGGCAGGAATTAATGTTGGTTCGATTGATAATCTAAATCCTACAAGACCATCTATATTTGATGGTAATGACTATGAGTAATAGAGTTATCGAATGAAGACTTTTGTTATCAACATTGGAGTAGACAATTTTGTAACGCTTACTGGTGATTATAAAATTCCTGACAAGGAAGTTAGAACTTTCACTAACCAGGAAAAGAAAGAATATCAACTCAACTATAAGGTACGCAATACTCTACTATGTTCAATGACTAGAAATATATATAGCCAAATTTCTTCTTATTAAGCAGCTAATTGCATATGGAAGAAATTAGAGGTTACACACTTTGGGACTTCTAAAGTGATTGAGACTAGAAGAGCTATGCTTAGAACTGAATATCATGGCTTCAACTTTCCTTATGGAGAACCAATCTGTAAAGTTCAACAGAGATTCATGACTATAGTCAACAGTCTACAATCTATGGGAGAGAAAGGTTTAGATAATGAAGCTCTTGTGGATAAAATAATTGATATTATGCCCAATGAGTGGGAATCCAAAAGAACAGCTATAGATGAAAACATGGAGGTCACTCAGATCTCTCTTGATGAGATTTTTGGAACTCTTCTACAACTTGAAACCAGAATGAAGAGAGATGCAGACAAAATCAAGAAAAAGAATGGCAATGGTACTGTTGATTTTACTACAACTTTAAATCAGATGAAAGCTAAGACTCCTGAGAGAGTAACCAGGTCCAAGTCTAAGAAAGTTATTTTTCAATCCGAATCTAGTGAGAGTGAAGTTTCAGAAAATGAATTAGCCAATCTTCCTCGAAGGATGAACAAGATAGCCAGCCAGAGAAATTTTCAATCTAAGTATAAGAAAAATGATAGGAAAGATAAGAAAGATGGAGAAGTTACTTGTTATGAGTGCAAAAGAGCTGGACATATTAGACCAGATTGCCTTATGCTCAAAAAGAAAGAAAGAAAAGAAAGACATTCAGACAGGAATAGAAAGAAGTATTATAAATCCAAAGCTAAGAAAGTTTTGAAAGCTAATGACACCTGGAGTGCCAGTGGTGGTGACTCTTCAGATGAATCTTCTGATTATGAATCTTCCGGACAGAAGAATCTTGGTCTTATAGACAGATTACCTATTGATAATCATTGTTTCATGGCTAAGGTACGAAATGTTGAATCATTGACCAATGTTTCTTTAAATTCCAATAATAGTAAGTATTATAACTCTTCTGATGAAGAATCATCTTCTGATGAGGAAAATACTTTACCTACTTATGAAGAAGTCTCTAGGTTTTCTGAACTTCTTGAAATTGAGAATTCCAAACTCAATAAGAAACTTGATAAGGAAAACTCTAGAAATTCTATTCTTACAAAAGAGATATCATATCTTTCTAAAGATCTTGATAAGAAAAATGCTAATTTTGAAAGTATTTCAAAATTTTTTGAGGAAGTAAGTTCTGAAAAGAACAATCTTTCTAAAGAATTAGAAAAAGTAATTTCTAATAAAAATGTTTTAGAGCCTAGCTCTAGTTCTAAAACTAATGATTTTGAGGATAAAAACTTGGTTGTAAAACTCAAGTCTGAAATTTTTTCCTTAAAGAAGTGTTTATCAAACATTACCCATGGTAAGGAAAATTTTGATAAAATGTATTCTCAAATACGACCCTTAAGAAATAAATCCGGATTTGGTTATACCCATGCAAAACCAATTTTCAGTAACAATTATTTTGTTCCTCAAAGTGCCCCATTTTGTACCAAGTGTCAATGTGGTTGTCACTGGGCAAATAATTGTTCCTTAAACAAGACCCAATATTTAGGATTTCACAAAGCTTACTTCTCTAAGAAGATGTGGGTTCCTAAAATTTTATTATCTGGAAATCTCGGATCCAAACAAATTTGGATTCCAAAAGTCTAATTTTCTTCTTGATTTCAGGAAAATAAAGAGAATAACAGCAACAATACTTGGTACATGGATAGTGGATGTTCCTGACACATGACTGGTAAAAAAAGCTATTTTGAAAATATTATCAAAACGAAAAGAGGAAAGGTAACTTTCGGAGATAATGCTAAGGGAGAGATTGTTGGTATTGGTAATATTGTTCTTCTTGGTAAAACCTTGATTTCAAATGTTCTTTTTGTTAAGGGTCTTAAGCACAACCTCATTAGCATAATCCAGTTATGTGATGAAGGTTACCTTGTCAATTTTAGGAATGATAAGTGCTTAGTTCCCAATTCCAAGGAAGAATTTATTCTCTCATCCAATAGGTAAGAGAATGTTTACACTCTGAACTTAGAAGACCTCATAAGCCAAGATTTACCTTGCCTAAGTGCAATGGAAGATCATTCTTGGTTATGGCATAGAATACTAGGTCACTGTAACCTTAGGAACCTATGTAAATTCTCTAAGAAGAAACTAGTTAAGGATCTACCGGAGCTTAGATTTGATTCTTCTAAAGTTTGTGATCCTTGTCAATATAGCAAGCAACATAAATCTAGTTTTAAATCAATCGGTGAAGTCTCAACAACAGATGCATTACAGTTAGTGCACATGGATCTTTTTGGTCCAACACAAACTGGAAGTATTGGAGGCAAATACTATGTGTTTGTTCTAGTTGATGATTACACTAGGTTTACTTGGGTCTATTTTCTAGCAAAGAAATATGAAGCTTTTTCCTATTTCAAAAGTTTTAGAGATCAAGTTAAAAATGAGAAAAACCTTCCATTGAAAACTATTCATAGTGATCATGGAGGAGAATTTCAAAATTCTGTTTTTGAAACTTTTTGTAGTAAGAAAGGTATTACTCACAATTTTTCAGCACCTAGAACTCCTCAACAGAATGGTGTAGTTGAAAGAAGAAATAGAATTCTTCAAGAGATAACTAAATCCATGTTGAGTGAATATTCTATCGCTAGACATTTCTGGGCTGAAGCTGTAAGTACTGCTTTTTATACTATAAATCGAGTTTTGATTAGACCTTTTCTTAATAAAACTCCTTATGAGTTATGGAATGGTAGAAAACCAAGACTTTCCTACTTCAAGGTTTTTGGTTGCAATGTATTCATTTTGAATACTAAGGATAACTTACATAAATTTGCACCAAAATATGATGAAGGGATTTTCTTAGGATATTCCACAACCCTTAAGGCTTATAGAGTTTTTAATAAAAATACTTGCACTGTTGAAGAAATAGTACATGTGAAATTTGATGAGTCAGATCCTTTTGTTTTTAAAACACCCCTACCTACATCCTCGGATGTGTTTTTAAAAACTGATTATCAACCTTTGATAGAAGAACCTTCTGATAAGGATAATGTTTTAGAAGATACTTCAGAAACATTTACCCCAGAAGACATTCTACCCTATGTTGATGAACAGGTTTTACAAAACCCAAATCAGGTGTTTCTTAAGAATCATCCCAGTGATAGTATCATTGGTGATGTAAATCAACCTGTAAGGACTAGAAGTTCCTTAAGAAATGAAGTAGAATATCTAGCATTTCTTTCCCAATTAGAACCAAAAAGCACTTATGAAGCTTTAGGTGATGATGATTGGATCAAAGCCATGCAAGATGAACTAAATGAATTCGAAAGGAATAAAGTCTGGACCTTGGTTGAAATACCTAAGGAAACTTCTGTTATTGGAGTAAAATGGGTTTTCAGAAATAAATGTGATGAAAATGGAGTCATAGTTAGAAATAAAGCTAGACTTGTTGCTAAAGGCTATAATCAGCAAGAGGAAATAGACTATGAAGAAACCTATGCTCCAGTAGATAGACTTGAATCTATCTGTATTCTACTTGATTTTGCAGCATTCTTTAATTTCAAACTTTTTCAAATGGATGTAAAATGTGCTTTTCTTAACGGTTATGTTCAAGAGGATGTTTTTGTTGAAAAATCTCTTAGATTTGAAGATACAAAACATCCAGATCATGTTTTTAGACTTACCAAAGCTTTGTATGGCCTTAAACAAGCCCCACGAGCATGGTATGATAGACTCACTGAATTTTTGCTTCAAAATAACTATGTTAAGGTAAATGCAGATCCAACTCTTTTTATAAAGAAAGATAAGAAAAATGTTTTGATTGTTCAAATTTATGTTGACGACATCATATTTGGTTCAACTCAGCAATCTTTGACTAACTCTTTTGCAAGTCTAATGAAATCTGAGTTTGAAATGAGTATGATGGGTGAGTTAACTTTTTTCCTTGGTTTTCAAATTTCTCAAAAACCAGAAGGAACCTACATATCTCAACATAAGTATATTAAAGATCTTCTTAAAAAGTATGGTTATGACAATACTAAGAGTATAAGTACTCCCATTGGTACCTCAAATTCTCTAGATCTTGATGAAGCTGGGAAACCAGTAGATCAAACATCTTTTAAAGGTATGATAGGAATTTTACATTACTTAACAGCTAGTCGACCAGACATAATGTTTTCAGTATGCTTATGTGCAAGATAACAATCCAATCCTAAGGAATCTCACTTAAAGGTAGTAAAAATAATTTTTTGCTACCTTAAGGGAACCATGGATCTAGGATTATTTTATACTTCTGGAAATGATTTTGTTCTAGAAAGCTTTTCTGATGCTAACTTTGGTGGATGTAGAATGGATAGAAAAATTACATCTGGAACTTGTCATTTCTTAGGAGATTCACTAGTTTCTTGGTCCTGCAAGAAGCAACATTCTGTAGCACTCTCCACTACTGAAGCTGAATATGTAGCAGCTGGAAGTTGTTGTGCTCAAGTATTGTGGATGCAACACACACTCACAGACTATGGATTGAGTTTTACTAAAACTCAAATTTTTTGTGATAACACAAGTGGAATTTCTTTAAGTAAGAATCCTGCACATCACTCCCGTGAAAAACACATAGATATTAGGCATCACTTTCTTAGGGAGCACACACTCAAAGGAGATATCATTCTTCAATTTATTGGAACACAAGATCAAATTGCTGATATTTTCACAAAATCCTTGCCTTATGATAGATTTGAATACATTAAACAGAAGTTGGGGATTATAACCGTAAGGTAATCCTTCTTAATTAACCTTCTGTTGAAAAAGTCTCCTTACAGTAATAAACTCCTTTTCATAGGGGGGTACATTTGCTTGTTATAATAACAATTTTTTTTGGATTATTTTCAAACTTTTCGGAACTAAGATTTCTGGAATGGAAATTTCCGGAATTGAAATTTTTTAGATTGTTTTTTTTTCTTCTTCAAAAACTACTGGAATGGAATTCTCGTAATGAAAATTATCAGAATGAAGATTTTCGGACTGGGCTTTTCGTAACAGTTTTTTTATTAGACTTTTCATAATAAGATTTTTTGAATATTACCAATTTCAAATAATACTTCTTATCAATCCGTATGTTATGATTTCCCTATCTAGTTTTATAATCAAATTTTGCTTACTGGTATCTTAACTGATTAGTTCGGATTCTCGTTTTGCCTCAAATCCGTATTTGTTTTTAAAAAAACCTCAAAAGATCGGAGTCAATTTTTCCCCCCGGGATTATTCTCAACCGTCAGATCAGATCAATGTATTTTCAACCATTGGATGATCATTGGAAGACCAATGGTCATTCTATTTGCCTATAAAAAGGGGGTCCCGAGACTCGTCCCACATCGGTTTTCAAGCTTTTGCATCTCAAAGCCCTGCTGCTCCTCTTAAGGCCGGTTCCGAACCTTGTGAAGCTGATCTGAATCCTACAGTTTACTTCACTCCGAATGTCTATTGAAGCAACTTCACAAGATATGTCAACTACGAAACAGATTTCAAAGTGGTTAGTTTACAGAGAAAGGTTAGTTCATCCGGATTTTTATAAGCTTGATTCTATAATTTCGAAAAATATTAGACTAAATGGATGGGAAGATGTCTGTATAGCCAAGTCAGAAAAACAGGATCCGGTTTACACTGATCTGTTGATAGAATTTTATGAGTCTGTTTCCTTCCTAGTAGAAGATGGAAGAGAAAAATTTTCTTTTAATTCTTATGGAAAGACTTATAAACTCTCTTATACTAAGGCAGCAAGCCTAGTGGGTATAGCATATGAGGGAGAAGCTGAATTTTTCTCTCACAAACTTCCGGATGTGCAAGGAAGTTTCGTTAAGGAAAAAGCACTGCAGTGTCTTGGGCTTAAGGATGATTCAACTACAAAGATTGCTCAGCTCGCTGCGAATAATAGAGCACTACAACTATGGGTGAAAGGTTTTCTGGTTCCGAGAAGAGGAGATAAAGAAAATCTGAAGAAGAGTGATATCTATGTCTTAGATTTTTTTGGTAAATCTAAGAAAGATAAATCTGATAAGGCATGTCTTGGTTACGATCAAAAATATCAAAGAAGGAAATCTAATAGCTCAGATTATTATGTATCCAGCCTTATTATAAAAGTTGATTGTTCGGTGCTTAGAATCTTTCAAAGTTGCCTACAAATCAAAGATCCGGAATTGCAAGCTCATGCTTGTCAGTGATGATACGCTTAAGAGAATGAAGATGGGATTTTCTAGTGAATCTGGAGAATTTTACCCCCTATCTGTGGAAGATTTTGAAGCAGCTGAAAAAGAAACACAGTCTCCGGAACCTTTAAAAAAGAAAAGGAAGGAGAGAAAGTCTAAGGAAGTAGTTTCTGATGAAGATGTTCCTCAGCCGAAGGAAACTGAATTTGCACCACCCAAACCGAAGAAGCAGAAAATCAATACAGATGAAGTAGCAGCAAAATGGAGGAAAGATAAGAAAATGAGGAAGGAAGGGGATCCTCAATTCGGACTCGACCCTTCTGAGGCTAAGGCTTTAAAAGAAAAGGCTGCTGAGGAGCTGGGAAGACAAACGAAGGAAAAGAAGTTGAGGAAGAAGATGTCTGAAGATGAACTAGTTCAATCATTGCTAAAAGGTACAGAGTTGGCTTCTGAAAGGATTCCAATTCCGGAAACTTTCGGAGTCGAACATTATTTACCAGAAACACCAGTAAAAACTTTTGTCACTCCAGAAAAGAACAAGGGTAAAGAACCTGCAGTAGAAGCTGAGAAACAAGGTGCTGAAGTAGTTGAGGAAGAAGTAGAACATGTAGAGGAAGAAGAAGAAGAGGAGGAGAGTGAAGATCTAGATACCTTGATAAAACAATTTCAAGATTATAAGGCTGAATCCGAAAAAATAGTATCTCCAGGGAAGGGTGATGAGGAAGCCGGCAAGCAACACCAACAAGAAGAAGAAGAGAATGAGTTTTTTCATGAAGAAGAATCCTATCAAAGGAACTATCTTGAAGAAGGACAAGAAAGACAAAAACCAGATGAAGATCAGATTGTTCATGTTTCTGAATCTGAGGAAGCTTCTCCAAATGTGCAATCCATTCCGAAATCTGATAAAGGCAAGAAAGCTTTAATGGAGACACCTATTAAAGATATCATTAGAAAGAAAGAGGTTGGTGGTACCTCTAGAAGGAAGCTGATGCCAGTCGAAGAAGAGGAATCTCAAAAAGAAGTCTCGGATTCGGAATCATCATCCCATGGGCATGATTTTGTGGTTCAATCTCTGAGAAAGATGGTGGACAAAATACCGATTCTTCCAACTTTAGATTCTAGATGCCAGTTGTTGCAACAATCTATGAATCAAAAACCGGATTCATTGTCCATGGTAATGGATAAGTTTGTGAAGTTGGAAGCTGAAAAGAAAAGTTTTCTGATAAATTAAGATGTACATAGGAAATCTTGTAGTAAAGTAACCAAGTGGTCTAAGAGAGTAGACAAAGATTTAGTACATTTTGAAAATTTTCAGGCTGATGTTCAAAGTGCCTTTGGAATGGAGGACAAAAAGGTTACTGAAATTTCTGAGAAGTTGACCCAGGAACAAAATGTCCAGAATCAATAGGTCAGGGATCTAAATGGAAAGCTTAAATCAGTATCTCAGAATTGGAAATTTGAAAGATGTAACACCCCAAGCTTCCACGGTACGTTTCCCTTCGAATAATGCGATAGCGTGTGTTGTACGCAACCTCGAGTTCTAACACACACCACAACTAATTAAACTAGCCGTTGTGAATAGTAATACCTAATTTTTGAAATAATATATATTTTATATTTCAAAATGGACTTCATTTTTGGATTTGGAATATCGAAATTAGCCTAGGGTGAAATTTTGGTACTTTTCGGATAACTTTTATATTTTGATGAATAGTGAAAATTACTAAATTTTAATTAAAAATAACTTTTTTAATCAAAATAATTAATAGTGATAAATTGTGAATTTGAGTGGTTTTAAAGTATATTTAGAATATATATTTACCACTTAATATAATGTTGGTCATTGGACATAATTTTAAAATTAAACCGAACATAAACAAGTGTCAATCTTTTGATAGTTATTATCTCTTAAAAACACGCTTTTTGTTTTGACAGCGGGAATTAATTTTAAATTAATTTCTGCCACTTCTGTGTTTTGAATTTAGAAAAATGGATTCCATATTTGGAATCAGGATGTCAAAATTGTGTAAATAGGTAACTTTTATTTTTAGACATTTTGAATAATTACTGCGGTAAATATTTTATTTACCATGGTTAAGGGTAAATCCGGTAAATAAGGGTTAAAAAATAATATTATAATAATACAAAATTACCCTAAAACGTGTCCTAACCTTATTGGTGGACACATACCCGACCATGGGCATCCTTGGGTCGATTTGGGGACCCCATGGAGCCACTTGTATGTGGTAGGGACACATTATATTAATAAAGTTAAAATAAAAATAAAAATGGCATAAGCTTACATCTTTTAGAAGAACAATTTTTACATAGGGTTATACATGTTGGATTTTCGATTATAAATATTCATTAGAAAGATAAAACGATTTCCTACATAATTATATTTTATTTATAATTTTTAGACATCAAATAATTTAAATTATTAATGACACAATAATGATGTAATGTTTACCTCATTAATAAATCATTTAAATAAAAATGATTATAATGATTAAAATATTATCTAAAACCTGTCCAATTCTTATTGGTTGATTTTATTTAGAATATTAGTCATCTTATCTTCGACCTCAATGATTTTTGGACCATTATAAACCGAATATAATTATATTATAAAGTAATACTTTCACTCTTTCCTAAAGAGCTCATCCTCTCCCTTATAAAAGGAGACCACTTCTACTCATTCCTCACACCTCTCAAGCCACTTGGCTCGTCCAAACCCTGACCAAATAAGCTCCCCACATCCCTCTCCTAATCCTTGAAGCTTCCCCTTAGGCAGAAAGCATTTCAAGAAGTCCTTTGGTTCCAACCAAAGTGAGTTACCTAAATTAAAGGTAACGTTTGCTCTTAAATTATTTTCATTTATTTTGCTTCTCCAACCCCCAAACTCTTTTTATTTCCTTTCTTTTGTAACAACACCAGTATCCACAATATACTAGGATGTTGTTATAATAAGGATTCAAACTACACATACACACAATTCCATCTAATGGATGATGAACATAATGTTTCTGTGGATGGCAAACTAACGCCTCACGAAACGATGATTGTTCAAATACATCTTACCGCCTCTCATGGTGGCCATTATGATGGAACTGTAATTAAATATGATATTAATGATATATATTTTATATATAATCTTCTGTAATTCCATTTTATTTCATACCATTATTCGTTTCATGTTGTATATACATACGATAATTTCATTTGAGGAAGTGCGGACTACCGCCCCCTTAAAATGTTATGACTCGTTCATACCACACATGGAACGAATAAAGGATGGTGTTAATGAACTTATGTAACATATATAAAATATTATATTATACTGGAATAGTAATATACCTATGTATCATTTGGATTCGATTCATTTAAAATAAAAATTAAATGGAAGTAGAGTTCGTGCGTACGTACGGACTACCGTCTCCACGAACGCGATGAGATTCATTATCCATCGTATCCATTCAAGTATAATTATCATTTGATGATTTAAAAATGATGTTTAAGGACTTGATACCATTCTGTATTTGAATAATACACATCCCATTAATAACGAATATGGCTCACATAACAAATAATATAAAGTAAAATGAACCCGTTAACACCCGAAATGACGATAATTCTAAGATATTATTAACAAATAAATGTTAAAAGATCATATATGATATCACATTAAAGTAAATTATTCTTGTATTATTCAATAACAATTATTTCACCATTATACAGGAGGTAAACCTACCATCGACCAAGGAAAAAGTACAAAGTAAGGGATTCTCTTATCTCACTTTCAATTCCGTGAGATTTCCATTGTTCGCTACTAAATTATTGAAAGTGGTGTATTGTGTACTTCCATGATTCACTTTATATTCATGTTATTCTGTAAATCATTTGGTGGTTATTAACTTTTGGCCATGCGACTCAGTTGATTAACGTGGTAAGGGGTTTCTTGTCTCACTTTTAATTCCGTGAGAATTCCATTGATCACCACTTAATTATTGCATGTGGTGTATGTGTACTACCCATGATTGTATTCATTGTGTAATATACTTTATTTTATGGGTATTTACATCATCATGGTATGATCTTTCTTGCATGGGTGTTTGTTTCTTAAGTTACCTAATCAATAAGGGAATTTGAGATTTCAATTTCCACTCATTTGGCTTTACGCATATTTCATTGATTATATTACCCCAAGATTATGTGTGGAATCACTATTCATTTGATTATGTCATAATTTCCACTCCCCTTCCTGTGGATATACTTTTGATACACATAATCACTCCATTGAAAATTCTCAAGTCATTGATATGAATTTGATAAGAGTAATTTTAACTCTTTCACCATTTGTTGAGTTAAACATCCAATTCGTTGGTGTTGTTTTTATAGGAATATGTGTGAATATACTTTGATTGTTTTACACTGAATATCCAATCATATTTAGTGTATTTATATTTTTCACACATAATTATGTTGTTGATTTATCCTTAACCTAAGGATATGGCCTTTATGAGAGATTTCATCTCAACTTACATTCCATTGAGACTTCTTTGTTGATATACACCAAATCACTTTTATGTGGTGTATATAATGTACTTTGACATAGTATGTCATGAATTCCCTTTATTCTCATGATATTACAAAGTTTTGATTACCTCAATTATTTTCATTCAAGTGTCTCTCTTTTGGTTAGAATCTCTAACTAAAATACCATTTTTAAATGTTTTAAAGACTTATTCATCTAAATATTTCTCATTAATGTCCATGTTTTAAAAATGGTTTTAAGGATTTATTTATATGGACATTAAAGTTTAGAAATTAAAAATCCTTTTAAAAAGTTTCAAAGTGGTATTGGACACTTTGATTCAAAAATCTATTTTTAAATGGCTTCTTGACAAATAGTGTGACTTTTAAATGTTTTCAAGAAAAGGGGGATATTTCTCTCAAATAGTTTTGATGATTATTTTCATCTATGTCAACATCCTTAATTATTATTGATTAAGGTTAATGTGATACAATACAATCTTCCATACTGTATCGAATGAGTTATGTTTTACTGTGGATGTGCTATTTTTATACCATTCATGGTTTGTGGTAAAAGTATTGACATTTCGTATGCTAGTTTTAATACGAATGTTTATGTTATGTTTAAACCTGTTCATATGAGGAATGCATTGGACTTAATAAGTGACGGGTGGAGCCCGCTATAGCTCCTCGATGCATCGGTAGGTCTCATGAGGCAAACTAGTGTCTTGGCACAAGGCCTTGGCAAAATCTTATTTGTAGTCTTGGCACGAGGCCTTGGCTATGTGGTTATGATAGTCTGGAATTATGCATTCCATCATTATGAAAGTGGTTATTGATATTGCATGTGATCATTCGACTAGTAGAATATCCATGTGAGTAAGTAAATGGAATTATTTCATTTTACCTTTGCCATTTTATGCTGAAGTTCAAATTTAAAAGGTTTTTGTTTTAGTTATAAATTGCCTTAAGTGTTTATTCTTATTTATGAAAGCTTCTGCTATAATGTTATCCTTACTGAGCATCCGAGCTCACCCCTTTCAATGTTTTATTTTTCCCAGGATTATGAAGAAGTAATTTATGAATGACCTGCAGGGGTAGTATGAGGGGATATGAGGACAAGATGTTTTTTTTATGATGTAATGTAAAAATTTATGGATGTATCTAGTTATTCCAAGGCTACTAAACTAATCGGTCTTTCGAGACTTGATCTTTCTCGTGATCATGCCAATGTTATGTAATAATGCACTGACTCTGGGTAACTAGGGTTGGGGCGTTACAGTTGGTATCAGAGGAAGTTTAGTACAAACCTTGGAAGCTAGATTTAGATAAACTCTGATTAGAGCACGTAAACCTAAGATGAACTTTGAGGATTAGTATAGAAGAACTTCCTAGAATTTTGGTATTGTAGAGATTTTGTGAGTTTTCCGAGCAATACATCCCTGTCTGGATACGAGCAGGTAGAGGCGGCTCTGGCACAGATGTACCTAGGGGTAAAACCCGAAAACACCTCTTTGAGCTAGACTCGAACGGGAACTGGTGCACGACAACGGGCCTTGCTGCACTCTTGGTTACGACACTCCCGGGGGATATGCTTTGGTAAATTCACAAGATTAGTATAAACCATTATTAAGGGAATACAAAAAAAATGCCCCTAAGAATATATGTCGGCAAATAGATAGTGGATAACCTAGATTTTAACATAGGGTACCCCAAGTTAGGATATATTGTTCAATTACAAGATTATCCTATTATGTCTATTTTTTTTACATTCTTATTAGATAAGTATTCAAAAACCCTAATTGTATTTTCTTTTGTTAGTTGAAACATGGAGGGAGCAAGATCACGAACAACTCTTCTCTCTCTTCCTGAAGAACTACTTACAATTATTATCCAGAAGTCATGCGCAGACGATGTTGAAACTTTTTCAAATGTCCATGTTACATGCAAACAACTTTATGAGACATCCAATACCTCTAGCATTGCACGATTATTTCAAGGATCAAGTACCGACTATGGGATAATTTTGCGCTCTCAACTTTCTTACCACGCTAAGCGTGGGAAGTACCATCAGGGGCTTTTCAAATTATTCACTTTATCTCAAAATTACGATGCACTAAATGATTTTCTAGATGCTGCAGAAGAGGGAGACCTTCGAGCAGCCTATATGTATCAAATTATATATTTATGTCTTTTGGGATATACGAATACTGATTTACCAAAATCTTATTTTGAAATATTTGAAGATGAATCAGTGAGAATTTTTCTAAAAAAACATGTTAATGACGATGTCTCAAAATTATATATAAGAAATACCTATTTTTTTATGATGCATCGATGCTTCCATCGATATAATCCAAAATGGATGAGGAGTTTTTGGGTAAAGGAAGTAGATGATTTTGAAAAATTCCTGAGGTACCATTGTGACACATGAATGCATTCTACCAAAAGGCAAATCCTCCTAGTCTCTCCAGAGTTCATGTTGTGATCCACATACCTCTAGTGACAAAATAAATGCCTGACACAATGCATGTACTCACCTATGAAGAATTATAACTGGAACTCGATCTATCTTATTGTGGAGAGCCTATCAGAATTCTTCATACCAAAGATCAAGTGTTGAGAAACCGGATGACTTGTCTGGTAAAAGATCTATGGAGAAATCATAAGATGGAATAGGCAATGTGGGAACCCGAGGAACATATGATGAAGAACCTATGTGGAAATAAATGGATGGTGAAATGTTTAAAAGTGTTAGTGATCTTTATTGATGGGTTTACTTTGGAATAATTTTCTCTTGTATTTGTAACCCCATAGTTTGCCATGTGAGAATGATATTTGAGGAAGAATTGTCTCTTCTATTGTGGATATAGGTATAAATAACCATTTGGTTTTATATGATCATTGAGGTTTGAGAAAATGATAAGTTATTATAATTTGGGATGAAAATGCAAAGTATGATATAACATTTGTGGTTAAATTATGTTATTTTGAGGAATTTATCTCATTTTGGTAATATTATAAAATATAGTTTTTGAAAAAGGACAACACGTAGACCGTATGACAACCCGTCGCGTCGGACAAAGCTGTGGGAATCGAACCCACATCCAAAGTGCGATTGGGATTTATCGCCTACCACTGGACTACGTGAAGTCCCTGGTTAGTGTGACTTTTTTTTTTGTTAAATGATTTTATTGATCAATAATAAGATGATTTGGGTTCTTATTTCTTATCAAATGAATACCCTTGGTATAGGAAAATGATTTGGTGATTAAGTGATAAATGTTATTTTGGAAGATGTTCACTTTGTTGGGAACACTATATGCCCAAGGAAAATCGAATACAATGGGGTTTCATTTGTAGAGTAATGGTGGATTTTTATCTACGTTTTTATTGTTTATTTATAGTGATTTGGGTTATTTATGGAAATGATTAACCTATAACAGAGAATATGTGATAATGTTAATTACTTTTAAGTATGTGACTTTAAGAGTATTTGATGTCATTTGGAGATACAATGTAACATGGGAGACTACATAATCAAATTCTTCTATGTTTTGGGTTTCAATATTAGTTTGGATTATATTAAAGGATTTTAAGGACAATTGGTTATTGAATGGTATCTATTTAACTTTGGGGTATTGTTGGTTTAATTTTAGAAAATTAAGATTAGTGCATATTTATCTCAATGAATATCCTTTTGGGGGATCATTAGATCATTCACTAACCATTTTGGTTTTGATTAATCTTCAAAGACAATGTAAATATATGGTTTATCCTGCATGGATCATGTGATTCTATAGAAGTTATTCTAGCTCTTCCAGTGTGACCAAGTCTTCTTGAATACTCATCGTTTAAAAAAAAATTGAGTTAGTGGTGGAAATTTATTAAAGAATGAAAATCTACATAAAATGTAAGTATATCTCATGATGTTCTTAGTCAATATCATAAATGAATTCCTCTTCCTTATGTAATGTAACTTAAAAAAAATATTGTCCGTTTACTTTCCTACTAGGAGACTAATGGTCGTTTGTCCCAACACAAGTTTGTGGTTTCTCATTGTTAACTTTCTCCTGATCATGATTTCTATCCCTCTCCATCAGAACTTGACACTTAGTTTATCATCCATATCCATGTTTTCTTACATGGAATCCTAGTATGGGTTATCTTGGATGACCCTTATACCTCTCTTTCATTCTTTTAAAGTGATAGTTTTATTGACTCTTTTTCTGATGTGGGACCTTCCATTGTATTCCCAAGCAAAATTTTAAAAATTGCGAGGATGCAATTTATTGAAGGAGGGGAGAATTTAACACCCCAAGCTTCCACGGTACGTTTCCCTTCGAATAATGCGATAGCGTGTATTGTACGCAATCTCGAGTTCTAACACACACCACAACTAATTAAACTAGCCGTTGTGAATAGTAATACCTAATTTTTGAAATAATATATATTTTATATTTCAAAATGGACTTCATTTTTGGATTCGGAATATCGAAATTAGCCTAGGGTGAAATTTTGGTACTTTTCGGATAACTTTTATATTTTGATGAATAGTGAAAATTACTAAATTTTAATTAAAAACAACTTTTTTAATCAAAATAATTAATAGTGATAAATTGTGAATTTGAGTGGTTTTAAAGTATATTTAGAATATATTTTTACCACTTAATATAATGTTGGTCATTGGACATAATTTTAAAATTAAACCGAACATAAACAAGTGTCAATCTTTTGATAGTTATTATCTCTTAAAAACACGCTTTTTGTTTTGACAGCGGGAATTAATTTTAAATTAATTTCTGCCACTTTTGTGTTTTGAATTTAGAAAAATGGATTCCATATTTGGAATCAGGATGTCCAAATTGTGTAAATAGGTAACTTTTATTTTTAGACATTTTGAATAATTACTGCGGTAAATATTTTATTTACCATGGTTAAGGGTAAATCCGGTAAATAAGGGTTAAAAAATAATATTATAACAATACAAAATTACCCTAAAACGTGTCCTAACCTTATTGGTGGACACATACCCGACCATGGGCATCCTTGGGTCGATTTGGGGACCCCATGGAGCCACTTGTATGTGGTAGGGACACATTATATTAATAAAGTTAAAATAAAAATAAAAATGGCATAAGCTTACATCTTTTAGAAGAACAATTTTTACATAGGGTTATACATGTTGGATTTTCGATTATAAATATTCATTAGAAAGATAAAAAGATTTCCTACATAATGATATTTTATTTATAATTTTTAGACATCAAATAATTTAAATTATTAATGACACAATAATGATGTAATGTTTACCTCATTAATAAATCATTTAAATAAAAAAGATTATAATGATTAAAATATTATCTAAAACCTGTCCAATTCTTATTGGTTGATTTTATTTAGAATATTAGTCATCTTATCTTAGACCTAAATGATTTTTGGACCATTATAAACCGAATATAATTATATTATAAAGTAAGACTTTCACTCTTTCCTAAAGAGCCCATCCTCTCCCTTATAAAAGGAGACCACTTCTACTCATTCATCACACCTCTAAAGCCACTTGGCTCGTCCAAACCCTGCCCAAATAAGCTCCCCACATCCCTCTCCTCATCCTTGAAGCTTCCCCTTAGGCAGAAAGCATTTCAAGAAGTCCTTTGGTTCCAACCAAAGTGAGTTACCTAAATTAAAGGTAACGTTTGCTCTTAAATTATTTTCATTTATTTTGCTTCTCCAACCCCCAAACTCTTTTTATTTCATTTCTTTTGTAACAACACCAGTATCCACAATATACTAGGATGTGTTTATAAGAAGGATTCAAACTACACATACACACAATTCCATCTAATGGATGATGAACATAATGTTTCTGTGGATGGAAAACTAACGCCTCACGAAACGATGATTGTTCAAATACATCTTACCGCCTCTCATGGTGGCCATTATGATGGAACTGTAATTAAATATGATATTAATGATATATATTTTATATATAATCTTCTGTAATTCCATTTTATTTCATACCATTATTCGTTTCATGTTGTATATACATACGATAATTTCATTTGAGGAAGTGCGGACTACCGCCCCCTTAAAATGATATGACTCGTTCATACCACACATGGAACGAATAAAGGATGGTGTTAATGAACTTATGTAACATATATAAAATATTATATTATACTGGAATAGTAATATACCTATGTATCATTTGGATTCAATTCTTTTAAAATAAAAATTAAATGGAAGTAGCGTTCGTACGTACGTACGGACTACCGTCTCCACGAACGCGATGAGATTCATTATCCATCGTATCCATTCAAGTATAATTATCATTTTATGATTTAAAAATGATGTTTAAGGACTTGATACCATTCTGTATTTGAATAATACACATCCCATTAATAACGAATATGGCTCACATAACAAAGAATATAAAGTAAAATGAACCCGTTAACACCCGAAATGACGATAATTCTAAGATATTATTAACAAATCAATGTTAAAAGATCATATATGATATCACATTAAAGTAAATGATTCTTGTATTATTCAATAACAATTATTTCACCATTATACAGGAGGTAAACCTACCATCGACCAAGGAAAAAGTACAAAGTAAGGGATTCTCTTATCTCACTTTCAATTCCGTGAGATTTCCATTGTTCGCTACTAAATTATTGAAAGTGGTGTATTGTGTACTTCCATGATTCACTTTATATTAATGTTATTCTGTAAATCATTTGGTGGTTATTAACTTTTGGCCATGCGACTCAGTTGATTAACGTGGTAAGGGGTTTCTTGTCTCACTTTTAATTCCGTGAGAATTCCATTGATCACCACTTAATTATTGCATGTGGTGTATGTGTACTACCCATGATTGTATTCATTGTGTAATATACTTTATTTTATGGGTATTTACATCATCATGGTATGATCTTTCTTTCATGGGTGTTTGTTTCTTAAGTTACCTAATCAATAAGGGAATTTGAGATTTCAATTTCCACTCATTTGGCTTTACGCATATTTCATTGATTATATTACCCCAAGATTATGTGTGGAATCACTATTCATTTGATTATGTCATAATTTCCACTCTCCTTCCTGTGGATATACTTTTGATAAAAATAATCACTCCATTGAAAATTCTCAAGTCATTGATATGAATTTGATAAGAGTAATTTTAACCCTTTCACCATTTGTTGAGTTAAACATCCAATTCGTTGGTGTTGTTTTTATAGGAATATGTGTGAATATACTTTGATTGTTTTACACTGAATATCCAATCATATTTAGTGTATTTATATTTTTCACACATAATTATGTTGTTGATTTATCCTTAACCTAAGGATATGGCCTTTATGAGAGATTTCATCTCAACTTACATTCCATTGAGACTTCTTTGTTGATATACACCAAATCACTTTTATGTGGTGTATATAATGTACTTTGACATAGTATGTCATGAATTCCCTTTATTCTCATGATATTACAAAGTTTTGATTACCTCAATTATTTTCATTCAAGTGTCTCTCTTTTGGTTAGAATCTCTAACTAAAATACCATTTTTAAATGTTTTAAAGACTTATTCATCTAAATCTTTCTCATTAATGTCCATGTTTTAAAAATGGTTTTAAGGATTTATTTATATGGACATTAAAGTTTAGAAATTAAAAATCCTTTTAAAAAGTTTCAAAGTGGTATGGGACACTTTGATTCAAAAATCTATTTTTAAATGGCTTCTTGACAAATAGTGTGACTTTTAAATGTTTTCAAGAAAAGGGGGATATTTCCCTCAAATAGTTTTGATGATTATTTTCCTCTATGTCAACATCCTTAATTATTCTTGATTAAGGTTAATGTGATACAATACAATCTTACATATTGTATCGAATGAGTTATGTTTGACTGTGGATGTGCTATTTTTATACCATTCATGGTTTGTGGTAAAAGTATTGACATTTCGTATGCTAGTTTTAATACGAATGTTTATGTTATGTTTAAACCTGTTCATATGAGGAATGCATTGGACTTAATAAGTGACGGGTGGAGCCCGCTATAGCTCCTCGATGCATCGGTAGGTCTCATGAGGCAAACTAGTGTCTTGGCACAAGGCCTTGGCAAAATCTTATTTGTAGTCTTGGCACGAGGCCTTGGCTATGTGGTTATGATAGTCTGACATTATGCATTCCATCATTATGAAAGTGGTTATTGATATTGCATGTGATCATTCGACTAGTAGAATATCCATGTGAGTAAGTAAATGGCATTATTTCATTTTACCTTTGCCATTTTATGCTGAAGTTCAAATTTAAAAGGCTTTTGTTTTAGTTATAAATTGCCTTAAGTGTTTATTCTTATTTATGAAAGCTTCTGCTATAATGTTATCCTTACTGAGCATCCGAGCTCACCCCTTTCAATGTTTTATTTTTCCCAGGATTATGAAGAAGTAATTTATGAATGACCTGCAGGGGTAGTATGAGGGGATATGAGGACAAGATGTTTTTTTATGATGTAATGTAAAAATTTATGGATGTATCTAGTTATTCCAAGGCTACTAAACTAATCGGTCTTTCGAGACTTGATCTTTCTCGTGATCATGCCAATGTTATGTAATAATGCACTGACTCTGGGTAACTAGGGTTGGGGCGTTACAAAAGAGATTTCCGAATTGAGTTTCAGCAGAGGATGGAGAAACAGGATGAGTTGTTGAATTTACAAAAAGAAGCATTGGAGGCTCAAGCACAGCTGTTAAAAGCCCAAGAAGAAAAGGTAAAAGTCTTGGAGAGGCAATGAGAGGAAGACCAAAGAGACCTGAAGAAACTCAAAGCCTTGTTGAAGCAGCTTATTCCAAAGGAAAAGGAAGACAAATGAACCCACTCCGATCATTTGTTGTAGTTGTCTTTCCTTGTATTTTTTTTGCCCACAACTCTAATGAAAGATTATCTGTTCGGTTTGTCTCTTGTTGTATACTAATGTTTCAGGTTGCATAATTTTTTTTCCATTCCCTTCAATTTTTTTTGAAAATCACAAAGGGGGAGAAGGATAAATAATTTTTCCTAAGGAGGAGAAAAGAAAAAAATTATGAGAGAAATATCCTTAATGAAAGGGGGAGTTTCCCATTACGTTTTGTTTCATTCTTACAATTATGAAAACTCTACTCCGGAAACCAAGAATACAATCCTTAGTGTTTCAATGCCTAAGGGGGAGTTAGTTTTATTCACTTCTATCCTTGAACGAAGGAAGATAAGTTTTAAATAGTCTAATGAAATTTTTTTTCCTTATACTTTTTCAAAAGGATGTTTGTGCTTTCCAAAAAGGGGGAGATTGTTGAGTCAATAAGGTTTTCCTTATGACTTTTTTCATTCCTTCTTGTTTTGAAAATCACAAACACCTTATACTTAATCAAATATTATTATTACTCAAATAAGGAAAATTTACTTCCTTAAGGAAATTTACCTTAACATAGATTTTTCTTATACATAGCTATTTGTTTCCCTTAAAATCAAAAATTGGAATTGCAACCAAATTCTAGGAGTATTATAATAAAAAATTGGACCATTCTGTTTTTAGGATCCGAATATTTGATGTGATCTGTAATATATTTTTAATCCGAATTATGGACTCCAAACTATGTAGCAGATCTAATTCGAACTCTTTAGAAGTTCGACTCCGAACTCTTAAGAAGTTCGACTCCGAACTCTTAAGAAGTTCGACTCCGAACTCTTAAGAACTTCGACTCCGAACTCTTAAGAAGTTCGACTCCGAACTCTTAAGAAGTTCGACTCCGAACTCTTAAGAAGTTCGACTCCGAACTCTTAAGAAGTTCGACTCCGAACTTTTAGGCAGTTCGACTCCGAACTCTACAGATTTAGAATCTGATTTCTGATGAAACTAGACTCTGATTTCTTATATAATAGAATCCGAATTTTTCTTAACATAGACTCCGAACTACACTTTTATTAGACTCTGAACCCTTGACTTTCTTATACTCCGAATTATTAATTACCCTTTACTTACGTATGCTTCATTCTAAAACGATGTCGTACATTCAGTTATACAAAGTTTCTTATAAAACGGTGTCATCTATTTTGTTATAAACTAACCGTTGTCTAAGTGACACGTGTACAGGTCCCTCCGATCTTTAAGGAAAATATGACCGTTGGAGAAGGAGCCGACCTTACCTATAAATAGGAGCTCATTTGAAAGAGCTCGATAATGATGACAGATGAAAAACTTGGTTTTGTTCATACATGCTGTAAAAGTGATTTCTAGAGAGAGAGGCTCTTATTAACTCCCAAAGCTTCGTGAGACTCCGAATTTTGGTGATTACATTCGAGGGCTTCCGGGGATAGGAAGACAGAGGTGCTGACTACCTTAAAGTTTGAGGGCTTCCTTGCTGAGGAAGACAGAGGTTGCCAACTACCTTGAAGTTGAGGGCTTGCGGGGATAGCAAGATAGAGACTCCGGTCTTCGTATCGAGGGCTTACCCTGGTGTGGGTAAGACAGACTTTCTTGAAAGTATAAATCAAGGGACCTTTATCCAAGGTTTTTGGATACCCTTCTCTTTGGGTTAAAAGACTTATATCTTGTTACTAGTAGTTCTACTACTTGTTTTTATTCCGTTGCATTTTGTATTATAAGGAAAGTATAACTTTCTTATACTTCCTTACTTGTACTCTGTTTCATTTAGATTCTATATGCTTTAAGGTAGAATCTCATATTGTAATCTTTTGTTAAGTTTCATTTTCCAGAACCATATTTCTGGAACCTACTTTCGGAATCTCTTTCCAAGTTTGCATTTGGTGTTAGAGGTGCTGTGAATTTTCTTAGTTTAACTTTGTTAAACTTAGCCCTTTCCTTATCTTAAGGAAAACATAGTTATTCTTAACTAACTTTAAAAGTTCCCAAGGAATTTTTAAAGTATACAATTCACCCCCCCCCCCTCTTGTATATTGATCATCTACATCACTATTTCGATCCTACAAAAAGGCCATCCCAAAGTCCCACTACCCAGATATCAATACCCAAGGCAATTTTTCATTCCAATAAAATCATAAAATGTAATGTTTATATACTATAATCAACCTCTAAATTCAATATCAGGACTCTAAAATAGGCTTATGACAAGATAGAAGTAAACTAATTCTTATGTTGTTATACCTTGCATGTAATGAATTTTATACCAATTTTATAAGAAGGAATTTATAAAAAACTAATCACACCTAATATTAATATCACATAAAGATTTTATATACATTATTATTTAAATAAAAAAATTAACTTATTTTCAAAATATGAGATATTATTATAAATATATCATAATTCATTTTTGCATAAAAATATTACATTTATAATTCAAAACACTTTTCTTTAATAAAATATAATAATTTTATATAAAATAATAATATTTATCATTATTATAGTATGTTATATTTTATGATATATTAATATTGTATTTCATGATCAAATTGTTTTGTTTTATTATATTTATCACTAATGGTGTATCATATTTTATGATTGGCACAATTTTATAGAGAAGTTTAATATTTTAACTATATCATAACAAATTCTATAATTTATATCATGATAATAACACAATACTGTTTTTAAAACACTGAACCTCCTATAAAAACTAATGATAACCCTTGTCATTGCATATGACATAGTGATAAATCATGGGATTTTATAGTCATAAACTATGAATCATCATGTCATAACCTATGATATTTTACAGAATGTGAATCACACTATGAAATATCATACATCATATTTAATTATATTGATAATCCATATGCTAATACTTATCCATGTGATATTAAAATGTACATATGGTAAATTCAATCTTATTATGTACATTTTATTCATAAATATATAATGGAAACATGTTTATTCTATAATAAAGATGGCTATGATTCTACTTGTAGGTTTTGTAGAACATAACATTCTCATAAATGGGAGAAGAAACCCATTTAAATTATCATCATAAAAGAAATATGTAATATATAGGGAATAAAATAACCATGTTAACCTCATGTCTAGAGAGCTATAACATAATGGAATATGATTAATGAAGATAAAAAAGGAATTATAACCCCTGAAATTTCCTTGAATAGTGAAATACTATCCACTAGAATTTGTGTAGGCCATTTGAGGACCGATCAATCTCTAAAAGGTGTGTTAACACTGAGGCGGCCCAAACTGTACATACATAAATATAACATAATTTTATATTAATATTAATTAAATAACACTAAAATCAATGCAATGAATATAAATGGTTAGATTCTTTGAAATGTTCGATATACAAACTTATAGTAAATAAAATATAAAAAACATATCCCATTAAGTTCTTCCCAAATGGAAACATTATTAGAGTTCTCAAACATAAAATATTTATTTATAAATCGTTGAAAGGGAAACATAATAAAGGGTTATATTATATACTTAGTAAAGTTAAGAAACTGATATATCAATAAATTATTATTTTTAAGAATAAAATGAGCACAAGTGTATGAGAACATGATATTGACATTTGAAAATCATAACAGAAAATTCATATATCATAATCATTATTCATGGAATAAAGTTTGAAAATTGATGAGGCATGAATCATAATGGAATCAATGAATACATACCATGAAAGAATAAAATTTTAATAAATCATGTCATAAAATAGTGTAATAAATTTTTCCATAATCATGATCAAATAGATCTTATATCTTAGATACTCACCAAGACATTAATCACATGTTAGGATTTGGCTAACCACCTATGTACCTACTTTCATCTTGTGATAACCTCTTGTATAACCTCTTTTGGGATTGGTATCACCTCCTATGTACCCTATTTTTTGATTGGGATAACCTCCCATGTACCTTTGGAATGTATAAAACATTTACCACTACCCAATTAATTGTAGTGATATAAAAGACTAACCTATAAAATATTATTATCCCATTCACTTGTATGACCCAATATAATGAAAAACAATTATCATTTCATTACATCTTAACACATGAAAAAGAAAATGGGTTCTATTAATATAATAATTATAAACCATAAAAAAATAAGGATGGTATCATAGTATCATATCCCTAGTGAATAATAAGTAACATCAAAGGATTTTATAATATATGAATAATTTCATTAAAATATCATTAGAATGATTCTTGGGAAAAAACATTTTATTTTGTAAACACTTATCAAAAATATAAAAATATCTAAAATAATAATGAGAATATTTTCTTTAAAAATAACTTCTAAAATATGTAAACTGGTATTAAAATTAATGATTATTCATGATGGTATAAAAATCCATTCATGCATTATTTGGTAAACCAATGATTTCATTAACACCTTTGGTAAAAAGTAAAAAGTACATCATTTAGAAAATGAAAAGAAGAATCCTTTAAAGTTTTTTTATAGAAAGACAAACATATATAGAAATTAATTTAATAAATCATAGGATATTATTAAAAACAATTTTGAAAACATTTTAAAGAATACAAGGTCATGGAAGAAATGATTCAATTATAAAGAGATAAATAATACTAGTTTTTCTTAACAGATTTCTTCTGAAATTTTGAGTGCGTAGGAGAAATAAATTTATTTAAATATTTTTATCTATATAAATAACAATAATATAATAAAATAAGTAATATTTTTTGGAGATATATCACATAATATCTTTTTCATAAAATATAAGGATAAAAATCCCAACAAAACTGTTGTTGTAACATAAAACCCTCCCCCAAGTTAAAATTTATTCAAAAGTGCTCTAAAATACTAAATAATAAATTTTAATTTTTATATTTCTATTATAAAAAAATATAAAAATTTATAATATCATATATGATAAAATTATAACATTTCAAAACCCATTTATTAATTAGTTTTTTATTGAAACCATCATTTTTGGTGGTAACTCTTTCATTTTTCATGTGTGTTTGGGTTCTGTAGTTTCAATACTTGTACAATTATCATGGTTTAAAAATATATAAAATTTTTATAATGATAAAAAAATCATATATATTACCTTAAAAAAAGGGTGGATAATGAATAAAAGAGCTACACCATTCATATAGACGATAGTATGTATGTATGCATGAACGTTGTTTTCATTTTATAATAAACAAATGAAAGAATGATAAATACTATATTATCAATAAAAATACTTTTTATATAATTAATATCATATATAATTATATATTCAATAATTATATCTATATAAGTCAGGTGGTGATGTAAAATTAATCATATCTCTATGTAGAGGCAGTCGTCCACATGTACACATGAATGATACTTTCATTTCCATTTTGATTGAAATGAGGTGGAAAATAGTTTTCACATAATCATAATATATATATATATATTAAAGATACTATATTAATTTTTTTAGGAGAGATATGGTATATTTATAGAAATTATAGGAAGAAGTAATATTGAAAGATCTTGGTAATTATTTTGACCTCTTCTTTGAGAGATCTCCTTTATCTTACTCATTAATTCCTGGAATATTGGTCTTAAGAGAACACCTAGGGACATAATATAATTGTAATGAATATATTATTTATTTGTTATGTATTTTAGAATATATATATGGATCATAATTTTTTGCAATGGGAATATATGAGGTTCCCTTTTATACTTGAAGATATGACACACTTGGCATTACATAAAAGGATTAAATATAATTAATGACTTTGTAAAGTATAATTATTAAAAATTTCCAAAGATTAAAATTTTAAATAATATTGGATAAAATATATTTAAAAAATAATAATTATAACAGTTAATGTTTCATTATTACTCTTATCTCTTAGTGTCACACCTGGAAAAATTATTTTAACCGTAATAGTGATAACACTTTTTTACTGTTTTTTCTATTCATTGTTATCAAAAAATTAAAATGGACACAGTAAAAAATTTGAAATTTTTTATTTAAAATATTTATTTCATTTATTCAAGTTCAAATTATATATTTTGGAAAATTAAATTTAAAATAATCATGAAAAACACAACTAAAACCAATTTTTATAAAAATTCATTTTCAAGCATAATACATTCATTCTATTCCTAGTGAAAACTATATAATTAGTGTTAAAATATTTTATTGAATATATAGTGTATAAATTTAATTAAATCAGCTAATAAATATTAATTTATTTTAATTTTAATTAATAAAAACACATTATGCACATAAAAATAGTTTTATGAAAAATAACTATTTTTTATTTAACTGATTTTATCTTCATTCCTAATATTTAGATAACTAATGTGTAGTTTATTTTTCATAAATTAACATTAAATATCATTAAAATAAAATTTTTAATATTGATTGATATATTTGTCTATATAATAAATCCTAACACCTTTAAAAACAACTTTTTTAGAAAAATTGGTCTTTTAATGTGAAATGATTTCATTAAAAATATAGGAATTAATGAATAAATTTGAATTTAGGTAAGAATTTATATATATATATAATAATAATTTGTTTAATCCAAAGAATGACCACCAATACAACAACAATTTTATAATGGTATACTATGTCATGGTTTCATTTAAACTTGGGGATTCATGTAAGTCTAGCTATCAAATACTTCAAATTATTTTTAAAGGAATTCACATAAAACCATAGGGTGTTTCAAACACCCACATATCAAATATCAACAAATAATTAGAAATAATAGATAGTATTCATTGCTTTGTTTATTATCACCCACATAAATTGGAAGGATGTCATCCTTTATATAGATCAGTTTTATTTAATAAATAACCTAGAGCACCACTGCAAATTCTTTGTGGTCACTCTATGTTACTCGTAATGCATAACCATTTTTTCTGATTTTAGAATGTTTCAAAAGTCATATAACATATATCAAGACATAAATGAATGATTATTATGACTTATAAACAAATATATGCACTTCAAGATGTGGCACGCCTCATGATATCACATATTATAAATACCATCTCTATAATATACTGTGATATATGTATCTTTTTTCTATCATGGAAAACAATCATACAACATATCCTTTCCTTTTATATAAATCACATAACAATACTATTTTATGATAGTTTTAATTGTATAATATAATTCCAAATTTAACTGAATATATAATAAAAATACGTTGTATTGTATGTAGAAATATTTTGATATCATATTTATAAAATGGGACATCACCACTCATCATTTATGAAGACTAATTTCCTTACCTAAGACACACTGTTTTCAGGTGGGGGCCCAAACTGAGTTAGTTTTTTTATGAACCACCCATCTAGCAATCCCCATGTCCTATAATGAATATGATAGTGACCCAGAGTCTCACCTCAAGTTGTCCACATGTTGGAAACTAGTATTGAGTGTATAAAACATGAAAATGGGAGTCCTTACCCTCATACATCCTAATAATACATACGAAAACCACCAATAAATTTCATTATATAGATAAAATATAATATAAGACAATACAAAATGAATTAATATAGAATAATAATTCAAATCCCAAGATAAAATACCCAATAAATGTCCCTTGAAATATATCCATGGAAAATCCAAAACTCCAAGATAGTTTTGTCCAAATTGGTCACTAAACTAATTTGGAAACCTACAAAATGTTTATATATATATATATGGGTGATAAAAACATGTATAGTTATTACTATAAAACATGATACCTCTAATGAAATTGTGTAATCAGAATAAAAATTCATCTATAAACATACGGTAGAACCAATTAGTGCCTATCAAATCCACTATCACCCATCATCTCTTGAGAAAACTCAAAAAATATTAAATCCATGTTAAATAGATTTGTATCAAAGAATATAATGAAAGGCACCCCGCAACCACTTACCAACTATTGTTCCACTATCATTATCTAATTATAGAACTATTAAGCTCAATACATCCTATATAATTATCTAATGTGGGTTTTGTATCTATGTTATGTATCACACCCTGTGAAAGGTCCAAAATATTATGTTAGAATTAGTAACAAAGACACATATTCATATCCATATCCATTATAGTTGGGAATCATGAACATGAATGTCATAAAACTCATGTAATCTTACTTCCATGACTAACCCCCAATATATATATCAATACCACCATAAACTCTTCTTAAATAGGGAGAGGGGATGAGGCATGTAGTCATCCATCATCCCTATCCAACCTGGATGTCAGGGAAATCACATGGAACCCAAAGTATTTAGGCATTTTTAGCACAATCTTACTAAATAAGGGTGAATAATAAAAAGAACAAAAAATATCATATATATATTCACAAAATATCATAACCTAAAAGGTTTTATAACAATAAAACTCCATCACAACCCATAAAAATCACCACCCTACCATAACCACAAATTTCCACTTCCACCATCATAATTCCACAACCCAACAACTTTTCCATGAAAAACAATAACAATAAATATTCACCAATTACTATTTAAATATATCATTACATGGTTTCTGGATTCACCAGTTATTAACCAATTTTCATTCATAATGTTATTTAATTACATATTTAAGGAAAAAAATTATAATACATTCCATAATTTAATCACATCCATTCCCATTCATTTCACAGGTTAATATTCCAATGATATATGACCATTCATTTTATTCCATCTAAAACCCAATTTCAAGTTATCATTTCTATTCACATTTTGTTACTACCTAGAAAATATAAAAAATACCCCAAATTTATTACAACCAACAACTAACATATTCATTCACCCTCAATCCCATCCCCACTATGAAACCCATTCCAACCAATGAAGTAAAACAACCTAACACATTCCATCCATCAAAATCCAATTTACAATGAATACCAACAATTTTTTCCCTATTTAAAAATACATAACAACCATCTAAGCCCCTCTTCTTAACATATCCCATAGCTGAATCCAACAAATGTAATCACCACAAAATAACCTTTATACAAAAAAAACAAATATATTAATAACAAATTTTACATGAAGGTCCAACAAATCATAATTGTCCATATTAACCAATTTCAATAGTAACCATGGGTGTAACACATTTTCTTACAAGAATTGTATTCTAATTATTATATTACATGAAATTAGTTTAATTTAAATCTTTAAGTGATTGAACTTTAATAAATAGTGAACTCAATAATAAAAAAACCTCATAACACAATTCTCCACAACATAAATGATTTAATACATTATATCCAACAAGAATAATTTCCTAATAAACATTTGGGAAAGAAGATAAAGACATTCCTAACACACCCATTTCATTGATTTCATTATATATAGTTCATTATATTCTTAAAAAATATATATTATCCACCCATGGGAAACAAATCATGAAAACCCCACAATTTATTCATGAAAAAATATTATTCATGAATCCATTACCTCATCTAATGATTTCTGAATTAATTTGTTGAGAAAAGGAAAGGAGGAGATTTTCTGAATATCGAGATCACACCAATAGAAAATTTATTAACCTATATCAAAACATCCATTATAAAAATGGAACCCAAACTCTCCCCAAATAAAACCATTGCTACATTCATTAATTCCATGTGTAAATAATAAGGATGAAATTATAGAGAAGGGAGAAGGAACTCACCTTGGATTAGAAAAATTAAATATCCTGAATCCAAGGTTAAAATCCAAGAGACATGGAGGATGAAAGATCTCCCAAATACACACTTAATAAACCCATGATATTATATAAATAATTGAGATATAATGAATGTTTTAGGGGATTCTAATTTTATACCCTATTCGGAAATCATAATCTCACAACATATTGAAAAATTATACACCATAATGGATTACTTCCACCAAACTATAGAATATTTTGGTTAGCCACATCACAATCTCCCAAGTCAAAACTACCCATAATAAAACATAACATGGTTAAATATGATATGCTATAAAACTACAGTATAGGTATGGTTCAACTCTCATGTATACATTATAACATTTCTTCTCAATTTAAATATCATATTAAACTGCAACACTCCTTCCTAAATCCTTCTTTAGAAACATCCAATATCTTAATCCTGAAAATTAAGGGGTTGTGAAGGTATGTTATTTTACCTTAGATACATGTAAAACAAATTCTAATCTTTGAGAATGAAAATAGAACTCACTAGGGAAAACCATTTAATCCACCAAGAAATCACTCCTTAGAAGGTACCGCTCATATGATATGTTCCAACACAAAATCACATACTAGAATCAAGGAATAAAAACCTCAATCATAATAGAAATGAATTAATAATTTAATTATACACTTGATATAGGGGTTGAAACTCCTCTTATATGACCACTAAGGCAATGAACTTCCAAATACGAACAATTTTATACAAGGAACTAGTCTCCCAACCCCAGGGAGAACTAGAATTATTAATGTGACACATCTTAAACCCATGAATTACAATGCTCAAGAAAAATAATCCATTATTCTATTACCACCCTTTAATAAATAATTATAATGAAACAACAATCCTAACATAATAGGGAAAACTATATAACCTATTAACTACAAAGGAAACCTCATAAACAAAACAAAAAACTTATCACTACTCGCTAGTCTAGTGGCCAACCAGGACCCTGACTCATTATCAACCAGATAAATATCTAAAACAATAAAAAATAAGGAAAAAAACTCTTAAAAATAAACCTCAACACAAAGTAGAAATCAATATAATAGAGTAAAAAACGTTGACTACTATAGACCAAGTATAAATCTCACGCTTATTAATCGTTAATCATTTGATAATATTGAAATAAATTCATTTCTCTTCTTTTAAACCTATTTTTATACAATCTTGAATTGTAGTTTTTAAATCCACTAAATATTTATATAAAATTGAAAAAAATTATCTCCATCAACAAAATCATTCAACTTTAGCATGTTACATGCACTGAATTGATTAATTTAGATTTTAAAATTCACATTAAGATGATTAGATAGTAAATATATCATGGAAAAATAGTAAACAGAAATCTTAATTACTCTAAAATATGTTTCTTATGAAAGAAAAAAATATTACTGACATAAAACATACCCTTAGACACTCAAACCAAATATACATTACCCTAACTAATTACCCATGAAAACCAATCCATACTACTATCCAATCAACCACCTCACATAATCCAAAGAACTCCATGGATCAAAGGTAACATGTACTATATATTCCCAATACCATTATAATGGAAAAAATGACTTTACTAGAAATAGAGTTAAATTATTTAAGTATATAAAATTTTTGAGGCCTCACCCAAACAATGAGAGACTCATTCACTAACAACCTTTTCTCACTGATGTACCAATAACTCATGTTTCCACTACAAGCCTTCCTTGAATATGAATGTTAGAACATATTGATTACCTAAACATGATCTATCATTTCCATCTATGACTTCATCAAAAATATTGTCACCATATTTCGTATCTATGGCCTTATTAAAGACTCAAAACACTATTAATTGATGAATTTATCAACTAAGCAACCCAGAAACATGGTTTCCAAGGAAAAAAATTGTTCTAAAGATCACTCAAATTAGATCATGTTTTCTAGAGCACCAATAACTCTTTTATGTGTTCATTATTCTACACTTGAAGGATAAAATCCCCCAAAACCGAGTTAACAAACTCTTTCTAAGAAACATATTCCTTCAAACCATGATTCTCCTTCCAAAATTCTTGTGCTACCATTTATATTGATTCCACAACTATAGAAACACAAAACTAATCATAATTACATATCAATTAAAATGAAACATTGGAAACTTCTGGACACTCATCAACCATTGGATTCCACGCATGACAAATGAACTTTAACACTTTTTACCAATGTAGTATGGAGAGTACCACATTTTATGAATCCATTTTCATCTTTCTAATAAAAAAACCCAAGAATTAAACTATCATCAAATATTTAACCCAATCACTAAAATCAACATTGTTCGAACAAACAATGAAATAACATAGTCAGTATGAGGATATATTAAACACACTAAAAGGATAAAATTAATTGCTATAGCCCAAATTACTAACTAATTTAGCCTTCATGGTTGAATTACAGCATATCACCCAACCAACATTCTTCCTTCTTCCAAAAATAAATTTCCTCACCACTTATTATGCCATTATCCATCAAATCATTGAGTAATCACATAAACCCATATCCCCTACCTAAAAATCACTCCTAATACACAACATACACAAAAAGACTAGCTTGAGAAACAACTTTAGTAATATACCCCTAGGAAACAAAAAACCGTCCATACATAATTTTAATCACTTCATAAATTCTTAAAATACCCATGAAACAAAACATTAGTTAAAAACATAAACATTTTTCCTTGAAACTGCACATTTAAAACTTTGAAAATCAACAAAACTATTTTAAACATTTGAAATCTGTTTAAAACACAATTTTTATAAATAATTTTTTTAATAGAAACACAATCCAATTATCATATACTTGTTTAAATTAATATAATATTTATTAACTGAAAATATCCCACATATTTAAGAAAATATATTTCTAAAAATCATATCAATATATAATAAAACCAAGAAAACCATATTCAGTATAACTTCACATACCAATAAAGAAATGGAAAAACCTCTCAAAATTAGTATACTAAAATATAAATTAATCTTCCAAATAAATATCATTTAAAATTAAAATAAACTCGTTTTCCTAACATTGCATCAAATTGAACTCATCATTCTTAATATGATATTAGTAGTTCATACATTATTACCTTAAAACATTAACTTTATTTCTATTAAGACTACTAATAACCCTAAGGAATTCAATAGATACTAATAATGATGTATGTTATAGCTTATTAAAAAATATGTCCTTATTAACTAACATTTATTTAATTAATAATCATTACATGACTACATAATATTCTTTTTGTGTAATGAATGGAGATCAATGATCCTCTTTGTGAAAAAAATATTAAAAATATTAACTCTAAACTAGGGAAAACATATTAAACTAAAACACATTTAAAAAAGGTGAGGATATAGAAATTTATTCTATATAGTTCAATAGTCATTCATATTAGAATATAATAATCAATTATCAATAACATAGCAAGGTTAATACCAGAAATTTCCAAAATCATAGGGTTGGTTTTAACATTTCAATGATTTTAATTTACCATTTACCTTATTAGAATTCAATTTTTCGTAAAATATATATTTTATAAAAATGGTATATTAATTTAAGAACGAAAATAACATGTAATTACATGCCTATCGAAATTTAAGGATTCACACAGAAAAGTTAATATAGAAAAAAATAAATCCCACAACATTGAGAGAAATTGTATAAAAAATATATCATGGTGGAATACGTAATAACAATGGGAACTCCAATAATTTCCCCTGCATACCCATTTAATTTGACCATAGGTCAACAAAAAAACAAATCCCTAACATTGGTAGAATTGAATTAATTAAATATTCAATTCACTCTATTTATTTTAGTAGGTTTATTTGAATTTCCCAAAAATATACTAAATTCAAACAAAAGAAAAAGTAGATATGATGAATATACCTCTCCTATTTCAATACAATGAAAACAAATTTAATTCACTAGGTTGTTCAGATAAATTAGGGTCATTGTATAAAATCAGAGTAGTCTTTAAAATACTATTTTTAATTTTGTCTCTCTGGGTTATGTTATGAACTAAGCTTAACTGGTAACATTATTGTACCAACCCATGAAATCCTTGTAGTTCTTAAGTCTGAAACATATCATAAGTCTCAACCAAATGATATGATACCAATCCATCCTGAAGTTCCCCAACATGGAACCTCTCATGGGCCCATAGTAATGATTAGAGTGACCTCCCTTAATATCACCTCTAATTGGTCCTAGGTTGGAGACTAGAACAAGTGGTATAAAATATGAAAATAAGAGGTATTACCCTAATATATCCCATGAATACAAAATTAACCATCTATTTAATGACATGATATAAATAAAAAATAATCAAATTCAATACTAAAATGCAAGAATATGGAATAAAAATACATATAACAAGATGAAGTATCCATGAAATGGCTTAGGTAGTGACTCGAATACTAATGCAAATCTCTAAGATAATATTGTCTAATATGGTCACTCCACTCACCAATGATACCTAAAAATATTTATATATATATATATATATATATGGATGAGAATAGAATTTTTACTCAGTAGGATCATAACTGATACCTCCCATGAAAATATAGAATAAATATACTAATTCATTAATGAACAAACAATGGAACCAAAAATATAAGGACTAGACATTAAGCATCCCATAATCTTGAGTTTTAGTCAAGAATTTACTTTATTTTACATTGAGGATATTTTTAGGTTTATAGATTTAGAAAATTATTACATTATTCATACATATAAATCCATAAGAATACAAATTTTATAATACTAAAACAATATCTATTTTTTTATAATACAAATTTTTTTAATAATAACCATTAATTCTATTCAATGAAAAGTATTCACTACAATCATCTTGGCTTCTCATTTTCTCTTACCCATTATTAGACACCATGAGAAACATTTTATAACATGGGATGAGCCCCAAAATCTTAGTAAGGGATATAAATAGAATGATAGAATATTTTATAACAAGAATACTTATAAACATATGAAATCATTTTTCACAGAGACATACTTCTCACCCAATATGTGTCATATAGTTTCTTTCTGAAAACATTTAATTCCATAGTACATATAAAACATAAATAAATTGTATAAATTAATTGGTTAACTAATTACTTAATATTATAACCATCATTTATACCATATGATTCACAACCCTCATTGATACATTACAATGTAACCCTCAAGGCTACCATACAATGTAACCCTCACGGATACTATATGGTGTATCCACTACAGTTACACTTGGAGTGACCATTTTTCTGACCTCAAACATAAACATAACCAATTAAATGGAGGAATATATAGTTAACACCCATAATCATAATAAATTCACCATAACTATATCCTAATATTAAAACGTGAACACTTTCATAAAAACATTCCTTTTGAATTTTCTAAAAATAGAAATTTGAAACAGGATTTTTAATGAAAAGTTCCTTACAAATATCATATATTTAGAGTGAGAGTTGATATAAAGGAATAGAATAAGTCTATGAACTAGAAATAAACATTATAAAACATAATATAATCCAAATTAACTTCACAAATTGTCTTAGTACCACATAATTAATGAAGTGGAATGTTAACCCAAAGAATGGAAATTGGGTTAAGAATTCCCTTACCTCAGGTTCGTCTTACATCAAACATGTTTAAACATCTTGTATAATGGTTTAAATAGTGTTATTAATATTTAAATTAAATATGTTCATATTTATTACACCTTATATGATTATTTTATAATATCCTTCCACTCATTTGTTAGTAATACTTTGTTATTTTATTGTTTTGGGTGCATTCTTTACATAATTTCCATGGTCAGTTCGTAAAGGATTTTCTTTTCAAATGGTAGTGAAACTATATAAGTTGAATGAAATGGTATAAATAAGTTTCTATAATATTAAATGATTCCATAAATCATTCTTTTAGATATCATGATGAATCATTAGATAAAACATTAATGATATCCATTTAGATAATTTGGGCAGTTCTTTGATAATCACAAACCAGTTTCATTATATAATTTAATTTTATGTGTATATGTTAATTCCAGAACATAAAATAGGTTATATAATAAACTTTAAAATAATTTTAAACCATTAAAATGGTTTCATTACCATCCATGAAGTAATTAATGGAAATTGGAAATGCTTCATCCAAGATGTAGGTAAATCAACACATTAAAGATGATGTTTTTATTTTTAGAATTAGAGGGAGAGGATAAGAAGTATAATGATTATTTTTTTCATAAACATTATAAAATTCTAGTATATATATGATACTATAGTTTTCATGACTCTTGGATAAGGGTTGGGGTGAAGAGATTATAATAAAAGAAAATGAATTGAAAGAAAATGAAAGAGTATTTTTACCTCTGTTTCTCTTCTCATTGAGATCCTCCTTAAGTACTTTAGTTTTGGAATTTTGGTGAAAATAGTAGGTCTTGGATGTGGGGAAGGTACTTGGGAAGAGGATTGAGTATAATTTATACAATTATCAAAGCTTTAGAGGTGTGAGGTGTAGAGGGGTGAGGGGTGGTATTTATAGTGGAGGAGGGGGGGTTCCATTATTTTAATCATTATTTTATTATTTTCTCAAGATAAGAAATAGTGTTGGTTATTGTGAGTAAAAATAGTAAATAGAGAATGTAAGTTCTATCCAGGGGTGCGTACATTATCCACGATGTTTGGAATAGTGTATTTAACATATAATGTATATATACCGTAAAATATTGTATTTAACTATTCACCAAAAATTCAAGTATTTTAGAAAAATACCAAAAATGCCCCTAAACATTTCACAATATTTAGAATTTATAAATGAACCCCATTTTACGAAAATAATTTATTTAATATGATAAATTTAATATTTAAATAAAATCCTAATTTATTTGAAAAAATAATTTTAAAACTATAATAGATTTTATAGCACCTTAAAAAATCATGGTGTCATAAAATTATCTTATCACCATAAGTCAATAAAATAATAATTTATGATTTCATTTTATGAAAATAAAATTTCATTTAAATTAATAAATTAATCATAAAATTGTAATTAAATATTTATGAATTATATAAAAACCAAAAACTTATACACTGATCATATTGTCACCTAAAATATGCCTAAATTTTAATTATACATAATGGGTGATGTTATTATTCATAATTTTTATATTAATATTCATAAGAGTAAAATTACTATTCATAAGGGTATGTTAAAGTTCACCAAAAATTAAGCTGATCTTATCAGACTCAAAGTATCCTTCTGGTTGCAACCGTGTATGTCTATTTTTTAGAATTCAAATCATAGAAGCAATAAAATTAGTTTTAAAGCCTAGGTTTTAATTATGACGTTAAAAAAATTCCCATAGAGACTCATTGTTGTATTAATTTCATTCTATATTAGATTTATTTGTAAATCCTTAGTGTGTTACATTCTCCCCACCTTCAATAATTTGCATCCTCATAATTTGTATTTACTTATTAAACAAGTGAGGGTACCTTCCCTCATATAATTTTCAAATTTCTGTGTTGTTTATTCAAACATATTTTCCCCACAAAACTATAACCTGGTGGATTACCTTATTCCATAATATTTTATCTCTATAATAAATATTATGATTAGGTTTCTCTTTATAAGAAGGGTCCACATCTAACTAAACTACTTCTGGGATGAATACCTGAGATGAATCTGGAAAATACATTCTAAACATTGAAACATGAAAAACATTGTGTACCTAAGATAAACTCAGAGGAAAAGCTACTCAGTAGTTGAATGGTCTAACGTTCTTCTGGATTTCATAATTTAGAATGTATCATGGACATATATTTCCTTTCTTACCTAAACATAAAACACTTTTCCATGGTGAAATTATAAGAAAAACATTATCACCTACCACAAAAGATAAGTCTTTCCCCATATTATCTATATAAATTTTCTACCTACTGTAAGTTATCCTCTTGTGTTGTTATATCATCTTCACCTTATAAGACACTTCCTATACTAATTTTGGTCCCATAAACTTCCTTTCCATGACTTCATCCTAAAAAGTTGGATTTCAATACCGCTTCACATATAATGAATCAAAATGATATATCTGTATAGCGGAATGAAAACTATTATTATGAGAAAACTCAACTAAATAAATATGTTAAACCCAACTTCCCTGGTAGTCCATTAAAGAAACTCAAAGCATATCTTATAATGTCTAAATATTTCTTTCAGTATGTCTATTATATTGAGGATGAAAATTAGTAATGAAATTTAATTATATTCCCAACAACTTCTGAAGGCCTTTTGAGTAGTTAAAAGTGATCTTGTGATCGCGGTCATATACAATTTAAGAAGAACTCCATGTAACCTAAAAATATATTTGAGTTAAAGTCATGAAACATAATCCAAAAGAATTTTATCTAGAATAGGAAATAAATTTGAATATTTAGTCAGTCGGTCAACAATAACCCAAGTAGCATTGTTACCTTGAGATGTATTTGGTTATCCCACCATGATTTCCATGGATATATTTTCTAATTTTCACTCTACCACCGAAAAAGGATAAGGTATACTCTATGGTAGCTATCACTCTACTTTATCATTTTGACATGTCAAACATTTCATAGAAAAATTAAAAATACCCCATTTCATTTCGTCCCACCTATTATACTCTAAATGGTCTTTGTACATCTTAGTACTACCAGGATGAACTAAAAATAGAGAACTATGAGCTTCACACAACAATTATTTCTTCAACTAGGAATCACAAGGAACATATAATCTTTTTCAAAATCACAAAACAAAATCTTAATCATGGTTAAATTCTTTAAACGTACCAATTTAAACCAATTCTTCCTTTTTCTGTAGCTCAGGAACTTCCTTCTGTAGTTTCATAATTCTATCAGAAAGAGATGACTACATTGAATCCCAAAACAAAATAGAATAATTCCTTGTACCAATGACATCTAAGTGAAAATTCCACAAATTATTAATCAAAGGGTCTTGTTTAAAACGTAACATGGTTAATGATGCATAATGTTTTTGTAACAAGGAATCATTAAATTTGTTTTCTTTTCCTAGATTGTAATTTATCATTCAATCATAATAATTTATAAATTAAATCCATATTCTCTTCTTCATGTTTAATTCCTTCTGAGTGAATATATACTTTAGACTTTTATGGTCACTATATATTTCACATTTGGCTCTATATGAATTATGTATCCCAATTTTCAAATAGAAAACCACATATGATAATTTAAAATCATATATTGGAAAATTTAAGTCGTGAGGTTTTAGTTTTCTGGAAGCGTAATCAATTACTTGATCATTCTACATGAGAAAAAACAAAGTCCCTTTAATGAAGCATCACTTTAGATAAACAAATCGTCATTTCCAGAAGTTAGGTCCCAAATTGGAGCATTCACCAATATCTTCTTTAGTTCCTAAAAACAAACATCCAATTAATTTATCCAAATAAATTTAACCCCTTTTCGTGTTAACTTAATTAGCTAGATAGATAATCGTGCAATGTTTTCAACAAACCTTTGGTAATAACCTGATAATCCAACAATACTAGAAATCTCTGTATCATTTTTAGGTCTTATAAATTCATCAAAAACTTTTTCTTTAGAAGGATAAAATATTATTCCATATTTATTTACATTTTTCCTAAGATAATATATTTTTTTCAACTAAAAATCGCATTTGTTAAATTTTCCATATAACTTCTTTTCATTTAGATTTTTCAAAAAAATCCTTAATTTTTTTTATCCTACTAAAATTTTGGAAAGACGAAAATGTCATCAATAAAAAAAACTAAGGAAAATATTAATAAAATATATTATTTATAAGATCTATGAATATTGTAGGGGAATTTTTCAAACAAAATGGCATAATAAAAAACTCATAATTCCCATATCTAGTACGAAATGTAGTTTTTAGGATGTCATCCTCCTTCACTTCAACTGATGGTCCCGGGCTATCAATTCAATCATGCAAAAATACTAAGCTCCATGGATCTATCAAACACGTAATTGATATGAGGAAAAGGATACTTGTTCTTAACAGTAATGTTATTCATGGATTTAAAATCAATGTTAAGTCTCATGGAACTATTTTTATTTTTAACAAAAAAAATAGTAGAACTCTATGGTGAAGTGGTAGGAAGAATTAATCATTTATCAAGCATCTCCTGCAACTGATTTTTCAATTCAATATGTTATACTTGAGCCATTTGATAAGGGGGATTTTGAAAATCTTTTAGAATAAGAAACCAATTCGATTGTAAATTTAACTTTCCGATTAATTATAAAACTGAGTAACTCATTAGAAAAAAAAATCTAAGTATTCATTTAACATTAGCTCATCATTAAAATGAATAGTTCCATTTTTTTCAAAAATATGAGAAATATAACTTTAATTTATATTTTTTAATAGTTTCAATGCTTCCAAATATGTACTCAATTGTGTGGGTTCTTTATAGTATTTAAACTAAAACTCTTTCTAAAATTTATAATTTACCAAAAAATATCTCAAAAATAAAGGAATGTGTAGACCCTATATCAAAAAAGAAATTAGAAAAATCTAAGTAAAAAAGAAAATTACCTAAGAACACTTTATTGGATGGACCAAAAGATACTGACATAGTCATAAATAATATCACTACACCTTTATTCTTATAATATGGTTGCTTCCCATCATTCAAATCCTTCCTGGGGCTGGTATTTTCATAATGACTCATCTCACTACATTTGAAACAATTTATAGTTTACTTATTAGAATTAATATGAAGATAATTTTCATTAAAATGTTAGAACATATGTCTAAAATTACCACATAAAAACACTTCCCATATTTATTAATGAATTCCCCAAGGTTCTTTTTTCCACACTTATCACAGACTTGAAACTAAACATTCTTTCCTTTAGATTAATTTAATTGATTCTTACCCATCACTTACCATTTGGGCCTATTATTATACTTTTTTTCAAAGTATATGTTATCATAATAAAAATAAATTTCTATCTTCTCAGCACATCATATTGGTTTCTAATAAATTTTGAATTCATAGGAGTCCAATTCCCTTCAGCATATTTTCGTTAATCCTGAGTAAAAATGGTTGATTTTGCAATCAGGATCCCAATAATATTTAGAGCATAAGTTTCCAACCAGGTGAAGTTTTATTCATACATAGACACTGAATCCTCCTCCTATTTCTTAAATTTGAGTAATTTCTTTTTCATCCTATGTACAACCACCTTAAGAAAATATTTTTCCAGGAAACGATTTTTAAATTCATCCCATTCCAAGGTATCAATCTCCTCACTACCCCTGATATTATTTACCATTGACCAAGACTGGTCATCTTGACCTTCAAAACTTTTAATAAAAAGACTAAACTTTTGATAATCTTAACACCCCATAACATCTAATATCATTTCAAGTGTTTTAATACATCCTTCAGCCTCCACTGGGTGAGATGATCCACTAAAAGAAGGTGTTTGTTGCCTCATAAAATGTTCCACTATCATCATATTCATTTGTGGTAGCTCTTATTGATTTATTTCATGTATTCCTCCACTATTTATTTCTTATGTCAACTGATCCATTAATATAAAAAAGTTTTCATCTCCATTTCCCACCATTCTGGTTTTCGGATTTGGAAATATATTAGCCTCTCAGTGCCTTCCCACTTCAACTTCCCTATTTCTTCTACAATAAACCAATCTGAACAGACATATCATAAATGAAGAAAAATTGTAATATTCAAAAAAAAATAATTTAAATATAAAAATAATTTAAAAATCATTTACGGTATTCTGTTAACATTATCATAACCCCCAAATTTATCTAAAACATCCTCTTATACAATTTATAAGGACCTGACCATAAACATTACATAATCTTGAGTTTGAATCAAGAATTTACTTTCTTTTAAATTGAGGATCTTTTCATGATTATAGATCGATAAAACTAGGATACTCATATATATAAACCCATAAGCATATAAAGTGGATAATACTAAACATTATCAATTTTTTTCAAAATGTAAAAGTTTTTAATAATACACAGGAAAACTATTCAAGAAAAGTATTCACAACATTCATCTTGGGTTCTCATTTTCTCTTACCCATCCATAAATTCCATGAAAAATATTTTAAAACATGGGATGAGAATAGAAATATAAATTAGAGATATAAAAATATTGAGAAACATTTTCAATACCTGAATATTTATAAACATAAGAAATCATTTTCATAGAGTCATACTTCACACCCAATATGTATCCTATGATTTATTTGTAAAAACTTGAGATTATATAGAACATAGAAAACCTAAAAAACCCATATAGGTTACATAGGTAATTACTTCATATTGTAACCATCATGGATATAATATTATTTTTAACCCTCATGGCTACCTTACAATATAACCCTCACGTCTACCTTACAATGTAACCCTCATGGCTGCAGTACAATATAACCCTCACCGTGACCTTATGGTGTAACCATTGTAGTTACACATGGATTAACCATACAACTAAATTACAATATAAATATAACCAATAAATTGAAGGCAGATATAGGTCCCACACTTCATCATAAACATTACCTGAGAACCAGAACATAATTATAAAACTAGAACACTTGCATAAAAACATTTCTTTTGAATTTTGTAAAAATTGAAATTTATAGGAGGATTTTTATAGAAAAGTCCCTTACAAATATCATATATTTGAATTGAGAGTTAGTAAAAATAATTTAATATGTTTATAAACTATAAAAAAACATAATAAAACATTATATAATCAAAATTAATTTCACAAATAATCTTAGTACCATATAATTAATGAAGTAATAGGATAACCCAAAGAATGGAAAGTGGGTTAAGAATTATCATACCTTGGGTTTTTCTTACATAAAACAAGTTTAAACCTCAAGTATAACTGTTAAAATAGTGTTATTAATAATTTAAAGAAATATATTCATGTTTATAACACCTTATATGATCATTTTATAATATTATTCCACCCATTTATTAATAATTTTCTGCTATTTCAATTGATTCGGGTGTATTCTTCACATAATTTACATTGTCGGTTCAAAAAGGATTTTCTTGTAGAATGGATGTGAAACACTGTTGGATAGAAATGATACTAATTTTAGTATCGAAATAAAGATGGTAATGTTTAATGAAGTCAAACAAGGTAAATTCACAAGACCTCTTAGTTCTACAAACTTGCTTGATTCCAGAATTGTGGTTCCAGAAATCAAACTTAAGAAAATTTTACAAAGATAAAGATTCTACCTTAACATGTATAAAATCTTAAAAATCAGAGTACAAGTATAAGAAATTATAAGATAGTTATACTTTCCTCAACAACCAAAATGCAGCGGGAAACTTGAAACAAAACAAGTAACAAGTAGTAAATTTTTTAACCCAAAAAGAAGGGTATCCAACAACCTTGGATAAAGGTCCCTTGATATATACTTTCAGGAATGTATGTCTTACCCACACCAGGGTAATCCCTTGATACTAATATCAGAGTCTGCCTGGCTATCCCCACAAGACCTCAAACTTCAAAGTAGTTGTCACCTCTGTCTTCCTATCCCCGGAATCCCTCGAATGTACTTAGCAACATTCGGAGTCGCACTAAGAAATTCTGAACAAGATGCTCTGTACGTACAAAGCATTAATGTCTCTATATCTAGAAATAACTTCAGCATCATGTAATCTCGAGAGTCAGAGAACAGTTGTGTGCTCATTCAAATGAGCTCCTTTTTGTAGTCATATTTTCAACGGTTGGCTCCCTCCTCCAACGGTCATATTTTTCCTTGAACTTCAGAGGGACCTATACATGTGTCACTCAAAAAATGGTTGGTTAGAAACAGAAAACATGAAATTGTTATATAACTCAAACAAGAGTATGCAAAAATATGGTTACTTGACCAAATTCATTTTTTTGGAGTGTAAGGAAAAACAAAAGTTTGGAGTCTAACCAAAAACACATTTGGTGTCTGTAATACATGAGTATTCAGATTCTATCTTCAAAAGAATTTGGAACCTGAATTCTATAGAATTCTAGAGTTTGAATTTCAAATATATTTGAAGTCTGAATTCATAGAATTAGGAGTCTGATCTTAGAAAGTTCGGAGTCTGAATTTAGAGAATTCTGAGTCAAAACTCAGAGAGTTCCGGAGTCTGAATTCAAAGAATTCGAAACCTAAATTCAGATCCTAAAAATAGGATTCTCAATATCTAAGTATTTATCAGATTATGAGGTTTTAGATACAAAACAAAATTTTACACAAATACGAAAAATGAGTTATATTGTAATATGAACAATGAAAACATGGTATGGATAAATTTCCTTGGGGAAGGAAAATTTCCTTATGAAAGCAAAACAGGTTAAGCAGAAAATTTCCTTGAGAAAGGAAAATTTCCTTAAGGAAGGAAAATTTTCATAATTAGGATAAAATAAATTTTTTCTTAAGATATAGTGTTTGTTATTTTCAAAACAAGAAAGAATGGAAAAGTCATAAGGAAACCTTATTAACTCAGCAATCTCCCCCTTTTTTGAAAGCACAAACATTCTTATAAAAAAGAATACAAGGACCTAGAAATATGTTTCTGGACATTGAAAATAAAACTTATCTCCCTTAAAACTGGAAAAAGGATGAATATGACTAACTCCCCCTTAGGCTTTGGAAACAATAACGATCATATTCTTGATTTTCATATTGGAAGTTATAATTTTATTGAAAACGGAAATCTTCTTGGATAAGAACTCCCCCTTAGATGATCTCCCCCTTAGGGAAATTTCTTCTTTTACTTTTAATTCCTTTTATCATTATTTTTTCCCCTTTGTGATTTTTAAAAAGGATTAAATGGAATTGAAAAGAAAATATAGAACCTACAATATTAGTACTAGACAACCAAAAATATAAAGATCAACCCAAAATTTCATTACGATTGGAAAACTTTATACATGTAAGGAATACAACAATTGATCATAATTGAACAAGATTATCCTTATTTATCCATCGACATCAACTTATTTACTGTGGTTTTGAGATTCTTGAGCTCCTTCTGATCTTCCTATGCACGTTTGATAAGCTAATCCTGATATTCTATTTTCTTCTCTAAGGATTTGATTTTTTCTTCCTGATCTTTAAGAGATTCTACCTGCACCTTTAGAACTTCTTCTTGCTTAACTAACTTATCCTCTATCTCTATCCTAAAATACCTTTCTCTCTTCTGACTTTGAGCAACTGAATATAACTTCCCATTCAGATCTTTTAGCTCTTGTATCCGATAATTCTGTTTTAGAGTTAGCTTTTCCTCAAAACTATTTATCAGATCCTTGATCTTCACATACTCAGTGTCAAATGCATCCTTGACACTTTCTTGTAATTAATCAAGAATTTTCATCTCTTATACTATCTTCCTTGACCATATTTTCATCTTTTTGCATGAACTTTTATGAGCTTCATATCTAATAAGAAAATTATTGAATTCTGCCTCCAGTTTAACACACTTATCCATCACCATGGATACTGAAACCGATTTCTAATTTAAGGTGTGTTGAAGCATCAGGAATCTCAAGTCTATCCTAGGAAATATTGGAATAGTCCCAACAAGCTTCTTCAATGACTGGACTACAAAATTTTTTCCAAGGGAGGATGATTCCAAATCAGAGATTTTACTTGGCGAGGTTTCTTTTTCTAACTCAGCACCTTTCTTTATTGAAGAACCACCAACATCTTTCTTCTTTACTAGAGCCTTGGTTGGTGTATCAAACACTACCTTTTTCTCCTTATCAACCTTTGGAATGACTTACTCTTGATTAGGAGATTCATGTTCACTGTTAGATAGTTGAATAATTTTTTCTTCATCAACTTCTTTCTTTTCGACTCCTTTTTCTTTCTCTTACTTGTTAAGCTCTTCAGATGCCTTCTCCCGCAAAGATTTTGATTCAACAGGGCCCAAGACAAACTTAGGCCCTCCTTCTTTCAGATTTTTCTTGCCTTCTCTCCATTTATCCACAACCTCATCAGGATAATCTTTTTACTTATTTAGCTTCTTTGGTGCAGATTGGGTTCCTTAGCCGCTGGGGTTTTTTCCTCTATTCCACTTCCTTTAACTTCTTCTTCCTTCCACCCTTTTTAGAGGTCTCATCTACCTCTTGTTTCTTCAGTAAGCCTTCTGCCTCCTCCTCTTACAAATAATAAAATTCCTCACATTCTTTAGAAAATCCAAATTTCATTCTTCTCAGAGTATCATCTCTTAACAACATAACTTTTCAATTCCACGACTTAGATTTGAAATGGATTTTGAAGGATTCTAGACACCGAACAATAATATTTTAAATAATGGCCGGATACATGATAATATGAGCCTTTATATTTCTATTCTTTATATTCCCAATCATAAATAAGATATTTTTAATCAAATTTATCTTCCTTAGGTTTACCAAGAAATCCAGAATGTACATATCACTTTTCTTCAAAGTATCCTTGTCTCTTTTTCTCAGTATGATGAATCCTTGAACCCACAATTCAAGAATCCAATAATTTTTATTCAGATGAAGAATCTTTGGAGTCTTTACTTCAGAGAGACCAAAGGAAAACATGGACTACACCTTATTAAAACCACATTAAACATCAGGAAGCTTATGAGAACAAAACTCAACTTCCCCTTCATAAGGAATACCAACCAAGATTTCATCCTTGGTGTAAGAAAGTGAATATGTCTTTCCATAACACTTGAAAGAAAACTTACTCCTCCCTTATTCGTTGAAGAAAACTATTGACTCATAGAATTATATTAACAATTCTATATATACCAAATCTTGAGCTTTTGGTTTTGAAAGGAAAACACTTTCCCACCCATACAACTTTATGTTCTTAGAGATAATAGAATCATACTTTGCAAAAAACGTAGGATCAACTAACTTTTATCTATATATCTACCATTCAGAGATTTGTTTAAAAGTTTACATATCTTTATAAGAGGATACTTCATTATACATTTAGAATTAAGAAAGATATGAGATGTTTAGAATGGCCTTATGTATATGGGCAGAGCTTCAATACACAAGAGTCTGAGTTTCGCTATAGGAAAACCATATGGGGTCCTTTATATAAGAAAATTAGGCAATAGCTCAAATTCCATACTCAATACAATGGTTGAAAAACCTTCTGATCATATCTAATGGTTGAGATGATTTCCAGAAGAAAATTTTGATAGAATCCAATCTTTTGAGGTTTTTTAAGAAAAAAAATCACATTTAATAAAAAGTGAATATGAAAATTTAAAAATAGATGAAAATACCAACAAGTAAAATATGATTACAAAAATTTAAGAAAGGAAAAATACCTTTCGTATTGCTAGAAATATTATTCGTATTGAGGAAAATTCTCCTTGAAGAACTTTAGATTCCGAAAATTTTGATTACGAAAAATTTTTAAACTAAGAAAATTTTATTGCGAAAAATCAAACTATGAAAATTTTCATAAAATAATAATAAATAATTTCCATTATGAAAATTTTAAACTACGAAAAAAATCTTCATTACGAAAAATTTTTAACTACAAAAATGTTCATTAAGAAAAATTTTGAACTACAAAAATCTACATTACAAAAAAATTTAACTACAAAAATATTCATTAAGAAAAATTTTTAACTACAAAAATATTCATTACGAAAAAATTTTAACTACAAAAATCTTCATTACGAAAAATTTTGAAAATGAAAATTTTTGGAAATATAACAAACAAATGTACTCCCCCTATAAAAAGGGTTTCCTTACTGTAAGGAGATTAGTTTCAACAAGAATTTAACATGGAAGATTACCCTATGGTTATCATTCCTAACTTCTCTTTAATTTATTCAAATCTATCAGAGGATAAATATTTTTTGAAAATATCAGCAATTTGATCTTGTGTTCCAATAAATTGAAGAATTATATCTCCTTTTTGTGTGTGATTCATAAGAAAGTGATTCCTAATATCTATTTGTTTTCCATGAGACTGAAGTACAGATTTTTTACTAAGGGCAATGGAACTAGTATTATAACAAAAAATGTGTGTTTTGGTAAAACTCATACCATAGTCTGTGAGTGTGTGTTGCATCCACAACACTTGATCACAACAACTTCTAGCTACTAAATATTCAGCTTCAGTAGGGGAAAGTGCTACTGAGTGTTGCTTTTTTCATGACCAAGAAACTAATGAATCTCATAAGAAATAACAAGTTCCGGATGTACTTTTCATATCCATTATACATCCACCAAAGTCAGCATCTGAAAAACATTTTAAAACAAAATCTTATCCAGAAGTATAAAAGAATCTTTGATCCATGGTTCCCTTTAAGTAGCAAAAAATCCTTTTCACTGCCTTTAAATGAGATTCCTTAGGATTGTATTGATTTCTTACACATAAGAATACTGAAGACATTATGTCTTGGAGCCTAGATTTCAAGTAAAGTAGACTTCCTATCATACCTCTAAAAGATGTTTGATCTATTGGTTTCCTAGCTTCATCAAGATCAAGAGAATTTCAGGTACCAATGGGAGTACTTATACTTTCAGTGTTGTCATATCCATACTTTTTAAGAAGATATTTAATATACTTATATTGGATTATATAGATTCCATATGGTTTTTGATAAATTTTAAAACTTAGGAGAAATGTTAACTCACCCATCATACTCATTTCAAATTCAGATTTAATTAGATCTACAAAAGAATCAGTTAAATATTTTTGAGTTGAACCAAATATAACTTCATCAAAATAAATTTGGATAATCAAAACATTTTTCTTATCTTTATTTATAAAAAAGTCTGTAACAGCATTTCCATTAACATAATTATTTTGAAGAAAAAATCATGTAAGTCTATCAAACCAAGCTCGAGGGGCTTTCTTAAGTCCACATAATGCTTTGGTAAGTCTGTAAACTTGTTTAGGATGTTTTAAATCTTCAAAACCAGGAGGTTGTTCAAAAAAAACATTATCTTGTAAAAAACCATTAAGGAAATCACATTTAACATCCATTTGAAAAAGTTTGAAATTGAAGAATTCTGCAAAGGAATGTAGAATACGAATAGATTCAATTCTATCTACTAGAGCATAGGCTTATTCATAGTTTATTCCTTCTTGTTGATTATTGCCTTTAGCAACCAATTGAGCTTTATTTCTTACTATGATTCCATTTTCATCACATTTATTTTTGAAGACCCATTTTACTCCAATAACAAAATTTTCCTTAGGTATTTCAACCAAGGTCTATACTTTATTCCTTTCGAATTCATTCATCTCATCTTGTATAGATTTTATCCAATCATAATCACCTAAAGCTTCATCGGTTTTTTTCAAATTGGGAAAGGAATGCTGGATGTTCTACTTCATTTCTTAAGGAACTTCTAGTCCTTATAGGTTGATTTACATCCCCAATGATACTATCACGGGGATGATTCTTTAGAAACAACCGACATGGGTTTTGTAAAACCTATTCATCAAGATAGGGTAGTAAGTCTTCTGGGTTAAATGCTTCAGAAATATTTTCTTGAACATTTTCCTTATTAGAAGAATCTTTTAACAAAGGTTGATAATCAGTTTTTGAAAACACATATGAAGATGTAGGTTGTGGTTGTTTAAAAACAAAAGGATCAGTTTCATCAAATTTGACATGTATTGTTTCTTCAACAGTACAAGTATTTTTATTGAAAACACTATAAGCCTTAGAAGTTGTGGAGTAGACTAAGAAAATTCCTTCATTAGATTTTGGTGAAAATTTGTGTAGATTTTCTTTAGTATTTAGAATGAATACCTAGCAACCAAAAACCTTGAAGTAGGAAATTCTAGGTTTTCTACCATTCCATAACTCATAAAGAGTTTTATTAAGAAAATATCTAATTAAAACATGATTTATAGTATAACAAGTTGTAAATACAACCTCAACCAAACAAATTTTGGCAACTGAATATTCACTCAACATGTTTCTTGCTATCTCTCAAAGAATTCTATTTCTTCTTTCAACAACACCATTTTGTTGAGGTGTTATGGGTGCTCGGAAGTTATGAGTAATGCCTTTTCTAATAAATTTTTTTTCGAAATCAGAATTTTGAAATTCTCCTCCATGATCACTATGAATAGATATCAAAGGAAGGTTTTTCTCATTTTTAACATGGGTGCTAAAAGTATTGAAATAAGAAAAAGATTTAGATTTCGTTGCTAGAAAATAGACCCACGTAAATCTAGTGTAATCATCAAATAAAAAAAATACATAATATTTGCCTCCAATGCTTCTAGCTTTTGTTAGACCAAAAAGATACATATTCACCAACTATAATGCATCAGTAGTTGAGACTTCACCGACCGATTTAAAACTTGATTTATGTTGCTCTCCATATTGACACGGATCACAAACTTTTGAAGAATAAAATATAAGCTCCAGTAGATCCTTAACTAGTCTTTTATTATAGAGTTTAGGTAGGTTCCTAAGATTACAGTGTCCTAAGCTTCTATTCCAAAACCAAGAATGGTCTTCCATTGCACTAAGGCAAGGTAGGCCTTGTCTCCTAAGGTCTTCTATGTTTAGTGTGTATACATTATCTTTTCAATGGGCAGAAAGAATAAACTCTCCCTTGGAATTGTGTACTAAGCACTTGTCATTCCTAAAATTTACTAGGTAACCTTAATCACATAACTAACTTATGCTAATGAGGTTGTGCTTAAGACATTTAACAAATAAAACATTTGAAATCAAAGTTTTTCTAAGAAGAATTGTGTTACCTATACCAATAATTTCTCCATTAGCATTTTCTCCGAATGTTACTTTTCCTCATTTCGTCTTGATAATCTTTTCAGAGAAGTTTTTGTTACCATTCATATGCTGGGAATATCCACTATCCATGTACCATGTATTGCTATTGGTAATTTCTTTACTTTCTTAAAAATTAGAGTTTTAGACTTTTGGAACCCAAACTTTCATTGATCCAGAAATTTCAGATATAAATTTTTAGGTATCCATAATTTTTTGGAAAAATGAGATTTATGAAAACCTAAAGACTGAGTTTTGTTTAAGGAACAATTTTTTTCCAATGCCCACCACACTGACACGTAGTGCATAAAGGAGAACTTTGAGGAACAAAATAATTGTTACTAAAAATAAGTTTTGAACTTGTGTAAAAAAATCCAGAAATATTCCTTTGAGGTTGAATTTGGGAATACATTTTATCAAAATTTTCCTTACATAAGACAAAGTTTGAAAAAAAACTTCCTCAAGGAAAATATTTTTGACTTTAGTTTAATAACCAATTTTTTATCTTCAAAAACATCAGTTTTAGTGCTAGATTTAGGCTCGAAAAAAAATTCATAGAAATTACTTTTTCTAGATCCTTAAAAAGTTTATCCTTTTTAGAATTAACTTCCTTAATGTTTTTTTAAATAGTTTCAAAATCAAAGGTTTTCTTATAAATATATTTAGAAGGTTTTGATATTTCTTTAGTTAAAATAGAAATCCTATAATTTTCCTTATCATGATTTTTTTAACTTTAGAATTTACATTCTCAAGAAGTTTAGCAAACCTAGAAACTTATTATCCTTTCTTTATTTCTTCTTGTGTCTAGATTGAAAGTTTTTATATACAATAATCTATTTCATCCTTCAAGAAAGATTAACTAGTTCATTCTCAGAATGTTCACTTCCACTTAATTCAGATAAAACAGTGATCCTCTTCGATTTAGATCGTGTAACTCTTTCAGAAGTCTTGGATTTCATATGATTTAAAGTTGTTGTAAAAGCAACACTTCCATTCCCACTCTTCTTCTTAACATTTTCAGTATCGCCCTTCATTCAAGTCTCATGTTGAAGAATAGTTCCAAAAATCTCATCAAGAGTGATCTGTGAGACTTTCCTATTCTCATCTATAGCTTTTCTCGTGGATTCCCACTTATTAGGCATGATGTCTATAATCTTGTCTACAATGGCCTCATCATCCAAACCTTTTTCACCCATAGATTATAAGATGTTGATGATAGTCATAAATCTCTGTTATACCTTACATATGGGTTCTCCATAAGGAAAGAAAAAAACCATGGTACTCAGCTCTAAGCAAAGCTCTTCTAGTTTCAATAACATTGGAAGTACCAAAATGTGTAACTTTAAGCTTCATTCAAATACAATTTTCTACTTCACACAAGGAAATATGGCTATATATATTCCTGGTCATGAAACACAACAACGTATTGCATACCTTGTAATTTAGTTAATATTTTTACTTCTCTTGATTAGTAAAAGTTCTGACTTCCTTATCATGAATCTTGTAATCTCCAATAAGCATAAAAAAGTTTTCCACTCTAGTGTTACTAACAAAAGTCATCATATAATATCTCTAATATTCATAAACATTCCAATAAAAAATATGTGGTCGAGAAGGATTAAGATTCTCAATTGAACCAACATTCATTCATGCCATCATAAAGAAAATCTTTCCACACAAGATTGTTTCTAATAAAAGTTTATAAACAAGGATGAAAATATCCTAAGTAAGGAAAATATAGAACAATGAAAAGATTGAGCAAGAAAACATATATGTGAATATAAGTATTTTAGTGACTTGCTCTAATACTAATTTTTAGATCGAAATGATACTGAATGTAGTATTGAAATAATGATGTAGATGCTCAATATGCAAGACGGGGTCAATTGTATACTTTAAAAATTCCTTTGTAACTTTTAGAGATGGTAATATTTAATGAATTTAAACAACGTAAATTCACTAGACCACTTAGTTCTATAAACTTGCTTGATTCTGGAAATGAAACTTAAGAAAAGTTTACAAAGATAAAGATTCTACCTTAAAGCATATAAAATCTTACAAATCAGAGTACAAGTATAAGAAAGTGTAAGATAGTTATACATTCCTCAACAACCAAAATGAAATGGAAAACTCGAAACAATACAGGTAACAAGTAGTAAATCTTTTAACCCAAAGAGAAGAGTATCCGATAACCTTGGATAAAGGTCCCTTGATTTATACTTTCAAGAAATTCTATCTTACCCACACTAGGTTAATCCCTAGATATGAATATCGGAGTCTATATTGCTATCCTTACAAGCCCTTGAACTTAATGGTCTTTGGAACCTCTGTCTTACTATCCCCGAAAGCCCTCAAATGTACTCAGCAACATTCGAAGTCGCACGAAGCAATTCTGAGCAAGTTGTTCAGTACACACAAAGCAAGAAAGTCTCTCTCTCTCTCTAGAAATCACTTCAGCAGCATGTAATCTCTAAAGTCATAGAATAGTTGTGAGCTCGTTCAAATGAGCTCCTATTTATAGGCACATTTTCAACTGTCGGCTCCCTCCTCTAACAGTCATATTTTTCCTTGAATTTCAGAGGGACTGGTACACGTGTCACTCAAACAACATTTGGTTAGAAATATAAAGCACGACATCATTTTATAACTAAAAAAAGTGTAAGAAAAAATATTTTTACTTAACCAAATTCATTTTATAGAGTGTAAAGAAAAATAAAATTTTAGAGTCTAACCAAAAACACATTCGGTGTCTATAATGGATGAGTATTCGGATTCCTTCTTCAAATGATTTTGGAACTTGAATTCTATATAATTCCAGAGTCCGAATTTCAAAGAGATTTGGAGTCTAAATTCATAATAATTTGGGGTCTGAATTCCTATAATTTAGAGTTTGAATTCATAGAATTGGGAGTCTAAATTCATAATAATTTGGAGTCTGAATTCATAGAATTCGGAGTATGATCTCAGAAAGTTCGGAGTCTGAATTCAGAGAATTCGGAGTCTGAATTCAGAAAGTTCCGGATTCTGAATTCAAATAATTTAGAACCTGAATTCAAATCTTGAAAATATAATTCTCTATATCTAAGTATTTATAAGATTCCAAGGTTTTAGTTACAAAACCGAATTTTATACTTAGAAGAAAAAGGAGTTAGATTATAATATGAACAATGAAAACATGGTACAGATAAATTTCCATGGGGAAGGAAATTTTCCTTATGAAAGAAAAATAGGCTAAGGAGAAAATTTCAATGAGGAAGGAAAATTTCCATAAGGAAAATTTTCCAAATTAGGATAAAATACATTTTTTTCTTAAGATAGAGTGTTTGTGACTTTCAAAACAAGAAGGAATAGAAAAGTCATAAGGAAACCTTATTGACTCAACAAACACCTGATGTGGAATAAAATGGTATTAATATGTTTCCAAAATATTAAATTATAATATAAATCATTTTTTTAGATATTAGGATGGATCATTAGATAAAACATTAATGATATTCATTTTGATCATTTTGGCTGTTCTTCGATAATCACGAACTAGTTTCATTATATAATTTATTATTATATATATTTGTTAATTCCAAAACATAGAAGATTTTATATCATAAAATTTAAAATCTTTTTCAGTAATTAAAATGGTTTTATGACCACTATTTATTAAGTAATATAAAATCAAAACACATTGTCCATGATGTTGGTGAATCGACACATCACATACGATGTTTTTTTTATAGAATAAGTGAGAGAGGAGAAGAATTATGATGATTATTTTTTCCATAAACAAGGTAAAAGTAAAGTTTATATATTATACTGGAGTTTTAATTACTCTTGGATAAGGAGAGGTTAAGATAGTATAAAAATAAAATGAATTGAAATGAAATAAAAGAAAATGAAAGAGGATTTTTACATATTGATCTATTCTCCTTGAGATCCTCCTTAGAGCCTTTAGTTTTAGACTTTTTGTGAGACCAGTAGGTCTTGGGCATAGGTTAGATCATTGGGAAGAGTGTTAGGAAGAATTTGGACAATTATCAAATCTTGAGAGGTGTGAGGTGAAGAGGGGTGAGGGGTGGTATTTATAGTGGAGGAGAGGGGGGTTTCAATTATTTTATTATTTTTATGAAGACAAGAAATAGTGTTGGTTCTTGTTAATAAAATATTAAATATAGAATTTGAGTTATAAAAAACGGTGAATAAATCTTCCATAGTGTTAGGAATAGTGTGTTTGACATATAATGTGTATATATGGTAAATTATCATACTTCACCATTCCCCAAAAATTCAATTATTTCAAAAAAATACAAAAAGTCACCCTAACCATTTTTTGATGTGTAGAATTAATAAAATAAACTCTATTTTTTCAAAATAATTTTCTAAATAACATAAATTTAATTTTTCAATAAAATAAAAATATAATTGATGAAAAATGTAACAGCCCGAGATTTTATGAAAAATATTCTTTTTAATTAATGTATTGTGTTGTACGCTACACCAAAAGGAGCTTGCACAACATGCATACTTGACTTGCCTTGCATTACATGCAATCGCATCCTTCCTCGATAGCGTGTGTAGTACACAATACTGAGTTTCACAAAATATTATTAAAACTAGCCGTTATGAATAGTAATAACCAATTTTTAAATTTTAGAAAATTTAGCTCTCAAAATGGACTTCATTTTTGGATTTGGAGTATCGAATTTAGCCTAAGGTGAAATTTTGGTACTTTTCGGATAACTTTCATATTCTGATGAATAGTGAAAATTACTAAATTATAAATAAAAACAACTTTTTTAATCGAAATAATTAATAGTGATAAATTATTAATTTTAGTGGTTTTAAATTATATTTAGAATATATTTTTACAATTTAATACTATGTTGGTCATTGGTTGTAATTTCACATTTAAACCAGACATAATCAAGTGTCAATCTTTTGATATATATTGTTTCCTAAAAACACGCTATTTATTTTAACAGCGGGATTTAATTATAAAATTAATTAATGCAACTTCTATGTTATGAATTTGGTAAAATAGATTTCATTTTTGAATTCGTAATATGAAATATATCTTAGGATGAAATTTTGGCATTGTTCTGAAAAACATCAATTTTTGATGAATAGTGAAACTAATAAGTGGTAGTTAAAAAACTGAATTTTTCATAAAACTTAATTTTACCGCTTATGTGAATGGAATTTCAAAAATCCGACAGACACGGTTGATATCAGTAAGTAAAATGTGGTTCAATGAGATAAAAACAATTTTTTGGTGAATAGTAACTTTTTACTTTTTTTACCGCGGTTAATAGTAAATAGGGTAACTAAGGGTAAATATGATATTACTATTACCCTAACACATGTCCTAATTCCATTGGACAAGTGTAATTCGACCAAAAACAAACTTAGGAATAAAATATGACCATTTAGGCCCACTTGGATTAGATTAGGACATTTATTATTAATTTATTTAAAGAAGGGTTAAAATAGTTAAAATCAAAGTTTAATAAGTAAATCATTTTTAATATGGGGTTATACATAAGATAAATTCGACTATAAATATTCATTAGAAAGATTTCCTACATAAGGGTATTTTATTTGTAATTTTTAGACATTAAATAATTTAATTTATTTATGACACAATGATGATGCAGTAATTATCTTATTAATGAAATATTGACATAATTGATGTTATAAACACCGAAATAAATGTAATTTGAGACTTTTTATGAATTACACTAATTTTCTAGGTTACTATGATATATTATTGTTGATTTAATCAACTTGGTTCGAACATATAATTCTGTTATGACTTTCACAAAAATCATATATCAAATAGTGTCAAAATTGACACAAAATAGTTTTTAAATCAAATATTATATTATTAATTGTTATTTTATTCCTAAAAATCTAAGGTTCGGCCAAATGAATTAGATAAGGATATATATATTAATAATAAACAATTTGGGGTTCGTTTGGCATGTTATAGTAAGTGTATTAACCATATAGTGAAAGAAAACAAAAATACACGGTAAAAGTTAAATTAATTAACTTAGAGTTAAATCTAATTGATAAGGTTAAAATAATACCCTAAACTTGTCTAAATCCTATTGGTTGATAGGATTTCGACCCATCCCCACCTTATCTTAGAAATAAGACCCTTTGGAACCATTATAAACCGATTTTGACTTTAATATAAAATAATATTTTGAGATATTCCTAAGGTGCCCCTCTCCTCCCTTATAAAAGGGCACCTCCTCCCCCTCCTCCTCACACCAAATTGAGCACTCAAGCTCGGCCAACCCCTGCCATTTTCTCCTCTCCACTTCCCTAGAATAATCCTAGAGGTCCTGGTCTTCTCCAAAGACCAATCTTAGTTCCTTAAGTGGAGGATTCAAAGAGATGTTCCAAAAGAAGAGGAGTTTCGGACACGTACAAAGCAAGTCGGACCTAAGGATATAAAGAAAGGTTTTAGGTATAAAAAAAAGGAAGATCTTTATGGGAGATTTTGAAGATCTTTCACAACGATTAGAAGATTATATTCCGAGTTTCCAAAGAAACTAAACTATTACGATCCTTGTGTGTGTGTTTTTGTTATGTACTAAGTATTCCGCAAATGTAATGAAATGTCCATGTACGTCAAGCTTCGGGTCTCTACAGTTGGTATCAGAGGAAAGGTTTAGTCAACCTTTGGAAACTAGGATGCGAAAACGTTAGTTAGATCCCTAGAGATATTTCTACAGTATGTCTAGGGATGTCCCTAAGGTTAAGTATACATATAAGTTATAGTACTAGAACTACGCTAACGATCATAGAATTAAACCTAAGATGTTAGATATTGAAGGTACTCCCCCTTTATGATGTTGTTTTCCCTAGCATGATTTTTGCCTCTCACACTATTCTTTTTGGGTTTTAGACGATGGCTGGAACCCGAAGGAACCGTGTTGATCATTGCAATGTACAATGCAATGATTGTCCTCCTGAACAAACAAATGTTATGGGAGATGGAGTGAAAAATCTTATTGCTATACTTACACAAGCTATGAATCATTCTGGACTTCCAAATGAACAGAGAAGGGAACAATATTCTATTGAGTCCTTCATGAGGCAACGTCCACCTTCTTTCAGTGGGTCTTCTGATCCACTTGTTGCTGAACAATGGATCAGTACCACTGAAAAGATATTTTCAGTTCTTCAATGTTCTGAACATGATAAAGTCATCTTAGCAGTATATCGTTTGGAAGTTGAAGCTGATCAATGGTGGAATCTTATCAAGAATACGAGGCCAAGAGATGAAATTGAGTCCATGGAATGGGATGAGTTCAAGAACTTGTTTTTCAGTAAGTACTTCCCTCGTATTCTTCGAACAAAGATGGAGAAAGAGTTTCTTGAACTGAAGCAAAGGGACGATGAATCTGTTGGTACCTATGAAGCAAATTTTACAAGACTTGCAAGGTATGCTTCTGGAATTATCATCCAACCTGAAAGTAAAGTTGATCAATTTTTCAGTGGCTTAAAACCAAGTCTTCGAAGGGCATTAGCTATAAGAGACTTCAGTAGCTATGAAGAAATTGTGTGTTGTGCTATCAAGGTAGAAATGGAAGTTGGTGTTACATATCCATCTCATGGTTTTGACAAGAAACGAAAGATGGAGTTCAAGGAGAAATCTCAGAATAATGGTGAAAAGAAGATGAATGTTTCCTTATGCACAAAGTGTGGAAAGAAGCATGGTGGAGATTGTCTTAAAGGGACTAGAAAATGTTTTAAGTGTGGAAAAGAAGGTCATCGAGCAGCTGAGTGTCGAAGTAATGGAAAAAGGGTTTCTAATGATGTGAATAAAGCAAACACTACAGAGAACGCACCACCAACACTTCAATGCTTCAAGTGAAAGGAAATGGGGCATTATGCTAATAAATGCCCTAATCCAAGGGTTAGTGATGATCAACATGAGCAACCACTGAAGGCAAAGGACAAAGGGAAGTCACATGCGATCACTATTGGCAATGTTGAATATGACAATGATGTGGTGGAATGATTAAGTGTTTATGTAATGGGATTCCAAAATAATGTTGTATCATTGAGTATTGCAATATTTATTGATGTGGTATTCAAAGTGATTGAGATATTTTTTGGAAATAAGATGATATGCGCATAATGAAGGGAAAACGAGAAAATGAAATGTTTAATAGTATTCATGAGCTCATGATTGATATAAGGACTAAGTGATATCATGGTTTGAGTATATAGAATTTTGAGGATTTTTGTATGTGGAAAGTGTTAACTTTAAACTGCATTCATGTTTTCACTAAGGTATTCAAGAGAATACATGATTAAGGACTTTGAATGTTTGGAATGTGACCAAAAAAAAACATATCTTATGATATATGGGGATCAACGATGGTATTAAATCTCTGGTAATCGTTTTCACTATGTTATGAGAGTGGACTGCAGTATTATGGATAACCCTAAAGATTGAAATGGATTATGTTGGACATAAGTGAGTATTGTTTAAGGATAGAAGTTTTTTTTCGATATTATTGATGGGATGTTATAGTAATGTATTTTTAGAAAAAGGACAACCTGCAGGACGGGCGACAACCCATCGCGTCGGACAAGGATGTGGGAATCGAACCCACAACCGAAGTGCGACTGGCCTTTATCGCCTACCACTGGCCTACAGAAAGTCCCTGTTTATTAGAAACTAGTTTTATTATATTAAGCAGTATGATATATGAAGTATAAAGTCCATTTTAGGAACCATATAAGATTAATCTCACTATAGATCGACTTATGTATATAATTTTTTCTAACCTTTTGTTCGAGACAGATGGAATGACCCGTCATTCTATCACATGATCTGCTAACACTTCACGAATAACAAATTCAACTTCATTTATTTAAGAGATGAAGTAGAAATTGTTCAAGGCACGAACAACAGTGAGATTGTACCAAAATAAGGTAAGTATTTATTCTAATTCAAATTCTTTAACTTTAGGGAAACGATCTTGAAAACCAAAAATGTTGTCCTAGTGATCTTATATCTGATGAATCAGATGGTACCTTAGATCATCACAAATTTATGGCTTTGTGATTGCTGGCTTTTCCATAGCCATGTTCTTTACCACTCTCCATCAGAACATGATGGTTAGATTTCTCTTCCATATCCATATTTTCACCTATGTGGAAACCCAGTGATTAGTTTATTTGGGTAACCGTTACGTTTCATACTTTTGTTTTTAAAGATTGGTTTTGATATTCCTTTTTACGATGTGGGTTTCTATTAAAGAAACTATCGAATAGTAAACCATTTATAACCTCGACGAATTTCGAGGGCGAAATTCATTTTAAGGGGGGTAGAATCTAACAGCCCGAGATTTTATGAAAAATATTCTTTTTAATTAATGTATTGTGTTGTACGCTACACCAAAAGGAGCTTGCACAACACGCATCCTTGACTTGCCTTGCATTACACGCAATCGCAACCTTCCTCGATAGCGTGTGTAGTACACAATACTGAGTTTCACAAAATATTATTAAAACTAGCCGTTATGAATAGTAATAACCAATTTTTAAATTTTATAAAATTTAGCTCTCAAAATGGAATTCATTTTTTGGATTTGGAGTATCGAATTTAGCCTAAGGTGAAATTTTGGTACTTTTCGGATAACTTTCATATTCTGATGAATAGTGAAAATTACTAAATTATAAATAAAAACAACTTTTTTAATCGAAATAATTAATAGTGATAAATTATTAATTTGAGTGGTTTTAAAGTATATTTAGAATATATTTTTACAATTTAATACTATGTTGGTCATTGGTTGTAATTTCACATTTAAACCAGACATAATCAAGTGTCAAACTTTTGATATATATTGTTTCCTAAAAACACGCTATTTATTTTAACAGCGGGATTTAATTATAAAATTAATTAATGCAACTTCTATGTTATGAATTTGGTAAAATAGATTTCATTTTTGAATTCGGAATATGAAATATATCTTAGGATGAAATTTTGGCATTGTTCTGAAAAACATCAATTTTTGATGAATAGTGAAACTACTAAGTGGTAGTTAAAAAAACTGAATTTTTCATAAAACTTAATTTTACCGCTTATGTGAATGGAATTTCAAAAATCCGACAGACACGGTTGATATCAGTAAGTAAAATGTGGTTCAATGAGATAAAAATAATTTTTTGGTGAATAGTAACTTTTTACTTTTTTTACCGCGGTTAATAGTAAATAGGGTAACTAAGGGTAAATATGATATTACTATTACCCTAACACATGTCCTAATTCCATTGGACAAGTGTAATTCGACCAAAAACAAACTTAGGAATAAAATATGACCATTTAGGCCCACTTGGATTAGATTAGGACATTTATTATTAATTTATTTAAAGAAGGGTTAAAATAGTTAAAATCAAAGTTTAATAAGTAAATCATTTTTAATATGGGGTTATACATAAGATAAATTCGACTATAAATATTCATTAGAAAGCTTTCCTACATAAGGGTATTTTATTTGTAATTTTTAGACATTAAATAATTTATTTTATTTATGACACAATGATGATGCAGTAATTATCTTATTAATAAAATATTGACATAATTGATGTTATAAACACCAAAATAAATGTAATTTGAGACTTTTTATGAATTCCACTAATTTTCTAGGTTACTATGATATATTATTGTTGATTTAATCAACTTTTTTCGAACATATAATTCTGTTATGACTTTCACAAAAATCATATATCAAATAGTGTCAAAATTGACACAAAATAGTTTTTAAATCAAATATTATATTATTAATTGTTATTTTATTCCTAAAAATCTAAGGTTCGGCCAAATGACTTAGATAAGGATATATATATTAATAATAAACAATTTGGGGTTCGTTTGGCATGTTATAGTAAGTGTATTAACCATATAGTGAAAGAAAACAAAAAGACACGGTAAAAGTTAAATTAATTAACTTAGAGTTAAATCTAATTGATAAGGTTAAAATAATACCCTAAACTTGTCTAAATCCTATTAGTTGATAGGATTTCGACCCATCCCCACCTTATCTTCGAAATAAGACCCTTTGGAACCATTATAAACCGATTTTGACTTTAATATAAAATAATATTTTGAGATATTCCTAAGGTGCCCCTCTCCTCCCTTATAAAAGGGCACCTCCTCCCCCTCCTCCTCACACCAAATTGAGCACTCAAGCTCGGCCAACCCCTGCCATTTTCTCCTCTCCACTTCCCTAGAATAATCCTAGAGGTCCTGGTCTTCTCCAAAGACCAATCTTAGTTCCTTAAGTGGAGCATTCAAAGAGGCGTTCCAAAAGAAGAGGAGTTTCGGACACGTACAAAGCAAGTCGGGCCTAAGGATATAAAGAAAGGTTTTAGGTATAAAAATAAAGGAAGATCTTTATGGGAGATTTTGAAGATCTTTCACAACGATTAGAAGATTATATTCCGAGTTTCCAAAGACACTAAACTATTACGATCCTTGTGTGTGTGTTTTTGTTATGTACTAAGTATTCCGCAAATGTAATGAAATGTCCATGTACGTCAAGCTTCGGGTCTCTACAAAAAAACATTTTTTTAAACTATAACTAATTTTATAACACCTTTAAAGAAGAAATGCCTCATTAAATTGTTTTATCACCATAGGAAAATAAAATAATAATTTAACATTACATTTTATGAAGAAAAAAAATCAGTTAAATTATTAAATTAAGCATAAAATTGTAATTAAATACTTATTACTTACAAAAAAACCCATCACTTATACTATGATCATATTATAACTTAAAAGATACACGAATTTTATTTATACATTTATGGGTGAGGTTACTATTTATTTGGATAATTTATTAATAATAAGGGTCATATTACTATTCATAACGGTAACATTATTTTTCATAAGGGTATGTTACTATTCACTAAAAATTAATTTGCATCTATGAGACTCTAAATATCTTATTGGTTGCAACTTTGTATGTTTATTTTTTAAAACTCAAATCATAAAAGTGGAAAAATTATGTTTAACATATAGGTTATAACTATATCCTTAATAAAAATTGTTGTTTCTAAGTGACTCAGTGTTTGATTTATTTCATTCTATATTAAATTTATTTATTAATCATTGGGGTGTTACAAACAATGACCTATCAGGTTAACTATCACCTAGAATCACTAATGCACACTAAATAAATATCAGATAAATCTCGAAAAAAATAGTATCAAGGAATATAATCAGTGGAACCCTATAACCAATTCAACCAAGTGTGTCACTAAAATACCTCAATATCAAAAAAAAGCTAAATCCCTTCTATATAAGGTTATGATGTTATTCAGGTTTCAACCCAACCTACCGCACCCAAATAAAGTTCCAATATATTGTTCTAACATAAATAAATGATCATATATATATATATATATCAATATATATTATAGTATAGAATCATGAAAATGAATTACAAAAAATTTATACCCTCCTACTTCCATACATAACCCCACCATGTATCAATACCACCTCTAACTACACCTAAAGGGAGGGTGGGACAGAGGATATAGTTATCCATCTCCCCCATTATCCTATATGTTACGTAAAACACCTGAAACATAATATATTTTTGTGTTCCATGGATTACCCAACATAGGTGGGGTGTATAAGTAAATAATATATATATATATCAATGTACATGAAAACCCCAAAAAGGTTCATACCGATTAGTCTCCATCACAACACTTAACCATCACCTCTCCACCAACACTCTAAACTACCACCACTACAATATATAATTCTAATACACATCCTATTTATTATGAAAAACATTTATTACAAAAAGTAATAAGTTCCCATTTAGTCCTACCATTACACCATTTCGAGATTTACTAGTTATAAATCAATTCAGTTCATTATGTTATATAATTTAATATTTAATGAAAAAATATTCTTAGAGATTCAAAAATTTAATCCCATCTATTCCAATTTCATTCACACATTAACATTATAGTCCCATCCCATGATTAATTTATTTAGAGGCCACACCCATTAACCAATTATAATTTCAATTCATATTTAATTACTATTGTGAAACTACAAAAATAACTGCACTCTAATCACAAACAAAAACCACATAAATAATACACACACAATTATATCCATGTTACCAAAAAAATCCAAATATCATAGTCCTACAGCCTAAGGTACATCAACCCTCATATTCCAACTTCCCAATAGATACCAAACCTCACCACCCTACATTCTAATATATACCTACCATCACCACCACATTTTTCAATATATCATGCAACTAAATCAAGAAAAGTAATTTCCACACAATTTACTATATATTACCAAATAATTGAATCCGCAATAAATTCCCAAAAAGTGGCCCATAATCATAAAAAGTACATATATACTAATTTTAGTAACAACCATTTGTAAAACCCATTTCATAATATTTAACTTCATGTTATCATGTTCTATGAAACTAGTTCAATTAAAACTTCTAATTGATTAAAAATTTATGAAATATGAATTATAAAAAAATGAATCACCACCCAATTCTCAGGTATATTAAAAAAATTTAGAAATAACTTCCAACTATCATCAATCATAAATCAATATTAAGAAAAGTAGATAAACACATAAAGAACACCCACTCTCATCAATTTCATTGAATCTAATTTTTTGTGCTGTTAAAACAATCCAAACTATATAACCAAGTAATAAAAATGTATAAAACCCCCATAATTTATACATTAAGGAATAGAGTTATTGAATCCACTACCGTAGTATAAGATATATAAATTACTGGTTGAATATATGAAAATGAATAGATAATCCCAATATCATGATATAACCAATATGAATTTGAAAAAATTGTTCCAAATCATCCATTATCAAAATAAAAACCTAACATTACTTAAATAGAACCATAACCACTTCTATGAATCCCCACATAAATAAAACATAGGGAACTAAGGATATGGAAGAAGGGTTTCACATTGTATCACTAATATTAATTCCCATAGAGAAGAGGTTCTAATCTATGTAATTGTGGCCAAATGTTTTCCCAAATTTTTATTCTATTTTTCAAAGAGTCAAGAAACATAATGGAATTATGATAGTAGTCAGTGGGGATTCTAAATTTATACATAGACTTGAAAACTTAAGGTATATATGTAATGTAATAGGCCATTCTACAATGTGTATGGTATTTTATAAACTACAATGATACATTTGTATCCATGCTATAATATCCCCAATCAAAATCACCAATCAAAATATTGTAAAATTTTCAAAGCCATGATCTAATAAAACTAGAGAAAGGGTATGACTTAATGCTCACCTCCACACTGTACTCATACCTCCCAATTAAAGTTTCAACTTCAAATCTACTGTTCCTACCTTAATCCTCATCCTAACACCTATAAAATCTGATTCATGTACTATAACAGGATAGTAAGGTCAGGCTATTAAATTTTTTATACACTTACACATATTTTTATAGTCCTAAAATATTTGGATTGAGTATTAAAATACTTGATATAATTTAAAAGTTTTAATACATCCCTATGTTTAATTAAATCATAATTGTGAACTCCATAAAACTTTTCAAATGTTTTATACGTTAAATCCATAATATAAACTCATTGACGCTTTCTAAACAATTGGTTAATCAAATGGGGCACTGGTAAATAATCCAACATCAAGAAATAATATGTTTGAATACATAAAAATGTTCACAGTTCAATAAAACCAAAATTATTTATCTTTTAAAAATGGAACATGATCATCTTATCCATAAAATGGGATTCACATACATCAAAATACTTTCAATAAATTATTATGCGAATATATTTTTGTATAGTCTTTAAATGATATTCTAATATACATCACCCTAGAAAAAAAATTCATTTAGAAATAAGGGGTGAAACAATATATTGATTTAATCAAAAATTATATTATAAATTATATATAGTTTTCTAGAAATCAAAATCACATTATAAAGTAGAAAACCATGAGATTTATTTTTCAAGTTAATAAAATAATATTTCTCTATTATAGGAATAAAATTAACCATATAAATATTATTTCACATTATTATATATATTTTCATATTTATATGATATATTTGTCTCTTAATATAAATAAATTATCCATTCATGAATAATGTTTTTTTGGACAACAAATATATATGAAAATATGATAAAAGACTGATAGTTTCAAGGTTCATTATTCATACAAGTTGTTACACTAGCTAAGGGTTGGGTTTTTTTAAGTAAATGAGACCTAACATGAGAAACACTACATATATTGACTCATTAATGAATTTTTCATATATTCATTGAGATATTATTCATATATACATTGATTGATTAAGTCAAGGTATATGTTTCATAAAAAAATCCATCTTTAGTCTTTCATACATCATTTTCTTATGATTCTAGCCAAATATTTCACATTGGGTATATTATTAGCTATGGGTATGATATCAATTAAAATTGTATTTTTATTTTTATTCACATGGGATAAGTTTAACATCATTATCCCTAATTCATTAATATTGATAATTTTTAACTTTATGAAACATTCATTGAATTTATTCATACATTTTATTTAATTAATGATCCAGTATATATGTGTGGGATTTAAATGATTAATAAGAGGTTTACATAATCCATGCTTCATGATAATAATAGATTTCATTGAAAAAAAAGAACATTAATATGCATGTAAAGAGGTAATAAAATCATTACAAACCATTTATTTACTACATTAATATTATAAGTTATATTAATAATATATACCAAAACAAATTATAGTCAAAAGGAATACACATTAATATCATTAATATCATTAATAATGGTATTTTTGATCAAAGGGTTCATATAAAATATACATTGATCCTTTTTTAATAATTCACTAGTTTAATTATTCAAATAAATTATATTTAATCCAATTATTATAGGTATTGTTTTTTTAGATAAATATTTTTTATTTAATTAAAGATACTATGTTTATAATAAAAGAATATATGATATAAATTTAATTATAAGAAAAAAAATAATGTTATGGGGTATATACATTATATAAGAAATTTACTCTATATATACGATTTAAATTCTAATAATATAGTTGGTGGTTACTCTCTTAATAAATATTAAAAATCAGGGTTGTTATTTTCACCAATGTAATGTGGTAGACTAATTAATATGGGGAGGATGGGTTGAAAAATATTTTCAGAACCATCAAATATTCATCCCAAGCCTCTAATTAGATTTTAAATTATATTCCCTTTTTAGTGTTTCATGTTCTACTCTTTAATAAATGATTGTGAATAAAGATAAGGTCAATACTTTTAAAAAATTATATCCCCTCCCATTTTTATAAGATTTATATTTATCTTATTATTTTATTCAATTAGTTATTTATAATAAATCATTGGAAGAATTGATTTACTATCCATTATTGCCTAAATAAATGAAACTAAGAAAGTATTTTAGGAAAATTATTAATTGGCCATCCAAAGGCCCAGTCACCAGACATATATTGAGACACAATTGGCATGAGATCACAAATATTATTGATTAATGATGATATCAAAATTAGGTTAACATTAAAAATGAAAATTTTAATGTGGTATGGAATCAAAATGATTAAATTACAATCAAATAATGAAAAACACATTCTTATCTTCCATTAAAATTTTCCTTGATCCATAATTCTCCAACATAAATCAATATTCTATCAAAGATATCCTTCATAAAATGTCAAGGCATCTGTGATGAGTAAAAATATATATTAATCCTCGTGGATTGTGTTGGGAAATATTGCATAAGAGCTCATGTTTGATAGAACAATCAATTGGTATACCCTTGTAATTTCAATACCAAAGTGAATATTAATATATATTAGAAAAAAAACATCAAACTGTCACTTACAATATCATAATTCATTCCATGAGATTTTTTCGATTTGTATGGAAATTGAAATTTTATCAAAATCATCCAATTTAGAAAATAATATACATAATAATAAATAAATGAAATCTAAGAATACAAGCACACAAACATATAAAATATTATGGTACATCATGGAATTATAATTTATTTAATAATTATATATATAGGTCACAACACACACAAAATGACTAATAATATTTTTTTTGTTATAATGAACTAATGATTGTTTTTTAAAAATATTATGTTGAATTTTTTATATTTACAATACTCCATTTATGTTTTAAATAATTCCATAGATATTTCATGTTGAAATGATACATAAATATTCTACCTTGGTAGATCATTTAAGAAATCTATCCTTATAACATATGTAATGGGTCCATTGCTTAGGTAGTGGATTTTGATTTCATATATGACCAAGTATGATATAGGGTGTACTCCTTGTTCCTCCAAATATAATTTTATTAATTTATTAAACTCTCAAGTTATGGGTATATCACTTATATTATTTATGGTCTAATGAAGTAATCCACATTAAATATCCATGATACAAATTTTTCAAACCTAATGGAAACAATTTATAACTATACATAATCTTAAAATATCTACTTGATAATATAAAATAATAATAAAATAACCATAAATGTTATTCTAGTAATAGTAAATCCCCAAAATATGAAATAATAATTGATAATTTATTATATCAAATCATTATATCATAATTTCATAAAAAACAAATTTCTATAAAAATAAGGATTTCATAATATTACTAACCCAAATTTGATAAATTTTTTAGGAGTTAAAATAAAAATAAAAATATTTTAAATCATATATTTTTGGATTAAATAAATAAATATATTGGAAAAACCAGATTAAAAAAACATGATAAAATTATTTTTATAATAAAAAATAATAGAAATTAAATAAAAAATTAAGTTATAACATTAATGGTTAAGTTTATTTAGGTTTAATGCAAAACATGAGTATATATGAAACACAATCACATTAATTTATATTTATAAAATATAACTATGTGATTTTGATGAAAGTTAGAATCCATGGTCCTAATTGAATGAATATGTTTTCAAATCATTATAATGTTCCAAACATAAAAAATATCTTGTTAAATTTATCTTCCTCAAATCATTAATTTCATGTTCAGTGAGCTAAAATAATATTTCAGTATTTCTATAATAAATAATAATTATGAGATATTTTTTGATAATTTTATACTTATATAAATATTTAATAAGGTTTTATCCCATGTCTACATATCAAAATTAAATTAGCTTTTCCTAGTAACCCATGATTTTGAAAATAATGTAATGGTTATAATTTAATTTTTCATTCCTTATTAGTTTAATTTCAAATTTTAACTATGGGTTTAAAGTTTAAAAACCCATATAATTTTATAAATGATTATATGAAAAGAAATATTAACCACATCCTCATACTTTATAACATTTCATGCATGAAAATATTTAACCATAAACTAGATGTAAATATGATATGTTGTAAAAAATAAAAGATGGAATAAATAGATAAAAAATAATATTAATTTTTTTATAACTTTAAGCATCATGGTTTTAAAGTGTCATATAATTTTAGAAAAAATAAATGTAATGAGTTATTAATAGAAATACACTCCAAATCAACAATAAATAAATTAAACATATCATCCTTATTTAAAAAAATATTAGAAAAATATTACAAATAAATTAATGTCACCAAAAATAATGAAATTTCCTACACATACTCCACCACATATAATTATATGAATCTTGAAACATAATAACACCCAAGGGGAAACTTCTCCATTTATTTTCTCCACTACTTATTTTTAACCAAAATAATTTCTTATATTTTATGGTTTTGATTTCTAACCTCTCTTTATTGCTATATATTTTTCAATCCCTGGGGATATGGAACATTTAAGGATTTTCCATCTGTAATTTCTCATAACATTAATTGACCCATGGGACACTAGTTTAGTTAATATTGTGGTTTTATTTAGGAAGGTTACTAATTCACACGTTCATTGTCTCACTTTTGTCTCTCTATGTCTAATGGGATCTCAACTAAATAATGAATGGTCATAGTTCATGAAAAACATACTAATTATTAAAATAAAAAAATGATATTATTATTTATTTTTATCAAAATAATTATTATGTACTAATAGTGTAAAATATTCAAAAAAAATATGGATTCAAGTATAGATGAATTTCATATTTCATCTTAAAGAGTGCACCCCAATATTTAAACTATTAAGGGGTGAAATTTAACTATTAACCTAGAGAGAGTATGTAGAGAACCAAGCTTGACGTACATGGACATTACATTAATTTTGCAGAATACTTAATATATAACAAAAAACAGACACCCAAGGATCGTAATAGTTTAGTGTATTTGGAAACTCGGAACATAATCTTCTAATCATGGTGAAAGATCTTCAAAATATCCCATAAAGATCTTCCCCTTTTTTTATTACCTAAAACATTTATTTATGTCCTAGGGAAAAGAAAAAAATAGAGAAGGGTGATCTTAAATTATTAGTAAGGGTAAGCATGGAGAAAATAAAACAAACCATATACATTTGAACTTAAAAACATGAACAGAACGTTTAAACATCAAAATGCTAAGTTGTGAAATAAATCTTGGTATTACATAAGGTATAGATCATAAAGGAACATAAATAACGATAAAATATCATGGTAATAAAACATGTAATTGTGGAAAACCATTAATCACATGATATGATTTCCATAGCAGGCAAGTCATTGCTGTTAAGACCATCATAGTGGAAAATTTCCATTACAGAACCAGGTTTACTTGTCATTCCAGCCATTTATTACTGAACTATATTTACTTTCCATACCATCCATGTATATATCAAGATATATAAATAATTACCCAATGAATTGGAGGGAGATATAGGTCCCACCCATCTCATAATGAAATCATTCTTCTGTGTTCCACAAAATAAATCATTCATCATAACCCAATGAATAAAATGGGTTTCATATACATCATCCCATCATAATATAATCCATATATAACAATGGATCTGATTTCAACATAAACAAAATAAAACGATTTAAATAATAGGGAAATTATACATGAAACATATACAGATTAAATAATATCATCTTAGATGGAAATTTGTTTTGATAAAACACTTGAAAAGAATTCTTGAGGAAAATATACTTTATTCTTCAAAAACATTTTATTTTCTCAAAATTCTATGAAATTTTGAAAGAAAAGAATTTATTTCAAAATAATCATGAAATATTGTAGAGGAATCTTCATGGAAATAAGGTTTTATGAAATTGTAAAAATATGTTCATTCCTTATAAGTTAAAAAAACATTCTCCTTGTACTTTTTACTGGAAAAGTCAAAAAGTACCTCGTATGGTAAACAAAAGAAAGATTCCTTCTATACCATGTGGTAAAAGTCAAAAAGGATAGAAATGACTTTAAACATACATGGAATAATAGTAAAAATTTTATGAAAACATTTTGTGAAAATATGGACATTGATGATAAACATGACCCCAGTAAATATTTACAAATAAATAATCTAGAATAAGAACGAGATTGGAATAATTATCCCTTACCTTATGTCCAATTTCATCTGTATGTTTCTAAGATAATTGTATGGTAGGTTTAAACATAATATTAACTTGTGATAGAACCATAATAATATTTATGATATCATATATTATTCACTTACGACTTTATATTACCCTTTTATTTGTTAATTCCATGTTAAAGCAGTGTTTTGGGTAAAATCGTTTCATTTGTCATACGTGTTTTGAATTCTAACTATTCCTATGATTACGTAGATAATGATTACTTAATTCCAGAATATAAAACATGATTTATATATAATATATATTCAGAATAATATATATATATATATATATGTAATAGATCAATAAATTGAATGAAACACACCGTTCATAGAGACGGTAGGTCGTACGTACACATGAACGCTGTTTTCGTTTCCTTATTAAATTGAATGGAAGTAAGTAAATAAAATATATATAAATAAAGTATCATTATTAAGTCATATATTTCATGATTATTTATAATTTATACTTTATAACCATTCTGGAATGGTTAAGATGGAGAATGAATCTTATCGCGTCGTGGAGATGGTAATCCGTACATACGTACGAGCGATGATATCATTTCCATAATTATTGAATGGAATTGGAGTGGATGATATAATATCTCAGAATACTTATGATGCTATAATAATGATATATAGTTATTATTTCCACCATTATACCCATCCAAGTAAGGTAGTGGTGGAAAAATAGATTACACCACGGCGTGGAGACAGTAAGTCGTACGTACGCACGCACGGTGATTTCATTTTTCATAGGATGGATAGAAGGTTAAATAGGGTTGTTTTATATTTATAATAACATATCAGTATATTATTGAATCTTATGTTATTACTTTATAATGAAACAACTAAAGAAGAGGAAGTAGAAGAAGAAAGAAACTTTAAATAATTGGTAGAAGAGATTACCTCTTCCTCGACATGCCTCTTTTAAACTTCCTCTTATGGCACTAGAGTTGGTCTTTTGAGAAGACCAGAACCTATATAATATAAATATAGAGATTGAAAAGATTAATTTTAAGGTTTTATCCATGATTTAAGGATTAAAATGGAGTGAATATAAGAGGGAGGAGGTTCCCTTTGATAATAGAAGAGAGGGGCACTTTTGGAAACCTCCAAAATATTAATTTATAATAAACTCAAAACCCTACCAAAAACCTCATAAATGACTCAAATTAGAATATTATATGATATAGGATTTTAATCGCATCATCCAATAATATTTAGACATGTTGGGAATTTATTTTAAACCTTATCCATTTGATTTATCCTTATTTAATCAATTTAATCTAATTTGTGGTAATAATTTTCTAAATTTTATATTGTTATAAATACACACTTATGTGTTGTGAATTGTACATAATTAGATACCTTATGAAATTTTCTACTATATAAATTTCAATTTATAATTTTTAAATATTTATGTGATTTTTGAAAAATTTAATAATATGTTATTTTTATAAAATATCAATCGTGTCAATTTTGACACTATTAAATTATTTGAATTTAAATAAAATCCACACAGAAAATATGTTCAAAACAAAATATTTAACTAATTCCTAACCTTTCATATTCATCTATAAAATTTTTGGAGCACACTAATTAGTTCATATAACATTTATTTTAATACTTTTAAAACCATTTATTTGATATTTCTCTTAATAAAATATTTACTACAACATTTTTTGTATGATTATTTAATATACTGATTTTTTTATAAAATATAAAAATAAAATACTATGATTAATATGAATCTAATATATTTCATAAGAATACTTTTAGTCTAATTTATCTTATAAAACATCCAACTTTTGAAATTTTATCTTTATTAAAGTATGAAGGTGACAAATTTGACGTCATTTAAAATAAAATAATATAAATGTCATGATATTTTTTATAAGGATCAAAATGTTACACGAGTATACCGTTGGATGATTAGGGTATATATATACTCGACAAATAAGTTTTTTTCAAGTTTCAGGTACTTTTGATGGGTATTATTATTTTAATAAAAACTATATTATTTATTTTTCACTAAATAATGAATTTCTGCATCAATAATGTATAAGATAATAAGGTAATTATATATTTCTTAAAAATCACAAATAAAATACCATGATGAATAAAACCATTTTATATTTATAATTAGTATTTAAAATTGAATTTATATTCTATAGAACATTATATTAAAAATACTTTAATTATTAAAGTTTGAGTGAGACATATTTCACTTTCTTTAAATAAAATAAATTAAAGGTCTTAATCACATCCAAGTGGGTTCCAAAAGAAACCATTTCGACCCAAGTATATTTTAGGACGAAATATAATCATCCAATTATATTAATACAAGTGTTAGGGTAATTTTATAATATTATATTTACCCTTAATTTCCTGATTTACATTTAACTGTAGTAAATAAAATTTACCGTAGTTACTGTTCATAATGTCTAAAATAAAAAGTATACTATTAACATAATTTGGACCTAATAATTTCAAATATAAAATCCATTTTTCCAAATTCAAAACACAGAAGTTTCAGTATTTAATTTAAAATTAATACCGCTGTTGAGAAAACGAGTTCTAAAAGTTAAAACATTACAAAAGATTGAAATATTTTTACCCATGAATTCATTGTAAAATTAATGATAATGAAATAAATAATATTAAATGTTAAAGATATATTATATTTATAATTTAAAACCATTAAACATTATAATTTAACCATATAAATTATCTTGATGAAAACAGTTGTTTTTAATTAAATTTTAGCGTATTTTTACTATTCATCAAAATATAAAAGTTAACAGAAAAATATTAAAAAATTATCCAATGTAAATATTTATATAATTATTGAGATGAATAAGTTTATTTTGTCAAATTTAACTCATAAATGTGTCAAAACTAGATTTATAGTAGGTTCTTCTTTAAAAGGCGGCAAAACTGCATTTTTTTAAAAATACTTATTTTACCCGAAAAAAAATATTTTGTTCTCATACCATGTTCTAGAATATGTGTAATGTTAATGATAATGTTATAAAATTCAAAATGTGGTTAATAATATTCATAACGGCTATTTCATAATAATTTTATAACAATATATAGTTGTTTAGTGAAACTCGGTATTGCGTAGAACACACGATATTGAGTAAGGTCGCTCTTGCATGCAACACAAGCCAATAATAGTGTTTGCATATACTACAAGCTAATATGGTGTTGTGTATAGCGCAAGATAATCTTGGTGTAGCGTACAACACAAGACATCAAAGAAATTAAAAATAATATTTCTCATAAAATCTTTGGGTGTTACAGAGTACAAAGTCGTACCATTTCATGCTGACTGTTCATGATTTTTAATTTAAAAGTTTAAAATTTTATACTTATGATAAAATTATTTTTAAGTGTTTGTTAAAAAAATAACAGGATTATTAGAAAATTAAAATTTTATTATATTTTACCATTTAAAATAAAATATTTTCTTTGAAGGAATAAGATAAATGGAATTATTAAATTTAGTAGAAGAGTGAATATATTCCATCAATTAGTAAAAACATTAAACAATTTACACATGTTTGATCTTGGGAAGGAGAAAACATTATGTTATTTAAAATGATGTGTAAAAGAACCAATGTTTAAAACCATATTTTTTGGAAAAATAATGATGTATCAGGGGGTTATACTTATAGAAAATATTATTCAACACTATGTGTAATTTATATAATACTAGAAATTTATTTTAATAGTTAAATATTTCCATTTACCTTGGAAAATTTATTTATTTTTTTAGTTTTTAATCAAATTTTATCTTTCATGTAATTATAAATCAATTCCAATATAATTGATTATAATTTTGAAATATTGAAATTAGAATTAGATATGAAATAAATTTTTTAAATTTCATGGATAGTAAAATATAGGAAGTAATAATAAATTATGATATTCATATATGACATATTTTATGAATTAATGTAAATATAAAAATTATTTAATTATTGAAATTTTATTTTTTTAATGGATAAAATATATGTTCTGAATTAAAATATATTTTCCAAATTTTGACCCAATTTAAAAAATTCAAAAAATAATTTATAAACTCTAAATCATATATTAAAATATTAAAAATGTTAAATATATATACTAATTCAAAAATTTAAATGAATAATTAATTTTAATTGATATATTTTAATGTTAAAATGTCTAAAACACCTTTTAATGGTTAATATCCCATGGAATTATTAACAAATTATTGTATTTATTTTCAACAATGAAAAAGAATTATTTGAAACTATTGAATGTTTTTAGAGATTTTGAATTTTTTTAGATGAATTAAAGTGTCAAGATGGGTTTAGGGAAAATTTTATTTGGTTCTAAGATCATGTAATGAATTTTATGAATTCAGATATATATATAAATCTAGTAGTTTCATATAGCATATGTAATATATTTTTTATCTCAAACTATAAAATAAATAAATTGTTGAGTTTCCTATATATGATTTTTAGTATTTAGAGGATTTAGAGAAATAAATAATTGATTAATTTTGTAACATATTTTATTTAATACATAACATATTTCTCTATGTTCATGTAATTAAATAAATAAAAGGTGGTATATAAATAATTACTTTTAATTTGTATAAGATATGTTTAGGAGAATTAAAAAATTACCTAAGGTAGTGATTCATAAGATGTTTGAGTTCATACATAAGTTATTTGGACATTTTTTAGAATTTTTAAAAGAAATATGATACTTAGAATTTTATATTGAATAAATAATATATTTAAATAAAATATGTAAGATATATATTATAAAATATTCTATGTCAAAAACATTGGCCAATATGGAAGGAAAATAAAAAATTAATCAAATCTATTTATTAGTGAGATTTTCAAAATAAAAATTCATTTTTAATTCCATGATACACAGTTAAAGGCATAAGTTTTTTTAGTTAGAAAATTTTTTGAATGTGGAGTTCCAAAAGATACATATAGAAAGTAACTAGGAAGATTTTGTGTTATTATTAAATTAAAAAAACCCATGCTGATAATTATTTTGTGTTTAAATTTAAATATTTTTAGAGAGTTAAATATTAATATATCTAGGCCATGTTGAAATAAAAGTGTCTTACACATGATTTCATGACATTTATGAATAATTGGTGGTCAAATTATATGTTTTTTATAAATTAACAAGAAAACATGAAATGATTAAATGCATTAGATCATGTAAAAGAAATGGACTGATAATCATGGAAGGAGTTGGACCAATATTTCATCAAATATTTATGTATCAAAAAAATTAGTAATAGTAATTATATATTAATAATTTTTTTGAATATATAGACTCGTAATAGAGAGTTTTGAAGGTTTTAAGAGAAACCTATAGAGTCAGAATATTCAGTGATCCGATATTGAGAAGAAGAACATTGAAGTTGTGGTAATTGTTAGAAAATCAAATTAATCTTGGTTTAACTCTATATTCTAGTTGTAAAAGTTCTTTTATATGTTAGAACACTCTAATTTTTTATTTAAATTCTTGGGAGGAATATCATCATAAGTTGGTGAAGTAACCAAAGTTATTTTTCATCTTTCTCACGTAGTTTTGTAGTACATGTATATTTGTGGGTATCAGTCAAATATGTGGTACAATATTTGTTAACAAATATTCTTAGATAGATGATGACACCTACTTATACACATTTAATTATTTATTAATTATATTGGAAAATATTCTACTCTTACTAAAACCAATAACAATAAGGATTACCTACCCACTTCTGGAATAAACCTTATAAAAAATATGTATTCCCAATGTACCTTTTATTTATATTCCAATTAGGTGAGGTTGATATTTAAATTTAAATTTATTTGATCATAAAAAATCATATATTTTTATTTATAAAGAAGAAATTTGTAAATAAATACCAACGATTCTACCCCACTTTTAAGTGGTAAACCCCATTCTAGGGAAATATCTACTAGCATTAGAGAATTCCCAAGTTTCTTATATCTGATTATCTCTTGGATGGATATATATAATATTATTTCATTTAAGAATAAGGGTCTTTATACTTATGGTGGAAAACAACTACATAGATGGAATAATATAATTTTACCCTTTCTTTTATCATATTTCATAGAAGTTTATATGAATCCACTATCAAATTTACACTAATTAAAAAGGATTCTATAATGTATTTCATAGATAAGTAGTATATTTATATGGATCGAAAATCTATAAATTCTATTCTTTCAACCTTATCATATAATGTGTATACAAATTTTATGGGCATAAAAATAGAAAAATAGATCTGGGACAAGTTATAATGTATATATTAATGAAATGTAAAAGTCAAGGAAGAAAAGATATAAATATAGAGAACCATATTTGATGATGTAATGATGGATGAAGAAGAAACCATAGAAAATTATTTCTAAAGAGTGAATGAATTATTTATAAATATTAGAATCTATAAAGAATATCTCTAAGACACCATTATTTTCAAAAAAAATTAATGAGAAATTTTCTAAATAGGTTTCATCCAAAATTTTCTAAATTAGAGGAAATAAAATATTTAATCCTTGATGAATTACATAACATTGGGATTAATTAATAGATTAGAATAAATATTTCATTAGAGAATATTATCAAGGATTATATTTATTTTTAAGCAATGAGAAAATAAAAAATAAAGGGTTAATAAAAAATGATTCATATGAATATTAATATTAGACATAAAAATAAAAATATAATAAAATTATATCTATTAGCTCAAGAAACATCTGAAAGGGAAATATAAGGTATAAAGAAAATGTATAACTAAAATGTTTAAAATGTTGATAAATTGGAAATTTTTTAATCAACTTTCATAGAATAATGGTGTAGATTATGTGTATGATGAGGAATAGGTAAAACCAAAATGAATTAAATGGGTTTAGAGCACAAATGAAGCTAAAAAATATTGGGATAAAAGAATTATTTCCATGAAAAAAAATAAAAAATATGATGATAAAAGAATAAAAGGTTTACTTATCTTTATGAATTAAATCAAAATAAGAGGGTGTTGATAAATTCAAAAACTTGAAGGATCATGTTGGGAGATAATATGAAATATTAAGAAGTTATAAAATGGGAGGTTATGAAATATATATGTTGCATTTTATAAACACTAAACATGAAGCCTATATTGAGAAGAACAATAATCCCATGAAATAAAATATGCTATTAAAGAAAGATAATGTAATCAATAATAATGGAAATGAATAGCTCATTAATATAGAATATGGTTACATTAAAGATATTAAAATATTTGAGTTGAATGTTAAAGAGAAAGACAAAATGAAAAAATACCTTAGTGATAGACTAGATCAAATGGAATTTGAGTTAAATAAGACAATTAATTTGTATTTAACTTAAATAATCCTCGATAAAGATAAGAGATAACATCAATAATTTAATGGAATTCAATGATTAATCATACAAAAATATTTATAATGTGATCCCAAAGATATGTTAACTCTAAAACTACTAAACATATAGGAAATTTTGTTGTTTACTATAATAAATGTTCCTATATAAAATCTAGGAAATTTTGGGCTAATAATGATGATGAAAAATCATTTAACGCTTTATAGAAAGAGAGGAATATCTCATGAATATCTTAATCCCAAAGAAAAAAGGAAGTAAAATATATGAAAGATCAGTAATAAAAACCTTATCGATAAAAGTTTTATTAATATGGTTGAACAATATTTATATGTTGTTGTTGGTAATGTGGATTGTTTAGAAAAAAAATCATTTTCAAGCTTGAATAATATATCACTAATATAGAAAATAAATGAATCAAGTGGGGAAACACTAAAAATATTAGAAGAGTTTCTTAGAGAAATATTCCTATGATAAATAAATCATCAATTACATCTACATAAAATATGTTTAACTACTTGGAATAAATAAGAAGCATATGTGAAAAATAGCTTCAATTTGTTGAAGATTGAATGTCCGATCCTCATAGAAAATTTATATATTTTTTAGAAATGAAATGAAATTTATAAAATAAAAAAACAATGAGAAGTCACGCATTTCTAAAGTTCATTAAAAATATTGAAAGATAAATAATTCTTGTATTGTTTAAAGTGGATATTTAATGCACGATACTAGTGATAAAAAGGATTATAAGAACACAGTAGAGCAGGAAAGAGGTGTAGTGACTTTTGTAAATGACAGTTCTCTAAATATTAGTGGATTTTAACTATTAAAATTGAATCCCAAAATATAACATATAGAGATTTACTTTTTATCGATGTTCTTGAACAAAATCTATTGACTGTAATCAAAATCTATAATAATGGAAATGACATTATTTTCTAGAAATACTCATGTTTTATAAAAATTTCAAAGGATGTAAGGATCACCATATAATGAAAAGGAACAATTGGTAATCTATTCCAAATTAATGATCCTACAAAATCTATTTATTTTATTGTTAAAGATGAAGACTTGTTGTGGAATAGAATACTTAATCATCTTGGTAAAATATAGATTATTATATTAAAAATGTATAATGTGGTAAGATACATTACCCAATTAAATAAATATATTTAGAGAGAGATTGTGTGTTTTAATCTTCTTAGAGTGGAATATGGTTCATTGAATTCATAAAATATCAGAGATTAGTCCAGTAAACCACTTGATCTTTTTCATACTTACTAATTTGGATATTGTAGATAAATATATTCTATATCTAATCGATGTTTTATTACATTAAATTATTATTTCTCCCATATAACCTATGTAATATTTATGAATAAATGTTTTAAATAAATATATATAATAACTTATTTTATATTATAGGTTGAAAAATTACAAGATGTCTACATAAAAAACCTAAGATATGATAATGTTTTGGATTTAACATGCAATTATTTTGAAAAATATATTGAAAAAAATAAAATCGAGAAAAAATCGTGCACTCTATAATCCTCAATATAATATAATGAAATAATTCATGAAATAATAGTTTTCTTGAAACAGGTATAATAAAAATTTCTGAGAACAAAAATTCAATTTTTTTAAGGGAAGCAATGTATAATATTGTTCACATACAAAAAAATGATTCCTATGACCAGAGTCACACATGAAAATGTTTGAAATTTAGTATAAAATAAATCCATTAATGAATCAATATATAGTTTTTGGTAGTCCTTTTAACTTTAATTATAAACACTAATATAGAAAAATTCAAGGAAAATGTAAAATATGGGATCTTTATTGGATACTTATAAAATGGAAGAGGCCATGGGTGTTGGAATCAGAGGCTCTATATACTTTTTTTATGTGAAGATAATTCAAAATCATCCTAAATTATTTTTAATAAATGAAAATGATTTTAAAAATTATAAACATGATTAAATGAATATACATGGTTAATATATTGAATAAGAAGTTAACAAAGAATAAAATTCAAATAATATTATTTTTAAAAAGTGAGTCCTAAATTTTAAGGTAATATAAATAAGAAGGGAAGAAATAATAGATAATATAAACATGTAGAATTTAAAATATTATTGGTAGTCAAGAGGCTACAGTGTAAAAAGGATTTAGATTAAAGCTTTAGAATCTGACAGATCCATTTTCATGAATAGAGCCACAAACAATTGTATAAGTAATTGAGCATGTGTAGTGGATAAAAGATGTTATTTAATACCATTATTAGGTTGACAATCATTCCACTTGGGATTATATACCTATTCTTGATGGAAAATGTTTTATAGGTTCCAAGTGGGTATTCAGAAACAAACAAAACAAAAAAAGGTGAGGTATCATGAAATAAAGAATGATATTCATATAAAGTGTATTCTCAAATAAAAGGGAATGTATTTGAGGAAAATTTTTCACTAGTTGTATGACTAGAATCAATTAAAATATTTATTTCAGTTGTAACTCACATACATATAAGGTTTATTATATGGATGTAATGGTAAAATTTTTGAATGAATACATATAATTTTAGGGTTTTATTGATTAACTTTAAGGTTCCATTTCTTACAGTGATAGAAGAATTTTATGTAGGATTATGAAGGATCTTTATAGGATAAAACATGCCTCAATAAACTTTTATTCTAAATTGGATGATTATATGAGAGAAATGAAGATTACAAAATGGAATTTGATAAAAAAAATTATATTAAATATATTTTCCACATCCGATTTCATTTTTTCAGTTTAGGTTAATGGAATAATATTTTCAATTGAAAATGAGAATTCATATGAGGGTTTTTCAAAATAAATAAAGATCACCATTTATATTTCAATGATCGATGAGATGAGTTACTCTCTGAGATTGAAAATTTCAAAAAAATAATAGTTTATATTACAATCCAAATAAAAATAAGTATGATAATATATTTATATATTTGAAATGGAATATTAAAAAAAATTCTCAACACCCATAAAAATTGGAATGATACTACAAAAAGATAATATTGGAAGTAATTTCAATCATAATTATTTCATGTGAATCATTGGAATTCTTCTTTATCAGACAATATCATGATCAGATATAGTTTATGTAGTGACACTCTGTATAAGTAATGAAAGTTTTCTATAGTATTGTAACTTTATGTAATAAGAAAAAATAGATATTTCAACGTAATAATGGAAAATTTTCTAAACTATAGAAATAATACATAAGAGAATTTTATTTTTTTCATTGTTGAAACATTAGCTAGTGATTTCAATCAAATGAAATCTATATAGGGTGTAACTTTGTTTTGGTCAAATGCATGTGATATGGAATAATAAAAAGTATATTTTAGTTTCTTTCATCACAATGTAGAACCCATATATTCCTATACACAAATGATGCAGATTATGGTGAAACTAGATGATGTGAATGTATACATTAGGAATAAATTAGGGATTTATTATACAATATGAGGACTATATATCTACAAAAAAACCCATCCAAAATTCTTGATATAAGAACATTGAAATTTAATATCATTGCACAAAATAAAAAGTGTAAAATAGATATGTGAATATGGAATATGTTTCCATAAAATACCATATTATAAATGTTTTTTCAAAAAAAGGTAGGTTTTTTGAGTTAAGGATAAGACTTTATGTACAACCTTCTACTCTCACATTATGTTTTGTGTTAAACACCCCCATAATGTTTTTTATTCTATTTTTAAATGTGTAGAATAATTTAAAAATTCTTATTTGAGGAAGGTATATTAATATATATATATATATATTATAAAGATATGTTTAATATAAATAACTGAGATAAATGTCGAATGAGTGAATGAATTGAGAGGGAGAGTATCTAATTCACTAAAACAATAATTTTCTATCATTAAGGGATTTATTTATCTGAAAAACATTTCCTTACCTAGAATTTTGGTGTTTTGAGACTTTTATTGGAGAAAGGATATGATTTGTTGACTCTTTTCCTATGTTGTTAGTGTGGAAAACAAATCTAATGTGGGGATATTTAAAGTACCTTTGAGTTTTTAATGGGTTATTGTGTTTATAGTTTAACTGTGAGTGACAATACATATAAGCTACTACTATTTAATCTATTGTTTTTCAATGTGTTTGAGATGAATTATATTATCATGTGATATTCAATGAATAATTTAAATGCTGATTATCTTATGTGAAGAGTATTAGAAATTATGTTTTTTATGAAGAAATATCATAAAGTAATGAGGTGTATATAATATATCATGTTTGTATCAAACTAGAAAATTAGAAATGTAATTATTTTTATATATATATAATTTTTTTGTATGCAGATGAGTTGGGAAAATAAGTAAAATCAAGAAATGCATAAAATAATTTATATGAAATTTAATATATGTCTCAAAGGTGAGGTAGTAAAATCATTAAATATGGTAGATGTGTATAATTACTTATCTTGGAAAAGATATTCTATGGAACATTGAAAAATTGGATAAAGTATTAATGTGTATGATATTTGATTTCATATGTAAGTTTTTTTGTTAAAGAACTATGATAATTTTATAAAGTAATGTGATATATAACATGTTATATAGAATATATAATATATTTAAATAATATTCTTAAGATATATGTTATAGAATTCAAAAATCCAAAAACCTAACTCAATGAATAAGGAAAATAAAAACTCATGAAGTGATAATTTTTGTTGAAATGTTTGAAGGGAAAAATCATATGTATTTATGATATATACAATGATATTAATATGTTTTTGTAGTTATTAAATTTTTTGATGATGGGTGATTTATATAATATACTTCTATAAAATAATTTGGTTGATGTTGTGATACTATTTATTTCAAAAAATGACATGCTGATGATTATTCTAGTATTAAGTACATAATTTTTATATAATTATACAGAAATATTTCCATAATAAAACTGAAGTCCTGGAGGATTTCACATGAGTTACTCATTCCATAAAAGTGTTTCTATATGTCTCCCATGAATAATAAATGGTCAAAGTCTAGATTTTTCCAAGTTATTATAATGGAATTTTCTATAATTAGTTATGGTAGATCATGAATAATAAATGAAATGAGAGTCATTGAAGAGTGTGGATAAATCCATGAAAAAATAATTATATATTGAATAAAATTAATAATCAAGAATAATTCAATGTGAATAGTTAGTGTAAATATAGATACCATGATTAGAGTGTTTTTGGTTGTGTCAATAGGAATCCGTAGAGCCCAAGATATAATATCCCGATATTTTATGAAATATATATTCATTCAAATTAATTTAAATTATTTATTATATTGTGTTACATGAAATACATAGATTATATTTTATCACATGAAACACCATGTTTATCTTTCATTACATGTAATATCAAGTTCTGTTGATAATTTATTTTACACATAAGTCCGAGTCTTACAAGAGAACAATATATTATTAATGATGTTATTATGGTTTTCACATAGCTATTGGAATTAATCAAATAAAAAATATTAACTAAATTATAAAATTATAATTAAAAAATGTTTATAAAATTAATTAATTTTTTACCAATTAATTATAAATTAAATTAATGGCCCATTGAATATAAAGAATGTGTTTTTTTTGAAAAAACTAATTTTTCGACCAGATTGGTGTTTTATATATATAAATTAAATTAATCATAAATACTATAGTATATTTATAAACATTATATTTAATATATTTAATAACATTCTTTCATATTCATCTAATAGGTTTTATAGGGTGAATATAAGAATAAATCTAATTTTTAGCATTAAAAGATGTATATTTTTAAAAGGATGTTTTAACACCTTTTAATAGAAAACCTATTTTAAATTTAATTTTTGAAAAATATATATTTTTAATATAAAAAACTATTTATTAATGTAATAATATTAAAATTTACTTAGGGTGATTTTTTTGTATTTTTCTGAGAACTTTCATATTTTGATGAATAGTGATTGACATCGAATTTTAATTGAAATCATCATTTTCATCAAAATAATTTTATAGTGTTAAATTATATATTTAATAGGGGTTAAAGTATAATTATATAACTTTAATATTATTTATACCAATTTATGTTATTGGAATCAATTTTATAAATAAATTGGATATAAAAACACTTCAATGTGTTGAAATTCTCTCTTTAGAAATTCGTTTTGTCGTCCCGTCTATGAGATTAATTTCAAATTAACTTCAGCCACCTCTATTATTGAAATTTTTAAAAATGTATTAAATATTTTTAATAAGAATAAATCATAATTTCTAATAAGTAAAAATTATTTTTGGACCAAAAATATTACTGAAGGTAATTAAAATTTATTACACTGATTAAGGTAAAAATGAGTTCATTTAGTAGTTAAAATTTAATATCAAGGGGCCATGTGACCAAGAAACATGTAAAAACCCAATTAAATGGACATGATTTTACTATATATCCTCTTTTATATAATATTTTTTATTAATGGTGTCACATTATGTAAGGAATACCTTCCAATAGTGTTTATAATTTTATATTTACTTGAATGTCACTCCCCCTCCACTTTAAAAGGCACTCACTCTCCCCATTACTTCACACCTCAAAAATAATTTTTATCATAAAAACCCTACCCAAATAAACTCCCAAAATACCTAATACGATCCTATAATCCTAAAATTGTGCATAAATCAATCGAAGAAAGTTATTTGTTGCTAACCAAAAAAGAGTTACTCGAAGAAGAAGTGACATTATTCAACGAGCAATTTTGTTTTATTTATTTGTGCCCCCATTAAATAGTTCTTATTACATGATTATATAATTAAATTAGTATCCTTATAAATTTATATGTTTTATGTTATGTTTCTACCTAATACTTCACACAGTTCAATCAAATAGGATACACATTCATCGTTCGTGTGTTTGATGGACTACTGCCTCACGAACCGATGTCATTAATTCTCCCATTACCACCTATCAGGGTTAGGAATAATGATGGAATTAATGATTTTATATGATATTTATTATTTATATATTATTATTTAATTATTATATAACACATAACTTCATTCTTTCCATTTTCTAGTAATACGCTGATATCATTTGTGGATGAGTGGACTACTGCCCCCTCAAAGAAATGTGATTCATTCAACCATTAAATGGAATGTATTATGGATGATTTTAATAAACACATATGATATAAATTACATATTCATGAAATTAATAAAATAATTATTTATATTTTCATTTAAAATATCATTTTATTCTATCCATTTCACACACTGAAAATGTGATAATGTTGTTCGTGGATGTGTGGACTACCACCTCCTCGAAGCAATGTGATTCTTCTTTTGTCATAACCATATCAAATAAATGATATATATAAGTATATATAATGAAATAATATGGTATTTATGATATAATTTTTAATCTATAATTATAATCTTTACTTCCTTTATTTTTATAAATATCATCAAAAAATGAGAATGTTACTCATTCATATTTACAGCATACCGTCTTCATGATCGTGACATTGATTCATTTTTCATAACTATTACTTATATATGATTTTAATAGTATAATTTATGTAAAAAATTTATAATTATTTTATTTTTATTATTATGGAGATATTTAAATAATGACCTCATTAACCATAGTCAACCAATCAAAGTTATTTTTGACACATGATCATAATATGGTCAAAACATCTGACTTAAACATTACTAATTAAGTAATTGTATATAACTTTTCTTTAGTGAAATAAAAGTAAAAAAAATCATATAAAGGTTTATTATTAAAGAAAATAATTAACATATGTTTATTATTCGGGATAATAGGGTAAAATCATGACAAACCAGAGTCACGGTAAAAGATTTCTTAACTCAATTTCAATTCATTAGGTTAAAATTCTATGTCCTTCGTTATGTTATGCCAAGAATATGTAGGAAATGAAATTTTATTTTTTTATATGTCATTTAAACTTTATTGTGTGATTTCATATTTTTGACACATAATTATTTCATTGATTTATTTTCACTCCAATGATATGATCGTTTAAACAATTTTTCTCATCTCACTTTTATTTCTATTAGTTATGTTTCATATTATCAAATTATTTTCGTTTTTTGGTTTATATAATACCCATGAATGTTTTTTATGATTCTTATACATCAATTTATGATGTTTTACATATAATTTTGATGGTATCGCTTTCATGGGGTTCACGGTTTCAAAGTCACTAAAGTGATAATGGTTTTTTGTCACAATCTTCATTCCTTATGAAATTTGTTATGGTATACACTTATTTTGTTTTATGAGGAGTATATTTAGATAATTTGAATTTTTATATCATAATTATTCTTATATCATGATATTATAGGTTTCATTTCATTTTATTCCATTCATGTGTACTTTGATTCAAATGTTTCGATATGGTATGTGAAACTTTGGAATGTTTGAAGATTATTTTCTTCTATAATGTTCTTAATGATCTTTTAGATGTATTTTAATTTATCAATATCAACTACCCTTGTGGTTACTTATCTGATAATGGGGATATTTTTTATAGATACCATTACCTTTATTAGTTATGATGGGTTATGATTGTTTCAATGATATTATTATGGAACGTATTTCATTTCCATGTGTTAATCATGTTATGGATCTCGTTTATTTTCTATGGGTTAACCATGTTCTAAAGATAATGATATTAGATACATTTATTTTTCATGGGTGAATCATAATTATAATATATTATTATTTAACCCATTTATTTTCCATGGGTTAATCCTGTTTCAAAGAGATTTTTATTGAACCCACTTCTTTTCCATGGGTTAATCTTGTTTCCAAGATACTGCTATGAAACCCATTTATTTTCCATATGTTTATTAAGATATAATGTAATTGATATGAAACCCACTTCATTTACATAGGTTGGCCATGTTTTAAATATATTATTGTGGATAATGTTTCCGTTCTATAGGTTAATCATGTTTTTAAATGAATAATGGTTGTTTCCATTGAGTTCTGATGAAATGAATTCTCTATACTCTTTGTTTTTCATTATGTTATTGGAAATTATAAATGATCGGTGCACCTAGATATAAATGATAAAGCGCATTATAGATTAACATGGGGTGGCCTGTATTGTACTAGGAAAGATCGATACATCTTAACATGGGGTCACCCAAATAGAACAGTGTGATCTAGTTGAAGCTCTAAAATGCATTGGGTAATGATAATATTGTATGTCGATCATATGGTTATTCTAGTTAAAACATATTTGACTTGTTTTTATTAAATTTATGTTCAAATTTATATAAAATATTTTTATATGCTTTTTTATGAGTATACATTTTTTCATTTGATCAAGATTGATATCACACAGTTCATGATTATTGATTTTGATATTTATTTCCTTTTCTATGTTTTAATATTTTATGATCCTTGTGTGGATGTGTATGAGTTCCATTATGATTCACTCATAAACATTTATTGTGTCATAATACCATTATTATCTTCTAATGATCATTGATGACATTCAATTGTTTACATATATATTTTCCCTTACTGTGCATTTGAGATCACCCTTATTATGCTTCTTATTTATCAGGTTTTAAATAAATGATGTTTAATGATTTATTTGGAGAATGGATTTCAAATAGTTAATGATGATGTATTAATGTGAAAACGAAAATATGGGTTAAGTGGTAGAAATTATCATTTACAGTGTTGTGAATCATTTTTTTAGGAGTTTTTTCTAATTCTATAAAAATATAAAAGTAAAAGGTCATATGTTATTTAATTAATCCAAGTTTTCCCTTTTATATTGTAAATTTAAGATGAAAATTTTGGTTCAAAATTACGGGAATCAAATTTGAGAATGTAAAGTTTTGGATTTCAACACATGTTCCATGAGTGTTGGTTATGGGAGGTTATCAATGGTATTGAAGGTTAGAAGAGATAACATTAGAGATTAGGATGTTTTTATATGAGGTTATGTTAAGAGTTATACATAAAATCATTGTACTATAAGAATAAGGTTGATTAGAAGTATAATGTCTTAAGATACAACATTTGGGGTTTCTAAGTACTAAAAATTTCAAGTTATCAAGGATATTTTAGGATATATTTTATTGGGTTGAACTATATGTAAAACATTGGTTTAATATGAAGTATTCATTTAATGTTTTAAGAAAAAAAATAAGTTTTAAGGTATTTATAACCTTTAGGGATTATAAGATCTTGAATATTAAGGTAATTATGGGAACACAAGTATTATCATATAGATAACCACATTAATGAAATGTGATTTGGTGACTAAGTGACTATGGGTAATTGAAAAGAATATATAGATAATGTTTACATGAAATCTGAATGGTTTTAGATAATCCTTTATGTTAATACACTCTTTAATTTTTAGGATGTTGAAGTTATTTGGTATATGGGGTTATTGAATGATTTAGTTTTGCCTTTGGGTATTAATATTGATTTTTGAATATTATTTTATAATATGGTGGTTTATTAATTTTGGGAATTATCTTACTATGTGATGGCCATTTTGGTTTTGTTTAATGTCCATAGATAGTTGGAATAGCTTGATTATCCCTTTTATGATCACGTGGTCTTTAAAAGTTTATTGTAGTGATTTCGGAATTAAAAATTCATTTTTAATACTCATCTTTTTTAGAAAAAGATGATATTTTTTTAGAAATTGATTAATTGATTTAATTTTACACATAAAGTAAGTATATTTTTATTATTCTATTCTAGATTGTGAAAGAAATCATTAAAACTTTAGAAAATGGTCTTGAAAAAAATTAATCATATTACTAAATTTTTTTGATGATATTAATAAACTTTTCCATAACTTTTTTTATTGTTTTTTAGCCATTGACCTCCTCTTGACCATGTTCTTTATCACTCTTTTTCAGTCTATAGAAATCATTTTTTCCTTCCAAATAAATCTTTTAATTTCCCGCCAATGTTCTTGCTATATGGATTCCAAGTTATGTGTATCTTTAGGTAAAAAATTTTTTTCACACTTTCCATTTTTAAGGGGATGTTTTATTAACTCTTTGTATGATATAGGTTTCAATAAAGGAATTCTAAAAAATATCAATCCTTTGATAACTGAGATGAATTTTGAGGGTGAAATTAATTTTAAGGGGTGTAGGATGTAAAATGCCAAGATTTTATGAAATAAATTCATTCAAATTAATTTAAATTATTTAATATATTTTATTACATGAAATAAAAAATTTATCTTGAATCAAAAGAAAACCCATTATTTTTTTCATTTCTCACGACATCGAGAACCTTTGATGACTTATGTAACAAACAAGCCTGAGTCTTACCAACCAATAATATAGTGTCAACATTATTATGATAGTTATCACCTAGTTATTGGAATGATGGGAATTAAATAGATTAACTAAATATTTTAATTTCTATTTAAATTTTTTTATAAAATTTATTAATTGGTTAAAGCTATTTGTAAATGAAAATAAAGACCAACTAAATATAAAGGATGTGTTTTTATGAAAAACTATTTTTATGACCAGAATTAAATTCTATCTTAATAAATTATATTAATCCCTATTAGTGAAATATATTAATTATATTTATATGTTATATATTTAAATATAATTTTTTAAATTAATCCAATAGGTTTTTTATGGTAAGGATAATAAAAAACAAATTTTAAGCAACAAAGGTGTTCATTTTTTAATGGAAGTTTTATCACCTTTTAATGTAAGAACTATTTTAAATTTAAGTTTTTAAACTTTTATAATTTATATTTCAAAAAAATTTCAAATATTTGTAAAAAAAATTATATTGGTGATTTTTTGGAATTTTTTTAGGAACATTTATATTTTGTTGAATAGTGAATGGCACTGAATTTTAACTGATTTTTTTTGTATAGAAAATTAATTGTTTCAAATTATTTTTTAAAATTATTTTAAAGTATAATCGGATAAATTTTTTATAATCTAAACTAATTTAGGTCATTCTAGGAAAATTCTCATTGAAATTAGATATAAAAATATTTCATAATTCTACTCTTTTCTGTGTAAAACCTGGTTTTTCATCCCATTATTGGGAGTAGTTTTCAATTAATTTCTACCACTTCTATGATTGTAATTTTTAAAAATGTATAATATATTTGGAATCAAAAAATATAAATTTTCTAATAATTTCAACTATTTTTTGACCAATAAAATAGTGAAATTAAATATAATCAATTAAGTGATTAGGGTAAAAATGAATTTTCTTATCATTAAACATTAATATTAACTAGAAAAATGGAAAAAAACATTTCAAACAAATAGTTTGTCAATGATTTGACCATATATCCTCTTGGATATAATTTGGATTATTATTGGTGGAACATGATGTCGGGAAGACATACCAATAGTGTTTACCTTTTAATATTTACAATAATGCCACTCCCCTTGTACAATAAAAAGCACTCACCCTCCCCACATATTCACACTTCTCAAACCCTTTTGGATCATCAAAAACCTAACCAAATCAACTCAAAACATCCCTATTATAATATTTTATGCCTAAATTCTATCATAAAGTAAACTAATGAATTCATTTTTTTGCAAACAAAAATGAGTTACCTCACTACAAGAAAACAATACATTAGAGGGGGTTATTTTGAAGGGGTTCTACACAACCCCCTCTAAATTCATTTTTGGTATAATTAAAGGGTGTTTTACACAACCCCCTCTAATATTTTAATTTAGAGGGGGTTATAAACACCCTATAAATTCATTTTCTATAAAAAATGGAGAGGTATTATATATAACCCTTGTAATTCATCGAATTTATAGGAAGTTATAGAGCACATTAATTTCTTAAATTAGAGGGGGGTTTTGAACCCTCCCTAAATTTTTAAACATTATTTTTTAATATCTAGTTGGATTTTAGAGGGGGTTGAACCCCCCCCCCCCAATGTATTAAATTTGAGGGGCTTCAAAACCTCCCTCTACTTTATTAAATTAGAGGAGGTTCAAAACCCCATCTAATGTTATTAAATTAGAGGGGTTCAAAACCCCTTCTAATGTCTTAAAATTAAAGTGGGTTCAAAACCCCCTCTAATGTCTTTAATTTAGATGGGGTTTAAAACCCCCCTTTTAATGTATTTAATTTAGAGGGGGTTCAAAACCCCTTATAATGTCTTTAATTTATAGGGGTTCAAAACCCCCTATAATTTAACAGATTAAAGGGGTTGTGAACCCCTTCTATCTAAAAAATAAACTTCCATAATATATATACATATATATATATATATATATAATTAAAACACAATATATAAATTCATTTAAATACATAATATGAACAAATTATATATAATATTTAGATGATTGTATTTAATTATATTTATATGTATACATAAATATAATTGTATAATATTATGAAAATTAATATATTTTTATTAAAATAAATTCTATTTCATATAATATTATTTATTTATAATATAAAAGCATAAACATATTATATAAATATATTCATAAATATAATATAATTAAAAAATATATAATATAAAAACACAATCTTATAGTTTTTATAATTGATATTATAAAAATAATAAATTCATATTTAAATAATATTTTTATGTTTTTATTTTATATATAATTAATATTTATGAAATAGAATTAATCAAATAAATATATATTAACTTACACAATATTATACAATTATATTTATTGTAATACGTATATATTAATGTAAATAATAATAAATATACGTATTGAAATAAATTATATAAATATTTTTATAAATTAAATTTTATATAATATTAATTATATAAAATATACAATTGTTTTTCATACACTATTGAGTATATTTTTTTTAATTTTATTACATAAAATATTGATTATATATAATATACATATTAATTATAAATAATATACCATCGTATTTCATATAACCTTATAGAAGTATTTGTATAAATCATATTTCATATAATATTAATTATATATAATATAAATATTTGTATGAATTGTATTTCATATAATAATAATTATATATTATTATATATAGTACCATACAATTTATAAATATAAATATATATATATATATTTTTAAATAATATTAAATATATGTATTGAAATATATTATACAAATATATTAGTAAAACCCTTATATAAATATATTAAGTAAATACATATATATATATATATATATATTCTTAAAATAAACATGTATATAATATAAAATGTGTATTTAAGTATATAAATAATTTAAATAAATACATAATATAAAAGTATTTAATATAATATAAATGAATTTTATATAATATATGTATGATATAAAACATAAAATAAATATATAGTATTTATTATACCAGCATATAATTTTTATAGTTTAAAAAACACTTGTAATAACAATAATAATAATTAATATTATTATTAATCTCATACACTCACACACACATACACACACGCATATATATGTATATAAAAATAATTAAATAAATTTATATTATAATTATATTATATCTATAAATATTATATAAATAGATAAACAGCCGCACACAAATATAAATGTATTTATAAATATATATCTATATATGTAAATATAATTATTTAAATACATTATATGAAAAAAAAAATATAAATATGTATTTAAGTATATAAATAATTTATTTGAATATATTGATAAATATGTAAACATATGTGTATATACATATAAACATATAGTTTATATAAATTTATATATAGGTTATATATTTAAATGAATTTAAATATATTATCTAAATAATATTTAGTAGAATATGTGATCAAATATATATAAAAATACTCATTTATACTAAAATAATAAAAAACGAAATGACAAAGTGGTTGTTGGACAGTGGCTTGCCTGCGCACGGTATGTTATAGTCAGCATATCAAATCTTTACAGATTAAAAAATTTATAAAAATGTCGGTTTATAGGTTGGGTTGGGGAACGCGGGGAACCAAGGAATGGTGGAACTGTATAAGGTAAGGGGGTACACAGGGAACTAGATCACTGGGAAGAGAGTAATGAGATGGCGGAGATGGGAGAAGCAAGGCACAGGGAACCATCGGGGAACTAGAGGGTGGGGAATGGGAGCAATAGTGAATGGGGAAACATTGGGGAACTAGAGGGTGGGGATGGAGGAACTGAAGGGTGGTGGGAAGGGAGGGAACGTGGGGCATGTGGAACCGAAAGGGGAGGGAGCAGGTGAAATTAGGGAAAGGTTTTACAATAATAAAATAAAAAATATTTTTGAAACTTTAGGGGTGGTTTAGAACTGCCCCTAAATAATTTAGTGACTAGGGGAGGTTTAAAAATTTCCCCTTTAAGTTTCACCTTTAAGTCGATTATGGGCAGTTTTAACTACCCATAAATTGATAAAATTCTTTAGAATGGGTTTAAACCCCCTTCTAACGTTTAAATTTACAGTGCATTTATTGTGATATTAGAAGGGGTTTAAACCCCTTCTAATACAACAGCCTCTAATGTGAATCCAGATATACCAGCGGTTTGTGTAAACAACTGCTAACCACACATTGTGGAAACCTTAGCGGTGGTTTTCCATAACCACCGCTAAATCCTTTAAAGGGGGTTATAACCCCCCCCCCCCCCAATGAAAAAACAACCCCTTCTAACCACAACTTTTTTTGTAGTGCCTAAAGAATATGTAACATTCTTCAACGAGCACTTTTTTTTATTTCATTATCCCCCAATTAAATTATTATTATTCAATTATTATATATTAAAATCAATATCATAAATATATTAAGATTTTTTATGTGAAATTTTCAACTTTCACCTTTACAAACATCAATCAAATGGGATACATAATCACCATTCAAGTATACGGCGGACTACCGTCTTGTGAACCAATGTTGTTTATTCTTCCAATACCACATTTAAAGGTTGCTAATGGTGATTAAATTACATATTTTATACGATATGTATGATATTTTTGATTTATTAATATTTATTGAATTATTATACAACACATACATTCAATATTTCTATTTTTTGGGAAATTTATTACATCATTTGTGGATGTGTGGGCATCCTCCTACTCAAAGCGATGTGACTCATTCAATATTTACATGGAATGTATTATGGATAGGTTTAATAAAAATATATTTTATAAATAAAAAAATTATTATATTCATCTGATAATTATCTATCTGTTCATATATAATATCATTTTATTTTATCCATTTCTCATACTAAAAAAGTGATAATGTCGTTCGTGGATGTGTGGACTGCCGCCTCTTCAAAGCAATGTGATTCATCAATTTTCTTCACCGCATGACAATAATCATACATATAAGTTTATATAATTAAATAGTATGTTATTTATTAAATAATTTAATGTCTTGATATATAAAAATTACTTACCTTCTTTCCATAATGGTCATTGAGAAATATGAATGTTACTCATGCGTACGTACGAATTACCATCTCCATGGTCAGGACATTGATTCATTTTTAATAACCAGATTTACTGAATGATTTTACATTTATAATTGATATAAAATTTTTATAATTCATTCTTGGTTATTATTAATGGTATATTAAAATAATGACCTCATTGACTATAGTTTACCTATCAAATTCAGTTTTTACGTATAAGATAAATTTCTTTAAAAAATATAACTTACAAATTATTAAATAAATAATTTTATATGACTTTTTATAAGTGATATAAAATTAATAATAAATAGTAAAATATTATGAAGAAGTTGAATAATTAATATATGTTTATTATTCTGGAAGATGGAGGAAAATAAAGACAAATCAGACTCACGGTGAGGGATTTATTAACTCAATTTCCATTCATTGGGTATAACATCTATGTAATTGGTCATGTTATGCCAAGAATATTTATAAAATGGCATATTATTGTTTTATATCATATTTAAACCTTTATTTTTTTATTTAAATTTTTCACACAGAATTATTTCATTGATTTATTCTTACTTCAATGATATGACCTTTGTAAGGGGTTTTCCCATCTCACTTTTTGTTCTATGAGATATAATCTATATTCACCACTTTTTTTGTGGTGTATATAATTCACATTGATTTATTTTATTATTATTATCCTTAAATTTATGGGATTTTAAATATCTTTTTTATGATATATATTTCATGGGGTTCATACTTTCTAAGTTAACAAAGTTGTTATGGATTTTTGTTATAATTTTCCTTGTGATGTTTGTTATGTTTTACACCTATTTTATTTTATGAGATGTATATTATGATCATCTTACATGTTATTTCATCAATAAAAAATTTCATATGTTATTATGAGATACATTTAATGATATTCCATTCATAAGTATTGTGATTCAAATGTTTCAATATGGTATGGGACACTTTGGAATGTTTAAAGATTGTTTTCCCCAAGAATGTTTTAAATGATATATATAATGGTATTTCAATTCATCCATATAAACAAACATTGTTGTTACTTATCCACCACTGGGGATATTATGTATTGATACAATACTTATTCTTTATTTGGATGTACTATCATTGTTTCAATGATATTGTTATGGAACCCATTTCTTTTCAATGGTTTAATCATGTTATGGAACCCATTTCTTTTCCTCCAGTTAACCATTTTTTAAGTGATTTTTATGGATCAAATTTATTTTTCATTGGTTAATAATATTTTAAAGAGATTATTATTGAACCCATTTTTTATTTTGGGTAATCATATTTTGAATAGATTTTTATTGAAACCACTTCTTTTCATGGGATAATCAGGTTTCAAAGACATTTTTATGAAACCCTTTTATTTTAAATAGGTTTATTATGTCCTAAAGATGTATTTATGAAACCAACTTCATTTACATGGGTTAACCAGTTTTAAAATAAATTTTTGCGGAATATTTTTTTCCAGGGTTTAATCATGTTATGAAAAGAATAATGGTTTTTTCTAATGATTTATAATGAAATGAATTATCTATATATTTTATAGTTATTAGGTTCTTAGAAATTATAAATTATGGGTGCACTCAGATAACACCTAGAATGCCCATTATATATTAAAAAGTGGTGACTTAGATAGCATAAGCAAGTCTCATTATATCTTAACATGTGGTGGCCTAGATAGTGTGGGGTGAGCATATTCTATCCCTATAATGTATTAAGAAATGTTAATGTTGTAATTCGGCCATATCATTATTCCAATTAATAGGGTTTTAAAGGGTTTTATGAAATTGATTCTCCAAGTTAAAAAAATGAGTTTAAATTTCTTATTATGAGTTTATAATGTTTTTAATGATCGATATTGATATCACATGTCTTTAGATTATTGATTCTAATGTATGTTTCCTTTTACATGTTTTCTTATTTGATGATTCAGTTTTTGATGTGTATGACTTCCTTTATGATTCACTCATCCCCTTTGATTACATCATTATACCCTTATGATTTTTGTAATTGTTATTGATAGAAAATTTTTAATGTGTATTTTTACCCTCACTAACCATTTTAGATCCCACTTTTAATGTTTCCTTTTCCTCATATTTTGGATAAATGATATAAAATGACTTATATCTATAATTAATTTTATATAGATGATGAAAATGTATTAATTTAATTAAGAAAACTTGGGTTAAGTGGAAAAAATTATAATTTAAATTCATGTGAATCATTTATGTCTGATTTTTTCCAAATTCTATAATAATCTAAACAAGAAAGTTCCACTAGTATGTGTGCGATCAAAATTTTTCTTTTGATATTTTTAATGTTGGATGAAAAAATTGGTCAAAAATTACATTCATCAAATACAAAAATTTAATGTTATGGATTTCAGCATAGGATCCATGAGTTTTGGTTTGTGGTTGTTATAGTTCATATCTATGGTCGGTCTAGATAACTTTAAAGAATAGTATATTTTTATATGAGGTAATATGAAGAGTTATGGATACTATAATAGGACTATAAGATTACAGTTTATCCTAATTTCAAAGTATTAAGACACCCCATTTGTGGGTTTTAAGTATTAATCATTTTGAGGTTACAATGGGGTTATAGGAGAAATTTTATTGGGTTGAATTATGTGGAAAACATTTGTTTAATGTGAAGTATTACTTTACTTTTTGAAGATATAATTATTAATGTATTTATAACGTTTATGGTTTATTGGATATTGGATATTGATGTAATTATGGGAACAAGAGTATTATTTTATAGGTAACCAATTTATTGAAAAATGATTTGGTGAATAAGTTACTAATAGTACTTCAAAAGAATATATCCATATTTTGGGAATGAATTCTAAAAGGTATGTGATAACCCTTAAGGTTAATACACTCTTAAACATTTAGGTTATTGAGGTTATTTGAGATATAGGGTTATAGAATGATTTAGTTTCAACTTTGTGAATTACTATTTAATTTGGATGTTTTTTTATCATATGGATATTTATTTATTTTTTGAATTATTTTTCCATGTGAAAAAACATTTTTCTTTTGGTAAATGTGTAAAGATATTTAGAATTTCTTGATTATTCATTCAATGTTTACATGGTCATTAAAAGATAATTTGTTTTATTTATGAATTAATAATTCATCTTGAATGCACATAATTTATAGAAAAGATGATAATTTGGTGTAAATTCATTAGAGGATGAAATTTGAATCATCAAGTAAGTTCATTTCTTTATGATTTCATTCAAGATAGTAAATGTAATACTCTCTATTTAGGAAAACAGATCTCGAAATAAAATTTTATGTTTTTACTAAAAAATTTAATGATATCAATGAACTTTTCCAAATCTATTTGGTTTGTGGGTTTTTCATCATTTACTTCCTCTTAACCACATTATCTATGACTCATTATTTGTCCATAGGAATAAGTTTTTCCTTCCAAATCAATCATTTAATTTCCCCCCAGTGTTCTTCCTATATGGAATCCTAGTTATGTTTATCTTCAGGATACCTTTATGCTTCCCTATATACATTTTTAGAAGATGTTTTATTATCTCATTTTACTATATAGGTTTCAATAAATTAATTATATAAAAAATATTAATCCTTTGATAACCAAGATAAATTTAGTTGGTGAAATTCATTTTAAGGGGGTGGGATGTAATGTCCTGAGATTTTAGGAAATATATTCTTTAAAATTAATTTATGTTAATTAATATATTATGTTTCATGGAATAAATATTATATCTTACATCACACACATCACCAAGTTTATCTTTTGATACACACAACATCAATTACCTTTGATAACTTATATTACACACATGCCAAAGTCTTTCCAGACAATAATAAAGTATTAATTTTATTATTATGTATATCACCTATAAGTGGAAAAAGCTGTAATAAAAGATATTAACTAAATTAATAAATTATTTTTTACACATTTTTTATAAAATTATTCCATTCAATACAAATTAATTAGAAATTAAAATAAAGACCAATTGAATATAAGGGATGTGTTTTTATGAAAAAATTATTTATATGACCGAAATAGTGTTTTATATTAACATTTTAAAATAATAAATATTAGTGAAACATATTAATGAATTTTATATTTTATATATTTAATAAAATGTTTTAAAATTCATCCAATATGTTTTATATGGTGGATATAAGAATAATTCCAATTTTAAGTATAAAAAATTATGTATTTTTTAAAGGAAGTTTTTCTACCTTTTAATGTTGTACCTATTTGAAATCTAATTTTGACTCTGTTATAAGTTATATTTGACAAAATAAACTTATTTTTTGAAATTTGAATATAAAAATTTAATCTGGGTAAATTATTTTCTTAGAACATTGATATTTTGATGAACACTGATGACCCTGGATTATAATTGAAAACTTATTTTTCATCTAAATAATTTGTTGTGTTAAATTATATTTTAATTTAGGTTTAAATTATAATCATATAAAATTTACATCATTTAACCCAATTAAGCTCATTGGTGTCAATTTTACATTGAAATTGGATATAAAAACATTTTGATCTTTTGAGATTTTCTCTTTAAAACCCCACTTTGTCATCCCACCTACAAGAATAATTTTAAATTAATTTATTCCACTTATATTATAGGAATTAAAAAAATGGATTCAATATTTTTAATAATAATAATATATAATATATAATATATTAAACATAGTTTTTTACCAAAAATATTAGTGAAATTAATTGAAATTAATTACAGCGATTTAGGTAAAAATGAGTTTACTTGGTGGTTAAACTTTAATCTTAAGGGTTAAAATTACCTATAAAATTTTCAAAAATAAATTATATGGATTTTATTAAAACATATCCACTATTTTATTGAATTGGGATCATTATTGGAGGCACGTGATGTAAGCGAGATATCTCAATAGTTGATACCTTTTTATATTTACAAGAATGTCACTCCTCACCCACTATAAAAAGGAATTTAACCTCCCCACATAGTAAAATATCTCAAGAAATTTTGGATCATTAAAAACCTACCCAAATAATCTTCAATAATCCCTTATCTCATCCTATAAAAATAAATTTTTGAATAAAGAAAAATAAGGAAGTTCTTTGGAGAAAACCAAAAGGAGTTTCCCTAAAAAGAGGTAACATTATTAAATGGTAACTTTTGTCGAATTTATTTATCAACACATTCAATTATTTTTATTACATGATAATATAATAAACTCAGTATCATAAATATAATGATATGTTTTTTTTAATGGTTTTACCTACACCTTCACACACTTCCAACAAATGGGACATGAAATCGTCATTCGTGTGCACATCAGACTACCAACTTAGGAACTAGTGTCATTTGTTCTCCAATGAACACATTTAAAGGTTGGTAATAATGATGTAATAAATATTTCAATGTGATATATATAATATATTTATTTATTTTGGATTCTTAAATTATTATATAACACATAAGTTCATGTGTTCCATTTTTTGGGAATATGATAACATCGTTTTTGGACTACCACCTCTTCAAAGTGATGTGATTTGTTCACTCTTTACATGGAATATATTAAGGATTATTTCAATTAAAATATAAGATATAAATTAAATATTTATGATATCAATTACATAATTATCCATCTTGTAATATAATGTACCAACTTCAATCCATTTTATACACTGAAAAGGTGATAACGTCATCAGTGGATGTGTGGACTACCGCTTCCTCAAAGAAACTTGATTCTTTATTTTTAATAAAAACTAACAATAATTAAATAGATAACTATATATAATTACATAATAATATATTTATTATATAATTTTAATTCTGGAAATATAAAAATTACTTATCTTCTTTCCATAACGGTCATTGAAAAATTAGAATGTTACTCATTCATATGTATAAATTACCGTCTGTATAATCGTGATGTTGGTTAATTTTCCATAACCATAATTCCAATATGATTTTAAAAGTATAATTTATAAAAAAATAATATAATTATTACATTTTCATTATTATAAATTTATTTAAATAATTTTTTCATTAGCAATAGTCTACAAATCATAGTCAATTTTGACACATAAGATGAATATGGTCAAAACATCCAACATAAACATTATTGATTAAGTAAATGTATATAATTTTATTATAATTCAAATAAAATTAATAATAAACATGTTAAATTTTCAAGATCATTTAAAAATTTAAATAATTTTATTATTCAGGAATATAGAGGACAAGCATTAAAAATCTAACTCAAGGTGTGGGATTTCTTAAATTAATTTTCATTCATTGGGTTAAACATATATTTCATTATTTATGTTATGCAAAGAATATGTGTGAAAATAAATATGATTATTTTATAAAGTATTTAAAATTTTATTTTTTGGATTTAAATTTTTCACAGAAAATAATTTCATTTATTTATTCTGACTCCAAAGATAAGATCATTATAATGATTTTTATCATCCCATTTTTATTTCTGTTATACATTTTTCATATTAACCAATTATTTTTATTGTGTGGTTTATATAATAGCCATTAATGTATTTTTTTTATTATAATAATTAAAATTATTAGTTTTTACATGTGTTTTTTATGATCACTCTTTCATAGGGTTCATAGTTTCAACATTACTAATCCAATAATGTATTTTTGTCATAATTTCCCTTCAATTTGAGTCATGTTGTGTTATACACCTATTTTATTTTATGATGTGTATATTCAACTCAATTAACATTTCATATCATGAATATAATTTTTATCATGATATTATATGTTTTGTATAATGTTATTCAATTCATGTGGATTGTGATTCAAATATTTAAATTTTTTACGAGACACATTAGAATGATTAAATATTTTTTCCTCAGTAATGTTTTAATGATATTTTTATTGTTATTTCCATTAATACACATAAAAAACCCTTTTTGTTACTTTTCTTCTTCTATGGATATTCTTTATTTATTCAATCATCATTATTTTTTTTATGGATTATGATTTTTTCAATGATAGTGTTATAGGACCCATTTATTTTCAGTGGGTTAATCATGTTATGGAATCTATTTCTTTTCCATGGGTTAACAATGATTCGATGAGATTTTAATTGAAGCCATTTCTTTTCTATGGGTTAATTATGGTTAAAAGAAATTTTTATTAAACACGTTTCTTTCCTATGGATTAACCATGTTTTGATGAGATTGATATAGAACCCACTTCTTTTCTATGGGTTAATATTTTTTGAATGATATTATTATGAAACTCATTTCTTTTATTTAGTTTTATTATTTACTAAAGATATTATTATATAACCAACTTAATTCTTGTGGGTTAACCATGTTTCAAATAGATTATTGTGTAATATATTTCCTTTATATATGTTAATCCTATTCTAAAAAGAAAAATGGATGTTTCCAATGAGTTATGATGAAATGAAATCTTCATGTGATTTGTTTGTTATTCAATTATTGGACATTATAAATTAAGGGTTCACCTAGATAGCATTAGAAAAACTTGTTATATCATAACATGTAGTGGCCTAGCCAACATTGGGATTTCCCATTACATAGTAACATGGAGTGATGCAAATAGAGTTCGGTGAACCTGTTATAGATCTCCAATTCGTTGGGTAATGATAATTTTGGAATTCATCCATATAGTTATTTAAATAAAATGGTTTTTGATATGATTTTGGAAGGGTTATATGAAATTGATTCTTTATTTTGCCAAAAATAGTTTTAATTTCTTGTTAATACTTTATAATGTTTCTCCTGATGAAGATTGATATCAAATAGATCATGATAATTGATTCTGATGTCTTTTTTCTTTTCTATGTTTTCATATTTTATGATTGATCTGTTTATGGCTATGATTTTTTTTTTATTCACTGGTGCACTTTTATTAAATCATCATACCGTTTCTCTATATTTATTATCATTGATGAAATTAAATTTTTTAGGCTTATTTTTACCCTTATAGAGTATTTGAGCTCACCCTTCTTATATTTCTTTTTCCTTAGGTTTTGAAGAAATGATATTGAATGATTATTTACTAAAATGTATTTTATATGGATAATGATGATATATAAATTTGGTAAATAAAATCTAGGTTAAGTGGTATAAATTATCATTTAATTTCATATGAATCATTTATTTTGGATTTCTTACTAATTACCTAATACTTTAAGCCTAAAACTTCATCTATTATATATTTGGTCCAAGTTTTCCTTTTGATGTTGTAAACATTAGATGAAACTTTTGGGTCATAATTATCAGCATAAAATTTAAGAATTTAGGATCCATGAGTGTGTGTTTTGGGCTATTATACAAGTATAAATTGATTCAATATTTAGAAGTAGAATATTGATTTTTATGGAGTGGTGAGTGAGTAAATGTGATTTGGTTTTAAAATGAAATTGCATACATTGAAGTTCTTATAGAAGTAAAAACATTCTGATTCTATTGAATTGATGTCTTAAGAGGAAAATCATATACTATTTTTGAATCACCCCAAACATCCTAATGATCTTACTCACTTTATTCTGAAGTACTTACATACCCATGGGAGTCACTCCAATTGGTAGGATAATTCATGTTTGGAAACACTCATATGTATAGGATGATACCACCCTCTCCAATAGTACTAGAATATCATTCTAGTGTAAAATAAATGACTCTAATTGGAATAGATCACCATAAAGTGTAGGTACCCACTTTATGACTACACCTTTTAATTATTGTGTGTGCCCTTTTTTCTTCTTTTTACATTTCAATAAATTAATGATGATATTTAAAAACGATTTGATCAGATTCTAACAGATCACCAATTTTTATTTCTAATTAATAAATTATAAAATATATACCACTAATTAAAACCCCCCTTCTTAGTGGTACAACACAATCCTAGGTAGTTTCACAAGTGTTAAAATCAATCTATGAAGTTATTTTTTAAAAAAATATATACAACTTAGTTTTTTCATTGAAAACAAAACAAATATTAAAGAAATAACTTATTTTCACAATAAATGACCAATTATCCACTCATTTCCAATCACTCAAAAATTAAGAATATCCCTTAGTTTGTTTACTTATTTATTTTCTCTCACTTTTCACTTCTCTATGTTGGATAAACAATGATGTGTTTAAAAAACTATTTTTGAACTTTAGAAACAAAGTATAGAACATTTTTGAATGATGATTTATTAAGTGATAAATTTATTTTCATATTCATAGAAATTAACAGACACTAATAATTAATATAACATCTATATATTATGGTTTATAAATATATATAATTAAATTTAACTTATTATCCTCTAAAAAATATCCTAAAATTATATTTAAAATGCTATTAGAGAGCTCATAATATTTTTTTTGATTTTTTTCTAAAAAATTGACTTATAATATATAAAAAATATTATAAAATTACTCATAATCATAAAAATAATATTAAAAAATAGTTTAATATTAAATTATTTTAAATATTGAGAAATTTTATCAAATTAAAATAAAACATTTATATAATCTCATTTTTGTTCATAAACTAAACTCAATTCTTATATTAGGTTCTAAAAGAATTTATTTATAAATTAAATATTGATATTATATTTCATTCATTAATAAAAAAATATTTTGATGGAACAACGTATTTTATTTTTTTATAGTTCAATGGAAAATAATATGAGAAACAAATATTGAATTCAACTCCTTCGAATAAACTTCTATAATTGATCCTTCAAACAAAACATTAATTTATATATTATTCATTAACATATTTTTACATGTACCAAATAAAATATCTATAGATGATATGCTAAGGCTACATATTTATCTTTTAATAAATTTTTTTATTAAATTTTTCCACAAAACAATGAAAATTGGTGAAAATATTTTCTCTAATTTACATATGATCATAATCATGTCATCTTGAAATATTTTCTATAACACATATATTATTGTTTAGACACATTAATCATGAAGAAAATATTATATTTTATTAAAATATTGTAAATAAACATATTAAATATAATTCTAAGTGAAAAAGTAAATAACATTTAAATGATATCATAGAATTCATCCCTTTTTATTCAAGTGATCTAGTTATTCCACAAACAACATGCCACATTATAATTGTACCTATCTAAAAAAAATTATCAACAATCCAATAAAATAAAATAAATTATTTCCCCTTAATAATTAATTTTTTATATTAATTAATCTTTTAGATGTATGAGTTTCAAATAATTTTTGTTTTGAACACTTATATATATTTTTTAAAAAATTAATTATTCATTCACATTGCCTTTTTTCATGTTTGGTGTACTTAAAATCATGTAAAATATATTTTTAATGTTTTTGGTATCAACCTAGTTTTCATTAATCATATAAAAAACTATAAATCATTCTATTATGGTATATACCAAAATATTCTTAGTCCAATAATGATCTCTCTAATAAAATATATTCCCTCATAATTTTCATTATCCAGAAAAATAATATTTGGTAATGAAAACAAAATAAATTCCAATTGAATACCTAAAATATTTGAGGAAGTTTCATCCTTTTTGGTTTCAACTTTCATAATTTTTTTATTATTTGAAATATATTATTGGATGGGATAATATTAAAATAAAATCAATGGAGTATGGTTTCATACCATTATCAAGGATGAATATTTTTAAATCCACCAAGAAGTATAAAGAATATTTAAGACCTTATTTATGCCATCCATATAACATAAATTTTGTTTTTAAGTAAACAATTGTCTATGAAATCACAAAATTCAATGTAAAACATTTTTTTGTAACTATATCATTTGTAATTGTGTACTCGCTATATACTATTTTAACTCACTAGTTAGTAATTTTAAATAAACATCAATGTTATTTTTATAGTGCCCTAGAATTAATAATATGAAATATAAATATGGATACTCCATTTATATACAAGGGTGTATGTTTTATGTAGTAAAATTAAAATAATAATAATGACTATTTTAGGCACCAAAAGAAAAAAAAATATGTTTTGTGGGCCTATATAAATTTTACAAGGATAAGAAAACAAATATATTAAATAAAATTACTTCAATTGTTCATATCAAAATCATTATTTGATTAAATATTTGTAGAGTGTGTTATTTTATTTCATTATATCAATAATTATTTGATTCTATGTAACAAAAAATGATTTTATATCTATTTAATTATAAAATACCTTAGTTTTACGGGTAAAATAATTACATTTTTGTTAGTTTTTATTTTTTGTACCTAAAATTTCTATATGTTAAATATTTAACCAAATATTCACAATTATATAAAAATTATAATGTAATTGTAGAGACCCGAAGCTTAACGTATATGGACATTACATTACTTTTGCGGAATACTTAGTACATAACAAAAACACACACATAAAGATCGTAAAAGTTTAGTGTCTTTGGAAACTCGGAATATAATCTTCTAATCGTGGTGAAAGATCTTCAACATCTCCCATAAAGATCTTCCCTTTTTTTACCTAAAACATTTATTTATATCCTGGGGAAAAGAAAACATAAAAGGGTGAGCTCAAATGCTCAGTAAGGGTAAACAAAAGAAATATCAATCACATCATATTCATAAGAACATAACTTTTGGAAATCTTAACCTGCAAAAGAAATCATAATTTCATAACATGGGATAAATCATAGTAGTGAAATGTAATCCCAATAATCATAACATAAAACATGAAACTTTGTGTAATACACACATAATCATATAGAATCATTTCTTATTAGTCAAGACTCATTGCCAAGACTATCTTAGTGGAAAAAGTCCATTTCTGAACCGAGTTCACTCCTTGTTTCAGTCCTATTTCACTGAACCGGTATAACCTACCGTTCCAGCCATGTCTATATCATGAGATATAAAATCTTTACCCAATTAATTGGAGGGAGATATAGGTCCCACCCATCTCATAATGATACCATTCTTATGTGTTCCACCAAAATCATAAACCATACATCATAGAATAACCCATGTAATAAAAATGGGAATCTTAAACATCGTGACATCATAAAACAATTCATATAAGATAAAGGAATTCATAAATATAATTCCATCAAAACATAATAAAATCAATTTAATAATAGGTATATAAATATAACCCTTTATTATCTTATATGGAAAATAATTTTGATAAAACACTTGAACTCCATTCTTGAGGAAAATATCCTTTCTGCTTCAAAAACACTTTTCCTTTCTTAACATGTCGTACAATTCTAAACTAAAATAAGTTGATTAAAAATAAACTTGAAAATTTTTAAAGGAAGTTTCTTGGAAATAATTTTTTTAAAAATCTATTCATGCCGTATAAGTTAAAAAAACATTCTTCGTACTTTTGTCGGAAAATTCAAAAAGTACCTCGTACGAAAAACGACAAAAGATTCCTTTCATATCTTTTACTAAAAACTCACCGAAGGGTAAAATTGGATTTAATCAATTGTAGGTGGATGTAAATAATATTAAATATTGAGATAACATGGATGTGGATGATAAAATACACCCCAGTAAATTTCAAAGTATAAACAATCTCAGATAAAAATGAGATTGTGATATTTTCCCTTACCTTAGGTCCGATTTTCTTCGTAAGTGTCTGAACCTCCTATATAATGATTTAAATAATGTCATTGACTTATTCTAGAATCATACTCATTGTTATTATATCATATATGGTTCACTTATGACTTTATATTACCCGTTCTTTTGTAAATTCCATGTTAAAGAGCGTTTTGGGTAAAATTGTTTCATTTGTCATCCCTGTTTTGACTTGTAATTATTCATATGATTACTTAGATCACGATTACTTAATTACAGAATATAAAACATGATTTATATATAATATATATTCATAATATACATATATATAATAAATCAGTAAATGGAATGAAATACACCATTCATGGAGACGGTAGGTCGTACGTACGCATGAACGTTGTTTTCGTTTCCCTATTGAGTTGAATAAAATTAAGTAGATGACATACTTATATATACACATAAATCCAGTATCATTATTATGTCATATATTTAATGATTACTTATTATATATACTTTATAATCATTCATGAATGGTTAAAGTGTAGAATGAATCTCATCGCATCGTGGAGACGGTAGTCCGTACGTACGCACGAGCGATGATATCATTCTCATGATCGTGGGACTGTATTGGAGTGTATGTATACTATTTCATAATCAATATCACTTTAAAATAATCATATATAGTTATTATTTACACCATTATACCCATCCAAGTAAGGTGGTGGTGGAAAATAGGTTTTACCACGGCGTGGAGACGGTATTCCGTACGTACGCACGCGCGGTGATTTCATTTTCCGTAGGATGGATAGATTGTGAAATAGGGTTGTTTCATACTTATAATAAAATATTAGTATATGATTGAAACTTATGTTATTACTTCATAATGAAACAACCTAAGAAGAAGAAGTGGAAGAATAAATAAAGGTGAATGAATCGGTAACAGAAATTACCTCTTCTTTGAAGCGCCTCTTTGAGATCTCTTTTTAGGGAACTAAAATTGGTCTTGGAGGAATACCAGAACCTCTAGGATGTTTCTAGGGAAGTGGATAATGGAATTTAGCAGGGTTTGTCCGAGCTTGAAGGCTCAAAGTTGTGTGAGGAAGAGATGGAGGGGGTGCCCTTTGATAAGGGAGGAGAGGGGCACCTTTGGAATAACTAAAAATATTATTTTATTATAAAGCCAAATTCGGTTTTAAATAGCTCCAAATTGATTTATTTAAAATATAAGGTGGGTATGGGTAGAAATCCTCTCATCCTATAGAATTTAGACAAGTTTAGGTTCCCATTTTGAACTTATCATTTAGATTTAACATTAAGTTAAATAATTTTACTTTTACCGTGTCTTCTTGTTTTCTTACACTATAAGGTTAATAAACATACTATAACAATATAAAAGAACCCCAAGTTGTTTGTTATTAATATATATAACCTTATATAAGTCATTTGGCCGAACCTTAGATTTTTAGGAATAAAATAACAATTAATAATATAATATTTGTTTTAAAAACTATTTTATGTCAATTTTGACACCATTTAGTAATTTATTTTTTTGAAAATCATAACAGAATTATTAGTTCGAAAAAAGTTAATTAAATAAATACTAACATGTCATATTAACCTATAAAATTATTTTAATTCATAAAAAGTCTCAAATTACATTTATTTGGGTATTTATAACATCAATTATGTCAATATTTCATTAATAAGATAATTATTGCACCATCATTGTGTCATAAATAAATTAAATTATTTAATGTCTAAAAATTAAAAATAAAATACCATTATGTATGAAATATTTTTATATTTCTAATGAATATTTACAATCGAATTTATCTTATGTATAACACTATATTAAAAATTTTGTAGTAAATAAACTTTGATTTTAACTCTTTTAACTCTTCTTTGAATTAAATAATAATAAATGTCCTAATCTAATCCAAGTGGTCCTAAATGGTCATATTTTATTCGTAAGGTTGTTTTGGTCGAATTAAACTTGTCCAATAGAATTAGGACGTGTGTTAGGGTAATAATAATATAATTTTTACCCTTAATTACCCTATTTACTTTTAACCGTGGTAAAAAAAGGTAAAAAGTTACTATTCACCAAAAATTATTTTCATCTCATTGAACCACATTTTACTTACTGACATCAACCGTGTCTCTCGGATTTTTGAAATTCCATTCATAGAAGCGGTAAAATTATGTTTTATGAAAATTTCAATTTTTTTTAACTACCACATAGTGGTTTCACTATTCATCAAAAAATGAAAGTTTCCAGAAAAATACCAAAAATTAGGCCTAAGCTATATTTGATATTATGAACTCAAAAATGATGTCTATTTTACCAAATTCAAAACATATTAGTTGCATTAATTAATTTAAAAATTAATTCCCATCGTCAAAACAAATAGCGTGTTCTTAAGAGATAATAACTATCAAAAGATTGACACTTGTTTATGTCTCGTTTAAATGTGAAATTACATCCAATGACCAAAATTGTATTAAATTGTAAAAATATATTCTAAATATACTTTAAAACCACTCAAATTAATAATTAATCACTATTAATTTTTTCGATTAAAAAAGTTGTTATTAATTAAAATTTAGTAATTTTCACTATTCATCAAAATATGAAAGTTATTCGAAAAGTACCAAAATTTCACCCAAAGCTAATTTCGATATTCCGAATCCAAAAATGAAGTACATTTTGAAAAATAAAATTTACAAAATTTCAAAAATTGGTTAATACTATTCATAATGGCTAGTTCATAATAATATTATAATAATATCTTGTTTAGTGAAACTCGGTATTGCGTACTACACACGCTATCGAGGAAGATCGTGATTGCATGTAATGCAAGGCAAGTCAAGGATGCGTATTGTTCAAGCTCTTTTTGGTGTAGTGTACAACACAAGACATTAATGAAATTAAAAAGAATATTTTTCATAAAATCTCGGGGTGTTACATTCTACCCCCCTTAAAATGAATTTCGCCCTCGAAATTTGTCGGGGTTATAAATGGTTTACTATTCGAAAGTTTCTTTGATTGAAACCCACATCGTAAAAAGGAATACCAAAACCAATCTCTAAAAACAAAAGTATGAAATGTAACGGTTACCCAAATAAACTAATCACTGGGTTTCCACATAGGTGAAAATATGGATATGGAAGAGAAATCTAACCATCATGTTCTGATGGAGAGTGGTAGAGAACATGGCTATGAAAAATACAACAATTACAAAGCCATAAATTTGTGAAGATCTAAGGTACCATCTGATTCATCAGATATAAGAGCACTAGGACAACATTTTTGGTTTTCAAGATTGTTTCCCTAAAGTTGATGAAATTGGAATTAAAAGAAATACTTTTGTGATTTTGGTATAGTCTCACCGATGGTTATTCTTTGGAAAATTTCCACTTCATATCTTAAATAAATGAAGTTGAATTTGTCATTCATGATGTGTTAGCAGATCATGTGAAAGAATGATGGGTCATTACATCTGTCTCAAACAAAAGTTAGAAAAGTTATCAAAAAAAATACATAAGTCCATCTATAGTGAGATTAATCATATATGGTTCCTAAAATGGACTTATACTTCATATATCATACTGCTTATATAATAAAACTAGTTTCTACTAAACAGGGACTTCCTGTAGGCCATGGTAGCCGATAAAGGCAAGTCGCACTTCGGTTGTGGGGTCGATTCCCATAGCCTTGTCCGACGCGATGGGTTTTCGCCCGTCCTGCAGGTTGTCCTTTTTCTAAAGCTATATTACTATAACATCACATCAATAATATCGAAAAAAAACTTCTATCCTTAAGCAATACTAACTTATGTCCAACATAATCCATTCCAATCTTTAGGCTTATCCATAATACTGCAGTCCACTCTCATAATATAGTGAAAATGATTACCAGAGATTTAATACCATTGTTGATCCCCATATATCATAAGATGTGTCTTGTTGGTCACATTCCAAACATTCAAAGGCCTTAATCATGTATTCTCCATTGAACCTTAGTGAAAACATGAATGCAGTTAAAAGTTAACACTTTCCACAAACCAAAATCCTCAAAATTCTTTATACTCAAACCATGATATCACTTAGTCCTTATATCAATCATGAGCTCATGAATACAATCAAATATCTCATTATCTTCTTATCCCTTCATTATGCACATATCATCTGCTTACCAAAAATATCTCAATCACTTTCCATGGTTATCGGTACCATAAAATTATTGAAAACCACAATAGACCAATACATAAATATTCCAATATTCCACGATAGTATATACAACATTATTTTGGAATCCCATTACATAAACACTTAATCATTCCACCACATCGTTATCATATTCAACACCGCCAATGGTGATCGCATGTGACTTCCCTTTGTCCTTTTCCTTAAGTGGTTGCTCATGTCGATCATCACTAACCCTTAGATTAGGGCATTTATTAGCATAATTCCCCATTTCCTTTCACTTGAATCATTGAAGTGTTGGTGGTTCATTCTCTGCAGTCTTTTCTTTATTCACATCATTTGAAACCCTTTTTCCATTACTTTGACACTCAGCTACTCGATGACCTTCTTTTCCACACTTAAAACATTTTCTAGTCCCTTTAAGACAATCTCCACCATGCTTCATTCCACACTTTGAGCATAAGGAAACATTCATCTTCTTTTCACCATTATTCTGAGATTTCTCCTTGAACTCCATCTTTCGTTTCTTGTCAAAACTATGAGATGGATAAGTAACACCAACTACCATTTCTACCTTGATATCACAACGCACAATTTCTTCAAATCTACTGAAGTCTCTTATAGATAATGCCCTTCGAAGATTTGGTTTTAAGCCACTGAAGAATCGATCAACTTTACTTTCAGGTTGGGTGATAAATCCAGATGCATACCTTGCAAGCCTTGTAAAATTCGCTTCGTATATACCAACAGATTCATCATCCTTTTGCTTTAGTTCAAGAAACTCCTTCTCCATCTTTGTTCAAAGAATATGAGGGAAGTACTTATTGAAAAATTAGTTCTTGAACTTGTCCCATTCCATGGACTCAATTTCATCTCTTTTCCTCTTATTCTTGATAAGATTCCACCATTGATCAGCTTCACCTTCCAAACGATATACTTCTAAGATGACTTTATCATGTTCAGAACATTGAAGAACTGAAAATATCTTTTTAGTAGTACTGATCCATTGTTCAGCAACAAGTGGATCAGAAGACCCACTGAAAGAAGGTAGACGTTGCCTCATGAAGGACTCAATAGAATATTGTTCCCTTCTCTGCTCATTTGGAAGTCCAAAATGATTCATACCTTCTGTAAGTATAGAAATAATATTTTTCACTCCATCTCCCATAACATTTGTTTGTTCAGGAGGACAATCATTGCATTGTCCATTGCATTGATCAACACTGTTCCTTCGGGTTCCAGCCATCGTCTAAAACACAAAATGAATAGTGTGAGAGGCAAAAATCACGCTAGGGAAAACAATATAATAAAGGGGGCGTAACTTCAATATATAACATCTTAGGTTTAATTCTAAGATGGTTAGCGCAATTCTAGGACTATAATGTATACTTAACCTTAGGTACATCCCTAGACATAGCTTATAAATATCTCTAGGGATCTCACTAATGTTTTCGCATCCTAGTTTCCAAAGGTTGACTAAACCTTTCCTCTGATACCAACTATAGATACTCAAAGCTTAACGTACAATGAAATTACATTACTTTTCCAGAATACTTAGTACATAACAAGAACACACACACAAGGACCGTAATAGTGTAGTGTATTTGGAAACTCGGAATATAATCTTCTAATCATGGTGAAAGATATTCAATATCTCCCTTAAAGATCTTCCCTTTTTTTACCTAAAACCTTTCTTTATATCCTGGGGAAAAGAAAACATAAAAGGGTGAGCTCAAATGCTCATTAAGTGTAAACAAAATAAATATCAATCACATCATATTCATAAGAACATAACTTTTGGAAATCTTAACCTGCAAAAGAAATCATAATTTCATAACATGGGATAAATCATAGTAGTGAAATGTAATACCAATAATCATAACTTAAAACATGAAACTTTGTGTCATACACACATAATCATAGAGAATCAGTTCTTATTAGTCAAGACTCATTGCCAATACTATCTTAGTGGACAAAGTCCATTTCTGAACCGAGTTCACTCCTTGTTTCAGTCCTGTTTCACTGAACTGGTATAACCTACCGTTCTGGCCATGTCTATCTCATGAGATATAAAATCTTTCCCAATGCATTGGAGGGAGATATAGGTCCCACCCATCTCATAATGATACCATTCTTATGTGTTCCACAAAAATCATAAACCATACATCATAGAATAACCCATGTAATAAAAATGGGAATCTTAAACATCGTGACATAATAAAACAATTCATATAAGATAAAGGAATTCATAAATATAATTCCATCACAACATAATCAAATCAATTTAATAATAGGGATAGAAATATAACCCTTTATTATCTAAGATGGAAAATAATTTTGATAAAACACTTGAACTCCATTCTTGAGGAAAATATCCTTTCTGCTTCAAAAACACTTTTCCTTTCTTAACATGTCGTACAATTCTAAACAAAAATAAGTTGATTAAAAATAAACTTGAAAACTTGTAAAGTAAGTTTCTTGGAAATAATTTTTTTAAAAATCCATTCATGCTGTATAAGTTAAAAAAACATTCTTCGTACTTTTGTCGAAAAATTCAAAATGTACCTCGTACGAAAAATGACAAAAGATTCCTTTCATATCCTTTAAAAAAAAACTCACCGAAGGTTAAAATTGGATTTAATAAATTGTAGTTGGATGGAAATAATATTACATATTTAGGAAACATGGATTTGGATGATAAAATACACCCCAGTAAATTTCAAAGTATAAACAATCTCAGATAAAAATGAAATTGTGATATTTTCCCTTAACTTAAGTCTGATTTTCTTCGTAAGTGTCCGAACCTCTTGTATAATGATTTAAATAATGTCATTGACTTATTCCAGAATCATACTCATTGTTATTATATCATATATGGTTCACTTATGACTTTATATTACCTGTTCTTTTGTAAATTCCATGTTAAAGAGCGTTTTGGGTAAAATTGTTTCATTTGTCATCCGTGTTTTGACTTGTAATTATTCATATGATTACTTAGATCATGATTACATAATTCCAGAATATAAAACATTATTTATATATAATATATATTCAGAATATATGTATATATAATAAATCAGTAAATGGAAAGAAATACACCGTTCATGGAGACGGTAGGTCGTACGTACGCATGAACGCTGTTTTCGTTTCCTTATTGAGTTGAATAGAATTAAGTAGATGGCATACATATATATACACATAAATCCAGTATCATTATTATGTCATATATTTCATGATTACTTATTATATATACTTTATAATCATTCATTAATGGTTAAAGTGGAGAATGAATCTCATCGCGTCGTGGAGACGGTAGTCCGTACGTATGCACGAGCGATGATATCATTCTCATGATTGTGGGACTGTATTGGAGTGTATGTATAATATTTCAGAATAAATATCACTTTAAAATAATCATATATAGTTATTATTTACACCATTATACCCATCCAATTAAGGTGGTGGTGGAAAATAGATTTCACCACGGCGTGGAGACAGTATTTCGTACGTACGCACGTGCGGTGATTTCATTTTTCTTAGGATGGATAGATGGTAAAATTGGGTTGTTTCATAATTATAATAAAATATCAGTATATTATTGATACTGATTTTATTACTTCATAATGAAACAACCTAAGAAGAATAAGTGGAAGAAGAAATAAAGGTGAATGAATCGGTAACAGAAATTACCTCTTCTTTGAAGCGCCTCTTTGAGATCTCCTTTTAGGGCACTAAAATTGGTCTTGTAGGAATACCATAACCTCTAGGATGTTTCTAGGGAATTGTATAATGGAATTTGGCAGGGTTTGGCCGAGATTTAAGGCTCAAAGTGGTGTGAGGAAGAGAGGGAGGGGGTGCCCTTTTATAAGGGAGGAGAGGGGCATCTTTGGAATAACTAAATATATTATTTTATTATAAAGACAAATTCGGTTTTAAATAGCTCCAAATTGATTTATTTAGAAGATAAGGTGGTGATGGGTCTAAATCCTCTCATCCAATAGAATTTAGACAAGTTTAGGTTCCTATTTTGAACTTATCATTTAGATTTAACATTAAGTTAAATAATTTTACTTTTACCGTGTCTTCTTGTTTTCTTACACTATAAGGTTAATAAACATACTATAACAATACAAACTAACCCCAAGTTGTTTATTATTTATATATATAATGTTATCTAAGTTATTCGGCCGAACCTTAGATTTTTAGGGAAAAAATAACAATTAATAATATAATCTTTGTTTTAAAAACTATTTTATGTCAATTTTGACACTATTTAGTAATTGATTTTTGTGAAAATCATAACAGAATGATTAGTTCGAAAAAAGTTAATTAAATCAATACTAACATGTCATATTAACCTATAAAATTAGTGTAATTCATAAAAAGTCTCAAATTACATTTATTTGGGTATTTATAACATCAATTATGTCACTATTTCATTAATAAGATAATTATTGCATCATCATTGTGTCATACATATATTAAATTATTTAATGTCTAAAAATTACAAATAAAATACCATTATGTAGTAAATCTTTTTATATTTCTAATAAATATTTATAATCGAATTTATCTTATGTATAACCCTATATTAAAAATGCTGTAGTAAATAAACTTTGATTTTAACTCTTTTAACTCTTCTTTGAATTAAATAATAATAAATGTCCTAATCTAATCCAAGTGGGCCTAAATGGTCATATTTTATTACTAAGGTTGTTTTTGGTCGAATTACACTTGTCCAATAGAATTAGGACATGTGTTAGGGTAATAATAATATCATTTTTACCCTTAATTACCCTATTTACTTTTAATCGTGGTAAAAAAAGGTAAAAAGTTACTATTCACCAAAAATTATTTTCATCTCATTGAACCACATTTTACTTACTGACATCAACCATGTCTCTTGGATTTTTTAAATTCCATTCATAGAAGCGGTAAAATTATGTTTTATGAAAATTTCAATTTTTTTAACTACCACTTAGTGGTTTCACTATTCATCAAAAAATGAAAGTTTCCAGAAAAATACCAAAAATTAGGCCTAAGCTATATTTGATATTATGAACTCAAAAATGATTTCTATTTTACCAAATTCAAAACATATCAGTTCCATTAATTAATTTTCGTCGTCAAAACAAATATCGTGTTCTTAAGAGATAATAAATATCAAAAGATTGACACTTGTTTATGTCTGGTTTAAATGTGAAATTACATCCAATGACCAAAATTGTATTAAATTGTAAAAATATATTCTAAATATACTTTAAAACCACTCAAATTAATAATTTATCACTATTAATTATTTCGATTAAAAAAGTTGTTTTTAATTAAAATTTAGTAATTTTCACTATTCATCAAAATATGAAAGTTATCTGAAAAGTACCAAAATTTCACCCAAAGCTAATTTCTATATTCCGAATCCAAAAATGAAGTCCATTTTGAAAAAAATAAAATTTAAAAAATTTAAAAAATTGGTTCATACTATTCATAATGGCTAGTTCATAATAATATTATAATAATATCTCGTTTAGTGAAACTCGGTATTGCGTACTACACACGCTATCGAGGAAGATCGTGATTGCGTGTAATGCAAGGAAATTCAAGGATGCGTGTTGTTCAAGCTCCTTTTGGTGTAGTGTACAACAGAAGACATTAATGAAATTAAAAAGAATATTTTTCATAAAATCTCAGGGTGTTACAGTAATAATATGAGTTGACATAGTTTTCTAAAAATCAAGACCCAAATATTTCAATTCTATATTAGTTTCATAATTATTTTTGAAAATATATTATCTGTTTAAAAAAATCAAAACGTCCAAGTACTTGACAGATGTAATTATTTAACCCAAATATGAGATTTAATATATAGTAATTTTTTATTGTTATTAAGAAATTTAATTACATTGAGTGTATAATGTTTCCTAATTTTAAATAAATATTTCATAACATTTAGATATTTCAATCTAGAAATTTTCATCATCAACATCATAAAATTTTTCGTTGGAATAAACTAATCTATAATCTCATATTATATGTTTTAAATTAATTACTAATCACTAATAAGAAATTAAGAATTTCATTCCTGAAAATTTTCACCATATTGATGATTTAAAACATAATATAATAAAAAGATAGATTGAAATAGATATAATAAAATTGTATTAAAGGATTAATATATCCCTTGATAATTATTTTTGAATGGAAACATAGTTATTCATTTAGAAATGAATTTTATATTTAATGAAATAAATTAAATAAAAATTTTGATTCCCTATATATAAAAAATATCTATTCCAGAAACATATTCATTTTATAACTGAATCATCAAACAATGATCACACAATAGTGATTGTTATATATTATAATATGTTTCTATATCCATTACTTTATATAAATAACATAATTTTGTTTAATTAATATAATAGTATTCTCACTAACAATTATATTTACTGGGGAAAACTAAAAATATTAACATTTTATTATATTATAGTGTAAACTATTGAATAAATGATTATATTGTTTGATGATTATTGTATTTATTATAAATAAAAATTTTGAAGAAATAGATTGTTGAGAATATTTCTTAGTATACTTAAGGTGGTTGAAAATGTTTTGAGAATATTTTAAAATTATGAAGAAATGTTTTAGAGTTCAATGTTAAGAATACAGAAAATGAAATTGAAATATTATTTATATATATAAGAGTAACTTTATCTTGTTTGAGAATAAATCTATATTTATAAAGTATAAAAAATATCTCACAAATGATATGAATTTTTGAAAAATACCAGAAGTTTTTAATAATACATTTTAATTCACTATAGTATGTAAGAGAAACATGAATATTATGTAAGAGTAATTAGATGATATATAATATTAGAAATGATGTTTTATAACATATTTCAAATTAAATTTGAGGATATGTAAGGGTAACATGTTGTTTTCAACTAATACTTATGATATTTTTAAAGGTTATGTAAGATTAACTTGATTTTCCCAAGCGATGGTAAGATTAAATCAAATAATGTTTTTCTATTATTTAAATATTAAAACATCATGAAAATAGTTTGAATTTCGATAAAATATGATATATTTTAAATATATGAATGAGAATATGAAACATGATAAGTGGTAAAAATATAACCATGAATACATGGTAATGAAGTTGTTTATATTGAGGATGATGGAATGAGTAAAATACTGAGAATAATACATTTTTGTGCTGAATTAAATGAATATATTTATAGGATATTTTAGTAGATCCTTCATAAATAATACCAATGATTGAAAAGGGTGTATTTGTTTATTTTTTTGAGGATTGAAGCTGTGATGTTTCTAGGATAAGTTTTTACCAGTTCTAAATAATATAATCATGATGTTACACTTTTATTAGATCTTTCCTCATTTTAATTGTGTAGAATATCCATGCAGTATTACCATGAATTAAAACAATAATATGTGATAAATAGTTTGTATAATTTTAAGAGATAATCCAAAATGATAAGTTTCTAATATTCTTAATATGATTGAGAAAGAAAAGAGAAATAATAGAGAATATAATAATTGTAAGAGAAAGACCAATGATATTATTAAATTATTGGGTGTTTTGTAAATTAATGTTCTTAAAAATATAAATCTTGAGTTTAGTCTAAATATTGTAATGTATTTGAGAATATTTTTTTGGAGACAAGAAATATTTGAGTGCATTAAAGGTATTTTCACATCTCAGTTGAATACCTTTTGTAAACTAGAGGGGTTTGGCCTTAGAAACTTCCAAAATACATATGTGTTCAGAAATGATCTTGGGTAAGAGAGAATAACTATTTTTATTGAATAGACTTAATTATATTAGTGATATATTTTTGTTTAAAAAATAATACAAACAAAGAAAAAATATAGTTCCCCACATTGGGGGGTTCAAACTTATAAATTGTTTTTTGTGTATTGTGTAATAACCCCATCCCCAATAACCCAGAGCTGATGTATAGTCTATTATATTGGAATAAGATATAAGGAATATCATCTTAATGGATTTAATAGTTTTATAGACTTAGTAAACAAGATACATACATGATTCCCATATTACATTTTAAAACTCAATTACAACATTTTCTTTGAGAATAACTCTATTCCCTCTAGCATATCCTTATATATAACCATAATACACATCATGGATTCCTAAGAAACAATATAATTAATGTTGATCTTAAATTGTTAGTAATTATTATGTGTAATATAATATATCATTAATAAATAAACAAAAATTAAATGGAAGGTTAAATAACTGAACACACATTACATTTAAATAATTTGATTATCATGATTAGATAAGGAGTAATAAATATAGAAATTTAAATAATTGAACACATACTAAATTTAATAAATTACTTTAATATCATATCTAGATAGGTAATAATCAATACGTAAAGGTAAATAATTGAAAAAACATTCTATTTAATAAATAAAATGATAATTAAATGAATCCAGGGATAATATCATTGGGAAAATCACATGGATAATAATAACTTAATTCTTAATGATGAAATGATTAATCATTGGATATCATGTTATTAGGAACATGATACCCCTAGTGTGAATACCTTTCAAAATGGATTATATAAATAAAATTATAAATGTATTAAATGGTTGATTATAGATACACATCATGAGACAACTAATGCATTGAGGGGATATATAATTTTGGGCCCCACCTATCACTATATTTCAAAATAATTTCTCATATATTGAATAATTAATTTCATTCGTGAGTAATGTTACTTATCATCAAATATGTAAATTGTATAAGGAATACATATTTATAAATATTTCACCAGATTATCAAATAACATTCAATTTAGAACATTGTATGTAAAAATTATGTACAATTCAAGCATTAAAAATATCCAAGATAAATAATTTGGATATTTCGTGGAAATTTAACGTCAAATGATCATAGGAAAGTAAATATTTAAGGTAAATGTTAATGAATAAAAAGGAATCAATAAAGTTAATTTAAATAATGTAACTGGTAAAAATGGTTATAAACCATCCATATAAAGAATAAGGATGATATCAATACACCATATTCCTAGTGTTTGACAAGTTCTACTCAATAGAGGAAGTTAGTCACAGTGGCCTAGAAATATTGTGTTAAGTTGGTAAATATGGGTTCCCTATGCATCAAGGATCATATTATATTCAATGTCACATTGATAAAAAAATCACATGGAGACTTATTTCCACATCTGACTACTCATTGGAATTTTATGCCACTAGATTTCTTGATAAATTTCATAATGGGGATGTTGTGTATGTCTATTCTTCTATTTGTCATGTTGTTAAAAAAAGATATTGTGAGATTATGGGTTTCTCTAAATGGGGGGTATGCAGACATTCATCCTTGAACTGTTTGAGTACCCCATGGTTATATTGGTCTCTTACAATTGCTGCTGAAATTCTTGCATCTATGAAATGATGCACTATTTTAGAGATAATAAAAATAATGATTTGTGTGATATGAGGCCTACACAGCTCGATAAGGAGTGTTCTAGGTATGTCTTTTCAAACTGTGATACGCTGGTATAGATTCCAGACCTCATTTGTTGATTCACTATATGGTAGTGTTATAAATTCCAATGTGGTGCCTAAAATCATTTTCTATCTTGGGTTTTTGTATTTCATAAGTCCTATCTTTAATATACTAATTTTCTATTAGTCTATAAAACTGGGAAACCCATTTTTTAACCCAATATTTCATACCAATAAAAGGAATGAAGACTATTCCTACATTTTTTTATGTCGGAGTGCTGAGGAATCAATTCATTATTTTTTTGTGGGTTTTTCTTCTACCCTCAAACTATGTTTTTATTTAAAGTATTAATTCTATTGTAACTTCAACTTGCAATCTATTTAGGTGCTTCCCAAATCCATTTTCATCATGTTATTCAATGGACATATTTATTCTCTATTTTTGGTCATTATTGTTAGTGTTTTTTCATAAAATTGGCATGCAAGGATTGATATTGTGTTCAATAATCATGTTCCATAATTTTAAGGTGGTGTCTCTATAATTTATCTTGGGATTATAGCTTCTTATAAAATATATACTTGGGAAATGCACATTGACATTTCTGATCTGGTTATATTGAAATCTCTCGATGTTAATTTCACGGTGAGGAAGTTATTAGCTACCAAGTAAATTATATGGTTACCTCAACTTCTAGTGGTTAAAAGTACATGTTGATGGGCAGACTTTAGGTACAATAGGGCCCTCGGGATGTGGTTGAATATTTTTCACTTATCGGGGCCTTGTTAAGGGTTGTTTCTTCCATTTTATTGGGATTGGTTATGCTATTTAAGTGGAACATTAGAAGATGATTAAGGAAATTAGGTATACTGTCCATTATGGTTGGAATGGTTTATATTTGGAATCAGACTCCTCTATTCCACTGAAAATTTATAAAATATTATCTAGAAATGTACCATGCAAGATGCTGACATCTTGGATTGATTTCCTTCATCATATGCACTCCATCTCCCTTGATGTTACTCATGTCTATATGGAGGCAAATCAAGTTGTTGATGCTCTCTATAAGAGATAAATCCCTGAGTTTAGTTCAATTTGGTCATTTTTTTACCATAATATTGCTCTGGTTTTGTTGAGGAGGACTCTCATAGTGATTTGTGTACCTATCTTTGTAAGGCCTCTTCGTATCTTTTTTTTATCTTTACTTTTTAAATAAAAAAATTTAGGAGAAGCCCCGCCTATCTCTGGGACATTCTAGGTATTCCTAGTGTAATATGAGTAAAATAATGGATTTTTATCATTGATGAATAGAAACGCCCTTAAAATTTTTTTAAAAGAATTACTGAGGGAAATATACTTTTCACTATAAAAATATATTTTTCAAGCTAAATTTTAATAAAATATAGTGAAAATAATTTTTTTTTAAAATAAAATTTGGAACTTATAAAATAATATTTAAAACATTGAGTGCTTATAATGTATTGAAATTATATTTATTCAATAAATCTAAAAATAATGATTACTTTAACAATTTTTCAGTAAAATCCAAAAAATCCTTGTTTTGAAAATAAAAGGAAAAAGAATTTTAAAAATAACCAAAAGTAAAAATGGGTAAAAATTTCATTAATAAATCTTTTTTAAATGTTTAAAAATATTTTTGAAATAATTTCTAAAAAACCTGGATTTTTATTAAAAAGTGTTTTCGACCTAATAAAGAAATGAAGTTGAATTTTATTAGAAGCATTTACTCAATCATTTTAAGTACCAAATAGTGGAAATAGAGTACTGTTACTTGAAAATATCATGACTAACATGAGAAAAAAATTAAATGGTATTACTATATAATGATGAAATATTTTATTTCAATGGATATTCAAGTATAAACAATCTTGGTTAAAATGATATCATGAAATAAACCCTTACAACGATCCAAACATTCGAGAGAGAATTAATAAATGAATCAATTATGTGTGTAAAATGTTTTTTTTTAGAAAAGTTCCCCCCGCCAAAAGGCTAAGGCATTAATTCATAAAAAGAGAATGATTACAAAAGAAGAAAGTGCGGGATTTTATTATAATCATCCCTATAAAAAATAAGTAAGGCCTCAGGGAGATAATCTTACTAGGTAATAGGTTTTCCAACTCCAATGTTTGCAAGACCATCCACAATCCTGTTAGCCTCTCGAAAGATATGTGTGATGATGAAGTTGAGAGTCGAAAGTATCTTCATGCATTTCATCCACTTTGCAGGAAGCCTCTAAGAGATAATCATTTCCCCATTTCTGATGGCCTGCATAATGGTAGAAGAGTCACTCTCAAGACAGATATTAGACCAGCCCTTCATTTTAACAAAAGAAACAGTATGTATGATCCCAATCATTTCAGTCTCAATAGGGCTTGTCACGCCACAAGAACCATAGAAACATCCTTTGACATAGTCATCATGAGCCCTAAAGGCCGCACCACAACCCAAAGGGCTAGGATTCCCTTTAGAGGCTCCATCCGTATAAACTTTAATCCAAAGGGGGAAATGAGGGATCTAAAAAACCTCCATGGTGCCCAAAGTAGGCCTGAAATTCCCTTTAACACCCAGATTTTTTAGAACCTTGAAGTCCTAAATATTGTTGTAGGATTCCCCCAAACGGACAGCCGACGTGTCCCTTATAGTCGCAAAAATATGCATCAAGGAAAGTTTCAAGAAGTAGTCCATCCCATTAAATATTGCAGAATTTTGGATCCTCCAAATAGTGTGTAGAACTTCCGCAATAGCTACGGAGAGGAGTGCCCGAATATGAGGTAAAACCTGAATAACTGAACAGCAACCTAGAAGGGCCTTCAATCCTAAAAATATGAGGCCATCCAGTTCAAAGGCATCCAAAACCTACTTCCAAATGGTCGCGGTAGTTGCACAAGAGAGGAAGAGGTGCTATGCATCCTCCCAATGTTTTTGACACATAACACACCTAGAGCATCGCTGCCAACCAAACATCTAGAGATCCTCATCAGTGTGTAATCTGTTGTAAACCAGCCTCCAGATAAGTTCTAGATGAGAAGGCCTAATCCATAGTTTATTGAAAATAGACAGCCATTTAAAATCATCATTGATACCCTGGATTGCATGAGAGTAATACAGTCTACTTGTCATAATCTCATTTCTAGCTGGCTCCCATGCTATGAAATCAAGGAAGGAGACAAAATTGTAATTACCAATTCAATCATTAAGGTCACCTGGTACGTTTGTTGGAGGATTATCCAGAAAATCCTTGACTGAGACCTTCTCCCCTGAACATATATCAGTATGATGAAAATCATCAGATAGAATATTACATGTCCAATTATCAAGCCAGAACTTAAGATTGGAGTTTCTGTTGACAATCCATCTATAGCATTTCATAATTTTCTGGAAAGAAGTTTTAACTACTGGCCATAGAGAGGAAATAGTGTATGCATTGCTCCCAAGCTTCAAATTATTAGAAAATCGAGATTTGAGAAAAACTATAGATTCAGAATTACTATGGATGATATTCCATGTTAAGCAGGCTTGAAGTGATTCATTAAAGAGGGCAATATTTTTTATGCCCATTCCACTAGAGTGGAGAGGTTTACAACAGGCCTTCTAAGTAATAGTGACTAACTTATTTTCCAGGATGATACCACTCCAAGTAAAATTCTTGATGGATGTGTTCAATCGCTTGAGAATTCCCCTTGGCTATTTATAGCCCATAAAGGAGTAAACCAGTTTAGAAATGATAACAGACTTCACCAAACTAATTCTCTCATCCATAGAGAGACTCCTCCCTTTACAGGTTAAGAGTTTTCCAATAACTCTATCCATAATTTCAGAAAAAATAAGAGGCCCTATGGCACCCCAAGAAAAGAAGGACACCCAGATACTAAAAAGGTAGAGATCCTTCCTTGATTCCCAACTCTGAAAGAGTCCAGTGTTTCCTAGAAAGAGAGATCCTCTTCCCAAAGTGAATGGAAGATTTATCCCAGCTAATACATTGACCAGAGACACTTTCGTAATGCTGAAAATTTTATTTCAAGACATGCACATTCTTCTTTCCTCCCTGAAGGAATAAGATGATATCATCAGCGTATAAAAGGTGAGAGGGGCCAATGATGGACCTCAATGCTTGAACTGGCTTAAGATGCCATTAAGAGACCATGTCAGTTATGAGTCTGCTAAGGTAATCTTCAGAAATGGAGAAGAGAAGAGCTGAGAGGGGATCCTTATATCTAACTCCCCTAGAGCAAGCAAAGTATCCCTTAGGTGATCCATTGAGAAGAACCGAGATATGTGCGGAACCAAGGAGGGAAGAAATCCATTTAATAAAAGTTTCATTGAAACCAAATTTCTCAAGAACCTTATATAAAAAAGACTAGTCCATAGTGGCAAAGGATTTTTTTTATATCAATCTTGAGGGCCATTCTACCATCTCTTACAGGAATTCTGAGCAGATTAAAACACTCTGAGGTAGAACAGATACACTCCTGTATATATCTTCCTCTGATAAAGCTGAATTGATTCAATTATGTGCGTAAAATGTAAATCCAAATAAAAAAGTTGAAATAAAACATAATATATTAAAGATTCATTTCACACTTAAAATTATAATATCAAAGACAAATCAGAAGTAATATAACCCAATAAAAAGAAATAGAGTTGTGAAATTCATTACCTCTTGGTAATTTCCTATTCAAATCCCAGTAGATGTAATAATTGTAATTAAAATGTAAATTAGCATAAAGTATGAATTATTCAAGATATTAAATATCAAATTGGAAGTATATAGACCTTATAATAAAAATGTGTAATATAACATTACAATATTCCATAATGAAGTGAAATTGAGATAGAGTCCCTTACCTCATGCTTCTTTTTGGTTGCACATGATTTAACCTTTTGTATAATGATTTTAAAATTATTATTAATTTCTAAAAGACCCATATTCAAATTTATAATATCATATATGATCCTATTATATGATATTATCACTGATTCCTAATTAATCATTCATTATTTTCAGTATTTTAGGTTCTAATTTCCTTGTTTTATCATTCTTGATTTTTCATGACTATTACGAATCTTGTGAATATTTTATAGTTCTATCATATCTAGAATAAAAATAATAAAATTTTTATAATATTTATACATAAATTATAATTTTAATACCAATATTATTATATGGTTTTTATAAGTTAAGTACATTACCATCATGTAGAAGGTAGGTCGTTCGTACACATGATCAATGTTTCCATTTTTCAATGATCATTATAGAAAGGAGGTAATACTATTTAATCATTCCATAATTATAATAATATCATCAATACCACATTAGTTATTTAAATATAATTATATATATCATCCATGTGGTGTTGTGATCAAAAGACTCACATCGCTTCATGAAGGTGGTAGTCCACACGTACGTGAATAGTGTTATTATATTTTAGTAAGTAAAATGGAAAGAAATAAAATGATATATTTTATTTAAATAATTATAAAAATGTAATTAATATCATAATTATTCCTTTTATTTAATATATATTCATTGAATTTAACCTTTATGTCTTCTATGAAAAGAGTTAGTGATAAATGAATCACATCACTTCGTGAAGCTGTAGTCCACCATATACACAAGCGACATTATTGTATCACCTAATGAATGGAAAGTTAAAAAGTTATATATGATATAATGTATAATGAGGTGTATTTATGTAATAAATATCCTTAATATACTTTATATTCATCATTATACCCAATTTTCAGATATATTAATGGAAAATATGTCACATCGGTTCACGAGGTGGTTGTTCACCATACACTTGAACAATGTTATCATTTCCCATTTGTGGGAAGAGAAGATGAATATAGGTAATTTTCGTAGAATAATAGAATATTATTTTCATTAAGATTTTTTTTTTTATATAATATTAAAGTTAATATTATTTTAATGATATGGGAGATTAAATAAATTAAACACATATTTTTTTTAATTTTACCCCATCTCATACCACCTCTTTGTTATTATACCTAAAGTATTCAATGAATTGATTTATGACCAAAACAATTTCTAGGATTCATGTATCAGAGTTTTTATGTGATTTTGGATGGTTTTGGATGAACAAAAGGAGTTTTATGGTGTGAATAAGATAGGATTGGGTGTGGCATTTTATAAGTGATGTGAGTGACACACTTGTAATTTTTGAAAAGAAAATGGTTTGTGCACATTTATCACATGAATAAATGGTAAATAATGGATTATTATCAAAAATTATACATTATAAGGTCAAAATATGGCCATCAAAATTATTTTATAAATGTTGTTACGTCCTTTTAAAACATATATTTTTAGTTAATCAACCCCGTAAACCAATTTTTACCTTAGCCACATTAATTAATTTTAATTATCTTGACTATTCATTCTAGTTGAAAATTATTATGAACTTATTTGGTAATATAAATTATTATTATTAAAAAAATTAATCTATTTCTCCAAATCCAATTCGAATAAGTTACATAATTCCATTTAAAATTACTATCATAGACACGAAAAAAAAGTGGTTTTCCAAATAAAAAATTATGATAAGTAAATAAGGTATTCATATCAAAATTAAATATTAAATTTTTTAAAATTACATAAATAATTAAAGTGAAATATAATTTAACTAATTATACTTTAATTCTGATTTAAAATATAATTTATCCTTGTTAATTATTTAACCGGAAAATAATTTCAATAAGAAACATTATACTCCACTTTTCAAAAAAAATGGAACTTTTCAAAAAAAACCCAAAAAAATCGCCCTCATATATTTATGATATCATAATTTCAAAAATTAATTCATTTTATACATTAAATTTAATGAAATAAGTCGAAATAAGTATTATATTATGCACACAAATCAATACTAAACAATCTTTTCAAAAAAATAATGTTTTTTCAAAAAACGTTTATTTTTATTCTAAATGATTCTTATTTTATTTATAGTTAATTGATAACCGTAATTTTCATCATTTATTTAATACTATTCATACCCCCAAATTTATATTCTAGGTTATAAAAACATTCTATATTATAGTTCATTTATCTTGAGTGGTGCATGTTACATAATTTATCCAAGATATTAAATTTAATGAAATGTATATTGTGGGTTGTTTAAGATTACTATTTCATATCGCATATGATATTAAATAAAATGTTATTCTTTTAAAATTTTGGGTTGTTACATTATCCAAAAATAATTAAATCTTGTCCTCACAATTTGATCTTGTGCTCAGAAATTTAGGTTTTGATATTCAAAAATTCCTTTGTTAAAAACCCATATCATAAAAAGGGTTAACCAAACATCCACTTTATAAGAGAGAAAGGGAAGTGAAACGGTCATTTGTAATAACACATAAATTGTTTTCTAATTATGATAATAATTTTGGAAATAAAATGTGTGTACCTAGATGAAAGGTCTAAATAATTTTAGACATATATATATGTTATCTATCATAAGAAAGTAAACTATTAATGCAGATTTAAGGAACGGAAAACCATAAATCTATAATGATTTGAAAGTCCATTTGATTCATCATATATAAAAGTAACAGCAAAAAAAATTTAAGATCCTTTTTTGTAACGCTTTAGGAACTATTTTACTATCTAATAATATAATGAATTATTATTACTAAATACATTTTTATTTCACAAGGACAATTTTATCCTTTGGTTGAACTTCAATCAATTTAGGATTCATCACTTACTACTTGAAATTAATATCAAAAAAATAATTTTCTATTCCTGAAGAACTAAAATTATATGTTTATAGGTCATAAGATCCATAAAATTTTCAGAAGTCTTTCTATCTATCTCTAACTATTTTGAAAAATAAATATGGTAAGAAAAATTTATTTAATATAATAAATTAATCTCTAAAACTCAACAGTAACACCACTGGTTCATCACTAATTTTTATTCATCAAATTTTTTAGGTAAAAAATATGACATATTAACCAGAAAATCACATAGGCTACTGGTAAGAATGAAACCCTTATCATCCATTAATTTTTGGGTCTATTCCATGTGGCCTTTATAACATGTAAATAGATATCGTTTTTCCATAAATATATTAATATAATTCCTAAAAATTTCCCAAATTGTAATAGACCATAATTACCTCAAAATCAAAGATAATATAAAACCTAAAGGTTACCAATACCATTAACCTTATTCAAAAAAAATGTAAGGCAATTCTTTCTTAAATAACTCTTTCACTAAATCATATACTAACAAATTGGTTTTATTAACATTAATGTTGTCTATGAATATCCTTAAACATGTTATATTGTTACCACATAAATTTTGAAAAGTGATGTTAATAGATTTAAAATTATGATCATCATTATACTCATATAATCATGATGGTATCCATAAATATTATTTTAATGAAGTTTCATATGCTTCTAAAATTTTTTAGTATCCTGAAATATTTTAGGATTCGTATAACGAAAATACCATTGGAAAAATATTTAAAAAATTTAATTCTTGAATCACAATAAATAAACAGTTCATCCATTTTATTCCAACATAATCCATTCCATGGTCTAGGAGTTAACATTTATATATTTTCATTTAATTTTCAAATTCACAGTTTCTCCATATTTAAGACAATGAATTACAAATAGATGTATAGGATGAGATTTATTTACTTCTATCGTACACTTCATTACTTTTGAACATTTTTTCCTTTATCCCCTAATTTTCCACATATAAATAATTTTACTATTTTTTTAAGATAGCTTACTTGGTGTCTTTTTCTGCATTTCTTGGATGATGGAAATCTATATTCTTTCCTCTATGGTTTCCACCACTCGAGATCTCATAAAACTCCATATTTTTCTTCTTTTATGACCCTAAGTGTTTTTAAGGTATAGGTTGTTAATCATATTTCAAGATAACTGAATAGAAAAATTCACAATATATTTCACTATAATTATCATCCCATTTTGTTTTCCATATTCACCACATTGTCCATCATATTTACACAAGTGAAAAAAAATTATGTTGTGTGTTTAGGGTTTCCATGTCATTTTTATGTTGACGTGGTTATAGGAAATATGAAAAATCATATTTTTTATTTTCATATAATATAAAAAAAGTAAAAAATATATATTATTTTGGATGTTTTTTATATTAGTTATTTAAAAACATAGGTTAAAGAATCTTCAGTGAAGGTTTTTCATGTTGGTTATTAAATAACCGATGTAAAAAAATAGTCTACCGCATAAGTTTTTATACAATCGATGTGGAAAACTCTAATCCTGGGGAATTTTTTATGTATGTTATTTAATTACTGATGTGAAAAAAATTTCGGGATGAATATTTTTCACATCGGTTATTAAATAACCAATGATAAAAATAGTATACCACGTCCTTTATAAAAACCTAACATGGAAAATCATGATCCGAATCATTTTTTAAATTGATTATAGAATAATTGATGTAAAAAACCCAACGAAATGTATTTTTAACTACGTTTATAAAATAACTGAAATAAAAACTAATTTTTTTAAAATAATTTATGATACCCATCCTCTCCACAGTATAACCAAACCTAAAACCACCAAATCCATACCAAAAAATATAACAGAAACAAGAAGAAACAGACCAGAAACAAGCAAAACCAACAGAAAAATTACACATTCACATTTTCATCATTGAAAATTAAAATATTAACTAAAAAACATAAATTTAACCAAAAACACTACTAAATACACATTTACAATTAAATCATTCAAAATTACAATATTCGCAAAAAAACAAACTAAAATAAAATCAAATATGTAAAATAATTTGATCATTCCATGTGTAAGTTTTTCACCTCTTATGAACTATAAGGTATAGGGTCTTCAAATAGCTACAAATGAAAAATAAATTATTTAATATGTATAATGAATAAAAAAAATTAAATATTACGGAATAATTTATAAGGAAATCGAACCTAGTTAAACTTCGTAATAGTTCCAATTGTAATTATTTAATACATAAATCTTAACATATAATATCAACATTATATGACGCCTTGTTATTTATGAAAATTATCTTTAAATGATTTTTTCAATTAAAAATATTATTTTTATATAATACATCCTAAATGCACAAATTATAAATTTAAATTCACCTTTACGTTTTAATATTGGATCTTGGAAGTAATTTTATTTTTAGATTTTCAAAATAAATCCCATCCCCTATTATAAAATAATATGAATGAAATAAATTTAAAATTAACTATAATATAAACAACTATTAAGAAATTAAAACTCACTTTCCCAAAATGTTATTAAAATTTCCACATAAATCCCCATAGATGAAACATATATAATAAAGTGTTTTCTCCCTTGGACATAAAATACCTAAAATTCAATGTTACTTGATATAAAAGAAAATTTAATTTTAGTGGATATTATGTTAAAAGATAAATAAATTTTTTTGATGTATATGATTCATACCTCCCAACATAAGTAAATATCCAACACTGCGTAATTATATTCTATTGAAATATTTTAGCAATATAAACTACTTTTTGTTACTCATCCAATTCATACCCTTTAGGTGAAATCAACTACGGGTCAATCAACCCATATAAATATGTCTGCTCATTCATCTCACACAATTTATAAAAATACCAAATAAAAAATATACATAATTATAAATTTTCTATAAATTTAACATGAGGAAAGATTAGTGTTAATAATTATATAGAAAAAAACATTCCCCACATTGATTCCCAACTTATCTTCAGTAACAAGATCCATGATATCATTTTTCATAATACACAGATCTATTGTACATCCGCCAACATGAGCTTCTATTGGAAACGTTTAATGATCCACCAACAAATTTGAATATAAAGACAATCTGTCAAAACTATTAGAATCTGAATATGATTTTGTATCCCTTTGTCTTTTTTGTTGGATATACATTTTTTATTTACCTTTAAATTATTCATGTAAATAAATAGATAAATATATTAACATTAAAATATTAAAACAAATTTAGTAAATAAAAAAAAGATATAATATAAATATATTTCTATGTTAGTGGGCCTTAGAAGTCTATATGGCCAAACTAAAAAGTGGATAATACTTTGTCCCACTATTTCCACATCATCTATAGGTAATGGTACTCCATCTGATATATCTATAATATCATGTACAGTGACCCTATGCTTCTCTAACTCTAACTATTGATGATGAATTGTATCTCCTATATAATATATCATCCCATATACAAGTATATGAGACAAAGGATCATCAGCATACTGCTCACAATAAATAGGAAGTAGTGGAGGAGGGGTGTAGGAGTCGAATAAATAATTGGGGTATGTAGATGAAGGTGGAGGATAAATAATGTGGTTTGTAGGCAGAGTTGGGAGAGTGGGAGCTACTTGTGGAAGTGGAGTGGGAGTTTCAGTCTAAAATTGTATTTTCATGTCTGCAAACATATACAGTACAAACGCTCTGATCTTCTCCTCCATCTTGATATTATTATTTTAAACCTCAGCCTCCAAATAATCTATTTTTTTAATATAAACCATTCAAGGAATAAGATAAAGAACATGGTAACACTTTTATCATCGATACACACATCAGGTATCCTCATACACGACCCGGGTGTTTGGGCTTTCCTAATACAGTAGATAAAATATTATACCTTCCATTAGCTTAAAATACCCCCTATGTTCTCTACTCCTCAAGATAATCTTATAAAAATTATTTGAAAATTTATGAAACGATTTAAAATATTTAAATAATTTAGTATACTTAAAAAATAAAATAAAAAACTTACTATCCTTTTGGCTACAACCCTCAATTATTATATAATATATTCCCTCTTTTTTATTATCTGAGACCTCTTCTATTTTTTATGTCTAGATAGAGGGGATAGAGGGAAACCTCTCTAGAGCTAAAAGACTCATCTCTGTGTTTTTTTAAATTGGAAGCTATCATTTTTCATCAAATAAAGTATACCCTCCCTGGGATAAACTATGAGGGTATAAATTTCTGGATTGGATATCCTAATTATCTCTCCTTGATTCATATAAATTAAGAATAATAAATCATTAATAAGACATTAATAAGACCATTGATATAATAACCCTTCTAAAAGTTTACATTGCACATTCAAAAAATTATTCAAGTCTTCTAGTTTCAACAAATTGTTTCCATGTTTCATCATCTATAAAAGGATATATATGACATGGATAGTCGTAATGCATATCCCCATAAATGAAATCAGATGTGAGGGTTGATTTTAAATCCCTCCATCTCCTATTATCCATCAATAAACATTTCTTTCTGACTCCACCAGTGTTTGGTATATCAAATTTCATCTGATAATGAAGAGGGAAAACATATTATACTATAAAAATTTCAAGATAAGTCGAAAAATAGAAAAAGATCTTACCAAAATGGTCTCCCACAATTGATATAGTGTTGCATTTTCAAAACAACTCCAATTATTAAACTAAATTATGAATTTTCATTTACCCTGAGTTGATACAAAACTTATGAACTGTTTATCATTAGGACCTCTTGCAATATCATTCTCGTGAAAGTATAATGACTATCCAATGGTCCTAGATATGAGAAAGTGATAGTTTTGGTAAACGTGTGTTGACACATTTACAAACCCTCAAACTCTTCTTTTCCATTGTGGTAGCACATGAAGAAGATTATGGAACATCAAGTGAAGCATGTTGATGTTCCTCCTAAGAGGTATGATCATGACACTCATCTCCATTAATTTTTTGGTTGATCAACAAATCGATCTGTTATTATCCTTCAAATCGAATAAACATACATTTAGTACACAAAATATAAAAAATTACATATTACAATACTAATGTAAATTAAAAATTATGAAACAAAAAATTAAACTAAAACTTAACACATTATTATTCATATTTTTTATAGTTAACTAAAATGATAACAGCAATAATGATATATGAAATTTCATGTAAATGAATGAATAAAAATATGAAATTGGTGTCATATTATAAAAAATGGTCCAACCTAATAAATAAATTTTTTACACAAAAATTAATATTTTTCAACATATAGATTTAAAATAATTATAATTCAAAAAAATCAATAAATATATAAGTTATGTAATGGTAAACATGGTATAATAAACAAAACTAAACTAAAATAAACAAAAAATTATAATTATTAGTTTCCATATGTGTTTTAATAAAGAAAAAAATACAATAACTATCATTTTATGAAATTAATAAAAGTAAACGAGAAATAAACCTGTGTTACCTATAATATTAGGAATGTACTAATGGAATTTTTCCCAAATTCCTTCCTCATGATCATTACTTATGCACAACCCATGTCCACAACATGCTCATCATTATTATCTATTAATATTTCCATATAAGTGGGGATATCACATAAATCAGTATCTTCATCAAGTTGATAATAAACAATATATTGTTTTTTCCTTGTAAAAAAATACACCACAACATATCAGATTGATAAAGAATATAAAAAATATGTTTTCCATGTGTTTCCATTATAAAATAATCAGTTGATTCTTCTAATATATTCATATTAACAAGTGTCATTCAAAATTCATCATTTCTAACATTGTAACTACTGATAAACCATTTATAGTTAAACACAATAAATTTAATTTTATTATAATAAACCTCCCATATTTCTTCAATGAATCCATAATATGCACTTGATTCAGAAATTGGGTTTTTGTCTTTAGAACTCAAAAAATGCATCTCTTCTATAAACACCAATACACTACTATTATGAAATTCACTTCTATTGTACTAGTATTTCATATGAAATGTATATAAATTAATTTCATACATTGACCATGTTATCACATTTAAAATTGGACCACCCACTAACCATCTTTATGTATCTGATACATCTGATCTACCAAGTATGGTCTTTTTAAACCATGGAAAAAATTTGTTATTATCATTCAAAATCCACATTTATTTCTTCATTGGATGACATTGTTTCAACTCATTAATATGAAATTTTATATAGGGTTGAGAATTATCTATGGTATTAAAGATATATAAATGTACCTTCTTTATCATTTCACCCAAAAAATGATTTGACTTTCGAGCCATGAATCCCCTTTCCCTCATTATAAACTCATTCATAGTGAGATGAAGGCAAACCAATGTGCTCCTCCACAGACATGTATCTCATACAAAACTTTTAAACCTCCTCATAAATATAATTTTCAATAATGGAGGCTTTCGGTCGATATGGGTTCTTAACATACCCCTTAGATATCTTCATATACATTTCAAAAGGATACATCCAACATAGATATACAAGTCCAAAAAGATTTATTTCTCAAACTAGATGAACCATTAAATGTACCATTATATCAAAAAAATAAGGAGGAAAATACATTTCTAATTGAAAATGTATAGAAATTGATTCATTTTCCAAAATGTTCAAACATCCAAATAAATATCCTTATTAAAAATTGAATTTAAAAAATAACACACCTTCATGATAGTATTTCTGGCATGGATAGAAAATATTCCATGCAATGAAACTAGTAGAAGTTGTTGCATCATGAAGTGATAATCATGATATTTCATACTTATCAACTTCAAATCCTTCAATGAGACAAATTTTTTAACATTTTAAGAATAAACTTTTGGCACTTTAATATAATGAAGGCATTAAAAAAAGATAATTTTCTCCCTCTTGGATAATGTATGAAAACCTATGGGAAGAAATGTTCGTCTTCCATTAGGAGTGGGAGAAAACGTCAAACATATTCCCATTTATAGTAAGTCTAATCTTGAATTCAACCCATATTTAGTTTTTCATTTAATATATAACAATGTTCCAATAAAACTATTAGGGATATTATTCTCCACGTGCATGGCATCAATGTTATGTTTCACTTTATGATATCTTCAATATGGTAGCTCAAACAATATTGACCATTTATTCCAAATATTCCTATCATTACCATATTTATGTTCCTTTCCCAATATCACATAAATATTTTACACCATCTCAAAATAATAGTCAGTAGATAAAGGTTTTTCTAAAATATCTAATTATTGTGAGTCATTAAATGCCTTTTTTAGTCTTCTATAAGAGTAATCCCTAGGCAAAACATTTGATGACCAATGTATACTATTTTTCTCCCATGATGAAATTGGTAATATGAAGTATGTTGTTCAAAAATTGGACATTCTTTATGCCACTTAACACTATATCAATAAAAATATTCATACACTGGAAATTCATTTATAGTGAACATAATCACTTTATGCAGTTAAAAATACTACATTTCATTATAATCATACACCCTAATACCATCTTCCCATAACAGTTTCAAATCATCAATTAATGGTGACAAGAAAACATCAATATCATTTCTAAGTTGCTTTGGTCCAGAGGTCATTAAACTCAACATGACATATTTACGCTTCATAAAAAATTCAGTAGATAGGTTTTAAATTACCAATAAAATAGGCCATGAACTATTTGTATTACAAAGGATTTGATATGGATTCAATCCATCTATGCACAACACATATCTGAGATTTTTAACTTCATTTCCGAATATAGGAAACTACTCACCAATTTTCTTCCACTGTGAATAATCTACTGGATAATGTATTTTTCCATCACATATTAACTCATCATCATTCCATATTAACCTTTTTCATCATGTGAATTAGAAAAAAAAGTTTCAAATGAGTAATTATATGAAGATAAAAAAATACCTTGGCACGAATCTTTGTAGTCTCTACATCTGTATATGATTTTTCTTTCAACTTATACCATGATGTATCACATTTAGGACACTCTGAAAAATATTCATATTCTTTTCTAAATATCACCTAGTAATTTGAACATGTATTTATTTTCATGTATCCCAATCCCATCGAGCATAAGATTTTCTGAGCCTTATAATGTGAATCTGTAAGATATTTTTATTTAGGAAGCATATCTCTCAACAATTGTAGCAGCTCTATAATACTCTTGTCACTCCATCCATGATTTTACTTCAGGATAATCAATCTTTACACTGATGATAAAACTATAAAATTCATAGAACAAGGATACAATGGTTTTTCAGCATCATTGTATTGATGCTCAATTGTCTGCTCTTTCTCAATTTTTTATCCTTCAATATCATTAATCTTTCCTTCGATTTCTTTAGAGTTACCATCTTGAAAAGCATCATCATCAGTATATTTGAAATTCTACCCAATTTCACAATGCCAAATCCAAGGGTTATAACTAAAATTAAAACCATGACAAATTAAATGATCTTTTATCTCTCTACTTTTCAACTTCTTCATATTTAAAAATTTCAGGCATGGATAAAAAACATGTTGTTGTTTGGAAAATTTTCTTTTAGAAAATTCCAAAAAAAACAACAACACCTTCCTCATATTCATCACTCATTCGATGTGCCTTAATCTAACTTTGACACATTATTACATATAAAAAATATCAAAATTATACATCTTGTTAAGATAAGAAAATTTAATATTTATATGAAATATGTCATAATTTTAAAGTAACACAATTTTGAAATATAATAAAAATATTTGGGTATTTGAAAAATATAATTACAAATTCTATACAATAATGGAATATAAGTTTAAATATAAATGATAAATCATAAAAACATTTGCATGGAAATAATTTTAAAAGGAAAATATTTTAAGATAAGCCTGTTTTAAATTTATATAAAATATTTCGTAATTTGAAAGTAACATAATTTTGAAATATAAAATAGATATATACATATTTAAAATATATAATTATATTATTTTTGAGAAATAATATATAAAAACACTAAATTAAAAAAATACCATCTACTACTATGATGTATTATTAACCCATCACAAAATGAGTTTTTTTACTTAATTTTTTATCCTCATTATCTAAAATATTATCCTAAAATGTCTTTGGATTGTATTGAATTAAAATATTTTCTTTATTTCATGTAATTTTGATGGTCACAAATATGGGTTTTAATAATTTAATGAGTTTTTTGTAAAAAATGGTATTGTGCAAAAAGGTCTTGTGTACAGGCCTTGAGATGAACCTATATTATCTTAGGAAGGTGGTGCAAATATCCCTTAAGCATAAGAAGTTATAATGATTTCATTATTAAGATGTACAAGTGTCGTCTAGTGTCCCAATAATCATCTCATTGATTTATGACACATTAGAATACATAGAAATATAGATTGGGTGACATAGTATGTATACCTAAATAAAAATCCATATTTAATTATATCTCCCTAAACTAATCATTGGAAACATGGTATGTAACTAAAGGGAAAATATCATTGAATAAAAATTCTAGGATACCAATGATAAAAAATATCAAAATACTAAAACACCTTCAACAATTAATAGTGAAAGACACGATGAATGAAATTGAAAAACATAGATTTAGGGCATTTTCAAATGATAAATGATTTATAACATTATAGATGGGTTGAATCTAGGACATAGTACCAACATTCGGTTAAACACTATGGTCTTTGGAGACATAATTTGAGTCTTCTTGTCATTTACATATATTAATTTCAATACATCATTTATTTACATTCGTATTTTCACACCATTATATGATTTTTATTTAGATTTATTCCCCTTTTCCTATCTCATCCTTGTATTCTTATTAAATTATTCATATTATTTTTCTTATTCACTAGACACTTTTATTATATTTCCTCTCGTATTGAAACACATTAGAATACTTTATTGCCTCTACACTATATTCCTTGCACCCTCAATATTATTCAACAAACATTTTCATATGTGGAGGCATACCTAAGGTCATATAGTCAACTGACCAGAACACATGATGGAGAACTGGTTTGGGGAAAATACATGAATTACATTAATATGTGTAAAAATTAAAATATTCTATACTATGCAAACCTCTTATACATAGATATAAATTATACTAAAAACCAAAATTAATCCCTACTTGTAAATATTATAAGAAATCCCAATAACATATCTTATTCAATGAACTAAAATTGATTATTTTCATCCAAATGAGGTAGCATTAACCCCTCCATTCATTTCAAACATCTCCAAAACCACCTAAACAAAGAGGTTCTACCCTAATTATTGGAAGCAGTGTAAATCCATAATCTATTTTCTAGTGGATTACAATGGGAAAATATTAACAAAAAAATCATTTATATCTATATGTTAATCTAATAAAAAAATAGTGAAAACCAAATTGAAAATGATATTTAGAGAATATGTAGATTTATGGAAACCATGAACAACCAGTGATAAAACAACATTAGGATAGAAAAACACTTTCAAAAATAAATAGTGAAATACAAGATTGAATCGAAAAATAAGATTTTGGGAATCTGTGAATGACCAAAATCTAAGCATGTAAAGCTTATTGAGAGTTGAAAGTTGAGTGGATAGATGTGATAATGAAAAACACGATGAATGAATCTTTTAAAATAAGTTTGGAGGCCATGAGATTGAAGAATAAATTGTATGGTTTTTGCGTAAGAGTGATCGAGTTGTTGTCACCTGAAAGAAAAATAGTGGAATAACAAAAAATGGGGCTTCATAAATTTTTTAAAAGATATATCACATTTGTTATAAAATAATTTAAGTGATATAGTTTTTTATTACATTTATCATGTCAATTATAAAATAACGAATGTGATAAAATTATTTATAAATTCAGTTATATAATAACTGATGTGATAAAGTAATGATGTTTGATTTATCATGTCAGTTAATATATAACCGATGTAATAAATTGGATTTATCATAACGGATATTTTATAAGCGATGTGACAAATCAAGAAAATTCATTTTTTAGGTCATTTAAAATATAACAGACGTGATAAATCAATTTTTCTGGCTTTTTACGTTGATTATTTACAAACGACGTAAAAATTATAATGTGGTAAATACTTTATGTACAAGTTTCAATATTAATATGATTACTTCATGTTCCAACCATTGAATACAACCAAATATCCAAATGTAATAAAAAATAATCATAGTCAGAAAACCATATAATCATTTATAGGATATTTAAATCGTGATACCTTTTTTAATCTAAGAAACCTTTGGTTTAATATATGTCATTCACTATCTAATCTATTCATATACTTCATAATTTTTTGTAAATAAAACATGAATTATCCTAGTCGTATACACCGAGAGTATCAAACCAAGTGCATAGTAAGGCTTATTTTCATGAACCTGGTAATGATTGGTTCAACCCTAATACATCATTTTTAGAGGTATTAACTTTAGGTAAAACTATTATATAACCATATCCACATGTAATATAAAGATATATATATTACTAGGAAACCTATCATAATGTATTCTTTTCAAATACAGTAGGATGGTTATCTACACATATCCTCAAATTATATCATGAGGTTATGTTGCCTAATATATGTTTTCCTAAATCAAGTCCCAAAGGTTTCAATTAAACATCCCTTAATACCAATTGTAACAAACTATACTTCAGTGACCTAGATCTTGTGTATTCTTTATTACATTAGTATAACATAAAAGGAATCACATCCAGAAGAATAAAATAGTTTTTTATTCTTGGAAAACTAGTAATATACCTGATTCCCATATTAAATTTGATGACCAAAATCAAAAAATATTTTTTTTTAAATAAAATATTTACCTAAAGTATATCCTTTCATATCAATCATAGTATACTCTATGGAATATTGGGAAAAGAAATAAATAATGGTTTTCTAAAATTATCATTAAGGGTAAAATATAGTAGAATTAATCATGAATAAATAATCCTAAATTATATGGGAATGTGTGTAAATGAATAAAAATTCCATTTAAATAATTTAAATATCATGATTAGATAAGGAGTAATCAATATGTCAAGGTAAATAATTGAACACACATCTCATTAAATCAATCACTTGACTATCATATCTGGATAAGGAAAAAATAAATATGGGAAGGTAAATAACTAAAAACACATACAATTTAATCAATAAAATGGGAATAAAATGATATCATTGAGAAAATATTATTTATTATAATTATTAAATTCTCGTTGAATAAAATGCTTAATCATTGGGTATCAGGTCCTCTGTCACGTGATACCTCTATTATTAATACCTTTCCCAAATCAATTTAAAACTATAGGTAGAACTATGTTTAATGCTATATTATTTATTAGACTCATGATAAAATCAATTCATAGCAGGGATATATAATTCCAGGCCCCACCAGTCATTGAATGTCTAAATAATTCATCATAAAACAAATAACCTATTTAATTCATGAACAATGTTCCTCAACATCAAATATATTTTTTGAGTAAACAATATGTATTTATCAATATCAATCTAATTAAAAAAATAAACCATAATGTTGAAAACCATATGTATAAATGGTATAAGTTTTAAGCAATAAACATATCCATGATATATAATTTGTATATTATGTTGAATTTAACGTCCAATTATCACACGAAATTGAATATTTAAATGAAAATTTAATGACAGCAAAAATGAATCATGAAAGTGAATTTAAATACATTAATTGGTCAAGATTATCTAGAAACACCCATATAAAAAAATAACTATGGTAAAAATACAACATATCCCCAATATAATTATATCTAAAATAAAGCCATAAAAAATATTTTAAAAACATTTCTGTGAAAAATATTCTTTTATGTTTGAAAATATTTTTTTTTTAAATTAAAATATCACAAAATATTTTGAAAATACTTTTCATTCAAAATATAATTTGATAATTAAATAATAGTCTTTAATAAATTGGATGGTATATATTGATGTAAATTTTTTTTATGTCACACATGGTAAAATAATGATTCATATCACTTTTCATTATATTCCAAATGGGCCATGTTTTTAAAATGACTTGAATATCACATTAAAAAAATATTTAAAAAATTTAAGTTGGTAAAAATTTCATTCATAAATCATTTTTATAAAATTGAAAACATTTTTGAAAACATTTTTTGAAGGATGGTTTTTGATGAAAAATGATTTTTAACAGACTTGAAAAATGAGGTCGAATTTTAATTAATACATTTTCTTAATCATTTTAAGTTTCTAAGTGTGTAAAATGGTACTATTACTTGGAATGTTAATTAATAAATATAGGATAATGAAATTAAATTGTATTATTAGACAATTATAAAATACTTTCCTTTAATGGGGATTCACGAATAAATAATCCTGATTAAAATTTCACAATGGAATAAATCCTTATGAAGATCACAACGTTAAAGTGAGAATTAATAAATGAAACAATAAATTGTTTAAAATGTAAATCCATATAAAAAATGTAAATAAAAAAAAATATATCAAAATTCATTTCAAAACTAATCCTATAATATTAAAGACAACTGTGATGTAATATAACCCTGAGAAAATAAATTGAGTTATAAATTTTTTTTCACTTGGTAATTTTAAAGTAAAATCATGTTGGATGAAATAATTAAAATTGAAATATAAGATATCGTGATTTATTATTTATTCTTGATATTACACATAAAAGGGTAAATATATACACCATATAAAATAAATTGGGTATATAACATTATAATGTTCCTCAATGAAGAGAAATTGAGATGGAGTTCTTTACCCCGTGATTTTATTTGGTTGAATGTGGATTAACATAAAGAGTAATGGTTTTAATAATTTTATTAATTTATAATATAATAATATTGATATTTATAATATCATATATGACCCTCTTATAACATCTTATCACCCGTTCATTTTTAAACTTTCATTATTTTCATTTTTCAGGGTGTTAATTTCCTTATTTTCACATTTGTACTTTGTTATGAAAGTTGATTTTTTTTAATATTATATAGTTCCATAATGTACGGATTAATAGCCATGAAATAAATTTAATATTTATACAATAATAATACTTTTTATACTAATCATAAAATAAGGTTATGATAAATAAATTACGTTTTGATTAGGGAGACGGTAAGTCATACGTATATATGAGTAACGTTTCCATTCATCAAAGATCTATCCATAAAGAAGGTAAGTAACATTATATCATTGCATAATTATAATAATATCATAAAATACATATTATTTCATTAAATATTCTTCTATAAATCATCCTTGTGGTTTGGTGATGAAAAGAGAGTTGCATCACTTCATGAAGGTGGTAGTCCACACATACATGAACGATGTTATCATCTTTTAGTGAGCGAAAAGGTAAAAAATAAAATTATATTTTATATTTTAATAATGATAAATATGTAATTAATATCGTAATTATTTCATTTATATCACATATATTCATTAACTTTATCTTTATGAACATCCATGAAACGTATCAGTGAAAAACGAATCACATCACTTTGTAAGGCGGTAGTCCACCGTACGCACGATGGATGTTATCATATACCATAAAAAATAGAAATTAAATAGGTATATATGATATAATTATTCTATAGGTGTAAATATGTTATAAATATCAAGTATATATATATATATCTGTGTGTGTGTGTTATATTCATCATCATACCCAACTGTGATAGGTGTTGATTGAAAACGCATCACATTGATTCGCGAGGCAGTAGTCTTCTGTACACACGAGTGATGTTATCATTTCCCATTTGAGGGAAGATGAGATTTATATAGGTCACTTCATTAACATAATAACATATACGTACTTTTAAGATAATTGTTTTATTATATAATCATAAATTAATAATATTTTAATGAGTTTGAAAAAGAAATAAAACAAACATGCATAGTTATAAATTTTACCACTTCTTGGACAACCTCTTTAGTATTATGCCTAAAGTATTCCTAAAATGGATTTATAACCAAAATTAGACTTATTTTATGATTGTATGGAATTTTTTAATTTATTTTTGTATTAAATTTCTAAAAAAGACATTGAAGGTGTGAATAAGTAAGGAGTGGGTGGCCTTTTATAAGTGTGGTGAGTGACACACTTTTACTTTTTGAAATGAAAAATGTGTAACCTTATTTTTCACCTAAAAAAGGATCCAGAATAGACTATCCTAGATACTTATATGTGATAAGGTCTAAATATGTACAAAAAAATAGATTTTATACAAGTTTTATGTCATTTTAATCCTTATCTTTTTAGTTTAACAACTAAGTATAACCATTTTTACCTTAAACATGGTAATTACATTTTACTGTATTCACTATTCAATTTGGTAAAAAAATAAAGTCGACCACATTAGGAAATATAAATTATCCTTATTCTAAATATGTGATTAATTTTTTCAAATTCAATTCATAGAAGTGGAATAATTCAATTTAAAATTATTCCCGCAGATGTGGTGAGAAAGCTGGTTTCAAAAGGGAAAACTATCTAAATTATTTAAGGTTTTAATTTCAAATTTAAATATTAAATATATTAAAATTAATTATATTAGTTTAATTTTAAAATAATTGAACTAATTTTAATTTAAAAAGAATTTAAAATATAATTTAACTAAGTGAATTGATTAAATAAAAAATATTTTTAGATCAAAACAGTATTTTTCACTATTTATTGAAAAATGAAACTTATTAGAATAATCTCAAAAACATAAACCTAAGATAATTTTGATACTATTATTTAAAAAATAAATTTCACTTTATAAAATAAACATTAAAAAATTGGATAAAATTAATTTTATTTTATGGGCACAAAGTTCTATTAAACCATCTTTTAGAAAAAAAAATAGTTTTCTAGAGAACTTTTCTTTTGATTTTAAATGATTATTATTTTTGTTTTTATTGAATAAATAGCCATACTTTTTTCAATTTAGTTACTACTATCCATACCCTCAAATTTAATGCCTCTGTTATAATAGTATACTATATTATAGTTCATTTAGACTTGGGTTTGGGTGTTCTACAAGCTACCAAATAGATTAAATTTAATGAAATTTTATTTTGTTGGTTGATTAAGGTTTGTCTTTCATATTGAATAAGCAATAAAATAAAATTTTATTCATTAATAATTTTGGGTTTTCACATATTATATTCATGTTTTTCATTGATATTGATAGAGATAATATTTTTAATCATTTTATATATATTTCAATTATTTAATCTAAACCAATTAATCGATATGGGTTTATTACATCAATTTTTGATTTATGGTGTGTTTTGAGAAAAACTGTGAAAATTGATTAAATATGGATTTCTAACACATTTATATCAAAAGGGTATTTTGGGTATAATTTTTAAAATATTAATCCGATTTGTGTGATTATTTTTTTTTTGTATTACATTATTTATTTTCCTTATATTTTTCTTTAATACTAAGAGATTAAAGGAAAAAGGTGAGGCCCAAAAAATCATTGAATGTGGAAAATTCTTTCGTTGGACAATGTGGACCCCACCTTGTTAATAAATGCATAAATTTATCTACACACCTTAAATGATGTGATTCAACTTGTAATGTAATGAGGACTCATAGTCATGTTTTTAATATAATTTTCATGTAGTAATAAGATCATCAAGGTGGTATTGGAATGAATTTTTTTGTTAGAAGCTTCCTAGAACATTCATCCAAAAAAAGAAATGGTCATTACAAATTAATAACTCTTATATCTAATAGACAATTAAACTGAAAATTTGAGGGTGAATGGAAGATACAATTGTAAACAACTTTTAAGAAGGAGTAAATGTGTCGGTCATCTATCTAATGGGTCTAAAACGCAACAAATTTCAAAGGAAAACATTCTACCTATAAAAGGAGTGGAGCACCAACCTCTAAAATCATTCCATTCCATCCCCACACTATCTGAGGCCCCAAGTAGAAGAGGTCAATGGCCATTTAGGATTTCAATTTTATATTATTATTTTTTTAGATTTATTTTACCATGTATCACATTAATATTTTTATTTAAGTGATTCCATTTTATTATTTTATCTCTTTTTCTCTTCTAATATTAATCTCATTCTCTCTCTTCTATATTCCATCGGGATGTCTTTTCACATTACTATGGTAAGTGAATAACCTGATTCTTCACCTTGGGGTATATTTCATGGTGTTCTTTATTATTGATCTTCAATTAAAAAATGTTTTAAAACTATTTGTGGTGGATGCCGGAATAATGAATAGGTGTGACAGTCATCCACCATGACATTAATTTTTATTCCATTTCATTTAATTGATTAATTATTTTCCCTCCCTTATCTAAGGACAACCCTTCATTATGTGGAGTTGGGTTTTCCTAAAAATATGCAATGGAAAATAGTGGAGCATATTCTTTTATGAACAACATTCTCAGTTGAGGTGTTATCCTAATTGAATATTGGAGGAGGTGTGGTTTGGTGTGCGAAAGGCATGCTAAAATAAAACACTAAATCTATGAAAGAAAATTAATTGATTAATGAGGTTTCACCAAATGAATTATCAAATTGAATTTAAAATATATATATATATATAATGAATGAACACATGTTATTAAACACTGTACTAAGACCTTTCTTCCCTAATTTCATTTTGTATTAATCTAAATTTAGATTTTAATATTTCATAGAATTATTTTAATTTTATTTTTTCTAACCCCCCAATGATATTTTAATAAATAGTACAAAATAACAAATAAAAATTAGAATATGTGAATTAAAAATTTGTGATTGAACAAATTAAAATGTTCCTTAAGAGAGACGACTCTCATCATCCACTATGTTGCATTAGGAAAATAATTTTCTTTTTCCATGCCATATGATAGGCGTGCATCAAAACTGGAACTACTACTGGAGTGTAAAGTAGTTATTTTGATTACTTTTTCAAGATTCCCATCTTTTAAAATATTTTAATTTGATTTATTTATAAAAAATATATAAAAAGAATTATTTTCCCATTATTTTTTCAAACAAACATTTTTTTAATTCATGTAACAAAAAATACTCTTAGGTTCAAGAGTAAGTAGAAGAATTCCCCTAGTCTAAAGAATATGGTGTTACATTATGTGATAGAAATATTAGGGGAGAATATATCAAAATTTTCAAAGAGGGTGAATTCAAAGACCCCATATAGGATCTCAAAAATACCCTTGAGCATCCAGTTGTGGAAGGATTGGCCAAAGAGATCACTGAATTCTGGGAGTACTTCCCTGAATTCTATCATGAAAAGGCCAAGAAATAAGAAGAGTAATACTTGATTCCCACAAACACCTTTAAAGAATCTCCACTAGAATATTTCTAGGAGAAAGTGGAAAATGAAAACTAAAGTATGGTTTTCAAGAGCTTAATGAAATGGTTTGTGATCTCCAAATAAAACAAGATTGGATAATTATATACTTCTAAGAATCATAAGAAGAACCTGAACATGAATATGAACTTAAACCAAAAGATGAGCCACTTTTCTTTCCTAAATATGAAAATGAGGAAGACTTTCTTGCTGAGCTACATGAGGTGGATCAAAAAAAACTGGATGGATTCTGGAATAAATGCAAGGAACTACTTGATCTCCCCAAACCCTTAAAAAAAGAATATCCAAAATCAGTAAAGGAAGATACAACCCATGTGGTGAAATTTGAAGTAAAAAATGAGGAGCCCGACTACCTACCTCCATCCTCATTGAATATACTACAATAGGCACTTACCATTGAGGCATTAGTTAAAATATAACAGACTCATTTTTTGTAAAACATTATTTGACTATATCTATATTGATTTTATCAAATATTAATTATGTATCACTCCTTATTGATTATATTATACAAAATCAGAACATATATTTTCTATTCATTGGATGAATGAGATGAAGAAATTGGACTTACACCTATTAAGTAACACATGGAACTCCCTGATTTCAATGAACATAATTTAGAGGAGACCCATCATGAAGACATCCAAGTATCTTAGCTCGTGTAAATAAAGACTAAGGCTCGTCATTATAAAAGGTAAAAATTGATTATTCAAATTTAAGTTCTATTAACGTGGAAATACCTACTTATATTCCCTTTGATCATTAAATTCATGCAATCCATGTTGAGCTAGAATTGGATGGAAAATTTGGGGTTGCACAAGTAGTAACCAAGGAACAAGATGATTTATACTTCATCATTCCCCCACCATGAAAGTTATACCTCATTTATAAGGGGAGGTTCTAGTGTACTTTGTCTATGAATCATTCATCCCCAAGAAGGACGAAGAATAAGCTAGGAAAATCCACATGTGGTGGATCAAATCAAAGAATATTCATCCACCATCTGAATTTGGATGACAGTGGGTACTACCCTCTAGAGATAGTAAAAATCCAGGTCCCACTGTTGGTATCATAACAAGACTTATCCCTTTCATTATTTCAATTAATTTAGATTTAAATTTCGTTTATCAGGAAGTATTTAATCATGCAACCACCTCCCTCTATTTTTTTATCTGAAAATACATTATCATTATGCTTAATTGTGTAATTCTATTTTGTATGGTCATAATGGAAGAAAGAAGCCTTAGGAAGTGAAATATAAGGATAATGTTTCATTATAAAGGGAAATCATTTCTATTGTTTAAACTTTTAAAATCCTTAAAAAAAATTCCATGTCATTATCTGCGCTTTCAATTGGAATTGAATTCCCATGCTTGAATTCATGATTTAAATAACTAATCTAGGAGACATGAATTTCTTAGGAATCCAGTGATTCCATGTTTTAGATTTCAATTTAAATGAAATTAAATTAGTAAAATGGATAATTGGATTATTAAAATTGAAGCATAGATATTTAAATAAGGACTCAAGAATTGGGGGAATTAATTGATTCATGTAAATGAAATACCAAACCATATTTCATTATTTGAATTTATGAAATTTATGTAAATTGATTTTTTTAATTTTAATCATCCCTTGAGTGGTTTTGCCAAATAATATGTCTTATTATAGATAGTATTTCTAGACCAAGTTCTTCTAATTTCATCTTGAGCATATTTCTTGAGTGATCTTAGGACATACCAACTTCAAGAACTTGAATTTGAACTTTTTAAAGTAATGAATGTTCAAAAACACATTTAAAATGATTGAGGCATATTTTCAAAATCCCTTATCATAAAATACCACCTTTACATCAATCTTTCTTTAGCACATAAAGACCATGAATGATATTTATATGAATTATTCATGTCTAAATACACTGTTATCCATTCCTACCATACTCCTGGTATTTGCATGAAATTTTAAAGTTGAAGTCTGGGGGATATTGGAGTCATGGTGGAAGGGATGATATACATTATAAATAATTATTGTGGTGGTGGTGAATTGGGTAATGAGAATGGTCATTTTATTTATTCATTGTACTCTTAATTTCTTTTCTCCTCTTAAATAAAAAAATAAAACCAAAAAAACCAAAAAATGAAAAAAATGGGTTGTGATTTGGGAAAACCAAAAATCAATCGTTACTAGATCGATGATTTTATCGTATTTTCCTAGGTGATGGATGTGATTTTTTTCTCAAACATATCTTTTGAAAAAGAAAAAAATTAAAACAGAATCTTTTGAAAATTCAAGAGGGTGAAAAAATAATTCAATATACTTAAATTGATCATGATCTTACTTTGAGTATGGGGAAAGTGGGTGTTATTATTTTTAAGTGTACAATTTCATTACACATTTAATTTTTATTTCATGAATTTTACTTAATATATTATCCTCCTCCTTGAGCCTTTGTTTTTAAAGCATCAAATCCAACCAACCTTAAGCCTCGGAGTCATTTGAACCTTTATTGAAAGGTACTCCAAATTTTATGTGTCTGTTTACTTTACAAAGTGGAGAAATAATTTCATTAACAAGCCTATGGATTTGGATCATGTTCACAGGATATGATTATATATCCACATAAATTGTATCATGAGAGATGAAATCAAATATTCACATGAAGTAAATCATGATTTGACATGTTTAATAATAATAAATTGGGAAGCTTGAATGAATGAAAGGATAAGTTCTATCTTTTTTCATAGGGGAAAATTAAAATACATTAATTTATTGTTTATCTAAAAATTTTGAAATTAATTTGACATTTTAAGTGGATTTTTTAAAGTTTTATTTTCTTTAAAAAAATTATTTTTTTATTTTGAAATTTAAATATTGGTAACATTAGTGTCCTATGATTTCCATGTTGAGATTCTATGGTTAAGGGAAAGCATGGTTTATGTGTGAGGGAATTGATAGAGAAAATATTTTCATCATTTTTTATATATATTTAAATGATTTAATCCAAAAAATTATCAATATGATCTTATTGCATCAATTTTTGTTTTATTGTGTGTTTTGAGAAAAAATAAGAAAATTTCTTAAATCTGGATTTTTTTCAGATGTCTATCATAAGGGTGTTTTTGGTATAATTTTTAAAATACTAAACCAATTTGTATTATTATATTTTTTTGGATTCATATTTTATTTTCTTTTTATTTTTATCCAAGAACAATAGATTATTAGAATATCTTGAGGCCTGAAAAATGATTGAAGTTGGAAAATTCTTCAAGTAGACAGCGTAGACCCCACCTCCGTAACAGATGTATAAATCAGCCTAAACACCTAAAATTGATCTGATTCCACCTAGAATGGGATGAGGACTCGTATACTCATTCTTCCAATAAATTTAATGGAGTTATGAGATAATAAAGGTGGACTTTGAAAGAAATATTTTGAAGGATGCTTCTAGGAACCCTTATCCAGAAAACGTAACAGTCATTATAAAATTTATCACTCTTACATAAAATGAAAAATGAAGATGAAATTTTTAGATTGAATAAAGGAGATATTTATTAAAAACTTTTATGAACGAGTAAACACATTATTCATACATTTAATGGGTCCAAAATGTGACATCTTTGGGAGGACAAAATTATACCTATAAAAAGAGGGGAGCTATTACAACTCAAAGCATTACATTCCATCCCCACACCATCCATGACACCATGGAGAGGAGTCCAAGATCCATTTATGATTTCTATTTTAATTTATTTTTATATTAGTTTTCTTTTTCCTTGTAACGCATTCATATTTTTATTAATGTGATTCCATTTTATTATTTCGTCTCTCTTTCTCTTCCAATATTAATCTCATTCTCTCTCTACCTTATACCCTCGTGATCTATTTTCAAATTTCAATGTAAATTGACTAACTTATGTCCTGGCCATATAGGATGTTTTTCATCGTTCCATATTATTGATCTTCAATTAAAAAATATTTTAAATCTATTTGTAGTGGAAGTGGGATTAATGCACCAGTGCATCAGTCGTCCACCGAAATATTATTTTTATATTCATTTATTTTCATTGATTAATTATTTTTCCATCTATTATCCTAGGAAAACCCTTAATATGGTGGATTTGAGGATTCCTAAAAAGATAAAACAATATAAGGTGGAGCTATTTTTTAAGAATAACATTATCTGTGGAGGTGTTATCCTAATTGAATATTAGAGGAGGTGCGGTTTGGTGTACTAGAGGGATGCTCAAATAACACACCTAATAAATCAAAGGAAATTAAATCATTTAGGAAGTTTCACCAAATGAATTATAAAATTAAATTTAAAAAACAAATAAATAATTAATGAACCTGTGTTATCAAACCCAGGAATAAGACATTTTTTCTTTAATTTCATTCTCTATTAATCTACATTTTGATTTTAATATTGCATAAAATATTTTAATTTCATTTTTTCAAACCCCCCAACTGAAATTCTCATAAATAATAAAAAAAATAAAACTAGACTAGGTGAATTAGAAATTAGTGATTGAACTCATTGTGACACTCCTCAAGTGAGATAAAGTTAGTAAACCATTGTGCTTAATTAAGAAAACAATTTTATTTTTACATGCCCTATGACAAGAGTGTGTCGGATATATAGGTGAGTGAGTGAGTTTTAAGAATTTATAGGATATTTAATTCAACTATTCATAATGTTTTATTTCATTTGGAAATTATAAAATAATAAAATAATAATTAAATCGTACTTATTTGTATTTCAAATAAAAATATTTAGAAAATTCATGTTGTATTGGAGAAATCCATTTTCTATATAAAATATCCAATCTTAGATAATGAAATAATATAAAATATTAATTTAGTTAGCTATAAAGGTGTACAAAATTTTGATGGAAAAAGTTTCTTGGATGTAAAATAGGATGATTCATTTTCCCTTCTCAATTGTACTGAATGTTTTTCATACACCCGCTATTTATTTTATACTAATTGAGAAATATTTTAATAAGGCACATTCTACTAAAACAATTATAAGAGCTGGTGGATGAAAGGATTTAAATCTTGATGTGCATATATAATAATTTTTATACCAAAATTATGTGACAAATATATTCTAAAGTAATATGGTAAAAAATTGAAAATATTTTCAAAAAAATGTTAATGTAAAGGAATATAATAATTTTTTGGTATGATGGATCCCCATTCTCTTAGAGACTTTATTTTATTATCTATATCACTCTCTAATCTCTCACAACTACTAGGTTTTTCAATTGAAACCAATTATGAGATTATTAATGATGCTCCTAAGTACCAACCCTCCCCACCATATCAAGTCTTCTCTTATATATCTATTATTCCTTCTGAGTTTTTCTATAAGTGAATTTTTTATTTTCATTACCCTATCGATCTAGTTGTTTCATCATCATTTTATACCTACCACTATCTATATCATGTATATTATTCCTCCTCTATTTTCCTACCTAAACTAATGCATAAGACCCTATCTTTGGTTTGGTTATTTGGTGTTCATGAGGTTTGGGATGTTAGTGGTGTTAATTCTGGAATTGTATCTAGAGAGTGGATGGTTTTAGATTTTGTAGATGATAGGGAAGTTTTCCCTATCGTTGTATTTTTTTGGTTGTGTGAAATATCACCTTTTATTTTTGTGTGTATCATTGTTTTTTATTCCATGGTTGTGGAAGATAATGGTCAAAATATTATTTTTAGAAATGAAGTCCCATTATGGTGTGGTCTTTGTGTGAGGTATTTTGGTTTTAGATTATTAGGGTCCCCTATAACTTAAGATAACATTCTGAACTATGGTGGTGGTACAAAAATCGTTGGATGATGTATAGTTGATCTTGGTAGGTTTTTTCTTATTCCATTATATTTTTTTATTTAGTGTTTAATATATGTTTTTTACACATTCATTCTAGTGAGGTGGTCATTCTAATTCTTGATAAAGTCAATTATGGAAATGTGTTGTTGGCTAATATATTCAGTGTTTTAGAGGTACGGGGTTTCTAGTATTTGGTAGATTAGTAGTAACACTTCTAACTTAACCCCATGAGTCAAGTTATCTCAAAAACAAAATGAAGTGATGTTATTGGTGTGAAGATATTAATGGTTTAGTTATAGGTGTTATTTCATGAATTTTATACAATATGTTTCAAAAGTATTTCTTATGCATCATTTTGTGACTCTATCCTTGGTGACCAAGCTCAATAATGTGGGTTTTTTGGTTTTTTGGTTTATATTATTTTTCATGTTCATGTTATGTTAACACTTATTGATAAAATTTATTTATATATAAATATTAAAAATATATATAATTAGTGTAGGAAGCCTAGTTGAAAAACTATAGAGAATTATTTAGAGTTTTTAGATTGGATGATAATGATGTTCTTAAAATGTTTTTCATTATAGTGAATTATATTGGTAGAAATATGAAGGGTTTTGGTGACACATTATAAGACACAACCATTATTAAGAAGAAATTGAAAAAAAAACATTGGTATATATTCTGAAAAATCTAAAATTTTAAAGATAGATAATCAAATGATTTTTCAATTGATTAATATTACACCATTATTCTATCTTATTAAATGAGAAGGTATATTATTTTCCAAAATAAGATCAAGGAGGGGAAGGAAATAGAATTAAAATTTATTAAAATTACCAAAATCATGAAAGATAAAGAATATTACTCAAATGATTCCAAATATGATGAAAAAAGGGATGATAAATATACATGCATAATATATCTTAGATCAAATGAATTTATAAATGGAAAGGGTATATATAAAGGTGAAGACTCACTTAAAAGGTTCATTTTTTATGGAATTTTTTACATTGAAATTTATTTTCCAATGAATAAAAGAGTTTATTTTTAGGATGATTAGAAATGATAAATTTTTTAGAAAAAATAGATGGTGTAAAAACTTTAAGGAAATCAAAAACCCTAATAAGACAAAGAAAATTCTCATAAAAATAAAAAATGTATTCTTTTCACGTAAGAGGATGACCACCCCATTAATAGTTTCAATAAGAATAAGATACTATTTAATGGTCTAAGAACTATATATATCAAATTTAAAAATATAATGAAACATAAAGCATGGATGAAGAAGTTTATGAGATTTTCACTGAACATATATTAAAAGTATATCTTAAATATTTCCATGAGAGAAAAACTACAATAAATAAAGAGATAAGGATTATCAAGAAGATGAAATAGAAGCTATAGGAACGTGAAGATGAGTTAATTAATAAGAATTTTTATTTAATTGAAAAACTAAAGATTATTAAGGTGATAATTTTAGAAAAAAGTCAAAATATGAAGAAAAAAAATTGATGATAAAACTACTTCAAAAGAAGAGGATTTAATCAAGTCATTATAAATTCATTTTTATTCAAAAAACACCTAAAAAATTTAAAATACTAAAACTATGATATGTAAATATATAATTAATAATATTATATTTCTGATAATGTTATCCAAAAAATGAAGGTAATATATTTTCTTATAAATACCATAATTGTTCAATCAACTCCTTCTAATACTGTAGGTTTTAAAACCAATTTTGGGCATGTTTTGGAGGATAAAAAGAATAATAAATTTACAGTTACATTAAATTTAGTTGATATAAATTTGATAAGGAACACTTCCCCAAAATATATGTAAATAAGATAAAAATTTATCTAGAAAAAAGTAATATGTTTCTAGATATAATTCATTATTCCGTGAAGGATAGTGATTAAAAGGATATTTTTAGTGGCATATATCCTATGGGGATAAATTTTACATTTTCTGGTATATCACTTCTTTTCCATAGAGTGATATAAAATTATAATTAAGGTGGATTCAACCATGTAAAATGAGAAATAGTTTGAATCCTATATATTCTATAAATAGATGAAGTTCATGTCTGAATACTTAAGTTAGAATTAGTCTATTGAAATAAATTTATAGGATATGTGATCAATATGGTTGTTGTTCTGCATAATGTATGACTAATATTATGGGATTAAAACTCTAATCTGTTGGAGTAGATTAATTTTTATAGATAATTGATCCATTGAGGTCACTTATTATTTAGGTTAAATTGAATGAAATAAAAAATAAAAAATACATGGAAACTTGATAGTGGTTATTAATCCCACAAGAAAGGAGACACCAGAATATTAAGGACATGGAGTATCATGATGGGGGTTTAGTTACTTTTGGTAGCTCCTTGATAATTATTGGGGGTAGAATTGATATTGAACATAAAAAATTAAAATCTAAGGACGTTTTATTTTTGGATGGGATCAAACATAATTTTTTAGTGTTATCCAAATTTTTATTTATGGGAATGATTTAATTTTAAAAATTAGTTATTGTATCATCATGTGATTAAAATATGGAAAAAAATTCACTAATAGAGAACAAACCAGTGGTAATATATTCCAAATAAGTAATTATATTGACTCTTAATATTTGATTTCAAAAGATGAGAATATTATTCATCATATAATACATTTCAATGATTATTAAATGAGTATAAACAATATATGAATGGGATATTTGTCAAGATTACCAAAGTAATGTAATAATTATACTTTATATGGGAATAATTCCAAAAAAAATATTTAAAGTCGTAAATGGGTAGAAATTAAATCCACTAGTCTAGGTGAAATAATTACTTCTAACTTATATGGCCTAAGTAAATTTTAATTAACTAAAGGTGGTCTTTATTTATTTATTTTTATTGATGATTTATTTATTATAACTAATGTGGTGCTAATAAAACACAAGTTTCAGGATATAGATATGTTAAATATATATATAATAGAATTAAAGAAATAGTATAGAGTTTTACCAAGAAGATAATAACTGATAATGGAAATAAGTTCACTTAAAATTGTTTTGAATATAACATTTATAATAATGTTATTAAGAATCAATATATGACTCCTTATAAACCAAAGAATAATCAAGTTTCATAGTGTAAAAATTGTATCTTCATGGAAATAGGAAGAATATTTCTTGTTCAATTCAATATTTCTAAATTATTCTATATAGAGTATATAATTACAACTACTTGTATTAAAAAAATACTCTTTTCTGAGTCATATATAAAGAAATATTATTAATAAAATTTTGTACAAAAATAAAGCCACTTTGAATCACTTAAATATTCTTTTCAATTCTATGCTTTATGAAAAAAAATATGGAATGTTTTATAAAAGATATAAAGATGTAATTTTTATAATTCATTTTTCCAATGGTAGATTCTAAAAATAATGGAAAAATATAAGTAGGATGGTAGATTACTATTATTTGATGATAGTTGAAAATATTCCTAATTTTAGAATGGTTATTGATTCAAATTTTTTAAAAAAAATTTATTAAATCATGAATAATTCATAAAAAAAAAATTAAGATGAATATATTTTCAGATATCAAGGACTGTGTAATGGAATTGATCATTAAAGTTTTAATGAAAGATTCTAAATATGTTTCCACACCCATGAAAATTTATCTAATGTTGAAAAAATACGGTGTAGGGTAAAAATTAAATTATAAATAATTTAAAATATTAATAGGAATTATACTGTAATCATTGTATCAAGAGATAAAATTTTCTATATAATAACCTTTTTGATAAGGCATATATAAGGACCCGACCATAAACATTACATAATATATGAAATTCCTATAGAATTAACTTTTTTAAAATCCAAAATATATATTTGATTTTTAGTTTTATAAAATTAAGACATAATTCGTACATATCAACCCATGAGAATAAAAATTGGGTACTACTAAAATAGTATCCATTTCTTCCATAATAATATTTTTTTAATAAAAACATGAAATCTTTTCATTTATAGTCTTCATAACATTCATCTTGGATTATCCCTTTCTCTTACCCATACTTAAACCCTAGGAAATACATTTTAAAACTTGGGATGAGAATAAAAATATCATTAAAGTACATAGAAAAAGGAGAGAAATTTTAGTACAAGAATACTTATAAACATATGAAATCATATTCACAAATACATACATATCACCTAATAAGTGTCATATAGTTACTTTGTAAAAACATGATATTTTCATAAAATATAGAAAACATAAATAATTATACAAAGGTAACATAGGTAATTACATAATTATGAATGTAACCCTCATTGAAACCATATGATTTGTGACCCTCATTGCTATATTACAATGTAACCCTCATGGCTACCATATGATGTTACTCTCATATCTACCTTATGGGGTAACTATCGCAGTTACACTTATACTAACCATATGGTCGACCTTAAACATGTGAATTGAAGGTAGATACAGGTCCCAAAATTCATAATAAAAAATTCCAAAGAACCATAATCATTAAATTATAATACTTTCATAAAAAAATCTTTTTGAATTTGGTAAAAAATGAAATTTAAAAGAGTTTTTTTAAAGAAATTTTACTTAAAAATATCTTATTATTCAAGTGAGAATTAATTAAATGAATGAAATATGTGTATAAACATTAAATCCACATAATAATACATAATATAAAAAAATTCAAAAATATTCTTTGTCTTAGATAATCAATGAAGTAGAAGGTTAACCAAAATAATGGAAATTGGTTTAAGAATTATCTTACCTCAGGTTCGTCAAACTTCAAACGTGTTCAAACATCTTCTATAATAGTTTAAATAGTTTAAATAATATATTATAGAACTATATTTATATTTATAATTACATATATGATATTATTATTACATATTTCTGTCCATTTATTATTAATATTTTGTTATTATCATTGATTTTGGGTGAATTTATTTCATGGTTTCCATGGTTTGTTCATTATGAATTTTTATGTCGAATGGAATAAAAATTAAAGAAGTAGAATGAAACTTTGTTTTATTTTTTCTATGATATTAAATTATTCCAAATATTATTTTTTCTAATATGAGGATAAATCATTAGATAAAACATTAATGAGAATGATTTAATTTATTTTGGCAGTTTTTTTTATCAGTGTGAACTTATATCATTTTATTCAATATCATGTATATATATTGGATCCCTAAAATTAAATAAATTATAATATGTATAATTAAACATTATTTAAACATAATAATTATTTTATGACCATCCTTAATAGAGCTAATAAAAAATGAATCTATATCATCCATGATGGTGGTAAATCAACACATCACAGGTGATGTTATCATTTTTTAAATAAAAGGTAGAGTATAAGAATTTTTATGATGATTTTTTCGATAAATATGATAAAATTCCAATACATATAAGATACTGGAGTTTTAATACCAATTGTATAAGGGGTGTATAATAGATTATAATAAATTAAAAAAATGAAAAGAAAAAAAAAATACAATGAAATAGATTTTTACCTCTTGCATTCTCCTCCTTGGGGACCTTCTTAAGAACCATGGTTTTGGAATTTTGGTTAGACCAATATATATTTGACATAGGGAACTATCTAGGTAAGATAATTTAGTATAAATTAAAAATTCTATAAGGATTTTAGGTGTGTGGAAAAGAGGTGGTGAGGGGTGGTATTTATAGTGGAGGATAGGGGTGTTTTCTCATTATTATATTCATTAGTTTATTATTTTGACTCAAGAAAATGAAGAGTTTTATAATTATCTCTAAATATTTTAAAATAATTATTTAGGAATATATATTTTTGTCTTTAATATGCCTTATATCATCTATAAATCATTAATTCATGTATTTAGCTTATACCGTAAATTATTGTATTTCACTTTTCACCAAAATTCACGTATTCCAAAAAAAATCCAAAAATTCACCCTAACCAATTTTTGACATGTATAATTAAATAACTCTATTTTATGAAAATTATTTTCCAAATATGAGATATTTACTTTTTAACTAACATCATAATTTATTCAAAAAATAAAAATTTTAAAACAACAACTGAATTTTTAACACTTTGAAAATGTAATTATGGTCTCATTAAATTATCTTCTAATAATAAGAAAATAAACTATTAATTTATGAATCTATTTTCTAAAAAATTATTTTCTTTTTAATCATTATATTAAATATAAAATTATAAATAAACATTTATGTTTCATAGAAATACCAACACTTAATTTATAACTTTCAAATCATTTATTTAGTTATTTCATGATAAGAATATTTCATATTTTTACTTTTAGGATACTAGAATTTTATTTACTGTTTCATAGGTGAGGGTACTATTCTATTGGCCAGATTACTATTCCACTGGTCATGTTACTATTCCATTTGTATAAATTCCTTAATTTCTATCAATATAACTTATTTATTTATAAATTTTTAATGAATTTGAATATTAAATTCCAGAATGAAAATAAAATATTTTATAATTACTTGGGTAATAATATTCACCCCACCTTTTGGGAATTATTCCCTTATATTTTTTATTTACTTATTAAGTCAGTGAGGGTACCTTTAACTCATAGGATTTTCATATTCCCATGTTTCTTCTTCAACCATGTTGTTTCTCCAAAAAAATATTAACCTGATGAATTAACTTATTCTGAAATACATTCTTTGTATGATCAATAATTTGAATAGGTTTCTCATCCTAATAAATATTTTTTCCTAGCTGAACTACTTCTGGGATCAAAATAAGAGATGAATCTGCATAAAATTTCTCAACATTGAAATATGAAAAACATTTTATACCTGAGAAAAAACTCAGAGGCAAAGCTAGTTGGTAAGTGACTTGTAAAAATTTATCTTGGATTTCAAAGGGTCCAATGAACCATATAATTAACTTCCCTTTCTTACCAAAACCCATAACACTTTTCTATGGTGAGATTCTAAGAAAAAAATGAACACCAACCTTGAAAGAAATTCATTTCCTCCTGTTATCTGCATAACTTTCCTGCCTACTATAAGTTTTTCTCATGTATTTCTAGATCATCTTTACTTTCTCAGCCACATCCTCTACTAATAATAGACTCATAAACATCCTTTCCCATAATTCATCCCAAAAATCAATATTTTGATACTGTTTTCCATATAATACCTCAAAATGTGCCATCTGTATACTAAAATGAAAATTTTTATTATAAGAAACCTTAACTAAATAAAGATTTTGATACCAAATTTCCTGGTAGTCTATTGAATAAGATCAAAGAGTATTTTCCAATGTTTGATGTGTTTTCTCTATTTTTCAAACATATTTTTGGATGAAAACCAGTACTGAAATTTAATTTTGTGCTAAATGACTTCTTAAGGAATTTCTAAATTTTAGAAGGGAACCTGGGATTACAGTCTAAAACACTAGAATGAGGAACTCTATAAAACTTAGAAATCTATTTGAGGTATATTCATGGAAGTTAATTCAAATACATAATATCTTGAAAATTAATGAATTGTGCATATTTAGTCAGTCAGTCAAAAATAACCCAATTCTCATTCTTACCCAGATAAGTCTTTGGTAGTCCCACCATGAAGACCATAGATATTGTTTCTTTAATCCAATATGGAACTGGAAAAGGCTGATGCATCCCCTTTGGAAATTGTTTCAATTATTTAACATTTTGAAAAGACGAACATTTCATAGTAAAATCTGCAATATAACTTTTCATTCCATCCCACCAGTAATACTTCATAAGGTCTCTGTAGAGATTTGTGTTGTTATGATGAACTAAAAAATAGAGAACTATGAGCTTTACATAAAAAACTGACATTCAATTGTTAATCAAAAATAACACATAATCTATTTCAAAATCTCAAAACACAGTCTTTATCACTATTAAATTCTGACAACTTACCCTTTTTCACTAATTCTGCTTTTTTTTATAACTCAGCCTCTTCCTTCTATGCTTACTTAATTCTATCTAACAGAGATGACTTCACTAACACCTGAAACAAAATAGAGTAATTTACTACACAATTAAATTCTAAGCCAAAATTAACCAAAGGGTCTTGTTCTAAACATAACATTATTAATGATGCATGATTTTTTCGATGCATGGAATCTGAAAATGTTTTTATTTTCTAAGATGGTAATTTATTTTGCAATCATGATCCTCTATAATTTCAATCCATCTTCTCTACCACGTATTCAATTCCTTATGAGTGAATATATACTTCATACTTTTATGGTTAGTGTATATTTTCCATTTGTCTTCATATAAATGATGCCTCCAAATTTTCAATGTGAAAACCAAATATGCTAATTCCAAGTCATATGTAAGATAATTTAACTCGTGAGGTTTCAGGTGACTTGAAGCATAAGAAATTACCCAATCATTCTGCATTAGAACACAACCATGTCCCTCCAATTAAGCGTCAATATAGATGAAAAATTCACCATTTATGGAAGGCCTAGAAAAAACTGTATAATTCACTGATATCTTCTTAAATTCCTAAAAACAAACATAATAGTCTTATATCCAAATAAATTTGACCCATTTTGGGTTAACATAGTTAGCAGGCTAGATAATTGGGAAATGTTTTTAAAATCTTTTGGTAATAACATGATAATAAAAGAAAACTATGAATCCCTAAAACATTTGTAGGTATTTTCCATTAATCAACCACTTTTTTGTGGGATAAAATTTTATTTAATCCATATTTATAATGTACACAAGAAAAGAAATCTGGTGCAACCAAAAATCACATTCTATAATTTGTTTTTATAACTTATTTTCATTGAGTGTTTCAAATTAAATCCTTAAATATTTTTCATGATCCTAATAAGTTTTTAAAAGAAAAAAATATCATCAATAAAAACAATAAAGAAATTATCCAAATATTCACAAAAAATAATATTCATAAGATCCATGAATATGGTAGACGTGTTTTTCAAACCAAATGGAATATCAACAAAATCGTAATGCTTATATCTAGTACGAAATGTTTTTTTTGGATGTTATCCTCCTTCACCTTCAGCTGATGGTATTCAAATCTCAAGTCAATCTTGGAAAAAAACTGAGAACCCTAGAGATGATCAAACAATTTATTAATATGAGGAAAAAAATATTTATTTTTCATAGTAATTTTATTCAAAGATCTATAATCAATAAAATTTCTTATGGAAACATCAATATTTTTAACAAAAAAAATAGGATCACCCTGTGGTGATGTGCTAGGACTAAGGAAGCCTTTATTGATCAACTCCAACAACATATTTTTCAATTCAAGAAGTTACACTTGAATAATTAGATAATGGGGTTTTGAAACTGGCTTAGATTAAGGAACCAAGTCAATAGAAAGTTCAACTTCCCAATCAGGTATAACATTGGGAAAGTCATTAGGAAAAAAATCTAGTTATTTATTTACCACCAGTATATCATTAATCTGAATATTTACCTTGTTTTTAAAAATATGGGTAATATTACTTTCATTTCCATATTTTAACCATTTATATACTTTTTGATATGCTACCAATTGTATGGGTTTATTCTTGTATACAAACAAAAAAAATTTCTTAAAAAACATCTTTAAATCTATAATCAATGTTATCATGATAAATATAAATCCAATCCATTCCCATAATAAAAACAAAATCCACTAAGGGGATAACAAAAAGTTTTTAAGGTAATTTATTTCCATATAAAATAATAAGATGATTATTATAATTCTTTTGTTGTGATATTCCTCTTGGAGTTTTCATCATAATTTATGGACTTATTTATTAGGGTAAAATGTCTAATTTTACACAAAAAAACTCAGAAATGTAGTAATTTGTACACCCTATATCAAAAAAATACATTAGAAAAATATGAGTAAACAAAAAAAGTTCCTGATAACACTTCGTTGGATAGCCAAACATATACTAATGTAGTCTCAATGGATCTCACTACACATTTTTCTTATAATCTATCAATTTTCCATCATTCAAATCTTTCTTTGGGAAGGTATTTCCATAATGACACATCTCACCACATTTAAAACACTTTATAGTTTTCTTATCAGAATTAATCATAAAATAATTTTCATTACAATATTGGGCCACATGTTCGAATATACCACATAAAACACTTCCCAATTTTGTTAAATCATTCCCCTTGGTGCTTTTTACCATGATTTCTACAAACCAGAAACTAGACATTCTTACCTTCAAAATTTATTAATTGATTATTACCCATCACTTTCCATCTAGATATCATCTTCTACTTATTTTGAAAGTATTCTTGATCATCAGAAAACTCCAATTCTACCCCCTCATCACATTAGATAAGTTTCTCATAACTTTTGAATGTACAAGAGGCCAATTCCCATTGATATCTTGGATTTAATCCTGAGTAAAAAATGATTGATTTTTCTATGAAGATCCTAAACAAAATTTAGAGATTACATTGACAATAGGGTGAAGTTTTCTTCATACACATACACTGAATCCTCCTCTTTTTTGTTTAAATTCAAGTAATTTACTTTTCATCCTATGTCAAACCACCATTGGAATATATATTTCAAGGAAAGGATATTTAAATTAATGCCATTCCAAGGCATCAAAATCCTCACTATACTTGATATTCATGATAATTTACCACCACTGGTCAACTTCCCCTTTAAAATGATAAATGTATGGACAATTAGTTTGATTATTTGAACACCCCATAACATCTAATATCTTTTCAATGGCTTCCATACATTATTCATCCATCATTGGGTCATAATATCTGTTGAAAATAGGAGGGAGTTTTCTCATAAAATGTTCTACTATAATCCTGTTACTTTGTGGTAGCTCTGGTTATTCTCTTTTACGGATTCCACTTCCATTTATATCCTATGTAAACTTATACATTACTATCAAAGAAAAAATGGTTCCAATTCCCCCCACTCCTTGTTGCAGATTCAGAAAGATATCATTCTCCTAGTGCCTTCATACTTTATCTTCCCAATTTATTCTACGAAAAACCATTCATAACAGATATATCATACATGAAGAAACATGTTAATATTGAAATTCTATACCATTTAAACATAAAAATAAGGTAAAAAATCATTTATGGTATTCTATTAACCCCCTCATAACCCCTAAAGTTATCTAATCCATTCTATGACACCAACTATAAGAACCCAACCATAAACATTACATAATCTAGTAAATTCATTTAGAATTAATTTTGTTAAATTACAAAAGATATTTTAGATTTATAGTTTTAGAAAATTAGGAAATAATTCATACATATCTTCCCACAAGAATAAAAAACGGTTACTACTAAAATAGTATCAATTTCATCCATTATACAAATTTTTTTAAGAAAAACATGAAATATTTTCATGGAAATTAATCAAAAAAATTATGTTGGCTTCTTCTTTTCTCTTACCCATCCTTAAACCCTATGAAATAACTTTTAAAATATGGGATGAGCCCAAAAAAGCTCAAAAATGGACATAAAAATAAGGATACAAACCCTTGGTACATGAATACCTATAAATATATGAAATCATTTTCACAAAGTCATATTTCTCACCCAATAAGTATCATATAGTTACTTTGTGAAAACATGAGATTTCCTTAAAACATAAAAAATACCATAATGTTAACTTGTGGAATTATTTAATTAAGATTATAATCCTCATGGATGATTTATGATTAGTAACCCTCATGGCTACGATACAATTTAACCCTTACAGTTACTTTATGATGTAACCCTCACAGGTAACTTATGGTGTAACCATTGAAGATACACTTGGAGTAACCATACAATCGACCTCCAATATAAACATAACCAATATATTGGAGGTAGTTATAGGTCCCCACCTTCATTATAGATAATTCCCAAGAACCATAATCATAAAATAATAATGCGTTCATCAATAAATTCCTTCCAATTTTTGTAAAAATAAGAATTTAAAAGAGGATTTTTAAAGAAAGGTCCCTTACAAATATCGTATAATTGGTGTGAAAATTAATAAAACAAATGGAATATTTTTATAAACTATAAATTAACCTAATAAAGGATAAATTAAAAAAATCACTTCACAAATAATTTTAGTACCACATAGTTAATGAAGTTGAAGGATAACCCAAAAAATGGAAATTAGGTTAGGAATTCCCATAAGTCAAGTTTGTCTTACATAAAATAGGTTCAAACCTACTCTATAATGGTTTAGAGAGTGTAATTAATATATTACAGACCCATATTAATATTTATAATTACCTATATAATATTCCTATAACATCTTTCCATCAAATTATTATTAAAAATTTGTTATTATAATTGTTTTGGGGGCATTTATTTCATGGTTTCTATGGCTGTTTTATAATGGATTTTCATGTCTGATGGGAGAAACAATCCAGAAGTGGAATAAATGGTTTTACTATATTTCCATAATTTTAATTGATTCCATATATTATTCTATTTTTTATATGATGACGAATCATTAAATAAAACTTTAATGAGAATTACTTAATTTATTTTGGGGTTTTTATGATCAACATGAAATTATATCAATTTATTCAATATCATGTTCATATATTAGTTTCATAATAATAGATAAAATATAATATGTATAATAAAATATTATCTTACCATAATAATTGTTTTATGACCATCCTTGAAGGTTAAAATGAAAAATGGAAGTGTATTATCCATGATAGTGGTAAATTGACACATCACGGAAGATATTCTCATTTTTAGAATAAAAGTGAGAGGAAAAGAATTTTGTTGACTAATTTTTCCATAAACATGATAAAATCCCAGTATATATACAATATTTGAGTTTTAATTCAACTTGGATAAGGGGTGTGAAGAGAGTTTAAGAAAACAAATTGAAAATAAAATGACAAATGAAAGGGGGTTTTACCTCTTGAATTCTCCTCCTTGAGAACCTCCTTAAGCCCCTTAGTTTTGGATTTTTGGTGAGACCAGCAGTCCTTGGACGTGGGGAAGATGATTTTAAAGATAATTTGGTGTAAATTAAATAGGATACAAGTCATCGATGTGTGATGATAAGAGGTGGTGAGGGGTGGTATTTATAGTGGAGGAGACAAGTATTTTCTCATTATTATATTCATTAGTTTATTATTCAGGATCAATACTATGAATAGTTTGAGAATTGTCAATAAATCTATTAAAATAATGAAATAAGATTCCATATTTTGACCTTAAATCATCCTTACATCATCTATTACTCAATAATTCATGTATTTAGCTTATATCATAAATTACCGTATTTCACTATTCACAAAAAAATCAAGTATTTCTGAAGAAAAAAAACCAAACATCACCCTAAAAATTTGTAGACATCTATAATATAAAATTGAACTCAATTTTAAGAATTTTTTTCTAAATTTTTCAAATTTAATTTTTATTTAAAATCATAATTTATTCAAAAAATAAAAAATTTAAAACTATAACTGAATTTTTAACACTTCAAAAAAATTATTTAATCTCTCATAAAATAATACTATAATAATAATACAATAAATTATTTATTAATAAATATATTTACTAAAAATAAATTTTATTTTGAATCATTATATTTATTTTAAAATTATAAATAAACATTTATGTTTCAAATAAATACTAACACATAATTTACCACTTTCAAAACATTTATTTACTTATTCCATGATATAAATATATTATATTTTCACTTTTAAGATAAATTAATTTTATTTATAGTTTCATAGGTGAGGTTAGTATTCCATTGGCTAGATTACTATTCCTATGGTCAAGTTACTATTCTAGTTGAATAAATTATTTAATTTCTATAAATACCAATTATTTCATTTTATATTTAAAATGAATTTTCTATTTAATTACATAACTAAAAGAAATTATTTTATAAGTACAAGGGTTGTTATATCATCAATTTTATATAGACTAATCACATAAGATGGTATTTGAAATAATACTTTGATGCATTAAAGAAACTATTAGTCATGTTCTAATATACAGAAGTCGTAAAGGATTGACTTTTTTGCCTACAATAGTGCTTACTGGATCTAATATTGTGAAGATTGAATATAAAAATTATGAGGTATATTGTTTTTGAGAGAAATTTTTTCAATTTTCCATTTCAAGAAACAAAATTTCAGTACAATAAGTATTAAAATTTTTGAGTATATAGGTACAAAAGAACCATGCACATAAATGATTTGGATGAAAGAACAGTTTTGAGATATAAAGGTGATGGCTGAGAAATCATTGAGAATTGAATTTGATAATTATAGTGAAATTGACTTATATAATAATATTATGAATCAATGTAAATCTAAATATATTGAAATTAATATCATATTATCAAGGGTATGGTTGGAAATGGATTTGTTTGGTTGGAATATCTTCTAACTCTAAATTGAATTACTAATATTATCACCAGGGATATAATAAGGGAAATATTTGAAATTTTAAGGATGAAAATGTATATTCATCATTTCCCCCATGTGTAAGGGATATTGAATAATAATCATAATAATTGTGATTATATTCTCAAAGGGAGATAATGGTACAAAACTCTTGTTACATATGTTTGAGGAATTCAAAGATAGATTGTTTCTAAAAGTGGGATAAGAATTGGTGGATTTGATTAAAAGGGTGATAATCAGGTTCACTATCTACAAATTTATAATCTTCATAATATATAATTCTCAAAAAATATTACTTTATCTAGTAGTGTGATTTCATGATGTTTCTCTTTATGATATGATATTATTTAATCTGAATGGGGGAAATGTATGAGTTAACTAAAATTCCAATGTTGGAGATAAAAAATGCATGGAATTGTTGAAGGAATATGGCATTATTTTTCAATGATATTTGATAATAATTAAAAAGTTCTGATAATGTTTATAGTATAATTAAGGTGTTTGAATATTTTTTGAGATGATTAGAAATGTTGAATAAATGTTCTCAAATTCTAAGCTGAGAACATAGAAATTGAAACTGAAAAAGAATTGAGATGCATAAGAGTAGTATGCTCATGTGTAAGAATAACTCTATATTTATACAGGAAAATTCTATAAGAGATGGCATGTACGATCCTTTAGATATATTTTAAAAAGTACCATTAGTGTATAAGAATAAACTTATATTAAATGTTTCATATAAGAGTAACTTGGAATATCTATATGGGTGATCTGATTATACATATGATTAAATTTGACAGTTCACAGTTTATGTAATATTAAATTCAACGATATGTAAGTGTAAGATTTTATTTTTCAGTGATGTGAAAGATATTTTTAAAGGTCATGTAATTTAAAATATTTTTTTTCATTTCATATGTAACATTAAATCCAACAGTGATTTATTATTCTTTAAAGATTCAAAATTCATGATAATGTTTTTGTCATGATATAAAGTTAGATGTCTTAGATCTGTGAATGGGAAATATGGAATGTGAGAAATTATGTTTGTGTGATGATATATACATAGAAAATATGCTATATATATTATGGAAGATATAAAAAATGATACTGAGAATAATCCTTTTTTTTTAGATTTAAATATATATATTCAATGACTATTTCAGGAGATCCTTAAAAGGATAATTGTAAGGATTTAAAAAGGTGGATTTGTTTATTGATTTTGAGGATTGAAGATAGGATTTTTTTTTAGGATGTATATTTGAACACTTCCATTTAATAGAATCAAAATTCCATTATTTTATTAAGTGTTTCTTTATTTTAATTATATAAAATATTCATGTGATATTAAAGTTTTTATAGAGAACAAGATATGATGCAGACAATATATTCTTATAAGAGAGAATATGGAATGAAATGTTATTGATCATCCATTATCATTGAAAAATAAATTGGAAAGAAGTGTAAAGAAATTTTTAATAGATAAAGGATAATGTTTTTTCATTGTTGAATGTTCTATATATTAATTCTATTGATAAATTACATTCTGAAGTTCATGATAGAGATCTTGAATTTTTTTAGAATATTTTTTTTGGTGATGAAACACATTAAAGTGCATTGAATGTATTTTCATTTTATATTTGAACACATTTTCTAAACTATAGGTATCTAGTATTAAGAACAATTAAAATAAATATTTGTAAGAAAACACTCCTTGGTAATGGTGATATCTTCTCATATGTTAATAACTTTTTTAGTTTATTGATACATCTATATCCTAGAGTTGACCAAAATATAGCAATGACATAGCTAACCATATTAGGGGTAAACCTTGTAAAAATCATGTATTATTGATTGTTATGTTTATCTTCTATGTATGAGTGAGTTAATATGCTTTGAATATTAATAGAATCTTGAATTTAACCAGTAACAGAATTTTATTTTAGAAAGAAATTATAGAATTGTGAAATACAAATTCAACTCATTTTTATATATTTCTTATCAAACTCCCGAGGAACATAAAATATATGTTAATTAAAATAAATTAATAAAAATAAGTATTAAAAATTAAAATATAATTAATTTATATTATAACAAGCATTAATTTAAAATAAAAAAATATAAATATAAATAAATAGAAAAATTACATTGATAAAGGATTAAATTTATCGATTGTATCAAACCATTATCCAATAAAACATTATGGTAATAAACAACAAGTTGATCATGAAATTAAGTCACTATATATATAAAACTAAAATATAATTTATTTTAATTTCATATATGAGATGATTCATAATTGATTTAAAATTAACATCATTGACCTTAATGTTTTATTTAATGAGGGGTGGATATAATCTTTAAATGTAAGACTTTATTAATGGAAAATATTTGTTATATATTTTTTTCATTTAATATTTTTTATAATAAAATTAACAATTATTTTATTTTAATTATATTTTTTTAGTAATAATTATTATTAAACAAGAATTGATGATAATGATTATTATATTTTATTTTCTTTATATTTAAAATTTTATTATTTAACTATTTAATTTAATATTTTAAATATAATATAATTTATAGTAATATATACACATATTAAGGATTATATATATATATAATGAAATACTAATAATGGTTGGTATTCCCTTGAAGCTTATACAATAACGATCTTGACTCGATCACTCATATATTCATAAAATGCTATTATACCAAGGTAATTTGGCCCATTATATTCAATCTTTTTAAAAATAGTGTCCCTGTGATGAAGTTAGTCTCACAACTGATATCAACAAGGTGGGACCAAGCTAGATCACTTCATATTATAAACCATTTTCTTATTACTATTTTAGAATCCTATCATTTAATTATGTGAGACAAGAACATTGAAATGTTTTTAGAACATGACAATAATATCATCATACACATTCTAGAATTATTTATTCTATCAATTCTATGAATTCCTTATAAAAGGGAATGACTGGATATTCAATAATAGATATCATAATCCATAACATGCTCAATGTAAAGGGAAATTATAAACCATATACTAGATATATTTATATTGTATGAAAACCTATGGGTTCATATTGGATCATAATCAACTCAGATAGTGCTACAAAATAAAATTATATACTGGATAGGTATGGATATATATTCAGAGACCATAAAAGAGGTACACTGCTAGGCATCCATAATGATAATGGATCAATAGTAACATTTTAATCTGAAATATATAGAGTAATAATGTGAATTAAAATATCAAGATTTAACAAGTAGAATAATATTTGGTTCAAGGTGTACTCCACTTCTATTGTGGAGGAAAAAAAGAATAACATCCTTCCCCAACATGGTAAATCATATTGCATTGGGATGACTACATATACTGCTATAAATAGATTAATTTTGTGGTGTCACACATCTTTCCGATGAGAACTAAATTTTGAGAATATTGGAAAAACTTTGCGTGGGATCAAGAGTATCACACATTTATAATTTAATTCCATATGATAACAAAGATTTTGTTCAATTCAATATTTGTAGAACTTCATCTTTTCATTTTATATAAAGTTTTTAAACTATGGGGATCTCTCAAAGGTATGTATAATTTTATATTTTAATATTAATAATCATATAATATATATTATTATCTCATTATACAAATATATATATTTTTTAATAAAATTATTAAACCATCATATTATTTCTATAGTATTTTAAATATTGTATTTTTTTAGAAAAATTATTTATTTTTAATATTACTAGCACATCAATTTATTATGTACCAAAAAATATAGATAATAAAATATATAATTATTTTCAATTAATTTCATATATTATTATTTTTATTATATTTTTTTATAATATAAATATATTTTATAAATTTTAATATAGATTGGATCTTTCTATGTCTCTCATGTAATCTCGTGAGTGCCCTTGGTTTACAACCCTTAGTTTTGGGGTATGTATGGGAGTTTTAATAATAGATAATGGAACAGTAATTAATGGAATATGCTAGAATGGAATGTGATAAAATAGAAAGGAATTCAATGTTCCACTATTTTAGAGTTTCAAGATATATTAGAATGTGATTATCTAATTATAATTTATAAGATAAATTATCCTTTGTTAAATTTTTTAATAATTATTATTATTATTGAAGGACCCCAGAACATCGTGAGATGGGAGGGGTGAATCAGGGTGTCAAACTTTTCTTCAGAAGTGATATATATTGTTACACATGGGTAAGAACCAATTAAACCAATATGAAGGGAATATAAAAAAAACAAACAATTGTATACAAAGAGATCAGAAAATAATTTTACTTGGATCACCACTATGGTCTACTCCAAGGATCACATGTCGACAGTGTTTCATTCATACCTAAATCCACTAATCTTCACTACTTTTGGAATACAAGAGTTCAGAAATAGTATCTTTGTGCTAGGCACACTTGTTTTACAAGATCTTAGGGATAACACACTACATCTATTAGAAAAATTCCCTTAACTCCCCCTAGATCACTGCCTTGGGTGAAGTATTACTATATTTATTGACATGAAGGTCTCTTTAATAGGTTTTTATTGAATGTTTTGTCCCTGTATAGCATGAGACTCTTCTTTTATCGAGGTCTGGAGATGATACACTTGAAAGTGTTGGTCAAACAAACCAGATGTCCAAAACTTTCTTGGAGCACATAGTGGCACTTGATCGCAACATCTAAACTTACGTTGAAGATTTTTTATTTTATTATAAGATGATTTTTTCATAACCCTTATTTTCCACAAGACCCTTATCTTTCACACGACAACATCATAAGTTTCAATTAGCCTTTAAAGACTAAAGGAACACTTTGCGTGTAAGATTTTCGTTATTTGATATTTTACATGAAAATCATTCATGTCGAAAAGGAACCAGATCTTCATTGAAAAATTTCTCAGTCTAGAATAGGGGTAGCCACCTATTTATATTCCTTAATGAACCTGTGAATTAGATTCTAATACAGATTTATTGGTGTGTGTAATATTCTATATGAGCACCCAATACCCCTATTAACATCACATTAGGCATGTAATTATCTACTGAGAAACATAATCTTTCATTAATATTTAAATATTTTGTGCAATATATTCCTTTTCCATATTTTTATGTGATTTTCCCAAAACATTTTATATATGAAACATTCCAAACTACCTTTACAGTTTTATGCAACGTCCTTTTTGAAAATCAATTTTCTCCATTCTCCAATTTTGGTACCCAAAAATTTGGCAAACACTAGGAAATTATGGAACCTTTAATAATATTTTAATCAAAAACTATAATATCATATTCCTTGCAATATCCCCTATATTCCTTGTGACTATTGAACAAAAACACAAAAAAAATACTCTATTTCTAGAAAATAACAACCTTGGTTCCAACAATTAAATGTATTCTTTTTAGTTATATATATATTTATAAAATCAAATAGACCATTATATCATGGAACCTCTAATATGGAGGGCCATTAAAATGAGTGAAAGTATGTCTTGTAAGGCTAGAATTAATCCTACTCATTCCCAAAAAAAATAATTCAAATAACAACTTTATAAAATCCTATCTACATCAAAGATATATCAAGTCTAATCCAAAACTCATCCTTACAATGCTTGGAATAATCTAGTATAAAACTCCTTAAATAACTTCATACACCCAATTCAACAACCAAGGATATTATTATTATCTTTCTAATTTCCTTTGAAAACTCTTTCAAATAATATTCAATCCATACAGTCTATTTCTTATTGGATGAGTTTTTTCATCTATCTTTTATCTATTTTGATACCCTTATTGATAAATTATTTATTGGAAAATAATTTTTTAAAATATTAAAAAAACTAAATGGTATATGATTTATTGATTTTTAAGTGGATTAACATATTCAAATAAATTTCACTCAAATTCACTTCTAAGCTCAACTACTAATTCAATTGGATTAAAAATGTTATATATTTAATACCTTCCTTATAAAGATTTTGAAATGACCATTGATTTTTTTCTTAATTTTTATTTTGTAGTCACCATTGTGGGGATATTGTTCATTTTTCTCCCTTTCTATTTATTCAAAGGGTATGATCTCATGTTTATAGTTAATATTTTGGGAACCTAAAAAATCATAATTCCACTACTCAAAATAGAACTCATCCATTTTTTTCTCTATCCTATATTGATATATGTATTTCAAAGACACTCTTAAAATATATCTATATATATAATGAATCATTGGTTTTATCCCAAATAGGCATAAATAAACTTACCTTTGTGTTACTCTAACTATCATATGAATGGTCACTAACCTAACCATTATGAAAACCTTTCCAATTTTGTTTGGATCATATAAAAGAGGCTATTATTACATGAAAAAGTAAATATTACCCTACATTCAACATAAAAATATAAGTCTAGAAGTACAAACTATACTATTTTGGTATACAAAAAATTTCTATTTCTATCAATGGAACCATATTAAGAAAGAGTGTTGAGACTGAGTAAGATATATCTTCAGTTATCCCTGATGTTTTATTTATTTTTTGTGTCCCTTAAAATGATCACATGATTGAATTTACATTCATATGATTCCATACATATGGTTTTACTTATATTTAAAATGGTTATAACCACTTATAAATTTCTTATATTCACACCATGTACCCATTTAGGAATCAGTAACTCTTCCCCATAAGAGTTAAATTGTCTCATAAAATACATTTCTATACCAAATATTGTTGAATTATTTATGAATTATAAATATACTAGTTATTTGTTCAAGAAATTGAATTAATACTTCATAAACATCATTTGGAGAGGAAATATTTATAAAAGGAAGTAACCATGGGTAAACTGAAATACTTTCTATAAGTCTTTAAAAGAGATAAGAATGGGTATACAAAATCTTTCCTTTTTCCATAATTCTCTTCGGTCCCAATTCTTATAGAGGCTCATTCATGTCAAATATAATAACACTTTTTTAAAAAAAAAATGGGTTTATCCAATGGTAGGATTTTAGAATGTTGCATTATCTGTTATAATCTATTTTTTATTTGAATAAAAATAATATATCCCATTAACTCAAACCAATATTTTTATAGAATGATAGATGGTTAGTAACTCATTTATTTAATGTCTTCTATGGGCATTCATTGGACCTAGAGATATAATATCATGATTTCAATATCAAGAATTTCATTGGATATCCTTTAGAACATATTTATGCTTCTCTTAGGGGATATCAAAAATTACTCATTCATATAAAATAAGGATATATTATGGAATGGTACTCTTAATAATAAGATCTTTTATAACTTATATGTGTGTAGGACCATGGGTGTGGCCACTAGATTGAATCACTTATACAAGCCTCAGATCTTCATGTTCAATTATCTTATTTTATAGAGAGATTCAAATAATCTATTTCTCACAAACACCCATCTCATGGGAATTATCTTTAACATATTCAAAATGTATGGTTCCTATATAAAGTTAATATATTCCATGGATCGCGTGTTCTTCTATTTTTATTTTTTATTTTTATCAAATATGGTTTCTAATATTATTGATGGGGGACTTTCCACAATCTTGATATGAAATTTCACTTTAATTAATATAGAAATCAAGAAGGTTCCATTATTTTTTTAAACCTTCTTTGGACTATTATTATTAAATATTTTTATTTGATTTATTGGAACAAACACACTAGCATGTATGATGGATATTAAATCAATTTGAAAACTATCACAAGAAATTTATTACATACTATTTGGGTAGAATGCACTAAGAATTTTGGAATGGATGAAAATTCTATCAAATAATTTTAAATATTTTGCAGGCTATGAATTTGAGGCAACTTTGAACATTAAAACATATACATATTTGTTTTCTAGAATCATACCATTGTATGATGGATCAATATTAACACAAATAGAACTTCATAATGAAATACAGGGCTTTCTAGGTGTCATTATATTTTCTTGGACTCTAAATGGGGGCCTCTCTAATGTTTTTACATGGACTATAGAATGGTTATTTTCATGTGATGGTGAAATGGAAGGGGTGATTCTAGTTATTAAAATTGTGTTATTTAATAATTTTACTAGACATTGGCTTGTGTTTGACTCCTCCTTAATTGTGAATGCTATAAATTTTAACCATTCCACTCCATCATCATGGATCACATTTTATTAGGAGGTTTTTATTGACTATCATAGGTATATAATATTTTCTATGACTCATATATAAAGAAAGAGAAACATAATTTTTAACTCTTTATCTAGTTTAAGTGTTGATTTGGGTAGATTTAATTATTATTAGACTATTCTTGAGTCGATTGAGGAATTGTTGTTCCTTTAGATTTTTAAAAATCTATCTTAACATTTTTTATAACATTTGATGGACTATATAGTTTAAATATCGGTTGGCCTATTATTATTAGTTTAATTTTTTTCTTTTATTCTTCATAAATCTATTCTTATAGATAGGCTTGACTCCCATCCCAGTTCTTCTAAACCTGCTCATCATTCTATGAAAGTCATCAAATATTACTATGATCAATTTTAAACCCCCAAGGATATTTTTTTACTTTAGATGACCAACATAAAAATAAAATTAATTCATATTTTGAGGGTTTTACCTTTGTTAAAAATGAAAATGATAAGGTAAAAAACCCTCCTCCCCACTTTAAATTAATCTATGAAATTTTTTCTAAGGATATCTTTGAAATTACTCTTTTAATCAATCATAAATGTGGAAAAAATAATTTGTAACATCATTATAATTGGGTATTCTCTCAAGCATATAATTGGTCTTGTAATTAAACATCAATCTTGATAACTTTATAGCATTCAATGTCTCATGATAATATTAATTATTTTAATTAAATGATTTATTTTAAAAGTTGTGTCACTAACTAATATTATAATATTTTATTTTTTAAGACCAAATAATTATCATAATATTCTATTGATTTATGTGAAATTGTATCATGTATGTATTTACCACATCATTTATTCAGGTAATTAAATAATTTTCCTTTTTGATAAATATACCTAGGTTTTAGGGTCAATTTATTTATATTATTATAAAATATTCTAAAGATTATGTAGTGGAAATAGAATTAAAATACTTTTTCTTTATTTTGGGATTATGTTTCTGAAATTCATAATTTTAAGATAAAGGATTTTGTAATTTCAATTTGCAAAATGAAATGAATAACCTTATGATGGTAAGAAGTTAGTTCACCTGAAAAAAGATTTTTTTCCTATGGTAAATTTTTTCATCAATCATACTTAAAGTTATCTAATTAGTACTTCTTAATCATTTTTAGGATGTTAAAATCTATCATCATAATATATATTATGATTTATCAGTTATTTTACCCAAAATCTTTATTTATCATTTGTTCTAAATGATTTGAATTTTTTATGTAACCTTTGAAAATATTATCATCAACTATTGATTGAATTATTTATCAAGAGGGATGGGGGTATGAGTTATTTTTTGAAAAACAAAAAATTCTAAAAGTTCGTATTTTCATGTGGATTCAAGAGACTTATGAAAATGTTCTTGATAGAGGTAAAATTTTGGATAATAATGTTTATGCATTAGAGGACACTTTTTATATTAACTCATTTTCCAATAATAAGAAATGTCATTCAAAAAAATATTTTATCTTTATAAATTTGAAATATTAAGACATATATCTAAAACATAAAATATATAAGTTCTTTTCTTAATGGGTAGGGAATCAAAATAAAAAAAATCAATGGATTTGTTAGGAATCATCAACATATTCATGATAGGTTTTGAAGGATATAACTATACCTAAATATAAAAAAAATAACTTCATACAACACCTTTTACATATGATATACAATGAGTGTTTGAGGATAATAAATCATAAATGGAGATATTGAATTATTTTTTTCTGATACATATTCTTCAATATATTTGATGAATTTTCTATAATAATAACCAATAAACTATTATTTTTTATAGGTATCCATTGGTCATATGAATCAAAAAAATAATTATATTTCTTCTAATTTGTGTGGAATTCATTTATATCAGACTTTGTGGATTCTTTAAGATTTTATTAAATACATTAATTTTTCATAAATATTTTAAAATTTATAATTGTTATAAAGTATATCATATTTACTCAGTAGAAGTTGTTCAAAAATGTTTAAATACTAATAATTTTATAATTATTATTATCTGGATAAATGTTAGGTAATTATATCAAACTAAATATATTGTAACATTATATGGACTAAATTAAATGTAAGTGTGTGATTTCCAATATCATATTCTTATCACTCTATATAATATTTCAATATCACTATAATCACCATAATACACACAAGTATACCATTTTAAATGATATAATTCTATTATGTGATAGCATAAATATATAAAATATATTCAAATAATAATATCCCAACTTGTGATATGACCTCAGTGCAGACAAAATATCAATTAATCTCCCAATTACTCATATGTTTATTAGAATATATACACATTTCAATTTTTTTCACTTCATATATAACAAAGTATGAAAACATATCCAAAACACATTTAGATATTCTTTAGAAATCCTTTGTAGACAATACATTTGATAACTCTCTTAGATTATATAAAAAAATTCAAAAAAACAAATAACTACTCACAAAATCATTTATGTTATCCAATGGGACTATATGACATTAACAATTGTGATTAATCCCTAATTTATAACAATATTTCAAAAAAAATCTCTAAAAATAATCTATGCTACTTATGTTATAAAAATATATGACATAATCTCTATAAAACAAATTATCTTTCATCTACTTGATGTATCTCATAAACCATGTATAATAATTTAAACCCATTATCCAAGACATCAAGTATAACCACAATACATTTAACATGTCAATATCTTATAGAAAAACTCTTGAATTCTCAATTATATTAGTAAATATTGATTAATATTATTTAATATATCACTTATTATTATTCTATAATCATAAATCACATTATTTCTTTATAATTAGATAAATATATCATATATCACTGAACTAGGTTTATCCATACACTTTCATAGTCTTTATCATCAAGGACCTATTGGTCATACCAATCATATGAAAGGTAAAATATCATATTAGTTATGAAAAACTCATAAAAATATCAACAACTTACAAAACAATCCCTTTATTAACTTATTCTTAATATTTTTATAATAAAATTATAAAAGTGTAAAGGTTTACGGGCATGATACCATGTTAACCTCCTGTAAAAATGAATATAATGAAACACACACCCCAAGCATATCATTAAAACTATTTGTGACATTCTTATGGTATAATCAGTGGGTTAATCAAGATAAGAATTCATACTTGTGTCTAATTATAAAACTTTATATATTTATTAAAGTCTCTACTCATGATGTGTCTAATATATCATCAAAAAGAAAGCCTTAACATGAAGATCGTTCGGGAAGTTTAATGTAATGGACCAAGGAAGAGTGAGCTAAACCCATATGGATTGATTCTAAAAATTCATGGTTTTATTAGGAAAATATTTAATGCAAGATTAGAAAAATGTTTCATGTTTTATATTATAAAATTTTAATTGGTCCATTGTTTCGTCTAATTTTTTAATTAATAATAAAAACAATTTTTTTTTAAAAATGATTATTTTTAAATAATGAAAAATATTAAACATACAATAGTTATCACATAAATTCTAATATAAATATATATATATATATATATATATTCATCACATACACAGAACGTATTTTTTCACAAAAAAGGATAAATAAAATTTAAATAACATTAAAATGAAATATAGAATATTATTCTTGGCTTGAGAAATGGCCCTCATAAGATGAGGTTGGTCCTTTTAATCCCCCAATTTTTTCCCCCAGACCATTTAACCCTATTTAAATTATGTGTCTTTTTTCCCGAACTCTCTTCCCTATACATATATGATGATAGGGTTTTACATTAGGAACAAGGCATGTTAAGAACTGATAATTATCATTAAATAGTGCTAATTTATAGATTATTATCTAAGGGATTTATTATTGAACAACACCACTGATATAATAAACATACATAAATAAATGATAAATTTGAAATGATTATGTGTAAAATAATAAATTAATATATTCTTAAAAAAATACACCATTATAATGAAAGAACCACACATATATATATATATATATATTCAACCCCACCACATCCTAATATGTGAAGACCATAAATGATCTTATATAAAGGACATAATTGAAATTATGTTTTTGTAATTTAATTGTTTTGGTAAAAAAATAACACTTTAACATGTATATTTTTAAACATCTCTATGTAGACATATGATAAATTAACTCTTTTAAAATACTAATTATAAAGATAAAATCATTAAACTAAAAATATTGGGATAATGGTGTTATTGAAATTAGTAGTCTTTATGTTTAACACTTGAACACTCTATTAAATTATATTTAATTAAAAATATCAAATATTATGATATATTTTTACTATTATTATTTAAAATGATTAAGAATTATAACTATTATAAGAAATATAAAAAATAAAAACCTATCTGATATCACTGGAAATAAGTAAAATTATAGAACTTTCATTAGGTTCTTAATTTACCAACACATATGAAAAATCCATATCAAGTACTTGGGATATATTTTTAGTGACTTTAACATTGATTAAAATGGTTTCTAATAAATCAAATTTCCATAATATCAATTAATTTATTTAAAATTTAATTTTTCCAAGAACATTATTAACCCCCACTAATCTATTAAATTTATTTTTGGAACATATATTATTTCTACAATACAAAAAAAAATTATTCAAAAATAATATCTCATGTAATTTATTTTATAGTATTTTAAAAAAAATAAAAATCATATCTCTGATGATTTAATAACATCACATGTAATTTTTTTTAGATGAAAATTTTGAAAATAAGATTTTACCTATTAAATATTTTCACATTTCGATACATATAAGTAATATTTTATTTGAATTTAATAATAAATTATTAATAATTATATACATATATTCTTTACTCATAATATATTATAGCCTAGATAAAAAAATATGAACTACAAGAATCCATTAGAATTTTTTTATTTAAATAACATTTTTTATATTAAATTTCTCATCATGTCATATAAGAGATGATGATATAAAATAATAAAAATAATTTATTAATCAATATTATCCATCAAGTTCTTCTGAAGGAAAAAATCATTTCCACTTCTTGAAATTTGACCTTTAACTTTCCTTGTATTTCCTCTCTATTTATAAGATATAATACAAAATATTACAATTATATGAAATTAAATTGGTATTATATTCCATTAGGAATATAAAAAATGGTATTTATAACATAAATATCAAGATTAGACTCTATATAATGTTTCCTAAAATCCTCTAGGCATTCTATGAAATACATTTTATAGTGTCCCATCTTACCAAAATATAATTATTTCTATTATATAAAGAACCATTCGGATTTAAAGAAGAATGTGTGTATACACTATGATATGTCTTCTTTTTCCCTATAGAGAAAATGTTACCATTGCCTGTTATTACCATCACTATGGCACTTGAACATAGACCTCTCATGTCCTTATCAAATATACTAATTATTTCTAGGAAATTGGGTATTTTTTTTAACTAAATCATGTTATAATTAATGATGAATGTTTCTAATTCAATTTAAAAATGATTCCCGATTAAGTTTCATTTATAGATCTATCCCATGAAACACGAAATAACTTTTAAATTAATTTATGATCCCAATTATATTGATTTAATTAGTGAAACAAAAGGTACCCTCAATAATTTTGTATTAAAATACTTCCTTATAAATATCATACAACTAATTTCTAGCTTATTACTTATGAGACTTTTTAGATTGTCTATCATCCTATAGGCATCTTAATTTCATGTTTTTTATATAAATTGGGATCCATATATCTTTTCATAATGAAAGTAATTTAAATTAAAAATTTATTATTCTTACTATATGTATCGTTTACTACATGTATATCTTCATTAGAAAGTACTTTTAGAATTATTTTATTTAAAACATAAAAATTTACCTCATGTTTCTATATATTTATCAAGTTATAATGTTAGCATGAAAAGTACAGTTCTTTACCTTTTATTTCCCAAAAATATATATCTAGAATAATTTTTGGTTTCATTAATTTCAATGTAATCTTTAACAAATTTTTCTTTTACTTTAGAATAATATTTTACAAATATTAAACAAATACTTTTATTGAATATACTCTCATTATAAAAATGACCATATATTTAAAACATATCTATCTGTGTTCGATGATATGTATTTTAATAAGTTGTGAATTATATTTTTTTACTCTCTCATCAACTAGCTATTAAAGTAAAACATCATGAAAATTATATCACATATAGATAATGGAATGTTTAATAAGAAAATTACATATTCTATCTAATGAATTATATCAGCTATATTACACTTGAAACAAAATTATTAGGATTACCTAGATGATTTCACAAAATATTTTAAACCATGTATAAAAACCAAAATTTTAGGGTAACCAATATTATTATTCCCATACATAACGTAATCCATGATTAATTATAATTCTAATAGTACACCTATATTTAATGATCAAGATCTTTATAAATACATACGTTGGAAGTAACATAACACATAGTATTTTTTGGGTATTTTAACATTATTTGACAATCTATATATATATATATGATGTATTTATTATTACATTATTTCTTTATATGTATGCATGAATCTATTTGATTTAATTTATACAAATCATTCTTAAATAAATTAACACATTAAAATCATGTTAATGTGTAAATTATTATGAAATCAATGGTTTGTATAATTCATCCATGTAAAATTTAATTATAATATTCAATAAATATACATATATATATGAGGAAAATGGTATGTAACAGTCTTTCATCAAAAGGATTAAAATCATATGAAACTTAAATCTAACCTAAGATAATGCATGGTGAAATTAGGTTCAAACCTCACCCCATTATATTTTAAGTTTAATCTAAAGTCTCGTTATCTATATATTATTATTGAAGAGTGATATAAAGATACAAATTGATTTTATCTCCAAATATTTATGAATAATTATAGTAAAATAATTTCTTTATTAACCAAAAAACCACTAACCATGGTTAAACTATAATTATTATTACATTATACCATAGTTTGTAACTAGTAAAAATGTTACAGAAATTTATAGAATATATTTAAAAAAATTAAATAAATCATAAGAAAATTCCTAATGTAAAAAATGTATACTAATGAATAGGTTAATAAATAATTAAATTATCAATTAATAAATTTAAAAATGATAATAATGATAATTTCCTAGAACATTATTATAAAAAAAATTATAATTAACAATAAAGGTTTATGTAATTTCCCTAAACTAGGAACATGAAGACTTTACATTTATATTTTACATGTGAATACTTAATATTTTTAATTTTCAATATATAACAAAAAACTATTTCATATTATAATATATTATTTATAAAAAATAAAATTTTAAATCCATATAAACATTTCATATTCTAAATTCTATATGTTTCATATTTATTTAGGCCTCGATCTCACCCACCAAGCCCTTTTTTCATGCCTTAAAAACAAGTATTTTAATTTGAACACTTCATATCATAATTTATGAACATTTCATTAATTAAATAGGAAAATTTTATATTAAATTATTTTATATAAATTTTAACTCTTTATAAATTTTATACCATGTAAATTAATGTGTTTAATATTAACACTTAATATTAAATATTTATTTGTTTAAAAATCAAAAAAAAATAATTATGAATAATTCATAACTATACATTTAAATTAAGATCCATTTCTAAATTTAAATGAATTTTAAAAAAAATATTTTCTTTATAATTAATTAACATCATAATAATTATAATTTTATTTCATAAATAACAAGAAAAATAAAAAAAATTCTAAAACTACTATATCACAAACAAGAATATAATCTGTATTTTTAGCTATGATTTAAAAAATATATTTATGTGCTACCACACATTACGATAAACATCATATTTATCCATATTTAATAATATATCACATAAATAATATTTCATAGGGTTGGTTGAATATCAGTTTCAGTTGTAATCGAAGATGATAATTAAACAACTGTATTTATTTGTTATCTTTTTTAAAAGAAATATACAATAACCATTTTATTTATTTTGGTTTTTGGTTAAAAATATAGTCTAATGTTTTGATTGTTTTTTATTCAATTTTTTATTAACCATACAGTAAACCACCTATTTATCCAACATTAACTAGTAAAACAAAGATTTCTATTATAGTTTCATAGTTATGAGATAATTGAGACCCCATGCATATCAGTTGTAGTTTAGCATAGATGAAAATCCTATATGTAAAACAATAAAAAAAATTAGGAATTAAAAACATTTTAAATATGTGGATAAATTTTGAAAAATATATATTTTATACAATAGATGATTGTAACAAAATATGAATATTATTCAATATAATAAACTAATAAAAATTAAAAAATTTATAAATTCTGTTCAACTTTTGGAATTACATTATTAAAACTAATATCCATGTCCAACAAAAAATAATATATTTATTAAGAAATAATTTTTTTATTATACAACTAAATTAGTATATCAATTTGGTTATTTTTAATCAATATTTTAGTTATCTTTTTGGTTAACTAGTCAATTTACCATCAATAATATCACATATCTCTTGTTATAATACATTAATTTATAGCTATTGTATACCCATAAAAAGTTTTGTTTCTATCACAAACAATAATATCCATATATTTTAATTATCATTTCTCTAAAAAATTCATATTTTTAACTCTGACATGTAATAATGTATCTCATATTATAATCATGTTTTTATACTCGATTCTTTGCATAATTCTATGGGACCAATTATAGACAATGATAACCCATGTCGTTATTCAAGACTCCATACTAAATAAGTGATATTTTTTCATATGTTCTAGGAGTATATTAACAATATTTATATTGATATATAACTATTAATGATATCCTTGTTCTTCAAAATTCAATAATTTTTATTAAATTCTAAAATATTTTCTGAACATTATAAAGGGGGATTTGATACCACTTTTGGGGTTTGAATTACATCAACATTCCCAAATGTGCTGAGATAACTTTACAAAAATCCTTTTTCTTTGAGATATAACATAAGATGATTATAATAACAAGATATAAAATAAATAACATACCTTCTATTTTATGATATTTAATCTTTAAGATATTTGATGAATATTTTTTTAACATTGGCCAATAAAACTCTTCCTTTGTATGTATACACTATTTATGTGAATCTTCAAACAATTTGGTAGGATCTCATTTATCCAAAGATATACTAGTTCCTTCCCTTGATAAAATAAGAAACGATGATAAGAAATTATTGAAAATGAACATCAAAAATTCAATGGCATCACCTTTGCTTCAAACTCACTTATATATGTCTCTTTAGATGCTCCAAGGGTCAATATGATCCTTGAATGCTTCATTTTAAATGTTGAAAATCTTTAAAAATCTATTATATTTATTAATTTTATGTAATTAGAGAATTTTTAATGATTAAAAATTTATTTTTTATGTTATAAAATTCTCATTAACATCAGCTAATGATGTTAAATCAAATGAACGATAGTTTCATATAGAGAAAAATGAACTAACAATATAAGATATCCCATATAGGATACATATTTCTCCCAGCGATATAACTACATTACTCAGAGTGGTATTACTATGTTTCTCTAAGTTATATAATCCACTCAAGTATATTACTCTAATTGATATATGTATATATATACCATATGAGACAATTATTATACAATATGTAGTTATATATCCATATCATGGATTTTTTTAATACAAAACATCTTTCAACGCCCTATATTCAATACTTAAAACATAATAGTATGGACACTATTAAGGACCCTAATACTATTAAATATCATGTTTTTTCCTTATTTTAAAAATCAAATTTAGTATATTACCACTTAAGACTATACTTATTTTGATAGAATTTCATGTTTTTCAATTTCCTAGGCTTATAATCACATCATCAGCTCCCCTACCATGATTAAAGAATTTTGTGTGGATATTTTTATACTTGATCAAGATAATTTCATTAATTGACCAAAATTTAATATATTAAATTTTTTTATAAGTATACAATATCTTATATTTAAGAATATATTATAGTATAAATGGACCAAACAAAAAATATTTATTTAGTTTAGAACAATACATTTAGAAACAAAATATGCCTAACAATATAAAAAGTATTACAATGTCAAAATAAACATAAAAAATAAGATATCTAGAATAGGTAAATTTGAATAATTTCAATCTCCTAGAACTATCACACTTCAGAATAATATTATAAAAATGAAACAAAAAAATTAGTATTGTAATTAGAAATATATTACTTTTATTGGAATTTTATTGAATAATGAATTAACTAAAACATAAATCATATATATGATGTATAAAAAATATTAACATTATAATAATAATGAAACCATTTGAAAAGTAACCTCACTATTAAGATTAGTAACCAAACTGATAGAATATTAATATGACCATCTGAATAAAAATGTTTCCCATAAAATAATATAATGAAAATTAACTAATATTTACTGTAAAAAAATTGATTAAAAATAAATATTATAATCCAACAAAATAAATATTCAAATTATAAATTCAATGAAACAATAATTTTTTTATAAATATTTTTTTAATATATTTTCTAAATAATCCCTAATATTTTTATGAAATAAAAAAAGTAACTATGTTATAAAATTAATTTGAGGAAAATATTTTCATTTTGGGAATTAGTATATCGTAATGTTGTCTGGGTGGATTTTGGGCTATTTTCATAAAAATATTAATTTTTTATGGAATAATAAAAATACTTTTTTCTATGATTTATATTTTTTAATTACATAATTCATTATGTTATAAATATATTGTGATATCCCAAACCAAGGTTCCACTCAATGTTGACACGATCCTGGTTGGACATATGGACTGAAGCACACCTCCTTATATGTTAGAGGTTTCCAACTAGAAGTTTGGGCCCAGGGTGTGTATGTGGGGAGACTATTCCCTCATTACCAGATTGAATCATCAAAGATACATAAAAATAGATAAATAGTAGAATCATTATAATAAATCAATAAACTTGCAGTGAATTTTGAAAATAAGCATCCAAGCACTTAATAATAATCAAAATATGGAACTGCATCATATAAAAAAGGATGATGATGCTTGTAATTTTTATAAAAACTATAAAATAGGAATACATGGAAGTAAGAAATACATGATAAAAAAACCAAAAAAAATATCCAAAAACTATCCATCTTCCCAAGAACTGGTATGGTCATCTACATCCAAGCTCAATCCCAAAGAAAGCAAGCAAGATCAGGTGTATGAAATGGGACACTTCCCCTTATCAACACCTATATACATATAATCTACCTAGGTACCATTAGCGACCTGAATATGGTGTGAGATAAATCTCAATAGGGCACCATAAACAACTTTTTTACCATCCATTCAGTGTATGTAAAATAAAATATTGTCCATGTATAAATGAAAGTGTGAAAATACAGTAATGTAAACACCCTGATACCTGTCTCAACCTCAACTAGTGCCTGAATATATAATCATTTAATAATTTTTTTTCAAGTTTATAATATTTGAAGTAAGATTGTCAAAGGTAAGACTGTGTAATCCTATAATGATAATAAAAATGTAGGATCCAAGGTAGTAACCAAGGCATACTTCATGATTATGATAATGAAAGAGTTTCCATGGTAGTCACCAAGGCATCCTATCTTCAGGGGTTCATCATACTGATTATTAACATTCATCCAAGATATATGGAGGTCAAAGTGTAATCTAAGGGGAATATCCCAATAAATTCTGCTGTAAATTAATCTAACTGAGTCCAATGATCTCATCTAAGGTAAACATGGGACAAAAATAACTTGTACTACCGGGGTGAATCCACAACACCATGTTTTTGAAGACATAGAGTCAGATCCAAGCAATGTACCCAAGGAATCCTAAAATTTGGAATATAGTTAATGTTTCATGTGGTGACATGTTAGGAATCAACTGATAGACAATGATAATGTTTCATGGTGGTTATATCCCTTCAAAACTAGGTCTTTTAATCAAAATGGTGTCCTCTAATTTCTCAAGGAATTCACATGAGAATCCATGTTCGGATCAAGTCATACCACTCTTATTAATATTAAAAGTTTCATATTAAATGGAAACCTTATATATAATTCATTATTTAATATAGTCCATATAATACTCATCCCATTTAATAATTCATAAGGTTCATCCATTTCCATTTATAATTGGAGACAAGTCTAAAATTACATCCAACCATTTCATACTTTAATTACATATTCAATTATTAGGTTCACTCATTTACCTTTCATAATCATGATAAGGTGGACTAAGGACATGCAACCAATTACCATTTAATTTCCTTTAACTAAAAAAAGTGATACACATATTATAATTTCCATTTACATTGAGTTTCATTTATGATATTATAACATTTACCATATAAGGTTAGAGTGATACTATAATGTAATATCTATTAATAATTCATTCATTTATTTAAAACACATACCTTTAATAAGGCCAAGTCATGATCACCCGAATGGTGGTGAAAATATTTATAAAAAGACAGAAATGGAATAAAAGAGAAACACTATACTTGGGGTGGTCGGTTTTGAGGATATAACCTCTAAATATGTGATGAATATATATATATATAAAGGTATGTAGAATTATAGCATTATGATTATAAGCGTGCAATAAAAATTCTATAGGCAATGATCGATGAAATCATCATGTGCCCAATAAAGGTAGCTTATAAAACTGTGAGACTTGATGGAAGAGTACTATACCACCAACCCTGAGCCTATAACACTCTCATTGTCCATTATCAACTTGGAAGATATTGGATAAAAATATAATAATGGATCAACACCATAAAAATAGGGAATATGATCCTACAAAAAAAATAACTCCATCAAGAAGAAGAGAAACAATGAATAGAGAAAGATGAATCTAGAGATTTTTGAGAGGAATCCAATGTGATAATAATATCTTGAATTAGATTCTAGACATAAAACTAATTAACAAACCTTTCTTGGAAAGAGTTAGTTTTCTCAAATATGAGAGAGAGGATCTCATCAATCCACTTATGTAGAAATGAGAGTTTGGGAGAGGATAAATTATATTTAAGTGAAAATGGTCATTTCACCCAAAAATTTCTTGGTCACATGGTTTGACTACGTGGTTGGACAAACTATGTTCCAATCAGGTTCCTCCCACTACTTAAGGGGGAACCCCACATTGTTTCATGCACACTCTTTGAATAATTGTTCACATACTATGCTACATGCTCTTCTAAAAACTGTAGGTACTTCATCATGGATATGGAACCCTGACCCAAAAGTTCCCTCGAAACATGTAGCCTCCTAAGTCATACTTTCCTTCCCTCACATGGTAATGCAAACCATAAAAATTGGCTTTCATGGTTTCTATTAATCGTGAAACCTAGTCATTTTCTCCAATAAATAGAGTTCCAAGCTCTAAACAATCATCAAAAACCAACAAAAAACCCATAAACACATTAAGAATCAATATTAGGTACAAAATAAATGATTAAATAAAAATTAAAAGGATTTTTACATGATAAAAAATCATGTTCTTATAATATTCCCCCAATTAAGGAACTTGTATCTGAGTTCACCTTACATGGGTGGTAAAACAATATCAAAGAATAAATCTGACCACTGAGCATATACACTAGCTTCTCGCTCCCATGTCTTATCCTATACCCAATTGTGATTCCATAGAAACTATATTAAAGGTATAGACCACCCTAAGAGATCCCTCATGCTCTGATCAATAATGCATATAGGATACTCATAAAAATAAGCATCAGTATCTAACTCCACCTCACTGGGATCAAAATTATTTGATGATTTGGCATGATAACAGGGAAGATATAAATCATGGAAGATGTTGTGCATGGTATGGAACCACTAAGGTAATATCAACTGGTAGGATACCAGAACAACTCTCTCCATGATCTCAAATAGCCTTAAAAGTCATGGTAATAACTTCCCCTGCATCTATATCCATCCGGGCCCAATCCTCGGTGATACCCATAAGAAAACACAATCCCCAAACTTGAATTCTAGAGGTCATAGATGGAAATAGACATAATATTTCTATGTATAATGAGTGGTAGACATTTGTTTCCTAGTCAGATGAACATGATCCAATGTCTCTAGCATGATATGAGGTCTTATTATCAATATGTATCCTTCCTCTAACTATAACATTGGTGAATGGAATGTCCAACCATTCAAGGAATCACATGGAGACATATGAATAATTTCCAAAAAGATATTTCTATAAAATAACTAGATGAGAGGAATAATATTCAACTAATAATCACTAAAAATAAGGACAAGTTCCTTGCTCATGTTCTCTAAAACATGTTTCATTCATTCTGACTAGCCATTAGTCTGAAGGTGGAAAATTGTGCTCAAAAGAACTTGTGTACCCATAGCTCTCTATAAACCTGTCTAGAACATTTTCTAAAAAAAATTATCCCCATCTGAAATGAAAGAATGAGGGACACCATTTATCTATATAATATCACATACATATAGTGTTCCCATTTTAGCAACTAAAAAAGTCTCTTAGATATAAAGAAATTTTACTACATTGATCCCTCGATTCAAGACTACCAAAACTATGCCTCTACCTTGATGAGACCTAAGTAAGTTGACTAAAAATCAGTATAATAATATTCAAATTTTCATTCAGATATTGGAAGTGGTTTTAACAAGACATAATGTCACTATGCCCCACTTTCACCAGCTGATAGGTGGAACAACTAGTGCGAAAACATTCTATTTGAGGTTCCATCCCAGGCCACCAATACCATCATACCACATATCAGTAAATATTATAGATTCCAAGATTAACTACCCATAAATCAATCCTTTTTTGAGAATTTTTTATTAATATAAAAAAATTTCCAAGGAATGATCCTTGATGACCCACTGAGAAGTGTGGGAATCTCACATCAATTCTTATCTAATATTTTTAGAAACCTATATACACCCATATATATAGAGGAAATTCATTCCATATACAAAACAATATAAAGGTGGGTACTCATTAGAAATACTCTCCCATAGAACAAATCCTTCATGATCATAAAACTACATACTCTTCACCCTATCAAGGATTAAAGAGGTAACTTTTACTACTATAAGTGTAAGGCCCAAAAGGTTCTAAGATACCTTGAGAGGGGGTGAATCAGGGTATAGATATTATTTTTGAAATTATTCATATCCCACTAGATATTGAACACTTTATTATACGTGTAACTTCATTTTATATTTAATTTTTATTTTTATATTATCATTTCCAACATTATCTGATGATCATTCATAGAAAATAGATAAATAAATAAAGAACATGAACACACTAATTTTTACATGGTTCACTATTACATGCTAGTCCAAGGAGAATTCATCCAATAATTTGTTAGTTCACCAAAAACACTAAGCTCAGTTCTTGTTAGTTTAGTATAGGTCACTATTTCTTGGGCTCATTGTCCTTACAATTTTTTCTGCAGACTCCCTCTCCCAACGTGTTTAAAACTAATCAAAATTTGAAATTTCACCCCTCTCAAATAAAGTGTTCTCACTTATCCGTAATATGATTATTATTTTGATAAATTTAATCACTATGTTTGATGCATCATTTTTTCAACATTATGATCTTCTTTAATCCACATCATGAATACCACTTTTCCATAGATTTACTAGGGAATCCCTTCTCAATACTTTCATAATGCTCACTGCTTTCATGAAGCTCACAACATTTTAAAAACAACCCAATTCATTAAAATAATATTATTATTTTATGAACCCCACAACTTTCATGAAGATCACTACATTTTAGAATCTTTAACAACTTTAAAAAATAACATTTCTTTCATGATTCTCACATATCCTTCTTGAAGCTCCACACCTTCATGGAGCTCACTTATCTTTCACAAATCTTAATAGTTTCATAACTATTACAATATTCAGTTGGATTACATAGCCTTCACAAACATCATTTCTTTTTGAAATTATTTTCATGAACAACCTTCTATAATCACCATCATGAATTCAGAGCCTTTTGACTTTCATTAATCCATGATCTCTTTTTCTATGTGGGAGTGGGGGTAGAGGACTTTTTATAGGCATTTCCTCTCTTTTGTGAAGCTTCCATCCTCTTCATCACCTTTTAATAAAGCTCTAAAATATTTTTCATGAAGATGCCTATTTTCTATAGCTCTTGAAAAAATTCTTCATTTTCAAAACTTCTTTTAGTCACATAGATTTACCATCTTTCTGTCACACATTCATGAAGCATCAAACCTTCATGTCATTAGCTGCCTTCATGAAGCTCAAAATCTTCATGAAACTCAAATATTTATAAAATTCATTCCTTTTAAAAGTTTTATACGAGATCTAGAGTATCCATTCCTTTATATAGGATATTTATCAACATTACTAGTCAAAAACCATGCTGGAACTCCATAATTGTCTAGGGAACCCCACTTTTTCAACAAGCACAATCAACCCCAAAACCCTATAATGTTACCTTGAGTTATTTTTTCCCAGCAATATCCCCCTTTTGGTTTGTTGAAAACTCTTCACATTTTGATACTAAATTAAACAATCTCCCATATTCAACCAAATTATATTATTTTGATTTAGATATAAATCAAATATTTACTCACCACACACTCTGAGCCCACATGAAATGTTCTTGGAGTGAGAAATAAGAGTAGCATGAAAGGTTCATCAATGGCTCACTTCATCCCAAACCAATCAACTGATTTCATCATGAAACTCATATGTCATGATATATAACCTTTGATTGACCATCTTTAGAATCTAAAAATTTAAAAATTCACCTACTTCACTATTCCCTCTATCATCTACTCACCCTATCTTGATTAAGACAATTTCTCCACCTTTTGTAAACACAACTCCTCCCCCTTTTTCAATGAACTCAATGGTCACTCCTTTATGGTCTACAACTGGGTAAAGGATAAAGATCCAAACATTTAGGAAACAACACATCATACCATAGGGAGAGGGGGTCCCATATCCACACCCTTTCAAGTTTGGAGAGTTAAATTAACTCCAATATCCATTTGATTCCATTCAGGAACCTCTTTGGGTAAAACTTGTTAGAATGTCTGCAACCTATAATTATGTAGGAACATACTCCAAATTCAAAATACTAAGATTAAACTTATCCTTGGTATACTGATAGTTTATATCAATGTTATTTTCCCTTGAGTGATATAATATATCTTTACTAAGATTTATAGAACTTGTATTGTCACAATGGTTTCCAATTGGAGACTTCACTTGAACTTCTATATCATCAAGTTGTTGATTCATCAACAAAAAATATAAGTAATTCTGTATGGATGAAATATATTCAGATTATATTATGATAAAGTTAATAAAATATAGTTTCTTTCTATGAAAATAAATACACAATCCACCATGATATAATTAACCACATGTTGTTGATTTTCTATCATCTGCTAAACCATCCCAATATGATTTATATAACCCAATTGCTCTTTATGTGATTTTTTGTTTTACAGAAAACAAAAATACACCACACCCTTGATATAAAAAAAATTATTTTTATTACATGTACGTGTCTTTCTTTGGTTTTAGTTTTATACTATTATCTTTTTCTTCATCATCTCCCGACATTTTCATCCGGGTAAGCAAGTTAGATGTCATTAATTTGTAATTTTCCATTCCAGATCTTCTCAGAAGATATTTGTAATATTTATATTGAAAAATATATGTTCTATTCTATCCTAGTATTATCTATAAACTAAATAAAAATTTAATTTCACCAATCATTGACATTTTGAACTCACTTTTCATGAATTCTATAAACTGCTTGCACTACACTTAAACTCATCCATGAAATATCAAGTCATCAAAAACACAATCAGTATTATACATTGATTACTTTCATTGTTGACATACATATTCAAATCAACTCCACCATGCTAAAAAATATATTCCTTAAAAAATAATCAATCCTTGAATACCATTCTCTTGATGATTTCTTAAACCCACATAAAGCCTTATTCAACCAAAAAACTCAGTTGTCATCTTATTGTGAAAGTACCATTTGGTCCTGATAATATTCATATATGTTATCCTTGAAATAATCTTCCATAAAACATCTTTATTTGTACTGATATAAATCATTAATACTAATTATTGAGATGAATTCAGATGTCTAATTTCTATTCAAAATGGGGATACCACTTATTAGAAACATTGTTTATATTCTCTCATATAATTTTTCTATCCTAAAAATAGTTATATAATACCATATCATTAGAAACAAATAGATAATCATGAAATAAATGAATGTTTCTACTTCTCCCCCAACCATTCTTCTCACATTGGACAAATAACTCATGAACTGAGGCATGATACTAATGTTTGAATATTCAATGTGACTTGGAACCAATAGATCATTAATGTATAGTTTTGATAGATATTCAGTTTCATATCATACTCTTTATCATATAATATATCTTTTATAAATAGCACCATGTTTAGATAAGAATTAAAAGAAATATAGTGGTTGTGTAACCAACTTTTTTAATCTAATAGAATATGTGAATTTAAAGATTCTGATTCTTCTTGTTGAATGTATATACATTCAACATTATGCACCCATGCCCCTTAATAACACACACCCCATGGACCGTATCTCCCCTTAGTCCATCATAATTTATAGTATATATTAGATTAATTTAACACATAGGGAGAGTGGTAATTCTATAATACTCAAGAGAAGGATTGTTGTTGATCTTTGTGGACCAACCCTTTGTTATTTTCTTGTAAAGAATTATACTCTTTCTGTGCTTATTCTAACTTCCTAAAAAACTACATCTATTCTAGAAATATAAATAGATATTTTTTACCCACATGGTCAGTCTTTTTCTAATATGTAGTTTTGTAGGCTTGGAATTTTCACAGATTGGGGTTTAATCTCACTAGTTTATAATTCTTCTTTTTATGCTCCACTTATATACTATTTAACATGATTCTTTCTCAGAGTATGACTACTTCCAAATATCTTCTTCTCTTTATTCTTCCCCCATTAATGGGATCTCAATCTTTCCATAAAATTATCTCTATGTGGTATGATACATAATGTTGGTGAGGAAATATTTTTTCAGTTTCCTTTTACCATTTATCTGATTCTACACACTCTGATGTTATAGGAGTTCACTAAACATATATTATTTTTTACTTCCATATGAATACATTCCTTGTGTTTCCACAAATTTTTTAAACTAATTTATAAACTTGGAAGGTTTTATTATAGTATTATATTTTACATTATACACTACTAGAGTATGGTATATCATATTGAGTACCTTTTCCTCCCCTATTATCTTCAAGATGTGATATCCTTCCAAATACCCATGATTAAAACATATAAATCACATACCATTAAAAACATACCTTCTTTCATAATTTATTAGATGAGATATTGATTCAGGAAAAGTTATTCATTTTCCATTGAACCCTTGATATTCTTACCATATACTCGTGTTGTGTCCCTATATTCCCCAACAATATAATTTGATGGATACTTTCTTCTATGATACATTCAATCTATAAATTTCATAAAGTATCTTATTATTCTTAGATTTACCAATATTTCTATTTTCACAATATGAAATATATTCATAATATTCCAAAAAAACATAAAATATAACCATAAATCCCCTAATAATAAAACAAGTTGTCATCAATTTTTATTTAAGTCTTTTTCGATCTATCTCCATCTCCTAAATTATTTTTCATGTTTCTAGAATTGTTCATATATCTTTTCCTCTGTTTCATGGGAGATAGTTAATTATATCCCATACAATATTTTCCCAAACTACATGACCTTAGGGATAGAAAAATCATTTCATGTTTTTCCTCTATAATAGAATATTTTATTTTCATTTCATTACTACCTTTTCAAGGATAATCAAATAATGAATACAATACATCCTTCAATCTGGGCTTGCCTTTGGCATTAAATAGTTCCACTTCTTTCTTCACTAATTCTTTTTCCTTACTAAATAGTTCAGTCATCATGTCCATTGATTTAAGTTGGGAATTATTTTCCCTCTTTATAATCATATCCTCCTCTAATTATTAGGAGATTTTATCTATCATGTCACCTTCTTCCTTTACTTTAGAATTTTTTTGACGAAGAGAATAATTACAACATACATTCTCTTATTATAGCCTTTGGTTCTCTTAAACTAGTTCAGATATGTGTGTAGAAAGATCATCATTTTTGGCTTCTTGATTCCAAATTTCTTCTAAGTTTGTATTCTTTCTCCTTTTCATCAACTTTGATTTTTTCTATATTTTTGTACATATTTTTTAGTTCTTTAGATTTGGAATAATTCTTCTCCCTAAGAGCAGTATCCACATCAACAAGCCTTTTATATAATCCTTTTATCTTATTGAACAAAATTTCTTATACATGGATCTGAATTTCTTTAGACTTATTTTCCTCTTTTAATATCTAATCCAATTCCCTTTTCATATAGATAATATCTACTAATGGTATTCTTAGAATTTCATCATCATTAGTAGTTACAAAATCACCTGGAAAGTTGGGTTCTTCATTCGTTCCTATAGAATCATTAAATGATTAATTATCATTACAATTTGAAAATTTTTTGGTTTCCTTCAACTAAATCTCACTATTTCCATTGACACATCCACACTGAGTAATTCCACCATGCTTCTTATTCTTCTATTAGGTTCTTCCCTTTTCCATGGAACAACAAGATAAGAGCATACTGAAACATTTAATTTCAATAATATAATGAACCTATTCAGAGAAAAAAAATTGATAAAATAAACCAATGCTCTAATACCATTTGAAAGCCCAAAAGTGGCTTAGATACACTAAGGGTGCGAGGGGAATCAGGGTATGGATATTATTTTTGAAATTATTCTAACCTTAATGGATCTTTACTACATTATTATATGGGCCTCTTTATTTTCTAATTAATTTTTATACTAATTTTATCCTTTTTAAAATTACCTAATGATGATTCATATAAAATAAATCAAGAAATAAAGAACGAGGATGTGATAATTTTTACTTGGCTCACCACAAAAGGCTAGTACAAGAAGCAGACATCCAATAGTGTGTTGTTTCACCCAAATCACTAAGATCATTTCTTGTCGGTTTTGGATAAATCACACATTTTGGTGGTCACTTCCCTTTTAATGTTTGGAGTGTACTTACTTCCTCTCCTAGTTTACAACCAATCACAATTTGAAAGCTCACTACTCTCTAAACTAATGTTTTCTCACTAATCTTTCAAATTATTCTTCTTTTGATCACATTGATCAATATGTTTAACACCTCATTTGGTGCATCATTAATTTCCATGTTTATCAAATTGATGAATACCACATTCCCATAGATTTACTAAAATATCCCTTCTCAACACTTTCATGATGATAACATCTTTTGTGAAGCTCACAGCCTTCTCAAACCTACACAATTCGTTACAAGAATATTCTTCTTTCATGGAACCCACAACTTTCATGAAGCTCAATACTTTCATGAAGCTCAAAAATCCTTCATGAAGAACCCTTCTTTCAAAATCTTTATATAGTCTTCATGAAGGTCATCACTTTCATGAAGATAACATATCCTTCTCGAAGCTTAATACATTTATGATGATTACAACTTTTAGTTGGCTTACATATCCCCCATGAACGTCAATAATTCAAGAAAGTTTTTACAAGAATAACCTTCATGAATCACCTTCGTGAAATCAGATCCTTTGGATTTTTTTTAATCCTTTCCCTCTTTTTATGATAGGAATTGCCTTCCTTTAATGATGTTTCCATCATCATTACCACCTTTCCATGATGTTATATAATATTTTTGTAATGATCCCTATTTCATAAATCTCTAGGGAAATTTTTCTGTTTTCGAAACTTATCATATTCATAGATATTTTCAATCTTACTATCATGTATTCACAAACCATAAGACCTTCAATACACCGACTTCCTTTGAGAAGATAAAAATATTTCAAAAACTCTAATCTTTATTAAAATCATAAAATTTATATATGTTTATCCTACTTTAATGGAAATACATAATTCACAATGGTTGATCCATCCTTCGAATTTTGGACCACAATAATTTGGAAAATAATGGGAAATGATGTCACCTTTTAGACGTAACATTCTATACCCCCTCGAGATCATCCATTCCTTTTTATTGGATTCTTATAAACATTCCTAGTAAAAAAACATGCTAGAAACCCACAACTGACCATAGAAACCCACTTTCTCGAAAAACTCAATCAACCAATAAAACTGAAATGTTATATTGAGGAATTTTGGTCCAACATTAAGGAATGGCTGCTCATGAATCTCTTGAAACTCTAGATGTATCTTAGAAAATAGGTCTATCAATTTCCATTCGAAACTGGATTCTTGTATGGCATATGCCTGTATTTCTCAACTCAACGCATCTACTACCGTATTTACATTTCCAAGCATACATGAAATCTCAAAGTCAAAGGATTGAAGGTATCAAAACCATATTAACTATATGAGATTCAATTAATTCTATGTAAAGATATATTTGAGGATCTTTTGGTCTATATACACCAAAAATATCACTCATCCATCAGATAGTGACTCCAACAACATAAATCATGGAAAATTATTTCTAGCTCAAGTACGTGTGTTGGGTAATTTATATGATGAGGCCACAAATTCCATGATACATAATCAATGACTATATCCTCTTATATAATCATTTCATCCAATATGCTTCATGATACATCATAGAACACTATAAAGACTCTTCTAAGATTTAGTTGGATCAGAATCGTTTCCAAAAAAATCCTTCTTTCCAGCACCTAAAAGGATTTCTTACACACTTTTGAATGTAGAAACATGACACTATTATTAGTAAGACCAATAAGAGTTGAATTAAAGTGTGAGAATTAATGTATAAAACACCGATAATATCCATCCATCCCCATGAAACTCTATATATCAAACATGTTATTGGGATAATCCTAGGAAACCACAACACTCACCGTCTCTGGGTTAATAGATACTCTTAGTTCTGAGATAATCTTACCCAAGAAAAAAATGTGTTGATAAAAAAGTGGAACTTAACAACAATGGAATAATGTTGATTCTCTCTCAGTTTATTAATAATTATCTCAATATGTTGAGCATAGTAGATATGAGTATGAGAATACACAATGATGTCATCCAAAAAGACCAAAACATGGGAATCTATATAGGGGTGGAAAACCCTATTAATCAAATTCATGAAAATGGAGGGCATGTTTGTAAGCTTGAACGACATAATGAGATACTCATAAATACTATACCTACTACAAAAATCTTCATGTGGTATGTCTAAATTCATGACACACACATGATCATAGCCCAATCTTAGTTTAATCTTCGAGAATAACCTAGGTCCTCAGAGATGTTCAAAGAGATAATCTATACAAGGTAGTGGATACTGGTTCTTAGACATAAATTGGTTTAACTGTCATTAATCCAAATATATCCTATGGGCCCCATACACTTTTTGGGTGAAAATAATAGGTGAAATCTAAGTATAAGTATTGGGTTTGATAAATATTTAGACTTCAGATCTTCTAACTATCTCTTGAGCTATTGGATCTCAGTATGTTCCATCTTATATATGGAAAATGGACACTGGATATACTCCTAGGAAAATATTAATCATATAATATTCCACTCTCATAGGTGGTAAGCTAGATAAATAATCAGGAAATACATCTATGAAATTATCTACCATGATAGGAACATTTGTCAGATATATTTTCTAATCCTCCATGAAAAGGAATGTAATATGGGTGGTCCCTCTACCTAGACCATTATGCTTGAGTCTATCTATACTAGATTTTACATCCCACTTTCCATTTTTGAGATAAATACTTACCTATGGTAATGTAAATGACACTGTGTGGTGATAGAATTCCACATATGCATGATATGGAAACAACCAATCTACCAAGAGAATGACATCAAAGCCCATCATATTGAGTTTAAAGAGGTCCCCTAAAAAGGGGTAACTTCCTACCTCAAAGGGTAATTCCCTTCATTGGTGTATTTCCATAGACTGTACACCCAACATCATATCCAAGTCCATCACCCCAAAAAAAATTGAGTCTCCACCCTGAGACCTTCCATGGTCAATAAAATATAAAGGTGTGTGAATCACTTGTATCAAATATATAAGATACTATACTATTACATTGTATATTAGATGATCATTATAACACCCCAAGAATTTACAAATATATTTATTATAGAATTCATGGAACACTGAGTCTCTACAAACACTTCTTTGTTATAACCTATCCAAATAAACATAATTTTTCCACCTCTGTGATTTGAATTTTGAAAAACTTACATACACAGTTGTGTTCAGTAAGATATTCAGAGTCTAATAAGACAAACATAATTTTTTATGAATAGTAACATACCCTTAAGAATTGTAATGAATAGTAAATTGGCCAAAAAAATAGAAACTTCACCCATGAATGTATAAATGAAATTTTGACATATTAAAAGTGAAAAAATGATCATAGTATAAGTATCGGTATTTTTGTATGTCATAAATATTTTAATTACAATTTTATTATTAATTTAATAATTTAAAATGAAAATTTATTTTCATAAAAACTAACATAAATTTTTATTTTATTTTCTTGTTATTATAAGTTAATTGTATGGGACCTTTATTAATTTTTTAAGGTGTTATAAAACGAGTTATAGTTTAAATGTTGTTTTTTTGAATAAATTATGGTTTTATTTAAAAATTAAATTAAAAATATTTAGAAAACTATTTTTAAAAAATGGAGTTCATTTTTGAATTCTAAACATAAAATAATGGTTAGGGTGAATTTTTGGAATTTTTTTTAAAATACTTGAATTTTTCATGAATAGTGAAAAATGATAAAATACCATATATACAAATTATCAGTTAAATACACTATTTTTGACATAATGAGTGATTTAAGGCCACTTGGTTCTAACTCTCATGCACTTATCACTATTATGGTTCACATGAAACCACACTATTGGTTGTCTTTATGGAAATAATAAAATAATGAATAAAATATTCAAAATTCACTCCTCTCCTCCACTATAAAAACCCCCATCACTCCCTCTTCTCCTCACTCCTATAAGCCTTGAAGATCCTCAAATTTCAGCCCAAATACCCTCTCTTATTCTCTCCCCACATCCAAGAATCTCTTGTTCTTTCCAAAAGAACAAAACCTCTTCCCTTAAAGAGATTCTCAAGGAGGTGGATTCAAGAGGTAAATTTCTCTTTTCATTTCTTTTATTTCAAGTTCTCTTTTATGTGGTATGTATTTAAAGTTTTCATAACATGTTCTTATTTAAATTTTATTCTTTTAAAATACTATTTTATGAGTCTTCTATTAATGGGTTACCCCTTTCCACTCTCTTTTTAATGTTTTCTAAAACCATGTTGCATAGCTGTTATACTATAGAATTTTTGTCTCAAAATATCTATCTTTTTCAAGCACTCTTATTATGTTATTATATTTTAATTTCAATTGTAATATGTTGAGATATGTAATTACATATACCCCTTGATATCTATATTATTTAATAATGATGAGATACCCATTTTATCTCATCAACATATTTTATGAATTTTTAAGAGACGTTGTTAGGCTCTCGGATTTTCGTAAGGGATTTCTCAACTTTTCTTTTATTTTGAGTTCCTTTATTTTTCTTTCCTCACCTAATTTCTTAAAAATGTTGTGATGACTCAATTATATTAAATTTATTGGAATTTTTTCATGGTAAATGATTAATTTTTCATCATCTCTTATTTCCCATTCTTTTATACAAAAAATGAAAACACCACCCAAGATGTGTTAATCTACCACATTCAAGGATGATGGGACCATCTTAAATTATGGCCATGAAATAATTATTATGGTTGAACTAGTCTATAATATATGTATTATGTATAATATATGGTTCTGGAATCTTTTTTTACACATTTTTTTGATTTAAAAAACAAAATGAGTTTGTTATGTTCAAAAACTGCAAATTAACCCAAACAGTTTTCATTAAATGATTTAAATAATGATTCATATTCACTCCAAGTAACAAAATTAAATTTAAAAAAATTTAAAATTATGGATGTTCACTAATAATAAATAACTTCAATTCTGGACAATAATCCTCATTTTACATGATTCTCCGTTCATGTATACAAGTATACTGATGATGAAACAAATGGACCCGAACAATGAAATTGAACCTCTTAACCCATAAAAAGGCCATGAATGAACTTAATAAGGTTATAAAAAATAAATTACTTGTAGAATAGGTTATGGAAATATTAATTAATTAATTTAATTTGGTTATCTAGGATACTAAGACTAAGTGAATAACACCATTAGACTTAAGTTTAGAGTTTCTTGGTCTCACTTCCATTTTTGTGAGATATTCTGTATTCACTACTATTACTTGTGTATAGAGTATTTATAACAACAATTGATGTTTCATATCATTATTCAATTTATTTTCATGATATTAAATGTTTCATTTAATTATTATTAATTTTTAGTCATACGATTCAATTGGTTACAAAGTTACAAGTATTTTCTACCTGAACCACCATTTTCATTCGGGTTGCTCTTATTCCCAACTCACAAAAATGATATTATTTTCTTATGTACTCATCATAAATTCTATGTGAATGTTCTATATATGTGTACCAATTAGAATCCTACTTTAATTTATGGGGAGTTATATGTTTTTAATGGATCTTTCAAAAACAATTCCTGAAATACAAGCTCGATTCAAGGAACTTCTCGGATTCTTACCTATTTTAAAGTTCACCATTTAATCTATTTTAATCCATATTTATCTTTATAAAGTCATAAATTTTACTATGAAAAATATATTTTGGTTCATTTATAGTTTTATGAAATAAAACATGCCTTTATGCTTTAAAATATTTTTAATGAATTTCTTAAACCACCCTAAAATGTTTTAATTCTAAAGCTTCCTTAAAACCACTTTTTACACAATTTCACTTCAGTGGGATATCACTTGTGACTAAAAGGTAATATAAATATCGTTAACTTTTATTTTCTGGTATATAAATGTTTAAAACAAGGTTTATGAAAAATACAAATGATTTTCCAAAAGAACTATTCTCTCCAAAGTAAAATAAATTTTTCTCATCTCACTTTAACTTTTATGAGATATTCTCCTTGTTCACTACTTATTCCTTGAATGTGGTGTATGTACTACCCTTTGGAATAACATATTAATAATATCCTTATTCTCATGATATTCTAAGTTATTATGATTTGAATATTTCAAGGTGGTATGAGACACTTTGGAATGTTTAAGGATTATTTCCTCATGAAATTTTCAATGATATCATTTAAATGTATCTTATCTATGTCAACATCCTTTTTGAATCTTGAACTTAATTGAGTTTTATCTCTTATGATATCATCAAAAGTATTTAATTTAATGGTTTATTATTAGTTTGACTGTGGATGTTCTATCTTAAAACCATTCACCAATTTACTCTGAATGGTTTGTGTTTATGATTATTGTTCGGGGAAAGTTATTTACATTTCATATGTTAGTTTCAATATGAATGTATATGTTATATATGTTTATCCTCATTCATATGAGGAATTAATTGGACTTATTAAGTGTCGAGTGAGGCCCGCTATATCCCCTTGGTGCATTGGTAGGTCTCATGAGAAAAACTATGGTCTTAGCATGAGGCCACGACAAAATGAATATTTATGGTTTTGGTTGAGGCCTTAATAATTTTTAGACTACTTGGCCAAGGACTTGATGGTATATTTTAGAATGTCCGGCATATTAATTTCCCTCATTATGAAGATATTAATTGATTTTTCATGTGTTTATTTGACTAGTAGAATACCCAAGGTTATGTTTTATTATGTAATTATTTACTCAGATAATATTCCTTCCTTAATGTGTACAAGTTTATTATTTGCAATGGCATGTGTTTTAAATTATTCACCATACCTATTGTTGATGTTTATGATATCTTTCACTGTATTTACTAACCTTGTTGAGCATTTGAGATCAACAATTTATTATGTTTTATTTTCTCAGGACATGAGGATGTTTTTTTGATTTACCTACAAGGATAATCTTAGAGTGGTGGATTTTCCCAATAAAACTTATATATTGAATTTCTTTTCAAGTTGTAATATTGAACTCATGTATATATATGGATTTCCAAAACAAATAAACTAATCAGTCCTTCTGAATTTGATTCCTTGTAATCATGCCAATGTATTAAAATAATGCATCATCTTAAGGCCTTCTGGGGTTGGGGAATTACAGTTGGTATCAAAGGAAGTTTAGTAGAAAACTTTGAAACTAGATTTAGAAAACATAGATTAGGAAACAAACCCATAAGATAGTCTATAGGGACCCAGCCTTAAAGATTACATAATATTGAATTAAATGAATAATTCACATTGAGTATCTTTTCAGGTTTATATTTTTAGAGAATTAAGACATAACTATAACATCTCAAAACATTACAAAGTAGACACTACTACTTAGTTTCCATTTTTTTACAAAATAAAAACCCTTGAAAAAAAGAGTCACGTCTAATTTCATGTTTAAGAGAGCATGACTTTTCCTTAATCCCATACTTGACCCTATTCCACTTTATATCCTGTGAAAAACATTTCAAAAACTTGGGATGAGCATAAAAAGCTCAGTAAGGGATACACAAAGAAGGGAAACTGTTATTTTTTCAAGAAAATAGGTAAACCATGAATACTTTATCATAAGTAATACTTTTCATCTTTATGAAGTAGTAAATACTCTTCACTGAATAAAAGATCATTAATTATCCTTTTTTAACCAAAAGATTACCATAAAACCCATATAAATAATACATAACATATAAAGGTAACTTTGGACATAAACATACATAAATGGAATAACCATATGGTCTACTTACACACATATCACTAAATTGAATAGTCATATGGCCGACATCCATAGCCAATGAATTAGAGGTTATAATGTAACCACCCGTCCTGGTATTCACGGCACCACCCGTCATTTGGTTTATCACGTAACCACTCGTAAAATTTCTAAGTACCATTATAAAATCATAAGACATAAAACAAATATAAAGGAAAGAAAAAATTTCCACATATCAATCATAATATATCACTTAAATACATTGACATAACAAATCCATTATCAAAACTATTTTCAATACCAAAATACATAAAAGAGTATATGGTATTTATTTTCTTTTAAAAACATTACGGCTAGTTGAGGAAGCCAAAGATCAAATAACACTCGCGGTGGAGGAAAAGGTCGTTGTCACCACTCAAATTAAAAGAAACATTCCTTTTTGTCATTTAGTAAAATGCTTCGTAGAAAAATATTCCCTTTGAAAAGTCAAGGGTGTTTATACAGCGTATAAAATAAATTTGTGTATAAAAACAAAATTTGCCTCAATGAAAAGAGATTGAGATGAAATCCCTTACCTCGTGTCCAACTTGACTCGATCGTTCTTTAATCTCCTGAATAATAAACTAAAGTTAATTTCTACTTGATTAAGAACATTTTTCAAGTTTATTATTCCTTTTATATCACTTATTACCATGTTATAAACATTATGTAATCATTTAAGTTAATAATGTTCATTTTGTCGATATTTGGTACTTGAGTCAAAAATGGACTTCTTATAATTACATGTTGTTCATGTGGTCAATGGTTCATTATATCCAGAATTATATTCATGATTTAGATATCATATATATCATATATATCTATCATATGCATGTATTTGTAATAGTAGATAACATTTATAGGTAAGAAATGAAATGCACCGTTCATGGAGATGGTAAGCTATACGTACGCATGAACGCTACTTCCATTTCTATTTCACATTTAATGGAATTAAAACATAATGATAAATAGTGGTATTATAATTCAATTATTGTATCATATATAATATCATTAAATCTATCCTTTATACGTACCACATATGGTATGAATGAGTCATATCACTTTGAGGGGGCGGTAGTCCGCACTTCCTCTAATGAGATTATCACATTTACCCATAATGGAAACCATAAAGGAATGATATAAATGGACAATACAGAAGCATAAAGAAAACATAAACATAATATATATCATATATAAATACAGTTTCATCATAATGTCCACCATGAGAGGCAGTTGGAGATATTTGAACAATCATCGTTCCGTGAGGCGTTAGTTTTCCATCCACAGAAACATTATGTTCTTCATCAATTAGATGGAGGTGTGTGTAAGTGTAGTTAGAATACTTCTCATAAAAAATCATAGTATATTGAGGATACTTATATTTTTACAAAATAAAGGAATAAAAAGAGTTTAGGGGTTGGAGAAGTAAGATAAAATAAAATAATTTAAGAGAAACTGTTACCTTTAATTTTGGTAACTCCCTTTGGTTTGAACCAAAGGACTTATTGAAGTTCCTTGTGCCTAATTTAAGGCTTCTAGGATGAGTAGAAGGATGTAGGGAGATTAATTGGGAAGATTTTGGACGAGCCAAAAGGCTTTAGAGGTGTGTGGAATTGGTTAGAAGTTGTCTCCTTTTATAAGGGAGAGGAGGGGCTCTTTAGGAAAGTGTGAAAACATTATTTTATTATAAACATATATTCGGTTTCAAAAGGTCCAAAAATCATTATAGTCAACGATAAGATGAATCATATTCAAAATAAAATCATTCAATTAGAATTGGATAGGTTTTGGATAATATTTTAATCATTATAATCTTATTTATTTAAATCATTTGTTAATGAGGTAAACATTGCATCATTATTGTGTCATAAATAATTTAATTTATTTGTTGTCTAAAAATTATAAAAAAACTACCATGATGTAGGAAATATTTTTATATTTACAATTAATATTTATAGTCGAAAAAATAACTTATATAACACCATGTAAAAATTAATTTACAAAGAGATATTTGTTTATGTCATTTCTGTCTTTACTTTATATTAATTAATCTAAATTGTTATTATCACTCTTAAGTGGCTCAATGGGGTCCAAAATCAACCCAAATATGGACATGGTCGTAAATGACTCAACCAATAATGTTTGGACATGTGTTAAGGTAATTTTTAATTATTATAATATTTTTTTAACCTTGAATTACCCTATTTACCTTTAACTGTGGTAAATAAAAGTCAAAAGTTACTATTCACAAAAATTTATTTTCATCTTATTGAACCACATTTTACTTCTTTATAACAACCATGTATGTCGGATATTCGAAATTCAATTCACAGAAGTGGTAAATTTTCATTTAAATGAAAAATTCAGTTTTTTTAACTACTACTAAGTGGTTTCACTATTCATCAAAAATTGAAGTTTTTCAGAAAAATACCAAAAATTAAGCCTAAGCTATATTTGATATTCCAAATTCAAAAATGATTTTTATTTTTTCAAATTAAAAACGTAAAAGTTTCATTAATTAATTTTAAAATTAATTCCCATTGTTAAAACAAATAGCGTGTTTTTAAGAAATAATAACTATCAAAAGATTGATACTTATTTATGTCCAATTTCAAAGTAAAATTAATTAAAATGACCAAAATTGGATTAAATGGTAAAAATATATTATAATTACACTTTAAAACCAATTAAAAATCTAATATAACCATATAAATAAATTGTATTAAAACATAGTTTTGAATTAAAATACAATATTTTCACTATTCAATAAAAAATGAACTTTATCGGAAAAATTCCAAAAATTTACAGAAAGTAAATTTTGATGTCCCCATTATAAAGAAGGATTTTATTTGGTCATATAGAATATATTAAAGTGACAAAAACTAGATTTAAAAAGGGTTCGCCATTAAAAGGCGATAAATCGGCCTTTTAATGTAAATTATGCTTAAAATTAGATTCATTCAAATTTTAAGCCTCTAAATTTTATTGGATAAATGTAAATACATTTAAAAAACATGTATAATCATATTGTAGTTACTTTTGTCCATTCCCACCAATACAATGGCTAGGAGTTAACTACCATTTAAAATAATAATATTATATTATTAGTGTGCAACGTAAGATTCCAAAGAAACCTGTTGTTGCGTATCGGGTACGCTATCGAACATAGAAACCCTTTTAAAGTAAAATTAATATTTAATTAACAAATATTAATAAATATGAGATATGTATTATTCTTCATTTACCTGGGATGTTACATAGTCTATGAGGATAAACATACAAGAACATCATGGAATCTTGGTAAGGAATATATTAAGTGGATCTTCCTAGAAAATAAAACCCTATCTGGATACTACAAGTGGACGTGGCTCTAGAATAGATGTACCTGGGAGTAAAAACTCTAACAAGGAGTTTCTGTCTAGACTCGAGGTATTCTGGTACATGAAAATAAGCCTTACTGCGCACTTGGTTTGACACTCATACGGGATATGCTTATGATAATTCACATTTTATTTACCCACCATTATGAAGGATTTATGCTCCCAAAGTAACCGAAGTATATGGTTCTAGGATTTACGGTTCAAAAATTTATGTTTTGTGTTATACCGTGTTTAGATTCATAGAGAGTTCATAATGTTACTAGCTAATATATAATATGGAATTGATTAGAAAAAGTGCCTAGCAGAAGGAATGAGAAATTCACCAATGTACGTGATGTGAAGAGTAAGAAGGATCATATCTATAATTGTATCAAGCCATAATTTCAAAGGAATATTGTCTCCCAAGTATCCTTATCATATGAGGAAATAGTATCATGTGTTTAAAAGGTATTTAAATACTTATCTATGTCCTATGGCTTTGAAGGGTAGCAAAAGAAGAAGTGGATAGCAGGGAAAACATGGATAAATGGAATAAGAGAAAGATGTATTTTCCCACATGTGATAATTATGGAAGGAAACACCTTGGTATATGCTTGAGAGGAAAAGGAGTTTTCTTTAAGTGTGGATAAAAGGGCCACCATTCTCATAAATTTAAGATAAGGAAATAATCTTCCTATATTCAATGCTTCGACTACATGGAGATGGGACACTATGTGAATCAATGTCCCAAGAATTAAAGGAATATAACCCAAATGATGATTTTGGATAATGATCAGGTTATGATTCTACCACAGATGAAGTATAATGATTAATATTCCTAGTCAAGAATTGTATCATTTGAATATATTATCTATGATGTACTAGTTATAAGAATTATGAGATATATAAGGATTGTACTGTAAGGATTTGTGGTCTTATGATGAATGGTACAATGGAAAATTGATTCATAAGAAATTTAAACTTTTTAGAAAAAAAATATATGATTGAGGGAAAGACAATACTTGATATATATATATATATATATATCTGATGTTGAGATAATGATGATCAAATGATTGATTCGGATAAATATTGATTACCTTGGAACTGATTATTGACTTGTCAAAAAGTGTTCTATGCTATCATCGATGGAGTTTACATCACTTTTATATTTAAGTAATATATCCAATAAGATGTATCTTACTTAATAAATACGAAAGAATTCATGTTTCCAATATGGTTTTTACAGTAATTTAGGTTATTACCATATTTCAAGATGATGCATGATAATGTTATTAAAATGTTTCGAATGGGAATTTTAGATATGTTTCTTGTTGATTAATGGTTAATGATATGTTTATCATGGAAATTTAGAGACCTTCATTATAATGTGTTGAATCATTATATTTTGGAATTTTAAGCATTTACAAAATGGTTTAAGTTGATCGTTATATGGGATTTTAGAGTTTAATGTCACTACATGATGGTTTGATTATTCTTTAATGACCATGTTTTCCAATTGGAATGCATTGTTTTGTAGTAACTTATGCATTTCCCTTTCCTATTATTAATAGGATATTTTAACCATATTCTTGAGGTGGGTTTCCCATATGGGAATTTTCAAGTATCAACCATTCACTTTCAAAGTTCAATTTCAAATTTTGAGGACGAAATTTTTGGTAAGGAGGGGATAATGTGACACCCCAAGAATTTACAAATAGATTTATTATACAATGAATGGAACACTGAATATCTAAAAACACCACTTTGTTATAACCTATACAAGTAAACATAATTTTTCCACATCTGTGATTTGAATTTCAAAAAACTGAAATACACAGTTGCGTTCATTAAGATATTTAGAGTCTCATAAGACAAACTTAATTTTTGGTAAATAGTAACATACCCTTGTGAATAGTAACATAACCTTATGAATATTAATGAATAGTAAAGAATAGTAAATTATCCAGAAAAAATAGAAACTTCACCCATGAATATATAAATATAGTTTAGAAATCTTAAAAGTGAAAAAAACGATCATTGTATAAGTATTGGTATTTTTTTATGTCATAATTATTTTAATTACAATTTTATGATTAATTTAATAATTTAAAATGGAAATTTATTTTTATAAAATTTAAACATAAATTTTTATTTTAGTGTCTTACCATTATAAGATAATTTTATGTGACCTTGATTAATTTTTCAAGATTTTATAAAATGAGGTATAATTTTAATGTTCTTTTTTTGAATAAATTATGATTTTATTTAAAATTAAATTAAAAATATTTAAAAAATAATTTTTCCAAAAATGGAGTTCAATTTAGAATTCTACACATCTAATAATGATTAGGATTAATTTTTGGTATTTTTCTAAAATACTCAAATTTTCTATGAATGGTGAAATACGGTAAAATACCGTATATACAAATTATTAGTTAAATACACTATTTATGACATCATGAGTGATTTAAGGCCACCTATTTAGAACTTAAATGCACTAATCACTATTAGGGGTCACATGAAACAACAATATTGGGTGTCTTGATGGAAATAATAAAATAATGAATAAAATATTCAAAATGTACTCCTCTCCTCCACTATAAAACCCCCCTTCACTCCCTCTTCTCCTCACTCCTCTAATACTTGAATATCCTAAATTGTCTGCCCAAATACCCTCCCCTGGTAACTACCCACTTCGAATAATCTCTTGGCCTATACAAAATACCAAAACATCTTCCCTTAAAAGGATTCTCAAAGAGGTGGATTCGAGAGGTAAATTCCTCTTTTCATTTCTTTTATTTCAAGTTCTCTTTTCTGTGGTATGTATTTCAAGTTTTCATAACATGTAATTATTTCCATTTTATTTTATTACACTAATTTTTTATGATTATTCTACAAATTTTTTACTCCTTTCCCATCTATTTTTAATGTTTTCTAAAACAATGTTGCATAGTCGTTATGCTGCAGAATTTTTGTCTCAAAATCTCTCTCTTTTTCAAGCACTCTTATTATGTTATTATCTTTTAATTTCAATTTTATTGTGTGGGGTTATTTAATTACATATCCCCCTTGATTGATATATTATCTAATAATTATGATACACCCTTTTTCTCTCAACAATATATTTTATGAATTTTTAAGTGATGTTGTCAGGCTGTTGGATTTTCGTAAGGGATTTCTCAACTTTTCTTTTATTTTGAGTTCCTTTCCTTTTCTTTCCTATCCTCATTTATTCCAAATGTTGTGATTACTCCATTATCTTACATTTAATGGAATTTTTTCATGATAAAGGAATTAAATTTCATCATCTCTCCTTTTCCATTCTTTTATACTGAAAATAAAAACACCGCCTGAGATGTGCTAATCTACCACATTCAAGGACAATGGGTTTTCAATTTATATTACCATCATCAATTATGGTCATGGAACCATTATTATGGTTGAACTAGTATATAATATATATATTATTTCTCATATTTTATTATGGAAACTTTTTGTACATATGGTTTTGATTTATAAAGAAAAATGAGTTCGTTGTGTTCAAAACCCGCAAATTAACCCAAATAGTTTTCATTAAATGATTTAAACAATGATTCATCTTCACTTCAAGTAAACAAATGAAAATTACAACCATTTAACCTTGTGTATGTTCACTAATAAAACTTAACTTCAATTATAGAAAAAAATCCTCATTTTAAATGATTCTTCATTCATGTATATAAGTATACCAATCATGAAACAAACAAACCTAAACAATGAAATTGAACCTCCTGACCCATAAAAAAGTCTATGAATGAAATTAATAAGGTTTTAATAAATAAATTACATGTATAATAGGTTCTGGAAATATTAATTAATGAATTTAATTTGGTTATCCAAGACACTAAAACCAATTGAAGAACACCATCGGACTTAAGGTAAGGGTTTCTTCGTCTCACTTCCATTTTTGTGAGATATTCCATATTCACTACTATTACTTGTTTATAGTGTACGTATACTTCCCATTGATGTTTCATATAATTATTCCTTTTATTTTTATGATATTTAATTTTTCATTTAATTATTATTAATTTTTTGGAATATGATTCAATTTTTTACAAAGTTACAAGTATTTTCTACCGAAACCACCATTTTTATTCGGGTTGCTCTTATTCCCTACTCACCTCAATGATATTATTTTCTTATGTACTACTAATAAATTATATGTGAATGTTATATATATGTGTACCAGTCATAATCCTACTTTAATTTATATATATTTATATTTTTTAAAAGAATCTTTCAAAAATTATTCTTGAAATACAAGTTCGATTCAAGGAACTTCTCGGATTCTTGCCTATTTTGAAGTTCACCCTATAATCTATTTTATTCCATATTTATCTTTCTAAAGTCACACATTTTACTATGAAAAATATATTTTGGTTCATTTCTGGTTTTATTAAATCAAAAATTCTTTTTCACTTTAAAATCTCTTTAATTAATTTCTTAAACCGCACTAAAATGTTTTAATTCTAAAGCTTCTTTAAAAACACTATTTACATGATTTCACTTCAGTGGGACATCACTTGTGACTAAAATGTAATATCAATGTCCTTAAATTTTATTTTCTAGTATATAAATGTTTAAAACCATTTTTATGAAAAATAAAAATAATTATCCAAAATAACTCTTCTTTCCAAAGTAAAATGGATTTTTCTCATCTCACTTTAACTTTTATGAGATATATGCCTTGTTCACTACTTATTCCTTGCATGTGGTGTATGTACCTCACTTTGGTATATCATATGAAGATTCTCCTTATTCTCATTATATTCTAATATATTATGATTTGAATATTCCAAGGTGGTATGGGACACTTTGGAATCTTTAAGGATTATTCCCTCAAGAAATTTTCAATGGTATCAGTTAAATGTATCTTATCTATGTCAACATCCTTGTTGAATATTTTAATTAATTTAGGTTTATCTCTTATGATATCATCAAACATATTTAATTTAATGTTTTATGATTATTTTGACCGTGTATGTGCTATGTTTAAACCATTCACCAATTTACTCTGAATGGTTAGTGTTTATGATTATAGTTCAAGGAAAGTTATTCATATTCCATATGTTAGTGTTAATATGAATGTATATTTTATTTATGTTTATCCCATTTCATATTAGGAATTCATTGGACTTTTTAAGTGTCGAGTGGGGCCCTCTATAGCCCCTCGGTGCATTGGTAGGTCTCATGAGACAAACTATGGTCTTAGCACAAGGCCTTGACAAAATGAATATTTATGGTTTTAGTTAAGGACTTAATCATTTTTAGACGTCTTTATGAGGCCTTGATGGTATATTTTAGAATGTATGGCATATTCATTTCCCTCATTATGAAGCTAGTAATTGAAAGTTCATGTGGTTATTTTATTAGTATAATACCCATGGTTATGTTTTATTATTACATTATTTACTCAGCTAATATTCCTTCCTTAATGTGTTCAAGTTTATTATTTGCAGAAGCATGTGTTTTCAATTATTCACCATGCCTATTTTTTATGTTTATGATATCTTCCATTGTATTTATTACCCCTATTGAGCATTTTAGCTCACCACTTTCTTATGTTTCATTTTCTCACAACATGAAGATGTTTTTTTATGATTGACCTACAAGGATAATCTTAGAGTGGTGGATGTTCCCAATAAAACTTATATGTTGTACTAATTTTCAATTTGTAATGTTTAACTTATATATGTGTCTATCTTCCCAAAACTACTAAACTACTCCATCCTTTGGGATTTGATTCCTTGTAATCATGCCAATGTATTGAAATAATGCATCGGCTTCAGCCTTCTGGGGTTGGGACATTACAATCATTCACTCTGATCCTTGGGTATTATCTATAAGGCATGTAACTAGCCTTTTCTGTGGCCATGTTCTATAGATGGACAACCCTGAGAAAGTATGATCTTATAGAACTAAAAATATGAAGTCTAGATACCATGTACATGACCTCCTCCTCATCTTACCCTATTGGTTCTGCTCTAACTCCCCTCCTGATATGGTGTAAAATATCCAACTGCTGATAGTGTAGTTGGTCCACATATTCTTCCACTAGATACAGATGTAAAGGTATGGAAAAATAACTTAAGATGAGCCACATGTCCTCAATAATGACACTCTAGAGGGTATATATCACATTGAGGCTTCAGACGCCCCTTCAGTCCACAATAATGGCATATAATAGAGCTTCCAGTATGGATACTCTAGTAGTCATTGCTCTGATGAGAAACCTCAAGGGAATGATTCCTACTACCAAAAGAACTATTGGACTTACTTTTCATTGAATATCTTTGCCTTGAACTATTTCCTTCCATCTAGTTACACTATGTGATAAAATCATGCTTCAGCATATCATAAAAATTAGGTAGGTGAAAAAAATTACATGTGTACAAATGGAATAATTAAGACAATCCACAAAACATCTTGCGTGTGACTGCTTATCCCTAGCTAAAAGTTCTGAAAAGGAATGTAACTCAGAAAAATTCAATGAATAGTCCATTATAGACAAAACACCCTACTATAGATGCATAAACTCTCACGCTTGGTCAAATCTCAGCATATGAGGGAAAATTTCTCATAGAATATGGTCTATAAGTATTCTCAAACCATACCATGATGAAGACCAGGATGGGTAATCACATCATACCAGTGCATGGATGAATCACACAACATGTATGTGGAAATATTGACCCTCCCATATCTAGGTGTCTCTTGATGCTCAATGGTAGATAAGGTGGCCCTTATCTAAGACTCAGAATCCCTTGGAATAAAATACCCTATGAATATGGGAGGGATATGCTACTTGAAATAATGTGTGAGATTATACATCATAGATACAGATCATGAATCACCCTATATGGACTAAATCACATTTTGGAAACCCTCATGAATATAGTAATTGGTTCGCATTTTTGGTATTCTAGTAGTTGCATTAGGTGACACTAATGGATGGATCACTGGTGGCTCAAGTCTCTCCTCCTATGGATTGTGGACGGTGCCCCCATTATGGTTCCTGATTCGAGGACATAATGGTGAAATATCTCTAAAAATTCTAAGAAAATTCCTCAAAAAAGATTAAAGATTAACTCAAATCACTAGAAAATAATTTCGCATGAACAAGGGCGCACAACCCATGGTACTAAATTAACTACCCACTTAGAAGGCTAGGGTATATGTAAGCATTTATGTTTGATTTATAGGGGTTTCAGTAAGTGATATGGCCAGTCAATCTATGCCTTTTTATTTATTGGAAACCATTTGATTCTATTGGAAAATATTTTCTTTTATAATTTTCATTTGGTTGTTTATATATAAAAAATTGGTTAAATGGATCATCATTCCTAGTGAATAGGAAACTAAACACCTTATAACTAAAATCAACAGTCACTTGATTTATATTTAACCCCATCTAAATTCTATCTCAGAATATAACATGTAATTTTTGATGGATCGACTTGGTAAATTACTCATTCCAATAAATGAGGTCATATAAACCTCATGAATTGAAATTGGTATTCACTCAATGGAAGCCAAAGAGAAATTCATGAAACTATAGGTAAATTTCTATCATAGATTGAAACCATCTATTTAAGATGCCACCATCAACATATATAGGAAAAAAATATTTAGATTGATATTGAAATTTAAATAACCAACTCCCTATTATGTAGAAGATGTTAGAAGCACAAGAACATATATAAAAACCATGGATCAATCAACAATCCTAGGTAACAGAGGAAATGAAAGCAATTAAATGCACCTATATGGAATGGAATGTGCATAGAATGTGAATAATAAGTGCCTATGATTAATCATGTAATAATTATACTTTCCTTATCAGTCCAAGGTAAATATCCATAAATCATTCCAAAATAAAAAAATTCATTTGCATGAACCAGCGATGAATGTATAACAACTATAATAATAATAATAAAGAAAAATAATTTCTAATTCCTAGGAAACTTGGTGTTCATGCTAAATGTTGGATTGTTACTCCTTAGAATGGATCTTAACTAAGTTATAACATATTTCTAAGATCCTATTAATATTCCAAAATAATTAGACAAAATAAGTGAAAACCCCTGAAATAATGCCACTTTTTGATGTCTTGATCCCGAGTTCCGCTCAAAAATTTCTCAATCCTGATTGGCTATATGGCCTCAAGAATGCCTCCCCATACACTAGAGGCTATCCACTAGTAGTGAGAGACTAAGGTGTTTTTTGGGGAGGATATTCCCCCATTACCATAGTGGAGAATTACAGATACATAACAACAGGTAAATAGAGGAATCAAAATAATAAATAAAAAACTAACAGTGGAAGGTAAGGATAAAAATCCAAGCACTAAATTATAATCGATATATAAAACTAAATCATATATATAATGATGATGATGAATTTAATTTCTCTACAAAACTAGAAAATATATGTACATGGAACCATGAAATAAATTCTATACAAAATAAGAAAACAAAATCCAAAAACTATCCAGCAACCTGAATACTAGATCTATCATCTACTACCAGGATCCATCATAAAAAAAGTAAAAAAGATTAGGTGTCCAATATGGGACACTTCCCCTTATCAACACATGTATACATATATTCTTCCTGGGTACCATCAGTAGCTCAGATAGGGTGTTAGATAAATCATAGTATTCCACCACCATTGGTGTATATACCCTCAATTTAGTGTATATAAACTGAAATAGTGTGTGTGTATAAATGAAAGTAACATAGTATAGTAATGTAAATAACCAGATACCTCCTTCAGCCTCAACTAGTGTCTGAACATATACTATTTTAATTAACTATGTACTAGTTTATAATAATTGAAGTAAGAGGGTCCAAGGTATGACCAAGGTATCCTATAATGATAATAACAACTGACGATCCAAGGTAATAACCAAAGAATCCTTGATAATGATAATAATGAAAGATGATTCAAGGTAGTCACCTTGGTATACTTGACCCTAGGGGTCATGAAAACTTAGTAATAACATAAAACATTGTTGTGAGGGGGTGTCAGTGAAATCCAAGGTACATAAACCATGGTATTATACTATAAATTATTCTAACTAAGTCCATGAATCTCCTCCAACGTAATCATAGGATAAGAAAAACTAGGACCAATAGGGATAATCTATGGAACCTGATATCTGAAGATATCAAAATGGATCCAAGTAGTGTATCCAAGGCATCCTAATATCTATAAGATAGTAAAGGGATCCTATGGTGTCATTTCATAAATCCACTAATTGATAAGAACCATGTTCCAATTGGGTATCTCCCTTGTGAAATAGCCCCATATGCTATAGGGACATTATACATAACTCCTTGTTTAATTTAGTCCATGCAATACTCAGGTTATTTAATATTTCAGAATCTTCATTCCATTTCTATTCATACAAGGTTACAAGGCCAAATGTATGTGTAGCCTTTTCTTACTTTAATTACATGTTCAATTATTTTGATCATTCATTTACCATTTAGAATCATTAAAAGTAAAGCAAGGTACCAGCAACATATTACCATTATATTACATTTAACAAGTCCAAGTGAAATGTATATTATACATTCCATTTACAATTGGGTATATTTTAATATATTACAAAACTTACATTATAAGGGTCAAGTAATAGTAAGATTTAATAGTCATTAAGATTTTAATCATTTTTAAAACACTTATCTTTTGTAAGGATAACTCTAGATCACCTAAATGGTGGATAAAATAGTCATAAAAAATTACTAAAGGAATAAAATAGGAAGTACCCTACTTGGGATGATCTACATTGAGGTTATAACCTTCAATGATGTGTTGATCATATATACAAGTGGCTCTAGAATATGTGAATTATTCTTATAATCATGTAATAGGATCTCTATAAGAAATTCCAAGTCAAATAAGCTTTCTCACAATGGAGGATGTTTATAAAATTGTGATACATGAGGGGTGAGTAAAATACCACCTACCTCGAGACTATAGCACTCTCCACATCCAATATCATCCCTTAGATTATCATGGATCAAAGGAAAATAGATGAACAGATAAATGCCATGAAAATAGGTCATATGATCCCATATCAAAATAACTTCATTGATTTAAGTGATAGGATCTCATCTATCCATTGGAGGATAAATTAGGGATGGGTGAGACTAAATCATATTTAAAGGAAAAATAGTCATTTTACCCAAAAATTAATTGGATGTATGGTTTTGTCACACGGTTGTCCAAACTGTGCACCAACCATGAACCTCCCACTACTAAATGGGGAACCCCACATGGTTTAATGTGCATGGTTTGAATAACCATGCACAAACCATGATTCATACTCTAATAAATCTTTAGGTACTCCCACATGGGTGCCATCCATTGGCCACACGGTTCTATGAAATTGTGCAGCACCCTAAGGCCTATTTTCCAAGACTCACATGGTTAGGAAAACTATGTGCACTAGCTCACATTATTTCTACTAACCATGTGGAACATTCCTCTTCTCCAATGCCAGGCTACTAGGGTTCTATGCTCCGAACATTCCCTCAACACCCACAAAACAAATGTGAACATATTAGTCAACCATATTAGTTCCAAAATAAAAAATTATATCAAAATTAAAGGATATGTACCTATTAGAAAACCATATTCTTATAGATATTAAAAAATAAAATGGTTTTATTGACTAAAAACATATAATTAATCGATTTGTAAAAAATAAATTCAAATTCCATGCATAAAAATTATTTTCTAAAGTCTAAAAATGTAAGTTAGTCTACAATAAATAAAAAATTATTATTATTTTCTTTGGTATAATATTTTAAATTAGGTTTTAAAGGGGTTATAAAGTCACTATAACATTTAATTTAAACAAAATATAATTTATAATGTCAAAAATATTACTATTTTAATTAATAATATTAAAATAATCCTTTGTTCAATATTTTTACCCAAAAATAACCCTCACCTCACATATAAATCCCCCCCCTCTCCCTTTCCTTTGAAAACCACTTCCCATACACTACTCATAGCCCAAGATCTATATAATTATATCCTATTAAGTATCCATATAACCTTAGGGACGTTTTAGTGTCATCCATCTCAAAGTATTCAAGGTGTTGAGGTTATAGGAATGTAAAAACATCAAAAAGTAGGTAGGGTTCTTCATTTTTATCAGTTCCCTATTCTATTCTTATTTCCTTTTATTAATTTCTAATATAGACATTATAAATTCAATTTTATACTATGTTGACATAAGATTATTGATATTAATCTCCTATAAATATTTTATTTATAATATATGTAGATCTTATATATATCTCCCCAATTGGATAGTTTCTTATTCTCTCCATGACCTATGGTCATTTTATGGAAATATTTTTTTCAAAAAATATGTTTTTTCTTTTTATTCTGGGATATTTCAAGGTTATTTATAGATGTATACTTAATTAAATGTTTACAAAACCCATTCTTTATTTATGAGTTTATTTCATGTTATGACTATTATATACTACATTTTTATGTGCCATGATTGATTATGATCATTTTATATTTCCAAAAGTGGTAACATAATTATATATCTGTTTAATGAATTGTCTAATGTGATATATTTCATGATATTATGTGTATTATGTGTGAAAATGATGCTATATTTTAAAAAAAATTATTAATTTTTGATTTTACATATATTTATCCATGAACATGATGCTATTTTTATTCAAAAATTATGTGTGGGATTTTACCATAATATAGTGAAGTCTCATTATTATTCATAAATCATATTCCATGTATCTTTTAAATGATTTAAATAATCTTATGATGATTATCCCTTATTTATGAAATGATAATTATGATTATTCTCACCCATGTACTATATTTATTCATGTCTAATTTACCTTACCTAATTTGCCTCCACATTCTAGTATTTTATCTCACCCTTTATTTAATGTATGTCCTTAGGTTATTACATGTATTAAGAGGATTATTCATGATTTTAAGAGGACCATAGAGAAGGATTTAGATAATAATTATAATTATATAATTAATAATGTTGTATGAACCTAATTTTTACAAGACACTAAAACATCTTATGATTTAATATATTAAGATCATGTTATATATCCTAAAAATGATGTAGTAATATTTTATTCATGATTCAGGTCACTGTAGTTAGTATCAATTCCATGCATGGTTAAATTGGGAACTAAGTTTGTAAAATATAACCTATGATACCATAGGTGAAAAGTTTTGAATATATTTACACTTGTTAAAATATTATTTATAAATGTTTCATTGACTTGTGCTTTTTTATAACAATATCTATTATATAAAATTATGGGAACCAAGAGAAATCAGACTAACAACCCATCTAATATACAGTAAAATTATTTTTTGAACAAAATTATTAATTTAAGGGTAGGTAGAGTTCAAAACCCTTGGGAAGCACTTAAAAACTTTTCTCTAATTATGAATAATATATTGAACCATGTCAAAAATCCCACAACATCCATGAAGGGAGAATTATCCTTTAAGACCATATTGTACCAATGACCACTAGAATTTAGTTGATATTTTGATTCACTTATTACAGAAAAATGGGTCAACATAATGGAAAATAATTTTCCCATAATTAATTATTATTAGAAGGAGAATGTTAATCTGGATATCAAGTATTTATAATGATAATATGATCAATGATGGAAATTTATCAAGAATGTAATGAAAAATTATTATTTGGAAATAATATATTGATAAGAATATATGAAGATATTTCTTATCATGTATTCCCCTTTAACACCACAAATTATTATGGAGAGAAATTTTATAAATAATAAGTAAAAGTGGAGTGAATCTATTATATTAAATAAGGAAAATTTAATTATGATTTAAAGGTATGTTTCAGGTTTTATTATCAATAATGATATAAAATTAGATATATTCCCAAGTGGTTTAAAACCATATCTCAAAAAATGTCCAGATAATTGAGATTTTGGGTGTCATGAAAAATATTTTTGGTGTTCTCTCAAAGTATACATTGATTCTAGAGAGTTTTTCTATGGATAATGGTATATGAGATGAAGGATGGATTTTTAAGTATAAGGATAAAATTATAAAGGTGGAAAGAAAATCCAACCACCTTCATGTTAAATATATTTAGAGAAACACTATGGGAATTTCCTTAATGGAATGAAGAAATTCTTGAACCATAGAACATAAGTTCATTAAGAACATAAATGTCAAAAATACATAAATAAGATTACCAATATGATGAGGGAGAGTAAAGAAATATGAAAATCACCCCTATAACACCTATAGTTTGAGTTATTTCAATGTTTTATATTCTTTAATTTTTATGTATGAAATGTTCTGGTTTTATCATGGGAATCATTAAAAATAGGAATCCAATATGGAGATGGAATCTAGTTTCAGGATGAAATTCACTATGTGAATTCCTAATTATGGATTGAATTGTAGTGTAAATAATATTTGTAGTGTGATTTGGTCTTGGTATTTTAAGTGGAATGTAGTTTAACATTTAGTGGATCAACCACCTAAATAATTCCATGAATCTACTCTTATTTCACACTATCAAGATATGTTAGTTATATGAAATCCTTTTAATTTTAGCTTCATGTTAGTTCTTGTAGTTTTTATTTTATTTACCTGAAAACCACAAGACAGCTCTAGGTAATTTTTCTTATCTTATTCCTTTGGCATGTATATTTCAGTGTATCATTTAGATTTTAACATAAGTAATCAAGGGTATGAATTTTGGTTATTTTTCTCCATTGTAATCCATTTTTTTATTTTGGGAGAAACCCTATACTAGGATTTCCATGCCTAAATATAAGGTTTATGAATCATTTTGATATTAATTATGTGGGATAGGTTAGTGGAATAAAAATGGGAGTTCACTTCTATGAATAGTTGAATGATTCTTCAGGTAAAATGCATTCGAGGTAGAAATATTCTCTAATATTCCACTTCTATCAGTAACATTATAGATTTTTTTATAAAATTTATTACTTGTATTATTTGATGAAAACATTTTGAAAAACCCCTCTTCTTTATTGGTTTTTAAATAATAGATTTTTTTGTGTAACCTAAAAAATGTTTGATAAAATGATATAAAATTGATTTTTATTAAAATTATTATAACTCTTCATGATAATGGTTAGAATGTATTCATAATTCATAGGAGTGTTTCCTTGTTAGTTCAGACTTGGTCATTGTTCCACCTAGAGTACAATAGATTTTACTACCTATGGAGACTTGGGTCTAGAGTGACTATGTTTCTACTTATAGGTTAGATAATTTAGAGGGCATGATTTGATAGGAGATTTATTGGGTTTCATGTTTCATGGTTGTGTGTTTTCATTTAATGGGAGTACATTAGTTGAATATTATTTTACATATATCACTCGATAACTAGTTTTATACTCTCTTCATGTTTATTTTAAATTATTCTAAGTTGATTGGATCTTAGTGGTCTGTTTCGTAAGTATTTGAGGTTTAATATTGCATTAATATACTAACCCATACATATACACCTTGGTTCATATGAATATTTTTTTCATCCTCATATAAGTAAATTGAATATTTCATGATTTTCTAGAAGATTATCATGATTCTATGATCTTTGGTGGATAAATTTTAGAGTTGTTCATGATTTGAAGTAAGTTGTAGTGCCACCTTAGTACTTGGGTCTTTTCATCTTTGGAATTTTTATCCTTATACTTTTTATTTTTTACTGTTATAACCCTAATTATTTTTATGAATTTATATATTCATCATATTTGATTAGTTTTTATATCATGAATCTAATTAATTTTTTTCTATTTAGTTTAAAATTTGATGTTATATGGTTTTGGGGTAAATTTACCCCCACTTATTTCTTATACCATTGGAATTTATTTCAAACCTTTGGTTTCTAGGGAATGTCACATAAGGTTAGTGGAATTTTAGTATTTCCCAATCCAATGGGTTGTGTTATCCTGTTATAAATGGTATCCATTTATTATGTTTTGTTAGTTGGAATTTTAGGTGTGGTGATAGGAAATATTGGAAATTGAAGTTTTTAATATTAAAATATGTATCTAACCTCCTAATGATAAAAATAATGTTACTAGGGTGGTTCAACTACAAAAGTATTGTTAAGAACTTTTGGGCATGTTTTCATATCATCATCACGAGTTCAATTGATCATTTTTTTATTACATATACTAGTAATGATCCATACCACTAGGATTTAAACATCATTTTTTAATTTCTTGATTTTTCATTATAGAAAATCTACACTGATTTTTCTTATTTAACTTTTTTATACTATATAATATATGATTAAAGAGTAATGTGATAAATGGGTGGTACTTGTTTATATAGTTACTAAAAACCTCCTCTTATTTGGATACCTTGAAAAAAAATTAGTGTGGATGATAATATGGATCAATTTGAAATATAGTTTAACCAATAGATTGTCCAAAGTATCATGTAGGAATTCTACGTAGTTAAAATGGGAAAATGAACCAAGGAACAATGTCATGTGGATCACTCATTGTAATTTTATAGACACAACCCACATATATTTCATGGTGATTCATTGCCTGAGAAAGAAGAAGAATTGTGGTGTTGAATAAATATAATTGATGATTTATATAGAATCATAGACTAATGTAAGTTCAAGATAGAGGTCAACATGATTAAAAATCTGACATGATAATGGTAGAACATAAATGTTCAATCAATGCTCAATCATGGCCTAACTTGAGAAGTATCTGAGTAGTTATTTAAAAAATAAATCTATCAATAAACCTACAGGGTTTCATAAAGGAAAAAAAGTTGATAAAAAATAAAGACATATTTTTTAGTGAAAAAATATTCACCTAAATTTAATTATTTGACATGATTTTATCAAAATCTATCTATTTGTGAATCCATTATGGTGTGCATATTTGAGTCGGATCTGTGAAATGACATTCACTACATGGTTTTCAGGTTCTTAATTGAGAACTAAATGAATATAGTAAAAATGTAAATAATATTAGAAAAATAAATTGCTATAGTAAAATGTGTGGATACAACTTCTTCTATATTGACACAGGTGGGAACTCAAATAGTGGAAATAAATGCAAAAGGGAGAGCTGCACCGAGGGAAATAAGGAATAGGAGAAAAATTTTACTAGATCAACCTCTTTCCCCCCATTTCATATTTTAAACTAATTCAACTATATGGTGGTTAGTTGGAGCATAGTAAAAGGTTATTTGGGATACATTCTTAAGAGATCCACAATTGAAGAAAACTATGACATTTGAAAAATTATTTATTTTATTCTCTGAATTAAACCAATGAGAATAACCATATTATATATCAAACCTCTCATACTCAACTAGGTTGATATAACTATTATATTTTTCCCTCAATTACTTGAAATATAGGACGATTCTTGGAAATCCCAATTTTCCAACTAAGACCACCTTAATAGATGAATAATGACTACATAGTGGGAAATGATATATAATTTTATAGACCCGATCAGCAAATCAAAAAAGAATAAATGGTGCCCTCAATAAATCGAGGTACTATTCTTATCAACTATACTTTAACACATTTATTGTTTGATATTTTTTTATCCAAATATTTTATTGGTTATTGTGTTCTTAATCAATTGGGGTTATATATAGAAATGATGTCTCGGGTTCTGGTAAATACATCACCTCTAGGAGAAAGGGAATGTAGTGGGTTTAAGTGTAAAGAATGTTTCATTACCATTGATCCACTGTTATTTTTATAGGAATTTATTATCATGAAAATTGAAATCATTAATTGAATATTTTGAATGGAATGGTTGGTATAATTGAAATTTTATATAATCTGTTGTGCCAAAAAACAATCCTTCACATAGTCAGATAAAATTATTCATTTGTTCAAAGGGATTGGGATATGAATTATGGCATAGTTTGTCCATTGGTTATATTATATGAAGTATCCTCTTATTATATTTAATTTATGACCATCAATATTTTTGATGAAATCAAGAATATGAGTCTTCCTATGACAGAAGACTGACACCTTGATTTTTCTCTCATAAGATTTCACTAGGCTATCACCTTCATAATAAATTAAAATTTCCATAAAAATAATTTTTTTAATGTGTCATATTTCCCTTCTATTATACAAATGAAACCAATGAAATTATGGAAATTAATTGTCCAGCTATAATAATTGTAAACCATGGGATTTATTAGATCGATTACATTATATTGGGATTCTATAATGTTATTCATAATGAAGGATTGTGATTCTCTTTTATTACGTGTTAACTATTGAAAATGAATCATTTCACAATACATAATTGACATCATATTCCCTGAATTGGTGATCTTATATATCAATTTAAGGGTACCAAAATGTTCTCCAAACTTGATCTGTAATCAGGGTATTACAAAATCTGAGTGAATAAAGAGGATATTCTAAATATATATTTTTGAATACATTATGGTCACTATGAATACTTGGTTATGCACCGTGGTATTATTATTACAACAAATTTTTTCATGTACTTAAGGAATAAAATATTATACAAGTTCCTTGCCTCATTTTTTTGTAGTTATTGAAGATAACTTGATATACCGACAATCTGTATATGACTGTAAGAAGATATTATATATTTTATTTGCAATATTGTGTGAACACTAAATATATGATAAATTATATAAGTGTGACTATTATATATAAAAAATTTGTTTCATTGGTCATGTTATTTTTTTTAAATGAATATCATCTAATAGTAATAATGTTGAAGAAGTTATTTCATGTAAACAACCTTAGAATGTCTTTGAGATACCAACCAATCTAGGATTAATGGGCTATTATCATTGCTTTTTCAGGCCACTCCTTGTTACTATAATGATTTCATTAATGAGGAAGGGTATTTTATTAAAATATAATGATGATAATCATAAATTAATTTAATATCCTAAGACATAGATCACTTCAACACCTACCCTCATTTTTCTAGAATTAGGACAAGGTTCTGTAGTATATTATGATGTGTTTAGATGTAGACTGTATTTTTTTATAAAAGGAGACCATGAAATAGATTATGGATCAAGTTAATTTCAAATACATAATAATATTTATCTAAATATTGATCTAGAATTATTTATGATGGTTCATTATTTAAAAAAAGGTGTCACTGCCTCTTTAAAGAAATGATCATTTTGATTACGGATCATAAAATATTCAAATATATATTTTCAAAAAGGTTCATAAACCTAAGGAAACAGAGATGGATATAATATCTACAAATGAATGAATTTTACTTAGTTTATATAAATAGTAATGCAAATTTAGTATATTATGATCTGAGTTGGAAGTTGTATAATAAATTAGGAAGGGAGGATCATGACCTGTGATTCTTTTTGTGAGTAATTTCCAACATGCATTGGGATTTACTATAAGAGATCCATGATGTAGTTTTATTTTGTATTTATCTTATTCATGGTTAGGGAAGCTCAAAAATTAGACCCATACTACCTTATCATAATATCAACACTCAATGGTGGGGAGATCAATAAAGGTTTTAAATTGGATGCATAGTCGGTGTTATGATTTCAGGACATGATCATCATTCCTTTATTTTTACAAGAATAACTCCATTCTGAATATCACTATTCAAAATAGAATTTCCACCCAAGTATTCAGAAAATTTATAGGTAAAGGAACACACATTTTTTTATGGTAGGGTATGAAAAAGAAGTTGGGTGGTTATGTTATGAGATGTGTCACATGGATACTAATAATGGATAAGAAATAATGACCAAAAAGTGTTACAGTCTTTGAATACACATATATGGAAATAAGAATATATTTCCATAAAATGTGTCACTATGTTACTATGGAGACATTGGAAGCATGATGTTACACTACTACAAAATATGAAAAAAAAAATAGCGTAAAAATGCCATTTATTAGTGCTATATAAGCACTGACTACCATAAAATATTGAAATCCCAAGTCTTTTATTATCACTAAAAAAATTCTAATAAAGGGGTCCATCATCAACCCAAAAAATGGATTGATAAAAGACCACATTATCATAACTTTTATTTAGCACCAGTAAAGTGGACATTTATCGGTGCTTTTAAAAGTGCTAATAAAGGGGTATGTTATAGTGTGTTGTAACAACATATTTTAGCACCAATTTAGTGTGCTATAACATCACATAACAGCAAAAAAACAACATGAAATTAGAAAAATCAAGTACCAATATAGAATTTAAATAAAATAAAATTTACACCCCAAATACGAGAAAAAAATATTATAGATATTTCAAACATTTTTTCATACAATTGCATAAGTACAAATTATTACATACATTAAAAAAATTATATGTTGTTTTATCTTTTGATCATAACTCTCATTTAATAAAAATATTCACTTTTATAATAAAACAATTTTTATGTTATAAATAATATAAAAAATTACATTAACAGAAAATATAAATTTTAAACTACACTTTAAGACATACCTAAGAACATTGTGTATCTGATTTAGTTGCGCTTGATTCAAGAAAGACTCACCATTTCTTTGTTTTTATTCAAGAATCATCTCAAGGAAAATTAACTAAATAAGTATAAGATATAAATGATAAGTAAATTAATTACTAAATATATTATTGAATGATAAGAAAAGAAATATAGGCTTGTTTTCTCGGTTTTGGCAATGTGATGCATGTTTTAAACTAAAATGACACTTATATACTGAAAAGATACACTTGGAGTCATATCAGTCACATTGTGCATCATATTGAGGTCTAGCTGATTCCTAAAAGTCTCATATGACTAATAGATCATTTTAAAAAAAAGTATCAAAATAATACCAATGTATTTTCTTGGTTTTGAGTACGTCACTTTTCTTTTTTACTAAAATTTATTTTCAAACTAGAAACATGCAATTTGACTCATATTGATCACATTTTGGATTATTTTTATCTGATATGGATTCCTACACATCATAAATGACTTATTAATATATTTAATATATTATCAATATAATTTGAGTGTGTTTTATTAGTTTTTTGTGAGTGAAAATTTTTGAACTAAAATGTTGATTTTAAATAGATAACAGACACATTTATTTATACCGGTCACACTGTGCATCAGATTAAGGAACACCTAATTTCTAATTGTCCCAAATGACTTATGTACCATTTTCCTAAAGTATAAAAACAATATGAATGATTTTTATCAGTTTTGAATAAGTCAGTTGTCCTTTTTACTAAAATTAATGTCAATTTTAAATAAAAAGATGGAATTTAAGACATATCGGTCACACCATGCATCAAATTGAGGTTATTATGATTCTTACATGTCTTAAATGACTTATTAATCATCTTACTAAAGTATCAAAACAATTCAAATGTTTTTTTTTAGTTTTGAGTTTGACACATATTCTTTTTTATTAAAATGTCATTTTAAACTAGAAACAATCACTTTGACTCATAACAATCACATATTATATCAGTTAGATGTAAAAACTATTCCTACACGTCATAAATGATTTAGGAATAAATTTCACAAATTTTTAAGAATACTAAAGTGTGTTTTATCAGTTTTCATTGACTGATTTTTTTTGAATTAAAATGTCATTTTTAAACTGATAATAGACACTTTGAGTCATACCGATCAAATCATGCATCATATTGATATTCTTTTATTTATAAACATCCTAAATGACATGATTACTATTTTAATAAAGTATCAAAATAATAATAAGGATTTTTCTCAGTTTTAAGTAGGCCAGTTGTCCTTTTTACTAAACTTGAGGTCAATTTTAAATAGAAAGATGTACTTGGAGTCATACCGGTCACACCGTGTATCATATTGAGCTTTGGATTATTTATAAATTCCTTAAATGACATATGGATTGTTTTTTTAAAGTATTGAAACATTCCAAATGTATTTTTTCAATTTTTAGTATGTCACTTGTCTTTTCTACTAAAATGCCATCTTAAATAGGAAACACTTACTTTGACATGTATCGATCACATCACGTGTTGGTTTTAAGTGAAACTAATTCCTACACATTAAAAATTATTTATGAATTGATTTCCCAAACTATGAAAAAAATACGAACAAGTTTGATTATTATTGAGTGAGTGGGATTTTTGAACTAAAATGTCATTTTTAAACTGATAACAGACACTTTCAGTCATACATGTCACACTGTGCATAAAATTAGAGTGAGTATTGTAACGGCCCAAAATTTTGAATAAATATTGTTTCCTGATTTCATGTGTTATTTTATTTTATTTTTATACTCAACAAAAATGTTTTATTTGATAAACATGATTATAATTAAAATGAGACCATTGGGTTTTGACTGTTATATTACCATCGGTCAATATAACCGTTGTGAACAAAATGTTTTGATTTTTGTCTCTAAATATAAGTAATCTTGGTTAATTATTATAGAAAGAAGATTTGATGGCCTCACCTAGTATTCTTGGACCGATCTAAGCCCATCTAACAGAACTTGGGAAGGAGGTAGCACCATTGGGCTTTGCTCTGGACCAAACCCAAGCCGAACATCATCATGTGAAGCTAGAACGGAATCGCCTTCGTGAGAGTTTCAAACTGATAGAAATTACTACTCGGGCAATGTTGGCCGAGCCTCCCTCGGACTCTCTCACCTTAGCACACCTTACACTTAGGTCCTATGCTGGTGTGATAAGGGGCTATGTAAGAAGACCGTAACTGCCTTGTGTAATCCTTTGTTTTAAATAAAAATTGGGATTTCTTCTTATGATGATGTTTATGAATTTTCAAATGACCGGATAAATATAGTATGCATATTTTTGATGAATTTTTGAAAAAGGATATTTTAAAAATGTTTATGTAAACCTTAAATAATTAAAAATGTGTAATGACTTTCAAAAAATGGTCTTCTACAATTATGTTCAGTACGAAATTTTGAGTCTAATAATATCAACTTGATTTTTGATGAATAGTAAATTATGAATAGTGATTTTATTATTAGGATTAGTAATATGACTAAATGGATTAGTAATCTCACTTAAAGAATGTTTTAAAATAATCTAGGCACCTTGATTAAGTAATGTGATTCAATAAAATGGTTAAATAACGGTTTCATAAATTATTATTCAAGTATTAGTTTTTTCGGGTGAATAGTGTTTTTTAATTAAAAATTAAATTAAAAATATTTAGAAAATTATTTTTATAAAATGGATTTCATTTTTGAACTCAGAGCACTGATATTATGTTATGGTAATTTTTGGGGTTTTTTCTGAAAAAATGAATTTTCGGTGAACAGTGTATTTATTTAAAAATAAATTTAAAAATATTTAGAAAATTATTTTTATAAAATGGAGTTCATTTTTGAAATCAGAGCATTGATATTTGGTTAGTGTGAAATTTTGGGATTTTTTTGAGAAATTTGAATTTTTAGTGAATAGTAAAAATGCAGTTTTAGGGTTTCGGTATGTTTAATGACATCATAGTTGTGTCATGATGATGTCATGAGATATTTTAAGGGTTTGCCGGCCAAGGGTGATGAAGTATTGTATTGGGGGCCCCATGTGGCCTAACTTAATGGGAAATATCAAGTGAGAGCACATGGGTTTGAGAAAAGCACATGTGAGGTGTCCCTTGGCCATTAATGTCGTGTCCCCTCACTTTCCCTATAAATAACAAGCCCTCCTCTCATTCATTCGACTCCCCACTCTTCCCCAAAGAAGTTCTGGTCTCATTACCTCCCAATTAGTCCTCCCAAGGTGCCCCCAATCCCTCAAGGTCCCAAACTCTGAGGTTTAAGAGTTACATTTTAAGGTAAGGGATCCGACCCCTCTCTTTCTTTTCAAGTGATCTCTTTTATGTCATTCCTTTTATGATTCATGTACTTATGTTGGAGGATGTTCTTTTATACTCCTCTTACTACCCTTTTTATGTTCATATAATGATAGATCCCCTCTTACTCTCATTATTTCTTTTTATGAAGTTTTATGTGGCGCCGTTAGGCTGTCGAAATTTTTGTAACGGATTCTTTCTCCCCTCTCATTTTTCAAGATCTATTTTCATGTAAATTATTTCATGTTCCTTTTTATTATGTTGGGGTATGATCTATAAATTTGTCATACTGATATTTTATGATCATATGATGAGAGACCCCATTTGATCTCTTCAATTCAGTATTTTTAAGTTTTAAGTGGCGCCGTTAGGCTGTCGAATTTTTAAGTGGTTCTTCACAATTCTCGTTTTGAAGTTCTACTTTCATTTCAATTCTTTCAAGTTCCTTTTTGTTATGTTGGGGTATGATCTCTATATCTATCATACTGATATTTTATGACCATATGATGAGAGACCCCATTTTATCTCTTCAATTCAGTATTTTGAAGTTTTAAGTGGCGCTATTAGGCTACCGAATTTTTAAGTGGTTCTTCACCATTCTCGTTTTTAAGTTCTACTTTCATGTCAATTCTTTCAAGATCCTTTTTGTTATGTTGGGGTATGATCTCTATATCTATCATTCTGATATTTTATGACCATATGATGAGAGACCCCATTTGATCTCTTCAATTCAGTATTTTGAAGTTTTAAGTGGCGTCGTTAGGCTGCCAAATTTTTAAGTGGTTCTTCACCATTCTCGTTTTGAAGTTCTACTTTCATGTCAATTATTTCAAGTTCCTTTTTGTTATGTTGGGGTATGATCTATATATCTATCATAATGATCTTTTATGACCATATTATGATATACCCCATTTGATCTCTTCAATTCAATATTTTGATGTTTTAAGTGGCGTCGTTAGGCTGCCGAATTTTTAAGTGGTTCTTCACCCTTCTCGTTTTGAAGTTCTACTTTCATGTCAATTCTTTCAAGTTACTTTATATTATGTTGGAGTATTATCTCTATATATATAATACTGTACTTTTATGTTCATTTGATGAGAGACCCTATTTGACCTTGTCAATTCAATTTTGTTGAATTTTAAGTGACGTCGTTAGGCCGCCGAATTCTCACAAGAGAAATCTTATTTTTTCTTCCTTTCATGTTCTTCATTTCATATGGTATATTTTAAAATTTCATTAAAATGTTCTTAAATCCCTTATATTTTGTCCCTCTACTGTTTGAAGGGTCAATTATTAATGTTTGACCCATGTCCCCTCTCTTCTCAATGTTTTCTAAAACCCCAAAACATAGCTATTATGCTGCAGAATTTTCGTCTCAAAGTGTCTCTCTCTCTCTTTTCTCAAAATTATTTTATGTTATAAAGTGAATACTCAAAACTCTTATTTCTACAGGTGTATTCACATATATACCAAAATGTTCTATTTTAAATTCTGGGATTTACATACATGAAACCCTCTTTCCCTTTCCGTGGGTTTAAAGTAACATAAAGATCATGTCTTTAAAGCAGTTTTTAAAACGTTATGATTATGAAATGAAACCCATTTCTTTTATGCTATATGGGTTGTTTATGAAATTATTGATGATATATGTGGCTCACATTATAATAAATACATGTCAAGGGTACGCCCAGATAGCGCCCCATTGCATTGGATAATGATGTAACCACAAGAGATTACAGTTTAAGGGTGCGCCCAGATAGCGCTCTAATGCATTGGGTAAAGGCTTAATCTCTAGAGATGACTTTTTAGACTGATACCTTGGTGAATAACCTTGGTAATTTTTAATGACACCTTGGGTATGGACCTTGGTGAAATGAAATGATTGTTAATATTAAATGTTGTATCCACATCTTCAAGTTATGAAAAATGTTATTTTTATTATGATGTATCTCATGATTACTTTCTCATGCCTTAAAGTTCTTTTCATGTCCTTATTGAAGTATCTCAAGTTCACATGTAAAATTTTTCTCTTGTTTCCCTCACTGGGCCTTCTTCTCACCCTTTCTTTTGATGTATGTCCCCAGGTTATGAGATGCAGTAATGAACCTAGGATGAACTTAAGGAGAAGCCTTTCAAGTGTTTAAGAAGAATGTTTTATGTTGTTTTCATGTATTATGTTCCTTGTTTCCAAGACACTAAACCTTAAAGTTCCTCAGTTTTGTGTAATTAAATGAAAGTTCATGTGATAAAAACATGGGATGCTATAGTTGGTATCAAAGGATGGTTTAGTTATTTGTGGAAATTAGGATATGAAAACTTTAGGAAGAACCCTATAGAAAAGTTTAAATATAGGAAATCTTCCTGGTATTTTGGTGAGTATTGAGTAAGGGGTTTCCAGGCAAATACATCCCTGTCTGGGTACGAGCAGGTAGAGGTGGCTCTGGCACAGATGTACATAGGGGTAAAACCTGAAAACACCGCTTTGAGCTAGACTCGAACGGGAACTGGTACACGACAACGGGCCTTGTTGTACTCTTGGTTACGACACTCTTGGGGGGATATGCTTTGGTAAATTCATAAGCTTAGTATGAACCATTGTTAAAGGAACAAAGATTCACATAAGAATATATGATCATGCATAACCTAGGTTGGAAACTAGGGGATCACAAGTTAGGGTATACTTTTCTTGTACAAGTTATCCTTATATGCTTTAAGCTCCTTTTCATGATTATTGGTTAAGTATTTAAGCCTCTATTTATAATTTCTCTTCTTAGTTAATGGTGGGAGATGGAAGAACATGTCCCAATAACCAATGTGATTGGAAATGCAATGATTTCCATATTAATATGAAAGAGATGATTAGGGGATTAAAATCTGATTATTATTTTGGAAGACGTTCATTATTTTGGGAACCATATTTGATCAAGATAAACAGATTACTACGGTATTTTCATTGAGGAGTAAGGTTGACTTATATTTTGAAGAATCGATGAATTTAAGGTGGACTTATAGTAATTTAGGTTACTTACGGGAATGATTAACCTATCTTGGGTAAAATATGTTTAGGTTAGCTACTTTTGTTATAATATGTTAGGAGTGGTTGATGTTGTTTGGAGATGAACAATGAAGTTTATTTTGGAAGACTATGTTATCAAATCTTTCTTGTATTTGGGTTTCAATCTTAGTTTGGTTTATTTTGAGGAATCTTAAGGACCATTATTTACGGAATGGTCTATGATGAACTTTGGGTAGTACCATGGAACTTTGAAGATTTAAAATTAGTTTCCATTCCTATGGGATTCTTTTTGAAGAGTTTTTTTACCTTATCCTTTCTATTTTTGGGATAATGATGGAAGAAATAGATAGTTGATCTTTTGTGGATTATGTGATTCTCTAGAAGATGATTCTTGTGTTTTGATGAGACCAAGTAGTTTTGAATCCTCGTCATTTGGAGAAAAGATTAGTTTTGGTAGAAACTTATTAAAGTATGAAACTCTACATGAAGGTAGATATATTTCCTTATGTTTTGTTCTATGTTGTAACTGAATTCCTCAAAGTTATGAAAAGGAACATAAAACAAAAACGTTTTTGGTTTACGTTTCCTACTAGGTAATCAAAGACCGCTTACACACATCATAATTTTGGGATTTTCTGGTGGTTAACTTCCTCCTAATCATGTTTTCTATCACTCTCCTTTAGAATGTGACCCTTTGTTTTCTCCTCCATGTCCATGTTTCCTACATGGAATCCTAGTATGAGTAAACTCGGGTGGCCTTTGTACTTCCTTTTCTTTCTTTTAAAGTAATGGTGTTACTGACTCTTTTTTCGATGTGAGACTTTCAATGAAATTTCAAAACCCAATTTTAAAAAATTGCAAGGACGCAATTTCTTAAGGGGGGAAGATTGTAACGGCCCGAAATTTTGAATAAATCTTGCTTCCTGATTTCATGTGTTATTTTATTTTATTTTTATACTCAACAAAAATGTTTTATTTGATAAACATTATTATAATTAAAATGAGACCATTGGGTTTTGACTGTTATATGACCATCGGTCAATATGGCCACTGTGAACAAAATGTTTTGATTTTTGTCTCTAAATATAAGTAATCTTGGTTAATTATTATAGAAAGAATATTTGATGTCCTCACCTAGTAGTCTTGGACCGATCGAAGCCCATCTAAAAGAACTTGGGAAGGAGGTAGCAACATTGGGCATTGCTCTGGACCAAACCCAAGCCGAACTTCATCATGTGAAGCTAGAACGGAATCACCTTCGAGAGAAGTTCAAATTGATAGAAATTACTAATCGGGCAATGTTGGTTGAGCCTCCCTCGGACTCTCTCACCTTAGCACACCTTACACTTAGGTCCTATGCTGGTGTGATAAGGGGCTATGTAAGAAGACTGTAACTGCCTTGTGTAATCCTTTGTTTTAAATAAAAATTGGGATTTCTTCTTATGATGATGTTTATGAATTTTCAAATGACCGGATAAATATAGTATGCATATTTTTTATGAATTTTAGAAAAAGGATATTTTAAAAATGTTAATGTAAACCTTAAATAATTAAAAATGTGTAATGACTTTCAAAAAATGGTCTTCTACAATTATGTTCAGTACGAAATTTGGAGTCTAATAATATCAACTTGATTTTTGATGAATAGTAAATTATGAATAGTGATTTTATGATTAGGATTAGTAATATGACCAAATGGATTAGTAATCTCACTTAAATAATGTTTTAAAATAATCTAGGCACCTTGATTAAGTAATTTGATTCAATAAAATGGTTAAATAACGGTTTCATAAATTATTATTCAAGTATTAGTTTTTTCGGGTGAATAGTGTTTTTTAATTAAAAATTAAATTAAAAATATTTAGAAAATTATTTTTATAAAATGGATTTCATTTTTGAACTCAGAGCACCGATATTATGTTATGGTAATTTTTGGGGTTTTTTCTGAAAAAATGAATTTTTGGTGAATAGTGTATTTATTTAAAAATTAATTTAAAAATATTTAGAAAATTATTTTTATAAAATGGAGTTCATTTTTGAAATCAGATCATTGATATTTGGTTAGTGTGAAATTTTGGGATTTTTTTGAGAAAGTTGAATTTTCAGTGAATAGTAAAAATGCAGTTTTAGGGGTTCGGTATGTTTAATGACATCATAGCTGTGTCATGATGATGTCATGAGATATTTTAAGGTTTGGTCAGCCAAGGGTGATGAATTATTGTATTGGGGGCCCCATGTGGCCTAGATTAATGGGAAATATCAAGGGAGAGCACAAGGGTTTGAGAAAAGCACATGTGAGGTGTCCCTTGGCCATTAATGCCGTTTTCCCTCACTTTCCCTATAAATACCAAGCCCTCCTCTCATTCATTAGACTCCCCACTCTTCCCAAACAAAGTTCTGGTCTCATTACCTCCCAAGGAGTCCTCCCAAGGTGCCCCCAAGCCCTCATAGTCCCAAACTTTGAGGTTTAAGAGTTACATTTTAAGGTAAGGGATCCGACCCCTCTCTTTCTTTTCAAGTGATCTCTTTTATGTCATTCCTTTTATGCTCCATGTTCTTATGTTGGAGGATGTTCTTTTATACTCCTCTCACTACCATTTTTATTTTCATATAATGATAGATCTCCTCTTACTCTCATTATTTTGTTTTATGAAGTTTTATGTGGCGTCGTTAGGCTGCCAAAATTTTTGTAACGGATTCTTTCTCCCCTCTCATTTTTCAAGATCTATTTTCATGTAAATTATTTCATGTTCCTTTTTATTATGTTGGGGTATGATCTATAAATTTATCATACTGATATTTTATGATCATATGATGAGAGACCCCATTTGATCTCTTCAATTCAGTATTTTGAAGTTTTAAGTGGCGCCGTTAGGCTGTCGAATTTTTAAGTGGTTCTTCACAATTCTCGTTTTGAAGTTCTACTTTCATGTCAATTCTTTCAAGTTCCTTTTTATTATTTTGGGGTATGATATCTATATCTATCATACTGATCATTTATGACCATATTATGGGAGACCCCATTTGATCTCTTCAATTCAGTATTTTGAAGTTTTAAGTGGTGTCGTTAGGCTGCCGAATTTTTAAGTGGTTCTTCACCATTCTCGTTTTGAAGTTCTACTTTCATGTCAATTCTTTCAAGTTCCTTTTTGTTATGTTGGGGTATGATCTCTATACCTATCATACTGATATTTTATGACCATATTATGAGAGACCCCATTTGATCTCTTCAATTCAGTATTTTGAAGTTTTAAGTGGTGTCGTTAGGCTGCCGAATTTGTAAGTGGTTCTTCACTATTCTTGTTTTGAAGTTCTACTTTCATGTCAATTCTTTCAAGTTCCTTTTTGTTATGTTGGGGTATGATCTCTATATATATAATACTGATCTTTTATGACCATATTATGAGAGACCTCATTTGATCTCTTCAATTCAGTATTTTGAAGTTTTAAGTGGCGCTGTTAGGCTGCCGAATTTTTAAGTGGTTCTTCACCCTTCTCGTTTTGAAGTTCTACTTTCATGTAAATTCTTTCAAGTTCCTTTCTATTATGTTGTAGTATGATCTCTATATCTATCATAATGGACTCTTATTTTCATATGATGAGATACCCTATTTGACCTTGTCAATTCAATTTTGTTGAAGTTTAAGTGACGCTGTTAGGCTGCCGAATTCTCACAAGAGAAATCTTATTTTTTCTTCCTTTCATGTTCTTCATTTCATATGGTATATTTTCAAATTTCATTAACATGTTCTTAAATCCCTTATATTTTGTCCCTCTAATGTTTGATGGGTCATTTATGAATGTTTTACCCATGTCCCCTCTCTTCTCAATGTTTTCTAAAACCCTGAAACATAGCCGTTATGCTGCAGAATTTTTGTCTCAAAGTGCCTCTCTCTCTTTTCTCAAAATTATTTTATGTTTTAAAGTGTATACTCAAAGCTCTTATTTCTACAGGGGTATTCACATATATACCAAAATGTTCTATTTTAAATTTTGGGATTTACATACATGAAACCCTCTTTCCCTTTCCGTGGGTTAAAAGTAACATAAAGATCATGTCTTTAAAGAAGTTTTTAAAACGTTATGATTATGAAATGAAACCCATTTATTTTATGCTATATGGGTTGTTTATAAAATTATTGATGATATATGTGGCTCACATGATAATAAATACATGTCAAGGGTGCGCCCAGATAGCGCCCCATTGCATTGCATAATGATGTAACCACAAGAGATTACAGTTTAAGGGTGCGCCCAGATAGCGCTCTAATGCATTGGGTAAAGGCTTAATCTCTAGAGATGACTTTTTAGACTGATACCTTGGTGAATAACCTTGGTAATTTTTAATGACACCTTGGGGATGGACCTTGGTGAAATTAAATGATTGTCAATATTAAATGTTGTAGCCACATCTTCAAGTTATGAAAAATATTGTTTTTATTATGATGTATCTCATGATTACTTTCTCATGCAATAAAGTTATTTTCATGTCCCTATTGAAGTATCTCAAGTTCACATGTAAAATGTTTCTCTTGTTTCCCTCACTGGGCATTCTTCTCACCCTTTCTTTTGATGTATGTCCCCAGGTTATGAGATGCAGTAATGAACCTAGGATGAACTTAAGGAGAATCCTTTCAAGTGTTTAAGAAGAGTGTTTTATGTTGTTTTCATGTATTATGTTCCTTGTTTCCAAGACACTAAACCTTAAAGATCCTCAGTTTTGTGTAATGAAATGAAAGTTCATGTGATAAAAACGCGGGATGCTATAGTTGGTATCAAAGGATGGTTTAGTTATTTGTGGAAATTAGGATATGAAAACTTTAGAAAGAACCCTATAGAAAAGTTTAAATATAGGAAATATTCCTGGTATTTTGGTGAGTATTGAGTAAGGGGTTTCCAAGCAAATACATCCCTGTCTGGGTACGTGCAGGTAGAGGTGGCTCTGGCACAGATGTACATAGGGGTAAAACTGGAAAACACCGCTTTGAGCTAGACTCGAACGGGAACTGGTACACGACAACGGGCCCTGCTGTACTCTTGGTTACGACACTCCTGGGGGATATGCTTTGGTAAATTCATAATCTTAGTATGAACCATTGTTAAAGGAACAAAGATTCACATAAGAATATATGATCATGCATAACCTAGGTTAGAACCTAGGGGATCACAAGTTAGGGTATACTTTTCTTCTACAAGTTATCCTTATATGCTTTAAACTCCTTTTCATGATTATTGGTTAAGTATTTAAGCCTCTATTTATAATTTCTCTTCTTAGTTAATGGTGGGAAATGGAAGAACATGTCCCAATAACCAATGTGATAGGAAATGAAACGATTTCAATATTAATATGAAAGAGATAATTAGGGGATTAAAATCTGATTATTATTTTGGAATACGTTCATTATTTTGGGAACCATATTTTATTGAGGTAAATAGATTACTACGGTATTTTCATTAAGGAGTAAGGTTGACTTATATTTTGAAGAATCGATGAATTTAAGGTGGACTTATAGTAATTTAGGTTACTTACGGGAATGATTAACCTATCTTGGGTAAAATATGTTTAGTTTAGCTACTTTTGTTATAAGATGTTAGGAGTGGTTGATGTTGTTTGGAGATGAACAATGAAGTTTATTTTGGAAGACTATGTTATCAAATATTTCTTGTATTTGGGTTTCAATCTTAGTTTGGTTTATTTTGAGGAATCTTAAGGACCATTATTTACGGAATGGTCTATGATGAACTTTGGGTAGTACCATGGAACTTTGAAGATTTAAAAGTAGTTTCCATTCCTATGGGATTCTTTTTGAAGAGTTGTTTTACCTTATCCTTTCTATTTTTGGGATAAAGATGGAAGAAATAGATAGTTGATCTTTTGTGGATTATGTGATTCTCTAGAAGATGATTCTTGTGTTTTGATGAGACCAAGTAGTTTTGAATGCTCATCGTTTGGAGAAAAGATTAGTTTTGGTAGAAACTTATTAAAGTATGAAACTCTACATGAAGGTAGATATATTTCCTTATGTTTTGTTCTATGTTGTAAATGAATTCCTCAAAGTTATGAAAAGGAACGTAAAATAAAAACGTTGTTGGTTTACGTTTCCTACTAGGTAATCAAAGACCGCTTACACACATCATAATTTTGGGATTTTCTGGTGGTTAACTTCCTCCTAATCATGTTTTCTATCACTCTCCTTTAGAACGTGACGCTTTGTTTTCTCCTCTATGTCCATGTTTCCTACATGGAATCCTAGTATGAGTAAACTCAGGTGGCCTTTGTACTTCCTTTTCTTTCTTTTAAAGTAATGGTGTTACTGACTCTTTTTCTGATGTGGGACTTTCAATGAAATTTCAAAACCCAATTTTAAAAAATTGCGAGGACGTAATTTCTTAAGGGGGGAAGATTGTAACGGCCCGAAATTTTGAATAAATCTTGTTTCTTGATTTCATGTGTTATTTTATTTTATTTTTATACTCAACAAAAATGTTTTATTTGATAAACATTATTATAATTAAAATGAGACCATTGGGTTTTGACTGTTATATGACCATCGGTCAATATGACCACTGTGAACAAAATGTTTTGATTTTTGTCTCTAAATATAAGTAATCTTGGTTAATTATTATAGAAAGAAGATTTGATGGCCTCACCTAGTAGTCTTGGACTGATCGAAGCCCATCTAACAGAACTTGGGAAGGAGGTAGCACCATTGGGCTTTGCACTGGACCAAACCCAAGCCGAACTTCATCATGTGAAGCTAGAACGGAATCGCCTTCGCGAGAAGTTCAAACTGATAGAAATTACTACTCGGGCAATGTTGGCCGAGCCTCCATCGGACTCTCTCACCTTAGCACACCATACACTTAGGTCCTATGCTGGTGTGATAAGGGGCTATGTAAGAAGACCATAACTGCCTTGTGTAATCCTTTGTTTTAAATAAAAATTGGTATTTCTTCTTATGATGATGTTTATGAATTTTCAAATGACCGGATAAATATAGTATGCATATTTTTTATGAATTTTAGAAAAAGGATATTTTAAAAATGTTTATGTAAACCTTAAATAATTAAAAATGTGTAATGACTTTCAAAAAATGGTCTTCTACAATTATGTTCAGTACGAAATTTTGAGTCTAATAATATCAACTTGATTTTTGATGAATAGTAAATTATGAATAGTGATTTTATGATTAGGATTAGTAATATGACCAAATGGATTAGTAATCTCACTTAAAGAATGTTTTAAAATAATCTAGGCACCTTGATTAAGTAATGTGATTCAATAAAATGGTTAAATAACGGTTTCATAAATTATTATTCAAGTATTAGTTTTTTAGGGTTAATAGTGTTTTTTAATTAAAAATTAAATTAAAAATATTTAGAAAATTATTTTTATAAAATGGATTTCATTTTTGAACTCAGAGCACCGATATTATGTTATGGTAATTTTTGGGTTTTTTTTCTGAAAAAATGAATTTTCGGTGAATAGTGTATCTATTTAAAAATAAATTTAAAAATATTTAGAAAATTATTTTTATAAAATGGAGTTCATTTTTGAAATCATAGCATTGATATTTGGTTATTGTGAAATTTTGGGATTTTTTTGAGAAAGTTGAATTTTCAGTGAATAGCAAAAATGCAGTTTTAGGATTTCGGTATGTTTAATGACATCATAGCTGTTTCCTGATGATGTCATGAGATATTTTAAGGGTTGACCGGCCAAGGGTTATGAATTATTGTATTTGGGGCCCCATGTGGCCTAACTTAATGGTAAATATCAAGGGAGAGCACATGGGTTTGAGAAAAGCACATGTGAGGTGTCCCTTGGCCATTAATGCCTTGTCCCCTCTCTTTCCCTATAAATACCAAGCCCTCCTCTCATTAATTCGACTCCCCACTCTTCCCCAACGAAGTTCTGGTCTCATTACCTCCCAAGGAGTCCTCCCAAGATGCCCCCAAGCCCTCAAGGTCCCAAACATCGAGGTTTAAGAGTTACATTTTAAGGTAAGGGATCTGACCCCTCTCTTTCTTTTCAAGTGATCTCTTTTATGTCATTACTTTTATGCTCCATGTTATTATGTTGGAGGATGTTCTTTTATAATCCTCTTACTGCCCTTTTTATGTTCATATAATTATAGATCCTCTCTTACTCTCATTATTTCGTTTTATGAAGTTTTATGTGGCGTCGTTAGGCTGCCGAACTTTTTGTAACGAATTCTTTCTCCCCCCTCATTTTTTAAGATCTATTTTCATGTAAAGTATTTCATGTTCCTTTTTATTATGTTGGGGTATGATCTCTAAATTTATCATACTGATCTTTTATGATCATATTATGAGATACCCCATTTTATATCTTCAATTCAGTATTTTGAAGTTTTATGTGTCACCGTTAGGCTGTCGAATTTTTAAGTGGTTCTTCACAATTCTCGTTTTGAAGTTCTACTTTCATGTCAATTCTTTCAAGTTCCTTTTTGTTATGTTGGGGTATGATCTCTATATATATCATACTGATCTTTTATTACCATATGATTAGAGACCCCATTTGATCTCTTCAATTCATTATTTTGAAGTTTTAAGTGGCGCCGTTAGGCTGCCGAATTTTTAAGTGGTTCTTCACCATTCTCATTTTGAAGTTCTACTTTCATGTCAATTCTTTCAAGTTACTTTTTGTTATGTTGGGGTATGATCTCTATATATATCATACTGATCTTTTATTACCATATGATGAGAGACCCCATTTGATCTCTTCAATTCAATATTTTGAAATTTTAAGTGGCGCCGTTAGGCTGCCGAATTTTTAAGTGGTTCTTCACCATTCTCGTTTTGAAGTTCTACTTTCATGTCAATTCTTTCAAGTTTTTTTTTGTTATGTTGGGGTATGATCTCTATATCTATCATACTGATATTTTATGACCATATTATGAGAGACCTCATTTGATCTCTTCAATTCAGTATTTTGATGTTTTAAGTGGCGTCGTTAGGCTGCCGAATTTTTAAGTGGTTCTTTACCCTTCTCGTTTTGAAGTTCTACTTTCATGACAATTATTTCAAGTTCCTTTATATTATGTTGGAGTATGATCTCTATATATATCATACTGGAATCTTATGTTCATATGATTAGAGACCCTATTTGACCTTTTCAATTCAATTTTGTTGAAGTTTAAGTGACGTCGTTAGGCTGCGAATTCTCACAAGAGAAATCTTATTTTTCTTCCTTTCATGTTCTTCATTTCATGTGGTATATTTTCAAATTTCATTAACATGTTCTTAAATCCCTTATATTTTGTCCCTCTACTGTTTGATGGGTTATTTATGAATGTTTGACTCATTTCCCCTCTCTTCTCAATGTTTTCTAAAACCCCGAAACATAGCCGTTATGCTGCAGAATTTTCGTCTCAAAGTGCCTCTCTCTCTTTTCTCAAAATTATTTTATGTTATAAAGTGAATAATAAAAGCTGTTATTTCTACAAGGGTATTCACATATATACCAAAAATTTTTATTTTAAATTCTGGGATTTACATACATGAAACCCTCTTTCCCTTTATGTGGGTTTAAAGTAACATAAAGATCATGTCTTTAAAACAGTTTTTAAAACGTTATGATTATGAAATGAAACCCATTTATTTTATACTATATGGGTTGTTTATGAAATGATTGATGATATATGTGGCTCACATGATAATAAATACATGTCAAGGGTGCGCCCAGATAGCGCCCCATTGCATTGGATAATGATGTAACCACAAGAGATTACAGTTTAAGGGTGTGCCCAGATAGCGCTCTAATGCATTTGGTAAAGGCTTAATCTCTAGAGATGACTTTTTAGACTGATACCTTGGTGAATAACCTTGGTAATTTTTAATGACACCTTGGGTATGGACCTTGGTGAAACGAAATTATGGTCAATATTAAATGTTATTGCCACATCTTCAAGTTATGAAAAATGTTATTTTTACTATGATGTATCTCATGATTACTTTCTCATGCCTTAAAGTTCTTTTCATGTCCTTATTGAAGTATCTCAAGTTCACATGTAAAATTTTTCTCTTGTTTCCCTCACTTGGCCTTCTGCTCACCCTTTCTTTTGATGTATGTCCCCGGGTTACGAGATGCAGTAATGAACCTAGGATGAACTTAAGGGGAATCCTTTAAAGTGTTTAAGAAGAATGTTTTATGTTGTTTTCATGTATTATGTTCCTTGTTTCCAAGACACTAAACCTGGAAGATCCTCAGTTTTGTGTAATTAAATGAAAGTTCATGTGATAAAAACGCGGGATGTTATAAGTATGGTTCTTACACATCTCAAATGGCTTATGGATTGTTTTACTAAATTATTAAAATAAAAAGAGATATTTTTCTCTATTTTGAATTGGTCGAAAGTAATTTTTTCTAAAATTGATGTCAATTTTAAATAAAAAGATAAACATGGGTCATACTGGTCACACTTTGCATAAGATTGAGGTATGGATGATTCCAACACATCTCAACTAACTTATGGATTTTTTAAAAAACCTATCAAAATAATATGAATTTTTTTCTCATTTTTTATTATGCCACATGTTCTTTTTACTAAAATTTCATTTTAAACAGAAAATGTGAAATTTGAATCGTATCAATCACATCATGTATCAGTTTTATGTGAGACCAATTCCAACACATCAAAATGAATTATGAATTTATTTTTTAAATTATCATGAAAATATTATATTATTTTCTATATTTTTAGTTCATGATAGTTTTTGAACTAAAATTTTTATTGTAAACAGATAGTGGAAGAATTAAGTCATATTGTGAACATATTGTATCGGATTGAGGTGTGGCTGATTCTTATACATAAAAAATGACTTATGGGTCATTTCCCTAAAGTATCAAAACAATATTAATTCATTTGGTTGTGTTTGGGTAGGTTATTCAACCATTATATTAAAATTAATGTTAATTTTAAACAAAAAGATACAATTTGAGTTATACCGGTCACACCGTGTGTCAAATTGATGTTTGAATAATTCCTACACATCCAAAATTAATTATGAATCATTTTCCTAATGTATAAAAACAATTGCAATATGTTTTCTAAATTTTGAGTATGTCAGATGTCTTTTTTACTAAACTTAATGTCAATTTTAAATAAAAAAGAATCACTTTGAGTAATTTCAGACACTTTGTGTGTCAAATTGAGGTGTTGTTAATTCGTACACATCCCAATTTCTCAATGAATCCAAAATTCTAATGTTTTCATTATTTAAATTGTATTTATTTATTTAACTTCTAACACAGCATATTGAATCGATGTTCCAACCTGAAAAACATTTATAATTATTGAAATCCAGAAGAGTAGAGGAAGATCATATTTCTACTATATAATGTGAAGTCAACAAAATGGCCACATGATATTAGTATAATCTTCTATCATTCAAAAAATATAAAGATTTTTAGATAGGAACACATACTCAATATGAGTGTTGGAAGTTTGACAAAGAAATACAATGTAAATCATGGTAACATTGGATTTTAAGAACATTTTATCTATTTAGTAGCACGTTGTAGATAATTGAAAGAAAAATATAACCTCTAAAAATATCTTTGAAAGAAAATAAATAATTATTAGAAAAAAATGACAAATAAATTAACTTACAAATAGTATAAAAATGATGAAAAATAATAATTAAAGAATTATTATGAAGTAACCTTTTCATAATGGTTGCATTAATTCTTGACACATTTCCTTATTTTCATTATCTCAGTTATAGGATCGAATAAAATAATACACCTATATAAGAAAAAAATTATTATATGATTAATAATAAAAATAAATAAATAAAATACAAATATGAAACAATACATTAATTCTATAGAAAATTATTTTATTATACAAATATAAATATTATCTATGTTATTGGGAAGTGGAGGGAACTTGAAAAAATGTGATAAATTTTAACACTTCAGGGGGGGAATGTTTTTTAGGGAGAATAATTATGTGGATGTTTTGGAGTATAAAGTCATAATATATGGATAAACCACCCCAAATCGAAAAACATAATCCATAGATATAAGATAACAATTCTTATGTGAGTAATACTAAAAGGAAATAAAATAAACTTAAATATGAAACAATACATTAATTCTATGAAAAATTATTTTACTAAAAAAACAACAGCATTACCTTTGTGATTGAGAAAAGTTATCTTTGTTGTTCTTCCTATAAATTTAGTAGAGGGAACTTGAAGGAAAGTGATAAATGAAACACTTTAGGGGTGAAAATGTTTTATGGAAGAAGAAGTCTGTGAAAGTTTGGGTATATGAAGACATTAAATATAGACTAAAATCTTCTAAAATAAATATACATTTCATGAAATAATGAAAATTAAATTAATGTTTCATTATATTTTTTTAAATATAAAAACTATATCAAAACATTATATTTATATCTTCCCAAAGGGATTTCTTCATTATAGTTTGCTCTTATGAAGGATTGGTAATATCATCATGTGCATAAGACATTGTTTTCATGATTAATCAATAATTTAATTTAGATTCTGTTAATGCAATAGATAAAATATAATATTTTAAGGAAAAACATAATATATTAAAAACTAGTTTTTCCCTCTCATTGAACTCTCTTTCTTTTTTAAAGGTTTTAGGGATTTGGTTCTGCTAATGATAATCCAGATCCTCTCTTTTTGGTCCTCTATAACATACAAGACATTGTCTACAATGGGACCATCATGAAATGATTGTGATCTCATATTGAAAGGGGCATCCTCAATTGAGTTTTCAACTGACCTAGCATTTCTTTTAGTCACCTAGAGGAAAATCAACAATTTTTTTTTTGGATCTGAGACATAAAATACTTGTACTTTATGTGTTTCTATTGTGAATGGCTCATATTTTTTCCCTTCCAAACTAAAATTTAGTTTCACGAATCTCATTTCATTTACTTTGACTTCACTCGTATTATAAACCCATTTGCAACAAAGCACCAACACTAGAACTGTTATATATTCCAACTTATGCATCTATCTTATAATTCCAAAATATGATATATTGTCACAAATTGTATTTGTATCCTTAGAACTAGATATGTGCATCAAATCATCCATAAGCATAACACTACTATTTTTCGTTATACTATACTCGTCATTTTATTTTATATTGAATGCATTAATTACAAAACCAGTGTAAGATATAACATTTTAATTCAGTTCCTTGGCTAGACATTGGCGTCATTTAGAAATTGAATTTGTATTTTCAGATAACTCTATATAAATTTCATCCTAGAACCATCCTATAAACTTCTAATTATGTGTATTTGATATCCATCCTTCTCCCCTTGATGGATTCAAATCTCTAAGAATTTATTCATGGGCTTAAATGTATGGACCAAAATCTTAATTGTTGTATAAAATCTAAAGGTGTTCTTTTTCCCACTCTGTCAAGGTAATTATAACAATGCATCTTCTTGAAAACCCTTCACCCATAAGGCGTATGATGTGACAAGACTTTGGGAGATCGATGTTGTCAACATCTAATAGTTAATCGGTACATAATTCAATATCTTCTTCAGCATTATAGCATTTTTTAATACAACAATATGAACAACTAAGATTCTTTACATACCCTTTTAAAATTTTCATATATTTTTCTATGGGATACATCTATCTGTAATTGGTAGGACCACATTTTAGAACCTCTCTAACCAATTGAACTATAATGTGGACCATTATATCAAATAATGATGGTGGGAAGAACATATCTAATTCAAAAAATGTGACTACAACCTCTTTATTAATTATTTGAAACTTTATAGGGTTGATAAAATTACTATATATGGATTTTAAAAAGAAACAAATCATATTTAATGTATGCCATACATTTTGAGGAATAATCTAATAGAATGAAACATGCATTAAATATTATATTAAAACATGATAGTCATGTGATTTTAGTCCTTGTAGCATCAAATTAGTCATTAATATAATATTATTAATATTTGATGAATACCCCTCTAGAACTTTTACATTATTAAATAAAAATAAAAAATTTAATTTTTACTTTCTAGATAGAGTGTATGTTGGTGGAGGAAAAAAATTATGCACTTTACCCTTCATCAGGGTCAACTCTTCCCTTATTCACATGTCAATCATGACCAACCTAGCCTTGATTCCATATTTCATTTTTTTCAAGAAAATTTAGTAATGTTCCAACAACACTATAAAATACAGTTTTTCTTATATAAATGACACCAATAAATTTTTTAACATGAAAATAATTTCAAGTAATACAAATAAAATTTATCTCTTCTTCCAATATGATTTCATAATGATTTTGAAAAATGTATTACTAAAACAGTGTCTGTATGTTTTACTTTATCAAATAGTTTATCACCCATTATTGGAGATGGTGTTGTACATTGTTCGATATTCCTATCGAACTCTATCATCTAGGATCGATATTTATGTCGTTGAGGTAAATATTTATGATTTTCTAAAAACACATTCTTCAAGGAATGTTTCAACCAAACTAACTATGTATTGTTTTTTACAAATAGGACACCCCAACATTCCTTTAATTTTGTACCCTGATAAATTTACCTAAGTGGGTAAGTCATTTATCATCCCATAAAACATAGTCAACAATGTGAATTCTTCACTTCTGTGAGAATCAAACATTTTAGAAAATGTATACTACATCAATTTCATATATTTGATCAACAGATCCAAATAGACATCAATATCATTAATGGGTTTCTTTAGTCTAGATATAAGAAGAGACAAAATACTTTATATGTGCTTCATACATACCATGGTAGAAATTTATAATTTACTAACATGAAGGTACATATAATTTGAGTACTACTCTATACACTAAAATTATTTTTTACACTAAAAGATAACACTCAATGAATGTTTTTAGGATCATTTCCAAATTCATGATACACATAATCAATTTTATTTCACTGAAGATAATCTTCAAGATAAAATAGATTTCCATCTTTTATTTTTTTATCTACATGCCATGTCAATTATCTTACAGTTTATTGACAACCATATAGTATTCTAAACCAGGTAATTACAAGAAAGTGCCATAAATATTTTGATGTACTTGATTCATTTTTATTATATCAATCCATCCCACACTTAGATTATTTTATGAGTGATTCATGTTCCTTGAAAAAAATATGAAATCATTTGGAAAAGTATTTATTTATTTAGAGATCATTCACATAGAATGTATCATTCATTTAGTGTTATATGTTTGACATGGAAGATCATTTTCTTCTAGTATAATATCATTCAGAAGACCAAGAAATTCTGTAAAGATGGTGTCACTCCATCCACTACCATCTTTCAAATTAAATTAATTCAATATATATAACAATGCTTTGTATTTTGTATGACTGGTATTCAATTTTCTCTTAGTATAAATATTTAAATTTGGAAAAAACATTATACAATCATGAAGGTTATATTCAGTTTACATTTTCATTTCTCTCATGAGATGTTCATCATCATTTACACTGGTATTCATATCAAATGATTGGTAAACTATAGTATCATCCCAATAAATGTGCACATTTAGTTTTCCCCAAGTTTAGTCCATCAATTATAGATCTAATATATTCTATAATTCTTCCAACACTTACAATATAATTTTCCTTAAATAACAATAATGTAAACATGAACAAAGTAATTGAGAAGGGTCATATGCATGCTCTATTCAAAACTTTATGAACTCTTTAACTCTATATTCATGATATTTTTGTAAATGATTAGCGTGAATCCATTTTTAATTCATATTCATCCAATTAGGTTCATAAAATATTCATTTTTTACAATAAATAAATTAATTCACAAAATATATTCATTAATAAAGGTGAAAGTTATAGATAATTATAGTAAGGGAAACCCAACATTTGATTATTTCAACAAATTTCAATATTATTTGAAGAAAATGTGTAATTGAATTTAAGAAGATAATTAATACAATATTTTAGGTTTTATCCTTTGAATTAATCCAATGGTGAATCTTATAGACAACTGTCAACCTCATCAACTCATCTTCAAAATGGTTATCATTGCATTTTTTGTTTGGAAATCATCCTACATCTCTTATGGACATGAACCTATGTTTATTGAGATACTCAAAGCAGTAGTCATCCATAGGATGAATATATATCAGATTAGTAAAAGAAAAATAAAATAGATGGGGTATAAGTCCCAAGAAAAAAATTGGAAGAATAACTGTTCAAGAGATGAAAATGATGAGGGTGACAATTGTACTCCATTGTGTTCTCTAAAAGGGTTAATACCTTCCATATTTGAGAATTGCATAGATGGTAATCAGATATTCATAAGGGTGGAACCAAAAGGCAATGTTCAAAAATGAAATGATTTTTTTTGGATTAAATTAAAACACAGATAGTATTTATTAGATGTGTGATGAAAGAAATGAAGTGATTTTTAAGAAGTGTTAATTAGTGGGTTATCATTTCAAACATGACTACATTTTTACAAAGGTATAGAAAACTAGGTAAAACATTTTTGATTTGGGGTTAGTATAAAATTTAGGGTAATTGTGTTTAAAATAGTAAATTGATTTGTGGAAGTAAAAAATTGATCACATTAGATAATGAGGCAATTAAATACTGACTTAAAAGGGTGTCTTGAGATGTTTTTATGATAACATGTCAAATTTGGTAGATATTTTTCACTAATTAGAATGGTGAGATTGTTATTAATTAAAATAATGATGTAACATTGGTGGAAATTATTGTTGAATTGAGTATCATAGGGGTGAGAACATAGCGATTAGGTAGACTCAAAATAATACATTGATGGTGAGGAAAATGAAGAAGGATTATCAACCAAAATAAGTACAAAAAAAGTTCAAATAAATGAATAAAATGTCATTGTTGATTGGATAGTTTCGGTGAATACTTTGAGGAGTAAGACTATACAAAAAAACCTCATTTTCCCAAAGTAGATCTTAAATCATTTGGAGAGTATTACAAGGATGATAATTGGATCAAATATATGCATGAGTATCTTGATCGAAATAAGAATAATGTTACATGGGAAATAGTTCCTAGGCTGGAAGATAGAAATTTTATTATAACCTTGTGGGTATTCTGCAAAAAACTCATGGAATATGAAAAAGTGGATCAAAATAAATAATGGATAGTGTGAAAGGTTAATTCCTAGATCAAAGGAATTTATATTTATGATAAATTTACTCATATATCCCAGTTGGAAACTATTTTAATTTTCTTGGTTATTTTAGTGAAAGTGTAATAAAAAGTATACCAAATAGATATCAAATCAATTTTCCTTAATTGTGTTCTTAAGGGGGTAGTATACATTGAGAAATTGGAGGGGTTTATTATGGATGAAAATAAGAGAAAGGTATTATAGTTAAATATTTATTTGTATAAGACAATGAAATAAGTGAGGACCTAGTATTTAAGGATGGATCAATAACTAATAAACCTTTTTTTATCAAGGTAGATTTGATCACATCCTCTATATCATGAAAGAAAAAAAAATTATAAAAGGATTTTGGTACACATATATTTCGAAGACATAAAATTTGAGGATTGGACAATGAGAATTGCAATTTTTTGTGGATCATATGAGGTATGATATCAAGATGTCTATAATCGGTTTTTTAAACATTTTCATTGGTTTATAGGTGAATCAAAAAAAAATCATAGAACATTAATTTCTCAATCAAAATTTGAAAAATAGGTTCCCAAGTGATTTAAAATGGAATATTCTAATTCAATGACAACATCGACCGTTATATGGATGAATTTTGCAAAAGTTGGTGATTGAAAAGAGGTATATTTCATGGAATATAGGAGTTGGGTGCCTGTTATATCTCCCAAAAACATGACTCAACATTGGTTTTGATATATTTTAAGTCACACAGTACCAAAGTTGTCCAAAGGAGATCTGCATGCCATCGGGGAAGATGATACTTTAATATATATATATATATATAATAATGAATTTTGGGATGTCTTATTATAGGATAGCATGACTAGAATTGTTGGGATACATGATTGTGGGCCGAGAAGGTTTGGTGGATAACCGAGGGAAAGTAAAGATATTGAAAAACATGCAATTAGTTCGAGCCTTCATTTCATTTTACCCTTGAATCATTCGTATTCGAGCCTTGGAATAGTATGAACTTTGATTTTATCCTTGATTTGAGGATGGGTTTGACAATGAGGATCACCAGTAGTAGGTTTCTTCCATGGAGAGCTTCTGATATCGTAAACCGGTTCGGGATTCTTAGGGTTCTTAAAATAGATTGGGACACTTTTATCAGCATTTCCAAAAAAATCTCTCATAAATATCCATTTTTTCAGTGCTAAGTTAATAAGTGCTGAAAAAAGGAATCTTTATATGCACTTTTTAGTATTGATAAAAATTGTGCTTATCAGTTCTTTTTAGTGATAATAAATCTCTATCTTTATGAGTGCTTAAAAATCAATGATAAAGATTCCTTTTATCATCACTTATTACTTAAGTGCTTATAAAAGATTTATAATTATAATTATTAATAAAAATTTATAAATATATTTATATAATTATATATATATATATATAATAAATATGTATATATATAGAAAAAATATTATTTATTTAAATATATTTATTAAATTTTTGTAATTATTTAAATATATAATTATTTATTTATAATTACATAAATACTTTTCAAAAAAATACATATATCATTATATATATTTTTATAATTATATATATAATAAATTTATATAAATATATATAAATATAATTATGATAAATATATTGATTATTTAAATATATTAATGAAAATTTTATAAATATTTAAACATATATAATTATTTATTTATAATTATATAAATACTTTTTTTAAATAATATTTTTTATTTCTAATTATAAATGTATAAATATAGTATATATACATTATAAATCTATATATTTATAAATAGTTATTTTAAAATATATTATTAACATTATTAATGAATATTTAATGTTAAGTTAATGCATGTTAAAAATGAATGAAATTGAACAATTAAAAATGAGTACACATTAACAATATTGAAAAAATCGATAAGTTTTATTAATTAAATATATATTATTAAAAAAATATGGATATATATTAAAATAATTATGATTACATATTGAGAATATTAAAACATAGTAAATATATATATAATACAAAAAATAAATTGATAAAATTCACCAAAAAATAAAAAATAAAACATATTCAAAATGATTAAATAATACATAACTTTAATAATATTAAAAATAAATATATAAATATTAATAATTAAAAATACATTATATTAAATGTGTTATGTTATGATGAAATTATAAAATGAATATAAAATTTGAATAAATTACATAAATATTATATGTGGTTCTCTATAAGATCTCAGTAGTTGCGTAAATATTTCTGTATGTGAATTGTATATAAAAATTCATTAATTACATATATGTATGTGAAATCAGTATAACACATGTTTGATCTATGTTAAATTGAAAAATCAAATGACATTCAATTATGTCTAGTACTTTATCTCAATAGTCAGTATTTTTAATTCATATTAATTTTTATTTATAAACCATTATTCACTAATATATTACTATTTAATGTAAAAGAATAAATATTTTCTATTATATAAATCATATTAATATAAATTCATATATATATATATTTATATATTTAATCTATATTATTTATTGACATTATAAATAATTATTTAATTATTAACTATTTAATATTTTTCTCTATTTACTTATTTTTATCTTTTATTTGCTTAATTTTCATTTTACATATATATATATATATATTAAATATAAACTATTTATTGTTATTTATAACTTATATATAGTATAATAAATTTATTTATTTTCATCAATAATTATTTAATTAATAAAAAATTAATATTTTTTATAAAACTCATTTAAATTTATTATTTAATGAATTATATCATTTTTCGTACCATTATGAGTGCTAAAAATAACTAATAAAGGGTATCCTTCAACAACACTAAAAAATAAAGCGTTGATAAAGGGACCATTTATCAGTGCTAAAAAGTGTTGATAAAGGGTACCTTTTATCAATGCTAAAAAAAGCTCTAATAAAAGATACCTTTTATAAGTTCTTGTTTTAATGAAAATAAAGGGAGTATTTATATGCACTTTTTTCTATCACTAATAAAGGACAATGTTATTAAAGACCTAATTTTTAGCAGTGTTAATTGAGAGTCAAATATATTACAAGACTTTGTGATGATTTATATTTAAGAAGTAGTTAAGCTTCATAGAGTACCGGTTTATATTTTCTCTAACTGAGACCGTATATTTTCCATAGAATTTTAGAGACCCTTGAAACAAGGCCTTGAAACCCAATTGACTATTAAAACATAATATTATCCCCAAACATAATGAGAGTTATAGAATAATATCAAAACATTAGAATACATTATTCGAAAACGTTTTGTGGATATTTTTTCTTCATGATAAAATCACTTGTATCTAATTGATATTTTATATAATCACATTTATCAGGAATCAATACCCATGTCTTCATTTGAGGAATTGAATATACATCCATATAAATCCCAACATCATTGGGTAAATACTGGGAAAAAATTATTTATTTGACCATTTAATTTCCATGATACTACTATAAAAATCTAGATGATCAGGAAAATCATGGAAACAACACAAAGAAGACATAAATAATATAAATAGCATCTTTTCTGTGCATTATCTTTTAATGTAGATAATCATGTATTTTTAAAAGTTTCATAGATATTGGGTCACCAAATATTGGGAATGTACTAGAAATTGGATATGATGTATTTTAGACTACTTAATATTCTGGAACATATTGTCAACTTGTCGTATTGGTTATCCTTATATAAAAGATTCAATGTTTCCCATATTGTTTAAGATGTATATAAGTTGAAGAAATATTGGACTAATCATAGTCAGGTTTGTGAAATCTTGATAACCGATCTTTTAGATCTAGTGCTAAAAATACTATATTTTTTTTAAAAAGTAACATATAAATATAAAGTCCATTAGAAAACTTAAGGATCCTTTTGTTCTAGGTTTGGGAACATTGTGAAAATTTTCATTACTATAATTCAGTGCTTACATAATTTATAAATAAAAAAGCTATTTTGATTTACCCATGAGAGCTTCTAAAACGAAACCAAACACTTTTGGAACTTATATTGAGCCAATGAAAATAATTTTAAAACATAGGGTGGGTATAACATTCCCCTATAAGGGGTTTTAAAAACTAGTAGTAAAATCCGCTTGAAAATACTATTCAAAAATCTTTTGAAAACAATGTATTTTATATAAAATATAAAATATTTGATAAATAACTTTCCATAATATAACTCTAGGGTTATCAAAATATATAACCATAGAAAAATAATTTTCAAAATCATTAGAAATACATATTACATTGAAAGCCCAATTTCATGTCCAATATAATAACCTTTTAAATAACTACATGGATTTTAAAACTATACATTTAAAAAAATAACCTTTATATAAAATTTAAACATATAAAATACCAAATAAACATTTTTAAAATAATAAAATTTGGTTTTTCAAAATTTATAAAATAAATGACTTTCAAAACTAACAGTTTATTTTCTGTTAGCTATCAAAATAGATTTCTCCTTGAGAACATTTAAATTATATAGTTTTAAAAAATAATAATTTACTACTGGAATGTTATAAGTCTTGAAAAACTTTTATAAATCCATGATACCACTTGAATTATCACTTTTTGGATAACATCCACCTAAGGTCATGGGTTGACTCATCAATCCTCATCATTACCTTTGATACCCATGTGCATAATTTCTAAATAAAAACATTTTTATAAATACTACCTTTCTCATTATAATTTAATTAATGTATCTTTTCAAAAACATTATTTATAATTAATTTATTAACAAAAAGAAAATAAATACAAAAAAATTAAACATCATCTCCTTTAAAGGATAAAATTCACATTTCCATTGAATTTGAAACATACTAGGAATTTATAATTCATAAAAAAATATAAACTTTTCAAAACATGGATGGAATATTAAGGATATAAATAGTTTATGGCCATTCCTAAATATATTTAAAACATCTATAAATTATAAAATTGATTTTATGTATAAAATGATAACTTTAAAACCAATGATAACATTTAAATTGATTTGAAATTTGTAAATAAATTTATTTAAGTAAACTTTTATTAAAAAATGTCTTTAAAAACTAAACAAAACATTTTATCCAAAATTATTATTTTGTAAATCAAATAAAATATTTCCCTTATAGAAATAGGGTTTCAGAAAACCATTAATCAGGATATTCAAATCAAAGTTTCCATTTCATAAAATGTGTTTCTAAAATAAGATACAAAGATTTAAAAATAAAATTTCCTTTACATGATATCATAGTATAAATAAAATTAATGATTTTATTAAAAAGGGGAGTTTTATGAAAATAACTCATTATTTAAAATCATAGTTTTCCTATTAGATAAAAGTTTTTTTAATTAAAACATGAAATATTAATTTTTGAAAATAAATTTTCCTTTATTTTAAATTCACAACCAAATGAATTGGACAAATCTATTCTTCATGGACAAAACTTGGAAACGAGGATATAGAATAAGAGGGAAAAGAGGAAACTTTGGCATGGGTTTTCCACTTTATAGAGTGTAATTTATATATACATTTATATATAAGAGTTGAGTACTATAATTGAATAAGAATAAAGATTTTGGGTCTGGAACCCCACTACCATGGAGAGAATTCAGTGCCATGGGTTAATATATTAAATTCTATCATACTAAATGATTTATTTATGAGGGGAATTACTCATGGGTTACTATATCACCTATTAAAAACATTAAAATATAACAAGAACCATTCAATCAAAATGATCTTGACTATCAGATCTATCGAGTGTCATCTTCTTATAAAAACAAAACATTATCCCTATTATCTTCAGAATTAGGAAAACTAGTTTTTGAAAACTATATACTCTTAATGGTTACTTAATTACTTATAACCTCTAATTAAAACCTCTAACTCTAAACTTATTCTCAAATGATAATTATTATAGAAACCCAGGATTGATATAGATGGATATGACATCATTTTAGAATAACATTCAGCACATTATAAAAGTACATTCCCGAGGAAACTTATATTTTAGTTTGGAAACTATGAACAAAATATTCTAACTTGGTGAACGATATTCATTGTTTCTGACAAAGATTTTACCATTTTTTACTCATACCTAAAACCTTTCTTTATAACCTAGGGAAATGAAACATAAGAAATGGTGATATTAGATACTTAGTAAGGATAAATAAAGTAGATATATAATCATAACATAAAAATAAGGGTATGATAACATGAGAATAAAATTTTAAAATAATACCTTGAATATCAAAGAATATAAACATGAATAATGGTACAAATATTGGAATTTCATAAGACCTGAATCATTAAGGAATCAAGATGATAAACTATGAAATCATAACTTATTAATAAGACAAGGAATCATTTCAAACATGTAAGAATATAAAATTAATCCATATAAGTGAAGGATAACTGAAAAAACATATCTAGGAACTTTATTGGGGAAACACCTACTAGAAGGGACACACCACCTTCCCTAGCTGCAGCACTTTACTTATAGTAGAACGGGTTCACATCCCAAACCTTATTAGTTCTCAAGTTTCATTCCCAATACCATATTAATAATCAAGGTTCATTCTAATACCATATTATTTGTCAATTTTCACTCCCAAGACCATATTAGTAGTCAAGGTTCACACCCAAGACCATATTAGTGGAAACATTCCATTACATAACTGAGTTAACTCCTCATTCCTTCCATTCTTATCTCATGATATGTAAATCAATTCCCAATTAATTGGAGGGAGATATAATTCTCACTCATCTAATAATTAAATCATACATATGCATGCCACAAGATAATTAAACATTCATTATATCATGGTCCATAAAAAGATATGGTTGTCATAAAAATCACATCATAGCCCGCAAGATGGAATGGGTATCATAATTATTTCATCATAACATAACCTATGGAAAATAAATAGGTTTCGTAATGATAGAATAATCTGTGAAAGGAATTGATTTTCATAATATTTTTATCAGGGTATAACCCATGAAAGAGAAATTTGTATCATAAAAAACTTCTCATCTTAAAAATAAATCATTCAAAGAAATTATAAGAATTCTTTCCTTGATCATACCCCTATTAAAGTATAAACTATATAAAAGGTTATCATCTTTTATGGAGAAGGATTCAGAAATACCACCTTGATCATTTATTAAAGAAAAAACAACCATTCTTTAAGATTATATTTTTAAGACATAAAACATTTTCTGAATCCTTATATTTTAAAAATAATTTGAAAACTCGTGAATTAAGTTGTAAAAATTATTTAAACATTTCTTGAGGAAAATATATTTTTCTCTATGAAAAAAAAATTAGATCATAAACCATTTTTAAAAAAAAATCGTTGAAAATAGATTTGAAAAATTATAAATAAATCTTTGAAATAATTGAAATACCTTTATTTGGAAAAAAACCCTTTGAAAATAATTAAATTAGTCCTTTGAAAACCATTTAAAACATTTCTTGAAAAAAGTTTCCTTTTCTATTTGAAAACAATTCTTTTTATAGTATAAAACATTTTAACAAACATTTTTCACTGAAAATAAACTTGGAAACTTGTAAAGAAAGATTTAAAAAACATTTAAAAATCTTTTTAAACATAAAATATTTTTCTTTGAAAATAACCTTGAAAACTTATAATGGATTATTTAAAAATAATTTTTAATTTTTTTTTAAAAATAAAAATTTTTGGAAAAAATTTTTATTTGAAAACCACTTCAAAAATAGAAAATTTATAGATTATTTGGGAGTATTTTATAAAAATTTAATCAGGTAAACTTATATAGAAAAATTTCATTAAATTATGGGAATAATGGAAAAAAGTATCTACATGTTGAATATCCCTTTTTCGGAGTAAAATTATTAAAAAAGTGTCTAGATCAGAAAACGGTAGGAAGATTCCTTTTTGAAACCCATTTTTTATAACAGATAAAACATGTGTAAAAGTATATTTTAAATATCATAGTATACTAGTATAACATTTTAAAAAAATTAATACATTGTTTTGAAGGAAAAAAATTTCTGACTAAAGAGAGACATAAATTCAAAATTTCATAAAAACCTTATCATAAATATCTTAAGTACCAAAAGTGGAAAAATGGTACCATTAATTTTATATATCATAAATAACCAGATTATAATGAAATTAATGATAATTTTATAGATATGGATCATAATATATCATTAATGAGAGCATAATCATAAAATATCCCTACAAATGATGATAATGTAGTAATAAACCCTTACCACATTGGTAAATTTGAATCAAAATATAAATGATGGAATAAAATTAAATTCATCTTAAAATATCATGAAAATAATTATATTCATTATATAAAATTTAAAAGTTTATTATATATTACTTGTAATATAATGTAGGTGCATAACACAATATATGCCTCAATAAAGAAAAAATTGAGATAAAAATTACATTAGTGATTTAGTATCTTTTGAAATGTAATCCTATGAAATATAGATCATAAAATGGATATGTAAATAACCATAAATTTAATCATAATCATCATATAATACATTAAAGGTCATTTTATACACCACATAAAATAAAGGAATGGTGAACATGCCATATGTATCACAAAAATAAAAGTGAGACTAGAAATCCCCTTCCTCTTTCAGTAAATTTTGAATCATTATCCCCATAAAGGAATAACATGAATTGAAATTTTTTAATATCATGAGATAAAGTTAAATCTTGATATAACATTTCATGTGTTATTATATACTCCATATAAGATAATTGATTAGTGAATACGAAATGTATCTCACGGATATAAAAAGTGAGATAAAATTACCTTACCTTAAGTCTTAACACTCACCGTACTTGTTTGAAACCTCCTATATAATAAATATATATTTATTATAAATCAATAATAGAACTTTAATAATATATGTAACACCATATATGTTTTACTTATGAATTTATGTTACCCATTCATTAACAATTACATGTTAATGTTATGTTTTGGGTAATAACTGCTTTGTTTTTCAAACGTGTTTTGACTATTCATTCTTAGTCTGCTTACTTGGATCATCATTTACATTTATCCAGAATATAAAAAATGAGATTAATATCATATATATTAATTATATATATATAATAATCTATAAATTACCAAAATGGGAAAATGAAATACAATGTTCTTGGAGATGGTAGCTCGTGCGTACACATGAATGTTGTTTCCATTTTTTATCATATTGAAAGAAATAAATGTAAATGATGTATATATATATATAATAATCCAAGTAGGATCGTTATTTAATAAATATCAAAAAATTTAAATAAACTCAACATTAATAAATTCCATTTAAATCATGAATGAATCATATCATTTTGAAGAAGCAGTAGTCCACATGTCCACAAATGAAGTTATCGTATTCCCATAAAATAGATGGTGTGAAGGTATTTATTATATAATAATTATAGAAGAATAAATATATAATAAATATCATAAATATAATATAAAAATTTTAATTAAATAATTATTACCAACTGTGAAATGTGGTAATGGAAGAATGAATGGCATCTGTTTGCGAGGCGGTAGTCTGCCTTACACACAAACGATGATTAGGAATCTCATTTTATGAAAGTGTGTATGAGTGTAGGTATAAAACTTAACATACAAAAATCTCAACATATTTATCATAATTTTTTTATTATATAATACTATAATAAGATTAATTTAAGTGGTGTATAATAAAATTAATGAAAAGTTCTTATTGAAGAACTTTACCTCTTCTTCGGGTATCTTCTTTTGGTTCTCACCAAAGGACCTACTAGATTTTCATTATTCCCTAATATCATATTATAATTTGAGAGTAGTTAATTTGGGAGCATATTTGGGCAGGTTTTTTATTATAAAATGGTATTTATAGGTGTAAATAAGTGATGGGGGTGATTTCCCTTTTATAGTGGAGGAAGAGTGGTATTCTTGTTAATATAAAAACGGTAAACACTATTGAGAGGTATCCCTTACATAATATGCCTCCAATAATGGTACTTATTCAAGAAAATGGAGGATAAGTTAATAATATTTCCATACCATGGATTTTGGACAAGTGTCTAGGTCATTTTTTTCTATAAGATTAATGTTTAACTACTAAATAATCTTTTTTACCTTAATCACTATAATTATTTTTAATTGATTTCACTAATATTTTTTGCCAAAAAATATCTTGAACACACTAGAAAATTTAAATCATTATAATTAAAAATATATATCCCTTTTTTTATAATTTAAATCATATAATTATAAGAAAATAATTTAAATTTAATCCCATGGAAAAGACAAGATAACGGGGTTTTTTAGTGAAAATATTCAAATATTGGAAATTTTTTCATGTCCAATTACAATTTTGAATTCATAAAAATGACCTGAGTTGGATTTATTGATTTAGAATTTAACTAATTATACTTTAACAACAATTTAAAATATAATTTAACAATATAAAAAGTTTTGATGAAGATACAATTTCAAATGAAATTCTGTTTTTCACTGTTCATGAAAAAATGAAACATCTGAGAAAAATAAAAAACGTTAAACCTATGATAATTTCAAAACACTGATTTAAATAATGAAGTTTTTTCTAAAATATAATTTATAATAGTTTCATAATTTTGATTTAAAATAGGTGTGCCATTGAAAGGCGACAAAAATATCTATTAGAAAAATACATCTTTTTATAACTAAAATTGGATTTTTTTTCTTATTTTATACCTATAAAAATTATTTTATTAATGTCAAAAGATTTGGTTTAATTTATAATATATAAATTTATTTAAGATATATCACTAATTTTAATTAATTTTGATTTATTAAGATAAAATTAAATTGTGTGCTTAATAATTGTTTTTTCATAAAAACACTTTTTTTATATTCAATTGGTTTTTATTTTTACTTATAATTAATTGGTTACCAATGAATTCATTTTATTAACTTATTTAAACCATATATTCATAATTTATTTAATCTTATTCATATCATCCATTCCAACTTCTAGGTGATAACAGTAATAATATTTTAAAAATAATATTGTAGTTTGGTGAAACTCAGTCTTACATATAACACAAGCTATCAAATGAACTCAAAATTGTGTGTAACACAATCCAAACATAGTTTTGTGTATACCATAATCTAATCTAAGTTTTGTGTATAGTGAATTATTTACTTGGTGTTTTGTATATAGGAATCACAAATTATTGTAGTGTCTAATGCAATCCATCAAATAAATTTAATTTATTTGAAATAATTTAATTAAAAAAACTCAAGGTATTACATTCTACACTCATTAAAATTAATTTCTCCCTCATAATTTTTCTGGGTTATAAAAAGTTTAATACTTAAAATTTCCTCTTATAGAAACCCAGATCATAAAATTGAATCTGAAAACATTATTTATAAAAAGAAATTTAAAAACATGATAGTCACCCAAAGTAACTCATAATTAGGTTTCCACATAGGAGAATATATTTAGAAAGTGAAAATAGGAATATTGAATAGAAATATAACTATCATGTTCTTATAGGGAGTGAGAGATAAAGTTATCATTATTTGTGGGTGATCTAGGAAAATTTAATGATAAAAAAACCATAAATATTTGATGATATAAGGGTCCATTTGATTCATCAGAAATGAAGGTACTTGGATAACATTTCTGTTCCAATATCCTTTTCCTAGAGTTAAATAATTTTCACAATGAGATATATATACATTATTTTATTCCATTTCATATGCACAATCTCACCCATTGATTGTATCTCATACAATTTCCACATTATCTCTTACTCCAAAAATTAAGGTGAATTTATAATTCTAGAATAAATAATATATCATAAGATCCATATATAGAATGATATACCATTTCATTTGTCTTTAATTTTTATCACATAAAAAAGGTTATCACATGTTATTAAATATTTATAAATCCTCATATGTTGATATAATACTTTAATCTTTGAAACCTCATATGAATTTTAACTTAAACCATTCAATAAATGGATAACCTTATAACAATTTTGAAATAGGAAAATCAGAAACATTAGAAAAAATGTCACTAAATTTACCAAAATCATCTTTATGTTGATCCACCATATACTATAAAGTATATATTGTTTGTCACATACCAAAAAAGTGAATATCTTCATCGTGTACTATATTGAATCATGTTAATTACCTTAATTACCTTAAATTATTATTGAAAATAATCATGCTTCCTTATTCCAAATTTTATTGTACATATTCCTTAAATCCAAAAATTCTTTAAACATCATCAACCATAGCATAGACCATTTTTCAAAAAAAAACTTTATCATTTTTGAGGTCATAAATATTATTCAATTTTCTTTATCCATAACATCACCTCTTTATCCATACTAAAATCTCATTTTCTTTTCCTTAAGAACAAATTAAGGGTTACCTACCCATAATGAAGCCTTTACATTAAATCAATTTTCTAGTTCATCAGTATCATTTAACATATTCATGAAAATCCTTAATAAAAATATTCTAAAAATAGTCCATATATACAATATGATTCATATAACAGAATACTTGAATTAAAATAAATTAATACTTAGATCACTCAACCTCTCCTTTAATCAATTAACTAAGAGTCATTATATTATTCTTTAATACTATTTTACTAAAATATGAAATATGAATCTTGTATACTCAATTTAATTAGTATCATAAGAAATACTATTATGATGGGGTGTACCTTTCATATGTAACTCTTGGCCTATTCATAATTCCTAATAAGACCATTACTCTTACAACCTTTCTGATTTACTTCATGTTATTTCCCCCTTAGGGAGGTCATTATTCTTATCTATTGCATTAACTAAACTTTTCATTTTCCCATTGTAGTTAATTTCCTTGTTTACTTATTTTCCACAATAAAAACATCTTCATGTTCCTCTAAGAAATCCTTTTTAGTATCTAGATAGAGATTAAATTTCTTAAAAACCACTCTATTAATCATTTATAAAAATTAGAGGACAATTTCTTAAACTTTAAATCATACTTTGACTTATCCTTATATACATCCCTATAGATATCCTTAGAAATATACCTAGGGATATCACAAATGTTTTTTATCCTAGTTTTAGATGGATGGCTTATCAATTCCTTTAATACCATCGATAGAAAACTAAGATTAACAAACATGGATATTAAATAATTTTAGATGAATATTAAGCACATTACAAATTTATATGCCTGAGGACCATAATAGTTTAGTGTATTTCAAAAATTGGTACAAAATCTTCTAACTTAGTGAAATATCTTCAATGTTTCCCATGAGGATCTTCCCATTTATTACTCCTACCTAAAACCTTTCTTCATAGCCTAAGGAAAGGAATCATAAGAAAGTGTGAGATCGGATTCTTAGTAAGGGTAAATAAAGGATACATGCAACCATAACATAAGTATAAGGGTATGATAACTTGAGAATAAAATTAAAAAATACTACACTACATATCAAATAACATAAACATGGATAATGGAATAAATATTGTCAGTTCATAAGATATGAATCATAAGGTAATCAATAGATGAATACATGAAATCATAAAAAAAGAATAAGATATAAAATTATGGTAAACACATAAGAATAAAAAATAATTCCCTATATGTACAATATCATTTCACAAATTTATCAGGGAACTTCATGGGGCTACACCAAATCAGTGGGTCACACCATTATCCCATGGTGTAACCATTTTATTATAGTGGAATAGATTTAATCCCAAAACTATCTTAGTACTCAACGTTCACTCCCAATACCATCTTAGTATTCAAGTTTCACACCTAATACCATATTAGTAATTTTTTTCACTCTCTATACCATATTAGCAGTCAAGGTTCACTCCTAAGACCTTCTTAGAGAAAAAATTCTTTTACTAAACCAATTTCACTCCTTATTTAATCCATATCTATCTCAATATATATAAATAATTACCCAATGAATTGTAGGGATGTATAGGTAACAATTGTATCATAATTAAATCATATATACATTTTCCATAAGATAATAAAACCATCATTATATCATGACTCATAAAAATATATGGGTTTTATAACGACCATATCATAACCCATGAAATGAAATGGGTATCATAAACATTACATCATATCATAACCTATGAAAAATAAACATGTTTTGAAATTATATAATAACCAGTGAAAGAAAGTAAGTTTCACAAGAATTTATCATGCTATAACTTGTGGAAGAGATATGGGTTTCATAAAAAAATTAATCTTAATCATAAACCATTAAATGAAAATAATAAGAATGGTTTACTTGGATCATATCACTATTAAATCACAAACTATACCCAAGGATATGATCATAGATGGAGAAGTATTCTAAAAGAATACTTGGAGAATTTCCTAAGGAAGAAAATAACCTTTATTTAAAAATATTTTTTAAGACATAAATTTTTTTCAAAATCCATTTATTTGAAAACCACCTATAAAACACATGAAGTATTATTTAAAAATCATTTAAAACATTTATTGAGGAAAATATCCTTTTTTCTTTTAAAAAACACGTTTTAGAAAATAAAACCTTTTGAAAAACTATTTCTTTTAAAATGGATTTCAAAAATTATAATGGAAGATTTGAAATCTGTGAAATCATTTTCATTGAAATTAAACTTTGAATACCTATAAAGGATGATTTTTTAAATAATTAAAAACATTTCTTGAAAAAAATATCCTTTCCTATTTTAAAAAAATGGTTTTTAAATCATAAAACATTTTTAAACAAATTTTTCTTTGAAAATAACCATGAAAACCTATAAAGAAATAAATGACACCCATTAAAAATATTTTTTATTCATCAAACGTTTTTAAAAAAAAACTTCAGAAATAAACTTGAAAACTTATAACGGAAGCTTTGAAAATCATTTTAAAACCTCTTGAACTGAAAATATTTTTTAAATTATTTTTCATTGAAAGCAACGTTACAAACAATTAATTAATATATTATTAGAGAAAAAAATTATATAAAAATTAAATCTTGTACAATTTTATAGGAAACTTCAATTAAATTATATTCATGATGGTTTATAAATCTGTACATACCAAACATTCCTTTTTCACCGTAAAAAGTTTAGAAAAGTTCCTTGATTAGAAAATGACAAGAAGTTTCCTTTTTAAAAACTATTTAACTAAAAAGTAAAAAATGGGTAAAAATTGATTTATTTGTCATAGGATAATATTATAACATTCTTTAAAAAAGATTATAAATCATGGTTTTCAAAGAACACATATTATTGACCGAAGAGAGACATAAAGTCTGATTTTATTAAAAATATTTTCATAAATATCTTAAATACCAAAGAGTGGTAAAATGGTACCATTAAATGGATATATAATTAATAACTAGAGGATAATTAAATTCATGAGAATTACTAAGATATGGATCATAATAATTCATTAATAAAATCATAATCCTAAACAATCATGATACATGATGAGAATGTAACAATAAACCGCTACTATGTTGGTAAATTTGAATCAAAATACCCATAAAATAACAACATTAAATGAAGAATAAAAAATCATGAAAACAATTATATTCATTACATAACATGTCAAAGTTGATTATTTATACAATTTAAAATAATGTAGCTATATAACAAAACATGAGTCTCAAAGAAGGAAAATTGCGACAAAAATTACCTTACCGATTTAGTAAATTTTGAACCATGAACCATATGAAATAGAGATCATAAAATGGATACATAAATTGCCATAAATTTAAGAATAATAATCCTAGAATACATTCATCAGTAGTATATACACCACATAAAATAAAGTAGTGGTGAACATTATATAAATCTCATAAAAATAAAAGTTAGACTAGAAATCCCCTTACTACTTGAGTAGATTTTAAATAATGATCAATGTAAAATAATAATATCAATTATAACATTTAATTTCATTAAATAAATTAAATTCATGATATTATATGTATTAGGTCAGTATATAAACCAAATAAAATAAACTTGTGGTGGATATGGCATTTATCTCATGAATATAAAAAGTGAGATTAAATTCCCTTACCTTAAGTCTTGACCCTCATCATACTTATTCAGAACCTCCTATATAATAAATATAAGTATATCATAAATATTTTACAGAACCATGTTCATATATATAATATCATATATTATTTACTTATGAAGTTATATTACATTTTTATTACCAATTCCATGTTAATGGTATGTTTTTGGGTAATAACCAATTTGTTTTTCGTACATGTTTTGACTTTTCATTCTTAGTTATATTAATTAGACCATGATTTAAATATTTTCATAATATAAATAATTATATAAATATAATATATATTAATTATATAAGTATTTTTAACAACATATTAATAACATAAATAGGAAATGAAATACATCATTCATAGAGATGGTAGGCAGTAGGTATGCATGAACGTTGTTCCCATTTTCTTATCATATTGAAAGAAAGAAAAGTAAACGATGTTTATATATATTATCATCAAAGTATAATTATTATTTCATAAATATAAATTATTTTTAATAAAATAATTCTTAATACATTCCATTTAAATCATCAATGAATCACATCGCTTTGAGGGGGTGTTAGTCCATAGGTCCACAAACAAAGTTATCATATTTTCAAAAAAAAAATAGAAAGCATGATGGTATGTGTTATATAATAACTAAAAAATAATAAATAAATCATATATATATATCATATATATCATATAAAAATATTCATTACATCATTATTCCCACCATTTAATTGTGGTAATGGAAGAACGACTGTCATCAGTTCGCGTGGCGGTAGTCCACCATAAGAATGAATATTGATTGCATATCCCATTTGATGGATGTGTTTATGAGTATAGGTAAAAACATTAACATAAAAAAATCTTATTAGACTAAGGATACTTATTTTATTATATAATAATGTAATAATAATAATTGAAGTGGTGGACAGTGAAACAAAACAAATGTTTTTATTGAAAAACATTACACCTTCTTCATGTAACTCCTTTTGGTTTTCAATAGAGGACAACCATGGTTTTACTTTTTCCCAGAGTGAGGATTCTCGAATTAGAGGAATTAATTTGGGAGATTTTTTTGGAAGGAGTTTTATGAGAAAACGGTATTGAGAGGTGTGAATAAGTGAGGGGTGACTACCCTTTTATAGTGGAGGAGTGACATTCTTATAAATATTAAATGGTAAGCACTATTGAGAGGCCTCCCATACATAATCTGCCATTAATAATGGTATATATTAGATAAAAGTGAGTATATGGTCAAAATATGTCCATATAATGGATTTTTTAAAATTTTATAGGTCATTTGGCCCCTTAATATTAAAATGTAACAACTAAGTGAACTTGTTTTTACCTCAATCGTTGTAATTAACATTAATTTATTTCACTAATATTTTTGGTCAAAAACTAAGTTGACCGTACTAGAAAATATAAATTATTCTAGGTAGAAATATTAAATCAAATTTTCTAAATTCCAATCATATAAGTTGCATAAATTAATTTAATATTATTCTCGTAGATGGGATGAGACAACAAGCTTTAAAGATTAAAATGTTCAAAATATTAAAATGTTTTTATATCCAATTTCAATGTGAAATTGATTCAGTTAAACTCTATTAAATTTATTAATGTAATATTGAACTAAATATACTTTAAAAAAATTAAAATATAATTTATTAATATAAATAAATTAGATGAAAATGAAGTTCTCAATTAAAATTCATTATTTTTCACTATTTATTGAAAAATGAAAATTCTCTCAAAAAAATACAGAAAAATATTCCTAAGATAATTTTAATATTAAAATTTAAAAAATTATTTTTATTTTTTAAAATATAAATTTATAAAGTATCAAAATTTATATTTAAATTAGGTTTTCCATTGAAAGGCATAAAAAATGTCTTCTTGAAAAATACATATTTTTTTGTTTAAAATTCAATTTGTTCTTATTTTATAACTATAAAACTTATTATATGAATGTAAAAACATTTGGATAATTTAAAATAAATAAATTTTATTAATATATATCACTACTTGTAAAATATTTTTTTATTAAGATAAAATGTTTTGTGTCCTTAAAAATATGTTTTTCATAAAAAACTTCATTTAAATTTAATATGTTTTTATTTTCACTTATAATTAATTGATGTCCAATGAATTAGTTTTATATACATGTGTAAACCATCAAATAATAATTTATTTAATATTAATTACATATATCATTCCAATAGATAGGTGATAACAATAATAATATTTTAATAATAATAATTTAGTTTGGTAAAACTTGGTCTTTTATATAACGCAAACTGTCAAAAGAACTCAAAATTTTGTGAAACATAAGAAAAACATAGTGTCTTGTATACTAGAACCTAATATTAGTGTTTCATATAGTGAAATATGAAATTGGTTTTGTGTATAAATAAATCATAACATTGTGTAGCATGAAATGAAAGTGAACAAAGAAATTTAATTTATTCAAAAAAATGATTTGTAAAAAATTGGTGTGATACAATTGCTAATCTCTATAGATATCTAAACTTTTTATCTAATACCAATTGTATCATCAAAAGAATATATATTCAGGATCCAGTAAAAAAACTAAATATAATTTTTAATAAAAAGTAACCGACAAATATACAATCCCTTATAACAACCAAGGGACTCTTCCGTAAAGGTTTTGGAGGATTTGGAAAGATATCCATATAATATGTCATAATTTTTTGAAATTAAAAATAAAACAACTATTTTGATCCACTCACTCTATCTCCTTAATAAAAACCAAACCCCTTTGGAACTTCTACTCATCCTGTGAAAATAAATTTAAAACAGATATTGAGCATAAAATTTCCCAGTAATGGGTTTTAAAAAATAGTAGCAAAATACTTTTGTAAATAATATTCAAAACTCTTTTTTAAAAATTTTCATTTATACAAAATATAAAATATTTTATAAATACCATTCAATAATATAACTCTAGGGGTATCAAAATATTTAACCATGTAAATTAATTTTCAAAACATTTAATAATTCTTATCAATTTTAAAACACATTTTAATTTCAAAATATAATAAACATTGAAATTTATATTCAGAATTATCTATATTGTTTTAATACCTTGATTTTAAAATAATAGCCTTTATGTAAAATGTAAACATCTAAAATACTAAATAATTATTTCCCAAAATAATAAAATTAGTGTTTTCAAGATTCACAAAATAAATACTTTTCCAAACTAACCTTGTAAAATATTATATCTTTCAAAAGAGATTACCATGAAAACATTGAAATTATTTACTTTAAAAAATATAATAATTTTCTTATAGAATATAAATATACTTGAAGAAATTTAATAAATACGAGAGTCTAGTAGCAGTATCACTTTTAGGACAACCTTGAGGTCATGGGTTCACTCCTTATTCCCCATAATCACTTTTGATACCCAAGTATCGATTTTTTAAATTATTTTTTTTGAAAAATCCTTACATTATCATTATAATTACATTAAAAATCATTAAAAATTTATATATAAGAAATTTATTTTTTTAAAAAAAATATTTAAACATCATATCCTTTAAAGGAGAAAATATATATTTGCATTGAATTTGACACATACTAAAAATTTATACATCTTGAAAAATAGAAACTTTCCTCAACATGAATGGAATGTTATTGAAATGCATAGTTAATTTCCATTTATAAATATATATACAACATCCATAAATTTTAAATTACATTTTAGTCATAAAATTTTATCTCTAAACACAATGATAACTTTTAAATTCACAAAGAACTTGTTAATAAATTTATTTTAAAAACAATTTATTAAAAAAAGCATGGAAAATTAAATAAAACATTTCCCCCATAATTAGGTTTTAATAAAATATATAAAAACTTTCCCTTAATAAAATATAGTTTTGTAATACCATAAATCATAATATTTTAATCAAAATTTTCTTCACAGAAAAAGAGTTTTGAAAATAAAATAAATAGTTCTAAACATAAATACTACTTTACATAAAATAATATTATAAATAAAATTTATTATTTTCTTGAATAAATAGTTTTTCAATTAAATAATCCCTTATGTAAAATCATATTTTCTCTTACATAAAAGGGTTTTTAAATAATACATACAGTATAAATTTTTAAAAATAACATTTCCCTTACTTGGAAGTCACAACCAAATGAGATGAAGAAGGATATTCTTCTTGTAAAAAGCATGAAAATGAAGGAATAACATAATATGGAAAAGAGAGAACTTGTATTAGGTTTTTTAAATGACTGAAAATTAAATTATCTATACAAGTATATATTGGTTCTTTCATACAATAATTATAGGTGATTAATGATTGAGGAAGAATTCGGTATGTTTTAAGTGGACAAATATTTAAACAAAAACAGTATGCATGTTATTGTGGTATTTAGATATATATATCATTGTAAAATATATAACCCAAGTGTAAAAATATAAAAATAAAATAAAAATGATGACATTGGTAGGTTTAAATTGAGTTGTTAATGATTTTGGTTTTAAAAGGATTGCTTCATTTCATAATATACATATATCTATATATTTATCTAAAGAACTGGTATAAAACATAATTTAAGTGTGATTGTTTCTAAATATATTCATTTATGATTATTCATAGCCTCTCCAAGATTATCCAGAAGAAAATCTTTCTATTTTTGGTAAATGTTTGTTGTGGGATGAAATCCTATGAAGGGTAGACTGAGTGCTATAGATTTTTCTCCCTAGAAAATCAATAGCTGAGTAAGGTTTTCTAGATGAAATATTTTTAGGTCCTCCACAATGGTCATTAATTATGTCAAAAATATCATAAGAGGGCAACAATGTTTGGAATTAGTGACTGACGATGAGGTCGAAGATGATAGAGGGGCATAGGTTTAGCTTACAGGATAACATGACGCTAGATAGATCAAACGGTTGAGACCATCCTGATCAAATAACGCTCATTATATGTTGATGTTTTTTAGACGGTATATAGTAAAATGTCCCACATTGATATATTTTTTATTATAAATGCACTTAATAAATAAACATGTTCCTCTAATTGACCAAGTTGGTAGTGGGGTTCAACACCCACAACACTACACACACATACATGGGAGAGACTAATCCACCTGGTCCCTTTCACACTTTAAGGTTCACTATTCAAAATACAGGAATTATTCTAACCATTATTAAGCAAGTCTTCACTAACCATTCCACTCGTGGGATGCTTTGGCTAGACCTGGTGGGTTGATATTTCTCCACATATTGTGGTTGAAGGGATGACCCTTGTATCTCCAAAGCAATTTACTTTTTTAATATGAGTATGTTTTGAAATGTTTTAACTAAAATAATTATAGTATACTATAGGTATCTATTATTTTAACCTCTTAATAATTAATTGTGTTTCTTATCTATTTTCTATTAAATTTTTAACTGAACATATTAATATTAATTATATTAATTTTTATACTGGAAACTATTTATTATAACTATATAATAAATTTAATATTTTACTAATCAATGTAAATTTTATCACTAAATATTTCATTGAGGATTAAAACTTTTAATTTGAAAAAAAAAATCTTTTAAAAACTATGGATTTCCATATTGAAATAAATTTACTTTTAAATAATTAGAAAATAATTATATTTTTTATAAGAAGTAAGTTTTAAAAATAATATTAAATGCATCTTACAAAAAATATACACATTTAACATTTTTATTTCAAAATTATATTTAGTGTTTTATTTTTAGTAGTATTTACTAGGTGTCATATAAATAAAAAGTTCATAACCAAAATTTAAGGTAATTTTGTTAAAAACTATTAAATATTTTTTCACAAAAATATTTAAACTTATTCACTTATAACTAAAATTAATTAAAAAAATTCAAAAATGGATTTCATTTTGATTTAAAATAATAAATAAATATACTTTTATTAAGAAATTATAATATTATTTCTTCGAAAATAAAACATGACCATTTTTTATAATTTGAATACTAATTTGTATCCAAGACTCATTTTCATTAAATAAAATTATTTTTTTCATAATGATTAATCATACCATAATTGTTTAAAATATAATACAATCCATTTAAAAATTATTTAAAAGAAAATTAATCTTAAATTCTTATTGTGTTACAATGTGTTTCATTAGGACCTGGTAATCCTTGAACTAGATACTACATTTATAAATGAGGTAATTTTTATTCTCAATAGACAATAAAAAATATTATGATGATTACATATAACTTTATTATAGATATTTGGTTAGCATGGTCATATTTTAGAATAAACTTCGGAATGAAAAATGATTATAATGAATCAATGGAAAAATATCTTCCAGGGTATTGTCAACCTCCATATTTACATGAATATAACATTCAATGGTGTGGACAATGTAACACCCATGTTTTGAGTTATTTTCCTATTTTATGTTTCTTTTTTTTTTAATATGAAATTTTTTGGTTGGATCATGTGAAACATTCAGATGAGGAAGTCAAGCTGGAGATAGAATCTGGTTGTAAGAGGTAGTTCATTCCATGAATAAATATTCGTGGTGTGAATCATGATGTGAATAATATTCACAATGTTTTGGGTATTGGGATTTAAGTGAAGGGTAGATTAATTTTTAGTGGGTCGTCTACCCCTATAATTATTATATGAACTTTTCTTTCATGATGAAAACTATGTATGTTCTAGCCAACATATTTAAATTAAGCACCACATTGGTTATCATTATTTTTTTTATTTACCCTCAATCACTAGACCTACTATTTTTGAATTTTATGTTCCTATTCCATCTAAATATTGATTTTTATGGACCTTATATCTTTTGGAAATGGAGTGAAGGTGTGAATTTTGGTTCTTCTTATCCTTTGCAACCACCCTGTATTGTTTTGGTAAAAACATTATACATGGAATTCCATGACTAAATATATATTATAAGGATCATTTTTATTTAAATTATATAATATTCATTGAAATAATATAAAGGTGTGTTTGGATATGAGAATTGAGGAATTATTCTTCTTTCCAAACACATTTGATCTTGGTATTTTCTCTCTCATTCCACATCAATAAGTAACTTAGTTGATTTTTTAATGTGATTTCTCATATTATTTGACGAAAACATTGAATAAAAAACCTTTATAAAACCCCCATGTTTACTAGTTTTAATTGATGTACTGTTTGTGCCACATAAAAAATGTTCTATGAGATTCTTTAAATATGTTTTTGAGAAAAATTATGAGAACTCAAATTTATCATGATTTGTATGAATTCATACTATATTGGAGGGTATCAATATTGGTTCTGACCTAGTTAATATTCCACATATTGAACATGGAATTGTATTCCCATGTGTCGTCTTGGGACTATATGGATTAATTTTTCTATCACAAGTTGGATTGTTTAGAGGACCTGCTTTGATAAGAGATACATAAGGTTCCATGTTTCATGGGTGTGTGTGTTCATTACATGGGTTTACATTTGATGTTGGTTATTTTTGTACTTATATATAATCACATGTAGAAATTGGGTTTACACCCTCTCCATATTTTATATAAATTGTGCTCAAATATTCTAATCTATAATTCTATGTGTGGGGAGTCATCAGTTTTTTCAAATGAGTTGATATACTCACCCTTGCATATACACCTTGGTTAATATATAGATGTTTTTTTCATGATATAGGGAAAGGTAAGATTTCATACCTCACCAATTGAGAATCAAGATGATGTGATTCTTATTGGATGGATCTTGGAGTTGGTCAAGCATTGGAGGTTGGTGTAATACCTCCTCGATACCCTGTTTTTGTCATCTTTGGGATTTATATACGTTTTTTTTTTGTATTGTTTTACTAAATTTAGTCTGATATGATGTTTTTATTCTTCTATGATGTTTTTTCAGTATTTTACATCATATTTATTTTTATTCTATTAATTTTGTTATTTTATATTATATAATTTTAGATTAAATTGTCCCCTTTTTATTACTTATAACCTTAAAATTTATTCCCAGTCTTTGGTGTTTGGGGTACGTCACCTATGGTCAGTGTAATTTTTATCATTCCCAACCTAATGGGTCCGGTTGGGTAGTTATATCACCATTGGTCTAATAATTCAATTTCAAGGAACTTAGGCACTATAAAACTTAGTGTACCAAACCAAGGAACCATGAGGGTAATAAATATCTACAAACACCTATGTTAGGGAATTAAGGGAAAGATTATTCCATTACCACCGCTAAGGTGGATCATGAAAACCATGTTGCAAAAGTTACACTTATTATTCAATCACTAATGGTGAATGTTTTATTTTATTTCGGTTCTTAAAATTTTTTTTATATCCTTCAATTATTATAGAACTTTTGAAACTACTCCTCAATACATTAAAGTAGAGGTATCTCTGGAAACATTAAGTGGTTATATCATTGTAACTCTATTGTTAGACTCTCACAAAGATAGTATTTTTTATAATATTCTTCCATGGAATCTTGTAATCCTTCCCTTGGTAAATTTTGATATTATTCTAGGCACGGATTGTCTCTCATTATATAAGGGTCACATAAAACTATCTATGAAAGAAAATATTATTCCATATCTTGAATCATTCCCTGATATGTTATAAATTCAAGGAAGATTATGACCCCCAGTAAAAAATACCTTAAATGTGTGGGTGTCCATATTCTATAAAGAATCATATCTTTCTCAAAATATTGAGTAAATTTAAATCGTAAACCATGAGGACATACCCAATGTAACAGAATATAAATATGTATTCCCCAATGAATTACCCTCTCTTCCCAGAGATCATGATGCAGATTTTTCAATATAACTTATCCCCGGATCTACACCTATATATAGGAGACCCTATAGGATGGCCCTGATAAAATTATAAGAGTTAAAGAATAAACTCTAAGGGAATTTGGAGAATGGATTTACAGACACAAGAACATCACCATAGGGTGCACTGGTTCCCTTTATCAAGAAGATGTTTGGATCAATGTGTCATTTCATCGACAAAAAATACCTCAAAAATATCATTGTAAATAACAACTATCCACTACCAAGGATTGATTAATTTTTTAACCAACATAGTGAAGATCAATACTTCTAAAAGGTATATCTTCAATCTGGATATCATCATTGGAAAGTGAATATAGATTATTTTCAAAGGATATATTTTTTATAAGATATGGAAACTTTGTGTTCATAATTATTCCACTTAGACATAAAAAAGCCCTGATAATCATCCTATACAAGATGAATAGAGTATTTAGAGACTAAAAATATAAAATTTTCATAGTCTTTATTGATAATATTCTCATATACTCTAAGAGTAAATATGAACATGGAGAGTTTTATGTATTATGATAAAGACTTTACAAAATGATAAGTTTCATTATATTTTAATCAAGTGTGACTTTTAGATGAAATGAGTCACATTATTGGGTGATTTGATAATGAGTGAAGGTATTTACTTGGATCCTTCAATGATAAAGTAATTTAAGTAATTATCAAGACCCAAAAGAAATATTAGATCTATATTTTTCTTATATTATCTTAGAACTTCTACTAGTTTGGGAGAAATATCTCATGATTTTTTAGACTAATATCTAATACGATACATAAAAGAGTAAAGTATGTCTATATGAAAGAATGTGATGAAATATTTGGGGAGAAAAATAAGAGGATAATCACTATACATGTACTTGTTATATAAAGTGGTGCTTCCCAAAAATTCTTTTGTTTAGTACCCATATAGAATGATGAAGTTATAGAATATACTTCTTAAAAAATATCCATGAGAAAAACTATGAAAAATATGATTTATAGTTAGTAGCTAAAATCCTTGATTTGATGATTTTGAATCAGTTTAATGGTGGATAGAAGTGTGAAATATTTCATATAAGCCTCAGCCTAGTTGCTGAGGTATCCTTAAGTACATCCACAAGACCCAGGTTCAAAACTAGGTAGAGGCATATTTTTGGGGGTACTGTAGCAGTACTATAGCCGGAACTATAGCAGGCACTGTAGTAGTACTGTACACTATGCGGTACTGTAGTAGACTGTACACTGTACAGGTACTGTAGTAGAACTGTACACTATGTGGGTACTGTATCAGGCATTGTAGAAGTTACTGTAGTGGGTATTGTTCGGTACTGTAGCAGTTGGAACTATTCACCTTGAGCCACCAGTTTGGGCTTGGGGTCCTTAAGGATTTCGGGCCACCTAGGAATTTGGGTCATTAGGGATTTTGGGCCACCTTTACGGACCTCGGGCCACCTCAAGGCCTTCGGGCCACATGTAGTTACCCCAGACACACTACAAAAAAGGAGCAGCCCCAGAAGAGGATTCAGAGCAGGTGCACTCACCAGAGCAGAACCAAATGGATTGTCAGAATGAGAGGGTATGGCTATGCCATCGGTAACATCCTATGCTTGTACGGGAAGCCTAGCCAGACAGCCATGCAAAGGTGGAGAGCTGCTATCATGACGCAGATACTGGGGAGGGGTAGTTCCTTGTAGATAGTCTGGTTGAATTCCCTAAGACCTTTGGGTCATGTAATCTCCTAATCCTATGGGCCTTGTAATCTCTAAGCCTACGAGACTTATAAGGGTTCCCCCTCATCCCATGAAAGGAGGGTTATCAAAACTCAATACAAATGAAGGCCTTTGGTCCATTCGTAAGAAGTGTGAAATATAGACTAGTCACAATATTTTAAAGTATATATTCACATATAATGAGTAAAAAAATCCATCAGTGAAGATAGATAGATTTAATCAAGGTCTATGATTACTCATATCAATTCCACCCCCAAAAGATAAATATGTATGCTAATGTTATTAGCCGAAGAGAAATTTCTACTATATCTATGATGATGATTAAGAAAAACTTTTATCATCTTGAATTTTTAAATGATCAATTAGGAAATATTAAATAAAAATATTTCTTTTTACCTTTACTGAATGATTTCCCAACCATTTATAAAAGAGAAAATCAAGTAGACATAAATAGATGATTTGGGACATCAAAATAAGGTGATATAAAAAAGATAAATGGAATAATTATGAATTTAATATCGATAAAAATGATTCATTCAATTTAAAAAAAGACACTAAATTCTATAAACCCTTGAGATAAAGTAAGTGATCTTGGGTGATATACACAAATCATTTTTATCCATCCACCCTAGAAGTATCCAGATATTAGAGAGACATTTGGTGGGATAATGTGATGAAAAATAAAACCCCTTATACTTCAACATTCATGGTATGATATAAAATGATTTAAGAACATCAGAAGACAAAATGAATGATAAAACCATTACCCTTACAAACAAGTAAATGAGATAAAATTACCATGCACATTGTCATGGGACTTTTGACATAATCTAATAGAAACAATGTTATATGTGTTATGGTGGATTGACTCAACAAGTTTTTTCACTTTATCTCTATTAGATAAAATTTATCCCTTGAACAAATTTCCAAGATATATTTAAATGAAATGGGGAAGATATATGGGTGCCACGTTCAATTGTATATGATCAAGATCTAAGGTACACCTCTAATTTTTTAAGGAGTCTTTAATATGCCTATTGTTTCCAATTATTTTTTCAGGGCATGCATCCGTTTATGGAGGATGCTCTATTTGTTTCCCCCATTTCCTCTTTCCAAAGTCAGGCGGCATCCGTCGCTTATTCAGGGATGTTTTCTCCTTGATCGAAACGGGGTGATGGGATGTTCGTTCCTCCTTTCATGGCTTCCTCCTTGGAATTCATCACTTGGTCTGGGTCTCACTCATAGATTTGAGTCATGGTTCGTGAATCGCATTCTCGGTTCCATATATTTGTGAATTCTGGTTAATTACGTTGCTCTGTTGGAACATTCCATGGGGTCTTCATAGGGAATCAACCTTCGGTCAGAGTAGATGGTAACATAAGGCATGTTAGGGCATATCTAGATGCGTGAACATTGCACAATTTTATTCTTCCTCATAAGAGGGAATCTCAAGGGAATATAACCTAGGTCATCCCACATAGATCGTGTTGTATCATATTCCAAAGGCATGTCTATGAGGTTTTCCTTAGCTTCCCATTTTTAACACGAGGTATGTCGCGAGTTTAAAGTCTTTTAGAGATATTTACACCAAAGGAGTGTCTTCTGAGGTTTTACTCAGTCATCTCATTCTTAACACAAGGTAGTCCATGAGTTTAACATCTTTCGGAGACATCCCATATAGACGGGTCATTTCGGTACATCCTTAGGAGGGAGCACCTGGATGGTTTACCATATGGATGGATCAGAATGCCCAATGAGTACATATCTGAGGAGGTGTGTCCTATATAGGGAAGATATCACATCATGAAGGATAATATGGACACCACTTAGGGAAGATCAAAAAGAGTGCACCCCAGAATGGGGGACACCAGATGGATAGTTCATAATGCTCAATGAGAGAAGACCCAGGGTGGTGTCTCCCATAAAGGGAAGATGTCACACCGTGAAGACTAATTTGGACACCACTAAGGGTGAATCAGGGAGAGTGCACCCCAGAATGGGGAACACCACGGTTTACCATTGGCTGGGATTGAACCTCATTGAGATTTCATGCGTACCATGTGTAGACGATGGGGATCAGAACCCACGTAGTTTGAAGGTACAGATATGGAATTGGGGTGTACACAAAGGATAATGACCTGGAGACATGTTGGGGCTTACATGTGGTTAGCGGCCTAATTACTGTTAGGAGCAGTGAGGAGGTGGATGACATGATCTCACCAGGATGTAGAGGCCCGGGTAAAACCATGATGGATGATTAATGGCTGAGTGAACTGCATGTATAATGAAATGGAACCATGATAAAGGTGACGGTAGCGTTGGTCTTGAACCCCAAATAGGCTTCCTATGTGTCCCCATGGTGGGTAATCAAAGTCTGTGTAGTTTAGTGGGGTGATGGGACACCAGGGGAGGTGACCCATGAGAATGGACACATGGATGGGATCTGGAGGAAGTATAACCTCCAGGTTAGTGCATGACCTTCCAGAAACACATAGGCTCGAGGGAGACACTGTGATGGGACATTTGTGATGGGATTGAACCTTAGGGAGGATTCCTACATATCCCTGAGGTAGGTAATCAAAGTTGACGTAGTTCGGGATGGCAGTATAGAATCGGGGTGTACACATAGGACAACAACCCGATAATACACTGGGGATTGCGTGTGGTTAGTAGCTCGGGTTGGTTTTTATTCCACTGGGTGGACTAGATATATGGGCCCTACCAAATGGAACCACAATATCTTTCCACTGGATGAGATACAGCAGCTTACTTCTGGTTGGGTTTGACAATTCCTTACCACTAACTGGGGTTCCAACGGTTTACCGTCGATTGGGAATTACCACATATTACCATCAATTGGGATTGGACCTCAAGGAGGATTCCTATGTACCCTATCTTGGAGATAAGGATCAAATCCTATGTAGTTTTAATGGGTATAGTTTAACATCTTGCGGGACAAAATGGGTGTAGAGTTTAACGTCGTGTAGGATGAGGGTGGACCGATGTGAAGTGGTCAGGATCGATGGGTGTTGGGATTAAACTATAGGAAGGCTTCTTAAGTAACTTGGTTGTAAAGGGGCAAGGATCAAAGTCCACCTAGTTCAGAAAGGAGGATACAGTTTAACGTCATGTAGGATGAAGGTGAACCGACGTGAAGTTGTCAGGACAAGTAGGTGTTGGGCTTGAACCTCAGGGAGGATTCCTATGTACCTTGCCTAGGAGACAAGTATCAAAGTCCATGTAGTATGTAATGGAGGCTTGGGACTTATGATAAGGAATACCTGGAAGGGTTTCAGGGTCGATGATCACTCTAAGCTCATGTGATTCATGCTCAATGTGAAAAACAAGAGGCAACAACAGACATGACGATCATGGTGAAAAGGTGTGGACACAAAGTGTGCTGAATGGGGCTGACACATGGATGTAGTCTGGGGGCTGATATGAAGCAGAAATGGTGGATGGGGATTACTCATGGAAGCTTCCCGAGTTCCACTAAGCAGGGGAAATTGTGGATGGGTCTTATGCATGGAAGTTGCATGTGTGCTGTTAAGGAGAGACAATGGTGGATGGGGCTTACGCATGGAAGTTGCCCAGGTGCCGCCAAGGAGCAGCAACGGTGGATGGGGCTTATGCATGGAAGCTACTTGGTCGCCTCCCAGGAGCAGAAATGGATGGGGCTTACGATTGGATGATTCCTGGGTGCTTCTAAGGAGCAGAAAAAATGGGGCTTACGCAAAGAAGCTGCTCAGGTGCTGCCAAGGAGAGGCAATGTATGGGGCTTATGCATGGAATTTGGTCGGGTGCCGCTATGAAGCGGCAATGGTGGATGGGGATTACACATGGAAGTTGCACGGGTGCCATTATGGAGCAGCAATGGTGGAAGGGACTTATGAATGGAAGCTGCCCGGGTGCCGCTAAGGAGGAGCAATGGTGGATGGGGCTTACACATGGAAGTTGCTTGGGTACCGTTAAGGAGCAGTAATGGTGGATGGGTCTTACACATGGAAGTTGACCAAGAGCCGAAAAGGAGCGGCAATGGTGGATGAGGCATATGCATGGAAGTTACCTGGGTACCGCCAAGGAGCGTAAATGGATGGGGCTTATGCATTGAAGCTTCCCAGGTGCTTCTGAGCAGTGGAAATGGATAAGGATTATGCATGGAAGATTCCTGGGTGCTGCTAAGGAGAGGCAGGGGATGGGGCTTATGCGTGGAAGCTACTTGGGAGCCGCTATGGAGTGGAAATGGTGGATGGACCTTAAACATTGAAGTTTTCCGGGTGCCGCTAAGGAGGATAAATTGGTGGATGAGACTTATACATGGAAGTTTCCCATGTGCCGTTAAGGAGTGGCAATGGTGGATAGAGCTTATGCATGGAAGCTGCCCAGGTTCCACCAAGGATTGGAAATGGTGGATGGGGCTTATGCATGGAAGCTTCATGAGTGCCGCTAAGGAGTAGAAATGGATTGGGCTTATGCATAGAAGTTTCCCAAGTGTCGATAAGAAGCATAAATGGATGGGGAATACACATGGAAGCTACCCAGGTGCTGTTAAGGAGAGAAAATGGATGGGGCTTCGGCATGGAAGCTGCCTAGATACCGCTATGGAGTGACAATGGTGGATGGGTCTTACACATGGAAGTTGTCCGGGTGCCGCTATGGAGCGACAATTATGGATAAGGCTTATGCATGGAATTTTCCCATAATGTCTTCCTCATGTCTATCCATGAGGGAATCCCAACTCATTGGTGGGTTGAGGCATATAATGGAGCCTACACCTTTACACTAGTGAACACGTGCGATAATTCCAAGGGAATTAGAATCAGTCTAAACAAAGGGAGGTGAAAAGTGTAAAATGCTTTCCTAACATTCAGATCACAATGGTGTGGCATGAAGAAGGGAGATAACTGCTGACCATATTCGAATCATAGCATCCACATCACGTTAGCCTGAGATGGAAACAAAAAAACTAGGGTCGACCGCTGACCATATTCAAAACACAGGTCCAAACTCTAAGTGTCTTCAAAATCCTTCTAGGGCGTTGGCCCAAAATGGTAGGTGAGCCGAAGAAGCATGGGATCAGGTCATTAGGGGGTCCCTTCCGAAATGAAATAGGAAGAAGATATGAATTAATTACACGCGAAGCATGAAATGGAGTGATGGAATGTTTGAATATATTCCAATGCTATTGAAATTACACCACTTTAATCATTGTATGCGGTATATTATTCTTGTCACATAAGGCATCTCTTATTTGGAACAAGTGGCATCCTTTTATTGAATGATAGAGAATGATACATTTTAAAGTCCTGTAGTGAGGACTATTGGAATCTTATGCTTGGGGAATAATGCATCTCTTGATTGGAGAAAGAGGAATACTATATTTTTCATATAGGGTGTACTATAGTTTAAAGTCATATAGATAGGACAATTGGCATCTTATGCTGGGATCATATGGTATCTCTTTTTTGGAGAAAGAGTCATCCTATGTTTGTAACATAGGGTGTACAACAGTTTAAAGTCATATAGATAGGATTTTTAGCATCTTATTCTTGACACATAAGGCATCATATGTTTGTCACATAGGGTTTAATACAGTTTAAAGTCATATAGAGAGGACCATTAGAATAAGGCACCTAGCAATGGATGGTGTTAGGACTTACACAAGAGCATCCCTTTATGGTTCAACCTGGTATAGAAATTAGGTGATGGGGTTTGGATGAGTTTATTGAGGAATGGTTTGACTCAAGGTACTTGGGTAATTGATGGTGAGAATCTTAACTCATGACATGGGAAACGAACCAAGAGAAATATTTCGACTCAAGATGTATCATAGTGTGCATTGGAGTATCTCACTGTGATGGCTAGAGGAGATGAGAAGCACCCCTGCTTGTGGTGATGGGTGAGAATAGGGGTGGAGGATGGAAGACAAGTGGAGAGGTGAAGAAGAGGGTGGAGGAGTAGTGGTAGAGGTAGTGGAGGGAAGGTAGTTTTCAGTCTGTTGGGGAAGTTGTTACAAGCAAGGTGGAGCATGGTGGTGAGTGGAAAAGTCAGGACGTTGGACTCATCCAACACCAAGATAGATGTGTAGGTAAGTATTTTTATAAACTATTACATGATAGCCATTATCCATACCACTACTCCTAGGATGGACTCTTGGTTAGCACACTCAAAGATACATGTGGACCACAACACATGCAGCTCATTCAGGCTTCGGCCCACCCCTACCCACCGCTAGGTTCTCCCGAGAACCACCGAGACCACCATGTCCGATCAATCGGAGCTCTCTATCCCCCTATACATCTTCTTCCACACCTCCTACACCTATAACGACCACTATTAAGCTCATTAGATCTCCTCTAACCATTGTTAAGGTTTTAGGAGATGAGGAGTGCCCCTTATGATAACCCTCGCCGCCCTGGAGGCCTCTTCTCTGCATCATATTCACCTTATGTCGCAGTGGCACCACCACCTAGCATTATTGATCACCACTTTAATCTCCTAGGGCCACCGCTACTTGACATCTTCCAGACTCCAACACTACATCCATGCTTCCAACTCCCTCTCATCCATGCATACCTTTGTCTATGAAGAAACTGGACCTCAAGAATCATGTAGACTCCATCTGTGCAGTGTTTCATACTTATAATCCTCATATGTGTGATTTAAAAAAAATACCCCTTTTCTTTGATTACTTTGAATGCAGGTGAGGTATAGAAGGTTGACCCCCTAGCTAACAGGCTATTTAAGGAGGTTGGGCTCTCCTTTCCAAGCCATCAACTAGACACCCCAAAAGGCTGAGGATATTCAAACAAGGAGGATTTCAGGCTGCACTGCATCTTTCCCCCATTCTTCTTCATTTAATATTTATTTTATTCAATTTATATTGTTTTAGTTTTTATTTTACATTTTAATTTCAATTTAAATTTTTTATTCTTAAATAAATTAAATCCATGCATTTTAATTCATCAAGTGTTCAGTATCTCTTCATTTATTCTTCTTCTTCTTCTTCTTCTTTTCTTCATTTAATTCTTCTTCTTCTAATTATTATTTTTATTATTTTTAAAATTTTTAAAATTATTATTTTTGTTATTTTTATTATTTTTAAAATTATTATTATTATTATTATTATTATTATTATATCATAATTAATTTTATTTTATTTTATTCTTTTATTCTTTTATTCTTCCTTTCTTGTTATTATTCAATTGTTATTATTTTTCTAATAATAATATTATTAATTATTTTTATTATTATATTAAAAATTATTTATATTTTATATAAATATATTTTTACTTCTAATTTATTTTATTTTATTTTAATATTTTATTTCTCTCTCTCTCATCCCAGTTATATGTTATTTTCTTATTTTATTTTATTTTCCTCATCACCATTATTTTTTTTCTTTCCTTATATTTTATTTCTTCTACTCTTCTCTTCTAATACTTCATCAAGTGATATCTTACTCTAAAAAATGAGAGTATGACCTTGAGGTTTGGAATGAGGGGAGGTCATGGTGTTATTGAATTTTCATTAAAGTTTAATTTATGTTTGTCTTAGAATTGAGTAGTATTCATGGGTGGGGAAATTGTAATTGATGTGGTAACTACCCACCCCCCCCCCCCAACCCCACCCCATTGACATGAAAATAAATTTACATATATTATTTTGTGTAATAACTTTTACTTCTCTTCATTGGTAAGTCATTAACAAAATAGAGTTCAACTAATCAATGTATGAAATGACATCGATAGAGTCGGGTCCTGGAAGATGGAACATCCTAGACCAATGTGTGGCATCAACCTTTTTAAAGGAGGAGGTAGAATTGACACAACATAGGCATTCAATGATTTCCACAATTTATAAATAAAAAATATTAGTTAAAATTGATATTTTATGTTTGGATTACCAAAATAAAAAATATATATATAAATGATAATAATGATTAAACCCAAAACCAAACCAAAAACAAATTCCTTTCTCATAAACTTATTCTGTTTATAATTTCATGTTCATATAAATTAGAACTTTTATTATTCATGTCATAAACAATCAAAAACCCAAAAACATTCTTCATATATTTCATAAATTAACCAAAACCCAAAAATAGTTTAGGAGATTTGAAATAAGTGACTAAAAAATGAGAAGCTCATCTAGTGAGATGAACATGTTAAGCCAATGTTCTATATTACGAAAATAATTATCTTTTGTCACAACCCATGACAGATGTGTGTCCAAACTAGAACCTCTTTCATGTATCCAATCATTAGTTTTCTCCAATTATTCTATTTTATAATTTATATTTATTTCATTGCTTTAACAAAAAACAAAAACCATAAAAAAAATTCCATCATGAATTTAAATGATTATTATTATTCATGGACTTTTAGTTACTCACATGTTCAAGAACCAGTGGTTGAATAACCATAGTCTCTAGATGATAGTATTTTCATGTGGGATAGAAAGATTAGGGGAGCCTGAATCTAATTTTTCAAAGAATATTAATTAAAGGACCTCATCCAGGTGCTAATGGAGACCCTCAATAAACTAGTTGTTGAATGATTTCCTAGGTAACTAACTAAATTATATGATTAATTCCTATAATTTTATCACGATTTAGACAAGATATAAGAAGATTTATCTTTGTTTACTCCTAATACCTTTCAAGAAGTATTCCCATTGGATTTATAGGAGAAAGTGAATAAACAAAAGCTCATATACAATATTCAATAGTATAGAGAGATAGTAAAAGATCTAAAATGCCAAATGGATTAGATAATTGCATATCTCCAAGCACCATTAGATTAATATGAACTTGAACTAGAAGATGAGAAACTTTTCTTCCCCGAGTAGGCCATGGAGGAAGGATTTCAGGATGTGATACATGTGGGAGATCAATAAGAAAAAGATGAATTCTAGAACGAATGGGAGGAACTGCTTCATATCCCCATACCCTGGAAGGAATAAAATACATCACCATTGAATCTATATAGAAGCCTAATTGTGGATTTTGAAGTAAAAAATGAAAGAGCCAGACTACGTACCTCCATCCATTGAGAGTCTACTCCAAGAGGAACTTACCAGTTAGGTAGAGATTAAAACTAAAATGATTAAAGGAGTTGAACATTTATATAGATTTATCTCTTCTAATTTTATTTAAATTCAATTGTGTATCACTCCCTACTGTTTTGATTATATTGATTTAGATAACCATTGTTATTACTTATAGTAGGATGAAAAAATTATAAATTTACCTATTGAGGAACACATGGAGCTGAAATGTTTATCTAAGGAGGATGAGTCCTTTCTCAGATGGCGCTCTCGCCTCAGCATTCTAGGGTTCCCTCCATTCCTGATTTCTTCTTCCTCACCGTCTGCGGATCTCTTCAGTTTCCTCTTCAATATTCCATGCTGGTTTGTTTGCTGCAGAGTATTCTGGTGGTTCTTCGTTCATGGAAGTGTTTTTACAGGTGTGATGTCCGTTTGTAGGTGGCCTGATAGAAGGGGATTGTGGTCCTGGCAAAGGTCAAGCCTCTCTATTGAATCCCTCATCTACTTCGACTCTACTCTAACATCGTGTTCCTCTGATCCTCTCCCTGTCTGGTCTGGTGCGGTGGTTACTAGTATGTTTTGGGATGTGTTGTTTGAGAGTTTGATGGTGTTCCAAGAGGCGTATCCTCATTGGATTCGTTCCTTCTCATGGGTTTCTACTGGCGATTCTTTTCCTGGTGGCTAGGTTGTTTTCTGAAGATTCTTCTGGTGTTTTTTCGTTCGTGGTGGTTTTTTTTCATGATTTCTCTTAATTTGGAGGTTTCCTTATGGAAGTGGATTATGGTCCTAGCGAAGGTCAAGCCTCTCTATTGAATCCCTCGTCTGCTCCTACTCTGCTCTGGCTTCATGTTCCTCCTCATCTCTCCATGTCTGGTCTGGTGCGGTGGTTACTAGGAAGTTTTGGGATGTGCTATTTGAGAGGTCGATGGTGGTCCAAGAGGCACATCCTCATTGGTTTCGATCCTTCCCTTGGGTTCCTGGTGAAGATGATTTTCCAAGTGTCTGGTGTTTCCAGGTAATGGAGTTTTTGTTTTATTGAATTACAGTGGTTGTTTTTCGGATTACTGTGTTTGTTTTTCAGAGGTCACTAGTGGTGAGTAATGTTGGTTCTTCCTCATTGATTTCGATGATTTGTTCTACGATGGTGGTTTCATTTCTCTAGTTTTGGTTGCTGGTGGTGAGAGGACGAGTCAGTTATGATAATTTTCTGTTGTTGATTCCTATGACATTCTTGGAAGATGTTTGAACAGTGAAGACGGTGTGGTGGTGGATCGGAGACGGAGACTGGCGGTGAACGTCAGAGAAGTGGATGAAAGGGATGACTCATTGATGGAGATGTTGACGGTGATAGAATGAGGTGACAGCGGTGTCGGTGGAAAAAGGTTCAGGTTGTCGTGCGACGATGAAGGGGAGCAGATCGAGTAGGCTGACTGTGGGTTCGTTCCCCAAGGTGGTTTCCTGTCTAGTATTTTGAATTTTGAATTTTCATTTACGTGGTTTTTGTATTTTGGTGATTTGGTATCTCATGTATGGTCTGGTTCCCGCTCACCCAAAATTGGTTTTTCTAAAATAAAAATAGAATTTCCAGGTCAGGAACACATGGAGCTTCTTAATTTTAAATAACATGCATTTTAGGAGCCCCATTATGTAATCCAAGCAGCTGGTCTATAGGAAACCCAAAATTGTTTTCTCATATTTAAGGGAATAATTTACTTTTAAAAAATTAATATTTACATTTTATTCAAGTAAAAATACCTTTTCACTCCCCTTTGATTACCCAATTCATGCATCATATGAGAAACCATCAATGTTAGAGCAAGAGGAGGTTAAAAAGGTTGAAACCAAAAAATAGTATGATTCATACTTCATCCAACCCCTTACATGAATGCTACATATAATTGTAAAGGTTGGGTATCTAGTATTATCTATCCATGGATCATTCCTCAAGAACATGTATGAATAAAAAGATAAGAAAATTCATATGCAGTGGTTCAAATCAAAGAAGTTTCATCCACCAACTGACTTCAGATAAAATTTGGTTCTACCCTCTAGAGGTACTAAAAATTCATGGCCCACTTGGGTGATTATACAAAGACTTGTCCCTTTCATTTTCTTTCTAGGAATTGAGATTTCAATTTCTTTATTAGTATGTATTCCAACATGTATCCCACTCTTTCTTATCGTTTTTAGCTTAAATGACATGATCATTGTTCTTAATTGAGTAATTCTATTTTTTCAGTTCATAAATGGAAGAATTCAGCCTAAAATAGTGAGGAAAGAGGATTAACCTTCATGGGAAAGAAAGTTCAATTTTTATTATTATCTTCTAAACTGCTTACAGTTTTGTCCAATACATGTTCTGAGCTTTAAAAATGAAATTTCATACTGATTATAGAATTATGCTCTACTTGAAAAATCTATGATACATGTGTTTCTTAAGAATAATATGATTCCATGTTTTAGATTTCAATGTAAATTATATTTAATGGGAGAAAAGGATAATTAAATTATTAAAGTGAAGTGTGGATATTAAAATGAGGACTCATGATTTTTGGAAATTAGTTAATTCATGTAAATAAAATTTTCTAACCACTTTTCATTATTTGAATTTTTGAGATTTATGTGAATTGATTTATTATTGTTAATAATTCCTTGAGTGATTGTCTAAAATCATATGTTCCATTCCTAAGAGGATTTCTAGACTGTGTACTTCTTATTTATTCATGAACATATTTCTTGAGTGATCTTGGGACATGCCACCAACTATAACTTGAATTTGAACTTGTCAAAGATTTGAATATACAAAAAAACTTTTAAAATGATTGAGGAATCCTTTTAAAATACCTTATCCTTAAAAGGCAAACTATACATCAATCATTTTTTATCCCATAGAAACCATAAATGAAAATGTAAGGTATGAGCCGTGTTTCAAGCCATTTGCATCCATTCCTACCCTCCTTATCGTATTTTCATGATATATTAAAGTTAAAGTATGTGGGTGTAGGGAATCATTATGGATGTAATGATATAAATTGTAAGGAAAAAGTGTGGGGGTTCTATTGTGGGTGCATAGTATGATTGTTCATTCATTCATTATACTCTTTATTTTTTTCCCCAATTGAAAAAAAAAATTGAAAATGAAAAAAAAAAGATAAAGATTGGTTGTGATTTGGGAAAACAAAAAATCAAAATTACTATAACTATGAATGATATCATTAGTGATTAACTTATAGAGTTGAGGTTTATTTTAAAGAAAAAATTGTTAAAAATAAAAAATAAAGGTTCTTTGTAAAAAAAAGAGTTAAAAGGAGAGAAAATTTCAAGCGAATGGACAAATAATTCATTATGTTTAAATTAATCAAGGTCTTTTATTTGATTTTTTGGAAAGTTAGGATATGTTACAATTTTAAGTAGATAATTTCATTAAAGTTTTGCTTTGAATATCATGATTTTTTCTTTAAGAGATAAACCTCATCCTTGAGCCTTTAATTTTAAACATCAATTTCTACCAACCTTAATCCTCATAGACAATTAAACCTTAATTGAAAGACATCATGATTTTATGTTCCTTTTTTCTTTACAAAGTAGATAAAGTAGTTTATTCAAAATAATATGGATAATGATCATGTTCTCATGATATGAGAATAAATCTACTTAAATTTTATCATGAGAGAGGATTGAAAAGATTCATATAGATTTATTCTCATATCATGAGAACAGGATCCTTATCCATAAGATATTAAATAAAGGAGTAGGAATTGAGAATTATTAGGCATTAAATGAACTCAAAAATTTCTAAATAAATAATGGTGCTTCAAACATGAGATTTAATTTTTATATTATCAAACTGTAATCAAACATATAAAGGATAATAATTATTGAACCCAAAACCATGTTCTTTCTCCTTAACTCATTATGTTTATATTTTCAAGGTAGTATAAATTATAATTATAATTATTTCATGTCCATAATAAATTTCTATCTAAACATCAATTTCTACTAACCTTAAACCTCAGATACATTTAAACCTTAATTCCAATCCCGCATTATTTTTTGTTCCATTTGTCTTTAAAAAGTGTAAAAAGTAGTTTATTTACAATCAAATGGATAATGATAATATTCTCATGATATGAGAATAATTATACATTAATTTTATCATGAGAGAGTAGTGAAAAGATTCAAAAGTGAGGCAAATCATGATTTGGAATTTTTAATAATAATGAACTAAAGAACATCAAATAATGAGAAGATATGTTCCACCAATTTCAAATGGAAAAAAATAAAATTCTTGATTTAATTTTTTTTCTTTAAAAATTGAGAAATTAAATTTATATTTTATGTGTAATTTTGAAAATTTAATTTTACATTGATAATTATTTGATTTTAATACTTTGAAATAATAATATTGATAACATCAGTTCCCACTTCAATTTCTTGTGAAGATTTTATAATTGAGGAAAAACATGGTTTAAGTGTGGATGTATTTGTAATACATAAATCATGTGTATATTTTTAATCAAATTTCAATGACTTTTTAATAGTTTTCAATGATAATTACCTTATATTAAAATGTTTTATTAGAAAATGGTAAATTATAACTAAGAAATGAAAATGGTATAAAATGAATAAAAGATTGTTTCTTTTGAATTTTGGGTTTTTATGTGAAATATTAATGAACATATTTTCCATGGTTTGAATTTTTTATAACTATTTTAGTGAATTTTATGTAAAAATAGGCAATGTGTGCCAACATTCATCCAAGGAACCCATAGCAACATAAGAAACCTATAGGGGTCACCTAGACAAGTGGGACCTCAGGTGGGCCAACCTAATGGAAGCTAGTGCATGGTCTATTCATAAACCAATGAGGCATGAAGTCTCATGGGATCTATAATCTAGGTTGTAGGTGTTGAACCCCATGGTGGATAAGGGTGGATTGAAGCCCGCACATGTTTCATGTTCCACTATCTATAGGTGTTTTTGAGTGTGCTAACTGGGAGGCCATCCCTAGAATAGTCTTCCAGTGATTGGATCCCACTTTCGAGATTATAAATCATCCCCACTCACAAATCTATTTCAATGTGGGACAAGCACACCACTTAGGCTCTACTTCTAGCCACTATGCTCCACTATTCTCATCGATGTTGTCCCACCAGACCACTTGTTGCCTTCACTCAAGCTCCTCATCCACCACTCCTATTCCATGGTCTTCTCTTACCCGGTCATTCACCATCATATTCCCCCATCATCATCGATCTCTTATGGTCATTGTGAATGATGGAGGATTAATGTAACGACCCGAAATTTTTAAATAAAATTTGTTTCCCAATTTTATGTGTTATTGTTATACTCAACAAAAATGTTTTATTTGATAAACATGATTATAATTAAAATGAGATCAGTGGGTTTTGACTATTATATAACCATCGGTCAATATGGCCGCTGTGAACAAAATGTTTTGATTTTTGTCTCTAAATATAAGTAATCTTGGTTAATTATTATAGAAAGAAGATTCGATGGCCTCACCTAGTAGTCTTGGACCGATCGAAGCCCATCTAACAGAGCTTGGGAAGGAGGTAGCACCACTGGGCTTTGCTCTGGATCAAATCCAAGCCGAACTTCATCATGTGAAGCTGGAACGGAATCGCCTTCGTGAGAAGTTCAAACTGATAGAAATTACTACTCGGGCAATGTTGACAGAGCCGCCCCAAGCTTCTATCACCCTAGCACACCTTACTCTTAGGTCCTATGCTGGTATTATAAGGGGTTATGCAACGAGACCGTAACTACCTTGTGTAATCCTTGTTTTAAATAAAAATTGGGATTTCTTCTTATGATGAAGTTTATGAATTTTAAAATGACCGGATAAATATAGTATGCATATTTTTGATGAATTTTAGAAAAAGGATATTTTAAATATGTTTATGTAAACCCTAAATAATTAAAAATGTGTAATGATTTTCAAAAAATGGTCTTCTGCAATTATGTTCAGTACTAAATTTAGAGTCTAATAAGATCAACTTGATTTTTGATGAATAGTAAATTATGAATAGTGATTTTATGATTAGGATTAGTAATATGACCAAATGGATTAGTAATCTCACTTAAAGAAAGTTTTAAAATAAGCTAGGCACCTTGATTAAGTAATGTGATTCAATAAAATAGTTAAATAACGGTTTCATTAATTATTATTCAAGTATTAGTTTTTTTCAGGTGAATAGTGTTTTTTTAATTAAAAATTTAATTAAAAATAATAAAAAATTATTTTTATAAAAATGACTTTATTTTTGAACTCAGAGCATCGATATTATGATATGGTAATTTTTGGGGTTTTTTCTGAAAAAAATGAATTTTCGATGAATAGTGTTTTTATTTAAAAATTAAATTAAAAAAATTTAGAAAATTATTTTTATAAAATGGATTTCATTTTTGAAATCAGAGCATTGATATTTGGTTAATGTGAAATTTTGGGTTTTTTCTGAGAAAGTTGAATTTTCAGTGAATAGTAAAAATACAGTTTTAGGGTTTCGGTATGTTTAATGACATCATAACGGTGTCATGATGATGTCATGAGATCTTTTGAGGGTTGGCCGGCAAAGGGTGATGAATTATTGTTTTGGGGGCCCCATGTGGCCTAACTCCATGATAAATGACAGGGGAAAGCACATGGGTTTGAGAAAAGCACATGTGAGGTGTCCCTTGGCCATTAATGCCTTGTCCCCTCACTTTCCCTATAAATACCAAGCCCTCCTCTCATCCATTCGACTCCCCACTCATTACCAACGAATTTCTGGTCTCATTACCTCCCAAGGAGTCCTCCCAAGGTGCCCCCAAGCCCTCAAGGTCCCAACCTTTGAGGTTTAAGAGTTACATTTTAAGGTAAGGGATCCGACATCTCTCTTTCTTTTCAAGTAATCTCTTTTATTTCATTTCTTTTATACTCCATGTTCTTATGTTGGAGGATGTTCTTTTATATTCATCCTACTGCCTATTTCATGTTCATATGATGAGAGACCCCCCCTTGCTCTCATCAATTCGTTTTAAGAATGTTTAAGTGGCGCCGTTAGGCTGCCGAATTTTTAAGGGATTCTTTCACCCTTCTCGTTTTCAAGTTCTATTTTCATTCAAGTCTTTCATGTTCCTTTTTATTATGTTGGGGTATGATCTCTAAATTATCATACTGATCTTTTATGATCATATGATGAGAGACCCCATTTGATCGCTTCAATTTAGTATTTTGAAGTTTTAAGTGGCGCCGTTAGGCTGCCGAATTTTTAAGTGGTTCTTCACCCTTCTCGTTTTGAAGTTCAACTTTCATGTCAATTATTTCAAGTTACTTTTTGTTATATTGGGGTATTATCTCTATATATATCATACTGGACTCTTATGTTCATATGATGAGAGACCCCATTTGATCTCTTCAATTCAGTATTTTGATGTTTTAAGTGGCGCCGTTAGGCTGCCGAATTTTTAAGTGGTTCTTCACCCTTCTCATTTTGAAGTTCTACTTTCATGTCAATTATTTCAAGTTCCTTTTTGTTATATTGGGGTATGATATCTATATATATCATACTTTAATCTTATGTTCATATAATGAGAGACCCCATTTGATCTCTTCAATTCAGTATTTTGATGTTTTAAGTGGCGCCGTTAGGTTGCCGAATTTTTAAGTGGTTCTTCACCCTTCTCGTTTTGAAGTTCTACTTTCATGTCAATTCTTTCAAGTTACTTTTTGTTATTTTGGGGAATTATCTCTATATCTATCATACTGAACTCTTATGTTCACGTGATTAGAGACCCTATTTGATCTTTTCAAATCATTTTTGTTGATGTTTAAGTAACGCCGTTAGGCTGCCGAACTTTCATAAGAGAAATCTAAATTTTTTCTTCCTTCCATGTTTTTTCATTTCAAATGGTATTTCCTTGAAATTTCATTACCATGATCATGTATCATTCTTATTCTGTCCATGTACTATTTTATGGGTCATTTATGAATGTTTGACCCATTTTACCTCTCTTTTAATGTCTTCTAAAACCTCGGAACATTGTCGTTATGCTGCAGAATTTCTGTCTCAAAATGTCTATCTCTTTTTCTAAAGTTCTTTTATTTTATTAAGTGAATACTCAAAGCTCTTTATTCTAAAGGGTTATTCACATATATACCAAAATGTTCTATTTTAAATTCTGGTATTTACATACATTGAGACCCACCTTCCTTTTCTGTGGGTTTTAAAGTGATATAAAGATCATGTCTTTAAAGCAGTTTTTAAAAAGTTATGATTATGAAATGAAACCCATTTCCTTTATTCTGTATGGGTTATTTATGAAATTTTTGATGATGATATATGTGGCTCACATGATAATAAAGTAAAATTTAAGGGTTCTCCCTGATAGCGCTCCAATGCATTGGGTAATGATGTAACCACTAGAGATTACAATTTTCACGATACCTTGGTGAATAACCTTGGTAATTTTAAAATGACACCTTGGGGATGGACCTTGGTGATATGTTCATGATTTTCTATGTTAAATGATGTAGCCACATCTTCAAGTTATGAAAAAGTTTTATTTTTATTATGATATGCCTCATGATTTCATTTTCATGCCTTAAAGTTCTTTTCATGACTTTATTGATGTATCTCAAGTTCATATGTAAAATGTTTCACTTGTTTCCCTTGTTGGGCCTTCTGCTCACCCTTCCTTTTGATGTATGTCCCCAGGTTATGGGATGCAGTAATGAGCCTAGGGTGAACATGAGGAGAAGCCTTTCAAGTGTTTAAGAAGAATGTTTTTTTTTTGTTTCATGTTTTATGTTCCTTGTTTCCAAGACACTAAACCTTAAAGATCCTCAGTTCCGTGTAATGGAATGAAAAGTTATGTTATAAAAAGAAGGGATGCTATAATTAAAGGACCTGCAACAGCCTATTACCGCTCTACCATTCCTGAACCTAAGTCGTTGCCCCCAGCTTCGCTTGTCGTCTACTTCTCTCCACAGCATGTCTCTATCCGCTTCACCAGAACTTTAAATATCAACACACAAACACATCCATATCACCCCCCACCCCTTTATACAACATGCACTATATGGAATCCTTTTAAGTGGTATTTCATACCTTCAGGTCAATTGAGTGTGATTTCATTCATATAAAGACCCCTGATCTTAGGGTCCTTTGAAGGAAGGGAGGTTGATATCTTCTCTACCACAAACAATCTAAAGTAGGAAACCCCTCCTTGCCATGGGGATCAGTTGACACCCCCATATGAGGTAACCCACCTGAGGAGGGTGAGCCACTTCAGTTTTCTTCTTCCCTCATGTTTTCTTCTTTTATCTTTATTTTATTTTATTTATTGTTTTTTTAGTTTTAAATTTCATTTAAATTTTAATTTCAATTCTATTTTAGTCTTAATTAAATAATTCATGCATTTTATTTTCATAAAATTTCAATCCATCTAAAATCCATTTTTATTCTACTTTTCTTCTTCTACTTACTCTAATTTTTATTCTTCTCTTAATTATAATTATAATAATAACTATTATTATTATTATTTTGATTTAGTTTTTATATTATATATAAATTAATTATTATTTCTAATTTATATATTTTATTTTCATATATTTTTTTATATATATCTCTTTTATCCCAATTATATTTCATTTTATTCATTTATTTTCTCACACCCATTATTTTTAATTTTTTCTTTCTATTTTATTTTATTTATTTTATCTTTATTTTTGCATCCATCCTCCATTTTGATCTCTTACTCTAGAAAATGAGTCGATGGCCCTAAGGCTTGGCCTACGAAGAGTTCAATGTGTTATTAAATTTTAATTTATGTTTATTTAAATTTTTGATAGATTTGAGTAGCATGCATGGGTAATGAGAATTCCCCTTATGTGGTGAGTTCCCCAAAATAACAAGCAACTCAATCTATTCAATTTTTTATCACTTTTCCTTCTCTATATTAGTTAGTTCTTCACATTATGGATTTGAACTAATTAATGGATGAAGGGGAATTGATAGAGCCAGGTCTTTGATGACGGAATATCCTAGACCAAGGTGTGCCATTAAATGCAATTAAAGGGGGCGGTGGAATTGAGGCTACATAGGCATTAAATGATTTCAAAAATTTATAAATAAATAATAGTATATCAAACATAATATTTCTTGTTTGGATTATTAAACTAAAATAATACATATAAAGGAAAATAATGATTAAACCAAAAACCAATCTGAAAACCAGTATTTCTCATTAACTCATTCTATTTAGATTTTCATGTTAGTATAAATTTTAAATTTCATTTTTCATGTCATAAACAATCACAAACACAAAAAAAGATATTCATTATTTTTCTAAATTATTTAAAAAAACAAAAAACATTAGTTTAGTTGATTTAGATAAAGTAGGTGAATGAACTCAGGGGCTCATCAAGTGATATAACCCTTTTCAACATCTATACTACATTAGGAAATATAATTTTATTTTTTCACACCCCAAAACAGGCACACGTCATGTATACATAATGTTCATATATAAGTATTTATGACATATATATGTATGTGAGTGCATGTTTTTTTGTATGAACGGGTATATATGTATACATAGGTGTGTGTGTGTGTGTGTGTAATGAATATATATATATATATGGATGTCATGTATTATATATTTAATGAATAGGTAAATGTTTTTTAATAGGAGAGATAAATAAATAAAGTGATAAAAATTAAAATAATAAAAACAAAAGCATTGGCTTCGGCCGCAACCTTTTAAAAAAACAAAAGTGGTCATGGAGAATATAAACAAGGTGGGATGATTCATTCACTATGAATGATTCAAACATATACGTAAATAATAATAAATAGTATTATATAAAATGAGAAAAGGATAATAATAATATTAGTTAGAAATTAGGGAACTGTGCATCACATTTGCGGTATCTCATGACTCTATACTTATCTTACACCTCTCTATCTCTCTCCTATGCACTACGATTTTATTTACCTTCAACATTATTTCATTGATGTATTCTCGAATACTAATCAGATTAAAGCACCATTGGTGTTGTTGGGTTCATCTTGTTAAGTAGAAATTAAACTATGTGTATGATTTTGATGGTAGTTAGGTATTTTACCTAGATTTATTTTAATTTATTTTCACAATTTAAATAACTAAGACAATGATAATTCAGAATCATTTTTGATTTAGGAATGGTTCTAGGATTTTATGGATCTATTGAACTCAGACACCAAACCCTATCATAAATAATCATTGTACCTGATATAGAAAGGTCCTTACCTTTTGGGGAACTTTTTACACCTAATACCATGTTATAACACTTGTGTTGGTTGTTTTTTATTATAATCACATGTGGATGTGTGCATATATTGTGAAATCCTTATGTGTTACTTGATTCCATGTGAACATTTATATATTATTATTAGTGTTTGATTATGAATAAATTTGTTGTATGTTTTTACCTTAATTAATGATGATATGCTATATTTTATTGTATGCTATAACCTGTTATGTGTTCCTTTACAGATATTATTCTTAGTTAAAAATTAAGTGGACCATCTTAACATGCTTATCCCTTATAGGGAGAGTGAAATTGATTTTCAATAATGTATATGGTGGAAGGAATGGAATGGTATGGTTACTTGAGGCCTATTTGTTAATGAGTAACACCATAACATGATTCATATTGGATGATGAGGACATGAATTAGTTTATTCCTTATGGATTCTAAGCTGTTTCTAGACATAATGTGGAACAACATGATTACTAGTGTATTCAAGGGAGCATGTTACTAGAGACATTCTAGAATTGCAAGAATCAAAAACAACTTGATTTATAGTGTATACTGATAACATGACCCACTTTATGATTAGGGGAAATCAAGGAGTATGTTTTCATGTAATAGGGAATTTTCATTATTATTTTTTACACCCTGATGTTCCTTTTGGAATGGAGCGCAAGAAATAATGGTCAGGTATTATTGTTTCTTGTTTATAACTTAATTTATCAATTTTTTATTGTTTTTTTCTTCTTATTTAATTTTATATTCATGAAATAAGAATTTTTACATTATTACACCTGTTAAGGATGTAATGGTGGTGTCCTATTGAGTGTTGTACTCGCATCGATGGAAGAAATTTTGGTGTGATTGTAGATTTCATGACTACAGATCTAGTGAAGGGTAATATCCCTATGTTTAATGGTTGAGTAGAGGAGAAAACTTTATTTGTGTACTAGAATAGACTCTGGTGGAACCCCCTATTTTATTTATTATTCTTCACTTTACACTTGAGTTCTGATTACCACTTTGGGAGCCTATTTATTACCAGTTTGAATTTTATCCTATATTTTTATTTTCTATATCAAACTCTGATTATATATATATATATTATTTATGAAATGAAATTATATTTATGGTTTAGAGACCCTATTGATGAAAATGGACCATCATATATATTCGGTAGACTCTTTCAAATGGGTAGACTCGTATGAGGTCGTGTGACCCTTCAGCTCAAAGATGATGGTTTCGATCAAGGTGATAAAAAATGGTATCAAAGAACTAGGTTCACTAAATTATCATTTTTATCTTTTACTTCATTTAAGATAGGTTATATAGTAGTTATTATGGTTGGTACTTGAGAAGGGGAATTATGTCACTACATGACCAATATTGTAAAGTGGACATACAAGTTTCTATAAATATGGAATTTATGTATCTTTTTATTTTTGATGTTATTATTGATTAAATTCACCTTGGGTGATACACATGATGTTGATATGTGATTTATGGGTTTGGATATTTTTAATGAATCAAGATCTTAAAATAGTTTCATATTCCATATATACATGTTTATTGCATTAGATAGATCCCAAAAAATTAAATTCCAGATGAAAATTTGAGTAGTGCTTGGGTGAAATATTCTTGAAATATTTTCATTGAGATTTATTAATTATGTGATTGAGTGTATATATTTCTTTGTGACTAATGTGTAGATATTGGTAATTGTTGTACCTCTCGTACCCCTTGTGGTTTAATTTTCATGATCACAATCACTCTCTTATTTATCTAATCTTGTTTTAAGTGTTTTTGTTGATAGGAAAAAGGATGCCAAGGAATTGGGCCAAGAAGGAATGAAAGTGGACTGATTTTCAGTCCACCGGCCAACCGGTGGATGACCACCGGCCAGCCGATGGAGCCGGACAGAAGGCATCCCCTCTGTCCAGACCACCAGCCAACCGGTGTCCCATCACCGGCCAGCCGGTGGAACCCAGACAGAAGGGACAGCTACTGCCTCCTCACCGGCCAACCGGTGGCCTCCTCACCGGCCAGTCGGTGGTGCTTGAGCCCGAAGGCCTCTCCTTTTTCAAAGCACCGGCCAACCAGTGGCCAAGCACCGGTCATCCGGTGGAGCCAGTCAAACTAGCCGTTGGGCTTTGACCAGACTTGTCCACTTGACTCCCAACGGCTCCGAAGGCCTCTCCAACGGCTCCGAAGACCCCCAAAGGCCATTTGAGGGTTCCCCCTCTATAAATAAAGGACTAGGAAGCCCCGGAAACACAAGAAAGCCCACGGGAACATTTTTCCATCATTTGGAAAACCTCCGGCGGATTCCTCCAAGGAACCTCAATTGCTCCAACCCATTTCCACATCCAAGGAGCATCACCATAGAAGCTTGGGAGCGCTCTTCATCAACTCCAATCAATCCATTGGCGCCCAAGGCTTCTCTACATTACGGTTTTTCATTATTTATTTATTTTGAGCATCAATTTGGGTTTGTGCCTACAAACCCCCATCTCTTTCTCTCATCCTCTCTTTTGGGTTTTCACACCACCTTCAAGGTGTGAAGAGGTTAGTCAAGCCTTCCCTTTAAAAGCATTGAGTCATAGGTGAGCTAGCCTTCACCTGTAAGAAGGCTAGTGGGTTCTTGCTCAACCATTAAAAGCAAGTGGGTTCTTTCTCAACCATTAAAAGCAAGCTGTAATAGGTTCTAGAATACCTGGAAATTCTAGTGGGTTTCTTGCTAAAACCATTAAAAATCAAGCGGTAGTAAATCTCTCAACGGTTGAGTTGGGAGCGGAGACGTAGGCTTTGGTTTAAGCCGAACTCTGTTATCAAGCTTTGTGTCTTGCCTCTTTTATTTCCGCTGCACTTTGATAATTGTTTTAAATTGTTAATTATTTTTTAAAAGGCAATTCACCCCCCTCTTGCCATCACTCTCTCCGTCCAACAATTGGTATCAGAGGCAGGTTTGAGTAATACCTTCACCGGTTTCAAATTCAAGATCCTTTGTGATGGCTTCAACTTCTTTCACCCCCGAAGGCTATTCATTGGGTCGTGCTCCATTCTTTGATGGAACCGACTATACCTATTGGAAAACCCGCATGACCACTTTTCTTAGAAGCATTGATTATCCTATTTATAAAATTGTCATGCATGGTTATTCTCTTTCTTCTCCCGATGAATCCAAATGGACTCAAGCCGATATTAAAAATTTCAAGCTTGATGGCAAATCCATGAACGCTCTTCATTGCGGCCTTGATCGTAATGAATTCAATCAAGTTTCCACTTACACCACTTCTCATGAAATCTAGAAACTATTGGAGGTTACCCATGAGGGGACCAACAAAGTTAAGGATACTCGATTGGATATGTATCGTCAAGACTTTGAAAGTTTCACCATGCATCCATCTGAAAATATAACTGATATTTTTACTCATTTTACTGATGTTTACAATGGGAGAAAGTCCCTTGGTGATGATGTGTCTGCAGAAATGATGGTCAAGAAGATCCTTTGGATCCTACCAAGCTCATGGGCACCAATGGTCACGGCAATCCAAGAAGCAAAAGACATCAAGAACATGCCGGTTGAAGAGCTCATCAGATCCCTCATGACCTACGAGATCACCATGAGGAGGCAAGCTGAAAAGGAAGGCAAACCGATCAAAGTTCCAAAGAACATCACCTTCAAAGTTCAAAAAGAAGAAAGCTCCTCCTCCTCATCGTCTTCCTCTTCAAGCGGTGATTCAGAAATGTAGAATCTTTCCCACAAAATGCACAAATTCATGTAGAAGCACAAGAAGAAGAAATCCCGCAAGGCTCAACCCAATGAAAAATCCGAGCCCGAGGTAACATGCTATGGGTGTGGCAAGAAAGGCCATTACAAGCCCGATTTTCCACTCAACAAGAAAAAGGCCAAGCAAAATGAAAAGAAGAAGGCATTCAAGGCCACATGGAGTGATAGCTCCACATCCTCCTCCTCCTCCTCAAGTGACAACGGTAAAAAATGACTAATGGCATTTCATGAGGTAACCTCTTCCGACTCCTCATCCTCTAGTTCTTCAAATTCTTTTAATCATTTATCTTATGAGGATCTCCAACATGCTAGAGATCAATTGGAGGAAGGTTTTCACGAAATTTCTTCCAAATTTGTTGCTTTAAAAAATAATTTCAAAAAACTTTCTTCCGAAAAGGAACAACTTCTCAAAGAAAAGGAGGAGTTGTCCCTCAAGGTCCAAAATCTTCCCGATGTTGATTCTATGGAATCAACAATCAAAGATTTAAAGGAATCTCTTGCCAAGTTCACCCAAGGTGAACAAAATTTAACCAAATTTCTAGGTTCCCAATGCATATCTAGAACCACCCAAGGGCTTGACTATTCCAAGAAAGCTTCCTCTTCCCATGCTCCAACTATTTTTGTAAGGGGGAGCTCCCAATATAAATTTTGTAATTATTGCAAAAAACTCGGGCACTTAATTTATGAGTGCAATTGAAAAAATTCCCGGTATGGAAGGCCCAAAAACATTTTCTTTAACGATGAATTTCATAGGAGAAGACCCGCCACTAGACAAGTATGGATTGAAAAATCCCTTTTATCGAGTCTCACCGGACCAAAATTTGTCTCGGTTCTAAAAGCCACTCCCCGGTGATTTGTTGTTTTTATTTAGGGGGAGTTAGGATCGTTTAAGCCTTTTTGAGTTTTTATTTCAAAACTTTCAAATCAAAACTTTCAATTCAAATTTCAAAAATTTCAATTGGTTTTAAAAACTCTATCTTGTTTTTCAACCTTTCCCTCAATCAAGTTTTATGCCCCGTGCTATTTTGATAATCACAAAGGGGGAGAAATTCTTGGTTGATTGGGGGAGAAATCTTTCTCTCATGCTTTGCTTTACTTTTCAATTTATCCTTTAAAGCATGCCTTTCATTTCAGTCTTTTACATTGCTTGTTTTGGTGATTGTGATCATCAAAATAGGGGGAGATTGTTGTACCTCTCGTACCCCTCGTGGTTTAATTTTCATGATCACAATCACTCTCTTATTTATCTAATCTTGTTTTAAGTGTTTTTGTTGATAGGCAAAAGGTTGCCAAGGAATTGGGCCAAGAAGGACTGAAAGTGGACTGATTTTCAGTCCACCGGCCAACCGGTGGATGACCACCGGCCAGCCGATGGAGCTTGGACAGAAGGCATCCCCTCTGTCTAGACCACCGGCCAACCTGTGTCCCATCACTGGCCAGTCGGTGGAACCCAGACAGAAGGGACAGCTACTGCCTCCTCACCGGCCAACCGGTGGCCTCCTCACCGGCCAGCCGGTGGTGCCTGAGCCCGAAGGCCTCTCCTTTTTCAAAGCACCGGCCAACCGGTGGCCAAGAACCGGTCAGCCGGTGGAGCCAGTCAAACTAGCCATTGGGCTTTGACCAGACTTGTCCACTTGACTCCCAACGGCTCTGAAGGCCTCTCCAACGGCTCCGAAGACCCCCAAAGGCCATTTGAGGGTTCCCCCTCTATAAATAAAGGACTAGGAAGCTCCAGAAACACAAGAAAGCCCACGGGAACATTTTTCCATCATTTGGAAAACCTCCGGCGGATTCCTCCAAGGAACCTCAATTGCTCCAACCCATTTCCACATCCAAGGAGCATCACCATAGAAGCTTGGGAGTGCTATTCATCAACTCCAATCAATCCATTGGTGCCCAAGGCTTCTCTACATTACGGTTTTTCATTATTTATTTATTTTGAGCATCAATTTGGGTTTGTGCCTACAAACCCCCATCTCTTTCTCTCATCCTCTCTTTTGGGTTTTCACACCACCTTCAAGGTGTGAAGAGGTTAGTCAAGCCTTCCCTTTAAAAGGCTTGAGTCATAGGTGAGCTAGCCTTCACCTGTAAGAAGGCTAGTGGGTTCTTGCTCAACCATTAAAATCAAGTGGGTTCTTGCTCAACCATTAAAAGCAAGATGTAATAGGTTCTAGACTACCTGAAAAGTCTAGTGGGTTTCTTTCTAAAACCATTAAAAAGCAAGCGGTAGTAAATCTCTCAACGGTTGAGTTGGGAGTGGAGACGTAGGCTTTGGTTTAAGCCGAACTCCGTTATCAAGCTTTGTGTCTTGCCTCTTTTATTTCCGCTGCACTTTGATAATTGTTTTAAATTGTTAATTATTTTTTAAAAGGCAATTCACCCCCCTCTTTCCATCAATCTCTCTATCCAACAGTAATATGGACTTAATCCTTGAATAAGCGGTAATGTTTTGTGTGTTCATTTCTAGGCATTTATTTTTTTGTTGAGAACTAAACATGATTTTTTATAAATTGTTCATATACCAGTAAGTGAGTTGGATTTGATAAATATTTTTACCAAGTAATAAATTGATTTAATCAGTTGTTTAAATGAGTTCTAATGGAATTATAATGTATTTGTTGCATTTTTTTAAAAAAGATTGAATTTTTTAATATGGAAACTCTTATGCTAGGGAGTAGTGGATACATAATTTGAAGCATTTCTTGAGGATGATAAAAATTATGGTTGGTAGATTTTAATTTCTTATGTAATTATTTTCTTGTTTTTAGTTAAATAGATTTATTAAAAGGTGGAATATATGATTGGAAGAATTTTTAACAGATTATTCTTATTTTTTATACTAATAAAATTATTTGGTATCTGAATATTTGTTGAGAAGTTAATAGGAATAATAAATATATTATTATTATTATTGTCAAAGATATAGAAAAAAATATTTGATTTATTAATAATTGTGTTTTTTTGGAAATTCTGGTTGGGTGAATATTTTATTTAGTGGTTAAGTCATTATGTTGAAATTATTACATGTTTTATAAAAATTAATATTTGTTTGATTAATAAATTTTTTAATTATATGTATTTAATTGAAGTTATTTTTAAAAATTTTATAGTGTTAATAATGGAGGAGATTTGATAATAATGAAATATATTGATATTATTATTATTAAATTGAAAAAAATGATATGTTTGTGTGATAAATTACAATGTTTATATAAATATATTTTTATGGGTTAAATATGTGTGTGTGTGTGTGAAAGTGTATATATGTATACAAGGGTGTGTATATATATAATGTGTATATATATATTAGTTATATATATATATGTTTGTGTGTGTGTGTGAAGGTATATATATCTTTGTGTTTTTACAAGTGTATTTATGTATATGAAGGTGTGTGTGTATATATAAAATACATAAAATTGTATATTTGGATTACTTTTTATGTATATTTATTGAATGGTTAAATGAGTTTTTAGAGGATAGATTACTAAATATTGTGATTAAAATAATAATAATAATATAATGGAAGTTCTCATAGAGCATGTTAGAAGAGATGAGGGATTAATTCACCACACATGATTCAAACATATATTCGTATAATAATAAATGGTATAAGTAATATTAAATTAAATTAAAAAAATAATCATAATACAAATTTACATTTGGGGAAGGCATAGTGCATAAGGGGTATCTCATGCCTCTCACCCTCTCTTAGAAATCTCTCTACACTATCCCTTTATGATATTATTTTATTTATATTCAAAAATATATCTTTGATATCATCTTTTCTACAAATTGGATTAATGTGAAGTCAGTACCTTTGGGTTCATTTCAATTAGTAGAAATTAAACCCCAGGTTTTTGAAAGGCAGTAAGGTATTTTATCTAGATTTAATTTAATTTTTTTCACACTTTATGTATCGAAGAATATGATAATTTTAAATCATGTTGAATCAATAATGGTCCTACTATTTTATTTTGAAATTGGAATTATATTTCAAAACATTTTATCAATCATCATTTTATATAAGGAATGAATTCCCTCGCCTTTTAGGGAACTTGTTTACACCCCTTACCGAGAAAAAACACTTATGTTATCCATGTTTGATTATGATCTCATGTCAGTGTGTGTATAACCCATGAAATCTTTATGTGTTACATTATTCCATCTATACATTCATTTTTTTTATTCATTTTTTATGATGATCATATGTATTATGTATTTCTACATTTATTCTTGGTGATATGTTATGCTTTTTTTGTTCTGCATTGTTATGTGTACCTTTAGAGATATTGTTCTTAGTATCCAATGTTGGTGGACTATAATTTCATATTTTTACCTTATAGGTGGGTGTGCATGATTTATAATGATATTGTTAGTGGATGAAATCACGAGCTAGGGATAAAACTATTCCTCATGGATATCGGGTGATATACTCGATGCCTAGCAGATGATAAGGAACATGTTACTTGTTGTCTAGTGGATGCCAAGTAGAATTATCACTTGATGCTTAGTGGATGACAATGATATATCTCACTTGATGTCTATGGGAGGTCATGTTTCATGCACATACAATTCTAAGTAGCATTATTACCAATGGATTCCATGGATCATGTTACTTAGGGAATAGTGGATGTTGAGTAGTTTTATCACTTGATGACTAGTAGATGTTGAGAAAATGAATCACTTGATGCTCAAAAGATAATGACCATTGTTTTTCATAGTCTTGTGTCTAGATAGTGATTATTTTTTATACTGTTATGTTTATTTTAGCATATAGATAAAAGAAGTTTGGGCATATGTGTTCTCAATTTTTAATTGACATGTTTTTTACGTATTTATTGTATATTTATAACAAAAAAAATTACTTGATCACACATGTTAAGGACCCATTGGTGGTATCCTACTAATTCTTGTACTCATAACCTACTCAAGAATTGCCATTTGATTTTATATTACATGATTAGAGATCCATTAAAGGTAAGAGGCCCAAGATGGATGGCCGAGTAGAGGATAAAAAAGATGGTGACAGACCATAATAGACTCCGGCAGACCCCACCATTTTATTTATTATTTTTCACTTTACATTATGGTTTGTATTTCCACATTGGGAGCCAGTTTGTTACATTTATGGCTTTTCCCCTTTATTTGTTTAGTTTTCTCATGATATTCTGATTATATATATATATATATACATAAATACATATTATTTTGTTTATTAATATTTGTGACATGACATGATATTGAGGGTATAGTCTCCCCATTGATGGAATGAGAACCTTAATACTAGTTAATGGCCTCATGTATATGGTGAGGCGTATATGAGGTCAAGTGACCCTTCAACTTAGACGCAATGGTTAAGGTCGAGGTGTTACACAGATAGACCCTTATGAATATCTATATACAAAGATAAAAATAACTCCAAATTTTTAGGATGATATTCGTGAAAAAAATATTCTTAGAAAGAAAATTATATAAGAGATAATTGAGAAGGTTCAAGCCATATAACAATATATTAAATCTTCTTATATTTCATAGAAGAAAATTGATAAAAACTAGTGAAGTGACTTGGTTCTTAAGGTTGGAGGCAATGCTTTCCTTCTAATATCACTATAGAAGAGAGTCATATTATTTTGAAAGAATGGAAATATCATCCGTAGGTAAATTGGATCCTTTATGATCCTTGATCTTATAAGAGTTATGTACAATAGAATATCATTTCCTTCAAATTTGGATACAGTTCATGAATTGCTCCACATATCTCTCCTGAGTAAGTATGTACTCAATCCCTCGCATATAATTAATCCATAATTAGTACAACTGGAGCACAACCTCCCATGTCAAGTAAAACCATTTATGATATTATATAATTTAGATAATGATATATGGAATAATATTACACACATTGTCAAAGTAATTATGTAAAAACATTTATATTGAGAGGAAAAATGGAAACCTATGGTTAAAATAAAATAGAAGTACCCTTATTTTTAATCAAGGATATCAGTAAAAATTTCAAGGATGAAATTTCTAAAGTGGGTAAGAATTTAACATCCTAGAATTATATATATATATATAATATTATTTCAGAATAAAAAAATATTACATATTGGAATATAGTATAGTAGAAAACACAAGAACTACATAATAAAAAAATACATTATTAAAATAATTTAGAAAATTACATTAATAGAAAAATATACCCAATAAAATTTAAATTATTACAACGTGACAATAAAAAAATTAAATAAAATAACTCAAATAATAAAATTTGGATCATTTTGATCTCTTAAAAATATCAAACGTATAAAAAAACAAAAATAATGAACCAAACATCATAAATCTAATAAATAATATATAACCATGAGAGGAATTGAAGTGGATAATGAATGATATTCATTATAGGGTATTTATAGGAAGTTTAAAAAAATAACTATTGGAATAGTAATCTAAAGCTTTAATTGTATCTAGATCATTAGGAATAGTAACATGACCATTAGAATAGTAATATAACCATTATAAAAATAAACTTAACTAAGGAAACCATAGAATATAATTTAAACATCAATTAAAATGAATAAATAAGTAAATATAAATATTTTAATACCACAAAATAAGTATTAAAATTTAAAACTCTAAGTATAAATGAATTTTCATTAAATTATATTTTAATATAATTTATAAAAAAATTATTTTTATATTAAATATTAAAATTAACTATTTTATAAAATTATTTTTGAGAATAGTAATATCATTTTTTGAATCATCTTGCCAAAATTGAATTATAGTGAATTTTATTGAAAAAATCAATTTTTACGTGAAATGTAAAAATATAATTTTACATAAATGGTATATTTTAATTGTATCATTCATTGAGTAATAAGGAAACAATAAATTAAATAATGGATGGATCGACCAAAATCCTATAAATAATTTATTTAAAAATAATAAATTCAAATTTCAAACCTAAAAAGTAATTTTCAAAGTTTAAAAATGTAATGTATTCTACTAAAAAATTATGTTTTCTTCATTCCATTGGTATAAACTAATAAATTAGTTATTAAAGGGTTTAAATTTAATTAAAACATGTGATTTGAATAAAAAAATCATAATTTGAAAAATAAAACTATTATAATGTTTACATTTAAAATAATAATTTATTTAATATTTTAACCAAAAAATACATCTCTACTGAAATATAAATACCCCATATCCATTCCCATTAAAAGGGACATTCCATGAACTTCTCAATGGTAAATATCTACCTAATTAAATCCTGGTAAGTCTCCTTAGAACCATAGGTATGTTATGGTTTCACCCAACTCCAGTCCTTAAAGGTGTTAAGGGTCTTAGAAAAAAACTACATCAAAGAGCTAAGGTTATTCTTTTCCTTTCATTTTCAACTTCTATTATTATATAATTAAATTACATTCTAGTCCAAAACTTCTAAAATTAAGAAATGTGTATGCTAAAATTATAATAATTATATTAATCTCTTATAAAAAGGTTATTTACAATATATTTACATATTATATATATCTCTCTTTATCTTTTGACATTGTCTCATTACTCGTCAGTTAACCACCTACAAAGACAATATCAACTATTTACTTATATTATCCTTTATGAATGGTTAGGATAAATTATATATTACATATAAATATAAAAATTTAAGTATTTTTAGGATTCTATAATAAATTTTAATAATGTATAAATGGAATTTAATAAAAATCTTGAAAATGTAACAAGAAAGATAAATTTATAAGAAAAAATTGAATCAAACCATTTCAACCCTAACAATAAAGATTAAAAAACAAAATAACCTGAATATAATTAACTAAGAGAAAAAAAATTTAATTAATTAAAATTTTTATTAATGTTTTAATAAACATAATTTTGTTATATAAGATTCAAAAACAAAATGAAAAAAATGGTCTTATGGTAATGGAAACTCTCAAACCCAACACTTTCATTCGATTTATCATCATTTTACTTTATATTTTCAAATTTTTCTTCTCAAAAACCTTCTAAAGTTCCATCCAATATTTTTTATTTTTTCTCTTGAAAAGTGTATACATTATCTTTTGTTGTTGAGATGATTTTTAAGCCACCTATAATAATTTTTCATTAAGGAATTACTCTTTAAAACATATCATTGATTCTTCTTGATTTGTTTCTTCTTCTATATATAAACTATGATATTTTTATGGAAATAATTATCTTTAAAAAATATTTTTCACTTGTTATTTTATAAAATTATATTTTTATTTATAGATTAATATGATATATTATGTTTAGAAAACCCATTATTTTTTCATAAGTTTATTTAATTTTTATAATTTTTATATTTTACCTTTCTATATAGAATGCATGATTTTGATCATGTTATAATGTGATGGGTGAGACCAAAATTATAAAAACCTCAAATAAATTTTGTAATGTTATATATCTCATGATATTATGTTTATTATGTATAAAAAAATTTCTATATTTTCTCATAATTTATCTGGTGATTATTTGTACATATATATTATGCATAAACAATATGATAGATTTGTTCAAAACATATTTTTGGGATTTGACAAAAATATTATGGAGTTTTATTCTTATGCATAATCTTAATTCCATCTCTCTTTTAAATGCTTCCCCAATTCCTATGATGAAGATAATTTACTCATTATATGATAATTATTATTATTATCCCCTATTTACTATATTGATTTATGTCTCATGTACCTTCCCAATTATTCCTCCCCTTATAGGGCTTGTAGAACACTATTTAATTGATGTATGTCTTTAGGTGATTATGTATCTTAACAAGATTATGCGATATCTTTACAAGAACATGTGGAATGATTTAATTAATGATTAAATTTTCATAATCAATCATGTGGTATTATCCTAATTTTCCAAATACAATAAACCATTTGATTCTAGACTACATTATTGTTTTTTTATATGTAATAAAATTTGTGAAATAATCTACCATATTGGTCACTATAGTTTCTATGATTCTTATATAATGTTAGTAATTTTTTCACTTATTTCCATGATGTGTTGGGTAAGGACGTTTATTATGTTGTTCTACATTTCTTTATTGGTACACCTATCATAAGTGTTGTTAGAAGTGTCAAAGTTGATCCAATCCACTTTTTTATTTTTGTTCTAATAATTACAATATCTATTTTATTATATAAATACAGTTTCTCATAGGAATTTTTAATTCTTTATTCCCTATAACTTGAGATAATTTTTAATTTATTAGTGTTTATTATGAAATAAGTTGGAAGAATATTCTATTAAAATATTGGTTGGTATCTCAAATTCTTTTAGATCTCTATAAGTGTGTTTTGAAAAATATTTCTACGTTTGGATCAACCATGAGGTATGTACATTGGATTTCCCATGATTCATGTATGTTGGTTGAATATAAGTAATATATTGAATCTACCACATGAATAATAAATTTATCACTTGAATAAACTACTGATTATAGATCAAATTTATTTCCAAGTCTTCAATCAAAAGCAAAAATAAATGGGTCAATAGAAAGTCCTTCATTGACTGCAACAATAGTGGATTGACCTTAAGTATATCAATTATCGTATGTAAGAAGAAATTTTATAATTATTGAGTTGAGTACATGTTTAGTTTTAACAAACCATATAGATCAATCAATATTGACTGATAGTTTCACAATGTCATGGATCAATCACACATTCATTCCTAATTGAGTGCATAACAGGATAGACTACATATTCTAATAATCGACCTCATAATTGAAGTTAGGACCTACTATTTTGACTGAACTACTATAAGAAGTGACTTAATACAAGAAGAAAACTACAAAATGTTATGAAAAAATAGGAACTTCATCATACCATACCAATTTCAATGAATAATAATTTTATACAACTTTATATATTTTAATTTTTAAAATGATTTTTGTAATTTTTTTCATTGATCAAATTAATTCTTAATTACTTATTAATTATTTTTATTCTAATTATTTTTATGGAAGTATGTTATGTATATTTAAATAAATGATAAATAGTTCCATGCATGTTCAATATTCATGTGGGATATTTACTATATTAGATTAAAATTTAAATTTTTTGAATTTGAAGATTTTTCTCACATAAAGTCAAAAATTATTATATAGATTTTAATGTTCATTATTATGAGAAAATATTATTATTTTTTTCATTTATTATTTAAAAAATTTTGTAAACCCTATTTATTTTATATAACATATCAAAATGAATCTATATGGGTATGTTTTTCATGATTATTAAATGAAGAATTTACATGATGCAATTAATGGGAAAGATTCACTGAAGTTTCAAGTACATGTTTCTTTAGAAAAGTAGAAATGTAATGGGGTTTCAATTTTGAATATGCTAAGCCTATGTTAACTCAGTATAAATAGTTGAATAGAACTAGTACTAGATATTGGAGGTTGAGGAGAATTTCAAGATATATTATGTGATAAACTTTTATATTTATTACAACATGTCTCTCAGATAAATCTAGATAGTTTTTTTATTTTTCTATTTGAATAGATTACAACTACCTTGACACTACTATGTGAATTGTATGAAATGTTTCAATGGTTATCCCTTCTTTCTATATATTTTTGTGTGTGTAATTTTATTGGATTATACTTCCCCAAAAATATAATATTATTGGGTTATACCACCCCAAAAAAATATACCTGTGAGCTTTTACTAAATAATAAAAGATAGTGGATTCAGTTGTTCCATGGTATGGGTAAAGGTAGGTTTGGTTTCTTTCACAACCTCAAAAGGAATATAGCTAGGTTGTGATTCTAGGTGGGTAAATGTTTGTCTTGGGTTGCTCCATCAAGGTTTTAAAAGGTAGTGTAAATGGTTGTGACTCCACATTAATAGTTAGAGATTGCATTATAATGAGTGTCATTTCTCAATGCATTTTAGAGGAGTGAAGAGTATATGTATGATTAATGTGATCCAAACTACTATAAAAATCATTAAGCTAATATTATTTTTATTTCCACTGCATTAATATTTATCTTTCAAAATAATTAATAAAATATATTTTAAAAGTTCAATTACCCCCCCCCCCAACACCCCCCCCACCCTCTCTTGAATATTTCTTCATTCATAAATTGGGACCTAATAATTGGTATTTCTGATTTAACCCAAAATATGGACTGTTTTAATTTATTTATTATCATTATGTCCTAACATAAACATGAAGTGGAGGTGATTCTTTTGGGTATGGTATGAATAAGTAAAAATGATTCATAGAACTCTGAAATACCTCCATTCTTCAATGGATTATATTATGGATATTGAATTTATTAAAATGGAAGCCTATCATACACTTATATGAATGGATAATTGGACTATCATGGTCAAGCCTTACAAAGTACCTATAGTTGACCCTAATTATTTATCTAGTAATAATTTTGTTAGATATTTTTGGAACTAAAATTTAATAAAAAAATTAAACTATGAAATTAATTGAAATACATGCACTCATTTATCTACATGAAAAACAACTCATTAAATTTGGACAATACTATATGTTACACATCATGGTTCAGATAAGTTTATAAGAACTAAGTTATGCATTTTAAGGTTTTAATATCAATAATTTAAAATTGGAGAATAATAAACATTTAATCTAATGTTTAATAGATTTATTAATAGACCTTAAATAATTTAAAAAAACATAGGGTCTTATGATTTTTAACTAAAAAATGTCATGATAAGAAATTAGTAATTAAAGAACTAAAAAACATTAAGGAATATAATTTTAATTAAATAATTGTATCTTTGTTAATATATAATTTAAAACCCAAAAATATTACTCAAATTATAAGGATCCAGCCTTAAACATTACATAATCTTGAATTATGTCAAGAATTCACAGTGAGGGTCATTTCAGGTTTAGAGTTTTAGAGAATTAGGCCATGACTATTGCATAACAACTTGAATATTAAAAGTAGACACTACTACTCTGTATCCCTTTTTCATAAAATAAAAAATCTTGAAAAAAAAGAGGCATGTATAGTTCCATGTTTTAGACAGCATGGCTTTTCTTTGATCTCATCCTTGACCCTATTCATCTTTATGTCCTGTGAAAAAAATTTCAAAACTTGGTATGAGCATAAAAATATCATTAAGGGTTATAAAATAATGAAAAAAAACATTATCCAATCAATAAATACAAATCAAAGAAACCATACTTTTCAATCATAACATACCACATGAAATTATAAGATTTATGAATAACATACAGAAATCATAAATTATAAAGGTAATTTATGGCATTCATAACATACTTACATTGTAGCTATCAAAACTACATAGGGAGTCACATTTGTAGTACCCATCATAGTATATTCCCTAAATCTCTTAGGAGAAACATTAATGTTTACCTCTGTCACGTTACCCAGTGCATTGGAGATCTATATCGGGCACACTCGCCCTAGGTTTATCACGGAACCAAAAGTATACATAAACAATGCCCAATAACCATAACATAATCATAACAAATAAAATAAGAATAAAGGAAAGATAACGTTTCCACATTCAAATAACAATATATCAAATCAATATATTGAAATAAACAATGCTTTATCAAATCATTTTCAAAACCATTTAAAACATTTAATAAATAGATTTTTGAATCAAAGTGTCCCATACCACTTTGAAACTTTTAAATAAATTATCATTATAAAACATTAATTTTCATATAAATAAATCTTTAAAACCATTTTTAAAACATGAACATTAATGAGAAATAGTTATAATAATAAATCTAATATTTTAGTTAAAGTGTTTTTAACAAAATGAGACACTCTTGAATACGAATAATTGAGGAATAACATTGAATAAAAAATTTATAATATCATGAGAATAGAGGGATTCATTATATAATATTCCAAAGGACATTATATACACCATATAAGAGTGAATTGGTGCATAACAACAATGACGTCTCAATGGAATGTAAATTGAGATGAAATCCCTTATAAAAACGGTATCCTTAGATTAAGGATAAATCAATTACATAATAATGTGTGACAAATATAAATACACTAAATGTGATTGTATATTCATTTTAAATCAATTAGATAACATTCACACATATTCATTTTAAGACAAAACCAATGACTTGGATGTTTAACTCAGTGAATGGAAATTGAGTTAAAATTACTCTTATCAAGTTCATATTGATGACTTGAGAATTTGTCAATGGATTTATTATGTGTAAAAAAGTATATACACACAAAGGAGAGTGTAAATTAAAACATAAATAAATAAATAGTGATTCCACACATAATCATAGAATGACATAATTATGAATTAGAAGATTAACCTAAGGAATAGAAATTTGGTTAAAAGGTTCCCTTACCAATTTGGTAACTTACGAAACATGCAACCCATGAAAGAAGGATCATAAAAGGAAGATGTAAATACCCATAAATTGAATTATATTACACAATTAATACAATAATGGGTAGTACATACACTACACAAAAGGAAATAGTGGCAAATATAGCATGAATCTCACGGGAATAAAAAGTGAGATGAAAATCCCTTACCACGTTGTAATCAATCGAGTCGTATGAACAAAAATTAATAACCACCAAATTATTCTCAGAATAACATGAATATAAAGAGGATCGTGATAATATATATCAAATGGCAGTACACAGTACACCACATGCAATAAATAAGTGGCAAACAATGGAAATCTCACAGAATTAAAAGTGAGATAAGAAATCTCTTACCTCGTGTCCGACTTGACTGGTTTGTTCCTTGTTATTCTTAAATAATAATCTTAATTTAATTTATACATGATTAATAAAACTTTTTAAAGTTTATTATTCCTTTTATATCACTTATTACCATGTTATAAACAATATGTAATCATTTAAGTTAACAATGGTCGTTTTGTCGATATTTGGTACATGAGTAAAAAATGAACGCCTTATAATTACAAGTTGTCCATGTGGTCAAGAGTCCATTGTCTCCCGAATTATATTTATGATTTATATATAATATATATTATGTATATCTAGTATATATATATATTTATAACAGTACATAACATTTGGAGATAAGAAATGAAATGCACCGTTCATGGAGACGGTAAGTCGTACATACGCATGAACGGTACCTTCATTTCTATTTCATATTTTAATTGAATGAAAACTTAATGATACATAGTTATATTATAATTCTTGTATAATATAAAATATAATTTCAATAACTCCATCCTTTATATGTCTCACGTATGTTATGAACGAGCCATATCACTTTGAGGGGGTGGTAGTCCGCACTTCCTCAAATGAAATTATTGCGTTTACTCATAATGAAAACCATAAAGGTATGATATAAATTAAAAATACAGAATCATAAAGAAAAAATAAACATAATATATACCATATATAAATACAGTGTCATCATAATGGACACCATGATAGGCAGTAGGATATAATCGAACAATCATCATTTCGTGAGGCGTTAGTTTTCCATCCACAGAAACATTGTGTTCATCACCCATTAGATGGAGGTGTGTGTAAGTGTAGTTATAATCCTTCTCATAAAAACATAATAGTATATTTATTATATTTTTTTGTTATAAAATAAAGTAATAAAAAGATTTTAGGGGTTGGAGAAGTAAAATAAAATAAAATAAGTTAAGAGAAACTGTTACCTTTAATTTGGGTAACTCTCTTTGGTACGAACCAAAAGGGTTTTTTGAAGTGCATTCTGCCTAAGGTAAGGCTTCTAAAAGGAGTAAAGGGATGTAGTGAGCTTAATTGGTCAGAGTTTGGATGATAAAAAAGGCTTGAGATGTGTGGTGAATTGGTTAGAAGTGAGGGATTTTTATAAGGGGGAGGAGGATTTCTTTAGGAAAGTGTAAAAATATTATTTTATTATATAATGATATTCGGTTTCTAAAGGATCCAAACTCATTAAGGTAGAATATAAGATGTATTATGGTCTAAATAAATTCATACAATAATAATTGGATAGGTTTTGGATGTTATTTTAATATTTATAATCTTATTTATTTAAATCATTTATTAATGAGGTAAACAATCCATCATTATTGTCATAAATAATTTAATTTAATACATGTCTAAAAATTATAAAAAAAATACCATGATGTAGGAAATCGTTTTATATTTACAATGAATATTTATAGTTGAAAATATAACTTATATAATACCATGTAAAAACTAATTTATAAAGAGATATTTGTTTATGTCATTTTTTCCTTTACTTTAAGTTAATTAAAATAAAGTGTCATTATCATTCATAAGTGGCTTCATGGGGTTCTAAAATCTACCCAAGGATTTAAATGGTCTTCCATTACTCATAAAATAAGTTTAATACAATTTTTAAGGTAATTTTGAATAATTATAATATTATTTTTACCTTGAATTACCATATTTACCTTTAACCGAGGTAAATAAAAGTCAAAAGTTACTATTTAACAAAAATTATTTGCATCTTATTGAACCACATTTTACTTAATAATAACAACCATGTAGGTTGTATTTTCTAAATTCAATTCACATATGTGGTAAAATTTCATTAAAATGAAAAAGTTGGTTTTTTTAACTACTACTAAGTGGTTTCACTATTCATCAAAAATTGATGTTTTTCAGAAAACTACAAACAATTCAGCCTAAGATATATTTGAAATTTATAATTAAAAAATGATGTCTATTTTAACAAATTATAAACATAGAAGTGGAATTAATTAATTTAAAATTAATTCCTGTTGTTAAAACAAATAGCGTGTTTTTATGAAACAATAACTATCAAAAGATTGACACCTGTTTATGTCCAATTTCAAAGTGAAATTCATTACAATGAACAAAATTGGATTAAATGGTAAAAATATATTCTAATTACACTATAAAAATAATTAAAAATATAATCTAACCATATAAATAAATTGTAATAAAATGCAGTTTTGAATTAAAATACAATATTTTTCACTATTCATTAAAAATAAACTTTATCGGAAAAATTCCACAAATTTACACAAAGTAAATTTTGATGTCCACATTCTAAAAAAGAATTTTATTTTGTCAAATATAATATATAAAAGTGACCAAAACTACATTTAAAGAGGGTTCTCCATCAAAAGGCGGTAAATAGACTTTTTAAAAAATATTAGAGTATTTATGCTGAAAATTAGATTCATTCACATTTTAAGCCTCTAAAATTTATTGGATAAAAGTAAAAACATTTTACAAACATTTATATTCATATTTTTGTTAGTTCTATTTATTCTCACCAATACAACATCTAGGCATTAAATATTATTAAAATAATAATATTATATTATTAGTGTGCGATGTAAGATTTCAAAGAAACTCATTGTTGCGTATTGGGTATGCCATCGAACATAGTATCCCCTTTAGAGTAAAATTAATAATTAATCCACAAATAGTAATAAATATTAAAATGGCATGTTCTTTATTTACCTGGGATGTTACATCCTTCCCCCTTTTGGAAATTGCATCCTCACAATTTTAAAATTGGGCTCAGAAAGATCATTTAAAGTCCCACGTCGGAAAAATAGTCAATAAAACTATCACTTTAAAAGAAATAAAAATAAATACAAAGGTTACCCGAGATAACCTATACTAGTATTCCATGAAGAAAAACATGGATATGGAATAGAAAAAAAACCATCAAGTTCTGATGGAGAGTGATAGAAAACATGATTAGGAGAAAGGTAACCACTAGAAAATCACAAACTTATGATCTGTTAAATGGTCTTTGAATACCTAGTAAGAAAAGTAAATGTGCTTCGTTTTTATTTTAATTTCATTTTTATTATATTGAGTAATTATTTTACTACTTAAAATAAGAACGTAGAGAAATATTCTTACATTTTCAAGTGGAGTTTCATCATTTAATAAGTTTCTACCAAAAACTCATATTTTCTCCAAACGATGAGTATTCAAGATGACTTGGTCACACCTAAAACACTGGAATCAACTTCTAGAGAATCACATGATCTAAAAAATATGAACTATATATTTCCCATGTATTTAGTCATTAACCAAAAAAAAATGTTAGTACATGATCTGATAATCCCCAAAGAGGATAACCTTTTACAAAAAAAACTACTCTTAATCTCCAAAATTTTTCAAACAATACCCAAAGTTCAACCAACACCACTCAATAAACAATTGTCCATAAAATTCTTAAAAGTAATACAAACTAATATTGAAACCCAAATCTCAGAAGGATTTAATCACATAGTCTTCCAAGATAAATCTTAACATTTATCTCTAAATAACATTATTTACTCTTAAAGTCTCATATTTAAAAGTAATTAATCTAATCACATATTCTCCATGATAAGTTAATAATTTCCATAGATAACCAAAACTCAACTTATTATTGATTTATAAAATAATATAATTAAAAATAATTAGTCATACTAACCAGGGACTTCATGTAGTCCAGTGGTAGGTGATAAATCCCAATCGCACTTTGGTTGTGGGTTCGATTCCCACAGCTTTGTTTGATGCGAAGGGTTGTCACGTGGTCTGCATGTTGTCTTTTTTCAAAAACTACATAATTTTATAACATTCCCAAAAAGAGATAAATTCATCAAAAATAACCATAGCATATTTAAACCACAATGGTTTTCTAATAACTTTCATTTTGCATCCCAAAATTTATTAACCTATAATTTCCTCAAATTCAAGGATCATATAAACCCAAATGGTTCATTATAAATATATTCAAAAAAGAAAATATAATTATTCCTTGAATAAAATTTTCATATATCAAACTTTAGGGTTACACATAATATAAAAAGTCTTCTAATGTAATCCCATCATCAAAAGAGCCTTAATACTTTTAAGCATTTCACCATCCTAAAATATACTATAACTCTTGAATCCCTTATATGTTTACTTCTTACTCATTCAACATTTATAATGATCCATTAACCATTAATTTACAACTTATTCTGAAATACTTCTTTCCTACAAATAAAATCATGAATCATATCCTTAGATTTCAAAAATGTCTAAACATCAGTTAAGAAATAATCTGTACCTTTGATTAGTCATTGTCAGTTTCTTCATCCTCAATCGGAATGGCATTAGGTATTGGTAAACATATATTTGTATGATATTGATGTTCCAATTCTCGAACCTTATTCTTAGAACATCTGTTTGTATAATGACTATACACACCACATTTAAAACATTCAATTGATCCCTCATAAATAACTTCTTTACCTTTCCTAGAGTCAACCGGATGCTTCCTTTTTCCATGGTAGGTTCTTGCTTTATGACCTTCACTTCCACATCTATATAATTTTCATGTCCCTTTGAAACATTTTCCTATGTGTTTTTTTCCACATCCTTAACACAAAGGGTTTTCAATATACTTACCTTTATGATTATTACCTGAACTTCCATGGGGATTTGTTTCTTGCATATACGATGCCTTATAAAAAACACCAAGGTTTAGGTGGTAAATCATGAATCTAGATAGTTGATTGAGAATAACCATAAGAGTTCTCATTGCAGATCCCATTTCATTCAGTTTCTCATTCAGAAAACCATCACAGTTTTCTTCATATGCACTATTACTTTGGTTCCTACTAGATCCATCCATTTACTAAAACCAAAAAGGTTAGTGTGAGTATATCAGTAAAATAATCATATAGTATCTTATGAGGAGGGTATATAAAAAGATATACTTATTCATTTTATCTTAAACTCATTCACTTTAAAATGTGTGTTCAACATTTCTATATGATATTTATTACAAGATAATCAAATTTTAATCTTTTGGAATTTAAAATTTTGTTCTATAATATACTTAGGGAGTATTATGAGATATTTAATGTTCATTATTTTGGAAAATTAATAATACTATATTCATTTATTATTAGCCACTCATTATACAACATATTTATTTTTTAAAAAATATTGGAGTGAAATCACATGGTTATGTCATACATGTGTACTAAATAAATGATTCACATGATTCATTTTATAAAAAATATACATCGTAGTTTCATATACATGATGCTTTGGAGAAGAATAAATATAATAGGTTTCAATTTTGAATCAATTTTTCATATTATTTATTGATATAAATAGTTTGATAGAACAAGTCATGTATGTTTGAGGTTGAGAATTATTTCACATTGTACTACTTGATACACTTTTTTGATCATCATTGAATCTATATTAGATTAAGATACATAGTTATGTTCCTTTACTACCTAAAGTGTTCATTTATTCCTCAACACACCTACAAAAATTATAAAAGTAGTTTTTATTATTCATACATATATTTTTACTTTTATATGTGCATAAGTTCATTGGGTTATACTGCCTATTAAAATGTAGGATTTTTAGTTTGTACCACCCCAAAAAATGTAAGTGAGGGTTTGGCATAACTGGTAAAATTAGTGCATTTAGATGTTCCATTTTATAGGTAATTGCAGGTTTGGTTCTTTCCAGCACAACAATGGGATGATAGCAAGGTTGTGACACATGGTGAGAAAATTTCATTCTAGGGTTGTGCCTTTAGGATTTAAAAGGTAGTGTAAAGGGTTGTGACTCCCCATCAATATAAAATATTCCAATACAGTGAGTTTCAATTTTTTACATATTCAAATGGAGTGAAGAGTTTACGTATAACAGTTTTTATCTAAACTACAATAAAATCACTATGTTTATTTTATTTTTATTTCTACTAAATTAATATTTAACTTTTTTAATAATTTATAAAATATATTTTAAAATTGTATTTTCGACCTTAATGTTTATATGGAAAATATCATATTGGTACTTAACAAGAATTTCCAAAATCCTCGTTATTTTAAATAAAAAATATCTAACTTATTTGAATGATTATATTCTAATTTATTTTTTTCAGTTATGACAAAACTATTCTCTATGATTTTTGTTAATAGGATCAACTTGATTCTTTCTGGTCCTATATAATTGAATAAATCTATTTTAATGAAGGTATGATAACTGAATATAATATATTTTTTCTTTAAAAATAAACCATAATGAAAATCGAAAATTAATATAATCAAATGTAACTATAAATATAGATATTAAAAAATATTTTGATACTATTCATTAGTATTTTCTCCTTAATTAGTCTTATAAACATTTGGTTTTATGAACATTAAATCAATATTATTAAAAAAATTACATTATGCCAATATTTTTATTATATGGAATAGATCAACTTATGGTCTCTCTAATCTATTTATAGGGGTGAAGGAAATTGATTTTTTCCTTGTATTATTTTTATCCTTATTGAATACAAAACTAGAAATTTAAAAAATATAACTTTTTTATCTCTGTGAATATATTTTATATTCCATGTAGTTGATTCTCATTAAAAACACCAATGGGTATCCACTTTTCTCTAATAGTGACTAGTTTTCTATTGAAAATATTTAAAAAAATTATTGATATTAATCAAATAATTTCCAACTTTGAAGTTACGTATCAGAAAATTTATATTTTCTCTAAAAGAACAGGGATTATCTATAGTTTTATTGGTATAGATCCTACTATAATTTCTTATTCCTACTATGGTTTCTCTATAAGATTAAGTAAACCTATTTAAAAATATTTCAAGTCTTGTATATTTAAAGTTTACTTAATTATCCATGGATGGTAAAAAAAAATATCTATTTCAAGTGGGGAATATTTTATTATTCCTGAAATTATTCAAAATGTGATCCCCATTCACATTTTATCCTTTCCGCTACCCAAAAAGTAAAAAATATTTTATAGGGAATAATAGATAATTTATTAAAGGATTTTTTTATGACCATTATTATCTGGTCCCACACATATTGATCGAGTGGTAAGTGATTTAATGAATATATTATGTTATTATTTCCCTCAAAATCGACTCTTTCCACCAGTTAAGATGAATGATAAACATGATATCTTCAACACTCTCTTTATCAATATAAATTTTATGAAATTGACCATTATATTTAGTGTATTTATTCAAATATACACACAACCACAAAAAAATTGAATAATGTTCACCATTAAAAATGAATGGATATATAATTTAAAAAGAATGGTATCATCAATTTATATAAAATCTTTTAGTTACATCTAATGATACCAAAGACATGTGCAATGAATAACCCTAGATCTTCTGTCAACCTAGTTTAGACTGCCACCACCCCAAGTGTATATGTCGATCATTAGGTTCTGGAGACTATTTTCAAGTTTCTATATTTTTATTTGTCAAATTATTTACCTTGATACATTGAAAATATAGATAAATACCTGATTCTATTGAAAATTTGGCATAAACCTTAAATAAAACAACTATTTCCCAAAATAAAAAAGATAATGTGTACATCGGGGAGTATCTATTTTACTTTTTTAATAGACCAAACAAACTATCTATAAGAATACATCATATATAAAAACATTAAACCAAATAAAACTCATACAATAGTCTATGAATATAATAAAAATTATTGATTGACTTTATCCAACAAAACTATACACATATAAAAAGTTTCCATAATCATCCTCATTTTAAAGCTAAATACCTTTACACCACCTCCTTATTGAGTTATGAACTATAAATCAAAATTATCATATTTAAAAAAACATCCATGTTGTTATCTATGCAAACCATTTTGTACCTAAAATGATATAATTGAAGCTTTGTATTAACTAAGATGTGTATGTATTGTGTGAGTACATAACTCAGTAGGCCACCACTAATAGTTTCATTAACATGAACCATTATATATGTGAGTTCATGTAAGATATGATATGATATTGAATAGTGGAACCTGATAGGAAGGAAACTAGTTATAGAATAAAAATAACACATTTAGATTATATTTTTATTGAATAATATACTATAAACCACTCAAATTGGTCTCCATAATCTCACCAAATCACACTGGAAATAATAATACCTTCTTTGAGTCATAATAAAAAACTATTTACACCTACTTTGGGCCATTATTAGAATAATAAATAAATCTATGTATGATTTAAGAATCCTTTAATACCTCTTTATGGGAAAGGATAAAATGTGAATACATTTACCTCATCTGAATTCCCATCCTATAATGATTTATGAAATCTATGTAATTCCTATGTTTTGGGAAATGTTGTGGTTTTCCATTTATTATTGGAATGGTATGAAAACATAATGGTTAAATAGAGTTTCATAGATAATTGATGTTTAATTTTTAGAGATGGATTCCTATATAATCACTGAAGTATGTTTTTATTATTATATTAGATTTGTAATGAGGTGTTTTACAAGGGGTCCATGATTCATGGGAATATAGATTTTAGAGGGAAGTTGAAGTAAGTTATACTATATTGTATGATCACCAGCATGGTCTAAAAGACTTTGTAAATAAAACATGGATTTTTTTCAAAATAAAGAAGGTTCTATAAGATCATATAAATAATATTAAATTTCAAGTATAATGACCATGTATTATTAGAATTTTATAGTAGTGAGTTATTTATGATCACTTTCATCACCATGGGGACTTTCCATGTTTATTTTTTAGTTATGTTAAATGAAATAGATTATTCTTTTAACACCATAAAAAAATTCATCCCATTCTTACTCCTAAACAGCATTGGATATTTTTCTAGGAAATTAAGTGTATATTTTGTGATATTTCATCCCCCATCAATGGATTGAAGATATGGTTTATTGGAGTGGATAATAAATATTAGGTATGACCTAAATAAAGTTTATATATATAATTTCATATTGATCCATATCATAGATATAAAATATGATATTCTAGATATTTTAATCTATTTTCATGGATTTAGAATTATTATTTTCCATGATTTGGTATTTATGGATTTATTCCTTTGCTATGATTTTTAGATTATAAACTCCAAATGTATCAAGAACAATATAATTATGTAGGTGGATCCAATATATTCTATAAATTAGAAAAATTTTATTTTAATTATTTATTAATATTAATTAATTTATGTCTCAATTTCTTCATTCATGTGTAATTGTGCCTTTTTGGAAAATGGTAATTTTTGGAATAAATGATTTTTCTTGAGATTAGGGTTTTGATAAATAGTTTTGTTGTAACTTTGAACAAGTTATTTTATATGGAGTGGAAATGGGAATTTTAAAAAGGATATATTATATTTTTTTATAATTGAAAATTATGATTTAGGTGGAATTAAATTATTTGTAAATGAATAATGTTTTTGAAAAAACTTCATCCGGGTACAATGACTTTTCTTAAACTGGGTTTTCATGGGGTTTTCTTAAAAATTGGAAGGATATTTTGGGAATGAGTTTAAATATAAATTATATAAAATTTCATTGTAGAATAATTTAAATATAATTACTTGGAATGATATGTGTTTGAATTATGAGACTTTTAAAATTAATACCCTGAGTAGGTGCATATTTTAAATGGTTTTAGTGAGTCTTTATTTTTTTTTACCTCTATATTTCTTCTACAAGGATATGTAGCTTAAAGGGAATGTGATAAGGAATTAAATGGTTGAGATAACTAGGACTGAAAGGTGATGCTCACTATGATGTGATTTTTAGATGTATAAACAAGGATTCAAACCTTGTTAAAGATATCTAGTAATCAATATTTTTAAAACATGTATTTTTTATTTTATTATGCTTGGGTAACCTTAGCATATAAAGATATTACATTTTCAAATACATGTATTTTTATTAGGATTTGGGAAAAAAATTCCCAATAATTATGAAACATTAGATTCTCTATTAGATATAGAAAATAGTTAATTTTTATTGGTTTGTGAAAATGGGATATTTTCATATAATTTGGGAGAAATTGGTGTTCATGAAAAATGAGTTTTCTGTGATAGAATATAAGTTTTAGGATTGTTTTGGATTATTGTTTTAATTAGTTTTTCTGGAAGATTTTTGAATTAATTTCAAAATAATGTTTTTGTTTTTGGAAATATTTTAATAAATAAAATGTTTTTGTTTAAAGTATTTTCTATTTAATATTATTGAAAAAAAACATATTAATATTACCCATCTATGGAAGTGTATTAGAGCCTTAGGTAAATTCTATTGTACTTATAATCACCCCATATATGTGAACTTCAATGGAAATATTGACCAGATTTGTTTTGATGAAGTTAAAGGGAAGGAATTATACTCTATCAGTGGTAAGTTATAGTTCCACATTGGAGTTTTGGAATAGGGGTTGGTATATTGTCGTTTGAGAAATTTATTATTGATGTCATAATGTGTCTAATTTATATTATTTCAATATTTTATTTTACTTTTTTTTAAATAAATTTATTTCTAGTATTTAAGGTTTTTTCTAAATATTGTTTGATTTGAAGGATTTTTTCATGAGAATTAATAGTTAATGGTATTTTTATTGATGTAAAATAAGTCCCCAAAGTTCTTTTTTATCCCCTACTTCTTATTATCATCCTCTAGTGATAAAGGGATATATTTAAGGCCATGTGAGATATTAGATCAAGTCTGAATATTTAGGTTCATTGGATGGGGTATTACAAAATTTTATCAGACCCTGGTTTTTTTCCTGTCTTAAAAATTCCATTAATTTTGATGAGTAGGGTGGTTCAGACTCCAAACATACCCTTAAAAAGATTTATAAAACCATTTTATTGATAACTTTGACTTATTTGGGAGTCTAAGTAAAAAATATGTTTGTGATAATCTCTTAAGATAGTCATATGGGTCAATTTCACCCTCAACTAGTTAAAATATGTTAGTTTACATGCATCATGTTGGGTATGGTATGGCCCGCATCACATGAAATGGTTTTAATGGAAAATAGTTTTCCTATATTAAAATGGATTTCAAATTAATTCATTATTTTTTATTTCAAAAATTATTGATTATTAAAAATCATAATTGGATTCCTATGACATGTTGAATGAAAATAAATTTAGGTAAAGGAATAAGAAGTGAAAAGGTAATAGTCCATAATGTTGATTTTTTATTTTTAATTATAGATTCTTCTTATACATTTGGTGAGATTAATTGTGTGTTAAAGAATATGAAATCTATGAGAGCTATGACATGATTTTGATGAGTTAAATAAGTGACATAGTATTCTTTAAAAGTCACCCAGTTGGTATGCATGATTATACAAGATATTTAGAATGTGAGTAGGGGTATTGATTAGGATAGGGTGGTGGAGGTGGATAGGGACAAAAAGTATCAGTAATAGAACCTTATATTATTCAAAGGGGGTATTAGGATATATAAATAGGAGAAGTGGTTAGAAAAGATCAATCATGTCTTCCAGTTTCTTTAAACACCATATACTTCAAAAGATATAGTTTGAATTTTATATTATTTAGGGGCTAGCTAGTAAGGGGTCATCAGAATTTTAGAATGTGAGGAAATTTACAAATCTTTACTGATGAACAAAGAAAGGATCACAAAATAATGATTTGAGATGTGTATATGTCTAAATATCTGATTGATGATTATCTGGATCATGTTACCTACTTATATAGTGGGGTTTAGTATGACATCTTTAACTAAATAAGATATAGAATTCCAAAAACCCAAAAGATTTGGTTTATTCATTGGGTAGCTAGAGGATATGTTTTATTTAATAGTAAAAGATAATATAGAATAATTTCTAAGAGAAATTATATATAGTTTCTTCTTATTTATCGCAAGGTAAAGGTTCATTGATGTACTTATAGTGTAGTTATTTGTGAGCCTATATTCAAAGTGTTTGAATCCTCCTCATACATGTTTTCATTAAAAACGGTGGTCCACGTGAATATGTATTATAATTGGCTCTTATATATGATTAGTAGTGTCACATATAACCATTTATTGGGATAAAAATATAGACCATTTTATGGTGTAAGTATAATATAAAGACTCCTGATATAGTGGGAAGGACTCATTAGGGGTAAAAGATAGCACCACCAAAGTTTCATGGGAAAATCATCACTACTAAGTAGTAAATAATATTGATGGAGGATAATTCAGGTCTATCTATAGTGTGAATAATTATCATAATAGTATCTAATATTATTTTTCATTGTTTTATTAGGGATAATCACATTAATTTATCTCTATATGAATATTTAATCTGTTTGGTTTTGACTTGGTGTTGATGTAATATTTGATAAGAATATATACATTACCTAGTGAAATAATATTGTAAGGATTCAACTATCCATTTTAATTTATCATGATACAAAAACATTAAATCTCATAAAAAAAATAGTTCTAGAGATGAAAACATATAGTGTGATTATTAGGATATATAGGATAATTTAATTTTAAGATAAAATCAAATATTGTGGTTGGTGATTTCCCTTTATGACACCATATGTTACTGTTGACACATTCATGGGATGGTGGGATATTCATGAGATAAATAAGTGCAAGGTGGATAGGAATTTTAGTTTCTTATCTTGTTAAATAGAAGGATTAGTATTGGGTTACATGGGTGTTAAGAATCAACCTATAATTATAAGGGTAGTCGGTCAATATCTATATTTACTTCCATTGTATTTATAGAGATTAGTATCAAGGAGAGCTATTTAATTTCTGTACTTATTTAGTACATATAGTGAATCCTATTTCATTGAATTATTCTTTCATGGTGTCATTTAAGTTTCAGAAATTGAAGTTGAAACCAGATGATCTTGAGTAAAATGGGGTCTACCAACCTAGTGTCTCCCCTTTGGTAGTGAAAGTTTTCTTCAAATAAATCCATTGATAACTTATGGTTGTGTATTGACAGTCACAAATTGAACCATGTGATGATGAAAAAATCTCTTTTAACTTGAATTGATGTTCTTTCTGACTAGATAAATTGAGATCATTATATTTATAGGACAAAACAGTATTATGGTTGTCATATTTTAATGGATTAAAATGGAATTCCATTATTAATATGACCATTACAAGTTTTGAGACATGCCTTTCATATTCATTAATTCAAATGTTTCCTTTACAGATTTGATAAACATGATTTTCCATATGTGCCAAGATTCATTTATGGTAGAACTTATAGATGAAAAATTATTTATTGAAGATTAAAATAAGATAATTGGATTCACCTATAAATTGGTTTGGATATTATATTTGAAAATAAGGCATTCTGTAAGTTCTATAAATTTCATTTCTAGATTCAAAATGTGATGTTTCTTGGTGTTGTTGTTTTTTGATAAGGGGGACTCTACCAATCCAAATAAGGTCAAATCAATGATTTCCTTGGAAGGTAAATGTACCTGTAGAATTTTTAGTCAATGATAAGGGGGTTGGGGGATTATGTGTGTTGAACTTTTAAAAAATTCTAGATATTCTATTTAAATTACCCCTTATAGTATTTCAACCCCTGATATCTGTCAAAATATAAATGAATATTTCACATTTTACCTAACATTCCATAACCACATGCAATGCCTAAATATTAATAGAAGATCAATATGAAATATTTTTATAAGTTTCAGCCCTAATATGGGTGACTAACTCTTTTCTATGTCAAATCGCATTGAGTTATAGATTCTACACTATAATTGAATCACCAATTATAATGGTTTGTCAAGGTATTATACTAAAACTTGTCAAATCGTATTACACAGGTGGACCCACCATACTAAACATGTTCGAAGACTTATATATATTACACATGAGAAGGGGTATTTATAATAGTTTTCATAGTCTTAAAATCCTACTACTATTTTTCTTCCTTCCTGTTTCTGAATTAGAACGTATATTTTTTCAGGGATGTCTCTACGCCTTCAAAATAATGATATAATTCATCACCTCATCTTTCTTAAATACATCAAATTATTTGAATAATATAAATAAAAAAATGTCATTAAAATATCTATAAATTATAGTTCTACATAGAATCTTTTACTAGAAACTTTGTACAAATATTTTTCTCTCAATACTGTAATCTCAAGCGTATAATATTATCAGATGAACACTACAATGACAGCAACTTATTTTTTTCTTCTTTGAATTTTAGTAGGTTTTATAGGCTTAACACTTTTATTATTCTTCTCTATAGGTTATAGAATCTTATCCTCCCCCTATTCCTTAATCTTCTTCATGATATGTCTTGATTCTTGGTTCTCTTAGTATGTGGGTCACCTTCGACCCATCCACCAACAGTTCCATCTTTTTTTGTATAAATGAATGAATTATTTATCTCTACTCCCATAAATATCCAAAATCCTTCATATCATGTGTATAGAAATATCATTAAATGTGTTATTTATTTTCAAATTACCTTAAAGAGTATTTTAAGGGAAAAAGAAGCTACTAGTGGAAAATCACCATCATATAATAACCAATTTTGGGTTCCATAATTTTTCATGTGTGGATTTTTCAACTGAAGTGGTATTCTGTAAATGCATTCATTTAATGATCCTCGTTTTTGAAACATAGGTAAAATAAAATATTATTTTTAATTATATCTATGATTATCTTATTACTCTTCATAAATTCAACTGTATTATTAATACACTAAATATTCAAAACTATATAAAATAATCACACAACACATCATATTTTTGGTATGGAGTTCAAATCAAGATCTATCTCACATAATATAACTTTACTATATTTTCACATATTTAAGACAAAATAAAATTCATGAGATAAATTCTTTTATGATCATTCAAATACATGAACTAAATCATATTCCAATTCTAGCTTCTATAATGGTTTCTCTAATCTTCATGATGGTCTAAACTTAGAATAACATCACATGTATTATAATATTTAGTATTCTTCTATATATCATAATTATAGAAACCCAATTTTTTAGTCTATTGTGATATCTGATTTTCACTAAGACCATTATCATACAGGTATAAAATTATATTTCACATAACTAAATTATCTTACATGATTCTCAATTATATTATATGTTTTGAAGTCCCTTTTCCATTTTTTTTGAATTCATAGTTGAATTTAATTATCCACTTCTTTATTTAAATAAGTTATATTACATGATGATATAATGTATTTTCCATTTTTGAAACCTGTATAAATTGATTTTCTAACATAGTGGCACAAATGGATTTCATATAACATAATTTAGTTATGTGGATCTAATTAAATACCACCTAAATTTTTTCTTAAACACATTTATTGAGTAGATAGATCCCATAACCAATTTTAAAATTCTCTATACAATACATTTGTAAAACTCAAATATAATATGTACTTATAAAATATTTTCCTCTTATATGAATTCTCTTAGGTAATTACTGTGAAGAATAATTTTGTTAGAAAATTTCCATTCTCTTACATAGTAATTGAAGAATTCTTAAACTAAACTTTGGAAAATTGTAACATCTTGACCTGAATCACTATGAAAATACCCAAATTTTTTGTTCCATGTATCCTTGTGTGCACCTCCCCATAAGAAAGTGGCTGACAATAAGCAACGTGAGTCTATGGAGGTAACATGTGGTGATCATTCCCCCTATATTATGGTGAATAATAATAGAATAAAGAACCAGGTATCACCATATAAATACATAATTTTATGTAGAAGAAATAAAGTAGTGAAAACATGGAATAATGAATAAAGTGATGAGATATAGGCATATGAGATAGAATACCCACTGATCCAATCATTTATATATATAAATAAAGGAATAAATGAAGAAAAAAATACAGGAGGATCTACTACAATACCTAATCCTCACCTAATATAGATCTCCAAGTCCCATTTGAGCTTCTCAAGAAAGATCAAGAAATATTGGGCCCCAACCCAACCTGGACTTGCAACAATTAAAGGAATTCTCAAGTACCCAAGTGCAATGATGACCTGATCAGTGTGTGAATACGAAACTCATTTTGGAAACTAAAACATACTATCATATATATCTAGTAAGTGGAGTGATATATGCATGTTACATGCCAATAATAAATAAGTAAATTAATAATATACCATTAAATAAAAAACACTTCCAAACCTTAGGTTCTGTGGTAAAACCCAATGTTAGATATACCTGGTTTGATCTATGTTGAATGTCTATAAGCATGTCATGTAATCATAATAACCATATTAACCTGACCCACCCCATGGGTTTAAATAATAATCTCTACCAATCCTTATGAACACATACCTGATCAACCATACATACTTTTTCTTATTCCATGGTTTCTTTGAGTATGTCGTGATGATAGTGAAAATGAAATAATGGAACAAGGGTCTTCTACCCCAGTTTATTTTGATCACAACCAAAACTCTACACTAACCCTAATAAATAGTATAACATTCTATAGAATGCTCTATCCCATTATCACAACCCAGGGAATGTTATTTCCCCGTATGCAATGCTTTATGGAATTAGAGACCTGATAGTCCAGAAGGATTGACTAAGCTCACTGAATACCTAAAAATCCCCTGATAGATATAACATATCAATAATTTCCTCAAATAAATGGAACCAATATCCTCTTGACTCAAAATACATATAATCCTCGCCATATGTGTCACACTCCACCCTATTGGTTTTTTTTCTTTAGTATCATGAACTCCCTAAAAGGAGTATTCAAAACCTACTTAGATAGAGTATTCATGAAAACCTCGAAATGAGTATTCACAACATCCATAGAAGTAGTATCTGGGACTTTCATGAAGGGGGTATTCTTGACCACTCAAAAGATTGTTTTATTTATTGCACACTAGAACCAACCCAAGGTCATATTCTATAAATAATAAATGAATTCCCGATGTTATTTTCCATTTAATCAAAATAAGAATAAAAATTGGGAACCAATAGGAAATACCATCATTTTTCTACTAAAAGGAACACATACACCTTGTCACAAGGGACATCAAGTCACTGGGGTCCTTGAAGTTTCATCAAGCTCTACAGACCCAAGTCACTCTATTTCATAGGGGAATAAACACACTATGATCACCACACTAGACTAAATCCTTTAAAACATATCAATAGTCCATACACTTTATTCCCAAGAAAACCATCCTAGATTCTCACTCACCTCTACTAAGTGGTCTATAGGGTCTCCAATACTAAGGCTACTATATTCAACCAGTTTTTTCCATAGATGTTACACCACTCATGGGGGGTTTGGGTGTCATAAGTAATATTTTGATAATCATGATTTTGGATATCAATGGTCGAGGAACCAACTAGTGCACCAGATCCCCTATGGCCTTGGTACATTACTCAGTCCATGGTATCAAATTCAAATTAATCTATTATAAAACTTTAAAATAAAATTTAATTTAATTTAATTTTAAAGTAGGAAAATTACTAAAGTGGTGAGGCCACACTTTAAATTCACTTTAAATTTTTTTATAAAACCCTTAGGTGAGTACAAAGGAATAACTACCTCTTATGAATCCTTCCATTTATAATTCCACAGTCCAAAAGATCTAAACAATTTCACCATGTGTTTCTTAAACTCATCCATGTAACATTGGTCATTGTTAGCTCACTTGAGGCCCTAACTCACTCTAAATAAAATAATAATTATATTTCTTATAATTAATTAATCAATTTAATTAAAACATGGAATATTCACTAAAACTCATTGTACATCCAACAATCATAAGTGTGTCACTCTTATATTTTAAAATAATATCATAATGTTTGATAGCATATACTACACAAAACCATGAGCTTTAAGCGAAGCACGATATACTATTAAAATATAATTATTTAATGTAACCATTATAACCAAGACATTAATTTAGTGGGACTGAACATTGTAAACCATATTATGAAAATGTGTGTAAAGGTTTTATAAAATTTATTTATAAATAAGTAAATAATTTTCAATAAGATTATTTTATGCTTCCAAAATACATTTTCTTCAAAAAGTGTTTTATATTTCATTTTATGTTGATGAATTATAATTATTTTATAAAACTTTTAGAAATTATATTTTATAAAATTAATATCATTTTTTAATCATCATATCAAAATTTTATTATTTTGAAATTTTTGGGATTTCTGAAAAGAGTTAATTTTTTAGTGAATAGTGAAAAATACAGCTTTTTGTAAAATTGTCATTTATTTTCAATAAATAAAGTAATTTAAAATTACCATTATGATATGAATTATATTTAAAATTGGAATATGTATTATTTAGTTATATTAATCTAATTAATTACATTTTAATCATAATTATACCATATTTTTTTATAATCTTATTTTTAGTCTTTGAAAACCATTTTTCATTAACTGTTTTTAAGTGGTCAATGTTTCCCCAAATTAATTAATTAAAATAATAGATAATAACTAATTTTATAAATTTTATTTAAAATTTATATTTTTTTTACGGTCCTGAAAATTCATCCAAGGGAAGAAAATGCTCCCAAAATCACTTCACATAAGGAGGAGAGTACTCCTACAAGTCTAGCATGGTGAATGGACTCAAATTGAGTTGAAAATTTCAGAATAAATTTAAAGGAATTAAAGTTTTAAAAGGATTCCAAATGGCCTTTGTACCATCACTGGGAAAGGCTCACAGACTACCTGAATCACGAATCACTGGTATATGGAACTATTTGTGAGGTGTTAGCCCGCGGAGCGATATCCAACGAACACGATGGACCACGAACCATGTCACTGAAGGACTCATGTGAGTGAAGGTGATCTATGTACTGTCTCATGAACTCAACAGTTTGCAGACTAAGAAAACTGATAGGTTACGTGGACCATGATCGTGAACCACACAACCTCCACAAACCCTAGTTGAGTGAGTCTTCCACGGGTCAGGATATCTCTTCATGGGTCTCCGCAAATGGTGTCTCATTCCCAATAAATACAATTTCATTGATTATATATAAAAGGAGAAAATAGGGAATTGATTAGGATAGATGATAAAAGCTTAAAGGGGACCTAGAGTTTGGAAGAAAGAACTTGGATAAGATTTCGGCTTCAGTCTTGAATCATCGGCGAAGCCCAAATTGTGAACCGCACTCTCCGTAGGTACAGCCAGCTACAAACCATGAAATGGGGGAACTGAATAATAATAATAGAATCATGGACCTAATTGGTGAACTGTGAACCACTTAATTCTTTTGGATGAACTCCCCACAAAAAATAATCCCTCAAACCCTCCTTCAAAATGGTGTTCCACATAGTGTATCACTATGTAGATTTAACCCGGCATTGTGTACTGCATCAGTTTGCTGATGGAACCCAAAACAGCATGGTGGATCACATACCACTATGGTGTGCAGTGGTCTATACCCATACTCATGTACTACAATGGTATGCAGATGACCCCTCTTCCTATATACCACTACGGTATACAGATCTTCCTCCCTCATACATAAGAAACCAATATATGGAAGGGAGTGTTTTCGGTTATTATTTTCTCTTGTTTCAATCTTGCCCCTCCATTACTGTCCAGTCCTCCATAATACCTCCACGAACCAGTCCCCCAACATCAGTCCAAATCCTACTCTAAATACACTAGACCCATATGATCATACCATTGGGTGCATCAGCGCGCCCCTTTGAGTCTACATACCCATGGTAAGTGGAGTCACGAAGGCTCTCCCAAAAACTGTTTGGGATTCAGGAATGTTTATGGGTCTACATTCCCATGGTAACCTAGAGTCCAAACATGGTACACCAATGTGAACCTCCCCATTTTAGGGATTAAGGGTGATCACTTTCTTTTCCATTCAATGAATAATAGTGATTAGTCGAATGAGTTATATTCACTTCTCCTTTGACAATTACGAAACTCCTCCCCTTCCCAGAATGCATTTTGAGGCCCCCCTATTGAGGTAATTCCCCAATTTTCTGAGGCTAGTCTACATGACCTTTAATGTCATCTCTCATTAAAGGTTCATTTCTCCATGACCTTGCCCACTGTCACCCCGGCCTCTTCTGTTGTAGGGTCTCCCTCTCCCACCAACAAGACACGAAGCATGTGGTTGGTTGGATCTCTCGCATCCTCTAGTTTCTCACACTGAGCATGACCCACGTGGGCTTAGCGGTTTGTGATGATTAAAAAATCCACACAATATTAACTATGATAAATTTGATTCATGATCAAACCAGGATATGTATGATGCCTACTTGAAGGCCCGATCTCAAAAGGATGCCCTTCAAAAAGGGTTCACCCAATCATGTCCCCCTCAAATGGGAAACTTCCATGTGTAATTTCAGGAAAATATGAACTATGAGAACTCTGATTCCTAATCAAACCAGGATATGTAGGACACCTACTTGAAGGCCTAATATCAAAAGGGTTCCCTTCCAAAAGGGTTCACCCAATCATGTCTTCTCAAATGTGCAGCTTCTATGCGTAAACCCCACACAATTCTAATCTATGTGGGTTATTATTCCTCCCTCGAGGATATGTAGGAAACCCATCTTATGGGTCCGATCCCAATATCAAGTCACCTTTTTTCCCCTTGGATAACAATAATCTCCAGAGCACCTTATTGTATAGCTCAAGTCAGCATCACCTCTATATCATCAAATACATATATTCTTACAACGATCCTGCGAACTAGGGGTATCCCATGGACATGCTCTTTAGGAATGAACCAAACATTCACAAACATATGAACACAACTTAAATATATAAGAGAGTCCTAGAATAGGTAGTAACTCTTCCTAGAATGGGTGTGGTGAGCCTGAATTCACATTTGCTTGACCAATGGAGTCATTAAGTGTCATTGGCCAAACCATTGTTCAACGACCATCTGCCTTTGGAAAGCAGGTCCATGAATCATGGATACCAAGACCTTTGGGTGTTTCTAGATCCATGAATAAACCTATTGGAGACCATCCGAGGAAGTTATATCTGAGGAGGACTAATTTCACAAGTACTTGACCCCATTAAATTGCATGCAGGGACCATCTGACTGTGGCATCTCCTTCTCAATATGAAAGGGGTGAGTTACCAAGTCCCTGAAGGGTTAATCAAACCTTACTTTAATGTATAATGACATAGAATAGGTTGAAACAAAAGAAATGGTGAATTTTAAAATAAATTGTCTCTTGGAAAAGAGAAGGGTGATGATTCTCGTCAGACCATTTCCTCATGCACCCCAGAAACATGAGGCAGAACAAAAATGGTGAACCCGATGTGAATCCTTAACTAAGGTGGCGGTCTTACCCCACTCAAGCCCCTTCATGCCACAAAAAAATAGTAAAGGTGAAGGGGAAAGTTGAATCTTTAGATATGCATATGTTTAAAAGAATACTACTTTGATGAGGATTTGTGGTCTTTATGTCATATATGTATGTTACAAGTTCCCACAGAGCAACCTTCAACACAAATGGCATCCCAACGATAGATTAAGACACACACATCAGTGATCCCACAGGTGGTTGAGGCCCCAATGAAGAGCAGGACCCCCTCACCTACCCAATATCTTCAATGCTGGGTATCCAACACGCTAATCAAAGAGTACCATTGAAATGGTACTCTCCCCATGGTGGAGTCTGGGAGACTAGCCTTCCAATCTGCAAAGACTCGTCAACTACCTCCTCAGTCACGGCCGGCACCCTAGCACGAGGTGGCCCTGGTGGTCATCTCAAACCTTTTTGGGATACTGTCCCCAAAACTTAACAATGAGTACCTTCCTTATCTTATAGAGGTAGACGAATTTGATGCTAACAACTTCATCTCAACTGTACGGGGGTCCTACTCATGGGCCCCCGCAAAAGAACATCGTCACTAACATAAGATGACCATATTTACTCCCACCGAAGAGGACCTTATGCTGAGGGTACCTGCTGAAGTCCAGGAGACCCAGGCCCCTCGGACTGCCTGCCAAGGGCGGCGAATATGTAATCAGTAACACGCTATCACCCTTGTTCTTGAGGAGAAACCCCACCTCACTAACGTGGAGGAATTATATGGGTAGACATATGACTATGCCCCCTCTAATAAATCCCACTATAAAAATAGGGTGGCACAGTATGAGCACAACCACATTCCTGTTAGTGCTTGTCGGTCCCACCATGCAGATAGGGTAGAAATCTATAGGTAGATGCGGGTATCTACTGATGCAGAACAAGACCGTCAACCAAAAGGGTGACAACCAGCTACATGAAAGCAAAAATACCTACTGACATATATCAAGTCTCCCATCCAAATAAGACGACAAGTAAATATCAGCAGAGTCAAATTCCTGTGGATGCATACAAAGCCCGTGATAAAAATACAGTGGCAAGCGAGCAGATGAAAATCCCCTCTTGTGAATATCAATTCTGCCAATCAAATGTGGTGGAAACCAGGGAATAAAACTAGTGGAATACTCATTCCTCTATCCTAGCACAGGAGAACTGCCATTATCTACTAGAAACTCATGGACGACCAGAGCAGGAACAAACCCCTGCTCCGATATCAGAATGGGCCTTCATACCCGTTCAAGCCAAAGATGTATCTCATCACATCCTAGAAATGATGGAAGATTAGACATCGATCCCAGACCATATCCTCCAAACATGCAAGACATTATTGCATCAGCAGAAAAGGTGAGAAACCGGGCCCATGACCCGGTTTTCTCGAATATAATGACTCGCTCTCAAAATGATTTAGTCACTACGGATCAGTTATGAATCCCTACTTCAGCCCAGGAGGGTCGACGGCAATATACCGTGATACACGGACAACCGAGTCAGAAAACAATACTCGTTCCAACTGGGGGACCCCAGTCCAATGTGGTGGATGCTCTAGGGAATGCATATATCCCTACCAAAATTAAAGATGTATGTCGGCGTATCCTAGTGAAATCATGGGACTCAACAAGATAGGAACCCATATATAAAGGTCGTTACCAATAGAAGATGGCCTTGGTTTTCTGAAAGAGAGTGCTCAAAAATGAAACACACCAAAGGAAACTAGAAAATGAAAAGCACATATGTGACCCTTCTCTACAAGAATATGGGGTTCTTGATTCCCTCAAACATATATCAATAATGGATCAAGACCCTATCAGTCCATTACCAAATTATGGAAGTGGAAATAGAAGTTGCAAAGGCCCTCCCTGAAACGTCGCTACCAGCAGCTCTGAAGTCCCTCCCCATAGCACCCACAGGGGCACACTCAGTGGGCCAGGAATGATTAGACATGAGAGCTTATCTCCTGATGTGAATCAGGGTAGCCCTCCTCTCAACCTGAAGATCAGACAGCAAGAAGTTCCTCCCCTTGATTTTGTCTACCCTGATGGTCCTCCCTAGGGTATATGTTGTAGATATACTTTTCTATGTGGCCGGACATCAATTCATGATGGTGATCCTCACCATAATGACAGTCATTGCGAAGGCCCTCCCCGCAATGGAAGTTGTTGTAAAGGTCCTCCCCATAGTAACATCATGCAACGAGAAAGCCCTTCTATCATTTTAGTACATCCTAAAGGCCCTCCCCGTGATATGCACTATATAAATTCTTCCAGCATCTAGGTATCAAGTCCTGATGCTAGTCCTCTCCATAATGACAGTCATTGCGAAGGCCCTACCCACAATGGAAGTTGTTGTAAAGGTCCTCCCCATAGTAACATCAGGCAAAGAGAAGGCCCTCCTCTCATTGTAGTGCATCCTAAAGGCCCTCCCCAGGATGTGCACTGTAGATATTATACCCACAACCAGGTATCAAGTCATGATGGTATTCCTCACTATAATGATAGTCATTTGGAAGGCCCTCCCTGCAATGGAAGTTTTTGTGAAGGCCCTCCCCATAGTAACATAAAGAAATGATAAGGTCTTACTCTCATTGTAGCTCTCCCTGAAGGTCCTCCTCTCATTTTAGCCTGCCCTAAAGGTCCTCCCCATGGTATATGCCGTAAAGAAATTTCCTTTGGTTGAGAATCGAGTTACAGTAGTATCCCTTTCCATTTCAACACCAATTGTGAAGGTCCTACCTGCAACCAAAATTCAAACTGGCAAGAAGGTACTCCCCTTTCCATAACAAATGAGAAAAATCCCTCCTATGATAAGGTGCTCGAAAAGATGGAATCATACACATATGGAACTTTTTCTATAACAGGTGACATTATTTCTCAAACAGAGGATGGCCTAGGGCCACACTCATATTCTGAGCCACCACCGCGCCATCCGAAAATCAATAAGGATCCCACCATCCTAGTTTCTTGGAATGAAATTATTTTAGAAGTAGTTGACCTGGGAATATCAAGTAAAGGATCCCCTAGAAGAACAACAATAGGATATGTTTCTTATGATAAAACAGCTAGATAAGGATAATATACCAGTGATGTATTAGCCTATGGACACTTCCCACTTAGACATACTAGGATAGTTGTTTGGAGAATTTATAAATGACATTAACCTTAATATATGGATGACTCTTCATTAGCTGGAGGAAAAATTCCTACCCTACGAAGGGTATGCAGACCATGTCAACACGTTAGGGTAACTTCATTGTCTAATCGACCTGGAATCCCTCCCATCCGCACAGCAGCCAAAATTCGAAAGGCGAAAGAGAAACCTTGAACTAGATTGCCTCCATGAACTACATAAGTTTCATAGCCTCATTGGAGATTCCTAGACTGGAGTTCACATTTGGGTGTGGGGAGAACATGGAGCTCTACACTTCACCCCTTGTCCCATCCAGAAAACCCCATTATAAATGTCATCTTGAAATTTCGTCACCCAAAGGCAGCAATCAAGTGAAAACCCTACTCAAGAAATCTAGAATACTCGGTAAAAACCGGCCTAGAGTAAGTCTCAAAAACGTTAGGACCGAAGAGATCAAGCCATCAAAAATATTCTAATATAGGAAACAAAGAACATACAACAAGCTTCCCACCTAAGGGAAGACAACCAACAAGCAGTGCTCATGTCTTCAAAAGACCATAGACTCTGTGAAAGCCTAATAGCATACTAGACTCATACCCGCGTGGGAGTACGTGAAATTGAAAAGGTGGCAATAGCATTGGTTGTCACCGCAATGCGGGAATAACCCCAGCCCATAGGGCTAGGAGAATTTTTAAATCAAAGTTCCCCCACAAGAACAACAAATCCAGGTCATAGAAAATTAATGGAAGAATGAAAAAACCTTAGTCTACAGGGCTGGGGGCATTTTTACCTCAAGTCCCAGCACAGCGGACGTCTTTCTTCTCCTATATAGGATGAATGATGGACATAGGATTCACCCATTCCACCCCTTCTCATGGTTCGCACCCTCTGTGAAAAAATCACATTACGAGGTCAGATCAAGGCTCCCTTCAGGTCAATCTTCACCAAGAAACTTGAAGAATATTGTAGAATGGAAGCATGAAGTCAAACATAGGACACATAAAGTCTTCCTACCATTCAACATTGGGTACACCACCCCCAATGCGATATTCCTCAGTGAATGTGGTAAACGTCAACCCCATAGATCTCACATGAAATAACGCAGAGGGAGAGGAAGTAAGGGAAGATTCTTCCCTCCCTGACGCATCCCACACTAAGCCTGATGGTGTGCATACTCGAAACCAGAGATCAATCCTAAATTTGGGCACCCCCACAGTTAATCTTACACTACCTCCATCACAAAACCCCAACAAGGAGAATAATAAATCCAAGTTCATCTATGAACCACCTCACCCTCCCTTTGAGAATGTGTCCCTCACCCTCGAGTAAAGGTTCAACAAGAAGGAGGAATAAATGAAAGAGATCAGGTGAATTAATGCGGAGCTACGTCGAGGGATCTACCTCATCGGATGTTTTTACCCTACAGAACGTCAGTAGGTTCTCCCATAAGAGATTCCCTTACCACAGGAACTCATCCTGGTGAATGAAGCCAAAATTAGAGGCCCATTCAATCTGGCACTGGGACCGTCAAATTACTTAAACCCATCCCCAGAAGGACATCAAGACTTCCCCCCACTAGGAAGGAATCCATAATATATTCAAGTAAAACCACAAATAATACCTCTGGCTGGGTATCAACCCCAAATTCCAGCAGCACTGACATGCCCAGTTTTGGACACTACCGCACCATCCCAAGCTCAAGACCGGAAGTATGTGCATAAAGGGCTCTTGAACACTATCAAGAAATTAATAGCTCGACTAGAATCAAAGGAGGGTCAGAGCGATCTGATATATCCAGAGCGCAAACCCTACCTTGATTGGGTAAGTAGTGTTCTGCCACCGCCAAATTTTGGAAACCCTGTATTCCAAGTATTCAATGGCTCGGGGGACCCAGAACAAAATTTAATTCACTATGCATCTTACTTCGAGCCCATGATGGGTAATCTGAAGCATAAAGAAGTTGTAAAACTTAGGTTATTTGTATGAAATATGTAGGTCTCGACTTTCATATGGTATACTAGCTTACCATCCAATTCAATCATAGGTCGGGAGGACCTCTGGAGACAGTTTCTCTTCCAGTTCAATTCGACGCTGCCTAAGATGATGGTCGGTGATCTCACAAACTGTAAGTATAGAGAAAAGGAAAGTGTCTCAGGATTCATTTCCAGATGGAAATGCCTGACTTATTCCCTGAACTGATCGCTCCCTCAGGATGAAATTCTCACCATGTGCATCGATAACCTTTGGGGTGAATTGCGAACACCACTCATCCCGGTGATGTACACAAGTGGGTTTTGATACTTTTCTTCAATTTCCCAAAGGATAGAAAACTTCTTGAAATGGACCAATATCAAGTCCTGAGTGGACTCATTAATCCCAGGGAAAATAACAGGAAAATCCAAAGCGGCTTCTGTCACACTTAAGCCACCCTTGGAACCAGCTCTAATTGCAAGGCCCCCACCAAACTATGTAGGACCCCCTAAACACCAACAGCAACCCCCACCTCGGAAGGATGAGCAATAGGGTTCTAAAATAAATTAGTTACAAGAAAGAAGAAAAAAATTATACTCATTCTGATATGACCAGGTCCGCAGCTATTTTATAGCCGCCATGAATTGCAACTTGCTCCGGCTACCAGAGCCAAAGAGATCCAATGAAGTGGGTCTTGACGACCATCCAAATTATTGTCCCTATCATCAGATACTGGGACACACCATCCAAGAATGATTAATTTTCAAGGATCTCCTAAAAAATATGGTGGATTACATGAAAGTCAAGTTGGTCCCACCACCATCACAAGTGGTGTATGTTTCCACCTCAAACTCAAGAGAGGAAGTGGAATGGAAAACAGTCTCTAGTAAGAAGGAGAAAAAATATTGATAATTTGATGACCTGGAATACTATCAACTGAGTATATGGAATCCTCTAGACATAGTTGAAATAACCAATCGTGCTTCAAAAAGCTCCCAATATAAAACATTTGTCCTCCTCGGCCTTGCAGGCCTCTATAGGCTAGAAGGGAAGAAAGTAGGAGTAAGAAGATGAGCCGACAACAAAGCCAAAGTTAGTGTTGACACTTTTATACTTCATGCCAACAGACTTGGTATAATGGGTACCACCCGCCAAACGGTACAATGAGCATCACCCCACCAAATAGTACAACGGGCACCGCCCCGCCAAATGGTACAACGGTCACCGCCCCACCAAACGGTACCATTATAAGGGGATAGTCAGACAGAAACATTGTCATATCAAGAACTAATATTTTTTCCATTAATTTCATTCACTTGATAGACCCCCTATTAGATGGGGACTATGGTCCTGAACCTGTATTCCCCCCGCCCAACCGATAAGCCAGAAGAAGAGGTTGTAAAGGCCATATGTTTCTTAGAATAAATAGTTATGGAATAAGTCAAATTCCTGGCCACACCATAAGTCAAACCATTAACCTTACAAAGACTCTCAAAAGTACCCTTAGACATACACAATAGGAACTAGAATGCTCCTCCACCCTCATCATAAGAAATATAATCCCAATTATCTTGTAATATCTATCAGAGGAAGAACAAATATCAAATCACCCAAGGAATATGGGTAGACCAATTCGGCCAAAACCAGAAAGGACTGCAGCACCACCGGCCCCTATCACAGAGGTAGAACCCTCTAAATCCAAATCCCAAGCCACTAAAGTGTCTGTGAAAGAGAAACCCCAATACAGGAATCACTGACCTTTAGATAAAAAATATGATATTATAAAGAACCTGGCTTTAGTACCAGCAAAACTATCAATACGAGATGCGTTAATCATGTCCACATATCTTAGGCAGGCACTTATCAAAGCCTTACTAAGTCCTCAGGAGTTCGAGGCCAAATTAGCATCGGTCGAAGTCTATCATACAGAGACCAATCCCGATGAATGTCACATAATTATCTCCTTCACAGACTGGTATGAAGACACCATTATGAAAGGGACCATCAAACCCTTGTATGTATCTAGTAGGATAAATGGAATTGGTGTTCGGAGGATCTTCATCGACAACAGCTTTGGAGTCAACCTCCTCCCACTGTGAACGATTCGTCAATTGGGATATGATGAAGACATCTTGACACCCTGCACCACAACTCTGTTGGGATATGACAAAAGCGATAAGAAGCTGTTGGGGCGAATCAAGCTTAAAACTTGGCTTGGAGACCTCATGTCGAATTCTGAGTTCCTGGTAGTATGGAAAAGTATGGCCTTAAACATATTTTTATGGAGTCCTTGGCTGCATCACCACACTAAAATTCCATCATAATACCATTTGTACATTAAATATTTCACTAATGGAAAAAATGGGACATTTCATGCCAATAAATCCTCATTTGAGTCCTCTGGGTCTCATTATATCGACGCAAGGTTCTATGAGTCAGAAAGAAAACATTCATCGACTGAAAACATTGATTGGGTTACTGCCCCGAATGGATTGGAAATGGATCCCATTAATCCCCTTCATCAACTTGGGGATGAGTATGTATTACCCATCAACCAAGTTGAATGCATAAGTTAAATTCTGGGTGTATACTTAATTTCTTATGTGGTATCTATTACAGCATCCATGTCTAAAGACACGGTAGAGAAAGTTGACTCCCATAATGTTGGAAAAATACCTAATAGAGATGATCTCAACCCATCAATGGGACCCCAAACTTCCCTTTCCTTACTCACATTGTCAAAAGATTATTTCTCTCCCAATGTTGGAGAGTTTGTCTCAAAAATCCTCTCTCTATCAGAAGAGGAATAAGAGTAAAAAGGGGAAGAAGAGTAAAAAGAGTAAGAAGAGGAATAAGAAGAATAAGACCTCGGAGATTCCCCTCCTACGTTCAAAGAAGGTGTCTCCACCATAATCAATGAAATTAAAGAGATAAACCTGGTAACCAAAAATGACTTATGGCCCACTCTGATTAGTGTGTCTATGCCCGTTAAGAAGCAGGAGGCATATACCTCCTTCCTAAAGAAAAATAGAGATGTGTTTTCCTGGAATTACACTGAAATTTTAGGCCTTGATCCTGAGGTTTCCACTCATCATCTGGGCTTACCAAAAAAATCCATAGGCTATAAGTAGGTAGCCAGAAGGACCCACCCGATGCATACTGCCAAAATAGAGACTGATGTTGACAAGCTGATCAGAGCCAACTTCATACAGGAAGTCCAGTATCAGATCTGGAAAGCGAACATAGTCCCTATCAAAAAGAAGAACTAATATATTATAATCTGCATTGACTTTAGGGACCTTAATAAATATTTCCCAAAAGATGATTTCCCAATCCTGATCACAGAATTTTTGATCAATGCAATCGCTGGATATGAGGTCCTTTCCTTCATGTATGGATATTCTAGATACAATCAGATCTGTATGGCCCAAGGGGATGAAGAAGCTACTATTTTTAGGCCCCTTTAGGGAGTGTTCTATTATTAGGTGATGGTCTTTGGTCTAAAAAATTTGACGCCACATATCAGCGCGCCATGCACCACATCTTCAAGCCCTTCTTGGGAAATTTTTTTGAGTCTTATGTTGATGATCTGGTGCTTAAATCACAACAGCACTCCAAACAACTGGCTGATCTCGAAACTACCATCAACAAACTATGATAGTATATTTTAAATATGAATCCCCTAAAGTGCGCCTTTGGCATTACCTCTGGGAAATTTCTCATCTTCATCGTATGCCATCACATCATCAAAGTAAGCCCTGATAAGACAAAAACCATCCTTGTAATGTCCCCACCTCGCAACCTCACTGATTTGAGAGGTCTCTAGGGGCACCACACCTACATTAGGCACTTCATATCCAACTTGGCGGGTAAATTTATACCTTTCACCTACCTCATGAAGAATGGAATTACATATGAGTGGGATAATTATTTTCAAGAAGCATTTGACAATATCAAAAGATATCTCCTGATCCCACCAGTTTTGATGCTTCCATTTGAGGGGAGACCACTTATTTTTTATGTAACCGCCCTAGAACGGTCATTAGGAACCTTCCTCATGTAGAATAATGATTCTGGCAGCAAGAACATCCTCTATTACCTCATCCAAACAAGGATTGATGTTGAAACTCAGTACTCAAAAATAGAAAAGAACTGCCTAGCCCTAATCATAACAGTTCAGAAACATAGGAATTACCTATAGCACCCTGAGGTCCACCTGGTCTCTTGCTACAGCCTTCTCAAATATATCCTAAATTGTCCCATGTTAAATGGATGCCTATCATGATGGGAAGTCATCCTACAATAGTTTAGCATGCGTTACTACCCAAAAATGCCATCAAAGGACAAGCATTAGCAGACTTTATAGCAAAGTACCCCTCAAAATAAACAATACCTTTGGATGCTAAACTTCTAGATGAAGAAGTTTTATCCATCTAGGAGGACCCCCAAAAATTGGAAATGTACTTTAATGGTGCTTCCAGAATCCTAACGGGGAAAAGGATAGAGGAACCCAAGATCAAAAAAGTAGGGCTAGGAATTATACTTGTATCCCCAAAAAAGGTTATACTGACTTACTCTTTCCTGCTTTTGGAAGGGTTTACAAACAATGACATAGAATATCAGGCCCCCATTGCTAGCCTAGAACTGGAACTTCATGTGCAAGCCAAACACCTAATGATAAAGGGTGATTTAGAGCTAGTCATTAAATAGGTCAATGGTGAATATGCCATTAAGAAAGAAGTATTTTCCCCCTTGATGAACCATGTTTGATAACTGATGGAAGAATTCCCATCAGAACCAATGTTGACTTATGTCCCCCAGTCACAAAATTCCCAAGCTAATGCTTTCAAAAATTCATCCATAACCTTGGATGATCGAGACCAAGATGAAAGGTTCATTATAATTTCCCACTTTTGGATGGTCTTTCCATTTATCCAGAGAAATGTAGAGGAAATAGGTAAAATTAGCCCCATTTCTGAGCCTTATGGTCACACCACCGGCTAGATGACTCCCATTAAAAATTACCTTTGGAAGGGGGAACTACCACCAGATAAGGCTAGAAGGAACAGGTCTGATGATGGGTAGTCAAATTTTTCTTGTATAATAGGGTAAACCAAGAAAAGGTTCTCTACAAACAAGGTACGCTTCACTACTAGACTGCTGAGGTACACTCTGTTACTGGACCACTGAAGTCTGCTAAGGTATTGGACCACTGAGTTTCGCTCGGCTACTGGACCACTGAGGTCCGCTCAGCTACTGGACCACTGAGGTCAGCTCTACAACTGGACCACTGAGGTCCCCTCTGCTACTGGACCACTGAGGTCCACTGAGAAACTAGAACACTAATTTCTTTTTGTATATTATACCACTGAGGTCCGTTCATTATATCCTTTGTGTCATATCTAGCCGTAGGATTCCATCTCTTCACTACACTTGATTCTGGGAAAATCTACTCCTCAAGTCATCTATTGTATCTCTACTACCACGAAAACTCACTTAGATCATACCCAAAGGACCTTCCCATCGTAAGGGTCCCAACATCGTAGACGATGCATTAATTAGATTCTCAGTCTGAAAGATATTTATGTTTTATTAAATAAGGCCTGGTTGCATTTGGGCCCGGTCCCACACGGTCAGACCGACCCGACCAACCTGGTCTGGGGGTCCCGCATGACCTGACCCAGTTTGGCTAACCCGAACAGACATGGTTGGGTCTGGGATAACCCGTTCCTACCAAGCTCATTGGCTAGGCTCATTGGGCCTTGTTGGACCAGGCCTGGTTCAACTGTGGTTCCATCCCACTGGGTCACCCAGCTACCTAGTTCTCATTTGGTCTGGTCTGTCTTAGTCAAAATTATTTTGACCAGCCATCCCACCCAACAGCCCAGTTTCCCATATAGCCTGGCCTGCATCAGCGGGCTAACTCATCTCCATCCCAGGCCACCCAATGGCCCAGCATACTACACTGTCCCCGACCGTATTGGCAGGCTGGCTTGGCTCCAGCCCGAACGCCGAGCTGGAATCCGGTTCACGCATCACACAGTCAGCAGAGGACAGTCACCTTCCTCTACACACAGTCTAGATTGGAACACGTGACAATTCACACTGCAGATCTCCCTGTGGGATACTCCCCTTGACTCGGTGCCCGACCGGCGTCGCCTCGCTACACCGACGCAGCCCCCACTAGCTACGGTCTCCACCGCCTCAACACGCCACTAGGGCGCGCTGCCTCCACCCAGTGGTTCCTTACATGAACCACCATACTTGCTCCGATGGTCCATTTTCTGAACCTTTAGAACCTTTGGGTTCCTGGGATAATTTTTTCACTACTATGGGCTCAAATTTTCCTCGTCGTGGATCTGGGGGTTCAGTCACAAAAAACACAAGAACGCCCACAACGGAGGGATCTGGGCCTTGTTCGTGTCAGCCAGATCTCTCCATGTTATAATTCATAAACAGGTTTTAAGGAGGTTTAAAAATATAACATGGATCAAATTTTCCATCTCTCCCTACATTTAAAACCCATTCCTACAAGAACAAACGAACCACAGATCAACCTTTTAGTGGGTTAGTCGGCGTTCGTCGTTTTAGAAAGAAGGAATGAGAAATAAAAAACACAAAGAATAAACTCCTACCTTTATATCTATCACGACCCATCCCCCAGGGCCCATGTTGTGACTACCCAAATCTTATAAGAAGAAATCCTCAGTGGATCAACTAGTTAGTGAGTTGATCCACGTTCTCTTTTTAGAGGCAAAGAATGGGGGGAAATCACAAAAATTTAAACCCCTACCTGGGAAAATAGAGATTGGTCAAGGATGATCATCCATCATCATCCATCGATCTTTGATCCCAAATCTTCTCTCTAAAGTGTCATCTCTGCTTTCAAATCCATCGACGTTCTTCATTGGAGAGGTTTCCTTCATCGTTCGTCATAGGAATTCTAGGGTTGTTTGTCAACCTTGAATCCCTGTTTAATTAAAGAAGGAAGATGTGTTGCATATTGCAGTGTCTTTATGTTGATTAATAAATGATATGCATTAATGGGTTTGAGTGTCATCATGTCATCACATTACAGTGATGTTGTGTCACTGTAAAAAGTTAAAAGAAATAAAATATACCTTTTTCTATGTTTATTTTATTTTCCTTTAAAACATCTAAAAATTAACTTTCACCCTCAACCCATGCCGATCGAAGTTAGGCCCTGTATAAGGTGAACATCTTATTACAAACTCAATGGTGGTCTTGTATTTTTAATATGAGTTACCATTTGTGAGTTTTGAGGATTCAAAAATAATATAATTTTTATTTGAATTATTTTATTTATGGTTACGACCCAAAAAACCAACTTTCACATCTGGATCATTTCGGCTAATTTCTAGTTCCACCTAAGGGAATAGAACCCTCATGAGCTCAATGGTACTCTCATATTTCCAATCTAAGTTACCATTTATTAGTTATAAGGATTTGAAAATAAAATAATCTTTATTCAATTATTTTATTTATGGTTATTCCATTTATTGGTTTTCTCATTGGAGAACCGCACCGACTAAAATTAAGTCGTACATAGGGTAAACCCACTTATATAAACACAAAGGTGCCCTCGGATTTCTAATTTAGGCACCCGTTTAAGATTTATTCAACTTTTTCAGAACAATTTCTCATGCATTCTATTTAAATGTTAACTTTTTTTATGGATCATTCTAGGAAATTCGGGCCTCAGAATTACACGTTGTCTTAGTACATGGTCTCAAAATAATCCCATATAATTTTAAAAACAATTACATGTAATCCCATGAAATTACATTACCCCCACCTTTAGGGATTTACGTCTTCTTAATTCAAAACAAGATCTAAACAAACAATTGGGGGTATTGAGATTGGTTCTGAGCCTCCCACCCCCAAGTGCTCTCATGGGGATTCACATTCTACTACTGAACCTCCACCAAAGGAATTTACCATCCATGAAGGATATACTTTTTTCAATCCTCAATCTCTACCAGAAACTCCAAAAAATTCATCCCATCATCGACATCCAGTTTTCCCCAGTCAAAAATTCATCATGAGATCCATCCTGAGCTATCTACTAAACTCTTATCCGAGGTAGTTAGGAAGTGGGTTGACTGGGTGAGTCATTCAACGATCACCCATATGGTATCATGTCTCCTAAAATTATGTGGTAAAGATTTCATGAAGTCCATTGATATCCATCCCACTTCCACTCTGGTACCTCAAGGGGTCATGTCAAACCTACTAGAACTTGGTGCTTAGCCTTTACTAGCTGACAAGTGAGGCGTCTCAAGACAAACTTCCCCACTACCTTATTCATCCCCAGCCACCAGTACTAATGTCAGAGGTCCTAGTACATCTTCACCACACCTGGATGTACCGCCAAAGGAGATGTATAGAAATCCCTCAATACCTCCTCCTGCAATGTCACTAGTACTACAGTGCATCCTCTGAAAAAGATTACATACTCCCCAACTTTGTAATATCAATCAGGGGCATTCCCTATGAAAATCTAGGCACGTGTAGTCTCGCAGCTGGCATCTTTGATTTGTGCCTCCTTGAATCATTGTAAGAGTGTAGTGGAAACTACCATTGACTGAAGAAAATTTTTCTCCTCTCTATCCAATAAGGATATGTGAAGTGAGGCCCACTTACCTAAGGCCTCATTCAATAGTTGTGAACTCGATCTCCTGTTAAGAGCATCTTCCACCACGTTTCACCTTCCTAGGAGTATAGAATATCTCAAAGTCAAAGACCTAGAGGAACTCATGCCAACATCGTTGTCTCAGATTCAGATACTTCTGGTAAAAAATATACATGGGACTCTTGTGGTCATATTTGATGATGAATCATTTTCCCATAAGGTAGTGTCACCACATCTTCAGTGTGAAGACTACCTCTATCAACTCAAGTTCATGAGTTTCATAGTTCTGCTCATGTTGTCTCAATTATCATGATCCATAATCAATCATTGCTTTCCCCTACATCAGGATACAACCAATCCTGGTTCCTGATGCATCACAAAACACCACATAGTCATTACCCTCCTCTGGTAGCCTTAAGATAGAATCACTCATCAAGATTTTCCTTATCTTTTGAAATCTCTACTAGCATATTTATATCTACATGAAGGGTTTTCCCTTCTTCATCAATGTCATCCTAGGTGCCACCACTCTGGAGAAGTCAGGTATAAACCTCCAGTAGTACCCAACCAACCCAAGGAAACTATGAACCTCAGTAATTCTCTTGGGTGGATCCTAATAAATAACTTCCTTGATCGTCATTGGATCCACTGTAACTCTAGCCTCTAAGATGACATGTCTAAGGAATTATACCTTTCGTATCATGAACTCACACTTCGAGTGGTTTTTGTAAAGATGGTGCTCTCAGAGTGTGTCCCGAACCACCCTCAGGTGTAATGTGTGATCCTCTTTGGATGTTGTATACACTAAGATTTCATTAATGAAGACCACTAGAAATCAGTGTAAGTATGACTGTAAGATCTTGTTCATGAGTCACATGAACACTTTTGGGGAATTCTTCTTGCCAAACAGCATCACTAAGTTCTCATAGTGGTCATAGAAACATCTAAAAGTCATCTTTGAGATGTCCTCATCTCATACTTAAAGCTGGTAATAGCCTGATCTGATATCTATCTTTGAGAATCATCTTTTCTCCCTTTAGCTGATCGAATAGGTCATCAATCCTTGGTAGAGGATACTTGTTCTTCACGGTCACCTAGTTCATGAGCTGGAATTCCATGCTTAACCTCAAGCTTCTATCTGCCTTCTCGGAAAACAACACTAGGGTTTCCCATGGTGAAATGTTGGGACTTACAAACCCCTTTCTCTATAATTCCTCCAATTATACCCTCATCTCTTAGAGCTCTTCGGGAGCCATCTGATATGAAAGTGTAGATATCGATGTTGTCCCGGGGTACAAATCAATGCAGAAATCTACCTTTCTGTGAAGAGGAAGTCCAAGAACATCCTTTGAAAGACATCCTCATACTCTTCCACTACTACTAGGAACTGAAAAATCAAAACATCCACTACCACATGGGTAAGGACATTTGACTCAAGTGTTATCAGTTGTACCCTTCTATACATGAGTTCTATCCCATGCTACTTGGGTTTACTTTTTCACCGACCAAGGAAAACCCCATTCCAAATCTGTGGACATACCACATCCTTTTTCCTAAAACATTTAATCGTAGCAAGAAATATGGATGACTAGTCCATATAAAAACTAACAGCATAAGGCCTCGATACTTCTAGTAAGAGGCTCCAACCAAAAATCTTGACTCAAGGGTTATATCACATCACCATCATAAGTGTGATTATCAATTCTACTTCCCCTATCCTCTAGCTCCTTGGGCCCGGTGTGGACCACATTGGGGTGGTGGTTGTAACATGTCAAAATGTATACCACCTCCTACTAATCTCCCAGCTCCTTTTCCACATCTTCAGAACTGTAAATTAATATGTTCCTGTCATTGTCTCTACCCTGGTGGCCCATCCATTGTTTCCCTATTATCATGCCAGACTAGAAAATCTCTATCAAGATGTATCATGATGTCCTTCGAAAAGAATCACCTCTTTGTAGGCTGACTGGACTCACCCTGTGAGCCTTGAGTTGTAGATCCCCTGTCTTGGGACCTCTTCTCAGAACATATCACACGCCAAGTCTCTAAGACTGACATCAGCTTCCAACTTTCCCACTGCTAATATTGACTGACTATATCTACTTAGCCAAAGGTATTTCAACCACAATGGTTCTCTCTAGAACCCAAGCATAAGTAGGAATTCATAGAGGAATAGTGATGGCTTGGATGTCCCTAAACACATAAATCTTGTAGGTCCAAGCCCTAAATCACTATTTGTATCATATTCATCGAGTACCTGGAAAGGTCAGTACACCTCGATGAATATTCATATACCGACATATCATCCTACCAAAGTTATAGAAGCTCTTAGAAATGCATAAACCTTAGATTTTATGGTAATATCCTTTTATCTAAGAATGGTTTTCAAGATCTATCCACAGAAAAGTAACATCATCATATGATCGGGTAATCTAAACCCCTCCATTGCCCTGTTGATCCATGTAGAATGTTCACTACCATGACCTCCATTTGATCTAATGGTATCCTGAATAGAAAAAAAATTGATCACCACCTCATGCCAGTCCTTATCCACCTATGAGTCGGGCTCACCTCGGAACCTGAGGGGTCTCTGTTGTTGAAACTCGTGAAAGGCGCTCAACTCACGCTTCTCATATGCTGGTACTATGAGTACCATGTGCTACTCCATAAGTGGTGGTATAGGTGGTACACCACCCAACGGTGATTTCTTTGGTATGCACACATGTACCCATCTCGTCACCCCACAGACCATCCTCATGATCATGGAGTGGAATTTGAACTGGCTGTCTATGTGGAAGCATATTGGAACAAAACAAGATGTACCATGATCAATAGAGTATACCTAGTGAGATCACTCAAGAAGGACATGGAAAACTCAACCCATTCCTATACAATGCATGTATCATCGTTTTTTACCTAAAACTAGTGTTTTCATGTACCGAGGAGAAAATCAGAATTCAAGGTCCTAGTGTATGGATACGTCGGCCACTGCACCATCACTGGATTTCATCACCTGAAAGATGAACTCGAAACACTTAACACTATTTCCCTAAACTAAACTCATAGACTCTTGGTTCTTAAAGTATAATTGACCTCCTTTGATACCACTCTATCACGACCCATACCTCAGGGCCCCTGTTTTGACTACCATAATACTATATGAAGAAATCATCTATGGATCAACTATTTAGTGATTTGATTCATGTTCTTCATTTAGAAGGGATGAACAGGGAAAAAATCACACTGATTTAAACACCTACATGGGAAAATGGAGAATGGTCGAGGATGATCGTATGTCATCATCTTTCGATATCTGGTCCTGAATCCACTCTCCAAAGTGTCATATCAACTTTTGATTTGCTGAAATTCATCATTGGAGAGGTTTCCTTCATCATTAATTAAAGGAATTTCAGTGTTGTTTGTCAACCCCGAATCCCTATTTAATTAAATAAGGAATATGTGCTACAAATTGCAACGTTGCCACACTAATTAATTAATGTATTTCATTAATTAGTTTCAGCATCATCCTGTTGCCGCATTACAGTGATGTTGTTTAACTGCTAAAAGTTAAAATAAATAAAATAAACCTTTTCTATGTTTATTTTATTTTCCTTTAAAACATCTAAAAATTAACATTCACCCTCAACCCACGCCAGTCATGGTTAGGACCCTATTAAGGAGAATATCTCATTACAAACTCAATAGTGGTCTCAGGTTTTTATTCTGATTTACCATTTGTGAGTTATGAGGATTCGTAAATAAAATAATTTTTATTTAAATTATTTTATTTATAGTTACATCCCAAAAACCATCTTTCACAGTCAGCACGTGCCTATTGATGTTAGGATTCATCTAAGGGAAGAACACCCTCACAAGATCAATGGTACTCTCATATTTCCAATCTGATTTACCATTTATGAGTTATAAGGATTTGAAAATAAAATAATCTTTATTCAATTATTTTATTTACGGTTATGCCATTTTTGGGTTTTCTCACTAGAGACCTGCACCGACTAAACTTAAGTCGCTCTTAGGGTAAACCCACTACTCTGAACGCAACGGTGCCATCGAATTTATGATCCGAGAATCCATTTAATAGTTATTCCACTTTTTCATGAAAACTATGTACGCATGCTATTTCAAACTTAACATTTTTTGACAAATAATTTTGGACACTCCGGGCCTCATAATCTTATGTCGTTTTAATGCCTGGTCTTCAAATAATTGCATATAATTTTAAAAAAATTACATGGAATTTTGGGACATTACATTAGAATCCATTCTGGATATTATCAATTAAGGTTCAAGATGAAGGATATATTAAATTAATACATTTGTATGAGGTATTTTTATTAATATTTTATAATAATTTCATTTAGACTTACCAATTACCCTGCTATATTCATGGATCTAATGAATATGGTGTTTAGAGATTAACTTGTATTATGAGGCATACATAATAGATTATATTCTTATATTTTCAATGAGAAAGTAAGATCATAAACATCATTTGAAAATTCTGTTTAGGACTCTAAGAAAGGAGAAGTTGTGTTCCAAATTTTAAAAGTGTGAATTTTGGATATAGATGGTTTCATTTTTGGGTCATATAATCTTAAGAAAGGGTACATCAGTAGACCATTCAAATATATATGTTATTAACCAATACCTAAGACCAACCATTGTAACATGATTTGTAATTATCTTGGGTTGGGTGGATATTATTGATGATTTGTGAGGAATACAACGTTTATATCTTGTCCAATAACCATGATGTTTATAAAGTGATCCATGTTCCTTTGGATCAAAAAATATGATTAAAATTTCAAGGACATGAAAATAAGTTTGGTTGGTGAACCTATGATTATAGTTCCCTACAGTTAAAAGGTTTTTAGTTTTATAGTTATGCATCAATTAAGGGATTGGGATTCATCCTCATATATAATGACAAGGTTATATCTTATAACTGAAACCAATTGAAAATATGTGGAAAATTTTTCCCAACTCAAGATTTATAGCTTTTAGTGTTAATTTGATGCATTCAAAATATGAAGGAATTATCATTATGGTGAAAGGTGATATATATATATATATGGATCATAAAATATTTAAGTTTATATTCATTTATAATAGTCAAATATGCATTAAATAAGTTGTTTGTAATTTATTAATGATTATGAAGGCTCAATACACTACCTTCCTGGGAAGGAAAAAAAGGTGGTTGATGCCTGAAGTCAAACGAACCATGCTAGTTTATCCATTATGTGGATTGAAATAGATCTAATATTTATGGATTTTCACAATATAGACCTTCAAATAACAAGGAATATGGATAGATCATGTCTTTATTAGAATAATTTTCAACCATCCATACATGTGTGGATTAAAGAGGTGTAGAAGGAGGATGTGGAACTATAGAAGAAGGGGAGAAATGTTTATAAGTTTAAACATGATTTTAATGGAATAATAAGTGATCTAAGAACTTATTATGTGTCCTATAAGTACCATACCAGAAGAATGATCTATTGGATTAAGCTCATAGTTCACCATTATCTATTTATATTGGATTTATAATGATGTATAGAGATCTAAAAGAGTATTTATGATGGGATAACATGATAAGGGATATTGTAGAGTATGTATCTTGATTCCATATATGTCAAAAAGTTATGGATGAGAGAAAAAATTCTCATGGGATATTCAAACCATAACCCATACTGGAATGGAAACAGGAAAACATTAACATGTATTTATTCATTGGACACCCCAAAACATATAAAGGGAATAATGTTTTCTGGGTTTTATTTGATGACCTTATTCAGGAATTTCTTTATAATTATAGAATATATCTCTCAAGATAATATTTTTGGGATATTCATCAGTTATGTGGAAAGTTTTCATAGAGTCCCACATTATATTATATCTGATTGGGATCTAAGGTTTACCTCAAAGTTCTAGAGAATTCTTCTGATGACATTGAAAATTATGTTGAAATTTAGTATTACATATAATCCTCAAATATATGGTAAGTATAAGAGGACCATTTTAACCCTAGAGGATATGTTAAAATCCTTTTATTTGGATTTCAATGGTGTATGGAATCAACACCTTCCTCTTATCATGTTTTCTTATAAAAACAATGTTCGTATGTGAATTCATATGGATCCTTATAAATCCTTCTATGATAGTAAATGATACAAAAAAATTATTTGTTATGAATTTGGAGAAATAAAGCTATTGGGACCTGATCTAGATGGGGAAATGCAGATAGGGTTAGAGACATTTAGCAACACATCAGGGAAACTCTGTGTCGATAGAGAAGTTACATTGACAGTCATTATTGAGATATAGAGTTTGAAGTTAGTAACAAAGGATTACTATAGATATCTCATTGTGTGAAGGTTATAATATTTAGAAATAATGGAAATATGATACCTATATATATTAGTCCATTTGAAATTTTGATTATATCAGGATGTTTTTTTATCTCTTAGATCTTCCATTGAATATATCTCAAGTTAACAATGTGTTACATGTTTCTCTCCTGAGGAAGTTCATACTTTTTCCTTTATATGTAATTAACTTAGATTTAATACTAGAAAAGCATGATATAACTTATAAGGAACAATAAGAGTAGATTTTGGATCAAAGAGTAAAATTTTTGTGGAATAAGACCACCTTTCAGTTTAATGTTTTTTGGATAAACCATAAATTTAAGGAAGATACATGGGAACCTGAGGATATGATGAGACATAAGTATCCTCGGTTATTTATATTTGAGTGATAGAATTCCATGCATGAAATTATTAAATTTGGGTATAATGTTACACCCGTAGATTTTATGATATAATTTTCTTTAAATAAATTAGATTTTTTTTATTTTCTCTTCCCACACAACATCATGCTTAAATAAAATATGATATATTATTCAAATCATATTATTTAATGTTACAATTATCTCTTAGTAATTTGATTGGATGGTATGAATAAGAATATCTAAATTATAAAAAACTATTTTTTACACATTTATAAAAGGAATTATTTGGTTATCATCTGGTTATAAAATAAAATAATATCATTCAATGGTTAAATGATATGTTTTTTTCTAAAAAACCATTTTTATTAACATAATGTGTTTTTATTTTAATAATGAAAATTAATCTGTATTGATGGATAATTTTAATGAATTTTTTATATAATATATTTAGTAAAAAAAATTAACACTCATCTAATCATTTTTTCTATTGAATAAATAAAAAAATAGTTTTATACATAAAACATTTTTTTTAAATGTGTTTTTTCCTTTTTGTATTATAATTTTAAGATGAATTTATACTAATTATAGAAAATGAATATTTTAAAATGGAATCCATTTTTTGAATAAGAATAATTAATATAACATAATATGGTCAACTTAAATTTTGGTCATAATGTTTAGTAAAAAAATTAAAAAAATTGTTACATAGTTAAAGTTGAAAAGGGTTTACTGGGGGATAAACTAAGAGATAAGGGTAAAAATTCCACCTAAAATTATCCAAATATTATTTTTTATAAATATTTTCAGAACATATATTATATTAAATTTTAATTCATATCCATTTTTTCCAATTTTACAAGAAAGTGACCTTATATTATTTAAATTTTTAAGTACTTCAATGTGCATCCCTCCCCCTCACATAAAAATGGTTGAACTTATACTCCTTTATCCACAGAATTTGAGATATCTATTATGGATAATAGCAACCCAAAATACTTCTTAGATTCCTAATATTTGTTCTTTACTTCTTAGTATAACCCTAAGTCCATCCTAAGAAGGCTTATTATATAAACCAAAGTAGGGCTCTCAAAGAATAGGCAATCGTCTTACCCGACTCTTTTAAAGTTTATTTATTCTTATCATTCCTAAAAATATACTTCATAGAAACTATAATGATTAATAAATTAAAATATATATACTTAGAATTTATTAGGATAATTGGACAACCATTTTCCACCACATTTCCATTAAATTGAAAAATAAAATTATTGCTCTTTAATATTTGTGGACTACCACTGTCACGTTGTGATATGATTCATTTTCCATAAAAAAATTCCTGGTTGGTTATTATGGTGGATTTAATGTTAATATATGATATTTATGAAATAATTATACTTCCTTAATTATAATATGTTATCTAAATTTTTACCTTCACAAATGTTGGAAAATGATAATGACACTCGTGCATATGTGTGGACTACCATCTCCAAGAAGAAATGTGGTACATTTTTAATTTATTCCTAGCATAGATAGTAATAAGGAGAGATTAATTTAATATATAAGATATTTAAGATATAATAAATATTTTATAAAGGTGAATTATTATTTACCTTTCTTTCATTCTATCCATCGAAAGGTGAAAATATCACATGTTCATACATATGGACTATTGTATCCACGAAGTGGTTTGATTCAGTTTTCATCATTATTTTATAGGAATTTTTATAAAAGTGATTATAATGAATAAATATTATACCAATTTCATGATTAATATTTTCAATATTATTAAACATTACTTGTGTGAAATGATTAGAATCATCAAAGTAACACATGCATGAAATAAAAACAAATTTTAACATTAATGCTCATTTTAATGAGAAATTTTTTAATAAAATAATAATTAGATATTATAAAGGAATGATAAATTTTAAATTATTTGTGAATATGGTTCTTCAATATATTTATAGCACTTTTATATTTTTTATATAGGTTTCTTTAAATTATATTAATCAAGATGGGACTTTAGGTAAGGTTTTATGTTAGAGCGTCATTTCTTTTCATTATTATCTATGATAAATTTCCATTGACGGAAATTATATGGATATTTTACCTTAAAACCCGATATACATTATTATACTCTAGTTATTCCGGATATTTTCATGTAATAGTACAATTTTATTCTCTTATCTACTTAAAATGATTGAGAATATTTTTTTAATAAAAACTTACCTTATTTCCTCTTTGGTTGAACACATTTTATTCATTGTATATGTTCTTTAAAATATTTTAAATAATTTTATTTTTATTTATAAAATTATTTTTTAAATTAATTTTTAACCATATTTTAATTTATTTTCAATGGATTAAAAAGTAATTTTTATATTGTTTTCTGAATGGGTTATTAATGAATTATTTCAAAAAGTGTGGAAAGGATCCTTGTTTTATAATTTACTAAATGAAAAAAATTTCTATACATAATGACTATTATTTACTTTAAAGCATTTATTATATGTTTCCATGGTTATTTTCAAATAAAATATTTTTCTAAATATTCTGGGAATTTTTAGTTTCTAAATATACCAAAATAAAATGGTATTTTCCCTATTTTTAAAAAAAATTAAATTCTCCACTAAAGAAATTTTTTATCTATGTAAACATCCATTAAATAGTATTATGATTCAATGGGGATATAATCATATGAAACTGTCCACTTTCATTCTTTGTGTGTCACATGATGATGATGATTTAATTATGGTTATATGAAATTGTTTTCTTTCCAATAGGTTAATTTTTTATTGATGAAATATTTATGAAACATGTTAATTTTCCATGGGTTATGCTATGTTTAAATTATGGAATGTTTGTGAAACTTATTTCCTTACAAAAATTTATTAAATGATGAGTTGATAAGTGTTTTTATGATCTTCTGGCACACATATTTATGGTTTTCATTATGTGATGGGATTTTTTATTAAATCCCAAAATTCATTGGGTAATGTGATTAGATATCTCATGAGTTGATAATGATAATCATAGACATGATTTTGAAAATTTGTGTTAAAATTTTGAAGAAAGAGTATGATTACTACTAGATATGATCAAAAGAATATGCATGGAAATGATTGTGAATAACTATGTTCAAATTACTATCTGTGACTATGAGTGATTCAAGTTATGTTCAAAATATTATGCATGGACATGGTTTAAAATAGTTTTGTTCATAAGATTATGATTTCCCATGCTTATGATTTCGCATGCCTTTGTTATGAATCTTTAATGATGATTTATAATTTGACAACATTATTAATCCTGATTCCGGATAGGGTATAATTTTGTATTTTATGAACTAATATTTTTTTGGTATGAATCTTTTATTATGAGAACATATACTATATTATATCATCATGCCCTTATGATCATTTTATCTTTACTTATGATTAAAATATACCATATTTATACTTACATAGATTTTGAGCTTATAATTTATTATGTTTTCATCCATAGGTTTTGATAGGAGGTTATAAGTATGATATTATTAGAAGGGGAACTAATATGAATACTATTTATAGGAAATATTTCATACTATTCTTAAATTAATTGATCATGTATGTTGTCTCCAAGAAATTAAAACTATACAATTTTGGGGAATGTAAAATTGTAAAATTTATTGAACATTAATTGAGAATGATGTAAAATTTATAGATATAATGCTCAAGTGACCTCAATCCAACCCATGGTTTATGTATAAAAAATTGAGGAAGGGGTCCCCTTCAAAAAACTTGATGGTGTAAGAATTTTAATTTTGTCACCCTAAGAATACCACTAGTTAGTTGGTGGTAATAGATTATAGCCACCATATAGCCCAGCCAACCTGACCTTCTCCTATTGGTCTACTATTACTCCTAATCATCTTCTAATGACTATTCCACTTCCAAAAACAAATATTTTATGTTTTAAAACCCAAAGAATTATATTTTTATCTTTGGTTCAAAATTCATCCCATCAAACAACTGAAAGTTCAAATTCATTTTGGAATTTTCAACCCTTATGAACATGGGATCTTGAAAACTCTCTCAATAATACTTTAGTTCCATGAGAATCCTTGGTGGTAATCAAACGATATCACCTAATATTTATCAGTAACTATATCATGTTAAAAACACCACGTTATATACTCAATTGACAAACACGCCTTCTTAGAATAGCTCTAATTTCAAGTCACACCACGCACCAAAACCCGATCCACCACTCATCATTACAACTGAAAAACTAAGATGGAACTCCATGGATCCCTTACATCTTGAGGCACCCATGTTTCATTATCCCATTAAACATCATGCATGTGTCTCCCCACTTTGATAAAACTTAGTTCACAATGTTCTATACTAAACCATGACGCTCTCTATTTATCCAAATCACTGATAAAAACACACTCTTAGGGTTCCACTTAACCACATGATGTGTTTTTCAACTGAACACTCCTTGATACATGTAAGGAAACTTGTACAATGATGGTATCCAATCATGTTCCTAATTTCCCACTGAATTGGATGATTCTCCTTCACCACACAATAAACCATAACACTCTAAATTTTCCATGAAAATCCCCAAAAAACACCAAAAACACACAAATCATGTCTAATATCTCATACCCAATATAGTTTCTAGGTCACCTCATCAAATTACACATGATAATGGCAGTCAGAACTCCTCTGGATGGCATATCCCAAAAATTATCGGTTGTACCTATTGACACATCACTTGAATCGCCCAACCATAATTCCTTTACTCCTGATGAAATCATGTGATCATCCATACACACATACCAAATCCTACAACTGAATCTAGATGAAATTCATCATCTAAAACATGAACCTTCCAATCTAAAATCATGATCCCACCCAAGAACTGATGAACCATCAATCCCACACATTTGGGTCATCTTAAATCATCCTGAACCTGATGTACATGCTCAAACTCCACCCTATAACACATAAAAAATCATACTCAGTGTTATCCAAGGATTTTGTCTAATTTTGGTTTCATTCACTCATTAAAATATCAATTCCAACATGATCATATAACAATTAATTTAATCCATCAACACCACTTTCAACATGATGGTCAATCTCCCACAACCAACATGATGCTCCCCACCATAGGCATATCCTAGTTATTAGTCTACATGATCAATTTTACAAACTTCATGGCATGTCTCCCATCTATAATAGAATATAATGGCTAGACATGATAGTCCCACTTGTGCCCGATCTCCAACAATAAACATCAATTCACTATGAAATCCATCCTCAAGGTAACATCCTCTATGACATTCACTGAAGTTTATACAAATCAAGGATATCTCTCTCTAATATCCTATGGTAGACTATCCACCATATAGATTTACATTAAATTTTACCTCAAGTATAACACCTGATGGTTTCCAAAAACATACATGTGTTTATCCTTCTAATCCATTCTCGTCAAATCCTAACTATATGGCCTATAAGAAACTAAAAACCCCTTATTTCCTTAGATTCTCCACATATATAACTATTTAATGTTCAATAGGTATCACATGGAAACAATGAGTGTTACCTTAATTTTATTGAGACTCAAGGGTCACAAATTCTCTTACGACTAATTATAAAACCCAAGTCATGAATCCATGAGTCATGCATTATTGAAATTAGACTATACATGCTTAATAAAATGTCCAACTTTTGATAATCAAGGAATTCTCGATGTTTTATTTAGGAAGGCCTGACATAACACATATGTCCAGGCACCATGCTGAAACCCTTTGATAATCATCCTACTGCTTTTCAGTTTCGACCAAGCAGGCACACCCTAGTAAATATTCTTCAAAATTAGTCACCTCACATATTCCATGATTTAACATAAACTAATAATCCATCGAGTTTCATTCCAAATCCATTATTTTCTATCTTCTCTCACACCACCTTCAAAAGCACATCACAACATCGATAGGGTCAGGAAATCAACTGGTCATTACCTTAAAATATATCCCTAATTATATAGGAACAAAAACTCAAGGTGTTTCCTCATGAAATTCTAAGTAATTTCCATTCATATAAATGTAAAAAAAATCTCATGAATCGAACTCAAACACACAAATCTACTCATGCTTCTCATTTATAAAGAAAATACAAACTTATATTAACCCCCCGCCCTTAGGTTACACCTTCATGTCACAAATCATCCATAAAAAATCATCAAATCTCTAAAATAATGAGTTTTATCTCAATCACTTACTCCTACCACCTAATCCATAGTTTATAACTCACATAAATCATAACTCACAAAAAACCCTATATTCCCATGTAAAAAGTTACATGACACCCACGTTCCAAGACACCCCCATCCTAGGGTCTCAACAACCACATCTAGAATCCCATACCTACAACATTAGCCTACTAGTTCATTAATCCTAATTATACATCCACATACATGACTTATCCCTCAAGAATCATGATTTCATCATCCAACACTACCATAAAAAATGACATCATTTTGGATAATCATTATCAAGGGAGTCATAATCACTAACTTGGTTAAGTAGAATAGTATACCAGGCTATATTGGAAAATTACATATATATTTTTATTGAAACATTAAATAAAAAACCCCATAGAGGAACCACCCCAAGTATTACATCAATAGTGAACATAATTCTTAGGCCAACCTACTAGGGTCATTGCACCTCCTATGCACAAGGGACTTCATTTTAAACGTCAATGAGAATATCACTATAAATCTACATGATCTAACATCATAAGTAAATGTATGTATATTGGTCTAGCTAAGTATAATTTCCCCAATAACATAAATGTGGTAAAATTTTATAGTATATTTTTGGTACTTTATTCAGCTATACCTAAATTGTTAGTGATAAAAATCAAACTATCTAGACTATACGTCATGTGATTCATAAGTGTATAATCTTGAGGAATGATTTGCCCCTTATATCTATAATCTAGGATTAAAATCTATAATCACATATTTCCAATGGTCCAAGAAGAAGAAATTTATATTAAAGAGTAAATACAAGCATCATGTACATCACATGAGATGAAATCATATAATTGTGACATCACATGCTAAGAACAACAATCACAAGCCCATGGTAATGTGGAATTTCTACTGAAACATTTGTTCATGACATACCATAATGATGTCTATCACAAGATTCAACACATTCCAATATCCCCTAGATACCTCATCAAAATTAGTAGAATAAAATAAAAAACAAATTTATGATACCAATTTTTACCATCCTGACCCAAATCACTATGAATAGTACCCAAAATCTATGGCACCAGAAGACCATAAGCATGAATACCTATAAACTAGATGCTACTAAATAGTAGTAGTGATCTAAGTAGGTACTATGGGGAGACCATATTCCATATATTGTATTACACAATTAGAAAAAGAAATAACCAAGTATCATCCATATCAACACATTAGAGTACACAAGAGAAATAGTGTAGGGGAGAAATGTGATAATAAATAACATGATGTCATATAGAAATACAAGATATAATTAAAAATGGTTAAATCACTTATAAAATTAAAAATAAAGGAATAAAAAAGACTAAATATTATAATAGGGTTCTCTAAAATCTATAATCCTCACATCATCTAGATCCTTGAGCCCTGTTTGAGATTGACTAGCTGTATTAAGAAACATTTAGTCCTAGCCCAACCTAGACCTACAAGAAGTAATGGGATGATTAGGTACCCAACTAAAATGTTATCCTGGTCCAGGATTGTGTAAAAAACTTAGTAGGGAATAACAAATGTCATCCCATAAATAGACTGTAAATTTTTGGATATGTTCATGTTAAATGATCAGAATAAACAAGTAATTGAATTATATAATAATAATAAAATAGACTATTATACCTTTGGTTAAATAGTGAAACATAATTCCATATATACATAATTTATAAAATAATAGATTTATTTTAGAATGTTTCATAATTATATCAACCATAGTAACACAACCCACCTCATGGGTGTTAACAATGATCATCATCAATCCTTGAGACTAAATCTCTAATTGAGCATACCTACACTAGCTAGTAATGTGGTGTCTCTAAGAATGTTGTGATTTTCATTCCAACCATAAAATTACATGAGGGTATTTCATACCAACATACTATCATCATGATTCAAGGGATACACTAACCCCGGTTTATAGTATAAAAAGTGGTGAATATTTCATCCATGTATTACAACCTAGGGAATCCTCCACCCTAGTATACGATTGATCCTTGAAACTAATACTATATTGTTTTAAAGGCTCAACCATGCCCATTGAATACCCCATAATACTTGATAGATATCACATGGTGGGAATTATCTCCTCTATCAGAGTACAATATCATCCCAGCTCTAAATCCTTGGTAGCCTGAACAAATGTGTCACAAGCCGCTCCATTTGGAATTTTTTTAATATCATGATACCCCATATTAAAGCATTCATAATTTAACTAGAGGGAGTATCCAAAACTACCCAAAAATAAGTATTCAAAAACTCCCCAAATGGAGTATGCATGACCTCATTGAAGAGAGTATTCACGAACACCCATAATCATGTTTTCCTTATATCACTTAAAAACTACCTCAGTAGCATAATACATAAAAAATAAATACCACCCAATGGAATTTTTCACTTAACTAACATAATAATAAAACTTGGAAACATGGGTAAATCCTACTTGGGTCTACTAAAAGGAACAATAACACTATTTTACTAGGGTTATCAACTCGCTCTAGTGCCTAAGTTGGTCCCCCAAGTCTAATTGATGCATAACCACCAAGGTCGGTGTACTTTTGATGGGATAGGACACCCCATAAAAATCTCACTAGATTGAAGGATTTATGACATATAAACAGTCAACTTATCCACTTTCCTATCAAACCATCCTAGTTTATTATTCACCTCTACATAGATGTATCCATGTTCTCCTACAATAGGGTCAATACATTCATCTAGTTAAGTCCATACATGTTACACCCCTGATGAGGGTTTAGGTGTCCCAATATATTTTATTAAAATCAATATCATGAACATTGGTCACCTAGAAATCAGTTAGAGCACCAAGACCCCGATGGCCTTGATATTTTACTCAGTCCAAGGTATCTATTTTAATATAAAAAATTATTAAATTTAAAAACAAAATTTTATTTACTTAAAATAATCCAACACCCAGAGTGGTGAGTCCAGATGTCACAGGGATCATACAAAATTTCATAAAACCTTCGATGAGTACCAATGATTTTCTACATAATACAGAGCCTTCCCCTTTTAATTCCATAGCTCGAAAAATATTCCTAGGATTAGTAAAAATTTTCCAAACCCATACATGTATCACCAAATACCATGGAAAAGTCACCCAAGGCCCTAACTCATGCCGATCAAACAATAAAAACCAATTATAACATTTCTAATTAATTAATCCATTTAATTAAATATTGTTATATTCCCAAAAGCACTCATTGGGAATATCATGATCACTAATTCTTTAAGAAACATGGTTCCATAAATCCTTGAAAAACTCTCGAACCTAAACTGATCTAAATCCAAAGCACATGATAACACTTACATCTAATTCAATTTAGATGAAAATAATGGATAAATCATGATGTTTCATACCTTCACTATATTGATGGGATGTTATGTAAAAATGGTGATACATGACATCCTATTCTTAGGGAGAGTGAAATACCCATAAAAACAGGAATATTCCACAATTATATGGTGAAATCATCACTCCAAACCCAAATAAAAGGAGATAAAATAAAAAATTAGAGGTGGAGAAATAAAAATTAGGGAAAAGTAGGAGTATATGTATCTCAGATCATCATAAATCATAGATAAAATGTAACGCCCCGACCCCAGCTACCCAGAGTCGGTGCATTACTTCGTAACATTGTCATGATCACAAGAAAGATCAAATCTCGAAAGACCGATTGGTTTAGTAGCCTTGGAAACACTAGATATATTCATAAAGTTTTACATTACATTTCAAAGTGAAAAACTACTACAACAACAAAGTCTTCATATCCACACTATTAACCCCTCATAATATCCCTGCAAGTCAATCATAATTTACTTCTTCACTACCTGGGAAAAATAAAACATAGAAAAGGGGTGAGCTCAAATGCCCAGTAAGGATAACAATATAGCGGAACATTCAAAATAAGCATAAACATTTAAGGCAATGAATTACTAAAACAAAATCCTTTTAAACATGAACTTCAACATAGTATGGCAAAAGTAAAATGAAATAATGCCATTTACTTATTCACATGGATATTCTACTAATCTAATAATCACATGCAAAATCAATAACCACTTTCATAATGTTGGAATGCATAATGCCAGACTATCATAACCACATAGCCAAGGCCTCGTGCCAAGACTACAAATAAGATTTTGTCAAGGCCTTGTGCCAAGACACTAGTTTGTCTCATGAGACCTACCGATGCATCGAGGAGCTATAGCGGGCTCCACCCGTCACTTATTAAGTCCAATGCATTCCCATATGAAAAGGTTTAAACATAACATAAACATTCGTATTAAAACTAGCATACGAAATGTCAATACTTTCACCATAAACTATGAATGGTATAAAATAGCACATCCACAGTCAAATATATCACAAAACCTTCAATACAATATAGAAGTTTTGTATCATAATAAATCAACTTCAAATAATCTTAAAATCCATCAAAGGATGTTGACATAGATGAAATCAAAATTCTTTTAAAAGAAATATCTCCTTTTATTTTGAAATCATTTAAGATCCATATAAAATAAAACATTTTCTTTGAAAATATTCTTATAAGCTTGTAAGGGAAGCTTTGAAGATTTTATAACGGCGTAAAATAACCGCACCCGCCGTATAAGTTAAAAAAACATTCTTAACTCAATTCTGTCGAAAAGGTTAAAAGGACCTTGTTTTGAAAACGACGGAAAGATTCCTTTATAAACCTCTTATAAAAAGTCAAACAAGGGTATAAATGACTTTAACCCATATTCTTGTAAATAGTAAAAATGTTTTGAAATACATTTTTAAGAAACATGTATGTGGATGATAAAGATATCCCAGTAGATTATTACGTGTAAACAACCTCGGATAATGAAGAGATTGTGAAATAACCCTTACCTTGTACTTTTCCTTGGTTGGGGTAGGTTAACCTCCTGTATAATGGTGAAATAGTTGTTATTAAATTATACAAGAATCATATATATTAATATGATATCATATATGATCTTTTAATATTGATTTGATAATAATATCTTAGTATTATCATTATATCGGGTGTTAACTTACTTGTTTTATTTTATATGTTTTGTTACGTAAGACATGGTTGTTGTATCTTATTCATATCCAGAATGATATCCAGTCCTTAAACATCATTTTTAAATCATCAAATGATAATTATACTTGAATGGATACGATGGAGAATGAATCTCATCGCATTCGTGGAGACGGTAGTCCGTACGTACGCACGAGCGACAATATCATTCTTTTGATATTAAAATAATATATAAATGGATGGTATATCATATATACAGAATCATTATCATGTTATATTTATTATTTACATGAGTTACACATCATTATTATACCCATCCAAATAATATTATATTGAATAACAATTACACCACGACGTGGAGACGGTAAGCCGTACGTACGCACATATGGTGACATGTTATTCAAAGGGTGGATAGAATACTGAATATGATTGTACCATATTTATAATAACATCACAGTATATGTGAGATACTGGAGTTATTATTTTAGAATGGTAAGAACAAATTAAGAAGAAGTGGAAGAAGAAATGGACTTGGAGAAGGGTGGTGAAATCATTACCTCTTCTTCGGGTTCTTCCTTTTGATTTGATCAAAAGGGCTCCTTAGGTTGGCTTTCTGATCAAACTAAGGCCTCTAGGTTGTAGTGAGGGATGTTGTGAGAGTATTTGGGCAGATTTTGGCCGAACCAAAAGGATTTTAAGGTGTGAAGAAATGAGAAGGAGGAGTGCCCTTTTATAAGAGGGGTGAGGGGCACCTTTGGAAAAGCTAGAAATATTAATTTATAATAAATTCATATTCGGTTTCTAAAGGCTCAAAAGTTGATTATTAAAAGGTTAAGGTGGGGATAGGTCGAAAACCACTCAACCAATAGAATTTAGACAGGTTTGGGTACTTATATTAACCTTATATTTAAGTATTAACTCTAAGTTAATTAGTTTCACTTTTACAATGTCTCTTTGTATTTTTATATAATATGGTTAATAAACTTACTATATACATCCAAGCGACCCCCAAGTGGTCCATTAATGATGAACCTATCCTGATATAAGTCTCTTGGCCGAACCTTAGATTTTTAGGACTTTAATATCAATTAATAATATAATATTTGTTTTAAGAACTCTTTTATGTCAATTTTGACACTATTCAATAGTTGATTTTTGTGAAACTCATAACAGATTGATTACTTCGAACAAAGTCAATTATATCAATCATAATATATCATATTATCCTAGAAAATTAGTTTAATTCATTAAAAGTTTCATATTATATTTTTTTGGGTATTTATAATATCAATTATTTTAATTTTTCACTATTATAGTAATTACTGCATCATCATTGTGTCATAAATAAAATAAATTATTTAATGTCTAAAAATTATAAATAAAATATAATTATGTAGGAAATCTTTTTAGATTTCTAATGAATATTTATAATCTAAAATCCAACATATATAACCCTATGTAACAATTGTTGTTCTAAAAGATATATGCTTGTGTCATTTTTGTATTCATTTTAACTAAATTAAAATAATGTGTCATTATCACTTACAAGTGGATCCATGGGGTCCCAAAATCGACCCAAAGATGCCCATGGTCGACCATGTATCAACCAATAGGGTTAAGACACGTTTTAGGGTAATTTAGTATTATTATAATATTATTTTTTTAACCCTTATTTACCGGATTTACCCTTAACCATGGTAAATAAAATATTTACCGCAGTAATTATTCAAAATGTCTAAAAATAAAAGTTACCTATTTACACAATTTGAACATCCTGATTCCAAATATGGAATCCATTTTCCTAAATTCAAAATACAGAAGTGGCAGAAATTAATTTAAAATTAATTCCCGCTGTCAAAACAAAAAGCGTGTTTTTAAGAGATAATAACTATCAAAAGATTGACACTTGTTTATGTTCGGTTTAATTGTAAAATTATGTCCAATGACAAAAATTATATTAGATGGTAAAAATATATTCTAAATATACTTTAAAACCACTCAAATTCATAATTTATCACTATTAATTATTTTGATTAAAAAAGTTGTTTTTAATTAAAATTTAGTAATTTTCACTATTCATCAAAATATGAAAGTTATCCGAAATGTACCAAAATTTCACCCTAGGCTAATTTTGATATTCCGAATCCAAAAATGAAGTCCATTTTCAAATATAAAATATGTATAATTTCAAAAAGTAGGTATTAGTATTCACAACGGCTAGTTTAATTAGTTGTGGTGTGTGTTAGAACTCGAGGTTGCGTACAACACACGCTATCGCATTATTCGAAGGGAAGCGTACCGTAGAAGCTTGGGATGTTTCATTTTAAATTTTTTATGTCCCCATTTAGTCAAAAAGTTTAAAACATAGTATTTAAAAAGGGTTCACTATTAAAGTTGATAAAAGTGCAATACTGAAAATGAATTTGTTCTTGCATTATATCTAAGAAACTCATAATATGGATTCTAAAATTATAAGGATTATATAAACATTAAAATTTATCTAATACTATTCATAACCTCTTTTGAACGGCTTGTTTGGTAAGTCATGGTGTGCTTGAACTTTGTGTTTCCTGTAGTGAAAGTTATTGAATTATTTTGAAGAACTAACACACTATGAAATCTTGGGGTGTTACATTCTCCCCTCCTTCAATAAATTGCGTCCTCGCAATTTGAAATTGTTCTTTGAAAATAAAAGGTTGAAAATATATAATATATTTGTGGGAAACCCCACATCCGAAATTGGGTTACTAAAATTTAGTCTTAATATGAGGAAAAGAGAAATGAAAGGGTCACCACCAAATTATGATCTCGATTAGGAGAACATTGGTGGCAATTTGAGACATATAATTGGAGGAAAAACGTAAATATTTATAGGTAGTAATTGAGGTCATCAATTACAAACAAGTATAAAATTGAGGTCCTTAAATTCATCAATCTATGATGATTTGAAATACCATCGGTTCAACAAAACATAGGGTATTAGGATAACACATTTTTGACGTTTCAAAATATCTTAGTTGAAATCCCACATCGAAAAATGAATTAATGAGGCCTCTATTTAAAATAAAGAGTCGAAAGTATGAAGATTACCGAAAATAACACATACTAGGGTTCCATGTAGTAAAATATGGATATGGAAGAAAAATCTAACCATCAATTACCTGATGGAGAGTGGTAGAGAACATGGCTATGAAAAGGCCAACAATCCCAAAGCCATAAATTAGTGATGATTTAAGGTACCATCTAGGAAAACATTTTTGTTCTAATTTGCTTTTCTTAATATTGAGGAATTTTTTATGATATTGGCTAAGATCATATAGAGATATACTTACTTTATAATTAGAGTTTTATCCATTAATAAATTTCTACCACATACTCATCTTTCACTCTAAAAGATAATAGAGTGTAAAAAAAATTCTATTTACACTATTTGTATAGGGTTCCAAAATAAACGAATTATAATTCATCTAAAAAATCTTTTAATAAAAACTACATTATTTAATCCAGGACATCTCGTGGGCCAGTGGTAGGTGATACACCCTTGTCGCCCTTCGGTTGCGGGTTCAAGTCTCGCAGCCTTGCCGGACGCGACGGGTTGCCGCCCGACCTCCGGGTTGTCCTTTTATGGAAATCCAAAATAATCCAAACTAGAACTATCCAAAATACTTCTATCCAAACTCACAGTCCAACATTTATAAGGAAGTTAAACATAATATAGATCCTTTTTACCCCATAATAGCATATGAATACCTTCATCATGTATTACCATATTCCTTATTGATTACATTCATGTTCCCTTATTCCATATAGAATGCTGGATATACTTCATTAATCCAAAAATGTTTTAAAACCCAACAATGATGGAATATAAAAATCCAAATCAATCATGTATTATTCTAAAATAACTTCCTCAGTATCAGAACTATATTCTCTCAACCATATATTTTCCAAAAATTTATCCTGCTATTGAGTCACTTTTCTTTGTTCCACACAATCTCAAGTCCTTAATGAAATAGTACTGCAGTACAATCCTTATATACTCCATGATTATTGTAACAAGTACATTGTTGATACAACACTCAATTGACATAATCAATATAAGAACTCTAATCATTCCTCTTCATCTGTGGTAGTATCATAACTTGATTATTATCCAATAACATCATTTGCGGCATAGTCTGATGACTGGGGCATAGGTTCGCGTAGTGTCCAAACTCCTTGCAAATGAAGCATTGTACATTTAAAACCATTTTCTTACCCTTGCAGTCACGTACTTTGTGCCCTTTTCCTCCACACTTATAACAAACTCCCATTCCTTTCAGGCAAGTTCCAGGGTGTTTCTTTCCACAGTTACCACATATGGGAAAATTCTTCTTTTCCCTTTTCCCTTTATCCATCTTTCTTTCTTCCATCCTTTTCTTCTCTTGATTCCCTTCAAAGCCATAGGACTCAGTAAACTCTTTACTTATCTTATCAACACATGATATTATTTCTTCATATGATGATAATACATGGGAGACTATTTCTCTTATAAATTCTAGCTTAAGACCATGAAAGATATGATCCTTCCTTCTCTTTGGATCATGTGCATTTCTAGAGTTCTCATTCCTTCTACTGGGCGCCATTTCTAAACAATGGAATACACTAGATCAGTTTATGAATCAAAATACATAATCCCATACTTATAATACACTTAACATAAATTGAACTATTTATGGATATAATCCATAATCATAAAAATGTTTTCTTTGAGGAAGTATATACTCATAATCCCTTCAAAATGATTTGTAAATAAAATGAGAGTTATCCTAAGCATATCCCCAGGGAGTGTCGTAACCAAGAGTGCAGCAAGGCCCGTTGTCGTGCACCAGTTCCCGTTCGAGTCTAGCTCAAAGCGGTGTTTTCGGGTTTTACCCCTAGGTACATTTGTGCCAGAGCCGCCTCTACCTGCTCGTATCCAGACAGGGATGTATTGCTCGGAAAACTCACAAAATCTCTAAAATACCAAAATTCTAGGAAGTTCTTCTATACTAATCCTCAAAGTTCATCTTAGGTCTACGTGCTCTAATCAGAGTTTATCTAAATCTAGCTTCCAAGGTTTGTACTAAACTTCCTCTGATACCAACTGTAACGCCCCGACCCCAGCTACCCAGAGTCAATGCATTACTTCGTAACATTGGCATGATCACAAGAAAGATCAAATCTCGAAAGACCGATTGGTTTAGTAGCCTTGGAAACACTAGATATATTCATAAAGTTTTACATTACATTTCAAAGTGAAAAACTACTACAACAACAAAGTCTTCATATCCACACTATTAACCCCTCATAATATCCCTGCAAGTCAATCATAATTTACTTCTTCACTACCTGGGAAAAATAAAACATAGAAAAGGGGTGAGCTCAAATGCCCAGTAAGGATAACAATATAGCGGAACATTCAAAATAAGCATAAACATTTAAGGCAATGAATTACTAAAACAAAAGCCTTTTAAACATGAACTTCAACATAGTATGGAAAAAGTAAAATGAAATAATTCCATTTACTTATTCACATGGATATTCTACTAATCGAATAATCACATGCAAAATCAATAACCACTTTCATAATGTTGGAATGCATAATGCCAGACTATCATAACCACATAGCCAAGGCCTCGTGCCAAGACTACAAATAAGATTTTGTCAAGGCCTTGTGCCAAGACACTAGTTTGTCTCATGAGACCTACCGATGCATCGAGGAGCTATAGCGGGCTCCACCCGTCACTTATTAAGTCCAATGCATTCCCATATGAAAAGGTTTAAACATAACATAAACATTCGTATTAAAACTAGCATACGAAATGTCAATACTTTCACCATAAACTATGAATGGTATAAAATAGCACATCCACAGTCAAATATATCACAAAACCTTCAATACAATATAGAAGTTTTGTATCATAATAAATCAACTTCAAATAATCTTAAAATCCATCAAAGGATGTTGACATAGATGAAATCAAAATTCTTTTAAAAGAAATATCTCCTTTTATTTTGAAATCATTTAAGATCCATATAAAATAAAACATTTTGTTTGAAAATATTCTTATAAGATTGTAAGGGAAGCTTTGAAGATTTTATAACGGCGTAAAATAACCGCACCCGCCGTATAAGTTAAAAAAAACATTCTTACCTCAATTCTGTCGAAAAGGTTAAAAGGACCTTGTTTTGAAAACGACGGAAAGATTCCTTTATAAACCTCTTATAAAAAGTCAAACAAGGGTATAAATAACTTTAACCCATATTCTTGTAAATAGTAAAAATGTTTTGAAATACATTTTTAAGAAACATGGATGTGGATGATAAAGATATCCCAGTAGATTATTACGTGTAAACAACCTCGGATAATGAAGAGATTGTGAAATAACCCTTACCTTGTACTTTTCCTTGGTTGGGGTAGGTTAACCTCCTGTATAATGGTGAAATAGTTGTTATTAAATTATACAAGAATCATATATATTAATATGATATCATATATGATCTTTTAATATTGATTTGATAATAATATCTTAGTATTATCATTATATCGGGTGTTAACTTACTTGTTTTATTTTATATGTTTTGTTACGTAAGACATGGTTGTTGTATCTTATTCATATCCAGAATGATATCCAGTCCTTAAACATCATTTTTAAATCATCAAATGATAATTATACTTGAATGGATATGATGGAGAATGAATCTCATCGCGTTCGTGGAGACGGTAGTCCGTACGTACGCACGAGCGACAATATCATTCTTTTGATATTAAAATAATATATAAATGGATGTTATATCATATATACAGAATCATTATCATGTTATATTTATTATTTACATGAGTTACACATCATTATTATACCCATCCAAATAATATTATATTGAATAACAATTACACCACGACGTGGAGACGGTAAGCCGTACGTACGCACGTATGGTGACATGTTATTCAAAGGGTGGATAGAATACTGAATATGATTGTACCATATTTATAATAACATCACAGTATAAGTGAGATACTGGAGTTATTATTTTAGAATGGTAAGAACAAAGGAATAAGAAGTGGAAGAAGAAATGGACTTGGAGAAGGGTGGTGAAATCATTACCTCTTCTTCGGGTTCTTCCTTTTGATTTGATCAAAAGGGCTCCTTAGGTTGGCTTTCTGATCAAACTAAGGCCTCTAGGTTGTAGTGAGGGATGTTGTGAGAGTATTTGGGCAGATTTTGGCCGAACCAAAAGGATTTGAAGGTGTGAAGAAATGAGAAGGAGGAGTGCCCTTTTATAAGAGGGGTGAGGGGCACCTTTGGAAAAGCTAGAAATATTAATTTATAATAAATTCATATTCGGTTTCTAAAGGATCCAAAGTTGATTATTCAAAGGTTAAGGTGGGGATAGGTCGAAAACCACTCAACCAATAGAATTTAGACAGGTTTGGGTACTTATATTAACCTTATCTTTAAGTATTAACTCTAAGTTAATTAGTTTCACTTTTACAATGTCTCTTTGTATTTTTATATAATATGGTTAATAAACTTACTATATACATCCAAGCGACCCCCAATTGGTCCATTAATGATGAACCTATCCTGATATAAGTCTCTTGGCCGAACCTTAGATTTTTAGGACTTTAATATCAATTAATAATATAATATTTGTTTTAAGAACTCTTTTATGTCAATTTTGACACTATTCAATAGTTGATTTTTTTGAAACTCATAACAGATTGATTACTTCGAACAAAGTCAATTATATCAATCCTAATATATCATATTATCCTAGAAAATTAGTTTAATTCATTAAAAGTTTCATATTATATTTTTTTGGGTATTTATAATATCAATTATTTTAATTTTTCACTATTATAGTAATTATTGCATCATCATTGTGTCATAAATAAAATAACTTATTTAATGTCTAAAAATTATAAATAAAATATCATTATGTAGGAAATCTTTTTAGATTTCTAATGAATATTTTTAATCTAAAATCCAACATATATAACCCTATGTAACAATTGTTGTTCTAAAAGATATATGCTTGTGTCATTTTTGTATTCATTTTAACTAAATTAAAATAAAGTGTCATTATCACTTACAAGTGGATCCATGGGGTCCCAAAATCGACCCAAAGATGCCCATGGTCGACCATGTATCAACCAATAGGGTTAAGACACGTTTTAGGGTAATTTAGTATTATTATAATATTATTTTTTTAACCCTTATTTACCGGATTTACCCTTAACCATGGTAAATAAAATATTTACCGCAGTAATTATTCAAAATGTCTAAAAATAAAAGTTACCTATTTACAAAATTTGAACATCCTGATTCCAAATATGGAATCCATTTTCCTAAATTCAAAATACAGAAGTGGCAGAAATTAATTTAAAATTAATTCCCGCTGTCAAAACAAAAAGCGTGTTTTTAAGAGATAATAACTATCAAAAGATTGACACTTGTTTATGTTCGGTTTAATTGTAAAATTATGTACAATGACAAAAATTATATTAGATGGTAAAAATATATTCTAAATATACTTTAAAACCACTCAAATTCATAATTTATCACTATTAATTATTTTGATTAAAAAAGTTGTTTTTAATTAAAATTTAGTAATTTTCACTATTCATCAAAATATGAAAGTTATCCGAAATGTACCAAAATTTCACCCTAGGCTAATTTTGATATTCCGAATCCAAAAATGAAGTCCATTTTCAAATATAAAATATATATAATTTCAAAAAGTAGGTATTAGTATTCACAACGGCTAGTTTAATTAGTTGTGGTGTGTGTTAGAACTCGAGGTTGCGTACAACACACGCTATCGCATTATTCGAAGGGAAGCGTACTGTAGAAGCTTGGGATGTTTCATTTTAAATTTTTGATGTCCCCATTTAGTCAAAAAGTTTAAAACATAGTATTTAAAAAGGGTTCACTATTAAAGTTGATAAAAGTGCAATACTGAAAATGAATTTGTTCTTGCATTATATCTAAGAAACTCATAATATGGATTCTAAAATTATAAGGATTATATAAACATTAAAATTTATCTAATACTATTCATAACCTCTTTTGAACGGCTTGTTTGGTAAGTCATGGTGTGCTTGAACTTTGTGTTGCCTGTAGTGAAATTTATTGAATTATTTTAAAGAACTAACACACTATGAAATCTTGGGGTGTTACATAAAACACCCCAATTTTGAGCTAATTTGATAGTGGGAGTATGAGAGATAACCCCTGCTTAGTGTAGCCAAAATAAGGCTGAGTGGGCTTCCCCATATAAAAACCTATGTGGGGATAATTTTAATTATACCCTATAATAACCCCCACAGAATAGTTAGTGAATCCCACTGGCGAGGCAACTTCTTCAAGAAGTAGATCTTACCACTTCTATAAACCACTGACTTTCTAGTACTGGGCCTCTAGCTATGCATTGTCTCTTATAGATTATCATGGAAAAAGTGTTTCCCACAACCTAGCTTGTAGCTAGAGACTGTATCCAACCTAGAGCCTAGCCACCTCTGTTTTCTCTGAGTTCTCTACCACTATTGATAAACAGCTTAAAAACACTATTCCATGTCTAAAATTACATGTTTTTGGTTTTCAAACTCCTAGTATTATATTCTTAACTCTAATTCAAAATTTATCTTATAAACTAATCGAATGTTCAAATTTATTCTATAATTTTTGACCTGTATGGACATGTGATCTTAAAATAACATAATTTATTCTCAAGTATTTTAAAACCTATTTAAATCATCTCAACAAATATTTAAATAATTATGGTAATTATTAAAATAATTATGGTAATTATTAAAATAATTATGGTAATTATTAAAATAATTATGGTAATTATTAAAATAATTATGGTAATTATTAAAATAATTATAAACTATTTGAAACATATATTTGAGGGGTTTCAATATATAAAATCATCAAATTAGGGTGCCTATGTGAATTTATTAGCTAGCTCTGGTGTATCCTTTCTCAAATAAACCATATTTCATCTCTTTTCAACTCATCCTTCATACAAGAGTGTATCAAAATAGTTATAAAAATCATACTCCAAGTATATAAATTATTTTTTATCTAACTTCATACACATATACCTTCAAAACAATGAACATGTTTTTAAACCATTTAACTAAAACTTTACAATATAACCCATCCAAGTAATTCTTTCCAGCTCCATCCACCTGATATTATTAATTAAAACTATTTAATATTTGGATTATTCACCTTAATCACTTTTTATGGGCATGAATACCATCTAATATAGTTCTCAGATATGTGGGTTCATCGAATTTTTTTCTATCTAATCCATGAATATTTTTCTTCTCCATTTTCCAAGAAAACACTATAGAAGAAACTATATATTATATCATGGCTGGATAGTCCATTATTCATCCATATCAATATCACTAACATGATATCATATAATTTAATTGACCAGTTATTGACTTTATCTTTGACAAAAAATTGAAAAATAACAACCTCAGGCCCAAAAAATCTCCCCTTTATGTTTATTTTTAGAAAACATTTCATAGAAAAATGAATGATATTCTATCACCAATTTGATAAAAAATGAAAAGGGTAAGATACTCTAAATTTTTTTAATATTGGAGGTTTGGATAAGGATTTATGATTCTCTTACTTATCTATATAGCAAGGTAGTTAAGCATCTCTAATTTCAATATATGATACCACTTATAGTATAAGGTAAGGTTCATTTTAAAATAACTCTTCCTCTTGTGATTCTAGGAGGAATTCAATGATAGATTATCCCTCTTATATTGATAATGATATATTAGGATGGTTTTCTTAATTCACTATTCTAAATTTAAGAGACTTTTCTTCTATCCATGGTCTTTATCTACTTGAGAAAAGAGTGCACAAATCTAATACCAATTGAAAATTAAGAATACCACTTGGTTCTCAGTTCGATTACCTTATAATTTCACTATAAATTTCATGATAGAAAGAATTTATTAATTATCATTACTCACCTATTTCAGTTGATTGTAAAAACTTCATAATGATAAAGTATCAACTGATTAGAATTGGCATCATGTTTCTATTATTAATGTGCCATTAATTTCTCAACTCTAAGTAGAAATGGGATAATCCTTTATATAATACAAGAGTGAAATATTTATACAAAAAGGTTTTCTATATTCCACATGTGATACCATTTTTTTTTGTTTAAAATTTTTGGGGTAGCTCATATATATTTTTAGAATGTTTTAATAACCCACATTCACTTAAAAAGGTATATAAAAACATTTCTATCACTATGTATTCCCTGTTTTTTTAGATAATCACTCCCCAATAATAATAAATTATTAAAATGATTAAAGATAGAAATTAGAGAAGTGAAATCATAAATTTTCCCTAAATTTCATCAATTATTTATATAATTGTATATTTGTAGGGGATGAATCACTCTCTGATAGCTTGGTCTCTTTTGATAGCTTTCCCTAAAAAGATAACCTACAATATTCTTTATCATTAATTCCCTTTATTTAAGGAAAATAAAAAATGATATGGGAATACAGTTGATCATCCAAAAATATGTTATCATGATAAAAAGGGTTGAGAAATATTTCTATACATAAAAAATCTATTTTTTAAAGGCCTAACATGTCTCCAATTCTCTATTTTGAATTTACAATATTTGTATCTAGATTTTATCTTAACTTGATTTCATGTAATTACTTCTTTTTTAGCATTATTCTTAGTTTAAATAGGCATATCAAATTTGAAAACTAGATAAATTAAATAATTTTTAGCTTACTCTATTCTTCTATCCCCTTTAAACTACTTTTTCTATATAATTAATTTATTTTAGACTCATATTCAAAATTAACTTTAGGTGTTAATTATTTTCTACAAGTAAAATTTTTAGAAGTTGATATTTCTATTTATTTCTATTCAGAATTTATTTTTCAGGAAAAGATAGTCATACATCGAACATCTCAGTGTCCTACCTAGTTGTACCTTCCACAAACCTCATTAATATACTTACCCTTTCCCTTCTTAGGAATATTCCCAGTTTCTTTACAAGAACTCTAAAGAGTTTCTAATTTAGTTATCTATTTCATTAATAGGTTTCATTTGGGTTTTCTTATTACTCCTATATTTCATGAGATTCATTGAAATTTTTTAATGTTCTATGATATGGCCACTTTTAGATAATATAATAATATGTTCCCTGTAGATGGAACATCCTTCACATCATTCTTAAATGTCTTCTTAGGTAGATTCTTTTTTACTAATTTATAACCCAAAGTAAAATATCCATTTTTTCATCACTTAATCTCAATATATGATAGTTCACATTTCTTTTCAATAAATATTTAGTGGCTAGTAGGGTTGTACTATAATTTATTGTAGTAGTTTCCAAAAATATTCAATATTTCATATATTCTCCCCATGATATAAAATTTATTCCATGTAGACATATTTCTCCTTTATTATAAATCATATTTCAGTCTAGAAGGTTATTCCCTATTTTAGATTTAGTCCCCTATATCTTGGCCTTATTTAACTTATAAATTCTTACCTATTATATCAATAATAAATTTTCCTATGTATTAACATTCAACAAAAACCAAACCTTTCAATCAACATTGTTCTTTTCACATTAATTGAAATATATCTCGATTTACTAGATTGAATGTCTTGGTGTTTAATTTTCATTATTACAACATGATCTTAATGCATCATCCATTTATCATTTAATAAATTTTCCGTCTACTTTATCCTTTTTTACTTAACTTCATGTTTTTCACTTTTTGAATCCATATAGACTTTATGAAGATTATCTAATTCATGGTACCCTTATCAAAATTTTCAAATAATTCCTTCGAAAAATTAAATATTTGTAATTATTTATCAAATAAATAAACTATTTATTTTGAATGTGTGATTGATTTTTCTTTAGATTTCACAAGATTTGTGGGAGTGTTATATCATCTCAAATTCTTTCCCCTATAACTTATAATTTATTAGACTCTTCTTTTATCCATGACTTATCTTCATGAAGTATCTTGATAAATTTAAATATAAATGTCACTAATTAAAGGGTAAAATTGAATATATAATACTTAACCTCAATATTATTTAATTAATTCACTTCCACATCTTGAACATTCATTATAATAGTAATTAAAATAAACAAATTTGATAACTACATAATTAACATTTTTTTTACCTCTATATAGTGGTGTTTCATCTTCTTTCAAAGAACACATTATTAGAATCATGGAATCTCTATTTTACCTATTTATTTAATCTAAGATTTCCATTTAGGGAATTTTACTCTATTGATTTATTTATGAAAAACACAAGATACTCGATCTTTAGAATTTTTTATAGCTTCCAGTTATTTACTAAATCTATTACTTCAAACTCAACTCAAATATCATTCTCTCAATATTATAAGATCATGGATACAACATAATTAGATTCATAGTGCCTTTTTTCTAGAATAATGTCTTTTTCTTCTTCAAATTATAGTAATTTGTACGATCTTGGAACTCTTTTTATTCCTCACTAAAGGTAGTAGTGGCTTCTCCTCCTCATCATCATCATTATTCTTTAAGGGCTCTATTGCTTCTCATTTATCTCAGTTATCGACACACCATTAAACCATATAGTAATATATCTATATTTTTTACTATATAGGTTCATGGATGTTTTATCTCTAATATCAAAGATATCCTCACTCATTCTTATGATGTGTGTGGTTGTCTCCTTAAATGCATTCTTTCTTTTTCAATTACCATAAATGGTTTTTCAAGGGGATACAACATATTCTAGTGAAAAATCACCATAATATAATAAACACGGTTGGGACCCAAAAAAAATTATGAATAGATTCTTACCTAAAATGGTTTTCCTAAAATACCCTCATTTAATGCTCCTCATTTTTAAAACTCATCTAAAAAATTGTTTTAATTTTATTTTTCTCCAGGATTCAATCATCCTTCCTATGAAATTCAACCATAATATATAAACATAAAATCTAAATAGTTGTACTAAAAATAATAAAATATTTCACATAAAATGTGTAGAGATCAACTCAATCTCTTCCTCACATATCTTATGTCAGCTCAGTTTCCACAAATTTAATCCTTAATAAACATATAGAGCTTCAGTGGATATTCCTATTAATTTTTTATAAAATTAGATAAATTAATTTTTGATCATTTAAATATATGAAATGAAGATTATTTTATTTTAGGAATGGATCATGGATTTTATATGATTACTTGTGTTTTGAACTCAAAACACAACACAAGATTTATCATATTATGTACTTTCAAGAATATCATAATTTTGGAAAATTGGGTTTTCAGTATAAATACATCTTTGATTTTCACTAAGTCCATTATCTTAATGGAAGAAAATTATTTTATGTGTATATAAATCATCTTATTTAGGTATTAATTTTATTATTCAGTCTAAAGTCCTTTTTTAATTTTTTTTAATACAATAATGAATTTAGATACCCACTAGCTAACATAACTAAATTATTATAGAGGTAGATAAAATTCATTTTATATTTATCAAACATTCATAGATAAATTTAATTTTTTTAGGGAATTGAAAAATTATGTGTATTATAATTGAATAATATAGCCCTAATTCACTTACACATAAATTTATTCTCTTATGTGGTGTCGGAATATTTGTATTCCCATAATCATTTCTCAAATCCTCAGTACTGGGCATCTGGGAAACTCAAATATAGTATGCACATAGAAAATTTTTTCTACATAGATGAATTATTCTACATGATTTATATATTGGATAATTCACATTTCTATTTTTTATTACCTAGAATAGAAATTTGAGAATTCTTAAAATGAGGTCAGGACAAATTCAATTATTTTTAAAAATTCTCACACCTATTTAAATCATCAATGATAATATAAAAAAATATAATAATTATTAAAATAATTTCAAATTCATTAAAACATATATTTCAGGTATTTAAGTATATAAAATACATAGATTATAGTATTTATGTGAATTTATATATCAGTTAAGGTTAAATATTTTTTAAATTAATCATAACTAGTCTCTTTTCAACTCAACCATAATCCATGAGTTTCTCACACTAGTTATAACAACTATAATACAAGGAACTTAAGGATGGTTTCTCTAACCTTTACTAGAACTAGTTTTAGAATATTAAATTTATTTTTATACCATTTAACTATAGGTTTAAAAGTTTTATATTCCATGTCATTCTACCATCTACTACCACATTATTTTCATCATTTAAACTATTGGAGAAAAGGATTCTTCTATATCATTAATTTTCATAGTCTTTAATACCATATTAAAAAATAATCAGATATATGAGTAACACCCAAAAATTATAAAAGAATAACATTTTATTTAATAGATTATATAGAACAAAAAATTTAGTTTCATTAATATCATATGTTATATGTAATATTGAGTTTTACCAAACAATAATAAATTATTAATATTATTATTCAATATAGTGGTTATTACTTAGGAATTAGACTGGTGAGTATGAATCGGATTAACTAAATTATGAATTTATATATCTTACACATGTTTATTGGTTAGATATTTATTTTTAATAAAATAAATATCATTTAAAAAAATGTGTTGTGAAAAACTATATTTTTTTCTAAATGACTTGTTAATAACACTTTGCGCAAATAATTTAAAATTAAATTTTCCCACTTTTAGAAAATTTATATAAAAAAATAAACATTTTTTTTGGAATTTAAATATCTAATAAATATTATGGTTATTTTTTGGGGTTTTTCTAAATGGTTTCATTCTTTCATGAATAGTGAAAATATTGAATTTAAATTCAAACGCGCCTTTTCATTTAAACACTTTATAATTATATATTATATTAGTAATTTATTTTAAAGTTAAATTTGATTATTTTATACCCAATAATATTATTTATGTCCTTAGATTAATTTTCAAATTGAATTTTCATATAGAAACATTTTAAAATTTTGAACATTTTCTTTTTAAAAACCTTCATTCTCATCCTATCTATGGAATTAATTATAAATTAAATTTTTTAACTTATATGATTTCAATATGAAAAAACATATATACCATATTTTGAAAAAAAAATATTTTTACTACCAAATATGGTTGACATAATTTTTTTCTATAATGATTAGTGAAAACAGTTAAAATTAATTACAGTAATTAAGGTAAAACCAAGTTTACATGGTGGTTAATCATAGAATATAATGTGTAAGAATGAACCAACACTTTTCCAACACCCATTGACTATCTATTTTTCTACCCTTAGGACTTCTTTATCTATGTTATGAGTTTTAGGGACAATTTTATAGGAAAGTTACATATATAATATATTATGTAAAAAAAGACATAAATGAAACCTTACTTGATTTTAATATCTATAAAGCTTTGAGATAGGAAAAAACCCACATTTTTAGATTATATATATTATTTTTAAATATAAATAATTTTTTTCATCATAATAATTTATATTTAATTTTTATAAATAATGTAGTTACTTAATATGCTTAAGAAAGGCCAAGACATAATTATTTAGTTAATAATTAACTAAAATAGATGATACTAAAAATATTAAAATTGAGGTAATTTGAATGAATTATTTTCTTCCATTAATTTTTTAGATGAATTAATCATGTTACACAGTTGATAACTTAATATATTCAAATTCAATAATTGTATTGATTTTTTTAAATTCTAATTAAATAAATATTGTGAAAATTGACATTAATGTTATTTTATAATAATTGATATTTTATTAAATGATTTAAAATTACTAAAAAACATATATTCTTCCAAGTGATTTATAAATGTAAATAAATATAAAATATTTCCCATTAATGGACCAATTTTTCTTTTATAATGACAATATTGACCCCTAAATAGCAGAATACTCTGTTAGCGCGGTTAAGGTTAAAATGGTGTTTTTTCGTATTACATGCATTTGTATTAAAATTAATTTTACACATGCATGGGATATTGAATTGATAAATTTGATTTTATATTTAAAATCAGTGGTTACATTTTATATAATAATACCCACTTTGATTTAGTCTTAATATATAAATTACCTAGGTTAGAAATCTAATTACCATAGTGGAAAACCAAAATGGAAAAAATAAGGAAACATAGAAGTTAAGGAAAAAATGTTTAAAACATGAGTTTTATTATGAATTGGTTGTATAGATCAACTATATTATCCTTCCACTAGATAAATTATCAATATTGTCACCACTTGAGGTAATATTTACTCCCAATAGTGAATACTTTTGGGTATTTACATGAATACCGCTCCTCCTCAACTATAAAAGGGAACTCACCCCCCTCACTTATTCATGCCATAAAACTACATTATTTCAACCAATACCTACACAAATCACATCACATATTCTCTATCCTCATCCTATAATCCTTTTTTTATGTTTAACTCTAACTTATAAAATGTTAATGAAAGCTATATGAAGATGCTCAAAGAAGATGTAATGTTTTCCAACAAGCATCTTTATTATAGTTCTCTCTCCATCTCCTTAATTTTTTATTAAATAATAATGATATACTAACCTAAGTACATTCCATATAATGGAATGTTTTTATAATAATTAAATTATATAAACCATTTTTCACCCTCAGTTTTAAGTAAGTAAGACTTTCTTTATATATTTTAAGTATGTAATGTGTTTGGGTGACATTTGGGAGGGTTTGGAGGAATTTAAAAATGTTTTTGGTATTTTATAGGAATTAATTGTTTGATAACAGTTTTTAGATACCATGTAATACCTATAATAATATTTTAAAATTAAAACAGAGACTAATGAGAAGGCACACAGTTAGGCGCACGGTTCGGCTACATCATGTGGCCACCTATGAGAAACTATGTGAAGTGGGGAAGAGGGGTTCTTCATGTTTGGTATATGGTTTGTATAACTATGTTTCAAACCATGAAAGGCTCTCCTTGAGGTATTATATAGGGTATTTTTTATTCCTGGTTAGGATAACTGTGTTTCTAAACCATGCAACGTTAAAAAATATCAAAAAATTGTGGATCTAACTCGTCTTTCCCCTTAATGCCTCATTTTTCACTTAATATGACCCAAAATAGATTTCCTATCTTCCCAAAGGATGTGGAGACCCTTACCTTTGATCCCAAAGTGATCTTTTGTAAAATAATTGTGCGTTGGAGAATGGATTCCTTGGTATGTCTCCACTCATGGTGGTTTTTCTTAGATCTCTTCTTATTCCCTCTCTTGGATTCATAGATCTAGTATGTTGGGGATATATATATGATTTTTTATCCAATAATGTTGATATTTGGATGTTTTGGTGTTATTTAATGAGATATATGGTTGTTTTCTAGAGTTTCAACCTTGTTTTATTGAAGAATTTAATATGTTCTTTGTCTTATCCTTAGTTTCTGAGGTAGTGGCTTCACTCTCGACTCCTATTATTAGAACTTTAAGGCCTAGTTTTGAATTGTTTTATTTTCATGGAATTTATTATGATATTACTATGAAATTATTTATAGAAACCTTCTTTACTGATGGTTTATAAAATTATGGAATTCTAGTGCAAAGTGATTTGTTGAATGATTTTAAAACGATGATTTTAAAAATGGTTGTTTGGTTTAATTTATGGAAAAATGTTTTGTTAAAAGGTTTTATATAAAATTATTTTTTTATTAAAATAGTTTGGCATAATTATTTTGGTATGGTATTGAAATAATTTATTAGTGTGTGTTCAATTTCATTGAACTAGCCCTATGGAAGGGACATGTTCCATTAAATAACTAGTATATGGTTACCTTGTTAAAACTTGGTATATCTATGAGAGATCTCTCAGGAGTATAGAATTTTTGCCTGGTAATTCATGTATAGATGTTTGTATTAGAATGGGTTATTACAAATGGATTTTTGAAATGTTTTTAATGTTCTATTTCTTTGTTTTACATGGAAACTTTTTTGTTGATAAAATGCTATTCTTTGATATAAACTATGAAAATGTTTTAAATGGTATTATATAAATTTTTTATATAAATGTTCTAACATGTTCTATACTAGTGACATGAGTAGGTAATTAATTTGGGGAAAACCTATAGAGTTTCATTACTCAACCCATTGTTGGTCACTTTGGTGTGTTTTCAAATATTGTTTATTCGGAATTAGGTAAAGGAAAAGTATCTAATTTATTTAGTGATGCATCATGATACTTTGAGCATAGATTACAGAGCATAGAGCTTAAATCATGTTGAGATTTTTGAATTTGGTGTCTTTAGAGTATTTTAGATTTTTTGGTTTTAGCTTCCACTTTATACTCTGATATAGTTTGGTTTTTGTGTGGTTTTTTCAGTTTGGTGTTACAATGAGTTTTATTACACTGTTTTCATGCATCATTTAGTGGTTGGTTAGTTATGGTATATTAGTTATGGTTGTTTTATTTTCAAAGGGGATAGTTTCCCCTAAATATATTGAAGATCTTGGAATTTAATACCATCCACCGGTGTCTTGGGGATGTTACCTAAGTCCAAGTTGCAATCTCACATCATCTTTATACAATTAGAATGGGTGGGATGTTACAAGTTTTACCATTTTTTTATACATGGGTATCAATTGTTTCAATTATGGAGTTGAAAATAATTCTTGATTAATCCATCAATTGGATTGGAATATAGGAGTTGGATCATCATAACTTGAAATGTAACTCATATAAATTTATACCTAACATATTTATATTTAACCTCATGTTACTAGGGAGTTGGGTACATGAGTGTTTTGAGAAACTTAAATGAGTTGTAATCTTAATTTCATTGGTTTATCTAATGAGAAGAGCATGACATGAATTTTTATAAATGAATTCCCACATGGTGTGAATATTTATTTTTGAGTAATGATTTATGATTTGGTAAAAATTTGTTGAATTTTAAAAGAAAATCTTCCAAATGTGATATTTTGAAAAGGGGAGGGATGTGGTATTTGGAAAATGTTTTGATTTTCAAAAGAATTGTGGATTTTTTAAAAATTTGTTGAAAATTAAAATTTCTTTACTTTTTAAAAGACTAGTTGTGATAGTTTTGGTGTGGTAAATTTTAAATTGTTAAGGATTCAGTTTCTAGAGAGATAAATATGGAATTTTATTTTGGTTATAGAAAATGGAACCTGATAGGTGTTGTAGAATCCAACCTAAAGAGCCTACCAAGAATGTGGTTACACCTGAACCACAAGTGAACCAACAACTAGTTTAGAGTATTTTCTAGGATTTTCAAGTCATGGATAGTGGGAATAAAAGGGATAAACCGAGGAAAGTAAATCTTTATGTTTAGTTCTATAAGCACAATCCACCCATAATTTAGGGTGATTCTTAACCAGAGAAATTAGACATGTGGCTGAATATACTGAATTGAATATTTTATTTCCTAGGAACACTAGAGTGAGGAAATTCAATTTGGTGATATACATTCTGGAAGATATTGCATTCTATTCATGGGATTTAGCATTTTGGGCTAAATTAAACCAAGGAATTGCATGGGAGGATTCCAAAGAATTGTTCAATAGACAATTTTATCCTCACATGTTTTGGATTGCTCGAATGAAATAATTTTTCAGCATGAAGCAGGAAATTCTCTTGATGATAGAGTATGTGGATAAATATATGAATTTAGTCTGTTTTTCACTAAAAAAATTTCTAGTAAACCCCTGAAGGAATGTATTTTTGAATTAGGGATGAGGTAAGATATTCTCTCAAAGATTTTAGTGATTTTTATAATGGATTATATGAAGATGATCGATATATATATTATAAAATAAAGGTACATTTCAGGAATTACTTATAGGGGAATCATGTTGATACCTACAGAAAATGGTGGGAACTCTAATTCTAGGAACAAGTGGTAGAGGGTCACCTATTTTCAAGGTAGTTAGATGAGTCAGAATCAGATGGTTGGATAAATTAATCTTCCTAGAAAACCAAAGGGTAAAAATGTATGTTTTCAATGTGGATCATTTGACTACATGAATTGAGATTTTATGATACCACATAGATTATGCCACAGTTGCAACCAAACAGGACATCTTCAATGCTATTTTCACAGTGCACCAAGATCAGGTTCTTGGGACACATATCAGGTTTCATAAACATTTTATGCTTTGACCGTATGAGGGAAGAATAATACTTTTCATCAATAAAACTTAGCAATAAATGTTGAGCCTTTGGGTGAAAATAATGATCAATAATTATTGATGGAGATGAGTTGATATCAGATTTTTATGTGTTGGAGATGGATTTCTATCAAATAATCCTAGGTATGGATTGGTTGACAATTTTCAAAGATCACATGGACTATTATACTCAAATATTTAGTATTATGATTGATGATGGTGTTGATCATTTTTTATAGGGGGCAGAATGGAAAGCATATTGAAACATGAATGTTCTCACAAGGAGTTGAATCTATCTTACACAAGTTAGTAGATTTGAATTTAGAAGTGGTGGATGAAATCAAAACTGGTAGTTTTATATCAATTTTGATCTTTTTTTTATGTTTTCTTGAAAGAATATCTGGGTTTCCACTCATAATATAATTAGATTTTATGATTGATATCTTCCTAGGGACCAGTCCTATTTCACTTACTTCTTACTAAATGGAAACAAAAGAATTAATGGAATTTAAAGTGAAGTTGGGAGAGCTGTAAATTAAAGGGTTCAATCATCCAAATATATATCCTTGGATAGAACATGTCTTGTTTGTCAAAAATGTGGATGGGACTCTTCGGATCTATGTAGCTAATCATAATATTAAAAAAGTTACAAAAAATAATCGGTATCCACTTATACACAATTATGATATATTTGATCATTTTAGGGGAGTTCATTGGATCTTTAAAATTGAATTTTGATCGGGATATCACCAATTGAGAGTTTAGAAAACTGATATCTAAAAATAGATTTCAGAATTAGATATGGCCATTACGAGTACGTGGTTATGCCTTTTGGTCTTATGAATGCACCATTGGTCTTTATATAATTGATGAATTATATTTTTCAATAAAATTTGGATTCTTTTATGGTGGTTTTTATGGATGGACTATTAAAGTATTCAAGGAAAATAGTTGACCATGAGAAACACTTTATGAGAGTGTTGGGAATCTTAAGAGATCATTGTCTATATTCCAATTTATTAAAGTTTTTTATACATAAATTATGTTTTATTGGTCATGAAATCTATAAAATATGTTTCTTTATGGATCTAAAAAATATTGAGTCAGTAGTCTCTTACCATCTATCAAATAATTTCTTTTAGATACATAGTTTCCTTGGTCGGGCTAGTTATTACCGATGCTTTGTTCATGAGTTTTCATGACTAGATTCACATATGACTACTCTAAAAAGGAAAAATGTCCCATTAAAATAGACCACGGAATGTGAGAAGTCTTTTCAAGAGCTCAAAGTCCACCTTACATCATCACTGATCTTGATATTTTCAAAATTAGGACAAGGGTATGTGGTGCATTACGGTGCTTTAGGATTAGGGATGGGATGTTTTCTCATGTAGGGATATCATTTTGTTTTCTATAGATCACAAAAGTTTTGGTTTCATTAGAAGACCAACCCAATGTACAATTTGGAGTTATCTTCTATAGTACATGCTTTGAAGACATGGCACCAATACATCCTTGGTGAAAAATTTATGGTGTTTATGGATCATAAGAGCTTGAAACATGTTTTCTAAAAAAGTTATTTGAACCAGAGACAAATAATATTGATTGAATATATCAAAATTTTTTAATTTTACATGATTTATACATCGGGTAATGGAAATTTAGTGGTTTATTCATTAATAATAAATTAATACGATCAGTTGTAAAAAGATGCCTTTGAACAGTTGTAACGGATATTGGTGATAAATAACATGCAATTGGATTGTGAAGATTGTGGTAGTGTTACAATTTTTATTCCATTTTATTTTGTTCCTAATTTGGTTTAGAAGGTTAAAGAGGCACAAAAATATTACTCATAATTTGTGACTATGAGGTCGAAACAAAATGTTTGGGAGAAAATTGAGGGGTGGAATCTGCATAAGAGTTCAGTGTTATGGTTCATAGATCGAATGGTTGTACCTTTGGATTATTAGGAACAAATTATCCATGCATACCACCCTTCAATATGGGTTTTTTATCCTAGAATAAAAAATATGTATAAGGTGTTGAAATCACATTTCTTATGGGTTGTCATGAAAAGAAAAGTGGATGAGTTTGTTGTGAGATTCCTCGCATGTCATCATCATAAGGTCGAGAACCCACAACCAACAAGTATGTTGTAGTGTTTACCTATTCCTACATCAAAATGGGATAATATTTATATGTATTTTGTGACAAGTCTCCCAATAATGGTTTGAAAACACGAATCCATATGGTTGATGGTTGATCGGCTCGCAAATTTTTCCTATTTCATTCCTATTTGTGAAACTCATAAGGTGGAGGACTAATCTAAAATATATATCATATAAGTGGTAAATAGGTATTTCATAACAATATCAATAGTATCATATAGATATCAAAGGTTCACGTCTCATTTTTGGAAATCATTACAACAAGACCCTGGGACTCATTTGACCATGAGTATAGCGTATCATCCTTAGAAGGATGGACAATTTGAAAGGAAAATACAAATAATAGAAGGAATTATATAGGATTGTAAAATTAATTTTAGTGGATCATGATAATAGGATATAATGTTAGTGGATTTATTATATAAAAATGGTTATCATGCCTCAATATATATGGATAATTTTGAATCATTGTATGGGAATCATTTTTGTTCTCCCCTTTTTGGGTGTAAATAGGTGAGACTTAATTAGTTGTACCATGTCTTGTCCAAGAGAAAATATATAAGATTAAGTTGATCAAGAATAGATTAGAGATGGCCTAGAGTCATCCAAAATCATTTCTGGATCATCATTGATGACCATTTTCATTTTAGGTGAGTGATCATGTGTTCTTGAGAATCTCTCCATGGTGTGTGAATCATTTCTTTGTGAAGCAGGGAAAGTTATCTCCATGATAAATAGTCCCTTTTTAGATACTTTAATGAGTTAGTGATGTGGCATATCAGTTGCATTTTCCACCATGATTTTATTCAATGAACAGTTTATTTTATACATCTTATTTGAAAAAGTATAATCCTAATCTTGACCATGTGATTCAGTAGTATCACATTAACCTAGAGCCAGATTCTTTGATAGCTCATGTGCTAGTACAAATTGTGGATAGGCAAGAGAAAGTCTTGCAAGGGAAAAAAATTAGTATAGTGAATTTTTTGTGGCTACATGGTCAGATTCAGGAAGAAACATGATAATGGGAAAATGAAATTGTCAAGAAATGGCCTAAACACATTCAAGAAAATGGTGGTTTTATACTTTCTATAGATTGAAAGGCTAATGCTGGGGAGAATGTAGCACCCCCAGTTTCAATTAAGTAACCCTTTTTTATTTATTTTAAGTATGTTATGTTTTTTTGTGATGTTTGGGTGGGTTTTAATGACTTTTGAAAAAAAATTGGGGTCTTTTCAATATTTGAAAATTTAGATCATGGATTTTAGAAACCATGAAACACCTCATAGAAAATCGTGAAAAGTCAAACATGGCCTAATGAGTAGGCTCACAGTTAGGTGCACTATTTTTCCTAATTGTCTGAACACCCAGAAGAAATCGTTTGAAGTGGGACATATAGATTCTATATGGTTGTTTTATAGTTTGTCTAACTATGTAGTCCAACCATGAAGTTTCTCCTTGAGTAAGTGAATAGTTCATGGTTTGTGCATAGTTATCCTAATCATGTGCCTAAACCATGCATCCTTAAAAACATGATCCAAAAATTGTGGATCTTACTCAATTTAGCCCCTAAACCCCTCATTTTTTACTTATTCTATCCCTAACTTGATTTTATCTCTTCCCAAATTTTTTGGAGACCCTTCCCTTTAATATAAGAGTGATTTGTTGGAAATTCTTGGTGCGTTGGATTCCATATTCCTTAATAAGTATATGTTATTGGTGGTTTATCTTATTTATCATCTTATTACCTCTCTTCTACTCATATATCTAGTCCATTAGGGATATATCTATGTTTGTTGTTTCGAATAACGATGACCTTTGGCTATTTTTATTTTAGGTAATAAGATATAAGGTGTGTTTTTTGAGTGTCAATCCAATTTTGTTGAATAATTTATGTCATTATTCATCTTTTACAAAGTTTCCAAGGTATATGGATTCACTATCAACTCCTATTATAAGAACATGAATGATTGGATTAAAATTACTTGAATTTCATGTAATTGATTTTGAAACTTTTGTGTAATTATTGGTAGAAACCTTCTTTAGTGATGGTTTTTCAAATTTTGGAATTGTTGTGAAAATTTCTTTCTTGTATGATTTTAAAGTGATGCCTTTAAAATTTTATGTTTTGTTTTATTTATATAAAAAAAATTGTTTAATGGTTTTCAAAAAAAATAATGTTTTGTTGAAATGGTTTGGCTTAAATGGTTGGGCATGGTTTTAGAATAATCGGTTGGTGTGTCTTAATTTTCATTGAAATGACTCTATGGAAGGGGTATGTACCATTGGGGAACTAGTATATTCTTACCTTATGATGACTATGATGATTGATGAGAGACCACTCATGAGCATGGAACTATCACCTGGGTATTAATGTGTTGATGTGTGGATTCAAATGGCTTACATGAAATGGATTTTTGAAATGGTTTAAATTACTTGTTTAGTTGTTTTCCATGGAAACTATTTTGTTGTGAAAATTATTTTCTTTTTAAAAAAATTGAATATGTTTTAAATGGTTTATATAATTTTTTATAAATGTTATAACATGTTCCATCCTAGTGGCATGAGTAGGTAAATAATTGTGTTAAAACCTAGTGAGTTTCATTATTCACCCCCTACTTGGGAACTTCAGTGAATTTTTAGATATTTTTTATTAGGAAACAAGTAAATGAAAATTATCTCATTTATTTAGTGATTCATCATGATACTTTGATCATGGATTATGGAGTTGGATCTTGGAGCATATTGAAATCTATGGAGTTGGTGTCTTTATATTTTTTTATCATTGTTGTTTTTTCTTCTTCTTTATACTTGGATATAGTTTGGTTTTAGTATGGTTTGTTTTAAGTTATGTGTTATGATGATTTTATTTAAATTATTTTTGAAACATCATTTGGTGTTTGGTTAATTATGGTATATTAGTTTTTGTTGTTTTATTTTCAAATGGAAAATCATCCCCCAATTTTATTAAAGCCTTTGGAATTTATTGTTAACCTTTGGTGTCTTGGGGATTTCACCTAATTAAAAGTATAAATTTTGCTTCATCTCAAGCCAATGAGGAGTTCTGGGATGTTACAAAAATATCCAATTCCATAAAATGGGTTATGAAATCATCATTCTCATGTATGGTGGATTACCACCTCGTGAATTGATGTCATTTATCTTTTCCATTACCACCTCTCAAGGTTTGGATTGATTATGAATATAAATAATATAAATGATATTTATAACATATTTGTAGTAATTGATTCATAATATAATATATATATATATATATATATTAAACTTCCTTTTCATAATAGATATGATAGTGTTTCTCATGTATACAGCGGACTACCACCTGACGAAGTGATGTGATTCGTCTTTCACTAATGCATCCCATGGAATGTGATAATAATGAATTTAATGATTTTCTATGATATATATGTAATAATAATAATTTTTATGACATATATATCATTATTTAAACATAATATATATCATTTTACTTATTTCCTTTCCACTCACATAATGGTGATAACGTCGTTCATGTATGTGTTGACTACTTCCTTTATTAAGCATTGTGACTCTCTTTTCATCACAAAAATGAATGGAAGAAATATATAAGTATATAATATGGTATTAATGATATAATTATCATTATGAAATGTAAATATATTACTTACCTACTTTCCATAATGATCGATGAAAAATGGAAGCTTTACCCATGTGTACGTACGACCTACCGCCTCCATGATCATAATGTACTTCATTTTTCATAACCATCATTCGTGATTTAATTTAAAAGTATAATTGATGTATAAATATTATAATTATGTAATTATTATTATTATTATTGAGATGATGAAATCTATAATATGTGAATTAATTTTTTCATTAATGACAAAACTCATATAAAAATAGGGAAATTAACACATGAAAGATAGAAAATAATGAATAATTGTTAATGAACAAGTGATAAGATGATATAAAAGGATCGTATATATTATTATAAATGTTAATATGGTTTTTTTTTAATTTAATGACATGTTTAAAACCACTATACATGCGGTTAAATCACATTAAACCAAAAGGAAGCATGAGGAAAGGGATCCCATCATAATTTACATTCCATTGAGACTTATTTGTTATTATGTACCTATTCACTTTTATATGGTCTATATACTACGTATTTAAAATTTAATATCATTACTACTTCATTATTCATTTTATTTTAAGTTTCAGTTTGAATTATCTCATCCAAGGTTATTTTACATGAAAATTACCAAGTGGTAAAAGTTATTATGCAATCTCACATTTATTTTGATTGTTAACTTTCTCTTGAAAAAAATAACTTTATTGTAATAATTTTTCATTGGAAAGTATATTTAAAATAAGTATCCATTTTATTTTTTTATGGATATGTTTTTTACTAAACCATATATCACTTTTAAATATGGTATTTACTTTTAAAATTATGTGATTAACTAGCGAAAATATTAGTAAATATATATCCATTACTCAATATAGATAATTGATGGTAAGAAAATAATTTTCGAATTAAATTGATCATTAACTATATGATAACATCTTTCTAAAGGTATGAAAATGGTGGGGACCAGTTATAGATATCCCCTCAATGCATCAGTGGACTTATGATATGAATCAGTTGGAAAAATCCTTGTATGTTTTAAACCATCTTGTGAAAGGTCTTGAAAACAATGGTACCATGTACTTGGGAAATATAATATCGAAAAATTAATCATTTTATTAATTGATAATTCAATTATTATTATTATACATGATATTTTCACTATAAAATTATCAATGGATGATTTTCATTCTCAGTTTATTGATTAAATAGAATGTGTGTTCATTTATCTAAATTTCTGTATTGATTATGCTTATTGATTCATGATATCTTCCATTATAATTAACTATTACTAAACATTTTAGATCATCCTTATTTTGTTTCATTTCCTTAGGTTATGAGAATAGATTGTTGAATAAGTTTTCAAGGATGCATTTTCTAGCATTTTTTATGTATTATGTTTTATTTTATATTCCCAATATAAAATGGGTAATAGGTATGTATCTAGTTCTCCAAAAATTCTAAATGGATTTGTCCTTTAGTATTTGAATCCCTATATGAATTTAAATGTAATAAAGTAAGGAAAAAGCTCTATTCTACTAGGTTCTGGGTTACTATAGTCGGTATCAGAGAATGTTTAGTATAAACCCTGGGAATTAGATTCAATAAAACAAATATTAGAGAACATAACCCTATGATAGACTTTGAGGATAAGTATAGAGGAACATACTAATGTTCTGGTAGGGAATAAATTATGTGGGTATTATTAGAAATACATACCTTTCTAGATAATAAAAGTGGAAGTTTTTTTAGCATAGAGGTTTCTACTTATAATAACTCCAAAAAAGGCACATTGGGCTTGACTCAAGAATTACTTGGTACCCAACAACGGCCCTTACTGCACACCTAGTTTGACACTCCTAAGAGATATGTCTAGGATAATTCATACATTCTTCACAAACCATTATTAAGGATTTTAAAACAAATATATCCTTGAATGAACCATGTCTAGGATCTTGATATTACTAATGGATAAAATTTAATTTATAAAAAAATTTACACCATATTTGTAATTATAAATTTTTAATAATATTATGAGATAATAAAGTATATTCCATTTTTTAGATGTGGAACTTGGTAGGAAAAAAGGTATCAATAATCATGTCCAATGTATAGGTTTCCCTGCTAAGGAATCTAATATATCTAGTATTGGAACTAGTCAGGTTAGGTATATATTAGGGAATTTTAATCAGGTTATGACACATAACCTTGCCTAGATGTAGGAACCTGTTTCATAGAAATATTTCCCTATGATGAATCACTTTATGATATAGAGGCCCCAATTATTTAGTTATAATACTAATCTAGTGGAAGATGATCAAGGGATTAAGTATTTGAAGAAGATATTTATTGCATTATGATGTGGTGAAAAGGAAAAGGTTACATTTTCATTGTTTTGTATCAATGTAAATTCTAGCTGATGGTGATTTTTGATCTTGAATACTAGAGAGGAATTAGAAATAGAACTAATTGAATGGAAATATTTTAAGGAGACATTATTTTCCAACTATTTATCTCCTGAGAAACAAACTGATATGAATAGAATTTCCCATAGTTTAAATGAAAAGGATGATAAAAGTTTTGTAGAGTATGAAGCTACCTTTACAATGTTAGTAGGGTATGATATGGATTAAATATACCAAACAGAATGAAAGATTGACCATTTCATTGAAGGGATTAATCCATTTATTTGAAGGGAAATGGTCTCTCAAACTTTTTCTTCATATGATGAAATATTTTTATGTGCTGTCAACACATAGAATGAATTTTATAAGGCTTATGGATAAAAATGTAACCAAGATAACAAGAGGATGACATAGAAAATAATGGATAAAGGGAAGGAAGAAAGGAAGGATTTTCCCACATGTGATGACTATAGAAATAATCACAATGTAATATGCTTTAATGGATTTGGAGTTTGTTATAAGTGTAGATAAAAGGTTCATTGGGAAAAATAATGAAAAGGTAAGGAAGAAAACAATGATATTAAGTGTTTCAACTCTATAGATATGGAGAGTTATTCATATGATTACCTTAAACATAAAGATAATATACCTCAGAAGAAGTTAAGTGAAAAATTCCATGTTTATATTATTGATAAAGCCGAAGTGAAATGATTAAAATGACTATGTATTTGGATCCTTGGAATATTTCGTAAAAGTATTTTGTTGATGATATACTAGATATAAGAATTATGAAATGTATAAGGATTTTATTGCAGTACTATTTATTAAAGGATTTGAAATCATGTATTAAATTGTACAAAAAATGTGATTTAGTGGAATGTTAAACTTATTTTGAAACACAAAGACTGAGGACCTGTAATATGTTCCTAATTTTGAGATAATGATGTTGGGATAATTGATATGGATAATGTAAATTAGATAGTAATGACTACCTTAGAACTAAATATTGACTTTTTTAAAATGTTTTTTATGCTATCATCGATGGAGTAAAAAAAATTGGATTTAAGTAATATATCTAATAAAAAAATTATTTAATGATTAAGTAAGAATGAATGTTTTTAGTAATTTTTTATCATAATTAAATTATTATAATGTTTCCAGAGATTACATGATAAGGGCATTCACATGTTTGGTATGTGATGGTAAAGATCTATTTCATATTATTTAAGGTATTAATAGTAAGTTCATTTTGTAAATTTATTGACCTTATTTATAAGATTTTGGTTCTTGATGTTTTATAAAGTTTTATAAGGTTGAAAAATTATGAAATAGTTTATTTTGAACATTGGAATAGGTTTTATAGATTAATTAATTACTTCAAATTATTAATATTTATTCTTATTGGATAACTTGTTCTTACCATATTGGTTTTGGAAAATAGTTTGAGATAAAAGTAAATACTTGTCATTATTTTATTGGTCTTGTGATCTATTAAAAGATAATTTTAGTGCTACGTTCATAAAAAATCATTTTTTTATATTCATTTAATGGGGTAAGGGATGAATTTGAAATTGATTGAAGCACAAGAAAATGATGAAATTAAAATTATGAAATAAAAACATATCAAGTAAGTATATTTCCTTATATTACTAGACTGTAAAATAATTCCTCAACTCTAGGAAAAGGTCTTGAAACAACGATTTAGTCTTGTTATCATAATTTTTTATAATATAAATTACCTTTTTCTACCTCTTGGCTATATGGATTTCTGTCCTTTAGCCTTCTCTGGATCACCCACGTTGTTGTGGTCAATGTTCTCAATCACTCTTTATCAGTATTTGAGTGTTAGTTATCTCTTCTGTGTCCATGTTTTCATTTCCCACTTATGTTATACTACTTAAAAACCTAGTTATGTGAGTATTCAAGATAAACTTGGTACTTCCCTTTCCCTCTTATCAAGTGTATATTTTATTAACTCCATTTACGATGTGTTTGTTTTTTTCAATAATTCTATTTTCAAATATCAAACACTTGATTAACAATATCAAGTTTAAATTGTGATTAAAATTTTTATTTAAAGTGGGGAGAATTTAACACCCTAAAATTATAAAATAATGAAATTTTATTCGATAGCATATATGACATGAAACAATGATTTTCTTCAATAGAATGTGGTCCGCACAAAATTGTGTTTTACTGAACAATACTATTAATATTATTATTTAATATAATGGTAATTACCTTTATATTGGAATGGTGGGTAATAATATGACTAAATAAATTATTAAAATATATATTTTATAGAGGTTTGTTAGTTATATTTTAGTTTGTAATAAAATAAGTATCATTTAAAAGAAAAATAATTGTTTTTTGAAAAACAATATTTTTTTAAAAGGTGGATTAGCAGCGCTTTACGTGCATAATTTAAAATTAATTTTTACCACTTTTAGAAAATTTATATGAAAAAATAATAGTTTTCTAAATTGTGATATGTAAATATTTTTAGAGTGATTTTTTGGGATTTTTTGGAAAGGGTTCATTTTTGGATGAATAATGACAAATTCTGAATCTAAATTGAAAACTGTCTTTTATTTTAAAATATTTATAATGTTAAATTATATTTTAAATTGGTTTTAAAGTAATATTGGATCAAATTTTTTCCTATTAATATAATTTAGAAAATTTTAATCATTTCCATGTTGAATTTTGATATAAAAACATCATAAAATGATGAACATTTTCTTTTTAAAAACCCGATTTATCATCATGTGTGCAATATTAATTTTAAATTAAGTTCTTCCACTTATATGAGCTGAATTTGAAAAAAAACATATTCAATATTTATAATCAAATTAATTTATATCACATTAATTTTTAAACTTAATTTTTCATCAAAATGATTAGTGTAAATAGTTAAAATTAATTATAGTAATTAAGGTAAAATCGTATATACTTAGTGGTTAAACATATAATATAAGCTTTAAGAATGACCCAAATCATATCCAACACCAATTTTTTAGCCATATTTATACCCTGATGACTTTTTCACGATTTTTATGAGGTTTACACACACATTTCTATTAATTTTACCTATACAATAAGTTAAATAATGAAAAGGACAAAAAACAAACCTTCCTTGATTTTAATATCTATAAACTTTTAAGATAGGGAAGAAACCCACAATGGTTAATTATATCTTCTATTTTTAAATATAAATTAGTTTCTTTCATCATAATAATTTATATTTAAATTTTAAAGATGAATTAGTTACTTAAAATTAATAAGAAAATCTAGCACATTAATTATTTAGTTAATAATTAACTAAAATAAATGGTACTAAAAAATTTAAATTTGAAAAAAAAAATGAATGAATTATTATCTTCCATTAATTTTGTAGATTACTATATCATTTAAAATAGTTTTGAACTTAATATATTCAATTTCCATCATTTTCTTGATATTTATAAATTCAAATAAAATAAATAATTTCAAAATTGACATTAATGTTATATAATAATAAACTATATTTTATTAAATGATGTAAAAATACTAAAAATCCAATAAAATTCAAATTAATTTATAAATTTAAATAGATTTCAAATATATTAAATTAATAGGGAAATTTTTCTTTTATGATACCTATATTGAATCCAAAATTGAAAAAAAAAACATTGTTAGTGCAATTAAGGTTAAAACGATGTTTCTATGCATTACATACATTTGTATTAAAATTAATTTTACACACACATAGTATTTTTAATTAATAAATTGGATTTAATATTTATAATTAGTTATTACCAATTATATAATAATTATAATTTTAATTTAGACTTAATTTTTAAATAAACTAGGTTAGAAAACTATTTACCATAGTGAAAACCAAAATGTTAAAAATAAAGAAACATATAAGTTAAGGAAAGAAATGTATAAAACAGTTTTTTATTGTGTGTTTCAAGTTTGGATACACTATATAATACTTCCATCCCATTAATTATCAATATTGGATCCACATGAGGTAATATTTACCTCCCAATGTTGAATACTTTTTGGTATTTACCAGAATTCCACTCCTCGTGAACTATGGAAGGGAACTCACTCCCTCAATTCATCACATATTAAAACCACTTTAATTAAGACAAGAACTACAAAATTAATTCCAAAACTTCCCTATACTCATAATATAATCATTATTTTTGGTATACATACAACCTATGAATGGTTTAGTATGAACCAAAGGATGATTACCTAATGAAGAGGTATTGTTCTCCAACAAGCAACTTTATTTTATTTCTTTGTCCTTCTCATTAATTTTTTTATTAAAACATTACTATTTGATAACATAATTATATTCCATATAATATTATTTATTTATAATAAGGTAATTATTTAAACCCATTACCACTTCTATAAAATGGGATACGAAATCAGCTTTCTTGTGTACAGTGGAGTACAACATCGCGAACCAATTTCATTTGTTTTTCTATTACAATCTATCAAGGGTGGGAATGATGATGGATATGATTAATATATATGATATTTATAATATATATATATATACCTATTGAGACATTATATAATATATATATATATATACCTTACATTCCATAGGAAAAACGATAATTTTTCTCGTGTGTATGAAAAATTACCTCCATGTAAATTGATGTGATTCGTTATTTAATAACGCTTCACATGAATTGTCATAAAGAAAAATTTAATGATTATATATGAAATAAAATTAATATTAATTATATTCATGACATATTTATACTTATTTAATGATAATATATATCTTTTTATTTCTTTCCTTTTGACTCATGTAAGGATGGTAACACCATTCGTGTACGTGTGGACTACTGCCATTATAAAGTGATGTGACTCTCTTTTCATCACCACACATCATGGATGAAATGTATAAGTATATAATATAGTATTTATTATATTATTATAATTATTTATGGTTAATATATTAATTAACTTATTTCCATAATGATCATTGAAAAATGAAAACGTTACTCTTTCGTATGTACGGTCTACCTTCTTCATGATCGTAACATTATTCATTTTTCATGAGCATATTTCTTTATTCATTTTAAAATTATAATTTATTTATAAATATGATAATTATGTAAATATTATTATTATGTATATTATTAAACCTTATAATTTTTGAAATAACTGGATCATTAATGAAAAAATATGCATTAGAAAACAAGGAAATTAACACCCGAAACAATGAAAATAATGAATGATTATTAATAAATAGGTGATAATATATTAAAAAAAATTATATATGATATTATTAATATTAATATGGTTTTTTTTTAATGAAATATTTAAACCACTATAAGTTTGGTAAAATCATGTTCAACCAAAAGAAACTGTTAGGTCAAGAATTTTATCTCAATTTACATTTCATTGATACTCCTTTATTATTATGAACCAATTCACTTTTATATGGTGTATATACTGACCCTTTGACATGTAATGTCATTAATAATTCATTATTCATGGTATTTTATTTTTCATTTTTAATTATCTCATCTGAGGGGATTTGACAAAAAAAATTACCATGTGGTATAAGTTTTCATCCAATATCACATTATTTTATGATTGAAAAATTTCTCTTAAAACAATCACTTCATTGTAATAATGTTTCATTGGAAATTAAATTTCTATTAAATATCCATATTCTTCTTTATGGATATTTTTATTACCTAAATCATATAACATTTTTGTATATAGTATTTAATTTTAAAAGTATTCGATTAACTAGGGATAATATTGTTAAATTTGTATCCACCAAATAAATATTTTTTTATTTCAAAAGAAATTTTAAGGAATGTTTGGGAAACCATAAAAGTTCAAAATAAATAGAAAATCAAACTTCATAGAAAATTATCAATCTATTCCAAAGAAATTTAAAGCGGTTGGAATTTTTTACCTTAAATAGTCTTCATTAAATTGAGGAAACCTCTATTTATGGTTTTTATTATTATTATTCATGATATTTTCTATATGAAATTATCTATGGATAAATTTAATTCTTAGTTTATTGATTAAATTGAATGTGTGTTTAGCTTCTACTTTAACATGTGTATTATGCTTATTGATTCATGGATGAATCCACTGTACAAAACCCTTATGGGTAATTTTAGCTCACCATTTTTTTTCCTTTCTCCAAGTTATTAATAAGAGATATTTGATTGAGTTTTCAAGGATGAAATTTATTAGTTATTGTAATTTATTATGTTTTATTTTCTATTCCCAATGTAAAATGGTTAACATGTTTGTATCTCATTGTCTAAAACTGTTAAAATGACCACTCCTTTGGGATTTGACTCCTTATATCTATCATAATGTAATAATGTATGGTCCTAGCTATGAGATACTAGTTTAGGGTTAATACAATGTGAGTCTAAAGAATCTATCTAGATATCTATTTTGAGGACCTTTTTCTTTATCCTTTTCAATGAAAACAGTATGTTAGAATCTCTATCATATTTCATATGATGAAACTAACAAATTCACCAACACCATTTTCATTTAATTGATCTATAATAATTGAATTAAAAATTTCTTAACATGATATTTCAATGAAAATACAAAAACTAACAACATCTATAATGTCCCTAAATCAAGATCTACTAAAAGGTGCTCCAAGCCAGTGGGTCACATGGTCTCATGCATGACTCCTCATATTCCATAGGCATATGAATAGTGGTGAGGGAATATTGGGTTTCTATGGGGATATTATTCCCTCATTTAATAGTTCATCATAGTGGTAATAATTATAACAGTCAAGTAGCAGATGAAAATAAAGTAACTGAACAACAAAAAGGTTTAACATCCAAAAGACTAAAATAACAAATAAGTCAAAATAATTGTCATATACAATATGATGATCATGTAATGTATCTAAAAATGGTAGGTAATACATGGTAACATACAACCAATATAGTACACGTATAAAAATATATAAATACAAAAAAGAACTACACGTAGATAGCATCATGATCCTAACTCAGTCATGTGCTCCCCTTCTCCAAATCATAGATAAATCAAGTATCGTACAATGGTTACTTTCCTCAGTCCCTTACAGCATTGATGAAGTCTATCCTGGTAACCAACAAAGGACTAAAAAGGGTTTCATATAACACTCAGTAGGACATCACCAACGGTGTTTATAACATGTCTGGTCCAAGTAATATAACCAATAGCTATGTGCAGTATATCACTTGTATGAGAGTAAAGTGTGATCTTATCCATCAAAATGTGGATCCCTATAAACAATAGTCAATCTCCCATACAAAATGGTAGTTGTAAAGAATAAATAAAGAAAATTTGACACTTTCCAATATAACAAATGTAATTTGATACCTATACTAAAGTTATCTTTTTAGAATATCAAAAATATCCACATCGCCCACACCGTGTAATTAAGTGTAACATGAAAAATAGCCATGTTATGTAATCCAGTGTCAAACCATAAAGATTCAGATCAAATGTATAGAATAACAAGGTATCCTCATTGAGTCCTTGGAGCATATTGATGGAAAATAAATAAATAATTTGGTGGTGTCCATGCACTAAAAAAAATTTAAGTAGCATTGGTTTTTTCATGAACTAGTAGTATTTTAAACTGTCGCCTTATAATTTAGTAGTGGTAATTAAAACTACTACATATTTCATGGTTACTAGTAATTTTTTGGAGGTTTTTATAATTTATTTATGGTTTTGTTAAGTGTCATTTTTGGAGAATTTAGTGGCTGTTACTTATTTATTTAGCGGTGAGTTTTTTATTTAAAAAATATCAATGGAAAATATAAATAAAATAAAATAAACTGTCATGGAACATATTATTAGAAATTTATTTTAGCGATGGTTAATCATAACCACTACTAAAAAAGTTTTATTCATTGTATTTAGTGATGGATATATAAAGCCACCGCTAAATAAGATTCCATTTTGAAAAAAAAAATTAATAAAAAATGTAAATATAAATAAAATGAAAAATAATAAACTAAAACATAAATATATGATAAAAACAACATACATATATCATACATCCAAATTCATATACAAACATCCAATCATCATAACCTCAATCTAATTCAAACCATATATATGTCAATATATATATATATACAATATGTCCAACAACAATCAATGCCAATATACATCCATGTCACAGCCTACACTACATCTGTCTACCTTCACATCATGTCATCAACTGAAACCGACCATTTTATCTCACAAATAATAATAAAAAAGTAAACAAAAAATAAAAATATAAATAATAATTCATAATTATTGTAGAATAATTTATAAATTTTTAATATACCATGGAAACTAAGAACCATCACGACTGCCTTCTGAAGAATGTCATGGATCATAATGGTGAACCTTCTTCCTACTATTAGAATCTATCACTTATAATGAAAACCCGATCATTTAAGAAAATAAATTTTAAAGGAAAAAAGAGATAGAATATATTCAGAATGCTGCAAATAATATTTAGTATTTTTTAAATCAAACCGAATAAATTTTAATAGAAAACTAATAATATATAATGAAAAACACTTTGATAGAATAAACATGCCTATTTATTATATAATTAAATAGTTGAAACTGAACAAGGATGAGTACATATTAGGGGTGTCCATGGGTCAAGTCAGGTCAGATTTAGGACGTTTTGGGACATGACCCAGCCAAAAAAGTTTAGGTCGAGTTGGGTCTGATCACATGCTTTGTGACCAGCTGACCCCCCCAACCCAACTCGTTGGGGTTGGGTTACCTGACACATGGCCAGAGAACCTAACCCAACACAACCTGTTAAGGGTCGGGTCATTTAGGGTCAGGTTATATATGTAAAACCTAACATAACCTAATGTACTCAGACTCGGACCCAGACCTCACCCCAAGTCCTAGTCCCATCACCCCTAGAGTCCCCACCCCCAACAACATCCCCCCTATAGCAGCCTCCCCTCACCCCCTACAGCAGCCCCCCCAGCACCCCCCCTGCAGCACCCCCTACAACATCCCCCTCCCCCTCCACCCTACATTATCCCCCCACCCTAGACCCCTACTATAGTATCCAGCCCCTTATAACCATATATAATAGAATATAGGAGGGATAAGTAAGATATTATAAGAGACTCAAACTTCCTAATTTATTTTTTGAGTGGGTATATTAAATATCATTAGCCTAAAAATCAGTGGATCTAAAGGAAGTGCCATTGAGAGCAATTTGAAAGGTCTATGGATGCCGCTAGAAGGTCCAAGAAAGCTTCATTAAATTCCTTTAGGGTGTGTTCCCTAGATAGTAAGTGGGATTATTTAGAGTTTTTTCATCACTACAAGGGTTAATATTTGGAAAATTAAGATTGATATGGAAATTCAAACTCTATGAACACAAAGTGCAGATATGAAATGAGAATCTCAATGAGAGAGTTGAGCACCCCAGGATTACACTACAATTAAATGATCATACCAATGGGGTGTACCAAGTTTATGGGAATCTAAAACAAGAAGAGACACAAGAAGGATCCAATTTCCCCCCAAGGAAGCTAAATTTGATCCCGGTGATATAGATTTTAAGTTCATCTATCTTGGACCAATGGGGGATTCTAGTTTAGGTTCATGTAGTTTGAACTAGGGATGAGTTGATTTATGCCACACCTGAAAAAAAACAAAACCTGGTATAAATTGGTGGACCTAATTCCAATACAAATGAACTCTAGGGGAAAATTCATTCCATTTATAGTCATGAAGTGTGAACACAGAGTGGGGTTTTATATACAGTAATGGAGATAGAAAACCTAACCAGATAGAAATAGCAGGTGTGGTGGGTGTCTAAGTTAGACACCCCTAGTCCCCTATAGTAAAATTCATTCATTTTAAGGTAATAACTCTAGAAGGTGGTATGGTGGGTGTCTATGTTAGTCAATGCACAGTTTGTTGCACCCCCCCCCCCCAACCCACCCCCCAGATCCCCCCCTACATTGGGTTATAAGCATCCATACCCAAACCCAACTAGATAAGAACAGTTATAAAATTATATATAAACCAATTTGAGAAATGGGAATCATAATCATCATGTCAATAAGTATAAACAACAACAAAAATAACATAGAACCCGGTCATGTTAGGATTGATAGTAAACCCCCCATTGTTTCAAAAAAAACTAACAATTTAAAATTTTCACACAAGCCCTCTGAATCACATAGGTGTATGAAGAAATTACCTAATACTCTATCATTTCTTATGAATAGTAACCATCTAAATATCCATCTATAATGGCCTTAAAAGTCCTATAATATTTTGAAGAAACACATGATCCTACAAAACCTACTATGAAAACATGAATTCAAAGTCATTATAAACAAACAAAATATTAAACACATTCCATTAACAAAAAAACATGTCTACTATAAACAAAATTACAAACAAGTAAAAACTTAAATTTAATGAAATATACTAATATTTTAGTGTAATAAAGAATCATCAGTTTAAATTGACTACCTCTTATGTTTCTGGTGTTCCTTCCCTTGTCCATCATTCATGGGAATAAAATCTACTACCATTTTAGTGTAATAAATACACATTAATAGAATCTGTCTAAATAATCATGATTTTAGTGAAGCTAACCAAGAAAAATACCCACCCCAATAGATGCAATATCACCTATTTTATCTACTGATATCAATTTATATGGTTTCTAATTCATAAGTCACACAATAGTTCTATTTCTAGGAACATTTTTCTAGATTTTCCAAGACATGTGAGCCTAAAATAAATGACATGATGGTCTTAGTCATATGACCATAATCTATAAGATACATGTCTTGGTTCCTTAACCATAAAAATCATAAAATAGTATTTATTACATGAAAATATAAGTTATGATACATCAAACAAATATGAAACTAAAATTCATGTTATTCTTTATTGATAGGTTATGATTAGATATCCAAATTTGTAAAGATAAGTGAAACATATTTTCATATGTATTTAATCTATGAACTGAAACTATATGAGTTATGAATCCCCTACATGGGATATGTAGGAATAACTCTTTAATCCTAATCCAAGAACTATGACACCATTCAATTACATTTATTTTACCATTAAACCATCATGGATTACCCTTAACTTTAGTATACTATTAATCATTCCTAGATGACCATAAATCCTACTGTATACTTGTTTCTTTTGGGATAAAATAAATATATCAAATATTTAAGGCCACCTAACAGATAGTAAATCTAGAAGTACCTTTAATTTATCTTGAATATTATGAAACTCTAATATATCATTATGTCCACTTGGGATACCATAAATCAAAATCAATCATTCACACTTTTGGATGAAAGAAATATTCATTGTTCAATTATTTTCTCATAAGTTATCTTAAATAATAGAGTACCCTTAAAGCCTCCATAGATATCATGAAATCCAAGTGTAAATTTAAAACCTCCATGGATCTATGCATATATTGAGTGCACATCAATATACCCTTATCGTGATACCTTCTTAATGAATGCATCAAAACATTCTGGATATAAATGAACTCTAAAACATTCTGGGTTGTATGTAATGTTTGAAGCCTATGGGAAACGGATTTCTCTAAGGCCTATGGTCCATGTAATATTTATGCCTGCGGGATTTTTAAGGGTTCCACCTCACCCCTTGAAAGGTGTATTATCAAAATCAATAAAAAATGAAGGCCTTCGGGCCATTGGAAGAGGCTATATATTCTTTTGGCATGATCTATTTATGTGATGAAAGTATATTTTAAACCACTTTACAACTAAAATTATGGAATTTAATTCTATATAACATTATAATACATCATTAAAATATAGTATAAAAATAATAAATCACATCCCCATGACATAAGAATGATATTCCATAAAAAATTAAAGCATGAAAATTTAATTTAATATATTTTCCATTCAAATTCTTATGTACAAATCGATCTTGATCTTAATGGGTTTCCCCTTGATTAGGTGGAATGAAGTTTATGATAAATTGGAATAGAATCAATAATATTATTATTAAAATAATTTGTAAAAAAATAATAAATTTATACCTTAATGAAGAGAAATCCATCATCCTTGCCTCTTTTATTTTAGACTGTGAAACTTTGATCATGAATTTTGGTGGATGATGGCATATCTTAAAAAGATAATATAGGATAAAGAAAAATCTGGTATTTTTCTTTTTCAAACAAATGTTTATAATTGATAAATTTCAAATGATAAAAAATAAAAATATTTTTAATGGTACCAGATTCAATCAATTCCACTTCTTCTATTTTCTTTCGAATGTCAATTGGTTTATACTTTCTAAACTAATTTTTTTTTAAAATTAATACCTCAAATGTTTTGGGATTTGAATAACTAAAAAAGGGATCAAGACTCATCCTCTTATACTAAAAGTATACTCTTAATATACTTTAGTTAAAAGAATTGTTGGAATATCTATGGAAATGATTGAGAGAACATGATACTTATTTTTTTGTACTTTCCATCAACTTAAAATATCAAATCCATCAAAATAATCATCACAGTCATCAATCTCCAGATATAATTCAGTTTATTTCCTTTATTGTTTCAATTTACTTTTCCTTTTCTTTAATATATATGCATTTTCCCATTTCTCATTATCCTCACTGTCGGTACAAGCATCATGAAAATGTGTCTCTTGATGAGAACCTGCATCACATTTATCAACAATCAGAATGGGATATTTACATTTATAAAACTCATAGAGATTATTCATAATCTTTGTTAATTTACTAATCAACTCATTCTTGTCTTTATCATCAAACATCATTTCAAATGTATCCCAAACCTATTCTAGTTTATATCATGGATCAAGAACGACTACCACATGTAAGAGAGAATTAAAATTGGAACCAATACCCCAATAATTTCTCAACTTAACCTCCATTGAAATAGACATTTCACTCTTAGTAATATCATGACTCTTCATCCATTTCTTTATTTTTTATATATATCACAAAGAGTGTGAATGAAAGTGTGATATGTCACATGCATTGAATAGGAAAACTCAACAGTGATATCATAAAATATTTTTAAAAACATTTAAAATACACAATCACGCTCCTGATCATATTATTTAGTAGCCCCACCATCATAGACAAGAGCACTCCTAAAACATGAATCCTCATCAAGGTAAATAAATACATTCTCATGCTTCTCTATAACATCCAACATAAAGTAACAACAATTCCACCTAGAAGAAATGTCAAGAATTATGGCATATTTACTAGGAATTTTTAACTCCTCAGTGATGTTATAGAAAAGGGAAAATCTAGAAGGTGAACTTATCACAAATTTATAGGAAAATATGATTCTAGAAATTGATGTTGATATTTCCTTTAGATAGTCTTTAACAGTAAGGTTTAAAATATGTGAACAGTATCACATAAGCATATACTCTTCATTAAGAATAGACTTATTCCAATCATTAACCCTCCTAACCAAATAATTGATCAATGTATTATTAGAACTAGCATTGTCCATGGTAATAGTATTAATGCTTTCAATCCCTAATTGTTTAAATGTATGTTCTAATAATTTTCCAGTTGTTTCCCCTTTATGATCCCCAACAAGACAAAATCAGATTATTTTTTAATTATGATCCAATTATCATCAATAAAATGTGCAGTCACACACATATAATTCAGATTCTGAATTGAATTCTATGTTTCAGTGGTAATACATACCATATGAGAGAACATATCAATCATAGACCTCAATTTGTCTTTCTCAGTCAAATAAAACTACAATAAATCCCTAACAGTTGTTTTTCTAGATGGAACTTTAAATTGATGGTGAAAAACGTCAATAAATTCTATAAAACCATGATTCTCAACATATTTAAATGATAACTCATCAATGATTATCATTTTATCAAGATCTATTCTGCACTCTTCTTGGTTAAAATGAGCTACTGAAATTTTAACTGTCCCATCATCCTCATCTTCACACTTCATTCTAAGACTAATAGTGGTTTGAATTTTTTCATGATTTTTGCGGGGGGTTTTGTTGCACCTTATAAAATTCCTATTCAAATTAATAGTTCCATGTTGGCCAGATGTGTAATCATAATATTCACCATAATAATTAAAAAAATACCTTCCATTTTTTTTAAGAAAATGATCCCAATCTTGAGAAACTCTATAACCAACAGGATATTTAAGAATTGTTACCCTTTTAGGATACCTCTTACCCTCAGTTTCTTTACCTGGTACACTACTACTCCCCAGCCTTTTTCTGTAATGTAATGTGTTTTTGGAGTATAACCCATATAACTGTGTGTTCCCAATATAAATTAAGGATTAAAACTAAAAAAAATTATCACCTATCATGAATGGAAAGTTACTGTCAGCAAAATACCTCCACACGTAACCCACTGGAAAGACTATGTCTAATGTGGAACACCCCTTTCATAAGAAGAAGAAATGGGTTTGAGTGATGGTGGAATTGTAATCAGAAACATAGCCTAATGGGTATGATAATAATAAATAACATGATAAAAAAATACTACTTACCATTCCAGACTACACGCAGACAATGGGAGGAGAAGGCTAGCCAATAGGGCTTTCTCCGGATTTCTCATGATGGAAGGTGTTCAGGGAGGAGGCAAGCGAGGAGGAATTTTCTGGTCTGTTTTGATGGTTGGAGAGGAGGTACAAGGAGAGGATAATGGAAAAAAGTGTTTTTATAACGACCCATACTTTACATACATTGTTAATACTTCAAAATTGAAGCACACTTATTACAACATATGACAAAACCACAAAGGACCGTATAGGTATAGTGTCTTTAGAAACTGGGAAACATAAACAACTGGTTCATAAATCTTCTACAGTATCTCCCGTTTATTTCATCATATCTAGGGTCCCTTTTAGCATATTCAATTTAATATCCATCTTCCTGACCTGGGGAAAAGAAAACATAAAAGGGTGAGCTCAAATGCTCAGCAAGGTCAAATAAAGGAAATAAAAATCATATCATATCTTTATGAAGATCAAAACCTGCAAAAGAGATCATAATATCTTAACATGGAATAAATCATAGAAGTGAAAATGAGATCCCCATAATCATAACATAAAACTTGAAACTTTGTGGCATGCACACATAATCATGGAAAATCATTTCTTGTTAGTCATGACTCATTGCCAAGACTATCTTAGTGGACAAAGTCCCTTTCTGAACCGAGTTCACTCCTCGTTTCAGTCCTGTATCACTGAACCGAAATAACCTTCCGTTCCAGCCATGCCTATCTCATGAGATATAAAATCATTACCCAATGCATTGGAGGGAGATATAGGTCCCACCCATCTTATAATGAATCCTTTCTTATGTGTGCCACATAATCATAAAACATACATCATCGCATAACACATATAACAAAAATGGGATTCTTGAAACATCATGACATCATAAATCAATTCATATATGATAAAGGAATTCATAAACATAATTCCATCACAACATAGTCAAACCAATGTAAAAATATGGATAGAAACAGAACCCTTTATTATCTTAGATGGAAAATAATTTTGATAAAACACTTGAATTGAATTCTTGAGGAAAATATCCTTTCTTCTTCAAAAACATTTTTCCTTTCATAACATGTCATACAACTTTAAAATAAAAGAAGTTGATTAAAAATAAACTTGAAAACTTGTAAAGGAAGCTTCTTTTAAGTAATGTTTTAAAAATCCATTCATGCCGTATAAGTTAAAAAAAAAACATTCTTCGTACTTTTGTCGGAAAAGTCAAAAAGTACCTCGTACGGAAAAACGACAAAAGATTCCTTTCATATTCTTTACTAAAAACTCACCTAAGGGTAAAATTGGATTTAAACTATATCAAGTGGATGGAAACAATATTACATATTGAGGGAACATGGATGTGGATGATAAAATACACCCCAGTAAATACTTACGAATAAACAATCTCGGATAAAAATGAGATTGTGATATTTCCCTTACCTTAGGTCCGATTTGCTTTGTTCGTGTCCGAAGCTCCTGTATAATGGTTTAAATAATGTTATTGACTTATTCCAGAATCATACATATTGATATGAGATCATATATGGTCATATTATTAGCTTCTTGTTAGTAATATTTCATTGTTACTTGTTACTCGGGTCTTTATAACTTTTTGTTCTTATGCGTGTTTTGTCGAATAAATTCTTATTCTTATCTTTAGGTTATAGATAATTCATTTCCAGAATGGTATTAGTGTAGTATATACCATATTCATTCATTCAATTCATTTATATAATCATTATGAAATGAAGATCATGTAGAACGAGTCGCATCACATCGTGGAGACGTACGCACGAGTGATGATATCGTTCCTATGATCGTGGAATTGTATTGGAGTATATATATATATTATTTCAGTATCAATATTACTTAATAATAATCATATATAGTTACTGATTACACCATTATACCCATCCTTGTAAGGTGATGGTGGAAAATAGATTACACCACGGCGTGGAGACGGTATTCCGTACGTACGCACGCGCGGTGATTTCATTTTTTCCGTAGGATGGATAGAAGGTGAATTAGGGTTGTTTCATATTTATAATAACATATCAGTATGTAAGTAATACTGATGTTATTACTTTATCATGAAACAACTAAATAAGAAGAAGTTGAAGAAGAATGAAATTGAAAAGATCGGTAATGGATATTACCTCTTCTTTGGAACGCCTCTTTGAATCCTCCACTTAAGGAACTAAGATTGGTCTTTGGAGAAGACCAGGACCTCTAGGATTATTCTAGGGAAGTGGAGAGGAGAAAATGGCAGGGGTTGGCCGAGCTTGAGTGCTCAAATTGGTGTGAGGAGGAGGGGGAGGAGGTGCCCTTTTATAAGGGAGGAGAGGGGCACCTTAGGAATATCTCAAAATATTATTTTATATTAAAGTCAAAATCAGTTTATAATGGTTCCAAAGGGTCTTATTTCGAAGCTAAAGTGGGGATGGGTCGAAATCCTATCAACCAATAGGATTTATACAAGTTTAGTGTATTATTTTAACCTTATCAATTAGATTTAACTCTAAGTTAATTAATTTAACTTTTACCGTGTCTTTTTGTTTTCTTTCACTATATGGTTAATAAACTTACTATAACATGCCAAACGAACCCCAAATTTTCTATTATTAATATATATATCCTTATCTAAGTCATTTGGCCGAACCATAGATTTTTAGGAATAAAATAACAATTAATAATATAATATTTAATTTAAAAACTATTTTGTGTCAATTTTGACACTATTTGATATATGATTTTTGTGAAAGTCATAACAGAATTATATGTTCGAACCAAGTTAATTAAATAATTACTAATATATCATAGTAACCTAGAAAATTAGTGTAATTCATAAAAAGTCTCAAATTACATTTATTTTGGTATTTATATTATCAATTTTTTCAATATTTCATTAATAAGATAATTACTGCATCATCTTTGTGTCATAATTAAATTAAATTATTTGATGTCTAAAAATTACAAATAAAATACCATCATGTAGGAAATCTTTTTAGCTTTCTAATGAATATTTACAATCGAATTTATCTTATGTATAACCCTATATTAAAAATGATTTACTTATTAAACTTTGATTTTAACTATTTTAACCCTTCTTTAAATAAATTAATAATAAATATCCTAATCTAATCCAAGTGGGCCTAAATGGTCATATTTTATTCCTAAGTTTGTTTTTGGTCGAATTACACTTGTCCAATAGAATTAGGACATGTGTTAGGGTAATATTAATATCATATTTACCCTTAGTTACCCTATTTACTATTAACCGCGGTAAAAATAGTAAAAAGTTACTATTCACCAAAAAATTATTTTCATCTCATTGAACCACATTTTAGTCCTTGATATTAACCGTGTCTCTCGGATTTTTGAAATTCCATTCACAGAAGCGGTAAAATTAAGTTTTATGCAAAATTCAGTTTTTAACCTACCACTTAGTGGTTTCACTATTCATCAAAAATTGAAAGTTTTCAGAAAAATACCAAAATTTCACCCTAGGCTAATTTCGATATTCTGAGTCCAAAAATGAAGTCCATTTTGAAAAATAAAATTTATAAAATTTCAAAAAGTGGTTATTACTATTCATAACGGCTAGTTTTAATAGCATATTGTTGTTTAGTGAAACTCGGTATTGCGTACGACGCAAGCTATCGAGGAAGGTCGCGATTGCGTGTAAAGCAAGCCAAGCAAGTGTTGTGTAGAAAAATATTCCTTTGATGATTTATATAACATAAAAGTCTCGGGTGTTACATTCTACCCCCCTTAAAAAGAATTTCGCCCTCGAAATTCGTCACTTTGTAACAAACAGATGAGGATACTTCTCCCTCATCAAATCCTCAAGCTCCCATGTAGCTTCTTCAAGTTGGTGGTTCCTCCATAAAACTTTCACCAATCAAGTGGTCTTGTTTCGTAGGACTTTTTCGCTACGATCCAGAATCTCTATCGGCTGTTCTTCATAAGAAAGATCTTTCTCCAGCGGTACAACTTCTGAGCTGAGTACATGTGAAGGATCTGGTATGTACTTTCTCAGGAGAGATACATGGAACACATCGTGAACTTGAGAGAGATTCGGTGGAAGCGCCAATCGGTAAGCTACCTTCCCAACACGATCCAGTATTTCAAAAGGACCGATATATCTAGGGCTTAACTTCCCCTTCTTTCCAAATCTCATAACCCTCTTCCAGGGAGATATTCGTAAGAACACTTTATCACCCACTTCAAACTCTAGGTCTTTTCTTCGGTTGTCGGCATAACTTTTCTGTCGACTCTGAGCTGCTCTTATGTGTTGTTGAATAGATCTAACCTTTTCTGCCATTTCATCAACGAGATCAGGTCCTAATAGCTTTCTTTCCCCAACTTCATCCCAGCAAGTTGGAGTCCTGCATTTCTTTCCATAGAGAGCTTCATAAGGAGCCATCTGAATACTGGAGTGAAAGCTATTATTATAAGAAAATTCCACCAAAGGTAGGTGTTGATCCCAACCTCCTTTGAAATCCATAGAGCAAGCTCTCAACATATCTTCTAGGGTTTGAATTGTTCTCTCAGACTGACCGTCTGTCTGGGGATGATAAGCAGTGCTGAAACTCAACTCTGTATCCAGAGTATGCTGAAGACTTCGCCAGAACTTCGAGGTAAATCTCGGATCTCGATCAGATATAATAGAAAGTGGTACTCCATGCAATCTTACCACTTCCTTTACATATATCCTGGCAAGCTGATCTAGAGAGAAATCCTCTCTAATAGCAATGAAGTGTGCAGACTTTGTAAGACGATCAACTATGACCCAGATAGCATTATTGCCTTTGGATGTTTTAGGAAGTCCTGTGACAAAGTCCATGGTGATGTTTTCCCATTTCCATTCGGGTATGGGTAATGGTTGTAACATCCCCTTAGACTTCTGTCTCTCAGCTTTAACTTGTTGACAAACCAAGCATCGAGAGACATATTCAGCAACATCTCTTTTCATGCCATCCCACCAGAAGTACTCTTTCAGGTCCCTATACATCTTCGTGCTTCCAGGATGAATAGAGAATGAAGAACTATGGGCCTCATCCAGCAGCTCTTTCTTTAATTCGGGGATGGGAGGAACACAAACCCGATTCCTGAACTTTATTATCCCATCACAATCAAGGTTGAATTCAGGAACATTTCTCACCTTCTTTTGTAACTCGAAATCTTCTTTATGTGCCTCTTTAATCTTCACATGTATAGATGGTTGAACATTCATTTGAGAAAGATAAGATTTTTCCCCTTCCATTATAATTCCAAGATCCATCCTTTGTAAATCCATAAATATTGGATCTTTTGTGATCCTCATCATGGATAAACTAGCATGGTCTTGTCGACTTAATGCATCTGCCACCTTGTTTGCTTTCCCAGGGTGGTAATGGATTGAGCAGTCATAATCCTTAATCAGCTCCAACCATCTTCTTTGACGCATATTCAACTCCTTTTGTGTGAAAATATACTTTAAACTTTTATGATCAGTATAAATATCACACCTTTCACCATAAAGGTAATGCCTCCAAATCTTTAATGCAAAGATTACCGCAGCCAACTCCAAATCATGTGTTGGGTAATTTTGCTCATGAATTTTCAACTGTCGTGAGGCATAAGCTATCACCATATCATTTTGCATAAGAACACACCCCAATCCCTTCTTGGATGCATCACTGTAGATCACAAACTTTTCTCCACTACAAGGCAGTGTGAGCACAGGTGCACTGGATAACCTTCTTTTCAACTCCTTGAAATTCTCTTCACATTCCTCTATCCAGGAAAACTTAACTCCTTTCCGAGTCAACTTGGTGAGAGGATTAGATAACCGTGAAAAATCTTTTACAAAACGTCGATAATATCCAGCCAAACCAAGAAAACTTCGGATCTCAGTTACTGTTGTTGGTCTTGACCATCTTTCGATAACCTCTGTTTTTGCTGGATCCACAGATATCCCCTCTTTTGAGATTATATGACCCAAAAATGCAACTTTTTGAAGCCAAAATTCACACTTGGTAAATTTGGCATAAAGCTTCTCCTTTCTCAGGGTCTTCAATATAATTCTCAAGTGATCTTCATGCTCTTCCTTGCTCTTTGAATAGACAAGAATATCGTCTATAAAGACTACCACAAATTGATCAAGATAGTCTCTAAAGACTCTATTCATTAGATCCATGAAGATAGCAGGGGCATTAGTAAGACCAAATGGCATCACTATAAATTCATAGTGTCCATACCTTGTACGGAAAGCCGTCTTTGGTATATCCTCCCTTTTGACCCTTAATTGATGATACCCTGAACGAAGATCAATCTTGGAAAAGTATTGAGCTCCGCGTAGTTGGTCAAATAAGTCATCAATGCGTGGGAGAGGATATTTGTTCTTGATAGTGATCTTGTTAAGTTCTCGATAATCAATGCAGAGTCTCATTGATCCATCTTTCTTCTTAACAAATAGAACAGGTGCTCCCCAAGGTGACGCACTAGGGCGTATGAATCCCTTATCAAGATTCTCTTGGAGTTGCTTCTTCAATTCCTGCAACTCAATTGGGGCCATTCTATAAGGTGTCTTTGAAATAGGCAAAGCACCCGGTACGAGTTCTATTGAAAACTCAACTTCACGATTTGGTGGAAGACCCGGCAATTCCTCCGGAAAGACATCATCAAACTCCCGTACAATGGGCATATTCTTAATCGTGAGTTTCTCACCAACCATTTGAGATAAATAACCTTCATTTAGTGGAATCAATACCCATAAGATGGAAGAAATTTCCACTGGAAGGTTATGTTCATCCTTGCATTGATAGACGATCGTAGATTGATCTGGAATATGAAATGTGACTTCCCTTCTTTGGAAATCGATATGAGCTCTATGTAGAGAAAGCCAATCCATGCCAAGAATCACATCAAATTCCACTAAAGGAAGGATCACAAGATTTGCAGGAAGCACTTTCCCACAAACTTCGATCGGAGAAGAATTATAAACTTCTGATGCGATTGATGTGCCATTAGGTGTTGTCACAGCTAACTCAACATCTAATTGTTGAGGTAATACGGTGATACCCTTAGAAAATTTTTCAGAAATAAAAGAGTGGGTGGATCCAGAATCAAATAAAACATTTGCTACTTTAGAGTGGGTGGTAAGTGTACCTTTCACCACATCGTTATCGTACTCCACCTCGCTGATAGAAATTGCATGTGACTTTCCTTTGTCTTTAGCCTTAAGATTTTGTTGACGTCGACCATCATCATCAACCCTTGGATTTGGGCATTGATTGGCATAATGCCCCATCTCCTTGCACTTGAAACATTGAAGTGTAGTAGGTTCATTCTGTGTATCCCTTCCTTTGTTTGCATCATTAGACATCTTCTTCCCATTATCACGGCATTCAAATGCCCGATGACCTTCCTTTCCACATTTAAAACATTTACTTGTCCCTTTAAGACAACTCCCTCCATGTTTCTTTCCACACTTTGAGCATAAGGGAAAGTTCATCTTCTTTTCCGTGTGCTCTTTAGATTTTTCTTTGAATTCCATCTTCCTCTTCTTATCAAACCCATGTGACTGATGGGTTACTCCAATCTCCATCTCGACTTTGAGAGCACATCGAACGATTTCCTCGTAGCTATTGAAGTCCCTTATGGCTAACGCCCTTCGAAGACTTGGTTTTAAGCCACTAAAGAATCGATCGATCTTACTCTCAGGTTGGATAATAATACCAGAAGCGTACCTTGCAAGTCTGGTAAAATTTGCTTCATAGGTACCAACAGATTCATCATCCCTTTGCTTCAGTTCAAGGAACTCTTTCTCCATCTTTGTTCGGAGAATACGAGGGAAGTACTTATTGAAAAATAAGTTCTTGAACTCGTCCCATTCCATAGACTCAATTTCATCCCTTTGCCTCGTATTCTTAACAAGATTCCACCATTGATCCGCATCTCCTTCCAAACGATACACTGCTAGGATGACTTTATCATGCTCAGAACATTGAAGAACTGAAAATATCTTTTCAGTAGTACTAATCCATTGTTCAGCAACTAATGGATCAGTAGACCCGCTGAAAGAAGGTGGACGCTGCCTCATGAAGGATTCAACAGAATGTTGCTCCCTCCTTTGCTCGTTTGGAAATCCTGCATGATTCATAGCTTGAGAAAGTTGCGTGAGCATGGCTACAAGATTTTGCATTCCAGCTCCCATATCGTTTGGTTGCTCAGGGGGACAATCATTGCATTGCCCATCGCATTCCGCATTAACACGGTTCCTTCGGGTTCCAGCCATTGACTAAAACCAAGAAGAATAGTGTGAGCAACACTAATTATAATAGGAAACCACATAATTCAGGAATAAAATTTTCATGCTTAAGGTCTTATCCTAGGTTATTCAAGGCCATTTCTAAAACATTAAGATTGTGTTCTATGCTTAGACTTATCCTTAGGGTTCTTACTAAGGCTTTCACATCCTAGTTTCCAAAGGTTGACTATACCTTTCCTCTGATACCAACTATAACGACCCATACTTTACATACATTGTTAATACTTCAAAATTGAAGCACACTTATTACAACATATGACAAAACCACAAAGGACCGTATAGGTATAGTGTCTTTAGAAACTGGGAAACATAAACAACTGGTTCATAAATCTTCTACAGTATCTCCCGTTTATTTCATCATATCTAGGGTCCCTTTTAGCATATTCAATTTAATATCCATCTTCCTGACCTGGGGAAAAGAAAACATAAAAGGGTGAGCTCAAATGCTCAGCAAGGGCAAATAAAGGAAATAAAAATCATATCATATCTTTATGAAGATCAAAACCTGCAAAAGAGATCATAATATCTTAACATGGAATAAATCATAGAAGTGAAAATGAGATCCCCATAATCATAACATAAAACTTGAAACTTTGTGGCATGCACACATAATCATGGAAAATCATTTCTTGTTAGTCATGACTCATTGCCAAGACTATCTTAGTGGACAAAGTCCCTTTCTGAACCGAGTTCACTCCTCGTTTCAGTCCTGTATCACTGAACCGAAATAACCTTCCGTTCCAGCCATGCCTATCTCATGAGATATAAAATCATTACCCAATGCATTGGAGGGAGATATAGGTCCCACCCATCTTATAATGAATCCTTTCTTATGTGTGCCACATAATCATAAAACATACATCATCGCATAACACATATAACAAAAATGGGATTCTTGAAACATCATGACATCATAAATCAATTCATATATGATAAAGGAATTCATAAACATAATTCCATCACAACATAGTCAAACCAATGTAAAAATATGGATAGAAACAGAACCCTTTATTATCTTAGATGGAAAATAATTTTGATAAAACACTTGAATTGAATTCTTGAGGAAAATATCCTTTCTTCTTCAAAAACATTTTTCCTTTCATAACATGTCATACAACTTTAAAATAAAAGAAGTTGATTAAAAATAAACTTGAAAACTTGTAAAGGAAGCTTCTTTGAAGTAATGTTTTAAAAATCCATTCATGCCGTATAAGTTAAAAAAAAAACATTCTTCGTACTTTTGTCGGAAAAGTCAAAAAGTACCTCGTACGGAAAAACGACAAAAGATTCCTTTCATATTCTTTACTAAAAACTCACCTAAGGGTAAAATTGGATTTAAACTATTTCAAGTGGATGGAAACAATATTACATATTGAGGGAACATGGATGTGGATGATAAAATACACCCCAGTAAATACTTACGAATAAACAATCTCGGATAAAAATGAGATTGTGATATTTCCCTTACCTTAGGTCCGATTTGCTTTGTTCGTGTCCGAAGCTCCTGTATAATGGTTTAAATAATATTATTGACTTATTCCAGAATCATACATATTGATATGAGATCATATATGGTCATATTATTAGCTTCTTGTTAGTAATATTTCATTGTTACTTGTTACTCGGGTCTTTATAACTTTTTGTTCTTATGCGTGTTTTGTCGAATAAATTCTTATTCTTATCTTTAGGTTATAGATAATTCATTTCCAGAATGGTATTAGTGTAGTATATACCATATTCATTCATTCAATTCATTTATATAATCATTATGAAATGAAGATCATGTAGAACGAGTCGCATCACATCGTGGAGACGTACGCACGAGTGATGATATCGTTCCTATGATCGTGGAATTGTATTGGAGTATATATATATATTATTTCAGTATCAATATTACTTAATAATAATCATATATAGTTACTGATTACACCATTATACCCATCCTTGTAAGGTGATGGTGGAAAATAGATTACACCACGGCGTGGAGACGGTATTCCGTACGTACGCACGCGCGGTGATTTCATTTTTTCCGTAGGATGGATAGAAGGTGAATTAGGGTTGTTTCATATTTATAATAACATATCAGTATGTAAGTAATACTGATGTTATTACTTTATCATGAAACAACTAAAGAAGAAGAAGTTGAAGAAGAATGAAATTGAAAAGATCGGTAATGGATATTACCTCTTCTTTGGAACGCCTCTTTGAATCCTCCACTTAAGGAACTAAGATTGGTCTTTGGAGAATACCAGGACCTCTAGGATTATTCTAGGGAAGTGGAGAGGAGAAAATGGCAGGGGTTGGCCGAGATTGAGTGCTCAAATTGGTGTGAGGAGGAGGGGGAGGAGGTGCCCTTTTATAAGGGAGGAGAGGGGCACCTTAGGAATATCTCAAAATATTATTTTATATTAAAGTCAAAATCGGTTTATAATGGTTCCAAAGGGTCTTATTTCGAAGCTAAAGTGGGTATGGGTCGAAATCCTATCAACCAATAGGATTTAGACAAGTTTAGGGTATTATTTTAACCTTATCAATTAGATTTAACTCTAAGTTAATTAATTTAACTTTTACCGTGTCTTTTTGTTTTCTTTCACTATATGGTTAATACACTTACTATAACATGCCAAACGAACCCCAAATTGTTTATTATTAATATATATATCCTTATCTAAGTCATTTGGACGAACCATAGATTTTTAGGAATAAAATAACAATTAATAATATAATATTTAATTTAAAAACTATTTTGTGTCAATTTTGACACTATTTGATATATGATTTTTGTGAAAGTCATAACAGAATTATATGTTCGAACCAAGTTAATTAAATCATTACTAATATATCATAGTAACCTAGAAAATTAGTGGAATTCATAAAAAGTCTCAAATTACATTTATTTTGGTATTTATATTATCAATTTTTTCAATATTTCATTAATAAGATAATTACTGCATCATCTTTGTGTCATAATTAAATTAAATTATTTGATGTCTAAAAATTACAAATAAAATACCATCATGTAGGAAATCTTTTTAGCTTTCTAATGAATATTTACAATCGAATTTATCTTATGTATAACCCTATATTAAAAATGATTTACTTATTAAACTTTGATTTTAACTATTTTAACCCTTCTTTAAATAAATTAATAATAAATATCCTAATCTAATCCAAGTGGGCCTAAATGGTCATATTTTATTCCTAAGTTTGTTTTTGGTCGAATTACACTTGTCCAATAGAATTAGGACATGTGTTAGGGTAATATTAATATCATATTTACCCTTAGTTACCCTATTTACTATTAACCGCGGTAAAAATAGTAAAAAGTTACTATTCACCAAAAAATTATTTTCATCTCATTGAACCACATTTTAGTCCTTGATATTAACCGTGTCTCTCGGATTTTTGAAATTCCATTCACAGAAGCGGTAAAATTAAGTTTTATGCAAAATTCAGTTTTTAACCTACCACTTAGTGGTTTCACTATTCATCAAAAATTGAAAGTTTTCAGAAAAATACCAAAATTTCACCCTAGGCTAATTTCGATATTCTGAGTCCAAAAATGAAGTCCATTTTGAAAAATAAAATTTATAAAATTTCAAAAAGTGGTTATTACTATTCATAACGGCTAGTTTTAATAGCATATTGTTGTTTAGTGAAACTCGGTATTGCGTACGACGCAAGCTATCGAGGAAGGTCGCGATTGCGTGTAAAGCAAGCCAAGCAAGTGTTGTGTAGAAAAATATTCCTTTGATGATTTATATAACATAAAAGTCTCGGGTGTTACAGTTTTCACATGATATGAGGTAGAATAGAGAATAGAAGGCGAGGGGTTGGGAATATCAGGGAAGGAGGAGGAAGGAGGAGAGGGAAGGAGTAGGGTTTCCTTTAACCTCTCCATCATGAGGAAAGGAAGACTTAAGGAGGGAGTAGGGTTTCTCCGTATGAGAGAAGGTCAGGGTCAAGGGGGAGTAGGAGTAGGTGATCACAAGGGAGGGAGGGAGGGAATGAATAGTCAGGTCGTGAGCGATTGGGGTATTTTTTTCATACACCTGTTGGGTCACAGGTCGGGTTAGGTCTATATGTCTCCAAACCAAGACCCAACCCAACCCTTAAATTGGTTGACCTGACATAAACCCAGTCTGAGTTTTTTTTAATGTTACCCGGCCTAAACCGGTCTGGTTGGGTTGAACCTATTGGGTAGGATTGGGTCTGGTCACCCCAAGTAAATATTCTAATTTACTTTTAAAGAGACATGCGGTGTGCTTGAAATTTACTTAATAAAAAATTACTTATTTTGATATCATTTCATTTCATATATGGTATAAATAGATTAGTGGTGGTTTTCTAATAATTACACATTAATATGATGTTGTTTTCTATGGATTTGAACCTTACACAAATGTTTTAGTGTTTTAAAACACAAAAAACATGTTTACAACCATAATAGGAAACCCATAATTTTGAATGACATTTCGTCATTTCCTACATTAAAAAATTAAATTTACATTTTTTCCCATGATTTCATAGTAATATAACATTTTTCTCCTAGTTTTAACCCCCGACACTTGTTTTTAATTGCTTTTATACCTTTCAGAAATGTATATTAACTAATTTCAACCACACCGCACATCATATTGATGTGTTGTCCATGTGAAAATTTCAAACTCAGCAATGGTTTTACCATGATTTCACATCATTCTAAGATTTATTTCTATTGTTTTCATCATTCCATGCATGTTTTAATGTTTTAAGATACTAAAACACATTTACAACCCTAAAAGGAAAACCGTAATTTGTAATGATGTGATATTGGTTCCTACATTTCAAAATTAAATGTATGGTCATTTTATAGTGATTTTAGGGCATTCTGATGTTTTTTTCCAAAATTCGACCACCCAACACTTTTTTAAAGGATTTTGTGCCTTTCAAAATTGAATACCAAGTAATTTTAACCACACCACAAATCGAATTGACATGTTATCTATGCATACACATCCAAAACAACTCATTTGTTTTTATCACATTATTCCACATCAATATGGGGTCATTTTATATGTTTTTTACCATTCCAACATCTTTTAGTGTTTTAAAACACTAAAAATGCATTTATTTCCATAATAGTAAAATCTTCTTTCAGAATGACATGATGTTGGTTCCTACATTTTATAATTAAATGTATAATAATTGTCCCATTATTTCTAGGAAATGTAACATAGTTTTCTATGTTTTGACCCTCTGACACTTATTTTTAACAATTTTTGTACCTTTCAGAAGTGTATACCAAGTAATTACAGCCACACCACACATCAAATTGAAAAAAAAATTGTGAATACACATCAAAAACAACTCATCAGTGGTTTTTTAATGATTGAAAATCAATTTGAGTTTTTTTATGGTTTTGGTTGTTCCATGCATGTTTTAGTGTTTTAAAACACTATGAACACTCTTATATCCATAATGGGAAACTGTAATTCAGAATGATGTTTCGTCAGTTCCAATATTTCACAACTAAATGTACGGTTATTTTCCCATGATATTAGGGAAATATGATATTGATTTCATGGTTTTGACCCCTAATAATTATTTTTAAAGGATTTATACCTTTTAGAAGTGTATACTGAGTAATTATGACCACATTGTACATCAAATTGATGTGGTTTCTATGAATACACATAAACACAACTCAAAAATGGTTTTCTCGTGATTTCACATCAATATTAGGTCATTTTATTTGGTTTTGATCATTCCACGCACGTTTTAGTGTTTTAAAACACTAAAAATGCATTTACAGCCATAATGGAAAAACCATAATTCAGAATGAAATGATATCAATTAATACATTTCAAAATAAAATTCATGGTCTTTGTCCCATAATTTTAGGGAAATCTGACATTGTTTTCCTAGTTTTGACCCTCGACACATATTTTTAAAGGCTTTTATACCTTATAAAGTGTATAGTGAGTAATTCCAACCACACCAAATATCATATTGGCATGTTTTCTATGAATACACATTGAAAAATACTCAATGGTGGTTTTACCATGATTTAAAATCAATATAAATTCATTTTCTATGTTTTTGACTATTCCACACATGTTTTAGTGTTTTAAAACACTAAAACACCTTTACAGCCATAACAAGAAAACTGTAATTCAGAATGAAATTTCATTAGTTCCTCCATTTATAAATTAAATTTATGGTCATTTTAGCATGATTTTAGAGTAATCTGACATTTTTTCCTAGTTTTGACCCCCCCCCCCCAGACACATGTTTTTAAAGGCTTTTTACCATTCAAAAGTTTATATTGAGTAATTTTGACCACACTGTACATTAGATTGAAGTGTTTTATGTGAATACACATCAAAAATAACTCATAGATGGTATCCCCATGATTTCACATTAATTTGTGGTTGTTTTATATGTTTTGACCATTCCATACACATTTAAGTGTTTTAAAACACTAAAAATGATTTTACAGCCATAAAGGGAAAACCATAATTTATAATGATGTTTCATTGATTCCTATATTTCACAATTAAATGTGGTGTTTCTTTCCCATGATTTCAAGTTAATAGGATATCATTTTTTGGTTTTGACCCCCCCCCCAGACACTTGTTTTTAAAGTATTTTGTACCTTTTAAAAGTGTACACCGAGTAATTCAGATCACACCGCACATTATATTGACATGTTATCTATACATACACATCAAAAACAACTTATGGGTGGTTTTTCTACTATTTAATATCAATATGAGGTTGTTTTCAAGGTTTTGACCGTTCCACTCATGTTTTAGTGTTTTAAAACACTAAAAAATTGTTTACACCCATAAGAAGAAAATCATATTTTGGAATGATTTGTTGTCAGTTAAAACATTTTACAATTAAATGTACAATCATTTTCCCATGATTTTAGGGAAATCTGACATCATTTTCCGGTTTTCACCCCCTAACACGTCTTTTTAAAGGCTTGTGTACCTTTTATATGTGTATACTGAGTAATTATGAACACACTACATTTATTTTTGATATTTTTTCTATGTATACACATCAAAAACAACATTTTGGTAGTTTTCCCATGAATTCACATAAATATGAGTTTGTTTTCTATGGTTTTGACTTTTGAAATCATGTTTTATTATTCAAAACACTAAAAACATGTTTACGGCTATAACGGGAAAACCATAATTCAAAATGATGTGTTGTCGGTTCCTACATTTTGAAATTAAATTTAAGGTCATTTCCCATGATTTCAGGGAAATATGACATTTTTTGATAGGTTTTGACCCCCAAAAACTTGTTTTTAATGGCTTTTGTACCTTTCAGAAGTGTATACTGAGTAATTATGACCATACCACAAGTCAAATTGATGTGTTGGATGTGTATAAAATTTAGAAACAAATCAATGGTGTTTTCCCCCTATTTTACATCAATCTAATGTTTTTCCTTTGGTTTTGACTATTCTATGCATGTTTTACTATTTTAAAACACTAAAATGTGTTTACGACCATAACGGTAAAACCATAATTTGGAATGATGTGATGTTGGTTCCTACATTTCAAAATTAAATCTATGGTTTTTTTTCTATGATTATAGGGTAATATAACATCCTTTTCTTGGTTTTGACCCCCTGGTGCATGTTTTTAAAAATTTGATATCTTTTAAAATTTATTATTAAGTCATTCAGAGAAAACTGCACATTTAATGGATGTTTTTTTTTCTTTTACATGTCACAAATAATATAATTGTGGTTATACCATGATTTCATGTCAATAAAAGATCACTTTTTATTGTTTCGATAATTAAACGTGCATTTTACTATATTAAAACACTAAAAATGTATTTATGGACATCATAGGAAAACCGTAACTCAGATTGATATGGTGTTGATTCCTACATTTCAAAAATCAATATTTGGTTGTTTTCCTATGATAATTTTTTTAATAATTAAATATTTTTTAAGAAGTATAATCTTATAATTAATATATTATTATGATTATTAAAATTAATTATTTAGAACTATTTCTAATATTAGTTTAATTAGTTGCTAAAATATGGATTGGATATTTTATATCTCTAGGTTCTAAAATTTGATTGAAGAAATAGAATTTTACTTTTTAAACTATTGTGTATTTCCTGATCAATAATCATTTAACATAGATTTTTATTATTGAGTGATATTTTTTAAACTTTTGGTTTATTGGGTACTCAACGGTGGGTTCTTATACATTTGGTGATAGTTTTTTTAAACAATAAAAAATCACATGGAATAATTTAATATAACCATTGAAAAATTATTTAGTGGTCATTATCTGGAACCGTCGTTAAATAAATAAAATAAATTTTTTTAGTTGTGGTTATTAGAAATTGTAGGTAAATAGATTATGGATTTTTTATATGTTATTTTCAAATTTGTGAATGATCTTTGGAATTTAGAATTTACCTCATCAAGAAGATCTATAAGGATATAAATTTCCTTGGGGGTTGTGACGGTTATCAACTAAAATATTGAAACTAAATTTTTCTCCATTTGTGATAGCCACGGATCTTGTGTTTTCCTATAAAAATATTATTCTTGCACTTTTTTTCTTCAATATTTCAATTTCTATTTATTATTATACATCAATGGAACAACTTGAACCCCCACCAGGTGTATCAGTAACGGATAACACCACCCTACCAAAGACATCTGATGGAGTAGGCCCAGAACCCATCCCCATACATGTTTGGGACGATCCTTTCAAAAAACTATTCCACCAGCATCATTCAGGGAAACTGATGCTTATTGTGAAGGGTTCACATCCCAGACTTCTGGAATTTTAACATGTTAATACAAAAATATTAACAATGATTTTTTTTAAATATATTATCTTCATAATATTATATAATTAATAAAATTTTCATTATTATTTATCGTTATCTCAAAACTATAAAAGAATAACATTGAAAATTATATTATAACAACAAAAAAGCCTTAAACCCAATTAATTAGGCCCGACTAGATGTATCAAATGAAAACAATTTGGCATTTTTTGGTCCATTTATCTAGCCCCGTTTAATTAATTTTATGGATTTTTAGTTGTTCAAATTTATTTTTCATTATTACATTTTTATGCTAATAAAATAATATGAAATGGTAATGAAAATGAATTACTCCAACATCTTTGGTAGGGTCATTTATAAAACTTCCATCAAGTTTCCTATGCACATTAAACCACATCTTAGTTTGGCCAACTGAGTGACCTAATTCATTAGCCTTTATAGAAAAATTTAAGTAGGTTAGAAAAAAAACATGAGTTATAATAAAATGATATATATAATAATGAATAAAATACAAACCAAAATTTTCCTTTTCCCTGAAAAATTGTAAGACCCTATAATGTGAGGAATAAATTACTTCTCATGATTCATAGAATTTTTTTAGATAATTCCGACAAAAAATAACAACATAAATTAAAAATATAATTTTATTGTGTTTATGTTATTAATATACTATAAAATATGAAAATACCTCATGATATGCATCTCTATTTATATTAATAATGATCTTTCATGGATCATGATAAATTCATTCAAGAAAATTCTCATAAGTTTTTTATAAGCTCATAGAAGTGTCATTAAACTCATGCCATAATATCCATTTAAAATATCCCCATTTCTTGCCCAAAATTTTCAAATTCCATGGGTGTGAAATGAATTTAAGGACATCAAAATGAAAAAACATCAAGAAATAAAAAACATAACACTTTATTAGAATATTAAAAAAAATTACTCATATATTTTAAATTAGTTTTCATTGAATATTAAATTAATATTACCTTTACTTGAGTATCAAAGACCTCATTTTTCTAAGAGGTATGAATATTCCTCCAATATTTATAATTAATGGGAAAACTCACCGTCTCAAATCAAGCTACCAAAGAATCTGCCCATAGATTTTTGTAGCGTCACTAGAAGGTACGTCAAACCCATCAAATGGAATGATAATCTAGAATTCCTTTAGGTCACACACATATACTATCTTCATATGTTTATCCCTTATATGTTTGTCTTTATCTGTTTGATAAATTCTTTAAACAATTAATAAAATATAATGTTTTTTTTTGAAGAATTACATACATACCAGTAACGGAAACATGCCAATATCCCTTGGATGGAGGGGTGACGAACTTCTCTATCATTAGAGGGGAATCAGATGGGGGATTCCAACAACATATAAGAAAACTGTTGGCTCTCTAGAAATCTCAAGTAAAAAAATTACTAGGATCCACAAAAGATAATGGTAGTGGTGGCATGCTCTAAGATGTTGATTGAATAGGATCCTGAAATTTTTTTTTCTTGACATTCCTTTTTTTCAATTGGTTAAGGACCGTATTGTTACAAATTTATGTTCTAGAAAATTTATTAAAATGATTGAAAAATTTTTTGTTCAATAAATGAATCATTTTTATAATCCATTTTTAATGGAGTTTTTATGGATTCCCATGGAATTATAATGTATAACAAATAATCTTTAATGGAATTTATTTATTTTTTGAAACTGATAATTATTCAATAAAATGGGTGAAGCATATAGTATGAATCGCTATTATATTTTAATATATTATTTCAATATTATATATATCGAACACAACATTATAATCATAAATGAATCCTAGGTTAATTATCAAAGTCCTATATCATATCAAATGATAGATCTGTGATATAGTTTACATAATATAATTTTGAAATTCACATCTCCATATTGTTTATTACTCCAATATTAATCATTATAATGATTCATATAATCATTGATAATAAATATATAATCATAAGAATGTTCATATATTATTATATAAAGACATAAATAATGTTTTCTTGGTATAAATTATACATATCTCATTGGAAATGTTATTTTATTAAGTAATTGAAAATAAAAAATGTGATCCATAAATGTTTGTCGCAGTGTTAAAGAACCAATACTAGATTATTATCTCTTCGTACCTCTTCGTTATTGATATTCAATGATAGGGTGATAAAAAAATTTGATATGTAAATCCTACCATAGTATATGTAGATTTTGGTAACCAATATAAAAACATTATAGGAAAGATAAAGATTAATATTTCTTAGTGATCATCATCAAGTATACTTTATCGATATAGATCATAGAGTACTTGTGGAATACATAGTTATTTTACTTCATTTGTATTTGATTTTGATTTTTTGATGATAGATTCATATTTAAAAGGGTTCCATCCACAATTTATGAGAATAAGATCATCTTAATAAACCCATTTGAACTAATTCATGTTATAATTAACAATAAAATTTTGAAACCCTTTTAATATGGATTATAAAATTATGTTCTTGTCTTGATTGACATTGAATAGTGATTATAGTCTCACCAAGTAATTTACATAAAAAATAATTACTATAATATTATTTTTTTGCAAGAACCCACAATCATCATACACTGAAAGAGTACCATTGATACTCTATATCCTTATATCTATCTATCTTTAGATATAATATATTCTTATTTTTTATGAACCAAAAATCATCTAAATTCATATATTAAATTCAAATATTTTGATTCACAAAAACTAACATTATTAAATATAAATTAACAAAATAATACTTATTTATAATATATGTATCTATACCTTCATAAAAACGTTATTAGTAAGACCACCCTCAGGAAGTTATTTAGTCAATATGAAATGCCCATTAGATTGTATATTAAATGCAATATGGGAATGATGAATATATTTGATTCTCTTTAAATATTTCAACTCAATTTTTAATTTCTATTTCTAATATTTGAACTTTTATCCTAGTTACGGTGTTTGTAAATGTTTATAAATTCTTAACACAACTGAACACATTAAAAAAATAAACCAGTGATAGTAGATTGTTTTATTTTTTTAAGGATCCATCCTAATGTGGGAATATACACCATATTGTTTTTAGGATGAGTTTTATATAAAAATTTATCTATAATAAATTATACTGTATAAAATTCATGATATTGTATCATACATAACACTATAATTAAAATGGGTGGGATGGTATCATAAACTATAATTATACTTAATAAAATATTTAGAGTGAGGATGATGACACCTTTAAGGTGGTCTATGTTTTCATCGAGGAGGGGATCTGTGCCAGGGAGAGGGTGTTCGGAGGGGGGTCTATGTCACCAATGAGGAGGGGAACTGAGCTGGGGTGACAGAGTTTGGAGTAGGGTCAGGGGGAGGTCAGGGATTGCAAGCTTGGGGTCACAAGCTTGGGGTCGCTATTAGTGAGAGGATAGGAGGAGGGGTGGGGGGAAAGGGGTTCATGGGCTCAGGGTCGCCACTGAGGAGATGAGGGGAGGATCTTAGAAAGGTGGGAGGGGGGAGAGATCACATAGAGAGAGTAGGGGAGGGGGATGGATTGTGGTTTTTTAAAAAAAATTATATAAGAGATTTCAATTAAACTACTACTAATTGAAAACGTCTAAAAAATATCACGTTAGTTTAATTAAGAAACTATTTTATTATTATTATTTTTACTAGATTTATTTCCCAGCGGTTACTAGAACCACTATGAATAAGATGACACTAACCATATCTTTTCTTATAGTTAAGGATCATGTCAATAGATAAAATCCAATGTGAGTCTAAGAAAGCATGATCTAAGGGGTAGTAAGGCCCTTAACATCTGAGGGAATTAGGATCCAAGGAGTAAATATTTGCAAGGAACCTACTACCATAAACAAGATCCATAGAGTGGAAACATCCATGGAATTTATGGAATTAAGATCTAAGGAGATCATCCAAGGCATCCACTATAATTTCAATTCTTCATCTAATTTCATACCCATTCACATTTAATGAGTTCATCCAACACATTTCCATATAATAAATTAAATAAACTAACATATTATAATCACATGTCAAGGCGGAATCACCTTCTCTTATCAATTCATATCAATTAATTTGTTTCATTTATACATGGATAGTAAATCAAGTTGTTCACAAACTTAAACAATCCATTAAATAGTAATTAAGCCTCCCACTAAAATTTGTGACATCACACACACTCAATGAGATGGTATAACATCGGGTCAATACAAGGACACACACCATATATGGTAAAGGATTCATATAACAACCTTCAATAATCACAGTGGTACTAGTGGACTTCCTAAATGCATTTTAAAAAAATATATCATGACATTCAATTAATTTTAGGGGAAATGTTGGGATGTCTAGCATGGAGAAAAATGACAACAATTCTTATAAAACACCAAACCCTATAGAAAAGTTATAGACCACCAACCATATGTCCATAATAGAATACTCATCTAGTATCAACCATTTATTTGTTATATGTAAGGAGAAAAATGAAGAAAATATGAATTACCTAAAAATGGGTAAAATTATCTTGTTCGAAAATAAATCTGTTAATATGAAGACAAATGAACAATGGAGAAATATGATGAAAGAACTTATCGGCACTGAGCTAATGAGAAAAAAATGTTTGAATCCAAGTCCAGATGGAAAACAGGGAGAAAATCCTATGAATTGAGATTTAAAGGAGCTCCTGGCCATGAGGGGTATATCAATCAGAATAAATATATATATATATATAGGTTATAATAAATTTTAAGGGAATTTTTCTCATTTTACCCAAAAACACTTGCTTTCATGGTTTGGATGCACTGTTGGCCAAACCATGTTCCAACTGGGCACCCTTCAAACCCTTTAGGAGGAACTCACATGATTTATTCACATGGTTTTCCTAAAAGTGAAAAAAAATTTCTTTCAACCTCTTTTAAAAAGTTTATAACTCCTTCATGGGCATGTTCCCCAGACTAGAATGTTTCCTACAACTATCTAGACTCATGTTACCCTCTTTCTATCTCCACATGGTTTACTCAAACCATGCGGCCTAGGTCACACAATTTCTACTAACCATGAAACCTAGTTACCTTTCCCAAAAACTGGTCCTCTAGGTTCTAAAAAATCCTTGAACACCCCCCCCCCCCCCCCCCGAAACTCATGTGACTTTTTTAGGCACTCATAACATTAAAAATGAAGCAATTAAACTTAAATTAAATAGATTCATACCTAATTTAAAAACATGGTATATTATAATATTTTTCCATTAAATTAAGTCATCCATGAATTTCCCTTCCAAGGGTGATCAATAATTTCCTAATAATAACTTCATCCAATGAGAACATACATCGGCCACCCACTCCTATGTATTATCCAGTAAATAATAATGCTTCTATAGCACCTGTACTAGTGGAACTGACCAGAATTAAAGAGAATTCATGATCATGTTGACGATATGAATATAATACTCCTTGAAGGATTCATCCACCTATATATAAACCTGATATATATATAGAGTTTGAGACATGTATAAATGATAATGGAACTGCTGAGATACATGGAAGACGTAATGCATGGACAAGTACCTATGAAGTGACTAAAAATGATAGGCTATTTTTTTACTCTCTACAAAATCTCAAGTGGCCCAACATATCACGATTAAATATTAACCTATATACTAATCCACCTATTTCCTAGCCTCATTGTGATACATAAAAACCCAATCCCAGACCTCGAGCTTCAAATGTCATTGATAATCATTGTTGTAATATTTCTATCTAGACTAGGTATTATCCATATTCTTTCTAATAAACTAGACCTATCTAAAGTCTCCTGCATGAGACAATGTCTGATTAAAGTTACATATCCTACCTTTAAGAAACACAGGGGTGATTAGCATGGCCTACTATACAATTCCTCATAAGGTTCCATCTTTATAGTCTTTTAATAGTTATCATTGTAGGTGAACTCAACCAGGGGTATATGCCTCTCCCAATAGCTTGCAAAACCAATGACACATGATCTCAACATGTCCTGAAGTACTTTAATCATGCACTTTGATTATCCCTCCTTCATAGGGTGGTATGTTGTACTCAGGATCACCCGTGTACCCAACACACTCTTCAGATTCTACAAAAATAGTGACTTAAATCAAGCATCCTTGTCTGAAATTATAGTAAGAGGGACCCCATGAAGTTTCACAATATCTAGATAAATAATTTATCAATCACTTGTTCTAAGAATTTATCCATAATCCACTGGAAATGAATGAACTTTGTGATCATGTCCACAATAACCCAAAATGATTCATAACCTCAAGGAGACCTTGGATTCTGGTCATGAAATACATTTCCAAATCATCACATTTCCAATCAATAATATTTAATTACTATAAAATACTAATTGGTTTTTGGTTTTCTTCCTTGACCTATTGATAGGTGGAACACCTCGCGATAAACAAAGATACCTCATGTTTCATACCTGTCCACCAATACAAGCAATAAAAGTCTTAGTACAGCATGGTATTGTTGAGATATACAACCAAATATGAGGTATAAAACTCATACATAATCTCATCGTGTATGTTTTTTAGAGCCCATATGTGACCCTGAATACCTATGATCTCATCCTCTCCCACATTCCAACTAGGATACGGTTCATCACTTTCCACACTCTCCCATAAGACTAAGCCCTCTAAATCATATAACTATCTCATCCTCATTTTATCCATAAGATTAGGCGTCACTTCCAAGTATGAGAGGAAATTATACCTAAGGATATCCTAAACCTCCAAGTTTATCTCATAGAATATTTCTATAATATTCTAATCATTGTTTTCCTTTTTAACAACCTATATCTGAGTCCTTCTACTTAGTGCATTGACAATAACATTTCCCCTTCCAAATGTATAGGCAAGATTGAACTCAAAAAATAATAGGTATTCAACCCATATTAACTGACTCAAATTCATTTCACACTTTTAAAATATATACTTGAGTCTTTTGTGGTTAGTATATTGTAAAAAACACTCTGCTAATAAATAATTCCTCCAAAAGCACACATCATGAACAGTAACAGCTAGCTCGAGATTAGGTTCCAGGTAATTACACTTATGTGGACCCAACTTTCGAGACATGTATTCCATAACTCTATCCCCCTGAATCATAAATTCTTCTATACCAATTATTAATGCATCACAATACACATTTTTTCTCCTTCTAGGCTCTTATAGAATCCATATCATCCCTAAAGTCATACTCCCTTTCAGTTCCTAAAAGGTTATCCTATAGGTATCTAACAATACAAACTTCTCTCTCTTTTTAGTCAATCCCATAATAGGTGGTTCTAAGTGTGAGAATTTCTATATCAATTTCCTTTTATATCCATCTATCCTTAAGAAGATCTGAATATAAATATGTTCTTGGGCTACTCCCAAGAAGCTAAAGCTCTCACCATATCTAGGTCAACTAATACTCTTGTCTCTGAGATAATATATCCCATGAAGCTAATATTATCCATTAATAAGTGGTAAATTTTTATTTTATCATATAACATATTCTCTATCAATGTATAGAAAATGATCTTAATATATTTGGCATGGTCATGTCAATTTTTAGAATACACCAAGATATTTTCAAAAAATACCACCAAAAACAAATCCAAATAAGGATGGAAAACTTAGTTCATCAATTAAATTAAAACCACTGACTCACTTGTGAGACTGAAATATGTAACTAGATACTCGCATAGACCATACCTACCATGAAAAGATGTATGAGGCATGTCTATTAGTCAAACACATACCTGGTTATAACACAATTTTCAATCAATCTTTAAGAAAACCCAATCTCATCGAAGCTGGTTGAAGAGATCCTCTATCATGTAAAAGGAATACTAGTTGTTAACCATAACCTTGTTAAATTTTCCTTATTCTACACATACCTAGATGGTATCATATACCTTTTTTACTAAAATGACTAGACAACCCCATGGGGAAGTGTTGGGTCATATAAACATCTTTTCTTCCATGTCCTCTAGGTATCTCTTGAGATCCTGAAAGTCAATATTATCCATCCTATAAGGAGGAATGGATATTGGTGTAGCTACTGAAAATGGATTGATAAAGAACCCCCACCCCCCCACACACACACACAAGAGGTAAACGATAACTTTATTACGGGGAAACATCCCAAAAATGATCAACCATTAAAGGAAAGTCTGCATGGAGCATTTCCTGGTCATCCAGCTACAAACAAGCTATTTGGGTCTTCATCCCACCCAGACTAAGATTCTCTAGTACAACTCTACTTTTTTTAACATCCCTTTAACTCTTATGAATAAAAACACTACCCTATGGTGATGTTAAGGTCACCCTTCAATAATAAAAACTGACATGGGCATGATAAAAAATTAGCTACATTATCCTAAGTATGACGTCAAACTCAGTCATCTCGAGGAAAAAAATATCTCATAAAAAAGTGGCACATGACTATCTCAAGGGGTCACTGCCTTCACTAGAGAACACCCTCCGTTATGATACCCAATGAAGTATCCAAGTCATGATGCCATCAGAAAACTAAATAACAATCCAATGTATCTTCACAACATGTACATATATGAAACTGTTTGATTTAACTATATTAAAAAAGGGAATATAGTAGAATAGGGGATACTATGATTTTACCACTCACCATAGATGGATTGACACTCTTCTCATTTGGTTTAGGCTATACAGAATATATCTAGCTTGAACCATGACACTTTGAAATAACCTCACTATCCGAATTAGTCCTGTTGTACTGTCTAGGTACAACCGGTATCTGGATACCTTGTCCACGACCACCAACTTTGACTGAATGACTAAAACTACTCTATCTCTTAGCCTAACATAGAGCTATGAATCCCACACCTAAACCTGGATTTGGAATAGATCCTCTTCCACTGACTACTAGAGATAAGGTCCTACAAAAACATTGTATGTGTCCCATAATGCCACAAGATTGACACTCGACTAAGTATTGAGCATACTAATTACTAATTTTTTTATATCTCTCACATTGGTGATAGAAGATAGGACAACTAGAAATAACATCCTGATTAGTACTCCCCTCATGAGAAGCCTTAAAATAGCACTTTCTTCTAGCTAACACTGAACCACTAGGTTGAGAGGATTAACTACCCTGCTTTGTACCCCCATATTTCCTTGTATTATATTTGATAATAAGTGTCTAATTCACATTTCTAGTAATAATATTCAACCAAAACTTGTTGAAATATGATCTAATGACATAATTGGAACCTTTTTCAAAGCATTACGCCCTCGATTTCTCGTCAACAAGGTAAATCAGGAAAAAATAAGAATCTATATATAGCATGATGAATACTATACAAATCTCATCGTGCTCTGCTCTAGATGCATAAACTCATTGGACCTTTCATCTCTCATGGTATCAGGAAAAATTTAATCATATAAACTAGATTATAAACCCCTCTAAACCATATCTCAGATCGTATCATCCTGGTTTAAAACATCCCACTAGCACTTATCTTCTCCCTGAATCATATATGTTGTGATATTAAATATCCTCTTAGTTTGTGTCTCTAGATTCTCAAAACACAAAAATATGGTCTCAATACATATCTCATTATCTTGTGGACCTCCATCTCCCCAAAACATGGGAGGATGTTGTTATTGGAACATACCCATCAACTCTTCCATAGATGAGGCAGGTTGTAAGGATCCCTACAAGGCTTGTACAAAGTGTATTAACCTCTCTTGGGATTGTGCCTCATCACCCATATCTGGTACTACTACTAGTTCTAAATCCGATACAACAGGAGGATCTACTATAGCCCATTTCTCCCCACCTTCAAAGGATGGTTATCTCCACCAACCTAGTGCATAAGTGGAGGTCATCATGGTGTAATATCTCTAAAATTACAAACACATACCATATAAAAGATCTAATAGTTATCAATTCATAGATTCAAAAGCATAGGATTGGTCAAATCCTTTCTATAAAAAATAATACCCATCTTCTTTCTCTGAAATCTAGGGATGATAAAAGAAACAACTATAAAATGCACCAGAGACATTTCTTACAGCCCACTCTAAAGTCAAGCCTAAGTCAAGTTCTATGTTTCACAATTTATCAATTTCATTTAAATTCATATTTATTCACAATTACCTTTGAATGTTTGAACCAAAAGGATCACCACTTCTAATCCATAAGGTCCAATACACCTCATTAAATAAAGTGTGGCGGATTCTTAATGAAAACCATAAAATGTTCCAATCTATGTGACTAATGTTCTATGACTCAACGTTTCCATAATTAGATGCTTAGAGAGTCTGGTGTAGACTATATTGGAAAACACTATTTTGGTTATGAAATACACTCTATGTACCAATATTGATTCTCAATTACCTATAAAAAATGTTAACTGTGATCAAATTATCTCATGCAAGGAACACATAATAATGTCATGTATTCAATAAATGTGTTCTAGATGTCATGAAATATGCATGAAAATTGAGTCCTATAAGGTGCCTGAAATGATGCATGATATGGCATACCCTTATCTCATAAGAATATGATAATATAAAATCCCAAATCATAAGTAACATCAAACATCAAGTGAATCACCCAATTGTGGTATCAAATCAAATATAATAGAAAAAATATAGAAAGAAACATGTCTCATTCTAGGAAATTTGGATTTTTCTTGTACGTAGGTTATCTACTCCCATGAAAAACTCATTACAAAATTCCAATTCATTAATTTTCCCATTTATATTGTCTCAAAATAGTAAATCTATAAAATAAATTATCTAATACCATTTTTTAATGTCTTGACCTAATAACCACTAAACGGTGCCTAATGCTGGTGGGACACATGGCCTCAAGCATGCATCCTCATATTCCAAAGGTTTAAAAATAGTAATGAGGGAATATGGTGTGTCTATGGGGATACTATTCCTTAATTTAATAGTTATTCATAGTGGTAAAAATCATAATAGTCATGTTTTGAATGGAGATAAAATAACTGAATAGAAAACAAGAATAGCATCCAAAAGACTATAATAATCAATAATCCAACAAAAGTTTCATTTTCAATATGATGATCATGTCATGTATCTTTATGGAATATTGTAAATAAATTGTAATAGGAAACCAATACATTACATGTTTCAAAATATAGAAAGGACAAAAAGAACTATCTCTAGAAAGAATCATGATCCAAGCTTGGTCTTATGAACCCCTACTTCTAAGCATAGAACAATCAAGCATCGTATAGTGGGTGCTTTCCCCAGTCCCTAACTGCATCCATAAAGTATATTCGAGTACCCATATCATACCAAATAGGCTGTGAGATAATACTAAGTAGACAACCACTAATTTTTTCTATAATATGTCCAATATATGTAATATAAACAAAATTAATGTGCATTATATCACATGTATAAAAGTAAAACATGATCATGTACACACAAAGGTGGATCCATGTAAAATGGGTGAGCCCACATGCACCCAATAGGGTTGTATAACATGGTCCAGATACGAGGACACACCCCATGGGTGTGATAAGTTGGGGATAACAATATCAAGTGATCATAATGGTACTAATGGGAATTCTAAACTTTTCAAAAAAAAATTATCAAGACATTCAATTAATTTTATGGGAAATGCCATGAAGTTCAGCATGAGGCATAGTGGAAACAATGCTTATAAAACACCAAACATTGTGGAAATGTTATAGACCACTTAATATAGATCATTAGTATAATAATAATCTAGTATCAAACTCTGATAAGTTCCATATTGTTAGAAAAATGAAGAATGGATGAATACCCTAGAAATAGGTAAAATTAGATTTCACCAAACTATATCTTTTGATACAAAGACAAATGAATAAAGGTGGAAGTGGAATAAATAACTTATCATTTTGGATTGAGAAATACAAAAGGTTTTTGAATCAGAGTCTATATGGTGAAATGGGGGAAAATATAGTAAATTGAGCTTTAAAGGAACCTCTAATTTTGAGGGGTATTTCCACTAAAGTAATGAAAAATATATATTTTTGTTATAAGAATTTTTATGGAAATTTTGGTTATTTTACCCCAAAAAACTAGGTTGCACATTTTAGCCTTATGGTTGGATAAACCATTCACCAACTCTTCGCCCTTATCTACCTTAAGGAGGACATCACACGGTTCATGTGTATGATTTTCTTAACCATGAATAAACCATTTTTTCACCTATGCTAAAAATTTTAGAGCTCCCACATTAGAATTCACCCATGCCTACATAGTTTCCTCAAATCATGTGGCCTCTTGATGACCTTTTTCAATCCTTTTAGGTTTTACTAAAACTATGTGCCCCGTGTCACATGGCTTCAACTAACCATACAACCTAGTTTACTTTTCCAATAATTAAGCCTCTTGGTTCCAAAAAAATCCATAGTACCCCCCCCCCCCAAACTCCAAATACCTCTTTAGGAACTCATAATAAGACAAAATCAAGAACAAAAACAGAAATTAAAGATATCCAAACCTCATAGGAAAACTTGAGATCATAAAAATTCAGTCCACAACAAAAAATACCAATGAAGACGTTTTAGATACTGAGTTTCCAGGTAAAGACATGATATTATCAAATATTTATTCATATATTATTGAAACTAGATTATTCTATAACAACTTTGATTTAGAAAAAAAATTGAGTGGAATTTGAAATATATATATATATATATATATATAAGAAGTAATTTTAGCATTTTAATAGGATTGTAACATCATCTTTTTTCGAATTCTTCTTGAATGATGAGTTAGGTATGAAATGTGATATAATGCATAAGGAATTAGCTTGGGATTTTTTTTTATTCATGGGATTAAGGTTTTAGAATAAGGTTCTTGGGAGCTTTGACCTCCTAAGAAGAACTACCCTAGACATAGCTTAAAATTAGCTACTACTTTTCATACTCTAAAGAGTTGGTGGTATTAACTTTTTTGTGAGATATTATTAGTATATATATATCATAAAATTTTAATTTATATTTTTTTCAAATTTAAAATCATCCCAAGATAACATGTCTGGGTGAAATACATTCAAAACTTTTATTTTGAACATATATATACATCAATAAATTGAAATAAAATTTCACATTACTTGATAAGAAAAAATCCTACTTAGGTGGTGAAATAATTTATGGAGCAACTAAAACTAATGGGGTTATTGGAAGATTCTCATATATAGGTGATTAATATGACCAATGGTATTATTATATTTAGAAATAATTTAACATCCATGTTGGTAGATTAGGTCAAATATGGGATGTTGTTTGATGATGACAGTAAGTGGTTGATTGAATACCTATATGATGGGGAGAACACTGAGGAATGGTCGATTTTAGTGAATTCAATTTTTTATTTTAGAGAATATATTATGGTTCTTATGGACTCCAGGAATGATATCTTGAAAAAGATTCACCATTAAAGATGGGTATAGAATCATATATCAACAAATATGGATCATGAAATCATTAACAAGTTTTTTGTGGTTGAGAATGAAGAAAAGTGTTTCTGAATTTCTTTCTCATCATCTAGTTATCAATAGGTGAAGGAAAAAAACTAATTACTAGTGGATTTATTAATACTTTATTAGTTTCAACATGAAAATGGAAGGATATATCTTTGGAATTTTTGATTGGGTTGTTGAGGGAACTATGGAAGCATGAAAGTATTTAAGTTAGCAATTTCTATCTCACAAATTTAGTGTAACTTTAGCCTATATAAGAATATTTTTCAATGAAATGCTTAGGAAGATTTATGTGAGGGAGTTTTTTAGATTTAGTGGAGTTTTAGATTCTACCTTCTTAGATAGATATAATCATTTTACATAAATATTTTTTGAATGGAAATCAAAATTCCATAGGGATATAGTTGAAGATGAATTATTTATATCATATTTAGAAGGAAAATTATATATTGTGTATTTTTAAGGTTTTGGAGGATATTCTCTAAGCTTGTGTTCTTGAATTGAAAATATCTTGTAGGATCGTATTCCATTAGTGTATTTTTTGTAATAAAATTTAGCAATCATAGATTCATATGGAACTATTTGATGCGTTATATAATCATCAATATTGGTTTCCATTGTGTAGTGTTAAAAAGGGTGACAAGGCTCTTTTGATACCCATTTTAGTGTAGGAGATTATATATCATGTTTTATTGATTCAGAAGTGTATGTTTTTATCATATATTTGGTAAAACTATTACATCAATCATCAATGATGACCTTTTGATTTTTAATTTTTGGGATCATGTTTTCTTTAGAGTGACTCCTATATTGGTGTAAAAAAATATTGAGAAACAAGGGAAATTTATGTTACGATATATGGGGCCTTTTAAGATCATTGAATGGATTGGGAATTTTATTCACCATGACATTATATAAACATTCATATATTTTAATTTCATAGTTTATAGTTAGTAAAGTTTCAACCAATCCTTACGCAAGTTATGAGGTGGGAGGCAGCTGATTTAGAACACAATGATTCCTATGTGGAGAGACCAATTCATGTTGTGGGTTATGGAGATAGTATACTTTTGGTATGGAGTATTCATTTAGTTAATAATTAATGGAAGTACAAGGTGACATGAGAAGAGTCATGGGAGAGAGATACCGAGATATAGTGGTAGTGTCTAGAGCTATTTTTTGATACGAGTGACCAGTTACTTTTTAAGGATGAAAAGTGTGATGGTTGGTAGAATTTTAATGTTCATTTTTTGGAACTGTGTTAGTTTTCCATTTTTTAAAATATTGGATTTAATCATGATCTTTAAAGTGATTTTTATGCCTTATCTGATAATCAAAAAAGTGAGTTTTGATTACATCGTTATTTTTAGAATAATGTGTTTACCCTAGGGTATATATTTCTCATAAATTCAAATTTTAAAGAAAATTTAGGGGAAGTTATACTGGTAAACTTAATCACTTTCTCACATCATAGTAATTATTAATGGAACCATATATTTTGGGTTAGGGTGTCCAATATATTATACACTATCCCCTAAATGGTTCTAGAGATATTTCATTCTATGAAATTTGGACTAGTACGGTTTTCACAGTCACATGTACAGTCCTGATGATTGTTCATGATAGCCATGCAGTTGGTTTAAATGATACAATTTCATCATTTAGAATTTTAAATATTTATGATTCACCCCATTATTCCTCTAAAACAACCAAGAAAGTGTCTAGGTGATCTAGGGTAGATTGGGTCATCTCCCAAAATATCATAGATTGTTTGAAAGTTTATATTTTTATTGGATTATTAATCTTAGGTAAGGCCCAAATTTTGTCTTTCTATATCATTTCATAGGATTATATCTCTCAAATATGGAAACAAGGATACTATATCTTTTAATATGTGTTCATGGAATAATTATTATCATTTTTTATGATTATATATTTTTATATTTATCATTTTGACATGATTTTTTGGACTCTAAATTTGTGAAAATATGGAAATGAAAATAATAATTAGGAGTCTTCGATATCTTATACACATTAAATAATTTTTATTTTTATTTTTTATTTATAGTGATTAATTTAATATTTAATTTATTTAATTATGTCTTTTTTTTAAATGAGTTTTTTCATAAATGGGTTTTTTGGAATATAGGGTATTGATAACCAATGTTGTTTTAAAATTGAAAATTGAAAATTGAATTTTTAAACATAATGGTATTAGTTTACCTTATATTTGAAAATATATATTTTCAAAAGGATTTATTATATTCTTTTGGAATTGATATTGTGGTTTCTTCAATAAAATTTCTTAAAGGAAACAATTTTTTGAATGAATTCCATCATGTAATGGTGTTTTTGATGGAATCAGATTTTCAGGGTTTGTTCATGAAGATGGGATTCATTTTTGGGGAAATGGGGTTTAATAAAAATCATATAAAATTTTATGAAAACATAATTTTCATGGAATTACTTTGGATTATATGTGTTTGATTTATGAAACCTCAAATATTTATCAAATGAGAGTATGCATGTGTAAATGGTTTTATCAAGACCTTGATTTTGGAACCACAAAGATAGTTGGATTAAATCTTGTAAATTATGGCAAGTGATGGTTAGGATGACATGGGCCAAAAAAATACACTCACTATAGTGTGATTTTTGGCCATTTGTATGAGGATGCATACCTTGAAAAAGCTATATGGTATGGAAAAATGGAAAATAAGGGTTTCCATTTTATTATTTTTAGGTTACCTTAGCATAGGTAGTTATTTTATTTTGAAAAAAAATGAGTATTTCTTTGGATTTGGGAAAATGTGAATTTTTATTGGATTTCAAAAACAAGTATTTTATTTTTAATATTTATTTTATTGATTTTATATTGTTTTTCAATAATAATATTTTTTCATGAAATTTGATAAAAATGGTATTTAAGAAAAAAAATTCTCAGAGAAAACATGGATTTGAGGATTGATAGGATTAGTGACTTGAATTAATGTTTTCTACAAAATTTTGAAATTATTTACAAATGATTTTTTTTTAGTTTTGGAAGGCTTTGGATAAATCAAATATTATAGTTTTAAAATATTTTTTTATTTAACATGATTGAATGCAATTAAATTTTGAGATTATGCATTCCTAGAAGTGTATTGGAGTCATAGGGTATTCTACTAAATTTATATTCACCCCTTACTAGGGAAGTTTAATGTATATGTAAATATGATTTAAAATGATAAAAATAAAGGGAATATATCATTATTTGTTAGTGATGATCCATAGTTTCACATTAGAGTTATGGTAGAGGAGGCTTATTTTTATAGAACTTTATTATTGATATTACCATGTGTCAAAAACATTATTCAATATGTTGGGTTTCTATTGGTTCTATAAAATAACTTTGTTTCCTATAATTATGGTTGTTATAAATGGTATTTAATTAAAGTATGTTTTAAATAAGAATGAATCTTTATGGTTTTATTCCAAATGGAAAATAAATCCCTATGGTTTTGTTTTTCTATCGCCACTTTTAGATAACTTTTGATGATTGGGGGTGTGCTTGTGGCCTTATGGTAGCCTGGCTTGGGCATCAAGATTTATAATCTTAGAATAGAGAGTTATAATGAGAATATGCATCCCATTATGTGTGTGTGAATGTGTATAATGTGTATCTATTTTATACACATCAACCCACTGCCATGATCACCAATAACCTATCCTATAAGGGCCAATTTAAGTTCTTTTTAGCTAAGATACCTATACTAAGTATGGTACATTATTATAATTTTTTATTATATTCAAGGTACGAGTATATTTGTAAAATTATTGATTAAAAAAATAATTTAGTACACTATATATTAGGGATTCCCAAGTTACAATAATAAATAACATGTAGTAGCAGAACATTGAAAATAAAAAATAAAAAAGGGTCCAATTTGTATAGAAAAAATAAAAAAATAACACCAATAATACACTTGTGGTATCCATTATGAAATTATAAAAAATACACATGAGATAGAACATAAAAAAGGAGTATAGAACTAGTGATAACTATAGGGGAAACCAACCATTGAAATCCAAACATAATCTAGGTGGTAAAACCCTGACATGATTAAGATAAATAAACTCTCAAATACATTGGGTAATATCATTCCAAACATGCCACATACCATCTACAAGTTCAGTTAAACACCATTATGTGAGATCCTCAATAATGGTGTTGGAATGAAAAGATACATGAATAATTGAAATATCCTACAGAACATCATCTATGGTTTAAATTTTTTTAAGAATAAAATTACTAGATTAAATTGAGTAAAGAGTATCCTATAAATTTATTATTTTCTTGGTGTGTGTTCTTGCCCAAATTTACCAAAGTTTTTAGGGTTAAGTGGTCAATTTTAGAGTAGCTTGGGTTGTCAATTCCTTAGAGACCTAAGAAGAAACCTATAGACACACAAATTATATAGAATGATTTTGGCTATTAGGTGGATAAATTTGGGTTGATTTTAGATAAGTTTAAGCGAACATTATGTGACTTAAGTGAATTCAAATTATGAGAAGGGTTTATCCTGGTTATTACAAGGGGTGGATTTTATGAAATTCTTTTTTAACGATTTCAATTTCTTATATTCGAGATGGGTTTATTCAAGAAGATCAAACAACTTCATAACTTACTGTTTTAATACCAACACACCATAATAATAATCACCTATACACATGGAGGATCAAATTTATGATAACTACAAGGTAAAGGTTCTTATTATCACTTGAAGTATGTGACCATAAAATTCAACAAGGACGAAGAAGCTTTAAAATCATCAAATAAAAATCTCAATTAAAAGAAGTGATTAGACATTAATGGGGTGATAAATAACATACAATACATCCCATTTATACTCCCTTGGATCAAACCATAAGTGGTTTATCCCTCCATTGATGATATGGTTTCAATGGAAGTGGGAAGTTGACTCATGAGGGAGAAATTGAAGAAGAAAAGAAAATAATAAAAATAAAATGATCACTCCACTGTTGTGTAAATAATTTCACAAGGTTTGGTGTGAATAAATTCACACCTTGAGACAATGGTATCAAATTGATATGGATAATAACATAATAATAGGAGAATAATAACTTTTATTAATAAACTAGGATGAATTAAAACAACTTACAATTGAGGAAGAACATTACAAAGGAAAAGTGGCAGCATAACATTACAATGAAAGAAAGCATCCAAGATGGATAAATCCTCCAACACTACTACCTTAAATATAAATTTTTGGAGCCTTGGGTCAATCCCCCATATGTCCAAGTCTCCTAAATTAATTTTGGTAGGCCAAGGTGGGTGGAAAGTTGAGGGAGAGTGGACTTTTCCACCCTTGACAAAAAATCAGAGCCAACTTGCATGCCTTTAAAAGGTGTGTCCAAAAGAGAGTCAAAATGACTGAATTATGGTGGTATATAGAAGAAAAATATGAAGATATGGACGTACCCTGACTATATGTATAATTTCAGCAAAAATTAATATTTATTTCGAGATATGATTAAATTTGTGGGATGTTTTTCTGGGCCGCTGAATATGGCCCAATATTGCATCTTCAACTTGGACCACTTGGAACTTCATTTAAACATCCAAATTATCTTTGGAAACTGTTTAATTAAATGTTACCCTTGATTTCGTCTATCTTTAGTTCAAATTTTAGAATTATTGGTCTTGTATCGTGGCTGCTAAAGTCTCTTTATTGGGTTGTTGTCTAGTTTACATTGCCCAGAATGTGTTGGCATGAAAGCCCATTTTGGTGGTCTTCCAATGTGAATCTTCAAGTACTCCAAAATAATTAACTGTTTCTTATAGTATGAGAGGCCTGAAAATAAAATATGAAAATAAAATCAAGGCCATGTTGTATTTTAGTAGGTGTTCAAAATTGTACTATGTAATAGTGCATTTTAAGGGGGAATTAAAATCATAATGTGAAATGATGTTAAAAGTCTAAAATGCACTAAAATGGTGTTTATGAATAATAAATAACATGAATATTATATATATTAATAATGAATATTATCCTAATTCAGTGGCTAATCACACCCCCCAACTTGAGTTTTTCTAGTCCCGAGAAAAATATATCTCAAAAATATGAAATTCGAATTCCCTTTTCCAAAACATTTTAATACACAATGATAACTAAGAACCCTTATACCAAACAATCATGAAACCCATAAAAATATTTTAATACAAGATATTTTCATAATCATATCCCAATCCCAATCCCATTACTTTTTTCAAATTCTTCTCCATATTTCATCCAATATCAATTAAGCATGATGATGTGTTGTGTATCACAATAGACATGGGGGTTCATATTTATTCAAGGGGAAATGATGGATGTGCTAGGTGGAATCATATTTCAATATTAATATGAGTATTAATTTTATATATATATATATATATATTTGTTTTTTTTCCAATTTTTCCATGGTAATTGAAATTGCACTCAACATAGTTAACTCAGGTAGTGAGACTTTGCTGATGACTCTCAAGCTCAAAGACCTTAGGGAACCAAGTGAAGCCTATATACTTGGGAATAATATCAAGTTATATTAGTCAAAAATAAAGTCAAATTACCACAAATATAGATAAATTACTAAATCTGGGCCAAACAACTATGGAGTCACGATCCCCAAGTGCCGAAAGCCACGCATTAGGTTATTTCATTTCTCTATGCGCAAATTTATTGTTTTTTTTTAATTTTTTTTGAATAGAAATATTAAAACTAAAATGATCAACAAACCTATGTTATTTATTTGGGGGACCCCATGAACTCAAACTAATACCCCACTATCCAAAGGATGTGCATTGTGATTTTTTTTTATTTGGATGAAAATATAGATGATGAAATATCACATTAGATAGCCTAACTTTCCAAAATCTATGATCAAGAAATATCACATTAGACAACCACACTTTCCAAAATATTTTCCCCATGACCTATGATGTGTCCTTTTAATTTTTTTAATTAATATATATTTTTATTTTTATTTTTTTTTTAACCTACAAACTCATAAAAATAAAAATAAACTGATGATACAATATCTTCTTTCTAAATTTCTAGGTAATGTATTACTCAAGGATCACACAACATGAAATGGATGAATATAGTGTTCCCCTTTCATACCCATCCATACTCAAAATAGAAGAACAGGTTAATAGTTTAAGGTACTATCATATTCAGAGTTGATTGATTTTTTTAAATCAAAATGATTCATTAATCCTACTTGAAAAGTAAATATTATGAAAAAAGATTAGAAACATGAAAACCATGGGTTGCCTCCTATTCAGTGATTTTGTTTAATGTCGTTAGCCCGACATGGACCCTAAATCTATCAATTTTTTTCTGGTTCATAGGTTGGCTCTGCTAACTCAACCTATGTTTCATGTTTATTGAATGATTCAATGAATGGTTTTAACCTATGACCATTGACTTTGAAAATATGACCACTTGTGGAATCCTGAATCTCTACTGCCCCATGTGGGTACACATGATGTACTATAAAGGGACCTGACCATCTATAACTTAACTTTCTTGGGTGTAAATGAAGTTTTTAACTATACAAGAGCATGAATTTTTCTGATTCAAAGTTTTTGGGACCAAGTTGGATGGAGAAGGAAGTTTGAAGAGTTAGCTTTTACAGAGTGTTGTCTTTTGTTGTCAAAGAATATAAATCAACTCACTTTGTAAAGGACTTGAAACCAGATGATGGTTTTCTGATATGTATTTCACAAATATCATAAGTCAGGATAACTTGTGATGCAAGCCTTATGATGGAAAAGGGGAGAAATGATGATGCCAGTCATATACAATTTTGATTAGAAGGAGTGATGATGCTAGAAGATAGGAAAGTTTTAGTACTTTCCATTGTAACTCTGACAATGTTAAATCTGGTATATCAAAGGATATATATCACGATAGTGGAGTTCATGATGAAAGTTGAAGAATGGTTATGGGGCACAATGAAGAGAGTAATGACAAAGGAACGGACAATCTGGAGGAGGCACAAAAGAACAGTTCAAGGTGGCGTCGTTTTCTAGTGTTTGCTAAATTTTAGGCCCAGAAAATCAGGAGACAAAGAAGTGTGTTTTTGGAAATGGATGTTGCGCACAAGATTAAAGATGGTTTATATTTTTGCAGTCAAGGCATGATTCAAGGTCAGAACATCGAAAAATGACAAAGGCATGCAATGCGCGAAAAAATGGGCCGAGTGCGCGAAAAAATGAAAGTCGTCCGAAATGTTTGCGGGATGCGCGAAATATCAGTGGGATGTGCGAAATATATGTGGGATGCACGAAATATCAACGTGTTGTGTGAAAAATGAAGTTTGTGTGAAATATTGGTGTGGTGCGCGAAATAGAGGAATGAAGTTTTTCGCACAAAAGGTGTTTTGAGATCAGAAGCTCGAAAATTGGCAAAGGCATGAGGTACGCAAAATATTAGAGCATTTCACGAAATATGAAGTTGCATGAAAGAGTTTTTACGCGCACGAAGGGGGTTTTACGCGTGGATTAGTGTTTTTCGCGTGGGGTCCAAAATGCCTATAAATATGAGGTAAACCTCTATCATTTGTTAATGCTCGACACTTAGAAGAGATCACGAGCTCTAGTGCACGTAAAATTATACACTAAGTGAGTTTCACAAAAAGAAAGAGATTTGTGCGTAAAAGGGAAGTTGTGCAAAAAAGTGAATAGTTACGCGAAAAAGGAAGTTGCGCGAAATAGTGAATAGTTGCGCGAAAAAGGAAGTTGTGTGAAATAAGTTTTCTGCGCCAAAAGCAGATTTTTTCAGGGAAGGATTTTGAATTGCATAAAAGGTACCCTAAAGGTTATGAGAAAAATTTGGGGTCTCCGCACATATTCAGTTGTGCGTATGGGAGTTCTTACCAGCTTCTGGGTAGGAAAGTGAAGATTTGTACTATAGAGAATACAACTATTTAATTGTAAAGAAGCACTGAGATACTGTAATTCCCTATTTGTGCTAAGAGGGTGCACACACACTTGAGGATTGTTTTCCAAGTGTTACACGAGTGTAAGGGTATATCCTACTCGTTGTATTATATATCAAAGGATTGTTTTCTAGTGGATTGTGTGGTATTGGATTGTTTTCGTACCATACCAAGGACATAGCTACTCTTTTTTAGTAGTGAACCTTGTAAATCTTGTTTTCCTGTGGTTGTGTGTGTTCAGCAGGGAAGAAACTATTTAACAGGAGGCGAAGGTTGTTTCAAAAAGAAGGAAACATAAAAAAGAAAAGATATCACTGATTCACCCCCTCCCCCTCTCAGTGATACTTGGATCCTAACTGGGAACTTCAAAAGTGTTTAACTTTGAGATTCTTAGATTGGTAGGCTTGAACTCTAGCTTTATTTATCCTTGAATTTTCATAAGCCTCCATCCTAAGTTCCTCAAGTTCATTAAGATCTAATTTCCTCTTTTCTTCGGCCAAAGAAATGTCGAAATTCATTTTTTTTGATTGTCCAAAACACCTTATGTTCAATTTCAATAGGTAAATAGAATTCTTTTCCATAAACCAACCTATATGTTGACATGCCTAGGATGGTTTTTAATGCTGTAAGATATGGTCAAAGGGCATCCATGAGTTTCTTGGACCAATCTTTCCTAGAGGGATTGACAGTTTTTTCAAGAATTTTCTTAATCTCCCTATTCGCTAACTCAACTTGACCATTGGTTTGAGGATGGTATGTAGTGGAAACTTTATGATAAATCCCATACTTAGACATGAGTTAAGGGAATGGGAAGTTGCATAAATGGGTTCCTTGATCACTGATTATAGCCCTAGGAATTCCAAATCGAGAAAATATGTGCTCTTTTAGAAATTGGATCACAACATGATGGTCATTAGACTTGGTGGGAATGGCCTCAACCCATTTCGAGACATAATAAATAGCTAAGAGGATGTAGGGGTATCCCCTAGAGTTTGGGAAGGGTCCTATGAAATCAATTCCCCAACATTCAAATATTTCAATGATAAGAATGGTAGTTAGGGGAATTTGATTCCTTTTGGTAAGGGATCCTAATTTTTGACATTAAGGATAAATTTGGCCGAATTGGTAGGAATCCTTAGTGAGGTTAGGCCAGTAGAAACCACTTTGGAGAACCTTTGTAGTGGTTTTCTTTGTGGAAAATGGCCTCTACATGCCTCTGCATGATAGAATCTTATAATGGACTCTTGCTCAGACTCAGGAACACATCTCCTAATGATTTTATTAGGACAAAACTTGAAGGGGTAAGGATCATAAAATGCATAGTGTTTGACATCAGAAAGTAATTTCTTCTTATCTTGGGTCTTGAGAAATTTTGGAATGTCACCCGTAACCAAGTGGTTTTCTATGTCAGCATACCATGGGAAATCACTCATAGAATAGAGGTGTTTATCAAGAAATAAATCAGACATAGAAAGGTGATGTGAGTTGTATTTTAATTCCATCCTAGAGAGTTAATCATATACAACATTTTAAACACCCTTTTTATCCTTAATGGTTAAATTGAACTCTTGAAGAAGAAGGAACCACCTAATCAATCTAGCCTTGGCATCTTGTTTTTGGAAAAGGTATTTCAGATTTTAAAGGTCAGTGAAGACAATGATGGGTGATCCTAAGAGATAGAACCTTAATTTCTCTAAATAAAAGACAAAAACAAGAAACTCTTTATCAGTGGTGGTGTAGTTGATTTGTGCAGCATTTAGGGATTTTCCTTCATAAGAAATGACACATGGAGTTTTCTCACACCGTTGACCTAATACTACTCTAAAAACGAAGTCACCCGCATCACACATGAGTTCAAATGGAACTTTCTAATTTTGATCTTTCATGATAGGTGGAGAGATAAGAGATGACTTGAGTGTAGAGAATGATTCCTCATAGCTTTCTGTTCATAAAAATGGAGCATCTTTCACCAAAAGAGCAAAAAGTGGTTGAGAAATGGAGCTAAAATTCCTAATGAACCTTCTATAGAATCCTGCATGTCCTAAGAAGAACCTAACTTCCTTAACATTTTTAGGAGAGGGAAGGTGATGAATGATTTCAACCTTATCTTTATCAACTTCAATCCCTCTACCAGATACTAGATGTCCTAGAAAAAAGTCCTTCCTTTACCATGAAATGAAATTTTTCCCAATTTAAGATGATATTCTTATCCTTGCATCTTGACAAAACCCTTTTAACATTCAGAAGGAATCCCTCAATATTATCCCCAAAGATGGAGATTTCATCCATGAAGACCTCTAAACAATCCCCCACCATGTCCGAGAAGATTCCCATCATGCACTGCTGGAAGGTACCAGGGGAATTACATAACCCAAAGGGCATTCTCTTGAAGTAAAAAGTGTTGAATGGATAAGTGAAGGTTGTTTTCCCTTGATCCTTTAAAGAGACCTTGATTTTATTGTACCCTGAGAATCCATCAAGGAAACAATATAATTGATGACCCGCCACTCTCCCGAGGACTTGATCAATAAAGGGAAAGGGGAAATGGTCTTTCTTGGTATAAGAGTTGAGTTTACTATATTCAATATAGACTCTCCATCCACTACTAACCCTTGTGGGGATAAGGTCACCATCTTCATTGGTGATCACAGTGATTCCAGCTTTCTTTGGGACCACTTGAATTGGGCTTACCCACTCACTGTCAGCAATGGGGTAGATGATACCTGCTTTCAACAACTTAAGAAGTTCTTTCCTTACCACATCCATAATATTTGGATTGATTCTCCACTGAGGTTGATTACATGGTTTGGATTCAAATTCAATAAAAATCCTATGAGTTACAATGAGTGGGCTAATCCTAGGAATATCAGAAAGGTTCCATCCAATTACTTTCTTATGCTTTCTTAGGACATCCAGAAGCATCATCTCTTGATTGGATTCAAGAGAGAAATAAATGACAACAGGAAAGGCTCAATTTTCCCCTAAGAATTCATACTTGAGTGATTAAGGTAGGAACTTAAATTTGAGAACATATTGGTTATCAATTTCCAAGAAAGGATGGGACTTTGTATTGAACTCGGTTTATTTGTTCAGATTTCTTGACAGAATTAGTTCCTTGTGAACAGAATTTTTATCCACTAAATTTACCAAATCAGTTTCATGATTGGGTATAGACTCAATGTTATTGATTTCACCAATTGTATCATTGATTTTTGATTCTATAAAATCTTCAATAGAGTTATTTGAAATAAATTCAAGCCAAGGAGACAAATTTCCCTCATGTGAACAAATAAAATCGATCTCTTCTTGACTTAAACATCCTTTAGTAATTCCTTGATGTTCCTTGAGTTCACTATCAACACTACCAATCCAATTAACCTCATGGATCTCTTCATCATCCCCAATTTGAGAGTTTTCATTTTAGATGTTCAAGTTTAGACTCATGTTTCCAAAGTTGATGGTCATGTTCCCATTTTGGACTCGGATAACAGATTTGATTGTTGCACGAAAGGGATGACCAAGGATGATTGGGGTTTTCTCCCTATGACCTAAGCTTGGGTGATTTTCAAGGACAATTAATTCATATGGGTAAATGAAATTTTTAACTTTCACTAAAACATCCTTTAAGATCTCCTTAGGAACTCGAACATTGCGATTAGCAAGTTGAAGAGTGATAGATGTGGGTTGGAGTTCTTCGAGCCCTAACTGAAAATACATGGAATAAGGAATGAGGTTCACATTGGCTCCTAGATCACAAAGCGATTTGACAACTTTGTTCTTTCCTAACTCAACATTGATGTATGAACATCCTGGATCTTTAAACTTTTGATTAATAGTCCCTTGAATGGTGGTACTCACATTAGCATCCAAAAGGACTTGGTTTTTATGTGAAAATTTTCTTTTAAAAGTGAAAAAGTATTTAAGGTACCTTGAGTAGGTATTAATAGTTTGGATTTAATCAATAAGTGGAATGTTCAACTTATCCTGAGAGAATATTTCCCTCAAAGTATCATTCAGTTCTGGTTTAGATTTACCTCTCATGCGTTGAGGGAAGGGAGTAGGTTGTTTGAGTGTTTAGTGTGGTTGTAGTTCCATCACATTCTCATTAGGTTTTGCAGAATCAGATGGTGGTTCTTCATCATTTTCATATGGTATTGAATCTTTTAATGGTTCTAGGATGGTTGGTTCAGGTTTTTCAATGTATTTCCCACTTCTTAAAATAGTCATTGTTTTGAATTGTTCATGAGAGGTTTGTGTGTAACTGGATTCTCCCCTTAAAGTTGAGGATGGTATCGCCTGAGTAGGCATGGATGCCTTCTCGGTTTTAATGGTTTGTAATTCATGTTTAAGTGATGATAATTCTAAGTTCATTTTCTCTATTTGTTTACACAACTACTCAAGGATTGGAAAAGGGACAGATTGAGTAGGAGATTGTGCTGGTTGGTTTATCCCAGGAGGATACTTTGGTTGTTGGATTGGTTGTTGCATGGGTTTTTAGTATTGGATAGGAGGGTGTTAGTATTAGACTAGTTGTGGTTGGAACTGGTTATGGTTTTGAAAATTTTGTGGAGGTTAGGAGTTTGGTCTTTGTGGCTGACTAGTTTGTTGGTTGGTTTGTTGGTTATCTTCCCAATGGAATCCGGATGGTTATTATACCTTGGATTGAAAGTGTTTTGGTACTGTGGCTTATAAAATTTCAGAGCATTGACCTCTGACGGTGGTCCTCCTAGAATAAAATATGTAATTTAAGGGATGGTTATGCAGTTTTCAGTCTTGTAGTCATGTTTGTCACAAATTGTGAAAACAGGGTCAACAGTTTAAATTTTATGGACCTTCCTAAAATTGATCTCATCGACCTTCCTAGTGAGTGCAGAAAGTTTATCCCTAAGGCTTTCCTCCTCTCTAAGTGTGTTAATTCCCCTAGATTTTGGTGGCTTCTCATAGTAAGGTGATGTTCCCCATGTTTTGTTTTGTTCAGTCGGTCCTTCAAGATACTCATAAGCATCATTTGGGGCTTTGTTTTTGAAGTTTCCATTACACATCATGTCAATGAATTGTTTGTTTCCCGGACCCAACCCTTCGTAGAAAATTCAAAATTATTCTAGGATTGAAAATCCATGGTGAGGTACCATGTTGAGTTTGTCTTTGAACCTTTACCATGTTTCATAAAATGACTCCCCTTCTTTTTCAAAAATGTTTTGGATACTCTTTTTAAGTGCAATTATTTTGTAATGGGGGAAGTATTTTTTGTAGAATTATATTTGAAATTGGTCCTAGGAGTGGATTGATTTAGGTCTCAGATTTTTTAACCAATTCTTTTCTCTATCCTTAAGTGATAAGGGAAAGAGACTCATCTTAGCTGACTCAAGTTGATGTGGTGGGCACATGGTTTCAACAATATCGTTGAACTCTTTGACATGAAGGTATGGAATTTCCAACTCTATCTCATGGAAGGTTGGAAGGTGGTTTAGGACATGAGGTTTGAAAACATAATGGTATTATCCTAGGGAAGCATGCCTAATGTAAGAGGGTGAATTGTTCTAGGTAGGTTTGAGTTATTCATTCATGGTTTGATCGACTACATTCCCTAAGTTTGGGGCTGCCTCATTTGGATTTCTATTTTCATTCCCACCTGGGTTTATGAGTTGGTTTCTTTGAAGACCTTCTATTGAAATGGGGTCAATTTTTGAATATGGGGTATTAGGAATATTAGTATCTAATAAAAATAGTTCCCTTTGTGTACTTGACTCCCCAACCCCAGGACTATCCACCCTAACTAGATGGTTTGATTGGTCACGAGTGTAGGTAGACATGCGCCAAAAGAAAAAAAACGAGAAAGGGAAAAGATAAGAGAATTTGGATGAGAATAGAAGAAATGGGGGATAATATAATTGGTGTTTATATTAATTACTTGGGTCCCAAAAAATGGCTCCAAAATTTTGTCTCGCCCAAATTTACCCAAGTTTTTAGGGTTAAGCGATCAATTGTAGAGTAGCTTGGGTTGTCGATACCTCAGAGACCTAAGAATAAAACTATAGACACACATATTCTATGGACTGATTTTGGATATTAAGTGGATAACTTTGAGTTGATTTTAGATAATTTTAATCAAAAACTATGTGACTTAAGTGAATTCAAATTATGAGAAGGGTTGATCCTAGGTTATTACAAGGGGTGGATTTGATGAAATTCTTTTTTAACGATTTCAATTTCTTATATTCGAGGTGAGTTTATTCAATAAGATCAAACAACTTCATCACTTACTAGTTTAATACCAAAAAACTATAATAATAATCACCTATACACTTTTAGGATCAAATTTATGGGCACTCCAAGGTAAAGGTTTGTATTATCACTTGAATTATGTGGCCTTAAAATTCAATAAGGACAAAGAAGTTTTAAAATCATCAAATAAAAATCTCAATTAAAATAAGTGATTATACAATAATGGGGTGATAAATAACATCCAATAAAGCCCCTTGATACTCCCTTAGATCAAACCATAAGTGGGTTAGCCCTATATTTATTCTATGGTTTCAATGGAAGCGGTAAGTAGACTCATTAGGGATGAATTGAAGAAGTAAAGAAAAAAATAAAAAGAAAATGATCACTCCACCGTTGTGTGAATAATTTCACAAGGTTTGGTGTGAATAAATTCACACATTGAGGAAAAGGTATCAAAGTGATATTTAGAATAATATAATAATAGTATAAGAAGAACTTTTATTAAGAAACTAGGATTAATTAAAACAACTAACAATTGAGGAAGAACGTTACAAAGGAAAAGTGGAGGCATAACATTACAATGAAAGAAAGCATACAAGATGGATAAATCCTCCAACAAAACTACCTTAAATAGTCATTTTGGGAGCCTTGGGTTGATCACCCATATGTACAAGTCTCTTTAATTAATGGTGGTAGGCCAAGGTGGGTGTAAAGTTGAGGTAGAGAGGACGTTTCCACCATTGACAAAAAATCTGATCTAACTTTCATGCCTTTGACAGGTGTGTCCAAACGAGCATCAAAATGATCGAATTATGGTGGTCCATATAAGATAAATATGAATATATGGATTTCCCCTAAATTTTTGTAAAATTTAATCCAAAATTAATATTTTTTTTGAGATATGATTAAATTTGTGGGCTGTTTTTCTGGACCTCTGAATCTGGCCCAATATTGCATCTTCAACTTGGGCCGCTTAGAAATCCATTCAAACATCTGAATTAGATTTTTACACTTTTTAATGAAATGTTCCCATTGATTTCCTATATCTTAAGTTAAATTTTCATAATTATTGGGCTTGGATCATGGCCACTATAGTCTCTTTATTGGGATGTTGTCTTGTTTACATTGCCCAGAATGTGTTGGCATGAAAGCCCATTTTGGTGGTCTTCCAATGTGAATCTTCAAGTACTCCAAAAGTATTAATTGTTACTTATAGTATGATAGACCTTAAAATAAAATATTAAAATAAAATCAAATACATTTTGTATTTTAGGAGGTGTTCAACATTTTACCATGTAATAGTGTATTTTAAGGGGGAATTGCAATCATAATGTGAAATGATGTTCAAAGTGTAAAATGCACTAAATAGTGTTTATGAATAATAAAGCACATGAATATTATATATATATATTAATAATGAATATTATCCTAATTCGGTGGCTAATCAGTGTGAATATTAGAATCAGTTTCAATAATAATGTTATAAGTTTTATAGTCCTTATCAAATTTAAAAACAAACATGTAGGCCAACACCTCATTATAAGTAGTTGAGTCACCGATAATTTTTGTGTAAGAAGAAATAATGAAAACCCCATTGTATTTGTGAACCACAGTGAACATACCTGAGGTAAAGGGGGATAAAGTGGAGTCAATGTCTATTTTGAGTGTCCATTTGATTTATGAATACCACACCTCCACATTTTAAGTAGTTAATTGAGTCATCTGACTGTCAATATGAAAGATGGAGAGGATAAACCCGTATTCATAATTATACACATTAATAGGATGAGCACCCAAGAATAATATTAGACAAAAATTAAAATCATTATTCATTATATTTTCATTGAAAGATATTACATTATGAATGAATGGGTGTCTAAAATACTAGAGCCTCTATGTTATAATTACAAGTGATAAAGTAAATATAAACCACCAATTATTAGGTTTAATGTGTCTATACCATTTAATGATGTAGGTGTTAAAAGGAATTAAGTATTGATAAATCAATATATGACCAGGAAGGTTAGATAAGTGATTCTATGTCATAATAAAATAACCACAATGAAGAAATAGGTTCCCCAAGAGCATAGTGATATCAAGGAAAAATATATAGCATGATGGTTAGTAAATAATCCACCTAGATAGCTTATAATCAGTAGGAACAACCCTATTTATAATCCTTCAAATAATAAAAATATTATAGCATGGACATGTTTATTCCACATATAAATATTGGAATTAAATGTATTTAAATTTTTGTGAACCAAATGATATATCACAAAAAAATATTTATAGGAAAATGAATCAATATGAATAAATACATTCTAGGGGATATCATATAAGGAACAAGTGACTAATTTTTATAAAGGAGAGTAATTCATAGAATGTGAAAGAATATATAATCTTATAAAATTGTCATAATCATTAAAGGATGGAGATAACATACTCTAATGATTAATCAAGTATGTATTAGATATTTCATCAATCCCACTAAGGCACATGATCTTTTCTTAGGTAGTTAACATAATTTTTACCAAGAGACCCAATTCCCTTTAGCTTTATGGTTAGATTCCACCATAAATAATTAGAAATAGGTGAAAAAATAGATAAATGAATGGGTATATAATAATAACATGTTTGATAAGTTGGTACCCACCTAACATCAATAAAAAATTTCTTGTGCTTTTCATTTTTTTTGTTAACCTTTTCAATAAAGGGTAGAAATGAGTTGGTTTGGGTCTCCTAGTGAAACATTTGTAGCCAAGATAATTTATAGTCAACCAATAATGACCCGTACTAGATATCCACTTGATAATTCTACTTATTTTAAGATTTTTCTGTTTATGAAATATTATTTTAGTTTTAGCATTGTTAATAGAAATCCCATAAGATCTTTTAATTTTGGGAAGAATTTAATTTAGAGTGTTTAAAGATCTCACAACATTATGATGAAAAATGATAAAATCATCCATGCATAAAATATAATAAAATACATTATAGTTACTTAATATGTTTAAATGTTTTAACATACCCATAGAGAATAGATTATCTAGTCCATGAATAAACACATTAGAAAAAATGATAAAAAATAGAGAATGTGGGTCCCCTTACTTAAAACCACTCAAAGGGTTGAAAATATAGTAATAGATCTGTTAATAAAGGGAAAAAATTAGTAAATTAAATAAAGGAATTTATAGAGAATAAGATTCTTTCATAAAATCCAAATTTATTGAGTAAATAAAGATAATGCCCCAAGAAATAATAACAAAATATCTACAAATATCCAATTTAACAATAATATCATAACCATTACTTTTCTTTTTATAGAGGTGAATCATTTCATAGAAACTATAATATTTTCAGGAATGAGTTTCTCAAGTAAAAACTAGATTTATATTTATAAATAATACGATCAACCATGATAAGTCTATAAGTTAAAATATGAGTGAAATTTTTCCAAGAAAAGTTACCAAGTGAGATAGACCTGAAGACATGAAAGCTATAAGGGATTTCCATTAAGTGATGATAATTATTTGATCACAACCTATGAATAATATGTTGGGGTAACCCAAAATAAATTACCCCAAAAAATTAGTGCACATAGTTTCCCAACTATTTTTAAACAAAACTATTAGAGAACCCATCAAGGCCTAGTGCACTCTCCACACTAAGATTCTAGATGGAATTATTAACCTCCACCATAATAATATGTGGTAAGAGTTTTGTTTTGATCAAGAAAAATGAGATTTTTAATTTTTATAAGATTCCTTGATTTATGTCAGTAGGGGTATCCTTGTATAAATTGAAAAAACGATTAATAGATTGATCATTGATTAGATTAGGGTCGTATCGAAAGAACCCATCATATGATTTTATAACCATTATAGAAGAAAAAAATTATCTATTCTTGAAATTATAGTGATATAAAATTGTATTCCAGTCTCTATATTTAAGAAATTTTATTATATATTTTTTCACCAGAATGTATCATCATGTTTAAGAGAAGTTAGAAGTTTATAATAAGTTTTTTTATGTTTTTAATGATTTTATTAGTAGGGGTTAGAGTATTATTTAATATTTAGGTGAGATATCTTAGATAAGTAATTTACACATAATTTTTTGAGATGGGAGGTCAGGAAATGGTATCAATTTTATAGGTAGAGGGTCCTCTAAAGCCTAAATATATATTAAATTAACCACTTTTAAGGAATCCATGAGTGAATTTTCCTCGAAGGACTCGATACGGGCCTTCTGTATGGAAAAAAATCATCATTTGAAGTAAAATATTGGTGGACAATAAAGGTTTGAGAACTTCTATGACCTGATTAGAAGAAATTGGTTTAATTGGAAGACATTGGTGAACATTAGTTTTTTATAGGGTTAAGGGATCTGATTTGGGTGAACTATAACTGAGTGGTCTTTAGATTCCTCTACTAGAGGACTTAAAATATGAGAAGTGATAGGGAAAGTAAGGTTTGATAAATTTCTAGACTCATTAACTTGTTAAGAGGTATGAGGATGCTATATGGAAAATAACACAAAATCATTCTTAGAATCCTCTTTAAAAGGTGAAAGTATTAAATTATTTTTTAGGAAGCCTTTAAATTTGAGAAAAGGGATAATTTAGGAGAGGAGGGTCAATTGTATTAGAACCAATTATATTCAAACAACATTAAGAGTTATCCTGAAACAAGTTATTATAATATGAATGGTATCAGTGGATATTTTAATAAATTACCTACTTTGTGAACCTTTTCACTATTCATGATCCAAATAGTTATATAAGAATATATAAAAACATTCACCTTGATGTTGATATGAGCCACCAATGAGTGAGAACTAGAAAAAATGGACATGTACACATTGATAGGATTTCCTATAATTTTTTCAAAACCTATTAGGGAATTATGATACTCAGGATGAAATAGAATATGTTTAAGTGAAAACTAGGGATGAATTATTGGTGATTCAAGTGAAGGAGGGAAAGATGTAGTGCACTATAAAATTTTCATATGGTAACCATTTAAGTTTTGATTATTCTAAATACAATAGTGATTTTTTTTCAAAACAAATTATGATAATGTCTTTGAGGATGATTAATATCATAATTACAGTAATAAATCTAATGGTTTTGAGGGTTTTTAATCATTATGATATTATATCATTTGATAGATAAATTTCAAACAATGGAGAACTTGTAATGGAAATCAAGAGAGTGTACCTCCTCTTTGTAAAAATCCATCATGTTTAAATACTTTTACTAAATCAATTTTTCATAGTAATTTCAGCCCATATAGAACTTTGGTGAGGTTTATTGGTGATGAATTTCATGACATAATTAGAAAAATTAGAAAATGTTTATGGAAAATATTATCTAAGAAAAGAATATAATAGAGGTTAATGAACTCCATATCTAGAGGTGTATTTATGATTGGATCTATCTCCATGTTTTCCATCATAATACCCCTACCTGGTATTATACAGCCTATAGAGAAAAATATAATAATACAAATATAAATCAATAATATAATCCCATAGACACTATCATCGTGATCCTTGATAACTGCATAAGTATTCAATAACTAAAAGGATATGCTAAAATACCTTTTAAATATATAAATGACTCATTTATAATGACACAAAAACATTTTATATATGGATGGTATGAAATGAATAATTATATGCTCAACTAAAATAAACCAAAACATATCAGCATTTAAATATTAGAATAAAAATAGTATAAAAAACTAAAAATAACCTCATACCATTTAAGAAAAAATGATTCATTAATCATTCTAAAAAATCAAAAAAAATCATTATAATGATTTAAAAAATAAATCTATTTTTCAAAGATGTGTCATTTTATCTTATAATTTTATCCATATATACCAAATAAAAAATATAGAAAAAATTTGTCATCCTCACTCATATGTCAAAACTCCCTAACTCTTAAGACCATCCTATTTCATTATAAAAAACTATTTCATCACAAGGTACATAATAAAAAGTGATAAGGACTTTATAACTCAATCTTACCCTCTTGTATAAGAAAAGTCTTGAAAAAACCAATCACATGTCACCTTGTCATGCGAAAGGGACCATAATATTCACTAAACCCCTTTCCATAACTAATATCTTTAGAAAATAGACCCATTGGACATCCACCATTCCATTTTAGTTCTCATGGGATTATTATCACTGTGGGACAGGGCCTCATGAAATATTTCATAAGTAATATCACTTAAAGAAGTAGGTTATATCACAATGTGTGAGTACCTAGTGTTTTCTATTATTTATACTATTGTTGTATATTTATTTTTGTGTTTTTTTAATATTAAAAATACATCAACTTATTGATAATTTTAATTTTTCTCAACATCATACACATAATGTGTTATTTATCCTTGTTGTGGTTGATGAATACTATTTTTGATAAGGGATTTTGCAGTCACTGTTTACATATTTATTTATTATGTTTGAATCTTGCATTCAATAAACTCGCATGGTCATTTAACTCACATGGTCGCATGACTTCTCATGGTAACTTGACTTCCCACAATCACTTCAATTACCACATAGCCATTTATTAATGTGCTCAGTTATTTTTTCATGTGGTCGATACCACACAATCAATAATTTGTACTTGTGGTCGGTATATACTTACAGTCTATACATTATAATTAAAAGTGAATCTTTATGGTAGGTGTATCTTCATGGTAGGTTGATCCTCGTGATTATTTAAACCTTATAGATGATCTATTACTTTGAAAATTAGAAAATTCCATATTTCACTATTTTTATTATATTTTTTATACTTTCAATAAATTCATGTTTATAGTTATTTTTTAATTATTTTATTTATTCAAAATATATATAATAATCCAATATAGATAATGTGATGTTTTTTTGGAATTTTTTAGAAAAATTTTAATATAGATTTAATTTTTTCTTCATTCATGAGTAAACATATGCATTGATGTTTCGATATTTTCAAATTATTTATTAAGTGTAATTTCTTTGTTTTTAATATTTATAAATTTACATTTCATGATGATGACCATATTTAATGTTATTTTAAGTTTTTGAAAATAAAAAATTGTATTTTATAGATAGAACAATGCAATCTTTATGGGATTTCTTTTGATATATTATTATAGAGATATTTTAAACTATTTTACAATGTATTAAAATTAGTTTGAACTATTCCTTAGTTATTAAATATTAACTATAATTTTGGGATGATAATTTTTCTCTCCCTCTCTCAGATATTTTTAAATCATTTAACCAATTACTTGGATATTATTTCAGTTATTTTTAGTTTTATTTAATGTGATAAAGGATCTTATATATAATACAACACCAGATACTAAATTATTGAGTTGATATAATTTTCTTTCGACCTAAACATTAAAACTATTTTATTTTCTAAACATTCAAATTTTTGAGTGATCCTGTGCAATAAAAGTTTCATCTTCTAGATGGAATCTCAAGGGGAACCAAAACTTCATTGACTACCACTATAACCTTGAATTTATTTACTAATACATTACTCAAAGTCCAGTGGTTTTCATTCATCTTTCTTTATAGAACTATTCTATTTGGTTACGTTATAATCTATAATAATTCTTTCTATCTCTCTCATATGTTTTTAGGCTTCAGTTTAATATTTTCACAAGAAAGTCATTCTGGGTGGGGGAGGGGGAATTGGCGCCGTCTCTCAGGAAACCCTAGCTCCTCGGGGCTGACTTCCTCTTCTCGGTGATGACGGCGCCGTCTGCAGCCCCTCCCCCCTTGGTGGGGGAGGGGGAATTGGCGTTAAACAAGAGAGGTGGGGTCTTCCATCCCTTCACCAATCCTGACTACCTTCCTTCATTCCCGGAAGTTTCTATGTGTCCGAAGGTTTCGGATATTCTCGATGGCATTCCTAACCTTCAGCTCTCGACCTCTGAGTTTGCGGAAACCTCATCACTCTTGAATCACACTTTGGTTTCTCGTTTTAAGCATAGAATACCTTCAATCGATTCCTTCGACCGGTTTGTCTTTGGTTTCTAGGACTTCAAGAGAGAGCGGTTGTCGGATTGATCAATAGGAACCATATCATGATTCGCTTCTAATCGGAGGCATATCTTATCATGGCATGGTCAAGGGAACCTCGCAGCTTCAACGAATACCATTTCTTTCTCCTATGGTGGTCGTTCGATTTACATATGAATCGTGATTCTCCTGCTATGGTGGTCTGGGTAAGTCTTCCAAACCTCCCTTTACCTTTTCAGAATCCTTCGGTGATACATATGATAGGCAACCTCGTAGAAAGATTTCTGTGTTCTGATAGTCGCACGGAGGACGTGTGCCACCCGGTGAATCCTTGGATTTGTATTGAAGTAGATGCTTCTCGGTTTCCCTTTGATTGTGTATGGATTACTATTGGAGAAGATTACAGGTGGAAGTAGTGGGTGATTTATGAGAATTGGATTGATTTTTTTCCATCTTGAAAGCATTTGGGCCATCCTTTGGAGGCTTTCTGTAGGAGAGACGCTGCTCTGTCGATGGATGTTAGCCGCAAGGGGAAGCAGGTTGTGGCAAGGAAAGGGGAGGCTACACCGGGTGAGAGTCCAGAGGTTGTTGTGAAAGCCGGTCTGTCCATGGAGGCTTTGGGGTCCAAAACTGGGGGCTTTCTTCAGGCGAGTCCTGTGGCTAAGGTCCTCTAGAAGGATGTTATTAAGGTGGCATTTATGGATGGTCAAATTTCTGAAGCTTCAAGAGATATGGAAATACAAGGTAACCCGATGGTGGTAGAGGTTTTCAAAAGGTTACGGCAGGATTTGGCAGTCTCTTCTAATCCCTCATCTTGGAAGCAGTCTGGTTTAGGTTATAAAGAGGAGTGTTTGGAGCAGATCTTGGAGAGGGGGAACACGATGAAGGAACATAAGGTGGAGAGACAGGGGGCTACATCTGGCATGTCCAGTCCGAGCAGTGTTGGGGGTCCTAAAGGATTAGACCCCTCGGCAAGACCCTTCCTCACCCTGACCAACGGATTCAAAGGACTTTCGGAAGACAGTTTTGAAGAAGGTTTGGAGTCTGGCCCTATGCCCGGTGGTGATGCTGAAAGGGCTAGTACAGGAGGGCATGATACAGGAAGGTTGAGGAACGAGGATGTCCTTATGACCGGAGAAGGGGACGCTACATCGGTTGGGTATCTTGCATCAATTGATAATAACACACCGGTTATTAGGAGGGGGAATACTTCGGATTGCAAGGTTAATGGACCGAGGAGAAAAGGGAGAAATGATTCTGAGGGAAATAAGGAAAATATGAGTGGTCCATCCTTCCTGTCATACAGTGATATTGTACAAAGTGGGACTGGAAGGCCGACTAAGTGTGAAGGAACTCTTTCTGCTACTCCAAGATGACGAACAAGGAAAGACTACTCTTACCTTCTGCGACCGATGTGTACCAGATCTTCCCTTAAACGGGACAAAGGTGTGATTCTCGCCTTCAAAAAAGATAGCTTGATCAAGCAACCTTGCTCAGTACAACCATTAATGGATCAGACGGGGAACTTTGAGCAAAGAAATTACTTCTTGAGGCGACATAAATCGACCTCTGAGTGGGAATCGTCTACGGTAGAAGGGGAGTCCTATGTGGGATGTGGAGATGACTACGGGTATTATGATATGTAGTTCTGTGATGTGATGGTTGGTTTGTGGTTGTTCTGCTTTTTTTTATTTTGTGGACGTTTCAAGTTGTGATCTGGTTTGTGTTAAGGGTTGTTTGGTTTATCACTTTTCTTAAAAGTGTTTGGAAATAAAATAAATAAATTTCAGACAAGAAAATCATTCTTTCTATTTAGTTTATGACTTCCAGATTCTAGTGTTAGGATATTTGGGTTATGAATGCCAATATCTAATATTAGTGTTGTAATGGGTTGTGACTCCCCATTAAAATATAGCTTTCATTGGTTATGTCGTTACTAGAAAATACATATTTTAATTGAATTATGATTCCTCCTCATAAATTAGGTTCATTGTGCACAAAACAATTATCATGGAGTAGATAAGTGTAATAGTAAACATGGTATCACATTGTAATGAACTACTATAAAATTACCAAAATTATATATTTTCCACTACTTGTTATTTTGGATCATGCATGATAATTAACATAGATAATAAGCTCTTTATAATTTTCAAATAGTCCATTCACACCCCCTATAGACCTTTTTTCTTCTCAATCAGACTAAACACTTGGTTAGATTCCTCATAATAGTACCTAAATATCCTAGAAATAAAAGTATAAGTAAATATCATTATAAAATGATAGGAATAAATGTAAAAGATTTTTAGATTCCTCAAAATCCACCACATTTCAATGGAAATTACTATGGTTGATGGAAATATCCAATGGAAGCTTAACTCAAGCTACTTAGTATTGATATTTGGACTATGATTGTAAAAACATATAAGTTTACTATTTTAGACCCTTCCACACTTACTAAAAATGATATTTCTATGTATGTATTGAATTAAAAAATTATTAATATTCTACATTGTTCTATTAATATAAACGTTTTTAGTCCCACATGTTCTTGTAAGAAAGATCATGAAATATAGAATATTTTACTTGTTTCCCACCCTTTCTTAGATAATATGATAAAAAACTTGGTATTATTTGAGCTAAGTAACAATATTACAATATGGATGAAGATGAAAATTTTTACCATATGTTCCACCAATTCACTAGTATTGTAAATGAATAGAATTCCCCTAGAGAAACATTGGACAATAATATTCTCATTGAAAGAGTCCTGAGAGATCTACCTAAGGAATGGAATGCGAAGAATTTTTAAATCGGTTAAATAAAAACATTAAGGAATATACATTAGATGAACTCATTGTTTCATTACATTAATATGAAATGGAGCTGAAAAACATAGCTAAACGGGATAATAAAAAGAATAAGTTTTTTTAATTTAAATTGAGAACAACAATTTCTATTAACTCTTATAATTCTGAATCATGGGAAAATTATAAAGTGAAATTTTTCTAAATGTGTTTAAAATATAATTAAGATAACTTGAGGATTCAAGAAAAGATTTAGGAAGAATATCTATAAGGAAGATTGAATGAAAAAGGTAAACCTGATTATAATGAGGTTTACATGCTGACTTGTTATGAATGTAATGCATAAGGGACACATAAATCTTAATTATCCAAGACTGAAGAAATAAGAAAATGACAAAAAAATATTAGAAATAAACCAAAATGGGATTTGATTATTAGATAGAGTTTTACAGAAGAATTTGCTTCAAGTGGTGAAACAGGAAGTGAAAAAGGAATGATTAATATTTTCTTGATGATGAATAGTATTAATGAGGTTATTAATTTTTATAATTTTAGTTAATAATATTCTAAATAATAATAACCTAATATGTTATAATTAATTTAAAAATATGAAAATTTATGAAAAGATTTTTTTAACAATTACTATTTTTTATATAAAAGTAAAAGGTGAATATAATAATCTTGTTAAAAAAATTAAGAAATAATTACAAGTAAATATAGTGTTTTAAAATACTACATCATACTCAGATGAAATTTTTTTCATTGATATGGAGATTTTACAAAACAAAATGGAAATCCAAGGAAGAAAATTTTTATTTTTGAATGAAAAATTGTTTAATTTTTGTAATGGTCATGAAAAGTATGATAAAATAATTTCGATGATGAAGTAAAATAATGAAATGAGTGGATTTAGATATAATAAAAAAGTAACTAACTTATTTAAAAATTTATTTGTAAAAATTTATATAGGAAGTATATCCAGTTTTATAGAATCTAGATGTGGAATGAAAGGTCACTTTTCTAATGGATGTTCATTGAGATTTCCTCGGTCTTTAGTCCATACTAAAACATTTATTTCAAAGAATTCATATTCTAGATTAACCATTAATACTTATTTAAAATCTGTATAGGTACCTAATAATTCTTATACTAAACCAGGTGGACCCAAGATAACATGGGTACCAAAATTGTTCTCTACATAAATATTTATTTTTAGGAAATGTTGCTTATGTGTGTCAATGATACATGGTATATGGACAATGAATTCTCAAAACACATGACTAGAGATCATTAGATTTTATTATCTTATGCTCAATGCAATGAAGGATCTGTGAAATTAGGTGATAAATGAAATAGAATGGTCAAGGGATTTGGTAAAGTAGGTATGTCTAACATTGTTTTGATTTCTAAAGTATTATTTGTTGAAGGTTTAAAAAATAACTTAATTGGTATCTCAAAATTATGAGAAATGGAAGTAGTGTTAAATTTGTAGATAATAATTTAATTTTTAAAAATGAAATAGTTTTATTTTATACTAGTAGAAAATATAATATTTATTTTATTGACTTTTCTTAGTTAGCTACCCAAAATTTCAATTATATTAATTATATTGAGATAGATGATATCTTGTGGAATTGGAGACTTTCACATGTGAACTTTTTATTATTACACAAATTTTTAGATAAAGGAAATTTATAGTAACTAACCAATTTGAAAATTAGGATGGATTTTATATGTGATTCTTATTTAAAAGTTAATCAATATAGAATAATTTTTAGTTATCTTAATATAGTTAAAAAATGTATACAATTTTAACTTGTCTGTTTTTATTTATTTATTCATATTTATGTTTCTAGTTTAGAAGGAATGAAATATGTTTTGGTGGTTATTGATGATTTTATTATTTTTACTTGGTCTTATTTTATATCGCATAAAATTGAAACATTATCCAAATTTATTTATTTTTGTAAAATATTTCAAAATAATAAGGATATTTAATCATTTTCATTAGAAGTAATAATGGAGGTAGATTTTTCAATATTTATTTTGAAATATTTTGTTTAGTAAATGATTATAATCATAATTATTCTACTCCTACAACATCATAAAAATGGTGTTGTATAATAGACAAATAGAAATATTATTGAAATGGATAAAACTGTGTTAAATGAACATAATTCACCTAAATGTTTAGTGGGTTGAATAGAGAAATATAGTTTTTTATATTTTAAATATAGTTTTAATTAGATCGTTTTTAAAGAAATTTTTTTGATAATTTGTTAATGGACCAAAATCTAATGTTTATTATTTCAAAATTTTTTGGGTATAATGTTTTTATTTTAAATAATAAGGATTATTTGGAATAATTTGATTATAAATATGATGAAGGAATTTTTTTTATGTTATTATCATAAAAATAAATCATATAATGTTTATAATAAAATAAAATGATATTGGAATAATATATTCATCATAGGGTTTATGAAGATAATTTGAAAGGGATTTTATTTTAGAACTATTTCAAGAAGAATTTGATGAATTTAGTTTTGGTGAGGAAAACCCTTGAGATAATAGTGTTATTGTCGAGTGGGAGCATAATCATCCTAATTCTAATCCCAAATCATAGAAAATTCATGAATACCAACCTAATAATTATTTTATAATTAGTTTTTATTCTAGAATTAAAACTATAAATTCAGTTTTTAATTTTTATTCAAATTCTGCTTTATTTTTTAAAATGTGTCCCAAATGATGTTTTTTATGATTTTAATGATGTTGAATTGGATAATTTCTATTCAAAAAGAACATGATAAATTTTATATAAATAATATTTCGACTCTAGGTGAATACCCTAAAGTAAAACATGTTATTGGAATTAAATATTTTAATAAGAATAAAATGGATGAATCTAGTCAAATTGTTAAGAATAAATATTGAATTGTAGCTCATGGTTATTGTTATAAGAAGGTATATATTTTGATAAATATTTTTTCTTATTAGTATAATATAATCTATGATTTTTTTTTGTATTTTACTTCATTTTAAGGTTTTAAATTATTTCAGGTGGATGTTAAAAGTTCTTTATAAAATGGATTTATTTCTGAAGAAGTATATGTTACACAACCCGCTGGTTTTGAAAATTAAAAATTTCCTACTCATGTTTTAAATTTATAAAAAAAAAATATGGTTTTAAGAAATCACCTCAAGCTTGGTATGATTGAATTACTTTATTTATTTTGATAAAATACTTTCATAAATTTAATGTAGATAATACATTTTATATTAAAAGTACTTCAAAAGATATTTAGATTGAAGAAATTTATTTTTATTATATTGTTTTTTTGATTATCAAAGGAATTAATTTGTAAATATTTTTTTAGCTTGATGGAAAGTTAATTTCATATGAATCTTATGGAAGAACTTAAATTCTTTTTTAGGTATTCAAATTGATCAGTGAAATGATGGAATATTTTTTAATGAATGTAAATATGAAATATATTTAGTGTTGGGGATTGGTTTACATTCTTGTAAAAAATTTCAAACCCTAAGTACTAATTCTAGGTTAAATTTTGATAAATAAATAAAATCTTTATACTTTGAATTGTTTAGAGGTATGATTAGTATTTTTTTATATTTGAATTCTTATAGACCAGATATTATATTCCATCCTACATTAAGAATTTTTTATTAATAGAAGGGGTGGAGCTCGAAAAGTTCAAGGGGGCCTAAAATAATGGAGGCCAAGCACATCACCCATGGTAAGGACAACGCACTCCGGGGAAAGGGATCCAAGGGAAATAAAAAATAGAACCAAATCTATTCACAATTGTCTAGGAGACCAAGAAGTCAGCCACCTCGTTGCCCTCCCTCCATGTATGTGACATCTCCGTGTGACTGAAGAGCAGGCATTTGCATTTGTGGACAAGATAGGGGATTTCCCATGCATTTGTGGAAAAGATAGGGGATTTCCCATGGAATTATGATTTCATTGAAGAGGGCATTATATAATGTAATAGAGTATGTATCCACCCAATCCAGAGCAATACCGTGAGACTAGAAAATCTCAAGACCCGTGAACATGGTTGTAGCTTCAGCCGTGAGAGACTCTCCATGTTCGTAGAAAACACTGAAGTCTAGCATGACAGAACATGTTTGGTCGCGAACCACACCCCCACCTCACATAACAGTATTCATGTATGAGCTGCCAAAATTGATCTTCAAACCCCACAAATTGGGATTCCATCTCACCAAGTTACCATGAAGTGTCGACCTTCAGTGAATCCTTCCATTCGGTATGTGGGATCAGATGGAAGGAGAGTGTTCCTGATGCTTAAAGAGAATGCCAAGATCAGCCGCCATAGACCTTGCCCAGATTACCATAGCAATACATGAGCTCACAGTACCCTCATGTTGTGAATTATTATAGGAATTCAAAATGTTCCAGCAGCCAACCACAAAAAATAATACTTGAGCTTTCCATTCGTGGGTATTGACCATCGTTCCATGGAACCATGTGTGAAGGAAGTTATCTCCAGTAAGATCCTGCAACTCGCTACCATTAAAAACAAAGAAACACTTCCAGACCACAGAGGCACACACTCTCATTAAGAACAACTGAGAAGAGGATTATTTTTGTGGGTCACGAAAGCATTTGCACATAGAGATGATATAGATTCCCCTCCGCAGCACCGCATCATCAGTTGGAAGAGCGTGGTTGCGCAGACTCCAGACAATAAAATTGAGCTTGGACATGATTTTCTTACACTAGAGAGATGACCCCCATGTAACATGGTTGGAGGCCATGTGAAGATTCTATTGATATGTCTTCATTGTGAACAGAGTGGAGGAGGAGCCTGTAAAAACAATCCTTTCCAGATCATAATTGAATGAAATAACTTGGAAGATCCCTAGCTGATATGGGTTAAGCACAATGTTAAGGAGGACCAGAAACATGATGGACTGGTAGGGGGGAATTATCAAGTGTTGGACATCCAAGGAAACCAATCATGTTCTCCCTCAGAATTATCACTCCAAAAATTAACCGATCCTTCTCCCACAATCCATCTAGAGCGATTGCAGAGAGCAGGAAGGTGACATCTGATCGGATCCAATGTTCTCGATCCTCTCCCTCCTCAACCAGCAAAACCCACCCCATATTTTAAACCGATGAATCTTGCCAACAAGGAATTGTCTTCCATGAAATCCCACCCCAACTTACCCTATAGGAAGTGCATGGTTTCCTGGATGCTTTTACGATTAATACACCCATCCTCCACTTCCCCAGCCAGTCGGTCCCATGAACCCCAGTAGTACACATCTTTACCTTGAGCATCCCAAATAAATCCTGAAAGGATCCTCTCAATATTATGAATCGTGGTATTAGGGGCATTGATAACTGATAAAACGTGCATGGTTTTCGAAGTCAGAAAATAGTTAATAAGGGTCATATGGCCTCCAAAAGATAGAAAGCAGTTTTTCTAGTTGAGAATACGGGATGAAATCTTAGACACCAATCCATCAAAATGGAGAATTTGTGTCCTACCTGGGGAGAAAGAATCCCCCATATAATCCATGGTAAAGTTACTTCTTTGGATTCCCAACTTCTCCTTAATCCTCTTCCAACTGTTTTCCGAGTAGTGCTTGGAAGTAAACACACAACTTTTCTCTCTGCTTATAGCTTCACAGCTCCATTTTGTGTAAGTGTCAAGGATACAATTGAGCACATGAGTAGACCAACTGTTGTCGTTGGTGAAGAGGATCTGCAAGGAATAGTTGTGAAATCCCAGCGATGTTCTACCTGCATCGATAAGGATTTTTGCATCCCTCATGCATGTATTTATTCAAATACTTTCTGAAAGAGTCCTATAAAAAGATGAAGATACTATGGGATAATGGATCCCCCCTTGAAGAATTCCACATACTGACTTGAAAAACTCATAGCCTTTACCCATGAATATGACTGAAAACTATAGAGAGAATATGCACCTAAAAAAGAGGTCAATCACCAGCTCGTAGAAACCCATGCACCGCATAACTTTAATAATAAAGCTCCACTCCATCCTGTCGTATTCCTTGTCCATGTCATGTTTAATGGAAATATTAGACCCCACCACCTTTTTATCAATATACCTGACCATTTCTTGGGCCAATCCAATGCCATTTTGGTTGACCTACCTCAGATAAAGCCATGTTGTTCCTTTGAAATTTACTTATTTATGTGTACAAAAGGCCTCATACTAATCAAAGTAGAGAGGAATTTGTATGGTAAATTTCACATACTAATGGTTCTATATTTTTTTAGGGATGAGGGTTTTTTGACCTTAAGGATGAGGATTAAATTGGTGGCACATGCCACTCTGGGAAGCCTCCCCCTCTGAATAAATATCGGATGAGATCCACAAGATCACCATTGATGATGTACCATGAATTGACATAGAAAGAACCTGGGAAACCGTCAGGGCTAGGGTCACTTCTAGGGTTAAGAGCCTTAACTGCCTCCAAAATTTCATCTTCTACAGGGACAGTCTCAAAGAAAATATTAGTATCTTGGGGTATCACTCGGGGGATGTTGTCAAAGAAGTCATCCTGGTCCCTTGGAATTCCATTTTTCCAGTGAGGATTAATACCTGCAAGAAGGGCCAAAAAGAATGAGTAAGCCATACCTCCAACCACACTGGGGTCGTTGGTGTAGGATCCATCATCAAGAATAATGTTAGGGGCACTATACCATTTTTGTTCTTTAATGCAGACCTAGAAATTAGTAGTGTTTTTGCCACCCTCCTTCATCCATGTGGCCCTCGAATGCTCCCTGACAAATAGCTCATGTTCAAGAATAAGTTTGGACAAGCATTCCGACATGCTAACTAAATTTCAGAAAACATCATCATCCAATCTATTTTACAGGTCTATGTTTGCTTTCTCAATGTCCATTTTAATGCCCTCTAGGTCAGTGAAGCGAGAAGGTCTACTAGAATCCCACGCCCGTAGATATTCTTTCAATCTTCTTAATTTATTATGGAATCCCACCCATGATCCTTCATCCATAACCATAAACCAGGATGATCTTACCTAGGGGATAAATTTTTTGTTATCCACCCATCGACTAGAGTAGAAGAAATAGTCGGTTCCCGTGTCGGGGCCTCCTAACTTGATGAGGATAGTGGAATGATCCGGAATTACCCAAACCAGGTGTTTAACCTTTGCATTGGGGAAAGAGGAGAATGCACAAAGTTTGGACATGCATCTATCTAGATAGCACCACATGTTGTGGTTACCCTTATGGTTATTAAACCAAGTAAATCTATCACCAGAGTATCCCATGTTAAGAATTCCATTCTAAGAAGCGAAAGAAGAAAACTCATGTCTATCTCTTCATGGGAATATACTGCCACTTTTCTTCTCCATCACATCAAGAATAGTGTTAAAATCACCCCCAACCATCCATGCCTTATCACCTGGGTTGACACTCCTCAAATCATGCAAGAGAAACTCCCTCTCCCTCGCAATGCACATAGAATAAACGAAGGAGATGATGCAATTCAAATTAGAGAAGATGACCTTCATGAAAATTTACTGATTGGAGACCGCAAGCTTTACCACTGAAATGGAGTCATTCCAAAAAATCTAGATGTGCTGATTATCGGGTTGACCATGCATGTAGTTTTAAAGATGATGTTTTATAGAAAAATCACGTATATTAGAGGAGTGTTGTTTGTGCTCAAGGATGGAAACGAGCAAGACCTCACTGTGAAAAATCTTAGAAGAGAGAAACTATAACTTCACTCGGGCAACCAGGCCCTAAGAATTCCATTTGAGGAAGTTAATCATTGGAGTTAAGATCTCATGGCTTTGGCTCTAGGTGTCAGAAATCCCTTGTAGTGAACTAATGATGAACATTGTTCCCTTTTGGCAGGGGCCCTTCTACGTGCACCGGTGGGAGGAGGAGAAAGATAAATGCCTTCAAAGTTGGGGTCGACATGTGATAATGAACTAAATCCATTTGATAGTGGGATGGGAGATGAAACAGAGGGGTCAGGATCCTTTGGTGTTGAGGCTAGGTGAAAATCAGGTACTTCTTCACCATACCGTGAATCTGATTGAATAGGTGAAGAAGCATAGGGGCCAGGATCCTTTGGAGTTGAGTTTAGGAGGAGATAAACCTCTTTGCTATGCCTAGGATCAGATTGATGAGGGTAAAAGTGAGAGGAAACCAAAGAAGACAACTCTTCACCATGCTGGGAATCCGATTGCTGAGAAACGAAGTTAGAGGAAACTAAAGCAGATGTGGACCCTGAGCCCTGCCCAGCCAAACTGGAATGCCCTGGTTCAAGAACATAGCCAGGATGTTGAGAGGGATGAAAGACCACCATGTCCATGAATATTGACTTGTTTTCTAATAGATCTGGGTCGCGAGGATATGAGGGAGACGGCGTAGTCGAGGGAGCTGGGCTAGAGGCCACCGTCGAGGGAAGATCACCATGCCCCACAGAAGAACATGCCTTTGTCATAGAGAGGGGACCATCATCAGCATGAGAAGCAGCGTTGTGAGGTTTATCCTTCAACCAAAATCTATGGCATACCTATAGAGAATTCCATTGCTGGAGGTATTAAGAGAAAAATCAGGCTGAAGAGAGAAGAACCAGAGGTTTCCACCAAGAGAGGACCTCACCATCTTTGAGGAGGATGCGCGATGGAAGGGGGTAGGACAGATTCATCTCCTTGCAAATCTAGGCCGTCCCCGCATCTTGAAGTTGAAGAGTCCAGCCATCCGCGCAAAGAAATGAGCCAAGAAAGTACCCTATGCCGTATAAGAACCCCAGATTGTGTAAAGGAAGGGGAAGGTTAGGGAGGTTAATCCAGATTGCCGCTTTGGGTGAATATGTCCAGAGTAAATGTAAACAGGTCAAAATGCCACTTTCCATTAGCCCTGGGTGAGAGAAACCAAGCCTTAACAAAATATCACGAGAATCCAAAATCACACAGAAAGATTTCTGGTTGATATTGGATACTCGCGCTGAAGAATCCAAGCCCCAGGAGGCCACAAAATTCTATAAGAGAGCAAGGGGTTTTCAACGCCGAACCAAGCAACTAGACTCAACCGATGCTACTCCACCACCGCTTCAAAGGCGGCCGCTGGAAAATGGAGTGATGGAGATCAATCCTTTGCAAAAGACCGGGCATCCCCAAGATGAATCTCGAGGAATCGGGAGGGCTAACCTGACCGTGAAGGAGGCTGATGAAGAAGAACATCCATCATGGACGGCCTGGATGACAGTTCAATCAGAGGCTGAGGCGACACTACAAGCAGATCTGATGCACCGATGTCGGAGGATCGAACGAAGGGAAGCCTATCTGGTGGAGAAGACCGAAAATCCCTAGGAGGAATCTCCGGGAGCGGAAGAGGCCGAGCAGACTTGGGGGAAAATGGGTGAACCTCCTTCAGGGATAGTGGAGACAGCCCCTCGAAGAGACCATGTGGCGCAGCGACCGAAACTGGCGCCCTGGGACCTGAGAAGTGAAGGCTGGTAGGAAGAAGAGGACCTGACGCCGTCGTAGAAACATTTGATTAGTTATTCTGATTTGGATCATAGACGATGCATGATTGATCAAAAAAAAAAAAATTACTCATGTATATTCCGTTTTCTTAATAAAATATCAGTATCTTGCAGTTTGGGGGGAAAATAGTTTCTTTATCTACTATTGATGGTTAATATATTTTTACTACATCATGTTGTTCTCGATCATTATGGATTAAACAATAATTTGATGAATATGGTTTTAATTTTAAATTCTAAAGAACCAGTAACATCATTTTAGAACATAAAATATTTACATGAGATTCCCCATTATTAGATATTATTTTAATAAAGGAGATATAATTCATGAATATGTTTCTATTGATAGTCGACTTGCTAATATTTATCTTAAACCATTGGACATTGAAAACATTGAGAAAATAAAATTTGGGCTTGGTATGATGAAGATTTTGTTTAAAATTTATTTTACTATTGTTTATAGTTTCGACTTAATATGCCTTTATTAAGGAGAAGTTTTTCAAATAAGTTGTAATTTTCTCTTATTTTAACTCATATTTATTAGGTTTTGATAAATTTCTAAAATGGGGAGAAATTAGTAAAATCACAATTCAATTTTGAAAATTTCAAAAAAATGAAAAGTTTTGAGGTTTTAGCGTTGGTTAGGATTTCAATTGTTTTTTGTCTTTTGTTTTTAAACTTTACCAATACATTAAAAAATTAATAATTATAATTTCTCATAAACGCATATAATTAATGGATTATTTTTCCTTTCTATGGTTGATGAATATAGTTTTTGATAAAGTATTCCAGAATCATTGTTTTCATATTTATTTGTTATGTTTGAATCTCATGGTCCCTTGACTCACATGGTCGCTTAATTCACATGGTCACAAGACTCACCATGGTCACATGACTTCTCATAGTCAATTGACTTTATGTATAATAATTTTTCATGCGTCCATTCATTTTTTTCATGTTTTCTATACCTCACAATCAATCATTTATTCTTGCGGTCAGTACATAATTACAATCGACACATCCTCAAGATAGGTTGATCCTCACTGCAATTTGACCATCATGGTAGGTTAATCCTCATGTTTAGTTGAACTTCATGGTAGATCCATTTCTTCAAATATCAAGAAATTTCAAATTAAACTATTTATTCATATATTTTTTATAATTTTATTTAAATCATGATTATAAGAGTTTTTTAAAATTGTATTATTGATTCCACAAATTTATATTTATCATATGGAGACTATAGAATGTGTTTTTTGGAATGTTTTAGAGAGATTATATACACACACACACACACACACACATATTTAAATTGTTTTTCATTCACATAATCCTATGACATGAATTTTCAATATTTAAAATTTATTGGTTATAAGTGATTTCTTCATTTTTAATATTTTTAAATTTATTTTATGTGCTCATGAACATATTCAAAGTTATTTCATAGTATTTAATTTAGTTTTATTATGTATAGTTATTAATCACATATCTACATATATATATATATATATAATGTTTTTCAAAATTTAAATTTGAATTTTACAAAGCAAACCATGTGTTTTTTTGGATTTCTTATGACTGATTATTATGGAGCTCTTTTGAACTATTTTATTATTATTTCAAATTATTTGAACCCACTTTTAATTTTTTAATATCAATAATTATTTTTAAATGATTATCTATATCCCTCTCTCTCTGATATTTTTGAATTGTCTAACTGATTACTTGGATACTATTTTAGTTGTTTTATATTTTTATTTAGAGGGATTAAGACTCCTGGATGGAATGCAGAACCAAATACTATAATACTAAGTTGAGAAAATTTTATTTTGATGTGAACTTTCATACTCGACAATTTTTTGAAATTTTAAATTTTCAATTGATCCCAAGTGAAGAAAGTTTCATATTCTTTATCAATTCTCAAGGAGAACCAAAACTACTTTGACTACTATTACTATCTTGAAGAGATATACTGATCCATTACTCAAAGTCCAGTGGTTGTGCTTCATCCATGTTTATCGATTTTTTCCCTAGCTTTTTTGTGTATGTACTAATTCTTTCTATCTCTCTCACATGTGTTTAAAATTTAGTTTATGTTTTCCCTAAAAATCATACTATCTCTTCATGTTGTGAATTTTGGATTCTAAAGTCCAAATATTTGGTTTATGACTCTCAGTATCTAATATTAGTGTAGTAATGGGTTGTTAAACTCCATTAAAAGTCAGATGTCTTTGGTTATACCTTCATTAGAAATGGTGGGTTGCGATTTCGTTATAATTCACCATAAAAAATTAGGTTCATAGTGCACAATATCTCTCGAGGAGAAGTGGGTTGTAAGAGTACAAAGACATTCATATTGAATCGAACTACTATAAAATTATTTGAGTTCTATCTTTATCTTCCACTAATTATTATTCATTCATGTCTATGACATTTAAATTTTATAATCAACTCATAAAAATTTTCATGTAGTATATTCACCCCCTCTATATCCTTTTCCTTCTTAATTAGACCTTACACTAAGCACTCAACATACACCAGAAAATAAACCTAGCTACCCTCAACAGAATAAACAACACAACCCAAACAAACCATAAAAAGATATATAAGACCTAACTATAGGTTAGATATCATTAAAGGGTTCTGATTGCAATTATAGTATATAATCACACATCAACATAATTACAGGACAACCTTAAAAATCAAGATGACCTTGCTAAAACAATGATTCACCACATGTTTTATGTCCATTACTACCCCAATGAACCCTACTCAAGCTCATCCAATCGCCTCTATCTCTATCAAGTAACTACAAGGTTACATACACCTTCTCACTATAGCTCACCTTGTCACCATACATAAAATTTAATTTAAGTTAAATGAAAATTCAAGGGGCAACCTACCGTAAGAAATTTGAAGTAATATCACCCAAAATCATAGGATTAACCTCCCCAAAAATTCTTAATTAGAGAAAGCCCCAACTAAATTACCATTTCTTCATATGGATTGACAAATGAACAAGAAAAAAGGTGATTGAAGATGAGGAATAAGAGGGAGGATGGAGAGGACAAGGGATTAGGCACTCTGGGTTGGAAAAATGAAAAAGAGGGGGTGATGTGTTTTCATTTTAAAATTTTCTATTAATTTAATAAATAAAATAAAAAAACCAGGATCCATTGGGTACCCAGTGAAATCTCACCAATTGGTCAGTGGGTTTTTTGGGCTTACTATCTCCCTAGACTCTTCATCTAGTACCCTATGATCTCCCACATGTTATTTAATTCCACATATAACTTGTTTCTGCATTTTAAACCTTCTCCTCCATTTTCTCGAACCTATAAACATCCTATAAATTTTTTGAACACATATAAAACCATCTTCCAATTATAAAATTCCAAACTAAAATTCAACACTCAAAATAACCACAACTCTAAATAATATCATGCCTAGTTTTCTCTAATTTCATTTAAATAATAGAAATGGTTCATTAAAAAATATCCATTATATGAATTATCATCCCTAAGAAGTATCCCTATGAATTCTTTGGTTTTGATTGATTTACTCAGATTATATACCACATCAATTCCTCAGTCTTCAAGAGATACAAGCATATTACACACCTAATCCCAATCATTACTTATCTTTGAAATAATATTCTTAGAACATAAATAATCATTATTTATGTTTTAATAATGATCTTGATATTAGAATCTTTCTAGCATGATTGATTTCACTTGAAAAGAGAAAATCAATATTCAACCCACAATTTATCCCTATAATTTTCTAATGATATAAACATTGAGACACCAAGAAAACCACATTCCAGAGAAACAAAAATACCTCAAACCTAAATACATCCGTAAATACAATATTACTGATTTCAATATATACCAATAAACATCACTAATCCACGCTAGAATATCACTTTTTTATTGATATATATTAGAACCACCTATGTATACACACCAAATTCTCAAATTATGTCTTTTGATATAAAGTACCAAATAATTTACTAATTTAATAAGATCACCATGCCACTCTCTCAATATGCATGATCATTTAAGATCATGAGTACCAAACCTGATAAATTCTCAAATTCCATAATATTCATTTACCAATTTTTTTTCTTCCTCAAATAATTTCATAAAAATTTCTACATTTGGGCATAATTCAAGAAGTATACATTTCCCCTGAAACCCGATAGTGTAAAAGTCTATTCATTAAATTTTACCAGTTGATTGCCATGTGTTCGTACTCTAAAAAAACTATTGATAAAAAAATAAAACATCCTTCCCCCAAGAGTAATTCACATGTTCATATCAAGATGTTAATGAGAAACATCCATCATGACATGAATGGGTTCACTCTACACATCGCCCATGATGAAATTCTTAATACCCTCATGAGAAAGATCATGTTTTAGATAATTGATGGTGTGTTACCCATTATATGATTATCTTTATCTCTCACTTCTTGAGAAACTAATACATTTGATTTCCATCATTAACACTTAAGCATTGTTGTTCACTGGTCGTGGTCATAACAATCTAACAAATATGTTGAATAAAACAAGAAATAGGATAGAGTGTTTCAAGATATTTAACATTACCACTGACAAAGATGGAGAGAATCCACTATCATGATGCATAACTCCCAATAATCCTTAAACAAAAATGGGAGCACTTCAGTTTTAAAATCCACAGAGTTTATAATTTCCCCATACTCTACTATAGAAAACATTAATTTAGTTTTGATTTACAAAACCATCGCCAAATGTTCGACAAAATCATTATTCCACTATTCTTTTTTTTGTAAAAGGATTTTTGTAGTAGTCTTTACTATTTAGCGAGGGTTTCTTATTTCATGGAAGTTTTTATCAGTGTTTTTTAATGTTTTATTATTTATAATTAGTTGTTAATAATTTCTAAATATTATATATAAAAAATTAATTAATAATTAATAATAATATATCATAACACGAATATTAATTAGTAATGTTATTTTACATATTTATATATTTATATATATACTTATATATCATTATAATTTTTTTTATACATATATATATGTGTACACACACACACACATATGAAATTACATTTATAAATACATATAAGTATATAAATATATACTTATATACATTCATAATTACATATGACTACATAAAAGTATAAATACATATAAATTTACATATATTTATATATTTAAAATTAATTATATATATTAAAAAATAGTAATTAATTATAATATTTTATAATTCTAATATAAATTAATAAAATAGTAATTAATAATCCATAATTATTAAAATTAAATACACGTTATCTATTTTTTTTGTTTTATAATAATTAAAAGAATTTTTTTTTATTAATTCCAAGTTTTAATAATTATAATTTATAAATAATTAATAATAGGTATAAATATAAAATTATATATATTGTACTTAGCCATTTATTATTAATTATTAATTAGTAAAATTATTTTATGTATTTATATATTTATATATAGTAATATATATTTTTAATATTACTTATTCATTTTTATATTAAAATATATACATATGTAAATAAATATGTATATATATAATGTTTCTAATAATACATATGTGTGTGTTATTAGGTGGTCATGGCCATTATGTGTAGGTTCCGGGGGCAGCAGAAGCACGGTTGGGCCGACACCCAACTTTAATTTTTACCATGATCAATGATTATTTCGGGATCAATAAAATGATGAACACCAGTCTCCACAGAATAGAATCAAAGATTTAGATAAAGAAGTAAGATACTCGAAACTTTTAGAGAGGATCTTGCACAACATGTTTATAATTAATTTATTTAATTTCATAAAGAAAATAATACCTAGATCTTCGGTATTTTATTCGTTGATGATGTTGATCGTTTGGAATGACCCTTCCAGATTATCTTGTTGCACTTACAAGGATCCAAACTAGAATCCCTCTAGCAGTGATCCACACGTGCTCTGATGACATCCAATTGACACCACTCGTTCTCTGGGTGCTAGCGCGGTGAAGTGAGTGTCTTGTATTGGTCGTTCTTGATCGCTTGTTCTTCGCCCTTGAAGAACGTCTCTAATTCTTGATAGGGGTGGGAAGAGGATTTGAGAGAGAAATTGTTTAGTTCAACAATTCTCAATTCACCGGGTGTGCAGTTCAGTACATGGAACAACAAACGTATGTGTCTATTTATTGACATGGGGATTCAATTACAATATTTAATTTCATTACAACAATTAAATATATTCACAACCTTATAGAAAACTCATACTATTAATAATAATACTTCATCATTATTTATTGTGTGCTAACTTGCACAGAACAGAATTATAAATAAAATTTCACATCACAAAATAATAGCAGCATTATTTTAATTTGTGCCAAATATTTAAATAATTATTTATCATCTTGCAAATAATTATTTTACTACCAGACCGGCCTTGGTTCGCTCGAACTCCACTCCAATTTATTGAACACTCGAATAAATAAATAAATAATTTATTTGCTTAAAAATATATTTTATTTACAAACTAGTAAATAAAAATTCATTAAATGTTCAATAAAATAAATAAATACATTTTACCCACAATTCAGTGAATAAATATTTATTTAATTTATTCAATCATTTTAACTTGAATAAAATAATTCCACTATCTTGAGAATAATATTTATTAATTAAATTCAAATAGAATTTAACCAAGACCACCAGAAACACTTAATGTGTGACCCTCTAGTATTCTTTTTCATTGGCATTAGCCATGATTACCTAAAGTCCAAGAGTACTATCTAGCAATGAGTTAAGACACCCAAGAGAAAGAACTTAAAGTCAAAACAATGAAATCTACATATGAACGCTCACTGTGTAATATAATCCCTTTGTCACAATATCTCATCAAGTAGGTTTCATGATAGTGTCATCAACTTTTATTCTTGATACGCTATTCTTTAACTACCTGAAATAAACTCATCGTTACACCATGGACATGGAATTTCGCATGACGATTCTATTTCAATCAAAGGGCTGAGATATCAACTTCCATAAATGGAAGGTACAAACCCCTCCTCGACTTATCCATTAATAACATGCCACTCGTGACCCACCCAACGTACCCTACTTCCCGCCAACTATCTGTGTGACAGTTTTTGTCAATAAATCAAAGTGTCAGAGTCTTGGCATGTATCAATGATAATATTAAGTCTAAGGATCATTACACATGCTCGTAGATAGAAATATCCAATGACACCAAAACATATGAAATTCATAGTGGTGAGTCTGTTCTTATAATCTCTTATCTTGGAGATTACCAAGTGGGAACTTCGTGAGATGAAGTCTCATATGCTTACAAGTACTCGCACCTGACATTCTGCATGTTATGTTTCCCATCATAGTATTTCATCCAACCATAGAACTATATTTAAGAATATTGTTATATCATTTCAAGGTTCTCATCATAATGAGGAATTGTCATGACCTTATCAATGCTATAAATACTCTAGGACATTATTACATCATATTCATTCAGAACAATGAACAATATGTAATAAGATGTTTAATATTTAAATACATTAAATATCCATGTAATCAAAGTACAACTAGTTGGTTCTAGGACACTAACTCTTACAAAATCCCACTTGGACTAGAGGCAATTGCCTATGACTTTCAGTTCGCTAGACCTCACATGGTGATCATGTTTCTGCTGAGTCATGGCTTTTTTCAAGGGGTCTGCCATGTTGCCTTTTGTGGAAATACTACTCACTGCAAAATCACCTATCTGAGAAAAATCCCTCAAGAGATGATACTTCTGAAGTATGTGCTTCGTCTGCTTATGTGACCTTGACTCTTTTGCGAGAGCCACCATTATAGTATTATCATAGTATAGTGTGATGAGATATTTACTACTAGGTATCACATCCAGCTCCTAGACAAAGCTTCACATCCAAACTTCTTCTTTATCTACCTCAAAATCTATGATATACTCAGAATCTGCTGTAGAATCTGTTACCACACTCTACTTTAATCTCTTCTAGATCACTGAACCTCCATTTAAAGTGAATATGTATCCTGTTTGTGACTTCATGTTATCTTGATCAGTCTGGAAACTAGTATCTACATATCCTCTGATTAATAGTTCCTCATCTTCTCCATAAACCAGTAACATATCCTTAGTATGCCTCAAATACTTTAGGATATTTTTGACTGCCATCCAATGTCAATCAACTGGGTCATCTTGATATCTTCCTACTGCACTCAATGCGTAGGCAACATCCATCCTAGTACATAGCATGACATACATGACTAACCCAATTGCTGATGTGTATGGAGTCCTTTCCATTATCTTTATTTCCTCATGTGTATGAGGACACATTTTCTTGGAAATATTCATACCATGTGATGCTGGAAACAATACCCTCTCGGATTGTTCCATACTTAATCTCTTTAGTATCTTATCAATGTATGTACTTTAACTTAGGACCAACAATCTCTTGGATCTATCATGATGGATCTTAATCCTAAGAATATATGCTGTCTTGCCCAAGTCCTTCATGGAGAATAATTGATTCAACCATGCCTTAACAGATTGTAAGACTGGGTATCTCATTTACAATAAGTAATATGTCATCAACATATACTATTAGGAAAATAACTACACTCCCAATAAACCATTTGTAGACATAAGTCTCACATTCATTATTAATAAAACCAAATTTCATTATGGCTTCATCAAAATGAATGTTCCATGACCTGGATACTTTCTTTAATCCATAAACATATTTCTGCATCTTGCATACCTTATTGGAATCCTTTGGAGTCATAAACCCTTCAGGTTGTTTCATGTAGACATATTCTTAAATAATATTGTTAAGGAAGTCTATTTTGAAATCCATTTTCCAAATCTCATAGTCATGGTAAGTGGTAATGGCTAATAAAATTCCAATGGATTTCAACATTGAAACTAGTGAAAAGGTTTCATCGTAGTCAATGCCTTGATGCTGTTTGAACCCTTTTGCGACCAGTCGTGCCTTATAGATACTGACTTGTCCTTCTATGTCCAGTTTCTTCTTGAATACCCATTTTTAACCAATAATATTTACATCAACTGGAGGATCTAACAAAATCCAGACTTTGTTTTGGTACATGGAATCCATTTCAGAATTCATAGCTTCTTGCCACATGGAAACATCTGTTCCACTTACTACTTCCTTGCAGGTTATAGGATCATTATTATCAACTAATAATGAGTCACCATCCTCGATAACTAGAAAACCATACCGTTCTAGTTCTCTAACCTCTCTTGTACTCCTACGCAGTTCTTGCGTCTCTGGAACAGTTCTTTATTCCATGGGGCTTTGTGGAATCTGCTCCTGTACCAACCCTTGTGTATCTTGAGCCTCAACTTCATTGAAGCCTATATTACTCCCACTATATCTTTTAGACATGTGCTACATATCAAGTAATATGGTGTGTATTTACACTATAACCTTTTTCTGAGGGGTTTTATAGGTAATATCCCCTTATTTCCTTGGGGTATCCTATAAAGGTACACTTTTTGCATCGAGGTGAAAGTTTGTTACCTAAAGAGGCCTTAAAAAATGCATCGCTTCCCCACACATGTAAATTCAATAACATGGATATCTTTCCACTCCATAACTCATATGGAATACCATTTATCAATTTAGTTGGTACTTGGTTTAGTGTGTGTTCCTCTGTTTGTAATGCATATCCCCAAAAGGATAATGGAAGACTTGCATGACTCATCATTGATCTCACTATGTCCAATAGGGTGTGGTTCCTCCTTTCACTCACACCATTCCACTAGGGCGTGTAAGGAGGAGTGAGTTGGGATAGGATCCCAAACACTCATAAGTGATCAATGAAGTCTTGATTAAGATATTATCCACCTCGGTCTGAGTGGAGTTTCTTAATCTTCTTACCAAGCTGGTTCTCAACTTCATTCTTTTATTCTTTGAACTTATCAAAAGAATCCGACTTATACCTCATTAAGTAGATATATCCATATATACTAAAATCATCAGTAAAAGTTATGAAGTATGAGTACCCTCCCCTTACTTCAACTGGAAATGGTCCACACACATCGGTATGAACCAATTCAATAAGTTCTTTATCCCTTTCACCTTTCCCACTAAATGGGGCTTTGGTCATTTTGCCTTGTAAACATGCATGATATACACCATGTGGTTTTATTTTGAAAGAATCTAAATATCCATCTTGATGTAACATTGTTAAGCATTTCTCGTTTACATGACCTAGTCAGTGATTCAAAAGTTGGGTGTGGTATGAGTCATGTGAAGTATCTTTGTTATCGATTGCAATTACTTGGTTTGTGTAATCCAACACATAAAGACCATTGTATAAAAGTGCTCTAACAAAACAAATGATATCTTTATAAAAAAAGAACCATTAATTTCCAAACTTGAAAAAAAATCCATCTATATCTAATCTGGATATAGAAATAATGTATTTAGTAACAGACGAAACATAATAATAACCCTTTAACACCATGATCATCCCAATTGGAAACATGAGGTGGTAGTCCCTGATAGCTACAACAGCAAGTCTAGATCCGTTGGCTTCTCGCAGATCTACCTACCCTCATCCAATCTTCCTAAATCTACTTGGTTCCTATATTTGGATACATATGTGAGAACCATAAGCTGTATCTAATATCCAATTTGTAGAAATAGATAGATTGAATTCGATAACAAATGCACCTTAAGCTTCCCCTTGCTTCTTAGGCTGGGTGCAGTTCTTCTTCTAGTGGTCTTTCTTACCACATGTGAAAAAAACGAACTCCTATTCTCTTTCCTCACCTTTGAATTTCCTTTTCTTGGAAGGCCATGAAGAAGATTTGGGCTTAAAGCTCTTCTCCTTCCCTTTACTATTATTCACCATAAAGACATAAGGATTTTCATGCTTCATATCTTTGTCTACTTGGAGAATGATGATAAGAAGATCAGATAGATACTTCTCAATGTTTTTTCATGTTGAAATTGACAACAAAGTTATAGAATCTTTGAGGGAATAATGTGAAAATGATATTGGTTCCCAGTTCATTGGGGAGTTTAAATCCTAGAACCTCCAGGCTCTCAATGTAGCCAATGAGCATAACTACATGAGTCCCAACTGGGGAACCCTCTTTAAACTTACTCTAAAAGAGTGACTTGGAGATCTCAAACCTTTCCTATCTTACCCTCTCCTAGTAAAGACCACATAGGTGATTAATCATGCTATAAGCATCCATGTTTTCACGAGACTTCATGATCTCACTAGACATTGATGATAGCATCAAACATTGAACGTCAACTGCGCCGTTCATATGTTTCTCATAGAACAAGAAATCCTCATCACTAACCTCTTTAGTAGTCAGATCAGGTAATTCTGACTCTAACATATAAGATTTATGTTTATGGAGTAGGATAACTCGGAGGCGTCTAAACCATTCCTGGAAGTTACTTCCAGTTAAGATGTTGTCTTTATCCAGAATTGATTGCATGGATAATGTGGTTAACAAGCTTGTCATTTTTATTCTAAAATTAAAAGAGAAGATCATTAGTAATTTCTTGATTTTTATGAGAAATAATAAATTAATTTTATTAAGTCTCCCACTATTTTATCAAGTCCCAATGACCCTCAACATTGAACTCAGAATGTCCATCTATTATGAAATACTAGTGAAAAGGATCCATATTCCCTTTTTCATAACCCCAAGAGGGGTTGGTCAATTTATTTGAAGGTATTTAGGTAGGAAGGTCTTTGATAACTATGGGCTTGTAGCTCCTTGATCTATTGAGTGGACTCCCCAATCCTGAAATCCTGACTTTGGATTTCCTCAACTCTTGCCTCCAATATTACACCAAGTCTAGAAAGGGATACTTCTCTTGATGTAATATAGTTAAGTCAAACTGAAACCTTTCATAAGGGATTACTGTATAAAAATAAGTGTCCCTATAAGGGTTGATCAAACACACAGTTTTATTGAGTTTTTCCCTTAATCAAGTAATGAAAAACTTGGTTTGACTTAGTATTTTATTTGAGGAATTTTTATCTTTTATGAGTGATTTTATTATTATAATTATCACATTCTTGTTAATATTGAGTGAAAATTACTTAAGTGATTAACCATGTCTTGATAATATTTATGCATAAGCCTGGTTTATTTTAGTTCCATCTTGCATGCTTGTTTAATACATTAATTATGTGATTGTGACAACACATCAATAATGATAAACCATGCAAATGACATAAATAAAATAAATAAAAGGAAATGATCATGTGATTTTCTAATGGTTAGTTTATCTAGAAGTTGATAAACTAACCTTGACCTAGGGGAGAAACACTTTGAACCTTTTGGGTTCGTGTTTACAACTTTCCACTTGTCCACCTCTGTATCTCCTGGGATTGGTTTCATCTTGGCTCCAAATTGAACCGCCTCCTCTAGCTTGGGAGTTACATCCATTAAATATGCTTTTAAAATCACACGTAGGTGAGGGGTAAAAGGGGGGTTTATATAAAAGAAACCATGGGCATGCAAGCCCTATATATTAATGAGGAGAGATGGATCGCAGGTCAATAATTAATTTAATAATTAAATTAAAAGGAAACTAATCACACAAAAAGGTCTTGGTCTAGCTCATGATCACCCACATACATGCAATGAGTTACACATTTAATAAAACTACTTTTCAATTCTTTAATCATTTTTATTAAGATAAATTCCACTCAAATCGATTAATTATTATATTTAATTAATCAATCCTTTTATCTTAATCCTTTTTTTGAATTTCATTGAGATTATCATCCATCATAATTTTAAACAAATAAATTCATTTAAAATTATCTTTATACGTAACTTGTACCTTAGAAGAAACCCTGTGAATTTCTGTTCATAACTACCCAATGAGTATAAATGAACATTACACAAATATTAAATTAAACACATAGAAATAAAACACCTATCACGTGTTGTGCCTCAGCTTTACGCATGTACCACGATACATGTCTCATGAGTTTGTATAATATAATAATTTTTTTAATAAATCTGCATAATTTGGATGAGTACACAGTGTGTGATTCCAACTACACGACGTGTACTATCATTCACCGTCCATACAAAGTACATTCCTAGGGATACGATGTGTAAATGTACTTCATAAATCTTCAAAATACATGGTGTGTCCAGTGGGCCACACACTGTGTAGTATCCGTATTAATCATTCTCTAGCCGAGAAAGCCGTGTACGAGGTACATAGTCCAACCCTAACCTAAAGGGACTAAATGACGTGTCTAGTGGGCCACACAATGTGTAATCTAGAAATCATGTGCCACCTATTCCCACAGAGTCTTTAAGACTTAGACTAACTCCAATGACACACCTTGGTTTGGAGAACCATTCCTGATTCATTGAACCTTAATACACGATGTGCGAATCCAACTACATGCAGTGTATTCTGGTGCTGTATGACCATGAGCATTTTCCACTTCCGGATGAGATCCTCTATTTTATTTTAATCAAAATTAAAAGAAAAGACCATTTCTGTAAGGTGAATGAGAAATGAAAAGAGGGGGAACAGATCTCGAAATCCAGATTACAAGAACGATTAACCTTAAATTGAAAAACTATAATATTAAACAGTAAATCATCAATAAATTATTTAAATAATTATAAACTATGATGTAACCTCTCTAATACCACTTATAGGTTTCAAGCACAGTGAAAGCACAATTGGGCCGACACCCAACTTTAATTTTTACCATGATCAATGATTATTCCGGGATTAATATGATGATGAATGTAATTCTTCACAGAATAGAATAAAATATTTAGATAAAGAAAGAAGAGACCCAAAACCTTTAGAGAGGATCTTGCACATCATGTTTATAATTAATTTAATTATTTTCATAAAGAAAATAATACCTGGATCTTCGGTATTTTCTTTGTTGATGATGTTGATTGTCTAGAATGACCCTTTAGAATTATCTTGTTGTGATTTCAATGATCCAAATTAGAATACCTCTAGCGGTGATCCACATGTACTCCAATGGTCTCTGATTGACACCAATCATTCTACGAGTGCTAGCGTGGCGAAGCGAGTGTCTTGTGTCGGTTGTTCTTGATCGCTTATTCTTCAGTCTTGAAGAATGTCTCTCGTTCTTTGAGAGGGGCAGGAAGATAATTCGAGAGAGAAATTTTTTAGCTCAACAATTCTCAATTCACCAGGTGTGTGGTTTGGTACATGGCACAATAGACGTATGAGTCTATTTATTGACATGAGGCTTCAGTTACAATATTTAATTGCGTAAAAATAATTAAATACATTCATAACCTTAGAGAAAACCCATGCTATTAAGAATAACACCACATCATTATTTATGGTGCGCCAACTTATGAAAAACGAAATTATAAATAAAATTATGCATCACAAAATAATAGCAACATTATTTTAATTTGTGCCAACTAGTTAAATAATTATTTATCATCTTGCAAATAATTATTTTACTATTGGACCAGCCTTGGTCCACTCGAACTCCACTTCCATTTATTGAACACCAGAATAAATAAATTAATAATGTATTCTCTTAAATAAATATTTTATTTAAAAACTAGTAAATACATATTTATTAAATTCTCAATAAAATAAATAAATATATTTTACCCACAATCTGGTGAATAAATATCTATTTAATTTATGTAATCATTCTAACTTGAATAAAATTATTACACTATCTTAAGAATAATATTTATTAATTAAATTACAATATAATTTAACTAAGACCACTAGAAACACTTAGTGTGTGACCCTCTAGATTCTTTATCATTGGTATTAGGTAGGCTTGCCTAAAGTCCAAGAGTATTGTCTAGCAACAGGTCAAGGCACCCAAGAGAAAGAACTTTAAGTCGCAACAATGACATCCACATATGAATGATCATTGTGTAATATAATCCTTTTGTCGCAATATATTATCAAGAATGTTTCATGATAGTGTCATCAACTTTTATGCTTGATACATAGTTCTTTGACTACTTGAAATAAACTCATCGTTACGCCATGGCCATGGAATTTCACATGATGGTTCTATTTCAATCAAAGGGCCATGATATCAACTTCCATAAATGGAAGGGACAAATCCTTTCTCAACTTATCAATTAATAACATTCCACTCATGATGCACCCAACGTACCCTACTTCCCGCCAACTGTCTGCATGATGGTTTTCGTCAGTAAATTAAAGTACGTGAGTTGTGACATGTATTAATGATAATATTAAAGCCTAAGGATAATTACACACACTCACAAATATAAATATAAAATGACACCAAAACATGAAGAATTATTAGTGGTGGGTATGTTCTCATAATCTTCTGTCTTAGAGACTACCAAGTGCGAACTTCATGAGAGGAAGTCTCATCTACTTACGAGTACTCACATCTGGCGGTTTGCATGCTATTTATTCCATCATAGTATGTCATCCAACTGTAGAACTATATTTAAGAATATTGTTATATAATTTCAAGGTTCTCATCATAGTGGGGAACTTTTATGACCTTATTAATGCAACAAATACTCTAGGACATTATTACATCATATTCATGTTGAACAATGAACAATATGTAATAAGATCTTTAATATTTAAATAAATTAAATATCCATGTAATCAAAGTACAACCAGTTGGTTATAGGAAACCAAATATTACATTAATGCAATTATAACATTAATATATTATATATATTTATATATTATTAGTTGTCTTGAAGTCCAAATGTTGATAGTCAGTAATCCTATGCATTTTATAGCATCCATGCATGATTAACATGCCTCTTTTTATACCATTGAAGACTATTATACTATTTCAAGAGACACAAAAGGACATCTACTACATTGAAATATGTAAAATGATATAAATAAAAAATGGAGAACTACTAGAAAAACATACCATACATTAAATTACATCCAAAATCTTCAATCTTCATCAGATGTTCTTGATAAATATCAGTAAGGTAATCCAAAAGACATTGCCTATTTGAGGTGTATCCAATGTATAGATGAATAACATGGAATATATGCATAATTATCCTTTATTTTATGATGTTCTAGCATCTCGGTATGAAAAGGAATAAGAAGAAGACGAATAAGATATATATATATATATGAATATTCTGGAGTATTTTCCAAGAAAAATGATGTACTCCTACAATAGTGTTACTGCATTTTAGTGTTTATATAATCCACAAGGATACTCCTTGGTAAATAAAAATTAACCATGTGTTCATAACACATGATTAAATTACATGGCTGATCTATGTATCATTTACATGAATGCATGTTCTTCGAAAAGATCCATCAAATGAATCACCATAATAAATAACATTCATTTGGATGATCGAACAACCCAAAAAATAAAAGTTACTATTGGAAGTATAAACGATATACCATTAATTCATTGAAATCATAATTTAAGTGAAAAACAATTCATCTTATATAAATATTCATTTCTTTAGGGAATATCCCCTTCAATCTCCCACTTGCACTAAAGACTAAAAGACACTGTTTCATTTCACCTTATATTTGACCATATACACTAACTTGTGAAACCATATCAAAAAATCCTTTAGGATATATTCCAAAACACCTTTTCAAATCAATCATTAACTTCACATTGTTTCACATCATATGTAATACCCTCTAAACACCTATCCAGAAATTTTTTGGATTAACACCAAAACATCATTTATCTGAGTCAAACTCAATCCCCTTTAGTAAATCCTCAAAGTGTGTCCCCATAGAACATTATAGCATTTATTACAAATATGAATATCTAGATCCACATATCTAAGAAAATATTGGTCTTGAGGAAAAATTCAAGGCTACTCAAGATATAATGGTATCTGGCATGATCTACATCAAACAATTGTATCTCTAAACCTATTTCCACTAGTTCATATCATATGAAAACTTTCATTCTCATATTTTCCCTTTGTCCATGACATAAATTGGGCAAGGTACATAGATCATATCAATCCCATTTTATAAACTCATTTATTCCCGATTCTCTGTGTGTAGACTGATCTAATAAAAAAATACGTCACATTCCATTCATCCTTAAATATAAGTACATCACATGTTCCTCATCCATATAAAAATACAGTATTTAGGTGCAGCCAAAATCTCTCATGTCCTATCTCAATCAAGGGACCAAATTTCATACTCATCATATGAGAGGACACATTTCATCTTGGATAATATCCAATCGACAACATGATCAATAACACAACAAACCACCACCATATTATACAAGTCAATATGTATACTTTCATAAGTATAGTATAAAAGTATGGAGGTTATCATGACATATACCTTACCACACTCTTGTAGTGGGGACTCAGATATTATTCATGCACCCCTAGTATACTAAATACATCTGTATGAGACTCCATATTACATAATTTTTAGGTCATCTAGCACAAAAAATAATCTTATTCTTTGTTTTACACCTCATGAGAATACTTCATATCTTTATATGATAATATTAATAAATATAACCTTAAAATTCTATCATAATATTTAATAATCCATGATAAACATTATTTGTGGATAAACTCAGATTATTACTTTTAGAGGTCTATTATAATTAATCTTCACAAAATGTATATCTATATATACATTTATCTAACCAACGTGAAATAATGATAATGTGTATATTTCCTCTAACATGATAAATTATAGTATTCTTAAACACTTTAAGAATATTTAACAAAACTAATATAATTATAATCTGATTACATAATATATGATAAACTACCAAATCAACCTTATGTTAGATATACATTCTAGGTTTTTTTAATACATTACATCATATATAATCCATGTAACATCTCTATATGACCATATGATAAAACTACCACACTAAAATATTTAGTGAGAAAAATCTATGAATTTATATAGTTTGAATAATGGAGATACTAAGGAATCATTCTAGGACCCTCCCTAGAAGCCACTAAATCAGTGCCCCAGGATAGAGAACCACATGACCTTAAGTGTTCCTCCTCATATGGTCGATCTTTCCAACTAGATTTGAGGGTCTATGATGATACCATAGAGAGAATATACCATTTGATCAGAGTAGTTATAAAAACAAATAGGAAAAATAAACATCACAAATTAGAGAAGGAGACTACCAAAAATAACTATAGTATCAAAATTATATAATGAGGAGTAATTCCATACATCCACAACAGATCCCCCATTGTTAGATAACACAAAATAATATAACAAAACTAAACTAAAACTCATCCCCATAATAGTATCAAGTCCTTCGTAGTCCCAATTTACAAACTCCACATAAGACATTCCTAAATGAAGAAATAAACAACATCAGGCTCCTTCCCATACCAAAAAATGAAATAGATAGTATCCTGATTAGGTATCCAAGTTCCATGTTGAATCATGTAGGGAGTGAGTGAAACTCAGTATGATAACACCTATGGTGTCCCTAAAAAAACCAATTGATAATAAAGTGTATGCAGTAGTGTTGTAGATATGAATTTATATAGTTAACCACTTTATCTGTCTAACTGATAAAATATTAAAAAAATAAATAGAACGATTTAAAACAACCACTGATGACCAAGATCTGGGATGAAACCTGACATCAGTTTATAACTACTTCGACATAAGCTGGTGATTCCTTGATCACAGAAAAATCATGTCTTTATTGGTTTCAAGGTATAATACCAAGGAAACAAGTCATAACAACCTGTGGGAATCCATGTCTCTCAACGAGGAATTCTTTCTCAACTAATACCATAGGTAATCAAAGGGACGCGTGAGCCTCAATATTCTACTAATCTAAAATACTAGTCTAAACTCAAGGAACTATCCCTGTAATTTATAATCATAGCCTTATGGGTATCCTCAACTTACACCCAAGGCATTCTACTCAAAGTAATCAATCTGAATCTGGAGATCTCATCCAGCGACATTCACAAATTTACCTTACAAGAATCCATAGAAATCAATAGATTTAGATATCTAAGAGTAATCCAATGTATTTATAAACGCATTCCCTATCATTGGAAATCCATGAATACAAGGGTGACATCACACCAAGGTATTCATGATAATAATATATAGGAATTAAAGGCTCACTTATAGGATTACACACATGATTAGGTCCATAAATATTCCATGTAATACTCCCAAGTAATACTGACCCATTATCATATAATAGAAAATCATTTAAAAATTCTTCATTTAACAAGTAAACATTTTCAATCTGGTAAAGAATCACATATGATAAAAAACACAAGGCCCTCTTCATTTATCATTATAACTATTTATTAATAAATAATAAATGCATTTAATAAACCCCATCCCATTTCAAACGTGAATTATTAATTTACCATTTTAGAAAACTAAAAAACTCTTTACCATAGGTGAAGACATTTTTAAAACCCACTTCTCATTTTATATAGTCTATATCCATTTACCAACAAATTTATCCATATGAAGTTACAGATCCCATTTATAACATTGATGGATGTGAAATTACATTTCACCACCATTGAATTTATTCAAAAATATTTTTAACCATTTTAAATATAAGTTTTCATTTGATGTATTTCAATTTCATTTCCATAGAAAACAAACCATTTAATAAGAAGAATCTAATTTCAAACTCATTTTTAAGGGGATATTCTAGGAATTACCTTTCTAACTTCCAAATTATATTAAGTAGGAAGATTAACCAGAGAAGTATCAAATTAAACAATAATTAAAGTTCAAATAATGATCGGATATCATGACTATAATAATCATAAAATCAGAAGTAAGGGAATATTATAGGTTAAATTAAATATACCATCTACCTTAGGATTAGGAGAGTCTACACATCTAATTATAGCCATCGGTTTGACATGAATTGGGATAAAATAATAAACTATATGAACTCCCAATTTTTTTTATATTAGACCAAATTGACAAGACACTATGTTATAATGAAGCAAATGAAATTTAGAAGGAAGAGGATTCATAAATTTACCTCTATGTTAGGATCCCAAGTGATGATGATTTAAATATCCAATAAACAAGGGAGATAAAATTTAGTGTAAGGGAGGGTGAAGAAGGTGTGATAGAAGGGTTATTAGCCTATGAAATTATAATATACAGAGTAATAAATGAAGGGGATAACTCAAGATAAAATATAGGGATACTCGATACATAAAAATCCAACTGAAGACCACTGTCTAGCTCGTGAGGCTAGTAGGGTTGTCTGGGTTATGAGAAGGCTATTGGCTGACCATTGGCTACTATAGTTTCCCATTGAGCCCTAGAATCCCATTGGTGATCTCTCAAAGCCCTAATATACCCTTCCACCACCATTCCACATCCAAAGTGGATCTTTTTTAGGGGTTCCATCCCTCTTAATTTGAATATGAATACACCATGAAAATATGACCCCTATACTAAATGAAAAATACAAATTCTATCATAGACTCAAATTATTTCCATATATATGGGAATTAAAACCACCCAACCATAACACTTATCATCACTGATAAGTCCAAGGTTTCATCCCACTATATCACCTGACCTAAATTTTTCATCAACTCTTAGTCAATGGACCTGTTCCATTATTGATCACTTAAAGTGATTCCTAAGTGACACTTCTAAAAAATGCACTCTTTTTGGAAAAACATGAGCCACTATAGTCTATCATATTCCAAAAATCGAGATAATACATATCAAGGGTTGCATATCATGATACATTAATGTGTCAATGTTCAGTTGGTTACTTGGCCTAGGGTGATCCCCACCATAGCAGTTACTGAGGAGGCCGATTCTAATCCTCGACGCATCCCATTACTAGAATTTTCTTACAAAATATAGTTATTAGTGTTCAACCGACTCTCTCGATATAGTTCCTGACACATTGTATCTCAACACACACAAGAGCACTATTCAATAATAGAACCAACTCTAATTTTCCTTTTTTAAAGTCAAAATGAATGTGCCTTCACCGTCCAAGCACAATCAAACTTAGTTACATTTCCTCAACAACCCTATCCAACTCCATAAATTTCATTATTTCAAGAAATATTATATACTAAATGAATTTTTTAAATCACTACATCCAAACATGAGAAAGATCAACTATAAGACCTTCTCTAGCCAATACATCTGAAGAACACCTAGATTCTACCACTGATGCACCTTTAAATTACCATAGTACGATGCCTTGTTCACTAAAGGCATCCCGTGCTCATCCAGGAACAAAAATTTCCATCCCTTCCTTTGATGCGATTCTATGGTAAAATAATAAAGCCAGTTTGGATTATACCATTTCATATCGAGATTTAAATGACCACTCAGACTCTAATTCGCACTACACAAAGATTCAACTTTGGAATTCCCCAAGGAATAAAAATTACATTATGACTACCAACACACCAGAATATGGTTCCATAAAGACCATTCAAATAAAGTTACTTCACTCCACCAAACCTTATTACCCAAGGATCACATTCCATGACTTTTAAGACACTCCACACCATAGTAGTGTCCTTTTTCCCATTCCACTAGGTCAAAAACCAATTTTCATAGTCAACATCTTGTATGTCACCATAAAAAATGGTTAGACGGGGGAAAACTCACTCACACCCATGAACTACCCCAACCATTATACACCATATGCTTTTGTCTCATAGGACACCATACTTGATCCTTGTTGAGACTCATTTAAATAAAGGAAACACCCTCCAAATCTTATACAAGGCTCAACATCATATTTCATTCCTCACACTAATATCCATTTAAAAACCCTAAAAGAGTCATATATTTACCACACACATGTTTCTCTTCATGATCCACACTTACCATCCTATAAAAATATAACAAAGTATGATCTCTTAGATCGACCATGACCCATAAATTTGATCCAACTAACACCACTCCTCTTAACAAAGTGTATTTTTCCTTTCTAATCAAACCCTGGACAAATTTTCTCTCAATTACCCCATCAAGGTCACCGACCCTCGACTCATACACAACATATCTCTGACCAAAAACATTTTTGTCACCATGATTATCAACATTTATTACCTTAATAACTTGAATCTAAATAGGTAAAAACTCCAGAACCAAAAAAATTATGCATCATGAATCATGATCCTATGAGTCACATCACATAAAAACTAGGTTATCATGCCTAAACCACTATCTATGCTCATGCATAGGTAAACCTTACCTAAATAGGAGTAACCTAGGTACTTAATGTTAAATATATGAACCTAAACTGGGTCTTGGTCCATTACATGACTATCTACTAGTTGGCATTGTTTTGAAAAAAAAGTTTCTAATAATAATCACACTATAATTTTCTCAAAATATCATGGAATCAATTGATCCAGAAGTCTGAATGATCCTTCCCTATACCCCAAGCCTTGATATCATGCATAGATACCCCATGTGGTTTCATGATTTAAATAATCTAAGATGTTATCTTTATTATATCAAACACCCATATGCACCTCACGTCCATCGATCTGATCTCACTAAGACCTTAGGGTTGCACAATCAATTAATACTAGTTGACAGAACCTAATTCATCAACATGTGAGTCAATCTCCATTGATCCTAGGGTCACACACCTAACATGGTAACAAAACATGATTTTTTATGTCACTTAAACTAACCAAATGACCCAAGATACTCTATTATAACTATACTGATAACTCAAATGTATCTAGGCTAAGAACATGACAACCCATCATCTAAGGTGACATTTCTAGAACCCCAAACTGATTACCTACAAAACCACTGCATATTCAAATAACATTTAAAAACTTTATAGTTTGGTATTCAAATGATATTTCCATTTGAAATCAACCTAGAAATAAGGAAATGTCACCATAGGTGATCAACTACAACTACACCTACATTTGGTAGCACTAATTGTATAATATGAATCGTCTACCTTGAAACACGTCACTAAAGGCATATCACTATATTAGGTCAACTCCTCTCATGTTTTATCATCAATGGTCACAACTTATTGACTAAAAAAACCCTAGTCACTCATATGGGTCACTAGGACCTTCCAATTATCCCCTAAACCATTCCTCATAGGGGTCACCACTCGTGAGATAACACTCATCCCTCTCTCATGGTCCCGCAACACCTAGCATTCCAAATAATCAACCAAGGGTTCCCAAAAATTGATCACTTTCTCAAGAACCTTGTACCCTCACTAGGTCCATCATTACATATGAAAATTTCCATAACATTGGAACCTCATAACTCAAGCACTAGCAGAGGTCCCACTACCCATACACTAGATCAATCCATGAACATAAGGTCTCTAAGTTACCTCACCCATTTAAGATTCAATATTTTACACACTTACATTGTTAAACCATTATCATTTCACAAGGTTCGAATTCCAAGGTTAGTTATATATAATTATATTCACATGTTATGAGGGAAAATTCTAGATATGTTGCTTAAAAAACTTTTTTTTGACCAAATATTAATCTCCCATGAAACCAAATTTTCCAAGGAATTTCCATTTTCACAAGGGTATAAAAAACTTTCCAGGTTTATCGAGGTTTCCACAATCCCAATATTTGATAAAAATAATGTTCTATTAATAATATATAATGGAATATGCCTTATAGTTTGCATACTATAAATCTATTTAACCATTTCCTTTATTTAAAAATACATATATACCTTTCCATAAGTTACACTTTGATTCTATCTAGGCTCAAACAAGATTAAAAGGCCCCAAGGATTAGTTAAATAAAACATCAGTCATAATATATAAGGGAAAAAAATTACAGGTTGCTTAATGTCACTCTATTTGACCAATTTAATCATTTAAAAATTCATATATACCATTAAAGAAGTTAGAATTTTATTTTTTCCAGGATTTAATAAGTTTTTATGTTTCTAAGGCTAAATTAAAAAAAAGTGTCATTCATAATATATAAGGGAAAACTACTTATAGATTTCTTACTGGTTCCCTATTTAAAAAATACTATTATTAATCAATTTATATATACCTATATATTAATAAATAATCCTAGGAATTGGCCGGGTAAGATTCCACCATAACATTATATAGAATAAAACATATAATATGTTACTGATATTTTAAATAACAAACCCCTTATTTCCAAAAAATTATAGACCATATGCAGATATAAATTATACAAAGATAATAATTATTCAACATTAATCATAGATAGTACACACATTTACCAAATACAATATATATTCAATAAATCACATGCAAGGAACATATTAATCACAAGAAACATATAGATGATATAAAAATCCTATGTTCCTAGAATGATATATGAACACACCCAAACATACACCCACACACTATCCTCTTATACTGGGATAAGATAAAGAATCCCATAAAATCATAAAATCATAAATTAATTGCATCACTATAAGTAAAATCCAAATAAAACTGTAACAAGTGAAAGTAAAGAAAAACAAGTCCCATCCTAGGAAACTTGGGGTTTTCCCTATGTGTTGGTTGATCACTCTGAAACATAAGCTCATTACCAAGACTAAACACATTGATAATATCCTATCTAAAATTAACTGATAGGAAGAAAAAAAATAAAAATTACTCTAATACCATTTTTATCTATTATGACCCATAATACACTAAACTAGTTCCCTAGGACAATGCACCATGCGGCCTTAGGAATTCCTCCCAGTACACTAGAGTATGATGACTAATAGTGAGAGTATATGAAGATACTATGAAGATACTATACCCTCTATTAAAGGTATCTATAATATCATAAATAATAACAATAATAAATCATGTGAAATAACCTTAGTAGATAAGATAATGTAAGTTCCAAAAATAACTACAATATCAAAACACTACAACAAGGAGTAATTCCATACATGCCATAAATGATCCCCCATGGGGGGTCACACAAAAGGTTAAAATAAAATAAAATACAAAAAAGAACTCAAACTCATCCCCAAAATAGTGCAAAGTCATACTCAATCACCATGACCAAACTCCAAGAAATCCATTCCTAACTAAAGAAATCCACAACATTGGGATCCTACCCTTACCTGAACCTATGACATATATACTTCTGCTTAGGTACCCAATTTATATGGATACCATAGTCAGGTGTGACTAAAATTGAATAGGCCACCACCAAAATAGTCTCTAAAATAACCAGTCAATAATAAACTGTATACAAGAGGGTTGTAGATAATTATTTATATAGTTAAAAAATTTATTAGTATAATAATTAAAAAATAAAAAACTAATTAAAAGACATTAAAACCCATTGATTCATAGGTTCCAAATGACACATGACATCATTTTACACTTTTATTTGAGCCAAGTTAGATATTCTATGATAAGATTAAATATCATGGCTTGATAGGTTCCTAGGTACAACAGTAAGGAAACAAAAATTTTAATATCACATGGAAATTCATATAGCTAAACCATGCATCCCCTCTCAATAAATCCCATAGGATATCTATTTAAGGGGTGAACCTTATAATTACAGTAATCTAAACTACCAATATGAACTCAAGGAACTATCTTTGACATTAATATTCATGTTGATATGGAATTTATTCATTACATTTTTTCGCATCCTTATTCAGGAATTTATTATGTATTTTAATGAAAAAATGTGTATTTTATTAACTAATTATAAAATCATTTTCAATTGGTTGTTTAAATATTAGATTTATTAATTTCTTATTTAAATGGTTTTTTTCTATTTGAAATGTACTTTTTTTACCAATGCATTTTTTTATTTGATGTTTATGTTTCTTTTAAAATATTTTTTTATTCAATGTCTTTGTTTATTTTATTCTCTATGTATTTAATATTTATCACGTTCTTTTTTTTGTATTTATTTAACAACGTATTAATTAAATTTTAATTTTTTATCTCATTTCTAAAAAATAATTTAATAATCAGTAACATTAAAAAATAAATATATAATTTTATATTTTTTATCATTTATTATTATTAATTAATTAGTGAGTTATTTTACTTGAATTGTTTAAATTATTATTCTTATACCAGATTATCAAAATTATCGGTTTGAATTTATTTAAATGTCTTTTTATGTTATTCATTGATTAAAAAAATGGAATTTGAATTAATTTCATTGAGGAAATTTTATTTCAGTGTTTTATAATGTTACGATTGCAACAGTAGTTATTGAGGAATTTCTAAATGGTTGTGTATGAATTTTTTCGTAGTGATGGAAAAGATGAAGACACTTCTATATTTTAGTACAAATATATTTCTATTATGTTCAATTTCTTGATTTGGTGAGTTAGAAACCATGATATACCTACGAATGACAATATCTAAAAGAAATGAGTCCAGCTTGCTTCGCATTGCTGGTGATGAGCATCACCTAGTTCCAAATCCATTTGGAATCTCTTTTTAGAGGGTATTGGGAATTGGATTTGCCAATTTTTTTGGGAATTTAATAGGGATCACTATTCATGGGGATCAAGATCATGGGTTTATCTCTTCTTATTTCAAGGCTCTGTATATGTTCAAATGTAAACTAGAGTTTATGCAGCAACATTTCTAGTGGTTTGCAGATTATTTTGGAGGCCAGAAACTCTAAGAGGAATAAAAAAATGACCTCTATTCTAGGGATGAAGGTCTTTATCATGTCTTTGGTGATGTATTTTTTCTGACTCATACCTAGAGGAGGGTATTCAGTTTCTCTAATGGGAATCCTACTGAGGTATTCTCTTCCTTTGATGGACATAGGAAACTCAGGTTGAGGGAGATGGTTTCAATGGGATCCTCCTTTCTTGGGAGTTAAGCTGAATGTGAATGGTTCATGTGATCATGGAGTTATGTGAGGGGGTTGTATGGTTCTATATGAAGGGGGATCTATTCTTTTCAGTTTCAACATCTTCTATGGTCCCAATACATCTATCAGAGCGGAGGAGAGATCCATGCACATTGGTCTCATGCTTTACGATCTATATAATCTCAATATTAATACGGTTGAAATTGATTCCTCTATATTGGTCAAGTTCCTTTTTGATAAGACCTACAGTCCTTGGGACCTCACATACTTTATCAGGGACTATAGGCTCATTATGAATCGAGAAATTGATATTAGACATATGTTGAGAGAATGGAATTTTGCTTTAGATGCATTAGCCATCCATTAAAGTTAAAATGAGAGCATTAGTATTTTTCATTTCCTTGGATCCTTACCCCATGAGTGTAAGAAATTTTTTATAGGTGATGCTATCAGTTTACATTATTTATCCCCATGAATCTTACCATTTTCTCTTTCATTATTAATAAAAATTAAAGTTTCAATCAAGATGCAAGAAACCTAACTAAGATTACATGGACTGAGAAGGTTTCTTTATCTAATGATTCTCTTATGCCTCAATAGTGATGCATGAACCCAACAATGAAGACAAAGTCACACCTAAGAATTCAAAATACAATTGACAGATAAATCATAAAAAAATTTCAAGCTCACTTAATGAAGGGATTTCTGAGTTTTTTAAATAATACTACCATTGATAACATGTTCCATTCCATTTCAAGGGAATTTTAGGATGATTTTGAATCCTCTACTGAAATCCATTACTATGATAACCTTCAATAAAATTATTCAAAAATGGAGCTAAATGAGTAAAATACCATGATGATCTCACTGGAGATGAAGAACCCGTTGTTGAGGTTGGAGGACATGGCCTGGGACTGGGAAAGAATATTATTGATTCGATGTAGATCGGGATGAAAATTTATCTTTGATCAAAGATAGATTCAAATATAAAACTGAAGATCTCATTCTCATTCATATTGTAGAATCTAATTTCAAGTTGGAAATAAGATGGGGATTATAGATCTTTATTCATTGGGTGTTTTCTCCCTATACAGGCTGAGATGAATATTTTCGTAAGGCCTTATTTTTCTTGAATTCTATGATTGTTTCATCACAAGTGGGTGAACATTGAGTGTTCATTCATTTGGTTTTGTTAAGATTAGGATTTTTCTAAATATAAATAATAAAAACCAAGGATTTGTATATTATTTTAGGTTTCTCCCTGCTGCAACTGGTGTTGAAGATGATCAAAGGTCAATAATTATTGTTCTTCATCTATGAAGATATCAGAGGTTTGATGACGATGAAATAGATTTAGAGGATGATGAACTGTTGAATTCTTTCATGGAGGGAGTTGTGAATAGTGAAGATGAGATAAGTTACACTAAATCTATGAATATGAGGTGAATTAGAAATTTTTTTTTATAACATGTTTACTAATTTTGATGAATATGGTGGGGCCTTAGTGATTTAAAATGCTCTGGTTACAAAGAAAAAGATAGTTTTAGTTGTTCCCAATGATTTATGGGGATTTTCCAGAACTGTGTGCAATTTTTTTAAAGGTTTTGGTTTGAGTTGAAATCTAATGTGAGATAGTATTTGTGTTTAGTGATGTTTTCCACACTAGTATCATTGAGGTTTTCAGATAATAGGAAGGTTTCCAACTAGGTATAATTTAAAATTAATTGTAGAGGTTTTTGGATTGAGCATTTAATGAACTTTTGATTATGGTAGAGTTTGTTAAAGGGAAGTTTTAAAATGATAGTATAATGACTAAAATATATGGATTATATACTCTCACTTGATGGACACCAATTTATATTGGTGAAATTAGTTTATAGTTAAGAGGGAAAAAAATATTATTGGTGGGACATCAAAAATTATGGAGGAGAGTGGAGGATGGAAAGAATTCTAGAAAAACAATAGTGAACTTTTGGAAGATTTTAATAGAGAGGAAATATTCTACAACCAAGAATATTTATATCTCTATTTTCTTTTTCATCTATTCTTCTTACTTGCAATGTTTTTCTAAAAATTAATTAATTTCATTTCTCTAAATATGAGTAACTAAAATTTTATATAGCTATAAAATTATAATTAATTGAGATTCATCAACAGCTCTACTCTTATTGTCACTTTTATGTCATTATGATTTTTTATTTGCTGTTCTCATATTCATTCCTAATTTTTATCTTTTTTACACTATTGTACATACCGATAGGTGATAGAAGTGGAAACTTAACCATTGTTCATCAACCAAATTCCTGAAAATTGGAAAAGGTTGATGATAATATTATCCATTGAATAACTAATATTTTCCTCATCTTTTATTGAAAAGTTATTAAAATGGTGAGTTCACATAGTAGTACTAAACACTTAATGATAGTTTGGTATTCAACACATCTTCTTGCCGTACTACCTTATTTTTGAAAACTTTTAGTTGAGCATAAGATTTATTTTATCAATGTAGTGTAGTCTGATTATCTTAAGTAATCTATTGTTGGGTATCTCTCTCCCGCTCTCTCATTTCTCTTTCTTCTCTTCCACCATCTCTGTAATTTTTTTCACTATTATATGTTTTTTATTTTTTTGTTTCAAAATTATTATTTCTTTCTCACAATTACTTTAATAGTAGTAGGTTTTTAAAATAAATATATTTTACTCAAAAATAAATGGCCATGGAAGAATAATTTTTTTTCAACATTTCTAATGGAGGCATATGGGAACAAATAAAAAAATAAATAATTTTTTAATAAACATTATACTATATCTAACAGAAATAAAAAAAACTATAGAAACCTTCTTTAACCTCACTATAGTGGGATATTTTTTATTTGATTGAATATAAAATTTTATGCATAGTATATAAATGGATAGTTCTAAACTTGAACCAATAATAACTAAAATTAATATACACTATTCAACACTTAAGAATAATAATAAAGATATAATGAAGAATAAAAATAAAAATAAAAATCTAGACGTTCTGGGAGCTATGGAATGAAATCAAAATCCTATCCCTACTCAACCAAGGATTCAGATTTTTGAGAGACCCAAATAACGGTATTTTCAAATAGATATTGTTTTATATAATAATTCATGTATATTTTTATCCCAGAGTTTTTTTTTAATTATGACATGAAACAATCATATCTCTCAATGCTACCCTCCTTTAATAGAAAACCCATGGAAGATTAGTTATAGTTTGTTAGAAAATTTTATAGTACCATTAATTAAATGAATTTTCATTAGATTTGTGAGGAGGATCTTAGGTTGAGAGTCTTTATACTTTTTATGATTAAGAATAAAACTTGGTTCTGGAATTTAGGTGAATAAATTTTTTATACTTGGGACAAAATTTTCAACTCATTTGTCAAAAAAATTTATTCTTAGAATATGGATACTGAGGTGAGGAATAAAACCAAATGAATTTTCCAAGATGAGGGGAATACCTTTCAATAAATTGGGGATAGACTTAAAGGGATAAATATAAAATTTCCTAACCATCATATAACTTCCCATCTTTTAATATAAATTTTTTATAATGTTCACACTCCTTACCCCTAGAATGATATTGACAAACTTTCTGGTAGTGATTTTTCTGTTCAGACACCTGATGTGTTAAAGGAAATCATTAATAAATGGATGAAAACCCTTAACATAAAATCTCATGGAAATGTACAATCAATAGGAGAGAGAACCCCTCTCTTGCTTCCGTAGTCAATGATAATACTCTTAGAGAGAAATAACTGCACTAAGACATGTTTGGGCATACTAGGAGCTATTTTCCAAGAATTTATTTACCAATTTAGAAAAATTATTGTTCTCAATTTTTGGAATATATTTTTAGAAATTAGAGAAACAATGATAATTTTTTAGATTTATTCAATCAAGGTTATAGAAATCAACCAAACCTATTTTGGAAAGAGTAAGCTATTTTGAGACGTTCTACTACCATTGGTTTCCATCTGCAATGCATGCCCTAGTTCAATTTTTTTGATTAGGACAAGTCTTAATTTTCTCAAGGAGAGTTAAATGGTTTAATTAAATAAGTTTTAGGAGAAATTAGTTCCCTATAAAAATATACATATTCAAAAATCTATATTCACAAGATAAAAATAAGCCAACTTTATATGGGTTTAGGAGTAAGAGATAAAGAAATGTTACCTAGAAAAAATAATCTTAATCCTATAGATAATGTGATTGTTATCACTACAAGATCAGTCTACAAACAAAAGAACATTTTAGGTAACAATGTATGAATGTTGATCATGAAATTTCTGATAAATCTGGATATGAAAATTTTGAAAACTCTAAATATAAAAATATATAAAACACGATTCAACGTGATTTTTTTGAATCTTTACTTGAAAAATAAAAATTAAAGGAAAATTAAATGGAAAATAATCAAAGAGGGAAATAAAAAGTTTAGGTTTGAGAGTGAGGTGAATGATCAACCATCCTTAAAAAATTATACCCCTCTTATAAATTTTCCAAAAAATCTTAAAATAAAAAAATGAACCAGATTACTTGAAATTACATCATATTTTTAAGGTAATTAATATTAATATGTATTTGGGTAAGCCTTAAAAAATATCTCATCATATGTTAAATTCATAAAATGTTTTTTTTCTAATAAGTGAGATTAGGGTGAGAGTTAAATAAAAAATCTTAGTGAGGAGTGTATTTCTATAGTCCAAATGAATATCCCTAACAAATTTAAATACCCAAATAAATTTTCATATATTGTAGAATTTGTGGGAGTGAGAATATTAGGTTCCTTTAGTAATTTTGTGTTATAATTGAGAATATTCCATACTTATAAATTAAAAATTTAAGTCTTAAAGAGATGAAATATACTCATATTTCTCTAAAGCTAGCTAATTGATAACTTTATTATCTTTATAGGAGGGTGGATGACCTATTATTTGATGAAGGGAAACTATATTTTCCAACTAGATTACTTATTATTTAAATGAAATGTGATAACGTGTTTCATATCATTTTAGTAAGTCCATTCTTATCCAAACATGGGGATGTTATAGATGTGTGAAAGGGAAAAGTGACCCCTAAAAAAATGAAAATCGAGTGGAATTAATTTTTTTTGAAGATTCACCAATTTTGGGGAGCTTTAAAATGTTTTTTGTTTTTTAGGAAGTGTTTAGTGATGATACTATAAGGGATAATTAACATAATTTTAATTATTTAATTAGTAAAAATGTTAATGAATATTTTTAAGAAAAGGTTATTGAAACTGAGTCCACACATGAGCTAGAAAGGTTGGATATAATTGCTAACATAAATTGTAAATACATTGACATGGGACAAGTAGTGTTCAACCTACACCCAAATAATTAATTTGAAAGGGTTTCTTATGGTTATGTTCAATTTTCACATCCCAAACTTATTCCCAACCATTTTCTACTACTTTTCCTTTTGAACTTGAGGAATTTGAGAGTATTAATGGTGTTTCTTATATTGAAAATGAGATTTTTGAAGCTGGTATTGAGTTATTAGTCATTTATATTCATCTTGGGGTTGATTTATTTATTCCTACTTTGTTGAGAGAGAGTTATTAAACTTTCTAGATGTTTTACCAGATATTCATAATATATTTGTCCCAAAATTATTGCATTTATTATATGATGAAATTTCTTTCCATGATATTGTGAAATTTTTAGATGATCTTGAGGGACCTTTCCCTGCTACATCTATGAAAGTTGTTTAAGTGATTCAATCTAATACTATTAGGGTAAGTTTTCATCAACTGCTATATCAAATTCTGAATTTTTTAATGACTCAAGTGTGGGGGAGAGTGTGGGTGAGTAGGTTAATAGTAATGTTGGTTGTTTAAGGAATAGTTCTGATCAATATTCTAATTCTCTTAATTTTTTGAATGTAATTTTCTTCATGGATATTCTAGTGGAAGGGGGATTACTCCTAGAATTTTGGAGTGTTTAGGGAGAATTTTTTAGCCAGTTCAATTACATGACGTCTTGAGTGAAATTTCTGAAATTTCTAGACACAACACCAATAATTCAGTTAATAATAATCCATACCCATTAAATGAACATTTACAGAACAAAATAGGGGTTGTATTATGTTTGAAAATTTTAAATTTAGTGCTGCATTATAGGAAACACATGATTTTTCTTACCCATTTCATTTTTCAATTGTGTTTGAATAAATATTTCCTACTTAGTATTTTGTTTCTCTACTTTTTTCACATGAAACTCCCATTTATTTACTTGGCCTCATTTTGAATAAATTTCAATGTTGAAATTAATAAATTTTCTTTGCTTCTTATTGGAACATTCTTGGAGGATTTCATATATGACTCATTGATCAAAGAGAATATTTTAAAGAAAAGAAATTGGATAAAACTTCCCTAACTTCTCTCTATGGTTTTTTCATTAAACTATGATTTATCAAAGTTAATGTTTAATATTTACAATTTTTAGGAGTTTAATTTTGGTCTTATAGATTAACTCATTCAGTTCACAAAATCAAGTTGTATAATGCATAAATTCTATTATTAATGCTTTATTTTAGGCGAGTTAAAATTGAAATTCTGAATTCCATTTAATTATATTAAAATATCAAATGTTGTTTAGTTATTTAGTTGTAGTAAATGATTGTAGATTTTATATTTATGACCTTTTTCATGCAGAAATTATCATGTATACACTAATCATCATTACTTCTGTTTGAAAGTCTTTGAATATTGAATTTTTTTAATGCATGATTGTTTTAGTGATTGAATGATTTCCTTTTGGAAATTAAATGTGTTTCAATGAATATTATTCTCTTAGATTCTATGTTTCTATAATTGATTTTTTGTGTCATAAATAGTGGGTATTTTTTGTATGCAGTGAGTTTTTTTATTGTTAGAGTTGTGTGTCATAATAAATTTTGAGCTAACTTTTAACCCTCAAACATGATTTGTTCAGTGTGGAATTGAAAATATTATTTATCATTTAATATCAAATTATTTCTCCATCCTTGGAATTCAAAAATGGATACATTATTGGTGGAAGGTTTTGATTCTACTTTGAGGAGATTAATACTTAATACCCCTTTGATTTGATGGGGGTAAATCAATTTTCTTATCCTTTAAAAAAATAACGCTTGATTAAATCTTATAATATTTTTTTACAATAATCATTTACTTTTACCTTTTTAGTTAGAATTTAACTCATAATATATGAATCAAATGGATTATGAAATGAAAATCCTAATCTAGGTAGAACTAATTCACCTATTCTTTTTATTCTTTACTCATCAAGATATTAGATGAGATATTTATTCCAACAATTAATTTCCAATCCACCCCATTCAATTGTTTCTGTATTTATTATGGATTCTTACATTATGTTAGCCTATTGATCTGGAGGTAAATTGAAGCATGTACTTTCATTTCGATGAATATTAATTTTTTTTAAATTCCCATTTTTTTTTATTTTAATTAATTTTTATAAAATAGTAATCAAATTTTCACTGAAAAAATTTAATTCGAAATAAAATTCATTCTTTTCTACTTGAGAGAATTCATGAGGAAAAATCAATATAAAAAAAATCAATTCTTAGTGGTATTTTTGTTTTTCCATTTTGATATTTATTTTCTACCATTGAATGTGACTAAATATTTCTTGAGGAAAACCAATATTATTAGTGTGGGGGAATTTTTTGTGGTTTTTAGTCATTAAAATTTCAAACATAATTTTTCATGAATTTTTTGTTTATTTTGATGAAAATGTGTACTTTATTCACTAATTATAAAACTTTTTTCCATTTTTTTAATATTATATTTATTAATTTCATTTTTAAATGATTGTTTTTATGTTTAAATTATTATTTTTTATGCAATATTGTGTGTTTTTTATTTAACTCTAAATTTAATTTTAAAATATATTTTTTATTTAGTGTCTTTTTTTACTTTTTATTCTATGCATTTAATATTTATCACGTTTTTATATTTATTATCAGTTTTATGATTAATTAATTTAAGTCTAATTTTTATCTGATTTAAAAAGATAATATAAAAGTCAGTAGCATTAAATTTTAATTCTATTATTTTATAATTTTTATCATTTGATTATTTTGTTAATTAATTAATCTGTTAATTATTTTAAGTGAATTGATTTTAATTTTTAATCTAGTAATTTATTATCAAAATTAATATTTTGAATGTATTTAAATGTCTATTTGTGTTATTAATTAATTAAAAAAAATTAAATTTGAATTAATTTTTTTGAAGAATTCTTATTTCAGTGTTTTTTATAATTTTATGGTTTTAGGAGGAATTGTTTTGGATTTTCTAAATGGCTTTGTAGGATTTTTTTGGTGTGGGCTTGTATTAGATTTTTGAGCATCTCCTTCCACGTAGTCAATTCTGAAAGCACCCATATAGGAAATTATAAATATAATTCACATATCTAATTTCAATTTCCATTTACATAGCCAAGTCTGATAATACCCACATACCAAAATGACTACATAGCCATTTCTCTATCGGATAACATGTACCCAATTTAGAAATCAAACTAGTTATTTCATGAGCTAATATTTATGAAGATACTAGAAAATTGACTAAGATATCACGATCAGAGAAGGGTTATTCATCTAAAAACTCATTGATGCCTCAGGCATGCCTCTTAAACCCAATGTTGAAGCTGAAGGAAGAAATAAGCTTCTAACATAACAAAAGGTGTCAAGATCGGTGAATGAAGGGAGGGCTAGTTCTATTAAACAGGATTACTGGTGATTACTAGTGTTGGTCCATTTCATGGGATTAAAGGAAAAAAATAAATAAAAAACCTATGATAATATAACTTTCACTACCATTGATGAAATATGGGTGATGAAAGAAAACAATCTCATGCTTAGCTCACTGAAGATGAAGAACCTGATATCAATATAAAAGGATGTGACCTAAGATTGGGAAAGGATCATGTTTATTCAATGAATAATTAGATTAAAACTAATATTTTATCAAATTTTGATACAAATATTTTGTAAAAGATCCAATTCTCATTAAATTAGAAAATCTTATTTGAAGTTGGAAAAAAGCTAGTGATCACGGATCTTTGTTCATAGGTTTTTTTCTCCCTCTATAGGATGGTATAAAGATTTTGGTGTGGTCTCATTGTTCCAAAATTTTATCATTTCATTATAATAGGGGGTGAACATCGAGTGTTTGAACATTTTTATTTGAGAATATGAGGATTTTACCAATTATGATGTAGAGCACCAAAGGATGTGTCTTCTATTCATGGTTGGTCTCCACTGTGATCGGTTTTGACGATGACTGGAGATTGAGAATTACTATTATTTATACATAAATAATCTTAATGTCGATAGACAATAGGCTATATTTATAGGATTATCAAGTGTTGATTGGTTTTGTGGAGGAATCCACAAACAATGAATATGATATGAGTTCAGCTGAAAATGTGAATCTACAGTGAAGCCAGAGGAGCTATTTTCTTATTTTATTCCATGTTTTGTTATTTATATAAAGATGGCGTGACCTTTTTCACCTCAATTTCTCTAGTTTCAAAGAATAATATTGTTTGATTTGTTTTATAAGATTTAAGGGGATTTTGTGCACTTGTGTGCAGTGTCTTTGAAGGTTATAGTTTTAGCTCAAAGCTAATTTGAGATGGTATTTTTGTTCAGTGAGGTTGTATACACTAGTAGAATTGTGGTTTTTAGATAATATGGATGCTTATAGGTGGAAAAATCTAAAACTAATAGATGATATTTTGGATTTTGAATTTAATGACCTTTTTCGTGGCAGTATTTATTAAATAGAATTTCTAAAATGACAGTGTATTGACAAAAACCCAATGATATTTTACTCTTATTTGGTAGTCACCAATTTTATTGGATAAAATTGTGTAAAAATTAATAGATAAAAAATAATATTTCTTATGGGGAACATAAAATTACAGAGGAGAGTGGAGGTAGACTAGAATAAGAAAACAATAATAGATAACTAGTGTGAACATGGGATAGAGAGGAAATCATCCACAACCATGAATATTTCTCTCTGTATTTTCTTATTTCATCATTTTTACAAACATGGGATGTTTTTTTATGGAAACCATTTATTCTCATTTATCTTAATACGAGTGAATAAACATTTTTAGGGCTATCAAATTTTAATGCATTAAAATTGGTCAACTACTCTTCTCTTGTTGACACATTTATTTTAGTGTGATTTTTTGTTCAGTGTTCTCATCTTCATTACAAATGAGTGAATTTTTTTACACTACTCTACAAACCGATGAGTGATTGTAGTTAAAACTTAACCTCTATTAATCAACCAAATTACTGAAAATTAGAAAGTGTTGATGATACCTTTATCCATTAAATAAAAGATCATTTCCTCATATTTGATTAAAAATCCATTATAAAATACATTACACTAATCTATGCAAAAAAAACTAATGACGGTAAGGTGATCAACACTTCTTCTTGTGAATCTAGCATAATATTGATAACATATAGTTTAGTAAAAAATTTCTTTTATCAATGGAGTGTAGTCCAATTCCATAAGTTCATCTACCTCTAGTTCACTCCCTCTCTCTCAATATCTCTCATTCATTTCTCTTTACTCTCATCAATCATCTCAGACACTTTTTCAATTTTTTCAGTTTTTATTTTGTTGGATTTTTTATCAAAATTTTTACTTTATTATCTATTGTATGATAATTATTCTTCCACTTTACTACTATTAGTAGGTTATATAGATAATTAAATTTTACTTTCACGTCAACAACCTTGTGTGTATCACTTGTCTTTATAAGAATCCTTGACTTACACTAGAGGAAATCCACTAAAAATAATCAATTCAAATATGGGGATCTCATCCTAGGATATTCACCAAGGTACCATTCAAGAATCCACAACATTAATCCATGACATGTGATAAGTATATAAATTACCTGAATCTAAGGGGGATCCTCATAATTTTATTCATGATAATGAATCTAGGTGGAATCCAATGGCTTGATCAATGGATTCAATATAATTGTACCTCTATAAATCTAAGGCTTTCTTCAAACCATGAAATTCATGTGAGTCCCCTAGTAGAATTTAAGGAACACTCATGAAATTCTACTAATGTGAAGGTTCATATGGACTCCAAGGATTTCTCCCAAATAATTTTAACCCGTCATCATATCAAGAGACACCAATTTAACAATTATTTATTTAATAAGTAAGAATTTTCATTTGAGCATATAATCACCTAAGAACAAAAACCCAAGGCCCTCCTAATGGAATGTTTCTACAATTTATCAATAAAAAACCAAATAAATTCATTTGTAACAACTTTTTATTTTTTAATTTTATTCTTTGAATCTTTATTTAAATATATCTATATTTTACTTACATTTAGCACAATAATTTCAATGTTACAGGACCCCAATAATAATATATTAAAAAATTATTGTTAATTTTAAATCACACACAAATGGTTTAAATATTAATGATTTTCCTATTATTTTGAACCTCTAATGGATAATATGATATCATGGTGGTTTCCATAGTGTGAGTTTTACTATAGGCAGGTCATATGGTTGGTCAACATCAGATGTTCTGGGGAAGACAATCTTTGGTGGGTGCATTAAATAAATTAAATAATTTCATTTTTTAAAATTTATTAAAGGAGAAACCTATCCATATTCTATATTAATATTCCAATATAGAAAATACCTAGGGTTATCCACATAACCCTTGGAGATTAAAGAGGTGGAATAGAGATCTAGAATTGATGTTTATGAACTCAATATTGTGGATCAATGATGGATGATTATTGATTTTCATGGGGAAAATGAAGAATGTAGTGTAATCTTCAATGAAATCACAAGGGAATGTATTATTTACTAATTATCAATCCAATATTGAGGTAGTTCTTGATATTTTTTTGGATTTATAACCTTTTGATATTGATTCTTGAGCATGGATTGATTATCTACTTAATTCATTGAATTTCATTCATCACATGAACCAAGAATTTGGCTGTTATTCTTTAACCTAATTAACTATTTTTATTTATCCCGTGTTATAAAATAATTTTATTTTATATGATTATGATTTTTGGATAAGAATTTAATGTAAAATGATAATCCCACTTTTCTATTTTACCTCTCTCTCATCATTATTCTTTGTGTTCTTCATTATTGGTCCATGGGATTAGAGATTCAACATTATCAAGCCAATTTAAGTGTGATCAAACCTCTGTATTCATGATGGATGCATGAAATAACATGGTATTTATAGTTTGTGGGTAGATTAAGATACAATGATATATTCCAAATGTTTTTCTAGGATCAAGACCCCTATTAGGTGAGGGGAGGCATAGTAGATCATGGATGGGAGACTAGAATCATGATTTTTGGCCACTCGAAGTCAGTAAAAGATGATTGGAGGAATTACCATTTGATTTCAATGGATTTTGAGAGTCAACATTGAGAATTACAGTAGATTTGACTAACATAGTGGAGATTTGTGGTGAATTTAGTGATTTTATGAAAATATTGACTAAACATCATTTCATTAAGAACAATATGAAATATGTTTCTCATTTTCCCATGGTAGCTAGGGGTACCACTTAATTTAAACATCACACATCATGTGTACTAGGAAACACATACTGTGATACTATCTAGGTTACTGATCTGTGTATGAGGAGTACATAGTCAAGACCCTAGGTAACCAGACACATCATGTCCCCATATGAACATACCATATAGAGTAACATGGTTGATCGATTCATATCTACAAAAAAATCACCCTATCCATGGGTGGTTCCACATATAGTGTTCCTCAATGTACATGACATGTACATTTAATAGAACCTTATACCATACATGTATCTCTTTTATGGTCCCATATTTTAGACCATGAGTAGCCCACATTGAGTAGAATTCTAAATAGTATGTGATAATGGACTTTTATTAGGCATTGGAGATACTATGTGAGGTGAAATGAGTAGGAAACTACTTTTAGTGATGCTTAGTCTATGATGATGATCATTTTGATCACCAAAGTGATTCCGGGATGGCACTACCTTAACTCTATAGGGTACATGTCCCCATTATCTTATATAAAAGTAGATTCAGTAATCCCCTACACTATAGAGTGCATGATTCATCTATAAAAATAGTGGAAATCCCCCATCATTGATCTTCAGTGGGGATTAGGTCCTCCATTAGTGATATTAATCCCTTGGCTATGGAGTGTAGTATAGATGAGGAGGCCCTCCACTTTGGTTATTGGAAGGTTGTGTGTAGTGCGTGGAATCAGATATGGGACCATTGAAGCTGTATAATGACTCATTATTCTTAGATGGATTTTGATATTGATATTCCTATCCATATTTACTAAGGTTTTGGTATGGGTATATATGCTGCTGGGTTTTAATTCCCTCTTTAAATTTTTGGATAAGGTAATTTTTTAATTATTTTTCTTCCCACTATATTTTTAGGGGGTCCTAATGAATATTTTTATACTCAAAATTTCATGGTATTTCCCCATATGTGTCATGTCTTATGTAGATAAAAGTAATATCAACAGTGACTTTGGCGGACTTGTTGTTTGTGAATCATAGGAGTACATAGTGGTGTTAAAAAAGTTTGGTTTCAATCTCAAATATTATGAGATATACTCTCTTTAGTATTTACCCTTATCTATTTTATTAATGTTTGGAACTCCTTTGTTGGGAAAGTATTTTTCCTATTATACTTTTTTATTACATTGATGCACATTGATGTATTTCTTATAGTTTGTCGTGTGAATTTTTTACTCTCTAGAGGTTTAGGTTTTCTTGTTTCAATGAATTGTTTCATGGAGTGTCACATGTGTGTGTGTGTGTGTGAATGTACATTAGTATAAGGCCTTCCATTTTAGTGTTAAGACTACTTATAAATTGTAACAAGTTTCTGGCCTATTGGAGGTAGTATTTTGGTGTCACCCTCGTCTTTTTGCTGACCCAGGCGGGGCCCTGGTGAGTTGGGTCCTGACAAAGTACTATCATAGGATATATCTCCCAGGGATAGTTTTTATTGTTAGACATTTCATAATTAATAGTTTGGGAACATATTGAAATGATTTTTAATTATATAGAGTTATAATATCTAGCTAGGGTACCCAGTGATGGTATAGTGGATGATATATCCATGTACCATGGATCCAACTACTTATATATTGAATCAATATACTAAGGTATAGGTTAGAGGGAACCCAATTGTACATAAATCATATAGGATTAATAATTTTTTATATTTATTTCCTTCTCGAGTAAGATCTCCAAATATAATCATCTAACCATGGTATATATTATAATTTCTTAGGATGAACCCATGATGAAAACTAGCTAGGATCCTGAGATAGGTTCATGATAATAACCATTTGAGTGATTAGGCCTTAATGCAGGTACTTAATCATGATTGTTTCCCTCTAAAAAATCATAGATCAGTGCTTCCACCTGATGAGAAGCATGTGGACCCACCTCTTATGGTTGAATAATATGATTGTCTACATATTCAGAACCTGATAGCTTCAATATTCTAGGATGATAATGCATGAAAACTTAGCAAGTTGTGTGATTTCCTATGATAGTAACCACCTAAGTTTCATGGTGAGTCAGACCCTTTGAAAGTGAAACATTGGCTTGAGTTGCTGGTCCTATTTTTTTTAACTTGGTCGGACCTCAACTAATCATATGGTTGGGATCATAACTATTATTCATCATAGTGAAGCATGGTGATTATAGATACTGATCTTTTATACCTATGTTAAGGTGAAACTATCATTTATAAACTTATAGTTCTTGTTCGGTGATGACTATTACCCTTTAAGCTTGTGGCCTATCCATATCTAGGAGCTTCTTGATTTGTATAAGGGTAATATATTAGTTTTTTAGTAGGTATCAAGGTTTAATGACCTCACACTCTACTCTCATGATATGGTAAAAGATGGTTAATTCCAAGAAAAAAAAAGTATGAGAAGTACCTCTATAGGGAAATCTAGGCTAGAACGGTCCACTCATACATTCCCACATATATTGGAGTATTATAATAGGCCTTCATGGGAGACATATTCTTAGCTGAGGGTTGTTAAGTAGATAAAAGAATAGTGGACATAGTGGGTCCAATTTTTCTATGGTTTCTAGAAAGAATTACCTATTAAGGTCAAGACGTAGGAGGTGGACTCATGCTCAGACTCGAACACTGGGATATATAGTGTTTGGATCACAGAAGGTGTGAAGTTGTCATAGTGATGCATAATTCCATGATTTCAGTGGGTGGGGTCACATGGATCACGATTCCCTGACTCAACATGTTATATATGGTGTTCACATATTAGATGGACCTCCACGACATAGGAAATGTTGTGATCCATGATCTCCCATGCGTAGTTAGGGAGCCCCCAGGGAGGTGGTATTAATAGTGGGGATAACAGGTCCCCAAAAAGAGAATCTATGAGTGAAGGATGACTCTTTGTCCTCCCCCTACAACTACATGATTTATCATTATAATAATAGAGGACTGGAAGTAGAGGACATGGTCAGTTTCATACTATGGAGGGATATGACAAAGATATGCATGTGATGATTTGAGGTATGATATGTGGATCCACTAATTTAGCTCCTATGACTTCAGATATAGGAGTGAGTCATTACATCATCTTCATATCCCTTATGATATATTTGAAGATTCTTATATATCCATTGGCCCACCAACTATAGCTATAGGTATGTACAAGGAGTGTGTCAACTATTTCACCCATCTCTCAGCATTGTGAGTTGGTGATTAGTGGAGAGAGTTTCTTGTGGGACATCTTGGTTATTATGACGAAACATTATGAATTTATCATGGATATGGAATGGTTTTCTACAGTATGATCCAAGATAAACTATCACAATAGGATAGTTAAATAACTATAGGATGATGAGAAAAGTTATCCTTTAATGTAGAGAAGAACCATTTGGAAGATTAGGTGGGGATAATGGGCAGAAAATTGTAACCTATAACCCATCAATTAGTGATTTTAGAACTTAGTGTAGTAGGCTATTCATAAATCTAGCTTCCATTAAAATTTATAGATTTATATGATGTATTTCCTGAAATTTTTTTGAGACTACCTTTGATGCAGAAGGTTGAATTCTTCCTTGACTTGCATCCTAGGACCGCACCAATATCTTATGTGGCATATTAGATTGTCCCTAATGAGCATCAGGATAAGAGGGTTTAGTTAGAAGACCATATTAAGAATGGTTTATCATACCTAATGTATTTCCTTAGGAGTATCTAGTGTTGTTCATGAAAAATACATACAATAGATTTAGGCTATGGATTAATTACCATCAACTGAATTTGGATAATATCAATAACAAGTACCCCTTACCATGGATGGATGACCTCTTTGACTAGTTGAATTGTGTGTGATGGTAATTTATTATTGATCTTGGGGTAGGCCAAAAATAATTTAGATTTTAGGATGATGATATTCCAAAGATGAAACTATGATATCTCTATGGGTAGTATTGGTTCCTAGTGATAAATTTTTGTGTCATGAGTTCCCTATCAGTGTTCATTAACCTTATGATCCAGATCATTTGGCTCTTCTTGGACCTTTTTCTACTCATCTTCATAAAAAAAAAATTCACATTTAATTTTCATATGAGGAGGAGTATACTGATCATTTGGGGATGTTCCTAAACTTAATATAGGGTAACCAACTTTATGTTAAGTTGTAGATGTTTTAATTTTAGAGTTTAAAGGTTCACTTTATAGGGAATGTCATTTTTAAGCATCAGGTAGGAATGAAACCAACAAAGATTGATGCAGCTCTTTCTTGGGAACAACCTAAGAGAATATCAAGGGTGAGGAGATTAATTAGTTTGTAAGGGTTATATAAATGTATTTTTTTTACTTTTCTAGGATTTATAACCCTTTAATAGACTTAACATGGAAAAATAAGTTGTTTTCTTGGATTGATTAGTTTCATAGGGCCTTCTAGGAACTGAGGTAGAGATTGAACAATTTTCCTATGTTGAAACTTATAGAGGATAGAATCAAGTAAACGATGTTTTTTATGACATTAGAGTAAGGATTTTATTTGTGTTAATGCAGATTCATGCAATTATTTATTATGGGACAAGGTAGTTGATACCCCATGAGAAGAACAATATGACTTATGTAATGTACCTTCTTTAACCAAGGTACACACTGTTTATTATTTTTAGTACAATTCCTTAATAAGACCCAAGGTACACACTCATATGGTCTGTTGTAGGTCCCAAGCATCAAATAATTTTTTTTCATGGTTTTATGGGATTATGAAAAATAATACACCATGCCTTAACGAAATGTTTCAGGTTAAAAAGTAATTAAAAGGATTAGAATAAATAAAATAAATTTAATGAAATCAAAATAAATAAAAAAGAAATAAAAATAATAATAAAATAAAAAAGTGGTTAGAAGAAAAGTGAAAATAATTAAAATGGTCTCAACCCATTATTTTTATTATTTTTATTTATTTTATCCTTCCCTTTCATTTTATTTTTTATTATTTTTTTATTTTATTTTTCTTTTTTTATATATCCTTTATTTCTTTTCTTTCTTTCTTTTTTGTCTTCCTCCTCTCTTCTCTCTCTCTCCTCATGTGTGTCGTGCCCCCTGTCCAGGTGGTGCGCCTCCCCCCGCCTCCACTTTGGAAGCCTACTGCACCTCTGATTCTCCTCTGATTTCATCATCGTTTTATGTGATGTGAGGCTATCAAGAAGGCTTATCATCATCACTAATTATTTTAGCGTTTCATCCTATCTTCATCATGAAATATTTCACAGAATTTTTTACCCAAAAATGGGGTTTTTGTTAAATTCTCTGATTTCTTCCATTTTAGGTAAAATCAAAGGTTTTTGCAGGACATGGGGTATATTATGACTAAGAGTTAGGGTTTCTATGTTATTTCCCATCATTTCATTACTTCTTTCAATTCAAACTATTGTCCTGCTCGTTAGTGGCAACCGAAAAATCCCAAATAATGCATATTTATTTAATTAAACTGTTTTCCCTTGATCTTTGTGACCTTTATTTAAGGAGAACCCCTACATAGTATTTTTCTATTATTCTAGACACCCCTTTGGGTGTGATGACTTAATAGGACTATTTCCCTTTGTCCTTGAATCTTTAAATTATCATTTACATGTGCATGTACAATAATTTGGGTTGAGGTTTTAAATTGAATAAATTATTTAGGATTAATCACAAACCATGAATTTGGTTTTCCTTTGAATTTTTTTTCCTAAATAATTTTTGTTATAAGTCTTGGTGTTCCATGTTATTATTAAATGTCATTTCCTCTTCTTATAATGATAAAGTGCCAATTTTGTTTAATATTGTGTTATTATTTTTATATGTGGCTATTAGGCTTAAATAATTAGTAAGTAAGTGGATTTAAATGGATTATTTTTAAAGGGATATAATGAATGATTTCTATGTGATATATTTATGTCTCTATTGTTGTTTTAAATTCAATCGGTTTGGGGAGAGAATGTGGGTCCCATATTAAGAATCCAAAATTTGACTCTCCATAAAATATAGGTTACCACACAACGCACCAGGAAAGTGGTGTTTTAGGCTCACCAGGAAAGGGATTTCCTCAGGATTTTTATTGCACTACTAGGTGATAACAATTACATAAGGGGAAGCTGAGGACAGAATCATTGGAAACAATGGCTACACCAAGCCTCATATGATACTCTGTCTCTTATGTGAGATACATGAGAGGATTCATAGTTACCATACCATGAGTGATACTTAGATTTTCAAAAACATATCATTGAACAATATCGTGGAATTGTATATAATTGAATGGATATACTGTAGCAATACCTTAGGGACGGGCTCAGACCGCACCTATGAAATTGTCAATTTTAATATAAATGCTTCAGATGTTTTTATTTATACTACATTGAGTTTCCTTATGCTTTGTGATACATCTCTTGTGTCTTTAGTGTTCCTGGTGTTGACATATGAATTAAACCCAAAGAAAAAGAACAAGCTTGGGGGTATGCCCTCTTCTTTAGTCTGACATGTTACTTAGGCCTTGCTATATATATATATTATGTTTTATCAAGTATCTCATTCAGACATCCTGCTTAGGCCGAAGAAGGTGCTATGATATGGGTGTCTTTTTAGGAACCCATACCATGTTACAATTATTTTTATTTATTTAAATTTATTTCATTAATTATATATGGCACACTACTATTTGTCTATAGCACGAAACAAAAAGGTTTAGACATTGTGGGTGGTAGCCTACTGAGATTATATCTCACACCCTAATCAGGTGCCATTTGGTACCTGAGTATACTTTATGCTCATAGGTATGGATATAGGGAAGCATTCCCCTCTTGATGATTGATTGATTTGATGATTATGATAGATATTGGGGGGAAGAGGACTGAGCCTATGATCGAGATGTTGTGTCATAGTTTTTAGTATTTTTGGAATTTTTTGTTAGAATGCACCTTATTTTTTACCCCATACCCCTATAGGTTTATTCATTCACTTTTTGGAACCATACATTGGAATCATCCTGGTATATGTTATAAAAATCCAGATTCAGTAGTTATTATTTATTCTGTTGGGTCATTTATCTACTACTACTACTGTCTTATTTTTCTTTATGCTTCCTCTTCTTGTTACATATATTATTTACCAATATGTAATAACTTATCCTATGAGGTAATAGTATCCCCATGGACTTACCCAAGGCCCTCACTACTAGTCGGCATCCTCTGGAATTTGGGGAGATGTTCTTGAGGTCTCGTGGCCCACCGTCTTGAGGACCTATTTAGCGCCACTCAGGGAAGGAAACTAAAAGTGGTATCAAAGGTGGTATTTTTTCCTTTTTTATTATTGTTTGGGTTATAAATGAGACTAGTACATGGAAATTTATATTTTAAATTGTTCTTGGACATAGCTGACCCATGTATAGGGGAAACCCAAATTTCTTAGGTAGGGGATTAAAGTTATTGATTATACCATTTATTGTTGATACGACTTCACCATTGGGTGACACACTTATTTTATGTTGTTACTGGTATTGGTGTTATTGAGATGATGATTTTAGCTATTTTATCATGATGAAATGATGTAATTGAATTTATATGTATCATATTAGGCACCATAGGTATTAAAATGACATGCATATTTCCATTCCATATATACTTTCAGTGTATATCTTGTATGTGAGTGATGTTGTGTTTAGTTATAATATCTTATAGTAATTTTTTATTATAAATATAAAGCATGTATGTGTCTTATTGATCTTTCTAATACCTTTTCTATTTCAATCTAGACCTGGCTCTTAGAGTGGGCTATCTATTGTATAAAACTCAGAGGTAGGCCATGCACCTACCCACTTTACTTGCTTTTTTGACATGCTATGCTATGTTCAGGGAGGCCTTGCACCTACCATTTTCTTACTGATCCTTTAACTATTTACCTCATCTTACATATAATCTCATCAAAGTTGTGCATTTGGAAATTGTATAATAATGTCATCATAACATCTTTGTGTCGTACGCTAGGAGAGTATCAATGAGCACATTCTAGAGTTGGTGGGTCAAGAATAACCTATAGAACCTTCTATAGTTCCACCTATAAAATATCATGTTGTTCCACCTATAGTTCCTCTTGTAGTTACTCCTATAGTAACTCTTGTAGTGCCTCCTGTGGTACCTCCTCTTGATCTTCCATTGGGCGTTGATGCCTAATTCATGTATAATATTCTCATGTTCATACAGTCAGTTTAGAGTGTTCCCAAGACTGCCCTGACTATGGTAGTGCTTATGCGGGACTTTCTGTGATAACATCCTCCCACTTTCCTATGGTATGGAGGTCTTAATGATGTAGAGTCATGGATAGAAGCTATGAAATCCATTTTCGACCATTTGGAGACACTTCTAGAGAAGAGGGTCAAACTTGTTGTCTTTATACTTCGTGACTTCGCCAAGTGTTGGTGGGATGTCATTTTTCAAGAAGAAAAACCTCAAGACATGGTTTGGGTAGACTTATAGATGTCTTTCTATGAACAATTAATTCCACATAATCTAATAGAAAATCGTTCCAGAGAGTTATTACATCATTTTAATTGCTCTATGATAGTGTTAGAGTATTCTATTCGCTTCACTGAGCTCCAATATTTTTCTCCACCTCTGAATAGCGATGCACATATGACTATGAGGGGATTTGAAGATGTACTTGGATAAGTTATCCTTATAGAGATTGTGAATCAGGACCTAATTATAGAACAAAATCTCAGATAGGATGATACTTTGAGTCAGGGTGGTTCAGTTCTGAGGTAGGGTAATGGTTCTTTAGGCTGTAAGAAGCACAATTTTGAGGGTTCATGTGAAGTAAATTCCATCCAAATGACACATACTGATAGTACTATCATATGTCATCAATGTGGCAGGGTTGATCATAAGAATCCCCAATGCACGAGGAATCCGATGGAGTGACAAGGTTGTATTAAGATGCATCAACTTCATCATTTCAGACATTATTTTCCTTTAGCATCTAGTGGCAGAGGATCTATTTCAGCATCTCCATCAGGTATGGGATCCATGACTCCGTGTCAGAATGGGAGATTATTTTCCACCAGCTAATTAGGCTGAGGTAGTAGAGGTTGTGTCCGAGGCAATCAAGTTCCAGAATACCAGTATCAAGAGAGTGGACCTTCTCAGGCTAGTCAAGTGGCATCTTAGGGCCTAGGTTTAGTCCATATGTATGTAGTGCAACCAGAACTAGTGGAGAAGAGTCCAAGGCCCTCTATGGTTAGAAGAACTATCCTTGTAGACTTTACTTTAGTTTCATCCATTTTTATACTGTTGTTTCACACTCTTTCATATCTGTTGAGACTTTTGAGAGTTTGGGTCTTATAATTGATTAATTATACAACTATATGTCTCTTGAAATTCCTTTGGGGGTCATAACGAAGGGCATTCACCTATACTAGGAGTGCCCCCTTGAGATAGGCAGGTATTGTTTCTTATGGAATTTATTCTTCCTTCAGATTAACGAATTTTATTTCATTATTGGTAAGGACCGGATCATTGTTTATCATGCCCAAGTGGATTTATATCTCTATATAGTGTACTTCACAACACCCAAGGGAAACACATATATACACAAGGGAGAATGGGATATCCAGGAAGATCGAGATGGACCCAAGTGTTCTATGCTAGGCCGAGTGACAGCTTAGCTAGCAAGTCTCTTTATAAGCGATCAAGGAACACAGTTAGTGGAATTACCTCCCATTTTAGATCCTTTCAGGGATGTAGAGTTCACTATTGAGCTAGTGTTAGGTGCGGTACTATTGTCCATTCCTCTTTATAGGATGGAACCTACAAAGCTACAAGAACTCAAGAAAAACTTGAAGATCTTGAGTATTAGGGTTTTATCATACCTGTCACATTGTTGTGGGGTTAACTAGTCCTTTTCTCCAAGAAGGTGGATGGTACCCTTAAATTTTGTGTGGATTACTATAGTCTCATCTAGCATATGGTAAAGAGTTGGTATTAGTTGTCTTGTATAGATGACATCTTCTACCAGCTCTGAGGAGAAACCATTTTTCTAAGATCGATCTGATGTTAGGATATCATCAGGTGCATGTGTGAACATCAGATATACATTGTACAAACCTTAGGAGAAGGTACAACATGTATGAGTTTTTTGTTTATGTCATTCAGTTTGAAGAACATGCCAACAGTTTTCATGGATCTAATGAATTTTGTTTTCTACTCGTACCTTTTTTACTTTGTGGTAGTATTCATAGATGACATATTGGTCTATTTGTGCTTTATACATGACCATGAAACCCATATTGAGATCATTCTGAGTACACTGAGAGAGAACCCACTATACACGAAGCTCATTAAATGCCACTTTTGGATCAATAAGGTTCACTTATTGGTTCAAATCATATTTGAGTTAGGTGTATTAGTCGACTCATATCATGTGAGAATAGTGGTTCCTAGGATAATCCCAATATTTTTTTTATATATGTATCTTCTTAGTAATTTCTGGCCATTATTGGAATTTAATCTAGAATTTCTCTCACTTAGTAGTGCCACTTATGGACTTAACTTAGTATGGTGTGTAGTTCATCTGGTTAGAAGTCCGTGAGAAAGATTTTTAGGAACTAAAGTGAAGACTCACATCCACTCCAATCCCAATTCTTCCTGAGCCAGGAAAAGTAATACTATTTACTGTGATGCTTTAGGAGTCAGACTTGGTGTAGTTCTGATGTAGGGTGATCAAGTTGTGGTTTATGGATCCCATCACCTGAGGCCTCATGAGCGAAACTATCCTAGACATGACCCCGGATTTGTAGCTGTGGTTCCTGATCTGTTCTGTTGGAGACACTACTTTTTGGATGAGAGGTTCATTTTTTACATGGATCATAAATACTTGAAATATATCTCCTTGCAGTGAGACTTAAATTTGAGGCAACATAGGTGTGTCGAATACCTACAGTTGTTCGAAATTGAACTTGCTTATACCCTTGGTAAGGGTAATGTTGTGGATGAATCTTTGAGATGGACAACACGAAAAAGATACATCTTGGTAGCCAGTAGTGAGTGGAATATGATGGGTTTTTTTCTAAGATTCATCTGGAGGTTCAGGAGAAATGTGGACAACTAGTTCTAACAAATCTTGTAGAGAATTCCTCTCTTCTAGAGCGAGCCCATATGAGATAGTTATCTGATTTGAAAAGGATTGTTTTGAGGGAAATCATCATAGGATATAACCCGCCTCATGGTTAGATTATTGATATTAATGAAACATTTCTATACCATGGTCTTGTATGGGTCCCTTCTGATATTTTGGAAGAGATGATAAGGGAATTTCATGCCTTTATTTAGGAAGTTCATATCAGACTTACCAAGATGTATAGAGATATGCATCATCAGTACTAGTGGACTAGTATGAAGAGGTAAATAGCGGGTTTCATTACCTAGTGCTCCACCTATCAGCAGGTCAAGGTAGAGCACCAGTGACCTTCTGGACTCCCACATCCTTTTTCCATTCCTAAGTGGAAATGGAATGATGTCACCATTGATTTTGTTATAGGATTACTGTGATATCCTCCTGGAAAATATTCAGTATTGGTGATCATCAAAAGGTTGACCAAAGTCACACACTTCTTACCTATACAAGAGACCTTCTATATTGATGAGTTATGGAGGCTTTATATTAGAGAGATAGTTCAGCTTCATGATGTGCCCCGTTCTATCATGTCGGATAGAGATACCCATTTCACATTATGATTTTTGGAAAGGGTTATAGAGGGCACTGGGTTCACAGGTGATTTTGAGTACTGTATATCTCCCCCATACTAATGGGGAGTCCAAGAAGACTATAAAGGTGTTAGAGGATATATTGCGGGCATGTATCCTTGATTTTAGTGGTTCTTGGTAGAAAAATATTCATCTAGTTGAGTTTTCCTATAATAATATCTTCCAGGAAACAATTCAAATGGATCCATATGAGGACCTCTATGGTAGACCATGTTGTTTACCTCTATGTTGGCTCGAAGCTGAAAATGCATCTCTTCTAGGTCCTCATCTCATTCAAGAGACTTCTGAGCATGTCCAACTGATTCAAGAGTGTATGGATATAACTCAGTCTAGATATAATTCTTATACCGATCATCATCTCAAAACCCTAGAGTTTGAGGTGGGACATTAGGTCCTTCTGCATGTTTTGATGAGGTTGGGTCATAAGTGAATCAGGAGACAAGAAAAGTCATCACTGAGATATGTCGGGCCATTCGAGATAGTGGAGAGAGTTAGTCCAGTAGCCTATAAGTTGCCATTAACTTAGAGTTATTGTGCTATGCAAAATGTTTCCTATGTATCTCAACTTCAATAGTATAATCCAAACCTATCTTATTCATTTAATCTTGATGATATCAAGCTTGAATCAGATGCAACCTTTGAGGAGAGTCCAATTCATAACTTCAATAGTAGAATGAAGGTTCTACGAGCCAGTTCTGTTCCACTGGTCTATAATGCTATAGAATCAGGAATGCATTTAGGATGAGACCTAGGAGTGGGAGTCTAATGTGCATGTGAAGTGGCCAAAACTCTTCTCAGATGATGTTCCATTACCCTCGAATAGGAAACTCAGGGATGAGTTGTCTTAATGAGGGGAGGTTGTAATGTCCCAACATTAATCAATGTACGGTCCATTTAATTTTGTTTACTCCAATTTCGTAAAGTAACCAAGGGCACTTGCCCAAGCGGTCTGTTGTAGGTCCCAAGCAGCAAATATTATTTTTCATGGTTGCACAGGATTATGCAAACTAATCCACCATGCCCTAGTGCAATGTTTCAGGTTAAAAAGTAATTAAAAGGATTAAAAGAAATAAAATAAATTTTAAAGAATAAAAATAAATGAAAAAAATAATAAAAATAAATAATAAAATAAAAATCATTTAGAAGAAAATATAAAATAATTAAAATGGGTTAAACCCATTTTTATTATTATTTTTTATTTCATTTATCCTTCCCTTTTATTTTATTTTATTTTATTTTTCCTTATTTATTTCTTTATTTCTTTTTTATCTATCCTCTATTTATTTCCTTTCTTTATTTTCTTCCTCCTCTCTTCTCCCCCTCTCATCCTGTGTGTCGCAACCACCTATCTAGGTGGTGTGCCTCCCCCCATCTCCGCTTTGAAATCCTATTGCACCTATGATTCTTCTCCAATTTAGTCACCATATAAAGAAATCTGAATCTTTTGGTAAGGATTATCATATACACCAATTATTTTTTGGGCTTCATCCTATCTTCATTTCATAATATGCCATAGAAGGTTTTTACCTAAAATTGGTATTTTTATTAAATCTTGTGATTTCTTCCGTTTAAGTCAAATTGAAGGTTTTCATGGGACATGGGGTATACTATGTCTTTGAGTTAGGGTTTCTATGTTCTTTCCCATTATTTCTTTTCTTTGTTAAATTCACACTGTTGTGCCGCTCATTAGTGACGACCGATGAATCCTAAATAATGTCTATTTATTTAATAAAACTATTTTTACTTGATCTTTGTGAGCTTTGTTTAAGACGAACCCCTTCCTAGGTTGTTACAATTTCATTAGACACCCCTTTGGGTGTAACGACACAATAGGAATATTTACATTTCCCTTGAATATTTAAAATATCATTTAAGTGTACATGAGAGATAATTTGGGTTGATGTTTTAAATTGAATAAATTATTTAGGATGAATCATAAACTATGAATTTAGTTTTCCTTTAATTTTTTTCCTAAATGATTATTGGTATTAGTCTCATAGTGACTTGTTATTATTAAATGTCAGTGGGTTTTCTTATACTAACAAAGTTCTAGTTTTGTTTAATATTGTGTTTTTATTTTTAGCTCTGACTTTTAGGATTGAATAATAGTAAGAAAGTGGATTTAAATGGGTTTTTAAAGGGATTAAATCATAAATGATGGAACCATGATATGTTTATTACTCTCTTATTGTTTTAAATTCAATCAGGTTGGAAAGAGAATGTAGGTCCTGTATTAATAACCCACAATTAGACTGTCCATACTTGATTGATTCCAAAAAACCAGGAAAGTGATGTTTTAGGCCTTATAGGAAAGGGATTTCCCATGGATTTTTACTATACTATTGGGTGATACCGGTTACCTAAGGGGTAGCTGAGGATGAACCCATTGGAAAAAATGGCTATGCCAAGCCTTAGATGGTACTCAATCCCTTATGTGAGATACCTGAGACAGACTCATAGTTACCATACCATGAGCGATACTTGGACTTTCGAATGGATTTCCTTGAATGGGCTCGTAGCATTGGATATAATTTAATGGATGTACCATAGCGATACCTTAGGGACGGTCTCAGACTCCACTATTGAAATTTTCAATTTTAATATAAAAGTTTGAGCTATTTTTATTAATACTACATAGATTTTCATTATGCTTTATGATACCTATCTTGTGCCTTTAGTGTGCCTAGTATTGACATATGGATTAGACCCCAATCCATAGAAAAATCTTAGGGTATGAACTTTTCATTGGTCTGTCATGTTACTTAGTCCTTGATATATATATATATGTGTGTGTGTGTGTGTGTGTGTTGCTTTACCAGGTATCTCATCTAGACTTCCATCTAAGGAAAACATAGGTGGTTTGGGACGAGTGTCCTCTTAGGAACCCAGACCAAGTTACTATTATTTTTATTCATTTAAAGTGATTTCAGTAATTATATATGGAACACAGTTATTTTTCTACAACACGAAACAAGAACAGTTTAGAAAATGTGCGTGCTGACCTACAGAGATTATATCTCACACCCTGATCACGCTCTATTTTATACCTGAGTAGACTTTATGCTCACAGGTATGGATACAAGGAAGTGTGTTACTCTTGATTCTTGATTGCTTTACTATTTAGGATGGATATTGGAGGGAAGAAGATAGAGCCTATGCTCAAGATGTTGTGTCACAATTTTTGGTCTTTTTGGTGTAAGCATGTAGCCTATTCATGTACATCTTACCACTTCACATTTATTCATTCACTTTTTGGAATAATACATTGGAATCATCATGGTATCCGTTATGACTATTCAGCTTCTACAGTTATTGTTTATTATATTGGTTCATTTATCTGCTTCTACTACTGTATGCTTTTTCTCTATGCTTCTTCTACTTGTTATGTATATTATTTATTGTTGTGTAATACCTTATCCTATGTGGGAATAATCTCCCCACAGACTTAACCAAGGTCTTCACTATTATTCAACATCCTCTAGTGTTAGGGGAGATGCACTTGAGGTATTGTTTCCCACCATATCAGTGACCAGTTTAGTGGCAATCGGGGAGATATGCTGCAACTTATGACATGAAATTATTATTAATAGTCTTATCTTTGAAGATGTAGAGGAATTTTATTCATTGGTGAGTATTTCATTATTTACTAAAACCACCAGAGACTTAGGTAAATCATTACCTAGACACACATCATCTAGAGACAGAGGTGATAGTTGGAGTTCCTGTAGGTCTATGACTTTGAGACATTCTATACTCTAGAGAAGGGAAACATGGAGGCATATTCCCTAATTGGGAAATCTCATTGCCTCTTTGTGGATTCAGTGTCAAAGTAGCTAGTCTCATTAAATCTTAAATTTGAGGAGAGAGGGACAACTTATATTCAATAAATTATGGTAAATCCAAAAATTATTCATCATATGGGAGAGGCTTGGTTTGGTGATGTCAACTGTAAAGTTCTAAATAACAAGATAACCTCATGAGGTACACCACATGGATTTTTTGAAGAAGAGAATCATGTCATCCTTTTCTATATATAGATGGTAGTTCTAGTCACATTTCATGAGGAGGTGCTACAGGAGTATCATATATCCCCCTTGGTTGTACATATAGAAGTAAAAAATATGTACAAATAGAATTAGAAGAAGTTTTTTTGGGAGAGAATAAGGTGTAGAATTCCCGAGTTTGGTTATTTATGCCTTGCATATCTGTAGCTAAAGGCTGAACATCAGATTCTACAGGTTCAAACTCAATCTCTTAAGATACCAAAATTGAAGTGGGATAATGTATCAATTGAATTTTTATGGGGATTTCATGGGTATAAATATTATATAATGACATTTGGGTGATTTTTGATTGGTTTACCAAGTCTACATAGATCATTTTCATTATAGATAAGTCTTCAGTTGAGAGTTTGAAGCATTTTTACATGGTATTGATCATCCAAATCCATGTGTTTCCCATATTTATCTTCTATGAACATGATTATTGGTTCACTTAATCATTGTGTAAATGTTTTCAAGAGTCTTTCCTAACCTAGTTATGGATGAGAATGACATTTTACCCCCATAAGTGCGGCTATACTTAGAAAACCATCTAGGTTTTAGAATATATGCTAAGAGCCTATGTTTTTGACTTTATAAGAAGCTGGGAGTATCACTTTTCATTACTATATTTTTCCTATAATAACATCCATCACTCTACTATTAGCATAGAACCATTTTAGGAACTATATATGAGACCCTACAAGTTACCCTTGTATTGGAATGAGATTAGAGAGACATATCTTATTAGGTCAAAACTAGTGCAGGTGACAATGAAGAAGGTTCAAGTGATGAGTGACCATATGAGGACCACCCAGAGTTCAAAAAAACTTATACAGACTAACATCATAGGAAAATAGTTTTCAACTATGGAGACCATGTCTTCGAGAAACTATCCCCCTGATATGGGATGCATAATTTTTTTAGGGGAAATAAGAAATTTTAGTGGTTCATTAGTTTATTCTAGATCCTATAGAGGGTTATTAATGTTTCTTATCTCTTGGATTTACCCTATATTTTTATTAAGTTCATGAAATATTACATGTGAAATGGATGAGATGAAATGTTGAAGAACTATAAAACCTTATTGAATGGGGAAAGATGGATAATAAGGTTGGAGCCACCTTCTCAGAGTATCAGTGGTGATTAAGGATCATGATGAGAATATCCTATGTGGGTGGACCACTTATTTGATTTGAGTTATTTGGTAGAATGATAATGTTCTAGAGAGATCCATGGAGCATGAGAGCTAGGTGAGAGATCAATACCGTCACCTTTTTTTGTTGTAGCTTATTCCTTTTTTAGAAGAAAATCCAGGAAGGTGTGTAGAATGTGATAACTCCAGTTTTAATAATTTTATCCTTTGAATATTTCATTAAGTATATCTAATTTTTTTCTCAGTTTAGGTGAAGTGTTTATAGTGTCACGGGACCCCAGAATCAATATATATATATAAATAATATTTATGTACATGTGTGTAGATTTTCAGAATTAGTGGTTTCCCTATTGTTTGGAACCTCAGACTAAAAATATAATACTTTGGTTATTTTTGGAACATAGGTTTTACTCTATGTGAGATATAAAGTAGGTCAACATCATATGTTCTATGGAATACCATCATCAGTGGGTTTGTTTAAAAAATTAAATGATTTAGTTTATTTAATTTATTAAAAGAAAAACCATTACCACTTCTCTATTAATATTATATTATGAAGAGTCTATAAGTTTTTTCTCATGGACTTGGATATTTTAAAGGATGAATAAATATCCACTTTTGATGTTGATGAGCACATGATCATGGATCAACAATGAAGGATCAAAGATATTTTTAGGATGAAAGACGACTGTCACATGATCTTTAATGAAATCAATATAAAATGAGTTCTTCACCAACAATTGATCTAATATCAAGGAATTTATCTTTATTTTATTGATTCACATTATTATTTATTTATTTTTGTTCTTGAAATAAATATATTCTTTAATTCATTTAATTTCATTATTTTCATGTTCCAAAATTTTGATTAGTTTTCTTGAACCTATTTAAATATTTTTTCACCCTTATTTTACAAAACTTTTTATTTCTAAAGATTATGATCATTAGTTGGGGTCTCAATGGACAACGATAATCTCACCATTCTATTATTCCTCTCTCTAATAATTAATATTTGTATTCTTCATCATTGGCTGATAGGGTTACAAATTTGACATTTTTTAACCAATTCATACATCATCAAACCTCTATATTTTAAATAATTCATGAATGAAATTTGGACTGATGTTTTGGTGATTGATCAAGAGAAAATTATGGATTAAGGATATTTTTATATGTTTGGGGACCCATTTTTGGGGATGTGAGAGGCAACGAATCATGCTTGGGTGAACGTAATCCCTAATTTCTTACAACTGGAGGTCAGGAATCGATGATTGGAGGTGTTACCCTTGGATTTTAGGGTCTTAGGTTAGAAAAAAAAATAATATTTGTGGAAGATTATGTGGACATGATGAAACATTGATAGAAAGTTAAAGATTCTATAAAAATCCTAACTACATTACATGTCTTCTAGAGGAACACACACATTGTTTCTTAGTTTCACATGACAGATAGTGTTATGGCCCGAGTTAAACATCACATGCTATGTGACATGGCCCCCATGTTGTGTGATACTACCCATGTGGATGATACAAGTGTGATCAGAACACATTTGGGACACCAGGTGACCAAACACACTATGTTTTCATATAAACACACCATATGGAGGAACATGGATGTCCTATCTATGTTTGGGGATGAACACACCTCAGTCCTTGGGTGGTTCCACATGATGTGTGCCTTGATTAAAATTCCATGTACTTTCCCCAAAACCATATATTTTTTGTATATACATATTTCAATATTTAATTTAGTTTCATTAGTATCCCACATTGTGTAGAATTATATTTAGGATTTTCTGGTGGGAATTTCACTGGAATCATGGATAAAAAGTGAGGTGATGTGAGTGGGATGCTTATTCTAGTGTTTCTTAGCCAATAAGATTAATCAGTTTGACCATAATAGTGATGTCAAGTTGGTACTCCCCTGAATCTCTAGGAAACAGGTCTGTATTATCTTAAAACAAGTAGATTCAATACTCTACCAAACTACATAGGTCATAGGTCCTCTATATATGGATCAGTACTCCCCCATCATTGATTTCTGGTAGAGAGTGGGTCCTCCACTTTAGATAGTACTCCATAGATTGTAGAGTGTAGTATAAATGTGTGGGCCCTCCACTCTGGTTCTTGTGAGTTTGTGCATGGTTATTGGAATCAACAGTGGGAACTTTGGTTCTATAAGTATATTTATCATCCTTAGGTAGATGTAGATATTGAGATTCCTCTTCATTTCGATTGTGTTTTTAGTATGATCATATCTGATGTTGGGTTTTATTTCCATTTTTTACATTTGGTTTGAGTTAGATATTATATTCCTTTCATTACCATTTTTTTTCAAGGTGTCCTACTAAGTATATTAAAACTCAAACATAAATGGGATTTTTAGAATGTGTCATTTATTATGAAGAATACAAACATATCATCGATGACTTTTTTGGACATGGTATTGGTGGAGCATAATTGTACTTGGAAGTGATATTGTTGTTCATTTGTCAATATTAGTAATTTTGTTAAAGGATCTATTCATTAATTCAATTTGTTAGTTATTTTTAGGTTGGTAACTCTATTATCTCTTGTTGGGAATGAATTTCTCCCCCTCATAATTTTGTATTATGTTTCTGCACTTTGATGTTTTCCCAAGAGGTTGTCACATTCACTGTTTACTCTCTAGAGTTTTATGTTTTATTATTTCATTTCACTATTGAATAGAATATGTATGTGTGTTTTTAGTTGTATTAGGATAAGACCTTCAATTTTAGTGATAAGTATACTCAACCCTTTTCTCCATACCTTGGCCTATTAGAGTTGGAATTGGGGTGTTACCCTCAACATAATTCCAGTCGAGGAGGGGCCCTGATGGATTGGGTCATGACACAATAAAACCCAGCCCATTCCATAATTACCATATTAATTTTCCTTTTTAAATAATTAAAAAACTCATTACCATAGTAAAAATCAATTTTAATACATACTTATAATTTCATAAAGTCCCTATCCATTTTCTAGCACTTTTAGCCGCATAATGTTCCAAATCCATTTGACAACATCGATGGTTGTGAAATTCCATTTTAAAAAAATTGAATTAATTCACATCCCATATTATAAATTTCAAGAATATTATTCCCGTTAACATATTCAAATCACCTTTACATAGGAAAACATACCATTTAAATAAAAAAATATATGGTCAAACTCATTTTCATGGTTCTCCACTAGGAATTATCTTTATAAAGAACAAAGCATGTTAAATGGGGCATTTAAACAGAGAAAATTAAATTTCAAAAAATAATTTAACTATGGTAAAATCATGGTATGATTAGATTTAACATTCTAAGAATAGACTTAGAAATATGGAAAGACTATGGGGTAAATTAATCTCACTAGATAACTTCAGATTAAGAGAGTCTACAAGACCAATAGCAATCCCTGGTTTGGTTTAAATAGGGAGAAAGAGAGAAACCAAGAAAATACCTTGAATTTTTTTTCATATCAGACTAAACTAGAGATACATAGTGTATCAATGAAACAATTAAATATTATAAGGAAGATGATTTTTAAATTTACCTCTCTCTCAAGTTTTCAAGAGATGATGCTCAAAATGTCCAAGAACCAAGGGATATCTACATTTAAGGAAGAGTGGGAGAAGATGGAATGGGGGAAGTTCTACTAGAAAAAGAAATTCTAAAATGATGAGTAAGAAGGTAAGGGGGAATCCTAGGTGAAAAAACCAGGCTTAACCCACTTAAAACCACACATAGAGGTAGCTAGCTAGTTGGTAAGCCTAGTAGGGTTACTTGGGTTCTAGAAAGGCCCCCAACTATTTTGTGGCTGCTGTAATAGCCTGAACAGCCCTGGTCTCCCTCTAGTTCTCTTCTGGACCTCTGGTCTACCCATAAAAACTCATTCAAAAACTAAATTAGATTTTTTAGGGGTACTAAACCGCTAAATTCAATTTATAGTACCGTTTGAAAATTTATCCTCTCCACTAAATAAAAATTAAAAATTTTCTTTGATACTTAAATCCTATCTGTACACTTAGGAATTAAAAAAAATATTCCTAATTTTTTAACTATATGAAAATATTCTAACCTATTAACTTAAAAAAATAACAATCTTATGATATTATCATCTATTATCTACTTAAAACTTGTTTATGTTCATCATCTTTATTCTTTGAACTCTATTCCATCAAAAATTTTCATTGAATTAATGTAACTACATACAATATTTTTTAGAATACATCATAAAATCCTTTAATATATTAGTAAAATTATCTTTAAATTTAGACTAGTATAATATTATTTAACTTTTAACTTTTATTAATTCCAAAAATAATCCCAATAGACTCTTAAAAATTATATATTTTTTTGAATTTTTTTGAATGATTTGATACAAAATACTTTTTGTTTAAAAAATAACAATTATTTCCTTGTAGTATGAACATTTAACAAACAAACTATTGTTTTCATAACGTATATGGTAGTCTATGTGTTTGGATTTTTTTTGAAAATGTGACTATTAAAATATAACACCGATGGGTGGAAGTAACACATTCCCTTATATTCTTATCATATATTTGGACAAAAAATTTATCATAGGTAAAACATTTTTATCCATATCTTCTTCTCAAAACATGTTATAGAAATTTATGAATCATAAACCATGTGTATTTATTTAATAATATCATACATTTTCATAAAAAATATTTGTTATTAAATATATTCTCTTATCACATAAGAGAAATGAGATTAGGATACATATCATTTACTTAGATTCATTTAATACTGATAAGATAATTTACATTTAAACCCTTAATGTAGTGACTATTTACTTAATCTCATGAATATAAACTATAAGATCAATCAATTCTTCCTTTGTTTTTAAACTCATTTATATTTAAAATTTTTTGTAATATATACATTAGGTATCACATACATTTTAAAATAGTAGAATTAGTTTCTGTAACATTCATACTTGACATGGAAATTACATATTGTTTTCTAAAATACATCAAGTATATTATAGATAATAAATCCCATTGAATTATTACTCTTTATTTTTGACAGCCCTAGGTTTCTTTGACCATGATTGGATTCTCGATGAAATATTATAAAAATTTTCAACCAAATTTTTTTATTCTAGTTTGAAATTATAACTAATTTTAGATGATAAAATACTTTAGAACCTAGAAATCATATTCCTAGTTCATATATATTCTAATAAATTTGATAATATCAGGTAAAAATTCATTTAATTAATTCATATTGATAGATAATTTTCCTAGAAGAAAATAAGATAAATTCCTTAACTATAACAATATATTTTTAGTCTCCCCTTAAATCTTGTTATATAATTAAACAAATAAAAAATGTGTTTTAAATACACCCATATCATTTCATTTAAACAATTATTGTGCACCTGATCTTTTCAAGAGGTAAATGAGATAAAAATACACATCATATAAAATTTTTATACAATAATGATGTATCCATGTTATCAATACATGAAATCTTTTCTCCATTACATAAAAAAACTTCACACTTTAGTTATTTTTATCATCAAACCTTTTGTATATTTTCAACACATTGTAAAACACATAGTTGATATCATATATCATTTATAATAATAGAATTGATTTATATAACCAATTAATTTTTATGGAAACCTTCAGCCTCATTGATTCATAAACATATTAAGTCATATTGAACAACATTTTACATACCCAATCATATTGAGTATATAAGACAGAAATTCCTAAAAATCATAGATATAACCAATCAAATTTAGTACATTGGTAAAGACTAAGATTCATTTGATCATTTTTCATGTAAATATTTTGAAACATTGAGTGAACCACCATATGATTCCATAAGAATAAAGATTCATGCCTTGAATAATTGTATCACTTGGTTAATAAAGAAGGATTTTTTCTAACAAATATAATATTCCTTATTAAGTTTTCATAAATCATCAATATTTTAAAATAACTTTTCATAAGTGACTAGCCTAAATATCTACAAAAATTATGACTATAGTTATTAGGGATTGATCATAATGTTTATATTGACTATGATGATGGTGTTATCTATAATATAATCTTTTATTATATGATTTTCATGTATAAATAATAATTTTATAAGGACTTTTATTAAATGATATCTCACTACAATGATGAACACTTTTAATATTCAGTATACCTATTAGTTAGAAAATATCCATATTTTACCATGAAATTCATCTATTTTTTTCATTCCTCTCACCACTTATATATTTAGTTATGGTTTAATACCAATAATATAATATAAAAATCTTGGATAATCAAGCATAGAAATCTTTTCCCAACCCATCATATGAGTAAATTTAACTCTATTATTTGGGTAACATAATCATATTAGGGTCTCATAGCCAGTGTAATCCAATGGAAATGGTAGAAACATGATAATGAAGAAACCTAGGGGATAATAACTTTATCATGACCAACCCAAGGGTGTTCAAGTGTCACTTATACTTTCTATCCATAAATAAGATAATCCAGAGGCACCCAAATTTGGCATGACCTACCCTATTGGATTATTGAAGTCTTGACATTACTTCTTTGTAATGAATCTCACACTATTATTTAAATATTATTTTAGTCTCACCATATTATCTCATGTTTCATGATTCTAGTAATTTAGTTTGGAATTCTATTCTTCCACCAAACCAATATGTTCAAACCATATTGATGTGTAATTATTTACACAACCCATAGGTTTGAAAAATAGATTTCAATAAAATCCATACATATAAAATTTAATCATATGTATATGTTACCTGGACACTTCAGTTAAAGGTATAAATTCATATGAGATTGAAAATTAAGAGTAATCCCAAAGATATTGATAACTAACCCCATTCACCAGTCTAGATAAGGAATAAGTCTCTAAGTAGGTAGGTAGTTTAGCCCTAAGTTCCTCTAACTAGGGATAATATACTCAAGAGATAATATAATTCATCATAAATCTAATGCCTAATATACACAAACTATAGTTAATAACTAAATTCAAGTTTATAACTTCAATTACAAATTGAGGTCATGATTGATGAAAAACTAAATTCACTGATAATTCTATAATATAATTTAAGGATCTATCTATAATAAATTTATCAATTAAAAAAAATCTATACACAATATTCACATCTAATAAAAAATATACTAAACATGAATATAAAAGGTAATATCATTTTAAATAAAACTACAATTCAAATTATTAAACATGCCATAAACATTTTTGAAAAAATCATAAATAAAAGAATGTTATAATTGTTTTATAATTTTATCATTATATTTTTAACATTTCTATAAATTATAATATAAAAATTTTATATTAAAGACAATATGAAACCATTTTCATTCTTCATTATATTGAATTTTAATTTTAAACATATAATATTTTATGAATTATAAGTAATTAAAAATTCAAATTTATATTACACAAACATTTTATAGAATCTAAATTACATAAACTTTATCATTATATAAACACTGATCATATCATTCATAAAAAATATGTACTTAAATAATATCCAAATAAATCCCTTTTAAATCAAAATATTCAAATTAATTAATTATGAACAATTGATAATTTAAATATAAAAATTTTATATTTTAGTTGTATTTCAAAATTTATAACCCTTTAAAAAATACTTCATATGATTTCTATATAATGAATTTTATTTCTATATCATAGGTCATGAAATTTAATTTCTTAAAAGGTATTTTAAATGTTAGTATTTATTATTTTAGGAATATTTGATAACTAATGTTTCATGAAAATTTATTAATTAACTATAAAATATTTATAATTAATTAATTTTTAAACCATCTATTAATTAATATTTATCCCCAAAAGAACATTTTATAATTATTTATAAACATTTTACAAACCATTTAAATAATTTTATATCTTAAAATCATTTTAAAATTATTTTAAAACAATTCTATTTACCCTTACTCATAGGGTTATTCCAACTTATGGGTAAATCCTTATACCCTTATACAATATGTCTAGAATCCCTTGAGTAAAGGTAATTCAATACTAACCTTTACCCAACTTAAATATAACATTCTATATAAAGGTAATCCCCCAGTTGTGTCTAGGTAACATTGTAGTTAATTTTATATAATTCATAAAAAATCATTACAACATTTATGCATTTCATTAGAAACCCAGTTCGTAAAGGTAGATTGGGTAACCCTTATGTAGAACTCTTCTATATAAGGGTGGCTATAAAATTAATTACACTGTGTAAAGTTAAATTAAGTGAATTCCTTTACGCCTCTACAATAAATCCTCGAATACCATTATATGACTGCTCAAATATGGGTATTTTCTTAGTTATCTTTACATAAACATTAAATACCTTGGTGAATCAAGGTTCTTACAATAACCCTTAAACAAACATTAAATATTATGCATAAACATTATATATAATCCTTTATACTACATTTATAAATCCATATATACCCTTATGTGAACCCCTTTATATAAAGTTAAGTAACATGTTACCTTTACATGATCACTAAAAAAAATTTAATTACCTAGTTATGATTATGGAACTATTCAATGTAATTTTAATTCCCTTTTCACCATTATTTAGATTTTATATGTAAGGTAAAACCATTTTACATATTTTCAAAAGAGAATAAAATACTATACTCAATTTTCATTTATACTTTAATTCAAAGTATGTTTTCACAGAACTAATTCAAAGGTCTATTTGATACCACTGAAGGGTTTTTAATAAGAAAAATAATGAATATCAGACAAATAAAAATAAATTCAAACCTTTTTCCAAGTATCTCTAATGTATATAGATATAAAAAACAGTGTAAATAAATAAAAATGAAGAACTAATGGAAACAAATACCATACATAGAATATTATCTAAAACATTTAATATTAATTTAATATTCTTGATAAACATCACTAAGGGTATCCAAAAGGCATCCCCTTACTAAGGTGTATCCATGGGATGAGTGAATCACATGTCATACATAAAAGATTTTAATTTATCTCATAATGTGATAGCATCTCAGTATGCAATGAAGAATAAGAGAGATATGGATATTTTATAGTTTCAAACAAGAATAATATAAGTAAAACCATAATAAAAGTGTCACATGGTAGTGTTTATATAATCCAAAATGATGCTCCTTGGTTAGTCACATTAACTCATATATTTATAAATCATGAGTAAATTCCATGTTTGATTCATATATCATATACATGAATGAAATTACTTCCCATTGTTTCATAAAATTAAATGAAATGTTAAATGATAGCCATTTTGATTATTAAAATTTCCTAAAAATAAATTATATCATAGGTAGTATAAACGATATACTCAGTCAAAATTGACTTCTTATTCAAAGTCCCTATAACTCAGGTGGTAGAAAATGGTGTAGTCCTAGAGTTTCACTACTAAAAAAGTGATACACCATATATAGATCATATATATATATATATTATATTCATGGATTTATGTAATATCTACTTCAAGTTTTTCAATTATACCAATTATATAATATCACGTCTTTTACTGGATGGTCTAGCAAGATCAAACAGGTTGGGAAAACCAAGGTGGGGCATGCCAGGTTGGGAAAGTCAAGTCTAATGCATGTTTATTTAAATTAATATTATTATTTTAAAAAATTAAAATTAATACCCCCAGTAACCAGTTTGGATCAATTTAATCCTTTATTAAAAAAACCACCACTAAATGATTTGGAATAATTTTTAGAACTATAATGAAATGATTATTGAAAAATATAAACATGACCATTTTAGGAAACCACCCAAAATAAATTAGAGGTAGTTTAATCCACTAATAAACATAAAAAATCATCACTAAACCATATTTTTGGTGTAGTGATTCACACTAAAATCACTTCAAAGGAAACTTTTCTCTAGATTAAATCGGTTCATACCTACCTGAGTGATTGGTAAAATCTCATATATCCTAAAGACTACCACCCAAAATTCACTATTTACTAGCCACTAATTTTCTATCTAACTTATTAAGAGGTAAATAATAATTTAATGTCACCAGAAATGATGACTTAACTATTTAATATTATTAAATAAAAATAGTGCATATATTTCACTTAATGGATTATAAATCTATTTTTCTCGAATGACGATATATTATGTATCATTCCCTTACAAGGATGAAGTGAAGTAGTATGATTTTTAAGATAATAAAATTAATATATTATTTATTAACCAAAACATTTAAGCATCATTAATTTCTCAAAATTTTATTGGAGTATTGTTTCTTTATAGAAAATACCCTAAAATAAAGAGTTAAAATATATATAACATATTCATTAACCACATATTTCTAGATTAGTTATCATTTAACATTGAAATGTTTAATATTCATTCATAATGAATATTAATTCCAAATTTAATTTCAAGGAGCATCCATCCACTTGAAAATATAATAAATATTTTCAATACAACTTTTAATATCCCCATATCAATTAATTTCTAAGAGAAAAATTAAAAAAACTCTTGATATCATATAAGACCTTAACTACCATATATTTTTCCCTTAATAAAACATTATCAAAAGATAAAAACCATAAATTATAACATTTATGGGGAAAAAAAAATCCACTAAATTACACCCATTACTCAACCCAAGGGTCCACCATCGGTAAATCTATATTTACTAAGGTCCCTATATTTTCTTATTAAACATGCATATGTTGTGACACATTGGTGCCATTATAGTTTCTACAATTATATAATTACGGAATTATATTTACATTTTGGGAGTTTTAGGTTTGATTATTTATTTTTCATTATTTCCCTCCATTTCTAATGGTTAGTATGCACGGTTTAGGAAAATCTATAATGGAGGGATTGTGTATGGGCCTTTCCAATTATTTTCTATCTGTTTACTATTAAGTTGCATAGGTATCCAATAATTTGGTCTAAAATTTTAGAATCTTAGTGAACACTATGCAAGTACTATTTTTTATGGAGTTGTTTCATGGTCATTGTATAGTTAAGGAAAACCATTTAATATAAATGTTCACATTGATATAGTTTTTAAAAGTGTCCCCTAAATGGTTTGGAAAATATGTAGCCAATATATGTGGCTTTCACAAAGTCTCTTAAAAGGTGATCTTACCATTATTCCCTCTTCTATTTTAACCCTAAACCTATCCTCTCCACCCCATTCACAAAGAATATCAATGATAAACCCTAGGAATTTCCTCTCTCCTTACCTCATTGAATTTATGCCCTTAATTAATTCATTATTGGTGGATATTTATGTGTAAATCCTCATTTTACATCTATTAATCCTTCATCACATGTTTTATTTTTTCCCTTATTGTCTTTAAATATGGGATAAACTCTAGGTGGGGTTTTATCTCTAAATTGGTGAGTATTTTCTTCCTAGGGTGTATAAATTCCTTTATGGGATTTATTGTCTTTATTTTCAAAGGTTCCACCTTATCTATAGTTGAACTAGGTAAGTGTTCCTATGGAATCATTTTATATTGAAATTAATAAAGTGATTGTTTTTTAAAAAATAATTTTTAATTAATGTATAATGATATGTGATATCCCTAGTTGATTTGTAAAATGATTCCATATTTTTTAATTCTTGGAATAAAATTTATTGGGTGGATTTATATTTTTATTTTTTCTAAAATTAATGGTTTACATGAAGAGTGTTTGATTAAATGATAAAAATGTTTTTCTAAGTGCTTTGAAAGGTTTTAAAATGGTGGTTGACACTATTATAGTTTTAATGTAGGTAATTGTATTCCATAAGTGAAATATAATGAATTTATCCATCATTCAATTTTCATACAGTGCTCTATAAATTGTATTTCTATGTTTGGAAAAAGTCTTGATTGGAACTTGGTTAAAAAGGTTTCTATAGTGTAAGAGTCCTTGATATTTTAATATATTATAATTTCAACCTCATTTTAAATTCTAGGTTGTAAAATTTTAAAATAGATTACTTGATTATTGTGAGACCCAGATTTGTTCCCCTACATCAATTTTTCCCTTATGAGTTTTTTTATAAACATTTGATTTGAAAAATAGGTTATTTTAGGTGAGGGTGTTTGATATTAGAGAGAGTTAATGTTAATGTTTCATTGATTTGTACATTGATATCATATTGATTTCTTACCAACTTCCATTTTGATTACATCATAGGAGTCCTAGGGAATTAGTAAATCACTTGGATGAGGGAAAACTCTAGAATATATTGTTCTCCAGTTAGGGATCATGTACCATGAAAGTTGAGCACTCCTAGGATGGTTTGTGGCCCGAAATAGATTAATCTCTATCATTTAGAGTTATAGGTACCAACTAGTTTGAAAATAGTGTTGGGACATAGAATAGTTCTTTAGTACTAATATAGGGTTCCAATCACCAGTTCATATTCATCTCACATTGGATCTACAGAGTTGACCGTGACACTCATTCCTTGATTTTTTGTTTATGGAGAAGATTTAATTAATTATTAAGAATATATTTATGAATAATCTATTATATAAGAATTTTCTTAATAATTTTTTATTTTGTTTATCTTTCATCAATATTGTGGTTCTTGTTTTTTGTATTTTTATCCTTCATGTTTGGGTGGTTTCATTCTCTATATATTTTTTAAATGATGTTTTGGAAATGTATTTTCAAACAAAGAGTTTTTTATTATATAAAATTGTGGAAATTATAGAATTTTTTTTCTTAGGTTTTGTTATAAATAAATTACCCACACATTAATTTAATGTGTTTTATTATTGAGTAGAGATCCCATGTGGTTTTTGTATAAAAAGTTATGTTTTTATTCTTTCATAAAAGTGTAATGTTGGTTTGATTTTACAAATTGGAATAGAAAGACTTATTTTGTTTATATTTTATTTAAATCTAGAATTTAAAATTTTTATTTCTTAAAGGAATTCTATATATGGAATTATTTGATCCTACTATAATTTTTATCTCACACCCTACATACACTTTGTGCGTGTATGTAGCCCTTCTATTCTATATAGGTTCTAGGTTCTGTTTTAGATTTCCTATAATTTTTTTGATCTACCAATGGGTGAGTGGAGATGTGGTGGATGAACATGGATTACAATAATTTGATCTCATGTTTTTTTAATGTTTTGTTTTATTCTATGAATGTGGTGATGTATCAACTCATATAACCTCTGTTTCTTGTATTCAGTTTCCACTTGTTATTCCTTATTATTTTATTTATTTATGTTTTCATATGAGTTGTTATTCAATAGGTTTGAATCATATTTATTGGTTATGATTCATTGGTTTATTTATTACTTGTATTTTATTATCAATTTTTGGATGGACATCTAATGTATGAACACCCCATGTGATTTTAAAAAATGAAAAGTTGTCTTTTACTCTGAATTGAGGGTGAAACAATTACCATGATTGTATTCATTGATTTCTATACACTAGTTTCTTTCCCATGGGTATTGATAATACCCTTAGAGCCTAATGGTGACTTGGGTTAATTTACACATTAGGTCAGCCCAATCTAGTTTGTTACAAATGGTATAAGAGCCTAGGATTTTGAAAGGATTAGGATATTGAATATTTGTCTTGTTAATATGGAAGTAGTGATGTATGGAAACATGAATTCTATAACATGAGATGTAGGTGGAGTGATATCCTCACAATCTCTTTCTTATCCTAATCCTTGAGTTTCAAAGGTTTTTTTATATTTTAATTTTAAATTTGAGTCTATTTTAGATTATTCTAGATATGTTTTGGTATGAGAGGATGGTATTTGGATCCTCAATGAGTTTGATGGGTGATTTTGGGGGTTGGAATACATTTTTTTGTGAAAGTGGATGAATAACTATGGATTCATGATTATTTTTTAGATTATAGTAAACCATTTGGATCCCATGTGGAATGTTTTTGGGGAATTCAAAGTGATTTTTCCAAGATTAGTGCATGATTCAAGAAACCATGTGGCTAAACCATGTGACTAAATCATGCATAGATATGTATCCCAACCAGTTTATTTTTTCTCAAAATATATTGGTTTTATATTTCACAATATGTGGTTTCTACATTTCATAAATGATTAAAATTTTATTTCATTGGTGTTTTGATTTTATTAAAATAAATTTGGTTTGATGTGTGATGCTATGTTTTGAATACTAATGTCATAAAGGTTGTTTTCTGTTGGGAGGAATTCATAAAATGTTTTATTTTTAAACCATCTATTGAGATTGGTTTTAAAACGAGTTATATTGATTCACATGGGGTATTTTAATAAGTGGTTGATTATGTTATGGTATTCAGAAATTTTTTTAAAATAAAATTAATATTTTATGTAAATGGTTTAAAAATTTATAGATTTATTTGGGGGATGATCTTAACATATATTTGAGCTCAAAAATAATTTCATTAACTTAAAAATGAAATGAATTATTTTACCAATGTTGGATTTTTCTAAATAAATAAATGTTTTTTACTATATTCCTTGGTAAATGGAAATTTAATGTTTCTACTTGATGTGTGTGGCATTTTATAAAGTTGTATTTTTTTTTGTAAAAGAAGGTTTTATGAAACATTTTTGTTTTAAAAACTATATTTTTTAGGTGTTTATAAATTTAATTTAATTTTTTATTAAATATAGAGTGAGGAGTTTTAAGGGTTTTTTCTATTTCAAAGTGTGTATGACATAGGAAAATAAAATTTCAAAATATTAAAATCACTTTTAATTTGTTTTGGTTTAATAAATTTCTATTTAGATTTTTCCCTTGATTGAAAAAGGTACTGATTTTTATAAATTGTAAATCATGAATTGGTTCGAGTTTATGACTTATATTATTTATAAAATACCCTAAAAATGGTCAAGGAAGAATATAGAATGGTCATTTCTAAGTATAATCCTCTTGTTTGATCATATTTTTATTTTAAGAAGACCACTTCTATTATAGACTAATCCCAAACAATATGTGGGGTAGTAGATCGAGAAACTTATATGTTAATGGAATCTAAACAAGGTGTTTTTGTTTCTTAGATTTATCCTAAATACGTATACTTAGTATAACCACCTGGTCCATCACTATAATCTTTATAAGTTGAATTTTTGGAAGAATTATTGAGTTTAATTTGATTTATAAATAATATAAATTTTGTGGTTAATTGTGTTGATGTTTTCTTTTTTGGATTTGATTCGATAAAGTATGTGTTTGATTTCAATGTGGTAGTTCTTGTTGGATTTTTACCTTGGAAAAAACATGATCATTTCTTGCGAGATTTTAACTATCTTGTGTCTTTTTTTAATTGGTTGATGGGATATTATTTCTCAAGGTTTTTATGTATGGTGTTAGAAATTATAAGTATGGTTTGTTGATAATAATTTCCTGGGAATAGCCTTGGGTGCATGTTTGGATAACAAGATCACATGAAAAACCAATTCAAGCTATGAAATGTCAAGTTTTTTCTTTGGATTTAACTAGAATCATCGTGAGATAGTTTACATGATATGATGTCATAGGGTACCCATTTCTTATCTTTTTATACCAAGGTTAGAATCATTCCTCTCCTTATTGAGGATGGTTGTGGGTTTTGGTGATTTTATCATTTGACTGGAATTATAAATGGGTCTTTTATCAGTTTTTTTATGGATACCAAAATCTATTTCGGTGGTATTTTCCCTAGATATTGGTGAATTAGTTCTTATATTATTATTTGTGGTTTGTATAGGATGATGTTTCTAGGTGAGTTTTACTATAGAAATTTTTTCCTTTTACATCACCATTTTAGAGAAATTATAAATGGAGGGGAGACATATGATTGTTCTCCATCTATTTAGGACTCTGTGTTAGATAAGATATGGTTTAGTATTTTATTGGATATAATCACTTGTGTTTTATTATTGGGTCTCTAATGTTTTAATTTTGTTACAATTCATCTTGTGATTATTTTACTTGAACTATAACTAGATCATTGAGGTATGGAGTTTTTTATTTTCCCATAAACTTTCACCAAGATCAAATACTTTTTAAGGGAAAAAAGTTTCATGATGGTAAAAATTATGACACCTTAGTGCCACTATTATTTTTAATATTATTTAATTGGAGGATTATTTTATCTTTTGAGAGTTTGAGTTTTGAATTTGAGTTTTCAAAAACACTTATCTACGTTGATTGATTAGTTCACATATTTAAGGGGAAACTATATGTGAATATATTCACATGGGTCTTTCCATATAATTTTTGTTTGTGAATGGTTAGGGAACATGGGTATTACATAGTTTGTCATAAAACATATTGAAATAATTAAAAACATGCATGTTTTATGCAGTTTAAGGAATTTACACATGGATTGAGTATGGTTGTGGAAAATCATGTGTCATAACCAGGTGCTTTACTATATTTCTTAGCATCATCTCTCACATAGTTGGTGTATGGTTTGGAAAACCATGTGAAAAACCATGTGTCTTTCCCATAGTCAAAAAAGGAATTTTAACCTTTATTTCATCTAAAAGTTTTACACACAAACCCTCTAATATCCTCCCCATTAACATTAAACCTCCAGGATAATCCCACGGTGCATCCTCCCTCCTACCCTCCTTAGATTCAGGGCCTTTAAACTTTAAATCATAGTGTATATTCATTATAAAATCATCATTTATCCACTATTAATCCTTATATGCTTCTTTTCTTTCCCTTATTGTGGGTCAATGTTGGATGAACCCTAGGTGGGTTTTTTATCTAAATGGTTGTGTATTTTTTTCTAGGTTGTGAAAATTCCTTTATAAGCTTTATTCTATATATTCTATAAGGGTTTTCATCATCTTCACTTAACCTTGGTAGGTGTTTCTTTGCAATCAAATTATTTTTAAATTAGTAAAGTGAATGAGTATTATAAATTAATTTTTAATTTTATTATTGTGATATTTCATGTCTTTGATTTATTTATAGAATTTTTCTATATTTTTCTATAATTATGATAAATGATAATGGGTGAATTTTTAATTCATGGTTTCTAAAATGAATGGTTTTCATTACAAGTGTTTGATTAGTCGACTGAATAGTTTTTCCAAGTGAATTTAATGGTTTTAAAATATTGGTTGACACCAGTATGATTTTTAATCAGGGAATTATTTTCCCTATGTTATTTATAAAAATATTATATATAGATTTTTTTTCAAAGAACACTATATAGATTAGTTTTCTATTATTGGTATTATCATTTCCTAATTTGATAAAATAGATTCCATAGTATGAAAGTCATGTTAATTTTTATAAATTTTTCTTTTATGAACATTTTTAAGTCCCAATTTCCAACTTATAAAATAGTTACTTGATTATTAAGAGACCTTCATTTTTTACATGTATCTATTTTCCCCTTATGGATTGTGATTTTTGTCTAATGATTGTATGATGTGAAAAAGGGATATTTTATTAGAATGGTTTTAAGGTGAGAGAGAGTGATTATATATTTTTTACTAATATGTAGATTTATCTTGGCATGATTTCTTTCTAACATATTTTAATTCTATCATCGAAATAGTAAGGAATTATTAAATAACTTAGATGAGTTTAAACACTAGTATATATTGTTCTCTAGTTATGATAAATGACCCATGGATGTTCAGTTCTCCTAAGATTGTTTATGGACCATGGTAGCATGATAAGTCCAAATTTAAGTTATAGGGCCCAACTAGTTTGACCAAAATACCTAGATATATATTTGTTCTTTATTTCTAGCTTAGGGTTTCAGTCATCACTTTAATTTTTTATCACTAGGTACATAAAATTTTTCCTATGACACTTGTTTCATGATGTATGGTTTATGGAACATATTTAATTAATATATATATATATATATATATTTTTAGGATCAATTATGGTTTCCTTTTATTTGTCAATGGTAGTTTTATTTATATTCTCTTGATATTGTGGTGATATGGTGTTGTACTTTTAACCATCAAGGTAGAGTGGGTTATTTTTCTAAATGGGGTTTAAAGGTTATTTTTAAAATATATTTTCAAATGAAAAGATAAAATATTAACTCTATGTTTAGAATTTTATAAAATTTTTGAAATGAAGGAATATGGTTTCATCATGCTTTTCTAAATCAATGATCATCACTTATATTTAAAGAGTTTTACTATTGAGTGGAGATCCCATGTGTTTTGTGTATAAAAAAGAGAATTTTTATTCTTTAATAAAATTGTTTTATTTATTTTCTTTTATTTAATTTAAATAGAAAAACACATTTCCATTCTAATGTATTCTAAACAATAATTTATTATTTTTCATACATAAAAGAATTTCATAGGTTTTATTGTGAGATCCTACAGGGCATGTTAGGTCACACACTGCATACAAACTCATGTGTATGTATGAAACCTTTTTATTATATATATTTAATAGGTTCCTTTTTATATTTCTCGTCACTTTATATATAGAATTATGGGTGAGTGGTGATGATGATATAAACCTTCGGTTTCTTAGAAGTGATCCCACATGTAGGTTTAGGTTTTTTTTATTTTGGGGATGTGGTGACCTGTCGCCCAAGAAAGACTCCACTTCTTGTATTTAATTTTAACTTATCTTAAATTGTTGGTGTATTTATTTATAGAGTACATATTCATGTTTATTTAAGAGATATAAATTAATTTTTTTGGTTATGACTGGTTGGTTCAATTCTTATTCATATTAGCTTATCTTGTTTTCCATGGAAAACCACTGTATGAATTCCACATGCCAGATTTTTGGAAAATTATCCATTGTATTTTACTCTAACTTGTGGGTGTAACATTAAAAAGAGTGTATTACTTGATATCTAGGCACTAGTTTCCAACCTGAAGGGATCAAGAGAACCTTTTGGGACTGGTGGTGAGCTGGGTTGTGTGGCGTGTCAGGTTAGCCCATGTTGTTGCATTACATACATTCTCATATTGTCTTGCAACATGATTTTAGTATATTATAATATGTCTAATAAAATTAATCACAATATATCACATCTATTCAACCCATTTAATAATATGATATGCTTACGTTTTCACAAACTAACTATTTACCACTTTCATTACAAATGCTTTCCACTAGACATAACAAATGCAATTCACAATCCTAAGAAAAATCAATAGGGCTACGAATCATCTTATACACATAAAAAAACCACCACTAAACTAGTGTTTAAAAATGACCATAATACCGTCAGTATATATATAAATAGAACACTATCATATCATGGTTAATCAATCTAAAACACATGTCAATTAAAATTGAATTTTCCATTAAACATAGTCACTATTTGATATTCAAATCTCAAAAATTTCATCACTCATGAAAAAATCTTTCAATTAAAACTTAAAATACTAAAAAACTATTTTAACTCCTTTTTTAATTCCCTAACACAATTTATTTGAAAAGGAACAACACTTATAAATTGAAATCACATTTAAAATCACCCTTAATTTCATGTTATTTCTATAAAATGTATTTTACTTGTGAAAAGAAAAATAATATTACTATGAATTTAGATATCAAATCTATAAAATAAATATAGTATATCATAATTCTGAGAACATAATCATAAATACCATGATAAATATTCTATTTAGTGGATCTAATTAATTACATAACCACTAATATGGTATTCTAGAAAATGATAATTGCTTTATTAGTATTTTATAATTAATTAGGTCCTTCTCATGTAATAGTTATAATATATAAAATTCATATACCATATATGTTACTATTAAGATAATTCATAAATAATTATTGGATTGTATCCTAGATAATATTTATGAATAATTCATTAATTCCAATTTTTATGCCTCTGTTAATCAAAATGAAAGTTCACTCAAACCTAAGCTGTCTAGAATAAACACAAGAACACCCATTTTAAGTTGAGAATACACCATAAATATATTGAATAGGTATTTTATATGGTTTACTTATCATGAACAAAAATATCTTATCCCATTTTAATAAAGACCTAGAAAATTAAAACACCACTCTAATTCTACATGTAATGAATCGATCCTGAACTCTTTTTAACCCATTTCAAACTTCCACTTCCCCAACTATGTCACCCAACCAGCAGTAAGTGCCTACTGACACTAGGGGTTGAGAATTATTGTTGTGGGCTAATTTAAACTATTATAGTGACAATATATATCAATATAATATTATATAAAAAAGTCACAATGATCCATTCATATATCAGATGTTTCCAAAAATTAAAAGATAATTTGTATTATAGTGAGAACTATCTATAACTATGAAATAATAAAAAATTACTATATGAATTCATAAAATGTTCAAAAAATAAAGGATTCATAACTTATAAAATATTATCAGACTGAAATAAAAATAATTGATATACTCAAACCAATAAAATTGAACACATGTATAGATATGATATACTTATCTTCCAACCAATGTTGATCACCATCACTTTACATCCTAATGGAGTACTAATATGATAAATGACACCATCCAAATTGAATTAATATATAAGAAGTAATAACCACAAAATTCCTTGTACCTAAAATTATGCATGTGGTTTTTCATTGGAACTGAGATCTATATTTAGGTTGTGAGTACAAAAAATATTATCACACCACAAATGGTGTCCCAAAAATAAATCTTTACAAGTAAAAGTGCATGAAATATATGACACGATATGGAAAAACTACACTATATTTGTGTAAAATAAATTAATAAAAGTATGAAATAACCCATTTATATTTAATTACTAATGAAAAATAAAATATAAACCCTTTATGTTGGTTTCCAAATTCTCAAAAAATCATAATGGAAACCATTTTTCCTGCTTTGATCCATGCATGAGAACCAACTATACCTACATCAATTCATGATAAAAATATGCATTAAGGAATAAAAAGAGTTGGGGAACCTTTAATCCAATCTCATGGGAAAAGGGAAAGTGTGAAAAAATTCAAGGGACCTCAGTGCTCATCCCATATAGATTTGGGTTATTAAAATGACATCCCATCATGCTTTTCTGTGTGTCTCCATATAGATATAAAATGTTTTTTTGGAATACATAGATCTACCCACTATCATCATCATCATGATCATATCCATAAAACACCTATTTAATAGTTTACCACCTATAGAGAAAAAATAAAAAAAATACTAGAATAAATCATTAATATAATCCCATTGGAATTATCACCATGATCCTTAATACCTGCATAATCATTCAATAACACATTTGACATGATAAAATCAATTTTTCAACATATGTAAAAATCATGTATAATGATACAACATTATATATATATATATATGTGGTAGGAATTTAATACTAAAATTCCTAACTAAAATAAAAAGTAACGCATCAAAATATAAATTATGGCATAAACTAACAATATAAAATATCAAAAATAACCACATACCATGGATTAAAAAATATTTACATTAATAATTATAAAAAATAAAAAATAAATATAAAAAATATTTAAAATATAAATCCATTTCACATATATATCTAATATCATGTAATTCTACTACCCACATATACTATATAAAGCCTTCTTATAAAAAGGGACCATACTCTTTCGATAGGTTAGTAATCACCAACTCTTAGCATGATTGAATTTTAGAGGAAAAATAAACCATTCCATCACAATGGACATAATTAAAAGTCATATGTCCTTTAAAACATAATCCCAACCTCTTCTATAAAAAAACTTACTAAATAAATTAATCAGGGCATACCCTATCAATGTTGTAAGGCTATTAAATTTTACTACAATCATTTATAAAACCAAAAAATTTAGTTAAAACCCCTACTAGACATCTAACATAACCTTCTACCTAAAGTTAGATCACAATTATTTTTTTATAGGGCCACATGAAACCTTTTACAAGTAATGTCATGAAAATATGCAAGAAACCTCACTAATAACTCACTTTAAACTTAAAAAAACCAATAAAACCCTACATTCCACTCATGTATGATACACTACCCTCAACATAATTCTTAATGAAACCCCAAAGAACTATAAAATGATTTAAAAGGCCTACCTCATGGTTTAGTATCATTCAATAATTCAAATTATTATTATTTTCAATGATCATAAATCAAAATATATATATATGAAACCTTAAAAAAATGACCTTACTGAAACCAAGATGCATTTTATGTGGTTTTTCAATCACTACCCCGAAGAAACCTACTCAAGCACACTCAAACAACTCAAGATATATCATCCAAATCCCACATCACAATAACCTGATCACTCTTTCTTACTATTATAATACATGTGAAATTACATATAATTCATGGGAAATTGAAAAGGAAAAACTGAAATAGTTAATTAGTTGTAGGCCCATCCAAAAATATAGGATTAATATCCCTCAAAATAAATATATCAAGAAAAAAAACTAAAACTTTTATATGAGTCCATTAATATAGATAGAGTAAAAAAACATATAAGAGATGATGGGTATTGAAGAATGTGAAGAAGAGGGATGAAGGATAAAAGAGGTGAATGATATAATTAGGTTGTCCAAATAAAAACAATGGAAATTAATTTATTTTATATTTAAAACCTTTTAATAAATAAACTAATTTTAAAAAATATATGCAGCCACTGATTACCTGGTATACCCTCAATAGGTGGTTGGAGGTCCTCTTAAATACATCATATAACTTTATATTTAAGGATTAAAACACAAAATGAAAGATGAAATATAATTTAAATTAGATCAAGATATTTTTTCACTATTATTATGGACAAACACAGGTCATTACAAGAAGAGTTTATCCTGGAACTCGTTTGAATTCAAGTGTATCATAACACATATACTGTATTTAGAAAAATATATATTACCCTTTTATATAAAAATATATCTTTTCAATGGAATAATAAATAGTATTCTACAGTCAATAAGAATCTAGAAAATACAATATTAATGGAGGATCAAATATCATATTCTATTTAAAAACAAAAACATTAAAATTCATTGAATAAATAACTCTCTATGATCACCCAATATTCTCCATCCCCTTCCACTAAGATCTATTAATGAGAAAATACACATTTTATTGAGTTAAAGAATCATCTTAATTATTTTTTTAAAAATAAAAATTCCCTCGTATTATAAATAAATTCATCTTGAGGCTTTGTGGAAAAAAATGAATTACAAGATCCAAAAGTTTTATTACTAGAAAAAACATTATAACATCTCATTACTTCTGAGAGATCACACTTTTTAATCATATTTTTCAGTGTGATAAATTATATCATAAATGATTTTCTCATAGTAATTATCATGTATTTTATTATTTTAATAATTTATCATGTGATTATTGAGTTTAAGGATCATCAAGGGTAGGGGAAGCTGGATTGTTTGAACCATGTGATCGAGGGATATACAATATATAAATTTAAATACCCTATGATGGGGTTATAATTAATGAATCTATAGGTTCTTGAGAATGATGAGTTTGATTAGATTGATACGAGGCTCTCAATGATAGAGAATATGTTATAAAAAACTATAGATAATGATTGAATATTCTATAAATTTAAACCCTATATTTTTTTTATCATTTATCACTTGACTTATTTTAGTATTCAATTAAATGATTTATTTTAATATTTTTATCTCTTTTATCAATATAATTATAATTTATTATGGTTTTAATTTATAATATAATGAATTATTTAATATATGATTGATAGATGAATAATTTTTCTAAAAATTATATGATTTTTGGATACTTATGTGGAATTATTTAACTTCTAGAAAATTTTTATTATACTAACTTGTATCTAGAAAAAAAATTCTTTTGTCATTCATTTTTTATAAAGGGGGATAACTAAAAATTATAAATAAATTTCTCTCCCAATATAGCTTCTTGAAAATAAAATGGGGAAAATTTCTTTTTTTACCTGTTAAATTTTCACTTAAAAATTCAAGAAATTTATCCAACCAAAATATTTTTTATTTTTATTTTTTTTAAATAAAAAAGAGGAAGATGTTCTCGAAGATTAAGTTTTTTTACTATTGTTTTTTTGAATTTTCATTATGTTGAGAATTTTTAAGAATGAAAAGTTAAAAGTGGAAAAATATATAAAGAAATATATTTTTCAGTAGTATAGAAATTCCAAATGTAAAAATATTTCATTATATTTTACAAGGTGTTCACTTTTAAATTTTATGAAACTAAATATTTATCATTTGTGTTTATGATTGTAAACAATGGTGAGATTTTTAAGTTAAATAATCTTCCTTATCCTTAGTTTTGAAAGTCATGATAAACTCATAATATAATTTAATTCAACTCAAGGATTCTAGAAACATATGTGAATTACAAGTTTTTGAAATTTGACTACTAGTGAATCCATGCTAACATCTCATTTCTTTTGATTTCTCATTATTTTTAATGTTTTTCTAAGGGTGGTAAGAGACAAAATTTGTGAGGTTTTAATTGTAAATCTCTTATATTTTCTAGTTTTAATCTATCATTATAAAATTATTAATATCAATAAGCTTATCAGGCTATGAAATATAGATTTCCATGTCCATGTAATGGATGGATTATGGGGATAATAATAAAGATCCCATTAAATAAGGTTAAAATCAATAAATATTAGTGTTTTTGAGCTTGTCATGTCTTATTGATGTGATCGATGGATTTATAGGATAATAAGACAGAGTGTCTAGGGATAGTAGACTAATAACTTTTGATAGGTCAATGTTGAATAATTTTCTTTATGGAAATGGATATTTTTTTAGGTTAAAAACCAATGGAATATTTGGTTTAAAAGAAAAGGGTTCATTACTAGAATTTATTTTTGGTAATAATATCCTTTTGGGTATTTGTATTTTTATTTAATAGATATTTTATTTATCAAATTACTATGTACTTACTAGTGCTACTTAAATAATAAGAGTATTCATTTTAACTTATAGTCATTTAACTTATACTATTCTATTTATATATAAAAAGTTATCGATATTAAAATCCATTTATCATTTTATGTTCTATATAATTTATTACTATGTTGTTAATCTAATATTATAAAACAAAATAAAATTACCCATTGAGTGGGATGAAAATTTCTACCCATGTTTTAGACTATAATTCAACTGCCCGTTATAGTTCCATATCCACCTTATTTGTGACCAACACCTTTTATCATAATTAAATAATAAGAATATATATATATAAAAATCATAATAAAAATATTATATCTTCTATTAAAATTAATATTTTAGTCTTCACATTCTAAAGATTCCTCCTTAAATAATTTCATTGATGAATTCTTAAAATTCTACAACATTGGCCTCTATATCATCAAATCTTAATCGACTATGATTTTTAGTTTTTATAGGAATATACTAAGTCTCACTAGGAAGTGATTTATAGTATCATGGAATTCTAAAGTCCTATGGATAAAATTATGGGGATCTAATACATATGGAATGATGGCAACAAGGTATCTCAAATATTGTCTTTGAAAGGAAAACAGAATGACTTCTCAAAATTTTCTCTAGAATTGTATCCCTTATTTATAGATTCTTAAATATTTTTCTTAGATTAACCCTTCATATTAATCACTTTATACCTCCTTAACCTTTTTAGGTCACCATTCCATCTTTTTTAACTTTTATTTTAAATAAAAAATGTCATTTTGATGATGAATACAAAATATTCTCTTCTATGGGTGTCTTATTCTTCCAATTTTTCATCATCATCTCCTCATGGACTATATCTTCCATGATTAACATCATGGATCATCTTACTTTCTCCTCCATTTTGAAAAATTTTCATCCAAATTAAAAAAAACTTCAAACTGAACATTCACTTAAACTACCGCTTTAAATTTCATTAATTATATCAATTAAAATCTTTTTACCACATTTGATATATTAAATTTATGTTAATGTTTTAATTCAATTAGTATACTTGACACATACCTAGATATATCATCAAAACACTAATATCAGAAAACATAAGAAAAATTATGATGAAATGGGAGGTATTACAGTAAAATTTTGGAAATTACCAAATAGTTATTCTCAACTATTTTGGAATCCAATATATTATTTACATTCATTTCATTATATCATTATTTATCATGGATTAATGTATTCTTTTCAAAATCTATGACTTCACATCATGAAAAAACTTCCATCCTATAATTAATGGACTTTTACCACTATCATCTAACCATTAAATTATGGAATAATCACATACCATAATTCCTGGAATCATCATTTTTTGTAAATCATAACCTAACATCACATCACAATGATCTCACATCATGGTGCAATAACTGCCTTCATGGTATAATAAACACCTCACAGTTACTAATGTGAACACATGAATATCATGAAATCTACCATAAAAATTAACAAAAATATCATTAAGACCATTACATTTTTATCAATACTAATAGTAAATAAAAACATAATATTTTTGTGGAAAAATCATTATTTATAAAAAAATTATATAATTTAATAGCCAATATTATTATGTAATGTAGTTTTTTATGTGATTTATTATATAGAAACACACATCACCAAAAAAATATCCAAATCTTATATATAATCACAAAATTAAAAAATTCCTTATTTAAAATTTTATTTAAGTCATTAAAATACATAAAATAATATGAATTTTTTTATTTATGGGTTGAACAAAAATTGATAAAATAAAAAATTAAAATCACAACTACTTAAACCCCATTAGTCATTTATCTCCTACTCTACGTCATACTTCTATTAGGGCACAAAAATATCCCTAAACATCTTCATGTACATAACAATATCTCATTATGTTTTTTATTTTCAACCAATGGAGATAAATCACACTTAAATATAGTAATGAATAATTACTCAATAATTCGAAGCCAACATGTGAATACTCAGTGTAAGAAACAACAATAATGAATAATAATCACAATCGTATCCATAATAGTAACCCATATTCACTTCCAAATAGTTCTGAATCTACACTTCTTAACTATTATCATAAAAACCATTCCCACAAATGTAAAAAATTCATTTCATTAACACATACTCAATAAATACATTATAAAATTTCACAGACTCCAATAATAGTGGTACGGTCATAACTTTACACACATACACCACAAGTGTATACTTAACTCAAAACCTTACACTTCTAAAAACCTTCCAAAATATATACCCCCCTAAATAAGACTTTTCTCCCACATATTACTACTACAAAAACGAGCAAGGGAAGCGCCACCTTTTATCAACGCTAAGCAAAAAAGCACTAATAAAGAATACCTATATCAGCGCTAAAATTTTAGTGCTGATAAAGAGACCCTTTATGAGTGATAAAAAGGTGCTGATAAATGCTACCTTTATCAGCACATTTTTAGCGCTGATAAAACCAGAGTCCCATATTTTATAAAATCGGTCGCACAATGCCCTCTGTTTATCGCACCCTAAAGCTCTCACGGTACTGTACCTCTATGACAACTTCCCCCCCCGATCTTCATGTTTCCAGACCTCCGCCACCCCCTAATCTTCACGCGCACCTCCCCCTCTGGCGTATCCCCCAAAACCTACTTCTCCTCCTCTCCCTGCGAACCCCTCGAACCCCGATCTTCGCGTGCCAGATTTTCCTCCCCCTCAAAACCCTTCGGTGGATCCTCCTCTAAGGTGAATTTCTTTTCTCTTCTTCTTGATTATCTACTTGAAATTTCTTCTTAGAAATGATCTAACAACAATTATGATTTGGTTTTTGTGTTTTTTGTTATGTTTTTAATGGTTAATGGTCATACATAGGACTTTTAGATTACCCTCATGTGTTAAGTCATCTTTAGTTTATGGATGGATTATTGTGTGGTTATGATAGCAATGATATATCTATTTAGGAAGAAAATAAGTGGTTTTATGGATTTTATAATGTGTTTAGTTGTATTTTATGTCATGAAAATTTAGTTGTTATTGGGTGGTGTTATAGTTTCCTTTTGTCATGGAATATGGTTGGAATAAATGAAAATAGTAATGGGTGATGGGTTGGAAATGATAAATGATGGTTTGTTAAATGATTAATGATAATGATTGGAATAATTATGTTTAATAAATGGTTAAAGATAGAATAAATGTTATTAATGATTAATGAATGGATTATAGTGGGTAGTGATTTAAAGATTGGTTTTACATTAAAATGGTTAACAATTGAAATGTATATAGTAATAAAAATCCAAGAAATTATAATGTTAAATGAAATAAGAAGTTGGTAATGTTGATATGGATGCTTATGTGATTTTTAGGGATTATTTGTGGCATTATAATGGAAGTGTTTATAAGAGGGTGGTAGTAACAAGGCAATGGTTGGCGAGGGTGTTTGTAGTGTTAGTTTAGTGTAAACCCTTAGAAAAGATTTATGTGTGACTATATACTTATTATATTTTCTTATTATTTCTTATGCACCACCACTTGAGTCGAGTAACCTGATTGAAATCCATATGGGTACTTTGGTTATGAGTGTTTTTATCAATATCTAGGTTATAGAGGGAACACATATAGAACCACTCCCTCTTCCCTTCTCCCCCTTCAGACTTAGTATGAGTTGTAATGGCTCAAAATGGGCATATATATATGACCTATAACTATTTTAGGTTTTGGTTTATATATATTCTTGTTGACATGATTATGTGTATTTTGTGTGGATACATAGTGGGGGTTGTGCATTGTAGGAGGAGAGTATGATGTTTATGTCCTTCATGTTCACGATATCTTACTATGATGAGGATGTGATGTGTGGTTGTGATATGGATATGGTTTTTTATGTGTTTGTGACATCTGTATGTGTGGATATATGGTTATGAGATTATATAGAAGGGGTTGAAGCATAATAAATATTCCATTAGAGTGTGAGAATGACCATATTAGTGGGGAAGTGGATGTATGATAATTTATTAATATATATTCTTTTGATATTACACTTAATATGGTGTTTGGAATTAGACACTCATGAGGATTGAATGGGATGATAGGTAAATAATATTTGTTAAAATTTTCATATGGAATAACATGGGAGACCATCTATGACACAAGTGATCATCACCCCTATGATTTAAAGTAAGTAACTTGAGATTACCAATAATATTAGGCATGATGATATTGAATGTAGGGAAGAGACCTAGGAGTGGTAGATGTATCATTCTTGATTATTCTTGTGTTTGGACTGGGGTGATTTGAGGAAACTATAATGAATCTAAAGTAAATATATTTAATGAATTCCATATTGTAGAGATTATGAGAATGATTTCTTTACTTATAGATCTGGATACTAGTTTTCATCCATATGTATTTTAGGTTGGTGAGGTATAAAAGGATGGACTAGTTGACCATAGAAGGGTTGACCTAATAGAGGAGGATGATCCATAGAGGATGATGTCGTGTGAGTTTTACCATCTATGACACAAGTGATTATCCCCGCGAACCCCTTTGTGTTTGGAAACTGTGTTGATTTTGATGGGGGGTCTATCCTGGTTCTGTTGATTTCCAAATCTTTATTAGAAATGGTTAGGCTCTATTAACATCTATTTTTATAAGGAAGTGGTTCTCTTCTACTATATTTTGATGTCTTTTTTTGTGTATTTGGACCATAAATACTAATATTTGATATTAAAATAGGATTGAGATGAATAAATATTGGATGGATGCTAATCATTTGGCAATAGAGTGTGAGAATGGAGTGAAAGAGTTTATCAAGTTTGCAAAGGATGACACAAAGGATCCTTCTCAAATACTTTTTCCATGTTTACATTGTTGTTATTCTGGACTACTGACTCCAAAGGAGTTGGAAGAACATTTGATATGTCACGGAATATATCAGAGTTATAAATGTTGGAATAAACACAGAGAAAAAGCGAATGTAGCTACTATATGGGATACAACTACGTTTTATGGATCATCAGATATGAATACAAATATGGGAAATAAAGAAGACCTTATGGAGGATGTGATTACAGATGTCAATGATGATGAAGATCGTATTGAGTAAATGAAAAATACAATTGAAGATGAACTCTATGATTGCCCAAAATTGTTTGATAAGTTAAAGAGTTGTGAAAAGGTGCCATTGTATGCTGGTTGCACTAAATATACAGCATTGTCAGCTGTAATGAAGTTTTATAAATTGAAAGAAGGCAACAGATGGAGTGATGTCAGTTTTACGGAACTACTTTCTCTCTTGAATGACATGCTCCTGGAAGATAATGAGCTCCCAAGCTGGAAATATGAAGCTAAATGAATGCTACACTCAATGGGTATGATTTCTAAAAGAATACATGACTTCCTGAAATACTATATACTGTTTCTCAAGGAGAAAAAATCACTTACAAAATTTCCAAACCATGCTTCTTCTCGATACAAGAAAGATGAATCCAATCCTATGAAAGTTGTATGGTACTTTACAATCAATCTAAGGTTTAGGTGTCTATATGGATGTGAAGAAACTGTAAGAAAATTGTCGTGGCATGTAGATATAAGAAATAAAGATGGGAAATTATGTCATCTGGCCGACTCTTCTCAATGGAAGAAAATTGATCATGAGTATCCTGAATTTGGAAAAGAGCTGAGAAACCTTCATCTTGAGTTATCTACGGATGGAGTTAATCAGTTTGGTTATCAAACCAGCACTCACAGTACATGTCCTGTTATGTTGGTAAATTATAACTTGCCACCCTGGTTATACATGAAGTGGAAATTCATCATGTTATCTATTCTTATATCAGGACCAAAACAACTAAGTAACGATAATGATGTTTATCTGGATCCTTTGATCGAGGATTTGAAGTTATTGTGGGATTCATGTGTTATGTTGTATGATGCTTATAAAAGTGAATACTTCACGTTGAGATTGATGTTGTATGGGACAATAAATGAGTTCCCTGCTTATGGAAAATTTTCAGTCTATAGCATTAAAGGAACTCAAGGGTGTCCCATGTGTGAAGAATATATAGAATCAATTAGGTTGAAACATTCATCGGAATATGTGTTTCTAGGACATCATAGATTTCTACCTCATCAGCATAAGTACTGATCTTGGAAGACATCATTCAATAGAAGTTCAGAACAACGCGCAACACCGTCTCCACTAATAGGTGATCAGCTGTTTGAGAAAGTAAAATATGTGAACACTATTTTTGGTAAACCATTTTCGAAAAACCTTATGAAAATCAGTTGCAATAAGTGATCAGTTTTTTTTTGAATTACCATACTATAATTGTTTGTACGTCAGACGTTTTCTTGATGTGATGCATGGGGAAAAAAATTTATCTGAAAGTTTTATTGAAACGTTTCTAAATTCCCCTGAAAAAACAAAGGATGGAATTAAGGAAAGGTTAGACATGGTTGACATGGGAATACAAGAAGATTTGGCTCCTGTGAAGGGTGAAAATCAAATATTTCTTCCTCTAGCTACTTACACTCTTTCTAGGGAGGAGATATATCAGTTTTGCAACTTCTTCAATGATGTAAAGGTTCCATAGGGGTATTCATCAAATATCAAGAACATTGTGTTAATGAATGATTTGAAGTTTAAAGGTTTGAAGTCACATGAATTCCATTTTTTGATTCAAGATCTAATTCCTATAGCTTTACGTTGCATTTTTCCCAAGAATGTTTGTTATACGTTAACCAAAATTTGTTTCTTTTTCAAAGCTATATGTAGCAAAGTTTTAGACCTGGTGAAATTTCCAGCTATGGAAAAATAAATTTTCATCATATTATGTAAATTAGAAATGTTCTTCCCACCAAAATTCTTTGATATGATGGTTCATTTGATGATTCATTTGGTGAGTGAGATTTGACTTTGCGGTCCTGTGTACTATAGATGGATGTACCCCGTTGAGCGGTATATGAAGATCTTGAAAGGGTATGTCAAAAATTGAAGTCGGCCAGAGGGTTGTATAGTGGAGTGATATATTGTTGAAGAAGCCATTGAATTTTGTACTGAATACCTATTTGATGTGGAAAGCATTGGTCTCCCGAAATCTCATCACACTAGATGCATTGAGGGTGAGAGAATTTTTGGAAGAGATGTTGTGAAAATCAGTATTACAAATCGGGAGCAGGCCCACCTTTATGTTTTTCATAACAGCTGGGAGGTTTCTCCATATATTGAAACTCACAAAGAAATTCTTAGATAGTTGAATCCATCAAGGGCTGAAAAATGGATATCAAATACAAATAATCATCAGTTTATAGGATGGTTTCAGGACCATATTTTTAAGGAGTTAGATGAAAATATGAATTCAATTTCAGATCGACTATGATGGACAGCCTCCGAACCAAGTGTGCATGTATTATCTTATAATGGTTATGTAATTAATGGTTATACATTCAATACAGCTGAACATGATGAAGATAGTACCATGAAAAATAGTGGAGTTACACTTGTGGTTAAAGTAATGCATGTTTTTGGTAGGAAGGATTGAAATCCAATTTATGAAAATATGTCATACTTTGGAATTATCAAAAAAATATTGGAGTTGGATTATACGACATTCCAATTGCTGATTTTTCAATTCAAATGGGTTGATAACAATAGTGGTGTTAAAATAAATGAATGGGTATTTGTGAAAGTTGATTTTAGTAAAGAAGGGTACAAATAAAAATAGTTTATAATGGCATCACAAGCTGTACAAGTTTTTTATGTTCCAGATCCCAAAAATTGAAAGTGGTCAATTGTTCTATTATTGTCCAAAACTACTGAAGGGTCCGATGAAAATTCAGTCGAGGACGATCCTTTTAGTGGTACGCCGTAATCATTTCACAACAGTCCTAATGTAGATGATGATTTTTATGTTATAAGAGACTACAATGAAGGGATTTGGATAATTGATAGAGGTGTCAAATCCCTTTAACCTTTGAAAAAAAGAAATAGAGTTCAATAAACACGTTATATTTTGTTTGTAGTATATATCTTGTTATCTCATGTTATTATCTTATCATTACTGAATTTATGTAATCTAAATTAACTATTCAACCACTTGTAGATAATGAATTCTGTACGTTTTGGTGCTCCTAACCTTGAGGCTGAAAAAGTCTCTCATGTTTCTACTGCTGCTGCTGCTCCTACTGCAGCTGCTCACAGTGCAGAGCAACAACAAGTTTCTGAACCTGTTGCTGCTCCTAGTATTGAGGTCCAACAACCATCAACACATGCCATTTCTACCATTTCATATGAACATATAGATGACGTTTATATCAATGAAACAGTCAGGGATGAAGGACCAACGTCACAGAAAACACAGGTTCGCCGTAGTTTGATGGTGTTAGCCAAAGTTCTTAAGGCGAAAAGTAAAGGCATAAAATTTGATGTCGGATGGAATGCACAAGGCCAACATGTGAATCACAACAAGGCTATGTTTATTAGTTACATTGGAGTTTTCACTCAGTAACACATGCTGATTGACATAGATTCATGGCACCATGTTGTGTCCGGGATGAAGGCTGTGATCTGGGAAGAAATTGTGGTAAGATTATGATATTATTTCTTTAATTTAATAGCAAATAAAATAATGAAACAATGTCTTACTCTTCTCAATATCTTTCAGAGTACATTTATAGTAAACTAATCACACAAGAATTATGTACTAAGGCTTCCAGGAAGGATTCATCAAGGGTTTTGAACTATTTTAACAAAATGTCACCTGAATGATTCCAAAGTTAAAATAAACCCGTACCCACCCATTGTCTACGCTCACCTAATATACCAAGATGAATGAGATGCATTTATTGGCCGCTGTGGAGATTAGAAGTTTCAGGTACATTTTGGGTGATAATACGTTGTTTGAGGATACATGTATTCATCACTTTTATTGTCAATATTTCATTTATGAAACAACAACTCTGTACCGGAAATAAGGAACGTGAATCAAAACCAACAAACCCCTATCATAAAGCATGGGGTACGCTTCACTAGAAAAGAAAATGGCACTTATTTTAAATTTATAGTAATATTGTTAGGTGACAATAAAAAACATCATAATTATCTTTCTATATTTATATGTAGATTGATGAGTCTAAAACCAAAGACTCTTCCATCCCATGTCATGTGTTATAGAAGGAGGCACGTGTGAATAAGTAAGGGAAGCTAGTAGATGATAACACACAAAAAGTGTGGGAAATATGTGTAATTATGACACAATGATAAATATATTTGTTTTAAATTGCTGTTATAAAAAAATAATTAGTTATTTTCCTATATCCGATAGTCGCAGGAATCAGCTACTCCTGTAGCGGATGAAGACCTATTATTGACGGCTTTGAAGAAGCCAGAACAATACAGTCGTGTCAGAGGTGTGTGGTTTGGGGTGACACCCTGAGTATGTTTTGAGAAGAAAAAACATAACGGAGGATAGAGATGAAAAATTGAAACAAATGAGCGAATGACTAGAAACTCTTAAAGAATGATTGCAATGGAAGGGAGAGTTTCTAGCAACTTTTATGGGTGGAAAGTAAGGAGAAGACACAACTCAGGAATAAACAGTGCATGAAGATCCCACCCCACCCCCACTAGCTTTGATGCAAGCCATTCCCCTCAAAGAGATGTCTTAAACGTGGTAATAAATATTCCAATAATTGTTCCCATGAAATTTGAATCAGACAAACACTGATAATTTTCCTATACTAATCTTCTATATGGTGATAATGACTGTGATTTATATCTATCAACACCCACCTATCACCTTGTAGCAAGGGCTATAGTGTTCAACATCCCAGATGACATGCTGCATAATAGACTACTTCCAAAAGATCATCTGAAAGTGATGATTACTATAACTCATGAGCCAAATGCACAGTTACCTATTCCACTTGATGAAGATGATATTCATATAGTCAAAAAGGCTATTAGGACATTCATTGCATGGACGTCACAACTTGTAAGAGTACATGTGGACAAAGAGGTATTTATTTCCTTTTTTTTCAAGCTAAAACTTTAACAATTAATGAAAAAAGGTTCTAAACCAATGAAGGTTATGATAGATGGAGAAAGGGAAGGGGGTGACAAACGTCGGCTCAAAACCATCTAAAGGATCGACCAACTGATCCCAAAGAGCTACTGAAAGCACAAAAACACCACCTCTTCTCTATCCAAATTTACTAGCATTAAAGACTCATGTGGATATGAATTTAAGAGGTGGTAGTAGTCATATAATGGTTTTAGAAAAGAATATATACGGAGAAGAAAGTCAAAATTTTGTTGTTGCTGAAAATTTAAATGAGATCCTTGAAAACGGTTGTCTAGGCGTCACAGTTGTAAATATATATATGAGGTATTTTTTCATGAATTGATTTTCAAAAAGCTGATCTAATGTGAAAATTATGACTAAATGCATTTTATATTGTTGACAGACATATATATGAAAAAAAGTTGAAGGAATTTTCCTATGATCCAAAATTCAGACTTGTTAGTCCACATACCACATCAACACATCTAACAAAATTAGAGCCATCAAAAAAGGATGAAATAGTGAATGGCTTGCTAAAAACATTTGAAATAAAGATTACAAATGACATGCTCTTCCTAATACCAACTATGAAGGGGTAAAACTCTAAGATTAAAGCATATCAATTATATTTTCACTTATTTTATTAATTATTCCTTTTTGTATTTTTAGGAAACATTGGATGCTAATTGTGGTGAACTTGGATACTCCAAAGATTTATTTTCTAGATTCAAAGCCAGGATATCCATCAAACCGACCACACATGATGAAGTTTGTGAATCTGTAAGACACTACGTCCTATGTTTTAGGTCTAAACATCAAGTAATATAATTTATATTATCTTTTACTGAGGATTATGTTATGATATGGTGGTGTATCATTATCCTCTAAAGAAATAAATGAGGACATGGGCTAAGAATAAGGAGGTGAGCAAGTACTACATCTGGAAAAATATCTTGGTATATATAATAAAATTTCACTATCCAAACACATATCAACACAAGTTACTTATTCTCCTAATGATAAATTTTTTGAAGTGTCCAAAACAAAAAAATGATAATTATTGCTGTTATTAAGTTTGTAAATTTATGAAAGAGATCATTTTTCATCAACAAACTAGCATCCCTAAAGAGGTATTTTTAAAGACAACTAATATTTCATTTAATATATTTATTAATTATTTATTTTTATATTTTTCCGAACTACTCTGAATGCTGAAAAGCCTCATACTAAAAATATGATATAGATTTGTTAAAAAATGAGTGGTCCGCATACCTGATGGAAGATTGTACACAAATAACATGAAGATCTGACTTGGGGATGTGTACAATTGGTGATCATTTTTGAGAGGGGTTAAGGGGATCAAAAGATGAAACATTGTTGTATGTAAATGTTCATAGGAAAATTGTAATTGTTATTAAATAAAACATCCTTTCTCCAATGATTCATTTTCCCATTTTAACAGATGAAATGCACCAACAACATTCAAGAATGATGAACTACTCAAATGGTCTCTCTTTCGTTTAAAATGGATAGAATTTTAAGTTAAAACACCAACTAACGTATGAAAATCCAACCAAACGCATTCAGATTGTGTTGATCCTTTACAATAATGATCCATGGGTGTGTTGGTAATGTGAATAAGTCAAACCCTCCTCAATCTGAGTCACGGTGTGTCCGGTATCACTCAAATGGTCTCTCTTTCGCTTAAAATTGACATAATTTTAAGTGAAAACAACAAATGATGTACGAAAATCTGACCAAATGCTTTAGGATTGTGTTGATACTTTATGAGAACGATCCATGGGTGTGTTGGTGACATGTACGAGTCAACCCCGCCTCAATCCGAGGCATGGTGTGGCCGGTATCACTCAAAGGGTCTCTCTTTCGTTTAAAATGGACAAAATTTTAAGTAAAAACACCAACTGACATACGAAAATCTGACCAAATGCATTTTAATTGTGTTTATAATTTAGGATAATAATCCATGGGTGCATTGGTTATGTGTACGAGTCAACATCGCCTCAATATGAGGCACGGTGTGGCCGGTATCACTCAAAGGGTCTCTCTTTTGTTTAAAATTTACATAATTTTAAGTGAAAACAACAAATGACGTACATAAATCTAACCAAACACATTCGGATTGTGTTGATCCTTAAGGATAATGATCCATGGGTGAATTTTTGATGTGTACGAGTCAACCCCGCCTCAATCCGAGGCACGGTGTGACCGGTATCACTCAAAGGGTCTCTCTTTCGTTTAAAATAGACAGAATTTTAAGTGAAAACACCAAATGACGTACGAAAATCTGAACAAACGCATTAATATTGTTTTGATACTTTAGGAGAATGATACATGGTTCATTTTTGACATGTACGTGTCAACCCCGCCTCAATCTGAGGCACTGTTTGGCCGGTATCACTCAAAGGGTCTCTCTTTCATTTAAAATTGATAGAATTTTAAGTGAAAACAACAACTGACTTATGGAAATCCAACCAAATTAATTTTAATTATGTTAAACTTTAGGATAATGATACATGGGTCATTTATGATGTTTATGAGTCAACCCTGCCTTAATCCGAGGCACGGTGTGGCCGATATCATTCAATGTGTCTCTCTTTCGTTTAAAATTGACAAAATTTTAAGTGAAAACAACAACTGACGTACGGAAATCTGACCAAACGCATTCGAATTGTGTTGATACTTTAGTAAAACAATACATGGGTTCATTATTGATGTTTATGAGTCAACCTTGCATCAATATGAGGCACGGTGTGGCAGGTATCACTCAAAGGGTTTCTCTTTCGTTTAAAATGGACAGAATTTTAAGTGAAAACACCAAATGACATACAGAAATCCAACCAAAAGCATTCAGATTGTGTTGATACTTTAGGAGAACGATCTATGGGTCATTTTTGACATTTACAAGTAAACCTAGGCTCAATCTGAGTCACAGTGTGGCTGGTATCACTCAAAGGGTCTTTCTTTTGTTTAAAATTGACAGAATTTTAAGTGAAAACGACAAATAACGCACGTAAATCCGACCAAACGCATTAGTATTGTGTTGATTATTTAAGATAATGATCCATGGGTGTGTTTTTGATGTGTATGAGTAAACCCCCCTCAATACAATTCACGGTGTGGCTGGTATCACTCAAAGGGTCTCTATTTCATTTGAAATTGACAAAAGTTTAAGTGAAAACAACAACTGATGTACGAAAATCCAACTAAACGCATTTGGGGTGTGTTGATACTTTAGGAGAATGATCCATGGGTGCATTGGTGACATGTACGAGTCAACCCTGCCTCAATTAGAGGCACAGTGTGGCCGATATCACTCAAATGGTCTCTCTTTCGTTTAAAATGCACATAATTTTAAGTGAAAACACCAACTGACGTACAAAAGTCCAACAAAACGAATTTTGATTATGTTGATCCTTTAGGATAATGACACATGGGTCATTTTTGACATGTATGAGTCAACCCCGCATCAATCCAAAGCATGGTGTGGCCGGTATCACTCAAAGGGTCTCTCTTTCGTTTAAAATTGACAAAATTTTAAGTGAAAACAACAACTGACGTACAAAAATATGAACAAATGCATTCTGATTATGTTGATACTTTAGGATAACGATCCATGGGTCATTTATGACATGTAAAATTCAACCCCTCCTCAATAAAAGGCACGATGTGGCCGGTATCACTCAATGTGTCTCTCTTTCGTTTAAAATTGACAAAATTTTAAGTGAAAATGAAAACTGACATACAAAAATGAGACCAAACACATTTGTATTGTGTTTATACTTTAAAATAATGACCATGTGTGCGTTGGTGACATGTAAGAGTCAACCCCACCTCAATACGAGGCATGGTGTGGCTGGTATCACTCAATGGGTATCTCTTTCGTTTAAAATGGACAAAATTTTAAGTGAAAACACCAACTGACATATGAAAAACCCACCAAACGCATTCATATTGTGTTGATCCTTTAGGAGAACTATAAATGGGTAATTTTTGACATGTAAAAGTCAACCCCTCCTCAATCCGAGGCACGGTGTGGCCGGTATCACTCAAAGGGTCTCTCTTTCGTTTAAAATTGACAGAATTTTAAGTGAAAACCACAACTGACGTATGGAAATCCGACCAAATGCATTCATATTGTGTTGATCCTTTATGATAATGATCCATGAGTCATTTTTTACATATAATAGTAAACCCCACCTCAATCCAAGGCATGGTGTGGTTGGTATTTCTCAAAGGGTCTCTCTTTCGTTTAAAATTGACAGAATTTTAAGTGAAAACACCAACTAACATACACAAATTCAACCAAATTCATTTAGATTGTGTTTATCCTTTACAATAACAATCCATGGGTGTATTTTTGACATGTATGAGTCAACCCCACCTTAATCTGAGACACAGTGTGACCCGTATCACTCAAAGGGTCTCCTTTCGTTTAAAATTGACAAAATTTTAAGTGAAAACAACAACTGACGTACGAAAATCCGGCCAAACACATTCATATTTTGTTGATACTTTAGAATAAAAATCTATGAGTGCATTGGTGATGTGTACGAGTCATCCCCGCCTCAATACGAGGCACGATGTGGCCGGTATCAGTCAAATGGTCTCTCTTTCGTTTAAAATGGACAAAATTTTAAGTGAAAACACCAACTGATGTATGGAAATCTGACAAAACGCACTTGGATTGTGTTTATGATTTAGGATAATGATAAATGGGTCATTTTTGACCTGTACGAGTCAACCCAGACTCAATCCAAATCATGGTGTGGCCGGTATCACTCAAAGGGCCTCTCTTTTGTTTAAAATTGACAGAATTTTAAGTGAAAACAACAACTGACATACAGAAATCCGACCAAATGCATTAAGATTGTGTTGATCCTTTTAGAGAATGATCCATGGGTCATTTTTCATTTTTAAAAGTCAACCCCGCCTCAATCCGAGGCATGGTGTGGCCGGTATCACTCAATGTGTCTCTCTTTTGTTTCAAATTGACAAAATTTTAAGTGAAAACAACAATTGACGTACGGAAATCTGACAAAACACATTCATATTGTGTTGATAATTTAGTAGAACAATCCATGGGTGTGTTGGTTATTTGTATGAGTCAACCCCCCTCAATCTGAGGCACAGTGTGGCCAGTATCACTCAAAGGGTCTCTCTTTCATTTAAAATGGACAGGATTTTAAGTGAAAACACCAACTGACATACGGAAATATAAACAAACGAATTCAGATTGTGTTTATCCTTTAGTATAACTATCCATGGGTCATTTTTTACATGTACGAGTCAACCCTGCCTCAATCCGAAGCACGACGTGGATGATATCACTCAAATGGTCTCTCTTTCTTTTAAAACTGTCAGAATTTTAAGTGAAATCAACAACTAACGTACAAAAATCTTACCAAATACATTAGTATTGTGATTATCCTTTAGGATAATTATCCATGATTCATTTTTGACATGTAAAAGTCAACCCCACCTCAATCCGAGTCACGGTGTGGCCGGTATCACTCAATGTGCCTCTCTTTCGTTTAACATTGATAATTTTTTAAGTGAAAACAACAACTGACGTACAAAAATCTGACCAAACACATTTGGATTGTGTTTATACTTTAGATTAATGATCCATGGGTGCGTTGGTAACTTTTTAAGAGTCAACCATGCCTTAATTTGAGGCACGGTGTGGACAGTATCACTCAAAGGGTCTCTCTTTCGTTTAAAATTGACAGAATTTTAAGTGAAAACAGCAACTGATGTATGGAAATCCAACAAAACACATTATTATTGTGTTTATACTTTAGGATAATGATACATGGGTCATTTTTGATGTGTAAGAGTCAACCCCACCTCAATTCAAGGCATGGTGTGGCCGATATCACTCAAAGGGTCTCTCTTTCATTTGAAATGGACAGAATTTTAAGTGAAAACACCAACTAACATACAGAAATCTGACCAAACGCATTCGTAGTGTGTTGATCATTTAGGAGAAAAATCCATGGGTGCATTTGTGATGTGTTCAAGTCAACCCCACCTCAATCCGATGTACGGTGTGACCGATATCACTCAAAGGGTCTCTCTTTCGTTTAAAATTGACAGAATTTTAAGTGAAAACAACAACTAACATATGGAAATCCAACAAAACACATTCATATTATATCGATACTTAAGGATAACTATCCATGGGTTCATTGGTGATGTGTACGAGTCAACCCTTCCTCAATTCAAGGCACGGTGTGGCCGATATCACTCAAAGGGTATCTCTTTCGTTTAAAATGGGCAGAATTTTAAGTGAAAACACCAACTAACGTATGAAAATCCAACCAATCGCATTAGTATTGTGTTGATACTTTAGTAGAACTATCCATGGGTCATTTGAGATGTGTAACAGTTAACCTCGCCTTAATCCAAAGTGTGGTGTGGCCTGTATCACTCAAAGGGTCTCTCTTTCGTTTAAAATTGACAGAATTTTAAGTAAAAACAACAAATGACATACGAAAATCTGACCAAACACATTTGTATTGTGTTGATCCTTTAGTATAACTATAAATTGGTCATTTTTTATGTGTATTAGTGAACCCCGCCTCAATTCGAGGCATGGTGTGGCCGGTATCACTCAACATGCCTCTCTTTCATTTAAAATTGACAAAATATTAAGTGAAAACAACAACTGACATACGGAAATCCAACCAAACGCATTCATATTGTGTTGATCATTTAGTATAATGATACATGGTTGTGTTGGTGACATGTATGAGTAAAAACTACCCCAATCTGAGGCATGATGTGGCCGGTATCACTCAAAGGGTCTCTCTTTCATTTAAAATGGACAGAATTTTAAGTGAAAACACCAAATGACGTATGGAAATCTGACCAAACGCATTCGGATTGTGTTGATACTTTAAGAGAATGATCCATGGGTCATTTTTGATGTGTACAAGTTAACTCTGCCTCAATATGAGGCATGGTGTGTCCTATATCACTCAAAGGGTCTCTCTTTCGTTTAAAATTGGTAGAATTTTAAGTGAAAACAACAACTGACGTACGGAAATCTGACCAAACACATTCAGATTGTGTTGATCCTTTAGGAGAATGATCCATGGGTCATTTGTGATGTGAAAGAGTCAACTACACCTCAATCCTTGTCATGGTGTGTCCGATATCACTCAAAGGGTCTCTCTTTCGTTTAAAATTGACAAAATTTTAAGTAAAAACAACAACTAGCATATGGAAATTTGACCAAACACATCCGGATTGTGTTGATTATTTAGGATAATGATCCATGGGTGCGTTGGTGACGTGTATGAGTCAACCCCACCTCAATCCGAGGCACGGTGTGGCCGGTATCACTCATGTGTCTCTCTATTGTTTAAAATGGACAAAATTTTAAGTGAAAAAAACAACTAATGTACACAAATATGAACAAACGCATTAGGATTGTGTTGATCCTTTAGGAGAAAGATCCATGGACGGCCCCCAAACCCTAGATGCCCCCAACCCCTGGACGCCCCACCCCCCTAGACATCACCCCACCACCTGGACACCTCCCCCACCCCCTGGACACCCCCACCCCCATGGACAGCCACCCCCACCCCCTTGGACACCACCCCACCCCCTTGTACAGCCCTACCAACCCCTTGGACCACCCCCACCCCTGGACACCACCCCACCCCCTAGACACACCACCCCTATGGACACCCCCACCCCCTGGAAAGCTCTCCCAACCCCCTGGACACCCCAACCCCCTGGACACGCCCATGGACAGCCCCCCCACCCCAGATAGCCCCCCCGGACACCCCCCTGGACACCCACCAACCCCATGGATGGCACCCCCACCCCACCCTCCTGGACACCACCCACCCCCTTACACAGCCCCACCAACCCCCTGGACCGCCCCCACCCCCCGAACACCCCCACCCACTAGAAAGACCCCCTGGCACCCTAGACACCAGCCCAACCCCTGGACACCCCCATGGACAACCTAGACATCCCCCCACCCCATAGATGCCCCCACCACCCCTTGGACGCCCCCACCTGGACACCCCCCTCATAGACACCACCCCCACCTAGACACCCTCACCCCCTGAACACCCCCACCCTCATGGACAACCCCCGCCATCCCTTAGACACCACCCCACCCTCATTGGACATCCCCCAACCTCTTGGACCACCCCCCTGGACACCCCTATCCCCTCGAACACCCCCATCACCCCGGACACCCCCTACCCCCCCTTGGACAGCCACCCCAAACCCCTGAATAGCCCCCAACCCCCTGAATTCTAAATTGAATTCTTTATGTATTTAATTAACTTATGAATTATGTTGGGTATACTTATTGTATGAGTATACTTATTGTATGGGTATACTTGGTGTAATTACCTTATGAATTATGTGTTAATTTTGTATTGGTATACTTTTTGAGATGATGAATTTTTTGCAGGTGTTGTATGGGTGTGCTACTGCAGAATTTTTTGTTGCAGCAGGTAGGGAATTTATCAGCGCTTTTTCAGCACTGATAAAGGAATCCTTTATCAGCGTAAAAAAAGTGCTGATAAAAGACACCTTTATCAGCGCTAAAAAAGCGTTGATAAAGGATAAGTTTACCAGCGCTGATAAAAAACACATTTATCAACACTTTTTTAGTGCTGATAAAGGGTTCTTTTATCACCATCTTTTTATCACTGATAAAGTCTCCCTTTATCAGTGTGTTTTCTGTGATGATAAAGGTATCCTTTATCAGTGATTTTTTTCACTAATAAATTATTCCTTTATCAGTGTTGAGCTTTACATCGCTTTTTTAGCGCTGATAAAGCCCATTTTGAGTGCTGATAAATCCCGTTTTTGTAGTAGTGTATTGAAAATAATATACCTTTATATATATTTTTGTAATATTTCTCCCACTTTAACAACAAAAAACCAAAGAAAAGGTTAAGACGATAAGACTCCCTATACCTTATCCTTGAGAATGGTGATGTTGAAATCCCCTCACCAATCTTACTTTTTGAAATTCATCCTTGGGTAATGGTTTGGTAAACACATCCACCACTTGATATTTTTTTAAGAACATATTACACCTTTATAAACCCTTATTTCACATTCTCTATTTTAATATAGCACTTGATATAACTTTTCTTCGATCAAGAATATTTAATTAAATTTATTGAAAAATTTATAAAAAAACTGATTATCATTGATTACCAAGATGGGTAGATTTATATCCACCTTATGGTCCTCAAATTATTTCCTTTTCCATATCAATTACATTTTTACTTGGGTGAATATGGAATATTTTTCTTATCTTACACTCAAAGGAATAGAAAAGTTCATCTTCACTTGCCAAGTTACACAAATTTATCCTAAACAATTACTCCCCAGAATGTGGACATCAATCATTAAAAATTATATCCTAGTATATATCAAATATTTGAAAAATATTGAACCATAATTTTCTATAATATTTAAAACTATATATTTTAATACCTTAAATGTAAAATTTAATGCTATATTTTTCTATTAAGTGATACTACTATGGAATAATTTTATATTGTGCACAAAATGTAACAACATACATAATATATGGTCTTGAAGACATCAAGTAGAGAAAAATCAAAATAAAATTACTAACTAATTTTGATTAACCTAATTTTTATATTAATTCTTTGATAGCTTTGTTACAATTACAATTAGATTATAAATAATATTATATACCTCAATTTAAAACTTCTTTGATAATTTACAGTCATATTTCTCTTGATAGAGAAAAATGTGTCTATTTCTTGGGAAATTTGACTTCCCAAGATGTACATCATATCTAAGAATATTTTAATTTTAAATAACGTACTCATTTTAGTATAAAATTATATAAAAAGTATTCATAATATCTATAAAACATAATACCATCAATATATATTATAACAATAAATTGTTTTCATATTCTTTTATTAATGTTGAGGTTGTTCTCCACATTTGTTTTTATGAAATATAGCACATTCAAACATGAGTCAAGATTTAAATACCATACTCTATCATAATTTTTTAACCTATATTATTCTTTCATCAATATAATAACACTTATTTAGACATATCGAATAAAAACACCTCCATTTTTATCAATATACACATCATCTTCATGATTAATGTCTAGGATGGTAAAATTTATACCCATTTGTAAAATCTTATGTCTTATTTGAGTAGTTTTAGTAAGAAATTTATTTATGTTTTTAACCGTAGATACTAGTAAAAATGTATCATATATGTCAATGAATTTAACCATGGAACACCCTTTTTATACAATCCATGTGTTATTCCTCATTATATCTCCCTTATCATTCAATGTGTTTTAGAACAACCATGATGTTCTAATAACATTATTATTTATAAGATTAAGAACCTAATCCCATTTATTATTCTTATATATCTAATTAAATTCATGATTTATAGATTAAATCCACTCTTGTCACTTAAATTATTTATGTAAACATCAGTTGAATTGATAAATCACTGAAGTATGTGATTTTTTCTCAATGATGCCATCACTAGATAAGTTGAATAATCTCCCTCTTAATTCCCATCACATGAATTTTCCACATTTCTAGAAATTACATCATGTTTTCTAACAGAATCACAATCATACATATCAACATTTGAAATTATTTTTTTATTATAAACCATTAAATATGTGTTAAAACACCTTAACATTAGTGAAATCAGTAGCCTTACTAGATTTATTTTTTGTAATAATGATATCTACTATATTTTTTTTGGATATTTAAATAAAATTATATAAAATCCTATTTTATTTAACTTTGTCATATTAGTAACCTAAAATTTTATGATAAAAGGGATAAAAAAACCCTTAAATACTTTATGTATGATGTCATATTTTAATACATATCATATGGATGCACATTGTATTCAAGATTATATAAATAACGAGGTTTATTGTGAAATTATATCCAAATCACTTACCTCTAAAATTAGTGAGAAGTAACATGTTCCACAAACATGGATTGATACATATCAATAAAAAATTTATTCTTCCTCTCAGTAAAACTTTTTGTTGTTTTGGGGTATGTATTATGATTCACACATGGTAAACTATATGCTTCATTTAATAATCTATGTCATTACGGATTGGTAAAATTTAAATGACTTTTTAATTTTCAAGAGAGTGAGTTCGAGAGTTTGAATTTTTAGATTTGGTTTGAATACTTTGTTTCTATGATTTCAGAATTGTATGGATTTGGGAATTACCTAGAGTGTTGGGAGGTATATTAGGAGATCATATGATGGTCGTAGAAGGGTCAGATTGGTCATAATGTTGAAATAACCATAAGGTATCCATGAAGTTCTCGGTGTAAGAGAACTAGGCACTCAATGTCAAATCTAGTGGGGTGGGGGTAACATATGGACACCCATAATCCAATAAGTGTATCTATATTTTGTGTTCGGTCGGGGATTAGGTATATAGATACACCACCCTTTTACACATATTATTATATGGGTTTTAGCATAATTTTCCATGAAATACGAACCAAGGATCAAAAATTCTATAACTTTGGAAGACTAGTTACATAATTAGGAAACATGAAACCATAATAAAACACATTTTTATTAATATCCATAACAATATCATAAATTATTTTAATAACCTCAATTTTTATATGATAACTTGGGGAATATATTAACAAAATGGATGTGCTAAATTTCCCTGTAATGGAGTAAGCATGTAAGAAAATCATACCACATGAGTCAGATGGAATAACATGATAACATATAAGGAATGGATCATGAATAAACATATATATGAATAAAATATAAAACATGGAATAATATGATCATATAAATATATGAATACAGAAAAAACATATATCATAACATAAACATGATTCAAGGATAACTTCCAAGACTACATCATATGGTGGATAGAGTCCCATAATGGATTGGGTTTACTCCATAATCCCATACATAACATATCATGAGACTAAAAAATTACCTAATGAATTGAATTTATATCTAGTCACACCAATAATAATAAGTATATTCATATGTGTTTCACATAAATAAATCAAACATTATGAATAAACATAATGGCTACCCATGGAAATAAATGAGTTTATTAATCATGTCACAAGGCATAACCAAAGGGAGTATCGTAATGGTATCCATGAAATAAATTATTTAAACAATTATTGGAAATTAATTAAGGAATGTAAATAATATATATAATGAATAATTATTTCTAACTAGAGTGAAAATATCAAAAAGATATTTTAGGTAACTTTAGAAATGTTACATTTTAGTGCGGTTTTAGGGAAAATATTAAATCATTTTTAAAGAGGATAGAGTAATAATTATTTCCATAAATAAAAAAATGACCAAAAATTGGTTTTAATGATAAAATTAGTGATTTTATAAAAATAATGGTGGATTAAATCATTTTGCTTAGTGTACTTTAAAAGGGGTAATAAACAAAGAAGTTTCATTTTAATCATGTTTTCTTATCGAGAGGAATTGAGAAGGGATCCTTTTAAAACATGTATTTCCCCATCAATGAAAAATGAATAGAGATATATAAATATTTTTGGAACATATTTATATAATATATTATAAGTATTTAGGAATAATTAAGTGGAAAATTGAGGTAAGGAGATAGAAAGTGTAACCTAAAGGAAATATGGATGTTCGAAGATATTCCTTACCCTATGTACGAATGTGTTTAGCACTTGCACATAATGTCATGGATAATAAGAATAATTAATTAATAATTTAATCCATAACCTATTCCAAATATATTTTATTTATTATAATTTTATTAAGTTCATTTGTGTCCATTTTTATGAGTTATAATGTTCAATTTCATCATTCTGAGAGCGTTCACTTCATAGTTTCATGTTCTATAATTATGGAAGGTCTTGTAAAATGGAAATAAAACTTCAGAAGTAAAATTAAATGTTATTCATGAACATAAAAAATTTTAAATGGTATCTTATATCATATTTTTTTAACATGTGGATGATTCATCTGATAATATGTAAATGATAATTGTTTAGTTTATCTTGGTGTTTTTAACGACTCTCATGAACTAGTTTTATTTTATATAATATTATGGCCATATATTAATTCCAGAATATATGACCATATAATTAATAAATATATATATATTTAAAAAAATATATATGTGAATTTTATCTTGTAATAAAAATGAAAATGGGAAACAAAAACTCATTGTGTATAAAGGCAGTGAACTGACATATCACATATGATGTTTTCATTTTTAGAATTAAAGGATAAGATATGGGATATGATGATTTATATTCAATTTTAAAAAATAAAATTATTGTATATATATGATATTGGAGTTATCATGAAACTTTTTATGGGGGTGAGGATAAGGTAGATGAAATAAATAATTTAAAAAAGGAAGATAGAGGATTTTACCTCTTAAATGTCGTCTCCTTGAGGGCCTCCTTAAGGCATTTGGAATTGGTCTTTGGGTGAGAAAAGAATACTAGGACATATTAAATAGTATTGGGAATTTAATTGGACAGAATATTGTCATTCTCAAATGCTTAGAAAGTGTGAGGAGAAGTGGTGGTTAGGGATGGTATTTATAAGGGGAGGAGAGGGGTGTTTTTGATTATTATATTCATTGGATTATTGTTTTGGCTAAAGAATATAAATATTATTTATTCTTGTGACTATATACAGTAACCACTACATTTTTTTTGAACTAATGGGTTATTAAATTATATATGAATAAAAAATTCATACATTTGGTTTATAATGTTAGATATCGTAAATTAATATATTTCACTATTCACTAAAAATTCAACTATTTTAGAAAAATATAAAAAATTCATTGCAATATTTTTTATATTTTTTATTAAAAAAATTTAATTCTTTTTTTAAAAATATTTTTCTAACTATGATAAATTTAATTTTTTAAAAAAATCATCTTTTATTAAAAAAATACCGATTTTAATATTATAATCAATTTTATGGAACTTTGAAAATTATTTATGGTCTCATAAAATTATATTATAATTATAATAAAACATTATATTAATTTATTAATCCAATTTATGTAAATAAAACTTTTATTAAATCATTATATTTATTATAGTAGTGTGATTAAAACATTTATGTTTTATAATAAATATAAATACTTGATTTATCATTGGAAAAAATTATTTTATTGTTACATGGTTTAAATATATTAAACTTTCATTTCATATGATACCTAAATATTATTTTACACTTCCATAGGCGAGGTTACTATTATAAAAATCATATTACCATTCCTATTGGCCAGATTACTATTCCAATGGTCATATTACAATTCCAACGGTTAGATTTATAACAGTCATATTGTTTTCCTAATTCCTTTAAATACCTCTTCATTAAATTCTACTTTATATCAAGCTTATATATATACTTTCATATTAATAATGAATATTATAATATTAACAATATGTTTTATTTATACCACTTTGTTTTTGAGTGCAGTCATTCTAGTGGATCGAGTGTATCCAAATTATCCTATCCTTATTCTCTTATTTTCTATTTTCATCCAGCTATAATATTTCTTGTTATTACTGTTTTATTTTATGATTAATGTATCATTTTTCATTTATGAGGATAAGTTTTTAACATCCCCATCCTAGGATCCACTGGAAGGGTGTTTTGAGCTAGGTTGGACACATGACCTCAAGTGCATATCCCCGAATTCCAGAGGCTGCCAACTAGCAGTGAGGGTCTTTTTAACATGTCTGTGGGGGAGAATAATACCTAATAGGTAATAAGCAATACATAATTGGAGGAAATTTTTTTATAACAAGTAGTGGAATCATACAAATAATCAAACTACAATATAATCAATTAAATAATCCAAACTGAATAAATAAAAAGTGTGGAAGCTGATAAATCAAACAAGCTACCTAATGATGTCATGCTAGGATGGATGTAATAAAATAAAATTACATAAATAAAGAATAAAATTATGATATCAAAATTTATAGAGAATAAAACAAATTTAAACAATGACATATCAAGCAAAGGATCAATCATCTTCCCCCAAAATCCCTCCAAAACAGCGAAGCAATCAAGCATAGGGAGAGGCATGCTTCCCTGTATCCATACCTTTGGACATAAAGTTAACTCGGGTACCAAACGGAGCCCGAGTAGGGTGTGGGATAAAATACCAGTAGGTAGACACTCACGATGTATAAACCTTTCCACTTAATTTTTTAAACACAAGCCGTGATCCTATATATGATAAATGAAAGCAATTAAATAAACAAAATAAAACATGTATAACTTGGTCTGGGTTCTCAACGACACCTGTCCATACCACCTGCTTCATCCTAAGATAGGAATATGAATAAAGTACCTGTAATAAGAAGGATGTATATATATATATATAAGAATACTAGAAAAAAATAAGGCAGACAAAAGGGAACATACCCCCGAGGTTGTGCTTTAGCTTTGGTGTAATTTATGTGTCAGCAAAGTGTACTTCAAGGCACCAAAAAAGTATCACAATTCACAAGTAACCCAAAGATACATCAAGTAAAATCTTCCTTGAATTATTATTATTATTTTATTAATGTTTATAGTTTGAGTCCAAGCTTATACCAAAGGTATTTCTATGGTACATCCTTCAATTTATCCAATACCACTGAGCCTGTCCAAGGAAATCTTATCAAAGAAAAATAATCACTTGAGGAATGGTTTTAACATGATTCTGTCTTGGGTATCTCACATAAGGGGTCATGTATCACCCAAGGCATAACGTAGCCACTTTTCCAATGGTTCTTTCCTCAATCGACCCTTAGGGAATTAATATCACTCATCAGTATATAGAAAACCTAGGTAAAATCTTGTTTAGAAAAGCCTAAGACATCGGCTCCCTGATGCGTAGTGTAGTAACCAATTAGGAACAAAGAGTTCATGTGTGGTCCTTAATAAATAACCAACGTTGTCTCACCTCTCTGAATTTAGTTATATTTCAAGGAATAAAATATCATAGATTATGCATTTATAATTGTAACAAAATAATTTAAGCAACAAGGAGACGCGTAATTCCCGATCATTCGATCCAAACATTCACAGTCAAAACAATTTATCAACAAAAGAATAAAAATGCACCTTTATCTATTATAATAGCATGGAATGATAAATCTTTTAAACCATGATATCATTAGGCATAAACAAACTGAAAAAACTCTAAAAATATATAGTTCATATACATCCTAAATAATTTTTTTTTGATTTAACTCAACCAAAGAGGGGCCACACAACACATGCAATTAATAAATTAATTATTAGGAGATAACATAATTTAGGTCAAATACATCAGTACATCCAAAGTGGTATCCAATGATGTTTCAAAAAATTAAACAATCTTGTTCATCTCAAAAAAGGTTTAAATATCCAAGCCAAGTAATATAATTAAATTAGAATAGGAAAAATTGAATATCGCTGGTAGGGACCGATGAGTGGCACAACGTGAGATCTAAAAGACACAATTAAATGATGGGAATGAGAGTATACATCCTACCTTGTACCCATAGATGATCCTACGCTCCATGAAGACCTATGATTTAACCTAAAATGGAAGAAGTTATATGATTTTATAAAAAAACAAATTTGGGTAAAACCATTCCATGATATATTATCTGACAGATAGTGGATGACATCTTACGATTCTTGGTGCATGAATTTTTCCTTACCTAGAGCTTTACTGTGTAGCTGACGTCAAAGAAAATAGAGTAGGAATGAAGTCGCAGCGGGATTCCAAAGGAGGGGGAGGTTGGGGTGCTGTAGGGGGTGCTATAGGGGGAGATGCACTAAGGGAGAGGAGAAAATAAATCAAAGAAAGAAAGAAAATAAAAAAAGAGGAAATTAAAATAATAAAATAAATAAAATATAAAACAAATGAAATAAATAAGAATAAAATAAAATATAATGGATGAGAAAGAAAATAAAATAAAAATAATAAAAAGGGCTAATACCCATTTTAATTATTTTTATTTTTCTCACAACACCCTTCTTATTTTATTTTAAAAAAAATTATACCTTTTTTACTTTCTTTTAATTTCCTTTCTATTTATTTTTATTCCTTTATAATTATTTTTGACCTGAACGTTGCCCTAGGGCTCGATGTAATATTTTACATAAAACCTATGTAATTATTTTAATAATTTTAACAGCTACCCGGGACCCACAGCAGGGTGTGTAGGCATGCTCCCTAGGTATCATTTAGGATTTGTTCTAAAAGTTTAAATGTTCTATACATTGATTAAATCTGGGATGTTACAACCTCCCCTACTTAAGACAACTCATCCCCGAGTTTCCCTTTCGAGGGTATTGGAACGTCATCTGAGAAAATCTTCAGCCACTGAGAATGCACATTGGTCTCCTGCTCCCAGGTCTCATCATGAACACGTCCATGCAACCATAACTCCCATTCCAGAGGAACTGACCTACCCCTGAGAACCTTGATGCTACGATCGACAATATAGATCAGACTCCCCTCAAAGGATGCATCCTCTTTGAGCTCGATGTTGTTAAGATAAAATGAATTCGATGGGTCTGGATGATACTATTAAAATTGAGATATATTGAAGACATCACGAATAACATGATACCTCTAAGTTAATAATAACTGATAGGCTATCAGACCCACTCTCTCTACTATCATGAACAACCTGACTTATCATGGTGATAACTCCCCCTATCTCTTGATCCACCTATGACCCAACCTTGACGAATCACACAGAAAGACTCAATGTCCCACCTAAAACTCGATAGTTCTATGGATATGATTGGAATATGATTTATGTATTTACTGAGCTGTAGTCATACGCTTCTTAATTAGATGAACTTTCTCATACGTCTCCTAGATGAGGTGAGGACCCAACAGAAATGCCTCAAATGCTTCGATCCAACATAAAGGTGAACGACATGGTCTACCATAGAGGGCCTCATATAGATCCATTTGAATTGTCGACAAAAAGTTGTTATTATAGGTAAAATCAAAAGGAGGAATATGTTTGCCCATGAATCTCTGAAATCATGGATACAAGCCCATAGCATATCCTATAGATCTCATATGGTTCGCTCGGACTTCCCATCGGTCTTTGGGTGATATGCAGTACTCAAGAGTACCTTAAAATCTAATGATCTATGTAACCCTTTCCAGAACTGTGAATTAAAGTGGGTGTATCTATTCAAGACAATAGAATGAGGTACGCCATGAATTCTCACTATCTTTTTGATATACATCCTTCCAAACTCATCAATAGAAAAGGTATCTCGAATAGGTATGAAGTGAATGACTTTGTTCAATCTGTTGACAATACCCCATACTACATCACTACCTCCAGGAGATATTTGTAAGCCTATAAAAAAAATCTATGGTGATGTAATTCCATTTCCACTCAGGAATGGATAAAGGTTATAAAAGTATAGCAGGTCGTTGGTGCTCTGCCTTCACCTACTGATAGGTGGAGTATTGAGTGATGAAACTCGCTATCTACTACTTCAATCCTAGAAACCAATACTGAAAAAACATGTCTATTTAAATCTTAGTAAGTCCACAATGAACTTCACAAATGGAGGTATGAGATTCGTTTATTAGTTATTCTTGTATATCTGAAGGTATCGATACACTACCACAGTAAAGTAGAGTTTTTCTTCCAATAGCCCAAAAATGAGGAGTATTCTCTCCTGTGATGATTTCCCTCAAAACAATTCCATATAGATCAGATAAATTTCACATACAAACTCACTCCAGATGATTGGATTTCACTATAATAGCTATTAGAACTGGTTTCCCACACTGTTCTTGAACCTCCAGATACATATCAAAAAATAAACCCATCATCTGCCACTAACTACTGGCTGGATGGATGGCTTGTGTTTGTGTCATGTGGCTCAAAGTGTTATCCAAGACATTTCCATTACTAGGGGTATAAACAAGCTCAAAATTGAACAAATTTATGTATTTGACCCACCTTTTATGCCTTAAATTCATGTCTTATTGTGTGGAGATATATTTCACAATTTTATGATCCATGTAAACAACAAACCTCTCACCCAAAAAGTATTGTCTCTAACAACATAAAACATGAACCACATATGCTAACTCTTGGTTTTGTGTAGGATAGTTCAACACATGAGATCTCAGATGGAAGGATCCATAAGCTATGAATTAATCGCCCTAAATCAACACTATACCTAGTCTGATTCCTAAATCATCATAGTAAAAAATATAGCTTCTACCTGGATCAGGAAGAATTAGGATTGGAGTTGAGGTTAGTCTTCCCTTTAACTCTAGAAAGGATTTTTCACAAGATTCTGACCGGATGAACTGTACACCCGTCTTAGTTAGTGTCGTAATATGCACTACAAAGCATGATAAATATTAGATTAAACATCTATAATAGAAATAAATCCTAAAGAAACCACGTTTTTTGAAAACATTCTTGGGATTATCCCATGAAACTATTCTCTAACCTTTTTTGGGTCAATTAATATGCCTTCTTCAGATATTATATGACCCAAGAAGTGAACCTTATTGATCTAGAAGTGTAATTTTTTGATATTTCTATATAACCGGTTCTCTCTTAGTTTACTTAGCACGATCTCAAGATGGGTTGCATGATCATGTATAGAGTACGAATACACCAAGATGTCATTTGAAAAAAACACCACCGAGGAATAAAGGTATGGGTGAAAACCCCAATTCATTAAATCCATGAATACTATCAGTGCATTTGGGAGGTTAAATGGTATAACCAGATACTCGTAAAATCCATACCTGGTCCAGAACACCGTACGTGGCATGTCAGATGGTCACACATGAACTTGGTGATATCCTGACCTCAGATCAATCTTGGATAAAATAGGTTCTCCTCGAATTTGGTCTAAGAGGCCATCTATAGAAGGAAATGACTATCGATTCTTTACCATAATCTGGTTGAGTCAACGATAATCCACACACAATATGATGGTACCATCCTCCTTATCTATGAAAAGAATTGGTAAACCCCATGATGGTGTTCTAGGACTGATAAAACCCTTATCCTCGAGGTCTTTAAGATTATTTTTTAGTTCAGGGAGCTCTGTAGGTGCGATCCTATAAAGAGGAATAGACACTGATGCCACACTTGGAACTAGTTCAATAGTGAACTCCACATCCCTCATGGGAGGTAATCTAAATAAATTATCATGGAAGATGTGCCTGAAATGATTCACAACAGGAGGGAAGACAACTAGCTACATTCCCTGATCACATATGAAGACACTTACTAATTGAGTTGTCACTCTTCCCAGTCCTTCACATTTAAGTCCAACTCAATATGCCTGTATATCCCATTCTCCTTTTTGTAGATATGTGTATCCCTTAGGGGATGTGAAGGACACATGACAACGATAGAAATCCACTTGGTTATGATAAGGAGTGATCTATTTCATACCAATAATGATGTCGATTCTAGACATATCGAGGATATAAAAATTTCAAAGGAAACAGTACCCACATATCTCAAGGGGGAAATCTTGGAACTAGAGTATTTCCTCTATCCTAACCCATAGAGGTGTGTCGAGAGACATAACACCACAAAGATACTTTATCGTAAAACCAATGCTTTCAAAAATATTAGTAGATAAAAAAGGAGTGTGATGAACTAATATCAAAAAGGGAAGAAACTAAAGTAGAGGCTACAAGAATAGTGAATCTAACCGTAGATGGTCCTGCACTCTGCTCCTTTGGTGCTGGTTGCACAACATATATAAGACCTGAACCATGACCTTAAGATTTAGTCTGACTAGCCTGAGCATGTCTTCTCTACTGACACAGATAGTCTGGAACTTGATTTCCTCAACCACAACCTCTACCATTACCTCAGACCAATTTGATGGTGGAAAACAAACTTCTAGCATGTTGTGGAATAATAGATCCCATACCTGATAGAGGTGATAGTAAAAATCCTATGCCACTAAATGATAACGATAAATAATGGTAGAAATGATAAAGGTGACCAATATTGACACAAGATCGACACTCCATTGGGTTCCTCATTCACTGGAGATTCATATGGATGATCTAGCCACACTGATGACATAAGATAGTGTTGTTAGTGCATTTTGTCTACATGGGATTTTCCCCAAATTCACTCTCAAAGAGGCACTTCCTACTGCCTAAAGAACTATCACCCTATCTCAAAACTGAAACACCCTATCTCACAGGTTTAACTTCCTTGACATTTTGTTCCTAAATTATAGTCTGATTCACAATCTCTGTAATAGTTTTCAAACAAAATATGTTCACATGTGAGTGAATGGCATATCTAAGTCTATCCTCAAAGTGACTCATAGTTTTCTATGCATCACCAGTCAATGATGGAGAAAAACGCTGAAGCTCTTTGAAATGAGTAAAAAAATATAACACTATCATAGAGCCTTGCTGAATATGTAATAATTCCATGTCATGGTCATCTACCAAAGTATATGGAAAGAAATGATCATAAAAAGCTATTTGTATGTATATATAAATCATGTCTCTGGACTTCTCTGCCTAATAAATAACATCCCACCGATTCTTGGCAATGTCACAAAGCATGTAGACTGTAAGTTTGACCCTCCACTCTAGGAGAGTCTCAATATGGTTGAAGATAGATTTCATGGATTCTATCCACGAATCTAATACATGTGGACCACCACTCCTGAAGAAGGTGGGAGTGTTCTGTTGTAGAAAGTCTCATGTAAGATCTTCCATAGACGGGGCAGGTCTGGGAAAATTTTGAACTGACTGCATAACCTTGAGGAGATTATCCCTGAATCGAGTGTCAGGCCCCATCAGAATATCGGTAGGAAGTGGTACCATAGGTGGAACTATGGGTAACACTACAAGAGGAACTACGAGAGGCACTTTTGATGGTTCAGGACCCACCATATCTGGAATGTTCTCATCGCCACTCTCCTAAGGTATAACACGAAGAAATCACTGTTGAATTGGTCTACAATATCAAAACACACACCATTAGACAGAATTCATAGAAGATGATGAACATTGGTAATGGTGCAATAAAGAGGGTAGGTACATAGCATACCTCTGAGCACTAGACAATAGATATCCCACTCCAAGAGCTTAGTCTAGCTAAGGAAGAGAAAACATATAAGGATAACTAAAATGAGTCCTACCACCTATTTCCTAGGTAAAGTCAAGTTAACATCTAAAAAACTATCACAACTTTATATTTAACAAACAAGAACTTCAAATTACAACTAGGCACAACATCACTCACATGCAAACATACAAATGCATGATGAAAGTAGATATGGCATGGAAATATTCATGTCATTTTAGTCCCTATGGTTCCTAATTTGATACATGTAAATACATTTCTATCCTTTCAATGGGCTTAAATGGTAAAAAACAAAATCTCAATAATACCAATATCAATAATAAAAAAAGTGTGTCACACAATGGGGAAATCATATCAACAATAATTGGCATAATCAATAACTACAATCCCAACCCAGGAATTTGGATTTCCACTGTACATGGGTTAGCTACCTCCAAGCATAAGGTACATTCCAAATTCCTATATCCTAGTCTCATGTCTAAACCAAAAAGTAAGACAAAAGGAAAAAATAACCCCCTATGATACCAATTTTGTAAAGTCCCTATACTAGGAGCCATTGGAAGGGTGTTCTAAGCCAAGTTGGCCCCATGACCTCAAGAAAATCTCCCCGAATGCTAGAGGCTACTAACTAGCAGCAAGGGTATTTTTAACATGTATGTGGGGGAGATTATTCCCTCATAGGTAATAGGTAATACATAGTGAAAGAAAAACAATTTATAATAAATGGTGGAAGAATATAAATAATAAAACTATAGCATAAGTAAATAAATAATCCAAACTGAATAAATGAAAAGTAAAAAAGATAATAAATCAAACCAGCTACACAATGATGTCATGATATGATTTCTATACTAAAATGAAAGTACATAAATCAAGAATTCAAGCATGATATCAAACTATAGTGAAAATGAAATAAAGTGTAACAACAACATCTCAAGAAAAGGCTCAGTCCTCTACCCCTAATCTCTATCCAAAATAGCAAATAAATCAAGCATTGGGAGCATCATGCTTCACTGTATCCATACCTATAGACATAAAGTCTACTCGGGTAACAAATGGTTCATGAGCAGGGTGTGAGATAAAATCCTAGTAGGCCAACACCCATGGTGTCTAAAACATTCCATTTAATGATGTAAACATAGGTAGTGTGCCTATATACAATAAATTCAATCAATTAAATAAACAATATAAAATAAGTATAACTTGGTCTGGGTTCTCAACAGCACCTGTCCATACCACCTGCTTCGGCCTAAGCTGGGAATCTGAATAAAGTACCTATAATAAGCAGGATGTATATATATATGTGTATATATATATGAAGGCTATAAAAAAGAAGGCAGACAAAAGGGAACACACCCCCAAGCTTTTACTTTAGATTGGGTCTAATTTACGTGTCAACAAAGCATGCTTCAAGGCTCCAAAAAATTATTAAAATTCACAACACAAATACACATCAAATAAAACCTTTCATGCATTATCATTATCATTATATTTAATTTTAGATTTGGTGTCTGATCCCATATAGATTGTATAATTATGGTACATCCTTTAATTTATCCAATACCACCGAGCCTATCCAAGCAATCTTATGAAAGACCAAGTATCGCTTGAGCCATGGTTTTATCATGAGTCTGTCCCAAGTATCTCCCATAAGGGGTCAAGTATCACCCAAGGCATGGAGTAGCCAATTTTCCAAGGGGTACATCCTTGATTATCCCTTAGAGAACCTGTATTACTCATGAGTATATAGAAAACCTAGGGGAAATCTTTTCTGGAAATGTTTAAGACATCTCTTCCCTAGTGTGTAGTGTGGTAACCAATTAGGAATGAAGAGTCCATGTGTGGTCCTTAATAAGAAACCCACATTGTCTCACCACCCTAAATTTAATTATATTTAAAAGAAGAAGATATCATAGATTATGAATTTATAATTGTAACAAAAAAATTTAAGAAACAAAGAGCCACGTACATTCTGATCATTCGATCCAAATAGTCACATTCAAAACTCTTTTTCATCAAAAGAAGAAAATTGCACTTTTATCTTTTATAATTGCATATCCCAGTAATCCTTTTAAACAAGGAAATAATCAGACATAAAAAAACAAAAAAAACTCCAAAATTTATGGTTCATATTTATCCTAAATAATTTACATTATTTAACTCAACCAAAGAGGGGTTACACAACACATGCAATTAATAAATTAATTATTCGTGGCTAACAGAATTTAGAACAAATACCTCACCACACCCAAATGGGTATCCAATGATTTTCAACAACATAAACCAACTCATTAATCTCAAACACAGTTAAAATAGTCAATCCAAGTAATTTAATTAAATTAGAATAGGAAAAATTGAATATCGCTGGTAGGCACCGATGAGTGTCACAACGTGTGATCTAAAAGATGCAAAAAAAAAACAATGGGAAAAAGAGTAGACACCCAACCTTGTAACTGTAGAGGATCCTATGCTTCACGAAGATCATTTATTTGACCTAAAATGGAAAAAATCAGATGATTTTAGAAAAACCCCAAATTCAGGTAAAAACCTTCTGTGGAAGATTGTGTGAAAGATAGTGGATGAGATCAAATGATTCTTGGTGCATGAGGTTAGCCTTATCAAGATCATTAATTCACACTTGATGATGAAGAAAAACGAGGAGGAACAGAGTCAGAGTGGTCTTCCAAAGAAGGAGGAGGTTAGGGAGCTACAAAAAGTTCTACATGGGGGCGATGCACCAAGGGAGAGGAGAGAAGAAAATAAAATAAGAAGGGAAAAAAGAGGAAATGAAAATATGAAAATAAATAAAATAGAAAAAATTAAATAAATTAGAATAAAATAAAATGGAAGGGATGGGAAAGAAAAGTAAATTAATATAATAAAAATGGATAATGTCCATTTTAATTTTTTTTATTTTTCTCATAATCCCCTTCTTATTTTATTTTAAAATTTCTTTTTATCCCTTTTACTTTCTTTATATTTCCTTTCAAATTATTTTTATTCCCTTTTAATTTTTTTTTTTATTTTTTACTTGAACTTTGCACTAGGGAATGATGTAATATTTTATATAAATCATGTAAAATTATTTAAATAATTTGAATAGCTACCAGGGACCTACAACAAGGTGCACAGGAAAACACCCTAGATCTCTTTAAAGATTTGATCTAAAAATTTAAACGGTCCGTACGTTGATTAAAGTCAGGAAGTTACAAATTTTTTGTTGGTTTATCTATGTTATGTTTGTGATTTATACTATGTGACATAATTATAAGAATAAAAATTCCATTGTTGAAGTCATGGGTTGTTACAGGGTACCCAGTAGGCCAAGTGCTAGTTTTTAGTTGGGGTGTGATGGTTTCACCATTGGTTACCTTTGGTTCTACAGTGTGGTAGGGATTGGGAAGGGGCATTTTTAGCTGTACATTTCTACCCATTAAACTATATATTACCATTTAATTTTATAATTGATATGGGTAAAATTAGAGGTATTTGGTATCTTTAAATGAGGTATGATCTCATATATTCCTTCCCCTATGAATTCTATTATTTATCATTGTCGATTTATTATGGATACATGTTATGCATTTCATTAGTTTTACTATATATCATAGTGAAATTTTCTCAAACAAAGGTGTTTTTGGGTTTAGTGGGTAGAGGATGTTAAGGTATGATGGACAAGTGATATCATCCATTGTTTCATTAAAGGATCATTACTTGATGCGTTTACTAAGAATTTTGTTATAGTTGGTGTTTTAGAACCAACTAATTGTACTTTGATAACAGGTATATTCAAATATATGAATATTAATAAAAAATATTGTTATATATATATCATTTTTGTTTAGGAATTTAATGTAATAATGTCCTAGAGTATCTATCTAATTGATAAAGTTACATAATTTCCTTTTTATAATGAGAACATATAAGTTCCAAGATGATATTCTTAAATATAGTTTTAGGGTCAGATAATATAATAAGATAGAGCACATAGTATGTATACTATCATGTGTGAGTACTATTAAGTGTATGAGACTTTATCTCATGAATTTATCCCATGGTAATATCTAAGACAGGAGATTAAAAGAACATACCCACCAGTATAAATTACAAATGTTTTTGTGTCATCTGATATTTCTATCTGTGAGCTAGTGTAATGGCCATTGGACTTCAATATTTTTATTAATGCATGTTAGGACTCAATCAATTAGATTAATTTAGTAAACCTTTATGATATATTTCTTTTAAAATTTGGATACATTGGGTGTGTCATGAGTGACATGTTATTAATGGATAAATCAAGGATGTATTTTTACATTCCATCAATATGAAAGTTCATATATCAAACCTTTGATTGGAATGGATCTATCAACTTAAATTACATGGACAATGTGTAACAATGTGTTTATTTTATAGAGTTAATGAATGAAATATTAATCATATAGGTTGATGAAACAGACGTGAAACCTTTTTGATGAGATATTGAGACCAAATTATTACATTACACAATAGGAATTTTTTTATGGTTGTCAAAGTCGCAACATAGTGTTATTTTTCTTGGGCGCCTGGGCCCATTTCTAAAATGTAATCTTAGACTTTAGGTAATCCCATATTATTCCATCAAGAAATAATCCTAGAGGGTCACACACTATATGTTTCTGTTGATCCTTGTTAAATTATATTTGAATTTAATTAATGGAATAAATATTACAATCAAGTCTTTGGAATAATTTTATTCATGTTTTTTTGATCAAAAATATTCATTGAATATTTAATAATATTTATTAACTAGTTTGTGGATAAAGTATTTATATATGAATAAAATCAATTTATTTAATAATTTTTGAGGAGTTCAAGTGGTTTAATTTTTTTTAATAGTGATAAATATTAATTTTCATGCTGATAAATTAATACTTATCACTACACAAGTTAAATAATGCCATAAAATAATAATATTATTATTAGATTATATTAGAGGGGTTTTATGGATTGTTATATTATTTAAGGGAAGGTATATAATTAAACAATTTTTTAACCTAAATCCTTTCTCTATAAATAGATGGTTATATTTATTGTGTGGGTTAATCGAAAATTTAGATTTTAGAATCATTGCACACAACATACTTCTCTCCCAAATTCCTCCTCCCCTCATATTCTCAAGAATTGGAAGAAATTATTTAATCCCCAATGATCCTAAAGTAATAATGATTAATATCACAAGATGATCGACCAACCACACTGGCGCTCAATGATCATTCGATGTCATTTAGAGATCAAATGTAAGGACCTGACCTTAAACATAACATATTTTAGTTATTTTAAAACTATAAGACAATTTATTTTCCCAAAGATATTTTATTTTTAGAGTTTTATAGAAATTTGAATAATTATTACATAGTAAACACATAAATTACAGTTGTAAACTTATACTAAGTATCTATTTTATCATCAAAGGAAATCCTTTTAAAATAAAACATGATTTATTTTAAAGACACATCTTTGAAATTTTTTTCATGACCTCAACCTTGTCCCTAAACCTCCTTAAACCTGTTGAAAAATATTTAAAAACATTGTATGAGAACAAAATATAAGTAAGTAATTTACAAGAATTAAAATAATTAGTCCAGTGAAAACCCATAAAACATTTCCTAAAAAACATACATTTTTACCTTGAAAAAGGAATCATTATTTCAAAAATCTCATTATCCAACCTTTTGAAAATCAAACTATTTCATGAAAACTCATAAGCAAGCATATAAAATATAACTATGTAACATGGAACATAAATTTAATCAAATGGAATAAACATGTAGTCAACTTCCATATATGTCACTCTTACAAATGTAATATCTATACAACCGATTTTAATACCCAATGAATTTAAAGTTATAACATAACCACCCATCCTTGGTTTATCACAGAACCACCTGTCAATGGTTTATCATGTAACCACCCCTAAAATTTCCAAGTACCATTATATAATCATAACACATAAAATATTTCAATTTTCAACATTTCACTCTTAAAATTTTATTTTCACCCATAAGAAAATATTTCATGATATATAAATAATCAATACATTTTCAAAAACCATTTTAAACATTTAAAAATAGATTTTTAAATAAAAGTGTCTCATACCACTTTGAAAAATTTGAAAGAAACTGAAAAATAACCATTTTTAAACATTAATGTCCATATAAATGCATTCATAAAATCAATTTTTAAAATATGGACATGAAATATAATGATTTATAAGAATAAATCTTTAAAAATTTTAAAACTATTTTTTACTTAAAGAGTCCCTTACCTTGAATTAGATTTGTCATGTATATCATTTTTATTCATGAATAATAAGAATATGTTAGTAATTTAATTTATTGGGAACCTTTTAAATTTTATTATTCCTTCTGTATCACTTATTACCATGTTATATTTTAATAACAATAACTTAATTATTTAAGTTCATGTTGGATGTTTTGAAAATATTCGATGCTTGATTCTAAAATGACTTTGGCATGATGTTAATAGTCAAGGTGGTCATTATTAAATCATATCCAGTATAATATTCATGAAATAATAATCACTTTTATACATCAATTATAATTTTAAATCCATCCATTATATATGGATATGAAAAAAGAACTATGTCGTAATCACTGAGATGGTTGGTCATACGTACGCATGAGTAACGCTTTAATTTTTCAATGATCATTATGGAAAGAATTTAAGTACTATTTTATATTTAAAAAATGATAATAATATAATTAATATCATATTAATACTTAAAACATACTTATATATATCATTCACGTGATGCAGGGATGAAAAACGACTCACATTGCTTCGTGGAGGTGATAATCCACATGTACGAATGAATGGTTTTATCATTTTTATGTGCATGAAAAGGTATAAAAATGATATATTATTAATTAATAATAGAAAAATATTTCTTGAAAATCATATATAGTCATTAATTCCATCATTATAACTAGTATTGAGATACTGTGATGGAAAATGAATTATATCGGGTCGTGAGGTGGTTGTTCGATGTACACACAAATGATTAATTATTTTCCAATTTGATTGAAGTGTAGATGAAATTAGGTGCTGATATTAATATAATAACATATAAGTATATTTTGGATATTGGATTTTTTATTTTATCATGTTTTAATAATATTTTAATGAAGTGTAAGAAGAAATAAAATATAAATACTTAATTAGAAAAGATTCCTCTTATTTAGATGGTCTCCTTTGATTATCACCTTAACACCTATAAAGAGGGTGTTCTACCTAAAATAAGTCATCTATAATGTGGTTAGTGATTCTATAAAGAGTTTGTTTTTAGATATTAGATGGAAAAATAGGTTTTTAGGTGTTAATAAAAGAGAGGAATGAGTGCGCTTTTATAGGAGAGGGGAGGGGCACTCTTGAAATTCTTCAAAATATTAAATTCATATAAATTAATTTTATATTCCAAATGGATAAAAAACTGATGTATTTATAATATATTATGAGTTTGGGTGTAATAAGTTCCATACAATTAAAATTAGATAATTTTTTACTATATTTTAACGTTATATTATTATTTTAATCCTTATTTAAGCCTTTTAACTCTTACCCTGATATCATGCAATTTAGACTTTGAGGGATAATATAATTACTATAATATTCCAAAAAAAACATAAAAATGATCCATTTATGAAATTTTATGACTTATAAAAATCACTTGGTAGAAATTAATATTTTTTTTAAATTTTATATCCTTTAATAAAATATTATTTTTTTTAAAATATCAATAATATCAAATTTGACACTATTCATCACTGGAATTTTTAAAAATCTTATAAAAGCATGATATCTTGGAACATACTCTATTAAATAATCAATAACATGTCAAAATAATCCATAAAATTTTTGTATGACATTAATTATATGAAATAATTTTTATTTAATATTTTTAATATCATTTATTTGATTCTTCCATAAATTAAAAAATTAATACATCATCATTGTGTCACAATTTAAGGTAATTATTTTTATCACTAAAAATTATAAATAAATTACCACGATGTAGATAAACATTTTATATTTCTAAATAATTTTTATAATTGAAAAATTACTTCATATAACCCCATATTAAAAATATTTCACTTGTTAAAAACAAAAGTGTGACAAAATTGACTTTTATATGAATATAATATTATAAATGTCATACTCTCACCCAAGTGGATTCCAAAGGTCATACTTTCTTCCCAAGGAATATTTGGATCGAAAATAACTCATACAATAAAATTCGGACAAGTGTTATGGTAATTTTATAATATTTATAATATTATTTTTACCATTAATTAACTGATTTACCTTTAACCATGTTAATAAAAAATCAATAAAATTTCAATTCATAATGTTAAAAAATAAATGGGACCCATTTAAATAAGTTTTACCTTATTATTAAAAATATGGAATCCATTTTTAAAAATTGAAAATAAAAAAATTCCATAAATTAATAAAAAATTAATCCATTTGATAGAATGAGAGAATGAGTTTTTAAAGTAAAAATGTTAAAAAGTTCACAAAGTATTTATATACAATTTCATTGTGAAATTTATTTCAATGACCTAAATTGGATTAAATGATAAAATATTGATATAATAATACTCTAAACCCAACAAAATATATTATTTATCACTATAAATTATTTCAATGAAAACACTATTTTCAATTAAAAATATAATATTTTTTCACTATTCATCAAAAAATGAATCCTATCATAAAAATAAAAAAAATATTTTTTAATAACACAATTTTAAATAATATATTTATTTTTTAAATATAATATAAAAGTGTCAAAAAATAGATCTAAAAAAGTGCTCCATCAAAATGTGGTAAAACTGCCATTTTAAAAAATATATCTTTTATGCGTAAAACTAGATTTGTTCTTATATCATGTCTGTAAAACACATAATATGGATGTTAAAAATTATATTGAATATATATATATATATCATTAATATAATCCAAAATGTGTGATTTTTTTATTTATTTGTATAAAATACACTTGTACATATTTAAATAGTTTTCTTCAGAAAAACATTTCTTTTATTTTAAAAACAGTTTTACTTTCATTTATAATAAATTGTATATCCATATGTAAACCATGTTTTAATAATTCAGTTAATTCTATTCATTCTCACCATTCTAACAACTAGGTTATAATGGTTACATTTAAATAATAATACTTAGTTGTTTATTTAAGCTCGATGTGGTGTTTCATGCATGCTATCAAACATAGAGTTTCCTTTTAAAAAGTCAAGATGTTACATTATCCCCCATAGTATTTAATAAATTTCACCCTCACAATTTGTACTCAGGATAAAAAACTAAAGGTTTTACTTTTTAAATTAACTTTTTTTAAAATCCCACATCAGAGAAAGGGTCAATAAAACTTCCACATTAAAATAATGAAAGGGGAGTACAATGGTCACCTAAGATAACACATACTATAATTACATGTATGAAAAAATAGAAATATAAGGAAAAAATAACTATTAGGTTCTAATGGAGGGTGATAGATAACATTATCATGAAAAATTTAGCAATCCCAAAACCATAAATATGTGATTGGTTAGAAAGTCATTGATTTCTTAGTAAGAAAAGTAAACAGATACCATTTTTTTAAAGATTCTTTTCAAAGAGTTGAATAATTCTATTAGTACTTGGACTAATAACATAAGGAAATATAATTACTTTACATTTAGAGTTTCATCCTTTAATAAATTTCCACCCCAAACTCATCTTTTTCTCCAAACGATGAATATTTACGATGAATTATTCACACTTGAAGCACTAGAATCAACTTCTAGAGAATAAAATAATTTAAAAAATATTAACTATATATAACTCCATTTTTTTGACTTTAACCAAAACCATAATGGTTAATACAAGATAATATAATTCCCAAAAATTTACAATCCTTTAAAATAATAAATACTACTTTTAATCTCCAAAATTCAACGGTAATACCCAATGTTCAACAGAGACCATTCAATAAATAACTATGCTTAAAATTCATCAAAATAATCCAAACTAAGACCGAAAAAAAATTCAGTATTATTGTTCACAGAGTCTTCCAAGATGAATTTTAACATTTATCTCTAAATAACATCAATCACTCTTAATGTATCATACAAAGAGTAATTTCCCTAGTAATCTTCAAGATATGCTACCCATTTCCATAAATAACCTAAATCACCATAAGTCCACAATTAAATAATATATTCTTCTAGAATATAATTCAAACTATATTTATTAAATAAAATTCCATAGTATTCTATTTACCTTGATCTAATAGGATTCCCAAAACTGCGAATGTCTTATAAAATCAAATTCATCACATAATCTCCAAATCATTTTTCAAATATGATAATTTTTTTTCCAAAATCAATTTATTATTATTCCATAAACTCATTTAACTAAAAATAAAAATTAATACTAACCTAGGACTTCAAGTAGGCTAATGGTATTCCATTTACCCTTATTACCCTTCGGTTGTAGGTTCGATTCCTGCAGCCTTGCTGAATGCAATGGGATTTCACCCATCCTGTAGGTTTTCCTTTTTCTAATAAAATATAATTCTTATAACATCCCCAAAATAGGATAAAGTCCTAAAAAAACCATAAAATGGATTAATCTCAAATTTTATCTCATACCATTCATTTTTCATCAAAAAGTTATAACCCATAATTACCTAAAAAATGAATGTCTCCAAAAACACATTTAGTCACCTTAAAATTTTCCTAACTTAAAGCCTCAAAAGGGTTTATAAGTCATTAAACATATGATAAAACTTAAAATTATAAACCCATGATGATATATTTAACTCTTAATAAAAATTTATAATCTCTATTGTGGTCTAAACCCTACTCTGATGCCAATTGTAAGGACCTGGCCTTAAACATTACTTATTCTTGTTATTTTAGAATTAGAAATCAATATCTTTTACCAAAGTGATTTTAGGTTTAGAGTTTTAGAGAACTAGGAAAAACTTTTAGATATTATAAAAATACATTACATGTGTAAACTTATACCCATTATCCATTTTTTCACCAAAGTAAACCCTTTTAAAATAAAACACGATTTCTTTTCATGATGCTTCTTCAAAATTTTCTTCATGACCTCAGCCTTGTTCTTACTATTCTTTAAACCCTATGAAAAAACATTTAAAAACATGGGATGAGAATAAAATCTCATTAAGAAGATCAAAATAAAGGAAACTATTAGCCTAGTAAAAAACTATTAAAATTTTCCTTAAAAACATACCTTTTTTTACCCTAAATAAGGAATCATTATTTCAAAAAATCTCATTATCTTACCTTTTGAAAATCAAATTATTTTCCTGAAAACTCGTAAGAAAGAATATAAAAGATAAGTATGTAACATGGGACATAGTTATAATCAAATTTAATAACCATGCAGTTAACTTCCATACATGTAACTTTTACAAATGGAATATTCATATCACTGAATTCCATACCCAATGCATTCGAGGTTATAACATAACCCCCTTCCTTGGTTTATCATAGAACCACCAGTAATTGGTTTATCACATAACCAACCATAGAATTTCAAATTACCATTATATAATAATAGAAAATAAAATATTTTAAATTTTAACATGCTACTCTTAAAATTTTATTTTCACTCATTAGAAAACATTTCTGGTTGTATAAATAATCATTCCATTTTCAAAAACTATTTTAAATATTTAAAAAAAGATTTTTAAATCAAAGTGTCCCATAACACTTAATTTTTTTTGAAAGAAACTAAAACATTACCATTTTAAAACATTAATTTCCATATAAATACATTCATAAAAACCATTTTTAAAACATGTACATGAAAGATAAAGATCTATAAGTGTAAATATTTAAACATTTTAAATGATTTTTTAGTAAAAGCATCTCTTATCTTGAGTATGATTCATCACATATAACATTTTTATTCATAAATAATAAAATTATGTTAATAATTTACTTGGTTGATAAAATTTTAATGTTTATTATTCATTTTATATAACTTATTACCATGTTATTATGTTATAACAATTACTTAATTATTTAAGTTAATGTTGAATGTTTTGATGATATTCGGTGCTTGAGTCCAAAATGACTTTGGTATAATGTTAATTTTAAAATTAATCCTTAGTAAATAATATCCATAATAATATACCTTATAAAATAATCACTTTTATAAATCAATTATACTTTTAAATCTATCCATTAAATATGGATATGAAAAATTAACTACGTTGTAATTATAGAGACGGTAGATTGTACGTACGCATGAGTAACGTTTTCATTTTTCAATGATCATTATGGAAAGAAAGTAAGTATTATTTTATATTTAAATAATGATCATAATATCATTAATATAATATTAATACTTTAAACTTACTTATATATATCATTCATGGTATGCGGGAATGAAAAACGAATCACACCTCTTCATGGAGGTGATAGTTCACATGTATGCATGATCGATGTTATTATTTTTATATGAATGGAATGGTAAGAAAAAAATGATATATTATTATTTAATAATGATAAATATGTCATGAAAATAATATATATACATTAATTCTATCATTATAACTAATATTTAGATATGGTGATGGAAAATGAATTATATCGGTTCACGAGGTGGTAGCCTGTCGTACACACAAATGTTTAATTATTTTCCCATTTGATGTAAGTGGAGATGGATTTATGTGATGATATTAAATTAATAAAATATATGTTTATTTAGGATAGTGTATTTATTATTCCATCATGGTATAATAATATTTTAGGGAATTTTAATAAGAAATAAAATATAAACACTTAATTAAAAATGACTCATCTTCTTCGGACGATCTCCTTTGATTAACACCTTAACACCTCTTAGGAAGGTGTTATGCCTAAAATAAGTCTTCTAGATTGTGGGGAGGTATTCTAGGAAGGTTATTAAATATATATTTTCTAAAAAAAATTGTTTTTGAGGTGTGATGAAAAGAGAAGAATGAGTTCCCTTTTATAGAAGAGGGGAGGGTCACTCTTGGAATTCTTCAAAATATTAAATTAATATAAATTAATTTTCTCTTCCAAATGGATCCAAACTGATTTATTTAGAAGATATGATTATTTTATGGTATATTCCTATTAATCCAATTTATATTATATATGTTTCAAAAAATTTCTAATCCATATATTTTTATTTTAACCCATATTTAACTCTTTTAACACTTACCATTCTATCATGAAATTTACACTTTATGGTTAATATAATTACTATAAAATTAAAAAAATATCAATAAATGAGTCATTGATGAAATTTTATGACTTATACCAATAATTTTATAGAAATATATATTTTTATAAACTTTATATCATTTTATAAAATATTATTTATTTTAAAAAATCAATAATGTCAATTTTGACATTATTCAACACATGACTTCTTAAAAATATCATAACAACATGATATCATCGAAAGAATATGTTATCTCATAACTAAAATATCAAAGTAATACATAAAATTAATGTATGACATTAATTATATCAAATTAAATTTATTTTAATATTTTTAATATCATTTATTTGATTCTTCTATAAATTAAACAATTAATTCATCATTATTGTGTCACAAATTAAGTTAATTATATTATCAATAAAATTTGTAAATAAATTACCATTATTTAGATAAAAATTTTATATTTAAAAATAAAATTTATAATCAAACATATCCCTTATATAAACCCATATTAAAAATAGTTCACTTGTTAAAAACCGAAGTGTGACAAAATTGACTTTCAATTGAATATAACATTATAGATGTCGTATTCTTATCCAATTAGATTTTAAAGGCCATAATTTTATCCCAAGTAAAATTTTGATCAACAATAAATCATAAAATGAAATTATAACATGTGTTAGTGTAATTTTATAATATTTATGATATTATTTTACCCTTAATTTCATGATTTACGTTTAACCGTGTTAATAAAAGAATTACTAACGTTACTATTCATAATGAAAAAATAAAAGGAAACTATTTAAATAATTTGTACCATATTATTGAAAATATTAAATCCATTTCTCTAAATTCAAAACACAAAAATTTCATAATTTAATTAAAAATTCATCTTGTTGATGGAACGAGAAAATGGGTTTTTAAAGTAAAAAAATTCAAAAGTTCACAAAGATTTTATATCCAATTTTAATGTGTAGTTGATTAAAATAATCTAAATTGGATTAAATATTAAAATATTTATCTAATTATACTCTAAAACCAATCAAATATATAATTTAACACTATAAATTATTTAGATGAAAAAGCTGTTTTCAATTAAAAATGTAATATTTTTTTCACTATTCATCAAAAAATGAATCTTATCAGAAAAATACCAAAAATTCAACCAAATTAAATTTTGATAATATTATTTCAAATTGTAAGTTTTTTTCAAATTAATTTTTTTTTTCAAAAACTATATTTAAAATGAGTTCTCCATTAAAAGGTAATAAAATCACCTTTTTAGAAAAATAGTTCTTTTATACATAAAACAAGATTTTTTCTTATATCATGTCCATATAACACATTATATGGATCTTAAAAACAAGATTTAATATTATATATATATATATTTCTTTAATATAATTCAATAATAGTGTTTTGTTTATTTATTGGTATATAACACACTTGTCCATATTTAAATAGATTTAAAGAATTTTTTTCTTTTTTTGAAGTGTTTTACATTCATTTATAATTAATTGTTCAAATAATTAATTATATATACATGTTTTGACCATATTTTAATAATTCAGTTAATAATGTTCATTCTCACCATTCTAACGACTAGGTAATAATGGTAACATTTAAATAATAATATTTAGTTGATCATTTAAGTTCAATGTATTGTATAATGTACGATATATAACATAGTATTTAATTTTAAAAACTTGAGATGTTATATCAAAGGATAAAATGTGGATCAATTATAGGTATATTTTACACTTGGACCCTACCATCACAATGATGGTAATCTGAAAAAAGGTTTTTTAGAAAATTAAAAAAACATTTCAAGAAAGTTTATAAGATGAGGTATCATTTCTTACTATCATATTTAAATTAATTATAATTTTACATACAAAGATCCTATCTGAGTTCCGAGTTCTTATTTATAAATATTTAATGTAAAAGTACCATTGGTCATGGGATTATAAAATTATAAAAATTTGGGAGTGATCCACCAAATCTATAAAACCATATTGGTCACATGAAAAATGAGGAACAACTATTATGCCTAAAACCATCAAGTTATATATACAGCCACACCTTTTAAATTTATAATTATTTATATTATTGTTGATCTATTATTCCCAATAGTGGTTAGATATTTCATTTCCAAAATATTTGTTCTTTAACCTGATTTTCAATTAACATACTTTTGGAATTTTAATTATCACCATTTAGGGTTTTATCTACTTAAATAGACAATAATAAATAAATAAAGAATGGAGATTCCATTAGAAATTACTAAGGATTTTGGCTTGTAAAACTAGGTTACATGGTGTGTAGTTGAATTACATTCCATATACCCAAGTGCACTGAATATAGGAATTCCACTTGATACATGACATGCCAAGTATTAACTACATGTGGTGCATTTATTCCACACTTCCTATAGACCATGCCAACCTAGAACATGACTTTGTTAAATTATATGGTATGTAGCTGACGTACATGAAATGCGGTCTATATAGTTTAGTGGAAAAATTCACGCAAATCCTATGGCCAAATACACAATTAAAACCTTCATGATACTATCATACTAGAACATTAATAAAATACATGATGTGTAATTGTTTTAAAATTAATGTATTTCATTATATCCCATGTCCAAAATACATGATGAATACTTTGGAGGGTCATGTAGAGACACGACTAGTGGAACTCATGGAGTGAAGTTAGACTCCATATCATGTGGTCCTGCATATGAAGAACATACCAAGTCCATCAGTTTGTTACATAGATACATGATAAGCATGTTACATGGTGTTTACTTGGCTAGTACACACTATGTAGTCAATCCAATGTAAATACCGAAGTCTTAGGCATTTATCCTGGGTACACAACATTTGAATAATATGGTGCATAACTCGTAAGTACATATTGTTTAGTTCCCCAATAAAATATAGTATTAAGTTACATTAAATAAATAATTTTAGCATTAAAACGTTATTATATTTATTTTCACATGGTATGTTTGACAATATAATAAATGATTTATGGAATTTAATACGACAAATTTATTTATCTATAATTATTTTTCTAGAAGTTTATTTTCCAAGAATGAATTTATGTTGTGTATCAACAACTGAATTTGGGTTTTCATTAAGATAAAAGGGAATTAAATAAATAAATAAATACTTAATTAATTAACGTGAGAATGTTTATCTTAATAATAAATAATTAATAGAAATTAATTTATTCCTGTATAATTTTTCATATTATGATATAGTTATTTTATTGATGTAAAACTATGACCACAGGAATAAATTGGATAATATGAAATGACAGAATTTAGACAAATCTATTATGTGTAAATTTTTATCAAAACATGGTTAACCACTTATGTGAAATCCACTTAATATTAACAAGGAATTTAACAAATTAAATAATAAATATTTATGCATAAAAAATTAATCATGTTAATATTAATTCATTAAGCCTTCCATTGTCTAAATTATTATGAATCCATATTTAAAGTGTCAATTAATCCTATATCGAGGGAAGTTTTAGTAATAAATAAGTATTAACTAAGATAATAAGTTAAATTAACTGAATCTTTATTACTTCTATATCATACAAATTTAGATGTTAGTTTCTAGGAAATATGATTAAGAATTTTAAGATTAGGGAATCCACTCAACAGATCAAGGAGTTGGAAACTCATAGTTGGTAAGAACACATACCTAAATACTTTCTTATAATTTTCCTAACCTGACTAGTTTATAAGAAAATAAATATTGATCCTTTCCCCTAGAATGAATTTACTTATGGGACCTTCCAATTTCAAGGGTGAGGTTTTTTGAAACATGATTAAATAGTAGAAGTCATAATAAATTTAATTTCATTATGTCTCACATATTTTTTAATCAAGTAATTTACTAATAATAAACTATTTTATAATTTTATAAGAATGTAAATTTTATCATCTACATTATCCCTGTGATCAATACTAGATAAATACTATCTATTCATTCACAGTAACTTCCAAGAACGGTTTAGATGTGTATGATTTGTATTGCACCATGAAAAAAAATATTATGTGCTTGAATCTCCACTGCCTGGTCTGCCTACAAAGGAGAAAAGTGATGAATAGTTCTTTATCTATGAAAAACACTTGAAGAAAATGTTTGATGATAAATTTTTAATTATTTCATCTATATCAAGTGAACTCTTGAAGTCCCATAACGTCAAAGATTCTTCTAGAATGATCAATCATCTCTGTGGTACTTACTATAAGAGAGTAAGATGATAATAGTTTAAGATATCCCAGGCACACATAAATAGTAATCTTGGAATGGGTGTGCCATCTGGGCCTCATGTAGTCTAATTCATTTGATACATTGAGCTCCTAGAGGATCTATGATTTAAAATTTCCAAAGAACTACTCACCGATCTCATTCATGAATCACTTCTCAAACTTCTCCATATTTGTTATAAATTTTAATATGAATAACATTATGAGGCCTATCCCATATCAAGTCACTCTTATTCACCAAGTTGATTAGAAGAAAAAGCATGAAATCCTTCCATCCTTATGGTGGAAAAAAGCAATGTCCACGAGAAGAGATATAAGACCAAAACTTCTTCACAATACCCTTCCAATAAGGGAATGAACAAGGGGAAAGTAAGAGAACATGATGATTTGTGTTTCATGGGTGGAGAGAAGGGATACTGGAAGAAAAACTACACCCAACCAAATAATAAATAGAGTGCTTCAAGGGGATTTATTATTGAGGTAAATTTATATATTTATACTAATTGGGTATTATATAATACTTTTGGGGATCATATATGTATTCAAATACTATAACCAAGTGGGTTTAGTAAGATTGACTAAGGGGAGGTAGATCTATGAGAATCTAACTAAGAAAAACAAGCTATTGTGGTTATCTAGGACTGCCACCTTAAGCTTTTGATGGGAAAGATCTTAGGTTTAAAGTGATATTATTATGTTATATTCATTACCAAAAATATTATTTATGTATCTAAACTTGATACATATGGATTTATGTTAATTTTTGGAAATAAATGTTATTTATTTTATAATGATATCATTTTTTATTCTAATAAATATTTAAATAAATGTAATTATGTGTTGTATTACACAAAATAAGTACTTGAAATTGATAACATGACTATATCACATCACCCATACCACACCCAACTATGGAATCTATGGATATTTCATGTAAATGAAAACCATTCGACAAAATTGTACCAAGATGGATACTTAGATTTCTTTGAACCAAAATAACATAGTGTATGCCACAAATTTTTACAAGGAAAAATAACCAAATCACAATTTAGTGTAAATGGTGTAAGGGCCAAAGATCTTATTGAATTACTCGATACCCATGTGTGTGTATCATTTCAAGTTGATAAATGGGGTGGGTACTCATTATTAATAACTTTTAGTGTTGAGTTTAGTATATTTGGATATGTATACTTAATGATATATAAGTTGGAATCCTTTGAGATATTCATGGAATACCATAAAGGAGTGGAGAATAAGATTGTTAAGAATATTAAGAAACTCCACTTAGATCATGATGGAGAATATTTTAATCGAGACTTAATTGATTATTTATTTTATCTCTACTCTTCCCTCCCAATACACATAATTGTAATAGTATAATTTAATGGAAGAACCATACATTGTTAAACATGTTGAGATAGATATTAAATCATATGCGTCATATATTATACTTTTGGGGACACATTCTATAAACACCGGCATGCATATTAAACTGAGTGCCAAAAAAAGTAGCAGTCTGTATTCTATAATAATTACAAAGTGAAAATAAACCCCTGTTGTCTTGTTATATGTGGGGGGATGTGAAGAATTTTCTAAGGCTTATTTAGGTAACAATATTCCACCCCAAGGCAAAAAGTGTATGTTTATATGACATCCCAAGGAAACAAATGGATACTACCCATACAACCCTTCAGATAAAAAGGTTGTGGTTGAAAATAATATGATATAAATTGAGAAGGATCATACCTCTACAAGAAGTAGAGGGAGGATGATAGACATTTATGATGTATAGGATTAATATGTGAAAGAGTTTTCATGGGAAAAAATTCCACAAAGACCCATAGAAGAAGATGTTCTAGAGACACAAATAGTATGTAAGAGTAAAAGAGAGTCTAGAGAACAAGAATGATATGGTTTTCTTATTAATGAGGATAGTGACTAATTATTAGTTGAAAACAATGATCCTATAACCTACAAGTAAGTAATAAGTTCCATATATGTTTCTAGGTGAAAAGAAGTTATGAATTATAAAATGGATTTCATGTACCAAAAATAGTAATAGATTTTGGTAATTCCAATAATGTATGTAAATCCCATTATTTTTAAATTGGTATTCAATAAAAAATTGGACATTTAGGGAAAATTCAGTACTTATAAGAAATGTATAGTTGTTAAAGGGTTCAAATAGTGTCATGGAATAAACTATGTAGAAGCCTTTTCACCAATTTCTATAATAAAATCCATCATAATTCTACTTTCCAATATGACATCCCATGATAATCATATTTGGAAAATTGATTTCAAAACAAATTTTCTTAATGGGAACTATTATAAATATGCATATATGACACAACCTGAAGGTTTTGTGACACCAAAGAATGTCATCAAGTTTTAAAAATTTTAATGATTCATTAATATATTAATAAAACATCTAGGTTGTTGAAAATTTAGTATGATGAAGCCATAATGGAATTTGGTTTCATAACGAATGAATGTGAGACTTATTTATATAAAAAATTTAGTGGGAGTAGAGTGGTTTTTATAATAGTATATGATGATGCCATATTAATTATTGGAAATGAAATATCAATATTATAGTCTATAAATCATGGTTTAATAAATGTTATTTGTATGTATTTAAGCTAGAAATATAGCCATGAGGGGGTGAATTGGCCTTTTAAAAAGAAATAATGAATTTAAATGATATACCAGAGTTATAACTCTAATGCAACAGAAAATAAAAATAAAAATAAGAAAATACATTTTTATAGTAGTTTAGATATTATTAATCCAACATCTACTCTTCACCCCTATCTCAAACTAAGAGAGTTGACACCCACTATGACCAATATAATGGAATATTATAAAGAATTTTTCCCAACTAGAGTCACAACCCAATTAAAAAGTCTATTTCTCCATGGAGGCATAAATGGAAAATATAGATACACTTTTCTACCTATAGGCACAACCTGAACAACTTACCTTTTTACCCTAGAGGCACAACCCAATGCCTGATTTTTAATTGGAAGTCACGACCAAAAATCCTACATTTTAAATGGCAGTATAACCCTTTATAATTATGCTCACAAAATAAGAATATAAAGATGTTTAACTATATAACTTGAAGAATAATTTCAATATATGAGTGTCAATAAAGCAGTTAAATCTCAAATAAAAAAGCATAAAATGATTTTTTTTAGATGAGAGTAGTAGTAGATCACTAGAAAAAAGTGCTTATAAAGTTAAAAAATATCCTCAAACTTATTGTTTAATGATTCTATCAACTCTAAATATATAGAGTCTATTTGTTCCAAAAAAGTTTAAAATATTAATACTATTGTATCTTCTATTTTTTCTAAGTAATAATCATGCATGATTCTTCAACAAACAACTTCAGAGTTCTACGTGCATGTCACCTAGATGATATTTCATGTGCATATCACTTATAAATGAAAAATGATATTTATGAAATCTCACATCGATATTCTGTAAAAAACATCTACACATTGGAACCATTTATAATATGATATTTTATAGTAATAATTAATTTCCTAGAAATTATTAATAATAATATTCAAGAATGAATCTTTATATACATGATAATTTTAATTTGAAAATATCAGGTTAAAAAATTTTAGTGTGAATATATGTGAACACTTAATACCATAATAATCCTATTTAATTATTCATAAAACAAGTTAAAATATGTTCACATGGATTATATATAATTAATAATTATTTATATAATAAATAAAAAATTTAAAATACCTAAAATAAACTTGTAGTAAATTGAAATGTTAACTATTATGTAAAAAAAGAGAAAACTTAAAGGTTTTAGAATATCTTTTAAAAATAAGACAAATAGGAAAATCCACATTTAGGATTAATGTAGGAATTTTACATAGGAATTTTAGTTATGAGAATCAACATATCTGAATCAACCTAGGAAAATCAACATAATCGATTAAAAGTATTCAATTTGTGTAAGAAAATTCAGGTAACTATTTTTCACTATGTATAAAATTTATTCACATAGGAAATATTGTTGACATAACCAAATATCCATGTATCCATTTATAAAATAAAAAAATTACTCATTTAGAGGATTCATATATAAAAATCACCATGTAATAGAATTTATCACGTATCTAAAAAACAATGTAGTCAAATTTTGAAAATTTAAGACAAATTAACTTAAATAGTTTCATACATAAAAACACTTTTAAAACAATAGAATAAGATTTATCTCTAGTTGAATTATATTAATATAATTTCTAATATAATTAAGATTCAACTTAATGTTACTTCAATAGCTCAAGTTATCATCAAAATATTGTAGAAAAATTGTTTTAAAAAACTGTATAATTAAGACAGAAAACAAATAGTGAATTATAACAAAATTTGGGACATGATAATGATCAATTTATAATTCGATGTATTATAATGAATTGTATAAAATAAGTTTATGTTTAAAATTCATTAAGAATCATTTAATTTGGAGTTTTTTAGAATATGTTATAGATGCAATAGAGAAGGTATATGAATCTAAAAAATTGGGTAAGTAGAGAACAATGTTTGAGAATCAGCTACATGAATCACATATATGGAAGAAAGTTCTATGTGAATCCCATAAATGGGAATAGTAAAAAATAGTCAAAATGATATTTTAAGGTCTTATATGACTTATTTGTCCTAGGTAGACTATATTAAACATGTAAAACTTGTTTCAACTAATCAAAACATGAAATTTAAAGACATTTTAAGAAAAAAAATCTTATGATCTAATCAAAGCTAAAAATATTTTATTCAAAACATGATAAAACATAACAAGAAACTCAAAGGAAATACAAGAAATTTAAAATTTTAATTATCAAAACATAAAACATTTCTAGGATCCACTCAACATTCTCCCCCATTTTGATAATTACAAAAAACAAGTATAATTTCAAAACATCTCCACCTTTTTCAAATTATCAAAAATATAATGATTCAATAAATAAATTATCCACTCTTTTAAATGATGAAGTTATCTATGTATCATATTATATTTAATAATAATTAATACAAAAATTTTGAATATATTATCTTAGAGACTCAAGGTGTGTTGGATGGAGTGTGTGGATTATTTTATAAACATCAATTTCATTGTCACACATGTTTTCTGAGAGGAAAACACTGTATCAGACAGGATTTCCAACAAAGGTGTTGGAAAGGATGTCACTTAGTTGGATACTCTACTAGATGATTTGATATTACATTATGAAAGGTATTTTAATAAAATATATATTTTCAGACCTTTGTAAAAGTATTTTTTTATTAATAAATACCTTGTCCATTTTTGGTTGGGGAACCTCTAAAAAATTTATGAAACACTTTTCTATACAAGTATATTTTAAAACATGTGTCATGGAGACACTTTAAATAGAGAAATTTTTTAAAATATGTTTTTGAAAATATAATGATAAAACCTTTTTAAAATATCATTTTATCCAAAATAAATGATTAATTCACAAGATAACATCATACCGTATGCATATGAACTCTTAAAGTAGTAATATAACACAGAAATATGTTCAAAAATTAAGATATAGTAATCTAAAAAACTGATTATAGATTTCATCGATCTAAATATTTTATCACACAAAAAATCCCCATAAATTAATGTCATATAAAATAGATTTAAATATTCATCATAAAAATTTAAATCATTATTTTATCATACATAATAAATTCTAGGGTCTTGGTAAAGATATCAACATGTTGTTTTTCTATAGAAAGAAGTTCCAGACTAATATTTCCTTTTTGAACATGATCTCTAAAAAATTTAAGTTTTACAACTACGTGTTTAGTCTTGGAGTGTGGTAATAAATTTTTAGAAATATAAATATCAAAATTATTTTAACATAAAATAGGAATATTATCAAAATAAAAACTAAAATCAGAAAGAGATTGATTAATAAATAAAGATTGAGAAAAATATGATTTAGTCGCTATATATTCATATTCAACAATTTAAATAGAAACCAAATTTTGTTTCTTTGAAGCCCATGAAACTAACGATATACCAATTAAATGGAACATTGGTGAAGTTATCTTATTATCTATCTTGGATCCACCAAAATCAAAGTCTAAAATACTTAAATAATCAAAATTAGTTCTTGTATGTTAACATAAAACAAGATTCAAAGAATCTGTAACATATCTAATAATTATTTTAATAAATTTAATATAACTTTTTATTCTGTAACATTGATATCTATCACACATAAAAATAGAAAACCTTAAATATAGTGTGGAATTATCTAAGTATAATATCATTCCAATGATTTTTATATAGGTTTTAAAATCAATATAATTTTCATATTTATCTAAATATAATTCTCAATAAGTTCTCATGGTCTTATTTGAAATTTTAGAATATTTTATACCAAATTTATTAAAAAATTATTTATATTACTTAAATTGATTTATAAAAATATCATCATCACTATAAAAAATTTATAAACCAAGAATGAATTTGAATTCCCCAATCATACTCATATTAATTTAAGAATTCATCAATTATGAAAATTCATTACAAAGATTTTCATTTTAAGATCCTAATATAATATCATCAACATCTATTTTTACAACTAAAATATTAGTAGAAAATTTCTTTATAAACATAATATGATCAACATTTCCTTTCTAAAAATTATTTTAAAAAATAAAACTAGTTACCCATTCATATTAATCTAGAAGAGGTTTTTTAAATAATATAATGGTTTAGACAACTTAAAACATGATCTAGATGCTTCTCATTTTCAAAAATGGGGGGATGTATAACATAAACTTGTTCCAAAATATAACCATTCAGAATAGATATTTTGACATCCATTTAAAAAACAATTAAAACTATGGAAAGCATAAAATGTTAATAATATCCAAATTTCTTCTAAACTTACAACATGTGAAATATATTCTTTAAAATCAATTCCTTCCTCTTGATAATATCCCTTAGAAACTAATATAGTTATGTTCTTAAAAATATTTCCAAATTCATCATGTTTATTTATAACGATCCATTTTCTCCACTAATATGATATTATTCAAGTGAAAAAACTAAATTCCACACACTATTCCTAGTAAACTAATTAAATTATGTTTCATGAACCATATCTAATTATCAACATCTGAAGCCTCATCAATATTCATTAATAAAAAATAAGAAATAAAATAATGATAAGAACAAACATTCAAAACATATTTTCTAGTTTGAACTATTGATTCAACATTACCAATCATATTATCTATAGGATGATCTCTGTGATTCTTCCATGATTTTTCATGAATGGGTTCATATTGAGAAGAAATATTTTTCCACTCAATATGTGAATCATTATCTTGATAAACTTCCTCTTAAAAATTATTTTCTCTAAATTCTTCCCCAAGTTGTTCAATATCATCATCTATTTTACTTAAAGTCTTTTAATCATGCATTACTTGAATTGATTCTTCAATAACTATTTTTCTTTTATTGTATAATCTATATAATTTTCTATTATTTGAATATCCTAATAAAATAAATTTAGCAAATTTTGTATCAAAATTATATAATGTATCCTTAGTATTATGAATTAATAATTTAAAATGAAAGTATCTAAAATTATAAATTTTAGATTTTATTACCTTCCAAAGTTAATATGGTATCTTTTTAAATAGGGTTCTTAAATTTTTTTTATTATAAACATAATAAGAAGTATTTATAGCTTATGTATAGAAATAATTATGTTATTTTTACTCATTAATCGTGTTCCTAACCATTTCTTGAAGTTTTTTATTTTTTGCTTTCAACTACACCATTTTTATGGTGTTTTAAGGGATGAAAAATTATTAAAATAATTATTTTCTTCAAAAAACTGGATAAATTAAAGATTCTAGAATTCACCACCATGATCACTTATAATAGAATTAGTTAAATAAATCTTATAATTTTGAACTAATTTATAAAATGTAATAAACATTGATAATGTTATAGATTTAAGAGTGAGAAAGTAAAACCATGTATATCTTGTAAAATCCTCAATAATAACCACACAATATATATTGACTCCAAAACTAGTGAGTTTAAATGGGCCAAATAAATTAAAAATGAATGAGATCAAAAGGCCATATAGTTTTTAATTTTGAAACTAACTTGAAACTTCTGTTGTGTTTTTTTACTTTTCAAGAAAGATCCATATACAAAGGTGATGTCACCTTTTAGTTTAGGTGGTTTCAGAATAGCTGTTCCTTGGATAACTTGTGTAATAACTTGAAATTAGCATGTATTAACCTTCTATTCCCAAAAAAATTAATATTTTATAACATTTTTTTATCATTTAATTTAGAAATTTTATTTGAATAAATATTATCCTTTTGGTTTTCATAAAACATAATAGATTTATCCTTATAAATGCATTTATCATTTTGAAATTTAATAAAAATTTCATCATAACATAGAAGATAAATGATTATTAAATTATTTTTTAATCCTTCAACATACAAACCTTATATATAATAACATAATCATAAATTACAACCTCACAAAAACCTTTTACCTATACTTTTGAATTCTCACCAAAGGTTACATTACCTCCATAACATTGATTAAATGATATTTAGTTATAGATATCACCCATCATGTGTATTGAAGATCCATTTTCAATGTAACAGAAATCTTTTTTGATACTCCCAAGTGATTTTTCTTATAATAACATATTTAAGAAAGATCTGGTACACATGAAAATTTGTGTCTGATGGGATTAAAATATAAATATTTGGGACCCTAAATAGATTTCAATAATCTGTTTATAGGAAATATAGATGATAATTATTTAGAAATAAAAGCCTTAGTATTTCCAAGATATTTTGAAAATATCAAGGAACACTCATTAGCACAAAGACCTTTCATATAGAATCTAAAAAAGTAGAAATAGATGAACTCCTATTATATCATTTAGCAACAAAACTATTGTAAATTTTTGGTAAATTATTGTAATAACAAATATTAGTTCTCATATTGTTCATTTTCTTAAAACTCATCATTTTATCAATTTTTTCTCATCCTTAAAAAATGGTCATATTTGACTTTAAACATTTGAATTCATTTTTGAGCTGTTAATTATCTTTAATAATGACACCAAAATTCCTTATTTTAAATTCATGATATTTAGATATGAAATAAACTTATCTCTTTAATTTATCATTTTTAGGAAGTGTATTTTTTATATTTTCATAATCATTTTCTAGATTTGTATGAGTAGATTTTTTTCACCCTAGACAGATTTAAAAATTTCATTTTATTTAAGAAAATACTTATGTTTTATATTGTGTTTCATGTATAAACTAGTAGAATTTTCAACTTTATTTTTATGTAAATCAAATTCTTCAAGAAATTCCTCAATAGTGAGTTTTTTAGATTCAGATTCATAAGATGAATAATAAGTATAATCACTTACCTGATTTGATGAAATCATTAAAAAAAATTTCGAAAAATTATATTGAGAATCATATTCTTTAGCAGTACTTGAATATTTAGTACAACTCCATCTGACATCCATTTCCTTATTTTCTTTCTTATATTTCTTTACCTTTTTTTGTTCTTCAGTTTATATAAATCTGTCTTGATGTTCCCACTTTTCATACACTCATAAAAAATTTCATCTTGAGAATAATTTGAAATGAAATTACCTATCTTCTTCTCCCTGCTTCCATCATTAGGATAGTGTTTCTTATATCTCATTAATTAGTGTTTATTCCAACAATATCCACCCTTTATAAAGTAAGTAGTATCATTCATGTCACTTTTCTGTAACTCGGAATTAGAAGAGTAATTAGATACTATTTATTTAAAAGAAATTCCATTATTATTTAAATTATCTTATTTATCATGTTTTTTTATCTCCAATTCATATTGTAATAATGAACCAAAAAGATCATCAAGAGTATATTCTCTGAAATTTTTTCTTTTAACTATAGATACATTTTTTCTTACCACTTATTAGGAAGTTGTTTAAGAACTCTTTAAAAAAAATTCTAGGAGTCTCTCTTAAAGAAATAATACCATTTAAAATACTTGTAAATATATGAAAAATTTTATTAACAATTTAATTTTATCCAATTATAATTTATTGACATTCATCTCTCAACATACCCAACATAGTTCTAAAAAGTTTATCAAAACGAAGATGTATAACTATTAGACTTTTCCATATTTCATGAGATTTTTTACATGTTGAAACATGACTATAGACACTACTATTTATTACACAATATATAATATTCAACACCTTGTAATTCAGAACATATTTTATAAAATAATTTCTAATGAAAGTATCAGGTTCAACTTCGGCCAGTTTGTATTTCTTTTCCATGATCATCCAATGATCAATTTTATGTTGCATAAAGAAAGATTCCATCCATGAATTCCAATTTACATAATCAGTGCATCGGAATTATTTGGGTTTTGAGGTATCCATCCATCATTATAACATGTTCCTTCAATATTAAACAATATATTTTCCCCTCGAAGGTATAATTGGTAAGTGGTTAGAACAAATAAATAATATATATAAAGAGATCTAGTGGTCAATCTCTAATTACATTTTTGGTCTAGTGTTAAAATGGAAATATAGAAAATAGGGGGTTGAACTTTTAAAATGGATTAATAAATTTAAATTATATATCATAGATATAATTCTAAAGCTATAAAAAATGAAAAATATCACAATATATTTTTATAGATATTCGAATCTAAATGATCCTATACTTTCTATTCACCACCCTCGCAAACAGAGAGAGTTTTCACCCACTATAACCAATATAGTAGAATATTAAAATGAATTTATCCCACTTGGAGACACAACCCAATTACAAAGCCTTTCCCCACCAGAGGCTTAAATCCAAAACAAACCTACCTTTTTTCTACTTGGAGGAACTACCCAAATAGCCTGCCCTTTCCCCTAGAGGAACATCGAAATTCCCAAAATTTGATTGGGAATAAAAAAAAATCTTTTATTTTAAATGGTATTATAACCCTTTAAAATAATTCCCAGATAAAAATAGTATAATGATGTTAAACCATAGAACCAGATGTATAGTTTCATTATCTAAATGTTGAGGAAGCTGTGAAATATCTAGTATCAATAGATCAAATGATTTTTCATTCTTTTAGTATAAGTATTAGATCACCATAAAAATGTATTTCTTGTAAAATTCAATAATATCCTCAACAACCATCATTTATTTATTCTTTCCAATATAAATATATAGTGTTTTTTGTGTAAAAAACTCTAAAATCTATAAACTGTTTCATCTTTTATTTTCTCAATTCCATAATCATGAATGTAGCATCAATGACCTACTTCAGAGTTGTACATGCTTGTTTCCTCGATGACGTTCCATGTGTATATCATTTATAAAATGAAAAAATATTTATTAAATCTCGAATTTTATAAAATAAAACGTATAAAAATTGAAACTCATTAGAATATAGTAATTAATTAAATGCATTCATATCCTTGAAACACTCTAAGAATATTTGATACAATCTCTTCATATACAAGTCAATTTGAATTATAAAATATCATGTTCAAATATTTTAGAATTGATGTATATTCACACATAATCCTATGATAATACCATTTAATTCTTTATAAAACATGTTAAAACATTTTTTATGGGCTCTATACAATTAATATGTAATTATATTATAAATAAAACATTTAAAATACATAAAATAAACATTAAGTAAATTGAACTATTAAATATTTTGTAAAACAAATAAAAATTATAGGTTTTAGAATATACTATATAGAAAAAAACACATAGGAAAATCCATGTGGTGGACACAAGTATGCATTTTAGATAAGTGAATCGATGTATCCAAATTGATATTGGTTAATTCACGTAAGGGAATCGATATATCTGATTTGCATAAAAAAATTAATGTGACTAATTTTCTCTACATAGACAATTTATTTATGTAAGAAATATTTTCACATATCTGAATATCCATGTATTAGTTTCCCACATAAAAATATTACTCATGTAGGTGAATCACCATGTAATAGAATGTATCACATATCCAAAAAACATAGTCAAATTCTAAAAATTGAAGACATCTTGACTTGAACAGTTTCAGACATAAAAATACCATCAAAATGTCATAATATGATTTATGTTTGGTTTAATTATATTTATATAATTTTATTATATTTACAATTAATTAATAATAACCTTAATTTTACTTTTATATCACAACTTATCATTAAAATATTATAGAAAATGTGTTCTGTAAAACTGAAGAATTTAGGCAAAAAACATACAATTAATTATAAAAAAATTAGGAGATGATAACAATCTATTTAGAATTTTATTTCTTTAAATGAATTATAGTAACTTTTTTTATCTTTACAATTTATCTATGATCACTTAATTTAATGTTTTATAGAATATTTTATAGTCCTAATATAGAGAAAATTTTAATAAGGAAAATCACCTACAAGGTGAATAGTGTTTGAAAATCTCCTATGTGAATCCCATACATAAGATAAAAGGATATGTGAATCCCATATGTGGGAATAGTAAAAAACCCTAAAAAATTATATTTTAAGGTCCTAGATGTCTTATTTTTCTTAGGTACATTTTATGAATCTTGTAGAACTTGTTTCAAACAACCAGAACATGAAATTAAAGGTATTTTAAGAAAAGAAATATTACGGTCTAGTAAAATTTAAACATAATTTATTTAAAAAATAATACAAATTATCAAGAATCACTATGGAAATAAAACAAATATATATTTTTAACTATTAAAACATAAAGTGGTTCAAGGATCCCCTCAATAAATTCTTCTCCATAAAGGACTTGTCTGAAGAATCGTATATTATTGGGATCAAGATCCATTGTGATAGATCAAAGAGGATACTTGGACTATGTTAAGGTACATATATTTATAAGATACTAAAGATAAAAAAGTACATACCAATATAAGAGGTGATTTTTTCTAATGTCACTTGGCATTCTTCTTTTTAGGAAAATGTGTCCTTAGACACATGAGGGAAAATAAAGCATATAAATGATTCTATTTTCATCTATGATGTGTTAATCCATGTATGTTATACTATATACAAGGATAGAAGTCACCTATACCTTAAGTGTGATGGGTAGATATCATGTTATCCTAGGTGACCACCAATGATTAGAAGTCAATAATATCGATAAGTATATGAGGCATACAAAGGGTATGTTTCTGATTTATAGATGAGATAAAGAAATAGTCATTAGAGGATATGTATATGCTAATTTACAAATAGATAAAGTTGATATGAAATCATAGACATGGTACATTTTCTATCTAAATGGAGGTGATGTGAGTTGGAAGATCTGAAAGTAATTGGTGGTCAAATATTGAATAAAAGAGTGTGAGTATGTTATAGCTTCTGAGGAAGATAAATAAAAATTTTGGATATGAAACTTAATCTAAGATATTAACATGATACCTAGTCATAAATATTATATCACACTCTATTGTGATAATACAATAGTGGTGATCCTATAAAAGGATCTAATGTTGCATTAGCATAAGAAGCGTATACTTCATAAGTATCATTTTTTGAGGTATTTCTATAATAAATGTGAAGTTATAGTGAATAAAATATACACAAAAGAAAACATGATGGAGCCCTTGACTAAGTCATTGACTCATAAGAAACATGATATTCATGTGAGGTTTAGTGGACTAAAAGTCATAGGTAGTATGATCTAATCCAAGTGGGAATTTTCTAGAGTTAGTGTTTTAGAACAAACTTATTGTACTTTATAACATGTATATTTGAATATTTTTCTATTAATAACATTTTTTATTACATATTCTGCATGTTTTTTTGACTTTTTTGTAATAATTTCATAGAGTAACTGTTATATTGACAAGTTCATATCAGTTCCTCACTTTGATGAGAGCCTTCAAGTTCCAAGATGATATTCATAAATATAGTTCTATGGTCGGATAACATACTATGATAGAGAACATAGAATTTAGACTATGAGGTAAGAGTAGACATAAGAGAATGAGATTTCTTCTCATGATATGGGAGATTATGAGAACATGACTACCATTTGTAATTCCACATATTTTTGTGTCATTGGATATTACAATTTGTGAGCACGTGTAATCGTCCTTATAATTTATGATTATTATTAATGCATGTTATAACTCGTTAATGAATATTTATTCTATAAACCTTAATGATATAGTTAATTGAATGTTTTGATACATTAAGTGCATTATGAGTGACAATTTATGAATGGATAAGTTGAGGAACTATTTTGATGTTCCATATTTATGGAGGTTAAAATCTCATACCTTTGATTGGAATGGAACTATCACCTTAAATTCTATATCCATTGTGTAATGATGTGTTTATTTTAGATAGTTAAAGAAAGATGTATAAAAAATATAGGTTGATGACACAGATGTAAAACCTTCTTGATTAGAGTTTGAGACAAAAGAAATATATTACACTATAATAATTCATTTTTCTTTTTCAACATTGAGACATTATGTTCTTTTTCATATCTTCCTTGACACATTTTTATATAGTAATCTTGGACTTTAGTTAATCCCATATAATTCCAATGATAAATAATCCTATAGGGTTATGTTTTATTGGTCAAAATTATTTATTGTATATTTTTAAAATATTTATCATCCATTTTAACGATAAATTATTTTTAGTGAATAAAATATTTATTATTTTATTTAACAAATATTGAGGATTTTGAGAAATGTATGGTCATATTTGGTTGGAAAAATTAATTTTCAAGATGGTATAATTGTATTTATCATTTCATGAGTTTGTGATTTCCATATTATAATAATTATTATATTTTTATTATATGGAATGTGGTTTGATAAGGAACATTATAATATTTAAGGTCTCATACAAAATTAAACAATACATTAACCTAAAACCTAGATCTATAAAAATATGGTTATGTCTATTGTTTAGGGTTAATATAAAAACCAAGTATCGAGGATCATTGGGAACATCAGACTTATATTTTAAAATCATTATTTCTTATCTTCTAAAGAATAAGAATAATTGCTTTATGTTTAAATTATCTTGAAACACAAGATGTTCAATCCTGCATGCTAGAACCCAGTGATCAATTAGTGTTGTTTTGGAGATCAAAGGAGTATGCGTGGATCACTTTTGGAGGGATTCTACACTTAGACACTACCAGTGATAAAATAGTAACACAAAAAGGATTTTTGAATGATCAACAACACCTTTGAATAAATATTCTATGATGGTATATTATTTATTATGATCATATTTAAATTACTTATAAATTTGATGTGAAATGACCCTCTTTGTCTTCCAGGATCTCTAATTCCAATATTCAGTGGAAATTTTTTGTTGTTCATGATGTTTAATTAATGGGGATGTTTCTCATATAGGCAATAGGGGTGAACCATATACCTACCAAATATCATTGGTTATGGTTTCAATGTCAAAAACTTTGAATAATTATATTTTATGGTTATTTTATGTTAGGATAAATTATTTAAGTAATTATAAATTTTATAATTAGTTATTGGGTGTTTTACTATAATATACATGGTTAGGATATTGAAATGGATTTGTGTAAGTAAGAGAGTTAGATGTGGTTGTATTGAGTATATTAACTAACTTAACAAGGATGATAGTTTCTATAATACTTATTCATATTCTTTGTATGCATGATTGTGTGTTCTTACATGTGGGTTCTTTTTAAGATAATTCTGATAGGGGTTAAGAGTGAATAATTGGATAATTGGGTTCTATAGAGCATGTTAGACAGAGATATAGTTATAAAATATATTTTTGTTATTTATAATCTTTCATTGATTCAATTTCCAATGGTAACTGTTGTTAGTTGGGTGAACAAGGGATCTGAGATAGGTTAATGGGTTTGAGATGAATTTTAAAGGGCCTATATTGGTATTATGGTAGCTTGTATGGTATTCATGATTAGGAAAGGACAAGGGGTGATGGATGAGATATTTTTAGGTCTCAAAAATTGTTAGGATATCCCTATTAAGGGTTAATAGTGGTCTTGGATTTTTTATGATTGTGATTGGTCATCTAGTTCTTGGTGTAATATGGTTTGAAGTGTTCCACCAAATGTTTGGTTGGAAAGATTTCCTATGTGAGGAATTGGATGGGGGCCCAATACAGGATGTGTGAAATTTGTTTTTCTAGTCATAAAAATATTTTCCAAGGGGTCCATGAGTGTGTTTATCTTGGTATTTTCCTTGGTATTATTACAATGAGGGTGGTGTGGAAACTGGTAGGGAAATTGTTCTATACCATAGAGATTAGGGGGGTAAGGATTACATGCTATGATATATATAGTGGGGTGTTTGATGTGGGTTGGTATCAGTGGAAAATGTTCATGATGGGTTAGGAATCATGTGGTTTCCTTATTTGAACAACATAGAACATTGATTGGTTTCAATTATCAAACCATTACCGATATTGCCTAGTATTGAACAATAGACTATGGGGCTAGGTTGTCATTGCGTGTGATATTTTAAATAAAGATATGTCCTAGAAATTGGCATATAGGCTGTGAGTTAGGGTGGGGTAAACATGGTGTTTGTAGGTTTCTATCTAATGTTAAGGATATGAGGTTATGTGTCCATGTTGGTTTGGTTCAATAATTGAGTCAATGACAGCATGGCCCCTTAATAATTTGATTATTGAGGTACATCACCTAGGGTCTTCTATACTCAAATGTTTTTCCATTTGGTAAAACCCATGGATATAATTTCTGAGATATCAAGACACTATTTGAATTTTTGAGTGCCCACGTTAAGAAATAAGGGATGTTCAGGTTGTATTTATCATTTTGAACCCATAGTTATATTGATCGAGATCCTATCATTCCATTTTGAATTTTTCATGACCCATGGTATGACTATGTAAAAATAAAGACACCATACGGAATTTATCACCTATGATCAGACTGATTGAGAGCCCAGGATTCCATAAATAATTTTTTATCACCCACAATTAGAAGATTTAATAGCCAAGATTCCATTTAGAATTTGGGGACCATTATTAGACCATTTAAGATCCAGGGATTCCATATGGAATATATTATCACCATGTTCATATGGGTAGTGATTTTGAGACATAATTTATTACAAATTAGCATCTATGATTAGAAATAAATTTTTTTAATATGTCATATGAAATTTCCAAGGAAATAAATGGGAAATTTTATGAGATTCACCTTATGTGAATGACCTAGTAGGTTTGGGTGTCTTGGAGTCCTAGTTAGAACATGATGACCTAGAATTTATTATTTTATATAGTGTCTATACCTTATTTATTTATTTTTCAGGTGAATACACTAGTATATCATGTTATATATTAGGAAACTCATTGGTATTTCCCTACTGATATGTTTTTATCTCACCTTGAACATGCAACTTGGGGGATATGTAGATTTTATATTTGATATATATGTTTGAGTATAGGTTGTATAGGGGATCATGTTGGTGTTTCTCAATAGGCTATGAAGACAGTATTGAGGTGAGTCTCATGGTTAGAAGTGGATCCAATTAATATATTTTTTATTTTATTTTTCTATATATATAATCATCCCATTGAGCGATCAATCATGATATATGACTATAGAACTAACATTATTCATTTGTTATAACATGGGTGTATGTTTATTTATTATATTTTTAGTATAACTATAATTCCATATATTCACACTCTAATATATGTTCTATGGATTATGTTTAGTTATTTATTAATTATGGATTTGATATTTTGAGTTTAGTTTCCCCAATTTTCATAATTGACTCTTTTTCATGGGAAGGTATCCCTAAGGTCATATATTTATTTCTAGAAGAGGTATTATTTGAGTAATCTAAGATGGGGTGTTATAAAATTTTGTGGGTTTGTTTTTTAAATTTTAAAACTATTTGGTAAAATGGTATATGTAGATAGTTTTGGTTATAATTTTGGATGGATAATAATATTGTGGTTCATGAATACTTTTCAGATGATAGGAACAAGTTAATAGGGGCTATGGAATTCTAGTTTTGGGTTTTTATTATTATAGTTATGAAATTTATTAAAGTATGATATGCGATTTTGATATTTTTATATGTGGTTTTACTCTCATTTCATGTTATAAATAGGTGTTAATTCATGTATCATTTTAGAAATATATATTTCTATCCATGAACATAACTAATTGTGATTATAAAAGGGGTTTTAAAAGGAAAATGATTTTTTTGAATAACATGTTTTGAAAAAAGGGAAATATTTTTTAAAGTATTTTGAATGGTTTTAATTAGTTAAAATGTAAAAAATAATTAAATATTTTTTTTCAGAATAACCTATTAGTCATATATTAATTAATTAAAACCAACGGTAATATACTTGTATATTTTATTTTATTATGATTATACAGTTCATTTTTATAGGTGGTGTATGGAATCCCTTAGTGGTTAGGTTTGGTAATTAGATACATTGGTGATGGTTTATTATAGTCATGGTATGTCTGAGATATGGGTTAGAATGGGAATCAGTTCCCTTGAGAAAACGAATACACTTAAGAGGTTAGAGTCGGGAATGTGGGAATCCTTGGTTTATGGAGAGTATTAACACTTATATTTTTTCTATTATTATGGATATGTTTGTGGGTATAGATTAGATAAATGACTCGACTAGTTTGATTAAAGGGTTTATTTATTTAGTATAGTGAAAGGTGATACTAGATGGCCAGGTCTAAGTAAGTAGAGGATAGGTAGATGCCTCATTGATTTAAACAATGCATGAGTGATTTTTGATCGTGTGTTTAGTATTTTAATTGGTTATATGCATTGGGTTCTTGGGAAAGAAGGAATCATGGGTTATTATGTTTAGATTTTTTAGCATGTGAAAGATACATTGTTAATTGATTTGGTATGTGAGCGTAGAATTTATGAGACAAGATTCAGAGAATGATATGTTAGGTTTAATGATCTAGTAGTATTGGAATATTTATCTATTCTTTTTGGGAAGTTATTGAGATATATATTAGATAAGGACGAGTGAGAGAATTCTTTAGTGAACAAATATTGACTTTGAATGTTAGAGTGAGTTTTTGTGTAGTTTCCTGGGAGAATAGAATGGGTTTAATGGGGTGAATGAATACTGGTTACTAGTGATTATTATTTAGGATGTGGAGTTTCATAATGGACTATGTGTTTGTTCCTTGGGAACTGTATGAGTTTCAAAACCTCCGAGATGTAGTGATCTTGGCATTGTAGTGGGTGTACATAATTTTAAACTATGTAGAGATGAGTCATGGGACTATCTTGAATTATGGTTAGTGGTTATACTTGGTGTGTTATTTATAATTAAATATAGCCTCTTATTTTCAAATTTTTGGTAGAGGTAAGATGAGTTTGGTAAGGACCTGAGGGGATGGACAACTTGGAGCTTTTATTTGTCAGTGGAACCATATTCTCCATTGATTAATAATTCATTTAAGCATGATTTGTATGAAATGATTATTGGGGCATGATAATTTTTGGGTGATTTAGTGTGTGGGAATAATTTTAAGGGATTCTATATGCTAGGTAGTGCACTAATGACTATTTGAGGTTGAAAACCTAGTTTCTAAAGAGATTCAGCGAATTTCAAGGGTGAATTTTCTTCTAATTCTAGTATTTTTAGCATCAAAATTTTTCATTTTCACTATTATATGAGTAATTTTTCATATCCAAACATTGTATATGGTTTTTTCCTATACATTTGATTCAAGAGTTAGGTATTACAGTTTATCTAAGTAATTATGTTGATACTATTTTTATAGGGAGCATCTTAACAATTTTATGACCCATGACACTCTGTGGATGGGTTGAAAATGTAAGGATGTTGGTAAGTTGTAGGTCAAGGTACTATTTTTGATGTTGTGGTATAGTTAAATTAAATTTATATAGTTCCTCAGTCGATACCAAATTAGGTTTTCAATTATGGTATTTGAGTGGAGTTAATGCATTGAGTGGTTGACTAGAAGTAGAACTGAAATGATGGTTTGAGATGCAATTAGACATGGAGTATGTCAATACATTTGATAGGTGTTTGTCAATATATCTAGGAAGTTGAATAAAAATTATATTTTATCACACCTTATGTCAATATTATACCCTAGGCATGGATATCTAGATATTCCATAAAGCTACCAAGGTCCAGGCATTGTGTTCTGGTGATGTGATAATGCTATGTTGTGGGGGAACTAAGGTGATTTTAGAATAAGTTTATAGATGGAGGACCAACTGGTGTCTTTAAGTGAAATTGGATGAATTTATATATAAATAACATTAGGGTCATCTTTTGGGATATGAATAATGTTAATCAAGGATTGGATAGGGAATTTATAAGAAAAAAATCTAGTTTAACCAGATTGAGTGTATAAATTGGGTGGCCATGCCTAGTTTAGTAGAGTTATAGAGGTCAACTGACTAATTTTGATCAAATAATTGACATAAAAAATTATTTTTATGTTGTTTATTTGGGATGATAAGCCATATGTTTTAGATTTTTTAATTACTTGTATTATTATAGGTGAGTGGTATTTAGAGGAATTTTAAATTTATAATACCTTGAGCTAGGGTATTTTGAATGAAAATTTAAATTTAAATCCTTGGTCATTGTTTAAGGATAAGGAGATGATTTTGTGTTTTTTGGAGGTTTAAGAGTTATATTGGGAGGTCAATTAAAGATTAAAGTAGGGTCAAGGTGGCCTTTAAACTAAAATAAGAAGTAGGATTCCACTGAGTACATTGTGTAGGAGTACTCATCACTTAGTGTCTAATATAGGGGAGTTGTGAACCCTTAATTTCCATTATTTAGTCAGTTTAAAATATCAGGTGACTAGTCAGGGACTGAGTATATTACACTTTTGTGTCATTTTGCTTTTTTTATTCATTAATTTTGGTTTATATTGTGTTTTAAAGGTGTTTATAATGTTTTTAAGTTTTTTGTGGTTTACTTGGTAATGTAGGACTATATTTTTGTTAGCCACACCATAGACTATGGAGGTCGTTCCATAGTGTATAGAATTAGGGACTTTGGGGCTCCATGACCAGGGTGATCCATGACTTATTCCTTGGGTAATTCCATGGTGGGTGTTTGGTTAAGGACCCCACATCATAAAATGGAGGGATTAACTATAGTGTCCCAAATACACTAATCTATAAATTTTGGAACCTTCATGTCACAACTAGAAGGATACAACATTTTTTATCATAGTGGGGGAGAACTATTCTGAAACTAAGAGATATATGTCATTATATGTTGGTGTCTCATGGGTTTTGTCCCTACCTTGGGGAGATTATCCATGCTATATCCCTATGGTATATAACACAAAGGTACACATGGAGGGGGAAATATACCGTAGACTCAGAGTTAGGCCTCAACTTATGTATGGATTTTTTTAAATTTGAAATAATCAGTGTTCTCACTTTTAATTTTTACGTTTTTATTCCACCTTCCTCCTCCCACTCATAATCCACCCTAATTGGGGTGAATGGATAACTCTTATATCCATCCCATTTGATTCTTGTCCATTTCCTTTTATATTTTAGGTTATCTATGATTAATATCTCACACTCCTTCTCATTTATCTCTTACCCTAATTTCCTTTCCATTTAAATATGTTTCATATTCCTCTAGAGAAACATAATTTGATACATATAGGAATTTAGGGATTTGAGTTGTTTGAAACCACAAGATTTGGTCATTTATTTCTTTTAGAGAGAGGTTCCTTGCTTGTTTGGGTGCTCAACATGGAGGGTGTCACATTGTAACATTATTCCCACTAGTTTTATGTAGGTGTTTCTATAATATTCATTTACATTTCAATTCATGGATTTCTTTACTATTATAAATTCATTTTGAATTAATGTCTAATTGTATATGATTATTTTGAAGATAATATAAATTGTTTTTATGGGAATAATGACTTAGAATAAAGGGTTTTACTAATAGAGTATAAATATTTTATTTCATTTGAAAGTTTTTATATGCCATCTATTAATAAAAATTACATAGGGGTTCTGTTATGTGGTTTTGGTGAAGCAAAAGGCCTTATTTTAGATTTTCAAAGGAGGTTTCAATGTTTTCAAATTATATTTGATAATGAAAAATTGGGTGTTTTTTCCTGATACTTTCTTTAGGTCATGATTTCATGCCATCATGAGTGTCCCACATCCTTGGACTGGTCATGACACCAATTGGATACCATGTATTCCCTCTTTCCTATGGTGGGTGAACTTCTCCACCCTGGATGATGATGTTAACTCCTTGATTGGAATAAGATGATGGGATGCTAGATATCCATTCCTCAAATTCATCTTTGGAGTTTGTCACCTTGTCTATTTCCCCATCATATATCAAATATATGTTTGTAAATATCCTTTAATGTACTATCTTCTAGTGAAGACTTGTTAATTATTCCTCTTTATACCATGATAGGATGGCTACCTATAATTATAATACATTATGGTGTTGGGTATGTATAGAATCTTTATACATTGATTTTGTTAGGAATTTGAAATGTTCTCCTCATTAGGGTTTTAGGGTGTCATTTTATTGTGAAATAAGGCTTATTAGGTGAAAAACCTAAGGTATCACATGATCATCATGGGGAAACCAATTTTAATTATGTGTGGAATCTAAGGCTCACTGCCTTAATAATATTATACTCATCACCCAAGGAGAATCACATTTTTTTTTTATTTTTTATGTTAGGAATCTGACATTCATCACGCTAGGATTAATATTCTCATCACATAAGGCTTCCCAAGATCATCCCCTAGGGAATATCATGCTCATAACATGATTTATGTGCTCAGGATAATCATCAGAGTAGGGAAACAAGATTGTGTTCTCATCACATACACTAATTATCTTAGTCATCTAATGTTACCTCATTAATCACCTAGTGTTGGGATTTTGATGCATTAAGAGGGGTCAAAGGTTTAAATTAGAGTGGGTAATTTTCATATATTTAATTTCTAGTATAGATGATCCCACATATTCTAATCATGTATGGGATTACCATAGGATTAATGTCTTTTGGGAATGGTTTCCAATACACTCACCATGTGTTGGGCCTACATAGTTAACATCACATTGTGATCACAAGGTGTAGTGGAGACTTATGATTTATATGGTAGTGTTGGGATATAGGATTAAACCTTAGGGAGGTATCCTACATACCCTGTTAGAAGATAGGGATCAAATCTCATGTAGTTTTATTTAGTAGTTTAAGGATGTGTGATAGGACTAGTCCATGTATTTTATTTTCATGTGGTAAGGATGCTTGTGTTGTAAGAAAATATCCAACAAGTCATAGTGTGGGGACTATTCACAGAATATTCCAAAAATATTGAGGGTTTCATATCATGATCATCTCATGAGGTATTTTTTCTCATCAAAAAAGGTAAGACTATAGTTTAACATCATATACTGAGGATTCTTTCATATAGTTTAACATCATATGACTATGAAATTGTAATATAGTTTAACATTATGATAATAAGACATTATAGTGTATTTTATCCTATTATGACAAGGATTTTGGTTCTATTTTGTTTAATGTATTACATCTCATACATTTTTGGGGCTTAAACAATGAGTTTCCTAGTCCCAATTAGGGAGGGAGGATAGAAGGTTATTGGGATTTATATTGCACTGATCAAGGTGAATGATAACAAGATTCCATTGATAATTACACCACTAGGGATCACATGTCCATTGTGTATATTATTTTAGAGAGAGAAATGAATAGGCATAATCTATTTTTGGTAGTAGGATGGGGTCTCAAAGTAAGGGTGGGTATGATTTAGAGTAGAAGGCAATGAGGCTGGCCATCCCATTTTTGGTGAAATAGTCTTGGGATTGAGAGTTCAAGATACTAGTCACATGAATTTGGATTGAAAAAATCTAAATGGTTGAAATGGGTAAAAGGAACCCAAGCACTCAACTTGCACACAACTATGTTTGGTAGTAGGTGGCATCAAGTAGAGGATTTAGAGGTTATGGCCCATATAATTAGACTTGTTTGCATATTTTGTGTTATGTAAACCATAGGCTCTATCCCAAGGGATGAACATGGATTGAGGAGGCATAATTAAATGACATAATTTTTTCCAAGGTTTAGAGGTTAATAATGGAATGTAATATTAGGTGAAATAGTTTGACCATTTAATGAATTTGAATAAATTTATCTCTTGCATAAGGCAAAGTGATATTAGGCCTATGTGAGGGTTATCTTGGAATTACCCTACCTGTGGGAATTTATGGGAAATTTGAGTAGTACTAACTTCATGAAAGTGGGGGTTTCATGAATGATACTTAGGCTCTTCAAATTTTATAGGTCCATCCCTAAAAATGGGCGGGGGTGATGTTCTATTAATAGGCATTTTGGCCTCCCAGGGTCATGTGTTATGAAACTTCACATGGGTCATGAAATATAGGGTTGGTTCATGAAAATATGGGTTGTGAAACACCTATATCATTGTCTATAATGACTTTTAATGGAATAATATCGTTTGAAAACTATTTTTTCCTGAAATTATCCCCCTAAGTAGAGTATCATACAATGTGGTAATGTTGTACACAACCATTGCCCATTGTTTTTTATGTCATTTTCAACATCTACTAAATATAGGTCATTTTAAGTCACATTTATCATGAAACTCAGTTGTGTACCAAATCTGGTAGTTGCATGGACCTACCTTAAGTTACCTATGATGGTCTAAAGATGCACAAAATTTCCTCCATGGATTCATAATTGTCTCTAAGGATGAGTTTTTACATTGTATTGGGAAAATTATACATTATGAGGTTAAAGACACATTTTTCAATTCCAAATACCCCCCCAATAATTACAATCCAAGAGGAATTGGGGGTCTAATTGTGATAAAAAATTTGAACATGTGGTAATTTATGTTTTTTCATGAAAACGGGGCCTAATTCATGAAACTTAGTTGTGTGAACCTGAAACCAAGGTATTTTCCTTCATATTAATAAAGTTATGGGGGAGAAAGTACAACCACCTAAATTTTATGCTTTATAGTTACTCTCTCATGTGTAAAAATCAACCTTTCGGTGAAATCTTATGTTTCAAGCTATGATGTTCTCACACCTCCCCACTTACAAGACCCTAGTTTAGTGGAGCTACTTTCCAGAGATAATGTTTGATGTTCACGTGGTGAAAATTTATGAAATTCTTCATAAATTTGTGTGATATAATGAAATTTTTGGGAGTTAAAGATCTTTTTCAAGAAACATACTTAGTAAATACCAAAATTTCTACAAAAAATGGCTATTCATTCTGAATAATCTACTTCTACCACTGTCGCTGCTACTATGAGTGGAAAAAATGTCTAGAAACCCTAAAAATCCTTCAATATAGGTAGGTTATCTATGAAAACGAGGAATTTTATTCTGACAAACAAATGAAGAAAGATATTTGATACTAAAAAACAAACTACCTATATGTAACTTTAGGATTCTTGATGATGTGTAGATTCCATAAAAAGAGATCTTCACATCGATGTTTTTGATTTAACACCATGAGAAACTTCAATGTTTTAATATTATTACAATAGTACATCTGATAAGGGAATGTGGAACTACAACTATTTATACCTTTAGTGGAAGAACCAGACCTGTCACTAGGTGTCATGACCCCCTCTCCCAATGTGCATCAATCTTGGGATGAAAATGAGAGAATAAGATGGTGACTACCTGAGTCCCACCTCCAGTATGCCATGGGTTGGTGAATAGAACTGATGGTATAATAAACATACATTTGGGACACAATATCCCCTAATAGAACATGAAAAATAGAGTGATAAGATGAAAAAATTAATCAAAACATACTCAGGCATATATTTTAACAAATTCCAAGTGGAAACATGCAATTTTATATGAAAATATAAATAATAAAAGGAAAACCGCAAGTACCAGAAATGTAAAAATGACAGTGACCATAAAGCCCAAACAGATCCTGAAAAACCATGAACTAGTAATATCTTTCCTGATATCCAGCCTTCTCTAGATTACCTTAAAATTACTTTATATATACATAGGGTGTGTATACAAGTATATTCAATAGGATCCTCCTTGGATCCTCTCATGTAAAATATAATGAAAGAAAGATAAATCACAGTGAACAACAATGAAACTAAATTGTCACCTAAAAAGGTATACTAAGTTCCCTTTCTCACAATGGATAACTCTCACCATTTATCACACACAAGAGATTATACAATGAAATAATGAAACAACAAGGGTACCCCACTCCCAATTCACAACTATTTTTCTGCTTTTCCCTAACGTCGCACATCTTAAGCCATCTCTCTCCAAAATAAGTCAGCCTGAAGACACCTAGGAAAGGAAACAAAACATTCACCTCATGCATCATATCATCATATAATCCCATATCAGATCACTATATATATAGTAACCAAGTATTTTCCAAGATCCAACACATCCCATATGATATGTATCGTAGATCAAGAATTATACCTCATGTCATCACAACCTATAAATTGAGTAATTACCTCAAGGCGTTATTTCCTAGACACGTCATAACTACAATAAAACATTGGATATGATATCAAGGGACAAATATGTGTGAAATTAACATATTCCATCATATAACTCTACCCATATATTTTTTAAGACTAATATTACACCATATTAACATTTTATAAGAGGTTTAATAAATGTCCGGTAAACAAACTATGATAATTTAGCAGTGGATTTTCAAAAAAATGCCTATAAATTTTATCCGTTTAATAAAAAAAGGAAATTTCTCCTGACCCCCTTGTACACTAAGAACCACCTACCCCAATCCCTTTACACCTCTCCCCCAAGCACCCCCTAACCACCATTGTATTTCCCACTTACTAGTCCTTTGGTTTCCCCTGACCCCCCTAGAATCCTCACTGGCACTTCAGTTTCCCCAATCCTCCCCAATCCCGATCCCACAGCAGTGCTTTGGTTTCCCCCAATCATCCCCAAAACCTATCCCTCACCCTCGCTCATGCCCGAGTTTCTCATGATCCCCTTATCCCTCTCCATCATTGGGTTTATTATTTCCCCTAATCCCTTCAATCCCTTGCACTCACCCTCACCTCTTTTAGCCTCTTCTCCCTTGAGAAATCCCCACCAAATTGATTGGGGAAGCTTTGATCTAGAATGTTAAGGCCCTATTTACTATTTATTTTTTTATTTATCCATCTTTGTTAGATGGTAGTAGGTGTAAGTATATCCCATCACAATCTAAGGATTATGTAATGTTATGATAACTTGGATTCCTTAAAAGATTGTAGCTACATTAGCTTTAATTAGGTAAATCTAAGCTAAGTAGTTGGTTTTCCTTCCTTGATTTGTCATCCTCAAGTTCCAATAATGTTTATCTAATTCCAATACCTTTATAGGTGGTTAAAATTATCTTTCATGTAAAATCTATATTCTTATTAAGGCCTCAAAGATATAGTCTACAATTAAATTGTTAGGTGTCCCCCTTAATGGTTAAATGACTTGTTTTTGTGACTCTTTCATGTGTTTTATATCTTTATCAGTTTACGTTAATTTACTTATAAGTATTTATTTCTATCATATACTTACTTGGCATACTTACTGCTTTTTTTATTAATAGTGATGTATGAAATGATATATACTCATCATGTTTGATATTTTTCATAATTTACTAAAGTGATCTCATGGTTTTATTTTATGCCATACTTGATAAGTTTATCATGAAATATGCTATTTGACTTATTGGACATGTTGAGCAAGCTAAGTAAATCTATTTTGTTTTTTATTAAACCGACCTTTTTTATTTTTAGTCTTTATACCATGTCTTAGTCAATGTTTTTTCATAATATTGGTATGTATTTTTAATTGTCTCTACCACATATCATACTTTTTTGGTTTCTTATAAGTATGAATTTTTTGTTTACTAATCAATATATTATGCTTCATTTAGAATTCTACTAGTATGAATTAGACATTTATTATGAGATCTCTTATCCTTTGTTTATTTTTCTACTATTATGCTAACTTTTTTTTATTTTCCATCACTTATATCCTTTTTTTCATACTACTAGTTTGAATTAGTTGCTTCATATGCCATATCTTATAATTTTTTTATATTATTATTAATTTGAATAATTTGTTCCCAATTTCACCTCTTGTACATTTATTAGATTACTATTATTATGGCCTAGATTATGGATATTAAATTATATATGAATTGTTTATATTGAAATTAATATTCCTCAATGTCCATTTATATGATTTCTTGGGAATTGTCTATATTTCAGATAGTATTCCATTATTTTTAGTTATTCCACACGTTACACTTATCTTGAACCTAATAACATTCACCAATTCCCATTTTTTATTTTTAAATGGTTTCAAATAGTTTAAATACTTTGCATATAACTATTTCACATGCCATCTAGTTGTAAAATTCCTAGAGGATTTTATAATTAAAATTAACTATTTAAAGGGGTGTTCTACACAAATTTTATCTTTAAAATGTGTGTGTTTTGTTTTAAAGGAATGTTTTAGGAATTACAAGTAGTTGACCTTTAATATTTTTTAAAATAGTTTTGAGACCCAAAGTCTCATTGTGGATTAATTTTTTTTAAAAGGTGAAATATTGGTTTTGAAAAATGGGAGGTTGACACCAGTTAAATTCATTTAAAAAGGGGTTTCTTGCCTTTACAATTGATTTTATAGAAATAGTTAGAATAATAAATTGGTTTTCAATGTGAGGTTTGATAAACAATTTTCAAAGAACATTAAGAATGTTGTTTTCTTAATTATTGTATGATTTTTCTCTTGATTCTATTTTAAATAACACTGTCCATGATCGATTTCCTTATTTTTCTTTGAATTTTTTAGTACTTATATGAATCTTGTTATAAATAATTGTGTTTTGTTTTCTTCAATTCCATTTATCTCTTTTACAACTTTGTAATATTTTTTTTGCTTTAATATTTTTAATAATGTGTAGGAACAATGTGATATATATGGATAAAAGTTGGATCACATTACTTTGGAACAAACCTCAGTATGCTAAGGTTATTTAGGATTTTTAGATTTTTCAATTTTAAATCTATTAATTGATGGGACAATATGATTTTTTGTCCTAAATTTATATTTAGAAGATGTTTGAAGAGACACAAAGATAATAAAAACTTTATATTGATGCAATTCCCAATATTTGTGTTGGATTTGGCCAAGAGAATCAAATGTTATATAAATGTTGATCACTGATGTAAATCAACAGAATAAGATTCATCTACAATGGACAATGAAATAAAAAAACTTATAAATGATGCTTTCAAAATTTCAAGACAACAACATCAACATCAAAACATATTAGAACAACCTGTTGGGGGTGAAACAAATAGTAACTTTACAAGTGATGTTTTTTTGGAATATAGGATGACCAAATAAAGATTGTAACATATCATTAGATCATCTTGTTGATTCTATGGAGACTAATATAGGAGCGAACTTCACTAATCAGACAAATGTGTTTCATGATTTATTTGATGATGGAAATCAAGAGATGAATGGGGGGTGTTTGAAATATTCAGAACATTATTTTCTAATGATATTTTACCATATCAAAATACTACGTGGAATTAAAAACAAGTCTATGTACATGATATGGGAATTGTTTCATGTTGAATTTTCTAAAGATAAGAACATGAGTATTTTAGGATATGAAAAAAATTGTTAACAAGCTTGGTCTGAATTATACAAAAAATAATTGCTTGTTCTAATGATTGTATGCTTTATTGGGAAGATGATTCAAGCAGAAAGGATTTCCAAAAATGTTCTTCTTCTAGATAGAAGTAAATGTGTGATGTTGGAAGTATGAATCAAAATACTACTATGAAGAAGAAAAATAACACTCCTATAAAGTCTTTGTGTTACTTCCCTTTAAATCCTAGATTGCAAAGAGTATTCATGTCATCGAAAACCACCAAGCACATGAAGTGACTGTCTATAGATAATAACAATGATGGGTCAATATAAAATCCAATAGATTTATAATAATATAAGATATTTGATTCATTATATCCATATTTCTCATCTAATCCTAATAATGTGTGATTGTGATTATACTACCACAAAACTGGGCAAGGCCAGCGCCAACCTTTATCAGCACTAATGAAAAAGCGCTGATAAAGGAGGTACTTTTATCAGCGCTAAAAAAAGTACTGATAAAAGTACACCGTTATCAGTACTTTTTTAGCGCTATTAAAGGTACCCCCTTTAACATCCATTTCCTTTAGCGCTGTTAAAGGGTACCCCTTTATTAGTGTTTTTTAGTAGCACTGATAAAGGGGGGTCTTTATCAGCGCTTTTTTTAAAAGTGCTGATAAAGGGTCTGCTGCCAAAAAAAATTCATTAAAAAATATATATTAATATTTAAATATATAGATATAGTTATATTGATATAAATATAATATATATTTTTTAAATATAATTTTAAATATATTTTAGATAAGTGTAAATATACAGTTACACTTAATATATAAGATATTTAGTGAAAATGGATTATCAAAAAATTAAAAAAATATTTTTCATTAATAATTTGCTAATTATTATGAAGTAAGAGTCATTTAATAAAAATTTGAAGACTAAAAACATAAAAAAAAGATCCAAAATATGTTGAAAACGCAACTCGAACTTCAAACGGCCATAACTTTTGATCCGGGTGTCCATTTGAGCTCTACCACATATCAAATCGAAGCCTGCGATGAGATATATATCTCTTTGACCAGGGAAATCCTGGTCAAGGTTTTTCTCGAGGAAAAAAATGCCCATAAGGCCTCCAAAACTGAGTTTTTAATCAGGGTACCCTGATGTTTTAACATTTTGTTGATTTTCAGCCTCGTTTAAGGGGGTATTATTGACTTGTTTTGGTGGAGACTGAATTTATTCCAAGTTATTACATTAATATTGATATTATGTCTTTTAAATTTTATCATTTTTTATAATGAACTACTATTTATAATCAAATATATAACAATATATACATATTTTTTATATATTCACACATAAAAACAATTTTTTTAAATAAATAATTAAACATATTTACATATAACATATATTAGATTTATCTAAATAATAACTAATATCCATTTTATTTAAAATACAAATATATCAATATTTATATACCTATATATTAATCTAACTATATATGTACCTATATAATGTTTGTGTGTCTATTTGTGTGTGTCTATATATTAACAAACTGATATATTATATATATATATATTCTAACATATGTGTACGCATATATATATATATATATGTAATTATACTTATAGAAACACACACACACACACATATATATATATGTGTGTGTGTGTGTTGTATATATGTATTTATTTACACACACACAAAACAAAACATATTTTATAATTGTATTGAAAACTAATATTATAAATATATATTAATATACGAATAAATATATGGATAAAAAAATATAACTAAATATATATAAATAAATAGATATAACTTAATATTAATATACGAATAAATATATAAATATATACATATATAAATATAACTAACTATATATGTATATATATATATTAATAAAACTGTATAAATTTATATTAATACATGAATAAATATAAATAAATATATATATATATATATAAATAGATATATAACTATTTGGAGAACAAATCAAATTAGAGGACTGGTAAAGACTTAGCACGCATGAGGGGAGGTCTTGAGTTCAAAACCTGGTAGAGGTAGGCAGGGGTGCGCGCATGGGTAAATTGGGGGGGGGGATATAGCACTGTTTAAGGGGTCTAAAAGCACTGATAAAACGTGGAGCGTTGTGGCTGGGTCTTGTGGGGGAGTGGGTGGGGCGAGGGTGCTAATAAATTGAGGGGAAAGCGCTGTTAAAAGCCCCCTCTGATTTTCAGATTTTTTTTATTTTTTTATTTTTTTTAAAATTTTTTAAATTTTATCAGCGCTAAAAAAAAGCGCTGATAAAAGGTGTTTTTTATCAGTGCTAAAAAAAGCGCTGATAAAAGGAGCCTTTTATCAGCGCTAAAAAAAGTGATGATAAAGGACCCTTTTATCTGCGTTTTTTTAGCGTAGATAAAAGGGGTATTTATCAGTGCTTTTTGGAGGGCTAATAAAGGGGACCCCCCTTTATCTTCGTCGGCATTAACAGCACTTTTTTAGCGCTATTAAAGGCCTTTTTAGCGATGATAAAATCTATATTTGTAGTAGTGTTAGGTAACAATGGATTCAACCCATTTGGGATTTTGAGCACTAGTTATAGAATTTGGCCGATTGTTTTGATCCCTTACAATCTACCACCATGGATGTGTATGTAAAAAAAAATACTTTTATCATTTCGATGATTATTCTTGGAAAACAATTTCTGTAAATAATATTGATGTATACCTAAATCCTCTAATTGAATAATTACAAGAGTTATGGATAAATGGTGTTGAGACATATAATGAATCTTCTAGAAATTGTTTCAAAATTAATGTTACTCTAATGTGGACCATTAGTTATTTCTATTGACTTGGAAGATTATCTAGTTAGAACACTTACATAGGTTTAGCTTATTCTATTTGTAACTTTGATTTAGAGCCTCAACAACTATGTTATAGTAAAAAATGGTTCTTCTAGTGTCATTGAATATTTTTTGATGCATCACATAGATTTCAATTGAAAAAGTAAAAATTAAATTGTTTTATTGATCATATACCACCTCTAAAGTTATTAACAGTTTCTAAAATATTGGTACAACATAGAAATATTGAAACATAATTTGTGAAGGTGCATTATTTGATTGATAGTGGTAAATGGGTTCAAAGTGCATTATCTGGTGAAATAGGAATGTAAAAATTGAATAAAAAAAGTATATTATTGAAAATTTTGTATTGGGAATTTAATTTATTGTAGAATAATATTGATTATATACATATTGACAATAATATATGTGATAATTCTATCTTCAAGTTTCTTAATGATCATGGAAAATCAAAGGACCATCTCAATTCATGAAAGAAATTACATAAAATGAACATAAAAATGATCTTTATCCAAATACGAATAGAAAAAATACTCCATCAATTATTACAATGAAAAATATGGATAAAAGTATAGTATTTCAAAACTTGTGAAGGTATCAAATGGGTATTAAAGTAACATCTCATTTTGTGATGACTTAAAGCATCGTAGGTTACATGGATTGAAAATTCATGATTCATATATTTTGTTACAACTGTTACTACCATTGGAATTGCGTACATTATTACCTGAAAATGTTACAATAGTTGTACTAAAAGTTTTCACATTATTCAGAAAAATATTTTAGAAAACTATAAAACCATCTCCACTTGAAAACCTTCAATAGGAATTTTTATTTAAACTTTTAAGAATGTATATTATCTTTACTATGTCATGTTTTACTTTCATGATGCATTTTACTTTGCATTTAGTCGATAAAAATAAATTTGGAGGCCCCATACATTATAGATAGATGTATCTAATTGATATGTAATTTATTTTTTTTGTTTTTCATCTTAATTAAACAATTATTAGAACTTCATTAAATACATAATTATGTTTTATTTATTTTATTTCACATATTTATTGTCCATTTGAATTCATATTTAAATAAAATGTCAACCTAAAGGATCTATTTTTGAAGGGTATTTTGTAGAGGAGTGTCTTACATTTTGTTATAGATAATCAGATGATATTGATACAAGATTAAATTGATTTTTAAATGTTGATAACACATTGAATCAATATGTACTAAATGGGAAATCCAAAATATTTTATACTATTGGCTGATTGGTTGGGAGGATCTAAAATGTTACACAGATTGAAATGGAATTATTAAAGGTGCATAGATACGTGCTTCTAAATAGTGAAATTAAAGATCTATTTATTGAAGAAATAAAGATAAAAAAAGGTACATATCATAGTATGGACATGAAATGGGAAGGATATAACAAAATATGTTAATAAAGATATCATATAATGGTTTTCATGTTGTTTAAGTTCATAAATATTGCAATCAATATGGATAATAGGTTGATTTTTTTTAAATCTAATAATTTGAATTACTTTTTATAGATCACGAATACTGATAATCAGGATGAGTTTTCAGAATATTTGAAGTTTTAATCTCGAGATCCTCTAAAACAGGCTAGAAACTTTTATTCTTACAATGTGAGTGGCTTTAAATTTCATACATTCTATCAAGGAGAGGGTCTGAAAACACAAAATAGTGGTATATTTATAGTTTCTGAATTGGGATACTATATAAAATTGAGTGATATTATCAAATTAAACTACCATGGTAATTTTTTAGTTTTTTTTATTCAAATGAATATTGGTCATTGTTACTAGGGGTATTAAAAGAGATTTATTGAAATTTAATTCTATGCACTTATCTCACTTGATGGATATTGGTGACCATGAATTACATGATTCGTTTATCTTCTCACCACAAGAGAAAATATTATATTATATAATTGATGTCATGAATAAATGTTGGAGTGTAGTTTTTACATAAAAAAGAGACTTTTATGATATGGGTGATGAAGTGAAATATTTAACATCTGGCATTTAATCCCATAAACTACAAGAAGAAAACTTATTTTTCCATCATGATATTGAAAATATTAGTCTTGCAAGGGTATATGAAGTATATTAAGTAATGATGGAGTAGGAAAATGATATGATTGAAAGAAACAATGATTATATGTGAAGTTATCCATTAATTTATAGACTAATTATGTTATATGTGAAGTCATTAATTATCATATCTATGTATATTTTTTTGTCAGTACTGTGAATCTGTTATCATTTCCATTTTTATGCATGCATTTTTTAAAATATATTTTTTGAAGTTAATTTTATTTGATTAAATGATCGTAATGTTAAGGAATAATCATTTCACCAATCCTAGTCAACTCCCAGTTGAAATTTCCTCGACCACACCAATAGATGTTGTTCCATCGGCCTCTCTCTCAATAATATCAGAGACACCCTCTATCTTCCCCCTTAACAGTCTCTAACACCCTCTATTCTATTAGTGTCTGGAACACCCTCCTCCTTCTTCCCATAAGCATCTAAGATATAGAATCCCCATTCAGTAGGTTCAATAGTGAGGTAATAGGTCATCACTCCTGTTTCTTTATGAGGATATTAGAGGGTAACAATTTTTGGTAAAAAATTTTATGTGAATAAAGTTATTGTAAATTTTTATACTACTAAATGTTTTTTCATAAAAGATGAAAACAATGTCACTATAGAGAGAAACATGAATAGTTCAGATAGATTGAAGATAATTATCATATTTGACACTTATGGGGTCCCCACAAATGATTCCATAAGATTATTTCTCCAAATTCTAGGATAGTTAGTAGTGGAGTTAGTTACCCTTATGAGTACCTATGCTGATTGGATACATGTGCCTCAATCTTGTTAAAATAAAGCCTTTTATTCCTAGATGAAGGTAATTCTAATAAATTATGTTGTAATTTAATTTCATTATATTATTAAAGTCTAATATTTTAAAATTTAATCTCTTTGTACATACGTTATTCCACTTTACTATTGCTGATCTTATCATACGAATGTGGAAATTTTAAAATTTGGGTAAGAAATTAAAGGAATTTAAATGGAGATTACAGAATGAATTCAATGATACTTCATTGACCACTCTATAGTAGTATGATAAGGTTCTTGATGGGGTGCCTAGAGATTAATGGAAGTTATTTTTTGATATTCATCATCATGAGAAGCACATGGTATTGAAATATATATTATTATATAAATATCATTTTACATATATACATGCATAGTAATATGATATGGAATTTTATACATTATTATTAAATTACATGTTATTTATTTCATGATATTTCAAGGAAAAATACATCAATTTGAACTAAAAATATCACCCCCACACTGTCGGGTCAAAGAGTTTTTCCAGAAAAAGATCGATTCTGGTAATATTTTAATTAGTTTAAATATTTATAAAATAAAATTATCTGTTTCATATATTAATTTATTGATTTATATTTATTTAATACAGTAAAATAATTTATGGACTTAAGTCTTATAAATATAAAATTGGTAGGATATTCATATAAAATATGATGGGAGTTATGTTAATGAGTTTGACAAAGAGGTTTGGGCATGAATTCCTTTTTCATTATAATAACTTATTTTCAGTTGTTAGTATGTTAATATACATTAATTAAAATATGGATGATATTTGATTTATTGGTAAAAATAAAAGAACTATGGGATGCCAATCCTACACAGTCATTCCTGGTCTCCAAGGATGATCCCATTGGCCAAGTTCTTGTGAAGGAGAATCTTCGCCGCATGTACAAGATCAGCTTCAGAACATTGCCATCAAAGGCTTTTAGAAGTCCACTGAGGCTTGTAGTAGCATCTGCCCCTAGTTTTAGTTACTCCTTACCTCAAGATTCTCACAAGGAGCTTTTTGTAATGAAACGTATAATTTAGGAATAGTGTCACATATAAATATGAAAGATGGAAAGGTCATTTTTCTATTGAAAGAGTTGATTGAATTATATCTAAAGACAACTGGATCTATCCCTGGTGATATTTCCTCAATGGATGTTAGTGAGAAGGTAAATAAGACAACTTTAAAATAATTTAGTACACAAACTTTTATTGGTTTTAAGTTTAACTTTAAATATAAAACCCTATAAAATTTTCAACATAATTATCATGAATGTTCTGGTAGTAGGGAATGGAGATGGAGATTGGGAGGGTGCCAATCAAAGTTCATCAGGTAGTGATTAGTCTTCTCTTTGGATTCAGGATGACGTGTAACTAAACTAATGATAGAAAAAAACTAATATGGTGATTTAGTAATAATGTTGTGGTTTCTTTTAGGGATATTTCTATTCCCCTTTCATAGCATGAAAATAAATATTCTTGGTTCATTTTCTATAATTTATTCCAATGTTTACTTTATACTAATAATTCTTAGGCTCTTCAGGTTTTTTTCTTACTCATTAGAATTATACCACTTTTTTTATTTTCAAAATATAGAGTCTCTTTAAACCATTTGTGAACTTTATTCAGTTCTTTATTCCATTTTTAATTCACCAAGTACTACATAGATAACTAAAAATGCTGGCCAACATGCATCAGGGCATCCCAATAGTATTTTTCTTGTCTGTGCAAGAAATAGATTATTAACTTCACACTCCTCTTAGATTTTAAAACATAAACTAGTTTATTCGTAGAGACAAAATCTCCATTATTCTATACACTCTAAATAATTCTTATCTAATTGTAATGTTACCATAAATCTCTGTTAATGCAATAATCTATCACAATAGTTCTGCATAATGAGTATCCTGAATATCTTCATCCTACAAGATGAAACATCTACATCATATTTAACCAACTTTTCTAAATGATTATTCTTTATGTAGTATTATTAATGGAAGAAACTTATTTCATAACATTAACTATTATTTTGTATGGATAAACCATGAGATAATATACATTCTTTTATTATCAACATTCTAGGGAACTCCAAACTAATTCAAATATGTACTCTACAATATATATTGACCTTATCCATATTACCTTAATCTTTATGGATGAAAAATACAATAAAAACCAAGTGGGTTAAATGTTTATACTATATGAATCACCATCCTTGATTGTAAATTCCCCCCCCCCCCCCAAGACATTATGTGAAGGTATTTTGGGGGTTTTCATGTACACTTTAAGATGTTATCACTGTGTAAATTTTACTATGATAAATTCTATTTAAAACATATTGGATCATTTTCACATATGTTTTTGGGTGAATTAATTCATTGAATTTCTTTATCCTTTGTTTCTTTTTGTGTCAATTCCCTATAAAATTATAATCCTTATATATTAAGGAATGGTTATTTTTGGAAATTTTATTCATTATATTCTATAAAAGGGGCCTTCATCTACCTATTGAAAGACACACCTTCTATTAGAATATTTAGAAGTGAATTTTCCATATTCCACCCTTAGAAAAATGAAATCTCATGTTTCAAGTCTTATTATTTTAAGAAAAACTGTATGACCTCTAAATAAGAAAGGCTTGAAAGTTGGAAATTGAAGTTCATCTTTATAAGTAATAAATCATTTTTCTTATTTTTATTTTATATTCACATATAATTTCATATTAGATATGATTTATCTCTCCTATAACATATAAATGAAATCATTATACTTATATAAAAATGTTATTATAATAAAATCACATCATATGCATTCATATCCACTATAAATGTGCATGCTGATATGACATGATATATAACTCATATATATTTTTGGAATTCCTTTCCTTCTCTCTTAATATAACCCAATATATCAAAATGTTAATAACCATGGTTGGAATGAATTCCAAAACCAAAACACATAATATGTTTGATAACATCTCACATGTCCATGGTTTACATAAACACCAAACCCACATTTCCATCATATATCCCTACATCATTGGCATCGTCAGCCAACCCAATCCATATAAAAATTCTATAAAATCACATTCCAATGGTTGGAATGATCACCCAAATAATGTCTCAAGGAACCCATATAAAATCCAATCATAGTTAATTTTAAGACACATTTAATAACTCACTATTCAAAATTATAATATTAAACATAAAAAGAAAAAACAGAAATGGGAAAGGGTTCTCACAGGTTAGCAAAGCACCCAAAACTAAATGTTACACAAGATAGGGTATCTATAGTCACAAACCCAACTTATTTAAAATTCTAACTAATTCATAAGTATACCACCACTTTTTCCTTACCTTAATATTCTATAATTTATAGTGGATGGATCCAAGGTTTATAACTTAGTTCACTAGTCCATGACATGATTGTAAACACCCCATTTGGGTCCATTTATATCATTAATGTAGAATTAGGGTCAAATAAATGATAATATGTGACCTATATTTTAAAAATAAACTCAAGTGTAATATCAAATAACATTAATCATGTTAATTAATTATTGGTTATTATATTTTTTATATTAAGGATTTATTGTATTATGGTTTTTTATAAATTAATCTTGACATGTTCTGATTATTTTATTATTACTGGAATATTTTTTTATTGTTTTTATATTGTAATATCTATTTTTTGTTTGGTGTTTCTAGGGATGTAGATTATGAGGCTATATTTTTTTTTTTCAAAAAGTGATATACAATAGAGGTTTGAATCACCACCATATGTGCCAAATTATTATATAGCGGTGGTTTAAACCGTTGCTTATAATGTCAAATTTTTTTTGGGGTGGTTTCCCCGTAAAAAAATGTAGAGGTGATACCAGTGGTTTAAACTTATATTAACCCCTCAACATTTTTTGGGAGGGGAACTTCCACTAAACAAACGTTCTGCAACATTTATAAGAAATCACCACTAAATAGATGAAACCGATGTGAGTTGTATAATAATGACAAATTTAGATATGGTTTTTCGAAACTTTAGTAGAACTATATGGAGGTTGTTTAAATCAATTACCAATAAAAAATAAACCACTTATATCAGTCAGTTTTGTTGTATTGTAACTATCATGAAGAGAAGTAAAAGTAACTATTAAGAGAAGAGAGCAGGGCCAGAGGGGGTAGCCATCCATCCATCCTTCCACTGGGATATTGGGGAACACACCCTCCCAGAGTCTACTAGGTTTCAGTTTCCCCTAACTGAGATGGGTAGGGAAGCATATGTAATCACATAATATATAGGATATAATATAACCCATAACCACACTATGACCATAACCTAGTCCTATGATCACCTGTAACTATCGTTGCTTGGATACCGGACTTCCATTACTAGGGACTATATATACTATAGGCACACAAGCATTTAAAGAGATACATTAATTATTATTTTTATAATTACCTTTATTTAATTTATTTATTATTCATTATATTATCCATTAACATTATTTCATGATGCATTTAACCACTAGCATGATGTCCATTACCTCCAAGAATAATCCAAACCGTTTTGAGGTTTCTCAAGATATTTTTTTATCATTTTCATTTGATAAACACCAACCCCATGGGTTAATAATTATTTATTCATTATTTTAATCATTCCATAAATAAGGTACTCTAGGAAAACCATCCTAAGATACCACCGAGAGGAAACATGCAACCAAGAACACCCATCATCCTCAATCAGTGGGGAAAGGAATGAATATTAAATAAGAAAGTTATCCATAAACCATTAAAAAAATTCATAAATGAGAATTCCAGATCATAGCAACACATTAAAGGGTAATCCTAACTTCAACATATTATATCATCTCCAATTCCATCCCTAAAACACACATGAATATTATAATGAATCTCAAAATCACAGGCATCAACTTCTACCACATCATATAGAACTCCCAGCCCACATATCCAATCATCCATCCTTGGATCATATCACATCAAAATGTCAATATCAATTCTAGAGAACATCACATATGAAGTTGGAAACAATCAAGCCTAGTTTTGTTGAACCTAACACGAATACCCACTTGAACTAGTACCTAACCCAAATTTCCACATACCTGAAGGGTATTCTCGATCCCCACAGGTTGGTGACTAGAACAATGGAATAAACAACAACTAGAGGGATTTTTTTATCTACCTGAAGTATAAAAAATAGGACACACACACACACATATATATACGTATGAAATAGAGAAAAATAGAATAGATAAACATATTCCATAACTAAAATATGAAAGTGGAAATGATACATAACAAATTAATATAGAACATCAAAAAGTATAATTAAAACATAAAAGGATAACTAAAACTGAAAATTGACTACTACATGTGATAATGTGGGAAAAATACCCCCATCACACCACCGGATACTAAGACTCAGCCGAAAAAACTTCACCGACTCACTATGGTTCCTTTCCTTTCCCTACATAGAAAGTCATACAAAGGTCTATTCACCTTAGAACGGGTGCAGAGGGTGTTGGATAAATAGTTCTAGTAAGATCCCTTCCGAATGTATCATATTAATTCTCTATAAAATAATAAAATGGTCAAAATTATGGAAAACAATGTATAATATGCAGTTAAACAATTTTTATATCAAAATCATTATAAAACATTTAATTTCACCTATTTCCAAATTTCCAAATTAATCTAGGTAAAAATATTTCAAGGTATTTTATATACATCAATTTAGCCAAAGAAATCCAATATATATGTTACATATCAAATAAAATCCACTTTAGTAAATTATAAAATTGTATAAGCCAAAGAACATGTAACATCACGTTAAGAATCACAATGGGTTGAGATATCAAGGAAAATCATACATAATATAAAGAAAATAGAACACATAGAGCCTCTGAATATAAATATTTAATATAGAAAGAAGAGGAACACTATAGAAAGTAAAACTTCCTACAGTTTCTACCAAGTCCTTAGAAAAATATCCCTTTGGAGCAGAGGTAGAACCCATGAGTGAACCCCCAAATAGTATCAAAAGATGTGTTATATTATTATATATTCCACCTAAGTACCCATGGTTTTCCATGTGATCTATTTTCTAAACCATTTCATCAAAATTATTTTTTGAAAACCATTTCAGAAATCCATTTCACAATCCTTTAAAAATACCATTTTATATTACCAAAACAAGGATAAAACCTACTTTTTTCAAAACACGGTTTCCAAAAAAAAACAATAATTCTAATTATTTTATTTATGAATTAATTAAAAACCAATAAATTATGTTAATCTAACATATAATATATTTGGTTCTATGTACATAAAAATTGGGTTTCACATGCTCACAATGGGGCCTACCAACCAAAAATAATGAAAAGATAATAATGAGTGTCCTAGAATCAATCTTTATATCTCATAATCAATTCAATAAGAAAATATATCGACAGAGAGGTCAAAGAAAAACATATATCAATGAAAATATCACTCTGCACCAGAACTAACTCAAGGTTTGACCTCCAGATGAATATCACACACTATATTTAAAAAGGATCAATAATATTATCATCACAGATCAATAGATCCAATAATAAAATAGAACGGTGATACTATGATCAATGAAAATGATGAAGTAGAAGGATTAATAAACTGAAGAAATGCATTGAAACCATAATGATTATCAATCATTGAATGAAATGATCCTTAAGGAGATAAGGTCTCCAAAATCACATGGGAGAGATCCTAAGTAGAGAGGGAAGAAACATGTGGATGAATGAAATAACAATTAGCAGTACAGTACCCAAAAAACAAAAAACTAGGATAATTAAACTATATGACACCCCATTTCACATCCTATAATCTATGAAATCCAAAAACACTGAAAACACATTGAGTCAGATTAAGAATACCAATTTTTAATATTACATGACATGTAATATTTTCACGGTGTTTAAAACCTTCACACCTTGTACTGGTTCATGACATCTTTCCAGTACCCATTACATGACCTGAATAATTTTCATGATGTGTAAATATATCAAGGAATATTTTATTTAATCTCTCCCAACCAAACACACAACATATTTTTGGTGACCAATACACAACATTAAAATTTTACAAGGCATTTATTTATTTTTAAGATAACGAAAATCCTGGATTCTCCTAAATAATTCATACCAACAACGATGTTCTCTGAACATGGGGAAAAGCCTAAAAATCCTTTAAAAAAATTAAATTGACACTCCATTAATTCAAATAAACATACATCACCAATATTTAGGTCATTTTCCATATAAAATGATCTCCATCATCAGGAGTCCCAAAATGCACCCAAAAAAGAGGGAAATAAAAAAGAGAGAAGAGAAATACCTAAAAGTGGGTACTAGGATGTAATAAAATACTGACCATAAGACTTTATATACCTAATAATACATGTGGAAGAATGATTCTAGGAAAATATGTGATGCCACTACTCCTTAATAAATTTCTTATTCTCCCAAGTATCATGAGAATTTGATCTGTCACTGTAGCACTCAGACCAATGGAATGTACTTCCTATGAAATGCATTCACTTGAGTGTCAATGATCTCCACTGGATACTATATAATAGAAACATGTAGCTCCAACTAAATATATTCCAATATCAAAATTTAATAGGGATAATGAAGGTATTCTATGAGCTTGATATGTGGAAAAAATCACGAATTCACATCAACTGAACCGACAATGCAAACTGGTAAGCAACCTGAATAAGAATCTTAGGGACCTGAAATGGTACAACATATCTCAGATCCAACTTTACCTATTTTTCAGGAATACTATAACCCTACAGAGGATAAAAATTCAATAAAACTCAGTCACCTATTGAAAACTCCTAAGAATATCCACATACAGTATTTTTCAAATCTCAATTGTTACCAGATGCTGATGTATATCTTGAGTCCTCACTGATATCTCATAAACAATACTTGGTCCTAATAAAGTGGATTCACTAACCTCTTACCAACAAATTAGTGACCTACATGGGTGACCATACAAAGAGTCAAAGATATCCATTATAATAGATGATTGATACCAATTTTTATAAGAAAACTATACTAGACACATACATCTATACCAAGATCCAGAAAAATCTAAGATGTTGGGATGTAGAATATCTTCCAAGATCTAAATAATACACTACTTATGGTCATATTTCAATGGATGGTATGTTGTAATCATCCTGAACTAAGTCTGCATAACCTCTTGGATACTTCTACAGACTAGGATCCCTGTCTAAAAAAATGTTAGAAGGAACCCCAAGAAACCTCATGATCTCCTGCAAATACAACTCACCTAGATCTTTAAGTTTTGAGGTGTCTTTGATTTCAATGAAAAGAGATTCCTTTGTTAACCGATCTATCAACAACTAGGTATAATTACTCACCCATGTAATTTGTTTTAATCAGACAACCATGTCCATGGACACCTCATCCCAATTCTAGAACAACACCAGAATATAATCGAGGAAACTAGTGGGTTTCAGATTCTCTTCCTTCATCTGTTTATAGGAGTAATAATGGACATATAATATGAAATTTCATGATTCATATAAAACCAATAGAATCTCTATTTCTTATCATAATAAATCCTAATAGTTCTCAAATGAACGAACCATGAATAAATATAATAGTCATACAAAACTGATCTATTCATAAATGCTCAGATGAAAAACTGATCCCCAAAATGGAGAATACAATATGAAGATATACCAACCTGAAATAGTCTCCAAAAAAGATAGGATTAATTTAATTTTCATGAAATAATCATCCCATTACTGAATAAATAGAATATATTCAAGGAGAGATTATGATAATTGAAATCTATTCAGAACCATACTTGAAACATTATCCTGATCATCTAGGTGCAACTGAGAAAATATCCCCACAAGGTTTCACAATTTTTTCAATTATAGAATAGCCTATGACGGAATTTTCCTACTAATAGCATATGAAAATACATTCCACTTCCCAAAGGTGTATCCCATTTCAAATTAAATTGTCTAAATGTATTCCACCTATTGCCTTTGTCTAAAATTAATGTCTCTATAAGAAAATATATAATTCAGAATCTTATATTTATAAGATCTATAACCATTTCCCAAATTGACATTGTCACCAACACTTATGTTCATGAATAACCATGGAAATATTTAAATCATGAGTGGGTTAGATATTATCATGTGGTTGGAGATGATTATATCTATAATCCATTACATTATCATACAACATAAGCAAGCAACACAAACCAAAATTAAAAGAATCAAAGAAAAACACGTACCCCATTATCGAACTTCGGTAAGAATAAAAATGGAGATTATGTCAGAAGTAATTTTAGCTCATCAAAAAATAATCACACATTACATACCATATGAATTTCTTCTACCTTCAATTAATAAAAGTCAAAGGGGATGCCAACTTGTGGAATCCAAGATGTACTATCGATAATATCTAGTAACACCAAAGAATCCATGAATCTCAAGGTTGTTACATGACTCTTACCAAGATGAAACAACATTCACCTTCTCAAGATCATCCGATAAGGCAGTATCAAAAATCATGTTCTCCAGAAATTCACTTCTTAGATACAAAAATTGTTTTTCAAAATCAATCTATACAAATGGTGACTGCTCAGAATTTCCATAAGCAAAATCAAATTGTGGTTTTGCTAATTCTTAGATCTCAAATAAACCAAAATATCATCTATGAAAACTATAAAAAAAGTATCAATATACTCCTGAAATATAAAATTAATCAACACCACAAAAAATATAGGAGTTTAAGTTATACCAAATGTCATCACAAGATATTCTTAATGGTCATACCTACTCTAGAAATCCATATTCTATATATTAGACTTCCAAAATTTGAGATGATCCTAACCCAACCAAATATAAATATTTTAAAACCACATTGACCCCTTAAAATATCAAAGAAAATCACCCACACATGGGAAAAGACAAATTTATTAACTATTACCCAGTTAAACATATAATAGTCCACAAAACATTTGAGTAAACTATCTACCTTCTTCGTGAAGAGTGTAGGGGATTCCCAAGGTGAAACACTTGGGTGAAAAAAATCTTTCACCATTATATCATCAAAATGAATCTTTATATCTTTAAGATACATTGGTTCCATAAAATAAAAATGTATTGAAATCAGATGCATACCTAGAACTAGGTAAATTATAAACTTTACCTCCCTCTCTGGAGGAATCCAAGAGAAATTATCATAAAAAATGTCTAGAAAATCCCAAACAATAGTGGGAAGACCAAAAATGGAAGAAACGTCATTGGGATCAACTGTCATAGCAATCAAAAAACACTTGATATCTAGGAGGAAATGTCCTGCATGACCATACCTTAAATACCACTCTCTATGAATCAATCTACATATCCCATCAGCCGCAATAAATGGGACACACTGATGATAAAAATCAACATAATCAAATTGAGTGGAAAGCCAATATATACTGACGATGATTCCAAATAGATACATATCAAGAATGAGGAAATAACATATTAAATCTGCATCAGGTGTTGATAGTGAACAAGGACACTGAAACTCCTTCACATTCCTCTTCCCAATAGGGGTTAGTAACTCCATAAATAAGGGTATGAGATACATTATAATTTTTTATATATCAGTAAAATGGATAGATATAAATGTGTGTTATGAAACAATATAAAATAAATAAATTACTATAGAAGATACAATAAAGATTATACTTATCACTATCGATGGACCCACATATACATCCATTGTCAACACATCTACTATGTGATGTTTATTTACTACTTAGGCCTCGGGATACATCCCTATAGTCTTTAAATAATCTAATTTCACTGCAGTAGCCTTTGAATCTGACAATCCCTGAATATATTTAAGTATATACATATCCTAAAAAACCCTAAAAATGACTATAACAACCATGATTTTTTCACATATCCATAGGTTTATGACAATAATGTCAGGTGTGTTTGAACTTTTCACACTAATAGTAATTCAGTGGTACACTTCAAGATGCAATTGAAGATTCATATGAGGTTTGTCATAGAGAACCACCTCCCCCACTCATGTGATGATCTTTCAATTTCATGTTTTTTTCTTATGTACCATTGAAGTTTCCACTATGTGGAAGAGATGAGACAGAATAACCAACCTTTCCTTATATATTTATCTCTATCATTATTTACCCATCTACCATCTCTATATAGGTCAAAATATTTATCATAAATACCTATTATTTGATAACCAATCACAAAACCTATAGGTAATTAAGAGTCGTAGAGACCATGAACCTAAAATCCCAGATCCTATTCCTTAATTCATCACAATGAAATGATTACAAGGAATCATATCATGAAGGACTAAATAGTTTAGTAGTCTTGAATAACTAGATACATAAATGGTTCCATTATTACATTGCTAATTAAACATAGAACATAACAAATGAAAGTAAATTAATCCTTAAAAACTAATTAAAATTCCTCTTATTAATATCCTTTAGAAAGGGAAAAAATATGGTTGAGAAAAAATGCTCATTAAAGGATAAATAGAACTAAAGTTATCATGAATAAATAAGAATAATTAACCTGGTAAGGTAAATAACTGATCACACATGCCATTAATAAATAAATTGAGCATAATATGGGAGGAATAAAAGATAGTAAAATAATTTCATATAAAAAATCAAATTATCTTGGAACTTGACCATGGATATTTTAACTAATTGATTAATCAATTGGAATAATAATAATGATGGAATTCATAATGTTAAGAATCTGAACTATTAAGATATATCCTCTAGATAGTTACATTCAAGATTAATCATCTTACCAATTTAATTATGTGGTTAGAAACTTGTATGATTTCTGTTAATACAATTTAAAAGAAACTACTATTAATATATATCCTCCAGAACATTTAAAATGTATTAGAAATAAAAATGAGGGTTTTTTACCGACTGAATTTGTCCTATGAGACTATTGATGCATTGAGGGGATATCTATAATAGTTCCCCACACATGTCTACATATCCAAAGAATTATTCATATATTGAATAATAAATATAAATAATAAAAAAATTCCTTTATCATTAAATATCTATATTGAATAAAATATATGGATTTGTGAATATTTCCAAAATTAATCAAATAACATTCAAAGTAAACATCATTGGTAAAATGGTATACGATTAAGAAATAATAAAATAAATAGATTAGGTATATTCACTTTAAATTCACATAAAATAAGTGTAAATAAAACATAGGATAATAAATACTCATTTCACAAATAATCTTAGTATGAAATAATCGAGTAATTATAATTTTAACCCAAGTAATGGAACTTGGATTAAGAATTCTCTTAATTCTTTATAATCAGTCGAATCATATGCCCAATAAAAGTAATAATCATAAAATGAAAATTTTAATACTATTAAGAAAATGATATTAATTATAATATATATCAAAGGTAATTATATACACCACTCAAAATAAATATGTGTTGAATAAGGCATATATCTCACAGAAGTAGAAATGAGATGAGAAACCCTTTCAAAGTTCATATCATTATGGTGAGAATAAATTAATGGGGCGATTATGTGTAAAAAAGGTATATTAACAAAAATAGAAGTGTAAATACAACATAAACCAATTAATAGTGATTTCACACATAATATTGGAATTATATAATCAATGAAGTAGACTTATAACCCAATGAATGGAAATTGAGTTAAGAATTCCCTTACCACATTGTAATCAGTCCAATCGTATACCCCATAAAAGTAATAAATATCAATTGATACATTGAATATCATGAAGATAATGATATTATTGATATTATATATCAAATTTTAGTATTTATACACCACACAAAATAAATAAGTGGTGAATAATACATAAATCGCACATAAGTAAAAGTGAGACGAAAATCCCTAATTTGACGATTCCTTTTGGGTGTGCATGCTTTAACCTCTTATATAATTATTTGAATAATGTTATCAACTCATTAAAAATATATATTTATATTTATAATACCTTATTCAATTATTTTATAAAACCTTATGAATTTTTTTTAATAATATTTCATTATTTTTATGTTTTTGGGTGCATTCGTTTCATGGTCGATTCATTTGTGTATAATTATGGATGTTATTGTAAAATTGCATTAAAACTAAATAAGTGTAATGAAATAGTATTAATTAAATTATATAAGTATAAATAGCCCCATATATAATATTTATTTCTTTCATTAGTATGATTCATTTGATATAATTTTAATGATAAATGTTTAGTTTATTTTCGCGGTTTTTCTGAACCCCATAGTCTAGTTTCATTTAATTTAATATTATGTCTATATATTAGTTTCAAAATATGAAATAAGTTACAATACATTTATTAAAATCTTATTTATATATAATAATAGTTTTATGACCATCCAAGAAGGTGGTAATGGAAGACGAACAAAATCCTTATTGATGGAGGAAATTAACTAGTATTTTTTTACAACAGTTTCATTTTATTGAATTAGAGAATGTAAAAATAGAATGGATATAAGTTATTAAATTATAAAAATAAAATTATATTATTTAAATGAATTTATATTTATTATTACATGATGGATTGTGGAAGTGATTATAAATTAAAAGAATAAAATAAAATAAGAGAGGTTGTTTGAGAAAATTAACTCTTAAATATCACCTCTTTGAAGGACCCCTTGAGAACCTTGGATTTGGTATTTTGGTGACACCAGAAGAAATTTAACATGAGGAGAGTGTATTGTATTGGTTTTGAAAGATATCTGAGGATATTTAAGGCTTTCAAAAATAAATGGGGTGGTGAGGGGTGATATTTGTACTTGAAGAGGGGTGGTTTTAAGTGATCAAATAATGATTATTTTATAATTAAAGCTATTTACTTTGAGGATTCATTAACTTCAATGAATTTGGATGATAATTAATGTTTTAAAGGAAATTTTGGGTCTATAAATTCATCAAATAACAATTAAATATTGTAATATTTAGGTATTTGTTTCATTTACCTTTTAACTTTAACATATTTCATTATTTTACCTATTCCGTAGTAAATATTACTTTTTACCACGGTAAAATTTTTATGAATAAAAATGAAAATAAACATAAAACATAATTTAGAACTTCTGATTCCAAATATGGAATCAATTTTAACAAATTTAATTCACAAAATTGGTAAAATGATATTTTATATTAATCCCATAAATGAGATGACAAAGTGGGTTTTGAAAGACAAAATGATTAAACATGTGAAATGTTTTTATATAAAAATTCAATATGAAAATGATTAAAATGAACTAAAATGAATTAATATATTTAGAATTTATATAATTTTAATTTAAAATAAATTTAAAATATAATTTAACATTATAAATTATTGTGATGAAAATTCAGTTTTCAATTAAAAAACAATATTTTTCAATTTTCATCAAAAAATAAACGTATCAAAAAATTAAAAAAATTAACCCTTATCTAATTTTTATATACTGATTTCAAAAATGATTTTTAATTTTTAAAATGATATTTTTAAATTTGTAATTTTTTTTAAAAAAATGGGTGTTCCATTAAAAGGGGGGAGATTTCCTTTCAGAAAAATATAGCTTTGATGCTTAAAATTTAATTTATTCTTATTGTAAGCCTACAAAACTTATTGTATTAATTTAAAAACATTTTATTGGGTATATAAAAAATAAATTTTATTAATATATTTCACTAATTGTGATTAATTTAATTTATTGATATAGAATTCCATTATGGGCATAATAATAGTTTTTTAATAAAAACACATCCTTTATATTCTATTGGTTTTTATTTTCATTTCTTATTAATTGGTATCCAATGAATTCATTTTATAAACATGTTTAAATTATATTTTATTAATTTTTTAATTCTATTCACACCCACCAATTTAACATCTAATTTATAACTATAATTTTAAAATAATAATATTTAATGGTTCATTTAAGATCAGTGTTGTGTGCAATGTATACTATCAAAGAAATTGAATTTATTTAAGAAGAGTCATACCATAAAATCATGGGGTGTCGCATTCTCCCCTCAAATAAATTATGACCTTGCAATATTAAATTTCACTTCAAAACTCAAATATTGATACTTCAAAATTTATTTGTGGGAAACCCACATCGTTAATAGGGTTAATAAAACATTATATTAATAAGATGGAAAGATAAAGGTGAAGGTCACTAAAAAATTAAGATTACAAATAGGATAACATTAGTGGGAAGTGAAAACATGGAAATAGAGGAGAAATCTAACTATCAATTTCTGTTGGATAGTGATAAGAAACATGGTCATTAGAAATTCAACCATCACAAAACTATAAATATGTGATAGGTTAAAATTCTATTGATTTATTAGTAAGAAAAGTAAATGAATAACATTTTTGTTCCAAAATCCTATTTATAGAGTTAAAAAAATATTTTACTATCCAAATAATGCACTCATATAAATAAGCTTACTTTATTTCATTCCATGTCATAAGAATAATCTCATCCTTTTGGTTGTTCTTTGATTTATCTCTAGTTCAGTTATTATACCAAGAGATGGATATTCATGATAAATTTTAATGCCAAAAGAAATTTTATCAAAATATCCAATAGTAATTCATTCATACTTTAAATATTTACCTAAATCTAAATGGTTATAATATGTCATACTTGAACCTTAAATAAAAATTAACAAAGTTAAACTCAATTCATTCCATAATTATTTTACCGCAAGACTCATCCAAAATACATTTTCCCAAATTCACATTCCAAAATGATCACTAAATTTGAAAATCCACTTAACATTAGATTCCAAAAATAGAAAAAATGTAACTTTAAGTGTCTCATATGAAATATATGAATAAATTTATCACCCAAAAATCTTAATAAAAACATGCATACATCCAAAAATAAAATCTCAAGTTGTTGAATATATTCCTTAAATCCAAACATGTAGTAAACCCAACAAAAAATACCATAAATTATCAAATCACTTACCACTTTCATAACCACAAATATTATCCCCTAAAAATCTCTTTTTCATTATTATCTCAACATCAAGCACATATTAAGGTTATCTTCCCCAAATAATGTGTTTTCAAAAAGATCAAATCACTGTAAAATCACTTCTCTTTGTTACCAGTACTATTCATAACATGCTTCCAAATCCATAAAGAAGAAGTACTGTAGTAAAATTATTATATATCTCATGATTCTTATAACCATATAAAATATCTTTTCAATATAATTATTGAATATAAATTCATAATCACTTTATTAATTCCACATCATTCTTAAACCATTAACTTTTATTAAAACCTCATTCCTTTCATATATCATTTGTATTATCTTCATCATAATTAGTATAAAAATTACACATACAACATTGATTATTCTCTTTAAAAGTTTTCCCTTATAAGACATTTATTAAATTTCCACATTTAAAACATTCAATAGAATATGATACCTTATAAATATCATTATTATCATCGTATTTCATTAATTTTTTTTCTTTTAAATTACTTTATTTGTGTCCTTCACACCCCAAACATCTGCATGTTTCTCTAATAAATTCACTTGTGTGTTCCTTATCACATTCTCAGCATATAAGAAACTGAATCTTATTTCATCCATTGTTTCTACCATCCAAGATATGAGTGAAATATATCCTTCTCTTATTTGGTGAGTCCATGTGTTTTTAAGGAAAAATTTGTTATTTACATATCGTGATCACAATATAATTCACCCCATTCATCATCCCATTTGGTTGATCCTAAACACATTTTCTATCGTACTCAACAATAGCCTTATTCTTGCTTGTTTCATCCATTGACTAAAATAAAAAGCATGGTGTGAGAAAAACTAATCATAGTGATAAATCACACAGTGATGAAGAATCATTCATAGGATATGTAAATCATAACACTTTATCAATATATGAATGGTTAGGTTTATCCTAGGTTATATACAATCATTACAAAATCTATAGGATGTTATCCTATACTTAGACTTATACTCAAAGTCAAACATTAGGTTATATTTCCTAATATATGTTTTACTAGATCCAGTTCCCAATATTTCTACTAAAATTACTATGATAACAACTGTAACGACCCTGGACCTAGAATCCTATAGCTGGTGCATTACTTTATTACATTGGAATGATTATAAGGAATCACATCCTGAAGAACTAAATAGTTTTATTGTATTAAAGAACTAGATATATATATAGTTCCCTTAGTATATTGGTAATTAGAAATATAACATAATAAAGGAGAGTACAATTAATTCTTGAAAACTCATTCAATATAATATTCTTCATAACCTAGGTAAATTAAAAAAAATCATGATCTCAAATGCTCATTAAGGATTAAATACAACTAAGGTTATCATTAATAAAGAAGAATAATCAACATATAAATTTAAATAACTAAGATCACATGCCATTAATCAATAACTCGAGAATAATATTATAGGAATAAGAGGTGTTCTAATAATTCCATATAAATAATAACATTATATTTTAAATTTAATATGGATATTCTAACTATTCAATTAATCACATGGAAGAGCAATAATTATGGAATTCATAATGTCATACATCTGAACCATCCTGATATATAATCTAGATAGTTACTGTTCTGATCAATCCTCTTTATAGTTTAATTATATGGGTGAAAACATATATTATCTATATCATGACCTTTCACAAGACACTAATATTGATATTTATCCTTTGGAAAGTTTAAAACTACTTGAAAAAAATGCAAAGGGATTTTCTCCAACTTAACTCATCTCATGAGACTACTAATGCATCGAGGGGATATCTATAACATATACCCACCCATTTATTCCCATACAATGAATTCCTCACATATAATAATATATTTATTTAATAAAAAGTTTCCCTTAACATCAATTATTCATATTTAATAAAGGCTGTAGATTTATCAATATTTTCAAAATTAATCAAATAACTAAACACTATATGTTAAAATGGTATACGATTAGGAAATAATAAAATTAATTGACTATGTATATTAACTATAATTCCATATAAAATGTGAAAATACAACATAATGTAATCAAAATTAATTTCAAAAATAACAATAGTATGAAATTATCAAGGAAGTAAAATTTTAACCCAAAGAATGGAAAATGGGTTATGAATTCCCTTACCACTTTTTAATCAGTCAAATTGTATGCCCCATAAAAATAATAATTATAAAATGATAAATTTAATACCATAAAGATAATGAGATTTGTGATATTAAATATAAAAGGTCATTATATACACCACACATAAGAAATTATTGGTGAATAATGCATATATCTAAAATAAGTAAAACTGATGTGAGAAACCCTTACAATGTTCATATCATTCTAGTGAGAATAAATCAATTGGGTGATTATGTGTAACAAAAATATATCCTCAAAAATATAACTGGAAATAAAAAATAAATAAACTAATAGTTATTCCATGCAAAATCACGGAATAATATAATAAAAAAAGTAGATGCATAACCCTGTGGATTTAAATTGAGTTATAAATCCCTTACCACTTTGTAATCATTCAAATCGCATGCCACATAAAATTAAAAATTATCTAATAAAACATTTAATACCATAAATATAATTATATTTATGATATTATATATCAAAGTGATGTATTTTTACACCACACTAAATAATAAGTGGTGAATAAGACATATATCTCAAATAAGTAAAAGTGAGATGAGAATCCCTTACCTCACGAATCCTTTTGGATGTACATGATTTAAACTCCTTTATAATAGTTTAAATAATGTTAAAAAATAATTACAGAATGATATTAATGTTTATAAAACCTTATGTGATGATTTTATAACATCTTATTACCCATTCATTAACAATATTTCATTATTTTCATGGTTTTTGGTGTGTGCGTTTCATGGTTTCCAGGTCAATTCATTTGTGTATAATAACAAATGTTAATATAAACTTATATTACAACTATAGTAGTGGTTTGAAATAGTATTAATAAAATTTAATATGTATAAATGTTACCATATATAATTTTTATTTCTTGTATGAGGATGATCCATTTGATAGAATGTCAATGATAAATGTTTAGTTTATTTTGGTTATTTTTTTGAACACCACAAAATAGTTTCATTTAATTTAATATTACGTAAAAATATTAGTTCCATAACATAAAATATGTTATAATAAACTTATTAAAATATTTTTTATCCATAATAATAGTTTTGTGACAAAAAATTAAGGTGATAATGGAAAACGAACAAAATCATTATTTACAGAGGCAATTAACCGACATAATTTGAACAATAGTTTTGTTTTGTTGAATAAAAGGAGGTAATAAAATGGATGGATATAAGAAATTACATTATAAACATAAAATTTAATTATTTAGATTTTTATGGATTTATTATTCCTTTATGGATGAAGTCAGTGATGAAAAATTAAAATAAGAAAATAAAATAACAGAGTTGGTTCGAGAAGATTATCTCTTGAATATCACCTTGTTAAAGGACCCCTTAAGAAACATTGATTTTGTATTTTGGTGATAAAATAAGTAATTTGATATGGGGATAGTTTTTCAGAGAATTTTTGGTATATATTTTATGATATTAAAGGATTTTGAGGATAAATTGGGTGGTGAGGGGTGGTATTTATACTTGAGGATGGGTTGTTTTAAGTGATTAAATAACGATTATTTTATAATTAAAGACAACCAAATTGAGGTGGAATTAATTTACATGAATTTTAATGACTATAAATGTTTTAAATTATTTTAAGGGTCTATAAAAACATCAATAAAACATTAAATTTTTTATGTTTTAGATATTTTAAGCCTTTACCTTTTAACTTTAACTTGTTTCATTATTTTACTTATATCGCGGTGCATCTTACTTTTTAGCATGCTAAATTATTATTCCTAAAAATGAAAATGACCTTAAAAATTAATTTTTACCTTAATATTAAAAATATAAAATCCATTTTTCCTAATTCATTTAACATAATTTTTAATATTAGATTTAAAATTAATCATGTAGACGAGACAATAAAGCTGGTTTTTAAAGAAACAGTTACCAAAAGTTTGAAATGTTTTTATATCCTAATTCAAAATTAAAATTATTATAATGACATAAATTGGATTAATATATGTATAATTGATCTAATTTCACTTTAAACCTAATTTAAAATATAATTTACCATTATAAATTATTTATATAAAAAGTTAGTTTAAAAAAAATGAAGTATTTTTTACTTTTCATCAAAAAATGAAAATTATTAGAAAAATACAAAAAAATTAGCCCTTAGATAATTTTGAAATATTGATTTCAAAAATGAATTTTATTTTTAAAATAAAATTTATTAACTTTTCAAATTTTATTTTTAAAACAGGAGCACCATTAAATGGAGGAAAAAGTGACTTTAAGAAAAATATAGCTTTTATGGTTAAAATTGGATTTATTCTTATATTAAGCCTATCAAACATTTTGGATTAATTTTAAAATATTATTGGATATAAAAATTATAAATTTAATTAATATATTTCAATAATAGTGATAAATTTAATTTATTAAGATAAAATCCCTTTATGGGCATAAAAATGGGTTTTTAAAAAAAACACATCCTTTAAATTTAATTGTTTTTTATTTTATTTTTTAATTATTTGGTAACCAATTAATTAATTTGATAAACACGTGTAAACTATATTTTCATAATTTAGTTACTCCAATTCACACCCACCAATTTAACATCTAGTTTATAATGGTTATGTTAAAATAATAATATTTAATGGTTCATTTAAGATCAGTGTTGTGTGTAATGTATGCTATTAAAGAAATTGAATTTATTTTAGAAGATACATTTACTAAAATATTCGTGTGTTATAAGAGCCTTCATCTGATCATTCTTTACTACCTTTGTAGAAAAATAACCACCTTAGAAAATTGATTAGTGTATTCCGGTATCAAACACTCTCCTTTATAAAAATATAGGAACTCTAAAGACTTATCCATAATCAAAATATTAGGAAAAAAATATTACAAGGAGAGAGTCTTGAAGCCATTATAATCCAAGACCACATTCCTATCCACATGTACCATGAAATCCCACCATCTCTTTCTAGGACCCTCATGTCTAAACTCTACATACTTCACCTTGATTCTATCAGGTGTATCCAAGAATTCAAAGATCTGATCAATATTTTATAGTGAGTCCTCCACCTATTGAGGTTCATTATTACCCTTAAAGGATGAAGACTTCTCATAAAAGAACATCCATAATTGATCCATTCCCTATTCAGGTCCTTATTATACCTAAAAAACTACATTTTGGAATTATGGTACATTTTGATCAACAACATGAACTTCCCACATGATCAACTCAATAATATTATGATATATAAGAGGATTCCATTGAGGAACATCTGATGCACCCTCTTGAGGAACCCATATAAGATGTCTTGGAGGTCTGGTACTATAAAACAAAACAAAATAAATGATTATATAAAATAATAATCTCAGTTAAAACCAGTATAATTATAAGAAAAAACATAGATTAAGATCCAGAACTGATAATAAGAGACACACATCCTAACATTCCATAGTAACATGAGTATCATCATGGAAGGATTTATATAGACACTCACTGTAACCTACCTATAATGTCTATAAAATTAAATCATTAGTCTACCAAACATCCAAAGATAAGGACTCTTTAGGATAAACCATTTATGATACCAAACTGTAGTGACCTGGACCCAAATTTCTATATAATCAAAGGGTATTCTAGATCTCCATGGGCTAGTAAATAGAACCTGTGCATCAACAACTACTATAAGGAATGATTTTTTTCCAACCATAATTAGACAAAATTTCATATATATATAGATGTAAAATAGTAAAAAAAATAGATAAGAATATTCCATAACTGAAAGAAGACATTGGAAATTCTACTACTCAAAAGTAGACCATACATCCCAAAGTAAAAGCCCAAAATCAAATGAAAACTAAAATAGAAAGCTGACTACTCCATGTGATAGCATGGGAAAACTCCCACCATCTCACCACCAATAACCCAGAATCAGATGACAAAAACCTCACTACCGCACTATTGTTTCTTTTATTTACCATCATTGAAATATATACAATGGTTTATACATAGCGTAAGGGGTGAACTAGGTGTGAGATATATAGGCTCAACATGATCCTTCCCTTATATTCCATATCAAGTATCTATGAAATAATCTGAACAATTCTCAACATTAATGGAAACAAGACATAATGAATTGTAAAATAGTTTTTATATCAAAATCATGGTAAAATATTTAATTTACCATTTTTCCAAAATTCTAAAATAATATGGGTAAAATAGTTTTAAAGCATTTCATATAAATAAAATCATTCAAATCAAACCAAATCATTCATCACATATCATATAAAATCCATGATAGTACAGGCTAAAACCAAATAATCCAAATCATAGGTAACATCATGACAAGGATCACAATAGTCTAGGTTATCCTAGAAACTCATACATAAGAAATATACAACATCACACATAGAACATATAGATATAAGCATTGAATCTAGAGAGTAGAGGAATTTTGTAGAAATTATTCCTCCCAATAGTTTCTACTAAGTCCTTATAAAGACTGGTCTAGGGAATAGAGAAACACCACATTAGTAACCCCCCTGAAAGTATCAATAGATGAGAAATATTACTAAACCATACACATAATTACCCACAGATTCCCATGTGCCCTATTTTCTAAACCATTTCATCAAAATCATGATTTGGAAACCATTTTATAAATCTATTTAGAAATGATTTTAAAATATAATTTTATTTTACCAAAATAAATGGAAAACCATATTTTATCAACCAACCATTTCCACACACACAAATAAATCATACCAATTCATTTATAAACCAATATATAAAAAAAGATAATTAAATTTCATCTAACATAGGCTAGAGATGGAACTAGATACCACAAACATGGGTTGTACATGACCTTAATAGGATCCACCAACTAGAAAGAATTAAAGGACAATAATAGAGGTCTTAGAATCAATCCTTACTTGTTATAATAAATTAAATAAGAAAATTGGTTGGTAGAGAGGTAGGAACACAATATACTTTGAAGAAACTCACACACTACAGCATAATTAACACAATGTTTATCCTCTAGAGTAAGATCATAGAAGAGAACTAGAATGGATTAAAAATATTATCATCAAATATAAACAGATCCAATAATGCAATAAAACAGTTATAATATAATCAATTATGATGAATAATTAGAAGGATTACCCAATCTAATAAACACATTGCAACTAAAATGACAATCAATCCCTAGATGAAATAATTTGGAAGGAGAAAAGGTCTCTAAATTTTCCTAGGAGAGATCCTAGGTTTTGTGGGAAGAATCCTATGGCTGAATAAAATAACAATCAGTCATGCAACATTCTAAAAATAAAAACCATGAGAATTACATGGCATGAAAACCAATTCCACATTGTTCAATCCATGAAACAAAAAAATGATGAAAAATGTGTCACCCATGTTTAAAAATCTTTATTTTTACTATTACACAATGTCTAATATTTTCATGGAATATGAAGCCTTAAATCCTTGTAAAATTTTAAAACATCCACCAAGTACTCATTACACAATTTGAATAGTTTTCATTATGTGTAAACTTCTTATGACATGTATGATTTACACACTCTAAACAGAACTCATGATATCTTCCCAGTGTCCAATACATGATGTTTAAACATCACATGGTGTGTATTTCTCCTGTAAATAGCAGAAATCCTAGATTCTTTATAAAACCCCAAACCAACACCATCAAACTCAAAAATCAAGGAGAAAACTACACATATTATTTCCTATTTATAACCAAAATATATTATTTTAAAAAAATACGTCCCCAAACATTAGGTCATTTTCCCTAGAAAATGATCTCCATCTTCAGGAATCCCAAAATGCACCCAAATAAGGAGGGAAACAAAAAAGAGATAATATAAATACCTAAAATTGGATTAAAATATGTTATAATATCCAAAATGGAAATATGTTCCCTAAAACAATTCATCTAGCCTTCACACATAAATGAGCTCTCATAACTCCAAAATCAAGACACTTGACCTTCTCAAGAGAACAGGTAACTCCGTCTTGAGAAAATGTATTTATTAAACAACCTATTTTTATTCCATCATGAATTAAAATATTCACTATTCATAAGTTCCATCTTTTGGAAACCTAAGTCTTCAAGCTATAACAAGCTACTAAATTAATTAAAAAATTAATTTAAATATTCTTCCCATCATTTATTCCAATTTCAACAAACTTATGAAATTCCAATTAACATGCCTTTGATTATTTGTTTAAACAAGAATCAACATGTTTCACATTCTTCATGAATTTTAATCAATACATGGAATTACATATTTAATTAAACATAAACATTGTATTAATATGAATTTCCATCAAAATACCTCAAACACTAGATTAAAAACATGCCACTTCTCCAAATTTTTATGCTAATTAATCAATTTATTTCTATCTTTATGTTCATTACCATTTTTAATTAAGGAAAAATGATAATCCATATCATTAAAATACATGATAATAAGTTTAACATTGATAAAATGATATCTAGAGGCAAATCGATATAAAGGTATAAAGAAACAACATTGACAAGAGGTCTCTATCTAATTTCATTATTAATATGGTTCAATATTCATTTGGTTAATTCCATTGTTATCCAAAGGGATAAAACATGATATCTTTATGATTTCACATAAATGAATAGAAGAAGAAATTAATCCTCTACCTGTAAGATAGAATTTCCTCAGGACCCGCTACACCAAAGATAGTGGGTGCACACCAGATTGGATAACCAATGGAGACCTTGAGATTCCATAAGAAATTTTACATAACTATAAGGGAATGTTTCATTAATTTCCATCCTTTAGAGAAATAAAAAAATAATGTATGAATGGAAGAGCCATAATTTTCGAGTAAACATATATCGGATGATCGAATTTTTCATATTGAAAAAGATGTAATTCCAACTATTGTAAGTCTCATTAAACTCAATGTGCAAGGAATCATCTATAACCTCGACCAACTAATAAAATCAAGGATATAATTATCCTTGATGAAATGAACTTTGAAGGACCTTGATTCATTCTGTCAAAAGGTTTGTATGGACATTTTTATAAAACTTTCCAAAATATTCACACAAATGATTTCACGTAGCTAGAAGGACTACATAAAAAAAATCCCCACATAGTTATTTCCACATAGATGATACATGTATCAAATTTATCACATAGTTGATTACTCATGTAGTAGATCCATTAATCTGATATCTCACATAAATGATTTCTCACATATTTGATTCAAATAACCAATTCATCAACATATACCTTTTCATGTAATCGATTAATATAGCCAATCCTATCACTTAAAATTTTTCTTTATGTAAATAATCCATCTATATAGTTTATTTACATAGCTGATCGCTCACGTAGACAATCTATCACATAGCTGATCCACGTCATTGATCTTACCAAATAACTAATTCACATGACTGACACTACCATGTAGTTGATGGATCCATGTATCTAATTTCTCCATATAGTTGATTCAACCACATAGAATATTCATCAACATATATGATTCATCCATGTAGATGATTCAACTGACTATGAATTAGATTCTCACCCAAGATGTGAGCCACACATTCGACACATGAAATCCTTACACATCATTACACCTCCCTTTTCCATATTTTGGAATCTAAACACCTCTTGAAACACTCAAGGACTCCTCCGAGCACCATGGGCATTGAAAACATACAAAAGGTTTGGACTAGATGGATTTAGAACCTTACATCAGGTAACTCTCAAAAAATTATCTCCCTAAGAATCCAAAACCAAACCATAAGATAAAACACCAAGGGTTAGTTCAAATGACCATCATATGAGATACGACTCTAGGATCTCTCCATCACAGGAGCTCAACCACCCCATTAGTGGAAACAATCACAAAACCATGAAACAACAACAAACATCTCCTAAATAATCTCTCGATGGGAGAAACCTTTCAAATAGATAATGGGTGCCAATAAGTAACAATAGTGATCCATCTCAAAAAATAGAAAATTTAACATCCACAATGTAATAATGTCACAATATAAGAGATAAACATTAAAAAAGTCTAGTATTGAGTGAAAATATACAACTCAAGTTCCCAAGTACTATCCTCTAAGAAACTATTTCACCACTATGCATGAATAAATGGAATAGAATGCTAACAAAACACCTTATCCTCATGAGCATGGATCTCAATAGGAAGCTAATCAATCGTATTATCATCATCAACATCAATCTCTTCCAAATTAATTATATGAGAGTCATCATGAAGATAAATATGTAGCACCAACTTGTGAAAAAATTTATTTATTTGTATCATCTATAGGGGTGGGGGGGACTATCTGATACACCACAACTCCAACTTGATCGAAAACCTCAAAATTCCAAACAAACTAGGGGAAAAGATTACTCCCATGACCAATCCTCCACAACCCATGGTGAGGAGTCACCTTCAAGAACACATGAACTCTAATGTCGAACTACATAGGCCACCTCCTATGATCAATATAATATTTATAATGATTTGAAGTTTTCTTTATTCTCTTTATAATTACATGTACCTTCTATATCATATTCTATACCAATTATGGTTTTATCATTACTACCACTCAAACCCCAGTACATCATAATATAGAATAAAAGTTCATCCATACAAAGATTCAAGCAACATTATACTAGTGGTGGATTGAAACATATTATTGTAATAAAACTTGATCAAGGGAAGGTGTCTCATTCAAAAACCTGTAAAAAACAAGACATGTGAGTGAGACACGTCTTCAAGAGTCTTGATGGTTTAGTCTGTCTAACCTTTCACTTGTGGATAAAAAAATGATAAGGCATAACCAATATCCATAATAATATTGTATACCTCTCCAAACCCTGGTGGTAAAACTAGGATCCCAATAAGATATGATCATCCTTGGTAATTCATTGAGTCATACCACCACCTCTAGATACCACCTTAATAAAACCTCCAATAAGATCAACTCTACGATCTCTATAAAGTTTAATGATTCTATTAAACAACCCACTATCACCCAAATAACATCAAAAACTCATAAAGATCAAGGTAAACAAGTAATTATGTCCATAAAGATGTCCTCCCACTTCCTCTAGGGAACATCTAATGGCTGGAGAAAACAACTAGGAACACAATGTTTTTCCTTAACCTTCTTGCTGACCAAGCATAGAGAAAAAATACTCTACAACTTCACACTTCCTACCAGACCACAAAAAATTACCTCTTAATGAATGGTAAGTCTTATGAACACTAGGATATACTACTGAAGGCAAGGTATAAAACTCACATAGAACTATATCAAATGTCACCAAGGGAATGTAAATCCTTCCTTGGAGCAAAATCAAGTTCTCTTCATCCTTAAACTAACCATCAAGGGAACCCCTAAAAACAAATAATCCTCTCCAAACATCCACCTTAGAATCCCCTAGCTGGGAATACTCCACCTTATACACCAAAGATTATGTTACTTTCATTTATAAAATACAACCACTACCTCCAGCATCTCTCATATCTACATTAATCACTAAGATTTCTTCCTACACTCTCCAGGAACCTCTAGATTCATGCATGGAATCACTATGTGACTTCCTTCTTAGTGCATCATCCAAAAAAAATTCATTACTAGTGTATATGATATATTAAATTCATAATACTATAATAATTCAATCTACTTACATTGAATCAAGTTTAATTATTTTTGGGTAAAGACATACCTCAGGATCTTATGATCGATAAAAACTAAAAAACACTTTTTGATGAGGTAATGTCACCAAAAATTCAAAGAAAACATAACTATAACTATGTGTGGAATAGTTATGCTCATGAAGATGTAACTACTAATACCCATAACAAATAACAGATCTTTAATACCTAATAACACAAGCCAATACAAGATTGGAAACATAATGAAAACCCCAAACTAAACACCATCTACTGGACAGAAACAGATTGGACTATTGACCAAATTCTACTTCATGTAATCAAATGCTACCTAACAAAAGTCAGTTCATAATAACATTATATCCTTTAGAGTCAAGGCTATTATAGGATCCAGAAATTTAAAGAAATTGTATATTAACCTCATATAATGGCTTAAAAGACCAAGGAAACTCTGAACCTCTAACACTGTCATGGGGGATAACCAAGAAACCACCACATATATATTCAAATAACCCATAACTACTCTATTTTTTTATAAAACATTCCCCAAGAAACATGCATCAGGAGCCTAGAACTCACACTTCGACAACTTCTCGAATAGATTCCTATGAAGAAGAACTCCCAAAACAACACAAAAATTCTCTGCATGCTTCTCCTCAGATGTGGAGTACATAAGGATTTCATTGATGAATACCCCCCCCCCGCCACAAACTTTTCCAAGAAAACTCTTAACACTATGTTAATCAATCCCAACAAAATCGTAAGTTCATTTTTCACATTGAACAACATCACAGTGAAATCATAATCCCCATGATTACAATGGAAATAGTCTTATGAATATCCTATTTCTTTACATGCATCTGATGATATCCTGACCATAAATTTATTTCCAACAACCAACTTGATCCCTTAAACTATTTGAATAAATCATCAATCCATGGAAGTGGATAGTGACTCTTAAATTTCACTTGGTTCAAGTGATTATTATAGTTAAAAAGCTGTAAATTTCCATCACTATTCTTCATAAAAAAATTGATGCACCCCAAGATGACACACTTGGTCAAAACAACCTCACTAGAACAAATTATTGATTTATAATCATAGTTATAACAACTACTAAAGTTCCATATTATATGGATACATCGATATCAGAGACATTCATGGCTATATTTTGATCCAAAAAAATGATCCCCCATCAAGGTAGTAATGCTACATCCTCATTTGTAATTTCATTAGGGTACACTTCTATGACCCTAGGAAACACTAACTGCTAATCCTCATAAGTTCTCAACATCAACTCTTCCATAAATTAATACAAAGGTGAAATATTTCTATAACCCAACTAACGGTATTTCCCACTAACAAACACCACTAGATGTCTATCAGCATTATAAAACACAACCTTAATCCTAAATAAATCAATGATATACTTCACTAAATATAGAAAATCCATGCCAAGGATGATGTCATATGGATGTATCCATAAACATAGAAAGTATATCTAAGAGTAGTGTTTCTATAGAACTAGCTTATAGTCTTTACACACTTCATAAAATTTAGCTCAACATCTAAATGGATTAGTCAACTCCAAGGTCATTTGAAGCCTATCTACCTCAAGTCCCAAAGCACAGTCAAGGGTATGTGATATAAAGTATTATGTAACTATAGAATCAAATAAAGAATACACCCTTGTTGAAAATAAGAAAAGGCTACCTCAAATGATGTATATCTCACCTGACACTGGTAATGATAATGTATGAATCTGAACACGACCTGATTTATGGAATCTTTGAACTTGTTAATGACATCCTACAGAACTGCGCTCTACTCTATGAGGATAAGAAGAGTCTCAGGTTCACACTGAACCTTCTATATATCCTATCTATTGATCCCAAATTGGAATACCTGAATATTGTTTCATTTGATAAAACTACCTCAATGGAACACCTAGAACATACTGAATACTTATACAGTTTGGGCACTCTCATCACTGATGGTCTGAACCTACATAAGAAAAAGATGCATATGATCCCTTGAAATAAGTCTGAGACCCACCAACCCTGTATAAATGAGATGTTGAGGGATGGGACCTACCTCTGGTAGATCAAAAAATCTTTTATACAGGTAATTATAAACCACTCACCACAAATCTATTTTGTGAGGAATCCTGATGACTCCCCTCTCATCATAATCTGATTTCAGATACTGTTTTCTCAATAACCTCTACTCCCACAAACACTTAAATATATATATTTATCATAAATAGGGTGACTTGTCACTAGATATCTGGATTCAAATCCTCCCCGAAAAGCCTCTCCCTAGAATCCTCATACGGCATAGGACTAAAGCATATCATAGAAGGATCTTTAAATAGATCACAAACTATCACGTGTTGCGACTCCCCTATAGAAGGGTTAGTATATATTGGTGACTAGATACATTTTTGTATGGAGAAAGAATAAATTCATAGAAATGGTCTCAGAACAACTCTCATGAGACTACCAACTCCTCATTATCCCTATGGAATAAGAACCAAAAATTCCTCACTGCTCCACGTACCATCATCACAACTAATGAAACCTAGTGCACCTTCCAAGAATGGATCAAAATTAAATTTATCTCATCATCCTCCAATTATTCTTATAGGATTTAATTGAAATATATACATCATGATTATAAAATCTCTGGTGCTAAAAAGTATAAAATTTCCTCCTCCAAGTGTCATCATGTTCAACCTCTTCTCTATAATGATATGTTGGGACATCCTTCTGAACATCTTTAGTGTGAAACTGATGAGGATGTTGACCTAGATCCATTATTAATAAAATAAATACATGTTAGATCTTCTAAACCTAGAATATGAAATACATAACCTTAAATAATTAATTATTTTATTATCTTGTTAAGGTTTTTACATATCTCATGGTCTACCCATTTCAAACACAAGCACAAAGAAGAATTATGCATGATCCATTCCTCAGTATCTACATTAGAAACAACATCAATTAATTTAGTATGATCAGTATACTTAAATTTCCATGCATTAGATCATAGGGGTCCATAAATAACAATGTCTCAACTAGTCTCTTTTGTTTATATTTCACACTAAACTCAGCTGACACCATTTCCCTACCAACCCATGAAATCCCACATTTTTCTAACTCGATACTCCATCTTATACCTCAACTTGAACATCTAATAACAATATTTCATGACCCCCTCCTCCCAATGTGTACCCCTACTATGTTGACAATGAGGGATGGATGATGGTGACGTCCCAAGTCCCACCTCTAGTAGATCCCGAGTTGACAACTATCACTAAGGGTAAAATAAGCATACATATAGGAGGAATTACCCCCTAATAGAACATGTAGAAGATAAATATTAGATGAATACACCAATAAAAACCTTCCCATACATACATATATAAACAAATCCCAAGTTAAAGTATACAATTACATACTATACTATAACAACCGAAAGGAAAACTACAGGTAACAAAATAGTAAATGCGAAAGTGACCATAAAGCCCTAACAGATCCTATGAAACCATGAGATAGTAATACACTTCCCTATCACCAAATTTCTCTATATAACCTTAAAAATAGTTTATATATATGTAGGATGAGCATAGAAACATACTCGGTAGGATCCTCTTAGGAGCCTCTTGTGTAAAAGATAATGAAAGTATGATAAATCATAGTGAACAATAGTAAAATTAACTCATCCCATAAATAGGTATACTAGGTTTCCAACATCACCATGGATTACTCTCCCCAAGTAATGAATAAAAGAGAGAATATAATATAATAATGAAACATCAACTATAACCTACTCCTACTTCCCCATTGGTTTGCTACTCTGTTTAATCTTAACATATACTGAGCCATCTCCCTCCAAAATAATCCATTCCAAAGACACCTGGGCAATAAATCACAACATGCACCTAATGAATTACATCATACCATATCACAACCCCACATATATATTAACCAAGTATTTTTAATGATCCACTACATCGTATAAGATGTGTATTATACATTGAGTATTATACCTCAAGTTATCACATCCCATACACTAAGTAACTACCGCAAGCCATCAAAGCCTATATATGTCATACCTATAATAATCCATTGGATACTATATCTGGGGATACATGTTTGTAAAATAACTATAATATATCATATACCTATACCCACTTTTGGGTAAACTAACCATTGTGAAAACCAGCACAAGTAATTATGAGGAGAAGAGAGTGAGGCCAGAGGGGGTAGTCAGCCACCCATCCTCCCATTGGGTTGTTGGGAAAAAACCCTCCCAAAATCCACTGGGTTTCATTCTCCCTAACTAAAATGTATGGGGAAACATTTGGAATCATAGAATATATAATATATATTATATATCACAACCACAATGTGGGAATAACCTAGTTCAAAGATCAACTGAAACTATCGTCACTCAGAAACATGGCTGAAACTACTAGGGACAAGATATACCATAAGTAAACAATCATTTAAAGTTATATATTAATTAATTATTTTCTTATGATCATTACCTTCCTTTAATTTATTTATTATCCATTAAATTAACCATTAACATTATTTTAAGATACATTCATTATCCACCAGCATAAATTCCACACCCTTTAAGAATAGTCCAAACCAAGTCCATGATTTCTCAATATTAACATCTTTTCAATATTTTCATTCCATCAATGCCAAACCCAATAGTTAAAAATTATTTATTCATTATTATCATCATTACAATTACTAGGTTCTCTAGGAAACCATCCTATGCTACCACAAATAGGAATCATGAAACCAAGCACACCCAACTTTCTCAAGTGGTGGGGAAATGAATGTAGATTAAACAAAAACCCCATCCATAGGATATTAAACACATTAAAATGTGAGAATCGTAGATCTAAACATAAAATCTATGAGTAATACAAGCTTTAACCCATTCCTTCATCTCTAATTCCATCCCCAAAACCCAAATGTGTATCTTTATACATCTCACCATCACAGGTGTCAACTGCTGCCACATCATCTGGGACTCCCCGCCCACACATGACATCATCTATCCCAGGATCAACCATACTAGGCTCATACCACATTAGAAATATAATATAATATCAAGATCACATCACAAAAGTATTAGGAAACAAACAATAAATGAAAACAATGCAATCTAGGTCCTAAAACAAGGCATCCAACTTTCACACATAATCGAACTATCAGAACACCAAACTCAAGGCACTTGGACTTCTCAAGAATATAAGAAACTCATGACTTGGAAAAAATATTTATCAAACAAATATATTTTATTCCTTTTTGAATTAACCAATTAATTATTCATAGGTTCCAACTTTTGGGATCATAAGTCACAAAGTTATAACATGATACTAAATTAATTAAACAATTAATTTATACATACTTCCCAACATAAATTCCAAATTAAAAAAACTTGTGGATTTATAATATAAATTACATTAATTCTTTTCATAAACATGCTTATAATTATTTATAAAATTACACCAACACTTGGAAGTATATATTCAATTAAATGTGTATATTCCATCAATTTTAATTACCACCAAATTACAACAATAACCATATTACAAACATACCTCCTTTTCAAATTCTTATTCCAATTAATCAATTTAGTTTCATATTTAAATTATTTTCCATTTTCCATCAATAACAACATTATAATTCATAGTAGAACTATACATGAAAACATGTATAACATAGATAAGAAACTATTCAGAAAACCAAGCGGCAAACCTTTATCACTGTATAATGGAACAACATCTCTATGTTACCTCTATCATATTTATATACTAATATAGTACAATATTATTAGGTTAATTTTATTTATATACAAATGGAAAAAACATGCTAGATTTATGATTCCATGTAAATAAATAGGAGGATAAATGAATCCCCTATCTGGAAGAAAGAAACTCCACATGACTCATTGCACCAAAAATAGGAGGTGCATGCAAAATGGGATCACCACAGAAGAACTAGATTCATCAGAAGAAGGATTCCATGACTACAATATAAGGGTTATGGAACATCTTACCTTTAGATAAGGAATACAATAAGGAATAAATGGAATGACCTTTATTTTTGAGTCAACATATATAGGATGATAAAATTTTCCAGATCTCAAATGATTTAATCCCAACAATTGAAGATCTCATTAAACTTCTTGTGAAAGGATTAATATAAAGCCTCATACAATTAATAAAATATAGGACATAATTATCCTTGATGAATAAAAAATTAGAGGCCCTTGATATGTGTCGTTGAAATGTCCTCAAGTCCATTTTCAAGAAACTGGGAGAAAACACTATATAGATGATTTCATGTAGAAAGAATCACCATGTCTCAAAAAACCCCATGTATCCATTTTCACATATCCATTCCATAGATCTAATCACTCACATAATAAATTTATCAGGAAGCTGATCCTCAAATCTCATTGATCACATAGCTGATTTTTGACATAGTTGACTCATGTAGTCTATTATACCGAATAGCCAGAATCCTCACATAGACATCTTCACGTAACTGATTCGCATAGCTAATACTACCATGAAATAATTTTCTCCATGTATTTGACCACTCATGTTTCTGATCTATCCATGTAGTTTATTCACATAGTCAATTTGTCATGCATCTGATCACTCATATTGCTTATCCATGTAGTGGATCCATCCAAATCGCTGATTCACATATCTAATCATGCCACATAGACAATGGATCTACATATTCAATTTCTCCACATAGTCAATTCAAACATGTTGTTGATTATTCCATGTTGTTGATTCAACCATATGGTCGATTCAACTAGCCACGAATCAGTATCTCACCCAATCTTTGAACTACACATTTTGGATGTGAAACCATTACACATCATGAACCCTCTCTACTTCCATATTTTAGTATCCAAACACCTCCAGACCTACTCTAGGCCTCCTCTAAGCACAAAATGATTCAAAAACATGAATAAGGGTAAAACTAGATGGAACTAGGCCCTTACATTGGGGATCTTCAAGTGGATGATGATTTCCTAACCCATTATTCATGCATTGTTTAAGTTAGTATCTCAAATAATTAGATAAGGAGGTATAATTATTGGGACCTGAGGCAAGGAGGAAAATTCACATATGAATGGGCACTAAAATATTGGGTATGCTACATGTTCCAGGAATATGAGGATAAGTTGTGTCATATTGTACTATATGAGTTAGTGTATACATTTTAGTTTCACGTCTACCACTATCTGGAGCTTCTTCCAGAGCTCCACAAATTGTGTTCTCCTAATTTCAATACAATCTACATCGATTATTAGAGGGTAGAAATAAGTTTTTGGTACATACACATCATCAGTGGTAGCCCACTAATGAGCTACCAGTATAATTAATTACTCTTGTTTCCCAAAACCTATGGGTACACATACCAAACCCCAATGATGATGAACATATTATTATAAATTTTTATTGAGATCCTATGCCACTATAAATTTTTCCATATAAATATTTTCTTTAGGACATGTCTAGAAATATTCGTGAACATGTCGATGAGGATGATGTTGAGGAGACTAAAAAATGCCCTGGTATATGACACATAAAGAGATTGAGGTCATATTGGTTAGTGCTGTATGAGACCTAGAATCAGAAAAGGGGAAAATGAAAAACTTTCACCCTAGGGTTAGATATATGACATTCCTGGTGACCATTATGAGTGAGTGGTTGTTACCGGTGAGGGATGCAAACATGGGCTTGCGACAAAGAACCCTAGTGATGGTGGTAATCATGAAGTTTGGTAATTAGATCAACATTAGTGTTTTGGTATTGGTAGGCTATGAAAAAAACTGGGATAGGTCATGAGGTGAGATGTACCTAGATGCATCTTCCATATATTATATTTCTTCTTGGGTGGATTGTAATGCACATTGAGGGATACGAGTTGTCAAATCACATTACCGCTGAATTCTAGCCCCTATCAGTCTCTCCTAAATATAAATGGGGTACAAATGATGATGCATAGTGAGTCTGGGTTTGTGTCCCACATTGTGAATATTGGTAACTTCAACTTAAGTCCATTATCAACCCCATTATGTCAAATGTATGAAAACATACAATAGATTGTATAGAATATGTAGTAATTTATAACCTTTTGAGGTAGGGTGCTGTCCATGATGATCAATGATGATATATTTTATGAACCATACACCCCATTTATATTATCCTAATAGTTCATATTCATTTAGTAACTAGTAATTCATGTGTAATTGGGGGTCCATGTGGAAAGGAACCTTTATGACATTCACTATCTATCTAGAATGTTCATCGGTATGGTTACTAGAGACAATATCAATCTACCACAAACCAATGCCAATACCAACCTCTCCAAAACTTATGCCATCAAATGGGTGGTTTTTTATCTAGACACAACCCTGCAAAAATAAGTTAGGTGAGTGTCTGCCTTGGATGAGCCTTAGGCAGAGCAAGGTAGGAGGGAGGCTCCCATCCAGAGAGCCCACCAAAGAGAGAGGTGCGATCAAGTAATTGAAATAGTATTTGTAAGGGAATTTTAGGTTCCATTTGAACCTAAAATTACTGATTTTCCCCCTATAATGGTAATGTTGAGAGGTTTAGGGATTCCTTATAAATGGCAATAAAAGAATACTTAATGTTGTGGGGCTATAGTCGGAAGATCTAGGGAGGATCTAGGGAGGCAGTTCTGTTACTTGTTTCAAACTACATAGTAAACAATAAAACTTATGAACTGGAAGGTATGTTACATGGTTCTAATATCTTTATAACATCCCAGACCTAGAATCTACAAAATGGTGCCCTGATCTAAGTCGCCACATGACCTCAAGCATGCCTCCTCATGCACTAGAGGTTTCCAACTAGCACCGAGGGTATGGTAAATCATATAGGGAGACTTTAAAATATTTTTTAGAGTAAGAAACATCAAATAATAAAAAAAAGTAAACAAAAATAAATAAACCAGGAACATGCATTGATAACCAAAACCCAAACATTGTTCAAACACAACTAAATAAGTAAACATGGCATGTCATCCTAATAATGTAAAATGTGAAAGGAACCCAAAGTACATATAAAAACACAACTCCCCAAAATGGGTCCTAACATCAAGTCCAGGTCCCCATACATGGAAATCTCATGACCAACTCAACTCCCTAACATAGAGAATTTTCCCATACCCAATAGTGGCATGAGGTGGGTGTGAGTAAAAATAAGTAGGCCACCACCATCAGTTTCTATAAAATATATTGTCTAAACAGATAGTGTATGAAAGTATTAAATAAATGAAAAAGTGAATAGAAGAAAATTATGGATCCATTATTTAAAAATATTTACTTTATCTGATTTCATCATTTGTTTCTTGGGTTAAGCATTTACATCATTATCACAACACCCCAATCCAATCAATTACCAAACATAAGGAATAATTTAATTAACCTATTTCACTAGGGAAAACTATTTTAGAATCATTTACATCACACTTACCTTATAGCATCAGTCCCAGTAGCTTCATAAAATGAAACCATTATGGCCTAGATCGTTAGTCAGACATCCTAACCCGTGCATTCTCTATGTGGGTTTAGAGCATCAGTCTAGCCCGACATGTGGGAGGAGCCTCAATTCTTTATCCCACACCACCAAGAGATCTCCACATGCTTATTTATTTATTCACCAAATATATGATATCACAAACCAATCATGAAAAAGCATATAAAATTTACAATTTACATTTCATTCCACATATGAAACATCATCAAGCCTTAACCCATTAGTACAATTATCATTTACTTGGAATTTCCCATTTATCTAATTTCCCTTTTCTTACCTTACCTCATTTAGAATAATAAAAAATGACCTTATATTAACCCATTTAACATAAATAATTAATTCACATGCATTATCCCATTTACACATTTCAATAAAAAATTACAAGTCATTTAACACATTCATGTTATTCCATTTAACCCTTTTCAAATTTTTCCAAAATTTGCCTATGAAAAAACCAAAAAAAAGACACCAATACCATTAGTTCCCCTTAAAAACCAACTAATAAAGTCAACACATCTATCTTGGAATCTATTTCTATGCAAAGAATCTCTAGTCTTAACTTTACAATTTTCCAAGTTCGAGAATATCAGTGCACCACATGGGTGGTCCTAAATTGATCTAACCAACCTCAATGCATCCCATGGGGATCATGAGGGGTTTAAATCACCACTTAACAAACTATGTTATAAATTATTACTCAATAAAACAAAAAAAACATTAATAAAAAAGTAATATCACAACCACACATGCACAAATCTATAATAAAACTATAGGATATAACTTGTAGAGCACCTACCTCGATTCTGAAGATGAACACACTCTTATTCTTTGCCTTAGATCTAGATTCAAGATAACCTTGAGGAAATAAATTAGAATTCATCAAAAAATAGGTTTTTAGTGCTTTATATAGATACATCCAAATCTAAAATCTATAATTTGGAAAAGATAAGAAAGCAGAAGATTATACTTACCTGAAACTTTGATTCGCAACCAACAGTGATCTAAATGGCCTATAATTGAAGGATAATGATCCCTTAGAATCTTGGTAGAGTTTGGTTTGTACCTAGGGTTTATAAGAGGAAAAATGGGAGTAAATTTTATGATAAATTAAAAATCGTGAGGGGAAAGTTTCATAATTTTACACTTTTAATGGGGTGCACGATCTGGCTGCACGGTTTTCAAAATAGTGTGCCAACTGTGCTCCAGCCTATGCACAAGAAGGGTTAAGCCAAAAAATTACTAGGGGATTCCCACATGATTTGATAAAATATATTCAAACTATTCAAGAATAATTTTTCCAAGGTTTCACAGTTTGGATTCTACCCTCACACGATTTTCATTAACTGTGCACAAACCATGAAACATGCACATAATACCCCATTTTTTCCATTTTTCGTGTCCTGAGCCCCTGTAACACCCCCAAACCGCCTCACACACTCAATAAACATTTAATTAAGAAATATTAATATATTTAAACTGATATTTAAACAATTACATACCTCCAAAAAATCTAGAATCTTAAAACCTCCCCACCTTATAACGACTTATCATTGAGCCACACTCTAGAGCATCATAGAGCTTCTAATGAAAAGATATTGGACCACTGAGACCACATATATGAATCAATTTCCAAAGTTTCATCCTAAATATTTCCATGTGTCCAAAGAACTCAAACCAACTGAATTGTATTACCTCACAATATTTTCTCACTATTATCCACAATGTGAATCACTTGATCCTCTAAGGACATATCAGCCTCATGTTCAACATACTCAACAGAAACCACATGAGATAGGTCAGGGTGATAGTGTTGAAGCTATGAAACATGAAGAAAATAATTCATACCACTGCATAAGATATAATTGGTATGACACTAGTTTGATCCTCTCCATAATATCAAACGACCCCATATACCTGAGTGCTAACTTTACCTGTTTCTAAATATGATGATGACCCAACCATGGTTATACCTGAAGTAACACCCGATCACCCACCCCAAACTAAAGAGGTCTATGACGATGATCCATATACAATGTATTTATACAATAATATATTTCCATATTCTTCTAAATCAACTAAATGTTTTCTGACATCTCTTGCACGAGACTCGATCCCAACAATTCTAATTCCCTAACCTCTAACCAACATAACAGATATCTATATGGTCTACCATAGAGCACCTAAAATGGTTTCACCTGAATCATATCCTGGTAATTTTTGTTATAGGAAAACTCAACAAGTGGTAAGTGTTTCTCCCACAATCTACCAGAATCCAGGACACAAGACCTCAACTTGTCCTCTAATACTGGAATAATAATCTCTGACTACCCCTCTATCTACAAGTGGAAATCCATACTCAAAGAAATTGGGGTACCATATTTCTTATACAACATATACTATAACCATGATGTGAAATTCATTTCATGAACTAAAACTATAGTATACGACACCCCGTGTAGCCGTACTATCTCCCAAACATACATCTCACCCAAAAGATCTACAGTAAAAGTCTCTCGAATTGGAAGGAAGTGAGCCACCTTAGACAACTGATCCACAACTACCCAGATTGAATCATTTTTTATGAGGTGTCCTCAAAAGTTCTGTAATGAATTCCATCATCACATCATCCCATTTTCACTCTGAAATGGGTAATGGTTTCAACAAACCACTCAGTCACTAATTCTCAACCTTCTCCTACTGGCGAGTAGGGCATCACGCTACAAAACCATAAAATTCATTCTTCATCCCTAAACACCAATACTACTTGACATAGATTATGATACATTTTTTATTATACCAGGATGCATCTCTCACTTCAAATTAGGAAACTCTCTTATCAACTCTTCTTGTACACATGATGTCATAACCACATGACCAAGAACATAAATGATCCCATCACTTCCAACAATCCAACATGAAGGTGTCTCCCCACCTTTAGGAATTTCCTTTATAGAAAAAAATATTGGATTTTTAAGATGATACTATTTGTTCCACCTCAAAAGAGTGGAATCAATTGACATGGATGTTGGTTCTCCTCCCAGAAGAAACTCTATCATGAACTCAACATCTCTCTTAGGAGGAAAGAAAAAGAAGTCCTTAATAACACAACCTAAAACTGGTCCACCACTGTAGGAAAGAAAAGCTAATCTTATCCCTCTTTATCTAGCATAATACAAGCCACTTGGGCTGTGAATTCACCCAATTACTGACAAACCGGACGTGCACTGCCTGATCGAACATCTCATTCACCATAGTAGGTATAGGTTCTCTCCTTGAGTGATGTGAACATCACCCTACGATAATAAAAATTATTATAATCCTGGTATAATGATAACCAATCCATCACTACTACAAATAGGGTTTTTAAAAGCGCTAAAAATTGCCTTTAACAGTGCTAGAAAAGCACTGTTAATTATGGATAAGATAGGGGGTCCCCTTTAACAATGCTAAAAAAGAGCTAATAAATCCCCCCCCTTTATCAGTCCCATTTTGAGTGATTATAAAGGATACTTTATCAGCTCTATTTTGAGCGCTGAAAAGGAGTCCTTTATCAGTGCTATTTTGAGCTCTAATTAAAGGGGGCCTTTATCAGCACTCAATTAGCACTGATAAATGCCAAGTTCCCTGAGAAAACCCATAACTTGCACAAAACCTACACACCTAAGGAAGAACTTACACACAAAACACCAAACAACACCTGCACACAAAATAGTTTCACAAAACAATACCTACACACAAACAAAGCATAGAAAAACAAAACAACACGCATAAGAGTTTCACAAAAAATACTATATACCTTTACTTGAAATAAGGAATACAAAAAAACACATTTTTGTATACATTTAAAAAATATTTTATATGGTTACAATTAAAATTATCCAACAAACATTAAAAACATTAATGTTTCATCCTTTTTTTGCATCTGTGATCCCCTCTCAAAAATAGTCGTCCATGGTATTAGTTTTCAAACAAAGAATCCAAACTCAGGAAAGAAATTCCACCTATATAAGAAAAAAAATATTATGTTAGTAATACAATAATGAAATAAATTGAACATTAATATGAAATAATACATTAATAAAATGTCAAATTTTAATAAGAAAGACACATTTGGGTAGGTAGGGGGATATAATACTAGATGATACATGATACCTAACCTTGATATGGGTAGCTAAGTTGACATGATAAGATACTAGAGTAATGAAAAGAAAAAAATTCCAAAAAGTACAAAAATTAATGATTTTCAGAGGTTTCATAGTGTATGAACTTTCCCACATTCTCTTATTAGTCCTCTTAGAGGAAGGAACTTCAAAAGATAACTTGAGGTTCCAAAGGTGGTGGTGATGAAGCACAAATGGTGTTTCCATTGGATAAAAAACAACCATATCCATGATCTCAATTTGACTTGGAAAACCCTGATCATCATCCTCTCAGTCACTTTTTGAACTAACTTTGGCCACCGTGTCCCTGGGAAAGTAAACTGGAGAGGTGGGAGGTGACCAAATTTTACTAGACTCTAGAAATATCCATGAGAAAATGGATAAAGTATTCTCCCCTAGGACTATGGTGACTACCAAGACGGTCCCTCCCCCAATGGAGGGAGAGGGACCTACATTGTCCCTTAAGAGAGTGATGGCCTCTTTCTCCCCATTCTCCAAACTCGATCTCCTTCCACCTTTCCCATAGAGCTTCCTGTGCCCTAAGGTTCTCAAGCTCTATGCAGGGATCCCTAAGTTTCCTTTATTGATCTCAAAGTTCAACGATTCCTTGGCGCTCCCCAATCAGACCCTGGTATAGCGCATTTCCCACAGAGAAGACAATTGGTGGACTCCATTGATAGGTTGATTTTCAGTTCTTGAGATCTACAAGAGAGGGAGACAGTGGGTTTTCTTGACAAAAGATGCATTTTGAACTGTTTCACATCAGAGGATGACCTAATCAAAGCTTGGTCTAGTTTGAATCACAACTGCAACAGGTATCACTTCTTCCTCCAAATATGGTATTATGACTTCCATATGAAGCGAGACTCTCCTTCAGTGGTGATCTGGGTGAGTTTCCTTAATCTCCCCCTTCCTTTTAAAAATCCTTCAATCATTAGGATGCTTGGGAATATTGTATTGAGGTATTTATCCTCTGATCACTTAACTACTGCTGTGTGCCATCCTGTTAATCCATGTGTGTTCATGGAAGTGTATGCTTCGAAGAAGCCTCCTAAGTTTATTTGTATTACCATAGAAAAAGAATACCGGTGTAGACATCAAGTCGTGTATGAGTCGTGGTCTAACTTCTGTTCCTGTTGCAAGTGTTTGGGATAGCCATTGATGACATGTAGACGTGGGTCTGGACACCAGATTTCTGCTAAGCAGAATATGGTCCCAGGTGAGGTTGTTGTTTCTGACAGCCCCTCAAGGGTCTATTGTAATGGACAAAATGCAAAGGGGAAATTGGATACTCTAGATCAATCTCACTTCCAAGGTACCAGAAGTATAGGTTTGTAGGAGGCAGGCATGGGGTTGTCCAAGAAAGGAGTGGGGAGCCCTATTGGCACTAAGGCATTTCAGTGTGCTGTAGGGGATTTAGGGGATGGATCTACCTATGGTTCAGACCTTAATGTAGTTATGGAGTTCTTGGACTCTTATTATCCCTCTCAAGGTGGGGATTTCCAAACAAATAGAAATATTAATTCAGTTGTGGAAAGAGTTTTGTCTCCTGTTTCTGAGCCTCTATGTGAAGAAGTCATGGTTCCAAAGCCAACTTTGGTTTCTCAGATAAGGAGGTCCACATGTATTCTAAAATGATCTTTCATAGTGAGGAGGTTGAACCTCTAGGGAATATATTGTAGGAGGTGGCCTTAATGACTGTTGTGGTGCCTTTACATAACAATGAGAGGCTTGTGGAGGGGTGTGTGGATGAGCCTCCTAAAATATAGGAGGTGCATCAGTTATTTGCAACAATGTCTCAACCTGGAAAAGGGATATGGGATGAGGGGAGTGTCTTAGGCCCCTTAGATTCAAACATTTTCTGTTCAAAACACCCATACTATCTAAAGGATGCATGTATAGGGAAGAATAGGTAGATCCCCAGTGACTTGGGAAACTATTTTGGGCTGAAGCCCCCCATAGAAGGCCCGGGGGTTGAGTTGAGGAACTGTTTTGATAGTCTGGTTGTTCAAGATCAAGTTATGTCTCATGATAAGGATGATTCAGGTGATGAAAGTTATAGCCAACTATCAGTGGAAAGTTGGGACTATTTTGAAGGGAAAGGTCCCAACAACCCTAAAAGGAAGAAGGGACTAAAAGGGACGTGTGACCCCAATAAATGCATTGTCATCCAGGGGAAAAAACCCAAGAGATGTAAAGACTATTCTTAGTTGCCCAAACCAATGGATACCAGGTAGGCCAAGAAAGGTGGGAGCAAGGAAAGAAAATACTTACAAGATGGGGAAAGTGGTGATCCAAGAAGAGATCCAAATGTGATGGAAGAAGATGTAGGGGAGTGCATGAATCTCATATTCCACACCAAGGAAGAAATGATTGAAAAATTCCTTCGGCCCAATGCCTCAAATGAGGAGATTATAATAATTTATCATTCTCTATGCTGGGGGTGTGTAATGGTCTTGGACTTTGACAAAATGAATCACCACACTATGTTCTTAGAGAAGCTATTTGACTTTAATGGAATGTTGTTCATAGAATATTCCTTTGGGAGCGATCACACTCCCAAATCCCTCTAGCTCTATTTCCTCTTGACACAACACTCTACAGACCTCTATGGTCAATGTATTCCTCATCTAGTTGTCCCAGTATTGGAATGCGATGGGAAACACTGCCATAATTATATCATATCCCTTGCCGACTGGAACTTCTTTCACGAGAACCCCATACATTGTTATCAAACCTGCTGGCACCCTCATTGTTGATGGTGTTGAATCTAAGTACCCCATTTTCTTCTAATACATATAGAGATCTTTGGGTCTTCTGGAAGATGTTTGTTTGTCTAGAATCTAACTTTTTGATGATACTAGAGCCCCTATGTAGGGGAGGAGTGGGGAATTTCATCTGAATGCACTAAACTATCTCCCAAAGTGGTATGATGTATACCACTCGTCAGTTAATCCAAGTGGATAAAATCATCGAACCATATAAATTTCCTGATTTGGTAACATGGAATGTTGTTAGAATTAAGTAACTCATATCCACCAATGTGGGCCCCCATCCAATCCCACCGTAGTTGGAAGGGGGTGAATTTACTCATCATATTTGTCTCATAAAATCATCACACCATAGATCATCTTAATATCCCATATACTGATGTCAAACTCACCATACATAAAATGAAATGTGTTCATGTATTGACTCTATAAACTGAACACATCTACCATCATAATTTTTTTTGAAATAAGTAAAGGTTTTGTAATCCTAAATAGATTCATAAAATCCTATCTTTTTCTGCTCAACCACAAACTCTATGGCAGTACACTGAACCAAGAAGAGACAACCTCGTTTCATCCCAAAGCTTCCACCTGATTGAATAACCCAGCCAAATAACCACCCAAACATCTAATTTGATATATAATTATACATTTTTGATATGGAAATATGGGTTTTAAGCTCTAAATAATGATAGAACCCTTTAAAATCAATCCACACAGGCTTCAAAAATAAGTGCATGACTTGTTCAAAGTCATGTGATCACATGACCATAATAGGATCACGTGATCAAATGAACTTGGGAGATTTATATAATTACAAGACCCTTGAAGCTTTATGCGATCATGTAAACAAGACAAGAATAAAATAATCATGGTTCAAGTGAATTACTTTGATTATGTGATTTGTTTATGTGATTTAATCATGTGATGAGATCACATGACCAGTTCACATGAAGCATTCATACAAAAGAGCTTATGTGACACAATCACATGATGAGGCTTATGTGAAGTAGAGAAAAAACCTAAGAGTTCTCATAGAGATATGAAATATTAATCCATTAGTGGAATATATTTCCCATTACTCTCATATCTATAGGAAATTTCATGGAATACTGAGAGTATCTTAGAATACTAAAAGAAAAATAGAAGGCCTAGGGAATCAGTCAGGTATTCACTTCATTATAACAAATTCATTTTTTATTCTTCTAGAATTTGTATGTGAGGTGTGTATGCATCTAGGAATTGATGTGATACAGGTTCTATATGAGGTGCGTAGGCACCCATATTTTTATGGTCTTGCATATTTATATATGATGTAGGTTTATATGATCAATTGTTGAGATGCAAGATCTATGAAAAATGATTTTACTGTGAAAAAATCAAGATTACATCTATGATTGAATAGACATAGCATTGTTGCTCTTCCTACAAAGGCATTTCACATGGACATAAATATTCTAAAATAAACTAACCTTTCAAGGAATAATGAAAATAAAATCAACGTTTCTTAATATAATTTTCATTAAAATAGACATATTATATCGTAAAACTACCTTTATATATTTCCAAATGGTTTATTTAGTCCAAATATAAGCTAATAATAGAATTAATGATTCTTTGTGCACTTTACTACTATTGGTTAACTACCACTTAGCATAGCATCTAATCTGAACTAATTATTCTTTGTGCACTTTATTACTGTTCTAGCTGCATCAAGGTCGTTGAAAGTGTGTCTACATCTAGTGCAGGTGTTTTTGATTCCTGTGACTATGTCAGATAGAAAATATAGGAAAATAAGTAGTCATTTTTATGTAATAGTGATTTAAAACAAATAAAATTTATATTATGTCATACTTACACATGTTCCCCACACTTTTTGTGTGTTATCATCTATCAGTATCCCCTCTTTATTTACACGAGCCTCCTTCCATAGAACATGGTGTGGGATGGAAGTGGCTTTCTATTTCGATTCATCAATCTTCATATAAACATATTAATATGGTTATTTTGTTGTTTTATGTCACATAAAAGTATTATGGTAGATTTTAAATACATACCAATTATTTCTCAAGTGAAGCATACCCCATCCTTACTTTACGGTAGGGGTACACTGGTTTTGTTGCCTATTCTTTATTTTCAGCACTCAGTTTCTATTTCATAAATAAAAAACTATCAATCAAAGTGATTAATAAAAGAAAATTCAAACAACATATTACCAGAAAAAATGTACCTGAAAAGTCTTCTCCCTAGGACGGTTGCTAAACGCATCCCATGCTCCTTGGGATATCAAGTGTGCATAAAGAGGAGGTGGGTGAGGCTTGATTTTACCTTCAACATCTTTATAATGATATTTCATTAAAATTTTGTGGAAGACTCTATGAATCCTTCCTGAAAATATTAATATATATTCCTTGTGGGATACATTTACTATAAATGCACTCTACAATGGATGATGGAGAGTAAGTAAATGTTTTAGTGTTTTATTTTATTTTAATAAATTAAAGAAATGGTATTATAATGTTACAGTAATCTCTTCCCAGATTAGTATCTTAAGGCCAGTGACAACATGGTGCCACCATTGTACATCAATTGGCATGCATTACCGTGTGACGATTCAAATGTAGCTACTAAAGATGGATTTGTAGGGGTTAACATGTTGGCCTCTATTATTCTATCCCACCTCATATTTGATGCCTTTTCCTTTTGCCTTAAGGATTTTTGATAACACTATTAAACTACGATGCACTTATTTTTTTTCACCGTCAGGGTTTCATTTCCTACCATTTCCTTAGAAGCGTCATTATTATGTTCTTATGGAGTGCTAGCATCGACACTGGGACTAGAAGAAATAGGTTGAGAAACCTGTTTTACCTCAGCACTGGGACCAACAACCAAAGGTTGAGAAACCTGTTGTTTCTATGCACTGGGACCAGCAATAGTAGGTTGAGAGACCTATTGTGCCTCGGGATTGGGCACATCAGTAGGTGCAGAAGTCATTATCTACAAAAGTGGTTTAAAATTTAATTTAGATTGTATAAAATTATCAATGAATAGATATTAACATAACATAACACAATATATATTACAATAAACAAATCACCTGATTATTGAATTCCTTTTTTAATGGTTGAAGAGATTTGACTCATCTATTGACTCTATAAATCCCTTCATTGCGGTCTCCTATGACATACAAAATTTTATCTACATTGGGACAACTGGGAAATGATTGAGAATTCCAAATGAAAGGGTCATCCTCCGTTGAACTTTCATCTGACCCTTCAGTTGTTTTTGTCGATAACAGAACAATTGACCAATTTCAGTTGGTGGGATCTGGAACATAAAATACTTGCACTGCTTGTGATGCCATTATAAATGGTTTGTCTTTCTCCCCTTTCTTACTGAAATAAACTTTCATGAATCCTAATTCATCTATTTTAACATCACTCCTATTATCAACCAACTTGTATTGAAAAATCGGCACTTGGAATTTTGTATAATCCAACTCCCTTATTTGTTTGATGATGCCAAAGTATGACATATTTGCATAAATTTTATTTCTATCCTTACCACCGGAAACATGCATCGATTCAACAACAATTTTAACCCCAATATTCTGCATGGTACTATCTTCATCATGTTCATTAGTATATAATGTATAACCAATAACTACCTAATCATTGTAAGATAATACATACACACTTGCTCCTCTAGTTAGCCATCGAATTCGTTCTGAAATTGAGTATGTATTTTCATCTAACTTCTTAAAAATATGGTCCTGAAACCATCCTGAAAACTATCGATTATGTGTATATGATATCCATTTTCATCCCTAGATGAATTCAAATGCCTAATAATTTCTTTGTGGGTTTGAACACATGGGTCAATGTCAAAATTTTTATGCAAAACGTAAAGGTGGGCATGCTCCCAATTTGTAATTTTGATTGCGACAACCACTCTTCCATAAATTCCTTCACCCTCAAACCACCCAGTGTGAAAAGATTTATGTAGGCCAATAATTTCCACACTAGACAAGTATTCAGTACAGAATTCATCGATTTCCTCAATAATATATTGCTTCGTAATACAACCCTCTATCCAACTTCGATTTTTGACATACCCTTTCGAAATATTCATATACCGTTCAATGGGGTACATCTATCTATAATGTATAGGACCACATAGTCGAATATCTCTCACCAAATGAACCATTAAATAAACCATCATATCAAAGAATGTCGGCGGGAATAACATTTCCAATTTACATAATATGATGACAATTTCTCTTTCCATAGTTGGCAATTTCATCGGGTCTATAAATTTTCTGCATATAGCTTTGAAGAAGAAATATAGTTTCATTAATGTATAGAGGGAATTATTGGAAAAAATTCAACGTAAATATATAGGAATTAGTTCTTACATCAAAACATGGAAATCATGTGATTTCATACCCTTTAACTTTAAATCTCTCATTGACATGATGTTCTTGATATTTGATGAATACCCCTACAAAACCTTTACATTATTCAAGAAGTTGAAAAACTGATATCTCTCCTACCTAGAAAGAGTATAAGATGTAGGAGGAAGAAATGTTTGTTTTTCACCCTTCACCGGTTCCATCTCTTCTTGTATTACCATCTCAACCATGTCCAATATAGACTTAATTACATCCTTTGTTTTTCTAGGTTTATTTAGCAATGTGCCGATGACACTATCACATACATATTTTTCAACATGCATAACATCAAGAAAATTTATAACATAAAGACAATTCCAATATGGTAATTCAAAAAAAACTAATCTCTTTTTTCAACCGGTTTTTTAAGATTTTTCGAAAAAGGCTTACCAAAAGTAGTGTCCACATCTTTTACTTTCACAAACAATTGATCACCTGTTAGTGGAGACAATGTTGTATAATCTTCTGAACTTCCATCAAATGATGTCATCCAAGATCAGTACTTATGTCATTGGGGTATAAATCTACGATGTTCTAGAAACACAGTTTTGATGAATGTTTCAACCTAATTGACTGTGTACCTTATTCGCAAATAGGACACACTTGAGTTCCTTTAATTATATTTCTTGGAAAATTTCCATAATTAGAAAAGTCATTTATCATCCCATACAACATGGTTCTCAAAGTAAAAACTTCATTTCTATAATCATCATACAACTTAACACCTGAATCCCACAATAATTTCAAATCCTCAATCTATGGATCCAAATAAACAACAATATCATTACCCAGTTGTTTTGGTCCTAATATAAGCATAGATAACATGATTTATTTTCATTTCATGCATAACCACAATGATAAGTTATAATTTACCAACATAACTGGCCATGTACTGTGACTGCTGCTTTGAAAACCAAAAGGATTCACTCCATCTATAGATAACTCAAGACGAAGTTTTCTCAGCTTGTTTCTAAATTCAGGATACTCATGATCAATTATCTTCCACTAAGGAGAGTCTACTGGGTGATGTAGTTTCCCATCTTTAATTCTTGTATCTGCATGAAATTTCAATTTTCTTGAAGTCCCCTCACTTCCATATAGGCACTTAAACCTTGGAATGATTGGAAAGTACCATAAAACTTTCATAGGATTGGATTCATCTTTCTTGTATCGAGAAGAACCACATTTTGGTCATTATTTAAGTGATTAGTGGTCCTGACGAAAAAATATACAGTCATTCGGGTAGTCTTGTATTCTTTTAAAGATCATAACCATCGATCATAGAATTCGTTTGGAATCGTATGTTTGGATCGAGATCTCATTATCATATGAGAGAATGTCATTCAAGATATCAAGTAGTTTCGTAAAACTGGATTCACTCCACCTGTTTCCTGGTTTCAAATTATAAAGCTTCAGTACAGCTGACAATGCTATATATTTAGTGCAACCAGCTTATAATGGCGTCTTTTAAAAACTCTTTAACTTATCAAACAATTTTGGGCAATCACGAAGTTCATCTTCAAATTTCCTTGTCATTTCCTCAATACAATCTTCATCATCATTCAAATCTGTAATCACATCCTCTATATGATTGTCTTCATTGTTCATGCTTGTAATCATATTAGATGATCCATAAAAAGAAGTGTTATCCTAGCCCTGCATTTTTTTTACCATGTTTATTCCAACATGTATAACTTTGATCTATTCCATGATAGATCAGGTGTTCTTCCAACTCCTCTAGAATAATTTGTCTTGAATAACAACAACATAAACACGGAAAAAGGATTTGAGAAGGGTCATATACATGATCTTTTTCAAACTTGATAAACTCTTTCATGCCATCTTCAACCTCTTTTTTCAACTAATTGGAATTCATCCATTCTTTATTCATATTCATCCTATTTGATACAGTAATATTAATATTTAACAAAATAATTACCCAAAATATGTTCAACTTGGGTCATCATACAACTATAATCAATGGAACTAGCTACGGTAAACAATACCCTTACCTCTCCATGCATTACTCAAAACCAAGGTAGATCACACCCATCTTCCCAACCACCTGATCAATGAAACTAGCTATGAGAATCCCATGTAATAGAATGTATTAGTATTCCACTTGTGATCTACATGCATTGTTGTAAACTGGTTTTTTAGTGTTTATCTAGAAAAATAATGTCTCTAGTCAAGAAATATGGCACTAAACTAATAGATGGTATGATTTTCAATAGATTGCTTGTGGGTGGAAGGATTCATTACATGTTTTTTATGGTTATTTGACTAGGGTGTCCATAAAGTGTCTCATAGAGTCCTCTAGTGAAGTGATTTTATAAGATTTAGTGGAATTGAACTAGTAACAAAGTAGTGGTTCCATTGAAATGTGTAAAGACCCGTAAAATTCAATGAATTTTTTTTCTTAATTTTCTTTGAAATTTTACAAGAACGCAGTTTCTGACGGCACCTGATTCTGAGGTCCGGTGTGCCCGGAATCATTTTTTGAAGTTTAGATCAGGTACGTTCAGTGAACGAACGAGTGAGGTTTTCTAACTTTTGAACCGGTGCTCGGAATCGAATTCCGAGGGCACCGGTGGAATCAAAGCTCCGGTATTTTCTTAGAAACTCCTTTTCCGGAGTTGCATTTGCTTGGTTGTGGTTTTTAATTTTTGGGGTTAAGTTAAGAAATAAAATAAAAGTGGTGCGACACTTTATTTTATTTCACTTAAAGCCACTTAAGCTAAGTTAAGCGGATAAGGTGGAACCCACAATATCCTACCCATTTGGTAGGATACTTGTGAGGTGGGGCCCGCACGATCCCCATCGTTTCTTCACTCCTAAGTAACACACCCGCAACCCCCCTTTTAATGAAAGTCAAACCTTACGTTTTTCTGGTTAAGAAATGCCTCATTAAATTGAGCGGTTAAATCGTTACAATTAATTCTTTGAATTAATTGTTCATTTCTTATCTTTTGATTTTCAAAAGCTTAGGTCGATAATAAAATAAGTGTTGAAATTATTTTATTTCGTTGGTTGGGTTGTGTTGTGTTAAATCTTTGGGAGAAAAAAGAGAGAGGATTCTTCGTTCTTCGACGAAGAACGTGAAGAACGCTCTACCGCCAACAAAGAACGCCAACCTCCGTCGGCGAGAGACGTCTTCCTCGGAGATCACCTAACGCCAGCGATGATCCTCTTCTTCCGCGGTGACCCTCTTCTTCTGCGATGGTTAATTTTGTGATGAACGCTCGTTCGACGACAACGTTGAGGTAGGGGTTTTATGTGTTTTTCTTTTGTGTTTTCTTCTGTCGTTATCTTCCCTTCCTTGAACCGCCTGTTATCGTGATAACGGGAGGAGGTCAGACCGCACGAACACGGCCGACACTCCTCCCCGTTTTTGGTTGTTGATTTTTGATGCGGCGAGCAAGGCAACACGGTGCCGAAGCACCGTGCAGACATTATAAAAAGGGAGAGCGGAGAAGCGCGGCACCGTCGCACCGCGCCGTTGGAAGCAATAAATCCGCAGCACCGTCGTGCCGCGTCGTAGAAGATGAACAAAGGACGCGGCGCCGTCGCGCCGCGTCGGAGGACCTCAGAAGCACCGCGGCCGGAGCGGGGCCGCGGCACCGTCGCGCCGCTCCGGACGAACCAAGGCCACGGCCGGTTCTGGGCCGCAGCGATGCAGAGGAACTAGAGGCCGGGTCCGGGCCGCCGGCGTCGGAGCCAGGGGACCGGCCTTGCCGGTCCCGTGGCGGCAGAAGGCGGCCGGCCGGAGCGGGCCGACCGGACCATGGAAGAACCGGGGGTCCAAGACCCCCAGCTGGCCGGACATGAGCGACCCCATTAAGGGGTCGCGGTTTCCTCACGCGGGGGCAGCGCGCCCCCCGCCAGCAGCGCTCGGCCATAACGGCCAAGCCGGTCGCCTGGGCACCCGGCCAGCACCAGCGCGCCCAGCGCGCCTGGCCGAGCCAGGCTGCGCCCAGGCGGGGCCGGGCCACACTGACTGGGCCGGGCTGCGCCCAAGTGGGCCGGAACTGGACCCAGTTTGGGTCGACCCGGTTCGGGCCGACCCTGGGGGTATCGGGTTGGGTCGGACCGGGCCCGAACCCCCTATTACCGAACCTTTTTGGGTCTGTTGCCCATAACATGAGCTACAGGCCTCCGATCGATGCATCGTCAGTTGCGATGCGATCCTTGGATCGAGACGGTCATTTTGGTATATTTCAATCAAGGTTTTGGAATACTTTGGGTTCATCCGGGTTGGTTCGTACACGAAACCAACCGGGCCCTCGGAGCGGAAACACTCATAACTTGAGTTCCGGACGTTCGAATGACGTGACATCGACTTTGTTGGATTCCTATTAGTGAGATGGAACTTTTGGCTTACTCCGCTCGAGGTTTGGATGCAGTTGGAGTACGGTCGGGTTGGTTTTGACTTAAAAACCAACCAGGCCCCAAGGACGAAAAAGCCAATAACTCTCAGACCGGGCGTCCGATTGACGCGCTGTCTATGAAGTTGAGTTTCTGTTGACGATACGGAACTTTTGGATACATAAAATCTGGAATATGTGTCAGTTGATATATCAGCCTCCCGGCTCGTGGAGCAGACCCTCCCGAACGAGCTTGCTGTGTGCGAGAACCCTAGAGCTGGCTGAGACTAGGATGACGACTGTACATAGATCCTCAGTGGATTCGACGACAACGACTACAGCACTCAGTGATCCTACGTGGATCAGTTCTACCGATCCTATGTGGGTCCGATCCTGTGTTGGTCAGCGCCCAACGGTCCTGTGTGGGCCAGCGCCTACAGATCCTGTGTGGGTCCGATCCTGTGTGGGTCTTTGCGGGGGTTAGTTACCTATCGATCCTTTGTGGGTCAGATCCCTTGTGGGTCATTGTGGGGGTTAGTACCTATAGATCCTTTGTGGGTCCGAAGGCTTAGATGAATCAGTGGAAATATCTGATCATCTCTATCGTCTTACGAAGAAGTATACCTGTGTGAGCTGAATCCTGTTTTGCTTTCCTATGTGGATTGTGTTGTGCTATCCTGTGTGGATTTACGTTTTTCTTTCCTGTGTGGACTGGGTTGTACATGGGCTCGGAAGTTGGAGCGTACTGGAATTGATGACTTAGGTATATGTATGGGCATATACCTAAGCAGTGTCGAATGTTACTTCATGATTGTATCTTTACTTTGTGGATTATCCTTTGTGGATTTTGGGAGACCTTCAGGGGTCTCGGGGTCCCTACTGAGTAGCTTATACTCACCCCTGCATGGGATATGCCCGCACTACGTTGTGTTGGTTGCAGACGACGGACAATGCTGATCATGGTTGAGGCTAGCGGAGCAGGACGGTACCTGGAGGTGGACCACTGGGCGGGAAGTACTCGGAGCTGACGGTTGGACCCTAGGAGCTGTGGAGGCCATATGCACTCACCCTTCAGGTGGGACTTCTAGTGGATGACTCGACGTTGTGGATTTACTTTCAGTTGCTGTTTTTCCTTTCCAGTTGTACTTTACTTTCAGTTTGAGTTTGTATTCTGGCCCACTTACTTTTCCGCACTTACTTTTATATCAGCTTTTACTTAGTGTATACTTCTACTGCTTTCTTGCTCTGTGCTGTTTGTTTACTTTACAAAGGTAATGTATTCCCTTTTTTTACCGGGTTTTACGCCTTGGTTCTAGTCTCCAGCCCCTGGCCTATGGAAGGCGGGCTTGGGGTAGTCACGGCACGGGCCCCAAGGACGGGTCGTGACAAATTGGTATCAGAGGAGTTCGGTTCTACCGCAGAACTTTGGACTCTGATATTTTTCTATGTGAAGCAATAGTGTTAAGCGTATTGGGTGTGGTTATCAGTCCAGGGAGTCTAGTGTTGGTGTGGCGGCCGACGTATCCGTACACCAGGACCCTGACTTCTGATTTCCGACTTAATGCGTGAAAACATTGATTGCATGTGTGTTTTAAGTTTTCTTTGTGATTACTTTATGTCAGCTCACCAGGTATACTGTTTGACTGTGGCACACCTGTTTCTTTTCAGGATGGACCCACGATGGTAGCCAGATAGGGTTCCAAGAGTTGTGCGTGATGACAGCCCACCGAGCGTTGAGGCCTCGGTACAGGGCCCTTTGACAACTGAGGCACTGACGGTACCTTTACCCAACGAGCCACCGATGCTTCCAGCCCTAGCCGCTGACGATGCACGTAGCCTTAGTGCACTGCACGAGTTTCAGTGCCAGAGACCGCCCAATTTCCATGGGGAGACGGACCCCCAGACAGCCGAGGATTGGCTGGAGGCAGTGGTACGAGTTTTCAGGTTAGTGAGGACACCAGCAGACCTCATGGTGATCCTCACAGCGAGGCTACTGCACGCGGCAGCGGGCCGATGGTGGAGCTTGATGCTCCAGGTGCACAATGAGGCATCTCTTCTCTGGAAAGACTTTGAAAGCCTCTTCTGATCAGAGTTTTTCCCCGCCACCCTCCATGCAGTGCGCATCCAGGAGCTTCTTCAGCTGCGGTAGGGCAGCTTGACGGTCGCCCAGTACTCGGCGAGATTTACCGATCTCTCGTGCTACTCGACAGACATGGTATGGGACCCATTCTTCTGGTCCCGGACCTTTGAGCATGGATTGAGGCATGAGATCAGGGCATCACTGATCTCCCTTAGCATTCCGACCCAGGCAGGAGTACTGAAGCGAGCCCTTTTGATCGAGAGATTTCTTGCTGAGCCTTCTTCAGTAGAAAGACCTACCGCGGGGCGGCACGTAGCAGAGTCTTCTGCAACAGGCAGTCGATGGATGACTCATGGGTCCAGGAAGACCAGACCCTCAGGTATATGACCTCAGGACATTGGCTCAGTAGTGCGGGGCACACAGCGTGGAGCCAGTCTTTCGAGAGGCAGGCAGTGCTACACATGCGGCGGGCAGGGCCACATGGCTCGTGACTGCCCGACCCGCCGTGCCGAGGAGCAGCAGACGGTTGAGGGGCCACCCAGGCAGAGGCAGACGATCGAATGTGGCGGTCTGTAGAGAGCAGGCGGACGAGGCAGAGAAGCTGGTCAAGCAGCAGGTGGTGGGAGACGCTTTGAGGCTCTACCACCACCACCACCACCAGGAGGTCCACCCCGACCATAGGGAGCTGGCGGGTAGAGACAGGCACAAATCCAGGCAGCGGAGGCCTACGACCACGGTGCGCTCGAGATGATTCGAGGTACTATCTGTGTCTATTCCACCCTTTATTCAGTTCTTATAGACAGAGGAGCGAGTCACTCTTTCATAGCCGCTGCCCTTGTTCGGAGCTCGGAGATTCCGACAGAGCCGTTGGCTCGATCCTTACAGCTAGAGACTCCTATGGGAGTAGAATCGACGATTACACACTGGTAACGGTAGCGTGAGCTTACTCTAGGAGGAGAGAGCTTCAACTGGGATCTTCTTATAGCGGCGTTGAGGCCTTACGACGTTATCTTGGGCATGGATTGGTTATCTACAGTCCATGCACAGATTGACTGTATTAGGTGCAAGGTGCGATGTGTACGCACCGACGGGAGCAGGTTCACCTTCACCGGCGAGAAGGGAGCCTTCGCAGCACAGTATGGACTTCTGCAAGGGAGAGGAAAGCCCATCCTTGGAGCAGTTGAAATGCAGAGTCCTAGTTTTCCTACAGTGGTGGATCAGTATGGGGACGTTTTTCCCGACAACGTTCCAGGACTACCTCCTCACAGAGAGGTAGACTTTTATATTGACCTGTACCCCGGGATAGCCCTGATATCCACCCCAGCGTATCGTATAGCTCCTTCCAAGCTTCGAGAGCTACGGGTATAGTTGGAGGACTTGCAGGGCAAGGGATTCATCTGACCCAGTGTTTCACCCTGGGCTTCCCCGATATTTTTCGCCAAGAAGGAAGACGGGAGCTTGCGACTTTGTGTCGGCTATCGTCACCTGAACCAGGTGACAGTGAGGAACAAGTATCCGCTACCGAGGATTGATGACCTCTTCGATCAGCTCAAGGGAGCACGGTGGTTCTCAAAGATAGACCTCAGGTCAGGCTATCATCAGCTTAGAGTTTGGGACGAGGACGTGCAGAAGACGGCCTTCAGATGTCGGTATGGCCACTATGAGTTCTTGGTTATTCCATTCGGTGTAACCAATGCTCCAGCAGTGTTCATGGGCCTCATGAATAGGATCTTTCATCCATACCTCGATCGATTTGTCGTGGTCTTCATCGATGACATTTTGATATACTCGACGACTGAGGAGGAGCACACCTACCACTTGCGGGTTGTACTAGACACATTCCGAGAGAACCAGCTTTATGGAAATCTCTCTAAGTGTCAGTTATGGATAAGTGAGGTCCACTTCTTGGGACATTTCATCTCTGAGGCGGGATTTGTGGTGGATCCTGCGAAGATCGAGGCAGTGCTAGCTTGGGAGCCACCCAGGAGCGTGACAGAGGTGCGGAGTTTCTTGGGACTCGATGGATACTACCGGAGATTTGTGTCAGACTTCTCCAGAGTTGTGGAACCACTCTTAGCTTTGACAAAGAAGGGGAAACCCTTTGTGTGGTCAGACAGATGTCAACAGATCTTCTAGGAGCTGAGACAGAGATTGACCAGCGCCCCTATCTTGAGGCTTCCGGAGGAGGGAGTAGGGTACGTAGTCTACTGTGATGCATCAGGGACCAGAATCAGATGTGTCCTGATGCAGGAGTGGGCGGTGATCGCCTATGGATCACGCCAGTTGAGGTCGCATGAGCAGAACTATGCTACCCATGACCTGGAGTTAGCAGCAGTGGTCTTCGCTCTGAAGAAATGGCGACACTACCTGATGGGAGAGCGCTTTACAGTCTTTTCTGACCATCAGAGTCTCAGGTACATCTTCTATCAGAAGGACCTGAACCTGAGATAGCGGCGATGGATTGAGTTCCTCCAGGACTATGAATTTGAGATAGTCTATACTCCTGGTAAGGGGAACATAGTAGCCGATGCTCTCAGTAGGAGGACGGGCATTCAGCTACTTGAGGAGGTGACAGAGAAGCTAGCCGCTTCGCAGATATCCTTCGTGGATAGAGATGGAGCAGCCTTCCTTCAGTCTCTCATAGTCACCCCTCCACTACTGCAGCGGGTCAGAGAGGCACAGTGTGGGGACGCTGACTGTGAGACGCAGCGTGCACAGATATCCTTAGGACAGGCACCTGATGGTTTCTCTTTTGGAGTAGAGCACAACGTCCTTTTTAGAGGATGTACCTTGGTACCGGTTGCTTTACGGGAGGAGGTGCTGAGAGAGTTTTACACTTCTCCCTTGGCAGTATATCCTGGAGTGACGAAGATGTACCAGGACCTCAGACGACATCACTGGTGGCCAGGCATGAAGAAGGTTTTGGCAGAGTTCGTTTCTCGATGCCTCACCTGCCAGTAGGTGAAGGCAGAGCATCAGGTACCAGCAGGCTTGGTACAACCCTTGGAGGTCCCGGAGTGGAAGTGAGATGGGATATCTATGGAATTAGTGACTAGACTTCCACGCACTTCCAGAGGTTACAACTCCGTTTGGGTTATTGTCGACTGACACACCATGTCGGCTCACTTCTTACCCATTAGAGAGCAGGGATCAATGGAGAGCTTGGGACGTCTCTACGTTCAGGAGATTGTATGGATTCATAGTGTGCCATCATCTATCGTCTCCGATTGAGATGATCTCTTTACTTCCCGGCTTTGGAAGGGGTTGTAGGAGGTGTTCGGGACGCAGCTACGTCTGAGCACCGCCTTTCACCCTTAGACATATGGTCAGACGGAGAGGACCATACAGACTCTCGAGGACATGCTCCGTGCATGTGTCCTCGACTTTTTTTGCAGTTGGGAGGACCACCTACCCTTGGTGGAGTTTGCGTACAACAACATCTACCACTCCACCATCGAGATGGCACCATACGAGGCGTTGTACGACCGACCTTGCAGATCTCCTTTGTGCTGGACAGACCCTGGGGAGTCAGCACTTGTGGGACCGGAGATGGTCCAGGCCACGACAGAGAAGGTCCAGGTCATCCCGGAGCGGATGAGGACAGCTCAGAGCCGGTAGAAGTCTTATGCTGACAGGAGTCGAAGGCCACTAGAGTTCGAGGATGGCGACCACGTATTCTTGCGTGTCTCACCTCGACGTGGATTACGAAGATTTGGCCAAGGCGGCAAGTTGTCTCCACGCTTCATCGGACCATTCCAGGTCCTCAAAAGGATTGGCGAGGTGGCTTATCGCCTGGCTCTACCACCTCAGTTGCACCGAGTGCACGATGTCTTCCATGTATCTCAGCTGAGGAGATACGTGCATGACCTGACGCATATCATTGACCATGGGGAGCTGGACGTTGATGATGGGGCGACTTTTGCGAAGGTCCCGGTGGAGATTGAGGATCAATAGGATAGGGTCCTATGTGGGCAATCGATTCCTCTAGTGCACATCAGATGGCGGAACGGGAACCTCGAGGAGAGCACTTGGGAGCGGGAGGCTCAGATGCGTGCTCAGTACCCACTTTTGTTTCCCTAGTTTATGATGTATCTTTATGGGGACATAAAGCCCGGAGTTGGGAGTGATGTAAAGACCCATAAAATTCAAGGAATTTTTTTTTCTTAATTTTCTTTGAAATTTTAGAAGAACGCAGTTTATGACGGCACCTGATTCTGAGGTCCGGTGTGCCCAGAATCATTTTCCGAAGTTTAGCTCGGGTACGTTCAGTGAACGAACGAGTGGGGTTTTATAACTTTTGAACCGGTGTCGGAATCGAATTCTGAGGGCACCGGTGGATTCGCAACGCTGGTATTTTCTTAGAAACGCCTTTTTCGGAGTTGCGTTTGCTCAGGTGTGGTTTTTAATTTTTGGGGTTAAGTTAAGAAATAAAATAAAAGTGGTGCGACACTTTATTTTATTTCACTTAAAGCCACTTAAGCTAAGTTAAGCGGATAAGGTGGAACCCACAATATCCTACCCACTTGGTAGGATATTTGTGAGGTGGAGCCCGCACAAGCCCCACCATTTATTCCCTCCAAAGTAACGCACCCGCAACCCCCCTTTTAATGAATGTCAAACCTTACATTTTTCTGGTTAAGAAACGCCTCATTAAATTGAGCGGTTAAATCGTTCCAATTAATTCTTTGAATTAATTGTTCGTTTCTTATCTTTTGATTTTCAGAAGCTTAGGTCTATAATAAAATAAGTGTTAAACTTATTTTATTTCTTTGATTGGGTTGTGTTGTGTTAAATCTTTGGGAGAAAAAAAAGAGAGGATTCTTCGTTCTTCGACGAAGAACGCAAAGAACGCTCTACCGCCGATGAAGAATGCCAACCTCCGTCTGCGAGAGACGCCTTCCTCGGAGCTCACCTAACGCCAACGATGATTCTATTCTTCCGCGATGACCCTCTTCTTCCGTGACGGTTAATTCTGCGATGAACGTTTGTTTGACGACAACGTTGAGGTAGGGGTTTTATGCGTTTCTCTTTTGTGTTTTCTTCCTTCGTTATCTTCCCTTCCTTGAACCGCCTGTTATCGTGATAATAGGAGGAGGTCAGACCGCACAAACACGACCGACACTCCTCCCCTTTTTTGGTTGTTGATTTTTGATGCGGCGAGCAAGGCAACACGGTGCCGAATCACCACGCGAACATTGTAAAAATGGAGAGCGGAGAAGCGCGGCACCGTCGCACCATGCCGTTGGAAGCAATAAATCTGCGGCGTCGTCGCGCCACGCCGTAGAATATGAACAAAGGACGCGGCGCCGTCGCGCCGTGCCGGAGGACCTCAGAAGCACCGCAGCCAGGGCGGGGCCGCGGCGGCATCGCGCCGCGCCGGACGAACCAAGGTCGCGACCAGATCTGGGCCACGGCGATGTAGGGGAACCGGCGGCCGGTACCGGGCCGCCAGTGTCAGAGCAAGGGGACCGGCCTTGCCGGTCTCGTGGCGGCAGAAGTCGGCCGGTCGGAGTGGGCCGGACGGACCGTGGAAGAACCGGGGGTCCGAGACCCCCGGCTGGCCGGACGTGAGCAGCCCCATTAAGGGGCCACGGTTTCCTCACGCGGGGGCAGCACGCCCCTCGCCAGCAGCACTCGGCCATAACGGCCGAGCTGGTCGCCTAGCCACCCGGCCAGCGCCAGCGCGCCGGGCCGGGCCGAGCCGCCGGGCAGGGCCGAGCTGCCCAGGCCGGGCTGGTCCACGCCCAACCGGGCTAGACCCGGACCCAGTTCAGGTCGAACCGGTTTGGGCTGACCTGAGGGTATCGGGCCGGGTCGGATCGGGCTCGAACCCCCTATTACCGAACCTTTTTCGGTCTGTTTCCCACAACGTGAGCTACGAGCCTCCGATCGATGCACCGTCAGTTGCGATGCGATCCTTGGATCGAGACGGTCTTTTCGGTATATCGCACAGAAGGTTTCAGAATACTTTGGGTTCGGCCGAGTTGGTTCGTACACGAAACCAACCGGGCCCTCGGAGCGGAAACACTCATAACTTGAGTTTCGGACGTCCGAATGACGTACCGTCAACTTTATTGGATTTCTATTAGTGAGACGGAACTTTTGGATTACTCCTCTCGAGGTTTGGATGCAGTTGGAGTACGGTCGGGTTGGTTTTGACTTAAAAACCAACCGGGCCCCTGAGACGAAAAGGCCAATAACTCTCAGACCGGGCGTCCGATTGACGCGCCGTCTGTGACGTTGAGTTCCTGTTGACGATACGGAACTTTTGGATACATCAAATCCGGACTATGTGTCAGTTGATGTATCAGCCTCTCGGCTCGTGGAGCGGACCGTGCTGAACGAGCTTGCTGTGTGCGGGAACCCTAGAGCTGGCTGCGACTACGACGACGACTGTACAGAGATCCTCAGTGGATTTGACGGCGACGACTACATCACTCAGCGATCCTACATGGATCAGTGCTACCGATCCTGTGTGGGTCCGATCCTATGTGGGTCAGCGCTCAGCGGTCCTGTGTGGGCCAGCGCCTACAGATCCTGTGTGGGTCCGATCCTGTGTGGGTCTTTGCGGGGGTTAGTTACATATCGATCCTTTGTGGGTCAGATCCTTTGTGGGTCATTGCGGGGGTTAGTTACCTATCAATCCTTTGTGGGTTAGATCCTTTGTGGGTCATTGCGGGGGTTAGTACCTATCGATCCTTTGTGGGTACGACGGCTTAGATGAATCAGTGGAAATATCTGATCATCTGTATCATCTTACGAAGAAGTATACCTGTGTGAGGTGAATCCTGTTTTTCTTTCCTATGTGGATTGTGTTGTGCTATCCTGTGTGGATTTACGTTTTTCTTTCCTGTGTTGACTGGGTTGTACATGGGCTCGGAAGTTGGAGCGTACTGGAATTGATGACTTAGGTATATGTATGAGCATATACCTAAGCAATGTCGAATGTTACTCTGTAATTGTATCTTTCCTTTGTGGATGATCCTTTGTGGATTCTGGGAGACCTTCAGGGGTCTCGGGGTCCCTACTGAGTAGCTTATACTCACCCCTGCACGGGATATTCCCGCACTACATTGTGTTGGTTGCAGACGACAGACAACGCTGATCGTGGTTGAGGCTAGCGGAGTAGGATGGTACCTGGAGGTGGACCACTGGGCGGGACGTACTCGGAGCGGACGACTGGACCCTAGGAGCTGTGGAGGCCATCTGCACTCACCCTTCAGGTGGGAATTCCAGTGGACGGCTCAATGTTACGGCTTTACTTTCAGGTGCTGTTTTTCCTTTCCAGTTGTACTTTAATTTCAGTTTGGGTTTGTATTCTGGCCCACTTACTTTTCCGCACTTACTTTTGTATCAGCTTTTACTTAGTGTATACTTATACTGCTTGCTTTCTCTATGGTGTTTGTTTACTTTGAAAAGGCAATGCCTTCCCTTTTTTTACCGGGTTTTACGCCTTGGTGCTAGTCGCCAGCCCCTGACCTATGGAAGGCGGGCTTGGGGTAGTCACGACACGGGCCCCGAGGACGGGTCGTTAAAAAATGGCTAAAGTTTGGATTGATATTCAATGGTGGAAGAACTACAACATGAAAAAAACGGCATACCAATCATGCCAACAACCACAACCCAATACAAACACACAATTGTTCTCACAATCGAAACACCATACAAACAAAAAAAATCAAAATTTTATATTTTACAAAGCATCCTTTATTCAATTTTGTTTTTTAATTCAGGGGTTATCAAAGAAGTTTTATCATCCTGGGGAATTCATTCATTAGTCAGTATACATAAATTACCAATTTTTATATTCAAATGTTCAATAGGAACCGACCAACATGCAATTCATTTAGTCCGCAAACAAGGACCACCAACGACCACGATGTTCAGTGGGGAATTTATCCCATACATTTCACAACATAACCATCAATATAAAATAGTAATAACATGCGAACAAGAGGGAACTAATTATTAAAATGAGAAAACTCACCGCGAAGGTGTCATTCAGTGCACAACAGAAGTGCGTTCGTAGCAGAGGAGAGGCGCGTGGTAGAGAAGATTTCCAACTAAAAAGAAAACATAAAATGAGAACACACATGTTAAAAAAATTTATTGCTCAATAGTGGGATTTTATTTTCCATCTATGATATCTGATTCCTGTTTATTTATTTTTTGTGTATCTACTATCTTCCTATATGTTCAACTTATGAATGGGACATGTATTCTTTTCATGAGAAAGATCATTTTTAATTTACTCTTATTTAGGGGTAAAATATTCCACATTAATTCTATTTTTTCCTAGGGGATCATTGCTATCCCGTAGGGATTATGAACATCTCTTAGGTTAGTGGAAAGTTAGGTTAGTTGTTGGTTATGATACCAGTCTGAGCCGTATCATTACATTTAAAATTATAATTGAACCATGTCCATTTAAATAGAGGATTGGGGGGGGGGGGGTCAGACACTAATATATATAAGAAATAAGAGAGGTAAAAATTATCTTAGGCTCTCCAATACAAGTGATGAAAGATGAAACATACAATGGGTGAGAGAGAACCACCCATGAGGAGAGGAGGGGGAGGTTGGCGTACTGCGGATGGATTATAAACTTATGTTTTTTATGCATTACTAAGGCTATGATTTTATCTCATAGATCATGACTTATTATTGATTATTTCTCACTATTGTGAATATTTTTTACATGGATACACATAGCCTAATTTACCTTAGGATGAATATCCTCCACCAACTCAATTTTCTTTCTACCTCCCAAAAAAATTGATCACCTTGTTAAAAATCAGAATGCATTAGATTAAACTATTTCAATTATTTAACATGAACTGCGTGGGGAGATCTATGATGACCACTTTGAAAGTTTTTCATTGGAATAGATAATAAACATGATGTTCACAAGGTAAAACAATTATAGAGGTATAGGTTGAGGCTTGTGAACTTTTTCTCTAGGGAAACTAGAAAAAGTGAGTGGAGACCAACTTTCTACTAGCCAACACATGAACTACTTTAAAAACTGAGGGAATCCATCCATATAATTCCCCTTCAATAATTTTTTTTATGGATTCACTCTTGTGATGAATCATTTTACACTATAATAATTTCTATTACCTTATAATTTTATAGAACAAACAATAAATTGGAAAAGTAAATGGGGTGAGTTGATGTTTGATATCCAGTTTCATCGCCTAATAAAAATACCACACCCTAGAATCCATTTAAAGAATAATTTTATAAGTATAGAAAATAATATTTTTAAATTAAACTCCAAACAATCATATATTGGATCTCCCCTATTAGATAGAAAACAACACATGTCATTGTTTCTCCTTCAATTCCAAATAAATGAAATTATCCAATGATTGACTACAAAACAACTCCCATGATATATTTGGATCCTCATAATCACCAAGAAACAAGATCCATCCCTAATGAATAGATACTAGAAACAAGATAATAAACTATGGAATCCAATGTTCCTTTATAAAAATAATCAAAATAAAACAAATCTAAAAATCCTCTAACCATATATCTATCTTATAATTAGGAATATTTACCTCATAATTAGATAAGAAATAACGATGATACTCACAAAATGAGGTCCTCTTAGAGTTATCCTACTTAGGGATCACCCTTATACAGTCAATTAAAGCATCCTGAATCACCCCACCCAACTCAACCAAAAGTATAATCCTCTTACCATAAAACTACATATCACAATGCATGAAACAATACATAAAACAATCATATTGGTTTGAAACCACCAACCTCAAAGTGGAGGAGGAGGATTTGACGACTGGTAGAGGAGGAGGACGCAGAAGCGATGGAGGATGAGGATAAGAAGGGTCGTGGAGGTTAAGGGGTCATGGCGGAGGGGGAGGAGAAGGTAGCGAAGATAGAGGAGGAGGAGGACGATCACAGCGGAGGAGGGATCGTAGTGAAAAAGGAGGAGAAGGAAGTGGTGGAAAAGGAGGAGGAGGACGGATGTGATAGAGAAGGAGGAAAAGGAAATGATGGTGGTGACATCGGAGGAGGAGGATGAGGAGGTGGAGGAGGAGGAGGAGCCATGGCACATGGTTCAGCTTCCTTTAAGGCTTGAACGTGTGCGTCGGAGGAGGGGCCTGTTAGGGTTATTTTATAAAAAATGCTGGAACATTTATCAGCGCTATTTAAATGCATTGATTAATGTATGTTTATCATTGATAAAATAAAATCGCTGATAAAATATACCTTTATCAGTGATTAAATGTTAGCACTGATAAATAGGTATTTTATCAACACTTTTTTAGTGCTGATAAAGGCACATCTTTATTAGTGCTCAAAAAATGATGATAAAAAAAATATTTATCAGTGCTAAAATTATAGTGCTGATAAATACTTATTTCTGTAATCATTTTTAATTATATATATACTAGAATGTATTATATATTTATAAATAAAATAAATAAAATAAATATAAAAAATATAAAAAATATAATAAATTAAACTAATAAATCTAATAAATCTCTAATAAACATTATTTTTTTAATATAAATATAATAATTTTATATAGATTAATAATAAAAACTTTTATCAGCTATAATAATAGTGATGATAAATTTACACTTTATCAGTGCTAAAAAAAGTGCTGATAAAGGGTACACCTATATCAGCACTTGTTTTAGCGATGATAAAGTCTACATTTATCAACGCTTTTAGCTAGCACTGATAAAGGCCCACCCCTTTATCAGTGCTTTCTGCTCAGCACTGATAAAGGGAAGTGCTTCTATTGCCCTGTTTTGTTGTAGTTCATTCCTAGAATCAGATAAAAACATAAAATCTCAAGAATGAACATGTCCCACAGAAAGCGGTATCCACCAATCTCCAAGACACACTACTTACATTGCCTAATGTTTTATACTCGAAACCCTAATAGTGTATCGGTCGACTTAACTCCACACATATGGTCTACTGCTAGAACCAATACTAACACAAGATGAGAATAAATAAAATAATTCATGGAACCTATATCAAATAAAGCACTCGCAAGAGTAGAATCCAATATAATATTACCTTGAATAGTAAATGGTCCAGCCTTTCCACCTCCTTGTTAGACTAAACTGCATGAAGCTAGCCTGCCCATATACCCTGGGCTCTAGTTTGAGATACTAGCATTGTGCTACCCAGATGATATAGACGATCCTTCCCTAGAGTACCATGCTTGCTACCTAGACTGTTAATACTAGTCGATCTCCAACAACCTGTCTGATATGGGGCCACTGAACACTACCTTTACTCAGCATTTACCTTAATCCTTCCTCTATGCCTGGTTGCTGAGGGTTACTATAGAACCTTTGCACGTGACCTAACCTGCTGCATGCCTGAAACTTAACTAGTGGCCAAGAACACTAACTCTTCATGTGTCTCAGTCTACTGCACTAATAACAGATGAATCAGTCCCTAGACTAATACACTGGTTCCCTTTTTTGACTACCATTTCTACCTCCTCCCTGGGGGATAATCTCAAAATGGAATTTCTTATCATCATAAGTATCACCATCGAATTTCCCTAACAGACCATTGGTCCATTACCTGAAGCCTCCTTGAGATTTCCCTATGAGATAAGGGCCTAATACATTTCTTCCAAGAACCTCTTTATGTGAAATATATTCACTTGGTACTTGATATCATGTCGAATTCCATCCTAGAAATGTCACACCATAGCTTCCTAATCTACCATTAAAGCAGGAACAAAACACTACAAGTCTATGAAAAAACCTGTATAATCCATAAATGACATCGTTCCCTAGGCCAAACTCATAAACTTTGTATCCTTGTCTTGTCTTAGGGTCTCCAGATTTCAATGCTCCATAAACCTTTCTAGGAAACCCCTCCACATCATCCCCTCTACTAGTTCCCTCTAAACCAAGATGTCCCGACAATTCTTGGTCCAACCTCGCATCATGTAGGATTCCATCTTGACTCTCTACTTAGGAGGAGTCTCTATGTGATCAAGAACAATTTGTATGGACTCTATCCAGGACTCAAAGACCTATATACCACCCTCTCTAATAATGTTTATAGGGTGTTATAGTTAAAAATATCGATTCATCTCAATCATACTCAGCACCACCCACCATGGGTTCTATTCCATCATCTGTATAAAATTAGCGAAGTTCTCCCATAACTACTCCTTTACTCTATTTCCCTAGTCCATCGAGGCCTCTTAATCCATTTCTAGGGGAACATTCTTATATATATAATTTTTTATCCCAATCGGTAAATGTTGTTGTGGTTTTAATTCTCTATAATTCCGAACATAAGTCTTAGAACACATAATATTATGTTTCCAAACTTTATACAAAATTATGCTTTTCACTAGCCATAAACATTCTATTTCACTTAAACTATCTCATTAGACCACATCACATCAAGAACACTACCTTCGACCATCTCTAAAATGGTTCATGGATAACTTGGGGTAAACCAACATATATTGTCACAATTCTTTCATTAGATAACTTTTTTTTCAAAATCATTTCCACTTTTTACAACACAAATCTTTTACTCTCAATAAAATTCCCTATTTCATAACATGTTACAATAAACTTTTAACTTATTTACACCCTTTCATTATGCACAATTATTTAAAATTATTTTTATTTAACCATTTGAATCATCTTTATTAGAAACCATATTCTTCATATATTCAAGGAACTGAAATTCATTATACTCTTTATTCCCCACAAAATCTTCTTGTGTGTGCCTATCATGATGCATGTCACGTATATCCTTGGTTCCTAGAATGATTCATGATTTAAAAACCTCATTCTATTATGGCCATGAGAAAATTATCAGGAAATAATCACATCACACAATAAGTACATCACCCAATGGTGAAATATCATTCAACTATGAAAACAAATTTCAAAAAGCAACATTTCCCACTCTTGGCACTTAGGTTTTACCTCATAATTATGATAGATACTCTCAAGATAGAGCTCATTTACAAGGACAAACACATCATAATATCATGTATACCATCCCAAATAATAATACCACAGAAAATAACCTTCTCAGATACCTCTTTTTAATGTCCCCGACCCAGATTCCACTAAATGGTTCCATGATTCGAGTCACCACATGACCTCAAGCGCGCATCCCCATATGCCAGAGGTTTCCAACTATCAGAAGGGGTCTGGTAAATCATGTGGGGATACTATACCCGCTTTTTTCAGAGTAATACATAGAAGATAATATGTAAAATAAAGGAAAAACAACCAATAAATGAGGAACATGCATTGATAACCAAAACCCAACAAGGAAACAAACACAACCAAATAAGTAAACATGGAACATCATTCTAACAATTTAAAATGTTAAAGGAACCCAAAATAGAGACAAAAATATGACTCCAAAAAATGGGTCATGACACCAAGTCTGTGTCACCATCCATGCACATCCCATGACTAGCTCAACTTCTTAGCATATGGCCTTTTCCCTTTTCTTAAACTGCTACAATGAAATTTGCTCGGGCACCCAATGACTGCCAGAGCATGGTGTGAGTACAAATCAGTAGGCCGCCACCAATATTGTAGAAAAAATATATAGTCTAAATAGATAGTGAAAGCAAGTAATATGTAAATGATAAGTTAAACAAAATACAACTATGTAGTCATTAGTTAACAATATTTACTTTAGCTAATTTCATCATTTATTTCATGGGTTAAGCATTTACATCACTATCACAATAGCCCAAGCCAATAAATTACCAATAATAAGTAATGAGTAAATTTATATATATCACTTGGGAAAAACATTTAAAAATAATTTACAAGACCCCTACCTTGGAGAATCAGTCTATGTAGTTTTTCCAATGCAACCATTAGGGTCTAGAGCATCAGTCCGACATCCTAACCCGTGCATTATAGGGGTGGGTTCAGAGTATCAGTCCAACCCAACCATGGGAGGAGCCTTAGTACTTTACCCCACACCACCAATCTATCTGTACATGTTTATTTATCCATTCAAAAAATATAAAATATCACAATCTAATCATGAAAAATCATATAACATTTAAATTTCACTATTCATTCCACATATAAAGCATCATCAAGACTTACCCTATTAATATAATTATTTTTTACATGGAATATCCGATTTATATCATTTAACTTTTATTCAATTACCTCATTTATCATAATCAATAATTCCCTTATAGTAATCCATTTAACATAATTCATCCATTCACATGCATTATCCCATTTACACATTTCAATTATAAATCACAATTCATTTAACACATTCATGTTATTCCATTTAATAATTTTCACATTTCCCCAAACAATTAATTTTAATAAAAACAAATACTAGACACCACTATTATTAGTGACCCTTATAACCCAACTAATCAAGTCAACACATCTATCTTTCTCTCTATTTCCACAAAAATAAACTATAGGATTAACTTTACCATTTTCCAAGTTTGAGAATATCAGTACAGCACATGGGTGGCCCTAAATCGATCTAACCAACCTCAATGCATCCCATGGGGGTCGTGAGGGGTTTAAATAATCACTTAAACAACCATTTTATCAATTATTACTCAATAAAACAAAAACAAATCAAGAAAAAAGCAATATCAAAACCACACATGAAAAAATCTATAACAAAACTATAGGATATAAATTGTAGACCACCTACCTCAATTCGGTCAATGAACATACTCATAACCTTAGACATAGATCCAGACTTAAGAACCCTATGAGGTATAAACCTAGAATCCACTATAAGAATAGGGTTTTAGGTTTTTGGATGGAGATACCCAAATCTACAAGCCCTAATCTAGAAAAGAGAAGAGAGAGGAAGATTAGACTTACCTGAAACTTCAATCTGTAACCAATGGCACTGCAAACATACTAAAATCAATGGAGAACGACCCCCTGGATCTTGGGAAATTTTGGTTCATCACAAGGTTTGGATTCCCTCCTAGAATGATTTTCACTAATTGTGCATGAACTGTGCAACATGCATAGAATAGCCCTTTTTTCCTTTCGTTCATGTCACGATCCCCCAGAACACCCCCAAACCTAATCACACACCTAGTAAACATTTAATTAACCAATATTAACAGATTTAAACTAAAATTTAGACAAGTAAATATCTCCATAAAATATGGGATATTACAATCCTATATGAAGGATTAGTTGTGGTAGAGGATTACTAGGGATGTGATCAAGGTCCCAGAGGTTGGGGTCACCAGACTCTCCTCCCAGGTGGACTACCAATAAAGATTCATGTTCCTAGAAGACATGTATTCCTTGGGTTATTGATGTGGGGAGGAATATCCTTATACTAATCAACTTATGTCCAATATTGGTGAGGATACTATCGAGTAAACCCCTACCAAGTCACTTACTAAAGTGTTAATAGCTCACGACACTAATTCAATGAAATCTAGTGATGAGGAGTCCTTGGGAAGTTATGCTAAGCTAGAAAGTCCTCTGGAGAGTGGGGAAGTCATCCACACATAAAAATTCACCAATGTTCTATGTGTTGAGTAAAGATTTTATCTCATGATATTGATGTAATGAATGAATTGTCATTTCATTAGTAGTACTAACTAATTCCTTCAATTTATTCAAGAATTGTGAGGACAGTGAAAGGAGGTGTTTTTGGATAGTGGGGAAGGTTCCTCTATGGGAAATGAGGATCCCACTTAAAATTATATTAATGGGGCTTCGGTAGGGGATTACATAGAGGAACAGTGATTGGAGGCATACAGATTCATTATCCTCCTAGTTATCTTTGGGGTATTGTCTTAGTGACATGGCATCAGATCCTTCTAATATCAGGGTGCGTTGTTTGAGACCATTAACAATTCATATACCATTGCATATTTGATATTAAATCAAAATTCCATTCACCCTTTCCATATTTTAATGATTTATTTAATTTATATTATTGTTTTTCTTGGTCTTATTTGGTACAACCCCTGACTATGAGATATTGGAGGACCGAATGGAATCCGTGGGGTTCCTATTAGAGAAATAGGGTCCCCATGGCGGGCCTTAACTTTGATACACCCAGATTTGATATATAGAATGAGGTAGAAGTGACACGTGGCATGGTTTCCTAAGGGGAGATGAATATGTAAATAATTAATGCCTTTTCATTACAAAAGTCTCATCTCAAACAATTTTTGTTTTCCCATATCATTATTGTAAATAAAGATAACACCACTTATTTATTAAAAACAATGTTTGAGGATGTTCCCCCTAAACAAGAAATTATATATGAGGGAATCAAGGATATTATTGTTGTTATATTGATTAGTCCAACCCTAGAGAAGTCAATATATTGGGAGTAGCTGGCTCAATTCCAGGAAGAGAACCATATCCTATCAGTATATGAAATTGAGGATATGATGAAACCTTTGTTTGTAAAGGAGTTAATTCCTAATTATGGGTTGGGTGAAGCTAATACCCCCTCGTCCTGGGGCCTATTTCATCTGAAATAATTCTCGATAAATATCCCATATCCAAAGTACTTGTTTTATTCACTAATTACCAACCCTTAGTACCTGAAGTTCTTGAAGACTCCAATTATAGTGAACTAGGATTTTTATACATGGATATTGCATCTATTTAGATTAATATTCAATACATTACAAAAAACACATGATGCCGACTATAATAGTTCAATGCCTTTGGAAACTTTGAACCATAAATACTATTCCATAAGTGAGCTATGTCATGTCCCACTATATTTTTCATAAATATACACTAATTAAAAATATTACACATAATAAATTTATTCATAACCTGGGTAAAAGAAACAAAATAAAGGTTGATCTTAGAATCTATCCCTATCTTACTAAATTGGCTTCACTCCCTATTCCAAACCTATCTTACAGAACTGGATTCACTCCCCATTCTAACCATGTCTTACTGAAAAAAGGTTCACTCCATGTTCTAGAATTATCTTACTGGGCTTGGACACTTCTCATTATATACAGACTCACTGAACTGATTTCACTCCCCATTCTAGCATTGTATTATAGAACCAGTTTCACTCCCTTTTCTAGCCCTCTCTTAATGAACTGGGTTCAGTCCCCATTCCAGTCCTTCTAACTGAACTAGGTTCAATCCCCATTCTTGTCCTATATATCTCATGTGATATATATCAAACCAATTCATTGAAGGGAGATATAGGTCTCACCTATCCTTGGTTATAATGTAACCACCGTCTAAAAATTAAAATCATACATATGTGTGCCACAATATCATAAAACAATCATCATATCATAAACCATGAAATAAAATGGGTTTCATAAACATTTCATCATATCATAACATATGGAAAAGAGATAGTTTTCACAATTATTTCATCATTTAATTATAGCATAACCCATGGACAATGAAGTGGGTTTCATAAGATTTTTTTCATGGTATAACCCATGGGAAAGATTTTTGTTTTATAAAAATCGTGACATCATAAATATAAACCATTCAGATAAATAATAAGAATTGTATCCTTGGTTTATACCACTGGTAAAGAATAAGTTACATCAAAGTATATCATCTTAGATAGAGAAGGGTTTTGAAAGATTACTTTTAAAATTTTTCAAGGAAAATAAACTTTCATTAAAAATAACTTTTTAAAACATGATCTTTTTTAAAAATGATTTTATTTTTAAAATAAAATTGAAAACTTATAAATGAATCTTTAAAATTCATTTAAATATTATTTTTATGGAAAATATAATTTCAATTTAAAACATTTTGAAAATAATTTTCTTTAAAAATAATTTTTGTTTAAGATAACCACAAAAGATTATAGAGTAAGAATCAAAGAAAGTAATGGTCATGATGATGGGGATATTTTTTCATTCTTTATATATTAGAAGAAAAATTCCTTTTACATTTTTGATAAAATCTAAATATGTATTATTATTTTTAGAAATGGCCTGAAAATTCATTTTAAAATATTTTGTAAAATTTAAAAAATGGGTAAAATTTTCTATAATAAATCATTTTAAATAAATGTTAAAAACATTTTTTAAAATTATTTTAGAAAACATGGTTTTGAAAGAATTTTTTTTTCAACCCACAAGATTATTTTTCATAAAATAATTATTTTTGGACTCTTAAGTACATAAAGAGAGAAAAATGAAGGAAAAACATATATTATCATTACATAAATAGTGGAGAAGAAAACTCATGAGTTTCTTGAGATATAGATAAAAATGATTCATCATTGGAAACATGATCATAAAAAATCCCAATAAACGATGAAGTTATAATGTAAAACTATTACCACTTTGGTAATATAGAAATATAAGATACATGAAGGAATAATAGTAAATGAAATGTAAAATATCATGATAATAAATAAATTTGTGATATTACTAGTAAAATGGGTTTTATTTACACCTCATTAAACAAGATAGGTGTTTAACATGTCATAAGTCTTGAATAAGGAAAATTTAGACAAAAATCACTTACCGCTTTAGAAATATTTTTAATCGTAATCCCCAATTAAGCATAAAATAAAATTAAATTTAAAATGTGATGAAAAGAATGTGATTCATTATATATCATGTAAAAGTGTTAGTATATTCAAAACATAAAATAAATGAGTGACAAATTTTCATATGTCTCCCAGAAAGAAAAGAGAGGTTGGAAATCCCTTACTTTAAGTCTTGACATCTATCGTACTCATTCTAACCTCTTATAAAATAAATATATGTTTATTATACATATATTAAAAAAACATTCATATATATAATACCATATATTATTTTTATGACCTTTTATTAACCATTCATTATTTAATGACCTGTTATTACCCATTTTTTATCAATTCCATGTTAAAGTTACATTTTGGGTAATAACCACTTTGTTTTTTTGTATATGTTTTGATTTGTTATATTTCAGTTACTATAACTTTTATCATAGTCACATTATATCTATAATTATAAAAATGATATAAATATCTTATATATTCATTATATATGTATTTATAGTAATCCATAAGATTTAGTGAAAGAAAATAAAATACACCATTCCTGGAAATGACGGGTCATACAAACACATGAACGCTATTTTTCATTTTCATCTTAGTTTGAAAGAAATAAAATTAAGTGATATATATTATAATTCAAAAATAATTTATGTGTCATATATATCAATAATTTTTATTAAACTATTTCTTAATACATTCTATATCAAGCATGAATAAATTACATTTCTTCACAAGGTGGTAGGATTCCCTACACACAAGAGATGTGATCGTATCCCCATAAAATAGAAATAATGAAGGTATGTTTGATATAAAAATTAAATAATCATAATAATATCATAAATATAATATATAAATAATAAATCCAAAATTTAGTCCAACTGTGAGAGGTGGTAATGGAAAAAAACAACAGTTCGTGAGGTGATAGTGTTTCGTACACATGAATGAGGATTTCATAACCCATTTGATGGAAATAGAGATTTTAATAGTTCATGATGTTAAAATAAAAAAAATATTATTATATGGAATATATTGAGGATTTTATATAATCATAATATAATAATAATTTAAGGGGTGCAGGAAGAAATAAAACAATTTAGTTTGTTGATTAATGTTACCTCTTCCTTGGTTATACTCCTTATTCTTACACTAAAATCCTTATAAATATGGATTTATTAAAAAAATAGGGATACTAGGATAATGGGAGGTTATTTTGGATTTGATTATGGTAAGTCTTGGTTGAAAAAAAGGTAAAAAAAGGTGTGAAAATAGGGGAGAGGGGTGACCTTTTATAAGTGAGGGAGAGAATACATTTTTCATATGTAACAAGGGTATAAAATGAGACATTAAAAAACCTCATATGTGGAATGGTATAAATTTTTCCGTAAAATAGTTTTTAGAAAAATGTGTATGTTAATTTTTCCCTTATCATTTTAGTTTAACCCATCAGTAAACCCATTTTTTCCTTAACATCACTAATTAATTTTAACTACATTCACAATTAATTTTAGTAAAAAATTATTTTGAAATGATTTGATAATATAAATTATTATGATTACAAATATTGAATTCATTTCTCCAAATTCTATTCATAGAAGTTTCAAAATTTAATTTAAAATTAATCCCATAGAGTTGATGAGAAAGTAGTTTATTTTAAGAGAATAAGTTCAAAATATTAAAAAAATTATATAAAAAGTCAGTATCAAGTTGATTCTAATGAAAAATATTTGATTTATTTATTCATAGTTTAACTAATGTAACTTTAATATCAATTTAATTTATAAGTAAACATTATAATTAAATTAAACAAAAAAGAAATGTTTCAATTAAAATTCAGTATTTTTCACTATTCATGAAGAAAATAGTGTTTTTAGAGATTTTTAAAAATTAAAAATAATATAATATTAAAATTAAGATTTCAAAAATGAAGTTTTTTTCAAATAAAATTTTTCAGTGTGGAAAAAATTAAATTTAAAACAAAACCCGTAGATGAGATGAAAAATATGGTTTTCGAGAAGTATATATTGTTTTTCAAGCATAGGGTGATTTTATATTAAAAAATGTATAATAATGATATTATTAATAATTTTATGGTTATAAATTAAAATTTATTTATATATAATCTATAAATTCTATTTAAAACTTTCCTCATTATGTATTATTTTAGTAAATTAAAACTGAGAATCATTATGCACGTTATTTTTTTTAAAAAAAATCCCATTTTAAACCAAAAAATAAACTTAAAATAAAATCCAATATATAGTTTATTAAAAATTAAATAAGTGGATTAAATATTATTTAACAATTATTTTATTACTTTAAAACATAATTTCTCATTTAAATTAATTATTTTAATGAAATTATATTTTTACAAAAATTGTTATTGTTTATTATTCCCTAAAAAATCAATGTTTTAAAAAAAATATCAAAACTTCACTATAAGTTAATTTTGATGTAAGTATTCCAAAAATTATGTTATATTTATCAAATAAATGTTATAAAATATATATTATAATATTTTTTCATGAAAATTAATTTTTTTATAAGAAAACATATTTCTGATGAATATAATTACTTTACTAAAAATTGATTGTTTATTTACTAATAATTTATAAATAATTTTATATTGAGTAAGAAATTTATATATATATTTCATAAACTACTTAATAATATTCATTCCCTCCTATTTAACAAATATGATATAATAGTCATATATAATTTTATTTCATGGTTCTATGAAACTGGGTGTCATGTGTCCTACACACTAATAAATAAACTCGTTGTTGAGTGTAACACAATCTATTTGAAAATATAAATTAATTTGAAAAAAATCCTAATATCACAGGGACTTACATTATACCCCCATTAAAATAAAAATTTCAATAAAAAATCATCTTGGTTATAAATGGTTTAAAATTTCAAAATTACTTCATACAAACCCACATCGTAAAAAGGGTTGTTAAAAAATCCTATTAAAAAAGAGAAACAGATGTGTCAAGGTTATATGAAATAAAACATACTAGGTTTCCAAAAAAGAGAACATGTATGGGAAGTGAAAACATTGACATCGAAGAGATAACTAACACCCAAATAATGATGGAGAGTGATAGATAATGTTGATCTTAATTAAGTGGGTGATCCAAAGATAATGACCAAAAATCCATAAACCAAAATTAATGAAAAGGGTCATTGATATAATAAAAATTATGATTATAAGAAAATATTGTATTCCTAGATGCCTTTACTAAAGTTGAATAATTTTCTGGAGAATATATACTTACTTGATTTAATTCTATTTAATGAGAAAAATATCACCCATGGGTAGTGCCTTGATCCATTCCCCTTCATCTTTTACTCCAAAAAATGAAGGTGGATTTTTATGCTCAAAGAACTAACAAATGATAATATCGAAAAATAGAATGAGAATTCATTATTTCAAACTTTAGATGTCATTACAACAAAATGGTTAGCACATGTTATCCAATATGCATAAATACTTATATAGTGAAGTAATACATTGATCTATAAAACCTCAAACTTAAACCATTCCATAAATGGTTAGTCATATAACCCTTCCAAAATTCAAATTTTATAAATAAGGTCACTAAATATTTCAAAATAAACTTAACATTAATCCCCCATATATCATAAAGTAGCTCTTTATTGTCACATGTCAAAAATGTGAATACCTTCATCATGTATTCCATTAAGATATGGTAATAACCTTAATTATAATATAACCATAATAAAAACAAGAATGATTCATCATTCCTTGAATAAAACGACAAATTATTGAATGTATTACATAGATCTAACAATTTTGTAAACTCCATTAATGATAATATAAAACACTTTTTCAATAAATCCTTTATCAGTTATGAGGTAATTAATAATATCCCTTTTAATTTATCTATATTAATCATCTTTGTATCCAAAATAAATATAGTTTTCTCAATATCCATAACATATTAAGGGCTACCTTCCCATAATCAAAATTTCAACTTTTCATTAAATAACTTTTTTAGTACATCAGCATCATTCAAAATATTCTTTTAAATCCTTAAAGAAAAAATTTTAATGAACAATAATTATATATTTTATGATTCAAATAACATAATTTTTCAATTATAATACAAAAAAACTTTATTCACCCCTCCTATATCTCAAACTATTAACTATGCTGTATAATTTTCTTACTTAATACATTCTTTTATTCATATATCATTTTTCATTTATTTATCATCAGAAATATAGCCATTACTCATACAACTTTTCTTATTTTCTTCATGAGATTTCCCCTAAGGACATTTATATTCATAATGACTATACAGTCCACATTTAATTCATTCAATTGTAAATTATATCCTATAGAGACCATTATTATCATCCATTTCGTTAAAAACCCTTTATTTTTCCCTTTACAATTAATTTCATTTTGTCCTTCATTTCCTCAGTCAAATTATCTTCTCGTTAATTTAAGATATTCACCTGGGGGTTTCTTCACACATTCTCATCACAAAGGAAACTAAATCTTCTTTTCTCCATGGACTACACTACCCATCCTCTTAAAAACGTTCTCCTTATCTTTGTTAGTGAGTCTAAGAGTTGGTGAAGGTACGCATTGTTAATAATGTTCTATGAAAATCAATTATACATAATCACAACATCCTTCATTCAAGTCATCATCACATTTTACTTCTCATCAAAAAAATTTCAATCACACACAACATTAAAATAGTTCATTTGGGTTCTATCCATCATTTAAAACCAAAATCATAGTGTGAGAAACATTAATCATATTGGGGAACCACTTAATTATGAAATATAACTTATATGAAGTATAAATCATGAAATTTTATTTAATCTATGATATATTTGGTGATTTATCACCATTATATATTTTAATCATTCATGACTTTTTGTAAAGAGTTTTTGAATTTATAAAGCATATCCCTTGGGAGTGTAAAACCATGTGTACAACAAGGCCCATTGTTGTTCACAAGTTAATGATTGATTCCATCTCAATACAATGTTTTTTGTGTTGTTACCACTAGGTACATCTATTCTAGAGTCACACACACTTGTTTTATCCAATTAGAGATTTAATTTATTGGAAACCACTTTCCCTATCCTTTACCAAAATTGTAGGAAATTTAATTATACTTTATATCAACCAAATACTAATATTTAGAGACATACATAAATATCTTTAGAGGTCCCACTCAATATTCCTCATCCCAATTTTAAATGTTAACTAAAAATTTCCTTTGATACCAACTATAGTGACCCACGGTTTTCAGAAAATCATATTACAACTATTAGGTTAATATTCAATACATTATAAAAACACCCACCTAAGGACCATAATAGTTTTGTGAATTTGGAAGCTTAGAAACATAAAATCTGGTCCATGAGTGAGATACATCATATCCCATTATTCTATTCATAACTAGAATCCTTCATAGATATATCATACATAATCCAATTCTCCATAACCTCAAGAAAAGAAATATAAGAAAGAGTGAGCTCAGATGCTCAGTAAGGGTAAAAAAATGAGATATGTAATCATAACATGAGAATATGTGTATAATAAAATAAACATAACATTTGTTAAACATACCTTAGATATCAAATATCATAATCTTGGGTCATGGAATAAAGATTGGTAGTTTATAAGACATGAATCATATGATAATGAAAGAACATGATCCAAGAGATAATAACATTGGATTAAGATATAGATTATTAGAATACACATAAATATAGAAAATCATTTCCATATTAGTCAAGGATCACTTCAAAGGATATCATATTGGAATGGGTTCACTCCCCAAAATATAATAGTAGTAAAGGTTCACTCACGATACCATAATAGTGGGAAAAGTCTCTTACTGAACTGGGTTCACTTTCCCTTTTATCCTTTTCTTATATAACTATGTTCACTCCCCACTCTAGAACTATATTACTAAACTATGTTCACCTCCCATTAAATCCCTATCTTACTAGTTCACTCCCTGTTCTGTCCTTGTCTTGCTAAACCAGGTTCACTCCCAGTTCTATCCCTATCTTAATAAATAGGCTTCACTCCTCATTCTATCCATGTCTTACTGCACAAGGTTCCCTCCAAATTATAGCCATGTATTATAGAACCAAGATCAGTCCCCATTCCATCCCAATCTTAATAAACTAGGTTCACTCTCTATTCTATCATTTTATTAATGAATAAGATTCACTCCCATGTTCTATACCTATATTACTTAACCATCTTCACTCCTAGTTCAATCCCTGTCTTACTGAACTAGGTTCACTCTTGATTCCTGTCATGTCTTACTGAACTGGGTTCACTTCCTATTCAAGTTCAATCTATCTTATGATATATAAATATTTACCCAATGCATTGAAGTGATATATAGGTCACACATGTATTTGGTTAAAACATAACTACCATCTCATAATTAAAATCATACATTTGGGTGCCACAAGACCATAAAACAATCATTATATCAAAAACCATGAAATTAAATGGGGTTCATAAACATTTCATCATATATTAACTTGTCAAAAAAATACAAATTTAATAATTATTTCATTATTTCATCATAGAATAACCCATGGACAATGAGTTGGGTTTTACAAGAATTTTATCTTAGTATAACCCATGTAAATAAATTAGGTTTCATAAAAATGATGCCATCATAAACATAAACCATTAATATAAATAATAATAATGGTATCTTTAGTTCATATACCTATAAAATTATATGTTACATTAAAGGATACAATCATAGATAGAGAAGAATTTTTAAATATCATTTAGAAAATTTATTTAGGAAGATAATATTTGTTTTAAAATAAATTTTTATAACATAAAACAACTTCAAGATCCTTTTATTTGAAAATATCATTGAAAACTTATAAATGAGGCTTTAAAAATCATTTAAAATATTTGTTGAGGAAAATATCCTTTATAAAAAAAATTTAAATCCATTTCATTGAAAAAGACCATGAAAACTTATAAAATAATTATAAAACAAATAATGGTCAGGAATATGAGAATTGTTTTCATATAGTACATGTTAAAATAATGATTCCTTTAACATTTTTAGTAAAGGCCAAATGGTTATTGTTTTTGAAAACAACATGAGGAATCCTTTTAAGTTTTTTTAAAATCTCAAACATGGGTAAATTATTCATTAATATATCCTTTTAAATACATTTTAAAATCATTTTTTAAATCATTTTTAGAAAACATGGTTTTGAAATAAAAATATTATTTTGACCGAAAATATGATTTTTCATAAAAAGATTATCTTTTGGAATTTTGAGTATATAAAGAGAGTATAATGAATAGAAAAAAAGTTTTTTTATAAAATAACCATATAATTAGATAATTTATGAGTTTCATGAGAGTTAGATCATAATATTTAACCATTGGAAGCATAATCATAAACAATCCTGATAAACAATGAGGTTGTAATGTAAAAATCCAACCACTTTGGTAAAATTAAAACATAATAATCATAAAAGAATATAATTAATTGAAACTTAAATATAATGAGGATAAATAAATAAATTATATTAATTTTAAAATGGTCTTTAAGTACACCTTATAAAATAACATAGGTGTATAACATGACATAAGTCTCAAAGTAGGAAAATTGGGACAAAATTCCCTTACTGCTTTAGTAATATTTTGAATCATAATCCCGAATAAAGCATAAAATCAAATAAAAAATTAAATATCATGAAATTAATTATATTAATGATATAACATGTCAAAGGATCAGTATATCCACCACAGAAAATAAATAAGTGGTGAATTATTATATGTCTCCCAAAAATAAAAGAGATTGAAAATTCCTTACCTTAAGATTTGAAATCCTTTGTGCTCATTCAAACCTCCTGTATAATAAAAATAATTTTATTATATATCTGTTATATAAATGTATTTATATATATCATACCATATATTATTTTTCATGACCTTTTATTACCCAATTATTATCAATTACATGTTAAAGTTGCGTTTTGGGAAATAACTGCTTTGTTTTTTATATATGTTTTGATTTATAATATTTTTGGAATTATAAATTTTATAATGGTTACATAATCTAAAAAATTAAAACCATGATATAAATATAATATATATTCATTATATATTTATTTCTATTAATCCATAATATTTAATTATAGAAAATGAAATACATCATTCATGGAGACGGTAGGTCATATATATGCATGAACATTGTTTTTCATTTTTTTATTATATTGAAAGATAAAAAGTAAAATGATGTATATTATAATTACATAATCATGTTTATGTCATATATATCACAATTTTTTATATTAAATTCATCCTTAAGTACAAATTTTTGTGGTGGTAATGAAAAAAAGAACCACATCGGTTCACGAGGTGATAGATCACCGTACATATGGACGATGATTTTGTAACCTATTCGAGGGAAGTGAAGATGTTTTTTGGTCATTCCAGCAACACAAAAAATATAATTATATTTAATATAATTATTTTATTATATGATAATGATATAATAATAATTTAAGGTGTTGGAGGAAGAAATAAAACAAAATTCTTGTTGATTAACTCTACCTCTTCTTTCAACATCCTCCTTAGGATTACAATAAAATCCTTCCTATGATGGAATTACTAAAAAAATAAGGATTATAGTATGAGGTTTGGGATGTTTTAATTTTATTTGGGTAGGTATTGGAAAAAAAGGCTTTATGTTGTGAATAATAGAGGATGTGGTGTGGCCTTTTATAAGTGAGAGAGAGGACACACTTTGTATTTTTTAAACGAATTGGGTGCTACCATGTTTTCCATATGTCAAAAGGGTCAAAAAATGGAACAATAAATATATTTAAAGGATTATTGGTGAAAATATTCTTAGAAAATAGTTTTCAAACATTTTTATTGGTTATTTTTAAACTTACCTTTTTTAGTTTAACCCCTGGTAAACTCAATTTTACCTTAACCAAAGTAAATAATTTTAGCTGCATTCGATATTCATTCTGGTAAAAAATTATACCGACCTTACTAGATAATATAAAATATTATGATTACAATTATGGAATCCATTTATCAAAAATAAACTCACATAAGTTAAAAATTTTAATTTAAAATTAATCCCACAAACATGATGAGAAAGAGGGTTGAAAAAGAGAAAAGGGAAAAAGTTTACAAAGTTTTTATACCAAAATTAAATATTAAATTGATTACAATGACCTAAATTTGATTAATATATTTATAGTGGTAATAATTTGACTTTTAAATAAATTTAAAATATAATTTATCTTTATAAACAAATTAAACGATAATGTAGTCTTCAATTAAAATTAAGTATTTTTCACTATTCATAAAAAAATACACTTTTTAGTTAATTATAAAAAAAATCACTATAATTTAATTTTGAAAATATGATTTAAAAAATTATTTTTATATTTTCAAATAATTTTACTAAATTTGTAATTAATTAAATTTAGAACAAAACCCACAGATGAGATGAAAAAGTGATTTTTTTCGAGAAGTGTATTTTTTTCAAGCCCAGAGTGATTTAATAATAACTACATATATAATAATAACCATTTTATAAATATAAATTAATATTTGTTGATATATAATCTATAAATTACATTTAATAGATTCCTCATTTGGTATTATTTTATTTAAATAAAATGTAAAAATATTATGCACCTTAAAACTCTTTTCAAAAAACCCCTTTTAAAACACCCAAAAAAACTCACACTAAAATCCAATATAAAGTTTATTAAAAATTATTTAAGTTGATTAAATGGTCTTAAATAATACTTATGTTACTTTAAAAAATAATTGGTAACTTAAATTACTTAGTTTAATGAATTTATTTTTTTGTAAAAATATGTATTATTTACCATTCACTGAAAAATCTATTTTTTTCAGAAAGATATAAAAATTTCATCATAATTTATTTTCAATATGATTATAAAAATTTATTTTGATTTTATGAAATAAATTTTATAAAATATATATTATAATATATTCTCTTAAAAATAATTTTGAATAAGGAAAGATATTTTTGTGGAATATAATAACTTTAATAAAAATTGATTGAATATTTACTAATCATTTATAAATAAGTTTATATTTAGTTGGATATTTATATGTATATTTCATAAATTAGTTAATAATATTCATACCCACCAATTTAATGACTAGGTTATAACATTCATAAATAATATTATTTCGTGGTTTGCTGAAACTCGGTGTCTCGTGTCATGCATGCCAATGAAGAAACTAATTTTTTTATATAACAAAAGCTATATAAAAATATAAATTAGTTTGAAAAATGTACCAAAATATCAGGGTGCTACTCCAAATCTGGGGTTTCTAAGGATAACTAACTATTTTTACATAGGTTGTGGAGGAGTATTTGGAGTTTAATCAAGTACACTCTATGGGATGAATTTATTGGTTCGATGGGGTCCCTCTACCACTGGGTAGAGAACTTGGGGACTAGTGGTGTGAACTGTTATGACCTCCATTCCATGTTTTGAGACTTCATGGATAATCGAGTGCATGTGAAATATAATATTTTGATTCTACCCAGTATGGGCATGCCTCTAAAGTATCCAAGCCACTCTGGGTGGCCTAAATCAAACTCAATTGGATGGAGGAACATACACAACAACATGAGATAATTTTCATTTCTAAGGAAGAAGTCATCAACTAGCTAAGGGAATAGTTTGGGGTGGTCATGGATAAAGTAGTGGGATCATAATATCTAGAATATCAGTGCAGTGCTGACTAGGGTCAGGTGAAAATCTAGACAGGTCAGTTTTTTCAAAAAATTGAGGATAAGATGTTGGATCTATATAGGTGTTATCAGTCCCTCAAGGAGGCTCAAAAACATTTAGCAGAGATTGAGTGGTCCCTTAACCAGGCCAATCCATAGGTTAATTTTATTTATAATAAGGGATAGAATCCATTCTATGGATAAACCTCCCCATTAAAGTTTTTTTAAATGAAATAAAATTTTCATTTTCTCTCAACTTTTTGTGTCCTTTTTATATATATTTATCATATTTATAATAAAAACAATTATAAATCTATAACCTCACCTGATTCATAATCAGTGTCAGAAACCAAATTCCAATAGAAGACTGATCACATGTATAATAGTTTGGGACATGGGCTGAAAGGTTGGGATCAAAATGTTTCATCAATAACCTTTGTGACCCATGTCCTTGGGAACTAGGATGGTGTGTTTTTAGGAGTTTGGTTTACTTTATAGTCATATAGATTTTACTATAATGATTGTGTGATATCTTTGAGTGCTAGTAACAATGAACCAATTATGAATGGAGACATCATGGGTGTGAATACTAGTTAAGGGAGTTTCACCTATTTGGATGAATTTTTTACTGGTCCCAAGGCCATGGGTCTAGGTGTCACTATTTACCCCATGTAATAAGAATTAATTCATCTGTAGTTCCAAAAAGTAGTGTGGCATGAGAACTAAAATAGAATGGGAATCTCCTCTTAGGTGAGGGTTGAGGCATAATATAATTTCACGTCATATGATAGGGACATTTCGATTTGTGAAAATAATTTTTACTAAGTTAGGGTTGTAACATGGAGGGTGAAATCTTGAATGTTACTTAGGGTTGGATTTGTGGGGTTCTAACTTGGTAGTAATTTGTTCTTTATAACTTGGGTAGTTTATGGTTATTCCATTATGGTCACAAGGGCAATGGATTTTATGTTCATAAAAATAATACCATATTTGAAATATTGTGTGGAATTAAAGGTAATATAAAACCAACATGAATAGAGGGAATTAAAATCTTGTTTCCACTAATAAATTCCCTAGAATGGGCCACAAATAGTTTTAAGTCATAATTATTGGATCGCTTCCATATAAGTATCATGCCAACTTAGTGTACAAAGAGGTACTATTGTTCAATAATGGAATGAGAAGTTCCAAACAAGGTATGAGAAGTGGAAGTATTTGTGTTTAGGCCAAATATTGGAGATCTTTACATCCCTATGTATTCCATTGAAATGGGAATCAATACAAACATAGTTTTATAGTATAGTTTGGTAAGTTAATGATACTATAAATAGAATCCTCTTGAGTGAGGGATCAAAGTGTCATTGTGTTTAAATTAATGAAATGGGAACTCCACCATGTATTTTAACCCCATGTGTCTAGTAAGAGATTGTCACTCCTTGATGCGCTAGAGGTAACACACACAGAAAAGGATGGAAGGTGTCACGAACTGAATCTGGTCGCCGCAAAAACTGGCACCCGACCCGACCCGTGGAAAGTCCCGAAGGGCATTCCCGATCCCCACGGGCTGGCACAAGTGCCCGGCTATCAAAAACTGAAAATTGGGAACGATTTACCCGAGTTTTTATACTTGAAACATCAAATGAATCCAAGAAACCAAATCTGGATTTTTCAAACCGAAACATCTTTTTAATAAATTCAGAACTGAATTGCACAATTTTAAACAATGTTTGAAGATCATTACAAAGGTACAAACCCAGGAAAAGACAGCCCAAGAACCTCAACATGGCAAGAGGCATCTTCCTCAAGCCATCTCCACAACACCGCATCATGAATGACCGGTGGAAACCCGAACTGTTGGCACAAACGTTATACCCAAACCTGCGACAAAAAAATAACCAAGTCTACTTACACCCAAGGGTGTAAGTAGGGTGTGAGACAAAGCCCAATAGGATACCACCACTAAGAGATTCCATATAATAAGCATTTAAAGACGAAAAGCATGCAAGTTTTCAAAAACATGAAAAGCTAGTTACAATTTCTAAAAGCTGCAAATTTGAATAAGAACAGTTTTCAAGTGGGCTATTTTAAAGGATTAACGCTTTTTAAAATAAACACCAAAGCTACTGAATTTTCCAGCAAAATGTACCGTATGCCGACGGTAAGCACAAAATATCCAGTGAGCACAAGCAATGGGAAATAACCCCTAGGCACTAGCTAGCTGTGGGTCCCAGGTACCTCGTATCTCGGTGAGAGTAACCATCACAAATATTCGTTCTCGTGCACGAGCCACTAGTAGGGAACATACCCATAACCTAGTGGTCCCCAATCATCATCATCTTAGTTTAGTTAGAGTTGTAAGTGTCAATCTTTCTAAGTGAAACTGAGGCCAAACCCCATGGGATCACTAGCATACTAGTACACGTCCACCCACCTAGATACCCGAGTTTTCCCTTTGTGCTCAAACAATTTCAAAAAGTCAATGAATATACATTTCACATGAAAATATCATTTCCATATCATAAATTCACCAAACAGCCCACATGTATACAACACAAGTCACAAAAGTCCACTTTTCATTCAAATGCATTTTGAAATCAAACCCACACCAAAATAGCCCACAACACTTTTTGCATAACTTTCACAGTCCAACACATCCTTTAACAATTTTATAAAATACCTACAAATATACTAAACATCACATAACAGCCCACTCACATGTTTCCTAAAACCCTTTTTATAAACAAAATCCACTTTTCACATCGCACTCACACAAACAGCCCATATAACATTCACACCTCTTTCACATTTTAGTAAATCCATTAAACATTTTTATAAAACATTTCCAAGAGGATACACATAACATAACAGAACTATTAACATTTAAAATGGTCCATTTGAAAGTATAAACAATCTCAAAACAGTTTTCCAATATGGTTTCACATCTTACATAAATCATTAAACCATTCAAAACTTTCATAAAACAATTCTAAAGAGTGTACCAAATCTTTTCACAAAAAAACTCATTTCAAAACCATATTTCAAGGACAAAATCACACCAATACAAATTCAAAACAGAATTTTCATCCCCAAAAACATTTATTAAACTACCCCCATGTGTTATAAAAACACCTCAAACAATACCACGAAAGATCCACATGAAAAGTACACAGTTTCAAAATCACTTTCAAGAAGTACAATAATGCTTTACACCTTAAACCCATTAAAAGAAACCTCTTTAAAACCTAATGGAACACCAATACACTACCAAATCAGAATTTTCAGCCCAAACAAGATTTATTAAACCAATTTCATATGTTATAAAACACACCCAAACAATACCCAAAGGGTTGCACATGTAAAACACCCAATTTTTTTAAACTAAAATGAAACTGAAAAAACAAATGCTTTACCAAATACAAAATAAACAGTTCCCGCACAATACACAACATATTATTAAATGCATAATAAGCAATTCAAGCAAACTAACTCATCTAGAAATGATTACACATGGAATCACCTACCTTTTATGACGAAACCCTCAAAACATGATGCGAAACATCAACCGCACCACCGCCGCACATCAAGGAATATAAATCCAGACCTAGACCACCAAAAATTGACCAAAAAGATACCAAATAATACCATATGTTCAAACCCTATGTTCTGGACATTCTATAAACTCTTGAGATAGGGTGGAAACCCTAAGGAGAAGAGAAGAATTGAAAAGAGAAACATTACCCAAAATAATCTTGAAGAAAACGACTCAAAATCCACCAGAATCTGAATTTGAAAACATCCAACAATTCATGGGATGTTCGAATAGGGATTATGAGATCATATAGGAACTGGAATGAAGGAAAAATAGTAAGAATTGTGAGAGTTATGATGTAAATAACTTACCTTCTCAAATCTGCCCGATTTTTGAAACCCTAATAATTTCAGCACTCCATCGCGATGCAAAAGAGCTCCAAAGAGGGGGAAAAAGAATGGGAGCTCGGCTGGACTCCTTAGGGTCGAGTGGGAGGTGGAATCACCGAAAAATTCATTATAATGAATAAGATATTAAAGAAATTACAAAAACAATTTAAAACTGGAAATTGGGCTTTCGGGTTGGCCCAATTCTCAAATAAAAACCCAAATCCCCCATGATTATGGATTTATAAAGCCTCCAAATTTAAATGTGGTGTTAATATATCAGGGGAGGACATTTAGGAGTTGGAATTATTGAAAAATATTAAAAAATGAAAAAGTTATAAAAGAAAAAAAATTTATTTTTAAATCTGGAATTGGGCTCACGGTTTGGTCCAATTCTTGAAAACTCACATATTCTCCATAAAACCTTTGGAAACCCCCAAAAAAAAGTATGAATGGAAAATAAATTAAAAATAACTTTAAAATAAGTTATGTATGTGACAATTCTCCCCACCTTGAAAACTTTCCGCCCCGGAAAGTCACAGCAAGGTTAAAGCAACAACCAAACCCCACTGAGAAACCAATAGGTACTCTCTTTCAAGGTTTCACCCCCAAAGGCCAAAACACCTCTAGTGATCAATTAAGAAAGGATTAATCTCAGAACCATAACTTACACTACTTTCCTGAAAGGATCAATAACATTCATACTTTATCCCAAAATAAAACTCTTCAAACACTATCTGAACAAGACTCAAGCAATTCACCCAAACGAACAACAACTTTGAACAAGGTTACACTTACCTTACTTTAACTAAACCATTGGGTACTCTCTAGTCCCAACGTTTAGTCAAGGAAGATGTTGGTAGCTAGATATCTCCAAACGAGACTATCTAAACCAAGCCAAAACCATAGATAAATCTATGTTACTGGTACGGGGGGACACTAATATGCTCCCCACTATAATAGACAACCAATATTTTTTTCGAGACAGAATCAGGACACTAATAGGGGGAGGCCTGAATGGACTCCCGGGTACCAAGGGTAGACTTCCATTCGAAATTTCCTAAGGAACATACATGATAATCATAGTGGTTCTCCCCACCATATGAACCAACCATCTTAATCGACCACCACATGTCGGCACAGAAAGACCCAAAAATTTCAAGATTTGGGAAGGTCACACGGTTAGTCTGCACAGTTTTTGAAACCGTGAACTAACTGTGCTGATCAATCTTCCTGCATGGCTTCCAGGCACACAGTCTCTCTTAATCGTTCACAAACTATGTGCTCAGCATGTCTAGCCAAATTTCCAACCATTCTCCAAACACTCAATGGAAACCAAAGGGGGAGGGAATGACATTAGGCGATGACATGGGTATAAGGCCCACCACCTACTTCCACCGAATGAGAAAAATAGAGGGAATATGATGACACCATAGGTTTAAACACTTCCTATCTTTCACACCGAGGATATGAAATTTTACAAGGTTTTAAATGACCCTGTGATTTCCCCTGACTGCGAGCCAGCTTCTCTCCGAGACCTATGGTTGGAGCTCAAATTATTGAAGCATCTTCGGCCTCACAGTTAGTCTTCGGAAACCCACTAAATGAGAATTATTCTTTCGGTGCCACCAACAACTACACCACAACCCTAGATATGTTTTCCAGACATAACAAATTCCATACTCACTTTACCCTATCCCAATATTTCACTGAAACAAGGGCTAAGAAGATGCACACACATCACACCTTGTTTCTTCAGGTGAGAAACAACAGATGTAAAGAACACCTACACTCAACTTCCTCTAAAATGGAATATTTTTATGTTTTTTACAAGGTATACATTCACCCAATACAACAGGGACTCTCGGAGGATTTCACGACTTTCACATATATGGTCAATCGAGCACATGACATCATAAGGTATCACCGAACATGGCCATTGTGACTGATATAAACAATGCATGGAGAGGGACCTTATACAACATCCCCAAACAACACACAATTCTAGAAAGTGGACACAATATCCTATCGTGGCCATATTTCTCAAACTGATGGTTTAACATGAACTCATGCTTCAAAGAAACTTTGAAGAACCCCAAAGTCCCTCTTAGACACCATCAAGACACTCATCCAAAATAACAACCCTAGACCACATCCACCTTCGATGAATTAGGAAACATAAGAAACTATGGTCTCTTTCACCCATCCACAAGCACTCTCCCATTACAAGAGGATCTAAAAATAAAAGAAAGGAATGGGTGTAGACTCAATCTAAAAATCTCAAGAAAAAAATATTCCTTATATTGATCAACTGGAGGGTCTTCAAACGGCGAAACAATCCGGGTTGCACTTCAGTTGTGCACTAACCTTTAATGGGGGTGTACCTCATCCAACGATTGAACCCAAGGACCCAACCAAGATGGTCCATTAGTCAAGATATACCACAAACCAGATCTAAACACATGAAGGGAACCATCATAAATGCGTCCCAAAACATTTTTCAAAAGAGACCACTAACTGTCCCTATAACACAACTTACTGACCAAACCCAAACCCAAAACACAGTTCAAACAGGAGGGGTTCTTGGACTCAAAACATCCCACAACATCAACATTTTCCAAAAATACATAATATAAACCATTCCAAACAATTCATCAAGTCTTCATGTTTCTCTTTAAAAACATTTCTTTGAAAACAAATGGTTCAACGGTTAGCGCATCCACCAATGGTACCCCATGGGCCTTACACATGCATGCTTCAGTGCCACACCGGGCACCCTCCTCATATCCATCTCGAAACTCATCGAGTCATGTCATCAACCATCCATCTTCCCATATAACCCCATACATGTGGTTGCTCATGAAAATACCAAAGGTTAAAACAAAAATTTGTTCCACTTTTCAAAACCAAAACGGTCAACCAACACATCCTTTTTTCTCAAAACCGCTAACCACGAGATCAAAATCCCAACTCACATCTTAAAAAAAATTCATAAAGTCACAACCATTTAGAAAATAACTCACTTTCAAGATATTCACATCAATTTCAAAACATCTCATCCCATTAAAACACACTCTGATTGTTTAGAAAACTCTATTGGAAACACTTTTCAAAACCAACTTCAATATAGTTCCTGCTTTCAAAGAGGTGTAAGCACACCATTTTATATTTCAAAACAATTGTGAAAATTTAGTTCTGCCATTTCATAAACCCAACCATTCCCTCTTTATTTGAAAATCATTTCATAAAAACTTTACACTTCTTAAAACCAAGTCACCTTAAAACCAAAATGCCAAGATTTGAAAACTAAAGAACACCAGACAATGCGAGAGGAAACTATCAGTGGGTGACTTGGACATATGGTTGGTGGCCATATTCCAATCAATTCACTGTCACAGAGAGTGTTCTAGGGAATATCCCCGGATCCACATGGCTTGCCAGACCCTGCGAGCTTATTGAGACCATTAACCCAACTCTCTTTTCATTTCCCCTAATCATCATCAAACCAAGAAAACCCAAAGACATAGAAAAATCCCAACTTCCCCTGGAAAATTGAATCCTGAAATGAGGTGTGGTGATCAAGCACACTACCCATAACCAGAATTCCATGTCCCAAAAATCGTAACTCTAGACTATCCTGACTATTTCCCAAAATAACATGACCCAAAGAGTTAACCAGAACCTCCTCTGATACCATTTTGTCACGAACCGAATCTGTTCGCCGCAAAAACTGGCACCCGACCCGACCCGTGGCAAGTCCCAAAGGGCGTTCCCGATCCCCACGGGCTGGCACAAGTGCCCGGGTATCAAAAACTGAAAATTGGGAACGATTTACCTGAGTTTTTATACTTGAAACATCAAATGAATCCAAGAAACCAAATCTGGAATTTTCAAACCGAAACATCTTTTTAATAAATTCAGAACTGAATTGCACAATTTTAAACAATGTTTGAAGATCATTACAAAGGTACAAACCCAAGAAAAGACAGCCCAAGAACCTCAACATGGCAAGAGGCATCTTCCTCAAGCCATCTCCACAACACCGCATCATGAATGACCGGTGGAAACCCGAACTGTTGGCACAAAAGTTATACCCAAACCTGCGACAACAAAATAACCAAGTCTACTTACACCCAAGGGTGTAAGTAGGGTGTGAGCCAAATCCCAATAGGATACCACCACTAAGAGATTCCATATAATAAGCATTTAAAGACGAAAAGCATGCAAGTTTTCAAAAACATGAAAAGCTAGTTACAATTTCTAAAAGCTGCAAATTTGAATAAGAACAGTTTTCAAGTGGGCTATTTTAAAGGATTAACGCTTTTTAAAATAAAAACCAAAGCTACTGAATTTTCCAGAAAAATGTACCATATGCCGACGGTAAGCACAAAATATCCAGTGAGCACAAGCAATGAGAAATAACCCCTAGGCACTAGCTAGCTGTGGGTCCCAGGTACCTCGTATCTTGGTGAGAGTAACCATCACAAATATTCGTTCTCATGCAAGAGCCACTAGTAGGGAACATACCCATAACCTAGTGGTCCCCAATCATCATCATCTTAGTTTATATAGAGTTGTAAGTGTCAATCTTGCTAAGTGAAACTGAGGCCAAACCCCACGGGATCACTAGCATACTAGTACACGTCCACCCACCTAGATACCCGGGTTTTCCCTTTGTGCTCAAACAATTTCAACAAGTCAATGAATATAAATTTCACATGAAAATATCATTTCCATATCATAAATTCACCAAACATCCCACATGTATACAACACAAGTCACAAAAGTCCACTTTTCATTCAAATTCATTTTGAAATCAAACCCACACCAAAATAGCCCACAACACTTTTTGCATAACTTTCACAATCCAACACATCCTTTAACAATTTTATAAAATACCTACAAATATACTAAACATCACATAACATCCCACTCACATGTTTCCTAAAACCCTTTTTATAAACAAAATCCACTTTTCACATCGCACTCACACAAACAGCCCATATAACATTCACACCTCTTTCACATTTTAGTAAATCCATTAAACATTTTTATAAAACATTTCCAAGAGGATACACATAACATAACAGAACTATTAACATTTAAAATGGTCTATTTGAAATTATAAACAATCCCAAAACAGTTTTCCAATATGGTTTCACATCTTACATAAATCATTAAACCATTCAAAACTTTCATAAAACAATTCTAAAGAGTGTACCAAATCTTTTCACAAAAAAAACTCATTTCAAAACCATATTTCAAGGACAAAATCATACCAATACAAATTCAAAACAGAATTTTCATCCCCAAAAACATTTATTAAACTACCCTCATGTGTTATAAAAACACCTCAAACAATACCACGAAAGATCCACATGAAAAGTACACATTTTCAAAATCACTTTCAAGAAGTACAATAAGGATTTACACCTTAAAACCATTAAAAGAAACCTCTTTAAAACCTAATGGAACACCAATACCCTACCAAATCAGAATTTTCAGCCCAAAAAAGATTTATTAAACCAATTTCATATGTTATAAAACACACCCAAACAATACCCAAAGGGTTGCACATGTAAAACACCCAATTTTTTTAAACTAAAATGAAACTGTAAAAACAAATGCTTTACCAAATACAAAATAAACAGTTCCTGCACAATACACAAAATATTATTAAATGCATAATAAGCAATTCAAGCAAACTAACTCATCTAGAAATGATTACACATGGAATCACCTACCTTTTATGACGAAACCCTCAAAACATGGTGCGAAACATCAACCGCACCACCGCCGCACATCAAGGAATATAAATCCAGACCTAGACCACCAAAAATTGACTCAAAAGATACCAAATAAGACCATATGTTCTAACCCTATGTTCTGGACATTCTATAAACTCTTGAGATAGGGTGGAAACCCTAAGGAGAAGAGAATAATTGAAAAGAGAAACATTACACAAAATAATCTTGAAGAAAACGACTCAAAATCCGCCAGAATCTGAATTTGAAAACATCCAACAATTCATGGGATGTTCGAATAGGGATTATGATATCATATAGGAACTGGAATGGAGGAAACATAGTAATAATTGAGAGAGTTATGATGTAAATAACTTACCTTCTCAAATCTGCCCGATTTTTGAAACCCTAAGAATTTCAGCACTTTATCGCGATGAAAACGAGCTCCAAAGAGGGGGAAAAAGAATGGGATCGCGGCTGGGCTCCTTAGGGTCGATTGGGAGGTGGAATCACCGAAAAATTCATTATAATGAATAAGATATTAAAAACATTACAAAAACAATTTAAAACTGGAAAATGGGCTTTCGGGTTGGCCCAATTCTCAAATAAAAACCCAAATCCCCCATGATTATGGATTTATAAAGGCTCCATATTTAAATGTGGTGTTAATATATCAGGGGAGGACATTTATGAGTTGGAATTACTGAAAAATATTAAAAAATGAAAAAGTTATAAAAGAAACCAAAATTTATTTTTAAATCTGGAATTGGGCTCATGGTTTGGCCCAATTCTTGAAAACTCACATATTCTCCATAAAACCTTTGAAAACCCCCAAAACAAAGTATGAATGGAAAATAAATTAAAAATAACTTTAAAATAAGTTATGTATGTGACATAAGGTCTAAGAAACCCATTAATATCACCATCAGGAGAGAATATTCCATAGGAAGAAGGGTTCACATTTTAGGGTTGAGTGAATATATTATGGTACACACCAAAGGTTCAACATGCATGGACCATGGGGGTTGATTCCAGTTTTAGTTCATAGAGCTTGAACTAATAAAAATGGTTGTTCTGGGTAATGTTTTGGGGGGGTGTAAGAGACTACCAATATAATTTTAATCGTTCAGTGAATAAACACCCTTGGAATGAGTTTTACATAGTTTAAGGTCATGAGGATTGGACACAAGAGATGTCTTACTTTTGAATATTAGGGTGTCTTTATCATGTTGGTGTGTAACCACCACGGTTTAGTAAGCCCACGTGATCCATGAGTAGTATAGAAAAAAATAGTAATGGGAGATCTACCATGTCACATGAGGGAGCATGATAGAGGAAAATAAAATCCCACTCAGGAGGTTACCAATTACACCGACTTTCTTGATCTACGTGCATGAATTCACTGAGGTAACACCGATAGTGTTAAAACTACACTGGAATAAGGGTAAGAGGAAAGGATGTGAATCATGACTTTAAAGATCAGAACTAAAATATGGGCAACCAATGAGTGGGGAACAACTATTGAACATGTTTTAAACACATGTTCTACAACAACAGTGGTCAATGATGGGGAAAGAAAATGATAGATTGACTATTGACTATGTTCTCAACATGAGAACCATTACTTTTCCCAATAGCGAATTTGAGTAATGTTCCTTATATGGAAGTAAATCCTATTTAAACCATGAAATATCACTGTAGAGGTTCCTATTTTGGCATAGAGTATGGTGGGGGATCCAAATCAAAGAGGACTTGAAGTGCTGAGGTGAACATGAGGGGTTGTTTTAGAAGATTCAACACCCTAGGATATACACCACCATATGCTTGATCAAATTGAATGAGTGTATATGTGATAATGATTCTAAAAATTTCTCAAGGGTAAGGTCCTGAGGTAGGTTAGTAGTTGGGATTTACCCATGACATGATATCTAGGCATCTCAATTTATCCCACCACTAACAAAGTTAATAATTTTTATTAAATATCCAAAAATATCCAATAACATTGGGGGTATAAAATAATGTAACTCAAGATAATATAATCTAATTTTATAAACACGCCTGGGGGCAAGGTATAAAATTTTATTAAAGGATATAAAGCTTGATCCTTGGTGTTCCATAATGAAAGTAAATCTACAACATTGTTCCCATTACACAACATGTGAATAAAATTCACCCATTTTTCGATGAGGATCTTGAATCTATGGATGTAATAATAAATGGACCATTGAATTATAATATTATATTTGAGAGAGTTATGAATGATCTAATAATCTATTTCAACAGAATCCAGCATAATACTACTAGTGTGGCATACCTCAAGCCGGTTGAGAATGGTGTCATAATCTATGAGGAGGGAAAGAGTTGCTGAAAGAAAAAACAACCAAAACTATAGGGTCATAAATGAAACCTCCCCCCCCACATGATATTGATATTTAAATATACATTAACATTTAGTTTTAGACCACTAATGGTGGTTCAAATGAACTCAAAGACCATGAGGAGACAATCTATTAATATAAGGGGAGTGTATTCTACTATAAATGATCATCCTAATGGAGGGTTATTATCCCAATGTTGTAAGAAAATATCCAGGTTAGGTGACCAAATTATTGGAATAACAAAAATTTATATTCATTTGATATTGTTTCCTTCATGTTGAGCATTTTTCTTGACATTCCAAATTCACTAACATCTAGTAACCAAGAAATCATCCTCATCTTCCAATCATCATTATTTATTCCCATGCCGTGGAAAAAGTTTTGAAGGATTTATTTATTAGTGGATTACTAAAAATAAAGCCCAAAGAAATCACCAATACCCTTCCACATAGTATATTACCACTCACCTTCATTGAAAAGATAAGAGACAATTTCTTCATTTTATTTCAGAATGTAATGAAACTTTGAAGAAAGAGTAATCCCCTTATGATTAACCTCCACATCCATAGAGATAACATGATTATTTATTCACCAGATGATGAAATTTTACATCATATAATTTTTTTAATTATAGGAAACATCATTATTCACCCTTATGAAGGTCTTCAAGCATTATATATCAATACACCTAATCTGAAAATAACCTTGATGATGAGCATGTGAAAAAAAATTATCCTAATCATTGTTCATTGTAATATTTTAAATGATGTTTTATTTCTAAATAATAAGGTTATCTTGGATGAACGTAGGGTTATTTTTATCTTGCTTGAAAGAAGTTTATATAGTTAGGAACCTCATTTTTTTATCAGTGCTCATACACAGTTCTGATTCCAAAAATTTATCTCACTACATCTAATAATCCACCATGAGAGACAGTGTTATATTGGGACATGTCTAGGAATCATTTTCCATAATCAATATATTCTACCCTTAATAAATTATAGGATATTTGTATATATACCCATAATTATTTTTTCTCACAAGTATCATCCTTCCTTTACATCCCATGCCAACTTAGCTTACGAACAATTCATGGTACCTACTACACACATAAAGTTAATTCCACCTGCATCTACCGCCTTCTTTAGACTCTCCCATAGATCCCAATGGAATTTAACATTAGTTTGGTAATACCAAATAAAATAAATAATTATTTTTTTGATATTATGTATAAATTATTTGGTAACCATGAGGATGAAAATGGCAAGCTTGGGGGTAGACATAAGAACACAGTTTGCTGCGGTGATTATACCTCTAAAGGATAGTAATTATTTCATGATATTTTTGATGTAGATATATATTTTTTCAACCAACCCTCAAAATTATTAATGAATAGTATTCTATGATAGATAGAGGATCCTAATTAGTTTAAGCGGATGTGTGTCCTGTGAACTCTAAATTTGTTCTTGATCTTTTTAACACATATCTCTGGTAAAACTTTTGAAATGTAAACACTACTTTGATCCCAATTGATATTTTTTCACTCATATTTCTATAATACTCTATAATTATATTGAGGTTTGGGATATATATTCTACTTCCATTAATTAATAAAATCATATCATCCACAAAGAGGAGGTGATAATCTCATTTGATGTGTAGCTTGCACTAGAATCAAAGGTTTCTACCACAAATAATGCACAGAGCAAGATAAATTCTAATGACATCATTAACCATGATAAAAAAATTTGTGATAGCATATCCCCTTATATAAGACCCTATAATAACATAAATAACCTAAATTTCCTCCCCATAAATTTTATATAAATCAAAGGTAAATTGTAGCATCTAAAAAAAGTTAGATAAGACCATGCAAACCGTCACCTTGAGAATAAATTTTAAATATAGTATACCATAAACTTTATCCATGTAAACTATTATTGAAATATTAGAGGAAGTGAATTTAAATTTCACCTATCATTTCATCATCTAATCTAATAACATCTTGAGTGGACCTCCCTTAAATGAATCTATTTCATTCCCTACAAAACCCAATTCTGAAGATGAACCGAGATAATTTTCTTGATAACAATTACAAGGATGATGTATGGGAAGTGACACATGCTTTTGGGTTTACAAAAATTGATAAAATATGTTCCTTTAACCTTTGGAATTATAATTAGTTTGGTTACATAAGCCACCTGAGGGATGAAACCTCCCTATAAATAGTATTGAATTGCTTCCACAAGTTCTCCCTTAATAATGTATTAGGAAGAAAAATAGAAATAACATTAAAATTCATTGATTAAAAGTGTACTTTTAGAGTTTAGGGAGTGTAAAACATGACAAATATAATTCTCCTCAAGAACACTCCCAAGAAATGAGTTTATAGGTTAAGACAAGACAGGGTTTATAGATTGAAAAATATCGACATGGATCCTCAAGTATCCATACTTCATGCAAGGGTTAAAAGTTGAAATTGGATATTTGAAGTGTGTATTGGGAATACATCTCACCACCTTGATGTCATTAGTGAGGGTTCCATCCTCTATGTGGATTTTCGGAACATTGTACCATTTATTTTCATTAATAAATGCATGAAGAATGCAGTATTCCTATCCTCATACTTAATCCATGTACCTCTAAAATTTTATCAAGGTAATCTTTATTTATGTATAATAAATTTTGATAACTGGTATTTTTAAAAATGATATCACTCGATTGATTTTCACCCTATCTATTCTCAGTACTTTCATTGATTTTCTCGAGTTTATCTTTAGTGGTTTATAGATCAAAGAAATGAGGTGTTAGATCTTTGGTCCATGTTTATGGGTACCCTTTTAAATAAATAATATTATTGGGGAAGCTGACCCATAAGCTTTCATGCATGAGTTTTTTATAGGATGATTGAACCTCATTTTGATTTCTTGGGTCTTATGGAAACTAACTATAAAATAAGAACCATACATTTATTACCTTTTGGATTCTAAAATTATGATAATTGGGTAGTGGTTTGATAGAGATAGAATGAGGTGGGTTACTTTTTTATTAGTGTACGAGGATAAGGATTGATGTTTAGAAAAAAATGATCATGGTAGCACTAGGTGCACTAACTACCCTTTTGGTTATTGCACTAAGTGAATTTATCTCCAAATAATCCTATATAAATATTCTCTTCACTATAAATTAATGAATAAAAATAATGTATCACCCTCTATAGATATTCCCATCCACCTTTATTCTCCACAAAATCCATGATGGTGTTAATGTTTCCTCTAACATGATAATTTGGGTCCCTTGGATTAAATGATCCTTGATCATTACATAAATATTCCCTCACTAGTGCATTATAGTTGGAATAATTGATAAAAAATAAGAAACTTTGGATACCATATCTAACCATAGTAGAGACATGTTGGTTGGAGACATCAGGTTTGTGCATTATAATAGTATTTTTTAGAAATATCTAAATATAGTGGTTAGAGGGATCTCCAATCATGTAGTCATGGAGGGAATGATTATAATAAAAATATATTATTTTAGAAGGGTACTACTTAGGTTCCCACACTTCTACTTGGGACACATTACTCTAAAGAATATCATTTATGAGGAATTCAGTCTTCACCCAGGCTTCTAGACCATGGGAACTCCATATGATGAATAAAATCATAACTAAGAGGGATTATTTCCTTTGGACCCCCATCATTGATGTAAAGTTTATTTGAGATGAATAGAAATGTAGATCATGTTTGGAGTAGGATATAGTGAAAATTTCAATAGGGGAGAAGCTATAGAAAATTAGGTTATACCAAAAAATCTGAAATAAGATCGGTAATTAAGGGATCAAATATGAAAATATATCTATTTGATAGTGGAATGGGTGATCATCCATAAGGACCTATGTCTTTTGGATTGGGAATAAAGGAGGTATATAATGAGAGATCAACCAACTTTCATGAAAGAAGGTACTTTCCATGTTTTTCAAGGATATTATATAAAATACCCTTTTAGAATATGAGTTTCAATCATGGATTATAGAGAAACAAATAATTAAAAGGGTCCTGCTTAGAAGCCATTGGAGACGGAGGAGGTGAGACCATCATAAGAAATGGAGCAGACATCATGAGGAGAGAAGAAAAAGTAGGGGTAGTAACACTATCCCCCAAAAATATACTAAAGATTTTTGTTCCAAGACTTTTTTTACATATTCCATAATATATAGAGAGGATATACTATATAAACAATCATCAACCAGAAGAGAAACTATTAACTCAGAGAAGTTTTTTCTCTAAGATGACAAAGAGTGTCTTTAAAGGTGATCAATTTCCATGCATATTTTAGCCACAAAGGCATATTAAATCTGAAGGGTATGATCATTTTTATTGATAAAAGAACCAAGATAATACTTAATGCTTATAAGAAATGAGAAATTTAGGAATAGAATAGGGATATCTAAGAGACTGATTCATGCCACCACCAAAGGGGGGTCCTACCAAAATTGAATCATCATCATGAATATAAAAATGTTGAATAAACATTTGATTATCGATCTTGTGGTTTCAATCTTGGATTTTAAAAAATACTACCTGGAGGAATGTAATACACATAATTATTTCTTATTTATCACTAAAACCCTATCTATTGTAGTTAAACACTAGGAACCAACAATGTTATGGAAGAATGGGAGTGGTGGTTCATCCAAGATGAAACTGGACACTAGTTTCCACCTATTAAAATCCACATCTACCTTAAAGTATAGGTCCATAATTCCAATCTATAGAGATCCATCCACCAAGGTAGATCAGAGGTCTTCCATTGGAATTTTTTGGATTCAAGGAGGAGGATCTAACTGAGTGGTTAGAGGTCATAGAAGGATATATTTAAGAGAAGGACCATCTAAAATCACCCATTTGGACAGAAAAGGATCCATATCTATTAAGGAAACTAATACACCTTTTTTCATCCATAAAAGGGTGGGGGGGATTTTTCCATCCATCAATATGAAGGGATTCCTCATAAGATATGAGAATGGAAGAATCTAGGTAATATTATGAAGAGTTTGAAATATTGAGGGGTGATGTGTGTTATCAAGGTAATTCAAAAAAAAATTATCCTCATTTGTTTATATATATCCCGGGAAATGTTAAATCAATCCACATATATTTTAGGATTACAATTAACTTGGATACCAACACAAGAAGGGAAGGTCCACTTAGGAGATAGAAAAGCATCATGCAGTTTTACATAATACGATAAGGTTGTAGAACATATAGTTCAATGTCTTGTGGAAAGGAAGATGTCAACATAGTTTAACATTCTACAATGATGAAGAAGTGAAATTCAACTTAATATATTATGGTATGGAAAATTTCATTTTGTTTAGAATCATAAAACTGGGATAGTAAGATAAAACATTTAATGTTATATGAAAAGTATGTTATTCCAAAGTATCATATATTGTGACTAGGATTCATTCACATTGTATAAAATCATGAGACTTAGACCTTATCCTACTTTTTAACGTCATGTGACTAAGATTATATGTCATCAATTTTCACAATATATGACAAGGATATTATCCCATAGTTTAATTTCATGTGACTAGGATGGTGTCCCACATTTTAACATCACGTGACTGATATTTTTTCCATGTTTTAACATCTTGTTAATGTGTTGGTGTGTAATGTTATACAATGTACCACTTAAGATACCTAAAATTTTTAAGTGGTGTAACATGCTCTCCATCCATGGTGATGAATAGTTTTAGGCCATTAGAGTAGACCTGATGAATGTTAAAAGGTCCCTCCCATTTGGGATTCAGTATTGGAATCTTCTTCCCAAGCATCATTGTAATCCTTAATTCCATCACCATGTAACCTTGAAAGACTGATTTAAGGCTAAACTTTTTTTTTAATTCTAAATCTACACTATTGATATGAACATTAAGGTTTTGTAGTGCTTAGATCCTTATCTCATCAATGTCTGAAAATTCATCCATGTAAACCTCAAATCTCTTTTCTAGTGTATGTTGATTGTAAATGGTCATCAAGAGAAGTGGAATATAAACAAATATAGTTAATACTACCTCTTTATTATATACTAGAGACTACATGGTCTCCTTGGTGGAATTTTTGATTCATCATTCTATAATACCATTGGGAACTATAGATCTTTTTGGGCCATCTATTTTTATTTTCATGGATAATTTTCAATAAGATGTTAGAGAGAATTTTTTGAACACATGATTCTATCCATTTTCATGAATTTGATAATGACTGGTATGACTGAAAAAGATACTATAGTTTCAATAAAACTTCCTTATCTTGGAAAATTGATTGTTGGTCCCATTATTTGTGAGGATAGTGTGAGGAATCCAAAATTTATTGGTGATGTAGGACTTCAAAACTATAATCAAAGACTATGTTTTGGCCTACATGAGGGGGATGGATTTTAACCACTTTGACAAGAATCCAGTAAAATATAGAATGAACTTGTACTTATGAGATTTCATTGGAAAATTAGGGCCCAAAAACATTAATCCCCCATGTAGAAAAGGGCCAGGAGTAGTTAGTGGTATAAATAATCTCTGGTGACTATAGGATGAAGTTATCATATGGATATATAATGCATGAAAGGTATTTATTATTTTTATTTAGTCATAATCCATGGTGGGATAAATGTACACTATCATTCAGGTCTTATGAGGGATCTTAAACACTTCTTGATGAGACCCACTTGACCCAATGTGGACTTCTTGTAGGACCTACGAGATCTCCTTTTCTTCGATGTAATAGAGGAAGATTTTATTAAATTCAAACCTATAGGGACCCTTCGATGAGTTGGGGAAACCCCATATGGTGAAATTCACTACTTATTTCTTTTATTCTCTCGCTCAGCTTAGTCTGAAGGGAGGGTCATGTGTTGAAGTTACATGGTGAAGGGAGTCATCTGTTCAAGATTTTCATCCATCACATGGATTGTAAGAGGTTCTCCTAAGTATGTTCTAGTAGAAATTTGTTTCACCTGTCATCCCTCTTCATCAAAAGTAATGGGGGCAATAAATCTCCTGTGCACCATGTGAATGATGAGGTCATCATGGTTAGGTTTTTACAAAGATGTCACCAAGATTTCAAAGGAATATTATTAATCATTATAGGATCAAATAACATGATTTAAATTCATAATGGAAGGTATAGGGGTCATTTTATTATGGGGTCCCACCAGTAAGGGGGTGCACTCTCATTCTCTGACCACATAATTACCACATATTTTCCTGATGACCATCTCTGAATCACCATTTACATGGAATCTTGGGACCTAAATATCATGATCTAGCTTGAGTAATGTGATAAAGACCTTGTATTTTTTTCATTTCATTAATACACCTTACTACAAAAGGTAGGAGTGTGACATGAGGTCTAATGCAAGAGTTATGAAGAAAATTCCAAGTCCAACCCTATTGAATTTAGGAATATTGAATTTTCTACTAATCAGGCTTCAGGTGGAATGTTATAAATGAATAATCTATTATGGAATTACCAGAAAAATGGAGAGGATGGATTAATTAACACCTTTGGAATCCATGGACAGCATGACAGAGGTTTGTTGTGCAGCCAGAAAATCTTCCAGTGCCTCACCCTTGATAGTTTTCTATGGAATGAACCTAATGTTGAAATTCTAAAAAATTACTGGACACCATGACAATATCATAGTTATAATGATTTGGTCGAGGATTTACATTAAAAGATCAACATGGGATGACAAATTTATATTCATATGTTGTGGGTAGTGTCATTTTTTTGGACCATGAATACCAAGATGGGAAACTCTTGTCAATATGAGAATATCTGGTCTATGTGTCGAGGAGCATATGACTAAGATAGTATAGACTATTCTCTATGCCCATGTTTTTCTTATAAACCAATACATCACCAATATATAATTATAAAGATATCACATGAAGGACCAAAATATTTTTCTAGATTAGTGAAATTAGTACAAGAGGATAGAATAAATATTTCTTAATATCCACTAATGTGGCCTTATATTTCTTATACCACCAATAGAAGATTACTTTCTTCATGGGAATTGAAAATGATTTACGTCTTCAATGTTGGAAAAAATGTAGATATAGGATATATGTACCTATAGGCCTCACTACTCTTGAAGGTTTCATAAAGGGGGGTATTTGGATGATGGCCTTGACATTTTTAGGGCCAATCTCAATTTATCTGTACCAAAAAATGAAACCGAGGAACTTCATAGAGGTTATACTAAATGAACAAATCTTTGGGTTTATTTAACATTGATTGGAGAGGTGTAGGCCTAATTATATTTCAAGATCCTTGATATGGTCCTAGTGATGGTGATATTTGACAACCAAATTCTATAGATAGAATTACACCAGAGGCTTGAGAAGTGATATAAAGATACAGTTCAAGGCATGAAAATAATTTTCTCTCACATTCATCAAATCAAATTGCATTCCATGATATAATAATGTTCAATTAAGTCCCTTGAAAATTCTGGGATATTTTTATTTGAGGGACATCCCAATTCAATAATATCTAGATTACTCATCCATGTAGGAATGTTCCTTGAATCCAGTAGTCCAATAAATTAGAAGCTCTATCATGGGGGTGTGAAATTCATCCTTTAAAAAGTAGCAATTAAGTTCTTGGTATTCAATGGATATTTATATATTTACATTCTTCTACTTATCAATGATGATGTTATATATCCATTTATGGTATTGGAATTACCTAATGAAGTTATCCATGATGATCTTATCAAACTTGGCCTCAACCATGTAACCATGGGAGGGTTACATATTTTAGGAGTCTATTTTAAAATGAGGTGGCCAGTAGGATGTCTTAGGTAGTTGAAAACGACCTAATGATCGATAACTGGAATTTACTTGTAGTTATAGAAAAAAACATTTCTCTATTTCATTCGGAATACCAAATATTCCAGCTACTCCATTAGGGATATGATTATGATAATCAGAGTTTTTATTAAATCATCCTTAGTGTAAATATTTAATTTCTTGAATTAATCAACAATAATAGAGACCCCATCCAAAAAGTAAGGATGATCTCCATCCAAATACTATTTATCATCGTAGACAAGGGGATTAGAGGAGGGAGATATCATATCACCTTCCTATGTAGGGGTTAAATCCTTAGTGATAATCTCTCATTCCACTACATATATGGAAAAAATAGTGAAAACTAATGATAAACCAATCTCATGTGTATTTTAAAATAGGGGGCCACCATTGATGTCAAAAAAGTGATGGAAGGTTGACTTCTATCGGGTCAACCCTACTCTCTGAAATACATGATATTGGCATGGATTGGTGGAAAATGGATGGACCTTCTTATACATAATGGGAGTATGAATTTTTGGATTCCATGGTATATTCATGTATTTGAATATGAGGAAATCTGTGAGAATTCCTTCTTCCTTTTCATGGTGAAATTGTTACTAATTTATGGGATTGTTGTTTGAAACTAATAGTTCAATAAAATGAATTATTCCTTAAAATTATCCCAAAGATCCACTATGTTGTCTATTGATTCAATAATGGAATTGATACACTCATCCTCATCAATATAGTGTTTATTTTATTTCTTTATTTAATAAAAAACATCTAGACTATGGGTTTCATTGGATTTTAAGGGGGAAACATCACTTGGGAGTACACCTAATCAAACATTGAGGGATTACTGGAGGAACTGGTGATTTTAAGAGGTAAAAAACACCTGAAAATGGATCTAGAGACTTTCACGAATGTCATTATATGTAGTTTCTTATGAGACAACAAATAAATTTATATTTTCTACTAAGTCACTAAATTGGGTCTCCTAAAAAATATTTCCATGTGGATTTTTATATATCTTTTAAAATACCTATATTTTTAGGTTGGATTGATTTAAGTTTTCCACAGTGACCCTCAACATCTGGAGTTTTTTGCCAGGGATATGATTTATCATGGAGTTAGTGTTTACTTGGTAGTGATGATCATAAATTGAATTGAAACAGACTGAGAAATATAGTGGGAATATATTCCCCTAAATATTAGCACTCATTTCCTCCTTGGAGAATGAGATGAAAATATGTAAATCCTCATATTTAGGTTCCTCTATACGATAGGAATCAGGTCACGTTAACTTAGTCTCTAACTAAATATGGATGTTTAGAGACTCAATGGGGGCCTCATGTAACTCCTTTAATGCATAAAACATTAGGGATTGAGATCCATGCTAATATATTATCTATGTTCCTCTAAAAAATATACTTATAGGAAAGGGGGATATTTATGCCTCTCAAAATTTTCTCTTTAATAGGAAACATGGTGGTTCTTATTTGTCTCATCATTGTCTATGATGGTTTTCTAAAACTCAAATGATTTTGAAATAGATGGGGGTAAATGGAGGTAATGTGATGAACATGGGGGGGTGTTAATTTTTTCAACTAAGCATGAATAATTCTATAGGTGTTAGCGATCATCTTACGATCCATCCATTAATCAAAATTATCTGAGCCACATCCAAGAGATGATTTCCATTCTATATAGTATTTTTCATCACAATCATTAGAGGAAGAGACATATTTCACTTATGCAATGACATCATCCTTCTCAACCAGAACATGGTATACCCTATCTGGAACATAATATTTAAAGATGAATAACTCTTTGATATTGTTCCCAAGGGTTTGATGATAAATTTCATAGTTAATGAAGTGTATAAAAAAACTTTTAGGGACTCATAGATTCTATAAACAACTTATGGATATTTTCCATGGATCCGATAAAGTAACATGGGATATTCTCATAATTGAAGAAATACACCCAGTTCTTTATCTCTACAAAGGAAACTCTTTGTTCTTAACCCTATCAAGGGGCATGAGCAACATTCTCCTGGTGATTTTCTTCTTGTAAGTCTTATCCTATGGAGGTTCATGAAGGAAAACTGACTAATGGATATTATATTTCAAAGATAATATTGTCTCTGAGAAAAAAGGCTTCTGCACGAGAGTTGTGATAGGTAATGGGAATGATTGTTGATTGGTCCACTACAAGACTTCTTCTTAATGTTGATATCTCTTTGTGAATTCATGACATCATCCTGGATACCAAATGGAAATGATGGTAAGTACAATCTCATCTTAGAAATTCTCCATGTACATCCCTAACACTTGTTTCTAGAAATGATACACATCAATGGAGTATGATATTACCTTCCATTGGTCAGTGAAGTCTGAAACACGATCATCATACCTATAATTGAATTTTTATATCTCAAAGATGATAGTCTTGTGTAAGGTGGAGCTGAAATAGTAGTAAAACTTCTAAGGTTATCTCTCTAATTGGTGATAGACCCCAAGTCCAACAGATTGTACCAGAAAAAATTAGGTCCCTATAATTTTTGAACAAAACACAATAGTTTGGTTACACCCTACTACTATAGAGTTACAAGAATCATGAAACACTAGGAGGTTAAGTGGGTAAATTTTTCAAAGGGTCACTCATACAGTTGAACATAGTGAAACTTTGGTTACTGATGTCTCGATGTGGACACAATTGATATACCCATGCCAGATATGGATTCCCTCCAGGTGGTATTGGGGCTCATTATGTCACTAAGGCCTCAAAACAAGTGGTGAGTGTAGCTATCAATTCATGAAGGTGTGAAATGGAATTCAAAAATTCTTTTAGTGACCTTCTTTCCCAAGAAACATAGTGGTAATAGTATAGAGGTGGGAAGTTGAAGTGGTTGAAATGGGTAGGATCTAAAGGGAATGATGAGTAATATCTTGGTTTTCTTTAGATCCACCACTCTCTACCCTGATTGGGTATGTGGTACTACCCAAATTTCCCTGGGTGACCAGACAAGGAGGAGTAGTTTCTCATATAGGGGAAATACAGGGACCTTTGAACGTATTTTTATTTTTATTATTGTTCACTGAAGATTTTAATGGCGAGACATTTGTAACTCTGAATATAATTAATCCAAGAAGACATGTAGGAATTTATTTTATTTTCTATCTTAGTCACAAATGGAATAAAAACTCATGATTCTATTTTAGTTTTTTATTTTTCAATGAATGGGAAATGAAGTCTATGTGGGACTCCTGAGGCCTAATTTTTGTCTTTATTAATGGGTAATGGAACTGATAGGTAGGTCTTCATGACGGGTCACTTCCACTTCAAATAGATTTCCAACCTCATTATCTACACCACCATCATAGTTTCCCTAATCCCCAAAAGGTTTTATCATGTAAACATTAACAAAGGTGGTGGTTGGAGATTTTATTTCACCATCGACAGTTAGATTAGTTTGATGATCTTATTATCGCGATGAGAGGGGACATAATTTGAATGAAACATAACACCCTAGCCTTTGATTTTCACATGGGTTTATGAATCTTAGATTATCTTATATATAATAGTAAATTCCAAGACTGATGGATTCTCTAGGGTACCCATATGAGTTGGGATGTTGAGTCACAATGAGTGTTTCACAATCAACCGTCTTGTATAGCTGATGAAAAATATGAAGATGTTTAAGGAAAACAATATAGGCCATCCCAAAGACTTGAATATGGTTTAATATATCTCATAGGTTATTATTAAGGAATTTTGTTTAGTCCTCAATAAGAAACTCCAATATTGGGAAGAGTTGGGTTATATATGGCCAAAATGTGGCCGATAACTGGTCAGTGGATAAGAATTATGACAAAACTTCTTCCTTGTTGGTCGGAGTAGAGTGCTCAAGGGGGGGGGGGTGGATTGAGAATCTATAAAAATTTATTTTAGGAATTTGTTCTTTGAAAATTTCCCTAAATTAAAAATATAATCCAAATCATATTATAGTGAATTTATAAGAGTTATGAATGTTTAATTAATTTCTCAAGAGATTTCTTAGTTCTCAATTATACTAATCTATTGATTAATATAACTTTTTAAACTAATCTACTGGTTCAAAACTATTATAAACACCTGCTAAACTAACTATCAGAGTTTGACTATGTTTGAATGAAATATGTTATAAAACATATTAAATGAAAATAACAATAGGCACAATGTAATTAAAACAAGAGGTTCAGTATCAAGTCAAGAATTATCCATCTTCACTTGGTGATCAACTTCCACCAAGTAGTTTAAATTAATAAAAAAGTTTGATCTACACCCTAGATTGGGGTTCACAATATCACACAAGGCTGTCTAGGTCACACTTGAAATCTACTAATGTTATTCGTGGTAAACACAACAAACATTTCACACACAACATCTTACATAGTTCTATATGGGATACAAATATATAAATAGAGTTTTGGATTGAGGATATCAAGTACCCTCCAGTTATGCTCAGTAGTCAGTGTGTGTGTAACAGAAAGATACACACACTACTTAGAAATGTAAAAAAATGAATACAATAGAGATAAATATATAAATATAAGTTTAGAAGGATTTTTAAGTTATGTAGTGAATATCTGAACACGTTTTTTGTAGTTGAATTGAAGTTTGAGTCCTCCTGTAGAAGTTAACTCCAAAATAGTGTGTCACATCCTCTATGTTCTTCCTTCTAAGAGCAAGAGATGTTTAGGTTATCTCATCAGGTTTTTCTTGACTCCTTAATCTCTTAGTATGTTCTTCCTTTTGAGTTCTTGGGTTTTTGGATGTATGCTCAGAAGTTCCAGGATTTCTTCTTCTTTTACATGCATTATTTTCTTACTACTATTATCTATGTCTTCTCTCATATCTTGAATGATCCAACTGGTAAATATTTTATACTTTGAGGTCTAGTAGACAGAATGATCTCCCCATATGCATGTACCTTGTATTGTCCTCTGAATATCCCACAAAAAACATTAAATAATGTCATAAGCATTAATTTATCTAAATATGACCGTTAGATATAAATTTGAATTAATAAAATAAAAAAAATTATGACAATTAGTGATTCATAAGTATCGCTGAGTCATTAGCATCATTCTATCATCATCAGTCTATCAGCCTCGGTCTGTCAGCATCAGTGACTCTCTGTATTAGTGAGTCCTTTTCATCAACATCGATGACTCTGGGCATCAGTGATTCATTTGTACAATCGGTCTTTCTGAGCATCGATGAGTAGTCATTAGTGACTCATTTTGAACTATCAGTGTGTCATCCATCAGTGACTCATCCATTAGTGAATTATTTTGACTAACAATTCATATCCTATTAATGAGTTGTGCATCAGTGAGTCCTTTGAACTATCGGTGCATCCGATCATCAGTGACTTATCCAGTGGTGTGTCGTTGGTTCTATCGGTGAGTCTTGCATTGGTGTCTTCTTCTATCAGTGATTCATCCATTGGCGAATCTTTAAACCAATCGGTGTAAGGGACTTTGATAAACATACAAAGTGTCTTTATTATACAGAACAGTGCTCAATTAAGTGTAATTCATAATTGCATGTAAATATACATTTGTAAATGTATTGAAATATAAATATCCATATATTATTGACTTATTGAAATGTATTATACCATGTGACATAATTTATTCCTTTATAAGTACTAATTGACATGATTATCATTACTTAAAACACAATATGTGAATTATCATAAATTGGCATTATTTGTGATTATTAAAACAACTATCACACCTATGGTCCAACAATCTCTCCCTTTTTGGTAATAAAAAATCATGACATTAATGAGTTATACAAGATGTTAAGGAATAATAATGACTTGACATATCATACCAACAGTGACCGTGAATTTTCAATATAATTATAAGGTATTTACTTCCCCCCCACCCTAGTAAGTTGTATTAGATTAGAGTTAATGATTTATATCCAAGCTAGTACACATATATATTTTCTGTTGATTACATTCCATCTTTCCTTTTCTAGAGTTCTATCCCTTAGGTTAAGAGTTTCTGCCCTCCATAGTTTTCTCCCGCTTTTGGGATTAGAAAAAATATGAAAAGAAACATAAAGGATAATGAAAAATATCACAAAGAAACTTGAAACATAGTAAAGGAAAATGGATATTCATGAAATTACAAAAGAGTAAAACTATAAAAATACACTCATCAAAAAATAAAAGTACACAACCCGGTCAAAAAATTACCCACAGCTAAGGCTTGGGATTTTGAGGATGTTTCCATTTGTTTTAAGGGTCAATAGTGGGTTTATGAGGTGGTTATGTGGATGTAGGAAGGGGTATAGGAACATTTTCTACAACGCTTGGTCTCTTCTCTGACAGAACATGACTTTGATGCTGCTGTTAGATCACTAGACTGACCTGAGATAAAGCTTGAGATACTATCATCTAAGAAGGTGGAAATGAACCAGTCCCAATAGTAGCAGCTGTAGGGACCATTGTAGCTTCATCCTGGACATACAGGTAGGGATTCAAAATTTTGATAAATTTTTTGATGATTTCACCATCATATTGCATTGCCTTTTAAAAGTCCTCCTTGTTTTCCATGAACTTTTCCAAAGTGGGTGTAAAACCTTTTAACTGACTCACTTTCCTCTTGAAGGCCTCAGTCACTAGTGGTATCTTGAGGTTTTTATCTAAGTAATTACATTTTTTATTCAAATCATGCTTCATGTAGATTTTTGAGAAATATTTGTCCACTTTTTGTCTGATCTCCTTTTGAGTAGCAGATGCATCAGTTTTATGTTGTCTCACCATGTTATATACAAGGTCACCATTCTTGTGCACTTTGGAAAGGTTCTTAGAGTCATTCTGAATAGACCTCAGGTATTCTCTCATCATAGTCATAAATGAATCTATATTAGTAGCAGGCCTGGTAACTCTAGAATTGTATGCACAAGAAATCATTTTTCCAAGATCCTCCTTCAATGTCTTCAAATCTGCACTAAGTAGATTTGTAATAAGGTTCCTAAGAACCTACATAACACCACCAAGTGTGGTTTCAAAATAATTGTATAGAGATACAATTTCATTATTCATTCCCTTAACTTCTTCTCCTAGAATTGAATTATGTCTCACAATGGTCTCTGCTATTGTGATAAGATTCAGTTGTATCTCCTAAATGACCATTCTTTCAATACTAGCAGCATCTACCTCTGAAATACTCCTAGATATAGAAGATTCATTTTTGACTCCAATATAGGATCTAAAAGATTCATATATATCATCCTTGAACTGTTCAAGATCATCCTTGGTGAAATAGTCACTAGGCACTGAAGGTACAACAGGATCATCAGCATTAGGTAAGACAGGTGAAGTAGGAGCAATCGGTTCCAAATCTGCTTGTAGAGCAGGAGGGGCAACCATCTCCTCATATAAATCATAATCTATCCCAAACAGGATATATCCTAGATTTCTATTCCACTCACCAAAACAGGTCCAGTCTTTAGGATCCACAGTATCAATTATTTCTCTCCAACCTTGAAGAAAATGTACAATCTGGGCTTCATCTTGTTCTTCTTGATCTCTATCTAAAATATCATTATGAGGAACTAGTGAATTCTGAACATGAACTTCTTCTTGAACTGAAACCACTCTAGACACTCCTGCTACATGAGGCACTTCCTCATTCGGAGTTATAGGTGTAATTTAATCTTCTGCTTCTTCATCTTGACATCTAGCCATAATGTCATTAAATTATTTAATGATGCCTTGAACATCTTTAGGTTAGTTATGTCCATCCTCATTTTTCAGAATCTCCATCATCATTTCGATCATGATCAGCATCATCCTGACCAATAGGATCAACATCATCCTATCTACAGGCCTCATCAGCATCTTTATGCACATACTCTTCACTTGAACTGACTGCATCTTGTCTCACTTTCAGTGAGTCACTCACATGATCACCTTCATCATCATCATAATCATCATCATCATCATCATAATCAAAAACATCATCATAATCATCATAATCATCATAATCATTATCATCCATACCATCACCATCAGTCTTGTGCACATATCCTTCAACTCTGGAGACTTCAGTCTCTTCCTCATCTTCATCATCCAACAAAGGTTCTCAATAAGGTAATTCTAATGGTGGACTTGATGGTCTATATGACATGTCTTTAGGGATTTTAGGAATATTTGGGTCACTCCTATTATCTATAGGAGACCCATCTTCTCTTGGAAGTTTAGGCTCAACTTCTTCCTCATATGAATATACAACATGCTCACTAGGTTTGAGACCTGGATTAGCTTGATCCCTTACTCTGGTAGGATGATCTATAGAATTATGATAATCATATATTTTATCTTCATCTTCTAACCAAATTCTCTCCCATGGTTTCCAAAATATATTCATCCTTTTGTAGATGTTTTTTTTAGAAAAAAACCACTACAAGTAGTAATCACCTCATCTCCATCCTCCACACATCCTAGCTTCATCAACATTGCAGAAATCATCATTGGGTAGTAAAAACAGGTTTCCTTTTTAGAGGGTTTGATCATATCAAAAATTTGTACCATAAGGTTCCTACATATATTCACTTTTATCTCATTCTTCAACAAATAAATCACGAAAACATCATGATACTTTAAGGCATCAAAATATCCCTTCCTTGGGCATATTTGGTGTTTGATAAATTTGAAGATAATTCTAGGATCTTCATCTAACAATGAAGCTGTAAAACTCCTTAACTCATCATTTCTAGTCAAATCTTTCAATTCATTTTTTTTAAAAATTAAACTTGAGGTTGGTGGAATGTTACCATGGTAGTCAGCAAATATTCCCTCATAAGGCATCTTTAAGAATTTGGTCCACTCTTTTAAAGAAAAATAAATATTCTTTCCCTTTTACACTGACTTCATCTGAGCCTCCTTGGATCCTTCCAAAAACACTTTCATGTTGAGACAATACCGGTGTACTGGCTTGGGATAGAAAGGTCTCTCATTGTTTGCAAACCAGATAATCCACCCTTGTGATTCCAAAACTTTTAGTAAGAGAGACTTTCCCAATAGTATCCATTCAACAAATACTTCTTTCTCTAGAGTTACAATGCTACTTCCTAACCCTAGATTCACATAGAAAACAACACTACCTGATTCTACTTTTTGACACTTGGATGATGATGATTCACTTAGTTTTTCCATCGTGTTCTTTTTTCCCACCATTCTGAGGCTTGGGTTCGAAGAAGGGAGTCGAAAGGTAGAAGGTTCAAAGGTAGAGTGAGGTTTGTAAAAGGTCAAAGTTTGAATCAATTTAATTTTATCATTTAGGGACTGTACTTTGTAAAAATAAAAAATAGAATAACGGTAAAATAAAAATAATGAAATTTTTTATTTTTAATTAAAAAATACAGAACAAAAAACTTATCAGTATCGGTTTTACTCTAATGGTATTGGTATCACTTGATCGGTATCACATGATATGTTTCACACAATCAGTTTTACTCTATAAGTTTTACCTAATTGGTTTAATATGATCGGTTTCACCTGATAGGTTTCACCCAATCAGTTTTACAAAAATGGTTTCACCTAATCGATTTCATTCGATTAGTGTCACAATTATTAGTGTGACAGTAAAATTGATTTGTTTAAGTGGATAAGGTAGGATTGTCTTTATAAATTTATGAAACCTAGTTCATGTTTTATGTAGCTAATTCTCTCAGAGTTTAAGGGTTTGGAAAAAATGTCAGTAAGTTTGATGTTTAGTCCAAATAAACTAAAGAGTTATATCACCTTTTTTATAATGGTCTCTCAAAAAGTCATGTTTTAAATCAATATTTTTTGTTCTGGAATAAGAAATTGGATTTTTAGAAATATTAATAGCACTTGTATTATCACAATTTATGGGGATATGTCTATACTGAAATCCATAGTCTAATAAAGTGTATTTAATCCACAAAATTTGTGCACGGAAACTACTAGTAGTAATGTACTCTGCTTCAGCAGTTTATAATACAACATAATTTTTCTTTTTTACTACACCATGAAATTAGATTCTTTAACAAAAAGTTACTTGTTCCAAAGGTGTTTTTTCTATCTAATATAAATCCACCAAAGTAAGCATTAGAATAACTAAACATATCAAAATGTTTTCCTCTTGGGTAGAACAATCCTAAATTAGTTTTATATTTGAGGTATTTAAAAACTCTTTTAACAACTTTTAAATGTGACTCTTTTGGGTTTTATTGAAATCTTTCACACATACACTCACTGAACATGATATCTGGCCTATAAGCAGTTAAGTAAAGGAAACTCTCAATCATTCCTCTATAAGCCGTTTGATCAAAAAAATTCCCATTTTCATCAAGATCCATATTACATGTAGAACAAATAGGATTTTCACTACTATTAATGCCATAAAATCCAAATCTTTTAAAAATTATTTCAGTGTATTTATTTTCATTTAAAATCATACCATATTTGTTTTTGGAATATTTGAAATCCAAGAAAATATTTAAATTCACCCATAAACATCATTTCAAACTGACTTTGCATAATTTAAAAAAATCATTGCATAAATAATTTTTAGAATATCCAAAAATAATATCATATATATATATATTTGAGCTATTAAAACTTCTTTAGAAATTATTTTTACAAAAAAACTTAGATCTGTATTTTTTTTGTAAAACCTTTAGAAATAAGAAAGTTACTTAACCAATCATATGAATAACTTGGATCTTGTTTATAACAATATAAATCATTAGTTAATTTGAAAACATGATTTTGAAAATGTGGATTTGTAAAACCAAGGGGTTTTTCAACAAAACAAATCCTCATTTATATAACCATTTAATAATTTACTTTTGACATCCATTTGATAATGTTTGAAATCCAAATGTGTTGCATTAGCAAGTAATATTATAATGTCTTCAAGCATAGCTACTAGTGCAAAGGTTTCCTAATAATCAATTCCTTATTCTTGATTATAGCCTTGTGCAACCAATATACTTTATTTATAACTATATTTCTAGCTTCATATACTTTATTCCTAAACACCCATTTAGTTCCTATGGTCAATGTATCTTTTGGAATATCAATAAACTTCCATAATTTATTTCTCTCAAACTGATTAACCTCTTCTTGCATATTCATCAACCAAAATTCACCATTTATTGCATCATTGATATTTTTAGGTTCAAGTTGTGACAAGAATTATTACTGTTCTACCTGATTTCTTTAAAAATATTTAGTTTGTGTTTCAATGTCTAAATATCTAACTAAAACATCTAAGGGATGGGTTTTAAGGGTTCTAGTTAGTCTAGTAAAAGTAGGGCTAGTTATTTTAGGTTCATCACTTGGTTTTGATTCATTATGGCTAAAATATGGAGAATTTATAGAACAAGAAGTTTTAACAGATTCCTTAATAGGATGGTTAGAGGGTTTTTCATTAATGTCTAAATTGGACATATCCTCTTCAAGATTCACTAGTGAGGTCTTAGGTTCATGTGGATCTGTTTCATTAAACATGACATGTACAGATTCCTCCACGCATTTGATTCTTTTATAAAAGACTCTATATGCTTTTATTGATATTGAATATCCAAGGAATATTCATTCATCACTTTTTGTGGTAAATTTATCTATATTATCTTTAGTGTTAAGAATATAAACTTTATATCCAAACACTTAAAAATAATTTACCATGGGTTTCCTATTATTCCAAAACTCAAAAGGATTTTTCTTAAGGATAGTTCTGATTAAGATTCTATTTATTATGTAACAAGATGTATTAATAGATTCATCCCAAAAATAAATTGGAACGTCATATTCATTGAGCATAGTTCAAGAAATTTCCTATAGGGTTCCATATCTTATTTTTACTACACCATTTTATTAAGGTGTATTAGGGGAAGATAAGTTATTACTATATCCATTTTGTAAGAAAAAATATTCAAATTCTTGATTTTAAAATTCACGGCCATGGTCACTTCTTAGAGGTTTAATTTTAATTCCACTATGATTTTATACAGTCCTAGCATACTTGAAAAATGATAGAAAACATCAATTTTGTAAGCTAAGAAAAAGGTCTAAGTATACCTAGAAAATTCATCTACAAAAACATAAACATAGTGCTTCCCATTGAGACTTGAAACTCTAGATGGTCCAAACAAGTCCATGTGAACCAACTTGAGAGGTTGATATGTTGTAACTTCTATGTTTGGTTTGAAAGAGATTTTGTGTTGATTTCCTTTTTGGAAAGGATTTCACACTCTGTTATCTAGAAACTCTAGTTTGGGAAAGTCTTTAACTAAACCTTTTATGGTCACTTCATAAGGGATTGCACATTATAATTTCCTAGTCTTTTGTTCTAGATCCAAGACTCTTTGTGAAAGAAACTTAGGAAGGAAACTTTTTGTGATTCTAGTGTGTCTAAATTTACATCATATACATTATCATTTCTAAGAGCAGTAAATTCTAATTTATTTTTGGCATACAAAATGGCATGAATCATTTTTAAATTATAAATTTAATCCATAATCACATAATTGAGATATGATAATTAAGTTATATTTTAATCCATCAACATAAAGTAATTTGGAAATTGAAATAGAGTTAGGGTTACCAATTTATCCTAAGAGAATGATTTTTTCCTTTTCAATTATCACTAAATGTGACATGTACTCTATCAATCTTGATGAGATTTTTGAATCTTGAGTATTCTCTAATCATGTTTCTTGAACACCCACTATCCAAGTACCAAATATTTCTATAGGAACTCTTTAGACAGTTTACCTACAAAAAAAATCATCAAAGAAAAGATTTTGGTACCCATATTTTTATGGGTCTAGAAACATTAGAAATAAAGGCTTTAGGAACCCACAATTGTCTTATGGGTTTAATATATATAAAATGTAATGTATTTGAAAAATAAACATTATTTGTTCTAGAAAAATTTGATGCAGTAAAAGTTTTTTCAAAATTAGAACTTGTAGTGATATATTGATTTTTGGATAGAGAAGCATATTTTCTAGATTTAGTTATAAAATGTGTTTTTGATAAATATCTTTATCCTAGCTAATATCCTATTCTAGCAGTATACCTAAGAGATATCTGTTAACCAAGTAATTGAGTAAGTGTGTTTTTTTCCATTGGTAAAATTTTTCAGATCCTTCTTTAATTGATAATTAGATAACTTTAGGTCATTATTATCCGTTAACAGTTGTTAATTTTTCTCTTTCTCAATAGTAAGTTCAGATATAATATTTTTAGATAGTTCATGCAATTTCATTAATGATTTATACTTATCCTTTAGTTCATTACAAGTTTCTTCTGTCATATTACAATACTCAAATTGTTCACCATTTTTCATATTTTCAGATTCAGATTCATCTCTAGAATAATAGTCATTAGGTACAAGGGAGTTTAAGAGTACCTCTAAGGTATTTTTCATAAAGTAAATGTTTCCATATCTTCTTTCTCATTCAAATAAGAAGAATATTCACTAGATTTATCATCTGATGCACTCTAGGTGGCCTTCATTGCTTTATTATATTTCCTATCTTCATACACATACTTATTTTTATACATTAATTTTTTACATTTAGCTTTGACATGCCCTCTCATTTTTCATTCATATTAAACTATTTCTTCTAATTTTTTAGGATTCATCCAATACTTTTTCCAATTTCATTTGTTGTCATATTTTCTTTTATAGTTTGGTATCTTGAAGAACTTTTTATTTATGTATTTTTTTTCAATCTCCTAGTCAATTGGTCCATTTACTCTTGACTGTCTAAAGATGATTCTTCACTACTTATGCTCTCAATAGCATCTTAAACATTGTCTTTGTCTTTTTTCTTGGAAGTGGTAGTCTTGAAGTCTACAGATTTTCTCTTTGGCTCTTCCTCCTCTTGATTCACCTTTAGTTCTTATTCATACATAATTAATTTTCCAATTAGTTCCTTCACTGGAATTTTTTCAATGTCACATAATTCTATTATGGGATACTGATTTCCCTCACCATATCTTAGGTAAGCATCACATAATCCTCATGATCTACTTCTTTTCTGTTACATCTCTTTCTATAGAAATCATGGTGTTCACAATTTCATTGAACCTGAGATACATATCAGAAATAGATTCATCAGGCTTCATTCTAAAATTTTCATATTTAATAGTATAAGTATTTAATCTCATCTTTTTCACATTATATGTTCCTTCATAGGAAATAAACAAAGGGTATCGAATCTCATAATCATTTTTATTGGCTAAAATGTGATTAAATTCTTCATCGCATAGTGCACATTATAGACAATTCATTGATTTATATTTATTTTTATAGGCAGTCTTGGTAGCTTTATCCTAAGTGTTTCTATCAGTTTCAGGGATAACATATTTAATTTCTATAGCAGTCCAGATTTCAAATCCCATGATTTCTAAATGTATTTTCATTTTAAACTTCCACTGAGCGTAATTTGTTCCATTGAAGAAAGGTGGTATATTTGTAGACAATCCTTCTAATATATTTATGATAATATAATTTTAAAAATATTTCAAAGAGTTAAAAATTTATAAATAATAGAAATTTTAAGATCTTTTAAATACAACTTCAATCACAGTTGAAAAATTTTAAAATAGCTTTGAAAACTGAAATATTCCTAAGTACCTCTGATACCAAATATTTTTCAGAGTGGATTACTCTAGAGGGGGGTGAATTGAGTATCTATAAAAATTTATATTAAGAATTGTTTCTTTTAAAATTTCCCCCAATTAAAAAAATAATCCAAATCATCTTGTAGTGAATTTATAAGAGTCTTCAATGTTCAATTAATTTATCAAGAGATTGATTATTTATCAACTATAATAATCTAAAGATTAATATAACTTTTGAAACTAATATACTGGTTCAAAAATGTTATAAACACTTGCTAAACTAACAATAAATGTTTGAATTTGTTTGAATGAAATATGTTATAAAACATAGTAAAAGAAAATAACAATAGGCACAATAGAAATTAAAACAAGAGCTTCAGTCTCAAGTCGAGTCTTAGTCCTCTCTACTTGGTGATCACCTACCAATATGTAGTTTAAATTAATAAACCAGTTTTATCCACACCCTAGATCGGGGTTCACAATAGCACATAAGGTTGTCCAGGTCACACTTGACCTCTACCATAGTTATTCATGGGAAACACAATAAACAGGTCACACACGACCTCTTCTACAATTCTATGTGGGATGCAAATAGATAAATAGAGTTTGAGATTGAGGATATAAAGTATTCTCCAGTTATGAATAGGATCCAGTGTGTGTTTAATATAAAGATACACACATTTTTCAGAAATGTTAATAAATGAACACAATAGATCTAAAGATATAGATTTAGGCTTAGAAGGCTCTGTGAATTATGCAGTGAAGCTCTGAACTCGTTTGTTGTAATGGAATTGATGTTTGAGTCCTCCTCTGGAAGTTGAATCCAAAACACAGTGTCGTAGCCTCTGTGTTCTGGATTTTAGGAGAAAGAGATGTTAAGTTCTTCTTAGAAGATTTTTTCTAACTCCTTGATCTCCCTGTATGTTCTTCCTTTTGAGTTATTGGGTTTTTTAAAGTATGATCAGAAGTTGCAGGAGTTCTTATTTTTTACAATATTTCATTTCTTACTGTTATTCTATACGTATTTTCTCATATCTTAAATGATCCAGCTAGTAAATATTTTATACTTTTAGGTCCAGTAGACAAAATTATCTCCCTATGTGAATGTACCTTGTACTGTCCTATGAATATCCTATAAAAACATTAAACAATGTCAGAAGCATTAATTTATCTAAATATGACCGTTAGATATAAATTTGAATTGATAAAATAAAAACAGTTTTTATGACTATCAGTGAGTCATAAGTATCAGTGTTTCATTATAATCAGTGTGTCATCATCAGTCTATCAACCTCGGTTTTTCAGCATTAGTGAGTCTCTGTATCGACGAGTCCTTTTCATCGGTATTAGTGAATTTGGGCATTGGGGAGTCATTTGTACTGTCAGTCTATCTGATCATCAGCGAGTCATCATTGGTGAATCATTTTTAATTTTTAGTGTATCGCCTATCAGTGACTCCTTTGAACTAATGGTGCATCTCCCATTGGTGAGTCATGCTTCATTGTGTCCTTTGAACTATTGGTGTGTCTGATCATTGGTGACTTATCCATCGATGTGTCATTTGTTCTTTTGGCGAGTCCTGCATTGGTGTATTCTTTGATCGGTGAGTCCTCATCAATGATTCAACCATCAATGACTCCTTAAAACAATCAGTTTTAGGGACTTTAAAAAACATACTAAGTGTCAGTCTTATACATAATAATACCAGATTAAGTGAAATTAATAATTTCATGTAAATATACACATGTAAATATATTGAAACATAAATATCCATAATTTATTGACATATTAAAATGTATTTTACCATGTGACATAATTTATTCATTTATAAATATTCATTGACAAGATTATCATTACTTAAAACATAATATGTGAAGTATAATAAATTGGTATGATTTGTGATTATTAAAAAAACTATCTCACTAGGGGTCCGACACTCCTCATCTTCCTCATCGCCCAGGGACTAGACATACTCATGATCACCCCATGTTTCTATTAGATACAGTTGCAATGTTGGGGGAGGAATCCATGAAGAACTACTTTACTATTTATTTTCTTACAGATGAGGGGCTACACAAGCCATCCATCTTACAAAAAATGGTGCATAATCAAGAGGGTGTGCTATATTTTAACCATGTCTATATCGGATGAGGTAAACATTGAATCCCATTATCTATTATGGTCATTGTGAACATAAGGCTTGATGGGGTTGTCACCTTCATCCATGGGTGCCAAACCTGACCCTAAAAACTCCCCCACATCCATGGTGAAGGTGGAGAGGAGGGAATCTTATAATTGAAGGGTTGGTTGCATAGAGAATATTTGAATTGAATCCCAAATATCCTTCACATGAAAGTACATGTAGAGGTACCTAGTGACCTTATTGACCTCTTCCTTAGGGATAGTTATTCGAAATTTATGGGGTAATTCCCCATATCAAGTCATGTAGGAAGAGGTATCTCTCTTAGGTGTTATGTGGCCTCAGACTCACAAAGTTCAATAGTGATGCATCATTGAGATTTAACCTATCTCTGATGGTGATGTGGGAACTCATTAAGAGCGATTCCTCAAATATAGTGGGGATTTATTCTATGTGTTCCACAGTCAAGGCAGTGGGTAAGACCCCTGCAGGGGATATCTATCCTTATTCTTTGGGATATGCCTTCAAAGAATGAGATACCTTCATTATAGGTAGGATGTATGTGTCAGATGATGGCACTGAGGGAAGGAGCTATGTGACAAAATTCATCATCATGGGGGTGGTCCACCATAACAGTTGTCGGCGGCACCCATGGATGGGAGTGTTAACCTAGACCTCTAGGTGGGCGGTTGGGGACTTGATCCCACCCTAGGAAGGATATTCCTCTAATAGTTTTTGGGATGATAGGGTTCTCATCAGAGGTGGAAGGGGCCACCAGATTTGATGAAGAAGTCTCTTTTCAGGTAGGATTGGTGGTCTTCCCTTTCTGTGGACACTAATCATTTTGGAATGGGGCTAGAAGAGTAGATATGAGACCTTCCTACTCATTATCTTATGGGTAAAACATTCATTTTCATTATCACTGGGTGGTGTGATCACTCTTAGGTGAATTTAGGGTGCAACCATTGCATGTTTGACCAGTACATTCCCTATATCATTGGTTTTGGGGAGAGATCTATAAAAGTTTTTTTGGTAAATATTCCAAAAATTATTTTTCTATAGTTATTAGGGGTGGGGTGGGGGTTTAGGAAATTCCCCATGCATGGTATCTATGTGTGGTGGAGTTTGCATGACACTGCAACATCTAAGTATTTATGGGTCATGCCCTTGGTTAGGGTGACCAATTCTTTCTTGTAATGATGAATAAGGGGTTTGATCATAAATCACTAGATATGTTTGGATGGGGACATTGTGTGAGAGAGCATAGTAGATATAGGAGGGTCGACCATCACAATAGAATCATAGTTTTTTAAGATTTATGTACCATCGATTCTTCTTCCACCGCACAGGTTGGCAGTGGGTAATCAATCCTTTCTAGCTGTAGTGGTCCTATGTTACACATAGATCCAACCATAAGTATGTTTTTGGTTAAGGAGATTCCTAACATGCCCAATTTCACTCATCCAGTCCCGATTGGAATACATATTAATGTTAATAATTACTATAACTGGTTATACGTAATGATTATCCTCCTCCTCTTGTTTCATGAAAACAAGATCATGTCTGGTTCATCATTTCTTTAATGATTTTTTGGGTTTGTGATTTCATGTTTTAATGTATTAGGCCATGTCCTTGAACTAGTTGTAGTCCCTACTAGTTTTCACCACATTCTTTATTTCCATAAGTTGGAATCCTCCACCACCATGGTTGATGATGTTAGTTCCTTGGTTAGAAAGTGATAATGTGATATTAGATCTTCCTTCTTTAGATTCTTACATAGATTTCACCATATAATTCAAGTATCCCTCATAGATATGTGAAAATTTCTTGAATCTAGTTCTCCATACCAGCTTCTAGTGGAAATTGTTTAATTAAGTCGCTTATATCCATGAAAGGGAGACTACCAATGCTCGGAGCTGATGATGTGTGGGTTATGTCCTACATCTATAGAAATTGAGTGTGTTAGGAATCTAAAAATTATATCTCCTTGGGGTTTGAGAGAATATTAATATTTGGACATAAGTATTCTTAGGTATAAAACCCAAGGAATCAAGTCAACACCATAGGGTAACATAAATTTGGTGCATAAGGCATATTAGGATCTTCAACTCAAAAATAATATTCTTATTACACAAGGAAACTCATGTTTGATATTGGTTATGTGAGGCATCTTATGATCATCACACCAAAAAAAATTATCATCACCTAATACTTCATAGGCTTGTCACTTAGGGAATCTAATGCTTGTCACATGAGGTAAGGACTCAAGCTCATCACCTAAATGGTGAAAGGAGATTATATGCTTTTAGATAAACATCTTAGGTTTGTCACATAAGGCTCTCTAGGCTCATAGCCTAGGGGTGGAATTCTGATTGATCAAGAGGGGTCACAATTTGAAAGATTATATGGGGAGTTTTTATATTTAAGGTCTAGTGAAAAAGGTCCTATATACACTCATCATGTATGGGTCAATCATTTATTTAATGTCTTTTGGAGATTCTTCCCATATATTCTCTCCACATATTGGTAAAGGATGGTTAAAAATCAAATGGAAATTCAAAGGTCGGATGGGGAATTTGGATTTGTATGGAGGTATTGGGATGTCAGTATTAGACATTAGAGAGGCTTCCTATGTACCATTCTAGGAGAAATGGATCAAAACCCACAGAGTTCAACTATATAGTTTAATGTTGTGTGATAGGAATATTCCATGAAGTTTAACTTTGTGTTTTAATGATGTTTTTGTCACAAAAGGAGTGACCACAATGAATGGTGTGAGGCTTGTTCATAGAATCTTCTGAGAATATGGAGGGTCTCGTATCATGCTCGTTATATTAGTAATTCCTTCCTTGTCACACATGGTAAGGATAAAGTTTAACTGTAACAACCCAAACTTTTATTAATGGAAATTCCTCTTAATCTAATTAAATTTCTTATTATGTAAATTTGTTATATAAAATATATGCACTTCCATGGTTTTATGTTTTTGGATTTTAAAATACCAATAAAAATTATTACCATTGCTAATATAACCTTTGAATATTGACCACATGATTAGTATAAATATAGGTCTTTAACAAATCTAATTTACTCAAACAAATGAAGTGATGGCCTCATCTAGTAGAATTTCTCCATACGTAGCCCATTTATCGAATCTAAAGAAGGAGGTAGCATCACTGGGATTCACTCTGTACCAAGCCCAATCTAAGCTTCAATGCATTAGTCTTGAACAGAATCACCTATGGGAGAAGTGGAAGTTAATAGAACTAGTGAAAAAACTGGATTTAACGTCAGTTTTTTTTTGACATCGGTTTTCTACCAACGTTTATAAAGGTGACATAAAAAATATAATTTTCGGCATCAGTTTTTGAAAAACCTATGCAAAAATGATCTTTTTTAAGGTTTTTGGCATCGGTTTTCCTAAAATTGATTCCAAAATCCCTTTTCGAATAGGTTTTGGTGTCGGTTATTTTAAAAAATGATGCCAAAAACCCAATATATTTTTAAAAATGTTTCGGCGTTGGTTTTTAAAAAACCAATGTCGAAAGTTAATTTTTTTTAGAAAATTAAAAATATTACACTTCCAAAAAAATCGAAACCCCTATAATAAAAATACAATATACAGAAATCAAACAATATTTATAATTAACTAAAAATCTATAACTTAAATGCTTTTATCTAGTTAATAAAAAAACTATCTACATAATTGTATTATAAAGTAGAATTAAAATAAACATACCTGAAATTTACAACATGATCATTGTTGGTTATTGTTGAATTATTCATTTGATTATCAGTATGTTCAAACACCTATTATATCAAAAGAGGTAGTTGTTTGAATCCATATGTAATATTATTTATAAATATTATCATATACATACCTAAAATCCTAAACAAACTTAACAAATAGTTTCCAAAAATAGATTGAATATCCGTAATATCAGATTGAGGATAAGACTGGGAATCATTTAATTCATACAATAACATAGAATTATATGAGACAAAAAATTAGAATAATATGGTAGAAAATATAAAAAAATTAATAGAACTAACCATATCAAATTCTGTAGTTTCCCCAGTTGTGATTATCTCGTACATGAATCATAGAATATAATAACCACATTCAACATGTCCTTTTTGAGGATTAAACTACAGTTATAAAACATTAAACTGTTAATAAAATTTATTATATAATAAAAAATCAGAATAAATTCTAATATAAAAACTAATTACCTGTACTTTCACATATTTGATTTTATTCAGTGTCTGTATCGACATGTATTCCATGTTAAATTTTTTCCATGGACTACATTTTCATATATATAAGTTAATAATACATATCTAAAAAAATAAGAATTAAACTTAATGTGATTATAAAAAAATAAAAACTTATCTTTCTAATAAGGTGGAAAATATTTTACGAACATTCCCTAATAAAGAGCAAAACCAATATAAGGTGCATTCACTTGGGTATAATATACCTAACATCCAATTCCCCCTAAAATAAAAAAAGTTCACAATTAATGACATTATAATGATCATTAGTTCATAATTATGTTTCTATTATTACTTATCATGAAATGGTAGAAACCATCACTGAATCTTCATATGTGATAATCTATCACACATATATGAAACTATATCAGAATTATTCACATGTTTCACTTCCATGGAAATTAATTATTGATCTATAAAACTGCAAATTTATGTACATTCATTTTGTAGAAGAAGCATGTGTAGATACCTAATTTAAAGAGAAAATATATTTAGTCAATTTAAAAACATATTTTATTAAAGAAATAGAAATTAAAATGTCAATTTACTTACATGGAAAAAAAGTACACCACATCCAGGATGAGATCTTCAAAATAAACTAGATGCATGATATATTCTTTGAGTAATCTAAATGTATATTCACTTCTTCATATATTGGTCATCATTAAATACTCATAGATATAATTCAATGAATAATATTCATGAGATAATCTGTGTATCCCATAAGAAATATCTGAAGTATCTATAGTCGATTGTTCTTGAACATTTTGTTTCATTTGTGCAGCTTCTTTTTCTATCAGATAATCCCATATAAGTTAATTGTTAGAAAACATTATAATTAATTTTCAATCATTTTTAATTAATATTTAAGAAAACACCTACCTCATATGAAATATAACCAAGAAAACTAATTGTCCAAAGTAAAAAATGAATCATAAAATCCCCAACTCTGGTGATCTCCTCATTAGGAAATGGTAGTAGAGCATTAAGATATATAATATCGAGTAATAATACTCTAACCTGACCCATTTGCATAGGCTGGTGATGTAATTAATCTCCCAAAATATGCATAAGCCATAACACAATAATATGTATATGAGGACCTCCAACAAATAACTCACAATATACATTTTGGTCCAAGAGAGGTGGTGGAGGATCAACGTAAGAAGATGGGGGAAGGGTAGTCCAGGTGAGAAGGCTGGGATGACTGAAAAATAAAATATTTACATTAGTGTTTATAATTTATAAAACAGAAAAATTGATGACAAATAAATAATATACCTGATACAGCTGCTCATACGGGGTAGGGTAAACAGATGGGGTAGGGTAGTTCAGGTGTGTGGGTTGGGAAGGCTGAAAAATGAAAAGGTTATATTAGTGTTTATAATTTATAAAATAGAAAAATTGATGACAAATAAATAATATACCTAGGAAGACAACTCATATGGGGAAGGGGAGGAAGATGGGGCAGGGTAGTCTGGGTGATCAGGCTCGGAAGGATAAAAAATAAAAAATCTATATTAGTGTTTATAATTTATAAAATAGAAAAATTGATTAAAAATAAATAATATACCTAGGAAGGATGCACAGACTGTGACTGTCTTTACAAGTGTTCTAACAAATCCTTCTGTACTACTGCTTGAATCCGATCACCCATAGACTATTTCATATTTTCAGCTTGGCTTTTAATGATTCTATTTCTGGGTCTCTTGATTGGTTACTCTGAAAAAAATCATTCTGAATTCTAACACCTATCTGATATCCTCTAACACATACGAGGTGTTATTCCTTTCACAAAGAAGTGTCTAGGATATCCATCCTACCCTCAGGGATAAAAGATCTCCAGGTCTCTTTCTCCTAAAGTTCATCCTGAAATGAAAATTAAAAATTTATATTAGTGTTTAAAATTTATAAAATATAAAAATTGATGACAAATAACTAATATTTACTTATAATTTTATCTGAAACATTCTTAGCTTCCTTTGTAAGATACTGTTCATTTTGATTTTTTCTTGCTAGTTTCCATTTTTTATAGTGAGTGGGAGGAGATAGAGGACCATGTTGAACCTCTTCTGAACCACTATTAGACTGAGCTCTTAATGCTTCAAAATTTTCTTCAATAATTTTTTTCTCTAAATATAGATACCCTCCATGTGATAAAGTATAAGGGTATACATTTCTCAACTAAATCTCTTGATGATATCTTATAGAGGATTATTATATAAAAAATAAACTACTAAGTAATTAGAAAAATATATAATAAATTTTAAAATATAAAATAATTATCATACCTAAATTTTTTCTTCATGATGATTGTCAGCAAATTGCTTCCATGTTTCTTTATCTATAAATTGATTCTTGAGGCATGGGTTTTCAAACATTCCATTTCCAAAAACATAATATTTTGTCAGTTTTATTTTAAAATTTCTCTATCGAACCACCGCTAAAGAGATATGTATTTTCTTAATTTCTTTGGTTTCCTTAAAATATAATGTCATCTATAATTGAATAAATTTAATATTTTATTTTAAATATTTGATTTTCAAAAAATGATATAAAAGAAATCAATTAAGATATTTTACCTTCACGGCCTCGCAAAGTTATTGTTTCGCAATCCTATCCACTAACTTCCAATCAGGATATAAAATATTAATCTTGCAATGGCTCTTCATCGCTATATAACTGATAAACTGAATTGTATTTGGTCTAGTTTCATTTTTATTATCTTCAAAATGGATTTGTAATCTATCATTATCATGAGAAAGTTATAGTTTTGGTAAACATGTAATACCAAGTTTACCAACTTGAGAACTTTATTTTTTAGTAGTAACATGAGAAGTCTCCTCTACCAAGGGCGCATCACTAGTCCTGCAAATTTTTTTGTAAATTAATAGTTTTATTTCATTAAATAATTATATTACTGAATATTTAATAATATGAACAAATATATATACATCAGTAACTTCTCCTCTCTATCTGTATATGAAATTACTACTATAAATTGCAATAAAATTTTGTGTTCCTTCCTATCATTAGAAAACTAAATATATAGAAACAAGAAATAAAACAAAATAAGTAAAAAGAGGCATTCATTTATAATTTTCAAAAAAATAAACAAAATATAAATATTTACCAGAAAAATTAGGATACTAATTTAGTGTTTTTTCACATTCCTTTATTATAATAATTATGTATTTTATGCACTATGTCTATCTTATACTCATCGTTATCATCTAAAAATTACGTAATAGATGAAAAAGGCTCATGTAAATTAATAACATAATCAGCATCATCATCATCACCCAAATGGTATCTTTTTTCCTTGAAAATGATGGAACAATAATCATTTGATATATCAATGACATAAGATACTTTTTTTCCATGTGCTTCCAGGATAAATAGTTCCTCATTGTAAATAAATCTGTTCAAATCAGCCAGTTTATACCCACATTCATCATGTTTCACACCACTCTTACTATCAAACCAATTACATTTAAAAACGGTGACTCTAAATTTAATATAATCAATTTACTATATGTATTTTAGAACTCAAAAATATAGATTTGATGTATAAATTGGGTTTTTATCTTTGGCACTTGAAAAATGCACTACTTCAGCAAAAAACATCACAACCACTATTCTGAATGGTACTCTTGTCGTCCATATTTTTTGTGTAAAATGTGTAACCATTAATATCAAAACCAGACCATGTGATCACATTAAGAGATGGTCCCCCTTTTAACCACTTCAATGTTTCTGATGCATATATATCTTTGGTGACTTTCTCTTTAAACCATGAAACAAATGTCATCTTATGCTCAATAATCAACCAATTTTCATTTCTTTTCAGATATCATAACATTAATTGAGCAATATGTGAGGATATATATGATTGATTCTCATCGGCGTTGTTCAAAACATATAAATGTTCTTGTGTCACTTCATCACATGGAATAAACTTTACCTTTAATCCTCAAACACCTCTACATTCACTATCAGTTGTCAAATGTCGAGATATAGGGAGACCAATATGCTCCACCTCATACAAATAATCAGTAAAAAACTTAATCACCTCTTCTGATACATATTTTTGAACAATAGAGGACTTTGGTCAATAAGTATTTTTAATATTTCCATTCAAAATTTTCATATATCATCCAAAAGGATACATCCATCATAAATAAATAGGCCTACATATTCTTATCTCATGCACCAAATGAATTAGTAGATGAACCATTATATCTAAAAACATTGGTGGGAAATATATTTCAAGTTGACAAAGAATAATATTTGCTTCATTCTACCACACATCTAACAAATTTGGATCAACAAATTTGATACAAATGGATTTGAAAAAATTACATAACTTGATGATAGTCTTTCTGACAACTGTCGATAATATACCACACACTACTATTGGTAGAAGTTGTTGTATCAATAAATGGAAATAATGAGATTTCATACCTATTAATTTACAATACTTCAATGACACCAAATTATTCACATTTTAAGAAAAACCATTGGGTACTTTAATACCATGAAGACACAGATAAAAATTTATCTTTTCAATCTTTCTTAATGTGTGACAAGCCGGAGGTAAATATGTTCTGTTTCTTTTCATAGTGGGAGATAACTCCAAACGTATTCTCATTAATATCAAGTCCAATCTAGTATAAAATCCATCTTTAGTATTTCATTTTATGTCTAACAAAGTTCCAATCAAACTGACACATATGTTTTTCTAAACATGCATAACATTGATGTTATGTTCATCTCTAAAAATATCCAACAAGGTAGTTCAAAAAAAAATATAGCTGCTTATAGATATTTCTTTGAAGGCTAGAACTTATTTTCTTTCCAAATTTCGAATCAATATTTTTTACCCTATCATAATATAATATTATTCAGTTGACAATGGAAGAGGGGGAAGGTTATATTCTTGTAAACCATTAAATGATTTTTTCAATCTACGATAAGGATGATCAATTCAAAAAAAATATTCAATGTCCCATGTACACTATCTTTATTCCATTCTTCAATTGACAATATGAAGTCTGTTATTCACAAATTGGACATTCTTTATGTACATTAACACTATATTCAGATAAGTTTCTATATGCGAGAAAGTTGTTTATCGTGAACATTATCATAGAAAGCACAAAAAAATACTCTTTGTTGTATGTTTCGAAAATTTTAACACCTTCCTCCCATAGAAGTATCAAATCATCAATCAATGGTGAAATATACACATCAATATCATTTCCCTATTGTTTTGGTCTAGAAATCACCAATCTCATCATAACATATTTTTTATTCATACATATATGTGGGGACTAGTTGTAAACTACCTGCAAAATAGGCCATGAACTATGTTGGATAATAAGGCTCCGATATAGATTCATTCCATTAGTACACAATCCCATTATGATATTTCTAACTTAACTTCCAAAATAATTATTTTTTATCAAAACTCTTCCACTGTGGTAAATTGACATGGTGACATAATTTACCATCAAAGATGTGGTCATCTAAATTCCATCTTAACCTTTTTTTCATTAATTGAATTTGCAAATAGATGCTTCAAACGAGGAATTATTGGAAGGTACCAAATTTCTTTATCATGTGTTTTGATTATGGTACCTAAGAATGAATCACAGTTGGATTATCAGAATTGTATGCAAAAATTTGGATGATATCATTAGAAAGTACAAAATTGATTTTTCATAACGTTAGATGACAGTACCTAAGAATGAATCTGAGTTGAATTTTCCATCTATCATATAGCGTGATGTCCCACATGTAGAACAACTTTATAAATATTCATATTCTTTTCTATATAGTACATAATCATTGGGAAAATCATGTATCTTTTTATACCCCAATCTCATTGGGTATAAAATTTTATTCACCTCATAATTGGGATCTAGAAGCCCGTTGTCTTATGGAAGTAGCTCTTTTAAAATCTCATGTAAGCTGGAGAAACTTTTATCACTCCACCCATTTTTTTCTTTTAAGTTAACTAATATGAAAACTGCTGATAACACTGTATATTTACTAAAACCTAGGAATAATGGTTTCTCATAATCTACATACAATCATTCGAAAATTTCTATTTTTTATGGTTTAAATAGCTAAATCATGAATTAATTCTTTAATACGATCCTCTTCCTCATTATGAATATTTTCATCAATATTGGATATTGAATTTTCTGTTCTTTCACCATGCCAGATCGATCGTGTATAATTAAGGATAAAACCATAACAAGTGAGATGATCCTTGATTTATTTGGAGTTTAACTTTCTCATATTGAAACACTTTACACATGGATAGAAAATCAAATCAATATTTTGAAGTTGTCATTTAGAAAATTCCAAGAATTCATTAACTCTTTTTTCATAGTCACTAGTGGTTATTCGTAAATGTATCCAATTACGATCCATTAAATACCTGATATCACAATATAATTGGTGAATATATTAAAACATATAAACACACACACACACATATAGATAAATTGTAAATAGAAACACATTTAATAAAAACTATTGATAATCATATATGAAACACATTTACAAATTGTAAATTATTTTCATATTATATACATGTGTTATATTGATATTATAATTTAATTATAATATCAATATTATAAAATTTATTAGTTCATTTTACATAGTTGTTGCATTATTTTGATGTTTCATGTGTCAAAATTATTTAAAATTAAATAAATTTAATGGATGAAAAATTACTTATTATTAGTAATATGAAATAATAATTAGATTAAATGTTCATATTATACGTGAAATCAATCATAATAATCCCAAAGGAGTAGAAACTATCACAAGAAAAATATATATGTTTATCACCCTAGTTTAGCATCACGATAAACTAAGTAACGTGAAGAAATTCAGAAATTTAATATTCTTATTAATACTCATTGGTTTATACGATGATTTTTTTAGAAACCGAAAATCAAAGAAAATGTTCACTGTGTATTGAAATGAGCATTAAAAATAGAGAACCAAATATTTGTGAATTGGTTTTAATAGTGAGTATGTTATTGTGTAAAGAATGGTGATTATGTTCTTGTGAAGATATATTCTTTTAATTACGTGCATACTATGAGTCCAAGAGGTAGTGTGAGATTCTATCACATAAAGGAAGAATACACAGTGACATTGTGTCTTGCATGATAAAATAATGCATGGAAGGGTCTGTATGAAAAAATAAGTGGAAAATTTCATGAATACCTAAATGAATAATCATTTGAGATTATATTCATAAGCTCATGAAAGTAAAACTGTGTGAAATAAAATTTCAAATATGCAGAAAAGCATGATGTATACAATATGAATTCATAATGATTGTATGAATATTTCATGTGAGTGAGCATTGCACAGAAGATAGTATGTGTGATTGGGTTTTCATGAGAGAAGAATGGATAGTGAGTGTGTGCTTCCAAAATTGAATGTGATGTTGAGAAACAGTTATGTGTTTGCATGCATCATAAAATAATAGAGATATAGTTTTTTGGGAAGTGAGCATCTTGTGTATTGAAGGAAGCAGAACAGCGTGAATTCATCCAATCGAATGAGTACACTATTAATAATTTCGGAAGTGTTAAAATAAAAAAAGATTAGTGAATATATAGTATGCGATATATGTTCATGAAGGTAGTATAATGAAAAAATATGATTTGCATTTATACACTTGAAATATTACATAAAAATAAAAATTCAATGCATTTGATTTTATATGAGATGAATTGAATTTAATTGAACCAAATAAAGCTAACATAACCTAAATAGACTCAACCAGATTTGAACCAAATTGAACACTCTTAGACTAAACAAAATTAAACATATATAAAGTAAATTTATATGGGATGATCACTTTTAGGGATACAATTAACCATTTTCAAAAAAATTATAATAAAATATAAACTAATAATGGAAGAAAATAAAAAAACATATTAAATGAAAACTAATTTATATTCAAAATTAAAAAAAACACAAAATTCAAATTTTAACACGAAATAGATTCAAATACGAAATTTTCATCATAAAATGATTTTGGCGGTTATACTCTTCAAGATCTATACAAAAAAAATATTGTAAAAACAAAAAAAAAATATGAAAAAAAATAAAATCAAACTGTGGTTTAATATCAATGGAAATAAGTTTCAAAAGAAAACATAACCCATAGATGATTAAAAATAGGGAAATAATCAATAAATAAAACTGTAGATCGGTAAAATAGAATAAAATCGATAAAAATGGTGATTCGAGATCACAAATATGCCTTCGAAGTCGTCGTAAGTTGAGAGGAGCTGCCACGACTGAGCTTTCAAAGATAAAAAAACATGTGGGTTTCCTGATCCCAACTAATTTTAAAAGACTTTCGGTGTTAGTTTTTATAAAAATCGATGCCGAAGAGTCTGAAAAATATTTTCAAAGTCAGTTATTTCTAAAATCGATGCAAAAAATATAATATTTTGTGTATGTTTTCCAGAAAAACTGACGCCATAAATTTGTTTTTTTAATATATGGCATCGGTTTTTATAAAAACTGATGCCGACAGATCCCAAGTTTGGGATTAATGGCATCAGTTTTTTAAAAAACTGACGTCAAAACATTTTTTTAATTTGTTTTCATTGTTGGTTTTTTGAAAAACCAATGCCATATAACATTTGTTTCGACGTTTTTGGTGAAGGTTCTTCTGAAAAGAGACGCCAAAACCACTCTTAAAATTTTTTGGTGTTGGTTTTACTAAAAAAGGATGCCAAAGATTCCTCCCACATACTATTGGCATCGGTTTAGAAAAAAATTGGTGTCATTACTTCGATATTAAATCCGGTATTTCCACTAGTGTAGAGATTACCACCCGAGCGAAGTTATCCGAGTCACCACAAGAGTATGTCCCCATCGCACACCTTACCCTTAGGTCTTATGAAGGTGTTGTAAGGGGTTATGTAACAAGAACCTAGAACTATGATTATGTGCATTAGTTTTGTATATAATCTAGAATATACATTCATTTTATTATTGCTACATTGTACATGGGTTTTAATGCACAAATAGTATTTTTAGTTAATATTCAATTAAGAAATATATTTTGATGAATTAATGGATTTTTTAATAAAATAATATTTTAATAAAATATTATTACTAAATTAATTTTTATTAAATATAAATTATCATATAATTATTTATGAATAAAATTGTAATTTTTATTTTGGTTAGAAAGCTGTTTTGGTCAAAACCCATGAATTTTCAAAAAATGTCGGTTTTTATTTTAAAATTAAAAATTCACATATTTAGAAAATTATTTAGATAAAATAAATATTATTTTTGGATTTAGGATATTGAAATTATCCAACGGTTAATTTTTCATAATTTTCTAAGATAATCCAATTTTTTGAGTAAAAATTAATTACCATTTTAATATATAATGTGTTTTATGACATCATAATGACCCAATAGTGATTTAGTAAAATACTATAAAAGGTATTATCGGCTAATATTTGTTTTAACTTTAAAATAATGTAATTTTATATTTTTTTATTTATTTCACAAAGCCTTAATGGACCCTCCAAAACTTATAAAACATTTTAACGTTTTAAAACGATTTCCTTGAGAGTGTGACTCACCTCCACATATGAAAGCCTAATATTTTAATAAGTTCAGATATTGGACTTAAAAAATAATTTTTTCCAATCCCATTTGGAAAAAACCATGGGAATAAAACATGGTATGGTTTTTGGTTTTGATTATTTTAATGTGTAGTGTCCAAAACCTAAATAATAAATAATTCCCTCTTCTTCCCTATATAAACCCACTCAATCTATCATTCCTCTTCACTAAAAACATTTGGATCTAGAATAAATCATGTCCTCCAATCTCTATAATCCTCCCAAGGTGACCCAAGCTCCCAATAAGCTTCTCTCAAGCCTCTCCTAAGCCTTTGGATCACACTTCCAAGTAAGGGATTTCTTCCTTTCTCATTTTTTTTCCAAATTTCATTATGTTGTTACACCATTCTATTTTCAATTAAAAATGTTCAGGTATGATTTTTAACCTCCCCGATACTAACATCATTATTTTCTAATTATTATATACCTCTTTATATCTCATTAATTCCTCCCATGTACACCCATTACCATGTTGAAATTCTGTAAGGAATTTCTCTCTTCTCATTTACATTGAAGAAATTATTTTGTATTATGAATCTAAATTCAATTACATATGTTGGGAAATGTATCTATATGACCACATTAATGTCTATTTCATGTACATATGATGAGACAAACCTTTCTCTCTCATCAACCATTTTTATGAATTCTTATGTCACACTGTTATGCTGTCGAAATTGCACCGTCATTTTCCAATCCAAAGTCATTGTATAGTGAATATCGTGCTCAATTATCTATCAAGGGAATTCACCTTTATGAACATTAACTTATTGATTATAGAGTTTCATGTATTAATTACATATTCCTTTATCATGGAATAAATTATGATATTTAATGAATACATGTTATATGATCCGTGTGGCACACTTATGCATGAAATGAAATGATTAAGAAGGGTGTGCCCTGATAGCGCTCCAATGCATTGGGTAAAGATTATTGTCATGATACATCAAGTGAAATGGTGGTTTAATAATGTTAATTCAAGTTTAATGTGGGTTTATTCATGCTCTATGTGCAATGATCCTTGGCTCATGCTAATATCATGTTAAATATTTATGACACATTTCCATGTTATGATAATCAAGCTATATCATGCCTTTATGTTCATGTTTCTCTTATGATCCATTGAAATGAAAATTTTATAATATGTAATTTATTATTCATGTTATTCCTTTTTTACTCCATTACTGGGATTTATATCTCACCCTTTTCTTATTCATGTCCTCAGGTTATCCCATGCAATGATAAGTACAAAGGAATGTGTGTGGTCATGTAAAAGAAGTTTTTAATAAAGATGTGTATTTTTTGTTTTAAGTTGTTATTTAATGTTCCTAATCCCAAAATACACTATAAATATTGATCTTATATGTTGTATCAAGTGAATATTTTATGTAATAAATCATTTTTAAGTGTGAAATAAAGGGAAGGGTTGTTATAGGTGGTATCAGAGGATATGTTTAGTTATTTTTTGGATTATGATTAGAAAACTGTAGTCAAAACCTTAAGGATAAGACTAAGTATAATAAAAACATTGCTAAATTTTGGTGAGTATAGAGTAAGTGGTTTATGAAGAAAATACATCCCTGTATGGATACAAACAAGTAGAGGCAGCTCTCGCACATATGTATCTAGGGGTAAAACCCGAAAACACCGCTTTGAGCTAGACTCGAATGGGAATTGATGCTCATAAATAGGCATTTATTTACTCTGGGTTACGACACTCCTAGGAGATATTCTTTGATAAATTAATAATTTTAGTATGAACTATTATTAAGGGAATAAAAAAGGCCCCTAAGAATATATGCTGGGAAGTAGATCATTGATAGAATAGATTAAAGCCTATAAATTCATAAGTTAAGGAAATAAATGTAATTTATCCCTTTCTGTCATCGGATTACCATTTATGTGTTACCCCTAACTTTCCTTTTATTCTAGGAAATGGATGTTAATAGGGAGAATCGAGCTAACAACCGATGCGAAGATCAATGTGATGACTGTTCTAATTAGATGCCCAATCCGATGGGAGCAGGAATCACAAACTTTGTCATAATACTCTCTCAATTAACTCATGTTTTGAAAATAATCATGGGTCAAGAGGAATTTCCACCCCCACCTAAGAAATAACAATATTCAATCGATATGTTAATGAGAGAAAGGCCTCCTACTTTTAATGGATCATTTGATCCCTCAATCTCCAAACAATGAATTAACTCTATTGAAAAGATCTTCTCTATCCTTCAATGTTTCGAATAAGAGAAGGTTCTTCTGGATGCTTATTTTATGGATGGTGAAGTTGGTCAATGGTGTAAATTGATCAAAAATAAAAATCCTAAGGATGAGATATAGGTGGTGGAATGGAAGGATTTATGGAAAATGTTTTTCAATAAATATTTTCCACACACCCTCTGACTTAAGATGAAAAGGGGATTCCTTTCCCTCAAGAAAAAATATTATGAATCCATCAGATCGTATGATTAAAACTTCAATAGGCTTGAATGATATGCCTCTGTCTTTTTCATTACCCCAAAATGAATGGTTCAAAGATTCTTTGGTGGGATAAAACCTATCATACAGAAAGCCCTAGTGATCTGTGACTTCGATAGCTATGAGGAAATTGTCCAATGTTCCCTAAAAGTTGAAATAGAGATCAAAGAATCTCAGGGGTATCATGGGGATAAGAAGCGGAAATTGGAATTTAATTTTGGTGGTCTGATGGATAAATCCAACGGTGCTAAGAAATTATAGCACCCCACTTGCCAATGGTGTGGAAAGAATCACCTCAGAAATTCCCTAAAGGGGACAAGAAAATTCTTTTGGTGTGGAAGAGAAGGGCACTTTGCCATTAACTTATCACAAGAAAAACCCATGACTACGATAGAGAAGAGGAACACTCCATTATACCCTCAACACATTGTTCATTTCTTCAACTGCAAAGAATCATGGTACTTTTCAAACCTGTTCCCAAGGCCAAGGGATTTTGGAGGTAACCAATAACCTCCAAGGCAATAAGGGAGATATTTTTCCATCACTAACGCTGAAGTAAACCTTGGAAACAGAGTGGTGATAGGTATGCTAGTTATTCATTCAAGAATATAAATTATACTTTTTGATTCTATTTCTACGCATTATTTTGTATCCTGAAAGTTTAGTAGAACAATCCCAACACCACCACAAATCAGGGAAGTAAATATTTCATTGATAATGTAAAATAGATAAATCATTGCATCTCATGAATATAACCCATCCCCTATAACAATTTTTGTATTGAAATTCCTATTAAACATCATCATACTCCCTCTGGTGGAGTTTTATGCAATTATTGTCATGGATTGTCTTTCCCTATATAGAGCCAACATAAATTTCCATGAGAGGGAAATCACTATCCATATGGTGAATCAACCCCTGATTCTATGCAAGTGAAAGGAGGAGGAAGAATATTATTTAGCACCATCATCTCAAGAATGAATATTACTACCCTGTGAAAAAACGTATCTTTCTCAAATGATTGAGTCTAAGGAAGCAACCATCTTTTAAGGCATGCCTATTGTGAGGGAATTTTATGAAGGGTTTCCTGAGGAATTTCCTGGTCTTCCTCTTAAAAGAGATGTTAAATTCTAAATTGATATTATACCTGGGATGTTGATAATATCCAAGAATCCATATAGAATGGTTGTTTTGGAGCTTGAGGAGATGAAAAAACAACTATAGGAGAATTTGTATAAAGGGTTTATACGCTCAAGTGCATCACCATGGGGGGAACCAGTCCTCTTCGTCAAGAAGAAGGATGGGTCAATGCACCTTTACATTGATTATTGTGAGCTTAAAAAATCCCAATAAATAACAAGTATCCTCTAACATGAATTGATGACTTGTTCGATCATCTATGTGGAGCACAATACTTCTCCAAGAAGGATTTGCGGTCGGGATATTACCAAGTAAGGGTGAAGAAGGAGGATATCCCCAAGACTTCTTTTCATAAAAGATATGGGCACTATGAATTCATATTAATTCCTTTCAGGCTCACTAATGCTCCAAAAATCTTCATGGACTTGATAAATAGAGTCTTTAGAGATTACCTCAACAAATTTATGGTAGTTTTTATAGAAGATATTCTAATATACTCCATAACCAAGTAGAAGCATGAGTAGTATCTAAGAAATGTACTAGAGACCCTGTGAAAGGAGAAGCTCTATAAAAAGTACAATAAGTGTGAGTTCTATTTGAAGGAGGTCTCATTCTTAGGTCATATCATCACAAGCAATGGGATATCTGTGGATCCCTCCAAGGCAACTACAATTGAGGGATGACCAAGGCCAACATCGGTAATGGATATTCGTATCTTTCTGAGATTATCTAGATATTATCTACGATTTGTGAGAAATTTCTCATGATTGTTCAACCCTCTTTATAAGATAACTCGAGAGGGAGTAATGTTTTCTTGGAGTGATGAATGTGAATATAGATTCAAGGAGTTAAAAGGGAGTCTTATAACTACACTCGTTCTTATACTACCCACACATGGAGAACTTTTTGTGGTATTCAGTGATTCTTTGAAGAAGGGCTTGGGATATGTGTTTATGAAAAATGACAAACTCATTGCCTATGATTCAAAGAAATTGAAAGATTATTAGAAAAACTATCCAACACATGATCTAAAGTAGGATGCAATAATATTCACTTTAAAAATTTGGAAACATTACCTCTTGGTGGAGAAGTGTGAAATATATATGGATAAAAAAAGCCTCAAGTATATATTCACACAGAAAGAGTTGAACATGCTCTAACAAATATGGTTAGAGCTGATCAAAGACTATGACTTCTCAATCTGTTACCACACTGGGAAAGCTAACAAGGTGGATGATTCTCTAAGTACAAAGTACCCAGCGATTCTATCATTGATGAGAATTGAAAAGGACCCAATATTCTTAGATTTGATGAAGATCTAAATGGGAATCATAAAGAAGGTAATACCATCAATACTTTCACAAATGATTGATCAAACATATCTTTTGGAAAGGTTAAAGTATGTTCAAAAGGATGATGTGGTAATTCAGAAGAAAGTGGAAACTATAAGAAAAAATAAATTCTCAGAGTTCATTTTTAATGAAGAAGGAATTGTGATATTTTGGGAAAGACTATGTTGTCCATAAAATCTAGAGTTAAAGAATGAAATTTTGGATGATGCACATAGTTCTAATTTATCTATTCACCTAGGAAACACAAAGATGTATCGAGATCTCCAAGAGAATTATTGGTGGGATAACATGAATAAGAATATCGTTGAGTATACATCAAAGTTCCCAGTATGTCAGAAAGTGAAGGATGAGAGGCAGAAGTATAAGGGGATGATTAAACCATTGCCCATACCAACATGGAAATGGAAGAACATCACTATGTACTTTGTCACTAGAATTTCAAAGAAATCCAAAGTAAACAATGTTTCCTGGGTTGTTGTGGATCGTCTTACAAATATTGTACACTTCATTACAATTTTAGAGGATTTATCATTGAATCAACTGACACATATATATATCAAATAAGTGGTAAGGATGCATGGAGTATCACTATCTATTACATCTAATCAATATCAAAGATTCACCTCTATGTTCTGGAAGAGTCTCTAACACACTCTGAATACTATGATAAACTTCATTATGGATTATCATCCTCAAACTGATGGACAATCTGAGAGGACTATCCAAACACTTGAAGACATGTTGATAGCATGAAAAATGGAATTAAAAGTAGGATAGGATCAAAATCTTCCTCTGCATCAGTTCTCTTATAATAATAGTTTCCACTCAAGCATCCAAATGGATCCTTATGAATCCCTTTATGGGAAGAGGTGTAGAACACCGACATGTTGGGATGATGTTGGGGAGAAAAAAATCCTAGGTCTAGAAATGGTTGAAGAAATAGTGGAGAAGGTTAAGACCATTAAACAACACATTAAGGCTACTTAGCGTCGACAAAAGATCTATGATGATAATTGCTAATGAGACCTAGAGTTTGAAGTTAGAGACATGGTATTCCTATACATATCACAGTGGAAGAGAGTTATAAGATTTGGGAAAAAGGGAAATCTTAGTCTAAGGTACATCACCCCTTTTGAGATCATTAATCACATTGGAGCAATGACCTATAAAATAACACTCTAACAGAACCTTTCTCATGTACATGATGTATTACATGTACCTATATTGAGAAATTACATACCTGAATCATCCCATGTACTCAATCCAGAGGTGGTACCATTGGTGAATGAACTCTCCTATGAATAGAAGTCAGTGAAGATCTTAGATTGTAGGGAAAAATTTCTATGAAATAATACAATGCCCCTTGTCAAGGTATTGTGAAAAAACAACAAGTTTGAAGAAGAAACATGGAAATCAAAGGAAGTGATGAAGTAGAGTTACCCTCATGTTTTTTAGTGTGGGAAAAAGAAATTTCTAGGGTGAAATTTCTTATCGGTGAAATATTGTAACGACCCAAAATTTTATTAAGGAAGATTACACTTAATATAATGAAATGTCTTATTACATAAAATGTTTATATAAAATATATGAACTTCCTTGATTTTATGTTTTTGGATTTTAAAATACCATTAATAATTTTTACTGTTTCTAATATAGCTATTGAATAGTGGACACATGATTAGTATAAATATAGGTCTTTAACAAATCTAATTTACTCAGGAAAACAATGTGATGTCATTATTTAGTAGAATTGCTCCATAAGAATCCCATTTTTCAAATCTTGGGAAGAAGGTAGCATCACTGGGATTTGCTCAGGACCAAGCCCAATCCAAGCTTCAACACATTATGCTTTAACATAATCACCTATAGGATAAGTGGAAGTTAATAGAGATTACCACACAAGCTATGGTATCCAAGCCACCCCAAGTGTCTATCACCATCTCACAACTTACCCTTAGGTATTATGTGGGTGTTATAAAGGGTTATGTAACAAGACCCTAACACTATGATTATGTGCATTAGTTTTTTATAGAATAAAGAATATACATTCATTTTATTATTGTTACTTTGTAAATGGTTTTTAAAGCACAAATAGTATTTTTATTCAATATTCAATTAAGAATTCTATTTTAATGAATTAATTTTTTTTGAATTAAATAATATTTTAATAAATTATTATTACTAAATTACTTTTTATTAAATATAAATTATAGTATAATTTTTTATGAATACAATTGTAATTTTTATTATGGTTTGAAAGATGTTTTTGTCAAAACCCATGAATTTTTGATAAATTTCAGTTTTTATTTTAATAGTAAACATATTTAGAAAATTATTTAGATAAAATGGATATTATTTTTGGATTTAGGATGTTGAAATTATCCAACAGTTAATTTTTCATAATTTTCTAAGACAGTTGATTTTTAGGGTAAAAATTAATTACCGTTAAAATATATATTGTGATTTATGACATCATAATGACTAAATAGTGATGTAATAAAATACTATAAAAGGTTTCGGTGAATATAATTTTTACCTTTAAAAAATACGATTTTATATTTGTTTTATTTATTTTACAAAGCCTTAGTGGACCCTCCATGAGTTATAAAACATTTTAACATTTTAAAAATGAGTTCCTTGAGAGTGTGACTCACCTCCACATAAGTAATCCTGATATTTTAATAAGTTCGTCCATTGAAATTATAAAATAATGTTTTCCAATCCCCTTTGTCAAAACCCATGGGAAAAAACCATGGTATGGTTTGTGGTTTTGATTAGTTTAATGTGTAGTGTCCAAAACCTAAATAATAAAAAATTCCCTCTTCTTTCCTATATAATACCACTAAATCTCCCATTCATCTTAACTAAAAACATTTGGATCTAGACCTACCCCTGACCTCCTATTTATATAATCCTCCCATGGTGCCCCAATCTCCCAATAATCCTCTCTCAAGCCTCTCTCAATCCTTTGGATCACACTTCCAAGTAAGGGATTTCTTCCTTTCTCATTTTTGTCCAAATTCCATTATGTTGTTATACCATTTTTTTTCAATTAAAAATGTTGGTGTTTGATTTCAAACCACCCACATAATTCCCTACTTATGTTTTAATGATGGGATACCTCTTTATCTCTCATTAATTCCTCCCATGTACACCTGTTACCAACCCAAAATTCCATTAGGAATTTCTCTCTTCTCATTTACATTCAAGCAATTGTTTTTTATTATAAATCTAATTTCCATTACATATATTGGGACATGTATCTATATAAAAATATTAATTTAAATTTCATTTAAATATGATGATACACCCATTCCTCTCTCATAAACTTTTTTTATGATTTTTTATGTCACGTCATTATGCTGCTAAAATTGCACTACAATTTTCTAAGCCAAAGTCATTGTGTAGTGAATACCATGCCCATTTATCTATCAAGGGTATTCACCTTTATGAACTTTTACTTATTTATTATATTGTTTCATATATTAATTTCACATTCCCTTATCATGTAATAAATGATTATGTTTAATTAATCAATGTTATATTATGCATGTGGCACACTTATGCATGAAATGAAATGATTAAGAAGGGTGCGCCCTGATAGCACTCCAATGCATTGAGTAAATATTAGTATCATGATAAGTCAAGTGAAATGGGGGTTTACTCATGGTAATTCAATATAAATGAGGATTTACTCATGATCCATTTGAAATTAGCCTTTGATCATGCTAATATCATGTTAAATGTTGATTCCATATTTCCATGTTATGATAATGGTGCTATATAATTCTTTTATGTTCATGTTTCTCTTATGCTCCATTCAAATTAATTTCCTAACATGTACTTTATTCTTCATGTTATTCCTTTTTTACTCACTTACTAGTCTTTATAGATCACCATTTTCTTATGCATGTCCTCAGGTTATCCCATGTAATGCTAAGTATGAAGGAATGTGTGTGGTCATGTAAAAGAAGTGTTCAATAAAGATGTGTATTTCATGTTTTAAGTTGTTATCTAATGTTCCTAATCCCAAAAGTCACTAGACCTATCTATCTTTTATGTTATATCAATTGAATATTTTATGTAATAAATTATGTTTAAGTGTGAAATAAAGATCAGGGTTGTTATATTAACATCATATTTTGAGGATATTTTAGTGAATTTTAATATTATTCGACTGCCATATTGTTATACATTTTAACATAATGTAACTAGGATATTTTTGTATAAATAGGATATTAGTTATATACAATTAAAATTAATATATATTAAAAATTATTGGTAATTATACATGGATCTCCCTATTACTAATTAAAATGGGATGATAGAAGGATACATGGATCCAACATGCTTTCATTGAGGGGAATTATAGTTATGTTCCCTTGATAATTCAACCTATAGGGCCCATGTATGATCTTCATAAATTATTTTTGAGCAAAAAAGGAATAGAAAATTGCTATTTTAGTAATGAGGTTGGTGTATCAATGTAAGGGTGCCTATAATTTAGGTAATAAGTTAATAAATCTACCCAACCATGCTTGTGGAAAAGGGTTTGGGCATAATGGAACATGTTATGGGTTGTGTGAATAATATTTTCATGAATAAACCCAGTTTTAAAAGATGCACAAAATAATATTACTCAAATAATGAAATTTTTTTTTTCTAGAATGTGGTGTTGAGTCAGGGACCTATTGGTTGTGTAATATATTTTTGGAGTAACATGTATCTTTTGAGTATCATAGACTATATTCTATAGTATAATGGAAGGTAATGTATATGACAGGCATAGTTATACACAACATTTTGTGTTGTGTGAGGTCTAGAGTTGTGAGAAGTAATTTCATCTTGAATTAACTAGTTTTCCCATTAAGGTAAGTTGTAAAAATTCATCTCTTGCATAAGCCTATGTTATTTAGGACCTATGTGAGTGCTATTATGAAAGTCCTATACCTATGAGTATGACAACCCATGTCTTTAATAAACCATAATTCATGATTTATTAAATAACAACACACATAATACAATCCTAGAATATTGAAAGGATTATTGACTTTGTGTAATTATATATATAACACCATAACAAGGAACATGGGTACAAAAACAATATTCAAATATATATAACTTTCTCTTTAAACTCTATCATTTTTCTAAAACTACACATGATAACCAGGGGACATGCATAAAAAAGGGTGATCTATAATGCTTAGTAAAGGAAAAATAAATTAATAACATTGTTAAAGAAATAAATTTTAGTCAATAGGAATATTGATATGAAAAAATGGGTGAGAATAAAAAACATAATAATTGATGTGTGATATAAGATGATAATATCAAGGCAACATAGGAATGTAACATCAACATTTTTCATGATATCATAAGAATAAGTAGAGACTAATAACAAGGACATAAAAAATAATTTTCTTAGAATAAATTCTAGGTAATCATAAATTTAATCTCATGAGATAAATAAATTACCAAATTCTTTGGAGGGATATATAATTTTGGTCCAACCAGTTATATTCATATTATGTACATGCATTTGTGCACCACACTGATCAAAAAACATAAATAATATTTTAATTAATTTTCACCCTATGATGATGTAGTATGGTTTATATACATATAATCCTCTAATAAATAAAGGATTGATACATCTAGGTGAATATACTTGAGTGGAAATGGTGATGGGTATTCACTATAAAAGAAATTTGAATGAAAAAATCACAAGATAATTTCAGCAGCATAACAGGTGAACATAAATGTTCAAGGGAGATTTTAATGAGAGTAAAAGGTGGAATCTAATTACTTAGTAATAAAAAGTAATTTAATGGTATTTTTAAAATCACATTATGGCATGAAATATTAGAATTAAAAATATTTAATACAGACAATGTACTTGAAATAAAAAAGGAAGAGCAAAGGATCCCTTATCTTAAGGGGTTGCTTCTAAAATACCGGTAGAAACTTCTTATAATACTAGAAACATATTGTGAGGTATTTATAGATGTATATAGAGAGTAAATTAATGATAGGTGTATTTTTAGTGAAGAGGAGTGGGATGTTGGGTAGGTTTTTATATAAAAATAGAGGGTATTTCATTACAAACTTCTAAACATTTTTCAAGGACTCTATATGATAAAATAATGAAAAATACAAACCTATATATGGTTTTGACCATGTATTCTACCAAATAGGAGTGATTTGAATTATTTTATAATTCGAAGAACTTAAAATATTAACATAATATCCTTTCTTATGTGGATGTGAATCATGTTTATAAATAATTTATTTTAAAACCATAAAATATAATATATGTTTTGGAGTATTCATTAAAGGATTAAAAATTAATTCAATAAAATAAAAAACACATTATTTCAATGAATAAATATATATTTGGTACTAGATTAATTTTATAGAATTTGTTACATCACTTTTGAGATATTATTATTTCATAATACAGATCATATATAAATATTGTATTTAACTTTAACCCAAACATTTAACAGTCTCATAAAATAATGAGATATTCATGATTGAATAATATTTAACTGATGATTTTAAAAATAATATTTATTTTATAAAAATAATTTTCTAAATTTTATAATATTAACATTAAATTAAAAATCTATCTTTACTATAAAATTATAGTTTTTACTATATTAAGCACTTTCTAACCCTTATAAAAATTAAATTCAACTTCATAAAATTATATTATAATTTATATTTAAATAAATATAATCCAATAAAAATATTATATTAATATGTTATTTATTTATATAATTATTGAATTTATAAAAATATTTTCTTAATTGAAAATATTTATTACCCAAAAATACAATTTTGATTTCATCATGTCAAAATTTAATTTTTATCAAACAAATTATAATTAAAGATAAAGTAATAATAAAATTAGATAAATATAATAATTATTTTATTAAGAAAGAAATATAAAATTTCATACTACTATGGTCTGGATAAATAAAAACTTATTACACTGGAATATTCCCTCAGGGTAATGTTTTTGATATTGGTGCTTTCTTGGACAGGTTTGGCGATCATGGTTTGTGTCGTGATCTTGATAAGACTGAAATTATCCAAAAAATGGTTTCATTAATACTATTATTATTGAATTTTAGTTTTTTCTAGTTTAAGGAAAAATATAACCGATTACCTCTCCATATGATTCTATGATAAATGGGCTTCATTGTGTATGACCCCACTAGTTGAGGCTATCACTCCTCCCATCTATGAAAATTAGACATCATCATAAACCTTAATATATACCATTCCTATCAGTCATTGTACAATGACTATATTATAAAATGGTAATATTCTTAATGTTATTTCAAATCCGACATTGTATATTTTATAATTGGTCTAAAAAACTAAATTAGTGAATTTATATATACATATATAAATGTTATTTACTCAATCAAAAAGGGAATTTCAATTATAAAAGGATAGGTTATTAGAGTGAGAACCCGTTAATGTTTATTTTTATGTGAGAATCATGAAATAGGTGTTACTTAAATGAGAGTGGGAATATTCATATTCTAGAGGTATTACCCTAAAATGGGGTGGGGGTGATGCACTATTTATAAATATTTCAACCTACTAGGGAATAGTGTCGTGCAACTTTTCCAATGTTTCAAAACATAGGTATGGATCACAAAACTCTAAGTTGTCTGACACGTATTACTTTGATACTGAAGGCCACTCATGTAAGGCTAAAATTTTATTTTACCTTTCAATTAGAACTACCCCCTTGAGATGTTTTACGCTATGTGGGAATGTTTCTTAATAACCATTACCCTTTGTTTTAGATGGATTTTTAGGAATCTGTCAAAAATAAAATGTTTTAAATTTCCTTTATCATGAAATTGAGATGAATTCCCATGAGTTAAGATATACATGAAGGAATAAAGTTTCGTTCATATCCCTTCTTAGTTTCATAATTTTCTCTGATGCTGGGTTTTACCCTTTTCATGGTACTATAATGAGTTGTGAGGTTCAATATTATTTTTTGGAACTAACAATATTTTAGTTACTTCAAAATTGTTTGAAATAATGAAATTTTAAAGGAAATGTAAGGAACTAATAAACTGAGTTTGTTTTTATATAAAGGTTCAGTTGAGACCTTGTTATTATTTATTATTCATGAGATCCTTATTTATGTCTCATGTGTTTATAAACCAATTATGAGTTGTCTGTATGATTTGATGAATGATCATGCAAAAAAGGGACTATTTCATGAGAGGGTGTTGAAGGTTAGATATAGAATTTATTTTTTATATTATGTTATTTTTCATGTGATTATTCTTTGGATTTCATGTATTCTCACATCCATGTTGATTTTTTATGGGGTCCTTGGAGTTATTAGATAAAATAGTTGAGTGAAACTCCTTAGTTTATATCATGATTAGAAAAGTGTTTTCTGGTTCGTGGATACTACGTTATCTAAATATGGGTTGTATAGTCTAAATAGGTATATATAACTGATGGGACATTAAAAAAAAATTAGTTCTAGGTGTGGTTTCTAGTCACCAGTTCAGGGTCATCTCACATTAGTACCTATGGTTTACCCTATAAAATTTTGTTCTTAATCAATGGTTCCATATAGTTTACTATTTTATTATATTTATTATTTCCCCCTTTCATATATATGATTATTTGAACTATTGATATTTACTTTGTTTAACATTAATACCACCATGTGATCTAGTGGCTCCTTCTTGTGTTGTAGTTTCTCCTACACAATTAGTGGGGTTTATTTTTAAAAAAATTTAAAAGGTTTTTTGTAAATATATATTAAAATATAAAATAATGTTTATTTTAAGGATGAATTTTTTAATAAAGGGTTTTAAATGGGTTTTGAAAATACTTTTACTATTTTTTTATAAGTTTTAAGGAATCACAATTTGGGTTTTAAAGTGATTTAATATACTTGGGTTTTGAAAGGAAAGGTTTTAAATCCTTAATGGTGGAATGTGTTATTTGTTTTTATCCATTAAAAAAAATAAAAAACATTATTTTTCATGAATCTAGTATCTTTTATGTCTTTAATTAAATGAATTAATTGGATCTTTAGTGGGATCAAACTGGTATTGTTTTCTCACACTCTAAATATGAACTACTATCTGTGTATGAGTCCCTTATTATTTTCTATTGGTTCCAAGATCTATTAAAGATTCATTATTTTTATTCTATACTAATTATGTTGATGTGGAATATGAAGATAAATCTCGGGTTATGTATAGTTTTTCTTCAAGTGAAGCTTGATTTAGGTTTTTATTTATTTATATATGTTGTTATGGTCATCCAAGATGACTTATCATTTATTTTTATTAAGTTTTATTTATTTTAAAATGTTATGTGTTACTCATATATGTTGTAATTATTTTTATCTGAATGAGTTTGATCAGTTGTGATGATTATGACTCATTTGTTTCAGTTATCTATTTATATATTCTTATCATGTTTTTCATGGTCTTCATATTTAAAAATTCTCCTTGTAAAATTTTTGGGAAAATATTAGTTGTAGTTAATATTATTTGAGGTTTAAATAATTCCAAAAGTATTTTTTTTATTCTAATTTACCAATTTCCAACACTTGAGGGTTAATAGTACTCTTCATGTTGAGTGGAAAGCTAGGTTGGGTGATGGGTCAGGTCATCTCAGGTCAGATTTTAAAAAAATATACTGAAGGCTATTTTCATAGTATTACCAAATTGTTATATGGGTGGTCTAGTATTTAGGAGATAGGTTTTTTATCACATGAGTAGAGTGTTCAAGAAGATTCTTGGACAACTCTTTCTTATGATGAACTTTGAATTTCCCTGGGTATCTAGGATGTGGGTCTATGTTTTTAATTTTTTTTACTATTGTTGATGTATTTTTGGTATAATATGATTATTTTGACTCCCCAATAAATTATAAATGTTATTTTGGTGGTTTTCCTTTCATTTTATTGGTAGAAGTGTAAATAGAACTAGGGTATGATTGTTAGTCCACAAGGTTTTTAAAACTGTTATCAACCCATTCATATGGTTCTATGAGCTTCCTAGAGGCTACCACATTTTTCAGTAATGACATAACAAATCATGAAACTAAACCATTCACTACACTTCATCCATATTCAACTTGATTTTTTGATCCCTCTTGGTTTCATATTTCCCCAAAAGTGTTTTCCACTTTTTATTGATATATTAAAGATGGTTTGTATGAGATTATTAGGTTCTTGATATGAATGTTTTTTATATATGAGGTTATCTATTGTTTACTCTAGATGTTTAAAGGTTTTATTTTTTATATAAAATTATTTTTTATAAAATTTTCAATCCAAAATTCAGTTTGGGTGTGTTATTTTGAAAACTACCCATGTTTTACAATAGGTGTGTAAAAAAAGTGGTTGATTTTATTATATTTTTTAGAATTTTTTTTGAAATGGATATAAAATTTTATGTAAATATCCTGGAAATTGTTATAAATGTAAATAAAGGCATGGAAAGTTTTTTTCATTTATAGATTAAATTAGGTGTTACTAAGTTCATTTTGTTCTAAAATAAGGGTTCCTTTTTATTCAATGGTGTGGCATGGAAATATGAATTTTTAGACTATTTTTTGGGAGTATGTTTTATTAAATAGACTTTATGTTTCATGATTTGTACCACCCCAAAATGATAAAGGGTTAAACGACTAAATGATACGACTCATGTTATCAAGGTGCACCTTTCTTTTTTATAATCCTACCTAATTATAACTCAAAAGTTAAATGTTCTTGGCTTGGAGTAGTGATTAAGATGAGTGACCTTCTGGGAAGTTTATTAGGATGTGTTTGAGTGAGGAAAAATCGAACTAGAAAGAACATGTGTTGGCTTGTGGGGACATTAATTAGTCAGATGACCTGTTTGGGTATATGGGTGGGCCCTTGGGAGGGGACCACGTGTATGTGGGTCAATTGTTGATACCTGATAGGATAGAACCTGATGGACATATTAATGTGAGGTGGTTATACTGTCAATGGGGCCCTAGTTGTAACCCTGACATCAAAGTAAGAACCCAGCCTTATTTGCAGTGAACTAACTGGGATGAGATGTGGGGTCCATAATGATTATGTTGTGCTCTAAAGAGGTGGTTAATGTAACAATCTAGAATTATAAAGGATTAAATTACTAAATGATATAACTCATGTCAAAAAGGTTCACCTTTATTTTAAAGAACCTACCTGATTAGAACTCCATGGTGAAGAGTTCTTGGCATGGAGTATTGATCAAGATGGGTGAACTTCCAAGAAGTTTATCAGGGTGTGTGTGAGTGAGTAAAAGGGATACTAAAAAGAACATGTGTTGTACTATGGGTACATTTATTATTCAAACGACCCGCTCGAGAACATGGGTGAGACTCAGAGAGGGGACCACATGTTTTCAAGGAAACTAGTGGTACCTGGTGGGCTAGGACATGATGTCCATTTTAAGGCAGGGTGTCTATGTTATTAGTAGGGCCCAATTTGTTACATTATTATAATATTTATTTCGAAAGGTTTATGTTTTTAGAATTTCTCCTCAATTGATAGTGGGATTTTTTTTGTTAATTTATGAATCATGAATTGATTAAGTTATTATCTTGTGTTATTTATAGTATGCCACAAATAAATATAAAACGAGAAATTATAAGTATCATATTCAGTTATGGACTCTACCTAGACTTAGAATAGATCATTGTACTGCTAAACCTATCTACTTTAGACCATGATTTAGAATTCCACAAGGTAGTGTTCATTTAGTGTTAGTAACATAATTATGTTAAGTTGAAGAAATATCTTTAGTTAATTACCCTTCATTGGAGTTAATTAATGGGATGAATTTGGTGTCATTTATTTAATGTGAGTTTATTATAACTCATTTAAAGCATGTTTTAGCAATGGAATTATTTTTTGGATCTTTTATTAATTATGGGGATATTTCTTTCTAGTTTTTCATAGTTTTCAATAGTATAAAGAAACCATTTGTATGAACATGTGTTGTTTGGTTTGGGTTTCTTATTCTTCATGGTTATGTTTATTTTTGGTTTCCTTTGGTATTTTAGATTATTTTTGGGGTTCTTGTGAGTTTAAAAATTGATGGATGTCTCAGGTGTAGTCTAATTTGGGTTGTTTTTAGAGGATAATTATTTGATGGTTATATTGATGTTTAATGAAATGATATATTCTCCAAAAACATGTTTTTTTGCATATTGGTTGTTTTTTATTGGTTTGGACATGAGATACTTTTTGGTCCATTTTTGGGTTAACTAGGTCTGGTGTTAATTCTCAATATGTAGTTGAGGGTGTTGTTTTTTTTTGTGGGATTTTAGTGAGATGGTGTACTGTGGATAAGGTATCAGTTTACCCATGTGGAGTGTAGTGAATTGGTTTTTGAATCCAACATGGTTTCTTGGATTATTTATTGAGATATTTTTATTCTATTCCTTTATGTGTTGGGTGGTTTTTATAGTTTAGTGATGAGCATCAATTGTGGATGCATGTTATTGTTTGGAAAACATATGATGGGAGTTTTGACCAAATTTCCTTGGAATTGTTAGTTATGGTTGGTAGATGCAGTGTATCGTTGGTGGTGCTTTCTTCATAGAATTGTTTCTTATAATTCACCATTTTATAAGAATTCTAAATGGTGGGGGACCTATAATAGGTATGTATCCTATTAGTGATGAAGTTGAGATTATTGTGGCTTGTTTTTAACTTAGAGATATTAGTATTTTTTGAGTAATTGGGTTTCATAGTATGAATTAAAATGGGTTTCTATTGGTGGAGAACCCACATATATCATTTTCAACCCTCACAACCCTTATATATGTGTACAAAGATTTTATCTCTACATTTCCTTATATTTTTTACTAGATATGTTCTAAGAAAATAAAGTTTCATGTTTAGGAGAATTTTGACACACCTCGTATCACTATTTATTTATTTAATTGTTAATTTTTGTTAATTTTATGTTTTCATTGAATTTCAATTGTTTTTAGGTATTTCAAGGGACCCTGAGTTCTATAGGGGTATATTGTATTAGGCCTTTTCATAACCCATGGAGGCCACACAATGAAGTCAATAATCATGGCCCTTGGGTATGCCTGACAAGGGTGATCAATGATATAAGACTAAGGCTATGCCGTTGAGGATGTATAGGGAATGAATGCATGACATATCATAGAGGGATGCATTGTAAAATCTAGAAGCCTCAACCCCATTATTTTAGGAACCTCCACATTACAACTAGAGGGATATGTCATATGGGGTCCTGGAATTGGAGCACTACACTATAACCCAAAGGAATATATAGTAGTAGCTCATAGGCTTGTGGGTAGTGGGCCTAACTTAGGGATATCCTTCATTACATAACCCTATGGGATACCCCATAGAGGTCTGTGGGGAAAGTCACTACCCCATAGCATCATAGGCACACCAAAATCTCTATCTACCTAGTTTTTAAAAAAAGTAAAATTTACTAAAGTTCCCTCTCCTGATTTTTATGTTTTTATTCCTCCTTCCTAAACCAAATATTCAGTTGAACACTTATTTGTGTCTAGGGATCACTCCTATTTCCCCAAATTTAATCACAACTAATTATTTTTAGATTTCATTGACTTTAAATGTAATATCTCTCTCTCCCTATGCTTTCTCTCCATTTTCCCTTTCTTTTTCCACAACTTTCCTCTTCCACCTATGAACCCTAATTTCCTATGTATGGAGATTTACACTTTTGGATAGATTATAACCAAGTTATTTGGTCATTTATTTCTTGTAGAATGAGGGTCCTTGGTTTATTGGGTTCCCTCCATAAAGGGTGACAAATTTCATCTTGATTTCACAGGGTTGAGTTAGTTGTTTCTATACACATCCCATTATTAGAAAATAGTGGAATGATTGAGTATTAAAAAATCATTTTATATTAAACTATAGTTTTATATGATAGTTTAGATAGAAATATAATTGTTTTATATAGGAATAATTTCTTGTAATAAAGGGTTTTCCCTATAGATTTTATATATTAAATTTGAGTTGAAATTTTCCATAAGCCAAGTGATGATAAAAATTCCCAAGGGGCTCCATTAAGATGTTTCCAATGAAATATTATCCTTGGGCCTTGTTATATATTTTTGAAGGAATTTTCTATATTTTATAGGATGTTTATTGTTTAAAAGGTATTGTGTGTGTGTGTTTCTTTAATTCCTTCTAAATTGATTAAGATAAGAAGATTATAATGAAAAGTGAATGATGTGATAAATTGAGTTGATTTTTGTGTAAAGGACTATTTTTCACCTTATTAGAAAAATGGTTCATTTCTTATGAGACCCTTATTTATTTCCCCATGTTTTGATTACCTTGTTATGGATTTTTTTAATATTTTATTGATGATGATGCAAAAAAGGGTTATTCTGTGCAATGGTGTTGGAGGTGTGATGTTGGATTTATTCATTTTATTTATTCATTGGTTGTGTGATGATTATTTGTCACTCTTAAATTATCACTTCCATGTTTATATTTTCATGGGGATACTAGGAGTTTTTAGTTAACTTGGATGAGTACACCCTCTTAGTTTAGATCACACTCTATCTGAAGGATTGTAGATTTTAGATGTTGAGAATGACCGATATGTGTTGTATAGCTCAGGTAGTTCTAAAATATTTCTATGATATTTAAAGGTTATTTAGTTCTATCCTATATTTTTATTCACTATTTTGGGGTCATCTCAAATTATTACCAATTCATTCACCCATTACACGTGGTTATTGATCTATGGTTTTATATAGGGGTTTATCTAAATTTATTGATCTTTTCCCTATATGATTATATGATTAGTGGTTCCATTGTTGTTAAATTTAGTTTACTTTCATACTACCCTGTGATCTAGTGGTTTTATATTATATTGTGATTTCATATACTCTATGGGCATGGTGGGTTTTTAAATACTATTAAAAAAATTTTAGGAATGGTTTTAAAAAAACAAAAAGTAATGTTTAGTTTATAGATGAATATATTAGAAAGGTATTTGAAATGGGTTTTAAAAAGGGACTTTCTATTATTTCATAAAATGTTATAGATTCACTATTGGATTTGTAAACTGATTTTATCTTCATCGGTTTTAAATGGAAAGGTTTTAATATTTATGGGAATAATGTTTGGTTTTTTTATTAAGAACACATGGAATGTAAAACTTTATTTTCATTATGGTATTTATGGATAAAATTCGTGTCATGTTTAATTAATGGAATTTCATAAACTCCTTGGTGGGATATTATTGGACTTATTTTCTCACAACTTTCATACAAATTAATGTGTATACATATGCCACCATTTTGGTTCTTTATAGGTTCCATGTTTTTTTAGATATTTTAATGTTTCATTAGGTCGATTATGGTGATCTAATATATAGAGAGAAACATTTAGTTGTGTGGAGTTTTTCTTATGGTATGGTTTAGTTTGGGTTTTATTTTGTATTGGTATGTTTTATATATTTGGTCAAGGAAGAATTTATTTTACTTATATCTAGTTTCCATTATTATAACATATTATGTATTTATCCTAGATTATGTAATTATATTGATATGAATGTGTGGAATCAGTTGTTTTGATTATGAATAGTTTCATTCTATAATCTATTTGTATATAATTATCTAGTTTGGAATGGACCTCTAATATATGTATGATCTATTCCATATTTTTTTGAAAATAATTCACTACCTTTTACTCTAATATGAGGTAGAAACCATTCCCAAAGTGATTCCTTGATGTATAAGAACTAGTTTTCAGACTATGGGGATCAAGAACACACTTTGAACCGAGTGGTGAGATGGGATAGGTGATGGGTTTGATTATACCATAAAGGTTTAGTATAGAGTATTTGGTGTTGGATGATTGGGTACCTGGTAGTGATTTTTAATTTTTTTTTAGTAGGGGGAAATAGTTATTTCACTATCAGAACCCTTGGGTTATTTAGTGGAGGCAGACTTTGTAAGGTTTATTTTTTGTATACCCATTTATCCACCTTTCCCCTACCCCCATTAAAGCCCCTCTTTTATTTGGTGAAAATAAAAAATCTTTGGCATTCCACAACGAAGGATGGTTCTTTCAGTCCTTCAACTTTTCTTTCACTTCATCATTGAAACTGATTTTTTACAAGTAATTTAACAGATAAGGATTCTACTAGAGGATGAAATAATCATCTCAAACAAAGGTTATTTTGATTGTGGTGGATATATGATTTTGATGTATGGTGACCACATTCTATTTCTTATTTTATAATTTAATGAAATTTTACTGATGAAATTTATAAGGATTTTTACAAATTACATTTGAAATTGAAGAATAATTGGATGTTGGTTGATGGGGATTTCTCCCATAGAGGTTTATAGGGTTCACTATAGACTTAACACATTTCATTGGTAGTGATTTCGATGTTGTGACATTGATTTTTAAATTTTCATAGGTTATTCCATGTTATCCAAAAATTTGTAATGAATTAAAAACATTATAATTAATTAATAGGTTTTTTCCATGAGATAAGATATTAGGATATTGGCGTGTCTTAGTGTGAGTAGTAGTGAGGATTGAAAATTCTTGTATTAAGGAGTTTAACTCCATTAATGAGATAAGTGGCCACTATGATTCTTAACCATTATCTTTTTAGGTGTGGACTTTCGTATCTATATAGGGGTTCATGTTTCTTTGATTTTAATAGGGACTGAGAGTGCATGAGTAGATAATTATGTTGTATATATCATCTTAGACTTAGAGTGATTGATCAACCACTAACAAGTGATTTGAAATCCCCCAATGACTCCATTTCCAAGTGTCGAGGATGGTAGGTGAGTGCATGAGGGGACCAAGATAGGTCATTTGGTTCAGGATGATTTATGAAGGTTCTAGGTTTGAATTCATAATATTTATATAGTATTAATGGTGTGGTTAAGAAAAATATTGATGCATGAGATTGGTGTATATCTCAAAAATTGTTGGGAGAAACATTTCAATGGTTTATTTTGGTCTTGTCTCTTGCAATGTGCATGAGAGATCCTCCGCTTCATGGTGAGGTGTTGTGTGGAGGTTTTTTATGGATTTTTTTGGATAGAGGAATTTAATGGGGCCAAAAGTATGGTATATGGGAAATTTTTTCTTATAGTTTTTATATGAGTTTCAATGGGGGCTTCGAGGGTGTTTGTCTTGGAATGGTCCTTGGGTGGTGTGATTAAAAGTGTGGAAAAAAGTGAAGGTAAATTGGATTTTCCACTAGATTTTAGGGTCAGGTAAGGTCTAATGGATATGATATCACTAGTGGGGTGTTTTATGTGGGTTTGTATTAGTATGTAAGAACTAGGACATGTATTGGAACTGGGTGGGTTTATTTATGAAGTAAGATAACATTTCAATTGGTTTGTTTTATCTTGAATAATGTGATATGGCCTAGTATAGAAGGGTAACATATGGGTATAGGTATTATATGACTGTTATATGGGTAATAGATTATGGTAATTTTCTTTGGGAATTGATGTTATTTGATTAAAAGGATAAAATTAGAAGATACATTTTACTCGGGTCAAATCCATGATAGTGGGATTTTATGGTTTTATAGTGAGGTTTTTAGAAGTCTGTGAACTTTATATGATTTCTCAACATGTTGGTTGGACCAAAAATAGTTCATTTAGTGTTTCACTTATTTTAGGGAGAGTTTTTAGCATTTTAATCACTTTTATGTAAATAATTTATCAGAAAAGAGTGAGGTACTAGGAGCATTGTTGAATTATTGGTGATAGTCAGTAAAAATAAGGAATAACTTAGGGAATCATTAGTTTCACAGTGTAATGAATGGGTTCCAAAAACTATAAGAAGTCATTGATGCATGTGGATTGGGTGGGACCATCTATATCTATGGGTGGGACATTTTTTATATATTTTTCTTTTATATGAGTTAGTGATTTACATTATGATTTTTTTTACAGTGATTATAAATTTTTACTTCTAATGATGTATAAACTCGTTATTATTTTTCTTGTGGATTTTGGATGAATGTGTGAAACATATAATAACATTGTTTCATACTTTTTCAATATTACATTATCTATACATTCTTTTTTAACAATTTTTTTGAGTTGGAGTTCACAATATTGAGTAAGATAAATTTGGTGTAGTGATTAGAGTGAAGCATTTTGTTTTAAGTTATGGTAGACTGAACATGAGAGAGTCCACTAATAGAGTTATATTTTTTGATCAGTATGATATTATGGTGATAAAAATCTAGTACTAGGGATTTATATGGGATTCTCAACCATTTTTATCATAGTATCATTAGGTTTTTCTCAAAGGATTGGTTTTTTTCTCACCAATAGCTCATATAACATTAATTATTTCCCGACCATTTTTTAAATTAAACAGGAATTATTTTATGATGTTATAATATTGAAAATCATAGATCAAAAAGTTTTATGGGAATGATTTTTGTTTCTATAAGATTTTAATAGATAACACACTCATACAGAATAATCTATATATTTTTTTTAAAATATAGATTCTAAAGAATATGGTGTTAGATGATATGAAAAATAATGTTTGAAATGATTTAGTGGTTTGGAGGATAGACTTAGTCCTAAATGTTCCTATGAATATCTAGGATAACATAACTATAATGGATCTAATGTATGACTTATAATATATGTATGAGAATCCTAAAAAACTTAATAATATGTTCTTAATGTGATGTAGTTTTAGCACGAAGATATCATAAGGAATATTTATAGTTGATCTTTTTAATAATTTAAACATTATTTAGAGTAAACTTGAGTCTATAAAAGGTAAATTTTAATGATGTTTTTTTGGTAGTATTATTGTTTTAATTATTACTAGAATCATGATAAGAAATTTCAAGAGAAGTAAATAACTCTAGGGAAAAAAGGTAATTTGATATCTGATGATATATATAACTAGATTCTAAATGAATTGATTAGGAAGAGGGTAACTCAATAACCTTTTTAAAATGATCATGATGCATATGGAAGAGGATAATTGACTAATTATATAAGTGGATATTGATTCCAATATAGGTCAAGAGTGATGAGTAGAGGTAAATCAACTGAAAAATGTCTAGTTTAGTGGCACTACCATAAAACAGGTTATCTCAAGAAGGATTTCCTCAAGTCCAATTGAAATTTTGAAAGAATAAATTTTAGAGTATTTTGTTCCATTGGATCAACAAGAGAATTTAGTGAAAATTTAATTTTGGGTGTCATCACTCCAGTAAAATCTTGGAAATTATATTATAGATTATATTTCCATTCCATTTGTGATAAGGGATTCATGAAAATTTATTTGATTAGAAGATTGGTAAGAGTGAATCTTATAGATTATGAAGCTCATGATATCAGGGGTAAAAGATATTTTAATGTTTAGTTAAGGAATCTATGTTTTATTATGCTCTAGAAAGTTCACCATATCCCACGATTCAAGAGAAACTTGATTTTAATTGGTCAATTAGATGAATTTTGATATGTATTGAACTTTGTTGATGAAGTTTAGAAAATAACTTAAGGAGATCTTATCATATATAGAGGTGTAAAATATGGAACATTTTACCTAACCACAAGGATAGTGGGAGTTAAACTTTCTATAACATAAATAAGAACTAATTAAACTCTCTAGAATTAATTGCTTAGAAACCTTAGGGAGAACTATTTGAAGACTCTAGTAGAAGAAAACATCATTCACTTTATGATCCTCTTAAAGTGGACTTATATTACTAATTATCACCTTATATTTCATAGACTTAACATTATTTCCTCTATTGATCGCATTATTAAATTATTGATCTCATCTTACACACCTGAGGGATTATGATATTCGCAAAACACCTTATGGTTTTCCTGACTTCTCACTAGGTTGCATAGGGATCACCCGGTTCTCACCGTATGTTTCACAAGGATGGTTCATGACTTTTCTATTTTTTCACATTTTATAGTGATATTTACCTTAAAAACTTTTGTATAGTTTATAAATATTTTAAATATCAGTTCCAACTCAAAAATTCTAAAATTCTTCATATCAATATCAAACATCTTCAATGAACTCAGAATCATTACAAGGAATTATTAAACATAATCTATATATATTTTTTAATAATTTCAATAGCATTTAACCTTAATAATATTTGAATGGTTTCTGTACTCTTTGAGATAGATTTCTTATTTTATAAAGGTTATTGAATATATAATTTATCTAGTTTCCTTCAAACTCAATCACAACTCTAATAGACATTTCCTCTTTATCCAATTACATTGGTATTTAATTATTTACAAACTATATCTCTAATAATTGTATTTTAGGGATTCTAAAATAAACCTATTAATTACATTACAAAAATAGTAACAAAAAAGTCATTTTACTAGTACAATATAAGAATTAACTTTATCCTTTATAAATACATATTGATATCACTGTCTTAATTACATCATTATTTATTGATAAAAAATAAAATCCATACTTTGGTTGTTTAAAAATAAATTAATAAAATAATTATAATTTATTATTCATCAATATCATCATATAAAATATTTCATAATATTATTTATTTCTATTTTTATCATGATAACTTTTCTAAGGTAAGAATCCTTACTTTTATTACATTATGTAAGCGTTGGGTAAACATTTGGAAAATTAACTTTTTATATAATTATAAATTTAATATATATACATAAACATAATTTATTATACATCATTTTTATCTTTAAGTCAATAATAGCCTTATATTATCTTAAATATTATCTCAAAGACCCCAATTTTATATTTTCTAATGTTGGGTAGGGACTGTGGCAATACTAAGAAATGTTTTCATATTTATCCCGACATTAAAATTAATTTATCTTAATTTAATAATATTTATAGGATATTTTAAGTATATTATAATGTATTATATATTCCACAAGTTTCTTAAATATTTATATCATATTTATATTATGATGATGTCATAAAATATATGATATTCATAAAAGATTTATTTTTAAACTATTTTCCAAAAAATCAACTTGATCATAAAAATCTCAAAATTCACCCTAAGATAATTTTGACATGCTGACACTAAAAAATCAATTCCATTTTATCATATTCAATTTATAAAATTGATAAATTTAACTTTAAAATAAAACCATATAGTAAATGTAAAACAATTTATTTAGAATAAAAACTATTTCTTTTTCAAATAAAAATTCATATTATTTTCCCATAACTTAATAAGATTATTTATAATATCATCATAATAATAAATATTAATATAAATACATATAAATAACCTGAATATAAATTTATAAAATATACAAAAATTAAATAATTCTTTAGATAGATAAAGAATAAATCTTGTTTAGGAAATATTTTTAATCTTAAATTAAAAAATATTTTATATCCTAAAGTAAACACAATAATTTTAAATGTATAATTGGTACATAATTTATTATATAATATCTTTTTTACATTATATAAATATATACATTATTAAATAAAATATATAAATTCATATTCAATAATATTAATAAACCATAAAAGTGATTTATTATTAAAAATACATCAGTTGTCACAAATGGATATGATATTTGAGTTTGGGTAATTCATTGTGTCCAATCTCAATTAATTTGATCTATTTCCATTTTAATATATTGGTTTAGTGATTATATAAATTTCATGAGGATCAGCATGCCTTTAGTCTTTGGTGGGTAATTAGTTATCATTTAGTCCTATGCTAAGTTGGTAATCTAACTCCTTTTGTTGATACCTATAAGTTTTAATTTTAACCCTATTTTAATATCATTCATTTATTTTGTTTAAAAAGTTAAAATAAATGTGTGTTTTTTCATAAATTTTTTAATTAGTTTTTTTCAAAAGGTTCTAATCAGAAAAGGGTTTGTTTTCAAAATATAGTAATGGTTTTAAAATAGTAAATGGATTATTTCAATGGATGGTTATTTTGAATCATGGTTCATTGAGGTGATTATGATTACATAGTGGGAGATAATATATAGGTAAAGTTAGTTGATTTTTTTCTTCTACACTAGGTTTATTTTTCCTTATTTTTGATATTTATGTTTGAGTAGAATCTGTTATAGTGGTTGCGTTTAAAATATTGATTCCTTATATTATAGTTTTGTTTAGATTCTCAAGGATGTGAAACATTTTAGAAGTATCTAATATAGAGGTATGAATTTTTTTTATCCTATACATTGTTCTTTTTTGGTATTTCAGGAAGTGGATGGGAGTTTGGATGTTTTTTGGGGGTGAATAAGTTGTGTTTTAGACTTCTTAGTAACAAAATTATAGTTATAAGGAGAAAAGTGTTGTGATGGGTATTATGGTCCAACTATGGGAATGATATTATATTCTTTTTGGTGATTTTATTGAAATTTGGGTATGAAGCTACAATCTTAGTGTTTTTCTATATCCTAGTGAGTTTTTTATGGAATGGTGTTTCCTATTTTTGTAATCGTAGTGTTGGGTTGTTGCGATCAAGAACCATACTCCAGGATTTGGTGTAAAAAACACATAAATTTAAACATTAGACTTGATAAGAATATATGATTACAATATATTTCTCAAATTTACAATCCAATGAACTTTTATTTTATAGTTTCAGATAATTATGAAAAATCACAAACTAATAAATCTCAAATACTCTTTTCAAATGGACACCTTTTGACTGTATAAGAAGCTAATAAATCTATAATGAGTCTTTAACATCATGCAAAAATTCTCCACACAATATACTTTTCTATTATTAGAATAATTAATAATTTATTTCATAACTTGGGGAAAGGGAAACATAATAATGTTTGAGATAAAATACTTATGATAATAAGTTATTACATGAGAGACGTTAGGCATAACATGATATCATAATGATGATGATTATAAGTATGAAATTAAGATATGATATAATATGTACATGGATTAAAAAATGATCATAACATAAGTGAAAGTAATTATAGGAATGTGGAAACAATATAAACATAAAATCGTAATCATAAGTCAAGGATCCCAACCTTGTTAACATAACATTGTTGGCTAGGATAACTTACCACATACCATAGTTTGTTAGGCTCACTACCCACGCACCATGATATCTCATGAAATGGAAACATTACTCAATTAATTGGAGGGATATATAATTATGGGTACACTATCACATAATGAAAATGATATATATATGTGTTCCACATTGTTTCAATAAACACATCATGAAAACCCCAAGGAAATAAAATGGGTTTTATATTCTCCTTAAATGGTTTCAATAAGGAAGCATTCATAATTTCAAAAATAAACATAACCTGATAAACCCAAGGAAAATAAATGGGAACCAAATGTCTTTAAGCATCATTATATGTAAATACCATTCAATATTTATGATCAATTGTTTAAACCATATAGGGAAATGATATAAGGTTTAGAAAACATTATCCCTAGTAAATTGATGTATTAGGAATCTAGGTGAACACTCTTTAATCAAGTAATGAAATATAGAGAACTAATAGTGGAAGGTAATTGGAAGTAAATCATGCTAATTCAAATGGATGATTAGTAATGAAAAAATCAGTGATGGATCATAACCTAAATTTAAAAGAGATTTTCAAAATCCATCCAGATAAAGAAGGTGGATGGTATCATTTTATGAATACCCTTGATCAAGCATACCTCATGGATGAAGAAAACTCATTAAAGCATTAGGAAAATACCTATAAAATTAATATATGAAAATAATAATTTCCTTTTTTCTCAAAATTGAAATCATAAAGTGGAAGTATCTTATAAAATGATAAAGGTGGAAGAAATATATGTTCACATGGAAACATGTAAAAGAGATCCCTTCTATAAAAAATGATGTATAAGGAAAATGATAAAAATATTTTCATTTCAAAAAATTTTAAATAAAATCAATGTAGTTAAGAATAAACTTAAAATAATTTAGAAGAATGAATTTTTGAAAATTTAAAACATCACTTTTAAGGATTTTTTTAAACCTAATCATGCAGAACACATTTAAAGTATATTAAAAACTTTTAGTGAAACCCACATTGTAAAAAATATAATAAAACATTAATTTGAAAATATGTGAAGGGAAAATTGAAGGTAACTTTTTATGAAACATATTTGGGATATAGATCACACTTTTAATAGGTAAAACACAAACATGAAACAAAAATATTCATTTGAAATTATATGAGTCATTCTTATCAGTATCATTGTTTTATTTGAGGAATATTTTCGTCAAATGGGTGGATATTAATGAAGAAAATAAATATCCTCATATAAAAAGTAAATCTACCATTTGAAAAGATAATCATAGGAAAAAATAATACTTGGAAGATCAAAATCAAGAATAGATTTCACGACTCACATGAAAAAGGAGATGAGATGAGAAAATAATTACAACTTGAATAGTAATTTAATCAAAACCATTGAAGGACAAGGATGTTGAAAGTAAAAAATTAAATAACATTAATAAAATATATTTCATGGTAACATAAAAATTAGTCAATATATGCATAATATAAAAGTAAATTTGTGCATAAAGTAAAATGTGTCTCAACGAAGGGAGTTTGAGAAAAAAATATATTACCTTATTTTATTAATTAGTTGATCTAAATCTAACTTCTTATAAAAACCATAAATATATTAATAATATATTTAATAACCTTATTAATCAATATAACCATTTTATATATTTTATTTATAATTATTTACTATGAATATAGTGGTTTATTATAGTTTATTTTTAACATTAGATGTTAACAATTTTAATTGTCATACACATGATTTGTAATGTCAATGTTGATCACTTATATTTAATTATTCCTATATTAAATATCATTGTGTAATAAATATCCCATGATTATTTATAATTGTACACTTTTATCCCATGATAGTTTTAATTATGACTCATGGTGATGAAGTCAGAGACAAAATTGTTTCTGTAGTTTTTATTAATGAATGTGATATGTTATTAACATGTTTAAATATTAACATAAAAACTCCAGAAACCATAAAACCCCTTTAATAAAATATTATTAAATTACATTTAAATTATATAAAATTCCAAAATCATTAAATAGATAAACATTTCAACACCACTCAAGTCATTGGTAAACCAACCAAAACAAAATCATGTGTTGGAATGATCGAATGAGTAAAAAAGTGATATTTCATAGTGTTATTATAATATTTATATAATAGTAGGCATTTAATATATTCCACATATCTCCATAAAATATATTCTTATAACTATTAGTGATGGGTGGTGTTGAAAAATGAAAATTTTCATTCGTAGAGGTGGTAGTTCGCACATACACATGATTAATGAACCTATTTCCCAATGAATGGATAAAGTGAAAATATATGAAAAAATATCATTTCAAAATTATAATAAGGTTTTAAATCTCATATTAGTTCATTAATTAGACTTTTAGGCTAATCCGTGTTATGAGGTTAAAATAAATGAGACACTCTATTCATGGAGGACGTAGTCACTCCAAATACATTTTTTAGTATTTTATAATGCCAATTTAAGGATTAGTAATAACCATACATTTACAAAATCAAAAAAAATAACCCAAAAGAAAATTCCAAATATAACAATAAAAAATGAATAATCTCTCCCCTAAGAAAAATTAAAATTCAAACAGGAAAAAAACTATATCGATTCATGCACCACAAAACCTCCTTGGCCAGCAAAATCCCAAAATCTGTGACACTTTGAGTCATGAAACTTGAAAAAGAAACACAAGGTATCATCAGAGAGAATCCTATAGCTATAGATCTATGGAAGAAAAACAACATCACCAACACATAACATCAATATGACACATTCCATTTTAAACATCACAAAACCACTGGACATCGATGTTGGAGGAACACTGTCGCACCACTGATAGCTAGTGTCATCATCACCAAATCTCCCAACAAAAATAAATCCACACCATTTCCACATCAGGATCCAGAACATCCATCACCGACTTGGGAAAAAAATCAAACCAAAAACAAAACCTACTTCAGATTCAAATGAACGAAAAACCATTGGAATAAGAAAATGCCTCCATAGGATTCCCCTCCTGTAACACCCCATCGCTCCTATAAAAAATCCAAAAACATACTAGTTTCCATAACACATGGATGACCTAGGAGGTAGAAAAGGACCTGGAATCCAGAGCATTGAAAGAGTGAATGGGACCCCCATAGTAATCCATGACTGAGTGAGATCCATCATCCCCTCCATAAAGCAACATCTAATAATTAATGATCTCATACCTTAATGAATGGATGAAATGAAGTTAAATTTAAAATTTGATCATTATATAATTTTATAAGTTACATAAAAACATAATTATTCATAAAACTCATCCATTATACTATCCCTGAGAGGTGGTGATGAAAAAACAAACTATATCACATCGTGGATGTGATAGTCTACACATACGCACAGTCGATGCATTTTTTTCTTAGTGGAAGATATAGAATAAAGTTATAATTAATGTTACATTAATATAATTATATTTATGTATATATATGATACTAAACTCATTATATAAGAATACTTATGCTATATTAATAAGTGTAAAATTAAAAATAAAGACTAAGAGGATAATAACACTCATGTCAAAAACGTTGATTTTCCTTATAATTATCATTAGAAATGAAGGACTTATGATAATTAAAGGTGGAGAAATGTTATGGTTCATGTGAGGGTGATTTTGGATTAAAAAATGGTCATATTTTCACCAAGTAATTCGAATGTATTTGTGTGTAAAGAAGGGGTGTAAGTGGTCTCTTTTATAAGTGAAGGGAAGGGAATTTTCCATGGAAAAGAATGTTAAGTAAGGGTCAAGAAGGGAATGACCTGAATTCTAGGTGAGTTAGGTGAATAAAGGTTGGTAAGAAATATTTTTAAGACTTTAAAAAATCAAAAATTATTTCTAGAAGATCTAAATATCAAGTTAACTTTGGAAAATTTGAGCCACCTTAGATTAGTCAATTAAATAATTATTACTCTTAATTAAATATTAATAATGTCTATTATTTTATTACTGAAAATATAAGTAGACCTAATTTCCAAATTTTGACCCAATGGTTCTGAATTTCAGATCCATTTAACCTAATTAATTTCAAAAAATATCAGAATATATGATTTTAAATTGAAAACGCATAACAAAAAAAAATATTTTTAAATAATAAATGGTTTTAAACATTAAACTTATGCATAAAATAATTTTTTTATGGTGACTGATTTTTAGGATAATAATTGATTTATTATAAAAAAAGGTATGTGGTTTTAAAAGAAAGACAAAATCTAATTTCACCGTGAAAATATTTTATTAAAAGAAATAAATGAATTTTTTTAAAAAAATTTAATATTATAAAATCCCAACCTTTTCAAGAGATGTATCAAGCTTCATTTAAGGTATTAGTTTTTCATATATTGTTTATATTTTATTTGGGTTTTATATTTGGTTCATTTGGATGAAAATATGAGAAAATCAGAAGGATGAAGTGTAGTGCACGATTGGCGCACATTTTTCCCAAACCTTGTGTCCTAGCCCAACAAACTGTGGAACCGCTCACAGAGAGGGATTTCATGGTAGGCACATAGTTTGAAAAATTGTGTTCCCTATTAAAAGAAATCATACCCCCCCATAGAGGAGTTTCAAGGTTTAAAAAACCATGTTCCCCTGCTTAGAAAACCATGAGTGAGTTTTTAATTATCTCAAAATTTAGATTTAAAATTTCTAAACCCCCTATTTTAACAAAAAATAGACCCTAACTCAGAATTAATTGATTACTATCATTTTTTGGAGGCTCCCAGATGAATTTATAGGGCTTCCAACCTCTGTTATTGATTATTCAAATCATAGATTGAAGATCTACAACCCTTCTAGTAAGATATCCTAATCTTATGTGGTTTCCTCTGTCACTCATATATTTCTCTCATTATTTTGAGGGATGTTATCCTCTGTTTAGATGGATCTAGATCTTGGGTTAATTGATCTAATCCATTTAATCTTGGATTTAGGATTTGAATCTGGATCTCGTTCTTCATCGTGATTGTGGTTGTTCCCCTTCAATTTGGGGATTTTATTTGATGAGTGTTCTTCATCAATTTTGAGGTAGGTGTCTATAATTTAAATACCAATGTATTGATTCTAATTACATGTATGTAATTTTCAAATTTCTATTGGATGATTATAAATTGAGTTTCTTAAATTGAATTAATTAATTAAGGGATTGTGATATTAGGGATATTGATATTGTTGAATTGGATTATTTGACTATTGAATTAATTAATGGAAATTGATGTGAATATGAAATTTATTTATTTAGAATAATTAATTTTTGAATTAATTATGGGTATATTGGGTTTGTTTAATTGGATTAATTAGTTTTTTACTTAATTAATGGATATTTTTGTCATTATTTAATTGATTGAATTGAATTAATTATTGGATTAATTAATGGAATTCTATTGGATTATTGGATTTTTTAATTAATTAATGGTGATTTTTTTGATTATGTAATTTATTTAAATGGATTAATTAATTTTTTAATTAATTAATAGAATTGTATTGTATTAATAAATTGTTGAATTAATTAATGTAACCGATGTGATTAATTATTTGTTTAGTTAATTAATGGAATGATTTGAATGTGCAATGATTAAATTGGATTAATTAATTGGTGAATTAATTAATGATTTTTTGTGGTATATTTTATTATTATGATTCAAGTGAAATTTTGAAATTGTGATATATGTGATAATCATATGTGGGAAATGGTCTACTGCATAAAAAATTGTTGTGATAAATATTGACGTTCGTGTGTGGGAAATGGTTTTTTATAGAAATTACAAAGTGATGAATATTAATAAATGAGGTTTGAAATACGGTTTAAGGCTCCAAATAATCATGGGGTGTTAGACACGACATTCTATAAACATGAGTTGGCATTGGACTATAGTTCCAATTGGCTGTGATATGACTTGAGATGATGAATGGTAACAATGGAATTATGATGTATGATATCCCTTGTAAATATTTAGAAATCTATCATGGGATGAAGTATGTATTGAGAGTCTGGGTATCCTTTGGAACCCAGTGTTATATGTTGTAAAATAAATAGTAATTTAAAAAATGTAAATCATTTACTTTATTGCTTGTATTTTATTCTTTATATAACTACATACACTGTTATTGACTGGATATTATTTTAGACACCGTTAGTGGTGGAATACTGAGTTATACTCACACCCTACATGGGATTCATAATCAGTGCTAAATAGGATTCATGTTAGTAGGACTTGATAATGGAAATGGACTTGTGTTAGATCACTAATTTGGTATGGGGCATAGACGAGGGAACCAGACCCAGTGTTGGGACCCGTTTGGGAGTTGTCAGTGTCTTTTTTTTTATTTTGGATTTTTTATATTAAAACTTGAATAATAATTGACAAGACACATCAACTATTTTAGTTTTGAGTATTGTATTTCAGTTTTCGTCATCATGTGATTCTAGTATTATTCTTATTTTGGTTATATCCTTGGTTATTATTTATATATTTTCAATATTTTATTATTATAATAAATAGGTTATAGTATCCCCATGATCGATATTAAACCCTAGATGCTAGTCAGTGTCCTCTGGAATATGGGGAAGCATGTTGAGGTCATGTGACCAATCAGCTCGGGTTACTAGTGTTTGGTACCCGATTCGGGATGTTACAAAGTGGTATCAGAGACCATTTTTTTGTCTTAATATTTAGGGAAAGGTAGAGATAATACTAGTAAGAGTCCAGCCTTGTACAAGGTCTTGTGTTTTGGTGTAACTAACCCATGTATGGGGAAAACCCAAGTACCCATGATTATTGTTATTAATGTGTGTTATTACATTTGGATGATATTTGAACTTGGGTGATTCACTTGTTGTGTGATGTCATTATTGTTTCTGATATTTCTGAGATTTAACTCATGGCCCATTATAAAACAAGATTTGAGTATACATTCATCATTCTAGGCCCTAAGGATTATTTTTTTGACATGCATCATTTCAGGCATGCATGAGAAAATGGGTTTTGGGTAAGTTGTTGAACTATAAATGTTCTACCTTAATTTTAAAATTTAAATAAATATTTGTCTAATATAAAATTGAGAATTTTTAAATGATGCATTATTTGAATAAATTGGTGTCTAATGAGACATTAAAATAAGAATTATTTTACCCTTTTTAAACCATGACCAAGATGTAGTATGGTTAAAGGTAGTGATAGTGCCTTTTTTTTACCATGTGGTAGGGTTTGGGAGAATGATTTGTTATGGTTTAATGTGAATCCCTAAAATTGTGTTAAATTTGTGTTATATGTCTTGAGATGTGTGCTTATAATTTTAGAGATATTCCTCCTTGAAGATTTTTGTTGAGAGGATGATAGGAGGATATGGATGGAGATAACCCTCCAGTAGTAGATTCATAGTCACCGATAGTGCCGGGTGAAGGAGACGAACAAAAGTTCCATGAGAACTTTTCTCTCTTCATGTAGTTTATGAAGAGAGTCCCAGAGAGGGATCTGAAGAGTATGTATGTCCTAACACTATAGTTTCAGCTACAACACCCTCCGAAATTCATTGTAGAGGGTGGACCTAAGGCATCTGAGTTCTGGTTTGAGTCTATCGAGAAAATACATGACCATTTGAAGACTCTGGATGAGAAGAGGTTCAAGATGGTTTCTTACATGTTATGAGGATTAGTAAAGTATTGGTGGGATATTTAGGCTCATATTGGGAAGGCAGAGGGCATGGTATGGAAGGAACTTTTGGATATGTTCTTGGAGAACTTTAATCCATAGACACTGAGATAGGAAAGAGCAACTGAGTTCATATGATTGAATTATGGGAATATGTTTGTGATAGACTATGTTGGTCTCTTTACTAACCCGCAGTGCTTTTCACATGCACTGATAGGAGACAAGACATCTATAGTAAGGTATTTCCAAGACATCTTTAAATGTGAGATTAAGTCTCAAGTTAATATATTTTAAATGAAAATGTTTTATATAGTGGTGAACCAGGATCTCATATATAATGGGAACCTGAAGAAAGATTCCAAGGGAGGACATGTGGTTTCTGTTATATGATTAGGGGGTACATCTTTCTAGATAAAGAAGCATCATTACGAAAAAGTTAGTAGGGGTATTGGGAAGGAGAGTAGCTAGGGGGAAGGTTCAGTTACCCAGGACCTTATCTAAGTGACATATCACCAGTGTAGTATGATGGGCCAATTTCATATGAAGTGTCCCCAATCACTAGTAGAGTGTCAAGCTTGCACCAGGATGAGTCATCTACAGAGGTTCTGAAAGAACCCACGACAGATGGTTAGTGATGGGACAATGATACAGAACTAGGGTGTGGGAAGGGGATATTATATTTCATACTAGTTTGTAAGTTATAGTTATAATGGTCATGGTGATAGAGGCAGTGGATGTGGTGCTTCTGGAAAAGAGTGCTCGTATTAGTAAAATGGTGTATCTCAAGGACCTCAAACTATATCACATGGAAGAGTCAAAGGACTGTTTCATTCCATTCATCCAACACTGGTGGATAGAGAGGTTGTACTGTCGACTGTTATAGGTACTATTCTTGTATATTCTATTCTATCTAGTGCCTTATTTGATACCGATTACTCTCATTCTTTTATATCTTCACAACACTTGAATGGTGTGAGTCTGGTGGTGGAGTTCATAATCGGGGAGATGGAAATAGATAAACCTTTGGGAGTTAAATAGAGAGACATCTGTTTTTGAAAATGTTTTTCTCTTGAGGTTGTGGAATATAATTTACCTTAGGATCTATACATTATAGATATGTCATGATTTGACCTAATTATGGGTATGAACTGGTTAGTATCACACTGATCCTAGATTCATTGTCACCACAGGAGAGTGGCTTTTATATCTCCTAAGGGTGAAAATTCATTCACCATGGAGAATGGTATATCCAAGCGGTCCGCACTAGGGAATTTCATCTACAACTTGTGGAGGTCACCGCCCAGGTTTCTATTCTATTGTTGGATGATGGGATTATAAAGCATGATGTATTTACACTCATAGTGAAAATGTTTTAGGATGGGTTTCCTAAAGAATTTTCTAGGCTTACACCTCAGAGATATATAGAATTTACCATTGAGATCATGATAATGGTTGATCTAATTTTTATTCAACCATATAGAATGGCACCGACAGAACTTCAAGAGCTCAAGACTTAGCTGGAAGAGTTTATGGATAAGAGGTTTATCTATCTAAGTACGTCACCTTGTGGTTATCCAATATATTTTTTCTAATAAGGATGATGGGACTCTATTTTTTGAGATGATTTTTAGAAGTTGATCCAAATGACAGTGAAGAACTGGTATCCTCTTCCTCGTATTGATGATCCATTTGACCAGTTGTGGGGAGCTTGTGTTTTCTCCAAGATCAACTTGATATCAGGGTATCATCAGTTGATATAACATCCTTATAATATACCAATAACTACTTTTATAAGTATGTATGTCCTTTATGAGTTCTTCATGATGTCTTTTGGGTTGACGAATGCTTTGGTAGTGTTTATGTCCTTAATGAACAAAATATTTCATCTGTATCTAGATCATATTATGGTATTCTTTGTGGATGGCATCTTAGTGTACTTCAAGACTCATGAAGATCATACCCAATATTTTTACATCATCCTGAGTACTCTAATTTAGAATCATATATGTGATAAGATATCTAATTTTCAGTTATGGATTGATCAGGTACACTTCTTATGTCATATAATCTAGTAGGAAGGTGTGTTAGTGGACTTTGAGAAAGCTCTTGAATTTGTTTCTTGGTAGAATACTAAGAATGTGTTTGATATCCTTAGATTTTTGGGGTTAACAGGATATTATCAAAGGTTCATCCATGACTTATCCATCTTGGAAGCACCACTTTTATGCTTTTATAAAAAGGTATTAAAGTTTGAATAGTCATAATCATGGAAGAATTCCTTATAGTAGTTGAAGAAGAGCTTGAAAAAAAACTAATCTTTATCCTACCTAAGACAAGTGATGAGTATACAGATTGGGATTAGAGAAAAGTTGATACTGGAAGATCAAGTTGTGTCATATGGGTCTCAGAAATTGAGGTCATATGAAAGAAACTACCATTTTCAAAACCACTAGTTGGTAGTAGTTTTTATGATTTGAAATATTGGAGAAATTATCTATTGTGTAGGAAATTTATAGTGTATGCTAATAACAAGATCTTAAAGTTTTTTTTGCAGTGATATTTGAATCTTAGGTGGCATAGATGGATTGATTATATATATTCTTTTGATTTGGAGCTAGGAAATATGCTTGGAAAAGGAAATAGTGTTTCTGATGCTTTAAGTAGGAAAACTCCAACTCACACAGTTCAGAAGTCTAGTGATGAGTGTAAGTTGGTGACTTTACTAAATGAGATGCATGTTTTGGTTCATAAGAGTCAATATTGGATGAATATAATATCATTTTTGGTGGAGTATGAACTTTTAAGATGGATTAAGTATAGGTAGTATGAGGATTCCAAGTTTTAGCCCTTGAGAGGAAGCCTTAATGGTGGGTAGTCACCTTCAGATTGGTACATAAATAAGGATGATATCATCTATGTCACGAATCAGGTTGTTGTGCATATGAGTGCGCAGAAGGAGCTTATGAATGAGTTTCAAGCCTTTATGTGGGTTGTATATCCTAGTATGACCAAAATGTACTATGACTTACAACGGCAATTTTGGTGGACGGGCATGAAAAAGGAGATAGTAGGGTTTGTAACATAATGCTACCCTTATCAATAGGTGAATTCTAAGAATCAATGACTAAGTGGTTTATTATATTCATTTCATATTTCATAATGGAAGTGGAATGATGTTACCATGGGATTTAGGGTGGGTCTACTATAGAGGCCTTATAATAATGATGTTATTTGGGTGATTATAGACAAACTAAAAAAGGTATCACATTTCTTACTAGTATGGGATAATTTATGAGTGGATCAGCTGGGAGACATGTATGTTTGTGATACATTTTTTCTGGATGTAGTTCCATGGAGTATTGTTTTATACCATGACTCAAACTTTACTTCACTCTTCTAGTAGAGCTTTAAAAGGGTTCTTTGTATGCATATTAAACTAAGTACGACACTCCACCAACATACATATGGGAAGTTGGAATGTACTATACATGTGCTAGTGGATATGCTTTGGGCACACATCCTAAAATTTGGCGGGTCTTGGTATAAGCACCTAGATTTGGGGGAGTTTTCCTATAGAAACACTTATCAGGAAACTATACAAATGACATCATATGAGGAACCTTATAGTAGGACATGCAGATCACCTCTATGATGGATTAAGGCTAGTGAGTCAGAGTTGTTGGGAGTGAGTCTCGTGTAGGAGATGTTAGAGCATGTTCAACTGATTTGGATGTGTAAAGACCCAAATTTTCCATGTATTTTTTTTAATTATGTGGAATTATTATGAGTCTTTGAAAATTGACGGTGCATGATTCCAAGGCCCGATGTGCCTGAAATGAATTTATAATTTTTTTTAAGGTGAGTTTAGTAAATGTGTAGGTGGAATTTTCTAACTTTTTAACCAGTGCTCGAATTAAAAATCTAAGGGCACCGTTGAATCTGCAGTGCCATGATTCTTTTAAGAGAGGATTCAATTTGACTGTAGTAGGTCGAGAGAAAAAGTTAGTTTTTGGACATTTAAGAGAATAAAAAAATAACAAAGTTATTTTATTTTTATTTCTCCTTTCCTCCAATGGATGAGTGATAGCGGCGAGAACAATGAAAATTCAAGCCATTAAATGTCTTGACTCTTCTTTATTCTTGTAACAACATAGTTAGAATTAGGAAGGTTCCTTAATTAAATAAACCCCATTAATTCCATGTTTGTTACTCACCCTCCCCCTCTCCTATTTATATGGAGCTTGGGGTAGAGTGTTGGCATGGCTTCACCAAGAGATGAAGCTCTAGGAAAGTACCATGATGCCAACCACTTGGAAGACGAGACTGGTTCTAGTGAGGGGTGACGAGCGCCGTCGAATCATGAACCAAAGACAATGATGAAGGGGGGTTCCTTAGATCGCCGTCAATGAACATCTCTTCCAAGAAGGGGGTTTATTTTGAAGTTGTCTTTGATGAATTAAATTTCTCTCACACTTGTAACCATGTAACGCGGAGGGTGCAGGCCAGAAAAACAAGGCCCAGACCATCCATAGATTCGTTCTTGATTTGAACTTCAGGGAACAATTTCCAACTCGATTGCAACACGAAATAGCGGGTCACACTCTGATGGCGACAGTGTAACACCCCAAGCTTCCATGATACACTTCTCTTTGAATAATACAGTAGTGTGTGTTGTACGCAACTTCGAGTTCTAACACACACCACAACCAATCAAACTAGCCGTTATGAATAGTAATACCCACTTATTAAAATTTTATACATTTTATATTTTAATATGGACTTAATTTTTTGATTCGGAATATCGAAATTAGCTTTGGGTGAATTTTTGGTACTTTTCTGAAAACTTTCATATTTTGATGAATAATGAAAATTACTAAATTTTAATTAAAAACAAATTTTTTAGTCAAAATAATTAATAATGATAAATTATCAATTTGAGTGGTTTTAAATTATATTTAGAATATATTTTTACAATTTAATCCAATGTTGGTCATTGTACATAATTTCACATTTAAACCGGACATAAACAAGTGTCAATCTTTTGATAGTTATTGTTTCTTAAAAACACGCTTTTTGTGTTGATAGCGGGAATTAATTTTAAATTAATAGATGCAACTTTGATGTTTTGAATTTGGTAAAATATACTTCATTATTGAATTCGGAATATCAAAATTATCTTAGGGTGAATTTTTGGTATTTTTCTGAAAACTTTTAATTTTTGATGAATAGTGAAAAATACTGAGTTATAGTTTAAAACCGAATTTTTATTTAAATAATTATTTATTTTATTTAAATTATTTAATGTCAAAATAGATACATAATACCTATATAAGTTCAATGTAATTCATTGGAGTCAGTTTATAATAATTTTTTATATATAAATATTTTATTGAACTTTTCACCGTCTTTTACCCACCTCCTAGGAGCTTTTGCAAATTCACATAAAACTTAATTTTACCTCTTATGTGAGCTGAATTTTAAAAATCCGAGAGAAATGGTTAATATCAAATAGTAAAATGTGGTTCAATGAGATGAAAATAATTTTTGGTGAATAGTAACTTTTTACTTTTATTTACCATGGTTAAAAGTAAATAGGGTAATTAAGGGTAAAAATGATATTAATATTACCCTCACACATTTCATAATTCTATTGGAAAAGTTTATCTCGACCAAAACAACCTTAGGAATAAAATATTATCATTTAGGTCCACTTGTATTAGATTAGGACATTTATTATTGTTTAATTCAAAGAAGAGTTAAAGAGTTAAAATCAAAGTTTAATAACTAAAACATTTTTAATATAGGGTTTTTCATAATATAAATTAGATTATAAATATTCATTAGAAATAAATAAATATTTCCTACATCATTGTATTTTATTTATAATTTTTATAAATTATATAAATAAATTTATTTATGACACAATGATGATGGAGTAATTACCTTATTCATGAAAGAATCAAATAAATGGTATTATAAATATTAGAATAAATATAATTTCAAAGTTTTTATGACATCCAAGAATTTTATATGTGTATATGACATGTTATTATTGATTCAATGTATTTTTTTGAATTAATCATGTTGTTATTATTTTAAGAAAAAACAAATACCAAATAGTGTCAAAATTGACATAAAATACTTTTTAAAACAAATATTATATTATTAATTGATATAATGGTCCTAAAAATCTAAGGTTCAGAAAAAAGACTTATATAATAATATATATGATATTAATGAACCAATTGGGGTTCTATTGGCAGTATATAGTAAGTTTATTAACCATATAGTGTAAGAATACAAGAAGACACGGTAAAAGTTAAATTATTTAACTTAGAGTTAAATCTAAATGATAAGGTTAAAATGGTAACCTAAACTTGTATAAAGCCTATTTTTTGAGTTTTTTTCGACCTATCCCCACATTATACTTTAAATAATAAACTTTTTATCCATTAGAAACCGAATATGAATTTATTATAAAATAATATTTTAAGTTTTTTCTAAGGTGCCCCTCACCCCTCTTATAAAAGGGCACTCCCCCTTCTCTGTAATTTACACCTTATAAGCCATTTGGCTCGGCCAAACCCTGCCCATATACCCTCTAAAATATCATAACTTCATCCTAGAGGCCTTATTTTGATCATAAATCCAACCTAAGGATCCCTTTTGATCAAATCAAAAGGAAGAACCCAAAGAAGAGGTAATGATTTCACCACCATCTTTCAAGTTCCTTTCTTCTTCCACTTCCTTTTTCTTTGTTGATTCCATTCCAAAATACTAAATCTAGTGTATTCTATATACTGTGATGTTATTATAATTATGGTACAACCAAATTCATTATTCTATCCACCCTTTGAATGACATGTCACCATACGTGCGTACGTACGGCTTACCATCTCCACATCGTGGTGTAATTGTTATTCAATACATTATTATTTGGATGGGTATAATAATGATGTTTATTTGATGTAAATAATAAATATAACATGATAAGTATTATTTATATATTATATACCATCCAATTATATATTATATTAATATCAAAAGAATGATATTTTCACTCGTGCGTACGCACGGATTACCGTCTCCACGACGCGATGAGATTCATTTCCAAGTTCACCATTCATAGACGATTATAAAAATATATATTACTAATAAGTATGTAATATATGACATAATAATGATACTGGAGATATATATATTTATATATATATATATATATTTATTTATTTATGTACTTATATATATATTATTCACTTACTTCCGTTCAATACTATATGAAAACGGAAACAGCGTTTATGCGTACGTACGGACTACCGTCTCCATAAACGGTGTTTTACATTTCATATATACGTCTATTATAAATTTTTATATTCTAAATATATATGATAAATAAATCATGTTTTATATTCTGGAAGTATTTAAATCATGATCTAAGTGGTACAATCAAGAGTAACAAGTTAAAACACATACGATAAAGAAAGTGATTATTACTCAAAATGTTAATATAACATGGAAATTATTATTAAATGGGTAGTATAAAGTCATAAATGAATAATGTATGATATAATAAATATTAATATGGTTCTGGTATAATTTAATAACATACTATACTCTTCATACAGGAGGCTAAACATACCCTCTACTAAAGGAAAGTGCAAGGTAAGGGGTTTTCATCTCACTCCTTATTCCCGTCGGATTCCTGCCATATTGCCACTATTACCTTTTGTGTGGTGTATGTACTGCACATAATTGTATTATTTGTGTAATAAACTTTAATTTATGTATATTTACATATTCATTTTATGATACCTCTTTCATGGGTTGTATGTTTCATAAGTTACCAAATTGGTAAGGGTTTATTTCACAATCTCTTCATTATCCGAGGTTATTTATACAAAATTATCTACTGGGACCTCTTTATCATCCAAATCCATGTTTATTAAAAATGTATTTCAAAACATTCTTACTATTTTATAGAATATGGTTTAAAGTCATTTATACCCTTGTTTGAATTTTTACAAGAGTTTTATAAATGAATCTTTCCATCGTTTTCCAAACAAGGTCCTTTTTAACCTTTTCGACAAAATAAAGGTAAGAATGTTTTTTTAAATTATACGGCGGGTGCGGATATTTTCCGCCATTATGAATTCGTCGAATCTTCACTTAAAATATTATAAGAATGTTTTCAAAATAAAGTTTCTCTCTATAATTGTGTGACTTTTAAATGATTTAAAAAAAAGATATTTCTCTCAAATAGTTTTGATTTCATCAATGTCAACATATTTTGATAAATTTTACACTTATTTGAATTTGATTTATTATGATACAAATCATCCATATTGTATTTAAGTTTTTGTGATATGTTTGACTATGGATGATTTATAATTATTCCACTAATGGTTTACGATTAATGTATTGGCATTTCGTATGCTAGTTTTAATATGAATGCTTATGTTATATTTCACCCTCTTCTTAAGATGAATGTGTTGGACTAGTATGTTCTAGGTTGGGGACCAGTAAAAGTAATCCCTATGGGTTGGGGTTCGGTTACAGCAGACCCATCGAATTGGTTTCCGGTTATTAGAGGCACTCCGAGTTGGTGTCTGGTTATTAGAGGCACTCCGGGATGGTGTCTGGTTATTAGAGGCACTCCGGGTTGGTGTTCAGTTATTAGAGGCACTCTAGGTTGGTGTCCGGTTATTAGAGGCACTCTGGGTTGGAGTCCGATTACAGAGGCTCTCTGGGATGGAGTCTGGTTATAGAGGCTCTCTGGGTTGGGTTCCGGTTACAATTATTCCTTAGGTCTTGGCATGAGGCCTTGACACAGAAATTAAAGTTTGACATTATGCATTTCATCATTATGAAAGTGGTTAGTGATATTGTATGTGATTATTCGATTAGTATAATATCCATATGAATAAGTAAATGGAATTATTTCATTTTATTTCTGCCATATTATGCTGAAGTTGAAGTTTAAAAGGCTTTTTTTTAGTTTTATACATTGCCTTAAATGTTTATGCTTATTTTTGAAAGTTTCTGTTGTATTGCTTACCCTTACTGAGCGTTTGAGCTCACCCCTTTCTATGTTTTATTTTCCCAGAATTCCCAGAAGTGTATTGTGATTGATATGTAGGGTTAAGCCAAAGGAATAATGGTGTTAATAAATGATTATTTATTTTGTTTTTTATGTTATAAAGTGTAATGTAACATTCATGTATGTAATCTATTTTCCAAGACTGCTAAATCGATCGGTCCTTCAGGACTTGATTCCTTGTAATCATGACAATGTATTAAAATAATGCACCGACTCTGGGTAACTGGGGTTGGGGTGTTATTGTAAAGACCCGTAAAATTCAAGGGAAATTTTTTCTTAATTTTCTTTAGAATTTTACAAGAGCGCGGTTTCAGACGGCACTTGATTCCGAGGCCCGGAGTGCCCGGAATCAATTTCCGAAGTTTGACTCGGGTACGTTCAGTGAACGAACGAGCGGGAATTCCTAACTTTTGATCCGGTGCTCGGAATTGAAATCCGAGGGCACCGATGAACTCGCAACTCCGATATTCGCTTAATGAGACCTTTTCGGAAGTTGCGTTTGTTGCGGGTTGAAAGTTAGTTTTTGGGTTTTTAGTTTAAGTTAAATAAAATTTTGTGAAGAACAAATTTTATTTTAACTTGACAAATCCTACCAAAGGGGGTTGGAAGTGGGACCCACACCCACTTAACCTCCCTTGGGAGGATTAAGTGTGGTGGGGCCCACACGAAGCTCCTAACCTTTCATCTTCTTCCAACTCCCTTAACCCCTCTTAAATGACATGGGTTATTATTATTTTTGGAGTTAATCTTTTTGAAATTCAAACCTTTGAAATTCTTTTGTTAGGTTTGTAAATAAAATAAGCTCTTATTTTATTTGGTTGGGTTAGAACACTTTGGCCACCTTGAGAGCTTTTGGGAGCTTTTCTTCTTCTTCTTCAACTCTGACGAAGAACACGAAGAACCTTCGAACTTGACGAAGAACGCTCAAGTTCCGACGAAGAACGCCGCTCCGCCCTTCTTCGTCTTCCGTGTCAACGAGAGGGAACGCCGCTTCCTCCTCGGATTCCCTTCGTCGGCATACGAAGTTTCGCCAACGACGTATCTCTTCGGGCGTAACTCTTCGTCATCGGATTTGACGAACGACGACCGCGACGCCCGACCTCCGCGACTTTGTCTTCCGCGGACGTTGTCAAATCTTCGAACCTATACCCGAGGTAGGGGTTGTTGATTTATTGTTAATTTATTTTATTCTTGATCGTGGATCTCGCATGTCTAACGTGAGGCTTTTTAATATTTTAAGTTGTGTTATTGTTTAACGTGAGGGGGCCGGACCGCATGAACACGGCCGAACCCCTCCATCGTTCTTGTTGAATTGCCTTGCGGGTGGAAACAAGGTGGCGTGGTGCCGTCGCACCACGCGGTTAATCGTGCGTTTATTTTACGCAACGCCGTCGCGCGCGCACCATGGAAGAAACATCTTGAACGCGACGCCGTCGTGCCGCGTTGAAAGAAATCAAGGCACGGCGGAGGGGCGCGGTGCCGTCGCACCGCGCCGGACAACGAACACCGCGGCCGGTTCTGGGCCGCGGCAGAAGAGAAGACCGGCGGCCAGGCCACCGGCGTCGGAAGCCGAAGAGGGGACCGGATTTTCCGGTCCCGTTGGAGAAAACCGGCCGGCCAGCTGGCCGGCCGGATGGCATTAAACCGGGGGAATTAATCCCCCGGCCAGCACACAAAACCCCCCTCATTATGAGGGGGGCGGTTTCCATGAAGGGAGGGGGGGCAGCAGCCCCCCGGTTTTTATCCAAGCCGGCCCCCACGTGGGGGCCATTTTTTCTGCAAAGGGCGCGGCTATGCCGCGCCGCCCCTTCAAATCAGCGGGGGCTTTGCCCCCCGCGTGCTGCCTCCGTGCGGCGCCGGGCCGCCGCGCCACCGCTGGGTCGCCGCGCCGCCGCGCCGCCGGCCGGCCGGGCCGGGTCGGACCCGGGTCGGGTCGACCCGGTTCGGGCCGGGTCGACCTGGACCCGGACCCCCCGTTTCGAATCATTTTCGGTCTTTTGGCCATAACTTGAGTCACGGACCTCCGATCGACGAACCGTCTGCGGAAACGTGATCCTTGGATCGAGACGGTCGTTTCGGTATATCGCACTCAAGGTTTCGGATTACTTTGAGTTCGGCCGGGTTGGTTCGTTCACAAAACCAACCGGGCCTTCGGAGCGGAAACGCTCATATCTTGAGCTACGGACGTCCGATTGACGTGCCGTCAGCTGTGTTGTGTTCCTCTTAGTGAGACGGATCTTTTGGCATACTACGCCTGAGGTTTGGACACAGGTGGAGTACGGTCGCGTTGGTTTTGCCTTAAAAACCAACCGGGCCCCGGGGACAAAAATGCCAATAACTCTCAGACCGGGCGTCCGATCGACGCGTCGTCTGTTGCGTTGAGTTCCTGTTGTCGATACAGAACTTTTGGATACATCAACTCTGGACTTTGTGACAGTTGATGTATCAGCCTCTCGGCTCGTGGAGCGGACCCTCTGAACGAGCTTGCTCTGTGCGGGAATCCTAGTGCTGGCTGCGACGGTTACTGTGACTTCGACTGCTACTACTGCTACTACTGCTACTGTGACTGCGACGACGACAGTACAGAGATCCTGTGTGGATTCGACGACAACGACTTCAGCACTCAGCGATCCTACGTGGGTCAGTGCTACAGGTCCTGTGTGGGCTCGATCCTGTGTGGGTCCGATCCTGTGTGGGTCCTTGCGCTCAGCGGTCCTGTGTGAACCAGCGCCTACAGGTCCTGTGTGGGCCCGATCCTGTGTGGGTCTTTGCGGGGGTTAGTTACCTATCGATCCTTCGTGGGTCCGACGACTTAGATGGATCAGAGATCATCTTTATCGTCCTTTGAAGATGTATACCTGTGTGAGCTGAATCTGTTGCTTTCCTATGTGGATTGTGTTGTGAAATCCTGTGTGGATTACGTTTTGCTTTCCTGTGTGGAATACGTTTACTTTCCTGTGTGGACTGAGTTGTACTTGGGCTCGGAGGTTGGAGCGTATTTGAATTTCATGACTTAGGTATATGTATGGGCATATACCTAAGCAGAGTCGGTTGTTACTTCGTGATTGTACCTTTCTTCGTGGTTTATCCTTTGTGGATTTGAGAGACCTTCAGGGGTCTCGGGGTCCCTACTGAGTAGCTTATACTCACCCCTGCACGGGCTTTGCCCGCACTACGTTGTGTTGGTTGCAGACGACGGACAGCGTTGACCTTGGCTGAGGCTTGCAGATCGGGACGGTACCCGGAGGTGGACCACTGGGCGGGACGTGCTCGGAGCGGACAGCGGGACCCGTGGAGCAGTGGAGCTATCTGTACCCATCCTTCAGGTGGGATTACCGGAGGACAGCTCGGCGTAGCGGCTTTTACTTTTCAGTTGCTGTTTTCCCTTTCGAGTTGTACTTTACTTTCAGTTTGGGTTTGTATACTAACCCATTTACTTTTCCGCACTTTCAGTTGTACTCTGCTTTTGCTTAGTGTTTACTTTCCGCTTGCTTACTCTGTGGTGTTTGTTTACTTTACAAAGGCAATGCCTTCCCTTTTTACCGGGATTTACGCCTTGGTGCTAGTCGCCAGCCCCTGGCCTATGGAAGGCGGGCTTGGGGTAGTCACGGCACGGACCCCGAGGGCGGGTCGTGACAAATTGGTATCAAAGGAGTTCGGTTCTACCGCGAACTCTGATCTTTTCTATGTGAAGCAATAATGTTTAGCGTATTGAGTGTGGTTATCAGTCCAGGGAGTCCAGTGTTGGTGCGGCGGCCGACGTATCCGTACACCAGGACCCTGACTTCTGATTTCCGACTTAATGCACGAAAACATTGATTGCGTGTGTGTTTCAAAGTTTTCTTTGTGATTACTTATATCATCTCACCAGGTATACTGTTCTGAACGTGGCGCACCTGTTTCCTTTTTAGGATGGCCCCACGACGGCAGCCAGCTAGGGTTCCGAGAGTCGTGCGTAACGACAGCCCACCGAGCGACGAGGCCTCGGTGCAGGGCCCTTTGTCAGCTGTGGCACCGGCGGTAGCTCTACCCGCCGAGCCCCCGATGCTTCCAGCAGCAGCCGCTGACGATGCACGTCGCCTCAGCGCACTGCATGAGTTTCAGCGCCAGCGACCGCCCTGGTTTCGCGGGGAGACGGATCCCCAGGTAGCAGAGGACTGGATGGAGGCAGTGGTTCGAGTGTTTAGGCTAGTGAGGACACCAGCAGACCTCATGGTGATCCTCGCTGCGAGCCTACTACACGCAGCAGCAGGACGATGGTGGAGCCTGATGCTCCAGGTGCACGATGAGGCATCTCTACTTTGGACGGACTTAGAGAGCCTCTTTCGCTCGGAGTTCGTCCCAACCACCCTTCGTGCGGTGCGTATTCAGGAGCTTCTACAGCTGCGGCAGGGCAGCATGACGGTCGCTCAGTACTCGGCGAGATTTACTGATCTCTCGCGCTACTCGACCGACATGGTACGGGACCCATTCTTCCGGGCCAGGACCTTCGAGCAGGGTTTGAGACACGAGATCAGGGCATCGCTGATCTCCCTCAGCATACCGACTCAGACAGGAGTACTGGAGTGGGCCCTCCTGATCGAGAGCTTCCTTGCTGAGTCTACACCAGCACAGCGACCCACCGCAGGGCGGCACGTGGCAGAGTCATCTGCAGCAGGCAGTCGACGGATGACTCAGGGGTCCAGACAGACCAGACCTTCGGGCAGACGACCTCAGGACACTGGCTCAGCAGTGCGGGGCACACAGCGAGGAGCCAGTCTTTCGAGAGGCAGACAGTGCTACTAGTGCGGCGGGCAGGGCCACATGGGTCGTGACTGCCCGACCCGCCGTGCCGAGGAGCAGCAGACGGTTGAGGGACCACCGAGGCATAGGCAGAGGGTCGACCGTGGAGGTCCGCAGAGAGGAGGCGGACGAGGCAGAGGAGTTGGACGAGCAGCCGGTGGTGGGCGACGCTTTGAGGCTCTGCCACCACCACCACCAGGAGGTCCACCCTGACCACAGGGAGCTGGCGGGCAGAGACAGGCACAACTCCAGGCAGCAGAGGCCTACGACCACGGCGCACCCGAGATGATTCGAGGTACTATCTATGTCTATTCCACCCTTTCTGCAGTTCTTATAGATACAGGAGCGAGTCACTCTTTCATAGCCGCTGCCCTTGTTCGGAGCTCGGAGATTCCGACGGAGCCGTTGGCTCGATCCTTACGGCTAGAGACTCCTACGGGAGCAGACTCGACGATTACGCACTGGTGCCGGCAGTGTGAGCTTACTCTAGGAGGCGAGAGCTTCAGCTGGGATCTTCTTGTAGCAGCGTCGAGGCCTTACGACGTCATCTTGGGCATGGATTGGCTATCTACGGTCCATGCACAGATTGACTGTTTTAGGTGCAAGGTGCGATGTGTACGCACCGACGGGAGCAGGTTCACCTTCACCGGCGAGAAGGGAGCCTTAGCAGCACAGGATGGACTTCCGCGGAGGAGAGGACAGCCCATCACTCATCAGTTCGCTAGCCTTATCCTTGGAGCAGTTGACGTGCGGAGTCCTGGTTTTCCTGCAGTGGTGGATCAGTTTGCGGACGTTTTTCCCGACGACGTTCCAGGGCTACCTCCTCGCAGAGAGGTAGACTTTTATATTGACTTGTACCCCGGGACAGCCCCGATATCCACTCCAGCATATCGGATGGCCCCCGCCGAGCTTCGAGAGCTACGGGTACAGTTGGAGGACTTGCAGGGCAAGGGGTTCATCCGACCCAGTGTTTCACCCTGGGCTTCCCCGATATTGTTCGCCAAGAAGGCGGACGGGAGCTTGCGACTTTGTGTTGACTATCGTCGCCTGAACCATGTGACAGTGAGGAACAAGTATCCGCTACCGAGGATTGATGACCTCTTTGATCAGCTCAAGGGAGCACGGTGGTTCTCGAAGATAGACCTCAGGTCAGGCTATCATCAGCTCAGAGTCAGAGACGAGGATGTGCAGAAGACAGCCTTCAGATGTCGGTATGGCCACTATGAGTTCTTGGTTATGACTTTCGGTGTAACCAATGCTCCAGCAGTGTTCATGGCTCTCATGAACAGGATCTTTCAGCCATACCTCGATCGGTTTGTCGTGGTCTTCATCGACGACATTCTGATTTACTCTACGACAGAGGAGGAGCACGCCTATCACTTGCGAGTTGTACTAGACAAACTCCGAGAGCACCAGCTTTATAGTAATCTCTCGAAGTGCCAGTTCTGGATACGTGAGGTCCACTTCTTGGGACATGTTATCTCTGAGGCGGGAGTTGCAGTGGATCCCGCGAAGATTGAGGCTGTGTTAGCTTGGGAGCCACCCAGGAGCGTGACTGAGGTTCGGAGTTTCTTGGGACTAGCTGGATACTATCGGAGATTCGTGCCAGACTTCTCTAGAGTTTCGGCATCACTCACAGCTTTGACGAAGAAGGGGAAACCCTTCGTATGGTCTGACAGATGTCAGCAGAGCTTCCAGGAGCTGAGACAGAGATTGACCTGCGCACCTATCTTGAGGTTGCTTGAGGAGGGAGTAGGGTACGTAGTATACTGTGATGCATCAGGGACCGGACTCGGATGTGTTCTGATGTAGGAGCGGGCAGTGATCGCCTATGGATCACGTCAGTTGAGGCCGCATGAGCATAACTACGCTACCCATGACCTGGAGTTAGCAGCAGTGGTCTTCGCTCTGAAGACATGGCGACACTATCTGATGGGCGAGCGCTTTACAGTCTTTTCTGATCATCAGAGTCTCAGGTATATATTTTCGCAGAAGGACCTAAACCTGAGACAGCGGCGATGGCTCGAGTTCCTCCAGGACTATGACTTTGAGATAGTCTATACTCCTGGGAAGGGTAACGTAGTAGCCGATGCCCTTAGCAGGAGGACGGGCATTCAGCTACTTGAGGAGGAGACGGAGCAGCTAGCCTCTTTACAGATATCCTTCGTGGATAGAGATGGAGCAGCCTTCCTTCAGTCTCTCACAGTCACTCCTCCACTACTGCAGCGAGTCAGGGAGGCACAGCGTGGGGATGCTGACTGTGAGACACGGCGTGCACAGATATCCTCGGGACAGGCACCTAATGGTTTCTCCCTTGGAGCAGAGCACGACATCCTTTTCAGAGGACGTACCATGGTACCAGTCGCTTTGCGAGAGGAAGTGCTGAGGGAGTTTCACACTTCTCCTTTGGCGGTACATCCTGGAGTGGCGAAGATGTACCAGGACCTCAGACGACAGCACTGGTGGCCGGGCATGAAGAAGGTTGTAGCAGAGTTCGTTTCTCGATGCCTCACCTGCCAGCAGGTGAAGGCTGAGCATCAGGTACCAGCGGGCTTGGTACAGCCCTTGGAGGTTCCGGAGTGGAAGTGGGACGACATATCTATGGACTTCGTGACTGGACTTCCACGCACTTCCAGAGGTCACGACTCCATCTGGGTGATTTTTGACCGACTCACCAAGTCGGCACATTTCTTACCCATCAGAGAGCAGGGCTCAGTAGAGAGCTTGGGACGTCTCTACGTTCAGGAGATTGTGCGACTCCACGGTGTGCCATCATCTATCGTCTCCGATCGAGATGCTCTCTTTACTTCCCGGCTTTGGAAGGGGTTACAGGAGGCGTTCGGGACGCAGCTAAGTTTGAGCACAGCCTTTCACCCTCAGACGGATGGTCAGACGGAGAGGACCATTCAGACTCTCGAGGACATTCTCCACGCATGTGTCCTCGACTTTGGTCGTAGCTGGGAGGACCACCTACCCTTAGTGGAGTTCGCGTACAACAACAGCTACCACTCCACTATCGGGATGGCACCGTACGAGGTGTTGTACGGCCGACCTTGTAGATCTCCTTTGTGCTGGACAGATCCTGGGGAGTCAGCACTAGTGGGACCGGAGATGGTCCAGGCCACGACAGAGAAGGTCCAGGTCATCCAGGAGCGGATGAGGATAGCTCAGAGCCGGAAGAAGTCATACGCTGACAGGAGGCGGAGGTCACTGGAGTTCGATGATGGCGACCACGTCTTCTTGCGAGTCTCACCTCGACGTGGTATTCGGAGATTTGGCCGAGGCGGCAAGTTATCTCCGCGCTTCATCGGACCCTTCCAGATTCTCAGCAGGATTGGTGAGGTGTCTTATCGCATGGCTCTACCACCTCAGTTGCACCGGGTGCACGACGTCTTCCACGTGTCTCAGCTGAGGAGATACGTGCATGACCCGACGCACATCATTGACCATGGGGAGCTTGACGTTGACGATGGGGCGACTTTTACGGAGGTCCCGGTGGAGATAGAGGATCGACAGGAGCGGGTCCTGCGTGGGCGATCAATTCCTCTTGTGCGCATCAGATGGCATCACGGAAATCTCCAGGAGAGCACATGGGAGCGGGAGGCTCAGATGCGTGCTCAGTACCCTCATTTGTTTCCCTAGTTTTTGATGTATCTTTACGGGGACGTAAATCCCTGAGGTGGGAGTAATGTAAAGACCCGTAAAATTCAAGGGAAATTTTTTCTTAATTTTCTTTAGAATTTTACAAGAGCGCGGTTTCAGACGGCACTTGATTCCGAGGCCCGGAGTGCCCGGAATCAATTTCCGAAGTTCGACTCGGGTACGTTCAGTGAACGAACAAGCGGGAATTCCTAACTTTTGATCCGGTGCTTGGAATTGAAATCCGAGGGCACCGATGAACTCGCAGCGCCGATATTCGCTTAATGAGACCTTTTCGGAAGTTGCGTTTGTTGCGGGTTGAAAGTTAGTTTTTGGGTTTTTAGTTTAAGTTAAATAAAATTTTGTGAAGAACAAATTTTATTTTAACTTGACAAATCCTACCAAAGGGGGTTGGAAGTGGGACCCACATCCACTTAACCTCCCTTGGGAGGATTAAGTGTGGTGGGGTCCACACGAATCTCCCAACCTTTCATCTTCTTCCAACTCCCTTAACCCCTCTTAAATGACATGGGTTATTAATTTTTTTGGAGTTAATCTTTTTGAATTTCAAACCTTTGAAATTCTTTTGTTAGGTTTGTAAATAAAATAAGCTCTTATTTTATTTGGTTGGGTTAGAACACTTTGCCCACCTTGAGAGCTTTTGGGATCTTTTCTTCTTCTTCAACTCTGACGAAGAACACGAAGAACCTTCGAACTTGACGAAGAACGCTCAAGTTCCGACGAAGAACGGCGCTCCGCTCTTCTTCGTCTTCCGTGTCAACGAGAGGGAACGCCGCTTCCTCCTCGGATTCCCTTCATCGGCATACGAAGTTTCTCCAACGACGTATCTCTTCGGGCGTAACTCTTCGTCATCGGATTTGACGAACGACGACCGCGACGCCCGACCTCCGCGACGTTGTCTTCCGCGGACGTTGTCAAATCTTCGAACCTATACCCGAGGTAGGGGTTGTTGATTTATTGTTAATTTATTTTATTCTTGATCGTGGATCTCGCATATCTAATGTGAGGCTTTTTAATATTTTAAGTTGTGTTATTGTTTAACGTGAGGGGGCCGGACCGCATGAACACGACCGAACCCCTCCATCGTTCTTGTTGAATTGCCTTGCGGGTGGAAACAAGGTGGCGTGGTGCCGTCGCACCACGCGGTTAATCGTGCGTTTATTTTACGCAACGCCGTCGCGCGCGCACCATGGAAGAAACATCTTGAACGCGACGCCATCGCGCCGCGTTGAAAGAAATCAAGGCACGGCGGAGGGGCGCGGTGCCGTCGCACCGCGCCGGACGACGAACACCGCGGCCGGTTCCGGGCCGCGGCGGAAGAGAAGACCGGTGGCCGGGCCGCCGGCGTCGGAAGCCGAAGAGGGGACCGGATTTTCCGGTCCCGTTGGAGAAAACCGGCCGGCTAGCTGGCCGGCCGGATGGCATTAAACCAGGGGAATTAATCCCCCGACCAGCACACAAAACCCCCCTCATTATGAGGGGGGCGGTTTCCATGAAGGGAGGGGGGGCAGCAGCCCCCCGGTTTTTATCCAAGCCGGCCCCCACGTGGGGGCCGTTTTTTCTGCAAAGGGCGCGGCTATGCCGCGTCGCCCCTTCAAATCAGCGGGGGCTTTGCCCCCCGCGTGCTGCCTCCGTGCGGCGCCGGGCCGCCGCGCCGCCGCCGGGCCGCCGCGCCACCGCCGGGCCGCCGCGCCACCGCAGGGCCGCCGCGCCGCCGCGCCGCCGGCCGGCCGGGTCGGGTCGACCCGGACCCGGACCCCCCGTTTCGAATCATTTTCGGTCTTTTGTCCATAACTTGAGCCACGGACCTCCGATCGATGAACCGTCTGCGGAAACGCGATCCTTGGATCGAGACGGTCGTTTCGGTATATCTCACTCAAGGTTTCGGATTACTTTGAGTTCGGCCGGGTTGGTTCGTTCACGAAACCAATCGGGCCTTCGGAGCGGAAACGCTCATATCTTGAGCTACGGACGTCCGATTGACGTGCCGTCAGCTGTGTTGTGCTCCTCTTAGTGAGACGGATCTTTTGGCATACTCTGCCCGAGGTTTGGACGCAGGTGGAGTACGGTCGGGTTGGTTTTGCCTTAAAAACCAACCGGACCCCGGGGACGAAAATGCCAATAACTCTCAGACCGGGCGTCCGATCGACGCGCCGTCTGTTGCGTTCAGTTCCTGTTGTCGATACGGAACTTTTGGATACATCAACTCTGGACTTTGTGACAGTTGATGTATCAGCCTCTCGGCTTGTGGAGCGGACCCTCCGAACGAGCTTGCTGTGTGCGAGAATCCTAGTGCTGGCTGCGACGGTTACTGTGACTTCGACTGCTACTAGTGCTACTACTGCTACTGTGACTGCGACGACGACAGTACAGAGATCCTGTGTGGATTCGACGACGACGACTTCAGCACTCAGCGATCCTACGTGGGTCAGTGCTACAGGTCCTGTGTGGGCCTGATCCTGTGTGGGTCCGATCCTGTGTGGGTCCTTGCGCTCAGCGGTCCTGTGTGAACCAGCGCCTAAAGGTCCTGTGTGGGCCCGATCCTGTGTGGGTCTTTGCGGGGGTTAGTTACCTATCGATCCTTCGTGGGTCCGATGACTTAGAAGGATCAGAGATCATCTTTATCGTCCTTTGAAGATGTATACCTGTGTGAGCTGAATCTGTTGCTTTCCTGTGTGGATTGTGTTGTGCAATCCTGTGTGGATTACGTTTTTCTTTCCTGTGTGGAATACGTTTACTTTCCTGTGTGGACTGAGTTGTACTTGGGCTCGGAGGTTGGAGCGTATTTTAATTTGATGACTTAGGTATATGTATGGGTATATACCTAAGCAGAGTCAGTTGTTACTTCATGATTGTACCTTTCTTCGTGGTTTATCCTTTGTGGATTTGAGAGACCTTCAGGGGTCTCGGGGTCCCTACTGAGTAGCTTATACTCACCCCTGCACGGGCTTTGCCCACACTACGTTGTGTTGGTTGCAGATGACGGACAGCGTTGACCTTGGCTGAGGCTTGCAGAGCGGGACGGTACCCGGAGGTGGACCACTGGGCGGGACGTGCTCGGAGCGGACGGTGGGACCCGTGGAGCAGTGGAGCTATCTGTACCCATCCTTCAGGTGGGATTACCGGAGGACAGCTCGGCGTAGCGGCTTTTACTTTTCAGTTTTTGTTTTCCCTTTCGAGTTGTACTTTACTTTCAGTTTGGGTTTGTATACTGGCCCATTTACTTTTCCGTACTTTCAGTTGTACTCTGCTTTTGCTTAGTGTTTACTTTCCGCTTGCTTACTCTGTGGTGTTTGTTTACTTTACAAAGGCAATGCCTTCCCTTTTTACCGGGATTTACGCCTTGGTGCTAGTCGCCAGCCCCTGGCCTATGGAAGGCGGGCTTGGGGTAGTCACGACACGGACCCCGAGGGCGGGTCGTGACAGTTATAGTTGGTATCAGAGGAAGTTTATCAATAACCTTGGAAACTAGATTTAGATAAACTCTGATTAGAGCACATCACCCTAAGATAGACTTTGAGTATTATTATAGAAGAACTTCCTAGAATTTTGGTATTGTGGAGATTTTTTGAGTTTTCCAAGTAATACATCCCTATCTGGATACGAGCAGGTAGAGGCGGCTCTGGCACAGATGTACCTAGGGGTTAAACCCGAAAACACTGCTTTGAGCTAGAATCGAACGGGAACTGGTGCACGAGAACGGGCCTTACTGCACTCTTGGTTACGAAACTCCTGGGGGATATGCTTAGGATAATTCTCATTTTCTTTACAAACCATTATGAAGGGCTTATGAGTATATAATTACTCAAAGAAAACATTTTTATGATTATGGATTATATCCATAAACTGTTTAATTTATGTTAAGTGTTTTACAAGTTCTGGATTAGGTATTGCTATTCATAACCTAATCTAGTGTATGCCATTTTTTAGAAATGGCACCTTGTAGAAGGAATGACAACTCCAGCAATACACATGATCCAAAGAGTAAGAAGGATCATATCTTTCATGGTCCTAAGCCAGAATTTAGAAGGTAAATAGTCTCCCACTTATTATCATCATATGAAGAAATAGTATCATGTGTTGATAAGATAAGTAAAGAATTCTTGGAGTCCTATGGCTTTGAAGGGAAGCTAGAGAAGAAAAGGATGGTAGAGAGAAGGACAGATAAAGGGAAGAAGGTAAAGAAGGATTTTCCCATATGTGATAACTGTGGAAATAATAACCTTGGAAAATTCTTGAAGGGGATGGGAGTATGTTATAAGTGTGGAGAAAAAGGACACCAAGTATGTGACTGCAAGTGTAAGAAAAAGGTTTTAAATGTACAATGATTCATCTGCAAGGAGTTTGGACACTACGTGAACCAATGTCCCAGTCATCAGACTATGCCACAAATGATGCTATTGGATAATAATCATGTTATAATAATACCACAAATGAAGAGGAATGACTAGTGTTCTTATGTTGTTATTTTGGAATTATTTCATTTAAGTGTTGTATCAATGATGTTCTGGAAATAAATAAGGATTGTACTGCAGTACTATTTCGTTGAGGATTTGAGATTTTATGGTACTAAGAAAAGTGACTCTACAACGAGTTAAACTTTTTGGAAATTACAGGGTTGAATGAAAGATAAACCTTAAATGGTCCTAATATTGAGATACTGATTTTGGAATAAGATATGGTTGATTTGGGAAAATTATATTGGATATTATTGAATACCTTGAAACTGATTAATGATTTTTCATCGTTGGAGTTTACAACATTTTTGATAAAAGGATTATATCCAGTATTCTATAAATAATAAGGGAGCATGAATGTAATAAATAAGTTTTTATGGTAATTCATGATGTTACCATGTTTTAAAATAATACATGGTGAAGGTGTTCACATGTTATTACATTGAAAAAAGGATCTTCATTATGTTTAACTTCCTTATAAATTTTGGACTGTGTGTTTGGATAGTAGTATTTTTTATAAGTCTAATGGTTGTAATGGATTAAGTTTGAAAGGTTATTTTTGGATTTTTATAAAAGGACAACACATAGATCGTGTGACAACTCGTCACGTCGGACAAAGCTACGGGAATCGAACCCACAACCATAGTGCGATTGGGATTTATCACCTACCATTGGAATATGTGAAGTCCTTGGATTGTATAATGTAGTTTCTTTTTTTTAATGGGTCTGATATGTGAATTATACATTCATTATATTTGGAACCCTGTACGATTAGGATAAATATAGTATTTTTGAGTTGTATTATGTTTTGTAGTAAAAGATGATTTTGTGGTAGAAATTTATTAATAGATAAACCTATAATTTTAAAGTAAGTATATATCCTTATGATCTTATCCAATCTCATAAATAAATTCCTCAACATTCTGAAAAGGAAGTTAGAACAAAAATGTTGTCCTAGATGGTACCTTAGATCATCACAAATTTATGGCTTAGGGATTATTGGCCTTTTCATAGCCATGTTCTCTACCACTCTCCATCAGATATTAATGGTTATATTTCTCTTACATATCCATATTTTCCTACATGGAACCCTAGTATCTGTTATTTTTTGTAACCTTCATACTTACCACTCTTTATTTTAAATAGAGGCCTCATTAATCCATTTTTCGATGTGGGATTTCAACTAAGATATTTTGAAATGTCAACCCCATGTTTCCAATACCAAGCATAAATTGCGAGGATGCAATTTATTGAAGGAGGGTAGAATGTAACACCCCAAGCTTCCACGGTACTCTTCTCTTTGAATAATACAGTAGCATGTGTTGTATGCAACTTCGAGTTCTAACACACACCACAACCAATCAAACTAGTCGTTATGAATAGTAATACCCACTTTTTGAAATTTTATACATTTTATCTTTCAAAATGGAATTCATTTTTGGATTCGGAATATCAAATTTAGCTTAGGGTGAATTTTTGGTACTTTTTTGAAAACTTTCATATTTTGATGAATAGTGAAAATTACTAAATTTTAATTAAAAAAATTAATCGAAATAATTAATAGTGATAAATTATGAATTTGAGTGGTTTTAAATTATATTTAGAATATATTTTTACAATTTAATCCAATGTTGGTCATTGGACATAATTTCACATTTAAACCGGACATAAACAAGTGTCAATCTTTTGATAGTTATTGTTTCTTAAAAACAAGCTTTTTGTTTTGACACCGGGAATTAATTTTAAATTAATAAATGAAACTTTGATGTTTTGAATTTGGTAAAATAGACTTCATTATTGAATTCAGAATATCAAAATTATCTTCGGGTAAATTTTTGGTATTTTTCTAAAAACTTTTAATTTTTGATGAATAGTGAAAAACACTGAGTTATAGTTTAAAACCGAATTTTTATTTAAATAATTATTTATTTTATTTAAATTATTTAATGTCAAAATAGATACATAATACCTATATAAGTTCAATTTAATTCATTGGATTCGGTTTATAATAATTTTAGATATATAAAAATTTTATTTAACTTTTCAGTGTCTTTTACCCACCTCCTAGGAGCTTTTGCAAATTCACATAAAACTTAATTTTACCGCTTCTGTGAGATGAATTTTGAAAATCCAAGAGACATAGTTATTATCAAGGAGTAAAATGTGGTTCAATTAGATGAAAATAATTTTTGTTGAATAATAACTTTTTACTTTTATTTATCACAGTTAAAAGTAAATAGGGTAATTAAGGGTAAAAATGATATTAATATTACCCTCACACATGTCCTAATTATATTGGACAAGTTTATCTCGACCAAAAACAACCTTAGGAATAAAATATTGTGATTTAGGTCCACTTAAAATAGATTATTACATTTATTATTATTTAATTCAAAGAAGAGTTAAAAGAGTTAAAATCAAAGTTTAATAACTAAAACATTTTTAATATAGGGTTTTGCATAATATAAATTCGATTATAAATATTCATTAGAAATATAAAAATATTTCCTACATCATTGAATTTTATTTATAATTTTTAGACATTATATAAATAAATTTATTTATGACACAATGATGATGAAGTAATTACCTTATTCATGAAAGAATCAAATAAATGGTATTATAAATATTAAAATAAATATAATTTCAAAGTTTTTATGACATAAACGAATTTTCTAGTTTGATATTACATGTTAGTATTGATTAAAAGTATTTTTTTTGAAGTAATAATGTTTTTATTATTTTAAAAAAACAAATACCAAATAGTGTTAAAATTGACATAAACTAGTTTTTAAAACAAATATTATATTATTAATTGATATAATGGTCCTAAAAATATAAGTTTCTGCCAAAAGACTTATATAATAATATATATGACATTACTAAACCAATTGGGGTTCTATTGGCAGTATATAGTAAGTTTATTAACTATATATTGTAAGAATACAAGAAGACACGGTAAAAGTTAAATTATTTAACTTAGAGTTAAATCTAAATGATAAGGTTAAAATGGTAACCTAAACTTGTATAAAACTTATTGGTTGAGTTTTTTTGACCTATCCCCACCTTATACTTTAAATAATCAACTTTTTAGCCATTATAAACTGAATATAAATTTATTATAAAATAATATTTTAAGTTTTTTCTAATGTGCCCCTCACCACTCTTATAAAAGGGCACTCCCCCTTCTCTCTAATTCACACATTATAAGCCATTTGTCTCAGCAAAACCCTGCCAAAATACCCTCTAAAATATCCTACTTTAATCCTAGAGGCCTTATTTTGATCATAAATCCAACCTAAGGATCCCTTTTAATCAAATCAAAAGGAAGAACCCGAAGAAGAGGTAATGATTTCACCACCCTCTTTTAAGTTCCTTTCTTCTTCCTCTTCCTTTTTCTTTGTTGTTTCCATTAAAAAATAATAAATCCAGTATATTATATATACTGTTATGTTATTATAATTATGGTACAACCAAATTCATTATTCTATCCACCCTTTGAATGACATGTCACCATACGTGCGTACGTACGGCTTACCGTCTCCACGTCGTGGTGTAATTGTTATTCAATACATTATTATTTGGATGGGTATAATAATGATGTTTATTTGATGTAAATAATAAATATAACATGATAATGATTATTTATATATTATATTCCATCCAATTATATATTATATTAATATCAAAAGAATGATATTTTTGCTCGTGCGTATGTACGGATTACCGTCTCCACGACGCGATGAGATTCATTTCCAAGTTCACCATTAATCAACGATTATAAAAATATATATTACTAATAAGTATTTAATATATGACATAATAATGCTACTAGATATATATATATATTTATATATATAAGTATTTATGTACTTACATATATCTTATTCACTTACTTCCGTTCAATACTATATGAAAACGGAAACAACGTTTATGCGTACGTACAGACTACTATCTTCATAAACGGTGTTTTCCATTTCATATATACGTCTATTATGAATTTTTATATTCTAAATATATATGATAAATAAATCATGTTTTATATTCTGGAAGTATTTAAATCATGATCTAAGTGGTACAATCAAGGGTAACAAGTTAAAACACGTACAATAGAGAAAACGATTATTACTCGAAATATTAATATAACGTGGAAAATATTATTAAATGGGTAGTATAAAGTCATAAATGAATAATGTATGATATCATAAATATTAAGATGGTTCTGGTATAATTTAATAACATACTATAGTCTTCATACAAGAGGCTAAACGTACTCTTGACTAAAGGAAAGTGCAAGGTAAGGGGTTTTCATCTCACTTCTTATTCCCATGGGATTCCTGCCATATTGCCACTATTACCTTTTGTGTGGTGTATGTACTGCCCATAACTGTATTATTTGGGTAATACACTCTAATTTATGTGTATTTACATATTAATTGTATGATACCTCTTTCATGGGTTGTATGTTTCGTAAGTTACCAAATTGGTAAGGGTTTATTTCACAATCTCTTCATTATCCGAGGTTGTTTATACGTAATTCTCTACTAGGACCTCTTTTCATCCAAATCCATGTTTATTAAAAATGAATTTCAAAACATTATTACTATTTTATAGAATATGGGTTAAAGTCATTTATACCCTTGTTTTACTTTTTACAAGAGGTTTATAAAGTAATCTTTCTATCGTTTTCCAAATGAGGTCCTTTTTAACCTTTTCGATAAAATAAAGGTAAGAATGTTTTTTTAACTTATACAGAGGGTGTGGCTATTTTCTGCCATTATGAAGTCATAGAAGCTTCCCTTAAAATATTATAAGAATTTTTTCAAAATAAAGGGTTTCTCTATAATTATGTGACTTTTAAATGATTTCAAAAAAAGATATTTCTTTAAAATAGTTTTGATTTAATCTATGTCAACATCCTTTGATAAATTTTACAATTATTTGAAGTTGATTTATTATGACACAAATAATCCATATTGTATTTAAGGTTTTGTGATATGTTTGACTATGGATGAGTTATTTTTATGCCATTAATGGTTTATGATTAATGTTTTGGCATTTCGTATGCTAGTTTTAATATGAATGTTTATGTTATATTTCACCATCTTCTTAAGATGAATGTGTTGGACTAGTATGTTTTGGGTTGGGGACCTGTAAAAGTAAGCCCTCCAGGTTGGGGTCCGGTTACAGCAGACCCTCCGGGTTGGTGTCCGGTTATTAGAGGCACTTCGGGTTGGTGTCCAGTTATTAGAGGCACTCCGGGTTGGTGTCCGGTTATTAGAGGCACTCCGGGTTGGAGTCTGGTTACAGAGGCTCTCCGGGATGGAGTCCGGTTACAGAGGATCTCCGGGTTGGGTTCCGGTTACAATTATTCCTTAGGTCTTGGCACGAGGCCTTGACACACAAATTAACGTTCAACATTATGCATTCCATCATTGTGAAAGTGGTTAGTGATATTGCATGTGATTATTCAATTAGTAGAATATCTATGTGAATAAGTAAATGGAATTATTTCATTTTATTTCTTCCATATTGTGCTGAAGTTCAAGTTTAAAAGGCTTTTGTTTTAGTTTTATACATTGAATTAAATGTTTATTCTTATTTTGGAAAGTTTCAATTGTATTGCTTACCCTTACTGAGCGTTTGAGCTCACCCCATTCTATGTTTTATTTTCCCAGGATTCCAAGAAGTGTATTGTGATTGATATGCAGAGTTAATCCAAGGGAATAATGGGGTTAATAAAGGATTATTTATGTTGTTTTGTATGTTATAAAGTGTAATGTAACATTCATGTGTATAATCTATTTTCCAAGACTGCTAAACCGATCGGTCCTTCGGGACTTGATTCCTTGTAATCATGCAAATGTATTAAAATAATGCACCGACTCTAGGTAACTGGGTTCGAGGCGTTACAGGCAGTGCGAGAGATCCATAAGCACTGACGGCACCAAGAATGGACACTGGAGCATGTTTGGTGACCCACATAAGAAATTTCCAGTGCTCCATGTCGGCGGTAGTCGGCGGTGGCCGGAGGAGACCCGTGGAAATAGGCTGTAGGCGGTGGAAGGGGGAGCATGACGGCGCTCCGTAGTGGCCGAAGGCGGCCCGCCCAAGCCGACCGAGTGGGATAAGGGCGGTGCCCGCAGGCGCCCCCGGCAGAAGCAGCCGTGGCCAGCAGGACACAGAGGGAAGGTGCGGCGCGGCCCATGAAGGGAAGGGGTGGCGCGACCCGTGCCGTGCTGCGTTGGCGAAACCCCAGTCGGACAAACGGCTGACTGTTAATTGTTGTGGGGAAGCCCCCCACCATTTGGAGAACAACCCCGCAAGCACAGAGCCAGCGGGATTCAATGGTCCACCTCTAGGAGGACTGAGCCGGTGCGGGCTGACCAAGAGGACCGGACTAGTAGCCCGGCGGGCCGAGCCACACCTGGTGGGTCGGGCCAACTATAGCATGGGCCCGCAAACTGAACCGAGCTTCCCTGACAGGCAGAACCCAATGAACTAGACATCCTCGATGTTTCGGACCCAGTGAACTGGGCTAACCCTTTACAGGCCAGACCTGGGCAGGGTCAAGTAGACCCTGGGACCCGTTGCATCGGGCCAGTCTGACTAGTCATAAACCCAACCAGTCCCCGAATAAATAAACGCTTGTAACTGATGAACCAAGTGTCTGATTGACACATCTTCGGTAGCATTGATACCCCTTTTAGGAAGCGATCCCTTTGGAATATTTCTGTGGGCCCGACCGAGCCAGGGCAGATCGATCAGCGATCACCCCTGTTTCACAGAAAGGAATGTAACTAACAAACTGGGCATCCGGTTGATGCACTGTCAATTGTATTGGAACCCTTATGACAAGGATATCCTTTTGAAATACTCCAGGAGAGTTTTAGAGAATGTTGGAGTATGGCTAGGTTGGATAGACTACAAATGCAACTGGGCTCTTAGCACTAAAATGCCAATAAATTATAGAACAGGCGTCCGGTTGACGCGTCGTCTTTTGTGTTGGGTCCCTTATGACGTGAAGGATCATCGGGTTACTTCTTATTGGGACTTAGTGCTGGTTGAAATACAAATGATAGCTTGAGGAGTGGTAATCCAGTGGCTGGCAGTGAGGCGGAGGTTGGAGACAGATCATATAGAGGTTAGTACTGAGCGATCTTGTGTGGGTCATATAGCGACCCAAGCCTTTTATATATAACAGTACATGATTTTAAGCATAGTTATACATCAGATTAAAATCCAAGGATCGTTAATTCTAGTGTCTTGGAATACTAGTTACATAAAACATAAAACATGGGGCTAAAAAACATTTCTTTATTTAATCTCCATAAAGAGATCCTAACTTCCTTTGAGCCCTTACATTTGTATAGGTTACCCTATGTAACACATGAACAAAGGGATGAGATAAAAATCCCATTAAGGGAATGAACATAAGGATACATCTTAAGCACAAGAGTTAATAGACATGACATAATGATAACAAAGCATGGAACATTTGAAATCATATCATATAAGCATGAGATCATATAAACATGGAATCATATAAATGTGGCAGAATCATAAGACATTTCTTTAGTACATGTCAAGGCTAACTACCAATCCCATTTCATATTTTAGTATGGGTCAAGGATAACTACCAATCTCGTTTCACATCACATCTCATGAGACTTAACTTTACCCAATGCATTGGAGCGCTATATGGGCACACCCATCTCAATATTTTCCAGAATATTCTTTCCACATAAATAATCATTCCCCATAAATAATCATACATAATAAACCATACATAAACATAAAAGTACCCATGTAAATAATTAGGTACCATAACCATTACAGAAATCATAACCAATGGGCGTATCATGAAAGTGTCCATGAAATAAAGGAATTGTACAAGGATATTAAATTGGAATATATCATGGGACTTTGTATTCTTGGGACTTTGTATTCTTGATCAGTGTCCACCACCTATTAGCTTACCCATCAAAATGATAGACTGCAAGTAAAACCTTCTCTTCTTTCGAGCACTGGAGGACAGAGAATATCTTTTCAATGGAGTTAATCTATTGATCCATGAGGAGGGGATCAGAATATTCACAAAACATGGGAGGCCTTTGATGCATGAAGGATTCTACGACAACTTTCTCCTTACTTAGAGGATGAGGGTATTCCACATGATTCAAGTTATTATTCATAACTCAAGCCGGCTGAGCAAGTACTATCACGATGTTTTGATCACCTGCTTCCGTCATATTAGGCATATCATTTGGGAAATCTTCACATTGCCTATCACATTGGTTGTTGGAGTGTGTTCTTCTATTTCCTGCCATTAACTAAGAAAAATAAAGTATAATTAGAGGTCTTGAATACTTATCTATTGATAATAAAAAGGAAACTTTGAACATAAAAGGATGAACTTATAAATAAGAAGTGCATCCTAACTTGTGATTTGTTCGGTTTAAATCTAGGTTATCCCCGATCTTTTTCTTGACTTATATTCTTATGGGTTTTTTGTCCCATAATAATTGTTTGTACTAAGCTCATGAATCTACCAAAGCATATCCCCCAGGACTGTCGTAACCAAGAGTTAAGCAAGGATCGTTGTCGTGTACCAAGATACCCCAGGTCAAGCCTGGAACTCCTTGTTGTAGTTTTCACTCCTAGGTACATCTGTGCCAGATCTGCCTCTACCTGCTCGTATCTAGATAGGGATGTATTTGTTTGATAAACTACTTACTCTATACTTATCAAAATTTAGGGATGTTTTATTATACTTTGTCTCATCTTTAATGTTCTCACTAAGGTTATTTATTCTTAATCTCCAAAAATAACTAGACCTTCTTATGCTACCAACTATAGCGACCCAACCCTTTTATATATAACATTACATGATTTTAAGCATAATTATACAACAGATTACAAGCAAAGGATCGTTAAGTCTAGTGTATTGGAAGACTATGTACATAAAACATAAAACATGGGGATAAAAAAAATTCTTTATTTAATATCCTTAAAGAGATCCTAACTTCCTTTGAGCCCTTACATCTGCATAGTGTACCCTGGGGAACACATGAACAATGTGATGAGCTAAAAATCATAGTAAGGGAATGAACATAAGGATACATCTTAAGCACATGAGTTTGGAGGAATGAAATAATGATAAAAAAGAATGGAACATATGAAATCATATCATATAATCATGGTATCATATAAACATGGAATCATGTAAATTTAGAAGAATCATAAGACATTTCTTTAGTATGGTTCAAGGCTAACCACCAATCCGGTTTCCCATTTTAGTACAGGTCAAGGCTAACCGCCAATCCTGTTTCACATTGCATCTCATGAGACTTAACTTTACCCAATTCATTGGAGTGCTATCTGGGCACATCCATATTAACATTTTCATGAATATTATTTCCACATAAATAATCTTTCCACATCAATAATCATACATAATCAACCATACATAAACATAAGGGTACCCATTGAAAGAATTAGGCACCACAACCATGATATAAATCATAACCAGTGGGAGTGTCATGAAAGTGTACATGAAAGAAAGGAATTGTACAAGGAAATTAAATATGAATATACCATGTTATGTGATGTCAAAAATGAGTGAAAACTTGTACGAAATTTATTTGGGAAATTTTAGCATTAAAACATTTTGTACGGTTTTAAATAAAATACTATTCAGATTTTAAAATATAAAAGGGAAAAATATTTTATATAAAACCATATGTGAACCAAGAAAGTTTTTATAATAAAAACAATTATTTTATAAAGACAATTTTCACTTAAAATAGAATATAGAGTTCACTTTAAATCAAGTAAGAATTCGGGAAGTTCCCTTAAAACATGATTGTTATCGGGGGTATCAAGGTGGGAATCACTAGAAAACATGTATATCCCCAAAAGAGATTGAGGGATGGATCTTGGAATATGATTTTGGATCATATAAATAGTATTTATAAGTTATACATAAAAATAAAAGACAACTTCATTTGGGTAAAAAGAAAGATAGAGAAACCCGAAAGAGTAAAGGAGGTTCAGGTAGAATTCATTACGGATTATTGGCATGGTATCGGGTGTACCTAAAAGGAATTTGTTGAGAAAGAATGGTCTTTATAATAACTTATAAATCATGAGGGTAGTATGGAGAAGGTGATAAATAATACCCCATCATTAGGTATCACACATAAATTGGAATAACCTAGAGGAGAATCTTGAAATAAAAGTAAAATTGGGAGGATCTCTTACCTTAAATATGTTGGTGTTCTCTACTTGTTATTAAAGACCTGAATAAAAAAAATTAGGTTTATTAATTAATAATTACTTAACCCCTTGTTTATTTAATTGGTTTATTATACTCATTTTAAGTTCACTCATAACCATTTTGATTGGCTATGAGGTTCAATTTCATTGTTCAGACTCATTTGTTTACTTGATTTTAATGACTGGTTCACTTATATTTATGTTTGGATAAACATGTAAGATGAAAGTGGTTGTCCATAATTGAAGTTATATTGTATTAGTGAACATCCATGGGATTAAATGGTTTTAAATTTAATTTGGTTACTTAGAGTGAAGTCTAACTTTTATATAAAACCAAATGACAACCGTTTTTGTTAATTGGTGGGTTTGATTACAAAGAACATGTTTTGATTTATAACTTAAAACCATTTGTACCAAAATATTAAAAAATAAAAATAGGATATATTACATATATATAAACTGGTTCAACCATAACAAAAAAATTTACATGAACATATTTTAAGATGATAATAAAAATTGATAAACCATTGTTCTTAAAAGTGAAAAATTAGCACATCTCAAACGGTGTATTCATTCCTTTCAAATAAATGGTGGAGAAAGGAGAGAAGATAATGAAATATACCATTAGTATAAAAAAATTACAGTACATTTATGTTACTAGATTTATCATACTATTTGGGTGAATGGATGTGTTGAAAGAAACAAAAAGAAAAGAACATAAAAGAAAAGAAGGAATTGGAAATAGGAATTTACCTCTTGAAACTTCCTCCTTTGAGAACTTCTTAAGGGGAGAGGTTTTGGTATTTTGAAAAGGATAGGGGATTTTGGACGTGGGGGAGGAGCTTGGGGAGATATTTGTGTAGAATATTTGAAAGTCACAAGGCTTGAGAGGAGTGAAGAGGAGAGGTAAGAATGGGTGGTATTTATAGTGGAGGGGAGAAGGGTTTTCATAATTTTTTACTCCTTAGTTTATTATTTCTTCACAGGACAAGAAATAGTATGTATTCCATGACCAAGAATAGTAATAAATGCATGTGACTTCGAAACAATTGGTATTAAACCATCAGATCATCATCAATGACTCAAGTAATCCATTATTTAGTATTTATTGTGAATCATCAGATTTTACTATTCATCAAAAATTCAAGTATTTCAGAAAACACCCAAAAATTCACCATAACATTTTTTTGATGTGTAGAATCAAAAATGAATTCCATTTTTCAAAAATATTTTTCTAAATATGATTAATTTAATATTTAATTAAAATCATAATTTATTATTAAAACCCAGTTTTAAAACATTCATTTACTTATTCTAAAATATAGGTACATCATAATTTTACTTGAATATTATTTTAATACTATCACAGGTAAGGTTACTATTCATTAGGGTATATCACTATTTATAATGGTATGTTACTATTCATAAGGGTAGGTTATTATTCACCAGAAACTATGTTTTTCTTATCAGACTCCAAATAACTTACTGGTCACAACCATGTATGTCAGATTTTTGAAATTCCAAACACAGAAGTGACAAACCGATGTTTAAAGGTCACTTAGCACTTATTAGTTCATTATGTTGTTCTTTCATTGGATTTTATGACATACTTATGAGAAGGTAATTTCCATTTAAAAACATTGTGTCGTTACATTCTTCCCCCCTTCAGAAATTTCTCCCTCAAAATTTCGTTTTACATTCTAAGCCGTAAACATGTGAGGGTACTTCTCCTTCATTACCTCCTCTAGTTCCCAAGTAGCTTCTTCAAACTTTTGGTTCCTCCACAACACTTTCAAAAGGTGGGTTGTCTTGTTATGTAGAACCTTATCTCTTCGGTCCATAATCTTCACTGGTTGTTCCTCAGAAGAGATATCATCTTCCAGTTGCACCACCTTTGAGTTCAGTACATGTGAGGGATCAGGTATGTACTTACTCATAAGTGATACGTGAAACACATCATGAACTCGATCCATATTCTGTGAGTGTGAAAGCCGATAGGCCATGAATCCTATGTGGTCAAGGATCTCAAAGGGGCCAATGTACCTTGGGATTAGCTTCTCTTTCTTTCCAAACCACATGACTCTCTTGCATGGTGATATTCGAAGGAAGACTTTATCTCTAACTTCGAAATCCAAGTCCCTTTGAGGGTTGTCAGTGTAGCTATTTTTCCGGCTCTGAGCAGCTTTGATGTTTTTTGGAATGAATTGAACCTTCTCTGACATCTCTTTCACTAGATCGGGTCCAAGTAACTTTCGTTCTCTAACTTCATCCCAATAGGTTGGAGTTCTACATCGCTTTCCATACAGAGCTTTATATGGAGCCATCTAAATACTCAAGTGGAAACTATTGTTGTATGAGAACTCAACCAATGGGAGATGCTGATCCCATCCACATTTGAATTCTAGAGAGCAGGATCTTAGCATATCTTTAAGCATCTGAATAGTCATTTTTGATTGGACATCAGTTTGGTGATGATAGGTCGTGCTGAAATTTAATTCAGTACTTAAAGCATGTTGAAGACTCCTCCGGAATTTAGATGTGAACCTTGGATCATGATCATAGACAATTGACAATTGAACACGATGCATTCTCACCACATACTTCACATATATTTTTTCAAGTTGTTCAAGCGAGAGGTCTTCCCGAATAGCGATAAAATGGGGAAGTCTTGGTGAGTTGGTCAACCACAACCCATATCTCATTATTTCCCCTCAACGTCTTCAAGAGACTGATAAGAAAGTCCATAGTGACATTCTCCCATTTCCACATGGGTATAAGCAATGGTTGCATCATATCTTTTGACTTTTGTCACTATGCTTTAACTTTTTGTCATACCAAGAACCTTGATATATATTCCGCAATCTCCTTCTTCATGTTATCCCAGTAGAGGTGTTATCGAAGATCACGATACATCTTGGTAAGCCCGGGATGGATAAAGAATGTTGAGCTATGTGCATTGTCTAATATATCCTTCTTTATCTTAAGTGATGAAGGCACACAAAGTCGCATTCCAAACCAAATCACACAATAATCATTGATATGGAACTCTTGCAGCTTCCCTTCCTTTACTACATTCCCCCTCTTTTGTAACTCCACATCATCCCATTGCGCTGCCTTAATATTCTCTTGAATGGATGGTTTCACAATCATTTGGGTAAGGTAGGATGTATCCCTTTCCCTTATGATTTCTAAATCCATCCTTTTCATATCCAAGAATATAGGGTATTTATCAATCCATAACATGGATAGAGTAGCGGGTTCTTTTCTACTTAGAGCATTAGCTACCTTGTTCGCCTTTCCAGGATGATAGTGAATAGAGCAATCATAATCCTTGGTTAGCTCTAACCATATCCTTTGATGCATGTTGATATATTTTTGTGTGAATATATACTTTAGGTTCTTGTGGTCAGTGTATATGTCACACTTCTCACCATAAAGGTAGTGTCGCTAGATTTTCAAGGCAAAAATCACGACTTCCAGCTCAAGATCATGCATCAGGGTAGTTCTTCTCATGAATCTTCAACTGTCGTGAGGCAAAGGATATCACATTATCATTTTTCATGAGTACACAACCCTATCCTTTCTTTGAAGCATCGATGTATATCACAAAACATTCTCCACTTTTCGGTAATGTGAGTACAAGTGTAGTGATCAGCCTTCTCATTATCTCCTTGAAGCTTACCTCACATTCTTCCATCCAGACAAACTTTACCCCCTTTCGTGTCAGCTTGGTCATTGGGTTTGAAAATCATGAAAAATTCTTCAAAAATCGTCAATAATACCCAGCTAGACCCAAAAAGCTACGTATCTCCATTACAAAAGTTTTCCTTGGCCACTCTCTAATTTCCTTAATCTTGGAAGGGTCCATAGATACCCCTTTGCTGGGGATAAAATGCCCCAATAATGATACTTCCCCCATCCAGAACTCACATTTTCTGTACTTTGCATAAAACGTCTCCCTTCACAATGTATTTAACACAGAATTCAAATACTCCACGTGTTTCACCTTGCTCTTGGAGTATATTAGAGTATCACCAATAAAGACTAGAAAAAATTTGTCAATATAATCTCTAAAGACTCTATTCATTAAATCCATGAAAATTTCTTGAGCATTAGTGAGTCCAAAGGGTACAACTATGAACTCATAGTGTCCATAACTCATTCAAAAAGCAGTCTTGGGAATATATTCATTCCTCACCTTTAATTTATGATATCCCAACCAAAGGTCCACCTTAGAGAAATAACTGGCCCCATGAAGCTGATTGAACAAGTCATCTATTTGTGGTAGGGGATACCTGTTCTTTATCGTGATTTTATTGATCTCATGATAATCAATGCAGAGGTGCATTGATCCAAAATTCTTCTTGATGAAGAGGACTGTAACACCCAAAGGTGGGGTACTCGAGCATATAAAATCCTTCTCCATGTTCTCTTGTAACTTCTTTTTCAGTTCTTCCAGTTCTACGGTGGCCATTCTGTAAGGTGTCTTTGATATAAGCAAAGATCCAGAAATAAGTTCAATTGACAACTCAACATCTCGGTCAGGAGGAAGACCATGAAACCTTTCAGGGAATACATCAGTGTAATTCCTTATGATGGACATGTCTTTAAGCATGATTCTCTCCTTTGTCTCAATCATTTGATCTAGAGATGCTTGCTCATAAGGCAACAATATCCACACTTGAGATGAAGATTCTAAAGGAGACTCATTTTCCTCCTTACACTTGTAAAGAATCGGAGGATGCTTCAAGATGTGAAGAGTAATGTACCATTCCCAAAATTTGATGTTGGTCTTGTACAAAGATATCCAATCCATGCCCAAAATATCTTCAAACTCCACTAATGGAAGTATGATGATATTTACTGGGAGGTTTAGTCCAAAAACATTAACTAGGGAGGAGTTATAAACAATGGAAGAAATTATTTCCCCATTCACTGTTCTCACAGATAAATTTTCCTCCAAATTTTGAGTTGTTGTTTGAATAGTTCTAATAAACTTGAAAGATATGAAAGAATGTGTAGAACCAGAATCAAATAGTTCGTTTTCTATTCTTGAATGAATAACTAGTGTACCTATCACCACATAAATTTTTGGCTCCACCTCAGTAGTAGTGATAGCATAAGCCCTTCTTTGTTTCCATGGAGGTTGTTGTTGATTTCCTCTGACAACCCTCAGCTTAGAGAAATTGTTTGCATAATGCCCATGCTTCTTACAGTTGTAACAATGCACTGTTGGATGAGTTTTGATTTGAAACATCCTTTCTTCTTCAACATTAGTGGGATTTTTTATATCCCTTCAATAGTTCTTGTCCAGATGACCGAACTTTCCACATTTGAAGAAATTATTGGTTCCCTTAAGACAGTTACCAAGATGCCTCTTCCCACAATTTTTTCATAGGGGAAAGTCAGGATTCTTTCCATCATGTGATTTGTTTGATGAACCACCCATGTTGTTCTCCATTTTCCTCTTCTTGTCATTGGTCCCACAAAACCACTGAGAGTATTCAATATCTATTTCAACCTTTAGGGCACAACGAACAATATCATCATAATTGTCAAAGTCTCAAATTGCAAACTCTTTTCGTAGACTCAACTTTTGTCCTCTAAAGAAGCGATACACCTTGCTTTCAGTGTTCATGACAAATACAAAGGTGTACCTTTCAAGCATTGTAAAGTTGGATTCATACACCCCAATGGACTCATCTTCCTTCTGCTTGAGTCTGAGGAACTCTCTTTCCATCTTGAGATGAAGGGTTTGAGGAAAATATTTTTTGAAAAACATCCTCTTTAATTCCTCCCAATCCATGGAATCAATTTCCTCTTGAGACTTTGTATTCTTGATCACTGTCCACCACAAATCAGCTTCCCCATCAAAATGATAGACTTCCAGTACAACCATCTATTCTTCTGAGCACTGGAGGATAGAGAATATCTTTTTAATGGAGTTAATCTATTGTTCCTTGAGGAGGGGATCAAAAGATTCACTAAACATGGGAGGCCTTTTCTGTATGAAGGATTCTACAACAACTTTCTCCTTACTTGGAGGAAGAGGTTATTCCGTATGATTCAAGTTATTATTAATAACTTGAGCTGGCTGAGCAAGTACTGTCATGATTTTTTGATCACCTGCTTCCGTCATATCAGGCATATCATTTGAGAAATCTTCACATTTCCTATCACATTGGTTGTTGAAGTGCGTTCTTCTATTTCCTTCCATTAACTAAGAAAAAGAAAGTATAATTAGAGGTCTTGAATACTTAGCTATTGAGAATAAAAAGGAAACTTTGAATATAAAAGGATGAACTTATAAATAAGAAGTACATCCTAACTTGCGATTCGTTAGGTTTAAATCTCGGTTATCCCCGGTCTATTTCTTGACTTATATTCTTATGGGTTTTTTCCTTTAATAATGGTTTGTACTAAGCTCATGAATATACCAAATCATATCTCCCAAGATTTTCACAACCAAGAGTTAAGCAAGGACCATTGTTGTGTACCAAGATACCCCAGTTCAAGCCTGAAAATCCTTGTTGGAGTTTTCACACCTAGGTACATCTGTTCCAGAGCTGCCTCTACCTACTCGTATCAAGATAGGTATGTTTTTGTTTGATAAACTACTTACTCTATACTTACCAAAATTTAGGGATGTTTTATTATACTTCGTTTCATCCTTAAGGTTCTCACTATGGTTATCTATTCCTAATCTCCAAAAATAACTAGACCTTATTATGATACCAACTATAGTGACCCAAGCCTTTTATATATAACATTACCTGATTTTAAGCATAATTATACATCAGATTACAAGAAAAGGATCGTTAAGTCTAGTGTAATGGAAGACTATGTACATAAAACATAAAACATGAGGATAAAAAAAATTCTTTATTTAATATCCATAAAGAGATCCTAACTTCCTTTGAGCCCTTATATCTTCATAGGGAACCCTGGGGAACACATGAACAAAGGGATGAGCTAAAAATCCCAGTAAGGGAATGAACATAAGGATATATCTTAAGCACATGAGTTTGGAGGCATGAAATAGTGATAAAAAAGAATGGAACATATGAAATCATATCATATAAGCATGGGATCATATAAACATGGAATCATGTAAATGTGGTAGAATCAGAATACATTTCTTTAGTATGGTTCACGGATAACCGCCAATCATATTTCACATTTTAGTACGGGTCAAGGCTAACTGCCAATCCCATTTCACATTGCATCTCATGAGACTTAACTTTACCCAATTAATTGGAGCGCTATCTGGGAACATCCATATCAACATTTTTATGAATATTCTTTCCACATAAATAATATTTTCGCATCAATAATCATACATAATCAACCATACATAAACATAAGGGTACCCATTGAAAGAATTAGGCACCACAACCATGACATAAATCATAACCAGTGGGCATATCATGAAAGTTTCCATGAAATAAAGGAATTTTAAAAAGAAATTAAATAGGAATATAACATGTTATGTGATGTTAAAAATGAGTGAAAACATGTAAGAAATGTATTTTGGAAATTTTAGCATTAAAACATTTTGTACAGTTTTAAATAAAATACTATAGGGATTTTAAAATAGAAAAGGGAAAATATTTTATATAAAACCATATGTGAACCAAGAAAGTTTTCATAAAAAAATAATGATTTTATAAAGACAATTGTGTCTTAAAACAGAAGATAGAGTGCAGTTGAAATCAAGTAAGAATTCGGGAAGTTCCCTTCAAACATGATTGCTTATCGGGGGTATCGAGGTGGGAATCACTAAAAAATATGTATATCCCCAAAAGAGATTGAGGGATGGATCTTGGAACATGATTTTGGATCATATAAATAGTATGTATAATTTATAAATAAAAATAAAAGACAACTTCATTTGGGTAAAAATAAAGATAGAGAAACCCGAAGGAGTAAAGGAGGTTCATGTAGAATTCATTACGGATTATTGGCATGGTATCAGGTGTACCTAAAAGAAATTTGTTGAGAGAGAATGGGGTTCATAATAACTTTTAAATCATGTAGGAAGTATGGGTAATGTGATAAATAATACCCCATAATTAGGGATGACACATAAAGTGGAATAACATAGAGGAAAATCTTGAAATAAAAGAGAAATGGGGAGGATCCCTTACCTTAAATCCATTGGTGGTCTCCACTTCTTATTAAAGACTGGAATAAAAAAATTATGTTTATTAATTAATAATTCTAGAACCCATTATATATTTAGTTGGTTTAGTATAATCATTTTAATTTCATTCATAACTATTTTGATTGGTTATGAGGTTTAATTTCATTGTTCGGGCTCATTTGTTTACTTGATTTTAATGACTGGTTCACTTATATTTATGTTTGGATAAACATGTAAGATGAAAGTGGGTGTATAGAATTAAAGTTATATTATATTTTTGAACATCCATGGGATTAAATTTTTTTAAATTTAATTTGGTTAATTAGAGTGAATTTGAACTATTATATAAAACCATAGTGACAACCGTTTTTGTTAATTGGTGGGTTTGATTATAAAGAACATGTTTTGATTTATAACTTAATACCATTTGTACAAAAATATTATAGAATAAAAATAGGATATATTACATATATATAATATTTTTCAACCATAACAAAAATGGTTTCATGACCAGATTTAAATATTGTAAAAAAATTGATAAACTGTTATCCTTAAATGTGCTAAATTAGCACATCTCAAACGGTGCTTTCATTCCTTTCAAATAAAAGGTGGGGAATAGAGAGAATATAATTAAATATACCATTAGCATAAAAACATTCCATTACATGTATATTACTAGATATATCATACTATTTGGGTGAAGGGAGGTGAGGAATGAAACAAAAATAAAAGAACATAAAAGAAAAGAAGGAATTGGAAAGAGGAATTTACCTCTTGAAACTTCCTCCTTTGAGAACCTCTTAAGGGGAGAGTTTTTTTTATTTTTAAGAGGATAGGGGATTTTGGACATGGAGGAGGATCTTGGGGAGAGATTTGGACATAATATTGGCAAGGAACAAGGATTTATAGGAGTGAAGAGGCGTGGTAAGAATGGGTGGTATTTATAGTGGAGGGGAGGAGGGTTTTAATAATTTTTTGATCATTAGTTTATTATTTATTCACAAGACAAGGAATAGTAAGTATTCCATGACCAATAATAGTAATAAATGCATGTGACTTCAAACTAATTGGGATTAGATCAGCAGATCATCATCGATGACTCAATGAATCCATTATTTAGTATTTATTGTGAATTATCGGATTTTAATATTCATAAGTATTTCAGAAAAATCCCAAAAATTCACCCTAACCATTTTTTTATGTGTAGAATCAAAAAATGAATTCCATTTTTTAAAAATATATTTCTATATATGATTAATTTAATATTTAATTAAAATCATAATTTATTATTAAAAGCCAGTTTTAAAACATTATTTTAATTATTCTAAAATATAGTAATATCATAATTTCACATGAATATTATTTTAATACTATAATAGGTAAGGTTAATATTCATTATAGTATATAAAAACTCATAATGGTATGTTACTATTCATAAGGGTAGGTTACTATTCACCAAAAATTAAGTTTTTCTTATCGGACTCCGAATAACTTACTCGTAGAAACCATGTATGTCAGATTTTCAAAATTCCAAACACAAAAGCGACAAACCTATGTTTAAAGGTCACTTAGCACTTATTAGTTCATTATTTTGTGTTTTAATTTGATTTTAAGTCATAATTATGAGAATGAAATTTCAATTTAAGAACTTTGGTTCGTTATAGGTCAGCACCTGGAGATCCTATGTGGATGAACACTGAGTTATCCTATGTGGATTAGTACCTAGAGACCCTGTGTGGATCAGCATCTTGCTACCTGAAGAGGACCAGCTTTAGAGCGGCCCATCATGGATCTGTGACATACTAATTCTATGGGGGTCAGATCTTGTGTGGGTCAACACTCAGTGATCCTGTGTGTGTCAGCGCATACTGATCCTGTGTGGTTCAGATCTTGTGTGGGTCATTTCAGGGGTTAGTACCTATCGATTCCGGGTGGGTCGGATCCTGTGTGGGTCATTGTGGGGGTTAGTACCTATTGATTCTATGTGGGTCAGACTCTATATCGTTATCAGCAGTGCCTCTTGATAGAATAAGATAATCTAGCTTCACAACTGATCATCTGTACTTCTATACATCACTAATACCTAGTTTGAGTTGAGACTTTGTTCGACCTGTGTCTATTTCTTTGTGCTTTGTGATTGATATCATTCTATGTGGAATTATGTGACAACTTCGGGGGTCTCAAGTTCTCTACTGAGTATTGTTATACTCACCCCTGCATGGGAATTTCCCGCACCGTGTTGTGTCTTGTGCAAATGACGAGCATTCAGGCTGAAGTTTGAGGGAACCGGGACCAAGCGGTACACGGGGGAGACAGGCTGACGTGGAGTTATGTGGAGACGATATGTACCTACCCTTCAGGTAGGAACTTAAGTGGATGATCCATAAGCTATTTTCTCTTTCCAATTGTACTTTTACTTTCCAGTTGGTCTTTTATTCCAGACCCATTACTTTCAATACCCTTTTGTACTACAATAATTTACTTCATGGTTGATTCTTGTTGTTTTATTGGTTTGTGCGTTTGTACAGGTTTAAAGTCAATGCCTTACTATTTTATGGATACTCTTTTTTTGTTCTAGTCGCCATCCCTGGCCTATGGAAGGTGATCTTGGGGTAGTCATGGCATGAGCCTCGGGGGGTGGGTCGTGAAAAAGTGGTATTAGAGGATTCAGTTCTATTGAAGAACTAAGACTCTGATATTTTTAATGGAGTAATTCTATTAAGTGTTTTGAGTGTGTTTTTCAGTTTGAGGAATCCAGTGTTGGTGCGGTAGCCAACGTATCCATACACCAGGACCCTAAGTTATGATTTCTGACTCAGTGCACAAAAACACTAATTCCATGTGTTTTGGAATTGTTTTTACTTTTGATCTCTTTGAGTCAGATCACTAGGTATAACTTTTGACTGTGGTGAACCTGTATTCTTCAGGATGCTTCCAAGTAGACAACCAACTAGGATTCCCAAGAGCATACATGATGATGGCCCACCGAGTGATGAGGACGCAGTGCAGGGACCTCTTATGATGTCAGAACCTTCTGGTGGTGTACCAGCAGCACCACTACCTGTTGGGAAGCGATTGCCACTAGCCCCACCAGCAGACGGTGCACGCTGACTGAGCACGTTGCATGAGTTTCAACGGTAAAGGACTTCGAGTTTTCGAGGTGAGACATATCTGAATGGGGATGAGGGCTAGATGGAGGCTATGGCCATATTTTTTTTCCTGATTGGGACACCATCCGACCTAATGGTGATCCTAGTTGCCGGTATTTTCTAGGGAGCAGCATGGAGATGGTGGAGCCTGACACTCCAGATGCATGACGAGGTGACCCTCACCTGGGCAGATTTCAAGGGCCTCTTTAGGGCAGATTTTATCCCAACAACTCTATATTTTGTGCGTATTTAGGATACCCTATACTTATAGTAGGGAACCTGACCGTGGCCTAGCACTTGGCGAGGTTTACTGACCTCTCATGCTACTCCACCGACATGGTACGATACCCATTCTTCAGGGACCAAACCTTCGAGCAGGGACTCCGATGGGAGATTAGAGCTTGAATAGTATCTATCAGCATCTCGAGGCATGATGGAGTGCTAGACATAGCACTCTTGGTGGAGATATTCCTTGTAGAGCAGACACTGACAGCGAGACCCACCACCGAGCGACATGTACCAGAGTCCTCTGTGGTTGGTAGTAGGCAGATGACACAAAGGTATAAGTGGACCAGACCTTCTAGTGGATGACCCTGGGATGCACGGTCAGAGTTAGAGGGCTCGCAAGGCAGAGGAGGTTAGCTAGGAGGCAGGGTGTGCTTCACGTGCGGCGGGCAAGGCCACATGGCTCGCGACTGCCTGACCTGTTGTACTAATGATCTGTAGATGGTTTAGGGACCTCTAAGGTAGAGGTGGATATTTGAGAAAGGGGGTCTAAAGTTTGGAAGATGTGGAATATGAGTGGGTTGTGTAGCAGGTGGTGGATGATGGTTTGAGGTTCTACCACCACCACCTCCAGGTGGTCCACCCCGACCATAGGGTGTAGGAGAACTGGGATGAGCTCAGCTCCAGGCAGCTGAGGCCTTCAAACACGATTCTCCAGAGATGATTCAAGGTATTATCTATGTCTACTACACCTTAGATACAGTACTTATAGAAATAGGTACCAGTCACTCTTTCATTTACCATGGCTCTCGTTTGGAGCTCGGAGAATCTGGTGGAGCCTTTTGCTCGATCCTTATGATTAGAGACTCCTAAAGGAGAAGATTTGGTGATTACACACTGGTTCCAGAAGTGTGAGATTACTTTAGGAGGTGAGATATTCAGCTAGGATCTTCTAATAGTGGTGTCAAGGCCATACGACATTATCTTGGGTATGGAATAGTTATCCACAATCCATGCTCAGATTGACTGTATGAGGTGCAAAGTGTGGTGTGTCCGTGAGGATGGGACAAGGTTTTCCTTCACCGACGAGATGGTAAACTTGGAAGAACAAGATGAAGTTACCCAGTGGAGGGTGAAACTGATCAAAAATTAGTTGGCTAGCCTTACCCTCAGGGAAGTTGATGTTCAGAGTCCAAACTATCCTGTAGTGGTGGACCAGTATGCCGATGTCTTCCCTGCTGATGTTTTGGGACTACCTCCTCGTAGAGAGGTGGACTTCTACATCGACCAGTACCCTGGGATGGAACCAATATATACTCTAGTATATCGGATTGCTCTCATGTATCTTCGTGACTTACAGGTACAGTTGGAGGACTTGCATAGGAAGGGGTTCATAAGGCCCAGAGTTTCTCCATGGGTAGCCTCGATTTTGTTCGCCAAGAAGGCGGATGGGAGTTTGAGGATCTGGGTTGATTATCGGCGCCTGAATCAGGTGACCATAAAGAACAAGTATCCAATTTCTAGGATTTATGATATTTTCGATCAGTTTAAGGGATCTCGTTGGTTATCTAAGATAGACCTCAGACCAGCTTATCATCAGCTCAGGGTACGAGATGAGGATGTGCTGAAGATGGCCTTCAGATGTTGGTATGTCCACAATGAGTTCTTGGTTATGACATTCGATGTGACCAACGCCCCTGAAGTGTTCATGGGACTCAAGAACAGGTTTTTCAGCCATACATTGATCGCTTTATGGTGGTGTTCATTGATGAAATCTTGGTGTACTTAGTGATAGAGTAGGATCATGCCTATAATATATAGATAGTAATAGATACACTTCGAGAGAACCATATTTATGGTAAACTCTTGAAGTGTCAGTTATGGATATGGGAGGTCCACTTTTTGGGACACGTTATCATGAATGATGGAGTTGTAGTGGATCTAGAGAATATAGAGGTTGTTCTTTCTTAGGAGCCACCCAAGAATGTGACCGAGGTGAGAAGTTTACTGGGGTTGGCTGGGTACTATCAGAGATTCGTACCTGACTTTTACAGAGTTGTGGTACCCTTTTCAGTGTTGAAGAAGGAGGGAAAAACCTTCGTATGGAAGGAGAGATGCCAACAGAGTTTTCAGGATCAGAGGAAGAGACTGACGAGTGACCCCATCTTGAGGATACCAGAAGAGGGAATTGGGTATGTAGTCTACTATGACATGTTAGGTACTGGACTTGGATGTGTCCTGATGCAGGAGCGAGTAGTGATCTCTTTTGGCTCATGAAATCTGAGATAGTATGAGCAGAACTATGCTACCCATGACCTGGAGTTACCAGCAGTGGTCTTTGTGCTGAAGATGTGGCGACACTACTTGATGGGTGAACGTTTTACAGTATACTATGATCACAAGAGTCTCATGTATATCTTCTCATATAAGGACCTGAACCTGAGACAACGACGATGGATAAAGTTCCTCCAAGACTATGACTTTGATATAGTCTATACTCTTGGGAAGGGGAATGTAGTAGCAGATGCACTCAAAAGGAGGTATTGTCTACAGTTGTTGAGTGAGGCGACAGAGCAGCTAGCCACATTGCAGATATCCTTTGTGGATAGAGATGAAGCATCTTTCCTTCAGTTTATGACTATCACTCCCATACTTCTTCAGCGATTTCGGGAGGCACTGCTTGTGAACATAGACTACGAGGACCAACTTGCTCAGATATCCTTAGGATATGCTCTTAATGGATTTTCTGAAGGTGGGGATCACATCGTCCTCTTCAGAGGACACACTATTGTACCAGTGATGCTACGGGAGGAGGTATTGAGTGAGTTCCACACATCCCCTTTTTTGGTACATCCAGGAATAGAAAAGATGTACCAGGACCTCCGACGTTAGTACTGGTGGCCATGGATGATGAAAGAAGTGGCAGTGTTTGTGTCTTGATGCCTCACTTGTCAGCAAGTGAAGTCCAAGCATCAAGTACCAGCAGACTTATCTTAGAAACTTGAGGTACCAAAGTGGAAGTGGGATGGTATCTCCATGGACTTTGTGACAAGGCTACCACATACTTCTAGGGGCCATTATTCTATCTATGTGATCATTGACCGACTCACCATGTCGGACTAGTTCTTTCTCATCTGATAGTAGGGATCAATAGAGGGATTGGGATGTCTCTACGTACAGGAGATTGTATGACTTAATGGGGTGCCATCAACGATCGTCTCTGAATGTGACACACGTTTTACATCCTAGTTGTAGAAGGGATTATAGGAGGAATTTGGGACCCTGCTACGTTTGAGCACCGCCTTTTATCCTCAGATGGATGGTCAGATGAATCGGACCATTCAGACACTAGAGGATATACTTCATGCTTGTGTCATAGATTTTGGCTGCAGTTGGGAGGATCACTTGCCCTTGTCAGATTTTTCATACAAAAACAGCTATCACTCCACTATCGGTATGAAACCATTTGAGACCTTGTACGGTAGACCATGCAGATCACCTCTATGCTGGACAAACCCAAGAGAGTCAGTACTTATGGGTACAGAGTTGGTATGGGCTACCACTGAGAAGGTGCAGATCATCTAGGAGTGGATGAAGACTGCACTGAGCATACAAAAGTCTTATGATGACCAGAGACAGATACCTTTGGAGTTTGAGGAGGGATACCATGTCTTCCTATGGGTATCACCTCGATGAGGTTTGTGTAGATTTGGCCCGGGTGACAAGTAATATTTGAGGTTCATCGGACCCTTTTAGGTTCTCAGCAGAGTTGGTGAGGTGGCATATCTTCTAGCTCTTCTCACACAAATGCATCGAGTGCATGATTTTTTCCATGTGTCATAGTTGAGTAAGTACGTACATGATCCATCACATGTTTTTTACTAGGGATAGATAGAAATTGATGATGGGGAAAATTTTATGGAGGTTCTAGTGGAGATTGGGGATTGACAGGAGCAGGTCCTTCATGTATGATCGATACCTCTAGTGCACGTTCTCTAGCATCACGGGGACCTCCAAGTGAGAACATGGGAGTGAGAGACTCAAATTCATGATTAGTACCTCCATTTGTTTCCTTAGTCTATGTTGTGGCCTTCAAGGATGAAAATCCCTAAGGTGGGTAGAATGTAAAGACCAAGATTTTCCTTGTATTTTTTTTAATTATATGGAATTTTTATGAGTTTTCATAAATTGAAGATGCATGATTCCGAGGCCCAGTGTTCCTAGAATAAATTTCAGATTTTTTTAAGGTACATTTAGTAAACACATAGGTGGTGTTTTCTAACTTTTGAACCGATGTTCGGATTAAAAAACTGAGGGAACCGTTGAATCTGTAGTACTGAGATTTTCATAAGGGAGGCTTCACTCCGACCGTAGTAGGTTGGGAGAAAAAATTATTTTTTTAAACTTTAAGAGAATAATAAAATAATTGTTTCTGACACTTTCTCCAGGGTGAGCGCATCCATCTGTGGAGGATGCACAACTATTACCCTGCATTCCCACTTTCCAAAGGCGGGCAGCATCCGTTCCTTATTTTGGGACGTTTTCTCCTTGATTGAAACAAGATGATGGGATGTCAGTGCTTCATTCCATGGATTCCTCCTCGGAAATTGTTACCTAGTTCGGGTCTCCTTTAAAGATTAAGTTGTGGTTTGTGAATCTCATTCCCGGTGCCATATCTTTATGGACGCCGGTTAATTAAACTACTTCCTATAGGATATTTCATGGGGTCTTGACATGGTAGAAACCTTTGGTCAGAGTAGATGACAACATCAGGCATGTCGGGGCATATTTGGATGCATGGACATTGGGGAACCTGTATTCTTCCTCATAAGAGGGGATCTCAAGGGCGTACAACCTGAGGCATCCCATGTTAGTTGCGGGGTATCTTATGTCAGAGGCATGTCTCTAAGGTTTTCCTTAGCTTCCCATGCATATCACGGGGTATTTCATGAGGTTAATGTATTTTGGAGACGGTTTCGCCAAAGGAATGTATTTCGAGGTCTTCCTCAGGCATCTCATGTTTAACACGAGGTAGGCCACAAGTTTAACATCTTGCAGAGATGGTATGAGAGTGATCAGAACATCCCATAGAGATGAATCATATTGGTAAATCCCTAGGAGGGAGCACTAGTAGTGTTTACTAGGTGGATGGATTAGAATACTCAATAAGAGAAGACCCAGGATGGTGTGTACCATAAAGGGACGATGTCACACCATGAAGGCAGATCTGGACACCACTGAGGGCAGATCGGGGAGTGTGCACCCCATAATAGGGAAACACTAAGGTTTACCATTGGCTGGGATTGAACCTCATGGAGGTTTCTTATGTACCCTGTATAGATGACAGGGATCAAAACCTATGTAGTTTGAAGGGGTGATGAATCGGGGTGTACACAAAGGACAACGACCCGGATACATACTGGGTATTATGCATGGAAAGTGTCTTATCGCAAAATGGATACACTTTGGGGGATGGTTATGGATGTTGTGGGGCTTATGCATGGTTAGTTTCCTGGGTGTCGCTATGGAGTGGCAATGGTGCATGTCATGATATCACAAGGATGTGGCAGCCCGGGTGAGAATCAGGATAGATGATGGAGAGTTGAATTAAGTGAAGGGGGAATGAGATGGAACCGATGTGAGGATGACAGTGATGTTGGGATTGAACCTTGTAGATACTTCCTACGTATCATCATGGTAGGGAATCAAAGTCTGTGTAGTTTGGTGGGATGATGGGACACCTGAGGAGGTGGCCCATGACAATGGATGCATGGTTGGGATCTAGAGGAAATATAACCTCAATGTTGGGGAATGATCTTCCCGACACACATGGGATCGAGGGATAGATCAGGATGATACATGAGTGATGGGATTGAACTTTAGGGAGGCTTCCTAAATATCCCTGTGGTGGGGAATCAAAGTTCACGTAGTTTATATGATGACGTATTACTATCAATTGGGGACTTCAATGGCTTACCGTCGATTGGGGGACTTCAACGGCTTACCACCGAATTAGGTTCACAACGACTTACCACTGAATGGGGTTAACAAAGACTTACCATTGAATGGGGATGAACTTCAGGGAGTCTTCCCACATTCCCTATCTAGGATAAAAGGATCAAATCCCATGTAGTTCGGGATGGTTTGGTGAACTGACGTGAAGATGTTCAGAATCAATGGATGGTGGGTTTGAACCTCAGGGAGGCTTCCCATGTACCTTGCCTTGGCAAGGATCAAACTATACATAGTTCATAATGGTTGGAAATGATGTGAAGTGGTTCGGAACCAATGGTTGATGGGATTGAATCTCAGGGACGCTTCCTACGTACCATGCCTTGTTAAGGATCAAAGTCCACGTAGTTCTAGATGTGTTGATGAGCTGACGTGAAGATGGTCGGGACCAATGGGGGTCAAGCTTGAACCCTAGGGAGGCTTCCTACATACCTTTCCTTGGCAAGGATCAAAGTCAACATAGTTTGGGGTGGTGGGAACTGACATTAGGGGGGTTGGAACCAATGGTTGGTGGGATTGAACCTCAGGGAGGCTTCCTACATACCTTGTCTGGGGGACATGGATCAAAGTCCACATTGTTTGGAATGGTGTAGGGATTACATGCTAAGGTGGTCCAGATAGAATTTCATGGTCGATGCTTAATCTAATCCCATGTGATTCATGATTGGAGTGAGAAACAAGAGGAAGCAAAGACCAGACAATCACGTCATGAAAGGTGTGTCCATGGGAATTAGAGTGGGGCTTACACGTGGTTAGTGGCCCAAAATGGAAACAAGGGTTTATGCATGGTTAGTATCCCAAAGTGGAAATGGGGGATTACACATCGTTAGTAGCCTAGGTTCTCATATAGAGCTACAATGGTGAATTGGGATTATGTAAGGAAGTTTCCTGGGTGCCAAAATGGAGTAGCAATGTTGGATGAGGCTTACACAAGGAAGTTGCTCGGGTGCCGCTATTGAGCGAAAATGGTGAATGGGGCTCACCCAAGAAAGTTTCCCAGGTTCCACTATGGAGAGAAAATGGTGAATGGGGATTACGCAAGGATGCTGCTCGGATGTCTTCCTCACCTCTGGTCATGAGGGCATCTCAACTCACTGGTGGGTCGAGGTATATAATTGAGGACTACACTTATGCACTAGTGCACAAGCAGGATAAGTCCAAGGGCATTGGAATTAGTCCAAACAAAGGGAGATGAAGAGTTTGAATCATATGACCGAAATTAAGAACACAGTGAGGGTGTCATAATGTTGGAGGATAACTATTGATCGTGTTCAAAACACAACATCCATATCATGTTAGCCTGAATTGGGGACAAACAAAAGAGGTTCAACTGCTGACCTTGTTTGAAAAATAGGACCGGACTCAAAGTGTTATCCAAAGTCTTACGGGGCATTGGACCAGAATGGTAGGTGAGCCGATGCGGCATGGAATCAGGCCATTAGGGGGTCCCTTTAGACATGAAATATGATGAATATCCAAATGAAGGACACGCAATGCATGAGGTGGAGTGATGTAATGTTTGAACGGATTCCAACGCTCTTGAAATTATGCCACTGCAATCATGGCATGAGGAATCTTATGCTTGTCACATAAGGCATCTCTTATTTGGAACAAGAGGCATCAAATTATTGAATGATAGGGCATGCTACAATTTAAAGTCATGTAGAGAGGATTGTTGGCATCTTATGCTAGGGGGGAAAGGCATCTCTTGTATGGGTCAATAGGCATCCTATACTTGTCATATAGGGAATGCTATAGTTTAAACTCATATAGAGAGTAATATTGGAATCTTATGCTTGGTGTATAAGGAATATCTTTTTTGGAACAAGAGGCATCCTATACTTATCATATAGGGAATGCTAAAGTCTATAGTCATGTAGAGAGGACTGTTGGCATCTTATGCTTGGTGTGTATGGAATCTCTTTTTTGGAATACGAGGCATCCTATACTTTTCATACAGGGAATGATACAGTTTATAGTCATGTAGAGAGGATTGTTGGAATCTTATGTTTGACGCATAAGGCATATCTTTTTTGGAACAATAGGCATCCTATGTTTGGAACATAGTGTGTACTACCATTTATATTCATGTAGAGAGGACTGTTGGCATATTATTCTTGGTTCATAAGGCATCTCTTGTATGGGGAAAGTGGCATCCTATACTTTTCATATAGGGAACAATACAGTTTATAGTCATGTAGAGAGGATTGTTAGGAATAAGGGGCCTAAAAATTGTTGGTGTTGGGACTTACACAAGGGTGACCCTTTTTTGTTCAACCTGGTATAGAAGCCAGGTGATGGGGTGTGGATGAGTTGCTTGATGAATGGTTCAACTCAAGGTACTCTGGAGGATTGATGATGAGAATCTCAACTCACGACATGGTAAATGGAACAAGAGAAATATGAGGAATCAAGGTGTTTCTTGGTGTGTGGAGGAGTATCTCAAATAATGGTATCCCATAGGTGGAAGGTGACTACGTATAAGGGCGCAATGGAAATTGCTGACATCCCGGCCTGAAAAGTTCGTGGTGCGACTCTCTATTGTTTAAGGGGGTTAGTGATGGTAGGTGCGTGCAATATTAAGAACCTTGGTACTGTTTCACACAATATTTAAGTTTTGCACACAAGATTGAAGTCTTTCATGCAAGATTGGAAGTTTTTTGCGCAAGCATTGAATCTTGCATGCACATGACTTAGGCAGAACATACGTCTGGAGAGGATCAAACCACTGTGGGCCTACGTGAAAGAGAACCCATATGCGACCTGTCATGAAAGATCTCACATGGAGGGTTCCATCTTCCACGTGGGCACAGAAGAGGTGGTATTACGTGCAGCAGAGTGGTAGATGACCTCCAGAGGCCTCCCTCAAGGGGTGGGGGTTGCGCTTGTATTTATAGGCGAACCTGGGAGTGATTGCGCATAATATTGCAGGCGTGGAAGTGATCTTATGTGCACCCTATGATGGGTGCATGCAGAAAGGGGCATTTGACATCACATTGGGAGTGGAAGAATCTTGCGCGTGGATGATAATCTTGCACGCACCTCTCAAAACTTGCTCACACCTTCCTTAGACATTTTTCGAGTGGCCTGGGTGGAAGATGACATCTCATTGGATGTGTAAAAGGATTGCATGACATGTTGCATGCAAGATTTTACTGTTGCGTCCAAAACATCCATTCTTGCGCGCAAAGCCATACTTTTCCCCTAAATCGTTCTGGATGGCCATTTCTAGCAGCCTGACTTCGAAAGGCCATAACTTCTGATCCGTAACTCCGTTCGGGATCCACAACCAGTCAAATTGAAGCTTGTGGAACAAGATATGCTCCACGGTCATGAATATAAGCATTAGATGAATTACATGGAAGTGTTTTCCAGTTCCAAAAAATAACAATGTTATATTATATTTCTTTCTCCTTTCCTCCAACAGATGAGTGGTGGTGGTGGGGCCAACGACAAGTAAAGACACTAAATGGCTTGAATCCTCTTTATTCTAGTAACATCACTATTGGAATTATAAAGGCACCTTAATTAAATGAACCACATTTATTCTACGCGTGTTACTCCCCCTCCCCCTCTCATATTTATATAGAGCTAGAGGTAGAGTGTTGGCACGACTTCACGAAGCGATAAAGATCTAGCAAAGTACCAAGACACCAACCACTTGGAGGACGAGACCAGTTCTAGTGAGCGGTGATGAGCCCCACCGAATCACTAACCGATGAAAACGACGAAGGGGGGTTCCATTGATTGTCATCAGTGAACTTCTCTTTTAGGTAGAGGGTTTATTTTGATGTTTTTTTATGAATTAAATTTCCCTCCAAATTGTTATCATGTAACGTAGAGGGCGCATGCTAAACTAACAAGGCCCGACCCTACTCCACTTTGTTCTTGATGTGAACTTCGGGGAACAATTTCCAAATCGATGACAACATGAAATAGTAGATCATGCTGTGATGGTGGCAGCCCGGGAGATTTTTAGGTGCAGACGACACAAAGAACGGACACCAGAGCACGTCCGGTGACCCGCGGAAGAAACCACCGATGCTCCATGTTGGTGGTGGCTAGTGGTGGTCGGAGGAGACCCGCGGTAACCGACTGCGGGTGGTGGAAGGCAGTGCACGATGGCGTGTCGTGGTGGCCAAATGAAGCCAGCCCGAGCGGGCCGCATGAGACAAGGGCGGCGCCCACAGGCGCCGCCGGTGGAAGCGGCCGCGGCCAGCAGGCCACAGTGGAAAGGTGCAGTGCAGCCCACACTGCACCGCGTTGGTGAAACCCCGGTCGGTCAAACAGTTGACCGTTAATCGAGGTGGGGCATCGCCCCACCGGCTGGCGAACGGCCCCGCAAGCATGGGGTTAGCGGGAGGAAACGGCCCACCTCCAAGCGGACCGAGCCGGCATGGGCTGACCAAGAGGATCAGACCCGCCCTGTGGGACAGACCCGCCAATGGGCTGGATTGGACCCGCAGCCCGATGGGCCAGCCCGGGTGGCCCGAGCCCCACCCTGTGGGTTGGGCCAACTGCGACCTGAGCCATCAAACCAAACCGGACCGACCCCGACAGGCTGTACCCAGTGAACCGGGACGACCCTTTATAGGCTAAACCCAAGCATTGTTAGGTAGACCCCGAGACCCATTGCATCGGCCCGGTTTGACCGAGTCAGACAGGGCCCACACCCCACTATCCCCCGAATAAATAAATGCCTGTAACTGACGAATAAGGTGTCTTATTGACACGCCGTGAGTGGTGTTGGGTCCCCTTTTGGGAAGCATTCCCTTTGGCATATTCTGGAGGGCCCGATCGGACGGAGGTGCGATCACCCCCGTTTCATGGAAATGGATGTAACTAATAGACCAAGAGTCTGATTGACGCGTCGTCTATTGTGTTGGAACCCTTAGGATGAGGCGGTACTTTTGAGATAATACACGAGAGTTTTGGAGAAACTAGAAGTACATCTGGGTTGGATCGACTCCAAATCAAACTGGGCCCTCACCACTAAAATGCCAATAACTTACAGACCAGGCGTCCGATTGACACATCGTCTTTTGCATTGTGAACCTTATGACGTGACAGATCATCGAGTTACTTTTTCTTGGGACTTAGTTCTGGTCGAAATATGACCAAAGTTTTGAGGAGGGTTTCTCCCAAAATCAAGTGTGCTATAAGCGGGAATCCAGTTACTGGTAGTGAGGCGGATGTTAGAGACAGATCATACGGAGGTTAGTGCTGAGCAATCCTGTGTGGGTCATCATCTAGAGATCCTGTGTGGATCAGCACTGAGTGATCCTATGTGGATCAGCACTGAGCGATCCTGTGTGGATCAACACCTAGAGACCCTACGTGGATCACCACCTCATGAATCGATGAGGACCAACCATAGAGAGGCCCGTCGTGGATCAGCAACATACCGATCCTGTGTGGGTCAGATCCTATGTGGGTCAGCACTCAGCAATCCTGTGTAGGTCAGTGCATACCAATCTTGTGTGGTTCAGATCCTATGTGGGTCATTGTTGGGGTTAGTACATATCGACTTTAGGCTTATCAGATTCTATGTGGTTCATTGCGGGGGTTATCACCTATCAATCCTTTTTCGGTCAGACTCCGTATGGTCAACAGCAGTCCCTCTTGACAGAATAAGATGTTGTAGCTTCACAACTGATCAATTGTACTTATATACTTCACTAATATCTGGTTTGAGCTAAGACTCTATTTAAGATATGTCTATATCTTTATGCTTTGTGATCGAGATCATGCTTTGGGATTTTCCTTTGTGGAATTCTGTAAGACCTTTGGGAGTCTCGAGGTCTCTACTGAGTATTATTATACTCACCCCTACACAGGATTCGCCTGCACCTTGTTGTGTCTTGAGCAGACGACAAACAGCTGGGCTGAGGCTTGAGGGAACTAGGACCAGACAGTAGACGGGGTAGACCAGCTAACGTGGAGTGCTGTGGAGATGATCTGTACCTACCCTTCAGGCAGGATCCTCAGTAGACGATCTAGGAGCTATTTTATCTTTCCAGTTATACTTGTACTTTTTTGTTTGGATTGTATTTTGGCCCCATTACTTTCAGTACCCCTTTTTACTATAGCATTTTACTTCGTGGTTACTTCTTGTTGTGTTCTTGGTTTGTGTGATTGTATAGGTTTAAAGGCAATGCTTTCCTGTTTTAGGGATACACCTTTTTGGTGATAGTCGCCAACCCATGGCCTATGGAAGGCTGGATTGGGGTTGTCACGACACGGGCCCCAGGGGACGGGTCATGACAGGAATTATATGTCTATGGCACAGATTAGACATTAGTTGTATGCTGATATACTTCAATAACCCCTAGAGATAACATAGGGTGATCGTGTGTTCCTTCATGTTTCGCCTGGGTTGGGTCACTAAAGGATATTAAGGTAGGGAAAGATGGCACCCAGGTTTGTTGGACCTTTTGAGATTATAGAGAGAATCAAGGTTATGGAATACTAGTTGGATCTTCTATGGAGGTATAGTTCCCTACATGACATTTTCCATGTGTCACAACTTCTAATGTATCACCCTGAACCTTCTCATGTGGTCAAGGTGGATGATGTTTAACTTGATACCAATTTATCCTTTGAGAAGCATCTGATATGTTTGTTGGATCATAGTGTAAAAGAATTGTGGGGAAAACCCATGTTGAAATGTCATGTATTTTGGAAACATGGATGTGCTTAGGAGGAATGATGGGAAATAGATGTGGATATGTGGGCTCAGGGGCCCGATATTTTCACCTTGAAGTCTTAGAGATGTTTGGGAGTAAATATCAAGGATGAGTTATTATAAGGTGGGGAGATTATAAGATCTTGAACTTTTCTGAAGATGTATCGATCTTGGTTTTAGGTATTCTTTTTCTGGATTTTGAGTATATTTTTTCTGGGTTTTAACTTTGGTGCATTTGGGTGAAATTTTGAGAAAACTGGAAGGGTGAAGGGTAGTGTTCTGTTGGTACACGGTTTTCCCAAACCATGTGCATGGGACCCAAAAACCATGAAACCCATCACAAAGAGGGATTTCACTAATAGTACATGGTTTTTCAAACCATGGACTATCTTAAGAGAAACTATGCCCCCCAGAAGAGGCACACAGTTAAGGAGCATGGTTTAGAAAGTCATGTTCCCCTATCCAATATACTATGTATGAGTTTTTAATTATCCTGAAATTTAGATTTAAATATCTTGAACCCCATATTTTAACCCAAAATCGACCCTAACTCAGACATAATTAATTTCTCTAATTTTTGGAGGCTCTCAAACAAATTCCTAAGGCTTCTAACCTCCATTATTGATGATTCAAAGACTAGATTGAAGATATAAACCCCTCCTAGTAAGAGGTCATAATATCATCTGTTTTCCCCCCTCTCTCTTATGTTTCTTTCATCCTTTAGAGGGAATTTATCCTCTATTTTGATGGATATAGATCTAGTTTTAATAATATAATATGTTTGATCTTGGACTTAAGATTTAGATCTAGATCTCATTCTGCATCATGATTGTGGTTGTTCTGATTCAATTTGGGGATTTAGTTTGGTGATCGGTCTTCATCAATTTTGAGGTAGGCTGTATACTATTCAAATATTAAATTATTGATTTTAATTACATGTATGTAATTATTGAATTTATATTTGATGACTATCAATTTATTTTATTAAATTGAATTAATTAATTGTGTAAATTAATAAATAAAGTTATTTTGAAATTAGGAGTATTGAATTTATTGAATTAGATTAATTAATTGTTGAATTAATTAATGTGAATTAATGTGACTATATAATTGATTGAGTTGGAATAATTAATTGTTGAATTAATTATGGGTATTTTGGGATTATTGAATTAGATTAATTAATTGTTGAATTAATTAATAGATACTGTTGTGATTATGTAATTGATTGAATTGGATTAATTAATTTCTGAATTAATTAAAATAATATTATTAGATTAATTAAATTTTGAATTAATTAATGGATATTGTTGTGATTATTTAATTTATTGAATTATATTAATTAATTATTGAATTAATTAATGGAATTTAATTAGATTAATTTATTGTTGAATTAATTAAGGGAATTGACGTGATTAATTAATTATTGTGTTAATTAATGGAATGATGTGAATGTGAAATGGTTAAATTGGATTAATTAATTAGTTAATTAATTAATGGGTTGTTTTGTTACATGTGATTATTTTGATACATGCGAAATTTTGGTATTGTGGTATATGTAATAATTATGTGTGGGACATGGTCTGCATCATCAAAAAGACCATAGTGATAAATATTGACATTTTTGTGTATGAAATGGTCTACCATATCAAAATACCATAGTGATAAATATTGATAAATGAGGTGTGGGATAGGGATTGAGGTTCCAAATACCCACAGGGTTCTAAACAGGACATTCTACACCCATGAGTTGGCATTGGACTATGGTTCCAATTGGCCATGATATGAATTGAGATGATGAATGGTAATAATGAAATTATGATATTTGATATCCCTTGGGGATATTTTAGACTCAGACATGCGCCAAAGAAGGTATCCAGAGATCAAGAAATCTGGGGAACCTGGTGGCCTATGTGGTTAAATAAAGAGTAATTGAATAAATATAATCTATTTTCTTTATTTCATGTATTTCATTCTTTATACAACTTCATAAACTGTTATAGAATGGATATCTTTTTAGATTTTATTGGTGATGGCCAACTAATTTTTACTCACACCCTACTCAGAATTCCTGATCGGTACCTAAATAGAATTTATTTTTTCAAGACAGGATAAGGGTAAGTGCCCTGTATTAGATGGATGATTTTGGATAGAGCATTGATGGGGGAACCAGACCAATTCATGGGACCCATTTTAGAGTTTTTAGTGTCTTTTTTTATTTTTGGTTTTGTATATTGACACTTGTAATGTACTTGGCATGGCACGTCTATTTTTTTAGTTTTGAGTTTTGAAGTCCAATTTTGGTCATCATGTGATTCTAGTATTGTTCTCATTTTGGTTATATCTTTTGTTATTAAAAATTTATTTCTTCTCATGTATTACTCTAATAAATAGGGTATAGTCTCCTCATGATCGATATTAGACCCTGAATGACAGTTGGTAGCCTTTAGAATATGAGGAGGTATGCTTGAGGTCATGTGACCAACTGGATTAGGGCATCGGTGTGTGGCACTTTGGTCGAGATGCTATAAATAAAATGTTTCTAAATTCCTAAAATATTTAAAATAAAATTTATAAGTTTAAAATAATAATTTGGATTTCATAATTATACCCTTAAAATATATATTTTATCAATTAATATATTTTATGATGTTTTTGTCCTTACTCATATATAGATAATGTGATAAAATTCATCATATTGGCAAATATAATTTTTCACTCTTCACCTAAAAATTGATTATTTTAGAAAAATTTCAAATATAAATACTAATATAATTTTTTTTTGTGAGGAATTAAAAAATGAATTATAATTTATAAAATTTAAAATTTAATATTTATAAACTTATCTTTTTAAAAGAAAATATATAATATAAATAAAACATAATTTATTGAAAATGGATTTTTCAATATTAACTCATATTAATTATTTATCTTCTAAAGGTAAAAAATATTAGTTTTTTTACCATATTAGTGTTTTTTGGGGATTTATTCATATTGTCTATTCATATTTTGTGGTTTATTTATGTTTGTTTTAGCATGTGACACAAGTTATAGAATAGGGTATGCATTTTAAAAGATCCAAATTCTTAAACTATTACATGGGTAAAGTTAGGTGAAGTTGCAATCTAAAATGGAGGGATATAAAATGAATGATATAGTCCCCATTATGAGTCTATGACATGTTCAATAGGGGTTTTATGCATGGTTTTTCATAGGGTTTTAGTTTGTTTAGGGAAAGAAAACCACAACAAAAGAAAAAACTATGATGTGGTGGTTTTGATCAAAGATTTTAAAGTTGAGTTTAAAGGCTTTGAAACATAGTCTTTCGGCTACATCATGGTAATGGTCAATGTTGCATTCAAATGGAAAAATGTTTGGTGTATTTTTAGAAATTTAATATTTATAGATTATGAATCTCTCATTGAACAACAGAATTATGATGTGGTGGTTTCATCGTTGTTCCGTGGTTGGGTATATGAATTTGATTAAAAATTCAACCCTCATCTCTTATCTTTCTCATATATATTCTTTTTTCTTTTATAATATAGGTTATTGAGGATCTTCCTTCAAAAAAATTTGACTCCCCTTACATTGATATTTATCCCATAGCTTCAAGGGATGTTCTCCCGGAATCCAAGGTGATTTTTCCTTCTCTTTTAATTACTCTTTACATATTCATTTGAAAATTATACAAAAACGTTTTCAATTAGTTTTCATTGATTAGGGAAAATAGTTTTATAAAATATGTTTTGTTATAGGACAGTTGAAATATTCTTGATAGTTCATTAGAGTTTTCCTTTGGTTTTATTTCCTTCTCTTAGTGTGGTATTTCCTAAGATCAATTGAGGAAAAAGATTTATGAACTCTTGTTCCATTACTTGGAATGATATGATTGATTTAACTCCTAATATTTTTCTTTGTATACTCTTTGATATGTCTCCTGGTTGTGATTTATCATTTCCTTTCATAGGACAATTATTTATTTATAATGAATGAAATTAGTTGGGGAGTCCTCTTTAGTAAGAATATTTTATTAACCTATATAAAGATAATAATTAAATTGATGTTGTGATAGGAAGAGTTATGCATGCATAATCTATTTTATCATCTTGTTTCCTTATTAATAATGATTTAAATGAAGCTCAGAATACCACTATGTGTTAAAAATTAATTTTTGGATGTTCTATAAAAGTTAAAAGATTAAAAAATATAATTAATATAATGAAACTGAAGCGGGAAATTTTGGAATTAATATTGTAAAATATGGAATGATATCGAGTAAAGAAGAGTTGGTGGAAAATAGTTATTATAATTGAAGTATTTTTTAAAGTTGCATTCATATTCTAAAAAACTGAGCACTTTCTCTCAGCTTTGGATAAAATTGCCTCTCTGAGATACAAGTTACGTGATTGAAAATTTGTCTCATTGAAGACTTGGGAAGTAGTGAAAACCATGAGATCTTATCTTGCTCCACCCAAAGACCGACTCCATTGGTTATAGGCCCATGTTAACTAGGTCTAAAACCTCTATGAAGCATAAAATAGAGAGGTTAGGCCACCTAAGCTACCACTTCCGTGGATCAATATGATTTCTTGAGTACCACTATGAATTTGAATATTGGTTCTCCTCAAATTGATTCTGTTGGTGATAAAGATGGATGGCCAATGAAGTCTATGTGAAGACAGTATGTGATTCTTGTATATTTTTTGGGAAATTTTTAATTTTATAAAATTAGAAAAAGGGTTCAATTGTTTGTCTATGAGCTATTTTAGAACGGTTTATATGGGGATAAAAGAAATGATATTGAGTAGAGAAAAATATTTACGATATTTGGTGAGGTAATGTAAAGAGGGGACAAATGATAAGGGTAGAAATGGAGATAAATAGATTTCTTTCCTGAAACCAATTTTAAATCATTCCAAAATGGGGATTATTTGAGGGAATTTACGGTGGAGTTTTATTAATATTTTAACTTTCCAATTTAATCCATATTTTATTTACGTATCACAAAAAAATAATTTCATTTTCTTTTAAAAAGATTCACTAAACAATATGAAGATAAGTACAAATCATTTGTTTTCTTTTAATAAGTTATTGATCCTAACACAAGAAGATAAATTACAATCATTTATTTTATTTTATAGACTATCAAATAATTTACTTTATATTATTAAAATATCACCAAATATAGTGTATATTAGGGGAAGGTGGTGTGTTGAGATGGGATTTCGAGTCTCCCCGAACAACTCTCACTTGCATGATAAGGGAATTTGATCTATAGGAAATAAGTTCTCCTCAAATATATGTTGTTAAACATACTTATAATTAATCTAATGAATTATATGATTCACTTAAAAACATTGGAGTTTCTTATAATTCATATTCCTAGTTGGACCATATCACTTATGTGCTATCTTTTTTTTGAATGATATATGGATGAAACACATGTGCTTTAATTTTTTTGATTCATTCAATTAGTTCCTTGAGTTATTTGAACTTAATGGAATTTATATTTTTATATTCAATTTCAAATTGTTCATTCCTATAATATTATTTATATTTATATATTCATTACTATGATTCTATCATTCCCCCGGCCTTTCTCTCTTCCATGAAAGTAGGAAACTAACCAACTAGGATGATTCATGGGGGAAGTGAGCTGCTGCAAGGGTTTTCATTCTATATTTAATATTTCTTCTTAATTATAAAATAAGGAGGTGAATGATTTTAAGTGGAAAGGAGATGGTTATCTCATCACTTTAACTATTAAAATCCTATTTCATTTCACTATTAAACAATTTTACCTCCCATATTTGGTGAAAAATATCATCTCAGGTTCGGCCTTGAACCTAAATTTTAGGTTGACCATTGGATGGGTGCCATTTAGGTAATGTGTTTTATGACCCTTATATTAGTCATTGGGTTTGAAAATAAAATCAGGAGGCCCTTCGAAAATATGTTTGATCTTCCAAACCACATTATGATTAAGTCAGAAAACCCCTTCGCAAAAATCTCCTAGATTCCATCAACCAACCAGTTGGTGTACCCCTCCATGATTATATCGATGAACCACTTGGGGAATCCCTCAACAAACCCCTCAGTGAATCCCTATGAAAACCCTCCACAATTCAGTTAGAAACACACTGAGTGAATCCCATGACAAAATTTTCAATTAACCACTCAGTGAATATCTCATCTAAACCTTCCACTAACCTTTTGACATACCCATTGATGACTGTTGTCATAAAGATCCAGTCTATGTTTTTTACCTCCAAATATGGAAGATGACAAGGGGTTTATGCGATTTATATTCTTCTATTTTTTTAATTAATCATAGTAACTAAGATAGATTCATATTTGGATGTTTATTAATAAAATTTTAGAGCTATATAGATAAAGAGTTTAATATTGTTTCAATTCATATTAGTGTTTTTGGTTTCTATAGGGATGTTCGTGTTTCTATGTGTGGGTTTCCTTATGAAATATAGTATTTTTTATCATGAATATCATTAAAGAAAACACTATGAATTTTATGATTTAGTTTTTTTATTTTAGGATATCTAACTAGTAATTTTTTGTTTAAGTTTCTTTATTTTTTGGTTGTTTTAAGTATGGGAAATTTCACTATAACATCCAATTATTTTTCACTATTCATTTCATATGGTCCTTTCCACTATTATGAAAATGATTTGTAGTGTGAATTTATACTTCCATTTTATTGTTCAATTCCTTCTATCTATTCCCATTTATAATCGTAATTTTCCATTTGTATTGAACACTTATTTTTTATTTGCTTTAAATAACTAGAAGTTTCTATTAACAATTTGAATTTGATTCCAAAATATATTTGTAATTTTGAATTGATTTTTCATTATCTATCTACTTCCAAATGATGTTTTCAATGCACTATAACTTGAAATTTTAATAGTTGGATTTTCTACTAGAAATATTTCTAATTGAAATTCCCATTATTATTCCCCAGTATAAATTCCATAGTATAAATTTCCACTGATATTTATAATGTAAATTACCAATGGAAAATCAACATGAAATTTTAAGAATAAATTCCCATTGGAAATTTCATATTAAATTCACTTATAATATTTCAACTATTAGACAATTATTTCTAATAAATTGAAAATTCCCCCCTATGATGACCAATGAAAATTCCCATTAGAAATTTACAGTGGAAATTTTCAAAGGAAATTACTAGTGAAATTTTTTTGTGGTAATTCATAGTGAAAATTATAAGTGTACCATGTGGTCATTACCAATTAAATTCAATTATAATTAAAAGCTACAATATAAATTATACTTCAATGAATTGAAATTTTTCAATGAGAATTTCCAGTGGAAATTTCCCTATAGAAATTTCCCTATGGAAATTCCTCTGGTAATTCCTAGTTGTCATTCCTAGTGAAAATTACCACTAGACATTCATAGTGGAAACCCCACTAGAAATTAAGAATGTTATTTCTTAGTGTAAATTCCCACTAGACATTCACAGTGGAAACCCCAACTAAAAATTCACTATGAAAATTCACAGTGTCATTTCATAGTGGACTGTTGTACTAAAAATTGAAAAATTAAATTCCTACATGAATTAAATATTAATTAAAAAATAGAGAATAATTGACATAATAATTTGAATATTTCCACCTAGAATTACTAGTGGTAATTCCCAACTAGATATATATTTACATAATCATTTTACATTTTTATAGTTTGAATTTCCAATGCATGTCTTCCGATTTCACATTTTTCACACGGGATTCTAATTTGTTAGGGGTACTATTTTTTAATCAAATAAGAGTCCTCTAAATAAACTTCCAAAACTTACAGGTCTTTGATGACTGAGATATAAAAAATGATTATTGATATTAGGCTAAATATTACCGATAATCACATCAAATTTCTTAAAGGGACTCAATTTTGGAAGTTATTTAAAGTGTTTCTTGATAGAACACTATCATTCTATGATTGTAAAAAAAATGATTGATTTATTTTATTTTTTATTGAAAGGTAAAATTTCCATTTAAAAATCATTAACATAGAATAAAGGATGATGGAGTTAAAAATTTATGAAATATGCCATTTATATGGAATTAAGGATGGTGACATGCTATTGTCAGCAGCTTATACATTACGATCAAATAGATCAAAACTATTGATAACATGTTTCGGTCATGTTGGTCGGCTATTATAATAGGGTGTGTTATAGAGTGTCATAATTTAAACTATTTAAGGTAGTGAAGAGAAATGTTTTTCTAATGTGGCATGTTTGTTTTTCCTTTTTTCATGCATGATATTATTTTACCCCACTTTCAGTTCCTATGTGGGTTGAAATTTCATCACATATTTTTAATAAATCTCAAAAGTGAAGAGATATTCTTAATATACTAGTATTTGACACCATCTAATTACATTAGTTAAAAAACATTCACCACTTCTTTAAAAGTTATAGTTTTTTTTCAGTTTATTGGTAAGGTATTAAAGGTTTTTCAACTATGTTTATTTTTCTATGTTACTTGAGATATTCCTAATAATATTAACTCTTATATTATTGGTATATTTATAAGTTTATGAATGTTACAAAAAAATCTCGGGTGCACCATTATTTGTTAGGTGGTGTTTTTAATATGTTGATTCCACTCTACAATAAAGTCTTCAGATAGTTTTACTAGAATATGTTTACAAATTTTCCATTATTTTCAAATTAATTTCTAATGTATACATTTATGTTTCAACTAGTCTATGAATAATCAAAGAACACCAAGGATGAAATCAATTCCTTATAATGTTAAAGAACCAATTTAGTTGGTTGTTGATGAAGAAAACAACATGGTCATCCTTCTTTTATTAATGAAAAAACATCCTGGTCATCCTTCTTTTTTTGATGAAAAAAAACCTGTTCAGGTGGTTGTTGATGAAAAAACATGTAATTCGTATCAAAGGATATGTGATAGAAGTTTCAACTGAGGAAACAATTGGGTGTTATATAGATAATTTAAAACATAATAAAAACGTTCATGAGGATATAGACCCGATTAAAGTTGAAGAATTTAAAAATTATAATTTTGATTTAATGACTTAAGAAGAAGGAAGAGATGAAAATAGTTCTCGGTGGGGAGAAAGGTACTATTTCAGAAGAAATTAGGATTCCAGAAATTCAGAAAGAAAAAAATACAACTTCATTAATAGTTATGAATGGTAGAACATATGAAATTGTTAGATATGATATGAGGGAATCAACTAGTATATAGGGAAGTGAGCGAGAGGAAGATCCTGATGAATATTTAAGTACATAAGAAGTAAAAGGTCCTCAGTAGTCCATTTCAGACTCTTATGCCTCAAAAAAATAAACCTCATTGATCAGAGGTGTGAAGAGTAGGGATATGAAATATAAGCATAAATATTCTTATATATATATATATATATGAATACAAAGAAGATACATGGAACTCCCCGGAATCTATCCCAATTACATCCTGGGTGGGTGAAGCGGCATACTATAGTGACGAGATGTGATATATGGATGCTAAAAATGATGCTTGATGCAGTTAATATAGAGAGGTAATGTAACTAAATTTATGTATTTATAATTTATTCTATTATATTATACTATGTACTAAAATAACAAATGACCTTCATGATACCAGTAGTGTAGTTTGGGAATGTACTGATAAATCATATCAAATCAATATGAAGAACATTATCACTTTGTTAAACAAGAGGTGCAAACCAAGTATGGTATGTGTCATATCAGTTTACATAACCAGCATTTTGTTTTGTATTTTATTAATTCTTTTTTTGGAAACACATCATCGATGCGTATACTGTGATAATTGATGAAAGATGTTGGCTATGTACTATGGATGGAATTTATGAAATGGAAATCATTTCCTTTATTCCCATCGCCTTTATAGTATGAATGAAATCTATTTTTTACATAATTAATTTTTTCATTTTTTCATGATTTCTATTACTTAAGTGGTTTTTTAAAGTTAAATATGACTATATTATTTTACTTTAATTTTTCATTTTCTTTTAAAAAGTTTTATATTAAAAAAAATAATTTAAAGGAGATATTTTTGAATCGGCCAGCAGTTTCTAGTATGAGGTCTTGCACATGTTTATTTTGTCCAGTAAATTCAGAAAATATTCATTGAACTTTTATATACATGGATATTAAAAAATATGGAGTTTAGATATTATAATTCCATGAAATCTATTCATGGAAAAATAACTAGGGTCCCTTTTATTAAACATGTAGTTAGTGTGGTAAGAATTTATACAGTGTGACAAAATTTTCAGTAAATTGAAATATGGACTGCTCATTGATTTTTTCACATAAATTGTATTTGGAAAAAAAATTCAACCAAAATGTTTTAGATTATGTGAAGAAACATAAATGATACATGATTATTGAGAATACTTCACACCAGGTAGATGACAATTTAGACTGTGGTGTAATCATTTGTTATGTAATGGAATGTTTTCAAACAGGTGATGTAGTGCTAGATCGATTGGATGAAAAGGAATTCAATGAGAATCAATTATCTATGGATCTTTATTTACTCAATGATATTATAAGGAAAACTTTGAGGGTGTATTCTGATAGAAGAAAGTATTTTTTTGTGGTAAGAAACATTCAAGATAGGTGAATCATTCATTGACAGAAACTTAAATTTCAATATCATTTAATAAACATAACTAATTTTAGTTTTTCTAATGATTTTTGTGGGAATATTATTGGGGGTGTAACTGGTTGTGATGTAATATGTGATTTTATGATAGATTTTATATTGGTATTTTAATTTTTAGTTTCTACAATATATTCATGGAATCAATTGGAAACTGACAGTGCGTAGAATTTCCCACCGGGAAATCTCTTTAGAAATTTCCAATAAAAATACCACTGTAAACCATGAATGAATGTTCCCACTTTGATTTAGATAGATAATATTGATGTAATATGTGACCTTATGATTGTTTTTAAACTATAATATGACTTTTTAGTCTCCAATGGCTATTCTTAGAATCAATTTGAAACATATACTATATAGAATTCCCATTGAGAATTATTATTGGAAATTTCCACAAGAAACTCCCACTATAAACCATGATTGGAAATTTCAACTTTAATTTATATCATTTGGGTGGGAGGTAGATAGGGGGTGGAAATAGTTATTTGGGGATTTGGATGAACATATTGATATAGCTGATATTCATGTAATATGTGACTATATGATGTATGTTAAACTATAATCTAACATTTTAGTCTCTAACATCTATTCATAGAATCAATTAGAAACATGTACTATATAGTATTACAAGTGGTAATTGTTATTAGAAATTTCCATCGAAAATTACCACTCTAAACCATAACAAAAAATATATACTTTGATTCTGTGAAAATTGTCAATGTAAATTTCAAGTACTAGAACATGGAACTAAAAAATGATAGTGGAAATAAACATTGAAAATCAATTATAAATTATAAGTGTAAATGACCATGGGACGTTCCTAGTGGTTGGATCATAGTATAAATGGGTAGTTAACATTCAGATGAAAAAAATTTAATTTCTCATTCTTGTAATTACTGAAAATGTAGTCTACCTTACAAAAATATCTTTGATTTTAACATTATTAACTTAATAACAAAATGAACCAATTTTAGTAGGAATCAAGGGAAAAAACACACATCATTATTTATAAAACTGGTTTTCATAAACAATTTCACATTGTGATGACATCTGCATTTGAAGCCGTAGATTAACTGAATGCAAGGATGTTTCCATTAACATGTCAATCTTCAAAATTATTCTACCATTCTGATTTGTGTTGCATACATTCAAAATATGTATGTCATATTGACTATTTTCACTATTTTCCATTCATTTTTATGTAAAATATTTCCTTTCTTACTTTGAGTTTATGATTTTTTTTAATAAATCAGCTGACCATGAAAAATATTGTTGTCAGTTTTTGGGAATCCAAGAAAGGATTCATTGGTTGATGATTTTTACACATTTAATGGATGAAAATTGGTCTTCACTATCTTCTAATTCTAGTAAGAATTTTATATTAATAACTAAAAATAGAAACAATATAATTGTTACTTAATAGTTGTTTATGTTAAATTCAAATATCAGAATATATGATTTCTTATGAAGTGTGTATAAATCTAAATTGTTTCAACCTATGGTACAATACTTACATACATTAAGATATATTACCCATGGTAGAAAACATTTGATAGTTCATGAGCACTTCCCTATAACAAAAATATAACATTATTTACCCATGTTATCATAGCCTATAATAGTTCATTAACATAAGCATAAAATACCAATTACATAAAGGTTTTTTGGTCTCTTGATTTGTGATATTGTGTGTGTTCTTTATGTGTTTTTTTGCCTGATCTAGGCATATTTTTAACCTATCATGACATTTTCTTTTACTTTATTCATGAATGATTTTTTAAATTGTTTCTGATGTACCGTGTTAGATTCTTCCTGACTGTATTTTTAGGGTAAATTGTATCTACATTCCTGTAATTCCATCAAATAATTGTACAGATTTTACATCATAATAATATATCCTTATGCAAACTCATGGGATTTTGTTACAAGATTTATTTTTATTCATGCCAACTATTGGTAACATTTAACTTTTCTTTTTACCAAATCTTCTTCTACATGAATAATTGTCATGTCTTCCATGTGAACGTTATGGGAATTTATTTTATATCAATTATGGATATATAACTCTAGAAGACACAGTACATCCAACCTCTCAAATATTTTGAGTTCATAATAACACAAATACCAGTAACTCTCAAATTTCATACCGATATAACCAATTATCACAGATGATTCTGGGTTCATTACAACTAAAAACTCATTTGAGGAACCTTTAATTCTGGAAAAAATCCTTTATGGGGAAACACTTTCATTATAAGACTTAAATAACCAAAAAACCACATAGTTGGTATTCATGTTAAAAAGATTAAAAAAATTCAGTGTTTACAAATTACTAGCTTGATCGATGATTAGATGATATGGAAATTAATTGTTTGGGAGTTTTTCCCTTCCATTAAATTCAGCCTTTGTTTTCTGATACTCGTTTATCTACAACACATGACCATACTGATGGAAGAATTCCAAGACACTGAGATTATGATTCAAGTAATCCTTTAATACCCCATTTAAACTCTCACCTGACTATGTGCTTCAAATTCCTAATGACTACCAACTTAACCTTTTTATTATCAAATCACTTTTGCGGGAAAAGTGAGAAACCATAACATTCAACCAGAAATGACACCATCAAAAGACATAACATATTTATTGAAACATAATTTGAGACTATTAGAGACCGTATCCCTAAATAATTTCCAAAATAACGTACATACCTGTGTTTCTGGATCTTCCCTTATAAAGTCTTCAAAGCGGTACGCCATTTTCTCCCAAGTTTGATTGTACTCTTCGCAGTTGATCCTACCTTCATTAAAACATCTTACCAGGATTAGATCCTATTTATCAATCCATTCAGTCTGCTCGGTATTGGTCTCCACTTGAAGCCCTCGTCCCATCATTCTGTTCGCTTCCTCTTCGGTGGCCTTGATAACAAGGACCTTCCCCTTCATATCTTCTCCCGAATGTTCTAGGAGTTCCCTGTTGGGTCGGAGGTGATGGCAAGAGGGGGGGGGGTGAATTGCCTTTTTAAAATTAATTAACAATTTAAAACAAATTTAAATGCAGCGGAAAGTAAAATGGCAAGACACAATTGATAACGGAGTTCGGCTTTAAACTCAAGCCTACGTCTCCGCTCCCAACTCAACCGTTGGGAGATTTATACGACCGCTTGCTTTTTAATGGTTATAGCAAGAAACCCACTAGCCGTTTTAAGGTAGGCTAGATCACCTTCTTACAGCTTTCTTTTTTATTATGGTTGTAGCAAGAATCCCAAATTGAAAGAAGGAAGAAAAAGGGTGGTTTGTTTTAATACAAACCCAATTAAGAACTAAACAATTGAAGTAAATAAGTTAGAACAAACTAGAGGAAGCCTTGAGCGCCAAGAGGTGAGTGTAGTTGATGTAGAGGCAGCCCAAGCTTCAAGGATGGCAATTGGATCTCAAGTGGCCTTTGAGAATTGTCGTAGGAGCCTGAAATGATCAAAATAGCTTTGGTATGCTCCGGTATATGATCGGTGGTCTTCCCGGCATCCATGGATGTCTATTTATAGGAGAAATACTCCCAAATACTTCAATATGGCCGTTGGAGGGCTTTCGGAGCTGTTGGGGATCAAGTAGACAAGTCTGGTCAAGCTCCAACGGCTAGTTTGACTTTGCTTACCGGCTGACCGGTGCTTGTCCACCGGCTGGCCGGTGCCTTGGAAGGTGGAGAGTGCTTCTGCCCAGGAGCCACCGGCTGGCCGGTGAGAAGGCCACCGGTTGGCCGGTGGTGAGACAGTAGGTCTCACTATTTGAAGGAGTTCCACCGGCTGGCCGGTGGTCAGGCACCGGCTGGCCGGTGGTCTGGACAGAATGTATGCCATTCTGTCTGGACCCACCGGTTGGCCGGTGGCCAGACACCGGCTGACCGGTGGCACCTGGCAGAGGGCAAGGCCTTCTGCCTGGTCCACCGGCTGGCCGATGGGCTGGATCCAGCTGGCCGGTGCCCTTACCGGCTGGCCGGTGGTCTCACACCGGCTGGCCGGTGGTTTTGAAAACAGTCCACTTTTCCTTTTTTTTGCCACTTCTTGCTCCTGAAATCATGCCTATTAACAAGAACACTTGAAACAACATTAGATCACGATGAGAGTGATTGTGATCATTAAAATCCAAGAGAGTGGGGTACAACAATCTCCCCCTATTTTGATGATCACAATCACAAAAGAGAAAGCTTTTAAAAAGGATAAGCCAAGTGAAAAAGAAATAAGAAACTTTGACATGGAAAATTTTAGTGATCATTTTAATACAAGAATTTCAATGATGTATTATGTATTGAAAATTATATTAAACTTGAAAGGATTGAAATAAAGAGAATGGTTCATTTTGAAATTGTAACCATAGGTCATTTAAAAGAAACAACTGAAATAAAAAACTTAACCATTTAAAAACAGATTTTGATGAAAGTAAAAAATTAAAATTGAACTTGTTTTAAAAAGAGCACTTAATGAAATAAGTAACTAAGTATGTAATAGAGAGATTTTCTTCTCCCCCTTTGGGATTATCAAAATAGGAGGAAAAGTACGAAGGAAAAATTAGAGAAACACTAATAAGCAATGACAAAAAGGATGAAAGAGATGATAACTTGAATTTTATAAAAGACGAACCGTTACATAGAAAATTCAAAATACAAAGACAAGTCAAAAAGCAGAAACGACTCTATTCACTCCTCGAGGGCCGAGAGTGACGACGACGCCGGAAGGTCGGAGGAGCCGGAGGAGCCTGGACCGCCTCGAAGCGACGATCGAGAGAATCGATCCGAGAGTGGAGCTGATCAAACTGAGAGCTGAAGTAAGAAAACTGCAAGTCCAGTCGAGTCTCAATCTGATCCTGGAAGCGTAGGAACTGATCAGCCGTCACCGGCAAGCCACCAGCATCAGCAGGAGGGGGCACAGCCTCAGCAGGCTCAGGTGCATCATCACCCTCTCCAGCCTCCTCATCAGCAGCAGCATCAGCCTCACCTTCGCTGTCACCACTTCCTGCCTCTTCATCATCATCACTATCCTCACTGTCTGAAAGAGGGTAGGCAGCGGCAATAGCAGGAGGCATGACATTGGCAAGAGGATGGGAATGAGTCTGAGGAGAGTAGGCCTTGAGAAGACCGTCCTTGTCCACAATCCATTCCTGACGCCAAGGGTGCCAACGGATGTTCATTCGTTGCACCATCATAAAATTCACTATGCTATCCTTCGTTGGCTGCTCGAAGGAAGTAGCATGAAGAGGCACACCAAGAAAGGAAAAGATTTTAGTCAAGAGGCGTCCGTAGGGTAGAGTTTTGGACCGGCGCGGGTGCTCAGCCACATAAGTCATGGCCCGGAACAGAAACCGGACCAAATTGAAATGTATGCCTCGGGTGATAAATGAGAGAAGATAAATATCAATGAATTTGACATTATCATGATCCCCGATACGGGGCGCAAGGGAAGTTTGAATGAGGCGCTCAATAATACGATGGTTAGGAGAGAGCTGGGAGAGCTTGACAATAGGATTTGTGGGTTGCCCTGTGAGATGCTCAAGGGCTACGGCTATATCAAACTCACGGTCCCGTGGAAACTCCCCCTGAGCAAAAGCATGGGGTCCAACATGAGGAACCCCCAGCATCCTGGCAATCTCCAAAGAGGTGATAGTGATGGGTTGCCCAAGAGCAGTGGAGGAGATGGTATCAATGTCATCAGAAACGGACCACGTCAAATGAGCATAGAACTCTTTGACAAGAAGAGGATAAATGAAATCCTTTTCGGGTGGCTCAAAAAAAGAATGCCAATGTTGATACTCAATAATCGAGAAAAGCTCAAGACGAGCAGTAGATAGCCAAGAATAATCAATTACTCTACCCGGAAAAATGACTTTGTCATGCCAAATGTCCGGGAGTTGAGGGATTGAAGGAGGAGGAGGAGGAGCTTCTTGAGCGATTCCCTTGCCTTTGCGTGTAGAGCGAGGTCCCATGATGGCAAAGGGAAAAAAGACGAAAGAGATTAAGAGAAGAAAGGAGGTTTGAGAGGTCAAAAACCAAGAAGGGAGGCTAGGGTTTGGAGGACCTGCGGTTTTAGGAGGAGCAGCCCGAGAGAGAAGAGAGAAATGAGGGAGGAAGGGTTTTAAAATTGATTTTAACCCTTCCTCGGGTCGGCCCAAAAAACAGAAACCCGACACCACCGGTTAACCGGTGATGTACCACCGGTTGACCGGTGGTATTGAAATTCATAAAAAATATAAAAAACAGAATTTAAAAAAAAAGGTGTTTAAAAAAAAAAAAAATATAGGCAAGCCAAGAAAGTCAAATATTTAATAGTGCTCATTGACGAATCATTCCTAACTCCCCTTTAATAAAATCAAAACGGTCAACCGGGAGCGGTTTGGTAAAAATATCAGCTAATTGGAAATCAGTAGGAATGAAGTCCAAAGTGATATCTCCTTTTTGAAAATGGTCACGAAGGAAATGATGTCTTAAGTCTATGTGCTTTGTCCTAGAATGTTGTATTGGATTCTTAGAGATACTAATGGCACTAGTGTTGTCACACCGAATAGGGACATGATCATAGGAAAAACCATAATCCAAGAGTGTGTTGCATCCAAATAATTTGGGCACAACAATTGCCAGCGGCTACATACTCGACCTCGGCAGTAGAAAGAGAAACACAATTTTGCTTCTTGCTACTCCACGAAACAAGGGACTTGCCTAGCAGATGACAGGTTCCACTAGTACTCTTACGATCTAATTGACATCCGCCAAAATCAGCATCCGAATAAGAAGATAGTTCAAAAGAAGTATTTGAGGGATAAAATAAACCAAGATTTTTTTATCCTTTTAAATACTTAAAAATTCTTTTGACCGATTTAAGATGGGATTCTTTAGGATTGGCTTGAAAACGAGCACAAAGACAAACACTAAACATGATGTCAGGACGGGTCGCAGTTAGGTAAAGTAGACTCCCGATCATACTCCTATAAAGCTTGTTATCCACCGGTTTCCCGGCTTCGTCTAACGTAAGCTTACATGAAGTACTCATGGGTGTACTAATTTCCTTTACTTGATCCATACCAAAACGACTTAGAAGCTCGTTTGTGTATTTGCTTTGGCTTAGAGAAATACCTTTTGAATTTTGAAAGATTTGAAAACCAAGAAAAAATTTCAATTCTCCCATAAAACTCATTTCAAATTCTTTTCTCATTAAACCTGAAAAATCAGTACAAAGAGATTCTTTGGTAGAACCAAAGATAACATCATCAACATAAATTTGGACTATTAAAAGATCTTTTGAAGTGTGTTTTAAAAAGAGGGTACAATCGGCTTGACCCATTTTAAAATCATTTTCTAAAAGAAATTTTGTTAACCGCTCATACCAAGCCCGAGGGGCTTGCTTTAAGCCATAAAGAGCCTTGGTTAACTTAAAAACATGATTTGGAAATTTTGGATCTTCAAAACCGGGAGGTTGTTCAACAAAGATTTTTTCAGAAATAAAACCATTTAAAAAAGCACTTTTAACATCCATTTGAAAAAGCTTAAAATTTAAGTGGGCGGCGAATGCCAACAAGATCCTAATGGATTCTAACCTAGCAACGAGGGCAAAGGTTTCACCATAATCGATTCCTTCTTCTTGATTATAGCCCTTAGCTACTAGGCGAGCCTTGTTCCGGGTTATGTTTCCTTGATCATCAAGTTTGTTCCTAAAAACCCATTTAGTGCCAATAATTGGATGATCATTGGGTCTTTCAACAAGAGTCCAAACATCATTTCTAGAGAATTGATTTAGTTCCTCTTGCATTGCAAGAACCCAATTCTCATCATTAATGGCATCATTAACGGTTTGAGGTTCTAGGTGAGAAATGAAGGCTTGATGTTCAACTTCATTGAGGATAGATCTTCTAGTTCGAGTACCGGCTTGAAGGTCACCTATGACATTTTCTAAAGGATGGTCTCTAGAAGGTTTCCAAACCTTAGGCAAGGTGGAAGGCGAAGAAGGTGAAGAGGGTTCTTGATGGTCATCCTCCTTGGGAGGAGAAGAGGAATCATCCAAATGAAGCTTATCAAGCTTATCTTCAACATCCTCAATGACCGGGTGAGGTTTTGGAAGAGTTTCATCAAATTTGACATGAGATGATTCTTCGATGGTTTTTGAACGTTTATTGAAGACACGATAGGCTTTGCTTGAGTTGGAGTACCCAAGAAAAATACCTTCATCGGATTTGGCATCAAATTTCCCTAGGTTATCTTTTGTGTTAAGGATAAAGCATTTACACCCAAACACTTTAAAATAACCAACTTTGGGCAATTTGCCTTTCCAAAGTTCATAGGGGGTTTTCTTAAGAAGGGGTCTTACAAGGACTCTATTAATAGTATAATAAGCAGTGTTTACCGCCTCGGCCCAAAAATATTGAGGGAGGTCGAATTCACTAAGGAGGGTTCGAGCGATTTCTTGGAGAGTTCGGTTTCTCCTTTCAACCACTCCATTTTGTTGAGGAGTCCTAGGGGCAGAGAAGGTGTGATTGTATCCTTGAGAGGAACACAATTCATCGAATTCTTTGTTCTCGAATTCACCACCATGATCACTACGAAGAGATATGATTTTATATCCTTTTTCGTTTTCTACTTTCCTAGAGAATTTCAAAAAGGTTTTACAAGCATCATTCTTATGGGCTAAAAAGAAAACCCAAGTAAAACGAGAAAAGTCATCAACAATAACTAAGGTATAGGATTTTCCACCTAAGCTTGCTACGGGAGTAGGACCAAAAAGATCAAGATGAAGGAGTTCAAGAGATTTTGAGGTGGACACTTCCTTCTTAGATTTGAAAGAAGACTTGTGTTGCTTACCAAGTTGGCATGGCTCACAAATCAAATCTTTCTTAAATTTAAGTTTAGGAAGGTCACGAATGAGCTTGTTCTTATTAAGCTTTAGAAGTGAATGAGAGCTACAATGCCCCAATCTTCTATGCCAAAGCCAAGACTCATTGTCAAGAGCACTTAAAACATTTAACATTTTGGCTAGCTAGAGATTTTAAATCAATAATGTAAACATTTTGAAAACGGGAAGCAGAAAATATCAACTTGTTTTGAAAATCTAACACATTGCATAAATCATTTTGAAAATTGACTGAAAAACCACTATCACAAAGTTGACTAATGCTAATTAAATTATGCTTTAAACCTTTAACTAATAAAACATCTTTAATAAAAGAGGAGCTACCAAAACCAATGGTACCTATTCCGACGATCTTGCTTTTTGAGTTATCACCAAAGGTGACATATCCTCCATCGAATTCTTCAAGTGAGTTGAACTCGGAGGGATCGCCACACATGTGCCTTGAGCAACCGCTGTCAAGATACCACGACCCTTTAGAGGTCCTACTCTTTTGGCGTTTATCCTACAAAATCAAGAAAGAAGAGATTTTGGTACCCATATAAGTTTGGGTCCGGAAAGATTAGCAAAAAGAGACTTTTGAACCCATAATGTTCTAGAGGGATTCCTTCTATGATACTCATCCGAGTAGGTAATGGATTTGGGTCTTCCATACCTAGCATTTTTACAATCACATTCATAAATCATGTGACCGGTCTTTTTACAATAATTACAAAATTTGTATTGAGAGCTCCCCCTTACAAAAGTAGTGGATGCCCTAGTAAAAGTGGATTGCTTGTTATAGCCAAGTCCATGTGTGGTTCTAGCCGAACGCTGAGAACCTAGTAATTTAGTTAAGTTTTGTTCACCTTGGGTGAACTTGGCAAGAGATTCCTTCAAATCCTTAATGGTAGAATTTAAAGAATCTACATTTGGAATATTTTTGACTTTAAGGGCAAGCTCCTCATTCTCTCTGAGAAGTTTGTCTTTTTCGGAAATAAGAGTTTTGTTTTTCTTTTTCAAGGTCAAAAATTTAGAGGTAAGTTCGTGAAAACCTTCCTCTAATTGATCTCTTGCATTTTGGAGTTCTTCATAAGACATATTATTATCAAAAGAAGAAGATGAGGAAGAAGAGTGAGAAGAAGAGTGAGAAGAGGATACCTCATCAAATGCCATTAGGCATTTTCCATCTTCATCGCTTGAGTCGCTTGAAGACATGGAGTCATCACTTGCACTCCATGTTGATGCTTTGAAGGCCTTCTTGTTTTTCTTTTCTTTTAACCTTTTCTTGAAAATGGAGCACTCCGGTTTGATGTGGCCTTTCTTTCCACATTCAAAGCAAGTGATTTCTTTCTCCGCCTTTGGCTCTTCCTTTCGTGCCTTTTGAAATTTCTTCTTTTTCTTCATGAACTTGCTCATTTTCCTTGCTAGTTGAGCCATCTCGGATTCACTATCATCGGAGGAGCTTTCTTCCTTTGCCTTGAAAGCAATGTTCTTTTTCTCCTTGAAGATCTTTCCTTCTTTATCGGCTTGCCTCTTCATGGTAATCTCATAAGTCATGAGTGACCCTATGAGTTCTTCAACCGGCATCTTCTTGACATCTTTCGCTTCTTGGATTGCCGTCACCTTTGGTGCCCAAGAGCTTGGTAGGACCCAAAGAATTTTCTTCACCATTGTTTCTGCTGAAACATCATCACCAAGGGACTTTCTCCCATTGCAAACATCAGTAAAACGAGTAAACATTTCAGTGATTGACTCGTGTGGGTGCATTGTGAAACTCTCAAAGTCTTGACGATACATATCTAACCTAGTGTCTTTGACTTTGTTAGTGCCCTCATGGGTCACTTCCAAAAGTTTCCAAATTTCGTGTGAGGTGGTGCAAGTAGAAATACGATTAAACTCATTACGGTCTAACCCACAATGAAGAGCATTCATGGCTTTGCCATCAAGCTCAAAATTGGCAATGTCTTCGGGGGTCCATTTAGATTCATCCTTACTAGAAAGAGTGTAGCCTTGCATAACAATTCTATATATAGGATAGCCAATACTTCTAAGAAAAGTAATCATTCGTGTTTTCCAATATGTGTAATCGGTTCCATCGAAGTATGGAGCCCGAGTCATGGAATACCCTTCGGGTGCTTGTGAGAAAGAAGCCATCACTATGGATTTTTCGTTTGTAACCGATTAAGGTATTACACAAAACCTCCCTTTGATACCAAATGTTGGGTCAGAGGTGATGGCAAGAGGGGGGGGTGAATTGCCTTTTTAAAATTAATTAACAATTTAAAACAAATTTAAATGCAGCGGAAAGTAAAATGGCAAGACACAATTGATAACGGAGTTCGGCTTTAAACTCAAGCCTACGTCTCCGCTCCCAACTCAACCGTTGGGAGATTTATACGACCGCTTGCTTTTTAATGGTTATAGCAAGAAACTCACTAGTCGTTTTAAGGTAGGCTAGATCACCTTCTTACAGCTTGCTTTTTTATTATGGTTGTAGCAAGAAACCCAAATTGAAAGAAGGAAGAAAAAGGGTGGTTTGTTTTAATACAAACCCAATTAAGAACTAAACAATTGAAGTAAATAAGTTAGAACAAACTAGAGGAAGCCTTGAGCGCCAAGAGGTGAGTGTAGTTGATGTAGAGGCAGCCCAAGCTTCAAGGATGGCAATTGGATCTCAAGTGGCCTTTGAGAATTGTCGTAGGAGCCTCAAATGATCAAAATAGCTTTGATATGCTCCGGTATATGATCGGTGGTCTTCCCGGCATCCATGGATGTCTATTTATAGGAGAAATACTCCCAAATACTTCAATATGGCCGTTGGAGGGCTTTCGGAGCCGTTGGGGATCAAGTAGACAAGTCTGGTCAAGCTCCAACGGCTAGTTTGACTTTGCTTACCGGCTGACCGGTGCTTGTCCACCGGCTGGCCGGTGCCTTGGAAGGTGGAGAGTGCTTCTGCCCAGGAGCCACCGGCTGGCCGGTGAGAAGGCCACCGGTTAGCCGGTGGTGAGACAGTAGGTCTCACTATTTGAAGGAGTTCCACCGGCTGGCCGGTGGTCAGGCACCGGCTGGCCGGTGGTCTGGACAGAATGTATGCCATTCTGTCTGGACCCACCGGTTGGCCGGTGGCCAGACACCGGCTGACCGGTGGCACCTGGCAGAGGGCAAGGCCTTCTGCCTGGTCCACCGGCTGGCCGATGGGCTGGATCCGGCTGGCCGGTGCCCTTACCGGCTGGCCGGTGGTCTCACACCGGCTGGCCGGTGGTTTTGAAAACAGTCCACTTTTCCTTTTTTTTGCCACTTCTTGCTCCTGAAATCATGCATATTAACAAGAACACTTGAAACAACATTAGATCACGATGAGAGTGATTGTGATCATTAAAATCCAAGAGAGTGGGGTACAACATTCCCATGGGTCCTTGTTATTGGCCTTCTCCATCTCTTTCTCCAGAGGCCGATCACCCCTAACATTCTTAGTCTTTCCTGAACCCTGGCCAAGACCTTTCTTCTCAGACTTTTCCTGCACAACATTAGCAACAGTAGTTAGGTGTTCTATTTCTTTTGCTTTGATTTTTTTTCTTGATCTAGTCTCCATTGGTTTCGGTAGGGAAGAATAATCCTTACGTCCTTTGTTTTTCCTCTCATTGTTTAAGGTGCACCTTCCCGCATCCAATTTGGATTTTGTTCCTTTATTCTTTCTCAGGCTATACAAACCTTGAGAATGTTCAACACCTACATGATCCTTAGAAAAATAACCAGGGGACTCATCCTTAGAGTCACCACCATCATCAAATTCCCCCTCTGTAGGGACCTGTCCCTGTTGGCCACCTTCTCGATCATTGGCCGCCCCTTTGATTTCCAATCCTGCAAATTGGTTGCAGGTCGGGATGCAAAAATGAACCTGACTGGTCTCACCTTCAAATTTCTGACTCATTAAACCTTCTGGAGTACACATCCGTGAGAGTTTATGACCCCTAACACTCCTGTTCTCCCCCACTGCCTCCAAAAACAGTTCAGGAGGCACTTCCAAAAGCGCTGAGTTCGGCCTGGTGATCAGAGCCCCATCTCCATAGTTCATCTCGACCCCATGGTCATGGAGACATCACCTACCTCTACTGCTTCCTTCTCACACCCTTTTTTCAAGTCTCGTTTCAGCCGATCAAGGACCAAACTCACCTTGGGGTCCGGTGGTAGCCAATGTTCATTCTTCTGCATTGCGCTATCTCTTACTGCAGATTCTTCAGTCGCTTCCACTCCAAACTGTCCAACGCGCCCATCATCCTGGCTCCTACCTCGAACACTAGGATCGACAGCCAAATCCATTCTCTTCGAGCCTTCAGCAGTGGCAGCCACCCTTCGTTCCAGGCCCCGCATCTGCTTTATTCTTACTCTCATTCCTACAGACCATCATATCGTGACCCAACTTCTTACAGGAATAACAATAATACACCCATGACTCAAATACCACCCGCTTCTTGTAGCGGAACTCCTCTCCAATAAAAATCCACACAAAATTAGTTGGGATCCTCGACACATCGACTTCAACACAAACGTGAGGAGAAATAGGATGACACACAACCCGAGTCCTGCTATCCGAGCAGAGGTAACACCCCACCAGGTTACCTAACATGCGAATGATGGTTGGATTTTGAAATGGGAGAGTTAGGTCCGAGAATCTTACCCAAATAGCTATCGTTGGGGAGTCCCGAAGCATATAAAGGTCGTAGATCCACTTTAACAGAAAGTAACCGACTCCGTTGAAGCTGCGAGGGGCCGAGGACCAAGCATGAATCAGGTCCTCTTCTGAAGCGAAACGAATCATGATATGCTGGACATCTAAAATTCCTACCTTAGCGCGATCCTGAAGACCCCAAGATTCAAAAATAAACCTATCAAACGTGTCCACCGAAGGTCGAAGAGCCTTGAATCTGGCGACCAACGTCAGTCAAATAAGAGACGAAGCTTCATTGAACTCCGAAATTGAGAGAGGAAGCTACGGACATCCCTTGAATAACTCGGGGACCTTAGGGAAAATCACGATCCGAGGAAACGTAGGTAGAAGATTGGTATTAAATAAGGGGGATAAGGCTTGAATCGGTTCTCCATCGTAGGACGACTGGGATCCCTCCCCCGTCGGGGGGGGGGGGGGATGGGCACGGCCGCCATCGCCGTAAGGGAAAATATCCTTGATATTTATAATTCAAATTCCTAATGTAAACATAGTATTCATGATACAATGAACTCATTTTCCCTTAATATGTACATATCTTCTAACCATGTTGAGTTTTAATCACAACATTCTTCTTGTATTTTTTTCCACAAAGCCTCAAATTTTGTAATTTCATAAACCCCATACATGCATTTTTTAATTTCTCCAATAAAGTTATCCCATATTTCATTACAGGTCCTAAGTGTTTAATTTCATTTTTCATTAAGTTCCAAGTGCATAGGGTGTGTCTTGTTTTAGGTAGGTCTAAAATAATGTCTTTAGATATAGCTGTATCTTGATATGTGAAAATTGTCCCAAGATTCTTCCCACCATGAAAATCAACAAATATACTAAACAACAAACTAAATGTTTTTTGTCTCATCATATAATAATTTTTATTGGAAATTAAAATCTCTTTGTGATGTTTTATGCCTACAAACACTCCCAAAGGCCTACACTCCTTGTTTGTGTTGAAAATAGTTTTAAACATGACAAAATCTCTAAAATGATCATAATCCACCTTTATTTTGGGATTAACCAAAAATACATTTCTAATTTGACCAAAAATTTCTAGTTGAACTAAGTATAATAATGACGTGTTGTCCCTTCATTGGTTCTCTAGGTTTTGTAACATACTATCAACATCACCTAGGTTCAACAACTTCTATCTTTTAGACCGCAAAATATTCTTTTGGTCTACTTGTGTATATCCAAGACTCTTGTTCCCCCATTCAATGGATGTTACAAGTGAAAATGAATCATTGCTCTTAATATTATCATTATCATTTACATCTAACTCCTCACCTTGTGCATCAATGATTTTTCATTGTGACCTCATTAAATTCATAATCCCTGGAGAATGTAAAGAGTGGTTATGATATTCAACTACTTTACTACACTCATATTTCTTATTGGACATGTAGAAAACTCCCATTAACAATGGACAATTGGTCCTCATTTCAGCTCATGGATTTTTGAAATTGACATAACATTTGTCTGATCTCATCTTTCTATATTTTTTACATGTATACGATGTTGATGTTACTAAACTTTTATCCTTTTTATGTTTGTTACCATAATTCTTCCATACACTGAAACTAATAATGCCTCTATAAGAAACATAAAATTTATAAGCTTCAAACTCTTATTTAAAAACCATCCTAATAAATGGTCTCCATGTAGTGATTTTTTTATAAATTCTATTATATTGGGTGTTTTCTTCTAAATCTGGATCTTCATCTCTATCGTTGAAAATTTCTACATTTCAATTTGATTTTGTAATGTCATCATCGGTATGCTCCCCCATGTAAGATTAAAATGAATAATGCACAATATTCAAATATATTTAATGTATATGTTTTGAATCATGTACACTATCCAAATTCATCTCAATCCCAATAATTCTAACAATTTTCAACTATCATATCACCTTTTTTTATAAATGATATTTGATTGGGTGATTTCTTTTGAATCATTTGGAAATTTCCATGGAAAATTAACACTAGAAAGTCCCAATGAAAACTACTAGTGTAAATTTCCACTTATATTCAATTTTAAATCATACCATCAAAATAAAATATTAAAATTTCACTTTAAATAAATTAAACATCCCAAATCACTTATTCAAAATCTTTGGAAAATATCAAGTGGGAATTCCATCTTTGAATTCGTAGTGTGAATATCCAATAGAGATATCATATGAGAATTACTTGTTTAAATTTTTAGTAGAAAGATAATATGATATTTACACTTTAAATAAATTTGAAATTATAGATCACTTCTTCTGAAACAATTAAAAAATTCAACTGGGAAATCCCATTACGAATTTACAGTGCGAACTTCCAATCGAGTTTTCATCTTGGAATTCATTTTGGAAATATACATAAAAAATTAGTAGGTGATATTACTAGTGGAAATTAACAGTGTAAAATAATAGTGTAAATTAACTATTGAATTTTAAATTGAATGGCCTTGAGGTTAAGATTACAAAAGCAATGGTAAATACTTCAATTTTTCAAAACGTTCCCTGAAAACACCCACTACAAATATTGTATGACATTTCATTTTTGAATGAAATGTATTAGAATCTTATTTCAAGGTATCATAACTAAAAATTGACAAATCATTTCATGCTTAGCTTACCTATCCATTTTTTCTCACACTGGGAAATATTATGTAGCAAATAGTTATATTAGTACCTATTTTTAGTTATCAAAGAAGCTGGAATGTCGTCACCTTAGTATTGTCTCCCTTCTTCCCAATGGAGAATACCTTCAGTATTCATTTTATGGGAAAAAAAAATTTCCTTTATTTTCTTTATTTTTTACGGAGATATTATTTTTTTTCCTCTCTCATTCAATTATCAGTGCATGATGGACTTACATAGAATTCATCTAATGTCCAAATTGAGGTTTAGGTTTAGGGTTTGAAGATGAGATGATATTAATCCCATCTCTCAACTCACATGACATATTTAATATCTAGGTGAGGTGGTAATTGAGTGGCATGAGTAATACAATCATCAGGATACACTCAGGGGTGGAACGATCTTGCTCGCTATCCAAGGAGAATGTGGAGGGAAAGTGTGTTGATATTTTATTAGTCTCTTCAAGTGATAGATTCGGTTTATTAGAATGAGAAAATCTAATATACATTTTGATCTTGTGTAGGTAGTAATAATCGGTCTTTAGCGGTTTGTAGTGTTTTGGTAAAAAGTTGAAAATTTATGATGGATGCAAATTCATCGTGGTCATTTCATAGGATGATCATACTTGTTGTAGTTATGTCACCAGAAGATGAATACATTTATGTTTAAATCGCCTCCAGTAGGTTTTTCAACAAAGGAGTGAGGCTTGGGATCATTTTTCTTCTATCGGTTCTCCATGGTATACCTTGTGATTCTATAGTTGATTAATAGTCATCAGATACAATAGACGGATATTCGTGATATTAGGAGGTCAATAAAATTGGTTGACCACCTATGAACCACTATATAAACATGGGGGGGGGGTTCAAGCTAAGTTTTTTAGAAATCATAGAGTTTAGTTATTTAAGTGGATTCCAAGGCACAATGCTTGTAAACTTTTGTACTTTATTTGAATTTTAATGATACAATGTTTCTTATATAGACATATAATGAAAGTACAAACCACGCATAAATGTTTCTCTTGATGAAATAGAGTGATACAATGATTCATCTAAGTTATAGTACACCAATGTCTGAAGAGTTCCTGTCATAAAATGTTTCCTCTATTGTGGGTTTAGTGACTAAACATCTAATGTGTAAATTTCTAGATATGATTACCAATATTTTTTATCAAAGAAATAGTTCTTAGAGGTTTTCAAAGGGTCATTAGTTCACTCTCTAATAACTCAAGTATCATTCTTTCTTTCTACATGTATTTCATTTTGAGTGGGGTTATTTTTTTCATAAGGATCAAATTTAAGGATAAAAAGTTTAAGATTAATATATTCAGTAGAAAAAGTTTTATCTTTGGGAGGATGTAGTTGAAATGATACCTCATCTAGAAGGACTTAGATGTTTTTTTGAAATATGTTAAGCCAGAGACAATGGAAAATAGAAGAATGTGAATGGATGTATAAAATGAATTGGGGTTTTTTGAGGACATAATTAGAATGAAATATTACCTAAAGCATTCGAATTAATAATAATATAATGAAGTTAATGGCGATATTCGCTGATATATATGAGATTCCTACAATACTCAATATAGTGCTCCTGATGTGATGACTATTCAACATGAGACTATTAGGAGGAGGTTCTGCAGCATATCATGTGAATGATTTCAACCTAATAAGAATCCAACTTGAGTTCATGAAGGCAAATTTTACAAATGATGTTTTGGACATACTATTTTTTTTGTATTTTATAGAATCATTGGATGTAATGGTTATAGTAGTTAGAAAATCCAGTGTAAAAACCAACTTGATATTTGAGGATGTATGAAATGTGATTCTAAATGAAGAGATTTGGAGGAGGGGGATTCATGAACCTTCTAAACATTCATTTAATGCAAATGGAATAGGTCACCTGCCCTATTGAAGAAATCAATGACAGTCAGAAGGAAAGTCTATAGAGGGAAGAGTAGAGTTAAATCTCGTAAACACTGGGTAGCTTGTAGGAACTATTAAAAAAGAGTTCATCTGAAAAAAATGTCACAAATTAAAAGGATATTTCTTAAGTAAAAAATCTAAAGGATTAATTTTTGTGTAATCCAATACTGAGGGTATTTCTAATCTACTCTTGAGCATCAACATGTTATTGAAATCTTTGATTACAGATTCTAGTGTATCTTTCTAATCCACTGGTGAAAATGTATGCACATAAAATTATGTATCTGGAAGATTTATTAGGGCCCATCTAGTAGATAGTGAATTTATTTACATAGTGTATAGGTGGGATGTGAAAATTTGGATGAATAATAGTAGTGTCCTTGAGCTGAAAGAGGTTATACATATTACAGGCCTCTTGAAGAATATAATTTGAGTAGTATAGTTGGATGAAGCTTGTTATGAGATGAATTTTGTAAAGGGGGTTTGAGAAATCACAAGGGATTATCTTATCATAGGTATAGGTGTAATGGAAGGTTCAATTTATCGGACTGGAAGACGAGAGATGGGTATCACTTCCTAGAGAATTTACGATCAGAAGTTCAAATCTATGGTACTACTACCTTGGACACCTTAATGAGAAATGTATGAAGGTTATAGTGATAAAATGTTTTAAAGTTAGTCCAAATAGACTTTAGAAGTTGAAAAAGTTGTATACTTGGTAACTAAAGAATGTTTTTTTCAATTTAAAAAGAAAACACCAAAATTTCATAATTTATATATTATACATACATATATTGAGGATGTAAAGACCCATGTTTTTTCAGATTTTGCAATTGAGAAGAAATTTAATTTATTTTGATTCTAGGGTGATTTTGAGGGGTGAAATATTCATTTTCCCATGATATATGACCTCAGATAATTTTCTTGTCCACTTTTCTGGTCCCATAATAAGGTGTTAACCTTGGGACATGAGTTTGTGGGGAATATAAGTCGTTCGAATTTTCATGGAATAATTAATAATTAATAATTAATTTATTAAATATAAATTTATTTGTGAATGTTTGTTTGAAGATTTATTTTGAACATATCTTTTAATTGAAATTCTAACTCTATGGTTGAGTCTATAATAGGGGATTTTCTTTGGAAAATTGTAAAATTGATTCAGGTTTCATGACACAGGATGAGATTTTTAAATGGGAATTTAATTTAATTAATTTACCCCTACCTTATTTTGGCTTCCAACACATAGCATGATTAAGGGAGAGGGATTATCCCTCATACAATGGCCAAACTAAGAGGTAAGGGGGGGGGGGAGTGACAATAATATTCATCCATGGTGGTGATCGAGATTGGATAGAGGTCCAATGTCTTCCTCGAGCAGATTTGGACCTGAAGCTTCAGAGTTTTCACCACGAGGTAGTCCAATTTTTCATTTTATTCCTAGATCCCTATATATTAATGGTATTTTAAATCCATTTTATGACTTCTAAGGACCCCCATAGTGTTGATCAATTCTTAATCGGGAAAAAATATGGGTTTTAAGAGGTTCAAAAAAATTTCTTGTTCGAAAATCCCGGTCACACGATGTATGGTTTCACGAAAACACATTGTCTATTCTTCCTATTTAAGGAATATGGAGTTTTTTAACTACTTTTCATGTACATAGATTACAATCCATGTAGTATTACATTTCCATGTGTCCATGTAGTTTAAAAAATGGAGTTTTAGAACTACACATCATGTACTCGAATTACACATCATGTAGTGGGACATAGCCATGTGTCCGAGTACTCAAGAAGAAACCCCATGTAAAGGGAACATGGTTTTTCAGTATTAAATTACCAAACCCCATGTATTCCCAAGTCATGTAGTGGTACATGACTCGACCCCATGTGCGTCTGGTCGTGTATAAGTACATGGAAATATGGGAGATTTTGAAGTGCACGTCGTATACTCAGGGTACAAGTCATGTACTACCCCTTTGTTCCCCTTTTGAGGGTTTTGAGTGATTTTTCACCCCTAGAGTCATAATTGGACACAATAGGAGACCATTTTGAAATTTTTTTCATATATAACAATATAGTGTAGCCCTTGGGGTGTTTTGAGAACTTTTAAGAGGCGTTTCGGGGTAAGTGACTTATAACGAAGAGGTTCTTAATCCAATAATTTAATTCAGATATCTCCTAAGAGTGATACATGGGATTAGGACCTAGATAGGGTTATGATAATGATTTTAGAACATGTAATGGGTTCTTTGGATTCATTTAATGGTGTTAGAATGGGATTTCCCCTTATTAGTGGGACTATGTTACGACTCAAGGTGGTAGATAAGTTAAGTGTTTGGGTTATCCTAGGGTGGCTTGGAAATGGGAGGGGATTGAGGCCATATCCCTTATGTGGTTTACTCCATTTTAGGAATATAATTTCAGGAGATCCTAGATATTGGGTTGTGTGATGTGTGACCCCCTGAGAGACGAGCATTGTCCTGAGTGATTAGTTGTGACCAGTGATCCCAAGGAGGATGTCTCCGCATGCATACTGGTTATGAAGATCCCAAGAGGGATGCTTATACTCACATTATAGTTTAGAGGACCTAAGTGGGTGACTGTTAATATACCAACCCTATGCGCATTTATTGTTGGGTAGATATGGGGTTTGGTTTCTCTTAAAACCTGAACCGTTGTGTAAGCTCGATGGGTCTAAGATGATGTGGATGGGAATGGGCGTTCATCCAACCCGGTTTATGTTTGGTTTATCTTATTTATTTTTGTACCTTGGTTAAAGATGAATGTTTAAAGGACCATCCTTATTATATTAGTGCATATAAATTTCTAGTGTTTTGAGCCTCAATAAGTATAAAATGATTGAATTGTTTAGATGTCGGATATAGGTTCTAAACACTAGTGGTATTTTTGTTTGGTTTAAAAAGTTGGACATGATTCTCCAAATACTTTTATGGAAATTTGTACATGGTGTTCCATATATATGGATGAGGTTTGGTGGATATGAAAATTCAAAAATATATCTAAGAATAGTGGGAATGAAATTCTACATTTATGGATGAGGTTGGTGGATATGATGATCTACAGGTATAATTGAGAATAGTGGACATGGTGTTCCACATAAGTAGCTGATATATCAAACTAATGCTCTGAGAATGGTTAATATACTATGTGGATTAGGTTTTAGACTAAGGCTCTATAAATAGAAAATATAATTTATGGTTTAAGTTCCATATTGGTTCTCTGTGCAATGATGGTATACCAGGTGGAATGAGATAGTGGAATGACAATCTACATCCATGGTTTAAGTGTTAGACCGATGTTATGGGCACTATTGTTTTGATGTATGGTTTAGGTGTTGGATTGATGGACTAGACACTATTTTTAATGATACATGGGTTAGTTTTTAGACTTACCCTATGGGTATTGGTTGTACTCTTACATATTATAAATTCCTAGGAATGATGCATCTAGGTACCAAGAATAAAATAATGAATGGATTCATGAGGACAAGATGGGGGATGCCTTAGATTAGAAACTATGATGATAGGATTATTTTGGGATGGTTCCCTAGACTTTATAGGATTGGTTTTGGCTACTATAGATGTGGATCCCACATATTAATTAGGATGCACATTCATCAAGACATGATCAAAGACACTACGATGTTAACTGAAGAAAGTATGGTTGATCGAGGTCACATACTTAAGGATCGAAAATGGTTTTATTTTATTTTGTTACAATCATATCTCAACTAGGATGATAATATAGTTTGATCATGAAATTATGATATGATGTTATAGGTTCAACGTTGGGGTGACTTACTGATATTTATCTCTCACCCCTTGACTATGCACCTCGGTGTGAATGCAGAATTTATGTCTTTTTTCAAGTTGATCATAGATGTAAGATGGATATGGAAAAGGCCCAAGGTTTCATGATTGAGTGGAGTCACTCATGTGGAGTTTAATTAAGGGGATTTAAAATCTCAAAAGAGTACTAGAGACTAGGTATTTTTCACAACATAGAGTTAGTAGTATAGTAATATGTGTTTATTTTCCATTTTTTTATTTTTTATATGTTAATGGTCTAGTGGGTGATCAGTGTTTTTTATGGAATGGGTGTTCAATCCTTTATTATATTTCATATTATTATATAATTCTTCTCTTTATTTATTTATTATTTTATGTACTTTTATATGTATGATTCTTAGTTATTTATTTATGGTTGTTCACTCTGATATGGGGCTATAGTCTCCTCAAAGTTCCACCTTAAACCCCTTCTATTAGTCAGTAGCCTCTAGTGCATGAGGAGGCATGCTTGAGGTCTTTTGGTGAACTGGTTTTCCTATTCTTCATGGATTGATTTGGGGTGGGACATTACAAGGTGGTATCAAATGATTTATTTTCCTATAGATTTTCTATTTGGGACATGGTATACTAGAGATATCAAAATTTGTCAAAACCTATGATGGATACTATATTGGTATGTTGAGAACACTTGTTTAGGTAAGAAGTCCACATCACTCAAGTTTTTATTATTGTTATGGTTTGTGATGTTATAGTTTTATTTTATTATTTCATAGTGAAATTCACATTTTGTTTGGATTTGATGATTTATGATGGATTTATGGATCTTGGACCATTGAAAAAATGCCATTGATTGATTATGACTTTTTGATCATGGAGTCAAGAGGGGTATCATGAATCATTATGGGAACATAGAATCCATATATTATAGGCATCCTAGGGTGTGATTTGATGAAGATAGAGGCTTAGTTGTTTGAAGCATCAATAACTTCTCATATGATGTTTTACCTTATTAGTAATTGGTGGCATTCCACTAAATTGGGCCAACTTGTGTGTGGATTTATTTATGATGGAAGATTGTGTGGATCTTCATCGAGATGATCAATGACGAGGATGATGATACAATCCTCATGCATAGCAGGCACAGTGACCCGATGGGTCATCTTGGCATAGGTGTGTAACCATTGGATCCCTTTGAGGGTGGTTATTATTTGGGATCAGTATATATGGAATACTTTTCAAGGGAGAAGTTTTATGTATGGATGTTCAGAGAGAATCGGTTCCCTGGTTATGGGTGGTTGGTTTTATATATGATTTCCTTTGTATGTGATACCCTAGATATGGGTTTTTACATGATGATGTCCTTTGACGTTGGTAAAGGAATGTGATTGATGCCCCATGAGAAGTGGCCTTTTGTGAGTTGGCCTAGACCTAGGTGTTTAGACCTAGTATCCTGTGGTTAGAATTGAATGGTGGGACTAGGTGTGAGAGCCTATTAAACATTATTAACATGAATAGTTTGGGTATTTGGGGCCATGTTACTTTCATGGTTGACCCATGAGGAGGGTCAGTCAAGTTGTAAGTGCCTTTAGGTGCACAAGGTGTAGGTGGATGTTTTGGGCTTATGTTAGTGATGCATGAACTATGCATCCTAGTATGGATTTTAGGCATGTAGGATGTTTTTTCAGAAATATAATTTGTGTTATAGTTCTTTACACTTGAAGTTGGTTTTAATAGGGGAAGGTTTAATTGGATTCCTAGCCCAAGTAATGGTTGTCCAAGCAGGTTGTTCCTCATGGTTATGAGCTAGATTGGGTGCATAGAAGTTGTGCGAGGGTATGTAGTTAGGTATTTTGAGGTGGTTTTTCATGGGGCATGACTCATTGGAGTCGAAATGGGGTTGTTTATTACAAAAGAGTGTGTGACTTTTAGGTTTTAATGAGATTATGGAGGCATGAAAGTGTGGTGAACCACAATGTTGTTTTGTTGGTGGAATGGGTGATACAGAAGAATACACCCATGATGCTTGAATTGATCTGGTATCCATGAGTAGGTTAAGAAATGATGTGGGTGTGATGAGAGGCTTGAGGGCATGGTGGCTTGAGGCCCTCTTGATAGAATCATGATTTTCTAGGAATGGATGGGTTTTTTGTGGTAATTTTTTAGGAAAACTTAGCATACAACCATTTTCGAGATGATGATGCTCAATATCTTAACATCAACATGAGTATGTTGAGAAGGAATATAATATAAGCTAAACTATCTAAATCTCACTTCTTATTTGATGAATATCCTCCTATGAGGTTGCACTTGTGGAGTAGTGTAAGTGAAGTTGTATGGTGGGAAGTGTGACATGGACCATCATTGAGTGAGGTCCTTATGATAGACTAGATATTGGTTCATTTTGTGGGTGTCGTTCTTGAAATATGAGAATGGGGGATAGTTGAAATTTCGTTTCATCACTCTAGTGAGAGCGAGATGGACACGTCCAGTTCTAAGGTTTGGTAGTGATTGAAGTATGGATCACTACTACAAAAATGGAATTTAACAACACTAGAATATGACTTTATCATCACTAAAAAACAACTGATAATTTGAGTGTGGTTAAAGGCCCAAATATTTTAACAACGCTTTTTTTAGCACTGTTAAATGTCCTTTTTATCAACATTTTTTAGTGATGTTAATGGGGGCCTTTAAGTGCTCTAAAAAAGAACTAATAAAGGCCACACTAATAAAGGGTATATAAAAATTTACACACCCCACCTACCTCTCTTCATTAGCGCTTCCCACCCCCACAACTTTATTATTACTTCCCCCACCCCTTTATCAGTGCTTTAGATAATCCCCCCCCCCACACACCCCTTCCTCCAGTGACTTTCAAACCCTAGACCTACAGCATATACATCAAAGCCTTTTCCACTCCCCTATACTATTTTTTCACATTTTATGATATATAAATATTTTTTTGATACATTTTTTATCCATATATTTATATATATGTTTATATATTAATAAAAAATATTTCATATTTTATATGTTTAATTATTTATTTATAAAATTAAATTTTTATGTGTGAATATATAATAAATATGTATATATTGTTATATATTTGATTATAAATAATATTAAATTATGAAAAATGATAAAATTTAAAAACCCAAATATCAATATGAAAGTAAGACCTGAGAATAAATTCAGGCCCCACTAAAAAAGGGCAAAAATTCCCCCATAAACGAGCCTAAAAATCCCTATAATGTTATAAAATTTGGGTACGATGACTAAAAACTTGGTTTTTGAGGCCTTTTTGGTCTTTCTTGCCTCAATAAACATAACATAGGTTTACCTTTGTCACTAAGGTCATATAGAGAATCACAATATTTGATTTGATATATGGTAGAGCGTAAATAGACACACGCATCATAAGTTATAGTCGTTTGAAGTTTGAGTTACATTTTCATCTTATTTAAGATATTTTATTAATTTTCTAATTTTTTATCATCGAATTGATATTAAATGACTATTAATTAGTAATAATAAGAAAATTATAAATTAAAAGTACTTTTTAATTATTTTTTCGGTTATATCCATTAAATATTTTATATATTAAGTGTAAATGCTATCATACCATATCTAAAAGATATTTTAAAAAATATATGTTATATTTATATCAATATAAATATATAAATATATTATATTTAATGAAATATTATTTTTTTGAATTATAATTTTATCTGTGCTTGTAAAAAATCACTCATAAAGGGGGTCTTTTATCAGTGCTTCTAAAAAATCACTGATAACCCCCTATCAGTTCATTTTTACAAGCACTGATAAAAGTCCTCATTTATTAGTGTTTTTTTAGAAGTACTGATAATTTCCCCCATTTAACAGTGCTTTTTAGCACTATTAAAGACCCCCTTTAAGAACATTAAAAAAGTGTTGTTAAAACCCCCCTTTAATAGAACTTTTTTTATAACTAACAAATGGGGTCTTTAAAAGTGTTTTTAGCTAGCACTATTAAATCCCTAGTGATGGATAAACCCAATTTTGTTGTAGTAGGTTATGGAGTTGATGTTTGGTTGTGAGATGAAAATAAGGATACTCTTATGGTGGGGAGTATTAGATTACTCATGGTGACATTAACTTTGTGTGAGTAGGGTTGAGGATATAGTGGAACTACATCAGGAATTGATGGAATTCAAAATATGTGTTTTAATGGGAGACTTATATGGTGGGATGTGTCGTGGATCAGAATTGTCCACAGGAGGTTGAGTTTTATGTTGGGGAGCACCAAGATCCTGATCATGAATTTTGGATGATTTTGTGACATCACAAGATGGATGGGTGAATTCAATCACTGTGTTGGTAGTTTTTTTATGGTGGAAAGTAGTGTCTTGACCTTTGATGGGTTGTATTCCTTATCTTTGGAGTTATGCGGAGGAACCCAATTTCCATCCTAGATTACAACATAATAAGTTACGTATGAATTAACTATTGAGGTGGGTCAGGATGTGTTGTTGGAAGACCACTAATTATTTTTAAGGATGATAAGTTTTATTATGGGGAGGTTGAAAAGGATTGTATTTTTCTAGATTTTGATATTTTGAAGAAATTTGAATTTTTACGTTTAGGTGATCATGAGGGGTAAAATGGCCATTTTTTCCAAACATATTATCTCAGATAATTTTTATGTTCACTCTTCTAGTCTTATAATAGAGTGTTTACCATAGTACAGGTGTTTGATAGAAATTTTAGATGTTCACTTTTTCATGAAATAGTTAATTGTTGATATTTAATTAATTAAATATTAATTTTATTGCATGTGTTCATTTAGAGATATGTTTTTAATGGAGCATCATATTGAGATTATGACTCATCAGTTGATTCAGGAATGAGGGTTTTTTCTTAACCAAAGTTCAAACCTTCTTTGGGTTTTGGTACTCGAGATGAGTATTTTAAATGGGAATATAATTAATTTATTAATTAATAAGACCCCCCCCCCCCCATTTTGGATTCCTATGCATGAAAGGGGGAAGGGAGGTGGATTCTCCCATACTCAATGGACTAACCAATAGAGAAGGGGTAAGGATTAATGTTGTAGTTTATCCATAGTGGTGATTAATACATGATTGAGGTGAAACGACTTTTGAGAGAATATTTGGATCCCAAGTTTCGGTGTTTTCTCCATGAGGTTAGTGGATTTTTTATGCCTCAGTCAACATAGATTAATGATTTTTAGTTTTTAAATCCCTTTATGACTACCAAGGACCCCATGGGGGTTGATCTATTCTTAATTGAGGATAAACAAGGGTTTCAAGTGGTTTTCAAGTTTTTATTTTTCATAAAACCAAATCACACAACGCGTGGTTTCACGAATGCACTTCATAAGTTCTTAATGTACAGGGAACATGAAGTTTTTGGAACTACACATCATGCACTTGGAGTAAAAAACATGTAGTGTTACATGTAAATGTGGTTGATTAGTCGGATAGATGGACTTTTGGAATTACAATCCATGTTCTTAAAGTACACTTATTGTAGTGGGACGTGGTAATGTGGTCGAGTACTTGGAAAGACACCCCATGTAAGGGGTAAAAGGTCATGTAGCAGTACATGACTAGTCCCCATGCATGTCCCAGCCTTGTAGTAGTATATGACCAGACCCCATGTGTTTATGGACATGTATAAGTAGATGGCCAAACAGGGTATTTAGAGTACACACTGTATACTTGAAGTGCACATCATGTTCTACATGGTTTTTATCCTTTTGAGGGTTTTTGGTGGGTTTTCTCCTTTGTGTAAGAATTGGACACGAGAGGAGTAAATTTTGATTATTTTCCATCTGGAACGTGATGGTGGAGTCCTTGAGGTGTTTTGAGGGATTTTAAGAGGTGTTTAGGGGAAAGTTAATTATAAAAGACTATTTTTCATCCAATAATTGAATTCAGTTGTCTCATAAGAGTGAGACATGGGATGAGGACCACGTGAGGGTCATGATAATAATTAAAAAACATGGTATGGGTTATCTATAGTCCTTGACTGATGTTAGAATGGGATAGTTCCTAGTTAGTGGGTTTGGGTTGTGAATTGAGGTGATAGATAGGTTGGGTTCTTGGGCTATCCTAGGGTGGCATGTAAAAGGAACGAGCTTGAGAATATCTCCCTTGTGAGGTTTTCCCCCATTACGCATGTGAGGTCATGATATGTTAAAGACTGGGTTGTGGGATGTGTGACCCCTAAGAGATGGACATTGGCCTAAGAGATTATTTATGACCAAGGATCCCAAGAGGGATGCCTCCACTTGCATACCAGTTTTGAGGATCCCCAAAAGGATGCCTCTATTTATATTCAGGATCAGAGGAACCAGGTGGGTTCTTGTTAATAGACTGACCCTTTTTTGGTGCATGTTTTGGTAGATAATGTTCCCTGAAATGATGTGTAAGCATGATGGTCCTAAGATGATAATGATGGGAAAGGCCTTTTGGCTGACCCTAGTTATGTTTCTTTTTTCTTATATATGTTTGAAACTTGGTAAATAATAAATATTGAAAATTACTATCCTTTTTATCTAGTGTGTTGAATGTTAAACTGTGTTGAACCATGGGAAGTAGTAAATGATGGAATTATTTATATGTAAGACCAAGGTTGCGGACACCAGTGGTATTTTTTGAGGTTTTATGAAGTTGGGCATGATGCTCCAAATCCTTGTTCGGAATGGTGTACATGGTGTTCCACATATATGTATGAGGTTGGTGACATTTAAATCCATGAATATTGTTGAGAATAGTTGAGATTACATTCCACATATATGGATGAGGTTGGTGGACATAATGATCCAAATATATGGTTGAGAATAGTGGACATGTTTTAATGACTCAGGATTATGTAGTTTGATACTTTGAATATATATATATATCTCCCAATTATTCTCAAAGTTAGTGATGTTTTTGGGTTCCATAGGACCCCAAAATTAATATAATAAAAATTTTAATATATATTAAAGTACGTGTGTGTATATTTTCAGATTAATTGGTTTTACCATTTATTGGAATCTCATATGGGAAATATAATACTTTGGTTTCTTCTATAATACTATGTTTACCCTAGGTGGTACATAAAGTTAGTTAGAATTTAATGCTTGGTTAAGGGTGATCGTTGGAGGGTGCATTAGGTGAATTTATTCATTTAATTTATTTAATTTCACCAAACCCTAACCCTCCTCTATAAATACGTCAATATGATGAATTTTCATGGATAACCATATAAACATATGATATTGGAGAGGAGGAAGATATCTTCATAGTATTTTGTGAATTAGGATTGAGGATCGATGATGAAAAATCAATTTGAATCATGAGACATATGAAAAACACCATAGGATCATATTTTTCTTCACTAGAAGACATGTTTTTCACAAGAGATCAATCCATTCTTGAGTTAGGAAATGTTATTTTGTGGATTTCCTCCCTATTTGTTTCAATTTATGAGCATGGATTATAGATCTCCTTATTTTCTACATTTTTCTTTTTTCACATGAGCCCTAATTCCAAATAACATTATTAAATCCATTTGTTAATATCATTGTTCCCTTGATTCTCCCTTGGTTCTTCTTTGTGTAATCATTGGATGGTATCACACCGAATAATGATGGTATTGAATTGTACTTGTGCTTTTTCTCCACACCATTCTTCATGTTATTTTTTTCACCCAAAAGCTCGCATTTGAACATTGTCAGACTAGATTCAAGCATGACCAAACACTCATATTCATGGAAGATTCATGAATTAAATGGAGATCTGTGTTTTATCGATGAATCAAGGCGTTTCACAGGTTGTGGGTGATGGATTCATGGATCTAAATCACAAGTGACAATGATACATGCAATGATTACTATGTGGGTATCCATAATTCCATTTTTCAACCACCGGAGGTTTAGGAATAATGATTAGAGACTGCTTTACAAGGTTTCAAGTGTTTCAAATGAGCCAATCGGGGGTGGAAATAGCGAAAAAGGAATATCTGGAATCTGTGTGAAGGAATGTTAGTTTATAGAAAATCTAGTGTTACAAGTAATGTTTTTTGGATAAACACACAAAGCATAGTCCCCATATTATGGAATCTAGGGTTTCATATGAGATATATATCACATGTCATGTGTTCGGGCTCACATGTTGTGTGACCCTACTCGGGCATCCACGTTGTGTGTTGATGGAAGACGATTATGACCTGGTGCAAGTATACACATCATGTTTAGTGAGGGGAACATCATGTTTGGGTACATTAATAGATGAGATGTGTACATTATGTACATTCCTAGAGTATCTACACATAACCAGAGTACACAAGCATTGTCCAGAGGACACAGGCATACCCCGAGATTTCAATACATGCCACACACTCCATGTACATGTCGTTTGGTGTGAAATTTATCAAGAATTTATCAGTTAATCTATTAGAACAGTACTCCCAGGTGTCTAGGTCCACAGTTTTTAGAGTGAACTCCCCGTCTGGAGCTTCGGAAGTGAGCAGGTCCTCTATTAGACTGGTGCTCCCTTGACTTTTCTATGCAATAGTGAGGTGAAAGGCCTCCATATTCATGAAAATTTATTCGTGATATTTTGATATGAGATGAGAGCTTTGTATTTTTATATATACCCTTCATTATTAGTTGGTTTTGGAGATATAGATCTTATTTATCTCTTCTCTTGGGTTTCTTATGATCATATATGATATTGGGATTCATTTACCCTCTTTCTTATGGGTTGAGTTGACTATTGTTTATTTCTATTGCTTCTCCTTATTGGTTTTTGGGAAATCCTAATGGGTATGTATATACTCACCCCATAATGGGTATTTCCTACAGATGATGTGACTAATGAATATGACATAGAGATCATAGGTGATCTTGGTGGACCTATTTTGGCAGAGAATAGTGGTTCTTGGTGCTGACCATATTCGGTGGCCGACCTTAGAGTTTGTGAGTCAGGATTTCTTTAGATTATTTTTTCTAGTTGTTTCTAGGTTGGGACTTCATTTTATATTTCGCATTTATTTTGGGCCTTTATATCATTTTTATTACACTATAATGAAGATCCTATCATGGGGTGCTTTGCAAAAAAAATAAACCCAATTAAAATTTAGAAATAATGGGACTCGAGTTTTTCTCTATATAGGATGACGATATGGGTTTTTTTTATTTTAGTTTTGTGGTTTCAATTTGTTTAAAACAATAATGGAAGATTTTTTTTATTTGGTTTTAAATTCAATTTAGGAAAAGTGGTTTTTCCTTGGATATCCCCTTAACTACCCCGTTAAATCATTATTCCATTATTTATACTCCAATTTTATATCTAACCAATTAAAATATCTCTCAATTACTCTCTCCTATAATTTTCAAATCAACTAGAGGGATGCATTGATCACTATAACCTCTTGTATTACATATCACAATAATCAAAGATATCTAATTACCCTTTAATCAACCTGCTATTCACAATTATGAGTAATGGAAAATTCATAAATGGAATCTTTGTGCGATCTAGAGAAGTAGAGAAGATAAATTCCAAATGTGAGCAATAAAAATTCTCATATTGGCCATACGGTTTGAATGAATCTACATATAAAATGAAGAAATTTCTCAATTAACACATATAATTCATTAACATGTAGTATAGGGGGAGTCTCCTTAGTGAAACCTCTAAGGGCTTAGTGTGCCATCACCTGAGTTATTATTGTTATAATAAGAGAAAGACAATAAATTGTAGAAATTCTTGGAGAATGCGAAAGAATGAGTGAGCAAGCACAATAAATAGTTCATTATTTATAGAAAGATTATTAGGAATTGTTGGTTGATTCTGAATTCTCCCCGTGAGCAGCGTAAATATATTCAACTTCTTCGATATTGTTCTTCAATTTTAGTGTCCAGTGGTGTATTTTTCTTCATTGGATGATCGACACCTGTTTAACTCTGATTTGGCTTCATCATAATTTTCTTTTTTAAAGTGTTTCTTTCCTATGATCGAATTCCATAATTATTTGAGAAAAATCGAGGCCAAATATTCCAGTGATTCACAAGATAGTGGTTGTTCCATGGAATAAGATGAAAAAATTGGTCTTGGATTTGGATTTTAGTGGATTGAAAGAGAGCATGTGACGATTGTGCCTTATATGTTTGTGCAATTGGGCTTTAAAAGTGAGACTTTGGTCCTTCAAATCCGAATATGCAAATAGAAATAATTTTCTCCATAATTAACTAAAAGATTAATGAAATTAAAAATCATGTTGTGTAGAAAGCTTGAGTAGGATGGATATGGTTTGTGAAATCTCAAAGGGGGGTACATTCTACATTAAAAGGATAGCTTGAGTTATGTGATGTAGGGCTACCAATTTTGAGCATATTTCAGTGAATTTTCATTGAGAACAATGTGTGTTTTTTTTCAAATCCAAAACTGCAACATTGGAGTAAAATGACACCCCTGATAGTATTTAAAACCTTATATTGGGGAAAATCAACAAACAATTAATATAAAAAATTTGACCTCTTTTGATGTGAGAGCTTTGGTTTCTTCTTATTTTTATTTTATTTTATCATTATATATATTTGTCTATTTCCTTTTTTATTTACTATTTTTTAATATCATTTTACTTATGATGTTGAGAGTGGATATTAGGGGTCCTCCCAGGGGATTGAAGAGGGATTTGTCACTCCATGGGTATGGTGGTTCAATGTAAATACATCATAGTGTAGTGGGGTGATATATAAACTCTTCAAGTTAGTTCGACAACGTGTGACAATTTGGGAACAAGGGATCAAATCTACAAGGTGGAGTGCATCTTCTAGGGGGTGATCTCACATAATAAGTTCTTATCCTTATAGAATCAATGCATATCAGACAGGTGAGTGGTGTTTAATCATGGAGAAACACACATCTTATCCCTGATGGTCAGTGGTGGCTCAAGTTTGGTTCATATAGTGGATGTTAGCAACGTGGATCGAGTCAAACATGCGATGGTCGACTAGATCTGGAAAGTGGCAGCGACTCTGTGATCTTCTATTCAACAAAGGTGGTAGTGCATAATGAGTTTTAGGGTTTTCTTTATCCACTATGGATGGTGAACATCTGAGTTCGGGGGATTGGGATTGGATAGGGCTGCAAAGTATGGTGGATTTTAGTGGTAGTCATCTTGATGGTTTCTAATGGAAGATTTACATGGGTTTGATTTCCCAAGTGGCCAGCGGAGACACATTCTAGTTCTTTGGCGGTTGGTAGGTGGAAATAAATCTCAAGGGAGATGGCTTGGTCCTATAGTCGTGGGTGAGGAGATCCCTTTTCCGGTGTACCGACTATGGGGAGGCAGAGTCATGATAGGTTCTACCTACTGTGAAACTATAGTAGGGTGAAGAGTGGACACATGGTCAATAGAAAGAATTCCTATGCATCGTAGGTTGGAAGTGCGTGATCAAGGTAGGTATGACTATCATGAGAGGGGTTGCACTACATCAAAGAGGGATGGAATGGGAGGGTATATTGACTATGAGGAGCATGATTAGTTTTATTTTTCCAGTGCAGTGCATGATAAATTTATTTAACATGCGTGATTACTATAGTGGTCATGACTATGTGCATGGTCACTTAAAAATTTCTCCATGAGGTCAGTTTTAGAATTTATTGTGGAAATGTGCATGGTCACTTCAATAGTAATTTCCTTTCAAACCTACAAAATACAAAAAAACACAATTTTTGGTGAAAACATTTCCCCAATCAATTTTAATTTAATAAAAAAAATTAATCCAAATTTCATTCTTTAAACAAGTAATTATAAACTAATTAAAAATTTATCATCCAATTCAAAAATTAGATTTAATTTAATTCACAATTAATTTTATCAATCAAAAACTCCTTTAAAAATATGATGAAACAATTAAATCAGGGTTCTGCATAATGAATTCCAAAATTTAAAGTTCATTTTTATTATCCAATCAGATTTTGCAAAAAATATTCAACATTTTAATCATTTAAAAATCACTTTTATTTCCAAATTTTCAATTCCAAATTCTTTTTAAAAAAAATCAATTTCTGAATTTTAGTTAATTCAATAATTTATAAAACAATTAATCTCAAAAAAATAACCCCATTAAAAAATTTCTTTTCTATGTCAAAATAGAAAAACTTATTTTTATATTTCGAAATTAATATATCAAAAATCAATTCTAAAAAATGAAGGGATTCCCAGTTCTTTAAAGAAATTAATAAACATATAAAATCCTCATTTTAATCCACTAATCAATTAAATTATCATTTCTCAAAATCAAACAAAAAACTTATATACTTAAGAATTCGATAAAATTATGTGGTGTTTTCAACGAATAAGAGACAATTTTTTTAAAAAAAAAATCAGGTTTGCATCACTCCCCACACTCAAACTATTGAATTCCCAGGAATGTTCATCAATTAATTCCAAAAATATTTATTTTTCTTTAAAATTTCAATTACACAAGATATTATTGAAAGAAAAAAAAAATTCATCCACTAAATGTTTGTGCATCCTATATGACTTTCACACCCTATTCTACTTCAATTCACTTTGAAATTACAGTTCCATGAGTGAATGTGATAGATTTTAGTGGAATTAAAATTTTAACAAGTAACACCTCCATATTTCCCTCATTATTAATATCCCTAAACCAAATTTCATTTTCATACATAATTGATACTCCCCAAATTATATTTTTATGATTTAATTTTCCCATTCACGGGTTCAATATTCCCCTCTCCTAAATGAATTAATGTTTAACATATGGGTTCTTTATTAATTTTTTTTATTTTCCCCATCCATGTATGTGCATAGAAATGTTCAAATGCACTTATTTGAATATTTTAGCAGGGATACTCACACACACCATTTCATTGTCTCAGAGATCCATTGTGGGTTACCAATTTCCCATTTTTTATCTAGGTTTAAAGGACATATATTAATTTGTTTTAGGGAGTATCCTTAAGGTGTTACTTAATTACTAAGTCTTGGTCACTCTAGATTTATTTTGAAATCCTAGTGACCACATGCTATAATTCTTAATCCATAATGATAATTTTAGTTTTTACTATATTTCCCTAGTCCTAAAATAGAATTTTCATACCACCGAGGTTATGTTTACTCAGAAATCAATCTCATTTAGTGATTTCAGAATTAATGAAATCCTATCATCCATCATGGTATTATAACTAGGAACAACACCATTTAAGTTCAATTTTCTTATTTCTTATTTTTTTATAATTTATTTTTTACACTCCTCATTCTATGAAAACTAAAATAGAAACTTATATAAATATGTACAGGTTCATAAAATAGTTTTTTTTTGTTTTTACTTTTTTTTATTTTTTAATGTAAAATAGAAAAATGAGTATTTACATCCTAAAACTACATTTTCCCTATTCCCAACACTTATTTTAGATATAATTCCATTTAAGTGAAACATGGAAATGTTTAGGGAAGTAAAAAACTAAAAATGAATATCAATACAAATGTGGAGGAAAGAGAAACCTGACTTCCTTAATTGAATGGTATTATGGAAGATCTTGGACTCCTACATGGTTTCTTTCCATGAATATTTATAAAAAAACTTTTCTTCTTTCCCTTCTCCTTGAAGGGGATATATGAGTCTTCTCCCTTGATCTTAACTACACCTGACAGAAGAATGTTTGTCATTGTATATGGTCTAGTATTATTGGAATGATTATTACCAAGAATTAGCTTCCATCTACAAGTGTGTAATAGAAAATTTTCTCCAATTTGAAAATATTTCTTCTACTTGAGTCTATTATGCACAAAAATGTCCTTTATAATACACAGTAGAGTGTTCTTAGGTGCTTCTGGTCCTTGTTTCTCCAGCCTCATCTTCTGTGTCTTCTGTGGTTTTACTACTTTACCAGACTTCAAGTTTATTTATTTTTCATCCCAATAAGATTTTTACTATATCTCAATAGAAAATATACACGTTATTGCAGCCTATACTGGTAAGGAAGAAGAATCGATGTTAAATTGGAGTAAATTAGCCAAATAACTATCACCAATTCCTTCAAGATGTTCAGTATTTAAAATAGATTCCAAATTAAACTTTCTTTCAAAAATAGTTTCAATAAAAAAAATTGAGGTTACAATGATTTTTTAATAAAATTCTATCATCCAAACTTTCAATCTCTTTTTTGGAAAATCTTGACACTTTAAAATGTGTTATAATAAAAAAAATTTGTTCCTCATGAGGATATTTCATTGAGTCTAAAATGTTAAAATCTATTGTTTCTTCACTAAAGGTTATAGAAAGTGTTCCATAATTAACATTTATTATTTTTTTGGGAGTTTTGAGAAATTTCCTACCCAATATTATGTGGGAATTATTGTTACCTTTTTCTTCCTCCATATTCTTAATTTATAAATTTTTAGGGAATGGATAACCTTTGACACACACAAGAATATCTTCTAAAACACATACTGGGTAGGCAGTGGATTTGTTGGGAAGCAGTACAACCACTCAGATGGGTTTGAGTTCTCATATCTGTTGAGATAAATTAACTGAATAATGAATAACTTTAATTAACACTACTAAATCACATAATGAATTGGAATATTTGATCTCTCCTATAGTACAAGGGATATAAAATATACCTATATCATGGAACTTATGGGGGATTTTTGGAGTTACTAGTGTAGAATCATTTTTTACTTTAACTTACCTTTTCATTACCTCATAATATTCTCATTCCAGTTCCCAAGTATTTAATGAACATCACATACCTAGATATTTTACAGATGAAATCCAACAGAGAGATGTTGATTTATAATTTTTTAACACTTTTATCATCTCTTGTTGTAATGAATAGTCACTAACTTTTTTGGGTTCTTGTATTCTTTCAAGGAAGGGTGATTGGGGTTCAATTGGGTCTTCCATTTTGGATTTCCCTTTATCCTTCATTACATGGGGTGTTTACAGTAACAATTATACTTCAAGTTTTTTATAGGGGTGAATTATTCAGGTTCAGTGGGCTATCCACTTTTAGATTCTTCTCTAAATAGTGGTTCTTTACTGCTCCCAAAAACCTTTACACACCTTAGTATAATAGAGATAACATTTCATATGGGTTTAGGAATGGATTGGGAAGGAATCTTACATGAGCTTTAACTGTTCATTTCATTTATGGTAGTTAGGATCTGGCCATTTGACTTCTCAACTTATTTCAGCAGGTCCTTTAGCGCTAATTCTTGAGATTTAATTGGTTGATAGATTATTGAGGGTTGAAAATTATATCTTTTAAATGGAGGGGTAATAAAAAATTTAAATCCTTACTAAAAAGGATGGTATCTAAAATTGTTGTATTCCAACTCCATTATAATTTTCAGATTACTCTTTTTTTCCTTGATTGTATCTTGGGTGTTCTTGGTATGGTCTATAGTACAAGGATTCATAGTTTTCTTGGACTTAAGGACAACCATTAGTGAAGTTTTTCTAAGAATAATAGATCTGAAAAAATCGAGTGGTTATGGTGGGTGATGTCTCTTACAACTTGCTCACATTTAGGCTTTTTATAATATATGTTAGTTCATCAATTATATCAAAAGAGAGAGAGTTAGAACCATTCACCACATGTACACCCCTTGGACAAGTTCTCATACAAAATTAGAGAGAATTCTGGGAGTTCATTTCTGTAAGATATCTAACTTTAGTAGGTTGCTTGTTGATTAGTGATTCTCCAGAGGAACTATCCAAAACATTTTGATCAATATCCATCAATTCATGGTAAAATACTACTAAGAATTGATTTTCTTTACAATGTTGGTGTGGATATGAGTTTGTTAATTTTTTATATCTCTCCAAATGATTGCACAGTGTCTCTCAAATCTATTTTTTTTATGCATAAATACCCTTCTTTAGTTGGACACTCATTGATGTAGGGAAATACTTCTGGAGGAAGGCTCAGAGTATTTCATCCCATGCATTGATCTCTCTTAGTTGAATTTTGTATAGAAACACCTTGGTAGATCCTTCAAGGGATAAGGGAAATTCTTTCCAAATAAACTGATCCATAGTGTATCTTCTAGTTTTAAAACCATTATAGATTTCTCCAATTGATCATAGATTCGTGTTGGGATCTTCTCCTAAAAAACTATAAAACCTAGGTATTTGAGTTGGTATTCTAGTTTTAGTCTCACAATCATGTTGAATATTCTTTTGCAACTATTGATTATTATTATTGAAATTAGGTTCATACATTTCTCTTAAATTTCTATTCAATCAGACTTCATTATCTTCCATTTTGTTGGTTTCTTAAAGTACCTCTGGTTAAATAAGAAGAAGGGGATGAGGATTTTGGGACCACTTTGTGTATGAAGATTGTATTTGTTGTCAATGGGTGTCAATGGATGTCAATGATGATCAACATGAAGAAAAGAAGTCTCCTAAGTGAACTGGGGAATGGAAATCATATGTTTATTGAGATTGATCCTAAGTTCCAAACATGTGTATCCGGATGATAGGAGTGTTATTTGGAATGAGTAAAAGAAAAGGAGAAGAATAGGTCATGGAGGAGGTTTTGGAATTCTAAGGTTGTTGATTCTTGAGTTTTGAGATAGAAAGTGGCCATAAATTTAAATGCATACTCAGTATTCTAATAAGTATTTTTATAAGCATTGTATAAAAAATAGGGTCATCCCACTAGCCAGCCAGCCAGCCTTAATCCGAGGCTCATGCGGGCCCATAGGGGTCGACCACGCCCACGGGAAACCCAGCCAGGCCAGCAAGAAAGAGGCACATGGGGGAAGTGTATAAGACCCCATGGAATGCATAGTGGGTTATAGGTGTGTGATCGAGGAGGCAGAGTGGGCGCTAAGAGCGTGCCTGTAGAGAACCAATGTGGGGTGACACCTGGGGGGGAGAGAAGATTTCTGGCCGAATGATAGAGAAGCTTGTTATTTAAAGAAGCCAAAAAATGCAATGCGTTTCGATGTGGTACATGTCTTTAAAAATGCGAATGCAATCCTAACTTTCCATATGATCTTGCTGAGATCTTGTCTGCACATCACATCCCACATCCAACAATGTAATCTGACCTGTTCATTATCCCCATGCCGCGTGTGGTTGAATCGGAGCCATCTGATCTTTGACTGAGGGTCATCTTCATCCTCTAGCCACCCGACGTAAACCAGTGCACCATAGAAGCTACCTAACCTCCATGATCGAGCCTCTAGACATTGTAGAAGATCAAACCTACTACATGTGCATTGTCTGAGAAACATTATACCTTGCATGAAACTATGTTTGCATGCATGCATCAAAATAATGAAGAATGATCATTGGTCGAGGAAAACGAAGTTTTCAGAGTCTTTTCCTTGTCGAGCATTCAAGGAGAATATATCTTCATGCATTTCTCTTCGTGTAAACATGAGGATGATTAAAACATGAAATCATGAAGCCGTGCACAAAAAAATAAAGTAAACAACCGAGAATCTTGGTGTATCTCATACCTATGGTTTGAATATTTCTATAACCGCAATCTTCATGTAATATCTTGATGATTTCAAACACAGAAAATATCTGATATTTACATATAAAAAGAGAACCAATAAATTGAGTAGGGTTGTAACTCCCAAGTCTTTGAGAGCTATTATTTTTGATAAATAGAGTCGCTTCATTATTCCAGTCTGAAAGGAGAAAGCACGATTCACGAACTGTTTTGGGTTCGTGAAGTGTATCATGCATACCGTTCTGGTTCACGAGGAAAATAAGACCCACATACCATTCTGTATCACAAATAAAAGAAGTCTCGCATAACACTGTGGTTGTTGAAGAAGAGAACTGTGTACCTATCAGTTCATGGAGAGAAGTCTTGTGTACCACTCGGTTCACAGAGGTGAACTGTGTGCCATCCGGTTCCATAAATAAGAACCAAACACAACTCAAGAGAACCATGAACCATTTGGGGGAACCGTATACCACTTGGTACATGAAGGAATCCCATGAATCCCTTTTGTAAGGAGGAGTCTCAAACCATTATGATTCACAAAGCATACTTGTACACTTTGGGCATAGAAACAATTCATATCATTGGTATGAATAAAGAAAATAAGAACATCATAACAAACCCGAGGATATATGTGTGAAGATAAGGGAAACCCAAATATACACATTGAAGTTTGAATAAAATCACATGATCATAAATATAAAAAAATCAAATTGAACAGTGTGTGTTGAGAAAGGGAGAAGAAAAGAATGTGCATGGTGATGGGAAGTGAGTTCATGCATTCATATGCATGATTTGAAGAAGAACATAATTAAAGCCCAAGAATATCTAAATCAAGTGATAATCCAAGGAGAGAAGAGGTTTCATGTGTATTTAAAGAAACCATACCCATTTAGTCATTCATAGAAGAAATAAGAAGAGAAATTTCATGCATTCATGCATTCACATGCATACGTGAGTACTTTGAAGAGAAGCATCCAAAACCAAGGGTGCACATGTGTAAAGAAGTAAAGAGGAAGATAATATATAAATTTTCACGTGCATGGTCACATGAAAACATGGAAGAATAAGGGATGATTCTAATGATTCTAAGTGAGCTATTGTTCAGTGTTTGAAAAATCATAAAATAATTTGTGATTCTAACCAAGAAGAATAATAAGTCTTAGTACATCTAGTTGTTGCACTGGAGAAGAATATTGAATGTTAAATAGAACCAACTCTAGACCTCTATGCAAGCAAAGTCTTATGCTGAATAGGATAAAAATAATTTCATGCCTATCCATTAAAATGACGTTCAAGTTCATGGACTGAGTGTGACTTTACCTAGGGAAGTGAGCTAGGGGGATCCAACAGAAGTGATCTGAGGAAAGAAGTGAGATATCCCAAAACTTTTGTAAAGGTAGTGTGTCTGAGATAGAGTGATTATACCTAAACCTTGTAATCTATAACTATTCAATAATAGTGGAATTAGGTACAACCAGAAACCTATTGGCATATACACCTTGAACGTAGCCCTTAGTGGTGAACCAATTAAAATTTTTGTGTTGTCCTTCTCCATGTGAAGGTTTTAATTACTTCACATACCCATCATAAAGGTTTAATTATGTTCCTACAAACATGGAAACAAGATCCAATAAAATGGATACAAAGTTGAATCCCTAATTCACCCCCCCTCTCAGGGTAACCTAGGGTCCTCTAATTGGCATCAGAGCGCAAAGGATTACATATGTTGGATTCTCTTCAATAATTCTATTTAAATGAGGATTTGAGTTTTTCTTTACTGGGTCAACAATGAAGATAAATCTTGATGAAAGTTCATTTATCTCATATAATAAGTATATACCTAACAAGTCCATGATGAAAATGAAAAATAAAGAGAAGAAGTGGTTGAAGAAGTCTCTCATGTCCAAAGAAGATACAATGTTTGGTTCTCCATTCCCTTCCAATAATGAAGTAATATAAGGCTTGGTATTTAAATATAATGTGGATTAGGTTTCTACTAGAGGAAATGAAGACACTTATATCTCATTTTTTGGTGATATGGAGAAATTAAGAACCTATCTGCATGATATTTATAAAGAAAGAGTTTCTGTAATTTGTAGAATATTTCAATGTATGTAGGGTGAGATCACCCAACTGGGAAGAGAAGCTAATAATGTGGTGGAAGGATTGGTAAATAAATTTTTATAATGTTATAATCTCTCCAGAAAGATTGAAGACTTTGAAGAAACAAAGAGGAAACATGAAATAAATACATCAAAATGGTTCAAAGAATTTGAAGAGGAAGACATAGTTAGAAAGTCTCTTGAAGAAAAGATCCATGCACTTAAAGTTGAGATGAATAATGTCACCAAAGTCAAGAGTTTATATTTGTAAAAAACTTCCAAGAAATTCAAGTAACTTGACTCTTTTTTACAGACCAAAGTCAAGTTGCATAAAGATGGGGTTGAAAGATTGAAAAAGTATTTTTATGAGAATATGACCATGATTGAAGATCATAAGATCATCCTCAATATGGTATGTCTAAAGTTTGAATCCCAGTTTACCAATCTTGAGAAGACACATATTGAGCCTTCACAAAAGAAGGAGACATTTTCTACTAGTATTCAACACTCAATAGAGGATTAAACTGTCCAAAGACTTCCACATGTGATAAAAAGATCATGACTTCACTCATTGATCTATCACAAGCAGCTGAGAAATTAAAGGTACCATCTATACCAACATGTACTATTGTTTCTAAATATATTTCTACAATAAGTGCAGGTTGGAAGAGAAATTCTAAGAAAGTATGGATGAGGAATGGTGATGAGAAGAAACCTATCACCATGGCTGGGGTGGATAGGAAGAAGAAGATAGAAGATGAATCCCCATATAGAGTGCAACACATTAAGAAGAAGGACCAACAAACTTATATAGAAAATATCAAGAAGATAAGATTTTTGGTTCAATGATGGTGCTGCAACAGATTTGGACACTGTGCACTGGATTTTTGGTACAATCCTTTAAATAAAAAAGCACAGATAAAGCCTGTGTCAAAAGGGAGAAAGCCAGAGAAGAAGAAGCGTCATCCAAAAATCTAGAAGCATATGTATACTATAAATAAATTTGGAATTCTAGATAGCATATGTGATGTATTCAATGAGAGTGGTCACAAGAATAAAGAATGATTATCGCAACATATATCCAGAGCTGTTAAGAACAAAAGACCATAAAAGCTAGCTAATAATGAATAAGCTACATTGGGAACAAATAAGAAGAATGTTTCAAAAGAAAATTCCCCCAAGAAGACTCCAAGAATAAAAGGTGATAAGTACCTGGATTCAAAATACAAGAAGTTTAAGAGTGGTACATCCAAAGGAATTCCTAAAAAAGATGACACTCAAAAGAGTCTATGTGGAAAATCCAAACTTTCTTCTTTAGTTCCTAGAGATATATTGGTTATCTGGCATGAATATTTGGAAATAATGATAATAAAAGGAGATTCATAGGATAAGTCTAGTTAAACAAGAAATAATAAGATTACACATGAAGATAGTGAAGTCATGTGTGTGAGGTGAAACAAGTCTTGTCACGCTATTCGGAATTCCATTGAATTTATTTCGGCTCAAGAAGATGAAAGTTTGAACCGTAGATTCTAGTGATTTGAAAGATCTTGAAGAAAGAAGACTCACACACAAAGAGATAGAAGAAATATTGAGATCCAAACAACCAAAGTTAGAACTGAAGATCAAATGTGCAAGTGTGAGGAGTGGAGGAGACAAAGGATCTTGGTTGAGAAAATCATCTCATCCTTCCTACACACATTGAAGAAAGAATGAAGAATCCACCCTATTCCTTTAACACATTGTGTATTGTACTAATTTTACAAGGAATTGAAGGTGAATAAATAACTCAGGGGGGAGAACCTAAGAAGTTTTCCCTTGAGGGGGCGACACATAAATAAGCTACCATAGTTATTATTTCAATAAGTAACAACCTCATTTTGTATCAAATTCAATTACTCTAAAGATTGTCTCAAGATCATATCATTGGAAAAAGTATGTCATTTCTCAATCTCTAATCCTCAATTACTCAAAATAAAAATTATTTTATATAGGGGGAGTAACTAAATAAATTAGTAACATAAGAAAATTGGGAAGTACCTTGAATTTAAGTACATGAATTCTTATAATATGATGTATCATGACCAGGGGATAATGGAAAGCTTTTTTGTCTAGATCAAATCCTCTTATTTTCTACACCGAGAATTGATCATGTAGACATAGAGTTAATTGATTGATGGAATAATTTCTTAAGTATGTACTGATACCCTCTCTACTATGAACTTTGTATTTCTTTTCAATAAGGGGTAGAGAAAGTGAAATAAAAGTTGAAAACTAAAAGGGAGAGAGAAGATAGAAGACTCTCATTCTGACATTAACATGCTCATTTTAGAGAATGTTGGATTATTGAAATAAAACACAAAGGGGGAGATTATTGGGACCACTTTGTGTATGAAGATTGTATTTATTGTCAATGGGTGTCAATGGATGTCAGTGATGATCAATATGAAGAAAGGAGCTCTCCTAAGTGAACAGGATAATGGAAATCAAACGTTAGTTGAGCTTGACCCTATGTTCCAAAGATGTGTATCAGGATGGTTGGAGTGTTATTTGGAATGAGTAAAAGAAAATGAGAAGAAGAGGGTGTGGAGGAGGTTTGGAATTATAAGGTGGCCAATGCCTAAGTTTTGAGATAGAAAGTGGCCATGCATTTCAATGCATACTTAGTTTTCTACTAAGTATTTTTATAATCCTTATCTAAAAAAAATATTCGAGCCAACCCACTATCCAGCCAGGAAGACTCAACCCAAGGCTCATGCAGGACCATAGGGGTCGACCATGCCCATGGGGAAGCAAACTAGGCCAGCCAGTAAGAGGCCCACAAGGGCCGTGTATAATCCCCTAGGGTATGAATAGTGGGCGCTAGGTGAGTGCCCAAGGAGGCAGAGTGGGTGCTAACAGTGTGCCCGTAGAGAGCCGTTGTAGGGATGCACCAGAAGTGGGAGAGTATATTTCCTGCTGAATGATGGAGCAACTTGTTATATAATGAAGTCGAAAAACGCACAACATTTTGATGTGGGACAAGTATTTACAAACACAGACACAATCCCAACCATCCATATGGTCTTTCTGAGATCTCATGTGCACATCGCATCCCACATCCGACAATATAATCTGATCCGTTCATTATCCCCATGATGCTTGTGGTTGAATCAGAGTCATCCGATCTTTGACCGAGCATCGTCTTCAACCTCTGGCCACCCGATGCGAACCAGTGCACCATAGAAGCTACCTAACCTCCATGATTGAGCCTCTATCCATTTTATATGAGTAAACCCACTTCATTCACATCATCTTACAAACATGATACCATGCATGCAACTACATTTTCATGCATGCATTGAAATAATGAAGAGTGAGCATTGGATGAGGAAAACGAAGTTGTCAGAGGCTATGCCGTGTCGAGATCTCAAGGAGAAGATATCTGCATGCATTAATCTTCACATACACATGAGTATGATTACAACATTAAATCAAAAAGTCGTACACATAAAAATAAAGGAAACAATCGATAATCTCAGTGTATCTCATTATCATGGTTTGAATGTTTCTATATCTGTGATCTTCATGAAATATATCGATGATTTTGGATACAGAAAAGATCTGATCTTTACTTATAAAAATTATCCCACCAATTAGAGAAGGGATTCTACTTTAAAGTCTTCTAGAGCTCATGTTTTTGATAAATAGAGTCTCTTTATTCTTTCAGTCCAAAAATTTTAAGGCACAATCCATGAACCATTATTGGTTTGTGAAGAGTATCCTGTGTAAAGTTCTAGTTCACGAGGAAGTGAAGAACCGCATACCATTCTAGTTCATGAGGAAAAGAGTTCTCACGTACCACTATGGTTGGTGAAGAAGAGAACCACATACCTCTTGGTTCATGAAGATAAGTCTCACGTACCACTGAATTCATGAAGGTGAAATGTGTACCATCTGGTTCCATAAAGAAGAACCACACACTTCTCAAGAGAATCGTGAACTGTTCGAGGGAACCATGTACCACTTGGTATGTGAAGGAAGCCCATTCATCCCTTTCATAAGGAGGAGCTGAGAACCATTATGGATCGCAAAGGAGACATGCACACTCTGTGCATAGAAAAACTCCATAACCTTTGTGTGAATAAGGAAAACAAGAACATCATAACAAACTCAAGGAGATGTGTGTGCAGATAAGGGACATCCAAATACACACATTGAAGTTTGAATAAAATCACATGCTCAAAACTATAAACAAATCAAAGTGAATAGTGTGTATTGATAAAGAGAGAAGAAAATATTGTGCATGGTGATGGGAAGTGAGTGCATGAATTCATATGCATGATTTGAAGTAGAACACAATTAAATCCCAATAATATCCAAATCAAGTGCTAAGAAAAGGAGATAAGAGGTTTTGTGTGTACATAAAGGAACCAAACCCATTTTGACCTTCACACAAGAAAGAAGAAGAGAAAGTGCATTCATTCATGCATGCACATGCATATGTGAATACATTGAAGAGAATAATCCTAAACCAAGGGTGCACCTATGTAAAGAAGTGAAGAGGAAGAACATATCTAAATTTTTAGGTTCATGGTCACATGCACCCATGGAAAAAAGGGCTGATTCTGAGGATGCCTTGTGAGCTGTTTTTCAGTGTTTGAACAATCATAAAAGAATTTTTGATTCTAGACAAGAAGAATAAGAAGTCTTAGTACATGTAGTTGTTGAACTAGAGAAGAATATTGAACATTAAAGAGCATCAACTATGGACCTCGAGGCAGGAAAAGTCTCTTTCTAAATAGGAGAAAAATAATTCCATGCCTATCCATTGAAGGGACCTTCACTTCCATGAACTGAGTGTGACTTTACCCTGGGCAGTGAGCAAGGGGGAGTCAACTAAAGTGATCCAAGAGAAGCAGCGAGTTATACCTGAAATTTTGTAAAGGAAGCATGCTTGGGTCAGAGTGACTATACCCAAACATTGTAATCCATATCTAGTGAAGAATAGTGGAATTAGGTATGACTGACAACCTATTGGCATATGCTTCTTAGACGTATCCCTTAGTGGTGTACCAAGTAAATGTTCTATGTTGTCCTTCTCCATTTGAATGTTTTAATTACTCAACATACCCATCATGACGGTTTAATAAGTTCCTACCAATGTGGGAACAAGATCTAATAAAAGGGAGAAATAGATGACACCCTGATTCACCTCCTCCTTCTCAGGGTGACCTAGGGTCCTTCAGATGAGTTACTAAATGTGATAGTGAAAATATCCCTTTCTACTTAGTCTATAATTATCAAAGTTATTAGTATTACCAGAAAAGTATAATTAACTTTAGGATCAAAACCAGGTGAGTTAAATTTGATTTGGTCATTTTTTGAATTCATTTAATAAAATAGTAAAACAAAACATTTGGCCTCCCAAAAAATGGTGTCAGGTTTGATGAGGCACCTATTGTGGGGTGCTCAGTAAAAAAAATCGATCCCAAGTAAAAAGTAGTAAAATTGGGAATTTGGTTTGTCTTTGGAGAGGATAGAGATATAGATTTGTTTCACTTTTGTTTTTCGGGTTCACTTTATTGAAAAAACAATGGAAGAATGGTTTTGATTTGGTTTTAAAATAAATTTAGAAAAAGTGTATTTACCTCTGATATCCCCTTACCTACCCTATTAAATAATTATTCCATTTTTTACTCTCTTATTCTATCTCTAATCGCATAAAATCTCACTCAATTAATCTCTCATAGAATCTTCATTTCAACTGGATAGATGCAATGATCAATACAACCTCCAATATTACCTACCCCAATAACCAAGGATCTTCAATTACCATTAAATCAACCCACTGATCTTGATTTCAAGTAATAGAGAATACATAAGTTTCATATATGTGTAATACAGAGAATAAGAGTAGATAAATTCAAAATTCAATGAATAAGAAGCTTCATATTCCCTATATAGTTCGAATGAATCCATTGATAAAATGAAGAGATTTATCAATTGAAATGTAGAATTTATTAACAGGTGGGATATACTGAGTCTCCTCGGCACAACTACTATGGGATTAGTGTTCCATAACTGGAGTTATTACAATGAAAATAAAATTAATATGATAAATGATAGTGATTCTTCGAGAGTGAGAGAGAGAGCATAGTGAATAGTTCTTTATTTATAGTAGGATGACTGGGCGTCCATGGGTGATTCATGATTCCCCCCATGATCATCACAAATATCTTCAACTTCTTTGGGAAATTTTCTTCGATTTTAGTGTCGTATAATGAATTTTTATTCAATGGATGATCGTCATATGTTCAACACTGATTTAGAATCATTAGAATTTTATTATTTGAAGTCTACCTTTCTAAGGATCTAATTCCATAGTTCTTCAAGAAAAATCGGGCCAAATTCTTTAGTGATTTTCAACACATTGGAGATCCAAGGAATAATATGGATAAACTGGTCTTGGAGTTGGATTTAAGTGGATTGAAAGAGAGAATATGAGGATTGGTCCTAGAATTTTAGTGAAATTGGGATTTAAAAATTTGGCTTAATGCCATCAAATCTTAATATGAAAATAGAAATAATTTTCCATAATTAATTTACTAAAAGATTAATGAAATTAAAAACCATGTTATGCACAAGGATCAAGTTGGATGATGGTGGTTTTTGAAATCCTGAAGTGGAGTTTGAGCTGCATTACAATAAATTGATTTCTATGAACTCAGGCGTCCAATTTAGAATAGTTGTCACTGAGTTTTTGTTGATCACACTGTGTTCATTTTTTTTGAATCTACAGCTACAAAATTAGAGTCGAACGATGTCCCCACTAGTCTTTGAAACCTTTCATAGGGGAAAATTAACAAATATTTAATATCATACATTCGACCACTTGTAATGTGTGGTACTTGGTTTATTATTTTTTTATCATTATTTATATGTATGTATGTATATAGATTCATATTTTTTCCTTTTTTATTTATTATTTTTTTAAATATTTTTTTTATGATGTTGAGTGTGGATCCTGGGGGCCTTCAATCGCGACCTTATTCATATAGAAATCATATAACGCTTTGTAGTGGTATGGATTTAGTGGTTCAATGGTGTGGAATCCAAGGAGAGGGGGTGATTGCACAACTCCTCAACTCATTCTGGTAGTATACAATGATCTTGGAATGAGATATCAAATATAGAAGGTAGAACACATCAGTCATGGGGTGACCTCATGAGTCATGACATTGGTTCTTCTCCTCAGAAGACTCAGTTGAGATCATATAGTAGAGTGGTTTATGATCATGGGGTGACACTCATCTTCTACACGATGGTCTTATGTGGCATAGATTTGGTTTAGATAGTGGGTGTTAGTGGGAAAAAATTGATTCAAATGTCACGATGGTCAGCTAGATCTAGAAAACGATGGCAGATCAGTTTTATTCTATTTAACAGAGGCAGCAACATGACATGGGTTTCAGGGTCATATTAATCCTTGGTATCTAGGGAAAATCTAAGGAAAGAAGATCAGGATCATCCATGGAAGTGACCCATGGAGGATCACAGTGGTGGTCATCTTGATGGATTTCATTGTACGCTTCATAGGGGTTCTATTTCATAGGTTTCTAGAAATGGAGTGTTCTAGTTCACCGGTAGTCTTCAAGTGGTAGGTGATATTGAGTGGGTGGATTGGTCCTACAGCTGTGGGTGAGGATATCTCATGGTTGATAAACTGACTAGGGAGAGGCTAATTCATGGTAGTTTCTACCTATCATGAAATATTGTTAGGGAGAAGAGTGGGAACACTTCAGTAGAAAACATTCTTAAGCATGATAGGCTTGAAGTGGGTGATCATAGTTGGTATACATACTGTGAGAGGGCTTACATGATAGGTACATCAAGGGGGGAAGGCACAATGGGTATATTGACTATGAAGATCATAGTTAGTTTTATTTTTCCAATTCATCACACAATAACTTCTTCTAACACATACAGTCAGTATAGTGACCGTGAGTATGCGCACGATCACTTAAAAATTCATTTGTAAAATTAGTTATTGGAAGATAATATTGAAACTGGAATGGATACTTTGACACTATTTTTTTTTCTAACCTTCAAAATAAAAAAAAATCATTTTCAAGGTATAATTTTCCTTAGTCAATTTTAATTGAATAATAAGACAACTAAATATGAATTTTATTCTTTAAACAAGTAATTACAAATTAATTAAAAATTTAACACCCAATTCAAAAATTTGATTTAATTTATTTTAGAATTATTATTATCATTAAAACACACTTTCATAGACATGATGAAACAATTCAAATCAAGGATCTGCATAATAAATTCCAAAATTCCATGTCCATTTTTATCATCCAATCTTATTTTTCAAAACATATTCAATGTTTTAATCATTTAAAAACCAATTTTATTTTTAAATCTACAATTCAAAAGTATTTTTTAAAAAAATAAATTTATGTATTTTTCATTAAATTATAAACTGAATTAAACAATTAATCTCAAAAAATAAATCCATTAAATAATTTATGTTCATGTTTGAAATCAATCCTTTAATTTTTATAGTTTAAAATTTTTATATCAAAAATAAATTACAAAAAAATGTAATTATTCTTAGTTAATTACAAAAAATAATAAAATTATAAAATTTTCATTTTAATCTATTTATCAATTGAATTCCCATTTATCAAAATTAATAAAAACACTTATATACCTGGGAATTGGATAAATATGTGGGGGTATTTTCAATGAATAACAATTTTTTTTGAAAATTCAGGTTCATATCATGTTGTTGTACTTTGATGCATTTCCTAGATTTTGTTACATGCATTGTTGATAATCTAGATTTTTCAGTTATACTTATATCTCTACACTATTGTAAGGATTTTTTTGTGTGTATTCATATAGGTACATTAGGTAAAGGCCTCCCATTTCAGTGTTATCCCTTCTAGGTGCTTGTCACCATACCCTGCCTATTAGAGGCAGAATTGGGGTGTCACACAATGCTTACTACCAGCCTAGGAGGGGTCCCAGTGGGTTAGGTCATGACAGAGTAATTTCAAATGTGGTCTTTACCCAAGGTAGGTATTCATAGTTGGACTTGTTGTGAGGTTTGGTTTGGAAACTTAGAACAATGATGTTAGAGTGTCTCAAGTTTATCTCTCAGACCAGGGAACCTAGTAACAGTGGGAGAAAATATTTATCCATACACCCAAACTCTGACTACCTACTTGTCAACTTGGAATACCTAGGAATGGTTTTAAGGAACTAATGGTACATACATCATATAGGATTTATCCATTTTACATTTATATACTTGATTTATCTCCCCAGATATGCTCATATAACCAAGGTATGTCTTGTTAATTTTCATGATTCCTCTTCAATAACAGACAGTTAGGATACTAATACTAGATCATGATAGTGACCAGTTGAGACATGAGCCCTTAGTTTAGGGACCCATTATGATTTTTTCCTCCAAGAAGGTATAAAGAAGTTCTACCACCTATTGACTAGTATATAGATCCACCATTAACGATTTAGGTGGACGATCAATGACATACTGGGAGTATGATAGCTCCAATAGGTCTGGATGACAATGAAAGTAGTCTTAGCACATCACATGACTCAAAAAAATAGAGACCAATCAAGTTTCATGGAGATCTATGCCCTCAAGTAGCAGAGTATTGGATCAAGGTCTTGGTCTGAGTTTTTAAGCCTGTTTAGACCTTAGACGACTAGATAGTTGTTCCAATGGCCATCATTCTTCATGGAGCGATAGGGTGTTTTTGGGGTTTGATCACTCAGACCCATGATGAGACAAATCTCTCATAGTTATACTTTCATCACCTATTTTAGGATGAGTATTACACTTAGAGATTTAAATCTATGCAGATTCAATAGATTCTTGAGTTATAGTAGGGTGATATGTCAATTACTGAGTATTCCATGAGGTTTATCAACCTCATACACTACTCTCTCAATATGGTCCAGGATGGATACTTTTGGGTGAAAAAGTTTGAGTAGGTCCTTCATAGAGAAAACCATGCTAGAGTGGTCTCCTTGTGTATTCCCATTTATGTTGGAGTGATAGAGTGGACTTTGGTCATAAATAACTTCCTAGAAGAGGGATGTTGGGTATAAGGATCCAATAGTGGTGATCATGAGGCTTATTTTTCTGTAGTAACTTGTAGGCATCAGATGTCAGGGACTTAGTGAAAGAGGAATACTCATGCCCGAACTGAAACAAAGAAAATTGTAGCATAAGGTTCTCAAAGAGGATCTAGTCATCCTAATGAGGTATGATGCTATTCTTGTGATGGGAAAGGTCACTTGTCTTTTGATTATCTAACTCGACTTTCTATAACTGGTGGATATTTAGTGGATGGACCTCTGTGACAAAGGAAACATCATGATCGGTGATCTCTCATGTTTAGTTAGGGTGGACCCCCAGAAGGTGGTGCTATTAGAGGAGTTGTTAGAGCTGTAAAGGGAGGATCTACTGGTGTAGGATGATTTTATGAGATACTTCTACCATTACCACATGCTAGTCAATAATTAGAGGGTTAGTGGTCAAGGTCATGGGTATCTACCAGAAACAAAGGTATATGATCAAGCTTCTCATGAGATGATTCAAGGTATGATCTGTGGCTTTTCTAATTTAGCTCCAGTACATGTATAAATATATGTGATTAATTCTTTTATATACATATACCTTATGCTGGGGTTATAACTTCCATTTTATTCTTTAGCCCTGTAGTTGTGACTAGAGGTTCTTATTGGGAGAAATTATTCAATATCACATATATTTTAGTAGTGCAGGTTGGCATTCGGTGGAGAGAGTTTCTCATGGGACCTTTTGGTCATTGTGAAAAAACATTATGACATCATCATGGGTATCGACTGGTTGTCTATAGTTTATGCCAAGATTTAATATCATCATAGGAGAGTAAGAAGTATTCATAAATATGGAATGATATCCTCCTTTCTAAGAAAGAGATATCTTATAGTTGATTGAGTGGGGATCATCAGTAAAAAGTTAAAATCCATCACCCATTAGTCAGTGAGTTTAGCCATTGGGGAAGTCTTGTCTTTAGGCATCTGGATTCTAGTGACAATGAAGGATTATACAGACATCTTTTCTGAAGATTTTCTGAGAGTGTCTCTGAGGTGGGAGACAAATCTATGCATTTTCATTCACCCATCACTGCACCAATATATTTTGTATCATATCATATGTCCTCTAAAAATCACTGGGAGATGAGGGTGTAGTTGGAATAACTTTTAGATAAAGGTCTTATAGGAATCAGTGTGTCCCAATGGGAGGCTCTAGTTTTATTTGTGAAAAAGGTGGATGGGGGTTTAAGGCTTTGTGTTTACCATCATCTCTTGAATCATGTAATGATCAAGAACAAGTACCAATTTAGAAGGATTTACTATATTTTTTACTTGTTGAAATGTGTGGTATTGTTTTCCAAGATCGATCTTAGTTCTATCTATCATAAATTTTGTATTCATGAGGTTGATATTTTGAAGACAACATTATGATGTTGCTACATGAACTATGAGTTCCTAGTGATGCCTTTTTGTGTGACTAATTATCTAATTAAGTTCATGGATCATATGAATAGAATATTCTAGCTATACTTGGACTGATTCATCGTTGTCTTTATCAATGACATTCTCATATAATTTGTATCAGAGGAGGGGCATGTAGAGCACTTGAGGATGGTCCTAGACATACTCTGGGAGAACCATATTTATGTTAATCTCCCAAATTGTTAGATTTCGATCCATGAGGATCATTTTTTGGGGCATGTTATCTCTGATCATGGTCTAGATATAGATCTGAAAAATATTGATACATTGATTTCTTGGGAACCATCTTAGAATGTGTTAGAGGTGCATAGTTTTATTGGTTTAGTGGGATGATACTAAAGGTTTGTGGAATAATTTTCTAGATTTATATTCCCTTTGAATTCCTTGACATGGAAAAGAATCTATTTACCTTGAATTATCAGTTACAGAGAGCCTTTTAGGATCTAAGTTAGAGGTTGAATAATGCTATTGTGTTGAGACTACTAGGGGAGGGTGTTGAGTATGTGGTGTTCTGCAATGCCTTTGGAGATGGGATTAGGTGTGTATTGATGCAGAGGTAGAAAATTATTACTTATGAGTCATAGATGTTGATACCCCATGAGAAGAATTACATGAATCATGAATTAGAGTTGGTAATGGAGGTTTTCACCTTGAATATTTAGATTCATTATCTTATAGGTGATAATTTTTTTATTTACTCAGACCATTATATTCTCATGTATATCTTCACTCAGAGAGATATTAAAATTAAAAATACATTTTGTTTTAGTTCCTACAATACAATGACATTGAGATAGTCTATACCCCAAGGAAGGTCAATGTGGTGGAAAATATCCTTAGTAGTAAATCCTAATCTCACTTGGTGGGGGATTCATATGAGTCATTAGCTTCATTTTAGCTGAACCTAGTTGAAGAGAGGGGTGATTCTTATCTTCATTTGATGGTGGTGACTCCACCACTTCTTTAGTATGTGAGGTATACCCGTTTTATAGACATAAAATTTGAGGTTATATGTGACTTTATATCCTCATGAACTGCACCAGATGGATTTTTTGAAGGTGGGGAGCATGTCATCCTTTTATATGAAAGTACAGTTGTTTTGATCATGCCATCTAAGTAAGTTTTGAGAGATTTTCATACCTATCCATTAGGTTTACATCTATGTGTGGTAAATATGTACAATAACCTTCAGTAGTAGTTTTTGTGGGCTAGTATGAATGGAGCATTACTGAGTTTGTTTCTCAATGTCTCACATGTTAGCATATAAAGGTCAAATATCATGTTTCAATACGTTTAAATCAACCTATTGAGATCCAAAAATAGAAGTGGGATAAAATATTTATGCATATTTTGATGGGTCATCCACGGAAAAAGGGATCAAATAGTGTTATCTAGGTTATTATTGACTCACTCACCATGTCATAAAACTTTATTTCCATCAGGGAGAAGATTTCAGTCGAGAGTTTGGGGTATTTTTATGTGTGAGAGATTATCTAGATTCATGGGGTACCCATGAAGATCATCTTTTTCTATGATTCTTGGTTCATATCACAATTGTGGAGGTTTTTATAGAGTCTTTCAGGACCCAGCTATGGATGAGCACATTGCTTCTCCCCCATATGGGTGAATAGACTGATAAGACTATCTAGATGATAGAGGATATGTTGAGAGCCTATGTTTTGGACATTGGTTTGAGTTGTGATGATTACTTTCCATTGGTGGTTTTTTCCTATAAAAATATATATCACTCCACTATCATCATGAAACATTTTGAGGCCTTGTATAGGAGACCCTATAGGTCTCTCTTGTGCTGAACTATGATTAGTGAGATATCTCTTGGTAGGGAAGAGATTGTGTGGGAAACATTGGAGAATGTTTAGGTTATCTCTAATAATATGAGGATATACTAGAGATGACATAAATCTTATGTGGATTGACATATTAGGACTTTAGAATTCAAATAGGGAGACAATGTTTTTCTGAGAGTCTCCCTATGATGATAGTTTTGGAGATTTGGTCAGGGGAGCAAGATATCACCATGGTTCATTAGGATATTAGAGATTCTTCATAGGGTTGGATCGGTTTCTTACTGATTGGGAATAACACCATATTTGGATAAAGTGCATGATGAATTCTATGTGTTGCAGTTTAGGAGATACGTTCATGACTTGTCACACATTATTTATAGGGGTGAGATGGAAATTTAGAAAGGATCCACCTTCTCAAAGTACTTAATAACCATCAAGTATCAGCATGAGTATATCATTCATGGACCAACCATTATTCTGGTTCGAGTTATTTTGCAAAATGAGAGCATGCAGGAGATCTCCTAGGAATGTGAGAGCTAGATATAGACTCAGTACCCCCACCATTTTGTGTAGCTTGTGATTTTTGGGATTAAAATACTTAAAGGAGGGTAGAATATAAGGACTCTAGTTTTTTTAGTTTGGTCCTTTGAACATTTCTATATATTTCTCTATATTTTTCCTAGGATTTGGCATAGTGTTTGGGTGTTATAGGACCCCCATAATTAATATATTAAAAATATTAATATATATTAAAGCATATGAGCATATATTTTCAGAATAAATGGTTTTCCTATTGAACAAGACCTCATATGGGAAATCTGATACTACGGTTGTTTCCAAAATATGGATATTAACCTAGGTGCAATATAAAGTTGGACGACATCAGGAATTTAGTTAAGAGTAACCGTTTGCGGGTGCATTAAGTGAATTTATTAATTAATTTAATTTATTTATTTAATTTCCATAAACCCTAACCATCCTCTATAAATATTCCTATATGATGAATTCCTATGTTTATTTGCTTAACCTCGAAATATTATAGAGGAGGATGGGAGATTTTTTGGATTTTGTCGTTCAGGATGAGGATCAACAACAAATGATCAAGGGGAATCATTAAATGGATGATAAACATAGCATGATCATATTTTTCATTGCTAATTAATTTGTTCATCACCAGTGATTGATCCATTCTTGAGGTAGGGTATTCTATTTCCTGGATTTCCACTCTATTTTATTAAATTGATGAGCAAGAATTATAGATGTACTTATTTATTTCACTTTACATTCTTTTAATGAGACCGATTACAAATAGATTTCCTGAACCCTTTTGTTTATATCATCTCCACTTGTGTTTCTTCCTTTGTTCCACTATATGTAATCATTGGATGGGATTGCACTTTCCAACTATGGTAACACCTTTTTCATGTGATTTTTCTCCCCATCCTTCTTCTTTTTCTTCTCTATTGGATCATAGGGTCATGGTTTGACATTTAGGGTTTGGATTCGAGCTTGATTGAACCCAAAAATTCATGGAAGATTCATTAATGAGATGAAGATCAATGTTTTATCAGTGTATCATGGTTCTTTGTAGGTTGTATCCTAGGATCAGCTAAAGAGTCATGTGACAGGGTGCCATCCCTATGTGTTTTCATGTTCCTGTTGGATCTCCCTAGAGTATGCTGGGATGGTTTGGTGGGATTAGACTTCTCCAGAGCCTTTGAGGATGGTTCGATTTGCTTTATGCCCTCTATGTGGTTTTTGGGGATGTTTCTATGTGATTAATGTTTCTTTTTTCTTTCAGTATTGGGTTTAATACCTTTCCATGCATGGATAGGGTCAGTGTGATGACTATTCCCTTGCAAGGATATTAGGTTGAAGAACTTTACAAATGTGGCTTGGGTTTTTATCATGATGGACCTTACCATGAGTAATATTGGGTCAAGGACCACCTTGGAGGATGTATTATGGGAAAATGTGATGCATGGCTGATGTACCTTTCCTATAGTGAGTAGGCAGTGGGTCGAGGTGTGGGCCTATGACCTTGAATAGTATCTGCGGGTAGTGGGTTAAGGTTTTGGACACAAACCTACACCGAGACTTTGGGTATGGTATCATAACTGATGTATTGGAATGATTATATGAAAAGGTGGATTTTTTTATGGCACTAAAGAAAATATTATTCAGTTTTATGGTGGCCAAGTTAGAACATGGTGACCTGATGCATAACGAGTTGTGGTGTCCTAGTTAGCACACAATTTCTGGGTCACTTTTGTATTCATATTTATTTTATACCTCATAAATAAAAGTATATGATGATGTATACTAGGTTCACTTTGTCAATATATACTAATATGTATTTCTCACATCCTTCATGGGAACCACAGTGTGCATGCAGGCTTTATGTTTTCTTTTTGGCTAAGCACAAAAGGTAAAGTGGAACAAGATAGTAGAAATCGAGGGTATTTGGAGATAGGCTGTGTGAGGCCCATGGATGGAAGTAAGTCCAATGGGTTTTAATTGTATTTTTATTTTACTTTTTAATTTAGGATCATCCCATTGGGTGATAAGTGTTTTTTTATTTTTTATGCTTCTTCATGAAATTTATGATAGCATTGTGTCAATTTTTTTCATGTGTACCATTATTATGTGATGGATTTTTTTGTTATTTTTACACTGATTGTTTAAGTTTTATTTTAGTACATATTCCCACAAATTTATGGATTAGGTATTCTTAATTATCCGACAACCCTTAGAATACAGAGAGGCGTGGTTGAGGCCACATGACACCCATGGCTTGAGCAGTGATGGGTGTCCTAGGACAGGGCATTACAAAATGGTATCAGGGCTATCTTATTTTCTTAATTTGTAGACTTGATAGATAGGTGGGCTAAGAATGTGTTGGAGCTTGTTATGGAACTTATACTACTGATTCATGAACACATTTATAGTATTAATTCAAAGTTTCTAGGGGTACAAGACATTTTTTCTTTCTTTCCATTAGTATGGATGAGTTTCTTATTAAATTTTTAGTATTTACCAAAGAAGTGATTTTTCATTTTTAGATCCTGGATCATTACCAGGAGGCTCTTGTTCATTTATCATATTAATAATGTAGCAATCAAATGATATGAGTATGATTTTATGTTATTGGATTTTCTGATTTGTTTTCAACTCTTCAAAGTGTCAACAAAATAATGTATGGTATTTTCACATATAACTTTTTGGTTGAATTCTACTCAATTAAACCACATATGGTTTCTTATGTTATTAGTTCATATAGATCATAGAACATGAAATTATCTAGTGATGATGAAAAATATGGTCCCTCCATTAATGGATTCATGGGGACCCTTGGTGGGTCGGTGTAGGCATTGGATACCTTAAAGATAGAACCCTGAGTGGTTTTGGTCAATTTCCTAGGAGATGCCTTGGGATTTGGGATTTTAAACACTTAGAGAAATGTTGGTATCAAGATTGAGGTTCAATGGTATTATTATTTATATATTTTGACTAGTTGGTTATTGGGATTCGTTTTGGTATGAAGTGGTGAGAGAATGAGTGGAAGCTCATGGGTTTGGAATGACACTTGAGTGGCGAGTGGGCATGTGAAAAATCATGGAATGAGTGAGATTCCTTGATTTTTAAGAGGAGTGTCGATTATTATCTATTTGGGTGAGATTTACTAGCTTGAGTAGCATAATCAATGAGTTATGAGTGAATGATTAAGTTATATGGGGCACGAATCATGGGATCAAGAGTAAGGGTGTGCGATTGGGTTGCACCAAATCATACAATCTCTAGGTTTGGGTGGGTCAATGTAGAACATGGGTGAGAAAATATGAGTGGGTTATTAGTGAATCAATATACCTTTGGAGTAGGAGAGAGGGTGTTGGGGTGACTTTTTCAAAAAATCCCCAGTGTATGAGGGTTGATTCACATATGGTGGGCATGATTCTTGGTTGAGTTTTGAATCAGTGAATGGGACGTGTGTGGGTCTATTGGGAATCATTTGGGTTATGGATGAACCCAAGTGGTGTTATGATGTTATTGAAGTGATGAGAGACTCATGGGCATGGATCCCAAGGGTTTATAATGAGAATGGGATATATCATCCAGTGATGAGAGGTGACATTGAAAAATGATAGGGGTATCAAGGCATGGTTGGCTGGATTTGGTCCTTAATTTGTATTTTTAGGGAGACATAGTGTTAGAGGTTGATTAAATAAGAGTGTGTCTTGGGATTAAAAACACACATATAGTTTTGGGACCCATTTGGGTTAGTTCTCAAAGAGAAGTTTAAGTTCATCCATATGGTGATGAGCACAGCATTCACTATCGATGGTTGGTGTGGATGACACTCTGGTGATTCGAGAGTTCATAAAAAAATTGATGTTTGGTGTTGGAACTTAGTTAGGAGTGTGAAAACCATTTATAATCATTTTTTATCTAATTTATGGATCATGGGCCATAGGTTCAGGTTTTTTTATTCAGTGGGTGATGATAATGATACTTCAATAGTGGGAAGCATCATATCAGTCATGGGTGGAAGACCCTTGTTATTGAAGGATCATGTATATGGTTTTACCGGTCACTAAATAGTCTAGGTGGAACTATAGCATCGGTGTGTAATAAAGTCCATTGAAATCAGTTTTCTTGGTAAATGCCAAATATAGGATTTAGAAATGGTGTTGGTCAGAGCGGGTGTGTTGGCATTGAGTTTGGGGCAGTTCTAGTGGTATTAGAAGGATATTCATGAGATGAATCATGTTTTGTGACACAGTTTAGGGGGTGAAACAATTCTTCATTACAATATTCAAGGTTTGAACCATGTGGTGAATCTCATTGATGGTTTTAGTTTAGAAGGAAATTATTGAAGAATATAGGGAAGTTGGTTTCATCATTAAGATGCAATGTTGGGTTGAGTTAGTGCATAGTCATTGGGATTGGGTTGGTTTTGAGGGGATTCAAGTTTCAGTTGGATCGGTTCTGCAAAAATTATAAAGGTTAGAGATTGGTGATAGTATAAAATTATTGATTATATTATCATTGTAGTATACTGGGTGTTAGTCTTGAAATTCAATTTCAGTACTTGGATAATGTTATGATACCTCCGAGTGTTTAGGTGTTGTGATCGGGTATATAGGTAAAACAATGGTAATTGATGTTAATAATTTAAAAAATGTTGAATAGAGTAGTTTTGACTTCCATTTTATAGCGAGTTTTGATTCAGTTAGGTGGAAAATTGGTTAGGAACATCATTTGGAATGTGGTTAGTGGGTTGGTGGACCGTTGAAGGTACATTTTTGGTACTATATTTCTATGGTGGGGAGAACCTATCTAGAATTTGGATGTTTAGAGTATATAATTTTAGTGGGAAGCACCATAATCTTTGAGATGAATCATATGAATACATTAATGTGTGTTGGGGGAGATGGGTGTGGTGAGTTTTGTCTTAGTGCTTGTGTTGGTGTTGATAGCGAGCGGGTGGCATGACTTATGGTGAATAGTACATTTGGTATTTGATGTTATACAATGAAAGTGTGGTTGAGAATTCAGGAGCATAACACAAAGATTTATTAATGGACTAACAACTGAGGCATGTTTGGAGACATGGTTCAAGGGTCACCATGGATTCTCAAGGTCAGAAAAAATTATGGTGGGGAGTTTGTAATGACCCGTGTTGTTATGGGTTGGAAATTACTGAGGGAATTTGAAATTTTCATTTATATTATAGATTGATTTTATACCAAGACTTAGAAGAGGGTTGTAAAATTTTAAACATCTATAAGAGATGTTATTGTATGTAGTTTGATATTTTGTGTATGTCCCAAGGACTTGGTAATGAAACTAAGTAAGGACAAGAGGTTAAGGGTTATTGAAAAAAATAAAACAGCCACCGGCATACTGGTGGGTTTTTCAGTGGCCCAAGTCACTACCTTGTACCATTGTAAAGCTAGTGGAGCCTAGGTTGGTTTTTATAGTGGGGTAGTTATGGTATTTTTTGGCTAAGGGCCTTCACGATTTTGGGGGGTTGGGGGTCTAGAGGAGGCCATTATTGGCCGATTTCCCCCACCCTTGATCCCCATTGATCCCCTATGAAAGGGGATGGATACATATGTGTTTAGATGTTGATCTCAAGTATTTTTGTCTATTTATCTAATATTATTGAACCTATCTTAATTTCCTTATTATTTTAATCAGTTTTGTTTAAGGATTAGTGTCGATTCCACCAGAGCATGGTAAAATTAGCCGTGATTCATGGGGATTTTGTCTAGTTAGTGTAGAGGAGGTCTTGAGGTGTTTTATGTAGGATTTATACTATAATTTCAGTTGAGGTAAGTTTATACCCTAATTTATTTAGGTTTTTAGTTAAATTAAATTAATTTGGTGAAAGACTGAGTGTTGGTGGTTGTGGATTTTACTCTGGTTTATTTTAGGGGTGTCTTACAAACCCTCAGGGTGTGGTTAGTTGAGGTTTCGATGATGTGATGGTTCTTAGTGAGTTATTTTATGGTTATAATACATTTTTTTAATTTAAATAATTAATTAAAATTATTTAAAACTAATTATTTATTTCCATTGATGCGTGAAATAAGCTTGGGTTGTGGACGAGCTAGGTTGAGGCTCAGAAGAGGTTGATGTTCATTGTAACTCCTTAAGGATGGTAGGTGGCCCCATTAATACTAGATCATATTTCTATTATGTATGAGTTTCCTACTTCATGCATGTTTTATGGGTTTAGGTAGAATGTATAGGGATTCAGAATGGATGAATCACAATGATATGGTGGTGTTCATCCTCATATTCTCTGGGTGAGTACTCTTAATCACTTTTAGTGCTTTTGGTTTCCCAATGACTATGTTAAAAAGGAGTGAGGGTGTCGATTGGGTTGACAAGATACCTATGGGAGCTCTCATTGTTCAAGATAGGATGTGGGTAGCCTAATTGGATGCTCATAAGTTAGTGATGGGGGAAAAGAGGTCCTGGGACCTAGGTTGATGGATGAGATAGTCATAAATCTTACGTGTTATGTGGAAAACACTCTCAAGGAAAGAGTGGACTCTTAGTGAGTTTTGGTAGTGAGTGGAGTCCTCTATGACTAGATGAGGTGTGAAAGAGATGGGGATTCTTCAGAGTGATGGGTTGCGCGATCTCCCTTAGGAGATGATAGGTGAGACCCACTGAGGGTCATAGGATTTTCTTGAGGACTTGGAATGAGGTTTCCAAGAGGTCTTAGAGAGATATGGATTGGGATAGTCCATGGGTAGTGGGATTGGGAGTGTTGATGGATCTTGATGGGGAATTGAACTGGGCTATGATGTCTAGTTTAGAGGATCCTCCGGACTATGATGACATTGATAGTTGATATGTGCAGGGTGATATCTATAGGTAGAGGTATGATTAGCTTGGAGGGCCCAATAGATGCCCTGATGTTCATGGTGTGATGAGTTTGATGAGGGGAAAGATCTTGAGTAAATATTACCATGGGATGATCTAGATATCTATGTGATGGGATGTAGGCCCTTCGTGTTTTCATGTGCCCATTGGACATCCCCACAGTCTATGGGGATGGTTTAGTGTAATTGGACATCCTCAGATCATTCAGGGATGGGTCAATGTGCCTGATGACCTCCTTAAAGTTTATAGGGATGGTTCTGTGTAATGACCATGACTTGTTCCTTTAGGTATTGGGTCAAGGACCTTTCCATGCGTGGCTTGTGTCAGTATGATATCCATTCCCCAATTAAGGATTTGGGTTGAGGTCCTTACCATATGTTTCTTGATTTTGTGTACATGATGGACCTTGCGTTGAGTAGGCTTTGGTTTAGGACCATCCTTATTGATGGATCTTGGGATGATGTGATTCATCCTCAATTTTATCTACATAAATTGAGTAGGAAATGGGTCAAGATGTTGACACATGGCCATTCGTAATGTTCGTGGGTAATGGGTTGAGGTTTTAGACAAAAACCTACCTGGAGTCTTTCGGTATGGGATGGGCATCGATGTAGTGGAATTAAGATATGATGAGGTAGATATTGGCATGGCACTGAAGCATGTATGATTAGGTTACCTGGTGGCCTAGTTATCACTTAGAGGCCTAATGTATATTGATTCATAGTGATATCAGTAACAAAAAATGTTTGGGGTTCTCGTGTGACAAGTTTGTTTTATTCCCCAATCATACATGTATATGACAATGTATACTATAGAAACTTGGTGAAACCCTGAATAGATAAATTTCTCACACCTAGAATGTGAACCTCTGTGTGCATTTAGACCTTATTTATAATTTCATGTTGAGTATAAGATGTGCTATAGATTGAGCTAGCACAGCTCAAGGGTATTTAGAGATAGGATGCATGAGGTCTGAGGACGACAGTGGGGCCCAAGTACATGCATTGTATTTTTTGATTACTTTATATATTTTTGGATTAGACCGATGGGAGATTAATATATAAATTTTTATATTCTTATGAAAGAAATTTATGATATCATTGTTTTTGTTTTTATTATACATATTATGATTTTTTAGTGGATTTTTTGGTTATTTTTTCACTGATTGTTTGCCTCTGATTCAAGGGTATAGTCACTCCATTGTAAGGATTATTCCCTCACTACCAGTCAAAAGTTTTTGGTATATGAGGAGGAATTATTTATTCCACATGATGTCTTTAGCCCAAAAATTAATGGGTGTTCTAGGGTGGTTATTATAAGGGTTACTTAGATGCACTTAACTTACAAGAATCAGGTTTTATAGCATGGGGTTCATTCCAGAGTTATTTGTTCCACGCATCTATGTTTCGGAAGAGTTTTATCTAGGGGTTTTATATAATGGTAGGTATTGATACCACAAGGGGTATTAGATATTTATGTTAGAGTGTTTTTAAAATTATATTCCCTATTAAATGTGTTTCAAACCTTAGTTCAATATAAACATTATGCCCTTTTCATTGTGAGGGAATATCTATAAGTATTTTTTATATCTCTTTTCTTATATTATCTATAAGTAGAGTGATGTCACAATTAATAGTGATATTGAGTTTTAGGAGGGTATATTATTTTTATAAAAGTTTTATAGTATAGATTTTGGGTTTTAGAATATACAAATGATTGATTACCTTCTACAATGACCTTGATATTTTGTTGAATAAAGACAAGACATAAGAAATGAAATAGGGGGAATGGGAGTGGATGGATAAGAAATGATTTAGGTTTATGTGATTTTAAATTACCTATAATATGGAATAAAAAATAAAATAAGTGAAAATATCATCATAACTCATGAATACCATCCCTGATATGTATGAACATTCCATGACAATGAACAAAGTATTCTTTCCTTCAACTCCTCTTTGGAATTCAGTCACCAGTTCTGTATAGGAAACATCTACATCAACTAGAATAGATATAATTCATCCTCAACATATGATATTAAAATTATATCAATTATTATAATTAATAAATTAAACTATATTCTATTTAGGAGAACACATTCACACGCCTCTACAAAATCAACTCATCTAGCTATCTCATTCACTTCTAATAACAAAAAATGATTGAGATGAATGTTATAAAAAAATAGAGTCACTATATATCTTATCATCTTTATTCATATACTTATCACACTTTTATAACACTATATATGGTAATATAAAAATTATTTACTTCTTATTCTTTCTTAAACTTTGATACCTAGATGATCATTAGTTTTGGAATTGGCTAATCTTCTTCCCATAGAGTTCTTTTCAATATTTTGAACACCAAAACAGCTCTCAGATTCAGCCTCTCGAACTTTCTTATTCTATATCTTATTATTTTTATTTATATATGTTGGTCACCAAGAACTAAAAATTTTATATTTAAAATAAATAAAACCCCATCAAATATCTCAGTGCCCATGATCTTGTCAGTTTTTTACTTTATCCATATGTGGGTGTTCCCACAATCTCTATATTCTTTTCCCTCCTTAACCATTGTTTCTTTGAAAATTTCAAGATCACCATTTATTGTTATTATCTATTTCATACCCATATATTCTATACTATTATTCTTCAATAGGACTTAAGATCCCCATATTCTAAAAATAGATCAACTAAAATATGCATAAAATATTATCAAAAACTTTTTCAATATTTGTAAAAGCACACAACCTCTCTCTGTGAATTATCCATATATTTGGAATTAATATAAAAATAGAATTAGTTTAATTCTATTTATTTATTTTCTAGCTTAAAATCCATTATTATTCTTCAAAATAATTGTAACATAATATTTTCTCTATTTCTTCATTTGGTTAGGCTCTTTATCATACCAAATAATCTCAAGAATCACATCAACTTTATTTAACTACATGTCTCTTATAGAATTTCATTTCTACCATTCTTCCCTCTAAATTACATAAAAAATACCTTTTCATAGTTTCCTCTATATTTTATCACTAGTAAATAATAATTAAAATTTTGTACATTTATGATTTCCCAGGAAATCCCATCATCTTCTTTATAAGAGAATAGCTCGAACTAATCTTCTTATTGATTATGTCATGAGGAACTTCTTTACGGTAAAAAAGACATGAACTCATCAACATACACAAAAACATAATATTTAATCAATGTATAAACTGATTCATGTGGTTAATTTATCACAAAAAAATCTTAGTGTCACCGCATTAAATATTTCCTTTATATATTAAATATGTAAACTTTAATTTTCATCCAATAGCTTTCTGAAATTTTTTCCATCTGGAGAAGACTTACGCTTATCAAAAGGCTTCTCCTAAGAACCAAAGGCTTATGCAGGGAAATAATTTTTCTAGAAACTTTAAAGGCTTTTGATAATAGAATTATTCTCATCCCAAAAGATATACAACCAATATCAGAGACTTATATTTATCCTTTAAAGGATAACAATGAGACAAAGGATTATGCTTATGAGACTTGTGCTCAGACAAAGTCTTATACTAGTGTCTCAAAGGATTACATTAAGCATCATAAGAATTATGATGGGCCCTTTTTGAATTTTATAAGATTCTACATAATATCAAAAAAATTTAAATCAAATTTATAAATTATAGAAACTTCCATCAACCTTTCTCAAATACTTTCAAATGACTTGAAACAGCTTGTTGAAATTTTAAGGATAATTTCAAAGTGCTTAAACTTAATTTTCAAAGTTCATTACAGAATATATAACAAACCTTGAGTATTTTATAATAAATAAACATCCCTAATAATTCTCATCTCTACTCAATCCTGTCTAAAACATCATCCATATTTTTATTAGAAATTACTTCAGAAATAAATCATAATAACATATTATGATAGATTCTCCAAAAAATATTTCTACAAAACCTCTAATAAAATCTCCATATAAAATAGGTAATAACATATCTTTATGTTTCTAACTATAACCATCACTTACTATATTAAAAATTATTGTAGAGAGTACTGGAACTAATCCTTCTACACTTTTTCTGTTTATCCTTGAAGATGAGTTCATACAATTTTTTGATGTAATAGTTTCAACCTATAATCTTTCTAGATATATCTCCATAGTTAGTAGTAACTCATTCCATAATTTATTTTCAACATATCAATATTATTTTACAACTCCAATGTAATTTACATCAATATTATTTAACCATATCTTATAATAATTAAATTCTTCATGTATTGGGGGGATACCACAATCCATCACCCATATTCTCTACTCTTTCAATAAGTTCTACATTGTACCTTGATGGTTAAAAAAACACAAAAATATAATCATAAAATTTACACGGTCAATTAACTAGAATTGTGGGAGAAAAATACACCTAAAGGAAGATTATAGTGAAAGGAGGGAGAACATCAAAAGGTATTACTTTATTAGTGGTTTTATAAATCCTGTATTGGAAGATATGAGTGGATTTCTCCAAAGTTATACTAATTCATCAGGGTCTTGGGTAATAGAGTCTCGATATTCATTCCAATAGACATCCAAGAGTGAAATTATGATAAATTATTATTCTGAATATAATGGTTAGGTGTATCTTGTAGATGAAAAGGATCTCGAGGTCATGGAGAATGGTGATGTTTTGGTTTGGACAAGGAACAAAAGGATGTTGAATTTTAATGATGTGTGACACATTCCAAGGTTAAGGAAGAACTAATTTTTTTTTGTAAAAATTGATGATGCAGGTTTCAGTACATCATTTATAGATTGTGTATAAAAAATTATATGTGGCTACATGTTCATCAAAAGATAAGTGAAAGACATGACACTCTATTTCATGGGTTATTCTTAAGGAATGATGCATGCCCGAGAGTTAACTTCCATGATGTTATGGAATGATCATATAGGTTGTCTTATTGTGTTAAGGGATGAAAATACTTAATAATAAAGTATTATAGTAGTATGGTATCATAGATTATGGAATTTGTGAGGATTTCATATTTTAAAAGCATAAAAAGTTTTCCTTCTTGATAGAGGGTGAAAATTACAAAGCACTGGAAGTTAGAGTTGGTTAACATGGATGTTTGGGGGAATCACCTATTTGTTCTCAAGAAGGAGCACTCTTTTATATTGATTTCATTAAAGACACCACTGAAAAATTGTGAGTGTACTTTCTAAGGAACAAGTCTATGGTTTTTGGGACTTTCATCCAGTGGATAGACATGATGGAAAATAAGTTTAGTGGTATGTTTAAATGCCTATGTTTAGACAATAATGGCGAGTATAGATGTAGGGATCGGTAAAGGTTTTTCTAGAATAAAGGTATTTGATTTGAGAAAGTTGTTCTAGTGATCTTAGAAAATAATATAGTTATGAAAAATATGAATAGTATGATGGTGAAAAAGGCTAGGAGTATGTGAATTTACATAGGGTTACCCAAGGTGTTTTTGGAATAGTTTATGAATTGTGTGGGATAGTTATTCAATCAGGGTCTATCATCACCAATTGAGTAGTAACTTCTAGAGACATGTTGGTCTGGAAGGAAGGTTGATTTTAACTACCTCAAAGTCTCTAGAGTGCTTTACTATTACAAAATTTATTCAAAGTAATGATACAAGATATAGGAAAAGTCTCAAGTGTGTTATTTTATTTTGTAGGGTGATAAAGAATTTTATTTTCAACTATAGGATAATGAATCTTGGAAAGTCATCAGAATTAAAAATGTTATATTCAATGAGGTGTTTATATTAAAGAATCAAAAATTGGTGTATATTTATAATGAAAGAAAGGTATCATCAAATTATAATATCTAGCTGGATAGATGTATGGAAGTTATAGATCCACCAATATATCTAGTTATAAAAATAGTAACGTAAATTAAAGACCCTCTATAGGAGTTACTAGAAAGATGGAGTTCATGCTATAATAATGTTTCTTAGTCCATATGTACTGAAGAGTTCAAGGATTCTGGAAGCCCTAGAACTGGATGTTATAACATTGGATTTTTTAGTACAAGAACGATCTCATCCATAGGGACAACTATGAATATCTACCAAGGAAATTCACCCGGAGTAAATTTATGGTGATAGATTTCATTATTTTCTTATAATGAATGATGGAGATCATGAGATATCAGAATATATGAGGTTTTACAAGGGCTCAAAATAATAATAATTAACCCTAAGAGATGAACTTGATTCCCTCTCTATATCCATAACATGGAAGTTAACGAAGAAACCTACTGAGAAGAAAGCCTTAAAAATAAATGTGCTTATCGGAAAAGGAATAGGTAGATGGTAGAAGTAGGTACAAGGATAAACTTGTCATGAACTTTTTTCAACTAATAAAATGTGTACATTTTTCATAAATATTTTCACTAATAGTTAATCACATGACTATCTGAATGGTGTTGAGTATGGTTGCATTAGAAGAACATCATCTAGAATAGCTGGATGTGAAGACAAAATTTCTTCACAGAATCGTAGATGAGAAGATCTATATAGAGAAACCATTTGTTTTCAAAGTTCACCATAACTAGGGTTTTATGTGACAACTCAAATACAACCTTTACAGTTTGAGACAACCACTGAGAAATTGGAATAAAAATTCCAATGGACTCATAAAAGAGAATATATTTTTCCAAAGAAATGATGACCATTTATATTAATGGAATTATGTTAGTGATGGGAGTTATATTATCCTATATATATATATATCAATGTCATGTTGATTTATATTTTGATAAAAGGGGGCACATGTGAGCTAAATGATGAGTTTTATAGAAGTTTTGAGATGAATGAACTTGGTCTAATGAAGTAGATTCTTGGGATTAGGATTGTAAGAAACCCAAGTTCTATTACTTTGAAATTTCCTCAGGTAGACTAATTCCCAATGATAGTGGATCACTTTGGAATGTTAAAAGAAAATCTAATGTCTACACACCTAGCCATACACTTCAAATCCATAAGGAGAAATCTCCATGAAAGTAAATTGAGGTCAAGTACATGTTGAAGTTTTCATATGCATAATTTTTTGTAATTTTGATATATTTCTTGGTTTATAATCATCAAAAATTACATAATTAGTGGGATTTGTCTATATGTTTATTTGAGACCGTAAATAAAAACAATGGGAGGCTGTGAAATAAATTCTCCAATACTTTAAAGGTTCTAGTTGCATGGAACTTTTCTTCAGAATAAATGAGCTACTATAAGGTTTTGTAGACTTGTATTTTAGTGTGAATTTAGATATATAAAATAAAACTTGAGGATATGTGTTCAATTTTTTAGTAATTTTGATAAGTTGGATGTAAAAACATAAACTAGTATTCGCAATCCCAATAATGTATGTTGATTATGTCATGCTGATAGAAGTAGGAAAAGAGTTGGATGAGTTTAAAGGGTTGTTGGTGGATCTTAGAATAAGACTAGAAGTTTGAAAATTGTTTTGTTACTCATACATCATGATTAAACTGAATGGAAATATTATGCTTCATTGTCAGATTAAGCATATTAATCCGAAGAGACAATTTATCTGTAAGTTGTTAGAGGATGGATTATTAATCCTACAAAAGATAAAAGGAGTTCAAAACACAGTATATATGTTAACGCAGGTTGTTTCCAAGGAAGTGATAAAGCAATGCTGAACATCAGTTGGACTTGGATAACTAGAAATTATGTTTGGGAACCCTAAAACTACTAAATATAAATTCAATTGAAGGAATGATGTTTGTTTAATCTAAAGGGGGGCATAGTCATGATCCGGAAAAATAATATCAAGTGGTATATTAATGGTCCCAAGCCATATGAGAATAATTTTCAAGATAAGAAGACTAAGGCCATCATAAGTGAATTTATAGTATCCTAATTTATGATAACCATAAGTGAATGATGGTATGAAAGAAGTGTACGTCAAGATCTATGAGCATTGTAGATGGAAATTAGTTTAGTAGGAGAAGTGATAACCAATCTATCGAGCAATGTTCACCAGATGATATTCCAAGTGGTATGTCTTATAATATCTTTAAGAAGAATGTAAAATATATTAGATGATCTGTTTAAAGTAGTGGGAGCCTTTTCTGAAATACATGACTATTTATAAATACCAACTTAGGTGAATGGAAACCCATGAAGATAGGGAGGTGATGATGATTAGAAACACCAGATGGGCACTACTATAATAGTAGGGTGAGATTACATTATGATGAATCAACTAATCATTCTTTTTACTCTTATATTTTCTTTGATCAAAGTGAAAAATAATTCCCCCATGTATTATGACACAAGTTTGAACCATATAATCTCTTATATTGTTTTATTCCTCATTTACTTTTTGGTCAATGCAATCGATATTTTTTTTCTATGTTTTTCATCTGATGGTTTTATGTTTCAATGAAGTGGCTTGGGTGAACTTTTCCTCCATATTTTGGGTATTGTGGTGTGGGGTTAATTCTAGTTATATTTATTCTATGTGTTTAGGTTTTTATAGAGTGTTTTATAATGGTTTAATCGAATAGTGGACATGTACCCAACAAGTGGTATCATAGCTCTAGGTTGGAGTGTTCTTAGAAGGACATATCTTGATGAAGGTGCTTCAAATCTTGATTTAGTATAACAATTATACCCTTTTTCTTATATGAAAATATTGGCAATCATTTCCTGATATCTCTTTCCTTATATTTTCAATAAATAGTGGGATTTTATAATTTCTAGTTGGATAGAAATGGAGGAGAGTAAGGTCTAGGTAAATAAGTTCAAAAAAATATATTTTGAGATCTAAAATATGTAGATAGAGGACTAAATTATACATAAGGATGTTGACCATACATTTACTGGATACAAGATGGAAGTGATGAAAGTTTAATAATGAGAGAGGATGGATAAGAAATCACTTAGGCTGATGTGAATTTCACTTTCCTAGAACATTGAATACAATATCTAAAAAGTTAAAATTACATCAGAACTCTTGAAGAACCTTACTAATATATATAAGAATCCCATGGTGTTGAATAAAATGTTCTTACTAAGGATATTTTTTTTATCATTAAAATGTTATATGTTAATTTGAATTCCAATCATATTAACAACTTCAATTTCATTAGAAGTCAGTTGGATTCAGTGAAGGTAAGATTTGGAGACCAAGTTTGGGTGTTGTAGTAACTCTATTTACTACTGAAATCTTTGGATGTGATGGTGATAATTAGGATTGATTCTGATTAAATGGTTGAATTAATGTTCCCTGGCATTTTAGATCTAATATTGAATGATAATATTCAATATAAGGAGATCCATACATCATTTTGTAATTCATACAATGCGAAATGAATAAGAAATGCCATTGGATGGAAAACTAACCAAAAGGATAAAGGAACTTGGGGTAGTATTATCTTGGTAGATGGTGATCCCTTGTGATGTACGTTTTGGAGAAAAGAAATCCTAAAGAAATATTATAGTGAAAGGAGAGAGAACTCTAAAAGGTATGCCTATAGTAGTGGGTCTATGAATTGTGTATCAGAAGATAGAAGTGGATTGCTCCGAAGTTACACTAATTTGTTGTTGTCTTGGTTAACAGGCTCCATATCACCAATCCAGTAAAAGTTTGAGAGTGTAAGTATGAGAAATTATATTTCTTGATTATATATAAAGGTGTATATTGAAAATGAAAAGGATCTCGATATCATGGGGAAAGCTGTAACACCACCGAGATTTTAAAAGAATAAAATTATTTTCAATAGCATAAACGAAATGCAACAGTAAACCTAAATGATAATTTTACTCCCCGAGACTTTATGATATACTTATTTTTAAATAAATTTAATCTATTTGGTCACTTTTGGTACATGAAATCCTGATATTTTTATATTTGATATTCTATTCAACACGCAACTCTGAGTTTAATTGAAATGTGAAATATTATTACAATATTATTATTTAATATAATATTTACAACCTAGCCATTAAATTTTAGGGTATGAATAACAATAAATAAAATATAAAAAATATGGTTATATATTGATTATTAATAAAATAATAGTCATTTAGAATAATTTTTTTTTTGAAAAACTGAATGTTTTATAAAAGAATATTTAATCATGTTTTTCACACAAATATAAATTAATTTTAGAAAATTTATAAAATTTATTTGAAAAAATAATTTTTTAAATAAAAATATCAAAATTATATTAGGGTTATTTTGTGGTATTTTTTTGACAAATTTCATTTTGGATGAATTGTTAAAAATAATGGATTTTAATTGAAAACATTCTTTTCATTTAAATGATTTATAATGTTAAATTATATTATTAATTGGTTTTAAAGCAAAATTAATTTAATTTCATATCAATTAATCTTATTTATTTTATTTAAATAATTTTCATATTTAATTTTTATATAAAAACATTGTAAATGATTTAACATTTTCTCTTTAAAAACCTACTTTCTCCTCAAATCCATGAAATTAATTTTGAATTAAAAATTTCCAATTTTGTGAATTGAATTTGGAAAAATGGATTTCCTATTTTGAATCCGAATAATTTAAAATTTATAATAAGGTCAAATTAATTTTTGACCAAAATTAATATTGACAATATAAAATATTAATTACCACGATTATGGTAAAAATTGATTTATTGGGGGGTTAAACTAAGAAGATATGGATTAAAAATGAATTAAAACTTTTCCAACCCCCATATTCTTTATATATGTCGACCATATCAATTATAGATTCTATAAAGTCCCATTTTTAGGATTTTTTCAAAATAAAAAGGTGGGTATGATTGAATCTTTTCAAAAAATTACAAGTGTGTCACTCACCACACTTATAAAAGGCCATTCCCTCTCCTATCTTATTCACAACTTAAAAACAATTTTGTTTGGACAATAACTACCCAATACCTTTAAAAATTCCCTCTTACAGTCATATAAGCATTATTTTAAGAAAAAATTCATCCTATGAATGCTTTGGGTGCAAACCTAAGGAGGACCTCAGAAGAAGAGGTAGCGTTCATCAACGAGAATTTTTGTTTTATTTATTCCTCTACCTATTTCAATTATTATTATACCATGATGATATAATAACCCCAATATCATAAATATATTTATATTTTTTCATGTTATGTTCATTACCTACAACCATCTCTACTTCCATCAAATGGATTATGAAATCATCATTCGTGTGTACATCGGACTGCCACCTCACGAACCGATGCCATTTATTTTTTTCCCATTACCATGTCTCACAGTTTGGTATAATGATTGATATAAAGTTTATAAATGATATTTATAACATAATTATACCTCTGGAGAAATTATATCTTAAATTCATTATTTTAATTTCTATTCTGTAGGGGATACGATAATGTTGCTCATGTGTACGTCAGACTACCGCCTCATAAAGGGATGGGATTATTTGTTCACTAAATCTTTACATGGAAGGTAATAAGGGTAATAAAAATTAACACATGTGATATAAAATATATAATTATTATATTCATGAAATATGTATCATTATGAAAATATATTTTTTTTTCTTTCACTGAAAAATAATAACATCATATGTGGACATGTGGAATACCGCCTCCATGAAGTGAAGAATTTCCTTTTTCATAACCACATCAAAAGAAATATATATATATAAGTATATATAATTAAATAATATTTAATTTATGATATTATTATCATTATGTTAAGATAAAATATTACACAACTTTTTTCCATAATTATCATTGAAAAATGGAAACATTACTCATGCATACGAACAACCTACCATCTCCATGACCACAACATACTTTATTTTTCAAAACCATATTTTATAAATGGTATTAAAAGTATAATTGATGTATAAATATGATAATTATATCATTATTATTATTCTTTATATGATATAACTATATTATATGTACAAGAAACTAAACATTCATAACAAACAGGAAATATAAAACGTGGCAATCACTACTACAAAAACAGGAAAGGGAACAACCACCTTATATCAGCGCTAAGCAAAAACTGCTGATAAAGAAACCCTGTATCAGTACTAAAATTTTAGCACTGATAAAGGAATTCTTTATCAGTGCTAGAAAAGTGCTGATAAAGAAGGCCTGTATCAGTGCTAAAATTTTATCCCTCATACAGGAAGGATTTATCAACGCTTTTGTAGCGCTGATAAAGGTAGTCTTTATCTGTGGTTTTTTAGTGCTGATAAAACCATAGTCCCATATTTTATAAAATTGGTCACACAGTGTCCTCATTTTATCACGACCTAAAGCTATCATGGTACTAAAACCCTACGACTCCCCCCCCCCCCGCTGCCCCCCGATCTTCGCATTGCCGGACCTCCGCCACTAGCCCTTCTCCTAATCCTCCCCCTCGAACCCCTTTGGAGGATCCTCCTCCCCGAAAACCCTACTTTTCGTCTTCTTTTCTTGACCCTAATCCCTGTAAACCCTACTCCTCCATTTCTCTTCAGTTGGTAGCTCCTCCCGTGCACCTCCACCTCTGGAAGTTTCCAAGTGTGTGGTAAGTGATTCAATGCTTTTACATTATTAGATGATATCGATATTAATTCTTAGTTTCATAGGTTATTCCCAGGCTATAACTTCTTATATTTGTATTGGTTAACTATGAATTCAGTGTTTTTGTAATGGAAACCCATGCTACCTCATATTCTACCTCTATTAAAATGCTATCGTCTGTTATCCTTGTTTATTAAAGTATCATATGATAAAACTATATTTTTTTTTCTTCCTCATTGGTTCATTATGGATTTTATTTTTTGAGACTATGGGTTATCTCTAGTCTTAGTGATAGTGACTTATTATGTTACATATGTATTTTTGGAAATGTGATTTCATAATAATCTTTCCCTATAAATGACATTTTTTCACATATATTTTTTGAGTTTTTCTCTTCGTTTTGATGATGTTAATCATGCTCACATATTGGATTAGGATTTTTCATTTTACTGTCACTATTTTAGTGGAATTATAATATATTGGGTAACCACTATTGTTTGTTTTTTTATGTTAGTAATTTATTATTTTGTGTGTTTCATCATTTTTATTCGGAGGAGTATCTTTTAGTTAGGAACCTATTTTATGATTCCCCCCCTACAAACACATACAATCAAAATTTAGGGATAGTTTTTTAGAATCTATCTACATGTTATTTTGTTTTAGAACTTTTTGTCAAGGTGTTTATTTATTTTTGAGGTCGTTATATATGAGATTCAATATTTCCACATCATTGACTTACCCTTAATGCTTGGGGTCCCTCATGGTTGTTTGAACTATTAGAAATGGGAATATGTGTAATTTCACGTTTCTATATTAAAAATGAAATATCTATTAGTGAGAGGAAATTTTGTTAGTTATTCATGTTTTCTTGACTATTTTCTTGTTATTAGTGTTGTATTTTTGAATCTTTTTAGAGCTGGAAACCTCTCTTACCCTACCTTGCAAGATCATGCTCCAGGTGTAGGATGCCTTCTGCTGGACTCAGGAGATCATCTACCATATTTTCCCTAGGGTTTTCTCCGACTATCTTCTCTAATGGAATTCTCTTCAAGTTTGTAGAAGGTGACACCATGAGGACTGACGCCACCCCCCCCCCCTAAGATCTTGATAAATAGGATTATCTCCCCCTCACGGATGTCTCTCAGATGGATTCCCCGATGTCAGTAGGTGTTCCAGTGATGGTTTCCCCCTATGAACCCACCCAATCCTTTGAGATGTATTCCCCATCCTCTCTCATTGATTCCATGTAATTATACCAAGCCATTTTCCTCTCCATTCCAAATTATTTTCCTTCCTTCTGGTTTTGCATAATTTTCCCCCCTTCTTTCCATCATGCTATCTAAGTGACTTTGTCTGGAAGTGCACTTGTATGGCATGATGCCCAGACCACCAAGCTTTCCAGTATTGCCACCCCTACCTCCATCTCTGTCCTTCTCCCTCACCGAGGTTATTGATTGCTTCTCTGTAGTGTCCATGCCCCTTCCTAGCAGTGTTTGTTCTGCTCCCTTGGCTCTGAGCATGTCATCCATCTCCGAATACTTATGGATCCAGAGAGAACTCCCTCACCAGCCACCAAGTTTCATTACCCATCCTTCCCCTTCCCCTTTGGATCCTCATCTCCCACTCAAAAGAATCTTACCAACCAGAAGGGATTATAAACATGTTCAAAATCAAGGGACCTCAATGAGAGATCATCCTCCCACTTCAATAAGGCTATTAACTCTAGATCCAATTCCAGAGCCTTGTCCTTCCCATAATTATTATCATTATATGTAATGCTCATAGTCTTAGTGCCCATGTTAAATCAGACTTCCTCACCATAGAAATAAAAAATCATAATGGCATTGTTGTTGTTGTCAAATAACACAAAAAACCCTATAATAATCATAGAATTCTCCTAGAAGATTAAGTTGCATGTATTTCTACACTATGACCCCTCCAACAGACACAAATGGGTATTTTGGCATAATAAATATGTTGTTGAGACTATTCAAGATTGAAATCAATTCATCACTACCATGGTGTCCAACGGTGACACCTCCTTCCTTATGAATTTTGTTTTTGGAAGCTATGACCCTCTTCAAAGGGAATCTCTATCGAGTGAACAAAATACCTTTGATCCCGACCACCATCCATAGTTTTTAGGGGTGAATTTAATGCCATTTCTAACCCAAAGGAAAGGAAAGGTAGAATCCCATTCCAGAGGAAGGCCATCATGGAGTTTGTTCAGTTCATCGCTGGGAATGGCCTCATTTATCTCAGCTTCTCAGGTGACAGTTTCACCTGGTGAAACAACTGCAGGGGCCATCACCGCTTCTGGAGTCTATTGGATAGGTGTCTAGCCAACATGAAAGCCACTAATCTATTCTCAAATACCATGTTTTTATATCTTGCTTGAGGTATTTCGAACCACTCCCCCATCTTAGTTTCCATTTCTTCTTGGTATGATCATCAGGAACGGTCTCACTTCCACCAGTAGTGGTTTAACATCCTAGGGTACTAGGGCATGGTTTGTGAAATATGGAATGAACCCTCGTAGTAGTATCAGGCCACCTTCAACCTCAATGACCTGACCTCGAACCCTGATAGGTGCGTGTTCACCCCTTCCTCCTCAGGAACCTTCCCCACCTGGGACTACTGTCGCATATGGGCTCCTTCATAGTATTCTGATTGATGGAATGATACCTTGGGTTTATTGGATTATTAACACCAGTTTGAGATTTATGTGTGACTATATACTTATTATATTTTCTTATTATTTCTTACACACCACCACTTGAGTTGAGTAACCTGATTGAAATCCATATGGGTACTTTGGTTCTGATGTAGATATGGTTTTTATGTGTTTGTGACATGTGTATCTGTGGATATATGGGTATTTAGGCATGATGATATTGAATGTTGGGAAGAGACCTAGGAGTGGTAGATGTGTCATTATTGATTATTATTGTGTTTGGACTGGGGTGATTTGAGGAAACTATAATGAATCTAAAGTAATTATATTTAATGAATTCCATATTGTAGAGATTATGAGAATCCTTTCTTTACTTATAGAGTTGGCTCCTGGTTTTCATCCATTTGTATTTTATGATGGTGATAAATAAAAGGATGGAGTAGTTGACCATAGAAGGGTTGACCCAATAAGGGAGCATGAGCCATAGAGGATGACGTCGTGCAAGTTTTACTATCTATGACATAAGTGATTATCCCCATGAACCCCATTGTGTTTGGAAACTATGTTGATTTTGATGGGGGTCTATCCTGGTTCTGTTGATTTCCAAATCTTTATTGGAAGTGGTTACGCTCTATTAATCTCTATTTTTATAAGGAAGTGGTTCTCTTTTACTATATTTGGAAGTCTTTTTTTGTGTAATTGAACCATAAATACTAATATTTGAGATTCAAATAGGATTAATATGAATAAATATTGGATGTATTCTAATCGTTTGACAATAGATTACAAGAACGGAGTGAAAGAGTTCATCAAGTTTGCAAAGGATCATGCAAAGGATCCTTCTAAAATCATTTGTTTGTGTTTACATTGTTTTTATTCTAGACTACTTACTCTAGAGGAGTTGGAAGAACATTTTATATGCCACGTAATAGATCAGAGTTATAAATTTTGGAATAAACACGGAGAAAAAGCGAATGTAACTACTGGCTGGGATAAAACTACGTTTTATGGATCATCAGATATGAATAAAAATATGGATAATGAAGAAGTCTGTATGGAGGATGTGATTACAGATGTCAATGATGATGAAGATCGTATTGAGGAAATGACAAAGACAATTGAAGATGAACTCTGTGATTACCCAAAGTTGTTTGAGAAGTTAAATAATTGTTCCAAGACGCCATTGTATACTTGTTGCACTGAGTATACAACATTGTCAGCTATACTGAAGTTGTATAAATTGAAAGAAAGCAACGGATGGAGTGATGTCAGTTTTATGGAACAACTTTCTCTCTTGAATGACATACTCCCTCAAGATAATGATCTCCTAAGCCGGACATATAAAGCTAAAGGAATGCTATGCTCGATGGGTATGATTTCTGAAAGAATACATGCCTGCCCAAAAGACTGTATATTGTTTCGAAAGAAGAAAAAATAAATTACAGAATGCACAAAGAGTGGTTCTTCTCGATAAAAGAAAGATTAATCCAATCCTACTAAAGTTTTATGGTACTTTACAATCATTCCAAGGTTTAGGAATCTATATGTAAGTGAAGAAACTGCACGAAAATTATCGTGGCATGCAGATAAAAGAAATAAAGATGGGAAATTACATCATCTGGTCGAATCTCCTCAATGGAAGAAAATTGATCATGAGTATCCTGAATTTGGAAAAGAGCTGAGAAACCTTCTTCTTGCATTATCTACAGATGGAGTAAATCCTTTTGGTTTTCAAACCAGCACTCATAGTACATGGCCTATTATGTTGGTAAATTATAACTTTCCACCCTGGTTATGCATGAAATGGAAATTCATCATGTTATCTATGCTTATATTAGGACCAAAACAACCAGGTAATGATATTGATGTTTATTTGGCTCCTTTGATCAAGGATTTGAATTTATTGTGGGATTCAGGTGTTATGTTGTATGATTCTTATAAAAGTGAATACTTCACATTGAGAGTGATGTTGTATGGGACAATAAATGATTTCTCTGCATATGGAAATTTGTTCGGCTATAGCATTAAAGGAACTCAAGGGTGTCCTGTGTTCAAAGAAGATACATAATCAATTATGTTGAAACATTCATCTAAATATGTGTTTCTAGGACATCGTAGATTTCTACCTCGTTGGGATAAATACCGATCTTGGACGACATCATTTAATGGAAGTTCAGAATAATGCTCAACACTGTCTCCACTAACAGGTGATCAGATGTTTGAGAAAGTAAAAGATGTGAACACTGTTTTTGGTAAACCATTCTCAAAAAACCTTAAGAAAATCAGTTGGAAAAAGATATCATTTTTTTAAATTACCATACTGGAATTGTTTGTACGTCAGACATTTTCTTGATGTGATGCATGTGGAAAAAAATTTATGTGACAGTGTTATCAGAATGTTTCTAAATGTCCCTGAAAAAACAAAGGATGGAATTAAGGCAAGGTTGGGCATGGTGGACATGGGAATACGAGAAGATTTGGCTCCCGTGAAGGGTGAAAATCGAATGTTTCTTCCTCCAGCTGCTTATACTCTTTCTAGGGAGGAGAGATACTAGTTTTTCAACTTCTTCAATGATGTAAAGGTTCCAGAGGGTTTTTCATCAAATATCAAGAACATTGTGTCAATGAATAAGTTGAAGTTAAAAGGTTTGAAATCACATGACTTCCATGTTTTGATGCAATTTATAATTCCTATAGATTTACGTTGAATTTTTCCCAAGAATGTTTGTCATACATTAACCAAAATTTGTTTCTTTTTCAAAGCTATATGTAGCAAATTCTTAGACCCGAAAAAATTGCCAGATATGGAAAAATAAATTTTCATAATATTATGTGAATTAGAAATGTTCTTCCTGCCAGAGGGTTGTATAGTGGAGCGATATATTGTTTAGGAAGCCATTGAATTTTGTACCGAATACCTATTTTATGTGGAATGCATTGGTCTCCCAAAATCTCGTCACACTGGATGCATTGAGGGTGAGGGAATTTCTGGAAGAGATTTTGTAAAAATCAGCATTAAAGATCGGGATCCGGCCCACCTTTATGTTTTTCATAATATTTGGGAGGTTGATCCATATATTGAAACTCACAAAGAAATTCTTAGGCCGTTAAATCCATCAAGGGATGAAAAATGGTTATCAAATACACATAATCACCATTTTATAGGATGGTTTCAAGACCATATTTTTAAGAAGTTGGATGAAAATACGAATTCAATTTCAGAATGACTTCGATGGCTAGCCGCTAGACCAAGTGTGTATGTATTATCTTACAGTGGTTATGTAATTAAAGGTTATACATTCTATACAATTGAACATTATGAATATAGTACCATGAAAAATAGTTGAGTTACACTAGTGGCTGAAGCGATGCATGTTTCTGGTAGTAAGGACATAAATCCAATTTATGCAAATATGTCATACTTTGTCATTATCAAACTAATATGGGAGTTGGATTATTTGAAATTCTAATTGCTTATTTTTCAATGAAAATGGGTTGATAACAACAGTGGTGTTAAAATAGATGAATGGGGATTTGTGAAAGTTGATTTTAGTAAAGAAGGGTACAAAGATGAATAGTTTATAATGGCATCACAATAGGTACAAGTTTTTTATGTTCTAGATCCCACAAACCGAAAGTGGCCGATTGTTCTGTTATCGTCCAAAACTTCTGAAGGTTCCAATGAAAATTCAGTTGAGGACGATCCTTTCAGTGGTAAGTCATAATCATTTCAGAGCGGTCCCAATGTATATGATGTTTTTTATGTTAGAGAAGACCACAATGAAGGGATTTGGATAATTAATAGAGGTGTCAAATCCCTTCAGCCTTTGAAAAAAAGAAATAGAGTTCAATAAACGGGTTATATTTTGTTTGTAATATAGATTTTATTATCTCATGTTATTATCTTATCATTACTGAATTTATGTAATCTAAATTAACAGTTCAAACACTTTTGCAGATAATGAATTCTGCATATTCTGGTGCTCCTAACCTTGAGGCTGAACATGTCTCTCAAGTTGTTGCTTCTGCGACTGCTGCTGCTCCTACTGCTCCTACTGCTGCTTCTGCTACGGCTGCTGCTGCTGCTGCTGCTCCTGTTACTACTCCTGCTATTGCAGCTCCTGCTACTCCTAGTGTTGAGGTCCAACAACCATCCACACATGTCATTGCTAACATTTCTTAGGAACATATAGATGATGTTGATATTGATGAAATGGTTGGGAATGAAGGATCGACGTCGTAGAAAACACAGGCGTGTTGTAGTTTGATGGTGTTACACAAAGTTCTTAAGGCAAAAAGCAAAGGCATCAAATTTGATGCCGGATGGAATGCATGAGGCCAACATGTGAATCCCAACAAGTATATATTTAGTATTTACATTGGAGTTGTCACTCGGCAACGTGTGGTGATTGACATAGATTCATGGAACCATGTTGTGTCCAGGCTGAAGGCTGTGATCTGGGAAGAAATGACGATAACATTATGAATTTATTTATTTAATTTACAAGAAAATAAAATAATGAAAAAATGTATTACTCTTCTCAATCTCTTGAAGAGTACATTTATAGTAGACGATTCACACAAGGATTATGTACAAAGGCTTGAAGGAAGGATTCATCTAGGTTTTCTCACTATATTAACAAGATGTCACATGAAAGATTCCAAAGGTAAAATAAACTCGCACCCACCCATTGTCTACGCTCACCTGATATCCCAAGAAGCATGGGATGAATTTATTGGCCACCGTGGGGATGAGAAGTTTCAGGTACATTGTGGGTGATAATACGTTGTTTGAGGATACGTGTATTCATCACATTGATTGTTAATATTTCATTTATGAAACAACAACTCTGTAATGAAAATAAGGAATGTGCATCAAAACCAACATACCCCTATCGTAAAGCAAGGATGTGGTACGATTTACTAAAAAAGAAAATAGTACATATTTTAAATTTACAGTAATATTTTTAGGTTCCAACAAACATCATCATAATTATATTTCTATGTTTATATGTAGATTGATGAGTCTAAAACCAAAGACACTTCCATCCCATGTGATGTGCTTTGTAAGGAGGCGTGTGGGAATATGTAAAGGAAGCTAGTAGATGAGAACACACAAAAAGTGTGGGAAATTTGTGTAAGTATGACATGACGATAAAAAGAATTGTTTTAAATTGCTATTACATAAAAATAATTAGTTATTTTCCTATATTTGATAGTCACAGGAATCAGCTACTTCTGTAGCGGATACAGACCTATTATCAATATCTTTGAAGAAGCCAGAATAATACGGTCTTGTCAGAGGTGCGGGTTTTTGGGTGACACCCTGAGTATATTTTGAGAAGAAGAAAAAACAGATGATAGAGATGAAACATTGAAACAAATGAGCAAAAAACTAGCAACCCTTGAAGAACGGTTGCAATGGAAGGGAGAGTTAATAGCAACTTTTATGGGTGAGAATCAAGGAGAAGACACAACTTAGGAACAACCAATGCGTGAAGATCCCGACCCACCCCTACAAGCTTTAAGGCATGCCATTCCCCTCAAAGTGTTGTCTTTGCTGTGGTAATCAATATTCTAATAATTATTCCCATGAAATGTGAATCAAATAAACACTGATACTTTTCCTTTACTGATCTTCTACAGGGTGATAATGATTGTGATTTATATCTATCAACACCCACCTATCACCTTGTAGCGAGAGCTATACTATTCAACATCCCAGACGACACACTGCATAATATACCACTTCCAAAAGATCATCTGAAAGTGACGATTACTGTAGCTCATGATCCAAATGCACAGCTACCTATTCTACTTGATGACAATGATATTCAAATGGTTGAAAAGGATATTGCGACATTCATTGCATGGACATCACAACTTGTAAGAGTATATGCGGACAAAGAGGTATTTATTTTCTTTTTTTCAAGCTAAACCTTTAGAAATTAATGAAAAAAGGGTCTGAACCAATGAATGCTATTATAGATGGAGAAAGGGAAGGAGGTGAAAAATGTCGGCTCAAAACCATCTAAAGGATCGACCAACCGGTCCCAAGGAGATACTGAAATCACAATAACACCACATGTTCTCTATCCACATTTACTAGCATTGAAGACTCATGTGGATACAAAGCTAAGAGGTGGTAGTAGTGATATAGTGGTTTTCTAGGAGAATATATATGGAGAGGAAAGTCAAGATTTTTTTGCTGGTGAAAATATAAATGAGATCCTTGAAAATGGTTGGCTAGGAGTTACAGTTGTAAATATATATAGGAGGTACATTTCCATGAATTGATTTTCTAAAAGCTGATCTAAGGTGCAAATTATGACTAAATACATTTTATATCATTGACAGACGTATATATGAAAAACAGTTGAAGGAATTTTCCCATGAGCCAAAATTTGGACTTGTTAGTCCTCGTACCACATCATCACATATAACAAAAATAGAGCCATAAAAAAGAATAAAATAGTGAATGGCTTGCTGAAAACATTTGAAAGCAAGATTACATATGACTTACTCTTCTTAATACCAACCATGCAGGGGTAAAACTCTATGATTAAAGAATATCAATTATATTTTGACTTATTTTATTACTTATTCCTTTGTGTGTTTTTATGAAACATTGGATGATAGTTTTGGTGAACTTGGATACTCCAAAGATTTATTTTCTTGATTAAAATCAAGGATATCCATCAAACCGACCACACATGATGGAGTTTGTGAATCTGTACGACACTACATCCTACATTTTAGGTCTAAACATCAAGTAATATAATTTATATTATCTTTTAATGAGGATTATATTATGATAGGGTGGTGTATCATTATCGTCTAAAAAATGAACGAGGATAGGGGCTAAGCATAATAAGGCGAGCAAGTACTACGTCTGGATAAATATCAGGGTATATATAATAAAATTTCACTATCCAAACACATCTCAACACAAGTTACTTATTCTTCTAATGATCAATATTTTTGAAGTTTCCAAAACAAAAAAATTATAATGATTGTGGTTATTATCTTTGTAAATTGATGAAAGAGATCATTTTTCATCAACAAACAAGCATCCCCAAAGAGGTATTTTAAAAAACAACTACTAGTTCGTTTAATTTATTCATTAATTATTTATTTTTATATTTTGTAGTACTAATCTAACTACCGAAAAGCCTCATACTCACAAGATGATATAGATATGTTTGGAAATGAGTGGTCCGCATAACTGATGGCAGATTGTACAAAAATAACATGAAGATCTGACTTGGAGATGTGTACAATTGGCGGTCATTTTTGAGAGGGGTTAAGGGGATCAAAAGATGACACATTATTGTATGTAAATGTTCGTAGGAATATTGTAATTGTTATTAAATAAAACATCCTTTATCCAATGAGTCAATTTCCCATTTTAACAGATGATATACACCAACAACATGCAAGAATGATGAATCACTCAAAGGGCCTCTCTTTTGTTTAAAATAGACACAATTTTAAGTGAAAAGAACAACTGACCTATGGAAATCCAACAAAATGCATTCGTATTGTGTTGATCCTTTAAGATAACGATCCACGAGTGAGTTGGGGATGTGTACGACTTATCCCTGCCTCAATCCGAGGAACGTTGTGGCCGGTACCACTAAAAGGGTCTCGCTTTTGTTTAAAATGGACACAATTTTAAGTGAAAACAACAACTGACCTACGGAAATCCAACCAAACGCATTCATATTGTATTGATCATTTAGGATAACAATACATGAGTCCTTTTTGATGTGTATGAGTTATCCCCACCTCAATACAAGGAACGGTGTGGCCGGTACCACTCAAAGGGTCTCTCTTTTGTTTAAAATGGACATAATTTTAAGTGAAAACAAAAACTGACCTATGGAAATCTGACTAAACGCATTTGGATTGACTTGATCCTTTAGGAGAACGATCCATAAGTCCTTTTTGACATGTATGAGTCATAACCGCCTCAATCCGAGGCACGGTGTGGCCGATACCACTCTAAGGGTCTCTCTTTTGTTTAAAATAGACAAATTTTTAAGTGAAAACAAAAACTAACCTACGGAAATACGACCAAACAAATTCATATTGTGTTGATCCTTTAAGAGAACAATCCACGGGTGAATTGGGGATGTGTATTATTCAACCACGCCTCAATCCGATACACGGTGTGGCCGGTACCACTCAAAGGGTCTTTTTTTTTTTAAAATGGACACAATTTTAAGTGAAAAAAACAACTAACCTACAGAAATCCAAGGCACGGTGTGGCCGATACCACTCAAAGGGTCTCTTTTTTTTTAAAATGGACACATTTTTAAGTGAAAACAATAATCGACCTACGAAAATCCGACCAAACGCATTCTGATTGTCTTGATCCTTTAGTAGAATGATACAAGGGTCTTTTTTGATGTGTATGAGTCATCCCTACCTCAATCCGAGTCACGGTGTGGCCGGTACCACTCAAAGGGTCTCTCTTTTGTTTAAAATGGACACAATTTTAAGTGAAAACAACAACTGACCTACGAAAATCAAACCAAATGCATTCATATTGTATTGATACTTTAGGATAAATATCCACGGGTCATTTTTGATGTGTACGAGTCAACCCCGCCTCAATCTGAGATATGGTGTGGCCGGTACCACTCAAAGGGTCTCTCTTTTGTTTAAAATTGACACAGTTTTAACTAAAAACAACAACTGACCTATGGAAATCTGACAAATGCATTCGTATGATATTTATCCTTTAGGATAATGATACATGGGTCCTTTTTGATGTCTAAAAGTTATCCCTTACTCAATACAAGGCATGGTGTGGCTGGTACCACTCAAAGGGTCTCTCTTTTGTTTAAAATGGACAAATTTTTAAGTGAAAACAAAAACTGACCTGTGGAAATTTGACCAAACACATTCGGATTGTGTTGATACTTTAATATAACAATACAAAGGTGAATTGGGGACGTTTATGAGTCAACTTCGCCTCAATCCAAGACATGGTGTGGCCGGTACCACTCAAAGGGTCTCACTTTTGTTTAAAATGGACACAATTTTAAGTGAAAACAAAAACTGACCTACGGAAATCCGACCAAACGAATTAGGATTTTATTTATCCTTCAGGAGAACAATCCACGGGTCCTTTGTGACATGTAAAAGTCATACCTACCTCAATTAGAGGCATGGTGTGGCCAGTACCACTCAAAGGGTCTCTCTTTTGTTTAAAATGGACACAATTTTAGGTGAAAACAACAACTGACCTACGGAAATCCGACCAAACACATTTAGATTGTATTGATCCTTTAGGATAATTATCCACGGGTCCATTTTGATGTGTATGAGTCATCACTGCCTCAATAAGAGGTACGGTGTGCCCGGTACTACTCAAAGGGTCTCTCTTTTGTTTAAAATGGCCACAATTTTAAGTGAAAACAACAACTAACCTACATAAATCCAACCAAACGCATTTAGATTGTCTTGATCCTTTAGGAGAATGACCCACGGGTCCTTTTTTATGTGTAAAAGTCATCTCCTCATCAATCTGAGGCATTATGTGGCCGGTACCACACGAAGGGTCTCTCTTTTGTTTAAAATGTACAAATTTTTAAGTGAATACAACAACTGACCTATGAAAATATGACCAAACGCATCCAAATTGTGTTAATACATTAATAGAATGATCCACGGGGGAATTGGAGATGTGTACAAGTCAACCCCTCCTCAATCCGAGACACGGTGTGGCCGATACCACTCAAAGGGTCTCTCTTTTGTTTAAAATGTACACAATTTTAACTGAAAACAACAACTAACCTACGAAAATATGACCAAACGCATTCAGAGTGAATTGATCCTTTAGGAGAATGATCCAATGGTCTTTTGGGACATGTATGAGTCATCCCTGCCTCAATCTGAGGCACGGTGTGGCCGATACCACTCATAGGGTCTCTCTTTTGTTTAAAATGGACAAATTTTTAAGTGAAAACAACAACTAACATACTAAAATCCAACCAAACACATTCTTATTGTGTTGATACTTTAATATAACAATCCACGGGTGAATTGGGGACGTGTATGAGTCAACCCCGCCTCAATCCAAGACACTGTGTGGCCAGTACCACTCAAAGGGTCTCTCTTTTGTTTAAAATGGACACAATTTTAAGTAAAAAAACAACTGACCTACAGAAATCTAACCAAACACATTCGGATTGTCTTGATCCATTAGGAGAACGATACAAGGGTTTTTTGTGACATGTACGAGTCATCCCCTCCTCAATCTGAGGCATGGTGTGGCTGGTACCACACAATGGGTCTCTCTTTTGTTTAAAATGGACATAATTTTAAGTGAAAACAACAACTGACCTACAGAAATCCAAACAAACGCATTCAGATTATCTTGATACTTTAGTAGAAAGATAAAATGGTCCTTTTTGATGTGTAAGAGTCATCCCCTCTTAAATATGAGGCATGGTGTGTCTGGTACAACTCAAAGGGTCTCTCTTTTGTTTAAAATGGACAAATTTTTAAGTGAAAACAACAACTGAACTACATAAATCTGACCAAACACATTCGGATTGGGTTGATAATTTAATAGAACGATCCATGGGTGCATTGGGGACATGTAAGATTCAGCCCCGCCTCAATCTGAGACCCGGTGTCGCCAGTACCACTCAAAGGGTCTCTCTTTTGTTTAAAATGGACACAATTTTAAGTGAAAACAACAACTGAACTATGGAAATATAACCAAACGATTTCAGATTGTATTTATCCTTTAGGAGAAAAATCCACGAGTCCTTTTTGATGTGTAAGAGTCATCCCTGCCTCAATATGAGGCATGGTGTGGCCGGTATCACTCAAAGGGTCTCTCTTTTGTTTAAAATGGACACAATTTTAAGTGAAAACAACAACTGACCTACAGAAATCCAACCAAATTCCTTCGGATTGTATTGATCCTTTAGTAGAAAGATACAAGGGTCCTTTGTGACGTGTACCAGTAATCCTTTACTCAATTCGAGGCATGGTGTGGCCGGTATCACTCAAAGGGTCTCTCTTTTGTTTAAAATGGACACAATTTTAAGTGAAAACGACAACTGACCTACAGATTTCCAACCAAAAACATTCGAATTGTATTGATCCTTTTGGAGAATGATCCACAGGTCCTTTGTGACATGTAAGAGTCATACCCACCTCAATCCGAGGCACATTGTGGTTGGTACCACTCAAAGGTTCTCTCTTTTGTTTAAAATGGACACAATTTTAAGTGAAAACGACAACTGACCTACATATTTCCAACCAAAAACATTCGAATTGTATTGATCCTTTTGGAGAATGATCCACAGGTCCTTTGTGACATGTAAGAGTCATAACCACCTCAATCCGAGGCACATTGTGGCTGGTACCACTCAAAGGTTCTCTCTTTTGTTTAAAATGGACACAATTTTAAGTGAAAACAACAACTAACTTACAGAAATCTAACCAAATGCATTCGGATTGTCTTGATACTTTATGATGATGATCCATGGGTCCTTTGTGATGTGTAAGAGTCAACCACACCAACCCCCTAGACCACCCCACCCCCTGGACACCAACCCACCCCCTTGGACACCCCCACCCCTCTGGACACCCCCACCCCCTGGAAAGCCCCCTCAACCCCCTGGACACCCCCACCCCCTGGACACACCCATGGACAGCCCCCCACCCACCTCGGATGCCCCCCCCCAGACACGCCCACCCCCTGGACAACCATCACCCCCTTGGACGACACCCCCACCCCTCCTTAACACCACCCCACCACCGGCATACCCCCAACCCCCCTGAACACCCCCACCCTCCCAGACACCATCCCACCCCCTTAGACAGCCCCACCAACCCCCTAGACCCCCTCGGACACCGCCCCACCCCTAGAAATCCCCCCCAACACCCTAGAATCCAGCCCACCCCCATGGACACCCCGTAGATAGCACCCCCCCACCTGGACACCCCCCCACCTAGACACCCCCCTCCTTGGACACCACCCCACCCCCTTGGACATCTCGACCAACACCCTGGACCACCCCCACCCCCTGGACACCCCCACCCCTGGACACCCCTATCCTCCTGGACTCCCCCATCCCACCCTCCTGGACACCACCCCACCCCCCTTGGATAGCCCCACCACCCCCCTGGACTACCCCACCCCCGAACACCCCACCCACCAAATGGAAAGCCCCCCCCCCCAACACCCTGGACACCAGCCCACCCCCCTAGACACCCCCATGGACAGCCCCCACCCCCCCCCACCTAGACACCCCCCCTCCTAGACACCACCCCACCACCTAGACACCCCCACCCCCTGGACACCACCACCCTCCTTGGAAAACCCCCCAACCTCCTGGACCTCCCCCACCCCACCTAGACACCCCCATCCCCCCGAACACCCCTACCCCCCCCCCAAGGACAGCCACCCGGACACCCCCTACACTCCCTTGGAAAGACACCAGAAACCCCTGAACAACCCCCAAACCCCTTTAATTCTGAATAGAATTATTTATGTATTTAATTAACATATGAATTAAGTGTTAATGGTGTATGGGTATACTTGGTGTAATTAGGTTATGATTTATGTGTTAATTTTTTATGGGTATACTTAAGGAGATGCTGAAGTATTTGTAGGTGTTGCTTGGGTGTGCCGCTGCATAGTTTTTTTTGCAGCAGACAAGGCATTTATCAGCACTTTTTTAGCACTGATAAAAGTGGCCTTTATCATTGCTAAAAAAGCACTGATAAAATCCACATTTATCAGTTCTTTTTTAGCACTGATAAAATTTACATTTATCAGTGCTACCAAAGCGCTGATAAAGGCTTCCTTTATCAGTGCTCTTTTAGCACTGATAAAATGATCCTTTATCAGTGCCTTTTGGCATTGATAAATGTACATTTTATCAGAATTTTTTTAGCACTGATAAAGGATTCCTTTTTTAGCATTGTTAAAGCCTGTTTTGAGCGCTGATAAAGCCGGTTTTTGTATTAGTGAATTAACAACCAAAACAATGAAAATAATGAAATATTATTAATGAATGGGGGATAAGATGTTATTAAAGGATAATATATGATATTATAAATATTAATATGCTTTTTTATAAGTTAATAACATGTCTAAAACCACTATATATGAGGTTAAATCACATTAAACGAAAAGGAAGCATGGGGTAAGGGGTTTCATCTCAATTTCATTTCATTGAGGAATATTGTAATGTTAAGCACCTAATATATTTTATATAGAATATAACTACCCATTTGAACTTTAATATCATGAATACATAATTATTAATGGTATTTTAAGTTTCAATTTGAATTATTTCATATAATTGGATTTTAACTAAAAGTTTCAATGTGTTAAATAATTTCATAAATCAATTTTTTTCATTGGGTTATATTATTTCTTTACTTCTGTTGATATTATAATATTAGGTGTATAATGATTTTTTTTATCTTATTTTTTATTTCCAATTTTTTTATTTATATTTTATACACATAATTAATTCATTTATTAATTCGCACTTCAACAATTTGATAATTTTAATGGTTTATTTCACAATATCATTCAAATCGATATTATTTATTCTTGAATTTTAGTTGTATGATATTATTTGATAATTATATAATAAACTCATTATATTTTATTCCCCTCAGGTTATTCATAATATTTTCAACTAATAGTACCATTTCCCCCTATTTTTATGAGTTCTTCTAAAACCATGTTTTCATGAAATGTTTTAAAAAGAGATTATCCTTCTAAAAATTATTTATTAAAGAAACTTGAAACCATGTTTACTTTTAATTTTTTTTAAATGAATCTTCATGTTGTTTTCAAAATAAGTCTCATTTGGATTTTACTAAAAAAGTGATAGGAATCTTCTAGTCGTTTTTCGATCAAGGAACTTTTATAAACTTTTTAAAGTGAAAAACGAACATTATTTTTAACTTTTTATGTAATGTATGAAATTACCTTACATAATTTCCATAATTTATTTGATGCTTACCTTTTCAGTTTACAAGGTTATTTTTAATGAAATTTTTTCCCTAATATTATGGAAATTATTAGTTTTTAAAATGGATTTTCAAAGAAAAGTAATTTTAAAATGTTTTAAGTTTCAAAAAAAGTGTTTTTAAAAATGGAAAGGATATTTTTATGATGAAAATTTTTAAATGATTTTTTAAACTAGCATTATATGTTACCAATTTTTATTTCAAATAAAATTATTTTCATGATATTTTGTGAATTTTTAGTTTTAAAAAAGTGGTTTTTCAAAATGAAAAGGTGATTTTTCTAAAATGTGTTTAATGGTATTTTGATGAACCCAATTTGTGTATACATTTCAAAATATATAATTGAAGATAAAAGAATGTTTTCAGAATATATCTATGGTTTAATGAACATATTATTTGATTTTGGTGAATCTGTTTACTTGCAGGAGCTTTCTGGCTTAATACACGGATCAAGGGAAGTTTGTGAAATTTTTGAAACTACACGACATGTACTTTCTATACACGCCGTGTACATCCAGACAAGGACACGGACCAAAGCAAGGAGTTCACACCCATGTCTACTAGGCAGAGATGCACGCCGTGTGGGTCAGCGCTACATGCTGTGTACCACCTTCTAGAAGCGGTGGTTGCAGAGAAAAGTCCACATGCCCATGTGGTCGTTGATGAAGACACAGCGTGTCTGAACTTTTACACGTCGTGTCTGCTATTCTAGAAGGGGATGGCGGCGCTATACACCATGTATGGTAGCGCTACACGCCGTGTTCACTCAACTTTCAGGCGGCGCCATGTAAAAAAGTCAAGAACGGCGTGCTCAGCCACCTGCCAGCGGAGAAAATGGTGCCAAAACGCGTTGACAAAAAGTACACGGCGTGTTCTTTCTATACACGTCGTGTACTTTATTTTTCTATAAAATGAGGCCTTGGCCTACGAATTTGGTGAGTTGAGAACCATTGGAGGAGGGAGAATCTCTGCTACCACCATTCCTGAAGCCACCGAGGTGCCATCATTCCGCTATTCCACCATTCCACCCTCCGATACTCTACCTCAACGCCTACACGATGAATCCGTCAGGTATCACATGTGTCGTTTCTCTCCTAAATTCTATGTGTAACTAAACCCCTCGTGTTGGGGCTATGGATGATGGGATCATAATTTGTATATTGTTTTATATAGCTGTGTTTGAATCGTTGTAATTCATCTTACTTTTCTTAAGCTACTGTCTAATATAACTGAGAATTCTTAGCCGGACCAAGGGAAGGATTCTCAGCGATACAAAAGAAAAGTAACGGTGAAAACATCCATGACCATTGGAAGGTTTTCACCAATTCAAGTAATGGACTGGACATAATAAATAATTAAGGACATTGACTACCAGACCAAGGAGTCAACTGCTCTAATTCTAAACAAGAGGAACCGAACCATGTAATTCTTGTAACAAAATGAAATCCTGAATGATTGAATTATTATGAACAACACAACCATTTAAACAATCTTCATAAGAACTCCTTATTCACCATAGCCCCGACACGTCTTTTCTTTCCATTTCTAAGAACTTTTTAAATTTACCCGTTGTTTTCCTTCAAACTGTATCCATTCTTCAAAGTAAATCAGTTTAGTTTAAATCAAAACCCAAAAATCAACACAATCATTTCTAAACATTGCATACTTCACCGAATTAAGTATTAACTCAATTAAATTCATGCACACCATGGTTACCTGTGGATCGACCCTGAACTTATGCTATACTAAAGTTCTAAGAACGGGTAATTAATTTAGGATGCATAAAACTTCAACCAATGACAAGAATAGACCAAATTTTGGCGTTGTTGCCGGGTAACTACCATTTGGTTTTAGTGAAAAGATTTAAATTGTGTTAATAATTGGTTTAAGTGAAAATAAAAATAAAAAATTATCAAAATATCTTCTCTAATCCCATTTCTAATTTTCTTTTTTCCCCTTTTACGTCTGGTTTTCAGTTTTTGTGTTGTGCAGTGCTTCAAGTGTATGTTTCGATGCTTTACACGATCCAGAAGTGCCGAGCCTTCGGAATTAGTTTCGCTTGACCCGGAAATCAAATGGAACTTGCTTCATCGTCGGCGTACACGGACAGAAACTCACAACCATCAACCACAACCCTTGGAGAACAAGGAAGAGGGATCACCAGCCATAGATGCTGCGACAGAGCATCAATACCAAGATCTGTAGCCTCCCGCTGCTGGTCTACCGGAGCAACCTCCTGGAGCCTTCATGGAATTCCTCCCAAGGGATTACCAACGGCCGTCGCAAAAACTCTTTCCACAGCCATACTTTTCCCCTCATGAGCAGTTTATGCAAGATCCACCCCATCAAAAACAACCTCCAAGACGTACCCTTATGGATTACAGACTTCCTTTGATTCACGGAGCTGATACGGGCATCGTTCATCCTCCGGTCCAGGCCCAGCACTTCGAGATCAAGCCTGCTATCATGCAGCTGATCCAGAACACAGTCCAATTTGGAGTCCTGGCTAGCGAGGATCTGAACGCCCATCTCTCCAACTTTCTGGAGATCTGCGAGACCTTTCGGTACCATGGCGTGTCCGAAGATGCCATCCTTCTTCTCCTATTCCCATTTTCTCTACGGGATAAGGCAAAAGACTGGATCAAGGGGTTTCCAAAACGCTCTATCCTCACCTGGGAGGAGCTAGACCAGGTGTTCCTTTCCAAGTACTTCCCACCATCCAAGACGGTGACACTCCGGAATGAGATTAATAACTTCCAGCATCACGACTCCGAGTCGTTGTATGAGTCCTGGGAACACTTCAAGGAGATGTTATGAAAATGCCCCCATCACGGACTTCCACTCTGGATGAAAGTCCAAACTTTCTATGGAGGACTTACCACGAATACCAAGTCCATGGTGGACGCTGCTGCTGGAAGTACGGTGATGCGGAAGTCCCCCGAAGAACTATTCGAGCTACTGGAAGACATGTCAGCCAATAGCTTCCAGTGGCACTCCGAGCGGGGGACTCAAAAGTGAGGTATGCACAACATTGACACTACCACTATGTTAGCTGCTCAGTTGGATGTTGTGTCCAAGAAAATAGACGCATTGAACCTCAAAGAAACATCTCAAGTTCATGTGACGCACCACCCAGCATGCAGTGATTGTGGTGATAACCACATCATGGGAGAATTCCCGGGTTTAACTAGAGGCACCTCGACGAGCGAGGTGAGTTATGTTGCCCAAAATCGAGGGCCCAACCAGTACCAGCAGTACCAGAACCCGGCATGGCAAGATCAACAGAACACATGCTGGGGCCAACAACAGCAGAATCCTCCGCCCCAGCGACCGCCCAACTATAACCAACCTCCATATCAGAACCAATTCCAAAGCCTTAACAACCCCTGTAGGGTCTTTATCAGCAACAAGGGTATCAAAACCCTTGTCCACAGCAGCCATGACAGTCACCTCCTCCACCGGCTCAACAACCACCTCAGCAGGAGAACACCTCAAGGTTATAGGATTTGATGACTAAATTCATATCTACAGTTGAGACTCGGTTCCAGAATCAGGAAGCTTCGATTCGAGGCTTGGAGAATCAGATTGGCGAGATAGCAAATCAAATCTCAGGTAGGCATCCCGGTACACTTCCAGGGAACACCAAAAAGAACCCAAGGGAGGAGGCCAATGCTATTATGCTCCGGAGTGGAAAAGAGCTCCACCAGAACCAATCAGCACAGCAAGGTGCATCCACACCCACTTTTGAAGAAAAAGGTACCAATACCGACCCCTCCTCATCCAATATCCCATAGAAGGAGGCTTTAAAAAATAAAGAAAAGTAAGTAATCCAACCATTCAAGCCTACCTTACCCTTTCCGGAAAGATTGAAGCAGAGGAAGCTGGACCACCAATTCAGAAAATTTATGGATGTTTTCAAGAATCTATATATCAACATAACATTTGTGGAAGCCCTGACACAAATGCCAACATACGCCAAATTCATGAAGGAAATCCTCTCTAATAAGAGGAAGATGGAGGATTTGGGCGTTATTACGCTAACGAAGGAGTGCTCCGCGGTGGTTCAACATTCCATTCCTCCCAAACTCCAAGATCCAGGTAGTTTCACCATTCCTTGTACTATTGGATCCTGTGAATTTGGGAAGGCCCTCTATGACTTAGGGGCCAGCGTGAACCTTATGCCCCTTAGAGTTTTCAAGAAGCTGGGACTCCACGAGCTCAAGCCTACCCGTATCGCCCTTCAACTTGCTGGTCGATCCATCAAACACCTGAAGGGACTACTCAAGGACATACTGGTCAAGGTGGGTAGGCTGATTCTCCCTGCTGATTTCATCATCCTCGACATGGGAGATGACCAAGAAGCACCTCTTATACTTGGAAGGACTTTCTTGGAAACTGGGAAGGTCCTGATCGATGTGCACCAAGGGGAGCTTATTTTTCGGGTAGGTGATGAAAGAGTTTCCTATAACATCCTCAAAGCCATCAAACATGCTTCCTTATCAGATCATGAGGACTGTTATGTTGTTTCCACCATGGATAATCATTTTAGAGACAAAGGGGATGAACTAGTATTTTCTTTTATTTAGAATAATTTAACTGATCCAGATATTCTATTAGAGGAAGCGCCGGAAGACTTGCAATTCATAGAAGGCCAGGGCAGCCACTATTGGCAGCGTGCAGTTTTTCCTGATAGTTTGGAATGGGATGAGGTTCAGCCACTTGTGCCTTTGATTTTAAAGGCACCAGAACTCGAACTGAAGCCTCTTCCATCTTCTCTCAAATATGGGTATCTAGGACCCAATCAAACTTTGCCTGTTATGCTTAATTCATAACTATCACAGGAGCAGGAAGATGCAATTTTACAGGTTCTCAAACAGCGGAAGCATGCTATTGGGTGGACAGTCGCTGATATGAAGGGCATCAGCCCTACCATTTGCACTCACAAGGTGCTACTTGAAGAGGGTTCCAAGAAATCTCGGCAACCACAACGGCGCTTGAATCCTCCCATGAAGGAAGTTGTAAAGAAGGAGGTGATCAAGTTATTGGATGCAGGCATCATCTATCCCATCTCAAATAGTCCATGGGTGAGTCCTCTCCAAGTGGTACCCAAAACGGGGGGTATCACTGTGATTTCAAATGACAAGAACGAAGTCATCCCTACACGCACTATCACAGACTGGCGAGTCTGTGTGGATTACCGGAAGTTGAATGATGCAACAAGAAAAGATCACTTCCCCTTGACATTCATAGATCAAATGCTATAGAGGCTAGCAGGGCACAACTTCTATTGCTTCCTCGATGGTTTTTTTGGTTACAACTAAATCTCCATTGCTCCGGAGGATCAGGAAAAGAGCACTTTCACTTTCCCCTACGGCACATTTTCTTATCGTAGGATGTCTTTCGGCATGTGCAATGCCCCCGCCACCTTCCAGCGCTGTATGCTGGCCATCTTCCATGACATGACTGAACGAATCCTAGAGGTATTCATGGATGATTTTTCCGTTTATGGAAAATCATTTACCATTTGTTTACGACACCTAGTGCTTCTTTTGGAAAGATGTAAGCACACTAACCTAGTTTTGAACTGGAAAAAGTGTCATTTTATGGTGCAAAGTGGCATAGTCCTTGGCCACAGAATTTCAGCAAAGGGGATAGAGGTTGACCCGGCGAAGATTGAAGTCATTTCATGATTACCAATACCAACATTCGTCTGCTCCATCCACAGCTTCCTTGGGCATACCGGTTTTTATCGGCAGTTTGTCCGTGACTTCTCTAAAATAGCCCATCCCCTCACTACTCTTCTAATAAAGGATGCCATTTTTGAGTTCGATGCGACTTGTATAAGATATTTTGAGCATCTAAAGCAGCGCCTGGTGGAAGCTTTAATTATGATTTCTCCCAACTGGGAGGAACAATTTGAGGTGATGTGCGATGCGAGCGACTACGCCATGGGAGCAGTCCTGGGACAATGACTTGACCGGATTTTCAGACCTATCTATTATGCCAGCAGGACGCTCAATGAGGCATAGATCAACTACAATACCATAGAAAATGAGATGCTTGCAGTGGTTTTCACATTTGGCAGGTTTCGTTCTTACTTAGTGTTTTCTAAAGTTATTGTTTATACTGACCATGCAACACTAAAGTACCTACACAACAATAAATACGTGAAGCCCCGATTAATCCGCTGGGTACTCCTTCTACAAGAATTTGATCTTGAGATCCGGGACAAGAAAGGGAGTGAGAACTTCATTGCTGAACATCTCTCCCGCCTTGAGATGCCACACTTGGTGAAGGAAGAAGATCGGGAGATCAGGGAGGATTTTCCAGATGAGCACCTCTTTTCGATCAACGAAACCCCTCGACCATGGTATGCTGATATCGCTAATTTTCTGGTTACAGGTGTCGTTCATCCCGACCTCTCCTTCCAGCAAAAGAAAATATTTTTCTCTAATGTGAAAAGGTACTTCTGGGGGGATCCTCTACTATTCTGATCTTGTGCAGATGGAGTGATCCGTCGTTGCATCCCGGAGAATGATGTTCACGGTGTCCTGGAGTTCTGTCACGCCTCACCAGTAGGAGGACATCTTGGCCTGGACCGTACCATAGCTAAGATCTTGTAGTCTAGATTTTTCTGGCCCACCATGCATAGAGATGCCCGAGCCTTTGTTTCATGTTGCGATCGGTGCCAGAGGATGGGTAATGTGGGACATAGAGCTAAGATGCCTTAGCACCCCATCCTGGAGGTCGAGATTTTTGACGTATGGGGCATAAAATTCATGGGTCCTTTTCCCCCATCTTTTGGGAACACTTACATCCTGGTCTGCCTCGTCTACGTTTCCAAATGGGTGGAAGCTA